>CM030791.1:52754318-58606818 GCA_018127125.1 Rhododendron griersonianum
GTACGATTAAGCAATCAGCTTAAGTCGGAACCACGTAATCTCTGTGTCTTGTTCTTTTCTTGCTTTATATTGTTTTCTGTTCTTGGTTTGTTCTTCGATTGTGTGTGTGTTGATCGTGGGTTTGCGCGCTTGATCCACAACACAAGGGTGATACTAGCTGATACTGCATGACCGTATCTTTGGAATATTTATTAGCTAGTCAAGTCAAAGAAATGGGACGTACATTTCAAAAGTGATGGAGGAAATAGACCACTAATCCGAGGATTGCACAAATTATTATTAGTTAAATAAAGGAAATTAGAAAGACTTACCCTCCACCCAACTTCTATACTGTCAGGACCATTTTGAATCTTGATTTTTGCTGCGCTATATTGGCTACCAGAAGCATGTGGATTGTGAAGACTTATTTCTTGTGCTCCAGCTCCAAGGAACTTGTTTGAACCACTTCTTGTTCGGGCTACGGCATACTGCATGAGCAATGAAAATTATGGTAATTCCCTAGCTAATCTAGTTGATTAAAAGCCATATACCACCAGCAGGTCACATAATTCACCCTCGCTCTCTGGATTTGGGCAATGAAAATTCGTGCTACGGGCACTCTCTTGGGACCGATTCTCCACATGTTGGGGAGAATTTAAGGCTGTTTGGAAAAACTTTTATTTCTAATTTTTTCTTTTTGTTTTCGATATTTTTTGAAACAAGCACGATAAACATGTTTGTCTTACTATTTTTGTTTACAAAATACATAATCAATTCCACTAGTTTACGAAAATTCTAGACACACAAAAATTGCGTTTTCATTTATTTTGTACACTTTCGGCAGCCCAAGAAGCAAATAAAAAAAAACTATTATGGTCAGCATTTTTATTTTTTAATAAATAAACAAAAAATTGACAATTTTACCAAACAGAAGCCTTCCAGTTTATGAGTAATTTTTATTTCTACATTTCGATTCTCACTGGCACTTATTAACAAAGGATAAAACACGTTATAAGTGTCGACAAATAAATCTCCAATGAATAAGGAAGGATCAGGAAAAACAAGTGACAATTTACATTACAATATCTTCATTATTAATTACATTTGGCCGAGGGGGGGGGAAAAAAAAAAAAAACATGCTGAATGACTAAGAATAACTTACATGAGCACCAGGGGTGTTGTCATCCGAAGACATTGTTCTTGATGAAAGTCTCTCTCTAATTAGATCTTCCTTGGTGATTCTTCTAATAGGGACCGTTCCAATAGGACAGCCTCCGCCCTTTAGCCCTATACTTACGGGTTTGGTAAAATTTGAGGAATCCTGATCTCTTGCTCCCACATGAAATGGAGTACTAGGTTTCATCTACAAATCATTGTAAAAAATTAGTAATCTAGTCATATATGTATTGACCCACGATGATCAAATGTGTGGAGAGAACCAACCCCATAATGGAAAGTGTGGTTTTTCAATAAAGGATGATCGAATGCAGGTTGTTTGTAGAAATCCACGCAATCAATTATATCTCCATACTCGGTCTGCAAACATCATAATCCTTTGGTCAATTTCGATATACTAATGAAAGGAAAGTGATTATTTATTAATTACTTCCTCCGTTCGTGTTTGTTGGTCAAGTTTCGGCATTCGTGTCATGTTTTAAAATGTTTATACATTTCAATTTATAATGGGTTTCATGATTTTGAAAATTTCGTGTAATAGAACTAATTGCGATCTAGAGTATCAAATAATATCCATATTACATATTTTTAGAGATTCCTATATATATATATTGAAAGATATGTATGATTTTTTTTAAGGTGTGTGAAAATAGTGAAAGTGGACGAACAAATACGGACGGAGGTATTATTAAACGTGTAAACATTTTGAGTTTACGTGTATCGTCTTGACTGCTGGCTTGTTCAGAAGCTTCAATTGCATTTCCAACTCCAAATCTTCTTGTTTGGATAAACTCCTGCCTCCTTCGACTCTATGCTGGCCCAAAAGAAGGGAGGACACGAACACAAGTAGTAGAACAACATTCATATCCATGGGTTGATCTGCAAAAATGAAAGTACATGAGGACTTAAATAGGGATCTGATCAGGACTCAAATTACAATTATTGGATGTTTCTATACCAGCAGGAACACAAAATATGATGACGGTGTTACCCTCAGCCAATGGGGTAATACATGCATGCTCAATGAAATCTGGTTAAGTTCTTTCTCATCTGCCTCCCCAGTGGAGGCGTGAGTTTGAACCTCTGAACTTCTTGTGAAACTAACATACTAACTAACTGATCCCCCGGAACCAGCTGTTGTAGTACGTGCAATTTTTCATGAAAATAATCAAGCAAATTACCAAGACAAAAGGATAAATTAACGATGCACTGGCTTAATTTGGATTATGAACAATATTTACCTATTATATGTAGTGGAGTTGTGACAAAAAAGAATGGTTTAGGAGAAAATTAACTAAGGATGTGGACTCCAATCCCACCTTTTAAAGGTTTATTATGCAGCAAAACCAAATTAAATATGCATGTCTTTTAAAGTAGCGTTGAAAATATTTTGGTTGTTTAATTTGATTCAGACCAGTGCACGCAAGGGAACACAACTAGCCGTAATAAAGACGTTCGTTCGATCGTAAGGAAATTTATGCAGATTACAAAGGTAATTTAGCCAGACTAATGGAATATTCAGTGCCTTTTGCTAGCTCGGTTCACTGTCCGATTTCCCATCTGCACGTGCTTGTTGCTGCCTGTGATCGATATGGACAGGGATGAAGCCAAGGAGGGGCCTGTAGGGGCGGTCACCCCTACAAGAAGAAAAAAAAAACACTACTATTATATGTATAAAAAAAAAATCCTATGAAAGTATATAGACTCGCCCCTGTGTAGAATTTTGGAAAAAAAATATAATAGTAACCTTTGAAATACAAGAATATGTAGACACCCCAATTTGGCCTAACGATTATCTCAAGTCCCACCTTGGGACAATCCCGATGATGAAATGGATACAATGATTGCTGATTGCTTCCTTGAGGACCTTAGGACTTTCGGTGAGAACTTTGAACCACTTAGAGGACCCAATTCAAAGCCATACAGCCTTTCAGACAGAAATATAGAAGCCTAGGAGAATCCATCTGACGGCCGTAACATCGATCTAACGGCCATAACATCAATCCCTCACCTGAGCAACCTGTTGCCAGCAAAATCTCCCTGAGAGATCAATTCCTCGGCCGCAAGATCTATCCTTCGGCCGAGACATCCATTCCTCGGCCGTGTGATCTATTACTCGGCCGCCAGATCGACCTTTTTCCAGATTCTGGAACGTTCTGTCAGACGTTTGGTTTGATCCAACTACACTACCTTTCCGATGCGTTCGGGCTACGCTCAGAGATCACGACGTAGAGTTAGAGATGCATTGCAATTGCAATTGCCATCTCGTGATTTGATTGGCCAGAGTGAGTCATCCCTATGCCTATATAAAGGGGCATTTGGGCTCCGAAATAAACAACGAAATTATCAGAGTACACACTCTCTCAAACCTCGAAACTCTGCACAAATACTCTCTCAAATCCACTCTTCAAAAGCCCTAACCTTCCGAAGGCAGCCGTCAATCCGGCGATCAAACCCCGAAGTTCAAACCCTAACCCTAGGGTTTTCAATCAAGCAATCAGTCAATCACGCCTAATCCAAAGCAATCAAGCAACTGAGGGATCAAGGTGGTGAGGCCCAACGGCCTCTGGTTTGTCTTAATTTATTGTATTTTTCACTAACCGTAGCATTGTGATTATCCGTTAATCTTTCTGTCTGGTGTGAGGAAGAACACCGACCGGGGCTTCGATCCCTCGGCCGGTACATCAAACCAGTGTGATTACTCAGCCGTGACATCTATTCACCGGCCGAGTAATCAATCTCCTGGGACAGTTTATTTGCTTTTTCTGCTTTCTGATGCATGCTTATTTATCGCACTGGCTCACCTTGCTTACTGTTTAAAGGAATGACTAAACAGACTATGTGTTGGAATTAAACAAAGCATCTATACGTCTTATGTTGAATGATTATGGGCCAGTCTCACGACTGGGCAAAGAGGGGTGCTTAACACCTTCCCCTTATTGTACTTTTAGCTCCCGTATCCAGAATCTCTATCTGTTTTCCCAGTTTTAATAAACTGGGTGGCGACTCTGTTTTGATGATAACCGCTATCATGTGGCAATGTTCCTAGCCATGGGAATGTCCATGATTTTGGTTTACGAAGCAAGCAATCAATCGAGTAAACAAACGTGATCAATCTGTATGGCGATGCCCCGTTTGGGAGGTGTCTACAGAATACCAACATTAATTACTAAAGGCTTAGGGCTAAGGGCTAAAATATAACAAAAAATAGAACTATAGGGTTAATATTGTAAATATTCAAGTAATAAACTTTCACTTTTCGTTAGATGGGTTTAGTATTTTACAATTTTAATTCTTTTTGCCCTAAAATCTCAATGGCACACCAAATCCCCTCTCTCTCTCTTGGCACAAACATTCCCAATTGTTAAGATTTCAAAGGCAATTTCGAGAAAATAGCGACGAATGAGAAGAGATTTTGGAAATCCTAAGTAATTTTGGTAAAATTTAAGTTTTAGGTATATCTTTCCCTAATTGTTGTTCTAGACTTCTACTAATTCTTTGTTTTTTGACTGGTAAAATCAAGTAACATGAAAGCCCATGTACCGAATTCGTCCAGTTGTGATGAATAAAAAAAAAGAATATGAACAATAAAGAAAAACAAGATACATACATCAAGATCGATCCCATTAGTTAAACTAATTTATGTATTTACGTTATTTTGAGTTTTAATGTATTTACATGATTATGCATGTATATTTATATTTTTTTCTCACATGCACGGTCGCCCCTGCATGATGAAATTCCTGGCTCCGTCCCTGTATAGAATTACGCCATCCCGAGACGACTCGGTGTCTAGGTTGCTAGCTCCACGAGAGCTTTGGCTCGGCTTAGACTGGATCTAGGCATTTGACTCTTTGTGTGTATCGTTAGATTTGGGTTTGGTTTGTAGTTCTTTATCATTGTACTCGGATGAAAATCGTTGTAAGTGCCGTATGGCTTTCATGAATGCAATGTGATAAAATAGCATTTGATGATTTAAAAGAAAATCTATATGGATTTCAAAGATCTGATCATATGTACTAGAATGAAATTGTATATATATAGGATGCATTCAAAGGAAATCTAGATAGATTTTTACAAAAGTCTTGGTAGACTACCAAAGGTTTGTCCAAGACGGGTTCACATTGAAACACAAAAGCATAATTAAAAGATTTTTGACATATTGTGGGATAACACAAGCTATAAGCCGTGCCTGAAGGAAGTATTACATAATTTGATCGCGAGTAATTAATACGAATCCGAATTTTTTTAATCGGAAATACAAATCTAAAATTACAATGACATATTTTGTGGATGCCAAAATCTATTTTTTTTGTTTTTGTTTTGTATTTTAATGAGAGGTTTTGTAACGACACTAGTTTTTTTGAATATAATAATATCTTTTCAATCAAATAGCCTGTAATCTAATTGGTTAATCACTTAGATTAAAGTTAATTAGACTAAATTAGAGCTTAGGTTAATTCAAGTGAGCTCATATGACTTAAGGTTATTGGCACGGTAATTTGACCTGGTTATGGACTTACTTATTGTGCCATAACCACTGCTCAGTGGAATTTATGAAAATGTGCCAAATGTGGTCTCTTAATTTTATTTATTTATTTTGATAAACTTGTATGTGTTGCTCAGTTAGTCAGTTGCTCTTTTTTCCTTTTTTTTTGGTAATGTATTGTTATTAGGTATTAGTAGTAATTTAGTTATTACATTTTGGGTTTGAAAAATGTGATGCTTGATTTGATATATATGGCCATATGGGCCTACTGGAAGCCCAAACTTTGGTTTATTGATACAGTCCATCAAATTAATCTGGACTGGGCCTTTATTTTGGAAAAATAACAGCCCGATATAATTAAAGCAGGGGAAAATGACGGCCCATGACGTGTTTTGATAATTAATATCCGCCAATGACATGCTGAGAACATTTGTTAATGCTGAAAATGTCCTTGACAGGTAATAGGTATTAATTATCAAAACACATCCTTAACCGTCATTTTCCCTTAAAGCAGTTCAAAAATAGCAACCCAGATAAGTGAATGTAGCCCAAAACAAAGGCCAAGGCCCAACCAATCCAATCCGAACAGTGGTACTATTTCGTAGTGGATCACCTTGCTTGAGTTGGGGCTGAACTAAATGAGGATTTGGTAGTGGAGACTCGGATGCCTATTTCAAGGGAAAATTCATGGCCGGTCCTAGTTTTTTGTGTGGGTTCCATGCAAATCCCCTTTTGTAAGTGTTATTTCATCTAGGCCCTTTTTAAATATGCTTTTACTATTTTGCCCTTTTCACTTTTCAGCACCCACCGAATTCACACCTCAAGAATTCACACCCCCACAGAATTCATACCTCCAAGAATTCACACCTCTCAGAAGAATTCACACTCTCAAGAATTCACACCTTTGAAGAATTCACACCTCCAAGAATTCACATCCTAATAATTCACACCTCTCAGAAGAATTCACACCCCCAAGAATTCACACCTCTCATAAGAATTCACACACCTTTGAAGAATTCACACATCCAAGAATTCACATCCCTAAGAATTCACACCTCTCAGAAGAATTCACACCCCCACAGAATTCACACTCATTTGCAAAATTCACACATCTTTGCAAGAATTCACACCCCCAAAATTTACACCCCATTTTCAAAATTCACACTCGTTTGCAGAATTCACACCCTACAGAATTCACTCATTTTTAGAATTCACACCCGTTTGCAGAATTCACTACTCCCCACCCCCTTGAATTCACACTCTTTTACAAGAATTCACACATTTTTGCACTATTCACGCTCGTTTCATTCTTGGAGGGAGTGAATTCTTGGGGGTGTGAATCCTTGAGGGGCCATTTTCAGAATTCACACCCTTAAAATCCACACTCTCCGAATTCACACCCTTTCGCAGAATTCACACCTCTTTGCAGCCGGTAATCGTAACCTTAGTCACATAATTTTTCAAAAAAAGTAAATCCTTGGTGTGAAACTGTGAATACTTTTGTGTGAATTTCTGAGGGTATGGATTATTGATGAGAATTCTTTGGGGGTGAATTTTTTGGATTGTGTGAACTCTTCCTGCAACACCCTTTTCAGAATTCACACCCCCTAAATTACACAATTCTCACCCCAAAATTTAGAATTCACTCTCCCAAATTACACAATTCACACACTAAATCCAAAATTCATGTTCGAAAAAAACACAATTCACACCCAAATGAAGAATTCACGAACAAGAAATCCCTCCTCTTCCTAATCTCTTCATCACTAAACAAAACCTTTTTCCCTGTCAGCATTTCATCATCATCAAAGGGAAAAAAAAATTCAAACAATACATACGCCGCTCTACCAAATTACAGAAATCATTTCGTTTCAACAAAAAATACACAAATCATTCGTTCCTTTAAAAAATCAGTAGAGCTCACTAATTAGTCAACTCAGCACCCAATCAACTCGGCGAACAACAATAAGCACAGATCCATACCAAAAAACTCGATCGGTTCAAAGCAACCAAGTGAAAGAATCAAACCAAACAACGTGGAACAACAGAAAATACTTGACGCACACTGTTCAAGTTCCACGTTGATTATCAGTTGAAACAGTCCATAGCAGTCCACTGTATAGCCTTCAGTTGAATTGATTTCCATGTTTGATGATGGCGACAGACTTGCCGATGACGCCGCTGACGCGAGAAGAGTGGCAGATCAAGGAGGCGGAAGAGAACGCGGCCGATGGGGTGTTTGAGGGGACGCCGGAAAAGTCAATCTCGTCGATCTCGAGGAGCGAAGAAGATCGGCGGCAGCAAAAGTCGCCGGTGAGAGGCGGCGGTGGTAACGATAGAGGAGGCAGAGATGACGAGGAGGGGGTGCCGTCGTCGGCTTCCTCTCCATGGCTGGTTTGTACGATTTTTTGGGGGAAGATTTGATATGTATTAAAGGTGGGGTTTTCGGTGGAAGATTCTAGTATTTTATAAATGTGGGGTATTTTAGGTAGCTTACTTAAAACAGGGTTTATGTGGAATGAATTTGACATAGTGTGGACCTAAACGGGTAGACACTAACAAAAATGGGCCGGCTTGGAAGAACCCCTTTTCAATTAGGGAGTTTGTTACTCCGTATTAGAGATAGCCTTCAGCTAAGACAGGTTCTAGACTAGTTTGGTGGTTAAGATGGGTCTAGCTTTTGCTACTATTTCGTGTGGTTTGTATGCTAATATGTATGCTACTATGTACTCCTTTATGTAGTGTTTTATGAATTTCCGTTTGACCGGGAAAAAAATTCTACATCTTCATCTTCTTTCAACTTCTTACTTCCTTAATTTTGTGAACAAACTTCGTACTGTGAGTATGAAGAAAAATGACGTAATCACGAGTACAAAGAAAAGAGACTAGAACTAGAAATCAATGAAGAGTGGCCATCCAAACTAGGTTGGCATCAGCATCCCACTCAGGGCCAGCCAAAGCCCAGCAAGCCCGACTCCCTCGGGCTAGGGCAACCCAAAAAGTTAGTATTTTGTGAACCGAAAAAACAAAATTTTTAGGGAAGATGACGGCCCAAGACGTGTTTTGATAATTAATACCCGCCAAGGACAAGATAAAAACATTTGTTAATGCTAAAAATGTCTTTGACGGGTATTGATTATCAAAACACATTCTTGGCCGTCATTTTTCCAAATTTTTATAAAGGCCCAATATGTGTAAACTAAACTTAAAGGCCGGTCCAAGTTTTGGACTTTTAATTCCCATTAAGGATTGAAAACATGTTTAATTACGTGTAAGAATAAATTGGTGGAGAAGTTACCATTCTACCCTTATTTTTCTTTCCGCGCGTCCTACGACCTCGCCGACTTATGCTTCTTCTCCCTCCCCGCCGATAACAACCACCTGTCACCACCGCCGCCGTCACCTCCTCCTCCTCCTCCGTCTTCGCGCTAAAACAAATCGGCGTCCCGAATTCAACCGGGATCTCCAAAAAGGCATCAAAGCCGTTCGTGGTATCCAGCTAGGCGTTCCGGTAGCCCTTTGATTCGAACACGTTCAATTTCATCTTCTACAGCAGGGGCGAAATTGATACTTTAGCCAAACAGGCGGAGTTCGCCGCGGAGGTATGCAGGACGCTGAAGCCCCAAGGGTTTCTAGTACATCAACTGTTTTTTGGCAAACCTTGTTCTGGAAATTTTGTGAAATTTCAGAATTATTGAAATTTTGTGAAATTTCAGATATAGTGAAACTAGTGAAATTTCACTAACTTACTTGCTTGTGAATTTCACTAATTACAGTTAGTGAATTTTTCTCTAACTTCAGTAGTTGAAACATGTTGGAACATGTGATTAGTGAAATTAGAGAGTAGTGAATTTCACTACATCAGAACTAGTGAAATTCATTGGTTCTTTGAGTAGTGAAATTAGAGAGAGTAGTGAATTTCACTACATCATATCCAGTGAATTTCATTAATTTTTTGAAATTTCACAAATTCTGAAATTTCACTACAAAAACTAGTGAAATTTTAAAACTGTGTAAAAACCACCTAATGAATTTCACTAGAATTCAAGAAAAAAAAAAAAAATAATTTCACTGGAATTAATTAGCTCATGAATTTTAGTAGAATTTCTTGTGTATTAGTGAAATTCATTAGCTCGTGAATTTCACTAGGATCCTTGCCTTGTTCAACACGATCAACACCCTATAAACTGGGAACATCACTTTGCACCGACGACGACGACAAAGGAATAGAATCGAAGCTGAGTAAAGACGGCGAAGAAGGGAGATCGATCGAACCGTCTACAATGCTAACACCTCAATGGTCCGCGCGAGATCATCTATGTCCTCATTGGAAAAGCAAGTGCAAGGGCCGCTGCCGGCGACTGGTCAGCTTGAGGAGGACGTCGGTGGCGAGGAAGAGGATGGAAGGGAGGGAGTCAGATCGTGTGTTGCAGAAGAAGGGTATTACTGTCTAAAAAAATGTTACAATCCTTATTAGTGCTTTTTCGTGTCGAGCAAGAGCTGGAGGAATTTTGATCTAGTTTTTTGAACAGCCCATCAATCTCCCTAAATTAAAGTCCAAATTAGTTTTGGGAGACTTAAAAATTCATCCTTATTACCCTCTTCACTCATGAATTCATCCTATTCTTTTCAGCAACTTATGATTTCGTCCTTTTCATACATTTAATACCGCTATTGCCCTTTGAGTGTTATTAATTGTATATATTTATATTTTAAACCATATATATAGGCCTGATTTTAAACCATATATGTAATCAAGCTTTTCAATTTCATGGAAAATTATTTGTAGCATTTACCATGAAATATGTTTGTAAGTTCCTATTATTTCATGGTTAATTATTTGGACCATTTACCATGAAACTATTTCATGGTTAATTATTTGGACCGTTTACCATGAAACTAGTCCGGCGAAATCTATTAGGCCGTTGCGCGGACCAATTCATATAAGGATAGTTTGGAATGTACAAATACTTAGTTGGGGAACTAGAAGAAGTTGTTGAGGTGTAAGAAGGTGAGTCTAGAAAATATTGGAAGGCAGCTGGTTTTCGTTGTATTCGTCATATTGCTGCTTATAAGTTTAGACCTTGTGGCGGCGAGTCTGGATGGCAAAGAGCCCTCGAATGACAAAAAGGGACCTAAACCTAAATGGATTGTCATAGTGATCACCATTTTGGTGGTAGGTGCTATTTTTATGGCTGGACTTGGTTATTTGGTATATAGATGTTTGGTACCCAGAGCGAGAACCCTGGATCCATCAATAGTAGAGTCGTTTCCGAAGCTTATGTACCCCACGCCGAATGATGTTGGTTTTGGTGTTACGGAATGTAGCATCTGTCTCCAAGACTTCACCGATGGAGCTCGGGTGAGTGTACATTGGGCCACCACATCTATCACCCTCTCTCTACATCCGGAAATGGATGACTATAAGACAGGCATTGTGCCTTGATTGTCGCCATGACTACTATCGACCGGGCGTGTTAGCTAGTTGATTATTTACCTTGACTTTTGGCAAGCACATGATGGCACCCGGCCTTATATTACCAAATCACAACCGGCCCTAATACGTTTATAGTCGATCGAGTCAAGGATTCGATACAAAAATTCATTTGCTTGCACCAATTCAAAAACCAAGTGGAACAGTGTAATCTCTCAATTTCCCTTTCTCTTCCTCCCAAGTAAAATCTATCCTTAGTTCAGGATCCGAGTTACTCCAAGTAAAAAAAACCCAATCAAAGATAAAATAAAGGCACAACATGCATCCAATCAAAACAATACCCAAAAATATATACTCGGTGACATACATGTAAATTGGAGAATTAAATGGTCCATTTTTATCAGAAATTTAATCTTACTAATTGGAATCAAGTTTTCGCACCCGTGCTTTTTTCGTGCCGTGCCCGTGCCACGTTTTCCAAAACAACACACCGACCATACCCACCTAGAGTGATTGGCGACAAGCTTTCTTCACTGACATGATTGATTAGTTTGGTATGGAAAGAATACATTCACCAACATAGAGAGAGAATGGTTTAGAGAAAGAGCTAGAGAGGATTTGTTTCAGTGGTTGCCCCAACCAAACGCCTTAATCTCGCTTCATTAATTGGAATCTAATTCTCTTCCTTTTTTAGGCGCAAACGTGTAGTAGGAGTAGTGCTTACCATAAAAAAAATATAAGTAATGTATCAGAGAATGAGAAACGACACGAAAGTCTGAGATAGAGTGTGTGCGTGTGTAATTGTAATTGTATTCCACCCTTCAAAAAAAAAATTGGCCTTTGTGAATTTTTAGCATGTGCGTTACGTACTAGCCTTTCTGGAGTGTAATTTTAACCAATATGAGACGAATTTATGCATGGTGACATTGCTTATGGACGTGAAATTTCAATTGCATGTGTGAAACGTTGTGCATTGCAAAATAACGTTAAACCATAGAATTGGATCATTAACTATATATATCGAGAAATTTCAAGGACGAAATTTAAGGACGAGAAGCAAAAAAGGATAACAAACACAAATTAATACAGGAATTGTGAGTAAAGGACGAGAAAACGAACACAAATTAATCAATACTACTAGTAATAAAAGAAGAAAAAGGAAGAAGATGAGTAATTATTTAGAAAAGGTGAGGTAATACTTAAAAACATAATCACTAGCTAATTCAGAGTACTGGCGAATTTAATTTGCTCGATCTCTGTTGCGATTGAATTTCAGTGTTGCGTTCATGGTGCATGCATGCATGGTTAAGCCTACATCATGATTAGTGATTATGATGTTTATATATATATATATATAGAGGTAAATCGGAATGTCAGTAAATTGGGATGTCAAAATATTTATGTATAAAAAGTTATCCAAAACTCTCTTCTACACTCAGATCCAGCCCGGGGCATAAGCCCACCAGGCCACCACCGCCTACGACTCCCATTTTTTCGGCCCAAAATAGCCCCCATGGTGATGAGTTGTGAACAGGTTGTGGTTGCAGTTAAAAGGGGACGACAGCAAGCACTGTGCAACATCTTAAGTTAGCTCCTTGTTTCAAATCTTTGGGACGGCTATTTCTCTTTCAATTCCCAAAGGCCAAAACATTTTTCTAAACGGGTTCCCTCTTTCCTTTCTTCTTTTTCTTTCTTTGGTTTTTTTTTTTCCCAATAGAAGAAGCTTTATTAATGTCTTTAATGATTTAATGACGTGTCAATTAATTATTGATTGGATACGCAAAAAACCCATATGTTTACGCTTCATGCGTGTTGATATAGAATTTAATCTCCAAGGTAATATTAGCCAGATTAATATAATGTACCTTAAGTAGAGTGGTATAAACACTATACTCAAATAGAAATAAAACTACTGAAGTGCTAGTCTATTGCTCAACTTTTAGACTTTGAAGAAACATCCAAAAGTACAACTGGATACTACAAAATTGCAACAGGCTTCAACTGGAAAATAAGTGAGTACTTGTAAAGATTCCATTGCTGGAAAAAATGGAAATATATATTACCACAAGTTCCAAATATTATTTCACAAGTAACATCCCCCCATTCACAAACGGAAAGAATATCAATACAGATAAACATGTACAGAAGCCGCGTACAGCAGGGTTTTGTGCCCGTCTTGAGTCCTAAAAAGATGATCGGAACCACTCATTTTGTTCAAAATGTTTAGTTTAGGGTCCCTACCGTAAATTAGCTCAATCGGATGTCGGTTAAGGTGCTTACGAAACATCCAATTTTGCTTCAGAAATTAGGCAAGGGACTCTAAGGTAAATATTTTGAATAAAATGAGCGGTTCCGATCATCTTTGTTGAACTCGAGACGGGCGCAAAATCCCGCTGTGCGTGGCTGCTGTGCATGATTGTCTGTACCTGTAGCAGCTCTCATTCACAAAGGACGCATAGGTCTAGCAAGTAACAGCCCGATCGAGTACTAAGAGTTATTATTAAAAAAAAACTATAAAATTTTTGGCAAAGAGCAAAGTGAGAGCGAGAAAGAATACAAACTTAAAAGGCAATGAAAATCCATTTCCAGTAGGAACTTATGAAATCGCGCACGGATCAAACAATTTGAAAGAGGCTAAAAAAAATTATCAAATAGAAAGTCCCGGAATTGTGTTTTTTTATCTTCTTAAATCGAGGGATCCGGTTATCAGAAGCTGGTAGATGATCAATGAATCGTCGTGTTGGTTTGTGAGGTTCTGGAGTTATAAGCTTGCAAATCTAGGCCTCCTCATTATTGTCTCTATTTGGGATAGTTAACCCTCTTTGGTTGTATATTTATCTTGTATCAACAAAATCTCCTACCATTTTTGGCACCAAAAGAAAAAAAAATCAAGAGTAATATCAAAACTCCAAGTTTTGGTGTGACTCTGCTTCCCGGCTTAATTAAAAATCACTGTCAAATGGGGTGCCTTTTGGACACATTAACCATTTTATATAACAGACAACATTCATCTGGCTTTACACGTTTTTAACCACTAACACTAAATACCAACAAATCTTGTTAGCCACTCCATAATTGAAATTTGGAAGAAAAACAAAAACATCATTTGAGTGTTATTAATTGTATATATTTATATTTTAAACCATATATATAGGCCTGATTTTAAACCATATATGTAATCAAGCTTTTCGATTTCATGGAAAATTATTTGTAGCATTTACCATGAAATATGTCTGTAAGTTCCTATCATTTCATGGTTAATTATTTGGACCATTTACCATGAAACTATTTCATGGTTAATTATTTGGACCGTTTACCATGAAACTAGTCCGGCGAAATCTATTAGGCCGCTGCGCGGACCAATTCATATAAGGATAGTTTGAGATGTACAAATACTTAGTTGGGGAACCAGAAGAAGTTGTTGAGGTGTAAGAAGGTGAGTCCAGAAAAATATTGGAAGGCAGCTGGTTTTCGTTGTATTTGTCATATTGCTGCTTATAAGTTTAGACCTTGTGGCGGCGAGTCTGGATGGCAAAGAGCCCTCGAATGACAAAAGGGGACCTAAACCTAAATGGATTGTCATAATGATCACCATTTTGGTGGTAGGTGCTATTTTTATGGCTGGACTTGGTTATTTGGTATATAGATGTCTGGTACCCAGAGCGAGAACCCTGGATCCATCAATAGTAGAGTCGTTTCTGGAGCTTATGTACCCCACGCCGAATGATGTTGGTTTTGGTGCTACGGAATGTAGCATCTGTCTCCAAGACTTCACCGATGGAGCTCGGGTGAGTGTACACTGGGCCACCACATCTATCACCCTCTCTCTGCATCCGGAAATAGATGACTATAAGACGGACCCGGCGTTCCTGCAGTGACTAAAAGTCACTACAAACTGCAGCCCCCCCAAAACGACGTCGTTTTGGGGTATTTTGGATTCCATGTGTGCAAATTGCTTTTCCTCCCTCCTGACACATGTATGCAAATTGCGTTTCCCCCCTCCTGGCACACCACCCCCGACCCCACCCCCTCTTCCCCAGGAATACCCCAAAAATATCCGAACCTATTTTCTGTTATTTTTTCTTTATTTAATTAATAATGTTTATACTCTGTATCATATTTCTTTTTTATTTATTTAAAAATATTTTAGTGTTCCGATTTTCAATCCGGTTGAATCGGTGGAAAGATCTTGTTTTTTTTAATCATTTTATCTTCAATGGTCATAATGAAATTTTGGACTCGTAGAATCAAATATTTCTTAGGGCTAATCAACGAGAGCCCTAGAGTTAAAATTTAATTATGACCATTTAGGATAAAATGATCAGAAAACTAAAATCTTTCCACCGATTCAAACGGATTGAAATTTGGAACACTTAATTTTTTAACCTTTTTAGACCGTTTATATACAGTATTAAAAAATATAGTTTAAAAATTAAGTGTTTCAAATTTCAATCCGTTTGAACCGGTGGAAAGATTTTAGTTTCCTGATTATTTTATCCTAAATAGCCATAGTTAAATTTTGACTCTAGGGCTCTCGTTGATTAGCCCTAAGAGATATTTGATTCTACGAGTCCAAAATTTCATTATGACCATTGAAGATAAAATGATTAAAAAAAACAAGATCTTTCCACCGATTCAACCGGATTGAAAATCGGAACACTAAAATATTTTTAAATAAATAAAAAAGAAATATGATACAGAGTATAAACATTATTAATTAAATAAAGAAAAAATAACAGAAAATAGGTTCGGATATTTTTGGGGTATTCCTGGGGAAGAGGGGGTGGGGTCGGGGGTGGTGTGCCAGGAGGGGGGGAAACGCAATTTGCATACATGTGTCAGGAGGGAGGAAAAGTAATTTGCACACATGGAATCCAAAATACCCCAAAACGACGTCGTTTTTGATTGTCGCCATTACTACTATCGACTGGGCGTGTTAGATAGCTGATTATTTACCTTTACTTTTGGCAAGCACATGATGGCACCCGGCCTTATATTACCGAATCACAACCGGCCCTAATACGTTTATAATCGATCGAGTCAAGGATTCGATACAGAAATTCATTTGCTTGCACCAATTCAAAAGCCAAGTGGAACAGTGTAATCTCTCAATTTCCCTTTCTCTCCCTCCCAAGTAAAATCTATCCTTGGTTCAGGATCCGAGTTACTCCAAGTAAAAAAAAACCCAATCAAAGATAAAATAAAGACACAACATGCATCCAATCAAAACAATATCCAAAAATATATACTCAGTGGCATACATGTAAATTGGAGAATTAAATGGTCCATTTTTATCAGAAAATTAATCTTATTAATTGGAATCAGGTTTTCGCACCCGTGCTTTTTTCGTGCAGTTGGCGTGCCCGTGTCACGTTTTTCAAAACAACACACCGATCATACCCACCTAGAGTGATTGGCGACAAGCTTTCTTCACTGACATGATTGATTAATTTGGTACGGAAATAATACATTCACCAACATAGATAGAGAGAGGGGGGGAGAGAGAGAGATAATAGTTTAGAGAAAGAGAGAGGATTTGTTTCAGTGGTTGCCCCAACCAAACGCCTTAATCTCACTTCATTGGAATCTAACCCCGTTTGATAACAGTGATAGATGGGTGGGATTCGTAAGGAGATGGGATTAGAATTGGGATTAATAATGAGAAGGGATTGGTAATGAGAAGGGATTAATAATGAGTATGTTTGTTTGAGATGGGATTAGATGATGGGATTGGATTGATAGAAGAAATTGGTAATGAGAAAGGATTGGTAATGAGAATGGGTTGGGTTTGGACTATTAATACCATCTCCCCCAGGGTATTCCTAATACCCCATAATCCCCGGCTTGCTAGTCCATTGGATTCGTAGTCCTAACTCATTTTTGGTTACCAAACAAAGTATTGGTAAATCCGGTTAACAAATGGGACCTAATTCTCTTCCTTTTTTAGGCGCAAACGTGTAGTAGGAGTGCTTACCATAAAAAATATAATTTATCCTTTTCCTAGCACAAAAATTTTGAACTTGGAAGCCATTAAAAATTTGTGCATGAACGGTGCCATTCACCAAAGGTGATAGATCACTTGTTCTGAATGCAGTTGAGATTTTTTCTTTTTGACCAAGTGATAGATCACTTGTTCCGAATGCAATTGAGATTTTTTCTTATTGATCAGTACTCTCTTGTTTTGGAAAAAGTGATTTATTTATTTTATGTGTGTCTTAGAAATTAGTAAAAGACCTCATTTTATATTATCGCTTTAGGCCTCCGAAAATTTAGGGTCGGCCCTGGGTTGGAATTTGGAAAAAGATGGGATGGGGAAGTTAGTTTTTTTAGTTGTTAATTAACGTACTTACCTTGGTAGTAATAACACCAATATATGGTTTCACGTACAGGTAGTGATAATGTTAAAACTGTTTTTGTTGATGCCAAAATTTCAGTGCATAAAAGTCTTGTACACTGCACATGGTACAAGTCTTTTGTGCACTAGAGTTTTGGATCAACAAAAACAGTTTTGGCATTATCATTTCCAATGCTATGAAATAATGTACAAACGTACGTACAGAATTTCAAACAGACCCATAGTGGGTTTTTTTTTTTTTTTTTAATCATGGAGGGCATACTTAGGGGGTGTTCTTCTAAATAATCCATTTGGCTTTCCCGCCAATTTTTTTTTGTCCTTATTCAATTTTTTTTTGCATTTTGTGGCTTATTGTCAATTTTTTGGGGATTATTGCTTCCTTATGACGAGAGGAATCTAAAAAGTAAAAAATTTTGGTTGAAATCCAAATTTTTTTTGAATAAAGACGAAATAAGTGGCTAGCCACTTATTTCGTCTTTATTCAAAAAAAATTTGATTTCGACCAAAAATTTTTACTTTTTAGATTCCTCTCGTCATAAGGAAGCAATAATCCCCAAAAAATTGACAATAAGCCACAAAATGCGGAAAAAAATTGAATAAGGACAAAAAAAAATTGGCGGGAAAGCCAATTGGATTATTTAGAAGAACACCCCCTTATATATTGAATCACTAGTGCTAGCCCGTGCCTACAGCATTACGCATCCCGGTTGGAAGGGGATGGCAGTTGTGTGATTTAGGTGAAAACCATGGGCACTTAACCGGGAATTGGGAGGATGCATTACAGTCTTTGGATCAAATGAATCTAAGCCGTTCCAACAACTTGTCCCCACACCCTTCTGTTTTATAATAGAGATTGATCATAACACCGGGGCATTGCAAAGAACTGGTGCAGCGGCGGCGGCTTCGATGATGATCTGTTCGTCGTTGTTGTTCCCATTACAACCCCCTTCATCTTCTATTGGAGTAAATGGATGAAGAGTACTTTTGTGGCACTGGTGGAAGGTGGTCTATCTCTTCTCTGGCTATAAAAAGGAGACCTCTGGTTCTCTATAAGTAAAGTAATGTATCAGAGAATGAGAAACGACACGAAGGTCTGAGATAGAGTGTGTAATTGTAATTGTATTCCACCCTTCAAAAAAGATTTGGCCTTTGTGAATTTTTAGCCTTTCTGGAGTGTAATTTTAACCAGTATGAGACGAATTTATGCATGGTGGTATTGCTTATGGACGTGAAATTTGATCAATTGCATGTGTGAAACGTTGTGCATTGCAAAATAACGTCTGTAGGAAAGGTCAATAGGTGCGATCGTTGACCGTTTGACCAGCCAACGGGCATGTGACACGTGTACTCGTCCTCGCGGGGTTGACAATTTGACCAGCGAACCCTAGCTCGCCACGTGGCGCCTCAGTCGCGCGACACGTGGCCCTTTGCGCGTGGGAGCCTCGCGCTACCCATCGCTCCGCAGCGACCATGTAAGGGTCGCGAGCTTTTGTTCCTCCATTAAGGAGAGAATTACATTTGTTCAGGTGAACACTTGGCGCGGTCCCAATCTAATGGAGACGATAACGCGGTTTAACCAAGACACCAGTGATTTGCTCAGGCTCTTATGCCTGCTCCGGCCTTTAGGCAGGACCCGAGGGGCCCCTTGAGGCTTGGCAGCGATATAGGCGCGATCGATTAAGGTCACGACCTTGCCCTTACGGGAATGAAGGGGGATCTAGTGGTTTGGTGGCTGTAAAAGAAGAAGAGGATCTCCGCGAATAAGAGGATACGCCGACCGTCATACTCGCGGGTCATCGTGAGGGTCGCGACACCTCGGCGGTCAGGGGGTACAGGGGGGACACGTGTCATTTTATTAGCGCGCCACTTGGCGCCCGAGCATTAGCTCGTGTGGTCTATAAATATGAACGTTTCTTCACCAGATCCCGAGGTTCCAGAGCCTTGTGAACATTTCCTAGAGAGAGAAAGTTGGTGAGCACTGATTTTAAAGAGGTCTTATCCTCTTTCAGGGGCTCTATTGTCTTTCCTCCTAGGGATCTTTGGGTTTGGGTCTCCACTGTCTACCCTTCCTGTTCACCCCTACTCTCTTCTTCACCCTTCTAGATCACTCATTCCATCCCTTTCCATAAGCTATTCTAACCTCTCCGGCACATCTATTCTTAAGGAGTATTTGTCCACTCAGATTTCGGACCTATCCTACAACGTCAAACCATAGAATTGGATCATTAACTATATATATATCGAGAAATTTCAAGGTCGACGAAATTTAAGGACGAGAAGCAAAAAAGGATAACAAACACAAATTAATACTATATGAAGGAATTGTGAGTAAAGGACGAGAAGACAAACACAAATTAATTAATACTACTAGTAATAAAAGAAGAAAAAGGAAGAAGATGAGTAATTAGAAAAGGTGAGGTTATACTTAAAAGTTAAAACATAATCACTAATTCAGAGTACTGGCGAATTTAATTTGCTCGATCTCTGTTGCGATTGAATTTCAGTGTTGCGTTCATGGTGCATGCATGGTTCAGCCTACAGCATGATTAGTGATTATGATGACGTTTATAGAGGTAAATCGGGATGTCAGTAAATTGGGATGTCACAATATTTATCTAGAAAAAGTTATCCAAATCTCTTCTACGCTCAGATCTAGCCCGGGGCATAAGTCCACCAGGCCGTCACCGCCTACGACTCCCATTCCAAAAGTACAACTGGATACAAAATTGCAACAGGCTTCAACTGGAAAATTAATAGTACTTGTAATCCTTTAGGTCTTAAGTCTCGGGTGGCTTTCTGCCGAGTGTCAGTGTGCCCTTGATCTTTTTAATCTTTGTAATTCTTTATAAATATTAATAAATTCTTTTTGCTTAGCAAAAAAAAAGATTCCATTGCTGGAAAAAATGGAAATATTACCACAATTAAGTTCCAAATATTATTTCACAAGTAACATCCCCCATTCACGAAGGACACATAGGTCTAGCAAGTAACAGCTCGATCGAGTACTAAAAGTTATTAAGAAAAAACTATAAAAAACTTGAATTTTGGCAAAGAGCAAAGTGAGAGCGAGAAAGAATACAAACTTAAAAGGCAATGAAAATCCATTTGCAGTAGGAACTTATGAAATCGCGCACGGATCAAACAATTTGAAAGAGGCTAAAAAAACTATCAAATAGAAAGTCCTGAAATTGTGTTTTTTTATCTCCTTAAATCAAGGGATCCAGTCGTCAGAAGCCGGCAGATGATCAATGAATCGTCGTGTTGGTTTGTGAGGCTCTGGAGTTATAAGCTTGTAAATCTAGGCCTCCTCATTATTGTCTCTGTTTGGGATAGTTAAACCTCTTTGGTTGTATGTTTATCTCATATCAACGAAATCTCCTACCATTTTGGCAAAAGAAATAAAAAAATCAAGAATAATATCAAAACTCCAAGTTTTGGTGTGACTCTGCTTCCTGGCTTATTTAAAAATCACTGTCAAATGGGGTGCCTTTTGGACACATTAACAGCCAATTAACCACTTTATATAACAGACAACATTCATCTGGCTTTACACGTTTTTAACCACTAACACTAAATACCGACAAATCTTGTTAGCCACTATAATTGAAATTTGGAAGAAAAACAAAAACATCATTTACTCTAATCATCTAATGAGCATTTAGAGAAGAAAATAAAATAAAGCAAGAGAAGAAAAGAAGTGAAAAAAAACGTGGTCGGCAGGATTCGAACCTGCGCGGGCAGAGCCCACATGATTTCTAGTCATGCCCGATAACCACTCCGGCACGACCACTTTGATGCTCTTACGTTACGCACTAACCAATTTTACCTTCAAACTATTCTAGTCATTTGCATTTTTTTTTTTTTTTTATGAAGGTAAGTCCTTTGGATATATTTTCAAGACACCACCTATTTAGTTGGTCAGAATTTTTTTTTTAACATTTTTTATATACAATGAACATGTTTGATAATTATTATTACTTTTATTTATTATGAAATCTAGAGAGAAAAAAAAAAAGAGTTGGAAATCTGGAAAACATGTTTGTCAAAAAACACGAGAAAGTTAAAAGCCAGCTTAAGGTAAAACATTTGGCAGTGGCAAGCACATCACCGCACAAATTTGGAAACGAAAAGCAGTTAAAACCAATGGCTTCTTACTATTGGGAGGTTTTTATAGTGTACTGTCCCCCGAGTTGTTGAGAGGCCATTATTTACGTTCATAAATATGACATTGATAAAACTGATTAAACAATGAAAATTATGGTTGATGTTTTTTTTTGGTAAGTAATTTTGGTTGATGTTGGTTCTTTTTCTGTGTTCTCCCTTTCACTTATAGAAATCAACACTGAATGCAATTCTCATCCAATTTCTACCATATTTTACAACGGCAAGACAACTTTTTACTAGTTTGAAAGGTCTTTAAACTATCTACGCCATATAAATCCTTTTGTTGTGTTGACCCTCGCAAACTAGCTAGCAGGTACCGTCAATTCTCAGTGCATGGTGCCCTTGTAGATGCACATCGGCTAATTGACCTAGCCAACATACATCTATTCCCTTCATGTTTTTGTCATTGTAGGTGCATATTGGCTAATTAACCTCACCAACACACATCTATCGTCTTCGTGTTTCGGTCGTCGATAGTCTTCGAGATTGATGGCTTCGGTGTAAAACTAACGCAACATCAAGTCATCACTAGTTCGATTCTGAAACTAATTTGCATACCCAATAATCCTGAAGGGAAATGATAATACCAAAACTATAAGATACACAATATATAAGATATATTACAGTATGATCAGGTGTAGCAATTTTATCACAGTATTACTCCATATTTTTCCGTTAATGTGCTATGTTGTTTTAAGACTCGCGCGGTGTATAACAAATATGGCTTGAAATGTGACATGGTGTTACAATTGTAAAATATAATTACAAGTTCAAAGAATTAGATAGAGTATACTCGCGAGAGAAGTTAACAATCATCCGAAATTATTTTGTCTGAAAGACCGTCGGTATTAATGTATTGTTTAAGTTTTTGTAAAAAAAATTAAGTAGGACCAATTTATTCGTCTCAATAAGAGAAATCAGAAAATTATAAAATCATGAATCAGAGGTGAAAAAAGTTCAGATAAGTTGACACTAAAGACAAAAAAAAAAAAAAACCCCTGGTTTAAACTTTTTCGCTTTTAGTGAATTTATTTTTTGGTTGTAACTTTTTTCTATTTTAGACACTCATCATGATGAATAATTAATCTAAAAAAATGGCTAACAAGTTATTTGGGCTATCTTTTTAGTTTCTTTTTGGCACCGTCTTTTTTTGTTATTTTTTCCTAATTTTTACTAGATTCGGATCAAATGTTTTAAATTCATATTTTTCGTCTCCACGACAGAAATCAGAAAATAATGAAAAATATAGCCCAAATTTGAAAAGAGATTATGTAAGACAACGCGACGTTTTTTAGTGTTTTTTAAATTTAGTCTATAATTTTATACTCATACCTTCTTTATTTAATTAGACGAGACAAACAATGTAATTAAAATTTTGACCCTAAAAATTTAATTAAAATTAAGTAAAATCAACTAAAAGGACATTGCCAAAGAGTCACTAAAAAGTTAGCCCAAATCCTCCCATTGTCTCACCGAAATTTTAGAGAAGAGATGAAAAAAATGCTAAAGGTAATAATTTATCAAGAACAGGGAAAGACAAGAAAAAGAGAAATTTTCAAAATAACACCTGAACTTTCACCGTAATATCCCATAAACACCTAAACTTCATTTTATTTCAATTAAACACCTATACTATAAAAAAAAAACCTAAATGAGACACCTGCCGTCATATTCCATTGAATCTGTGAAGAAAAGTGGTGACGTGGCATTTTTCTCCTGTAACAGTGTCCTATTGGCACATGACAGTCAGCCCTTGCAACACACAGAATCAAAGCCCCTCTCCTCTCTATTCCTCATCAGAAAGTCTACAGCCACCGAAGGCAAAACGCGGTGGCCGGCCACCGCACGCCGTAAGGGCCCACTCTGGGATCCGTACAGATGATCCGAACCGTTCAATAATTTAAAAAAAAAACCGAGTGGATACACGAAAAATCAGCTCGATCCGATATGTGTAGGTGCTCGGATCAAGCTTTTCATCTTTGAAAAATCGGAAAACCAATCTTTCCATTTTTTCCGATTTTCCAAATATTAGAAGTTTGATCCGAGCACCTACACAAATCGGATCAAGCTGATTTTTCACATTCCCATTCGGTTTTTTTTTTTCTAAAATTATTGAACAGCTCGGATCATTCGTGCGGAGCCCGGAGTGGGCCCCAAACGGCGTGCGGTGGCCGGCCACCGCATTTTGCCTTCGGTGGCTGTAGTCTTCCTCCTTTCTCATCCTCCCTCCGGCACCCTTCTCCCTCTCTCTCCTCTGCCTCTCTGCCACTCCCCCTTCCAACCACAAACCAAATCACTTGTATAGCTGCACCTCTGTCACCCATTTTTTTTTGGCTTCTTTCAAGAATCAAAAACTCCATTTCTCAAACACAAACAAAATCAGAAACATTTCAATTGGAAATTTGGAATCATCTCCATGTGGCCGCATCAAACGGGCAAATAGAGATTTTCCAAAACCCGTCGCTGCTCAATCATGCTTCGTTTCATTTTCTTGCTGCGATAGATTTCCAATTCCATTGGTTGCTGCTCCATGACCGTGCCTGTCCCCTCTCTCTCTCTCTCTCTCTCTCTCTCTCTCTCTCTCTCTCTCCCGCGCGCGCGCTTCGTTTCATCTTCTTTTCTTTTGATTATTCTTAAAACTATTTTGGGGTTTAATTTGGAAACCTATTAAAACCCTGATTGAAGTTATTCTTGGGTTCGATTTTGGGTGCAAGTTGATGTAAGATTACTGGGTATGTTGAAGCGGTTTTAGGCATTTCATACTTAGGGTTTTCATTTGGGGGAAGAAGGGCTGGTTGTCTCCATTGGGTTTGGCGGCATATTCAGTGGTAGGCTAGTGGCGGCGACAGCCTCGGAGGACGAGGGGTGGGTGTCGGTGGTGGACGTTGATGGTGGTGGTTGCGGATATACAGTTTGAGTGAGAAGAGGGTTTTGATTTGGGGAGGGAGGGCTTGATTGTCTACAACTTTTTGGGGCAGTTGATGTGCGCCAACGGAGCGTTTAACGGAGAAAAATGCCACATCACCATAAATTGGACGAAATATGATGGCAGGTGTCTCAATTAGGAGGTTTTTATAGTACAGGTGTTTAATTGAAATAAAATAAATTATAGGTGTTATAGTACATTAGGGTGAAAGTTCTGGTGTCATTTTGAAATATACTACGTAACTGCAGAGATAAATCAATTTTGTGTGCGATCAGAAACAGAACCAGTGCGGATCAAAAAAGAAACAGAACCAGTACAAAGTCTTGAACCAAACAGCGAACAGGTACCTCTCTCTCTCTCTCTCTCTCTCTCTCTCTCTGTGTTTACTGTTAAGTATTCTTTCTGGGTTTCTGAGGCAGCGGCTCTGTGAGGGCCATGGAACCAACATCCCCAATTCAAAAGTGTCAACTCACACCCATTTCAAAAAAGGCAAAAAAAAAAAAAGACTTGATTTTGTGGAGTTTTTATGTTGAAATAGATCCTTATTTGTTTCCCCTGCTAAATAGTGGTAAAATTCACTCCAATTACTTCTATTTTTGTCTGGTGCTATCCTTTCTACTGCACTAGAGGCTCTGCATCTGGGCAATGCCTTATGCCAAGCAGTTATAGTTTTCTGCCTGTGGCTCTAATCAAGCACCAAAAACTGATTGGAAATTTTGTTTTTTTACATGCAATAATTTATGTGGGAAATATTTTTTCTGCTGTAAAATGTTATGCATTCAAACAAACGGATCCTCAGTTTGGTTATGCTCTTTCTGATGATTGTTTCATGTGTAAATGTTCTCTTATTGCTTATTACAATGTTTTTGCAGCCTCTCCATTGTTTGATTTTCAAGTTGGACTGAATAACCAGCAAGATGGCATTGACATTCTTTAAATGTATTCAAACCCGTCCTTTTTTGCTATACCCACTTGGGTTATTGCCAAGAAAACATGGTCTACTTTATTGCACAATGAGAAGCACACAAACTCAAACTGCAACACAAGAAGGGCAACAGCCCCAATCGAAAGTTTCAACCCAAAGCCGTGCCGAAAGACTTGACAGTGCTTTGAAAGATTACGAGGCAATAATTGGTATAGAGACCCATGTACAGCTGTCTACTCTTACCAAGGCCTTCTGCGGTTGCCCTTACAACTATGGGTCTCAACCAAACACCACTGTTTGCCCCATTTGCATGGGCTTGCCCGGTGCATTGCCTGCTTTGAACTCTAAGGTCATACAGTCCGCCGTGAAGTTGGGCCTTGCGCTTAATTGTAAACTGTCTTTTCGTTCAAAGTTTGATAGGAAACAATACTTTTACCCAGACCTTCCCAAAGGCTACCAAATATCTCAGTTTGATGTCCCGATTGCAACAGCGGGTTTTGTTGATGTGGATCTTCCGCTTGAGTTTGGTGGTGGGCATAGGAAGTTTGGCATAACCAGGGTCCATATGGAAGAAGATGCTGGAAAGCTGCTTCACACCGGGAATGGGAGTTACTCAGAGGTACTTTTGTTTTTAGGTTTAGTTATTAGTTAGTCTTGAACATTTTATTTGGACAAGTTTGTTGAACATATGATTTTGTTTTGGTTGTTAGTTAATGGAGTTGCGATGATTCACGATTTCGTTTCACTCAATTGCAATGGGTTTGGTTTATGGGTTAAGTTGATAATAGTACGGCATGGGCTAATGACTTAATATACATGGGAAACTTGGTATGAGAGTCAATCCCATTCCTACCCATATGAAAAAAAAAACATATTAGTTCACTCCCTATGAATCTATGATGATAGACCTAAAAGGATATACGTGACAAACCCAAGAAGAAACTGCACTAGAGGGGAGATGTTTGAGAATCCCACATTGCTTGGGATGGAATGTTTTATGCGTCGAGATATTTGTTGGGCCTCTCCACCTAATAATTAAAGCTTTTTGGTTGGATACAAGTTTCTTCAATCAGGAGAATACTAGTTTTGATGTGCTTTGATTTCTACATCAAGTTCAGTTCTAATGTTACTGTACTCTATTGTATAGGTTCCTTGCCAGTTGGCTTTCCATTGACAAATATAACAAAAATTTCAGGGATTCCTGTGTGCAGGTTGATTTGAATAGAGCTGGGGTGCCTTTGCTTGAGATCGTTTCTGAACCTGATATGAGAACTGGAATAGAAGCTGCAGAGTACGCTTCAGAATTGCAGAGGTTGGTCCGGTTTTTGGGAGTGAGCAATGGTAATATGCAAGAAGGTTCACTTCGTTGTGATGTCAATGTCTCCGTACGACCCATTGGGCAATTAGAGTTTGGTACAAAGGTAACTGAGTGCTTGTTTTCTCATTGAAGTAAAAGATGATGGCAATCCTTTCTCCTAGTTTAGAGCTTAACCTAGCTTAAAGTTCTAAAACTTCTTTCCAGTTTTTCTCCCGTTTCTTACTTTACATGAGCAGCTCTTAGTTTTTTATCTTGTTCCCAGCTTGGTCGAATGGGGTTTGAGTAAGAATTCTATATGGAGCTGTTTTGGAGTAGCTGCTGCTACTACTAATACTGCATTAGCACTATTAGACTCATTTAAGAATGAGCTAAGGCAGTATGGGAGTTATACGTGTGGAGTGTAGCAGTAAATGCCAATGCAAAGAACAGTCAACATAATTTGAGCCACTGAAAGGCAATAAATATGGTTTTGCATACTTATGAAAGTTGTTGGGAACACAATGCCACTCAATGCAACCACTCTGAGTACCAATTGTTGAGTCCTTCCCGGGGTTTTTACCCATTTAGCAGCTTATCACATATATCATTGTGTTCTTTGTTTGGTTGCCTTCCGTTTGTGTGATTGGTTGATATATTGATGTGTGGGCTGTTCATTGAGAGATCAAACATACCAAATCGTATAACCTAGGCAATCAAGGGAACTAGTATTAGAGCTAGGAATGGGTTCTAATAGCAGGAGCGTCATCGTGAGGGAGGGATTGTTGGGAACACAATGCGGCTCTCTGCAACCACTCCAAAAAATATAAGTGCGCTTGCGATGTCCAATGCCATAAAGACTTAAGTGAAGCCATCTCTAACACCAATGGATTTTGCAATTGATGGTGGATCTCGGTCAGACAACTAAAGTGGGGGGTATGAGCTTGGCAGCCTGTAGAGGTTAAGAGAATTTTATTGCAACGCCAAGAAAGAAAGCACACTACTAAGAATTAAAAAGATAAGTGCTATTTTTATTAAAGATTCTCCTTTTGAGAAGTTTTGGAAGGTCGAAACTTTTTTCTTTTTTCTTTTGATAAACTAATGCACTCATGGTCCTTTTGACCAAAATGGAGAATAGAATAGCACAATTGAGCTACTTCAATAAAAATCTTTCCATCACCATCTGCAGAAATTTACGTCTTTCAGGTTGCAACTGAGTAGTTGAGTCATCTGTCAAGTGCTATGCTGCATTTGCTATCTCATTCTGGCTTCTTTCATGGGATATTATTCCTTACCATCATAAGAAGGGATCCTTTCTTGCTAGCTGTATGTATTTGTCTGTTTGGGTCTTGTGTCGTTTGTGAGTGAGTGTACAGTGTCTGGCAGTTCTTAAGAATAAGCTCACTCTGGATTGACAGGTTGAGGTGAAGAATTTGAACTCTTTTTCGGCAATAAATAGGGCCATTGAGTTTGAGATACTGAGGCAGGTGCTTCTCCACAATGAAGGCCAGAGTGATCAGATTGTCCAGGAGACACGTCTTTGGGATGAGGGCAGTCAGGTTAATGCTAAATCTTTTTTTATGTTAGTAATGTAGAAGTGCATGGGACATAGTAACTGGGACTTAAATAAGTTTCTCATGACTACTTATATGTTCGATTAATCCTCATTGTGCTTTTAGAAAACAGTTACAATGAGGAAGAACGAAGTTTCTCATGACTACTTATATGTTCGATTAATCCTCATTGTGCTTTTAGAAAACAGTTACAATGAGGAAGAAGGAAGGGCTTGCTGATTATCGTTATTTTCCTGAGCCCGACCTTCCAGAAGTTATTCTTAGTGAGGAGTTCATTGAGGGCATTCGCGATTCTTTACCTGAGCTTCCAGAAATGAAGCGGCGGAGATACGAGCAAATGGGTCTAAGCATGCAAGACGTTCTTTTCCTAGCAAATGACATAAATGTAAGTGGTGTTCATTGTTGTTTCTAGTATTGGTACTGCTGTTATTGCTCCTGTTGGTTTATATTGAGTTTTCAAGATAAATAGAGAACTTAAATTGATAGTTAGCTTATGCACTGCCTCTCAGTGCTCCCACATTGTGTGTGCAGATTGATTAGTTAAGGTCTTAGACTTTGCCCCCAAAACATTCCCAATTTTCATCAGTAAAGATAAAAGTATGTATAAGCGTGAAGGGATGCGATCCACGTACTAGAGAAAGAGAATATTCTATTAAAGCTATCCATTAGGAGATACTTGGGACAAAATGGCCCTCCAGTCTATAATTGCACCGAATCTACAAAGTTCAGAAAAGAATCAATGCTTAGGGGCACGGACGCTTACACAAACTATATAAAGTAACCAAAAACGGATCTTAATCAGTGAGATGGGTTATTCCTTGCCTTGGAGAAATCGTATATTTCACTAAGCCAAATCGACTTGATAAGGCACAATGATGCCAACGACCAAGGCTTCCTTCTCTGCCTCCCTACCCTTCCACCACTCCAACTGGCTATTGTCCATGCCACCTCATCATGATGAACCCTCCCCTATCCAAACAAACCAAAAATAAAGCTCCCCGACTCTCCAGCTGTAGTACAATTGTAAGAAGGTGGGAGATCGTTTCACTTTAACACATACAACACAAATTCTCCTAAATTGTCATCTCTTGAGGCGGCTGTCAATTGTCAGAATCTTTCCACGAGCAGCTGCCAACGCAAAATTTTTCCTGCAGGTATCCCCACCGACGAAATGATTTTTCACGTAAACCCTGCCCATGTCGCTCCTCTCAAAACCGAGTAATAAAAAAGCGCCACTTATATTTTTCCCTGCCCTACTTTATGAAGGCTTCTTGTCGCCTCTCTTCAAGGGATGCTTTGTAAAGAGTAATCCCTTTCAAAATGCAATTAGAATGGGCCCACATCAGAATGTCTTAAGTAACTAAAGACAGATGCCTAACTTTCAAGAGAAGACTTAGATTTTGAAGTATGCTACCCCCTATCCTACACCCTAGTTCATTCTTTCCCGACAAAGGTGGATCCGACAAGAAGAATAAGATGACTAGACGAGAAGCTGTGAGTCGGGGCTAGGAAGTGGCTACTTATAGCAGAGGATAGATCCTTTTTTTCCCACTCATCAATCATTTGAGGAAGTTAAGAAGCCCGGCAGGTTAGTAGTCTTGGTTCTCTTATAGCATCAAAACAGCAAATAGGATAAGGAAGAGAAACTAAACTAATGCTCCCCTTGCCTCTCAAATCTAACATTGTCGTCTCCTGTACTCACCCCAACTTGGCCATAAAGCAACTCCAGCAACATGCAAACCAGATCCAACTCCCTATCACGAATGATCTTCTGAGGCCAATGTCCATAAACATTCAATAATCGTTCCTCCGCATCTAGTTCACCACACTGCCTACTGCAAAGCGGAAAACAGCGGGAAAATCTCTAGCTGGTGGCTCTTCAGCACAGTTCCTGTGTTTCCAGAAGTCTTTCCTATCCTGGATTACCACCGTAAAACTCACCATCTTGAAGCAATCCTTTCTCGCCATACTAATCCCCTTCTTCAAACCCTTACAAGGAGAACTTCAATCCTCTGTGATCACCCAATCACTCCAACTGTTACCGTACTTTGCCACTATCATCCTCCATGAAAACTTGTCACTCTGGCAAGTAAACCTCCACAGGACCACAGCAATACATCCAATGAAGCTCTATCAAAAACTCCCAGCCTTCTTATTCCAAAACCATCCTGCATTTGTGCATACCGTTATGTACTTCCCCTTTGTAGTGCTAAGTTTCTGCTTGACGATCATCACTAGAAGGCATTCCTTTCTCTTAGCTACTTATAGCATACAGAAGAGAACTTCAATCTTTGAAAACCTCTTTTTTGCTACGTCACCAGCCATGCACTGTGAGCTCCAATCATGCATTACTTTTCAACACATATCTAGTCAAGTCTTGAGGCCTAAGATTGAAAAGCTTTCTAAAATCATGTTCCTGATTAGAATTTGCCTCATTGCTTTTTAAAGAGGTTAATGCAGACTTGTATTGAATGATCTTAGATGGTTATTTCACCCTTGCTGTATGAATGTTTCAGGTTGCAGATTTTTTTGATGAGACTATTGGCAAGGGTGCTGATGTAAAGCTTGCTGCCAATTGGATAATGGGGGATGTTGCTGCCTACATGAAAAATGAAAAATTGACTATAAATGAGATTAAACTTATCCCGCAAGAGCTAGCTGAGCTGATTGCTTCAATAAAAGGTGGTACAATTAGTGGAAAGATTGGTAAAGAGGTTTGTATATGCAACTGACTACAATGTTTTCCTGTTCCATTAGTACATTAATTGACATATCGTCCTCCAAGCAATTTTTTCTTTTGCTAAAAATCTGTAAGATTTCTCTTAGTGCATTATACTGTTGTGCTTAGTGACGACGCGAAAGAGCAGTCTGATGTGGCTCCTCTGGCCATGTGGCCTTGCTCATTCCTTTATGGCATCAAGCTATAATCTTCAAAAGGGTTTGAAGGGTCTAGTTTAAGGGAAGTTTTTGTTTTCAAGGGTTCACATGAAAATAAATTCTGTTTGACGATGAATGTAAGAGGTTTTTAGTTTCCTAGTTCTCAAAAAGGTCGATGAACCAATTGTAAACTTGAGGTCCAATTGTAAACTTGAGGTTCCATCTAATAACAAGGGAGGAAACCCATGTCAAGAAAAGATTCAACAATCGGTTAGGAAAATGAAGGAGCTGGCTGATGTTGACACTAAGGAAAATGAAAGATGGTTGATTGTTCTAGCCGTCAAATTTCTAGTGTAAGCCTTTTAAGGTTAAGAAGAAAACAGTAGCTGGTTGGTTTCAGCAGGGAAGGAAAGGGAACTGGGGAGAATTCAATTTGTGGTGAATTATGATGGTCAAAACGGGTGTGATGTTACATGCAGTAAGGACTAAGAAGCCAATTAATGCCTCTCTTTCTTTCTTTTTTCATTTCGATCATCTTGTAGTTTAGGAAGCAGTTAAAGGATATTCACCAAAAGTCCCAGACATGTGCTTTGGTAAAGCTGGTGGTGGCAAATGGTAATTGGTGTCGGAGGATGAGAGAGCTCATTTGGAGAGTGGTACATTATTGAAGGTGTGCTAAGTTGGTTTGGATTACTGTTGACGGGTCAGGCTTATACATTTTTTTTTTGTTCCTTGTTTTGGTATTGTCATGAGGGTTGAGTCCAGTTGGAACGTTTTGCAGTATAATTTTTCTTTTCCCCTGATTTAATAAACAAGTTATTTCAAGGGGCAACATGAGGTATCAGGATAAAAGCCTGCATACTGAGCAGGCACTGTCATTAGAATGAGTTAAGGGAATGATCAGATCTTATGAAACTGGGTATACGGTATTGAACCTTAGCTCAGACAAAAAAGGTAGTTTAAATGATGATTTTTTACAAGTACTAATTCTCAAGCTGTTCTTGTGGGGACTGGGAGAGGAAGTGTAATCTGTTGCATTAATGACCTGGTAAAGAGGTTCAGGTAGTTCTGCATAACATTTTTTGGAGCACATGCGATCAATATTCTTTTCTTTTTTTTTTGATCCGCAATCAATATTCTATTTATTCTCTAACATTTCCTTCACAAGTTTTGCAGATACTGTTTGAGCTGATGGCCAAAGGTGGAACCGTCAAGGGATTGATAAAAGAAAAGGATTTAGTTCAGGTAACATTTATCCGAAATTTGTACATACTAGCAGTGCTGCTCATGCTTTGCACGCGGAGTTCTTTCATTAAGGAGGGTTTTTTTTATTGTAAAGTTATAAATAAATTAGTAATTTTAACTTGTCCCTACCTTCAGAACTAGTAATATTGGTAATATGTACGAATTCAATTGATGCCCCTATGCTATGAAATGACAATGTTTTCATGATGGTTTGATGAACTGTAATTTTTACTTTTAATTGTCACCAAAGTGTAAGTGCCTTATTATGGAATTGGACATAGTTCTTGGCAAGTGTAAACATCAAAACCCATATGTGTATTTTCCTGCAATTGAGAGAGAAATTCAAAGGCCCTTTGGGCCTTTGGCCCCTTCTTTGTTAACATACCATGTGGATCCCTAAGCTTTAAGGGGGACAACACATTAGAAACATGCAGTGATAGATTTTAGACCGAACTGTAAGATTTCCACGTAAGCAATATCTAGACATGTGGCAAGATAGATTACGTGCCAGCTGATGCTTCCTTCATCTATTAATCCTGTTAGATAGTAGATCCAGTTGAAATAGAGAAAATGGTGGTTAAAGTGCTGGCAGAGAATCCAAAGCAGCTGGAACAGTATCGTGGAGGCAGAACTAAGTTACAAGGCTTCTTTGCCGGCCAGGTATGAGACTCTGCATAGTTTGACAAGCATTTTTTTCCTCCTGATTATATTTTTTAGATTCTTTCATGTGGACAGAATGATTCTAAATACTACGGTAAAAAATTCTCAGATAATGAAACTATCAAAAGGTAAGGCGAACCCAGGGCTTTTGAACAAGATCCTTATGGAGAGACTAAATGCCAAGAGCTGATAATGTCAAAGGTGGGTTACTAGTAATTCTTTCTCTTTTGCTGAATTGTGTGCCAATTGTTGATTGTTTCACCATGCATTAGTTTTTTTGATCCAGCTCCAGCTTGACTACAGGTATTTTGCTCAACTAGCTGCAAATCAATGCCGTCTGTTGAGTGTTTTAAGGCTCTTCTGTGGATTTGGTTGAAGCCGCGCTCTTGGGAAAGGCATGATGTTTATCCCATTTTCGCAGAGGCTAAATCTGTTACTTGAAGTGGCGCCGCCAGGATGGTAAAGACAAGTCTTTACTGTAGCGCAAAGCCCAAGCAATTCAGGATAGAACTTCGTTAAGTGATACGATGTGGCTATAAGTACTTTTCAAGCAATAGGATTTGTTGCTAGCTACTATTTTTGCAATATGTCTGGCTTGCTACAGAGCTTGCTATTAGCTAATAAAAAGACTTGTAATCTTTGTAATATAGCGAAAATTCACGTTTGGATCATCTCTCTTCCAAGAATTCTCTTCTTTTTTTTTTATCCTGGTTTCTTGTTTTGTATATTTCCGAACTTTTTGTTATCAGGTGGTGTTCACGATGGCCAGGCTCCTAAAATTTTGGTCCTCTTAGACCATGTCCAGACCATGAAATCATTAGAAAAAAATGTCCAAATTGTGAGAGTCGCGCTTGTAAACTCACGTGCTAAGAGCATCTCCAGAGAAGTAGGAAAATGGGATTTTGACCAAAGTTCTCTTCCTCCTTTGGAGAATGGAGTTGCATGCTCTAAATAGCAGCTATGTAGGTTGCGAATTTCCCTAATGGTTTTAGATAATTAACAATCATAATAAACCAGAATTTAGAACTATCATGAATCTCCTTTCGAATACCATATATTCTTTGATTGAGAGTCGCGCGGATTAGTATCCTTACTAACCTTTAATTTCAATTTCCCATCACTCATTCCAACCCATGCAACTACTGATAAAATCCTTTTTAAGCATATATATGATATTCCGCCTGTTTTTTACAACACATATATAGTTAGAGAGCCCTGCTATTTGCATAACGTATAATAATAGTCCTGTTCAATTGTTTTTGGGTATTCATTATAAAAAATAAAATAAAAATAACCAATGCTCCCCTTAGCAAAGGGGCACCCCAGAAAACAAGAAAGACACTTGACAAAACCCAGGCCCTTGTCCAAGCATATATTATAACATTGGATATGCATATATTCTTGTACATTACCGACACACATCATTAGACAAAAATGAAATGAGTAAAAGTAAAGCAACAATTATTCTTGCCCACTTTACTTTAACTTTATTTCACTTCGGATACCACGCGACGAGGAGTCACACTTATTGAACACAACACTCCAAACTAGAAAAGTAACCGATGGCACGTGATGATGACGTTAGTCTGAATAGTACTAGGAATCATCTGCGTCATACTGTCGGAGCCAGACTCGATAGATTGGGTGGTCTCGGTCTCTGTCATCCATTTCCCACCGAGCATGAAATTCATCCAAAAGATACAACTCATACTCCCCTTACACCATTCTAAACATAAGTTAAGCTATGTCATCAAATTTTATCAGTGAAGATAATATGTGGAATATCCCAATCCGTACCTATTATCAAATTTTCATCATTCATCTTCACCTAGCAAACTATTCGTTCCCAAAATAGCTATTCCGGGATGGCATTGCCGCATTGACCTTGTCATCTTATCCATATCCTAAAAGGACACGTCCCCCTTAAATTTCGCACGAAAAACAAAACTGCTTCGATCAATTTGTGAATCACAAAAACCAAAACTAAACGGTTTGTTTATCATCAATCCTTTCTCATAAACACAACAAAACAAAATGAGCACCACCTCTTATTTTGTTGTCTGTCCTTCATTATACATCCATCTTTCTACCAAGAAAAGCTGCTGCTGCATGCTGCTGGCGGTGGCGGTGGTGGCAGCAACAGTGGTTATAGCACCTTGATGGTCGTAACACCACCATCATGGAAGGCGGGGCCTCACCAACACGGAAGGTGATGGTGGTGGCAGATCCTACTCGCGAATCAGCTGCTGCCCTCCAATACGCGCTCTCCCATGGAGTGGTGGAGCATGACACATTGATTCTCCTCCATGTCAAAAACCCGAATGCTTGGAAAAACCCGTTTTCATTTTTTAAATGGCCGACGCCTTCCACCTCTACCACTGTCTATGCATTTTTCTCGTCATCCTCCTTCACCGAAGGCGGCAGCAGCAGCAGCAGTTGTGGAGGAGACATGGATTTTCTTGAAGCAATGAGGCACGCTAGCGAGATTTCGCAACCGAAGGTGCGAGTGCAGGTGGAGAAGGTGGAGATGGAGGGCAAAGAAAAGGCCGATGTGATCATTCACTGTAGCACCTTGCATTCGGTTGATATCATTGTTATAGGGCAAAAAAGGACTCTATCAAACGCAATATTAGGGTAAGTACCTTGACACACTTTCGAGTTATGTTTTGGGTGTTAAGAAGTAATTAGGTTGACAACAATGTATATTCTACATAATGAAAACCAAAGAGCGAGAAAATGTTTTTCTTGTTGAAAATATGTAACTTGAAGTGCGAAACCTCCTAGGTGTTGTCAACTCTTACGGGGCAGTTCATAAGAACTTTACTCTGGGTTTAATTGAAGCTCCCGCTAGTGGACGGTGAGATCGATCTCTTAAGAATTAGTTGAGATTCACGTAACTGGCCCAGACTCCCTGAGACATCAACGTAAACATATATAACTTGGAAAAACATGATTTGCAAGATAAAACGCGTCCCAAACCTGGCATACGTATTTACCTACTTCGAGAGATGTTTCATCCCCATGTAGGTTGGCTTCCGCCTGAACTGGTTTGTAATGAAAAGTATTGAGTTCCCTTTATGCAACTATGAACTTCATTTGAGAAGAGTTTTCCACTAGTTCTTTCTGTATACATGTTTGCATACTTACAAATTTATATGCATATGCATATGCAATCTCAACAGGCAGAGGAAGAATGGATCTTTGAGGGGACTAGATACAGCAGAGTACTTGATAGAGAACAGCAAGTGCACCTGTGTTGCAGTGCAGAAAAAGGGCCAAAATGCAGGATTTCTTCTCAATACAAAAACCCACAAAAACTTTTGGCTTCTGGCATAAAAGCATGTGAATGAATTCCACTCTCTATTCTTAAAATAAAAAATAAAAAAAACCTTCTCTTTGTATCGCACACGCACACATATCAGAGTTACCTCTCTTGCATCCCTTGTAATTTCTTTAGTTCAAGATAATTTTTGTTGACAGACGTAGATCAATTCAACTTGCATCGTTTCCTGAAACTTTATTTCTCTATTGGTTTCTCCGAGAAAACCACGTACGCTTTTACATTTCCAGTTTATGAGTGATGTCAATATTTGAACAAGGAAGAAATGTGGGATAAACTAGCACCAGAAACTGACTTATCATTAACTAACTTCTCACTCCATGTAACAAACCAAAACCTTTCGAAACTTGTGTCTTTCTTGGAGGCATCGGAATATGACAATGTGTGTAGTAAGCCAATTAACAAGCCTGTTAAAAGGTTTGATTAGTCCACGGGGAGAGTGGTAGACTAAGTACAAGACGGCAAAGAGAAGAAAAACTCGTACATTTGGAAAACAGTACACAAGAAAACCAGAAAGAATTTGGTAAAAAAGAATGGCACATGAACTGAGCCACAAATCAATAACATTCCTTCATAAAATTTACCATGTACCAACGTACAGATAATCAATCAACAAAAAATAAAAACCCTCTCTGTTTGCTAGGGTGACTGAAAGGCATATTACGGTGGAGCAACTTACATCAAACCCAAAATTGCTGCAGCCACGGTTGACTCAATGTCAGAACTTATCGCCACTATCCCTAATTTACTACATTATATCTCTGAACCAAAAGATTAGGGTAGAGATATGTATTCCATATTTCCACCTCACAAGTAATCGCTATCGAGAAGTGTGACGTCATTCATCTATGAGCGCTTACACTTTCTAAGGAGATACTAGAAGTCCCAAAATTTCGATGCTTACCATCAGCCTGGTTGGTGAGTTGGAAACCTTGATTAGGAAGTTGGTTGACGAGAAGAGTTTCCAGTTGGCAAGCCAAGCTCTTACCAGGTACCAAGAAATAGATGAACGAAGCATTGTCCATTCCCTTCTTTGAACGATGAGCACGAATTCGGCCCTCAAGATCATCAGTCTGGTAGTAGTAGTAGTGCATTACACCAAGGTTAAACACCTCAGAGAGAAGGCAAATTTAATACACTTCAAAAGAATGTACAAACACGCAAGGAGAAGATCTATGTTATTTAGCAAGACTCACAAGTAGGGTTTACCGAGTCTGAGGCTACATATTTGGATATCAAATGAAAGGATTCGACAATTTTGTGCAATGAGAATACCTCATGTTTAGATTTGGTAGTATGCTTATGGATTGCAACATTGAGATTGAGAGCTTTATCATGATGCATTATTCAAATGACTCTACTAGCAGTTACTGTGTCCTTCATGTTAAGGTTTCCAACTATACGTAGACCCTAAAATTTATATCGTCTACCTCTAATCTATCTTCTACCCTAGTCTCAAAAGTCATATAAAGCTAAACCTCTTATAAATTTGTTGAAATTGCACATTAAATCCCTCCATTCAAAATCCACCTGTGTCCAGAAAAAGCTAAAGCATCAGGTGACAGTAAACTGGTTATTCCTGCCTTTTCACCCTATAACTATTACATCCCAGCATCGCAATGTCTCCTGATGTAGTAGCTTTTGAACCAAGGTGACTAACAGTTTTAGCATGCTAATTAACAACATTCAAAAAGGAATTAAATTATGAAATTGAGTACCTCTCCAACATAGAGTTTTCTGTCGGGCATAAGCATCACATATACACTTGAAGAACCTATTGTCGATGGAGGCGGCTGTTCCCTAGCAGCAATAGCAACACATTTTACCTCTGGAAATTCCGATAAATTTTTCTTCTTGTAGAGCTCAATTAACTTTTTCTGAACAACTATGGTGACTGCACTCTCAACTTCCTCCTGCAAAATCTCCATTGGGGTTGCTGACTTGCCCTCGGCATAGAATTCACTTTTACTGTTACCATTACATCGATGAGAGGATTCATTGGACCCATTGACGTTTGTGTTAAGAGTAAAACGTTCTAGTTTTGCTTCACTCCTTTCTGAAAGCATATCTTTAGTGTAAACTGAAGAATAAAGCTCTTCTGCTCTTTGGATAATAGTTTCAGGAATTCCTTCCCTTTGAGCTGTTTCAAATGCAAGGCTTTCTTTGCAGATCCCATCTATCAGCTTCCATGTTGGTTTAGGTAGCCCATCAACATTTTCCGTAGCCATTGCTTTATACACAGTGTGGTTTGTCGTCAAAGGTAAATCAAAAATTCCATGCAAGTGGGTGGATACAATACCAAGACAACCAATTGCATCCAGAGTTTCTACAATGCTACCAGCAATACATGTCCCTTTTGCTGTTTCCGTTCCTCTGCATATTTCGTCAACAAGCACGAGACTCCTTGAAGTGGCTCCACTTATTACAGAACGAATCTCCGACATTTCCATCTGACCACACAAAAATATGGATTTGGGTATTATTTTATGTTAAAAAAAAGTTCTACTCCACATACCATGCATATTTGCTCAGCCAAATCGAGAAATATGTCTGACAAAAAAATCCTTCCGCACAGTCAACTCTTTAATAAATCAGGTTAATGGGCCACGAAGCATTACTTCAATGACTCTGGCTGTGCTAAATCATCAGAAATTTCTCTGAAAGTGACGCGGGTATGCCAGCTAGATTGTCACATCATTATTTTCAAGAAAAATCCGAGGTGTACCTTCATGGGGACTCAATAAAGCGTCTCTGAAACTTATAAAATACAGTAAAATCTGCTTCCTTCCTACATATAGACGTTTAGGTTTTGGCTGTCTGGTTATCACAGCACGTGCATAACCTCGCAGTATGTTTATTCTCGGTATTTCACACTTCTCGTATAAACAGTCAAGTCAACATGAATAGGGAAAAAGAACGTAAGATCTTGGAACTTCGTTGCACTATGACAGAGGTTGGATAAAAGTGACCAAAACCAGTTGCATGAGGTAATAGGTGGGCATAGTACAACCAGTGAAAGGGAACAGGCCTGCTCCTAATCCCAAGCGAACAATATAATGTCCTGTTGCATAAATGGGGGAATACTAAATCGTAAAAAAAAAAAGTTTTAGAAACTTAGTTGCACATATTGCTACTCCCTCCCATTGCACTCCACCACCTCCGTGTTGTAGAAAACACATGGTCTTTCACATCTTCCCCCCCAAAAAAAATAGAATAAAATAAAGAGAAAGGACAAAAATTAGCAATTAAAACTATGCACCATGAAAAGAATAATGCACCTGAAATGAACTTTTTCCATCAGCAGGACTGTCATAGGACTTCATGTGCAGCATAATGGAGTCGAAATGAGGAATGAAGGCTGATTCTGCAGGCACCATCAATCCACATATTCCAAGTAATGAAGCTGCACAAATTGATCGAAGCAAGCTTGATTTGCCACCACCGTTTGGCCCTGTCAGCAAAAGTAGTGATTGCATATCAACAGTATTCTGTACAGCACTTCCTTGCGCCACATCAAACCAATATGGAGATAAACCAATTATCTTCATCGCACCAGCTACATCTGAAGGTTCTACATCCTGCATCAAAAAATGTTTTTTCTTTATCGGCATGCATCACAAATTGTTAATCCATGAGCATTTGTTATATATCAAAGATATGGAATGATATAGATTGTTACTACGAATTCAGACTAAATACAACTATCGTAAACGGAAACGTCTCTAAATATTTAGCATCGAAGATTTTTAAGCCTAAACTTGGAAGGCATTAACCAATCAGAAATGTGTCAACTACTATAAGCATTATGACTGGCCTCTTGCGTAAACTTCTGTTGAGGTTTATCCTGTGGAGATACTCAAATTGGATAAGTGATCAATTTCTAGGTTTCATCGTTGCAAATCAGTAAAGTTCAGCACTTCCTATTTCATACGAACTTCTCTACCGGTAACAAATGGTACTTCCAATTTTAGCCCCTCGAGGACATAAATTATACCTCTTCTCACCAACACAGTAGTGTACGAGAGAAATGGACGCAATTCAGTTCGTCATAATTTTTCACCCAACCAAAGTCGTCCGAGTTGACGTCTCATGGCCAAGCTGGCTCTCGAGGTATGAAGCTTAAATCTTGTGATTTCATAACACCTAAAGGAAGACACAGTCAAAATAATGCATGGCTTCAGCGTTTTCTCAACCTCAACAAAAGTTACTCCAATAAGGTCCTCAGTTTCAAGTAGTGATTTTTGAATCGTAAAAGCTCAGACAGTCAGGTACCAGAAATGCCAGATTGGGTATGAAGGCTGCCACAATATACAAATAAAGAATTGGGTTAAATTGCGATATGTCCCAACCCTCATAGTACAAAATTGATTGATGAACCAACACAGGGTAATGACCAACTTCTCCTGTTCGGTCAAACAAGAAAGAGATGAAAGTTCCATTCAACTGAAATATATAACTCCGGAAGCTATTAACTTCAACAAAGTTCCTCCGTAGCTTGCCATTTTTATCTTTTCATCAAGTCTTTTTAGCAACTTCTCTTGCCTCTTTTAGCAAATTTTTCCATCTGAAGGCAAATGCAACAGCATTCCCACTTGTCCAAACTACATAGAGTCTAAGCAGGTTTCAATGTGGTGATAAGACCCAAAACCAAATGTACTCTAATTCTGTCCCATGTTGTATGGATTCAGCGTGGGCCACCTAGAAAGCATGTTTCAATGGAGAGATATCACATGTACTAGTCTCTGATACAAAATCACCTATATCACCTTCATAATGGATCACCATCGCAACAAGTCAAAAACTAACTTGACATGCTAAATAATATACAAATTTACAAAGAGTGATGCAAAAATCTCTGGATTGGGGCTTGTCTTGGTAATCTTGAGGCCAATTCATAACTTAATACCGTTCAGTATATCAAAATTAAGTGTTAACACTTTGAATGCCTAATATTAGTATTGCTCCATAAGGATATGGTAACTTATGTTCTGTTAGAGCTTATCCCGAATTGGTTAATTATAATCCCCAAAACTAGCATAAGACCTTGGGCAGTGTCTCCACTCATTGCCAATAGGTTTTGAATGCTTTAACATGGTATCAGAGCTAGGCTTTTGGACAAGACTCACTTGATTGATTGCTCCGTTGGTTGTGCTACTTATCCAAGTGTAGGTCAGGGGTCGAACGTGTGGCGAAGTGTTAGAGAACCTCCAAAACTTATCTGTGAGCCTGGGGGACTCTCCACTCATTGCAATAGGTTTTGAGTTGGATGCTTTAACATGTTCCTTTGGGCTAATTTGGGTTTGGCTATACAACCAAGTGGTAACTTTTTAATGGTTTTATTACTCTCCCTCTTGAGTAACATGGAATCAGAGTTGTCACCTAAAAAGTTCCAATCAGCTGCCATTGCCAAATTAGTCAGCAATTGCAACTACAGTTGTCTGATTCACTTTGTTTGAGCACTTTTTGACCACCGTGGCACTGAGGATTAATGGTGGTTGACAAAGCTGCTCAACAAGATAGTTCTGAGTAAAAAGATGCCAGATGTGTAGTGGCAAAGGAGTATCTTAGTACCTATGTATAAGAATTAATGGGATATTGCGAGTTACAATAACTGTAGAGGTATTAAATTGATGAGTCATACAATGAAGCTGTGGGAAAGAGGTGTTAAGCATCGCCTGAGAATGATGACATTGGTATCAGAGAATTAGTTTGGGTTTATGACTAGTACATAAACTGTACATAAACTGTGGAAGCAATCTACTTGTTAAGTAGAGTATTAGAAAAGTAAAGATAGAAAAGAACCTTCACATGGTTTTCATAGACTTGGGGAAAAAATAGATAAGGTGCCTAGAGACGTTACTTAGTGAGTCTTGGAGAGAAAAGGTGTGACAAATGGATATATTAACGTGGTGAAGGACACATATAAAGGTGTTGTCACTACTATTAGATTCCTAATTGGAGAAACTAATGAATTCCGCATCACAATAGGATCATACCAAGGGTTCTCTTCTAGTCCTTACCTCTTCACCTTAGTTATGGATGAATTGACTAGGCATATTCAAGATGCTATCCCATGGTGTATGTTTTGCATATTACATTCTTAGTAGATGAAACTGCAAGAGGTGTTAATGCTAAATTTGAAGCTTGGAGAGAACAATTTGACAGGTAGGTGTAAAACGGAGTACTTGGAATGTAGGTATGGTGGTAGTCAAACTGCTAGTGCTGACAGAGTGACCCTTCAAAATCAGAAGTTGCCAAAGAAACGAGTGTTTTAACTATCTTGGCTCAATTGTTAGCAAGGATTGAGAGATGACAGCGGATGTGATGTATAGAGTACAAGTGGCGAAGCGCTTCGGGAGTGTTGTGTGACTGCAAGATACCCACAAGGATCAAGGAAAACTTCTACCATTCCACTATAAGACCAGCCATGTTATATGGCACAGAGTGTTGTGCTACCAAGAAACAACATATGAGTAAGATGGGTTTAGCTGAAATGTCAAGTGAGAATGCTGAGATGGATGTGTGGTAAAACCTTGCGAGATAGAATTAGAAATGAAAAACTTCATGGGATGGTAGGGGTAGCACTGATAGAAGATAAGATGAGAGCTAATAGATTAAGGTGGTTGGAACATGTCTATCATAAATTGCTCGATGCCATAGTTAGGAAAGTGTGATGTGGTTATGGTAGATGCCTAGTAACACTAAAGGGGAGCGGTAGATCAAAATTGAATTTAGAGGTGGTAGTTCAAAAGGACTTAGATTTATTGGAAACATTTATTGGATAAGACAGCCAATTCATGCAGCCGACCCAAATGATTAGAACTTAAGGATCGATTTGGTTTGCTTTGGTTTATAAGCAGGTTGATGTATTGCTATGCGCTAGTCATAAAATTCTTGACAAATAAATCAATCAATTGGATCCATGAAAAGGACCCTAACTACCAAGGGAACAAGGCTTCCCTAAACTACGAGTTCCTACAAGCAATTTTTGCAACAAAATAACAGAACATAGGATATAACATTGAAATAATTGAGTGAGATGAGCACACCTTCGAGGGGTGGAGTGGTGTAAGAGTAGGGAAAACCCATTTTCTTCTTCTCCCTTCACTGTAAGTTATTGGTTTTGTCGAAACACGTAAAGATTAGAACATATACTAGTATTAGGACAATATGAAAACAAAGGGATCCTATTTTATAAGAACAAGTATGGTAAATTTTGCCTATTAATAAAGATTAAAAATCAACGCACCAAATTGAGAAAAGCAAAACTGATCAAACGGTCACCAAATACTTACATCTTTCGGTTTGTGCTCAATTCTTCAACCAGATTAAACCTTGGTTCCATTTTTTGATGATAAGATATAGAAGAAGTTTCTACATATTATAGTGGATGTCACCAATCTCAAGTGGAGTAGCAATATCACATGAACCCAATATTGCCAATCCAACACATTTGCCTATGAATCAATCAGGAGTGCCAAAGAAGGTTGAGAGGAAACAAAGTGCTCTCTGTCAGCTATTCAGTCTGATCGATTTGTGTTCAGGTTGACGCACCAAAGGCTTCGTACATTAAAATCATGACTGAATCCAAACCAATGCATGTTGCACCTATGGTGCAATGAAGCACAAAACTAGATTTGGTCTCACGTATCTATGTCCGACACGTCTTGATTGCCATGTCCGCAGCATGCACTACCAAAAGGTGCCCGACTTTTTGATGTTGACATCTGAGATGTTTCAGGCACAAAGTGGACAAGCCCGAACATATCACAAGACAGTTAGGTCCGTGGACATCATAGGAAGTTTTAGCGATTTTTTAAAACCGACGTGTTTATTATCAAAATGAAACAAAATAATAATGAACCAAAACAAAACACTAGAGAACCTTTCGACTTGCATAAATGGCAGGAGTTGTTCTCGTCAGTTTGGTATGCAGGTAGACTGCGAACAAAGGGCTTGAGAACTGATCAGAGTCCGGAATCTATATTGCTATCCTTTCCTCTATTTTTTTACTTTTCTTTCTGACTCTGATCGAAGCCGGAAATCACATTGCATCAAGTTATAGTCTATCTGATCTTTTTCCTGAGATACTGCAACTAAAACGATATTTTTTCTATTTTGAGTCTTTTTGGATTCTGATTTCAAGCAGACAAACTAAATAAGTTTGTTAATTTTCCAGAATATGATATGCTGATTTAGTGAATTTGATGGAAAATTGGAAGTTGAGACAACTGATGGTTGAAATGAGGAAAAAAAAAGAATCTCCAACTACATACACAGATACACTTCTTGAGAAGTATATAGATAAAGATGGTTTCATAAAGCAACACACATCCTAAAGTGCGTATTTCACAGATTTTCAGAAAAATGGTCAAGAACAATGCCATGCATGGTCAAAGTGCTACAGAAACATTATGTATGAGTTTAAAATCTGATTAAAAAAAAATGGAGTACAGAACCAGACACTTAAGGAAGAGAACAATTGAAAAGAAACTTAATTTGAGAATCCCACCTCACATGAGCAAATAATGCCTTAGCAATGACGAGCAACATGGAAGCAAAGACAAGGATATTGATTTTAGATTGTAACTCGGCAGAAAGCGTCCTCAACAATTCCAAGACCCCAGCAGTTGCCTCGGCACCTGCTTCATGGTACCTTCAATATCAACACGAATGATCAAATTATCAGAGAACAAAAGGAATTATCACATACATAGGAAGTTATTAAACACTTAGTCAGATATTTACAGAAATGAAACCTTGTTAGTGCATCCTCCACCTTCACAGTGGTAAACCATTCCTCTCCAACCTTTCGACCCTTGGAATCTACAGCAGCTTTGAGCTGTTTAATTTGTACTTCTCCTGGAGTACCAGCCCAAACAGCTGGAGTGAAGCGTTTTCCCTTGAACCAAACAGCTTCATGCTCCCGAGCATATAATATTTCTCCCTTTGGCCCTCCAAGTGGAGCTGTGGAAGCTTTTATTCTTGAAATAATTGGGAGGAAATCTTGAGAAACCTATAAGAATGTCATGCAACAAAGTTTTATGCATGTAACAGTTTTAGGTACGTGATATGCTACTCAGGAACCTGCTTCATTACAATTGCCCTTAAAGAGGGACCTACTATCTCATTTTTCGTGCGAGATTCTAACATTCACAGGCCTTATCATCAACTTTTTAGAATAATTGGCCTGCTAGTAATCTCCTAGCTAGTATCATCAAACTGCTTAGTCATTTATAGAAGTACAAAAAATTACTCGAGGACTTCTTTAAGAGTCAACATGATAGGAGGAAATTGGAACAATATCATTAGGGTTAAGGATGCATATGAGCACATGAAGAAAAGGAGCATTCAGCAACTATATGTACCCTCCAATTACAAACTTCACATCATCAACAGCCAATCCAGTTTAGTTGGTCAACAATCAGCCCATACACGGCCTATCCGCCTGAACTCCCAAATACTAGTATCCTCATGAAATGATAAATAAGACATTGTTGTCTAAACAGAGACACAAAAGAAGCAAATATTCATAGATACAAGGAACTATCAAGTAAAGAAATGAAGAAAAACGAAGACAGAAGAAGCATAAAGACTAAATCACCCAACCAAGAAAAGATGCAAATACATTCACAAGAACATGTATAATCAGCATAAAATAGTCAAGACAAGAGCATAAAATAGTCTGAACACATGATTAACAGAGTAGAGCAAATATCTGTATATACTCTAAGAAAGCAGAAGTCCTGGAGACTTACAGCCAAAGATAAGGCCGCTGCTGCCTTTTCCACTTCTTCGAATGCTTCTTCCAAATGGATCCTTTTGATGCGGCCTTTCCAGGACGACTCCATGTCCTCAAAAAATTCACTTGGGATGTTAGGATAGGAACTTATCTGCTGATCACTTTCAACATCTAAAGAAATGATTTCACCAATTCTAGTTGAAGTCCATTCACATTCGCTCACCTATGAGAAACGTGACAACAAATGGTGAGTTGGTGACTAGGTCTGATAATGGAGACAAAAGAGATACGTAAGTAGTAGCTAGTTTAACTTGAGATTTTAACAGAAAGAAAAATCATATGAAAGTTCTACACTAACATACATTTTGCAGCCTGAATGGGTTGTTAAGTAACAAGAAAAATATCAGAATAGCCCATGACCTATTTTAAAGTTACATTTTCAAGAACTCAGATAAATGCACATCAATTCTAAAATAGAATTAGAAACCAAAATATCAAACAAGTAGCCTTGATGCCAGGAAAAACTTTTGAAGCAACAATAGAGATGGATTAGGCCGGAGGGAGTACTCGAATGAAGTTTTTCATTCTCATCGTAACATTTTCATGCTCTAAAGATACTTCACTAGAATTTTGTAATAAGAATGATCTTCAGAAAAAATAAGTCAACGAGATAACTTGAGAGTGAAATAATATAGAGGTCCCTCTATATTACCATTCAAGCACAAAAAGTTTATGGCAAAGATATTATTCGCAAAATTTGTGTTTGATATGCCAATTTTGAGAAGGAACCAACCAAATAAAGTTTTGCACTGGAGAAAAAAAAAGGGCGAAGTCCACTTTCACCCCCTGTTGTTATCGCCATGTGCAGATACCCTCATCAGGTTCAAAACTGACCACATAACCTTCCTGTGGTTTTGAAAATGTGCGGATAGACCACCTGCCGTAATATTTTCCATCCATATTAACGGAGGTGTATCTCACACACCTCTATAATGTAATCTGAGTCGTTCATAATGTATTAAATAAATAATAGAGTATCTCTGTAAAAAAATCATCTCAATCAGGCATCAATAACCCAGTGATTTAATTTTTAGTAAATTCAAATTTGAAATTTTAAGTTCATAACAAAATCGATTCGACCATAAGCTTTTCATTTTTTGATTGACTTGAATTTTGGCATAGATGTACTACTTGTCAAATTTTACAATATCAACGGTTTGGATTCAATTTTTGATATAAGGGATGGTGTGGTTAGATTTAAAAATAAAAAAAAAAAAGAATGAAGGGAAATGATGAGGGTATATCGGTCTTTTAATGTTGTATCTGTTAATATAGATGGAAAACATGACGGCAGGGGGTCTATCCGCACATTTTCAAAACCACAAGTAGGTTATGTGGTCAGTTTTGAATTATGAAGGGGGTAGCCGCACATGACGATAACCATAAGGGTGAAAGTGGACTTTGCCCCCAAAAAAATTGAAATTCTAGAGGAATGCAATTCAACATTGAAAGAGAAAACTTGCAATAGCTAACTTTTTAATTCAAATATGATCAATTGTACAATTGCATGGCTACAATTTTGAGGATCATTTGGCATAATTAAGTTTAGGAATAAACTTCAGGGCATTATACTTGTACAGCATTGCCAATGTTTGCCACCATTCCATTGTAGATTCAAGTGATCAATACGTAATTAAAATCAGTCACACAAAGTCTTTTGCAAAGTCCTACCTAGGATAGGCAACATGATTCGTCATTAATTTGAAAGTATCCCCTTTTAGTTTTGAATAGTTGGTTATGGTTCTTCTCCATATTTTTATTGGGTCATCAAGGAATTTTCCTATGATTTTTTCAAATGATACTTCGATATAGAAAGATATCCATATTTCTTCACGCGGGTAATCCCATCGTTTTCTTGCAATAATATTTCCTCACCATGGTACTTTAAATGATCAATGCTAACTACTCCATCGCTCAATCCCTGTACATAAACTACTATCCAGTCTCAAAAACTCTCGTGCTGCCGCCTCGTAATTATAAAGCAAGCGTCAATTGCCAATGAATCCAACACCCTATGATAAAAACTTATCAATTATCATAAATAAATGGAGTTTCACCCTACAAGAATCAACATGAAGTATATAACCATCAACACCAAGAACTGACATGTAAAATCAGCTGATTCGTTCTTTAAAAATCAAAACGTTATGTCTAGAAAAAACTCCATATGTAATAAAATCAAAAAACAAGTCTGAATGTTAACATTAGGAAAGCTTTTGGCAGGATGATACGAAAATTCTTGTAATAAAAAATAAAATAGAGGGAAAGGAGAGTGTAAAGCGAAGTCCCATATCGTTTGGGTATCAATGTAACATTAAGTATACAAGCATGAGGAGGGTACCTTCTCTTTAACAGCTAGCTTTTGGGGTTGAGTTCCACTTAAGACCGTGTAACATGGTATCAAAGCTAGGTACCAGAGAGGGTAGGGTGCGTGTCTATGGCGGCTTGGCCTGCACGCGGCAAGTGCTGCCGAGTGAGCGTGTTGCAGGTGAGGAAGGGTGTAAAACGAAGTCCCACATCGTCTGGTACCAAAGTAATATAAAGTATACAAGCGTGAGTGCACCCTCACTTCAACAGCTAGCTTTTTTTTGCCGTTCAAAAAAAACAGCTAGCTTTTAGGGTTGATTTCTACCCAAGACCATGTTCAAGGGAGAGGGGTACCACTTCGAGAGGGGGAAGACCTCCAATTGGCTCAAATGGAGGATAACCTAGCCTCTTTCTTCACAGATGAGACTTTTGATTACATTCAACTTCTCCCTTAACTAATTCACAACACTGAAGTCATACAAACAGGAACAACCTTCTGTTACCCTACTACCCTACAAACTTATGCCACTAGCTTAGCAAAAAAAAAAAAAATTATGCCACTAACCATAAGTCCACCTACAACTATATTTCTAATTTCTAATATCTAATGAACTAAATACAAATCTTTTATTAAAATATTTGTACGTGCCAATCTTACCCTCTTACGACCAACTTTGCCCTCAAGGTACATATCAATGCTAAAAATTAAATTATCCACAAGGATCCCCACTTACAATAACTAGAAAATGAACAAATACACGGTCACCCTCATGCAAAGGAATTGGATTGGAACGAACACCAAAATTCACTTCGTCATTTGCTTCCTTTTCTTCCACCAATTTATCTAGAGCACTAAAGATCCGATTAGAATTGATTTCTTTCATAGGCTCTATGAACAATTCAGATGGAGAGAATTTTATTTTACTTTAACCTCATCTTGCTGAATAGTATCGTGGTGAGGTGACCCACCCTCCTGCCACTTGAGTTGTCAACTATTCATACAACTTCTCAATTTAGTTGTCACCTTGATCTTTTTCTTTGATTAGTTGTCGTCCAATATAAAGAAAATGAGTGTTTTTCTTCTATTGGAAGAAAATGAGTCTGTTGGTCCCAGCGTTCCAACCATCCCTCCATTTCTAAGCCTTGGTGAAGCAACAGATGAACGACTCTAATACCACATGATGTGAAATTTCTTGTAACAAAAAACTAAAAAATAGGCGAGGAGAGGGGTCCACTTCGAGGTGGAAAGCCTCCAATTGGCTCAAAGGAGGAGAGCTTGGCCTCTTTCTTACAAAAATGAAAACTTTTGATAACATTCAACTTCTCCCTTAATTGATAACATTCAAGCAGGGACAACCTTCCACAATCCCTGCTACCCTACAAACTAGAAACACTAACCAGAACTGCTACAACTGCTTTATTTCTTATATTTAATAAACTAAATACAAAGATTGTATAGCAAAATATGTTGGTGACACAGAAAGATTTCTTTGTGTAAATATAGAAAGCGTGAGACTTTGTTTCTACTTCAAACCTCAATGCCTATTACCTAAGCCCATAGATGATCTTATATAAGATGGAGACATGGTATTAGTCACATAACAAGACTCATGTCACCCACGTATGCAACAACCAACCAAACAAAACCTCTATTTTTGAAGCATTAAGAAAACAAAGTTGCTAGTGTTTTAACTTTTGTGTCAAAGGCCACTTGCATTTTAAATTTTTCATGTGGTCTATGTCATTCATTAATATCAGTTATACATCACCAGCCAAAACTAGCACAAAATAAATTTGGAGTATTGGTAAAAAATATAAACAATTAGACTTACTAATTTGTCAAAGTCAATTTTCAGCCCTGTTGCCACCCAAGTAGGATCCATCAATAATTTCAGAATTTCTAAAAGCTCAGGATTTTTATACATCTGCAATATTTCATCCAGCACACTTTTGATTTTGCAGAATTCAATATGATTAGCTTCCCTCAACTCAAGTAGCTTCACAAGCTGCAAGGGAAAAAAACACAAGTAATCAGTCACAATTATGAAAAACAAAAGTAAATTCCGAGGAGGAGGAACATGAAAAATGCTTCAAAAACAATATTTTAAAAAAAAGAGAGAGAGAGAGAGCAGGTGGTCCTACTAAGCAGAGCTAATGACAGTGAAAAATTTGGGGGTAAGGCCTCACATCACTTCGCATGACAGCTCCATTATTCCTTGCTCGGCCACAAGATATGAAAATGAATTATTACTTGCTTGCTCCTACCAGCTGAGGAATGCATATATGCTTTGGAGAGCCTAATTCAACCAGCAAATAACTACACATGGCTTATTTATTATCACTAGAGCTGGGGCTTCGTGTGTGCCAGTTGAGTGTTCGCAGACATTCGTCGATGTAATGCCGCTATCGGAGGATGCCAATTCTGATGCAGTTGAAGAAGATGCCGTGGAACCAAGGGAGATCATATACAGATGGTTGTGGCCCAAGAAGATTTGTACGTAGAGATGATTAAGAGATGGTTACAGAGCATTGAAGAAAGAGGAAACTGAATGTTGTGGGAGAGTTTGGGTGGATGTTGATTGCAGTTGTAGTGGACTGATTGTCGATTTTGCCCTGTGTAGTTATTCATTTCAAGTGTACTTCCGTTAAACTGTATAGGGTTAATTTTGAGAAATGAAAAAGTCTGCGCAATCTCAATTTTTGAGGACACCAAAAGTGGATAGCCCATTTCTATATTAGAATAGATACTTCGAGAGAGCTTCCACTGGTAATTAGATCCTTACTTTTTCCAGCGAAGAAAGAAAGGAAACATTGGAAACACAAATAAACTTCCATGTGACAATTGGATCTTTACTTTTCCAGAGAATAAAATAGCATAACATCGGAAAAGAAAATTATATGCAACGTGTTCCATACAGGTCATCCAATAAAAAGACCGATACAAAACCAATACCAGAGTAAAATCATATAGCATAATAGTACCATTTACTGGTTCTAGTAACAAGGTAATTAGAAGCCAACCTTAGCAGATGAAACACAAGTAAACTCGGGAATCGAGCATCGTACATTGCCCATAAGTCTGCATACTTCTGCAAAAATAAACATAAACAACACACATCATTAAGCATAAAGGAAAAATCGGAAACGTACTTCAACAAAATAAATTGTGAAGACATACTGAATAAATAAAAAAAATAGGCGTCATATATCAAAAAAAAATGATCAAGCAGTAGAGAAAGGCATTTGAACATTACAAAACACTGATTAAGATACAGACACTCCATGTCACGCAAACCTCAATTCTGTAGGTGCACTGCATCGTGAAATGACATTTTCCATTCATGAAGCAATATGAACTCTTCTAAACAAGTCAAGTTCAATATACATTTTGCTAACAAGGAAAAAAACAAGTCCGACTCTTCGCTGAATTTTGTCTAATGTCAGTGCCTCGTGATGGGCCTGGTTCCACTGCTTAGTCAGTTTCTTTCGGGTGAGCAGCAAGAAAGAAATCCTGAAAGTGGTCCAGTTTCATTGTGGTACAAAAGCAATTAGGAGAATAACAAATCCATCTCTTCAGGATACCGCCAAAATTATGTACTTTGATACAATTCATTGTCAGCATACTTTGCAGAACGACAGTCCACACCCTCATATCAGCTTTATCCAGATAAAATGGCATTACTTTGGTTTCCTATCCATCATCCCATTGTTTCGCATTAGAGGATAAATAGAAGCTGAAGCATATAATGGCTATATGCCAAGGATTAAATATCATTGGAACTGGAAACATAATGAAAACTTTTAAAATAAATACAGAAATAAATAACTAGATTTGTTTGAGGGTACATCCAATAACACTTGGAAAGGGTATCAAGGACAAGCCACACTAATCTTTCAATGTGCGTAGCGCATCATGGTTTATCCACCCACCTCCACGGGCGGATCGGCGATATTTTGTTATTCATTTCATTTTTTCCATTGTACTTGAATAAATGTTTCGTTTCCTCAACAACAACAACAAAAAACGTACGTAGCGCAGATTGAGGCCACTCGTTTTATCTAATCATTAGCGGAAACCCATGCCTAAAGGCACGTCGGAACGTAATTTAGTCTCAACCAAAATAAACTACCCGCTCAAATGTAATCTACACATAGCGTCAGTTACAATTTCGAGATATTTTCCTATTTGATCATAAAAGGCAGCATTTAAATAGGGATACATTACCTAAGAAGGGAGGAGATGGACTCAGGTAGATTTATTAGGAGAATATTCTCTATATGTCCAAGAAAAGGAATGATCTGACTGCAACAACCTTATAATGAAAAGAAGATCGAACGGTCATGGATGTTACTTTGTTTGTATGCCTAGACATTTTATACAAAACGCTGTTATATAACAGAGATTTCCAAAACAACAAACTTCCAAAAGTAAAAAGACAATTTATGAATCTAAACACTGGTCTCATTAACATTATTTTGGAGAAAACCGAAGTGACTTGTACAAATCTCTCAAATTATCAACTGACCTGTACGAGTCTTCCCCTTGTACCACCACATTCTAGAATAAGGCTCCAAAGTAATGTAAGTTTCATTTCACGTTTCCAAACCATTTATCTCACGAAAGATATGGTAGTAACCTAATTAAAAAATAGTCTATGGTTTGGTTGACAAAATGACTTGGGCACAAAGTCAACTGCTTTCATGACACAAACTATCTTCACAGCTTCCAACGTTTTACAATTAAGAAAGTCTCTACCATATATGTTGTCATTGGATGATAAGCAACATGAGCGACATTGCCCAAAATAAGTGATTCATCGAAAGTCTGTACTATTATGCTTTGGATGTAATTTCGGGAACCTTTTACTATTTGTTGTTCTAGAATAAATTTGTACTTACTTTAACCATCTTGCTTGGCATGAAACTTATAGAAACGGAAATATGAAAATTTCTACCGATAGCAGACATCATTAGGAACTGATATATGGAAACCAAGCATTGGTTGTGCCAATGACCAATATGGGCATTGCTAGCTAAAAGCAGTATTTTAAACACATCTTGTTGCCCAAGGTATTTAGTGGAACTCACCTTGAATCGTAGATGCGATGGCATAAGCAGGAGGATTCAGAAGAAGATCCCTTATATATCTGAGAACCAAAAAGAAAACCTAAAAGAGTTAGGATCAGCTCTATGATGCGAAAGAAAAATACACAGCTGAAAAGGTGTTCTTTATAGTTGAAAAAACCAAAATTAGCACACAAACGTTACAATTGCACACAGCTAGGTAATTGCAGAGAGAGAGAGAGAGAGAGAGAGAGATTATTGGCTATAAAGAGAAGCATACTAATTTTTGCTAAGCCACTACAGAATATCAAACAGCCAAGATAGAAAAAGCAAGATAAAAGTGTTGTAACACCATGGTAGCATGGTTTGGCCAGACGACAATGAGGCATTGGTGCCTACCTGGCATTCTGATGTGTGAATACCTCAGGAAGGCGTAACCTCAACCAAGATCTGATGTCAAAACCAGCACCTCTTCTAGTTTTGTTTTTCTGGTCAAATCTGCCCTCCTCTAAAAGATTGAATTTTGTTGTTTGGGAAAGTAATAATAGTGTTTAGGGTGTTGATTAACCCTAACACAAATAACTATTATTTATATTATACGTTGTTACAATACTTGACTAAGCAATGTGGGACAAAGACTAATAATCATCTACCACTCCCCCTCAAGCTGGAAAATAGATATCACAAAGCCTCAGCTTGTTACACAACAACTCTAACCGTGGCTTGAACGATGACTTAGTAAACTTGTCTACCAATTGAGCTCTTGTAGACACAAAGGGAGTAGCTATCACACCTCCAGCTAACTTCTCACGCACCAGATGACAATCAACTTCAATATGCTTAGTTCTCTCATGCAATACTGGATTATAGGCAATGTGAATTGCCACTTGATTATCACAATATAGATTCATAGGTTGCAGACCAAATCCAATCTCCTCAAGAAAAGAGTGCACCCATACAATTTGACATGTCGGGTGAGCCTTTGCTCTATATTCAGCTTCCGCTGTTGACCGTGCAACCAGCCAACCACTGTCTGCTTCTTACTCTTCCAATTGACAAGATTTCCACCAAGAACACACAGTATCCTGTAGTAGATCCCCTGTCGGATGGCGAGTCCGTGAGAGACGACGACTTACAAACGGTTTCGATGGTGGTGAGAGACGACGTACGGTGGAGGCAGTGGAGGCCAGATTAGGGTTGTGGTGGGTTAGGGTGATGGTGGGGCTCTGATACCATGATGTTTGAGAAAGTAATAAAAGTGTTTAGGGTGTTGATTAATCCTAACACAAAAAACTACTGTTTATAACTTTATATTATGAGATACGTTGTTTGATTAGGCAATGTGGATCAAAAAACTAATAATACTATACAATTTCAAAAAAAAGTTGAGCCACATTAGGCACTTTAACCCTTATCTCTGAAGTCTGCTCTACTTAGTCACAGCTCGGTCTCAAAGCAACATATTGATGCGACCAACATCACCAACCAAGAAGTTCAAGAGTTTTGTTTAACAAAACACCCAATGAACTAATGCATCAAACATAAGGCTCTCTGCACTTTCCAATGGGAGTTCTCTACATCAGATATCTGATGGCATTTGGAACATAATGGATTTCCAAGAATCTAGCCGTGGAATTCTTTATTTTGTATGTCTGGCAGCATCAGCATTTTAGTAACTACTAACTAGTAAAAGAGAAAAAATGCAAGCCTACAACTAGTGACGGCTGTATTTACTGCTCATTAATACCCAAATATCCAAGGAAAATACCGTACATTCAGATATGGAAGGAAAAGAAAAGAAGTGGAAACAAGAAACCCACACTTAATTTTATTTTTTTTGTTAAGTAATTTTATTGACAAAAAGGCATTAAGGGGATGCCACCCATATACAAGAAATCCCCACTTACAAAACTGGAAGACCAGTGCAATTGGGCGGAAGCAACACCTTTAACAAAGATGGTATTCCTTCAGTTGGTATAGCACCTGCAATTAAAGCAACTAACATAAATTCGTCGCTCAACATAGAAGACTCATACAAAGTGACAAAGTATGAAACATGTACAAGATTAAGCTAACCAATCTGTGTCGCCGTTCCTAGGTGTATGGGATGAGGCCTGTTTTCTGAAGTAACAGTAATATTTCTAAATGTGACTTCATCGTCAAGACCGTAGAGCTCCTTTACCTACAAGTACGAAATAAATAACATCTATAAGTGTAGTGGTAAGAAAAGCAAAGGGCAAACTAGGATCAGGGAGAAAGTCATATTTGCACAGTTGACCTTGGACAGCAGTTCATTCATGGGATTGCCATCAAGCCATTCATAGTGTCTAGCACGGCACTCTCCCCACAATAACCCCCCTTCACCAAACTCTCCCCAGCGACAAGTTCCTGTAAAGGAGTTGCTAACATAGTGAAGGACAGTTTGATGCATTTGTAACAAGCGAAAAGCAAAATAAACCAAATAACAAATCAGAAATCTGAAACAATCTTCAAACAGACAAAAAAATAAGAAACGTTTGTCCTTTTTAACTATAATGTGGGATTCTGTAAAGGAGGAATCGGTACCTGAAGAATTGTGTCTTAAGGAAGTATGCAGAAACAAATGATGGTAACTACCAGTACGAAGCTTGGTTACTAAAGCTTCTTCAGTCAGTCCATCATCTGTGGAATATGTCTTCATAGTCTCTAGAACTGAGATTATGCAATAGCCCTTTGCAGAACGAGATATTCCTAGAAAAAAGATCGTCAATGAAGACCTTTAATATTACGAAAAGCAAGAAAACTAAAACAAATTTACGATATAAGAAGATTCACTAAAAGCATTTGATGTAGAGCAGTATAATTTATTCATACCAACGACAGGCATTGGCTCTGGAAAGTCAAGATCATGATCAGCACCAACAAGTCCAAATACATAAGGACTACCTGGATGTGCATGCCTGTATTATCAAATGAGTCAGAGTGAAATGCTGAAAAGCAGACACAAACAATGCCACGCTATGATGCACGGACACGGACACCGACACAAGGACACAGGAATTCTAAAAAAATGGGGACACAGACACAAACACGGCGGGGGACATGCAACGTGTTTATTTATTTATATTTTTTTTCAATTTTTTCCCAAGTTCAAATGGCAAAATGTGGAAAAACGAAAAAAATCCGTAGTTCCAATACCATTCAAACAAAACAAGACATTCATAAGTTCAATACAACCCTATTAAAAAATTACAGTTTGACCCCTGAAAATTTTAAAAAATTTACAATTTGGCCCCCAAAATTGTGAAAAATTACACTTTGACCCCTACCGTGTCCCTCTCAAAAAATTAATTTAAATTATGGGACACACCACATGGCGTGTCCCATACGTGTCCCCGTGTCCGACACTGCAATACGTCGACCTCTAGAGGTCTTCATAGATGGCACGGATAAGCTACTGGAAAAAACTTGGGACAGGGATATACTAGTAAATTGCAAGGGTCACAAGACAACAGCACATTTCAAAAAGTATGGACTCAGGCACAGACTCACAGTAGCGAGTGCAAGCCAAAATAATAAAATCAAAACTGTATATACATTGTATTCAATCAACATGGAAAAAACTATTCCGTATCAAAAAAAAAAACATTGAAAAAACTATTTTAATCCCAAATTGACTTCTTGGAGAAGAGATGGGTTGATGAAGTTTTAATATCTTTCTATTGAGAACCCTTGTTCTGGAAAAATGAGGAAAAGAATTCTAAAACGAAAAATGGTAAGGGGATAGCCCAATAGGTTTAAATATATTTCGTTTTAATTTTAATACGTTGCCCAAGTTCTTTTCTCCCACCTTTGGGCCAAGGCCCTAATGCGTGCTACATGTGTCCCAGTGATAGTTTCATGCTGAAGTGTGCCTAGCAGTGGCAAATTTATTTCAAAAAAACAACAATAGGAAATGTCTAGATGTTTGTCCGCCATTTCAGGATTTGTCCATCACAGACACAGCACCTTTCTAGAAGCGATTGTGCTTCTTACGCAAGATCTACCTTTTAGTTGTGATAAAAGGGGCAGATATAAACAAGTAAAAACATAACCTTCTTCATAAACGCAACCAAATAGTATGCTCAGTGCCCTTACTTCTAAGAGACACCTTGTCATATTGGACAAAATAAAAAGATGCATGAACATCCACATTTTTTAAGTGTCCGTCAATACACATTTGTTGGTCGGGTTTAGGATGAAGGAAAAATGATCATCCTATTTTGAGTCCACTGACCATCGCAATTTCAGTTTTTGATAAGTACTGACCTATGATGCACCGACACGGACACCGACATGGACACCGAAACCGACACCGGGACACGAGAATTCTTAAAAAATGGGGACACGAACACGGCGGGGGACACGCCACGTGTATATTTATAATTATAGTTTAACATCCGGAAATTTAAAAAAAATTATAATTTGGCCCCAAATTTTTTAAAAAAATTTACAATTTGACCCCCAATTTTTTCAAAAATTACAGTTTGGCCCCCAAAACTTTTTTAAAAATTGCAGTTTGGCCCCTGCCGTATCCCCATCGGTGTCCCCGCCGTGTGTCCCCATCGGTGTCCCGCCGTGTCCCCCTCAAAATTTAATATTAAAATATGGGACACGCCACGTGGCGTGTCCCGTACGTATCTCCGAGGTGTCCCGCCGTGTCCCTGTGTTCTGACACTGCGATTCGTCGAACTCTAGAGGTGTCGGTGCTTCATAGGTACTGACCATTCCAATTTCAGTATAAATTCTTAACTGCACTTTTTAGCTTTAAATATGTCACTATATTCCCTATTGTTGCTTAGACAGAGCATGTGCATATCACCTCAAACCTTGTATGAAAATGCTAGTCAAACACGATAGCTTAGTCAGTTATACAATTACCAATACCATTCTTTCAAGTTTCAAGCCAAGAAAACATATCATTTTTCTTTAAAGGATTCAATAGAGGTGCCACTCCTGACTCAATTTCTTCCAATCAAACCAAATTCTACCCAAGAGCTGTATGAAAGAGAGTTTACATTGTCATTATGACCTGTGCAGGATTGGAATCCCAGACTACACTGGATGGCTCAAAAAGCAGAGAACAACACCTGGTTAGGTTGATGAAATTGACTGCACGTAATTACATATCGAAGTCCCATACAAAAGTATTATCAGATACGATGACAATCTAAATCCTTTTTGCATTTCAATAAGATTATTTACAGTTAACTTCCAAGTTTTAACCAACTCCTAGTTGTCAAACTTCTACCTAATTTCTGTTCCTATACTCACCAGGGCACCTAATGTCCATAATTGAGTTCCAAGCTAATAAGCAGTTGAGACACTTAAGTTAGCCATAAAATTTAATTATCTAAAGCTTTAAGAAAAGACGATCACATAGCCAATATAAAAACGATTATAAAAAGTTCAACGGATAACTTCAGGGATTCCATTGCAACAACTGAATACAGCATCAACCAAATTGCAAATTTGAAACTACTGAGCAATCAGCACTTCATTACCCAGATATAAAACGATCCTTACGAGAACGAGCCTGAGTTGGACCCTGTACTTCCTCCACTATGCACTACAAACACCAAAACAAAGCAATTCAACAAATTACTCAAACTAAAGGAAAGTGTAACCTCTATGTCATCGTCAATGTATGGTGGAGATGAATGAACATTAGGAAGTTTGAAGCCACAGACTAGGGGAGCAAAAGCTCGATACCATAATTTCCTTTATTGGGGTGAATGATATCTTTGTGAATCCTCTCTTGCTATTGTAAACTAAATATTCTAGATTTTACGTTCAGCAGTGAATTCAAATACTTTTTTTCAAATGTTGTGCCCCTTTCAGCGTCTTTCAAAATACTCCACTTGTAAAAGAAATAATGTCAAAAATCCAGAACAAACAAAAGACCTGGTGATAAAAAAAAATAAGGTTCCTTTACCAAAGTCCAATGGTTACAATGTTAATTTATTAACGGCATTTTATAACATGAAGAAAGAACAGACACATCTAACAGAATACAACATTGCAGCAAAATGGACTATGGTTACAATGATAATTTACTAACGGCATTTTATGACATGAAAAAACAGACACATCTAACAGAAAACAACATTGCAGTAAAATTTCTTTAGTGAATCAAAAGATATACTCAGTATCCCCAATATCCACTCTCACAACCTAAATGTAATGGGACTGGAAAAATGTGTGTCATCGACTTGCTCAATGGAAAGTGTGTAATGATCATGATTCGGGTGTAATGATCATGATTCAAATGTCTCCACTTCTAGGAATTACAATTAATTAGAGATGTAAAGACCGCCAAACTAAGTCTTCTTTTGATAAACCCAATAAATCAACAAATAGCAACAAAAACTTTAACAACTTGTATCCATCAAAGTCTAAAAACCTAGGGTCTTATATTCTAGGAATCAAAGTCATCCAAGAACTGATGGAGCGATATGTACATGAAAAAGACGCTTGCGATAACCTACCCCACATTAATCAAGTACGAGAAGTAAGTTTAGTGTGTAATAGTGAATCATGTAAGCTACTACCAGTACCCTGGGCTTAAGAATTTTAGGCCATGTCATTGCATTCCAACAAGCTACTAGTCTAGGGGTTTACGTGGGGCTTTACAGTTCTTCCACGGTTACCAGTCTAAGATCGTATGATCAACTTATGAATAGGAGCCCTTCTCTTTTGGAAGAAGAATCCATTTGCACTCTACTCAAATACCAAATACACTACATAAGACAATGCGCACCACCTCTAAAAGCTGTAGGAACTATCCTCTTAATACAGCCCCTACTCCCGACAACACATCATAAATTGATCTTGGTATAATAGAGCAAGAATTCATCAGAACACAAGAAAATCCAAAGAAGGGAATTCACTAACACTGCAAATGTGTTCTTCGTGTTCACCAAATGATGCAACACTGATCTCCAAATAGAATGTGAATAATTCATCCTCCAAAGTCCAGAGTTGAATGCCAACGAAATATGTTTTTCTCACACTACCGAAGATGTTACAAGTGAATTACCAAAGCTAAACATCCAACTTTATACATCACCTAAACGATGAAAAGCGACAATTAGCAGCATCACAGGAGATGAGGAAAATATACTCACAACTGAATAGCCATTACGCGTCAGATCATCCAAAGTCTGCCGTAGATTCTGCATGAGAAGCATTATAAAAGAAAATATGCTATCACAGAAATGTGAGGGAAACAACACATCATTATGCAAATACTATACAAAAATAAACCATTGTGTATAACATAAGAAGAAACCATGTAACAGCACAACTGAAGGCTTTCAAGATCATTGAGATTAATTTCACAAAGTTAATGTTTTATCTTCTGGAGGATATCCTCCTCAAGAGACTAAAAAAGGACCACTCTACCCGGTGTTCTCCACTAAAAAAGGTTGCTGCAAGGAGTGAGACTGCATAAAACCCCTCCCACATATACTTTTTCCGTGGAGGCATTCTTTGCTTTAGTTCATCCACATCCTCCTAAAGTTGCAATTTAATGTTTCATAATCCGATGTAAGTCGTAATTACAAATAGTCATTGTACAAGGTGCTTTAGTAATATTTTTATATCCCCTTTCCCCATAGTAACTACCATAGTTGTCAAAATCGTACGATTCACTATTCGTATCGTACGATTCGATACGATTCGGTGGGTAATCGATACGAATAGGCTGCCGAATCGGAAATAGCTGTGAATCGTAAGTGAATCGGTGATCCGAATCGGTGAATAGTTCGATTCACTTAAAATTTCCGAAATTCATTTTTTACTCTTGTTTTGCTTTTTTTGTTGTTTGAAAAGGATTCAAATATTTTTTTAAGGTCTCTAGTATTTTATATGTCATCTTTTGTCTATGTTATAGGGATAGATAATAAAAAAAAAGGAGATTTATTACGAGAGTGAATCGAAAATGAGGAAGATAAATGGAATATAACAAACCTATAGACCTTCTAAGGGTTTGTTTTGTACTTATAACTCTTTCGTACAAAAAGAACCATAAGTAGGCTTTACGAATCATCATCTCTTGGTAGTTGCAATAGAAGCAACTTACCTAATACTCCACGTTATTATCAAATCATCATTTAGAAGAAAGTTTTTATTGATTTAGGCCTAAATCTTTCATTTGTAGTATATATTGTTGTTACCCTAATCAATAAGCATAGGTTTCTATGCATTATAGAAGTCATGACCGAATCAGAGCGATTCACGATTCGAAAAATGACCATTTCGATTCTCGATTCGATTCATGATTTGACAACTATGGTAACTACAATAGCTTCTTTTTATAACCACTGGTATGCCTACCAAAATTTATGTCACTTTTCTAGTATAGCAAAGTCTATACCCACTACTGCTCGTTTATCCCATTCGTTCGTTTATCTCTGAGCCGCCCTAGATTTCAAGTTGCTAGCAAAAGCCTATTACCATGGACTAACTTATTCACCTGCACTCATAGATGTATAGGATGCTGATCCATTTATCTGTTACATTACCAGTAGTCCTAAAAGCTTAAGCTATTAAGAAATGGGCCCAACATTGTATATCAAGCTAACACCCTCCCTCACAAGCAACCCCATCTAGCACGTAGAGATGCAAATTTTCATAGATAGAGCGAAACGATATACGAAGGACAAACGGGCAACAAATGCAAATAGAGAGACTTGAACCCAAGACCTCTCCCAACCAGAGCTCTGATAACGTGTAAAGTTACCAGTAGTCCCAAAATCTAGAATTGTTAGGAAATGGGCCCCACAATGTATATCAAACTATTTAATATTCTGATCACACCTAGATGCCCCTACCCCTTGCCCCACTTTTTTGTTGCATTGCTACACCTAAGGGAAGGAGAAACTATAATGTATCCTGGGGATACCAACCCTCTTGGTATCCCCTTCCGGTCCATTTCTCATTTTCCGGCCATTTTCCGATCACATTTTGATGATGGGCTACGTTCATTTTGTCGAGTTCGACGACAACCTTAATCATACCAAAAATCGTGTTCATCGGATTTTATTTGATACATGATCGAAACACGTGAAAATGGGAAAAAAACCAAAACTAGTTCCGATCAGTGTGTTTTTGGACCCAGTTTTAGTTTTCTTCAATTTTCGCGTTTGTCGATCATGTACCTATAAAAGTTCGTTGAACACGATTTTTGAAAGATTAAGGTTCTCGCCGAACTCTACAAAATGAACGGAGCCGATCATCCAAATATGATCGAAAAATAGCCAGAAAATGCAAAATGGACCGGAGGGGATACCAAGGGGGTTGGTATCCCCGGTATACATAAAAGTTTCTCCTGAGGGAAGACACAATGCTGCTCTTAAGTGGATTCCCTAGCATTTACGTGTATGTTATCAAGTTCCATTCTCATAAATCGTTTTGGGAAAACTATACGCTCACAGCCAAGTACCCAACAACCTATCCTCCTTTATTAGGTCTGTATAGATCAAATACTAGGAACGGATAGTGGACTTCTGAATAGTTCTTTAACCGTTAAAAATTGTAGCTTAGCAGATGGTGGCATGGTTGAAGTCCTTAGCAGCAGGATCCTCCTAATGGGAAATCGAACTCATGACTAGAATCTTGCCCCGATGCTCCCAAGTCACAATATCCCATTGAGAAAGGAGCGCGCTCCCAACCAAGATACAACCTTTCAAGCACATGAATCTCAAAAGGAATAAAAGAATTGCTACGGAGCAAGAGAAAATATGAAGCAATGATAAAATACTGGAAAAAGGCTACCTGAAATATGCTCAAGTACTTAGTACCAACATAATATCTACTTATATTTTCGAAAAAATTAACGGTTGCAGTTGACACCAACTACTAATTGACATGTATATTAGGACCAAAGTCATATATGTTATGTTTATGAGTATCTGCATTCCTTTTTAAAGATATTTGTGTATATAGATACGCTCCACAGACATCCCAAGCTTAGATTCTTCTCTATCATTTCATTCCCTGCAGCAGCTCTCGCTCCCGCTTCGTGCAACTATGATCTGAATTGTGATAAGTCTCATGTTCAGTACTCTAAGTCATACTCAATGCGTAGGATTTACATCTTTCGACTTTCTAGGTTGTTATGCCATAAATGTTTGCCACATGTGCAAAGAAATAGAAATGGATATCGACTATACAAATATCTAAGGTGGATTGCAATCTACTACGTGAATGTAGTCAACGTGTCAGTATAATGTGGAAGGTAGTTGGCATTAAATCCTAGGTGAAGGCAATCAAAAGGGTGAAGGATGGTGTTGTCTGCAACAATGAACTATAGTCCAAAAAGAATGAACACAATGAAGGAATTTGTGATGGATTCCCGCTCTTTGAAAGAGAAACCCGTCATTGGCCAAAACCATTTGTGAATCTATGTATAAAAAGAAAATGTTGCTTATTCACAAACTCAGTATGGGCCCATCGTCAAATTAGGGCACTTGGCAAGAGAAACGCATAGCACATTTATCCAAAACTTTTGCTCCAGAGAGGATTTTTCATCTATCAACTGTGACCAAAGAACATACCCTGGGACATATTAAGAACAAGAATGTCACAGAAGGCTTTTATACGAGGGAAAACACTTATGGCATTTCATACCACGACAGGGCAGCCAGCTCTCGGAATACTGTCTGTTCGCAACCCACCAAAAGGATTTAAACCAGCATACTCCACTAAAATACAGGCATCAATCCCAAGAGCTTCGTAAAAATCCCCCACCTGAAAAAGGAAAGACAAAGAAATAGTGACCCCATTACTGATCGAACTTGCCCAAAGATCACAAGTATAACAGAAGCCACAGGCATGAGAACTTTCCATGAGGGACAGACTAAAGAGATATGTAAAGCAAGGACGAGTAGATGGAAATAGGAAACAGTAATACCATACCCTACAGAGCAAAACTTCCCGTGGAAATGTTGACTTGAACTGCAATATCTCCCGGTTAAGCGTTCCTTCCTTCAGACTATAGTAAACAAAAGAATACGAAAAGATTAAGGAAAAGAAAGAAACAAGAAAGTAAACAAAAGAATACGAAAAGATTAAGGAAAAGAAAGAAACAAGAAAGAACTGTAAAGAACAAAATTCCTTCATTTAGAATGCAGCAAACAAACGTTAACCAAAGATCAAGAAAAGAAAGAAGCAAGAAAAAAACTCTAAAGAATGCATTTCAAAAAGAGCTTTGCCGCTAAGCTCGCATCATTAGTACCTCACCTTCCACTTTTCAAGTTAACATCCAATCCTAATAAATTAGAGTATGTCAGCCTTTTAATTAGTTGGACAGTAGAAGGCTTTCTGCACGACTCCATCCTCTACAGCAAGAAACATCAACAAGTTAATGAACCACCCACGTTTGTTCATATAGAAAAGAAATTCACTCATAATCTAGAATTCCAATTATGCAGCTCATACAAAAACCAAAAGATCCATTCATCTAGTGCACCTCCTTCCACCACAGCATGTGAGAATAATTCTTCTCATCAAGGACATTGTTCGGTTCCTTAGGTCTCCTGATTGATTTCACAGACCCTTTAAAACCCTTCTGTTCTTTCAAGCAAAAAAGTCGTTCAACCTGTCTCCTACTGCAGTGAACAAAAAAAATATATCAAAATCTACTCCCAAGTCTGCTAAAGATAACAACTGTGGCACTATCACGCTAAGCAATGGCGAACATGAATGAACAACATTCTTTTAACCAAAAATATCAATAAATGTGTGAGAGCATTTTCTTCATTTCTAGAAGACACGTGATAATAACCCAAGTTGACCTTCTCCTCCAATTTTGGACCACTGTACAACCAAAGATGCAATAAAAATCCACCAATGAAGTAACAATATGCAGCATCAGGCATTTAAGGAAATTACTTAGTTCTACGGTGCTTTCAGCATCCAATATACTAACCTATTGGCATATATTAAGTATCAAAAGAAAATAGCAAAGTAAATAATTTTAAAGGGGCTAAAACAAGGCCATATTCTCAAAAACTTACACCAAACGGGACAAAAACTGATAACTTATATGAGGCAATTTTTTACTTTTTTCCAATTTATAAGGTAAAAATATAATGCAAGAGGACATTGAGCACAACTACATGTAAAAATAATAAAATTGCACAGTATTTTTGCAATTTAGTGTGCCTAAATCAATTTGTCTTAAAACAGCTGGTAGTATTAACCTTTAGTGAGTCTTTTGTTTAGTTTTTCGCTCAAAGTTTTGGAATCAACCATTTGTCTTGACAAAAGGAATAAGAAAAGTATAAAACAATTACCAATACTTTAAAAAGCTCACATAAGACGACACTAAAGACAATAAAAACAGTTGTTTCAAACTTTGTCTTTGGCGAATTTTTTTTTTTTTATTTTTAGACATAATTCTTTAATTCCTATACTGCTCCCATCAAGATGAATGATACATCTAAAAAGTTTGATTAGTCTAACAAAAATTCAGAAAAGATGAACATAAATACAGAAACATTAATATAGCCGCCCAAAGGGTCCCTAACAAGCCAGACCCAATTCATTGAACACTTTCATTACAATAGAAAATCTTAAATTTGCAGCGCAAACAGAAAGATATTGAGCACTCTACTACTGCACTACAAAAAGGTAAAGTATGAACAGAAATACTTGATTTTTTACAGAAATAAGAAACGACCGAAGAAAGACTCCCTAAAGATAGTGAAATTCCGTGTCTGAGGAGGGGCGGCAGCTCCACCATGGTTTCAGGGGTTTAAGCAAAACCCCTTTTTTTTAAAACACACTAAAATTTTATTTGTCCACTTAAATTTTATGTGAGGCGTTTCCGCTAAACGAAATGAACTAAATGGACTAAAACACATATTTTCATAGATTTCTAAGCAGGTCATTCTCCTCATATACATCAACTAAAATACTATTTAGCTAAAATAACTTGACTGTTGCCAGTTGCCAATAGCACGTAGTCCAATAATATAGCGGAAACACACCCGCTTAACAAAATAAAATAAACAATATCCGATAAATATTCTATCAAAAAATATATATGTATTTTATACAGTGTTCCATATCCAAAAAAAAAAATTACATTTTTTTCCGCGCTAAACTAAACTAAAATGCCGCAGTCGCCGGTTTGTGATGAAGCAAAAAGACGTGCATATTAACAAAAATGTATATATATATATATATAGAGAGAGAGAGAGAGAGAGAGAGAGGTATTACTGTAGGGGACGGGAGGAGGTAAATGAGCGCCGGGGGAAGGGGGGGCGGAGGAGGAGAGAGAGAGCGCGCCAGCGAGGGATCGAAACGAGGACGGACTTGGCCGTTAACCAGTACATGGCTGTGGGTATTGTAGTGTGCCGTGGTTGGATTTTACTGTATTTTTAAATGGGGAGGGGAGACTAGAGAGAGAGAGAGAGAGAGAGAGAGAGAAGACGAATCGATTTAGGGATTTTTTTAGTTCTCCTATGGCTATGGAGCTGGGTTTGGTGCTTCCCGCCACAAAGCAAAAATGGCAAGTACCTTTCACATAGGGCTCATCATGGTTTTGTGACTTTTGTCTGGATGTTACAGGGGAAGTCCGTATATATAGTGCCAGAATATTATTGGGGGGTTAACTTCGGAATATTGTGCCAGAATATACTGATGGATTTGCTAAGATTTTTGGATTTTTTTTTTTGTTTTTATTTAAAAAAATTACGTTTATTGGTTTTGCGCTTAATTTTTGTGGATCATATATTTGTCTTGTTAGGATAAATCAAAAAGTAAAAAATTATGACTTTTACTTAAATTTTTTTGAATATATCCAAGATAAAGCCCAAAAAAATCAATCTTTTTAGTTTTATCTTGTATATATCGAAAAATATTTAGATAAAAGTCATAATTTTTTTGAATAAAAGTTAGACCAAAAAAATTAGACGCAAAACTAACAAACGCGAATTTTTTTTGAATAAGTACAAAAAAAAAAAAAAAAAACTTGTTGAAGCCAAGGGTTGGCCAAGTGGTTTTTAATATGGGAGGGTAGATGTGTGTTGATGAAAAGTGGATGAAGGAAGCGCCAAGCGCAAGGAGTTGGGGGTAGTTTCCAAATTGACTAAAAATACTAGAAATGCGTTTTTTCATCACTGAATGAGCTTTCTTCCTTCACAAAATACAAACAAAACTTGTAGCTCAATGGTTGTCTATTTCTTGCATCTTCTACCTTCATTCAAAGGTCCAGAAGATCTATAACCAACAAAACTCTGCTAGCTAGACTTGCGACTCTTCATCGCACTCCATTTACGATCGAGATTTTGCCACCGAAAATTGCCGATGACATGCACTACTAGCTCAATCCAGAAATAGCAATTGAATTTGAACCCCCTATCTGGCCCGTAAGAATCTTGTAGCGTGTGACTTAATTTTGGGTGTCGATCTGATCCATCTATTAGAACGAATTTCGACAACCCTAAGACTGCAAAACATTTTCGTGATCTATACCTTCCGAACTCCTTTGATTTGATCTTGATAAATCGTAATCTACAAAGCACAAGTACCGCAAAATTGAATATCTAAGCACTTCAAACATGAATAGTGACAAGCATCACATATCACATATATACCGAACTCAATTATTTATCTAAAAAACACCCCAATTTGGCTTCTATCGTTCTCTAATGGTGAAAATGTTTCTAAGGCTAAATGGTAGGTTTTCGGGTGGATTGAGGATCTCGAGATAAACCTTGAAAGTAGATGTTTGAGGGCAAATATTCTAAAAGGTAAGTATCGCGATCTCAGAATTAACTCTAGGGTTTGAAAAAATGTTTGTACCTTGGTAGCCTGCCAACTTTTCAAAATAGTCTCCCTTCACCCCAATTTTCATTGACCAAACTTTCTACTCAAATTTTAAGATTGATGACTTCCATCGACTTTAGTAGTTTGGAAACTATTTTGAATGATATAAAATATATCTTGATCCTATTATACTAAGAGAGATATGATTATTTTGCTAAAAGCCAAATGAAGTCGGAAAAATGATCCATGAAGTCAATACCCTACAGGTTGCGCGACAAGCTTGACAATGAGAACGTGGGTAAGTAGCGACGTGTATTCGGTTCGTTGACATTGCAAGCAAGTCCGACAGAATGCACGTACGTGCATCCTTTTCCTTTGCAAAATCTCACTCTCCAATAGACACATGCATTTTTACCCAAAAAAATAGACACATGCATGCACAGTTTGGAACCACCCCTTACAATTGAAGTTGTGAGAAGAATTGTGTGGACCAGTTACGAAAATGGATATGGTAGTTTACTATGTGGGCAAACCAAAGAGGATTGTCGCAGGCGATCCCAAAATGTTGTTCGTCTAGAAATGGAACTCTAAAAGGAACAAGGCTGCTCGAATGCTCAACGAGGATCTTCCTAGATGCCTAGCTAGCTCTCGATGATTTGCTACTGAATTTTTATAATCTTTTCTTGTCCCGAATTCCATACTCAAATTCTTGAACCAGAATAATCCATCTAACACAACACACAACACAGGCTTCGTGTTTTTCTTCGAAAGCAAGTACCACAAGGTGGCATGGTCCTGAAATTTCCTTGAGAGGGAAATAAAATTAGATTTTCATGTAAGCATATGCGTTATTTTACCCCTATCAAAGCATCTGCTTCAACATAGAGAAGATTTTGCAATTTATATATTTTTTTTCACTTTATGTACGAGAGAATCTAAGAGAAATTCATCGTAATTTTTAGAGAATTTGTGTCATTGTCTCACCTCCTTCAATGTTGTGGACCTTGTGGTAGTTTTTCTATTGGCCGGAGTGCAACGGTGGAGACCTCAGAGGTGATTGAAGTGGTGGTGTTGCATGTGAGCGAAAGAACAAAAAACCATGAACCACCACAGCAGTTGAATCCCTGATATGAAAACCTTAAACCTCCAATTAAATTAGTCCCATAATAAATACTTACATGAACCTCACATTAACAGCCCCTTTGGAGTTTGGATGGAAAATGGAGGGTTATCTTCCTTGTTTGGATGGTAAAAGAAGTAAGAGAGGGTGAGAATCAAGAATCTCTTGTGGAGCTTTTTTTGTTTCTCCTCAAAAGTGGTGAAAAAAGAAAGTGAAAGATCTCTAGATTTGGCGAGAAGAGAAAGCGAGAGGTCTATCCAAATGAGATACTTCCCAAAACGCATTTAAATGGGAAAACTATAGATGGACATAAAAGGAGATTGATCCGAGGCGATGTTAATTAAAGAACGGTCTTGCTATTGTCGCATGTCGGCTACTGGGTTGACGGTAAACACTTTAGAAGACAAGGAAAACACGTATTTTTGTGTAATTTTTACACTCTTTAATACACATTCACGCACTTATTATTGTCAGCTCATTAAGTTGATTTTAGAATTTTTTATTAAAGAAATAGAAAGTCTAATGGTACAGATTTTATGCCCGTACCAGTGTACAAACCTTTTTTTGGGCTTGTTTTGAGTCTAAAAAAATGATCGGAGTCGCTCATTTTGTTTAAAATACTTAGCTTATCGTATTTGCAAAAAATAAACTCAATCCGGTATCGGTAAGAACATTTATGAAACATCCAACTTTGCTTTAGAATTCAGGTTTGAATCATGTGACAAAGTTGGACGTTTTGTAGACGCCCTAACCAATACTGGATTGAGCTCATTTTTTCCGTAGGAGCCGTAAATAAAATGAATGGTTCCGATCATTTTTTTGAGATTCCAAAATGGGACAAAAAATGGATTTGTACACACTGGTACAGATTTTTCACCAGTTCCTTTTAAAAAAGACTATACCACTTTCCAAACCCACTAAGTCCACTTCTAAATTCTATAACCCCCTAAGTCCACTAACCTATTAGTAAAGATATAATAACCCTGGTTAGTCTAATATACCCCTGCTTCCAAAAAATCTTTTGTCCCGTTTTTTCCTCCATTTCCTTTTTTTCCTCCATTCAGTTCCGTTTTTTCCTCCATTCAAACCGAACATCCCATTATAAAACCCATCACCCCTCCCCCCTGATGAGCACCCAATATTGTAGATATTTGGTGCGACTAGTCCCGTTTTATGTTATTTTAACTTGCGTTTATTCCTTTTTATCTCATTTTGCTCGTAAGGTAGGTTTTTGTATGTTTCAGGTAATTCATGCTAATAAGGCGGTTTTGAACGCCAAGGAATGCTCCGGATGCAACCAAGTGCTCAAGACCACGTGTCACCATGTTGTGGTGCCCGAGGAGTCATGTAGAGGTGGTTTAGAGGTTGCTCGGGTTGCCCAAGGGTCAAGGGAATCGAAGGAGAAGTGAGGATTTTACCAAAGCTACTCATCTTCCGACCAGCTGAGGGTAGAATCGTCATAACTTTTGATGTACAAATGATATTGGATCCAAACCACTTGGGTTAGAAAGTAGACTCGACGAGATTTCCAACGGTCCAAAGAACGCCCATATCCGAGTTTGGGAGTGTCCGGAGCGAGTTCGCGAAGTTGCCGCAAAAATCTGTCTGTCAGCCATGAACCGGTACGACCAAAACCATGTACCGGTTCATGGGCCCCAGAACTTGAAGATTGGAAGATTTACAAAGGCCATGAACCGGTACGACCAAAACCATGTACCGGTTCATGCTGTGATTTTTCTGTCCGAACTTGGCTACTTTTTCACTTTTTGCTTTTGGGATATTTTGGGTTCCTCTATACTTTTAGGATATATTGTGGGATATTTTGAGAGAGAGAATGGCCTTGTATAAGTATTTCTCCTCTCTCTCTCTAGTAGTTAGTTAGTTTAGGTTAGTCTTTTTCCATCAAGAACTCCATGGATGTCTTCCAAGCTTCCTAGTTTATTTCCTTAAGAACTCTAGTAAGTTGTTCTCGTTTAATGTTTTCTCGTTCATTAATGTTGTAGCTACGGTTAAGATCTTTCTTAATCTTAAGTTTATTTCCGTTTTCGTCGATTAATCATGTTTTCTCTCTTAAGCATGCTTTCTAGTCTTTTTACTATGTGTGAGTAGTTTATTGGCTAAGTCTCGGGATAATCTTTCCCGAGGACTTAGGTTGTTATTTGGTTCTCGAGCCATCGGGCTTTAAAGCATGATTTTCGGAATAGAGCTTTACTTGCATTTTCGGTCTAAACTAGGGGTGTTAACCCCTTGGTAAGGAGCTTAGTCAAGCGGTCTTGGCAAGTGACTCAGCGAGGCCTAGTGGCCTCCTAAGTATTCAATTAATATTAAAAACAAGTTGGTTCGCCTCCGAAAAATCACATCTTTTGTTAAACGTAGTCTTTTAAAGTGAAATCCTTCGGGCGTGAGCGCGCGGTCGCGACTCTCGCCTGAGTTATAATCGAGAACCGGTAACGGCCTTTGTCAAGGGTTAGAAGACCCCGAGACTTGCCTCTTAAGTTAATTGAGCGTTAATCTAGTTTTCGTTTAAGTCTTTCCGTTTTAAAGCAAAACCAAGTTAGCCGTCTTCAAGGCCGAAATCCTACCATAAAACCTACAATCCATTTCAAGCTATATTCGATTCTCTGTGGGAACGATCCCGGACTTCCGGATACTATGCTACCGATGACCTAGCCCAACGCTTCGGGTATCTATCAACCTTATTTTGGAAAGCAAGGTTCGATCGTAAGCACCCCCCCTCCCCCCTTTTCCAGACGAAAAAAACTCAGACAAAACACTAGATTGTCGTCGCCTTCTCCCACGTTCTCGTCGAGATCTTCGTCGTCAGCCCTTCTTTATCGTCGGCCTTCTCCCTTCTTCGGCGTCAACCCTTCTTCGGCGTCGGCGGCCCTTCTTCGTCGGCGGCCCTTCGTCGTAGTCGTCGGCCTTGTTCAGTCGCGAAGGGACTGTGCAAGGATGGAGATGCTGTTGTGGCTCTGCACCGAGTTGTGACCGCTTCTATCATCAAGATCGTCACCGTGAAGTAGAGATGGTCTTCATGACGGTAATAATTCCTCCCTGGCCTTGGTAGTTGGTTAGGTTATGAAGTTATGAAGGAGATGAGACTAATCGCTTTCTGATTTTTGGCTATTTTGTTTTACCTTTTTCTGAAAAGGACGTATATTTGATAGATATTGCTCTTCTGAGATTTGTTTCTCAGCACTTTAAATTGTTGTCGTCTCGCATAAACATTTTACCAATGGAGTGGAACTCTATTGTTTGATTTTGGTTAAAGCTATATGCAAATGCGACTCGTAATTTGTCTCGTATTGTTTGTTGTATTGATCTGCGTTTAGATCTGTCTAATTGTAACGCCCCGCTTTTTCGGAAGCAAAATAAAATAATTTCTTTAAGAAAATTTGCTAAATAAACATAATTTTCCAAAATAAGGGTTCAACTATTACAAACTCAAGAAAATTTACTGATTCAAAATACATTAACTTCAGAGCCGACTCTAGGCTTGATACGAATCCTAAGCATACTCGATCTCCGCTTCTGATATTCTTCCGTATCGAACTGCACCATCATTAAATCATCTCCATTGAATCCTGCGCCTTCTGGCAAATTGATCGCCGAAGCAATAGATTTACCAGGATACAGATGTATCCGTGAGTGATAAATCACCCAGTAGAATAATCCAACCCAACTACCCCTCTTACTTTACAGCTAGCAAGCAACAGGATATATATGGTACGAAGAAGTAAACAGAGATATATCACATAAACAGTTTATTGCTATCCATTAACCTAATATGAAATCTAAGATCTCATCCACGAGATCTTTCCTCCCCAACCGCTAGCCATGCCCTGTCTCATGAGATCACATTCTTTTGCTGTCGCGGATTGCACCCAAGTTATGTACCAGCGTGTATCCTTCTCATTACAACAAAAGAAAGCTTATCATGCCTGAATCATAACTAGGGTTCGCCTATCTTATAAACCACTTCACAATCATCACTGGGCTTACTTTGCCAGTATCAAAACATCACTCAACACTGGGCTTACTCTGCCAGTTTCAAATCATCAATCAACACTGGGCTTACTTACTCTGCCAGTTTCAAATCACATCACTTAACACTGGGCTTACTCTGCCAGTTTCAAATCACATTACTCAACACTGGGCTTACTCTGCCAGTTTCAAATCACACCATTCAACACTGGGCTTACTTTGCCAGTATCAAATCACACTCAACACTGGGCTTACTCTGCCAGTTTCAAATCACATCATTCAACACTGGGCTTACTTTGCCAGTATCAAATCACACTCAACACTGGGCTTACTCTGCCAGTTTCAAATCACATCATTCAACACTGGGCTTACTTTGCCAGTATCAAATCATCACATCCCAAAATCACGCCTGCAGGCAATCTAACACCAAAACTTTCCAATTCATCCATTACCTAGCATCGTCTAGGTGAATTCTATTTCGCATACCACCTCATGTCTCTAGAGTCCAATCTAGCATATCAATCAGAAGTTTGAATAATAGATAAGCAATCATAATAATAATTGAAATAAATAATACGCATAAAAATTCACGTAACCTTTTATGAATGGACCGTTGCCCTTAGTCCTGTATGACCAACAAATTATTAATAAAGCAATGAACTTTTATTAATTAAAAGTTTTAAATAAAAGAATATAACCTAAGCTTGTATAAATTTTATTTAGGAAATTAAATTGATTAAAGATCATAATGAATGCAATAAACAAATAATAACACTAGAAATAATTAGCATGACCTTAAAAAGGTTCCTATGATTCTACACAGAGGGATCGAGTGTCAAAATTGAGTCCGGAGGGTCGCGAGATTATTTTTAAAATAAAAACGATTTTTAAAGTCGTCAAAAGTAAAATAAATGGGTAGTAAATTATTTAATAAATAAATTATGTTGAGGCTAACAACATATCATCTTTGGAATGTAAAGAATCTAAAAAAAATATTTCGGGAATTTATAAAATAGTTTATAAGGTCGCAAAGATTTTTCGTTTGTAAACTTTTACAAGAAATCAAATAAATAATTAATAAATAGATAAAAAAATATGACATTAGCAAGTTATGATCTTTGATGTGTGGGAAGTCTAGGAAAAATAGATTGGGAGTCGAAAACGGTGTTCGGGATGTCGAAAAGTCAATTCGGAACAAAACAGTTCACACCGCAAGGCTGAACCGGGTTGAGTTCGGGGCCGCAAGGTTCGAGGGCCTGGTTCTTGCGGCTAGGTCGCCCGAAGGTCGCGGCTGCAAGGTATGCGACATATTTCGTTTTTTTCGTTGTTTGGTCACGGTTTCGATGCATGGGACCACGAGGGCTATTGGGTTATGAATAAAAACACTTAATATACTTAGAGGAGTGTTTGGATAGGATTATAATACCTCGAATCGGATCGAATTGAATTAAAACGAAACTTGAATTTTTGAGAAGACGACTTCGGTTTCTTCGATCGGGGGACCTTGGGCTCGAATTGGATGACGTTTGGGGATGCTTGGGCTCGAGGGAAGAGATTGGAATGGGTAATTCGGATCTCGGAGGGTTCTAGAGCACAAACCCACTTTTCTCTCTCTCACTTTCGCTCTCTAAAACTCCATTGATTGGAGTTCGATTTTCTTCGAATTCTCTCTCTCTTCTGGACTGGTAGGGTGTGGGAAAAATTCGTGGTGAGCCCTAGGGTTAGACTAATGGGATATATATAGGGAATTTTGGAAGAGGATGAATAGTTTGTATTCGAATAGGATTCCGATTTCTTGGGTTTTGATAGGAGAGTGGTATGGACGAAAATAAGATCGAGGAAGAGGTAGAGACCGAGGAGGAGTGGGAGAGGGAGAGATGGAAGAGTTTTAATCATGCATGCAACTTAAAAAAAATAGGATTAGATAATTTTGTATTTATCTACTTAAGGAAAATAATTTTATTATTACGATTAATACTTTTTTAAAAGATATTATTAAAAAAAAATTGGGTCAAAAATCCGGGTCGTTACACTAATAGTAATGGAACAATATATATGGTTATATTCAGGTTTATAAGCTGCTGCGCGGACCTATTCAATAACGTAAATTTAGTAGTTTATTAGTTTTCGTGTATAAATATATGTTATTTTTATTTGTACATATAACCATATTCCCCTGATTGTTGGCAGAAATGTTAGAACTGTTGGTTTGATTGAGAATTGGGAAAATTTAGCAGTTCAAAGTTTCTTTTGTTTTGTTTTGGGGGATGAGAGTTCTCTTTCATTTCTCGAATTACAGGTCAAAGCTGTCTAAATGCCATTATGAAGTTAGAGATGTGTTTCTGTGATATCATAGTTATTGTGTCATTCTGGTTGAATGGATTTAACTAGTTGCTATTATGTATGCAGATTGCTGAATGAATAATGGGTTTTGTGTGCAAAGGTTGTTTTATGGCATAGTAATTGTAGTTTTAAGAATGAGTGATTGCCCTTGTGTGATCTTTACAGCCCAACTTGAGAGCGGACAGCTAGGGGGACAACGGGTAGGAGAAACGGAGGTTTATATGATTTTCTGTATAACTTTTAATAGTAATGCAACAATATATATGGTTATATTCAGGTGAATGTTGGGTATATATGGTTATATATATTTGATAGGTTGGTGTATGGTATGGTTGAATTAAGTTTGTAATTCGATTGATAGTATATATGGTTATATCAATGTCAATTGACAGTATATATCAATGTTGTTTAAACTGTGTGTGAATAGATGGTTCTATGTGGTATGCTTTTTTTAATATGGTTATATGATAATACATGTTATATAACCTGATATATTTATTCATAAAACTCCAAATATATCAGAAGCAAGTCGGAGAGGCCGCTGCGCGGACCAAATCAATAAGTGATTTAACATGGTTATATGATGATACAGGTTATATAACCTTATATATTTATTCAAAAAATTCTAATCGGTTACGTATTAGTTTAGTTAAGATAGGGTTTTGATTGCGACTATATGTGGTTATATCAATCTTTGATCCGGTATGGTATGGTTGAATTAAGTTAGGGATTCGATTGATAGTATATATGGTTATATACTAATTTTGTTAAAGGCTGTTATTTGTGCAGTTATTCAAGGGGTGAAGAGTATTAAGTTACCTGTGAAGTCGACTGTGAAGAAGGCAACGGCGACGAAGGGAAAGAAGTTACGAGATCTCCTCTTTTTATTTTTTTAGAGTTAGAAAGGACAAAATCTCATGTATAACGTTTTTTTGTGTGTATTATTGTTACTAGAAGCAAGTTATTGAGGCCGCTGCGCGGACCAATTCAATAAAGTGAAAATATAATGGAAAGAAGTTACGAGATCTCCTCTTTTTCTTTTTTTAGAGTTAGAAATGACAAAATCTCATGTATAACGTTATAAGGTTATATGTTTATTTTTTGTCACATGTATTACGTTTTTTTGTCTGTATTATTGTTACTAGAAGCAAGTCATTGAGGCCGCTACGCGGACCAATTCAATAAAGTGAAAATATAATGTTATATGAGAGTTTTTGTGCAGCGAAACTCAAAAAAAATTCAACAAAGCAGTTGAGATCAAGATGTAACTCTACAAAGCAGAATATATAATGTTATATAACGTTATATAAGTACAATAACGTTAGATACGAAACTGATCCAAAGTAACTGTTATTTCCCGAGAATTTTGCGTGATTTGAAACGTATAAGGGATAATTGGAGATAATGGGCTAAACGGATGGGATTTGAATGGAAGGGTAAATCTGTCAGGCACTATTTCTCTTTTTAAATGTAGTGGACTTTATACCTTACCAAATACATATTAGTGGACCTAGTGAGTTAGAAACTTGATCAGTGGACCTAGTGGGTTAGAAACATGGTATAGTGGGACCCTAGTCCAATTTTTTATTTAAAGAAAGCAGTAATCTGAACACAGATCATTTCATACGGATCATGCACATAGGCACATAAACCCACGAAAATGATCCAAACCGTTTATATTTTTTAAAATATTTTTTTTGAAGGATTCATGTAAAAAATAGGCTTCAACAATAAGAGCATCTCCAACCCATGCTCTATTCCTCCATTTGAGAGTATAAAATTTCTCCAATCCATCATCTCAAGCTTCCTCTATTTGAGAGGATGAGATTTTGATCCTCCATATTTAGAGGATGAGAGAAAATATGGAGGATCTCCTCTATAACACTATTCCTCAATTTTAGAGGAAAAAATAGAGGGTTTGTGGTTGGAGTAAATAGGAATAGTAATTTCTTCTAAAATCACTTTATGAATAAAATAAAGTATTTTGATACTCTCAAATAGAGTATTGGATTGGAGATGCTCTAGCAGCTTTCTCGAAAATTATAGGGCTTTCTCCGAGAGTGTCTTTAAGCCGCCAGCCCTTCCTTTCCAAAAGTGGGGTAGGAATTTCCATCTCGTCACTTCCGTTTTCCCCATCCTCCAAAGACCCATCGTTGAACACACGCTCTGCATTCATACTGAGCTATACCAGGTAACCTCTCTCTCTCTCTCTCTCTTCGATTGCTTCTTTCACCGATCTCACCCGTCGAAGCACACCTCGCCAACCTCGAAACACCCTTGCCGCATCCACATCTTCTCCCCTCCATTTCCATCTAGATAAACGAGCCGAACAGTTACTAGTCCAAGTATGGTTTGTAAACTTAACGTACGAGTTTCAAAACGTTGTTCAAGTTTTAGCTTGTCTACCAATCTGGAACGAGATTTTAACCAAGCTGGTTCGAGCTTGGTTTAGTGTGAAAGCTTAACCAGCCTCCAAAAATGTTGGATCTTGAATGAGCTTTTTAACCAACAAACACGAGTTCAAACTCGAGTAGCTTGGTTCAGTTATCCGCCCTAATTTCCTATTGTCCAACCCGGACGTTTGATTTCCCTTCCCGTTCTTTTAATTATAGCACCGAAAAAAGGATATATTTTGTTTCCAATTTTTGATTGTCGACAGGCCGTTAATTGCTCGAGGAAAACACAAGTGACGAATTGGTTATAGTAAATCTTGTGTATGGTGCGTTTGAAATTGCATAAAAGCTTTTTTTTTGGATCAGCAATAAAAGTTTTTTTGTTTATAAAAGTTTTTCAGCATAAGGATGTAAATGTTCGTGCGTTTATGATATTTTTTGTTTGGAATTGACACTGCCTTGTGGTGAAAATAATTATGCTTTTTCTATGGCAATTCTTTCCAGTGTTCTAAAAGCTGACTAGTCCCTGCCTAGGCACTAGGCGGTGGTCCAACGCCTAGATTAGGCAGACAACTTGTATTTGCCTAGTGCCCTTGGTGCCTTTTTTCCGCCCCACTAGCACATAGCGATTTTTAGAACATTGATTTTTTCCTCGTTTTGCTCACAATGAGTATTCACATGCTTTCATACAAACTGAAACTGGATTGAAGCAGGACAATTGATTAGATACACTTAGTCTTGTGTTGTATGATTTTACCCTTGTTGCCAAAACAATAGAATTTAACCTTAGAAACATGCCCATATGCTGATGTTAGCCCAATATCCTACTGTTTTGTGGACAACATGATTTGCTCGGTTAATTGCAAATGACGTCTCAATTACCAGATATCGTGATTTTAGGGCCGTTATCACCTTCGGTTGATATACTACCGCTGAGTAATGCGGCTAATGCCACATCATCACTGTGTGCAAAGCAAGTAGTTTTCTTTTAAAAACCTGTAAAGTTTGTTTGGATGGATATCAAACATAGTGAGTAGCGTGGGAGTACATACATGAAAAAATGGTTAGGCAAACTAAAGAGAGTACTTTTTTTTTTGGGGGGAGGAGGGGTTGAGGTTGGGGAATTTTTGGCTTGGAAAATGTATATTAGTGTTGGGGATGTTCTAGATGCCATATCATAAGAATCTCAATTTGTTTCAGGTCCACGCAATACTGGCAGCAAATTTCACGACCTGAAGACGACCCACAATGGCTTCATCTGCTATTGCATCTAGCTCCTCACCTTTCATCAACAAGGTACATAATTTGCCTCCTATTATCTAATTTTGCCCCAAATATGTCATGAATGGTTTTTTTTAATCCCGAACTGATCACCCTTTGTTTTTCCCCTCCCATCTTAAGGTTCAGAAAGATGTGGGTCTCTCTACTTTCTCTTCACAACCCTCGTTTTCCTTACACACTGCCAAGAAAAGAAATTCCAGGAACATCACGTGCGTCATGGCACCACAGCAAACTGAACGCAAGCCTGCCACCTCTGGTTCAGTTGGGTTCTGTTGATTTGTTGTACAATCAATATATTTTCAGTATGGGTTTGCAAATGTCTTGTATTGCCACAGGGGTGTGACTATTCTTAATGATTAGGTCAAGACTGCGATGACGATGACCGAGAAGATCCTCGCTAGGGCTTCCGAGAAACCTATGCTGAGCCCAGGCGAGAATGTTTGGGTCAATGTGGATGTCTTGATGACTCATGATGTTTGTGGACCTGGCACATTTGGAATCTTCAAAAGAGAGTTTGGCCAGAATGCTAAGGTGCAGAATATGAATTACTTTCCAGTGTTCCATATTTTTGGATCCAATTAGTTGTTTTGTTGATTGACAACCGTTATATGGCATTTGAACGAGTATTATTCGTATAATCAATTCCCAAGCTGTTATGTATGGAAACAGTTCATCACCGAACTCAACGATTTTTAGGTATGAAACCCTAGAGTGCCCATGTAATGAGTCAATAAACTGATACGTCTAGAGAAGAAGTTGATAAATTTGTTTGAGATACTTTCTTTAGTTTCAAACTGATTCGTTGCCAATCAGAGTTTTCAACTTTTCGCATTGGTTTGAGCTTAAGTTACCATATAGATGAAGCAATGGATGTACTTAATGGGAGTTCACAAGTCACAACTAGATGAATTCATGACATCCATTGAAGCAATGTGTTGTCTTGAAGTTATGGTCACTTTGAAAATTGGTATTAATTTTATGAGTCTTATGGAAATAGTTCCTTGAATAATTACAGTGTTGTTGCATCTCTGGTCTATAGTGATCCTTTTTTTAGTTCTGACTGACATTTTGATGGTCGAAAAAACATATAGTATTTTCATGTAGAAATCTTTACTACTTAAATCCATCCCAACCCTGCCTTGAATTTAGATTTTATGGAGCTAAGGATCTTTTTTTTTCTCCTCTCCCCATTTTCATTTATAGTAGCAAATCAAATAATGGCTGTATTAATGGAGCTGCTCCTCTTTATGAACATTGAAGGTGTGGGACCGTGAGAAGATCGTGATCATACCTGACCACTATATATTCACTACTGATGATCGAGCGAATCGGAACGTTGATATCTGCAGGGATTTTTCCATGGAACAAAATATTAAGTACTTTTACGATATCAAGGATCTTGGGAATTTCAAGGTTGAACTTTTGGTCTTTCTTGATGAACTTGTGGTCTACTGTGATATTATGATGCTTCTTTCTTGAGAAGTGATTTAACAAATTTGTTTAATGATTTTACAGGCTAACCCTGATTATAAAGGTGTATGCCATGTTGCTCTTGCCCAAGAAGGTCATTGCAGGCCTGGAGAGGTGCTTCTCTCTCTCTCTCTCTTGATGTTGAATCATTGGAAAAATCCAAGTTTGGCATTCTTGTGTCAACATTTATTTTGGACCCCAATTTCAGGTCTTGCTTGGAACAGACTCTCACACGTGTACCGCAGGAGCATTTGGCCAGTTTGCAACTGGAATTGGCAATACTGATGCAGGTTTTGTGTTAGGTGCCGGAAAGCTTTTACTCAAGGTACGTAGTTGATCTTCTCTGTGCAACATGTTTCAGCAGTTGAGTAGCATTTCTCTTCTTTTCTGCTATTTCTACGCGATGAGGTAAATTGCGATTAATATTTACAGTTGCTCTCCCATATATTTCTCTATTACTTTTTCCCGGATGGCCTATGGTGTAAGTCTTAGGGTGCTTGTAAAGTAGTGTATGTCTTAGACATTCTTTAGCTAAAAATTGTAGGTGAGTACTTTATGATACATGAACCTTCTTATCTGGAACTTGGATGTAAGCGTTCTCTATAGATTCACTGATAGTGCATAAAACTATTACTCGTGCAATGATGGAACATACGCATGTGCGTGTGAGTGAACTCGGGGGTGCTTGGAGTTGGAGATATGGCTTCTTTACTAATTTGGTTTGGGGATGGGGGTATTCACTCCCCTTTCTTCAAGAATTAAAATGAGACTTAAGTGCCAACTCAAATCAAGCAGAAAAATTCATTTGTTTGATGGGATTTCTTCTGACCTTTTCACTATTTCTTTCTCTTTTCATGCGGTGGTTGTATTTGGTAATTTCTAATTCACCTCATGTTTGTGTAGGGAACAATAGAAAATTTTTAAGTTCTTTCTTTGGGCGTTAGTTCTCCAAATGAGATTGAATTCTCACGGCATCTCCAATCCATCTCTATTCCTCCAAAAGAGAGGATGGATGTGACACATTGAGGGGAGATTTTGTAATTTATTCCCTTTTTTCTTCACTTTTTGTACTTTTTGGGAGAATCTTTGAGGGACCCATCGTCCTTTTTAGAGTTTGGAGGAATTTTGTACTCCAAATTTACTTTTGGTCCCCCATTTTTAGAGGACCAAACTCTAAAAAGGACGGTGGGTCCCTCAAAGATTCTCTCAAAAAGTGAAGAAAAAAGGGAATAAATTACAAAATCTCCCCTTAATGTGTCACATCCATCCTCTATTTTGGAGAAATAGAGGTGGATTGGAGATGCCCTCAAGCAGATCTTTCAATGTGGAGACTTACTTAAGCTGGTCATATTTTGAAATGCAGCTTTGTTCACATTTTGAACATCTTGTCAAATCCATGCTTCACATTATTTCTTTTCCATTATGTGTGTTGCAAACTAGTTTCTGAAATGCCTGTCTTAGATGCCACAGTTTTGTCTTAACACACAAACCCACTGTGAAATCATATCTGCAAGCAAATAGAGGGCTGATAAACACAGATTTTGCTGCAATTCCTTCGCCACCTTTTCCTCAGTTGTATGAAAGTCCAGATAACTTTTACGACAGCTGATCTTTCATATTTCAGGTGCCTCCAACATTGAGATTTGTGATGGATGGTGAAATGCCAGATTATCTGCTTGCGAAGGATTTGATTTTGCAGGTACTTTTTGCAGCATCTTTTGGTGTTTGTTTCTTTTGTATGGCCATAATTTTCTCCGGTTCTAAAAACATTGTGTTTCTGGGATGAACTTTGTGGGTTATTGGGTTTATCTTGTATTGTAATGAATTGCCACTGCATCTAGTATTTTTGTTTCGATAAAATAAGGTTATTGACTTTGCAGATTATTGGTGAGATTTCTGTGTCTGGTGCAACTTACAAAGCCATGGAGTTTGTTGGCTCTACTGTGGAGAGTCTAACTGTAAGTGTACTTAAATTTTCCCTTGAAAGTATTTGTCAGTCGCACTACTTCAATCATGTAACAACTGTTTCGTTGATCTGTGCAACATAGATGGAAGAACGAATGACTTTATGCAACATGGTTGTTGAAGCTGGGGGAAAGAATGGTGTTGTACCAGCTGATAGTACTACATATAAGTATCTCGAGGTTGATTATCTGTCCTCAGATTTTTTGAGTCTCTCTCTCTCTCTCTGCCACAACATATATCTGCCTAAACTTAGTTTCTTTCCCTTGTCTTCCAAACACTCGTTTTGTATGTGTTCTTTCAATGATATGGTACCAAGTTTCTTTGTACAACGTTGTGGTATTTTGCATTCTCACAAATTAATGAGCACGTATTTGGATTTCGGATTTCAGCATGGCTTGTTTTAGAACTCAAATATCTAGTTGCAGGCCAAGCAACGGTAATTTAATATCCACTCATGAAAAAAGAATTGAAAACTGACTGCATATTGGCTCTTATTTTCCAAGCCAATGAGGAAAATGCATTTTTCCACTGGTCGCCATTAATTACTGGGCAGGAATAGTGTTACCTTACTAGCTTCCATTGTCAAGACTAGATTGTTATGGTCTTTTGGTTTGTGCAGGATAAGACAAGCACGCCTTATGAAGCAGTTTACAGTGATGATCAAGCAAGGTAGTATCCTTATTCCTTATTCCATTTATCTGGTGCTAAAAATCTACTTACCCTGCTCTTCACCAAATACCATGCCTCCTGTCTTTATGTTCGGACTTGTGCAGCAAAAGTACATTGCCTGATTGTATCATTGATCCTCCTTACAATATAGAGCTGTTTGTATTTTGGTGTCTTTGGCCTTGAAGCTGTTCAGAACTCAAGCATCAGCATTAATGTTGATAAAGTCGATGTTAATTCTCAACACATCTGAATGGTTGATTTTGAAGTAGGAATACCATATTTTATAATGCAAATAAACGACCTACCATTCTTGGCAAGACCTTGCTCCATTGATGGTCACATCTCATGAAATATGAAGGTCGAAATGTCTAATATCATAATACTCATGAGATATTATAACCTTATCAAACTAAACAGAATATTTATGAGAATCAGGTGTAAATGGCCTGTTGTCATTTCTCGGTGCTTGTTTTATGAAAATAACCTTCATATGCAACCTGTTATTTTTTTAATCATTTAGTGTAACCTTTCTTCCTCCTTGATATATATTATATACTAAACAATACTTGGGTTTAATGTGGGGGTGTGGCGGCTGTACATGTATAGGATAATGGGACAAATCTAGTAGGGTGAGATTTGATCCTCCTTTTAGAGAAATATAGCTCATGTGAAAGTTGGATGCTTGTTACTTGGTGAATTTGTAAGAACTGGATTTGTACAAATTGATGGAATTTTTCTCAAACCTACAGGGAGAAGATCTGGCTAAGCCAACTGCCAGTTTCGTTTCAGTTGTGGCTGCTGAAATGATTTCTGTTTCCATTCAATTTAGTTCTGCCACTGTGCTTGTGGCAAAGTTCAGTTTAACTCTGATGTCTTACAAATTTGGGGAATGGGGACAATCTAGACGGAATTCATTCTATTCCGGTTATTAGTTGCTAGGTGGCTCTTAATACAAATGTCGATTGGATGAGTTTTGTTGTATCATTGCCACTTCTTCAAGAGACTTTCTTCTGCTTCATCATACCATGAAGAACATCTATTTCTAAATCAGTGATTAGGACAGTGGTTCCTTTCCAAATTTCTTTGCAACCCAGTAAGCTTATTGACGGTAGCAACCTCCATGAAATTCCCTTGCTCTTAAACCTTAGCTTAATAACACAGTCCAAGAAAAATGCGTCTAATCATAAAAGCATCTGTCAAGTGTGTTTAACTAAAGATACAAATAAAAAATGCCAATCATGCTATTATGCTCTGCCTTTTCAAGACTTTTGTTATGTTACTTTTCTTGTTGTTTTGCTTTGGAAGGTGACATATACTGATGGGTGAATATTTTTTTGGCTTCTAGATTTCTTTCAGAGTACAGATTTGACGTCTCAAAACTGGAGCCTCTAGTTGCTAAGGTGAGTAAGAATGAGAATTTGACCTCTAGTTTCTAAGAGAAAATAAGGGAGGAAGGAAAGAAGCCATTAAGCGTTCCCTTTGCCTTTCCTTAACATCTATTTGAAGCAAGCGAAAGATGCAAAACCTTGGTATATGGATTGGTTTCTATTGTATGGAATTGCAATTTAAAATCGGTTTCCGCATATCTGGTGAGTAATACATTTGGAAACTTTTGCAGCCTCATTCTCCTGATAATCGAGCTTTAGCAAGGGAGTGCAAGGATGTGAAAATCGATAGAGTCTACATTGGATCCTGTACTGGAGGAAAAACTGAAGATTTTCTTGCCGCAGCCAAAGTTTTCCTGGCTTCAGTAAGACATCACATATCTACATGGTCCTTTTTTGTCATTGTCTTCAGAGTTTTCCTTGTTCTATGCTGAACCAAGCATCTCGATGTTTATTCACTTCTCCAATAATCACTGTACTCTTATTGAGACAGAGACTTGTTTTGTGATCAGTTTTTGGAGCTTGTTTTCTGCTGATTTCCTCCTTAAAAAACAATCCATTTCCTTTTTTTTTTATTGGATTTGTAAAACTATAGCTGCTGATAACGTGAACGAATCAGATGATTTTGGCCTTTCATTTTCACGAACAGCATCTGAAAAGTGTTCTGGAAAACTGTTTTGGAGAAGGCAACAGACAGTCTTGATTTGTTTGACTGTTTGTGTGTGTGTGTGTGACAATTCTAAGCAGAATAGTTTCTTCTAAGCCAATTGGGATTTGGGAAGAACATCTAGCAAACCAGTATGGCAGTGTATGACATGCATTTGTAGGCACCGTATGCCCTTTTTGTAACTTCGGTGTCTTGTTGCATTGTGCTATTTTGCGGGAGTTGTCTAGAAAGAATCCTAACCTCCAGCACCCTGGATTGATGTGATCTATGGTGGCATATATCATATATTTTTATGTTTCTTAGTACCATTTTCCATTTTGGGGTATATGGAGAAGTCTGCTGTGTTTTATGTGTGCGATGGTATAAATACGTTGAGACTGGGAATTATGTGAACATCATACGAACAACTAGAATGAAACGGCTGTAAGTTGGATAACATGACAATCTGTCTTTGGAAAAGACTTTCTCTGTGGAAACATAATTGTACTTCTTCTTCTCTCTGGTGATATACATAACTGTACCATGTTCCCGAACGTGCATCCCAATATGTAAGTTGCTAGGGTACTAGTGTTCTGGTAACCTAAACACAATTAGACACCATAAGTACATGCTTGCGTTTGGCGTTCTTATTTTTCTGGTTCGAGAACACTAAATGTATTTTGTGCAGGGAAAGAAGGTCAAAGTTCCCACTTTCCTTGTTCCAGCTACCCAGAAGGTTGGTATATTAGCTTTATTAGGCCTTATGGCGCTGAATAGTTATTGAATTCGTTCCAAAAACCACACATCTTCTCTTATATGATCAATTTTCAGGTGTGGATGGACGTATATAGTCTGCCTGTTCCAGGATCTGGTGGCAAGACCTGCTCCCAGATATTTGAAGAAGCTGGTTGTGATACACCTGCAAGTCCTAGTTGTGGTGCTTGCTTGGGTGGTCCCAAAGACACTTATGCGCGCTTGAATGAACCTCAGGCAAGTTTTACTATTTTTGTTTAGAAGCGACTCTCTGGGAAATATCGTTGTTTTATGTGCACAATATATGCCTTGCCTGCAGTTCTCACCCCAACAGACATTGCCTCCATACCTGTGAAAGTACTGACCTGTATACCTTGTTTCCTGATATGTCCGTTAATCACGCATATTAGAATGTCATTTTTTAAAAGGGTTATTTCCAAGGACACCCCTTTAACTATCATGTTTTGTCAACATGACCCCATCACGTTTAAAACTCATCAACCTCACCCCCTCATCTATCAAAACTCATCAACTACACCCCTTCCGTCCAATTCTGTTATGTTAACTTTTTAGCCTAAGTTGGATGGAAAAACAATTTTTTTGCCTAAAATGCCCTTGCCTTGTGCGGGAAATATATCCTTGGGCTATTTATACTCACTCAAACACTCAAACATATATTGCTCTCTCTCTCTCTCTCATCCATCTCTATTGCTCTCTCCCTCTCTCTACTATTCTCTCCCATCTCCATCTCCCAAATCCAAATCCATCTCCATCTCCATCTCCATCTCCCCATTTCCCCACGCAGAAAAATGAAAACCCACCAAACCCCTCCAAACCAGCCACCCCTAGTTCTCTCTCCCAACCCCATCTTATTCTTCTTTCCAACCTCACCCAAACCCTGAATTTGAAATTCAAAAACCCAAATTTTCAAACAAAACCCAGATTGTGAAAAAAACCCAAAATTGAAAAAATTTGTACTGCGATTTAGGGTTTCGATTTTCTGGGTTTCATCCATGTCAGGCGAAAAGAGAGACAGAGGAGAGAGGGAGGCATGTGTTTTTTTCGAAGTCCCAAACCCTATTTCTTTCACTGACCAAAGAAAAGGGTAACTTGATCTTTTCGTGTGTTTCCGTCCAAGTTTTTAATGGAAATAAGGGGATGGGGTGTAGTTGATGAGTTTTGATAGATGAGGGGGTGAGGTTGCTGAGTTTTAAACATGAGGGGGTCATGTTGATAAAACGTGATAGTTGAAGGGGTGTCCTTGGAAATAACTCTTTTTTAAATAATGAGGTATATCAAATGGAGTTTGAAGAAGTGTTGAAAATTTGAAAAAAATGGAAAGAAAGGAAATAGGTTTCTTTATTCATAAGAAGTGGTATTTTCATTAAAATGAACAATGAAAGGTTTGTGCCTTTTGCCTCGAGGTTTATGATTTCACTCATAAGGGTGAAACCATCTTGTCCACTTTGTTTGCTTTGAAGAATTTCACTAAGCATCATCTAAAACTTGATAAGATATTGGAAAATGCAAGTGTCTCAGTTTGGTATTAATAAAGCATTTGTGAAGGGGTCAAAACAACATCTATTGGTATTATCTTTTTGGTGGTGTCTATTTTGGCTTGTCCATTCGGTGTGCTAGGATCGCTCATATTGAGAACTTCCTTGGTTGCAGAATCTTCAATTGGATTTAAAGCTAACTCTGAGAAATATAGAGAACAGGGATGGGACAAAAGAAAGAAAACCATTTTTCCCCGTCCTAATAAGGATTAACTTGAGTTTTAAAAAAAAACCCTGTAAATTACTAACTCTGAGAAATATAGAGAACATAAGTCCTAAATAAGGATTAACTTGAGTTGCTTGTTGCTTGCCGTCGATTCCTCCTCCGTTGTCTTCTCCGATTCCAGTTCACATGTCCCCAAGCGGAGGTGAAAGAGAGCAAAAATGACCATGCTTCAATGTGGGGGAAAATCATGTTTCCTTGCCCATTTGGCAAACCAATATCACAACTAAAATGTATTGCCATCGATCTCTTCATGTATTGACTGATGGCAATACATTTTAGTTGTGATATCGGTTTGTCAAATGGGCAAGGAAACATGATTTTCCTCCACATTGAAGCATGGTCATTTTTGCTCTCTTTCACCTTTGCTTGGGGATGTGAACCGGAGTCCGAGAAGATAACGGAGGAGGAATTGACGGTGAGCAAGAAGCAACTCAAGTTAGTCCTTGTAGGACTTATGTTCTCTATATTTCTCAGAGTTGGTATTAATAAAGCATTTGCGAAGGGGTCAAACCAACATCTATGGGTATTATCTTTTTGGTGGTGTCTGTTTTGGCTGGTCCATTAGTTTCATTTTAGGATCGCTCATATTGAGAACTTCCTTGGTTGCAGAATCTTCAATTGGATTTAAAGCTAACTCTGAGAAATATAGAGAACAGGGATGGGACAAAAGAAAGAAAACCGTTTTTCCTTGTCCTAATAAGGATTAACTTGAGTTTAAAAAAAAAAAACTCTAAATTACTAACTCTGAGAAATATAGAGAACATAAGTCCTAATAAGGATTAACTTGAGTTGCTTGTTGCTCGCCGTCAATTCCTCCTCCGTTGTCTTATCCGATTCCAGTTCACATGTCCCCAAGCGGAGGTGAAAGAGAGCAAAAATGACCATGCTTCAATGCAGGGGAAAATCATGTTTCCTTGCCCATTTGGCAAACCAATATCACAACTAAAATGTATTGCCACCAATCTCTTCATGTATTGACTGATGGCAATACATTTTAGTTGTGATATCGGTTTGCCAAATGGGCAAGGAAACATGATTTTCCTCCACATTGAAGCATGGTCATTTTTGCTCTCTTTCACCTTCGCTTGGGGATGTGTGAACCGGAGTCCGAGAAGATAACGGAGGAGGAATTGACGGTGAGCAAGAAGCAACACAAGTTAGTCCTTGTAGGACTTATGTTCTCTATATTTCTCAGAGTTGGTATTATTAAAGCATTTGCGAAGGGGTCAAACCAACATCTATGGGTATTATCTTTTTGGTGGTGTCTGTTTTGGCTGGTCCATTATGTTTCATTTTATGAAGCTTCAGTTTTTAAAGAAACTAATTATCTTACTATTCTCCTCCCTTTTCCCCCCGACTTCATTATTTACTTGCAGCCGGATAGACACCTTTTATAATTCTGGACAATGGCTTGTCATTGTAGGTCTGTGTGTCAACAACAAACAGAAACTTCCCAGGTCGAATGGGGCACAAAGAAGGCCAAATCTATCTAGCTTCTCCATACACAGCGGCAGCTTCTGCTTTGACCGGCTTTGTCACTGATCCAAGGGAGTTTTTGTGGTAGTCCATTACTTGTGATTGCTCTTGTACCGTTTGAACTTCTGTCCGAGTGGCTGAAGCAAAATATGAGGTTCAGGACTGATACAATAAAAACGTCTCCATATGTTGTGATTGTGTAGAGATGCTAGTATGTAACATACGGTGCTGCTGCAACTCTCTGCTGCAGTATATTTGAGAGAAAAGGCTTATTTAATAAATTTTATGAGGGCCGTTGGTTGTTACATCTGATTATAAATCTGCTTGTTAAGTAGCTGTATATTACCCTATGTTTCCGAGAAAACAAAAAAAATAAAAGAAAATGCGATTTGCAACGAAAGAGAAAAAAAAAAGTGGAAAGAACAGATGAAAGAAAAAGAAAGAAAAGGGTGTTGGAAAGGAGATAAGCAGAATAGAGATCTCATGCTAGGAACTAGAAAACTTCTAAGTTGGCAAATTGTGGGTTACATGGGAGAAATACAGGATGTGATGGTACTACAATCTTTTTGTTGTGGTATGAGAAAAGGCCCCTTCCAGTGGTTGGAGGAGGATTGTTATCTTTGAATGTTCTTTTTTAATTTATAATTGGATGTTTGGGCCAGTTTGTGCGCACCTCGACTTATTCCGGGACTTTGAAGTTAACGACTAGGCAAACCTCCAGTGGCACCCCGAGGTTTGAAATGTTTCGCCTTTGAGGGATTAGAACTTGCGACTTTTTGGATGGCAAACGCTTTAATTGCTTTCTCATGCTTAGTTGGCCAAACTAATAGTTTATATTTGATTGTTACTGTCGAAACATTATGACCCTTGCTGGAATCATTGTGGCTGAGCTGTAAGCCAATAACAGAACAACATTCGGTGTGCTAGGATTGCTCATATTGAGAACTCCTTTGGTTGCCTAGCAATAATTTCTATAGTAGTAAGTTTCGAAATTTTAACAAGCTTAAAAAAATGTGTTTTTGATTGGGTTGGTTGTCATTTGTGTCAATCTCAAGTCGAGCTCGAGTTTATGATTATTTTTTTATAAAAAAATTGATAAATTGAAAAATTCATTTTTTAGGGTGCATTTGGTAACCTTTTCAATTTTTTTGTTTTTAAAAAACTAGAAGTAGAATCAGGTTTATGTTTTTATAAAAACAAAAATAAGAAACATGTTTGGTAATTTGTTTTTTCTAAACAGTAAAAAATATATACGTATATTTTTCGTTGTTGTTGAAGTGAGAATAATCAGGGTAAGAGGAAAAGGATCGGGAGATCCTGCCAAGCAAGGGTGCTTGGCAGGGGTGCCGAGCGCATCTCGGCCGTCCAAAAGTGTTTTGGACGGCCCGGATGCAAAAGTACCGAATGGATTTAAAAAAAAAGAAAAGAAAAAGGAAAAAGATGTTTCGATCCGGGCCGTTCATTCCGAGATGGACGGCTGGATTGGCCGCTCGGCAGGAATGCCGAGCGGGTGCCGCTCGGCAGGCACAAAGAGAAGGAGAAAGCTGTAAAGATGAAAAAGGAACTACGCCATTCATTGAATTGGCAAATGTGTATATTGAGCATGAGTCTTTTTTCTCATTACCACACACCAATGTTGTGTGCAATACAGTTAGTCAATTGGCAAAAGAAGGTTACTGTGGTTTCTATGCACATGGGGTCTCCACCAACCATTCATTGTGGGGTTTCAGCAGTCAAAATCAACATCTGCAAAACCCCATCCACCAGATGGTCAAATTCTTAGAGCAGTATAATCAGATTCAAGTTTTTACTTTTTAGAAACGTAATCCTTCAAAATATCTTGCTCTTTCGCTCTCAATCATCACTCTGTTCTCGCAAATTTCAATAGTTCGGGATGTGTTTCGAAGACGATTTCACGCTCATACTTCTGCACGGGCATACACGAATTATGTGACTAGTTCAAGTTTCCAATGTCAGATACCTGTTTAGACAACTAATCACTGATTAATCATTTATTCACCTTTTTAGTCCTCAATGTATTGGGCGAGTATTATTCTGATCACTAATATACCAATTTTAGACATTTAGTCCCTGATGTTCGGTATTTGTGTTTAATAGGTCCCAAACCCGCCATTTGCTTTGTCCATCATGAACGACATTTTAGGGTATTTTAGTAATTTTACCATACCTAACTCATTCAAGAATGACTTTATTCACCTTTGTTGTCCCCAGTACATAAGGTGAGTCCATTTTGGTCCCTAAATGTGCCATTGTAGAAATTTAGTCTTTGACGTTTGGAATTCTTTGTTTATCAAGTCCCAACATAGACGATGTTTGATTTGTCTGTCGAATGCAACGCCATTTTACAAATCATGCCAAGAACAAACCTAAATATCAACTTCGAAAGCTTTAAAGAATGTACATAATGAAAGTAAACCATGTGATCAACTACTATGAGGAAGCTGATGAAGCTGAGAGAGCATTGTCAGAGCTGGGTCAAGCATCTAATTGGCAATGGACAGGGGACTTTTTTATGGTTTGATAATTGGCACCCCAGTGGCCCTTTATATAGTGATCGTGCCTTTGCTAATCTAGGAAGGTCAAGTTCAGCAAAAGTTAGCTCAGTTATTCGGGATGGGGAATGGAATTGGCCACGACCTAGATCCTCTTTGATTCATCAAATTCGAAGCTTGATTTCCAGTGCAGTGCAACCCCATGCGGAAACAGATGATGAAGTTATTTGGATTATTTCTCCTACAGGCCATTATAATACCAAACATACTTGGGAGGCTCTCAGGAATAGAGGAGGGAAAGTCCAGTGGGCTTCTCTCGTGTGGTTTTCAAGAAGTGTCTCCAAATGGTCGTTCATTTTGTGGCTTGCTTGTCTTAGGAGGTTAGCTACTAAAGAGAGACTGTGTAAATGGGGAATGGTCATTGATTTGGGATGTGTGCTCCATTCTCAAATGCATGAAACACTGCAACATCTGTTTTATGCTTGCAGTTATTCCAACAGTATTTGGCAGGTAATTCTTTATAGATTCCAGGTCCAGAGGATTCCGGAAGAATGGGATAGTGAGCTCACGTGGGCTGTTGATCATTGTAGAAGTCAAAGTTTTAGGGCCTTCTTGTTCAAATTAGTTTTTGCAGCTGGGGTTTACCATCTTTGGTTGGAAAGAAATACTCGAGTGTTTAGAGGAAAGCATAGAGGAGCTGATGATGTGCTTGCGAGTATTGAAGATAATGTGAGACTTCGGGTTTGCACTTGGGAGCATTTCCCAAACTCTCTAGAAAATCAAAGTCTTTGCCGATGCTGGAACATTTCAAGTAAAGTGCTTGAGACGTAGAAATTCTGTAGCTTTGGTAGAATGTATGAGGTTTCCTTTGTATAGGTTCTTGTTTGAGGGATTAATCCCCTTGTTTTGAGTTGGTTGGTTATAAAATGCGCGAGTTACCCAAAAAAAAAAAAAACTACTACATAAATGAAAGAAACTGAATTAGAAACAACAACCATTTCATTTCCAAACTAAACAAAATAACAGCAAAAAAAACCCCACTCCATTGCAACAAACTCAAGACACTACAAAATGAAGCATTTCCATATTTACAAAATTAATAACCTGGCATCAGTGAAGTATGAGGTTGTAAAATAAAATAAACAAAAACTAGATTGATAAGGCCTACAAGAGAGACCAAAAGGGTAGAAATGTCAAAAAAAAGGTAATGACCTTGGCAAAATGATGACTATTCAACTTCTCTAATTTCTTTGATTGTCTTTTTCAATCTGTGGTGGTTCCTTTCTGCTGCAGTGAAGCTAAACAGGCCTGCTTCTTTGTCTGTCATTCCTCTCTTGGAATCTTGGAGCTGTGAATGAGATCAAGAAACTTTTAGAAGGGAAAGAAATTAAGCGAAAAAGAAGGAAAGGATGAAAAGCCAGAAATAAACTGAAATGCAACTGATGTGCTAAGGAAAGGATGAAAAGCCAGAAATAAACTGAAATGCAACTGATGTGCTATACCAAGGCCGTTTGCTTCTGAGGTCCTCATGATTCGAAGCCTCTTTACGGTGCTCAAAAACATCCTGTACAATAAGAAACACAAGGCATGTGAGCATAGAACAGAATCAACTGCTAAGTTATCAACTAACGGACAGTGGAGACGACTCCGAAGTTATTCTCCACATCTCATCTTTTCTCCATTCTTGAGCGAGAAATCTAGTAATGGGGCAGTTTTTCTCTTTCTTACACTTAGTTTCATTTGTCACTTTGGAGGTTTGCAATTATGCAGGATGTTAATTGCTGTCAATCTAAGGAGCACGGACACAAGACATGGGCACGACACGAAAAAATACACGTCATTTTTTCTCAAAAAAACTTGATACAAAAACACTGGGTATAAAAGTTTTATGTTCTTAGGTGGGGTCTATGAACTCATGTTCAAGTAAAATAACATTGTTTCTGTTAATATATGGAAAAAAATAGAACTGATATTGATATGATGGAGATATTGATCAACAGTATCCATGGCGATTTTGACTTGGGTAATTTCAAAAAAAAATTGCATTACGAACTCCTAATGTGTCATAACTCGTCCCCAAGAATGTTCGACCAGCAAAAATATGAAGAAAAAGAAAAAGAAAAGGGACACGCGATTATCTAGTAGTGAACCAAAGGCTACATTATGAGATAACATTAGGAGATAACCGCTTGACTAAAGGTCTCCTCCTTATGATTATCTAGTAGTGAACCAAAGATGCATACCCCCAAGGAACGTCTCCCACAAGCATCCAGTCTCCCTCTTTATCTTCATAAGTGAGCAAAAAGTCAGAGGATCCATCCAGAAGCTTAGACAGCTTCGTTGCTTGTTCCTTCTCTCCACCTGATGATAACACACAATTAAAAGGATCCACAAGCAAAATTTGATACAGAAAATCCGAACACAATATTGTGTACATTTGCGAAAACAAGAGCCACAATGACGGGCGTTTTTGTCCAGAAATAACACCAGTGAAGAAAACTTACGGATAGGACCGACGGATATATTTGGCTGGAGGAACATTTCCTCCAGTGCTTGAGCTAGAGTGTCATATGAAGCATGAGAATTCAAATCCACCTTCCTTCCGATAGCCAATCCGTCCATGTTCACTTTCACGAACCCAATATGCCCTTTGATTTCCTTACCACCAGAGTTGGTATTTTTGCTTCCATGGCTAACTTTCTTCTTGGCAACATCCTTCATTACATCATCGCCACCAACCCCCTTATCTTCTTCAGGATTTGGAGACTTTGCTTGGTTAACCAAACTGTTCATCCTATAAGCCTTTATGGGTGGCCATCCAACAACCTGGCTGCTTCGAAGTAGCAAGGTAGTTAGAAAATGTACTCCGTCAAATGAAACCCAATTAAACTCTTAAAGAGAAGCTACGAAGCACATGTACCGGTGCGGATATGTCATACGTGTATGGGCATGGGTGCGATATAGGTACGCAAATACGGAAAACTTAAAAAAAAAGAGAGGATACAAGTCTAGTTCGGGGCTGAAGTACTTACAGTAGAATGTATTAACTGTAATAATTGCACATGGATCAAATATAATAGTGACTGACTTTAGGTGGTTAAGAATACAACACAAGAACCACAGTTTGAACGCCAAACCGAAGCACAAGCCATCATTGAATGCCCACGCTAAAGAACCTATAGACCAAAGTCTCAAATTTACAAGCATGTTAAGCATAGTAAAGAAGTCTAATCGAGTTTAGCTTTTCCCTGCACAAAATAAATTCCTGTTATTGGGGGAATACAGCTTGGTTTTGGCCTATTGGAGTTCGGCAAAAACTCGGAATTTTTTTTTAATGTGTAACGCGCGTGTACCTGGAAGCTGGAACACATATAGAAGTACACCATGCAAACTGCTCATACCAATATGCTGAGCAGTATGCGATGGTTTCAGAAGACTCATAGGGCATGACCACTGGGCTATCCGGGGATGATTGAGGTGACCTTTCTAATCATACTAAGATTAGTTCCAAGTATTTTAAAAATTACAAACTTCCAGTCCTATATTTACATGTTTCTTTACATTAATTCGCCCTCCGAATTTGAAATCCTTTGTGCTTCTTGAAGCTAGCCCCAAGAGCATATCTCCAAAGGAGGCAGCAAATTCAGCTTCGGCTACACATGTGGCAAGTTGAAGTGCCGCTTGCAGCAGCAACTGCACTCCAAGGGATTCTTCAAAATTTCAAGCATATCTATTTCTACCTCTTTGACTCCAAGGGATTCACTTTGCCAAAAAAATTACTTCATTCACCAATCATTATGCTAGAGTTGAAGAGTTGTCAGTATGAATACCCACTCCTAACTCTTCAAACTTGGGAGTAGGTTTTTTCTTGCTTTTGTTTCGCGCTGGCCGTCTCCCTATAAGGCTTGTGTTTCTTGTACTTGATCCTTATTATCAATGAATTTCTTACTCTTCCTCCGAATAAAAAACTCTTCAAACTTGAAAAGAGAGTGTTACGCCAAATTGGAGTGCCTTTTACTGGCTCTACGAATACAGTTTTCGGTTTTGGCTTCGCTACCTCCTTGGAGACGCTCTATTGTTAGAACTTAGAACTTCTTACAAAAGACAACAAAATAGCAAGAAACCCAAAACAGAAATATCCCTTGTGCAAAAAATGGAGACCTCCCCCAAGCTCAACAAAGCCCATTCAGAAAGCGGTTGAAAAAGTAAGCAGAGCTACAAGCAGGAAAAACCAGAGTAGCAGAACTACAACCAGAGCACAATCTAAACTAAGAGGATGCAAACAAACAATCCAAGACACACACACCGACACATACATGTACTCCCTCCGTACCATATTGCTTCTGCAAAACGAGAACTTAAAAAACGCATCTTTGTCAATAAAAATTTCAACTTCTTTTGATAAATTAAGAAGAAATCATCGAAATCAAGTAACCAACGGCATATAATTTGAATTTATTTTGACGAATACCCTTTTTTTTTTTTGTAAAATTCTCGTTTTGCGGACAGCACAAACAATACAAAGTAGAGCAGCCGGTATATGTTTTTTTCTAGCATACAGAAACACTCACACGTAGTATGGAAAAACAAACCTGACACCAGGAGTAGCAGCAGCAGGGGATCCAGCCTGCCGAGCAGGAGAAACAGAGTCAGCAGCAGCCCTTTTTGTACCAACGCCAGCAGCAGCAGTGTTAGTATTAGCAGCTCTGTTACAAAACCCATTTGGGAAATCTTTGGCCGTCAATATCCTCCCATAATCACCCCACTGAGAACCCTTGGCGGCCGCCTTCAGCGAACCACCACCGAGGCTCAGACCAAGACCCAGCTCCAGCTCGCCTTCGTTTTCAGCGGTTCCTGATGACAACCCTAAACTTGGAACTTCCATGAGAGCAAAAGATGGTGAGTTTCAGAGGTTAGAGAGAGAGAGAGGGGATGGTTTGTGAAGAAGTGGAAGGCAGGGGAGAGGAGTAGTAGGTGTTACTAGGAGTACACAAAGTGTTGAAGGTGGAGTGAGTGATGGTGGTGGGGGCCCATGTGTCTGGTAGTGCGCCTACCACTACGGCTATCTTGTTTTCCTACTTTTTTGGATTGCCCATGTCCATCAAAAAGAGCAAAAATTCCTGTTTTCCTAGACCGTTGTTGGCTTTTATTCTCTCTCTCAGGTTAATCCTTGCAAGGAAGAGCGACTCACGCATCTTAAATATCTAGGAAAATGCTAAAGCCAGTACAGTGGCCGTCGTTAAGGTTTAAGAAGTACGGAGTATTTTTTTTCATTCGTTAAATCTGGATGCTTACGGGAATCGAACCTTACCCATGTGCATGAGAGTATAAGAGAGGCATCAATTGCACTGCACTCCACTTGCTAAAAAGTGTGTTGAAATGTGTGAAAAATGTAAAGAAGTACTATCTCTGTTTCAAAATGTTTGTCCGGTCCGCAAAACGAGGACTCAAAAATAATGCATTTCTTTCAAAGAGAAATTCAAACTTTTTTAAATTAAAAGAACTCAATGATATCTAGTAGATTGTTGAAAAAATTTCAAATTTTTCTTGCAAAAATTGTATTATTTTTACATTCTCGTTTTGCGGACTGGACAAATATTATGGGATGGAGGGAGTATGTGAGAGTGTATAAAGTACTCCTTTTTTTTTTTTTTTTGGTCAATTTTTTGGGCTTTTCCTTCTTAGGTTTTTGGGTTCGGCTCAGTTGTTTGGGCCGGGCTCTTTTTAGGTGTTTGTTAGTGTCTTACCAACTTTGTGTGTTTTTTTTTAAAAAAAAAAGTGATCAGGTGATGTGTAGTGATAGGTGAGGTACTACCGTCTGTGTATGATGTTCCTGGTGTATCACTTCAGGGTTTCTGTTTTGTATCATTTTTAATGGTATGGAAACTTTTCTTTTGCTGATAAAAAAAAAAAAAAGAATACAAGGACCCAAATATCATTTCCATTTTTTTTCCCGTTTTTAGTAACTTTTGTTCATAATTTGATAAAAATATACTCCATCCATCCCGATTTGTTTGTCCAATCTTGGATTTCCAACTTATTAAGGAAACCAAATTTGATCCCTTGATTTGAAAATTTACATAATCTTATCTATTGATTTTGAAATTGGACAATCAATTTGGGACATGTATAAGTCAAAAAGGGGACAAACAAATTGGGACGGATGGAGTATTTTTTTAATTTGTCTCCTGCCAAAACATCCCCAATGGTGATGGAAGAGCCTTACGGTCCGTTTGATTCGAGGAGTTAAAAAATAGAGGATAAGCTAATATCATGAGATTAGTTGACATTGGTATTGAATATTTGGGCCAAAGTACACAAAATGTTTATTAAATACCAAAAATAATTCACTGATTATGAAAAGAGTCCGGTTCTCTGAACCGGACTCTTAAGAAAAAACATGTTTTTTGTAAAACACGTATCAAATAAAACCGCAGCTTAAGGATAAATAAACTAATTTTTCATGAAGTATCTCTCATTATAAAGAGTGATATAGGTGATTGCATCCTCTTATTTTTCCATATAACATGTCGATCAATTGGGCTACCAATTTCATAAGTACTGTAATGAACACATTTTACGGAAGATTATTTTGTAGACAACCTATTAAGAGACCAATGTCCCCGCCATCATAAATAGCAAAATAAGGCGGGAAAACGTGAGGCTCGGGATATAGCCGATAGATTAAGTTTTGCGAGTAGCAGCACTAGGAGAGTTTTGAAGTTCTCTCAATGCTTTTCTTTTTTCTATTGTCCTCGGTTTTTGTTTTCATCTTAATGATAATGAAGTTTTCGGCATTGAAACCTTCAAGTATTTGAGAAACAAAAAAGTTCCAAAATGACTTTACGGTGGAGCAAACTCTAAACTTGGAACGAAAAGCTGAAGAGTTCAACAGGAAATCGTAGAATGATAAATCGTACGTTCACCGTGTTCGAAGTTGTGGAATTTGGCTTGGTCAAGTGATCTGAAAGAGTTTCCTCTAATAATTAACAAATATAAAAACTAATTGTGATACTTGATCAATGCCCTATAATACACGTTTCTATGTTTTATTTCGCAAATGTATGAATTAATAAATGTATGTATTTACATACTATATTCATATATATGGTTGCTAAAGAAAGTATATCCATTAGGACCTTTCTCGGTCTGAAATGCGATGTTCGTATATATGATGTATGAATTTGTAAGTGTGACGATATGGTTATCCGTCCGAACTTAGGGCGTAAAATACCGCTACACAAATCGGACCGATTTTCCAAGTCAAAATCACAAGATAAATGGGTCATAACCCCTTTTTTTGATAACCGGATGTCCGGAGTCGGCTTTTTTTTTATTTTTTATCGGCAAAAAATGAAATTTATTAAAAATGGGGAAAGGAATCCAACAAAATGTTGGAAGATATATCACAAAGGCAAAACCCAAACCACCCAAGGGTCTACAATGGTCCAAATCAAATAAGAAATTAAAGCCCGACCCAGACCCAAATAAAACACATAAAAGCTCCAGAACATCCAAACCGGACCTAGACCCAGATAAAACACATAAAAGCTCCAAAACATCCAAACCGGTTTGGATGTTCTGGAGCTTTTATGTGTTTTAATCCAAACCGGTTTGGATGTTCTGGAGCTTTTATGTGTTTTATCTGGGTCTGGGTCGGGCTTTAATGTCTTAGCCAACTTGCGCACGTCTCGACTAATACCCGAAAGCGGTCATAATCCTTTAGTCATCTTTCCAACATGTGAAAAAGAAAAAATGATAATTATGTGAAAAGTATTACTATTAGGACAAATAACTGGCAATGAATTAGTATGTTCCCCGACAAAGACTAGTGCACTAGGAGAAAAGTATTTGGATTTTGATTATTCTTAATCAAATACGTACTACCTACTTTATCTTGGTATTGCTAGCAAGGATGACAAAGAATCTCTTTCGAGCCCTACAAAATATTGGACAATTTCGCAGTGCAATCCCTTTAATCATGGCACTAGTACTAAGTTTGAGACAATCAAATAGTTCAAAAGATAATCCACTATCAAAGCTATTATTATCTTATTCCTTCTCGAATAAAGCATCTTCGTGCTACAATTTTTCTAACATTTTTGGTGTTCAGAACTTCAGAGACATTTAGCTGACAATATTTGTTAGTTCTCGGCTATCGAGGTCTTGAACTAATACGTACATGTTCTTTCATTGTTATTGGGTTTTGTGTTGCGACTCTTCATTATATTTTAGATTTTTCAAAGAATTTCGTGGATTTCTAGTAACATTTTTTCTCGAAAATGGCCTCAAACTAATCGATTAAAAAATGCTAAAAACAATACTTTTACCTCAAGATTACGGGTAAAACCCGTTATCTTTTTTCATTATCGTAATAGTCGATGTAAAAGCGAAACATTTCTCGTGAGATATGTAAAAAGCACAAGACTAGTTTATGCATATGTACAAGATACTATGGATATGTAGCTTAAGAGACTTTTGTCCTAAAGCCCTACAAACCAAAAGACTTACTAAAATAGCTTAGTCAATTGGTGAAGGATATCATAAACTTTAATTCAAGCTTAGGTGCCCCAGCTTTAGCATAAAGGCAAAGGTTTAAAGTCTAAAGTGAGTCTTTCTTCTAGCAAAAGTTTATAAATCTATACTTCCTCTTTTACTTTTTATTTTGATGTCTAACATTTAGAGGACAAGCAACACAATCCCTTGTTTTGGAAAGTACAGACCTGAACATATGGCTCAACAATGGCATATGGGCCTACCAGAAAAAAAGGTTTATAACATACTAGCAGGAGAATGAAAAATACACTCCTTTCGTCCCGCAAAATCGGTCTATTTTAAAAAGATATGTAATTTTTAACTAAAAACTTAAAACATTTCCGTACATGATTGTCTACATTATATCAGACAAATTACGAAAACTAATTAATATTTCCAATTTGTGTGAAGAAATTTGAAACCAAAAAACCATGCGTCTTTCTGTGGTATGTACAAACTATGCAAAACAGAAGAAGTTTATTACTATATGTATGCCTTTTTTAAGTTAATAATATTTGTACATCAAGTAGTAATTATGGTCATCAAGTATTCGAAAAAGGTAGGGTCCTTCGGGTGTTACTCTTTAAATGGTGTGTGGGGCCATTAAAAGGTCTCACACGATGATTCGAACCGTTCAATAATTTAGAAATATTTTTTTCAAGTATTCCCTTCGTCTCTTTTTAATTGTCTCGTTTCATAATTCCAACTTATTAAGAAAACATCATAATTACATTTTTCACATCAATTTTTACTTCCACTTTCCCTACTTACCCTCTATGGAGACATCATCATTACACTTTTACTTACTAAATTTTCAAAATGGAATCTACTTTTAGGGGCAAAATGGAAAATGTACCAACTTTTACCTACTAACTTTACAAAATGGACACTTATTAAGGGACAGCCTAAAATGGAATACTGGACTTTAAAAAGGGAACAGAGGGAGTAGCTCATAAAAAATTAGCTCAATTAAATATAAAATATAAGTAAGTTATTCATCCAACATTTCTAATTGTCATTCAGAAGTTAGAGTCCTAAATTCTGAAGAAAAATTGAAAGATTGGATCAAGGACTATCAGATATATATCCAAATAACCTTATTTTTATGGGGCTATGCAAAAAAAAAATTTAAAATTACTGAACAACATGAATCATCCGTGTGAGACCTTTTATTGGGCACCACGCCTTTTGTACGTAATTTGTACACTATGGGTCGGTACCCGGGAACGGGGTGTGTGATGTGCACCAATGCATGTGCACGTATTACGAGGCTCATTCCGGGTTCCATTATTTGATCTGAACCGTTCATTTTGTTCGTCTCATTGAGTACGCAGTCTATGAAAAAATTCAGGTCTATTTTAGAGACCCAATTTTGAGTCTCTATATTGGAGACCTATCTCTATTTTAGAGTATCATCTCTATTTGTATTGCACTTCTAAAATCCCAATTTTGTCCTTTTTATCTTTTGATGTTATTTTGTAATACCAACCATATCCTTTGTACATTTTGTTTATAATTTAAAAAATAAGTATAATTTTTACATTATTTCCCCAAATTGTCAACCGATACCATTTGAAAGATATCAATCATATCTTCACAATGAGTCTAATATTGACTATAATTGCATTTTGTGACTATATTTGAATATTGTCACAAAATAGTGATAGTAATTGTTACTAAACTTCACATATTCAATTCTTGGTAAAAGTTACTATTCATGTTATGCGTAGAATTGAAAAAAAAAATTGGGAAGGAGTTGTGTATAACTATGGAAAGAGATTTTGGAGGAAAGTTTGAGATAAAAATAGAGATTTATGATTGGAATGGGAATGGGAATGAATAGTGAAAGACTCTATGCATTTTGATTAAATAAAGATGAAAATAGAGACTCGGGTCTCCATTTCGAATCCGGAGATGCTGCAGAGCAGCTACTTGTAGAGCGTTGCAGGCGCGTCCAGATCATTCAAAAGTGTTTTCAGCGATCCAAATTAAAAACGAACTCTTTCAAAGAAAAGTTAACTCTTTCTTAACTCTTTTTTGGAAGAATTTATTTTCAATCCAAATTATTAATTATAGAGATGGACGACTCCACCTGCTTTGTTGCATTTCCGGGTCCCTCTATTTTGTGGCATGGGAGAGAGACAAGGCGACAGAGGTTTACGGGGGACCGAAATCTCGTGGGCGTAACATCGCCAGGTGGGCCGGCAATGTACGCGGCTGACCGGGTAATATTGGGGACCACTCTCCTTGGGAGACGCAACCTTTGTTTTGTGGGACTCTACTACTCCCACAACAAAAGAGAATACGAAAATGATATTGGTACCGCCGGGGTCGGTACCGAAATCGTAGGGACGGCCACACCGGGCTGTCTTCGGCCACCGGACGGCTGATTCAAGCCGTTCAGAAATTCTATAAAAAAAAATGAGAGGGCCCGCTCAGGAATCAACAGCATCCGAGATGTGTAGGGTGCTTGATCCGAGCATCCCTTTATCGTGTATAAGATGACCTCCTCATTTTTTTTAAAGAATTTTTGGACGGCTCGAATCGGCCGTCCGGTGACCAGAGACGGCCCGGCGCGGCCGTTCCTACGATTTCGGTACTGACCCCGTGGGTACCAATAGTAGTACTCGAATAAGTTATTCCCTTACCATAGTCCGAGACAGCTCAGCCAAACGAGTATGCTTAACACACGCACTTCTACCACTTTTTGCTAGGGGTGGAAATAAAAACCGGTAAATCGAACCGAAACCAAATTGAACCCGATGATTTGGCTTGGTTTCTAGAGATAAATTCCATGGCGTTAAAGAGCGTCAAATACAATTCAAAATCTCACTTTTAAATACATTTAGTTAAATTACTAGCACTACTTTTTGGTACTACTTTATTGCACATGAGAAATCATGTGTATTATTACTTAAGTTTTACTGTGTTATTAACTTATATTTATGCCGATAACTATTCATCACGACCATCTTTCCATTTTGTTTTTACATGCACGTTCGTCACCGCTAATTTAAAATCCTGATTCCATCCTCAGAACTACGATTCCAAGTTTCTCGTCAAATTCATTGGAGTCCCTAAAAAATTAAGGCCGAGTCTCTTTACGGGACTAAAAGAACTTTTTTTTTTCCTTCTTCACAAAATACAAAGAGAAAGAGAAATAAGCCCGTTTAACCCCTTTTAACCCTGCAGAGAAACTCGGCCTAGCACTCTCTCTCTCTCTCTCTCTACTGGCCTATGAATCCATGAGAACTACCTACCCAGTCAAGTACTCCGATGAAAACAACACTCGAATATGATTGCCTGTTATGCCTAGCGTGCTAGTAAACATCACAAAGGTTGTTCCTGTTTTTATTGGAATCCCTTTTTCTGGGATTTAAATTGATTTGATATAAGTGCTGAATGTCCTCTCGTCATTCGAGTACGTTCTAGCTTCATCATCTCCCGATCTTTCTTTTCATTCATTACACTAGCTACATCTATCAACTCGAATCAAATGAAGTTTCCAGTTCCGCCCGTTATTCTTGTCTAAGCGGGCATTTATTTACTTATAGGGCACATTTATTTGAGGGGAATAAATATTGACTCGTATAGTCTCCGCTATTGGACGATAGAATCGGTTCGGAGTCACTTCGGACGCCTTGAGATTTTAAAAAGATGACATTGAATGGTACTACCATGTATTCAAGCTGATCACATACTCGAGATTTGATTTGAATTTCAACAGTCCGAATTGAATTAAATGTTTGTCGAATGTTGTTTTGTATCCCGTAAAAGATGGGGTATACTATTGCTTTAGGTGTGCTATTATTAATTTTCGTACAATTAGTTAAATAGAATTTCAAACAAGTGAAAAAGCAAGACTACACCCGCCCACCGCTCAATATTTCACCGTTCGTCTCGGCAATTAATAGTCAAGACTACAAAAAAAAAAAAAAAAAATTTTTAATCCAAACCGTCCAAAACACTTTTGGATGGTGAAATTGAGAGCGGTGAGAGGAGCAATAAATGAGCAGTAAGCGTAGACTTTTCACTCTACTTCTATTCCTACGTTGTAATAAAACGAAGACTCTCTTAAAACAAAGTAATAAACGAAGACAAAAAACTAACGTACATATCGAACGTTCAAATTGGCCAAATATTTCCTACCTTGCGGCAAACTGGAGGGTTTGTCCGATCGTTAATTTCATGATCTTAGAATTAGTCGAATTATGCGCAAACTAACCCAGACACTCGATTATCGAAAGAAAAAGAAAAAAGAGAGACTAACGTGAGGAAATTTCCCAAACGTTGATAGGGTTGGGGATATTCCTCATCATTAGAGAGCTGAAATGTAAGGATTTGGTCCATCATTCTGTCTTCTTCACCTCCAGTACCGGGTACCGCACTTCACAAAGTGATTATTCCAAGTGTTTGTAGGGTGTCTCGAGACCAGAGGGCGGAGCCAACCATCCTAGAACCACAAACACGTTTACGGAGACAATCACATAAACACTCGCAACGCATGTGGGCTCGGCACACACTGCACATTTCAGTATGTATGGGCTCACATGTTTTGTGAGTGAGTGTTTGTGTGTTTGTTTGCGTGATGGGTTTGCGGTTTTAGACTTATCGGAGGTAGAGCTATTGTGGACCGGCCCAGCGTGCCATTTGTTTTAATTATATATATTAGTATAATTTTCATTAATTTTTTTTTGTAGGTATTTTTAAAAAATTAGGAAATTTCAACCGTAATTAAAATACATAAGAACACTTTTCATTTTTAGCACGTTAAGTTAAAATTAATAATGTTTTCACTAAATTAAATGGATTAAAACACATGTTTTCATGAATTTTTAGGTAGCTCATTCTCCTCACATACATCAACTAAAATACCGATTAGTGAAAACAACTTGACTATTATCGTTAGCCTGTAGCAAAAAAAATAAAGCGGAAACGCACCCTAAATTACCATGCGATAAGAATACCGCCGTTAAATGATATGACGATAGAAATACTCAAAATTAATTATTTAAGTTACTGTAACACACAATTGTTCCATAAAAACTCAAACATCCGGATTTAATCTCAGAAAAATCAACGTAACAAAGTTCTTTCATAGTTCGGGCCCCTCCGATTTCGATTTCTAACTCTGCCATTGTTGCAGCTCAACACAATGAAATAAATTCGTACGTTATAGGTAATTGAATTGCAAGAACGGAAAGCAGTATTTTTAGTTTTAGTTTTGTATATATATATATTTTTATAGCCTTGTTTGCCTTTGAAGCAATTCTGTCTGGAACTGCCAACCTCTCGTGTTGCCATCCTTGTCAATTGGACTATTATACCCCCAAAGCCACCTCCATCAACCCTCCTTCCAATTTATGTTTCCCTTTTGTGGGTAAGTCCTATATTGGCAGAAGAACCCAGTTGTTGGAGAAGCTTCTCTTATGGACTTCTATATTTTTAGGCGGCTGATTTTGCCACTCTCTTTTTTGTTAATGCCACTCCCAGGGGAGTGGCAAAATCATTTCCCTATTTTTTACCCCTAGTTCTAAATTTTGAGTTCAGATAAGATACAAAGAATTAAAACCAAAATTCCAGAATGTAAAACTTGACAATTAAACAGAATCAGTTCTATGAAGAAAATAAAAGGGAAATGATAATGCCAAACTCTAGTGCACAAAAAGTTTGTACCATTTGTAATGTACAAGACTTTTATACATTGGAGTTTTGGCATCAACAAAAATGGTTTTGGCATTATCACTACCCTGGGAAATAATAATGCCAAAACCAAAAGCTTTTATAGAAACTGTTCGAACCAAAGTAAACTGGATTTACCATTACCAAGTTACCAGTAAATGGCAATTTACTGATGCTTCGGATACAGACATTTGGGCACAAAATCGAACACAAATGTCTCTAGAACGGTTCCACGTCTGTCGGTGTTATAGTAGATTTGTAGAATTCCCGTGCATCGAAAGACTCTGGACACATCTGTGTCGTCCCTAGCATTGCTCGTAACGATTCACTCTAGGGTGGTGACATAACATTATTAGTGACCTCGGATTCGTGAGTCACTATGTGGATACAGTTGGATGTATCTAAAGGCAATTAATTAACCACTACATCTGCATTGTGAAATTTCCTTTGCTCATATAGAAGGCAATTATTACTGGATGCATGGATTGGTGATGCCGCGTCCTTGAAATTAAAATTTTTGCACCCTCAGGTTGGCCCCATTTCCGGGCTATTCTCGAGCATGCAAAGATGATCGGAATCCTTCACGTTTTAGGCCGTGTCAAGAACATCAATTGTACAAAAAATCATATCGATCGAATATTGGTAGATGTTATTTTGGGGTCCATTTATCTTTGGAAAAAATTCACTTCGACGCACGGAACCCGAACCCATTTATTCCATTTGTTTGAAGATGAATGGACCTTAAAATCATGTGTATCGATACCCAATCAACATAAGTTGACACCATCTAAAAAGTGAATGGTTTCGATCATCTTTGCGTGCTCAAGAAGAGCCATGAAATAGTGCCAACCTGAGTGTGCAGTCCCCCAGAGACTTCAGGAAAGCCAAGTCCATTATTAATCTACCTTCTAGTGATCCGCTTCTCAACGCCAAACAGAAGATACAATTGTCATAATTTTGTACATACAATACTTAAAGCAGTTTGGTACCCTAGCGAGAGGGAAAAAAAACTGAAAATGTTCGGGTCCATGAAAAGATTCCATGAAAGTCTCCACAAAAAAGGAATGAATGGTCCAAATTCACACTGATGATGACAAACCGACAATTTTAGCACTTCAAATATCTACCAAGTAAAAACCTTATTTTACTTAACGGCCATGGCTATCTCTAGCAATAACTATGTGAATGGGAAATGGAATAAGCTGTTGTTTAGCATCCTGAGTTTGAGAGGAAAAGAAAAGAAGATGAAGAACAAGAACAAGAAGATGTAGGAAATTTGATATGCAAATCAAACTTCTAAATCCATCTTTTCTATAAAAAATAAATCAAATAAATTCTCAACGAAAGTCAGCATTGTTAGTTGTAAACAATGAATTCACAGTATTATGGAGCACACAAAACACGAACTTCATGAATACTTTATTGCCTTATTTGTGATTGAACTATACGCTAAATTTAATACCTAGGCTAAAACCCTTCCATGACTAATGAGATATCTTGTAGCAAGCAAGATCAAATCGATCGTTTCGTAATCGATTGGTGATCAGTGTTCTATATCTGCTTTTTTGTAAGAACATCAAACACGAGTTTATAATTTCTAGTCTACTCGGAAGGGGAAGGGACGCCCGCTAGGCAGCTTATAAAGAGGCAACCCCGAGGGGAGTGTATACTCATATTAGACAATGAGGCACTACCCCCACCTTCACAATGAGTCAATTTTTTCCTTTCCCAAGTTAAAATGAATCCAAGCTACATTGTGAATAACAACTTCCAATCACATAGGAGCAAGACAACAGCTCTTTTTGGATCAGAAAGTTGTGAAAGCAATTTACCGAATAGCTCTGTTTTAATCTGGTTTCCGTTCGTTCTCTTATTACCTCTTCTTTTATCTTGTTCTTCCGGTCGATAAATTCGTGCACAAATCCATGATCCAAACACCATATCATTTGCAAAAGTCCTGATCTGATGGAGTTCACTCAGTGCAATGTGTTCTTTTCATGCATAGCATTACGATTGTATCCATTCAAGAAATCTTTCCAAAAACCACAAAGATAAACAAACAAACAAACAATGCAATAACCCTAGCTCAAAATTTTAAGAGAAAAACATCATCAATATCTTCAAACAAATAAAGAAGGAAAGTCTTGAGATTCTGCAAACAGCAACTATACACCTTTTCTCTTTGCTTATAGTTTATATCAATCTTGTGCTCTCAAACATATACAGATTCAACGCAAAAAAGGGGAAAAAAAGGAATAACAAGAGAAAAAAAGAAGAGGGAAGAATTGACACCACACTTACTTGAATGATCACCAATGTCCTATTGTGGCCCCTAGCCCTCAGATTTTGAGCTCCATCTGTTCATGTTATCATTTACCCAATTCTCAAAACTTGACCATTTTCCCCACATTTTCTAGTCACTTGTCTCACAACCATGTCAATATTCCATTCAAGGGCATGCCAATGGATAGGGCTAAGTAGAGTTATTGGGCTTGGGCCTTGCTCAAACGAAGGACCGGCCCGCACTAGCCGACGGGCTTTGAAACCGGCCGCTGAGGCTTCTCCTCCCGTCCGGAGGCTTCCCACAAATGCATTGGCACTCATACCCATATATGTTTCCAAAGCACGAAAAGAGGCCCATGCCTCCGTCGTCGCTATGCCTCCGCACGTGCTGACTAGTCGATCGGTAACTGCTGCTGCCAAACCCGCTCCGATCATAGAGAGGCGGCAGCTCCGTCCGCCAACGCTCAAGCTTTGACCGGAGCCCTTCCACGCTCTCGTCTAAGCTCCACCCGTCCAACACCGAGCTCTGGTTGTCGTCTATCGGGTGCCTCTCCCTTGCCGCCATCACCGCCGCCACCTCCGACGGCGACGGGCCCACCTCCGAATCGGACCAAAAGGAATGGGCCTTCGCGGGCACCGGGCCTCCGTAAATGTACTTTCCATTCACTATAGAGGACCCTTTTGGGCCCCCATACTCAAACCCATTGAATTTTGAAATGGGTTTTCCAATTACTGTTGTGGTTGGGACCTCTTTACTTGGGATCTTTTCATCACCCTGCTTATTGCTGATTTTGGGCTCAACTGGTTTGGGTTTTTCAATGGGAATTGTTTTCTTTTCTTTGGGTGGATCAGGATTTGGGTTTTCAGTTTTGGCATTTGCCTTGTTCGAGTCTTTGCTAATAATTGAACCAATAACTGAGCTAGCCTTACCTTTCTTGCTTCTCTCTTTTGGTTTTTCCCTGAGTTCTGCACCACTAATTACAGAGCTTGCCTTGCCTTTCTTGCTCTTTCCCTTTGATGATGGGTTAATGGTGGAATCTGAAAGCAATGAACTAGCCATTCCCTTGATCGCAAGAATGGACCCATTCACAGTCGAAATGTCGTCAAAGGTAACGCGCTCGCTCCGTTCACTTTTAGATCGACGCAAAATCGGCTTCACGTTTGTGATGTTACTGCCGGTCTGGGCGGTGGTGCCCTGTTGACCGTGATTGTTCAGGTGATCATCGTCCATCAAGTCCCGGTAGCCAACGGCTGATGCGCTGAGCTGGGTGTACAGAGGCATGCTCCGCATCGAGCTATCAAGGACCGCCACGCCAATGTTCAATATCCCCTGGGGACGACCCGATGGGCGGCGGACCTGAAGCGCGACAAAGCGCATCCCGAAATGGTGGTGGTTGGCGAGATGGGGACGGGTGGGAGGGGGGACAAGATTCCCCACGAGAACGCGCACCGTGCCCACCAGGGTGTCGCGGAGCCAGTGTACGGCGTAGATCTCGATCATGACCGCGGACGTGTCCGTGCGGAGGAACTCCTCGTCGACCCGGAACACAAACTTGTCGTTCCACGTGGGGCTGTGGCGGCCTTGGGAATCCACGCTCGTGGAGAGCTTGCGCTTGGGGTGCACCCACGCGGTCGCGTACGTCCGCATGTTTCGCGACACGGGCTCCAATTCTTGGGCTGATATGATGTTTATTTCTAAGAGCTGGAACGGCTTTAAATGAGCCATTGGTAACGTTGGTGGTGGTGTTGACAAGGGCAACCGCAACGGCCTAGCGGCGGGAGGGGTGGTGGTGATTGTGGAGTATTCCGCCCGCCGCCCGAAGATAGGACGACGAGGGAAGGGCTGGCATCAACGTGAGGAAGATGCAGAGAGAAATGGGGAGGAAGAGAGAGTCCTCTCCATAGGAAAACATTGACCAGCGAATACAAAGGAGGAGACAGTTAAATATATCACTTTGACCGGTGTCTGATCTCTCTATGCCTAATTTGGGGGAGGAGGAGTTTGGTAATTTTTTTATTTCGCAAATTTTCAGGTTACAAAATTGTAATCTACTTTTAAACCCATCTTTAGACAAGGACACAAAGTAACTAGATTTCCTATTAAAAAAAAAAAAAACACCCCTTAGGTTGCATTTTGTGATTGGGTTTTCCCATAACACTAAAACTAATAATGTTTTAACATCGGTGAGTTTGGCCTAACTTTTTTGGGATTTTTTGGCAAGGTCCTTTTGGTTGCTTTCTCTTAATATTCGAGTCAAATTTTTACACCATGTTTTTGCGTCTCGATGAAGAGAATTGGAAGAGTATAAAAACATAGACCAAAGTTAAAAATATTAGGGGTGAGCATGGTTCGAATTGGTTCGATTTTGTAGTAAACCAAGAACCAAACTAATACTTACGGATTATGAATTTGGAGAACCAACCCAACCCACAAAAGGCATAGAACCAAACCAATCCAAACCATATAAATACGGTTCGGTTTCGGTTTAAACCACGGTTTGCTTTGAACTAAACTATCATCTTCAAAAAATATTTAACGTACTTAAAATTACAAAGTTAAATTAAAAGAAAACTTATATTAAAACCAATTTCATTCAAATTATCAAAACACATTAACTTCAACCAACTAATTAAGAGTAGAATACCAATAATTGTCTCAAGTCTTAAACTAAGAAAATAAAATACTGATAAGTCACTAAATGAATAAACTAAGAATACCAACTATTAAATATCTTAAGATAATTTAACCAAATAAAATGCCAAAATAATTCTTAAAAACTATTGAATTGAAATAAGGCAGCAAAAGGGCAGTGGTAATAATTAAATTATACGAGTATATAATTATATTATACGGTTCGGATTGATTTGGAACCATAACCGTGAATGTGAATCCACAAACCAAATCATATAAAGCGGTTTCTAATTTTTTTAAACCATGATCAAACCATATTACTAAAAAACCGAACCAAACCTTTCGATTTGGATTGGTTTGGACTGGATTCGCGGTTTGACGGATATTTTGCTCACTCCTAAAAAATACTACTATCATATAAGTAGGGGTGTAAACGAGCCGAGTCGAGCCGAGCTTCAGCGAGCTCGAGCTTGGCTCGTTTACTTAACGAGCCAAATACTCGAGCTCAAGCTCGGCTCGAGCCCTTAACGAGCTGAGCTTAATAATTTACTAAACGAGCCTCTCTTAATCGAGCCGAGCCTCCTTTAACGAGCCGAGTTTTTGTCAAACGAGCCGGATACTCGAGCTCGGCTCGTTTACTAAACGAGCCGAGCCTTAACGAACCGAGCTCGCGAGTAGCTCGGCTCACTTACAGCCCTACATATAAGGCAATGAAAAAGACCCAAAAAACCAAAAAGAAAAAAGAAAAAAAGATCACTTTCGTTGTCTTATATAAATTTTTTTCAACTTGAACTATATTTTTAAAATTCCTATCGTCGAGACAAAAAATATGGTTTAAAACTGTTTTACTTGGACCTTATAAAGATTAAGAGAAAGCGCGCACACACACACAAAAAGACTACGGGTTTTTTTTTTTTAACCTAGATCCTATGTGGATTGTTCTAAAGTTTATTTGTGGTTCAGCTTAAACGAGTTTAATGACCCTCATTTACGGTTCGACTAGTTCTCCTTGCATGTTCTTACTCCAATGCTTGTAAAAGTTAGTGTTACAACTTACACTTACAAATATTTTTATGGGCATTTTACCTCTAGGTCCAGAAAATAGAAAGTAATTCCCACCAAGTCTCCTCTACTTAACGAGACACTAAAACCCTATGAAAGTGCCTAAAACCCTAAACACTGTAAGTACCTAACCCCCCTACGGCACCCTACGAAAGTGCCTAAACCCCAGGATACCCTATAAAAATGTCTAAACCCCTAGGATACCCTATGAAAGTGTCTAAACCGCTAAAACCTTATAATATGAAAGTGCACCCTAAAACCCCTATGAAAATGCCTAAACCTAAAACCCTATGGCTCTATGAAAGCATCTAAACCTAAACCCTAGGGTACCCTAAACCTTAGAGTATCCTAAAACCTAAAATCTTAAGGTACCCTAAAATCCTAGGGTACCATAAAACCCTAGCATACCCTAAACCCTAGGGTGACACTTCCATTAATGGTTAATGTATTTTTGTAAAAGTGAATCTAGTGGTAATTAAGTATTTCATCTCTCCTAAATGGGAATTAAGTCACTTTTCTGTACCTAGAGGTAAAAATCTCTTCTTTTTTTTTTATGTGGATACCAAATAATCCAATTTGGCATGCTTATCGCAATTTTTGGTTCAGTACCATAGAGTATTCACTACCCAATCAAATCTACTGTTACGTACAATCGAAATCAAACATAAGATCAGATCGTGATAAAGGGAAAAGCTTTACTACTTGGCTATATTTGTATCGCTTACCGATAGGTTCACTCTAAAGGTAGACCTACCCTGTAATGAGAAAAACAACTCCACAACAAAAGGGCTAAACTTTCGTTGATCTAGTAGACAAGTACTAATCGTAAAAGAAGTCATAATGCTCCTAATGTTGGAATTATAATCCATCTCCAGTTTATTTGTCACTTTTTTCCTTTGAGCATACACACAAACAACCACACGAAATGGACGATAAATCTGCTAGTTAGGCACACACACACACACACAAAAAAACCGAGGATACGCAGGCCAAACAAGAAGTTCATTTTACCAACTAAAGCAGAGCTCAAAATTGCAAAATCATTACCTTTTGAATTAGGCCATGCACAAAGGAAAAAAAAAAACATGGAACTCAAAGGCATTCCCCAAAATTTTGATATGCACATCTTCCCTGCATATACTATTTGAAATGCCTCCTAGAAATATACTTTATGCAAAACCCTCTTCTTTTTTTCTTCTTCTTTTTTACTGTGCTTGATAGGAAGTCTTTCACTCTGATTAGTTTTGTCCACTTACAGACACTTGGCGCATAGTTGGTCTATAGAGACCATTTCCTCTTGGTCTGTTGAAGTCCCGGTGGTCACTTCCGTCGTGGCTATTTCCCCTGCCAAAACTCCGATTCCCAAAACGTCCCCTTGGAGCCTCCATTGTGTAGCCACCCCTGCCTCTACCCCGTCCTGTTCAAAACAACTCAATCGTAACAAAAATTACATCAAAAAGGAAGCGAAAGTTGTTTGATGTTAGAGCAACAGATCATTGAGTCTGAAACTATTTTTAGTCCAACAAAAGAATTTATTGCAGATCATGCACACACACGAAGAAAAGCCATGTCTCCACATCAAATGTCACGTTTCTTTGTGTTCCAAGGGGGGGCAAGAACTACGCCCAACTAAGATCATAAAGGGTCTGCAAGGGATTGGGAGACCTAACCTTTGGCATTACGTGCACAAAGTGGCTACCTTAACGTTTGAACCTATTCACCTTAGGTTCACCTTGGAACCACCAAACCATTGCCCCTGTGCAAATATCAGCTTTGAAGAATGACCAAAAAGGGAGGGGGGAGGGGGGGAAATGCACCATAGGCCACAATGCTGTCGGCTGGGTTGAATTGGCAAGGTAGGGGGTGGAGACCTAGACCATGGCTTCACTTTCATGGAGTTGCTGCCCTCAGAAAGTGAAATTTAGTACCTCTAAAGAAAACAATGTTTACTCGACTAAACAAATATGAAACGGTTTGAGTGTGGAATATCAAACAATTGATATGCTCACAAGCTGAATTATACAACTTGCTAGACTATATTAATATGTAATTGTGTTCAATAACCAACTTTCCCCATGACAGTTAAAATGTTTCTCACTTACTAGAACAATGCATTCAGAAAAATGCTTCAATGATACTAAATTTTAGAGCAGAATGTTCTAAAGCCTATATCTAATACACAAATAGGTTTTGAAGTTATCAAGACGCAGCACAGAGAGTTCGAGTGGGACAAGCCAACAAACTGTCAAGCGGCAATAGGTATGTGTGAGGCAACATATGTTTAGGACTGTTATCATAGGATGTAACGATGAAATGGAAATGTACTAGCTCACATTGTCAGGAAAAACTTAGTCTGTTCAAATTTTAGGAGGATTCAAGTACTTACTTCCTCCTCGAAATGCATAAGCACTGTTCGCTCTCCGCTCTTCAATGAATACTTGTTGTCCAGCTATCTGAAGTGTAGAAGCCTGCAGGAAGAATCAGAGAAATCCAAGGGCCAGCTTTATGCTAGAATCCAGGAAAGGTAACATTTGCCGTACGAGACCAAGCACCGTCCACACCAGTAATAATTATCATCGCACAATACAAATAAAACCATAAAGGAAAAAGGACAGAGAGAAGGTAAATAAAATGCTTAACTTGAGTAGCCAGTGCAGAAAGGAGACTTTGAAAAAGAATTCCAATAATGGTTTGAACTTGAAAATTTTGTATGCTTGCCAGAAGCCATAAATTACCAATTAGAAATTAAAGCTCAAAAACGGACCAATGCCAATTGATAGAACATAAAGTAAAGCAAAACATTCATTTAAATCTAGAAAAACATGTAGTAGCCATTATCCTATAGATGGATAAGAAAAAGGTTGGCACAAGGAAGATTTGAGCAACTAGTTAAAAAGCAGAATAGATATAGAGCTTTGAATGATGACATAATCTTATTGTGAATAAACTCAAGAACCATATCATATAAGACAATAAGTATACTGATATACATTCAGACCTTGATTGCATTTTGAACGCCAGTAATGTCTTCAAATTCGACAAACGCATAGCAAACACCAATTTCCTGCACATCAATAAGGCACAGGTCACGTGTTAGTTTCCTTCTTAGTCAAAACTGCAATGATACTACATGAGGGAAGCTAAAAGAATCAACCTTCCGGTTTCTAATGGCCACAGCATCAGGTTTGAGTTTACCAAACTTCTTGAATTCCTCCTCAATTTCGGAAGCAGACACTATGAGTGGCAAGTTTCTCACATAAACTGACTTTATTTCATCTGAGAACATTCAGATATTTGGAAAAAGTCAGGGAACGGCATCCAACAAGGTGCATGTACTTATGAATGCATTTGTAAGATGAAAAGGAAATGACAAAAACTCATGACATGATTTGCTCAATTTAATATCATTATCAGCAAGGATCCCGCATAAGAGGACCCTCGAAAACAGCTACCACAGCAACACGCTCTAACTATAGATTACATGCCAGGAAACATTGACCTTCATCTCCCACAGCTGAAAACTCCTCTGGAGTCTCCGCCCATGAACTTTCTATGGCAGTTGATGATGCAACAGACTGCTGAGTAGGTGCTTCTGGTGTATGATTCCACTCTGAAGCAGGAAACATGGACTTGTTGACAGAGGGCTGAGATATTGCTGGTTGTACTTTAGCAACCTGCAACTTTCAATGACAATCAAGCAGAGAGTCCGTTGCTAGGTTAGACTAGTAGCTATATGCAATGCACTTACGGACCACACAGTAAGTAAAATGTATACAGGAAAAAAAACCAGAAACAGATGCCCCTTTATGTGAGTTTCACTAATCAATAATGGCAAAAAAAAAAAAAAAATTACACACACAAAGGGAGAGGGTCAAACACACACCCTTTGTGAGTGTGTGTGTAAATTTATGGTGTGCGAGGGAACCCCCCCCCCCCCCCCCTCTTTTGAGAGTGTGTAAATTTGTGTGTGGTTGGATCAAAATTTCAACACTAGAAGTCGCTCTAGTTTGGGGGGGGGGGTGGGTGATTATCCTCTTCTTTTGTTCTCAACATCATCACCCTACTCTTGAAGCCACATGCTATAAATTATCCTTTATATATCGAATGCAGGAACTAACTAATACATACAATAGAAGCATAAGTATGCTTTCGGGGCTCCTCAATAAGTTCCTCAACTGGAGCAGACAGGTGATCTGATACAGGGTTGATTGAATTTTGAAAAGAACCATTAGACTCAGGAAAATTGTCTTCAAGAATACATTCAGCCTCAGGGCTAAGCTGCAGTTGTTGCTCTGAGAACCTGTAACCATAATCTAGACCATTTTCTATGATATCAGCAGGATCCACAAACTCCCTTGACTGGATTTCTCTGCCCAGCATGTAGTTGGATACTGGCATGTAGTTGGATACTGCAAAAGCCATAATTTTTTCGCCAGAGTTCTAAAAAGGAACCAAAACACTTCCAGTATGCATATGAAAAACAAAAAGAACTACATCTAGAGCTGCAAAATTGAAATCCAATGAAGAAGCCAGCCATCTTGTTGACGAATTACACAGAATAACATTGGTGCCAATTGCCATTTGTTTCCATTTTTCCCAGCCAATTTGGCTCAAAATTTGGAAGGCAGCTGTACTTCAGAAAGGTACTTCAATCGATTCATGTTTTAAGATTATAAAGCTCAAAAAGCCAAACTTTTAAATTGTGGGTTTTGGATTCTTTTTATCTAACTATTTCAAAGCCATATACACTGTTAGGTGGTAACAAACAAGGCCAAAGAAAGTTTGTACCATTATATTTGTTCCATGACCAGTTATTTAGCTCACTCCTTTTTACCCTAGTATGATTGAATTGCATCTCTCCCTTTTTATGGTTATGTGACCCTCTATCCTAAATCGCTTATCCCCCACAAAAAGGTTTAAACAACCACCAATTGGTAGTTGACCAGTCCATTTGTTTGACTATCAAAGTTTTTGCAATGAAGTGAGAGATTTGCGAAATATTTCTTAGAAAGTGATACATAAATAGTTTCTTGCCCTGTTTAGAATAAAGAAAGTGAAGCCACTCCCAGTAACAAAGATCCCGGGTCAGGTAATTTGCAATCTTCAAACCACATCTTCGATTGAAATACCTTGTTCCCGTCTGGTAGTTGAAGGATTTAGTTTGGAACCAAGATTGCTCTGCATTAAGTATGGTACTGGATGGTGGCGAATTTGTTCCTCTTCAACGAAGTGAAAGATATCATTGAGAATGAAGTAGCCTTTTTCTTGAGGTGCAAGGAAAAAAGTTTGCACAAATTTCCTCCTGCTACTGAAGTCCTTTATATGCACAGAACCCGAAACCATGACAAGAACACCCCCATTCCATGATTCAAGGGAATGTGCTGTCTTTACTTCTATTCCCATGTAATTTAGAGACATAGCAAGTGTATGGATTTCCTGCCACAAAACAAGTGAAAGAAAAGGAAATAAGTTAATCCGAATGGCGATTATTTAGAAAACAAGGATACTAGCTGAAAATACAGTAGAACTGTTCAATAGCACAGAGAGGCATTTACGAAGCAAGACAAAACAACGAAATTAACAAGGACAATTATGCAATTAAGAAAAATTGGTATGAGCTATATTAAGTATTGAGCCAACTACAAGTTACATTACTTTATTAGTCACAGAGACTACAAACCATTGATTAGACACAAGATTTTAAATCATTACCACACAACACATGTCTTACTCGCAACACAACACTGTAGATTAGCATGAAGATCAAGTGCACCTTGTTGAAGCAAACTAGGACACATCTCGCTATATGGTTGCCACTTCATATCTAATGGCCAAATTTTCTATTCATTACAATTAGGTCCTTCCTCCTGTCTATACCTTACACGAAATGAGTGTGCAATGCAATTATTAAGGTAGCACGAGGAATTCTAACCAGTGGCATAAAGGTGGATCAGAAGATGGCAATCGGCTATGTTGGGAACTATCACTCCAAAATCCAATCACCATGATATATATGCACAGATCTCAACAACTTAAGAACTAGAGCAAGTGAAGGGCAAGATAATATTGACCTCACATACTAGGAAAGCCAAAACCAAGAACATTTCTAATGACAATAATTCATTTCAACAAAAGGTGCTTGCAGTTTTGGAGCATATCACAACAGGAAACTAGACAGTTCTTTGACTCTGGTTAATTGGAAAGTCCCAGAATTGGAAAAAATTGTAGTAAAACAACAATGATCGTAAAATGAAAGTAAAAGGTCAACAGGTCTTGCATTGATAAAAACAATGGCTGTGAAAATGTAGATTCTCTCTACCTGGCCATTGCATCTCCTCAATCTGGCTAAAAGAGAGATAGAGAGAACAAAGAAAAGAAAGTAGCATGAACACAAAATGCAAACCAAATCTTTTCTTCAGCAAGAGCGCTTAATAATGTAGAACATCGAAACGTTCTATTTGAAGATGCCAGAAGTCCCATTATGCACAAAATGGATAAAATACAACTCTATCATAGTTTTACATGTGCGAAAGTGACAAGCACATTGACTGCACAAAAAGTTATTAACATCAAGATGTTGGATTGAGGTGCGAATTTAGAGTTATTTATTTACCATCTCCAATAGAGTTGACTTAAAATAAACAATATCCCCCACAGAATCTGGAAAACTGCAAAAATGATATCAAAGTACCAAACCAAACCAAACCAATCCGAGCCTTATGTCCCAATCACTTGGGGTCGGCTACATGAATACGTTTTCTCTATTGAGCTCTGTCGAGCAAAGTAAATGTATAAAAAAGAAATAACCATCTCCAAATTTGTTTTCCAGCAAAACCAACAATATAAAATCAAAAATTAGGTCAGGTTAGTCGACCTATAACTTTTTTTGAAGGTCCTGAGATTAACATCCTTCAAACTAACTTTTTGGGAAGAATAAGAATAAAATACGTCAGGTGGGGACAATGTGATGCAAATGAAACCTTTTTAAGTGTTAAGGAACAAAGAAGAGGCAATTAGGCAATGTGGTTGTCATTGGGATTAACAGTAAACCCGAACAGATTGTGTTCAACTTCTGCTGGAGCTGGTGGTTGTAGATACTTAACCTACCCAGCAAGGAGAGGCACTGTGTGCAATGTGTCGAGAGAAAGGAGGAATATACACGATAACAAAGGATCGTCATCATCTAGGATGGAGTAATTTAAAAAGAGTTAAGTGTTGCTATAGCACAAACTGAAAGAACTAGGATTCTAAATATCTGGCGGGAACATTCAGGACCATCTCATAGCCAATATCCTTCAGCCCAGCATTCATCCTCCATTTATCCCAAAACGAGAGAGACAGAGAGAGAGATCCTAGGAGAAGGAGCTGTTGTCAGTAGCCAATCCCTTCGGGATGGCAATTTTCTAACTTTATAACCTATTTCTAACTTCATAAAGCCACTTAGATTGAGAAACCAATTCATTGTATAGAATGATAATTTACTAATTTTAGCAGGCCCACGATGTAGTTTATTGTAGTACCCGTTACAATGTGTAGTATTACCAATGCATGTGATCTTAATCCATCGGAAGAAACATAAAGGATAAAAATTAGGACGTAAAATCATCTTCCTCCCCCTCGTTGAACACCTTTCTCCCCCCACCACTCTAAATAACAATAACTTGTTAAATATCCAATCCCCCATGGCCCCACCCCCTTCCCCTCGTCAAATTAGCTTTGCTCCCCTCCAATTTTAAAGAAAACTGGCCAACTTAATTGAAGGGAGAGACACCCACATATTCATATACAAGAAAGGGAGTAGTGGAGTATAAATTGGATGTTCTAACTCGATTCAACATAGTTATCGTCGGCTATAGGCACATATGACCTGTGCATATACTCTAACAAAAAATGTCACATATGGTTAAATACCGGTAGTGTCACAGACTCACAGTCACTAGGCCTGATAGTAGTCAGAGCCTCGTGCACTGGTTAGCACTTTGTGCCACGGGAAACTCCATTTTTCTCACCCTCCTAATCTATTCAATCACACAAAGACATCCAAATTCTGCTTCCAATCAATTCTGGTGTTTTGACTAACAGAAACCGAGAGGCTGCAAATGTTGTGGCAGGAAGTTTATCACTTTATTCTCCAACATGCATAGCCATAACAATTAACACCATTTAAACACTTAAAATGAAAGCCGGCATTCCCATATCTACGTGTCTACGCCTTTTCTGAAAGTTATGGTTCTCATTTTAGGCATGCCCACAGCTACTAAGGTTCCCATTATACGAAAAGGCATGGCCTCTGGGATGTAGAAGGCAAGATCCTTATTTTGCAGTAACCAAAGGACACTTATCCTTATCTTCAATGACAAAGTTACCTTGTTTCCTTGATATTGCAATGCAAAGAAAATGCACACTTGCACTGGTCCATGCCAGCTATATGAGCTTCGTTATATGCTCAATATTTTTAATGAAAAATACACAAGAACAAAGTCACAAACACCCAGAGATTTCCGAACTCCACAAATTTTGTGAGGACTCAGAACAGTAAGTGTGAACATTGTACAAGAATCACATATGTCCTAGAACGGTCCAAGTTCCAACACCAAATTGAGGAAAAAAAGATGATAATTGATTTGACAAGGAAAAAAAACCCGTTCCCTAAGTAGAAATCACATTATTTGACTGTCTGAGTGTCTGACAACTGCCAGCAATTCTATTTCAAACACTTAAAATCATACTAACACTCTAACAAATAAACATAACACACAATCACAGTAATAAAACCGAATTTAAAAAACACATACCAGCATTCCCGAGGCTGTCTCTCTTGCATCACCATCGAGACGAATCATAGTGCTGGCATCGCTGTAGAACTGATGAATAAACTCAGGTTGGTGTTGAAGTACCTGGTAATACTGCCCAACAAAGTACGTACCAACCTGAAACCACCCATAACTGAGATTTTTAGAGAAAGTAGACTGAGAAAATACTGACACATAAGGAAACCAAATTAAGTCTTGTGTGCCAATACACTAAAGTTGGCTACATGAATCTTGTTTCACCATTCTATCGGTTCAAAGACTTAACGTTTAACAAGTACATGTCATGTTTTACAACATCACCTCGTTTAAGTGTTTCCCTCCCCAAATCAATTTAGGTGTTCCCCTTGGCCTTTACTAGTAATCTTATCACCTTTTTTTGGTTGTATCTCACCAGAGTCACCAGACCACCCCAGTCTATGACCACTGAACCTATCTTACATTGGCCCCAATCAACTCACAACTGTTTTCATCTTTAATCCTACCTCTCCTGGTCTTACACACATCTACCTTGACACTTACATATAGAACTACATACAAACAAGAACCTACACACCTCTGGGGTCCGTTTGATTAGAAAGAAAATTACGTTGGAAAGTGAAATGAGAGAAACTCAAGTGAAAAAAAGAGAGTCTAAAGAAAATTTATGTTTTTGATAAAAATGAAAAGTTCTGTTAAAATTCTGCAAGAAAATACTTATAAACTTACCCTTAACATACAATTTTCACAATGAAATAATCAAAAAATTATGGGCATAATGGGAAGTGTCATAGGAGGTGACAACTTTCTCAAGAACATTTTATTTCTTGTGTTTTTAACAAGAAAGTGAAAGCTATGTAACCATTCTTAAATGGGTAGCAAAAGAAAATTCACTTTCTAGCACTTTCATGCCAATCAAACACGAGCAAAGTGAGCCCTAAAGATTAATCCGGTTGATTGGTGGGTTTGCTCCCCACACAATTGACGACGGTTGGATTCTTCGGGTCAGGCAGCAAGAAAGGAATTTCTTGTCAATCTCCTAGTCCCCCACCACCGGGGAGGGGATAAGGGGATAAGTTGAGGTGTGCGAAAGCTGGCCTAGACACCCCAAACCAAGAAACAAAAAGACACAAGCAAAGTTTCTTTTTTTTCTCCTCGTTCTTGCATTTTCACTCTACCCAAACAGAGAGAGAGAGAGAGAGAGAGAGAGAGAACCTGAGCAGCAGTGACGGGCAAGTGGAAGTTGTGAAACGGAGTGGCCATGACCAGTGCTCTCGAGAGGGAAAAAAACCCACTAAAACCCTAAAGCTTCAACCCAACCATAGATCTGAAAAATCAAGTGGCGGAAATTGAAAAGACTAACATCTAAAAGGGCATAAATAATAATCCAGAAACAGAAACAGAAACGTAATTTCGAGAATACAAAAAAAGAAAAGTGAGATTCTGGGTGTGAGTAGGAAATGCAGGGGTAGAGAGAGAGAGAGAGAGAGAGAGAAGGGGAGAGAGAGAGAGAGACCTGAAATGGGAAGAATGGGAGAGGAAAGGGCGTGTATGCATGTGTTGTGTCGTATATATGGAGCTGCTGGCCCTGGTGGCTGCCTGCTAGTGTGCTCTTCGCCACTGGTTTTTGTAGCTGCCATTTTACGGCTGTGTATGTTCGGAAAAATTACACTTTGCACCCTAAAGTATTGGATTTTCTAATAGGGGATGCTTTGATTTTTCGAACACCCCCCAAACCAAGATTCCGAAAAAATTCTGAACCAGAAATGCTGCTTGAAAGCAATTTTGGACGCTTCGTAAACGCTCTTATCGATGTCGGATGGAACTGATTTTTTAAGGACCTTAAGCAAAATATATTGAACAAAATGAACGGCTCCGATTATCTTTGTTGGACCCGAGACATGCCCAAACGCGCGTTGTACGCTCTGTCTATGCAGAATCTGCTGTACCTGTAGCATTCTGGACTGGTTATTACTCCCTCCGTCTCTAAATAATTGTCCAGTTGCACTTTTTCATATTATTTTAAAATTAATTGCTTTCAATTTGTACAGTTTTTTTGTAATTTTCAAAATTTTGTCTAATAAAACCAATTAATTTTGTCTAATAAAACCAATTAAGATCCATATTGCATTTAAAAAATATATGTACTTTTGAAAATATAAATGACTTTTTTTAAATGTCCGGAATAGTAACATAGACATTTATTAAAAAACGGAGGGAGCATACCATTTTAGTACTATTTGATAAAATGCATACCTGGAAAGTTTCCGGATACCATTTGGGATTTTTCGTTATACATTTTCATGGTCTTAATATATTTATGGTTGGTATTAAAATACGGGGGCAACTATTCGCAATTCTCAAATTTTCTCTCGTAGCCTGTTAAAAATTTTTGAAAATTATATTTCAGTAACTACATGTCGAAAATATGTTCAACCTTCGGTAAACAACTGCCGAACATACATTTCGGTAAATAGCTGTTGAAAATAAGATTATATTTCGGTAACTACATGTCGGAAATGCACAAGAAACATATATTTCGGTAATTGGATGCTGAAAATGTATCTCAATTTCGGTAACTAACTATCGAAAATATATCTCAATTTCGGTAACTAACTGTCGAAACATATGGAAATTTTTAACGGGCTACGGGAGAAAATTGAGGGGTGCGAATAGCAGCGCCCTAAAATACAGCATTGATATCTTATATGCATTTTTAAATTACACTTACACCCTTAAGTATTGACACCCCCTCAACTATCTCTTTGCATCACTTTACCCTCCTATTTTTATATCCTTAACCCTCCTCGTGTTTAAACCATGGTTCTGAGTATTTTATTCTGTCACCACAATCTCTCTCTTTCGAAGTACTCGATGATTTTTGTTTAATTGCGAAATCGGTAATGAAGGTGAACAGATGGGAATGATAGGCTCTTAAAAAGTTTCGTCGAAAGAAATAAGAAAGGTAGATTGAGAGAGAAAGAAAGAAACGGTCGATGCATGCGGGTAATATTAGTAAAATTAACAAATATGGAGTATGTAACACGGGAGAGAGAGAGAGAGAGAGAGAGAGAGAGAGAGAGAATTAGTTAGATTTATGTTTGCTATGTAAACTGAATTTTAATGGATAACACTCCATAATTGTTATAAATAATTTTCATCCAGCATAATATTCTACAATATCAACCAACACCAGGAAATTTTTAAAAATCCTTCTTGAAAAAAAAATTATTTGCGTAAAAAGTACTTGTTTTTGCAAACAGAGCCTTTTTATTTATGCACAAAACTTCGAGGGATTTGAGATCATAGATTACACAATTTCAAGAATTGATATTGTTATACTGTTATTAGCCTCCTCTAATATATTTCATATAATATACCATTGCATTTTAGACTCATATATGAATCGAAAATTACCAACGTGCACACACCTCCCATTAGCCAATAACTTCAAAAGTTTGTCACTCGTTGGTTAAAATTCTGACTCTTCCTGGTCTTTTGCGAATTTTCTTTTGTTATTACTCACAAGAAAAGTTATGAATTCAACAAGATTCAAAACATAAAAAACTGAAAATCTTTTGCCCAAACTCCCCACAATGCGTATGAGCCCCATAACAAAATATTACTTACTTAGGTTGCTTACAAATCAATTCAACAACCATGTTGATAAAAAGCTATCTATGAAATCTATTTTATTTTTGTGATCTGAATATATGGAATCTATTATTGAGATTGAAATTCTTGGGCTCAGATTTAGTGAACCACGTCAACGGATAACCAAGCTTGAGTTCTTCACATGCAGCAACTTAAACTCAAGCATTTTTCAACATATTTTGATTATTCAAATAAAAAAATGAGATGATAAATATATTACGTATTTTATCTTTAAATTTTATTTGCAAAAACAAAAGTAAAAAGTAAAATTTAGAAATAGTCCATCTAGTTTGCATCGTTTGTGCGAGACCTATAGTGGGCCCCATACAGCAATCTGTGCACAGAATCGTGTGCACATTTGCTATATATGTGGGTATCATTTCTCTAAACTAGGTGGGCATAACAGGAGGATCATGCCCGTTGTGATAGTTTCAGAGAATTTTTCCAAAAGAAGCATGTCTTATAATTTACATTAAGAGCTTGGAAGCGAGAACATGATTTAATTACAACCAAAGTTTTGCAGATAAAAGGTTACAGATTTAGTTATATCGGTCGGAAGCTGATAGGTGTTGAAAAGCACCTATTTAGTCTGACTAATATACGCTTTGTCGGTCCGTTTATATTGTTATTTGGTATATTTTAGTGTTTTGTGATGTTTGCAGGCCTTGGAGATCGATGAGTGCGAAAATGTGCAAATTGAAAGGTCTTACGGAGGGTTGCCGTGAGGATTGGCTAACATTTATTCGATGGAGAAAAATAGCAATGAAATTGGGTTTATGAATTGCACTCCTGTCATCCACGTGGACTTACAAGTGGAATTGTTATTGCTAGAATTGTTATCTATGAAAAACAATACAATTAATTAGGTGGTGGGCCCAAGTTGTATTAGGAATTTTGAGCAAGAGTTGGCCAGAGAAAAGGATTCTTGTTTCCTTATTGCAATTATTCGGTGCTTGTACAAGAAAGGAATGGCAGGAGGGTATAAAAGGAGGAGACCCATACTATCACGGGAGTTCGGCAGAGGACGGAACAGGAGACGACTTCACGGACGAGGACTCCGGCTTCGATAGCCGGCTAATTCCATTCTCTAGGGAGGAGATGAAACACCGTACCAAGTAACTTGTATATGTATAGGTTTAGGTTTTGATATTCGAATCGATTGTTTAACTAGAACTCGTTTCAGTTTTATGGAATGATTTTAATACTTTCAATTTATTCCATATTTATATTCGTGGTTTTCAAATACGAAATTAAACAATGGTATTCTTTGATTGTGGTTGGAGTTCTGAGATAGAATATGCTCGTAAGACGGATCGTGCCGTTAGGTGGCCGGACCGGACTAGTGAGACGGTCCGTGCTATGGGATAGTCTATGCCTTTTAACAACTCAATTATCTTCTTGACGATTATCGGAAGGGATTGCAAGCTCTAACGATAGTCTTTAATGATTCGAATGTTAAACCTAGCCTATGCATAACGTTGTTACGTGGTCGGGGTGGATTCGAAACCCTAGGTCTTTTTCTCATCAGTTTTCAAATCAAATAATTAGCAGCTTTCTTAATTAATTAGTTTTCTGAAATCAAACAACTCAAATCTTTTTCCTCCGAATTAATCTAGAAATCAATTGAAATTATAGTAACTTAGCCATACTGTCTCTGTGGATCAACACTCGGTCTTGACCACTATTCTACGGAGTAGTAGTTAACTCCAAGTTTTTATAAATTTATTTTTGACACGGAACAACGCGGTCATAAGCAAAGCATGCACACCAAAAACTTTGCATCCTTGTTAATTTGAAAAGAAGTTGTGAATCCTGATGTAGTCGTTCCTCAGGTGTAGGTATTTGGGAAGCAAAGCATGCACACCAAAAGCTTTGCCTCCTTGTTAATCTGCTAGGCTTTCAAAAGAAGTTGTGATTCCTGATCTAGTCGTTTTTCTTGCTGATTTCTTCTTCTACGAGAGTGCGTCATGCATCGTGGTGGTTGAAGCCTGGCTGGAGGTTTGTGTTTCGTGGGTTGCTGAAGCCTTGTGCTTACGGCTATGGTTTGAGTTGGGTGTCCTTTTGAGCTCTACTTCTAAAATCGGAGACGGGTTCATTGTCCAGCATTTATGTATGGTCTGCCTTCGGCAGGATGTGCTTAGGAGACTCCTAGTGGATGTTCTTCGTGTCTAGGTTTTAGTAGTTTTGGTTCATTCCTGTATTTTTTGATGAAATTGTTGTAGCCTTTGGACTTTTACCTTAGGGTATCGTGAAATGAATTGATTGGCTTTTCAAAAAATGTATGCCTCCAAGTTGGCAGTCACTTTCTTGGGTGGTGATAATTTCTGGAGTAGAAGCAAAGATTGCCGCGCCAAATGACAAATTGGATTGGAAAGGGGAAGTCTGGGTAACGTGGCCGAGTCTGGCTCCTCTCCCATCATCGGAGATAACACTCTATTCAATCTCGGCCTGTAAAAATTTCGTACGATATCACATTAATAATCGAAACAGTTCATTTTGTTTTGTTTGTTGAGAACATGAAATATGCCAAAAATCAAATTTATCGTACATCATTATATATGATTTTGAAACACATTATATTGCAAAATAAAAGACTGCAACACTGGAGCAAAACCCCTTTCCACAACCCGAAATACGTGGTCCACGTAACAGAAGGCTGAGATATTTTTGACGAGGGTAAAATGACGAGAATATCTATTCGGTCAAAGCTGCATGCTCCCAAATTAAGGGGCAAAATTGGCAGACGAAAATCAGCCATTCAATCTGACCAATCGTTCTGTTTACTCGAGGGTTGGGAGGGAAAAAAAAAGAATGGTGCTACTGGTACAGATTTTTTATCTGTACTAGTGGGTAAAAATTCTTTTTTGGGCCTCAAAAAATTGATCGGAGTCGTTTATTTTGTTTAAAATATTTTGCTTATAGTCCCTACTAAAAATAATCTCAATTCGATATCGGTTAAAACACTTACAAAACGTCCAACTTTGTCCCAGAATTCAAGCTTGAATTCTAGAGCAAAGTTTGGATGTTTCGTAAATGCTCTTACCGATACGGGATTGAGCTTATTTTTTGTAGGAACCATAAGCAAAGTATTTTAAACAAAATGAGCGACTCCAATCATTTTTTTGAGACACAAAATGAGCCTAAAAAAGGGTTTGTATCACTGGTATAGGTTTTTTGTATGTACCATTAGACTTTCTGAAAAAGAATATCTTCCCTCCTTCGTCTCCCAGGTCTCAAAAATATATACACACAGACAACACAGAGTTCTCTCTCTCTCTCTCTCTCTCTCTCTCATCCCTTGAGAAGCAAAATGCATTCTTCCACCCTCCTTCCATGTAACCCTACTCCTCTTGCTGTTTCATCAATCGCAAGTACAAGAAATCCACATCCAAAGCCCTTCAGATTTTACACTTCAACAATTACTACTCGGAAGGCTCATAACGATTCTTATCTAACGACATGCAAAGCTAGCACTAGCTCTTCGTCTTCTTCGATGGTGGGCTTGGATCTGTATGATCTCCTGGGCGTGGATAGCTCTTCCGATCAAACCCAGATCAAATCGGCGTACAGGGCGTTGCAGAAGCGGTGCCACCCAGATATAGCTGGGCCCACTGGCCATGAGATGGCCATCGTTCTCAATGAAGCATACTCTCTTCTCTCTGATCCTGGTTCACGTTCAGCATATGATAGGGTCAGTACAACTAACTACAAACGCACCAATTAATTGCTATGTTCAAAATTTCGAATTGAATAGTGAGTATTTTTCTTGCGGAACCACCCAGAAGAGAATAATCTCTTACACATACCCAGGGGTTGCCCCTGTGGTTTGGGCGGATGCCCAGGCTTTGGGAGTACTCCTCAAGGTCTGGGTTCGATTCCCTACATGGCGAGTTTCTTGCAGTAAGTGGGTGGCGTGACTGGTGTGGCCGCTAGCTCCCGGAGGTTTGGGTTGCACAGTCAGGTCTATTTAGTGGCTTGGCTGTAGGACTGTTCCTCCATTAAAAAAAAGAAAAAAGAATAATCTCACACACATTTTTGTTAGCCCTTCGTAAAATGTTTCAGTTAAATAGAAAAATAAGGCGAAAACGAGCAGATATTTTTCAGTAGTAGACGGCTACAGAATTTGAAATTTGGGAATATGTTGGGTTTTACTGATACATTACAGCACATGCTTTGCGATATCTATGGAGAATAGTGCTTGCCCTTTCTGGATGATGATCCCATCTACTTCATTCATAGCATTTCAATCCATGTTTTTATGTGTTGCTTTAAAAAAGTCAAAATCCATTTTTCCCTCTAATCTCGTTCGATGAGAGACGAGATAGAAAGAGGCTCTTGCAGTCCTACTTCATGGTTGAAAAACCAATTTATTGGATGTTACTAAGCTAATTTTAGTGGTTCAATCAAGAATCAACAATTTTGAATACTGTCATTGTAGAAGGTGAACAATTTGGTGAAATTTATGGGGCCATGATTGTCGCTAGATGGTACTAAAATTAAAACATGAAGTCCGGCATGTCATTTTCTAATATCTGTATTCGATTATTACTTCCTAAAATTTGATGTGAAAACCATTCAAATTTGAGGGAATCCACAAATTAAGGCCTTGAATGAATTAGTGATAGATCGTGAATCGTGATAAGCAATCACATAAAGATTATTCAATTGATCCATGGTGGAATTGAAGTCAACACCTGATTTTACCTTCTTTTGTGTTCACTGCATGCATGAAAATACTAAGGGTACCCTCTTACTCCAGTAGGATGTTGCTTTTGTAAGGTGGCATGTTCCTGAAGACTTGTCTATCTGCTTGTGTACACATGGGAGTGGGCGCACGGTTTCTTTTCTATTCTTCTTTTGATTGACCGTGAGAACCAATAATGCAGGAACAAGCAAAGGTTTCTGAAATAAGAGGTTATACTGGCAAGCCTTTGTATTCAGTGTGGTTTGGAGCAGAGAGCGAAGAAAGAGCTGTGTTTGTGGATGAGGTGAAGTGTATTGGTTGCTTAAAATGTGCCTTACTAGCCGAAAAGACATTTGCTGTTGAATCAGTTTATGGAAGAGCTCGCGTTGTTGCTCAATGGGCTGATCCTGAAAACAAAGTCCAAGAGGCCATAGATGCATGTCCAGTTGATTGCATCTCGTAAGCATTTCATACCTTAACTTTTGCGAACTTTTATACTAACTGATTTATCCATCAACTAAGTGCAGTTAGTGCATGTAAATTAAGGACTACGGATGAATCAATGTTACTGCTTTAAAGTCCATGCATTCACTCCCTTTAGATAGAATTAGAACCTCACAGCTGTACAGACATGAAACGGTACCTTTGCATCTCGAGTGTTTTACAGTTATAAAGGTATCTTTAATTTCTTATGGAAGAATTACTTTGACCTCAAAGCTCTACAGACATAAAACGGTACCTCTGCATCTTCAAGTGTTTATTACTCTTATAAAGGTATCTTTTTCTAACCATGAGCCATGCCAGTCTGTTCTCATCCAACTTACAGTCCTACCCAAGAGTGTATTGAATTTGAAATACTTGTTAGTCTGTGTTTTTATCATTGAGTATATAAACAATTGTCTAAAATTCACTCTCAGTAAATACTTTGTTCACTTTCCTCCCTTTCCAATTACTATGACCTATCCATTGAAATAGTGTTAGATTTCCTCTTAAGCCGGAGAGCTACTGCTCCAGCATATGAAGCACAGATACTTCTAGATGGGAGTTGTATCCCTGTCGGATACCGATACTCACGGATACATATCCTTTTTATTTTTGGATTTTCTCGTATCGCTGTATTCGTATGTATCGTGTTTGTATCCCGTATCAGTATCCATGCTTCATATGCTCCAAACCATCTGATTAGATACTCTGTAATAACAATCCTCTGAGTTTAACTTACTCGTTTTAAACAACATTTTTTTTATTTTGTTTTATTCCCAGAGAAAGCCAATAGCATTTTTTTTTCTACTATAACCAGAGGCAGTCTTAGAGCATCCACAATGGACTAATCAAAATTGGATAATTAAAATTTGTCACATCACCCTTTTGGTTATCCATTTAATGCATGGCTAAAGTTAGCAACCCTAAGCCCCACAATGACCTAATTAAAATGGGTAGGCAAAAATTCAAATCCAACGATCAGTTCTTTTCTTCCCAATCTAATGGTCTACATTGAATGACATTCTTGTAAAATAAGTGGAAGTGAAGAGCATTTGTTAAAATTCATAAAGTGACCAACATTGTTAAATGCACAGCCACTTGCCAAAGTGGAGAGTGAGTTTCACCTACCCATAAAGAGCGAGAGTTTCAAACAACAAAAAACATACAAAGTAACTTGTGTGAGTAGGACCAACTATTTTTTTTGTTATTGAGACAAATGTTGCTAACTTTGGTTATTGAAAGGCTCAAATTTGGTTATTGGTTAAGAGGTTGCTAAGTTAGTTTATTCCATTGCAAGCCAATTTTGAGGTCAACATTGCTAACTTTGTAAACATGTTGCTTTTGGTTTTGCCATTGTGGATGCTCTTACCCCCTCACATTTCAAATTTTTATGCATCTACTAAATGTTTTCCACGGCAATGCTATTCCTTCTTAGTAAGTTGCAACTAGAGGTTAAATGGGCTATGCCTACCATAAGTTAATTTATGGCTTAGAACATAGAAAGGACTAAAAATCTATGTATCTAGAGTCCTAGACACAATCATAATGGAACTGAAGGTATTTATATTCATTTTGATTATTTAAAGTATAGCAAGCAGAAATGTTTGATTAAGATAAGGGCCGTGCTCATGACTTACCATTTTATAAAGTTATGTCAGCATGCATGATGCATCTATATCATCAATTCCAGTTTTTATATCATCAGTTCCAGTTGATGAATGAGCAAAATTCAGTCTTCTTCGCACTTTGTTTCTTAATGCATTTATCTGTTTTGCGGCTGTGCTGAACATAGGATTGTGGAGAGGTCCAACCTTGCTGCCTTAGAATTCTTGATGTCCAAGCAGCCACGTGGTAGTGTGAGAATCGGTGCAGGCAATACAGTCGGTACACGTGTCTCCAATATATTCATTGATGTGGAGAAATTTCAGGCTAGGTTTCAGGAAGCCAGGGATAAAGCTTCCACAAAACAGTCCATGGTTAGTGCTTCATATGGTTTCGTGTTTTTTAAATTCGGTCTGCCCAGTCTGAAGCCAATCGCTTAGATTACTGTCCATCATTTTGGTTGATGAAATGCCATAATTTGATCAAATTATTTTGCCCAATTTTCTCCAACGTACATGTTTACATGCCACCGGATAATTGGTAATTGCACATTACATTTTCCAGTAATATGAACTTGGGAAAGTTTAAAGCACAATAATTTTTACAATATTATCACAATATACTACTGTGCCATTGTCCATGATTGAAAATAGCCTCTCACTCAATTGCATATAAGAATGCTGGTACATGGTCTTGCATAGAATTCAACCCCTAAAGCTAGCTGCTGGAGTAAGGGTGACCTCACACTACACTTGTATCCTTCATACTACATGGGTACTCAAGCGATGTGAGACTTCGCTTCACACCTTCCTTCACCGGCAACATGCTCACTCGGTAGTATCTCCTACCCATCCCTGTGACCTATACCATACCACATGGTCTTGGGTGGGATAACCCAAAAGTTAGCTATTGATGTGAATATATTACTTTGACGCCCAGTGATGCAGGATTTAGCTTCACAAATGCCACATTAGCATGTTATATTAAAAATGTTGAACAAATTGTTGTAAATAAAACATTTGTTGTTTTCATTGTGTGGTTTACCTTCATATTTTTCTGTTTATAAACATTTCCTATGAATTTCAAATAAGCTTATCTGACCTTGCCGCAGACTAGATTTTGAGCCTAATCTGATTTGGTATTGATTTTCTAAATCTAAACCTACTTGCATAATGTCTTATCTTATTCATTTTTGCTCCATTTTGTATTTTTCTTGAATTTAAGTATCAACAATAAATTGGGCATTTCAGGAATCAGAATCCGAAAGAGATGCAAGAAGTTCAGCTATTCAAGCAATAAGATCAATCTCAAATTGGCTATACTGGAAATCACCCATTGCAGGTAGACATACATCAGAAACTGAAGGAAAATTGACTCTGACTGGCAGGAGATCCAGTGAACCAAACATCAAGAAGCTCCAAGAGGCTGCCGCGGCTAGAAAAAATGCAAGAGACAATGCAAAACCGATTGCTCGGATCTCACCATATAACGACGAATATTGGATCCCATCAAGCCTTGCTCTACCACAGGCAACCCGGAATATTTCTGAATTTGGAGCAGCTGTGAATTCTCCTGCCGAAAACGTAGATAACCCAATTGAAGAGGAAGAATTTACTGTTCGCAAAGTCAATAAGAGAAGCCCTTTGGTACGGGGTTTTCCAATGACTGCAGCAACAATTGCAGCAGTTATCGTTCGTTTACAGCTATATGGGGTGAGTGGTAAGTTGGAAGAGCATATGGGGGGGTCATTAGCGTTGAGCGTTGTTAATAACTCTTGGTCACCGGTTATTTTAGCAGGGATTACATGGTATCTCATCGGTTCCTATTTGGTAGGACTAGTAGAAGCCATTTGGGATAAGTTAGGAATGTACCAAAAATAGGGATGATAGTATACTCAAGCTTGTATAGTTATAACAGACTGAAAAAGTTGTACGTATATATGAAATTCAATTCCTATGGATGCAGAACAATATGTTTCACATCCAGCTCCAAAAGATTAAAGAAAACAAGGCAATGATTATCTGAAAATCCCTGCTTTACTTCATTCCAGGTTCTTTTATGGTTTGAAAGCTTTGAGTCTCAAAGCATCTCTTTCTGTGTAATCAAAAATCTCCGCCTGGTTCCCATTGAGTCCAACTTTTTGGCCATCCTAAGAAAACCCAGGTTTTATAGTTATATATGATGCATTTTTAGAGATCAGACTGGTGCATCTGCCGTTCTTCGAGCTATCGCTCATCCTATTGGTATGACAGCCATTAATGTGTCTGAGTTTTGGGCTTTGATGATTATTGGCCTCCGCCATGTACTACAAGCCACCTAGTTGACCTAAGTTATAAAAAAAAAAAATGCACGAAACCATTGAACTGAGCCGAACTGTGTGTTCGTTAGTCTTGAGCTTTCTAGGAAGAGTTTGGCATAAGGTTGCAGAATTCTTAGATTGTTGTAATCGGTTGCGCGACAAAGTGAACTGTTCCCAAAACAGAAATAATGCGTTTGTATACGTCCTTATAGCCGCCGAATGCATGTTCTATATGGTTGTTAACGTTTACCGAACATGCTGGTGACGTGATAATATTTTTTTGCAGGTATTCTTGAGGTTTTAGTCCACGGTAAACTCCTCAAGCTTCAATTGCTTTGCGCTACCACCACCATTTTACTGGAAAATCTTTTACTTCGTAACAAACAAAGCCTTCATACAAAATGTCTTCACCAAGTTAGCAATCACATCCCGCGGGTAACAACAAAATATTCTCACAAAATTAGCAAGCGAATCTATAAAAGTTCCTCAATAAAACTGTAATCGCCGTTAACAAACACGTCTTTAAATTAATTTAACGACGTTACATCCCAGCTTCAATGTGCCTCATATTAATTTACACATACTATTGTTTCCATCTCACTGTCGCCTTCCTTCCGCTAGGCTGACGCGCAGTGCCCGTCCATCTATTTCCTGAAAACCCAACCAAAAAAATTTACATCTAAATATCGGTGCGATAAAATGATGCGTGTTTACACCAAAGAAGCACAAACATGTCTATCGGCCTCGTCGTACGTTCCGTCGGGAACATTGAGGACATGCTATTGACATGGTAGAAGATAAGAATACAGCGATAAATAAAAGTCGGGTCAAGATCAAAATAAATCTTGGATGCTTTTAGTTGATCATGACTGCTTCTTAGTTACCGGGTTTTCTTGTATTTTCACGATTACAATAGTGTTTTTTTGTTCTTTATCCTGATCTGATAGAAATAAGGGTTCTATGCGTGATGTTATACCGGTGCCTGAACGCGGGCGCACACAGTTTATCATCGCGTCCGTGTCTGAGTTTGTGAGAAATCAGTTACCAAAACAAATTGTGAGAGAATCCATCAATGTGTCCGCATGGTGTCGTACTTGTGCCCCGTGTCCACGTTTGTACTTCTAGTCCGTGTCAGTTTGAGAGAGAGAGAGAGAGAGAGTATACCACTCCATTAAGAGACTCGAGGGCAGCTTCCATCTCTGACCTTGTTGCATAGGATACGAAAGCATAGCCCCGGGACCTTCCTGTTTCCCCATCATACACCACTCTAGCTCCAACGACGTTTCCGTGCTGTTGAAACGCTTGTGTCAAGCTTTCAGTAGTGACTGTCCAGGCTAAATTCCCAATGAAGAGTTTGTGTTCGGTTTCCGGGTATAAAGGCTGATTTCTCGGCTTAGGCTTGTCTGAGAAATTAACCCTCAAGATTCGACCACCATATTCCTATACATTGAAGCTTTCTTTTGTTAACTAAAGATCCTTCAATTGCAACCGAATTCGCACACACAAATGCATAGGAGATTCTGAATAGCCAAGAGAAATCGGAATCACAAATGACTAACCGAATCACTACTATGTTGCTTCTAATTTCAATGGAGAGAGAGAGGAAGAGAGTTTCTTACGCTTCCATCAAGGTTTTTGATGACTGCATTGCAATCTTCGACGCTGCTCATTGTCACAAATGCATATCCTCTGCTTCTTCCAGTATCTTTATTGTAAAGAACCTACAACCATTGAATTGATAAGTTATGGATCTCTTCACACCAAGAAGGAGAAAACAAAACAAACCGACATGCCAAACACCGTTACTTCAATGAAAACTTAAGAAAGGCAACAAGGTAGATTGATTTCACTTGTGAAGTTTTCAGTTCAGTACGTTAATTATACTAGTCCTCGTAAAATCCAAATGAACAAAATGAATCGGAGTGAATCAAACCAGTTGAATATAAATTGGTTGAAGTGATGAAACTGGTCTTATTTGGTTTTAAAAGGCTAGACATTTGCCTTTGTTTACCAGAACTGAAGTTTAGATAGGCTACAATTTACACAAATGCTACATAACCTTCTTAGATCCGAGGAATTCTCTGTATTACTCCCAAGAAGTCTTTTGTTTTCAACCAAAACAAATTGTGCCCACCATCGTGGACCTTCCTCTGCCATTCTGGCAGAGCAGAGGAAGGCGAATGGGAGCACAGCAAGCCACAAGTCATGAATTGTGGTTCGTTTGGGGTAACCTTTAACAGATTACGACATTAGAATGTTCTTTTGAAGCGATAAGCATCAGACGGAACAAATATTTGTGTCTCCAATTATTCAGATAAAACAAATTTCTAGTAGCATAATAACCAGCTTTTTTCACATATCTTGTCTTTCCGAAACAGCAGTATTTTCTAGACTTCCATTTTCTGGTTTGTTGCATTTAAATTTTGGAAAAACTTCAAGAGATAGCTTTAGATCGCTAAATTTAACCATTTAGCATATTGATATTGTACCATGAACATTTATTGTACCATTATGGATCAAGCTTCTAATAAATCTAGTAAAAGATTATTAGTATATTACCTACACCCACACACTTATATATGCACAACACCCCTCCCTGGCCTAATTTCCCATCCTCTGCCTCTCTACTTTGCATACATGCGATTCCTTATGAAACTTACGCATGTTGAATAAACAAATTCTCACCATTCTCCAATAGCAAACTTGTGCTAGCAAAAATATGTATAAGCACCCCAAGGGGTTAGGCCAAGGGGCATGAGACGAAAAGGACTTGCTCCTAAGTAGTCGCAAGGTCGAATATTATGAAAGGCCAAACTAATGCAGTAGCCATGGAAGAGGAGTACCTTAGGCATTTCAAGCCTAGGGTGGCAAAACCGTAATTGTTTGACAGTGGAGTTCGGCAATTAGCCCGCCCTTGTTCGATCTGAAACGGTCCAATGGTCAAAACCCATCGCTTCACCATGGCCTAAGTCGCTTTTCGTCGATGTTTGGGCATCCAAATGGCCGAATTTGCAGTTTTAGGAAAGATTTGACTTATCAATTACTCGGGCAAGGAAAATCCGATTTGAGCTAGGGTTTTTAAAGGAGTTTTGCAATTTTCTATATTTCCTAGATCTATTATTATTTCAATTTTCCCATTTTTTGTAATTTTTGGTAATTAGTTGATTTTGTTGCCTTTTGGGCGGAGTCCATTAGCATTAGGTTTTGTTTTTTTTTTTTAATACCTATTTAAGGAGTTGTTGATAATTATTGAATGAAAAGAGTCTAGAGAGAATTTCTCTAAGTTATTGCGTATGTGATTGTCCTTGTCGTGTCGTTCTTCAATTTTTTATACGCTTCCCTACATCACAAACGATCCAAACCTAGGGCCACCGAAGGTTTGCCCAGTCATTAACTTCAGCGCCCTGCGAGATTGGTCAAGGTTCGCGCAAGCTGGTCCAAATATCCAATTATAAAAATCATAAATATGCATAAGCATATATCGCATCTACATGAGTAATTAGACCTACGCCTTTGTACTTCAATACTAAGTACAGAAAGGGGATTTAATTGTGCATACCTCAACTAGCTCCGGCTCTCCATACTCTTGAATTATACCTGCAAGCTGTGCACTGTCACAGTGGTAAGGCAAATTCCCAAAGTAGAGCTTAGTGTTGATCACAGCACCGCCCCCCTCTCCTTCTCCTCCCCCTGAAATTTCCTCTGCCGCCTTCTCCTCCTCCGCCACCGGTGCAGCAGCCTCCACGGCAGCCTCTTCCTGCGCGACAGCAGCCGATACCCTCGGCACCCGCCACTTCTGGGCTACAACGGGCACAAAGGCTTCCGTGGAATGAGTTTGAGAAACTAATCCCATTTTTATGAAAAATTTGTTAGACGATGATGGTATTCTGGCGGTAGGGTCAGATGACCAGTTCCTGAAGCGGATACACTTGAGGGATGTGGGGAGGGATGACGATACGGCGGCGGCGGCGGCCATGTTGCCGGAATGTGGTGGTGCGGGGTGTAGGATTCTTGGTTTTGCAGTTGGAAGTCGCTTTGGTAGTTTGGGATCGGATGAGAGAGAGAGAGAGAGAGAGGGGGAGGGAAGGGTGAGGGGAGCCTTAGCTATATCTGAGCTGATGTGTTGAGATTTTGTCCAATTAGAATGGTGGGAGATACTGAGAGAGAGATAAGGTTTCAGGTCCTACTGGCACTACCACAGGAAAATTTAAATACAGGGGAATGATTTTGCTGACTCTTTTTTTTTTTTTTTTGTTAACGTCACTTTTCTTTAAGCGTATTTTTGCACAAAAAATACACTTGCAGATGAGTGACGTTAACAACAAAAAAAAAGTGACAAAATCAACAGCCTAAATCTAAACGTTAAAATAGACGATCAGATCGGTCGCCCTACGACTCCTATAGTCCGCACTACAGGATTTCCAAATTCCTTTATTGGAGGTTATCGAAATGGTTGGTCTGTGCTCAATGATTAGGGGAGTATGAGACGCGTGAGAGTAGAATGGTAAACACCGTGTACTCCGATGCACGAGGCACAAATTTTATCTACTAAAACAACCACCAACATTCTCTTGTCTTTGCATACTCAAAAAAAAAAACGTAAGCACTATGAGAGCCTGTATCATTAATCAACGAAACCTTTTAACAGAGTAGAAAAAAAAAATCAGGTCCATCTCATATTGGGTAATATTTGATCGGATAACACTTATTTTGTCATCAATTTTTTTAAATAGGAGGTTTCCAAATCCATGGCCAAGTATTTATTTGCTACTCCCTGCGATCTTACGAAGTTTGGGATACTTGAAACCCATCCAGTAGAATTAGGATGTCAATGGAAAGTCTTTTCATGCCTAGAGATATCCTTCGGGATAGTATCTTGTATCCTCTCATTGTTATGAGCGTGTATGTTGGCGCTGTTAGTCCGAACCAGGTTAGTAGGCCGAGCAGGACCAAACCGAGCTTAGCAGAGGTGGTGGTGGTCGGTCCATGCCTAGCAACGGAGGAAAGTTGTACAAAAGCTCTTATTTTAGTCCAATGGAGCGCATACCTTAGAGCATCCACAATGAATTTGTTAAAATGTTGATTAGTGTGAGGTTTTAACTATTTAGACGGAGATACTAGGCCGATTCTTCGGTATCACGTGGCAGACATTTTCACATGATTCTCTCTCTCAATATACAAAAGTCTTTTGTATATTGTATTAATGGTTATTTGATTGAGCACGCATCATTTTGATTAAGGGGACGATTTCCAAATATGACCAGTTTTGAGGTTTCAAGTTGCCATAAAAATCCAAGAGCTACAGTTGATTTTTTGCATATTTTGTGTGGCTAAACGTAATTTGTTAGAGATTTTTCTACTGGGATGCAATGGTGTCCTGTTTGATATGTGTCATTGAATCATTTCATTTTTTTTTTATGCACAACTTCAATTAATTGCAGTTGATTCTCATTGGATTCAGTTATCACCCAAAAAAATTTTAAAAAAAAAACATAGATGTTAAGTAGAACCATATTAACAAATAATGGCTCGAGATTTACAAAAAAAAAATGAGACAAATTGAGCCAATGATTTTGAAAAACTTAAGACTTTTTTTTTTTTGTAAGACATGAGTTCTCATGTGATTAATCAAGATATGAGAAAAAAATGACCGACTGCCCAAAAAGATCCGTGTGAAGCTACTCGCCACAATTTTTCGTGAAAGAATATGAATGAGATGTTAATGTAGCGTGTGGTGGACATGTTCCCTGGAATAGTATAAAGTCCGTATAAGTGACATGTTAAGGTCTCCTTCCGACCAAAATTTTGCGTCTTCTGTGTGGAACTAGACCATAAAAAGCTAACATTATTCATTCGTTGTCCTGAATTTCTGTGGATCTTCGACTTGATGCTTCTGCACCTTTGCAGCCCCTTCAATGATCGGTGAATTCGGAGGAGCTGATCGAGTCGTGGTTTACAAATAGACATATATTGATTTTTAGTATTTTGGCCCAAGAAAATAAAAGATCAATGGAAAAGTTCAAAGTTGAAATACATTCTTGGAGTATCTAGTTTCTAAAAGTTCTAGAATATCCTTGTAAAGTATTTTTGTGCTAGAATTTTCTATGGAATAGTATAAATAGGAATGAGTTCTAGCCATTTGTAATATATATATCTAGTTTCTAAAAGTTCTAGTTTTTCATGGAGTAGTATGAATAGAAATGAGTTCTAGCTAGCCATTTGTAATAAGCCAAAAAGCTTGAGTTTTTAAGTGTATAGAGTCCTAGACGGTATCCCTTACACTCAAAACACAACACCTGTACGAAAAAATTCCAAATCTTCATTCTCTCTTTTACGCAACGTTTCCCACCCCACCTCACACCAACTGCAACCCACCCACCGCCACGGCAATCCCCACTAGCAACTGAAGATAACATCCTGAAAATCTCTCAAAGTGTCATTAAACCTTCCAATGTTCCTTTTGTGTTCTCAACTGACCTATCAAAATTGGGTGACCTACTTTTTCGGTGGACGTCGGAAATGACGTTGCCCTTCTAAAGCTATCTGAAAAAATAATGGCTGTAAAGCCTAGTGCCGAGAACAGTAAGAAAGTGATCCAAACAAATTGTCCCAGACTTCTTTCCCATTACAATTAAGTACAGGTTGAACAAAGGGACAATCAATCTTTTGAACTCCTCTCTTTTCTTGATAATGATGATGATTCTTGGTTTTTTTTCCGCTTTTTCCCTCTCTTCTTGAATAAAAACACACCAAGCGGCAACAACGTGTGCGAACAAGCTCAAAAATGGGGGTTCTGGCTGGCCGGTCCTCAATTGTCGTGGTCTACCCGTCCAAATCCACCACATATCAATCTCATTCCTCATAAACGTTGTTTTAAATAAATAACCAAAAATACCCCGCCTCTTCACGAATCACCAGATCCTACTCCTTCTCTTCCCGTTCTCATCCACCGCCACTCCTACTCCATTCCCAACACCAATCGCTCACACACCAACTCTCTCGCCCTCTCCAATGCCGGCAACTCTTTCTCCCCTTCTCATCGAACTTTACGGTTTCTTACACTTAACATTCACCTGAATTTTTATTTTTTTTTGTGCATGATTAATAATGGCAGATGAGGTGGCGATAAATGGCGTCGCACCGCATGAGGACAACAGATCAGTGAAAGTCTTCGTGGATTTTGACGAGACTGCCGCTGCCAACGCCAAGGCAGCAACATCGGGCCCAATCATGGCATAGAAGATAGAAGCCCTAGAACAAGAGAAACGACAACTGGTCCACGAGAACAGCATCGTGAGGGAGAGGATCGACAAGCTGAAGGAAGAGATCAAGGGTTTGATTTTCTTTTCGTATGATTTGTGTTCAGTTCAAGTTAACCTTTTGACAGCACATCCATAAAAACTTGTTGCTTGTGTTGGAAAGAAGACGCCGTTTATTTATTTATTTAATTTGAATTCAACTTGGCATTTTTATTTCATATTCTCTGGTGTGTTGTGTATAATTGGAAGTGTATGTGTGTGTATGTCTACATTGAGTGTCATTTGTACTTGAATTGACAAGATGATCGAACGACAAAGGTAATTGGAAACGAAGCAGAAGCGACGACGGGGTTTACATGTGTATATTCACCTTTGTGTTAAATGTCTTTTGTTTTTGTTTTGTCTACTCGGGATTTTGCTTAATTAGGTGTGTTTTGGCTGCCTTTATGACTCCTTCCACCCAAGAATTCACACATCTTTTTAGAATTCACACCTCCAAGAATTCACATTTCCAAAAAATTTGGGTGTGAATTTCTAAAAAGATGTGTGAATTCTGCAAATGGATGTGAATTCTGTAAAGAAGTATGAATTCTGAAAAGATGTGTGAATTCTGAACATGGTGTGAATTCTAGGAGTGTGAATTTTGAAAAGATGAGTGAATTTTTGGCATGGATGTGAATTCTAAAAAGATGTGTGAATTCTGAATGGGGTGTGAATTTTGAAAAGAGAGATGAATTCTGGGAGGTGTGAATTCTGCAAAAGGGTGTAAAATCTGTGGGTGTAAATAGTTATAAGGGAAAAATAATAAAAGCATCTTTAAAAAGGGTCTACATTGAATAGCACTGCAAAAAATGGTCTGAATGGGATGGCAAGCAAAACAGGAACCGGCCAGGAATTTCCTGTAAAAAAGGGCATGAAAGCCCAAGCCCAGACTAGAGCACAGAACTCGGGCCCACGTAATTATATATGACTCCCTTTTATGCATAAGATCAAAGTTTTTCAAAGTTTCTCTACAGACGAGGCTCCCCCGGCTACCATGCCCCAAAGCGGTATTGGGGCATCATGCCCCCGTTTTTTTAAAACCCTTTTAGATCTCTTCTTTCAATCTCAATCCTTGGATTCATTCCCTCTCTCCTATTTACCCTTGGATCCATCCCCCTCTCTCCTAAAATTATTTTGAAAACACCTAAAAACGTTGAAGTACAGCCTTTAGTTGTGGTAAGTATGCCTTATTTTGTGGTAAGTATCACCATAAAATATGGTAAGAAGAGCCAGTGTTCATGGTAAATATAATGACTGAAAAAATGAAAAACCACCTTACTTTTAGGAGGTGGTTTTGATCCAAGGGCCCAGATTAACATAAAACCTAATCTAATGGTCCATATTAAATGGGGGCATGATGCCCCAATACCACATTGGGGCATCATAGAAATTTTGTTGGACTTCTTCCAACTCCCCAGACAGAAAAACTTCACCTTTACAACAACGACTGATGCTATACGTATCGACGGTTTCGGGAAACCGTACCGACGGTCGTGCCGGGCCGTCTCCAGCCACCGGATGGCCGATCCGAGCCGTCCAAAAATTCTTTAAAAAAAACGAGGGGGCCTATGTAGGAATCAACGGCATCCGATGTGTGTAAGGTGCTTGATCAAAACACCCTAGGCTGGAGACGGCTCGACACGGCCGTCGGTACGGTTTCCCTAGGGAAACCGTCGGTACGTATAGGATTTCTGTACAACAACAGAACATTTGAACCTATGAGAAAACATTAAATTGCAATTATTACGCCATAACCACATAGTCAAGAATTATGGCTGATGAAAATCGCAAAATCAAGAATTACAGCCGGAAGTTTGGAAAGATGGGAATACCCTTGTAGAAAACGGAAAATTCCTCGCACAAAAAGACAAAATAGAAGCATATTTGCGAGGATACAGACGGAATTCCTCAAAAGTCCGAAAATCCATTAAAGTAAATTTTAATTCACGTGAATAGTGCATCAAAACAGCACAAATTGGCATAAACGACCTCGTATTGACCCAACATATTCCGTAAATATGCCGAAACAAAAGATCCGATTGGCAAAAAAAAAAAAATTTGTTGAAACCCCTAAAATTGGGTTTAACGTTCCTTTATATGGGGGTGTGGATTCTGCTGGGAGCAAGATGTCATGGGCCCCTGCTGCCAAATGTACTCACAGCCCAACAGCTTCAACTGAAATACTTCTAAGAAATGCAATTGTACCTGGAAAAAATTCCAAATTCTTCATTCTCTCTTACACAACGTTTCCCACCCCACCTCACACCAACTACAACTCCACCTACCGCCAACGGCAATCCCCACTAGTGACTGAAGATAACATCCTGAAAATCTCTCAAAATATCATTAAACCTTCCAATGTTCCTTGTGTGTTCTCAACAGACCAATTAGAACTGGGTGACCCACTTTTTCGGTGAACGTCGGAAATGACGTTGCGCGACCGCAGCCCATACCCTCGGGACCCGCTACTTCTAAGCTAAAACGGGCACAAAGGCTTCCGTGGAATGAGTTTGAGAGAAACTTATTTGAAGACGATGATATTCTGGCCGTAGGGTCAGATGACCCGATCCTGAAGCGGATACACTTGAGGGATGTGGAGAGGGATGACGATACGGCTACGGCGGCAGCGGCGGCCATGTTGCCGGAATGTGGTGGTGCGGGGTGTAGGAGTTTTGGTTTTGCAGTTGGAAGTTGCTTTGGTAGTTTGGGATGAGAGAGAGAGAGAGAGAGAGAGAGAGAGAGTGGGGTGAGGGGAGCCTTAGCTATATCTGAGCTGATGTTGTGAGATTTTGTCCAATTAGAATGGTGGGAGATACTGAGAGAAAAGGTTTCAGGTTCAACTGGCACTCTGAGGAAACTTTAGATCTACAATATCAGAGGTTATTCGAGCCGTCGATTGCTGAGACGAGCAATCGAATCGGTTGTACTGCAAGGTGCTGCTTGGCAGCATGATCCATTCCATTTAAGACACACGAGTGTAGAATGATAACAGCATGTACTCTGACGCACAAGGCATAAATTTAACAACAATGTTATAACCACACACAAACACTTGCGCGTGGTTGTAAAATTATTGTAAATTTAATCTCTACTAACAACAACTAACATTCTTGTCCTTGCATACTCAAAAAAAAGAAAACACTATGAGAGTCTTTATCATTAATCAATGACGTAAAAAAATTTCATACTAGGGTCAAGAATTTCTTGTTCAAAAAAAAAAGGGGTAAATTTCACTTACCTCCCCTGAGGTTTCTGACAATTACAGACATCTCCCCCCAGGTTTTAGAAATTGCACTTACCTCCCCTCTGGTTTAGTTGTCGGCTGCACATACCCCCAACCGTTAGTCAGCTATCACTAAAGATGACGGAAATTGGTGAGGTCAACCAAAAGTGGAGATTTATTTTCCATTTTGCCCTCATCTCTTGTCTTTAGCTTTTTATACTCTCTTTTACATTTCGAAAAATGCAATAAACATATATCGAAACACCACATGTTGATGATATATATACACACCAACAATAGAGAATACATGTTCAACATTTTGGGCTCACCAAAAGTGACGTCTTTTTTGTTGTCTTTTCTAAACTTTTTTAAGTTTTGGGAGAAAAATTATTACTTTTTTTGGTTTCTCTACATAAGAGGAATCTAAGAAGTAGAAAAATATGGACCAATTTGAAAATTATTTTAATCTAAAACAAATTAAATGAAATGAACAAGATAAACCAATTTATTTGGATTATTTTGGGTTTTTTTTCAAAGTTTGAAAAATATGGTCCATGGTATTTTAATTTTTTTATTCTACTCTTTGAGACGAACCAAAAAATTAAAAATAATTGTTTTAAAGTTTAAAAAGGTTCACTAACGACGAGAAAAAAGCCAAAAAAAAATAGTAATTTTTTTAAAATTTTTAGGGTCCGTAGATTTGTAATAAGTGAATTGGTGGTTCTAAGATACGGTGGTGGTTCTGGAATATTAATCAACTTCTTATTTATTTTTTTGGTTTCAGGCTACACATGTATAAACTCATGTATAAATTTTTGGCATTTATGTGAAATTAAGCTTAGTTTGGTATGAATGAAAATTTATTTCTTTGCGTTTTCAGGAAAAAAAACTTGCTTGTATCCTCAACTTGTATAAGTATAAATAAGTCACTGAAAATAACCAAACATAACTCTTTTAAAACCCACCTTAAAAGCTAGTATGTTACTTTTTTGAGCCAACGAAAAAATAAAAAGAATATTTGGCATCTCAAATTAATTTTTGCTACAAAGACAAAAGAAACTACTAAAAAAGTTTTATAACTATGTTTACATTTTCCATACATTTTTTTAGTTGTTACAGTACTTGTTAGGGAACTTTTATTACCTTTGATTCAATTTTATACTTTTCCATATATAGAATGATTAAGGAATTTGGTAAAGAACTAAATAAGAATAAATGAAAATAAAAAGTTTTAAAATTTTATTTTTTCAGACCCCATATAGAGAAGAATTGACTGATCAAATGTTAAGGTGGTTAGTTTTGTATTTTTTGAGTTATTTATTTATTCAAATAGATAACATTGTAGTAAGAAAATTTGTGAAGGGGTAAAAAAGTAAAAGTGCAACTTCTGTTAGCAAAGTTACCCGACAAACTCTGACAAGGGAGGTAAGTGCAATTTCTAAAACCTGGGGGGAGGTGTCTGTAATTGTCAGAAACCTCAGGGGAGGTAAGTGAAATTTACCCTCAAGAATTTCTGATTATGAAATGGATGCTTAAATCAAATACTTATTATATCCAATTAAGTAGATTTTTTTGAAAAGAAATGCTTAAAAAAACAAACCTTTTATGAGTGAATGGATATGATCATATCAAAATTGCACTCCATACTGCGATGATATATATCACCAATGAATGAAAAGTTAACGTTTTGATACATCGCTGCATACACATCATACACACACCCCTTTCCTGTCAGGTATGTTGGGAGAGTTTTGGGATTTATGAGATGTTGTTGAGGAAGCCATGTGGATTCACTAACTTGTCACTAGCATCCATTCTTGTGGCAAAAAAGCAAAATTGCAACCAACTTAGGTGGGACGTGTAGGTTTGTTGTTGAAAATCAGCGATCATTTACTAAACTATATCATTTTTGGAGTTGACATCCGCATTAAAGGTTATGAAGCCATGTGGGTTCACTAACTTGTGACTAGCATTCATTCTTGTGACAGATAAGCAAATTTCAACAAATTCTAAGAAGTGTAGGTTTGGCGTCGAAAAATCAGCTATCATTTAATTAAACTATGTCAATGCGGAGTCGCCACCCACATTTAAGGTTGTTTCGAACAAACAAACTTAAACAAACAGAGACCACTAGTTCGTCATAACAAGAGAGTACTCTTGGTAAAGCTTAATTTTGGGAAAAAGTGATACTAGACTTTAAGCACCGTGTTTAAATTGATATTTTATCGGAGTGGAGGGGCGAAATGAATTTTCATAAAATTAGAAGGGTGCAAAGTGAATTTACCGATGCTCCCGTACGACAAATCGTCCCCCAATGCAGAACCGTTACTTCCAAACACGCCAACTCAGGGTTTCATCCACGCCATTGCCAGGGTTTAGGGTTTTTCCGAAGCCAAAATTTTTTTGGGGGGTTTTAGGAGCATGTGGAGGAGACCAAGGTTGGGCCACGGGTTGACTCTCCGGCGACTTTCCACGGCGGTTCGACGACGCCCCATCGAAGACGAAGGCGACTGGTGCTACTCCTCCGAGTGGTGGGGGACCAAATCCGATGGCCACACCGTTTTCCGAGCAACTTCCGATAAAGGAAACGGCGTCGTCTCCGTCGTCGCTTACCCTTCTTCCAAACCGGTATAGCCTCTCTTTTCATCTTTCCGTGTGCATATTATACATGTATCCTGTGAGTATTGACCAATGGAATACTCCGTATATCTTATATGTGGTTTTAGTGCTATGTAGATGTGAGAAGTTATCTTTAGTTTGGCAATAATGATTGTAAATATAGTTCTTTTTATTAGTTAGGTTGATTGAATAGAATCATAATTTGGGATTATATCTAGATATGGATTCGAATAGTATTTTTGTCTTTGACCGATCAAAATGCATAGATATGGACATCTTTGGGCTTTTTCAAGATATAATGTGATTTGTGCTTCCTATCACCATGAGTGCTTTTTGTAAGTCTGTTTTTTATTTAAACATTCATGCTTGCAGCGCAAATTTTAGGCGCACAAGGGTAGGAATGAGAATTCAGAATTTGCAAAGGTCCCTTGTGAAGTACAATCATCCCGTAATGACTAATATTTCAAATTCCAGTTCCACAAACTACAGCATTATAAGCTGATAGTATGCTAAATTTATCACCGGGCATGCATTTTCTTTCTTGTTTCCTAGACAAAGTAGAAGCCAATTTTAGTAGTCATTCTCACTGTTTTTGCTGTCATACGATCGTAGTCATGATGTTGGCCAGAAAATTTCACATCCTTCTTGTTTTTCATAGCATTATCATTTTTCCCTCTACATTCTGTATGTATTCCAAGTTTCCCACTGATTTTTGGATTGCTATGAACCTATGCCTTCTTTTTTTTTTTTTGCAGCACTTTCTGTTTTAATTTCTAGTTTATTTGTCGTAATTCATAAATACTTTGTCAACCCCGGATGTGGTCTCCGCCTTATGAGCATGATTCACTGGATAATATTTTTGTCATAATTTGTGCAGAGTAAAGTTCACTGGCAGCGAACACAACAATGGCTTCAACAAAGATATGCAGAGATACATCCAGATTGTGAAAGTAATGTACCTTTTAGGATTCTTGGTTATCAATGGCGCACACTTCGATTCAATGATGATACTCGTCAAAGTGCAGTTAAAATAATGGCTGCTTATAGGGAATCAGATCCTGGCTCTGTGTGCTTTATGCAGCAGGCACATTGTCTGGCTGTACCATGTAAGTTCTGTCACCTCTTCGTATTTGCCTATGAGAAAAGCCATGATCTGAATCTAGATTTTTAGTTCCAAATGATCTGCTGTTTTAGTTTGAGTTTCAACTTTCCACTTATCCAAATCTCATGTTGTCTATTTGTTTTCCTCAAAAAAGAGAGTGAAAGTTAAATGAAACAAACTGTGAGATGGCGGGAGTGTGAGCAGTCTTGTTGTGGGCGTGCCAGGACTGGATTGCAGTCCAAGTTCGTATTAAGGCTTGAATGCCTTGATCTGACTTCTTCTAGAAAAATCGTGTACGACCTAAGGGGTAAGGCCGTAGAGAGGTTCGTGGTTTGCCTTTGATGAAAAAGATTTAAAATTTCCCAACCGTTGTGGAAAATGGAAAGAAAACGAGAAAAAACGAAATTTAAGAAAACTCCATTAACAGTTAAACGAAGTTGATCAGTACAAGAAATCGAAATAGAAACTAGGTTGAGCTAGTATGAAATGAAACGTAAATGATAATTGAAATTGAGTTGGTTGAGTGTTGGGCTTTGATGGTCGTGGACCATTCTCTAAGTCTTCATTTCTGGTATTTATAGGCAGAAGCTCCAGGCCTTGAGCTACATGGCTACATGCTTGCCTTGCTCCTTACTCAAGAATAACTTGCTTGCATGCATGGCTGCCATGTGTCCCATCCCAGGTTTGAGCTGCTTGAGTTGCTTGCATGCATGGCTGCCACGTGTCCCATGCCTTGCTCCTTACTCAAGAATAACTTGTTTGCATGCATGGCTGCCATGTGTCCCATTCCAGGCTTGAGCTGCTTGAGTTGCTTGTATGCATGGCTGCCATGTGTCCCATTCCAGGTTTGAGCTGCTTGAGTTGCTTGTATGCATGGCTGCCACGTGTCCCATTCCAGGTTTGAGCTGCTTGAGTTGCTTGCATGCATGGCTGCCATGTGTCTCATGCCTTGCTCCTTACTCAAGAATAACAGCTGCAGGCGTGAAGGACTCCTTTTCTGCATGGGAACTTGCCAAAAAAGGAATCTTGGTCCCCCCCAAGTTAAAGGCCGACATCCCTTTTGTAAGGAACCAAGCCTAAAGGCCACTTTTGTTGTCTTATGATCCTTCTCGTGGTAGGGCCCCAGGACTGAGACAGTTATTCCATACTTCCCATTCCACCATATTCTCTATGAACCTCATCCACATTGGGCCAAATAAACCCAGACCCATAGTAATGAAATTGGGCCGAATGGATCTTAAGAATGAGCCCAGACCTGGAGCACTAATTTAGGCCTTAACAGAATGAGCCCAGACCTGGAGTAATGAAATCTTGGGCTTTAATTCCCGAAATTAATTCATTTTTAATAATTGGCCAAATTTGGGTGTAAACACTATTGTAATGCACTGCACATTTTCGGTTTTGTGTCCTAGACTCATAGTAATAAATTTTACGAGACTTGACTTGGTTGTGCTCTTGGGGATATCTAAGCTGATTTGAATATGGGAGGACGGACCATCAAAGTGATAGTTGAGGAGATAAAAAATTTATGATTGAAGGAGATGGCTTTAAATTGGCGTTGTTTGTGGGGGCTTTTCTTGGTATTCAATTTTTTTGGAAGAACAGACTTTTCCTGATGAACTATGTATTTTTTAGTCTTTGTTGCAGATAAAGCGCTTTGGCTAAAAAACATCTTTGGGAGTTCTATGATCCCTAACTGTTTTTTCTCATAGCTTCATCTTCCTCTTTGGGAGAAATGATGTAGTGTTGGCAACTTGTAACTTTAGTGTTGGCAATGCACTTGTAACTAATGTGGTGGATATAGAAAATTCATCTGATAGGAGTATTGAATTTTTATGTATATTTTTTAAGGTACTTGATTTCCACTCCAGTCACTCAAATCAGTTTTTGTAGGTTTTGTATATATGCTTCACATGTATGTTATATGAATATGAATATTGAATACCACTTTGGAACCAGAAGAATCTAGATTCATCAGCAGCTGCTTTTTTAGGGTGGCATCTCTGGATTACATTGCACTAAATGCAAATGATTTTGGTGGTTGCTTTGCTTCTAGGGTTAGTATATCTATAGCCACTATATGCATAAAAGTAATAGAAGTATTTACAGAAATAATATGAAGAAACAAAATTTTTAACTGGCCCAATGAGTGAAGGAGTTTAGTTTAAAAACAGCTGTTTACTGCACCGTTCTAAATTTATGTAGGTATCAGCGTCGGCCATTCAACATTTGGATCGAGGTGTGGGAAATGTGTTCGACTGTGCAAGAAAATAATGTGTCAGACACCCACACTGCATTAAAAACAGTATCAGTTTGAGAAATTTATTTTACCCTAAATAAATGAAATAACATTAAAGAAACGTAATATTAGCCGTGTCGGTGTCCTGGTGTCTGTGGGCATGAAAATTAAATGAATCTGATGCTAAAACACATACCCGCATTTGACACAGCCCAGGTTGCGTAGGAAATCAGAAAGCTTGAATTCAAGGATTTTGTCACTCATCTAAGAGTTATCTTCCCATTTTATTTGGTGTAAACAATTATTCGTTCCGGTCCTTTACCCCCTTAGCCCACGACTTTATCTAAATATGGGAGTCAACTACTATACTGTATAATGAAGATGAAATGATGAATGTACTGTAGCCGATCCAAAAAAAAAAAGATGTATGTACTGTAGAGGACAACAGCGGAACAGCCTATTCTAGTGCTTAGGAGCACTTGGCAACTTGATGCTCTGTTTTGATCGTGAAGTGGTTTTAGTAGCTTTTATCAAAATAATCTATTTTTCCTAGGGAGACGTCATAATTTGGTTTTGTTGCTGTGGTATGTAAACAGTTGTCTTTTACCTTTGGTCATGATATCATCTATATGTTTTACAATATGTTCTTTTCGGAGATATGAAATCATGCACCTCTATATTTGTCGATGATGGCATTCAGTATAGCTTGCTAAAACAATATAAGTGGTCGTTTACTTTGGCTTGAATCTTAAGTCCGTAATCAGCTTGTTATGTCATCTGCAGATGTGAAGAGCATGGTATCAACTGGGTTGGCTACCCTAGCATCTTGTAATTATGATCTAAAGAGTGCTGTACTCGGGAAAAAGGTTATGAATATTTTGTGCATCGGCCATGGTGGGGGAACCCTACCGTTATTTTTGGGTAGTAAGATTCAAGGTTGGAAACGTAACTTTTGTTTTAAATATATACTTTCACTCTGGCATCCTTATGTTGTTGAGAAACAGTTGGAGGACTAATCAAGACCAATGAGAGACCACAAGGTCCGAAAAAATGTTACTTGACCCAATAGGATGTGCCCGTTAATAATTCTTCTGCATTGTTTAGTTGATTGGAATTCCTAAGATATTAGTTTTTCTGGAACATAGAAAAATACATCCCAAATGTTCTCAGTTTATATGCAACCCTGCATAGAGAAGTAGCCCTTGTTCCCGTGACTGAGTGCATAGCAGCATATGTAGCGCACAAAAATGTAAATAACATTCATCTATCCAAGCAATAGTTGATGGTTTAATTGTAAAGGTGAGAGGGCTTTGGTGCTACACTATGTCAGTGTGGAGGGGGACACTTTAAGCACTACCAAAATAGACCCAGTGGGATTGGTTGTTGAAATCTTTGCTATGTTATGTATCTGGTTTCTAGGAAGAAAAAATTCAGACCTGTTGACTGTTGTGTCTTTTTTTCTTTCTTCAACGTATAGAATTTTTTACTTCTTTTGATATCGCATTATACTCCTCTAATAAAGGTATTATCTGATTGCAAGTGTTGTGCATACCAATAGAAGATTGTTTGGTGTGAAAAGAAGGTGGGGACTAGCGGCTGACATGCTTACCCTTTATGTGCTACTTTTGAGGTTCGACTATCTCGAAAGTTGTATTTCCTTTGCCGAGCAATGGGAAGGAACTTGTTTGGAGTCTTATTTTAAGTAGTTTTAGTACTTATTATATGGGCCGATTAAAAAAAACGTCTTACTATATGTCACAATAAATGTTTCCTTATTATCGAATGTTTTTCACAAATGTAATTGAATTCCCCACAAAAAGTTTACCAATTTAGTTATTCTTCCTTTACGATAATTCCTATGGAAGTGTTCAGCCACCTTTATCTGAAATAGTTGCCTCTTAGTTCCTCTGATATCACCAACATGGAAAATCGATTCTCTTTTTCCTGGCAGTAAATGTAGAAATAAAGCTGGTCTGTCTGACTTGGAAAACTTTTTCCCTTTCAGGTGCCGTGGTTCACATTGTCGAAATTGACCCCCTTGTTATTTCAGCCTCGATCCAAGCAATGGGATTCCCCCCCGGGTCCTTAATAACCCCATCTGGTAAGCATAACACAGAACCTGATTTGATGAGCGTACTGTGGAAAGGTATTCATGAGAGGCTTTTCCTCTACAAATCAGACGCCGAGGAATTCATTCACAAAACTCCCAATCTTTATGACATTGTCTTCGTAGATGCCTATGACGGTGAAGATATCTTCCCTCGCAAGCTGTGGGACCCGCATTCCCCCTTCCTCAAAGCTCTAGAAAAACGACTTCACCCTGACCATGGAACAGTTGTGGTGAACCTTCACGCGGATTCTGATATCCCGGATTCTGAGGCATCCGTTTCTTCTGTTCTTCACATTTTGCCAATGGGGAAGTATGTTTCAGGGGTTTGCCGAGCATACAAGGATGTACTAGTAGAAAATGGTTCTGGTTTTGCGTTTACTGTTGCTGTGCCTTGGGTCTGTAATACATCTCTTGTCGTGTGTAAGGGTTCTGGTATTGGGTGTGGGATTTTAGAGAGGGATTTGGTCTTGAATCCTCTTGCGTCTAAATCACAGGAAGTTGAGACCATGCTAGACTTGCAGTTCTCATGTTTGGAGTATATAAAGAGAGGCTTTACTCTTGTTGACTGATTTTTTAATCCTCAAAGTGTTTTTTTTAAATTTTTTTATGGGTTGATTATAGGGAATTTCCCTTTTCTCAGGCTACTTTTTGAATTGAAAGCTTGGATGGGGGAGGTTTCAAAAGAATTACAGCAATCAAAGAAACATTGTATCGTAATTTTTTGCTATGGGAATCAAGTTTGATTTACAATTCGATGAGTTCGTGATGTGTCAGTGGGACGTGGAAATTGTGATGAAAGTAACAGAGCTGGTTTCAGGTTTACTGTTTCTGTTGATCTGTTCCTTGAGATGGTACTGGTTTTCTTACTGGGGTGCGTAGGCTTCAAAATGCAGGTCGTGATTTAGACTGAGAGGTGACCCGACATCGCAATATACAATTTCTACAGGAAGTGAAAAACTCTATCCAGATACGACTACGTGCTTTGTGCTGATGGGTTGGTACTCAATGGGTCCTACATGGTGACCAATCAGAGCTGAGCACGCGGCCTTGGATTTTTTTACTCAAATAGCAGTGCTCTTTTGTGTAAAGAAGGTGTCCATGAGACACGAGTCGCATGTCTTTGATGACCCCATGTAATCAGGAGCTTCATTCCTTATCCTTGAATAGCCCAGTTCATTGCCTGTTTTCCAGGAAGAGTATGCAAAGGAGTTGGTGATGGATGAATTACAAGCTTTATGGTGTTGCGAGTTGCAGCTTCCCTTTCTTGTAGTTCCCTTCTATGGTTTTTAAAACCATATTTTGTAACACAGCCTGCGGGTTCAGTGGTTAAAACTCTGCTTGAGGTTATCGATTCAAACCCGAGAGCAGGTGGTTTAACAATGCCAGAGATGTAAGTTCTTATGAGCAATCTTTCCCTTGTGAAAACTGATCTGGTCTGGCTAGTTTTTGTCCAAAGACAAACTCTACAATAAACTTCAGTGGGCCGCTCTGGTAAAAACTCTGTAATCTATCTATGAAGTCCTACTTTTTGCCAAGAATAATACGGGGAAGCTTCTTTGTCTCACCAGGGCTCTATTTCTTTTTCCCATTATTTGTAGCACAAAAACCAATTAATCATTCTGATTTGTGCCACCATTCTGTGGTGGATATAGAGCTCCGGTGTCTGACAATTTCCTGGAGGAGACGGCGGTGGAGTTCCGCCAGTAGCGGTAGTGGCGACGGCGGCTGGCTTGGTGCTTTTCGCAGGATGTAGATATGGTTCTTCCAAACCCGGTCTTGGGTGGATTCGTGGGTTTTCCACTTTTGTTATTGTTTTTTTTGAGGCTTTTCTATTTTGTTTTTTCTGTTGTTTTCTTTGTATTTTCGGACCGATAGTGTCCGTTGTACTTGTTTTTATTATGAATGCAATATGTTTGTGCTTCATGAAAAAACTATCTCCCATCGACATTCCCAATTCATTTCACCTTGTCTTTATACTCGTATCTGAAATATACTACATAGTATAGACTTTCATCTATATATTATTTCTATATAAGACCATCATTTCCAATATAAGTACTTAAAATAGAAACTAAAAATATACTTTACTGTTCATTCAAAAAGTGATTTTAATGTAGGGTAGTATTATTCATCCAATCACAAATCTCCATATAAATTCAAGCCTTGTAATTTTTTTTACTCCAAAATTGAATCAGTATTTTATTAACTTGTGTTCAATATATGGCAGTACATATTTAGTAAAAAAATTACTATTATTTTTTACTCCTAGAAATGTGGGTGCATTAATGTCTAGGTACACCGCATGGAATGTGGTTACTGTCCACCCATTGTGGGTCTCACAAAAATATCCATAAAATTTAAAATAATATTTTAGTTTCGCAGTTTCGCCCAACGAATTCAAAAAATATACCTACCAATATACGTTAAAGCTGATTTTTTACAGGGTCCCATAAAAATAATATTTTAAAATTTATAAATATTTTCCTGTATTTTTGTGGGGGCCAGAGTGGGCCCCAATAGGTGTGCGGTGGACGGTCACCGCACATGCGGTGAGGTGGTCGTAGTGCCTCTGTTTCTTTTGGTGGTGTATGTTACGCATTCTTTTCGAGTACGTTATAGATTTTTTGATTAGTTACACATTGATATATAACTTGAAAGAATATGATACACATAATTATGGTATACATATTTTTGGTATATGGTACGCATATTTTTTGACTCATTAGTTATTAGTTATGTTATTATGGCATCAATTACGCATTTCTTAGTAGAAATTACAAACACGGTATACAATAAACTAAAATAGTTGCGCATTTTTTTTTTAATTATTCATTGTTTTGTAAGTAGGTACCACCACCCATGCATTTATTTTGGTGTTAATTATGCGATTCTATGATAGCTAAATCTTTGATACCTATGGAAAAGAAAGGAAATATACTAAAAATAAAAAAATCTCCTCTTTCTTTGTTTGGTTTGAGAGAAAAAATAGAAGAAAATAATCATACAAAGGGATTTTCATCTACACTTTTCCTTCTCTTTTTCATAGCTACCAAACAGGGCGTAAATTTATTTTTACCAAAATTTTCTGGGAGCCGGATCCCCTGTCCGGCCCCAATCCGGACAGTGACAGGGGTCTGTTCAACTGCTCTCGGTCGTTGATCTCGTAAATTAACTGTTGAGATGTGCCGAGTACTTTTTGCTCCGAAACACTCGGCATATCTCAGCCGTTAATTTGCAAGATCAACTACAGAGAGGAGGTTGGAGAGGCTCCTGTCCGGATTGAGGTCGGACAGGGGATATCGGATTTCTGCGGGTTTTATTTTTTTTTGATCGGTTCGGATTTCTGCGGTTTAAAACAGGCTTCTCCCTTAATTAAACAGTGTTGCCTCCTAGTATCTCCTCTTTGTAACCTAGGGCAAAAACTGAACCCCTCCCTCTCTCTCTCTCTCTCTCTATAATGGCGTCTTCCAAGCCCGGAAAGCGGTCATCCCTCATCAAATCAACAAGCAGGGACAACAACCAAGGCGGCATCCTAACCAGGGTCTCCACCGCCGTCTCCCAGTCCCCGATCTTGGCCCAAACGAAGCGAGCCGCCTCGGACACCGGCTACGTCGCCAACCGCCTCCTCAAGAGCACCGGCAAGGCCGCGTGGATCGCCGGCACCACCTTCCTCATCCTCTTCGTCCCCCTCATCATCGAGATGGACCGCGAGCAGCAGTTCAACGAGCTTGACCTGCAGCAGGCCAGCCTCCTCGGTACCCCCCCTCCCTCCGCCCTTGCTCCCCCGAAGTGACGTCGTCGTTTTGGTTAAAAGGTAGGGTTTTTTGGGACTCGTGATGGTATCTGTGAGGGGTTTTAGGGTTATTTATGTATTTCGACGTTGCTGAATTGGTGATTTAGGAATTTTGGATTGTGAATTTCTCTGATGAGCATCTATTTGAGCAAATTTTGGTTGCGTGCCGTTACTTTAATAAAAGGCTGTTTGTTTTTATGTTTTTATTCAATTTTTTTCGTTTTTGTTAATTTTGCGTCAAACTTTTGTGCCTTATTGACTGGTTTGGTCGAGAGGAATCAGAAAAGTAATTTTTTTTTTTATCAAAACTCATTTTTTTAGAAAGACCAAAATAAGTCAAAAAGACGAAAAACTCATTTTTACCTATTTTTGTCTTTATTCAAAAAATCATAATTTTTTACTTTCCCGATTCCTCTGGTTGAGACGAATCAATAAGTCACAAAAGTTTGACGCAAAACAAACAACAACAAAAAATAAACAAATAATAATAAAGACAAAAAATTTACTTAACTTCCTTTAGCCAAAACAAGTAAGTGGTGTTGATGCTGGAGTGTTGGAGCATTAGTTATGTTAGGATTGTGAACAACTGCAAAAAAAAAAACTAATAATAAAGACAAAAAATTTACTTAACTTCCTTTAGCCAAAACAAGTAAGTGGTGTTGATGCTGGAGTGTTGGAGCATTAGTTATGTTTGGATTGTGGTCCATTTAAGTGACTGATGAATTCACGGGCTTATAGAAATAGAAATAACATATATATGCGGAGTTGATGCTGGAGTGTTGGAGCCTTAGTTATATTAGGAGTCCAAAGTGATGTCGTTTTTGATATCCTGCGATGAGAGATTGAAAGGCAGGGTTTCTTGGTCTCATTATGATGATGGTATCTGGGAGGGTTTAGGGTTTGTCTTGATATGTAGTTGGAGTTTTATTGATGGTTTAGGGATTTTGGGAAAGTGTTGCTGCCTGTTTGGTTTGGATTTCTCCAAGCATCTGTTTGAGCGAATTTTGGTTTTGGTCTTAGTGCGTGGGATTACTTTTATAGTTGCCGGGAAGAAATTATGCATTCAAACCCGTCTGAAAATTTAACATAGGTTAGGGGAGTTGAAGATGCAGTGTTGGAGCATGAGTTAGAGCATCCCTTATTCACAATTTACTCGAATTTGAGTAAAAATTTGAGTCAAAGCTTCATTCTATTAGACAAACTCAAATCTGAGCACCAATTTGAGTAAAAGCTTCATTAGTGGCATAACTGCATACTGTGAAGAGCAAAACAAGACTTCGAAAATTTGAGAAGAAGTTTGAGTCTCCCTCGATTTGGTTAAACACTTGAGGAAAACTCAATCTGGTATGAATCCGAGTCAATAGTCAAGGACTGGAGTGAGTGTAATGGGCTTTTACTCAGAATTTGGTTTTGAGTCAATATAAAGACTAAGGGCTTGAGATTGTCTAATATTGCGGAGGCAAATTGGGCATTCATAGCCCACTGAAAAATTCTAACATATAAGCGGTGTTGAAGCTGCAGTGTTGAAGCATCAGTGACATTTCAATCATTTAATATGATTTGTGCATTCAAGTAACTATGTAGGACTCGGAGTTGTGAGTAGAGTAAATCCAAAATTCATGGGCTGTTATTGGGAGATTCTTGTTTTTCCTTGCTTATCCAGAATTTTGGTCGAAGTAGTCACATGGACTTGGGTGTCTGTATCAGATGTTTTGCATCTTAGTGTGGGGTTGATCTAGTTCTCGTGTTATGGCCCAAATATATGTATTGTTTCCTACTGTAGATAGTGATGATACGCTGTCAGCATTTTATGCTTACTGTTCTGCTGGAAGCCTGTAACTAACAATGAAGGCGTTTATTGGATTAGGCTACAGAATTGTTCCATGATCTATGAATCCTGCAACGTTTAGTAGTTAGGGTTCATACTTTCAAGATCTCTCTGGTTTGATCCCAACATATCACGAACTATAAGCTGACAAAGGCTAGAAAATCTCAGGCTCAACTCAACAACACCTTGCAATCTTCTATCGTATTCGTTCAATGCTTGAACACTAACTGATGAGAGGCTAAAAAATGCGATCTGTGGTTCAGTAGGACCATTCGGAGTAGATTAGGATTGGACTCCTCATTGGAATAGGAAGACCTAATTCGTCCTTAAGTATAATTTATAATTCATACTATGAAATAATTGTACTTGCACTAGCATCCTAATCCCAAAATTAACTTCTACCTCCACATTATTGAATTCTTCATTAATATATCTCTCCACAATTATATTGCAATCACCCACCTATTAATTAAACTACTAACAATTATGTCTCTTCAATATCTTTTGTATTTCCTTATAAATCCATAATAGCTGCATAATTAGGCATGTGTCTCCTCCTTTCCCTTATTCTCATGTTTACCCGTAAGAACGAATAAGCGAAGCGTCAATTTCACTTTTCATCTTTGTTTTACTGTGCTTTCCTTCCGACCTGAATGCTTGTCGAATGCTTGTCTTATGTTTTAAGACTGTTTGGACCTTGGGTATGTGGAGGGGAAAAACTGAATGAAAAGAAAAACAAGGCAAAAAAGCTCTAGGCTGCTCCACATTAATAGTTTTCATAGATTTATATATGAAAATAAAGTGGATACACAGATAGGCTGCTCCACAATATTTTTCACATTCAATTACCATAGAAGGCTGCTGAGTGCTGAGTGGCAGCTCTTAGAGCTCCAATGTGTTGCTCTCGCTTCTTTAAAATCACTTCGGTGCTAGAAAGCCTAGGAAACAAGTGAAAAGTTGGAATCATTTAGCAGACTCCCAAGTTTTGTGTTTTTCGTAAGGAAACTTGGGGAGGATACTTCATCTTCTTTCGAAAGTATTTGTTCTCCAATGACAGGTCCTCATCTTGTTCATGAGATATTAGAGGCCTGAGGCTTTTTCGTCGACCGTCAATTGGTTTTGGTTTGGATGTCGTCTATGAATTATACATAATTCAATCTGCTAATAATTTTGTATTGGAGCTGCCCCCTCGTTGACAGCTTTTAGATGAGTTTTAGTGGTTAACTTCCGTAAGATATTTTTACCCTTTTTGGTAACTGTATCAATGCTTGCATTTGATTTCCCTTTGGAGCTCGGCATGAGCCTCACCCAATCCTCATTTTAGGTCTCTATTCTTTTGCCCCCCCTGAGGTTTTTCAGGATTCTGTCTTCTGCATTCCAGAGGTACATGCAGCAGTCCTTTTGTCCCACATGTCTGATAAGTATTGAGACTAAGCCTAAGGTAATTTCTAGGGTTTTGAATAATTCAATTAACCATTGGTGCACTCGTTGAGACTTATGAGACCAATCTAAAGCCGTGGCCACAGGACAGCTTCAATGGTTCTCTACTTTGGCTCCTGCAAAAAGGCTAAATTCATCTTCTATTGTTGTTTGGCATGGTTATGTCTGGTGCTAGGAAGATTTAGCTATATGCTTTTATGTACCGAAGATACATGTCTACTTAAATGAATTTTCCTCAGTAAGAATGAACAAATTTTGAATTCAACTGATATACTGTGTGATGAAGAAGGGAATAGAACTTGCATGCAAGTAAGTATTGGAAGTAGGAAGTAGGAGACAATGTTTTGGAAATTTGTAGGACTTGCCCTTGTGTAAGTCATTCAAAGTATGGTTTGAGTGGTTGCGCCCCAAGACCACCAAATAATTTTTCTTAGGACCCCATTAGTTGGCAGCTCATTTGCTTATGTTAGAGCAATTCCAACAGGCTAGGCAGAGGCTTATTGACTGTTTCAGCTAGCAGCAGGACACTTTGTATACAACAAAAAAAAAACCCCTGAAAAACATGCTAGTCGAATGACTAGACATTTAATCTACTTGAATTTCGACTAGCTACGTGTAGCGCTAGCCGTTGAAGGCGAGACAATTTGGGTAGCTAGTCGTTGAAGGCGAGACAAATTTTGTTACGATCGTATAGAGTCACATTATCAACCACAAAACTACGTAGTTTTTCATCCAACTTTTTACTCCGTATGTACTCTAGGTAGACAGAATGCCACGTACTGTTGGAGCACATACTACATATATTAAGGCACTGGGCAAAATGAAAATTATACTACTTCCTTTGGTACTTTTTATTAGGTAAAATAGCTAATAGTGAGATGCTCTTATAAAGAAAAATGAAGTATGTGAATAAGCTTGTATGGTAGGGGCTCGATGCTTAATTGATTATTCAAGAGAGAAAAGGCTAGAGTAAACAAATAAACAATGAATAGTTTTAACAATTTTTTGCCATACGAAATAAATAAGTAATATCAATTAAACGGCCTTGTAATTGTTGAAACAAGGGATTGGCCTGGTGGTCGAGATCTGAGTTTTGATCCATTCTTAGGTTTCAGGTACGAAACCTTCTTAGATGATATGCACTTGTTTGGGGTCACTCTATATGGGACTTTGCCCCATCTTTAATTGAGCCTCCTGGCTAGTAAATAGTGGGGTTGATCTAATAGGATTAGTAAAGTGAGCATAGGCGGGGGGGCCGGAAACCCGAGTTATCAAAAATAATTATTCAAAAAAGAACCGAAAAGTGGGCTTGCAAGGTTGAAAAAAGAACCAGAAAGTTGAAGGAGAAAAGAAGAGAGAGAAGGCAGCAACCGGCGCAAAAGTTAATCAAGAAAAAGGAAGAACACGAAAGGGAAAAACTGACGGGGCGGCCTAAATCATCAATCAATTAGAGGACGAGAACTAGCAAAACGAGACCCACATCCCATGTGTCCACAGTATGGCATCTATTTGATTTTGACCAATGATTGATTTTGGAGGGCGTCCGATTCAAAAAGATTCTTTGGTTCGCAAGGCGAAAACTTACATAAGTAATGCATTTCCGTCAGTAAAAATTCAAGCTTTCTTGCGGCTGATTACTAGTTATCAGTGAGTTCTTTCGATTTATCCAGGTCGTGAATTTTTCTTGCAGACGGGACAATCTGTAGGCGAAAACATATTTTCTGATAAAGTATGCGCAAGATAGGAACTAGTGATTTACATATAACACTCCCATTTGATATTTTGTTGAAATATAGGAGGCGGCATAGCATTCGCATCGTTGGAACGATATCGCAGGGAAAACAAGTTTGTAGTGTTTGAGCTTAGCTCAAGTTGTATACCTGAGTTTTAGGATGGAGATTTGGAGTTGGAGCCTACGAAACAACGTTAAGTGCCTGATTGCACGACATGAAACTTCAGAGGCAATGCTTAATTTTATGTTCATCTCAAAGCCAACTCTTCAATCCTGATAACTAACTAAAGCAGCATATGTAGAGCAATTATGAGGTGACATTGACGTATCAGCCAAACCCAAGCTTTAGTCTGGTTAGTTGGTAAGTTTGCTCTCCGCATAATTGACAGAGGTTTGATTCTTTGGATCAGGCAGCCAAAAAATAAGCTTTTTGCGAACTCCCGAAGTCCCGGCTTGAATGGCCTATCTTTGAGCAAACCGGGAAGAGAATTAACCGACGTGCGCATAAGCGGACCCAAATACCCTAGCTTGAATGACCTATCTTTGAGCAGACGGGGAAGAGAATTAATCGACATGCGCGTAAGCAGACCCAAATACTCCTGACCGTAGACAAAAAAAATGACGTATCGGCCATTATTCTTTTTTGGTGGTGGAAATCCCACTCCAGCATAGTTTACGGCTGTTTTTTTTTTGGGAAGAATTTGTGGAGGAATTTACGAACAAAAGGTAAATTAAAGATATTTTTAGCAGAATGCTAAAGGTTGTCTTCACTTTTCTACAGTAGAAGGGAATGAGGACATCCCAACATGTATAAAATAGCACTTGACATTTGCACCAATCTCTACAAAGGCCCTCTAAGTCACAAAAGTTGCATTTGGAGATGGCCAAAACTGCTGTAATTTGGACCTCTAAAGTCACAAAAGTTGCGCGTGCGTGTGGAAGCAGAAGTAGGAGAGCGAGCGTGAAACGTTTTTGTAACACGTTCCAAACTACTAAAATCTACGAGAGCATAAATGCTGTGCGAGAATTGAGAACGGACCGGAGGCCCCCTCTCTCTCTCTTACGACACACACAGTCTACTTTGTGAAAAGCAAAAAACAAAGAAGCAGTGTATTCTTCTGGACAAGGGGAAAACTGACAAAAACAAACCACATGGCAATTTTGGGAAAATGGGCCAAAACCACAATTCTCTTCCCCCAGTTTTATCACCAGATCCAAAATGGCACAAACATTCATTTACATGACAAAATCATCCTTCTAAAGTTCTAACTTTCATGCCCCCATCTATCCACCAATTTCTGGCCTCTAAAACAAAAAAATTTCCCATAAACAAATAGAAAGAAAGAGTCTACCTCAACAAGAAGTATAAACCCATCCTCTTTTATCAATAATCTGCACAAAAACAACACAAGTTCAGCCACAAGACCATCATCAGATGAAGCTACAAACAAATGTATTGTAAGCAAGAACATGTACTTACCATCATGTTTCTTCAGTAAATTCCTGGCAAACATCAACAAAATAACTACAAACCCAACTCCTACTGCACCTCCTAATATAATAGCCACTGTCTTCCCTGTATTTTCCCCTGACCACCCTACATCAGTTACACAAATCCCACATTACTCTTAGCAATCAAAAACCCATCCAAGCATCACAAAAATGTTCAGCAGAGAGAGAGAGACAGGGAGAAAGCCATCACTAATCAAATTTAGGCCAAAACAATCTTTCAATAGTCACAACATTTGGAGGTTCAACAGTTGAGCAATCCATATGTGAGTATCGTCTGATTTAACATCATAGATACACCAACACGAACTAGTTATCCCTTGTTAGAAAGGGGCCCCGGGATTAGATGAGGTGTACAAAGTTGGCCCGGAACTCGGCAATCCATAAAAAACCCACCACTTATTTGTGATGCGTGAAGCTCACAGGTGATGTGGTCGGTCATTAGAGAATTTAAGAAACTCCAGCAAATCTTATCCAAATGTGGTCAAATCATTCAAATATCTACTAAGATAGGGAAATCTTCCTAATACAACCAAAAACCAAGTAATTAAACAAACAGAAAGGGGCACAGCTTCGTTGTGATTTCTTTAACTTTTACCTGATGGAGAAGAAAAGGAATCATCAGATGTAGACTTCTTGGGGACCCCATTAGCGTAATAACTGTAGCTAACAAAGCACTTGTTGAGATAAACCTGACCAGAAACTGAGCTCCCACACTCCACCTGGGCTCTCTGCACAGCGTTCTTCACACAATTGCCACAATCTGCTGCCCCCAAATCCCCCTCACACTGCCCCAAGACGAATACAGACTGGAAACTTGTTGTGTAAAACAACCCATTTCCCATCCCACTCACGAGAGCTGAAAAGGCTGTATCCCTGCTCTCTCCAAACCCATTTCCTCCCCCACTTTTCCCACTGCAACTCTTGAAAAGCATCTCCATACCAGAGATTTGGGTGAACCCAGACACCTCATAGTGCAAGTAACAGCCCAGGAGCTGGATTCTTGCAGCAATGGGGCTCCCACAGAGCTTGTCAATGAGTATAGGGAGCTTACTCACACAGTTGTAGCAGTCAACATTACTTAGGTCACCCCTGCACTGGAAAATGCCAGAAATGGTGGTTTGGCCGCTGCCAGTGGTGGTTTTGAAGAAATTGGCTTTCGAAGATTGTGAAATCAGTGACCCGAAAAGGGCTGAGAGGGCTTGGGAGTAAACCCCAGATGGATCTGAGATGGACTGCCTTGCACAGCCCTTGTACACCAGAGTGGAGTAATCAGGTGCAGATTCAGAGAGTGGGATGTGGTCAAGATTGGGAAAAATGAGGAGGAGGAGGAGAACGAGAGAGAGGAGGCTAAAGTGCTTTTTGGGTAAACCCATTTGAGTGAAAATTGTGGTGGAGCTGCCGGTGGCTTAAATCATTGATCTTTTTGAGGGATTTCTGAGAGGTGGGCTTTTGAACAAATGAGGAAAAAACAAATGAAAGGGTTTGTGTTTAGTTCTTTGGTGCTTGCTTTTTCAGTTTTTTCACTCAAAAAAGAGGTTTTGGGTTTGTGAAGGTTGCGATTTTGCTTTCTTGTTTTTTGAGGGGATGAAGAGATGAGGGCAACTTGTTCTCTGTACAAGCAGAGGTGTACACTGTGCAAATAATATTATATATATATATTTATATGTATATGTATATATATCTATATGTAAATCAGTTTTTTTTTTTTGAAGAGAATGAGAACAAAGTGTTTCAATAAATAATTACTCGTATTATAAAGGAGGAAATATTCTCTAGGTAAAAGAGGTTTGGAGAGAGAGGAGGGAAGGAATCAATTTCTGTGGGAGGCATTGAATTTTGACGCAAAGTACACATCAGGCATTGAGTGAGGATTTGAAATTGGAACATTGGGTTGGAGTCGTTGGAGGGTATTTCCACTTTCGTTTTCATTGGAACGTGAACTCATTTAATTGGGAAAACAAAGGGAGAAACTTTGGTGGGTGATATGGAAGAAATGGTGGTGCCATTTACTATTATGGAGCCTATGCATTCATGATTCATGCTAGAAATTTTCTAAATTTGAATAATCATTTTGTTCAGTATTTGTTGGAGTAGATACATGATAATCGAAATCTAGAAAGTACTCCAACTATGGACCGAAATTTAAAAAAAGTTTATATGGGATGAATTTATAAATACTGAAGACAATGACAAACTATTTTTTGGATGTTGTGAACTTTTTATAACGTTTGATCATAACTTTTTACTTTTTAGATTTCGTCCATTAAAAAAATGATTTATCTATACTAAAAATTGAGAGAGAAAAAGACCAATATTTTTTTGACAAAAATAGCAATAGTTTTGTCCAAAGCCAGTTGCATCCAGTTAAAAAAGGAGTAATTATTGGTCTTGGACACCACCAAGTAAAGGTGTCGAATGGGCTGTGCCGTGTCAGTCCAGTCCATTTATTTTCGTGTCTAGCGTGCTTCGTATCGTGCCGTGCCGTGCTGTTTTAGAGTATTATTGGCCTAGCCTAGCCCATGGTCCACCATAATCTATGCTGTGCCCTGTTGATTCCCGTGTCCGTGAACATTTGGATCCATCCCTAAATAAGTGTTCCTTACGAAAAGACATACTACAATTTTCCAAAAAAATTAAATTACTTTCGTTCATAATTATATTAATTTTTTCACACTGAATTAAAGATCTAACTGAGTTCTTTAATTTGGTGCTAATAAATTGGGAAAAAAAAATGCAAGGTTGTACTTTATTATTTTTAAAAAAATTGCACATATTTTTTTAGGGGACGCTTATTTAGGGATGAAGAAGTACTTTCTACAAAAAGTTTTCACTTTTTTTTTAAATTGAAAAAAAGGAAAGCAAAATAGTTACAATTAAAATTAACACATTTATTGAAAGGGGACAACTGTTGGTTTTTTGAACGTGTCATGTGTGAGAACTGAGAAGCTGAGGTGAGAAGCATGTAATATTTATATGGTATGCAATTCACAATTGGCATAATTTTTTCTTTTTTTTGTTGTTGTTTCTTATTAGTATTTTTTTGGAAAAAAAAGTCACGTTTGTGTAGTGCCTTTATACGTGTCATGCCTCGTGCCTATCTGTGCCCGTGTCGTGAGCTCCAAAACGACGGCCCAATCCAGCCCACCTTAGAGTTTGCACCGTGCCGGCTCATAGCATGCCGTGCTAAAGCTAAAACGTGGCATGCCTGTGCCATACTCTTGCTGGCCCAACCCATTCAACACCTTTACCACCAACACCAAGTGCTGCCCTAATACTTTTAGGGAAATGATTTTGTCACATCCTTTTTTGTTAATGTCACACCATGCAAGTGTATTTTTTGCACCTAAAAATACACTTGCAGGGTGTGACAAAATCACTAGCCTACTTTTATCAAACACACATTATGTGAAGTCCATACACATAGCATTGAGCTCTACAACATTATGTATTGAATAAAGTGTAGGGGCCAGCACATGACCGCCCAACAAATTTTCATTAAAGGGATTGTCTCCACCGACCAGGGAATTTGCTCCCACTCTTGAAGTGTGAGTTCGATTCTTGAGGTATAGGTCAATCAGTTAGGAGGTAAAAGTCGTTGTAGATAATTTCATAGGCGAGTCTAGTAGTCCCCCTCCTGGCTGCTTTTAAATGCATTTCGTAAATGTTGATGCCCTGCGCCACCTTAGATAGATGAGGTGGTGTTCCACTTTTTGGAATACCTTCTTTTTGAAAAAAAATATGTAATTTCAAGCTAAAAAATCATGTGTTTACGCAAAATAATTTTCCTATCAATATGGATCTTGTTTGATAGATCTCATTTCTTTTAAACGGTGCAAAAAAAAAATGGAAAAATTATTTTTCATTTTCATTATATTTAATTTTGAAATTACCTTCTTTTTGAAAAAGAAAGTTTTGGGAGAAAGCAGAACGGGGCACGAGTCTCATCCGGTTATATGAAGATTAATTATGAACACATTCGTACTCACCTCCGCTCCTAACTCCTAAGATGAGGCTACTACTGTTAGGCCATCCACAGTGGTATAATCAAAAGCCAATTGTTTTTAAAGTTAACAATGTTGGTGCAAAAAATGGCTCACAATGGTATAATCAAACTTAGCAACATCCTTAGAATTAATCAAATTTTGGGCTTTGGATAACCAAAACTAGCAACATTTTTCAATAATCAAAATTTGTGGACTTCACAATACATAAGTTAACTAGTTCTAAAATTTGTATACACGCGTGTTTCAATTGGTATTTTCTTTTTCTCTTCTTCACTTACTCTATATCTTTTTCACTTCACCGACAAATTATTTCTTTCTTTCCCTCCAAAAGTGAAACTCATATCTCTCGATCATCTACAATCCAACCCATCGTCGCCGGATTAAGGTATTTCACTCTTCTTTCCCGTTTTTATTTCCATCCCTCCCAAAAAAAAAAAATCATAATATAAAGGAAGAAAATCACCGATTTTTCCCCAAAATTAAAAGAAGAAATCGATATATTTTGCCCAAAAAAAACGTAAATGAAGGGAAGTGAATGGCGTGCGTGCGCGCGAGAGAGAGAGAGAAATTGTAGTGGACCCCTTATTTTGGTTATGGACTAGAAGTGACCATTGTGAAGCTTAACATTGTTAAGCTTAGCAACCTCTTAAGTGAATAATCAAAAGCTGATGTGTCAACTTTTGGTTATCCTTTTTTGATTATACCACTATGGATGGCCTTAAGAGAAACTTTTTGGTATACCAGGGATACTAAACATCCTTGGTATCCCCTGGTTTGTTTCTTATTTTTCGGCCATTTTCTGAACACAATTGGATGATCGGCTCCGTTCATTTTGTAGAGTTCGGCGAGAACCTTAAATATATCAAAAATCGTGTTCATCGAATTTTTGTAGATACATAATCAGCATACGTGAAAATTGAAGAAAACCAAAACTAGATCCAAAATCACATCGAATTGGAACCCAATTTTGGGATTTTTTTTTCAATTTTCATGTTTGCCGATCATGTATCTATTAAAGTTTGATGAACACGATTTTTGATATTCTTAAGGTTATCGCCGAACTCTACAAAATGAACGGAACCGATCATCCAAGTGTGATCGAAAAATAACCAAAAAATGAGAAATAAATCGGAAGAAATACCAAGACCCTTGGAATACAAAAAAAGTTTCTCCTACTATTGATCCTATATTTGATTTGAATAATCAAAGTCACGTTTGAGTGCGGAGATACCTCCTACTCCTACTGTTATGTGTCAATACAAAAATTATAAAAAAGATTGTGGCCAAATCTTAACTAACTTTTAATGCAATGGCCAACGCACTCAAACGTCACGTTTGAGTGCGGAGATACCTCCTAGTACTCTACTGTTATGTGTCAATAAAAAAAGGGAAATGATATTGGCACTCCAAAAATTGATGCAAGCACTCCAAAATCAGTATAATTTCAAAGCCACTTTTCTTTGTATTTTGGAGTGCCTGTATCAATTTTTAGAATGTCAATATCATTTTCGTAAAAAAAATTAAAAAAAGATTGTGTCCAAATCTTAACTACTAACTTTTAATGCAATGGCCAACGCGTCTCTCTTTCCTTTCGCCAACGGTCCCAGCTCCCACTTCCTTTCTCTCTCCGTCAATTTAGCGAAAAAGCCAAACCCATTTTCTCTCTCTCTCTCTCTCTAAAAATGGTCTCCACATACTCAATTTAGGTATCCATCGATTGCCCAGATTCCAGAATTCCCCATTTGTCCATTTTTCTCATCGTACCAAAAAGAAAAAGATTCCGATGTTTTCATTCAAAGACAAGGTTACAGACCAGATCTCTCGCCTCTTCTCCTCCTCCGATTCACCGCCTCCTCCTTCTCAATCGCCACCGTTAGATCCACCTCAGGTAATCTCCTACTATCTTCCAACCTCCCATGCGGAAATCGGAAAAAGAATAAATCTTTCAAGCCTAATTTCGAAACCAATTTAGAGCTAATTGATTCTATCCAAACGGATCCTTGGTTTTTGCGGAGGTTCATGTGTTATTGTGCGTATGTACATAATGGTGTAATGAAGTTCGTTTAGCTTAATTGATTCTCTCATCAGATTCATAATGGGGTTTGACTCTGATACATGTTTTCATAGGAAACTTGATCTGTAAAATTGTTGGACAAGTACTGTTGTGAAGGTGGTATTTGAATGCTCAAAACTCAACTTTGTAAAATCTATTGAACAATTGCTTGAGTTAGCTGTTCGAAAAATAGATACAATTGGCTACTTCTTTGAATCCGGATCAATGTTAGTCTCTTTCTTTTGACTTACTGGCCTCTTTTGTTTAATTGTACCAATACCAAAGGCGCATCTCATAGCATAAGAAGTTGCTTAGGTTACAGGTTACTCATGCCTCACATCATCAATGGTATTTTACAGCTTATGTTTTGTGAATTTTATGTGCGATGAAGATTTGATCCCGATCGGAAAAGTCCCAACGAAAGCAGGATATGTGGTGCCCTTGGATATATAGTCCAATCGCATGCTATAATGCAGGCAGAGAATGAGGTGACTGGTTAAGAAGTTGTTATATACGTATTACTTAGATAACTGTTTTTTGTTTACCTCCGTTGTGTATGCATTTTCAAATCTCAACCTCATGAGTTATGAATATGGCGTTTCAGCTGGCCAGCTGGGGAAAATTATGGTTTCATAATTTTCTTACCACTTTAAATTCGCATGGTAGTAGACAGCTTGTGATTTGTGTTTAATTCCCTATCTCTGAGGAGGATGTATTTCTGAATTAAATTGGGAATTTATGTGGATTAGAGTAAAACTAATGCATTACTCACCCTAGTCTTTCGCTTTCTAAGTCACTATATCTGTTATATAGTTCCAGTGTCGAGAACTCGCAGTTTTAAGTGGATAAATAGGTATACTCCAATCCGAGCTTTATTACCTCATTTAGGTGGTTGTTGATTGGTCTAGATTCTCTAGAATGTGAAGTTTTCCTGAAAAGATGGGAACTTTTGGCACATTTTCGTCTCATCCATTCTAATTTTGATTATGGCTGTCATTGTAACACTGGGTTTCAAATGTGTAGGCCAGGCCACATTCTGAGGGTAAATCTTTGTCTTCAATCTTTACCTCCATTCTCCCTTCATCGAGCTTTGCTGGGTTCCAATCTAACAAGCATACAGATGATATCAAACCAATTCAATCACCTCCTGTTAAATGGAAAAGTACAAGCATACCGTGGCTAGATAAACATGGCTATGAGGAATGTGATCATGAATGTGAGAATAAAGGAACTCCAAATTCCCATGGAGCAGGTCAAGAACAGGGGACTGGGAGGAGTGCTGAATGTGAGAACAAGGGAGCAGACCTAGACTCTGGGAGAAGCACTAGCAGTTCAGACACGTTTGAAGATGCAACCGAATCGCATAATGTGGAGAGGTCTATGACATACCTCACAGAGGGGTCTTCTTTCATTACTTTAGACTTGTACGAGTTTTTGCTATCATCTCTTCCCAATATAGTCAAAGGATGCCAATGGGTCTTGTTGTATAGGTAATGTATGCACTGGAATCATGTTCTACTCTGGATGTGGTCTTGTATCCAGTTATTTGGTCTTGATATATATTCTTTCCACTGAAGGGCAGTACTATAAAACATGGTATATCTCTCCGTACGCTTATTCGTAGAAGTGCTGATCTTGCTGGTCCTTGTTTGCTGGTATGTATCTTATTTATCAAAGTTTTTCTAACATTGGGAGTTCTTGAGTCTCTCCACGTAAACTAGGGGGTGGTGGTCTCGTGGTTTTAATATTGGAAATGGAATGTCTAAATTGTGTTCACAACTTCTAGATTGTTGGAGATAAACAAGGAGCAGTTTTTGGTGGGCTGTTAGAGTGCCCTCTGAAACCTACCCCGAAGAGAAAATACCAAGTAAGTTGCCTATTGTTATTTTCACATGAATGATAGTTACAAACAAAGAGGCACCAGTTTTATAAAATTGTGCTATTCTCATTTCCCTCTCCTTTTGGTATTCAAAGTATGCTGACAATGAACTATTTTACCAATTGGTTTTGGTAGGGGACAAATCAAACATTTGTTTTTACGACCATCTATGGTGAACCAAGGTTATTTAGACCAACTGGTAAGCAATTTGTCTCTATGCAGCTATCAGCATGGCAACTGCATGATTTATGTTTTTCTTTCTGTTAAATGGTATCTATAGGCTAATCTACAGTCTATAAAAGAGGTGGTATCATGTATGCTATCCTTACTTGTTTTGGTAACTGAAATTTGGATAAAGAACTTTTAACTGTTAGAATGTACGTCTTTTATACAATTTGATTGCTATAAATTGCTTAGTGTGTTGTGCAAGATATTTATACCTATAAATCTTTTGAACGGTTACACAATGGTCAAAATATACATGGCATTGGGTAGTGGTTAACACTCAACATGGTAACCTTAACGGCGTGGGTTTCAATTTGAGGGCAGCCACTCATTATGGCAAATGTTAGGTCTGTGTCTAGTCTACATTTCCCAAAGTTCCATTAATGAGATAGTTTACCTGTTTAAACAATTGTATAAAAAACTGGAGTAGTTTCCATTCAGCTGATGCGTAAATGAGTGGCAAAAATTTGTCTATGGGAGGATTTTTGTAGATGGAAATGTGTGTCTAGACATCAATTTTACTGATGGAACGGTTCAATAGCTTGTTTTACATTGTTTGACCCATTTCTTACCAGCTTAAGCTTTTTGTGAGAATTGGTTGGTTGATATGGTATCAGAGTTGTTGAGAGAGGTCTTAGGTTCAAGCCCTCAGTTTGCATTTGTTTTCCGTTTTCATTCTGCTTCTTCCATCCGTATTCTGTTTTGCTCTATCAATGGATACTGACGGAAGGGTGTTGAATAACTTGATATACTTTGTTAGACCCATTTCCTAGCAGCTTAAACTTTTGGGACTATTCGTAACTAAACATCATGATGGAGGTAGTAAGTTCTCTTCTAATTTAGAATTACAATAAGCCTTAAATATGGTATGACTGATTTAGAACTGAACTCGGATTACAAGTTGCTGTGGTTCTTCCAAGCATGCACCCGTGAACTTAAGACATGCTTACTGCTTAGAGCCATAGATCCACATATATCCATACTACGTTATACATTTAAGGAAAACATTGTCCATTTTCAGTGATGAATGGATGCTACAGCTGGATTTTTCAATTCCTTTTCAACCATATGAGTTGTGCACACTTCAGTAATCTTTCAATATTTCAGTTACATTTTGGATAATATCTCCAAGTTCTTTTTCACCAAAATGGAACAGTATAAGTAGTGTATCATGTGGAGTTCTAGCAATATAACTTCCCAGCATTAGGCCTTGATTAATTGCAGAATGATGGTCCTCATAATGTGCGCAGCTTGCTCAATCTTTCAGCTTGGATGTTGATATTGATTTAGCCTTGTCAAAGAGAAAATGCTGGATATTATATTTGACAATTTCGGAATGGTTAATTTGTGAAGTTCATATCACGCTATTGTTGCATACCACATGACTATCCTATTTTCGTATCTCTTTAGTCACACAACGATCATGTGATGTTCGGTTCAGGTCACTAGCACAGGCCCAACACAACATGCTCTTCACTCTTTAAAATCTGTAGTAGGCTGTTTTGATGATTTAAACCTAACGTGCCTCTCCTGTTTGAACAGGTGCCAATCGGTATTTTTACTTGTGTTTGAGTGACTTACTAGCACTGGGCGGAGGAGGGAACTTTGCCTTGTGCCTGGACGGAGAGCTGTAATTTCCTTTTCTCAGAAAGCATTTCATTTGCAGTTCCTTCCATTAGTCTACTTTACTGACCAGTGTGAAATGCACATTGACTCTTGAGATTTCTGTGAATAGGTTAACTGGAACAAGTGGACCTTGTGACACGTTTGGGAACTTATGCCTGGCTCACAGCCAGGAATTTGAATTGAAGAATGTTGAGGTACTGCTCAATTATCGTTAACCTTCTGCTACCGAATTTCACCACTCTAAATGATTCCCTCTTACTTTTTGTGTTTTCGTATGAAGTATTGAGACGATAACCGCGAAGTATAAAATTCAAGAAATGAATAGTTTAGAAGAGTTAGGTAACTCAATAAGCCCCACTTACCTGGGAGCTGGGTTGGCTCGGCTTCACAGATCTGGTTTCTCCATTTGGTTCAATAAAAAGTAATCTTAGTTAATAGGCCAATATGTCCTTTTCTTGCTGCCTCACCTATGTCCTCCTTGGACGGACTTGGGAGTTGTGTTTCTTTTAGCAACCTCATATATCGATCAAATTGCTGCACCTCAGGGTATCATGTATGTTGGTCAGATTTGAACATTGCAGAAATTTTCCTTAAAAGTTGCTCACGTCCATCATCGATTAGTCCTTTTAGTGAAGCGATTGGAAGAAAAGATATAAAAGGGTTTCAGACGTCAACTGCCTTTCATGGTTCCACAGAACAATCGAGTTTTTCATGATGATTATTGTGCAGTAAAAGTGATTGCGATTTTGTTTGCAAATATTTTCAGTTTTGTTCATCAATCATCTCTGTGGTTTTTCTTTGAGAGTCTGAAACATGACAAGAAGGGATGAAGTCATAAATAAGTGGAGCAACCTTTAGATTTGTTAAATGAGCATCATCGCAAACAGGTAAAATAATTGAGACAATCAAATTGCTTACTTCTTTTCTATTTGTTTCCTTGAGAGTTCTATGATTTGGAATCTTTGGATCTTAGTGTGTACTATCATTTACATATGTTGGTTTGATCATTGAGTCTATCTGAACTATGTATCGTGCAAATGAGAAATAAGACCTCATGGAATGGAATGTGCTTTAATCATATGATTTTCTCCCTGGAATTAGAATTTTTGGGGGTGTACCATCGGCTTGAGTCAATCTTATCCATTTTTTTCACTCCTATCCTTGCAGTTATGGGGGTTCACACATTCGTCACGCTACCGTATTTGACAGGATGCCGAAATCTGCTTCAATATGTAGCTTATATGTATCTTTCTGATAAATACACAGTTTATTTGTATCTTGCTAGTATTCGTTATCCAATTCCTTATTCTTTTGTATTGTAGTTTCATATCTCTGGCATCATAATAGGTAGTTGTATCAGAGCGGCTTTTGTTCAGCTTTAGAACATTGTTTTCGTAATGCGAAAATGTATTTTGATGTCTCTTGTTTCGGTTAAGCTCGTGCTGCACTGAAATGATCAAATTCCCTGACCGGGTAGTTTTTTGGGCATTTTTATCCGGGCCTGAAATTGTAGCTGAAGGCGCGGTTGTGAACATCGAGACTTTTGCTATGTCAAAGAGGCTGAAGACTACTTGGGATAGCTTGAAAATCCTTTGGGTATGGTATTTACTCAAGCAAGCCTTGCGTATGAAGGGAAGTTAGACATTTGCACTTCATGTTAGATGATTCTAGGTGTGCGTTGGGAACTAGAGTCATGACCAATAGAAGCTCATATTGAAGATGAGTTATGGCATGAGGGTAATGGTGATCAAGAAAATGTAGCCACGTGCCTAATTCGGTGCTGCATAATAAACAATTCTACGTTTTATTGAATTATCTTGAGTTTTGTTGTCCAACTTGAGGGGGAGTCCTGATGCAGTAGAATTGAGGGAATTTAGGTCATTTTAGCGTCATCTAGTGTTAGTAGCGTTCTTGAATATGTAAAGAGGTTTCTAGAGTCTTCATTAGCAATCTTTTTATCATTTTAGGGATTTTCTTAATTCCCGTTCCACTAAGGTTCTTACTTTTAAGTACTTATTTTCTGCTTTACGAGACAGGTCATTCTATCATAATACATCACATTTAATTCAAAAAATAAGTAGTACTATTTATTTGAGTCAATGGAACACACAATCTATTTTTTGATTTGGTTGCATCAGTAAGGAACTGGTGGGAATACCATTGCATGTTAGGGCAAAAAAGAAGTACCATTGTAAATTGTAATTAAAGAGTAAAAAGGCTGAGAAAAAACGAAAAACGAAGGACTGGTTTTATGGAGATGACTTGACCTATATTTGACCAATCCATATTTAACCCGTCTAGCAACAGTAAACATCAACCCTAAGGCTGCCCAACCCGCATTTGTAAGGGTTTTGGGATTAAAATTTAGGCCCATACGATGATATTGAATCATATTCAATTTGCCCATATGCAATCCAGGACCCATCTCAACCCATTCAAACTCGTCCGGTTGCCACCTCTAGAATAGGTACCACCAACTGAATTCTACGTATATTGAACTATCGCTTTTCCTTCTAATTGTTGTCGTCGTCTTCTTTTTTTTTGGCTTATCGAGGGCGTTCGAAACATTTTGCCTCAACTAATTAATCCCTCAGGTACTTGCAGTCCCCCATCCCATATGTACCGGGCCTAAGCCCTAGGGGTAACCTCGAGGGAAGTGAGTTATGGAATTTCACTGTAGTTGTCTTTGATAAGATTACGATGATATGCTGTTACTTTCTTCTAAAAAGTGTTTCAAAATGATCCTCAGACATGAAATGAAACTCATCTATCATTGTCATCATCACATCACAACTTCGCGTAAACTCAACCCGAACTGCATAAAAACTCAAACCATAATCGCGGAATCATCTCATGTTTCTCTGTTTTTTTTGGCAAATCACCATCAAGTTAATTGCACCAGTCGATGCCAATTAGCATAAATGCTGCCAACCCTGTACACTTCTTTTACCAGATAGCATCCTCCCAATGCCCAGAATAAAGTTCATCTTTTTTTCCCCACAACATCAGAAGATCATAAAATCTTAGGTTCCAACGTACCGATTGAAAAGTTAGTGCTTAGTGCATCTGAATTTTGCAAAAACTGGTAGTAATATGGAAGATCTGTCCAGACTCTAGGGATATGGCCTTGCCAGTTAGGGGTATAATTAAAGGTTGGTTTAGTGATTGCAGTACTTGTTGACCAGAATAGCACAAATAAAATTGCTGAATTTCATATGGTGGATCGAGTGATGTTCTGTTCAAAGAGGGGGAAAAAAAAGATGAGAGAGACATCGATATGTTCTTCTTTTGTCACACACAAGCACGAGGACGGTTGGTCCTGAGGGTTTTTTTTTTTGATCGGCAAAAAATGAGTTGATGGCATGAACAAAAGCACGAGGACTGTTCCTGAGTGATGACATAAATATAGAAAGTTTCACACAACCTGCAGATTATATAGTGCTGCTGCGTATCTGCCCGTTCGGACGGCCCTGGGACGGGAAATCCAGAAGCTCTAGACTTCGTTTGCTTCGTTCATTTGGATGAATATGGCTTCTCTGTAGTCTGTGTTTGGACAATCTAAGTAGTCCAAAAGTGTTTTGAACGGTTAGATTTTATCGAAAGACTGTTCGCGAGAATAGTCTTTTGTTCACGCGAATAGTTTGTATTAAATTTGAACCCTTGATTGAAGAACTAAACGGACAAGATTGGACTGTAAAGACTTCTCACCAGTCCAACTGCAGAGAAGCCGAATCCCATTTGGATGGCCCTCAGCCCTGTCCGGACCAAGAGGTTGGCGAAGTACGTACTTTGAGTTCCTCCCTCAATATTTAGGTTCAAGCCTGCATATTCGCTTAGTCGGACTAAAACATATTCTCTATCTCTCATACCACGCAATGAGATCTTATCTTCGGCATTGACATAAGTACTCACATAAGGATTCAGAAAATACCAAATCCTCGCCTACACAAGTAAATTGTTGATAAAACTCCAAAATAACATAGATAGCTAAGTGGTGCTGAGAACGATGTGCCCCGGTGGAAATGCGGCGAAGATAGAGGGCAAGTTGATTAGTTTTGGTTTAATGGAAGACAAAAGGATGGTCCCGCTCAACGATTCTGTACCAATAGGAGCTTTAGGGATTCGAAATGGCCTTGTCTGATCAAAGAGGTTTGAGGAACTATATAAAGGTGGGTTTCTGATGCAAAGCTACCTAGGATGTGGGTCACTTTTGTGGGGTACCCTATGTGATTGGTGTGTCTTTTGATACCAAATTTCCAATCAAAAAGTTTGAAATTTTTTTGGCTTGAGGTTTGCTGGTACACCATATCTTTATCTTTTATGCTGTCGAGATATGAGCGGGGGGGTGTTTGCGGTAGTTTTTTCCTTAGATTTTAAATTGCCGATTGTTGATTCTGCTTCAAATTCTAAATTTTAAATTTTGGAGAAGTTATGAAGAGTGTTTGCTGCAACTTTAGATCGTGGATTAAACGTTATAGATGTTCAAGAGTAGTGTTTGCTTTAAAAGCTGGAAAATAAGAGTAGTCTATTTTGCGATGAGAAATATTTTTGTATTTATGCTGATGATTTTTAGAAGTTTCCTTAGAATCTGTAGCAAACACTCCACTGCAAATTTTTACAAGCCTGAATCTCATTTGCTCTTAGAATTTGTGTGTCTTTTAATTATTGGAGACGGTAGTATGTTTCCATAAGTACAACCGACAATTTCCCTCTATATACTAACAATGCAGTGAAACATGTATACATTTTGACTTGTACATAACTACATATATTTCATTGAATCGTCTAGGCCTGTCAATGAGTCGGATCTGATCCGGATCCGACAAATCCGAATCTGATAAGACTCGAATCCAACAAATCCAAATCCGATCCGATCCGAAAACTTTTTTACTTCAAAAAATTTAGCAAAATTTTTTTTTTTCAAAACAATACTACAATTTTTTTTTGAAAAAAAAATTATTTTCCAAAAATTATTTTCCAAAAAATAAAAATACAAGTTTAAATTAAAAATACAACTTCTTAAACTTTTTTTTTTTCAAAATAAAAAATTTACTTTTAAAAAAAAATTAAAAAAAATAAAGTTCGGATCGGATTGATAATGGATTTAATCCGATCCGATCCGTATTTGGATTACCGGATTCGGATCGACGTTATCGGATTTGGATCGGATCCGGTCCATTGACAGGCCTAGGATCGTATATCTCGGCAATCTATGGTTTAGACTATAAAAAGATTCTTTCAAGAAGAATAGTTTTTTCCCGAAAATAAATTATCAACGAAATCTAATCATTAAAAATATTTTTGCACGGATGAGATCGCACATACTACACTCTGCAGTTCAATCACAGAGCGAAGCCTTTATAGGTCGAGAAGATTAGGGAAATGCCGGTATTCAACTTCACGCTTAAAGGCAAACGGAAAAGGAAAAAAAAAAAAATTTTCACATTTAACAGTTTACAGTAAGCCAGAGAAGTGAAAAAAACGTATGTTAGTTGTCGAGGCTGATTGGAGTAAGATTCGGCACTAATTTTATCCGAAACATTAACATGACAAAGTAGATAATGTACGATACAATATATTTGTTCCGTCGCGCATGTTATTTAGGAAAGGAAAAGTGTGTAGGGTTCTCGTTAGAATCCTCACACACATAACATATATTTATATTCGAGAGAGGAGTTTACATTAAGTCAAATAGGCGATGTGGGACAAACCCCCACTCACCTAATACTACACACTCTAACACTCCCCCTCAAGCTGGAGAATAAATATCACAAAGTCCCAGCTTGTTACATAACAACTCTAACCGTGGTTTAAATAATGACTTAGTAAACAAATCAGCTAACTGAGCGCCTGTAGACACATACGGAGTAGCTATCACACCCTCGGTCAACTTCTCTCGCACTAAATGACAATCAACTTCAATATGCTTAGTCCTCTCATGAAACACCGGATTGGATGCAATATGAATAGCTGCTTGATTATCACAATACAAAGGCATGGGCAACTTCACATTGAACCCTATCTCTTCGAGGAACGATCGCAACCATACAATCTCACACGTTGTATGTGCCATTGCTCTATACTCCGCTTCTGCACTAGATCGAGCAACCACTGTTTGCTTCTTACTCCTCCAATTAACGAGATTTCCACCTAAAAAGACACAATAACCCGTAGTGGATCTCCTATCAGACGGTCCTCCGGCCCAATCGGAATCGGTGAACGCCTCAACTCGTAAATGCCCATTAGCTCGATAAAACAGCCCACGCCCCGGATGTGACTTAAGATACTTCACAATCCGGAGAACTGCCTCCCAATGTGGAAGACGAGGAGCTGCCATGAACTGACTCACCATACTGACTGCAAATGAGATATCGGGACGTGTAATAGTAAGATAATTTAGTTTACCAACCAACCTACGATATTGATCAGGACTAGTAAGTAGCTCCCCCTGGTCAACACACAATTTGACATTGGGATCCATAGGAGTCTCAACAGGCCTCGTTCCCAACATTCCTGTTTCCTCAAGAATATCCAACACATATTTCCTTTGCGATAAACTGATACCTTCTTTGGATCGTGCTACCTCGATACCTAAGAAGTATCGTAGTTTGCCCAAATCCTTTGTCTGAAACTGCTGATGTAAGAAGGATTTGAGTTCATCGATACCTTGCTGGTCATCACCCGTAATAATAATGTCATCCACATAAACAATCAACAGTACTTTCCCGCGATCAGATGTGAGGGAGAACACAGAATGATCAGACTGACTGCGTCGCATACCAAACTTCATAATTGCATCACTAAATTTACCAAACCAGGCTCTAGGTGACTGCTTAAGACCATACAAGGCTTTACGAAGACGACATACCTGATGACTCTCCCCCTGAGCAACAAACCCAGGTGGTTGCTCCATGTAGACTTCCTCTTGGAGATCCCCATGGAGAAAGGCATTTTTGACATCTAGCTGGAACAATGGCCAACCAAGATTGGCAAGCAAGAGAGATAAAGATCCGTACGGAACCCAATTTGGCAACGGGAGAAAAAGTCTCAGAATAATCCACACCATAGGTCTGAGTGTATCCCTTTGCAACAAGGCGAGCTTTATAGCGCTCAACAGCACCGTCGGGAAGATATTTGACAGTGTATACCCACCGACAACCAACGGTGGTTTTACCAGCCGGAAGAGGAACCAGGTCCCATGTACCATTGTGATGAAGAGCAGTCATTTCATCCTCCATAGCTGTCCGCCACTCAGACATAGATAAAGCCTCCTGAACAGTGTTAGGAACAGAAATAGAAGAAACAATAGTGGTAAAAGCACGAAGGGACGGAGAGAGATGAGAATAAGAGACAAAACGATCAATAGGATGAGAAGTACTCGAAGAGGTAGAGAGACTATACTTTACCGGAGGGCGACGATTGTCACGGACAGGATATCGACGAGCATGGGGATCTGGCGACGGGGGGGGCGAGGACGGGCGGGGGGGAGACGGAGGTGCAGCCGGAGGTGGGCCTGCTGGGGGATGTGCCTGCTCAGTCTGAGGTGGGCCTGCCGGGGCTGTGGGCGGCCCCGGTGGACGACGCACATATCCCTGCAAGGGATTGGGAGGCGGGGGGGAGCCAGATGGAACAGCTATGGGAAAAACAGTCTCAGATACAGGACTAGCAGGGTCGACGGACCCTGAATAAAATGGTAAGGACTCATTAAAAGTTACATCAGCACACACAAAATGACGCCGTAAGGATGGAGAATAACACTTATATCCTTTTTGAGTCCGTGAGTAACCAAGAAAGATGCACTTAATCGACCGTGGGTCAAGTTTACTACGATCAGGATCAAGGTCATGAACGTAACAAGTGCACCCAAACACTCGAGGTGGTAATAAGTGGAGAGGCCGCCCAGGATACAAGACCTCGTGAGGTGTCTGACCACTAAGCACCGTAGAAGGCATGCGATTAATTAAATGACAAGCAGTTAGGACAGCATCACTCCAATAGGACTTAGGAACATGCATTTGAAATAACAGGGCACGCATTACTTCCGATATATGTCGAATCTTGCGTTCGGCAACCCCATTTTGTTGTGGGGTCCGTGCACAAGCCGATGGTGAATAATACCTTGTTCATCAAAAAACTGAGAAAGAACACCATGAAAATATTCGCGTGCATTATCAGAACGAAAAATACGGATGCAAGTATCAAACTGAGTCTTTATTTCATTAAAGAATGATAGAAAAACAGACTTTAACTCAGATCTTTCCTTCATAAGATAAAGATATGTAATACGGGAAAAATCATCAACAAAAATGACATAATAATGAAATCCAAAGACACTGGGAACGTGGATAGGCCCCCAAATATCAGAGTGAACTAACTGAAATGGTCTAGACACACGACGCTCTACTCTGGGAGAAAAGGGTACACGGTGGTGTTTACTGAATTCACACACTTCACAAGGTAATTCTCGAAGGCAACGATAAGCTGGCACTAAGCGTTTTAAACTCTGAAGTGAAGGGTGACCAAGGCGGCAGTGTTGTTGATAAGGAGTTGCAGAGGTCCGAAGAGCAACAGACTGAGAAGGCACACCATCCAGTAGGTAGTACAAGCCACCACGCTCAACACCGCCACCAATCTTCCTCCCCGTTGCGAGATCCTGAAACAAACAACCATGAGGAAGAAATGTGACGGAACAGTTTAAGGATTTCGTAAGTTTACTGATGGACAACAGATTAAAAGGTAAGCGAGGAACATGTAAGACAGACTGTAAAGTAAGGAGGGGAGTAACAGGAACAGAACCCAAACCAGTCGCAGGAGTGTTAGAACCATCGGCTAATCGAACATGGGAATGGGTACCAACAGATTGATAATTAGAAAAAATGGTAGAAATACCAGTCATATGATCTGTGGCGCCAGAATCAATGACCCAAGGGCTGTGAGAAGAGGAAGACGCAGCACAAGTAAGAGAAGGACCTGTCTGAGCCAGCGTAGCAGTGGAGGGTGAACCTGCAAGGGAAGACTGAAGGGACATGAAACGCTGGTACTCTGCTGCTGGGATAGTCACCATAGGATCTGTAGGTGGGTTAGCAATCTGCCCAATATCCTCAAAGGTAGCCACCTGGTGAGCCTGAGAAGGAAAACCATGAAGATCATAACAAGTATCCACTGTGTGATTTGTGCCCTCACAATGTGTACAAAACCTAGAACCATGACCACGACCACGGCCACCACCTCCTGTCGAGCGGCCACGACCAAACATACGACCCCCAGAATTAGTGAACCGCCCACCAAAGTCACCACGACCACTACGACCACTGAACCCAGAATCTCGGCCACGGCCACGAAATCCAGAAGCACGGCCACGACCATGGCCACTACTAACGGAGAACCCAGAACCCTCTGAACAACTAGAAGCCAAAGCTGAACGATCAGAAGATGGAGCGGTAGGTGGGATAGGAGTTGAGGCAGTCGACTGACGAAGACGGCTGAATACCTCGCCAAGAGAAGGGAGGTCTGGAGACCCCAGAATCTGCTTACTCACCGGCCCATAAAGTGATGAAGCACCTGACAAGAACCGAGTAACCCGCATACGCTGAAGCTGGCGGCGAATAATGTGAATATCAGTCGATAATGGCTCACACACATCCAGTTCATTACAAATGCGACTAAACTTCGCATAATAAGCCTCCAAAGATAAATCATCCTGAGAGACTGAAAAGAAGGACTGATGAAGATCATATATGCGATGGAGATTATTCACCCCAGAAAACAGCTCCTTAGCATAGGTCCACACTTCCTTGGCTGTGTCACAAAACATCAATGTACTAGAAATCTGCTCCTCCATACTATTCCACAATTCTGTCCGAATACGAGCATCTACAGCCTGCCATGCCGCATATGTGGAAGAGGACACGGCAGGGGGACCATCAGTCAGATAGGAACGCTCTGACTCACCCAAATAATATACCTCAACAGCCTTAGCCCACAGTACATAATTCTTCCCATTTAATAGTGTAGAAGTAATTGGGCGCCGATCACGCGACCGAGAGGAGCTAGATGAACTACCAATAACAGTAGAAGTGGGTGTAGAACTCGAACCAGAACCAGACTTATTAGCATCAGACATCGTACCAAACAACGAAGAGGCTACACCCAATAAAAACTACTAATAACTCAACAATTACCAATACCAACTTCCAATCACTGCGCAAAACATGCCTCCAACAACGACGGAAAATAATAAACCCCAGACAACAACAACTCAACTACTAATAATAAGATAACATCAGCCAATACCATATCTTTACGAAGACATCACAGAATCTGGACAGTACCAATATAGCACAGGAGATAAGACGATAACCAGACCTTCAAAGGAGAACAATGGGCAGATCGGAAGGGCCACGAACTGCAGAACCACAAACAGAGTGGAAAAGACCAGAGACAGTCAGGTGGCGGGGCTCGACGGGGCCTGAAGGAGGCTCACCGGAGGGCGGCGAGGGCCGTCGGGGCCTGGAGAGGGATCGCCGGAGGGCGGCGAGGGCTGTCGGGGCCTGGAGAAGAGACGCCGGAGGGCGGCGATGGTCGGAGTGGCTCGGAGAAGGATCGCCGGAGGGCGGTGAGGGGCGTATGATGGGTTACGGTCGTTGGGTAAGGGAGATTGGGGATTATCGAGTAGTGAGGGGAAAGTGAAAGTACTGTGGGTTGATAGTCAGAAGAAATTTCAAAAATTTCGGAGTGGGTCTGGACAAAGGATGTCAGCGGCAGTGGGAATGGGATGGACGACGGAGGGATTTTTTTTTTTTTTTTTTTGTGTGTGGGCGGCAGTTGTAGAATTAGGGTTAGGTTAAGGGTGGCTCTGATACCATGTTATTTAGGAAAGGAAAAATGTGTAGGGTTCTCGTTAGAATCCTCACACACATAACATATATTTATATTCGAGAGAGGAGTTTACATTAAGTCAAATAGGCGATGTGGGACAAACCCCCACTCACCTAATACTACACACTCTAACAGCGCACTATGAATTTTTTTCCCGCCAACATTTATTTTAAACGGCAAATTACGCGGAGATCGATAAACACATTTTCTTGCCTATAATGTGCGAGGGAATCTAGTCCTTCCAATCCCATTCTTACAACCAAACCGACAACTAGTTTGTCACATCGTGCATGGGAGACAGGAGTCATCGATTTGACGATCAGAAACGCTCACTGTAGAGAGCAAGTTGCAAAAGAATATTAAACGCATGATATCGGTCAATGGACTCAATCCACCAACTACGATCGGTATTTCAAAGCATAAAGCTTTGATATTGACATCAACAATTGAACTCCAGATACAGATTACATAAACAGGGAGTACTATATACTATGCTAGATGTCATTTCTTGTTTCAGTACCCTTTGCCCTTGCAAGTTTTCGAAAGCTAATGCCAATGGGACAATGCCGTAGTCTCTTGACTAGCGAACGTTGAGGAATAAAGCTGGATCCGGATTGCGATTAGACCAACTTTAGATGGGATGTCCTCGGTCAGGATTAGGAGATGCTGTCAGGCAGGGGTGCTCGGCACTGCTGCCGAGAGCACCCAATCTGGCCGTTCATCTCGACAATCGACGGTTCAGAACTTTGCCAAGCAATCGACGGCTCAGATTTGTAGATGCTCAGATTCAAACCGAGCCGTCCGTGCCGAGATGAACGGCCAGATGTGGCTCGGCACGGGGTGCTCGGCAGCATCCTAGGGTCCCCCGAACAACTTCGCAGCGAGTATCTTCGATGACAGCATCTACTTTCATAGGGCAAGGCCATACACTGATGGCAAGTCAATCCAAACGATCTGAGTCTTATCGGATCACTCCTGCCTCCGCTCTGCTTCATCAAAGGACCATCACCACCACCTTTATCGAAGCCTGAAAAAGCATCTTGATGACAAAAGAAAAGTAAAGATGAAGAAAAAGAAAAATAGGAGAAAACACCAAGAAACTCTAAGATATGAGATCGAGAGAGAAAACCCCTCACTTGAAAGGAGGAATTATTGGAAACGAAAAAAACATCAATTGTGAGAAAGGAAAACATCCATCAAGGGTCCAGGGCCGGCCCTGGGCTAAAGTCCGGGGTGCGGCCGCTTTAGGCCTCCGAAAATTAACCCAATACTAGGCCTCATTTTCCAGACAATAATGTTTATATATATATAAGCTGTTCCTAATCTTGCAAATGAGGAGGCGTAGCATTGATGGTCCTCTAATTGTTGATAGGGGCAGCACTTCCTAGGTTCAACTCTCGGGAGGGGCCTCTTGGCAAACTAATTTTTTTTTCTTCTTTTCTCTAGATAGAGAGATCTAGGTAGATGATGACGACCTTGTTCGTTTTGATGTTTTAACTTTGTTTTCCAATCATTATCCTATTTCTTTTTCCACCCACTACCAAAACTAAAATACCTAAAGTTACCAAACGAACATGACCAACAATTCTTGCATCGTATTCTAAATTAGTTATGCTTAAGTGCTTAGAGATATTACTCAAAGCACACGATAAATGTTTTGATAAGTTTTTTTTTGGCCTACATTTATTTCAATTTTATTTTCAACTTCTAATATCAAATTCACAAATAAAACACTTTTGACTATAAATAAATCAAAATAATTAATTTTCACTCAACAAATTCTGATAAAAACAAGATTCAAAGTAAACAATTCTCTCATTGCTTAAAATAGCATTCTTATGGTTAAAGTTAGGGAAATGATATTGGCACTCCAAAAATTGATGCAGGCACTCCAAAAAATAAAGGAAAGTGACTTTGGAATTACACTGGTTTTGGAGTGCCTGCATCAATTTTTGGAGTGCCAATATCATTTACCTAAAGTTAATAACACGATTAGTTAAAATAATGCAGTGTATGAGTGGTATTTCGTCACTCCGTATGTTTTTTTTTTTCTAATGGTATAAAATATTTTAAAATTTTATTTTAGTTAAATTACGAAACTAAAATACCATGTTTAATATTTTAACCTTTATTAACCATTTATGTTGATTTTTTAAAAGAAAATCTAAGGCCTCAATTTTAAAAGTCGCTTTAAGCCTCGAAATTCTCAGGGCCGGCCCTGCAAGGGTCAAGCTTAAAAATAATGCATTTAACGAAATAATTTTTTATACAATTTGAATATTATTTGATAGATCTCGGTGAGATTTTTTGAAAAGTGGAAAAATATTTCAATACTTAGTTTTTAACTTTAGGGATACCACATACCAATTCTATAAAACCGGCAAGGAATATATGGTTGTTGCTTGGTCAAACCAAGCAATTATTCCAATCTAAGTCCAACCTTAGCCTAGACTTGCCATGTCAGCAAGGCGCCACGTAGGATAAACCTCCACGTGTCAAACCCCAAGTAGGCAAAACAGTCAAATGAATGGTCCAGCGAAAGTCTCTGGTCTTGCCCCTCTATATTGTTTCTCTTAGCTATATATACATAACTAACTCTTGTTACTTAGTTTAAACCGATTTTACTCTCTCTCTCTCTCTCTCTCTCTCTGCCCATATACCTGAAACGTTTCTCTCTCTAGCTAGACTCTCATTCTTATGAAGGTTCATCCTTAATTGGTTTCAGTACGTAATGCATGCAGTTGCAGCTTAAAGAAGGCCGTATCCGTGAGAACACGCAGTATTATGTGATGTATTAGGGACTTGTAAAATAGGATTGAGATTAAAGGCTTTGGGGTATATATAGTCTAGCTTCGAAAGGAAATTATGATGCTTTGGAACGTGGTTAATCCGCCGAAGAACCTTCCGGCTGTAATTTTCTCACATTCGAAACCTCTTAGCGAATCTGTGTTCTTGCATGCATGCTCATGTCCTGATTAACAAGGGAAAAAAAATTAAACCCAAAAAAAGAAGATCGAGAGGAAGAGCGATCGGGTTCATTCATAGTTACATGCATGCATGCCATGTCCAAGTTTATCCAAAAAAATTCCCGTGAAAATTCTCATTGTTTGTCCAAGTTTGGATATTTCAAGTTTTTTTGCGTACTTGCACTATACCATGAATACCGTTCTTTGCTAATGCTGCGCGCCATTTTTATTTATTTTTATTCGGATTCCTTAGTTCCTCCAGCTCGTCAGGTGGTTTTACTTTGGAAACAAAGCTACGTACACACACGGACACCAGACACATATTCGAATAAATAAAAAAAAAACTCTGACCACTAGAAGTTTGTCTCATATTGCCTATGCCCTATGTAGTGGAATTTGTTGTTCGCGACTGGTCTAGCTACGACCAAAATCCAAATCAGTCGCGCGTCTGTGCCCTTTGAAGTGTTACTTGCATTGTGTTTTTTCCTCTTATTTTCTAGACATTATGTATGTGCGAGTATATATATGATCTTCAGGTTTTTTTTTTTTTTTGGCTCTTACGACTCTCCATTTCCATGGACTAATTGTCCTCCTTGTTTTGCAGGAAGACATTTCAGGCCTAAGTACTGCTCAAACTCTTGAATTATGTGATCCAGAGGTACTATTGTTCCAAGAACCACTCCAAAATTCAGAAGTTACTTCCACTTCTAATTGTTGCCATGAAGATACTAGCTGTCACTTTTTCAAAACCACATACAAAAACAGCACCGAAATTACCGCGGCCACCGACGGTTGCAGCCTCCCTGAATTAATCTTTGACAATGACATTTACGTATCAAAAGATTTTGCCCTGTCATCTTTCATACCACCAATATTTCCCAACAGTTACCAAGGAGACCAGCTATCTTTGCTTGATCAATCTCAGTCCTTTTCACAAGAAGCTGCAGTTGTTAATGGGCTTCCAGCTTATCCTCCTGATGACCATTTTGCCCCCATTGAGGGGCCTACAATAATGCCTTCCCTTTTGGGGGAGAGATGCTTGTCCTTGATGCCTAATCCTTACATGAGGTTGACCTCTTTTCTTGGGTCTGCAAATACAGTACTACTGGGACCATATTTACCATGCAATTTGAGTAGTAGTGCAGTAGTACTTTCTGATGATAAATATTCTGGGATTTTCAATGGGAGTACTGACTATGTGGGAACTAGAGTTCAGAATCATCAAGACTTGGAAGTACTCCAAGGAGATCATAATGGTGGAATTTTCTCTTCAGATCCTTTGCCTGGGATTTATGGCTCTAGTGGACCTTTGCCTGGGATTTATGACTCTAGTACTGTGCTTCAGGTATTTCTTCTACAATTCCTCTTTTTGGTACGGAATGAAATTAGATAAATCTTAAACAACATGAATGGACAAAAATTAGTTGTATAATCTCATGTTCGAGCCGGCCCCAACTGTTGGGGGTATTCACAAAGTCTGTCTACACTACACCACATCACCTGAACTCAATATATATTGAATGACTCATATTCACTTAAAAAGCTAAGTCTTACAAGTGGTGAGTCATTCAATTGTATATTCTCAAATTTTCGTTCATGTTTCCAACAATAGGAGTTTTTGAACAGTGGTTTAGGTTAGTGAATCAATATGTCCTTCTGTTTCATTTCCTCGATCTAGCTCCGAAGGTGAGTGCGGTTGATTGAAAAACTAGTCGAATTCCGAGAGATAAGTCCATCTTTGAAGCCAAGTTCTTTTCTTGCTTTTTCTCTTTGTTAGACACACGGAAGGCCGGGTGTCCGAACGGATAATCTATCATCTTTCTGGCCGGTATATATACTCTTCCAAGAAGCAGTTACTCAGGAAAAGTACCACAATATCATTTGTTCTGGCTTCAGCTCTTTGGCTCTAGACAACTTGCTAGTAGAATCAACTAAGTTAGTTCCATAAAGCGACTAAGCGAGGCAGTTACCTTCCTAGTTCTAGCAGCTAAGGTACGTAGCTTGGCTTGCTGCTCTTCCTTCTTGAGAGAATCTAGCCAGGAGTACGTTAAAAACCCGATACTCCTAAGGAACCGGAGCGAGCAAAATTCAGTAGAGGCTCTCGAAGAGGGGCTTTCGTTCTTTATCATCTTTCGTCTTTGCATCTGCGATTGGCGTCTATTGCGAAAGCGAAATATATATACCAAGTTTTCTCTTCTTTGTATTTTGGTCATGGTAATTGTTTCAAGAAGGCCGCACTTTGCAATGAGAGACAACATGCTGTGAAGGACGGCGGGAGTTCTACTCCGTTGGATACCGACGTCTCGAGCTTGGAGGATTCCGCAATCAAGGCTGCAGCCAAATGCTCTGTTGAAGAGAGGAAGGACAAGATCCATAGATACTTGAAGAAAAGGAATGAGAGGAATTTCAGCAAAAAAATCAAGGTCTTTCTCTTGCTCTCTCAGCCACCTCTCTTACATAACTTTTTTTTTTTTGGTAACTGGGGTGTCTGGGCCAGCTTACGCGCATCTCGACTAAATCCTCGGGGGAGACTAGCACAGTAACCCACCAGCATGGCCCCCCACTTAAATCATGGTTTGCTTTCAGGGGGAATCGATCCCTGCCATGTTCTGGAGTAGGTTCGCCCTTACTATTGGGGCAACCCATGGGTGGGTCTCTATTACATAACTTACATGTGGGATTCAATCTGATCCGATACTATCCGAAAAAATCTGAATCCAAATCCGATAACTTCACTTCTGTAATCCGAATACTAACCGGATCCAACTCGCGAACTTAACAATAGCTAATTCTACGCAACTTTTTACCATGGAAAAGAAAAACCTTTGAGATAGATTAATTTTAAAATAAGTACTCCATTGGGTTTAGAATAAAATATATTATATTATATATAATTATATTCGGATCGGGTTCGCATTTTTCAGATTGGGATTTGTAGTGCTGAAATCGGATTTTCCAAATAATTCGGATCAGATTTGAGTTATTTCGGATTTGGATCCTATGGGTCCGAATCCGGTCCACTGACAGACCAGTATATGATTCATATGGATTATTTTCTTCATATGTTCATAAAAACTGCAATCTCAAATTTGTGGTTTATAAACTCCTCGGTTGATAAAATTGAAAGTGGAAATTGCAGTATGCATGCCGGAAAACACTGGCAGACAGGAGACCTCGAGTTAGGGGAAGGTTTGCTAGAAATGATGAATTCCTTTGCCATGAAACCCCTAGAGGATCTTATAATGGCAACAATGAAGAGGACACAGATGAAAACGTAAGTGACAGTGGAAGGGATGCATAGTATCTAAGAGTAAATGAAATGATACTAGTCCTATATTTTACTCCTTCCGTTCCGTTTTGTTTGAACATCGTCCCAATTTGTTTGTCCATCTTCGATATTCATGCTGTCTTTCAATTACGAGATTTAATTCCTTCTGTTGGCGGCAGAAATTATGGGTTTTCCACCACCATCGTTTTGGGCCACACGATGCGTTAATTGCCGATTTGAACTGTTCATCTTGTAGGACCTACAAAGTAGTATTCTCATTTAAAAAATTAGCTTCACCGGACATCGATTGGTGTATCAAAATTAAAAATTTTGGTTTATAAAACGGATGGTCATAACTTGACAGGATTAGACCGTCCATTTTATAAATTAAAATTCAACTGTTGATTGATTTATCAATATTTCATCAAGCTGATTTTTTTACGTGAATATACTACACTATGGACCCTACAAGATGAACGGTTCGAATTATAACAATAAATGCACGGTGGCGTCCACAATGAGCGGCGGAGGAAAACCCACCGTTTCTGCCATCGGTGAAAAGAACTTAATCTCTTCAAGTACTTATATCTTTCGATCTAATGTTTTTCATGATTTTGAAAATTTTGTATAACACAACTAATCGAGAATCATCAAAAACATCCACGTTGCATATTTTTAGAGACCCATGTGGAAAGATACAAACACAAAAACGGGCACGAACTTCGAAAATGAACAAACAAATTGGGACCGAGGTTTTGCATGGGGTTTTCGCTCAAATGCCGTGTTTTTCATCCTTTTTTTTCCCTTCCTAGTCCATACAGGTTGTTGTGGAAGAAGACGGTACGGTGGATTCCTCGAATATCTTTGCTCATCTCGGCGGTGTCGATTCCTTCAAATGCCACCATCCGACTCAATCTAATTGGATTTGATCATCAGCGTATGCCAACCATTAAAAACCCGATCATCGGCTTTATACGACAATAGCAATGGACTCCCGTTGAACAGCACCATCTTCGACTGAAATCCTGACTTCGCCACCACTCGATATTGAACGACCCTTTTAAACCAGGATATGTGTGAATCATGGACTTGTAATAGTTGAATATGTGGGTCGTAAAGGTTTTTTGAGTAACTGTTGAGTCACAATGTGTTTTTTTTTATAATTAGAAAAAAAATAATCTTTAAATAGATTACATGATTTAACAGATCACAAGCATACCAGCGAACGCTACCTGAGAACCAAACCCAAAGGAAGGCTAGGAGACAACCAAAACACCACAATGAAAAACAAAACCGAAACATCCGCTAAAACAACCCAAACAACCAAAACGACCCAAGACCAAAAGCAAAGAAAAGAAAACGAAACTCAAGAGAGCAAACCGAAAAGACAAATGGTGCCCGAGAAAATAAGAAGATATTCTTCGGATAAATGGAGAACTTGGGCAAGCTCTATTTGTGTAACTGTCCAAATAGTGACTCAATATTGGCCCAGTAATATGGGCTCATGGATTATTAACCCATGGCCTGGACAATGCAGAATAAGTTTAGACGGATGTGGGCCAAGCTTCAATATCAACCTTGGACAAGGCCCTTAAAAAGTAGATGGCATACGGATGCGGACGCGATTTATGAAATAAAATCCATATTGAATATGAAATTAAAAGGATAAATTGAGAGCAGAAATCAAAAGAAGGCTAAAAGTAAATGGGAAGAAACATGCCACCTGCGTAGCTATAGAAGTAGCTGTTTTCTCATCTATATTACATTACACAACGGTTTTGCAAAATGTCTCTTTCACAACTGTCTTTCGTAGTAATTTGGACGGCAGAAATTGAAGACCCAAAAATGATCCATATGTGATGACCGTTGGATCCTACATTGACCACAAAAAAAAAATTGAATATCATGATTTCATAATCTTACCATTTGAATTTTAAATTTTGAAACATTACCAATTATACACCTTTTTTTAATTGGCTACCAAGTATAGACCCCCTTTCAAAAACTAAAGAGGTAAGTAATACGAAATTAAAGGGGCATTCCATAAGAAAAAATTATTTTGTCGTTGAAGTACTAAAATCCTGCCTTTCTTCATTGGGCTATTCGAGCCTTCACATTTTTCCATTACCTAATTAGATTTGACAAAATCTTGAAATTCCTATTTGATTCACAAATTGATCATAAAAGTCCATTCGGCCAAAGAAGATGAGGAGACACTTGAGAGGAAGATACAACACACTTCAAATTGCTCTTAATGGACTTTCAAGGTGTGTTTGGCTAATGTATTTTCAACTAATTATCTTAATTTGGTTGTTTTCATTTTTGTCGTATGCTACTTAAAAATAGCGAGGTTGAGGGGCAAGTAAAGTTTTTGTGAGCAGCAGTAAAAAAATATTATATTCTATTTTCGAAGCTCTCTCATGCCTTTCTTTTGCTATTGTGGAAATTTTATTCAAGTACTATTATGCACTATGTAGTCACCATGAAAAGAGTTCATGCATATTAACCTCAATACAACTTAGGATCAATGTACATTAGATATCGGGTTGTTGCGTAGTTGGAATTTTGCGAATGAGGTCTTGGCCTTCAAGAGGTTAGGGAGACAAAATTGGATAATTTGTTGAATACCAATTACGAGCCATGCCTTAAGGCACGGGCATGCACTAGTAATCCTAGCCAGTTTGGCCTTGACAGTTGCCATAGACACCAAACTGTGGAAGGCCCTGCCGCTGAGGAGCAAGCAATAACCTCTCTGTAAGCGTAGCAACCATTTTGTTGACTGCTATGGTCAGAGGTTCCAAGAATTGAGAGAACGATTGTGAGATGGACTGTGTAACGTCGTGGGAGATCTCGCGTCCTGCAATGAACATATGATTTCTGACGCTGTCGGTAGCGTCGCTAAGATCTTGAGCACTGATCAAAGGGCCAACTTCCTAGAGTACTGGCACATCAATTGCCACTCCCTTAGGACTCTGTGGTGGATCCGGGATGACTAAATCCGATTGTTGCTGGTGCTGTTGTTGCTGCTTCTTCACCATGATAAAACCCTTAGACGATTAGGGTCCCACTGGGCGTGCCAAAAAGTTGTTTGACTCCGAAATGGCTCAAGGACTGAGCGTGGGCGTGCCAAGACTTGTAGCGTCTAACGTAAGGGCTGCGTGTCCCTTTTCTGACTTCTTAATTGTACGGCAAATGTGTTGTAATCCTAAGTGCTAGATTGCAGTGATCGTTCGTGGTTTTGCCACAACGAGCGTGAACTTAGCTATTTCCTAACCTTGTAGGAAAGAGTAACGTAAAAGGAAAAAACGAACTTTATTATGTCGGAATAATAAAGTTGGGTATAAGGAAAATAAAACCCCAAATTACTTGATGAAGTAATTGAGTGAATACAGGAAAAGTAAAGATAGGTGCTTCGCTAGGGAGACTTTGGTTTAAGCGCTGAGCTTGATTGGTGTGGGAACCCTTTTTTCATCTTGTGAACTAGTATTTATAGGCAAATGCTGCACTGGTCCAGATCTGATCCAAATTTCCCGCCTTTACCACTAGTTGACAAGTGTCCCGAGTTGGCTCTAGATGTTGCCAAGTGTCCGAAATAACTACCCACTAACATATTTAGTGGGATCATGGATGGTTATTGGAGGTTTAAAAGAAAACCCACATGTTTTCTTTTACCATGGGAAGTTACGGAAAATTAAAAAAGGCCAACCAAGATAATGGGCCTCTTCCATTTCTTCTTTTCATGGGATGACATAAGCCTAGTCAAATGGCTCTTTGCAAGATAATAAATACTTACTCACTTTTCACTTTTCATGGGATTCACTGGTAATGGGCCATTTAATTAAATTAAATGGCCTATTATGTGTTTAACCCAAGAAAACACTCAATTAACTTCTATAGGTAATAGGCCAACTAATTCTTTTTTGCAAATAGGCCCAAAAACCTCTAAGCTTGTGACCAAAATAAATTAAAATTAATCAGGCCCAATCAATGTTGTCTTGACCTGATAATTTTAACTCAACACATCTCTATTTCTTGGCCCAATTTAATTAATCAATAATTAAATAGCCCTCCAGCGTTAACCGAAGGTTTGGTACCAAAAACAGGTGTAAACAGATTGGTTGGCGGATTCGCTCCTCGTATAACTAATCAAAAGTAATCTATTGTGAATCCCTAAGCACGGATGTGGATGATTCTTCATTGACCGGACCGGAAAGAAAATTAGTTTAGGTGTACGTAAGTTGACTCAAACACCCTAACGATAAGACCAAAAAAAAAAATTACGAACCGATAACTTGGTTTCACGGCGCTCTCAAAATTTAAGGAGTTCGTTAACGTACTGTACTGTCGCCGCAAGCATTAAATAAGTCAAAAGGGGTATAATATGACCGCATTTAATAAAACCCCACCTGTAAGGAATAACAAACACTACTTACATTTAGAATGCCAACATCTCCCTGTAAAGCAGTGCAAAATGGTCGAACCGGCTGCTCATCTTGACAATTGATAGTTTGGATTTTAACCGAGCAATGAACGATCCAAATTTATATGCAATTTACATGTGCTCAGATTCGATTCGAGCCGTCCGTGCCGAAATGAACAACCGTATCGGCCGCCTTGTACCCTCTCGCCAAGGAGTTGCTCGGCAACATCCCCGGGCGTACATTTATTGCATGTAAAAACATCGTAATACAATGCCAAGACCGTGATCCCGTTGGATACCCCACACACCGAGTCGTCTGCATCATCATGTCCTGCTCCACTAGAACCTGTTGTCTTGCTTGATATGGGGACCCAGTTTCACTAGGAAAGTATTTTGTCCTCAAAGGTTGTTCAACCGAAATAAAGCATGAAAGGTGCGTAATTTTAGTTTTAGGCATGATTTAAAATTGTTACGTCCAAAAATGAATTTCGCCTATAAATATAGGATAGAGATGTTTTTGCCAGGAAATGGTATTTGTATTTGTATTTTTTGAGAACTTAGGGATTCTGGCTAATAACTCGCGCATATCTCGACTAATTTTTAGATAACTAAATCCACCAATACAGGAGTAATTAAAGTCGGGAGAGAGTTTCGTATGAATTGACTTGTAAATAGTTGATAGCAAGTAGGAAGTACTTTTGAACTTCGGACCTAAGATGGAGCAAACCTCTAAGTTTTTGGGTCTGAAATGCCAGACTAAAACTTGGGGTTAGGTGAGGAGATGGTCTTAATATAAAATACGTTAAATTAGTTGAAAAGTTTCTCAAATTGATTTGAACTTCAACGAATCGTAAGCGACTAACAAGGATTTTGAGATAAGGGCCATAGATTTTAAGTTTTGGAAGCAAAAGGAGCAAATGTACTATTCTTGGACAAGAATGTCCCACACTCTAATTAGATCATTTATCCATCATAACCAATTTACTAAGTGATTTCTCTCTCGTTCTTTCTCTTTCTGCGTGCGTGCGTGCGTGTGCATAGCTCGATCTCCATTCGATGGCCTATCTCCATCAACTATTGTGCTCACTTCCGAATGTTGCTTTGTTACCGCTATCAAATGTCATCGTTGGTCCCACATCTACTACCAAATATTGTACCTCCAAATCTCCGCTACCGTGCACCATTCCTCTCGGAATCCAATCATCATTTTTATCACTGTGCCAATCATGTTATTTCTCTCTCTCTATCTGGTGCGTTGATGTCCTAAGTGGTAGTGGCGTGGCTATCTGCATTTTGAATTTGACATCACCTCAAATCTCACATCTGTGACGTTCACAAATCTTATAAAACACCGAGTACACTTCGTCAGAAATATGTGCTAGTACAGATTCTATGTGTGGTAAGCTCAATCTATGATCATGCGTCTATGGCCACTTGAGAACCATTTTTCCTGAGTTTTCTCCTTCTACTATTTATAAGCAACAATTGGGCCCCTGTGGTTGTCATTCCCAAATCCCAATTTAACACCTTCGGCTGACTATGATTATATGGAACTTAGAAGTGAGTCATTCATCATGTACTTCTTACGAAACTTGTGAGACGTAACTTGGGGAAAACTCGAGAGATATTTCTCCCTCTCACACACACACTTCGCTTCCCCTGCCCAACGTTATTTTGCTTGTCGTTCAATAATAATTAATTGGGAAGCGATAATATCAGAACTGTTTTTGTGTGTGTCAAAACTGTAATTTATAATATATGTAGTGCCGGCCTTGATGTTTGAGTTTCCTAAATCCCGACCCCAAGCTTGATTGCCTACTTACTACCAGGGACGGAACCAGGATTTCGTAAACGTGAGGGCCGAACTATGAACAAGATTTTAAAATTTCAAGGATTGGAAATCTAATAATTTGTTAAATGTCTAAATAGCACTAAATAACACTTAATGCAAAATACGATATTTAGATGTTATTAACAAAAAAATTACTAATATTAATTTTAAAATTCAAAAAAAAAAACTCACCCGAAACAACTCGGAAGCCGTGGCCCCCATATGACCACACCTAGATCCGCCTATGCTTACTACATTAAGTCATACAAAGTAAAAAGACATATAAGTAAAAATATATAAAATCGAGGTTACATTAGGTTTGCATTTTTTTCTGCTGCCCCACGGTGGGGATTGCTCAAACCCGAGATCTTGTGGGGCTTACCCCGGGCCGATACGAGGTATAAGGATGTTATGAACCACAATTTTGGCGGGAAAAAATTGGAGTATTAATTAACGAGGATGGATAATTCTAGGGGTGAGCAAAAAATCCGTTAAACCGCGAATCCAGTCCAAACCGAAAGATTTGGTTTGGTTTTTTAGTAGTATAGTTTGGTCATGGTTTAAAAAAATTAGAAACCATGTTATATGGTTTGGTTTGTGGATACACATTCACGGTTATGGTTTCAAACCGATCCGAACCGTATAATACATATATATAGGAGTAATATATACTCCCTCCGTCCCTTTTTAAATGTCCTGCTTCGTAACGCCAACTTATTAAAAAGAAATCATCATTATACCTTTCACATCAACTTTTTTCTCTACTTTTCCTACTTACCCATCATGATTACACTTTTACTCACTAATTTTTCAAAATAGAATCTACTTTTAGGGACAAAATAGACAATTTACCAACTTTTACCCACTAACTTTACAAAATGGACACTTATTAAGGGACAGCCCAAGATGGAATACTGGACTATAATAAAAGGATGGAGGGAGTATAATTTAATTATGATTCACCAAATAAATATGAGAGCCTTAGTTAACTATTTTCCTAATTTTATTGATCCTATTAAATCCACCGCAATATTTGTTTTTTATTTCCTACCAATATAATTTAGACTAAACTTCTATATATCAAACCCAATCCTAATTTTCTATGATTATTAATTTATTATACACAAAAAGCATTATCAGATCAATCAACTTCCATAGCCCAATTTTATTGATTTATAATACATATATATATATATAATTTAATTATGATTCACCAAATAAATATGAGAGCCTTAGTTAACTACTTTCCTAATTTTATTGATTCTATTAAATCCACCGCAATATTTATTTTTTCTTTCCTACCAAGATAATTTAGACTAAACTTCTATATATCAAACTCAATCCTAATTTCCTATAATTATTAATTTATTATACACAAAAAATATCACCAAATCAGTCAACTTTCACGACCCAATTCCTAAATTTCTATACATGAAAAACCAATTTCTATTCCTATAATTCCTTCACAACCAAGACTAATTACCCTAGATTTCTATACGTGCAAACCGTGGTTTAAAACCGAAACCAAACAGTATTTTAATGGTTTGGATTAGTTTGGTTCTATGCCTTTTGTGGGTTGGTTTGGTTCTCCAAATTCATAATCCGTAGGTATTGGTTTGGTTCTTGGTTTACTATAAAACCGAACCAATCCAGACCATGCTCACCCCTAGATAATTCCAAAAGTCCAGAACTGCCGATACCTAGAAAAAGGTGCACCAAAACGGGAATCTTTGCCACATTTTTTCTTCACAAGAATCGCGGGAAATCAAAAGGTTCAATAGAATCTGCAACTCAAGTAGCAATAGGGATAATTTTCTGCCGTTTTAAAAAAAAAAAAAAGTAGCAATGGGATGAGCCGTAAATCCAGACATTTTCGTTTTCGAGTTTGATTCTCTATGAGAGAAATCTATCCTAAATTCTCTAATCCAAGCTTAAATAACCTGGCTTTCACGGGATTGGGAAGGAGGATAATCGAGTGCGCATAAACTGGTTCAGGCACCCTGATCATCCGGGAAAAAAAAAAGAGTCCACTACATGCATGTCTGTTGCTTGTGGGTGTTCCATCGGTTTGTCTCTTTATCTGGGCTACCCATACCATAGGACAACCCATTTGGCCATTTCCATTGGTGGGCGTAGTCAAGTAACAATCCTGCGCACCAGCTCACATAATATATATATATATATATATCTCTCTCTCTCTCTCTCTCGTGTATGTATAGTGCGTGTCTCCTTTGTATTCTTTCCCAAATTATTTCCTTTTTGAAACTTTTTTTTTTTTCTTTCGGTAAGTCTCCTTTTTGGAATTGATGTTATCTTTTGAATTAAGGAAACATAGAGGGGTTGGAAAATGATTTTTGCATTCCATTTTCTATCAATGCACTCTAAAATTTACATCTTTTTAGTGTTTGTGATGTGAGGAGTTTTAAGTAGTAAAGGACAAATTTCGGAGTACGTTTATAAGAAAGTGGGGTGTAAAAATCATTACTTTAGTGGTTTTGTGTAATTTCTTTTTTCAATTAACCTAATCTTACAAAAAAAAAATTAGAATTTTTTTGTACAAGTTTATTTTATCGTTTAATCTAAAAATCTCATTTGTCTCAAATTTTTTTGTCAATCTTTCCTTTATTGGATGTCTCGTACTTTTTGTTCATTTTGACTAGCCAAGAAGAAAAAATTGACTCGTTTCTTTTTTCTCCTTTTATTCCCATATTCAAATCCATAACAAAAAAACTAGAGGGAAAATAATACATTACAAACCAAATATTAATCATCAAAAAGGGTAATTTTAGAAATTCATATGCTTGGAAGGACAAAGATTTTGGACCGGAAGGAGTAACATAATCTTTGAAATTGAATTAAAAATGTTTAGGACTACACATGCTTTACACAAATATTGAGACATTCCCATATTTAAATGGAGTTTCGATCCATAAATCCTTCTGGTGTAGTGAATGTCCTACTTTAGACATGAGTGTGCGCGCAATACTAAAAGTAAAGTAACCTAGGCTGGTCCAGGCATGTGACTTACGGGTTTACTTTCTTATAAAGACTCCATTTCGTTAATATTCTTATTTTTTAAGTATTTATTTTCTGTTTTACAAGACGTGTCATTATTTCACAACACGTCACCTTTAATTTAAAAAATAAGTATTTTCTTTAGCGGAACGGGGCCAAAGTCTCATATTAAAAAAAATTCAGGTACTATTAGGACTTTTGAGAGTCACTGTGAGTTTTCGACTCGTTAACTCCAAGAATTCAAATTTAATTAAATTACGTGTAAGCTGACCCAATCTTCGATTATAAATACAATACTGCGTAACCAAATTGACTGGAGTTGGGGGTGGTGGGGGTTTAGGCTATGAGCTGGGTCCACCCACCTAATTTCCCTGAAAAATAGAGAGGGCCGGCACGTATTTTCAACGAAAGTGGCCTCCAATTTCATGCCCCATTACGCCACCCATTTTCGATATCAGTTATCTCTCTCCACTACTTTTTTTTTTGGGTTCAACAGTTATGATGGGCGTCTGAACTAGTTTATGCGCACCTCAATTAATTCTTTTTTGCTTTAGGCAAATGCAAGTCATACACGCCTAGGAATTCACAATAAATTATTCTACTGCGGCCTGCCTCCAAAAATCGAACATAATCAAATGTGTGAATTCAATCCGGTCAATTATGTAAACAGCAAACTCACCGTCGAACCGAACTAACTTGAGGCGCTCTCTCTCTCCACTACTACTTCTCTGTGATTTGCTCTCTCTCTCTCTCACTCCCGAATTTCCCCTACAGCAGTTGAAAGCTAGGTGGGTAGTACTGTAGGCTAGTGCCGCGCTTATCCTTCTTTCCATGTGCAAGCTGGTAAAGCCCAACCTTTTTAATTTCTTCGCTGTTTCACTTTCTTGAAGTCTCAATATATTCCTCTCTTTCCCTTTATATTTGCATTTCCAATACGCAAAAAATGCTCCACAATGGAAATCAGGAAGTTATCTTAACTGGGTCTCGGCTGTTTTTCCATCAGGAGTCGAAGCGAAGCTTGATTTGAGCACTGGGTTGAAGTGGGTTCGGTCCGTTGGATCCAGCTCTTCAAGTGAGTAAAGGTGATACTTACATCTCTTCTGTATACAACAGTTCGCATCTTTTTGTGGAGTGTCTGCTCGTGACTTTTTTTCCTTTTGTTATAGTACTATTTTGTTTTTGTTTTTTTCTGAACAGGTACTATTTTGTTGATTCTGGGGAATTTTGTGTGGTTCAGTTTTATTTTAGTTCTTATATAAATTCCTTTTCAGCGTTCCTCCGGGAACATCCGATAAAATCAGAACGATACAGAGTAGATTAGCATGGCCCCTGCGCAAGGATGACGCACACGAATTCCTTTTAGGAGTTGGTAAGAGGTGAGAAGTGAACCGATATTGGAGAAGTCCCTTTTGGCTGATTCCAAGGATGTGATTTATTAAGCTTTATGTCTTTTATGGAGATGATGGATTTTCTTGAGCATATCTGTCTCTTTGCTTGTGTTTGCGTGTCTGTGTCCGTTTCTCTGCCTTAGAAATCTCTCTATTCTGCTTCAGTTCTAAAATACGTTCCTGTTTGATGGGAAGTAAAGATTTTTCTTTCTGAATTACAATCTTCTTGAACACTTATTCGAATCCCGTTAGATTTATTCAAAAAAAAGGTAAAATTTCACTCCATAGAAACTCCATGTTTCTGTAACTTGAACACTTTATTCGAATCCCGTTAGATTTATTCACCCAAGATGTGTCTGAATTGTGCACACCGATTAGCATATTTTCTTGGGGGGTTGGCTCTCTTTACAATTGGGATCAGTTAGTAATCAGTATGTGTTTTGTAGAGTTTTTTTTTTTTTTTTTTTGCTTTTTATGGTCATATCATGACAATTAATTGCATACAGTATCAAACTTAAAAATCAAGTTCCAAGGTGTTTATGTTATTTTCTCTATATAGCTATGAAGTTTCTATTCCCGAGTACAATGCGATCATTAAGCCAGAATTGTCATCATTGCTTATTTAGGAGTGTTAATTGAATAAGATACATAATCTCTTGGTGATTAATTTAGTATTTGTAAATGAACAGGGCGTTTATTTGTAAACGTACAGGGCGTTTGGAGACGAATCGGATATATAAATATGCTAGCAACGAACCCGTGCTATATATGCACAAAACAAATTCATGTTTATATACAATTATATGGGTATTTCATCTCTCTTATCCTTCTGAAATTTATTTCTCTATAGTAATTAATCATTATTTCCGTGTCATACCTCTAGACTTGTAAATTCTTTGATGGTGTAACAGTCATAATAATATGTCGTATCTTTTCAAAACCAGTTTGGTACTTTAACATGAGCCCGTAGTTTAACAAACTAATCCGCCGTGAAAATCGTAACATAATGTATTACGGTGAATGACATCGTAATATATTGCTGATGCAACAATCATATTATTAGATAGATACAAGATGTCAAATGTTTGTTAAAAGTTAATCAAGCAAGATACAATGATATTTAGGAGCATATGTAGAAGCCATGAACAGATTAACAGAGCAACGACAAACTTACAATATGAATAGAGAGTTTAAAAATAATATACAATACTAAATAAATAAATAAATGGAGCCTCGCGTATCCCTGCCGTATTGTTCCCATATCCCTCATGTATCCCCATGTATCTGAGTTGTATCATAAGTTCAAATAAGTAAAAGAACTTATCTGATACTTATTTGGTGTATCGGATGTGTATCCGCCCGTATCAGGTGCGTATTCGTATCGGAACATACTCGATACGCATGCGGGACCTACCTTAAAGACTCCGTGCTTCATAGTAACGGGTTTATGAGATTGGTAGAGATCGAAGTGATGATGGAGTACTTAACAAACAAATAATTACTAACCAATAACAAAAATATTTGAAGATATGAAGAGTAGTCCTGCAATACTACATAGCAATAAAGATATAAATGCATTTAGTGCTAAATGATTTTCATATGTCTAATGTACAAACCCATTTAACCAGTAGGATTTGTTTTGATTGTTTGCTTTAAGATTCAGTCGATCCTAACAATGAAGGGATGTGTTAGCCAAAACAAATGTTTTGAAATCACAAATTGATAATGATATGCATGACGAATCTTTTCCTTGGTTAATTGGATTTAATTTGTTCTTAGAAAGGATAAATTGCATTTCAAGTATTAAATCCTAATTCTAATAATTCGGTGCCACGCGGCAAGCTCATGGCTCTGATCCTCATGGAAAGTAGTCTTGCAAAACTATATAATGTAGATCCCCAATGATGATTAAAAACTCGAAAGATCAGCTTACGATAACTGTTTAATTCTCATCATAGTCCTTTCTTGTTAGCTTTCACATCTGTATTGTTTGAAACACTTCGTTTAACATCCAACCGGATACGTAATCTTGCAGCTGTTTATGTTACCTGTCGTTGATAACCTTCTGATTTAGAAATTTACGTTGATCTCTTGGTCCTACTTTGATTCTTCCTAGTAATTGCAGTTGCCTTTACGAATATTTTTGGAGATCTATGAATGCTACCTTTAGTCGCCTTCTTATTTTGGATTCAAACTTACTAAAGCTATACTTCTTCCAGGATTACATCTGAGAATTGAATTAGAGAGCAGAGATCAATAGCTTCAGCATTTTTACATTTTTGCCGGCCAACATTATTAAAGGATGCAATGCGAACTGCAGTGATTCGGCATTCATTTGTTGGAGAGAGAAGATGGAATTAACCATTGTGACACAAGGGGACAGTAAGAAGGAAGAAGATTCAGCAGAGAGTATGGGTAAGGACAAAGAATTAGCAGATGAAAGTAGCTTGGCCAAAAGAACGGAAAAAAGGGCCAACCCTAAGGATCTGCTACTATTGCATTCCAAGCAATCAAAAAGTGGTGAAAGTTGCATTCAGAAATCATTCAGTCGGCGTATTCACGGGTTAGACACTAGGATACCGAAGCATATCATTTGTCTAGACGAGAGGTATCTTCGGCGTTGCCTCCAATCGATATACGTGACTGCATCAAAGGCAGGGTCGAACAATAGTCACGATAATTTGTGTTCTTCAAAGATGGGTGTTTTCTCTGATGGCTCGAGTATCAGAACTACATATGCTTCTAATTTAGCTGATTTTTTAACTGAATATCCATTGGATTATAGGATGGGGAACGAAAGCAGGACTATTAAAAATATATTGAATAGCCCTTTGTTTCCTCAGTCAGGTGACATGGACGGTGATATCAATTTTGGGATTGCAAAATTGGTTGATGCTAAAAAATCCTTGGGTTATAGTTTTATGAGTTCTACCAGTTGGTTGAGTGCCAGCTCAGAACAGCAGCTAGAAAATAAGATGGTGGTACTTGGAAAAAATTCTTATGGATCTGAACCTGTAAACAACAGGCTTGTTTCTGTATCAAGCACAATCTCTACCGTTCCGGATCAGACTTCTTCGGTCTCTGAGGGTACTATTCAGGGAATGCTCCAGTGCACATGGAAAGCTGGCTCAAGCACAATCTCTACCGTTCCGGATCAGACTTCTTCGGTCTCTGAGGGTACTATTCAGGGAATGCTCCAGTGCACATGGAAAGCTGGCTTTCCTCATTATGTCTTCTCTGTAGATGATCAGAAGGAGCTTTATGTAGCAAATCTAGATAAGGCTGAGTCACCTTATGACAAGGTCTTGGATTATGTGTATTTCTTTCATTCAGTATCAGGTGGCAAAAAGGAACACAAGATTCGTGTGAACGAGTCTGATCTTGTTGGTAAGATGAAAGTATCTACAAAATTTTCACTCTGCCCAAATAATTCGGAAGTGGTGGAGACCGAATTTGTTTTGTTCGGGTGTGAGGAGAGTTCATTGGGTGAGGTGCAAACTTCAAGCCAGTATCCTAAAAAGAGGAATAAGGGATTGTCGAAAAAGATGGTGGAAGCATTCAAGCCGAGTCATTCATCCCGGGAGAGGACCTCCTCCAATTATGTGGGCGTAAGCGGTATGCACGAAAACTTTTCGGGGAAGCTGTTCCCGAATACGTATACAAATGCAAATTCATGTGGTACATCCAATCTTTTGGGAAATCATTTTGCGCCAAATCTTGAGTTGGCAGCCATCATCGCAAAGGATCATATTCGCGGCGGTTGTAAGGGGACAGAAATTGGAGGGTGGGGCCTGAATTTTCTCAAGAAAGTTGAGACTAGTAAGGCTGTTACATCTCTAGAAGCCTCACCTTCTGCATGTTGTCTTCGAAGTAGTGGCGATTGCTCTACGAGTATGGATGTTCTAGTCCCAGCGGGTTTTCATGGTGGGCCAAGAAACAGAAATGGCGGCCCTTCTAGCCTTACCGAGAGATGGAGATCCGGTGGGCTTTGCGACTGTGGTGGGTGGGACATCGGATGTCCTCTCACTGTACTTGACACTAGACGAAGCATAAAAGACGTTTCATCACCCCAAGTCGATACAAAAGGGGACAAGAAGTCACTTGATTTATTTATACAGGTGCATCAAGTTCCTTCCAATCTTTTGGCTAGATTATGTTCCTAATTGTGGGTGCTTCTAGACTTTTCTATGCATGTTTGATGGGCTCGGGTGCTAGTGTGAAGTGTAGATGCATATCTAGGGGTCGAACCCACCAAACCTTTTATGCAGACATGACAAAATAGATGAATTACCTCTTTTGCGTGGTATGAGTGTTTTCATGTGACTTTATCAGGATGGTCACTGTTACAGTTTTACCAATACACAAAACCAAAATGTTAAATTCACACAATAACAAGTATGGGAAGGACCGGCTGGGCAAATACTGTTTGGAGCGGGTGCTTCATTTAGCTTGGATATTTGTATAAATCTGTCATTTTGGTCGTAATAATTTGTTTCGATTTCGCAGGGTTCAATGCGAGGTGCACCTGTCATGAAAATGGTGAATATTCACGAGGGTTTGTACTTTATTCATTTCCAGTCATCTCTATCAGCTTTACAGTCTTTCTCTATCGCTGTGGCTATTATTCACACACGTACTCCCGCTCTCCAACCCAAAGTGTACAGGAGTTGACATAACAAGAATCGAGAAGGTTACGTAGAATTAGCTGTTTGTAGTACATTGAGTGATTATTTATACATAATTGAACAGTTGGCTGTTCTGTGATATGATTGTTGATTCCTTATTGCAAGGTTATCGTCTCGTTTTCAGGTTTGGTATCGATATAACCCACTTCTGATTACTTGCGACAGGCAGAAATAAATCCTGTAATCCACCTCTTTTGTTCAAAGTTTTTTTGGAGTGAATTTGATATGAAAAGTTGTTGACAAGCGGCATCATGCATGAATATTGTTGTTTGTACAATAGGCATAAATGCAAAATCGAACTTAAGCACGGATACAATCAATCCGAAGGTCATTTTTCTAGTTGCAGCGGGATAATTCTATGTTTTTGGGATACATTCTATCTTCTCGCGTAAGGCCTGTCGTTGTGGTCCTTTGGATTGTAGGATTATGTACTTTCTTGGACTCTTTTCATTTCCTTCTTTATTGAAAGGTTCTTTCTTGTCTCTGAGTATGTACAAAAGGTTCTGATTGAGCTCTTGGTTTGAACTTAGTCTTCTACTTAAAAGAGTCTTCTGCAGAATTCTGGAGTGGCTTTTGTGTTGTTATGGATAGAAGGTGGATCACACTGCCGTACAATGCAAATGCGCGTAGCTTACACTTAGGTTTCACACGGGACCCGTACAGGGGTGCACTACGGGGGTGTAGTGCTCAATCTGACCCGTCTATCTCTACAATCAACAGTCCTGATTTCTATCCTACCAACAGGAAACTTTTCGAAATATGGACAATTAAAAACACTTTTTAGATGGCTCGAATTGCGCAACACACTTTTGTAATGCACCCTTGCACTAAAGATTTGGATGCTCAAGATGACAAAACGACCCCTTAACGATATAGCTAGAAGCCATCGTAACAAAATTCTGGCATCTTTCCTACATCAAAAATTGCCTGCGCGTAGATGCAATGTGCAATCATACTACCATACTTCATTACTAACTATCCCAAAGTAAGAATCAGGAGAAAAATGCATACTGTATACGAACACCAAAAGAAATGAGGAATGTAAACAACTGAAACATCCTCTGGGCACGGACAATATTGGCCAAAGAACAAAGCAGAAATCAGACCGAGCTTCGGGTAATTGCTGATCTGAAACTTCAATGTAAATTCAGTTCTATCCCTGGCCTTCGCTTGAAGTAGTAATTAGCACGAAATGATATTAAAAAAGAAAGAGTAGAGGTAGCAAAATAATAATAACCAAGTTTAATACACAAATTTATTACTGTATCTAGATAGGTGAGGGTGATAAACCATCCACAGTCTTTAACAGCTCCTCCCAAAGGAAAGCAAAACGAGGTCCGAACGAACTCTTAAGAAAAATCATACAAATAAGTTTATACTAAAGTTTCCAGTGCTTTATTGTTGAGATCTATTCAGCTGCATAGTTTCAGTTTGTACCTCTCTCTCTCCTCAAGCCATCTGTCTGGGTAGAACGATCAAATGGTTGATCCCCGAAGCCTGAGGTGTTATGCTCCCAAGCTGTCGAATGTACCAAAAACAACAGGACAATTAGAACACAAGGAGCACAAACAAATGCATCTTACAATCGTGTTAGGGAACATAAAATTTCAAGCATCCAACTAACATAGCACGTTAAGATGCAACGAAGCAATATTCCTGAATAATAACGAGCGAAAACAACAATCATTTCGAACTCGGTGGATATTCCATTCGTTTACTAGGAATGGGTGACCAAAAACAAAATTGGGTCTCGTGTTTAAACATTCTCACTTACAAAGCAACGCACAAACAATTGAAGAAATTCTGGAAACGGATGTGGTTAAAAAGAGCAATCAATTCAGCCACTGCCGCAAGACCAAAAAAAGAATCAAACAAAGAAAAAGAAAACAAAGTTGTATAGTTTGGATAGAAATGCCATCGGAATTCCCAAACATCATTGTTCCCCACTGGAAGCTGGTTTAAGTTCACAAAAATGTTTAGCCTCCCAACTGCACCACTCTCTTTTGTTACGCCTTCAAAATTTGCACACCATAAAAGCAAGTGACTTGACTCCCTAATGCCCCGAAACATTTCTTTACAAGACAACAAACCATATACTATGAATTAAGGAGTGGAAATAGTTGAGAATAAAATGAAAGAGAGGGCATATCTTCATGGACTCCAGGGAAGAACATTATCTTAGGCAGCTAGGTCAAGCCTACTAAAATTCTCTTTCATGAAACTCAAATAAAAAAAAAAAGAAAGAAAAGAAAAAGAAAAAAGAAGACCCACGATCGAAGGAGTTATGTTGAACACCCTAGTAGCACAGAACATCTGAATAATAGTGCATGCAATTTGAATTCTACAAAAGCCTTCCTCGTAACATTGGATAATTGCAGTTTTCAGGTCTACTATATACGCATAAACTATTTTGGAGAGAAAAATGTCAAAGCAGCATGAAAGGAAATTTACAAAAACCATCAATACATAGTACAATACCCCTCAAAATGATGAGAAACTTCGGATGCTGAAGCAGGAACTAACTCCTCTATAGATCATTATAGCAAGTTTGTACGAGTTTAAGAAACTCTTCTTACCATGGAATAACACAATCAAGGAAAGCCTAATGGATTCATGCATCAGGAAAATTTCTCAAACAACAAAAACACATTAAAATCCTCAAATGCATGACGTCACTTGTACAAGTCCAACTTTTCTGCTAGGCAAGCCATTGCATCTCTTTCTCACCAATTCAGTCATGTGGTTTACACTCCTTATGGAGACATGATTGACATTTGCTCTTGGTCTCTTGGACTGGACTACTAGTAACTTGAGCCAACACATTTTGGTATTTGCATGCTTTTCCTTTTCATCTAGTAGGCTACTTGGTTCCTCCACAAACTACCATGCAACTTCTAGAGTTACAACGCAAAGTTTCTTTAGCAGTAATAACACCAAACCAAACCAAACCAAACCAAACCGACCCTTAAGTCCCAATCAATTGGGGTCGGCTACATGAATCTGTCTACTCCATTGAGCTCTCTTGTGATCATGTTATGTGATATCCAATAAACCTACATCCTTTCGAACTAACGCCACTAAAGTCAATTTGGGTCTACCCCTACCCCCTCCCGTAACAAAATCACTCCTCCTAACTATTGCATCTATGATATGCGTTAGTTTATTTTCTCTCATCTTATCTTCGGCGCTACCTCCACCATTCCGCGAAAGTTTTCGCTTCTAATTCTGTCTCATAAAGTCTTACCACTCATCCATCTTAGCATTTTAATTTCAGCTACACTTATTACTCCTATGTTGTTTCTTACTACTTACTAGCCCAACCCTATGTGATATATGACATAGGTGGCCCTATAGCAATAGGTTAGAATTTGCCTTTCAACTTTGCGGGTATCCCTGTGGTCGCACAACACTCCTTAAACACTCTGCCACTTTGATCCATCCTACTTGTACTTTGTGATGCATCATCTGCAATCTATCCATCCTTACTAACAATTGACCCAAGATACTTAAGATGCTCGCTTTTTGCTAATTTTTGATTCCTGATTTTTGAGGGGTGCAACAATGACAAATTAACACCATCCCTAAGAAATCTTGCATGTATTCTCCCTCAGTTCCCTTGATCTCTAAAATCTATAAAATGCTTCTTCACAATCACATTTGATCGAGTTTAGTAATGACTTCTAACCACTTATGAGTAAAACTGGGAGGACACCAAACAACGGGGAAATGATATCTTCAGAAGATTTGGCACAATGATTCAGTTTCAAACCTAATTTGAACATCACAACCTCGGTTGACCCTTTGGTGAAATTCTTAGCAAACCTTGAACCATGGTTGTTGAAGGTTCCACAGCAAGCAAGTAATGTTAATTACGGAATGTCTACTCAAGATACTCATAACATCTTTTGATATCAACAGATAGAATTAAATTCGTCATCACCCTCAATGCTTCTCATTCATGAGCCAAAATACCCAGCCATATTTTATTTTGATTCGTCAGGACAAAAATTAAAATGTAGTATATCAACATTGTCTCTGAACCTCGTAACTCCAACAAGCAACATGTTGTAGACAAGTATTATTAAATTGTGCTGAAGCCCATTCCTACGAGGCACTTGGTACTTGATTGAGATCCATCCCTATAGGGTCTGCTACGACATGAAACAGGGCCATTTCATGGCCAAAAACGGACCCCAGGCCGTTTTGGTCTGGTGCTGATTTGGCATTACTGTTCCTCTTCCTTAACATCATTTCCTCATGACTTCATGATTCAGGCTGACATAAAAAGCCCTTCTAACCGTTCATATGTCAATGTGAGGCTTCAACAAGAACATCAGCAAGTGCATATAAAGGATTCCCCAAACGCGGTTCAAGGGGTTTGGGTTATGTTGTTGAATGACGTCGTTCGATAGCACAGTAGAACCGTTGCCCTTTAGGTCCCCCAAGTCCAAAAATAATTCAAAGCACATCCCAGAATGAATTGATGGGAGTGAAGACAATGACAGACAATCATCACAATACTACACCCATGAAAAAAAAATGTCACCGTTTAGAAATACAGGGCAATATTATGCATGGGCATCATAGATTGCAAAAAAAAGTCCACTGCGTTTTACAATATATGGAACTATAACCGATAACTAACTAACAACACATTTCATTCACCAGTTCGTGGTATTAGTCTGTTGTATATATTGATTCCTTGCAGTAGTCACAAAGGAAATTAAAAACAAGATCAAATACTCTTCAATGTTGCAATTCCCTGTCTCTATTCGTCAAGGCATGCACTTTATCGTTGAATTGGAAAAGTTCCCCAAAGAGATGAATGTATTCTTTCCTCTAAGATGTGTGAGGCACACTTTCAAAGGATCCTAAATTGATCAAATGTCGAGCAAAGCATTCCAGCCTATGTCTACTAGTTTCCTTTTCCATTGTCCTACTCATGTGGCTTTTATCATGTTCCACATAAATGCCTAGATGATAAAAGGAAAGGAATGCAAATAGGTAATTTATAGCAAATTGATAGTGGACTAGCCGCCAACATTAGTGTTCTTTCTAGTTTCTGGTTTTTACCTATTGTGCCATAATAGTCAACCACAAAAAAAAGGCAGCAGCAACATGGATCTAATTGAATACTTTCAATTCCTGTGTCATTATCCTTTGATGTTGGTTTAACTTTAGCAAAGTATTTTCATAAAAACACAAACTTTGAAAAGCATACAACTATGGAGATTATTGCCCCTTAAATTTTACAACAATGATATGGATGGCACAATCAACATGATAGTACTAAGGGCATGGTGCTTAAGGAAAGAAACATTGAAATGGCAAAAGGTAAAACAACAATTTATCATACCTTTCTCTCTTTCGTTACTCATTAAGGTAAGTTGGCATATTCTTAAATGCATTAGGTGAAACTAAGCTCTCCACATAGACGTCTGCTTGGTGAAAATAATGAATGCCACAAATTAAAGGATGCTTGAGTGTATGGTCTACGAGATCATAAAGGACAAATACCCCATTAAGATTAACCAAAACCCCACCATCCTTCATATACCACAATGGTCTTGAGCGCCGAATTGGCTGGGGCTCTGGCAAGTATGGCATACTGATCAATTTTGTCCATGATTCTTTCCTGCCATATTCATTCATTACCCACACATCAAAACTAAAAGCATACTCACAAAGAGCACATAGGCATCCTCTCAAAGCCCTAACAGATAGCAATGAACACTCCTTCCCAAACTTCCCAAAATCAGGTTTTGGAATTTCCCTGTATGTCTCCTCCCCTAAGTCAAGGGCTATGATAACCCAAGAGTTATTGTTGAGATTTGTAGCGGACCAATGAATTGATCCATTCACGAGCTTGCTTGATTCCATGGGCCGAAACATAATCAAATTGCTAGGGAAACCCCCAATCCTCCTCCACGAATCAGTTTTTAAGGAATAAACCTTGACTTCGAGTGGACCTTTGGCAAAAGCAACTCTAATCACCTTGTAATCATCATTGAAGGAGTCATATCCAAACCCATAAGAAAACCCAAAATTAGCTCCTTCCCCGAAAGACGGCAAAATGTGGCTTTCTCTAGTCGACGGATTCCATATGTAAAAATTGTCAACCGATTTTTCATAATAATAAATACATACCAGCCCGTCACATGAGCCCACAATCCCAACACCCCGTCGCAGAGTCTTGAATGGGTAATAGAGATCTACTGCACGACCATATGGCTCATGAAAAAACGAGCGTAAAGAACAGGATTTGAGATCATGATACTGGTACCGTATGATGACCCTCCAATTGTTAATGTTGTCATCCTTGGTCACAAGACTGAGGTGCTTTTTCACAAATTGAGGCTCATATATTATGGTGCACCAAGATTTGCATACGCTTCTGAACCGAACCAATGACTTGACAGGTAATTGCAATAGAATCTCAATGATGAGTTCCTGAGGGAGATCAGGCAATTTGAATAATTCTCCACATGGAGGGATTTCTAGCTGTTTTTTTGGAGTTTGTTTAGGAAATTGTTGGTTTTTTGAACGGCTGCTTTCGGCGGCCATGAATTGGGACGATATAGGGTAGCGGAGGTGACAGTTGATTTGGGGATTTAGGGTTTCATCCCGAGATGGTGAATAGAAAGGGAAAGAATCAGTAGTGAAAGGAAAGTGAACCAGAGGGTGGGTGACATGGGTTTAAATGCTTTCGTAACGTTTCCAAATCACGGCACCTGGAAGCGACCAATTAAATCAAGGCTCTGGTTGTTAACTAAACAAGCATACACTTGCTGCCCGCATTTACGTCCATGTGCGGGGAGTTGGCATGGTTCCTTTATTGCTTCGGATAACAGCAGGTTTCGCCAATGCCAATATTGTTGTGATCTTCTTATAAACTTCAAGTCTCCAACTCAAACACACCAAGTGCAATAGAGTTACAGTTGGTCAAAGAAAAAATTCACCGACGATTTAATCCTGCGTTTTTTTCAAATTTGTGGAGAAGTGTGTTGTCCAATAGAAGCACCTATCAAATCTACCTTCATTATAAAATCATAATTGTCGAAACTCGCAAGTACTAAACACACTTAGCAATATTGTCATATTCTTATCAAATCCGCACTCAAAACATGTTTAGGTAACTTACAGTGCATGCACAAACATCATACATAGAAGCCTGAGTTTAGCATGAAATCGTGATATAGTTGATTATGGAACCTCGTATCATGTCAGAAGCTCTGCTAAGCTACTTTTTCAATTAGTATTTTGCACCATTACATAGTGGATGGATTCACCAAAAATTGAACCCAGCTCATTCAAATGATTGGAACCATAGGATTAGAGGCATTTTAAAAAGAGAACTAGTTGGCATTATCCAAGTTTAAATTACAGAGTGAGAATCAATATCCACCACCTAGAAACAGTAAAACTTTTTACAACCAAGTTTTGGGTCATTTGAGAAGATGTTAGCTATGAACAAGTAGGCAAGGTAATTAACTCACTAGCGACTTCATACAGAAGAAACTGTATTTGCGCGAGCGCGAGCGCGCGCGCGTGAGAGAGAGAGAGAGAGAGAGAGAGAGAGAGAGAGAGAGCACCATGTCTCTTCACAATCAATTTAACAACACAGCTAAAAAATATAAGTTAAAGGGAAAAAAACACTAAAAGTTGCATGAAAACTGTCTTAATTTTGTTGGTCTTCTAGTTCTATAAACATGGACAACTAGCAAGCCATTACAATCCAGGCCAATTGACATCAAAGCTGAATACATAGCACCAATTTTAATTCTCTAAATAAAAACAGATCATCGCATCAGAATTATTATCAAAATAAACAACATAGACTTGTAAGTTGTAACTAAGATAATCCATATTACTTATCTGCCCATTCTTCTTCGAAACTGTCTTTTGTCCTTCATATTGCCGCTAAGTCACACTGCAAGCAAGACAAGGCGAAGCAAGGCTCACTACATGGTTCGGAGTCATGAGCCAAAATCCCTGCAGGTTCCATCACAAGTGTCAAACACAAGTAACTTCACGAGACCCAAGAAATAGTCAAGAGTTTAAGGGGCCTACTTGTCAGGGCTTATTAATCCTTCAGAAATAGTGCAGGTTGAACACATTGATATCATGGGGAAGGTTGGGCTCCAAGGATGACTTGTTTCTTTACTCAATCTTTGCTGCAACTGTTGTGACCAACTAAGACTGTGCCAGCACTTCATAATCATCAAGTATGAGCTATTTAGGATATATAGGCCCTGACAAGTGACACCCATTAAAACTTGGCTTAGTACTATGGCAGTGGTAGGGTTAAATGAACCAAGTTAAAAGTCCAAGCTCAACTCTCTTGTAGCCTGTTAGAAGCTCGTCTGAACTGAACTTATTATCTTAAGCAAACGTGAATTTCCTGAGCTTTTGGCTCAAATTCGGCTCGATAATGGGTGAAAAGCCTAAGCTACTTGAACTTCGCTGGTGAAGGAGTAGAATAGCCTGATTTCTCAAAGAGGAAGGCAATGAAAAGGCATAAAACTAACTGGTTGGAACACTCACAGCACGTTAGCTAGGGTGCTGACCGTTCAACCAGGTTGCACAAACAGGAGCAAAAACCAAATTACAATTTGCATCTCATATTCTATGAGACCGTAAATGTTTTAGGATTCTGTATCCACGTAAAAAGTTTAATCAGAGTACATGTATTAAACTTCTAACAGTCATTAAGTTCAACTAAGGATAGTCTGATCAACATGCTAATCCAAAGACAAATAAAGCAAGTTGTGAATCACAAAACTAAAATGTAGGATAGACAATAGATGATAGATCTCAATCCCAATTTTCTGATGATTGCTCGAAGTCCAAGCTGCGACTGCTACAAAAGCAATACAACTGATGCAGGTAACCTTTTTGTTATTCCGCCTTTGTTTTTGCCTGAAAATCTCTTGCATTCACTTGCTGTTCAAAAAACAAAATAACTATTAACAAGAAAGCCTTGGGAGTCACTTCAATTAGTAGACATGTTATTGCTGTGATGAAATGTGGGGGAAAAAATCAATCTTTATAAATATAAAATTGTAGAACATGCTTGGGATGTCATAGTGTTGCATAAAAAACTTCAATTACATAACATTCCAACTGTAAAGTGTTATGTAACTTACAGAATGTTTTCAGCAATAATAAACAGATAATGTATGTAAAGTTAAGGCTGTGATTGACAGTTGACAATTGGCACTGGATATTCCAGATAATGAGTAATAAAATTTCCGTTTGACCGGAAAAAAAAAAGGATAATGAGTAATACGATTATATAGTCTTTGGCCACATAAACCAACAAACAAATAAGGTATTATATACTTGGAGATATATTTAAACAAAAGTCAGAAAAACGACAAAACATACTATAAAACAAAACAAAACAAAAACAGAGAAGGCCTCTTTTTGAAGAAAAGAAAGAAGTCTAATGAAACCTCTTTTTGTTTCATCACCGAGTAGTATCTCAATTGTGCTGTATACATGCAAGCTAACATAATGATTGATTATAACATTGAAAAGATACAACTTGAAGGGGAAAAGAAGGACAACAGGAATAAAAACCATGATTTACCATTTCCGCTCCTTCCTTCCTCTTCCCGGCATTATTAAGAATTTGAGATTGTTAGTAGGGATTTAGCAAACTGAGGTTTTCCGAAAAGGACATTGTTAAGTTCTGGGCATCCAAGGAATCTGTAAATTGCTACATGTTCTGTTTTTCAAAAGGTAAATCGCTAAGATATCACTTTCTACGGCCACCAAGACGACTTTGCCATTCTTCAACAGAGGCAAGGGACTCAACCACTTCCCTGCTGGTTTGGTTGGGCGTATATGTTTAGCGAAAGACTCAACATTGTAAAAATCAGTGATCAAGCATAAGCTCTAAGTCTCCCAAGGTTTTAGACATCGGCACTGGCTGCTACGCAGCACATCGGTTTTTTGGCTCTCCCATACCATTACTCTCTCATATATTGGTGATACAAGAAATTGGCACGTGTACGTCGTTTCCCAATGCATATTGCTTCATATCCGTTTTTTTCCCGCTTCATCGCCGATACTTACGGCTTTATGTGATTTTGTGCCAAAAATAATTTTAGAACATTCATAACCGCTACACCGGATTCCCGCGATATCTCTGCCACCGTAACCGTTTATCGTTCACCTACTAGCCCAACTCTAGCACAGCTTCTCTCCTTCGCCACATCGAAAGAAACTATCTTGCATTTATCAGGTGAATCTTGTAAAATATACAGTCCATCTGAGAAAATTCCATTAACTCGTACCTTCTCTTATGAATTGTCTTAAAAGACTCCGCCAGGGAAGTCTTCAATCTGTTTCCAAGAACTAGTTCTCAATGAACACTATAACCAAACTTCCAGTAGATGGATCATAACCAATACCCATAACCAAAACTGAGCTTTTCAACTGTGAAACTAAGCGTTAATGTTTTCTCTTCGGGTTAATGCTTACTCTTCTGGCACGAAAACAGAGGAGGAACCCCAAGGGGTTGGCCTGGTGATGTTTGACTTGGGACTTAGGTGTTTGCTTCATACTAAGGTTTTAGGTTCGATTCTCCCAGCAACTCTGGGGCCCTCATGCGTAAGCGTGTGAAACGGCTGTGTAGGAGCTGAAATGAGCGCAAGGTGAACCACGACACCTGCATTACAAAAAAAAAAAGGAAAAGAAAAGAAAAGAAAACAGAGGAAGAATCATTCCACAAATCCCAAAGAAGAACTCTTCGACGATCGAAACTACATTTCATTGAATACATTTCGGCCGAAGAATTGAGACATGGGGATCGGGGAAGAAATGATAGAATTACAAGACTAGGGTTTTGGGAGGATATATCTGCGACTAGGATTTTTTCTTGTGGGAGTCTTTGGCATTGGAACTCTTTGACGACCATTACAAAACTTTCTTCTTCTTCGTCACCATCTCTATTTGCTCTGCAAAACTGGGTTTATGGTTTGTTGTTCTTAAACTAGGGTTTATGGAGTAATTACTAGTAGCATTAAACCGGGTAAAAAAAAGAGAGAAACAAATCTGAAATCACCAAATTTACGTGACCAGATGGCCGCAAGGTTTCAGTAAGTGGCCGCAATTTGAGAAATCGTGGCCGCAACAACAAGGTTTGGGTATGTGGCCGCAAAGTTATTGTAGATGGCTGCCTGGCTGCAAAGTTTTAGTACTAGACATGGCTCCGTAGGGAGAAATTTTTCAGTGCCGGGTGGGCACGGGACACGTGGTGCCCGTGCACCATCTCGGCCGTCCAATAAAATTTTGGACGGCCCAGGCAGCCGAACAGATCTGGGCCGTCCAAAACTTCATTGGACGGCCAAGATGGTGCCGGGCACCACGTGTCCCGTGCCCACCCGGCACTGAAAAATTTCTCCTCGGTAGGAGATGCTTTGAGGCAGGGCTGCAAATAAACTGATTAGTTATCGAGTTCAATTCGACTCATTATTGTTCGATTCGGTTCGTTAAGAAAGATTTGTCTCGATTAAAAAAGTTCGTTCAGTAAATTTCTAACCTCGACTCGTTAAGGGTTTGGCTGTTTACGACTCGAGCCAAACTCAAGCTAAAATTTTTGATTTATTTACCAAACAAGTCGAACTCGAACACACGACAAAACTCGCTTGTTTACAGCCCCTGGGGAGAGAAGCCAGGGGGACGTGGCACCACGAGGTCGTAATTATACGAAAAGACAAAGGTGTTTGCGGGAACTTCACTGTAATACTCCCAAACCCTAGTTTTTAGCCCCTCGCTATAAGACCAGCGCCAAACCCTAATCGGTCCGCACTCCTCAGCCGAAAATGTCGAAGCGAGGTCAGTTCACCATTTCTAGTGTCTTCTCAATCGGAAAGCTCACCATTTCTAATAACTCAATGGTTTGAGACGCTCATACTTTTTCTTGTCTGTATTTTTTTTTTACCGGTCGCAGGGCGCGGTGGATCGGCGGGGAACAAATTCCGCATGTCGCTGGGTCTCCCGGTGGCGGCGACGGTGAACTGCGCCGACAACACGGGAGCCAAGAACCTATACATCATATCGGTGAAGGGGATCAAGGGCAGGCTCAACCGGCTGCCGTCGGCGTGCGTCGGGGACATGGTGATGGCCACCGTGAAGAAGGGGAAGCCCGATCTGAGGAAGAAGGTTATGCCCGCGGTCATTGTCAGGCAGCGCAAGCCGTGGCGGCGAAAGGACGGCGTCTTTATGTACTTCGAAGGTTGTTATCGATAAAAATGGGAAATGTTTTTTGTTTACCTGTTTATGCTTTTTGGGATTTGCTGTTATTTCGATTGGGAAACGTTTTTCACTCCGCTGCAAACAAACCGAGCTGCTCGTGGCTTCGGTTCATTTGGTAATTGAGCCGAGTTCGAGTTTTAGGCTTCTTTACTAAATGAGCCGTGCTCCACACTCATAAGGCTTGGTTTGTTTAAAGAGGCTCGTTAAGTAAATTAGTCAGGCTTCGTTTGCTTATAAACGAGTCGAGCTCGAGTTTAGGTTCCTTTAGTAAACCTCAAACACTACGAAGCTTGGCTCGGCTCGTTTACACCCGACTTTTAGAGCTTCTCCCTTGCTTTAACCCCTTCTTTTTCTTACTCAAAACTCAGAATTTGGTTTAAACCCCATAAAATTTGCTTCAATTCTCGACTCAAACCTGTACCAGCTTGAGTTTTACTCAAATCAGGGGACAATCTAATTTTTGCAATCACATTACTCGCTATTTAAAAACACCATTTAACTAACAATGTCGTAAATATTTTCTTCTTTCTTTTACTTATTGTGGTGCAAAATTTTCTCTTGCAGTAATGATGTGGGTTGTTAAATTATAGTGGTAGTTTGTCAGCATGGAATTGAATCGAAAGAAGTAGTTTTGCCATTCTTGTCGAGAATCAGAAGATTGTTGTAGCTTGCACAAATTACTCATTATTTTTAAACACCACTTAACAGACAGTGTGGGAAATATTTTCTCCTACATTACTTATTGGGGGGTGAAATTTTATCCTGCGGTGATGATGTGGTGTTGATAAAATATAATGGTAGTTTGTTGGCATGGATTGTGTCAAAAGAAGGAAGTATTTTCGTCGTCTTTGTTGAGGGAGTTTTTTCGTAGTTTAGTTTGTGTTACACTATGTTCTACCTCCTTGACATTGTACAATTAACCTAGGGAGACAATGAATAGAAGCAATGAAAGAAAAGACTTTTTGTTCTTTTGCTTCGTTCTCTCTCGAAACCACCTTCTCTTCATAGCAGTGTTCTTAATGGCGCTTGGCGCTAGTCGGACGGCGACCCGCCGCCAAGCGCCTAGGTGCCGCCGAGCCGAGCGATTCGGCGTTTTTTTTTTAAATATATATTTTTAAGGCAATTAAGCTCCGCCAAGCCCGCTAAGATGGCCGCCTAGCCTTGCCAAGCCCGCCGAGACGCCGCCTAGCTCCGTTAGATCTTAGCCGCCAAGCTCCGCCAAGTTCAGCCGAGTTGGCCGCCAAGCTCCGCCAAATCTCCAAATCCACCAAACGAGCCGCCGAGGGTGAAATTTTGGTGCCGACCTGCTGCCGAGCGCCTAGGCAGCCATTTAGAACACTGCTTCATAGCTTATTCTATCTTTCATCCGCCTAAACTTGTCTATTTGGGTCTAGCTTCTCACTCCAGGCTTCATTTAATATTTTTCTTCTCTTCTTTGTCAAAATGCATTTTGAATTCTCTATTATCACCAGGCTTAGTCAGGTATCCTCCTATATTTTGTGGTTGATACAGTTACAAGCCTGGAAAATCAAACATGTCTATCGTTACAGATGTGACGATGCTTTTGAAGGTCACATCTGCTCCATTAAGGCTTAACAAATAAATGGTTTCGTCGTTCCATGTCATTGGGTTAGCGCAGCTAAATTGGTCATACTAGATTCTGATGGATTTACAAAGAAATCATAAGGTGAACTTTAGAGTGAAGGGAGAGTTTCTCTCTCTAGGTCAACTTATATTCTGGTGGGTTAGAGAGAGATGCTTTGTCTTATCTCTAGGCATCACCTAGGTTTTCTTAATTCATGAGCTGTGTGTACGACATCTATAGGAAAAATAGTAATCGTTTGTTTTTGTTATTAGTAAAAGTTTGTAAGGGTACTTTAGGTGTAGTAATAATTTCATGTACGTTGTATTGCACATTAAATAATGCGTAATGAATACTTTATAGGACTTGTGTCAAAATATTGTTGTAGATTGTGCGAATTACTCATTATTGTAAAACACCACTTAACTAACAGCGTGGGAAATATTTTCTCCTTCATTACTTATTTGGTGGTGCAAAATTTCCTCCTGTAGTAATGATGTGGTGTTAAACATAATGGTAGTTTGTTGTGATGGAATTGAGTTGGAAGAAAGAAGTAGTTTTGTCGTCTTTGTCAAGAGAGATAGTTTTAAGAAGTTTAGATTGTGTTATGCACTTATCTATGTACTACCTCCTTGACTGTTCAATCAACCAAATTAATAGAAGCAACAAGAGAAAAGACTTATGTTCTATTGCTTCGCTCTCTCTCAAAAGCACTTTTCTTCGCAACTTATTCTGTCTTTAACCTTCGTGCACTTGTCTATTTGGTTCTCGCTCTCACTCCAAGCTTCATTTAATATTTTTCTTCTCTTTGGAAATATGTATTGTTGGGTTCTAACTTCTATAATATCACCAGGCTTAGTCAGGTATCCTCCTTTATTTTGTGGTTGATACAGTTACAAGTCTGGAAAATTAAACGGGGTCTATCGTTACAGATTTGGCGATGCTTTTAAAGGTCACATCTGCTCCATTTAGGCTTTACAAATAAATGGTTTCGTCATTTCATGTCATTGGGTTAGTGCATTCAACTGGTGAACTCTGATGGATTTACAAAGAAAATCATAAGGTGAACTCTCGAGGAAAGGGAGAGTTTCGCTCTCTCGGTCAACATATATTCTGGTGGGCTAGAGAGAAGCTCTTTCTTCTCTCTAGATATACCTAGGTTTTCTTAATTCATGAGCTGTGTGTACCACATCTATAGGGAAATTACTAATAGTTAGTTTTCATTGGATTCGACTTCAGTCATCCAGTTTTCCATGGTGATATGATATGGAAAAGCATGGTATGCTGGTTTAGCTGCATCTTGATACACGTAGTCCTTTAACCAATAGTATTGTGTATGGATGAATATCTAATGTTTTCTCACACCAGCAACAGTAAAAAATGTTGAATACATTTATTCTTCACCCTCTCTCCTATAAATCTCTCTTTTGCTCTCTCTGTTATGACGGGTTGCCTATTCGATATCTTTACTTTGTTTCTCTCTCTATTTTTTGCCTTCTGCATTCCTAATTTTGTAATGTGCTGAAGAAAAATGTACTTTCTGCTAGTTGGTTAGATCTTGTACCAGAGAACAATACCATGCATAATAACAAACCGCAGCCATTGACTCAATCTTCTCGCATGGGGTGGGTTCTCATGTGGGACCAAAAAAAACTTGCCTGCCTCCTGTTAGAGGGTTGCGTCAATTGTTGTTGTCGATTGTCATGTATGTAGCTTTCGTCCATACCAAATTGTGTTTGATGTGGGGTATTAATGTGACTGTGGAGGAAAAAAGGATAGAACTAAGTGGTGTTAGAAAAGTGAAACCCAGATAGAAATGTTAGGATGCGAGTGCTAATAGGGTTAGTTGGTCATTGCGAGGGAGGGTAAAGATGGGTATGCCATCGTTATACAGTTAATGTTTTCGCGTTAGGACAAGTCTCTCTTCTAGTTGCTTCATTTCACCTAGTTGATTTGTTTTGAAGATTGACTTTTATAGGTAAAGAGCATTTAATACTTTCTGTAAAGCCAATAGGAGCAGTTTGGACAGCTTTATAAATTATTGTCGAATCCCTCTTTGGGTCTCGCTTTGTTGCTCCACGGCCCACACTCATTTCATCTTTGTCTACTTTGTGAAAATCAATTATGCATCGTCTAACTCTAACATCACCAGACTTAGTCAGGTATCCTCCTTCTATGTGGTTGGTGCAGTTACAAGTCTGGAAAATCAACAGTGTCTATCGTTACAGATGTGATGATGCTCCTTGAGGCCACATCTGCTCCATTTAGGCTTTACATTTGAAATGTTTTTATCTTTTGAAGGCAGTAGTTTAACGTAGTTAGGTTGATCACCCCATCCGCCCCCCTTTCACTTTTTTTAGTAGTTGTGCGCTTTGTAAAGATATTCAAGGTACATTCTCATTTTTAGCAAACTCAGATTGGTAAAAAAAAATTGAAGCAAACTCTGACTACTGGTAATTGTCTGTGATTCTTTTGATTGTTGTTAATATGTACCGATTGCTTGATGCAGATAATGCTGGTGTCATTGTCAATCCGAAGGGGGAAATGAAAGGTAAACTCCGACTAAAATAAAGCAAATTAGGTTCCATTATCTTGGTTTTTTTGTTGTAGATTTGGACTTGGGGCAACCCCTTGCGTATTCACAACTGATAGGACGTCCTTAATGCTGATTGTTGGGCCTTTTTTGACATATGTTAATCTTTCGTGTCAATGCTAATACTTTCTGGTACATTGTGTATTAGCCTCCTCTCGCTTCTCAACTGAGACGGCAAAGAATCCAAACTCAAAGCCTTCTCTTTGTATCTGTGGTGCTTTTCTTGTAGTCCTGTTTGCTCCTCTCACTTCTTTACTAGTTTGACCAAACACCAAACGGAAGGTGTTTTTTTCTTTGAGATTTTTTGGTCCCATCTAGGAGTATGATTCCTTGAATGCTCTTCAAAGCATTTGGTTAGTTGCCTGGATTCTATTGCAGTCTTATCCCCGACTTATCATTATCATTCCTTGAGAATGAGAAACCAAGTGTCCCGAGTTTTTATGCGTGAATAGTGTTTTTCGTTTTCTTTCTTTTTTTTCGGCCCCATTTTGGAAGTAGTATATGTATCTGACAAGTTGCTTAATACTTGTTTCAATTCAGGGTCGGCTATTACTGGTCCAATTGGGAAGGAATGTGCCGATCTGTGGCCTAGGATTGCTAGTGCAGCCAATGCTATTGTCTAAGCTGTTACTTGTTGTCTTGGAAGTCCATGTTGATGGAAAGGTTTTATGTTTGTTTCTTAAATTTTGTTAGGACAGTTGTAGGCTCTAGTTTTGCTGGAAGGTGATTGAGATGTGTTTTAGCGGGCATTTTAGATCGTACAAATGTTATTGTTTGCAATATTCCATTGTTTCATTTGGCTGTTTAAACTTCCAGTTTTCAAAATTGGTTTCAGATTTGTCTCCGGTACATTGTTGGGAGCTTTGAAAACATGGATGCAGGTGGAGCCCAATGGTTTTTTACTAAATCTTACTACGTTGCTATTTGCATATGAAATGCTGGATTATGCGAGCTTTGAAAACCTGGATGCAGGTGGAGCCCAATCGTTTTTTCTAAATCTTACTGCATTGCTATATGCATATGAAACGCTGGATTATTTTGCCATTGATGTTCAACGATTGATTTGGGATATTGCAATGTCGTCTTGGAAATTTGCATCGTTTTCGATTTGTGGTGGTAAATGGTAATACCAAATTTGGGATGCCAATTTCTGTAATTTCTGTAATGCTTATGTGGTATTTTAACATTTTCAAATTTATTATCAACAACCCTCATCTCCACCTTGATGTCAAATTGTAATCATGTGCCTTCTTCTTTTTGCTTTTCAAAAAGTATTTTTCAAAAAATTCCCCCTAGATTCCTCATATTTTCAACATTTCTCTCTCTATCTCTCTTCACTTATTATCCCTACTATTTTTCAAAAAAAAATTCAAAACACAAACCAAACACAGTATTAGTACAAAACATTTACTCCCTCCTTCCTCATTATGGTCTAGTATTCTATTTTGAGTTGTCTTTCAAAAAGTGTTCATTTTGTAAAGTTAGTGGATAAAAGTTGGTACATTTTCTATTTTGCTTTTTAAAGTAGATTTTTTTTTGAAAAATTATCGAGTAAAAGTGTAATGATAATGTTTTCATATAGGGTAAATAGATAAAGTTGATGTGAAAGGTGTAATGATAATATTTTTTTAATAAATTGAAGTTACGAAGCATGACACTTAAAAATGGACGAAGAGAGTAATTTTTTGAATTCCAAGATGTCAAAAATAGATTTAGCCTAAGGAGTCAAATTTGAAGCAAATGGTGTGAAGTCAAATCCAACACTCCATTTGACACCAGGGTTGAATCGAACTTCCAAGGAAGATGCTAAAAGTTAGCCCATGTAAGATTTGAAGTCATGTGATTGAGATGCCCTACCATGTACTAGTAGTGTACAATTAATTCCCACCATCCTAAAGATATACTCCTAATTGAATTTGGTCCCCCAACGCATCACACTAAATGAAAACATCCATTTTTAGCCAAGACCCTTCCAATCCATTAGTACATGTATGATTGGCACCCATTAGAGCATCTCCAACAGCCTCAGCTGTTGGAGATTTTCGGCTAAATGGCGACGAAAAGCTCTCGAACCCACACCCAACAGTCTCGCTCCGGCCTCGCCAGTTAGTCCGCCGTCAAAACTCCTCGCTCGCTGTGGCGAGAATTTCCATCCTCGCTTGCCCTCGCTTCCTCTCTCTCTCTCTCTCTCTCTCTTGCCCTCAACGCAGCCTTGCCCTCGACGATGGCAGAAACGGAATCGGCAAGAGCAGAAACGGAATCGACGACGGTGGATTCCAGAATCAAAACCTACGCTACAGTGCCTCGCCCGCCGTCGCCCGTGGATCGGATTCCGACTCCTCTCTCGCTTTGCTTCGAGCTCGACTTAGTTTGCTTCTACTCCCCGGTGAGTTTTCCGGTAGGTTTTTGGAATTTTTAATGGTGTGTGTGTATATATAGGCGTATGTATGTGTATATGGCTGGATTTAAATTTGTGGGTTTTAATTTGTATTTTTTGACTGGATTTGATTTGTGGGTTTAATCTTGAGGTTTGATTTGTAACTCTTTTGAGGATTGATTTTATATTTGTGGGTTTGAGATTCTCAATTGAAACAGTGGTTCTTCTGAGTTTGTAATCGAAAATTGATGGGTTTGTGTTTGCTGCTGTTGAAGATTTCAGAGAGAGAAAGAGAGAGGAGAGAGATTAATTTGGTACAAATGGCGTTGGTTTTGCTTAGGCTCCTGGGTACCCATATATTGAATGGCTAGCTTAAGGAGAAAAAATGTACTTTTCCTTGCTTAAATGGCTAAAAATTTGATGTGGCAGCTGGAGATGCTCTTAGTAATGTACATGCAGACAACCTCAAAGAGGTTTGGTCAAGTAGACATTTGGTCGAGCTGACATTAGAAAAACTAACAAGTAATTATTTTCCATAAAATTGCACGTTCAAATCCCATGAAGCCAAACACGCCAAACCTTGGGGCCACGGAGGATTTGCTTGGTCATTAATTTCAAGACTCTGAAACTAGTTGAGGGGCGAGCAAGGTGACCTGGATATCCGGTTATAATGGAAATAAGTAATTAATGAACATGGAGAAGATGTCCCATAGACTTACAATGGAAGCTGTCTCTGAATTGTTTCCATTTTTTTTAATGGGAAATTAATTGTTTCCCATTTGAATGAGAACCTATTTTAGAGTCAGAAGAAATCCTCAGAAGTGGAGTATACAGGGTGATTCAAATAACAAAAGATTCATTTCTTGGAAAACTTATTACGGAAGTGTGTTATTGGTAATTCAAATATTTTTTGCATGCCACCATACTTATCGGGCGTGTTTGGAAAATTTTGAATTATAGTCGGAATATGTAAAAGTATTTGGATGATAACGTGGAAAATAGATTTTGTAAAGGGATAGCGTGTGGATTTATAATGAGAAATTTAAGGCATCCCTGGAAATGATTTCTGAATTTTGCACACTCCAGCTTATAATTATTTCTCAGAATGCATTTATTATAGAATGAAATTTTGCAACTCAAAATTCTTGGGTAGTGATTTTCACACTCTTTTTTTTGATAAATGCACTCTAATTTTTGTCCTTTAGTGAAACTTTTGTGTGTAATTTTTTCGCTACAGGACGAGAAGTATAGTGCATTTATAAAAATAAAAATAAAAAAGGGAGTGTGAAAATAATTTTCTGTATCTTAAACTTGAAAAAAGAAATATATTTTCCACTAGTTTATGCCAGTTGGATCTCATGTGATCTTAACACCAATTAATACACATGGTGACAACTAACTCCAACCATACCCATGTGCCCCCACTTGAATTCCTACCAAAATTTCCTCTGAAATTTCTACTTAATTTCCTCACCAATTCCCACTTAAATCCCCACTCTCTTTCTCAAATCTCTCCCACTTGTAAGAAAGATAATGGGCAGAACTCTTGGTTTGATTCTTGCTCTCTTGAGTGCTCCCATTGTTTTGATAGCTGCAGATTGGAACATTTTGTACCAAAAAGGAAAACAACCAAAGCATGGAGTGGAATTCAACTTGAAAAACTACTGTGAGAGCTGGAGGATGAATGTTGAGCTACACAATATAAGGGAATTCGAAGTCGTGCCCGAAGAATGCGCAGATTACATCGGGAAGTACATGAATTCGGTCCAGTACAAGGTGGATTCAGAGAGGGCGATCGAGGAGTGCACCGTGTTTCTCAGCACTAGTTGCAGCTTGAAGAGAGACGGCAGAGATGCGTGGATTTTCGATGTCGACGATACGCTCCTCTCCACCGTGCCGTACTTCAAGAAACATCGTTCCGGGTTAGTTGATCGTTTCATTTTTCATCCGGAACCGATCCCACCAACCGCAACCGCAGACATCTTATGTCGTGTTTAATTTTATTATGCTTGTGAGATATGCAGGGGAGAGAAGTTAAACTTGACCTCATTGGAAGAGTGGATGAGCAATGCTAAAGCACCAGCTCTTGATCACACAAGGAAGCTATTTAATGAACTCAAAGAGAGAGGAGTTCAGATCATTTTGGTATCTTCAAGAAGAGAACACCTTAGATCAGCCACTATTGACAACCTCGTTGACGTTGGCTTTTATGGGTGGACTAGTCTCATTTTGAGGTTTGCAATCTCTCTCTCTCTCTCTCTCTCTCTCTCTCTCTTGTTTGTGTTAATAGTGAGTGATGTGAATTGTGTTACTACGAAACGTTAATACTTTAATAATGTAATAACATTTTGGAATGTTCACATTGGTTCCAAGCAATCTCCATATTTTCTCAGAAGATTAAATGTCAAAAACCAAAAGAAAATTGATTTTCGCGCTTCACTTTTAACGTGAAATTACTAGAGCGCCTGCGTACAAAAGTGGAGCACCAAAATCAGCATCCAAACCAAAATCTTGAGAAAGTGAAAAGTTTTGGCAAGAAAAAATATGAAAAATACTTCTCGATACGCTTAAAAGTATGGTATGGTGTTGGAGAAAACAACAATGTTTCACTCTATTGAATGTTTGTCTCCTAAAAGAAATGCAGAATGTGTTATCACAATGAAAGCATGTGCACAAAGATTTTGGTGCAAAGATCTGAACATCGTCCGGAGCACATGAATTTTACACATCGTGAACTGAATGATTCTGCATATATTCTGCATATATCTGTGTTTAAATTTGTGCACCAAAGTTGGACAATGACGTCCCATCACGATTCTGTATACATCTGTGTTTAAATTTGTGCACCAAATCGTCCGAACATCGTCCGATGCACGTACTCTACAAAATGAGGAACCCCATGAATCAGACAATCCTCGATATAGCCGTGTTTAAATTTGTGCACCAAAATCTCTAAACTTCGTAATACTCTAATTACGAAGAGATCTACCCCTATGGTACCATACTTCAAGAGGTTCCTAAGATTTATCTTTCCCATTGTAGGGACCCAAGTGATGAGGGCAAGGCAGTCCAGAAATACAAGGCGGATACAAGAAAGCAATTGATTGATCAAGGGTATCGCATTTGGGGCATTGTTGGAGACCAGTGGAGCAGCATTGAAGGACTCCCAAGTGCAAAAAGGACATTTAAGCTTCCAAATCCTATGTACTATGTTTCTTGATTATACCACTATTCTATCTAGTAATTGGATGTTGGGCACAGGTGTGCCCAACTGCAATCAATATTTCGGATTTGCTCTGAGACTCTTACTGATAAGAGCTACCGGTTGATTGTAACTGGTAAATATCTCTGAGCAAATTCAAACCATTGATTATATTGTATTTGAACTGTCCCGTCCAGTCCAAAACTTGACTGGAGAAATCCGAACTTCATATTTTTTGTTTGCTGGTATAGTGTCAGCGATATTAATTTCTTATGGCTAACCAAATAAAAAGTTTCTTATGACTACCAAATAAAAAGTACTCCGTGATGCAGAATTAACAACTCGCACTATCCTTGGATATACATTTTTCATATTTCATTCAACTATCCATAACTGTGTTGTATCCATGTCATACTGCTTAGGAAACTACAAACATGTGATGCAGAATTCACCTGAGAAGTGAATGCAGGATTCACCATAGCATCCTTTTAACATTTTGAATCAGCCATCTTCCCCACCGCGCCCAGAGGCAGCCTTTGCGTTTGATTGTTTTTTTTTCCAGGCCTCAGGGCAAATCATCGATATAAATTCCTCCCGAAGGACATGCCATTTATTTCATTTGGGCCATGTTACCTAAAAAAGCCTTCAGGAAAAGTATGCATATGGACTTTACTTAATCCAGCCTTGCATATATATAATATTATAATCCTATATCACTTCCAGAAAGAAGAGACTTGCATCCTTCCATTTATCAGACAATATCATATGAAAGGAACATATTTCTGAACTAGAACCAGCTCATGGGTTCTCCATTTCAGTTTTAATCTGATTTTATTTCACACAGAAGGTAAAAACATAACATTTCACATACAGCAGACACGTCTATACTTAAGGCAACTGGTATTGGAATATTCAGCCACAGGTAGTCAGCACACATGTATTGTACAAACAAACTTCACCTCGCAACTGATCTGTGCATTCAATACTTGACACATTGTTTCAGCCGAGTTTTGCCTCGTCGCCCATCTGCATCTTGGCGCAGTACTCGAACAAACTCCCATCGTAGCAGCGTCGAATGGCTTCTTTGGAGAGGAATCCTTCCTCGTCCCGAGCGAGGACATATAGCGTTCCCCACTCCACCTTACTTGCAATCCTTCAGAAAAACCAACACAAGACAGAATAAGCCAAACGAATTCAAAGAGCAACATCTGAAACAGAAATAGAATCGATACACTGTTTGTTTGAGGATAAAATTTCTCCGTATAAAGCTATTTTCCACGTAAAACTCTTATTAATAATAATCTTTTTTTCCCTGGTGTTCGGTTGCTAGATCGAAAATGTTATGTGGAAAACAACGTTTTTGCACTGATAATTCACGTCTCTTACTTGCAATTCTTCACCAATAGCAGTGAGACACAATATGCTATGGTGTCATTTGTACTAGGGATTAAAGCATTAGATTAGACTAGAAATCCAAGGGGACAACATTTCCCATGTTTGGTTGTAACTTTTGCGAAAAGGACTAAATATCCCTCAGATCAGATAGACCGTATTCCCACAAAACATGGAAATATACAATGCCTCGGGGGATTTATATTCTCCTTGACTGTTAGTCTGGTCAACCAAATAGTTGCTACGAATTCAAAGAGCAATTTCTGAAGTGGAAATAGAATCTAGTGATTGGGCCTTAGTAGCACAAACCAGCCAAAGAGGTCAAATGCTTCTCGATTTCCTTCGGTCATGGCCCAGAGCTCTCCGAATGAGAGTTTGTCGGGCACTGTCCAAGCGTACTTGCTAAAGATGTTTTCGAAGTTCACAGGCATATACCTGCATATTTGTTGGAAATGAAAATTGATGTTAAGGGCAAAATAGAAACACACAAATTAGCATAGTGTCGAGATGGAAAATCTGAAACGCATAGTTGCTCACCTTCCTTCAGTGTCGTAAGTACCAGAGTCACTCGCATGCTTACTTTTATGAAGGTTGGCAATGTATATGGGGAGAAAAGGAGAAGGTATCCACCCCTGCAAAAGCAGCAGTGTGACACACACAAAAAGGGGGACATAAAGGCACCTTTGAGTTTGATATTTTAAGCAATGATTCGGTTTATTATTCGATTTCTGTGTACTATCATGTGAAACCAAAAGCAGCTAGAGGGTAGAGAATCAAATTAGACATTTCCTTCCCAATCAAATCTTGCAAGATCATTAACTAACCGGAAGCGTAGGGTAACTTAAAGCTCCATTGATAGCTATAGCCATTACGAGAGAGGCAATAGGATTGAAGCCAAGGGCACGAAACCCTGCGATAGGAACAAAGAAAACGGAATAAATCAACTGAAAGTAACTACTAGGTTTCCATCTAGAAATAGTATCTCATCTATTAGAGTTATAATAGTCAAACAAGTGTGAAAACACTCAAACAAGTGATCTTGTTCTCTCCCCCATTGGGAATTCAGCACTTTCAAACATTGCCAACATCTCCAACTTGAAGTTTCAATGCATTTTGGCCACAAAACAAATTTGAACAAAGGGAAAGACCATTATGCCCTTCTCTTTTGGGTACTTTCTTATAGCAGGAAGAGGTAATGTCCAAAATTATAGGTCACAAAGTCAGTCATAAAAATCACCTGAATAAGTTTCCCAAGGGTAAATGATTCCGTTGTCGTCCATGTCAAAAAACGCTGCATGCTGCTGAAGAACGCTCAAACCGTGATGCTTATGGCCTGGTGTTCCGTATGGATGTTCTGTATCAGGCGCAGCCAATGCTCTGGGCATATCTGAAATCATAAGTGCCAAAGAGATGGATGAGTTGCACAAGTCTGTGATTTCTAAAAAGCAAAAAAGATATATTCATAGGAGAATTTCCCCTTTTTTCTCAAGTATTTAATAATAGTACTGCGTCAATTTACTCATTTGGGACAATTTTTCATCAAGTTACTAGTGTATTAAGTTACCCAAAATCTGCTTCCTTTCAAAGTTTCCGTATCTACAACCGTGTTCCACATAAATCACAATTAACAGATATTGACCGTAATTTTTTGTGGTTACATAAATCCAATTTTAAAATGGTTCAGAGATAATAATAGGCCCATGCCAAGTGGAAATACGAGAACTTGTCCACTCCAACATGAAACTCGATCAGACAACAGCTTAATGATGCACCAAGTTTTGCGTGGGCATCCAATTTCTATTTCAACTACTTAATGAAATGAGTTCCGCATCAGTGAGAAGACAAATATGAAATACTGGGTATCCAATCAAAAGTGGTGATATAAGTTAGGTTCCAAACTTTGTGCGAAGAGAGGCGCCCTATCCAATAGGGTCCAACCAAATATCTATTGTCCGTATTGATTAACTGATGAATCAATTGATGATGTCCCAACAGTTCACCATGGGAAGGATCTTAGCCCTAACTTGCCTGTAAATGGGTTCCCTCCCGGTCTTGGACAAAATCTAATAGTCCAACAAGTTGAGAGATATGAGATCCCCTTCGATTTATACTCGAACCAAAAGCTTTAACAGAACATGGCCTATGAAAATAGGCATTTAAGGCAGGTTCTAAAAGTGAACTGATATGGGGCCTTCAATGGCAGGGTCTTTTGGCTCCCCTATGGCTGGATGGTTCAAGTTTGTGGAAGGCAACACGAGCTGGGTGAAGCGGTGGCTATCCTTAGATGGGAACGCAAGTGCAGCTAGCAAAATTGTTTCCTAAGGTTTGCTCGTTTCCTACGGGTGAGGCCGGAACTGAATATGTAATGTGTTAAGTGATCATAAGCTCTCCACCTAAGTGCAGACACGTAGTTAGCTTAAAACATGTTCATCATGAGGCCAAGTGAAGCGCACCTATGTGAAGTATCACTCGACTAAGAGTAATTATTTACTGCTCGTACCACGTTATTTACTACTCCCGCCCCTTGACGTAGCATTAAGATGGCTCGCTGGGGTTGGCACGCAGAATCTCGGTCCCACATGGTGTTGCCGACCTTAGTTGCAGGAACCGGCTGGAGGTGCGGAAGCGGGGACACGGGAGAGGAGGATCATATATAAAAGGGGAAGCGGGCACACAGAATCTCGGTCCCACATGGTGCCTACAGCTCGTTCGGGAGCGGAAGAATTAAAATTTATAATACTAAAGATTAATTTTGTCTTACATAGAGCTTAACCCTTGGCAAAACCCAACCAATTACAACTTCTTTGTTTACGATATCCCTGCAACTAAGAGTTGGAACCGATTGCAAATCCTTGTCTTAGTAAATCTTACGCTTATATGACTACTTTTAATTGTATTTGAGTTATGTTTTTCTAGCATCTTGTCGATACGAAGTAAACTACAACATTGCATGTGCCTACGACACTCTGATTACATTTAATTGACATGCTTCGTCTGTTTCAATGCAAAACAACTTTGGTAAAAATGTATTCTTTGCTTTTCGACTTCATATTTTGTCATGACTCATGCTTTCTACAACTATTTTGCACAAGCTTTTGCCAGTCGCACGTTGCTTGCTGCGTAAAACTAATTCTGTCTTCTTCTTTTTTCCAGCAGAAAAACAAACAAACTAATTCCTCTTCCTCTGTGGGTATTTTCCCATTCATAATAATCTTCATATAGTTGCTTACCATGCCCCAATACTCAACCACAGATTTAACTCACCTTTTGGATTTAGTGATTACACCCTCAGGTTTTATTTACAAGCATATGATTACAAGGTGCAGAGACCTAAATAATTTGTTAATCACCCATTTGATAAAAAGATTATTATCTTAATTTGGTACCAAAAATATTACAACAATCAAGAATGCAGTCCTATTGCTGAGGAAACGTCACAGAGAGAGAGAGAGAAAGAGAAAGGGGACAAAAATCAAAAGAGTTAACCACTCTTGTGGACCACTTGTTAACTACTCTTGTGGACAAAAATCGCACGTGGGGAGGTTTGTGTAAACAAAGGATCTAGAACACACGAATCACAATAAAACAAATGCAACTATTGCACAAACAAAGGGGAAAAACCTCCAAAAACCTAGCTCCCATACCATGTTAGATTTCTTGGAAGGTCAGAGTAACCTCTAGAATATATTAACCAAGTTTGGATGACTTAGATGAGCGATGTGAGATAAAGTCTGACACTCTTAAACGAGTTGGGACGAGCAGTGCGAAACAATAGCGAAGCTATTGTGGGGCTGGAAGGAGCCTTGCCCACCCCTACCACCTCTTTTTTTTTTTTTGGAGTATAGTCTGCAAATTTATTTTGATCGGTATTGATAAAAAAAATTCAAGCCATAATTAAAAAGTTTAAAAAGTTAAGAACAATTTTTTCATTTTGAGCCCCACTAAATTATGGTAAATGACACCGTGCCATAGTGATACTACTCGTCGTCGAATGATATGACCGACAACAATACTCGAAATTAATTCTTTCAATTAATCAAAAGCGTTCCATAAAAACTCCAACGATTGAATTTTTTAGTCTTCGAAAAATCACGAAACCAAAATTAATTTCTTCCGTAGTTGGGCCCCACTTCGATTCTCCGGCTCCGACACGGCAAGAAATCAGAACAGAGTAGAGAATCGAGAGACAAACTTACAAGGCTTTCGAATATATTTCTCCAAGTCGGTCCGAACCTGTCTCTCAGCGGTGACCGGCGCAAGAGGAGCCTCCGTCGCCAGAGCATTCCTGTCCTGGGTTTCCATCTCTCTCTCCATCTCTCCCTTTTCCTCCATTTTCTCTCTCTAGACGTATCTTTCTCCGTGCTGAAGTCTGTATAAATAGGGAAGTACCAGGCAAAAGGGCCACCGAACAGACTCGTGGCGGGCATGCAAAACGAGTGAAGCCTTTTGGAAGGGTGAGAGTTTGACAAGATTAACTCCATTGGCAGCATGCATTGCCTGGTTCGGACAGTTGGCTTTTCAGGTGAAATTGTTCCCACGTGCAGAAAATTCTCCAAACCCCATCTCCACTCTTTAGTCACAAAAATGAAAAAATTTCTCTGCCGAGTGAGTGCAGGGCGGACCCACGTTGGGACACATGGGTTACGTGTCCCACACTTTTTTTAAAAAAAGTTTAGTAAAAAAAAGTTAGATGTAAATACAAAAAAGTCTCATATACCATCACAAACCATTAGCATGGTGCAGTGGTCATTATAAATTGTTTCCAAAGGCCTGAGTTTGATTCCCGGGACCCTCCATCCCTTGTTTTTTTCTTTATTTTTCATTTTTGTTCTAACTCTTTCATTTATTTCTCAATTTTCGTTCCTCCTCTTTTCTTTACTTTTTTATTTTCATTCTACCTCTTTCCTTTATTTCTCCGATTTTTTAATCTCTTTTTGTTTTCCTCCCGATCCATAATATTATGAAAATTAAATTAATCTTTTAGTTTACTTGCTCTTAACTTTGGCATTAATCTTACGGTTGCCACCGCGACAGTTGAAAAGATATTTTCAGCCATGAATATTGTGAAAAATCGATTGCGGAATAGAATGGATGATCAATATTTAATGGTTAAACGATAATTTAGTGGTATACATACAAAGAGATATTTTTTAAGATTGTGAATAATAAGTGCCCCCGGTATATAGAATTCCTGGGTCCGCTACTGGCCGAGTGGGTACCACGTGGTGCCGCTCGGTGCATCTGGGCCGTCTATTTCAGTTTTGGCGGTTCAGATTTGGAGAGAGAAAAAGGAGAGTGAGTGTGGGGGTGAGAGGAGAGAGAGTGTCTCAATATTGGTCGTCTAATACACTTTTGGACGTCTCGGATGTGCACGCTTGGACACCACGTCAGCAGGGTGACGTGGTACCCACCCGGCACTGAAAAATTTCTCCACAAATATGGATTGCTAGGAACACCATTACAAAACATAATTTCGAACATAACTGCATTTAGGCTCCGTTTGTTTGGGCCCATTTTCCATTCTTTGGCTAGAGAAAGAATGAGAAAAATATGTTTAAGGTAAAACATTTTGCATTTGAAATTGTTTTCCTCTAATTTTGGTCGCAAGTCATTTTTGCATTTCACCCGATGATCCGATATTTTCCAAAACCACGTACTCCGTATTTCATTTCATTCTTCTCCCAAATCATATTAGATCTAAAATGAGATGAGAGAGAAGGAGGAGAGAGAGCGCTTACTAAATTAAAATATTTTTAAACCATCAATCTGCCATTGTTTTGAAAAATATTTTTCATGTGTCAACCAAACTCCGAAAAATAAAAGTTTAAAATTTGTTTTAAAAAAATATTTTACATGAAAAATAAAAGAAACATATTTTACATTTATCGTTCAATGCATGTGATTTAAATACATCAAGCGACTTGTGTCCGCGAGTTGTATTACTAGACTTTTTGTTGTAGGATTTGAGATCGATTTTGGAGTGTAGTGTTCACACATTGCATGATCTTGTGTTGTGTAGCACTTGTTATTCATGCATGCAAATTTTTATTTAATACTAGAAGTCGCTTGCAATAGCCCAATTGCAGCAAACATAAGCTAAATAAAAATAAAATCGTTGTTTTATTTTGCACGATTGGATCTACTCCCCGTCTCATATTGCTTGTCATGTATTCTATTTTGAAATGTCAAACAAAAAAGTGTGTAAATTTCCACAAGTTACCCCTCATAAATGATGAAAAGTAGTTTTTAATGAAAAGAATAGGGAGGTGATTTTGGGGTTCCCTTTTTTGATGCAGGCACTCCAAAATTTAATGAAGTTACAACAGTACCCTTTTCAAGATACAAAAATTACTAGAGGCACTCCAACCCTAAATTATCTCCTCATTTTACTTAGGCACTCCAAACGGAAATACTTCACAAAACCAAACGGAAATACTCCACCAAATGGAAATCTGGACACAAGCTCTTCATACATAGCTAGAATTCTATAAACATTGCTAGAATAGCAGGACTAACTACTATGAAAATAAACATTGCTAGAATTCTACAAAAAAAAACAACACACAACTGCCTTTCAAAAACAAAAAACAGCATAGAATTGAAAATGTTGATGCTGCAAAATCTTCATAACGGCTGCGACACAAGATCTTCATACTTTCGTACTCATTATCTAGCATTTTTCCTCAAAATCTTCACAACGGTTGCAAATCTACAATGGCAACACTGGAGCGGTTTCGAGCAAAAAAATTGGACAGAGGTTAGAATAACCTATTCAGTACAGCTTTGGTATGACAGAAGCAGAAGATTGAAAAGGGGGCATCCTTTCCATCTGTGAGAGTATCTAAAGTTTCAGACAAATATCACCTCAACAAATTCGAACACCTCCAAAAAATGAACTATAGGAGATGACAGAATAAGGTACATATAGCATAGCATATCTAGGCTTTATCCAATAGAATAACATTGTGTTTGTGCCTAGTATCCACAAAAGACGGAAGGCTACATACCTCAGATTTGTTCTATTAATCTATACAATAATTTATGTGACTTTGTGAACCTACAAGCTCAGCAACAGGAATCCTGGCCTTGACTTCAAATTCATGAGTTTTCACACAATGACTCCATCAAAATGTACATTTACACTAAACGGGGGGTTATCAACTAAAATAGCAGCGTGCTAACTACATCAAGTAAGAGCAAAATAGTTGAACCAAAACATTACAACATACCTCTTTCCAGTAACTACGTACATCAAGTAAGAACACCTCGATCAACCAAACTTTTCACTGCAAAAAATAGTTGGGAGAAAATATCAATAAAAAAGAATAGTTGAAACCATAAATGTAGAGTGAGAAAAAGTTGTTGCTACAAAAATATCTTACATCGTTGGCAAGTGCTTCTATTATGTCCAACATGGTGGCAAACACTACATTTTCGTGCCTTTTCTACCATCTCAAAAGCTGAAGGATCGCGGGTGGTAGAGCTATCTCCCTTTCTTTTTTTGGAACCCGATGCTCGGCCTTTGTGGGGTTGAATGGTTGGTTCCAGAGTCAATGGAATTTCAGCATTGATAAGTTGAGCAATTTGCTTTTGGCTATCTTCTCTTTGACCAAGAGGCATACACTTGTATTTCTCATGAAATTTCTTGAGAAGACTTTCAATGTCACTTACATTTGTATTCACTCCACTGTCCATATTGAATGACCTTATATCAATTCTCCATTGTGGATGGATATCGCTAAGTAGCAAGGGTTCACCTCTCATGTTTTGCATAAAGTGTGCACAAGGTAGACCCATTGTATTTGAAAATTGAATTCTACAAGGATCTAATAAAGAAGATGCCGCCAACTCATATTGTTTCAAAAGCTCACTAAGTGCGAAGATGGAAACGTGAGTAACAAGTTCCTTGAACATGGGAATTCAAAATTTATGAATAACTCGAAGCTGTTCAGAAGCAATCTTCATCTTAATCTCATTGTGTTGATTCTCAATCGCAAGACAAATCTTTTCTCTCACCTCATGGAAATTTCCAGTGGAAACGGTAAGGTATCTCTTGAGCATTGCATGTGCACCTTCAGCCCTAGAAGTGACACGATTCCCAAAGTGTAAATGATTTCCAGTCCATGCCTTCACAAATTTCTCTTTGAAAGGGAGCCAAGTATTCTTAATGTAATTACAAACATATTCTTTTTCCTTGTAATCAACTTGAAGACGCTGCCAAGCTTCATTAAAGCAACTCTCATCTGGAGATCCAACCAAATTAGTCCAATCCGATAAAAAAAGTCTCCCAATCTTGTTCTCTTTCAAATTTAGGCTTACATTTTGAGAGAACATTTTTCTCAATGTGCCACACACATAAGATGTTTGCTGTTCCCGGAAAAACAACTTCAATGGCATTCATCAATGCTAATTCCCTATCCGATAAAATTACAGAAGGTTGTTGGTCAAGGCCTAAAATCGTTTTGAATTTTTTCAATGCCCACACATAGTCTCCTTCTTCCTCTTTTTGCATGAAAGCAAAACAAGAATAAAATGATCCATTGAAACTTGAAACTCCCACTATATCAAGCAATGGCATCTTATATTTGTTCGTCTTATAAGTACAATGATGCACATTCAGCATCATTAAGCATTTTTTTCTCTACACTACCTGTTATGTATCAACCCACAAAATGATTACTGCATATTAATTGTTTTACTTTACCAATAATAATAAACAATAAAAAAGAACCTAGATTTACAATCCCAAGCATGTGAGGAAGGAAGCTTACCAGAATCTCTAGCATTGTCAGCATAATTCACGCCCTCACTTGATTCATAGAACTCTGATATTTCTTCAAAGTTACTTGTGGCTGCAAGATTTATTATGGCATTTATCTCTGCAAAATCTTCATCTGTAAAGTCCGGTTCGAAGCCACCAACATCTTGAGTCTCACCCTCCATCAGAGCCTGCCAAAATGGAGCTATTTGGTTAATGGCAGCTAACCCCAATTTCAAAGTAAGTTCCATTTATTTAATCCATGAAAGAGATTATAGGTTATAGTTGTTTAATCTAAATTCGTTAGTATTTTATTGCGGTGATTGACAAAATCCACTGACTGGCACACGTAGCAAGTCTGATTTTGTTCTCTTCACATACGTGAATTGGTTTTCGAATTGGGAAAGAGCCCACTAAAAGTGGTGGCACTACAGAACAAATCACATATGAGGGCCCAAACAAAATTATCTCCTCCCATAGCACATGTGACGACTGAGTTCCCACAGATTCACTAAAAGTGGTGAATCGGTACTGTTTTGTCGGGTCTTTTTTCCTTTATTTTCTTTAACTGCTTCATTGGAATTATTTTGTACAGAAAATTCAGAGAGGGCTTTGTACAAGGAGTTGGTCAAAGTCAGACCAGTTCCCTACCCTATTTTCCTGTGATGAAAGAAAAGGGCTTTATGCACCGGTTTAGTACTCGAGGAAAAGAACCTTTGCTTCGGTCGAATTCGAATACCCCACTCCCTTTTTAGTTCTTTCAGAATAAAGATTTTATTGAGGTTGCTACGAATCTACTGAAGGAGAATCTTTGGATTGAAGCATCAGATGTAGATGCTCGAGATCCGCTTGGTACCCATTGCGCATGCGTCGATATGTAAAGCCAAGAAAAAATAGAGAATAAAGCCAAGCAAAAATACCTCAAATAGAGAATGAAGGGAGTAGCAAAAATGCAGATGAAAAAGAACAGCTACCGGCAACGATTGGGAGCAGCAAACGGCTAGGGTTTGGTGGGTGCCTACCGTCTTCCTCTTTTTTCTTCCGTCTTCCTCTTTTTCCTTTTCCGTTAACCAGGAGGCAGAGGAGAAGGGTAAAGTTAATTTTGGGAGCGCCTGAAGTAATTTTAGGAGTGCCTGAAGAGTAAAGTAACTTGCAAAAGGGTAGTTTTGGAAAAACACTGTAGCTTGGAGCGCCTGAAGTAATTTTTGGAGCGCGAATATCAATTTCCAAAGAATAAGAGGTAACCTTGGAAATCTAGTCACATTTTCTAAGGAGACATGCATTAATTGTAATGTATGTGCCCTTACAAAATTGAATTACCCGTACAGTACAAGCAATATGGGACGAAGAGGGTAACGTGTATCCGGAATGAAAAACAACTGCATACATCAACACTGGATTTATAACGTAACGGTTGGGAACGGAGGGATCGATGTGGGACATGGCCAAGAGTATGGGGTTCATTTGCAAAGTTAGAAAAATCAAGGGTTCAAATCGAAATACTTGTGTAAAGCTCTAGGACTTAAGACGTAATTCTCTCCCCTTATAAAAGCGGAAGTGCGAGAACTCTTCCTTCTTTCCCTGCACCAACAAAAATCCAGTGCATATCAGAGAGAGAGAGAGAGAGAAATAATGACGGAAGCGACGGCGGAATCGATCGCGGCGGACGCGAAGCAGCCCCACCGGTTGGAGAGGAAGTGGACGTTCTGGTTCGACAACCAGTCGAAGCCCAAGCAAGGAGCCGCCTGGGGTTCCTCCCTTCGCAAGGGCTACACCTTCGATTCTGTCGAAGAGTTCTGGTGGTAAATCATCTCTCTCTCTCTCAATTAGGGCTGCTAAACGAACCGAGCTACTTGCGCTTTGAAAGCTTGTTCAAGATCGGTTTGTTACCAAGCTTGAACTAATAGCTTAGTTTTAAGTTCCAAACCGAGCTCGAACAATCAATAGCTTGGTCGTTTGGCTTATTACGTATAAAAGATTCAAGCTAGGATCTCGGCTCTTGTCCGTTTATCACCCATACTCTTAATCACATTTAGGGGTGATAAACGAGCCAAGCAGGTAGTTGATAAGCTTGGTTTGAAAACTGAACGAGCTTTAATCAAGCCAAACACTAGCTGGTCTGTTGTTTTCATACCAAAAATATAATTTATAAAACAAGGAATTAACTAATATTATGAAGAACAGTGGTTAAGTCCAGGATCGTCCACAGGGAGTAAAAAGCTAAGTTACGGTACTTCCAATTAATTTCTAATTTAATTTGAACAGCAAAAAGAAGTTGGATTTGTGATTGATTTGATTAAACTAGTGATTATTCTACGAAAGCAGATTAAAGTAGACAGGAGAGAGAAAAGGGACTAGGGTTTCGACTCAACCTCTCCTTGCAATATAATTGTGGCGAAGTCTAGGGTTTCATTCAACTTGTAACCAGACCACTGACAAGGTAGCAATTCCTATCAATAATCCCCAAAAATATTCTCAAGACTCGTACTCAATATAGGCTATCTCAACACGGCATGGATCGTGTCATTGGATTTAACCAACGGCACGACCCGTCTCACGTCGTATAGTCTATCTCAAAGCCTATCCCGAAACAAAGAAAACGATCGTATGACGGTGCTTGATATCTGGAATACAAACACAATAGATAAATGGGAAAAATATTAACTTTCATAAAAACTATGAATCATCCAAAGTCACACAATTAATTGTTGAATAAAAACCCTTGAAATCTAAACTATCATACTACTTGGAGAAGCATCTTCGTCGCCCTAGCCGAAGTGTTTAGCCGAACATGGAGTTTTTGCCTTCTGCCGCAGCCGCGGCTGTTATGCGAAAGGTAAAGAATGCCTCCGAAATAAAACCCTTTCCTCCTTTTATAATAGTTGCCGTGTAAACCCTTTTCTTTTCTTTTCAAAGGCCAATTCCAATTGGTCCATTTATCATTCTTGGGTCCACTTGCATTCCTGACTTCCTCAAGGCTCAAGCCACAAGCCACGTTCAAGTATTTATGCTGCCAACTTCCATTGCAGCTAGGAATTTGATCCCTCTTCCGTTAATCTAGTGTTCACTTGGTCCCATATCTTCATTAGTTTCAGCGGCACCGGTTTTGCGTTGACATTGAGTAAAATATCATTTTGTGTTTTAGCTCCAAACGTTATTCATTGGCTCAGATAGTCCTGAAACATAATTAACAAGTATCAAACCCCAAGTAGCGCACTAAACAGAGTTAAGGGGCGTAAATAGGCGTATTTACGCACCTATCACTAGCTGATCTCAAGTAGCTTGAATTTTTTATACATACCAGCTGATTAGTAGCTTGTTCAAGTTTGGTTTGAAATCTTAATGAGCTTGAAAAAAAATTTCAAGCTTGGTTTGTTTATGTAAGAATTCAATCTTGAACAAGCTTTTAACGAACAAACATGAGCTCAAACTTGAATAGATTGGTTCGTTTAGCAGCCCTAATCACATAACGTATTTGTGATGTTTTGGCATTCTTTTCTGTTCAATCAGCAGATTCAGCTGCTAAATTTAATTTCTCTTCATTTGATTGATTGTTATTTTAGAGTATCTTTGCACTGTTAAGTGTGATGCATTGGAGTTTGCTACTGTTGTTTAGGAATAGGAATATTTTATGAAGTCCTTGACGAGGACATTAGATTTAATCTGACACTTCGGCGCACTAGACACATATTTGAATATATGTAACATAGATTGTGCATCTAGATTCTCTATTACAGCACTATAATGAATGTCTCTATTCGATTAATTGTGGTCCTTGTGGACTAGTGATACCTCTCCATAAGAAAAAAACACTGAGTGCCACCTTCTTCAATTTTGTAGAAACTACATAAATGCTTTATTATAACTAGGAGTGGCCGTGCCATGCCATTTGGGCTTCTGTCCACACCTCCATCTGTAGTATACTCCAAGAAACAACAAAACAGAAAACATTCACCTTTTTTACCATAAAACATTCTCAGCCGCACTATGTCAAACATGTGTTGACTGATAGCATAGCTCTTGTATGATGTATGATCCTTTGCTACTCTTCTTTGAGTACATAATATGTACCTTCTAGCCAATTACAAACGCATCAAGGTATAAAAATCACTTAGTTCACCAAGGGTTTTTAGGTTATGTACTTGCTACTTAGGAGCTACTAAAGAGTTCCTTCAAAATGGTTCGAGCAATTGTAACAAAGGACTAAAACATAATTGGGGAAAATCATTAATTTGCACAAGCTTCTCCTCTCTAATTTTGGTGAAACCACCATGATTACATGCATGATCAGCTTTCGTTCTCTTTGGAAATGCTCACATTCGTTGTCCACTTAAGAGAAGGAAATCCTTGATTTCACGAAATGATTAGTATCAAGATTCAAAACTATGTTAGTTTTGAGATACTTTTATTTCATATTGGATGTTGTAGTTGTCTCATTTTTAGATGCCTTGTGTTAGGTTGCGTAATCTGGTGAATTGATTTGTTGGTCTTGGAGAGAGGCATGACCTCCATAGTGAGAGGAAATGGAGAGGATTTGAAACCAGTTGTTCATCCTTCATTAAAGAAAAACACTACCAAGATTAAGTTTTTTTAATACTTATTAGTATGAACTAAGCAAGATGAGAATTAGATGTATATGAACTAGTAAGATGAGATTTAGATGTGATTAATATTACTCACTGTTGAAGTAGTGTACTTTCTTGCAGTTTGTATGATCAGATTTTTAAGCCCAGCAAATTTCCTGCAAATGCTGATTTTCATTTGTTCAAAACTGGGATTGAACCCAAATGGGAAGATCCTGAGTGTGCCTATGGAGGCAAGTGGACTGTCACCAGCAGCAGCAAGGCTAACCTTGACAAAATGTGGCTCGAAAGTGTAAAATTCTGATCCTTCTTAGTTGTAAACTAAATACGGTGTTTGTGACAAGTTGATGGCAAAGCATGACATGTTGGTAGTCATGATGGAAACATTTTTGGCATTTGCTGACTAATGGGTGTTCATTGGCTAGTTGATGGCTTTGATTGGAGAACAATTTGACGAGGTTGATGAGGTATGCGGTGTTGTTGCAAGTGTGCGCCAAAGAGGTGACAAACTTGCGTTGTGGACTAGGACAGCATCCAACGAAGCCACTCAGGTTTAATCTCTTACTTCTTTATGTTGCTTGGTTTATACTTTGGCTTCTTGTTTTCTTACAACATGTAATTTAATGAAATTTACGTTTTCCAAGTGATTCATAACTACTATGCAAGTCACATGTTCAAATACACTCCAATTTCGTTCACAACCAAAGAACTACGTATAAGGCCAAGAACTCTTGTGGAAATATCTTGCAAATTAGGAGTCTTTGAACCATATGCAACCCACCAATCTGCTGTGGAATACATCTAATTAGCCATAACTTTGGTATTACTAGATTATCTGATGTAATTTTTTAAGCAGATCACCTGGTGCTCTTGTATTTCTTGGCCTAGCTGCTAGTGGCATTCCAAAACTTCCCTCATTTGTCATGTGAATAGTCACCTCAGACAATTTATCTGGAGTATTTGAATATGCAACCATCTTTATTATGCAACTATACGTCCCTGTCGTAACCTCACAATATTCCTCAGCTTCTGGGTTTGAATAATAGGACTCTGGATTTAAAAAATGCCTAGCAACATGCAAAGGACGAAGCAAATAGAGTTTCCACCTGTGGTTAATGATCTTAATGATGTCTTTATCTTTCTCAGCCTTTTCACCAAATGATTTTGCAATGCTTTCTTTCGCCCAATTCATAGGTTCATAGGTGTATCCCATGGAGGCTTTTTCTCGTTATCAACTAATCTCAATACCTTAACAAGAGGACCCGCAACCTTAAGAATAAGAGCGTAGCCATTGTTATTCTAAAAAGAAGGCATCATCATACATATTGCCACATTTTTGTGTCCATTCTTCTGAAACATACATCTTTCTCAAATTGTTCTTTTCTGATGATTGGAAAAAGCAGTTGTGAATCTCGTTTTGCATGCCTGACTATATCCTTTCCGTCCTCATCATATTGAGTAGGCCTGCTTGAGCATAAGTAAAAAAATGTTCACTTTATTGGCCATTTCGAAAACCACCTACAGATGTAGTATCTTAAAGATATCTTCTAACATCAAGCAGATGCAATGGGTTACACATGGTGTACAATAAAGATGTGCTCTCTTACTCCATAATGCTTGTCCTTTTGGAAGTGTAGACCAGAAAAAGAAATAATACAAACTTGAAACTTTTTTACTCAGTACTTAATTTTAATACAAACTAGAAGCATTTGTACTCTTACTACTAAATATAAATACAAATTAGAAACTTTTTTTTTATGAAGGAAGAGAAGATATTACCGGCCAATAGATTAGCTAAGGCACTATCTGTGACAACTTGAATCACATTAGGTTCACCGATGAGTTCCACATACTTGTCAAGTAGGCACACATTTTCCCACCATCTTTGAGTAGATTGAGGCATTGATGGACATAAATGTTGTTTCTCTTGGACAGTTTGCTCGGAAATTGACTAAAAGTCCTCTCGTTCCTATCACTCCGCCCACACGCCATTATAGAGCATTCATATTTCACCCAATCCTCTCTGTGATCCTTCATTAAGCCATTAGTATGAGTCACCTCCTCGTTCAAATATGTGACTGGTGTCTCATGTTAAATTGGTGGTTTCATGTTCGGACCATATTGACCAGCAGCTTAAATCGTTCAGCACTAGCTCGCTATCTTTATTTATACTTGGGCTTTGTTCCCTTTGTTTTATCTCATTGTGAATAGGTTCTTGTTGACCTAATTTCTTGATTTTTCCCCTCAAGAAGTATTAATTATCCCACTAGTTTCTATTGGCTTACTATTCTGTCAGTCGTATGACAAAAAGCATTGGGTGAAGAGAAAACAATGATGTTTCCCATCCAAGCATTATTGAGGCACCTGTCCTCTTTTCCCCCAGGATTCATCTTTGTGATTTTTTATTTTGCTTTTGCTACTATTTTTTAACGAGAACTGCGCCGAAAATCATGAACTGCGTAGACACTTTTGGGTGATTCATTTGCCAACTATAATCGTCTAAGTTATCCTTGAAAAAGAGAGGGTATACCAAGTACTAATGCTCTGAATGTGTTGTCATGCAAGTTAGACCCTGAAGTCCATATCATTGCTCTACCATTAACTCATATTTGTTGTTTATGAAGGAAAAGTGTGTAGGGTGTTAATAACCCTAACACATAACAATCTTATTTATATAGACGACTCACATATTAAATAAGTAAACTAAGCAATGTGGGACTACTACTAATACTTCCCCACGAGCTGGAGACTCAGTCTCCTGCTTGTTACATAGCAACCAACGAAACAATTACCTCAACTACTAACAGTAATCACTAAAACAACCAACTTGCTAAAACAATGTCCAAAAGCAACCAACGAAACGATTTCAACGACCAACAGCAACCAACGGAACAACTTCAATGACCAACGGAACAACTTTCAACTGCAACGACCAACAAACGACTTCAATGACCAACAACAACCAATTTTAACTACCAACCTCAATGACCATCTGGAACCAACTAAGTACCATCAACCAACTACCAACGTCAATGAAATAGACGACAAAACAATATATGTTACCACGCTCACCAAAAGTATGGCCAAAAACCCGACCACGATACCCAGAATCACGGCTGTGACCATGACCATGGCTGAATGAAGAACCAAACATGTCACCGTGCAATGAGAAGCAACCAACAAATCAATCACCAATATTCCACCAACTACCGACCGACCAACCACAAATCAACCCACCAATCTAACAACCAACTACAAACCACCGAACAACTAAGAAGCAACTAAATAGTTCACCAAGCAATAAACATCATCAAATGAACGAAGGTAATAGATAGCCTCTCACCAAACCGAGAAGAGTCCGACAAATTACCAACAACAGTATAGCTAGAACCAGAAGTAGGCTTAGCGGTCTCATCCATTGCACCGAATCAGCAACCACCAATCAGAACCAACAAAATCCACTAACAGGAGCAATGGAAGAAACGATCACAACAACCTCAACAGACAAAACACCCAACTGAACCGCCAATCAACTGATGAAACTTCTAACAACTAATCAACAACCAACAATGAACCACCAACTAAAAATAAGCATCAAACAACTACCAACAATACCAATACGAATATACCTTCGGCAACCAAAAGCAGAACCAGCAACAAGTCGAAACATCAATAGGCCAATCGAGACAACATTATTCACTAACCCAGTGAGAAATAGAGAGGCGAACAGTCGATGAGTGCATACCGGAGAGTATTCAGAACAAGAACCACGGCAAATAAAGACAGATCACAACGAGAAATACAGCAACTGCCAACTGGTATTGTCGGCAACTGAGAAAGGATTTTGAGGACAGAGTTAGGGTTTTCGGGGACTGGTTTTTGGTTTTGAGGGTACTGATTTTGGGTTTTGAAGGTGTGAGTTAGGGTTTTGGAGATCAGATGAGAGTGGAGGGGTTTCTGGTACTGTTCACGACTGCGAGCACTGTTCACAACTACTGTTCATGTTGACGAACACTGTTCACTACGACTATGGTGATGGATATTCAGGTTAGGGTTAGGGTTTCAGTGGGATTTTAGGATTAGGGTTAAGAACTCGCTCTGATACAATGTTGTTTAGGAAGGACAAGTGTGTAGGGTGTTAATAACCCTAACACATAACAATCTTATTTATATAGACGACTCACATATTAAATAAGTAAACTAAGCAATGTGGGACTACTACTAATACTATATTCTAACAATATTGTTCCTTTACTTAGAACTCGGAAAATAAATGAAATTGCTGGTAAAATAGCAGGAAACAATATCATGCATTTAAATTTGCCAAACCTTGTTAGCTGGGCTGCTGGGGGCCTGGGGCACTTTTGTTTGAAGATATGAATGTGAGATCCCATGCAGGTTTACCTTTTTCTTCTCTCTTTTTTTTTTGTTATTTGGGTCAAATTCTGTGCCGCCATGACATAGTAATCCGTATATAAGTGTATCACACTTCATCTGTCCTAATTTTGGGTGCAGATATTACTTGTATGTGCTGTTAAGTGGTGCTGTCATAAACTTCGTCCTTGATGTCATAATTTGTATATTCATTTTTTCCCTTTCCTGAGCTTCTAGGAGTCTATTACATGAGACCAAGATCAATAAAATTTTATACTTATCAAAAATAAAATTTACATGAGACCAAGAAGAAATGGTTTGGGATTTGAAAATATCTCAAGATTAGTTTGAGACAAATTATTAATAGGATTTCTATCTTTTAAAATCCTATTAAGCAGTAATTTTTCATATTTGCCGCGTGAGAGTTTAAGCTACGAATTTCATTGACACTAAGGGTTTTTCATAGACCTAAAAAAAAAAAATTTGTGATGTATATTTACAAGCTTCGTTCTAACATACTGGCTCAGGCATCTTCATCTTCATACATAGCATTTGGTGGAGGTAATCCTCCAATTTCTATTCATTTTGGATAATGGGGGCCAAGGATGGTGGCTTGGGCAACACATTTATGTGCAATTACTCTGATCTTGTATGTGACATTTGAAATGGTTTCATGCTGCTGGATGCTGCTTTGGAGTTTATGGTTTGGACTTGTCATATAATTTACGAAGCTTCAAAGATATGATCAATGTTTCTTATTTCTGTAGGGAAGTACTTGTGGAATTTCTCCATCTCTGTCCCTTTTCAAATTGTCCTGGAAGATGCATTTTTTCTCTCCGCCCTTTTGTGAGACAAGTGTTTCATCCCCTCTCAAAGCCACTTTTTGGTTACGCAAAAGTGTTTTGATGCCCCGGCTAGGATGAAGCATGAAACTATATTATGTTAGTTTACTCTCCATTCATTTGTTGAGAAAGAGAAAAAACAGATGAAAAGACGTAATCTGATACCGAGGGGAAAGAGAACTACTAGTATGAAAAGATAGAAAGAGATTCCTATACAGAGAGAATCGTCCACTTTCAAGGTAACTGGTTTTTGGCGGCTGATTACCAGTGTGACATGGATCTTCCCTCTATCTCTGAGGTGCATGCGCGCTTCTGTTTTTCAGCTGGCTTCTTCAAATATCCCAACAGAAAGTAGGGGCTAACACTAGTTGTAGCTAGCTAGCGCACAGAGTACTAGTGAAGAGGAAAAGCGAATTGAGATTATCTTACTAATGACAGATTGAGATTGAGGATAGAACTGTGGTTGCTGTTCCAGTGCACAAAGAAGGTGGGTTGGGGCTTAGGAGGTATTTTGACAACCTCTGAATAATTCCATAGACGCCTCTCGCCACCTTAGCTATGACTATCTTAGGTGCCTGGTCTCCACGAATCTTATAGGTAGCCAATTGCCTAGGATTTGTCAATTTCAAGACATTAGGGAATACAACCGAGTTCCCTCTATCCGAAATAGTGAAGGGTGCTTGATAATATTCCATTCCTTGAAAGCCAGTGAATACTAGAGTCAGTAAAACGGTACCAAAGGTTCTGTTGAAATGATTAATTGTTCAGTTCAATGAGAGTTTGCTGCATTTTGAGCATCTGTTTTGAAGTTTCAATATATGAGAAATTTCGTTTCTCTTTCTCTTTTCATTTTCTTTTGGTCAGGGGGTGGGGTTGTGGGGGTGTTCGTTTAGCCGTAGCTCCTATCTAGACAATGAATTTATGCTTCTAAAATGCTACAGGCAAAGTTAGTGTAAATATTCACTTGGGTAGCATCCAGACTCTTCAATTCTTTTCAGTTTTCCCCTTCAAGAATTTGATGATGTTTTGTCTAACTTGATACAGAATCATGGCAAAGCATTTTAGTGCACACAGGGAGATGTTTTTATGGTTGAAGATTTTCGGCTTTAGTAACTAATTACTTGATTGTTGTCTCGTCTACCTGCACTGCTGCACCAATGCTGACAATTTTGTTTTGACTTTGTATGAGTGATATTTGGTACACTCCTATGCTGTCTCATCTACCTGCAATTCCTAGATATTATAGGATTGATATTCTGTACACTGGCATCAGAAACTGACATGTTCACGCAAAAAGATTTGATCTCTTTCCTCCAGTCGGAACCTTTTCCTGTAATATTTTCTCAGTAAATATCTTTCCATCTGCCCATACATTCTGTAGACTGGTTATACCTTTGATGCTTAACTGGGGCGTAATGCTGAATAATGTGAAGTTTACTGCTGTTGAGCAGATGAGCATTGGGAGGAAATGGAAGGAGATTATCGATGTCACGGATAAGATCTCTTACAGTTTTCATGTAAGTTTCTACAGTATGGCATTTCATCTGTGTTTAGCACCATAATATTTTCCCGTCAGTCTGGCACACTTTGTCTTTGAAGACGCAACAAAGTGGGGAAAAACTCACAAACTGCTTTGACGTTGGCCTGTTTCTATCGTCTTTTCTTTCCATTGTACCAAAAAAGTGGGGAAAAACTCACAAACTGCTTTGACGTTGGCAGGATGATGCTAAAAAGGAACGATCAGCAAAAGGTCGATACAATGTGTAACACCGCTGTTACTTTCTGTTACCCATCTGTGATGAACGCAATAGATTGTGCGGGACTGTTTTTATCTGTGTTCCATTCTATACCATATTTAATGGGATGGCTTTGCTAGTAAGATGCATTTAAGTATTTTGGAATGTACTCCCATATATTATACTTGGCAATCCTATATTCTTTGATGGTGCTGTTTGTCAATTTCCTCTACGGAGTTAAGACAGTGATACAAGCCTTCACATTTTCTTTTCCTATCTGGCATTTTTACTTTCTATGTTACCAAACAGTCTCTCCTTTAGCTTTATCGCAATAGTAGGAATCCAAATATCACTACTGCAAAATTGAAGGATGTCCAAGTGTGCAGCAAAACAAGGTATGTTTTTACTTTACATTCCAGTTAGCAAAGTATACCTTTCAATTCCTCAAACTCAAGTTTATGACAATTCTCATATTGACAACAGGGGAATATAATTACATAAATCTTTTCATCAAGCAAGGAATCCTAGTCTTTCTCCATTCTTCTTCGCTAGTCGAATTAGTCCTTGTCTTTGTTTCGCATCTGCTCCTATTGATTTGCAGAACTCTGTAATCACCTGAGAATATAGTGATATGTGAATACAAATATATGCAATACGTACGAATACGCGCACGCATAGATAAGTAGTTCTAGAAAGACTGGTTTTACTGCAAGAAAAGAGTGGTACCTGGGAGTGGAGAGCAATTGCTTTGCCTCTGAGCTGATTGAACCGTTTCCTGCCAACGATATTGCGCGTGAGAACAACAATTGGAGCGAAGATGCCCTTCCCTTCATTGACATTCTTCATTACAGGCTGAAACCTTACCGGCTTCCGAACTCGAACACGGGTTGGGGCTGACTTGGGCAACTGGGTGCAGTAGTAGTTCTCACCAGCAACCGATTTTCCCCAGTTTCCATGGAAGGATGAACTCAACAACCCTCCTTTGAACCCAGTTGCAGAAATTGATGTAAGCATGGGAGATAAATAGAATGTCTTCTTCTTCTTCTTAGTTATTAGTTCCTCTTGAACTTTTTTTCCTGACAGAGGTGTTTGTGATGATGTGTGTGTGGTGGTGTAACTACGAGGGCCTTGGGTTTTTATTTGGTGGGTATGGTGAGAGAGAGTTGAAAGGTGCATTGAGAGCCACACACAATGCTGGTGGCTTGGTTTTTTTTTTCCCTTGTACTTTTCCCCAAAGAGAGATGTGTTCTGTCCAGATGAGGTGGAAATCATGGAGTTTTCGCCACCGTCCATTGTGGGCCTTACCAAGCTTTCACTGCAATAATTTGAACTGTTCATCTTGTAGGATCTACAAATGATTATGTCCACGCTTTTAATCAGCTCTTTCGGACATCAATAGCTAAACCAAAATTCAATTTTGGTTTATAAAACGGACTGCATGATTCCGTCACTAGTTTTTTTTAAGTTAAATTGTTCATGACCGTCTATTTTATAAATCAAAATTTAATTTCTGATATAGCTATTGATGTCCGACTGATTTTTCATGCGGACATATAATTTTGTGGGTCCTGCAAGATGAATGGTGCAGATTACTGCAGTGAAGGCTCGGTAGGGTCCCAAAACCCTTGTACTGCTTGGCCAGTTACTTGTCCTAATGCTCCTCTCGTTCTCGTTCTGTGGCCCCACAACAGCAGTGAGTCTGACAACTATGCACGTACCCATGGGAGCACTGGATAATACTCGTACCGATGATATTATATGGAATCGAACCGAGCTAGTCGCAAACTGTTGGAGGCTCAATTTTTCTCCAAAATAGTGTCCCTGAGACTGAGATCGTCTCCAAGGGAGATAACAAAACTAAAGTTTAACCAATTTTAAAGATCAATGTCAGCAAACGGGATCTCCAAGAGGAGTAGCGAACTTGATACACCATGTTGGCGTAGCGCGTACTCTCTCTTTCTCTCTAAATTTCAAGAGTGAGAAAGTAACTCTTACAACTTTCATATCATCCAATGTAGTACAGTATTCGTTATGATTGGTTAGGAGCCGTTCCGTTTTTTTTTTAAAATCTTCTATTGTGAAAAAAAAAAGTAATTTTAAATTTAAATATAATGAAAATGAAAAATAATTTTTCAATTTTTTTTGCACCTTTTAAAAGATATTAATGAAATCTATCAAATAAGATCCATATTGGTAGGAAAATTATTTGCGTAAACACATAATTTTTGCTTGAAATTATTTTCCTTTTCAAAAAGTTATTGGAACGGGGCCTAACTTCTTCTTTCTTTTTTTTTTGATAAAGTGGGATCTTTTAAATAAAAAAGTAATAACATTAGAAGAGTCCTAAAGAATACTCAGGTTGCAAATGACTCTCCAATTTATCATATGGGTCACGGATACTATATTTGGTATAAAATTATACGGAGTACAATTTATCATATGTGTCAGGGATATTATATTTGATATAAAATTATACTATTTTCCCAGGAACGCTTTGACATACAACTTAAAAATAGCTTTTGTTTTTGGTTGTGTGCACCAAAGATTCCAAATGATCAAGGTAGAATCCAATCAAATATTTCTCGTATTTGTTCACTTTCCAACGTTTTTGTTTTGGAATTAGATCCTCTATAATCCTTAATTTGGATTTAAAATCAAAATTGTGCACTTTCCAACGTTGTTGTTGTTGTTGTTTTTTTCTTTATTTCAGATCCCCAAAGACTTGTCAAATTCCAGAATGGTACCAACAGTTTCTGCATTTCAACAATACCCCCCAAAGACTACCCAAAAAAAATTAAAATATTTCAACCGCGAGGTTCCTTCCTCAAAGTCTAACCCCTCCCTCCTGGGAGCAGATCGAACGCGTAAAGCGCCTGCAAGATTTTCTCATCTCTCCTCTCTCATCAAAAGAGGTAACCCTCCTCCATCCTTTGATTTTCATTTTGTACAACTCCCTAATTAACATGCTCTTTCTTTGAAACCCAATCAAGAAAAACCACAAAGCACAAACAAAAACAAGAACATGGGTTCATTAGTAACACACTTCTCCACCTTCCTCTTCCTCTCCCCCCTGGGCATCCGCCGCCTCCTCTGCTCCTTCTCTTTCTACCTCAAGAACCCACCTCTCTACCGATCAAGACCATGGTACTTCTCGGAACCCAGGTGGAAAAACATTGACTTTTATACCCTCCTCATTACCCTACCCATTGCCTCATTCTCCGACCTCTTCATCTTCCTCGCCTTCCCTGGGCCCCCCACGTACCGGTTCGCCTTCCTGCACCAATCATTTGTGGTTTCTCTCTTCTGGGTACTAGCCATTTTGATCATTTTCCGCGAATACTTCAACCCCATTGCCGTTCCTGAGAGTTTCATATATGTTTTTGCTGGCAGTGTCTTTGTCATAGAGAATATGTTAATGGGTGAAGGCATCACGGGGGTAGGTGGTGTTGTGTATGAGTGGTTGGGAGGGTTGACCGTTGTTTGTGCCAGTTGTTGCTTCTATCTTTCGATCAGACCGGCTGCGTTTTTTGCGGAATTCTTGTTGAATTCAGGGCTTGTGTTTAAGGGAACGTGGGCGTTGCAAATTGGTTTGTCTTTGTATACGGATACATTTGCGGTGAAGGGGTGTAACAAAATTTCCATGTCCCCAGCCCAGGGGAAGATAGATGTTAAGTGTGGCCTCGAGGAGGATAGGGTACGGGGTATTGCTGTGATGAATCTCTTGTTTATTGGGCATGCGACTTTGATATTGGTTGCGGGTTTTGTGTTGTTTGGGTTGTTATGCAGTAACCGGAACTTAAGGTGTGGCGATGCTAGTGGCCCATTGCTGGCGGAACTTGAATCCGAGAGTATGCAGATGCACAACCTTCCTGAATGTGAACTAGAATGAGAGTTTATGGGTCTGTTTTCTTCTGTATTGTGGTGTAGAAAATGGGTGTTGATTGTATTTATCACTTTTGAGTACAAGAAGTTTTGTTTTGTTTATGCTCAGATGGTGTTATAACCTTTCTCTTTTTCCCCTCCATATACCTGTTTTTTGGCACACGGATTTCTTTTTTCCTGCACCATACCTGAATTGGAAATTACTTGTGAATCTTGTGTTGCTTACATCTTATTTATTTATATATTGCTGCAAACGAATTATCAATCCCTAATGGTGTATGGATTCGTTATAACTACTAAACTCTACCTATGGGTGATATGTTGGACCTTTGAAGGGATTTTTGACCTTCTATGTGATCTGTGTGGGAATATTAACACTAGATATTTATGTACCTACCTATGGGTGTCACATATTGTACCTCTGAATAGCTTTGTGAACGCTTTATATGAATGCGCATCTGCAGCTCTTGCATACATGGTTGGAAAAGCACATCGAAGATTCTATAGAACTTTTCGACATCAGTTTGTTAAGCATAAGACGTTCATTCACCACCATGTCAGCATGTATGTGGCTATGTGAAGGCAGTTCTCACTTCTTCCTTGCTTGGAAATAATTTCTCTTAAAGAAAAGGGAGAACATAATAAAACTGTTGCTTGAAAAGCAAATTGATACTGATGGAAAATGTCTTCTCTGCGATTTATATGTGGAGGTCTTGGAAATTGATGGAAGTTTAACGCAACTTACTTATCAGATGGGATACGTGAACTAAAATAGCTCTGCCATCCCAAACTATCATTATTTTGATTCCTATGCTAGGAGCCTAGTACCATCCCAAATAAATTTTGGAGTTAATAAGCTCTTATTATGTTGGTTTTAGTGCTTTTTAATTCAGTGATAGCTCTTAGATCCTGAACGATCTTTCTGACATTCAAATATTGTGACGCAGTCATAGCTAAAAAGGCTTTAGCTTCCAAGGTTGATATTATTATTATTATTATTATTTTGATACTGGAAGAATGACAGCTGATTACTGATAGACGACTGACATATATAGACATAATAACCAATAAACAACTTCATACCTCTAGTTGCATCGGGTATCGGGTTTTTTTCTACACACATCTCCCAGGTTAGGAGAAAGGGTACACTAAGGCCGAGGCTGGATGGCAGAAATGAAAGATCATGATGGTACCTCCTTTTGAAGATTTATGTACCAGTTATTGTAGCTGTTAGGAATCCAATACGTGAATTGAAGCATTTTTAGGCTTGAGCTCCCTTCTTCATTCTTGAAAGTCAAAGATTTCTATGGGGGAGAGGGAGCTAGGTTCCCCCTTAGCTTGGCAATCTCATAATTTCTCCAATGGGTAACCAGGGATGAATTTCGTTATCTTAGATGTATGCAACTTATGGAACGGATATCTCTGGGCATTCCATTAGCTTTTCATTCTCTCGGGGCGTGCTGCCTCATGGGCTTTTATGGGTTGCTTAGACAATATAAGTTCATCTGGGAATTGTAGCATACTTACCTGCATTGAATGTTAGAACATAGTGTGGGTCCTTTAAGGAGCTCAATATGTCCAAAATGGAGAATGAACCTGCATTATATTCTATGGATGGCATGTTTGGAAATACCAGATTTGAACATTCTTTAGTTCGTCTAAACATTATTACCAGTACATTAGTTGAATTAAGTGAACTACTGGGGAGGAGACAAGATGCAACACATTTCCTATACTTAATACCTTGCGTAAGTTGTTAAGGAGCAATTAAACCCTAAGGATTTGAAACAGGTGTTTTGTTGGTTCAGAATTGCAACAAAACTAGATGAAGACAAAAATGCACGAGAGAGACATGGAAACTCCTGAAACAACATTTAATACAGATTTTGTTGCTGGGAAATTTGTTTAGTTTCACTATTGAAGAAAAGTAATGCGGCTTGTTAGCAGTGCTACGGCTTCTATCTCAATGTGTTAGTAACTTAGTGTTTACTTGAACTCCTAAGTTTTAACAACCTGCTATGCAAACCATATGGTGTGTCTCACTGTGTCCTGGGTGTCTTTGGCTTTTTTCTTCTTCTGAACAATAGAAATCCTTTTAATGGAGCTGCTATGTTTGTATAGGTCGTCATCTTATTGTAGAGCATTTGTGTGTAATGTGTATAGTGTGAAGTGAAGTCCCACATTGCTTGGGTACCAAAGTAATACGAAGAATATAAGCGTGAGGGCACCCTCACTTCAAATGCTAGCTTTTGGGGTTGAGTTTTACCCAAGACCGTGTAACATGGTATTAGAGCCGGGTATGCCAAGGATGGGTAGGGTGCGTGTCCCTGGTCGACCGCGTCTACATGCAGTAGGTGCTGCTGAGTGTGCACACTGGGCGTGAGGGAGGGTGTGAAGCGAAGTTCCACATTGCTTGGGTACCAAAGTAATACAAAGAATATAAGTGTGAGGGCACCCTCACTTCAAAAGCTAGCTTTTGGGGTTGAGTTCTACCCAAGACCGTGTAACATATAGAACTGCAAATTCTGACAGTCAAATGCTCAAATAATACAATTTGGAAATTTTAGGACAAGATGAATCCAAACTGTACAGGCATACGCACTACTCACTAGCAATCATGTATTCATATTGTTCACTGCAAGTGTAGAAGCTTAAGTTGTAACCCTTAAACTGCTTTACTTTGGTTCAGCATAGAATCCCATTGATGGTCGAAGTGAAGAACTTCAGCATTGGGCACATTCTAAGTAGGATACTAGGCATGAGTCGCATGACTTGGTCAATCAATTGAATTTCTTGGTGTAATATTCAATTTTCTTTATTTTTGTTTTTGTCCATTTTGATTTCCTCTTTTTGGTGTGGACTGAGGAAGATAGCTGAGAACAGCTAGTCAATTAGAGCTCTTATGATTTTGATCTTGCACCTGCAATTCGCAAAACATGTTACCAATTGGTGAATATCTTCTGATTAACAACACATACCAGAGTTGTTTGTACCGGATGCCATCATTGCACCACACGTTTTTTTGTTAGTTGTTACTTTTATCTGGTGTCAGAGTATTGGGGCCATGGGAGCCAGCCAGGTTGGGTAGTGTCATGTGATGTTGATTCAGAGAGGTGCTATGTAGGCTTGAGAACAGAAATTGGGTATGAAATGATAAGATTCATAAGAATGGCACTGTGGAATCTTTTAATCTTGTCTCAACTATTGTGACTTTATGCTTTTAAATCTGGAGTAAAAAATTCATGTAAATGATCCAACAGAAGAGGGCTTCACTTGATCTCATCCGGGACCGGATCTATAGTGCATGATGTCTTGCAGTGTATGTAGATTGAAGCACAACTGGCAGCAATGATTGCACCGGTATATCATATATAGTGTTTCAACTTCTTGGATTGAAGGAACTGGAAGAGACCCAGACGCGAGAGTTGCAAAAAGGGCAGCGAAAAAATCTCTGAGGTAATTTTCTTCTGCACCTCTTGAGTCCATTATATTTGACTACTTTGAAACATCTTAGACTTGCGATTAGAAAAGGAGTTATCAGTGGTACATAAATTTTGACCTATCAACGTATTCTTATTCCTCCTCCTAGTGAATGTACTTGGATCAAGCTGCAACCTTGTGAATTCAGGCAGTAATATGGTAACCTTATTCAGTCACATGTCATATGTTGGCTGTCCAAATCGTTCTGTTTTTACTGCCAGCTACTATTTGTTGAACTCAATATGAGATTTTAGGCTGCATGTGAATGTCAAGTGAAGAACAGATATGGTAGTTTCCTTACAAGGACAAATATAGCAAATAGCATGGAGCTCTGTTCAGGGAATTCACTCAACGTGCATCACTGTTCATGCAAAGGTAGTCATTGCAAAAATTATAAGTAGGGAATCTGTTCAGAAACCATTTCATCATTTATGTAAAGCATTCATGGACATAAGCTTCCATCTTCTTTTTTTGCCCTTGGTGGATGGAAAAGAGCCTATAAATCTTATCAACTTGATGAAAGGTTGAGGTTTCGTGAATCTTGATTCTTGAATGTGAAAGATTTGATTTTACCATTTGGATATTGTACTACAAGTGAAACATAACAGCAATCAACTTGTGTGATATGTTCATGAGAGAAAATAGCTACTTTCGTTTTCTACTCATCTGTACTGCATTAAACTTGTGTATTGACAACCATGATTGGAATTCGGGTCATGGCCGGAAACAGTTAATCCATGAAATCATGAATTTTATTTCTAGAGGGGAGTTCTCTTGATCTGATCGGTGAAATCACCTTTTTGTCTTACCATTTTGGGTTCTAAGAAACTCTTCCTCTACTTGCATTCATAGTTCCATGATCCAAATTCCACGATGGTACATAACCATGAACATCTTGTTTTTCTCCTTGTGCTATTTTTAACAGCTTGATTGTGATTTATAAACATAGTTATGTTTTCTTCTATATTATTCTGCATGCGTAATTGTGTTTCGACATTGGCCCTTTGGTGAAATGCACCCTTTTAGGAATATAATCTTATGTGCACTGGAGGTTGCATTCAGGCAAGCCACTCTTGGACTTAGTTTTAGTTCTTCTTAGGTGATCTCAACTAAGTTTTCTCATTGATTGCAGTTTCTACGAAGCCCTGTTCATCTATCTCTTCATTTTTTAGGAGTTCACAATGTTGTGGGCTGAGCACCCATACGGGCCGAACCCGAGTAAGTGGCTGGCAATAACGACAGACCAGCGGATTTTGGTTGAGCTGAACGTAGTGGGCCGAGCCCAAAGCCCACACGTTCTGTTTGAGCCTAACCTGAGCAACCATAACCCGCACCTTTTGGTGCCAAACACGAGAAGACAGTTATGGGCCAGGCTTGGACCTGGCCCGTAGGGTCATCCTGAGCAGTTGGTTATGGAAAGCTTCTAGAAGGTTCTCAGCCCTTCTTGACACATGGTTCCTGACCATGTGGCATTCCAGTGATGTCACTAACCGAAGCTGTTACGCATGGCGTGACTGACGTCCCAGGTGCGTGCCTATATATACCAAGGGATAAACCCTAAAAAAAGTACGCCATTCTGAGTCTACACTCTATAGTACTTGCTTCTTCTCCACTCACTAACTTGAGCGTGGGAGAGTTGTTTGGCTGGTCACAGCCCTACGACTTGTTTTGCAGGTTGCTTGGTGGAAGAGGACGGACGGTTTCCAATCCGAGAAGAGTTCTCGAAACCAACACACACGCACAACGAATCTGTTCTATTGAGTTTTGTGGGTTGTTATCGTGGTCAAATGCATCAACAATCTGCAGCCTTGTGTGGATGGATGCCTGTAGTATTATATCCATGTAGAGGGTAACTAACAGATTTTTTTTCTTCTTTACTGTTTGTTCGCATTCAAATGAAGTACTATTTGGGTTTCAGATGAAACCTCGAAAAGTGATCTGTTTTTTTGTTTTTGTTTTTCTGGTCGGCGAGCGATCTGTTACAGCTCGCTTATATAGTGAATAAACAGCAGAATATTGTATGTGGTAAAAAGAGAAAAAGTCAACTCGCAAAGAGCAACCAATATTTACCAAAAGTCAAGTTGCAGATAATCTTACATCCTTCTCTTGCAGGATGAACAAGTGGGTACAAAATGGACGTGATGCTGAACGCTTGAAAGATATGGAGTAAGTGTCATAGTGAGTAATCAGACTTTACACTATAATGTGCGTTTTTTTATTTTCTGTCACATTTGTACAATTGTTTTCTGTTTGCCAAACATGATCTGTGCCACTAATTTCTGGACTCTCATCATGATAAATTCTTAATAATTCTCCATTTTGAAATGATTTGTTGTACTAATGGAAGCCACCCTTTTTTTGAACATTTATATTACCCAAAAACATTATGTTCTACTGTGTTTGATTCCACGAAAATTAGGCAAATGTTTTTCATGAAGAATATTGCCCGTGAGAAGCCTAAAAGGCTGGAAATGACTTGCCATCTTCATTAAGTTAATGTTGGACGAGTTGCTCGGTAATTAGGGGACGAGTTGTTCAGGATTGGTTTGAGTTCATCGGTGTTCAGTATAGAGTTCACCTAAGCAACTTCTTGCGGATGGGTTTAAAGCCTCGCTATCCCATGGATCACACCGTTGTACTCACTTGTTGTCCCTATAAATTGCCTTTAGCTTATGCCACATTTTCTTTAGCCTGTTTTCATTGTAAAATGCTCTTTTAAAACATCAACCAAAAACACATGAAAACTTATTATGAACTATATCATTTCCTGTAATATCTTTTACGTTAAAAGATACTCCTATTTTACACCGAAAAAGGTTTTATGTCAAAACCGGGTCTCTGTCTCCTGATACTTTTCAAGTTAGGGAAGTCGCTTGGATTCGTGTGACAAATCGTTGCATTATTTTCGAACAGGTAAAGGTATGATTTAGAACACATAGACCGGACCTATCGAGAAATTTTCGAGCTTTTAAGTATCCGCGAGTTGCCCGAATCTTTCAGCTGAATGGGATGATAAGTTTCCTGAACTTTGACTTCTTTGGGGTACCATTAATTTTTTCGGACATGGCGGTTTTAGCAGGTTGTCTAATGAGGGGATCAAGTCATTTTTACAGATTATTTGTCTTCAGAAGCTTATGGTCTGTCCAATACCATTTCAGTGACTTTGATTTCATTCCACATTCAGGGGTATTCAATCTCATTCAAGGACTTGACTGCCCATAATTATCTCCTTGCTGATGTGGCATGACCCGATTGGCGAGTTGTCAACTTAACCCATGTTTTTTTAATAGTAAAAAAGATACTTCTGATTTGCATTTCACTTCACCATTTTGGATTTCCAGATTGGAGGCTAAGCTTTGGAATGCAGAAGTGACAGCTCCTCCCCTCCCCAACAAAATTATCTTCTAGAGTTGTTTGTTCTTGATATTTTCGGAACGAATTTTGCAGACGAATATCTAATACAGTATTGATTTCGCATGTACAAATACCCACTAATAATTCCAAACATATTTTAAGGTTCTTTTCTCTTTTCTTAAAAATGGGCTTTCCCAAAAATTTCGCTCGACACAAGTTTCAGAAGTTGTCAATGCAAAAAAGTTGGAATAAATCATTTTGGAAAATTAAGGCCCCATCCCGCTAAAATTCTTATTTTTTACCAAGTACTTAGTTTTTTTTTTACGAGACAGGTCATTTTCTCACAATATATTACCTTTAAGGTAGCGTTCTCTTGAACTTAACTTAAATCTGGGGGTTTTGTCCTTAATTGAATTTTTTTCACATTTGTTAGTTTTGCTCCAAACTTTTGTGCATTATTGAAAAAATTACCTTTTCGATTCCTTTTGGTGAGACAAATCAATAACCCATTAACGTTTGGCGCAAAATTAATAAATGCGAAAAAAAAATTAAATAAAAATAAAACTTTCAAATTTAAGTTAAATTCAAGAGAACGCAGGCTAAATATCGTACACTTGTTTTAGTTAGTGGAAGTTCCACTGTGGAACACAACCTAATTCTGGAAAAAGTGACCAAACAGGGAACTCCTCATAAGAAACCTATGCACCAAATGGGAAGTCTACCTTTTATCAAAAAAAAAAGAAAAATGGGAAGTCTACCTGGAAAACACAAATTCATGTCTGCCAAACAGCCTTTAGTGCGCCAGGCCTCCTATAGAAAGAAATGACCTCCATTAATAATTGGAAAAGATTTTTATTACGTCTTGTGGTTGTTATACGATCATTAATTTTCCTCCTCCATTTACCCAAAATTTAAAGATCGCAGTACTTGGTGAAGAAAAAAAGATAGTAGTAATGTCGAAGAAATTTTGACGATACGCTCGAGGGCTTTTTTTGGAATTGATTATGACACTACTTTTTGATATCTACATTCTAATACTTGTCTTTTAGAGTTTAAAATACATATGGCAGGACTACTAAAAGACAAATACTGGAGTGCGATTATCAAAAAACGGAGTGCCGAAATCATTGTCCTTTTTTCGGTATTGATATTTTGATCAAACCATAACTCCTATAAGTAGATTGGAAGCAAAAGCGTGATCATGGTAGAAAATCCAAATTATTTCATCAAGGGAGTGGTAAATGTTAGATATTTTGGTACTTTCCGGGGGTGTACAAAACCTTCATTGGTGTCTTTGTTATATCGATTCCATTTGATTGTAATGGGTAGGTTAATTAGGGGGTAGTGTCTCGCTCGATGCTCCTCCCATTATCTGCGCCAAGTTGACTGCTGCGAAATCAATCCAATTGTGTGAGAGGTAATAGCATTAGCACATCATGCATATTATTTATGAGATTTGAAATTTTATTTCTGCACGTTTGCCTTTTCATAAATCTCTCCGGGAAAATTTGTTTTCCATATATATGTAATCCTAAATCAATTTTCTTTAAAATGGTCCAAAAAATTGGCTTTCCATTTATGCCTCATTAACATACTTTCGTTTGAGGGGAAAATAGGGTATAAAATAGGCTGATCACGACAGGGAGGCCACCACCCTGAGAAGAGGATTTTACTTGTATAAAAAAGGAAATGATTTTGCCACTTCCTTTTTTTGTTAACGTCATTCCCCTGCAAGTGTATTTTTGGTGCGTTAACGCCACTCCCTTGCAAGTGTATTTTTGCACTAAAAATACACTTGTAGGAGAGTGGCGTTAACAAAAAAGGGGGTGGCAAAATCAGCTGCCATAAAAAAAAAAACAAAAGAAGAAAGAAAGGGTTGCACGGCCATTTTTGTTTTGAGGAAAGTCCACTTTCACCCCCTGTGGTTATCGCCATGTGCGGATACACCCCCTATGATTTAAAAATGTGCACATAACCCCCTGTGGTTTTCAAATTGTGCGGATCGACCCCCTGCCGTCATATTTTCCATCTATATTAACGGAGGTGTATCTCACACACCTCTAGAATGTAATCTGAGTCGTTCATAATGTATTAAATAAAGAATAGAGTATCTCTGTAAAAAAATCATCTTAATCAGCCATCAGTAACCCAGTGATCTAATTTTTAGTAAATTCAAATTTGAAATTTTAATTTCATAACAAAATCGATTTGACCATAAGCTTTTCATTTTTTGATTGACTTGAATTTTGGCATAGACGTAGTACTCGTCAAAATTTACAATATCAACGGTTTGGATTCAATTTTTGGTATACGGGATGGTGTGGTTAGATTTAAAAAAGAAGAAGAATCAAGGGACGTGATGGGGGTATAACGGTCTTTTAACGTTGTTTCCGTTAATATGGATGGAAAATATGACGGCATGGGGTCTATCCGCACAATTTGAAAACCACAGGGGGTTATGTGCACACTTTTAAATCATAGGGAGTGTATCCGCAAATAGCGATAACCAGGGGGTGAAAATGGACTATCTTCTTTTGTTTTTGGTCGAGTCGAGAGACATTTTGCTCTTAGAAAAGAAAGAATGGGCTGCACGACACTTACGGGATTTTGACAGTTCTCCGTTGTAGTCCACATTCTTGTTTGCTTCTTTCATCTTCTGTTGTCAAACACTTTTTGTATAAATCACGTTCATATCATATCATTCATTCACTATTCGTGTTTTTTGGTGTCGTTTGCTGCTGTTGCCGAATCTTTTGGAAATTGATTCGGAGCCGGTTGAATCCGGAGATCGGGCGTGAAATCCGTGGTGCATCTATTGGATCTTGAAGAAGCTCTGGGAGTATCAAAGATTGGCGAGAATAGGTAAATGCTTGGGTAAGGTTTTTTCTATTTCGCAATCTGTACTTCTTTTCGATTAATATAATAAAGCAGTAGAATTAGGCCGTGGTTTTGGCTTAGAGTTATTTAGGATCCTAAGTTTTTCCACGTAAATCGTGCAACTCTTGTCACAATTTTTATTCTACCGCAGTACTTGATTTTTGGTTTGGATTAAACGAGATAATCAACCCGTTCATCTATATTAATTTTTTAAATCAGAAAATTGGTATTTTTTTTTATCAAAACTCCTATTCATCCCATTCTAAGAGTAGATTGAACACTTCCGCATAATTTCAGTAAAGCTATGAGACAGCCCCTAAGATATCTGCGGCTGGCCACAAGCACATGGAAAAAGCCAACTTTATTTCATGAAGTGGAGAGACAAAGGAATGGGACGACTCTTACTGACCCCAAACAGCGATGGACGCAGGATTCGAGTGTGGATTGGGTGAACATTACAACAAGATTTACGGTCCTTCTAGACGGAGTGATTTCATGAGAAAAGAAAGGAAAGGGTTGTGGTTTCTTAAGAAATTACTCATTTGGATTGAACATTTTAGTAAGAAATAGAGAGCAAAGTACAAAAAGAAATGTTTTGATTGGCTCTTCCCCTTTCTCACCCAATCTCACCTAGATTTGAAGAGAAAGGACTCCCCTTTCTTTTCTCCTCCTTTCTCACCATCCAAAGGGGGTGTTAGAACATATGAAGGATAATATCAATAAAGCCAATACAAATTGCCATAATATTACTAACAAAATTATCGTATACTGTACATAATTTCGATCAACCTATATATTGAAAATAATTTACATGGTACAGTATAGTGCATCCATTCATTTAGAATGGAATCTACGTTAAAGCGCCGAGCAATGTCCCTTCTCAATGTAAGTGAGCATATATATAACTCGCAAGAAAATCATCCTCCATCCTATTTCGTAGTCTAGTTTCCACCAGTTTCATATATGGCTGAAAATGCTCGCTCTGTTTTCGTCAAAGAAACCGCTAAAATTAACACGAGACAGATCAATCTGTCAGAAGGGGATAAATGAACGACTTTATTGTTTTCGCACTTGGCACCTGTGAACATTGAACTTGAAATTCTGGAGAACTAAAAAACAAAGCACTAAGTTGATAACCGGAAATCTTCTTGGATCATTTCGTTAATCAATCACACTTCTTTGATTAGCAATTTTTTTTTGTCACTCGATAGATGTATAGCCTACTCCTAAGAGGATAGGAAAAGGGTACCGTTAAGCGACATTATTGATGTGGTCAATATTCTCGATGAGCTCTTAAAAGTAAACGGTTCCGATCATTATTGTGGACCCAGAAAGGGCTCACAAATGGTCCAAAACTGGACGGGATCCTCTTCCCTTTTGGAGAGGGCATGGTTGCTCAATCCCTATAATCTGTTTGCTTCTTCACTCTTTTTTTTTTTTTTGACGAACAGACAATCGCATTTATGTAGTAAATCGGAACTCTATCAGTCTGAAAATACAAGAAAAACAACAAAAATACAACGAAAACCCAAAAAACATTAGAAATTGATTTTTGCGCTCCACTTTTGTAGGCAGATGCTCCACTCCACATATCCCAATTGGTTCTTAAACGTGGGCCCACCCTCCCTTTATAGCACAGTTAAATAGGGTCATAATCTAGAGTGATCAAAAAGTCTTCTTGAAATCAAACATTGACACCTGCCCGGTGCTGGAGGGTGGCTTCACCCGGGATAAAAATATTAACAATGTTACATGCATTTCTACCGATCACTTTTCCAGAATGAGTTCAATACATATACAAGAGAGGAGTGATTGAAATGTGGCTGATAGACGCGTCCGTAGCATTATTATAAAAACATAGCCACATAGCACTATAGGTGGTTGGGCGTGTCTAAAAAAAATAAAAAAATGTTCTAAAGGGACCAAAATACCCCCCTATGAGCTACCACGTCCGACAGCCGACAACTATTTTCGATGACAGACGGCACTTTCGCTTTCTATGTATCAGTGAATTTTCCTTTCCGGTGGCTAAGCATACAAGACGGCAAGAAAAATATGTACTCTCTTTGTCTCTTTTAAAATGTCTACTAAGTATAATTTTGCGTGTTATTTTTAAAGGTTTATATTTCTTGACGTATGTTATTTTTTATGTTTTTAAAATCACTGTCTTATAGAAATAATTGAGATCTACAGTATCAAACAATATTCATATCGCATATTTTTAACAATATACTATTGACAATTGAAAATGGCATGCGGAATTATAGTGGACACTTAAAAAGATACGGAAGGAGTATTTCAGTGTACTTTTTACACCTCTTAATATACATTCACAAACTGTTTATTGTCAGCTCATTGTGCTAATTTTAGAAGTTTCCTTTACCAATAACGATGGTTCGATTAAAAAACACTCCTCTAAAATTAGAGAAACCAATTGCTTTCTGTTTTTCAAACAAAAATTCAACCAAATATGAATTTATCTTTTCAGCGTCTTTGATGATGATGATACTAAACAACAATAGCGATGGAGAGGGGTGTGTTTCACCAACTAAAATAAGTATTTATTATTTATTTATATTTTTATGTCATTTTATTTATTTATTTATTGAATTAAAATGATGTACCGAGAGAGTGTATACGTAAAGCGAAAAATAAGTACTTAAGAAATAAAAACCTAAACGGAACGGATCCTGAGTTTTTTGAGCATCCCAAATTTTCTTTCTAGCAATGCCCATGGCTGCAGTGGCGGTGTTGAGAATAGACTATTACTCCTCTGATATTTGATTAATATTCCGTGTAGATCCACTTTGAGGTTTTAAACTTATTATTGGGACAACCCCAAGAGATAGACTTAGTGAACAAGGTCTAAACCTCCCGCTAGTAGATAGTGAGACTGATTCTAAAAAATTAATTGATGTGCGTGTAAGTTGATTCAAACATTCTGAGTTATTAAAAAAAGAAGAAGAGGAATTCGTTATTACCATGTATGTACTTTGGCTTCTTCTTAGCCTTACGAAGAAAAATAGACCGTGAAGGCGTAAACCTTAGCTTTATTATTCGTTCTAAAATACGTCACACTCTCGATTATTGGGTTTTATTACAAAAGACTGTGTGTTTCTTAACACTAGATAACTCTGCTTGCTCTACCTCCAAGGAAAATGCTAACTAGAACTCATAGGATGATGGATAATATGTAAAATGTGTATTAGTAACATAAAAAAAAATTAGTATCCATATAAAGTAATAATTTAAATTTACATACAATGTTTGTAGGAACTTTTAACTTTTTGACATTAAACTCGAGGTTTGGCCAGTGCCAAATGAGCATGAGAAAATAAAAAATTGTTGCTCTTGATGTGGTTGAATGTTCAAATTCATCGGAGATCGAACATTTCAAAATTTGAAGTTACTTAGTATATTCTCGGTAGATAACTACATGACGCATTAATTAAACGGGGTACGCTCAAGTTGATCCAAACCTCCAATTATCAATAAAGAAAAAACTTGTTTGACATCATCATGTACATATCCTATTACCGGAATGGGAGGGGCTGTAGTGCACCCATCGCACCACGCCGTGTAATGCGGCCGCTCTGACCATCCATCTCAGCATAGATGGCTCGAATTTAATTCGAGCTCCTTCAAATCCTAGCCGTTCATTGTTTGGATGAAAACCCAAACTATCCACTGCGTGGTTACAATTAGCAAGCCACCATACACAATCATCATGACATCATGTAATCATATAGTAGTAAAATTCAAAGCTCCACCTCAACAAAAGAGGTGAGAGCACTTCCCAACTCTCTTCAATCCGATCACGTTCTCTCGCCTTGTATTCCATTAATTCTCAGTTTGTCTTCCACTTATTGAGATTTCTCAAGCCTCATCAGATTCATAACCCAGCGAAATTTCCTTCTGCCAACATAACCATTTGTCCAATCTTTGACGAAAAATTCCATCTTTCCAACGTTTTTAAACATATTACTGTCTAAATTGTGTTCATCTGCGTCTTTTGGGGTGCAAATTCTGTAATTCAATCCGTGATCGCCTCCAATGAGCGTTGACTTTGTTGTGTCAATGACCATCTACATGCGAATTTTGAGATTTTGGAGCTAGGGGTTTTTGCTTCCTGGCCTTTTTATGATCTGGGTTGAAATGGGTTTTTCCAGAAATCTTTTTCTTGTGAACCCAGTGCTGTAGGGTTGATTAGCTTTAGTTTAGGGTTTCTAGAGTCCTCGTTTTTTTTTTCTTTTCCCTTTAATATGATTTCCAGTCAATTGTTTTAGCTTAGGGTTTAGTTTAGAGTCTCTCAAGTCTTTTCTTTTAATTAATTTATTTATGAACTGGGTTGGAATGGGATTGTTGAGAAACCACTTGATCTCCACCCAATATGCTTGTTCCTATGCTGTGGAGTTGATTGGCTGATTGATGATGCTTTGAGTATTTCTTGTCTTTCTGTTTAGTTATCTATGGATGGAAATGGTAAAGAGTGTAGTAATGTGAAGAACTGCAGTGAGAGTAAGCCCAGAGTTAGTGTAGGAGACTCAGAAAAAGTTGAATTGAATGGGGGAATCCATGAGGATAACGAGACGCAGTCTTTGTTGCCACCTGGCCCACCTCGACGGGGTGGATTATCCAAGAAGTCGGGGAATCCACGGCGGAAGGTCCAGTGGAATGATAGAAATGGGAATAAGCTTGCAGAGGTAGTTATATTCCAACCAAGGTAATATACTGTTGCAGATCATTTAATTACTCCCATAGCTACAATGTTGGTCAAGTTATGCGAGCTTTTGATGCTTGAGCTTTGTCATGAATAATTGTTTTTAGTTGTGAATATTGGATTTGAAATCATAAATCACTGGTTAATCTTTAGGGAGCGCATGGCACCTCATTTGCAATGTTATCTGGATTGGGAACAGCTTGTTGGGTCTTTTGCTAGATCTACAGAAGATCGGTTGTACCCTTCTTAAAGCAGGGTGAGTGAGGTTATAGGTCGGCAGCACGTCTTTGTGGAGAGTCCGATTAACGTGTAACATTTGTTACCACTCCATGCCACGGCTTCTGTGGTTGTCTAACTTAGTATTTGAAACTCGGTTTGTGATTTTAGTTTTCAGAAAAAAACAAACCCAAGAAAAACGGATACAATTTTATGATTTGTTTCATTATGAAATGACTTGATTTGTATTGTGTTGAAGGATTGCTTAATTTGCTTGGCATTCTCATTTAAAGCCTCTGAATAGTTCTCATCAGCTGGGATATTACTCATTTGATGTATTTGTGGCCCTATCTAAGTTTGGCTTGTCCATTAATCAAGTGACTGAAGTATTGTCAATATCGCCATGGGAGTTAACACATTCTTGGGTGGTTGTGCAGCCTTTAAATGTTGGGTTGCTTTAGCTGTTGAATAAGGAAACAGGAAAGTAGAGTGCTTTCATTTGAACGCTGTTCCAAACCTCTCTTAAGGTGGGAAATATCCTCTATTTTGAAGAATTTGGAGAAGATCATAGCCTCGTAGGTGCATTGGATACTAGAATACAGCTTTCAAGTCTCACCTTCTTGATTATTCAAGTTGTCAAGCAGTGCTGTCCCGTGCATTACTGCTGGGTATGAACTGCAGTGCCATCATATTCTTTTCAAAATTAAAACAGCTCATTGAATCCTCTATTATTGCTGATCGAGTGAGGGAAAATCCATAACAACTGGCAATATCTGCTGGTGTTGTGCATTTTCAAATTCTCAGGAAACTATTGATCAAAATTGTGATGTTTTCTTACTACTTTGTTGAATGAGATTCTGGTTGTCCTGATCAGCATCCGTTTTCCAGTCTCTTGGCCCATCTGTGGCTCCGTTCCCTTTCTAATAAAGTGCATGGAATGGGAAGGGAATCTGCAGGTTGTACAATAGAAGAGAAGTTGAATTCTCCTACAGAGGGCTTTGAATAAAGTTTGTTCCTAGTGTTTTGTTTGCTTAAATTAGTCAAGTCCCACTCTTCAGAAAAATGGGCATTGGCCTTGGTACGAGAAACTTTCACAATTTAAAAAATTTAACGTCGTCTATAAATCTTTTGCATCAAAATTTAAAAAATTCTTCGGATTGGGCTGAATTTGGGCAAGATGCTATTTTTTCAGTCAGAGCCTATTTCGGAATATTTTTTGCACTTTTTATCTATAAACCTGTTTATTCTTCTTTTCAAAACTTGGAATTAATTAATTTATTTGGTAAACTAGATTCTAAAAGAATTCTTTGGGATAAAATTAGAAATTTCAACAATGGATCTTGCTTTTGGCATGCTTTCTCTCTCCCCTCAAGGATCCAGCGGGCTTTGCCAGTCCCAGAAAGTCTATGCTATTGACTAGAGAATCAACATGCACACTAACTAAAATTTTAGGTTATTAAGATTGTTTGTTGTGTTATAGCTTGAAATAGAAGTAGGCATTTACTATTGCTTTCCCCTGAATTTCCAAAGCCCCCCCCCCCCCCCCTCCCCTCCCCCTTTTTTTTGAGCAAACGAAATTGATTTAATTAATGGACTCAGGCTGTTCTCTTAGGATATGTTTATTATCTATTATGTTGAAGAGAACTGTTAACAAAGTCGATATGATCTGCATTTTCCTGTCATGTGTGTACTTTGATATTCTTTTTCCTTTTGGTCTTTAGATAGTATGGTAGGGTTAACATAGTCGAGTTACCAGTCATGATCGCTACTTGATAAGATGAGGCTTTCTCCCTCTGTACAAGTCAAGAATATATAATTTGTTTGTCTGAAGAAATCTGTTGCAGATATTCGATTGTGAAATTGTGAACAAAACTATCTCAAATATCCATTTTTTGTAGGTTTGAAAAGTATGCAGAATTGTGCATTGAGTTAGGTATATAAACCAGCAAGTCAGCAACTAAAAGTCCGAATTCCACATTTTATTGGTATGCTATGTTGCTTTCTGGCACCTGCCTAGTTTTTCAAGTCAGTTGGCCGACAAGTTGTAAAAAACTCCTTTCTAGAGTGTGCATCTGTGCCTCTGCATTGTGGAACTGTTAAAATTTAAACTCATTCTGGAAACATCCTATGCTGCATTTGTAGATCGACAATCCATTTTGTAAACTTACACTTATGCTGCATTTGTAGCTCAACTGCTCAACAATTCATGGAAACTAATTTCCTCAAGATTGCTGCATTCACTTCCTTGTCTGCACTTGCAGTAGCTGGAGAATTGGCAGGAACAGTTGTGTTTGACTATAGTTAGTAGACTAATTATTTAGAAAAGACTATTTAGGGAGATGTTTCTTAGCCGTTTTTCGTATTTGTGCGTGCAGCGATGTTAGTGACTCTGACGACGACGAGGATTCAGATTCTTGCATGTGCGCCATCATGTAGATTTTATTTAGCACGCCAACAGATCAGCAATACCTTCTGGCTGAAGTTAGGGATTCATCTCCAACACCTCAATGTGCAGATTTTTGTGAAAAAGTTTGACACCAGTTCTAGTTTCCTTCTGCAAGCCTCTCAAGTGCATCAACAAATGTGTCTTACATCCAAGGTTGAATTGTCCGATGACCTGAGCTGGACCGCTTGCTGCTTATGTTTCTCCCTGCTGCAAGTGAAAGCAGATAAAGATGGTGACTATCTCATCCCCTTGATGTGTACTATATCAGCGAAATATGTTTTTTAGTTTCGTAAGCCAAAATATTAGATTTGTGCTCGATAATTGTTCAACAGTATACAGTGTATGACCATCCTATACATGAAATGGAGGTTTCAATTCTGCTATTTCATTTTGCTCTTGCTGGATTCATGCCTATCATTTATTTTGGATTGACAATTAACAGTGTTTTTCAATTGAACTCAAAGCAGCTTAAAAAGAGTAGCAAGCATGATTGTTATGATGCTTGTAGCGGAAATCAGAAAATTTCATTTTTGGTCCCTTCTTTTTTTTATTTTCTTTTTCGACAGTGCAAGGGAGAACCATCCAACAAACTCACACATCCTGGGGTAATATCGAGTTCCCCAGAATCATCATCATTTTGAAAGCCAATCAATAGAACAATCAACGAAATCTGGAACAAATGCAATACAAACACTTCGAGCTATTGAACACACTCATCTAAACATATGGTGCAGGATTCTACAAGGACTTGCTCCAACTAAGCCTATGCACACTCATCAAATGTTCTCTCTGAAACTAGTCGAACTTTCGGTAAGTCATTTCGCATTATTTTGAAATCAGGAATAGTATACCTCACTCCTTTCTTATGAACTTGAGTTGTGCAACCAGTTAGACAGGCTTGCATCAACGGCAAAATCTTGCATTAGAGGCTTTGAATGATTTGTCTTTGGTTTATGATTGAAATCTGATGCCTTTCTGCACATGGGTATCTGTTGTCCTTGCTCTAAAGCAATGTTTTCTTTCCTCTGCTGCTTCAGTGCTTGTTTTGCTGTTGCTTTCACTGCTTTCCACTGTGTGAGATTTTCAACTGGGTTCAGAACAGAAAACACATAATCACTCCTGCGTCTTTGTGCATTGGGATTCAATCCGCATTTCTTCAGTTCTTGATCAAGTGAATGAGAAAGGGGTAGGAAATCCTCGGCTTTTTTGTTAGTCGAGTTTACCCTCTTTGCCGATCTCATAGATAAAGAACAAAACTGCTCTGAAAACTCTTCTTCGATCACTTTTCCATCGTCACTACTGGCAATGGATTCTTCATCATCGTTATCCGGATCACGTTCATCGACTTCTATGTCCTCTTCATCTTCAAAACTCTCTCTGCAGTTATAGTACCGATAGTTCGACTGGTAACAACCATTTTTTGATGGGAATGAATCAATACTGGATTTCCCTGTCTCGTCTTTCTCCTCATCACTTTCAGAGAAATAACTCGTGAAATCATGATTTGGTAGTGGCTCATAGGTCTTGACAATCGAATTGAAGCTAACTTTCTTTCTTATTCTTGAGCTTGTTCTTTCCTTCCCCTTATTTCTACAAACAAATAGGGAAACAAACACAGGAAAAAAAGAGAAGGAAGAAAAAAATTGAATGACAAAATTTGAGTGAATAATTAATTGTACAGGGAATATAAAAAGAAACCGAAGAAAATACAAAAAATCAGAGGACTGACCTGAATTCAGAATCCGGTTTACTGTGGTTTTCTGTGATGTCAAGTTTTCTATTGACATCTGAATCCAGAGGCTTATAGCTTCCATGTCCCTGGAACAATTGAGATGTGAGAGATTGTTTTATGAAAATTAAGAATATATAAGTATCTACTTCTACAGAGAGAGAGAGAGAGAGAGAGAGAGAGAGAGAGAGAGAGAGAGAGATGAAGCTTGAAGATTGTGTCTCACTTGGTCTAGAGATATGAGTTTGTTGGCCGGTTTCCGGCGCTTTCGCTTCTTGGAGAAACCAAAACAGGCAAGAAAACAACCCATTCCCATGTGTTGCCAGAAATCCACAGCCTGCTTTGCTCTGGAGTATTGATGCTTCAAGGGGATTTATGGAGAGAGAGAGAGAGAGAGAGAGAGAGAGAGAGAGAGAGAGAGAGAGAGAGAGAGAGAGAGAGAGAGAGAGAGAGAGAGAGGGGGGGAGTTGAGTCATGTGAATTTTGAATGCATTGGGCTCCAACCCTGTATTTGAAAATAGGAACGTTGGAGGAGAGTAATGATGATATGTCAGTTGAATTAAATAACAAGGGACAAAACTGGGCTTTCCTTTAAATTTTCTAAGTTGATTTTTGTTACTTTCCTTCTCCTTTTGGGGTAGAGTGGAAACTTTACCTATTGTTGTGCCCCTGAATATTACTCGTATTGTTTTTTTTTTCCCAATAATTCCTTGTCTTTCTCTTGAGACTCACTTATTTCTTGTCCTCTGTAGTGGGTATTTTGGTGGAGACAAAAGCAAAGGAAATGGGGTTAGATTTCTCTTCCTTCTTACTCCATCCCTGTAATTATTTGATGATCCTAAGTGGAGTATATTCATAACGCCAATGCAACAACAATGTCACATTGTATTTTGACCAATAAATATTGCAATTATAGAATATGTAGAGTCAATTTATCTAGTTTGATAGGGTTTATAATACCATTTTGATATGATCTAATCATTACTCCCTTTGTCCCTTATTTAAAGTCCAGTATTTTATTTTGGGCTGTCCCTTAATAAGTGTCCATTTTGTAAAGTTTGTGGGTAAAAGTTTGTGCATTGTCTATTTTGTCCCTAAAAGTATATTCCATTTTGAAAAGTTAGTGAGTAAAAGTGTAATGATGATGGGTAAGTAAGGAAAGTGGAGGAAAAAGTTGATGTGAAAGGTATAATGATGATGACTTTTTTAATAAGTTGGAGTTACAAAGTAAGATAATTAAAAAGGGACGGAGGGAGTATTGAATTTGTTGGTAACTGCAGAATTTTTGTCTCGTAAGACCAGCGACAAAATTGTCCATGAAATTGGTTAAAATCAAATCAAATCAAACCCTACGTGTCAAAATGATACTACATAAAAAGTTTATTTTTCTAACTCAATTGAATTTTCTCCAATTTCCCAAAGCCCAGTACCATTTATACTTTGTTTATACAATAAGTATTGTTGTTTTGTTCATATGACTGATTCCAATAGAGTTTCCATCTGTCTTCAATTCTTGATCTTTTTAGGTAGTCGTGCCAAAATTAAAAGAATATTGTTGCACATTTCCAAAGTCATGCCAACGTATGGTTCACATAGGATACTAACAAAGATGTAATACAGGTGTCAATGCCAACATTACATCTCACCAAGATGATTCAGAAGAGAATCTTGATTACAGAGAAACCACCCCCCCATAGATACATCACTTTGAAGGAAGTTTACAAGGTTATATGACCAACTTTTTTGAGGGGTAATGCTCTGGGTTGTATGAGCATTTGCCTTAACCTTTGCAAATGCTGATAGAAAAGTATCTCTTCTTTCCCCATAACAGGCCTTTGTACATCACACTAGCCACACTAGCGATTAAAAGTATCTCCAACAGCTTCAAACAAATACTAAGCAAATTGTCGAGGAAAAGTGTCATTTTCTACTTTGGTTAGCAACCAAATCCTTGCACTACCCAACAACCTAGGCAAAATGCCTAGAACATTTTTTTGATGCTAGAAATGTGAACAAAACACACCAAAAACCCTTCTTCACCGCCACCATCTCTGGCACCTCCATAGAAACCACCACCATCAACCATACCATACCACACCTCTCTCTCTCTCTCTCTTCCACTCGATCCGCAAGTGACGGCAAACGACGGCGAACTACTAATAGACGACTACGGCGAACACCCAGAAGTAGAAATCAACGACAGACGGACGATGGCAAACACTAGACGACAATGACGGAGAAGATCGTTTGCCCCAATGCCTTGCAGATCTGGTAGTAGAAAGAGAGAGAGCTGAGTGAACAGAGGCTTGCCCCCGGTGGCGATTGTTGGGAAAAATTTCGACAATAACGTATACTTCCAGAGAACAATTTCATTGATAACAATAACTCTACATAACTCTACAATACATGATTGAAACAAGTTACAGATTACATAAACGTAAATAGAAGATAACGAGATACAAACAGAAATCTGCGAAACCAAACTGAGTCCTGTGTGACACCACAGTCTCTTTAAGAAAGATTTGCCGCCTACCGTGGGTGTTATAGGATCTTGTCCGGCGTCTTCCTCCCAGGGTTGGCTCGGTAAAACCGCAAGCCGTTGGAATACCACCGTCGACTGCCTTGGCGAACTGACTACTGCCTGTCTTTCTCTCTCAAAGAACAATATTCTAGAAGGATGTAAGGCTTGAACTTTTTCTGATGCATTCTCCAAAACGTGAGCCTCCTTTTATAGGGTGAAGGAGGTAAGGGAGGTGTAATGTTGCCATCAATTGCTGATATGAATTCAGCCAATGAATTTTGCCAATGAATAGGGAGGTTACAATAGTGAATGACAATCATGGTGAAGGGTTACGGGAGTTACGAAATCCACACATCAATACGTCTATTGATTGTGGTGCGTCCAGATACAACGAACCCGGGACATGCACGGTTGCCTTGGGAGACCCTCCGGTAGCCCCGATTTCATTCATCCGAAATTCCGTAAATTTCCAATGGCGAGTTACTGTAGCAACGAACGTTTAGGTGATGTAAGAGGCGAGATTGTTTGGGTGTTGATTTCAGGTGATTTGGGTCGCCATTTCCTCTTTTCGGGGCTTTGCTGAGACAGTTGGAGATGCTCTAACAATGTGCTCTCCAAAATACTACGTATCTTTTATAGATATAGATACCAAGGCATCTAGCTATCAACATATGTTGATTGCGACATTTAAAAAGGCAGAAATCTCTGTAGGACGTACAACGAAGGAGCTATTGTAGGAGAAAAGACCATAGTTGGTTATGTCGTGGCCTATCTCGTAATGCCAATGGAGAGACACGCTCCCCCAAACGAGTCTCTCGCGTTCCCCTGGTTTTCAAGCTAAGTTTTGAGGTTGCTAAAACAATCAAGAGACACATGAGACATTTTATAGTGGGAATGAAAGTGAGTTGCTCTAGAAATTGTAGTAAAAAAGTTAACAAAACATATTTATCTTGAGAAAATTATGTCACTCGGGATTAAGATAAGCCTGCGGCGATCATGCATTTTATCAAAGATATGCCTGTGGCGATCATGCAATGGTTGATATCTTATCAAGATGCATTCTGGCAAAATCTTTTGAAGACCAGAAAGGAGCTAGCTATTTGCTTTTCTACGAATCCTATATCTCTCATCAATCCTTCTCCATATCCTATATGAGAGCTTCGTGCACATGTACGCTCAATAAAATAGCAAATCAAATCGTAGCCGTCCCTGCCACCACCCTCAATCCATAAAAATAAAGGTGAGTTTCCTGTAAAAAAAAGCCTATCTATGATCCTTTTTTTTTTGGTAATGGCCCGTCTATGATCTTTAAATAAGTTATTTTCATTATTTGAACTTTTAGTTGATGTATTTGAGGAGAATGATCAATCACAAAATTCATTTTATAGATTTTAGACCGTTTAATCCATTTAGACAATTAGAGTGAGTTTACGCTATATTTTTTGTCTTCGGATAGACATCAAAATATCACTTGTTTCTGCCAAAAATACCATTGAGATAATAACATTAAGGGATGTTGATTGTCCTGAATAATAATAGATATTTTTTAGACTACCAAAAATACTGAAAATACCATTTAGACAATAACATGAAACCACTGGGGAAACTTGGCCTAACTAAAAGAGTATGAACTTATTTACGGAGCTACCAACTTTTTCTTATTTATTACAGGCATGAGCTCAAATGGTTGAAGAAAAATTTGTTAAGCTGTCAATTTTGGATCTAAATTCGAGATTTTCCTCGCGATCACATCTAGTTGTCAATTTTAATTTCTTACGAAGCGGTGTGGGGCAGGTAAACCCGATCCCTGATTGGGGCGGGAACGGGGTACCCAAAAAATACCCGATCAGGGTCGGGTAATAATTTTCGGGTCGAGGTACGCAAAAACCCGCCCCGTTGCCAATCCTAATCACATCCGTCTGTTTCAGCAATCAATGGTTGAGATTTTTTTTTAAACTTTGACCGGTAACGGATATCTATTATCGTTAATAGATTGTTTTTAATCCCGATCGTCCAAAACACTTTTGGACGACTGAGATTGAGCTCCGGAAGATACGTAAATAGAGTACCCTCAAGAATCCAATCTCGACCATCCATTCTGATTAACTTTCCACAGACTCGCACACGCACACACTCCTCTCACTGTTTATTCCCCACCCAAGTTGACCCACCTCTTTTTCCTCTCTCTCCTCAATCACCAAGTCGGCGTCTTCTCCACAAACCCGTATATCATTCCCCTTCCTCTCTCCCCCTATCCCAAGTTTTCTAGAGAGTGAAAGCGATGGATTCGGACCAGGGCAAGCTCTTCATCGGGGGCATCTCGTGGGAAACGGATGAAGGCAAGCTGAGCGACTACTTCGGTAACTACGGCGACGTTTTGCAGACCGTGGTGATGAGGGACAAGATCACCGGCAGGCCCAGAGGGTTCGGGTTCGTGGTCTTCGCGGATCTTTCGGTCCTCGATAGGGTCCTTCAAGAAAAACACACCATCGACGGTAGAACGGTGAGATTCGGCCTCGATTCCGTCGTTATAATGTTTTTATTTATTTATCAAAATTTTGATTTAGATGTGTTATATCCATATGGGTTTTGCTCAGAAATTAGTTTAATGTGTTATATCCATGAGGTGGGATTAGATTAGTCGAGAGATGTGCGTAAGTTGATCCAGGCATTGAGTTATCAAAAAAAAAAAAGGGCCTCGATTCGTCATTAGAATGTGTTTTATTGAAATTTCGATTAGATGTGTTGTATACATACGGGTTTTGCTCCGACTTTTATTGCGTAATATGCATGGAGGGATTGGTGACCTAGTGTTAGTTGAGGTGTGCGTAAGTTGGTCCGGACACTTGGTTATATAATAAAAAAAATCTACATTTTGGTTTAGATGCGTTATATTTGTACGGGGCTTTGTCCGTACTTTAGTTGTGTTATTTGCATGCGGTAAGATTGGTCACTCAGGATTTAGTGAAGTCGAGGTGCGCGGAAGCTGGCCGGACGCTGAGTTATCAAAAAGTAAAAAAATCTAGATTTCGGGTTTTGGGTGTTTGCTATATTTTGTGGGTTATTATTCGTCATGTAGATAAGTATGTTTATATGTGCGTGTGGCTATGCTTTCTCATGTGGATGTGGATGGTAGTGTTTATGATAATCTGGCGATGCTATTGTTATGGGGTATAATGCTATTGTTTATCTTCATCTCAGTTTTGTGGGTTTTTGCTATATTTTGTTGGTTATTATTGGTCATGTAGATAAGTATATTTATGAGTGTGTGGCTATGTTACCATTGCGAAGAACGAATCTATTATTGTAGTGGGTAAAGAGGGTGGAGAAAAATGGAAATCAAAGTCTGGGGTTGAGAGTGGTTGATAGAGCTCATTATTTGGAAGAGGCTAAGAGGGGAATGAGAATGATGATTTCATTGAACGTCAATATTCTTTTGTAATTATTTCAGGTGTTTGGAGATGTTTGTTGAGGCGGATGTATCTCTCCTTTCTCCTTCATGTTTTCTCCCTTTCTCTCGTTTTATTTGAGTGTATATTCTCTAATACAACTTATTTGATCTTGCTTGAAAGAACTATGCCTATAGTAATATGCTTGAAGTTAGCATGGGCTGTATTACATATGATATTCAAGTAGTCCAATAATTTTGTTTCAACGTCGACAATATGAGATCATTCAACATTGCTGGTCCTCGGGGAATATTTGGATTTAGAGGGGCATATATTGGCGACTTTCTTTGGTGAGGTTTGGGTTATGACAAAATGGATGGTTCTTATACATTTTCTCTCCAAAGGCCGCTGTGGGCAGGACCAACTCAACAGTCACTAGTTTTCAATGGACATAGTCAATGGTAGATTGGATTGAAGGATTACAATTTTCTTTGCTTCTATTTTTATCAAAATGTAATCATGCTTGTGGATGATATCTGGGGATAATCATATTGAAGTAGCAGGAAGTATGGGATTGGTGTATTATTGCTGATGTCTTTATGCATGCCTGTCATTGCTCATTTGTTTTGTCTGTGTGTGTGCACACCTTTGCCATGTCACTGTCAACTTTACATTTGGGTGAGTTGACCAACATTTGAGGTGGATTTTTTTTTTGTTGCTATTGCAGTGCCTATGGCTACATATATGTGACTCTTCAAAATAAATACTACACCCATTTTGCATCCTGCTTAATTTGTTTTCGATCCAATTGAGGACTGGATTGACATGTAGTGTTGTGAGTGTTGTGACTTTGTTATATAAATTGACTGCATGAAATGTTGATGCCATGAAGCCGTGTCATTCAGGTCCACCTACCATTGTACTTGTTGGAATCTCCAACCAAGCTACATTAAATGTTATCTGTTCTGTTTTCATCTGATTTCATTTCTTTGGAAAATAAAATTTGCCTGAGATTTACATCAAGTGTTACCTGTATTGTTTTCTTCTTGGATGTCTGAGCTTTCTGATGACAATGACTGGACTTCCTCTTTGATTTCCTTTTGCATTATAATTTCTGGCTTTGATTATTCAGGTTGAGGCTAAGAGGGCGATGTCAAGAGATGAACACCAGTCTGCCTCTAGAGCTGGAAATGGTAGCTCTGCTAGAAATTTTGGAGGTGGTGGAAATTATAGGACCAAGAAAATATTTGTTGGGGGCTTGCCAGCTACTTTGACTGAGGAAGGATTTCGACAGTATTTTGAATCTTATGGTAATGTTACAGATGTTGTGGTCATGTATGATCAGGCCACCCAGCGGCCTCGTGGATTTGGGTTTGTTTCTTTTGATAGTGAAGAAGCAGTTGATAGGGTTTTGCACAAGACATATCACGACTTGAATGGTAAACAGGTGGAAGTAAAGCGTGCTCTTCCCAAAGACGCCAACCCCGGCGGCGGCAGCCGTTCCATGGGTGGTGGTGGTGCAGGTGGTGGCGGCGGAGGTTATCAGGCTGGTTATGGTGCTTCTGGCGGAAATTCAGGATCTTTTGATGGCCGAATGGATTCAAACAGATACATGCAGTCTCAAAATGCTGGAGGTGGTTTTCCAGCTTATGGTTCTTCTGGATATAGTGCTTCTGGTTATGGGTATGGTCCCGCCAATAACAGCATGGGTTATGGTGGTTATGGCGGTTATGGTGCTGCCAATCCGGGGTATGGAGGCGCAGCTGCTACAGCTTATGGAAACCCTAATGCACCTAGTGCTGGTTATGGAACCGGTCCACCGGGTCCTGCACGAAATTCTTGGAGCTCCCAGGCTCCCTCAGGGTATGGTGCTGCTGGGTATGGGAATGCCTCTGCTTGGGGTGGTAGTGCAACCGGTGGGCCCGGTTCTGCACCCACGGGTCAATCGCCAGGTGGGGCTTCTGGGTATGGAAACCAAGGTTATGGGTATGGTGGGTATGGTGGATCGGACGGGTCTTATGCAAATCAAGCTGCTTATGGTGCTGTTGGTGGTCGCGCCGGAAGTGTCCCAAGTAGTAATGCTTCTGCCAGTGGGGGAGAGATGCAAGGCAGTGGTGGGGCCTACAGGGGAGGCGGTGGTTATGGTGATGCCAATGGGACTTCAGGGTATGGAAATCAAGGATGGAATGATCCTTCTCAAACATCTGGAAGTTATGGAGCTCAAGCAAATGGGCCTCATGGCGGGTCAGTTGGATATGGTGGTGGGTATGGCGGTGCCCCAACTCGACAGGCTCAACAGCAGTGATTTTGATGACCTCATTGTGTCTGGGACTTGGGGTCCTTTTTTGCTCCAAGGACATGCAGTCAATGCTTTACCCGTTGTAGGTGGCAGCAGGGGTTTGGCTTCTGTTGCATGTCATGCGAACATTGGGACTGGTTGGATTGCTTGACTCCCAGTAGTTTGCACTATCTATTTTGTTAGCATAAATAAGCTATATGAGGAGTAGTGTTGTCGCTTCTTAAGTAATTGCCCTTGAGTGTAGTTTAAATTCAGTGTGCTTATCGTTGTGCTATTATCTAGTCTGGAGCTTTCGTTATGGTAGTGTTTTAAAGCTATAGTAGCTTGTATTAAACTTTATTAATATGGTTTGATCAGTTTGAGTATTTTCTTAATTTCGTGGAATTAGCATTTGATCTCTGGCCATTTGCAGGATTTGGTTCGTCTAGGAAGATTCGTAGATATGTTGATGATAGTGTAGTATTGGGTTTCTTTCCATTTGGTACGTCGAGTAGGACGATTAAGATATAGTGAAGCTATTGATAGGACTGAAGCTGTTGGGTTCTTGGGTCGACCACTTCGAATTGGATAGCGATAATCGTAGTTGATCACTTCGTAATGGTTAGCGATAATCGTAGTGATAGATAGACTTTGAAGATGGAATAATAATTTCCCCCTGTATTTGTCATTGTCTTGTACAGGAGGAGAGATGCTCGAGTTCCAAAGTGGAGTGAAGTGTCCACTCATAGATGAACATGAGCTTCATAGTGGGAATGTGTTATTCGTGGAAGAGGACTTGGAATTGGATGGTTGATCTAGTGCATTGCCTGGAGATTGGTCATGCGGGAAACCTAGCATGCCTGCTCAGTCAATTTTGCGAGCATCCCATTTCAAGCGTGGAATCTCACAATCTTGATTCATTGTGATGGAACGATTGAGCTTTTCAAGATGAACGACGTGCGGTACGTTGGCAAGAGTAGTTGGTCAAATTTCTCCGTTTATAATTTGATCTTAGCGTAATGATTAGCTTTCCATTCTAGAGAATACTAATTAGATTTGAGGGTCTTACAGTGCTAGAAAATTATCATTTGGTATTGGAATTTGCCAGATAATGGGTCAGGTTTATACAGTAAAATTTTTGTTGTTTGTCACATTTCGTCTTTTCCAAGGCCAAAGGATATCAATGTCAGGATAAGAATGTTAATATCTCTCTTGTTGATGTTTTGCTTCCAATATGCTAAAGACTTTAATGGTCGCATTTTTGGGATTCGTTAAGTTCGTTAACGTAGACCTGAAACATGTCTCGTTCTCTGTAAATGGCCCTTAACTAGAGTTTTTGTGTTGCAAGAAATTCCGCGTAGGAATGCAACATGCTTTTCTACTTGGAAATTTGTTTCTCGGTCCAATAGATACTGTTTATTTTTATTTGGGTAAATTCAGCAGTAGGAGAATAGGGAAACTGAGTTTCAGTCGCAGTTTTAAGACTCGATGAATACTGGTGAATTCCGACAGCACCGTTGGTAACGGATTGCCTCTTTTGTCCACCAAGCCAACTTAAGGTCTTCTCCATATCTTATAGATATGGAACTGCAGTCTCTTTCCTTCTGCTTCTTGCTTCCCATCTCCATTTAGGGTGCGTTTGGTTGGATGGAATGGAATGTGAATAGGAATGGAATTAAGAATGGAATAGAATTGGAGGAATTGAGAATGGAATAATCATTCTCATGTTTGGTTGTGCTAAGGAATAGTCATTCTCATCTCCAATGGAATAGTATGGCAATAGCAATTTTTGGAGTGGCAATAGCAATTTTTGGAGTGACAATAGTGAATGTTGGAGTGGCATTAATAATTCTGGTGTAACAAAGAAATGGAATAACAATTCCTTAGTTTTTTGGATGGAATGACAATTCCTTTACTAAGGTGAATAGTGATTCCATTTGGAATCATCATTCCATTATTCAATGATGAACCAAACATTGGAATAAGTGAGTCATTAGAATGACTATTCCATTCCAACCTTGATTCCATCCAACCAAGGGTAATGGAATAGTCATTCCAATGACTTATTTATTTCAATGTTTGGTTCACCATTGAATAATGGAATGATGATTCCAAATGGAATCACTATTCACCTTAGTAAAGGAATTGTCATTCCATCCAAAAAACTAAGGAATTGTTATTCCATTTCTTTGTTACACCAGAATTACTAATGCCACTACAACATTCACTATTGTCACACCAAAAATTACTATTGTCACTCCAAAAATTGCTATTGCCACACTATTCCATTGGAGATGAGAATGACTATTCCTTAGCACAATCAAACATGAGAATGAGAATGATTATTCCATTCTCAATTCCTTCAATTCTATTCCATTCCTATTCACATTCCATTCAATCCAACCAAACGCACCCTTACAGTATTGCGTTTCCCCCCACTTTAGCTGCTGGTCTTGTTTGTGTTCCAAATATCTGGGTTTGGCCTTTTTTACCAAGTCAAGCTTGGGCATTAATGGCTCTTCCTATGGCAAGTGATATTTACATTCCCCTTGTAACGGGTATGATGAAAAAACAGAGGCTACTAGGGTATTTGGTTGAGTTGGGCACAATGTCGTATTCGGATCGTATCATTTTGCGTTCGTGTGAAAACAACCGTTAAACTTAAACTTCCCAACCTTGTTGAATTTGTGTCTTGTACACGTTTAGTTGGATTCTTCGTTGAGAACCATACAAAAATTATACGCCTCACAATGTTGCACATGAACGCGTTTAATCTAATAACAAAATGAAAGTATTGTTCATGAATTATGTAATCTTTACCCTTATTTTTATGTAAAGGATATAGATTTAAAAGCTTGGCTGCAGGAGGGAATATGCGCCCTACTTCTAATTCCCGAAAACAAAACATGCGATGCGCGATCTTGTCGTTAATATACAATTTTAAGGGTAGTGATAATGACATAACTGTTTTTGTTTGTGCCAAAATTCTAGTGCATAAAAGTATTGTACACTGCATATGGTACGAGCTTTTTGTACACTATAGTTTTGGCATTATCATTTCCCAAACATAGAGGCTATGTTTGGTAACACTGTCACTTTTCTGTTTTCTATTTTCTATTTGCAAAAATCAATTTCTACTTTTTCTAAAAAAAAAGTGAAAGCAGAAAATATGTTTGTGTCAACCTATTTTCAAAAAAAAAAAAAAAACCAATTTTCTAATGTCAGCGCTATAAACCTTTACAGTCTTCCCCGGACAAAAAATTCCTCTAGAGCAGACAAGAAAGTGACCACTGTCTTGCATCTCAAGAACAGAAAATTCAGCTGCTAGAGGAAGAACAATTCTGCCATTGGACAATTCAAATTGAATCAAACCAATCTAACGTCAAACTGAATCAAACCAATCCGATGTCAAACTGAATCAAACCACTCCAATCACTCTCATAGTCTCATAAAAGCAAGTAAGGAAAGTACAAAAACATGAATTCTGACAGAGAAACAATAGCTACCAAAGCATCCTTGTAAAATGCTGTTGATTTTGCCAATGGACAAATCTGCCTTTGGAGTCTCTTAACAATGCTGCAATGGATGCTTCACTGCTGCAATGCATCAAAGCCTTTGGCTATTAAAGATTTGGCGGGCAATAGTATTGCGAACTCTAGCCATTTCTCGCAATTGAGCGGGGGTTACATTAATTTGTTGAGAAGAGCTCCTACGGCCTTGCTCACTCTCAACAATCAAATCTTCTTTGCTATAGAATTTGAACACTGCATCATTTTTTTCATGCATCCTTATAAAGTTGTGGACCGTGCAACAAGCAGTTGGCAAATATTTTTGCGTCTGCACACTAAAGCCTTTAGGCATTTGTTTCAAGATAGGAAATCGCGCCTTCAATGCGCCAAAGCAGCGCTCTATCACGTTGCGAAGGGACGAGTGACGATAATTGAACCATTCTTCTTCTTTCGTAGGTAATCGTCTACGTCCACGGAACAAGGACAAGTGGTACCGCTCGCCCTTGTATGGCGTTAGAAACCCAGGCATATTTTGATACCCCGAATCAACCACATAATACTTACCTATAAAGTAGGTGACATATTAATCGACCACATGCCAAAAATAAGCTTGAAAAAGTGAAAGAATATGGCAGCAAGACCTCATATGTGTTCACAGTTTCCTAATTTGTCACTAAAAAAACTAGAGAAGTACTTACCTAGAAGTGCCATGGGAAATTCCATTGCTGGATTATTCGCACACTCAAAAAGCACTCGTGAGTCATTTGCCGTTCCCTCCCAACCCGACAAGACGTAAGTAAATCTCATGTCAAATGAACATGTAGCCATTACATTTTGTGACGTGGTCTTGTGCCTCCCGCGATATGGAATTTGCTCACGAGCAGGAACCTTTGCATCGATATGTGTACCATCTATAGCACCAATACAATCCTATAGCTAAGGACACAAGTAAATGTAACTAAATGTTAGACGATTTTATAATACCATGTGCAATATGAAACATAGAAGGGATTACTGAAACTCATCATAATACCTTAAAGAATGGCCAGTACTTTGGATTGTGCATAATCTCTGGAGGGACCTCATCAAATGGGGGGGGGGGGGGGGGGGGGGGGGGGTTTGAATAATGAGCTTCCCAAGCTTACACATAGCCTTTACCACTCGTTTAAAATACTTAGAGATGGTTTCCCTTGAATGCTGGAATCGCTCTTGGATTATGCGATTTCTATTGTTGTGTCCAACTACGAGCAAAAATATTGACGCAGCGGAATTCACGAGAGACTAGTTAGCGTACTAGTCCAAACGAGATAAATAACTCATCGCAACGAGCAATTCTTGCGCACAAGAAAGAAGAGAGAATCTCTGCAATATTATTGATTAAAAGCTTTAAAAGATTTTAAATAATTGAATAGGTTACAGTCCTTTTTATAAGACCCTAACCCTAGAAATCCTACTGAAAAAGAAATAATAAATCATGCCAAAACAAGCGGCATTAAATAAAAGATATTTCCTAATTAATTAAAATAAAATCCTAATTCTTGTAGACCAAGAATCCTAATAAAGGTAGATATTAAAATCAAACCGAATACGGAAAGTTAGTAATTCTAATCTAAACGAAAATATTCCTAGTCAAAATCTTATTCTAAAACAATAAAAATAAAATACAAAAACTCTCAGTTTTTGTCCTACATCAAATATACATACTTGCTCTTGGACTGTTAAGTACCTTGAATGCTTTAACCCAGTGTGTACTTTAAGTGCCTCACAAAATGCAATAAAAACATGTGTTTCCATTCGAAAACCTTCTTCACACCTTGCATCATGACCATTCAAAACCTCTAATACATAATCGTGTCCTCTTAATATAAAGGTTCGACATGGAATACGATTATAGTATTTCTGATGATGTTCATGTAGTGCTAGGGTAACCAATGTGATTATTGTTTCGTCGTCTGAATCAGACTCCAATTCCTTGTCACTGTCATCGCTAGACTCCATTTGGCTACAAAAAAGATGATATACATGCTGCTATTAAGGTTGCCCCAAGCAAATTTTCCCAAGCCAAAGAAGAATTATTGCAGAGAACAATAGCTCATTCAAAATCTCCCACTGATTGATGCAAATGATAAAAAAAATCCTCGCATATAATAATACACTGCCACTCGATTTCTGGGCAGTGGACAAACACCAACCACCAAGGTTCAAAGGAAACAGTTCAAAATGGCCCAATTGTATAGTCCATGCCTATCATGTTTTTTCATTTTTTGACAACCAGCCATGCCTATCATGTTACTACCAAAGAATATGATCAAAGCTAGATATGATTATCCCCGTGTCCCAGCAATATACTGTCAAAATCCATAAACGGTCTCTCTCGAACCTGAGTTACAATAGCAGAGAGAGAGAGAGAGAGAGAGAGAGAGAGAGAGAGAGAGAGAGAGAGAGAGAGAAGATCGATCGATCGAGAGAGGGAGAGAGAGAGACCTTTCAGCCGCTTGAAACCAGTGGGATCGAGAGAGATCGATGGATCTGGGGAAGACTGAGATAAGGAGAAGTCTACTGATACAAGGAGAAGGGAACGCGCGTCCAGTTTTGGCAGCCGGTTTTTTATTTTTAAAAGAAGTGAAAGTAGACTTTTGTTACTTTCTCAATTTTCAAAAATTTAGAAAACTCATTTTAATTTTTAAAAATGAAAATAGACAACCAAACAAACTTTCGGTTCTAAATTTTGAAAATTTTGAAAACGAAAACAGAAAACGGAAAATGAAATGGTTACCAAACAAGACCTCTAGCATTTTTAATCTTATAGCACTGTACAAGAGTACAGTGAAAACTGCTGCATGTGTTTTCAAATTACACAAGTTCAACCCGTATTGGTCCCCTGTTTAATTTGTGTTGGGTTGTGTTCCTCTCATAAAATAAGCAACCCTAATTCTTACCAACAAAATAACTCCTATCCTAACTCTCCACTTCATGTTTTTTTCTTTGATAACTCAATTGTCCGGGCCAGCATACGCATACCTCAATTAATCTTGGGGACCAATTCCACTGCATGCTAGTGGGCCCCAAATAAAGTCAGAGCAAATCTATATGAATTGGTTCAAAATAAGTTGATAGCACTTGTTTCGGACCAGCGTAGGAAGGACGCTGTCTCCTTTTTCTTTCCTTTTTTTCCTCAGCCGCTCCCCTTTCCGATTTTCCCCTCCCCCAGTTGGCTTCCCCCATTTCTTTCCTCCCATGTTCTTCTCTCCTCCTCCTATGCTCCCACCTCCATGGATGTGAGATGGTTGAGACTCTCTCCTTAGGGAGGGTAGATCTCCCATTTCCCCATCGTTTTTGGACTTAGGTGCCAGATCTATGGAACAGGATCTGGGCCATGAGTGGTTTTGGCGGCGTCTGTGGCGGGTTTAGCCCTTCAGTCTGCGGTGGCACAAGTTCAAGTTGGTGCAACGAGTCATCTCGAGAGTTGCTCTTCCCATACCTTGCCTCTCCCCTCGGTCTCTCCACCAACCTTCACGAGTGTGATTGATGGGTCCGGCCAGGGACGGAACCAGGATTTTACCCTAGCAGTGACGAAATATATACTAAAAATATAAAAAGAGGTATTACAATATTAAAAATCATCGACTCTAGAAAAAATTAACATAACATAATAAAAAGTATAATAAATGATGTTTGTCTTTTGCACATGGAGTACAAAAAAAGACCAACTTTAATTTAAGTTATCTACTAAAGTGAGACATCTTGAATTGTGCCCGACGCTCTTTCATGTCATTAAAAACATCAATAATAGAATCGGCGTCAAAACTTCTAGCTATGTCCTTCTCAATGTATGTGATCAATAAACTTGCCAAAAAATCATCCTCCATTCTATTGCGCAATCTAGTCTTCACAAGTTTCATAGCTGAAAATGCACGCTCTGTCGTTGCTGTTGAAACAGGCAAAGTCAATATAAGACGAATCAATTTATCAATAAGAGGATAAATTGCAGACTTTCTTGTCTTATTTAGCACTTGACATAACTCTGAAATGGTTGTTAGATTTTGAAACTCCGGATGCTTGAAAATATCGAGCTCATAATTTTGCAACTGAAATCTCAATTGTAGTTTCTCTTGCTCTGTGAAATCAGAAGGATAATATTTCTCAGCAAGCTTGCAAATGTCTTCGACTTTGAAGGTAGAAAGCGGCGACCATTGCCATCTTTAGGATATTGGTCTTTCGGAAATTCTGGTTGATATGGTTCAAACGTTAGATAAGCTCGTCGGACCTCATCACGTTCGGAAGTTGGATAATCTCTTATTGGTCATCTTAAACCCGGATCCCTTATTAAAGAAGACGAATCAAATTCTTTCACTTCAACTCTAGGAGTTTTGAGAGGACGAGTTTCTGGTTCAATTGTTGAAGTTTCAATTGCACTTTCTAAAGGTTCTGCAATTGTATTGTGCTCAACACTTTGTTCAACACTTCTTTTCTTAAAGAATGAGTCAATTGTTTTCTTGACCATGATTACCTACCACATTAGTTTACACAAATTAATAAATTGTTATACTTTTTTAAGTGCAAATACCATCTATTGCTCAAGACAAACTCAAGGTATTCAAAACATTCAATAATTTCTCTAACTTTAATTGAATATTAAAAAATTGAAGAAGACTAACCTTTTTCCAATGAAGTTTGTGAAATCCACACAAAACGCCAAACAATAAATGGTTTTGTAATGTTTCGAAAATTGGAACTCCACCGCTGCTCTAAACAAGAGAAATCAGAAGTCCACCACCGGCGTCGGAAATTTGGAACCAAGAATCGTAGGTAGAAAATGAATATTCCTACTATAGCACTGCTGCCATCAAGAGTAATCCTATTTAGGTTATAGCACTACTGCCGTCTACTCCTATTAATTTAGGTTAACTTATTTAATATTTTAGGTTGAGTTGTAAAGTTTTTTTTTTCTTAATTACACCTCATTTTTTATATTACTTTCACTTTGGCCCTTTGAATTTAGTTTTGGGATATTTTTTTGGTCTCCTTGCTTGAAAAATAAAATAAAATTAGGACTAGTATATAACAAAAAAATAAGGAAAAAAATCTAGTGGTGGCGAGACTATATAAGTTGGGTATAATTTTTTTTTTTACATATAATAATTGCATTTTCTAAAAATCTTGTCGTGGACCCCCCTCTAGTCCCATCACTGGGTCCGGCTCCGGTGTTTGGTTCCATGCAGCTTTTTGTTTTTCGTTGTTTTGTTTTGTTGCTTTCGTTTGTTGTTTCTTGTATTTTCAGACCGGTAGTGTCCGTTTTTATTGTACTATTTTCTTATATATAATATCTGTATTTTTTGGTTGGTAAAAAAAAAAAAGTTGATAGCACCTCAATTAAAGTCGAGCAAAGCTATGTTGTATAAACCTCAATTTTACACCGTCACCAATCCCGCGACTTTGTTTGTGAATTTGTGGATTTGGATCTTCCACAAATTCAAGTTGTGCTTCTCTCATGTACTCCAGTTTCTTTCATGTTACTAACCATTCAAGTCATAAATCCAATATTCAAACACAGCCTATTTTTTGATATTCAAAACACAGCCTATAATCAAAAACCAGCAAGCAGATCCTAATAATCATATCCTAGACTAAAATCAGCTTTTAATTCGGGTATTTTCTAAGAGAAGGATACGGGTATTTTCCAACCACAAAAGCATGTTCACGTGTATACGAAGGCATTTTGAGTTCAATGTTCGAATCCGTTCGGAACGGCAAATGCCACCACCAACCTCCACCCCCTAACCACTGTCGACAACCACAATGAATTCGTACATAATTGGAGTAGGGTTTCGAATCTACAATATGTTTCGAAGGAATTCCGTACTGGATTGTACCACTGTTCGAAGGAATCGCGCATTGGATCTAAAAAAATCAGGTATGAGTAATTTTGTAGGGTTTCAAAATATTTAGTGACTGCTCACTAGATTTGTTCTGTAGTTCGAAATAGCTTTGTAGCTTTGTTCATTGATCTATCTAGCTTTCATGAAGTTTAGAGTGGATCACTTTGCACACCATGTGTTTGTCAAAATTCCTAATAGAAGAACTTTGCACACCATGTGTTCGTCGAAATTCCTTATAGAAGAACCAATATAGCAAAAGAGGACTAGTTAATCCGATTGAGCCAATTAAGTTTCAAAAAACTAGTGACACTTCACTAGATATAACCTCGTGAGTAAGAGTAATGACTATGAACATCCACTGGATTTGGACGCCAAACACTTTACAAAATGGCACTTTATTATGAAAACTAGTAAACATTCTCTAGATTTGAGTAAAAAACACTTTTCAAAAAAATTAGTGACACTTTTCCAGATATTATCTTGTGGGCATTCACCACGTATTTTGAAAACGACACTTGTTAAAAAAATTAGTGAGCATCCTCTAGATTTGAGCACAAAACACTTTTCAAAAAACGAGTGAAATTTCACTAACTTTTAATTTTGCAATTTTTTGATATTAAAGGGTGTCGTTTGATTGATGAAAGGATTCTAAGGGTACTATTTTCATACTGAAATATCTATTTGTACCGGAGTTGTTGTCGAGGAATCCCTTGTTACTTTCACGGCTGCAGTTGAAGAATGAAAGTTATCACTTGTACATGGACTATTTAAGTGGACTCATTACAACTCCTTGCAGCCAAGGGGCAAGAGAGTTGATCCATATTTGAAAGATGCAACTTTAGTGGTGAATCTCTATAGAAATCACTTGTTTTTTTTTTTTCCCAATTGCCCTTTGCTTGTCGTCTCTCTAACATCTTATTTCATAACAGAAACATATTAGGAAGACCATCAACAAGAAAGATGGATCAGGGCACATCTGGTCCAAGTTTTGAGCTGCTTACACCTGACTACGATTGGCTGATATTTCTGTTGAAAACAGCCCTCAGCAAGAAAAGGACTCGTAAAAAAACAGTGCTCATTTTTTTTTGGCTATTTGATCCAATTTATATGAAATCATATGATACTTACACTAGTACTTTTATGCAGTCTTGACTGCGGCAACTTGACTTGCCGTGTGGTTAACTGCATCATCAACAATAATGACATCCCATCATCATCAACAATAATGACATCCCATCAGAGGTCAACAAAGATGTCCGGAGATATCGGGTGTATATCCTTCAAAGGCTACTCAACGATGGAACAAATTCGTACGACTTGAAGACTGATTATGCCTCATTACTTGCAAATGACTGAGAAGTTTGTTTGGATATTTTTTGTTTGGTTATGATTTGATATCATGGAATATTGTGATTAATGGGTATCCCATCACCAGGCATATGGAAGAAGGATTGAAGTTGTCGTATTGTGATCTATGTTCAATGGCTAATGCAATATGAAACTTTGCTTATTATGTCTTGAAATTTTTGCTAGTGTTGGTGTGTTTTATAAACATGTTAGTTGATTTTTTACTTTCTATAATATGCGTAGTATGGAATCTGATGGTGGTGTGATGTTGGTGTTTGGTTCTGTTCAATGGCTAAGCAATTATTATCCCATAGAGACTAAAACTAGTGAGGTGTCGCTACAATTCTTTAAACCTACAATACTAATCAATAGAAACCTGGAAATAGCACTTTGTCCCACCTCACACAAAAGATAATAGCATAAAAATAGACACAACCAAAGTACAAGTATAAAATGTGCAAGGGCCGAGGAATTTGAAACATGGGCGAGTGTACGAATGTAATATACAAATGGTTGGTTGATTATCTGCTGCTTTGTCCGACCAAATACTGGACATGAGCGGGGGTAGTCGGCATGAGCAGGGTACGGGGAAGCAGAGAGAAAAGGGGTGGTGTAGTGAGAGAGAGAGAGAGAGGGTGGACGGAGGGGCGAATGGGAGTGGATGTAAGTTTGGAAGATGAGAGGGTAGGGTTGTGGTTTGAGAGGAGAGATAAAGAGAATGGTGAGAGGAGGTCTTGAGGTCTAGTTAGAAGCATTGCTGGTGTTTGGTGAAAGAGTGATCAACCATCCAGAGTCGTCACTATTTTGTTTTAAACAAAAACCTGTTTTATACTAATCGACCGAAGTCCACTTCATATACCAAATTTCAATCTCCTTCTCAGTTACTCATCAAATGGCACCTTGCCTATCAACAATCCAGAATTTTCCTTCCAAAAGCGAAAACCCAGAGTTAGTGAGTCTTCACTATTTTGTTTTAAACAAAAACTTGTTTGTATATTAATCGACAAAAGTCCACTTTATATAGCGAATTTGGATCTCTTTGTTCTCAATTACTAATCAAATGGTACCCTGCCTATCAATCATCCAGAATTTTCCTTCCAAAAGCGAACACCCAGAGTTAGTGAGTCTTCACTATTTTGTCCCATCAGAGCCCGTCCAAATAACTTTTGAATGAAAAAATTATTCTCCAGTGGTATACTACATCTCGAAACAGACCGAACAATCTTGATGGCATAATTTAGCATAAAAGCTTCAAAAAAAAAAAAAAGTGGTTAATACTCACTATGTTTTATCTAGTGAAGAGTCACTAGTTTACTCGTAAAGGTTTCACTTCTTCTTTTTTTTATTTTACATAACAAGTGTGGTTTTGAAAGCTAGTGAATGGTCACGAGGTTTTTTTTCTAGTGAAGTGTAACTAATTTTTTAAAATTTGTTACGCGCCCAAATCTAGTGAACGTTCATTAGCTTTTACAACCTCCATGGCCTACGGCCATCTCCATTGACTTCAAAGATTAGCTGAGAATAACGAAGGTGGCGCTAGGCGGGGACTTGGTGTGTGGGACCCGAAGAGGGAGCAGGTGTCCTCGTAGCCGGAGAAGATGTCATCATTAGTGTTCTGATGCGAATGAGGTGGAGGAAGGGGCGGTGGCTAGCGGAGGAATGGAGGATTGAGGCGAAGGTGTCGAGGCGAGAGAGGTGGGGGCAAAGTTCAGGGTTGTGATGAAATCGAGAGAGAGAGAGAGAGAGAGAGAGAGAGAGAGAAGTAGATCTAGTTTGTCGCCGTGAAACCAGATGTGATTGATGGCGGCACCGCGGCAGTAAAACTGAAAGCCGACCGAAAAAGTGACGTACATCTTTGTCTGCAAAAAGTTTCTCATGTCCTTCCGCTTCCACCATTTAAAAACTGGAGTATCTCTGCTCAAAACAATTTCACGGCTGTCCTTAATACTCCGTCAAAACCTTTTTGAGGTATTTTCGGCTAATTTTCCCTTTTAAATTCCCTACCTCCCATTGGGAAATTGCAAGGAAAACAAATTTATCCAAACAATCAAGCAAACTCAACCCACATGCGGCTTAATCTTACATCAATGTCGTCAATGTTCACATTCGATCATATCATATGCCGCGCCTAAGTGTTTAAAACGCGGCTTATAGTAAAATCAAACAAAATAAACAAGAAAGACTTGGTACAAAAACAACAAGAAACGACTTTTCAGGGCTCGAATAGGTCGTGTTCATCTTCAGAGGGTAGATGGAAATGAATTGTTGAAGAGAAATTGCGTGATCTAGCTCCGTGTGGAAGATGACCGGTAAGCAGAAGGTGAACCCTTGTATGGATCGCCGAGTACAGAGACATTGCCAGGACGTGAGAATACCATCTACAGTAGAAGGGAATCCAAACACTTACTTGAGTTCTAACACCAATGTTTTGGGATTCAGTTCATATCCACGGATAAAGCAATAAAAGCATGCAACTGATGCGATCAATGGATTCTGAATAAACCATGCTTCGAAAATGGGAAAAGAAACAAAAAGGCTAGTATCGGAGGGAAATGGACTACTCACTAAGATAGATGAAATGTTCCTTTTCTTCGTTTTTTTTTTTCTTATCGTTTCCTCTTTTCTTTCGACTTTTTCTCGTTAGCTGCCCATCATCGTTCCTGTTTTCCTCTTTAAAATGATCCAGTTTGTGCATCCGCTCTCCTTTTTCGTTCATTAAATCTGTCCTAATGTTCATTAAAGAAATAAGATTTCGGTTAGAAAATCTTCATTTCCTACCGAATCGCACTTTTGGTTCAAAATAAGAAGAAATAAACCTCCCATAAATACATTGCTGCCTAAACATTCCACCTGCAAACCATTATGGTGAGTCACCACCGTAGTTTAGTACTCATCAGACAATTAGAAGGGAAAAAGGATTTTTTATTTTTTTTCCTCCTAGAAATTGTATTCCATTTACTTCCCTTTCCTTTCTGTTCACCCTCAAATGCTTAACAAAACCCAACTTATTTCTGATGCCTATAAAACGCAGGTCGATATCTACTGTTTTGGGGCATCTTGCTTTTAACGAGTCCAGTGAAACGTTAAATACTATTGTTCACATCACGCATATCACAAGCTCGTGAAAATCAAGGGATAAGACTATCTGGATAAGAGAGTGTTGAAAGAACCAAGAAGTACAAGGATGGAGCACAAATCCTACACTGTGACAAGGATAGAGTAATACCTGGTAATTCCCAAGCGTACAAGTTTTGAAACCAGCTATGCAATAATCAAAATAGTACACCCACATCCGCATGAACTTTTCATCAAATCCCAATGAGATGATTTCGCTAAAAACACGAAAACAAATGTCAAGAATCTTCTCGGTTTTTTATCAAGGACATGGAAATCATTCACAATGTCATCCCATGTATAAAGGATTCAAATGCTTTATACCCTTCAAATCCAAGTGAGGCCTCTAACTAACGGGATGCATATTAGTGGCAGGGAGATTGAAGAGCATATAATATGACATATACAGGGGATTAAGTGACAGAAAGCAGAAGAAGTTTGAAGAGAACCAAAAAACTATTCAAGTGAACTTCAATTATGTATCATAAATCATAATGTTGGCCGTTATTATCTGTTAACGATGGTAAAATAGTTCCTCTTACCTCTGGTGTTTGAGGAAGTTTTCCTTCCAACATCCGAGTGTTTTGGTGTAATGTAACCCTATGTTTTCAACTTGCTCAACACTGCACTAACAGCGCTTTTTAGAGATTTTGAAGTAAAAAATAAAGGATCACTGCAGAATTACAAGAACAACATTCCGCTTTTACCAGAGTCTGGATGAAGCAGCCATTGCTGATGTTATTCGACTTAATGAAGGTATACAAGCACCAGGGAAAATATATTCCTTAATGAATTCTGAGCTTCCCCTGTACTGATCATACCGCTCATCTGGTATTGATGTGAACTGCAAAAAATCAACCACTCTTTACTGTCAGCAAAAGCCCTATATCCATGATATTAATTCAGTTACTATTCTCCAAAGTTAGTAAAGAACAGTTGGGAGTTTACTGTTGATCGATTTGCTACTGTCAGATGAATAGGTTGATATTTGATAACTTGAAATTATTTCAGCTTAATATGGTCTTTTTTGGTAAGAAGCATAATATGGTCTTTCTTTAACCAAGTGATAAGAAAAGAAATGATGGTTGAATGACATCGAGAATGATGTAAACCCCATTTAACTGCTCTCTGTCAGTATCTTATCCATCTTCTTTGTCCAGAATACTGTATCAGGCTACATTATACTTGGAAATATTATTTGCACCTTTTTACCAGATGGAATTGAATTATAAGTTGTGTCAGTTCATTGGGATATAGTTGATCTCTGTGAACTAGATTGGCAAATTATAGGAAATGTACTAATTGACCACTAAGTTATTCCATTGCTATCAAGAGATTGGTAATAACACTAACAGTACCCATCTACCGAGGGGAAGAGGAGTTTCTCTCGTAGATAATGAACAAGATAGCCGAATGGAACAAGAAAGAGAAACACAAAGTAACAAGATAATAAACAAAATTTATTCTGATGTACAATTCTCAGTTCTTCATTTTCAACATAAACTAGCATTACCTGTAGAACAAGAAGCCCATGATCTGCCAATTGTGAATCACAACAACCAAAAAACTCCTCCATGTATTCGTGGCCAACATGTTCTATCATCTCACTGCAGGTCATTAATTATCAGTAAGGCTAACACGAGTATGTTATGATATGATGTCTTTTAAGATGAACTCACTCACCAAGAAATAATTCTATCATATTTGCAGGTGTCAGGTAATTGGCGGTAGTGACAAAGAAGGAACTTTATGCGGTCCTGACAGGGAATTGATTTTGAAGATAAGTTAATTACATATCAATCGCAGAGATGCATGAGTTATCTAAGAGTGTAGTTTCTCAAATAGAATAGAATAAAATAATATTTAACAGTGTAGAAATGGACCATCTTATAAGGTTCTGATGGATGAAAACTTAGGATGTTTACATCACAAATCCTAACTACGAAGTGCAGTTAACATACCAAAGAAATACATAGAACGAGAGTTAACATACCAAAGTAATACATAGAATTTCTGACAGTGAAATTGATTTCTAATAGTAAGCAACTTGGCCAGATAATAAGTTGAGATATAAAGCAATACTAACATCTATTGTTAATAGACCCAAGACAAATGAAGTACGGAATAGAACCCATAAAATCAATTGCCAACTTACAGATGTGTACTAATACTTGGACAAGGACATCTGATCAGATAATAGTCCCCTTTACCCTTTGGTCTACAACATAGTTTCCATCTCTGCCACCTCTTTCAATGTTTTCTTCCCTTGAAATTTTCCAAACCTTCTGTTCTTGAAAGGGGAAGTAATAATATCTCTCCCATACTTAATTTCTCCAAAAATCATGAAGCTCTTTATCAAGGATGTTGATGCATTTAGCAGAAAATAGCGCACATGGTTGCTCATTCGATTTAAATAAAGAGGGGAAATGAACATGTGGGGAAGCATACAAATAACAAATAGGAAGTGCATGAAGTTTGTCAATTGGTTTCTTTCTTTATTAGCAAGATCTGCAAGGTAGATATTGAGACTTTTGATTCCTAAGGTATCAACTCCTTAAACATCCAATACAAGTAATCAACGCGGAAATCTTGTTATTGTGGATGTCATGCTAATAATCCATTTTGATGCAACTCTTCAACTTCTCTCAAATTATATGGAGATTTATGCAATATCTGATAATTCATCTAGAAGGATGATATGCAGTGCAAAAGGAACCACAAGACAAAGGAACATCAAAAACTTCTTAGCATCACGTCTGTTTCCATACAAACTTGTGGCCATCATAACTTATTAAAAATTATATAAAGTGCTTATTTCATTTAGTAAAGAAACTTAATGCTTCAGAAAGCAAATATATACATTTATGGCTGTACCAAAAGGGTGAGTTAGAAAAGTCTAATTACCTGAAGACCAGCTTCCTTCACTTTCATTTCTGCAAATCTTAATTGCTCCTCCGACAGAGTGATGCCAGTATAATTGCATCGAGTCCTCTTAACAACTTCAATGGCGAGGCTTCCCCAACCACTTCCAATCTCAAAAATTTCATGTTCCTCATTGATTCTTGCCTACATTGGTCATGTATCATAGTATAAACAGATTATGCATACAAACAAATCAAGGAGGGTATTAAAGAAACTTTTGAAGACAAGCCTCACTTTTTCAATTAGAAGAGAGATTTTTCTCATCTGTGCTACTTTCAAGTCTTCGTCTTCGGACTATTACAATTTGACATCAAAATGGGGCTCTAAGTTAAAAGATTAAAGAAGACAGAATCCTGTTTGACGATAAAGAATAAAAATGGTAACTACCACTACCTCAAATATTGCACAGGAGTATGTCAATGTTTCATCCAGGAAAAGAGCAAAGAGTTCATTACTCTGCAATATAAAAGATCAAAACATAGTAGGTCAGCGCGACGTATTTTGAACCCCTCTTTATTCTCAAATAATACAAAAAATAAACAAAAGTTGCACAGACAAGTAACTTGCCTTCAACTACACTAGAAACTGATCAAGTCTCTAGTAGAAATTAAAGGCAAAAAATTCTCCCAGACTTCGTAATTAAATCTCTAAAAACATGCATACATCAATATCTAAATCAACTTGAACCAGTCAGAAATGGGTAGTGTTACGACTTAAGGACTGAATGTGAAAGAACCCACTGGGATCATTATGTGCTTCTCTAACATTAAAAGGTGAAATACTCCTTCCTAGCTACTTCCTAGTACATTATGTCTGTTTAATGTCTACAAGTTCCATAAGGTAAGGCAGAAAGGGAAAACCAATGAAGACCATGCTCCACCTCAAACTCTTATTTTGCATTTGCTTTTGTTTTAGCATCCGACGACAGTCCCAATTGACAATGTTCAGCGAGTGCTTTCACATGCTCAGGATTCCTGAAATGTTTATGTGGACTCTTTGAATTGGAAGTTGTTATATATGTACCCCCCCTCCCCTGCGCTAGTGAACGGTGGGCTTGGTCTCCAAGGATTAGTCGAGGTGCGCGTATACAAGCCCGAACAACCTGAGTTTTAAAAAAGGATACCGAATATATATACACGATTATGCATATATGTAAGTATCTCACACAGGTTCGTGCAGAATTGTGCCAAACTTGGCAAACTCATTTCAATATAATCCTTTTCCAGCCAAGATTCGTTAACCAATTAGTTTTCCAATTAGTCTTCCTAACCAAGACTCGTAAGGCAAGACCAATTCTTTAAGTAATTTGATTTCTTTTACCAAATCAATTACTGAAAGGCACCCATCACATGGGTGGACCAAACAATTATGTGCTATTCCCATTTACTTTTCGTATGTTTTTTTTCTTTAACACCAGAGGGTTCTGCATGGCTACTTCACTCATTCTGAGGTGAATATGGTAGAAGGCGCATAACAACAAAGTTAAAGGTACATAAAACTTTAATATGTGGATATGCTAGTTTTGTCTATGTACCCAAACAGATAAGTTATATCCTTATCTCGTACCCTTATCCTAGTATTATGTATCTGGCACAAATACATAAAGCATTTAGAGTCCATGTGACAGAGAGATAATGATAAATCTCCTTTTGACAATTACCCTCATGGAATTTGTCGAAACATATCCATTAAAAACACTAATACACCATACCAGGTCATAATGACGAGAGATATTCCTGCGAGCTTGTGTTAGAGCGTTTTGTCCTGAAACATGCTGAAAGAAATATTTCGCAGATCCAATACAAGCAGTGAAAAGCAATGGTGTCCGCCAGCCCCTAAAGAAAAGATAGGATATGCACCTAAAATACTGAAACTTAGGAGATGACTGCAATTTGCATTACATAACTTTATGGGACAAAATTTACCTTTTTATTGAGACAGAAGTCTTTAAGTCTCTATTGGCAATGAAATTCTGCAGAAGAGTTCAGGAATGAGGACATCAGGCCTAGAAGTTTGAAATCAAATTAATGTCCCTTGTCTTACCATGAATAAGTTTTGAAGACCTTCGTTCTCGTCAACCAGTGAAAAATCCCCATGAATATATGCATCTGCAAGTCCCAATTCACGCCGTGTAGCAACCTGCCAAAATACTTCCACCTAAGAAGTATCCCCAGAAATCTGTATAGAAAGAAGTTTATAACCTATCCTAACTCCAAGTAGTGGTTTTTATTCTACATTTTCCCTTCTTGTTCTTAAGATTGATCGCCTTCCTTATTATTTCAATGATACTTGAACCAACCCTACCAAAACAAGTTTGCAAATAGAAAGGATATACCTTCCAATAAAACTGGGGACTGTGAACTCTCAGAGAAGTTTTAAGAAGACACTTCTTTCCGGTTCCTTCAAAGGTGATAGTTGAACCTCCTTCCTCCAATAAACTGTGGTACCATAAAGATGGATCATTATATCTTTTTTCATGATAGAATTCAGACAAAACAATACAGAATTGAGACTGCTAAGTGTCTATACTAATTAGGGTAAGGAGAGTAGATTTGGGTACATGGAAATGGAAGATAAATAATTGCCTAAGCCAGTACTTAAATAAGATAGATTTTTCAATTTGAAAGACAAGAAATAGCAAACCGTTAATGAGATGGAACTATCTAAGCGTGAAGGACAGTACAAATGCAGAGAAGCTCTTGCTTCAAAATTATGAGCTATTACTATTAGACGCAGCAAAACTAATCCATAATCTACACTCCTTATGACTGAAAAGACTTTTTCTCTGAACAACGATAGTCGAGTTTGGCAAAGCCCATGCATGTATTTTCTATAGAGGCCCTTATAATGGAGGTAAACCACGAAACAAGAGTCAAGGATATAGGTGTGTATTGCATCCAACTGCATGCTTACTTACGTGAAACATCATATATACATGCCGCAAAAGCTCCAAAAGTTAGCATCGAACAAAGTATGACATACTACAGAAATAATAATTTGGATCCAAGTGAGCATTTAAATTAGTTCATTAAGATGGAATGACAAGATTACATTGGCAAGTTAACACTTGTCTCAAAAGCTTAAGCTGTTAGGAATTGGGCCCAACAATGTTCATCAAGCTATTCAACACTCTACCTCACATTAAACAACCAGTAGAGATGTACTGTCCAAGGAACCTATTAACACAAATGCCCATGAATGAAGGTAACATGTGTTTGGGGTTGCTCAAAACAGCACAACTTTCAGTAAGAATACTATTTGCAGCAACTAGGCTAGCCTGCAAACGTGCAACCTCGTCTTGCACATTGAAATGCAAATGTTCATAGATAGATCGAAACAGGATACAAAGGGGAGATGCAGAATCTAAACGAGGAACAAAATGCAAACGGGGAGACTTGTACCCAATACCTTTCCTAACCTGAGCTCTGACACCATGTTATCAATTGTCCCAAAAAAGTAAGTGTTAGGAGATGGGCCCAAGAATGATATCCAGCTATTCAACATACATAACCAGCATAAGGTTCTTATCCAGATAGTTGTGTGAAGTTAAGGTGCAATTGACAGAAAATGTTTGTAGCTCTGTTTTGGTCATCTATGAAAGAGAAAACACCAGAAGCATTCCTTAAACTTGGCGCACACAGATGCATCATTTCAAGAAGAGAAATTTGACAAAAAAAAAAAAGAATTCGATTAGGGAACTAGAATATATAGGTAATGTGAACTCACAATAAACTACCAGTAGAGATATACTGTCCAAGGAACCTAATAACGAAAATGCGAGCTCCTGTTTCCATGAATGAAGGTAACATGTGTTTGGGGATGCTCAAAACAGCACAACTTTTAGTAAGAATACTATTTGCAGCGACTAGGCTAGCCTGCAAAATGTTTACATCAATTGTCAGCCGCATAATGCCAAGTAGATAAATCATCATGCCAGAAAACTATACAGGCAACACGTAATACTGTAGTAGATTAGCTACCATTGTTCTTGAAGGCAATAGCTTCCAGTTTGTTATTCGACATGTAAGAGCACATAAATAATTTGAAAGCCTTCAGAATCGTTGTCACATGTTTAAAGTTTATACAAATGTCTGTACATATAATAAAATCATGCAACCTTCACTCCATCCTCCTGAAAGCCATAGCCTGAAACAAATGCAATATGAAAAGAACAAAATGAATCGCTAAGTTAAAATCTATTTAACTAGCCTCAGAAGTACAAGTATCTACAAGTACAGGAAAAAAACTAAGGAGCCGTTCCACTTTCCCTTCTTTTTCTAAAAGTTCTTTTTCTTCAATTTTCAAACTCAAATATAATGAAAATGAAAAATAATTTTTTAATTTTTTTTGCACCGTATAAAAGATCTCGATGAAATCTATCAAACAAGATCCACAGTGGTAGGAAAATTATTTACGTAAACACATGATTTTTGAGCTTGAAATTACCTTCTTTTTCCAAAAGTTACTTTTTTATAAAACTGGAACGGCCTCTAAATATCTTATGAAACAGTTCTGATGGTTCCCTTGTTGGTCTTATTTTTGTACTTTATTTCATAACGAACTTTTGATGTACTTATCTAATCACAAGTAATGCCGACTTAACATGCTAATGGGTGTTTGACACCCCATTTCCAAAAGAATTTGCAAAAATGAATTCCACCGGTGAAATCAGAATAGCTGAAAATGTTGAATACCCGTAAGGCCATAACACAAAATTAAATCCAGTTTCATCAGATTAAAATATTTGCATCCACCATTCTGATGGCCAACAAAACCATCCTCTTAACATGTCATTGAAACCATGGTGAAGTGATATTTGGTTGAACTGGTTCTCTTTTACGGGATCTTTATCTCGGTGGTTGATTAATTGTGTGTGCTAATTATATACCTTCCGCTTTTAATGAAGGACTTTTTGTTGATTCAAGTATAATACTATTTGTACATAAATCTGCAATGATAAACATAATGGTAATACAGAATTCATATTATGTATATATATAACATATTTATGTACAAAAGTATGACTTTTCTCCAAATATTTTTGGCTTTTTGGGCTTTATCTTTGATATTTCCAAAAATATTTGGGTAAAAGTAAAAAATTTACTTTTTTGATTCCTCTCGTCGAGACGAATCAATAATCCACAAAAGTTTGTCGCAAAACTTACCAACGTGAAAAAAATTTGAATAAAGACAACGAAAAAAGCCCAAAAATCCCCAAAAGCACCTAGCGGAACTTATCCTTAGGACGAGGCATGCCTAGAAAAGACAGATTGTGCCTGAATCAGTTTAGCATAGACAACACTTTCTAATCGAAGATTGGTCTTGCCCAACTCATTTATACGTATCATTTCTGAAGACCCCGTCATAGCTATACATAATGACCCCATTAATCAATTAAATCACAAGATTTTTACAAAACTCCGAACCCCTTGTTACAAACAACTCTCCAAACCCCTTGGTCTCAAATCCAAGTTTTATTTGCTTTCAGTCCCTAGATCGATACAAAAAAAAATAAAAAATCTCTTTAACTTGATTAAAAAAGTCGAACTTTGTAGTTATAGAAATTTGTCCCATAGTCCTTGAGGATTAACACCCGTATCTTATTCCTTATAACACTATATTTCACAGTACTACAAGTTCGATTATGACACGATGACTGGAGCAATTCAAAGTATATTGTACTGATTTGTTAACAAATCAGATCATGATTTCTCTTGCAAAATCTACTGAAGAGATTGAAGAATTGTGACATAAGTTTCATTTTCTTCTTGAATTCAATGTTATCCAGAGAGTTGATTTGATGACAATGTGCTCTATGCTTTAACAAGAGCTATAGTTCAAATAAATTATGATCCCTGGAAGTGTGCTATGCTTATCTTTTTCAACATCTATTAGACTCACCCCGGTATGCTCCGGCGAACCATATTCCTCTCTTTCCTTGAATATGATCAAGCTCAATTGATGCTTTTGATGCAGCAATGGACGGGATTGGATGGCCACTTGACCACTTAAGCAGATTATGCTCTGGGGGGTGAGGTGGATTTATGGTAACCAGATAAGGTAGCTCTGTATCACGAATATTCTGCAGAAGAGGTTATGGAACAAATGAACATGTTAATTTCAGGAAAGAGCTCATGTTTTGGTAGACAAATTACATGGCAATTCTATTGAAGCTGTAATTAGTCACACTTGCTTTTTATCAAAAGGCCCGGTCACTACGAATATTTCTTTAGCAGTTTCTGATATCTGTGCAAACCTAAACTAACTCGAACTTGTAAAACTTTGAAGAATTGGGCATTGCTGTTTCCGGTTTAACGCAATTCGCATTAGAGAATGCACGTAAGCTTGCCCAATTTAGTTAATCATCTTACAAGTAATTTATTGCTTGTGTTAGGAGTGGACCTTGAAGAGAGGCCCTATTTTTGGCTGTGTTGTATGACATGGCTGCAACAGGATGAGCAAGAGCAGAGCATTTTCATAGTTGAACAAAATTGGCTCAGAAACAAAATTTCACATGATGGCTTCATAACCATCGAGATAATGTTCGGACCTAAAAGATCGAATGGAACGATCTGCAAACAAGTAAATCCCTAATGAATTTGAAGGTACTCCCCTAATTAAGTTGGGTGATTCATCATATGAAGGGAAGTAGAGTACTCAGGAATTATGCATTTCCCAGCAAAAAGGGTCAGAATGGTCTTGCTGCCGCCACTTTGTTCAAGTCTAAGAGCAAATTTGTGCCACTTAAAGTGATTTATCTGACAGGAAGTCCCTGTTCAATTTTCATGACTTCTGACCACTAAATTTGAAGGAAACTTTTTGACTTCGACCAAAATGGGGAAGTCTGTATCAAATTTTTTTCCACTACCTAATTACTAGGCCCTTGTCTTTTCTTTCTTCTTGTACCATCTTTTTTCACAAATTCTCACCTATATAACTTTTGAATTGTGGAGTTGTATTATAATGAGGGTTGAGAGATAAACATTCTTTGTCTTTGTGAACATATCTCCGGTTCGCTTAAACTAGATGAACTTAATGGTTAATCCAGGTAACTGTGTACTTTTTTAAGGCAGTCCTCACACTCTAGATAACTGAAACTACAAATTGAATTAAACAACTATTAAGGTGGATCAGTAAAACCTAAGTACAATAGTTCATCTGCTAAACATACCAGTACAGTACTGAGGATAATGTGTTACGAACCTGTAGCACGTTGAGCCAGTATGTCAAGCAAACCTTGTCATCCGCAGTTGTAAGAAAATTCCAACCACTCCATGCAGCCAAGTTTTGGGGCATGAAATTCTTATCACGATGAAGGAAAATATCACTGCCATATAGAGTTAGAAAATGGTTGCGCATTAATAGATGATAAACTAAGCCAGAGTCTTGCATCGTTAATTGTCAGTGCCACTTCATAGAACCCAAAAGGAAATGAACCACAGACAAACAAAGATGTAGTCTTTGTACTCCAGTTGAAAAAAATATACATGTATATTTTCAAGGTAGTAATCACAGCACGTTACACATCAAGAAAATTACAAACAGACATCGGTAATACAAGGAAATCCAACTCCTTTTGCATTTGCAACTCAGAAATATTTACAAGTTAGAACGCTGCATTTTGATAACAAAGTGATATCATTGTTTCCAGACTCATGAAGATATATAGGACATAATAGCTAAGGTATTAACTACATTAGTGGGAGATAAGGCTTGTTAGCATCACCAAACCTCTAACTTTACCACCATTTATAGGAAATCATAACCTCTTTCTAATAATCAGAAAAAATATTGTTCAAGTGTATGCTTGCCCAAGGGTTCGAAAATTGTTGTGATAAATCATACCTTATTTGCTTATGAGAAAAATAACGGTCGGTTTAAGAACTCATATCCTGGAATGTTTACAAAGGAAACCTGATACTTTCATGACAAACTTCCACAGAGGAGGCGTTGTGCTGGACCACGAACACTCGTTGTAGTCCTAAAAACATGTCCACACTACTACGTGTCCTCATTAGATAACTAAATCCCTAATGTCAGATACTTTAACAACACCTGGCGGACACTTCAACAATATCAGTTCTTCTATTTAACACGCCATATGTGAAAATCTCTTCATGGTAATCCTGTTATGAATAGTTCGTATTGCCACTTATATATGCACCCTTAACATGGTGTGGAACTCTTATGAGGTGGTGTAGAAATATGTAATGTTCTAAGACTTAGGGTTAACTTGTTTAATGATACTAGAAAAATAACGAGACATATTTTTCATGACCTAGGAAAAAAAAAATAGTAATATAGACTTTTAGTTGATGTACGATAAACAAAAACCTTTAACATGTTCAAGACGTGTCGTGCCCCTGATTTTTTGGAAAATGAGTTGTCGGTAGGCCTGTGTCACGTGTCTGTGTCCGTGCTACTTAGTTCATGATATGATGATATAATGAAGAATACTAAATGTTCCTTCGCATTTTGCATCAAACCAGCTGTCATATATCAATGGATGGTTGCAAATCTCCATGCAAGTGGAATTAAAGCAAACAACTTTCTAATTAGATCCAACATCTTTTTGCTATTAACTTCAAGTGAAGTAAAGTGGCACATCATCAAAACCGATTGACAGGGATTGAAAGGAAGTAAATATAAGCTATCAGTCAAAGATCCTTATGAGTAAATTATATCTAGCCCTGTTCTAATTTATGAAGCTTTGTTTTAGTTTTTCTAACCAAAAGTGTGGAGTAGGGTGCAACCGGCAATGGCAACCTCCCCTGACCCCTGGGCGTGTCCACAAGGAATTCAGACCCCCGGCAGGCCCCATGAAGGATCAATTCTCCATAGGTTTATACCGCTCCACAAAGGGCTAATGGATACAGTTTGGCTTCGCAGGTGGGCAAGGTTCAGATGGTTGTCGACCACAAGACAAGAGCCTTTGACCTCCTGACCATCCAAAGTCCGAACCACTTCGAAGCCGTTTGCCACTAGACACAACCCCTGATGGTAAATTATGAAGCTGAACTATCATATTGTATTTTGTATGAGCATCCCAAAGGGAGCCTTCAAATCCCACATGGCGAAGCAACAGGCACTTGTGAAACCAACACCAGCACTAACCCAGCGGCAATTCTTTTTTTTTTTTTGGTTACAAAAAGTGATCATTTGAGGACAAAATTTCAAAAAAGAAAAAAATGACAACTCCAAATTTGAAGCTATGATTGGAGAGGGAGAATATTGTAGATGTCAATTTGCCACATAAGCCTTCAAAAACAATTGACACCACCAAATTTGAAGTCAAAGTTGGAGATGCTCTAACATTCTTGTAAGGACACTTTTCAATATTCTCCTTGAGAAATAAGTAGGGGCCATCTTAGAAGTTTGCTTTGGGCCAATAAAAGTCCATGGGCTGGCCCTAGTTCTAACTTTACCCAAAGAACATATAAATTATGATGACACCAATAGATCTAGTGCATGAAACAAGAATAGGGATGCAATTATGATAACACCCAGCGCTGTTCCCTCCTCATACATCATACATGAAGTGAAAACTATTTGCTTCATCAAGTGGCACCAAACACACAGAAAGATAAAAAGATATGTGACATAGGTTACTATAGTGTTTTTAAAGCTATAAGTGCCCTAATTGATATGAAATTAAGAAAGATGCTCTAGAAATTTGACAAGAGAGTAAACACATTACCTATAGACATACTGGAAAGCACCAAGTACTCTCGTTTCATCACATGTTGCTTGTTTCCCCAACATTTTCAGAGTATCTGGAGCATTTGTGGCCACTATGCATCCATCATAGGTTTCTTGGGAACCATCTTGACAGGTTATGAGGCAACCTGCGCAAATTCCTTCCGCATTTACATCACAACTCCGGTGGACACATTGCTTGGAACACTACCACAGCTAGCTAAACCTCTTTCCTACGTTCTTACTTAACAGCTACAATACAACAATTACTTCTAGTGTCACAAATTAATCCCTTCTACTATTAGATCTCATGTTTTACAATCCATGGAAATTGAAACACTGGCTTAATGTCCTCAGCAAATACAATGAAGCCGGTAATTAATCATACAAAACTAACTTCTCCTGGTCCATCCATCAATGTTGCTCCTCTCTGCATCCTTGTTTTCTATTTTCTTTTTGTTTGTATATTCATATATACTGCATACACATATATATTTTCTTGGTGAGGTGGGGGCGGAGGAAGGTACGTGGAGTCCACTGATCAAGCTATTCACCATCGGACGTTTTAAGAGCATAACAATTTGGGGTCTTATATGGGGCTTTCATCTTCCAGAGAGTTCAGGTTTTGTTTGGAACTTCCGGATCTGGATCAAATAAGTTTATAGGCATCCTTTTGGTTAGAGGCATTCTTTGGATTCTGTCAATGCAATTTGTCACTCCAGGTTTGAGATTTTGTTACTACGCTGATCAGTTATTGATGCAGAACCTTCTTTAACTTCGTCCAGCCTTAATTTTTGGCTGCATCTCCAAGGTTTCGGGCAGTGTTGTACAGCCAACGCATATTCTTGCGCACCATGCTTCATCGACTTTTTTGCCAGACTCAGTTGCAGGTAATAACGAGTTTTTTCGTTCCAGCCCTGGGGATGAGGTAGCAGGATTGATGCAGACAACTCTTTTCCCCTAATGTCCTTGGTTTACTTAATATTTATCTAACTTTGTTTTGCTGATTTCTGTATACCGTCTTGTTATTAATGAAGTTCTTTTTCCTTAAAAGTGAAAAAGGTGATATTTCTAATTAATCAAAGCTGAAATCGACAACACACAGCTTTTCTTAAGTTAAAATTGGTACACAAGGTTCATAAAATTGGCATTTCATCCAGTCATGTAAGTTTTATTCAGTGAACAAAAGAAAACAAGATCAGAACGGACAAAATCCTAATCGTTTCATCATATTGTCACCTACTTTACTGATCGTGTGCATTTGTGTGAATACCTAAAATCACGTCAATCTCATTACTCCCTCGGCCCCCTTGGTTAGTCCACTGTATTAAAAATTCAACTTATAAAAGCGACATACTCATTAAACTTTTACTTTCCCATATACTCTTCAACACGTTCCCATGTCAGTATGGGCTGTTACTTTTATTTGAAAAGAGAAGGCCGGAAGAATAATATTATGTTACTCACCATTGTAAAGTAAGAGGCATCTACATAGAAAAGAAAAGAAATTCAATATCGCAAGTATGTTACTCATCATTGTCTGTTGAAACAGAAAGAACCTCACAACCACTTCTTATTCGACAACCTCTGCTCTCCAACTGTTCTCTAACCTGTTTATGTTGCTTTATTAATACGAGCAATAAGCTAACATGAGCGTTTCACGTATAAGAACCTAAGCGTTTGTAGTTATCTTATGGAGTAACCAATATGCCAACTACAGATTTGAGGTGTTTTGAAAATACTGGAATCACCTTTTTGACATAATTTTGTGAACCCCATCTGAGAGTATGCCATTGGGGACGGCCAAAGAGCTGTGGGCAGAGTAAAACAATCTTAAGGAACACTTCAAAATAAACCAGACATGAAAATCTCATTCAGCAGGCATTAAAACAATCTGATGCAACAATAGGAGAGGCGGTACAACTTTGACCAATGTTTGCGCAGCTTAACTAAAATGATTCATAACTAACTCCAATCATTTTCGTAATACATCCGTGGATACTGTACACCCATTCATAACTAACCAAAGTAATATGTGAACAGATGTATGTACCTGAAGCAAATGGCGACTGCGGCAAAGTGAAAGAACAGAATATGCAGAAAAGTTGATTGGTCCTTCTGAAGGGCAGGACCAGAGCGAAGCGCACATGGGAAACTGTGCAATTTATAATCACATACTGACTCTGGTGAGAACTATACTCAATCAAGGGGAAAGTCCAATTTACTTCCATGATAGAGGCCAGGTGCCGTTTATTGCGACACTTAACCGTAGCCAATAGCCACGTAACCGGGACTCATGTGCTATATGATTAAAATGAACCACTAATCTTAGCAGTCAGTGTAAGGGATGCGCCCAGTTGCAATGGAAAATGTGGAAGACCATTTTGCTCCTAAAATGAAGACTAAACTAAATGGAAAGGCTACAATACACACCCCTATTTAGCTGTGTATGGTATGCACCCTTGACACGCTTTGAATTCGTAACATTTTGTGCAAAAGTTCATAACAATTGTATAAAATTCATATTTCATGACATTTGCATAGAAATTCGTAACATTTCTTTAAAGAGAGGTGATTTTGGCACTCCAAATTTAGCGAATGGCACTCCACTTTTAGTTTTATTTTCTCACATGATTAACACACAAAGTGAAGTACCAGTAGCAAAAACTGGAGTGCCAAAATCAATAAAAGCATCTTATTGGGCTCAACGGGTATGGAAAATCGACGCCGAGGATGTTGTCACTCTAGACAATGGATTTTTCGTGTTCAACTTTAGAGACGCAGCAGCTCTGGACTACATTCTTGAGAATGGTCCATACTTCTGTGGGGGCAAACACATTGTGATTAAAAAGTGGCATCCTGGAATGCATCTTACTAAAGGCGCCTTTTCTAGTGTTCCGGTATGGGTTAAACTCTACAATGTTCCCCTTGAATCATGGACTGAAGATGGATTGAGTTATATTGCTAGTTATATTGGTAACCCCCTCCACCTTGATGATTTCACCCAAGATCATAGCCGGTTGACGTTTGCTCGTGTCTGTATTGAAGTGGATGCGGCAAAGGAGATTCCCAAGTCCTTTGTTGTAAATTTGGGTTACGGTGAGCCGTATGAAATTAGAGTTGAGGTTCCTTGGAAACATCAAGCTTGCCACATTTGCAAAATTTTTGGCCATTCTACTAGTGCTTGCGTAGTCAAGCCTCAGGCTCCTCCTTCTCAAGTGTGGCAAGCCAAAGAGAGAGTAAGACAGGAGGGCCCGATTGTTCAAGAGTGCGTTGCCAAGGAGCAAGTAGGACAAGTAGTCCCGGTTATTCAAAAGCAAGCTGCTAAAGAGAGAGTAGATGGAGATAAAGGTGAATGGGTCGAGGTGAAGAGGAAGAAAGCCCAAAGAACTCCTTTGGCCATCTCTTCTTCTTTATGTGCTTCTTCTACAGAAAACGAGGTTGGCGTTTTTGAGAGTGAGGATTCGGGTGCCTCCTCAATGGTGAAAGTAACAAACAAAGATGCAGGGATTGTGCCTACTCCGGTTGGGCGTTATCCTGTATCTTGTGTCTCTACTCCTGTGGTCCAAGCTCGGGGTAACAATCAACAAGAGCTTCCTCCCGCGGCTCTCCGTCGATCAACGCGCTTTCGAGAGCCTCCAAGGATCCCTTTGGAAGGCGATTTCATTGGACCTCATTAGAGTTTGAACCAGGTGGTGGGTGATTCCACATCACCTACGCCCGCTAGAGGTGAAACTAGAAAGAAGCTTAAAGAGAAAATAAAGATGTTGAAGGCTTCAAGAGACAAAATGATCTAGTTTCTTGTGTGAGAGATGATTGTTAAGGACTCCATGTCCTTTGTGTTGCCTTCTTGAAGGGTGTTTTGAGCGTTATTGAATATCTGCTATAGTTTATTTAGGTTTTAGGTTTTAGATTTTTGTTCTTTTTTTTCGCTCCTGGGGGCTGTATATTTGGTTATCCTTTTTTCTATTTCAAGCTAAGTTACCACCAAAAAAAAAATCAATAAAAGCTCGTAACACTACAAATGACATTATACAAAATAAATGTCATGAATCTATATACAAAAGTCATGAATTCAAGACTAATGTTGTGAACTTTTATGTAAAATATTATAAAGTCAAAGGATTCAAGAGGTGCATACCGTATGCACCCAAATAGGGATGTGTATTGTGAGGAAGGAAGGAAACCCACTTCACCCTATCTCTTCCTTCATCCGAACCCCCCTCCCCCCCTCTCTCTCTCTCTCTCTCTCTCCAGAAGCTGCAATCCATCACCAATGGCTACCTCGCATTGCATAATCCTACCCTAGCTGTCATAGATAGCAATCTCGAATCCATACCAAAATCAGTTCAAACCCATTAAAGCACATTCTCACTCACAATTTCCGTTGGTTTCTCTATCATAGAAAATGATCAAGTTCGGAAAATTTTCTCAGCCAACTACTACTTGTGATGCCATTTGCAGAAATAGCGAAAACGCAACCGAGTTCAAGAAACATGGTAGAAAAACCAAAAAAGCATAAACCACGGTCGAGTGGAATAGACTTGTACACCACCCTAGCAAAATTTTCAGCCAAAATACCTATCTAAAAAAGTCACATTTCTAATTTAGCTAGTCACTTTTTGAATGCACATGTGGGTCCCATTTCTCACTAAATATTTATCCCCTCTGTTTTCATTCTTTTGTCCCTCGTTCGATCTCAATCGGATGAAAAACTAATTATAACTTTTAATTGGTAATACTACTGTTTATATGCAATATAGATCTTGTTTGATAGAAATCAATGAGCTCTTTTAAATAATATTTTCTAAATTACCTAAAAGATTATAAATTGCAAGATATAATCAATTGAAAAGTGACACAAACTCCCAAAAGGAATTAAAGGATTTGGACGGAGGGAGTATTTTAAGAGCCCCTAATAAAATATTTATGAAACTCTACTCTATTAAAATATTTTTTCAAGAGTCCCTTTGAATGGTGAGAAATGGTGAAATAAGAAAATGGAGCCATTTCTCACTAAATTTCACCATTTTTTTTATGAGATTGGGTGAGAAATAGGAGAAACCAATAAAAATAATTTGTTTTTGTACTTTTTCTCTTTGTTTCTCATCAAAATACTCAATCCAAATAAGTGATTTGGTTAGAAATCACAACTCTTTCTTTTCTTTTTTCATGAAATCACTTCATCCAAAGGGGTTGTAAGCGTACGGCCAGATGGGAACCCACAACGATATCATTCGAACGGCTCATATCGTTAGCGTCGTTGAGAATATCATCCACGAAACAAAATCACTTTGATCGGATATCGATAGGTATCAAACATCATTGTATGTTTAAAATAATTCTTTCGTTTAGACACCTATAGATGTTCGATGAAGATTATTATTTTTTTAATGAATATATAATTTATGTTTTTATGATCAGGGTTAAATGTCAGGGATAAACCGCACGCGATGTATACTACCATGGTTAAGATGGACTTTTCCCTTGAACAATTAACACTAAACCCATAATACGCATGAATTAACATAATTAATGAAGTTAATTTCTCACAAGGTAAGCTTTTTGAAATACTTCAGAGTAACCTCGTGATTCGATAAAATGGCCCAGCGTCTCGTTGCGACTAATGTCGGGGTTGTCTTCGAGATCTTCAAGGTACCTGCAACAGATATGGAGATAAATCCTCAAATACGATTCGAACACAATAGGAGTTTTGAAGAGGTCAAACTTTCTGTACCGAAAAATCTTTCGTGCCTCTTTTCCGATGCAACCGATTTGGTGGGCTAAACGAAGAGGACATTAGAATTGATTTGCTAGCAAATTCAGGGGAAAACGGGTAATGGTAGCTAACTAATTAAATTTTCCATTGTTTTTTGTTAATAATGAAATTCATTCACGGAATGCCCAGAAAAGGAAAAAAAGAGATTCAATCTAACTTCACAATTGTGACAGAACTTTTCCCATTTGACATCTTTTTACCCTGGGGTTAATTTCAAACTTGAGTATTGTCATTTGTCACTAATTTCAAATAGTAAACAGTTTTGGCATTAGTGTGGCTTTTATCAGTACAAAAACCTTGTTTTTGAATTTTTGTGAATTGTGTATTTGTCTGATTTTTAGTGAATTTGTTTAAAATTTATTAATTGTTTTTACTCTATGTGGCTCTATGCCAAGTCAAAGTTGGATTACAGGAAGGTGCTTTGGCAAAGTGTTAAGCTGCGTAAAATTGAATCCCGACATCTAGGGTTCGAATCCCCCTTGGCTCCATTTTTACTTACCCAAAAAAAAAGAAGAAGTCAAAGTTGAATAATTTTTTTTATTTTTGAAGTAAAATTTCCATAAAATATTGTGATCTCTTTTATATTTCAAGTGTATATAGACTAGGTGTACCCAAAAACATAAAAAAGTTTGGTAAAATTAGTAAAAGAAATGGATTAAAAACAAAAGGGCCTCTTTAACAATTTTATCTCAAAGAACTCATTTCCAAAAGAGATTAAATTATGTACACCGCTGGTGTAAATATTTATTTCCTCCAAATCAATTATATTGCGCCACGTCGTCAAAACAGTGGTCCCAATTAATAGAAAATGGCAACGTGACGCACTGTAATTGATTTGGAAGAAACAAATATTTTACGCCACTGGTGTATATAGTTTGTTCTCTTTCCAAAAACACACTTTTTTGGCTTTAAGGCTGTATTGAGAAAGGTTTCATTTCCATGACCACCAAAACCCTATTCTCCTAAATAGTACTACCCATTGACTTATTTAACGGACCGTACACAATTGTGTCCGAAAAATCGTTCAATGCATGTACGTCGAATGATCATGAATAAAAAATCGTGGTCGGAATTGTGTTTTAAAATTGTGAGTAGCATTGCTTTTCAACCATACTTACATTAGGGCGTCGTCCTTGAACTTAGCAATTTCTCGGATCATTTGCCAAAAGTATGGATTGAGAACATTCTTCTTTTGTGCAAACAGACTCGAAATTCCATTTCGGCTCCCCCACTCATAGCCGTGGCCTCTGTCTATGCTCACCGAGAATGACATGTCAGATTCCTCCATCTCGACTCCAAGACTTTGGAAAAACTCCATCAAGTTTGGATATGTTACCTGTCCAAGTACACCCAATATTAATTTTTTACAAATTTGGCATTTTTGAGGTGAACTATCTAGGCTCTATGCAAGCAATATGTTATGTGTAGAGGTGGTTACCAATACCATTTATTTGTACTTTCAAGAACATTTTGCGCAAATGATCATAAAGAAAAACATTCACGCCAAGGATATACTAGGGTAGCAGCATTGGAAGCGGCGGAGCAGTGGCGCTGGTAGGGTTGGGGGGGTTTTGGTTGGTATGAGCCGGCCCAATGCAAATGGGCTTTGCCCAATTAGGTTGCATTTGGGTTTTTATTCTGGGGAAAATGACGGCCCATGACGTGTTTTGATAATTAATACCCGCCAAGGATAAGCTAAAAACATTTGTTAATACTGAAAATATCCTTGGCGGGTATTTATTATCAAAACACATCATTGGCCGTCATTTTCCCATTATTCTGGTTAGGGGTGAGCTGGGGTGTGGATCAAGCATTCAGGTGTGGTTTTGGGCTTGGCCCTTTGGATTTCTTGTTGGTATCTTGTTAACAGGGTTAGTTCTAAAATTCGAGAGGCGAGGATGTAGGCTAAGATTTTACAAGAAGAAGTTGCTCAATGCATTTTTTTTTACAGTATTGTACTGATTTCATTTAGCCCGTTTTGGAGTAATGAAATGATTTTTGCAGAGAGAGAGAGAGAGAGAGAGAGAGAGAGAGAGAGAGAGAGAGAGAGAGAGAGAGAGAGAGAGAGAGAGAGAGAGAGAATTTGAGCTTATAATTTTGAAAAATCCCCTAAACCAAGGGCAAAATAGGAATTTTCTCCTATAGTGCATTATCCACCCCCTCATATTCACTGGCGGACCAAGTGAGGGGCACGTGGGGTCACATGTTCCCACTCATTTTCACCGATTTTGTACATATAGATTTTTTGAATTCATCGCAATGGTTCATTTTTAGAGAATAATAATATTTAAGCCTTATCTAAAAAATATCCCCTCCTAAAAAAATTAAACAATAACTTTAACCCCCTTCTAGAATAATCCTCCTCCAACAATATCCACCTCTTTACCCCCTCTTATTATATCTCTCTTCTCCCCTCCAAAACATATTCCTTTAACAAATGAGCCATAAAGAGTTTCAAATGGTAAGTCGTGGCTATTTTTTTTTTATTAGACTTCCTATTTGCCCAGTGTAACGGAATGCCTGTAATATTTTTGAAATAAAAATTTGAGATTGGAAAAATATGCAAAATTCATTAAAGTGATTAAACAAAGTTTAAGAAACCAATTTATAAGGTAAAAATGTAAAATAAGAAGAAGGGAATTTAGTGGGCTGCCAGCCTCTCATTGGGCCCTCACTGCCTCCGCCACAGATTATGTTGCTACTTAGACAAAAATAACAAAATGATACGAGCAATGAGGTAATTGAAGAATATTACAGTACGTATACATGGAATATATATATTACACGTCACACTTTTGACTATACTACATAAAAAAAAACATACGTACACATACATAATATATACATACTTTTATATTATATATGATATAGATGCCCTCAAACTTAGGCTTTCAAACCTAGTATTAGACAAACAAAAAACCTAGTGTTAGACAAAATATATGATATAGAGATGCCCTCAATCTTATGATTTCAAACCTTAACGCTCTCACACTCGTACTTGTTGGGATCAACAAACTTGTGACTCAAGTACATGGAATAAATATGCTCTCAATGCACCAAGTTTGGTGGCTTACTATCCCATTATCACACCACATGTCATCATGAACAACATCTTGAGATTTAATTCTTCAATTTTGCAAAAACACTGTTCTTAGAAAATTGTAAAAACCAAATTTAATATTTATAAGTTAAAAGTTACAAAAATTTGTATAAGGGTATTTAAAAGTTATCTTAATTCCACTAACTCTATTATGCAATCTCATATACAAAAAAATCTCATGTATTTTTGTAATAGCTGCCCACTGTAGTGGGTTGTAACCTTGTTGTCATTGCCGAATTTTTTACACTTCTACCAAAAAAAATCGGTGCATTAATCCCCCTACCTAGTAATTTTTTGAGAAAAATTGTGACCAACAGGTTGACACATTTTTGGAGACATACTTTTTATTTGAGCCCTATCATTAGGATGATATGGCAGTATTGTTTGTCGCAGTCTTGAATCTGAATTAAGATTGTTCAATTGAACAATAGTTGGTTCACTTAGAAGAATCTTGAGTGTTGCCACCAACAAAAGCTTTCGCGTAAAAGATTTGACGAATCTCGCACCGCAGTTGAACGTCACAATGGAGATGGATGGAGGGGTTACATTGTGGTGCATGTGCTCAAAACTGCGGCCGGGGTTTAAGTTGCCAAGGTTATCGTATCAAAGTCTGGGGTTTCTAATGTAATTTTTCCAATATATTTCAAAACAACTATTAATAGAGGTCAAAAAAATAAATTTAGGATGTATCCCTCCTTTTTTTTTTAGGTACATCGGAAAATTTGTGCATCCACCATTGTATAAAGTACTTACTCGATTGAAAAACATGAAGCTTAAGTCCAAATAAACGACGTCGTGGGTAACAGTACTCTTCGCATCGCCTCCCAAGTAATCCTCCTTCTCGTACAACACCACCTCCACAGCGCCGCTCCTCGTCAGCGCTGTTGCCGCCACCAGCCCGCTAATCCCTGCACCAATCACTGCGACTCTCGTCTTCGACATTGCTCTTGACAACTTATTTTACTTCCTATCGATTCTACGTACACTCTATTGAGAAATGAGTTAAATAGCGCGATAACTGAATATATATAGAGATGAAACGAAGACTTGGTGATAACTTATGAAGCACAAGTACGTCAATACGAAAATCACAATGTACGAATGATATTTAATACTCCTACACACTCTATAGAGAAATGAGTTAAATAACGCGATAACTGGATATATAATATTTTAATTAGAGCAGAGTCCCTTTCAAAATATTCGTTCCGAGGCTTATGACTTCATCCAATTAAGCTGAGGTTGAACCTCGATTCGATCGATGAAATGAAGACTTGGCGATAACCTATGAATCACAAATATGCACTACAAAGAAATCAGACTTTTTTCCGCATTTTAAAACGCTGGCAATAGTGAAATAAACGCTGGGAAAAGTCTTCCCGGCTTTTTCCCCGGCGTTTGCACTGAATGCCGCGATTGCCGGGCTCGGGAATACTTCCCGGCGTTTCATGTTTCCCGGCATTTTGGCAACTATTGCCGGCGTTTTATAAAACCCCGGGAATAAATCCTTGATCAGCAACTTTTCCGGTCCGGCGAACCCTTTGCCGGCGTTTTCAAAAACGCCAGGAAAACTTTTGTTTGTAAAAAAAAATTAACCTTTTCTGGCGTTTTTATAAACGCCAGGAAAACTATTGTTTGTTTATAAACGCCAAGAAAACTATTGTTTGTTTAAAAAAAAAGTCATTCCTGCATTCCAGTCCTTTTAGCGGTAACATCAAGACGCTCAAACATTCGTGCACTCTTATCCTCAATAATTGTCTTCTCATCAATGGACGAAATAAAAGATTTTGCTGAACATTTGGCTTCACCAATGTGAACCATCTAGCACAAACTAACTAACGATTAAACTAAGAAATCTTCTACAAAATTGCTTAAACATAAAATGCAGACTTCAAGAAAGGAAATTACAACAGAAAAAATCACAACCTAGTATGATATTAATAGTGTCACGCCCTCGATTTTCAACATAAAGTATAAAGATTTATGATAAACGATACCTCGCAATAATACAGATAATACCCCAAATCATGATTCATTCCCATATTTGCAATTTAAATTCAAAGTTTCTTGTCAAGCTAGACGATCCAAATAACATAATAGAAAAGAAATTTTAGGGTTTACAGTCCCCCATGATCCAACGATAGTCAAAATAGAAATCAATATTACACTGCCAAAGAGTTTTACAAAAGATGCCAAAGTAATTTCCATATCAGCTTTCGAAGGGATGATGTCAAATTGCATGCCAAGCACTTCGTGTCACTATCCTCGGGTGTACCTGAAAGAAAGATAGGGTTGAGCAAAACACGTGCCCAGTAGAGAGTTCTATGCTCAAACTATATGAAAATGAAATGAATCATGCATCGAGAATGAGTAAGCATAGGCAGTGATGCCCAAGGTACGAATGATTACCAACGAGCTATACGCTTTGAGCAAAGGATTCTAGACTCCACCGAAATGTCACAAATCGTTACTCCTCAGACCAGATACATCAGTAAACTTATGTTAGTCCACACTAGTCCATGCGTCATTCCAATTCATCTTATTATTCTTTATACGATACCACAATCGTTCTCGTGTCTACAGTCATCATTGTCCAATCCCTTCATCACAGAATCTTTCTTTTCTTTTAATCAGGTATTTCCACCAATAATCACTAGGGTCACCTCGGGTCTAGTTCCCTCGAGCGTAGGGTCACCCCGAGTCTATTCCCCCAATAATAATAATAACTTGGGTCACCTCGGGTCTATTTCCTCGAGCGTAGGATCACCCCGAGTCTATTCCCTAAATAACAAATCGTTTGGGTCACCTCGGGTCTATTCCCTCGAGCGCAGGGTCACCCCGAGTCTATTCCCTCAATCATTATCATCCTCATTTCATAAGTCGCTGGTTAGCGGAAACGCACATCGCTTAATCGACCATCTATCATTTCATAATCAACTTCGTCATCAATCTATCGGTTATACCACAATTCTTCAACCAACCATTATAAAACACTACAATACTCTATCCATTTGTTTCTTCGTTTGAACCTTTTAGGATGAGTTCCAAAAGAATTTGAAGGTTTGATGTGTCGATCAAACAATCACAGTTTAATCCTCCCAAACAGTTATTTCATGATATCGATTTCACTTCAAGCATTCTCAACGATCTAACGATCCACCACATGAATTACATTTCAAACGTTCCAAACTAATTACCATATCATGACCGCATCTAATAATCTAGTACACGCCCTTTCCCTCTAAGTACACCACAATACTACACGCAATGTACCAACCCATCACCACCGTACGACATACCTCTCGCTAGTATTGACACCTAGACCTCATGAAACGAGCATCAAGGAACAAAAGGAACAACGTGACAGATAATAAGAATACGAATTTCAATCTTACCCTTCGATTAACTAGACGGACACCCATCTATCCCTTTGACACTCACCACGACAACTCTCATAACCTACAACGCCCCTAAACAACCCTACTTTACATTCTCCGTCTACAACGTTACTAGCATTTTGGTCATCGAGTATCTAAGAAAAGGAATCGAGTAATAAGACATTGAAGGACGAACAACCAAGCTTAGAGGTGGTTTAAAAGTGTTTTAAAGGTGTTAGAAGTGATTGGAAACCAAAACGGTGAAGTACGAAGTAAAACAGCAAAAGCTGGAGATAAGCAACAGGTATCGATACCTTAACACAAAGGTATCGATACCATTTGATCAAAACGGTTCCAGACGCAAGGGTATCGATAACAAGTGATTTTCTGGGTTTTGGAACACAAGGGTATCGATAACAAAGGGTGTCGAGCAGATTTTCTGCAGATTTTCATGGGTTTCTCAACAACAACAACATCAACAACAATAACCACGATCAATGGCAAGAATCAAGCTACAATAAACAAGTCATAAACATATAATGAGAGTTAGAACTCCCTACATCGAGATTGAAGAACGAAATCGAATGATTTTCCAAGCCCTAGCTCCAAAACTTGCAACCGGATGGGATACGCCTCCACCGAGCTGAAACCAACGAGGAACGAGCTCCACCATGCGAAGGAATGAAGGATTGAAGGCTGTTTTGTGTGGGTTTTGGGTTGAATGGATGAAATTGTGAGAGAGGGGAGAGGGAGAGTGGGAGCCGAGAGAAGAGAGAGAGGGATCGGGAGAGTGAGAGAGAGAAAAGGGGGAATTTCATTCCCTACTCCCTCACACACACATCTATATACACACCACACACACTAACCCCTCAACTATAACACTCTAACACATTAACCCCAAATTAAATAAACTTGACAAATTCCATCTTTTCCTTCAATTATAATATCTAATAAACTTTTTAATAACTTTTGAAATTACGGGTCCTTACACCCTTCCCTCCTTAAAGAAATTTCGTCCTCGAAATTTGCCAAGCCAAGTTCAACCAACACACAACACACAGATATACCTCAGCCATAACACGGTTTATCATGCAACTATTCAGTAATCATGTAAATCTACGTCAAACTCATATCGACAACATCAAGACAAACGCAGGCATTTCTTTCTAACCTTGTCCTCCTTTCTCCACATAAACTTGCACTAACGGCATCGTATTACCCCTCAAAACTTAGTCACACAAACTTAGGATACGTATCGCTTTGTTACAATAGGACACACCAGCTTCTAACTCAAGTTCGGACCTCACCAACACATACATTGAATTCGGCTCATACTTCCACAATATCCGTATATATTACGCATTACAACTGCCCAAAAGTCTCGGCAGCAATGCCAAACGATACGCAATTTTCTAGGTTCCTCTTTTATCGCAAAATCTCTATATACAATTATCTATCCAAGCGCCAAGATCTTGCCTATGAACGTAACCCGATAATCCAATTGACTCTTCGAGACTTCCATTTAGAATGGGCGGTGATCAAGCGCCTCTTCCAAGTGGATTTCATCGGTAGTCGCTTGGCTATCCAAAACACACACCCTATCCGACACCGACCTATCTTTCTAGCGGTGAACGCTTTACGAGATATGCAACCTTCCACTTCATGTAACAATGGGTGACGACGGCAACTGACGTTATCCTTTGTTCGGTCTTACGCAGTTAACAAACTTCAATGAATTCTTTTTGTCTGTTTAGTCATTCTCCTTCGAGCTTCCAGAGTTCGTTAGTGAATAGATTCCATCGCACCCCTTAATATTAATTCTAGCAAACTGAGAATACAAGCCAATTCTTCTAAAGGTCGCACCAATCTCTCGCAACAAGTTGGGTCAATCCAAATAATAAGAATAGATTCGATTGTCATCTCAAATGAAAAGAGCAAACCATAGAACTCGATCAACACTAATCAAGAATTTTAAGTTTGATATTGAAGCGTTCGGAATTCAAAGAATACTTGAAATCTTTAAAATAATTTGATAACAAACTCAATGCAAAAGCTCATGATACTCCGAGGGAATCTTGAAACAACCGACCATAACCTTACTGATGACGAACATGAAGTAATGAAATAGATCCCTAGTAAACCAACTCTTACAAGATTGAAAATTTGTCCAGTACCGGATTTGAGCAATACTTTTAACAGGTTGGAACTGAACGTCACAAAACGAACCATCATATGCCGCTAGAGTTGAGAAACCACGATAGTGTCTAATGCCACTGAGTGTAATTAAAAACAAGTGAATTCGTATTGAACGGTGCCAATGAGTAGATATCAATAAATATGTCATCACAAGAGTTGACTCCAACAATGGAAATTTTCCAACCAACCGAATAGGCATGGGCAAATAAAACAGATACAGAGAGGATACGAGTTCAAATCATATGACTTTATAGTCATGGGATCAAAATAAATGATGGCCCAAAGCAGGCAACAATGGTAACAAGGTCCAAATTTTGATGGTGCCAACGAATATGTATATCATACGGTACGTGACCATAGGTTGAGTTTGATAGGTTGAAGTTGCAAACTAAATACTCACGTGGAATAACGATTACAAGCAAACAACGAAAGTGATAATCGCATCAAGGGAATCTAAACTGACCAATGAGAACTTATCTCAAGCAGGATGATGTCAAAATACGACCTCGAATAGGGAACGAGGAACATTCGTCAATATCAATAGTAAAAGTATCACATGATACTTCGCCACAAGATTCTGGATATTTCCAAGAAAAGCTAGGAATGGATAGCATAATAGTTAACTTGAATATCAAGGATCATGACAGGTCAACAACACAACAAACTTCACAGAGATAGCTTACGATACAATTCTAACATTATTCAGCTTGGCCAATGAAAGAGGATAATAAAAGAAACGACTCTCACTAAATCACGTTCATAAAATCGCCACCCATCGTGGTTACAACTAATCCCTGTCCAATTCAGATCAAATCTCACTATAAGCAAATCAAAGAGGCCAAGGGGAACACTTCAATATGGAACAATTAACCTCTAATCTCGGTATATATGATCTATCAATGTTCCTCTACACGCATGGACTAGGATTTCTTGATCTTCGATTCTAAACATGAATAAGGAGGAGATTCTTAATGAATGAAATGCTTCAGAATCAAAAGTATTTTAACGAACGAATCGAACGACAGAGAGGAGAAGGTACCTCAAACAGCTAATATTTCTGAGAGCTAGAGAAGAGAAGGAAATGGTTTAGCTACGGAACTGCGTCTGTTGTTTCGGTGTACGTTTATGCTGCTGCATGGAGCTCGATTCACTAAGTACTCCCAATCCTTGAGGACAATTTCTTGCCATGTGGCCAAGTTCGCCGCAAGTATAACAAGATCCTCCACGCCACGGACATTGAGAACGTATGTGGCCAGACTGACGACATCGATAACACACAATCGGATGCTTGAAGAGAACTCTCGGTGCCCCAAAATGAGGAGGTGGCTTAAGGTCCTGCTGACCCTGAATCTCTGGCTTTGATATCCTAGGTTTCTTCTTTCTTGAACTCTCAACACTCTCTAAGGATGGCCTCGCGCTAACGACTCTACGTCTAGTTTCCCCCGCATTCACACCGATCTGCACAATCTTCAGAACCTTAACACCCTTCACGCTCTCAACAATTTCAGGGAACATTACCTCGTCCCTAGTATGCTGACTCGCCCCGTCCTCCATGCACGCACTATGGCCCTGACGATCAGGATCCTCGATTTCACCCCACCTAACTTCACATCTCGAATACATCCTACTAAGAAAGCATACGAACGAAAATCATCAGCGTTCATCACAATGCCACACGATACAGGTCTACAACCCTTCCAACATGACAACAACCCTACACCGCTCTACCGTAATACTAATGCAGTAACACATCAATGGACTAACATCATTCATGCAAGCACACATGTGATTCTGTAAAAAGATGCAGTGACTTTTGAACCCATGAGACTAAAAGTCTCCCCACGGTCTCTAGGTATTCAAACCTAGACGCTCTGATACCAAGTTGTCACGCCCTCGATTTTCAACATAAAGTATAAAGATTTATGATAAACGATACCTCGCAATAATACAGATAATACCCCAAATCATGATTCATTCCCATATTTGCAATTTAAATTCAAAGTTTCTTGTCAAGCTAGACGATCCAAATAACATAATAGAAAAGAAGTTTTAGGGTTTACAGTCCCCCATGATCCAACGATAGTCAAAATAGAAATCAATATTACACTGCCAAAGAGTTTTACAAAAGATGCCAAAGTAATTTCCATATCAGCTTTCGAAGGGTCAATGTCAAATTGCATGCCAAGCACTTCGTGTCACTATCCTCGGGTGTACCTGAAAGAAAGATAGGGTTGAGCAAAACACGTGCCCAGTAGAGAGTTCTATGCTCAAACTATATGAAAATGAAATGAATCATGCATCGAGAATGAGTAAGCATAGGCAGTGATGCCCAAGGTACGAATGATTACCAACGAGCTATACGCTTTGAGCAAAGGATTCTAGACTCCACCGAAATGTCACAAATCGTTACTCCTTAGACTAGATACATCAATAAACTTACGTCAGTCCACACTAGTTCATGCGTCAATCCAATTCATCTTATTATTCTTTATACGATACCACAATCATTCTCGTGTCTACAGTAATCATTGTCCAATCCCTTAATCACAGAATCTTTCTTTTCTCTTAGTCAGACATTTCCATCAATAGTCACTAGGGTCACCTCGGGTCTAGTTCCCTCGAGCGCAGGGTCACCCCGAGTCTATTCCCTTGATAATAATAATAATAACTTGGGTCACCTCGGGTCTATTTCCTCGAGCGTAGGATCACCCCGAGTCTATTCCCTAAATAACAATCGTTTGGGTCACCTCGGGTCTATTCCCTCGAGCGCAGGGTCACCCCGAGTCTATTCCCTCAATCATTATCATCATCATTTCATAAGTCGCTGGTTAGCGGAAACGCACATCGCTTAATCGACCATCTATCATTTCATAATCAACTTCGTCATCAATCTATCGGTTATACCACAATTCTTCAACCAACCATTATAAAACACTACAATACTCTATCCATTTGTTTCTTCGTTTGAACCTTTTAGGATGAGTTCCAAAAGAATTTGAAGGTTTGATGTGTCGATCAAACAATCACAGTTTAATCCTCCCAAACAGTTATTTCATGATATCGATTTCACTTCAAGCATTCTCAACGATCTAACGATCCACCACATGAATTACATTTCAAACGTTCCAAACTAATTACCATATCATGACCGCATCTAATAATCTAGTACACGCCCTTTCCCTCTAAGTACACCACAATACTACACGCAATGTACCAACCCATCACTACCGTACGACATACCTCTCGCTAGTATTGACACCTAGACCTCATGAAACGAGCATCAAGGAACAAAAGGAACAACGTGACAGATAATAAGAATACGAATTTCAATCTTACCCTTCGATTAACTAGACGGACACCCATCTATCCCTTTGACACTCACCACGACAACTCTCATAACCTACAACGCCCCTAAACAACCCTACTTTACATTCTCCGTCTACAACGTTACTAGCATTTTGGTCATCGAGTATCTAAGAAAAGGAATCGAGTAATAAGACATTGAAGGACGAACAACCAAGCTTAGAGGTGGTTTAAAAGTGTTTTAAAGGTGTTAGAAGTGATTGGAAACCAAAACGGTGAAGTACGAAGTAAAACAGCAAAAGCTGGAGATAAGCAACAGGTATCGATACCTTAACACAAAGGTATCGATACCATTTGATCAAAACGGTTCCAGACGCAAGGGTATCGATAACAAGTGATTTTCTGGGTTTTGGAACACAAGGGTATCGATAACAAAGGGTGTCGAGCAGATTTTCTGCAGATTTTCATGGGTTTCTCAACAACAACAACAACATCAACAACAATAACCACGATCAATGGCAAGAATCAAGCTACAATAAACAAGTCATAAACATATAATGAGAGTTAGAACTCCCTACATCGAGATTGAAAAACGAAATCGAATGATTTTCCAAGCCCTAGCTCCAAAACTTGCAACCGGATGGGATACGCCTCCATCGAGCTGAAACCAACGAGGAACGAGCTCCACCGCGCGAAGGAATGAAGGATTGAAGGCTGTTTTGTGTGGGTTTTGGGTTGAATTGGTGAAATTGTGAGAGAGGGGAGAGGGAGAGTGGGAGCCGAGAGAAGAGAGAGGGATCGGGAGAGTGAGAGAGAGAAAAGGGGGAATTTCATTCCCTACTCCCTCACACACACATCTATATACACACCACACACACTAACCCCTCAACTATAACACTCTAACACATTAACCCCAAATTAAATAAACTTGACAAATTCCATCTTTTCCTTCAATTATAATATCTAATAAACTTTTTAATAACTTTTGAAATTACGGGTCCTTACAAATAGTTTTTACACACTCGTGTATACATATCTGGAAAGAATCATAGAATAATTTTTTTTTGTTTAGCAAAATTTTTTTATTAATCTTTATAAAGAATTACAAAAATTAAAAGGATCAATGGCACATCGGCAAAAAGCCACCCGAGACCTAAAAGAAGGCAAGACGCCAACTGAAACACCAAAAAGAATCATATAATGTTCTTTAAGGTCAAGTAGTGAGTTCAATACTCTAGATCACGCAAATTCATACATATCAATTTTCGCATTACTTTGTAAATTATGAGAGTAAAATGTAACAAGTTTGCTAAACATACTTGACTTATTTTTTAAATAGACAGATATGAGAGGAATTCTTTAATTAAGCATCCTATCGTGTACGTCATACATGTGAGCAATGCTTGTGCCTTGGGCCTTCAATTTAAAAATAAATAAAATAAAAAATAGGTCCCCCAAAATTTATAGGGTATCATATCAGGTGTAAAAAAATAGGGATACTCAAATATTAGTTCTAAACCTAGTAATTTCTTTGAACAACCACTATATATTTTTGCCGATAAAAAAAAAATTGTTGTGTTTTAGTCATGAAATTTACATAAACCCAATAATACCCCTCTGAAACTAAAACACCCATTCTTTAGCTAATTTATCACCTTCGGAATGAAAGTCCGAAATATGCGCCCTCCGTTATTTCTTCAATGGCTAGGGTTCATATACTCCCTCCGTCCATTTTTTATGGTCTAGTATTTCATTTTGGACTGTCATTTAATAAGTGTCCATTTGAAAAAGTTAGTGGGTAAAAGTTGATAAATTTCCCATTTTGTCCTTCTGAATAGATATTCTTCTTTGAAATTAAAGTTTACGGAAAAAAGTATAATGATGATGTCTCCATAAAGAATAATTGTGAAAAGTTAGAAAGTTAGAAGTATAATGATGATGTCTTAATAAAAAGTTGGATTTACCAAATTGGACATTTAAAAAGGGACGGGAAAGTATAAGTTTCTTCTTCCATCTCCAAAATCAAATTCTCCTTGTGTGTTTTAGTGGTTGTTCAAAGATATTATTGTCATTGAAATCCATTTATGTGGCATTAAATCGGTTATCCGATGATCAATAATAGTAGGCTTAAAAAAAATCATCATAAGCTTGACTGATACATGAAATCGCCCATGATTCAATCGATTTGATATTCGAACTCGAAATTTATCATGTTTTCTAAAGAAAAAAATGGATGTTTTGGGTCGTTACTGTTGAATGAGGGCCGCGTGTGACCGAATCCATGAGACTGAGATTTATCATGTTTGTTCAAATTTTATTTGAACGCTTTGGGTCGTTATTGAAATCGACCATTTAGTTGATTTGTTGCAGAATTTGAAATTTATCATATTTGTTCGATTTTTACTGGAACTTTTTGAGTCGTTACCAAAATCGACCATGTGTTTTTTTTGGGAAAATTATCTTTCATTGAAATCAACAACCAATTACAAGGATCAAAGGGGCATTCCCCTGGGAAAGTTCAAAACAAAATGGCACAAGGCCTGCCTTAAAAGCCTAGATGAAAGCAGAAACAAATAGCCAAAGGATTAGGAAAAAACTATATGCTGGGAATGTTCCAGCTAAGGCAGATAACATCAGACCACTTGATACTCCTCCATGAGCAGAAGCATGCACGCAACTCCGAGACAATCTTAGCAGAGAGTTCCCAAAAACTAAGGCTTTTCTGTTGATTTGTTACAGAATTTAAAATTTATCATGTTTTTTCAAAATTATCTCGTTTCTAGATTTCGTAGCTACTTGTGAAATATATTTTTTGACATATTATTGATCACAATTTATCGTAGACTACTACACAATTATGTTAGATTTACAACAACCAATTGAAATGTTATAGGATATAGTTATGCTAAATATGCTAATATGATAAGTACCAATAGAAATTTACCACAAGAATGTTGGCAAACAGTATTTAACAAGAAAACTTATGATAAATTTGCTAGTGTAATGAACTTATCACAATAGTAAAATTTACTACAAGATTGTTGCAAAATAATTAGAATGAAGTTATGATAATTTAACATAACTCTATCCCGTAACATTTCGAAGAATTTGATGAACTGACAATAACCTAACTCACTTTAGACCAACAAATCACATGATTACACCGTCGTATCCTGAAAAAAAAAATGTATACAACATCTTCTTCTTCTTCTTTTTTTGATAATTTAGGGGTGTTCGGGCCATACTAGTTTTGGAGACTATTTCTACCGTCCACTTACGGGGTCCCAATTAAAACCAGAGCAAAACTCTGTATAGATTGACCTTAAAAGAAGTTGATAGCACCTGAAATGTTTCGAACCTAAGACCTTTAAGAGAGAGCAAACCTGTAAGTCCAGGCCTTGACCTAACCTAAGACCTTTAAGAGAGCAAACCCGTAAGTCCAGGCCTTGACCTTGACCATAAAGAGATATTTACATCAATTACACACCTTCAATAATACTTCACCCACTCTGTTGTAAACAACGATGCACGAAATAGTTTAGGGTGATCTTGCGTAGATCATATTACTGCGAGATATGAAAAGTTTTTGGAAACAACTTTATCCCTCAAAAAAATTCGAACTCCATATAGCAAGTCCATTAATTAATTGAATCCAGCGTCACAAACTCCTTCGTATCCCTTAAAGTAAAGAATTGCGATATATATGTATACATTTATATGTATATATATAGTGTGTATATATATATAATATATATATATATACATATATCAATCCATGATTAGTATCCCATGTATCTCGCCACAATCCTATACGTAATACATATCACTATGCGCATACATCGTTGTATCCCATGTATCTCGCCACAATCCTATACGTAATACGTATCACTATGCGCATACATCGTGTTGGATGGTTATATATCATGATAAATTAGAAATGGAAAAGGTTTGGGTTTTGGTTTAAAATAGATCATAACGGTAAAATATATATTTCATACAATTAAAGGATAAAAACTTAACTCATATGATGTCATGGTCCATGGATATATGAAAACATAAATGGTAGCTGTAACTAGGACTATGATTTTAACTTATCCTAATAAGTAATCCCATTATGCTAGTGTAATTACTATTTTTGCCACTCTAAATGTAAGAAAAATAGTATTTAAGTGATACTTTTACGTTCTTGTAATGGACTTTGGGTTGGTGCTGTGCAGTGAGGTGCACGGCACCGTGCTGCGCACCTCCGAGCCGTCGGATCGTGCATCTGATGGCTCGAATCTTATCTCGACAACCAACGATCAAGAGCAGTTCATTGCCGAGATGAGATCCGAGTCGTCGGATGCACGATCCAATGGAGGTGCGCAGCACGGTGCTGCACACACTACTGCACAATATCATTCCCCAATTGTCTTGTAATAGAAAGTACGTTTCTTTCGAAATGGTGATTTTTTTTTTCTCTCTACAGCTTCTTCGTCAAGGGTTCCGTTCCGTTTGGGGGAGGTGGCGCCCGCCGCTAGCCGACCTCCCCCCCACCTTCTACTTCCCTCCTTTATCTCTCTCCTCTGTCTAATCTCTCACCCTCCTCTCCTCCTCCGCGTTTATTTTGACTATAAATTTCTGCTTTTAAAAACCTCCAATTGACATATCATCACTAATATATTCCAATACTAAAGTTGACTTTTTTGCAGTGAATAAACTAACTTCAAACGATAAGTTTGAATTGCACAAATCAAAGCAGAAAATATACGCGAGGTAAAAGAGAAGGGAGTCATATGAACAACCCATTGGGATCCATTAAACATTGTTTTTACTATAAATTTTCTGCTTTTAAAAAAAACCTCCAGAGTGATATGTCACAATGGTTCCATTAAAGTTGACACTTCACCAAAATGTGCTTTGAGATTATCGATGCCAATAACCAGGTTACCACTTAGTCCGTTCCAAATTGAGAGTCCCTTATTCCTTTTTGGGATGTTCCAAAATGATTGTCCATTTCCAAAAATAGAAGTGGAAATTTGATAAAATTCCAAAAGTGTCCCTCTTATTTGAATACAAATGGTGCAAAATAGGTAGAATATAGGGGTAGTGGTGGAAAATAGGTGTAATGATTACATGTTCCCTAAAAAAGTTAGAATTCCAAAGAGGGACTCTCATTTAGGAACGGAGGGAGTACGATTTTACTACTTAAGTTGACACTCCATTGTAGTACGTGATACACACAGAGCTTCGATGCAAGCGAACTTGTGCACCAAATGGGCACGGTCAGGTGGTGTTCGTGCACGCATCTTGACCGTCTAAACGTGTTTTGAACGGTCCAAATTTGTTTAGGTAAATTTTTAGTGCAAAATTACCGAAACACCTCCTCAAACCCAAACAACTCTGGGCTGTCCAAAACACGTTTAAAAAGCCGAGATACGTGCATGGGCACCACGTGGCCGTGCCCACTCGGCACTGAAACATTTCTCGCACCAAACAAATAGTACTATATTCATGTCACCTCGGCTTTTACATATTCCATTCTGCTAAAGTTGCAAAAGATCTAGGAACACACTTTTAAAGCACAGTTTCATACACAATTATATCTGAAACTTTAGATGTATGTGAATTCATGTGCACCTAATAATGCCGGACACGGTTGTGACTTGTTAGTTTTTTTTTTTTTGTTGAATTTTTTTTAGATTCGCGTCATATTATTTTGAATTAATTATCCATCTCGACGAGAGAAGTCTAAAAAGTAAAAAATTAGGACAAAAAGCAAAAAGAAAAAAATCATTGAAGACGAAAAAAATACACCGAACAACTGTCTGAACCCAACTTGTATCAGCATTGGTATTTATAGGTAGGGAACAAAACCTCTGCTGGACCCAACTTGTTGCGGCTCTGTCCGCGACCCTGTCAGCTTGAGGCCCTGTCGGCGACTCTGTTAGTCTGCGACCTTGTCATCTCGCGGCCCTGGCAGGCCTGCCGTAGCCTTGCCACGCCCTGTCGGTGACACTGTCCGCGGGATTCGTGTGGGCTTCTCTGCCCTCGCGATGGCTCTTGCGGGCCTCACTACCCCCGCGAGCTTGTTCAGCTGCGTGGGGCCCATCTTGCCGCAAACCCCGCTCGTCCGCGGGACTACCGCGGCCCTGTCCGTGGGACCCTGGCGGGCCTGACTGCCCCCGCGATGACTCTCGCGGGCCTTTTTACCCTCACGAGTTTGTTCAGCTGCACGGGACCCATCTTGCACCACGTCAACGCATGGGCTCCATCTTGTGCCTTGTGGCACCAAATTTCTCTATGTGGCAGCTGCTTGCCACATGTCAATCTCACGATCTTTCCACGCATCATCATGTGAGTGGTAGGTCAAACTTCATCTGTCACGCCCCGCCTTCGCACAACCTGAGCACGTGAATTCTAAGGAAAAACCTCCATAAAATGATAAAAGAATATCCTTAAGAAAAGGTCCAAATCAAATGCCATAATACCAAATCAGATCGCGCCTAAAGGTGACATGATTTTTATAAAAAAATTTGGAAGGGAATGTTTGTTTCAAGGGCTTTTTCAAAATGGTCAAAACCAATGAAAAAGAAAATAAACCTGGTAGTTTTACCATAAAGACCAATGAGGCTTCCCACCTCTCCAACAACAGAAAATTACCTATAAGCGTATTCACGTTTCAAGTTTTTTTTGAGAGTCAAAATATGCGATTAAATTTATTACAAACCCAAAAGGATACCAAGTCACTGGACTTCCAAAATCTTACCATCAAAATAATGGAATACAAGTATATCAACTAAGCTTTAAAAAAATATAACAAAACCAACACTATCATGCCTTCGGATCCACCGCCTTACCTGAAAAAGGTTGGATTATACAACGTGAGTCGACACTCAATAGGAAATGTGCTAAAGGCGAAGATAAGAGAACGCAAGCAAAATGCACAATACACAAAATAATTTGTTCTTGTCTACATCTTTTCGAATACATCAATTTTGCAAGTATGCAATATTTTAAGGGAACGCACATTATAATAATCCCGAAAATAGCCATTGAATGTAATATTAACATTTCCTTCTCAAATATCAAACCGACATATAAATAAGTAAATAATCCGATACGGTAAGATACGATACGATGAAAATCCAATTCCCAAATGCCAAGTTATAACCAAACCACATAAGCTCATCTCATCTCATATATCCAAAATCCTTCAAACATAAAACACGTCAAATTATAAGTCAAGTAGGAGAAAATAAGAACACATAAGACCGATGGTCCAAGTTAACAAGTTGTGTACCAATCCTAGGCGACTGATCAAGTCCCTAATCATCCAAATTTATGGGCTACTAACCCAAAGGCCTATGGAACACCTTATCCCGCGCGGGTTTACGGACTATACACCGACGGATAAACTCGTTATCCATATACTTCCGGCTACACAACAAGAATAAAATGGCCACGTCAATCACCAATACATGGCTCACTCGCCCAAATATCAAGTATCAATTCCAAATCATCCTTTATTTAAATATAGAAAAATCTAGAAAACAGAAACATAAAGTTCAAGTTTCTTAAGCCTGTACGTACTTATCATTTTTCCTTATTCAAGATAACTCTTCCATTACATACTGTATACTACACTTGATACGAGGAAAAACAAAATGTGCTCTTTAACAAAAAACAAGATACCAATAATTCATCTATGTACCCAAGATTACATATTAGGCTAAATAATCACCATACTCTATCATGAAAACTATAGACCCATGAACAATACAAAACGTACATATATCACATCTACTTAGAACACATTAGGGTTTTCTTGAAATTGGAGAAAAAATACCATAAACCACGAAATTTTAGGTGTATCTCACTATACTTTCCCATATTTAAGCATTTAGCAAGAATCCTACCTCAAAAATGAAAATCTCCGAATTTGCTAGGAACTCCAAAGCTGGCCGATCGAGATTTTGTTCGGATAGATGCGTAGCCCTTTGTCCGTAGATCACGTTTTCTTCTTGCCTTGTTGCGAGATTCTCGAATCTTGGCATCCGATTTTAGGATTGAAGTCTAGGGTTTGTTGAGTGTTTAAGAGAGAGAGAGAAAAGACGCAGGAAAAGAAAAGAGAAGAAAAATGAGGAATCGTCTCTCAGATTCCATTTCGGCATTTAAGTGTAACTATTACACTACACACCCTCAACTTACTAACACACTCTCTCAAGTCCTCTTATTTAGTAACAAGTTAAATTATAACACCATGTGCCATAAAAATAAATAGTAACCATTTTTAAGGGCTATGCGACGTGTTTCCCCCAACGCTCTCGTTCCAAGGCGCACAAACTCAAGTCCACTCAACCAAACAAACCCCTACATATATGCGCATATATACATAGAAAAATTTCTGGCTCACCAAATTATTTATTATATAATTACACGTAATAGCAATATTCAATAAAATAAATTAAAAATAAGCACGGGTCTCTACATCATCTGGGGTCAACGGTCATAATCTTGATTGCACCTACATATGTCCCTCGCGCGCGTGCGACACTTATGCTGTCGTGTGCGTGCGTAATGTCTTTGCGTCTAAGTGAATCTGATAAGGACACGTACCGCTGCTTTCTTCTACTATTGCCATTAAGGCGTCTGGACCTTTCTTTCTTCGATAGGTTTGACCTTGTGATGCTCGCCCTATATCAGGACTTGCTCCGATTTCGGCACCCGCTCGGTGCATCTTGCGCTACTCGCCCTTTAACAGGACTCGCGCTCACTCTTAGCTCTTGTATGTCCGCTGCCCCGCCGTTGGACCCATTCTACCGCGGACTCTGCCTGTCCGTGGCGCTGTCAGTCTTCTAACTCTGGCACATATTCGGTGCATCTCGCGCTACCGATCATTTTCGGACTCGCGCTAACTCTGGGCACCTATTCGGTGCATCTCACGCTACCGATCATTTTTGAACTCGCGCTAACTTTGGCAGGTGCATCTCACGCTACTCACCCTCTAATTGGACTCGTGCAAACTCTGATGTCTTTTCGGGTTATGGGATGTTCTCCCCCCTGGACATATTAAACTGTCTATTGACCACGCGATGGCTCTCACGAGCAACTCTGGCACCTGTTTGGTGCATCTCGCGCTACTCGCCCTCTAATTGGACTCGCGCAAACTCTGGCGTCTTTTCGGGTTTCGAGATGTTCTCCCCCCTGGACACATTGAATCGTCTATTGACCACGCGATGGCTCTCGCGGGCAACTCTGGCACCTGTTCAGTGCATCTCGCGCTATTCACTGTAGACACCTCCCAAACGGGGCATCGCCATACAGATTGATCACGTTTGTTTGCTCGATTGGTTGCTTGCTTTGTAAACTGAAATCATGGACATTCCCATGGCTAGGAACATCGCCACATGATAACGGTTATCATCAAAATAGAGTCGCCACCCAGTTTATTAAAACTGGGAAAATGGATAGAGATTCTGGGCACGGGAGCCAAAAGTACGATAAGGGGAAGGTGTTAGGCACCCCTCTTCGCCCAGTCGTGAGACTGGCCCATAATCGTTCAACATAAGACATGTAGATGCTTTGTTTAATTCTAACACAGAGTCTGTTTATTTAAGCCTTTAAGCAGTGAATAAGGTGAGCAAGTGCGATAAATAAAGCATGCATCAGAAAGCAAGAAACAAAGCAAAACTGTCCCAGGGAGATGGATCCCGCGGCCGGTGAATGGATGTCACGGCCGAGGGATCCTCCTGGTTTGATATATCGGCCGAGGGATCGAAGCCCCGGTCGATGTTCTTCCTCACACCAGACAGAAACGTTAGTAGATGATTAAATGCTACGATTAATTATAAATGTGATAAGTAAAACAAACCAGAGGCCGTTGGGCCTCACCACCTTGATCCCTCAGTTGCTTGATTGCTTCGGATTTGATTGGGTGTGATTGACTGATTGCTTGATTGAAAACCCTAGAGTTAGGGTTTGAACTTCGGGGTTTGATCATCGGATTGATGGCTACCTTCGGGAGGTTAGGGCTTTTGAAGAGGGGGATTGGGAGAGTATTTTGGCAGAGTTTCGTGGCTTGAGAGAGTGTATTCTCTAATGAATTTCGTGTGTTTATTTTCGGAGTCCAAAGGCCCTTTATATAGGCAATTGGTGACTCACTCCGGCCAATCAAATGGCACGATTGCAATTGCAATTGCAATTCACCTCTAACTCTACGTCGTAACCGCTGAACGTAGCCCGAACGCATCGGGAAGGTAGTGTAGTTGGATCAAACGTCTGACAGAACACGTTCCAGAGTCTGGAAAAAGGTCGATCTGGCGGCCGAGTAAAGGATATCACGGCCGAGGAATGGATGTCTCGGCCGAAGGATAGATCTTGCGGCCGATGGATTGATCTCTCAGGGAGATTTTGCTAGCAACAGGTTGCTCGGGTGAGGAAATGATGTTAGGGCCGTGGGATCAATGTCACGGCCGACAAATGGATTCTCCTAGGCTTCTGTATTTCTGTCTGAAAGGCTGTATGGCTCTGAATTGGGTCCTCTAAGTGGCTCAAAGTTATTACCGAAAGTCCTAAGGTTCTCAAGGAGGCAATCAGCAATCACTGTATCCATTTCATCATCGGGATGGTCCCAAGGTGGGACTTGAAATAATCGTTAGGCCAAATTGGGGTGTCTACATTCACCCTCTAATTGGACTCACGCAAACTCTGGTGTCTTTTCGGGTTTTGGGATGTTCTCCCCCTGGACACATTGAACTGTCTATTGACCACGTGATGGCTCTTGCGGGCAACTCTGGCACCTGTTCGGTGCATCTGGCGCTACTCACCCTCTAATTGGACTCGCGTAAACTCTGGTGTCTTTTCGGGTTTCGAGATGTTCTCCCCCTTGGACACATTAAACCGTCACTACGCGATGGCTCTCGTGGGTTAATTTCGTGAAGCCTCTGCGATGCGATGGTTCTCGCGATTTGGGAATCTATTATCTGATTTTAGCCTGTGGACTATGTTGATCTCCGGACCACGCTTCATGTGTTGAACACAAATTTCGAGTCTACGAAAAAGACGGGAAAAACGATGAACGAGAGTTAATTTTATTGATGTATCAAAACTAGGGATACAATCTCTGCTGAATTTCTAAAAGAAAATAATCCTCTGATTCTTCTCTTCAGTTGTTGTTGAAACGAGGGCTTGATGCTTATTCTCGGATCGAACGGCGGAATCTTCTCCGATATTTGCGAAGAAGATGATGATTTAGGTTGAATGTTCTTCGGAGCTTTGATCTGAAAGAACCTGGACCTGAGACTTGAGGAGTTTTGAAAGGCTTTGAGGCTTTGATCTTCAGAGTTCTGGAGTTGGATGCTTGAATGTTGATAGAAAATATGAGAGGAGAGCACCTCTATTTATAGAGATGTAGGATAGAGAGTCATGACCAACTCGACTTCCTTCATATTTATCTTCCTAATTATTTCTTTATTTAACATGAAAGAAATAATTATATAACTTGATAATTATCCTTCTTTCTTTTATTTTAAGAAAGACAATTATAAAGAGAAATACAATTATTATTTTACCAAGTGGCTTAATTTGATTGGCTGGACTTAATAAATAATAATAATTGCATCACTTCGACACGTGGCGTCATTTGATTGGTCCATTCGCATCACTTTGACCTTTGACCTCAAGACACTTGGCGATGTTTGATTGGCCGTTTATCGTGCCCTATTTATTAGGTCTCGCAACACGTGGCAACTTGTGATTGGCTGGAAATTTTACATGCCTACAGATGCCCCCTCGAGACTTGCTCATGCACGAAAGTGAGTAGGTCTCGAAAATGTTGACTTGATTTGATTTGATGCCAAAAATTTATATATTCGGCAAAAACTTCTTTTGCTTGGAACTTGAAGTGAGCTTGATTCTCCAAAATTCAACTCACGAGCGGAGCTGAAATTCGAGGCCAAGGAATTGTTTAGCCCAACACTTAAAACCCACGTGAAGTGAATATAAAATTTGAAGCGATTCCTTTTTGATGAATAAACTTGAATTTGGCCCGTGACATTTAACGTCAACTTGCGGTAAAATTTCAACTCATAGGCCAAGTTAAAATTTCGGGTCCCAATCTCCTGACACAATGAAACTTGGTGACCCAAAGTATTGAAACCCCAATGAGGCTTAGATTAAGTCTAGATTAACTAGCCCATTAAAACAGCTTTTCACCGCCTGGAATTGTGTTCGGAGTCCACCGCCTAAACACAGTTGTGTTTGTATAGGACTATAATATTTGACTCCCTTCTTAATTAGAACTTTGTCTTTTTTACTCTATATATTGAGAAGATTAACACCACCGAATCCTCACAATTAATTTGCACCGTTCAGCAAAAACTTCTCTGAACAATCAAGTAGGTTTTCTTCCTTTGTCTTTTCCTTTTCGTCTTTCTGCTTTTCCAGTTTTTCACTGCATCAAGCACACACCATGTACTCAATATTTTCCAAATATAGCCTACAGTAAACAACGCGGCCTTCTTTTTACTGTATTTGTTTTTTTTCCTTTTACACCTTACTGCAAAACCCGCATGGCACGCCTCTTGTGTACTGCAGCGCAACCCATCATGCAAAATTTACCCCACTTTCTGACTCGATCGAGACTTTGGCGGTTCATCTAACTTATTTGGAATCGTGATTTTTTTTTTTAGGCTGTCACGTCTTTGTTTCGGTGAACTTCGATTGCGCAAAACAAACTCTTCCTTTTAACGGTACGATCAGGACTTAGGGTTTGGATTTGCGAAAGCCCCTTCTTTTTTTCGAACGACTTTGATTTGCTCATGTATCCTCATTCAGTTCACAAATAATTTTGCTTTTCTGACTTTAGGCCATGCGGGTAAAAAAAAAAAACGTGTGATCCACAATTTCAGAATCAGAAACTTTTTTTTTTTTTGAGACCGAGCAAACCCTTTATTTTATTTTTTTGCGGTGAGCATAAAAATAAACGTTGCGTCTCTGGCTTGTATGATATCACCGTATTTTCGCAAAACACCTGAACGCTTTTCCTCAATTGGCTTAACCTTCCAAACCTCGCCTTTTCCCCATGCCACGAGGTACATCTTTCCTGTTGTGACCAAGACTTGAAGAACTGCTCGACTAGGATTTTCATATCACCGAGCAAATCCTTTTATTTTCTGTGGCAAAAAGTTGTAATAACAACACAACTTTTCTCTGAGTTTCTAATCATATGGAATCCTGAACTTGTGTAGACAATAATTTTGTAATAGCAGTAGAGTAGCTTGTAACTATTATTGTCTGGATCGCTATAGCTTTCTTGTAGCAAATAATTTTCCGTGTACACAAGTGCTTTGAATTACCAGAATTTTGACTTCAGGGAACTACTGTAATATTGGCCATGTTGTTTCATGCATGCCGCTTCTACTCTTTTGCCTTCAGTACTTGCATTAATCTGACTGCTTAGATTTTATGCATTCGGCACATCTTACTGAATACTTTCTGACGGGATTGAACTGATATTTCTTTTTGGTCTTGGCAGGTGCAGAAACGTACCATCAAGTTTCAACTAGCGAACAAAGTTTGGGTTTTAATTTTCACAGTGCCTTGACTCTTCCTTAATTTACATATCAATGCTCTGAACTTTTTACTATTGCTCTGTCTTTTTTTCCTTTACAGATTTGAAGCCTTGCAACTTGCCCCCTCCCCAAACCTTCCGTTGTTCAAAGATGGCAATCTTCGCAGACACAATCCTACATGGCCAAGCACTACTTTCCATTGCTGAGGGTCAAAACGCATCTGACGAAGCACTACTTCTTCCGGTTTTTGATCCTGTCATGGGCTCACCTTTTCCATGCCAACCTGCCGTTGCTGACCTTGCCCATCCGAGACAATGGTTCATTGACACTACGACGGACTTGCACGATCTCACCAGCTCTGCCACCATTCCTTCCTCCAGGGCGCTCTTGTTGCGGTCATCACTCCATTCCGAAGATGATGCCACAGAACACTTTACCTTGCTGGGTGATCAAATCAATGACGGAAAAGCCGCTTGGACAGCTCCTCTTGCTAGCTTTGGCCAATTTTCATTCATCAATCAATATTGGGAGTGGGCAGAAGATGTACTTGGGCGATCTTCAGAAAAACTTCTTGAGGCGAGGATCTATGGTGCCGTCTATGCTTCTCTTTTCACATATGACCGTGACGCAAACCTCATTAAATCATTTTGTGAGCATTGGTGTCCTTCCACAAACACACTTCATACTCCAGCAGGAGAGCTATCAATCTCCCTTTGGGATCTATGTTATATTGGTGGTCTGCCGGTCTACGAAAAATTTTACGACGAAGTCATCCCGCCGGCACGCGATCTGATAGGCGTCGACGAAAACAACATGTACCTCCTTCCACCTAGTTGCAGGCACCTCTTTGCGGCGTACCACAGACTTTTCCGTGGCTCAGAAACTCACCATATCACCGCCCATGACTGGATCCACTTCTGGTGCAGGCTCAGAAGCAAATATTTAAATCTTTCTTCCAATGATCAAAGCGAGGGAGCAAGTAGGCCAACTGGACACACTAGCACGCCACCAGAGCGCACAAAGGATGAAGAAGGAGCATTCAACGAGCTAGGCATCAAAGCACGTTTAAGGGAAGAAGTCTATTTAGCAGCCTTCCTGTCGTGCTGGCTGTCTGTATTTGTCCTACCCAACGGAAAAGAGAACCAAATTCGTCCTACCGTCTTCAAAGTTGCAAGCATGATGGCGCGCGGATCTACATTTTCTTTGGCGGTGCCCGTTCTGGCTAGCATATACCATGGCTTGAAGCAAATTTCATCATCTCCTGCTCCAAGTCAGTGCCATGCAATCCTTCCCATGCATTATATCTACGGATGGCTTGGCAACTACTTCGACACATACCTTCCATCCTCACATGCTCAACCGGGCGTTAGAATGGTCCGACTAGCCGGCGAGAAGAATGCTAAACATTTCACAGCACTTGCGGCCCGCAAACTCCTCATAAGTGTTGATCCTTCGCTATTATCATCCTTGGCCATGTCTGATAAGGACGAGCGGTTAATGGTAGATGACGGAAAGCAATCCCACTTCTGGACAGCCTACACCATCAGTCTTCGTTCAAGCTATCTGACTTTTCGCTGCGATATGCAGTATATCGTTGAGTCCTACAGCCCTCATCGATCCTCACGACAATTCAACTTTTACCAAGACGTGCCTGGAAAATTGGTGGAAGAAGCATGTCCCTTGAACCTACCCGATGTCGTAAGACTTTGGCAATCCTGTACGAAGCTTGGCACAAAGGCAAAACTTAAAATTCCTGTCTCCTCACACAAAGGCCTTACCACAAAGCGATATCAAGAGTGGTGGACAAAGCATGCAAGCAACTTTGTTAAAGGAAACATTGAGCCTGCCGAGAAGCAAGAGAAAACCAAGACTCCAGTCAGAATTCGCCTAACCAAGGGCAAGGGAGCAGTTACACCTATTGTCAATGCGCATGAAGTTGAAGGCACTAGCGCCATAGCCAGCAAAGCCAAAGCAAGCAAAGCTAAACCAAACAAGGCCAAACCAGCAGTTCTACCTACTGTTAATAACGAGGAAGTTGATGGCACTAATGCGACATTATGCAAAGCCAAAGCAAGCAAAGCTAGACCAAGCAGGGCCAAACCTAAAGTTCAACCTATTGCTAGCGCCCATGAAGTTGACGGCGCCAATGCAACAACAAGCAAGGCCAAAGCAAGCAAAGCTAGACCAAGCAAGGCTAAACCAACAATTCCACCTACTACTAGCACCCATGAAGTTGATGGCGCCAATGCAACAATAAGCAAAGCCAAAGCAAGCAAGGCCAAACCAAACCAAGGAAAGGATCTACCCAAAGATGCATCGAAAGAAATGGAGAAATCAACTCTCAAGACTAAACCTCTCTTGAAGATTTCTGCTCCAAAAATTCCATCCATTATTGTCAAAAATCCAACAACCGAAAATGGAAACAAGAAAAGAGGCCTTGTGATTTGTGATGGGGACATCAACTCTAGCCAAGGTGATCGTCACTGGAATCGCCCCAAGAAGCAGAAAACCATAGTCCAAGTCACACCCTTGGAGGATATCCATATTGACACGGACGATTTTTTCTAAGACGTGCCTGATAGCAGCACACCTTTGGAGGATTTAGAAGCACATGTAAGAAAACACACACTTCCTCGAATGCTTTCACATTTTTTTTACTTTTTTTTTTTATTTCACTAAGCTGCTTAAGTTTTTTTTTCGTATATGTGCAGTTGGGAGTCAACAACTTGAATCTTGGTGATGAACTACACTCTCAAAGCAGTGAAGGTTCTATAGATGGTCCGGACTCCTTTGGATTGCTTTCTGGTAAGGGAAGATCTGTCGAATATGCATCACGTCAAATTTCTCATGAGAAGGCTCCTGTTGACATGCCCAAAGCACCAATAATAGAGCCAAGACAATTTCAAGTGAAACCATCTGGTCCGGCGTTATCCGACGTTAGTGTTTTTCAAGGGATCAATGTGATTACTAAAAGTCGGCGTGAGTATGTCTCAAAATTGTGGTCCCATCTTTCGCATAAGATTGGGAAAACCTACTTGGCTCATGTCGATGACATTGAAGATGAGGCTGAGAAGGTCCTCGAAGAGATGAGAAACATGGAAGCACTGGACATTTCTCCGTTACAACGCAACCTTAAAAGCTTCTTTGATAATATTCGGGCATACAAAAATCGCTCCGCTTCTATCAAATCATGTGCAAGTCAGCTGGCAGATATTTCTCAAACTCTTTCTCATGCTAAAATCAGAGAGAATGAGATAATTAAAGAATCTGAACTTTGTCAACAAGAATTTGAAGCCCTTGAAGTTGACAAGGCTAAGTTGAAAAGAGCGTTGGAAGGCATAGACACCAAGCTGAAGGCCAAGGAAGCAGCAGTTGTTGCAAATGAAGGAGAATTATCCGAAGTGCAACTTGAGATCTCCAACCTTGAAGATAAGGTCTCTGCTATCAAGAATGCCGCAGTACAGACTGATGAAAACATTGCAAAATCGGAGGAGATGAGAAGGTTACTTGAAGCAAATCAAAATGAGTTGGCGAACCTCAAGCTGTTTCCTTAGTTTTATTTATTTATTTATTAGGAAAGATTGTTTCCCTTTCTACATTGTTAATAACATTTGGTCTACTTATTCGTTTGAGGAATATAGCAAACACAATTTGTCATTATTGATTAGAGGAAAGACTGTTTCCCTTTTTTCATGAATAATAACACTTGGTCTACTTATTCATTTGAGGAATGTAGCAAACACAATTTGTCATTATTTTTATTAATTTTTTTTGGGATGACTGAGCTCGAAACTCAAGCTGCCTACGTACCCAAAATGGGATCAAGCCAAACGTAGTTCATATTTTTTTTTTTTGTAGTTTTTTTTTTGGTTTGCCGTGCACAGTTTTAGCTCATGCGGGCCAGGAGCAACATGCAGTTTAGGCTCATGCGTCATGGAGTACCGCTTGTTTTTCAAGAGTAGTAGCGCTTCAAGAATTTGCCATTTATGGGGCCAACTCTTAAACCATCTTCAGCAACCAATTTGTAGGCGCCACTTGAGTAAACTTCTTGCACCACATATGGTCCATCCCACTTGGAAATGAATTTGCCACCGATTTTATGGGTGGTATTAATGGGCCTTCTTACAGCAAGAACCAAATCTCCTTTCTGAAAAAAACGAAGACGAACCTTCTTGTTGAATGATTTCGACATGCGGGCTTGATAGCATTCAAGACGTTGTTGTGCCTCAAGCCTCTTTTCGTCAAGTGCTTCTAGCTCTTCAAGGCGCAAGCGAGCATTGTCTTCATGAGTGAGACCTTCTTGAATGGCGATCCTTAAAGATGGAATCTGACGTTCAAGCGGCAAAACAGCTTCCACGCCATACACTAATGAATACGGAGTGGCTTGTGTAGGCGTTCGATACGTGGTTCGATACGCCCAAAGAGCTTCTTCCATTCTCTCAGGCCAATCTCTTTTTGCTTTGGCAACCACTTTCTTCAATAAGCTCCCAAGAGTCTTATTGAATGCTTCCGCAAGACCGTTTGCAGGTGGATTGTACATAGTAGAAGCATGTTGTTTGAAGCCAAACTTCTGACAAAGTCTAGTTACGGCACTATTGCAGAAGGACTTTCCATTGTCTGTGATGACGTAGCGCGGTACACCATATCTAAAAATGAGATGAGTACGGATGAAGTTGACGACATTTTCCTTCTTCACTTCCTTCAATGGAATGGCCTTCGCCCATTTGGAGAAGTAGTCAGTCGCAGCCAAAATGTATAAGTGGCCACCAGAAGACTTTGGCAAAGGCCCCACGACATCCAGCCCCCATGCATCAAATGGCAACGAAGCGATAGTTGGGTGGAGCAGTTCTGGCGGTTGATGTATAAAGTTGGCGTGGATTTGGCAAGCATGACATCTTTTGGCGTACTCCATGCAATCCTTGACCATGGTCAGCCAATAGTAGCCCATCCTTTTGATTCGAAAATGAAGTTTGGGGCCAGATTGATGAGCGCCACATATTCCAGAATGAGCTTCTTCCAGAGCTTGCTTTGCCTCATTTTCTCCAAGGCAACGGAGGAATATCCCTTCAAAAGATCGACGGTAAAGCGTGTCCTTGTAGTAGATGAATCGAGGGACGCGACGCTTCACATCCGTTCTTCTATGTGGGTCATCAGGCAATTTTCCATGTTGCAGATAATCAATGAATGGTTGGCACCAATCTTCTATGTTAATTTCCAACACTGAGATGAGATTTACTTCCCTTTCACCATTGTCTTCATCGTCAAAGATTGGAGGTATGATCCAACTTCGGCATATAGGAACGTGTGTCTCTTGGTCAGGTAAAGCAAGCATGGAAGCAAGTTTTGCAAGTGCGTCTGCCTGCCTATTCTCTCCTCTCGGCACATGCTATAGGATAACATCACCAAGCCATGCAATCAAGTGACGCGCGTAGTTATTGAAAGGCTTAAGTTCAAGCTTCCTCACTTCGTAGATATCGAGAAGCTGGTTGATGATCAACATTGAATCTCCATATACCTTGAGTTGTAAGTGCTTTGCTTCAACCGCCATCTCTAGCCCAAGAATGAGAGCTTGGTACTCAGCCTCGTTATTTGAACAATTTTGTGTGAGAGTGAAAGCATATGGCAAGACATCTCCTTCTGGGGAAATGAATACTACACCAGCGCCTGCTCCACTTCGATGAGACGCGCCATCGAAGTACATTGTCCATGGAGGACGGACTTCGACTACCATGACATCCTCATCTGGTAATTCTTCGGACAACTCCCATTCGGCTGGTATAGGATGGTCCGCCAAGAAGTCAGCCAGAGCTTGCCCTTTGATGGCTTTTTGAGGCATGTAGATGATCTCGTATTGTTGAAAAATGAGTGACCACCTTGCCAATCGATCAGAGAGGACTGGCTTTGACATGACATATTTGATTGGATTAGCCTTGGAGATGAGATGCACTGTGTGAGCTTGAAAATAGTGCTGCATCTTTTGGATTGCAAAGACAAGGGCAAGGCACATCTTCTCAATCACAGAATAGCTCAACTCATGTGGCAGCATCATTCTGCTCAAGTAATATAAGGCATTTTCTTTCCCTTCATCATTCTCTTGAGCGAGAAGTGCTCCAACCGAACGCTCTTGTGCAGCAATGTACAAGATTAGTGGTCGTCCAGGTATAGGGGCAGTGAGAACAGGGGGCTCGTTAGATAGGATTTAATGCTCTTGAAAGCATTGTTGCATGCTTCATCCCACTCAAATGGAGTCCCTTTCTTCATGAGGTGGCTGAATGGTTGACATCGACCAGCCAAATTTGATATAAAACGACGGAGGTAAGCCAATTGTCCTTGAAGACTCTTCAGCTCATGAATATTCCGAGGTTCAGGCATTTTCTCGATAGCGTCAATTTTAGCTTGTTCAATTTCTATGCCGTGGTGGCGCACAATGAATCCAAGAAACTTTCCAGACGTAACCCCAAAAGCGCACTTCAAGGGATTCATCCTAAGTTGGTACCTTCTCAACCTTTCAAACACCTGTCGTAGATCATGAAGATGGTCGGCTCGTCTCTTTGTCTTCACGACTAAGTCATCGACGTAACACTCCACATATTTGTGAAGCACATCGTCGAAGATTTTTTTGCATCGCTCTTTGGTATGTGGCACCCGCATTCTTCAAGCCAAAAGGCATGACTTTGTAACAGTAGATGCCTTTAGGTGTGCGAAAAGCTGTGAACTCTTCATCTCGCGGAGCCATGCGGATTTGATTATAGCCAGACGAACCATCCATGAATGACAAAACCTCATGTCCAGTAGTAGCATCGACCATGAGCTCAGGTATAGGAAGTGGAAAGTCATCCTTCGGACAAGCATTGTTCAAATCACGAAAGTCAACACAAACTCGGATTTGCCCATTTTTCTTCTTTACTGGGACGATGCTCGAAATCCAGGTGGGGTACTTGACTTCTCGAATGAAACCAGCTTCAATGAGTTTATTGACCTCCGCTTCAATTTTGGGAACCAAGTCAGGTCGAAAACGTCTTTGAGATTGCTTGACAGGTCGGACGCCATGCTTCACTGCAAGATGGTGAACAGCGACTCTTGGGTCTAACCCTGGCATTTCGGTGTAATTCCAAGCGAAGACGTCTTTATACTCTCGTAGGAGTTCAATGTAAGCAATTTCTTCTTCAGGAGTGAGCGAGGCACTTATGTAGGTTGGTCGTGGGTCATCTTCAGTCCCTAGGTTGATCTCTTTTAAATTGTCAACGGTAGACTTCACGCCTTCTTCCAACTCTTGTGGAGCATCTTCAGCATCCTCCTCTACTTGGACTTCATTACAAGAAGCTGTGATATGGAATGAGGAAGTGAAGCATCCTTCATTAAGGCCATCTTCCAAGCCCCTAGAAGGCGCCTTGGTTAACACCACAGTTTGTCGCTTTACTTTCAACGATTCATCATCAACTGTCACGACAAGAGTAGTTCGGCGCTCCATCCGAGAGGGTATTTTACTCTTTAATTTCTTATCGTCTTCCGACAAGAGAGCAATCCTCTGTTTTGAAGCCTTCTCGATGGTAATATTTGAGACACCCAATCGGCTGTGCGCAGACTTTCGAATAGCATTTGATGAAGATGCCTCCTTTGGCTAGCTCAATCTGCTATGGACAGACTCGCACAAGCAAGAGGGCATAGGGTTTTCACTTGGCGGCCCTAACCGACTTTGAATGGATTTTCTCGTGCGAGACGATGAGACTACTTCACTTCGGGGTGCCAATCTGTCAAAGATTGACACTTGAGATTTCGGAGCACTCAAACGGTCGAAGACAGATGTCTTAGATGAGACTGATGAGGTTTCTTCTTCTGCCGTGATGTGATTGTTGGTGGATTTCTTTATGAAGATGCGAGCAGGAGCAGGTGCGGTATATCCAAGGCCTGCTTGAGACTCTTTGACAGCATATCCCTTTTTCTTGAGCATCTTCTGAGTTGAGTTCAAGCCATGTATCTTTTCGCCAGTCACTTCAGGCAAGAGTTTCCCTAGAGAAGTTGAATCTTTAGGATTATGTCCAGCCTTTGCGAGAAGCTTGTAGGCATTTGGATCAAAGCCGTTTGTCCGTTGTGACGGCAAGTAGTCATTTTTCACTACGGGGCTATGCGTGGCTCGAACAAATCCTTTTAGGGGTGGAGCAACGTTCGCTTCGTTGAGGTTAGCGACTGGGAATGTTAATCCATCCAAGGCTGACTCTTCACCTTTCTTCACTTTCGGCACAAAACGAAGTACGGGTGTCCCTTTCTTCTTTGATGCCTCCTCTACATGATGACTGACACCTTGATCAATTTTCTCCTTTTCCTTAGTTAGAATATTTGTCTTACTAAGTTGCAAGTCATTGGCTTTGGAATGCTTGTAGCTTGATGAAGAGGCAGCATGCTCCAACTCCGTCAACACCACCTTTGCTAAGTAGAATTTAGCATCAGCAAAATGGGACTCGGCTTCGCTAAAGGGTTTATCATCAGCTACCACTTTCTTTATCATGCCATCTTTGCAGTACTTGAAGCATTGATGGAGGGTTGATGGGACGACGCCATTCTCGTGGAGCCACGGTCGCCCTAAAAGCATGTTGTAAGAAGTTTTGGCGTCAATGACATGAAGTGATGCACTTGAAGTCATATCATCGATGAGCAAGTCCAGACGAATCACGCCAATAGCTCTTTGCCCCCCTTGATTGAATCCTTGGATCATGAGACGACTAGGTGCTAGTTCGTCTATAGGGATGCCAAGTTCCTTCATGGTACGAAGCGGCAAGATGTTAACTGCAGATCCACCATCCAAAAGCACCCTATTGACCCTCTTTTCGCATATGTATCCCGTGACAAAGAGTGGGCGGTTATGCGCTATGTCACCAAGCAGCAAATCCTCGTCAGAGAGTGTAATGCTTCCATTGCAAGCAAGACAATCACTGACACAACTTGTAGAGTCAACATTGATTGGAGTATCTTTAGATGACTCAAGCTCTGGATCCTCGATTTCTTCGGCACTCACAGTGCTACATGAAACCTCAAAAAGACCGGAGTTGCGAATTTTCTCAGGAAGGAAATCCCATAGGGTAAAAGGAGCACGCAATTTTCGGACGAGTGTGTCTTCTTGCCGATTTGAGGATGTTCTCTTCGACTTCTTTCTTCTTTGTTGCCTTCTCGCACGCATCCTTTTGGAACTAGGCTTTGGTATTGCAGCTTGGGGATGCTTCACACTTGATGCGTGCTTCTTCTTTTTACGAGTAACAAGGGTCCATCCTTCATCATCCGCATCGTCAACTTTTGTGTTGGTAGAGATGCTGGCACTAGACTGTTGAATAAAAGGACATCGTACTACTTCAATTGGATCAAATGACCCAAATTGAATCTTCACCCTTGGTGACGCTTTAGGCTGAAGAGTGTCATTTTGTAGAGTAACTACAGTCTGATTTGTAGCTACGGTTTCGTTTTCTTCCTCCAAGACAATCTTCCCTTGGCTAGCGAGCTCTACTATCCTCTCTTTAAAGACGAAGCACCGTTGAGTGGGGTGGCTAACCAAGCGGTGGTACTTGCAGTAATTTGGATCATTCACCTTGTTAGCCTCCTCGGGTCATTTCATCTCTGGGAGCTCAATGAGTTTTAGATCCAGTAATTGATCAAACATTGAAGGGACCTCTGAATCTGGAAACGGATACACCTTTTCTTGCATCTCCTTCAATGTGAGCCTCCTTTTCTCCTTCAGCTGTGGAGGAGTAAACTTCTCTACTTGCTTTGTCTTAGGTCTAGTAGAGATTTTGAAGGGTGCAACATTCACTGTCATGGAGTCCTTCTTTTCTCCTTTGATTATGGGTTTGCCCCCTTTATGAACGTCTGGCTTATTTCCTACGATGCGAGAATCCTGCGTTTTGCGAGAGTCTTGTACTGATAGGCCTTGCCTTCCATTTGCTGCAATGGTGAGTTCCATATCATGAGCTCGAGAGGCCAACTCTTCAAAGGTTTTAGGCAGGATTCCTTGAAGAATGTATTGTAGATCCCATTGCATGCCTTTGATGCACATCTCGATTCCAGAAGTTTCAGACAGTCTATCCTTGCAGTTTAGACTCACGTGCCGCCATCTGTTGATGTAATCAATGACAGGTTCATCCTTCCATTGGCGAGCATTCGAAAGCTCGAACATACTGACAACACGGCGAGTGCTGTAAAAACGGTTAAGAAATTCTTGTTCCAGCTGCTCCCAGCTTTCAATTGTGCCAGGCTCAAGGTCGCAATACCAGTCGAAAGCATTGCCTTTGAGCGTTCGAACAAACTGCTTGACGAGAAGATCACCATCAGTTCCAGCGTTGCTACATGTTTCAACGAAATGAGCAATATGCTGTTTTGGATTGCCCTTGCCATCAAATTGCTGAAACTTCGGTGGTTGATAACCAGTAGGCATCTTCAAAAGGTCGATCCTTCTAGTATAAGGCTTAGCATAAGTAGAAGAAGATTTTGGCGCCTCCTCGTACTTCTGTTTGATGGTGCCTAGAATGAAATCCTTCAGTTGGTCTATGGGAATCGAACCCTCCCCAGAAAGCGTGAACTCTTTTGGTACTCCCTTTAGTTTGCCTGAGGATTCAACTTGACTTGAATCCCCTTTACTTTCGATTTTGCTTTTGAGGTAGGCGATTTCAACGTCACGTTCTTCTAGGGTTTGTGACATTCCCTCAACTATTTTGGCCAGGTTAGCGACTTGTTCTTCTAGGCTGACCGCATTTGTTGTCATAACATCCATGACTGAAGAATTGGTAGACTTGGCGGGAGCGTTGGATTTTGACTGAGGAGTGCTTTTAGAAGAGTCGGAGTCAGAACTCCAACCGCTTAAATAGCCATCTTCTAGGTTCCTCTGAATTTTTGAACCGGACTCCTGAGGCATAGAAGGATTTTCAATGTCGGTTGCCACATCCTTCACTGCTTCTATGGTAGAAATGACATCCCTTCCTTCTGGTGAGCTTGGCGGTGCTTTTGGTAGATCAGCCTCAGACACCAATTTTGGTGAGCTTGGCGGTGCCTTCGGTAGATCAGCCTCAAACGTAGGATTTGATTTAAACAAATGCGAGGCTTGGGCAGTATCCATAGCAGCAACTTTCACCTTGCTTCGAGTTGTTGGACCAGCACTTTTAGTGTGAGATCCAGAGCCAGATTTGGTGGCGGCAACTCTCACCTTGCTTCGAATTGTTGTACCAACACCTTTAGCGTGAAATCCAGAGCCAGTTTTTGCAGCTGTTAAAGACTTGGAGCGTGCAACCGGAGCTTGAGGAGCTTTTGAATAGGCAGTCTTAGAAGCCATTGAGAGTTTGTTGATTTGTTAAAGAGAAGAGATGAGAGGCAGAGATGGTCCCACCGGGCGTGCCAAAATCTGTTGAACACAAATTTCGAGTCTACGAAAAAGACGGGAAAAATGATGAACAAGAGTCAATTTTATTGATGTATTAAAACTAGGGTTACAATCTCTGCTGAATTTTTAAAAGAAAATAATCCTCTGATTCTTCTCTTCAGTTGTTGTTGAAACGAGGGCTTGATGCTTATTCTCGGATCGAACGGCGGAATCTTCTCCGATATTTGCGAAGAAGATGATGATTTAGGTTGAATGTTCTTCGGAGCTTTGATCTGAAAGAACCTGGACCTGAGACTTGAGGAGTTCTGAAGGGCTTTGAGGCTTTGATCTTCAGAGTTCTGGAGTTGGATGCTTGAATGTTGATAGAAAATATGAGAGGAGAGCACCTCTATTTATAGAGATGTAGGATAGAGAGTCATGACCAACTCGACTTCCTTCATATTTATCTTCCTAATTATTTCTTTATTTAACATGAAAGAAATAATTATATAACTTGATAATTATCCTTCTTTCTTTTTATTTTAAGAAAGACAATTATAAAGAGAAATACAATCATTATTTTACCAAGTGGCTTAATTTGATTGGCTGGACTTAATAAATAATAATAATTGCATCACTTCGACACGTGGCGTCATTTGATTGGTCCATTCGCATCGCTTTGACCTTTGACCTCAAGACACTTGGCGATGTTTGATTGGCCGTTTATCGTGCCCTATTTATTAGGTCCCGCAACACGTGGCAACTTGTGATTGGCTGGAAATTTTACATGCCTACATCATGAACCGCCAAACTGTTGTTTTATACAGCGTGAACGTTGGTCTCTAGATGGGAGCGAAAATGTTCTTTTCACTTCTCTCATCTGTCCTCGTAGGTTTGTTCAGCCGGCAAGCCTCATCTTTTCTCGCGAGCTTGTTCAGCTCGTGCGCGAACGTTGGTTCTCTTCGCGCGTCTACCCCTTTTGGTTTGTAGGATCAAAAGTTTTGAATCCCCCACAATTTCTAGGCATTTAATCTTCCACTTGTTTGCCTCTCCTCTATCACTTAAAGGCGCAACTCTCGCGCCACCATGAATCTCCTTATGCAGCCCCATCGAAGCTTAGCGACCAGAGCGCGTCGTTGGAGATGGTCGCGAGAGCTTCGAAACCATCTTCTCGTAGTGATTCCTCTGAGGGTTCACATTGCCCACTCAGGCAACCCGTGAATCTACTAGCACTAAAAATCATCTCGCGGCCCTTCCTGCGAGGACTGGTCACGACAGTAAATATCTCTCTGGCTGAATCTCTCTTCGGTCCCTTGTATTTTTCTACTGATGTAGTAGATTGGGCGCTCCGTCCCATCGACTTCTTGCATTAGTAGGGCCCCGATAAGTCTCGAGGTGCGCAGTTCTATAATCATCCACCATTCATTCTGGTGCTAGCTCTGGTTGGTCTATGATATCTTCATTTCCGCAATAGGCACTTCGTTGGGGCGAGCGGCCCCGTGAACTTTTGCTGCCTTGATGCGGTGTCACAAACAATATCTATCGCGCCATTCGCGATCTCTTTCTTATCTCTAATATCTTCCTGCTTCGGTATCTTTACATTTTAGGTCTTGACAAAAATCTTTGTGCTTCTGTGGTTGCGGGACCCTTGCGGGTCGCCAATGGTCATGGGACCCCTCTGGTCGTGGGATTTCTTTCTTATCTTGCATGAAACGGTAACGCTTTGCCACGTCCCCCGCATTTTCTTGATTTCTATGATTTGGATAGGGATCCCCGCGGTCACCACGCTGAGGGTGACTAGGTGCAGGCCGAAAGCATCTCTATCTTCTCACTTCATGTCGCTGCCCCCTGTTGCTTCCGCGCGCAGTTGAAGCGGTAGCAGCAGTAGGCTAAATATCTGGGCTTGGAGGGCGGGTAATACAGCTCTCGTTGGCTCTGCAGTGTACCCCGAGGTAACACTATCTGCGATGCATGTATCGGAGCTCTATGCAAGACCCCAGCAATGGGTTTTGTGAGACTCGCGATTGCTGCGAGCATTTGATTCTGAGTATTTCCCTTCTGTTGGTGTCCCTCTTGGACAGCTCTGACTTCTTCCAAGACTTCATCTTTATGCGGCATGGCTCGTGCTTGAAGAGTTTCTATGTTGCTTCTCGATTGCGTCTAACCACAAACCAAAATACACCTCCCCAGTAGAGTTGCTTGACGTAGGTTGGGGGTTCTTTTGGGGTGTGCTTATGTGCGAATCTACAAAAGCTGGAGAGGTGCAATTGGTTGGTGGTTAGGAAGGGGAATAAAGGAGTGATCTAGAGGGGGTCGAGGAGGAGGTATGAAACGTGCGACCGAGCCCGAGTCATTAGCGCTGCCTACGTATCCCAGTGTATAGGGAATCAGGTCAAACATAGTTCCATCTTTTCTGAGGGAGATGTTCTCTCCCTCTCTCTGAAAATCTATTTTCTCTCTAGAGGAGATGACTCTCTCTTTAGAAATCCGTTTGTTCTCTCTAGAGGAGATGGCTCTCTCACCTTAGAAATCTATCCGTCTCCTCTTTCTCTCTGTGTGTGTGTCTGTCTCTGTCCCTCTGTGTTCTGTAGAGACCCGTGTCTAATTTTAATTTATTTTATTTATTGATGTTGATCGAGCTTGAGTTTGTGTGTTGTAGGACGAGAGTGTTGGGGGACCCATGTCAGATAGCCTTTAAAATTAGTTAAGATTCATTTTTATAGCACATAGAGTTATAATTAGGATTGTGGTTAAGTGGAAGGACTTAAGAGAGAGTGCTAATAAGTAGAAGGGGGTGTGGTGTAATTTACATACTTATAAACCCAAAATGGGATCAGATGAGCGGATTCCTCTTTTTTCTTTTTTTTTTTCTCCTTTCCTGCGTCTTCTTTCTCTCTCTGTTTTCTCTCTCTCTCAAACCCTCATGGTTCAAACACAAAATTGAAGGCCAATGCTTGTGAATCTCGGAAAAAGGCGAAGAGGAAACGCGATCTACAAGGAAAGGGCTACGCATCTATCCGAACAAAATCTCAATCAGTCAAATTCGGGATTTCATCAATTTGGGGATTTCTCTCTTTGAGGTAGGATTTATGCTAAATGATTAAATATGGGTGTGTATATGTCTTGGTGTGCGCTTAATTTGAGTTTATGGTAGAGTAATCAAATTATGAGTTAAGCCCTAATTTATATGTTTGGAATTGTGTGCTATACATGATTTTTGTGAGGGATTTTGTTTTGTTATTCATGGTTAGGGTTGAGATTTTACTGCTTTTGGCATATTTGGTCTTCATTAGTATTGGGTTCACCTTCTAAGTGACCAAAATTGTGACTTTTAAGTTATACGGGAACATGAGCTAGTTTACGTACACCACGTTGTTTGATGAAAAGATAGTAACTTAAATGGGCAGTTTTTGTTTTATAACAGGTGGATTATTTTTACCTTATGCAATTAGTAGGCCGAGGAAAGGGATTTGTTGATATATGATTTTGTTAACTTGTTACATATATGTGAGCTGTTTTGAATAATTTTTGTGTTTGCGGTGACTAGATTGAGTACATTTTAGATTAGTCGAAGTTAATGGATTTGGGTGAGTATTCGAGGAATTCTAGTTGATTTGGGCTTTAAGGCCAAGTATTTGAGATATTTTGGAATATGATAGTTTTGTGATTTTGAGTTGGGGAAACTTGGGTCAATTGTGACGCCGTCGGTGAAAGTCCGTAAACTCATTGGGTCAATTGTGACGCCGTCGGTGAAAGTCCGTAAACCCGCGTGGGGTAGGTTGCTTCGTCCTTCGGGTTAGTAGCCCGTAAAGTGCACGTACTAGAGACGTCTAGTACGGTTGTTGGTTGGTTGTATCGGTGAGCAACTCATATCTATATATATGTCTTGGTGTTTAGTAAGTTTGATCTTCGATTTAGTTGGCTATGCGATATGAGCTTTCTATTTTTTATATTGGTTTATATGGGTTCTTTTATCTATTCGGGACTTGATTTGAGTTGTGGTTTAATAGCACTGTTTCGAATGTTTGAAGGAAAAGAAAAAGAAAACAAGGAAAACTTTTCAACACTAATATGTAGAAAAAGAAAAGGAAAAGAAAAAGTATATGGTTTTGTATATCAAGCTTTGCATGTTCATATCTTTTCATTTAGCATATTTCCTGCACGAGCTGTGGCTCATGTTGTTGTTAACTCAAATTTTTCAGGTTTCGAGATGGATCCGAAGGTTTAGGAATCATGGATATGTTCTAGCTCTTTTTTTAGAACTTAATCGGATACTTGTATATATTTGTTTGTAAGGAGGCATGAGGCATGTAAACTTTAATTTTATTTTGGGAATGTAAAATTGTAGATTAAGAGAACGGGGCCTGGATGTGTATAAAAAATAGTGTATTTTGGAGTTTATTTCTAGTAAAAGGCGGGTCGTGACAGTTCTCTGTCTCTCTCTCCTCTGGAGGAGATCCCCCCTTTCAATTTGTATCATATTTGAATGTAATATACAAATGGTTGGTTGATTATCTGCTGCTTTGTCCGACCAAATACTGGACATGAGTGGGGGTAGTCGGCGTGTGCAGGGTACGGGGAAGCAGAGAGAGAGAGAAGGGGTGGTGTTGTGAGAGAGAGGGTGGACGGAGGGGCGAATGGGAGTGAATGTAAGTTTGGAAGATGAGAGGGTAGGGTTGTGGTTTGAGAGGAGAGATAAAGAGAATGGTGAGAGGAGGTCTTGAGGTCTAGTTAGAAGCATTGCTGGTGTTTGGTGAAGGAGTGATCAACCATCCAGAGTCGTCACTATTTTGTTTTAAACAAAAACCTATTTGTATACTAATCGACCGAAGTCCACTTCATATACCAAATTTCAATCTCCTTCTCAGTTACTCATCAAATGGCACCCTGCCTATCAACAATCCAGAATTTTCCTTCCAAAAGCGAAAACCCAGAGTTAGTGAGTCTTCACTATTTTGTCCCACTGGAGCCTGTCCAAATAACTTTTGAATGAAAAAATTATTCTCCAGTGGTATATTACATCTCGAAACAGACCGAACAATCTTGATGGCATAATTTAGCATAAAAGCTTTAAAAAAAAAAAAAAACTTGGTGAATACTCACTAGTTTTTTTTTTTGAAAGGCGAATACTCACTAGTTTTGAAAGCTGGTGAATGGTCACGAGGTTTTTTTCTCTAGTGAAGTTTAACTAATTTTTTAAAATTTGTCACGCGCCCAAATCTAGTGAACGTTCATTAGCTTTTACAACCTCCATGGCCTACGGCCATCTCCATTGACTTCAAAAATTAGCTGAGAATAACGAAGGTGGCGCTAGACGGGGACTTGGTGTGTGGGACCCAAAGAGGGAGCAGGTGTCCTCGTAGCCGGAGAAGATGTCATCATTAGTGTTCTGATGTGAATGAGGTAGAGGAAGGGGAGGTAGCTAGCGGAGGAATGTTGGATTGAGGCGAAGGTGTCGAGGCGAGAGAGGTGGGGGCAAAGTTAAGGGTTGTGATGAAATCGGGAGAGAGAGAGAGAGAGAGAAGTAGATCTAGTTTGTTGCCGTGAAACCAGATGTGATTGATGGCGGCACCGCGGCAGTAAAACTGAAAGCCAACCGAAAAAGTGACGTTCAACACCCTCGGAAATGAGAAGCAGTTACGTCGATGGAGGAAGGCGGTGGCTTGGCCCATGCTTGTGGGCATCTTTGTCCACAGAAAGTTTCTCAGGTCCTTCCGCTTGTACCATTTAAAAACTGGAGGATCTCTGCTCAAAACAATTTCACGGCTGTCCTCATACTCCGTCACAACCTTTTTGAGGTATTTTCGGCTAATTTTCCCTTTCAAATTCCTTCCCAATGGGAAATTGCAAGGAAAACAAATTTATCCAAACAATCAAGCAAACTCAACCCACATGCTTAATCTTACATCAATGTCGTCAATGTTCACATTCGATCATATGCCGCGCCTAAGTGTTTAAAACGCGGCTTATAGTAAAATCCAGTTGGCTCCTAACCAAACCAAACCAAACCAATCCAATCCGAGCCTTATGTCCCAATCACTTGGGGCAGTTGGCTCCAGAACAAACAAAATAAACAAGAAAGACTTGGTAGAAAAACAACAAGAAACGACTTTTCAGGGCTCGAATAGGTCGGATTCATCTTCAGAGGGTAGAAAGGTAATGAATTGTTGAAGAGAAATTGCGTGATCTAGCTCCGTGTGGAAGATGACCGGTAAGCAGAAGGTGAACCCTTGTACGGATCGCCGAGTACAGAGACATTGCCAGGACGCGAGAATACCATCTACAGTAGAAGGGAATCCAAACACTTACTTGAGTTCTAACACCAATGTTTTGGGATTCAGTTCATATCCACGGAAAAAGCAATAAAAGCATGCAACTGATGCGATCAATGGATTCTGAATAAACCATGCTTCGAAAATGGGAAAAGAAACAAAAACGCTAGCATCGGAGGGAAATGGATTACTCGCTAAGATAGATGAAATGTTCCTTTTCTTCGTTTTTTTTTTTCTTATCGTTTCCTCTTTTCTTTCGACTTTTTCTTGTTAGCTGCCCATCATCGTTCCTGTTTTCCTCTTTAAAATGATCCAGTTTGTGCATCCGCTCTCCTTTTTCGATCATTAAATCTGTCCTAATGTTCATTAAAGAAATAAGATTTTGGTTAGAAAATCTTCATTTCCTAACGAATCGCACTTTTGGTTCAAAATAAGAAGAAATAAACCTCCCATAAATACATTGCTGCCTAAACATTCCACCTGCAAACCATTATGGTGAGTCACCGTAGTTAGTACTCTCATCTGACAATTAGAAGGGAAATATTTTTTCTTTTTTTCCTCCTAGAAATTGTATTCCACTTACTTCCCTTTCCTTTCTGTTCACCCTCAAATGCTTAACAAAACCCAACTTATTTCTGAAGCCTATAAAACACAGGTATCTACTGTTTTGTGGCATCTTGCTTTTAGCGAGTCCGGTGAAACGTTAAATATTATTGTTCACATCACGCATATCATAAGCTCGTGAAAATCAAGGGATAAGACTATCTGGATAAGAGAGTGTTGAAAGAACCAAGAAGTACAAGGATGGAGAACAAATGCTACACTGTGACAAGGATAGAGTAATACCTGGTAATTCCCAAGCGTACAAGTTTTGAAACCAGCTATGCAATAATCAAAATAGTACACCCACGTTCGCATGAACTTTTCATCAAATCCCAATGAGATGATTTCGCTAAAAACACGAAAACAACTGTCAAGAATCTTCTCTGTTTATCAAGGACACTGAAATCATTCACAATGTCATCACATGTATAAAGGATTCAAATGCTTTATACCCTTCAAATCCTAGCGAGGCCTCTAACTAACGGGATGCATATTAGTGGCAGGGAGATTGAAGAGCATATAATATGACATATACAGGGGATTAAGCGACAGAAAGCAGAAGTTGTTTGAAGAGAACCAAAAAACTATACTTCAAGTGAACTTCAATTATGTATCATAAATCATAATGTTGGCCGTTATAACCTGTTAACAATGGTAAAATAGTTCCTCTTACCTCTGGTGTTTGAGGAAGTTTTCCTTCCAACATCCGAGTGTTTTGGTGTAATGTAACCCTATGTTTTCAACTTGCTCAACACTGCACTAACAGCGCTTTTTAGAGATTTTGAAGTAAAAAATAAAGGATCACTGCAGAATTACAAGAACAACATTCCGCTTTTACCAGAGTCTGGATGAAGCAGCCATTGCTGAAGTTGTTCTACTTAATGAAGGTAAACAACCACCAGGGAAAATATATTCCTTAATGAAATCTGAGCTTCCCCTGTACTCATCATACCGCTCATCTGGTATTGATGTGAACTGCAAAAAATCAACCACTCTTTACTGTCAGCAAAAGCCCTATATCCATGATATTAATTCAGTTACTATTCTCCAAAGTTAGTAAAGAACAGTTGGGAGTTTACTGTTGATCGATTTGCTACTGTCAGATGAATAGGTTGATATTTGATAACTTGAAATTATTTCAGCATAATATGGTCTTTTTTGGTAAGAAGCATAATATGGTCTTTCTTTAACCAAGTGATAAGAAAAGAAATGATGGTTGAATGACATCGAGAATGACGTAAACCCCATTTAACTGCTCTCTGTCAGTATCTTATCCATCTTCTTTGTCCAGAATACTGTATCAGGCTACATTATACTTGGAAATATTATTTGCACCTTTTTACCAGATGAAATTGAATTATAAGTTGTGTCAGTTCATTGGGATATAGTTGATCTCTGTGAACTAGATTGGCAAATTATAGGAAATGTACTAATTGACCACTAAGTTATTCCATTGCTATCAAGAGATTGATAATAACGCTAACAGTACTCATATACCGAGGGGAAGAGGAGTTTCTCTCGTAGATAATGAACAAGATAGCCGAATGGAACAAGAAAGAGAAACACAAAGTAACAAGATTATAAACAAAATTTATTCTGATGTACAATTCTCAGTTCTTCATTTTCGACATAAACTAGCATTACCTGTAGAACAAGAAGCCCATCATCTGCCAATAGTGAATCACAACAACCAAAAAACTCCTCCATGTATTCGTGGCCAACATGTTCTATCATCTCACTGCAGGTTATTAATTATCAGTAAGGCTAACACGAGTATGTTATGATATGATGTCTTTTAAGATGAACTCACTCACCAAGAAATAATTCTATCGTATTTGCAGGTGTCAGGTAATTGGCGGTAGTGACAAAGAAAGAACTGTATGCGGTCCTGACAGGGAATTGATTTTGAAGATACGTTAATTACATATCAATCGCAGAGATGCATGAGTTATCTAAGAGTGTAGTTTCTCAAATAGAATAGTATAACATAATATTTAACAGTGTAGAAATAGACCATCTTATAAGGTTCTGATGCATGAAAACTTAGGATGTTTACATCACAAATCCTAACTACAAAGTGCAGTTAACATACCAAAGAAATACATAGAACGAGAGTTAACATACCAAAGGAATACATAGAATTTCTGACAGTGAAATCGATTTCTAATAGTAAGCAACTTGGCCAGATAATAAGTTGAGATATAAAGCAATACTAACATTTATTGTTAATAGACCCAAGACAAATGAAGTACGGAATAGAACTCATAAAATCAGTTGCCAACTTAAAGATGTGTACTAATACTTGGACAAGGACATCTGATCAGAAAATAGTCCCCTCTACCCTTTGGTCTACAACATAGTTTCCGTCTCTGCCACCTCTTTCAATATTTTCTTCCCTTGAAATTTTCCAAACCTTCTGTTCTTGAAAGGGGAAGTAATTAATATCTCTCCCATACTTAATTTCTCCAAAAATCATGAAGCTCTTTATCAAGGATGTTGATGCATTTAGCAGAAAATAGCGCACATGGTTGCTCATTCGATTTAAATAAAGAGGGGAAATGAACATGTGGGGAAGCAAACAAATAACAAATAGGAAGTGCGTGAAGTTTGTCAATTGGTTTCTTTCTTTATTAGCAAGATCTGCAAGGTAGATATTGGGACTTTTGATTCCTAAGGTATCAACTCCTTAAACATCCAACACAAGTAATCAACGCGGAAATCTTGTTATTGTGGATGTCATGCTAATAATCCATTTTGATGCAACTCTTCAACTTCTCTCAAATTATATGCAGATTTATGCAATATCTGATAATTCATCTAGAAGGATGATATGCAATGCAAAAGGAACCACAAGACAAAGGAACATCAAAAACTTCTTAGCATCACGTCTGTTTCCATACAAACTTGTGGCCATCATAACTTAATAAAAATTATATAAAGTGCTTATTTCATTTAGTAAAGAAACTTAATGCTTCAGAAGCAAATATATACATTTATAACTGTACCAAAAGGGTGAGTTAGAAAAGTCTAATTACCTGAAGTCCAGCTTCCTTCACTTTCATTTCTGCAAATCTTAATTGCTCCTCTGACAGAGTGATGCCAGTATAATTGCATCGAGTCCTCTTAACAACTTCAATGGCGAGGCTTCCCCAACCACTTCCAATCTCAAGAATTTCATGTTCCTCATTGATTCTTGCCTACGTTGGTCATGTATCATAGTATAAACAGATTATGCATACAAACAAATCAAGGAGGGTATTAAAGAAACTTTTGAAGACAAGCCTCACTTTTTCAATTAGAAGAGAGATTTTTCTCATCTGTGCTACTTTCAAGTCTTCGTCTTCGGACTATTACAATTTGACATCAAAATGGGGCTGTAAGTTAAAAGATTAAAGAAGACAGAATCCTGTTTGACGATAAAGAATAAAAATGGTAACTACCACTACCTCAAATATTGCACAGGAGTATGTCAATGTTTCATCCAGGAAAAGAGCAAAGAGTTCATTACTCTGCAATATAAAAGATCAAAACATAGTAGGTCAGCGCGACGTATTTTGAACCACTCTTTATTCTCAAATAATACAAAAAGAAACAAAAGTTGCACAGACAAGTAACTTGCCTTCAACTACACTAGAAACTGATTAAGTCTCTAGCAGAAATTAAAGGCAAAAAATTCTCCCAGACTTCGTAATTAAATCTCTAAAAACATGCATATATCAATATCTAAATCAACTTGAACCAGTCAGAAATGGGTAGTGTTACGACTTAAGGACTGAATGTGAAAGAACCCACTGGGATCATTATGTGCTTCTCTAACATTAAAAGGTGAAATACTCCTTCCTAGCTACTTCCTAGTACATTATGTCTGTTTAATGTCTACAAGTTCCATAAGGTAAGGCAGAAAGGGAAAACCAATGAAGACCATGCTCCACCTCAAACTCTTATTATGCATTTGCTTTTGTTTTAGCATCCGATGACAGTCCCAATTGACAATGTTCAGCGAGTGCTTTCACATGCTCAGGATTCCTGAAATGTTTATGTGGACTCTTTGAATTGGAAGTTGTTATATATGTACCACACTAGAACACCCCCCCTCCCCCGCGCTAGTGAACGGTGGGGTTGGTCTCCAGGGATTAGTTGAGGTGCGCGTATACAAGCCCGAACAACCTGAGTTTAAAAAAAAGATACCGAATATATATACACGATTATACATATATGTAAGTATCTCACACAGGTTTGTGCAGAATCGTGCCAAACTTGGCAAACTCATTTGAATATAATCCTTTTTCAGCCAAGATTCGTTAACCAATTAGTTTTCCGATTAGTCTTCCTAACCAAGACTCATAAAGCAAGACCAATTCTTTTAAGTAATTTGATTTCTTTTACCAAATCAATTACTGAAAGTCACCCATCACATGGGTGGACCAAACAATTATGTGCTATTCCTATTTACTTTTCGTATGTTGTTTTTCTTTAACACCAGAGGATTCTGCATGGCTACTTCATTCATTCTGAGGTGAATATGGTAGAAGGCGCATAACAACAAAGTTAAAGGTACGTAAAACTTTAATATGTGGATATGCTAGTTTTGTCTGTGTACCCAAACAGATAAGTTATATCCTTATCTCGTACCCTTATACAAGTATTATGTATCTGGTACAACTACATAAAGCATTTAGAGTCCATGTGACAGAGAGATAATGATAAATCTCCTTTTGACAATTACCATCATGGAATTTGTCGAAACATATCCATTTAAAAGCACTAATACACCATACCAGGTCATAATGACGAGAGATATTCCTGCGAGCTTGTGTTAGAGTGTTTTGTCCTGAAACATGCTGAAAGAAATATTTCGCAGATCCAATACAAGCAGTGAAAAGCAATGGTGTCCGCCAGCCCCTAAAGAAAAGATAGGATATGCACCTAAAATACTGAAACTTAGGAGATGACTGCAATTTACATTACATAACTTTATGGGACAAAATTTACCTTTTTGTTGAGACAGAAGTCTTTAAGTCTCTATTGGCAATGAAAATCTGCAGAAGAGTTCAGGAATGAGGACATCAGACCTAGAAGTTTGAAATCAAATTAATCTCCCTTGTCTTACCATGAATAAGTTTTGAAGACCTTCGTTCTCGTCAACTAGTGAAAAATCCCCATGAATATATGCATCTGCGAGTCCCAATTCACCCCGTGTAGCAACCTGCCAAAATAATTCCACTTAAGAAGTATACCCCAGAAATCTGTATAAAAAGAAGTTTATAACCTATCCTAACTCCAACTAGTGGTTTTTATTCTACATTTTCCCTTCTTGTTCTTAAGATTGATCACCTTCCTTATTATTTCAATGATACGTGAACCAACCCCACCAAAACAAGTTTGCAAATAGAAAGGATATACCTTCCAATAAAACTGGGGACTGTGAACTCTCAGAGAAGTTTTAAGAAGACACTTCTTTCCGGTTCCTTCAAAGGTGATAGTTGAACCTCCTTCCTCCAATAAACTGTGGTACCATAAAGATGGATTATTATATCTTTTTTCATGATAGAATTCAGAAAAAACAATACAGAATTGAGACTGCTAAGTGTCTATACTAATTAGGGTAAGGAGAGTAGATTTGGGTACATGGAAATGGAAGATAAATAATTGCCTAGCCAGTACTTAAATAAGATAGATTTTTCAATTTGAAAGACAAGAAATAGCAAACCGTTAATGAGATGGAACTATCTAAGCGTGAAGGACAGTACAAATGCAGAGAAGCTCTTGCTTCAAAATTATGAGCTGTTACTATTAGACGCAGCAAAACTAATCCATAATCTACACTCCCTATGACTGAAAAGACTTTTTCTCTGAACAATGATAATCGAGTTTGGCAAAGCCCGTGCATGTATTTTCTGTAGAGGCCCTTATAATGGAGGTAAACCAAGAAACAAGAGTCAAGGATATAGGTGTGTATTGCATCCAACTGCATGCTTACTTACGTGAAACATCATATATACATGCCACAAAAGCTCCAAAAGTTAGCATCGAACAAAGTATGACATACTACAGAAACAATAATTTGAATCCAAGTAAGCATTTAAATTAGTTCATTAAGATGGAATGACAAGATTACATTGGCAAGTTAACACTTGTCTCAAAAGCTTAAGCTGTTAGGAATTGGGCCCAACAATGTTCATCAAGCTATTCAACACTCTGCCTCACATTAAACAACCAGTAGAGATGTACAGTCCAAGGAACCTATTAACACAAATGCGAGCTCCGGTTTCCATGAATGAAGGTAAAATGTGTTTGGGGTTGCTCAAAACAGCACAACTTTCAGTAAGAATACTATTTGCAGCAACTAGGCTAGCCTGCAAACGTGCAACCTCGTCTTGCACATTGAAATGCAAATGTTCATAGATAGATCGAAACAGGATACAAAGGGGAGATGCAGAATCCAAACGAGGAACAAAATGCAAACGGGGAGACTTGTACCAAATACCTTTCCTAACCTGAGCTCTGACACCATGTTATCAATTGTCCCAAAAAACTAAGTGTTAGGAAATGGGCCCAAGAATGATATCCAGCTATTCAGCATACATAACCAGCATAAGGTTCTTATCCAAATAGTTGTGTGAAGTTAAGGTGCAATTGACAGAAAATGTTTGTAGCTCTGTTTTGGTCATCTATGAAAGAGAAAACACCAGAAGCATCCCTTAAACTTGGGCGCACACAGATGCATCATTTGAAGAAGAGAAATTTGAAAGAAAAAAAGAATTCGATTAGGGAACTAGAATATATAGATAACGTGAACTCACATTAAACTACCAGTAGAGATATACTGTCCAAGGAACCTAATAACGAAAATGCGAGCTCCTGTTTCCATGAATGAAGGTAACATGTGTTTGGGGATGCTCAAAACAGCACAACTTTCAGTAAGAATACTATTTGCAGCGACTAGGCTAGCCTGCAAAATGTTTACATCAATTGTCAGCCGCATAATGCCAAGTAGATAAATCATCATGCCAGAAAACTATACAGGCAACACGTAATACTGTAGTAGATTAGCTACCATTGTTCTTGAAGGCAATAGCTTCCAGTTTCTTATTCGACTTGTAAGAGCACATAAATAATTTGAAAGCCTTCGGAATCGTTGTCACATGTTTAAAGTTTAAACAAACATCTGTACATATAATAAAATCATGCTACCTTCACTCCATCCTCCTGAAAGCCATAGCCTGAAACAAATGCAATAAGAAAAGCACAAAATGAATCACTAAGTTAAAATCTATGTAAATAGCCTCAGAAGTACACAAGCTACTTAGTATCTACAAGTACAGGAAAAAAAACTAAATATCTTACTCCCTCCGTCCCATTTTTATTGTCCATTTTCGTTTTTCGTGCCGTTCTTTCAACGCTTATATCTTCCAATATGAATCTCCAAAAATATACAATATGGATCTTGTTTGATAGTTCTCGATTAGATCTATAATACAAAATTTTCAAAATTATGAAAAACATTGTAGATTGGGAGATATAAGCGTTGAAAGAACGGCACGAAAAACGAAAATGGACAATAAAAATGGGACAGAGGGAGTATGAAACAGTTCCAATGGTTCCCTTGTTGGTCTTAGTTTTGTACTTTATTTCATAATGAACTTTTGATATACTTATCTAATCACAAGTAATGCCGACTTAACATGCTAATGGGTGTTTGACACCCCATATCCACAAGAATTTGCAAAAATGAATTCCACAGGTGAAATCAGAATAGCAGAAAATGTTGAATACCCGCAAGGCCATAACACAAAATTAAATCCAGTTTCATCAGATTAAAATCTTTCCATCCACCATTCTGATGGCCAACAAAACCATCCTCTTAACGTGTCATTGAAACCATGGTGAAGTGATATTTGGTTGAACTGATCCTCTTTTACGGGATCTCTATCTCGGTGGTTGATTAATTGTGTGTGCTAATTATAGACCTTCCGCTTTTAATCAAGGACTTTTTGTTGATTCAAGTATAATACTACTTGTACATAAATTCTGCGATGATAAACATAATGGTAATACAGAATTCATATTATGCATATATATATATATCATATTTATGTACAAAAGTATTGACTTTTCTCCAAATATTTTTGGCTTTTTGGGCTTTATCTTGGATATTTTCAAAAATATTTGGGTAAAAGTAAAAAATTTACTTTTCCGATTCCTCTCGTCAAAAACGAATCAATAATCCACAAAAGTTTGTCGCAAAACTTACCAACGTGAAAAAAAATTGAATAAAGACAACAAAAAGGCCAAAAAATCCCCAAAAGCCCTTAGCGGAACTTATCCTTAGGACGAGACATGACTAGAAAAGACAGATTGTGCCTGAATCAGTTTAGCATAGACAACACTTTCTAATCGAAGATTGGTCTTGCCCAACTCATTTATACATATCATTTCTGAAGACCCCGTCATAGCTATACATAATGACCCCATTAATCAATTAAATCACAAGATTTTTACAAAAACTCCGAACCCCTTGTTACAAACAACTCTCCAAACCCCTTGGTCTCAAATCCAAGTTTTATTTGCTTTCAGTCCCTAGATCGATACAAAAAAAAAAAACTCTTTAAGTTGATTAAAAAAGTCGAACTTTGTAGTGATAGAAATTTGTCCCATAGTCCTTGAGGTTTAACACCCGTATCTTATTCCTTATAACACTATATTTCACATTGCAACAAGTTTGATTATGACACGATGACCGGAGCAATTCAAAGTATATTGTACTGATTTGTTAACAAATCAGATCATGATTTCTCTTGCAAAATCTACTGATGAGATTGAAGAATTGTGACATAAGTTTCATTTTCTTCTTGAATTCAATGTTATCCAGAGAGTTGATTTGATGACAATGTGCTCTATGCTTTAACAAGAGCTATAGTTCAAATAAATTATGCTCCTTGGAAGTGTTCTATGCTTATCTTTTTCAACATCTATTAGACTCACCTCGGTATGCTCCGGCAAACCATATTCCTCTCTTTCCTTGAATATGATCAAGCTCAATTGATGCTTTTGATGCAGCAATGGACGGGATTGGATGGCCACTTGACCACTTAAGCAGAGTATGCTCTGGGGGGTGAGGTGGATTTATGGTAACCAGATAAGGTAGCTCTGTATCACGAATATTCTGCAAAAGAGGTTATGGAACAAATGAACATGTTAATTTCAGGAAATAGCTCATGTTTTGGTAGACAAATTACATGACAATTCTATTGAAGCTGTAATTAGTCACACTTGCTTTTAATCAAAAGGCCCGGTCACTACAAATATTTCTTTAGCAGTTTCTGATATCTGTGCAAACCTAAACTAACTCGAACTTGTAAAACATTGAAGAATTGGGCATTGCTGTTTCTGGTTTAGTGCAATTCACATTAGAGAATGCACGTAAGCTTGCCCCATTTAGTTAATCATCTTACAAGTAATTTATTGCTTGTGTTAAGAGCGGACCTTGAAGAGAGGCACTATTTTTGGCTGTGTGTTGTATGACATGGCTGCAACAGGATGAGCAAGAGCAGAGCATTTTCATAGTTGAACAAAACTGGCCCCAGGCATTATTAGAAGGCTCAGAAACAAAATTTCACACAATGGCTTCATAACCATCGAGATAATGTTCGGACCTAAAAGCTCGAATGGAACGATCTGCAAACAAGTAAATCCCTAATGAATTTGAAGGTACTCCCCTAATTAAGTTGGGCGATTCATCATATGAAGGGAAGTAGAGTACTCAGGAATTACGCATTTCCCAGCAAAAAGGGTCAGAATGGTCTTGCTGCCGCCACTTTGTTCAAGTCTAAGAGCAAATTTGTGTCACTTAAAGTGATTTGTCTGACAGGAAGTCCCTGTTCAATTTTCATGACTTCTGACCACTAAATTTGAAGGAAACTTTTTGACTTCGACCAAAATTGGGAAGTCTGTATCAAATTTTTTTCCACTACCTAATTTCTAGGCCCTCGTCTTTTCTTTCCTCTCGTACTATCCTTTTTCACAAATTCTCACCGATATAACTTTTGAATTGTGCAGTTGAATTATAATGAGGGTTGAGAGATAAACATTCTCTGTCTTCGTGAACATATCTCCGGTTCGCTTAAACTAGATGTGTAAATTATAAATTTACAAGATCTAGAACGTCATGTATTTTGACTATCAAATTCATACTGCGGAAAAACATAAAGGGTTTTGCTAACCTGGATTCATGTAGATATATAAGACAAGAGATCCAAGCTGATAATAGAAGAGATAAGAAATCCAGCCCGTAATACAAGAGCAAAAAAAGCTCTTGGAAGAAGATAGGTTTCTCTCTTTCCCCTCTATACAATATGTTCAGTGTACGTTGCTCACATACATTGATAGGAAGAAACTGAACATATTCTTTAATAGGAGAGAGAGGACCCACTCCTCTTAAGTTCTTCCCTCCCTATCTACCATCATCAATGCATTGCATCATTGATCATACTAATAATGCAAACTGATTATAAGGGTGTGTGCATCTGGCGGGGAACATATGGGGCGCATTCTTACAAGATGAACTTAATGGTTAATCCAGGTAACTGTGTACTTTTATAAGGCAGTCCTCACACTCTAGAATAGCTTGCCCTTCCATTTTTTTTCGGGCGGGTGGGGAGAAGATAACTGAAACTACAAATAGAATTAAACAACTATTAAGGTGGATCAGTAAAACATAAGATAACGTGTTACGAAGTACGAACCTGTAACACGTTGAGCCAGTATGTCAAGCAAACCTTGTCATCCGCAGTTGTAAGAAAATTCTGACCACTCCATGCAGCCATGTTTTGGGGCATGAAATTCTTATCACGATGAAGGAAAATATCACTGCCACATAGAGTTAGAAAATGGTTGCACGTTAATAGCTGATAAACTAAACCAGAGTCTTGCATTGTTAATTGTCAGTGCCACTTCATAGAACCCAAAAGGAAATGAACCACAGACAATCAAATATGTAGTCTTTGTACTCCAGCTGAAACAAATATACAAGTATGTATATTTTCAAGGTAGTAAGCACAGCCCGTTACACATCAAGAAAATTACAAACAGACATTGGTAATACAAGGAAATCCAACTCCTTTTGCATTTGCAACTCAGAAATATTTACAAGTTAGAACGCTGCATTTCGATAACAAAGTGATATCATTGTTTCCAGACTCATGAAGATATATAGGACATAATAGCTAAGGTATTAACTACATTAGTGGGAGATAAAGCTTGTTAACATCACCAAACCTCTAACTTTACCACCATTTATAGGAAATCATAACCTCTTTCTAATAATCAGAAAGAATATTGTTCGAGTGTATTCTTGCCCAAGGGTTCGAAAATTGTTGTGATAAATCATACCTTATTTGCTTATGAGAAAAATAGTGGTCGGTTTAAGAACTCTTATCCTGGAATGTTTACAAAGGAAACCTGATACTTTCATGACCTAAGAAGCACGACAAACTTCCACAGAGGAGGCGTTGTGCTGGACCACGAACACTCGTTGTAGTCCTAAAAACATGTCCACACTACTACGTGTCCTCATTAGATAACTAAATCCCTAATGTAAGATACTTTAAGAACACCTGGTGGACACTTCAACAATATCAGTTCTTCTACTTCACATATGTGAAAATCTCTTCATGGTAATCCTGTTATGAATAGTTCGTATTGCCACTTATATATGCACCCTTAACATGGTGTGGAACTCTTATGAGGTGGTGTGGATATATGTAATGTTCTAAGACTTAGGGTTAACTAGTTTAATGATACTAGAAAAATAACGAGACACATTTTTCATGACCTTGGAAAAAAAAAATAGTAATATAGACTTTTATTTGATGTACGATAAACATAAACCTTTAACATGTTCAAGGCGTGTCATGCCCCTGATTTTTTGGAAAATGAGTTGTCGGTAAGCTTGTGTCACGTGTCTGTGTCAGTGCTACTTAGTTCATGATATGATGATATGATAATGAAGAATACTAAATGTTCCTTCGCATTTTGCATCAAACCAGCTATCATATATCAATGGATGGTTGCAAATCTCCATGCAAGTGGAATTAAAGCAAACAACTTTCTAATTAGATCCAACATCTTTTTGCTATTAACTTCAAGTGAAGTAAAGTGGCACATCATCAAAACAGATTGACAGGGATTGAAGGAAATATAAGATATAAGTCAAAGATCCTTATGAGTAAATTATATCTAGCCCTGTTCTAATTTATGAAGCTTTGTTTTAGTTTTTCTAACCAAAAGGGTGGAGTAGGGGGCAACCGGCAATGACAACCTCCCCTAACCCCTGGGCATGTCCACAAGGAATTCAGACCCCCAGCAAGCCCAGTGAAGGATCAATTCTCCATAGGTTTATACTGCTCCACAAAGGGCTAATGGATACAGTTTGGCTTCGCAGGTGGGCAAGGTTCAAATGGTTGTTGACTACAAGACAAGAGCCTTTGACCTCCTGACCATCCAAAGTCCAAACCACTTTGAAGCCGTTTGCCACTAGGCAACCCTGATGGTAACTTATGAAGCTGAACTATCATATTGTATTTTGTATGAGCATCCCAAAGGGAGCCTTCAAATCCCACATGGCAAAGCAACAGGCACTTGTGAAACCAACACCAGCACCAACCCAGCAGCCATTTGAACGGCCAAATCTCAGGTGCATTTTGGCATGACCTTCACTCATGTCATTTTTGAAGGCAATGTCAAATCTTTTTTTTTTGTTAGAAAAAGTGATCATTTGAGGACAAAATTTCAAAAAAGAAAAAAATGACAACTCCAAATTTGAAGCTATGATTGGAGAGGGAGAATATTGTTGATGTCAATTTGCCACATGAGCCTTCAAAAACAATTGACACCACCAAATTTGAAGTCAAAGTTGGAGATGCTCTAACATTCTTATAAGGACACTTTTCAATATTCTCCTTGAGAAATAAGTAGGGGCCCATCTTAGAAGTTTGCTTTGGGCCCATAAAAGTCCATGGGCTGGCCCTAGTTCTAACTTTACCCAAAGAATATATAAATTATGATGACACCAATAGATCTAGTGCATGAAACAAGAATAGGGATGCAATTATGATAACACCAAGCGCTGTTCGCTCCTCATACATGAAGTAAAAACTATTTGCTTCATCAAGTGGCACCAAACACAGAGAAAGATAAAAAGATATGTGACATAAGTTACTATAGTGTTTTTGAAGCTATAAGTGCCCTAATTGATATGAAATTAAGAAAGATGCTCTAGAAATTTGACAAGAGAGTAAACACATTACCTATAGACATACTGGAAAGCACCAAGTACTCTCGTTTCATCACATGTTGCTTGTTTCCCCAACATTTTCAGAGTATCTGGAGCATTTGTGGCCATTATGCATCCATCATAGGTTTCTTGGGAACCATCTTGACAGGTTATGAGGCAACCTGCGCAAATTCCTTCCGCATTTACATCACAACTCCGGTGGACACATTGCTTAGAACACTACCACAGCTAGCTAAACCTCTTTCCTACGTTCTTACTTAACAGCTACAATACAACAATTACTTCTAGTGTCACAAATTAATCCCTTCTACTATTAGATCTCATGTTTTACAATCCATGGAAATTGAAACACTGGCTTTATGTGCTCAGCAAATACAATGAAGCCGGTAATTAATCATACAAAACTAACTTCTCCTGGTCCATCCCTCAATGTTGCTCCTCTCTGCATCCTAGTTTTCTATTTTCTTTTTGTTTGCATATTCATATATACTGCATACACAAATATATTTTCTTGGTGAGGTGGGGGCGGAGGAAGGTTTGTGGAGTCCACTGATCAAGCTATTCACCATCGGACGTTTTAAGAGCATAACAATTCGGGGTCTTATATGGGGCTTTCATCTTCCATAGAGTTCAGGTTTTGTTTGGAACTTCCGGATCCGGATCAAATAAGTTTGAAGAGTGTTATAGGCACCCTTTTGGTTAGAGGCATTCTTTGGATTCTGTCAATGCAATTTGTCACTCCAGGTTTGAGATTTTGTTACTACGCTGATCGGTTATTGTTGCAGAACCTTCTTTAACTTCGTCCAGCCTTAATTTTTTGCTGCATCTCCAAGGTTTTGGGCAGTGTTGAATAGCCAATGCATATTCTTGCGTCGACTTTTTTGCCAGACTCAGTTGCAGGTAATAACGAGTTTTTTTGTTCCAGCCCTGGGGATGAGGTAGCAGGATTGACACAGACAACTCTTTTCCCCAATATTTATCTAACTTTGTTTTGCTGATTTCTATACACTGTCTTGTTATTAATGAAGTTCTTCTTTTTCCTTAAAATTGAAAAAGGTGATATTTCTAATTAATCAAAGCTGAAATCGACAACACACAGCTTTTCTTAAGTTAAAATTGGAACACAAGGTTCATAAAATTGGCATTTCATCCAGTCATGTAAGTTTTATTCAGTGAACCAAAGAAAACAAGATCAGAACGGACAAAATCCTAATCGTTTCATCATATTGTCACCTACTTTACTGATCGTGCGCATTTGTGTGAATACCTAAAATCACGTCAATCTCATTACTCCTTCGGCCCCATTGGTTAGTCCACTGTATTAAAAAATTCAACTTATAAAAGCGACATACTCATTAAACTTTTACTTTCCCATATACTCTTCAACACTTTCCCATGTCAGTATGGGCTGTTACTTTTATTTGAAAAGAGAAGGCCGGAAGAATAATATTATCAGCTAATTGACTTTTCATAGTAGATGTTTTGGGTGGGACAACCAAAAGTGAAAAAAGGAACCAATGAAGAGGGACGGAGGAAGTAAATAGTATTGTCGCAATTATTTCAATCCAAAGAACCAAACACATCTTCTTGCAAAGTAAGAGGCATCAACATAGAAAATAGAAGAAATTCAATATCGCAAGTATGTTACTCACCATTATCTGTTGAAACAGAAAGAACCTCACAACCACTTCTTATTCGACAACCTCTGCTCTCCAACTGTTCTCTAACCTGTTTATGTTGCTTAATTAATACGAGTAATTAGCTAACATGAGCGTTTCACGTATAAGAACCTAAGCGTTTGTAGTTATCCAACTACAGATATTTGAGGTGTTTTGAAAATACTGGAATCACCTTTTTGACATAATTTTGTGAACCCCATCTGAGAGTATGCCATTGGGGACGGCCAAAGAGCTGTGGGCAGAGTAAAACAATCTTAAGGAACACTTCAAAATAAACCAGACATGAAAATCTCATTCAGCAGGCATTAAAACTATCTGATGCAACAATAGGAGAGGCGGTACAACTTTGACCAATGTTTGCGCAGCTGAACTAAAATGATTCATAACTAACTCCAATCATTTTCGTAATACATCCGTGGATACTGTACACCCATTCATAACTAACCAAAGTAATACGTGAACAGATGTATGTACCTGAAGCAAATGGCGACTGCGGCAAAGTGAAAGAACAGAATATGCAGAAAAGTTGATTGGTCCTTCTGAAGGGCAGGACCGGAGCGAAGCGCACATGGGAAACTGTGCAATTTATAATCACATACTGACTCTGGTGAGAACTATACTCAATCAAGGGGAAAGTCCAATTTACTTCCATGATAGAGGCTGGGTGCCGTTTATTGCGACACTTAACCTTAGCCAATAGCCACGTAACCGGGACTCATGTGCTATATGATTAAAATGAACCACCAATCTTAGCAGTCAGTGTAAGGGATGCGCCCAGTTGCAATGGAAAATGTGGAAGACCATTTTGCTCCTAAAATGAAGACTAAACTAAACGGAAAGGCTACAATACACACCCCTATTTAGCTGTGTACGGTATCCACCCTTGATACGCTTTGAATTCGTAACATTTTGTGCAAAAGGTCATAACAATTGTATAAACATTCATATTTCATGACATTTGCATAGAAAATCATAACATTTCTTTAAAAGTTCGTAACACTACAAATGACATTATACAAAATAAATGTCATGAATCTATATACAAAAGTCATGAATTCGAGACTAATGTTGTGAACTTCTATGTAAAATATTATAAAGTCAAAGTGATTCAAGGGTGCATACCGTACGCACAGGGATGTGTGTTGTGAGGAAGGAAGGAAGGAAACCCACTTCACCCTATCTCTTCCTTCATCCTCCCTCCCTCCCTCCCTCCCTCTCTCTCTCTCTCTCTCTCTCTCTCTCTCTCTCTCTCTCTCCAGAAGCTGCAATCCATCACCAATGGCTACCTCGCATTGCATACTCCTACCCTAGCTGTCATAGATAGCAATCTCGAATCCATACCAATATCAGTTCAAACCCATTTATGCACATTCTCACCCACAATTTCCGTTGGTTTCTCTTTCATAGAAAATGAACAAGTTCGGAAAATTTCTCAGCCAACTACTACTCCGTACTTGTGATGCCCCGAAATAGCGAAAACGCAACCGAGTTCAAGAAACATGGTCGAAAAAACAAAAAAAAACAGGGAAAATGACGGCCACGTGTTTTGATAATTAACTAGTGTTTACCGTGCTTACGGCACTACGCACTCCGGTTGTGCCTGTAGGTTCGGACATTTTTGTAATATATTTTTATTTTTTTATGCCAACGCCAGAAGTCGAGCGGTGAGTAAAAAAAACCGATAGCATTTTTGTAATATATTTGTAAGAGTAAGTGTTTTCTTAAGAGAGTTGGAGAGCACACCTCATCCATTGGATCAAATGAATCTCAGCCCTTGGATCAACTTGTGTTTTTTGGAAGCCCACACCCTTGTGTTTTATTAGGTAAACTAGTGATTACCCCGTGCCTAAAGGCACGGAACAACACACTCATCAAAAAAAAAAAAACACGGCACAACACTTTTTTATTACAACTTAAAAAAATTATCCTTCCCTTCTAGTGATCTTAAAAAACCCAAATGAAATTTTTTATAATTTATTTTATAAAATTCTCTTCAAATAGTATAAACTGAACTAATTTCTTCTAAGAATAGTTTCATAACAAATAATACCACACTCATTGAAAAAGTAGGAGCACATACCCAAATGAAATTTGTAATTAACTTATGCACAACCATTCGTTAACAGCTATCACAATCAACTAATACTTATATCACACTCGTATCCGATATAGTTCAACCAGCAACTAATCCAAAAAAAAAATGAATAGTTTTAAAACTCCAATTCCCGTAAGTTAACGAATGCTGTTTTTTTTTTAACATTGAAAATGATTCTTGCAACGGAATGCTACAACTTGAGTTTTTTCCCCCTTCAAATCAAAGGAATGCTACGGGCCTACAACTGAGACAAATTATCAAGCACTACTACTTTCAATCATGCGTCCAAAAAATAGGTGAAACAACTTGTTAGCAAAAAAAACTAAGTTTATTCTTTTGTATGACTAAAGTTTCTATAATGTTTTTCTATTGTTACCTCAGTTGATGGAAGAAATGAATTGAATAGAGTTTTCTGATGGATGAGTGGACAATGCACAACACCTCAATGATAGAGTTAAAGATTGACGATAGGGTAAAGAAAACGTTTTGATAATAAAAGGCTCGTTGTTAAATAAAGAGGGAGGGAGAGGATAAATTTATTAAAGAAGTTGATTGGACGGTTGGAGAGGTGCTCTTGTTTGTATGTGTAGACAAAAATCGCTTTGTTTTATAATATAGATTCTATTTTCGGTGATTTCCGTGATGTAAGAAGAAATACGAAAAGAAATGTTGGTTTTGATTTCGGTGATCTCGGTGGTTTTGAGACAAAAATCGCTCTGTTTTATAATATAGATTCTATTTTCGGTGATTTCCGTGATGTAAGAAGAAATACGAAAAGAAATGTTGGTTTTGATTTCGGTGATCTCAGTGGTTTTGGTTCCCGTGATCTCAAGATTTTGTACAAAGGTTATGATTTTGGTTTTCATTTGAATAATGCCTTAATGGGTGGTTTTGAATACAATGCCTTAATGTGAGAGAGAGAGAGAGAGAGAGAGAGAGAGAGAGCAATGTGGTTAATACATTAGGAAACCTTCATTCCTTTGATTCAACGGCTATAACCTTATCACTAAGTACAATCGAACGACTGTAGATGCATCTATGTTTGTATGTATAGACATTTTGGTGAAAAATCGCTCTGTTTTATAATATAGATATCCGGACATAATATGGATTAACTCGTTTACAGTAGTAGTGTAAACGTGGAGTTTACACCCTCATGTAGGCCCCATGTCGAATCGACAATTTATTGTAATAATCTGAATCGTTCATTTCATAGAGCCCACAGAGTAGTGTATATAAGCAAAAAATCAGTTCAACCCAACATTGATAGATATATCAAAAATTAAATTTTGGCTTATAAAATGGACGGTCTGGATTCTGTCAATAGTTTTTAAGTTAAAATAATCTAGGCCGCCGATTTTATTAACCAGAATTTAATTTTTGATATACCTATGAATATTGGGTCAAGCTAATTTTTAACATATATTGTAATATCCCAAAATTTTTAATAAATAAAAATTTCGTGATATTATTTCAAAAATCAAATTTTCGTTGTTTTCCGATTTGCTAGTTAATAAATTTTGATTTAATTAGTTAATTTCCATTTAAATTCAATTTGGATGTATTAATATCCATGAAAAATATTTTATTCGTTGTCGAGATTTCTGTTCTGTAAACCGAGACCGAGATTATTCTAAAAATATTTTTTTGTTAGTCTATAGTAATATTTTCTAATTTTTCCAAACTCAAAAAAACGGACCGCCGTACACCGCATGATATGTTCCGCGCCCACGATAATAATTCTCCCTCCCCTTTCTCTCTGCCGAACCACCAACCCCCTACTCCATTTTTTTTCGCCCCCTACTCCTCCCCATCACCCCACTCTCCTCTCCATTATAAACACCTCCCTCTCCCAATCCAGAAAACTCAACATTAACACCTTTCACACTACAACAGAAATTCAGAAGCTAGGAAAGGAGAGAGAGAGAGAGAGCACCTCTCGGCCTCCACCACCTCGAGAGAGAGAGAGAGCACCGCTCGGCCTCCACCACCTCCTACCGCCACCACCACTCTCGGCTCCTCCTCCTGCCACCACCTACACCGGTCTCCTCCGGCCACAACTGAACTCCACCACCTCTCACCATCATCATTTCCTCCAAACGGACCACCCACCACCGAGCCCCACCTCTCGGCACCACCACCAAGACCAACCGCCACCTCTGGCCCGTACCCGCCACCTCCGGCCCGTACCCGTTACCTCCTCCGGCCTGTACCCACCACCACCCCGCCTTCCATGACCCGCCATATCAGCCGTGGGTGTGTGCACAGTGCACACGCCGAATGTTTCGGTGTACACCGCGCTGCGGGCCCCGTCGGAGTGCCGCCGGACGCCGCCTTGAGATTTCGAAACAACCACGGTGATCTACGGACACCGTACAACACTTACCCAGATTTAGAATCGCGTTTGAGGTAGTTTTCCGGAAAACTGTAACTCAATCTGCATTTAAATGGAGTTGGGACTAAAACTAAATTTTGGATGAAGATGATGACTTATTCTTAAATTTTTAATTACTGTTTAGTCCTGTTTATATTAAAATTCAATCCGGTTGTGGTGGAATAATTAGCGTTATACCCTGTGAAAATTTATGATCGTTTAACAGGTGTTTGATTGCGAAATTACCGTTGATGCATTGTTGATTTGTATTTAAGTGGACGTTTACGTGTTTAATAGATTATTGGGGTAAATACATGTTTATGAAATATTAACAAGAATATTTACTAGTAAAAATTTATTTAAATTGTAAACAAGAAATATTTTAGATTATGTATTAGTTAATCTTTAACCCTAATAAATATTGACTAGAGAATAGCCTCGCATAATTTGGTTGTTATGAAAATCTCATATTAATATTTAATAGAGTTAGTAAATACTAAATTTAACAATAAGTATTTTCCAATAAAAAATTAGTTTGTAAAATCTATGAATAATATGAGAGTTAAAGATAATGTTTAAATAGTAGAAATGTTTTGTAAAATTTCTAAACGTGAGAAATAGACTTAATTTTAAGAGTAGTAATTAATTGTTTGACTGAATATTTATTGTGTTACTCTCATGATTAATTCTATGACAGGATTAATTTTCTCGCATAATTAATTTTATCGCATGGTTATGAGTTGTTAGCATGTTAGTACTTTTAGTTGAAATGTTGAACCGTGTGATATTATATTGTGGTTGTAGATTGGACAAATAGGTTCCCGGAATGGTTACGAGTAGTGATTCATGTAGACGATATTAAGTAAATGGAAACTGATAAAGTGTTGATGTTTGAGGTTGTGGATTGTGATTTGAGCTATGGTTATGGCAAGGGTAACCAATGGGGCCCTGTGTTGAAATGGGTAACTAATGGGGCCCAGTGTTGAGAGATGTTGTGACGCTAACGTATAATGCGTCATGGGAAAATTCGCTTCTTTTGTTCAAGAGGGAATAGGTCTCATGAGACGGTTATAGTTAGTGGTAGGTGATGTCCGACCCTAATGTACGATGCGTCATGGGAGGACTCGATCCTCCTGTTATGGTCTTAAGTGAGAACATACTAGATACATAATTTAGGTGCGCTCACCTAGGACCCTGGTGCAGGACAAGCAAGAGGAATGGTGGACCCATGAGACGGTTGTAGTTAGTGGATGTGGGAGGAAAGGACCTTGTGGAGAGGATCCTTAGATTTCATGTAAGACAATGGATAGTAAAGAAAAAGACAATGTGTTGTTATTCTGTATCTCCTGTGAATTGTTATATTGTTGATCTGCATATTGTGGTATTGGGTTTTAGGATTTCTACTTAGTGAATTATCACTTAGGATACGTTTGTATCCTGGCAAATCGTTTGCTTCGGCGTTCAATTTGCCAGAGCGTGCAGGATTCCACAGTGGAGCAGTTGATACAGGTGGAACCCCTGGAACGGAGTTTGGGCCAACGTTGCTTGGAATTCGTGTCAAAACTAGAGTCGCTCTGGAGTTGCTTTTGTTAAATAAATGTACATAGATTTTGTATTATTTTGAAATTGAAATTTTTGTATAAGGATAAATAGGGGCCTAGAAGTTTGTAAAATTCAGCATATTTTAAGAGTAATGTGCCTGAAATTCCTTAAAAAATCGGGGCGTTACATATATACACTATTTTGTGGGCCCTACAAAATTACAAAATAAATGATTCAAATTATTGCGATATATTGTCGATGGGGCCCATAAATTTACACCCCTACTGTAAACAAGTTTAATCTCAAAAAGAAAAAAAAAAAGCAAGGTCGAGTGGAATAGACTTGTACACAACCCTAGCAAAAATTTTAGCCAAAATACCTATCTAAAAAAGTCACATTTCTATATATATATTTTTTTGATCCGCACATTTCTAATTTAGCTAGTCACTTTTTGAATGCATATGTGGGTCCCATTTCTCACTAAATACTTACTTCCTCCGTCCCCATTCTTTTATCCATCGTCCTATTCCAACCGGATAAAAACTAATTATAACTTTTAATTGGTAATACTGTTTATATGTAATATGGATCTTATTTAATAGACCCCAATGAGCTCTTTTAAATGATATTTTCAAAATTACCTAAAAGATTATAGATTGCAAGATATAATCAATTGAAAAGTGACACGAACTCTCAAAAGGGACTAAAGAATTGGGACGGAGGGAGTATTTTAAGAGCCCCTATTAAAATATTTATGAAACTGTACTCTATTAAAATATTTTTTTAAGAGTCCCTTTGAATGGTTAGAATTTAGAAAGGGTGAAATAAGAAAAAAGAGTCATTTCTCACTAAATTTCACCATTTTTTATGAGATTGGGTGAGAAATGGGAGAAGCCAATCAAAAACAATTTATTTTTGTACTTTTTCACTCCGTTTCTCATCAAAATACTCAATCCAAATGAGTGATTTGGCTAGAAACCACAACCCTTTCTTTTCTTTTTTCATGAAATTACTTCATCCAAAGGGGCTGTAAGTGTACAGCCAGACGCGAACCCACAACGACATCATTCAAACCGCTCATATCGTTAGCGTCGTTGAGAATATCATCCACGAAACAAAATCATTTTGATCGGATATCGATAGGTATCAAACATCATTGTATGTTTAAAATAATTCTTTCGTTTAGACACCTATAGATGTTCGGTGAAGATTATTATTTTTTTAATGAATATATAATTTCTGTTTTGTGATCAGAGTTAAATGTCAGGGATAAACCGCACGCGATGTATAATACCATGGTTAAGATGGACTTTTCCCTTGAACAATTAACACTAAACCCATAATACGAATGAATTAACATAATTAATGAAGTTAATTTCTCACAAGGTAAGCTTTTTGAAATACTTCAGAGTAACCCCGTGATTCGATAAAATGGCCCAGCGTCTCGTTGCGACGTCTAATGTCGGGGTTGTCTTCGAGATCTTCAAGGTACCTGCAACGGATATGGAGATAAATCCTCAAATACGGTTTGAACACAATAGGGGTCCTGAAGAGGTCCAACTTTCTGTATCGAAAAATCTTCCGTGCCTCTTTTCCGGTGCAACCGATTTGGTGGGCTAAACGAAGAGGACATTAGAATTGATTTGCTAGAAAATTCGGGGGAAAACGGGTAATGGTAGGAAACTAATTAAATTTTCCATTGTTTTTTGTTAATAATGAAATTCATTCACGGATTGCCCAAAAAGGGAAAAAAGAGATTCAATCTAACTTCACACAATTGTGACAGAACTGTCCCATTTGACATCTTTTTACCCTGGGGTTAATTTCAAATTTGAGTAGTGTCATTTGTCACTAGTAATAGTAAACAGTTTTGGCACTAGTGTGGCTTTTATTAGTATACAAAATTAAAGGCCGTTGATTTTGTCACATCATTTTTTGTTAATGCTACTCCCTTGCAAGTTGCAAGTATATTCTTGGTGCAAAAATACACTTGTAGGGGAGTGGCGTTAACAAAAATGGGAGTGACAAAATCATTTCCCAAATTAAACCTTATTTTTGAATTTTTGTGAATATTGTATTTGTCTGATTTTAGTGAATTGTTTAAATTTTGTTAATTGTTTTCTCTCTATGTGGCTCTATGCAAAGTCAAAGTTGGCAAAAACATAAAAATGTTTGGTAAAAGTTGTACTAAGAGAAATGGATTAAAGACAAAAGGGGATGACACCCTAAATAGTGAGAGATTTTTCAGTGCCGAGCGGGTATATCCCACGTGATACCCGCTCGGCGCATCCGAGCCGTCCGATACATTTTTGGACGGCTCAGATTGAAATCCTCTCTCTCCTCTCACCCCAACACTTTCTCTCTCCTTTTCTCTCTCCAAATCTGAGCCATTCAAAAATAAAATGGACGGCTCGGATGCGTGAGCGGGCAACCACGTGATACCTGCTCGGCACTGAAATTTTTTCCCTAACTAGTAGTACTACCCATTGACTTATTTGAGCTGACCTCAAAATTAATAATCTATCTTTTAATGGACCGTATGTACGTACACAATTGTGTTCGGGAATCGTTCGATACATGTACATCGAATGAACATGAGTGAAGTCATGACCGGAATTGTGTTTTAAAGTTGTGCAAGTAGCACCATACATACTTACATCAGGGCGTCGTCCTTGAACTTGGCAATTTCTCGGATCATTTGCCAAAAGTATGGATTGAGAACATTCGTCTTTTGTGCAAACAAACTCGAAATTCCATTTCGACTCCCCCACTCATAGCCGTGGCCTCTGTCTATGCTCACCGAGAATGACATGTCAGATTCCTCCATCTCGACTCCAAGACTTTGGAAAAACTCCATCAAGTTTGGATATGTTACCTGTCCAAGTACATACACCCAACATTAATTTTTACGAACTTAGGCATTTTGGAGGTGATCTAGGCTCTATGCAAGCAATATATGTTACGCGTAGAGAGGTGGTTACCAATATCATTTCTTTGTACTTTCAAGAACATTTTGGGCTCCTCACATCCACTAGCGGACTGAGTGAGGGTCACGTGTCCCTACTCATTTTCACCGATTTTGTACATATAGATTTTTTGGATTCACCTTAGGTCCTATATAAATGATCGCAATGGTTCATTTTTAGAGAATAATATTTAAGCCTTATCTAAAAAATATCCACTCCTAAAAAAACTAAACAATAACTTTTAACCCCCTTCTCGAATAATCCCCCTCCAACCATATCCACTTCTTTACCCCCTCTTTCCCTCCTCCCCTCCAATACATATTCCTTAAACAAAAGAGCCGTAAAGAGTTTCAAATGGTAAGTGGTGGCTATTTTTTGTATTAGACTTCATATTCGCCTGGTGTAATGGAATGGTTGTAATTATTTTGAAAAAAAATTTGAGATTGGAATAATATATGCAAAATTCATTAAATTGATTAAATAAAGTTTGTGAAACCAATTTATAAGGTAAAAATGCAAAATATTAAAAAGGGAATTTAGTGGGGGGCCTGGCTCCCACTGGGCCCTCACTGCCTTTGCCACTGATTATGTTGCTACTTAGACAAAAATAACAGAATGATATGAGCCATGAGGTAATTGAAGAACATTACAACATGTAGACATGGAATATATTACACGTCACATATTGACTATATTATATGATATCGATGTCCTCAATCTTATGATTTCAAACATAGAACTAGACCAAAAAAAAAACCTAGTATCAGGCAAAATATATGACATTATTTCAAACACCCGCCCCCTCCCAAAGTACTGCTATCCACCTCCGGCCACCGGACGCCCTACCCGCATCGGATGCCGTTGATTCCGGCGTAGGCCCCCTCAGTTTTTTTTTATAGAATTTTTGGAAGGCTCGAATCGGCCGTCCGGTGGCCGGAGACGGCCCGGCGCGGCCGTTGGTACGATTTCCCTCCCCAGCCGGTCGGTACCTATATCATTTTGGTATGGGAGCCGTTAATGCCATGACAGGTTGTTTTAATGCCATGACAAAATCAGCTGAGTTCCAATTTTACCCCGCTCCACTCTCTCTCTCTCTCCTCAGCCCCTTATCTCCTGATTCTATACCGGCCTCTTCACAGGGCAAAAACCCACTTCCATCTCCTTCCTATCTTCTCCTAGCCTTTCTTTCCTTGATTTCTTTGATTACATACTTTCGTTTGTATTTTCTCATCAAACCTATTTCCATGGTCGAGAGGAAGAGGTCGAGAGTAAAACAAATAATATCAAATCAAACAAAAAACCCAAAACCCATTTGTGACCAAATCGATTGTATTTTTCTAACCAAAACTGTAACGCCTCGATTTTTCGAGAGCAAAATAAAATGATATAATTTTCCAAAATAAAGGTTTAGCTATCACAATCTCAAGATAAATTTACTGATTCAAAATACATAAACTTCAGAGCCGACTCTAGGCTGGATACGGATTCCAAGCATACTCGATCTTCATTCCTAATATTCCTTCTGTGTCAAATTGCACCATCATTGAATCCTGCGCTCTCTGGCAAATTGATCGCCGAAGCAATCAATTTACCAGGATACAAACGTATCCGTGAGTGATAAATCACCCAGTAGAATAATCCAACCCAACTACCCCTCTTACTATACAACTAGCAATCAGCAGAATAAACATGGTACGAAGAAATAAAACAGAGATATTTCATATAAATTGATTTATTACTATCCATTATCCTGTCGTGTGATCTAAGATCTCATCCACGAGATCTTTCCTCCCCAACCGCTAGCCATGCTCGGTCCCATGAGATCACTTTATTTTGTTGTCGCGGATTGCACCTAAGTTATGTACCCAGCGTGTATCCCTCTCATTACAACAAAAGAAAGCTTATCATGCCTGAATCATAACTACGGTTCGCCTATCTTATGCACCACTTCACAATCAACACTGGGCTTACTTTGCCAGTTTCAAATCATTACATTCATCACTGGGCTTACTTTGCCAGTATCAATTCATCACTCAACACTGGGCTTACTTTGCCAGTTTCAAATCATCACATCCAACTCATCATATCTCAAAATCACGCCTACAGGCAATCTGAAACCAAAACTTTCCAATTCATCCATTACCTAGCATCGTCTAGGTGAATTCTATTTCGCATACCACCCCATGTCTCTAGGGTCCAATCTAACATATTAATCAGAGGTTAGAATAATAGATAAGCAATCAGAATAATACTTGAAATAAACAATAAGCATAAAAATCACGTAAAATTTTATGAATGGGCCGTTGCCCTTAGTCCTGTATGGCCAAGATGTAAATAATAAAGCAAGAAACTTTTATCTAGTAAAAGTTTTTATAAAAAAAAAATATAATTTAGGCTTGTATAAATTTTATTTAGGAAATTAGATTGATTAATGACCATAATAAATACAATAAATAAATAATAACATTAGAAATAATTAGCATGACCTTAAAAGGGTTCCTATGATCCTACACAGTGGGATCGAGTGTCAAAAATCGAGTCCGGAGGGTCGCGAGATTATTTAAAATAATACTATTACCGAAAGCTACCGAAAGTAAAATAATTAGGTAATAAATAATCTAATAAATAAAATATGTTGAGGTTAACAAGGTTTTGTCTTGGAAGTGTAAAGAATCTAAAAAAAAAATTTATTCGGATATTAATAAAATGGTTTATAAGATCGCAAGGATTTTTCGATTGGAAACATTGTAAGAGAAATAATAAATAGTTAATTAAATAAAAAAATATGAAATTAACAAGATATCACCTTTGAGGTGTGATAAGTCTAGGAAAAATAGTTTGAGTGTTGGAAACGTTGTTTGGATGGTCGCAAAGATTTTTCGTTTGAAATCTTTGAATGAAAATAAACAAAAAATTTAATAAATAGATATTAAAATTAAAAAAATATGATATTAACAAGTTATGATCTTTGAGGTGTGAGAAGGCTAGGAAAAATAGTTCGGGTGTCAAAAATCGAGTTCGGGATGTCGAAAAACGAATTCGGAACGAAACAAATCCTGCCGCAAACTCGCGGCTGGTTCTTGCGGTCCGCACCTCGCGGCCGCAAACTCGAAGGCAGATTCGGTTTTTTTGGTTTTTCGCTACGGTTTTGATGCATGGAACCATTTGGGGCATAGGGTTATGCTTAAAAACATTTAATATACTTAGAGGAGAGGTTGGAATAGATTATAATACCTCGATTGGATCGAATTGATTCTCAAACCGAAACTTAAATTTTTGGGAGGATGACTTCGGGTTCTTTGATCAGGGGACCTTGGGACCGAATTGGACGATGCTTGATGATGCTAGGGGTTGAGAGAAGTTATTGGAATGATCAATTCGGGTTTCGGTTAGGTCTTGGTACGAACCCCACTTTTCTCTCTTTTTCTTTCTCTCTCTAGAACTCCATGGCTTGGAGCTTCAATTGGCCACGGTTTTTCCCTCAATTCTGCTCGATGGAGGGTGTAGGGTGTAGGGATGAATTCGTGGCCGAAGTGGTGGGGGATTTAAAGGAGAATTTTGATGAGGGTAATAAGATTGTGTTTTAATGAAATTCTAACTCTTGGGTTTTTGTGATGGACGGGAATATGGACGAAAAATAGGACCAAGGAGGAAGTAGAGATTGAGTAGGAGTAGGAGAGGGAGAGATGGGAGGAATTTTAAGCATGCATGCAACTATAAAAATAAATAAGATAAGATAATTATATTTTTTTGTATTTATCTATTAAGGAAAAGGAATTATATAAAAAAATAATAATAATAAAGACCTAATAATATTAACGCTATTATTTAAAAAAAATTGGGTCGAAAATCCAGGTTGTTACAAAAACCCATTTGTGACCAAATCGGTCGTGGCACTAAAAAAAGATGTCGTGGCTTTATCTCTCTGATCACTTCCTCCTCCTCCGTTTCCCCTTGTCGAATCGGTGCGGCAACGATTCCGACTTGTGGAGGTGGTCTAGAGCAACTCCCAAACAGAGATCAAGGGCTTTGAAATGGATTTAGGTCGAGTACACACTGTATATAGGGCAGGTACAGGCGACGCCGACTTGGCTTGGGCGGTGTCTTAAGTCCAGCGGTGCCTGGCTATGCTAATCGACTTCAGCATCGCCGGAAAACAAAAAAGTTGTAATAGGGCAAGTGATAACGGAGGAGGAGGAAGTGATCAGAGAGAGAGAGAGGCCTTCATGTTTGGTCGACGGATGAAGGGAGGCAGCAGCGGCACGGTTGGGATCTGAAAGGTAGAGAGAGAGAGAGTTGTGAAATATGTTCCGACTTTAGATCGGAGAGAGAGTGGAGTAAAATTGGAACTCAGCTGATTTTGTCGTGGCATTAAAACAACCTGTCGTGGCATTAACGGCTCCCTTTTCGTATATATATTATATGACATATATGCCCTCAATCTTATTATTTCAAACCTTCACTCTCACACTCACACTCAACAAGCCTCAAGTACGGGAGCATTACGTACTATGGGGCCGGCAGAGAACCACAACAATCCAAGACTTGTTTTCAAAGTAATTTGTTTAATTTTTGTTATAAGGTCAAGAGAAAATGCATGTACAAAATCTTATGTAATTTTTGTTTATATATGGCGGTTTACTATTCCATTATTATACCACATGTCATTGATACACATAATGAACATCTCGAGATTTAATTCTTCAATTTGTAAAAACACTGTTTTTAGAAAATTTTAAAAACCAAATTTAATATTTAAATTATGTGGTAGGAAAAATTTTCTTTTCTTATTCGCCCCCTCTCAGTTGTCATCGCTCTGCAATTGAGAGAGACAATATACAAGTCAACCATTAATCTACTAGGAAATTGATTTTGATAAAGTTGTCCAAAAAGAGATTCGAACACATATTTGTTCCCGAGCATTTGATAGGTGTGAGTTCTCATGCGTATATAGTGACGCCCGCATGTATATTGAATAATTTTGGACACATCTTTATCTATTTCTCTTCTTGGCATCCATAGCACTAGTGCTACAACTTTCTGTAGCACTAGTGTTGCATGTGGATTATATATGGCCCCTTGCAGGCATTATAAAGGGTGTTTGGAAGCTAGTTATATTTTAAATTGTGAAATGTGAATTGTGGATGGTAGATTGTAGCTAAGGCGCGCAATAGGAGGGATGGCCCTGGCCCCCCAGGTTTTGAGTACTTACAATTTAGTACTTAAAATTGGAATAACAAAAGTCAACATCAATTCCGTCAACCGATCGCATAATGGTGACAAAACCTCAAATTTAGGTATTTCTACTAACTCTATTATGCAATTTCAAACATGAAAAAAACTCATGTATTTTTTTACGAATACCAAGATTAAAAATCTCATGTATTAAGATTTTACAAATTTCCTTGACACGTTTTAATACTTTTAAGTCAAGCAAAATTAAATTGGCAAATCATCCTTTTTTCTTTTCTTTTTTTTCTTCTGGCGCCTTTCTTTTTGTTATTGCCGTGTTGGCAGTGTGCATTAGGCCTTTACTCTTCTAATTGTAACAACTGCTTGCTTCGCTGTGGCCTGTAACCTTGTTATTACTGGATTTTCTTACACTTTTACCCAAAAAAATCAGTCCATTAATCCCCTAGTAATTTTTGTGAGAAAAATTGTGACCAATAGGGGAATGTTGGTACAGTTTTGGAGGCATACTTTTTATTTCAGCCCTATCATTAGGATAATATGACAATATTGTTTCGTAGTCTTGAATCTGAATTAAGATTGTTCAGTTGAACAATAGTTGGTTCACTTAGAAGAATCTTGAGTGTTGCCAACAACAAAAGCTTTCGCGTAAAAGATTTGACGAATCTCGCAACGCAGTTGAACGTCACAAGACTCACAACGGAGATAGATGGGGTTACATTGTGGTGCGCTCAAAATTGTGGCTGGTGTTTAAGTTGCCAAGGTTATCGTATCAAAGTCTGGGGGGTTTCTAATGTAATTTTTCCAATATAATTCAAAATAACTATTAATAGAGGTAAAAAAAATAAATTTAGGACGTATCCATCCTTGGGCACCAATTATTATTATTATTATTTTAGGCACATTGGCAGGGGCGAAGGCACATGGGTACAAGGGAGGGCGGCCGACTCACTGGCTGCCAAATTTTCGTATGGATAGATATAATTTTTACCCCATTTTTACCAATATGACCCCAAATTTTTATAAGCAGGTACTGTAAGATAAATAATACCATACCGGTATACGCAGCGGAAATAGGATCGAACTAATCTCTAGCCATTGTTGTTCAAGTTGAACACCGAACACACACGTATTAGATCTAGGTGTCTTCTAACCTATGCATGACTTGAGATGCCTTGATTGATGGATATCATAGGCTACATATCCATGCTAGGTTAGGGACCCTATATCTCCTTATAAAGACCTTTTAGTTTCCTTCCATCAAAGAAACCAATTAATTAAACTAGTACAATAATGTTAGTGGGAAAGTCAAGAGGTTCTTGAAACCACCACTATGTCCATAATGGAAGAGGGCACTTCCATTAATCACAATGTGACCAAGTGGGCCCTTTAAAATATTTCTTACATTCTCCCACTGGCCCACGAGACACTTAGAGCATCCGCAATGTAATAATCAAAATTGGATAACCAAAAGTTGCCACATCATCTTTTGGTTATTCATTTAAGACATTGCTAAGGTTAGCAATGTAGAGGTCTACAATGTAATAATCAAAATTGGATAACCAAAACTTGCCACATCACCTTTTTAAACTACAAAATTCTAAAAACTAAAATTTTTGATAATAATTTGAATACTCTTTTTGAAAAAAAAATAACAGTTTTTTTTAAGAAAAAAAATTGAAAATAGTTTTTTTCAAAAAATAGTTTTAAAAAAAAGTTTTTTTTTTTTTTGAAAAACTGTTAGAAACCGTTTTTTTAATAAAATAAACAGTTTTTGTGTAAAAACACTTTAAAAAAAAGTTTTTTGTAAATACAGTTTTTTAAAAAGTTTCTGAAACATTGTTGAGAGAGAGAACAGGTTTTTATGTAATGATGAGTGTATTTGATTGAGAAAATGTGGGGACCATTAGATTTGATTATTGGCAAAAAGGTTGCTAGTTTTGATTATTCAAATGCCAAAATTTGATGAGTTGCTAAGAGGTTGCTAAATTTGGTTATTACAATGTGAGCACTTTTTTGAACAAACATTGCTAACTTTAGCAACCTTTTAGTTTTGATTATTACATTGCGGATGCTCTTATATACTGCATTAGGCGATAAATACTTTATATGGCCATACAACCGAAAATGCCTATAACTTAAAATTTTGAAAACCTTTTACTCCATTAGAAAATATCAAACATGAATTATAGCGGTAGTGCCGTAATAAATAGGCATGTCCCTTCCATGTATTACAATGTATGACACTTTCCCAACGAGTACCAAATAAGATATACTTTATAAATGACTAACTAGTAGTCATTTAGGGGGATCCACTTTATTTATCCCAACGGATAAACTTTATACGTACTTCTAACCTTACGTGCACATGTACGTTTTTAATTCTCTAAGAACACTTATAGTGTGACAAAACTTGAATTGAGCAAGAAATGAGAGAAAACATTATAAAATGAGCTAACATGTCATATTTTCACAACATGACATACACTATTTTGCCGGCAAGAATTAGCTCAATACTTTATGCTCAATTGTCACGAAAAGTGTTTTTTGAACTCTCTCTCTCCCCCTAATGAGCTACTTTATGTCGATATACTCTATTCAGTTCTTTACTTAGAGAAGAAAATTGTAGCCGTAGTGAACTTAGTAATGGTCTCACCATAACATCGACAACTTAAGACCCTTATTACATGCTATCTAGTTTCATGCATAGCTCCCACTAATTTTTGCATTCATAGTAGGATCTAAACTCATGTCTAGACCATGACAGAATCTAAACTCAATAGCAATCAGTTTTGCATCAATAGCATGCATGTAAATCAACTTAAAAATTCTCGGTTCTTTATAAGTACCTCATAACCTTTATTTGTAGCCTTCTAGTACTTCATATCATGCTCACTTAGATATTGATCTAGTATGTATATACTCCCACTAACCTTACGGAGTATTCTTTTTCTCTATTTATAAGCAAAATGACTACTACCCCTTTTTTTCTTTTCTCTTGGGCAGAACTCTTTTCTCGATGCTATCCAAGCCAAAACTATATTGGATCTTCAAATGGTCCTTAAACCACTAGTATAGAGAAAGAACTCCAAATGGATATTACTTTGAACATTAATCCTAAAGGGTTAAACTTCTCCCACTATTAATGTTCTAATCTTATTTTGCGCACTTGATTATGTGACTATAGATGCTTCATTCACATAGCGCAAAATCAGGACCCCTGCATCGGAGAAAAGGGAATTTCTAGATAGTCAATATAATTCTTGCAACTTTATAGCGGAATGCGAGAAGCAACTTTATAAGCAATATGAATGGGTACAACAACCAAGAAATTAACGACTCTCAATTTAGTTATAGTAAATTCTAACCTTCCTGTGGGTAGAGGTGCATCACGCATAAATTTACATAACACTTTATGAATAAGATAAATGATCAAAATAATGAGAACGAATTCTCCGTACCTATGGGCATAGGAAAAGTTTATTCTCGACTTTCAAATGATTATCTTACTCTACTTAAATCACAAAAATAACAACCTCCTTGCAAGAGTTATTTTCATGAATTAACTTCAACTTTTATGCTAATCTTTAACTTAATAAAGTATATTCAAACCTCCCTGTGGGCAAAGGTTGCAATACGCACTGAATCTACTTCACTGCAACAACAACAAGACTAGCAAACTTCGAACATCAACATAAAAGGCATAATAACGGGAGAAATTTCTGCTTTTATATGGAATTTTTTTATTTTGTCCCAAACAAATTAATAAAATTAATTATTCTCCTGTGGGTAAAAATAATTAATCTCACCAATTCAAACTTTATGGTAGATGCCATATAACGCACTTAAATATAGTCCAACGACTATTCTACTTGTAACCATTCTTGATATCAAACATTATAATATTTCAAGATGCTGTGGCTAATCTCAAAATATTATGACATCCAAGTCACCTCAAAAAGCATCAACCAAACTTTAATGGGATAAACTCACATATTCCATAATGCGTACAGAATAAGGCTTAACATTACTCACAGTAATTCCAATAGCCTAGCCAGAATCATTTCTAAATTAGCTTTCACATAATTTACAGAAACATGGCAAACACCGCAGACAAACTTAACCTTATGTTCATGTTCCTTATTGTCGTTCTGACACCTAAATCAGTGCATATACTAATATATTCACCAAGAACAAGAATTGTGTCTCAATGGAGTCGATCATTAGTAAATTCATGCAATCAACTGATATATAGCACATATATACCAGAGAATTAATAAATAGATGATCAAACTCTTCATACTGTGGTGAATAAAATACACTAAATACTTTAATCTATGACATGTATGCATAAGATCACACTTCTGATTGTACACTATGCACAAACTATACCACGTGGGTACTCATCAGATTCTTTATGTGCAGTACTGCATGTGATCAAGACAGATGGTGATCCAAGCATTATGTATATAACAAAAATAATACTCCCAACCAAGATGATCACGGACTCATGAGATGTTTCACCGATCAAAGATGCGAAACTTATTTTCACCCGATCAAGATCTACAATCTTTATGCATGAATTCTAATGTCTCTGTACTGAACAACATGAATTAGAGAGTGGCTCTGATACCATATGTAAGATAAATAATACCATACCGGTATACGCAGCGGAAATAGGATTGAACTAATCTCTAGCCATTGTTGTTCAAGTTGAACACCGAACACACACGTATTAGATCTAGGTGTCTTCTAACCTATACATGACTTGAGATGCCTTGATTGATGGATATCATAGGCTACATATCCATGCTAGGTTAGGGACCCTATATCTCCTTATAAAGACCTTTTAGTTTCCTTCCATCAAAGAAACCAATTAATTAAACTAGTACAATAATGTTAGTGGGAAAGTCAAGAGGTTCTTGAAACCACCGCTATGTCTATAATGGAAGATGGCACTTCCATTAATCACAATGTGACCAAGTGGGCCCTTTAAAATATTTCTTACAGGTACTCCATTCGTCCCTAATTAACTGTCCACTTTCACTTTTCCCAAATTTTTTTAAATGAGTTATATCTTTTAATTTATACTATTTTTCATAAGTTTCAAAATTTTGTCTAATAGAATCAATCGAGATCTATCAAACAAGATCCATATTGGATATAAAAAATATTATACTTTGGAAGATATAAATAATTTTTTAAAATGTCTGGAATAGTAATATGGACAGTTAATTAGGGACGGAGGGAGTATAATTTAGATATTTTGACCCCACAAAAAATCTCTAAATTGCCCCAACTTGTTTTAAGTGTATATATGAATCTAATTTTTGACCCCACAAACCAAAATTCCTGACTCCACCCTTGCACATCGGAAAATATGATCAACCATTGCATAAAATACTTACTCGATTGAAAAACATGAAGCCTAAGTCCAAATAAACGTCGTCGTGGGCGACAGTCTTCGCATCGCCTCCCAAGTAATCCTCCTTCTCGTACAACACCACCTCCACGCCGTTCTTTGTCAGCGTTGTTGCTGCCACCAGCCCGCTAATCCCTGCACCAATCACCGCGACTCTCGTCTTCAACATTGCTCTTGACAACCTATTTTGCTTCCTATTGATTCTACACTCTATTGAGAAATGAGTTAAATAGCGCGATAACTGGATATATATAGAGATGAAAAGAAGACTTGGTGCTAACTTATGAAGCACAAGTATGTCAATACGAAAATCACAACGTACGGATGATATTATTAATACTCCTACACACTCTATAGAAAAAGGGAAATGATTTTGTCACTCCCTCTTTTGTTAACGTCACTCCCCTGTAAGTGTATTTTTGCACCAAAAATACACTTACATAGAAGTGACATTAACAAAAAAGAGAGTGACAAAATCAGCAGCCTAGAAAAATGAGTTAAATAACGCGATAACTGGCTGGATATATAATATTTTAATTAGAGCAGAGTCCCTTTCAAAATATTCGTTCGCATGCTTATGACTTCATCCTATTATTAGCTAAGGTTGAACCTCGATTCGATCGATGAAACGAAGACTTGGCGATAACCTAAGCATCCTGTCGTGTACGTCACATGTGAGCAATGCTTGTGCCTTGGGCCTCCAAAATTTTTTTTAAAAAAAAAATTAGGTCCCCCAAAATTTATAGGGTATCATATCAGGTGTAAAAAATAGGGATACTCAAATATTAGTTCTAAACCTAGTAATATCTTTGAACAACAACTATGTATTTTTGCCGATCAAAAAAAATAATTTGTTGTGTTTTAGTCATGAAATTTACATAAACCCAATAGTACCCCTCTGAAACTAAAACACCCATGTTTCTCCTTAGCTAATTTATCACCTTCGGAATGAAAGTCCGAAATATGCGCCCTCCGTTATTTCTTCCATGGCTAGGGTTCATATACTTCCTCCGTCCCTTTTTATGGTCTAGTATCCGTTTTGGACTATCACTTAGTAAGTGTCCGTTTGAAAAAGTTAGTGGGTAAAAGTTGATAAATTTTCCATTTTGTCATTTTGAGTAGATATTCTTCTTTGAAATGTTTACGGGAAAAAGTGTAATGGTGATGTCTCTGTAAGGGATGATTGTGAAAAGTTAGAAATTTTGAAATGTAATGATGATGTCTTAATAAAAAGTTGAATTTACGAAGTTGGACATTTAAAAAGGGACGGGGAGTATAAGTTTCTTCTTCCATCTCGAAAATCAAATTCTCCTTGTGTGTTTTAGTGGTTGTTCAAAGATATTATTGTCATTGAAATCTATTTATTCGGCATTAAATCAGTTATCCGATGATCAATAATAGTAGGCTTATATAAAAACAAAAACAAAAAAATCATCGTAAGCTTGACTGATACATGAAATCACCCATGATTCAGTCAATGGTTATATATCATGATAAATTAGCTAGGAAATGGAAAAGGTTTGGGTTTTGGTTTAAAATACTAGATCACAAGGGTAAAATATATTATTCATACAATTAAAGGATAAAAACTTAACTCATATGATGTCATGGTCCATGGATATATGAAAACATAAATGGTAGCTGTAATTAGGACTATGATTTTAATTTATCCTAAAACGTAATCCCATTATGCTAGTGTAATTTCTAATTTTGCCATTAAAAATGTTAGATTAATAGTATGTAAGTGATACTTTTACATTCTTGTAATATTGACTACTTTAGAAAATTTAAATCTCCTTATTACATTCTTTTAATTTTCATTATTAGATTGATTTTCGATTGGTTTTGTTTGCCTGTAAAAGAACGTATGGGGCCCCAACCTTGAATTGTTCTTCTTGGGCCCTCAAAATGACAGATTGATCTCTCTCTCTCTCTCTCTCTCTCTCTCTCTCTCTCTCTCTCTCTCTCTCTCTCTCTCTCTCTCTCTCTCTCTCTCTCTCTCTCTCTCTCTCTCTCTCTCTCAATACAATGCTAGTACAATATTATGGAGTATAAAAATATTTTTTATTGTTTAGGTTTTTCCCGTATCGTAATATCCAGATATCTAGGTGCCGTATCAATTTCCATGCTTTCTGGTGCAATAGAGTTACCCTTGTAAGTTAATTTGAGATATTTGAAGTCATTTTTCAGTTTGATCATGGTCAACACCGACTATATAGCCAGGGACGGAATCAGGATTTTACCCTAGCAGTGGCGAAACGTATACTAAAAATATAAAAAGAGGTATTACAATATTAAAAATCATCGACTCTAGAAAAAATTAACATAACATAATAAAAAGTATAATAAATGATGTTTGTCTTTTGCACATGGAGTACAAAAAAAGACCAACTTTAATTTAAGCTATCTATTAAAGTGAGGCATCTTGAATTGTGGTTGATATGGTCCAAACGTTAGATAAGCTCGTCGGACCTCATCACGTTCGGAAGTTGGATAATCCCTTATTGGTCGTCTTAAACCCGGATCCCTTATTAAAGAAGACGAATCAAATTCTTTCACTTCAACTCTAGGAGTTTTGAGAGGACGAGTTTCTGGTTCAATTGTTGAAGTTTCAATTGCACTTTCTAAAGGTTCTGCAATTGCATGTATTATGCTCAACACTTTGTTCAACACTTCTTTTCTTAAAGAATGAGTCAATTGTTTTCTTGACCATGATTACCTACCACATTAGTTTACACAAATTAATAAATTGTTATACTTTTTCAGTGCAAATACCATCTATTGCTCAAGACAAACTCAAGGTATTCAAAACATTCAATAATTTCTCTAACTTTAATTGAATATTAAAAAATTGAAGAAGACTAACCTTTTTCCAATGAAGTTTGTGAAATCCACACAAAACGCCAAACAATAAATGGTTTTGTAATGTTTCGGAAATCGGAACTCCACCGTTGCTCTAAACAAGAGAAATCAGAAGTCCACCACCGGCGTCGGAAATTTGGAACCAAGAATCGTAGGTAGAAAATGAATCCTACAATAGCACTGCTGCCATCAAGAGTAATCCTATTTAGGTTATAGCACTACTGCCGTCTACTCCTATTAATTTAGGTTAACTTATTTAATATTTTAGGTTGAGTTGTAAAGTTTTTTTTTCTTAATTACACCTCATTTTTTATATTACTTTCACTTTGGCCCTTTGAATTTAGTTTTGGGATATTTTTTTGGTCTCCTTGCTTGAAAAAAAAAAAAGATTTAGGACTAGTATATAACAAAAAAATAAGGAAAAAAAATCTAGTGGTGGCGAGACTATATAAGTTGGGTATAATTTTTTTTTTTTACATATAATAATTGTATTTTCTAAAAATCTTGTTGTGGCGGCCGCAGTTACTAGACCCCCCCTAGTCCCATCACTGTATATAGCTCTGTCAAATGAACCCTGCGTTGCAAAAATATTCAACACTTTCGGAAAATAACTTACGGAAGATTTAAGAGTAAGTCATTTTCATTCAATTGATGGAAAATGTTTTACATGTAAAATGTTTTCCTAATTTTTTACATAACCAAACACCAGAAAATAGGTAAAAAATTTTACCGCAAAACATTTTACGCCCAAACAAACGGAGCCTTAAACTCCTCCAGTGATATGTCACACTGAAAAAGACCTTTGAATTCATAGACTTGCGAGGGAAGCTCCAAACTATTGTTGTTTGGTTATCCTCGATCTCAAATATATTCTTTTCATTTGTTTCGTCATTGTGCTCTTTCTCTTCGGCGAATTTTTCAATATTTTTACTTTTTTGGAGGTAAATAGCATACTCTTATTCAAAAAGTAAACCTTTTTTTTTTTTGTTAAATGGTTAAAATTTTTGACTAAAAACGAAAAGTACGCAAATTTATAAAAATTTTATCTCAAAATTGACTACCAAGCAAGGTCAGTTCATGAGTCATGTCAGATGAACCCACTGGGTGCAAAATTAAATTAAAATTAAAATTATTTTGATTATACATTTCCTGCTTTTAAAACCCTCCAGTGATTTGTCATCCCCGATTCCATTAAAGATGCACTTTTTTTTCCTTAGCAAAGAAGATCGAAGATATACATATTGAATAAACGGTTTTGCTAACCTCCGTCTACTAGACAGAGAATAATGTGCCAATAATTCTAAACAAGTTTGGATATCAATGCATATCTCATGAATATAAATACACTTTCACAAATATCAATATACATTTCTCTAATATCAATGCACATATTATATTACACTCTTTGAGCGGATCTGCGGATGTCGAAATAATCCTCGAATAAAAGAGATCGGAGTCGGATGATCATGAACTCATTGGAGTACAAAAGTCAACATTATTTTGACTATAAATATTCTCATTTTTAAAAACCTCCAGTAACATGTCATCAGAAGCCGTTGCTTCGGTTTTCCAAAACAATGGTTCTAGGGACACACCCAAACACACACCCACCACTCACTTTGGGTGTGTGCTTGGGTGTGTCCCTAGAATTATTGTTTCCCAAACAAAATTCCTTTTTCAGTAATGAACAGTAACAAAAAAGAACCATTCCACTTTCCCTTAAAAAGTTATTCTTTTTTAAAAAGATCATTGTTGTAATGACCATAATGCCCCTTCTATCAATTCAATTTTCCCAGACACCTTCCCACTTCTCTGACGCGCGCAGTATTGTCATTTCACTTGGAACAATTTTGATAAAAAGGAAGCTGCCGAGATCTGGAACAAGCCTACTTTTTGGGAAAAAAAAAAAGAACTTTAAGAGAAAGTGGAACACCTTCAGACTCATCACCACGTCATCACTGATTCCATTAAAATTTGTACTTTTTTTTTTCCTCAACAAATTAAGAAGAAGATATTATATATTGAATAAAAGAGAAGGGAGTCAAATGAACTCCATTGGAGTGCAAAAGGCAACATTATTTTGACTATAAATTCCAATATTAAAGTTGACTTCTTTTTTTTTTTTCTCAACTGTAAATTTCCAAATCGATGCACTGAATAAACTAACTTCAAACGATAAGTTTGATTTGCACAAATCAAAGCAGAAAATATACGCAAGGCACAAGGGTAAAAGAGAAGGGAGTCATATGAACAACCCATTGGGATCCATTAAACCCATTGGGATAAAAAAAAAAAAATTAATAAACCCATTGGGATCCATTAAACATTGTTTTGACTACAAATTTTGGCTACTGATTTTGCCACTTCCTTTTTTGTTAACGTCACTCCTCTGCAAGTGTATTTTTGCCTCCTGTAAGTATATTTTTTGTGCAAAAAAACACTTACAGGAGAGTGGTGTTAACAAAAAAAAGGAGTGACAAAATCATTTCCCTAAATTTTCTGCTTTTAAAAACCTCTAGAGTGATATGTCACACTGATTCCATTAAAGTTGACACTTCACCAAAATGTGCTTTGAAATTATCGATGCCAATAACCAGATTACCACTTACCATTTACATTAAGTTGACACTGAAAATTTACCAAAAACACCCCCTTAAACCCAAATAAATTTGAGCTGTCCAAAACACGTTTAAAGGGCCAAGATACGTGCATAGACATCACGTGACCGTGCCCACCCGGCACTGGAAAATTTCTCACGCCAAACAAATAGTACTATATTCATGTCACCTCGGCTTTTACTCATTCCATTATGCTAAAGTTGCAAAAGGTCTACGAACATACTTATAAAGCACAACATCAAACACAATTGTGTCTAAAACTTTAGATGTACGTGAATTCATATGCACTTAACAGTGCCAGACACGGTTGTGTCTGGCATTGTGTTCTAAAGGTGTGCTTGTATCTTTTAGTTGACACACCACCTTCTTATAAATTTTTTTTTCTTTTTCGTGTTGTGTGTTTTGCCCCTTTTTTTTTTTTGAATTTTTGTTAGATTCGTGTCATATTGTTTTGGATTAATTATTCATTTCGACGAGAGAAGTCTAAAAAGTAAAAAATTATGACAAAAAGGGAAAAAATTTCATTGAAGACAAAAATAATACCAAACTGTCTTTTTTATCAAACGTGTTGTCTTATATGAACTTTTTGCAACATCGGTTCACCCTTTTATATTTTTCTAGTTCCTCTCGTCAAGAGGAATGATTAATTCTAAAAAATTACGACGGAAAACTCAACAAAAAGTTGTAAAAAATATAAAAATACAAAAAGAAAAAAGGTAGACGTACAAAATAGTTTAGGAGAATGCAACCTAAATCTATTAAATAAGTCATGCATGCAACCAACTTGTGCGCGAAACCAATTAATTTAATGCCACATCAACTTTTGCTTATTACATTTTGACATTCCTTTGCAAACCAATATATATTGATGTCACCAAACGAATATTGATGTCACCTAAGCCTTTTTACTCATTAATGGATACTTTCAGATGAGCAATTAATGCTAGTATAGTACTTTTATTGACCACTCTCCGACTACTAATCTCTTACATAGGTGTCGGTCCTACACATATGTCAGAGAATAATAGTCGGTAAGAGTGTATGTCTATCTATTACAATACTTATATTACCATATTTGTATTACCATAACAGAGGATTCATTAAAAAGAGCAACAAATTAGTCTAAAGTCCAAAAGAAGAGGTCACAAAGCAGATTTAGTCCAGCTTAAGTTTCAATGATGTGTAAAGTCCATTAATGAAAATATTTTAGAGTTTAAGGTCCGTGAAAAGACCAAATTGCCTTTAATGAGATAAGGGCCTTGTGTGGCTAACACAAAAAACATTCCTTTGCAAACCAATATATATTGATGTCACCAAACGAATATTGATGTCACCTAAGCCTTTTTACTCATTAATGGATGCTTTCAGATGAGCAATTAATGCTACGTATAGTACTTTTATTAACCACTCTCCGACTACTAATCTCTTACATAGGTGTCGGCCCTACACATATGTCAGAGAATAATAGTCAGTAAGAGTGTATGTCTATCTATTACAATACTTGTATTACCATATCTGTATTACCATAACAGATGATTCATTAAAAAGAGCAACAAATTGGTCTAAAGTCCAAAAGAAGAGGTCACATAGCAGATTTAGTCTAGCTTAAGTTTCAATGATGTGTAAAGTCCATTAATGAAAATATTTTAGAGTTTAAGGTCCGTGAAAAGACCAAATTGCCTTTAATGAGACAAGGGCCTTATTTGGCTAACACAAAAAATATCTTTTTTCATTTAAATTGACTTTAATGAGACAAGGGCCTTATTTGGCTAACATAAAAATGTCTCTTTTTTTATTTTGACCGGTGTTACCGGCGTTGACTGGTGTATCTGTTCATTTTTGCTATATCTGTTGATTTTTTTATTTTTTTGACCCTTGACCGGCGTTGACTGGCGTTGACCGACGTATCTATTCATTTTTGGTGTATCTGTTAATTTTTTTTTTTGATCATTGACCGGTGTTGACGTCGACCGATGTATCTGTTCATTTTTGGTGTATCTATTTGGCTAACAAGAAAGACTTTGTTGTGGTTGTGGCAGTGGCGATGGCTGTGGAGTGGTGGTGGTGGTGGTGGTGGTGTGGTGGAGGTGATGGCATGGTGGTGATGGAGGTGGTGGTGGTGGTGGTAGTGAAGTGGTGGTAGAGGTGGTGGTAGTAGTGGAGGTTGTGGTGGCATGGTGGTGACGTCGTGGTGGTGGCGGTGGAAGTGATGGTTGAGTGGTAGAGGTGGTGGTGGATGTAGAAGTGGTGGCATGGTGGTGATGGAGTGGTGGTGTAGGTGGTGGTGGAAGTGGAGGTTGTGGATTTGTTTTGGTATATCTGTTGTTGATATATCTGTATCTGTTTTGTGTTAGTGTATCTGTTTTGGTGTATTGGTATATTTGTATCTGTTTTGTGTTGTGTTGGTATATGTGTTTAGGTATATTTATATCTATTTTTGTGTATCTATTGTTGGTATATTTGTATCTATTTTGGTACATCTGCTGTTGATATAAGTGTATCTGTTGCGAGTATATCTGTAAGTGTTTTGTGTTGGTGTATATATCTTGGTATATCTGTATCTTTTTTTTGTTGGTGTATCTGTTTTAGTATATCTATATCTATTTTGGTATATTTATTGTTGATATATTTGTATCTATTTTGGTACATCTGCTATTGATATATCTGTATAAAAAAATTTTATATTAGCACCTGACTTTTCACGCAAATCATACAAACACACCTTATCGAAATATCATATAAACACTTGAAGTATTAAAAACACTCATCAATTAAACTCCTACTGTCAACCTTCGTCCAAAAAATAAACAGAAAACTTATTTCTCTCTCCAATTTTGTAAGAGAGAAGCCGGAGCAAACTTCAGCAGATATTGTTGGTATATTTGTATCTGTTTTGGTACATCTGCTGTTGATATATTTGTATCTGTTTTGTGTTGGTGTATCTGTTGTGATATATCTATTGTATTTGTTTTGGTGTATTTGTATCTGGTATATCTGTATCTGTTTTGTATTGTGGTGGTGGTGGCGGTAGTAGTGGACATGATTGTGAAACTGGAGTGGTGGTGGTGGAACTAAGAGGTGGTGGAGTGGTTATGGAAGTGCTAATGGGGGTGGTGGAGGTGGTGGTGGAGTGGTGGTAGAGGTGGTGGAAGTGGAAGTGGAGGTTGTGGTGGCATGATGGTGGCGTCGTGGTGAAGGTGGTGGTGGAGGTGGTGACATGGTGGTGATAGAGTGGTGGCATGGTAGTGGTGGTGGTGGTGGCGGCGGCGTCATAGTGGTGGTGGTGGAAGTGGTGGAGGTGGTTGCGTGGTGGTGATGGAGTGGTGGTGGAAGTAGAGGTTGTGGTGGCATGGTGGTGGTGGTGGTGGAGTGGTGGTAGAGGTAGTGGTGGCATGGTGGTGGCGTCGTGGTGGTGGAAGTGGTGGCTGAGTGGTGAAGGTGGTGGTGGTAGCGTGGTGGTGATGGAGTGGTGGAAGTGGAGGTTATGATGGCATGGTGGTGGTGGTGGTGGCGGCGTCGTAGTGGTAATGGTGGAAGTGGTGGAGGTGGTGGCATGGTGGTGATGGAGTGGTGGTAGAGGTGGTGGTGGAAGTGGAGGTTGTGGTGGCATGGTGGTGGTGGTGGAGGTGGAGGCGGTGGCGTGGTGGTGATGGAAGTGGAAGTTGTGGTGGCATGGTGGCTGTAGTGGCGGCGGCGTGGTGGTGGAGGTGGACATGGTGGCGTGGTGGTGATGGAAGTGGAGGTTGTGGTGGTGGTGGTAGAAGTGAAGGTTGAGTGGTGGTGGTGGCGTGTTGGTGATGGAGCGGTGGTGGAAGTGGAGGTTGTGACGGCATGGTGGCTGTGGTGGTGGCAGCGTGGTGGTGGTGGTGATGGAAGTGGTGGTTGAGTGGTGGAGGTGGAGGTGGTGGCGTGGTGGTGATGGAGCGGTGGTAGAGGTGGTGGTGGAAGTGGAGGTTGTGGTAGCATGGTGGTGGTGGTGGTGGAAGTGGTGGTTGAGTGGTGGTGGTGGAGGTGGAGGTGGAGGTGGTGGCGGTGGCGTGTTGGTGATGGAGTAGTAGTGGAGGTGGAAGTTGTGGCGGCATGATGGCGGTGGTGGTGGCGTCGTGGTGGTGGTGGTAGAAGTTGTGGTTGAGTGATAGAGGTAAAAATAAAAAATCAACAGATACACCAAAAATGAACAGATACACCAGTCAACGCCAGTCAATGGTCAAAATAAAAAAAAATTAAAAAGTCAACAGATACACAAAAAATGAACAGATACGCCGGTCAACGTCTGGTGACTTCCGATGGTATTTTTGAGAAACTGATTGCCAATTGTCCTGGAGACTATATGAAAAAAAGTAGATGGACTAATTGTGGCATAAACCCTTAGACTATGTCCTCCTACTCAATTTACCCTAAAAAGAGTGGATGGTTAGGAACACGAAGATACAAAAACAATTAGTAATGGAAATTTGGAAAGTGTGACAAAATAGTTTAGGAGAATGCAACCTAAATCTATTAAATAAGTCATGCATGCAACCAACTTGTGCGCGAAACCAATTAATTTAATGCCATGTCAGCTTTTGCTTATTACATTTTGACATTCCTTTGCAAACCGATAATATTGATGTCACCAAACGAATATTAATGTCACCTAAGCTTTTATTTACTCATTAATGGATCCTTTCATGCAGATGAGCAATGCTATGTACAGTATTTTTTAGAAGCGGCAAATGGACGAGTTTGGGCGGGTTGAAACGGGTCGCGGGTCAAATATGGACGGGTCAAATAATAAACGGGTTGGAACGGGTCGGGTCAAATATGGGTCAAGTCAAACCCAAACCCGCCCGACCCGACTCGTTTTCCTCTTTTTTTTTTTTTTCCTCCCTCCCCTCTCTTCTCTCACCCCCACCCCTCCCCTCCCTTTTTCCCCTTCCTTTTGATTTGTCTCAATAAAATGAATCAGAAAAGTAAAAAATTAAGATTAAAACTCAATTTTTTTTGAATAATACTGGGTCTTTACAATTTCTGTCCCTGAATTTCGTAGTGTGTCGTCACAATGATAACCCTCTGTTGATAGTGCTCCAAAGAGCCGAATTTGAAAATGTTCGAACTCGACTTGTTCACTGGATTACAAAAATTGGAGCAGAGCTGCGACTATTTTGACCAAAAAAAAAAAATTGGACCATTTTTTGCAAGATTTGATCGACTTTATCATTCAAAAAATGAAAAAGGAAAAAAAATTTGGACCATTTTTTACAAGATTTGATCAACTTTATCATTCAAAAAACGAAAAAAAAAAAAGAAAAAAAAAACTGGACCATTTTTTGCAAGATTTGGTTGACTTTATAAGTAAAGTGGATCCGGATCGTAACTGTACGTGACACTTCCCCTAGCTGTGCGGAGCGGGTATTTTTTGGATGGCTCGGATTGAAATCCTCTCTCTCCTCTCATCCCAACACTTTCTCTCTCCTTTTTCTCTCCTTAAATTTGAGCCGTTTAAACATGAAATGAAAGACTCAAATGCACGAGCGGGCACTATGTGGTACCCACTTGGCATTGAAAAATTTTACCCCTGGCTGTTAGACTGATAAAAGTTAGAGAGAGTGTGTGTAAGAGAAAAAGTTAGAGAGAGAGAGAGAGAAGAGGAGCATGTGTTTTGTGACTTGTATTTTGTTTTGTGAGGGCCGAGTGACTGTCCTCTTTATTGATAGCAAATTTGTAATTAGATTGACCTTTACTTTCCTGTTTTGTGTTTCCTTCCTTGTTTTGACGGGCTGTAGGTGTTTTAGTCTCAACCCATATTGAACTCATTTTTAACCCATTTAAACCCATATAAATATGGGTTTATATGGGTTCAACCCATATAAACCCATTATATAATATGGACGGGTTGGATTGGGTTATAAGTGGGCGGGTTGGGCGGGTTAAAAAAATATGGGTTGGGATTGCCACCTCTAGTATTTTTATTAACCACTCTCTGACTACTAATCTCTTACATAAGAGTGTAAGTAAACTTATTGCTTTCAGATTAGGGAAAATCTTCAATACACATCCATTTAAGGTGTGTATCATATGCACCTATTATGTGGTTCATATTGTGCCACCTCATAAAAAATTACCTACTGAACCGGTCATTCATAACATTTTAGGTCTATCGTAACTTTTATACCAAAAATTCGTAACTTTTAATTCATAATATTTTTCTTACAAATCATAACCTTTTAGTGCATATCGTAACTTTTATACTAATCAATTGTAACTTTATAGCAACAGATTCATAACATTTTAGAATCATAACATTTTGGTGTGTTTCATAACTTTATAAAAAAAAATCGTAAGATTTTTCAGTTTGTAACATTTTCATTATGGAATCGTAACATTTTAGTCCATTTCATAACTTTTTAATAACGTATAATCAATTGTGCAATCGATTACTTAATCAATTTTTTTAATGGTAGTTAATCAAATATGTAATCTATTATGTCAATGTTCAATTCCATAATCAATTAGACTTTATAATTGATTATTCAATAGATTAAACATCATAATCAAATATATAATTGATTTTGCAATTTTGTGAATAGAAATTATAATAAATTTGACATCATAATCGAATATGTAATCAATTCTGTTATGTTCAATTATGTAATCGATTAGACAATATAATCGATTTTGTAATTGAATTGAGTACGATGGGGAAACAATGTGAAGTCGATTACTCAGTCAATTTGCTAATTGATGGGTCTTAATAAGTTCTCTAATCAATTGCGAAATAAGTTAAAAACAACATTGCAATTGATTTCAAAATCAATTGTTCTGAATAACACAAATAATTGATTACATGATAGATTATATTTCTCTGCGGTTTCAATTGCGTAATTGATTGGTATCGATAACACTAGCTTGTAATCGATTACATTATCAAATATGAGTATTAGTTATTTGTAATTTGGATGCGAGCACTAAATTACAAAACTCTAGTAGTATGTCTATTGACCCAAAAATAAATAACACGTCCTAAATATTGTTGTCTTTTTCACATAACTCTAAATTATATTAGTAAATTTATTTCATCACCATCACTCTCTTGATCACCAATTAACTTTGTTAGTATTTCCTACTGGATTAATACAGATGATCGACTTCGCTATTACTTTTAATTGGATTATTTGTGTGAAATATATATTTTTAATCTGCATGTGAAAGTTCACTATGCAATTAAATGTATTGTGAAAAATGTTAAATATCATAATATTTCAAAAAATTCCAAAAAAAATAATCGACTACATATAGGAAACACTTAAAAAAGGGTGCTGATTTTGGCACTCTCCATTTTGTTAACAAAATGGGAAATGGGGAGTGCCAAAATCATTGGCCTTTAAAAATCCTATAACTTGACTTTTTATTACATTATGATAATGATAGTATCTTTTTTATTTAATAATTATCGAGAACAACGTATTTTAAAGAAGTAAATTATTTTCACTTGAAATAATTTTAGTTTCAAAGTTTTTAAAAAATAAAATTATTATTTTTAACATAAATTAATTATCAAAAATAAAATTGGGCCTAATTTTTTGAAGGAAAGGAAAGATACGCGCTGGTTGGGGAGAGAGTGAGAGGCTTGAGGGGATTTTCTTTCCATTTTGGTTAATTCATAGGGTTTACCTGTTGCAATGGTAACAGGTTATTCGTTAGTAACCTATCGTAACATTTTAAAGGGTTCAGATCATTTTTAAACATCCAATGGTAATCAATGAGGGTGCATATGATACACACCCAAATAAGGGATGTGTATTGTAGCACTTCTCTTTAGATTATGTACCCATCCCATCCCATCCCATCCCATCCCATTAAAGTCTATCCACCAATTCAAGGTAACAATTCCTGCATGTTCACTGCTCAATATTTATCGAAAACTCGCCAACACAAAAAGTTCAATCTCAGGCCACGCACTTCATCTTCTCCGGCAAGAATAAAGTTCTAGTAAATACAAATATCTTGAAAAAAAAAAAAAAACTATGTTTTTCGTGTGCATTCCGGATCGGGCCTGGATTTGTTCATTTTTGGAAAAATAAAACTCCCCAAAAATTCGAGTGGCCAGTAAATGCTCCTATTTAGTTACTTAATTTTTGCATTTTTTATCCCTTTTTTGTATTTTAAGTGTTTGAGTACCCCAAATTAAAACCCATTCTAGGAGAATGAGTTCTTCATTTTGATGTTTAGAGAAGAGAAGTGAGAAGTAGGGGGGAAAAGTGCATTTTGACTTCTCATTTTTCACTTTTTCATTTTCTCATTTTCGTTAGCAAAAAGACTTACAGAATATGTTCTGCACATATCTCCCAAAAACTAAGGGGGTACGGTGTTTGCTAGGCCAATTTTCGCATTTTCAGTTTCTCCTTTTCCCATTTTGAATGTTTGGCCGAGAAACTCAAAACTCATTCCATGAGAATGAGTTCTCTGATTTGAAGAATGGAGAAGAGAAGTGAAAAAGAGGAAGATGAGATTTTTCCCATTCTCATTTTTCCATTCTCGTTCAGCATCCACAGCAGAAGACCATCATGCCCTCTCCTTTTGTCAAAAGTCCCTAAAAACCCCTATGTGAACATTATCCTCTGACCTGGATACTCGTCTTCCACCACACAAGAACAAAGAAGAGAGACAGACGACTAGAAAAGGAGAAGCCGATCTAAACAACATCACCTCGCTATCTGTAAACATAGTCTGAAATTCTTCACGTCCTTGCCTCTAATTTGTCCTCTGTTCAACTCGAAATCAGAAACTTGGATTAGCCAAAATCTGGGTTTCACTAACATCAGAGTTTTGTGTATTGGGCTTTGATGATTTCTGAAAAAAACAGTGAAACTCCAAACTTGAAATGCCCTGGAGCTGGACCAAGGACTTGAAAGCACAATTACGTACAAAGTTATATGTTCGTAATGAACTAAAATGGACTTGTAGTTCTGGCAGCTTCCACAAAGTAGAACAAAAAATACTTCATACTATAAAAACAAAAAAAAAATTATTTGAGATTTTTAATTTATAAAGAATAAAGCAATTCCAAAATAAAACTTAAAAAAATTAATTAAAACAGTATTTATACCCATTTCACATCATTACTAATAATCAGGGACAACATAGTAAAAAATCAACTCATATTTCATTTTCATTCCATATCTCTAAATACTACTCCTGTTGTAAAATGCATTCTGCACATATCATCCAAACACTCTACTAAATACAAAATACATTCTGACCATAATCTAAAAAGCCAAAAAAGGCAAAAAGTTTAAAATGAAAAACCAAAAAATAGGCTCCCAAACACCCCCTAATCATGTTACAAAATACATTCTGCCCATATCTCCCAAACACTTTTATCAGATTCAAAACACAATCTGATCATAATCCAAAAAGCCAATAAAACAATAAGTAAAATGCAAAAAGTCAAAAATTGAAGCTCCCAAACACCCCCGCAAGCGTTGAGTTGGGCCACTTGTCGTGTTTGAGTCTTGTCATTTTGGGTTCATAGGCAGGGCCAGCCAAATGTATTTGGGGACCCTAGTCAAAATCGTGGAATGGGGTCCTACTTATTTTTACTACTACAATTTTAAACAATAATTAAAATATCTATTTGTTTAACTATTTTAGTCCATATTGAACATAGTAAATGTTTTGGTTTTAGTAGCTTAGGTTGTGCCTTCTATTATCTTTGACACAGGTTCAAAACCACAGTAACTCCAATTGCCTATATTTTAGTATTTGTGGCAAATAAATAAACCACACTCCAAAACAAAGAGCACGGCTGAGGCTCGAAGTCAGCACCAGTGAACTAAAACCAACTTATCGCTGAACCACAAAAACTATGCTTTACCCCATTATACGAAGGCTGTTGATTTTGTCACTCTCTTTTTTGTTAACGTCACTCTACTGCAAGTGTATTTTTTGTGCAAAAATACACTTGCAGGAAAGTACCGTTAACAAAAAAGAGAGTGGCAAAATCATTTCCCTATACGAACCAACAATATATATACTGAATTTAAGAGGGGCCCCTACTATGTGCCCAAAATTTGAGGCCTTGCCCTTGGGCCGGAAGCCTGTTCATGGTAAAACACATGCCAATTGAAACGTGCCATATAGGTTTAATTAGTGACAGAGGTATCACGAATGTAGGGGCCGCGGGCCCGACCTAATAATGGTGTTCAATTTTTGAATCTTACATACATCCATCTATAAATCTTAACCATTGAAATCTATGTCCATAAATCCTAAGGCTGAGAAACATTTCCAATTCCAATGGAAGACATGATATATAGATTACCATTTAGTTTTTAAATTTTGAAACATTAGCAAGTACGCACCCGTTTTTTAATTAATTATAGACATCAAGATTTTCACAAGGAAATGTAATATATCCTTTAATTTAGTAGGAAAAAAAAAAGATTCTTTGATATATTTGTAAAGGAAAAAAAGATTCGTTGATAAATTTGTAAAGGATGATCAGAAATAGATTGAGGTAATCGTATGCCGCACCTCAGTGAGAAAATATAGCGTCAAAAATCCGGGAAAATGTTATTGAATCCTTATAAATGCATCGTCTCGTCTAGACGTTCTGGATCACTGGGGAAAACAAGTCAAATTGCCCACAATGTACTCTTATTATTCATCAATGCATTTCTATCATGTTCCCAAAAAAAGAAAAAAAAAGACTGACAAAGTGTTTCCGAGCTTGAGCAGGTCTGATTTGTCTTCAGACGATGACATGAATAATTGAAGGGAAAAGGTATGATCTTTTCTTCGCATAGGATGATCAATAAGCAGAAGGTATGCCCTTGTATGGATCGCCCAGTGCGCAGACATTGCCCGGACGGGAGAATACAATCTACAACAGAACAGAATCCAAGCACTTTCTTGATCAGTTGGTAGTAAATGAGAGAGACAGGATGGCCACCAATAAGCAAAATAAAATTGCAACTGATGCATGCCCATCAATGGATTCTGCAGATGCGATCGGAACTTAGACGAAAGAAAGGGTTCCTCTAGCTTCTTACCAGGGAGGGTAAATAATGAATAGAAAACTAGAGAAAATAAGCGGAACATTATGGTCTTGTTTGGTAACCATTTTATTTCCTGTTTTCTATTTTCATTTTTAAAGTTTAGAACTGAAAGTTTGTTCGGCTGTCTGTTTTCACTTTTAAAAATTAAAATGAGTTTTCTAAATTTTTGAAAATTGAGAAAGTACCAAAAGTCTATTTTCACTTCTTGTAAAAATAAAAAACCGGCTGCCAAATCCTGGAAGGCCCGTTCCGCTTCTCCTTATATCAGTTGACTTCCATCTCAGTCTTTCCCCAGATCCGTCGATCTCTCTCGATCCCACTAGTTTCAAGCGGCTGAAAGCTCTCTCTCTCTCTCTCTCTCGATCGGGTGGTGAGTATGATTGTTACTATCATCACCTCCGGTTATTACTTGTTTGTTTTGGAATTTGCATGTTGTGACAGATGTTTGCATTAAAGTTGCTGGATTAGAAATTGGTTTCCTAAAATTGATTTATTAGCTATTTTTTGAAATCTGGATTTGGTGATTTGTCGGATCATGTACCTGATTTTGTTAGATGGTTATTGTTATGGACATTTTGTAAGATTGTTACAAACATATTTTCTGCTTTTACTTTTTGTTAGATGGTTATTGTTCCATTTCTTCTTGTATGTTTCTCTTTTCTGTGGCATTTTCTTTGTTATTTCAGTTACCTTCCTATTCATTTCAAATCCTCTATCTCTCTTGTCCATTTAATTTTATTTCTTCGTTATTGCAACTACTTTTGTTTACATCATCAATCTCTTAAACTAATGACGTGCGCGGCTGATATGTTCAAACAATTAAAAGAATGAGAATGGAGCGCAATCGGCAATAATAGCATGCATGGCAAGGCCTAGAGACTAGAGTAATACCTGGTAGTCTTCAAGTGTCCTTGATTTGAAACCAGCTGCGCAATAATCAAAATAATACTCCCATGTCCGGATGAACTTTTCATTGAACCCCAATGCGATGATTTGGCTAAAACCAAAAAACATAAACGCTCAAAAATCAATCTCTAGGATACATCAAGGACTTGGAAATCAATCATATTTAGTTATATGTATAACAGATTCAACTGTTTTATACCCTTCTAATCCTAGATAGGCTTCCAAGTTGCAAAAAAATTGTTGTGTCAGGGTAATAATAATAGGTCATAAAACATTATCTTTAATTTGAGCCGTAGAAACAACAGGGTTCTAATTATGTCGGCCATCAAACGGTTTAGTTTTTTTTTTTTTTTACCTCTGTTGCTCCAGAAAGTTTTTCCTCCAACATCTGAGTGTTTGGTGGTAATGTATCCCTATATTTTCCAGGTGCTCAACACTGCACTCGAAGCACTTGATTAGAGATTTTGGAAAGTGAAGAAAACAGAAATAATCAAATAACATCATTTTACAAATTAGAAGAATAATTGTTTGCTTTTACCAGAGCCTGGATGAAGCAGCCATTGCTGATGTTATTCTACTTAATGAAGGTAGGGATCCACCTGGGAAAATATATTCCTTCATAAAATCCGGGCTTTTCCTGAATTCATCATATCGGTAATCTACTTAATGAAGGTAGGGATCCACCTGGGAAAATATATTCCTTCATAAAATCTGGGCTTTTCCTGAATTCATCATATCGGTAATCTAGTATCGATATGGACTGTGAAAAAATCAACCAATTCTTATCTGTCAGCAAAAGGCTCAGTAATATATCCTTGATGTTAATTTAGCAAATGTAAATCATCTTTTCTCGATTTCAAAAGTTACTTGTGAACATTTGGCAATTATTTAGTGGATTTGTTTTTTTTTTATTATCAGAATTTAGTGGATTTGTTTGCTCTTGGTGGAGGTGGAGGTGTAGGTTGGTAACTTAATATTGAAGACTCAACATTCATTACTTTCATAGCTAAAATGGATTTGACATATATAACACGGTCTGGTTTTAAACAAGTGACACGGAAATGAAAAATTGTTCGAAGGGTATCAAATTATTCCATTGCAACTAAGAGCTAGATAACAATTTTTTTTTTCTTTCCAATTAAATTTTGTAAATAATTCTAGGAAGAGTAGGAGTCTGTCATGAAACAATTTCATCATAGAACACAATGAACAACTAATAACCACCTCCAACGGGATAGTGAAAAAGAAGCAGCATCATTACCTGTAGAATCAGCAGACCGTTTTCTGCCAATGCTGAATCACAACAGCCAAAAAACTCCTCCATATACTCATGGCCAACATGTTCTATCATCTCACTGCATATTATTGTCAGTAAGGCTATGACGAGTATGTTACCGTTTAAGATGAAGAACTCACTCACCAAGATATAATTCTGTCGTATTTGCAGGTATCAGGCAATTGGCGGTAGTCACAAAGAAGGAACTTTATGCGGTCCTGACAGGGAATTGATTTTGAATATAATAAGAGGAACAACTACAACTTAATACTTATCGGTCACAAAGATGCATGCATTATCTAAGAGTGTAGAAATGGACCCTTCTTGTGAGGTTCTGATGCATGGAATACTAAGAATGTTTACATCGAAAATCCTAACTACAAAGTTCAGTGTAGAAAGGGCAATGTATTTTGCTAATAAGAAAAAAATTGCTGCCGAACGAGAGTTAACATACCAATTGCAGACTTGAAGATGAGTACTAGAACAAGATCTACTATGTACTTGGCCATATATCTCTCGATATAATAGAGCCACAAGAGTGGTAGACGTAGATAATTTTAGCATCTCATAAATAATTCAATAGCCTTCTGTTTCCATACCAGCTTTTAACAGCATCATGGATTAAAATAAAAGAAATCACTTGTTTTGGGTATTACATAAACGTTTTATTCTTCCAAAGAAAACTTTTACTTAGGAAGTGAAACCAAGTATATATGGACTTAGAACATTGTAATCACCTGAAGGCCAGCTTCCTTTACTTTCATTTCAGCAAATCTCAATTGCTCCTCAGATGGAGTGATGCCAGTGTATTTGCATCCCGTCCTCTTGACAACTTCAACAGCCAAGCTTCTCCAACCACATCCAATCTCAAGAACTTCATGTTCCTTATCAATTCTAGCCTAGGTTGGTCAAACATAAAACTAGTATTAACAAATATGTCAACCCAAACCGATATGGTCATTTTTCAACATAAGCGTCACCTTTTCTATAAAAAGAGAGATTTTTCTCATCTGTGCAACTTTCAAGTCTTTGTCTTCAGACTAGAAAAATAACATGGAAATGAGTCATAAGACAATATTATAAGTGGAAAGGACAGCGAAAAAAGAGTTATACGTGGAGACAAACTATAAAAAAAGATTCTGACCTTGAATATCGCAGAAGAGTATGTCATTGTTTCATCGAGGAAAAGAGCAAACAGTTCATTACTCTAGAAACACCCAAATCAAAATGAAGTAGGTTAGCCCCACATATTGTAAACCCCTTGTTATTTGTAATGGTACAAAGTGAAACAAAAGCTGCTCAGGTAATCGCATCGCAGGGTGAGGCATGCAAATTCAATTACTCTAGAAAATGATTAGATTGGTGTAGACACCCCAATCCGAATCTCGAAGGGTCTTTATCCATCCCGATGATGAAATAAAGGAAACGGCACATTTGAGAGCTTGAATGAGGGATTCCCTTGGCCCAAACCAACTCCTAGCCTGAATAAACCAAAAGCCCAGAAAAAGCCCAAAAGCAAACCCAAAGGCCCTGGACTGGACCTGGAGCGCCGTGCGTAACACCTCCACACCGCACGGCATATCGAAAAATCAGTACGCCGCATGCGATTATGAGGTCAGCCACACGGCACTTCACGAAAAGTTCTGACTGGCTCAGAAAGCTGTCGGCCACGCCTATTTGAGTCACAGCTGCAAAATGGCTTAGTCGAAAACACACTTCTGGCCCGCCCAAAAGATGCCTCCAACATTTGAAATTCAAAATCCATGGCTCTTGCCTATAAATACACCCCTCCACTCAAGGGAAAAGGGCCCTTAATCACCATTATACCATTTCTCTCTCTTATTGCTTTCACACCCATCTCCCACTCCCAAGCCTTGAGAATGTTGTTTCCAAAAGACATTCTCTAGGCCTTTTACTTCATTTTTCTTCTCACCATTGAAGTTAGTCCTCTACTAACTTTGAGGTCCCAATCACCCAACACACTCATCTACCACACACACCCATACTTCTCTTTTCTTTTCCGAACCTTGCCGACGTCCATCCCTCATCACCAACCTTCATTCAAGATCAAGATCAAAGGTAAAAATCAAGTTTCCTTGGGCTAGGCTCTGCCCCGGCCCTGAGGGGACTCTTCTCTTTTCAGGCCTAACCCTTTTTGGTTAGGATCTGACCCGAAAATCATTTTTACAAAACAAAACTAGTTTTCTGTGCTGAGTACGCTACGCCGTGCGGCGCTTTAACGCGTCGCACGGCATAGCGGGCTCACACGTGCGGTATTTCAGTTAACTATTGTTTTCTCGTCCAAAGCCATCTGGATCATGATCGTCCGTTCCTGGATCTGTTTCTGTTCATCGAAAGCAGTCTCGGAATGAGACCATATCTACAAGCCATGTTTTAAGCTCTTTAAATCTTTTTAAACGAACAAATATGTCAGAAAATGGTTTTCTACTTGTGGCTTGGAGAAATGGTGCAGTTTTGAGATGATCTGACGGCTGTAAGTTTTCTGATGCTTTGAGGAGGTGCCGTGCGTTATATCTGGTATGCTGTGCGAAGCTTTAAAAAATGATAAAAATCTGATAACAGAGTCATAATCACGCACGGCATATCAGAAAGCCGTGCGCCATAAAGAGGTGTGCCGCGTAGCGGAGGATGGTGATCCAGAAAGCCTGTTTAGACGTTTTCCTTATTTATATCATCGTCACGACATCCTTTATCATTTCTGTACAGTAAGCACCACTTGCACGGCAATGTGATATACTTTCTCTTGTTCCCCTTTCCTGTACGTGTTTTTAAAGTTTTCCGAATGGTGTTAAATCCCCCATTTAAAATGCTTAGTAGAGACCGATTTTTCACTGGGCGAGCGGGGTGCTTTTTTTTAATAAAACCTTTCCTGTTCGTAATGTGGCTCCCGGATCCAAAATCTAAATGGTTTCGCTAGATCAAAAGCCTTTCTTTTCAAAACAAACTCTCGGTTTCTCGGATCATCCATCTCAAAAATCCGGGTGGCGACTCTTCAAACGCGCCGGGCGCGGGAGCCCACAGTGGCGACTCTGCTGGGGACTATTTTATTCAATACTTTACTTCTTTTTTTTTAAAAAAAAAGAAGAATAAAAGAGTGTTGAATAATCAAGAGGGCCAAACTTGAAAGGTATTTTGTTTGGGGGGCTTAATGCAATTTGGGAATTTTTTTTTTTATTCTATGCACCGCACAAGCTTCGCTAGCGTGTCTCGGCAATCTTACCCGATTTACCAGTGACAAGCTCTCTCGGGATGCCTAGCAACCCTCGACCATGATGGGCCATCGTGCTGTTCGACCATTGTCTTGCAATACACTTGACATGGGGTAGTACATCTTGGCTCTAGTCCGGGGAACCCTTCTGAGACCAAAACCGGCCTATGCACTCGTACATAAACATAGAACCTTCCCAACTAGGACAGGAACCTGTGGCTAGGATTTATGTGATATATCCTGTTTACGTGTATTTCTTTTCTGTACATACATATCATTCACACATCATTACATCTTGCAGGCTAGAGGATTAGGCTCCCCTAGAATTCTTTAGGACTTTCCGGTCAGTCTAGGAGACCTTAAATCCATGGAGGTTACGATACCTCTGGTGTTCGCCGTGCTCGAACGGCTCCCTTGACTTGGGACTAACCTTGAGAATATGCGTATCTGGATTCTGATGGTCACATTGCTTTGTCTCGGATGGTCAAGGTAAGGAGATTGACTCGGGTTCCGAAGCGATCGGAATTTAACCTGCCTGACAGTACCTACCCGAGCCATCAGAAATCTTCTGTACAATTGCCTCAAGTGAGTTCCTAGTCACGGTAGGTCTTAGGACTTAGAAGGTGCATAGAAGGTAGGACGATCACTCGGGATGGGTTCTGAGTTACTCCCTTTTGCCTTGTTGCCAGTTCAGAAACATTGGACACCTGCGAAAAGAAGAGGCTATACCCAATTGGTTTCGTCCGTCCCAAAGGTTGGTCCGCATAGACACCCTGGAAGGAACCCAACTGTTTGAGGTTCGCATAGAATAGGAAGGACAGTCGTCATTAGTGATATCGCCAAGATTAGCCATACAGGAATCTCTAGCAGAAGTGTTGCCTAAAAATCCTTTGCCAATGGCTGATCTAGGAAATGGGGTAGAAGAGCTTAAACAGAATATGGCCGCCATGGACACCCAGTTTAGGTAATCCCTTGCTGGCATGGATACGCAACTCAAAGCCTCGGTTGCATCGATGAAAAATGACATGAATATGATGATGGAGTCTATGCAGGAAGTTTGTGACAAGCTCCTAGTTAAGCCTGACCCACCCAAGGGTGAGACACCGGCCAGAGATACACCAGCAGTTGATCCCAATTTAGTCGCCCTTATGGCTAAAATTGGTAACTTGGAAGAATCTGTGCAAGAAAATAAGCGATTGGGAAGAGGTGAAATTGACATGAACAAATTGTGTTTGTTCCCCAACGCTAAGTTACCAGAAAAGTTCAAGGGTGTGGATTTTGCAAAGTTTGACGGTACCGGAGACCCAAAGGCGCACCTCCAAGGGTATGTGTTGGTTCACTCACCATGAGGGGGATTGAAAAGGAAGCCATGGCTCAGCAATTTCATGAATCTCTGTCGGGACCAGCCCTGCAATGGTTTCTTACTCTTGAACCCTCTAAGAAAAGGACTTGGGAAGATATCGGGACGGCATTTGTGGCTCAATATGATTTCAACGTTGATTTAAAAATGACTACAAGAGAGCTAGAGAGCACCAAGATGGGCGAGAAAGAAAGTTTTGCTGATTTTGTAAAATGTTGGAGGGCTAAGGCCGCTCAAATGCAAAACAAACCAGATCTGAAGGAACAGATAAGGATTATCACCAAGAACCTGTCAAGCTCTTTTGCTCCATACATAGCCCTCTCCCAGGCAGCCCCAAATTTTGAAACTTTCTATGACTTAGGCTTAGCCGTAGAGGAAGCCCTACGAGATGGCACATTGGAGAAGAAGGAATCTGGATCAAAGTCCAAAAGGGTATATTCGGGAAACAGCAATGTCCTCTTCGGGAATACTAATTAGGCTGGAACTTTGTCCGCCAAGTCGGCAGAAGTAAATCAAATTTCCGAAAAACCAAAGTCCCAAAATAGAGTCTTTACCCAGTTTAGCACTCCTAGATCCGCTCTACTCAAAAAGCTTACCGAAGTGGGAGTGCTGAACTCTCTCCCGCCACCACAAACCATTCCACCTAACCTGAACCAAAATGTCTATTGTGATTTTCACCAAATGCATGGCCATACCACTGATAACTGCATCCGCCTCCGTCATGAAATTCAAAACCTCATTGACAACAAAGTCATTGATACCCCTCCTTCTGACAAACCAAACACCATGACAAATCCCTTGCCACAACATAATGCCCCATTCCATATCAACCAAATCACCCAAACCAAGAGCCAAAACTTCGATCCTACCCTTTTCATCATCCCTGATACCGAGCCAAAGCCTATTGTGGAAATTCCCGAAGTGACTGCTCTCTGTTTCCTTTGGGAATGGGGAGATTTGATTGCTGATTGGGAGGAATTCGAGGCCACTAATTTTCAGGGAGATGTGAACCCATTCTTTGAACCTGGATGGGAAATTGATTGGCAAAACATTCATGCTGACCCTCTTGATGGGTTTTCTTTGTACATGATGTTCGAAAACCAAAACGAGAACTTTCCAGGAATGCCTGAATGGGAATGGAGCCCAGTCCCGGATGAATACCAACTCTTGGCCTGGAATGATCCTCTGGATACCTTCTCTTTACCCATGCTATTCGCGGAAGAATACCAACCCCATATGACAGCTTACAATTGGCCCGAGCCTGTTCCGTTTCAACCAAATCCCTCCTACCTCCATGACCTCATCATCAACGATCCATATAACAATGTGGGCCTTACCCCATATCCCGAACCGCCTGAACCTGAAGAAAATGTGGCTAGTAATGAGTTTGACCCAATGGACTACCTGGCAGACGAAGCTGAATCAGAGTCATCAGTTACTTTCCCAAAGGACGCTGATGTCTCCATGATGAATTTGTGGGAAGATGAACCGAGGGCTCAGACAAATCTGTGGAAAAATACGGAGATCATCAACATAAAGGTAGGGAATGAAGAATGGACCGTAAACAGGGCAGTGGCAGCAGCTGAGAAATGGAAGCCCGAGGATCTGTGGGAAGATTTGGTTATTGCTGACCTGGATGCCAATCTTCAAGATACCACCATTGGAAGCAAGCGCAAGGCCCTCTGTAGACACCCTAATCCGGACCTCGAAGGGTCTTTGTTCACCCCGATGATGAAATAAAGGAAACGGAACCTTTGTGAGCTTGGATGAAGGAATCCTTTAGCCTCAAACAAATCCTCAGCCCCAAAAGCCCAGAAAAAGCCCAAAAAGCCCAGAGAAAGCCCAAAAGCCCTGGAATGAACCTATAATGCCGCGCGTGACACTTCTACACCGCACGGCGTATCGAAAGTTAATACGCCGCACGCGGTCATGAGGTTAACCGCACGGCATTTCAGGTAAAGTTCTGACTGGCTCAGAAAGCTGTCGGCCACGCCTATTTGAGCCACAGCTGCAAAATGACTCAGCCAAAAGCACACTTCTGGCCCGCCCAGAAAATACCTCCAACATTTGAAATTCAAAATCCAAGACTCTTGCCTATAAATACACCCCTCCACTCAAGGGAAAAGGGCCCTTGATCACTATTATACCCATTCTCTCTCTTCTTGCTTTCACACCCACTTTCCCATTTCCAAGCCTTGAGAATGTTGCTCTCAAAAGACATTCTCTAGGCCTTTTGCTCCATTTTTCTCCTCACCATTGAAGTTAGTCCCTTACTAACTTTGAGACCCCAACCACCCAATACACTCATCTACTACACACACCCATACGTCTATTCTCTTTTCCAACCTTCCGACGTCCATCCACCATCATCAACGCTCATTCAAGCTCAAGATCAAAGGTAAAAACCAAGTTTCCTTGGGCTAGGCTCTGTCCTGGCCATGAGGGGACTCCGCCGTCTTCAGGCCTAGCCCTTTTGGTTAGGATCTGACCCAAAAATCTATTTTTCAAAACAAAACTAGTGTTCTGTGCAGGGTAAACTACGCCGCGCGGTGCTCTGAAGCGTCGCACGGCGTAGTATACTCACACGCACGGCATTTCAAAACACTCTTGTTTTTTTGTTCAAACTGTTTGGATCATGATCGTCTGTTGCTGGATCTGTTTCTGTACATCAAAAACAGTCTTGAAATGAGACCATATCTACAAGCCATGTTTTAAACCCCCATAGATCTTTTCAAAATGAACAAACGTATCAAAAATGGTTTTCTACTCGTGGCTTGAGAGAATGGTACAAATCTGAGATGATCTAATGGCTGCGAGCTTTATGAGGTTTTAAAAACAATACCGTGTGTCGTAATGGATATACCGTGCGAGTATTTGGAAAATGATAAAAGTTTGGTATCAGGGTCAGAACCACGCACGGCATATCAGTAGGCCGCGCGTCGTAAAGCGATATGCCGTGGGATAGAAGATGGTGATCCAGATAGCTTGTTTATACGTTTTCCTTTTTATATTATCATCATGACATCCTTTATCATTTATGTACAGCAAGCACCACTAGCACGGCAACGTGTCATGTTTTATCTTGTTCCCCTTTCCCTTTATGTGTTTTTAATAGTTTTTCGAATGGTATTAAATCCCCCCATTTAAAATGCTTAGTAGAGACCGGTTTTCACCGGGCGAGCGGGGTGCTTTTTCAACAAAACCTTCCCCGCTCGTAACATGGCTCCCGGATCCAAAATCTCAATGGTTTCGCTAGATCAAAAGCCTTTCTTTTCAAAACAAACTCTCGATTTCTCGGATCATCCATCACAAAAATCCGGGTGGCGACTCTTCGAGCGCGGGAGCCCACAGTGGCGACTCTGCTGGGGACTATTTTATTCAATACTCTTTTTTAAAATATATATATATATATAAGAGTGTTGGATGATCAAGAGGGCCAAACTTGAAAGGTATTTTGTTTGAGGGGCTTAATGCAATTCGGAAAACTTAAACTTTCTTTTACACTATGCACCGCACAAGCCTCGCTAGCGTGTCTCGGCAATCTTGCCCGGTTTACCGATGACGAGCTCTCCCGGGATACCTAGCAACCCTCGACTTTGATGGGCCATCGTGCTGTTCGACCATTGTTTTGCAATACACTTGACATGGGGTAGTACATCTTGGCTCTAGTCCGGGGAACCCTTTTGAAACCAAAATCGGACTATGCACCCGTACATAACCATAGAACCTTCCCAACTAGGATAGGAACCCATGGCTAGGACTTATGTGATATATCTTGTTTATGTGTATTTCTTTATACATACATATCATTCACACATCATTGCATCTTGCAGGCTAGAGGATTAGGCTTCCCTAGAATTCTTTAGGATTTGCCGGTCAGTCTAGGAGACTATAAATCCATGGAGGTTGCGATACCTCTGGTGTTTGCCGTGCCCGAATGGCTCCCTTGATATGGGACTAACCTTGAAGGTGTGTGTATCTGGATTCTGACGGTCACATTGCCCTGTCTCGAATGGTCAAGACAAGGAGATTGGCTCTGGTTCCGAAACGATCGGAATTTAACCTGCCTGACAGTACCTACCCGGACCGCCAGAAATCTTCTGTACAAATGCCTCAAGTGTAACTCAAATCACGGTAGGTTTTAGGATCTAGGAGGCGCGTATAAGGTAGGACAGACACTCGGGATGGGTTCTGAGTTGCTCCCTTTTGCCTTATTGCCAGTTTAGAAACATTGGACACCTGCAAAAAGAAGAGGCTTTACCTAATTGGTTTCGTCCGTCTCGAAGACTGGTTCGCATAGATACCCTGGAAGAAACCCAACTGTTTGAGGTCCACATAGAGCAGGAAGGGCAGTCGTCATTAGCAGTTTTGCCAAGTCCAGTAGTACAGGAGTCTCTGTCACCTGAAAGTCCCTTACCAATGGCTGACCAAGGAAATGGGGTAGAAGAGCTTAGACAAAACATGGCCACCATGGATACCCAATTTAAGCAATCCTTTGCTGGCATGGATACACAACTCAAAGCCTCGGTCGCATCCATGAAAAACGACATGAATATGATAATGGAATCTATGCAGGAGGTTTGTGACAAACTCTTAATTAAGACTGACGTACCCAAGGGTGAGACACCAGCCAAGAATACACCAGCTGTTGACCCCAATTTAGCCGCCCTTATGGCTAAAATTGGTAAGTTGGAAGAATCCGTGCAAGAAAATAAGCGATTAGGAAGAGGAGAAATTGACATGAACAAATTGTGTTTGTTCCCCAACGCTAAGTTACCGGAAAAGTTTAAGGGTGTGGATTTTGCAAAGTTTGACGGTACCAGAGATCCAAAGGCTCACCTCCAAGGGTATGTTGGTTCACTCACCATGAGGGGGATCGAAAAAGAAGCCATGGCTCAGCTATTCCACAAATCTCTGTCGGGGCCAGCTTTGCAATGGTTTCTTACCCTTGAACCCTCTAAGAAAAGGACTTGGGAAGACATTAGGACGGCATTTGTGGCTCAATACGATTTCAATGTCGATCTAAAGATGACCACGAGGGAACTAGAGAGCACCAAGATGGGTGAGAAAGAAGGTTTCGCTGACTTTGTAAAACGTTAGAGGGCTAAAGCCACTCAAATGCAAAGCAAACCAGACTTAAAAGAACAGATAAGGATCATCACCAAGAACCTGCCAAACTCTTTTGCCCCATACATGGTCCTCTCCCAGGCAGCCCTGAATTTCGAGACTTTCTATTACTCGGGCTTGGCTGTAGAGGAGGCCTTGCGAGACGGTACATTAGAAAAGAAGGAATCAGGAGCAAAGTCCAAAAGGACATACTCAGGGAACAGCAATGTCCTCTTTGGGAATTCCAATCAGGCCAGAACTTCATCCACCAAGCTGGCAGAAGTAAACCAAATTTTCGAAAAGCCAAAGTCCCAACAAAGAGTCTTTACCCAATTTAGCACTCCTAGATCTGCCTTACTCAAAAAGCTCACCGAGGTAGGAGTGCTGAATCCTCTCTCGCCACCGCAAACCATTCCACCAAATCTAAACCAGAATGGCTACTGTGAATTCTATCAAATGCTTGGCCATACCACTGACAACTGTATCCGCCTCCGTCATGAGATTCAAAACCTCATTGACAATAAAGTCATTGATACCCCTCCTTCAGATAAACCAAACACCATGACAAATCCCTTGCCACAACATAATACCCTATTCCATATCAACCAAATCACCCAAGCCAAAAGCCAAGACTTTGATCCTATTTCTTTCATCATCCCTGATACCGAACCAAAGCCTGTTGTGGAAATTCCCGAAGAGACTGCCCTCTGTTACCTTTGGGATTGGGGAGATTTGATTGCTGATTGGGAGGAGTCTGAAGTCGCCAATTTCCAAGAAGACGTGAATCCGTTCTTTGAGCCGGGATGGGAAGTTGAATGGCAAAACATTCATGCTGACCCTCTTGATGGGTTTTCTCTGTACATGATGTTCGAAAACCAAAATGAGAACTTGCCAGGGATGCCTGAATGGGAATGGAATCCAATCCCGGATGAATACCAACTCTTGGCCTGGAATGATCCTTTGGATACCTTCTCTATACCCATGCTATTTGCAGAAGAATACCAACCACAGACGGTGACCTACAACTGGCCTGAACCTGCTCCATTTCAACCGAATCCCTCCTACCTCTACGATCTCATGGCCAACGACCCATACAACAATGTGGGTCTTGCCCCATATCTAGAACCGCTAGGGCCCGAAGAAGATGTGGCCAGTAATGAGTTTGACCCAATGGACAACCTGGCCGATGAAGTTAAGTCAGAATCATCTGTTACTTTCCCAAAGGACGTTGATGTTGCCATGATGAATTTGTGGGAAGATGAACCGGGAGCTAAAGCAAATCTGTGGGGAAATACAGAGATCATCAACATAAAAGTGGGAAATGAAGAATGGACCGTAAACAGGGCGGTGGCAGAAGCTGAGAAGTGGAAGCCCGAGGATCTGTGGGAAGACCTGGTCATCGCTGACTTGGCTGCCAATTTCCAAGATACCACTATTGGAAACAAGCGCAAGGCCCTAGCTGATTTATGGAATGAGGAGTCTAAGTACCAACAGATTGGTCAGTTGACCAGGAGTGGTCAAATTTATCAGCCCCCTAATATTCAAATCGGAGAATCCTCCAACCCTCCAGCTCCACTGACCAAAGAATCTTCTAACCCATTCGTTACCCCAATCAAAGATACTTTCCAACCCTTTGCCCCACCAGTTAAAGAGCCTTTACGCCATGAGAAAAACCCAGAAGGAATGATTAAGTGCCAGCTTGAACAGACTCAAGCCAAAATGTCTGTTTGGGACGTGCTTGTCCACTCCACCCGCCATCGTGAAGGATTCATCCAAGCCCTCTCTCACCTAAAAGTTCCTTCTGCCATAACCCCTGACGAACTCGTAACACTCATCAAAACCATACCCTTCAAACATGCTATCACCTTCACTGATCGAGATTTGCCTGCTGAAGGAACTGATCACAATCGACCACTCCATGTCACTTTGAAATGCCACGGGAAATGGGTACTAGTGATCTTGATTGATAACGGGTCAGCAATCAATATTTGTCCACTCCGTGTTGCTTATTGCCTGGGGTAAAAAAATAATGATTTCTCTCCATCAGAAGTCAAAGTTCGGGCATATGACAACACCCGTCGGGATGTAATTGGAACCCTCATGCTTCCTATGACTTTCGGACCTTACCAAACGGAGGTGGAGTTCCATGTGGTAAATATTCCCGCATCCTTCAACCTACTGCTGGGAAGACCCTGGATGCATCGGCCTGACATCATGGCAGTTCCTTCAACGCTCCATCAGAAAATTAGACTGGGACTTGAGACTGGGATGCTCACCATTCATGGCGACTCTGGGATTCGCGCTCCCGTGGAAGACAATGCCCCACTTTTGGAGATACAACATGGAGAGGAGGACATTGCTCTAGGCGGCTTCTCTCTTGACACCTCTAATTCTGTTTTCACTGTCAAGATTGATGACGACTTCGTCATTAGTAATGTCGCTATAAAGATAATGAAGAAAATGTCCTACATGTCAGGTTTGGGGTTAGGAAAGAATCTCCAGGGGCCAGTGCAATTTGAAGAACCAGGAACTTTAACCCGCGTAACAGGCTTGGGATACCACCCTTTTGAGGATAGGAAGGAAAAGAAGGGAGATAGATTGGAGGATTATTTTGTCAAAGAGAAGGCAAAGCTAATTTATCAAGGACAGCCAGAACCATTCTGGGACAAAGAAACCAACACCTTCCTACCAGGGTTTAAGATATTCGCTAATGATGTCTGGCCTGAAAGTGATGAAGAATTGGAAGCAGTAATCAAACCAGCGAAGATGGCCGATTGGGTTGAAACTCTTGCCATGGTGTGGGCAGCATGCCCTGAAAAATGTGTGGGAAGGATTCCGTTCCATTCCCAAGGCAATGGGCCCGGATCGAGGGAGCGCGAGCGCAGGTGGCAAGCGCTCGGAAATACAGAGTCGCCACTTGGGTTTGAAGGTCCGACACCCAAGGAACCGTATTTTGAAGCACCTGCCGCGCTGTTTGATTTAAAAAAGTGAAGGAAACCAGTCCGTCATAACCATATCTGGGTTCGGGAGCCAGGTTACGAGAGGGGAAGGTTTTTATGGCACCTCTCTCGCCCAATCCGGAGATCGGTCTCTACTTAGGCATTTTGAAAACATTGCGATTCTTCTTTTATTAATCGATTTTAGCCAATTAGGGCGGAGGAACAGTTAATCGGGGATTAAAACTGTAACATGTTTGCAGGATGTGATCAAGTATGGCATGGATGAGCAGTTAGTATAGGATGAGAACAGATTCCTGTGGGAGTTTAAATAGACTGGAAAGCTCCTGTCTTGGAGTGTCGTGCACAGGAAGAAACCAGTATGCACTGATCAAGTCAATGCATGCTGACCAAACCTGCGCACGCTACTACAAGACCTGAGCGCGCCAGTAAGCCTAAGCCCACAGCTCTTATTCTCAAACCCTCTGGGCTTGGGAAGGACCAGTGCACACCCAGGACAAACCAAGCAGTTTATAACAGTCATAATATACAGTTTAAAGGCTGAAAAGCCCAACAAATAAACAAAACACCCCATAAACAGTGTGGGGACAAAATAATAGCCTAAAATCAAGTTAAACATGCAAGATCAGCCGCTGATCGGAGACAAACAGTCGCGCGAGGGTTCCGAACTGTCGCGCGACGGTGCGCCCGGGCGCGCGACAATGCGCCCTGGCGCGCTGGTCAACGCTCCATTTGACCATCGCGCGATGGTTTGGGTACAGCACGCGCGGGTTCGAGCCAACTTTCCAGTGTCTGGTTTTCCACATTTCTGGGTTCTAAGACAGGTCCAGGATGATCCCAGGGGTACTCCAACAGAACAGAACTAAATATTGAAATGTAAAACTGACATTTCTAACAAAAGAAAGCAGTAAACTGGTTATTAACATGCTTTACAGTGAGATATATATTAAAACAAAACTACAACAACTATGGCAATAACTAAAAATAAGAAATGACCAGCACCCCTTCCCCACGTGGTCCAATGTCATGCAGACAGGACTGTCGCGTGAGTATACGGGACCATCGCGCGAGGGTTTGCTTGATCTACGGTTTTTGAAACCTTGCTAGCTTTAGGGCCAGGACTGGTATTGATTACTAGCCTTGACCCTGCCAGCCCCCCTCAGGGATCAGAACAGAAAACAGGAACAAAGGTGTTATACCTTTGGTTTTTGAGTTTGAATGGTGTTTGAGCTTTGATGCTTGAGGTTGAACAAGGTGATAGAGCTTGCAAAATGAGTGTATGTAGATGGCTAGAGTGGTTTGTGTAACCTTTTGTGCTTGTTTTTGTAACCCTTTGAAAGAGAACAAATGGGGGGTATTTATAGGCATGGAGGGTGAATCTGGTTGGTGCCAGGAGAGGAATTCAGCCAGCCACGAGGCCTGGCTGAGGTTGCATTGGTGGCCAATTTTCTGCCTCTGAAAAAGTAGGTGGGGAACTGACCATCGCGCGAGGGTTCCAAACTGTCGCGCGAGGGTCAACGGTCAAACTTTGTCCACCTGGCAGTTTGACCATCGCGCGAGAGTGCGCCCTGGCGCGACCATCGCGCGATGGTTCCAGTCTGTCGCGCGACGGTGCGCCCTGGCGCACAATGGCTGCGCCCTGGTGCACGTCAGTAGGGTTTTTGGCTTTTGGAAGTGGCTTAGGCTATGTTAGGTTCAAGGGTTTTTCAAACACTCAAAGCTCAAACACTCGACATTCCCGGGGTGTTCTTGATCCGGTTCATCATTGGGGAATCAAAAACCGCAAGTAAACTAATCTGGAAGCCCAGATTGGGGTGTCTACACATGGGTAGCCTAGCAACCTTATTCGAGGAAGACGAACTATTGGGTATAGCCATGGAAGCAGAAGTGCAGATGCTAGGGTAGGAGGCCCTCGAAGACCCGACTTCACTCATCATGGATGCTGCTGGGGATTATAAGAATTGGACTTTCATACCAAGTGCAACCAGTCATGAGTCTGAGTCTGAAACTGAGTCCTTTGAGTCTTCTGAGTCTGAGTCGGTGCCTCTTGGCCCAACTCCTCAGAGTCTGTATTTTGAGTTTGAGTCTACACGCGTGTATGGTGCCCCCGAGGCCTCTGCTTATGATGAAATAAATGAATTTGGTTCCGCTTACTTCCCTGACTTTGAAATAAATTGTGTCGACCCCAATGATGAAGAGATCGATTTCGAGGGGGAAATCCCTAAAGAAATTCGGTCCCTAATCGAAAGGGAAAACGAAAGGCATGCTCAGCCTGTAAAAGAAGAAGTTGTTTCAATAAATTTGAGGGATGAAGGGAATCCCCGAATGGTTCAGATCGGTTCCGTGCTGTCAGAAGAAGAGCGCCAGGCTCTTGTAAATTTGCTAAAAGAATTCGAAGATATTTTTGCATGGTCACACACTGATATGCCCGGAATCGATCCTGAAATCGTGGAACATCGGATTCCCCTTCATCTTGACGCGAAACCAGTAAAACAGAAACTGAGACGCATGAGGCCTGACTGGGTGCTTAAAATAAAAGAGGAGGCAACTAAACAGATCAATGCTGGGTTCCTAATGGTAACTAAATACCCTCAGTGGGTCGCAAACATTGTTCCCGTTTCGAAGAAGGATGGCAAAATCAGGGTTTGTGTGGATTTCAGGGACTTAAACAAAGCTAGCTCCAAGGATGACTTCCCTCTGCCGCACATTGACGTGCTAGTTGATAACACCGCGGGACACGCCTTGCTTTCTTTCATGGATGGTTTCTCGGGGTATAACCAGATTCTCATGGCCCCGGAAGACCGAGAGAAGACTACATTCATTACTGAATGGGGAACTTATTGCTATCGGGTCATGCCTTTTGGGCTGAAGAACGCTGGCTCCAGCTATCAGCGAGCTGCTATAACCTTGTTGCATGATATGATTCATAGAGAGGTGGAGGTTTACGTTGATGACATGATTGTTAAGGCAAAAGAGCGAGAATGCCACTTACCCGCGCTTAGAAAGTTCTTCGAAAGGATAAGGAAATACAGGATGCGCCTCAACCCGGCTAAATACACGTTCGGAGTCACTACAGGGAAAATACTCGGGTTTATGATCACCACTCGCGGCATCGAAATCCACCCATCGAAGATCAAGGCCATTCTGGAAATGGAATCACCGCGGACAGAGAAAGACGTAAGGAGCTTCCTTGGCAAAGTACAGTTCATCAGCCGATTTATTGCAAAACTGACTGCAACGTGTGAACCCATATTTCGCCTGCTCAAGAAAGGAACACCATTTGCATGGGACAACAGATGTCAGCAAGCCTTCGAGGCCATCAAAGCCTATCTGAGGAATCCACCAGTCTTAATGCCGCCTGAATCAGGAAAACCTTTGATCCTATACTTGTCAGTCACTCCGTCTTCCATGGGGTGTATGCTGGCACAGGAAGGAGACGATGGGGTTGAAAGAGCTGTTTACTACCTCAGCAAAAAGATGGTCGGATCTGAGGAACGCTATACTCCCTTAGAAAAGACGTGTTGGGCACTCGTTTGGGCTTCCAGAAAGTTAAGACATTACATGCTGGCCTACTCAGTAAGATTGATATCCCGAATGGATCCTTTGAAGTACTTATTCTAGAAGCTGGCACTTACAGGAAGAATGGCACTATGGCTATTAATGCTGGCAGAATTCGAATTAAAGTATGTCAACAGAAAGTCAGTGAAAGGAAGAGCTGTCGCTGAATTCTTGGCCGACTGCCCAGTTGAAGGAAAGGAAGATGCTGAATTCGAGTTCTCGGATGAAGGCATAATGACCATAGCCGAAGATGTGTGGCGGTTGTATTTTGATGGAGCGGCCAATTAGAAAGATTTGGAATTGGTGTGCTGTTGATTTCACCGGATGGGTCGCATATCCCACTTGCATTCAAGCTTAACTTCGAAGTCACCAATAATTAAGCGGAATACGAAGCTTGCATTGTAGGCATGGAAGAAGCCATTGAAATTGGTATAGAAAAATTGGAGGTTGTGGGGGATTCAAACTTGGTCGTTTCTCAAGCAAACAACGATTGGAAGGTCAAGGAAGAGAAGCTAAAGCCATACCATCAAGACCTCGAAGATCTCATTCCCCATTTCAATAAAGTAACTTTCACTCATGTCCCGAGACTCAGGAATCAACTCGCTGATGTCTTGGCAACATTGGCCTCTATGGTCGAAATCCCTGTCGGTGTAAAGCTAAGGCCAATTGTGATCGAGCAAAGGGACGCCCCGGTATACCAGCATGTTATGGTCATCAATGAGCCTGAAGATGGTCACCATTGGTTCTACGATATCTGGAGATTCGTGGAAAGGGGAGAGTACCCCTCTGAAGTTAGTAAGAAAGATAGGATTGCCCTTCGGAGAATGGCGGCTCAATACATCATTTGTGGAGGAAATCTATACCGAAGATCTCACTGTGGTACCCACAAACTGTGTATTCATGGTGAGGAGACAAAAAGGGTAATGGAGGAAGTCCACGAAGGAGTATGCGGTTCTCACATGAATGGTATGATGCTAGCCAAAAAGATTTTGAGATAAGGCTACTTCTGGTCTACCATGGAGACGAAGTGTGTGGAATACGTACGACGTTGTCATAAATGCCAGATTCACGCTAACTTCACGCATGTCCCACTGCATGAGTTGTAGCAAACGACCTCGCCATGGCCTTTCTCGACCTGGGGGATTGATGTCATCGGAAGGATTGTGCCAGCAGCCTCTAATGGCCATAACTTCATCCTAGTGGCTATTGATTACTTCACGAAATGGGTGGAAGCAACCTCGTATGCAACCCTGACCGTAGTTCAAGTCGCGCACTTTATCAAGCAAAATGTCATCTATCGGTATGGGGTCCCACAGGCATTCGTATCCGATAATGGGGTTCATTTCAAAGGCCGAGCTAGGGAAGTCTTGGAGGAGTTTCAGATCCAAATACACAAGTCAACAACCTACCGACCGCAGACCAATGGGGCCGTGGAAGCAGCCAACAAAACAATCAAAACCATCCTGGAAAAGACCATTCAATCTGCAAGGGATTGACACGAACGACTACCTTTGGCATTATGGGGATATCGCACGTCTGTACGTACACTAACGGGGGCAACTCCGTACTCCTTGGTTTATGGCATGGAGGCCGTACTCCCCATAGAATTCGAGGTTCCATCCCTCCGAACTATGATCGAATGCAATGTCCAAGAGGCAGATTGGCTGAGCAATCGATTTGAAGAACTTATGTTGTTCGATGAACGCCGTCTAAGGGCACTTTACCACATTCAAGGATATCAAAGGAGAATCGCGCGCGCATTTAATAAAAAGGTGAAGCCCAGGGACTTGGAGGAAGGAGACATGGTTTTGAAGGAAATCCGGGCACCAGTCTATGATCCACGAGGAAAGTTCCGACCAAAATGGTCCGGGCCTTATATCATCAAGACTATCCTATCTGGAGGAGCTACGCAACTCATCGACCTGGACGGAAACGAATTCTCAACTCTAGTCAACCTGGATCAACTCAAGCGCTACTACCCCTGAGAGAGGCTCGCTGGGCTGAAAGCTGCAAGGGCAGTCAGTACTAGGCAAAAATTAGAGCAAAAGCCTGCTAGGATGAAAACCCGCGAGGGCATCTTAGGCAAAAGTTAAGGCATACAATGAACGAGCTCGCTAGGCCGAAACCCTATAGGGCGGTACTAGGCAAAAATTAGAGCGCAAAAGGAGAGTGTCAAAACCAGAGCGAACCCTATCCTTTCCTTGAACTACGTCATGACCTGATTCCTTAGCAAAAAGGATACGTAGGCAGTCTCGCTATGGGACCCGGTCACAATCAATCAAAGCAAAAATCCAGGTTGACAGAATTCAGAAAGGCAGAATCAGAGAGGGGGAGACCTTCTGTAACTCACTTTATTGAAATAACTACTTCTAATACATAGGGCTGAGCATGATTTTCGAAAATAAAAGTGCAATACAATGAAAAGGAGGTCCATGATTTATTCGATGGTCAGGGTAGTAAGATTGAGTCGGTTTCCTTGGGCTCCAGCCCTCGCAGCAATGTCCCTCTTGAGCCATCTCCTGTAACTCCCACGCACTGCTACAGATGGGTAAGGATGAGCGTCAGTCACCTCGCGAGACCTCCAGAATCGCTGGTAGTTGCAAAGAGCTGAATGGCGGAAGAAAGGCAGAACTACATCCAACAGGACCTCTGCAGGAACCTCATGTCTCAAACCAAGCTGACGCTGAATCCGATATGGGATGTAGAAGGTAAAACCCTCCAGACCAGCAAGAACCACCCACTGAGAACCCATATAGTGTACAGTCATGGGTGGAAGGTCAAGCCATGAGCATCTCCAGGAAATAGTCTCAGCCCGCTGGCGTTTGAAGAAGTTGACCCACTCGGAAGCTCGCCTGTCTGCAAATTCAAAGCACTGAGAGGACAACAACCTAGCCTCATATGCCAAGTTGCCAGGAGGGAGAGTCAGCACATTCACTTTGTCACAAAGCCAAATTCGCCAAAGAGGAAAAACAAGTGAGAAACCGTAGAAAGCCAAGCCTGATGTTGAAGAAAAGTGAGAAAAGCTTGAAAGAGGAAAGATGAGGTGAAAACCAACCTGTAAGAGAAGGGGGCTGCCTCCAAAAGTCTTGGTCTCTCCAGAACGAACCCTGTCCAAACCCATCAGTGTCTCAGCCAATACCATTGGAATCACATCCTTCCGAGCTCCAATCTGCACTGCAATGCTGACCAATGCCGAGCTAGCATGACCAGTGGAAGAAACCAAGAAGTAAGCAGCAAGTAAGCACATGCAAAGAGTGGTCATACGCCGAGTGTGGTAGGTTGTGTCCGCTAGGTTACCAAGAGGAGAGAACATCTCAATAAGGCGCATCACATTGAGGTGACCATTGCTAACCAAGTAACGAGCAACACCGTCATTCAACCCTAGAGAAGCAGCAAGAACCTTGGACATGTTCTCGCGCACGGGAGGGACGATGACATCTCCAGAACCGAAGCCACCAAGATAGGCGCGGAACTCTTCAATTGTGGGGCAGAGCTCTTGTTCACCAAAGCGGAATACGTGCACCTCCGGGTCCCAAAGACTTGTGGCAGCCCTCAAGAGTTCGGGACGAAGACGGATGTTACGAAGGTATCTCATGGAGTAGAGACCATGCGCCTGAAAGTTGAGCCAATCGACCCCCTCCATGGAAACCAACCATGGCCGTAGTGAACCGGTGAGAGAAAGAGCCATCGAGAGGATGTGAAGATTTGAGGAAGATATGGTTAGTATGAGGCCTAAGGTTTGAATTTATAGGAAGGATAGAGGAGACAACTTCAACTTTCAAAAGAGCCTTAGTTTCCAAAAGTGTAGATTTTTCATGAGTCTTGCATAGGGAAAAGCTTGGTCATGCCCTAAAAGAACAAAGCAGACATGCACTGGTTCGGAAAAGATATAGGGTAGGCCAAACCTCAACCCTCGTGCAATTTGTCTTGGGAAGCAACAAATGGCAGAGTGTCAGGAAAATAGTGCCGCACGGCATAACGGGGTAACGCACGGCATACCAAAACCAAGGGAAAGCCACGGCATAACACGGATACGCCGCGGGGTCAGATGAAACCACGCGCGGCATTTCGAAGCCCCGCGCGGCATACTAAGTCTTCATTTCTGCAGACTTTGACACCAGGGGTTTGAAACCAATTCGAGGCACCCGCAGACATCACCAACCTTCAGAACACATTTCAATGGGTATTTGGGACTTCAGGGAACTCCCGCTTCGAGTCAACTCTCAAAATTCGACGTGAGGACACCAAAAAGTCAATAAAACCCATTTTCAAAGTCGTGTCAAGGTATCGGAGTCCGTTTCAAGCCATTCCAAGCTGATCTTTTGAGTCCTACAGGTCATAGTGGTCAAAAGTGACCTGGTCCAAGTTCCGTTTCGCGGTCAAAGTTAAAATTTGAGAATGTCACCCTCCAAAGTCAATGTTTTTCTTACTTTTCAAGCATGTTTTCAGGCAGTTTTCAGTTTTCAAACGAGAGCTTGGGTTTTCTAGTCACGTGTCAAATGTCAAGGGTCGTTGTTGTTAAACGAGAGTCCGCGACAGGGGTATTTTTGTAAATTCTTGCACAAAGTGTCAGTTTTTCAGAATTATTCATTTATCCTCTTTGATTTCTATTCTAACGTCGATGGACCTATGCCCCAACATACTGCTCATCATAAAGCTTGAGTTCACCTCAGATTATGGCCGAAGACTGGTTGCTTGCATTGGTTAATGTTTCCGTTATTCAATCTTTCTTAGACAAATGACAATAAGAGAAATTGAATGGCATAAAACATTGAAAGAATAAGCTTTTCTATATATATAATCTCCAGAATATCCATGAGTCGAAGTACAAGAAGGCGTACAAGCCCAAAATCATATCTACTGAGGGTAAACAGGCACCCTTCCAAAAAGAAGCACGCAGGCTCCACATAAAGGCAAAAGCAAAACAAACAAAAGAGGAAGCTCAACTCTCGTCCTCATCCTCGTCCTTGTCCTCACCCTCCTCGCCGTCCTCCCCAGAGACCTCCTCCGCCTGGGAACTAGCTACCTCCTGGGTACCCGTCGCCCTAGGCACAGTACTCCCCGAGGTGTCCGCTAGGTCGACGTCCATCGGCTCCTTAGTCTCGTCAGAGACGTCGACCGGCTCGTCCTCTGTCCCCCCGGAAAACCGTGGCCTCTTCGACAGAGGCTCCTCCCGAGAGCCAGCAGAGGAAGCCTGTGGCGCCTGCATGCGCACAAACTTCCTGCGCAGCCCACGCGAAGCCCCTCCTCCAGCCTGCAATAACATGGCATTCATCATTTGCATTGTAATCATAGTATAAGCAATGATAAGTTAAAGCAAAGGGTTTGAAAGCCTTACCATAGTCCCGCCAGCACGAAGAAGCACCTCCGGGGCGTGGCCCATGGCGTACTGCCTCACCAGCTGCTCTAGGCCCATCATGGCCCTGGCCATCTCTCTCACGTACTCCGGAGTCACCTGCACAATAGGTCGATTGATTAGAATGTATAGGGATAATAACAAGTGCATGCAAAAGGGCGAAAGAATGCGAGTTATACCTGAGTAAGGAACTCCGGCACTGCAATTGTGGGACGTGGCACCACCACTACACTAGAAACCCCCTGGGCAGTCGTCACGTCCACAGTCAAGGAGAGTCGAGGCAAGCTGGCCCCGCTCGGACCTGCGTCGTCGCCCTGGCCACCACCGCCACCTTCATGCCCTCTTCCTCTTCCTCTCCCTCCTCTCCTTCCTCGTCCACCTCTACCGCCTGCACCACCTGACGCTCGACGCGTCGCCTCCCAGGCAGCGGCCCGTACCCCTAAACTCGGCATCAAGTACCGAGCCCGGTACTCAGAGTAGTCAACACCTTCCTGAAAAAGCGGCTCCAGCTCAGGATCTGGTCGTACGAACCGCTCAACCTCCCCTCTGGTGTACAAGCTCGTCCTCTGCACCAGAGCAGGAAGGGGACCAGGGACTCGAAAAACGTCCAGCCTCAACGACTGACGTGACACCCGGTCACCCAGGTACCACTGCCAACCGTAAGGGGACTCGAGAAGCACTCTCCCCCTCATCACCTCCCTACTCCGGACCAAGTAAGGAAGCTCACAGCGGTCCCACACACGCCAGCGAATCTGCAATCAAAGATAAACAACATCAGCATGAGAATTGAATAAGAACTATAAACAAATAGAGGCATGTAAGGTGTAGTCATACCCTGTCAGGACGCAGCTCGTCTAGGAAATGGCGGTAGGCGTTCAGGTCGCCCTCTCCCTTCTTCACTCCCCGGAACTCCTTGGACCAACGAAGAGCCCGGGGAAGTACTGTGTCACTAGGGCAGGAGGTCTCAGGAGGGTACATGTTCAGTACCTCGTACGTCCACAACTGTAGAATTAAATATCAAGGATTAGCACAGGATATGCAATAAGGGAATGGAAAGACAAATAAAATGCAAGAGAAGTTTGAAATGTACCTCCCAGACTCTCCAGTAACCGCCGAGGCTCTTCCCCGCTCCTCGGGAAAGAGACCCAATGAAGGCGTAGCACGCCCCCAAAGCCGCACCGCCCCAGTCAAAGCGGGCTATCTCTCCGATGTCCCTCAAGGCCGGTAGGAGCGAAAGGTGTACTCGGTTGCGCCTGTTGGGAAACAGGGACGCACCAAGCAAGTACAACAAAAAGCACCGCGCCATCTGCTCCTCTTGCACCCTGTCAGTCGGGAGCTCCTCTGTCCGAAACCCCAAAAGCTGGGCGTACTGGGCGTCCTCCTTCTCTGCCCTCAACATGTACCCCAGCATCTCCTGCTGGAACGCCGCGCTCCTCCCTGTAACGGCGTCGTAAGGGATTGGGTCACCCCCGACCCTCAGACCAGTGATCGCCGCAAAGTCCAGCGGCGTCACCGTCAGCTTGCCAAAGAGGAAGTGGAACGTATTCGTCGTGTCCCACCACCTCTCGGCTAGTGCCCTCACTACCTGGCGATCGTTGCTCACCCTCGTCAGCACACTCACGAACTCCCCGAAGCCCGCTTGCCTCACTATCTCCCTCACAGCCTCGGGGAGTCTCTCCCAGAACGTCGGCATGTCGGCCGCACCACTGTAGCACGAGATGGTGATTGCCTGTTGCAATAAGTTGATAACATTCAGTAAATAGGTATACTATTCAAGGCAAATACGACATTCAAATAAGGAAATGAAAGTACGATACATTGAAATTTGAAATGCAAGTGTTTAAGGTCTACCTCGTCTCGGCGCAAGGAAAGGTGCTGCTGTGGGTCCCTCAAAACCAGAGCCTCGTCGTACGTGGGCCGCTCCGGCCTGTAGGTGTCTAAAAGGGTAGGGACTACCATGTGCTGAAAGGGCACGTAGGACTCCGCCACGTAAGCTCCTCGCCCTCTCAGGGCCTCCGTCGCCTCCTCCACAACACTCCTCCGAGGGGCTGTCTCACCTCCAGCAGCCTCCTCCTCTACTACCTGTGGCCCCCCAGCGGCCCCCGTCTCAAGCTCAGCCTGGAGCGCTCTCTTCCGAGCCTCAAGCAAAGCCGCCGCCAGTCCAGGCACTCCCCGTAAGGTCTCAACCAGGTCGTCGAGAGACGCCTCCTCTAGGTAGTCACCTAAGCCTATAGGTCGTGACGACCCTGCTCCCTCGTCGCTACCGACAAACATAGCCGGCGTCTCCCTCTCCTCCACCAACTCCTCCTCGACAATAGGGCCCTTCCCCAGGTCAGTCCGGGGCTCTCTCACAGGAGAAGCCTCTGTCTCCACCTCCACTCCGTCAAGCCTGTCGCCACCGCGAGTCTCCGTGGCCCTCTCCTCTAAACCAACTGCACCCTCCGCTCGGCCCGTAGCCTCGTCCTCACCCCTAGGCTCCACTGCACCCGGAGTCTCCGTCTCCTGGCCGAAGCCGGCCAGCACCCTGCTACCACTGTCACCACCGTCAACACCAGGCACCAGGGCTGCCTCCTCGGCTAATGCCGCCGAGGCCGAGACCCTCATGGTCTCCGGCCCCTCCCCGGCTGTCACGCCGCTCTCCGGGGCCACTGTGGCCGGTACAACCTCGACCCTCGGGGGGTGATCACCCCCGGGTGTATCCATGTCGTCCAGGGTGTAAGAGAGAGAGAGAACCGAGAGAGAGAAGAGAGAGCAACAAGAGAGAGGGAGCAGCGAGAGAGAGAGAGGACAGCGAGAGAGAGAGATGAGCGAGAGAGAGAGATGAGCGAAAGAGAGAGATGATCGGGAGAGAGAGAGAGAGCGAGAGAGAGAGACCAGAGAGAGACGAGAGAGAGAGAGAGGAGGGAAATTCAAATGGGGGCGTACACAAGCCCCGTATATATATATATATCCCCTCGAACCGGTTCGTCTGGAATTAAAATGGACCGGATTTGCAGATAGATGTGCCGCACGGCATATTGGACAAGAGCGCGCGGCATAACAGCTTGACTGAATGAAATTCCATGAGTTGCCACGACGCACGGCATATCGTATGCTATGCACGGCATACTGGGTTACTTCGACAGTTCGGATTCTGTGTACAGTTCTTGACAGTGGCGTTCGTATTCGAGTTTGTTCGTTTGTTCGAAAAGCAGAAAAGCAGAAAATCACAGATAGAAGCAAGAAAAGGGATTTTTCATTCATTGAAACCGAGGTAATCCCCGGGATTTCCATTACATCATTCAAAAAAAAAAAAAGGAAGAAAAAAAAAAGGGAAAATCCTACTGCTCTTCTTCTTCTTCTTCTTCTTCCAGACCCTCCACCTCAATCGCTTTTTCCATCGGATGCGTCATTTGCCCCGTCTGAACGGTCATCGGAACTGTTCGGATTCTCTTCAGAATCCTCCGCGGTATCGCTCGATAAGTACTCCGGTGCAAACCACGCGTCGCTCTTGTCATCCTGCTGGTCGTACGCGAAGTCCTGCAGGTTGGACACCGCACGGCGGAGAGTACGGATGGTAGAGACCAACCTAGAGATTTGAGTGGTAAGCCGCTCAATCTCCTCTCGGTAGAACCCCATCTCGATCTCTAGGGCTATCACCCACGTTGGCAAATTGATGTTCGCCATGGCCGGAGTCTCGAAAGTAACCTTTTTCTTAGAATGAGGAAGAAGGTAGAGAGACTTAGGGAGAATGGTGCATGGAATGAGGCACTACCCCCTCTTTTAAAAGCAGTTCTAGCCGACGAAAGGGCACGCCTGTGTTAATAGGCACCCTTAAACCAGCCAACTGACCTCGGAAATCGAAGAGGTGCATGGAAATTCGAAATGCCGCGCGCCATACTGAAGGCCCGCACGGCATTATGGTTCCAGAGGAATAAATGTGTTTTCTCGGAAATTGATCAATCTAGCCACCAAAATCATCTCGAAAGCCAAATACTCCAGCCGTCTTACGGCAGAAATCTATTGGAACAACGTACATTAATGATAGGATTGTTTGATCCTAGTCCCCCGGGACTCGCAAAATTCTCCGTCCCTCAAAGACTTGTCGTATTCACATTTGCTCGCTGTATTCGCCGAATTCGCGCTACTCGTCTCAAAATCAAATTTCGCCTCCCGAGGGCTTGTCTCAAAATCAAATTTTGCCTCCCGAGGGCTCGTCTCAAATCAAATTTCGCCTCCCGAGAGCTCGTCTCAAAATCAAATTTCGCCTCCCGATGGCTCGTCTCAAAATTTTCAAAAGGCTCACTAGCACTCAAGTTTCTCAAAGTCTACTGCATGATTTTACTTTGCTTGCGCCGTCCCAATTGAAATACGTTGGTCTGATCCCTACAAACGGGGTACGTAGGCAGCTCCACGAGCGCGACCACCATTGCCATTTACTTGCATTTTTGAGTATTTTCCCTCTGTTCAAAGACTTTAGAGCAACGGGTCGAGGTGCCTATTCTTTAAGCGTCACTCGTATCAAAATAATGATATCTGAGTTACGTTAAAGAGGGACTACTGTAGACACCCCAATCCGGACCTCGAAGGGTCTTTGTTCACCCCGATGATGAAATAAAGGAAACGGAACCTTTGCGAGCTTGAATGAAGGAATCCTTTAGCCTCAAACAAATCCTCAGCCCCAAAAGCCCAGAGAAAGCCCAAAAGCCCAGAGAAAGCCCAAAAGCCCTGGAATGAACCTATAATGCCGCGCGTGACACTTCTACACCGCACGGCGTATCGAAAGTTAATACGCCGCACGCGGTCATGAGGTTAGCCGCACGGCATTTCAGGTAAAGTTCTGACTGGCTCAGAAAGCTGTCGGCCATGCCTATTTGAGCCTCAGCTGCAAAATGGCTCAGCCGAAAGCACACTTCTGGCCCGCCCAGAAAATACCTCCAATATTTGAAATTCAAAATTCAAGGCTCTTGCCTATAAATACACCCCTCCACTCAAGGGAAAAGGGCCCTTGATCACTATTATACCCTTTCTCTCTCTTTTTGCTTTCACACCCACTTTCCCATTTCCAAGCCTTGAGAATGTTGCTCCCAAAAGACATTCTCTAGGCCTTTTGCTCCATTTTTCTCCTCACCATTGAAGTTAGTCCCTTACTAACTTTGAGACCCCAACCACCTAATACACACACCCATACGTCTATTCTCTTTTCCAACCTTCCGACGTCCATCCACCATCATCAACGCTCATTCAAGCTCAAGATCAAAGGTAAAAACCAAGTTTCCTTGGGCTAGGCTCTGTCCTGGCCCTGAGGGGACTCCTCCGTCTTCAGGCCTAGCCCTTTTGGTTAGGATCTGACCCAAAAATCTCTTTTTCAAAGCAAAACTAGTGTTCTGTGCAGGGTACACTACGCCGCGCGGCGCTTTGAAGCGTCGCACGGCGTAGTATACTCACACGCACGGCATTTCAAAACACTCTTGTTTTCTTGTTCAAACTGTTTGGATCATGATCGTCTGTTGCTGGATCTGTTTCTGTACATCAAAAGCAATCTTGAAATGAGACCATATCTACAAGCCATGTTTTAAACCCCCATAGATCTTTTCAAAATGAACAAACGTATCAAAAATGGTTTTCTACTCGTGGCTTGGGAGAAAGGTACAGATCTGAGATGATCTGATGGCTGCGAGCTTTATGAGGTTTTAAAAACAATACCGTGCGTCGTAATGGATATACCGTGCGAGTCTTTGGAAAATGATAAAAGTTTGGTATCAGGGTCAGAACCACGCACGGCATATCAATAGGCCGCGCGTCGTAAAGCGATATGCCGTGGGATAGAAGATGGTGATCCAGATAGCTTGTTTATACGTTTTCCTGTTTATATTATCGTCATGACATCCTTTATCATTTCTGTACAGCAAGCACCACTAGCACGGCAACGTGTCATGTTTTATCTTGTTCCCCTTTCCCTTTATGTGTTTTTAATGGTTTTCCGAATGGTATTAAATCCCCCCCATTTAAAATGCTTAGTAGAGACCGGTTTTCACCGAGCGAGCGGGGTGCTTTTTCAACAAAACCTTCCCCGCTCGTAACATGGCTCCCGGATCCAAAATCTCAATGGTTTCGCTAGATCAAAAGCCTTTCTTTTGAAAACAAACACTCGGTTTCTCGGATCATCCATCACAAAAATCCGGGTGGCGACTCTTCAAGCGCGGGAGCCCACACCCTCGCTGATTTGTGGGATGAGGAGTCTAAGTACCGATAGATTGGTCAATTGACCAGGAGTGGTCGAATCTATCAACCTCCTAACCTTCAAATCGGAGAATCCTCCAACTCTCCAGCTCCACTGACCAAAGAACCTCCTAACCCTTTCTTTACCTCGATCAAAGATACTTTCCAACCCTTTGCCTCACCAACCAAAGAGCCTTCTCGCCCTGAGAAAAACCTTGAAGGAATGGTCAAGCGCCAACTTGAGCAGACCCAAGCCAAAATGTCTGTGTGGGACGTGCTCGTTCACTCCACCCGCCATCGCGAAGGACTCATTCAAGCCCTCTCTCACCAAAACTATACCCGTCAAACATTCTATCACCTTCACTGATTGAGATTTACCTGCTAAAGGAACTGATCATAATCGACCACTCCATGTTACTCTGAAATGTCACGGAAAATGGGTACCAGTGATCTTGATTGATAATGGGTCAGCAATCAATGTTTGTCCACTCCGTGTTGCTTATTGCCTAGGGTACAAAAATAATGATTTCTCTCCATCGGAAGTCAAAGTCCGGGCATATGACAACACCCGTCGGGATGTGGTTGGAACCCTCATGCTTCCTATGTCTTTCGGACTCTATCAAACGGAGGTGGAGTTTCATGTGGTAAACATTCCTGCCTCTTTCAATCTACTGCTAGGAAGACCTTGGCTGCATCGACCTGACATCATGGCTGTTCCTTCAACACTCCATCAGAAAATCAGATTGGGACTTGAGACTGGGATGCTCACCATTCATGGCGACTCTGAGATTCGCGTTCCTGTAGAAGACAATGCCCCACTCTTGGAAATACAACACGGGGAGGAGGACATTGCCTTAGGCTGCTTTTCTCTTGACACCTCTAATTTCGTTTTCACTGTCAAAATCGATAATGATTTCGTCATCAGTAATGTCGCCATAAAAATGATGAAGAAAATGTCCTACATGCTTGGTTTGGGGTTGGGAAAGAATCTCCAAGGGCCTGCGCAGTTTGAAGAACAGGGAACCTTAACCCGCACAACAGGCTTAGGGTACCACCATTCGGAGGACAGGAAAGAGAAAAAGGGAAATAGATTGGAGGATTATTTTGTCAAAGAGAAGGCAAAACAGATTTACCACAGACAGCCGGAACCATTCTGGGACAAAGAAACCAACACTTTCCTACCGGGGTTTGAAATATTCGTTAACGATGTTTGGCCGGAAAGCGATGAAGAATTGGAACCAGCAATCAAACAAGCAAAAATAACTGACTGGGTTGAAACCTTTGCCCTGGGTAGTCTGGCGACCTTATTTGGGGAAGACGAACCATTGGGTATAGCCATGGAAGCAGAAGTGCAGATGCTGGGGCAAGAGGCCCCCGAAGACTCGACTTCGCTCATCATGGATGCCGTAGGAGATTATAAGAACTAGACTTTCATACCAAATGCAACCAGTCATGAGTCTGAGTCTGAACCTGAAAAGTCCTCTGAGTCTTCTGAGTCTGTTAAGTCTGAGTCTGTGCCTCTTGGCCCAACTCCTCAGGGTCTATATTTTGAATTCGAGTCTACCCGTGTGTATGGTGCCTATGAGGCATCTGCTTATGATGAAATAAACGAATCTAGTTCCGTTTACTTTCCTGACTTTGAAATAAATTGTGTCGACCCCGATGATGAAGAGATCGATTTCGATGGGGAAATCCCTAATGAAATCCGGTCCCTAATCGAAAGGGAAGACGAAAGGCATGCTCAGCCTGTAAAAGAAAAGGTTGTTTCAATAAATTTGAGGGAAGAAGGGAATTTCCGAGTAGTTTAGATCGGTTCCGCGCTGTCAGAAGAAGAGCGCCAGGCTCTTGTAAATTTGTTAAAAGAATTCGAAGATGTTTTTGCTTGGTCACACGCTGATATGCCCGGAATCGATCCTGAAATCGTAGAACACCGGATTCCCCTCTATCCTGATGCAAAACCAGTAAAGCAAAAACTGAGACGCATGAGGCCCGAGTGGGTGCTTAAAATAAAAGAGGAAGTAGCCAAACAAATCAATGCTGGGTTCCTAATGGTAACTAAATACCCCCAATGGGTCGCAAATATTGTTCCCGTTCCAAAGAAGGATGGCAAAATCAGGGTTTGCGTGGACTTCAGGGACCTGAACAAAGCTAGCCCCAAGGATGACTTCCCTCTGCCACATATTGACATGCTAGTTGACAACACCGCGAGACACACTTTGCTTTCTTTTATGGATGGTTTCTCAGGGTATAACCAGATTCTCATGGCCCTGGAAGACCGAGAGAAAACAACGTTCGTCACCGAATGGGGAACCTATTGCTATCGGGTCATGCCTTTTGGGTTAAAGAACACTGGTTCCACCTATCAGCGAGCTGCTACAACCTTGTTACACGACATGATTCATAAAGAGGTGGAGGTTTATGTTGACGACATGATCGATAAGGCAAAGGAGCGGGAAGGCCACCTACCCGCACTCAGAAAGTTCTTCGAAAGGATAAGGAGATACAGGATGCGCCTCAATCCGGCTAAATGCACGTTCGGAGTCACTACAGGGAAAATGCTTGGATTTATGATCACCACTCGTGGCATCGAAGTCGATCCATCAAAAATTAAGGCTATTCTATTTTTGAGCCACTGCGGACAGAGACAGACGTAAGGAGTTTCCTCGGTAAAGTGCAGTTTATCAGCCGGTTTATTGCAAAATTGACTTCAACATGTGAACCCATATTTCGCCTGCTCACGAAGGGAACCCCGTTTGTATGGGACGACAGATGTCAGCAAGCCTTCGAAGCCATCAAAGCCTATCTAAGGAATCCACCAGTCCTGATGCCGCCAGAACCAGGAAAACCTTTGATCCTATACTTGTCAGTCACTCCGTCTTCCATGGGGTGTATGCTGGCACAGGAAGGAGATGATGGGGTTGAAAGAGCTGTTTACTACCTCAGCAAAAAGATGGTCGGATCCGAGGAACGCTACACTCCACTAGAAAAGACGTGTTAGGCGCTCGTTTGGGCTTCCAGAAAGCTGAGACATTACATGCTGGCCTACTCGGTAAGGTTGATGTCCCGAATGGATCCTTTGAAGTACTTATTCGAGAAGCCGGCTCTCACAGGAAGAACAGCACGATGGCTATTGATGCTGGCAGAATTTGAATTAAAGTATGTCACTAGAAAGTCAGTAAAAGGAAGAGCTGTCGCTGAGTTCTTGGCTGACTGCCCAGTCGAAGGAGGGGAAGATGCTGAATTCGAATTTCCTGATGAAGATATAATGACTGTAGCCGAAGACGTGTGGCGGTTGTATTTTGACGGAGCGGCCAATCAGAAAGGATTTGGAATCGGTGTGCTATTGATTTCGCCGGATGGATCGCACGTTCCACTTGCATTTAAGCTTAACTTCGAAGTCACCAACAATCAGGCGGAATACGAAGCTTGTATTGTAGGCATGGAAGCAGCCATCGAAATTGGCATAGAAAAGTTGGAAGTTGTGGGAGATTCAAACTTAGTTATCTCCCAAGCGAACGGTGATTGGAAGGTCAAAGAAGAGAAGTTAAAGCCATACCATCAAGACCTCGAAGATCTCATTCCCCATTTCAGTAAAGTAACCTTCACTCATGTCCCGAGACTCAAAAATCAATTCGCCGATGCCTTGGCAACATTGGCCTCCATGGTCGAAATCCCTGTCGGTATAAGGCTAAGACCAATTGTGATCGAGCAAAGGGATACCCCAGTATACCTGCATGTCATGGTCATCAACGTGCCTGAAGATGGTCACCCTTGGTTTTACGATATCTGGAGATTTGTAGAAAGAGGGGAGTATCCCGTCGAGGCTAGTAAGAAAGACAGAATCGCTCTTCAGAGAATGGCGACTCAATACATCATCTGTGGAGGAAATCTGTACCGAAGATCCCACTGCGGTACTCATAAGTTGTGTGTTCATGGGGCAGAAGCAAGGAGAGTGATGGAGGAAGTCCACGAGGGCATATGCGGTCCTCACATGAATGGTATGATGCTTGCCAAGAAGATTTTGAGACAAGGCTACTTCTGGTCCACCATGGAGACGGAATGTGTGGAGTATGTACGATGGTGTCATAAGTGTCAGATTCACGCTAATCTCATGCATGTCCCACCGCATGAACTGTAGCAAACGACCTCGCCGTGGCCTTTCTCAACGTGGGGTATTGATGTTATCGGAAGGATTGTGCCAGCAGCCTCTAATGGCCATAAGTTCATCCTAGTGGCTATTGATTACTTCACGAAATGGGTGGAAGCAGCCTCGTATGCAACCTTAACCGCAGTTCAAGTCGCGCACTTTATTAAGCAAAACGTCATCTATCTGTATGGGGTCCCACAGGCGTTCGTGTCCGATAACGGGGTTCATTTCAAAGGACGAGCTAGGGAAGTCCTGGATGAGTTCCAGATGTAGGTACATAAATCAACAACCTATCGACCGCAGACCAATGGGGCCGTAGAAGCAGCCAACAAAATAATCAAAACCATCCCGGAAAAGACCATTCATTATGCGAGAAATTGGCACGAGCAACTACCATTGGCATTATGGGGATATCGCACGTCCGTACGTACACCAACAGGGGCAACTCCGTACTCTTTGGTTTACGGTATGGAGGCTGTACTTCCCATAGAGTTAGAGGTTCCATCCCTCCGAACTATGGTTGAATGTAATGTCCAAGAGGCAGACTGGCTGAGCAACCGATTTGAAGAACTCATGCTGTTCGATGAGCGCCGTTTAAGGGCACTTTACCATATTCAAGGATATCAAAGGAGAATCGCGCGCGCATTCAATAAAAAGGTAAAGCCCAAGGACTTAGCGGAAGGCGACATGATTTTGAAGGAAATTTGGGCACCAGTCTATGATCCACGAGGAAAGTTTCGACCAAAGTGGTCCGGGCCTTATATCATCGAGAATGGTAGGTTGTGTCCGCTGGGTTACCAAGAGGAGAGAACATCTCAATGAGACTCATCACGTTGAGGTGACCGCCGCTAACCAAGTAACAAGCAAAACCCTCATTCAATCCAAGGGAAGCAGCAAGAACCTTGGAGATGTTCTCACGCACAGGAGGGACAATGACCTCTCCAGAGCCAAAGCCGCCAAGATAGGCGCGGAACTCTTCTATTGTGGGGCAGAGTTCTTGATCACCAAAGCGAAATACGTGCACCTTTGGATCCCAAAGGCTCATGGCATCCCTCAAGAGCTCGGGACGAAGGCGGATGTTACGAAGGTATCTTATGGAGTAGAGGCCGTGTACCTGAAAGTTGAGCCAATCGACCCCCTCGATGGAAACCAACCATGGGCGTAATGAAACGGTGAGAGAAAGAGCCATTGGGAGGAAGTGAAGGCTTGAGGAAGGAGAAAGACTAAGGAAGATCTGGTTAGTGTGAGGCCTAAGGCATGAATTTATAGAAGGGATGGAGAATATAACTTCAACTTTCAAAAAAGCCTTGGGTTCCAAAAGTGTAAGTTTTCCATGAGTCTTACATAGGGAAAAGCTTGGTCATGCCCTAAAAAGAGCAAAGCAGACATGCACTGGTTCGGAAATACCATTGCATGGGTCAAACCTCGATCAACGTGCAATCTGTCTTGGAAAGCAGCAAAACTAGAATCTGCCAGGAAAAGAGTCACACGTGGCACATCGTAACGTCGCGCGGCATGATGTATCCAGAGAAAACCTCGCGGCACAATACTAAAGTCCCGTGTACTGACTAAAGCCACGCACGGGACTTTGGAGCTCCGCACGGCATACCAGGTCTGTATTTCTGCAGATTTTGACAGCAGAGGTTTGAAACCAATTCGAAGCACTTGCAGGCATCACCAACCCCCAGAACACACCTCAATGGGTATTTAGGACTTCGGGGAAGATCCGCTTCGAGTCAACTCTCAAAATTCGAGGTTGTAGCACCAAAAGTCGATAAAATCCATTTCTTAAGCCATTTCAAAGTATCAAAATACGTTTCGAGTCATTCCAAGTTGGTCTTTTGAGTCTCACAGGTCATAGTGGTCAAAAGCGACTTGGTCCAAGTTCCGGTTCGTGTTCAAAGTCAAAACTTGAGAATGTCGCTCTTTAAAGTCAACGTTTTCTTGCTTTTCAAGCAGCTTTCGAACGAGAGTTTGAGTTTCCTAGCCATGTGTTAAGTGTTAGAGGTCGCTATTGTCATACGAAAGTTTACGACAAGGGCATTCTTGTAAATTCTTGTATTAAGCGTCAATTTTTTAGAATTATTCATTTACCTTCTTTGATTTCTATTTCAACGTCAATGTGCTTATGTCCCGACATAGTGCTTAATTTGAGTTCACTTTATACTGGTTGCATGCGTTGGTTAATATTTTAGTTACTCAATCTTCTTTATACAAATGATAATAAAAGGAATTGAATGGCGTAAACATTGAAAGAATAGAGTCTCATATATATAATTCCAAGGCATCCATGAGTCGAAATATAAAGCTAAAGAAGGCATGCAAGCCCGATCCTATCTACTGAGGGTAAACAGGCACCATTCAAAAGAAGCACGCAGGCTCCACTAAAAGGCAAAAGCAAAAAACAAGCAAAAGGAGGGAACTCAACCCTCATCCTCGTCCTCGTCCTCCTCGTCTCCCTCCTCGGAGACCTCCTCCGCCGGGGAACTAGCCGCCTCCTGAGTATCCGTCGCCCTGGGCACAGTGCTTCCTGAGGTGTCCCCCAGGTCAACGTCTGTAGGCTCCTCGGTCTCATTGGAGACATCTATAGGCTCGTCCTCTGTCCCCTCTGAGAGACGCGGCCTCTTCGATGAAGGCTCCTCCCGAGAGCTAGCAGAGGAAGCCTGTTGCGCAGGCATGCGAACAGACTTCCTGCGCAGACCCCGCGAAGCCCCTCCTCCAGCCGGCAAGTAACATGACGTTCATCATTTGCATTGAAATCATAAGCAATAAGAAGCAAAGTAGATAGTCAGAGTTTGAGAGTTTTACCATCGTCCCGCCAGCCTGGAGGAGCACCTCTGGGGCACGGCCCATGGCGTACTGCCTCACCAGCTGCTCCAGGCCCATCATGGCCTCTGCCATCTCCCTCACGTATGCCGGAGTCGCCTGCACAATAAAAAGAACCAATTTGAGTATACAAGGATAATAAGCAGGCGCATACAAAGACGAAAAGTACGTGTCATACCCTAGCAAGAAACTCCGGGGCCGCCGCTGTGGGACGTGGCACCACTACTACACCAGGAACCCCTTGGGCAGTCGTCACGTCCACGGTCCAGGAGAGCCGAGGCAAGCTGACCCCGCTCGAGCCCGCACGGTCACCTCCTCTGCCTCTGCCCTCCCTCCTACCAGCTCTACCGCCTCTGCCACCTCGGCCACTGTAGACACCCCAATCCGGACCTCGAAGGGTCTTTGACCTCCCCGATGATGAAATAAAGGAAACAAAGACTTTTGCGAGCTTGAATGAAGTATTCCTCCAACATCCACAGCCCAAACCAACCACTAGCCCAGAAAAACTCAGAAAAGCCCAAAAACCCAAAAGCCCAGAGAAAGCCCAAAAAGCCCTGGACCGAACCTAAAGTACCGTGCGCGACACTTCTACACCGCGCGGCGTATCGAAATTTAATACACCGCACGCAGTCATGAGGTTAACCGCACGACATTTTGGATAAAGTTCTGACTGGCTCAGAAAGCTGTCGGCCACGCCTATTTGAGCCTCAGCTGCAATACGGCTCAACCGAAAGCATACTTCTGGCCCGCCCAGAAAATACCTCCAACTTTTGAAATTCAAAATCCAAGGCTCTTGCCTATAAATACACCCCTCCACTCAAGGAAAAAGGGCCCTTGATCACCATTATACCATTTCTCTCTCTTCTTGCTTTCACACCCCCTTTCCCATTTCCAAGCCTTGAGAATGTTGTTCTTAAAAGACATTCTCTAGGCCCTTTACTCCATTTTTCTCTTCACCATTGAAGTTAGTCTCTTACTAACTTTGAGGCCCAACTACCCAATATACCCATTTAGTACACACATCCATACCTCTACTCTCTTTTTCAACCTTCCGACGTCCATCCGCCTTCATCAAAGCTCATTCAAGCTCCGGATCTAAGGTAAAAAACCAAGTTTCCTTGGGCTAGGCTCTGTCCTGGCCCTGAGGGGACCTTTCTGTTTTCAGACTTAACCCCTTTTGGTTGAGATCTGACCTAAAACCTCTTTTACGAAACAAAACCAGTGTTCTGTGCAAAGGCGTGCTACACCGCGCGGCTCTTTAGAGAGTCGCACGGCGTAGCAAGCTCAAACGCACAGCATTTTGAAAGAACACTGTTTTCTTGATCAAACTGTCTGGATCGCGATCGTCCGTTGTCGGGTCTTTTCTGTATACCAAAAGCTGTCTCAGAATGAGACCATTTCTACAAGCCATGTTTTAAACTCCATAGATCTTTTCAAAACAAGCAAACGAATCAAGAATGGTTTTCCTTTCATGGTTTGAAAGAATGGTGCAGATCTGAGATGATCTGACGGCTGTGAGTTGTCTGAAGCTTTAAAATAAAACCGTGCGATGTAATGGTACACCGTGCGAAGCTTTACAAAACTATAAAAGTTTGGTATCGGGATCGGAACCACACACGGCATATTGGTAAGCCGCGCGCTGTAAGCTGATATGCCGTCTGACGGAGGGCAGTGATTCAGACAGTCCGTTTGAATATCTTTCTTGTTTATATCATCGCCATGCCATCCTTATCATCTCTGTACAGCAAGCACCACTAGCACGGCAACGTGTTATTATTTATCTTGTTACCCTTTCCCCTTTATGTGTTTTTAAGGTTCTCTGAATCATATTAATCCCCCCATTTAAAATGCTTAGTGGAGACCGGTTTTCACCGGGCAAGCGGGGTGCTTTTCAACAAAACCTTCCCCGTTCGTAACCTGGCTCCCGGATCCAAAATCTCAAACAGTTTCGCTAGATCAAAAGCCTTTTTTTCTTTCAAACAAAACCCCCTCGGTTCCTCGGATCATCCATCTCAAAAAATCCGGGTGGCGACTCTGTCAATAAAACAGCGCCGCGGGCGCAGGAGCCCACAGTGGCGACTCTGCTGGGGACTTTTATTCAAAACTTCTTTTTTTTTCAAAAAAAAAAAAAAACATAAAGAAGTGTTGAATAATCAAGAGGGCCAAACTTGAAAGGCATTCTACTTGGGGGACTTAATGCAATTTGGAGAACTTAACTTTCTTTTACACTTTGCACCGCACAAGCGTCGCTAGTGTGTTTCGGCTATCTTGCCCGGTTTACCGCTGAAATCTCTCCCGAAATGCCTAGCAACCCTCAACTATGATGGGCCATCGTGCTGTTCGACCATTGTCTTGCAATACACTCGACATGGGGTAGTACATCTTGGCTCTAGTCCGGGGAACCCCTCTCAAACCAAAACCGACCTTTGCACTTGTACATAGCCATAGAACTTTTCCAACTAGGACAGGAACCCATGGCTAGGACTTATGTGATATATCCTGTTTATGTGTATTTCTTTGTACATACTTTTCATTCACGCATCATTGCATCTCGCAGGCTAGAAGATTAGGCTCCCTTAGAATTCTTTAGAACTTTCCGGTCAGTCTAGGAGACTATAAATCCATGGAGGTTGCGATACCTCCGGTGTTTGCCGTGCCCGAACGGCTCCCTTAACATGGGATTAACCTTGGAGGTGTGCGTATTTGGATTCTGACGGTCACATTGCTCTATCTCGGATGGTCAAGATAAGGAGATTGGCTCTGGTTCCGAAAACGATCGGAATTTAACCTGCCTGACAGTACCTACCTGGATCGTCGGAAATCTTCTGTACAAATGCCCCAAGTGAAACTCAAGTCACGGTAGGTTCTAGGACCTAGAAGGCACGTAGAAGGTAGGACAGACACTCGGGGTGGATTTTAAGTTGTTCCCTTTTGCTTTGCTACAAGTTCAGAAACATTGGACACCTGCAAAAAGAAGAGGCTTTACCCAATTGGTTTCGTCCGTCTCAAAGATTGGTCCGCATAGATACCCTGGAAGAAACCCAACTGGTTGAGGTCCACATAGAACAGGAAGGCCGGCCGTCATTAGCAGTTCCGCTAAGTCCAGCAATACAGGAGCCTCAGTCACTTGAAAATCTCTTACCAATGGCTGACCAAGGAAACGGGGTAGAAGAGCTTAGGCAGAACATGGCCACTATGGATGCTCAGTTTAGGCAATCCCTTGCTGGGATGGATACGCAACTCAAAACTTCCGTTGCATCCATGAAAGGCGACATGAATATGATAATGGAAACCATGCAAGAGGTTTGCGATAAGCTTTTGGTTAAAACTGACATACCCAATGAGGAAACGCCAGCCAAGGACACGCCGGCGATTGATCCCAATTTAGCCACCCTTATGGTTAAAATTGGGAAGTTGGAAGAATCAATGCAAGAAAGCAAGCGATTAGGAAGAGGAGAGATTGACATGAACAAATTGTGCTTGTTCCCTAACGCGAAGTTACCAGAAAAGTTTAAGGGTGTGGATTTCGCAAAGTTTGACGGTACCGGAGATCCAAAAGCTCACCTCCAAGGGTATGTTGGTTCACTCACCATGAGAGGAATCGAGAAAGAAGCCATGGCCCAACTATTCGCCAATGATGTCTGGCCTGAAAGTGACGAAGAACTAGAAGCGGTAATCAAACCGACAAAGATGGCAGACTGGGTTGAAACTCTTGCCGGGGGTAGCCTAGCAACCTTATTCAGGGAGGACGAACCATTGGGTATAGCCGTGGAAGCAGAAGTGCAGATGTTAGGGCAGGAGGCCCCCGAAGATCCAACTTCACTCATCATGGATGCCGTTGGAGATTATAAGAATTGGACTTTCATACCAAGTGCAACCAGTCATGAGTCTGAATCTGAAGCTGAGTCCTTTAAGTCTTCTGAGTCTTTCGAGTCTTCTGTGTCTTCTGAGTCTGTTGAGTCTAAGTCGGTGCCTCTTGGCCCAGCTCCTCAGAGTCTGTATTTTGAGTTTGAGTCTACCCGTGTGTACGATGCCCTCGAGGCCTCTGCTAATGATGAAATAAATGAATCTGATTCCGCTTACTTCCCTGATTTTGAAATAAATTGTGTCGACCCCAATGATGAAGAGATCGATTTCGAGGGGGAAATCCCTGAAGAAATTCGGTCCCTAATCGAAAGGGAAGACGAAAGGCATGCTCAGCCTGTAAAAGAAGAAGTTGTTTCAATAAATTTGAGGGACGAAGGGAATCCCCGAATGGTCCAGATCGGTTCCGTGCTGTCAAAAGAAGAGCGTCAGGCCCTTGTGGAGTTGTTAAAAGAATTCGAAAACGTTTTTGCATGGTCGCACGCTGATATGCCCGGAATTGATCCTGAAATCGTGGAACATTGGATTCCCCTTCACCCTGACGCGAAACCAGTAAAACAAAAACTGAGACGCATGAGACCCGATTGGGTGCTTAAAATAAAAGAGGAAGTAACTAAACAAATCAATGCTGGGTTCTTAATGGTAACTAAATACCCTTAGTGGGTTGCTAATATCGTTCCCGTTCCAAAGAAGGATGGCAAAATCAGGGTCTGTGTGGACTTCAGGGATTTAAACAAAGCTAGCCCCAAGGATGACTTCCCTCTACCCCATATTGACGTGCTAGTTGATAACACCGCGGGACATGCCTTGCTCTCCTTCATGGACGGTTTCTCAGGATATAACTAGATTCTCATGGCCTCGGAAGACCGAGAGAAGACCACGTTCATTACCAAGTGGGGAATCTATTGCTATCGGGTCATGCCTTTCGGGCTGAAAAACGCAGGTTCCACTTATCAGCGAGCTGCTATAACCTTGTTGCATGATATGATCCATAGAGAGGTGGAGGTTTACGTTGACGACATGATCGTTAAGGCAAAAGAGCGAGAAGGTCACTTACCCGCGTTAAGAAAGTTCTTCGAAAGGATAAGGAAGTATAGGATGCGCCTCAACCCTGCTAAATGTACATTCGGAGTCACCACCAGGAAAATGCTCGGATTCATGATCACCACTCGTGGCATCGAAATCGATCCATCAAAGATTAAGGCCATTCTGGAAATGGAGCCACAACGGACAGAAAAAGACGTGAGGAGTTTCCTTGGCAAAATACAGTTCATCAACCGGTTTATCGCAAAACTGACTTCAACATGCGAACCTATATTCCGTTTGCTCAAGAAAGGAACCCCATTTGCATGGAATGACGGATGTCAGCAAGCTTTCGAGACCATCAAAGCCTATCTAAGGAATCCGCCAATCTTAATGCCGCCGGAACCAAGAAGACCGCTGATCCTATACTTGTCAATCACTCCATCTTCCATGGGGTGCATCCTGGCACAGGAAGGAGACGATGGGGTTGAAAGGGCTGTCTATTACCTCAGCAAAAAGATGGTTGGGTCTGAAGAACGCTATACTCCATTAGAAAAGACATGCTGGGCACTTGTTTGGACTTCCAGAAAGTTAAGACATTACATGCTGGCCTACTCGGTGAGATTGATATCCCGAATGGATCCTCTGAAGTACTTGTTCGAAAAGCCAGCACTCACAGGAAGAATGGCACGATGGCTATTAATGCTGGCAGAATTTGAATTAAAGTACGTCAGCAGAAAGTCGGTAAAAGGAAGGGCTGTCGCTGAATTTTTGGCCGACTGCCCCGTCGAAGGAAAAGAAGATGCCGAATTTGAGTTTCCGGATGAAGGCATCTTGACCATAGTTGAGGACGTGTGGCAGTTGTATTTCGACGGAGCAGCCAATCAGAGAGGATTCGGAATTGGTGTGCTGCTAATTTCACCGGATGGGTCGCATATCCCGCTTGCATTCAAACTTAACTTCGAAGTCACCAACAATCAAGCGGAATACGAAGCTTTTATCGTTGGTATGGAAGCAGCCATAGAAATCGGTATAGAAAAGTTGGAAGTTGTGGGAGATTCAAACTTGGTCGTTTCTCAAGCAAACGGTGATTGGAAAGTCAGGGAAGAGAAGTTAAAGCCGTACCATCAAGATCTCAAAGATCTCATTCCCCATTTTAACAAAGTAACTTTCACTCACGTCCCGAGACTCAAGAATCAATTCGCTGATGCCCTGGCAACGTTAGCCTCCATGGTCTAAATCCCTATTGGTGTGAAGCTAAGGCCGATTATGATCGAACAAAGGGATACCCCAGTATACCAACACGTCACGGCCATCAACAAGCCCGAAGATGGTCATCCTTGGTTTTACGACATCTGGAGATTCGTGGAAAGAGGAGAGTACCCTCTGAAGCAAGCAAGAAAGACAGGATCGCCCTCCGGAGAATGGCAGCCCAGTACATCATTTGTGGAGGAAATCTATACCGAAGGTCTCATTGTGGAACCCACAAGCTATGTATCCATGGCGAGGAGGCAAGAAGGGTGATGGAGGAAGTCCACGAAGGAGTATGCGGTCCTCACATAAACGGCATGATGCTTGCCAAAAAGGTTTTGAGACAAGGCTACTTCTGGTCCACCATGGAGACGGAATGTGTGGAATATGTACGACGTTGCCATAAGTGCCAAATTCACGCTAACCTCACGCATGTTCCGCCACATGAGTTACAGCAAACGACCTCGCCATGGCCTTTCTCGACATGGGGTATTGATGTCATCGGAAGGATTATGCCAGCAGCTTCTAACGGCCACAAGTTCATCCTGGTGGCTATCGATTACTTCACAAAATGGGTAGAAGCAGCCTCATATGCAACCCTGACCGCGGTTCAAGTCGTGCACTTTATCAAGCAAAACGTTATTTATCGGTATGGGGTCCCGCAGGCATTCGTATCCGATAACGGGATTCATTTCAAAGGACGAGCAAGGGAAGTCTTGGAAGAATTCCAGGTCCAAGTGCACAAGTCAACGACTTACCAACCGCAGACCAATGGGGCCGTGGAGGCGGCCAACAAAACAATCAAAACCATCCTGGAAAAGACCATTCAATCTGCAAGGGATTGGCATGAACGACTACCTTTGGCATTATGGGGATACCGCACGTCTGTGCGTATACCAACAGGGGCAACTCCGTACTCTTTGGTTTACGGCATGGAGGCCATGCTCCCCATAGAATTAGAGGTTCCATCCCTCCGGACTATGATCGAATGCAATGTACAAGAGGCAGATTGGCTGAGCAACCGGTTCGAAGAACTTATGTTATTCGATGAACGACGTCTAAGGGCACTTTACCACATTCAAGGATATCAAAGGAGAATTGCGCGTGCATTCAATAAAAAAGTGAAGCCCAGGGACCTGGCAGAAGGTGACATTATTCTGAAGGAGATACGAGCACCGATCTATGATCCACGAGGAAAGTTCCGACCAAAATGGTCTGGGCCGTACATAATCAAAACTATCCTATCCGGAGGAGCTACGCAGCTCATCGACCTGGACGGAAATGAATTCTCAACTCTGGTCAATCTGGATCAACTCAAGCGCTACTATCCATGAGAGAAGCTCGCTGGGCTGAAAACTGCAAGGGCAGTCAGTTCCAGGCAAAAATTAAAGCAAAAGGCCTGCTAGGATGAAAACCCGCAAGGGCATCTTAGGCAAAAATTAAGGCATACAATGAACAAGCTCGCTAGGCTGAAAACCCGAAAGGGCGGTACTAGGCAAAAATTAGAGCGCAAAAGGAGAGTGCCAAAATCAGAGCGAACCCTATCCTTGAACTACGTCATGACCTGATTCCTTCATCAAAAGGATACGTACGCAGTCTCACTATGGGACTCGGTCACGATCAATCAAAACAAAAATCCAGGTTGACAGGATCCAGAAAGGCAGAATCAGAGAGGGGGAGACCCTCTATAACTCATTTTATTAAGATAACTGCTTCTAATACATAAGGCTGAGCATGATCTTCGAAAATAAAAAGGAAATACAATAAAAGGAGGTCCACGATTTATTCAATGATCAGGGTAGTAGGGTCGAGTCAGTTTCCTTGGGCACCCGCCCTCGTAGCAATGTCCCTCCTGAGCCATTTCCTGTAACTCCCACCCGCTGCCACAGAAGGGTAAGGATGAGCATCGGTCACCTCACGAGACCTCCAGAATCGCTGGTAATTGCAAAGAACCGAATGGCGAAAGAAAGGCAGGACCACATCCACCAGGATCTCTGCAGGAACCTCATGTCTCAAACCAAGCTGACACTGAATCCGATAGGGGATGTAGAAGGTAAAAGCCTCCAGCGAGGGAAGAACCACCCACTGGGAACCCATATAATGCACAGTCATGGGCGGGAGATCAAGCCAAGAGCTTCTCCAGGAAATAGTCTCAGCCTATTGACGCTTGAAGAAGGTGACCCACTCGGAAACTCGCATGTCCCCAAATTCAAAGCACCGAGAGGAAAGTAACCTAGCCCCATACGCCAAGTTGCCAGGAGGGAGAGTCAGTATGTTCACCTTGTCACACAGCCAAATCTGCCGAAGAGAGAAAACAAGTGAGAAACCATAGGAAGCCAAGCCCAACATTAAAGAAAGTAGGAAGAGCTGAAAAGAGGGAAGAGGAGGCGAAAACTAATCTGCAAGAGAAGGGGGCAGCCTCCAAAAGTCTCAGTCTCTCCAGAACGAACTCTGTCTAAACCCATCAGTGTCTCAGCCAATACCATCGGAATCACATCCTTCCGCGCCCCAATCTGCACTGCAATGCTGACCAATGCCGAGCTAGCACGACCAGTGGAAGGAACCAAGAAGTAAGCGGCAAGCAAGCACATGCAAAGAGCAGTCATGCGCCGAGAGTGGTAGGTTACGTCCGCTAGGTTGCCAAGAGGAGAGAACATCTCAATAAGTCGCATCACGTTGAGATGACCATTGCTAACCAAGTAACGAGCAACACCGTCATTCAAGTCAAGAGAGGCAGCAAGAACCTTGGACATGTTCTCGCGCACGGGAGGGACAATGACATCTCCGGAGCCAAAACTGCCAAGATAGGCGCGAAACTCCTCGATTGTTGGGCAAAGCTCTTGTCCACCAAAGCGGAATACATGCACCTCCGGGTCCCAAAGACTTATGGCAGCCTTCAGGAGCTCAGGACGAAGGCGGATGTTACGAAGGTATCTCATAGAGTAGAGACCGTACGCCCGAAAGTTGAGCCAATCGACCCCTTCCATGGAAATCAACCATGGCCGAAGCGAACCGATGAGAGAAAGAGCCATTAGGAGGAGATGAAGATTTGAGGGAGAAAGATATGGTTAATATGAGACCTAAGGCCTGAATTTATAGAAGGATAAGAGGAGACAACTTCAACTTTCAAAAGAGTCTTGGGTTCCAAAAAGTGTAGATCGTCCATAAGTCTTGCATAGGGAGAAGCTTGGTCATGCTCTAAAAAGAACAAAGTAGACATGCATTGGCCCGGATATGATATAGAACAGGTCAAACTTCAACCTTCGTGCAATCTGTCTTGGGAAGCAGCAAATGGCAGAATGTCAGGAAAAAAGTACCGCGCAGTATAAAGAGGTAGCGCACGGCATACCAAAACCAGGAGAAAACCACGGCATAACACGGATACGCCGTGGAATCAGAGGAAGCCCCGCACGGCGCTTTGTAGCCCCGCACGGCATATTAAGTCTGCATTTCTGCAAACTTTTGACAGCAGGAGTTTGAAACTTGTTCAAGGCACTCGCAAGCATCACCAACCCTCAGAACATGTCTCAATGGGTATTTAGGACTTCGGGGAACCCTCACTTCGAGTCAACTCTCAAAATTCGATGTGGAGGCACCAAAAAGTCAATAAAACCCACACCCAAGTCATGACAAGGTATCGGAGTCCGCTTCAAGCCATTTCAAGTTGGTCTTTCGGGTCCTACAGGTCATAATGACCAATGGTGACCTGGTCCAGGTTCCGTTTCACGGTCAATGTTGAAATCTGAGAATGTCACCCTCCAAAGTCAAGGTTTTCTTGCTTTCTAGGCATATTTTCAAGAAGTTTTCAGTTTCCAAATAAAAGTTTGAGTTCCGTAGTCACGTGTCAAGTATTCAGGGTCATTATTGATGAACAAGAGTCCGCAACAGGGGTGGTTTCGTAAAATCTTGCATAAAGGGATCAGTTTTTCAAAAGTTATTCGCTATATCTTCTTTGATTTCTATTCCAACGTCAATGAATCTTTGCCCTAACATGCTGCTCATCATAAAACTCAAAGTTCGCTTCAGATTATGGCTCAAAGGACTACTTGCATGCATTGGTTAGTGTTTCTGTTATTCAATCTTTCTTAAACAAACAACAATAAGGGAAGTTGAATGACGAAAACAATGACAGAAATAAACTTCTCTATATATATGATCTCCAAAGTATCTATGAGTCGAAGTACCAAAAGGCGTGTAAGCCTCAAAATCCTATCTACTGAGGGTAAACAGGCACCCTTCCAAAAGAAGCACGCAGGCTCCATCAAAAAGCAAAAGTAAAACAAAAGGGAACTCAACTCTCATCCTCATCCTCGTCGTCATCCTCACCCTCTTCGCTGTCCTCCCCAGAGGCCTCCTCTATCGGAGAACTAGCCGCCTCCTGAGTACCTGACGCCCTAGGCACGGTACTCCCCGAGGTGTCCGAGAGGTCAACGTCCGTCGGCTCCTCAGTCTCGTCAGAGACGTCGACCGGCTCGTCCTCTGTCCCCCCAGAAAGCCGCTGCCTCTTCGACGGAGGCTCCTCCCGTGAACCCGCGGAGGAAACCTGTGGCGCCTGCATGCGCACAGACTTCCTGCGCAGCCCACGCGAAGCCCCTCCTCCAGCCTGCAATAACATGGTATTCATCATTTGCATTGTAATTATGAAATAAGCAATAGGAAATAAAAGCAAAGGGTCTGAAAGCTTTACCATAGTCCCACCAGCGCGAGGGAGCACCTCTGGGGCACGCCCCATGGCATACTGCCTCACCAGCTGCTTTAGGCCCATCATGGCCTCACCCATCTCTCTCACGTACCCCAGTATCTCCCGCTGAAGCACCGCGCTCCTCCCTATTACAGCGTCGTAGGGGATAGGGTCACCCCCGACCCTCAGACCAGTGATCGCCGCAAAGTCCAGCGGCGTCACCGTCAGCTCGCCAAAAAGGAAGTGGAACGTGTTCGTCGTGTCCCACCACCTCTCAGCTAGTGCCCTCACCACCTGGCGGTCGTTGCTCGCCCTCGTCAGCACGCTCACAAACTCCCCAAAACCTGCCTGCCTCACTATCTCCCTCACAGCCTCAAGGAGTCTCTCCCAGAACATCGGCACGTTGGCCGCACCACCGTAGCACGAGATGGTGATCGCCTGTTATAATAAGTTGATAACATTCAGTAAACGGGTATACTATTCAAAGCAAATACAGCATTCAGATAAAGAAATGAAAGTACGATACATTGGAATTTGAAGTGCAAGTGTTCAAGGTATACCTCGTTCTCGGCGCAAAGAAAGGTGCTGCTGTGGGTCCCTCAGGACCAGAGCCTCGTCGTACGTGGGCCGCGCCGGCCTGTAGGCGTCCAAAAGTGTAGGAACCACAACGTGCTGAAAGGGCACGTAAGACTCCGCCTCATAAGGTTCGTGCCCCTTCAGGGCAGCTGCTGCCTCCTCCACAACACTCCTCCGAGGGCCTGTCCCACCTCTGGCAGCCTCCTCCTCTGCTCCCTGTGGCCCGCCAGCGGCCCCCGTCTCAAGCTCAACCTGGAGCACCCTCTCCTGAGCCTCAAGTAAAGCCGCAGCCAGTCCAGGCACCCCCCGTAAGGTCTCAACCAAGTCCTCAAGGGACGCCTCCTCAAGGTAGTCGCCTAAACCAATGGGCCGTGACGACCCTGCACCCTCGCCACTGCCAACAAACATGGCCGGCGTCTCCCTCTCCTCTACCAACTCCTCCTCAATAACAGGACCCTTCCCCAGGTCAGTCCGAGGCTCTCTCACAGGGGAAGCCTCTGTCACCACCTCCGCTTCGTCAGGCCCGTCGCCACCGTGAGTCTCTGTGACCCTGTCATCCAAACCAACTGCACCCTCTGTCTGGCCCGTAGCCTCGTCCTCACCCCTAGGCTCCACTGCACTCGGAGTCCTTGTCTCCTGGCCATACCCAGCCAACACTCTGCCGCCACCGTCACCGCCGTCACTACCCACCACCGCAGTGGCCGAGGCCGAAGCCTCCTCGGCCAATGCCACCGGGGCCAAGACCCCCACGGTCTCCGGCCCCACCTCGGCTGCCACGCCACTCCCCGGGGCCACCGTGGCCAGTGCAACCTCGACCCGCGGGGGTTGATCACCCCCGGGTACATCCGCGTTATCCATGAGAGAGAGAGAGAGTGAGATAGAGAGAGCAGCGAGAGAGAGAGACAGCGAGAGAGAAAGAGAGACGGTGAGAGAGAGAGAGAGAGAGACAGCGAGAGAGAGAGATGATCGAGAGGGAGAGAGAGACGAGAGAGAGGGACGAGAGAGAGAGAGACCAGAGAGAGAGATAGGAGAGAGAGAGGAGGGAAATTCGAACGATCGGAGCGTACTGTGTACGCCCTGTATATATATGTATATCTCCTGAACCGGTTCGTCTGGACTTTAAGTGAACCGGGTTTGAAGAAAGGTGCGCCACACGGCATACTGGATAGAAGCGCGCGGCATAACGGCTTAACTGGATGAGAATTCTCGGGTCACCACGACGCACGGTATTACTCTTGCTGCGCACGGCATACTGGGTTATTTCGACTGTTCAAATTCTGAGAGCAGTCTTCTGGCCATGGCATTCGCATTCAGTCTCGTTCATGAATAGTATAAGCATTGGAAAAAAAAAGCAGACAAGCGATGACAAGGAAGGGACTTTTTCATTTCATCAAACCCGAGGAAATCCCCGGGATTTGCATTACATTGTTCAAAAAAAAAAGAAAAGAGAAAATCAAAACAGGAAAGAAATCCTACTGGCCCCCCTTTTTTTTCTTCTTCCTTAAAATCTCATGCTCAGTCGCTCCCTTCGCCGGAGCGGTCATCAGAACCATTCGGGTTCCCCTCCGAGTCCTCTGCAGTCCCGTCCAAATCGCGCCCCGGCACATACTCCGGGTCATGTTTGCTGTCCATCTGATCAAAAGCAAAGTCCTGAAGGTTGGACACCGCGCGACAGAGAGTGCGAATCGTTGATATGAGCCTCGCGATCTGATGGTTCAGTTGCTCAATCTCCTTGCGGTAAAAACCCATCTCTGCCTCTAGGGAGATCACCCGTGCTGCCAAGTCGTCTGCCGCCATGTCTTGAGAAGTAGATTACGAATTTAGGAACCTAGAAAGATTTGGGAGAAGAGTGCATAGAGTGAGGAACCCCCATCCCTTTAAAAGAGGTCCTGACCGACGAAAGGGCACGCCTGTATTAATGGGCACCCTTAAACCAGCCAACTGATCTCGGAAATCGAAGAGGTGCATGGGAAAATGAAAGACCGCGCGCCCTTTCGATCACCCGCACGGCATTTTGACTTCAGAAGAATAAATGTGTTTTCTCGAAAATTGAGCACTCTAGCCACCAAAATCATCTCGGAAACCAAAAAGCTCCAGCCGTTTGGCAGCAGAAATCCTTTGGAATAGCGTGCATAGGATTATTTGATCCTAGTTCCCCTGGGACTCACAAAAATTCCCCGTCCCCCGAGGACAGGTCGCATTTACGCTTGCTCGCAGTATTTGCCGGATTCGCGCTCCCCATTTCAAAAATTCGCCTCCCGAAGGCTCGTCTCAATTCAAGTCTCAAGTCTCAAATCAATTTCAAAATTCGCCTCCCGAAGGCTCGTCTCAATTCAAGTCTCAAATCAATTTCAAAAATTTGCCTCCCGAAGGCTCGTCTCAATTCAAGTCTCAAGTCTCAAATCAATTTCAAAATTCGCCTCCCGAAGGCTCGTCTCAATTCAAGTCTCAAGTCTCAAATCAATTTCAAAAATTCGCCTCCCGAAGGCTCGTCTCAATTCAAGTCTCAAGTCTCAAATCAATTTCAAAATTCGCCTCCCGAAGGCTCGTCTCAATTCAAGTCTCAAGTCTCAAATCAATTTCAAAAATTCGCCTCCCGAAGGCTCGTCTCAATTCAAGTCTCAAGTCTCAAATCAATTTCAAAATTCGCCTCCCGAAGGCTCGTCTCAATTCAAGTCTCAAGTCTCAAATCAATTTCAAAATTTTTGCCTCCCGAAGGCTCGTCTCAATTCAAGTCTCAAGTCTCAAATCAATTTCAAAATTCGCCTCCCGAAGGCTCGTTTCAATTCAAGTCTCACGTCTCAAGTCTCAAATCAAGTCTTAAATCAAAATTCAAAATTAAATTTCACCTCTCGAAGGCTCATCTCAATTGATTTCTTCGCATTGTTTGCAACGTTTGCATCGTCCCAATTGAACTACGTTGGTCTGATCCCTACAAACGGGGTACGTAGGCAGTTCCACGAACGCGACCACCATCATCATTTACTTGCATTTTCGAGCATTTTGTTGTTTCTGTTCAAAGACTTTAGAGCAAACGGATCGGGATGCCTATTCTTTAAGCGTCACTCGTATCAAAACAATGGTATCCGAGTTACGTTAAAGAGGGACTACTGTAGACACCCCAATCCGGACCTCGAAGGGTCTTTGACCTCCCCGATGATGAAATAAAGGAAACAAAGCCTTTTGCGAGCTTGAATGAAGTATTCCTCTAACATCCACAGCCCAAACCAACCACCAGCCCAAAAAAACTCAGAAAAGCCCAAAAACCCAAAAACCCAGAGAAAGCCCAAAAAGCCCTGAACCGAACCTAAAGTACCGTGCGCGACACTTCTACACCGCGCGGCGTATCGAAATTTAATACACCGCACGCAGTCATGAGGTTAACCGCACGGCATTTTGGATAAAGTTCTAACTGGCTCAGAAAGTTGTCGGCCACGCCTATTTGAGCCTCAGCTGCAATACGGCTCAGCCGAAAGCACACTTCTGGCCCACCCAGAAAATACCTCCAACTTTTGAAATTCAAAATCCAAGGCTCTTGCCTATAAATACACCCCTCCACTCAAGGAAAAAGGGCCCTTGATCACCATTATACCCTTTCTCTCTCTTATTGCTTTCACACCCACTTTCCCATTTCCAAGCCTTGAGAATGTTGTTCGTAAAAGACATTCTCTAGGCCCTTTACTCCATTTTTCTCTTCACCATTGAAGTTAGTCCCTTACTAACTTTGAGGCCCCAACTACCCAATATACCCATTTAGTACACACATCCATACCTCTACTCTCTTTTTCAACCTTCCGACGTCCATCCGCCTTCATCAAAGCTCATTCAAGCTCCGGATCTAAGGTAAAAAACCAAGTTTCCTTGGGCTAGGCTCTGTCCTGGCCTTGAGGGGACCTTTCTGTTTTCAGACTTAACCCCTTTTGGTTGAGATCTGACCTAAAACCTCTTTTACGAAACAAAACCAGTGTTCTGTGCAAAGGCGTGCTACACCGCGCGGCTCTTTAGAGAGTCGCACGGCGTAGCAAGCTCAAACGCACGGCATTTTGAAAGAACACTGTTTTCTTGATCAAACTGTCTAGATCGCGATCGTCCATTGTCGGGTCTTTTCTGTATACCAAAAGCTGTCTCAGAATGAGACCATTTCTACAAGCCATGTTTTAAACTCCATAGATCTTTTCAAAACAAGTAAACGAATCAAGAATGGTTTTCCTTTCATGGTTTGAAAGAATGGTGCAGATCTGAGGTGATCTGACGGCTGTGAGTTGTCTGAAGCTTTAAAATAAAACCGTGCGATGTAATGGTACACCGTGCGAAGCTTTACAAAACTATAAAAGTTTGGTATCGGGATCGGAACCACGCATGGCATATTGGTAAGCCGCGCGCTTTAAGCCGATATGCCGTCTGACGGAGGGCAGTGATCCAGACAGTCCGTTTGAATATCTTTCTTGTTTATATCATCGCCATGCCATCCTTATCATCTCTGTACAGCAAGCACCACTAGCACGGCAACGTGTTATTATTTATCTTGTTACCCTTTCCCCTTTATGTGTTTTTAAGGTTCTCCGAATCGTATTAATCCCCCCATTTAAAATGCTTAGTAGAGACCGGTTTTCACCGGGCAAGCGGGGTGCTTTTCAACAAAACCTTCCCCGTTTGTAACCTGGCTCCCGAATTCAAAATCTCAAACAGTTTCGCTAGATCAAAAGCCTTTTTTTTCTTTCAAACAAAACCCCCTCGATTCCTCGGATCATCCATCTCAAAAAATCCGGGTGGCGACTCTGTCAATAAAACAGCGCTGCGGGCGCGGGAGCCCACAGCCACCTCTACCACCCGACGCCCGCTGTGTCGCCTCCCAGGCAGTGCGTATCCCCAAGCTCTGCATCAAGTGCCGAGCCTGGTACTCCGCATAGTCAGCACCTGCCTGGAAGAGCGGCTCCAGCTCTAGGTCTGGCCTCGTAAACCGCTCCACCTCCTCCCGAGTGTACTGGCTCGTCCTCTGCACCAAAGCAGGAAGGGGACCAGGGACTCGAAACGTGTCCAGCCTCAGCGACTGACGTGACACTCAGTCGCCCAAGTACCACTGCCAGCTGTAAGGGGACTCCAAAACTACTCTCCCCCTCGTCAACTCCCTGCTCTGGACTACATATGGGACGTCGAAGCGATCCCATATGTGCCAGTAGACCTGCCAATGAGAAAACAACATCGTTAACACATTGTGTGAAGTTAAAACTAGCATGCAGGCAGTAGATTAAGTAAGAAGGGACGTAGTTATACCCTGTCAGGACGCAGCTCGTCTAGGTAGAGGCGGAAGGCATTCAGATTGCCCTTCCCCTTCTTCACTCCTCTATACTCGTTCGACCAACGCAAGGCCCGAGGGAGTATCGTGTCGTCAGGACACGTGGTCTCCGGAGGGTACATCCCTATCACCTCGTACGTCCAAAGTTGCAAGTCAAGACATTGAAAGTTAGCACAAGACATACATTGACTAAATATGGATGGAAGGCTGACTATTCAAAGTTAAGGAGTGGAAATGTACCTCCCAGACGCTCTAGTAACCACCGAGGCTCACACCTGCTCCACGAGAAAGGGACCCCATGAACACGTAGCAGGTCCCCAGTGCTGCACCTCCCCAGTCAAAGCGGGCTATCTCCCCGACGTCCCTCAAGGCCGGTAGGAGCGAAAGGTGTACCCGGTTGCGCCTGTTGGGAAACAGGGACGCACAGAGCAAGTACAACAAAAAGCACCGAGCCATCTGCTCCTCCTGTACCCTGTCAGTCGGGAGCCCCTTTGTCCAAAACCCCAGCAGCTGTGCGTACTGAGCGTCGTCTGTCTCCGCTCTCAGCACATCCCCCAGCATCAGCCGCTGGAACTCCGCACTCCTCCCCGTCGTCGTGTCAAAGGGAATAGGGTCACCTCCGACCCTGAGACCGGTGATCGCCGCAAAGTCTAATGACGTCACAGTCAGCTCACCGAACGAGAAGTGGAGGGTATTCGTCGTATCCCACCACCTCTCAGCAAGAGCCCTCACCACCGGGCGATCGTTGCTCACCCCCCTCGTCAGCACCCTAACGAACTTCCCGAAGCCTGCCTGTCTCACTATCTCCCGCACAGCCTCGGGGAGCCTCTCCCAGAATGTCGGCACATCCGTCGAACCACCGTAGCACTAGAGCGGGATCGCATGTTGCAGCAAATCAGCAATATTCAATACACAGGCACAGCATGCAAGACGAATGTCATATTCAAAGCAAGGAAATGAAAGTACAATATATTGGAATTTGAAATGCAAGTATTTAAAGTATACCTCATCTCGGCGCAAGGAAAGGTGCTGTTGTGGGTCCCTCAGAACTAGGGCCTCATCGTACGTAGGCCGCTCCGGCCTATAGGCGTCCAGAAGGGAAGACACCACCACGTGCTGAAAGGGCACGTAAGACTCCGCCTCGTAAGCTCCTCGCCCTCTCAAAGCCTCCGTTGCCTCCTCCACAACGCTCCTCCGAGGTACTGCCTCACCCCCAGCGGCCTCCTCCTCAGTCTGTGGCCCTCCAGTGGCCCCCGCCTCGGCCACGGCCCAGAGCTCCCTCTCTCGAGCCTCAAGCAGAGCCGCCGCCAGCCCAGGCACTCCCCGTAGGTAAGCCTCATCATTTAGCCTGAAGGCCCACGGCCCGCCCTTAGCCCGCCCGGCCCATCGGGCTTTTGCCCAGCCCGAGCCCGGAAAACGGGCGGGCTAGCCCAGCCCGTAGTTTGTAATGGGCGGGCTCGGGCCTATGTATTTTTAGGCAGCCCACCCGTAGACCCGACCCACAAGCCTGCCAAATAGCCCGCCTGTAAGCCCGTGACTACGTTTCTGCCTTTCTGGTTCTGCCGAGGCCCAGTAGCCGACAATCCCGTTGGTTACCAACGGCTATTTTTGGTCCAAGTTACCAACACACTTGATGTACTCAACACACAGGATAAAAATCTAAATCCAACCCTAGCTATAAATACTCTTTTTCTCAGCAGATCCAAAACACATCTCTCGCCTCTCAATCTCTCCGCTCATCTGCTCTCTCGCCTCTTCTCAATCTCTCCGCTTATCTGCTCTCTCGCCTCTCAATCTCTCCACTCATCTGCAATCTCTGGCCTCCACAGTCCTCTCCGACTCTCCTCTTCCTCTCATTCTCTCACACGCAAACAACGAACAACGATCATCTCTCTTCTCTCCGATCTCAGTTAGACAACCACAGTCCGACGAGCTTGACGAGACGAGGTCACGAGAGCGACCATCTCTCCGATCTCCGCCTCTCCATCGCCCTGTCCGACGACCTCCGCCTCTCCGCCCCCTGTCCGATCTCAACCACTGTAACAGCTTTTTTTTCTTTCAATTTTATTTGCATTTTCGTGCTTATTAGTTGTTATTTACTTGTTATTTAGTCTTTTTTATTTAGTATGGCTAGTCATCGAATTCCCGTGAACCTAGAGGAACAAAATGAGATACTTTAAATTGAATCTATAGGATCTCCGACATCTCCCACTTTTTCTACTCTACCCAGTTCATCAACTGCAAAGCCTAAAGAAAAATCTGAAATGTGGAAGTTTTTTAAAAAAGAAACAATTGTTGTTGATGGTGTTACATTGGAGAAAGCCAAACATTATTTATGTGGTAAATTGTTGGCTGGTAGTACAAACGATGGAACTACTCATTTGAAAAGGCACCATATGGCTTGTCTTAAAAAATATGGAAATCAAGTAGACATTAGAACACAAATGCAATTAGGTAAAGACACTGAAGGAAAATTGGCATGTTTTAATTTTGACCAGTCAGTTGCTCGTTGGGAAGTCGTAGATTACATGGTTAGAGCAGAATTTCCTTTTACTTTTGTTGAAAACCATGATTTTACTGGAATGGTACAAAGAGGTTTAAATCCCCAATATTGTGGTTTTTCTGCATCAACTGCTAAAAGAGATGTTATGAAACATTTTAAGCAAAATCGTGATAATTTGTTATCTTATTTTAAAAATTATAATGGAAAAATCTATTTAACTTCTGATTTGTGGACTTCAAGATCTCATATGGGATTTTTATGTTTAATTGCACACTTTATTGATGAGCAATGGAGATTGAACAAAAAAATAATATCTTTCAAAATGATTGAGACACCACACACTGGTCTTGCTATTGCAAATGTTATTCATGAAGAATTGATTGCATGGGGTATTTCTAAAAAGATATTTTCAATAACTTTAGATAACGCCACAAATAATGATGTAGCTGAAAAATCTTTAAAAGGATTGCTTGATGTTCCTGTTGGTTCAGTTCTACATGATGTATTTCATGTGCGTTGTTGTGCTCATGTTTTAAATTTGGTTGTACAAGATGGTTTAAGTTTGCTAGCTTTTTCTGTTGAAAAAATAAAAAACATCGTGCGCAATATTAATTCTTCTGTTCACAGGTATGAACTCTATTTGAAGTGCTTAAAACATTATGGTTATAGAAAAAAGAATATTAATTTGGATATGCCTATTAGGTGGAATTCAACTCATGAACTTTTAAGACTTGCTGTTATATACAAAAAAGCTTTACATTATTATACTTTGCAAATTCAAGGTGTTGCAAGAATTGAAACACCCACTGAACAAGATTGGCTTGTTGCTGAAATTGTAAGAGATTTCTTTGAAGTTTTTGATAGTTCAACTAGAGTTTTTTTGTTGTGTTTATACTCTTACGGTACCTCGTGTTATTATTCAATTAGTTAACATTTGTCTAACTTTTCAGAATTTTTCTGCACTTGATCAATTTAAAGATGTATTAACTGTAATGAGATCAAAATTTGATAAGTATTTTAAAACTTTACCACTTGTTTTTTGTTTTGCTATTATCCTAGATCCTCGTTTGAAAATGGATGCATTGGAACAATGGTTGAGAGTACTTAATGACAATGAATCAGAGGTAGTAGATACAAGTGGGAGTTATAGATAGGACACCAACAGTGCACAGCATGAGCCCAGCCAAATCGGCAATTGGAGGGGGGGCAATGTCATTGCTTAAAATTAGAAGAATGTCTCATACTTCTACTGTTAGTGGTATTGAGTCCGAATTAACACGTTATCTTAACCAACCAGCTTTGGAAACTGATGATGATGAACCATTTGATTTATTATCTTGGTGGAGGTCACAAGAGTCTAGGAACCCCATATTAACTGCTATGGCTCGTGATATACTAACAGTTCCGGTTTCTACTGTTGCATCCGAAGCTGCTTTTAGTGCAGGTGGTCGAGTAATTTATGAAAAGAGGACCAGTTTAAGCCCAGCCACCGTGGAAGCATTGATTTGCTTAAAAGATTGGCAATTGGCTGAGTGGAGATTGCAACAAGAAAGAGAACTTGCAGATTTAATGAGAGATCTCAAGATATCAAGACCAGAATTTATTGAAGAAAGCGATACCGAATCAGTGGCCAAATCACTGGATTGACCGGTATGCTTTTCTGGAAATCCTTCCTTTTATTATCTGCACATGCTCTATTTCACCAATCAGAGGTCTTGAATTGTCTGGCCATTTAGTAATTTGATAAAGAAATTCGTTGATTGTTGTTGTTCAGTTGGCTTTCGATTCTGGATCAGACCAATAGACCAATAGAAGCCACTAACATGAACTAGCAAAAGTGGCTTTCAGAAGGTGGCCTGTCAACTGCATATTGAAGCCACCGAGTGAATTAAGTGGCTTTCAGAAGGTCATTGGACTTCGACAGTCACATTTGAAAACAATATGTATTTCTGGACTTTTGGATATTGAGTATTTTTGTTGTTATGTCTATTTCTGTATTTTTGGACTTTTGGAGATTGAGTATTTTTGTTGTTATGCCCACTTCTGTATTTCATGACTTTTGAATTGTATCTCTGTTGTAGCAGATTTTATTCAATTCTGGATTTTATGTCTGTTGTATTAATGTTGGACTTTTTATTTTTGATTAATAAAACAGCAAAGTTGTATTCCATTTCAGCCCAACAAATTTATTCCAGCAAAGTTGTATACTTGTATTCCAGCCCAACAAAATTTATTCCAGCTCGTTGGCCCGCCCGGGAAAAGTTGTATTCCAGCCCAAGAAAAGTTGTATTCCAGCCCGCCCGTTGGCCCGCTCGGCTTTTGGCCCGTCAGCCCGCTAATTGGGCTAGCCTGTGGGCTGGGCCTGGGCTTCAATTTATGGGAGGCAGCCCGGCCCGCCCGGCCCGCCAAAAAGAAAAAGCCTAAGCGGCCCAGCCCATGGGCGGGCTCGGGCAGTGACCTGGCGGGCTGGGCCGGCCCGGCCCGGCCCGATGATGACCCTTACCCATAGGGTCTCAACCAGGTCGTCGAGTGACGCCTCCTCTAGGAAGTCACCCAAGCCTACAGGCTGCGACGACCCCGCACCTACACCGCTACCGACAAACATAGCCGGTGTCTCCCTCTCCTCCACCAACTCCTCCTCAACAACGGGGGCCTTACCCAAGTCAACCCGAGGCTCTCTCACAGGAGAAGCCTCTGTCTCCACCTCCACTCCGTCAAGCCCGTCGCCACCGCGAGCCTCCGTGGCCCTCTCCTCTAAACCAAACGTGCTCTCCACTCGGCCCGTAGCCTCGTCCTCACCCCTAGACTCCACTGCACCCGGAGTCTCCGTCTCCTGGCCGTAGCCGGCCACCACCTCACTGCCACCTTCACCGCCACCGCTGCCGACCACCACGGCAGCCGAGGCCATAGCCTCCTCGGCCAATGCCGCTGGGGCCGAGACCCTCACGGTCTCCGGCCCTTTCCCGACTGCCGTACCACTCTCTGGAACCACCGAGGCTGGTACAACCTCGATCCGCGGGGGATGCTCACCCCCGGGTGTATCCATATCATCCATGACCAAGAGAGAGGAGAGAGAACCGAGAGAGAGAGAGAACAGAGAGAGAGACGAGAGAGCAGAGAGAGAAATGAGAGAGACAGGAGAGAGAGTAGCGAGAGAGGGAGAGAGATGATCGGAGAGAGAGAGATGATCGAGAGAGAGAGAGAGACGTTGGGAGAGAACGAGAGAGAGAGAGAGAGAGAAAGGGAAATTCGAACGAACGGGACGTACTGTGTACGCCCCGTATATATATCCCCCCTGAACCGGTTCATCTGGAATTAAAAACGGACCGAGTTTGACGTTAGGTGCCCCGCATGGCATAATGAGCATAGACGCACGGCATAACAGCTTGACTATATGAAATTTCTCGAGTTGTCGCGACACACGGCATATCGTATGTTACGCACGGCGTATTGGGTTATTTCGACAGTTCAAATTCTGAAAGCAGTTCCTGGCAGTCAGGGCGGTGGCATCGGTGTTCATTTGCAAAACAAAGAAGGAAGGTAACAGACAGTAGTAAGAAAGATGGCTTTTCATTTCATAAAACCCGAGGTCACCCCCGGGATTCCCATTACATCACTCAAAAAAAAAAAAAAAGAGAAGGTAAAAACAAAAAAACAAAATCCTACTGCCCATTTTCCTTTTTCTTCTCCGTCCCTCGTCTTCAGTCGCTTCCTCCTCCGGAAGCATCATCCCCCTCACCCGAGCGGTCATCCGAGCCGTTCGGATTCCCGTCTGAGTCCTCCGCAATCTCATCCGACTCACGCCCCGGTGTGTGCTCCGGGTCGTGCTTGTCATCCATTTGGTCGAACGCGAAGTCCTGGAGGTTGGACACCGCGCGGCGGAGGGTGCGGATGGTAGAGATCAACCTCGCGATCTGTCGGTTGAGCGACTCAATCTCCTCCCGGTAAAAACCCATCTCGGCCTCGAGGGAAGTCACCCGTGCTGCCAAGTCGCCGTCAGCCATCCTGATATGAGAGATTTAGGAGGAGTGTAGGGAGACTTGAGAGATTTTTGATAAGAGGTACATAGAATGGAGTACCACCATCCTTTAAAAAGTAGTTCCAGCCAACGAAAGGACACGCCCGAATTAATGGCACCCTTAAACCTGTCAACTGTTCTCGGAAATCGAAGAGGTGCATGGGAATATGAAGTGCCGTGCGCCACCCTGAATGCCCGCGCGGCACTTCGGCTCAAAAGGATTAAATTTGTTCTCTCGGAAATTGATCCCCCAGCCACCAAGATCTTCTTGGAAAGACAATAATCCAGCCGTTTTGCAGTAAAAGCTTCTTAGAATGTTGTGCATTGATCCGATTCTTGTCCCCGTGACACATGGAATTTTTCGTCCCCCGGGACTCGCCGAATTCGCGTTACTTGTCATAATCTCGTCTCATCTCAAATCAAATTCCACCTCCCGAAGGCTCGGCTCGTCTCAAATCAAATTCCGCCTCCCGAAGGCTCGGCTCGTCTCAAATCAAATTTCGCCTCCCGAAGGCTCGTCTCGTCTCAAATCCCGAAGGCTCGTCTCGTCTCAAATCAAATTCTGCCTCCCGAAGGCTCGTCTCGTCTCAAATCAAATTCCGCCTCCCGAAAGCTCATCAAATTCCGCCTCCCGAAGGCTCGTCTTGTCTCAAATCAAATTCCGCCTCCCGAAGGCTCGTCTCGTCACAAATCAAATTCCGCCTCCCGAAGGCTCGTCTCGTTTCAAATCAAAATTTCGCCTCCCGAAGGCTCGTCTCGTCTCAAATCAAATTTCGCCTCCCGAAGGCTCGTTTGGAATTTTAGCTTCCTGAAGGTTCGCTTCGAATTTTTCACGCTATTCAACACCTCGCTAGCACTCAACTCTCACAAGGTTACGACACAATTACATTGGTTGTCCTCCGGGACTCGCTTTGTATGCATCGTCCCAATTGAACTACGTTGGTCTGATCCCTGCAAACAGGGTACGTAGGCAGCTTCACGAGCGCGACCACCATTATCATTTACCTACATTTCGATTTTTGAGCATTTTTGTCTCTGTTCAAAGACTTTAGAGCAATGGATTGGGATGCCTATTCTTTAAAGCGTCACTCATACCAAACCAATGGTATCCGAGTTACGTTAAAGAGGGACTACTGTAGACACCCCAATCCGAACCTCGAGGGGTCTTTGTCCACCCTGATGATGAAATAAAGGAAACGGCACCTTTGCGAGCTTGAATGAGGGATTCCCTTGGCCCAAACCAACTCCTAGCCTGAATAAACCAAAAGCCCAGAAAAAGCCCAAAAGCAAACCCAAAGGCCCTGGACTGGACCTGAAGCGCCGTGCGTAACACCTCCACACCGCACGGCATATCGAAAAATCAGTACGCCGCACGCGATTATGAGGTTAGCCGCACGGCACTTCACGAAAAGTTCTGACTGGCTCAGAAAGTTGTCGGCCACGCCTATTTGAGCCACAGCTGCAAAATGACTCAGCCGAAAACACACTTCTGGCCCGCCCAAAAGATGCCTCCAACATTTGAAATTCAAAATCCATGGCTCTTGCCTATAAATACACCCCTCCACTCAAGGAAAAAGGGCCCTTGATCACCATTATACCCTTTCTCTCTCTTCTTGCTTTCACACCCATCTCCCACTCCCAAGCCTTAAGAATGTTGTTTCCAAAAGACATTCTCTAGGCCTTTTACTCTATTTTTCTTCTCACCATTGAAGTTAGTCATCTACTAACTTTGAGGTCCCAATCACCCAACACACTCATCTACCACACACACCCATACTTCTCTTTTCTTTTCCGAACCTTGCCGACGTCCATCCCTCATCACCAACCTTCATTCAAGATCAAGATCAAAGGTAAAAATCAAGTTTCCTTGGGCTAGGCTCTGCCCCGGCCCTGAGGGGACCCTTCTCTTTTCAGGCCTAATCCTTTTTGGTTAGAATCTGATCCGAAAATCATTTTTACAAAACAAAACTAGTTTTCTGTGCTGAGTACGCTACGCCGTGCGGCGCTTTAACGCGTTGCACGGCATAGCGGGCTCACACGTGCGGTATTTCAGTTAACTATTGTTTTCTCGTCCAAAGCCATCTGGATCATGATCGTCCGTTCCTGGATCTGTTTCTGTACATCGAAAGCAGCCTCGGAATGAGACCATATCTACAAGCCATGTTTTAAGCTCTTTAAATCGTTTTAAACGAACAAATATGTCAGAAAATGGTTTTCTACTTGTGGCTTGGAGAAATGGTGCAGTTTTGAGATGATTTGACGGCTGTAAGTTTTCTGATGCTTTGAGGAGGTGCCGTGCATTATATCTGGTATGCCGTGCGAAGCTTTAAAAAATGATAAAAATCTGATAACAGAGTCATAATCACGCACGGCATATCAGAAAAGCCGTGCGCCATAAAGAGGTGTGCCGCGTAGCGGAGGATGGTGATCCAGAAAGCCTGTTTAGACGTTTTCCTTATTTATATCATCGTCACGACATCCTTTATCATTTCTGTACAGTAAGCACCACTTGCACAGCAATGTGATATACTTTCTCTTGTTCCCCTTTCCTGTACGTGTTTTTAAAGTTTTCCGAATGGTGTTAAATCCCCCATTTAAAATGCTTAGTAGAGACCGATTTTTCACTGGGCGAGCGGGGTGCTTTTTTTTAATAAAACCTTCCCCGTTCGTAATGTGGCTCCCGGATCCAAAATCTAAATGGTTTCGCTAGATCAAAAGCCTTTCTTTTCAAAACAAACTCTCGGTTTCTCGGATCATCTATCTCAAAAATCCGGGTGGCGACTCTTCAAACGCGCCGGGCGCGGGAGCCCACAATTGGTCTATTTGAAAATTCAAGAGACTAATTTCCTACACTGAGTAACAAAATCACTCACTAAGACCATGTGCATAATAGGCCTCAATAACCATGTTTCTTCAAATCTTTACTCTACATTTCTCAAAGGTGGGATATGCCTATCTAGTACCTTAATGTCTATATGGTCGATATATGTAACGACCCAGATTTTCGACTCAAATTTTTTTTTTTATATAATAGCGTTAATATTATTAGGTCTTAATTAATTTTGTAACAACCCGTAATTTCTATCATTAATAATAATATTAGAAAGTATTATTTAGTAATAATAAAATTCTTTTTCTTATTAGATAAATACAAAAAAATTAATTATCTCATCTTATTTATCTCTTTTTATCTTTTTAAATTGCATGCAAGCATACAACTCCTCCCATCTTTCCTTCTCCTACTCCTACTCCTACTCGATCTCTACCTCTTCCCTAATCAAAATTTTCGTCCATATCACGCTCGTGTCAAAACCCAAGGAATAGAAATCCTTTTCGAATTCAAACTTATCACCCTCTTCCAAATTTTCCTATAAATATCCCATGACTCTAACCTTAGGGTTCACCACAAAATTCCCCACACCCTACCAGTCCAGAAGAGAGAGAGAATTCGAAGAAAATCGAACTCCAATCCATGGAGTTTTAGAGAGAGAAAGAAAGAGAGAGAAAAGTGGGTTTCGTATCTACAATCAACCGAAACTCAAATTGATCGCTCTGATCTCTTTCTTCAACCCCAAGCATCCCCAAGCATCGTCCAATTCGAGCCCAAGGTCCCCCGATCGCCTAAACCGAAGTCATCTTCTCCAAAAGTTCAAGATTTTTTTAAAATCAATTCGATCCGATTCAAGGTACTATAATCCTATCCAACCACTTCCCTATGTATAATTATGTATTTTTAGGCCTTACCTAAGCCCATGCGAACCCATGCATCGAAACCGTGGTGAAACAATCAAAAAAACGAAATCTGCAGCCTACCTTGCAGCCGCAACCTTCGGACCGCAAGGTTCAGTCATTTTTTGGCGGACCGCAAGGTCTGACCGGGTCAGACATTGCGGCAGGTACTCCCACCGCAAACTTGGTTCGGTTTTATTATAAATCGTTCGAAACCATTTTTCGACCCTTCGAACATCGTTTTCGACCCCCGATCTATTTGTCCTAGACTTCTAATACATCAAAGATCATAACTTGTTAATATCATATTTTTTTTATTTTAATATCTATTTATTAAATTTTTTGTTTATTTTCATTCAAAGATTTCAAACGAAAAATCTTTGCGACCATCCAAACAACGTTTCCAACACTCAAACTATTTTTCCTAAACTTATCACACCCCAAAGGTGATATCTTGTTAATTTCATATTTTTTTTATTTAATTATCTATTTATTATTTTTCTTACAATGTTTGAAATCGAAAAATCCATGTGATCTTATAAACCATTTTATTAATACCCGAATAATTTTTTTTAGATCCCGAGACAAAATCTTGTTAACCTCAACATATTTTATTTACTAGATTATTTATTACCTAATTATTTTACTTTCGGTTGTTTTTCGATAATACCATTATTTAAAATAATCCCGCAACCCTCCGGACTCGATTTGACACCCGATCCCACTGTGTAGAATCATAAGAACCTTTTTAAGGTCATGCTAATCATTTCTAATATTATTATTTATTTATTGTGTTCATTATGATCTTTAAATCAATTTAATTTCCTAAATAAAATTTATATAAGCTTAGATTATATTCTTTTACTTAAAACTTTTATTTAATAAAAGTCCCTTGCCTTATTAATAATTTGTTGGTCATACAGGACTAAGGGCAACGGCCCATTCATAAAAGGTTACGTGATTTTTATGCGTATTGTTTATTTCAATTATTGTTCTGATTGCTTATCTATTGTTCCAACTTCTGATTGATATGCTAGATTGGACCCTAGAGACATGAGTGGTATGCGAAATAGAAATCACCTAGACGATGCTAGGTAATGGATGAATTGGAAAGTTTCTTTCTTTTTAGAGATTGCCTGTAGGCGTGATTTTGAGATGTGATTGAAACTGGCGAGTGTCCAGTGGTGAACTGATAGACTGGCGTGTGTCCAGTGATAAAATGATAGACTGGCGTGTGTCCAGTGATAAAATGTTAGACTGGCGAGTGTCCAGTGATGAATTGATAGACTGGCGTGTGTCCAGTGATGATTGTGAAATGGTTGTGACGTGGTGTATAAGATAGGCGAACCCTAGTTGTGATTCAGGCATGATAAGCTATCCCCTTGTTGTAGTTATTGTAACTTAGGTTATCTATGACAGCAAAGGGAAGTGATCTCATGGAACCGAGCATAGCTAGCGGTTGGGGAGGAAAGGTCTCGTGGATGAGATCTTAGACTACACGATAGGTTAATAGATAGTAATAAATCGATTAATGTGAAATCTCTCTGCTTTACTTTTTCGCATTATTTATATCTTGATGCTTGCTAGCTGTAAAGTAAGAGGGGTAGTTGGGTTGGATTATTCTACTGGGTGATTTATCACTCACGGATACGTCTGTATCCTGGTAAATCGATTGCTTCGGCGATCAATTTGCCAGAAGGCGCATGATTCAATGGAAGGGATTCAACGATGGTGCAGTTCGACACAGAAAGAATATCAGGAACGAAGATCGAGTATGTTTGGGATTCATATCAAGCCTAGAGTCGGCTCTAAAGTTAATGAATTTCGAATCTGTAAATCTATCTTGATATTGTAATAGTTAAACCTTTATTTTGAAAAATTATATTTGTTAGCAAATTTTCTTTAGAAATTATTTTAGAGGAAAGTCCACTTTCACCCCCTGTGGTTATCGCCATGTGCGGATACACCCCCTGTGGTTTAAAAGTGTGCACATAACCCCCTGTGGTTTTCAAATTGTGCGGATAGACCCCCTGCCGTCATATTTTCCATCCATATTAACGGAAACAAAGTTAAAAGACCGTTATACCCCCATCACATCCCTTGATTCTTCTTTTTTTTTAAATCTAACCACACTATCCCGTATACCAAAAATTGAATCCAAACCGTTGATATTGTAAATTTTGACGAGTACTACGTCTATGCCAAAATTCAAGTCAATCAAAAAATGAAAAGCTTATGGTCAAATCGATTTTGTTATGAAATTAAAATTTCAAATTTGAATTTACTAAAAATTAGATCACTGGGTTACTGATGGCTGATTAAGATGATTTTTTACAGAGATACTCTATTCTTTATTTAATACATTATGAACAACTCAGATTACATTCTAGAGGTGTGTGAGATACACCTCCGTTAAGATGGATGGAAAATATGACGGCAGGGGGTCTATCCGCACAATTTGAAAACCACAGGGGGTTATGTGCACACTTTTAAACCACAGGGGGTGTATCCGCACATGGCGATAACCACATGGGGTGAAAGTGGACTTTCCTCATTATTTTATATTGCTTCCGAAAAAGCGGGGCATTACAATATATGTCCAGAAGCTCTACAGGTAAGGCAGGGAAGGAGCACCAGTGCTGATAGTTACATCCCTGCTCCAACGACCTTAAAATTTGGTTCTGCAGACGCATTTGTTGTTAGCATCCTAAGACAACATCAAGGTGAGTTGTTTCACAACCTCAGATTTCCCGAGATTGTTTATGTGGTCTCTTTCAATTTTAAGTCCATTTATGTCTTCCATACTGACTTTGTGCAAATTTCCATCATAAAGGAAGACAAATTCTGTCATTTTCCTTGAGCTAAAAATTGCTTCAAAGCTTCTTGCAACTTTCTCAGAACTTCCTTTTCCAGCATAGCCATGCTTCATAACAAAGACTTAAACTTCCGTTTTTTCCCATTTGAGGGCAATGGGACACAGCTGAGTGTCCATATTATTGGATTTTCTTCTTTTATTTCCTCGTATGATGTTTTTCAAGTAGCACCAGAGCATTCAGCATGGCCACTTTGCTTGTTATGAAGTGACGGTATAAAAGCCATATAACAAGAGAGTTGTACGTTCTATAAACAGCAATTTGTGGACATACTAGTTTTCTATGTGACTCCAAAGAGAATTTCCAGACCCATATCCGATACCTTTATCCTAGAATTATTTACCTGACACAAATACGTAAAGGATTTACTAGAGACCGTGTGACCTATATAGTCCCTCCATTTCACATTCTTGGTCTTTTTTCAGCTGTCAAGTCCTTTAATCGATTTAGCAAATACTGTACATCTGTGAATAGAGCGAGTTTTTTTTACCGATCAAAAGATGACCATTATTTCTTCTGAAAAGATTTCTACTTCTGACAAATGCTCTTGTGAACTTCACGAAAACAAATCAATTTAAAACAACAATGTATCATACCAAGTCATAATGACGTGAGATATTCCTGCGTGCTTGCGTAAGGGTATTTTGTCGTGTTACATGACGAAAGAAATATTTCGCAGATCCAAGACAAGCAGTGAAAAGCAATGGTGTCCACCAGCCCCTAGAGCAAAGGTAAGATATGAGACTTATGATATGACTGCAAGCTGAGTGGCAACATTGGTTGTCTACGGACCAAAACTTACCTCCTCTTTGAGAGAGAATTCTTTAAGTCTCGGTTGGCAATGAAAATCTGCAGAAGAGTTCAGGAAGGATAACAACAAAACTAGAGGTTTGAACTTCAAACGAGATTCGTTTGTCTTACCATGAATAAGTTTTGAAGGCCTTCATTTGTATCGACTAAAGAAAAATCCCCATTTATATAAGCATCTGCAAGGCCTAAATTAGCCTGTGTAGCAACCTGTCAAAAGAATTCCAACACAAAATCGACGGACGTAATCTTAACAAGCTTTAGCCACTATTCTAATTCCTGTACAGGATTTAATCTACCCTTCTTTCTTTTTTTTCTCTTATTGTTTTAAGGTTGACTCCCTTCCTTCATTGATATGTGAATCTATCCTGTTAATACGAATGTCGAACAAAACTAAAGAATAATACCTTCCAGTAGAACTGGGGATTGTGAACTCTGATGGAAGTTTTAAGAAGACATTTCTTTCAGGTTCCTTCAAAGGTGAAAATTGTGCCTCCTTCCTCCAGTAAACTGTGGTACCAGAAAAGTTTTTGCTTTTATTTCCATGATGGAATTCAAACAAAAAGTGCAATACTGAGGCTTCTAGTGACTATAAAAAGGCGAAGTAGACTTGGGTACATGGAAAAACCAATTTGTGATGGAAGAGAGATAAACCTTGAATGGTGGACGCACAGAAAGAATTTGTGCATATTGTTTATAAAAGTCCGACTTGCACACGCATCGCATGGGCCCCGGCCTCTTGTTATCAATTAAGCTAGGATATAAAACGAGGTATATTGCGCAATTTTAAAGACAATCAATAGCCAGTAAGTGATGAGGTGCAATTGATGTTTTACGTATGAAGGAGAAAAGGTAACAATCAATTATCAAGATGCTGAGCACCTACTGCTTTAAAACTGTGAGGTATCTGACACAACAAAATTTATCTACAGTCAAGACTCTTTGTTAGGGGCCAGACTTTTTCTCTGGAAAACAGTAACCTAGTTTGGGTGAGCACGCGCATTTAAGAATTATCTGAAACTAAGATTGTCTGAATTGAAGGTATTAGAGGCCCTCACAATTGGGCTATACCAAGAACCAGACATAAAAAATATAGGTGTCTATTTCATCCAACTACATGCGTATCAATGCTCTCTACTTGAGGTGCTGGAGTCACTTTGTTGTTATTGATCAGTTGCTGTTATAATGATGTCTCGTCAATAGTGGAACTATCGTGACAGCTGTTCTTCAACCTGGATGCGCTTCTCTGACATCTAACCGTTTGATCAATTTATCGCTGGATGTATCCTTCATCAGATTTGAATGTGTAATTCGTTGTTCACGTGTGCTATTAGTCTTTTTTTTAGTTACATTAGATGCACACGGTAGTTTGTAATCTCTTTTATCAATAAAGTTCTTACGCTTCCTTACAAGAAAAGCTCCAAAAGTTATATCATTGGTGAAAGTATGACATGATTACAACTAATCATAAGGTTCTTTTCCAGACCATTGGAATTAAGTAAAGATGCCATTGACAGAAAACACAGAAGGAATTAAGTTATGATACAATTGACAGAAAACACAGAAGGAAGGAAGTCAAATTGAAAAAACATTTGAAGGACTGAGATGTGTAACTCTGCTTTGGTCATCTATGAAAGAGAAACACCACAAGCATTCCATTAATTCTGACCCCAGTTAAATGAATGACTAGTCCAGAAGGATATGAAAATAGGTCAGAACATGAAAGGATAAATTCGGGCACAAGTATATGCACCAAAAGAAGAGAATTTAAAAAATTACGAAATAAGTGAAAGAGAACATATAAACAACATGAACTCACATTAAACAACCAGTAGAGATATACTGTCCGAGGAACCTGGAAACAAGAAAGCGGGCTCCTGTTTCCATCAATGAAGGTACCATATGTTTTGGGTTGTTTAAAACAGCACAAGTCTTTCTAAGCATAGTTAGCATACCATAAGCCGCAACTAGGCCAGCCTGCAAAAAGATATACGTCAATCGTCAGCAATACAATGCCTATTTTTTTTTATTTATCCGACCTAGATAATTAACATTCGCGAAAACTATACAGGCAAACCATAATACTGTAGTAGATTAGCTGCCATTATTCAAGAAGGCACTACTTGTAGTTTACTGTTTGACATGTAATAGACTTACTTTTGATTAAAGATTTTTGGGAGGCTAACTTGACTTAGTTACTTACTCATCTTGTAATAGACTTACTTTTGATTAAAGATGGTTTTGTAACTAAATTACTCTTTGCTCATCTTTTGACTAAAGTTTGTAATATTCTAAATACCTTGTGCTTGTATCTAAGTTAATTTGGGCCGGAGGGTCAATGTTGTTTATCTAGAAACTTGGGGACTTGATTTGTAATTAAACAGGTGGGAACTCATTTGGGTAATATTTACTTTATGCGAGGATTGTTTGTTGAAATAGTTTAATTATTTATGTTGAAAATCGAGGGCGTGACAGTAACTCTGCTTTGGTCATCTATGAAAGAGAAAGAAACACCATAAGTATTCCAATAATCCTGACCCCAGTTAAATGAATGACTAGTCCAGAAGGATATGAAAATAGGTCAAAACATGAAAGAACAAATTCGGGCGCACGTATATGCACCAAAAGAAGAGAATTTAAAAAATTACGAAATCAGTGAAAGAGAACATATAAACAACATGAACTCACATTAAACAACCAGTAGAGATATACTGTCCGAGGAACCTAGAAACAAGAAAGCGGGCTCCTGTTTCCATCAATGAAGGTACCGTATGTTTCGGGTTGTTTAAAACAGCACAAGTCTTTCTAAGCATAGTTAGCATACCATAAGCCGCAACTAGGCCAGCCTGCAAAAAGATATACGTCAATCGTCAGCAATACAATGCCTAGTTTTTTTCTTTTATCCAACCTAGATAATTAACATTCGCGAAAACTATACAGGCAAACCATAATACTGTAATAGATTAGCTCCCATTATTCAAGAAGGCACTACTTGCAGTTTACTATTCGACATCTAAACATTTCAAAAACCTTCCGAACCAGTCTCACGTGTTTTAAAGGAACAAAGTTCAGCATACATATTAAAGTCATCGAAACCTTTAGTCCATCCTCATGAAAGCCATAGCCTGAAAGAAATGCAATGCGAAACAATAGCCAAATTTGTGCTTCTTTTGAGGCAAGTAAAATAGCTTTTAGCATACTGATTCATTTCATGCGTTGACCGAATCATATCCAAATTAATGATCATCGCTACCTTTAGCATGGTTTTCAGCACCGTTGCCGCCATCGGCCCAGTGATATGTTGCCCCTCTTCCCTAAGGGGGGTTGCAACTCTAGTCTCCCCCTTTTAATTAACCTTTTACTTAGCAAATTAAAAAAGAAGAGAAAAGATAACTGAGTTAAAACATGTCATAACGGGATATAGGTATATATAGAGGTAAGAAACAGTACTTTGCCTTGTTTAGTTGCTTTTTTTTTTTTTTGGCCAAAAGTTAAAAGTTCCATTGATAACCAAACGTTCAGTCGAGAGAAACAATTTAGAAATAGCATCCATCCTGAGACAACGGGGTGGATAGCCAGACCGGTGTTAAGCATCCATCCTGAGACAACAGGATGGATAGCCAGCTCACTAACGGATACCTCTTTGATTCAACTGAGTTTTATCTTATGATTGTTCTATTAGCCTTTTTTTTGGTAAATTAGATTTTATTAACCAAAGTCAAAGCTACGCCATCAAAGGGGCATTCCCCAGTCTCAAAACATAGCAAAACAAACCAAAACCAAAACAAGGGAAATTTCAAACAAGACCAACCGATCGACAAAACAATCTATGTTATCAATCTTCTTTATCGTCCTCCAATTACTAATGCATGATCTGAGGTCAGCCATGATCCTATAGCATGAACTTGGTGACTAATGCAGTAAGCCCTGAGGTTGGTGAGTAACACCGTAAGCCCTGAGGTCAGCCATGATTGGCCAGCCATGATCCTAGCTAGCATGAACTTGGTGACTAATATGAACGACATATATTATTCAGATGGAACCCTTAATGGGGCTTACGAAGGAGACAACCATTTGATCCAGTCCAAAAATTGAAGTACAAGGAGCCGTTTCCTTTTGAAAAATATACGAACTCTATCCAGCAACTTCCGGTTGTTTTGTAACTTTTCTAGGAAGAATGGTCCGTCGTCGAATGTGGTTTCTGTCACTTTTTTTTTAGATCGACCTTATGCTGTCTTAACTAATTTTTTAGTTTTTGAACTTCAATAAAAGTCAAAAACCTACCTTAGAAAATTGCATTAACATAGTACTACAATATATATTATAAAACAGTCATTGAAATTTTGGTGACAAAATAGCATTCCAATGGACCCGTTAAAAGAGTTTGACTTAACTGAAAAATCAAGAAACAAAAGTAACATAAAAGGTTTTTTTTTTTTCCTCGTCTATACACAGGATATGAAACGATCAGGGTTCGAGGACAGGCTTTGCTAGAGAAAAGATTTGCGCTCGTAATTAGGATCCTTGTTGTAAACTTCCAACTCGTAGATAGATTATACTTTTGACAACTTAAGATTTCCTCTCGAAACTACGCGCTCTACCTAAGATTATAGTAGTACTTTTTCAACCTTAATGCTGTGTTTGGTTTCGTTTTTGAAATTTTTTTTGAAAAATAGTAGAGGTAATAAGTGGAGAGAGATAAAGAGAGAAATGTTGAAAGTAGGGGGAATTTTTTGAAAAGCTTTTTAAGTTGTAAAGCAAACACAACATTAAGATTTCCATAAGATTATACCTAAGAATTCCTCGTGACAACGACTTAAAGATTGTATTTTTTCAACTTAATTCTCGTTGGACCAAAATCAATACACTTATTAAACTAAGGGGGGTAAGTGTAATATTTATTTATTTATTTATTTTTATAAAGAAACGGCTAGTTAGGGGGGCGACTATTCGCAGTCCCGTATTTTCTCCCATAGCCCGTTAAAAATTTTCGAAGATTATATTTCAGTAACTACATGTCGAAAATATGTTCAATTTTCGGTAAACAACTGCCGAACATACATTTCGGTAAATAGCTGTTGAAAACAAGAATATATTTCGGTAATTACATGTCGGAAATGCACAAGAAACATATATTTCGGTAATTGGATGCTGAAAATGTATCTCAATTTCGGTAACTAACTGTCGAAAATGTATCTCAATTTCGGTAACTAATTGTCGAAACATATTTCGGTAGTTGAAAATTTTGAATGGGCTAAGGGAGAAAATACGGGGCTGCGAATAGTCGCACCCTTTTACTAAATATGATTTACTAGACATGTTAAAGATGATCCATGCCAATTGCAGATAAACTATCGGTCATACTGAAACTCGTTACCTACAGATACCGTTACATAGCGGCCACCGATATTTCAAACCATGCCTTGGATGGAATTTTGCCACATATTACATGCTTTTGTATAAGCACACAACTTGAGTGTAAAAATACACGATGTGTTATAGTGATGAGGATGCCCAGGGAAAATGGGTGGTTATAGCAAATGAGCAACAAAAGATCAACTGACAGTTTTAAAAAAAAAAGTGAGAAAAAAAAATTACACGTGTTTTCGGGCTTTTCACGTGGTAACTGGGCCTCTTGCCTCAAAACCTATACAAACCCATAGATTCAAGAATCTACAATTAAGCAGCCTGTGTTGTTCAAAAACCAGCACATCTTGGAATACATTTGTAAACACGACGGACCAATCATGTCCTAGAATCACCTTAAATCTAAGTTCCTCCAAAGTATGAATATTCATCCTCTAAATCTGCTCAATGGTAGACAATTCCCAGTGTCCAAAGCATAATTAGAAGAAACAATTCTTTTGCACAAATCAAGCAAACACCTAAGTGATGCAGTAGGATTTAGAGGTATTGTAGTCATTTTAGTGTCTTTAATGTGTGTAGGGTTTTTAGTATATAAATAGGTAAGTTGTCTCTCATTTTGGTAGCTTTTGATTATTAAGAATATTGAATATATTGATTGAGACATAGTTTCTCTCTCTACCATTTGGGGTTTATCCACTTGAATGGGATTTTGCTCTATTTCTTTGAATCTTTGATTCCCTTTGATATTTTGATTTGCATCATTTGGTATTCGAGCTTCTAGACTCGATCCCCACATTTCATCTCGCCGGAAACCTAAACCTCGCCGGAAAATCTCACCGGAGTCCTAATACGGCGCCGAAAAATCTCGCTGGAGATACCATTTAACTCGAAATCTCCAGATCTGTACAACCCAAGGCCCTACTGATTTGTTAACAAATCAAATCATGATTTCTCTTGCAAAATCTACTGAAGAGATTGAAGAATTGTGACACAAGTTTCATTTTCTTCTTGAATTCAATGTTATCCAGAGAGTTGATTTGATGACAATGTGTTCTATGCTTTAACAATGTTATCCAGAGAGTTGATTTGATGACAATGTGCTCTATGCTTTAACAAGAGCTATAGTTCAAATAAATTATGATCCTTGGAAGTGTTCTATGCTTATCTTTTTCAACATCTATTAGACTCACCTCGGTATGCTCCGGCAAACCATATTCCTCTCTTTCCTTGAATATGATCAAGCTCAATTGATGCTTTTGAGGCAGCAATGGACGGGATTGGATGGCCAGTTGACCACTTAAGCAGAGTATGCTCTGGGGGGTGAGGTGGATTTATGGTAACCAGATAAGGTAGCTCTGTATCACGAATATTCTGCAAAAGAGGTTATGGAACAAATGAACATGTTAATTTCAGGAAAGAGCTCATGTTTTGGTAGACAAATTACATGGCAATTCTATTTTTTTTTTTTTTGAAAATGTCACCATTCATATTAAAAGCCCGAAGGCAGTACAGATTTCATCAAAGATACAAGCATGAACCAAAACTACCAAGACATTGACACAGGCACCCCCTGCAGAAGCAGGACCGACGAAACGCCTAGATTAGGAACCAATCTAGGTCCAGGTAGTAGAGAATCCCAATGGACCCTAGGTAGTAGAGAATCCCAATGGACCCCAGTTCAAACCCGCAATAAACAATGAGCACAGCTGAAATCTGGAAAAACCAACAACTAAAGAAATAACTAAAGAAGAGAACAGCCCTCTCCTGTCGGAGTACCACCGACTAAACAGCCAAAAAAGAAAAGAAAAAAAACTGAACAACCATCAAGAGCTACTGGGTACCACCCTGAGTTGACTCGCTGAGTCGCCCGGCTGAGTTGAAGCACTGAGTCACCAAGCAGATCTGAAAGCTGTCCGGCTTCTTCCCCGGATTGAAACCGAGCTCCATCGTCGGCCGCCTGCGAAAACCGGAACCTTATTACGTCGGGGGGGGGGGCCCAAACCACCCAACATCATCTCTTCGTCGGCCCAAACAGGAGCCCATACCAGAAAAGGGAAAAGGCAGGTGGTGGCTGGAAGAAGAGGGGACGACGGAAGAGGTAGCGGGGAGGAGAGGTGGGCGGAGAGGAAAGGCGTCGGAGGCAGGGGGTGTGGGAAGAAAAGAAAGTGGAGAGGGCGAGCTCTGGCAGGTTCATGGAAAGGCCGGCGTTGGAGAAGATGGTCGATGGTGGGCAGGGAGGGGGACTGGCGAGGGTGGGGCGCGGGGGCGGTAGCCCCACCCCCGAAACACAACACCAGAGCCGGAAACTAGAAAAGGGAAGGGGGGCTGAGAACAGGCGGGGGAGATAGATAAGGGGGAGAGAGGAGGCGCGGAGGAGTAGTACGGTGGGAAAAGGAGGCGGAAACCCTAACCCTAGGGTGGGATAGAAGAGGAGACCAGGCGGCGGCTCCTAGAGAGAGAGATGGCAATTCTATTGAAGCTGTAATTAGTCACACTTGCTTTTAATCAAAAGGCCCGGTCACTACGAATATTTCTTTAGCAGTTTCTGATATCTGTGCAAACCTAAACTAACTCGAACTTGTAAAACATTGAAGAATTGGGCATTGCTGTTTCTGGTTTAGCGCAATTCACATTAGAGAATGCACGTAAGCTTGCCCCATTTAGTTAATCATCTTACAAGTAATTTATTGCTTGTGTTAGGAGCGGACCTTGAAGAGAGGCCCTATTTTTGGCTGTGTGTTGTATGACATGGCTGCAACAGGATGAGCAAGAGCAGAGCATTTTCATAGTTGAACAAAATTGGCCCCATGCATTATTAGAAGGCTCAGAAACAAAATTTCACACAATGGCTTCATAACCATCGAGATAATGTTCAGACCTAAAAGCTCGAATGGAACGATCTGCAAACAAGTAAATCCCTAATGAATTTGAAGGTACTCCCCTAATTAAGTTGGGCGATTCATCATATGAAGGGAAGTAGAGTACTCAGGAATTACGCATTTCCCAGCAAAAAGGGTCAGAATGGTCTTGCATTGCATCATTGATCATACTAATAATGCAAACTGATTATAAGGGTGTGTGCATCTGGTGGGGAACATATGGGGCCTTGTCATCCGCAGTTGTAAGAAAATTCTACCACTCCATGCAGCCATGTTTTGGGGCATGAAATTCTTATCACGATGAAGGAAAATATCACTGCCACATAGAGTTAGAAAATGGTTGCACGTTAATAGCTGATAAACTAAACCAGAGTCTTGCATTGTTAATTGTCAGTGCCACTTCATAGAACCCAAAAGGAAATGAACCACAGACAATCAAAGATGTAGTCTTTGTACTCCAGCTGAAACAAATATACGAGTATGTATATTTTCAAGGTAGTAAGCACAGCTTGTTACACATCAAGAAAATTACAAACAGACATCGGTAATACAAGGAAATCCAACTCCTTTTGCATTTGCAACTCAGAAATATTTACAAGTTAGAACGCTGCATTTCGATAACAAAGTGATATCATTGTTTCCAGACTCATGAAGATATATAGGACATAATAGCTAAGGTATTAACTACATTAGTGGGGGGAGATAAAGCTTGTTAACATCACCAAACCTCTAACTTTACCACCATTTATAGGAAATCATATCTCTTTCTAATAATCAGAAAAAATATTGTTCGAGTGTATTCTTGCCCAAGGGTTCGAAAATGATCACTTTTTGTTAGAAAAAGTGATCATTTGAGGACAAAATTTCAAAAAAGAAAAAAATGACAACTCCAAATTTGAAGCTATGATTGGAGAGGGAGAATATTGTAGATGTCAATTTGCCACATGAGCCTTCAAAAACAATTGACACCACCAAATTTGAAGTCAAAGTTGGAGATGCTCTAACATTCTTATAAGGACACTTTTCAATATTCTCCTTGAGAAATAAGTAGGAGCCCATCTTAGAAGTTTGCTTTGGGCCCATAAAAGTCCATGGGCTGGCCCTAGTTCTAACTTTACCCAAAGAACATATAAATTATGATGACACCAATAGATCTAGTGCATGAAACAAGAATAGGGATGCAATTATGATAACACCAAGCGCTGTTCGCTCCTCATTAGGGGTGTCAAATGGGTGGGTTTAGGCTAAAATGGGCAAGTTGTAAGTGGGTTGGGTCATTAATGGGTCATTGACCCATTAATTATGAGTTTAATTACCCATACCCAACCCGACCCATTTATTTAAAATCAAACCCGATCCGTCCATTAACCCAATTACATACTATATACTAAAATTTTAAAATGACTAAAATACCCATATACACCGAAATGACCATATTATCCCAATACATTTAAATTACTAAAATGCCCATTGGGTTGGGTCTCTCCATTGTTTTTAATCTCCGAATTTTAAAAGACTCTTCTAGGGCTGGAAGAGATTTTTCAAAATTTGTATCATTGATTGCCTAGACGGACGGGAGATTGAGTGCTGCGGTGGGGGAGCGATACCGCTCAAAGGGGAAAAAAAAAGTCGACTTTTTTTTTTTAACGTAAAAGTGGTTATTTTTCAAAATATTTGGGTAAAAGTAAAAAAAATTTACTTTTCCAATTTGCCTCATTGAGATGAATCAAATAGTCAAAAAAAGAAATAGCACAAAATGAACAATCGCGAAAAAAAATTGAAGACATTCACAAGCCTACAACTAATATGGGCTTTGAACTATGCTGTGAACGCGTATTTGCGGATTAAAAAAAAAAACTATGATGTGAACACAATTCTGGACATAACTGTATTCGAAGTCGTTCGATGTACATGAACCCACAAAAAAACGACCAAAGGCCAAAGGGGCAAAAGGGAATCCCCGTAAAACCAGTAATGGGTTTGTTCTATGGAGAGAGAGAGAATTTGGTTCAGGAATTTTTAGAGAGAGAGAGAATTTGGTTCAGGAATTTTTTTTTATGCGAGAGAGGTACGGAGTCGTTCCACTGTTTTTTGTTAGTGGGTTATATGTATACCTTGTTGGGTCATTTAAGTTGACCCAATTGATGCCCAATTGAGACCCATTAATAGATGGGTTGGGTTGGGTCTATTTTTTAGTTAATAGGTTTGGGTTTATTAATGGGTCTGGGTTCAATTTGCCACCCCTACTCCTCATACATGAAGTAAAAACTATTTGCTTCATCAAGTGGCACCAAACACAGAGAAAGATAAAAAGATATGTGACATAGGTTACTATAGTGTTTTTAAAGCTATAAGTGCCCTAATTGATATGAAATTAAGAAAGATGCTCTAGAAAATTGACAAGAGAGTAAACACATTACCTATAGACATACTGGAAAGCACCAAGTACTCTCGTTTCATCACATGTTGCTTGTTTCCCCAACATTTTCAGAGTATCTGGAGCATTTGTGGCCACTATGCATCCATCATAGGTTTCTTGGGAACCATCTTGACAGGTTATGAGGCAACCTGCGCAAATTCCTTCCGCATTTACATCACAACTCCGGTGGACACATTGCTTGGAACACTGCCACAGCTAGCTAAACCTCTTTCCTACGTTCTTACTTAACAGCTACAATACAACAATTACTTCTAGTGTCACAAATTAATCCCTTCTACTATTAGATCTCATGTTTTACAATCCATGGAAATTGAAACACTGGCTTTATGTGCTCAGCAAATACGATGAAGCCGGTAATTAATCATACAAAACTAACTTCTCCTGGTCCATCCATCAATGTTGCTCCTCTCTGCATCCTTGTTTTCTATTTTCTTTTTGTTTGTATATTCATATATACTGCATACACATATATATTTTCTTGGTGAGGTGGGGGCGGAGGAAGGTTCGTGGAGTCCACTGATCAAGCTATTCACCATCGGACGTTTTAAGAGCATAACAATTCGGGGTCTTATATGGGGCTTTCATCTTCCATAGAGTTCAGGTTTTGTTTAGAACTTCCGGATCCGGATCAAATAAGTTTGAAGAGTGTTACAGGCATCCTTTTGGTTAGAGGCATTGTTTGGATTCTGTCAATGCAATTTGTCACTCCAGGTTTGAGATTTTGTTACTACGCTGATCAGTTATTGTCGCAGAACCTTCTTTAACTTTGTCCAGCCTTAATTTTTTGCTGCATCTCCAAGGTTTCGGGCAGTGTTGTACAGCCAATGCATATTCTTGCGTTTGCCAGACTCAGTTGCAGGTAATAACGAGTTTTTTCGTTCCAGCCCTGGGGACGAGGTAGCAGGATTGACGCAGACAACTCTTTCCCCAATATTTATCTAACTTTGTTTTGCTGATTTCTGTATACTGTCTTGTTATTAATGAAGTTCTTCTTTTTCCTTAAAAGTGAAAAAGGTGATATTTCTAATTAATCAAAGCTGAAATCGACAACACACAGCTTTTCTTAAGTTAAAATTGGTACACAAGGTTCATAAAATTGGCATTTCATCCAGTCATGTAAGTTTTATTCAGTGAACCAAAGAAAACAAGATCAGAACGTACGGACAAAATCCTAATCGTTTCATCATATTGTCACCTACTTTACTGATCGTGCGCATTTGTGTGAATACCTAAAATCACGTCAATCTCATTACTCCCTCGGCCCGATTGGTTAGTCCTCTGTATTAAAAAATTCAACTTATAAAAGCGACATACTCATTAAACTTTTACTTTTCCATATACTCTTCAACACATCCCCATGTCAGTATGGGCTGTTACTTTTATTTGAAAAGAGAAGGCCGGAAGAATAATATTATGTTACTCACCATTGTAAAGTAAGAGGCATCGACATAGAAGAGAAAAGAAATTCAATATCACTATTAGAGTATGTTACTCACCATTGTCTGTTGAAACAGAAAGAACCTCACAACCACTTCTTATTCGACAACCTCTGCTCTCCAACTGTTCTCTAACCTGTTTATGTTGCTTAATTAATACGAGTAATAAGCTAACATGAGCGTTTCACGTATCTATCAATATATTATGGAAATGTATGTAGTTGAAGCCAAAAATCTCCCAACCCCTCAATCCTAAATTCCTAGAATTTAGAGTTTTTTAAAAAATAAAATAAAAGAGAGAAAGACGTGGGAGTGGGGGGGAAGAGAGAGAAAGAGGGGGGGGGGGGGGGGAAGGGAGAGAGAAGCGTAGAAAAAATTATTCTATGCCCTCGCAGGGATACCGTCACGTGATAGTTTAAATTCATTTTACACCACACATATGTCTTTTAGTGTACAAAATGAGACTAATGCTAGCGTGCATCGAACATGGGACCAAAAAAATATTAGATTATATTTTTTATCACTAGCGTTGTGCTCATTCGATACACAGGGTCAAAAAAAACTAATGTTAATTTTTTATCCCATGCATTGAACGGGTACAATATTTGATTTTTTTGAAGTAATTTAATTAGATTTAATATTTTTTGCAATCTGAGTCGTCCATTGCTGAGTATAGACGGCCCGGATTGGCCCAACACTCATGTTGTTCCTGAGGGACAGCAAGCACTCCGGGTTCCTTTTCTATCAACTAGCGTCGTTCCCGTTCAATGCACGGGACAAAATAATTGTGTGGCTCCGCTATAAAATATCGAGCTCATAAAAAATTTATTGTTTGTCCCGTGCATCGAACGGGAACAACGCTAGTAAGAACCTAAGCGTTTGTAGTTATCTTATGGAGTAACCATTATGCCTACTACAGATTTGAGGTGTTTTGAAAATACTGGAATCACCTTTTTGACATAATTTTGTGAACCCCATCTGAGAGTGTGCCATTGGGGACGGCCAAAGAGCTGTGGGCAGAAAGAAGGCCAGATGCCGGAGCGGAGCGGAGCAGAACGAGTGGTTCCCCAAAACCACTTGTTAGGATCGTCACACACACGCACATGATTTACGAGTATAAGAACAGTAAAGAAATCAACACAGCAATATACGTGGTTCCCCAAAACCGGAGAGGCGGTACAACTTTGACCAATGTTTGCGCAGCTTAACTAAAATGATTCCTTAATAAATCTGTAACCTAATTTTTAAAACTTAATAGGCTTGTGTTTTCAATAACTTCAAATCTCTCCGCATCTTTGTTATAAAAACATAAGTAGTAGCTCATAATAAAATCACTTCATAGTTGAGGGAGTACTTACAATTAGCTAGGTTTGATTCGAAATATAAAACATTAGTAATTACTTTCCCCTTTCGAATCACTTCCTACGTTTATGACAAACTTTCTGATAATGTCTCAACTATTTATAGAAGTGACATATATCTTTGTCCACTACATTTTTTCGAGTCAAAGATCATTAATTAGTAGACTCATTACCTCCACATAATGCTAACTTCATGTCTCATTTAGGCTTCCTCCACTTTAATTCTCAAGTACTTTAGTTGAGTAGGCCAAATATAACATTAATGGTATTCTCAAGCATTCTACGCACAATAAACATAATAGTGCTCACCTCTCACACAAACATAAGGCTTAGTATATTCCATTTCATTCATACTTAACCAAAATAAAGGAATTTCTCAAAAATAATAATTTATCAAGATTTAGTATTCAAAAGAAAACTAATCCTTTTCTTTTTCAAAATGAGAAACTCAATCATTTAAATTAAAAATGAAATATACCAAGCATGTGAATGTGAAGCAGATATAATTAATAATGCACATATAATATATGCTCACTACAATAATGTTTTGAGTAACCAATGAGTTGACAAAATGAATTTTGTCCAAAAAGTAATAAATAGTGCAACGGTGATCTGTCTTTGGGTTCATCTAATGTTATACTATTAACAGTTAGGGTGATTCCCTATCACCAATAGGACTAATTGATAAGAATTCACAATTAAGTAGGTTTGTTACCTTTGAGTATCCAATTCCAATCTGAATTGTACAGAATACTTATAAATTATCCTATTCCAATTTACTAATCACTTAGAAGTGGTGCACCTTTAGGTCTACCTAATATCCATGGGACTAGAGAATTGAGATTTGCAAAGTCATTATTCTTAACACTTAGAAATGGGAATAAACTTCATATATAATTTGATATATTTATGAGTCATTCCAGTTTGGCACTTTGGTGACTACCAAACCGTATCGTAATATAAATATCAAATAAAATAAGTGTTAAGTGAAGTAATTTAATTGAAATCTATGAAACATTCCAGTTGGATCACTTTGGTGACTATCGAATTGTGTCTTAATATAGATTTTCAATTAAGATAATGACTTTTGTCTGAACATTAGGTGATTTAAACAAAAAATATCACTATTTTTAACACCTCATCATAATAGGTATTAATATTTCATAATTTGATTAACATCTAGCTATCAACATTCCGGTTGGATTGCTTTGGCGACTGCCAGACCATATCATTATATAGAGTCAAATCAAAATAGTGACCTTTTTATGGACATTAGGTGAATCTTAAATTATTCACAATTTCATAATATGACTTGATATCTATTAGTCATTAGGATTGGGTCACATTGGTGACTACCAAATCTCCCATAATATAGATTCAAATCAGTAACTTTCTTATGGACATAAGGCGAATAACGAAGTATTCACAAATAAAATTGTAATATGACTAATCTACAAATCATTATGATTGGATCACTTTGGTGACTACCAAAACCACCATAATGTAGATTATTCGTTGAAACAATAATTTTTTACATAACTGTTATGTGAATAAATTATAAAAATTATTCACAATCCTTCATCCCTGTAAATCGCATCATTAAGCCGTTAAAAAAATAATAATAATATATAATTATTCAAGCATTAGGGCTCGTTTCATAACAGTTATCAATCACCAAGAACGGGAACAAGTACGTTATTCGCTTTAGCGGATTGAAACAAGGTTATGAGAGGAAAGAAAAGCTGACCAATCAAATATAGTACTGATCTGTTTCATGGTCGCATCATGTGCGCACTACAGTTAGGCAAAATCAATACTCTTAATTAACTGGATTTAGCCAGATTTAGCCAAATCTGGGCCAAGTAAAATATGATCTCCATGGCACCACAAATTCATTCTCATAAGGAAACTATAAGACCAACATGCATATGTAGCAACGTGTATGAGTACTGCTGTGAGTACCGACCGGCCGTGCCGGGCCGTCTCCGGCTTCCGGACGGTCGATCCGAGCCGTCTAAAAATTCTAATAAAAAAAACCGATGGGGCCTACGTGAGAATCAACGGCATCAGATGTGTGTAGGGTGTTTGATTTAAACACCCTATTATTCTTTATGGTGTTAGATAATTAACAACCCACTATTATGCCAGGGTCTAGAACTATCATGATTATCACAATACAAACATTAAGCGGAAGATTAATAATTAAGAACGGCGTACCCGGATCCATATATGCGGAACTTAAGCGATCATAATTTTACTAGAGCATTAAGCCCTAGGTGGAATATGGGTTTTTCTCCCTTGCCTTTCTTTCCTAGCGGTTTAGTATCATGTTAATTTGATGGAACTCTAAGAGCATCCACAGTGGAATAACCAAAACGAATTGCTAAAGTTAGCAATATTTTTTCAAAAAAGTGCTCACAGTGGCATAACTAAACTTAACATCTTAGGAACTCATCAAATTTTGGCTCTTGGATAATCAAAACTAGCAACCTTTTAAACCTTTTGCCAATAACCAAACCTTCTCTGTCTTCCATTTCTATATCTCTCTCTCTCTCTAATATTTTTAAAAGAAGTTATTATCTTTTTTGCAAAAACAGTAAAACAGTTTTTTATTAAAAAATATTTTTTTAAAACTGTTATTTTAAAAAAATGTATTTTTTTCAAAAACTGTTTTTGTAAAACTTTTTCCGAAAAGTGTTTTTTTCAAAATAAAAGTTTTCAAAAAATTATTTTCTATTTCTAATAACCTATTAAAACTATTGTTTTATATGTTGACAATTTTTATAGGTTGGAAAGGTGTTGTGACAAGTGTTAATTATGCCATTGTGGACATTTACATTGCTAACATTAGCAACCTCTTAAATAGATAACCAAAAGATGATGTGACAACTTTTGATTATTCCACTGTGGATGCTTTAAATGCTCTTTTATAGGCAGAGAGAGGACCAGTTTTCTTAATGAACATTATACTCACTTCCCATCAAAGTAGAGTTTATTTAGGAAACAACTTCTCTATTTGACCAATAGAACAAAATAAAGATATGGAGTATCCTATAAAACTCATAATCAATATGTGCCATATAAATATGTGGGCCACCACAATGACTAAATTAACATTTAGTCTTACATCATGGCCTAAGAGGTTGCCAAGTTTTGAACTCAAAATGTCTAGAATGAAATTAACTATCATTGCCGATGGCTGAATATAAAAGTTTTCCTCGAAAGAGTATATAGTACTGTTGAGCAAGGATTTTAGGGGTGTTCATCGTGGGCCTCTAGCCAACTTTAAGGGAAAATTTTACAAATGGTCTCTTTACTTTGCCTGAATTCTTATTTTCGTCCCTCTAGTACCAATTGCGTTAGTTTTGGCCATATAGTTTATATTTTGTCTCAATTTCGTCCCTCTTGCTTACGGTGTCAATGAAGCAAACGGAATTGAAGGGCAAAATTGTCATTTCTCCTCACAGAGGGACTAAATTGAGACTTCATACAAACTAGAGGGACTATTTCTAAAAATATTCTTTTTTACTTTTGTTTTTGCAAATATAATTAAAAGACACCATACAAATATATTTTTCATCTCAGCTTTTTTAATCAAAATATGTTGAAAATTTTAAAGCTTTTATTATAAAAACATTATATTTGCAAAAACAAATTTTTTTAATGATGTTCCATACTTAATGATATGGAATATTAAGTACGGAATATAAAAACGCAAGAGGAAACAATTTGCAAAAATTTTCAACATATAATAGGAGTACTTAATATTCCATATCACAAATTTTTTTGGAATATATAAACAATTTTAAAGCTTTTACTTTTATTATATTCCATATCACAAATTTTTTTAATAATGTTCCATATCATTAAGTATGGAAATATAATGTTTTTATTATATTCCATATCACAAAAAGTTTTTTTTTATCATTTAGTATGGAATTGAAAATCATTATATTCCATACTTAATATTCCATATCATTAGTATCATGTTTTTATAATGTTCTTTTTTTTTCACCCAATAAAAAATAATGTTCAAAATTATTTAGTTAATCTTGTAATCATTGATTAAGAAGTGGATCACTATTGAATAACAAATAAGCGAGTGAACTTTTGACTTGGGGGTGATATTTTAAGCCAACTCACAGCTTTGATATTGCTAACTTATATTGATCTGAAGATGTTATTTTCGTATTTTATTATGTAGCTATATGTCGTTAAATTATTTGAAGACTAAAATAAACTGATTATGTAGCTATTAATATTCAATCTGTATTTATTTGTTATATGAGTGGTCCTATGAGTAACTCCCAAAAAAATACACTATACCCATGTTTTAATGCAATAGTATTTCATTGGTTAATTAAACAAAAATACAAGACACCTAAATACTATTGAACAATTTTTCTTTTTAATCATGTAACAAAGAACATAACGAGATTGAAAATCCAATTGAAAAAAATACGATACATAGACATTTAACATAGGGGTTACTTTCGAAGGAATATAATAAAAGCTTTAAAATTTTCAACATATTTTGATTAAAAAAACTGAGATGAAAAATATATTATGTATAGTGTCTTTTAATTATATTTGCAAAAACAAAAGTAAAAAGAATATTTTTAGAAATAGTCCCTCTAGTTTGTATGAAGTCTCAATTTAGTCCCTCTATGAGGAGAAATGACAATTTTGCCCTTCAATTCCGTTTGCTTCATTGACACCATAAGCAAGAGGGACGAAATTGAGGCAAAATATAAACTATAGGGCTAAAACTAATGCAATTGGTACTAGAGGGACGAAAATGAGAATTCAGGCAAAGTAAAGGGACCATTTGTAAAATTTTCCCCAACTTTAATTGTCTTTGGGTTCTAGGCAGCATATGATTGTCGGGTTGCGACGAGAGTGTCTTTTGCTTGGATGTTCGTTTCTTGAATCAACCTTCATGTCTCGGGTCCTTTTAGTCTCTGTAATTCTTTTTTGAGTTCAACAAAATTTGTTTTTTATGTTGTTAAAATAAAAGACATACAATGACATGAGTTCCTCAACAAGGTTTCTTTGGGTACGTAATTAAGCATTGGTTTTTTTTTTTTTTCTTGATTGGCATAATTGGGCATTGTTTGGCAACAGATTTACGAAAGTAACTCAGCAAAAGTCTATAAAAAGGAAAATTTTCATGTTTATCGATAAAAACTCAGAAAAGAAGAAAACTTAGTAATATATAAAAAAAAAACTAAGGCTTCGTTTGTTTGGACGTAAAATATTTTTCTGAAAAATGTTTTACTTACTTTTTGGTGTTTGGTTGTACAAAAAAACAATTTGGTGAATATTTTACTAAGTATAAACATTTTACTTCATATGACTGAAAATGTTCTTGTCTTTTATAGGTGGTAAGTCATTTTTCGAACTAGGCTTCGTTGCTCAACAAATAATTACGTCACTTTGCTGACCACCCACAGCCCTTTTTTTTTTTTTTTTGTGTGTGTGCATGTAACCCTTATCTTATCCACCTATGATCTAACCTTGTGCTTTCTCATCAAATATGACAAAATTTTGCATGTAATACCTATGTACAAACATACATACATCATTTCACAACTATCTGTTGGAAAAATGGAATTTTAACCAAAGAGAATTTGGTGGGACCCACACTGCGTGAGGTGGGCCCAAGTGGGTTTTAGATACTCCTTGCTAAGGAGTTTAAACCGTTGGAAAAATGAACAAATTCCATTGAGAGATGAATGAGAAATTGTCTCTCAAAGTGGGTTTCGGACCAACAACAGTGCACAGTTGGATGGTCAAAGCTGGTTGATTACCAGAGTTAATACCCATGATTGTATATTCAATTTCAGGAATAATAACTGTATCAGTTTTATTCCAGAATTGAATTGCAGAATCAATTCCCTTATTGATTGAGAGAGGCTCCACCTTCATTGCAGCATTCATGGCAGAGGCTCCTCCTTCGGCTATAAAAGGAGACCTCTACCTTTGGTTTCAACACACCGAAAATCCAAAGCTCCACTTCTTCTGCAATACGATTGTTCTTTCCGAGAGAGAGAGTACAGACATAAGTTGGTTCGACGGGCAGTCTACGGCGGTGCTCCGGCGGCTGAGTGGTAACCAAGTCAACCCTGGGAGACAAACACCGACACAACCTCCAGCACCGGTGAGGCGGCGAATTTGTCTTAAGGGCACCGTTGAACAAAACGGGTCTCGGTTTGGAATTGCTAAACTCTTTTACAGTTTATGTTTATATTTCATACTCTGTAATTTTGTAATTCATGTTCATGTTGTAATTTTCAGAAATTAGTAAAATCGTTTACTGTTTTTCCGCACTATTTTCCTACACTATCAACCAAACACTAGAAAATAGAAACGAAACTTTTGCATTTGTTTGGTTTCCATCTTTGGGTATTTTAGTTTTGGTAGTGGGTGGAGAGAGAAATAGGGTAATTGATTGGAGAGATGGGTAATGAGTAGAGAGAGATAGAGAGATAAATGAAAATAATAATTGAAGAAATAAGATAATAATTGAAGAGAGAAGTATGGTAATAATTAGAAAACAAAAACAAATAAAATAAAATTTGTATTTCGCAAAATCATTTTACATGGAAAAACTTTTACATCAGAGAATATCTTATTTTGGAACAAACGAAGCCTAAATAAAAAAATGCAATCTTGATTGTGTTTAACCCGGAAACCATGGTTTGTTAGTATGAGCAGTGAAGTCATGTAACTCTGGTGAAACCTGGAATTGAATCATACATAACTTTAATGATGAAAGGACATAACTCTGGTGTTAGAAGACAACTCATGACTTTTTGGTATTGCCTTTCGCCATCTCTTTATTTCACATCTACCAACTTTGAGAAATTATTCATTGCTCCCGGAGTACTGCCAAGTTAGTGCTTCAGAACCCTTTTCCAATGCGCATTGATGGAATCCATACAAATATGTGATAAAGAATGCCCAATAACACTACGTGACGGTGCATCAAAAGCAACTAATAATTTTCTACCGCAATCATGTCGGTACGCCACATTATTGTTTTCTTTATGAATATGTGGTAGAAAATGCCCTCAAACTATCTTCTTATCCTCACTCGTTCTTTCATTGCCATTCAAGCTTTGGGTTTCGTTCTTCTTCTTCGTCTCCTGCTGTTCGATCCCGTTCTCTTTAATCGGCTTAAAGACAAAGGATTTTTGGTGAACACTGAGAAAGAACAACAAAAGACCTAATTAATTAAGGTATGTCTGAAAGCTTTCCCAGGGTTGTTTCATTTAAGATATGATTTTTAAGTACTTTATTAATTAATAAACCAAGAATTAATATCCCCTGCGCGCTTTGAAACCAAACATTAAAAGTGATATATACACCACAGTTGCGTTGAGATTGCAAGTTAAGAAAGCATCGGATCACTTACAAATTAGTCCATTGTCAGTTCCACTACTCAAACTTTTTCTGATGTTTCAAGAGTTGCTTCCTTGTTCTCCTAATTAGCTTTTTTGGGCTCTTTCTTAGTTAATTATCCTTATTCAAATTTTGTTCACGTTTGTTAGTTTTGAGTTAATTTTTTGTGAATTATTGATTCGCCTCGACCACAAGAATCGGCAAAGTAAAAGAAAAATTTGCATGTCAATGGTTAAAAAAATTTGGGTTTTCCAATTCTTCTTGTCGAGACAAATCAATAATCCACAAAAGTTTGGCGCAAAATTAACAAACACGGGAAAAATTCGAATTAGGACGAAACAAGAAAAAGCCCCCAAAAAAAACTTAGGAGAAAAGGTACCAACATAATACTTTCGTAACACATGTGAAAACAATACTAAAAGAACAGTGAAGCGAACCGATTGCATTTCTAATCTGTTTCTTTTGCATGTCAATAGTTAGAATCATAGCTCGTTGCAGTATATATTTACATTGCTTTTATCTCAGTGCATCTCTAGTTACCTCTTAATTTTGTTCTCTTCGAGTGCAGATAAAGAGAGCTTTTATCTTCTCAAATTCGGATCTCATTCCTCATACTTAACGCCTTCTTCAAAGGCAAGAAAAGAACTCAATACGGAAAGGGGAAAAAGAGAGCACTGAGAATGTGTAGTACAGAAACTATACTGGGGAAAATTGTAGAGAAAATCGTCGAGACAGTGTTCCAATCGGTGGGACGCCATGTCGGTTTTATTTTACATTACAAGCAGAACCTAAAGAACCTGGACGACGAGGTAAATAACCTTCAAAAGCAGAGAAGCAGCGTCCAAGGAAAAGTTGATGAAGCAAAACGTTGCGGTGAGGCCATTAATAATAACGTTTCGGATTGGCTAAACGATGCTGACGAGACAAGACAAGGAGTAATTGACAATTTGAGGGATGAGAAAACTGTAAAGGAAAACATGTTGTGCTTTAATTTCTCGTGTCCCAATTTCATCTCGCGCTACCGCCTTAGCAAGCAAGCTGGGAAGGAGGCGGTTCACGTCAAACATGTCACCGAGGAAGGCGGTAAAATTGAAAATGGCACAGTTTCACACCCTAAGGAAGCTCCTCCGGAACTTGAATTCCCATACAGCAGGGATTATGAGGGTTTCAATTCAAGAGATAAAGTTATCAAAGGCATTGTGGAGGCATTAAAAGACCCCGAGGTGAACATGATTGGGGTCTACGGAACCGGAGGTGTTGGTAAGACGACTATGGTCACAAAGGTTGGCGAACTAGTTAAGAAAGATGGAACTTTTGACGAAGTAGTAATGGCAGTTGTCTCTAAGGATGCCAATGTGAAACAAATTCAAGGGCAACTCGCCGACCGTTTGATTTTAACACTTCGTGGAGAAACTGAAGTGGGAAGAGCAAATGGACTATGGAATCGATTGGACAATGGGATGAAAAATCTCATACTATTGGATGATGTTCGACAAGAGCTGAACTTAAAGGAAATAGGTATTTTCTCAAATTTTGAACCTCTTCAATATGATTTTAACATAAAATTTACTTGTCTTTTGCCGCTAACAATTGGGGTTTAAGTGATAATGTTGTGTGCACACACTCATCACCATATTTCTATAGCGTCTGATGTGGCACGTTGCATATATTGATGCCACATCATTTGATACCCCACAGCATTGATGCCACATGTAAAAGGTTACTTGACCATTTAAATATCCAACCATCTAACTTGTTGACTAATAAAACTTCCTATTGGTGATAACTTCTCTCTCTCTCTCTCTCTTTTGAAATGGTACGAATTTTATTGTGGGATAATACTCCATTACAAAATTTAAGGATGGTTATCCAACCGCAAAGGATCCAATAACCATTTATGAGGCCTAGCTTCCCAAGTACGAATACGAGAACCTCTCAAACCGGAAGCGGCTAACGTGTGAGCTACACCATTTGCTGATTTCCGAATAAACAGAAACTCACAAACCCGAAACCTCTCGACTTCGCGCCGAATGTCTTCAATTATGGCTTCAATCTCTGTGGTACATTGTCTCTTATTCCCTAAAAATCGGCACAATTTGTGACGAGTCCCCTTCCACGATAATTGAATCCATTCCCAACTCTGAAGTAAAAAATAAAGCACCCCAACATACCAAAGCTTCAGTGCAAAGAACAGGTGACACTACTCCCAAATTCATCGAGCGAGCCACGCTAAATCTTCTATTGTCGTCCTGGATCACCACTCCTGCACCCGCTTTCGGCACCTCATCTCAATTTGCCCACGCCCCATCAAAATTGATCTTAACACATCCATTGGCTGGACTCTAGAGGTGATAACCTGCTTTCCACAGTCGCTGCAATCTATCCAAGCTCTACCCGATTCTCCTCCACGGTCTCACTTGCCTTGATAAAATTCCTCCGCCTCCCTAACTGCCACATACACCGCCTCTTGGGGATCTTGACTTCCTCCGATGAACACCACCTCATTCTGACACTTCCATGTCCTCCATAACATCATTTTTTTTTTGTCAGCAAAAAAATTTCATTAACTTAAAACACGAAGTACAGAGATAATAGGGGTTTGGGTACACCGGCCTGAGGACCCAAGAGCCTCTTCTCCTAACCGCATGAAGGAAACTGATTTAGACCCAACAGACTGAGTCCAAACCAAGAGGAAAAATCCTAAAAAACCCAAAAACTAGTGGTGAGAAGCCAACAGGACACCTAAAGGGCCAAAATCCAAACACCTAAAGGGCCAAAACCCAACCACGCAGCCCAATCACCCAAAACCAAACAGCAAACCCTAAATCCTAGCCACCCACCTCCAATGGACCATCGCCGCCGCCACCACTCAGCCCAAACACCCAAAACCAAACAGCAAACCCTAAATCCTAGCCACCCACCTCCAATGGACCGCCACCACAGCTCCACCACCCAACTGCCGCCCGACCAAATGCCCACAAACAAAGCCCAACCTCCATTAGCAGCCACCAAAGCCGAAAACGGCTATGCACGCTCACACCCACCATCCAAACACACCAGAGCAAAAAGAACAGACACAGAACGGCAGAAACGGCAATGCCACATACCACCAAACACCTCGACCACCCGCCAACCACCAAAACCTGTAACAAAGACAAATAAAATGGAAAAAAAACCCATATCCACCGCTGCCGTCGCTGCCTACAAAAACCCCTGCGAAACCAAAGCCCGGGCACCCCCGCACCCAACTCCGCTTTCCAAACGCCCAAACACACCGCCCACTCCATCAGCAGCCACCAAAGACCAAAATAGGCAATGCATATCAAAGTCAGCGTAGTCTCCTTCCTCCCTTCCCTTCCATCGATCAAGAATAGATGAACTCTCAAACATATATGGAATGCACCCAATCGATGACATCCTCTGCATGGATTGAGCAAATCGACAGTCCAAAAACAAATGGGGAAAAGTTTCACATTCGTTGCTATACATTGGATAGAGCAAATCATGAGTAACTTTCCTCCTAAACAAATTCCCCTTAATCGAAATTCTCCCATTAATGTACTTGAACACAAAAATGTTTTAACTTATTCGGTATTCAAAGATCTAGACGAGACTTTATTCCATACCTTAATTTGTCCTCATTCCTCGTGCTGGACTCCCCTTGTTCCCGCCAACTTCTGCTACCTTGTCTTCGAATAGCAAAAGCTGATTCGTACCTCGAGCTGACTGTATAGATCGACTATAGATCCCATTTGCCGTGTGATGCCACACCCAACATCAGAACACGGCAAAGGGTTAGCCTGCACCACACTCGCATCCTCTTCGCTACAAGAAATAATGCTTTTCGTCGCAAATAGTGACTTACCGTCGCTAAAGCCTTTTTGCAACGAGGTCGCGACGGGAATGAGTGGTTGCAGATGGTGGGGTGGCAAATACTTTTTGCGACGGGATTTTCCTATGGCGAAACTATTTGCGACGGGAAAATTACCGTTGCAAAAAATAACACAAAAAATCAAAATCTTATTAGTGACGGCCTAGCCCTGTCGCAAATGGAAAATAAAAAAAAAAAAAAAAAAAGATTCTCCAAATCATGTGAACCGCTTATCCAATTAAATCAGAAATATTGAATTCATTTACTAGCAAAATTATTCTTACAATTTACAAAACCAACAACTTACACATTTACAATTTAAAATTCATGTTCTATACAACCACAACCAAATTTAGATTAACTTAAAGAATTATCAATAGGTACACATTTATGAACAAATCAAAGAAAATAAAAACACAAGTGAGTCTGAAAGAATGAGGGCGCCACGATCAAAACATTTGCCTGCCCATCTTCTTCTTTTTTGTAGAACCTGCATATTAGAAAAAAAATATCACATATAGTAGTAAATGGCTTGCAAAGAAAAAAAATACTAAAAACCATCAAATAATCTGTTAATGAAGGATTCAAGTAATAACAAATTAAAGTTTTAAGATTAAAAGTATTCTGAGATAAACCTATGAATGCAAGAGTTCTCTACTTAGTTTACACTCACAAATCCTGTTTTTATGTCCCTTTTACTATTTACACTTCACAAGATGAAAACTGTCGCACAAGTAGAAAACTTCACATGCCAGTAAAACTAAGTGCCCAATGCTAAATGTTGAGACTTACTGAAACAACTTCATCAAGAATGTTGACGCCCAAAATAGCAGGGACGACACTGATACCTTGGATTTTGTGGGGACCTTCAACATGAAAGCAACCTTCCCATTATAAAACAGTCAAGATGACAGAATATTGCTCTATTAGCAAATAGTCAAGTTCACATTTTGCAAATACCAGCCAGCTTGTAGTTAAATTAGGATGGTATAACAATATCCGAGTATATGCAAAAAGTAAAGTTAGAAACTGTCACCAACCATCATTTGGCTCCAAACCAATGCCTTTTTGAAACTTTCAACAACAGCAATTTATGTCATTAAGAGCTATGTGTGCCTGACAAATAAATAAAACCAAAAAATTATTAGCCTCAAAATCGTCCAATTGGACTCATGCCATCAAAGACACATCAGAATGATCTCCATGAGGCCTAGAAGCTATTGAATAGAAAAACAAATGATCTCCATGAGGCCTAGAAGCTATTGAATAGAAAACATGCAGACGAAGATGCATAAATACCATACATAGAGCTGGCTAAGCATGCCAATAGGTGAATACTAGTAATCTGCTGATATAAATTGGTACAAATGAAGTTTTTGACAACCAAAACTAAAAATTATTTACCTAGAACTGGCTAGGCATGCCAACACTTGAATACCAGTAGTCTACTAACATAAATTTGCTCACACAAAGTTTGTCACACGCAGAACTCAAAAAATTTAGTAAACGCCAGAGAAGATAATAGATCCATGATTTTACCACACTTCAGTGTGCATGTGAACAATTCTACTTAATAGCATAGTGCTAAAAGACAGATTAACAGTAAAGCTCAAGCAAGCCACCAAAGACACTGTAGCAAAGTGCAAACATTACACTAGATTTTTTTTTTGGTGATAACTCCAGTGTCCAGACCAATTTACGCACACCTTGATTAATCCTAGGGGACCAATCCCCTTGGGGTTCATAACATTAGATGTTCGATACTAGTTACGCGATAAAGAATATCAACGGACAACAATATCAAACCTAATTCTCTGGTGTATGTCAACTGTCACAATGTTCATAATGAGCTATCCAAAACAACACTTAGAAGACCAAACCAAACCAAGAAAACAAGAAACAAAAGAGGGAAATTTTATCCCCAAAACCCTATGCTCCTTGCACTAAGATTACAATGGATGGATGGTACTAACCTGGCCTTGGCGAAACAAAGCTTTTACATTGTTTTCTCCATCAAATATTCTCTTGACATCTTATTTGGTAAGTCTATCCACCTCTTGTCCATCCTTCTATCCTCTTCCTTCAGCCATTTCTGTCCACACTAACAACCTGATTACTCAATAATCAACTAACAACCTGATTACTCAACAATCATAATTCGAATTGTTATCAAACATTATGGTCTTTACTGCTGTCACGCCCTCGATTTTCAACATAAATAAACAATAAATTTTAAATAAAAGTCTCTCGCATTTCATAAATAATACCCAAAAGAGTCTTCCACCTGTTTAATTTACAAATCGAGTTCCCAAGACTAAATAAAGTACAACTTGGCGCACCGGCCTAAAGTTAAACTTAAGTACGAGTACAAACGAGTTTTCTTTAAACTTACAAACGGTTTAATCAACTAGATTCAGAGGTTCTCAATCTACAATGTCACTTTTAACAAAAAGGGGGGGGTCATTACAAGACGATTAAGTACTTCATGAAATTAGCTTCCAAAAAATATCTTCCACATTGACCACATGATGCAATGCAAGCTACCGCCCAGCTTTGAGACCTGAAAAGAAGGATTTTGTTGAGCTACACTAGCCCAGTAGGTAATTCCATACTCAAATTATAAGAAAATGCGATGAAATATGCGCCCAACGAGAGTGAGACTCAACAAACAAACATAAGATGCAAGAGGGGTTACCAAGATGAACAACCAAAATTTAGACTTCGGGATTTCGGACATCTTAGAGATAACCATAACTATTCACATGTCAACTAGAGGTAGTATTAGGACTCATATCAATCAAACAAACAACAACAATAGTTCAGCCATACAACAACGTTTCAAATGAATTCCACAACCACTTCCTCTTTTCATACCATCCACCAAGGGGTCTCATTCCATGAAACTTTCCTTTTAGATTTCCAAAACGATTTAGAGAAAACTCAGGACCATCACAGGTCAAGCTCCATTGATTCGAGTTTGAATGCCGGAGTCCGTTGAATTGTGCCCAAATACCGGATCCGTTGATTCGCTCAAGAATACCGGAAGATTTTTGATAAAAATCCTCTTTTCAAAAAAAAACTCGAATTTCTCTCTTTAAAATAAACCTTGACTGAATCAACCACTTATTTCCCTTCTCAACAGTCGCAAACTCAATCAACCAACAATACAAATATCAACACAAACTTCCGAGTCAATCATGATTCTCTTAATCATGTGAGACATTCAACTGTGTTACCACCCCTTGCGTCACATTGAATTCTCTCCACATGGGTTTCCGCTTTACCACCCCTTGCGTTGCGGGCCCTCTAGAGTCTCCGCATTACCACACCTTGCGTTGCAGGACCCTCAATTCAAAATTCACAAATCACGTAAACGTAAAAGCATTAACAATCCGTATATAAGCGAACATCACTTTCCAAACTCACAGTCGTTCTTACATCATTATCCATGTATACCAAACTCATAAGCACACCCATTGCACATTGATAAATACTTTAAGCCCACGTTATTCATCAAAGTCTATCACAACGCCCTACGTCACGTATCGAATCCACAGAGACTCTACGACACACCACCCATTAGGTTCCTAACGGAAAACATAGAGAACGAGGACACGAGCCACAATACCACCCATAGGATCACTAGACAAACTCACGTCTACTCGTAACATTCACCACTTATCCCCTTATAGCCCATGGTACTCCAATCAACCTTACGGTATATTCTCCAACCAACGAAACTAATATTATACTCTAATGAGTGCTAAGAGACAAGACCGAATAACGAGCCATTAGGACACAAGCAACCATACTCAAGAGTGACTTAAACATATTCTAATCATATAGGGAGTCATAACACGGAACCAAAATAACCTTAGGAGTAGCCGCAAACATCGACCGACTGACACACCTCCACTCAAATGGTCATAACTTTCCGTGTAATAAGATTTTAAAGGTGATCAAACGAAAGCTAACCTCAAGACCTTCGAATCGATATAAAATTTTCATGAAACGGACATCGGACGAGGAAGTTATGGCTGTTCAAAGTTGGGCTGAAACCTAAAAACGGGCTGAAATTCACAGATTCGACCGAAACGCAAAATCCAACCTCAAGCACGAAACAAAACACGATCTAGGTACATAAACTTCACATAAACGCATAACAAGAGTAAGAAATCCCTACCACAATGGGTTTTGAGCAAAACCCTAAATCCACCAAATGGATTTAGCCCTAATCTTTCAAGAACAAGCTCCTCCCAAGTTTTACTACAAGATCTAGGGTAAATGAAACCCAAAAACAAGATAAACAAGCAAGGATCAACAAGAGATTGAGAGGATAGAGAGAAAAACGTGATTGAGAGCCTAAAAGTATAAATAAGAACACAAGACTTACCCATTGTTCACCAAATGCGAGAATCGTGCGAATTTGAGGTAGGAATCCTTTGGATCTTGATGATTTGAGGTAGAAATCAAGAGATTTGAGTTGGGTAGGTGAGAGAGGGTTTTGAGATCTAATTTCGTGGCCCATGGGTGTGAGAAATGACATAAGGGGGTATTTATAGTGGTCCAAAAAGCGTGCTGAAAATCTGCAGAAAACGCATCATGTACCGGTACGGGGAAAAGGCTGTACCGGTTCATGAACCTTCAAACTGTCAAAAACCACAACTTCTGGACGCCATGTACCGGTACGGGGAAAAGGCTATACCGGTTCATGCAGGGCAAAAAAAAAAGAATTTTCCAACGGACACCGAAACGAACCTGACTTGGTACCAACACTTCCAAACATCATTGCAACATCAAAACTAACATTTTACTATTCTACGAGAGTCCGATACACACCCGGATACGTATCTCCGTACACCCCCACAACATACGAGCGATTTTACTAGCAATACAACTAATTGACGAAATAAACGATTTCCGGAATTAAAACAAATTTGCGAGTCTCTACAACTACCATGCTATTATCGATTACCAACCGAATGTTGTCACTAGTATAGTAAAGAGGGACACTGGATGCAAATAGGACAAATTTGATAGAAAAAAATATTGCATCGAATGGGTGCAATGCTAGTTTTATTGATGCACATGTAACAACAAATGGATTCAAGTAAAACAAAACACATCAAGGTCACTTTTTCCAGTTTCTACCAACATAAGTAGCAGATACACAAGGCTACTCTAAACAAGACAAAAGCCCCCCTTTTGGTAGTGAGACTGTACAATTTTTCGATGGCTCCCCAATGAAACGTATCTTATTTTTTTATGGCTTCCAAAATATAGCTTACATGTCACAACCAGGTGTGACTCCGACTAAGATTCCGGCGAAATATCAATGGTCGATCCTGTCGATAACAACTATTGCGTCGAAGACCCACAAAAAAACCCTTGAACATGCAGTCTGAAATGGAAAAGGAAAGAGTAAAGTAAAAGAAAAAAGAGGGAAAATTGCTGGCCAAACGGATGTGTTTCCCCAATCCAGCATTAAAAAATCCAAACCAATTGAAAAATCTAAAATAGGAGCAATTGTCTATGCATATGGATCTCAAACAGGGCTTGGATTTCTCTTGAAGAAAGAAGAGGTACCACTAACTTAGATTACCTGCGGCCATGGCCAGAAGGAGCACCACCGCAACCGGAAATTCACCTCCGCCACTACCAATATCACCACACCACTGCCTCAGTCCCGAAACTACAACCACTGAAACCCAACTGTCGAAAGAACCCAAACCCCTAATTTCAAAAAAACAAACCCTAAATAAATCACCACCGCAGAGAGAGAGAGAGAGGGAGAGAGAGAGACCAGTACCAGAGAGAGGAACCGATTAAGGAGGCGGAGATACCAGAGCTGTAGCCTGCAGAGCACATGTGTAGAACTGACAGAAGCCGACGAGATACAAGACCTAGTTAGGGAAAAATATCGTTCTGTGTTGTGCGCGAGAGAGAAAAGGGGGAAATTTAGATACGGTGTAACTTAAAACAACGTAGTTTTGTGTTATAATTTGGTCACTTATTTGCCACGGGTTGTCCCGTCGCAATTAAACTTCTTGTTGCCACAGGATAATTTCCCATGGCAAATACTATCCTTTTGCAACGGCAAAATCACCGTCACGAATATTGTGGTCGTGCATAGTATACTTTCTTGTTGCAAGACTAATTGCACAACAATGTCTACTTTCCATTGGCATTGTTAAATAGGAGAGAAAAAATATTTTATTGAATATATGTAATAAATAACATGTACGTAGGGTCTTGTATTTATACAAAAGTGAATGCTAGAGTATGGAAACAAAATCAAATCCTATGCTATGGAAAGGTAATCAAATCCTTAATCCTAATCAACTATAATCAATCACAATATTTTCATTATTCTAACATCCCCTCGATGAACAGACCGATTACAATCTCTCTCTCTTTCTCTCTCTAGAAACTCCCCAACCCTAGCCGCCCCAACCTTTGCTCCCTCCTTCCCCTCCCCCTAGGGCTTACACCCAAAAATGGGCGGCAGGAGGGGGGCCTCTCTCCTCCTCTTGGGGTCTTCTCTCTCCGACCGGTTGTGCTCCACCTTCCATCATCTCTCTCCACCCTCTCCTTCATCTCACGCTCTTGCCGCCTCGGTCCCCCTGTTCCTATGCCGCCAGACCTCTTCCTTCAGACGACACTGGTGCACCTTGGTTAGGTTTGAGCTACCGAAGTGGGAGAGATCTGATGGGTGTGTGAGGGCTGCTCTTTTTCATTTTGTTTGTGTTTTGTCCGAATTCATCTAGATTTGTCTAGTTTTTGTTTGTCAACCACGATCTGAAGCATCCCCAGTTCCTCTACTGACGGACCTCCTCCATCTTATTCATCGTTCGTCAGTGACTCATCTCTGATGGTACGGTTCAGATTTGCGGCTGTGGGCGTGGAGCTTCTGCGTATGAGAGGTTTTCTTTGTTAATCCCTTGTGTGGGATATCTCCCCGTCTGTGGGGCTTTTCTCGCCCCTGTGTGGGTGTTGCCTGGATGTTCTCGGTTATGCTCCGTTTGTTTGGAGCGGTGTTGTGTGGTGGAGTTGGGTATAGTCACTGGACTGAGTCCCCTTCTGTTAGGTCTTTTGCTCCCTTGTTGAGGGATGGAGTTTCCTCCTTCGTATTGTTTTTGTGGTTAATGAATTACCTCTGTTACCGGTTTTGGCAAAAAAAAAAACATCCCCCTCAAACTCAAGTAGGTCTACCAACTTGAGTTTAAAAAAAGCCTAGAGAAACCAAGAACAGTCAAGCCGAGCTGAGCCAAGCCAAGAGAAGCCAGGAGAGCCAAAAGTCGGGAGCCAGGAGCCGGGAGAACAACCATGAAGAAAACCAGAAAAAAACTAAGAAAAGCCGAAAAATGAAGAAGCCAATAATTGGAAAGCCATGAGCGCCGGTGGTGATGAAGAGGCATGGTAGGTGCAGGCAATCGGAAAGCGTGAAGGAGATTGACAAAATAACTAAGTGCCCAGCGGAGGCAGTGAGGCTTAGGCCACCCGCCAAGAGCGAATATCCACAGAACCTAGATCTTATAGCTCTGATACCATGTTAAATATGAGAGAAGAAATATTTTATTGAATGCGATAAATAACATGTACATAGGGTCTTGTATTTTTACAAGAGTGGAATGCTAAAATATAGAAACAAAATCAAATCCTATACTTATGGAAAGGTAATCAAATACTTGATCCTAATCAACTATAATCAATCACAATATTTTCATTATTCTAACAGGCATGTCACCGGATCAATCAAATCACTGACCTGCATCCCCCCCCTCTCTCTGATATCCGAATCGGTTTATATCTCCACTTCTTTGGAATCCACGGATCGAGTGCAACTCGCACGAACCTACCATTGCCCACTCTCCACCTCACCCATCCATAAGAAGTTAAGAACTTCTCTCCCTTCTAGAATGCTACTCCAAGTCCAGGATGAATTTGCACCCAGATTTGCTTAAAAAAAAAGATGAGTGCGGGAAATATTTAGCTTTCTGCAGTCTATGAATAAGAGTCCCTTCATTAATCAGAATCCTCCACCCTTGTTTGGCTAGTAAAGCCAAATTGAAGACATAACCCTAAATCCAAGTCCTCCACCCGACTTCCTCTTTCATAGTTTCTCCCAAGCCATCCAATGCATCTTCCTTTTATCCTTTTTGTAAAGGTAAAAAATCCGCTTATGGTAAGACAATGCTCCTCGAGATCAAACTGCACGTGACAACTTCACTAGAACTCTAAGACTTGTAAGACAAACAGGGGTGTACGCACCTTTGCCTGTTGTCGGCAAAGGTACATTATCGAAGGTGCCCCCAAATTTTTCATAATTTCCTGGTGCCCCAGTTGTAGTAGGCTCAATGCATATAAAAAAAATTAAGTTAACATGCTTACACATTTTAAGGGCCCATTTCAAAGTAAAGCCCGAGTGAAAAGGTTCAAACATAAGATACTCCCTCTGTCCCTTATTTAGAGTCCAGTATTTCATTTTGGGCTGTCCCTTAATAAATGTCCATTTTGTAAAGTTAGTAGGTAAAAGTTGGTATATTGTTTATTTTGTCCCTAAAAGTATATTTTATTTTGAAAAGTTAGTAAGTAAAAGTGTAATGATGATGGGTAAGTAGGGAAAGTGGAGAAAAAAGTTGATGTAAAAGGTATAATGATGATGTCTTTTTAATAAGTTGGAGTTACGAAGCTGCTTGCTACCAAATTGTGTCGAAATAAGAATGCCCCAAGCGTAGGGCTAGGTCAGTTGTAGCATAATAAACTCGGAAGTCCGAGGTCGAATCCACAGGGAGCCAATGGAGCTAGGCCGGAGGCTTGATTTACGAAGGGTTTTTAGCATTAGGACCGCCAACCTAGTTCAGCGTTGAGACGGCCAACTACAGGATTTAGTTAACTGGCTACTTAACCTATCTACGGCTTTTTAACTGGAGATTAAACTAAAAGCTAGGTTTAGGGATAATCAACACCCATAACACAAGGATAAGCTCAATTCTTCTCTTTTTAACAAAAGTGTTAAACATGTCTAGGGTTCTTTTTGAGACATTTAAACAAACACATGGAGGGACATAGCTCCAAGCATCAAATGTGGCAAGTAGTCTAACCCTTGCCTACATTTGATCAAGAAGATTAACACCTCTAAGTTTTGATACATAAAATTAACCCTAACACATGCTTAAGCTAGAAAAACGAAAATTACAAGAGAAGAACAAGCAACACCCTTGGTTACGGGATGCTAACCATCCCACAACCTAACCTTACTACACTACTCACACATATCGAAAGAAGATAAGAAATGAGCAAGGGTAAAGATAAGGAAAATGCTAAACATTGATAAAATTCGAAATAAACACAAGATCCACGAAGAGAACGAGATTCCTTACAACTTTAATAAAGACCAAAAGCTTCGAAAGTAAATGGATCGTACCTAAAAACCCACTCAAAGCATAAATGAAGAGAGAGGTGAGAGCTCCATTAATGGAGGTAGAGAGAGAAAGTGCAAAAGATGAAGAATGCCCTAAAATCGGGCTAAGGGTGGTATATATACCCCATTTGCAAAAGATTTACAAAAATGCCATCGAAATGCCCACGCAGGAGTGAGGGATCGATCCCTAAATATTGGGGGATCGATCCCGGTGCTTTCTGGATGCTGCAGGAGCTGAAAGGGTGGGGGGGATCGATCCCTAAAAATTGGGGGATCGATCCCTGTGCTGGCTGGATTCTGCAGACACATTTCCAACTTCGCGGGCTCGCTCCGGACACTCCCGAACTCGGTTTTGGGTGTTCTTCGAACCGTTAGAAAGCTTGTTGAGTCTACTTTCTAACCCAAGTAGTTTGGATCAAAAGTAATTTTTACATCAAAAGTTATGTTGATTCTACCCTCAGCTGGGTCGGAAAATGAGTTGCTTTGGGTAAACATCCTTGCATCTCCCTCACTTCCCTTGATCCTTGGACATCCCGAGTATGCTTCAAAGCTTCTTTTCATGACTTTTGGGACTCGGTCGCTGAGCGCCACGTGGTTTTGGGTACTTGGACACACTTAGGGCTATCCATGGCCTTCAAATTCGCCTTATTCACACGATTTACCTACAAAAGCCAAAAACACACATTTCGTGCAATATCGTTCAAATCAAGCAAGTTATGCACTTGTGTGTGACACAAAATGAGAGAGATAAGCCCTATTATTTACACTATTGAGGGCTTATCAGAAACAGGACAGTTAAAAAGGGACGGAGGGAGTAATTCGTTGTCTTATTGTGTAAATTTGGAAGATTTGCTTAGAAAGAGGAGCTTTTAGTACTGATGGGAGGAATTTATGTCAAATTGAAAGTCTTGAGAAAAGTTTCACCAAAGGAACTAAGAAAGCCTATTGATGTGCTCAGTGCACACTTACTTGAGGGCAAATGATACTCCCTTCGTCCCAAATTGCCTGCCCCCTACGAAAAGTCATGCAATTTTTGGTTCAAAAAATAAAGTTCTTCCAAGCATCACTTTTTAAGTTTCTTTGCACCAAATTAAAGTACTTCAAGAGCTTTTTAATGTGATACAAGAAATTTAAAAAATGATGCGCGGAAGTGTTCTATTTTTTGATCTCAAAATTACACGTCTTTTCATAGGGGTCCAGCAATTTAGGACAAAGGGTGTAGTTTTTTTCCACATGCATGGGTTGCGTACACAATCTTGTTAACTATTTTGGTTACAATTGACTCAAGGAAAATAATCTTTTCAAAATAAAATTTGATAAAATCAAATCTACGATCAACCATACCACAAGAGAGAATAAGATTGGTTGTGTCTATTGAAAAAACTATGGTGGAAAAACTTGATTATGCAAGTTTCATAAGTACATATGCAGCTAAAATGTGAGCAGATAATGATTACATGCATGATAGTTTTTGGGATATTGTAATGGTTATTGATGTTGGATATTATGAGTTCAAATACTGCTTGTGGTGACTTCGGCAGGAAGGTTTAATTTTAATTTTGTGATTTGAGTCCTTCAATTTGTAGGCCAACCTGTGTATGATCTATACAAAAATCATTGGTCCAAAAATGTATTTATATGGTTTCACCGTCTTAAGAGTATCAATAGACTAATTTGAATATTATGTGGTTCATCCTTTTTTCTTAAGTATATGAATGAATAATGTAATAAACATTAACGGATCAATCGAATTACTCGTAGTTTTTATGAATGATCTCTGACAAAAGGCTACATAATTAATCGCTCGATCATCGAGTGAGGCTGGTTATGACTGCACCACTTTAACGCCTAGTTTATTGATTTACTCCCTTTACTAATTTCAAGATATTGAGTTTCTAAGTGTAGTATTTTGAATTCCTATCACATGAGGATAAAAAAGTATCATATTTGACCTGTTAAACGTCTGACTTCCCAACAGGTATTCCTATCATAGATGGAAACAAAAATTGCAAAGTTGTGCTAACGTCTCGAAACCGAGACGTGTGGAAGAATATGGATGTTAAAGACTTTAAAATCGAAATTCTATCTGAAGAAGAGTCATGGGCCCTTTTCAAGAAGAAGGTGGGAAATTATGTTGATGCTCATAAACAACGTGAAATAGCATGGGCTGTTTGTAAAGAGTGTCAAGGCTTGCCGGCTGCTATTATTGCACTTGGAGAAGCACTGAAGGATAAGGATATGGATGCATGGCAAGATGAACTTGGCAACCTAAAAAATTCCATGCTAAACAAAATTGAGGGAATCAACCCGAAAGTGTTCACATCCTTAAAGTGGAGCTATGATCAGTCAGATTCCGAGGATGGCAAGTCATGCATCAATTGCAATCTCGTCAAAAAGTCCAGCTACATAAATGCTGCATTCCGTTCATCCCGTACAAATGAAGCCTACCTATTCATGAAGGACGAGTATTTGCAGTTGGACTATGCTCCATGCACGAACAACGACAGGGTGTTGAATGGACCGTTACGTATCTCCGAAGGGTATCCATCCCTTAAGAACACAACCTTTGTAGAACCTGGAATAGACTGTGCTTTTGGGTCTCATCATGGGGATGAAGCATTCATCTTCTCTGGAAATCTCTGTGCGCGGATTAACTATGCACCAGGCACCACAAATGACAAGATCATCCATGGCCCAATGACCATCATTGGGATGTTCCCTTTCTTTAAAGGCACGGTGTTTGAAAGTGGTGTAGACTCCGCGTTTGAATCGACGGTACATGATGAAGCTTACATTTTCAAAGGCAACCAGTATGCTCTTATAAACTACAATGATCCTCATCTCATCGCCATCCGTCACATCACTAAAGGCTTTGTTAGTTTGAAAGACACCATCTTTGAAAGCGGAATTGAGGCAGCATTTGCTTCCCACCGTGCTAATGAGGCATACCTATTCAAAGGAGATTCCTATGCCTGCATCAACTTTGCTCCCCATACCACAAACGACTACACCACCGTGAAGAAAATCCTTTCCTTTTGGCCCTCTTTACAAGGCATATTGCCTCGCAAAATTGAGGGAATCAACCCGAAAGTGTTCACATCCTTAAAGTGGAGCTATGATCGGTTAGATTCTGAGGATGCCAAGTCATGCATCAATTGCAATCTTGTCAAAAAGTCCAGCTACATAAATGCTGCATTCCGTTCGTCTCGTACAAATGAAGCCTACCTATTCATGAAGGATGAGTATTTGCAATTGGACTATGCTCCAGGCACGTACAATGACAGAGTGTTGAATGGACCGCTACGTATCTCCGAAGGGTATCCATCCCTTAAGAACACAACCTTTGCAGAATCTGGAATAGACTGTGCTTTTGGGTCTCATCATGGGGATGAAGCATTCATCTTCTCTGGAAATCTCTGTGCGCAGATTAACTATGCACCAGGCACCACAAATGACAAGATCATCCATGGCCCGATGACCATCATTGGGATGTTCCCTTTCTTTAAAGGGACGGTGTTCGAAAGTGGTGTAGACTCTGCGTTTGAATCGACGGTACATGATGAAGCTTACCTTTTCAAAGGCAACCAGTATACTCTTATAAACTACAATGATTCTCATCTTATCGCCATCCGTCACATCACTGAAGGCTTTGTTAGTTTGAAAGATACAATCTTTGAAAGCGGAATTGAGGCAGCATTTGCTTCCCACCGTACTAATGAGGCATACCTATTCAAAGGAGATTCCTATGCATGCATCAACTTTGCTCCCCATACCACAAACGACTACACCATCGTGAAGAAAATCCTTTCCTCTTGGCCCTCTTTACAAGGCATCTTGCCTCGCAAGAATTAGGGTCTTGATGTTCATGAACAGAGCAATCACAATCACGCAACTTGAGGTATAATTAGCTACACCCTTTCCGCACGTAAAGGCTTGAGCAAAGGGGTCTTTGATTTACAGAGCAATCACGCAACCTGAGGTAATGTTTAGTGGAATCGGTTCTAGATTACAAACAGAAAGAGATTGAGTTTGAACACGATACGGGTATAATTTTGGGGTATTATTTATGGATGGTGTATAAGATAAGAGGGGGAATTTTCTCTATTTATGGAGGGGATAAGATAAAATGGTTTAGATGGAAAAATTTGCGGGGGATTAAAAAGGTGGATAAATTGTGTGTCTGTGTTTTTGTGGTGGTGGCAGTGGTGATCTATTATTCTTCTTCTTCTCCTTTTTTGTTTCGTTGTCTCTGTTATTGGTAAGCAAATGGAGATCGAGAGAGAGAGAACCGTTGGGGGAGGGGGATGAAGAGGGGTGAAATCGTCGAAATCCAGTCGGAAAATTTATGGACAGCTCAAAAGCGATCCGTTAGGCCTGATTAGATATGCCTGGGATTAACTCATCCCCCGCCAGAAAATGCATCCAAACCAAGGAAAAACTTATCCCCTTGCCTCGTCCGGGTAGATAACCTCATCCCCCTTGCTATGCCCCCATCCAATCATCCAATCGGGCCCTTAAAGAATAAAACCCAACAATCCCAGAGAAACTCTTGCAGCAACAAAACTTGGGTATTTTTCTCCCAATCTCATTTTCTTAGAATACCCTTGAGGCCCATTTGCAGGAACAATAAGGCTTATCCCGTTAACATGATCATGAACTGCCCCTCCTTTCCCCCACCAAGAACTCCGGCCCATGTGCCCCTGTACTAATTACGCCACCCACACTAACTCCTTCAATTCCCAATATGGCACTGCCACCGAACACAGCCCCTGTCCCTCCACCCAGGGCCGGTCCAGGCACAAGGCCCAAGAGGTCTAGGCCTTTGGCATCCCAAAAATTAATCCCAAATTTTAGGGGTACTCTAATATTTTTACTATTTTTTTTGAAAAGGATATTTTTACTATTTGAGTTTGACTAGAACTCTTTTTAAGCCCAACAGAATGAAAAAAATGCCCAATTTGAGGTAATGAGTTAGCCCAATCCATCATCCCATAAGTTCAAGTGCCCAACTCCAATATTGTGATTGTTGCTGCAAAAATTGTTAAGATAACTCTTTAATGGCACAATTTTTTTTATTTGATCTTGGGCACTAAAAATCCATGGACCAGTCCTACCTCCACCGTGTGGATAAGGGCCCGGAGGCCCACACCTGAACCCACTGTGACCGCCGTATTCTGCCTGTCGATGACGACCTGGGAATCTCGACATTTTGACGAGAATATGGATGTTCATTTGTTGATTATTTCCTGAAGATGCTGAGATTCCGCTTGGTGAGATACTACATGGCGGTGAAGACCTTCCATCGAGATCGAAAGCCAGATTCATTGTAAAGAGCATTATATCGAGTACGTACAGTGGTCGGTACTCTCTTGAGTTGATGTTTGCTATCTGACAAAAATTACTCCGAAGATGTTGTGAAAGAAAAATTATAGGGAGAATTGTAGGACAGTGGAGGCTGGGGCAAAAAAATCCTAATTCATGGATAGGTTTTTAGGGAATTCATCTAGAGATGAAAGGGAAGAAAATAATTTCGCATACATGGAAAGGGCAATATAAAAAGACGAATATGCCCCTCAAGTGAAACCCTAAATCCCCAACCGACTCTAAGAGTATTTTCCCCTCTTTCATCTGCTCTCTCTCTCTCTCAAATCGACTACTCCCGCCCCCCTAAATCGACTACCCTTTTCCTTCTCCTTCTCAATCTCCACCTTCATCTGACATCTCCATCTCCTGCTCCGTCTCTCTCTTGTGAATCAAGAACTAGGGTTTCCTCAATGTTGTTGAACGTGGGAGGATTGTGTTGAAGTTGGACTAGAATCTTGATTACATTACGTGACGGATATAAGAGATCCGGAGCATCCATATTCACTGGAACATCTCAGTGTTCTCTCTGAGGAGTCCATTACCGTTGAAGGGAAGCTCGGCCGTATTCTGTGAGTAGTAGTAATTTTTATTACCAATTACGATTACTTCCTTATCACCAATTTTTGTTGGGTTATAGAATAGAATAGATGAAACTTTGTTTATGTTTAGTTTACTAGTCCGATGACTGTGATCGCATGAAATTGTGGTGTAATATGTTTGTGGACTTAGCTCTAGTCCAGTACCTCTATCCTGTCCAGTTTGGTCCATTGTGGTTGGGCCATTTTGGTCGTTCATTCGGTAGCCCTCAATTGAACCGAGGTCAAACTTTGCACGCAAGTCCACCATTTCTTCTTGGTTAAGTTATTTGGTCACACAACCGACCTGAAATTGTGGTGTGATATGTTTGTGGACTAAGCTCTATTGTGGTGTTTGCATATAAGGTGTTCGTCCAAGTGTATTGGTGATTCGGTGGTGGTCAAGTATTTTTGTAGCTATTCAAAATTGATGTGCTCACCTAAGTGTATAGGAATGGGGTTTATGGTCCATTCATACTTTAGTCTCACTATTCTCCAAAAAATCAAACAACCGCGGGTTCCATCCGGCGACCATCTTTGTCTACCATTCTTGTATTCCCTATCCTGCTCCGTTTGTCTCTCCTGTGAACAAGAACTAAGGTTTTGTTTGTCTCTTCCCTCCATGACGCCTTGCTTTCTCTGGCGACCATCAGCAACACCTAATATTGGGGGTTTTGTGGAAAATATCCCTGGTTTGGCTTTGATTCGCTCAACTAACAATTACCTCACATATTTTTTACTTCTTCCTGTTGCTGTGTTGATATCCTTGCAAATGCATTTTTGAGATAGAATTTTTATTTGCTGATTTTTTTTGGTTAGAGGAGCACTGAAAAATGCTTACCTACTTTGTATGCCAATGTAGTTTAGTTTTGGTATATATCTAGTCTTGGGGCTATTTTGGCACTTGGCATGCTTTACTTTGTGATATATTTTGACACGCGCACATACAGGATCACGAAACGTGGGAATGTTATTGGGTTCTTAATTTGGTTTTGTGTGTGGAATGTAGTTATGTATGTGGAACAAGTGGTGTATGGTTGAGAGAGGTAAAATAAAGATCGTATGTGAAATTTTCAGCTATATATAGAGGCAAAGTATTGATTTCACTTGAAAATAGAAAATAGAACACTTTAGCCCCAACTATTGAACACTCAATTGAATCGACCTCAAACTTTGCACACAAGTCCACCACTTCTTCTTGGTTAAGTTATTTTTGTCACACAAATCCGAATCTGTTGTTGGTTAAGGTGTTTGCATGTAAGGTGTTTGTCCATTGGTGATTCGGTAGTGGTCAATTATTTTTGTAGCTATTCAAAATTGACATGCTCACCTAAGCGTGAGATATAGGAATGATGTTTATGATCCATTTATAAGTTGGCATTCCAAATTAAGGTGGAGTCATGTTGACCTACTAAAACAAGTCCCACAAATTAGTACTATTTTTTTTCCTGGAAGTAAACCTTTAAGCTTGGCATGCTCCTCTTTTGCCAACTTAGCCAAATCTTTTTGTACTTTTGCCTCTCCTCGTTCAACAGTTATTTCCATTGTTGATCAATGTTCCTCTTCTTCTGCCATACATACCAAATTATGCAAGTATGATCATTCATCAACAACACCATTAGATGAAATAGATGCAACTAGATGATAATATTTAAAGTTCAAACAAATTGAATAAAAGAAAACATGTGAAAAATATATTTTTCCTCATTAGTAATACTGGTACCAGCAAAATTACATAACTAAGACCTAAATCAACCATTAAAATAATTATGTGAAAAAGGAATACCTATATATAATGAGCAATTTTGCTATTAGCAAGGATCATTGCAAGGAAGACAACAATGATACATGTGGAAAGCACTGTGGTCCCACTCCTCCCCTTCCTTCACAATGCAAAGTTCAGGTACTCTCTCTCTCTCTCTTCCCTAAGGGAGCATAGGGTTGAGTGGGCTGACTGTGGGGGTGATGCTTACTCAGCTGCGTGTCTTAAAACCAGTCCTTATGCTGTTCCTCGTGCGAGACCTAGCGGTTTCGCTAGTAACCCTCTTTTATCTTTCTCAATGCACTAGCACCTTTTTTCCGCTTTCCTGCTCTCTCACTATCCTAATGAGAGAAAAGATTTCCTCGGAAGGCCTTTTTACTAGACTAGTTGGCTGTCTATCCTAGGCGTCAGACTACCGCCTAGCACCTAGGCAGGGACTAATCGGCTTAGGCGGCCGCCTTTTAGAACACAGCTTAAAGCAGATTTTGCCCTCGCCAAGGTGCTCACGATTTGGATGTCCCGCTTCCCAAGATGCAACAATCTTTACGCACACAAATGCAGCACTTCGAATGCGTGCCCCACGAGCGGAAACTATGCAGAACTCTCTCTGACTCTATATGCGGAAGTGTATTTGTGCTCTCTAATTTTTGGATGCATGAAATGGCTGTACAAAATCTATTTATATAGGCTTGCAAATGACTGTCCGAAACGGTACCAATCAGTTCACAGAGGGTCACGATCGAAAAGTAGCACTGGTTCGAAACCAACTGATGCAATGTTCCAAACCTTGCACTGGTTCGGTTCATTACTGAAAAGCCACGCACTGGTCACCATGCAGTGGTTTAGTTAGGAAGACATTAGCCATGCACCACTTAATTTGGGTGCATTAGACTATTTATATAATTAGTTTTCCAAAAGTATTATTTTGCTAGTTTGTTATGCAATTAGTTGTGTCTGTTGCAATTAGTTTGTAACCGTTTTGTAAGTACTTTATTTATTTAAGAGGCACCCATTGGTGTTCGGTTTGTAACCGTTTTGTGTCGGTTGGGAAGGGGCGTAGGATGGGGCAGGTATTAATTGCAAGTGGTTCTGGCATTTGTGGAAAACAAAAAGTAGAAAATACCTTGTACATTTAAAAGGAGTATAGATTAGGGGAGAGGTACTTGTGATTTTAATATAACTAAAGTATAACCGCTTGTTTTATCTTTGCCGTTAGTGCTAGGCAGGAGTCTCGTCCAATTGAACTTTAAGCTTGAAGTCTTTTTACTTTCGTTTGGGCCATGGCGGCCAGTGCTCCTATAGACAATGAAATTCTTTTTGTAGATTCGCCATCAAGAAAACTGCCCTTCCTTACAGATCGTCGCCGCATGAACTTTTTCAATAGAAGTGTTTGATTTGGGGAAATCTCTCTCAGACTTCGCGGTAAAAAATTTGGCCAAAATTTGAAGTGAGGTGGGTCCCTTTGGGTTTCTTTTCTTTTTTTTCTCGCGCATGCAACTGTGAAGTGATTACAACTTCTTCGAGAAGGAGCCAGGAGGGACCACAGACTGACATCTTGGATGCCACCTACCTAGTTGCTCTATAAGTCACCTAATGTTACTACTTGTATGAACTTTTGTTGCTCTCTATGTAAGAAAGTATGTCTTAGACTGTTAAGGGCAGTCAGCTATGTTTTAACTCACTGAATGGCTGTCCATTTACCCTTATGTGTTGGTCTGTATGAAATGTGGTTCTCCTTCAAGTGATGTAACATGTTTGTTTCTTGAAAATATAATAGTTGCTCCTTAAGTCACCTAATGTTACTCCTTGTATGAACTTTTGTTGCTCTCTATGTAAGAAAGTATGCCCTAAACTGTTAAGGGCAGTCACTCATGTTTTAACTTACTGAATGGCTGTCCCTTTACCCTTGTGTGTTGGTTTGTATCAAATGTGGTTCTCCTTCAAGTGATGTAACTTGTTTTTTTCTTGAAAATATAACAGTTGCTCATTAAGTCACCTAATGTTACTCCTTCTAAGAATTTTTGTTGCTCTCTATGTAAGAAAGTATCCCTAGACTGTTAAGGGCAGTCACCCATGGTTTAACTCACTGAATGGTTGTCCATTTACCCTTGTGTGTTGATCTGTATGAAATGTGGTTCTCCTTCAAGTGATGTAACTTGTTTTTTTCTGAAAATATAATTGTTGCTCTTTAAGTCACCTAATGTTACTCCTTCTAAGAATTTTTGTTGCTCTTTATGTAAGAAAGTATGCCCTAGACTGTTAAAGGCAGTCACCCATGTTTGAACTCACTGAATGGCCTGTGAACTGATATGTTCCATGGGATATTTTTGAAAATTATATCTGCTCCCGATATAATCCTGCCTCAACTCTCAATTCTTGGAGTCAATTAATGTGTGCGTAATTGAAATCTAGTCTTCATCCTTTTTTTTTCCCTGATGCGTGTAGTCATTATTATCGCATTGAACTGGAAGCATATCGATATTTTAGGGTGCTTGCACACACTTCTTTACAGTTTTGTGCTTTGATGTTGAAATTAAATTAACATGCTTATACGGATGTGTCCGTGCAGATGCATTTTTGGGGAAACTAAAGATGGCTACAGAAATTAAGGTAAGATTCACAAGACTGGTTGTAGCAGTTTCTTTTGTTGATAAGTTTCTATTATAGCCATTTTAACTAGTAAAGCCTTTGAATTGTCAAATTTCTTTGCTTGATAAGGCTTGTTTGTTCATATCTTAGTTTAGTCCATTCCTTGATTGGGTAAGACGTTGGGATTTCCAGTTGGATAATTGGAATGGAGCGTGTCTCCTACGAAAAAATATGCTCGTATCCTAATCGTATCGTACGCTTACTTTTTCGAAAAAAGGTGGACCTTATTTGGAAAGTAGAATGGGCTTGTGAAAAAGTTCAAATCTCAGATGGAAGTAGAATGGAATTGTGAAAAGTTCAAATTTCCCTCTATAGTTGTGTTACCTTTTATGGTGAAAGAGACTAGGTTTGAACCTGGCTCTTGTATGAATGTCCTCAAGGTTTGCTGGATTAGTCAAAGCTCTGCAAATGAATGAGCTGGTCGTGCTAGGAGAACTGAACCGGGAAGGTGTTATAGACTTTATTCAGAGAATGTGGCTATGTATTCCGGTTTTGATCAACTTGGATATGAGATCGCATTGACTGGAAAGCATGTTCGGTTACATCATTCATGTTCATCGCTAATCTTTGGTCAAACGCTCAGTTGGCTGGTTTTTGGGGATATTCTGTCTATATTCAATAAAATTTCTGTTATGTAAGTAATGCAAATTTCTAATTCTAACAAATTAACAATTTTTTAATTGTGTTCCAGGCACCAAAGGTTGATTCGGCTGAAGATCGGTATCCTACTATTGGCGTACCAAGGTGCAATCGCACGGTGGAGATGCCATTTCCTAATTGTGTCAACTTGCTTGTACTAGACCCTTTTAAATTGAGCTATTTGGTTGTTTATTTTTATGTATGGTAATTAGCCCCTCTCTCTCTCTCTGTCTAACTATTGTTGAGACTAAAAGTGTAATGGTCATGTTCTAACCTTGGTACTTAATAGCAGACTCCTTCTTTGTTCTAATGATTGGTTTTCGTAGCTTTGGTTGTATGTCTTAATCAGGTGGTTTTGTAGTTGATTCTGAAGGCTATCTCATTGGATCTTCCGTTTGGTTGGTAATGTTGGTTATAGAAGAAAACTTTATTTGTTTTGGCTCTTTAATTAAATTTTGGGAAATATAGTGCGATGTGGATTTAAATTCTGGGAAATATATCAAACTTTCTTGGTGTTTTGAGTAACACTAAAACCTTCAATATTACGTGGTTGCACCTTGTATGAATACGGGACAAGATCTCCATTCACGTGCAAATGCGAGTAAAATTAATCTCGTACAATAATTTGACATAACCCACGCAATAACCTCATACAATAATTTGAACTACAAGCACGACAACTTAAAGGTAAAATAATACACACGAACTACAGTTATACGAGAACAATTTATTTCTTCTTTTTTTGTTGTAGCAGATTCACAACGTGGCGCTCATAACCTTTACGGGTCATTGTCACGTTCATTTTCTCATTTTCATGCACCTTCATTTCCACTTTGACATTTTTGCCTGTGTAGAGGAACCATGCATTGTTGGTCACGAATATTGCCCCCTCCACCGCATGTTGCCCTATGAAGCTCATGTTTGTTAGAAATTCCCGATGAATTTCAATGGGATATGGGGCCTCCAAAATAATTAATAAGTCGATGTTAACCATGCCAACCAAATTGGAAATCACGTCATCGATGTTTGGGAGTGGTTTGTCCCATTGCATACCGCAACAATAGACAACGACATAAAAGCTTCCATTGGTTGAATGGTAAGGCAGTATTGCATCATTGTTCCAACCCATTATACTTCGAATTGCATTTTCTCGTTCTTCTATTGAACCTTCGGCATGGACTCATACTTTATAATATCGTGGCACCCAATCGAGAGCACCCATCCGATAAGGTGGCACTTTCACATTGATGGAAACTTGTTTGACTTTGTAGCCCACGAAAATCATGTAGCATGCAGGGATGTTAATGATATCAGCTCCGAACGGCCTTTCAGCATCTACACATGCATTGATAGCTTGTTCTAAATCTTCCATTACAAACTTCTGAATATATGGAAGAGTTGTTTATATGGAGAACCCATTTCTGCATTAATGAAGCCTACTATTTCAAAAACTAAAACTCATTTTTGGTTCAATAACACCTCAATATTTTTCTACTATCATTACTACGAGAACCCAAAACACTTCCCAATACCAAAACATCCAATGAGCATGCGAAAACGTGCGAAGCACGGGCATTACATTAGTTAAAGCAAACAAACCACAAACACAGCAGGTTCTAGCCTTGGCATAGTTTTACAGGTTCAAAAACCAACTGAAGGAAACAGAGACAATAGATAACTTTGTCATAGTTGGACTGGTTTCCACTCATGTGCTATTTGTGCGATTTGTTGGGGCGGATGAATACTTCTTGTTTATAACGCCAAGTGAGCCCAGCCAAGAAGTGAAACATCATCGAACCGACTTGTCTTAAGGCCTTTACACACGAGTAGTTCCTCGATCGTCCGAAGAGCTGCTTTTTGGCTATTCGGTGTCATCAGTTTTGTTCACTATAATTTAGAATATGATTTTGCAAAGGTAACAACTATTTCTTTTTAAGAACAATTTTTTTGTCTTCTTCCAATTCCCTTTACTTTCATGAATATAGTTTTGATTGAGAGATCCATTTCATATGTCATGACCCATGAGGTGTCAATATTTCCTTTTCCCCATGATCTTACTTCTATTCGTAAATTCACAACCGCTGTTTGGAAACTCATCATTTTTTATATTAGGTAATTGAATTGAATGTGGCATGCGGTAAATATTTTGGGAAACCTTTATTGCATTGAAATGTTATTTTTGGTGAGAATTTGTTGGTACATTTCAACTAGTTGCTCTTTAAGTTACTTAATGTTACTCCTTGTAAGAACTTCTGTTGCTCTTTCTGTAAGAATGTATGCCCCAGACTGTTAAAGACAGTGACCTATATTTTAACTCACTGAATGATTGTCCCTTTACAAAGGTATGTTGGTCTATATGAAATGTGATTCTTGTTCAAGTCATGTAACATATTTTTTTCCTGAAAATATAATAGTTGCTCTTTAAGTTACCTAATGTTACTCCTTGTAAGAATTTTTGTTGCTCTATATGTAAGAATATGCCCCAGACTGTTAAGGGCAGTGACCTATATTTTAACTCATTGAATGGTTGTCCCTTTACAAAGATGCGTTGGTATGTATGAAATATGGTTCTTGTTCAAATCATGTAACATGTTTTTTTCCTGAAAATATAATAGTTGCTCTTTAAGTTACCTAATGTTGCTCCTTGTAAGAATTTTTGTTGCTCTCTCTGTAAGAATGTATGCCTCAGACTGTAAAGGGCAGTGACCTATATTTTAACTCATTGAATGGTTGTCCCTTTACAAAGGTGTGTTAGTCTGTATGAAATGTGGTTCTTGTTTAAATCATGTAACATGTTTTTTTCCTGAAAATATAATAGTTGCTCTTTAAGTTACCTAATGTTACTCCTTCTAAGAATTTTTGTTGCTCTCTATGTAAGAATGTATGCCCCAGACTGTTGAAGGCAGTGACCTATATTTTAACTCATTGAATGGTTGTTCATTTACAAAAATGTGTTGGTTTTATGAAATGTAGTTCTTGTTCAAATCATGTAATATGTTTTTTTCCTGAAAATATAATAGTTGCTCTTTAAGTTACCTAATGTTGCTCCTTGTAAGAATCTTTGTTGCTCTTTCTGTAAGAATGTATGCCTCAGACTGTAAAGGGCAGTGACCTCTATTTTAACTCACTGAATGGTTGTCCCTTTAAAAAGGTGTGTTAGTCTGTATGAAATGTGGTTCTTGTTTAAATCATGTAACATGTTTTTTTCCTGAAAATATAATAGTTGCTCTTTAAGTTACCTAATGTTGCTCCTTGTAAGAATCTTTGTTGCTCTCTCTGTAAAAATGTATGCCCCAGACTGTTAAGGGTAGTGACCTATATTTTAACTTACTGAATGGTTGTCCCTTTACAAAGGTGTGTTAGTCTGTATGAAATGTGGTTCTTGTTCAAATCATGTAACATGTTTTTTTCGTAAAAATATAATAGTTGCTCTTTAAGTTATCTAATGTTACTCATTGTAAGAATTTTTGTTGCTCTCTCTGTAAGAATGTAATAGCATACTCAAATTAATAGCATTAATTCCATACTTGACTACCACTTCGTTCACGACCTCATCGTCGCACTGAAGTTCACTGCTGAAGAATTCTTGTTTAGCCAGTTCATACCATCCATGAATAGAACTGAAACAAGAAATACCCCATCTTTATTCCTTTATTTTGAGGATAGCTATAATTTATGGCGTCCATAGATCACCATTTTATTGAAAACATCGCCAAAGTATTCTTAATTTCACGCCTCAAGGTCGTATAAAGTCTTAAGTCCTTGTATATCATCGGCATTCAAACCTTTGGTTGTTCCAGCAGCAATGCCAGGGAACATGATAGCATCTTGGACCTGGCTATGTGCAAGTCCAAGAAGGTGCCCAATTTCATGCAAGGCCACAGTCTCCAAATGAAACGAGCCCGCGACCGGCTCCACGGAAAACGAATGGTCCTCGTTGTAGTGAAACCTCCCGTCAGTTGGGGCAAAAGCATGGGCTAAGATCCCATTAGCCCCATTGAATGGTGCCCTGTCCCCATGGTCACCACGGTAGAACCCGATTTTAAGATCCGCAATCTCATGGTTTGGGCTCTCAGAGAATGTAAATTGAGTGTTGGAAGCCCATGTGCTGAATGCTCTGGCCACGGCGGACTTGGCATCCGAGTTGGTTCCGGGAGAAAATGCATAAGTGAGCTGGTACTTAGTTGGGGGCCTGCCTAGCACTAATAGCATACTCAAATTAATAGCATTAATTCCATACTCAAAAACTTGAATGGCATTTCATAGCAAACTCATACAAATTTACTCATAAAAATTGAAGGACACAATTTATTACTCATTCCTTAGCAATATGTTCAAAGCATTACATCTCCAAAATAACAAAAGTTGATCCAACATCAAGTACTATGCTAAACTTGTATACAAGAATATCAGTACGAGAACATGTATCATAGGAACGGCAAGCTTCGAAGTTCCAACGAGCACTGGCAAGATCGTATCTACATCTCCGACAAAAAGTCATGGACCATCAATTTCTCTTTCAAGCCACAGACCTACATAGAGTGGAAGACAACATCAATATGAATTGAAATTACAAATAGCCAACCAAACATCAATATGAATTGAACACTAGAACAGTAGAACTTCGATTTTGGCAAGTATGCACTGAAATCTCAAATATACCAGTAGTTAACAAGGATATAGCGGCATAAATGGACAACTAAGATCAACATTCACCCATTTACCAATAATGTAGGTTTTAGGATGCAGTAATAGTAGAAACTACTTCAGTCACATCTTTATCAAATGCACATTTAACCTAGTTATATAGAATATTAAGATGCTATGATTGATCTATATTCCAAAGGTTGTGGGTAGAGAAAACAAGAATCGAATGTAAGGCATTCAATTTCCACAAAACTCAACTATGTAGGTATTCATTCGATAATGGTATCTCGTCAATATACAATAGTATTAATTGACAGAAATTCTCAATCATTTATTTGGAAATAGAGATCAAATAATTGCCAATTAATCACAATCTAATGCAACCCAAGGTGTAAATGACATGATCCACAATTAATCAGTCATATCTTGCTAGCCTTTTAGCACGTGTCCCCTAGCAAGCTGGGACGTGGGAGGATGCCATTAATAGATATAAAACATGTCCACCTTTCATTCATAATCCATGGAGTTCATATCAAAGTATAAAACATCATTGAAGCGAAAAGTTATAACAAACCATGTGTTTTGGGTATTAATCACTCACCTCGATCCGAGCTTTCACACAAGTCCCCTATAGTAAGCAAGTAATGTGAAAATATGTTAGGCATCAATAATCATTCAAAACTCTAAGATAAACTTCCTCATTATCCCATATTTTACTAACAAGATTCTGGGGTCAAGGTATAAGGTTAGGTTGAGATTCAATAGCTTAGAAGTGATGTAATCGCTAGTTCCGGTAGGAAGTCCATAGTCATTAGAAACTAGACTTCAAGAGCTTTGAAACGACAGGTCATAGATTAAAAACAGAGTTCGGACAACATAGCTATACCCGTTTAAGTTGGCCTTTTAGCTTTGGAAAGACAAAGTTGCAGATTCTGCAATTCTACCAACTTCAAACCAAAAACTGATTTAACTCAAGAACATTTGAGGCACAATCTTTAAATAGCTTGAAAGGTCTATGTGTCTAGTTTCAAAATCAAGAAACGGTGCGCGTTTTCGATGCTCGTGCTAAAAGATACGGCTGTTTTCCTAACATGTGACAGTGCTGACTGCACAGTAACGAATTTGAGTGCTGTTAGGTTACGAATTTTTACAGAATTCGATACTTCGAATCTAATCCCGAAATTTTTACCATAGGTAAAAGACTCATAGAGGAACTCTCAATAAAAATCTCATAATTTTTGGAGCTTAGGAACTGCCTCAACAAAAATCCACAAAATCAGGACAGACACAAGGTTTCCGATTCTGCAGATTTCCAGAAAATTACTTCTTGTTTTCCCTGTGATTTTCAACTCTTAAACTCTTCCAAAATACTTCAAACTCACATCAAACCCTTACTAATCATGCTCAAACCCATATATATTAAAGGGCTACTCTAGAAACATCAAATTCATGGATCGAGTAAGTTCTAAATATGAAATTCAAGGGATTCAATTAGGGTTCTTAAGCTTCTTCAAGAGTTCAACCCTAAAACCCAAATTCAACTTAAATCAAACATCTAGAGCATGAATTCAGTCCCTAAGATATGATATTTAACATACAAATCGTTGAATCAAGTAAAAGAAACATGTATTACCAAGTTAAATCTTCAATTCCAAGCCAAGCAAGGTTTTTCCCCAATTTTTTTCCTTTCTCTTCTTCTTCTTCTTCTTTTCCACACTGTCAGTCTCTCTCTCTCTCTCTCTCAACGTGGAAGTTAGAGGTGGAACAAGAATAATGTAGAACGTTCTCTTTTGTTTTCTCAGGCTAGGTGGATAAATACTTGTGTGTGGCCTAGTCCATACTCTACCATGTACTCCAATTCTATTTAACAAGTATAACAAGTGCAATACTCACCTAATTAACCCGAATCACATCATCTAATTAAACTCCAAGCATAATTAAAGGTCAGGGGTATTACAATAAAAGACAGCCAAAACAAAAGTAACTCCAGGAGGCAAGGTAAGCTGATGAACTTGATGTTCATATACCTTTATTTTGGGAAAGTGATTACTCCACGAACTGATGCACGTCGATATCCTATCAACTTTTTCAGAATCCTCGATTCTTCAGCAACGTCCATTGACTTCAGCTTGATTCTCATGCTTGCAGCTTTGGAGATTTGGCTTACAGAAGCTTAATGAACTGCATTTCAGCCATTGTGTCAGACACCTCTTCCATCACCACAAAGAAAAGCTTATTTAAGGAGACATCTGACAAGAAAAATCCACCATTGCGCTGGAACTATCATAAATGATTAGACATACATACATATGATGAAAAAGTAGAAAAAAGAAAGCAAAACTACCTAAATGACAGACACCTCCTAAGTCCTTATATTTTCTTCGCTATTCAACAGAGCAACTTGTACATGCAATGCTGACAAATGACAATAGAGCTCTAATTTGGATTCAACTTTTGCAATTTAAAAGGGTGCAGAAAATGAGTTCCTTCATAAAAATTTAGTCCCTAACATTTCGTCATTTTACTACACTCCTAGCTAATTCTCTGAAAGAGGAACCACTTGCAGGGAAACCAAAAGAAGTAATACCGGACACTGCACTGCTAGCTAGTTCTCTTTCTCCTGATAAACAGATTGACAAATGAGGGATTTTTGGATCGATCGAGTAAAGAAGATTTCGATCGACACTGAGACGATTCGGACCAGTGGAGTAACGTTATTCATGGAAGAGAGAAGCTTCAACACGGTCGAGTGAGGTTATGCCTAGAAGAGAGAAGCATTGACACTATCGGGTTCCCATCGATTTGAGGTTATGCCTAGAAGAGATATACAGGTTTCTTCAAATGGCCTTAAGTAATCACACAGTAGCATAAGATTGTTACTCCCATATGCATACCAAAAGACTAAGCAAAGTTACTGACCTCACACCAATTATTGCAATTGCAGCCACAACACTTGACCAATCCTAGCAACTTCATGAGGTTGTAACTGAACAACACTACAAGAAATAGTTCATAGTAAGCAATTACTAGTTATGGAATAACAAATAGTCTAAGAAGTTCTGTAAAATTTCACCTCAAAATCAAGGTCATATCTTTTGAACCTTTAGCCAAACCAACATGAATCTCCACATCTTGCGGTTATTTACTTGTATTCAAGAGTAGAGATATGGAGAAGAAAGTGCAGAACAAATTAGCTACTTAATAATAATTTAACCAGGTATACAACATTCAAAAGGACTTTCAGCACAAGCTACGTGGCCTTTGTGACAAGAAAACATAGCTTTAAAAGAAAAGAAAAGAGACATAAGCAAGATAGCCTTGTTTTCGGCGCTTCTTCTCTGAGTTATTTTTGCCAAGTAAACTCATTAAAGAGGAAAATGATGTCTATGAGGACCACCTAATCAAAAAAAAAATGAATGGGGGAGGAGGGATATAACACTTGAATTCCAAAATGTAAAAACTGGGCCAAGGGAGGGGTTTGCCACACAAAAAAAAAGTACAAACCACCCAATTTCTCCAACATCAAACAATTTCAACTCGATGCAAGAAAATACATGTAGGGGAAAAAGAAGAGGGAAGAAAATCAGAACCTAAGCAAAAGCCATTATGTCCGGCAGGTTTATACAATCACAAGGGCATTTTTTCGTGCGGTTAATCCTCTTTTTGAAAGCTATATTTATGCTTTTCTCTGTCCCCTATGCTACAACCATTTTTATAGGTATGCTCAGTTCTTTAAGAGCAATTGAACTCTAATTGATCATTCCAGATGGGACAATCAAATACTATCTTCCTAAATCTTTTGAAACATCAAAGCTACTACTAGGAAGATAACCAATCAAGTTTTTGTAGTCAGGATATGTGAGGCTTTTCGTCAAACACCTTCTAGCCATATAAAACAAATATTCACAGTATTTGACCACATCCGAGAAATTTACCGAGTAAATAATTTACGGAGTTATTTGCTAACAATGATTTCATAAGTTGTGTCCCTTGTCATCAGAACTTTATCTCACAGAGATAAGACAATGTTAGAAGAACCTATAATATGAAACAAAAAGAACACGCCGATTAAGCAAACTAAAAACTCATAGTAGCTCTCTTTTCTTTATGTTTGAATGTCAAAAATCGTTCATTTACACATTTCATCGAACAATTGTAAGGCATAGAGAAGTGAGTGGTTGATTTTAAGAGTACTTTACGAATCTTTGCCCATTGATATCAATTGTAGATGGATAGACGACAAACAAAAGACAGAAAGCTTTGTGTGTGTGTGTGTGTTGCCAGTGTCAAGAGAACCTAGGTAAGATTCCACCTTCCCTCATGCATAACGACATCAACATCAACCTATATGACTCAATCGACATTCCCAATTTTCTAGGCCATGATATTTATGCAATTTACACATGGGATTTAGGATTAAGAAAGAGAATCGAAAAAAATTCAGAATCAAACCTTAACCAGAAAATGGTCCAGTCACGGGGTAGTGACCAACGAAGATCGGCAGAGAGAACGTGAAAAACAACCATGATCGGTGACAGCAGGAGCGGCTGGTGTGCGGAGGCAACAAGAGCTGGCGTTGGGTATTGGTCATCAACAGTAGGTGAAAGAGAGAGACGAGAGAGAGCCTGGCGGTTGTGATATATCATGGCTTTTTTCGAGAAGGAAGAGGGAAAAAGAAACTGCAAAATTATAAGCCAGGAGAAGGTTGATCGAAACCCAATTTCTAGGGTTTCAACACCGAAGAAGAAGATGAACCATATTCCACCTTCAATCAGCGCTGAAAATTCCCCCTACTTCAAACCCACTGAATTCCGACGAAACCTGATTGAGGAAGATGCCTGCTCTCTGGTCGTCGGTTGGCAAGAAATAGAGGAGGAGAGAGGGAGCAACGGGATGCAGGGAGAGAGCAACAGAGAGAGAGTGAGAGTGAGAGGAGGGTTTCAGCGAGGGTTTCAGAGTGATTTGGGTGGGAGGGTTTCAGGGAATAGAGAGAAGGGGAACAACGTCGTGTAGTAGGAGAAGGGGTATTTTTGTCCACCTCTGTTTTGAATTCCATGTATTGAGAAATATTTTTCTCCTTCCCATGACTTTTGAATTCCTAAAAACTAGTCCATGACTTGGGCATTATTTGCCCTTTTATCCACTGTTCTGCAATTCTCCCAAAATTATACTATGCACTTGGGGCATGGCCACGTGGTACCCCAGGGGCTTTCTGTACCACACAAATATGTGCGGGCCACTAAAATGTGTGGTGCAGAGAGCTTCTGGGCCACCACGTAGCCATACCCCAGAGGCATGGAATAATCTACCGTTGTGAAAATGCATGATGTTGTGCATGACGTTGCTATTTCAATAGCAAAAGGTGAGAAATCATTTCTTGATAAAAAAAAATTAGCTAACTTTGAAAAATCCTAGCTCGCCTAGGTTTAAAGATTTGCTATGTTTTAATCTTAGTCAGCGATTCACCAATCAATAACTAAACCAATCACACGAACGAGAAGCAATAAAAAGATGAACGCAAGATATACGTGGAAAACCCTAAACGGGAAAAAACCACGGGAAGAAATCAAGCACTATAGACATTGTGTATTTACAATAATCTTACCATACGTTTTGAATCCTCACAATCGAGTCTAAGACCTACTTGCCGAATCCACATTCACCACACCCAGTGTTTGACCGCCGTTGCCTTGAATCCACAAGCCTTCCGTTTGCCTCCAGAAAATCCACCGAAGGACTTTTACTTCCCTAGGAATCCTCCTTAGAGCTTTTTCTCAAATAAGTTGAAGAAGATACTGAAACCTCTTGGAGTTATCTTGTACACTCAATGATCCATCGATCTCATTGTACTCCAAGATTCATAAGCAAAAGCACTCCTTTCTCTGAGTCTTAAACCGTAATGTGAAGTGCATATGTCGTTTCACAACAAAATCAATTCTCCCCACCTTGTATATAAACTAGTGCATGCCCGTACCTTAAGGCACGGCTCGTAATTGGTATTCAACAAATTATTCAATTTAATTTATCCTTGATTTTCAACTTGTATATTCCGTGAAGTTGTCATACACCGAAAACGGGATTTCCTTGATTTTTCTTTCCTTTCGAAGTGCTAAATATTGAAGCCCTTGATTGCCAATCTTCCTTGATTTTCTTCCACCTAAAAACTCAATCTCTCAATTACACATTATTGATTTCCTTCCACTTCCTAAATAGACACTCTAGAAACAAAAATAAAATACAACTCGATAAATGGGGATACAAATAAATGTGTGTTTTGTCGTAGAATTTGCCAACACAGAAAGACCGTGGCTCGTGATCCTAACAAACTTTGTTAATGGAATGAGAAAAAATGGCAATTTTATCCCTTAAAAATTGCCGACCCCCTTATCTATAAAAAATGTCCACGTTGACTCATTCATCTTAACAGTCTTTTGATATAAGGGTGCTGATTAGTTAACAATTATAGTTGAGGGGTCTGCATGGGTGATTTTAAATGTTATGGGTAGAGGTGTCAAATGGGCCGGACCGGCACGGGCACGGGGTGGCACGGCACGTCAAAGGCACGGTCTTGGCTTGACACGGCACGGTCTTAGTGGGCACGAGGCACGGCATGGGCACGGAAGTGGGCGGCACGGCACGGCACAAAAGTTGGCCTAACACAACACGACATGACACGGTCTTAAACGAGCATGGCACGGGCACGGTACGGAAAGTAGACGGGCACGGCACGGCATGGCATGACATGGTTCTAGCCGGGCACGGCACAGGCACAACATGGGCACGGCACGAGGCATGGAAAAACAAAAAAAGAATAATTTATTAAATAAGCCAAATAGCTTTTTTTTTATCCTTATTCAATATTTTTTCGCATTTTTCATTTCTCGGGAAAAAAAGAAGTAAACAACTAAGACTTTTATTACAAAGTAACAAATACAATTTTATTACTCCCTCCGTCCCTTTTTTAAAGTTCAGTATTCTATTTTTTGTTGTCCCTTAATAAGTATCCATTTTGTAAAGTTAGTGGATGAAAGTTGGTACATTTTCCATTTTGCCCCTAAAAGTAGATTCCATTTTGAAAAGTTAATGAATAAAAGTGTAATGATGATGTCTTCATAGAGGGTAAATAGGGAAAGTGGAGGTAAAAGTTGATGTGAAAGATGTAATGATGATGTTTTCTTAATAAGTTAAAGTTACGAAGCGGGACATTTAAAAAGGGACGAAGGGAGTACAACTTTTATTTCGGATTCAACTTTATACAATTTTATTACAAATAATATTTCAATACAAATACAACCCATGCAATAATATTCCGGATAAAAATTGGTTGGCGATGTGCCGGCACAGACACGACACGACTTAAAATGGCACGATACGGCCCGACATGATTATAAACAGACCGGCAAGGCTTGACACGATTGAAAAACGGCACGATACGATTTAAGAAAACGGGCCGGAATGGCACGGCACGACACGATTGGCGAACGGCACGGCAAGACACGACACGATTTAAGTAAATGGGCCGGCACGATTGACAAATGGCACGGCACGACATGATTTGAGTAAATACTGTAAACGGGCCGGCACTGATGCAACAAAAATATGAAAGGGAATCCAAGATTCAAAGAAAGGAGCAAAATCCCATTCAAGGGGATAAACCCCAAAGGGTAGAGAGAGAAACTATGTCTCAATCAATATATTCAATATTCTTAATAATCAAAAAGCTACCTAATGAGGGCACAAGACACCTATTTATAGACTCAAAACCCTACACACACTAAAGACAATAAAATGACAACAATACCCCTAAATCCTACTGCATCATACACCCCCTCTAAAGAAAACAACTTGTCCTCAAGTTGGACAACAAAACTCGAGACTACTACTTAAGTAAGAACAAAACAAAGTCTTTATTAAAGAGCTTCGGATTCAGCATGTGGCTGCACTTCCTCGATCACATCTCCCTCATCACAACCAGTCTTTAATATGAGCTTCTTCTCGTATACATCCATCGCAGCCATACTTAGGTGTGAATAAGTAATCCATTCGGCATGTCTTCGGTACAACAAAACACCATCAAAAGATCTCCGAACACATACTCCCAAAATATACTTAGACCAATTATTATTCGAAGATCTAAGAGCGTGCACCACCTCATACCCAAGACTCGCTCGAGTGAACACCATACCCAAGGGGTCTTCAAATTGTCCCATGAGTGCTTCTGCTTCTTTTGGTGAAGCCCAAGGGATGGGTGTGGAGAGAAGTGTTGACTTGGGGACAAATGTATCACAAACTTGAACATCTTGCAATTGGGGCACCCCATGAGGCAACACTTGGAAGCAATCCTCGACCTTTGGTTCAACCAACTCTTCATCAAATAGTGGAGCTTCCAAATCATTCCCATACTCTTCAATTCGAGTGTCTTGTACCAAAGGCAACTTGAAACTCAATTCTTGAGAGCAATCTTCAATCTCAAGGTCACAACTTCCTTCTTCTCCATAACCTTCCGCCAAAAGTTCATCAATTAGCATTCCCTCTTCATTATCAACACCAAACTCCTCATTCGAAAACTCATCAAAGACGGGCACATCTTCAATCTCAAAGACACAATCATCTTCAAGAACACCCTCAAGTTCTTCATTAGGATATTCATCAAAGATGGGAGCGTCGTCGAAATAACCATGTTTCATCTCATCATCAAACACATCCGGGTTGAAGTTCATCTTCTCCTCAACAAAAATGGCATTACTTTGATTCTCATAAGCATTTTCACCAACCTCTAACTTGAAACTAGATTTTCCTTGCTTGAGGCGTTCAAGTTTCTCATTTGTGGAAGAATTTCTAGCCTTCAAAGTGTCTAATAAAGGTTGATTTTGTATTGGGACAACACCTATATCCACTGTGCTTCGTACTCCAACTCCAAAAGACTTCCCACAAGTCCTATACTTAGCAACATTAGTCAAAGAACCAACATTGGCAAAGTGAGAGAAAGATAAGAATCGTTCCTCGAACATTTTCTTCATCTTCTTCCACTCTCTAATCTTTCCCTTACCTCTCTTTTTTCTACTATCTTGTAATTGTTCCCACCAATCAAAGGCTCTTCCTCGAAGATGTTTAGAAACTAACTTCACTCTCATTTCATCCGAGATAACATGACATTCAAATACTCTCTCAAGAGTATTCAACCAATCTACAAACACCTTAGGAGTGAGGCTTCCATCAAACATGGGAAGTTTAACCACAATGTTGTTTGAACATGCTCTATGCCAATGCGGAGCATCAACACGATTGTTATACTTAAAAGAATTCATACCTTTGGTCGGAAGTTGCAAACGTCGCACCTTTTCAACCTTCTTTACTCAACTCTTTAATCTCATTCCTATAACGATTTTGGTTGCCAAAGTTATCAATTCCATCACCATTATTCACCACCAAGCCTCTACCTCTTCTACCTCTAGCCCGATAAGCCATTACAACACCAACAACCAACCCCAAACAAGCAAATCAGCCCAAATATTGAAAACCCAGTTAACTCAGTCACCAATTTCTACAGAACAACCCCAAAACACTTAATCAACAGTAATCATACTCGAATCGACAATTACGGAGCAATCTAGCAACAACCCAGCAAAGAAAATAAGGATTCGACACTTACCCACCTTAGATCTGGTCCAAAATCAGCAAAAATGGGTTGAAATCAGTCCGAAAACCCTCAAAACCCACGGATCTGACTTGAAATCACTGTAGCAGGCTCCGAAATCACTGTAGCAGTCTCGAAATCACTGTAGCAGTTCCGAAATCACTGTAACAGCTCGAAATCACTGTAGCAGTCTCCGAAATCACTGTAGCAGCTCCGGAAAGGGGTTTTGGTTGTTCGAAACGTAAAGAACAGCTCCGAAAAGAATCGATTGGTGAGTTTCAGGTGTCGAAATCAGGGTTTCGAGCTTCATCTGAGGTCGTACAGCCCTGGGTGTGGTCGTATAGGCCTGGGTGTGCTGATTTTGGTTTCGTACAGGTTCCAATAGGTCGCGAATGGGAGATTAGGACTCCGAATGGTTGATTTGAAGGCTGAAATGGGTTGGAAATGGTCAGATCTATGGACTTTGAAGGTGTGTAAGGGTCCCGGCGAGACTCTGGCTAGGGTTCCGGCGAGACTCCGGCGAGGGTTCCGGCAAGATTTCCCGGCGAGGTTTAGGTTTCCGGTGAAGTCCCGACGAGATGAACGGTGGGGATCGAGCCTAGAAGCTCTGATACCAAATGATGCAACCAACATATGAAAGGGAATCCAAGATTCAAAGAAAGGAGCAAAATCCCATTCAAGGGGATAAACCCCAAAGGGTAGAGAGAGAAACTATGTCTCAATCAATATATTCAATATTCTTAATAATCAAAAAGCTACCTAATGAGGGCACAAGACACCTATTTATAGACTCAAAACCCTACACACACTAAAGACAATAAAATGACAACAATACCCCTAAATCCTACTGCATCATAGTTTGAGTAAATGGCACGGCACGACATGATTTGAGTAAATACTGTAAACGGGCTGGCACGAAGCACGGTTAACACAGAGTTAAACGGGCTAGGGCGGCACGACACGACACGTTTGACACCTCTAGTTATGGGGTCTATGTGAAAAAAATGATAGTTGAGAGGATCTACGTGTACTTTTACCTCATTTCTTGTCAAACATGGTGTCAAACATTGGCCGGAGAAAACTCTTGTTCAACAAAAGGAGGAAAATCGGATTAAAAAAAAAACAAAAAAACAAAAGGAGGAAAACTATAATAATCTGCATTTTCAAATAATCAGCAATACGCTATTAGTTTTGTCTACTTGATTTACTTGAGAAACATGTTTTGCAATCAAACTACCCATGAACTTCTGGAAGGCATGACCTAAACGGTCTTTATCCCATTGGGAATCACTGATAGATTAAATAGGGAAATAATTTTGCCACTCCCTTTTTTGTTAACGGCACTCTCTTGCAAGTGTATTTTTGCACCAAAAAAACGCTTACAGGGGAGTACCGTTAACGAAAAAAGGAGTGACAAAATCAGCAGCTATTAAATATCTAGATCGCCAAAATTACCCGTCCAAGTTACAAGCACATTCATATAAGTATACAACATATTCGACAAGACGTCCTCTAACGATAGCTCATGACAAACCATTCCACCCCTTTTGAGCAGTTGGAATTAAGCTCTCAGCATCCATTATAACTTGAGAAATGTAAAATAATGAAACTCGGATTAGTACCAGCAAAAAAAAGGGGGGATTAGTAAATTGGAAGAATCCATCTGAAGTGCAAGTGGGGGGAGGCAACCATGTGCATTCAAGGATATATCAATCGAACATCAAAGTTGGAAGCAAAGAACATCAATTTGTAATGTTATTCTTTTTTTTTAGGAACATGTTAGAATTGCATTGATGAATATGATAATTACAACCTGCCGTGTTCAACTAATACAACTGTTACAAAGACCTATTATACACATGGAGACAGAGAACACATCCAACCAAATGAAGGATTCAAGTCCAACGATAAATTGATCAGACCGTCAAGAGTCAGAGCCGCGCATGCTACTTGCCGATGCCTAGCTGTCACGGTAGTTCCACAATAAACGATGCTTTCCACAAAAACCGACCGATGCCAACCTAGTGCGACTGATGCCAACGTAGTGGCTTTTTTTACACCATCCGGTAGAGAGCACTGCGTGCTTGGAAAACACCTCATGCAACTAGATGACCGAGAAGCCAATTACAGCGCAGAATCGATAGTGAAAATGCAGAACCATACCGCAACCATGGTTATCGAAATATAAGCTACGAAAGCCAAAAACCACCACCGCAAATGTTAATCTACCCACCCCATCATACAGAAAACAAAAATTACAGCTGAAAACTAAAGAACAAAACATATAAGACTTTAAACTAATGCATCTCAATAAAACCTACACCAGTGTTTTGCTTCTTCTCTACGCTGGGTTTCTCTCTCTAGAAAAAGTTCAGTGTCGAATTGTTTTGCCCACCTTTTTTTTTTTTGGTTATTCAGAATTTGGAAGCCAGAACATAAGTCACCATTGACTTGTCAATTTTCATGTAACAGAAATTTAAAAAAAGGTTTATGCATATGGTGCTCCATAGTAGCACGTCAATCAAAACTTGAAATCCAACTGTCGGGATCAGACCTAGAAATGGATAAACAGTATTTGGAGACAAGCTCAGTCAAGCTTTGTAACGACCCGGATTTTTGCCCTATTTTTTTTTGAATAAATAAATTATTTTTAAATCAAAACGTCTATCATAATCAATTAATTATTTAAAAGTATAATTCGATTATACTAAAACCTAGAATAAAAATTTTGGTGATTAAAATTAGTTTAGCATATATATTATTAATTAGCTTGTAATTATATTTGTATATATATCAACCTGTAATTTCTAAAATTAATAATAACATTAAAAAGTATTATTAGTTCTCATAAAATTATTCTTCCTTATTAGATAAATACAAAAAAGTAATTATCCTATCTTAATTATCTCTTTTATTTTTTTTAAATTGCATGCATGCTTAGACTCCTTCCATCCTTCCCTCTCCTACTCTTACTCAGTTTCTACTTCCTCCTTGTCCCTCAAACCAAGCCCGATTCGTTCATACAAAGTCCAACGAAACCCAACTTCCACTAAATTCGATTTTATCCAACTTCTTCCAAATTCACCTACAAATACCCCACCACATTGACCACGAACTTATCCCTACACCCACCGCAATTCTCTGATCAGAATTGAGAAGAAAAACGTGGGCAATCCAAGCTCCAAGCTATGGAGTTCTAGAGAGAGAATGAAAGAGAGAGAAAAGCGGGTTTGTGCTCTAAACCCAACCGAGATCCGAATTACCCATTCCAATCCATTCCCACAACTCCTAGAATCACCAAGCAAGCTTCAATTCAAGCCCAAGGTCTCCCGATCAAGAAACCCGAAGTCATCTTCCCCAAACGTTCAAAGTTTCGATCCTTGATCAATTCGATCAAACCAAGGTATTATAATCCCTTCCAAACACTCCTCTAAGTATATTTGATGTTTTTATACTTAACCCATAGCCCCTTATCGTCCCATGCATCGAAACCGAAGCCAAACGAACAAAAAAAAAATACCAGTCGAGACCTTGCGGCCGCGACCTTCGGGCGGCCCAGCCGCAAGAACCAGGTACCCGAACCTTGCGGCCCGCGAACCCCACTCGGTTCAACCTTGCGGTGAAACCAGTTTTGGTTCGAAACCACTTTACGACCTTCTGAAACCAATTTTCGACCCCCGATCTATTTTTCCTAGACTTCTAACACATCAAAGATCATAACTTGTTAATGTCATATTTTATTTTATTTTATTATCTATTTATTAGTTATTTATTTGAATTCTTGTAAAAGTTTACAAACGAAAAATCCTTACGACTTTATAAACCATTTTATTAATTCCCAAAATATTTTTTTTAGATTCTTTACATCCCAAAGATGATATGTTGTTAATCTCAACATATTTTATTTATTAAACAATTTATTATCCATTTATTTTACTTTTGACATCTTTAAAAATCATTTTTATTTTAAAAATAATTCCGTAACCCTCCGGACCCACGTTTTGATTTCGAACATGTTACGTAGGACCGTTGGACTCCTTTTAGAGCCATGCTACTTATTCTAGTGTTGTTATTTATTTATTGTATTTATTATGATCATTAACCAATTTATTTTCCTAATTAAAAATTTATACAAGCCTGGATTAAATCCTTTTTATTAAAACTTTTATTTAATAAAAATTCCTTGCTTTATTAATAACTTATTGATCATACAAGACTAAGGGCAACGGCCCATCCATAAAAGGTTACGTGATTTTTATGCTTATTGTTTATTTCAATTATTATTATGATTGCTTATATTTTATTCCAAACTCTGATTGATATGTTAGATTGGACCCTAGAGACATGGGGTGGTATGCGAAATAGAAATCCCCTAGACGATGCTAGGTAATGGATGAATTGGAAAGTTTTGTTGATTTTAGATTGCCTGCAGGCGTGATTTTGAGATGTGATGAGATTTGTGATGAGATTGAAACTGGCGGGTGTCCAGTGATGAATTGATAGACTGGCGAGAGTCCAGTGATGATTGTGATGATTGCGAAGTGGTACATAAGATAGGCGAACCCTAGTTGTGATTCAGGCATGGTAAGCGTTCTTTTGTTGTATTGAGAGGGATACACGCTGGGTACATAACTTAGGTGCAATCCGCGACAGCAAAAGAAAGTGACCCCATGGGACCAAGCATGGCTAGCGGTTGGGGAGGAAAGATCTCGTGGATTGAGATCTTAGATCACACGTCAGGTTAATGAATAGTAATAAATTGATTGATATGAAATACCTCTGTTATATTTCTTCGTACCATGTTTATCCTGCTTGATTGCTAGCTGTGAAGTAAGAGGGGTGGTTGGGTTGGATTATTCTACTGGGTGATTTATCACTCACGGATACGTCTGTATCCTGGTAAATCTATTGCTTCGGCGATCAATTTGCCAGAGGGCGCAGGATTCAATGGAGAGGATTCAACAATGGTGCAGTTCGACACAAGAAGAATATCAGGAATAGAGATCGAGTATGCTTGGGATTCGTATCAAGCCTAGAGTCGGCTCTGAAGTTAATGAATTTCGAATATGTAAATCTATCTTGATATTGTAATAGTTAAACCTTTATTTGAAAAATCATATTTGTTTAGCAAATTTTCTTAAGAAATTATTTTATTTTGCTTCCGAAAAAGCGGGGCGTTACAAGCTTCACTTCTCCTGTTGGCGGATCCAATTGCAGATAGCGGATGGCTCTGTTGGTTCTTCCTTGTATGGCAAAACAGTTAATAAATTTTCTCAATGGCTCTCAGAGTTTAGAGTGTAATGATCAAGGCTAAGCAACATTGAATTTAAGCATTAGTTTTGTAAATAATTATCAAAAAATTCCATTTAAGATGTCACGGTGTCAGGAGTCCTAGCAATGGACAATCTTTAGTTAACAAAGAAACTGCATAATGAAATGTATGCTACATAATACATATCAGCATTCCAACGAATGAATGCCCAATCAAAAACTTCCAGTGACCAATAAGAAAATCCTTAAGATTTAAAGAGAAAATACCATAGAGGCTCTATGAGTACCTTAAAAAAACTTACATTTGAATGAAAGAAGACACTACTGAGGAGGATTTTACCCAGGTTTTGAGCGCATGCATTGCCAGAAGAGCTTGAAAGGACCGGGTACTTGTTGGAATTTTGGAGGCAGCGGAAGCAAATAAAAAGATGGTTTTCGGAGATGTAGGGCAGAGCCCTACAGAGCTCCTGCTTAACTATAATTATACCAAAGAGGACTTGATAGTAGAGAATATGATTGTAGTGATCTAGTTTATTCATACACAATAGTGAGTACAAGTTAGCTCTATTTATAGAGCCATTTACACAATTCTAGAATAATCTAGTTAAAACCCATGTCATCTCTCACAACTTCTAGACTATTCCATGTGCCCAAATACAAATTACTTTTACACACTTCTAAGTGTAATCATTACTTCTACACACTTCTAATTATTTTAAACTTAGATATTTAAATACTCATTCTACATTATTCTAGAAGATTACAAATTACTTTTTCTAACAGAACTGTCTTAAAAGGGTTACCTTCAAAGCATGCCTACACACAACACAAGCCAAATAAGCTTAAAATGTGCCAAAAGGAGCATTACTTGATGGTGGACCTTAAAAAGCAAAGTGGAAATGATAGCACACAGGCCCACAGGCATGAGAAAGATAAAATGTATTCACTTCCTACTTGAACTTGAGCGTTTGAAGTTTGAATGTCAATCTTCTCATGGCATAACTTAAAAAACCTAATAAATAATAATCACTTCCTTCGTTAGTTGCCGACAAGGAAAGTAGAAACAGAAAACAACAAGGAAAGCCGCAATTTCAAATATGATTAAAAAATATCACAATCAACATATACTGATGGGCACCATGGAATCGAACCCTTCAACAAAACTTGCTGAAAACTAAACTCCATGAAAATACACTTGTGGTCTCATTATCAAAGGATTAGCTTGCTCTTCTATTTGTTTGCATTGCCCTAGGAAGTTATCTTGAGAAAGTTCCCAAGAATTTTCAGAGCAATTGTCTCTAATTTCATAGAAGCTCCATCTCTATTTGTAAAATGGGTACCCAAAAGAAGAGTAATGCAAAGACTATGATGGGTCTAGTTACTCTAATCATTATGTGCCCCAAAACATCTAGAGACTTGAAGCTGATTGATTTAAAAGGTCCAAGTACCTAGTCTGACAAATTCCAAACTTAGACATCTTTAATAGTTACTTAGTTAATTGCATGCAAACAGCCGAGTAATTTTTCCCCTAATTTCTTCCTGTAACTTTTTCTAGTCTTATACACCACTGCATAAGTACTTATAATCCCAGTTTTGCAGGAACATTCCAAATTCATGGTTCCAAAATACCTTAAGAAAGCCCATTTAGCCACGTCATAGTTGATTAGGGCATGTTTTGTTAAGTTAAATCCCTAAAAGTTGCCTTCTTTTGGCTACAAGGTTCACATGAAAAATGAGAATTGACATCATTAGAGTGACCTCATCAAAATTCAGGAAGGTTGTGTAACTGTAGCTCGATATTTTTATCGCTTTGGCCGAAGGTAGGATGTTATTGTATTTGTCAGTTAGATTAATGCCAAGGTATCGATACAGCCCCATCAGCTCCACGAGTGCTGGACCAGCCCTGCTGATCTCTGCTCTTGATAAACAAAGATAGTTTTGATATTGCAGTATAACTGGCCCAAAAGATTTTAGAAACCCTTTAGTTTAATTTACATTGACAAACCAAAGTCACCCAAATCTAGCCAAGTAGTTGCTTTGATATTCTAGTACTACAGGCCTATAAGATTTTACGAACTGTTCAGTTTAATTTATACTGAAAAACTAAAGTTGCCTAAATCTTGCAGCCTTGCCTAGTAGTTGCTTTGTTGACCTACGGAAGTTCATGTTTCCAGTCCCTGTCATCTCCCTGTAGACTCCTTAGCTGCCTCTTAGTGTTAGTAAAGAAAGAAAAGAAACCGTTTACTTAAAAATGAAAATTACACTCAAAATTCCCTGCAGACTAACTTTGATCAATTGATTAGGGTCTTAACTCAAACCCAGGCAACGAATCCTTTGAGATTCAGACCAAAAGACATCACCGAATGCTTTACTTCTTATAACTTGCATGATTGACGAGAAATTAAAGAATTTGGCCTCATTCTTTGTTCAGATTCAGAATGAGTTCAGTGATCATTCCAAGAAAAAAGAATCAGTTGTCATTATTTTAGGTGGTGATAACTGAAACTCCGTAAGTGATAAGAATTACAACCAGCCATCCATGAACACAATCCACTATACAAGACGGTATGGATCAACTCCCAATGTACTTTGTTGCTCTATTTTTATTTTTGGTAATGTACAGGCCCGGCCCTGGGCATGGTCCACAAGGTGAGTGCTTTGGGCCTCCAATTCTGGGCCCAATAATAGGCCAATAGGGCCTCCAAAAAGTGAAATAAATGAAATATTACATATGTCAAGTAGTTTGGTAGAAGCTATGTCGCACCGACACTTCAAAAGGGCGCCGTGTCCACGTATTGGACACGGGGACACGCCCAAATACGTATTGGACACGCCATGTGGCGTGTCCAGTAATTTTTATTATTTTTTGATAGGGGACACGCCGGGGACACGGCTAGGGGTCAAAATGTAATATTTTTTAAATTTTTGGGGGTTAATATGAAATTATTCAAAACATTTGGGTTAAACTGTAATTTTCCCTTTGAAAAAAATTTATACAATTTGTGAAATTATTCATATATAATGGTTCATAATTTTTTTTATATATATGTACATATGTTTATTTTTTTTTATTTATACATGTGGCGTGTCCCCTGCCGTGTCCGTATCCCCATTTTTTTGGAATTGCCATGTCCCGTGTCCGTATCCGTATGCGTGTCCTTGCTACATAGGGTAGAAGGTGTTCGTGTTTTAACCATGAGATTTTGTGTTCAACACTGTAAAGACCAAATTCCGTAGTCTTAATTGTATTGGCAATTCCGTACGACAAAATACATATTTATATTGAGTTGTAATTTTATAATTTTTATAGGCTAGTGAGTGTTTAGAATTAGAGTGGAAGAAATCATTATTATTTGTATTTGATAGTGAGCGTTTTGGATAGAAAAGGAGGTCGACTATTGCGAGACGGATTTTGGCGGAGACGGATCGATGGACGGATTAATCGGGTTTTCAATCGGCATCTTCTAACTTTTTTTTAAAAGAAAGAGTAACGTAAATAAGAGGGCCCAATGAAGAGGTCTTATTACAGGGTTGGACCATAGCCTTATAAAAAAAATTTGGGGGCAGCCATTCTATTTCCAAGGGAGCCACATATGTGCACTGTGATAGTAAGAACAAAAGAAAAGGTAGTGGCGGCAGCAGCAAAAATTGAGGCGACTATTTTTTGAGAACTATTCGGAAAGGGGATTTTCGTGAGGTCTATCGGAGGGCTTGTGGATTCAAGGCCGTTGGCGATCAAGATCACTGGGTGCGGTGTATATGTGACTCGGCAGGTGATACTTAGAACATTGTGAGGATTTACTACGTTTGGATAGGTATATTTGTAACTGCACAATGATTATAGTGATTTGATTCTTTCCCGTGGTTTTTAGTTTTTACCTATTTTGGGATTTTCCACGTATATCTCTGCATTGTGGGATTAATTGCTTGCGTAGTTTTTGCTGGTATTATAACTTGGTGATTCGCATTCATATTGTTAGGGTTTTTACAGATTATTAGGGAACCCTGCTTTTTCAAACACTTGGTCTCTACAATTTTTAAAACAAACAATCTTTTTACATTGTACAAGAAATGGTTTTGATTTGGTGCCTTGACACTCGAACACACAACCAAAGATACCAAAGGCTTGTTTCAAGCCATCTGCTAAAGCACAAGGCTCCTTTGCTTCTCATTTTGAATAACTAAGGGCTGGGCCTGGTAATGTAGGTATCACGAGCCGGCTCACGCCCGTTTCACACGTTTCTGCGTAGGGTGAGGTGGCCCAAAGAGTTGCCGGCAAGGAAAACTGATCCTCAGACCTCAGGAAAGAGCAACCCTAGGTCTCGAGCCAAGACCTCGAGGCGAACCCCTTGTGGTTCTTTTGTTTCTCTATTAGTCATAATTTCTGGATTGGGGCATCCAAACACACAATCGACTGGGTATATAGAGCAAAGCGCCGCAAGAGATATCTTCAAAAAACAAAACTGCCTCTCCACATACCCAATTCAAGATTAAACACGAACCCGTAGAGCGTGTTGGGATGGTTCAAATTCCAGATTAATTAAAAGTCTTGCACATGGTTTTTTGTCTCTGGAACTGAAGTGATGCTGGTGTTGGCTGATTTCCTTCCTGCCATGTGACCTTCCAACTTCCTTGATGGGAACATGTAAAATGTTATTAATGCAGGGGTTAATTGGTAGGTGGTTAACTGGTTATATAGTGGCATGAGAAGTGTTTTTCGGCAATAGAGAGGAAGAGAAAAACAGTGTGTGCAAGTGTAAAAGTCAAGTTTTGTACTTGGTGTGAGAGTGGGTTCTTGGTGAGAGTGGGTGTATAAGGGGTTGGGTTTGGGGTTTTTCAAACTCGGGTGTTCTCTTGTACTAATTCTCACACAATGAAAGAACGGGATCCTCTCCGTGGAGTAGGCGTGTTTTTGCCGAACCACGTAATTCTTGCGTGTCTCTCTCTATTTCTATTTTTATTTTTCATCGTACTTCCATTGGTTGCGATTGTGGTTGTGTTTCAAATCTAGGTTTTTGGGTGCTTCCGCATTTAATCCCAACAAGTGGTATCAGAGCCAGCTTGGTTCTTGACTGGTGTTTGAGATTCGAGTTCCGTTACATCCACAATGAAGGCAACGATCAACTCTTAGTTTTCTCTTGAGCAGTTTAATGGAAGCGGCAGCTTTACCCTATGGCAAAGGAGGGTGAAGGATATTCTTGTTCAACAAGGGTTGGCTAGGGTGTTGAAGGGAAAGGATGGAAAGCCGGCGACAATGAAAGATGATGAATGGGAAGAGTTGGAGTCGAAGTGTGTGAGCACTATTCAGCTTTGTATTGCTGATAATATTATTAACCATGTTATGGATGAGGATTCGGCATCGGCCTTGTGGGAGAAGTTGGAAAAGCTCTACCTTGCGAAGAGCTTGACCAACAAGTTGCATCTAAAGCGGCAGTTGTACAAGCTAAGGATGGAGGAAGGCGGGAATCTCATGGAGCACATGAACGTGTTCAATGGTTATTTGGATCAGCTTCGAAAATTTGATGCAAAGATAGAAGAGGAAGACAAGGCCCTTTTGCTTCTTACTTCGCTTTCGACTTCATATGATACTTTGGTGACAACTCTCTTGTATGGGAAAGATACAGTGAGTTTGGAGCAAGTGCAGTCGGCGTTGGTTTCTCATTTTACTCAGAAAAAATCAAGTTTTGAGGGTGGAGAAAATTCGGCACTTGCTGTTCAAAGTGAGAATCGGGGAATGACATCTAATGGTAGATCCGGAGGGAACAACAGGTCCGGGTCTAGTTCTACAGGAAAGGGTATACAATGCTATAGTTGCAAAGAATTTGGCCACATTAAGCTCAATTGTCCTTTGCGCAAGAACAAAGGGAAGAAATTTGATGATGCTTCGAGTGCTAGTTCTTTGGTGGTAGCAGATGATGATGGAGATCGTCTCACAGTCTCCGAAGTTATAAACACTTCTTCTCGTGATGAGTGGATTTTAGATTCGGGTTGCACTATGCATGTTTGATCCAAGAAAGAATTTTTTGATACATTCCAAGAAAAAGATGGTGGATCGTTGTTTTTGGGCGATGGAACTCCATGTGAAATTCAAGGTTTTGGGAATGTAAAGATAAAAATGTTTGATGGAGCGGTTCGTACTTTGGGTGATGTGGCTTATGTCCCGAAGTTACGAAGGAATCTAATTTCACTTAGCCGGATGGACTCCATTGGGTGCAAGTATTTTGCTGGAGGTGGAGCCATGAAAATCACAAGCGGCGGTAAGGTCCTAATGAAAGGAGAGAAGCGCAAAGGATTGTATCGGTTGATTGGCAAAATGTTTACTCGACAAAGGTTTGGAAACAGTGTGCACAAGGAAATGGGTACCCAAGGTGTGAGTCTTTTGCAGCGAAGACAAAGTCATGTTTCCAAGTTGTCAATGTTTGTGAGAATGTAAATCCTATTGGTGGAGAGGACGGGTCAAGGTCCTACTCTCGTGTCAGTTGATGATTATTGGCACGGGGCGGCTACACACGTGTATTGGCCGTGTGTTTCGAATCAAATTGTTGGACCTTAATTTGATTCGGTAAGTGTAGTTGCCGTTTTCAAGGCTTGGTGGTGGCACGGTAATGCGTGGAATTTTCACCAAGGTGGAGATTTGTTAGGATGGTTCAAATTTCAGATTAATTAAAAGTCTTGCACATGGTTTTTTGTCTCTGGAACCGAAGTGATGCTGGTGTTGGCTGATTTCCTTCCTGCCATGTGACCTTCCAACTTCCTTGATGGGAACATGTAAAATGTTATTAATGCAAGGGTTAATTGGTAGGTGGTTAACTGGTTATATAATGGCATGAGAAGTGTTTTTCGGCAATAGAGAGGAAGAGAAAAACAGTGTGTGCAAGTGTAAAAGTCAAGTTTTGTACTTGGTGTGAGAGTGGGTTCTTGGTGAGAGTGGGTGTATAAGGGGTTGGGTTTGAGTTTTTTCAAACTCGGGTGCTCTCTTGTACTAATTCTCTCATAGTACTAATTCTCTCATAGTGAAAGAACGGGATCCTCTCCGTAGAGTAGGCGTGTTTTTGCCGAACCACGTAATTCTTGCGTGTCTCTCTCTATTTCTATTTTTATTTTTCATCGTGCTTCTATTGGTTACGATTGTGGTTGCGTTTCGAATCTCGGTTCTTGGTGCTTCTGCGTTTAATCCCAAAAGAGCGTACAACTGTTCCCCACTAAAAGCACGTCAATATGGGCAATTCAAGATTATGAAGATGATAGGAGGAAAAAACTCACTTGGATGACATCTTCAACCAGATCGTTGCATCTGTGGGGCGTGGGCTGTTTGTGGTCTCCCTCTGACATCCCCCATGGGCTCTCTCTCCTCGCTACGGGTCTCGGACTAGTACCACTGCTACTCTCACTTTCTCATCTCTCTCTCTCTCTAATCTGAACTTCTTCTGCCTCCTTTGGGATCTGATCTGGAGTTTGGGTTGGGGGCAGAAGAGGAGGAATTAATCCGCAGTGCCAATCGTTTCAGGTGCGATTATTCGCAGTCCCATTTTTTCTCCCTTACCCCCTTACTGCATGCAGTTCACTTCCAAATTTTTGAGAAAGAAAATTTTCTCCAGGAAACCCATAAATTGTACCTGATCTTTCCATTATACCCTCCCTCTCAAAAATTACCCTTCAAACCCAATGACCCATCCCAAATAAAAACCCTAAACTCCCCATCCCCCATTTACGTCGTCCAGACCACCTCCCACGCCATTTCCGCCTCCCACCTCCTCCACCTCCATAGCCACCACCGCAGCACCGCCACTCCTGCCGCCGCACCACCGCCACACCACCACCTCAGGTGTGTTCTCTCTCTCACTCTGTTCTTCTTCTTCTTCTTCTTCTTCTCTCTCTCCCACTACAAGAGAAAGGGCTTTTCCCAGCATTTTTTTTTCGACATTTACCGAAAACCCCAGGAATAGTTTATACTGTACTCCACACGCGGCAATAAGAGAAAGGAACGGCCAAGACTTCGACCCGACCGACGTATTTTAGTAGTATCAAACGGGAAAAAAAAAAACCTAGAGCCCTAAATCGCGCAGTCTCCTCTCCCACTTCCCACCCCATTCGTTCCCTCATCTCTGACCGACTGACCCTAAAAAACAACAACAAACACATAATAGGTTTTTGGGCATTTTTTTTTGCCAGATAGGGGTTTTATGATTCTGAGTGTTTTTTCGGTATTATGTCTGTGGATTGGGTATTTACAGGTTAGATAGAGGGGTTTGTCGGGGGATTTGATGATGTGGAGTTCAATTGTGAATTTGAAAGAAAACCTCCACAAAATCGCGCTCCATGTTCACCATGACGACGAAGTGCTCGAGATCTTCAATTCGCCAGATCGAAAAGGTCATCTCTACACTGACCGCCGGTTCCATATAACTGGATCAACAAACGTATTTCTTGAGAACTATAAAATTGGAACAGGTTCCCCAACCCCGCCCTTTACGTTCTCATTTCATAGGACAAAATAAATTCATGTGAACCTATAAGACCTACACAAGTTCCGTTCTTTTTCTCACTTCTCGATGGGTGACCGAACACTTTCCTCACTTATCGAAGGGTGACCAAACACATAGCCTGACGGTTCTTTCATTCGTTTTGTGTAGGGGACGATTGCATTTCAATTGTTAGTGGTAGCTCAAATATCAAGATGAAGACAATCTATTGCGGACCTGGTCACGGAACCAGGTATGAATGTATGATCTAGCCTGGTGGTTTGCCATTCGTTGTTCATGGTACTATAATAGTGTTTGGAACTAAAACTCATTTAAACTGATGGCATTGAACCTGAATTTGGCATATTTTGTTTCTTTTTCGCGGGTACCTGAGATAGAGCTTGCTCTGCAAACCATCTTTTTCGCGGGTTATAGACTTATAGTTTTACTATCAGTTAACTTCATTACTTAACTTCATTACTGTATGATCTTTTCTTATTGTATTTCATGACCTTGTTTGGTAAACTGTTTTGCAGATAGATGATGTTATTAATCAGGCTCAATCAACAAGGGCAGCTTTAGGGTAACAAAGGGCTTTTTTCGGTGACGTTCAGGGGAAAGTGAAACTCCTAAGTGACAAGTTCCCCATCATTCGTGGCTTACTCGGTACTTTCTTGAAACCATTTTTTGTGCAGTTTTTGCTGCCTCTGAAATGCCTTTTTTTCTCTTATCTTGTTGATAATCCTTTCAGGTTCTTCCATTAGAAGAAAGAAATCAAGAGACACTCTCATCCTTTCTGCCGTCATCGCTGCTTGTACGTTGTTTCTTATCATCTATTGGTTTTCAAAGTAACTACTAAAGATGTGAGTGGATGTTACAGGAGAAATGAATGAAAAATGAGAAATATGGTGATTTTGTTAAAGGATTTTGCATATGTAATTTATTGATGGTGAGACTGTTGGGGTTTTTTTCCTTCTGGTATCAAAATGTGGAGTTGTGAAGTGGGTTTTGTTGTACTTTATTGATGGTGAGACTGTTGGGGTTTTTTTCCTTCTGGTATCAAAATGTGGAGTTGTGAAGTGGGTTTTGTTGTACGGAACTAGTTTTAAGACATTGACAATGGCAATTGTTATTGTTCTATCTGTGTTCGGTTTTGGAACACGAATATAGGAGGATTCTGTGATTTAGGTGTTTGATATTTGTGGTGGTTTACTTCCCTCAGTTAAATCGACACTCTTTGGTTTGTGAATTGTCACGTGTTTCTTGTACTCCTACTTTGGTTGCTTATAAATGTTTGGTGATTATAGGTAGTGTTTTGTGATGTGTTGTGACTGGGAAAAATATGATGAAGTGCTTTCTTTCTGGAATGCCTGATTTGAAGTTGGGTTTAAATGATAAAATTGGATTGTTTGTCACTTTGTCTTATTTGAAAGAGCTGCGACAGAATATCATTTTGAGCTCGTTTGGTAATTGTGCAAAGCTTTAACAGTCCTCAGCTCAACTAGGTTGGCAAAAATGGTGTATATTGTTTTTTTGGATTTTTTTTAAAGTGCAAGTCTATTTGGGTTTTTTCACAAGAGGTAATGTTTTGAAAGTTGTTTCATACTCTTAATATCGGAATATGTGAAAAACGAAGGAACATAATGTTCCTTATATTCTATGTGATATTAACTTTCCACTATTCTCCTTATATTCTATTCTTTTCCCCCGACGTAGTCTCCCCCTTTTGTTTTTTTCCTTCTTTTGAAGGAACTTATTACAATCCATATGGTATTAGTATTGTGACGCGTATCTATTCACTAATACATATTTTCTGCAGTTTGTTTCCTGCAGTCTGTTTTGTAGCTATGGTACCCTTATGCCATCCAGGGATGTGTGTGTGTGTGTGTGTGTGCAAGTGTATAAAGTGCAGGTGTGTGTTGATTACTGTTGTGGTTGACTGCATTGTGGTGCTGCTACTGTGTTTTTTGATACTACTGCTGCTGTCTCTGCTGGTACTGCTATGGCAGCTCTCTGCTGCTGCTGTGGCAGCTTGTTTTGAATCTGATCCTGTCTAGGTTGCAGCTTGAAGACTGCTGTTTTTGCAATCTGAACTTGTCCAGGTTGCAGCTGTCGTTTTGCAACCTGCTGTTTTGCTCATACCACATGGTAGTTGCTGTTTTGCTGGGCTGTTGTGCTCTTGCTCAGTGTGGATCTGCTACTGCCCATTGCAGCTGTAATACCCCCGATCTTAATTATAATTAGAATTTGATTATGTGCTATGTTTTGAGTTAATTATGTGATTTTGGTCTTGTTTTGCTAGTTTATTAGGAAATGGAATATAAGTGGTTATAGGACACACACACGCAAGATGAATTTGGCTTGGGATAGAACTCTACTTGTTTCTTTGAATTGGGTGTTTAAAACTTGTTTTGATGCATGAATTAGGTGTTCTTGAAGTAGCTCTTCTATATCTATGAGGTTGAGCATGATTAGTGAGGTTTGATGTGAGTTAGAAGTAGTTTGGACGGGTTTAAGAGTTTAAAATCGCAGGAAGAACAGGAGATGAAATTTCTGGAAAATCTGCAGGGTTGAGAAACCTTTTGTCTGACCTATTTTTGGGGAATTTTTTTGAGGCAGTTCCTGAACTCCAAAAATTACGAGATTTTTATTGAGAGTTCCTCTATGAGTCTTTTATCTATGGTAAAAATTTTGGGATCAGATTTGAAGTATTAAATTCTGTAGAAATTCGTAACCTAGAAGCACGCAATTTCGGACTGTGCTGACTGCACAGACACGTGTTGGGGAAACGGCCATAATTTTTAGCTCGTGCAATGAAATTGCGATCTGATTTCTGATTTTGAAACTAGACTCATAGACCTAAAAAAATGCATGAAGATTGTGTCTTAGTTATTCCTGTGCAAAGTCAGATTTTAAGTTGAAATTAGAGCTGCATGATATGTTCTCTCAAGGTTAGCTATGTAACTTCATAATTTTACCCTAGGACCTTATGTGCATTAAAAATAGGCTTGTTTGACATCCTCTAATCATGTTTTGTTGCTTAATTGTCTTAGGAGATTCGGGTGACACGTGGATACAAGGTGAGTGATTAGTACCCAAAACACATGGTTTGTTATAAGCTTTTCGCTTCAATGATGTTTTATACTTTGATATGAACTCCATGGATTATGAATGAAAGGTGGACATGTTTTATATCTATTAATGGCATCCTCCCACGTCCCAGCTTGCTAGGGGACACATGCTAAAAGGCTAGCAAGATATGACTGATATGGGAGAATGTAAAGACGTCTTAACTTATCCACTACCGGGGACGCCTGGTAGACATGAAATGAATAGAGGATGTGCATTACTATGTTATGTTGCTATGAAATGTGATTCTTTTTCAAATGGTTTTATCATTGTCCATGGAAAGCATGTGTATTGCGTATTAATCATTCATACGAGCTTTGGCTTATGAATTTTCCCACCTTTCAGGCAACAGGAAGTAGAGTGGTGGCATGCAGCCCTTATTTTGGACGAGCTATGTAGATGTAGACTTGTAGAAATGAAGTTATGCTTGTAGACACTTAGCTTTGTATATGATTTGTTTAGCTTTTGAGTTTGTAAGTAAGCACAGCTATGAGAGGTTTACCTTTTGGTTTATAAAACCTATGTAAGACTTTGGTTTGTTATCAATAAAAAGTTGACTTTTGCTTCTGCTGTTATGTTTAGTCCTTTTGATTATCACTTGTTTAGGTGATTTTTGATTTGTGATTTGGCCTTAATGAGAAATCACTGGCATTTGTCATGATTAAGACCTCAAGGGGCGGGTCAGGGTGGTGACAGCAGCAGCTGAAAGATTGCCTCTAAGCTAGACGATTGCCTAATTGGTATTAGTTCTGCTTGCTGTTATGCTATCACAAATGCCTTGGGAAGATCGTTGTTGCGGCTGCACCTTAGGCAGCTCTCAGTTGGCCCAAGCAATCCACCAAGTGGGGGGATGCAATGCTTTGCAAGTATGTGGTACCGGGAGGTGGCTGTAGCTTTCCAAGGCATTCCATTATTATTCTCTGGACTACAGTACCCCCTTGTCCAAATAGATAGGGTTTGGCTGCTTCTTCTTTTTTTCTTGGTTTGGTTTAATTAGCTTTTACTTTTTTTGTACTGATTTTTATCTCTACAAGGATACTTGTTGCAATCTATGTTTAATCACCCTATTTATGAGTGAAAATCGGATTTTAAATGCTTCTAGATATATTACTTTTTGTAATTTCTCGGTGCATTAGCATTTCCATTTACATTGGTAGTTATACAGATATATCTGGAAGCAGGTTAGGGTAACTGTTTATGGGGGCCTAAAGCAAACTTTTTTTTTAAAGGGGCCCCTAAAATCTCAATGTATGTTGAAGAAGTTAAAAATAGCTGCGGAAAATAAAAGCACTTCATAACGAAGTAATTACAAGCATTTGAGAGCATAACCACCCAAAATTAATAGCCATTGCAATACCTCGAAAATACAAAAACATACTATCATTTTAACATTACTCTTCTCGCACTTTTAGTTGCATTTCTTAGTTCAAACGGACATTTGGATTTCTTAGTTCCTGTGACGCGTGCTATCTTCTTTGCCTTCCCTTCTTTGCCATTCTCCTTCACATTACCTCCTTTGTCCTTTGCCTTGTTGATAAACGGTCTATACTTTCCACCCCGTTCACATGCAAACCGCATCCTTGGCCTTCGGTTCTTTGCCATTCTCTCTGACGACTTTATGATAATCACAAACCCATTTTCCTTGCCGGTAGATGTTATCAAATCTCTCAATATATCTTCAGATGGAAAAACCTACAAACATGATTGAACAAAAACATTTCATAGCAGTAAACAAACAAAATCAAAAGAACCATTGAATCATCCACATGTTTGAAAACACTCACATTCTCCGTTATAAACTCCCGTGTGAAATCATATAGGTCCAGCCACACTGGTGGACCTATGTGGCTGCCGTGCGCACTCACATTCTCTGTCGTAAACTCCTGTGCGATCACTGGACCTATGTAGCTGCCGTGCGTTGAAGTATCACCCTGAAGAAAGTATCAAAATTTCAAAAGTCCATTAAAACAAGTTTTCGGCCTCTCTGGGATCTGTTTCGGTAAGTGAATGTCGAAAATACATAGAATTCGGTATATAACTGTTGAACATAAGTATCAATTTTGGTAACAACATGTCGAAAATATGTACAAAATTTGGTAAACAACTGTCGAACTATAGATATAGGGAAAATCATACATACATTTCGGTAAATATCTGTTGAAAACAAGAAAATATTTCGGTAACTACACGTCGAAAATATGTTCAGATTTCGGTAAAAATCTGCCAAACTACTATTTTCGGTAAATAGCTGTTGAAACAATGATTATATTTCGGTAACTACACGTCGAAAATATGTTCAAACTTCGGTAAACAACTGCCGAACCACTATATACAAAAATCATATATACATTTCGGTAAATAGCTGTTGAAACAATAATTATATTTCGGTACCTACACGTCGAAAATATGTTCAAACTTCGGTAAACAACTGTCGAACTATCTATATAGGGGAATCATACATACATTTCGGTAAATAGCTGTTGACAACAAGATTATATTTCGGTAACTACACGTCGAAAATATGTTCAAACTTCGGTAAACAACTGCCGAAACCAACAAAATTCATATATATACACTTCGGTAAATAGCTGTTGAAAACAAGATTATATTTCGGTAACTACACGTCGAAAATATGTTCAGACTTCGGTAAAAAACTGCTGAACCACTATTTTCGGTAAATAGCTGTTGAAACAATAATTATATTTCGGTAACTACACGTCGAACGTCGAAAATATGTTCAGACTTCGGTAAAAAACTGTTGAACCACTATTTTTGGTAAATAGCTGTTGAAACAATAATTATATTTCGGTAACTACACGTCGAAAATATGTTCATACTTCGGTAAACAACTGTCGAACTATATATATAGGGAAAATCATACATACATTTCGGTAAATATATATCTGTTGCAAACAAGATTATATTTTGGTAATTGAATGCTGAAAATGTATCTAAATTTCGGTAACTAACTGTCGAGTATGGTAATATTTTACAGTGGTTAGCTACCGAAATTACCTACTTTATTCTGTTCATTCTGTTCGAACCAGAAACATCGACAAAACTCTCGAAAAACTGGGTTTACAAAACCCACACGACACAACAACAAAACAGAGGCATTGTAAATGGAAAAACTTACCTCCTCACGCGGCTTCCAACATACAATGTCCATCACAGTATCTTTCTTCTCCTCTGCCATCGTATGGTTGCCAATAGAATTTGATTCAATTTCAAAATCTAAACCTACAAGTGGGTCAAAAAATGGATCAATGGAAGGACTTGAACCTTTCATTGATACATTATTTGGTCCTTGTTCCTCCTCCATTGAAAAATTTGAGAGAGAGGAGAAAAGAAAATGATGAAGAGAGAGGAGAAGAGAAGAAGATGAACAGTAGTAGTAGACAGCCGAAGAACACCTGTGTTTTTTTCTTTTAAAACGTGGATGATGATTTTGAGGGGGAAGGGGGAAAACGTGAATGATGATTTTGAGGGGGAAGTGGATAATTTAGGGGTTTTGGTCTTTGGGGCATATAGGTCATTTCACGTATAAGTATAAGGGTAAGTAGGTCACTTTGCATTAGGGGGTCATGTTGTAATTAGTTGGCAATTTTTAACGGGCTAAGGGAGAAAAAACGAGGCTGCGAATAGTCGCCCCCATCGTTTTTGGTTAAATTACAATTACCTTCCTTTAGGTTATCTAGTACTAGTATATATAGTATTGCTAACTTTTCATAGATTTCCAGGATTATTAAAAATGACATTGACCTACCTTTCAGATTAACACATTTCAAAATGCCATATTTAACCCCGTCTAAAGCAAAAAAATAAATAAATAAATACTCATCCCGCCCCAATTTGTTAGCCATATTAACTGGGTACCACCACCCCTCATATACCACCACCCCTCTTATAGGAGGAGGGTTACCACCACCCCTCCTATACCAAAGATATATAAAAGTTTCTCTTTAGACATTCATGCCACTTTTAAATTTTATCTACCTAATAATTCATAAGATTTTATGTTATTTTAAAAACTTTACTTAGTAAAACTAATTAAAATCTATTAAATTAGATTCATATAGCTCCTAACAAGTATTGTCAAATAAAAAATTATAATTAATTTGCTATACAGTTGGAATAAAAGGGATGAGTAAAAATTGGGAGGGAGGGAGGGAGTATTAAAGAGATTGGAAAGATCTTGAGATGGTAAATTATTGGGAATCTAAAGGTCCCTGAGGTTGACGTTGTCGTATCTCTATGTTAGATTGATTGGATAAATTACAAATATCACCCTTAAGGTTTATATTTACATAGCACTTAAGCCACTACCCAGTTTCTATATGGTTTATTCAAATCTTTTTCATATTTGTTCGTTTTTGCGTGAATTTTTCTTAGATTATTGGTTCGTCTCGACGAAAAGAATTCAAAATGTAAAACATAACTATACAAGCTATTTTTAATGGATTACAAATTTAATCCGACAAAATCTCTTATCACCCACCACCGTTAACCAATTCACCTCCGCAATCACGCATTGTCATCACCCACCGCTGCCACTTCAACCCACCTAAGCCGTCCATTCAACTCAGCACCTTGTGGGGCCGAGAAACAGAGATTTTGAAGTACAGGCCATGAAACATATATTGCTCTCACGGGAGGCTCCCCCTCGGGAGGGAAAATTTAAGCTTAATGTGGACAGGGCATGCAATATAAGTATGTCATTATTTTTTGTAAGTTTATATAATTGCAAACGTTGGAACGAAATATGTGCAACGTAGTGATATGTTGGGGATCAAAAAGGTACGCGAGTAATACTTTGGGGACCAAAAATGTTAATAAGCCTTTTCAATATCGATGGTTACTTGCCAATACGTCTCGGTTTTTTGCGCCTTTCGACACCATTACACTCTGATATAATAAAGCCCAAAATTTGATTATTGGTCAAGGGGTTGACAACTTTCGTTATGCCATTGTGAGTGGTATTGGGGGCAAACATTGTTAACTTCTACTCACCGGTGGACAAATTCCCGTTGTTCAGAGCTAGCTAGAGGAAACACAAAACTTTTTCTGTCCCAGTCAAGCAAACACAAACATAGGGAAAAAATTTCAGTGACGGGTGGGTGAACCACCCGTGGTGCCCGCTTGGCGCATCTGAGCAGTTTATTGTGTTTTTGGATGGCTCGGATTTGGTGAAAGAAAGTGTTGGGATGAGAGGAGAGAGAGGGTTTCAATCCGAGCCATTCAAAAGTGTATTGGACGGCCTGGATGTGCCGAGCGGGTACCACGTGGGATATACCCACCCAGCACCGAAAAATTTCTCCAAACATAGGTATGCTGTGTCCTTCCGTATCCTGTAAATACATGAGTGTTGGCAGTGTAATAACAGAACCAGATGCACGAAGTAGGGGAAAAAAAAAATAGATTGAGGTAATCGTATGCCGCACCTCAGTGAGAAAATATAGCGTAAAAAATCCAGGAAAATGTTATTCAATCCTTATAAATGCATTGGGAAAACAAGTCAAATTGCCCACACTGTACTTTTATTATTCATCAATGCATTTCTATCGTGTTCCCTCACCCCAAAAAAAAAAAAAGACTGACAAAGTGTTTCCGAGCTTGAGCAGGTCTGATTTGTCTTCAGACGATGACATGAATAATTGAAGGGAAAAGGTATGATCTTCGCATAGGATGATCAATAAGCAGAAGGTATGCGCTTGTATGGATCGCCTAGTGCGCAGACATTGCCAGGACGCGAGAATACAATCTACAACAGAACAGAATCCAAGCACTTTCTTGATCAGTTGGTAGTAAATGAGAGAGACAGGATAGCCACCAATAAGCAAAATAAAATTGCAACTGATGCCCATCAATGGATTCTGCAGATGTGATCGGAACTTAGACGAAAGAAAGGGTTCCTCTGCTTCTTACCAGGGAGGGTAAATAATGAATAGAAAGTTACCTTCCTGTTCATTTCAAATCCTCTATCTCTCTTGTCCATTTAATTTTATTTCTTTGTTATTGCAACGACTTCTGTTTACATCATCAATCTCTTAAACTAATGATGTGCGTGCGGCTGATATGTTCAAACAATTAAAAGAACGAGAATGGAGCGCAATCGGCAATAATAGCATGGCAAGGCCTAGAGTAATACCTGGTAGTCTCCAAGTGTCCTTGATTTGAAACCAGCTGCGCAATAATCAAAATAATACTCCCATGTCCGGATGAACTTTTCATTGAACCCCAATGCGATGATTTGGCTTAAACCGAAAAACATAAACGCTCAAGAATCAATCTCTAGGATACGTCAAGGACTTGGAAATCAATCATATTAGTTATGTGTATAACAGATTCAACTGTTTTATACCCTTCTAATCCTAGATAGGCTTCCAAGTTGCAAAAAAATTGTTATGTCAGGGTAATAATAATAGGTCATAATCTTCAATTTGAGTCGTAGACTCAACAGGGTTCGAATTATGTCGGCCCTCAAACGGTTTAGTTTTTTTTTTTTTTTTTACCTCTGTTGCTCCAGAAAGTTTTTCCTCCAACATCTGAGTGTTTGATGGTAATGTATCCCTATATTTTCCAGGTGCTCAACACTGCACTTGAAGCACTTGATTAGAGGTTTTGGAAAGTGAAGTAAACAGAAATAATCAGATAACATCATATTACAAATTAGAAGAATAATTGTTTGCTTTTACCAGAGCCTGGATGAAGCAGCCATTGCTGATGTTATTCTACTTAACGAAGGTAGGGATCCACCTGGGAAAATATATTCCTTTATAAAATCCGAGCTTTTCCTGTATTCATCATATCTGTCATCTGGTATCGATATGGACTGTGAAAAAATCAACCAATTCTTATCTGTCAGCAAAAGGCTCAGTAATATATCCTTGATGTTAATTTAGCAAATGTAAATCATCTTTTCTCGATTTCAAAAGTTACTTGTGAACATTTGGCATTTTATTTAGTGGATTTGTTTGCTCTTGGTGAAGGTGTAGGTTGATAACTTAATATTGAAGACTCAACATTCATTACTTTCATAGCTAAAATGGATTTGACATAACACGGTGATCTGGTTTTAAACAAGTGACACGGAAATGAAAAATTGTTCGAAGGGTATCAAATTATTCCATTGCAACTAAGAGATAACAATTTTTTTTTCTTTCCAATTAAATTTTGTAAATAGTTCTAGGAAGAGTAGGAGTCTGTCATAAAACAATTTCATCATAGAACACAATGAACAACCAATAACCACCTCCAACGGGATAGCGAAAAAGAAGCAGCATCATTACCTGTAGAATCAGCAGACCGTTTTCTGCCAATGCTGAATCACAACAGCTAAAAAACTCCTCCATATACTCATGGCCAACATGTTCTATCATCTCACTGCATATTATTGTTAGTAAGGCTATAACGAGTATGTTACCGTTTAAGATGAACTTACTCACCAAGATATAATTCTGTCATATTTGCAGGTAACAGGTAATTGGCGGTAGTCACAAAGAAGGAACTTTATGTGGTCCTGACAGGGAATTGATTTTGAATATAGTAAGAGGAACAACTACAACTTAATACTTATCGGTCACAAAGATGCATGCATTATCTAAGAGTGTAGAAATGGACCCTTCTTGTGAGGTTCTGATGCATGAAACACTAAGAATGTTTACATCGAAAATCCTAACTACAAAGTTCAGTGTAGAAAAGGCAATGTATTTTGCAAATAAGAAAAAAATTGCTGCCGAATGAGAGTTAACATACCAATTGCAGACTTGAAGATGAGTACTAAAACAGATCTACTATGTACTTGGCCATCTCTCGATATAATAGAGCCATGTACAAGAGTGGTAGACGTAGATAATTTTAGCATCTCATAAATAATTCAATAGCCTTCTGTTTCCATACCAGCTTTTAACAGCATCATGGATTAAAATAAAAGAAATCACTTGTTTTGGGTATTACATAAACGTTTTATTCTTCCAAAGAAAACTTTTACTTAGGAAGAGAAACCAAGTATATATGGACTTAGAACATTGTAATCACCTGAAGGCCAGCTTCCTTCACTTTCATTTCAGCAAATCTCAATTGCTCCTCAGATTGAGTGATGCCAGTGTATTTGCATCCCGTCCTCTCGACAACTTCAACAGCCAAGCTTCCCCAACCACATCCAATCTCAAGAACTTCATGTTCCTTATCAATTCTTGCCTAGGTTGGTCAAACATAAAACTAGTATTAACAAATATGTCAACCCAAACCGATATGGTCATTTTTCAACATAAGCGTCACCTTTTCTATCAAAACAGAGATTTTTCTCATCTGTGCAACTTTCAAGTCTTCGTCTTCAGACTAGAAAAATAACATGGAAATGAGTCATAGGACAATATAATAAGTGGAAAGGACAGCGAAAAAAGAGTTATACGTGGAGACAAACTATAAAAAAGATTCTGACCTTAAATATCGCAGAAGAGTATGTCATTGTTTCATCGAGGAAAAGAGCAAACAGTTCATTACTCTAGAAACACCCAAATCAAAATAAAGTAGGTTAGCCCCACATATTATAAACCCCTTGTTATTTGTAACGGTACAAAGTGAAACAAAAGCTGCACAGGTAATCGCATCGCAGAGTGAGGCATGCAAATTCAATTACTCTAGAAAATGATCAGATTGGTCTATTTGAAAATTCAAGAGACTAATTTCCTACACTGAGTAACAAAATCACTCACTAAGACCATGTGCATAATAGGCCTCAATAACCATGTTTCTTCAAAGCTTTAATATACATTTCTCAAAGGTGGGATATGCCTACCTACCTAGTACCTTAATGTCTATATGGTCGATATATGTCCAGAAGCTCTACAGGTAAGGCAGGGAAGGAACACCAGTGCTGATAGTTACATCCCTTCTCCAACGACCTTAAAATCTGGTTCTGCAGACGCATTTGTTGTTAGCATCCTAAGACAACATCAAGGTGAGTTGTTTCACAACCTCAGATTTCCCGAGATTGTTTATGTGGTCTCTTTCAATTTTAAGTCCATTTATGTCTTCCATTCTGACTTTGTGCAAATTTCCATCATAAAGGAAGACGAATTCGTCATTTTCCTTGAGCTAAAAATTGCTTCAAAGCTTCTTACAACTTTCTCAGAACTCCCTTTTCCGGCATAGCCATGCTCCATATCAAAGATTGACCATCTGAGGGCAATGGGACACAGCTGAGTGTCCATATTATTGGATTTTCTTCTTCTATTTCCTCGTATGATGTTTTTCAAGTAGCACCGGAGCATTCAGCACGGCCACTTTGCTTGTTATGAAGTGACGGTATAAAAGCCATACAACAAGAGAGTTGTACGTTCTATAAACTGCAATTTGTAGACATACTAGTTTTCTATGTGACTCCAAAGAGAATTTCCAGACCCATTTCCCATACCTTTATCCTAGAATTATTTACCTGACACAAATACGTAAAGGATTTACTAGAGACCGTGTGACCTATATAGTCCCTCTATTTCACATTCTTGATCTTTTTTCAGCTGTCAAGTCCTTCAATCAATTTAGCAAATACTGTACATCTGTGAACAGAGCGAGTTTTTTTTACCAATCGAAAGATAACCATTATTTCTTCTGAAAAGATTTCTACTTCTGACAAATGCTCTTATGAACTTCACGAAAACAAATCAATCTAAAACAACAACGTATCATACCAAGTCATAATGACGTGAGATATTCCTGCGTGCTTGCGTAAGGGAATTTTGTCGTGTTACATGACGAAAGAAATATTTTGCAGATCCAATACAAGCAGTGAAAAGCAATGGTGTCCACCAGCCCCTAGAGCAAAGGTAAGATATGAGACTTATGATATGACTGCAAGCTGAGTGGCAACATGGGTAGTCTATGGACCAAAACTTACCTCCTCTTTGAGACAGAATTCTTTAACTCTCGGTTGGCAATGAAAATCTGCAGAAGAGTTCAGGAAGGACAACAACAAAACTAGAGTTTCGAACTTCGAACAAGATTCGTTTGTCTTACCATGAATAAGTTTTGAAGGCCTTCATTTGTATCGACTAAAGAAAAATCACCATTTATATAAGCATCTGCAAGGCCTAAATCAGCCTGTGTAGCAACCTGTCAAAAGAATTCCAACACAAAATCGACTGACGTAATCTTAACAAGCTTTAGACACTATTCTAATTCCTGTACAGGATTTAATCTACCCTTCTTTCTTTTTTTCTCTTATTGTTTTAAGGTTGACTCCCTTCCTTCATTGATATGTGAATCTATCTTGTTAATACGAATGTCAAACAAAACTAAAGAATAATACCTTCCAGTAGAACTGGGGATTGTGAACTCTGATGGAAGTTTTAAGAAGGCATTTCTTTCCGGTCCCTTCAAAGGTGAAAACTGTGCCTCCTTCCTCCAGTAAACTGTGGTACCAGAAAAGTTTTTGCTTTCATTTTCACGATGGAATTCAAACAAAAAGTGCAATACTGAGACTTCCAGTGACTATAAGAAGACTTGGGTACATGGAAAAACCAATTATCAATTAAGATAGGACTTAAAACGAGGTAGATTGCGCAATTTTAAAGACAAACAATAGCCAGTAATTGCTGAGGTGAGATTGATGTCTTAAGTATAAAGGAGAAAAGGTACAATGAATTATCAAGATGCTGAGCCCCTACTGCTTTAAAACTATGAGGTACAGTATCAGACACAACAAAATTTATCTACAGTCAAGACTCTTTGTTAGGGGCCAGAGTTTTTCTCTGGAAAACGGTGATCTAGTTTGGCTGAGCACGCGCATTTATGAATTATCTGAAACTAAGATTGTCTGAATTGAAGGTAGTAGAGGCCCTCACAATTGTGGTATACCAAGAAACAGACATAAAAAATATAGGTGTATCCAACTGTGTGTGTATCAATGCACAAGAGCAGAACTTGTCACTACATAAGCTCCAAAAGTCACTGTAGTTGGTGTTGGCCATCTAGTTGCATGATGTGTAACTATGCACGCAGTGCTCTCTACTTGAGGTGACAGAGTCACTTTGTTGGTATCGGTTAGTTGCTATTATAAGGAAGTCTTGTCAATAGTGGAATTACCGTGACAGTTGTAATTCGTTGTTCACGTGTGCAATTAGTCTTTTTTCCAGTTATCTTAGATGCACACGGTAGGTTGTAACCTCTTATTTCAATAAAGTTCTTACTTTTCCTTTTAAGAAAAACTCCAAAAGTTATCATTGGTGATAGAGTCACTTTGTTGGTATCGATTAGTTGCTGTTATAAGGAAGTCTCGTCAATAGTGGAATTACCGTGACAGTCGTAATTCTTCGTTCACATGTGCAATTAGTCTTTTTTCCAGTTATATTAGATGCACACGGTAGGTTGTAATCTCTTTTATCAATAAAGTTCTTACTCTTCCTTAGGAAAGAAGCTCCAAAAGTTATCATTGGTGAAAGTATGGCATGATTACAACTATTCATAAGATTCTTTTCCAGGCCATTGGAATTAAGTAAAGATACAATTGACAGAAAACACAGAAGGAATTAAGTTATGATACAATTGACAGAAAACACAGAAGGAAGGAAGGAAGTCGAATTGACAAAACATTTGAAGTTCTGAGATGTGTAACTCTGCTTTGGTCATCTATGAAAGAGAAACACCATAAGCATTCCATTAATCCTGACCCCAGTTAAAGGAATGACTAGTCCAGAAGGATATGAAAATAGGTCAAAACATGAAAAGATAAATTCGGGCGCACGTATATGCACCAAAAGAAGAGAATTTAAAAAATTACGAAATCAGTGAAAGAGAACATATAAACAACATGAACTCACATTAAACAACCAGTAGAGATATACTGTCCGAGGAACCTAGTAACAAGAAAGCGGGCGGCTCCTGTTTCCATCAATGAAGGTACCATATGTTTCGGGTTGTTTAAAACAGCACAAGTCTTTCCAAGCATAGTTAGCATACCATAAGCCGCAACTAGGCCAGCCTGCAAAAAGATATATGTCAATCGTCAGCAATACAATGCCTAGCAGTTTTTTTTTTATCCGACCTCGATAATTAACATTCGCGAAAACTATACAGGCAAACCATAATACTGTAATAGAGTAGCTGCAATTATTCAAGAAGGCACTACTTGCAGTTTACTATTCGACATGTAAACATTTCAACAGCCTTCCGAACCAGTCTCACGTGTTTTAAAGGAACAAAGTCCAGCATACATATTAAAGTCATCGATACCTTTAGTCCATCCTCATGAAAGCCATAGCCTGAAAGAAATGCAATGCGAAACAATAGCCAACTTTGTGTTCTTTTGAGGCAAGTAAAATAGCTTTTAGCATACTGATTAATTTCGTGCGTTAATCATATCCAAATGATCATCGCTATAGCATGGTTTTCAGCACCGTTGCCGCCATCAGACGCAGTAATATGTTGCCTAGGGCTGCAATCGAGCTGAATATTAGAATGTTCAGATTCGTTCATTAAGTTTTTTAGCGAATTCGAGCTCGAGCCGAACTCAATGAAAATTATGACGAGCCAAACTCGAACCGAACTTGCCTAGGTTTGGGTCGAACTCGAGCTTGTTCACGAGCCTTAACGATCCAATAATTTCATATTTTTATGCTCTCATACAGGTCTAAAACTGCAAATAAATTTTTCATTATGTACATAAATATGTTCATATACATATAAAATGATAAAAACATATACTACATAAGTAAATTTTTAGTAATTGTAAACGTTTAGACTTGTACAAGTTTTAAAAATTTTACTATATAACTATATAAAATCCCCATGATACACATATACTTTAGGTTCGCGAGCCGAATACTGCTGCGTTCATGTTCGTCTCATTTATGAAACGAGCCTAAAATTGAGGTTCAGGTTCGGTTCATTTAGTAGACGAATCGAACTCGAACGAGCCTTTATCGAGTCAAACCTCGAACAGTTCACGAATGGCTCAATTCATTTACAGCCCTACTGTTGCCCCTCTTCCCTGAGGGGGCTCGCAAGTACTCTAGTCTCCCCTTCTCAACCTTTCACTCAGCAAAAACAAGAAAAGAAAAGATTACTGAGTTAAAACATTAAACATGTGATAACGTACGGGATATAATAGAGGTTAGAAACAGAGAAGGCATTGGCAACTTATGAAGTACACATACTTCGATCTATATGGGAGTCAACGTCGATAGATACATATCTTGAAAGTATCCATAATATAAAAAATATCGTATAATGTTTAATGTTGAGGCACTACTTTTTCAGTATGAGGGCGAAATTGTTAGGAATATAATACATTTTTGAAGTTTTTACATAAATTGTTAGGAATATAAATACATATCTCTCTCTCTCTCTCTCTCTCTCTCTCTCTCTCTCTCTCTCTCTCTCTCATATTTGAAGTTTTTACATAAATTCCCTAATAGTTTGTATTTTTTTTCTCATTAATTGGAGAGGAATTTAATACATTTGGACATCAATTTTTTTCTCACAAATTTAGTATTTTTACTGTATATTTCTTTTTGCATAAATTCTCAAATGGTTTGTCTTCTTTTTTTTTTTCACTAATTGAAGAGGAACGTAACACGTTTGGACATTAAATTTTTTTCCATACATGGTTTGTATTTTTTTTCCCACTAATTGGAGAGGAACGTAACACATTTGGACATTAATTTTTGAGGAATGCTAGGTACAAAGAAAACTTACCCAAAAGTACTCCGAAAAAAGCAATGCATGGTTGAGAATCACTTTGATGATTAGGTCACACACATCAAAGTGAATCTCAACCACTAGTTGCTCTTTTCGGGATAAATTTTCTTTGTCCCTAGCATTTTCCTTAATTTTTTTTCCCACAAGTTTAGTATTTTTATTGCATGTTTCTTTGCGGATATAGTGAGTGTTTATTGACATAAAAATTGAATTCAAAAACATATTGATTTACATACTTGTATGAATAAATTACGGTGTCATCTCCGTTTCTGAATCCTAACTCCGCCCCTGCTGATTACAGTGATGTGTGAGTGTGTTTTTCTGTCTATTTCGGAAGTGTGAGAGGTGGGTTTATATAAGGAAGTGGGCCAGTAGGTGAGGAGAGGAGGTGGTGTGGTGGGCAGGCATTGAAGAAATAGGGTGGTAGGCTGTAGGCTTGGGGATGAAGAAATAGGGTGGTAGTAGGTGGTGATGAAGGCTGCCGAATTTGGGGAGTATTTGGGGAGTAGGGCGGTGTTCAGTTCGGATCATCGAAATTCGATCGGGAAAGGGGAGATCTTTACCTTAACAAGGTAAGGGCGCCCTTACCTGAAGTTTTGTGTGTGTGTGTGTGTGTGTGTGTGTATATATATATATATATATATATATATATATATATATATATATTGGATTTTGATTTTCGCGCTCCACTTTTTACTAATGGCACTCCATTTTGTTCATGAAGTTATTAGTAACTTCACGTTTAAAGTAGAGCATCATCAGTAAAAAGTAGAGCGTGAATATCAGTTTCCATATATATAGTCCCGATCAAGTCCACACCTCTTATGGTCAGGACCGTCCGCACCTCCTCTTTTCCGATCGAATTTCGATGATCCGAGCCGCTCAATGTGTTCAAAACGTGATTTTTAGGGGTACTCGCCTGAAATCGGCAAAAAAAAAACACCGGGAAGGGCTTGATTTGAGCAGTTTTTTATTGAACCGTTCAATAAAAAACTGTTCGGATGAAGCCCTTCCCGATCATTTTTTTTCCCGATTTCCAGTTGATACCCTTAAAATCACGTTCTGATAACATTGAGCGGCTCGGATCATCGAAATTCGATCGGAAAAGGGGAGGTGCTGACCGGAATCAGGTCAGGGATCCCTAACATGATCCGAACTGTGTATGTGTATATATATATATATATATATATATATATATATATATAATCAGAGTTATAGAAATATAGTATTATTATTATTATTATTTATATTAGAATTTATAACAGTGCAAATATTTATTTTAAAAGTTTCGGAATGTTTCAGTAGGATACTAGCTAGTCTTAAAAATTCTTGTTTGATTCAATACGGAGTAATATATATGTACGTGTAATTATTCAAATAACCTACTAATTCATTCGAGTTAATTAATTTGAAAATTCGTCTTGAGAATCCAATAACTTAGCATAATATTGATCCCCAAACAAATATTTTAACTCGTGATGCTATTCTATCTAAATTGAGACTTTGGCTCCATTCAATTAGTTCTTCTTTTTCATTTTGCGTCAGGAATAAATTGCACACTATAATATCGGTCATTACGAGACTCGGTACCTACCGATATCATTACATAGCGGCCACAAATATTACATGCTTTTGTACAAGCACAGCCAGAGTTTGTGTTTAATTAAATTCCAACTGGAGTGTAATAATACACGATGTGTTATAGTAGTGATGTGGATGCCCATGGAATGGGTGGTTATAGCAAACGCGCAACAAAAAAATATCATGATGAACGGAATTATATATATGTAGCGCGTACTCTTTTTCCTAAAATGTCCTAAGGTGCTTATTGAATCGGACGCGGAGGCGATTGTGAGGAAATGCGATGATGATCAAGACCCTCTCTCCGACATTGCAGTAGTTATTCACGATTGCTTAGTCTTGAAGAACTCATTCAATTCATGTGATTTTGGTTTTGTTAAACGTGATTGTAACAGGGCTGCACATTGTTGTGCTCAAAAAGCCCTTTCCTCTTTGATGTCCGGTTTGTGGACATCCATTTTACCCCCATGGGGTTTGCATCTCTTTGATGTTTAGGCTCTGCCTATCAGATGAAGAAAATTCTTCTCACCTTTTGTCAAAAAAAAATAAAATTCACTACATACGCGAAATTAACGATCTAAGAGGTACAATCATAGTATTAGATTCGCAAAACGATTGATACTGGAAATATCGGTAGAAATATATAAATTAGAATGGGCAGATTAAACATAGCATAAATTCGATCGTAGCTAAAAATAAATAAAAAAATTATGGTTGTACAAATCATTTGAATCAAGTATTCGAGTGGTTCACATGGTTATCAAAAAGACAAAACATAAAAGTAATCTAAGGCCTCATTTCAGTAACTAAAATATGTACTTATTTTTTGAATTAAAAGTGGTGTATTGTGAGAAAATGACATGTCTCGTAAAGCGAAAAATAAGTACTTAAAAAATAAAAACATTAACGAAACGGAGCCAATGTTTGTAGAGATGAAAGAATGTATAAATCATCACTTTGTCCGTTTTTTCCTAGCTAGGCCCTTACTGCTTTCGTTAATGAAGCTAAAGAAAAGATAAGTAAGCCTTCACGAAACAGAGGACTAATTAGAGGCAAACTAATTGGTGTGATAGCAGAACTAAAAAACAAATTGGTGTAATAAAAAAAAGTGAAAAAGCTGTCTTTATTACTTATTTTTTGTTTTTATTCTAAAAATTATGAGTTTCGATAAAAAGAATTTACTTTTTCGATTCTTCGCATGGAGACGAATTAATAATCCACATAAGTTTGATGCCAAAAATAAATGAAAAAAAAATTGAATAAAGACCCAAAATAAAAAAATCAAGTTAACTTTTTTTATTCAAAACCACCCGTACTACTTTTTTTTTTCTACTTTACTTGAAAAAAGCACCCCTCTCTATTTATTTTTTACTTTTTTGGTTAAGGAGATCACTCTCTCCAAACACTTTTAGACGGTCCTGATTCAAAAAACTGGACGAAATCACGAAACTAGTCGAGGAGACTTGACTGGATCCAACCCCATAGATTTAAAAGGTGTATGGCATGTATAAGGCAAGAGTCATAACTCATCCCCTTTCCATTTAAACCGGGTGTTGTAGGGTATTAACTCATCCCCTATTTTTTTTGATCAAACCACAAACATAACATTAAACATACTAAACTTTAAAATTTACATATTTAGCTAGAGAATGCGCTGCTCTAACCTCCGTTCTTGGAACCTTGGAAATAACAACATAATTAAACTTACAAGCCAAATAAACAATATCAGACAAAATAATCCTAACCAAAGGATGAACCCGATAGGCCTTCTGGAAACCTTGCACCAAAATCAAGCAGTCCGAGCAAATTTCCATTTATTGTAGGGTATTAACTCATCCCCTTTCCATTTAAACTGGGTGTGTAGGTTATTAACTCATCCCCTTTCCATTTAAACCGGGTGTAGCCAGAATTGGGAATAGTTTTTGGACTCTCTCTATTTGTAGGATATTAACTCATCCCCTTTCCATTTAATCCGGGTGTAGCCGGAATTGGGATAGTTTTTAGACCCTCCCTATTTGGGATGGGGGGAGCTCCTGTCCCGACCAAGGGGGCTCCGTTCCGGTCTTGCTCTGATGATCGAAAACATTCACTTCGTAGAGCTCGTCGAGTTGAATAAATATGCAAAAAATCAGTTTGATCGGATATCATTAAGTGACTAATCGGAACACATATAACTTGGCAATAATGGATTCTAGTAGATTTGATCCAGTGTTTTGAATCCATTCTTTTCAAGACAAAAAGGTTTCAATTAGGCACTTAATGATATCCGATCGAGCTGATTTTTTACATACTTGTTCAACTCGACGAGCTCTACGAAGTGAACGTTTCGGATCATTGGAGCGAGACCGAAGCACGACCCCCTTGACCAAGACAGCAGGCTGCTGTCCCTTAAAGCAGCTCCCCCAACTCCCTCTATTTGTAGGGAATTAACTCATCTCCCTTTCCATTTAATCCGGGTGTAGCTAGAATTGGGGATAGTTTTTAGACCCTCTCTATTTGTAGGGATTTAACTCATCCCCCTTTCCATTTAATCCGGGTGTAGCCGGAATTGGGGACAGTTTTTGGACCCTCTCTATTTGTAGCCTGTAGGCTCCGTTTGGATGCGGGTAAAGATTTGGGGGTATTAGTTAATAAGGGGGGATAAGATAGTAGGGGGTATTAGTTAATAAGGGAGGGCCCACATTGATGTGATGTTTATGGAAGGGGGATTAAATAGTAGGTTGTTTGGATGAGGTATTAGAAAAGGGGGATTAAATAGTACTTCGTTTGGATGAAGGATTAATAGGGGGTATAAGGAAGGGTGGATGATGTAAAAAGCTGTCAAATGACCCTTTTGCCCTTGTGCAGTCCCTAAATTCATTATGTATTACGTTTTATATATAATTGCAAATTTAATTATTCTTTCACAATTTAAGCCGTAATATTTAGTTATTATTATTATTATTAAACATTTTCAAATATATAAAATTTGAGTTTTTTGTAAAAAACAAATTCGGGTTTTGTTTTTAAAAAAAATTCGAGTATTTGTTTAAAATAAATTCTGGAATTTTTTTTTATAAAAAAATACATTGTTTGGTAGTTGGAAATGTGTTCATCAAACTAGTTAGGTCAATTCTCATGTGCACAACAATATTATTTGGTGAAAATATGTCTAACTAATTAGTTTGGTTAACTTTTTTCTTATAAATTGTGGAAGTTACTCTTTTTCTCATATCACATTTCATCTTCATCCAAAGAATTAGTTTTTAATTTTGTTTGTCAACCTCTTTGATGGCACGCCGAGTTTGGACCGAGGTGGAAGAGCAAATGTTACTAACAAACGTTACGAACCTTGTAGATGAAGGGATTTGGGAAGGCAATGGCAATGGATGGCATCCCGGCTACTTGGCAGTTCTTCAAAATCAAATGCAAGCTTCACTTCCCCAAGCTGGTATTGAACAAAATCATATTGCTACGAAGTTGAAAGTATGGAAGACGGAATATTGTTATCTTGTATCTATGCTTCACTGCGAAGGGTTTGGGTGGAATGCAAATGAAAACAAGTTGGTGGTAGAAGATGAAATTTGGAATGACTTCGTCCGAGTAAGTTAAAATGTTATAAAGTTTTGCTTAGTAAATACGATTTTGTCTCATTTCGTAAATTATCTAAATGATTTTCCCAACTTCATGTAGGATCATCCACGGGTGACACGTTATCGAGACAAGCAATTTCCCAATTTCATCCAATGGGGCCATATTTTTGGTCGTCGTGAGAACTAGAAGTTGAAGAGAGGTGTTCGAAGAAACATTTTATTGTGACAATAAATGGATTTGCCATTTGATGGCTTCCATTTTTTTTATTCCCCCTTCTTTTTGGGGTAGGAAAAATAAGAAGAAAACAATAAGTGTTGAGTAAATACTAAATTATGACAGCAGCCTTGCAATCAATGCCATATCCTGTGGCTGTGGCTCTCATGAAATAGATAAGTGAAGCTGCGACATAGTAGCAGTTAAGCTATAGGATCCAGTCTTAGATGGAAATGACAATCGAACTCCATCAAAGCGAATTCAATAGCCATTTAGCTTGTCTGTTATGAAGTTTAAAAAGAACCTCTCAAATTCAAAATTCATCAATCTCTACTGACAAGAGATAAAAATTTGTTCCAAGTAGAACTACAAGTGCAGGGGTTGCATAATAGATCTGTGATTTCGAAGTAGTCGCAAATAATGATCAGCTCTTCTAATTTCTCCCCAAAAATTGTACATTGAAGAATCAGAATTAAAATATAGTATAAGAATCTGTATTGAAAACTGAAACAATCAATCATGAACATAGTCATACACTGACAAATCTTCATATAGCAACGAACCATCGACATAGTGAAGCATGTAATAGCAGTTCTTGCAGAAATAGCATGGATTCTCTGCAGCCCACTTGTCGTCCACTGTTACCTTCCCTGCTATACAAATCTTACAAACAGAACATTTCTGAAGCCGCTCCTTCATTTGAAACGTGACAATCGGATAAACCCTCCGGTTCTGCAGATCTTTCGGATGAATAAGCCTCATATCCCTCACCACAATTAGATGCTTACAATCCCCTTGGTGACAGTACACATACCCAGCACCAACTCGAAGAGACAAGAGTGCGTAAAGCGCCGGTGAAACCATCACAAAGCGCCGGTGAAACCATCACAAAGCGCCGGTGAAACCATCAGCAAGGCCATATCTAATAAAAAACTTCTCATAATCATATAATAAGAAGAGACAAGAGTGCGTAACCAACAAAAGCATATTCTGTGCAATCTAATAAAACGACAACTTACACTTACAAAGGCTAAGGATTCCCAAAACACACCTCATAGCTGTGCTTAATTATGAGGTCTAGCAAAACACACCTTGTATCCCAAAACATGATTAGAGGATATCCTTAGCACACCTCGTATCCCCGTGTCATCCGAACCTCCTAAGATAATTAGGATTAGAGGATATCAAACAAGTCTATTTTGAATGAACACATGATCCTAGGGTAAAATTATAAAGTTACATAACTAGTTTTAAACGAACATAATCTGCAGCTCTAACTTCAACTTAAAATCCGACTTTGCACAGGAATATCTAAGACACAATCTTCATGCATTTTTTTAGGTCTATGAGTCTAGTTTCAAAATCAGAAAACGGTTCACTATTTCGTCGCTCGAGCTCAAAATTATAGTCGTTTCCCTAACACGCGTCTGTGCAGTCAGCACAGTCCGAATCTGCACGCTGCAAGGTTACGAATTTTTACAGAATTCAATACTTCAAATCTGATCCCGAAATTTTTACCATAGACAAAGGACTCATAGAGGAACTCTCAATAAAAATCTCATAATTTTTGGAGTTTAGGAACAGCCTCAACAAAAATCCCCAAAAACAGGTCAGATACAAGGTTTCTAAAATTTGCAGATTTCCAGAAAATTTACATCTTGTTCTTCCTACGATTTTCAACTCTTAAACCCTTCCAAAATACTTCAAACTCATATCCAAACCTCACTAATCATGCTCAAACTCATAGATATAGAAGAGCTACTCCTAACCCTAGCAAATCATGCCCCTTTACAGGTTTGGAACTTGAATTCAAAGGAATCAAAACTAATTTTCTTTTGACGTAACCCAAATCCAACTCATGAGACTCCACCCCCAATTACATGTAGAACCTGGAATTATCAACTAGCATGCATAGAATTAAACTTCCGAGAACATGAATTCAACAATCAAAAGTTTGGAGTTTACCTAATTTGAGCTTCAATTTCATTCCGGAAGAACTCCCTCTTGTTTTCCCCCTTTTTCTTCTTTTTCCTCTTCTTCGACGGGGTTCTCTCTCTCTCTCTCTCTCTCAAGCGGTGGAAAAGATAGAAACAGGAATAACAGGAATAACGTAAAATGTCTTGAAAGTTTGAAACATTCAGATTGACCACTAGGAATGTAAACAACTCACAAAACTGCAGAACAGAACAGCCTCCTAAACTGCAGAAAACAGCCACCTAAACTGCAATAAATACCAACTCAGGAAACTGCACAACACAACAGCCACCTAAACTGAGTCAAAGTTGCAGAAAACAGCTCGGAAACTTGGGAAATAGCTTACTAAACCAAACATGGGCTCAGAAAATTGAATTTGTTGGGAATCACAAGGGTACGCTTGGCTGCAACAATAAAGTTACCCCGCCAAGGTATCCACCTTAATAACAAACTTACTCATGGCTTAATTCATTCATCATTGCCCGTACAGAAACTGCAACAGCACCTAGGGACTGCATTGCAATTGCAACACACACACACACACACCTGCATAGCAATTTGGTAGGCTATTTCTGCAGTTTGTGGGCTGTTTTTTTGGTAGTTTTAGGACACAGTTTGGACATAGCATAGAGTCAGCAAAAAAAAAACAGCCTCCTAAACCCAGATTACAGCATGTTGCAACCCATAAAACTGCAACAAATAGCAACCCAGAAAACTGCAGAAAACAGCCACCTAAACTGCCCAATATTGCAACCCAGAAAACTGCAGAAAACAACCACCTAAACTGCCCAAAATTGCAACCCATAAAACTGCAGAAAATTTGGACAAAAATCATTGGCTCAGAAAAATTTCCTCATCGCCACTAGTTAACAACCTGAAAAAACAGCCCAGAAACCACTTGGAAACATCCCACAAAACAGTCAAATACTGCACTACAGTTTGCCAATAAACAGCCCAGATTCCACCATTACACACACGCATGGTACTCATGGCAGTTGCACACACACACACAGCAGCAGCTAGACTGACATAGCCATCCAGATTTGCAGAAAACAACATGAGAAACCCATACAGAACACATAACTTATCATGATACCATAGCATTCATTTATGGCATTTGGCTCAGAAAATTTTCATCATTGCCTAACAACCTGAAAAAACAGCCCAGAAACCACATGGAAACAGCCCACAAAGCAGTCCAAACACTACACAAAAGTATCCCCAAAACAGTCCACAAACCACCATTACCAATTCTTGCACCAAAACACAACACACACACACCTTTTCTACAGAAATGGGCTACACAAATGCACACTGCACTGCACTTTGCAAACCCAAAAAATGGACTGCACAAATGCACTGCACTCACACCTGCACCTGCACTTCATAACAGCAGCAGCAAACAACACACACACTCAGAGTTGAGGACTAAATTTGGACAAAATACTTTGGATCATAAAAATTTCATCATCGCCACTAGTTAACAACCTGAAAAACCAGCCCAGAAACCACATGGAAACATCCCACAAAATAGCCAAACACTGATTTCTGCACCTGCTCCACATATGAACATAACCACAGGTGACAACTGAATTGGGCTCAGTCAATATTTATGGAATCATAAGGGAACATTTGGCTGCAACTAATGTTACCCCGCCAAGATATCTACCTTACTTAATAAATGAATTGATTCATCATTGCCCTAGTATGACACACATTAGTTGCCAAAACCTGTCATGCAAGAAATATTCATATTACATTCCACATTCACAAAAAATTGCATCAAATGTAGCAACATAAGGCATGCACAAGGCCTAATCGTACAATCATCCACCATTGTTCCTAGTTTAAGTCCTAAAAGTTCATGACTTAAGTCATTCATTACATTCATTACAAATGGCGTATAATATACTACGAGATAGTTCAGCCACGTCAAAAAAGTGGCTTAAGTACCAATCATGCTTATAAAGGTACTTAAACCACTTCAAAAGGGCACAACTTGTTCAAAGACTTCCTAAATAGGACCATAGACGATGCCAGCAAGGATGGCCTCAACATAAGCTTGTCTCTCCTCGGGCTTGATGCCGTAGAAGTTGTCTACTCTTTGCTCCTCTTGGCAAATGACCGCACTTAACTTGAACTTCTCCGTCAAGGTAATATCGAGCTTTGATAGCTCGTCTGGCACTTGAGTGCGTCGTGCGGATAGCTCTTTGTCATATCCGAAGGAATTGACCATCTTTTCCATATGGCCTGTGCTTAACGTCATCCAATTCTGCATGCTTCCAAGCATGGACAACTCCGCATCACCCATTCTTGTCCTATTCCTCTTTGTGCCTCCGGCATTGGGCTGCGGCATTGAGGTTTGGGGAGTGGACGTGGGGAGTGACCTATGAGGTGTGAATGTTGGAAGTATGGGAGTGGTGGGAGTTGTGGGAGTTGCGGGAGTTGCGGGAGACGTCGGTGTCTCAGTTTGGAATGCATCAAAGTCTTCACCAAATTGGGGAATATAGCAATCATTGAAAGTTGGGAGACTTTGGTTCGCATTAGTTGCGCGCCCCATTGATGCGGGAGTCTCCACTCCCGCCCCCGTAGCTCTATCCTTTCCGAACATGAATTGCCAATCGTCAAAGAACGGGAAGGTCTTCCCGTATATGTTCTTAACCTTTTGAGGATGGGCCTACATATAAGTTGGCCGTTAGTACAAACTTCCATTCCTTAATATTGACTTAAAGCATTGGAAGTACAAATTGAAATTTTGGAAGTTACCTTTTGATAGTTGTCCCATACGTCTTTCTCCACTATGATGCGTTTGGTCACATCATCCCACCCGAACCCGCTAAGGGCAGTAATGTCGACAAGTTTTGCCCACGTTACTTTCCAATACTTCACCTTCGAGTCAATGTGGGGGTTAGCCTTAATAATGGTCCCCGGTAGGAACTTCACTAACTCTTTCTCCACGTGGTTATAGAAACCACATCTGAAGCCATTCTCGGCTCTCCACTTGTCCCCCACCAACTCATTCACCATGCACTTGATTAGTGCATCCTCCTCCTTAGTACTCCAACCCCTACGTTTTACCTTCGTAGGTGCTTCCACTACTTCCACTACTTCGACTTCATCGACTTCATCGTCCATTGCTGCAAATGCAATGTTTATGTTGAATATATAAATGTACAAGTACGACCTCACATATTAAGGATGACATTGGGAAATAGATTGGTACGTTCAATGTTTTGCAAACTCAAATGTACGAAAGGAAATGGTACGGTACAACTTCTTGAAACACAAATGTTACAACGGAAATGCTACGTTACAAGTTCTTCAAACACAAATGATACAAACATGTTCCAAACACAATTACAATGTCATTACAAATTCGACAAACTAATGGTTATACAAGAGATTTGGGTCTTGTCCCCCACCATTGGCTAACCAATGGTTATACATGGCCGCAGCCAGCGCATCCCTCCCAGCAGTCCACTCATTGGAAGAATCTACATTACCAATGTGATCATCATCAGGCACATCGTTCACGTGATCTCGTTCCCACGCGGAGTATTCTTGTTCAATGGGATCGTTGGGCATCTCTCTCCTAATTAGGTTATGGAGAAGACAACATGCTGTCACAATACGGGTTTGAGTCCTTATGGGGTAGTAGGAGGCTGATCTCAAAATTGCAAACCGCTTCTTAAGAACCCCAAAGCTCCTCTCAATGACATTCCTAGCATCGGAGTGCTTCATGTTGAAGTACTCCTCTTTGCTCACTGGCATATGACCTTGCCTCCAGATGTTTATGTGATACCGTTGGCCACGGTATGGTGCCAGAAAACCGTTTCCATTTGTGTAACCAGCATCGACAAGGTAATAATGTCCTGTTATCAATGAGAATTAAGAGAATAACTTAGGAAATGGATAGCTAATGGTAATGGAGCGAAGGGAAACATTAACTTAGGATATGGGAACATACCATGAGGGACTATAAGACCCTCCGGTCTTTCAATGGCGTTCTGAAGGATTCTAGAGTCAGTGGCCGACCCTTCCCAACCAGACAAGACATAGACAAATGTTTGGTCTTTCGTACAAACACCTAAAACATTTGTAGCAATCTCACCCTTCCTTGACCTATATCGTGGCCTGTCAATAGCTGGGGGATTAACTGGCACGTAGGTTCCATCCAATGCCCCAAGACAATTCTAACAAATGTTGGGAAGAGTATTAGAAAAATAAATTTGGCCAACTACAGGGAATATTTCAAATGGAAGCAGTGAAAGAATGAAAAGGCACGAGTGTACCTGAAACCAACTCCATCTACTGTCTTCGTAGTTAGGAGGTACAGGTTCAGGCGTTATTAGGAGCATGTTGTAAAGGCGCAAGACAGCTAGGAGTACAGCATTGAAATGCCTACTTACAGTCTCGATAGATCTCCAAAAGTCAAATTTCGTACGCCTCTGCTTTGTATGGTGACCGAGGACCCACAAGAAGATTGCTACCCTCTCCTCCAGACATACGTTGCGTGAGTCTCCTAACCCAACACCTCGGACTAAACAGCACAATCTTAAAAAAGTATGCCTATTCACCCTCAACTGCTCGTGGCAGTCAACGTCATTACCCCTTACAAGTCTGTTGATATTATTTATGTGTGTCTGGTAGAAGTTTGGATTCGGAGACAACTCGGGACGAGGAGGTTGCTGGCGCGACGTCGACATGATGAAGAGGTAGAGGCGAAATATAGCCATTGCATTAGTAATGAAGGCATGTAATGCCATGACTGCTTCTTGCTCTTCTCTTCTCCTAATTTGTTTTCTGTTTAATCTTGGCATCCTAAAAAATGCTAACAAGGGTTTCATCGATTAAATAAGAACTAAAACTATTTATTCATAACTCCAAATTTCACCATTTGAACTATTTATACATAACTACAAATATGAATGGATTTCACACATGATCATCATGTACTAGTATTCTTTTTAGTTAGACAAAAAATGGTAGGGATCAGATGTGGTTCTATGCTAATCCAGGCTCAGTGGACACAAACCTAACAAAATGCTTATTGATCATTGCCAGCTATGTATGGTACATCAACTGACTGACTGATCATAAAGTAGGCGAAATGCATGGAAGGCTATTTCACAACAACATGTCAACAACCTGAACTGCAACAGAAACATGGCCTAACTCTATTGCGATTTTATCCTAACTCTATTGCGATTTTATCTAATAATACACAGAAACATGGCCTTAGCATGAAACTCTTTTGTGGCAAGTGCGTGTAAAATTTACTCACATACCTTAGGTACGGAAGTATTGAGTAGAGCAATGAAAGAATAGGTGAGACTAATGGCATGAGACTGTTGGAATGGCTCTCGTTTACTATTCTTTTGACGCAAAGATTTGGAAATTGTAAAAGATTGATTTTTTCTTTTCAAAGATTGGTTTTGATATCGACTTTTAAGGAAGGGATAGTGCACTAATAATTATAGTCAGTCTGTTAATCAAAGATCTGAATTACGGTATTAGTGAAGAATGGTAGGAACTAGGAAAATGAGGGGGTTCACCTTGTGTTTGAGCCCACTTGTCACACCCGTCCCAGACATTTAGTATTTTAATTCGCGTATTTATTCGAATTATACGTCTCGGGGTAAAATTGCACACATTAGAAGAATGGGGACTTGTGAGTGATTTGTGGTCGAGTGTACACTAAGATGTCCTACTGCTCCTACGTCTAGTGAGAGTGACCTTGGAAAGAGAGAGTCTATAGACCTTCACTCTTATTCACGCGATATTTATATTGCTGGATCGGGCTTTCGCCCATTGTCCTTCAAGTCCCCCTTTATCATCCCAATCGGGATGCGGTTGCCTGTCGTCGGAGTTAAGTTAGCGGGGTTACCTCAATGTCGGGATAGAAGGGGCTACCTCAACTCAATGAGAGTAGACCATTTTGAACGTAGAATGCATGTGAAAAGCAGAATCCTAATAATCCTAGGATACGAGACTAGTATGGTACACAAGAATTTGTGGACTTGGATAGGTGTTGCTAGTGAACCAGAGTTCATATTGAAACATGGGAACAGATGACCTCCTTCTTATAGAGCTGGTTTAGAGACGAATGCATGCATCTGTTGATACCGATCGAAAGAATGTACTCCCCCTATTACGGATAAAGAAAATGAGCCACAAACTCTTATTTTTGTTCTTTGTAATTTTTTATTTCGTACGAGAAGGGAGGAAATACTTGATTTTTTCTTCCCTGTTGTCTTCGTTGCTGCAAATTTGATTCGTTCATAGTGTATAACATCTTTCAAAACCATTTGCATTTTTTTCGTAGCATTTTATAGACTTAGAATTGGATCGTGAAACCACTACCATTAGAAAGAAGACTTCCAGTACACCAATATCGATATAAAGTTTGTCCCAAATAGATTCCGGATGACAAAGTTATGACCGTCCGAAATCGCACCATTAGAAACACAAATCTGCAGATTCTGCAGAGCAGCCAACTTCGAACTAAAATCTGTATTTACCTACGAAATTTAAAGGTACAAACCCTACATGTTCTGAAAGGTTTAAGAGTCTAGTTTCCAAATCAAAAACCGGTTTGCAAATCCGTTACACGTGCTAAGAGATATGCCCTTTTTTTCCAAGATGTGTCAATGCAGCAAATACGAAATTCAGCAGAACAGTCTGCGATCGAAAGATCATTAAAAATCGTGCACTTAATACTTTTCGATGATTCTTGCGCTAAAACATTACCAACTCAACAATCTATAAGACTCATAAGAACCCATAACCAAAAGAATCGGTTAACCATAAAAAAATGATGAAAGACTCAACTCTGAATGCTGCCAGATTTCCAGATTACAGAGCAGTTTTCTATAAGTCACTACAAATTGAATTCTTATCGGATTCAAGTGATTCCAGCGGCAAACAAACAAGCCTTAAGTCTACATTATTTCATAAGAAGGAACCAAGATTCTATTCTGAGTTTAAGAAGGCGAAAGTCCCCAAAAACCAAGACCCAGTTCTGCAGATTTTCTAGGTTTGGAACAGCAGTCACATGACCCACGAAAATCAACCAAAACCCATCTCCAACAACTCAAACTACACCCAAATCAGCCCCAAACTAGAAGGATTAAGGGCTATCTAAAACATGCAATTCAAGAGAAAATCAAGAACAAAGTAATTACCTCCTTGAACTATGAATCAATAAAAGAAAAATCACCCCTGGCCTTCCCTCCCTCTCTTCTTGCCGCTTCCCCTCTCTCTCTCTCTCTCTCTCTCTCTCTCTCTCTCTCTCTCTCTCTCTACGTACGTGTATAAACGAAGAACAGGAAAAGAGAACACGTACTAGTTCTCTGCTAATAACCTTAACGTCCAGACCCTAAATCCATGGAAAAATCACAGGTATAACAAAAACCCACGCATCATTGAACTCGAAAATCAATAAAAAACACATCACACACATGATATCAGTTCGTCGAACCTCATACCTGAGTTAATCGAGGCTAAAATCGGTTGCACTCACCAAATCGCCACCAAATCGCCACTCCTCTCGAAACTGCACCAGAAATGGTGGGCGGCAGAAATGGGAAGCTGGGGGTGAGAGAAGGGGGATAAGGAGGGGTGAAATCGTCCAGTTTGAAGGGGGATTGGGGGGGATAAATTATGGGGACCTCCAGCCCTAGCCGAAAATTATACCGCCGGATGCCCCCTTCTCCGGTATTACTGAAGAACCGGTACAAATGAAAACCCCTCCTTTTGTGGTTGCCAAACGGGGGTAAGAGGTGGGCTCCAGGGCTATATGAAGGGGTCATAAATTATCCCTGGCCCGTTACCTGCATCCAAACGGAGCAGTAGGGTATTAACTCATCCCCTTTTCATTTAATTTGGGTGTAGCGGAATTGGGCGGAATTGGGGCATAGTTTTTGGACCCTATCTATTTGTAGGGTATTAACTCATCCCCTTTCCATTTAATCCGGGTGTAGCCGGAATTGGGGCATAATTTTTGGTCCCTCTCCCCCTGTTACTCCCTCCGTCCCATTTTCTTTGTACTTTTTTTGATATTCGTGCCATTCTTCAAACTCTTATATCTTCCAATATGAATCTCTAAAAATATGCAATATGGATCTTAATTGATAGTTCTCGATTAGATCTATAATACAAAATTTTCAAAATTACGAAAAATATTATAAATTGAGAGATATAAGAGTTTGAAAAATAACATGAATATCGAAAAAGACCAAAAAAAAAAAGGATGGAGGGAGTATTAATTAGTGCAGGCGGATAAGACCCTGTTCATCCCCCCTCTCCCCACCTTACGCCTCAATTTAACCTACACAATAATCTTATCCCCTCTTTTATCTCTCATTTAAATCAAGTATTATTTTATTCTTCATTCAAACTAGGGGTGAGCAAAAAATCCGTCAAACCGCGAATCCAGTCCAAACCAATCCAAACCGAAAGGTTTGATTCGGTTTTTTAGTAATATGGTTTGATCATGGTTTAAAAAAATTAGAAACCGCTTTATATGGTTTGGTTTGGTTTGGTTTGGTTTGGTTTGGTTTGGTTTGGTTTGTGGATTCACATTCACGGTCATGATTCCAAACCGATCCGAACCGTATAATACAATTATATATAATTTAATTATTACCACTGCCTTTTTGCTGCCTTATTTCAATTCAATAGTTTTTAGGAATTATCTTTGGCATTTTATTTGGTTAAATTATCTTAAGATGTTTAATAGTTGGTATTCTTAGTTTGTTCATTTAGTGACTTACTGGTATTTCATTTTCTTAGTTTAAGACTTGAGGCAATTATTGGTATTCTACTCTTAATTAGTTGGTTGAAGTTAGTGTGTTTTGATAATTTGAATGGAATTGGTTTTAACACGGGGTATAAGTTTTCTTTTAATTTATCTTTGTAATTTTAAGTACTTTAAATATTTTTTGAAGATGATAGTTTAGTTCAAAGCAAACCGTGGTTTAAACCGAAACCGAACCGTATTTATATGGTTTGGATTGGTTTGATTCTATGCCTTTTGTGGGTTGATTTGGTTTTCCAAATTCATAATCCGTAGATATTGGTTTGGTTCTTGGTTTACTACAAAATCGAACCAATCCGAACCATTCTCACCCCTAATCCAAACCAAATTAACTAATTTTTTTATCCATCCTTCATAAAAGTTACATAAATGTGGGTCCACCACCATCCATAAATAATATCTCTACTATCTTATTCATTCCATAAATAATACTCGCGAAACTTATCCCACATCCAATCGAGGCGTAGTATTGTAGCATCATGCTGATGGGGGCCTCACCTTTTTGTGATTGGGCCCCACCTTTTTGTGATGGAGGATTGATAGGAAACATGAGAACTTTCCCAATGGAAAGTTTTTCATGTTCCATAACATTTTCTTAAATTAAATCAAAATCGTGTAAAGAAAGGAGTACTCACAATTTGGATTTTCGTTCCCTTTAGGCTTTTACTAATAAGTTTTTTTTTTTTTGAACCCTTCAAAATATGTTCCTAGTCTGTAGATTTACGTGATACTGCTTTAGTAAAGAATAAGTAACCCTTTTTTATTTTTTTTTGTCTCTATTCAATTTTTTTTTGCATTTATTTGTTTGGCGTCAAATTTTTGTGACTTATTGATTTATTTCTACAAGAGGAATCCAAAAAGTAAAAAATTATGATCGAAACTCATAAATTTTTTAATAAAGACAAAAATAAGTCAAAAAGACAATTTTTTTTTTTTACTTATTTTGTCTTTTTTTTTAAAAAAATATGAGTTTTGATAAAAAAAAATTTACTTTTCCGATTCCTCTCATTAAGACGAATTAATAAGTCACAAATGTTTGACGCAAAAATAACAACTGCGAAATTTTTTTGAATAAAAAAAATAATAAATTAATATTTAACTTTTAAAGCCAAATCCACCCGAACTATTATTCAAGAACATTCCGACGGTTAATTGCATCCAAATAATTCCGACGCATTAGAGCATCCACATCAGGGTCACTACTCGACCCTGAAAAATATAGTAACGAGCAAAACTCAAAAAAAACTCTCAAAACCTACGTTTACCAGCCTCGTTGGAATAACCAGAAGAATAGTCGGAGCTACAGTCCCTCGTTGAAACACACGAGGAACTGTTCATGGGCTACTTATCATTTTATTTTTCTCGATCTAGAGCAAACAGTAATATAGGTTGTGTACCAGTCGTATGGAGGAGAAATTTTTCAGTGCCGGGTGGGCACAGGACACGTGGTGCCCGTGCACCATCTCGGCCGTCCAATGAAGTTTTGGACGGCCCAGATCTGTTCGGCTGTTTTTAAGTGTGAAATGACTAAAATACCCCTCGGCAGCCGAACAGATCTGGGCCGTCCAAAACTTCATTGGACGGCCGAGATGGTGCCGGGCACCACGTGTCCCGTGCCCACCCGGCACTGAAAAATTTCTCCGTATGGAGGGAGAGCTTGATGTACTCCCAGATCTTCTTGACGGTGTCAGTGCGAGAGGTCGAGGAACTGCCGAAGCGCTGGCGAGACCTTAAGAATACCAGTGGGTCGGGTCGGTTCTGGGGCTCCGAAGACGATGACGGAAGCTTCTTCTTGGGAGGCGACCACGGTGGCTGGGGGTTGATCGACAGAGAGGGTCTTGGGGGTTGTTCAACGGAGAGGAGCTTGATGAAGTGGTTTGGTTTGTTAATTGCTGGTGAAGTATCGAGTTCTGAATATCAGGGGAAGAGAGTAAAGTTAGAGAGAGAGAGGAGTAAAGTTAGAGACAAAAAAAAGGATAGGTTAAGGTTTTTTTTTTTTTTTTTAGAATAAAGAAACAATATTTTTAATGGGATATTTTTAATATAGAGAGTCTGATGTAGGAGACATTTTTAAAGTAAGTAGCTAAAGTAATAAAGTGACTTTTTAAGGTATAATTTAATCCAAAATATAGAGATCCTGATGCGGATGCTCTTACGTCTTTCCATCAAATGAACCCTGGGTTGCAAAAATATTCAACACTATCCTGAGTATAATCTTTTGCTTTTAAACTCCTCTTGTGATATGTCACACTGGAAAAGACCTTTGAATCTATAGACTTGCGAGAGAAGCTCCAAATTCTTCTGGGAGAATTACCGGGCAGAGGTGTATGGAAGGCTTAATTGCCGCTTTTATGGGCTACACTTTCGAAATGACTCATACATGGTAGGAAGCCTTTTAATGACAAATACATGGTAATTATAACCCTGGTGGAACAGTTGGGACAATTTTGCCCTTGAATATAAAACGACACCGTTTGTAGTCAGAAGCCCTAACTTTATTTGGGCCAAAAAAGAGCAAGTCAATATATGTGATAAGCCTTGGATATTGTATTTTGATAAGCTTATCTTCCTCCGTTTTGTCACACTTGCACGCATATTCGCCCGTTTTTGTTTGATATTGCACGCAAGGTGTGTTTTTGTTGTTGGTCAGGTAATCGGAGTAAATATGGTCGTTCCCAAGGTTTCCAAGAATTCCCGGAGGAGTCCGGATGTGCTTGATGTACGTGAGGGGCCTCGAGAGGTCATCCCGAGTCCTAAACGAAGTGTCCGAAGCAATGGCGGAAGACTCGGAGCAGCCGAAGACCGAAGGCAGCAGCAAAAGCATGGCTGCAGCATCCAGTGGCCATCAGGATCGATCCCCCCTTCACTAGGGATCGATCCTCCAATCCAGCAGAGAAATCCAGAGGCACCAGGGATCGATCCCCCTCTGACCAGGGATCGATCCCTCACTCCTGCGCGGGCATTTCAGTGGCATTTTTGTAAATCTTTTGTAAAGGGGGTATATATACCAGCCTTTACCCGAAAAGTAGGGGACTTTACTTTTTGCTCTCTCTCTCTCTCTCTACCTCCATTAAAGGAGCTCTAACCTCTCTCCTCATTCATGTTTTAAAGAGTGAATTTAAGGTACGATCCGATTTGATTCAAAGCTTTTCGCCTTCATTAATGTTGTAAGGAATCTCATCCTCTTCGAGGATCTTGTATTTATTTCGTATTTAATCCATGTTTAGCATTTCCCTTATCCTCACCCTTGCTCATTTCATGTTTTCTTTCAATATGAGTGAGTAGTGTAGTAAGGTTGGGTTGTGGGATGATTAACATCCCGTAACCAAGGGTGTGGCTCGTTCTTCTCTTGTAAATCCCGTTTTCTAGCTTAAACATGGGTTAGGGTTAATTTTATGTATCAAAACTAAGATGTGTTAACCTCTTTGATCAAATGTAGGCAAGGGTTAAGCTTCTTGCCACATTTGATACTTAGAGCTATGTCCCCTTGGTGTTTGTCGAAATGGATCAAAAGAACCCGAGCCATGTTTAACACCTTTGTTTAAAAAGAGAAGAATCGAGCTTATCCTTGCGTTATGGGTGTTGGTTATCCCTAAACCTAGCCTTTAGTTTAATCTCCATTCAAAAGCCGTAGTTAGGTTAAGTAGCTATTTTCCCAAATCGCTCAGTTGGCCGTCTCAACGCCGAATTTGGTTGGCGGCCCTAACGCTAAAACTCTCTACACTCGCTAATCTCTTAAACGAAGTTATGGATGCGCTCCCTGTGGATTCGACCCCGGACTTCCGGGTATTATTATGCTTTCAACCGACCTAGTCCTACGCTTGGGGTATTCTTATTTCAACGCACATTAAGGTCGCAAGCATTTTTGACGCCGTTGCCGGGGAGCGCTTTCTTTTATAGCTTATATTGGAGGTTCGCCGAACCACTGTAAGTATCTCGCTTAATTTTACTTTTGCGTAGTTTATACTTAATCTAGTGGATACCTCTAACCTGAGCTTGTCTCTTACTTGAGGTGTAACGAAGCTAGCGTAAGTATAAACTACCATTTTATTTATTGTTCTTACTTATCGAGGTGGCGGCATAGCCCCTCGTAGTTGTTGTGAGGAGGTGGCGGCCTAGCCCCTCTTGTCTGTTTTTATTTGCTCTGTTGACCGTTGTTTCTCGAGAAAGGATTTTAAGTGTATGCGTGGTGGTCATTGTGGAGCCTTTTGGAGTCCGAATTCTAAAAGGCTTCATCGATCTTTTTCTCCTCCTCGACCCAAAACTCCTCGTTGGGTTAGGGCAAGGACACCACCACCTCAAAGAACTCCTTTTTTCATAAGATCCCCGCCTCGAGAAATAATGGCTGGCAACGGTGGTGGAGGTAACCCGACTGCAGCCGAAAGGACTATGAGCGATTGCCCGTACTACTCTGCGCCCTACCATAGTCCTTCCGGCCGCAACCGAGGCAAACACTTTCACCGTAAAAATGCATCACATTACCATGATGCCTTCATTCTACGGAAAGGACAAGGAATGCCCGTACACTCATATGCGGGCATTCGAGGAATTGGTTTCGACGATAGTGTCCACGCCTGCACAGTTGGAGTCCGCAAAGCTTAAACTCTTCCCATTTTCTGTGAAAGATAAAGCTAAAATTTGGTTAAACAACATGAGACCCCAATCGTTGGCAAATTGGGCGGATTTGTCAAAGGCTTTTTACATGAAATTCTTTCCCCCTCATCTCACAAAGGAACTCATAAATTAAATTCAAACTTTCGAGCAAAAAGAGGGGGAATCATTTTACCAATATTGGGAGAGATATAAGAATTTGCTGAATTCCATCCCACACCATGGCTTTGTAACTTTTCAAAAAGTTGAGATTTTGTTAAAGGGATGCTTTCCAAGCACTCGACTTCTTATGGACAGCATGTGTGAAGGTGGAGTTATGGCTAAAACTTCTGATGCGGTGTGAGACTATTTTGAGGAGTTAGCTGAAAAAACCCAAAACTGGGATTGCTCGGAACCCTCCGAAAGGAACGTGTTCAATCCGGGTCCGAGCAATTCCGGTAAATTTCAATTAAATGAACAAAATGAGCTAGCCCACAAGGTCGCCCAGCTTTCCCGCCAAATTGAAACTTTACAACTCAACAAAGTTGCTGGGGTGGCCTCTGTGGGCAAAGCGGAGGATTTTTGTGTTATTTGTGAAGTTGCAGGTCATGCTACGGGAGATTGCCAAATGCTCCCCGCCGTTAAGGATATTCTTCAAGGAACTGGTCCATCAGAGGTCAATGCCGTTAATCAACGGTTTGACCCTTATTCTCCAACGTACAATGCGGGGTGGAAGATACACCCTAATTTCCGGTGGAGCGACCCACAACCTCCCGAACCTCCACAAGTTCCACCACCTCAACAACATCAAGCATTCCGGCCTTCTCAATCTCAAGGAGCGCCGAGGTTTTCTCAAAATCAACAACCTCCAGGGTTTGCACCACTGGGACCTCCTCATGGGCCGAATCAATTCCAACCTCCAAAGCGGTCATGGGAGGATATTTTGTCTTCCTTCATGCAAAGTCAAACGTCCCTCAACGACCAAACCACTCAAACATTGGGGGAAATCAAGAATCAAATGGCGAAATTGACCAATGCGGTGGGTATTCTTCAACAAGAAAAAGGGAAGCTTCCAACTCAATCCCAAGCGAATCCGCAAGGAAAAAATTATGTGGTGAGCTCTTCGGTGCATAGTCCCGAGCAAGCCAAATCTATTATAACATTGCGGAGTGGGAAGGAAGTTGATACGGCCGTTGCTCCAAAGCCTATCAAGCCACGGGTTACACCAATTGTTGTGCAAGCTCCGGATCCTTCTATTGTCTCACCAACCTCGGAGAAATCTCCCGTTGGTGAGCAACCGGCAAAATCTCAAAAGGAAGAGCCGAAGGCCCCCGTCTCCCAAATTTCAGCCCCTTTTCCCCAAAGATTGAAGGCACCGGCCCATGCCAACACCAATGCCGAGATCTATGAGCTTTTCAAGGAAGTGAAAATCAATATCCCGTTGATGGATGCGGTCAAGCAAATTCACAACTATGCCAAATTTCTCAAGGACTTATGCACTCAAAAGCGTAAGTTGAATGTTCACAAGAGGGTATTGTTGACGGAGCAAGTGAGTTCTATTATCCAAACCAACGTGGCTCCAAAATACAAAGATCCGGGGTGTCCAACCATTTCCATCACTATCGGGGGTACAAAGATCGAGAAAACTCTCCTTGACTTGGGGGCTAGTGTGAATTTACTCCCATATTCCGTGTATGAGCAGCTTGGTTTGGGGGAGATGAGGCCAACATCGGTTACCCTTCAATTGGCCGATAGAAGTATTCGGGTTCCGAGAGGGATGGTGGAGGATGTGCTTGTACAAGTGGACAATTTTATTTATCCCGTGGACTTCGTAGTTTTGGATACTTGCCCGGTACCCTCTTCTCAAGTATCAACATCAACTCCGGTTATTCTTGGGCGTCCATTCTTGGCCACTTCCGATGCCGTTATCCATTGCCGAAGCGGGTTGCTCAACCTTACTTTTGGCAACATGAAAATGGAAGTGAATGTGTTCAATATCGGGAGCCAAATGGGCGATGACGAGTGTGTTCACGAGGTCAACCTTATCGATTCTTTGGTCCAAGAGCACATCGATACCTTCTTATACAAGGACCCGTTAGAACTATGCCTTACCGCCGAAGAGGCGACATTTCTAGACTCACCGGAGGTGGAGTACTTGTATTCTTTGCTGGACGTGGAGGATGTGTGTGGGACGAATGTTTGGTCTCCAAAATTTGAAGAGTTGCCGCCTTTATCAAGCAAGACTCTCCCTTCAAGCGTGCAATTTCTGAAACTAGAGTTGAAAGTCTTGCCCGATACTCTCAAGTATGCTTTTCTTGGGCCCGATGAAACATTCCCCGTTGTGATTTTTCTTCCTCTTTGGATGAGCATCAAGAATATCAACTTTTGGAGTTATTGAAGCAGCATACAAAGGCTATTGGGTGGTCGATTGCCGATATTCAAGGAATTGATCCTTCGTTATGCACTCACCATATCTATCTCGAGGATGATGTCAAACCTTCCCGCCAACCCCAGCGCCGTTTGAATCCGATTATGAAAGAGGTGGTCAAAGCCGAGGTTTTGAAGTTGTTGGATGTAGGAATCATCTATCCTATCGCCGATAGCAAATGGATTAGCCCGATACAGGTTGTTCCGAAGAAGTCCGGAGTCACGGTGGTGGCTAATGCGGATAATGAATTTGTGCCAACTCGAGTCACCACCGGTTGGCGTGTCTGCATTGACTACCGAAAACTCAACATGCACTCGCAAGGATCATTTTCCTCTCCCGTTCATCGATCAAATCCTAGAGCGCATCGCCGGTCATGCCTTCTATTGCTTCCTCGATGGCTATTCGGGGTATAATCAAATCGCGGTCTCTTTGGATGATCAAGAGAAGACTAATTTTACTTGCCCCTATGGGACGTTTGCTTATAGGCGTATGCCATTTGGGTTATGCAATGCTCCGGGAACTTTCTCACGATGCATGTTGGGTATATTCAGTGATATGGTGGAGCGTATTGTCGAGGTATTCATGGACGATTTTTCGGTCTTCAGGGACTCCTTTGAGGATTGTTTATCGAATTTGGGGAGAGTGTTGGAGAGATGCGAGGAGAAGAATCTTGTGCTGAATTGGGAGAAATGCCATTTCATGGTTACACATGGCATTGTCTTTGGACATATCGTATCAAAGAAGGGCATCGAGGTGGACAAAGCGAAAATCGACTTGATTGCTAAGCTTCTGACGCCTAAGTGTGTGAAGGACATCCGTTCCTTTCTAGGCCATGCTGGATTTTACCGACGGTTCATTAAGGACTTCAACGCCATCTCGCGTCCTTTGTGTCATCTTCTCTCTAAAGATGCTCCTTTTGAATGGACCGGTGCTTGCGAGGAAGCCTTTCAAAAATTGAAGTCTAGCCTTTCTTCTCCTCCCATCATGCAAACTCCGGATTGGGACCTCCCGTTTGAATTGATGTGCGATAAAAGTGATTATGTCGTGGGAGCCGTTCTTGGACAAAGAAAGGATAAGCATCCTTATGTCATTTCTTATGCGAGCAAAACACTGAATGAAGCGCAGATGAACTATTCGACTACTGAAAAGGATCAACAAGGGATTTTGCGAAGACCTTATTATCCGACGGTGTGTTCCGGAAGAGGATCAACAAGGGATTTTGCAATTTTGCCATTCCAAGGAGTGCGGCGGCCATTTCTCCCATACTAAGACCATTGCCAAGGTGCTACAATGCGGCTTTTATTGGCCAACCCTTCATAAGGATGCGTATGCGTTTTGCCGAACATGTGAAGCTTGCCAGAAATTGGGACCCTCTTTCACCATATCTATTCCTCATTGCCTCAAATATGCTCTCAATTTTGATCAATAAGGCTGTTCTTAAGAAGTCTCTGTTGGGAATACGACTCAGAAGAAAATGCCCAGTCGTGTCACATTTGTTGTTTGCTGATGATTCCTTAGTTTTTCTCAAAGCTGAAGCGAAATGTTGTTCTAACTTCAAGGACCTCATGCTGTGTTTCAGTGAGGCCTCAGGGTTAGATATCAACTTCCAAAAGTCCAGTCTTTTCTTCTCTCCAAATACCTCTACAACTGCCAAAACGGAGATAAAGGAAATTTTTGGGATGGAGGAGATGACAGAAGGAGCAAAATATCTTGGCCTTCCGATGTTTTGGGGGAGATCAAAAAAAGAATCGCTAGCCTTTATTAAGGACAAGATCACAAAGAAGATTCATGGGTGGAATGGGAAGACTCTCCCTCAAGCTAGCAAGGAAGTACTGATCAAATCAGTGATTCAAGCAACCCCAATGTATCCTATGATGTGCTTTAAGCTACCCAAATCCCTTTGCTCCACTCTGAACTCTATTGTGGGGAAATTTTGGTGGGAGAATGGTGAGGGAGGGGGCAAAATTCATTGGGGAGCATGGGACAAACTAACGGATGCAAAAGGAAATGGTGGTATGGGTTTTCGAGATTTTGAAACTTTCAACCGCGCATTACTAGCTAAGCAATACTGGAGAATCCTAAATAACCCCAATGCTTTCTGGGTTCAAGTACTAAAGGGGCTATACTTTCCCAATAGCTCATGCATGAATGCAAGCAGAGGAGCCTCACCATCGTGGCTTTGGAGTAGTCTATTGGAAGGAAAAGATCTGTTGGAAAAAGGGCTCCGATGGAATGTGGGTAATGGAGATACTATCAAATTCTGGGGAGACAATTGGATACCAAATTGGGCAGCAGACGGAAAACCTACGACAACACCACCTGCTGATTGCCCTTGGTCCTCAGTTTCGGAATTCGTATGTCAGCAGGGGAAAGTTGGGATGTGGGGAAATTACAAAGTTTTGTGTCAAGAGAAGAAGTGAGAGCCATTCAGAAAATTCCAATTAGTGTAACGAATGCTGGGGACAACATCATTTGGAGCCACACAAAAAATGGAAACTACACGGTTAAATCGGGATACGCCCAGGCATTCAAAGCTAAACTCAGAACCAAAAGTTATCGCCCATCATCTTCTCGTTGCTTTCCGAACAAATTTTGGGTAAAACTCTGGACAATACCCACCATTCCGAAGGTTCTGAACTTTGTTTGGAGAGTCATTAAGAACTGGACAGCTTGCAAGGATAATTTGTGCAGAAGAAAATGCTCCCAATCACCAACATGCCCCATTTGTGAGCAAGAACAGGAGACCATGGAGCATGTGTTATTTTGATGTAGCTGGACTGAGGCGGTTTGGTTTGGAAGTGGCCTGTCGTACTGGATTAAGGAACAACCCATTGTATCAGTAGACAAATGGGTGGAGGATTTGCTTTGTGGTGATCTTGCTAAGGTAACTAACCAAGAACAAGTTGGATTCATTTTCCAAGTCTGCTGGGCAATTTGGAAAACAAGGAATGACTACGTTTTTAATGGGGTTCTCCCAAATCCAGAACGAACAGTGGACAAGGCAAAACTAGCAAACTCTGACTACCTAATGGCTACTGTAGCAGGCCGAACATAAGAGCTCACGCTGGCACGGACCGAGTCCGCCCCGTGTCAGGCGTAAGACCTGCGCTCGGCCTCGTCGGTGTCCATCCATCGACGACCCCACTTGGCACGGGCTCAGCAGAAGACAAATCCATGCTCGGTCCGAGCACGTCCGCTGTCTTCGGCGAAGTTCCCACACCACGCAGTCTCTCTCGTCGAACACATATCAGGCTCGGCAGACACGTGCTCAGCCACCTTCGGAGCACGGCTGGCTGCCGACGACGGTTGGCTGCTGAGTCACGCACGTGCGGAGGCGGTTATAACAGAAGATGATCATGGGCGCACATGGGTGTGCCAGCTCAGCCCTAAAAACGGTTACCAGATCTATTCCTTGATGTCATCGTGACGTCACTTGGCTCATGGGAAGGCACGCGATCGTACTTGGGGAGCAAGCCAGGAGGCCCTATAAAGACCTAGTGATGGTAACCCTAACAGGTACACGCTACTCAACACGCTCACATACTCTCTCTAAGCTTCCTGCTTCCTCTCTGCGCTATACTCATCCTCGCGCCGGAGGGCCTTGCCGGGACAACCCCCGGCCAGGTCTTAGTCGTGCGTTCCTTGTGCAGGCTGGGAGAAGGAAGCTAACCCATCATCGAACCATCCACGAAGGATCGGGGACCAGAGGATCACGGGCCACACAATTGGTGAACCCGACGTGAAACTACTTCTGGTCTAAACGGCTCTCTCATCCTCCAAACCCCCCTCATTCCTTCGTAAAACAACCACCAAATCACCTACCATGGGCGGAGATCTAGCAGACGCAACCGTTTCGGGGGCCAAAGACGCAAGTGGAAATGTCAATTCCACGCCAACCCTCGAAAGGCACATGTCCCTCTCCCTCGCCCCTGGGTCCGGGCTCTCGCCCGTCTCAGACGACGTAACTTCGGCGTACATCCGCCTGTTGCAGCGTCGCGACGATGAACGCGACAATGAACTGGCCGCGCTAAGGGCAGAGGTGGCCCAAATGAAGCAACGCATGCAGCAGGACGCCACCCCTGCCGCATCAAGATCTGGCGGAGACAGGGGTAGAGGAGGGCAAACACCGCCTCCACCACCGCAATGGCGTCAGAACGACGGAGGCCAACGCGGATCCGTGAAGGACCGCCTGGGCTTCACCCCAGCACCAGACGACGCCAGGGGAATCATTCTCTACAAGCAACCCGCTGTATCCGGGACACATCGTTCTAGAAGCCATCATGATGGAACCAGAACAAGGGACACCGAGTCGTTTACAAGTACATACTCGACTGGTCGCGCAGAGTTCTCTCGCACGACGGCCTCGCATCGTAGCCGAGACTCTGCCCGAACCAGACCCCATGTCTCTGAGCGCCTGGGGAACATCCCGATAGAAAACAAAGACGATGAGCACTACGCTCGGCGCAACGGGAAAGAAGTACGCGTTGATGGCGCGAACGACGAGAACAAAACCCGTCGCCACAACGACAAAACCGTCAACGGCCCACGCCGAACGGAGAGGGACCTGCGAGACAAGCTTCGCCGAAGGGAAGCGGAGAAGACGTCGGCAAAGGAACAAAAAGACAGGGATTCAAAGAGATCGAAAACAGACGAACGCAGCAAACCGCCGCGCCCAGGATTCGAAAGGCAGCTAAAAGATCTCGGCGTCTCCCCATTCACCTCCCACATAATCAACACGCCGCCAGAGCCCACCTTCCACCTACCCAAGTTCACAAAGTTCGATCCGTCGACGTGTGAGGCCTACACTCACCTCATTCCTTTCAGACAAACCATTGAACTCTGCACGAGTAAAGATGAGGTGAAATGCAAGGCGTTCCCGTCCAGCCTCGGCTCCCTGGGGCTCCAGTGGTTCAACAAATTGCCCGCTGGATCCGTAAGGACCTTGGCCGACCTTGAACGCGCCTTCAACACACGCTTCATCACAAGCAACAAAACGGCTAAGGAGCCTGAATCGCTGTCTCAGATGAGGAAACTATCGTCGGAAACCCTCAGGCAATATGCCGAGCGCTACTGGCAGCTATTTAACGAAATCCCTGGAATCGATGAGTACTGGGCCGCACGCACCTTCAAGAACGGCCTGGAAACTGGGAGCAAGATCTTGGACGAACTCGCCATCTGCCCACCACACGGCATGGGTGAATTGATGCGTGTAGTGGAAAGATTCTGCGCTCTCGAAGAACTCTACGCAGACAGAGCCGCACAGGGAATCCCGAGCTCCAACAATCCATTCTCCTCAACCGTTCAACAGCTACCGGTACAAACGGCGACCCAACAAGTGCAGCCGAAGAAGCAAGTGCACAACATTAAAAAGGGGAAGGAGCGACAGCCGAAGGAGCACGACCACGTGGCCGAAACCACTCACTTCAAAGAACCGATCTGGTCTTTTCTGAAGGAAATAATGAGACAACCGTGGTTTGAGTGGCCGACGGCCAAGCTCGGGACTGACACCGGCCAACCGGATCAAAACCCAAGGAAGAAGTGCACCTACCATAACGAGCTCGGCCACTACACGACTGCTTGTGCACCATACAAGGCTCTCCTTGAAAAGCTTGCCGCTCAAGGCCATCTCGATCAATACATTGATCGAGCAAAGACGCCCGCCCGGCAGACAAATCCCAACCCCAACGAACAACGACCATTGATCCATGTCATCCATGGACCGGTAACAAAGGCATTCTAGACCACCCTCAGAGCCGACATCGATCAAGCCTCAACTTCAAAAGAGATACTCTCTGTCGGCTGCGGATCCAAACGTTCACGACCACAGGAACTACCAAAATGGACTATCAGCTTCACCGAACGTGATCTTGAGCACGTTCAGACTCCACATTCCGATGCACTCGTCGTCACCGTCCAAATTGGCGTCCATGACGTCAAGCGTGTACTCATCGATCAGGGAAGTTCAGCTGAGGTTATGTACTATGACCTCTTCAAGAAGTTGGACCTACCAGAGTCGGCTTTGCAACCCACCGAGGTACCCCTCATTGGCTTCAGCGGAGCTCCTGTATGGCCGATCGGCCGAATCTTCCTCCCGGTCGTCGTCGGCTCAAAGACTGTTACCGTCGAATTCATAGTTGTCAACGCGCCGAGCCCATACAACGCCATTCTCGGCCGAACCTGGCTCCATGAAATGCAAGCAATTGCTTCAACATACCACCAGGTTGTTCGCTTCATCGGCGCAACAGGAAGACAAGAAGACTTGCGAGGGGACCAGATTGCATCCAAAAAATGCTACGTCTCCGCCGTCCACAGCTCCTCAAAGGCAAAACAGGTGCAATGGGTTGAAGTCCCAGACATGGCCGTCATTGACGACGTCGGTCAAAAGGCCGAGGACAAAGCCGAAGAGGAACTGGTAAAAATGCCCATCAACGAGGACGGATCACGCTTCTTCTTGATTGGCTCCTCACTTTTTGACGCCGAGCGAGAGGAGATGTTCCTGTTCCTCAAACAAAATCTTGAAGTTTTTGCATGGACCCCGGAGGAAATGCCAGGAATGGATCCCAACTTTATCTGCCACTCCCTCAACATAAAAAAGGACGCCAAACCAGTCATTTAGCGGGCTCGACGTTCGGCACCAGAGCACGCCGACGCCGTGATAGAAGAAGTCAACCGGCTACTAGACAACAACGCCATTCAGGAAGTGCAATACCCAACCTGGCTCTCCAACACGGTGGTCGTCAAGAAGAAGAATGGAAAGTGGCGAGTCTGCGTCGTCTACACGAACCTTAACGACGCCTGTCCCAAGGACTGGTTTCCACTACCGAAGATCGACCAGCTCGTAGACGCAACTGCCGGCCATGCTCGGCTTAGTTTTCTGGACGCCTACTGTGGCTATCACCAGATTGCTATGGACCCGGCCGACATGGAGAAAACAGCATTCATAACTCCACATGGAATTTTCTGCTATAGGGTGATGCCGTTCGGTCTAAAGAACTCCGGAGCAACATTCAACAGAGCGATCTTCAAGATGCTCTATGCACAAATAGGAAACATCCTGGAAGCATACATTGACGACCTCGTCGTCAAAAGCCAAAAGGAGCACAACCATTTAAAGGAGCTGGCCGAGGTCTTCGAGATTCTTAAATTCCACAAACTCCGTCTAAACCCGGAGAAGTGCGCGTTCGGCGTAAGCGCCGGCAAATTCCTTGGCCATTTGGTCACACGGAGGGGCATCGAAGCCGACCCCAACCAAATCAAGGCAGTGGCAGATCTTCGGCCACCAAGATCAATCAGAGAGGTACAAAAACTAACTGGGATGGCAGCGGCTCTCAATCGCTTCATCAGCAAATCATCCGACAAGTGCCACTCCTTCTTTCAGCTCTCAAAGGGAAAAGCCGACGAAGTTTTGAGTGGACACCGGACTGCGACAGAGCGTTGGCCGAGCTTAAAGATTACCTGAGTTCTTCACCACTAATGGTAAAGCCCAAAGAGTACGAGAATCTCTATCTTTACCTTGCAGTCTCGAGCCACGCAATTAGCTCAGCACTTGTTCGGCGAGAAGGGGCCGACGACATGCCAGTGTATTTCACGAGCAAGACACTCCTCCCAGCCCAGACTCGGTACCTTCCACTGGAAAAACTTGCACTCGCCCTGGTCTCCGCGGCGAGGAAACTTCTGCCATACTTTCAGGCGCACACCATATCAGTGTTGACCGAGCACCCTCTCAAAGCTCTTTTTCGAAAAGCCGACCTCTCAAATCGAGTCTCAAAATGGGCGGTCGAGCTTGCGAACTTCGATATTCGTTTTGAACCAAGGACGGCAATAAAGGGACAGGTCTTCGCCGACTTCATTGCTGAACTCACACCAGAAGACTCTGAGATCCTACACAATCCTCCCGCCCAAACCTCTGCCGAACACCAACCAAAAGAGAGCCGGTGGCTCCTCTTTCAGGGAGACACTTGGCGAATGCAAGTTGACGGCGCCTCCAACAACAACGGAGCCGGTGCCGGAGTAGTTTTGGTCTCACCATGCGGAACTCTTCACGAAAGTGCCATCACCATCGATTTTCCTGCCACAAACAATGAGGCGGAATACGAAGCACTACTTGCTGGACTACGCTCGGCAATCGCAATGAAAGTTGACAACTTGGCCGTATTCTGCGACTCTCAACTCATAGTCAATCAAGTGCTGGGGGACTACGAAGCTAGAGATCCACGGATGATAAAGTACCAAACCACGGCAGTCGAACTCATTACTCGCTTCAAGAACTTCAACATCGAGCAGATCAACCGCGAGCACAACGCACACGCCGACGCACTTGCAGGCCTCGCGTCGGCTTCAAAGGCATCGGAGTTCTGAACCATAAATTTTGGAAACATTGACCACCCGAGTTTCGACACAACCCCAGAAGTGCTCAACATTGAACTTGGCCCGAGCTGGATGGATGAAATCGTTGCCTTCCTCAGAACCGATACCTTACCCGACGACAAGAAGGAAGCCTTTCGTATCAGAAACAAGGCCGCGTACTATTGGCTTTCTGAGAATGGCCAACTCTATAGGAAATCCATTTCTGGGCCCTACCTCCTGGTCATCCACCCCAATCAAGTTGCCGAGATCCTAGACGAATTGCACTCCGGAAGCTGCGGCTGCCACTCCGGTGGACGTTCATTATGCCAACGCGCGATGAGTCAAGGATACTTCTGGAAAAACATGAAGAAAGACTGCGAGGAAATTGTACGCAGGTGCCGACCATGCCAACTCTTCTCACCGATCCCCAGGCAGCCAGCTCAAAATCTCTCTCCAATCACAAGTCCATGGCCATTCGCCCAATGGGGGCTCGACATCGTCGGGAAACTCCCAACAGCACCTGGGGGCTTCAAATTCTTGATCACTGCAACGGATTACTTCTCCAAGTGGGTAGAAGCCGAGGCCTTGGTCACCATCACAGAAGCAGATGTCCGACGATTCGTATGGCGGAACATCGTGACAAGGTTCGGCGTGCCCTACGCTATCGTCTCCGACAATGACACTCAATTTGTCGGGGACGGCCTCACCAGTCTCTGTGCGGAGTTCGGCATCAGATTCTTCAACTCAACACCAGCCTACCCTCAGGGAAATGGCCAAGCCGAGGCCTCGAACAAGACGGTTTGTGCAGGGATAAAACGAAGATTGAATTCAAAAAGAGGGAAATGGGCAGAGGAACTCCCCAGGGTTTTATGGGCTTACCGCTCTACTCCCCGCCGTTCAACAGGCCAAACACCCTTCTCGATGGCGTTCGGCATGGAGGCCGTAATACCACTGGAATCAAGGTTCCCAACCCTCCGAACGGAGAACTTCAACCCACAGTCCAATGACGACGCCGTCAAGCAAGAACTGATTTTGGCTGAGGAAAAACGCGACGACGCTCGGCTAAAGCTTGCTGAGTACCAACAGACTGTTGCCAAAGGCTACAACAGAGGTGTCAGGATCAAGAAGTTCAAGCCCGACGACCTGGTTTGGCGGAAAGTCGTCCAAGCAAGCAAAAAGAAAAAGTTTATGCCTAATTGGGAAGGGCCATTTCATATTGTGAAGGTTGCTGGTGAAGGGGCTTACACCCTCGAAGACATGCACGGCAAGGTGCTCACCAACCCGTGGAATGCACAGAACCTCAGGAAGGCTTACATGTGATGCTTCAATCAGACTTTGGCCAACACCTCATGCATAACAAGTTTCTGATTTCTTCAGCTTCGGCATAACTCCTCTACATCTTATCTTTCGCATTTCAAAGAAGGGCCTCGACCCACTGTTACTGTTTTTATTTACTTTCCCTGTACTTCGAACGAAATATCAATGAAATGACAATCCCTTTTTTATCCAAAAAGACTTCAGCAACGTTTCATGCATTCATTTCACTCACGGCTAAAAAGCCACAACCAAACGATGACTTCGGTCACACCCTCCAAACGGCTCCTTAAAAAGCCCATTGCTTCGGCCAATTTTACCGCCCAAAGAAGCAATCACTGGACATATGGTCCGCCGAGCCTGAAATACACTTTTTGGAACTCAGGCTTCGGTTCGGATTGGCAAGACACTATGGTCGGCCACCGAAAGGTTACACTCGCAATATGGCGAGCAAACCACCCACAAACAGTCACTACTCTCAAACGTCCTTCTACCATGGCCTGGGGCTGACTCATGGGCCGAGCCCCATCCACTGGCAAGGGGCAACTCACACTCTCAAACTACATCAAAGGTTGGATCATGTCAGCTCACAATCCACTCATGTTCGGCAGATCACTCCCTACGGCCATATTAATTATGGTCTGGGCTCGGCTGCAAGATCTATACTTAACCATTTCGATCATGAAATATTCTCAACTATTCTGCCGAACCCAAACCAAAAGTGGGGGCTACGGACAACTACACATTCACAAACATTCAAGAACTACAAGAATTCTGTGAAGACATGAAGGCAATCAGACAAGCTCGACAATAATAGAGACGTTGCGAAAGAAGCCATGCATTCATCTAAAACTTCAAATAAAGACAAGTGTTTTGAAGGATCCTAAGCTAGGAGGTACGGCGTAGTAAATCGTTCGGTGCCGACCCCCTTAAACCATTACATCTGGCACGGCAAACTCCCAAGTTCGGAGCCGTCCAGTCCAACAAAAATTCAAGAAGTTCAAAAGAAAAACACAAAAGAAACTTGAAGCTCTATGGTTGGGGCGGATCACCACCGGCTGCAGCTTCAGCAAGACGAGCAGCATCGTCCTCGGCCTCAACGACGACTTCATCATTTTTCTGAGCCTGTTCGGTATCCTGCTCGGCGTTCTCAACCTCGGCCTCTTTCCTCTCACCAGAACCATCCACTCCGCCTTCAGCGTCGGCCACAGTTAGATCATCAACATCGTCCTCGCTCTCAGAAAACTCCTCCGGCGGAAGTGGGGCACATTCCTCCTCCGTGTACGGCAGCACGAGCTCGGGCACTACGGCCGCAGGGATGGTCTTCATCAAGTTCATGTCGGGCTCTAGCTGCATAACAGCACAAGCAGCCAGCACCCCAGCCTTGTACCCTTTTCGGTACGCAATAGGAACCCTCTTCTCGACCTCCTCATTCACCATCGACCGAGCATCTCTCATATACTCAGCTCCTGCTCGGTCGTACCCCGCCTGGTAGGCCTTCGAGTCCACCTCTTTCATCTTCCTCTTCTCCCTCCTCACGACTTGACCAAGCTCTCGTTCGGCCGTCTTTGCGTTCTCAAGGGCCTCGTCCCTCTCCTTCTCAAGCTCGGCAACTTTTGCCTTAGCCAGCTTCAGCGCAGTCTTGACGGCCTTAGTTTTCTCGCGCTCGATCTTAGCATCATCTCGATACCGCGTTCTCTCGGCCGCCAACAGATCGGCTTGGTTGGACACTCGCAGAGCAGCCTGCCCAGCCTGTTAAAAGGAAAGATGGTCAAGCTCGGCCAAAAGAGGAAGAAGTTAACTCAAAAAAGGAAATTAGAATGATCAAGTCAAAAGTACCTGAACAAGGTAGGCACTCAAATGTGCGATGCTCGGCTGCAACTCCCCTGGGACTCTATCCATATCCCTCGGAAGAGCGAGGCCGTGCAGCATGGTAACGGCCAACCCGGGCTCAACCTTTACACTGTCTTCGACAGTGACGATCCTGCCATCAGCCATTGCGAAGGATGGCGCGAACTCTTGCACAATCGCTCGGCCACCTGAACCTGCCGGCTGTTCCACGGCTTTGGAGCCGCCCGCAGCCGAGGACTCAGTTTGGTCCCTCTCCTTAGGATGTGGTGTCGGCGGCCTTGTGGGGAAGAAGTCTTGGGAAACCTTCTGCCTCTTCGCAGGATTATCAGCCAATGCAGCCTCCTTCTGGCGGGTTGCGGCCCCGTCTCTCAGATTCAACTTCACCACATTCCTTCTCCCCATCTCGTCGGTAAACTCGGGAATAAGGGTTCGGACAGGCGGAATGTCGATACCCAGAAAGTCGGCTGGCAGACTGCTTTGGAACCAGAAGTCGGCTGACTTCTTTAAAGATGGGAACTTGACCCTTGGCCCTTTCGCTTTCTTGCTCGGCCTGCTTTCCCCCGCTTGTCCCTCGGCAGCCCTCTTCTTACCCTTACCCTTTGTGCTCGGCCCAGCTTCCTTCTTCTTCCTCCTCGACTTTCCCTTGTAAGAGGGAATGTAGTCGAGCAGCGTCGGCGCGTCACGACAAATTTGAGCCCTCAACGCCTCAACGTTTGCCTCAACTGACAAAGAATGCTGTGTCTTGGTGATTGCTCGGTTATCTGCAAGGAGAGGATATCTTCAGAATGCTCAAACGACACAAAGAAGAAATAAGCCATACTCGGCGACGTAAAGAAAATTAAAACCCGACCTCGAAAGTCTTTTATCTTCGGCACAGAGTGTAGCCGCACTGACTGACTGCCGAACTCATAATTCCCACTAACTTCAACATAGAAGTTAGCCCACTTGTCGGTGTCGGGAAGCCCATCTATTAGGGGCTCTTTGCCACTACGTGTGGACAGGTACCTGCGCTCGGTCCCGCCGTGCCTGGACATGATGTACGTGTGAAAGAGGTCGGCCACGGTGAACTCGAGGTTGTGTAGCTCTTTCAGCTTGATTATGGACATCACTATCCTATAACTATTGATGGCAAAGAAATGGGGTACTATGCCGAACCTGGCCAACAGTTCCCTCAGAAAAGGATGAAGGGGGAAGCGGAGCCCAGCCTCGCAGATGGCCATCAGAGGAACCGTTATATGCTCGGGACGGTCTTCCCTTTTATCCCTTATCCTATTGCTGGCTACCTGGTGGACTACAACGTCGGCCGGGATGTGGTATGTTCGGCAGAAATTATCATACTCATCGGGACGTCCGCTGAAGTAATGGGCGTGTGGACAGACCTGCCCCCTCTCGAATAGGTCGGTAAACTCCCTATTGTCGGAAGACGTCTCAACGGGAGCGGAACGGGAAGAGGTCGTGGCCCCGGCTTGAGAACGAAGTCTGGATTCAGCCTCGGCCCCAAGCTCATGCTCGGCTTCAGACTCTGTGCTAGTAGAAAAGGTTATCTCCGGTTCGGTGTTAAAACCGCCGTACTCATGGTCACGCTCGGCATTTGAATCACCAGAGTCCGACATGTTTGAGTCTATGGAGGAAGATCGACGTCGGCTTCTGTATCTCTCTACGTATTTCCGGATCACGAGGTCGGCGGAGTCGTCCTCTGAATTCTCAGAGTCGGATGAGATGATGATGATTGGGTGAGCCAGACCTAACAAAGGCAGAGACAAAAACATGAGACCTTGGCGTCTGCTAGAAAGTAAGGATCTCACTGCGCTCGACATCCTAATTGGCCCACCCCATCATCGTTTACAAAGGTTTGGCCAAATCTGTGTTCGGCCTGATCGTACGAAACATCAAGAATTGGGGCTCGGCCAACCCCATCGCCGGCCAAGCCCTGACACCTTGAACGTTCTGTGCTCGGAAGAACACGTTGAAGATGGAGATGAACAGTCCGTCCATCTCCAGCAGTGCACTATTCACTTAGAACAGAAAACGCCCCAAAAACCCAGAAAATAAACTAGAAAATTCAGAAAAACTACAGAAAAGTAAAGAGGGGCAAGAATCGAGCACATACCTGTGACTTTCAGCGAGATCTGATGGCCAAATCGCTGGGAATCAAGACCAGAAGACGAACCGTTGGACTTCGAAGCTCTGGCGATGGAGTTTTAGAGAGAGAGAGGGCGTGTGGCTTTCTCTCTCCTCACTCCGCTCCTTTTATAGAACTAGGGTTGGGAAATCGAAATTCCCGCCCATCATTACTCCGCCGGACTTTTGGCCGCTCAACGTTTGACACGTGGCATGGAAAGGACAATCTGCAGAGTTTGCCAGCCGTCCCCTCACCAGCCGTACCTGGCCATAAAGCGACACCTGGCACCTCTTCACTGGTGGTTCTCCCCCGACGATGTCAGGCTCGGCCCAATCTCGTCTTTAAAAGACCAAGATCATGTTCGGCGTCCTTTGTGTTCGGCCCAAGCTTGACTTCAACCCCTGCCTCGCGTTCGCCATCGGCAGAGGTTGAGGGGCTATTGTAGCAGGCCGAACATAAGAGCTCACGCTGGCACGGACCGAGTCCGCCCCGTGTCAGGCGTAAGACCTGCGCTCGGCCTCGTCGGTGTCCATCCATCGACGACCCCACTTGGCACGGGCTCAGCAGAAGACAAATCCATGCTCGGTCCGAGCACGTCCGCTGTCTTCGGCGAAGTTCCCACACCACGCAGTCTCTCTCGTCGAACACATATCAGGCTCGGCAGACACGTGCTCAGCCACCTTCGGAGCACGGCTGGCTGCCGACGACGGTTGGCTGCTGAGTCACGCACGTGCGGAGGCGGTTATAACAGAAGATGATCATGGGCGCACATGGGTGTGCCAGCTCAGCCCTGAAAACGGTTACCAGATCTATTCCTTGATGTCATCGTGACGTCACTTGCCTCATGGGAAGGCACGCGATCGTACTTGGGGAGCAAGCCAGGAGGCCCTATAAAGACCTAGTGATGGTAACCCTAACAGGTACACGCTACTCAACACGCTCACATACTCTCTCTAAGCTTCCTGCTTCCTCTCTGCGCTATACTCATCCTCGCGCCGGAGGGCCTTGCCGGGACAACCCCCGGCCAGGTCTTAGTCGTGCGTTCCTTGTGCAGGCTGGGAGAAGGAAGCTAACCCATCATCGAACCACCCACGAAGGATCGAGGACCAGAGGATCACGGGCCACACAATTGGTGAACCCGACGTGATACACTTCTGATCTAAACGGCTCTCTCATCCTCCAAACCCCCCTCATTCCTTCGTAAAACAACCACCAAATCACCTACCATGGGCGGAGATCAAGCAGACGCAACCGTTTCGGGGGCCAAAGACGCAAGTGGAAATGTCAATTCCACGCCAACCCTCGAGAGGCACATGTCCCTCTCCCTCGCCCCTGGGTCCGGGCTCTCGCCCGTCTCAGACGACGTAACTTCGGCGTACATCCGCCTATTGCAGCGTCGCGACGATGAACGCGACAATGAACTGGCCGCGCTAAGGGCAGAGGTGGCCCAAATGAAGCAACGCATGCAGCAGGACGCCACCCCTGCCGCATCAAGATCTGGCGGAGACAGGGGTAGAGGAGGGCAAACACCGCCTCCACCACCGCAAGGGCGTCAGAACGACGGAGGCCAACGCGGATCCGTGAAGGACCGCCTGGGCTTCACCCCAGCACCAGACGACGCCAGGGGAATCATTCTCTACAAGCAACCCGCTGTATCCGGGACACATCGTTCTAGAAGCCATCATGATGGAACCAGAACAAGGGACACCGAGTCGTTTACAAGTACATACTCGACTGGTCGCGCAGAGTTCTCTCGCACGACGACCTCGCATCGTAGCCGAGACTCTGCCCGAACCAGACCCCATGTCTCTGAGCGCCTGGGGAACATCCCGATAGAAAACAAAGACGATGAGCACTACGCTCGGCGCAACGGGAAAGAAGTACGCGTTGATGGCGCAAACGACGAGAACAAAACCCGTCGCCACAACGACAAAACCGTCAACGGCCCACGTCGAACGGAGAGGGACCTGCGAGACAAGCTTCGCCGAAGGGAAGCGGAGAAGACGTCGGCAAAGGAACAAAAAGACAGGGATTCAAAGAGATCGAAAACAGACGAACACAGCAAATCGCCGCGCCCAGGATTCGAAAGGCAGCTAAAAGATCTCGGCGTCTCCCCATTCACCTCCCACATAATCAACACGCCACCAGAGCCCACCTTCCACCTACCCAAGTTCACAAAGTTCGATCCGTCGACGTGTGAGGCCTACACTCACCTCATTCATTTCAGACAAACCATTGAACTCTGCACGAGTAAAGATGAGGTGAAATGCAAGGCGTTCCCGTCCAGCCTCGGCTCCCTAGGGCTCCAGTGGTTCAACAAATTGCCCGCTGGATCCGTAAGGACCTTGGCCGACCTTGAACGCGCCTTCAACACACGCTTCATCACAAGCAACAAAACGGCTAAGGAGCCTGAATCGCTGTCTCAGATGAGGAAACTATCGTCGGAAACCCTCAGGCAATATGCCGAGCGCTACTGGCAGCTGTTTAACGAAATCCCTGGAATCGATGAGTACTGGGCCGCACGCACCTTCAAGAACGGCCTGGAAACTGGGAGCAAGATCTTAGACGAACTCGCCATCCGCCCACCACACGGCATGGGTGAATTGATGCGTGTAGTGGAAAGATTCTGCGCTCTCGAAGAACTCTACGCAGACAGAGCCGCACAGGGAATCCCGAGCTCCAACAATCCGTTCTCCTCAACCGTTCAACAGCTACCGGTACAAACGGCGACCCAACAAGTGCAGCCGAAGAAGCAAGTGCACAACATTAAAAAGGGGAAGGAGCGTCAGCCAAAGGAGCACGACCACGTGGCCGAAACCACTCACTTCAAAGAACCGATCTGGTCTTTTCTGAAGGAAATAATGAGACAACCGTGGTTTGAGTGGCCGACGGCCAAGCTCGGGACTGACACCGGCCAACCGGATCAAAACCCAAGGAAGAAGTGCACCTACCATAACGAGCTCGGCCACTACACGACTGCTTGTGCACCATACAAGGCTCTCCTTGAAAAGCTTGCCGCTCATGGCCATCTCGATCAATACATTGATCGAGCAAAGACGCCCGCCCGGCAGACAAATCCCAACCCCAACGAACAACGACCATTGATCCATGTCATCCATGGACCGGTAACAAAGGCATTCGAGACCACCCTCAGAGCCGACATCGATCAAGCCTCAACTTCAAAAGAGATACTCTCCGTCGGCTGCGGATCCAAACGTTCACGACCACAGGAACTACCAAAATGGACTATCAGCTTCACCGAACGTGATCTTGAGCACGTTCAGACTCCACATTCCGATGCACTCGTCGTCACCGTCCAAATTGGCGTCCATGACGTCAAGCGTGTACTCATCGATCAGGGAAGTTCAGCTGAGGTTATGTACTATGACCTCTTCAAGAAGTTGGACCTACCAGAGTCGGCTTTGCAACCCACCGAGGTACCCCTCATTGGCTTCAGCGGAGCTCCTGTATGGCCGATCGGCCGAATCTTTTTGCCGGTCGTCGTCGGCTCAAAGACTGTTACCGTCGAATTCATAGTTGTCAACACGCCGAGCCCATACAACGCCATTCTCGGCCGAACCTGGCTCCATGAAATGCAAGCAATTGCTTCAACATACCACCAGGTTGTTCGCTTCATCGGCGCAACAGGAAGACAAGAAGACTTGCGAGGGGACCAGATTGCATCCAAAAAATGCTACGTCTCCGCCGTCCACAGCTCCTCAAAGGCAAAACAGGTGCAATGGGTTGAAGTCCCAGACATGGCCGTCATTGACGACGTCGGTCAAAAGGCCGAGGACAAAGCCGAAGAGGAACTGGTAAAAATGCCCATCAACGAGGACGGATCACGCTTCTTCTTGATTGGCTCCTCACTTTCTGACGCCGAGCGAGAGGAGATGTTCCTGTTCCTCAAACAAAATCTTGAAGTTTTTGCATGGACCCCGGAGGAAATGCCAGGAGTGGATCCCAACTTTATCTGCCACTCCCTCAACATAAAAAAGGACGCCAAACCAGTCATTCAGCGGGCTCGACGTTCGGCACCAGAGCACGCCGACGCCGTGATAGAAGAAGTCAACCGGCTACTAGACAACAACGCCATTCAGGAAGTGCAATACCCAACCTGGCTCTCCAACACGGTGGTCGTCAAGAAGAAGAATGGAAAGTGGCGAGTCTGCGTCGACTACACGAACCTTAACGACGCCTGTCCCAAGGACTGGTTTCCACTACCGAAGATCGACCAGCTCGTAGACGCAACTGCCGGCCATGCTCGGCTTAGTTTTCTGGACGCCTACCGTGGCTATCACCAGATTGCTATGGACCCGGCCGACATGGAGAAAACAGCATTCATAACTCCACATGGAATTTTCTGCTATAGGGTGATGCCGTTCGGTCTAAAGAACTCCGGAGCAACATTCAACAGAGCGATCTTCAAGATGCTCTATGCACAAATAGGAAACATCCTGGAAGCATACATTGACGACCTCGTCGTCAAAAGCCAAAAGGAGCACAACCATTTAAAGGAGCTGGCCGAGGTCTTCGAGATTCTTAAATTCCACAAACTCCGTCTAAACCCGGAGAAGTGCGCGTTCGGCGTAAGCACCGGCAAATTCCTTGGCCATTTGGTCACACGGAGGGGCATCGAAGCCGACCCCAACCAAATCAAGGCAGTGGCAGATCTTCGGCCACCAAGATCAATCAGAGAGGTACAAAAACTAACTGGGATGGCAGCGGCTCTCAATCGCTTCATCAGCAAATCATCCGACAAGTGCCACTCCTTCTTTCACGCTCTCAAAGGGAAAAGCCGACGAAGTTTTGAGTGGACACCGGACTGCGACAGAGCGTTGTCCGAGCTTAAAGATTACCTGAGTTCTTCACCACTAATGGTAAAGCCCAAAGAGTACGAGAATCTCTATCTTTACCTTGCAGTCTCGAGCCACGCAATTAGCTCAGCACTTGTTCGGCGAGAAGGGGCCGACGACATGCCAGTGTATTTCACGAGCAAGACACTCCTCCCAGCCCAGACTCGGTACCTTCCACTGGAAAAACTTGCACTCGCCCTGGTCTCCGCGGCGAGGAAACTTCTGCCATACTTTCAGGCGCACACCATATCAGTGTTGACCGAGCACCCTCTCAAAGCTCTTTTTCGAAAAGCCGACCTCTCAAACCGAGTCTCAAAATGGGCGGTCGAGCTTGCGAACTTCGATATTCGTTTTGAACCGAGGACGGCAATAAAGGGACAGGTCTTCGCCGACTTCATTGCTGAACTCACACCAGAAGACTCTGAGATCCTACACAATCCTCCCGCCCAAACCTCTACCGAACACCAACCAAAAGAGAGCCGGTGGCTCCTCTTTCAGGGAGACACTTGGCGAATGCAAGTTGACGGCGCCTCCAACAACAACGGAGCCGGTGCCGGAGTAGTTTTGGTCTCACCATGCGGAACTCTTCACGAAAGTGCCATCACCATCGATTTTCCTGCCACAAACAATGAGGCGGAATACGAAGCACTACTTGCTGGACTACGCTCGGCAATCGCAATGAAAGTTGACAACTTGGCCGTATTCTGCGACTCTCAACTCATAGTCAATCAAGTGCTGGGGGACTACGAAGCTAGAGATCCACGGATGATAAAGTACCAAACCACGGCAGCCGAACTCATTACTCGCTTCAAGAACTTCAACATCGAGCAGATCAACCGCGAGCACAACGCACACGCCGACGCACTTGCAGGCCTCGCGTCGGCTTCAAAGGCATCGGAGTTCCGAACCATAAATTTTGGAAACATTGACCACCCGAGTTTCGACACAACCCCAGAAGTGCTCAACATTGAACTTGGCCCGAGCTGGATGGATGAAATCGTTGCCTTCCTCAGAACCGATACCTTACCCGACGACAAGAAGGAAGCCTTTCGTATCAGAAACAAGGCCGCGTACTATTGGCTTTCTGAGAACGGCCAACTCTATAGGAAATCCATTTCTGGGCCCTACCTCCTGGTCATCCACCCCAATCAAGTTGCCGAGATCCTAGAAGAATTGCACTCCGGAAGCTGCGGCTGCCACTCCGGTGGACGTTCGTTATGCCAACGCGCGATGAGTCAAGGATACTTCTGGAAAAACATGAAGAAAGACTGCGAGGAAATTGTACGCAGGTGCCGACCATGCCAACTCTTCTCACCGATCCCCAGGCAGCCGGCTCAGAATCTCTCTCCAATCACAAGTCCATGGCCATTCGCCCAATGGGGGCTCGACATCGTCGGGAAACTCCCAACAGCACCTGGGGGCTTCAAATTCTTGATCACTGCAACGGATTACTTCTCCAAGTGGGTAGAAGCCGAGGCCTTGGTCACCATCACAGAAGCAGATGTCCGACGATTCGTATGGCGGAACATCGTGACAAGGTTCGGCGTGCCCTACGCTATCGTCTCCGACAATGACACTCAATTTGTCGGGGACGGCCTCACCAGTCTCTGTGCGGAGTTCGGCATCAGATTCTTCAACTCAACACCAGCCTACCCTCAGGGAAATGGCCAAGCCGAGGCCTCGAACAAGACGGTTTGTGCAGGGATAAAACGAAGATTGAATTCAAAAAGAGGGAAATGGGCAGAGGAACTCCCCAGGGTTTTATGGGCTTACCGCTCTACTCCCCGCCGTTCAACAGGCCAAACACCCTTCTCGATGGCGTTCGGCATGGAGGCCGTAATACCACTGGAATCAAGGTTCCCAACCCTCCGAACGGAGAACTTCAACCCACAGTCCAATGACGACGCCGTCGAGCAAGAACTGATTTTGGCTGAGGAAAAACGCGACGACGCTCGGCTAAAGCTTGCTGAGTACCAACAGACTGTTGCCAAAGGCTACAACAGAGGTGTCAGGATCAAGAAGTTCAAGCCCGACGACCTGGTTTGGCGGAAAGTCGTCCAAGCAAGCAAAAAGAAAAAGTTTATGCCTAATTGGGAAGGGCCATTTCGTATTGTGAAGGTTGCTGGTGAAGGGGCTTACACCCTCGAAGACATGCACGGCAAGGTGCTCACCAACCCGTGGAATGCACAGAACCTCAGGAAGGCTTACATGTGATGCTTCAATCAGACTTCGGCCAACACCTCATGCATAACAAGTTTCTGATTTCTTCAGCTTCGGCATAACTCCTCTACATCTTATCTTTCGCATTTCAAAGAAGGGCCTCGACCCACTGTTACTGTTTTTATTTACTTTCCCTGTACTTCGAACGAAATATCAATGAAATGACAATCCCTTTTTTATCCAAAAAGACTTCAGCAACGTTTCATGCATTCATTTCACTCACGGCTAAAAAGCCACAACCAAACGATGACTTCGGTCACACCCTCCAAACGGCTCCTTAAAAAGCCCATTGCTTCGGCCAATTTTACCGCCCAAAGAAGCAATCACTGGACATATGGTCCGCCGAGCCTGAAATACACTTTTTGGAACTCAGGCTTCGGTTCGGATTGGCAAGACACTATGGTCGGCCACCGAAAGGTTACACTCGCAATATGGCGAGCAAACCACCCACAAACAGTCACTACTCTCAAACGTCCTTCTACCATGGCCTGGGGCTGACTCATGGGCCGAGCCCCATCCACTGGCAAGGGGGCAACTCACACTCTCAAACTACATCAAAGGTTGGATCATGTCAGCTCACAATCCACTCATGTTCGGCAGATCACTCCCTATGGCCATATTAATTATGGTCTGGGCTCGGCTGCAAGATCTATACTTAACCATTTCGATCATGAAATATTCTCAACTATTCTGCCGAACCCAAACCAAAAGTGGGGGCTACGGACAACTACACATTCACAAACATTCAAGAACTACAAGAATTCTGAGAAGACATGAAGGCAATCAGACAAGCTCGGCAATAATAGAGACGTTGCGAAAGAAGCCATGCATTCATCTAAAAACTTCGAAATAAAGACAAGTGTTTTGAAGGATCCTAAGCTAGGAGGTACGGCGTAGTAAATCGTTCGGTGCCGACCCCCCTTAAACCATTACATCTGGCACGGCAAACTCCCAAGTTTGGAGCCGTCCAGTCCAACAAAAATCCAAGAAGTTCAAAAGAAAAACACAAAAGAAACTTGAAGCTCTATGGTTGGGGCGGATCACCACCGGCTGCAGTTTCGGCAAGACGAGCAGCATCGTCCTCGGCCTCAACGACGACTTCATCATTTTTCTGAGCCTGTTCGGTATCCTGCTCGGCGTTCTCAACCTCGGTCTCTTTCCCCTCACCAGAACCATCGACTCCATCTTCAGCGTCGGCCATTGTCAGATCATCAACATCGTCCTCGCTCTCAGAAAACTCCTCCGGCGGAAGTGGGGCACATTCCTCCTCCGTGTACGGCAGCACGAGCTCGGGCACTACGGCCGCAGGGATGGTCTTCATCAAGTTCATGTCGGGCTCTAGCTGCATAACAGCACAAGCAGCCAGCACCCCAGCCTTGTACCCTTTTCGGTACGCAATAGGAACCCTCTTCTCGACCTCCTCATTCACCATCGACCGAGCATCTCTCATATACTCAGCTCCTGCTCGGTCGTACCCCGCCTGGTAGGCCTTCGAGTCCACCTCTTTCATCTTCCTCTTCTCCCTCCTCACGACTTGACCAAGCTCTCGTTCGGCCGTCTTTGCGTTCTCAAGGGCCTCGTCCCTCTCCTTCTCAAGCTCGGCAACTTTTGCCTTAGCCAGCTTCAGCGCAGTCTTGACGGCCTTAGTTTTCTCGCGCTCGGTCTTAGCATCATCTCGATACCGCGTTCTCTCGGCCGCCAACAGATCGGCTTGGTTGGACACTCGCAGAGCAGCCTGCCCAGCCTGTTAAAAGGAAAGATGGTCAAGCTCGGCCAAAAGAGGAAGAAGTTAACTCAAAAAAGGAAATTAGAATGATCAAGTCAAAAGTACCTGAACAAGGTAGGCACTCAAATGTGCGATGTTCGGCTGCAACTCCCCTGGGACTCTATCCATATCCCTCGGAAGAGCGAGGCCGTGCAGCATGGTAACGGCCAACCCGGGCTCAACCTTTACACTGTCTTCGACAGTGACGATCCTGCCATCAGCCATTGCGAAGGATGGCGCGAACTCTTGCACAATCGCTCGGCCACCTGAACCTGCCGCCTGTTCCACAGCTTTGGAGCCGCCCGCAGCCGAGGACTCAGTTTGGTCCCTCTCCTTAGGATGTGGTGTCGGCGGCCTTGTGGGGAAGAAGTCTTGGGAAACCTTCTGCCTCTTCGCAGGATTATCAGCCAATGCAGCCTCCTTCTGGCGGGTTGCGGCCCCGTCTCTCAGATTCAACTTCACCACATTCCTTCTCCCCATCTCGTCGGTAAACTCGGGAATAAGGGTTCGGACAGGCGGAATGTCGATACCCAGAAAGTCGGCTGGCAGACTGCTTTGGAACCAGAAGTCGGCTGACTTCTTTAAAGATGGGAACTTGACCCTTGGCCCTTTCGCTTTCTTGCTCGGCCTGCTTTCCCCCGCTTGTCCCTCGGCAGCCCTCTTCTTACCCTTACCCTTTGTGCTCGGCCCAGCTTCCTTCTTCTTCCTCCTCGACTTTCCCTTGTAAGAGGGAATGTAGTCGAGCAGCGTCGGCGCGTCACGACAAATTTGAGCCCTCAACGCCTCAACGTTTGCCTCAACTGACAAAGAATGCTGTGTCTTGGTGATTGCTCGGTTATCTGCAAGGAGAGGATATCTTCAGAATGCTCAAACGACACAAAGAAGAAATAAGCCATACTCGGCGACGTAAAGAAAATTAAAACCCGACCTCGAAAGTCTTTTATCTTCGGCACAGAGTGTAGCCGCACTGACTGACTGCCGAACTCATAATTCCCACTAACTTCAACATAGAAGTTAGCCCACTTGTCGGTGTCGGGAAGCCCATCTATCAGGGGCTCTTTGCCACTACGTGTGGACAGGTACCTGCGCTCGGTCCCACCGTGCCTGGACATGATGTACGTGTGAAAGAGGTCGGCCACGGTGAACTCGAGGTTGTGTAGCTCTTTCAGCTTGATTATGGACATCACTATCCTATAACTATTGATGGCAAAGAAATGGGGTACTATGCCGAACCTGGCCAACAGTTCCCTCAGAAAAGGATGAAGGGGGAAGCGGAGCCCAGCCTCGCAGATGGCCATCAGAGGAACCGTTATATGCTCGGGACGGTCTTCCCTTTTATCCCTTATCCTATTGCTGGCTACCTGGTGGACTACAACGTCGGCCGGGATGTGGTATGTTCGGCAGAAATTATCATACTCATCGGGACGTCCGCTGAAGTAATGGGCGTGTGGACAGACCTGCCCCCTCTCGAATAGGTCGGTAAACTCCCTATTGTCGGAAGACGTCTCAACGAGAGCGGAACGGGAAGAGGTCGTGGCCCCGGCTTGAGAACGAAGTCTGGATTCAGCCTCGGCCCCAAGCTCATGCTCGGCTTCAGACTCTGTGCTAGTAGAAAAGGTTATCTCCGGTTCGGTGTTAAAACCGCCGTACTCATGGTCACGCTCGGCATTTGAATCACCAGAGTCTGACATGTTTGAGTCTATGGAGGAAGATCGACGTCGGCTTCTGTATCTCTCCACGTATTTTCGGATCACAAGATTGGCAGAATCGTCCCCTGAACTTTCAGAGTCGGATGAGATGATGATGATTGGGTGAGCCAGACCTAACAAAGGCAGAGACAAAAACATGAGACCTTGGCGTCTGCTAGAAAGTAAGGATCTCACTGCGCTCGACATCCTAATTGGCCCACCCCATCATCGTTTACAAAGGTTTGGCCAAATCTGTGTTCGGCCTGATCGTACGAAACGTCAAGAATCGGGGCTCGGCCAACCCCATCGTCGGCCAAACCCTGACACCATGAACGTTCTGTGCTCGGAAGAACACGTTGAAGATGGAGATGAACAGTCCGTCCATCTCCAGCAGTGCACTATTCACTTAGAACAGAAAACGCCCCAAAAACCCAGAAAATAAACTAGAAAATTCAGAAAAACTACAGAAAAGTAAAGAGGGGCAAGAATCGAGCACATACCTGTGACTTTCAGCGAGATCTGATGGCCAAATCGCTGGGAATCAAGACCAGAAGACGAACCGTTGGACTTCGAAGCTCTGGCGATGGAGTTTTAGAGAGAGAGGGCGTGTGGCTTTCTCTCTCCTCACTCCGCTCCTTTTATAGAACTAGGGTTGGGAAATCGAAATTCCCGCCCATCATTACTCCGCCGGACTTTTGGCCGCTCAACGTTTGACACGTGGCATGGAAAGGACAATCTGCAGAGTTTGCCAGCCGTCCCCTCACCAGCCGTACCTGGCCATAAAGCGACACCTGGCACCTCTTCACTGGTGGTTCTCCCCCGACGATGTCAGGCTCGGCCCAATCTCGTCTTTAAAAGACCAAGATCATGTTCGGCGTCCTTTGTGTTCGGCCCAAGCTTGACTTCAACCCCTGCCTCGCGTTCGCCATCGGCAGAGGTTGAGGGGCTATTGTAGCAGGCCGAACATAAGAGCTCACGCTGGCACGGACCGAGTCCGCCCCGTGTCAGGCGTAAGACCTGCGCTCGGCCTCGTCGGTGTCCATCCATCGACGACCCCACTTGGCACGGGCTCAGCAGAAGACAAATCCATGCTCGGTCCGAGCACGTCCGCTGTCTTCGGCGAAGTTCCCACACCACGCAGTCTCTCTCGTCGAACACATATCAGGCTCGGCAGACACGTGCTCAGCCACCTTCGGAGCACGGCTGGCTGCCGACGACGGTTGGCTGCTGAGTCACGCACGTGCGGAGGCGGTTATAACAGAAGATGATCATGGGCGCACATGGGTGTGCCAGCTCAGCCCTGAAAACGGTTACCAGATCTATTCCTTGATGTCATCGTGACGTCACTTGCCTCATGGGAAGGCACGCGATCGTACTTGGGGAGCAAGCCAGGAGGCCCTATAAAGACCTAGTGATGGTAACCCTAACAGGTACACGCTACTCAACACGCTCACATACTCTCTCTAAGCTTCCTGCTTCCTCTCTGCGCTATACTCATCCTCGCGCCGGAGGGCCTTGCCGGGACAACCCCCGGCCAGGTCTTAGTCGTGCGTTCCTTGTGCAGGCTGGGAGAAGGAAGCTAACCCATCATCGAACCATCCACGAAGGATCGGGGACCAGAGGATCACGGGCCACACAGCTACCTACAATGGAGCTAGGAAAATTCCGGAGAAAGTGAACAGAGAAAAGAAATGGAATCCTCCCCCCACTTCTTTGATTAAATTCAATTGTGATGGTGCTTTTTCCTCCTCCCGCAGCTCTGCTGCCTTTGGTTGCTTAGCCAGAGATAGTGGTGGAGGAATCCAGTGTTACAGAGCTGGTAGAATTGTAGCTTCTTCAGCATTAGCTACGGAAGCTTGGGCTTTACGATTTGCTTGTGGTACGATGGTGGACATGGACCTAATCTCTGCAGTTTTCGAATCGGATTGCAAAGAGTTGGTCGATTGCATCAATGGTAAAATCAGTAGACCACCGTGGGAAATAAAAGCAATAGTGGAAGACATTAAGCAGTGGACTCAACAAAGGAACTGGAAAATCAACTGGGTTTGTAGAGAACAAAATTCTGCTGCTCATTGGCTAGCAACTCATGCTTTAGATAGAAGCTTTATATGTAACCCAAATTGTATCCCAACTGGGCTCAGCTGCCTTCTTATGAAGGATAGGCTCTCTTAATGATTAATGAGAAAATTGAAATTTCAAAAAATATATATATATAGTGTTTATCATATGCCTAGGAGGCATACGTTAACAAAACCCTTCTTTCTTTACTCATTACTCTAAAAAAAACCTCCCTCGAAACCCAAACCAAACAGGGTCGGTGTTTCTGTTGGTAATTGTGTAACTCATGTGCATTTTTTCAACTTTTGAATTTTTTTTGAAAGGCAAAAGACAAATTTATTAATCTTTGAAATTGTTACAAAGATTAAAAGGACCAAACAAACAAGCATCACAATATTTCTTTTTGAACCCTCTCTCGTGTCCGTTGCGCATCACAATACTAGCAAGGTTCTGATGCCCCTACGTTCTCAGCTGGATGTGGTGCGAACCTTAGCCGTTACTGTTGCAATTTCCGTATGGTGGACCCCTTCTTGTGGGAGTGCTCCCACTCGTGGTTTACAATCCGAAAGGCAAGCTCTTCATATGGTGGGCCAGCGTGAAACCTTATGATGCAAGTCTCAGAACTGTGCTCCCTTTCCTCGTCACGACAGGCTTTCTCAATAATCCTTAATTTGCTCCCTTCTCTTTTTTCAGTTTTTCGATCTCCTCCAGCCTATCCCTATGCTTCTTCTTCGAATGCATATGCATAATAATGTGATCAAGTACTGGCACACCCACTCCTTTAAGAATCTTTTTCTTCCATAAAAAAAAAAATTCACTATGATTTGGACTTTTAACAGATGACGATGACCTCTTCATCATGCTTCTCTCAGCGGTTTTAGACTAAACAGGGACACACACAGAGGATTAGGGTTTTCACTAGTGTGGCTCTGTAAATAGGTGTTTCAAATTTGAAGAAGAAGAAGAAGGCCTAGTTCAGAGGATGAAGCTAGAAGACTGAGAAATAATCTTTGATTTCAAACGTGAACCAAAAAACTTCAGCGATGGAGGCCATGAGCCGGGCTGGTTTAGGGTTGAGAGAGAGAGTGTGTGTGTGTGTCGGTGTGATCAACCGGAATCTCATTTTTTATCGGAACCGTTCAATTAGCATAGGTTGCTAAACACTTTTCATGTGAGCTAAATATCAAGTTAATCAAGGAAAGATAGTTTGAGAAACCAAAGTTTGTCAAGTTGGTTGTCTCATTTCTTTCCACAACGGTGACCTAAGTTCGAGTCTCACGAGGAGCAGGTCCAGGTTCGGGGCTATAGATAATCTCTAAACCCTCTGTTAATTAACATACTAACAAATCATTGATGTATACCGTATGACAAAAAAAAAAAAGAAGAAGCTAGATAAGAATTACTCCCTCCGTTCAACTTTGTTGTGCCTGTTATCTTTTTTGGACGTCTCAAAAAATTGTCTATACCTCTTAATTTATAGTAATATTTTATATATTCAATATGGATCACGTTTGATAGATCTCAATTAATTCTTTTAAACAAAGTTTTTGAAATCATAAAAAATATTATAGATTGTGAAATATAGACAATTTTTTGTGAGGTGCCAAAAAGGAAACAGACACAACAAAGTGTGATGGAAGGTTCTACAGCCACACTCATATATTTGTGGGGATCCACACACACTACACCACTACTGTGTGTGGGACCCACACACCTATGTGAGGGATATGTGTATTTTATGGTGAAATAAATTGACTTTTTTTTGCTAAAAAGTGAAATAAGTTTTTTTTTTGTTGCTAAAAAGTGATTTTTTACAAAATATTTTGGTAAAAATATTTTTTTTTACTTTTGTCAATTCCTCTCATCGAGACGAATCAATAATACACAAATGTTTGGCACAAAATTAACAAATGCGAAAAAAATTCAAACAAGGACAAAACCAACTTAATTTTTTCTTAAAAGTTTAGGAGAACTCACCCTAAATGTGTACATGGGTGTTGTTATGGCATTTTTGCATATTTATCTCCCAATACGGTTTTTTTTTTTCAAAATATACTGACCACCCATTTTTTTTAATAACTGATGCTGTCTTAATGGAAAAATGAGATCCGATCAATATTATTTTTGTGTGTATAAAGTACTCAATTTAGGGGTTGTTTTGATAACTTAAATTCAGCACTTAAAACTAAATTAAATAAGTAACAAGTGATTAAGTATGTTTGATAAAAATATTTTACATTGCTTAATAAATTAAGTGCAGATTCTAGGCAAACTTGTGGACCATCTTTGGGGTTGGTTTTAGGCCAACTGAATGCAGATTCATTTCAGTTTCATGTTCAATTTCGTGGAAAGTTTTCGAGGCGTTACAACTGAAGTTGGCGGGAGTGAGCTATTTATGGTACTCCTGCCTACTTTTTAAAGTTTTTCAAAAACCTCAAGTTAGTGCCTGATTTGAGATTCTTGAAGTGATTGGTGATGATAACTATTACTGTTAGAGTAGTTTTACTAAATATGATTTACTAGACATGTTAAAGATGATCCATGCCAATTGCAGATAAACTATCGGTCATACTGAAACTCGTTACCTACAGATACCGTTACATAGCGGCCACCGATATTTCAAACCATGCCTTGGATGGAATTTTGCCACATATTACATGCTTTTGTATAAGCACACAACTTGAGTGTAAAAATACACGATGTGTTATAGTGATGAGGATGCCCATGGAAAATGGGTGGTTATAGCAAACGAGCAACAAAAGATCAACTGACAGTTTTTTAAAAAAAAGTGAAAAAAAAAAATACACATGTTTTCGGGCTTTTCACATGGTAACTGGGCCTCTTGCCTCAATACCTATACAAACCCATAGAATCAAGAATCTACAAACAGCCTGTGGTGTTCAAAAACCAGCACATCTTGGAATACATTTGAAAACACGACGGACAAATCGTGTCCTAGAATCACCTTAAATCTAAGTTCCTCCAAAGTATGAATATTCATCCTCTAAATCTGCTCAATGGTAGACAATTCCCAGTGTCCAAAGCAAAATTAGAAGAAACAATTCTTTTGCACAAATCAAGCAAACACCCAAGTGAGAAAACTCGGCCTAAAAAAATCAGCAAAATGTCATTCAGAGGTAATGCATAATGTGGTCATTCTGTATGATCACAAGGGAAGTAAATCAAACCGCTCCACAAAACATGTGAAAGAAACAAGAAAGCACTGAGACCTAAATGAACAAATTTTTCAAGGCTTGAACAGGTCTGATTCATCTCCAGAGGATCGCATGAAAACTTGAAGTAGAAAGGTTTGATCTACTTGTCAAGGATGATCAATAAGCAGAAGGTATGCCCTTGTATGGATTGCCCAGTGCACAGACATTGCCAGGACGCGAGAATACGATCTACAATAGAAGGGAATCCAAGCACTTTCTTTAGTTCTAACGCCTATTTTTGTACGAGTTGGTAGCAGTGAGAAAGACAGGATACCCACAAATAAGCAAAATAAAATCATGCAACTGCTGCCAATCAATGGATTATGCAGATGTGTTTGGAACATAGAGGAAAGAAAGGGTTCCTCTGTTTGCTTCTTACCAGGGAAGGGAAAATAGGGGGAAAAACCAAGAGAAAATATGTGTAATGTCATTTTTTCCTCCCATTTCATTTCTTAAATGTTTCTCTTTTCCTTTTGCATTTTCTATGTTATCTCAGTTACCTTCCTAGTTATTTCAGATCCTCTATCCTCTCTTGTCCATTTAATTTATTTTGTTTGTAGTACATTGCACGAAAATAAGACCAAGCAACCTCCCTTTTATTGTATCAACACATTATGCTATTTTTGCACATTCCATAGATTCACGATAGTAAGGGTACATTAAAAAATTGGACAAGGACACAACGTAATAGCTCTTTTATTGCATCAACACGCTGCTCTTCTTTCTCACAATCTCTTTCATTTCTCCTTTTCTTGCTTACTTTAGTGCAACTGTTTCACTTCCACAAGTTCTACACAACCTACGCAAATTCTTTCTCAAGCTAAAAACCAAAATCTGTTCTGTAATAACTCTGCTTTGAATTCCAATGAATGGTTATTGCAACTACTTTTGTTTGTATCATCAATCTCTCAAACTAATGATGCCCACATGTAAAAAACGTTTTTTTCTTCGTGCATACAAATTAGACTTGATGAAGGACGGCTGATACTTTCAAACAATTTAAACAAGAGGATGGAACACAAACAGCAATAGTATGAAGACCGAGAGTAATACCTGGTAGTTTCCAAGTGTATTTGATTTAAAGCCAGCTGCACAATAATCAAAATAATACTCCCATGTCCGGATGAACTTTTCATTGAACCCCAATGCGATGATTGCACTAAAAACACCAATATAAATGCTCAAGAATCAATCTCTACAATATTTCAAGGACTTAAAAACCAATCATATTAGTTGTATGTTTAGCAAATTCAAGTGTTTTATACCCTTCTAATCCTAGCTAGACTTGTAAGTTCACATGAAATTCATGTCATGGCAATAAGATGTATTAATACATAATTCTGTAATTCTAGTGGTAGACTATACAGGGTTGTAATTGTGCCAGGCATCAAACTGCTTAGTTTATTTACCTCTGTTGCTCTAGGAAGTTATTCCTCCAACATCGAAGTGTTTGGTGGTAATGTATCCCTATGTTTTCCAGGTGCTCAACACTGCACTCAAAGCACTTCATTAGAGATTTTGAAGTGTGTCGTGAACAGAAATAACAACAAATTACAAATTAGAAGAACAATGTTTGCTTACCAGAGCCTGGATGAAGCAGCCATTGCTGATGTTATTCTACTCAATGAAGGTAGGCATCCACCTGGGAAAATATATTCCCTTATAAAATCCGAGCTTTGCCTGTACTCATCGTACCGCTCATCTGGTATTGATATGAACTATGAAAAAATCAACCATTCTTATCCGTTAGCAAAATGCTCAAAGTTAAATCCAATGTCAATTTAGCCTGTATATCATCTTTTCACTATTTCACAAGTTACTAGTGAGCATTTGGTATTAACTTGGTGGATTGGTTTGGTTTCAATGGAGGTATAGGTTGATAACCTAGTACTGAAGCCTCAACATTCGCTACTGGCCCAAAATGGATTCAATATATAATGGTCTGGTTTTAAACCAGTGACAGGAAAATGAAAACTTGTTCGAAAGCTATCAAATTATTCCATTGCAACCAAGAGATGAACGATTGTTTTCCAAATAAAATATCACAAATAATGCTTGGAAGACAGTTTCATAATGCTTGGAAGACAGTCTGTCATAAAACAGTTTCAACACAGAACACAAGGAACAACCAATAGAAAATAACAACTCCAATGGGATAGGGGAAAGGAAGAAATATCATACCTGTAGAACCAGGAGACCGTTTTCTGCCAATACTGAATCACAGCAACCAAAAAACTCCTCCATATATTCATGGCCAACAGCTTCTATCATCTCACTACAGATTATTGTCATTAAGGCTACAACTAGTACGCTATGATCTGATGTTATTTAAGATGAATTCACTCACCAAGATATAATTCTGTCGTATTTGTAGGTATCAGGCAATTGGCGGTAGTCACAAAGAAGGAACTTTATGCGGTCCTGATAGGGAATCGGTTTTCAAGATAGTAAGAGGAAGTACAAACCTAATACTTATCATCAGTCGCAAAGATGCATGCTTTATCTAAGAGTGTAGAAATGGACCAATCTTTAAGGTTCTGATGCATACTGTTTGCAACACAAATCCTAACTACAAAGTGTAGTGTAGAAAGCGTAATATGTATATTTAGCTAAAAAGAATAGAGTTGCTGCACAATGATACACATACAATAGAGGACTTTTTTTTCATTGGCACCAATAGCGAACTTAAAGATGAGTATTAATAGAAGTCAACTCTATACTTAGCCATCTCTAGATATTATGGAGCCGACTGCAAGCAAACCGAGCTGTTGGCAAGTAGCTCGAGAACAGCTCGACTAGGCTCGGTTTATGTTGTAAATGAACGAGCTCGAGCCAAGACTTGTGGCTCGTTTTGTAAACGACCGAGCTCGAGTTTACCAATGCTCGGCTCGAGTTGGCTCGCGAGCTGAATATTTATATACATTGTATATACTCCCTCCGTCCCACTTTAAATGTCCTCTACGGAAATCCGTGCATTTTCAAACCCCAAATAAATATATTTATACATAGTTTTTACACCAAATCAAAGTATTCAATGTGTACTTTAATTTGGTGTAAAAAAAAGTAAGAAAAGTAATATATATAAATATAATTTTGGAGTTTGAAAATGCACAGATTCTCGTATGAGACATTTAAAGTGGGACGGAGGGAATATACATATACGTGTGTGTGTGTACATATAATAGTAGTAAAAGTATATTTGTTATTAGTGTAGATTATTATTATTATTTGGTGGAAAGATGTGCTCCAGCAGTAAGCTTTATAGACAAAAGAATGCCAAACATGTGGTTTTCCGATGTGGGATAAATGAAACCAAAGCAAACCCTCTTCAACATGTGGTTTTTCAAAGCAAACGTGTTTGATGTCTCCTTTTCTTCTAGTCCCACATCGGACTCTTAGCAAATGTGAGGAGTGCAGAACACAGTATAAGAAGAGGTCAAGCCTTGGACGGTATCTTGGTTAGCTGGGCCCAAATTTCCGAGCCATTTCAAGTCGAGCTCGAGCTGGAGAAATATTTCTCCAGCCGAGCCCGAGCCATAATTTTACAGCTCAAGCTGACCAGCTTCATTTGCCGAGCCGAGCTTGAACATCCCAAAATTCGACTCGGTTCGTTTACAGCCCTCTGGAGCCCCAAGAGAGGGAAACGAATATTATTTAAGCACGTCATACATGATTCAAGAACTGTCTGTTTCCACACAAACTTTTAACAGCATCATGGATTACAATAATAGGAAGCACTTGTTTTGTTTATGAGAGACTTTTATTGTACATTAAACCATATCCTGAGTTAAAAGAGCTTCATCACCTGAAGGCCAGCTTCATTCACTTTCATTTCAGCAAATCTCAATTGCTCCTCAGATAGAGTTATGCCAGTGTATTTGCATCCAGTCCTCTTAACAACTTCAATAGCCAAGCTTCCCCAACCACATCCAATCTCAAGAATTTCATGTTCCTTATCAATTCTTGCCTATGTTGGTCAGGCATAAAACAAGTATTAACAAACATGTCAAACCAAACTAATGTGGAAATTGAAGTAATTTCTGAATATAAGCGTCACCTTTTCAATTAGCAGAGAGATTTTTCTCATCTGTGCAACCTTCAACTCTTCGTCTTCAGACTATAAAAGAATAACATGGAAATGAGTCAGATGACAATATGATAAGTTCAAAGAACAACAACCAAAAAGTTATTTTTGAAGACAAATGACAAAGAAGATGATGCTGACCTTAAACACCGCACAGGAGTATGTCATTGATTCATCCAGGAAAAGAGCAAACAGTTCATTACTCTACAAACACAAAAATCAAAACGAAGTAGGTCAGCCCCACATTGTGAACCCCTCACTAATAGTACAGAATGTAACAAAGGCTGCACAGCCAAGTAACTTGTGTTAAAGCATCAGAGCTAGTGTTTCGGGGAACTTGTTTCCCCTTATTTGTGCCATAAGTGCACCAATTTTGGTGGGATCCATGTGTTATGGATCATTTGTTTACTTCTCCATATGGATCACTTGTTTACTTCTCCACGTGCGAGTCAGGGGTCGCACATGCGGGGAAGTGTTGGAGTTTGTCCCACATCGGTTAATTATCTACACCAAAACTAGTATATAAGACTGGACAGCATCTCCTCTCATTGCCAATTGGTATTGAGTTGAATGCTTTAACACGGCCTTTCCTCTCAGTATTTTCGTTATATGAGACTGGACAGCATCTCCTCATTGCCAATTGGTATTGAGTTGAATGCTTTAACATGGCCTCTCCTCTCAGTATTTTCGTTATTGATTGTAATTTTGTTCCCCCTGTTTGTGGCTACATATCCATGTCCAATCAAAAAAACCAGACAACGTATTGTATCTCATACTCACTGACTATTGGTGCCAATATTACCGTTAAAAACTTTAGCTGGAAAATTCCACACTTTACCGATTTTCCTTACACAAAGTATCCACCTCCCCATGCCAAGAACAACTTCTTCCCCTCTCATCTTTTTCTATTGCTCTTGGGACATAAGGCTCGGTTTGGTTTGGTTTGGTTTGGTCTTATGAGCTTTACCAATAGAAAACCAATCAACAACAATGTATCATACCAGGTCATAGTGACGAGAGATATTCCTGCGTGCTTGTGTAAGGGTATTTTGTCGTGATACATGCCGAAAGAAATATTTCGCAGATCCAATACAAGCGGTGAAAAGCAATGGTGTCCACCAGCCCCTAAAGCAAAGATAAGATCTGAGACTTTAGATATGAGTGCAAAGCTGCGTCGCATCATTAGAAGTCTATTGACCAAAATTTACCTCTTCTTTGAGAAAGAATTCTTTAAATCTCGGTTGGCAATGAAAATCTGCAGAAGAGTTCAGGAAGGAGAACAACAAAACTAGAGGTTTGAACTTCATATAAGATTTGTTGTCTTACCATGAATAAGTTTTGAAGACCTTCATCTTTATTAACTAAAGAAAAATCACCATTTATATACGCATCTGCAAGGCCTAAATCAGCCTGTGTCGCAACCTGTCAAAAGAATTCCAACTGAGAAATTGAGTATCCTTATCAAAAAAAAAAGAAATTGAGTATCACAGAAATCTTGATAAAACTTTTAAGGCTCCATTCCGGAACCTTAAATAAGTCCTTATTTTTTAAGAAGGCAATTTCAAGCTCAAAAATAATGTGTTTACGCAAATAATTTTCCTATCAATATGGATCTAGTTTGATAGATCTCATCAAGATCTTTAATACAGTGCAAAAAAAATCAAAAAATTATTTTTCATTTACATTATTTTTGAGTTTGAAAATGTGAAATAAGCTGCTTATTTTTTAAGAAGGTTTCTGGAACGGAGCCTAACCACTATCCCAATTCCTGTATTAGAATAATTCCACCTTTCTTTTCCTCTACTCGTTTAGATGTTTGACTCCCTTCCTTGAATTCAATGACATGTGAACCTAATCTATTAATAATTTAACACCAATGTCGAGCAAAGTGAAAGGATAATACCTTCCAGTAAAACTGGGGACTGTGAACTCTCAAGGAAGTTCTAATAAGACATTTCTTTCCTTCTCCTTCAAAGGTGAAAACTGTACCTCCTTCCTCCAATAAACTGTGGAACCAAAAAAACTTTCTGTTTATATTTTCAAGATGGAATTCAAACACAAAGTACAATATTGAGACAGAGTGACTACAAAAAGGTGAAGTAAAGTAGAATTGGGCACATGGAAAAACCAATAATCATAAAGCGAGGACTTAAAACGACGTAGACAATAGCCAGTCATTGCTGAGATGCAATTTCTTTTCGTTTCTTTTTTATCATTAGCAGTAAGTTCATGAAAATTTGATCAATTGGACATTTCAAATAATGAGAAACTCCAACAATATCTTTCATAGCTCATAGGCACTATAATAAGCACTGAAACAAATTAACTCACATTAAACAACCTGTAGAGATGTACTGTCCAAGGAACCTAGTAACAAAAAGGCGGGCTCCTGTTTTCATCAATGAAGGTACCATATGTTTAGGGTTGTTCAAAACAGCACAACTTTTTCGGAGCATACCATGTCCCGCGACTAGGCCAGCCTGCAAAAAGACATACATCAAGCACAATGCCTAGAAGATAAATCAACATTCAAGAAAACTATACAGGCAACACATAAAACTGTAATAGATTAGCTACCATTCTTCAAGAAGGCAATAGCTTCCGGCTTTTTTTTTTTTGATAAGTAAATAAATATATATTAATAAGAAGGCTTTAAGGGAAAGCAATAGCTTCCAGCTTATTATTCGACATGTAAATATTTCAACAGCTTTTGGAATAGTTCTCACGTGTTTTTCAGGAACAAATATCAATATACATACTAAAAATCATTGATACCTTTAGTCCATCCTCATGAAAGCCATAGCCTGAAAGAAATACAATGTGGAACACACAAAATTAATCAGTAAGCCAAAAGCTATTTTACTTGCCTCAAAAGAACACAAGGCACTCAGTTTGTACAAGTATGGAGAAAAACAAGTTAGCTATATGTTGTACACAAATATGTTAACAAAGGTGTTAATTATTTGCCCTGTTAGACTTAACTTCATATCATTTCATCACTTATTTGAGAAACACTTATGTCTTATGGTAATATAAAACTGACATGTTAATGGGTGTTACGGTTGAAACTGGAATAGCAGGAAATATTGTGCCAAGTTAGGACACCCGTAGTACCAAATCAAAACTAGTTGATCAGATTAAACCAAAACTGCTGATCACAGGTTTACATGATCCTTGCTATGCTGGCTAGAACTCGATGACCAAGAGGCAAACCATTTGCCTGTGTTGGAAGATTTGATAACGTAGCATTATTAGAAAGTTTAACTAGTCTTTTTATTAAATGTGAACAAGTTAGTTTGCTCATAACTAAAATACTCCCTCTGTCCCAATTTGTTTGTCCAATTTCGACATACGTGCCCTTCAAAAAATTATCTATATCTCACAATCTATAATGTTTTATATAATTTTGAAAACATCATATTATAGAACTAATTGAGACCTATCAAACAAAATCCATATTGCATATAAAAAACATTATAAATTGAAGGGAAAATTTCAAAATGGCACCTGAACTTTGCACCAAATGTCACAGAGACACCTGAACTTAAGTTCATTTCAATTAAACACATGTACTAACAAAATCCCCAAATTTAGACCCCTGCCATTATACTCCGTCCCAAAAATTGCTGACATGGCATCTCCAACCCGTTTAAGTTGCCCCATTGCTCATGTTTCCAATAGGGGACGATGCACCCAAGAGAAACCCATCACTTTACCCATTACTTCATCTTTTCCTTGTGGTCCCGAGCAGAAAGAAGAAAAAGTTAGGGTTTCCTTTGGGTCTTCATGGTAGAACTCTCAGGGTGGGTTTGGATTGAAAAGTTAAGTAACTTATTTTTTCGTCTTTATTCAAATGTCACAGAGACACTTGAAAAGTATAACGGCGGGGGTCTAAATTTGAGGATTTTGTTAGTACAGGTGTTTAATTGAAATAAACTTAAGTTCAGGTGTCTCTGTGATATTTGGTGCAAAGTTCAGGTGCCATTTTGAAATTTTCCCTAAATTGAAACATATAAAGAATTTTGTAGGAGGTCTTAAATAGTGGTAAGGGACAAACAAATTGAGACGGAGGGAGTAAGATTTACAAGTGCTGGAGAGATGTTTCATGGACAAAGAGGAAAAGAAGAAGACAGAGAAGGAAGACCAAGAATCCATGGCAACCTCCACCGTTACTAGGGCCAACTGAACGCTTCTCTTAGGATGTAGGTGAAGCCTTGGTCAAGTATATATGGTTTCATTTTCTAGTATCTATATCTCATGGTTGATTAGTTGTATGTGGTGATTGGACATAACTGAAAAAATTTTACCAAGGGCTTTCCATTGATTCAAATACAATACTATATAGTTGTTTCTCTTTTTCATGGTTAATTCTTATGTAATAATGTAAGGTGCACAAGTGAGTTAGGATGAGTCAGCCAAGAAAAGATGGGTTGTGAGAAATGAATTGAGTTCAGTGTAGATAAACCCATTCTAATTGAAGATGGATCAAGTCCAACTCACCAATACGTGATCATCTTTGAAGATTTTACCATAAGCTATGATACATCAAGGCATCATGAATTAATTAAATTACAAGATTGGTACAAGAACTTCAAACACCCTGTAACAAGGGTAGTGGTAAATTTGAATTCCTAAGTCTCTTTTTCTTCACTCAAAGAAATCTATTCACTTTCGTTAAATTCAATCACCAGACCACTACAACAATTCAAGTTTCCATAAGTTGATATCCAAATAAGTTCTCAAGTGATAGGAATTTGTCCTAGTCTCTAAGGTTTGATTCCCTTTTTTTTTTTGTACTAACAAATTCTACATTAGTACAATTCTCAAACAATCACTAAAGCAATTTCAAGTATATCGTAATTGGATCTTAAATATTCAAATCAGGATTTCTCTTGCACTGAAGACTGATGAGATTGTCAGTCTTCTAATATAAGTTTCATTTTCATGTATTTTAATAAATCTAGAGAGTTGTGATTTGATGTCAATGTGCTCCAGGCTTTAGCAAACATGAGAAATAATCTGTGATTCAAGTAAGTGTTGATGCGCATCTTTTTCCCAGTAATAGAAGACTCACCCTGGTATGCTCCGCAGAACCATATTCCTCTCCTCCCCTGAATAAGATCAAGCTCAATTGATGCTTTTGATGCAGCAACTGATGGGACTGGATGGCCGGTTGACCACTTAAGCAGTGTATGATCAGGGGTACAAGAAGGATTTAGAGTAACCAGATAAGGTAGCTCTGTCTCGCGAATATTCTGCAAGATTGAGGTTATGCAACAACTGAAAAAGATGATTACAGGAAACAGCTCATGTTTTTGTAGACACCAAATCACATTGCAATTCTACTGAAGATGAAGTAAACTCAATCTTTCATGCTTTCAATGATAAGGCCCACTTTTTCTCTTTCGCCGATCAGAAAAGTGATAAGGCCAACTTTGTACAAATTTTGCTATAGTCGGTATATGCTTTCAGCACAAGCGTAAACTAACACGAGGTTGTGTTTCATCTAAGAAATGAGCCTTACTGCTTCCTGTTAATTGTGATTCACATCAGGGTATGCCCATATGCTTACCCTATATGGTCATTCAACTTTATAAGTTGTTAGTTCTGTTATGACTGCTTATGAGCGAATTTTGAAGAGAGGCTCTATTTGTGGATGTGTTTCGTATGATACATCTGAACAACATGATTAAGACAGGAGCATTGTCATAGTTGAATAAATTGTACCCAGGCTGAGAGGGCCTGACAAACACAATTTCACACAGAACGTTCAAATATGAGAGCAACATCGTGCCTCTTTAACTAATTTCTCTGGCATGAAGTCACCGTTCCATTATCATGACTTGTCACCTCTGTATTTGGAGGGAACTTCTCAAAAGTGAACACAATTTGGATGCATCTATCAATTTTTCACTGCTCAATTACTGAGCTACTGAGCTTATCTTACTCCTCTTAGAGCACTTCCAGTGGTTTGTAAAAGTCTCCTGCTGTTGCCAAAGTTCGGCAAAAAGCAGTCGAGATGCTCTTAATATTCGTTTTTGCCAGTTTCAACAATATAAGAATGGTAACTTGCCACAGTTTTCTGGAACAACAACCATATTAAACTATCATAGTGGAGATAAGAGCTATGCAGTTAAGAGGTTGAAGGTTAAAGAGAGACATGTTTTGCCTTCATGCAACACATCTCTTGTTCGGTCAAACTTGATGAATATACTGGGTAGTTTCAAGTACCAGTTAATTCAAGGTGGTCCAAACTTTTTTGGAATCACTTCATTTGTTGTCAGCAGAAATTCAATTGCTCGTCTCTCCATGTCCATTTTAGGTACTAACTAAGACTTCAAAAGCCTTAAACAAGTATTAACATGGATTAATATAGCCTGAGCAAACGTATAAGTATAGAGAGAGGAGAGTCTGTCAGACACCTGGAGCACATTGAGCCAGTATGTCAAACAAGCTTTCTTGTCCATAGTTCCAAGGAAATTCCATGCACTCCACGCTGCTGGGTTTTGGGGCATAAACTTCTTATCATGATGAAGGAAAATATCACTGCCATAAAGAGTCAAAGATGATTGATTATTAGATGATAATGTGAAACTAAGTCCAACATCGCCTGGGTACCAAAGTAATATGAAGTATATAAGCGTGAGGGCACTCTCACTTCAATAGCTAGCTTTTGGAGTTGAGTTCTACCCAAGACCATGTAATATGGTATTTGAGCTCTCACTTCAATAGCTAGCTTTTAGAGTTGAGTTCTACCCAAGACCATGTAATATGGTATTAGAGCTCCGGTTAGGAGAAGTCTTGGATTTTAAGTCTCTCTGTTTGCATTTGTTCCCCGTTTGCATTATACTTCTCCCCTTCCTATTATGTTTCGCTCTATATGAAAATTTGCATATCCACGTGCAAGACGGGGTTGCATGTGAGGAAGGAGTTGAATAGTCTAATATACATAGTTGGGTCCTAACAGCATAAGCTTTTGGGACTACTGGCAACTTAACATGGTATCAGAGATGGGTAGGGTGCGTGTCTCTAGCCTGCAAGCGGCGGATGCTACCGCGTGAGCACGCTACGTGTGAGGAAGGGTGTGAAGCGAAGTCCCACATTGCAGGGGTTCCAAAGTATTATGAAGTATATAAGCGTGAAAACACCCTCACTTCAATAGCTAGCTTCTAAGGTTGAGTTCTACCCAAGACTGTATAACAACAATACAAAGTTGACAAGAAAGTAAAGACAATACCTATAAACATACTGGAAAGCACCAAGTATTCTGGTTTCATCACATGTTGCCTGTCTTCCCAAGATTTTAAGAGCATCTGGAGCGTGGGTGGCCATTATGCATCCATTGTATGTTTCTTGGGAACCATCTTGACAGGTTACGAGGCAACCTGCTCAAATTCCTTTGACCTTTACAATTAGATTGCTTCACCACTTTGATAGACATATTGCTTAGTATAATACAACCAGCTAAAACTCTCTTCTTAATTCATACTTAACAGGTACAATGCAACACTTGATTCTTTTGTCCCAAGTTAATCTCACTACTATCAGATCTCATTTTTTTTTCAATTACATGTAAATTGTGCATTGAATCAGGGGCTTTATATATTCTCAGCAAATATAACCAAGCTTGTAATTAACTATACGCAAGTAGTTCTCCTGGTCCCTCCTTGAATGTTACTCCTTGCATCTTCATCTTATTAGTTGCAATATTCAACACTCTCTATTGTCCAAGGAACACCATTGCAATTTTCACAGCTGGTTAGCCTGGTTTTATTTCTGCGTATAACCAAAACACACCTCTATGTACTACCAATATACATACTAGTTCCGGTGTTAGCTCAACTTGTACAACTTTTTGCTCCATTCGTGTTTCTAAAGTTGAAGAAGTTTCAGCTATCTTGTGCAGTTTTGTGAACAAAAAACTGTGAACCAAACACGAACAATTGTGCTGCACCAATACAGTTCAAACTGCTATTTTTAATCAACCCCTTGGCACCTATAGCTTTTCTTCAGCTGAAGTTGGTACACAAGGTTCAGAAAATTGGCATTTCATCCACAATCGTGTAATTTTGCTTTAGTGGACCAAACAAAAGAAGATCAGAACTGAAAAATTGTAATCAAGTATCTATAAATGCATATTCTCTACAACATAATTGATTAGCGGCAAATTCACCTGTGTACAAAAATCATGTCAAATATATAACATAATATTGTCCCAAGTACATTATACCAGGCAAAACAAAACTAAAACCACAATTGTGTTACTCACCACCATCAGTTGGCGAAACAGAATGCACCTCGCAACCACTTCTTATATGACAACCTCTACTCTCCAACTGCTCTCTAACCTGTTTTTCGTTCTTAATATCAGCAATAAGCAATAAGAGCTTTCACATGTAATAACCATACCATAGTTATACTCTCCAACTTCCACAATGCTGGTCATCGATTCCATTTGGATGTTTCAGAATGTATGTCCATTTTTAAAATCAGTACAAACTTTGTCAGATTTCAGAACTCTCCCTTATAACTAGCAACAAATGTTTGAAAGTGGAAACAAAGGGTTCATGCCGAAGAATAGTGCATTTAATTTGAATCTGGGTGCATTATACATATGGGAAAAATTCAAAAAAACCCCTAAACTTTGAACTCAATGTCAAATAGGCACCTGAACTTAAATAAACTTCAATTGAACACCTGAACTTTCACTCCGTTATCAATTTACCCCCTGCCGTCTCAATCCGTGACTTGTCGTTAACGGCACAGTTAAAAAAAAAAAACTTACCACCAGTTTGCAATCCTATGAAGCAGAAACGTGATTATGAGAGCCTTAGAGACAAAATTTGATTATGTCTCAATAGAATAATATGATCAGAATAATAAGATCTTCACACCCGTTCAAACGGATTAAAAATTGGAGCACTTAATTTTTTAACCATATTTTTTAATATATAAATGGTCTCAAAAAAAATTAAGTGCTCAAATTTTCACTCCGTTCGAATCGGTGCAAAGATCTTTTTATTCTTATCATATTATTCTAAAGGATCGTAATTCATTTTTATCTCTAAGGCTCTCATATTAAGTATGTGTTCTTTATTTAGGACCCTATGGAGCAGAAATGTGATTATGAGCACTTAATTTTTTACTTAATTTTTTATGAGCACTTAAATATCTTTGTACCGATTCAAAACGGAGTGAAAATTTGAGCACTTAATTTTTTATGACCGTTAATATATTAAAAAATATGATTAAAAATTAAGTGCTTCAATTTTTAATCCGTTTGAACGGGTGTGAAGATCTTATTATTCTGATCATATTATTATAAAGAGACATAATCAAATTTTGTCTCTAAGGCTCTCATAATCACGTTTCTGCTCCATAGGATTGCAAACTAGTGGTATGAATTTTTTATTTAACCAAAACGTTGCCATTTTGGTGTGTGGGTAGGGGCTGATGTGCCTTTGGGGCAGCAGAGCCCCCGGGTCCGGGTAATAAGTGGAGAGAGATAGAGAGAAATGTTGGAAGTATAAAAATTCTTTTTGAAAATTTGAGCAATTAATTTTTTTTAGACCGTTTATATATTAAAAAATATGGTTAAAAAATTAAGTGCTCCAATTTTTAATCCGTTTGAACGGATGTGAAGATCTTATTATTCTAATCATATTATTCTAAAGAGACATAATCAAATTTTGTCTCTAAGGCTCTCATAATCACGTTTCTGCTTCATATGATTGCAAACTGGTGGTAAGTTTTTTTTTTTAACTGTGCCGTTAACGACAAGTCACGGATTGAGACGGCAGGGGGTAAATTGATAACGGAGTGAAAGTTCAGGTGTTCAATTGAAGTTTATTTAAGTTCAGGTGCCTATTTGACATTGAGTTCAAAGTTCAGGGGTTTTTTTGAATTTTTCCCTATACATATATACCTTTAAAGTTTGCAACCCAGTCACAAAACCAGCAATATGGGCAAAGGGAGTAGTTTATAACAACTAAGTCCACCGTTGAGGTGTTTTGAAAATACTTGCATCACCTTATTGACATAGTCTTGTGAACGCCATCTGACTGTAAGCCATTGGGGGCGGCCAAAGAGCTGTGGGCAGAGTAAAACAAACCGTAGGAACACTTTAAATAGTTAGACATGACAAGATCATTCTGCACATGAATTGAACATCCCACATTGGGTAAACCGTAAACCTAGAAATCCTCTGACGCAACCTTATAAGCAGATGTACCTGAAGCAAATGATGATTGCGACAAAATGAAAGAACAGAATATGCAGAAAAGCTCATTACACCTTCTGAAGGGCAGGACCAGATTGAAGCGCAAATGGGAACCTATAGAATTTGAAGATCACATATTGACTGTTGGTCAGTATTATATTACTACCATTGACATCAAGCATTTAGCATGTGACAGAACGAAGTCTCACTAGGTAAGCATTTTGAAATAAGTCAGAGTAACTCCGTGATTTGATGAAATGGCCCAGTGTTTCATTGCGGTCAATGTCAGGGTTGTTTTCGAGATCTTCAAGGTACCTGGAAAAAAGGAATACATATCTTGAGCAAAAAGAAAAAATGTACAAGGAAAACATACGTCCCTAGGTGAGAGGAGTTAGCATTTGAGAATAGGTTTGTGGGTGCAAGTGTTAATTCAACCTTAATAGGTTGAAGTTGAACCTCCGCCCAAGTACTTCAAAAATTTTAACAGAGAATGTAGATATCAAGATGCATTGGCCAACTCAGTGGAAAATGGTCGATCACTGAACTCAAGCCCTTGCTTTGCGACAGTGAAACTCGCTAGCAAAATCTCACCAACTCAATGAGAGTCAATCACACCATTCATAGTCAATGTTCAAAAATTTACAAACATTGGCTGGTATATTTAGGGAGCATGACCAACTCTAACTTATTCACATGACAATACATTGCTCAATATTTCTGTTTTCAGCAACTATATCCTGAAATCCTTTTCATTCTTTTTCCTAGTAATTCTTCCACAGAATTTTTAATTGTCACCAATACTCTATCTCCATCATCATTGTAGTCAACCTGTTTAGGGTTTAGGGTTGATGCCCTGACTGAACTAGACTTAGGGGATGAATCCTCGGCTTAGCCATCTCTTTAAACAGAGAACGGGCAACCAGAGAAAAGAAGGAATAGCATTAGTTCACCCACCAGGGATCAATTCATGCAAGGGAAAGAAAATCTTAGTTAGACAGAAGTGCAAGGAATAGCATTAGCCATCTCTTTTTCATGACGAGTAAGTTCCAGTTCCCCTCAACAATTGGTTATATGAATGGATGCTAAGACAAATTATTTCTCATACTTACCTCAAGACGTCATCCTTGAACTTACTAATTTCTCGAATCATTTGCCAAAAGTATGGATTCAGAACATTCTTCTTTTGTGCAAATAAACTCGACAAACCATTTCGACTCCCCCACTCACAGCCCTGGCCTTTGTCTAAGCTCACCGAGAATGACATGTCAGATTCCTCCATCTCAACTCCAAGACTTTCGAAAAACTCCATCATGTTTGGATATGTTACCTGTCCAACCAATATTTACATTGTCAACACCTGAACATCATCAATAACTACCATACAAAAGACCAAATAATGTCACTTGCAAGTTGCAACTTGTTTTCTTTTTCTGAATCAAGGCATTCAGAGGTGATCCAGATTCTAAGTAGAAAAACATATCTATGCCAACAATCAGACGTTTAAAAAACCACAACCAGCGTCCCAAGGAGCTAAATCTAAAAATCAGTTTCTTGAACATACTTAAACAAAAAACGCTTACCCTTCTACCCTGGGGTTATAATTTGTGGGATCAAGGGCGGAGCTTTTTAAATCCGTCTCAGTCCACCCTCAGAAAAGCCTTCTTCGATTGAACAAATGGAATTGTCCTTTCCACTAAATTTACCTTCAAAGGGCAAAGACCCTAAAATCCGCACCTATTCTCCCACCGCCGGAACCACCGCAGCCGCCGCCAAACCAGCGTCCTCCAACACTGTTGGCCACCACCCTCTCCACCCATCCCGACACCGAAGAAAGACGGAACAACCAGGGAAGATAGATCATCGGGATTGATTCTCCGATTAGGGCCGATAAACGAACTGAATAGCTGAACAGTTGATTATTAAAGCTTGGCTTTAAAAAGTATGATCAAGCTAGGCTTGATTTTGACACGAACCCCATTCTCAAACGAGCTTTAATCAAGCCAATCTCGAGTAGCATCAATTTTTTAAGCATTATAAGTCGAACGAGTTCAAGAGTAGTTTTTGTTCGAGCTTGGTTCGAAAGCTTACATCTCAAATCAGCTTTTCACAAACGAACACAAGCTCAAACTCGACTGATTTCGTTCGTATATCACCCCTAGCTCCGACATTCACCAACCAACGATGGGCCGAGCGGGAGGCCATCAAAGGGAAAACAATGAAAGGGAAACACATCAGTTTGGGTAGGTTTTGGTTTGAAGGGGGTGTATAGGTTACCGTTTGGGAAGGACAAATTTGAGGCTCTGTTTGGAACCTAACGAAAAGAAAAGAAAGGAATGGAATTTGGAACCTAACGAAAACAAAAGAAAAGAAAGGAAAGGAAAGGAAAGGAAATGAAGGAAAATTAGTGGAAATTGGGAAAAAAAAATTACTATGCACTGAACTTGATTTTTTTTTTTTTTTTCTCTTTCTCTTCCAACCAAATAATAAAAGGGAAAATTTTTTAATTTTTCTTTCTCTACCTTAAAGTTCCAAACCGAGGGGAAAAAAGTAAGCACTAATGCTCGGCTCGGCTCGTTGATGCTTGGCTCGTGCCGAGCTCGATATCGAGTTTCTAGCTCGTACAAAAAAAGTTTTGCTCATTAGGGGAGGTTTGGCTCAATTAAAAAAGTTCATTTAATAAATGACTAAACTCTACTCGTTAAGGCTTGAATCAAGCTCGAGCTCATATTTTTGGCTCGTTTAGTAAACGAGCCAAGCTTGAGCGCCACAAAGCTTGGCTTGGCTCTTTTTTTTATCGGCAAAAGTAATATTTTATTATAACCAAAAGTAACATTTTATTAAGGATGGAGGAGAGAGAAAATCCAATCAAGGGTTGGATATACAAAGGAAAAAGCCCTATAAACACGTGAGGGCCTCAAACTGCCCAGATAAACAATTACAGCTCAATATAAAACATGTGGTCATTTGGCATTTTTGACCATATTTAAAAAAAATATGCATTTGTTAGTTATTGTTAAAAAAGTAAAAAATCATTATTAAAATTCATTTTTTTTAATAAAGACAAAAATAAGCCAATAAACCAATTTTTTTGTCTTCATTCAAAAAAATTTGGGTTTTGATTATAATTTTTTACTTTTTAAATCTCTCATCATGAAGAAACAATAATTCTCAAAAAATCGATGAAAGACTAACAAATGCGAAATTTTTTTAAATAAGAACAAAAAAAATAAGTCATTTAGCTTATTTTGCTAAACAAGTAGCTCGACATGGTGTCACATCACCCTAACTACATACGTTGCCAATCAATAATTTTATAACCGTACACACTTACACACACACTCACAAATGAAATGAGTGTTTGTGTAATTGTGTGTGGTTGTAGCATTATTGCGTTGCCAATTTCCCTGACCTATTGATGTAAGGCCTCTTCTCCAGCTTTTTCTCTATTTTTCTCCATCAAGGATGGGGTTTGCCTTGTTTTCTTGATAGGTTTTCGTGATTGAAATTTCAAGAGATCACAGTGTACATTTTCCTTAAGATATGAGTCCACCAGGAAAAGTTTTTGTGCTACCACGTAACTATGCCGCTAGTGGACGGTGGATTTATAGTTCCCAAGGATTAGTGGAGCGCATATATAAACTAGTCCGGACAACGCGGGGAGAAGAAGCCTTCGAGGCCCGTATTCTAGTTTTCAATATGATAATAAACTGATGTGGAACAGATTTCAATACTGCCCTGCACGTGCGCTCCCAACTCGAACATGGAGAGGTCAATAAAGAATCCTGAGCATACGAATCACAACAAAATAAATTGCAACTATAGCCCAAATAAACGGGCAAAACCTACGAAGTCCTAGCTCTAACACAATGTTAAAGCATTCCACTCAAAATTAATTGACAAGGAAGAAAGACACCGTCCAAACTCATATGGAGTATTAGTTTTCGATGTGACAATTAACCGATGTTAAGGATAAATTTCAACATTCCACATGCAATGTGTACTAGCACCGTTTGTTGTGTGGCTGCAAGTGCCATTGCCACACAAGTTGCAATGAACCACCTCTCGTTTTATCTAAACATCATGAGGTCCACCACCATTAGCTACTCCACAAGAGTATTCAATAAAAGGGAAAAGAAGGCCAGGTTGAAATCTCTTCTTTCTTTTTTTTTTCCAGAAAGTCTACACACATACAATCTGTGCACAGATTTTGTTGTGGGGCCCACCACGGGTTCCACACAAATCATCCGAGCCGTTCATTAAATGTAAAACATTTTTTCAAGAGTTCCCATGAAAAATAAGCTCAATCCGACACCTATAGGTGCTCGATCCAACCATATAACTTTTCATTATTTGAAAATCTGAATGAAAATTTAGATGATTAGATGAAGCACCTATAGGTATCAGATTTAGGTTATTTTTTACGGGGACCCTCAAAAAAATATTTTACATTTAATGAACGGCTTGGATGATTTGTGTGGAATCCGTGGTGGGCCCCACAACGAAATCTGTGCACAATCTGTGCACAGATTGTGTGTGTAGCAAGACTCTTTTTTTTTGGGAACAGGTTGAAATCTTTTACCGCAGAGACACGCAGAGACAAACGCGTTTCGCCCTTATGAATCCAAAAGTAATACTTATCGATATCCACAGGAGCTGATTTTTTATAGGATCCTATAAAATAATATTCAAAAATTTATGAATATTTTTCTAGATTTTTTTAAAACCCGAAATGGGACCAAACACGTTTGTCTTTGCGGAGTCTCTGCAAATTGTCTCTGCGCATAGAGCTGGAATCTTTTAGTACTAGTAAAAAGACAGGCAAAAGGACAAATAAACAGATCTTTATTTCGGTCAGGCCAATGGGCGTCCATACGTACACTTCAGCCCCACATCAGTGTAATCTGTACAAATATTTAGCAGAGTCTAGTGGGAGAAGGCCACATGCTGGCTGAAGTGTACGTATCACATGTCCAACTGCACAGTTGGGATGGAGGTAGGGCTGTTAGCCGAAACCGGAAAAATCGGATCGGATCGAATTTTTTAAACCGGTTGAATAATTTCAATCCGGTTCCGGTTTATAAAATTTTATAAACTGAAAAAATAATTTCGATCCGGTTTATGTGTTTTAAAAATCGGTCGAAACCGGACCGGTTATATACTCCCTCCGTCCCTTAATTACATTCCAGTATTCCATTTTGGGATGTCCCTTAATAAGTGTCCATTTTGTAAAGTTAGTGGGTAAAAGTTGGTGAATTGTCTATTTTGTCCCTAAAAGTAGATTCCATTTTGAAAAGTTAGTGAGTAAAAGTGTAATGATGATGGGTAAGTAGGGAAAGTGGAGGAAAAAGTTGATGTGAAAGGTATAATGATGATGTCTTTTTAATAAGTTGGAGTTACGAAGCAGGACATTTAAAAAGGGACGGAAGGAGTATATGTATACTGGTCTAATAAATATATTTATTATATAAAATCAACCATATATATACATATATAAACTGTTTTTATGGGCTTAATTATATTTTTATGGGTTTTCAAAATTGATCCTTTTTTGTTTGGCCTAAAAAAAAGGTTGAATTATGGATTTTTGGTTGATATTTTGTGGGGTTGAATTGTGGATTTTTTGATGTGTTGGGCCCAAAATATGTCCCGTTAATAAAAATCGGATAAACCGGATCAAAACCGGACCGAATTATCTCAACCGATTCCGATTTCTAAAAATCTCAAACCGAATAACTGGTTTCGACCAAAAAATATGCCGAAAACCGGACCGATATCACCCCTAGATGGAGGGGATGGAAAATGTTAGGCACATATCACATGTCCAACTGCATCCCTCGCACATACATGTAGCCATGTAGGACTCATGAGAGAGGAGTGGAGTATGGTTGGATCTGTAGTTTAGTTCGTTTTTGTTTTGTTTTTGAACGGCGAAATTTTTTTTTATTAACCATAAGATATCAAGGATGAAATTAGAACAATATGGGGGAAAATGCATTAATTGAGAGTTTCGAAGAGTACAATTACTATGGTTGGTGGGTGAATAGGTGAGCCCTACTATTCGCAGGAACGGATTGCAGGGATTCACGCAAGAATCCATGCGTTTGGACCCATTTCGGGTCTCAAAAAAATTTAGCCCCTACAAATTCAAAAGTAATATTTACCGATATCCGCTGAAGTTGATTTTTTACAGGGCTCCATAAAATAATATTCAAAAATTTATGGATATTTTTCTAGATTTTTTTGGGACCCGAAATGGGCCCAAACGCATGGATTCTTGCAAATCCGTCCCTGCGATTACGAATCCAAAAGTAATACTTACCGATATCCGCTGGAGCTGATTTTTTACAGGGCTCCATAAAATAATATTCAAAAATTTATGGATATTTTTCTAAATTTTTTTAGACCCGGAATGAGTCCAAACGCATGAATCCTTACGTGGATCCCTGCAATCCGTCCCTGCGAATAGCAGATTCGCAGGGCTCGTGAATTGGTAGCACCACTGTTTTGGAGGAGAATGATTGGAGAGGATTTGAATCAGAACGGGCACAATTTTTTTTTTCCCCTTTTTTTTGCAAGAAAATTTAGTACTATGTCTGTATCAATTTTTGCGCACGTAATTAGTTTTTGGGGAACATAAATTCCTATTACTAACTAACATCGTTAGGGTTGATAGCGTTTAGGATCTTCGAACCTGAATCCCTTTTGATAATCAAATTCTATGAACGGAGTAGTAGTTATTTTTGCAATGGTTCTATAACCACAAACACTCACACGCACAAACTCACTCACATTGAGTGTGGGCCCATATACACTGTGGTTTCGGTATTTGTGTATGTAAGTATTTTTTGTTAAAGATTAAAATTGTTACTCTCTCCGTCTCCATTCTTTAGTCCCTCCTGGGAGTCCGTGCTACTTTTCAATTGATTATATCTGACAATCTATAATATTTTAGGTGATTTTGAAAATATATTTAAAAGAACTCATCGAAATCTATCACACAAGATTCATATTGCATATAAATAGTAATACAAATTAAAAGTTATAATTAATTTTTTATCCAATTAGGATAGGAAGAGTGACAAACGAATAGGAACAGAGGGAGTATTTTTGTTGTCTCTCTTTAACTTGGGTGGGACCCTTGCAAAAAAACAGAGAGCTTGGGTGGGACCCTATTTATTTGGAGTGGATCCAATTGCCGTAATCAGAGCCCGTTCCAGAACACCTTCTTAAAAAAATAAGTATTTATTTTACATTTTCAAACTCAAAAATAATTTAAATGAAAAATAATTTTTTAATTTTTTTTTGTACCGTTCAAAAGATCTTAATAAGATCTATATTGCTAGAAAAATTATTCGCGTAAACACATTATTTTTAAGCTTGAAATTACCTTCTTAAAAAATATTAAAGTACTAAAAACGTGTTCTGGAACGAGGGTTCAGTACGTCTTTGCCTAATTACATACAGTAATTACTAGTAGTATTAATTAATGGTGAGAAGTCAGCCACGCCATGCAACGTACTCCCCACAAATGCCACCTAGTACTAATTATAAAAAACTGATTAAAAAAGTCGATGAGTGTACTTTCACAACCACAAAAAAACAAATTTTTTTTTTTAGTCAAACCACGTTATCAATCAAATCAGCATCTTCACTTTCGTGCAATTCAGACAATCAATGATTGAGATGCGTTTTTAAATTATTACCGGTAATTAATACATATTAACGGTAATAGTTTGTTTTTAATCCGGACCGTCCAGACGAGATGGAGCGACGTAAATTGCACTCTTTTTTTTTTTGATCGACAAAGATGAAATTTTATTAAAAAAGGAGAAAGGGAAAACGGATCGAACGAAGAGTTGGAACACACATACACCTGAAACGGGCAAAAGCCCAACCACCTACGAATCTACAAGGGATCACAAAATATAAACATTAGAGCCCAACCCAACACCCAAATAATACAATACAGCCCAAACACCGAAATCCCGGTCCAACCCTGGACCGGCCCGAAGGCGGAAAAAGTTTTCCTGTTTTGGATATGCTACTCAAGCCCCATTTTGTGAAATTGTTCATACTAAAATTTAAAATCCGTCAAAAGTTAAGTTGTTTTCATAAATTAAAAACATTCAACACATTCTCTAAACACCAAAAACATTTTCTACAACTTTTAGCTAGTGTAGGCCTCTTAATATGATGGAAAAAAAGTGTCATGTCACCGTAGCAAAAGGCACGTAAATTACTTACTCGATTGAAGACCATAAAACCGAGGTCCAACTTGCGGCCTTCCACCGTGACAGTCTTAGCGTGGCCGCCCAAGTAGTCCTCCTTCTCGTACAACACCACCTTGGCGCCGCCCTTTGCGAGCTCTGTTGCCGCCACCAGCCCGCTGATCCCGGCGCCAACAACAGCCACTCTCATCTCCGACATTGCAGTTTCGGGTTCAATTTACTCGAATCAAATTAACCTGCATCGCATTAGAGTGTTTGAACTAGTCAAACATTATGCAAATACAAAAACAGAGACTTCAAGTACGAAACCAACATTTTCGATCGAGATGAAAAATAAAAATACTCCGTAGAACGTAAGAAGAGATCGAGAGTCCCACGTCGAAGGGGGAAGACCTCCGATTCGCTCGGTTCGAGTACCACCCAGCCTCCAAATAACACACAGTGTGCCAATTTCTGCTCAAAGCTCCTTCTTTTATTGATGTTTTCTCTTGTTTAGTTGTTTATCAAGTCTTGTGATAAAGCTACAATAGATAAGCGCAAACTAACAGCAACGACCTAATTTATAGGACCATAACCTAATAGCAGCCCATAAATATAGGCACGTGCACTCATTTATTAAATAAAGAAAAAGCAAAAAAAACAAGAACGCAAGTTAAGCACACAAAAAAAAAAAACAAAAAACAAGAACACATTTTCTATTTTAGCTATTTTTGTGAGGTTAAAATTGACAAAAGCATAAGTCCAATTACTAGTCTTAAATGTGATTTATATGGAACTAGTGCTAGCCCGTGCCTACGGCACTACGCATTCCGGTTGGAAGGGGATGGCAGTTGTGTGATTTAGGTGAAAACCATGGGCATTTAACCGGGAAGTGGGAGGATGCACTACAGTCTTTGGATCAAATGAATCTAAGCCGTTCCACCAACTTGTCCCCATACCCTTTTGTTTTATAATAGAGATTAAAAATATATTCCAATGTAGATTCATTTCCAATGCATTACCTAGTCTGTTTGAGGTGTAGATAAGAATTTCCTTGTACCTCTTAGCTTTCTATTTTTTTTTTTTCCAAAAATGTTAAGATACATGACTCTCGGTATATAAAATATCCATGAAAGGTAATGAACGTTAAATCTGTACCATTGAATCTGTACTATTCATTTTCTTTCATGATTATTTTCATGTACCGAAAGTCATTATTGTAGTACCACTTCTTTTTTTCCCTGCGAATTGCATTTTAATTAGGGAGACTTAAAAATCCATCCTCAAACCTCATTCAACTTAAGTATTCATCCTACACTTTTTGAACAGTTATGATTTCATCCCCATTTTAAAATAATCCCAGAACTGCCCTTATATAATACTATATATATATATATATATATATATATATATATATGAGAGAGATTTTTTAGGATGAAATCTTAAAGTTTAGGGTCCTATTTGTTATTATGGGATATCAAATCCCATAATCTACGCTTTCCATTTGATATATATTGATAAAATCCCTAAATTATAGCACTGCCTATTTATCACCATACCCACCCCGATCAAACATCCTTCTGGCCTCCTCGGCGGAACCCTCGGCGGCCTCGCCCTCACCGTCCCGCTCTTCGTCATCTGCAGTCCCGTCCTCATCTCCGCCGCGCTTACCCTCGCCTTGGCTGTTGCCGGCTTCCTTCCACCCTCCAAGCGGCTGCGCATGGATCGGCGGCAAGCAGCATGGGGAAGATGCAATATTTGGCATAACTCCTCTCGTCGTCGCGGTTAAACCGGCGATCAGTCCATCGATCGTTGATTTCGACTTCCAATCCCGAAAATCTTGACAGAGATTTTGATCCTCATCTCCATTTGTAACAGAAACCCACTCCAGTGAATGGCGCTCCGGCAGTCCATTAATTCCGGCGAGCTCAACCCAGTACAACCTCTGGTTTGAAAAAACAACCAAATCGGGTGAAAGATCCAAGTACGTATTTGGGGGAGGAGTTCTACTGGTTTTAATCGTTATGGTAATTTGATTCTCCTAGCCCATCCCACCGCCGTCCTCCATCGCCATTCCACAGAGATTAAGAAAAGGTTGGTATTCATGGTTTATTAACCATGAATCGGCGATTGAATATTCATGTTTTTTTTCTCATCTTCTTCGTTGATTTTTTTTGATTTATGGCTTGTTTGGGTATTCATACCATGATTATTAATGAAAGTTTCCATGACGATACACAGATTGAATGGTTTTTTTTATTTATGCCTGGTTTGGGTATTCATGGTTAAACCATGAATCAGTTGAGCTCCTCCAACCAGACATTTTGGCATGTATTGATCATGATAAGTTGACCATGTTGTAATCGTCATGGTAATTTAATCATGTAATGTCATGGTAATTTAACCATTTAACCATGTAACGGTTTGAGTATGTCATGTTATTTCTTTTTTATGGTAATTTAGCAATGTTCCGTGTAATAAGATCAATGAAAAATATGGTTTTTTTGTTGTCTAGTTGGCCAACTCGAAGAATGAAGAAAAAATGTGGTCAACTTATCATGCAAAGATGGCCATTGCGGAAAACGGAAGGAGAAGGACTAAGACGAATGTAAAAATTTTAAAATGCAAAAAGACGGTTTATCAAGAAGGAAGGTAAAAATCATTGGGATTTGGTGATCTACACATTCAAAAATTTGAAATCATCCTATTGTTTCTCACTTAATTGGAGGATTGTGATATGAAATCAAATCCCTTTAATTTAGGAGTCAACAAGGTTTATCAAGGATTGTGGTATTCATTTGAATCCCTTTAATTTAGGAATCAAACAAGCAAAGGGGTAACAAGGGTATTTCACACACTAAGGGGATGAAAACATAAGCATGAAAAAAGGGCGGGATGAATTCTTACATAGCATGGATAAAGAGGATGAATATTTAAATATTCCTTTTAATTATCAAAAATGCTACTCATACAACACCAAACACAATCTTCCACTGGCCACACACACAGTGAGTAGCTTGTTGTTCCTACTATAGCAGTAAGCATGAGAGAGAGAGAGAGAGAGAGAGATGGTTGGTTGTTTACCTAGTGAGTAAAATGCTCGAGGTCTCAAAATTGTGGCAGATCCAATGACTCAAGCGAAGGGCATTCTCAAGACACACTCACACACACACCCTCTCTCTCCCTCTCTCTCTCTCTCTCTCTCTCCTGCTATTTCTTTCTGGCTCTATAACCCTAGGGGTTGGAAGAGAAGAAGATAATGCAGATAGAGATGAATGGGGTTTTGCTCCTAGAATTATGATTTAATCATCGCTTTGCCTTTTATACTCGATTGATGAGATCGTTTCATTTTTATTTTTTTTGGTCCGCAGATCGTTTCATTTATTGGACCCAGGACCACACAGAAACAAAAAATAAATGAGGTTGTCTCCTATATCACTCAATAATTACTGCTCCATTCATTGAGAAATTTTTCGGGTGCGGGGTGTGTATATCCCACGTGGCACTTGTCTTGCATATTTGGGTAATCCAATGCATTTTTGGACGCCTCGGATTGAAGCTTTCTCTCTACTCTTATCCCAACACTTTTTTTCTTCCTTTTCTCTCTCCAAATCCGAGCCGTCTAAAAATACAATGGACGGCTCAGATGCGCCAAATAGGTACCACGTGGTATCCACTCGGCACTGAAATTTTTTCCCCATTCTTTGGATGGAACCTCCAGTAAAATATTAATACTCTAACAATGTTCTTTTTCAAAAAAAAAAACAACACAGCCAAGCGGGGTGCTTGGCAGTATCCCGGGTCCATGTACTTTGAATTGAGTAGATTCGGGAATGCTGTCGAGCATCCAGCTTGGCAGCAGTGTCAACAGACGGTTCAGAATTTTGATGCGCTATTATTAAATTCGAGCTGTTCGTGCCGAGATGAATGACCAAATCGGCCACTCGGCACCGCTGCCAAACACCCCGCTTGGTACCATCTCCCACGAGTACCAAACACAATCCTCGTGGGTTTTATGTCAAGCTAGTATCCAGCTGGTGATAGAAACCACATGTTTTCAAAAATCTGTGTCGGTATATTTACCGGATAGAAACCACATGTTTTTGGGTTGGTTATTAATATCCTCCATGGGCAACGTGGTTTAACTACACACCCACAACAGTTCTTGGTGGTGAGGGTCTGTTGAATGTTGTGAGTTGTCAATTGAGGAGAGGGTTTTTTTTTTTTTTCAAGTTATACCTCTGTCCCAAAATAGACAATTTAGTAAAAGTTACACACCCACGAATCGGGCTGTAAACGAGTTGAGTTGACGGAGTCAGGATTTTGATCCAGAGAGGAGGGTGGGCTTAACAGACATATATTTTTTTATCAGAATGTATACTTATCATATCATAAAAAAAAATTCTTTGCAATACGTTACATTTGTACATTGAAATGATTCTAGCTTAATGCAGTTAAAGTATATCAATCAATTAAAAAATGAGAATGTAAAAATAATTGATTTTTTACCAAATCAAACCATAATTATTAAAATTATAAGTAGCTGTACACGAATAATTATCAATAATATTCAAAATCAGATAAAAATTTTAAAACTCGAGGGCCTTGGGGAGGGGGTGGCTCCTAACATAGCTCCGCCCCTGAGAATCGAGCTTTGGGCTGTTCAAGCTCGGCCCGCCACATGAAAGGTCAACTCGGGCTCGGAAAGAGCCACAGATTTTAGGCTCGAGCTCAGCTCGCAACATTATGCCGAAGCTCGAACTCGGCTCGCTAATGCTCGATTGCCGCTGCAAAATACTCCATATTTTTCCTGACTATGAAGTAGCGGGGAGCTAAGAATTGAGATTCATTGACAACAATTGAGAATTACTCCTACTTTGTGAAACTGGGAAAAAAAAAAAGGGGTGGAGATTCCTGTCTGCAGTGTAGCGTGGTTAACCGCTTTCACGGTTCTTTTGTTTGGTAATAACATGGGACCGAAAGCACAACGTAAGAACTGAGGTGGTGATGTCGTTTACCACTTCAGCTATTACAATAATCAATGGTGCTAGTACCACACCCAAACACACACCCATCACTCACATGAGTGGTGGGTCCCACATACACTACACAAGAGTGTGTAGTGTATGTGGGACCCACCACTCATGTGAGTGTGAATATGTATTAGGGTGTATCACTAGAATTATTGAACAATAATTATATAACAACACGCAATCACACAAATTAACACTTACACACACGGGCTCACCTCATTTGTGAGTGTGTGTCTACAAGTGTTTGTGTGTGATTGTAACATCATTGTCAGCTCATAACCTATATTAATTTCAGCTCATATTGAATCCATTTTTAACTCATCTAAGCCCCATGTAAATATGGATTGATATGGGGTTGAACCCATATCAGCCTATTATATAATATGGGCAAATTGTGTTGTGTTATAAGTGGACGGATTTGAGTGGGTTAAAAAATGTGGGTTGAGATTGCCACTCTAGTTTATCCCTATCAAAATTTGAACTCATATAGTCAAAAAAAATTCGGCTTGTTCGTTTGGGATTCTCAAAACTCCTGCGCAAGATCCCCAATAATTTTTTATTTATTTATCTCTCTCCCTTGATTACTCTTAAAAATCTCCCTCAAAATCCAAACCGAACAGGGAATCATTTTGGGTTCAAACTGCAAGTTCTTAAAATATTTTTTTATGGATTTTTGAAGAAAGTTAGCTCAATCAGATATCGGTAAGTGCTATTTCAAAAATTGGTAAGACGCCCTATGAATTTTGGAACACCTTACGAGTTCTGAAACAATCTTTAAAAATAACAAAAATTCTAACTCCACACCCAATTACACACCCATCCCTATTGTGAGTGTGAAGGCAGAGTGATTGTTAAAGTAGTACTAATCAAAAAGACCATGACAAAGTTCCTAAAAAGTTACGCAAAAGAGAAAAAAAAAAAGCAACTCAAAGAAAGAGAGAGAAAGGGTAAAACTACTACTCCCTCCGTTCCAAATTAATAGTCCGGTTCGGTTTTCAATGTATTTTTTAAAATGTTAATATCTTTCAATCTATAATAAATTTTATGTGCAATATGGATCTCATATGATAGATCTCAATTAGTTCTTTTATACAAAGTTTTTAAAATCTTTTAAGACATTATAGATTGAAAGATATTAACAATTTAAAAGTTGCGTTGGAGACCGAACCGGACTATTAATTTGAAACGGAGGGAGTACTATAAAAGAAGGACAGAGTAGTACAACGTCATTGGGGTAATTGCAGTTGTGACAAAAAAAAGTGCAAAGCTGCTAAATACTAGGAGTACTCCATATGTAGGCATGAATGGACATAAATTAGGTTGTTGATTTTGTCACTTTTTTTTTGTTTTGTTAATACTATTCCTCTGCAAGTATATTTTTTATGTAAAAATACACTTGTAAGGAAGTGGCGTTAATAAAAAAAAAGGGTGACAAAATCATTTCCCATAAATTATTAAATTACTACTCTAGTTACGAGATTAACGGGTGCAATATAGCACCCGTTAGCAGGACCGTTTTACGAAAACCTCTCCATGATTCCGCAATTGTTTGCCCAAACGCAATTCCCCTATAAAAAAAGGAGAGATTTAGTAAGGAAAGTAATAATTAGGTTTTTTTTCTAATCACATGGTTACTATTTTAATGACAAATTATTCGATGGCGATAAATGTTGCTCTCATTTGTATGCGTATAAATAGAGCAATTTTCTTTGAAAATATGTACGCATACAAATGAGAGCAACATTTATCGCCATTGAATTATTTTTCGTTAATATAGTAAATAGAGCAGTTTTCTTTGAAAATGTCTAGGCATACAAATGAGAGCAATATTTATTGCCATCAAATTACTTTTCGTTAAAATAGTAGCCATATGATCAGAAAAGAAACATAAAAAGAAAACCTAATTATTGTTTTCATTACCAAATTTCTTTCTTCTTTTTTTAGTACCATTTTCTTCTCTATCTCTATTTCTATCTTTATCAAGTTGGATTACTCTTAGGCCCTGTTCCGGAAAGGGAAATAAATACTTATTTTTTAAAAAGACAATTTCAAGTTCAAAAATCATGTGTTTACGCAAATAATTTTTTTTATCAATATGGATCTTGTTTAATAGATCTCATTGAGATCTTTTATACGGTGTAAAAAAATTGAAAAATTATTTTTTATTTACATTATTTTTGAGTTTAAAAATATAAAATAAGTACTTATTTTTTAAGAAGGTGTTCTGGAACGAGGTCTTAGTTAAAAGGAATATTTAAATATTCATCCTCTTTATCCATGCCATGTAAGAATTCATCCCACACTTTTTTCATGCTTATGTTTTCATCCTCTTAGTGTGTGAAATACCCTTGTTACCCCTTTGCTTGTTTGATTCCTAAATTAAAGGGATTCAAATGAATACCACAGTCTTAGATAAATCTTCTTAACTCCTAAATTAAAGGGATTCGGTTTCATATCACAATCCTCCAATTAAGTGAGAAACAATAGGATGATTTCAAATTTTCGAATGTGTAGATTACCAAATCCCAATGATTTCTACCATCCTTCTTGATAAACCGTCTTTTTGCATTTTAAAATTTTTACATTCGTCTTTGTCCTTCTCCATCCTTTTTCCGCAATGGCCATCTTTGCATGATAAGTTTACCACATCTTTACATTTTTCCTTCATTCTTCGAGTTGGCCAACCGGATAACAAAAAATCATATTTTTCATTGATCTTATTACACGGAACATGGCTATATTACCATAAAAAAAGAAATAAGATGACATACTCAAACCGTTACATGGTTAAATGGTTAAATTACCATGATGATTACAACGTGAACACGATAAATATCCCATGATTTGAACAAATATTTCATGGTAAACGGTTCAAATATGGTTAAATTACCATCAAAACAAGTTATCGTGATCAACGATTCATGATTAAATTACCATGTCGATTTCAACATTTCATGATGATTCATATACCGATAGGAACCCAACTTCCAAAAAAATCCATATCCCTTGTTGCTCCTCTGACTATCAGAAACCCATAACGGGTTGAAAACGAAGCAATAAAAAAAAACAAAAAAAAAACGTACACAAGTCTGTTGCAAAAATTGGAATAGTTTTTCAAGAGTTCAACTATCTAAAACCCAATTTTGAGGTCAAAATCGCAGACCCAGATCGTGAAAACAACGCCTCAAAAATGCCGGATTTCAGGACGGCCACGGCACTCGTCGACGGCGAGACCCACATAAGAAACGTCAGAACACTAAAACTCAAACATACCGCTGTTGCATGTTAGAACGACGATGGGCGATTGAATGACGACCGGAAGAACGTCGTCGTCGATAAGGGTACAGATCGATGGTGAGTCAAACTGCATCTATCCCCTAAGTTTTCGTCTGGAGCTTCCGCAAGAGTACGGCTCGGAGGAGGAGGGAGGAGGTGGAACCGTGGAGGAGGTGGCGCCGTTCTTCATCGCCGGAATTCGCAACCAAGACGACTGGTATGGGTTTTCGACTGGTATGAGTTTCTGCCAAACGTGAAGGATTTTAGGATAGGGAGCAATAATTTATGGGATTAATCTTGAGATCCACAATTTCCGGAATTGATAAGCTTGGGATCCATAATTTCCGGAATTGAACGGAAATCGTGGGACGGAAATTGTGATAATCTCGCGAGGACGAAAGGGATTAAGATTTCGTCCCTAATTTCAACGCTCTATATATATATATATATATATATAAATAACAACAACAAAAGGGCAATAATGGGATAAAAACTAGTACGAGGATGAAATCATAATTAGTTCAAAACGGGAGGACGAAATCTTAACTCTGTTAGACTTCTAGGATGAATAATTAAGCCTCCCTAGTTAAAATAGTAGACATGCGATTAGAAAAGAAACAAAAAAGGAAAACATAATTATTGCTTTCCTTACCAAATTTCTTTGTCCTTTTTTTTTTTTTTAAACATTTTCTTCCTCTCTCTATTTCTCTCCAACTTGATAAAGATAAAGACAGAGAAGGAGAGCAAATATTACGGAGAGAGAGAGAGGGAGAGAGAGAGAGAGAGAGAGAGAGAGAGAGAGAGAGAGAGAGATTTAGTAAGTAAAGCAATAATTAGATTTTCTTTTTTTGTTTCCTTTCTAATCACATAGCTATTATTTTAATGGAAAAAAATTCGATGGCGATAAATGTTGCTCTCATTTATATATTTAGACATTTTTTTAAAGAAAACCACTGTTTTATAATACGGATTTGAGACAATGTTTTAATGGGTGCGGATATTTAAAAAATGAGATTATTATTAGTAGTGCCTTCAGGCACGAGAAATATAGGGGTAGATTTAGTAAATATCCCAAAATATGAGATCTGTGTCGGCCTTTCATATGAATATTTTCACCAGTTTTATAGTACCATTGAATTCAAATAGGAAATATCCTATGAGATATGAAAATTCAAGGGTTTGAGGGTTTTTAATTTAATGAATATAGCTAATAATAGAATTTTATATTTATTACGAGTAATTTTTTTGTCTAGATTAATGATACTAGTTCTTCTTTATGGCTTTAAATTAGCCTCTTTCATTTGAAACTCAATGAATCTAGCTTGAAAACTCGAAACTTTACAAGTTTAAGCTCATGCTTGAAAGCTCGAGATTGGCTTGCATATTCCATAAACCAAGCCAAGCTTATCACGAACCCAAAATTTCAAGCTCGAGCCGAGCTTGAACAATTTAATCTCAAAAAGTTTCAAGCTCAAGCCAAGCTTGAACACATGTAATAAGGAGTCAAGCCAAGCTTGAACAATATTGTGGTTGGCTTGTTTGGCTCGATTAGCACCCTTATGAAATATAAGACGGAGTGAGGATTTTACACTAGCAGTGGCGAAACATATACTAAAAAAAATAAAAAGATGCATTACAATTAATATGAATATCATCGACTCAATATCAGTATATCACACGACCACTACTGCTGACATTGGAGTCGTGCAAAGCACACACCTTTAAGTTAAATTGTTTTAGGTTTTGTTTTCTTCTTCTTTTTTTTGTCTTATCTTATAGAGTACTTTGAAAAAAACAAAGTGTGGAGTATTTTTTTTTTCTTAATTAGACCTTATAATTTATATTATTTCACTTTAGCCTATTGAATTTAGTTTTGGAATACAATTTTTGGGTCTCCTTTCTTGAAAAACAATTATAGGATTAAGGACTAGTATATAACAAAAAATAATGAAAAAAAATCTACTGGTTGCGGGTCTATATAAGTTGGGGATAACTTTTTTTTCTTCATATAATAATAGTATTTTCTAAATTAAATTCATGTCTTGGCAGCCGCCGCCACTAAAAAAAATTGCAAAACTGTTACATTTGACATTCTTAGGTACTTTGAGAGTATTTTACCCCTTGATTTCATTAATTATTTTACGACAATGTGAAACATTTTACAATTTTTTTTCGACATTTTCAGATTTTTTGTCAATAACCAGAAGTAAACCTTCTTCTTCTTCTTTTTTTTAATGTCATTTTGTGCTGGCCGAGATGCTTGTATTCGACGAGTACGAGGTGATAATTTCAAGACAACATATTGCAGAAATAAGTCAGGCTGCTGATTTTGCCACTCTTTTTTTTGTTAACGTCACTCCCCAGTTAACGCCAGGGGAGTGGTATTAACAAAAAAGGGAGTGGCAAAATCATTTCCCAGTCAACTCAAATGCATAATTTACGCAATAGTTAATCCACAAGGAATTAATTGCCTCCTCCTCTAAAAAAATCACTGACATTGTCACTACAAAGAAGATTCAATAGAATCAAATTAATTTGTACTGTAACAAAAAAAAAAAAAAAAAGAGAATCAAATTACGGAGATAAAAAAACAATAAGACACAGGATCGGACAAAGCCCCCGAAACAAAGTAGCTAGTGAGAACTTCGTAATACAACTTCATCTCAAACAACTAAAGTATACTCAACAACGACAAATATGACTTACCTAGAAGTCGATAATGTCCATAATTCGTAAAGGGCACGTTGCCATTTCTGAACATCACTGTCTCTATAGAATGCAAACAGGGTACCATGGATCGGAAAAGGCAATCACTACGACCAAACCTCCACCAATGGAGAGACAAACCTCCACCAAATGGGAGGAAAACCTAAAACTAGAGGGAAAAATATAACCCAAACTTTTCTAACTCGATCACCTTTTATTTGGCTGCTTTGAACTCAAACTAAAGACAGGAAGTTACCCATTATTCACCCTTGCTTTGTTCACGCTCACGAGGGTGTGCCCATTCCGCGTCTCATATTAGTAATCGAAATCATTTAATACATTCATGTCCATTTGTTAGAATACCTTGTAAAAATTCAACTCAACCGAAATGATCGGTAAGTGGTTGACCGAAAACTTAAATTTTAAGTCAAGAATTTTCAAGTAAAAAAATAGTTGTTATATCAAGCATATGTTGATATCCAATTGAGTTGAATTTTTTGTGTCTCCTAACAAATAAATATGGAAAAAAATAAACAATTTTGATCATTGAAATAAAACCCAAAAAGAGCACAGGAACCAAACGAGGAAGTTACTCTGCAGATGAACGTTAATTTTAATCTCTATTATCTTGGGTGAAACGTTGAATCAGCTTTCCTATTAAACAAATTGAAGACTTTAAAGTCAAAACCTTGAGTAATGCTCCAATGGCATTGCACTCTTACGAGTACCGAGGTGATAATTTAAATAGGATCGGGCTTCTCGTGTGTGGTTCAATCTGAATCGTTCATCTTGATAATCAATCAAATGAACGGTTCAGATTTTGCTGAAATTTTTACGGGTAAAAGTATATTCTTACCGATAAGAATATGAAATTAAATCTGGACCATTAAAAATACCATCCGACAGTTGCGATCAGTTAGACCACACCTCTGTAGACAAGCCAGATTCTGTAAATAAACACAGAGAGAAAAAAAAATCCGGAAGGAATGCTGAATACTTTTTTTCTTTTTTTGAGAAAACAAACATATATTCATCACCAAGAACAACAACCAAGTACAAAGGATCCACAGATCCGAACCGAAAACAAAGAAAAACAAAGGAAAAACAAAAAAGATCACGCAAAAATTGACAGCTGCGTTGATGGAGACCACCGATCCGCTCGTGGATGTGGCTGGAGGAAGATGGAGGAAACACATCGGTAACTTACTAAAGCTCAACGTCCCTTCGTCCCACCGCAATCGCCGCTGCAAGGCGCCACCACCGCTGCTGCAGAAGAACCCACGGACCCGTCGCCAAAGTAGATCGGGTCTGAGGAGGGCCAAAAACCCAACTCTGAAAACCAGATTTGGGTCTACCTTTCCTTTTTCTCATCTTTTTGAATACATTTTCAATCTTTTGGCATTTTGCTGTAGAAGTAGTGTTTGGGAGATAAGTGGCCGAAATAAACTATGGATTGATTTTTTACCATGTTGCCCTTAGGCATCAGTAGAATAAATTTAGCAAAAAAAAAAAAAGAAGAGTGGAAAAAGGGTTAATCGCGTCGCATCGTATCGTGTCGGTCTTCTTGTGTATCGTCCCGTATATATTTTGATCTAAAACTTGACCCATATCTAATACGGAGTATACAAATTGATCAGTACACCTCTATGACAAACACCCATATTATGAACTTTTAACGGTTGAATTCCAATGAGCTTGCTTGAGAAATATGAAGAAAAACTTTCTATTACGAGGGTAATCAAGGTAAAAGCACTTGCTCTGAAAATTCATCAGCCCAGTAGCTAAAACCTGATACACTCTTGAAATTATAGCTCTGAATTCTGATAGTATTCAATTCTTGCCATCTTGCCTGCTAGCCGCTAGGTACCCTATTTCCCCTCAATTTGCTCTTTAAGCACTTCCATCGAATCGGAAACTTCGGCCTTGTAAACATAGAACTTAGTCATAACCAGGAAGAAAATGAAATTCAGGAAGACCAATATTGCAAGAAATCCGTAGTAATAGTCGAGGCGAGAGGCATTTAGGTTATTCAGGATCCACCCCTTGTGGCCGTGTTCCTGAGTAATGCGGGTGACTGTCGAGAGCAAGAAGCTGCTTATATAGTTGCCAACCCCTTGGCTAGTCGTGGAATAAGAAGTCCCGAGGCTCTTCATGCTATCAGGCGCTTGGTCGTAGAAAAACTCGATTTTGGCTACTTCCAGAAATGCGTCTGCCAATCCCATAAGCATGTTTTGAGGGAGTAAAACGAATATCGATAGGGGAACTTCTCCCGGGACTTTGTCCAATCCATGCTCCTTGGCCACTTTAAGCCTGTACCTCTCTGTGAGGGAAGCTACAACCATGATAACCATATGGAGGACTATGCCGATTCCCATCCTTTGGAGGAGAGTGACACCTCTAGGATTCTTCGTCCACTTTCTCATTATCTTGACAAAAACACGATCGTAGAAAACAAGGGAGAGAAGCATGGATATGGTCACAAAAGCACCCAAGCTGGCAGAGGGAATCTTGATGAGACCGAAAGATCTATCCAAAGTCGTGCCTTGCTTCACGAAGAGGGTAGGGACTTGGGCAGTCATTGTGCTTGGAATGAATGTGACGATTAGGACCGGTAACATTCGTAGCATCAGTTTGGTTTCCTCAACTTGGGTTACAGGGCAAAGCATCCATGGGTCGTTCGAATCTGTTTTCACACATGCTTTGTTGAGGAACCTGCATATAAGTGGATGCATGTTTTAAAGATTGTAAAACTTGGGCAAAAACTTTTGCGTAAAATTTACACTGGAAGGTGAAAAATTCTCGGCTGTTAGGTAAATTTTTAGTTTCCGAAAAATCTGCAAATTGCAGACATGTTTGGCAATGTATGCAATTTGCAGATTTTTCGGAAACTAAAACTTTACCAAACAATTGAGAATTTTTCACCTCCCAGGATTTTTCGTCCACTTTCTCAAAACATCATAAGTATTTTCAAAATTTTAGAAAGGTGAAAACCAAAGGAAGGATGTTTCTCTAGTTTTCAAATCCATTTGTCTTATCTCCTCCATCCACCTGACCTTCAGCCACCCAACTCCACCCACCGGCAGCCTCAGCACCCTTCACATTCCACCAAATAGCTCCCTCATGCCGGCTGCCTTTCCAGACAGCCCCTCATTTTTCAAAGCAGCATATAGGTAGGCAAAAAATGTTTTCTGAACACTGAAAACTGACAACATTATGGTCTCAGTTTGAGCATGAAAAACAGGCCAACACAAAGGCTATCCTCGGCTAATCCCCAAATCTGGACCAACAAACCAAGTACCAAATGACAATAACAGCAATAGAGATTACAAAATACTAACCTCAGGGTGGGTGTTGAATCGATTCTGGTCTTCCCGTTAGTGTAATGTCCCAAGTCAATTTCATAGAGTTCCTTAGAGTCACTTGGGATAGTTACGCTCCATTTCCTTGCAGCAGCAACTATGACCTTGGCCATCCTTGTGAATGGACTCCCTGCGGGCTTCCTGTGCCTATAAAATGGTGTACCGGCCAGGAAGACCGTAATGGATATCGCGAGGCCCACAGTTGGAATACCATAGCCTAGAGACCAGCCCACATTCTCTTGTATGTAGACAATAACCGTGTTTCCAAAGAGCAGCCCGACGAAGATAGTGAACATCCACCAGTTGAAGAAGGAGAGCTTTCGGGCCTTCTCCTTGGGCTCAAAGTCGTCAAACTGGTCCGCCCCAATCGTTGAGATGTTGGGCTTTGTCCCACCGGTCCCAACGGCTAAAGTGTAGAGTGCACCAAAAAACATGCCATACTGTAAGGTTGAGATTTTGCAGTCCCCCGTAGTGTCGCAGGAGGGTGGTCTTAGTCCGGGCACAGAAACTGATAGGGTTAGCAGACACATCCCCTGCATTTAGAGCGAAGGTTCGTTCATTCACATCCTGTCACTATCGAAGAATGCTAGTTTGTGTATTTATACTTAGAAATGAAAATGAAGATACAATCACTCAATGGTTGGGCATATTATTAGCAGTGGATGATTAGACGGACGCTGGCTCTATTTGTCAGCACTTGCAAGTTAACTTGTTTAGATTGGGTCCTTTCGGTACCGCCTACTCGGCTTTTTTAGCTTACCAAAATTGTCATTCTTTTAAGCTTCGGGTTATAAGTTCTTGCTTATTTGAAGCAATCGAAATACGTACGGTGAATGATGCTAGTAAATATCAATTACTAAAATTTATCATTTGCTTGAAATCAAATTCTATACACTACAGGATGGATGATGCTAGTAATATCAGTTACCAAAACTTATCGCTTGCGTGAAATCAAAAATCGTAGTTAATTCGCAAAGACAAGAATATGAAACTCAAATTTCCAAGTTATAGCAAACACAAAGAAAATGAGGCCTTCATGTGCAGGTTAATGAGGCCTTTGGATTAGAGGAAATCCAAAGGCCTCATTTCAAAAGAAGTTATTCGACAGTTTATTTAACCAGACATGGGAAAATTTTACGTCTGATTTACCAATTGTAAGACTAAAGATCCAAAGCTATCTCATAAAAGCTGGAGTAGCTTGCAAGTGCTTAAACAGGGCAATTGCCTAAAGACAATATAGGATGTAGAACAACAGGATACGGAGCATGTGGCATACCGTAAGATAAATCGCGCATGCGATCAGAAACATCCAGTAGCGACCGAGATGGGCATCAGCCATGTAGGCACCCAAGATAGGAGTCATCCAAATGGTGCCAACCCAATTGGTGACATTGTTGGCCGCTGTGACCGTTCCCTGGTGTAGCCTTGTTGTCAAGTACAGGAACAAGTTTGACGATATGGCGCAGTAGGCCATGCGTTCAAACATCTCATACACTGCACCAAAAGTCCACAGAATAAATGGTGATTACAACCATTATTGTTAAATTAATGAAAGCTAGAAAAGCATCCAACTCCAAACCAATTGGTAAAGAGTGGAGAGGCCGCCCAGGCTCATATACTAGTTTTGGAGGAGATAATTAACCGATGTGGGACAAACTCCAACACTCCCCGCACGTGAGACCCCCGACTCGCACGTGAAGAGGTAAACAAAGGATTCGGAACACACGGATCACAATAAAAGAAAGTGCAACTATGGCACAGACAAAGGGGAAAAGCCTCCGAAATCCTAGCTCTGATACCATATTAAAGCATCTAACTCCAAATCAATTGGCAAAGAGTGAAGAGGCTGTCCAGGCTCATATACTAGTTTTGGAGGAGATAATTATCTGACGTGGGACAAACTCCAACAATTACCAAGGCGGCAAGGCCTGTTGTTCTCTGGTTTTCACAGCCATGGTTGAAAGAGGAAGGAGACGTGACCAGAGCCTTAAAAACTAGGACGTTATCAGGGAATAAAAATAAAACGGTAAGGGAAAAATTAAAAGCATACGTAAAACACTAATTTTCATTTAAAAATCTCAGCGCGGGAACTCTGCGAAACATCTTAATATCAAGGGAAATGATTTTGCCACACCATTTTTTAATAATGCCACACCCTGCAAGTGTATTTTTGCAAAAATACACTTGCAGGGTGTGGCATTATCAAAAAAGGGTGTGGCAAAATCACTACCCTAATATCAAAGGTGAAAATGCAAAATCTTGAGGATCAGCGCGGACCCCATACTCATCCTTATCCAGCTCGCCCTTCACTATGTCCTCCTTCACTATGTCCTCCTTTTAAAGAGACTATATACTGGTAGTGACTAAATGGGGAGTTGGGGGAGCAGCCTGCTGTCTTAGCCAAGGGGGCCGTGCTCCGGTATCGCTCCAATGATCGGAAACGTTCACTTCGTAGAGCTCGTCGAGTTGAACAAATAAATAAAAAATCAGCTCGATCGGATATCATTAAGTGCCTAATCGAAACTTTTTTGTCTTGAAAAGAATGGATCCGAAACACTGGATCAAATCTATTAGAACCCACTATTGGCAAGTTATATGTGTTCCGATCAGGCACTTAATGATATCCGATCAAACTGATTTTTTGCATATTCGTTCAACTCGACGAGCTCTACGAAGTGAACATTTTCGATTATCGCAGCAAGACCGAAGCGGGGCCCCTTGGGCCGGGACAGAAGGCTACTGTCCCTTACAGGGATAGCAGCTCCCCCAACTCCGACTAATGGTGCATGAGATTTTTCGCTGTGTTGGGTTTTCGTGTCTCATGAAAACTGAAGAAAAGAAAGCTTAACAACTCCTCGGTGTGTTCCGAACGATCCATACGTATGTTCTTGCAAAATTAATTTTGAAAGGGTACAAAAACGAAGAGTGTATTTATGTCCATAACAAAGAAGATAGTGATGTTACTTCTTCTGTTCTTCAGGCCAACATATGGAGGTAGTTATTTTGAATCCTCTCATACGACTATAGTGAGACGTAAAATGAGAGATATTACGGCCTCATTCCACGATCCAAGCTATTGTTTTTTGCAAAAAGAAAAGAAGAAGAAATAGATTGATCGATCGACTTTGGTAACCATTTGAATAAACTAACAACTCGGATAAATAAATGGAACTATTATGGGTCTTGTTTTGATGGGTATCACATGAGAAATATCAAACTGAGAGAATCTTTTCTCAGTTCTGTAGGGGTGATCATAGATAGAGGTCACTAGAAAACAAGTAGTGGGGCTAGAGGGCCAACATACAAATAATGCTATGCCAATTGTTATCTTCCTTCAATCATAAAAACCAGACAAATTTTCTACTAGAGGGCAGTTGACAACCTACTCTGAAAGGATAAAGATCAAAGGGTATCTTCCACAAAAAAAATATTGAATCCTTCAATCAAGGAAAATGGGTTGGCTCAATGTGTTTCAATGTAGAGGGAAAAAAACAGGGCTAAAGCTAGACCCCTATCAAGGAAAATAAAGAAAAAGAATTAGTATCTACTTTAACAATGATTTGGTTCGCTCTGCCCATGTTCTGTTTTGACAAAGTTCTTCCCTTGAATTTATATATATCGATATCGATTCGGAAAATCTGTAGTGCACCCCTGCACTACAAGGGTGGTAGGTCATCATTCAAGCATCCTAAAGTATTTTTAACGGTTCGGATTTAAACCAAACTCTTCCAGGATTTGTAGGGCAGCTCGTCCTATACAAGATCCGTGGATCCGATATGAATATACGTATATTGATACACTGTATGAATGTATATATAGTTCATACATACAAATTATTTTATTCTGCTGAAATTGAGCTTTTAGGGTGTAAACTACTTTTAGGTCATTTCGAGTCATCACTCAGACCTTAACTCAAAATCTTGAATTTGACTTTAAAAAAAAGGAGAATTTTCAAAATAGCACCTAACCTTTCACCCAAATCACACATAGGTACATTACCTTTCACTATTACCAAATACACACCCGTGGTATTTTAAGACTCATGCATAGGCACCAAATCACGCCAGGTGTAGGTCTTGTCAACATTTCCGTCTGTTTTTGGACGAGAGTTGACGGTGGGGGAAACATTGATGAGTTTTTAAATACCATAGGTGTTTATATGATAATAGTGAAAGATAAGGTGCCTATGCGTGATTTGGGATTTGGGTGAAAGATCAGGTTCCATTTGGAATTTTTCAAAAAAACAAAAAAACACCCAATATCCTTTCCATTCCTGCACACAATTCAAGGAAGATATTTACTTATTTATTTCTTCATTTCGTCCTGCACCCAATATCCTTTCCTTTTCAAGGTTATACTTGTAGCTATCAAATTTATTACGGTCTTGTTATTGTCAGCCCACTGTGCTGACGATAAACACACTAAAAGACAAGAAAACACGTATTCCTGTGTATTTTATACACTTTTTAATACACATTCACACGCTTATTATTGTCAGCCCATTAGACTGATTTTAAAATTTTCCAATTTATTACTACTACCTGCCATTATTAACCAAGCTTTTCACCTATATTGATGTTCACATCTGACCTTGCTCATCAGAGTTTAAAAGCAAGAGTTTGAGTAAATAAGGGGATTAAACTGGACGGACTTAATTTCTCAAAATAAATAAAACAGACTCACTAGACAACTAGAGCAACTGCCTATCTAAAAGGCCTCCACGCATAGAGAAGAAGAAGAAGACGACCACGACACAACTCCTCTTAACTGTACCTTGACAAAGACACTGTCCTAAAATGACACACACAGTACATGAATTATTATTATTATTATTATTTTAACGGAATAACAGCCTTACAGTCAGACCACTAAATGAACCAAACTGCGCAACCCAAACCTCCGGGGAGCTAGCGCGGCCACATTGGTCCCCCACTTATTTTAGGGTACTCACCCGGTGGGAAATCGAACCACTGGAGTATCGAATCCCAAACCTTGAGGAGTACTCCCAAAGTCTGGGAATCTGCCCAAACCAGTGGGGCAATCCCTGGGTGTGTGCATTACATGAACTTGTACTATACATTTACATATACTAATTAAGTAAGTAAATTAAATCATATATATGTCTATATAGACACACATATGGAGGGAGAGAAAGAGAGAGTACCAACAATGAAGGAGCAAGCCTTCCAACCACCTCTCTTGGATCTAAGGACAGGGTTCCCTTTGAGATCCACAGTCCCATCCTGTGTGTACTCATCGACCCTCTGATCTTCTATAGCCATGTCTTTAGAGCTCAATTGCAGCACCACAACTCTCTCTCTCTCTCTCTCTCTCTCTTTAGAGCTCAATTGCAGCACCACAACACTCTCTCTCTCTCTCTTTAGAGCTCAATTGCGGCACCACAAAACTCTCTCTCTCTCTCTCTCTCTTTAGAGCTCAATTGCGGCACCACAAAACTAACTCTCTCTCTCTCTCTCTAGTTTGGGGAACTTTCAGCTGCTTCTTACTAGCATGTGTCTTAGTTTCATACAAAGCGGGTACGTAGAACTCTGAAACCAACCCTTTTTTATAGAGCAAAATTTAATCCATTATGCTCAATAAAGAAAAAAAGCAAAAGGAAATTCCAACTGACCTCATCAGTGAGGTTTCCAGAAATTGGACGGACCTGCCTTCTTTAAAATTGCACTACGCCCCCTACAAGAGTTTTGTAATGACCCTTCTACCCGTTGATATGTTTGACTCTTGCCTAACAACACAAATCAACAAATCTGCCCACTTATCCATTCCCATTCGCCGAGGTTAAGTATTCCCACTGCACCTGTGCCAACACAAAAGCTTGCGCTAATTATTTAAGAGCATCTCTAAGGCCACTGATTTTTGCGCTCCAAGGTTTACTGCAGGCGCTTCACCTTTTTGTTTTTACACTGTGATGTTGTTGGCAACATCACAGCATAAAAACAAAATACACTGTGAAGTAAATCTTGGAGCGCGAAAATCAGTATCCCATCTCTAATCATAGTTTTTGTGTTTTTTCCGTATATGTGTCAGCTTATGCATACTTCGACTAATTTCGGAGACAAATACAACCACCCACTTGCAGGAATTCCAATTAAAACTTTGTATGGACTTGTCCCAATGAAATTAATAGCACTTGAGAGGTTTCAAACCTGAAACCTTTGAACAAACTCTTGAGTTTCAAGTCTTGACCACTAGGTCAACCTTTGGAGTTGTCGTCATTTACTAAATTACTTATCAATGGACTCAAAAAAACGCTAATGCTATTTGATCAAATCAAATGGAGAATCCAATGTCAATAAAAAAATCATGGAAGAACTAATCTCTTCACGTAATTTGTCAAAGAATGATTAGATGATAGACTTTAGACTTTTACTCCCTCCGTCTCATTTTGGTTGTCCATTTTCGTTTTTCGTACCGTTTTTCAACGCTTATATCTCCCAATTTATAATGTTTTTCATAATTTTGAAAACTTTGTATTATAGATCTAATCGATAACTATCAAATAAGATCCATATTGTATACTTTTGGAGATTCATATTGGAAGATATAAATGTTGAAAGAACGGCACGGAAAACGAAAATGGACAACCAAAATGAGACAGAGAGAGTAAAAAAGTTTGATTAAACATCTAAGGGATCTTTGGTGGTAGGTGTGTTTTAGGATTTGTCATATGACAAATAGTCTAAAAAGTGGATCCCAATTTTGTGTGTTAGAGCATGTACACCAATGATAGCAAAACTACCTAGTGAAAAAGGTTCAATTTCTATTACACCTATCTAATTTTGCTCTCACCCTCCACCAGACTCTCTATGGCTTTCTCTCTATAAATTAAAATATAAAAAAATCAAGAGTGAAGAAGAAGAGAAACTAGGAGAGAGAAAAAAAGTGTTGATGAAAAACAATATAAAAAGGCTTACCTAGTGAGCAGTTGCTCGGGGAAAATACCGAAGCACTGAGGCTATATGGACTTTAGCTAACCTTTTACCTATTCTGGTGCAACTGAGTTTTTGAGTTTTTCCTTTTGAAAATAGCTAAAAATGACTTTTAACTAACCTAGTGTACATGCTCTTAAGAATGTATAAATCTAAAGAATGAATATATGTTGTAGTTAATATATGTGTGTTGGTGTTAGTTAAAGATACGAAAATGATATAGGTACCGACAGGCCGCGCGAGGGCCGTCTCCGGTCACCGGACGGCTGATTCGAGCAGTCCAAAAATTCTAAAAAAAAACCCGATGGAGCCTACGTGAGCATCAACGGCATCCGATATGTGTAGGGTGCTTAATCTAAACACCCTATTTTTCGTGTAATAGGTCGTCCGGTGGCTGGAGACGGCCCGACGCGACTGGTCGGTACGATTTTCCTCTCCGGTCAATACTCATAGCAGTACTCGTTAAAGATATACTACAATATATACATGTAAGCATGTGGACCTACGCCTCCTCTCTCTTTTCCCTCTCATGCGTCCCTTTCTTCCACTTCTCTCGATCTCTTACTATAGCCCACCTTTGCCACACCTCTGTCATGTTTCCGTTCTCTCTCCTTCCTTCTCTCTCTCTCTCTCTCTCGTTAGCTAAGGACACATGCACAGTTAATTGAACAGTTAGTTTTAAGTTAAATTCCCTTAATTTTTTAGGTTAAGTTATTTTAGGGTAAGAATGTGTAGTTTTTTTTTTCTTAATTATACATCATTATTTATATTATTTCACTTTGGCCCATTGAATTTAGATTTAGAATACTTTTTTGGGTCTCTTTTCTTAAAAAAAAATAATAGAAGATTTTTGACTGGTATATAATAAAAAATAAGAAAAAAACCTAACAGTGGCGAGAGTACTATATAAATTGGAGATAAATCTTTTTTATATATAATAATTATATTTTTTAAAATTTTTGTCGTAGCGGCCGCCTCCAGTACTAGACCCCCTAGCTAGTCCCATCCTTTTGCGCTTCCTCTGTCTTTTCCGGGAAAATTTCAAAATACCCCCCAACCTTTACACCAAAATTTAATTAGACTCCCAACCTTTTAAAAGCACAAAATGATAATTACGAGTCTTTTTATCTTCCGTCCGAATGACTAACAAATTTCGTTAAAAGCTCCGTTAAATAGCGTCTGTGGGCACATCGATGATCCAAGCCGTTCAATATGTTCAAAACGTGATTTTAAGGGTACTCAAGAGAAGTCAACAAAAAAAAAGACCGAGAAGGGCTTCATCTGAACAGTTTTTTTATTAAACTATTCAATAAAAAATTGTTTAGATGAAGCCATTTCCGATCATTTCTTTTGTTGATTTCTCGCGGGTACCCTTAAAATCAAGTTTTGAACACATTGAACAACTCGGATCATCGAAATTCGATTGGAAAAGAGGAGGTGCAGATCGATCCGGATTTTGTTCAAGTCCGGACATCCGGATTTTGCTTCGGTCTGCACCTCCCCTTTTCGATCGAATTTCCATGATCCGAGCCGCTCAATGTGTTCAAAACGTGATTTTAAGGATACCCGCGAGAAATTAACAAAAAAAATGATCGGAAAAGGATTCATCTGAACAGTTTTTTATTGAATAGTTTAATAAAAAACTGTTCAGATGAAGCTCTTCCTGGTCATTTTTTTTGCTGATTTCTGGTGGGTACCCTTAAAATCACGTTTTGAACACATTGAGCGGCTCGGATCATCAAAATTCTATCGGGACGATATTTAATGGAGTCTTTAACGAAATCTGTTAGTCATTCGGACGGAAGGGGGCATTTTGATTAACGGAAGATAACGTTGGGAGTAAAATTGAAATTTTTAAAAGATTGGGTGTCTAATTAATTTTGGTGTAAAGGTTGGGGGGTATTTTGAATTTTTCCCGTCTTTTCCCTCTCATGCGTCCCTTTCTTCCACTTCTCTCGATCTCTTCCCATAGGCTATAGCCCACCTCTGCCACACCTCTGTCATGTTTCCGTTCTCTCTCCTTCCTTCTCTCTCTCTCTCTCTTTCTCTCTTGTTAGCTAAGGACACATGCACAGTTGACCGAACAGTTATTTTTAAGTTAGTGTTAATTTAGCGAACCCACTAGCTAGGAAGACCAAAATGACTTTTGTTAAGTCAGTAATTTTCTGACTTAATACACCTCTTAACTCCCCCCAGGCCCCCACTAGAGATGCCCTCAAAATAGTAAGAATTTAACAAATCAGTTTTCTCTTAAAAAACTAGAATAAAATGGGTTTTTGAAATAATTTTGGAAAATGCAAATAAAGAATGACTTGGTGAAGAATTTATTATAGGAACATTTCGTATCAAATCATACTTTTGACCGAATTTCTACCCGAATCTAACTTAGATAGCCTCAGACTCGAGCATCTCTAGGTAGTTTTTCTAATCTAAAGCTAAAAAGTGTAAAAATGCCAATAATTGGCAGTGTTGCTCCTAGTTAAAGGAATTTGAGAGAAAGTTTGACTTGTATTTGTGGCCCATCTACTGAAAGATAGACACAACAAAATTGGCAAGATAAGCGTTGGGTAGGAATTTAAACTTTAGGTTACAAGATAACTATTGTAAGATTATTTCAAATAGTAAGGATAAAGGAAGTGAAAATGAAAGGTGAATCTTTGAACCAAACAGTTATTCTGATTTCAACATGTCCATAGTACTATAGTAGATTGATAGATAGATGCCGTAGTATTTTTTGGTAACTTAAGTGTCCGGGTTAGCGCACCTCGACTAATTCTGGGAATCAAACCCACCGTCCACCAGCGAGGTCCAATTAAAATGAGAGCAAAACTTGATATGACTTGGCCTGAAAAGAGCCAATAACACTAGGGAAGTTTCAAGCCAGAGATCTTTGGAGAAGGCAAACACTTAAGTCCAAGCCTTACTACCAAGCCAACTCTATGGATACATGGCCGTCTCTGGGCTAAGGCCCGTGAGGCGTAAGCCTTAAGCCCCCAAAATATCCAAAAACTAGGGTCTCTATTTATTTTTAGTATCTAGTATATATGTGTTGTTATAGGGCTCATTTTTTAACTCATGAATATTTATATTATAAAACAGAGCGGCCTTTTGTCTACCCATACAAACATGAGCACCTCTCCAGCCGTCGGATCGCAATTGTTACTTGTTACGGCTGTTGGATTGAATCATTGATGAATCAACCTATTTCCAAGACCCATGCCTGTCTAGCGTGTTTCTTCCTCTCTCCTCTCTTCCTCCATTGTTATCGTCTCTCTCTCTTCCCCCCCTCCCCCCGCGCAAGAACCCACTCCCCAGGATCCGACTCTAGGTAAGAATCCCCCCACCCTCGATTCTAGGGTTTTTCGATATTGAGGATTCGTTGAAAGTGTTCTGAATATATGATAACCCTGTGCCTTTTTTAGGAATTCTAGAGTACAAACTCATTGTTGGGCTCCACGAAATCCATTTGGTTCTCTCTCCGGTAAGAATCCCCCCACCCTCGACTCAACGCATAGCATTTGAGGGTTTTCTTTCTGTGTGTTTATAGCTTCAGCTCATGCGCTACGATCACCAGCTTTCTGTGTGATTAGATGACTAGAATACTAGGGTTTCCTGAAATTGAACACTCGAGTTTTCCTATTTGTTGAAGTTTTTCGTACTACAAAGTTTTCTGAAAACCAAAACTAACAAAAGGGAAAAAATACCAAGCCTGTGTATAGCTAATAACAAAAGGAAAAAAATCCTTAGTTTCGTCCTTTTGATTGGTGTATTGAAGTGTTAGTTCTAGCGGTTCAATAAATCGATTATCAAGCTTGGTAGTATATGGATATGTTGTTTAAAATAAATTTATCTATTTTAGTAGGTAACTTTTCAAATGATTTACGGAGTACTATTTTTGTTTACTTATACAGTATTGGTTTGAAAATGCAATGGAGTTGAGGAGGATTAACACGAATAGATTGCTTCAATGGAATCGTAACAAGGTAACTTCAATTGCACATATATCATTTGTTATCTTTAATATTTAATATTGATGTATTCATAAAGTGTTCGATGAAATGCACAAACGATGATAATAATATATTTTCGCTGAGCTTCTTTCCGAAAAGTGAAAATTTTAGTTTGTTTGAATCCTTCGATCTTCTCATTTCCATTTAGGTGTATTTTAACAACCACTGAATTCAAGTAAGCTTATATTATCAGAGTTTGGTGTTGATGACGCATTTTAATTCTCAAAAGAAGCATGGGCATGGGCCTTTGATTTGAGGCTACAACTGTAGCTTCTTCTTTTTTCACTAACACTGTTTATAAAAGCCTATGTTGTGGAAGCGAAGAACGCCATTATTTTTGTACATTTTTTTGTATTGAGTTATTCTATTCTGGGTGTATGTGACTTATGACCTGGCTATTTGTTTTCTCAGCTTGATGGACAAATGCTGAGTGCTATAACAGTTGGAGGCGGTGATGATACTTTCAACACATCCTTTAGCGAAACTAGGGTAGGAAAACACACCTATAATTTTGGAATTTCAATAAGTAGATTTTGTTGGGAGGAGGGAAAAATCCACTCACATGGAGTGAGATATACACATACATAGAACTCACCTCATGTGAGTTCGAGTTAAAAACAACCGTTGTATCCATTTTTTTAATTTATAAAAGTGGGGTTTGATACTTTATTTAGACTGCGCTCAGAATGCGTTTCGAAAACTGATGGCGGCTGTCGCTTCCAAATTCTACAGTTTAGTTTTTGGATCTTGATTATAAGGATTGGACCTTTTATTTTAATCTACCACTTTAGCTTACTCTGTGCTCTTACTTACTAACACACCGGCTGGATTGATTATTGGACTTTGGGTTTTTTTATTTATTTATTTATGTTGGTACATCTTTCCTTGCATTTCACATGTGTTAGAATCGTCACACACACGCACACCGATTTACGAGTATAAAACAGTAAAGAATTGACACAGCAATATATGTGGTTTTCCAAAACCGGGTACATCCACGGGAGTGAGAGCGGCTGCTGTTCTTATTATCATAGTTATAAAATAGGGTTTACAACATAGAGTATTTATACCGACTCTATTCTAACCCTAGTCTGGTATTTGGTTTGTATCCCAAAAATACCCTTGTACGAACCATACGGTACTACGGGGGGCTACGCCCCCTGCACCCCCCAAATTACGGAACACTTGAGCCTTCAGCCCTGTCTACTTTCACTAGATCATTGACGATGGTCTAGATGCCATCGCTCCGCTACGCTTCACTCGTTTCGCTCTGACATTTGGCCTTCTTTTTAGAACTCCTTAGTATCTCTTCATTCTTAACATATGAGCCACAGTTTTAACAACATGCATTAGGACTGCACATTTCATATATTACTTCGGGTAGGTCTTCCTTTCTTTTCCATCGTATTTCTAAAGACTATTGAATGAAATTAGGTAATTTCTACCCATATTTTCCTTCACTTTTAAAAGTAGTGGTATTAACATCCTCGAGATAGCAATGATAGCAACCTACTTTTATGGTATGTTGGTTCTTCATTCTAATTTTATGGATTTTCTATTTTGATTTTTTGCAGCTATCGTGATTCTGATGTCTGAATCATTAATGTCATTCCACTGAATACCACACATCAGAAGGTAGTTTCTCTTTATAGTATAAGCTGCAAGCTGAGGTATTTGGATTTTTTGAGTTATAAATAGCCCTAACACAAATCTGAGGATGAGAATCTTTTTGATCTATAACTTTTGTTATTTGTCTTTCAAGGATGCTCACTTTGTGTTTGTTAAAATGCATGTTCGACAGAGTGAAAAATAGTGGGAAGTGAATTAATTCTTTATGCCCACTTTTGTGTAGCTCTCTTAATTTTTGTTTTGGTTGACTTTGGATAGACTTTGTGGTCCGACACTACGAGGACACGCGACACGATAGAAACATGTGAAGATCGACGTGTTTGTACACGCCACATGAGATATCCATTACCATGGGAAATGCTGGGGATACGGCAAAGTGAATTTAACACTTTTAAAAACTTTACCAAGATAACATATGTATCTTAAAAAGTATTTCAATTGGGAGTTTATTTGTTGTGGACTTGGTTCCTTTTTCGTTTGAATGGTATTTTTAATCAGATCACTACTGGACCAACACATCCATTTCCTTAGGTAACAATGTGATCAAATTATTACAGGACGAGCACATCCCTTTCCCTTGCTCTTTCCCCTATCGCCAAGTGTATGACCGAAACGTGTTGTGCCGTGACTTTAGGCACGAGCATGCACTATCTATATTATAAAACATAGCGGACTTTTGTCTACCTATACAAATATGAGCACCTCCCCAGCCGTCGAATAAAAAATACAATAAGTTACGGCCGTTGGATTGAATCATTGATGAATCAATCCATTGCAAAGACCCACGCCTGTCTAGCATACGTGTTTCTTCCTCTCTCTTCTCTCCTCTTTTCCACCGTTGTTACCATCTCTCTCTCTTTCTCTCTCTCTCTCTCTCTCTCCCACCCGCGCGAACCCACTCCTCAGCATCCGACTCAACCGGCTAAATCTCTAGGTAAGAATCTCCCACCCTCGATTTTAGGGTTTTCCGAAATTAGGGATTCGTTGATAACCCTGTGCCTTTTTCAGAAATTCCAGAGTACAAACTCATTTGTTTCTCTCTCAGTTCATGCGCATTCGAGTTTTCTAAAAACCAAAAATAACAAAAGGGAAAAAATATCAAGCCTATATGTAGCCAATAACAAAAAAGAAAAAAATCCTCAGTTTCATCCTTTTGAAGTGCTAATTCTAGCGGAGGGTTTTCTTTAAGTGTGATTATAGCTTCAGTTCATGCGCATTCGAGTTTTCTAAAAACCAAAAATAACAAAAGGGAAAAAATATCAAGCCTGTGTATAGCTAATAACAAAAGGAAAAAAAATCCTCAGTTTCAACCTTTTGAAGTGTTAGTTCTAGTGGTTCAATAGGTTTATCTATTTTAGTAGGTAACTCAAATGATTTACTATTTATGTTTACTTATACAGGATTGGTTTGAAAATGCAATAGAGATTGCTTCAATGGAATCATATCGAGGTTACTTCAATTGCACATATACCATTTGTTATCTTCAATATATTCATAAAGTGTTCGATGAAATGCACAAATGATGAAAACAATATATTTTCGCTAAGTTTCTTTTTGAAAAGTGAACAAATTTATTTTGTCTGAATCCTTCGATCTTCTCATTTCCATTTAGGTGTGTTTTAGCAACCACTGTATTAAGTAAGCTTATATTATGTGAGTTTGGTGCTAATGTTGCATTTTGATTCTCAAAAGAATCATGGGCATGAGCAACTGATTTGAGGCTACAACTGTAAGTTTTTTTTTTTTCCCACTAACATTGTTTATAAAAGCCTATGTTGTGGAAGCGAAGAACACCATTATTTTTGTATATTTTTTTTTTGTATTTTGAGTTATACTATTCTGGGTGTATGTGACTTATGACCTGGCTGTTTGTTTTTTCAGCTTGATGGGCAAATGCCGAGTGCTAATACAGTTGGAGGCAGTGATGATGCTTTCAACACATCCTTCTGCGAAACCAGGGTAGAAAAACACGTCTATAAATTTGAAATTTCAATAAGTATATTTTGTTGGGAGTGAGGAAAAATTCACTCACATGGGGTGGGATATACACATGCACGGAACTCACCTCATGTGAGCTCGAGTTAAAAACAATCGTTGTATCCATTTTTTTAATTTATTGGGGTTTGATACTTTATTTAGACTACGCTCAGAATACATTTCGAAAACTGATGACGGTTGTCGCTTTCAAATTCTACACTTTATTAGAATTCGTAGAATATGGGTTCTTCATGTCATGACCTCTTTGTTTATACAAATTATTTTTTTTTAACAAAGATTGAAGCAATGGCTACGGAAAAATAAAAGGGAATAGTTGTGGATAAGGGAAAGAAAAAGATAACCACCGCAGGGAAGGGAAAAGAATATTCATGTCCAGTGGTATGACCTCTTACAATTATTCTTTTTTTATCAGCTACAACCTCTTACCTAAACAATTTTTTCCTTTCTATTTACTTTGCACATATAGGTTCAAATTCTTTGAGAAAGAAATACTGGTGTTGTGATCTGTGATGAGCAGGACATTATGCGCTTGCGTGAGGAAATACTACAAGCACTGGGTTTATACATTAAAATTTTGGTATTGATTTTACTCTTTATTGCTACAAAGTACGTAGTTTCTCTTTATAGTATAAGCTGCAAGCTGGGATATTTAGATTTTTTGAGTTCTAAATGGCCCTAACACAAATGTGAGGATGAAAATCTTTTTGATCTATAACTTTTGTTATTTGTCTTTCACAGATGCTCACTATGTGTTTGTTAAAATGCATGTTTGACAGAGCGAAAATAGTGGGGAGTGAATTAATTATTTATGCCCACTTTTGCGTAGCTCTCTTAATTTTTGTTTTATTTGACTTTGTGGTCCAAACAGCGAGGACACGCGCCATGACGGAAACATATGGAGATATGTCTGGACACGCCACATGAGGTATCAATTACCAGGGGAATTGTTAAGGACACGACAAATTGAATTTACCTCTTTTTAAAAGCTTTACCAGGATAACATATGTATCTTAAAAAGTATTCCAATGGGAGTTTATTTGTTGTGGACTTTGTTCCTCTTTTGTTTGAATGGTATTGTACGTGGAGACATGTCTGGACATGCCACATGTGGTATCTATTACCAGGGGAAATGCTAGGGACACAACAAATTGAATTTACCACTTTTTAAAAGTTTTATCAGGATAACATATGTATCTTAAAAAGTATTCCAATTGAGAGTTTATTTGTTGTGGATTTTGTTTTTTTTTCGTTTAAATGGTATTGTTTGATTAGATCACTACAGAACCAACACATCCCTTTCCCTAAGTAACAATAGGGGTGTTTCAAAACCGACCGGACCGAAAAAAATCGAAAAAATCGACCGATCGGTTTAGAGTTTGGTCAGGGTGGCGCCAGAAATTTTTCGGTTCGGGGTGGAGCGAACCGGACTAAACCTATTTCGGTTCGATCTCGGTTATGTGAAATTACGGACCGAACCGAAGTATGTATATATATATATACAAAAATTCTAACAGCAGAGACAATTTGCAGAGACCCACGCAGAGACAAACGCGTTTGGCCCCATTTCGGGGCAGTTCGCCCATACGAATCCAAAAGTAATACTTATCGATATCTGCAGGAGCTGATTTTTTACAAGAATTCATAAAATAATATTCAAAAATTTATGAATATTTTTCTAAATTTTTTTGGGATCCGAAATGGGGCCAAACGCGTTTGTCTCTGCGTGGGTCTCTGCAAATTGTCTCTGCCCATAGCAGAGCTGGTCTTTTACATTGCAGTCCTGCTACGAGTAGGGATCCGTGCAGAGACAATCGCGTTTGGCCCTATTTCGGGTCCCAAAAAAATCTAGAAAAATTTGCCCCTACGAATCCAAAAGTAATACTTACCGATATCCGCAGGAGCTGATTTTTTACAGAGCCCCATAAAATAATATTCAAAAATTTATGGATATTTTTCTAAATTTTTTTTGGGACCCGAAATAGGGCCAAACGCGATTTTCTCTGCACGGATCCTTGCAAATTGTCCCTGATTTTAGTATTTTTGTTTACATTGATATGCAAAGGGAGAAGAATATAGGTAGGGCTGTCCAAAAAATCCGCCCGCCCGACCACCCGACCCGACCGAAAATGAAGGCAATGGACGGGTCTGATCAACCCGATCGGTCGGGTGTCGGATGCACCCATTAATTTTCGGATTGATCCGATCCGACCGACTAATGTTTAAAACTTAAAAAAAAACCTATTTTTTTACTTTTCCCAGAGTCCAGAGTGCAGACCCACTTTCCCACGCAGACTTTCTCTCCCTATTTTTTTTTAGTCTTGCTATTGTCAGCCCACTGGGCTGATGATAAGCACACTAGAAAATAAGGAAAACACGTATTTTTGTGTACTTTTTATACCCTTTATTACACATTCACACACTCACTATCGTCAGCCCATTGGGTTGATTTTAGAATTTTCCTTTTTTTTTTTTATGTTTCCCCAGTTCCCACTTTCCCCAAACACTCTCTCTCTCTCTCTCTCTCCTCTGAATTGTGGAGCTCGGCCTCGGGGAACGAGATTGGAGGGTCCGCCAGCTTCCCCACCACTCCTCCGCTGGCTACGGCAGTGGCTCCACCTCGATCGTCCTCAACAACGTTCTCGTCGGCCGTCGCAGTTGTTCCTAGCCGTCGATGCTCCTCTCGATCAAGGACCTCTTCCCCTCTCCCAGCCGCCCATGTCCACCTCACCTGATTCCTACTCCGCCGGCCGCCACCTCCTTCACCGACAAAAGGTTTTGTAGATATGTGATTGACAAATTGTGATTCTGTACTTAATATTTTTCTGTGAAACCCGACCAAAAAATGGTTTGTAGAAGTGTAGATCTGTAATATTTTGAGAGCGATGCTTTTTTTTTGGTGATCTGTGATTGTGATTTTGTAGATCTGTGATTTGTAATTGACTGATTTTTGATTTTGTACAACCAGCCAATCCGATCGAATCTGACCCGAACCAATAAGCATTCGGTTCGGTTGGAACCCGACAAGTATTTCGGTCGGGCTCGGGTGACCATTTTACAATCCGACTAAAGTCGGGTTGGACCCTACCTGAATCCGATCAAATCCGACCCGTGGACAGCCCTAAATATAGATATGCTTTTTCCTTTTCCCAGAACTGTCGTACACATGCGTGTCCTTCTTCCACTTGCCGCACAAGCACCAATGCACTGAACCACAATGCGTGTCCTTTAATACTCCGTATATAGTACTCCAGTATATAGCTGACCTGTGTCCTTTCTTTTGCTTTTTTACTAGTATTATATATAGTTGACCCCCTACCTTCTCTCTCTCTCATGGTTACGCCAGAGAAGAGGCCGGAGTAGTCGCCGGAGAAGAGGTTGATTCTTTCATTTTGGGCGGACCGAAATCCCCGACCAGACCGATTCCACCCCGAATCGAACCGAACTTAACTTTGGTCGAGATCGGTCCTGAAAAATTTCACCCCGAACTGATTCAGTCCGGGGAAAATCCAACCCGAACCGACCGACCCCGAACCGAAATCACCCCTAGGTAACAATGTGATCAAATCAGGATCAGCACATCTCTTTTCCTCGCTCTCTCCCCAATCGCCAAGCATATAACCGAAACGTGTTGCGCTGAAGGCACGGGCATGCACTAGTTTTATATAAGGCCTAATGGCCCAATAAAAATGGAACGGAGGACAGAACAAAAAGCTAGAATAAGTTGGATCACGGGATGTTGGGATCGCTAATCTCTGAAAAAATTATTCAGTGTGGTGAGTGCATCATTAACATGGATGCATCTTTTCCCCTTAAACGATAATTCTCATTGCAAACAAACCCAACAAACTGACGAAGAAGGAATTACACGTTAAGTGATATGATATTAAAGGCCTCGTTTTTTGAAGATCGTCTTAGGTCTCCAAAATCTCAGAACCGGCCCTGCATGGGTAGGAGGGTACTACGGTTACATTAGATTGTAGCACTTGGGAAAAGAATAGATTGAAGTAAATTTAAAAACTGAGAGTTCCAATCAATTTGCTAGATATCGAAAAACACGATATCCTTGACAAAATTCGATGGAAATGGGAGAAACTCATTCACGTTTCCGATCTCAAGTGATTGAGACTTAATAGTTCAGTTTGATACATAAGAAAACTACTTTGAACACCATTACCAAAACGATATGTTCGTAGCTGTCCAATGCGTGCCGCTCCAAAGTGCATCACGGGTCCACATTTCATGATCAAATTCGGTTTTGATCAGTTCATGGAAGTGGGGCGCCAAACTTGTTTGTGTGGCTCCATTTGGTCGTTCAATTGAACAGTAGCTACACACTGGAAGAAGATAGAATCTTGGGCCCCATTCCACAGAATCTTAGGCTCCGTTCCGCATAAATTTTAGCACTTTTTACACTTTTTATCCTACAATGGAGGGATTGAGGGGGAGGCAATTTGGTTGGATATGAGATTAAAAGTTTAGTGCCCTTTCCCACTACAAGGCTTGGTCTCCGGAAAGGGTCAATGATCGATGTGTATTGTGTTTGATTGTGATTTGTGGGGATAGTAGATGGAAAAGGGCACTAAACTTTTATTTGGAAAGTCAACTCTACAGAGATAATTCAGTGCCTCAAGCTACTTTTTCACCACGTGGTGGGTTCATACACGTTGCCACGTGGTGCTCACTGGCAACGTGGAAGACCAAATTTCCTCCGCTAAAGTTGCTAAAGATGCTTGATTTGCCCTGATCGATCATGAAGACCAACTTTTCACTCTCAATTGTCAAATAAAGAATTGAAATCAAAAGCATATAGACCTTAAACCATTCATTCATGGTGCTTTTTCAAGAACTAAAAAGTAGACATTGAAATGGTATATAGAAGCACAGTAGTACATAAAAGGAAAAGAAATAGCCCTAACAACGGAACACTTGTCCTGCAAATGATCATACAACATTCTAAAATGTGGGGAATAACTTCCAATCATGCGGATCAAAAAACTTCCAATCATGTTTTGGGACCCATATACGGAAGAGTGCGTACCCCCGCGTTACATATGGTTTTGGAACCCGTATCTGATCCCACAAAGATGATCGGAGCCATTTATGTCTTGTTTGGATGGTGTTTTGAAAATTTTTGAGTAGTTAATGGAGAGATAAATTAGGGTCATAATTAAAAATAGAGGTAATTAGTGGAGAGAGATAGAGAGAGAGAGAGAGAGAGAGAGAGAGAAGTGAGAATAATGATTGGAGCGATGAGAGAGAAATTAGAGTAATAATTAGAAGTAGGGGCAATGAGTGTTTTTTGAGTTGAATTTTTTTCCTCTTCAAAATACCATCCAAATAGCGCATTATTTTGTTCAAAATATTTTTTGTTTCAGGTCTTGATTAGAATGATCGGCTCAATTGGATATTAGTAAGGACATTTATGAAACATCCAACTTTGTCTGAGAATTCAGGGCAGGGCCTAAATTCTGAAATGAAATAGGATATTACGTGAACGGCCTTGCTGATATCCGATTGACCTGATTTTTTTACAAGAACCATAAACGAAATCTTTTGAAAGAAATGAGTGCTTCCGATCATCTTTACGGGACCCAATACGAGTCTAGCTCAAAATCATATGTACTCATATTCTTTTTGGGTTTTTTTTTTTGTCAATATTGTATACATCAACGGGGGTTACTAGAAAAAGTTAGTGAGTTACTCCACAGAGGGTTCATAAGCTATCCATAGACCTGAACCCATAAACCACCCAAAACGAGGCTTGAACCCTGGTCTCCCACATGATAGAGCTAGGAGTTACCAATTGGGCTACAAGCCCATTGGTATATTCTTTTCATTTACTCCCCCCGTCCCATTTTCTTTGGTCTTTTTCGATACTCGTGTCATTTTTGAAACTCTTATATCTCCCAATTTATAATATTTTTCATAATTTTGAAAACTTTATATTATAGATCTAATCGAGAACTATCAAACAAGATCTATATTGCATATTTTTTGAGATTCATATTGGAAGATACTATAGTTTAAAGGATGACACGAATATTGAAAAAATCCAAAGAAAATGGGACATAGGGAGGAGTACTTGTCAAGAGATCTTTGGTCGGTTTGCACTTGTCAGGATTATTTATCTTTTTCGTCCCCCAATATATTTGTGAAGTGCAATTGTCGTTCCTAAAAATTTAATTTTAGTTTCCATTAATATTAACGTGGGTCAAATAAGTTGCGAGACCAAATTCCATCAATTTCACCGTTTAAAATTGGGGCATTTTGGGAAGTCATGTGCAATTTTTTCTTATCTTCACATATTTTGTCAAACCTTCATAATTATGTCCCCCCAAATGTGTCATTCTTATCCATTCAACACTTGAGTGCCAAACCAGAATTCCAGTATTAATGGCAGAGTCAGGATTTCCATTCGGGAGTGACGCCATGAAAGTCCACTTGGGTTGTTGCATATTTTCCATAAAAGTGTGAAGAAGAAGGTTATATGTGTATAAGCATATAATTAGATTTTGTTGCGGGTTTTGTTTTTCGTTAAAAAGAATAAAAGCATGTCCCATTCTTCTACAAATAAAAGCCATCGATATCTTATTGTTAATTATAATCCAAATCGTTCATCTTTTAAAACGCAATCGAATTAATTATAAGTAGCGTGAAAAAGAATTATCATTTGAAACTGGGGTTGTGGTGGCACCTACGTACCCACCCGGCTCCGCCATTACCCAAAGTCCTCCACCACATTCAACTATTGAAACATCCATCGCTACCCCATGCACCATCTCTATCAGCCCCAAACACGATAACAGTGAAACCACCATAATCTTTTCAATTCATCCACTTCACTACTCCAGTATTGGCCTTGGACTGAAGCTCTAGGCACGGTCGCTTTAGACACCAAACAAAAATATGTAAATTCAAGAGGTCCATTCTATTATTTTTGGTACCTACTATAAAGGTTTCAGAAAAATTTTACATAATGAGATACATTCGCAGGAATTTTTTTTCATGTGAAAAAGTTAAATTTTACAATCAATGAATTTTTTTTTTTTTGCTAAGCTGATACAAGAGGAAGGGAAAAAAGAAAGACAACAGACATAAAAAGAAACAAAAACAAGGGAAAAGGCTAAACATTTTCAGCGGACTATATCTCAACCACACTGCGAACCGAGAATGGGAGTTAGTCAGATTCCAAGGTGCCAGAGAAACCATTCTTGAGCGCCCAAGCAGCCACTAGCGAGAATATTTTTTATATTCTATAAATAAGTCAGGGTGGACCAATGCGGCAACTGAGCTTCATTCCGAATAGACTTGATGAGGGTTAGAGCATCCCCTTCCATAATGACAACATCCCAAGACTCATTATCAACCCAGAAGCAGGACATTCTGGCTGCTTCAGCTTCAGCTACGGGGGGGGGGAGGAAGACTTGATGAGATGTTTTTTTTTTTTTTTTGAAGATATAATGTTCCAACGCTAGAAAGTTCTTTGAATCATGAAGCCGGGCTTTCGATAAGATAAAATTTATTGTTTCGGCCATAATTAGTACTTTTTGCAATTAAAATTAGAAAGGAGTGATATTCAATTGATTGTTTTTATATCTTATTTTGGAATTTGTTAGAATTAGCAATATTTAATGAAGTGATACTTTTGAAATCTTGTATCATACGAATATTGTTTGTGATTTCTCTTGTCGATAAATACTTGTAGTTATTGTTGGTAAAGTAATTTATCTACTCTATATTTATCATATTTTGTTCTTAAAAAATTTCCATTTAGGACCACATCTTTGATTTTCACTGCAGGCCCTCGAAAAGCTAGAGCCGACACCATACAAGCCCAAAGCACTGTCACATCTACCCTTTGAACACCCTAAATTTTTCCATTGTTCGACTGGAATGAAATGATCCAGACATTGTCCTTCTCTGTATCATTCCAATTTTATTGGATGTCCCCGAAGGGATTCATTACTGTAACGCCCCGATTTTCCGGAAGCAAAATAAAATGATTTCATAAGATAATTTGACTAATAAATATGATTTTCCAAAATAAAGGTTTAACTATTACAATCTCAAGATAAATCTACTGATTTAAAATACATTAACTTCAGAGCTGACTCTAGGCTTGATACGAATCCCAAGCATACTCGATCTCTGCTCCTGATATTCTTCCCGTGTCGAACTGCACCATCGTAGAATCTCCTCCATTGAATCCTGCGCCCTCTGGCAAATTGATCGCCGAAGCAATCGATTTACCAGGATACAGATGTATCCGTGAGCGATAAATCACCCAGTAGAATAATCCAACCCAACCACCCCTCTTATTTTACAGCTAGCAAGCAAATAATATAATAATGATGCAATGAAGTAAAACAGAGAGTTTTCACAAAAATCAGTTTATTACTATTCATTAACCCTACGTGAAATCTAAGATCTCATCCACGAGATCCCTTCCTCCCGTAACCACTAACTATGACCGTGTCATGGAAAATCCCCCCCTTGCTTGTCCTGCACACGGGGTCCTAAATGAATTCACCTAAGTTATGTACTTCGTATAAATTCATTTACAACCATAGCAGGGGGCACGATTACCCTTTGGAACTTCCCATGGCGTACCAGACATTAGGGTCGCACCATTCCTAAGCCACTAACTATGACCGTGTCATGGGACAATCCCCCTTGCTGGCCTTGCAAGGCACGATTACCCTTTGGAACTTCCCATGGCGTACCATACGTTAGGGTCACCACAATGTCATCAATCCAGGGCCCAACAGGTCACCCTTGCCATAACTATGGCCCAAATCACAATTTCACAATTTCATAACTCCAACACTTCACCATTTTTCCATTAACTCAGCATCGTCTATGTGAAATCTATTCGCATACCACCCCATGTCTCTAGGGTCCAATTTAACATATCAATCAGAGGTTGGAATAATAGATAAGCAATCAGAATAATAATTGAAATAAACAATAAGCATAAAAATCACGTAACCTTTTTATGAATAGGCCGAAACATAAACTTAATAAACTTCAGGGGCAAACTTTAATAGGTTAACAATGCATGAGGGCTGAAACACATCACTTTAATAGATAAAGGGGAAAACTGTAATTTAGGTTTCATTTTTTTTTAAAACAACCGGCATGAGCAGTACCAACAAAAAGCGTGAATAGTAACCATGCTTATGAACAGTGACCAGTGAATGTTTTCGGAAAAAACTGGGTTTCGTTCATTTGATTCTAATTTCGATTCTTTTTCTTTTTAATCATAAAAACTAACATCTTAGCACGTTAATATACTTAGGGGAGATAGGGATAGCAATTAATCTACCTTTAATCCGGACAAAACGATTTGGTGGAGTCCGGTGGGTTTTCGTTTGACGACGAAAGATCGGTATTCTAACAGTAACTTTGGACTGGAATAACTTGACCAAACCTCTGCCGTTTTGGACGATTCTTGTGTCTAACGCGAAGATCTTGAAACGCTCTACAACTTTCGTGAAGAAGTCTAAGCCCGAAAATCATTCGAACTAGGAGAAAAGTGGGGATTTTCATAAGTCCTGTGTGCTGTCTGGAACAGAAATCCGAAAATTTCACTAAACTTTGGACGGCTATAACTCTATCAATACTCGATTGTTTGGAGTGATTCTTGGGTTGAAATCGAAGCCCTCGACGCCCTCTACAACTTTCGTGGAGGAACTCTGGCCTAAAAACGACATTAGCTAGGAAGAAACAGGCTGTGAACAGAGGTACCTGATATGGACGAGAATGGAGTTGGTCTTTTGATTTTTGTGGAGTAGCGTGGTGCCCTAGGGTCGAAGTAATGGGATATTTATAGGAGAATTTGGATGAGGGAGGTAAGTTTGAGTTTTAATGGGATTCTAACTCTTGGGCTTTGAGATGGACGAAAAATAGGATTAGGGAGGAAGTAGAGATTGAGTAGGAGTAGGAGAGATGGGAGGAGTTCTAAACATGCATGCAATAATAATAATAATAATAATAATAATAAAAGAGATAAATAAGATAATATACTTATCTTTTTGTATTTATCTATTAAGGAAATAATAATAATAATAATTAAGACCTAATAATATTAACGCTATAAAAAATTGGGTCGAAAATTCGGGTCGTTACAGTTACTCACCAATGGTAGAATCTTCCTTCGTTGCCAACAATTGAACTCCAACAAATCCGTCACGTCCGGTCCGAACAAATCCAAATAAGATTTTTTTCAGGTCTCACTATAGTCGGCATTGTAACTTTCTTTCTTGCCTTTTCAACATTCTCAGGCCCGGCCTGGAGATTTTTGAAGTCCTATGAAAAGCAAGCTTTCTTGGTGGTGCAGTGATAAATTGCTCATAACTTCATCAAGACCCTGTGGTCGTGAGATCAAATCGCATCGCCAGCAATTGACAAATTTTTTTTTCCGCACAAGTTGTAAAATAATTTGGCTTTTAAAAGGAAGATACCAAGGGTCGAATGCACGCCACCTAATGGTAAAAATAATGTGCATTTTATCGGAGTTGGGGGCCCTATAAATTGGGCCAATAACTAGAGGTCCTAGGCAGTGGCCTGGTAGACTTATGCCCAGGGTCGGGCCTGAATAAGCTATTTGTGGGTAGATATTGTCAAAGCGTCTTTTTAAAATTCATCGAGAGATCTTGTATAAGAAGTGACGAAGCTAAGATTTTAACATAGTGGTGACGAATAAGTCTACAAAAAATTAGAAAGATGAAAGACAATATGAAATTTTATCGACTCAAATCATTGCAATAAAATCTTTGTAATAACCAATATTTTTCATAAATTGCGGACTTTTTATTTTGAATTCAAAGTATGTAATTTATTTTGTTCTCAATTTAGATCCCTATAATTTCAAATATTGACCTCCTGATGTGAGATCACCAGCAAAAGAAAAAGTTGAAAACTAAAAATTGATGGACTAGAATTTAGTAGGAAAACTAAAAAAAAATTACTCCTATAGTCCGCCATAATTATAATTCTTTTTGACACATATAGTAGGAGAAAAATCTAAGAGCGAAAAGGTGAACTTTTACTATATATAGTAGGAATGCAATCTGTAGTCCCTCATAAATTCACCAAAAATTAATCCGGTCAGCAACTGACCCGTTAGGGTCTGCTCGCAAGTGTATGGTCTTCCCATAATGCCCTTTATCTTAATTGTGCAAATATATGTTATCCGGTCTAGGTGTTTATTTGACACATATTTTGCGAATCAGTTTATTGATATCATGGAATTCACATAACAGGGACAACAATTACATGTTACAGGGACATTGAGAACTAAAAAGGTAAATAAACCAAACCATTACTCACCCGCGTCCATATATGCCAATATATAAAATGAGAGCACCAGTTTGGCGTCTTCTATTTTTGAACTTCCGTCACAAAAATAATTGCCATAATTGCCGCTCTACCTCCGTCCCAAAATATTTGTTCGGTCCGCAAAACGAGAACGTAAAAATAATTCAAGTTTTGCAAGAAAAATTTAAATTTTTTTCAACAATTTTTTAGATCTCGACGAGTTCTATTAATTTATTAAAAAAATTGAATTTTTTCTTAAAAGAAACGCATTATTTTTTGGTTCTCGTTTTGCGGGCCGAACAAACATTTTGAAGTGTTTACAAATATTTAAACACGCCGCTAAATAATTGTTATGAGCAAAATATTAATCAAATTACGTAAAACCACCTACCATAATCACCACCCCATTATCCCCACCCATCTAAAAATGTGCACATAGATAGTTTGTGCCTACCTTCTACTAGTAATTATAAATGTGGGTAGAAATAAATGTCGCTTTCTTTTAAAAAAAAATTATAGTGATCATTAAAATATTAGAAATATCACTAATAAACACGTGAAAACTGCCCAGCCACTAATTATTATTATTATTTTCCCTCGGCAGGAAAAGACGATTTTACCATTAGTGTATACATACATCATCTACCCATTCAAAGCAAAGTTCTCTCAATTTAGTTTTTTGTTAGTTCTTTCCAACAAGAGTAGTGGATTCTGGTATGGGTAGTTCAAACTTTTGCAAAAAATAGTATTTTGTCTAATTTTTTTGGCTAAAAGGTGGAGAAAGGTATATACTTTCTTTGTTACATATATAGGAATGATTAAGGTTAGTGCATCACGTTAGATCTTTAAAAAGAATATATAATTTTCGGGATAGTGCTTACGAGATCTTCTAATGTCAACTAAGACACAATAACCAGAATCACACAAAATTACTGCAATATAATCGATCGTCTTTAATGAACTAAGATAAGTTCGGGTTGTTCAGTAATAGAGACTTGAACTACTAAACTTTGCAACCTGTTGTCATGATTAAAGTTAGTGCGTCACGTTAGGTCCTTACAAATAATATTCCAAGATACAATAACCAGAATCACACAAACTTGCAGCAATATAATCGATCGATCGATAAGCGTGGATGTCATTCTTTTTTAATAAAAAAAGAATGATGTACAATGCTTGTATTTTGTTGAGAAAAGAAAGAGGGACAATGATTAACGGTTGACAATCTATCTATCTATCTATCTATTATAGAAATGTATTTGAGCCTCTCAAGCCTCCAAACATCCATTCCTAATTTTATAGATTTTTACATTTTTTAAATAAAAAAAGCTCACACATCCATTGGTATTTCAAAACCCCACGTGTCCCACCCATAGGTGTCTTCCAAAAATACACCTGTCCCACCTTTCTATTTTCAATACTCGACCTTTGTACTAAAAAAAAAAAAAAAAACCTCCCACGTGTCCCCTCTAAAGCACTATCCTAATACTTACATCTCCTACACGACAATATTTATATTCCTCCTCCAATTCTATAATTCTATCCCATTGATGATTCATGATCTGGCTCTATGGTAATCATCCATGATCTCCCCTACAAAAAATTTAGTACCAAGTTTGGCTCCGTTTGTCTTGAGAATTTGTTCACGAAACCTTAAGCACCAAATTCGGCTTTGTGACGGGAATTGGATCACTGATTAATTTTATGAGAATTTGTTCGTAGTTATTTTACTACCAAGTTCAGTTATGAGAATTCGTTCGCCGATTTTTGAGTACAAATTTTGCCTCCGTTTGTTATAAGGTTGTTCACGTAACGAACAATCAATTGCTGAAAGATTAGTACAAAGTTCGGCTCCGCTTCTTTTGTAATGAGTTTTTTTTTTATATCTCGATGCCATTGATGGTGATGATTAGAAAACATAGAAGCAAAAATTGGGCATTTTCTTAAAAAAAAAAAAAAGTTCCAAATTAATGTTTAAAGCTTCCCTCAAATTCTGAACTTTGAAAATCATTAGTTTTTACTAGGGCTGCTCGCGGTCCGGTTCGGATTTCTAGGAATCCGAGGACCTAACCACTAGTCACGGTTTTTACAAAATGAAATCCGTGTCCAGACCAAAAGTCCTACGGTTCGGTTCCAATCCGATCCGTGACTCGCGGATCGGTTACGGTTTTGTTCACGGATTTTAGCAAAAAATAAGTTCAAGCATATATCTCACACTAAAAGGGAAGAATGTTACATTCAAAATTAAGTTTAACACCACCAGAAAATACTTGTTACATAAACTACCAAAAACCTACTTAAAAAATCAGATTCAAAAGAATCTAAACACTAGTAAAATTGTATCATTATAGTACATAACATAAAAGAATTAGAAAAGAAACGAACTAGTAAAACTCAACTATGGTTACCCGTTATTTATACGAAAAAACTACGATTTACTCTCTATATTTTATGTACATCTACACTATATTTCATTATTAAGATAAAATACTAAAATTGATAGAAAAAAGTGTTAACATTACTAACAATTTACTATATATATATACGGGGCGGTTCCGGGGACATCTATAAAAATATCTAAAAAAACACTTCATAATTTCCGATCAAATTTTAATGATCCGAGCCGCTCAATGTGATCAGAATGTGATTTTAAAGGTACCTATGAGAAATCAGAAAAAAAAAAATGACCTGGAAGGGCTTGATCCGAACAGTTTCGAACAGTTTTTTATTGAACGGTTCAATTAAAAACTGCTCAAAACAAGCACTTCCCGGTAATTTTTTTTGCCGATTTTTCGCGCGTACCCTTAAAATCACATTCTGCACACATTAAACGGCTCGGATCATCAAAATTTGATCGGAAACTATGAGATTGAGATTTGGAGTGTTTTTTTAGATGTTTTTTTAAAAGTCTCTGGAACCGCCCCGATATATATTTATATATATTATTTATATAAAATAAATATCTCACGGTCCGATTCTGTTAATCCACAGTTTTATAATAAAAATCCGTGGACCGAACCGCGAGTCACGGTTTTCTAATTTTTCAATCCATATCCGGACAATTAATTCACGGACAAAATCCAAAAGGTATGGATCGATTCGATCCGGACCGGTTTCACGGTTCACCGGATTTTTTGACCAGCCCTAGTTTTTACTACTTTCAACTTCCACAGAAAACTACGTACTAAATTCCATTTGCCACTTTTTAAAATTTTCATTTATTCCTCTACTTTAGAGTTTTCTTTAAAGTTATTGCTTCGTATGTGAACCTCCGTTTTTTTTTACTAATTTAGTTGATAACATTTTCATTTGCGGCTGATGTTTACATTCACAGGTTTAGATAAATAAAAATGATAAGATCCATACCAACCCTCAGCGTTCAAGAAAGGAATTGTATCCATTTGTATCATCAAATTTTCATACGTTGGTTCAAGTTTATAATATAAAAAGTATTGTGTCCGTTAGATGCACATCAAACTTTTTTTTTGTTATCCCGTATATCGAACGGGCACAACGCTATCTATCAATACTAGCGTTTAACCCGTTCTATGCGCGGGCAAAACTAACCCGTTCTAGTGTTGTGCCCGTTCGAACCTACTTTTATTAATTGTCACGTGCATCGAACGGGCACAACGCTAGAACGGGTTAGTTTTGCCCGTGCATAAAACGAGTTGAACGCTAGTTACTATGGATCCAACTGTGCAATCCAAACTTTCGGGAGAGCTAGTGCGGGCACACCAGCATGGCCCCCCACTTACTTCAAGATACTCACAAGGTGGGGAATCGAACCTCGGACCTTGAGGAGTACTCCCAAAGCCTGGGCATCTGCTTGAACCACTGAGACAACTTCTAGCTAGGTGTGTGTACGTACGGAGTATTGTTCTTCTCTCTTTGTCAAAAACTCTTGGATCAGATCATCTGCACGTGTAAGTGAGGGAAACGATTGTGGGAGCAGCTGTAAAGATTAGTCCGAGGTGGAAAAAACAAGCCCCGGACAACTTGCACTTAGAAACGATCTTGCTATTGTTAGCCCACTGGGCTGACGATAAGCACACTAGAAGATAAGAAAAACACGTATTTCTGTATATTTTTTTTACACATTTTAATACACATTCACACATTTACTGTTGTTAGCTCATTGGGCTGATTTTAGAATTTTCCTTTTACTAAAAATAGGGGAAAGGAAAAGGGAATCCAACAAAGAGTTAGAAAATACATCACAAGGACACAGCCCGAAACACCCAAGGGTTCATAAGTGTCCAAAATAAATAAACACTAAAACCCAATCCTAGACCAAAAATAAACGAAAAAAGTTCAAAACACCCAAACACGGCCCAAACCTTCTACCGGCCTACCCAAACCAACTATCATCACTCATGACACAATATTAAATATAACATGCATCATTCAAAGTTGGAAATAAATTGACTAACACGTGACAAAATAAAGTGGTTTGAAAAATCCACGCAATCATGTTATGTGGAAAGTGTGGGGTTTTTTTTTTGTTACAGCCGCCCACTTCCCCTGTTTCTTGTAGTGGGAACGACGACTTTCTTGGGCCTCCTCCCTGCTCTTTGAAGTGGGATGGGGATGCGCCAAGTAGCCCACCTATAGAGTGGGAGCAGAGTGGCTGATTCGATTGTTCATTTCGACAATTGACGTCTCCGATCTTAACCGAGTAATAGACAGTTCACATTTGCATGCTTTCAAATTCAATTCAAGCCATCCATGCCGAGATTAACGGTTGGATTGGCCGCTCAACACAGCTTTGCAGGGATGTTGCCGATTGTGGTGGAATAATTATTCACAGTGTATGGGCACCATCACGTGGTGCTCGGATAGAGCTCCAATCCAGTTTTCCTTACCCCAAGTTTGGTCCAACGTGGGTCGTTTGTGGGCCTTTATCGGGCTCACAACAATAATCGGAGCCATTTTTTAGAGCTCATCGAGTATTTCGATCGCATGAAAAAGAAAGTTGATTGGATACCATATTGGTTGATAATCTCAGCGAACTCTAAAAAGTGAACGATTCCGATCATTATTGTGAATTCGATAATGGTCCAAATTGGACCGGACCAGAGGGAAGGAAAACTGAACATGAGCGCTGCCCGTGGTGCTCCAATTCCTTTTTAACGCCACCAATTCTACATTCTTGCGGAGTCCATCAGGACCATCGCCTAAAAAAAAATATGAATAATTGGAGAACAAGAGAGTGCCATTAACCATTACAATTGATTAATAAAATCTTTTTTTTTTCTCTGTTAAAAAAAAGAAACAAGAACCTAATGGTCCAAATTTGACCATTTTTAGTGAGATTAGGTGAGAGAGGGAATGAGCTAATCAAATTATTTTATTTTTATACTTTTCTCTTTATTTCACACTAAAATATTCAATCCAAATATTTTTTTTTTCCTCTTTAGTGAGCATTGCGCAGAGTGTTTGGACTCTCCGAGGAGGCTCTCTCAATGCTTTTTTTTTCCCTGGCTGTTACTTTTTCCATCCTTGTAATGAATGAGATTTTTAATAACATCGTCAAAACTACAAAAAGCCCAGAAAAGAAGAGCAGTCAGACCAGAAAGAGAAAGCACCAGAGCCCGGTGATCAATTATGCTACACTTACCGCACGGTTATACCACTTGGTATACACTCTGGGCCCGTTTAGTTTCACCCTTACGAGTTCAGAAAATATACCTACCGATATGCGATTGAGCTGATTTTTTACAAGGCCCCATTAAAAAAGAGAGTAAAATTTGTAGGTATTTATCTCTATTTTTGTAAAGCCCAAAGTGAGCTCCATATAGGCGTGCGGTAAGTGGAGTTTTAGAATCACATTTTGGTTTGACGGAGGAATTGAAAAAGTACGAAAAAGGAAACAAAGTTTAGAAAAGTTCTAGAAAAACAAAGACAGATCGACTAATGCGTATTCCCTATGAGATTGTATTATTTAAGGAGGGGTCGTGAATTCCATTCACAGGGGCGCACGATCAGGACTGTCCGTTTTGGCTTTGGACGGTTCAGATTTAAATGAATCTTTTCCGTAGAAGAGTTTCATTTCCCAAAAAGTTTCATTTCAATCTGAACCGTTTGAAATCGGAATGAACGCACACGATTCATCTCCGTAAACTCCTGTTCACGAAAGCTCCGCTGAAAAGATTTTTCCATTCCCTATATGTATCCCACATAGTGGGGTGGTATTAATAGCTATCCAATGTGGGAATGGGATATCACACTTTCTATAGAGGGGGATCCCACTTTCTATAGAGGGGGATGGAGACGTAGCAAAGCAAATGCTCTTTTCAATTTTAACGGCGTGCCAGACCAACTTGTCACGTTACTATCTTTTCTTACTAGCGTTTTGTCCCGTTCTATGTACGGGACAGCGAAAAAAATTGGGGTAGTAAAATTTATTTATTGTCTCATACATCAACCGGGACACACAACTCTAGTCAGGGCCAGCCCAAGGGTTTTAAGTGCCCAAGACCTTATAAAAAAAAGTGTGCCCTTAAAGATACTTAACAATTTTTACAGCAACCATCACAATACGAAAAAGCCAAACCAATATAAAGTTCTATTAATCATTAGATACGAACACAAACCCAAGTAGTAAAATTATTTCATTCTATTGGGCTAACTCATTACCTGTAATTGGACATTTTTTCCTATTGGACTTAAAAAGACTCCTACTCAAACCCATGTAGTAAAAATATTGGAGTGCCCTTAAAATTTGAGATTTTTGGGATGCCCAAGGCTCGGGCCTCTTGAGCCTTGGGGGTGGGCCAGCTCTGACTCTAGCAGTTAAAATAATTTATTGTACATGTCCGAGTATAAATAAAAAATCACGACCAATTAAAAAATAAAATACTAAGGAAAAAAGTCATAAAAGCAATAAAAATAGAACCACCAAAAACAGAACAGTGCTGGACGTGGACGTGGACGTTATCGCTCATACAGATCCCGGCCATCAAGCAGTTATCCTTTCTACATGAAATATATGAATTTTTTTAGGGGCAAAATACTAAGAGACAAATTCTTTTATCACATAGATTAGATCATATTATGCAGACAGAAACCAAATATTGACAGAAACCAAATATTGTAGTGAATTGAGCAGTCACTTTAGTTCTATGTAGTTCTTGTAGTTGGTGAACACATCTTTACTCTTATAAAAAAGAGAATAAATTCCCTCTGCGAGGGGAGGAAATGTGGCCTTTTCCTCCAATCCAATAACTCATCATTGAAAGTACAAACCCAATGGAGAATCATGAGTTGTGCTTTAACTTGGGTTAAACCAACTACTTCTCCAAGCCAAAACTTAACCCTTGAAGGTTTCAAGAATTACCCACATGCCACCACACCCCATTATTGGAAAACTGCTGCTCTGTGAGTTTCAGTGGAAAATTGCTTCTCGCGCGCAAAAGGGAAAGGAAGCCGAGCGGGTGCCAAGCGGCCAATCCGGCCGTTCATCTCGGAATCAACGGCCCGGATCGAAACATCTTTTTCCTTTTTCTTTTCTTTTTTTTTAAATCCATTCGGTACCTTTGCATCTGGGCCGTCCAAAACACTTTTGGACGGCCGAGATGTGCTCGGCACCCCTGCCAAGCACCCCTGCTTGGCAGGGTCTCCCGTTCCCTCATCAAGTGAGTTCTGTATTCTTTTACTCCACCTTTTCCTATTGTTCTCCCCTATAATAACATCCATATATACAAATTCCAGCTCAAACTCTAAACCTCACACCCAAAATCCAAAATATATAGCCCAATAAAAACAAAAACTCCAAGTATTTGTTACTTAAGTTCAAGTTTTGCTACCTCAATAAACGCATCAGCAGCACAAATTGAGAGAGTAAAATGAATACTAGTATCGATAAGGGCACTTTAAACTAAACCATGATCCTTGGCCAATCTAAAAGTCCATACCTCTCGGTCAGAGGATGCAATTAGCATAATAAACGTATGCAGAACTAATCCAACTCCCATTCATTTTAGGAGAGTGATTATAGGCCTCTTGGGTTGTTGGTCCATCTTTTCATTATCTTAACCGTCATATATCACCACACAAACAAAGCATGGAAATGGTCACAAACCCAATTAAGCTAGCTGGGGGATGTCAAATCTCTTATGATTTCTTTGATTTGTGTAATCAGATTCTCTTGACATTTTCCCTGCAGCCACTTCTGTAGTTTCAAGCATCTCACGGGCGGAGAGGTATGGTTGTAAAAGAAAGTACGAAAGTCGATATAAGCTAGGAAAAGCTAGTGATCGAGCAACAAACACCAATCTCGTTCAATCACAAGAGGAAAGCAACTGATCACGAAGATCGACCAACAAGCATTGAGAATCCCTCTCAGCTGAGAAGGGTCCCAAAGTACACCAACGAAAGCCTCCGATGATCGAGGAGTTTTTTGGTACTTTCAAAAGTTTTCTTTCTCTTCCCGTTTCGGATAGTGCGCAGTTGTGCGCCTAAGACGAAATAACGAAATGGGATTGATAGCAAGTTGTGCTTGGAACAAATGTGGCCATCAATATTGGGATCATTCTTAGCATTTGTGTGGTTTCTTCCACTTGGGTGACTGAGCATGACATCCATGGAGTAATAAATCTGTTTTGGCATAAGCTTTGCTTTTTTTCTAAGCAAACAGATTTTTTGAGGAAAGTCCACTTTCACCCCCTGTGGTTATCGTCATGTGCGGATACACCCCCTATGATTTAAAAGTGTGCACATAACCCCCTGTGATTTTCAAATTGTGCGGATAGACCCCCTGCCGTCATATTTTCTATCCATATTAACGGAGGTGTATCTCACACACCTCTAGAATGTAATCTGAGTCGTTCATAATGTATTAAATAAAGAATAGAGTATCTCTGTAAAAAATCATCTTAATCAGCCATCAATAACTCAGTGATCTATTTTTTAGTAAATTCAAATTTGAAATTTTAATTTCATAACAAAATCGATTTGACCATAAGCTTTTCATTTTTTGATTGACTTGAATTTTGGCATAGACGTAGTACTCGTCAAAATTTACAATATCAACGGTTTGGATTCAATTTTTGGTATACGGGATGGTGTGGTTAGATTTAAAAAAGAAGAAGAATCAAGGGACGTGATGGGGGTATAACGGTCTTTTAACGTTGTTTCCGTTAATATGGATGAAAAACATGACGGCAGGGGGTCTATCCGCATAATTTGAAAACCACAGGGGGTTATGTGCACACTTTTAAATCATAGTTGGTGTATCCGCACATGGCGATAACTACAGGGGGTGAAAGTGGACTTTCCTCTTTATTATATAATCTTTGGAGAAGAAAACAAAAGATTAAACGGATCTCGGGCACCTCGGCAAAACGCCACCCGAGAACCAAAGCCAAAAGAAGACAAGAAGCCAAACGCACCAAAAAAGACCTGAAACCTACAGCCAAAAACCAAACAACGCCAAAAGCACCCTAACCAAAGCCTGAAACCAATAGCCAAAAAACGAAACGACGCCAAAGAACAAGAAAACGACCCGAGAGAGACAAATCAAAAGCCGACGATCCTCGAAGTTAAAATTCCAAGGGAAGAGAATTTCCTCTCTCGAAATGAATAGCCTCCTCCAAGAGATCATCTACATCCAAATAAATGTACGATATATATTGTAAGAAGATCATTCATGACGACAACACAAATTTTTAAGAAAAGGCTGCAAATTTTCGCGACAGGATAAACTATCCCGAAAACCCATTATATGAATGTCTCTTTTTCAATCCCTCTTTCACGAACGGTATTTTGTGATTGGAAAAGGATTCTCTTTCACTCATGATGTTCACTAAAATAGGCAGTAGTGATTTACCAAATAATTGACAAGCACAAGTTTTGCACATAAAATCTATCAATAGCGATGTAGCTGGCAGCGATATTTTTTGGACCCGGGGTGCAGTAGTGCACTCCCTGCACTACACGTGCAGTGTGGCTGATTCGGCCGTCCATCTCGGCAATGGAAGGCTGAAATGGACAGTCGGATTGGGTGTAGTGCAGCGGGTGCACTACAGCCCCTCTCATTTCATATTGTTTATAGACTATAGTAGGAGAGGGTGCTTTTGGTTGAAATTAATTGAACAAAAAACTATTTCATGACATTAAGGTTCCATTTGTTTCGATGTAAAATGTTTTACAATGTAAAATATTTTTCATGTAAAATATTTTTTTTAAAAATAAATTTCAAACTTTTATTTTCCGATGTTTGATTGACACATAAAAAAACAATGGAGTAAAAAAACTTTAAACTTTTATTTTCCGATATTGGATGGGAGTCTTCTGGAGAGAGAGAGAGAGAGAGAGAGAGAGAGAGAAGAGAGAGAGAGAGAGAGAGAGTGAGTGAGTGAGTCCTAGCAAACCCTCTGCAAATGTTTTCACGTGGCCACGTGAGAGCACTGGGGCACAATCATTCCAACAAAGAATCAAAGATGAACGTGTAAAACAACTTACGGGATTTTCCGCGGTAACTCATTTTACGCTGGAAGTGGTAAAAGATTTTTTCAAAAAATTCATTTTCCAGACTTTTCAACAACCAAACATCAAAAATCATGTAAAATGTTTTTGACAAAAAAATATTTTACGTCCAAACAAATGGAGTCTAAGCTTGAAAACTAGATTTTAAAAGTTATATTATTACCTTTGTATAATATTATCCCACTTATTTTGCTACGAGTTGTGCCTTCGAGAAGAGTTTTTTTTTTTAGTGGAATATTGATAGGAAATTGTATACTTTGACAGTTGATAATTGTATTACCAAAGTACTAATGATGCAATGATTCATCTTTTGTTAGAAAAACTTGGAGGTGATCATATAAGGTGTAAGAGTTTCTTTTATGTGCGATGTGCTGCCCACATTCTTAATTTGATTGTGAAGGATGGTTTGGATGTTATCAAGTCTTCCATTGAAAAGGTTAGGGAGAGTGTTGTGTATTGGACAACAACTGAAAAGAGAGAGGAGAAATTTGAAGATGCAGCTCGCCTATTGGGAATTACTTATGGTAAACAAAAAAGTTGTCTCTTGATTGTCCTAGAAGGTGGAATTCCAACTTTTTGATGCTTCAAACCGCCATAGAATATCAAAATATTTTTGGTCGATTAAAACTCAACAATCCCCAGAATAAAAGTTGTCCAAATGATGATGATTAGAACTTGGCTGAAGATATATAGAAGAGATTGAAAATATTCTACAAGGTCACTTTATTGTTTAGTGGGACTACCTATAGATGTGTGTGATATTAAAGTTAGATTGTCTGAGTGGGTCTGTTGTGGGATTGATGTAGCGGAGGAAATGACCTTCAACATGATTGAGAAACCGACATTTACCAGTCGGTCCACTTTTGTGGCCCTTCTTCCCACGAGCTCCAGTCCAAAACCAAAAAAGCACTAATAAGGATCCGTTTAACTTTTTACCTGAAATACCCCTGAAGCGTTTAACCTAATCTCTCAAATTGACTTCTCTCTCTCTCTCTCTCTCTCTCTGTGTGTGTGTGCTTGACCGACCGGGTGACTTAAAATAAAGACGCGTCCCAAGCGTAGGACTCTCGACCAGTGTAGCACAATATCCGGAAGTACCGGAGTCGAACCACAGAGACGGACGAACGTGTGCAGGACTCAAAGATGACGGGTTCACAATTTATCTTGGCTCTTAGGTAGCCACCCCTTGTTCAATGAGATTGATTTACTAACTAAATTACCAAACTGAATTAATTAAATAAGGATTTAAAAAGGAGAGTACAACCGTGGGAACCCAGCGTCCGCAACAAGCCTAACCAATGTTTACTCGGGCCACAATTATTTACTTTGTTGATTTTAGAATAGGAAAAAGGATCCCTAACAAATGCACACCACCTGTCACCAGTCCCCGTGCGCATTCGAATTCCGGCGATGCTTGGGTTTGTTTGTTAGAAGAGTTTTCGTCTTCTAAAATTGCTTAAAGATTAAATTAATTCGAACCCGAGGTAAAAACATTAATTAAACTAGCCACGGGACGCCTTCGCCCCGCGACCGCACTCTACAAAACTACTCACTCATTATTGAAAGAGAAACAAAAGAAACCCTAATTTGATTCATGCTTCTATTACTGGAAAAAGAAAAATAACCGAAAGATTAAAACTAATTGAATAACAACGAACAACTTTAATAAAGGACAAAAATCAATACGAGTTACCGGAGTGCGAAGATCTGAACAAAACTTTGAAAACTTGAAAGAAAATAACTCTGGAACGGAAAGAACGGAAAATAAAGCTGCTACCTAGAAGTTTTTGAACCCTAAAAACGGAGTTTGGAGAGTATTTATACAAAACCCCAAATAAAATCTTAAATTAGAAATCCCTAAATTCCATTCCCATTGAAATTAGGAATATACTAATCTAATAATACTACAGTCGGCAACAATTGTTGCCTTGCAACAAAGTTTCGTATGCGGTGACTTGTGGCCTTCGGTAGCGCTATAGGAAAAGAAGTGTAGCGCTCGCGAGCCTTTTCAATCGTTGACTCCGTTGACCTGAACACACTATGTAGCGCTATAGCAAAAGCTATGTAGCGCTCGCGAAGGCTCTGTTCATTTCGCGCACCTTTTTGTGCCACTTTTGAGCGCTATACCCAATATTCTGTAGCGCTCACGAAGATTACAATGACATTCCTTGCGAGTTTCACTTCAACACTTAGTCTCCACAGCCTCCTTGCTCTAAAGCTCCATCACAACCTTTCCGGATACCTCGCAATCCAAACTTGGCGCAAAAACCACCTTATTTCCTGCGAAATTAACAAAAATACAAAAACAAGACAAAGCACGACATCAAGCGGAAAATGGAATAAACCGCGCCTCTAACGCGCTAAAACGCCCTACTTAGGCGCTTATATCTGTGATATTGCGTGCCTATCAGTGTGTGAATTTCAGAAGCGGTGAGCGACCCCCTGTCGGGAATCTGGGGCGGGTTGTCGGGGAAGTTGAAGTAGGCGGAGTGTCATGCCCTGGATTTTCAACATAATAATAGAAGCATTTCCAAAGAAGTCCATCGCAATAATACATCATAATACCCCAAAATACTTTCCATAATTCATCCAAGAGAACAATCGAGTTTAAAAGTTTACAATAATGGCACTCCGGCCCCAAATTCTTAGACAATAAACCAAAGAGAGAGTAAGTCAAAGGAACATAGTTGAAATTACGATTACATCTTAAAAAGGGTTTTACAAAAGATGCCCTGGTAATTCATCAGTGTTAGCTTTCAAAAGCATGATCAAATGCACAACAGACACTCCATATCAATGCCCATGAGGTGTACCTGAAAATAATAATAGGTTGAGATACACTAGCCCAGTAGAAAAATCTGTGCTCAAACTATATGCATATGAGATAGATAATGCACCGAGATGAAAATTGACAACAAGAATGTTTCCCACATGAACAAAAGCAAGAGGATAAGACTTGATAACCAACACCATTCATATTCACGTCGCTTTATAATCCTTAAGTTCTCCGTTTTCATTATGTCAAGTATTCTCGATTTCATTTCGCACACTTCTAAGTTAAGTGTCTTACGTTCCGGGTCTTAAGGACCCCGTGCATCTCCCATTGACATCCAATATGAACTAAAGTAGTTCTTCCTCCATTAACATACTGAATAGTGAGCTTGGGAAATTTTCCGGGTTTTAGGGCCCCATATACCCACAATACATTTCCGGGTGCTCGTGACCCCGTACATCCACTTAACATTCCGAGTGCTCAGGACCCCGTACATCTATTTTAAGTTCCAAGTATCAAGACCCCGTATGCCGATTCCAACTCATTTGTATTACATCCCGTCACGAGTGTTTTTAGGACTCTAGTTTGCAAGATGCAATTAATGGGGGACATTGATGTTAAGTAAACAGTTTACGTCCCAACTCGCATTTCCATTCCGATCCCAACTCGTTATCTAAACCCATTCCTTGTACTATATGGCATCACGTGTCAAGTTATCGCTTTTCGCTCATGATTCACCCACCATTTTATTCAACGATCAACCTAGTCATCATATACACTGTTTACGAGTCCATGTCATTCAAGAATACATACCACAATACTCACATAATAACCCGAATGCATAGGCAAACACATAAGTTTCATATTCATTTAGTTTTACATTTCTCTTTGTTATAACGAGAGCCAAAGGAGTGGGGACGATCAACGAATCCTTGGAACACGAATAATCAAGTTTAAAAATGATTAGAGTGTGATCGAAGAGTGTTAGGAGTGATCGGTATTCAAAACAATCGAATAGGGATCAACAAAGTTCAATGCAGTTTTTCTGAGTCATAGGTACCGGTACCTCAAAAATTAGGTATCGGTACCAAACCAATCCAGTGAGCAAACAAAAATTCAAGGTATCGGTACCTTAAAAACTAGGTATCGGTACCTCAAAAATAAGGTATTGGTACCACTGCCTTACAGCGGGCGATCTGAAGAAAACTCAGAATTGGGCAAAATGCCGATTCCAACCAAATGAAGCACGATTTTGGTACAATAACCAACCCATAAACATGTAGAGAGAGTAAGAATTCCCTACCTCAAGTCAAGAATCGAAACCCACGCGATTTGAGCAAGCCCTAGCTCTCCAAACTTCGAAATCAACCGAATCCTCCTCTTCCGAGCGAAACCCACGAATTTCAAGTTCAAGACTATGATTGAGGGGTGGAATGGAGGTGAATTGGTATGGGTTTTTGGTGGATTTTTGTGTGAGAAAGGAGAGAGTGAGAAAGAGCCAAGAGGGAGTCGAGAGAGAGAGATCGGGAGATGAGAGAGAAAGGGTTTTGGGGAATTCTCTCCTCTACACTCACACCCACACATATATATACTCACACAATCACAAATTGCACATGCACCCCTCTACAAACAACCTTCCCACATTGATCCCAAATCAAATAATTCGATAAATTTTCACATTTTCCTCAATTTCTAACATTTGTAAAACTTTTAAATAATATCTGAAAATTACGGGTCCTTACACGGAGGGGTCGCGAAGGCAGAAGAAGGCAGTGTCGAAGGCCCTGGCGGCCTTCTTGGCGGAGTTGTAGGAGTGAGATCCAAGCCAAGTGTCGGCGGAGTCGTAGGACTGGAAGTCGTGGTTGCACTGCGGCAGCACGCGGATCTCGTCGCCGTCGGCGTACTCTGCCAGGCAGATCGCGCACTCGCTGTCAGTACCAAATCTCCCTCTCTCTCTCTCTTGCTCATTGCTGGTCCCTTTCCGAAACCCGACCCCCGCTCACGACAACGACGTTACCTTCGTCCGCCGGCAACTGGCAGTGGTGGTCCCCACAACCTCCTCAATCGTTGCCGACTCCGACTCCTTCTTGAGGTTCAAACTCCCTCGCGGCTCGTACGTCACAATTTTTTGTATGTATGTGTATTCATCTGTGCACAATTTTCTGTAGTTATTTGGAGTTTATTTGGGATTTGTGATGCGTAATTATGGGCTATGCGAACTTGTTTTTGTTTACTCGTCGGAAAAGTGAAAATCACAAATTCGCAGTCTGAAAAGCACTGCGAATTTGTTTAAGTCGCCGGAAAAACATTGTGAATTTCCAAAAAAAGTACTGCGAATTTGTGAAACTCGTCGGAAAAAGCACTGCGAATTTGTAGTCGCCGGCTAGAGGTGGTTTCCAGAAAAAGTCGTCGATCGGAGGTGGTCGTCGGAAATAGTCACCGGCCGGAGGTGGTCGTTGAAAAAGTTGTCGGCTGGAGGTGTTTGCCGGCTGGAAGTGGTTGTGCCATGGAGGTGGGAGGAGGTGGTTGCATTTAATGAAGGGTAAAAGGGTAATGTTCATATAAGATTATCCTTACAGGTAAATAAAAATTGAGTTCATCCTTAGTGGGAATTAAGCCTAGATTTTCTAGATCCACAGGCAATTTTCTGATTGAGAGAAATATGATACATATTGGGATAGAGTGCTGCTATTGGTACATATAAAATGTACATACAATGTACAAATAGATTTTGTAGGGCTCAAATCGGGTCCCACAAAGATGATTCGAACCGCCCATTATTTTTAAAACATATTTTTATGGAGTCCTATAAAAAATCAGCTCAACCCGATATCGGTAAGGATTTTTTCTGAATTTGTAGGGACGAAACTAAGCAGTTAAGTAGTTTCGCCCCCACAAATTCAAAAAAAAATCCTTACCGATATCGGGTTGTGCTGATTTTTTACAGGGCTCCATAAAAAAATGTTTGAAAAATAAGGTGCGGTTCGAATCATCTTTGTGGGATCCGAGATAGACCCCACAAAACTCATTTGTACATGATATGTACAATTCATATGTACCCACAGCATTTTTGATTGGGATAATACGCGTGGATTTTTTGGCCAACCCATTCTTGTTTTCAGCCCAACCCACCATCCCATTCAGCCCAACTCATTCTCTCTCCGTTGAAGTCCCTTCACAAACATAGCCCAACCCAAAACATACTCACAAACCCCTCGCACAAACGCCCTGAAGCCGGCGGTTTCAACCGGCGGTGGCTGTGGCTGGACTGTTCCGACTGGACTGATACTCCGATTTCAACCTCCGATTTCGTGTCAAAAGCTGGAGCAGAACGTGAGTATCTGTCTGACTGAATATTACTCCGATTTCAACCCCTGGGTGAGTATCTGTCTAAGCCTCTGACTGACTCCTCTAGGCTCTATGGAAAATGAAAACAGAACGTGATTTCTATGCATATTTATTGTTTATTCTCTTGCCCAAGACAATAGTTTACTCTCTTGCCCAAATTACTGTTTATTCTCCACTTGCACAATAGTTTATTCTCCACTTGATTTGGAAATGTTTTATTAGGGCTTTTTGATACTATGTTTAGGGTTTTTTAATTTGTGTTTAAGCTTATTGGAAATTGAAATGTAGGACCACTGGACCAGAATATACTATATCACTACACACGACTAGTATATAGTTATATACTACACACCGTGGAGTCTCAGATTATATCTCTTATTCGCTTGCGAGGCTTCAAATCTGTAAGTATTTACTTATTATGTAGAGCACTGGCTGGTGTGCTTAGATTTGTACTTATGTTGTTAAATAGTAGAGTGCTTAGATTTATACTGATTTATATTGATAGTAGATGATTTTTCCTATGTGAAACATCGTAGGGTACAACTTAAATAGTGTACGTTTTTGTACTTTTCTTTTGTTTATTTTTGAACATTTATATATTTATGTATGAGTTTGAATCTTTTTGGTTCGTACATATAAATTCATGGTTCCGCCCTTGGTCGAGATGAAAAAAATTGTGTAAAATTTTCACCCAAATCTTGTAAAAATTAAGAGAAAACAACCAAATAGAGCGTGCCAGAAAGCTCTTGAAAAGTTAGGCCAAACTTAATTTTGAAAGATGATTTGATACTTGTAATGAAATATCTCCCCAAGGCAAGTTTCTGTGTATCTTATCAATTTTGTCACACACACTGGTAGGGAGGTCCATGGTTTGCATGGTGTAACTGGGCATAGTGGAGACCGATTGGACTAAAGTGGCTCTCCCAGCAATGGTCATATTAGAAGATTCCCAACTGGACATTTTCTTTAGACGGATGATCGAAAAAGGGCGGTGTCGAGATATTTTCCGGGCATCATAATATGTTCCTTGTGCATATCCACTAGCACTTTACTGTTCAATTAATCGACTATCTATCTCATTTCCCATCTGTCATTAAACATATTTGTGTGAGACTCCTATTAATTGTACACTATCTAAACACACAATTTTATCCCAAGATTCATATGTTTCGTGATTTCTTAATTAGTGCGTACGCACCACAATCATTAGTCCACTCTTGGGCCTTTAACAAGGATACATTCTTTTTCATTTAGACGAGTCTAAGCATTAGTAATATATACATATTGAAATTAACTTTCGTCCTATAAATTTGAACATACAAAATGCGTATTGAGGAACCGTCAAAACCCCAGTCAATCCACATACAAACACACCAACGTCTCAAACCATTTGCACCTCTCTCTTTTTTGGGAAGTTTTAAGTATTATAACCAACCAAAGAGGAGGAAAAGAGCTACGGTATACCCTTGAACTTCAACAGACTTACAGACACACATGAATCGCCTACCCAACAACTAGGAACAGAGAAGAACAAAGACAAAAAGAAAAATCAGTTTAAAAACAAGACAAACAAAAAGAATACAGAATGTAAGTAAACAACTTTAAACACGAACAGAGGACTCTCCAAGACTCCATTAGCCTACTATTGTCCACAGAAAGATCCACATTTTGCCATCCACACAAACAAGCTCGAACACGATCCACTATCTGATCACCAACTACTTGCCACTCCACTACCTTCTGCCAGGAAATCCTGATGTTCCTTTCACCCCAGAGATGATAAACGATTAAACGGCAACAGCGAATACCAGGCCAATTTATTTTGTTCACCATGTTTACTATATTTGCTTCACAAACTTGATCCTTTTAATTCCTGTCTAAGAACATCCATTGATTTTGAAACTTCTGCCTTATACTCGTAGAAGTTTGCCATAACTAAGAAGAATCCGAAGTTCAAGAAGTTCAGTATCGCAAAAAATGCATAGTAATAGTTGAGATGAGATTTGAGAAGATACGAAGAGACTTTCTTTGGGGAGGAGTCGGGGAAGAGTTTAAGTACCATTTAGTTGATTGGGATACAGTCTGTGCTCCCATTAGAAAGGGAGGTTTGGGAGTGAGGAAGCTAAAACTATTCAATCAAGCTTTGTTGGGTAAGTGGCTTTAGAGATTTGCATGTGAAAGGGAGAGATGGTGGAGGAAGGTGATGGTAGCAAAGTATGGATGTGGATGGGGAGAGTGGTCTTCCCTCACTGTGAGCTTACCCTATGGTGTGGCACTTTGGAGAGGTATCATGAATGGGTGTGATGCCTTTGCATAGAATATTCATATGGTGGTTGGCGATGGGAGAAGGGTGAAGTTCTGGGATCATATGTGGTGTGGATGAGTTCTGGGATCATATGTGGTGTGGATGTGAGCCTTCGAGATTTCTTTCCGAGTATTTATAGTTTGGCTTGTGACAGGGAGGCGTCTATTTCTAATTATCTTCAAGTTAGTGACGGGGCTACAGTTTGGGACATTCGGTCATGGAGGGACATTCATGATTGGGAGGAGGAGGAGTTGTTATCTTTGATTGCTAGAGTGTATAATACTCGTGGAATAGGAGGGGGGGGGACGAGATGCGATGGAAGTTGGCTAAATCAGGATCGTTTGAGGTGAAATCCTTTTACCAATCGTTATGTGATTTAGGTAATACTTCTTTCCCTTGGAAAGCAATTTGGAAAATTAGGGTGCCTTTGAAAGTGAGTTTTTTTTGTGTGGTGTGCGGCTCAAGGCAAGATTCTTACTCTAGACAATTTGATTCAAAGGAGGAGAATCATTGTTAACTGGTGTTGTATGTGCAAAAGGGATACGGAGACGGTCGATCATCTCCTCATTCATTGTGCGGTGGCATGGGAGTTTTGGTGCTTGGTGTTGTCATGGTTTGGGTTGTTATGGGCTATGCCAAGGAATGTAGTGGAACTCTTAATCGCGTGGAGGGGCATCAGAGTTGGGAAGAGTAGACAGCGTGTTTGGGCCATGGTTCCTTTTTGCTTGATGTGGATTATCTAGCGAGAGAGAAATTCGAGATGTTTTGAAGGAATCGAAAATTCGTTGGTTAGACTTAAAAGTTTTTTGGTGAATAGCTTGTATAGCTGGGAGAAAAGAGAGTGTAATCCTTCTCTTGATCAGTTTTTAGATTGGTTTGTTCCTTTTTGCTTGATGTGGATTATCTGGCGAGAGAGATTCGAGATGTTTTGAAGGAATCGAAAATTCGTTGGTTAGACTTAAAAGTTTTTTGGTGAATAGCTTGTATAGCTGGGAGAAAAGAGAGTGTAATCATTCTCTTGATCAGTTTTTAGATTGGTTTGTTCTTTCAACGGTGGTGTATAGGGCCTTTTTGTCTTCGGTCTCTTTTTGTATATCGGCGGCATTCCCTTAATGCCTCGTTGCTAATATAATCATTTACTTTAAAAAAAAAAAAAAGATAGTTGAGATGAGAGGCATTGAGGTTATTGAGAATCCAGTCCTGGTGCCCATGCTCCTCAGTAATATGAGAAACCGTGGAAAGAAGAAAGCTACTAATGAAGCTTCCGACTCCTAAGCTAGTCGTAGAATAGGATGTCCCAAGACTCTTCATCATTTCTGTTGCCTGGCCGTAGAAAAATTCGATTTTTGCTACCTCAAGAAATGCATCAGCTGTCCCCATAAGCATTGAGGGAGTAAAATGAATACCGATAGGGGCACTTGACCACCACTCTCAACTAAACCGTGATCCTTGCCACTTTAAGTCTATAACTCTCGATCAGGGATGCGATTAGCATAATAAAGATATGGAGAACTAATCCAACTCCCATTCTTTGTAGGAGAGTGATACCTCTAGGGTTTTTGGTCCGTCTTTTCATTATCTTAACGAAATATCTGTCATATATCACCACACAAACAAGCATGGAAATGGTCACAAACCCAATTAAGCTAGCTGGGGGTATTTCAAATTTTCCAAGATGTCTTTGAAGAGTTGTGCCTTGCTTAACAAAGAGAGTCCCGCTTTGTGCTGCCATTGCGCTTGGAACAAATGTGGCCATCAGTATTGGGATCATTCTTAGCATTTGTTTGGTTTCTTCCACTTGGGTGACTGAGCATAACATCCATGGACTAGTAGAATCTGTTTGGACACAAGCTTTGTTGAGGAAGCTGCACAATTAAATGCACAATACTATATATATGAAGGTCATAGGCAAGGAACATAAATGTTCAAGGGTTGCAAATTTTTGCGATAGGATTAACTATATATCCCCAAAATCCATTATATGAATGTCCCCTTTTTCAATCCCTCTTTCAAGAATGTTTTTTCGTGATTGGCAGAGGATCCTCTTTCACTTAATAGCCAATGGCCCAATAGCTATTACCAAATAATTGACAAAAAAAAAAAAATTCACGTAAAATCTATCAATAGTGATGTAGCTGGCAGTGATATTTTTGATAGTAGGAGAGGGTAATTTTGATCGAAATTAACTAATGAAGGACATCCCACTTATTTTGCTACAAGTTGCGGCTTCAAGAGGAGTTGCGATAACAGGATTTGAATTTTCAGGAGAGTGGATAGATAACCAAAAGTATCTATAGCAAAATGAAGCTATACACAAAACATGTGTGTGTGTGATTTGTGTGTAAGTTGGGTGTGGTTCTAGACTTATGCAAGGGTTTAATACAAACCTGAGGGTGGGCGTGGAATCAATCCGAAACTTCCCTTTCTTGGCATACTCTTCCATATCAAGTTCATAAAGTTCTTTATTGTCAGTACTCAGTAGGGACGGGTACCCTCCGCTTTCTTAGAGCAGCCACTATTACCCTTGACATTCTTGTAAATGGACTCCCAGAAGGAACCTTGTGCTTGTAAAATGGAGTTCCAATCAAGAAGATAAAAATGGACAGGGCGAGGCCCGGGGTTGGAATTCCATAGCCCAGTGCCCAGCCCACATTTTCTTGTATGTAGACGAGGAATGTGGTGGCAAAGAGTGTCCCAAAGAAGATGCTGAACATCCACCAGTCGAAGAAGGAGAGCTTGTGGGCTTTTTCTTTGGGCTCGAATTCATCGAATTGGTCTGCACCAATGGTGGAGATGTTGGGCTTGGTTCCGCCAGTTCCAATGGCTAGGGTGTGGAGGGCCTCAAAAAACACGGCTAGTTGGACTACGGAGGCCTTTTTACAGTTTGTAGGGTCTGAGCAGTATGGCGGTTTTAACCCAGGGAGTGATACTGATAGCGTTAGTAGTGACATCCCCTGGAATAAAAATTAGGACCATTTAATTGAGATGAAATGGGCCAAGTATACTTGGGTTATTAAGGTATACTTGGCCCAACCACATAGGTATTGGGCCTCTTTTCTATATTTCTTTTTCTCTTGGCTCATCCATATGGAGAACTAGAGTTCATATCATAGCATAGATAAGAAACAAAAGAAAAGGAATCCACAACTGAAGAGGAATTTGAAAATCATCAAAGGGAGGTGACAATAGTATGGAGAGATTTCATGACACTCAACAAAAAGAGGTAAGCAAAACCCGAGATCTTTATCATGTATCAATGACTCCTTGTGTTATTTAATCATTGTTTTGGATGTTTGTAATCACAGGTCAAAACCGTGATCACCAATATTTTTCAACCACGGTTCATAAACGTGAAAAAAAATAAAATGAGGCAATGATAGACTACGGCTAGGTAGACCACGGTTTTAAAACCGTGATAAAATGCAAAAGAAAAGTAGAACTAGAAGCCTTCCAAGATTCATGGAGAAGGAATGAGGGGGATAGAGGTCAGTACCAACAACAAAGGAGCAAGCCTTCCATCCACCTGTCTTGGATCTTCGGACCGGGTTCCCTTTCAGATCCACAGTTCCATCTTCTGTATAGTCATCGCGATCCCCTCCTTCTTCCACACCCATCGTCATTGCTTGTACTTAATTTTTAGTATAACTTATACTTCAGGAGTTAAGGAGAAGTGGAGAAGTTAGTTTTCGTATACCCTATTCGGACCAGACCCTTTTATAGACTGCTACGACGTCCTTAATTTTGCCTTCTTACAACCATGGATAGATAAAACCAACTGTCAAGAATTTAAAATTTGGAAGGCAGCTAGATTCAATCTGGATTTGATCATCAACGTACATGAATCATAATACTATAGTAACTTTAGATTTTCACTTTATTCGTCAGTTTTCAATCAACAATGTTAAGAACCATTACATGTATGGCAGTACTGGTCAAATATATCTTCAATATGACGGATACAGTAGTCTACTTCATGCGCGATTTAATGGAAAAAAAATGGGTCGATATCATCTTAGAAAAGGATGTTTCAGAAGAAGATTAAAACATTAATATATTGATCGTGTGGGTTTACATGTTTTGTATTTCATTATATGTCCTGCTATTTATTTTCTACGGTACAATATTGTAATGAAAATATCGCAATTATACAAGGGCATGTAGTATGTCACATCAATGCTGCAGACTGCAGGCGCTCCTGCAGGCCGATGGCGATGGATCTGAAGCATATCCATTGTCCACAATAATCAAGGCCTCCTTAATGTTTTCATTCCGTTTGCCTCAAACATTAGTAGCACTTAACGTTTAGTTTCTTTCCTATTACAAAAAGTGTCCCTCTTGGAAACCTTACTTCAACCAAATTGGAAATTCAAAGTTGTTTCCTTCAGTACTGCAGAACTTATCATGCTTTTGCTGTTTCACCTACGAAGCAAATGCTAAGTTCATGAAGGAAAATTAAGGAGCGAATGGTGCTGGCGCCGTCCTAGAGTACTTTCAAAACATGAAATCAAAGGATCCTTCTTTCTTCTATTCAACTCAACTTGATAATGATGGTCTTATACAAACACATTTTTTTCCGATGATTAACGATCAATAGTTGATTATGGACACTTTGGATGTGTTGTGTGCTTTAATTCGACACAACTTAACCCGAGGAATGACTGTGGTTGAGCATTACTCTATGATGAGCAACAGAATCTTTTAAGTGACTTTTTGATACTGTACTACGTTTCTTGCTGCAACGTGGAGAAAGAAATTGACACAATTCCCAGAGATCAATCTTTTGACATGGCCAAAGCAATAATACTATAGGTATTTCCTGAAACAAATCATCGTTCAAGTGTGTAGCACATTTACCAGAATGCTGCAAAACATTCGAGTCATGTATTTATGGATCAAATCAATTTGAACATGATTTCAATTAATGTGTACGATTTTGAAGACAAAGACGAATGGAGATTTTGATTTGTCAGGAAGCAGATCGCGAAGCAGTTGAGTTGGCAATTGCAGAAACTAATTGATTATGGATTGCAAGTAATAGCTCAGTTGTGAAGAGGACAAGTTATGACAAAGGAGCAACAAACATTCGCCCAATCTGGGGCATTTTACAAGACAGTAATTCATTCTATTCCATTCTGGAAATCGTAAACATTTGTAGTACAAGTAGCAATTCCAACATACAATATGCGTATTGCGCTACCATCATCCCCAGCCTAGAACAATTCACATAGCAACCGATAGATTAAAACCATTTTTACTTATTCGCTTGGCAAACTTGATCCCTTCAATTCTTGTCTGAGAACTTCCATCGAATTTGAAACTTCTGCCTTATATACGTAGAATTTTGTCATGATTAAGAAGAAACCTAAGTTCAAGAAGCTGAGTAACGCAAGAAACGCATAGTAATAGTCAATATGAGAGGCATTGAGGTCATCGAGAATCCACCCATGGTGCCCATGCTCCTTCGTAATACGAGCAATCATGGAAAGAAGAAAGCTACTAATGAAGTTTCCGACTCCTATGCTAGTCATGGAGTAGGATGTCCCAAGACTCTTCATGATTTCTGGTGACTGGTCATAAAAAAATTCAAGTTTTGGAACTAAAATAAACGCGTCAGCTATCCCCATGAGCACATATTGAGGGAGCAAAATTAATATCGATAGGGGCACTTGTCCTCCAGTTTCATCTATGCCTTGATTTTTGGCCACACTAAGTCTATACCTCTCGATTAGGGATGCGATCATCATAACAAAGATATGAAGAACTAATCCAATTCCCAGTCTTTGAAGAAGGGTAATACCTCTAGGGTTTTTCGTCCAACTTTTGATTATCTCCACAAAATATCGGTCATAAATCACAATACAAACAAGAAAGGAGATGGTCTCGACTGCGGTCAAGGTAGCTGGAGGGATTTCAAATCTTCCAATGTGTCTGTGAAGGGTTGTACCTTGCTTAACAAAGAGAGTCCCACTTTGTGCTGCCATTGTGCTTGGAACAAATGTGGCCATCAGTATTGGGATCATTCTTAGCATTTGTTTGGTTTCTTCCACTTGGGTGACTGAGCATAGCATCCATGGAGTACTAGTAGGACCTGTTTCAACACAAGCTTTGTTGAGGAACCTGCACAAATTAATAATTGCATGATATTAGAGGATCATTGCAAAAATAGACATTCAAGAAAGGGACACAACTTCTGCAACAAGACTTCCCTTCCCAAAATGCCCATATGAATGTCCTTCATATGCCCCCTTTCTGAATCCCCCTTTTCACAAACCTTTCGCTCTTCTTATTTTTTCTTCTTATTTTTTCTTCTTCTTATCGGTGGAGAATCCTCTGTCACTAATTAGACATAGTTGTTTGCCAAGCAATCTATCAACAAATTAGTTGTACATAAAATTTATCAATTGTGGTGGAGCTAGCAGTGGTAGCTTTGATAGTAGGAGTAATACGAATGCAAATAGAAACTTCGTATGGATTATCCCCATTCGCCTAGACCCTACAATTAACTGATTAGCTAAAGAAAAGTTAGACCACAATATATGAGGGAATAATCCAAACCTGAGGGTTCGTGTGGAATCAATCCTGAACTTCCCATTCTTGTTGTACTCTTCCAAATCAAGTTCATAAAGTTCTTTAGGGTCAGGTGGGATGGGTACCCTTCACTTCCTTAGAGCAGCCACAATGACCCTAGCCATTCTTGTAAATGGGCTCCCAGAGGGAGCCTTGTGCCTGTAAAGCGGCGAGCCAGCCAAAAAGATCAAAATAGACACGGCAAGGCCTGCCGTTGGAAGCCCATAGCCCAGGGCCCAGCCCACATTGTCTTGTATGTAGACAAGGATTGTTTGAGCAAAGAGTGTCCCAAAGTAGATGCTGAACATCCACCAGTTGAAGAAGGAAAGCTTGTGGGCTTTTTCTTTGGGCTCAAAGTCATCGAATTGGTCTGCGCCAATGGTGGAAATGTTGGGCTTTGTTCCGCCAATCCCCACGGCTAGGGTGTAGAGGGCCCCGTAAAACACGGCTAGTTGGATCGTTGAGGCCTTCTTGCAGTTTGGGGGGTCCGAGCAATGTGGCGGCCTTAGCCCAGGAAGTGATACTGATAATGTTAGCAGTAACATCCCCTGCAATAATAAGAGGCCCACTTTTTCAAGAACGATGGAATGGGCTAAGCTGGGGCTTATTTAGGGTTACTTAGCCCAACAAGATACATATTGGGCTTTCTCTCTACTTCTTCTTCTTTTTTTTTTTTAAACCTGTGATTTAGCAATAAAAATACTCCCTCCATCCCTTTTTAAGTGTCCTGCTTCGTAACTCCAACTTATTAGAAGGGAAATGATATTAGCACTCCAAAAATTGATGCAGGCACTCCAAAATACAAAGGAAAGTGGCTTTGAAGTTACACTGATTTTGGAGTATCTGCATCAATTTTTGGAGTGCCAATATCATTTCCCTATTAGAAAACATATTATTACACCTTTCACATCAACTTTTACCTCAACTTTTCTTATTTATCCTCTATGGAGACATCATCATTACACTTTTACTCACTAACTTTTCAAAATGGAATATACTTTTAGGGGCAAAATGGAAAATATACCAATTTTTACCCACTAACTTTACAAAATGGACACTTTTTAAGGGACAGCCCAAAATGGAATATTGGACTTTAAAAAGGGGACGGAGGGAGTAAGTTTTTGGTGTTATTTTTACTCCCTCCGTCCCTTTTTAAGTGTCCTACTTCGTAATTCCAACTTATTAAAAAGACATCATCATTATACCTTTCACATCAACTTTTTCCTTCACTTTCCCTACTTACCCATCATCATTACACTTTTACTCACTAACTTTTCAAAATGGAATCTACTTTTAGGGGCAAAATGGAAAATTCACCAACTTTTACCCACTAACTTTACAAAATAGACACTTATTAAGGGACAGCCCAAAATGGAATACCGGACTCTAAAAAAGGGACGGAGGGAGTAATAAATAAGCAAATAAGCAACAAGAAGAATGGACAATCCCAATCCCTGGAGAGAATGAAGCATACACCAGATAAGAATTCAGGAAATTAGACGTACCAAGAGATAAATTGCAGAAGCGATCACAAAAGTCCAATAGTGACCGAGGTGAGCGTCGGCCACGTAGGCCCCCAAGATTGGGGTCATCCAAATGGTGCCAACCCAATTGGTGACATTGTTGGATGCCGCCACAGTACCCTGATGGAGCTTTCCAGTCAAGTATATGATCAAATTCGATGCGATACCGTAGAAGGCCATGCGTTCAACTGCCTCATAGACTGCATAATATGAACATAAAAAAGGGTCATTTGGAACGGGCCAATTCATGCTGTCACGTGAAAGAAGAAATGTGCAAGAGAAAAGTGACAACTTTGACAACAACGAACAACATAATGAGTATATTTTCCAAACAGTATGGGACACAAAGGAGTTTATTTTGCCATATTATTGGCAGGAAAACTGTCATATAATCCATTTAAAAACTACAAAAACTCGTCACGGTCTATTGTAATAAAACTTGCGTTAGGAACTCTAGTATTTATTTCCAGTTTTGTTAAAATTCATTTCATATACAACTGTTTCTGATGGGTTTGTATTCTATAACACTGCCACTGTCTTCAGGTCTCTCACCTCGCATACGTATAGTTGATCATCTTCAGGTAGGGGTGGAGCTAGGATTTATGACTAGTGGGGTCAAAACTTCGACCTATTTGTGATTCACTTATCCAACGAAACAATTAGGTTAATGAGGTAATCAAATAGTGTCTGTAGCTTAAAGACTTAAGTACTTTAGACACTTTTTCATTGAATGGAGTTTTAGTTGATGTAAGTGAGAAAAATAACTTGTCTCAAAATCGGTATTTTAATGGTTTTAGCCCGTTTAGTCCATTTAGAAAATAGGGAAAAACCTAGCCTTACTAAATGTAACTTTGCTTTATAATTGACCCCAACCACTTTTCGTATTTTGAAAACGATGCATGATATATACTCCCTCCGTCCCTAAATAAGTATCCGACGCACAAACCTAAACCTTCAAAAAGATGCATTTATTTCGTTAAAAAAAATAAATTTTTTTCACAAATCATTAGATAGCAATAAGTTCTATTAGATTGTGAAAAAAAATTAAATTTTTTAACGAAAAATATGCATCTTTTAGAAGGCCTAATTTTACACGCCGGACACTTATTTAGGGACGGAGGGAGTAGCTTTATTTATATTGTTACGAAAAATATCTGTCTGTATACACAATCATAAAACCTAGAAAACAACAAAATCCATAACCCAAAATAGAGCAAAGGGAGAGAGTTCCTATTATAATAATTAACCCCAACACCTCCTTTCTTTTCTACTGATCTCACTTTCGTGTTTAACGTGAATGATGTTTCCCTAATTGCCACCCTAAGTTTTTCTAAAGACCAAACCAATGAATAGGCTGGGGCAAATAAGATTTTTCAAGGTAGGGTCAACCAAGTATTATTTGGGTGTAAACTAGTAATCTATCCATGGTGAAAGTTGAAAGGCAGTTGACCCCACTTGTACCAATGTCTCTCGGCCCTTGTCTTCGGGTGACCCTTTTCCATATCAAGAACTGCAAATCATATTCACTTATGCATAGATTAAAAAGAAAAAGAAAACTCATTGTCACAATGAATGGGGATTTTCAACTCATCAAACGGAGATGGTAGCTCATAGCTAGTTTATATAGATATCATGATAGTACGAAATTAGGGGTGTAAACGAGTCGAATCGAGCTTCGAGCTCGGCTCGCTTACTAAACGAGCCAAAAATTCGAGCTCGGCTCGAGCCTTAACGAGTCGAGCCATTAACGAGCCGAGCCTTAACGAGCCGAACTGAACCGAGCTCGCGAGCTGCTCGGTTCGTTTACAGTACGATGACACCAACCAGAAGATTAAAGTAGGCAAGATTCATAGAGAAGGAAAGGGAGAGCTGGGAGAGAGATCAGTAGTAGTCAGTACCAACAACGACGGAGCAAGCCTTCCATCCACCTCTCTTGGATCTGCGGACGGGGTTCCCTTTGAGATCCACTGTTCCATCTTCTGTATAATCATGATGAACCCCTCCTTCTTCCACACCCATTATTATTAGTACCACTAGTATATATGCTTTTGGGTTTTATAACTCTGGTATCCGGGCCAACTAACGCGCACCTTGATTGACTAATTCTGGGAGCCTAACATTCCTGCCGTCCACTTGCGGAAAGCTAAATTAAAGCTGAAGTAAAACACTATATGGACGGACTCCACAGAAGCTGATCATAAGGATATGCTGTGTGTGAGAAGGAGAAGTTAATTCCTACTAGTTGGCGTCTTCGAACCAGACCCTTTTATAGAAAAATACGTACCCGAAAAGTGTGTGGAATTTAAGATTCACCAGAAAGGCAGAGAAAGGCAGAAAATAATACTAACAAGTTCAATGCATTTCTAGAAGGAGTGTTTCTGAAAACCATTTAAAATAATAAATGCGAAAAAATTAAATAAGAACAAAAAAAAAAGTAATCCATTTGGATTATTTGGCCAAAATAGGCCTAAATAAGAACACAAGGCAAAAGGAAAAATCGCTAGCCACAATTGAAAAGGATCTTTCAAATCATCAAAGGGAGGTGCCAGCTACTTTCAACGTGTTTCACGTTGCAAAATTATTACTTGCTCCTAGAGCCACGTGGTACTTCAGTCTTATGTCACTACATATCGGTGTGGGCTCCGTCACCAAGTGTGCAGTGGAGGAGGCTCATGAAGCACCATGTGACAGTGTTATAGGAGCACTGAACAATCACTCTTGATCAAAGAGAAGCTGGGAAAAGATTAATAAAATTTCTTTGTCGTCGTTCAAAGAACAGAAGAGAGAGAAGCAGGAAGCATTCAAGTAATTAAGGAGAAAAGACTACAAGCCTTAGATTCATGAAGATATATATATAGGGCACTTCTAATGCGGGCACCCGCATTCAAGCAAGTTGCGGACTTTACCTTTCCCGATCGAATTTCGATGATCCGAGCCGCTCAATGTGTTCAGAATGTGATTTTAAGGATATTCGGGAGAAATCAGGAAAAAAAAAAAGACCAGGAAGGGCTTCATCCGAGCAGTTTTTGTTTATTTTTTATTGAACGGTTCAAATAAAAATGGCTCAAATCAAGCCCTTCCCAGTCATTTTTTTTTTCCAATTTATTGCGTGTACCCTTAAAATCACGTTCTGAACACATTGAACGGCTCGGATCATCAAAATTCAAACATATATATATATACAAAAGTATTGTCAAATGTATTGTCTCTAGAACCGGCCCCTATATATATATATATATATATATAGAGAGAGAGAGAGAGAGAGAGAGAGAGAGAGAGAGAGAGAGAGAGAGTGTTGGCAGAGAGGGAGGAAAAATATGTTCATATTTGGTACTAACAGATTATTTGGTGATTATGTTGCCTATTATGTGAAGATTGGATGCTTATCTTGCTGCTTAAGCCATGGGATTAATTCCCTTGATTGCTCTCATGTAGTAATTGTATTTATATTGAGGGTGCTCTGTTATAGCAACTCATAAATAAGAATTCTCCTACCTTCGATCTCCCATGGATGTAAGTCACAATCTGTGGCTGAACCACGTAAATTACTTCTTCTTTTTCCGTTTCTTTAGAGAGAGAGAGAGAGAGAGAGAGAGAGAGAGAGAGAGAGAGAGAGAGAGATCATGGATGTAAGTCACAATCTGTGGCTAAACCACGTAAATTACTTCTTCTTTTTCCGTTTCTTTAGAGAGAGAGAGAGAGAGAGAGAGTACCATCAACAAAGAAGCAAGCTTAGCTTCCATCCACCTCTCTTGGATCTACGAACGGGGTTCCCTTTGAGATCCACTGTTCCATCTTCTGTATAGTCACCATGAACCCCTCCTCCTTCCACACCCGTTATTATTACTACAAGTATATATGCTTTTCGTTTTTATAACTCTAGTGTTCGGGTCAGCTTACGCACACCTCAATTAATTCTGGGAGTCCGATCCTGCCATCCACTTACAGGAATCGAGTTAAATTGAAGTTTAAGTAAAGCTCTATATAAACTGACTCCAAAGAAGCTGATCATAAGAATATGCTGTGTGCATTTTAGAAGGAGAAGTGGAGAAGTTATTCCTACTAGCTAGCGTCTTCGAACCAGACCCTTTTATAGAAGCACAGTACGTGCTCGATAAGTGTTTGGAATTTAAAATTCACCAGAAAATAATTCTAACATGGTCCAATGCATTTCTAGGAGTGTTTCTGAAAACCATTTAAAATAATGTTAGGCTGACCATATGTTTTACATGTTATATTTGTCATGTGGTATGATCCGAAAATGCTAAGGGTACCGAATGTAGGGGTACCGAAAATGTACATACGGCACGTGGGGCCTACTTTTGGGGCTCATGAATAATTTAAATCATTCACTAGTTTTAAAATAATTTTTCAAATGGCCTTGAAGCTCAACTAGGATATGCGTAAGTGGATGCTCCAATCTTTAAGTTTCATTATGAATTTAGGATCTTGGATCAACAACTCTTGGGGCCACCTCACCCCCACGCGTAAGTGTGTGAAACGGCTATGGGAGGTGCTGTAGGAATTACTCCAAGGTGCGTGTAAGCTGGCCCAGAACACCCTGCATTACAAAAAAAAAAAGTCCTTCGTGGCAGAACAGGCACCCAAGTCCGCATTTATAGATAAGATAAGTGATTTAGATTAGTGACTAATGTAGTTGGCCTTCTAAATTTTATGTCACTTATATATTTATTCCAGGATAATTGGCTGCAAAGTTGCGTATCCATTCATACACAATTGGCATGTGACAAACTATCGTGGTTAACCAACTGGGGCTAGCTCAGTTGATCAGGACTCTTGCATCTCATTAGAAATTTCATTAGGTGGTCAGGAGTTCTAGGATATATATTTGGAAATAGTCTTGTATGTTGGTGATTGCGGCAATTAATCAGTTCATCACTTAGGGTACATTCTTATTAACTTAATTTTCTACTTCGTTCTGTGTGTTTTGTTCGTATTTTTTGAATTTTTGTTGGATTCGTGTGATATTTTTTGGATTAATCATCCATCTCGACGAGATGAGTCTAAAAGGTATTCCTACAAAATTATGACCAAAAGCAAAAAAAGTTCACTAAAGACGGAAATTCAAAGGATCAAACAGCTGTCTTATTTGTCTAAAGTGCTGTCTCATTTGAATTCTTTCAATATCAGTTCAGACTTTTATGCTTTTCCGATTCGTCTCGTCGAAACGAACGATTAATCCCAAAATTTACTACGAAAAGCTAAACAAAAAGTTACGAAAAATAAAAAATATCAAAATAAGTTCCAGACTTATAAGTTAAAAGGAATGCAGCCTTACTATAAATTAGGGCCATTTTAGGTGCAGGAGGTACTTAACCAATGCTCTAATAATTGCATATGGGATAATATTCTTACTCATTGCATATGGGATAATATTCTTGCTCCTCCAAGGGTCAAGTTTTTTGGATCGCCTCGCCAGCAGAGTTATTAGCAACAAGAGGACCGACTGATAGCAGTTGAAGAGGCAGAATGTAAAATTTGTGGAACCGAACCAGTTAGCAGACAGTTGATCCCCTTCTTCTTCCATGCAAATATTCTATCCATGCATCTCGGTTTCTATCTTTAGAGGTAATTTTCTCGATGTGAAACATTATGATCTTTCCGTCTGGGCGCCTCGTCTCCATCCGCCATCGGCCCATCACACATATATGCGCGAGAGCCGTGACCGTATTCTTCCCAACCGCTTTTGCTGAGATTCATACGTTCGATGATTTCATATCTAGTGATCAATACACACAACAATCACTGCTCCACTCTCATTACTTTGACAAGAATTTTGTTTTTGTTTTTTTTTATTTTGACAAGTGTAAACATCTGTAATACATGTGGTATACAACAATCGTAAAGTACATTCCGACGTACAATGTGCGTATTGAAGGACCATCGCAATCAATAAAGAACCCGACAACTCAACAATTTTACGTTATTCGCTTCGCAAGCTTGATCCCTTTAATTCTTGTCTAAGAACTTCCATCGATTCCGAAACTTCCGCCTTGTACACGTAGAATTTTGTCATGAGCAAGAAGAAACCAAAGTTCAAGAAGTTCAATATCGCGAAGAACGCATAGTAGTAGTCGAGGTGGGAGGCGTTGAGGTTATTGAGGATCCACTCGTGGCGCCCGTGCTTCCTAGTAATATGAGAAACCGTGGAAAGAAGAAAGCTACTAATGAAGTTTCCGACCCCTAAGCTAGTCATGGAATAGGATGTCCCTAGACTCTTCATCATTTCCGGTGCCTGGTCGTAGAAGAATTCGATTTTCGCTACCTCAAGAAACGCGTCGGCTGTCCCCATAAGCACAAACTGAGGGAGTAAGATGAATATCGATAGGGGCACTTGCCCTCCGCTTTCGACCAATCCATGATCTTTAGCCACTCTAAGCCTATAATTCTCGGTCAGGGATGCGATCACCATGATTAAGATATGGAGAACCACTCCTATTCCCATTCTCTGAAGAAGGGTGATTCCTCTAGGGTTTTTAGTCCATCTTTTCATTATCTTCACGAAATATCGGTCGTATAGCACGACACAAACAAGCATGGAAATGGTCACGAACCCGGCTAAGCTTGCCGGGGGGATTTCGAAATCTCCAATACGCCTCTGAAGAGTCGTGCCTTGCTTAACGAAGAGAGTTCCGATTTGTGCTATCATCGTGCTGGGAATGAATGTAGCCATCAGGATCGGGATCATTCTTAGCATTTGTTTGGTTTCTTCCACTTGGGTGACTGAGCATAACATCCATGGTGTAGTAGAATCTGTTTTGACACAAGCTTTGTTGAGGAACCTGCAAAAATGAATGCGCGATATTAGAAGATCATCGAAAGAAACAGACATATTACAGAAGGGCCGGAACTTTTCGCGATAGGATTACCATCTGTTTTGGACGGTCTGGATTCATCCCGTAAAACTTATTTACAGAATGCTCTGTAAATAAGTTTTTTCTCTCAGAAGATACAAAGGACTTAGTAGTTAGTACAAACCTGAGGGTGGGTGTGGAATCAATCCTGTACACTCCATTCTTGTTGTACTCTTCCAAATCAAGTTCATAAAATTCCTTAGGGTCCGTAGGGATGGGTACCCTCCACTTCCTCAGAGCAGCCACTATTACCCTAGCCATTCTCGTGAACGGACTCCCAGAGGGAACCTTGTGCCGGTAAAACGGCGAACCAACCAAGAAGATCAAAATGGACACCGCGAGGCCCGCAGTGGGAAGCCCGTAGCCCAGCGCCCAGCCCACGTTGTCCTGTATGTAGACGAGGACGGTATTGGCGAAGAGCGTCCCGAAGAAGATGCTGAACATCCACCAGTTGAAGAAGGAGAGCTTGTGGGCTTTTTCCTTGGGTTCGAATTCGTCGAACTGGTCAGCCCCGATGGTGGAGATGTTGGGCTTGGTTCCGCCGGTCCCCACGGCTAGGGTGTAGAGGGCCCCGTAAAACACGGCTAGCTGGAGCGTCGATGCCTTTTTGCAGTTTTTGGGGTCCGGGCAGTGCGGAGGTCTTAACCCGGGGAGTGATACTGATAGTGTTAGTAGCGACATCCCCTGCATTAATAAAAAAATAATTTCATTTATTTTTCAGAAAAACGTAATTGTAAGCTCCTCTAGGGTAGAGTATATTAGGCTTAACGAATGATAAAAAAAAAAAAAACTGTCTCTATATTTGCAATGAAATGTATTTTCCTACGCGTATTTTTGGAATAAGAATTAAAATCGTTAGCGTACTATAAGGGTATTGAGCTTTTGATAGATTTCGGAAATCGATCATTTCAATGGTAAAATTGGCTCAAACAATAAGGGCAAATTTTTGTAGTCGTCTCTCTAGTTTTACGGTTGTCTTAATTTCGTCCCTCTAGTTCAATTGTCACCAAATAAACCCTGTAGTTTATTTTACATTCCAAATTGGTTAAAATCGTTAACACCGTTAATGAAATTAACGGAAAAATATAATTAAAAAAATTAAATACTCTAATTTTCAATCCGGTTGAACCGGTGCGAAGATCTTATTTTTTTGATCATTTTATCCTAGATGGTCGTAATGAATTTTTGGCTCTAAGGCCTTTCAACGAGCACCCGAAGACTCTTTATTTAGTTTCAGGGCTCTCTTAGGGTGCTCATTGAAAAGTCTTAGAGCCAAAAATCCATTTTGACAATTTAAGATAAAATGATCAGAAAAATAAGATTTTTGCACCAGTTCAAACAGATTAAAAATTGGAACACTTTAGTTTTTAACTATATTTTTTAATATATAAACGGTGTAAAAAAATAAGTGTTCCAATTTTCAATCCGTTTGAACCAGTGCAAAGATCTTATTTTTCTGATCATTTTATCTTAAATGGTCATAATGGATTTTTGGCTCTAAGGTCTTTCAATGAGCACCCTAAGAGTGCCCTGAAACTAAATAAGAAGTCTTCGAATGCTCATTGAAAGGCCTTAGAGCCAAAAATCCATTACGACCATCTAGGATAAAATGATCAAAAAAATAAGATCTTCGCACCGGTTCAACCGGATTGAAAATTAAAGCATTTAATTTTTTAATCATATTTTTCCGTTAGTTTCATTAATGGTGTTAACAATTTTACCAATTTGGAACGTAAAACAAACTACAGGGTTTATTTGGTGACAATTGAAACTAGAGGGACGAAATTAAGACAACCGTAAAACTAGAGGGACGACTACGAAAATTTGCCCAAAATGTACAAATATGAAGCTCATCGACGGCTAATTTTAACTCTGGTAGCGTGCTCTAAATTAAGTCGATTTCATACTAATTAATTATTAGGCTTGACAACAAATGATTTTAGATAATTAGTTGTAGGTTTATTTTGTTCGTATACCGAATTTTAAAAAGAAATATAGCCCTGGAGGGTAAAACTAAAATCCATCTACTTACACTAGTTGATAAAAATGGTTGAGAGATTTTTTGCTAGGTTTTAATATAATTGGGTACGCAAAGCGAGGTCAGGATTCGGTGGATTGGACGTACCGAGAGATAAATTCCAGACGCGATCACGAACGTCCAGTAACGACCCAGGTGAGCGTCGGCCACGTAAGCGCCCAAGATTGGGGTCATCCAAATGGTGCCAACCCAGTTTGTGACATTATTGGCTGCTGTCACAGTGCCTTGATGGAGCTTTCTGGTCAAGTATAGGATCAGATTCGATGAGATCCCATAGTAGGCCATTCGTTCAAACACCTCATAGACTGAAACACGAAAACGAAAAGTCAATTCCAAGGGCCAAAATTATTGTTTGTTTCGTGAAAGAAGAAATGGGACAACTTTGGCATGTAGTGTACATGGAGAGCCAACTTGTGAGAGGAAATAAAGTCGTGGGCCGTCCTGTCTGGGAGCACATCTCGGCCTTGGTTGGTGAAACCGACAATATTACGACTCGATAGGGGGAAATTATACAGTTGTCCGTGAGTACCGCCAGTTAAGTGGTATTTTTGAATGTGTGATTGTAAAGTGTTCTGGAGTACCACCTGGCGGTCCTCTCGGACTATTGAAGAATTACTCCTCGATGGGCGGGGTATAAGGAGGGATTAGCTACAGAGGGTGAACGGGTGATTAGCTTATACTTGGTTCAAATGATACTTCGTCCCATTCTGTTTTAAGTTAATGGGTGTTTCAGCTTTTTATGGATTCCCCTTAAAATTGTTGACATTTCCACAACTACCCTTCTGAAATAAATGTAACCCCGCGCACTTTAAGTCTGATTAAATTTTTTGTGGGGTAAAATTGGAAGATTGCTTTGTTTTGGTTGCTATTGCAAGCGTTTTTGGAATGACCATGACCGAAATGGAAAGATGACCAAACAAAATGGGACGTAGGGAGTTGTTGATATAGGTGGACAAAAATGAATGGACAATAATGAACGAAATTATTTTTGCCGATCACAAAAAAAAAAAAATGAATGAATAATTAGAGAGCTAGATTACTTGGTTGCCTTCTTGAGAATACAAATAAAAGCGCAGAGGAGTTCAACCTTTTTCCCTACCCGGATTAGCTTATCCTAGCTAGCTAGGGTGGGGGTGGTGTTAGCTCTCCAAATGTATAAGCTTCTTCCCCGTCGTTCTCCCAGCACCAAACACTTTCTTTCTTCTCGCACTCTCTTCCTTCTCCCACTAACAAACGAGCCCTTATTGGGCAAGAAATAGTCATCGAATTGGTATTCGTTTTTCATATATTATCCGTCTTTAGATCTATTTACCTAATCCAATTTAATTTTGTGGTCTATTGAGTTTTAAGACATGCTATCTAAGATGATGTTAGATTCGGTATGGCGTTGTCACGGTTACTAGACTTTCTAGTCATCATGACGTACCTACTACTTACTACCTAGTTTTATTGTGTTTCGTAGGAAAAATATTTTCCTAACTCTAAAAACAGTCATTATGCCTACTTTCAATTATTACTCTTATTTCTCTCTCCACCTATTATTCATATCTCCAATTATTATTCTCATTTCTCTCTCTATCTCTCTTCATTCATTAGCCTAATTTCTCTCTCTACCCATTACCCAAAAAACCAAACTCAAAATTTTTTGAAAACCCATCTAAACAAGGCAAGCATTCTAATACTAGGCAGTTATGGAAGTAGTGATGATTGGGAGATAGAGGCTCCAATTTGACTTGTACTTGGGTGAGAGCCTGGTGTCGGAGGCCGTGACGTGGTGACGGATTAACAGAAAGTCTACAGCCACAGCAGGGATGATTCAAGCCGTTCAATAATTTTTTTAAAAAAATCGAGTGGGCATCGCGGAACATCACCTCGATCCGTTATGTGTAGGTGCTCGGATCAAGCTTCTCATCTATCTGTACACTAGAAAATCAATATTTCCATTTTTCCGATTTTTCAAAGATGAGAAGCTTGATCCGAGCACCTACACATATCAGATTGAGCTGATGTTCCGCGATGCCGCTCGATTTTTTTAAAAAAAAATTATTGAACGGCTCAGATCATCTGTGAGGGGCCCGGAATGGACCCCACACGGCGTGCGGTGGCTATAGCGCTGCTCACGGATTAATATTTCCTCCAGGCCAGGTTTGCTATGACTTAAGTCTGATAGTTGATGACAACCACTGCCCAGTGCAGTTGTTATGTTCCCTGTACTAACTCTAACACCCCCACTAACCCCCGCTGATGTATGACGATTGAAAAAAAAAAAGAAAGTCTGATAGTTGATTGGGCAGGGACTGGGTCAATCCAGCCCAGAGAGAGAGAGAGAGAGAGAGAGAGAGAGAGTGTGTGTTCTCTTTCATAAATACGGATGATGTCCTACTCCTACCAAACAGTCTAGAATATGCATGGCTAGCTGTAATATCTAAAGATAGTAGGTGACGATCTGAGCCAACCAAATTAATGGGCAGCAATTAATCTCCATGAATGCTGGTGACAGGGCCGGCCCTGGACGTAGGCCCCTGGTTGGTGATAGATGGATGTAGTGTACCTAAATTTACTAAAATTTATATTCCCTCCGTCCCAATTTAATTGTCACTTTTTGGGGTTCGTGTCACTTTTCAATTGATTATATCTTATAATTTATAATATTTTAGATGATTTTAAAAATATTGTACTATAGAACAAATCGAGATCTATCAAACAAGATTCATATTGGATATAAAATTCATTACCAATTTAAAGATATAACTAGTTTTTTTATCCGGTTAGAATATAACTGGGACAAGTAAATTAGGACGGAGGGAGTAATTCGAAAACATCTAAAAAAAAGTTATTGGCATAAAAAACACACATATATCTACTATGTTCCAATCCCTTAGCAGCGGCAGAGGCAATCTAGAATTTTCCAAATTTTTCTCTGATTTAGATTTTAGCCTAGATTTTATGTATGTTTCTGGTTTTTTGAGCAGTTAAAGGAAAAGAATTCAAATCAAAAAGCACTCTTTTCTCATTTTATTACTATGCCCTCTTTCACTTATGCAATCCACTTCTATTGAATCTGCAATAACACAATATAGTTGGTGATGTGAGTGAGCCTGCAGGCGACGTTTAAACCAAACTAAGTCTTATGTCCCAATCACTTGGGATCGGCTACATGAATCATTTTTCTCCATTGAGCTTTTCAAAACATGGGAAAAATGCATGGTTTGTTCTTTGTTGTACAAAGTTGCATGATCTGTTCTCTTTGCAAATGAATGCTAATATCAGTAAGCGGCTTATTTTCGTATTTATTCAAAAAAATTAGATTTCGATCGTAATTTTTTACTTTTTAAATTCCTTTTGTCATGACAAATCAATAATCCATAAAATTCATTAAAAAAATATCCATAAAAAAATCGACGCAAAATTAATAATTATGAAAAAAAATTAAATAAAGACAAATAATAATCTATTTAGATTATTTGGCCGAAATAGGCCTAAATATAAGAACATAAGGCAAAAGGAAAAATCGGTAGCCACAATTGAAAAGGATCTTTCAAATCATCAAAGGCAGGGACCAGCTAGCTACTTTCAACATGTTTCCCGTAGAAAAATTATTACTTGCTCCGGGAGCCACGTGGTAGTTCGGAGTTTCTTTCACCCCACATCGGCATGGGCTCCGCCACCAAATGCATGGTGGAGGAGGCCCATGAAGCACCATGAGACGGTGATATAGGAGCACTGAACAATCACTTTTGATCAAGAGAGAAGCAGGGAAAAGATTAATAAAATTTCTTTTTCGTCATTCAAAAAACGAAAGAGGGAGAGAGAGAAGCAGGAAGCATTCATGTAAGGAGAAAAGGCTACAAGCCTTCAAAGATTCATGAAGATGTATGTATCTAGAGAGAGAGAGAGAGAGAGAGAGAGAGAGGTGATATTAAGTACCAACAACAAAGGAGCAAGCCTTCCATCCACCTCTCTTGGATCTGCGAACAGGGTTCCCTTTGAGATCCACAGTTCCATCTTCTGTATAGTCACCATGAAGAACCCCTCCTTCTTCCACACCCATACTTCGTGGAGTTATGGAGGAGTGCATATATGCTTCTTTAATTTCTCTCTACTAATAAAAGTACGTACTGTCTTCAAACCAAACCCTTTTATAGAGCTAGAGATAGGTCCTTCCCTGGCCACATGCACCAAAAGTGATACAAACCATGGCACAAAATGTCAAGAATTCAAAAGTCGACGGTGGACTCGATTTATTCCGGAGTTGACTCATATCATATATTTATCAATATTAAATAAAATTTTCAGCATATATATACTACTTTACTCTCAATAACCGATTAAGGCTGCCGACCTATATATATCAATTATTCTCAAGAACATTAATGATATGCAAAAAAAACTTATCCAGAAAGTACTCTAAAAAGGAAAATCAAGAGTCCAGATAATCTTTTGAGTGAATCTGGACCATTGAATTTTTCTTTTCGGAGTACTTTCTCGGTAAGTTGTTTGGGTGCCTAGCATTGCTCGTGTGTTCTTTAGGCATGCCTTCTCTGATACCTTTTGGCTTTGATTTGGAAGCATGATTCCGCAACAAAACGTCCATTTAGCTCCTTGGTTGTTGGAGGTATAGGATCAGCAGGGCCGGCTCTGAGCCAAGATGAGCAAGGTGATGGACTTAAACCCCCGAATTTTGGATCAAAATTAGGTCCCCAGATAGGTATAGCTAGATATGTAATATATATTTAATCTAGCAATTATATAACAATTAAGCTAGCTAGCCTAATAGAAAAGTTAAGTTCCTCTATCCAAGAGGTACATGGTTCAAGTCTTAGGGGCTTTCTTTCTTCTTCCCCATGTGAATATTTTTTTTCCCTCATAAGTTCGTTTTAGGCTCCAAGAATCTCAAAGCCGGCCCTGAGGATCGGGGCCACTGGTTCCAGTAGTATTCTGAGAGCACCCACTTTGTGCAAATATTGCCAAAGGTTAGGTATGTATCCAATCTTTCTCCGCCCATACCTCAAATGATTAGGAACTAGATGAATTATGTTGTTGTTGTTGTACACTCGGTAAATTAATGAGATGTAAGGATCCATTTTGCATAAAGTCCATGTGACATAAATTATAAATATGGATTCATACACTTCACTTTGTGAGTGATTTCATAAGAAAAATACTCTTTGGCCCTATTCTATTTCAAGAAGAGATGTTTCTAAGCAAAATCTTTAAGACCGGCCACCCTTTCTACAACGAAAAAATTGTGAGGAATAACTGTGGAATCTCCTATCTACGGGGCAGCACCACGACCTGAAAAATATACTCTCCCCTCAAAAAAAAAAAAAATTTTAGTGCATAGGACAAAATATATTTTTGTAACAAAATATTTCGAATATTTTTCCCAAATTAGTGGATATAAGTTATTAATTCTGCAAATAAAAATCTACATTTTTTGTTATAAAATATATAGGTTCTCGTTTTGCAAACCAAACTAAAATTTGAGATGGACATTGTTTATGCTGACTAGTATTTGTCTTTGCATGTCGTATTTGTCACATGATATGACCCACTTTATTTATTGATACAAAATTCCAAGAAACCACATCAAAGATTCAAGAATGCTGTGGTATGCCACTTTGATAAATAAAAAATGGTAATTCAGTAATTACCTCATCAAAATCTGATTTGTAAGAAAGAAAAAATAAATTGGTACACACAATATCCGTTCAACAAATTTGAATTAAAATATATAATATCTCAGTTATGAAAACGTGAAATAAATGATAACGTGGGTGTTTACGAAAAAATTCTCGGAGCAGATTTTGGAATACTGGCTTTTAAAATTGTGAGTTTTGTAAAATTCTTATGAATGGGATTTTGAAAATCAACAGATTCCTAGAAACTAAAATAGGAATTAGATAGAATAAGGTTCTTGAGAAGCTGGATTTGAGATCCTTTTCGGATAATTTTTTTTATTCTAAATACTCTTGAAGCTGAAGCTGATTTCCAACTTTTTGCAATAAGCAGTCATAAATTTTACTACAGCTTAATCATTATTTCACAAATATAGTAAATAATTTCATTTGGTCCAAAAATTAAAACATCTAAAATCTATAGCAGAATCTGAAACTATAATCTACAGCTATTGCAAACACACTCACGGTTTGTTTGACGACCGAATTAGTTTTGGGTGGATATAATAGGAGGGGATATATGATAACAGTCCGTTTCAAATGAGAACTCCCTCATATTAGTTAAAATGCGGATCCCCCCCCCCCCCTCCCCCACCCATTTCTTCCATTTCTGGATCAAATTTTGATGATCCGAACCGTTCAATGTGTTTAAAACGTGATTTTAAATGTACTTGCGAGAAATCGGCCAAAAAAAAAATGACCGGGAAGAGCTTGATCCGAGCAATTTTTGATAAAAATGCTATTATCGATCATCAAAATTTGATCCAGACATGGGAGGTCCACACGGTCCGCATGTTAAAGAGAGGTCCTCATTTGAAATGGACTGATATATGATAAAATGGCGAATATATATGTGGGGGCGAATGTATATATTTGGTTTGTTTTGAAATAGATATGACTAGGTGGACATAGAAATAAAATAGGACAGTGATATTTTTGTAATTAAGAGTGCTGATAGCAAACACTGGATATAAGTACTTCAGATATATTATTCGGGGTGTAACATATCCGCTTCTTATATCCCGTTGGCAAACGGGCCGTCAAGGTCGTTAATTATTCTCAGACTTTAAGAAACATCAAAAAACTATAGACCAAATGTCGACAAAAAATTGTGCGATGAATCACACACATATGTGAAAAAGATATAATCGGTGAGTGGTCGGTAGATCAAAGTGTTCCTAGACTTATTGTTTTACTATTTCTCTGACTTCTTGAGATACAGGCACCCAAAATCTTTTCAAAACGACAAAATATAAAATTAAAAAAAGGATCTTTCGTTCTAGCAAATGACTATAATGCCCTTGCAAGTTGTGCATTGATTGACAAAATTAAAAAAAAGGATCTTTAGAGGCCCCTCTAACTTGGCAACGGAACTTTCTGAGCTGGGTTCAGGGGAAGCTTCCTTTGATGTTTCTGTTATGCATTAATAATACCATTATCGATTGGAAGAAAAAGAATACATATTGATAGTGACCTCAAGCAGTTGGCGTTCTACTAATATGAATTTCAATAACACCATAATGGGTCGAAGTTAATACGATGTCGATCTCCTTGCCTTGCTGATAGCATTGATAGTGACTCAAGCAATTGGCGTTCTACTAATATGAATTTCAATAATACCAAAATGGGTCGAAGTCAGTACGATTTCGGTCTCCTTACCCTTCTGATAGAAGAATTGTTACGCATGTAGTGCAACCTGGGGGAACTACTGACCACTAGAAAAGGTTAATATATCTAGGAGGCACTCCATCTATTTTCAATTATCGATCGAAAGTGACATTTACAAAACCAATAATTAGCACATTATCTGCTAAAAAATAGAAGTGTTAGACTTGTCGTCCTACACGTACAATTACATGGGTTACCTAGCTACACGTAGGGAAAATATTAGACTTGTCTTATATCATTCGTATAAACCACCCAAACATTGGTAGTATAATCTAGATGCTACTCAATTTGTTCCAAGCTTCCGTAAGACAATAGGTCCCGGATCCAAAGTGAGACCGAGAAGATTTGACTATTTGTCACTCATAAATCATACTCCCTCCGTCCCTAAATAAATGTTCGGCGCGCAAAATTAGGTCTTACAAAAGATATATGTTTTTCATTAAAAATTCTAATTTTTTTCCACAATCTAATAGAACCCATTGCCATCTATTGATTTGTGAAAAAAATTTGATTTTTTTAATGAAACAAATGCATTTTTTTAAAGGCCTAGATTTGCGCGCCGGACACGTACTACTAATAGAGGACTTGACTATTTGTCACTCATAAACCCTCGTTCAATTGGTCTTTTGTACTCCCTCCGTCCCTTTATTACAGTCCAGTATTCCATTTTGGGTTGTCCCTTAATAAGTGTCCATTTTATAAAGTTAGTGGGTAAAAGTTGGTGAATTGTCTATTTTGTCCCTAAAAGTAGATTCCATTTTGAAAAGTTAGTGAGTAAAAGTGTAATGATGATGGGTAAGTAGGGAAAGTAGAGGAAAAAGTTGATGTGAAAGGTATAATGATGATGTCTTTTTAATAAGTTGGAGTTACGAAGCAGGACATTTAAAAAGGGACGGAGGGAGTATTTTTTTTTTTACAGTATATTTGAAAGTTGTTACTTAGAGCATCTCCAACCATTGACTTCAAATTGGAGATGTCAAATTTTTTTTGAAGGCTTATGTGGCATTTTGGCATCTCCAATTTGACATCAAAGCCTCCTTTCCAACCCTTATACCTAATTCTTTTTATTTGACATCAAGTTATCCCTCTCCAACCCTTATGTCAAACGGCATTTCTCAAATTCAAACAGTCAAAATTTTCAAACGGTTATATTTTTCAAAAATTGGCATGCCACTAGCTTGATGCCAAAATTGGCATGTTTGGAGCAAGCTTCAATTACACGTGGACTTGACCTAAGGAAAAGCAGCTTGATTGGAACGGAAGAAGCTGTCAAAAGTTTACGTTGAACATCCACCTCAGATTTGGCATGCTCCGGTTGGAGATGCTCTTAACCTTCAAATTTGTCGACAGAGGATAGAAATTTGATGGAGTTGAGTTTTATTCACCCTCCACTTAAGAGGGTGAATATTACCCCCCTTCTTATTGGTTAAAATTGTATGGACCTCACCACAATGTGATGTCATGTTTACCAAAAGGTGTATTACATGGTAAACATGACATCACTTTGTGGTGGGGTCCACACCATTTCAACCAATAGAAATAAGGGTAATGTTCACCCAAAGGGTGCTAATTTTTAAAGATTTTGCTGGAGCTCCTACATGACTGAACTTTCGATAGTTTTTGACATTTGATACCTCTACTGATCGAAGATGCTCTTTAAGATTTATTTTCTCAGCAAAAGAAAGAATTTTAAAAATCTCTCAACGAGATCAAATTGGCATCTATCTATCTATCTATCAATATATTATACAAATGTGTTTGAGCCCTACAAGCCTTCAAATCCCATTCCTAATTTCTTGGATTTTTTTTTATATATAGAGAGAGAGAGAAATGTGGAGAAGTGGAAGAGAGAGACGGGGGAAATGTGGGAGAGGGAGGGTATGAGAAAAAATTATTCTATGCCACTGGGCACCATCACGTGGTACTCCAAATTTATTTTTCATAACACGTCTTTCAGTGTATCAAATGAGACCCATGTTAGCATGCATCGAACACGGGACTAGAAAAAATATCAAACTATCTTTTTTTATCAACTAGCGTTTTTGTCAGTTTAATACACAGAACTGAAAATAAACCAATGAAATTTTCAGTCCCGGAAAGAAGGGCGGGCGTGGGAGTTGGCTGACATGGGTATGGACGTGGGGATAATTTCCCGGGCGTGAGACAGGTGACGTTGGCATCACAACCGATGACAAAATCAAAGTTGTTAAAAGTTTCCGTACTAGCCGAATGACAGTAGTATAAGAGAGGACCAGTGGACCTGGTTGGTTCACGCCAAGAATCTAATTGACTTGTTTGTCCTAATTTGTTTGATTCCAATATACTCTTTATTTCAACCTTTTCGGCCGACCCACAAGTTCTATTAATCATCCCCATGAGAACCAGAATATTTCTAGACCTAATAATTAAATTATTCCGTTTTTCAACCCTCTTGAGGTCACAAAGCTTGGTCATGAGGAGATGCATCTTGTTATTGGTCATTTTCACTCATCTGCTATTTACCTTACAATACCAACTTTTCTAGATGTTTTCCAATGGTCTCTGTTTCAGCTCACATCTCTTGGTTCTTTCCATGTGGGAGGCCAGTGTTCGAGCCTCGCTATTGTGAGTGTTTGGAGTTTAGGGCTATGGATAATGGATAGCCTCTAAAATCCTTTATGGACAAATTTACTAACACCCCGCTATACCAACTTTTCTAGATGTTTTCCAATGGCCTCTGTTTCAGCTGGCATCTCCTAGTCCTTTCCATGTGGGAGGCCAGTATTCGAGCCCCGCTATCGTGAGTGTTTGGAGTTTAGGGCTATGGATACTGGATAGCCTCTAAAATCCTTTATTGACTAATTTACTAACACCTCGCTAAGCTATGCTGATGTACATAATATTCGCACAAAGAAAAAAAGAAAAAGAAAATCTCTTCTAGATGTTTGACAAAATGGAAAACAAAGATATTTTCTTGTAGATGCGTAGTACGTAGTACTATGCGAAAGACCAAAAAATCTAGTCCAAAGATCTTATCCTTCCCATTTGTATATTTTCTTCATCTTCTGGTAGCTCGTGTTTGACTCAAGTACTTGGACTCTAGGCTTAGTGAGTTAGCTCGTATTTGACTCGTACTTGGACTCTATGCTTAGTGAGTTATCAAGGTCAGGAGTACTTCCCCATCCTTTGAAAATAAACCCCACTCTTGCCAAGTTCATATTTGAATCGAATTTGCTACTCGTGAACGGTAAGGAATTGATATCAAACGTAGTACCATGAGGAAGCAACAAAAGAAACAAGGTTGTATGATCGTGCGTGACAAACCGAGAAGAGATTGCTAAGAGCATCTCCAATCAAGCTCTGAATCTTTAAAATAGAGAACCAATTTAGTACTCCAATCAAACTCTATATTGGGTCTCTATTTTAGAGATCTAAATTTAGTTCTCTATATATAGAGATGTTTCAAACATATAGAGAATGATCTCTATATTTTTTTGTCTTTCTAAAATCACCACTTTACCCTTTTTATGCAAAGATGAAAATAGAGTTTTAGGATTGGAGTTGGAGTGAATAGTAAAAACCTGTAAACTTGCTTTTTGGATAAAAAATATATTTGAGTCTCTATTTAAGAGAATTGGGTTGGAGATGCTCTAAAGAAGAAGATGGAGAGACAGGCATTGTTTGGAATTGAGGGAAATAAAATGAGAGAGAAATTGGGGGGAAATGAGAGGAAAATTTTACTATTCCCAAAACTAGAATTCTTTATTTTCTCTCGAATCCAAACGATTGGAAGAAAAAAAATTTAACTTTCCTTTCTTTTCTCTTATTTTCCCTGAGTTCCAAATAGAGCCTCAATGTTGAGGGGGAGTGTTAAGAGTCAACACATGGCTCTTCATAATTCTAGAAAAAGAGCATTCACAGTGGAATAATCAAAAGTAGATAGTCAAAAGTTGTCACATCATCTTTTGGTTATCCATTTAAGAGGCTACTAAGGTTTGCAATATAGACGTCCACAATGACATAATCAAATTTGGATCTCGTATGAAACTTTTTAATTTTGATATCGTGGGTATCTTAGTGGTGTAAAAATTGGCGGTTATTGTTGTAGTTATTGTTTGAGCAGGTTGCTTCTTGGTTATGTTTTTGCTACTAAAAGTTTTAATAAAATTGGTTGCTAAAGAGTAACTCATTTGGGAACACTATTTATTTATAGCTAAAAGAGGTTTTTAGCAACAAAATAGACATTTGGGGACCAAATTGGCAAGGCCTTTAGGGACCAAATTTTTTGTCCTCAAAGCAAAAGTGTTAGGGATAAATTGTGCATTTTGTCCCTAATGCTCACCCCATTAGCATACAATCCATTATATGGTAGCCAAAAGTGACTTTTGACTTTTTTGGACCACGTATTTGGAGTAAACCTCCCGACCACGAAATATTGTCCCGAAATGTCTTTGCCAGCCAAAATTTTACCTTTAGCAACAAATAAGTTTGGTCCCTAAAACCATTATTTGTTGTAGTGAAAATTGAATAATCAAAACTTGCCACATCATATTTTCAACCTATAAAAATCTTAAAATTGTCACCATATAAAACAGTAGTTTTAAAAATAGTTTTAAATTAATAAAAACACGTTATTAGAAATAGAAAATAATTTTTTGATTTGAAAAAAACACTTTTCGAAAGAAGTTTTTTAAAAATTGTTTTTTTTTATGCTACAAATGAATCCGACAGGGAATGGAGAGGACTGTGGATGACGTTCCCACTCGATTGCTCCAAACTCCCTAATCGGATTAGATGGCGTTTTTGAAAAAAAGACAATTTTTTTAAAATAACAGTTTTTGAAAAACAGTTTTACTGTTTTTGCAACAAAAACAAAAACTTCTTTTAAAAATATGAGTGAGGGGGGGGGGGGGGGGGGGAAAAAGGTTGCTACTTTCGATTATTCAAGGGTCAAAATTTAGTGACTTGTTAAGAGATTGTTGAGTTTAGTTATGCCACTGTAAACATTTTTTTTGGAAACATTGCTAACTTTAGCAATCATATGATTTTGGTTATTCTACTATGGATGCTCTAATAGACTAAAGAATTCTAGAATAGTTTGGAAAGTTTGAGAGTGTACTAGAGAATTCTAAAATGGCGAGGAACTCTCTAGAAGGTTGAAGAATAATCTAGTCGATTCTAGAATGGTCTAAAACGTTCAAGACACTTCTAGAAGGTTCTGGAAGGTTTTGGAACCTAGATAGTTCAGAATATTCTAGAAGTTTATGGAAGACTCCACCTCATGCTAAAGTTGTGTGGAGAGCTAGAATGTTGTGGAAATAAGATAAGGAAGAAAAGATATTTGGTAGGAGGAAACTAGAAGGTAAATAGGGACCTTTGGATGAAAAGGATCTTACCCATCTATTAAAGAGGTGGATGGCTATATATAAAAAGGGAGGACGAGGTCATTTATAAGAGTGCTCAAATGAAAGCTCACATCGAAGACCACACTAGGAGTGCACCAAATAGAGTGCACATGAAAGCACTCTTGGAGTGCACCTAGAAGAGTTCACAAAGGAGCGCGAAATTTGTAAACTCAGCATTATAGAGATTCAGTCAATGACCAGATTCTAAATACAAGTAATCTTACGGTGCCTAATCAAGCAAACAACAAAATCTCTTCGATAAGCATCCTTGTGCTAGTTTGGCCAATAGAATCCACACTGCAACACCTTGGCGGAAGTCTTCTTAGAAGAGTAGTGGCTCCCACAAGCTTCCAAATGGCAAAACTCGAGAATTCTCCGTTGATCCGAATCTGGAATGCAACGGCGCACTATTTGATCTTGGCAATACTTGAAAAGGTAGGGGTCGTCATATGAGAACATCCGTACTTCATGAAGGAAACGACGACGTTCTTGAGGAGACCAATGTGGTGGTAAAAGACCTGTAGCCAAATAATTCACTATGTTGGCGAACCATGGCGTATTCGAAACGGCCAGCAACTGTTCATCCGGGAACGTGTCCACAATCGGAAGACTCGGAGTAGGATCCTCAAACTGTAACCTCGATAAGTGGTTAGCTACCACGTTCTCGACACCCTTCTTGTCTTTAATGGTCAAATTGAATTCTTGGAGAAGTAGAATCCATCATATCAAACGGGCTTTGGCATCTTGCTTGGTGAGTAAGTACTTGAGAGCAGAATGGTCCGTATACACAGTAATAGGAGCGCCACCGATTAGATATGACCGAAACTTGTCAAGAGCAAACACCACCGCAAGTAACTTTTTATCTGTGGTAGTGAATTTCACTTGCGCGTCGTTCAACGTCTTGCTCGCATAGTGGATCACATACGGATGTTTGTCCTTCCTTAGTCCCAAAACAGCACCTACGGTATAGTCGTTTGCATCACACATAAGCTTGAACGGGAGGCTCCAATCCGGCGACTGCACAATCGGAGGAGTGGTGAGGCTAGCCTTCAACTTGACATATGCTTGCTCACACGCGGGGGTCCACTAGAATTGAACGTCTTTGGCAAGAAGATGGCATAGGGGCCGAGAGATAGCGCTAAAATCTTTGATGAATTGACGATAGAATCCGGCATGCTCGAGAAATGAATGGATATCCTTTACACACTTTGGAGTCGGGAGGTTGGAAATGAGATCGATCTTTGCCTTGTCTACTGCGATACCATCAGCAAAAATGATGTACCCCAAAACAATCCCTTGAGTGACCATGAAATGGCACTTTTCCCAGTTGAGTACCAAGTTTTTCTCTTCACATCTTGTCAATACTTTCTCGAGATTGGCCAAACATGACTCAAACGAGTCACCAAAAACGGAGAAATCGTCCATGAAAACCTCCACTATCTTTTCTACCGTATCACTAAAAATTCTCATCATGCATCTTGAAAAAGTCCCCGGAGCATTGCACAAACCGAACGGCATCCGGCGATAAGCAAATGTTCCGAAGGGGCAAGTGAACGTGGTCTTCTCTTGATCCTTGAGAGCAACTTCAATCTGATTGTAACCTAAATAGCCATCCAAGAAACAGTAAAAAGTGTGTCCGGTTATCCTTTCCAAGATCTGATCGATACACCGCAAGGGAAAATGATCATTTCTTGTGCTTGCGTTGAGTTTCCGATAATTGATACATACTATCCATCCCGTCTGAACACGTGTGGGCACAAGCTCGTTCTCCTCAATACGCACAACTGTCACCTCGGATTTCTTCGGTATAACCTGAATCGGGCTCACCCATTTACTATCGACAATAGGGTAGATGATCCCAACATCCAGCAGCTTCAACACCTCAGTACAGACTACATCCTTCATAATAGGGTTCAAGCGACATTGGGGTTGTCGAGAAGGCTTGACATTGTCCTCCAAAAGGTTGCTACGTTTGATTATTCAAGGGCCAAAATTTAGTGAGTTGTTAAGAGATTGTTGAGTTTGGTTATGCCACTGTAAACACTTTTTTTGGAAACATTGTTAATTTTAGCAATCATATGATTTTTGGTTATTCTACTATGGATGCTCTAATAGACTAAAGAATTCTAGAAAAGTTTGGAAAGTTTGAGAGTGTACTAGAGAATTCTAAAATGGCGAGGAACTCTCTAGAAGGTTGAAGAATAATCTAGTCAATTCTAGAATGGTCTAAAACGTTCAAGACACTTCTGGAAGGTTTTGGAACCTAGATAGTTCAGAATATTCTAGAAGATTATGGAAGACTCCACCTCATGCTAAAGTTGTGTGGAGAGCTAGAATGTTGTGGAAATAAGATAAGGAAGAAAAGATATTTGGTAGGAGGAAACTAGAAGGTAAATATGGACCTTTGGATGAAAAGGATCTTACCCATCTATTAAAGAGGTGGATGGCTATATATAAAAAGGGTGGACGAGGTCATTTATAAGAGTGCTCAAATGAAAGCTCACATCGAAGACCACACTAGGAGTGCACCAAATAGAGTGCACATGAAAGCACTCTTGGAGTGCACCTAGAAGAGTTCACAAAGGAGCGCGAAATTTGTAAACTCAGCATTATAGAGATTCAGTCAATGACCAGATTCTAAATACAAGTAATCTTACGGTGCCTAATCAAGCAAACAACAAAATCTCTTCGATAAGCATCCTTGTGCTAGTTTGGCCAATAGAATCCACACTGCAACACCTTGGCGGAAGTCTTCTTAGAAGAGTAGTGGCTCCCATAAGCTTCCGAATGGCAAAACTCGAGAATTCTCCGTTGATCCGAATCTGGAACGCAACGGCGCACTATTTGATCTTGGCAATATTTGAAAAGGTAGGGGTCGTCATACGAGAACATCCGTACTTCTTGAAGGAAACGATGACGTTCTTGAGGAGACCAATGTGGTGGTAAAAGACCTGTAGCCAAATAATTCACTATGTCGGCGAACCATGGAGTATTCGAAACGGCCAGCAACTGTTCATCCGGAAACGTGTCCACAATCGGAAGACTCGGAGTAGGATCCTCAAACTGTAACCTCGATAAGTGGTTAGCTACCACGTTCTCGACACCCTTCTTGTCTTTAATGGTCAAATTGAATTCTTGGAGAAGTAGAATCCATCGTATCGAACGGGCTTTGGCATCTTGCTTTGTGAGTAAGTACTTGAGAGCAGAATGGTCCGTATACACAGTAATAGGAGCGCCACCGATTAGATATGACCGAAACTTGTCAAGAGCAAACACCATCGCAAGTAACTCTTTATCTGTGGTAGTGAATTTCACTTGCGCGTCATTCAACGTCTTGCTCGCATAGTGGATCACATACGGATGTTTGTCCTTCCATAGTCCCAAAACAGCACCTACGGCATAGTCGTTTGCATCACACATAAGCTCGAACGGGAGGCTCCAATCCGGCGGCTGCACAATCGGAGGATTGGTGAGGCTAGCCTTCAGCTTGACAAATGCTTGCTCACATGCGGGGGTCCACTCGAATGGAACATCTTTGGCAAGAAGATGGCATAGGGGCCGAGAGATAGCGCTAAAATCTTTGATGAATTGACGATAGAATCCGGCATGCTCGAGAAATGAATGGATATCCTTTACACACTTTGGAGTCGGGAGGTTGGAAATGAGATCGATCTTTGCCTTGTCTACCGCGATACCATCAGCAGAACTGATGTACCCAAAACAATCCCTTGAGTGACCATGAAATGACACTTTTTCCAGTTGAGTACCAAGTTCTTCTCTTCACATCTCGTCAAAACTTTCTTGAGATTGGCCAAACATGACTCAAACGAGTCACCAAAAACGGAGAAATCGTCCATGAAAACCTCCACTATCTTCTCTACCGTATCACTAAAAATTCTCATCATGCATCTTGAAAAAGTCCCCGGAGCATTGCACAAACCGAACGGCATCCGGCGATAAGCAAATGTTCCGAAGGGGCAAGTGAACGTAGTCTTCTCTTGATCCTCGAGAGCAACTTCAATCTGATTGTAACCTAAATAGCCATCCAAGAAACAGTAAAAAGTGTGTCCGGCTATCCTTTCCAAGATCTGATCGATAAACGGCAAGGGAAAATCATCATTTCTTGTGCTTGCATTGAGTTTCCGATAATCGATACATACTTTCCATACTGTCTGAACACGTGTGGGCACGAGCTCGTTCTCCTCAATACGCACAACTGTCACCTCGGATTTCTTCGGTATAACCTGAATCGGGTTCACCCATTTACTATCGACAATAGGGTAGATGATCCCAACATCCAACAGCTTCAACACCTCAGTACGGACTACATCCTTCATAATAGGGTTCAAGAGACATTGGGGTTGTCAAGAAGGCTTGACATTGTCCTCTAAAGCGATATGGTGTGAGCAAACAGTGGCATCAATCCCCTTGATATCCGCAATGGTCCATCCTATAGTCTTCATGTGCTTCCTCAACAAATTGATCAACTCCTCCTCTTGGAGATTCCCAAGAGAGGAGGATATAACCACAGGATAGGTCTCGTTATCTCCAAGAAAAACATACTTCAGTGTGTCGGGCAAGGCTTTCAATTCCAATTTCGGTGGCTCAACACTTGAGGGAAGAACCTTCTTTTCGATTGGTGGTAGCTCTTCAAATTCTTCAAACTTTGGGGTCCAAGCATTCAGGGCATAAGCTTCATCTCCCTTTTCAAGCAAAGAGTACAAATAGCTTACTTCCGAAGATTCGAGAAATTCAGCTTCTTCAGCTGTAAGAGCAACTTCCAAAGGATCACTGTAGAGCAACTCATCCACATGTTCTTCTACGAGGGTGTCAATAAAACTCACTTCATTCACATTCTCGTCATCCCCCATCTTACTGCCTATATTGAAAACGTTGACCTTCATCTTCATGTTACCGAAGGTCATGTTAAGCAATCCATTCTGACAGTTGATAACTGCATCCGCCGTGGCTAGAAAGGGTCTCCCAAGAATCACCAGAGTAAAAGCAGCACAAGAATCGATCGGATTTGCATCAAGAATCACAAAATCCACCGGATAAATGAATTGACCAACTTGCACCAAAACATCTTCTACTACCCTCTTGGAACACGGACACTCCGATCGGCTAACTTAAGAGTGACTCGAGTTGGCTTCATCTCCCCCAACCCAAGTTCTTGATAAACAGAAAACGGAAGCAGATTCACACTAGCACCAAGATCGAGCAAGGCTTGTTCGATACGTTTCCCTCAAATAGTGACTGCAATGGTAGGACTTTCCGGATCCTTATACTTCGGCGTGAATTTGTCTGGATGATAGAGCTCACTTGCTCGGTAAGGAAGATCTTCTTTTGGACATTAAGCTTCCGCTTCCGAGTGCATAGATCCTTAAGAAACTTCGCATAAGAAGGAATCTGCTTGACTGCATCCATAAGAGGAATGTTGATCTTCACTTGATTGAACAATTCATGCAGCTCCGCATTGAGGTTTGGTTTGGCCAAGGCCTTCAAGCGATGCGGATATGGTGCCGGCGTTGGAATAACTCGAGGGTCCGGTACGCCTTCCTTCTCTTTACCCCCTTCTCCCTTTCTTCTGAAACTCCCTTGCATGCCGCCTTGGGAGATTCCCCAAGAGTTGATGTTGGAATTGAACGATCGATAGGAGGAGGCAACAAAGTAGGTTCCAAAGGCATCTCTACTTGATTGTCCACCGTCTTTCCACTTCGAAGAGAAATGATAGCCTTTGCTTGCTCGGGGAAAGTCGCTGAAGAGCTAGCAAAGTGAAGACCTTGAGAAGGCGGATTAGATGTCATTTGCGGATTAGGTTGGGGTTGCGTTGGAAATTTCCCCCTCTCTTGTTGTAACATACCCACCATTGTTGTCAATTTTCCCAACTGATTTCTGATATCATTCATTATCTGAGTTTGTTGTTCGTTGATAACAGTTTTCCCTTGTAAGAGGGTGCTAAATTGATCTTCCCAAGAACGCTTCGGTGGTTGTTGTTGAAACTGGCCAGGTTGCTGCTGAAATTGGTTTGCATGTGGGGAATGGACCAGAAGGAGCAAAACCTGGCGGACCTTGAGCTTGAGGGAAACGGAAAGCATTCTGAGGTTGCTTCTATGGTAATTGTGGAGCAGGAAGTGGAGCTTGAGAAGAATTCCCTTCATTAGATTGATTCCAACGGAAATCTGGATGTTGACGTGTCCCCGGATTTTAGGATTGAGAATAGGGATCAAAACGTTGCACTGTCTGTACCTCTTCCGGAGCAATCCCATTGATCACATTCTTAAGAGCTGGAATATTTGGACAAGTCTCAGTAGAATGCCCAGCCATTTCGCATATGACACAAACTTCTTCCATTTGACGTACTACTTTCACCTCTTGAGATTGAGCACTCTTCAATTCTAGCTTATCAAGCTTTCGAGCAATCTCTTCCAATCGAGTTTCAAAAGCAGTGTGTTCAGCTATAGAGAATTTCCCAGAACTGGTAGGACCTTGATTGAACATAGCTCTTTCTCCAACGTCCACAATCTGCCATGTCTGGGTCTCTTCAGCTAGTGACTCGTAGTAATCCCAAGCATCCTCTGGAGTTTTTCCCATGAAATCACCACCACCCATAGTATCCAGAAGCTGTTTTCTCTCTTGGGAACAGCCTATATAGAAGTAATTGACTTGGAGATACAATGAAAAGTTGTGATGAGGAACCGACATGAGCAAGTCCTTGTATCGTTCCCAATATCTGTGAAAAGTCTCCCCATCCCTCTGCTTGAAACTCTGAATCTGATCGATGAGTAACTTCGTCCGGCTGGCTAGAAAGAACTTAGTGGTGAAAGCATCCTGAACTTCTCCCCAGTTACACAGCGAATGAGGCTTGAGAGAATTGAGCCACTGCTTTGCCTTGTCCTTTAGAGTGAATGGGAACAACTTAAGGCGAGCTTGATCAAGTTAACCCTGAACTGTGACGAAAGAATGCAGAATTGTCTCGAACTCCCGAATATGAGAATACGGATCCTCCAACTCTCGCCCCCGAAATTCTGGAATTACCCGAAGATACTCAGCTTTGAAATCAAATGCATTCCCAGCAGTCGGAGTCGGAATAACTATAGGCGATACTTGAGGAGCCCGTTCTAGATTAAGATAATCATGAAGAGTACGAACTGCAGCTTCTCCGACCATTGGGCCTTTGCGATTTCGATTGCGATTTAATCTACGAGGTGGAGAATGAGCAGGATATGCCCGGACAATGCTACGAATTCTTGGCGGAGAAGAAGACCGATAAAGCCGATTGAAAATTGGGCTTCGGTACACAGGCATACACAAGCAAATTCTACCAACTATCAGATTGGAGGGGCTAGACTGCCACCTCAACTCAGCAAACAGAATATGCGAGGGGTTATGCCACCACCTCGGCTAAGCAATGCAATCAAATAAAGCTAACTATACTAACAAAGAATGAACTCAATATTTAGCATGACTTCGTTACACCTCAGGTTATGGTATGAAGACCAGTTAGAGGTATATATCCACCAGACTAAATATGAGTTATTAAAACATAAGCTTCTAAACTATTAGAAAGAAGCGGGATACTTACAGCAGTTTGTCGAACCTCCAAGAAAGGCATAATAAGAAATCCCCGGCAACGGCGCCAAAAATGCTTCGTTCGTCTATATGTCAAATAATGATCACCCCAAGCGTAGGGTAAAAACGTCCAGTTGAAGCATAATAATCCGGAAGACCGGGATCGTACCCACGGGAATAATTAATACGGCTTGATTGGATTTGTAGAAGTAAGCACGGGTTTTCGGCTTTAAGACAGGCAACTTTGTTTTGCTTTGCGGTAGAAATAAAAAGGCTAAATTAAAAGCGAATTAACTAGGATAAAAAGCAGGTTAAGTCTATGAATTTCTAACACCCACGACTCAAGTCAAATCACATTTATCACCCAAATACACGGTTTAAGATACTCAACTAAGGTTCTTAATCCGGAGGATAAATGGTTCGATTACCAAGCTAGCTCTAGAATTCATTTAGCAAACACCTCGACCAACAGAGCTCCAAGTATCATGTGTGGCAAGTAGGCGATGCTCTTGCCTACACATAATCAAGGAGGTTAACACCTTAGCAATTTGACAAACAAACCCGAACTACACATCGATTTTCGAACCAAAGATTCAAACTTTATGGTGAAAAATGCAATTTTTACTCGAGTCATGAGGTGCTATTCACCCCATGACCTAACCTTGGAAAACTACTCACACGTATCTAAAGAGATAGAAGCAAGCAAAAATCTACTTAACATAATTGAAATAATAACACTTGAAGAAAACTAGATAATATGATAGATCGGAAGATTGTCTACAACTTTAATGAAGGCTAAAGTAGCAAAAACTAATTACTTAAAGCAGAAAACTAGATAATATGATAGATCGGAAGATTGTCTACAACTTTAATGAAGGCTAAAGTAGCAAAAACTAATTACTTAAAGCAGAAAATTGAAATCTAAGAGCTGGAAATGAAGAACACCAAAAAGCAATTCAAAATCTAGATCTAGATCTAAAAATATGCAATACAATCTATGTTTGTACAATGACATCATGGGTGTTTATTGCCATCACGCACAGAATATTCTCCAAAGATGCTCCAAAAATTCGCTCCTTAAGGTCCTCGGTACTAATAGGAAGGATTAACAGGTATCGGTACTGAACTTGCTTTGAGGCTACTGCTAATCACTTCGGTACTGATAGAGGTTATCAAATGGTATCGATATCGAGCATCTTTACACGCAACCCTGCCTCTTCGATTCTTGGCTTGCCTTCTCGAGCCAACAGGTCACCTTCGGGTCCTTGAATGTCTTTGGTACGCTTTGAGCTTAAAAACTCTTGTTTTGAACAATTTCTCTACAAAACGAAACTAAAATACCTTACGTGCAAAAGTAATTAAAAGCAACTAAATTATCAATGAAATTAAGCTAAAACTAGAGACCTAGCGCACCCTAAATTGCAATATCGGGTGCTTATCAACGAGAGAAGAGTAAAGTCTGTCTCATTGCCTTTTTCAAGGCTTGGTACACGCCACCAGCAGTTGAGGGTGCCACGTAGCCCACTAAGTACAAAACGTAAGACGACAATTCTACCCAACTGACCAAGAATAATGTCCCAAACAATCGAGGGGCAAAATCGTCCAAATTGCCCCAAAATTGGCTAGCGATGAAATCAGCCAAATTAAATTGTTTCTTCTTTAAAATGAGGAGGATAAGAAGAAAACAAATAACTCCTCTTAGAAAATCATGGAAAGGTAAAAAAACAATAGCCACTTTGATTAAAGACACGAAGTAAACAAATGTTTACACCGTTGATGTATACTCCCTCCGTCCCATAATATTTGTCCGGTCCGCAAAACAAGGACGTAAAAATAATATGTTTTTTGCAAGAAAAATTCAATTTTTTTTCAACAATTCGTTAGATATCGATGAGTTCTTGTAATTTATGAAAAAAGTTTGAATTTTTTATTAAAAGAAATGCATTATTTTTTAGTCCTCGTTTTGCGGACCGGACAAATATTATGGGACGGAGGGAGTATAATTTATTCTCTTGATTAAAACACTTGTGAAGGTACAAAATGGACAGTTGAAATATTGCTGTAGTGGCCCCGGAAATGGGACTCGGACCATTCCGGAACCAGGTACCACCCGTTGGGTTTACCATAGAGTGCAGCTCCGTTTGGCGTTCTGATATCTCAGAATCCCGTTGTTATATCGGTTGGTTACACCGGGCGGGACTAGATCCTTGATGTCCAAACAAAATGGAAGTAAGGACTTATCCCCGTGCACCCGAGCCCCCGAGCCCTGTATGTCATCATGACATAGCCCGAGGCGGTTTCAACACATGAATCATTATTATGACCAACTCAGGCCATGTGCTCCATAACCACCTTCTTCGGTGCGTCATTTGTGACATCACCCAAGGCTGTTACCCGAGCGTACCCTCCACGTGCTTATTTAAGGATCAAGTCAAGCGAGATCTATAAAAGGGAAGGGAAATCAACCTAAAGAGGTACACCATTTCACCCTAACCCTAGACTTACCTTCCCCTTCCTAGATCTAACTTGATTATCGGAGGTTCATTTGGCGGCCACCAACCCTAGTGACTTGTTGCAGGTGAGCCGGAGGGTGAGCGGAGCTGCATGGAGGGAACCAAAAGACGATCTAAACCTACAGATCCATAAACCAAACCCGCAATAGCCATAAAATATTTTCTTTTTCTTTTTGTGTTCTTTTTTCTTCATAATCGTGTCATTGCTTGCACAGTAGATCTAAATGGTGATTATAGCGAACTTCAACTCTTAAACATTTTTTTTTGATATTTGAACTTCGATTCTCAATCAAGATTTTTTCAAGTGAGAATCTTTGAACAAACAATACTTCATTGAATTCGCCACTCTAGAGTGATCTTGCTTGTGGCCAAGGACAGAGAAAGCTGAGGCCGATTATTGAATTCTGCAAAATGACAGTGCTAGCTTTGTGTACGAAGCATAGTTTTACAAATTTGAACACGGAACACCAATTAAATTATCTGAAGACAAAATCTGAACAAATAAATACTCCCTCCGTCTCCTTTTTTTTTTCCTCTCGTTTCATTCAAACCGGATAGTAAATTGATTATATTTTTCAATTGGTAACACTTTTTTATGCAATATTGATCTTGTTTGATAGCTCTCGATCAGTACTGTTAAACAAAATTTTCAAAATTACCTAAACCCTCATACATTACAAGATATAATCAATTGAAAAGTGACATAAACTCTCAAAAAAAGACTAAAGAATTGGGACGGAGAGAGTAATTCAATTGTCACTCTGAAGATTTACAGAAAACTTCTTACCCAAAACATGACATTTCTTTTTGTGGCGGCCCAAAATTGGACTCCGTATACTCTGACCTATGATGGGCTAAGCTTGGGCCCCCAAAAGCCCCAGTCATGTTAATTGTTAAGGATGGGCCAAACCTCCAATAGGCTGCTGCAAACAGACCACATACACGGATAAGAGAAAATGTCTTGCCAGACCTACTTTTCAACAAGTTGATCTGAACTGCTTATTTTTTTTTTTTTTTTAAAATAATTATTTGAGAGCTCTTCTGATAAATAAGCTCAATCGCATAAGGCCATGATCGAAATCTCAACCTTGCAAGTTGTTCGGATAGACAGAGTTGCACAAACCTCAATTGTTTAGATACTGTTGTTCAAAAAACCACTTATGTTCAGATGACAATTACCGAGCGGCCCAAACAATAACCTTTATAATTTGTTCCAAAACTATTTATGAACATTCATAATTTGTTTGGAAACTAAAAAACGAACTTTCTAGATTTGTTTTTTTTTTATAATCTTCTAGATTTGTTCGACAACTAAAAATCCGAATGCTTGAGTTTTCGGACAGTCCTGTGTATCCGAAGGGCCATTAAAGTGAGATTTTTTGGTGGTGAGGCAATAAAGGCCTGGGGCGGACCGCGGATATGGAGGAAGGTTTGGCCATAGAATAAGAGCGTTTCGCAAAGGTATAAGAGAATTATAGTGTACAATTTTATCGTGTGGTGAAAGGAAACAGAGAGGGGAGTGTAATTTTTGCTTTATTTCGTTTTTGTCCGGATTTAGTCCGAATTCAGTTCGATTTATGTTCAGATAAAGTCCGGTGGTTTATTAGTCATGTGTTTGGTATTAATTTCATTTTCTGATCTCGCTAGGCGAGTTTAAAATATGGCTGCACATGTTGTACTCTGATTGCCCTCTCTAATGATTTGTTCGGTCTGTGGACGCTCATTTGCCCACATAGGATTCCTCTATATTGTGTAGCCTTTTGCCTCACAGTTGAATACAACTTCTCACATTTGCCACAAAAAAAAAGGAGAGAGAGAGAGAGAGAGGAATAAACCCATATTGATTTTGGCACTCTACTGGGGAGTGCGGTTAATAATTTGGAGAGTGGCAAAATCATTCACTGCAACAAAATGAGAAAATGGTAAATTTTAGGGCTGTCCACGGTCCATATTGGATCGGATTTCTGTGAATCCAATCCTAATCCGTATCTCACGGTTTTTAGAAAATGCAATCACGATTCGGTTCCGGATTTATCCACGGATTTCTTTTCATAAAAATAAAATCATGCTACCGCCAACTAAAAATGCAAAGTGCAAACACATATTAGTGTTATGAATGTAATAACTCATAAGTGTTTGCAGCCTTGCTGGTTTCAAGATTCAAATAACAATATTACAGCAAGTTAGTTCCACTGTTCCAGTCCAGAATCGTTCAAGACAACAACCAAATAGGCAACAGCCAAATAAATGAAGCATTGTCCAAATTCCACCAACAAAATTTGCAAATTTTGGTATCTACTGATTACCTTAAATTTATAATATTGTCACATTAATGTAAAATTGTTAAAAAAAACTCATAACAATTAGTAAAGTTATAATTATTTATAAATATTACACACACATACAGTATATTTTTTAATTTTTGTTTTTTTAAATATCTCACGGCCCGGTTCGGTTAATCCACGGTTTTGAAATGAAAATCCAATCATAATCCGTATCTTACAGTTTTTTAATTTTTGAATCCGTGTTTGGACCATTAATTCATGGACAAAATCCAAAGGGCACAGATCGGTTCAATCCGGACCAGTTTCAGGGTTTTCGATTTTTCTTGGACAGCCCTAGAAAAATTTGGTTGTTGAGGGTGGGTACTGAGAAAAAAAGGGGTGCGAATAGAATTCCCGGCTTCACTTTATTTGACCAATAAAGCCCAGGAGAACAATTCAAATACCCTCCCTATCCCTCAAAACCCTCCTCTCTCTGCTATTTATGCATGCGCGTAGAACCATGGCCGCCACAAAAACCCTCGTCTCTCCCAAGTCTCAACCACACATGTCCTCACCTGTCACATAGGTATGGTCGTACACTGAGAATTTCTTCTTTTCCTTTCTTCTAGTGATTTTGGACATGGGTTCCAAAAATTTGCAGGAAATCTTGAATAAGCTTGGAGTACCCAGCTACTCCAATTCCTTGATTTTTTATTTTTTTTTCCAGTTTCTTTCTTCTTCTAGATTCTTATGCAGATCGAAATCTGGGTAAGAATTCAATGAATAAATTGTTCCTAGCTATAATTTGTTTCGCTGTTAGAGCATCTCCTACCCATACTCCATTTCTTCATTTTGGAGGAAAAACATTCTCCAACCCATCCTCTAAAACTCTCCTCCATTTGGGAGGATGAACTTTGATAATATAGAGAGGATGGAGGAAAAAATAGAGGATCTCCTCCAAATATGTGTTGGAGTTGAGAAATAGAGTGTTGGGTTGGAGTTGAGATAAATAGTACAATCCTCTAAATCTACTTTTCAAATAAAATAGATTAATTTGATCCTCTCAAATAGAGATTTGGAGGGTGTTGGATTGGAGATGCTCTTAATATAACTTTCACTTTGATCACACGAAGATATGAAAATCTTGCTCAAAGTCATCTATACATACCTGTATGTAAAGTGTGTGGACGAGATATTCCCTTTTTGTCTCCATGCCCTTCCAGGTGGTGAACAGGAAGGAAGAATGCCCTCGCCCCGGGGGTGCCTTAAACTGTACATAAATCCGGGCATGAAAAGTATAGTGCATTGTGCAGAGTGTGAAGTACAAGTGAACAAAACAAATGGACTTGCCGAGAATTTTCTTTGTTTTTTTGTATTTGTTTTGTTGGTCTATTTATAAGATCCAGTCCATCTTGGCAAAGCTTAAGAGCCTTTGATAGGCAATGTTAAGTTTTGAATGCTAATGGACTTAGATCAATTGTCTCTCCTTCCTGTTCTGGGCTTCTTTTACACTGTGAAGTTGCAGGTCATTGGAGAGGAGACATGAAACTGGTAGTCTCTTTATCTCATAATTCGTAAAATTGGTTGGGTGGTTTTTTATAGTGCATTTAAGTTGTGAATTTATTTTGATAGAATCCAAAACATTGGCTGGAGAATGTATCTGTCAAAAAAAAAGTGCAGTTCACATAGATTTCTTTTTGTTCTATCTTTATGTACATGTATCGATGTATGTATAAGCATATCCTTGGAATTGTATCTTTAGGTCGCCTTTGGGATTTCATAGAGATTTAGTGTATGCATCAGAGGAAAGTAGGTTTAAAGAAGAGCGAAGTTAAGATTTTTAGTTGCAAGTGGAGTGGTAGCCAAGTGGTAGGCGCCATGTACTCTCATGCATTTGACACATTTCCAAACCTAACAATGCTGACTTTCATTGGGGGAAAAAAAATTAGGTTATTAGTTTACTATAATGAAGGTACTGCAAATTGTTTATAGATGATATCATTGCTTTCCTTTTTCATTTCGTTTACTATAAATTTCAATTTGAATGATCCAGTCCATCTTGGCAAAGCTTAAGAACTTACGATAGGCAATGTTAAGCTTTGAATGCTAATGGACTTAGACCAGTTGTCTCTCCTCCCTGTTCTGCGCTTCTTTTACACAATGAAGTTGCAGGTCAGTGGAGAGGGTACATGAAACTAATTGCCTTTATATCATAATTTGGTTCGTCGTTTGTAGAATACATTAACAAGACATTATATCAGAACAATCTACATCGCTCACCAGGTTTAGTGTGTGTGTGAATGCTACTATAAGTTAAGTTTTTTTTGTCAACTCTAATACTTTTTTTTCGGTAAATAACTCTAGTACTTATTACTATACATGTCTGCTTTTTTCTTTGGCTGACATTGTGCTATCTTCTTTATGTCATTGTCTCTATGATTGTCATATTTGATTTTCTTTCAATTTCATGCAGGATGAATACCGCGGATAACCAGCCTAGTAGTGAGGACAACATCACACCATCCTCAAAAAATCCAAAATGCAAGAAGAGGAACCTAACCATTGCACTGGTAGTCTAAAAATATTGGTCCAAGCACTTTCAAAGTGATAATTTAGGCAGTCTATAGTTGATACTTCTACAATGGTAATTTGGGTGAGAACCAAGGATGTCAAAAAGTGCAATTATTTATTACCACAATTTATTTATTTTTTACATTGTCCATGTGTTCGAAGTTATGGTAAATGTCTAATATCTTTGTTTCTTGCTGTAGAGCATGCAATTAAAAGGGCATAGGGTCGATTAATAACATCATTGCTCGTTGCACGATGTATGAGAATAATGGTCCTAATTAACTATTTCATACGGCACCATTAGGAGAGGCCAATATGTTTGTGTCAATTGATATTGTGAAAGTAATAGATGCCCTTTTTCTTGTACCTATCCATAGAGAGATGACTACACTAGAAGAGGCAACTGGGTGTCACGTAGCATGACCCAAATATCTTAGGAGAGGCAATTGGGTGGAACTAAGATTTTTGGGCTATCATGCTACATGATACCCAACCGTCTCTTGAACAGTAGAGTTCTCTCCAAGATAGGTGGAGGAAAAGACCTCAATTACTTTCACAACATCAATTGACACACGCATATTGTCCTCCCCTAGTGGTGCCATATGAAGTGGTTCCTTAGGTCCATTTTCTCATGCATTGTGCCATGAGCAACAATGTTATTACTATATACCATAAATCGACAACGCATGAACAATGTAAATAATAAACTTTGTGGTAGTAAAATATTGCACCTTTTGGCGTTACATGTCATCCTTGGTTCTCATCCTATTTTTCATTACAGAAGTATCCATTTGTAGAATGCCTAAATTATCACTTCTAAAAGTGTTTGAACCAATATTTTTAAGTTGAGCTTGCCATTACTACCTATGCCTTTTGTTGGATTGTGGGGAGCTTGTTGGAGGCACTTGGATTAAAGTTTGGGGGTTTTCTATGCTTTAGGGTTGTTTTCTCAATACCATTGCTTGATTTTATTTTTTTTAACGCATTTTTTCCATTGCCGATTTCAATGTTTTTGGTCCATGGCTGTCATAGCCATTGTTTTTGTGTTTATTATACAGATTTATACATCGGATCTTATGATGTCTGTTGATACCGTCAGCACCATGTAACATTTTGAAATTTTAATGAAAACAATATAGTATAATTTTAATTTAATTTACATGTATTCTAATTGCTTAATTATTTAACTATGGTGTGAATAGATTAATCATGCAACAAAGTAATCTAATTATGACAAGAACACTTCAACATGACTTAGATTATTGGATTGGACTTCACAAGTTCTAGTGTGGCAAGCCTAACCATCTAATTATGAGCAAAGCTAACCCTTGGCTGATGTAGTCATGCACCATAGATAGCTAAGGACCTAAACCCTAAATGGGTACAAAATTTACTAGGTAATAGTTATGAGTGGTTTATCCCTTACAAACTATTGGTAGAAGAATGGACCTATTCGTTTCTTCGAGGACCAAAATTGGAAAAAATTAAAACTCTAAGGTCCTCGAACCATTTCAACAGTTATGAAGGTCAAGTAGACATGATAAAGCAACTAACGGCTCCATTGGTCGACATATAAGGTTTTGAATGATAAGGAAGAAGAGTAGATAAGAGGGACATGTTACAAGGGAAAATTGGTTAAGAATGAGAGATTAACTAAGAAGTGGTTTTCGGTTGTTTAAATGGATGGATAAGAGCGTCATAAAGAAAATCATGTGAGAGTTTACATAATTGGGCGTTTTGATAAGAAAAGAAAGTCGGAGAGGTACACATTGGTAATTAAACCCACCCAGATAAGCTTATCCGGGGGTGGGATTGGTTTCGCTAAGGTTTAACTGTCGAAAAAGGAGTCCGGGTGCAAAGGGTGAACCAAATACTAAATAAGAGTGTTTCAAAATTAGCTTGTCCTCGCGAGACCCTTATCCTCTCCACTCAAAAGATCGCAAGTTCAATCCGCAAACGCTCAACGTTTCAAACCTCTAAACCAATGAACGTTTGTTAGGTTGTTAACTTCAAATTTTTCAAAATTAATTGATGTGGACACTAGCTAACTAGCTTGGACACATTCAGTTATAAAGTAAGAAAGAACACATTAAATTCTGGGACCTATTTATTTCAATGACTTGAGTACAGAATTGGAAAAATTGAAATCACAGGGTCCGAGGAACCAAACTCAATACTCCAAGTGTTAGAATACCATTTTATTTTTTTTGATCCGGTGTTACGATACCATTTATTCCCTCAAAAATCCAGTAAATCATTTTCAAGGAAGCGGATAAGAGAGAGAGAGAGAGAGAGAGAGAGAGAGAGAGGAAGGAACGATGGCCGTAGTTACAGCATCATCATCCTCTTCGGGACTGTGGGTGGGCCACTCCTCCACTCTACGCTTCTCCAGACCACCGGCGTTCGGAACCAAGGCCGGTTCCCAGCTAGGGTTTCTCTCGTCCCAGTTCAGTGGCATCTCAATTTCCTACCCCAACACCATTGTCTTGCCCAAACCCATCTCTGCCCCCGTCTACCGCCCTTTTCGGCCCATCGCCCGTAATCTCTCTCTCTCTCCCTCCCTCTCTCTCTCTACATACATACACACACACACAGCATATATGTATATGTATTTGTATGTATACACAGAAGTGGAGCGAGCAATCGAAGTCAGATGGGGCCAAACTAAGAAAGAAATGTTGGTTCGATGATTTTTCAAGGGTAAATCTAGTCATTCGAGCTTTTATGAAATTAAATTGAAGAATTTGCCGAAAACATTCCATACTAGTTTTGAATGATAGTTTTTGGTAAAGTGTGAGCCAGCCTCAAAATTGACGTTCTCGCTATAAAACTTCAAAAACTCACAATCAAGTGGTGGACTTCAAAACTTCAAACATTTCTAGGATCTTTTAATACGAAACCTGGAACCATGAGCTCAAGAGCCTTCTTAGGGTCCCTAGAGACTCCTATAGCGGCTGCAATTCTTGCTGAATGCCTTAACCATCTTACACAAGTATTAAAAGCTTTAAAATTCCTCCGTTCGAAGTTGTTCGTTGTGGATGACATTTTCTTGCTGAACGAATGGCTTTACAGCCCCTTTGGATGGTGTGAAAGGGTGAGATAAGAAAGGGGAGTCCTTTCTCACAAAATCTCACCATTTTTGGTGAGATTGGATGAGAAAGGGGAGGAGCCAATTAAAACATTTTATTTTGTACTTTTCTCTCAATTTCTCAGCAAAATAGTCAATCCAAATGAGTGATTTGGCTAGAAACCAAAACCCTTTCTTTTCTTTTCTATTGAAATCACTCCATCCAAAGGGGTTGTTAGTGATTCACATTTCGCGCTACTTTGACAATCAGATTTGTTGATGTTTTGTGATTGCTTGAGTAGATTCTAATTACAATGATTAGGTTTAGGAACCATATTAGATCATCTAGATAACAAGGATGGGAATTAGGCAGAGATCTGAGAATAATTAATTTCTTTTGTTATTGCTATTCCTGTAGCAAATAATAAAAGAGATGATGATACTCTCCAGTTTCCATCTTGAAACTTGATGTATGGGTTCTCATTTTTATTTAATTATCTGGTTGATTTTTTATGGAGTGTTTCATTTTCTTCTTTATTTGGTGGGATAGGGTTCAGAACCATGTAAGGTCAGCATTGTGATTTCTGAAACAAGCATTATTTTTTTATACACGGGGAACCTTGGGCACTCTGTATTTGAGTTACGATTTTATTCTCATTGTTTTTAATTATAGAGGATAACTTATCAATTAGAAACACAAGCGCTGTGTTTCTTTGAAAAACCTGTAATGATAACTTGCAACAGCAATGGCCAGCTTGTTGCTTACGTATTTGTTTACAATCGATTTAGTCATTTGGTCAATGAATGCAGCCTTAGTTGCAAGTGTAAGTTGATTACTTCAGTATGATTGATTTTCAGGTAGAATATGTCCTTTCACCGGGAAGAAAACCAACAGAGCAAACAACGTTTCTCACTCAAACACCAAGACGAAAAAGTTGCAGTATGTGAATCTGCAGTATAAAAGGATATGGTGGGAGGGAGGGAAACGCTGGGTCAAACTGCGGTTGTCGACCAAGGCATTGAAGACCATAGAGAAGAATGGACTGGATGCTGTTGCTAAGAAAGCTGGGGTCGATCTAAGAAAGAAATGACGGAGAGTGTGTTTATTTGTTTTGCCGAATTCTGTTGGTAGAAGAAAGCACCATCCGTTGCATGCCCTTTTTCATGATATATTTCTTTTCTGTGGTATTCTACTTTGTTGAATTCTTCATCTTTTTCAGTGAATGGAAAGCCCCGTTAATGGTATCTTCTTTCTGTTGTTTCTTTTCTGGATGCACGCAATTTCAACTAATTCTACTATGCAATTTATGAGAGAAGAGGGAGAGAGTTCAATTTTGATGTACTTTTGGCTGAGTTTTTGGCGAATGGTGAGCCAGGGGTCTTGGATTTTCAATATATTTATGGCCGATTCGCAAATTGAGCCAGAGTTTCATCCTAACACTATTTGGACCGGTGGAGGACCGATGGACGAAGATGGAAGTTTTTGCTTTTCTGTTCCTGGGACTTAGATGATGCTCTGGCTAGTCGGACAGGTCTGTAGTTTCAAGCCTATTTTCATTCTTCTGTTACCCAAGCGAAGTTATCCTGAACCAACACAGGCTGAACTGCTCTCCGTGGCTAAGTTAGCAATTGGATATCCCTATTCGTGTGGATGGCATCCCGAGCTAACTGATTCGCACATTCATTTCCTTCGCGCCAAACATATTGCACACACACTCCCATCCTCTGCCAATTAAGGTCTAATTAGGTTGTAGCTAAAATGAAAAGCTATCGGCTCCCTAATCAACTGCATAGCATCTTGAGAATCACTCTCAACAATGATCTTTCTAAATCCCTGATCCCATGCCACTTTCATGCCTGTATAAACAGCCCAAATCTCAGCATGGAGGGCAGCAGCATCACCTATACTTTCGCATGATACCAAAATCCATTTGAATCTCTAATCAAGCCATCAATTCCAGCTGATCCCGGGTCTCCTAGCGAAGATCCAGTCTTAATCTTATTTTGAATTCCGTATTCAGTACATTTATTCTGTATCTATTAGTTATGTAAGCACCCTAAGCTATCGGCTCTTTAATGAATTGTGGGTATCTGGAAGTTCATCAAATGGTACTGCTGACAGAGCTTTCAATTTCGGTAACCAAGGCCGTGTCTGAGCGCCTCACCTCCTGAGCGACTTTCCAGATTAGCGATCAAGGCAGCCTCACCTTCCAATAGGTGAGCGGACCACCTTTATAGTGCTCTTAAAGTTTTACGAGCTCAATAAATTATCAAATGTTAGAGATTTTCTAAATAAAAGAGTTGTCGTTTTGGTTTTGAAAATTTCCTTGTTTCCTTAGAATGCTTGTTTTCCTCTTTGTGAGCCTTGTCCCACATTGGATAGTTGAGAGGTGTTGGAGTGGTTTATATTAGGAAACATTCCTAATGTGAATAACTAATCATCCAGTGTAGTGCAGCCCTATGGTGCTCCGCACCATACTGGCGGAGTCGGTGCTTCGCACCAGGACACACCCACACGCACACGCGCACGCGCGCGCGGCGTGGGCAGTGTGGCGTGGGCTGTGGTGCATTGTGGCGCTTTAGCGGCGCACTTTGCACTTAGCGCTAGGCGCATTGTAGGCGCCCTTTCTTATTGCGAGTTGGCAGTAAGGTGGCGCTGACGTGGATGCCGCGTGTCACACGCGTGGCAGGTGAGTCACACGGGGCGGTTCCGATCGGGTGCAACTCGTGCCAACGGGTGCACTGGTTCGTGGGTTGCGATCCCAGCCGTCGGCCGCGAATGGTCACGATCCAACGGATTGGATTAAATCCGATTGGGTGTGAATGAAACAGTACACCAGTTCGGTGTGACTGGGTGTGACTGATCGATCTAGACCGTAGGATCGAATCCAACGGTCAGAATAGATCGGGTGCGTACCCATTCACAATGGGTGCGTAGTGGCCTATAAATAGACCACTACTTGACAAAATCTGGACAGTAACATACACACACATGTGTGGGCCGAATTTCTCCACATCTCTCCCTATATTTTCTAGCATTCATTCTGCGTTCTGTTTTGCTGCAGAAAACAGAATTCAGTGATTCTCGATTCTTAGATTCACACAGCAGGTATTCTGTCCGTTTCGTTAGTGCAAACGAAAACGGAAAGAACTTCGAGTTCGGGCTTCGTTTTATCTTGAAGGCAGGTTCGCTGTAACCCTTTGCATACCAACTGGTGGGGGCAAATACTGTCTTTAGGAAAGCGACATCGTCGTGACTCGAAGTGTTTTCAGCTTTTGTGGAGGTTTCGCCAACAGTTCAGAATTTGCAGCAACAACCGGGTAAATTTTTCCAACAATCTAAAGACAGTAATCTGCAATGGCGATGTCTCTACAAAAGATGACGCAAGACTTTCTGAAGTTGGAGCGATTCGAAGGTGGGAATTTCAGGCGTTGGCAGAAGAAGATGCACTTCTTGTTAACCACTTTGAAAGTGGTTTATGTTCTGACTACTCCGAGTCCGATGATTCCGGAGGAGCCAGATGATGAAACTATGGAGCAGGCCCGTGAAAGGGGCAAATGGGAGAATGATGACTACATCTGTAGAGGACACATTCTCAATGCACTGTCAGATTCACTATTCGATGTCTATCAGAATTCAATGACGGCAAAGGAACTTTGGGATTCACTCAACGATAAGTATCTTTCTGACGACGCCACAAGTAAGAAGTTTCTTGTTAGTCAGTTTATGAATTATCGCATGGTTGATAGTAAGCCGGTCATTGATCAGTTGCATGAGATTCAGTATATTCTTAGTCAGTTTAAGGTAAAGAATATGAATATGGATGAATCTATTGTTGTCTCCTCTATTATTGACAAACTGCCTACATCTTGGAAGGATTACAAAAAGGAACTCAAACATAAGACCGAGGAATTTACCCTTGATCAGTTGGCCCAACATCTTCGGGTGGAGGAAGAGACAAAGCGTCAGGAGGGTAAGGATAATACTACTTCCAAAGTTCATGTGGTGGAAGAAAGTTCCAACAAGAAACGCAAGAACAAAGGTAATGATAAGGCTTCTGGTAAATGGAAGAAGCAGAAACTAGATCCTACCGACACTGGTTGCTGGCATTGTGGCAAACCTGGGCATCTTAAGAAAGATTGCCGAATCCTCCTGCAAAGGAAGAACTCTGGTGGAAAACCAGGAGCATCTGGGGCAAAGAATTCTAAATTCATTGCTGTTATTTCCGAGGCGAATATCCTCGAAGATGCTGGAGATTGGTGGATTGATTCTGGTGCAACAAAGCATGTCTGCAATGACAAGAGGTTTTTCACCGAGTATAAACCAGTTGCAGATGGCACCGTTTTGTTCATGGGAAATGCGTCAACTGCACCAATTAAGGGTAAAGGCAAAGTGGATTTGGAGTTCACTTCTGGCAAGACGCTGACTCTTACTGATGTGTATCATGTACCGGAAGTTAGGAAGAATCTCGTGTCTGCAAGTCTACTTAATAAGTATGGCTTTAAGGTTGTGTTTGAATCGGGCAAAATTGTTGTGTCCAAGAGTGGTGTGTTTGTTGGCAAAGGCTATGTAACCGAGGGGATGTTTAAGCTTAATATCAATAACACAGTTGTTTCTGCTTATATGCTTGACTCTATTTCTTTATGGCATACTCGTTTAGGACACATCAGTACAAGGAAAATGGATTGCATGGTTAAATCAGGATTAATTCCTAAATCTGAAAATGATATGATTGATAAATGCAAGATTTGTTTGGAATCAAAGATAACCAGATTGCCATTTCCTAATATAGAGCGGACTTCATCGTTACTTGAATTAATTCATAGTGATGTGTGTGATTTTCATAGCACTCCGACTAGAGGCGGTAAACGTTATATGGCAACATTCATAGATGACTATTCGAAATTTTGCTATGTGTATTTGCTTCATTCCAAAGATGAAGTACTTGATAAATTTATTGCATATAAGACTGAAGTTGAAAATCAATGTGGTTTGCAAATAAAACGTCTTAGGTCTGACAGAGGTGGTGAATATCACTTCCCTGATTACTGTGAATCAGTAGGAATAATTCATGAAGTAACTGCACCTTATACACCACAACAGAATGGAATGGCCGAAAGGAAGAATAGAACTTTATCTGAGATGGTGGTTGCTATGCTAAGCAATGCAGGATTAAGTAAAGGTTTGTGGGGCGAAGCCATACTTACCGCTACTTATATCCTGAATAGAGTACCTCTCAAAAAGTCTAACATTACTCCATATGAGCTCTGGTCAAAAAGGAAACCGAACCTGAGTCATTTTAAGACTTGGGGGTGTAGGGCAATTGTGAGGTTGCCTGGACCTAAAAGGAAGAAACTAGGCCCAAAGGGAATCGAGTGTGTATTCCTTGGATATGCTTTGCACAGCAAAGCATATAGGTTTCTATTGGCTGAGCATAATGATGTTGTGTCCATCAACACCATCATTGAATCTCGAGATGCAGTGTTTTATGAAAACAGATTTGACAAAATTCCAAGGTTAAAATCTAGTAAGGATTTGGAATCTAATAAAGATTCGGAAGAGTTTCCTTTGATGTCCGAAGAGGACAATGAACCTTTAGAGGTTCCAGTTGAAGGAAATGAACCTGAGGAACAAGTCGAATTGAGAAGGAGCAAACGAGTTCGAAGAGAGAGAACTTTTGGTCCTGATTTCATAGTTTATCTAGTTGAAGGAACTAGAGAGACTTCATGTGCTGAAAATGTGTTTTCACTTCACGTGGAAAATGATCCTTTGACGTTTGAGGAAGCAATGAAATCGCAAGACGTGGCTTTCTGGAAAGAGGCTATCCAAGATGAGATGGACTCTATTATGGGTAATAATACATGGGTTTTGGCTGATTTACCACCTGGTTCTAAACCAATTGCTTGTAAATGGATTTTCAAGAAGAAAATGAAAATTGATGGAACTATTGATAAGTTCAAGGCCAGACTTGTAGCCAAAGGTTTTACCCAGAAAGAAGGTATCGATTACTTTGATACCTATGCTCCGGTTGCTAGAATCTCAACAATTAGAGTTTTAATTGCTCTTGCTTCTATATACAAGTTTGAGATACACCAAATGGATGTCAAGACTGCATTCCTAAATGGTGAGTTAGATGAGGAAATCTATATGAAGCAACCAGAGGGATTTGTTGTGCAAGGTTATGAGCACAAGGTTTGCAAGCTTGTTAAGTCTCTTTACGGACTTAAGCAAGCGCCTAAGCAATGGCATGAGAAGTTTGACAAGGTGATTGTGTCAAATGGTTTTACAATACACCAATCTGATAAATGTGTGTATAGTAAGTTCAATGGCAAACGAGGAGTCATTATCTGTTTGTACGTAGACGATATGCTCATTTTTGGTACAGACCAAGAGAGCATTCAGAGTGCAAAAGATTTTCTTTCTGCTAACTTTAGTATAAAAGATATGGGTGTTGCTGATGTAATATTGGGTATAAGAATTAAAAGAAATGGTGGTAATTTAATTCTATCCCAGGAACATTACATTGAAAAGATCTTAAAGAAGTTTAATCACTTTGAAAGCAAGCCGGTGTCTACTCCATATGACTCTCAATCGCCATTAGATCATAATGAGGGGAGAGCGGTCTCACAGCTAGAATATTCTAGAGTGATTGGCAGTTTGATGTACGCCATGACAAGTACGAGACCGGACATTGCATATGCGGTGGGGAGGCTTAGTAGGTATACTAATAGTCCTGGGCATGTGCATTGGCATGCAGTACATAGAGTACTGCGATACCTCAAAGGTACTATAGATTATGGGATAGTCTATAGTGGGTATCCTTCGGTTCTAGAAGGATACACTGACGCTAGTTGGATTACTGAGCGGAATGATCACTCGTCAACGAGTGGTTGGGTATTTACACTTGGTGGAGGGTCAATCTCCTGGGGATCTAAGAAGCAAACGCTGATAACAGACTCGACCATGGCAGCCGAGTTTGTAGCACTAGCTTCTGGTAGTAAGGAGGCAGAATGGCTGAGAAATTTGTTGCTGGAAATTCCAGTGTGGCCTAAGCCTATGCCACCTGTATCACTGCATTGTGATAGTCAAGCTACGTTGTTGCGAGCGTATAGCCAAGTGTATAATGGAAAGTCCAGGCATATAGGACTTAGACATAGCTATGTGAGACAATTGATTGATGATGGGGTGATAACCATTGATTTTGTTAAGTCAAGTCAAAACTTGGCGGATCCTTTTACGAAAGGCCTTGCAAGGGATTTGGTGTTGAAAACATCAAAGGGAATGGGACTTTTGCCCAATTAGATTAATCACTCTTGGTGGAAACTCAACTCAACCGGTTGATGCTCTCAATCTCTTGAGTTCAATGAGAAATTACACCATATGTCGTGATTGGAAACACTTTAAAGTTATTTTACACATTCCAAGGTAAAGTGTTTTGAACCTATAATGTGAATACAAAGGAGGTTGAACTACTTAGTTCTTAATAGATTGTTTTGTGCTAATGTTATAGGAGCACGGATAGCAATCTGCCTATGTGAGTGTGGAGGTGGTGCCGCTTCCTATAGGTCACAGGGGCTAGACCTTAGAGCGCTTATGAAATCAAGATAAAGACCCAAGGCCAGTTCACGGGTCAACCGATTGGGATATCTGCATTATTTTGAGGGTTATGTGTGAGACACGTCCGGTTGGTCAACAGAGGACAACTAGTTCAAAGACTCGTCTACTATGCTTCCCTGACTAGTTTTGATATGTTTTCACTAAGTGAATAGTTGAAGTCGCAAGACACTATTTATGTATGCGTAAACCTTGTAATAAGAACCGAGAATATTTCATCTGTATTTCGAAAATGGTGGGGGATTGTTAGAGATTTTCTAAATAAAAGAGTTGTCGTTTTGGTTTTGAAAATTTCCTTGTTTCCTTAGAATGCTTGTTTTCCTCTTTGTGAGCCTTGTCCCACATTGGATAGTTGAGAGGTGTTGGAGTGGTTTATATTAGGAAACATTCCTAATGTGAATAACTAATCATCCAGTGTAGTGCAGCCCTATGGTGCTCCGCACCATACTGGCGGAGCCGGTGCTTCGCACCAGGACACACCCACACGCGCACGCGCGCGCGGCGTGGGCAGTGTGGCGTGGGCTGTGGTGCATTGTGGCGCTTTAGCGGCGCACTTTGCACTTAGCGCTAGGCGCATTGTAGGCGCCCTTTCTTATTGCGAGTTGGCAGTAAGGTGGCGCTGACGTGGATGCCGCGTGTCACACGCGTGGCAGGTGAGTCACACGGGGCGGTTCCGATCGGGTGCAACTCGTGCCAACGGGTGCACTGGTTCGTGGGTTGCGATCCCAGCCGTCGGCCGCGAATGGTCACGATCCAACGGATTGGATTAAATCCGATTGGGTGTGAATGAAACAGTACACCAGTTCGGTGTGACTGGGTGTGACTAATCGATCTAGACCGTAGGATCGAATCCAACGGTCAGAATAGATCGGGTGCGTACCCATTCACAATGGGTGCGTAGTGGCCTATAAATAGACCACTACTTGACAAAATCTGGACAGTAACATACACACACATGTGTGGGCCGAATTTCTCCACATCTCTCCCTATATTTTCTAGCATTCATTCTGCGTTCTGTTTTGCTGCAGAAAACAGAATTCAGTGATTCTCGATTCTTAGATTCACACAGCAGGTATTCTGTCCGTTTCGTTAGTGCAAACGAAAACGGAAAGAACTTCGAGTTCGGGCTTCGTTTTATCTTGAAGGCAGGTTCGCTGTAACCCTTTGCATACCAACTGGTGGGGGCAAATACTGTCTTTAGGAAAGCGACATCGTCGTGACTCGAAGTGTTTTCAGCTTTTGTGGAGGTTTCGCCAACAGTTCAGAATTTGCAGCAACAACCGGGTAAATTTTTCCAACATCAAAGGCGAGTCCGACACCACCTTAGGCCAGAAGCAGCCTCTAGCTAGTTACCTCACTCGGGCCCAAAAAAAAAACATGCGGTTGTTTGGAGGCTAGAGCAAAGGGTTTTTCAAGGAGGTTGAGCTCTCTCTAGGAAATAAGAAGACAGAATGCAACCATAACCAAAGAGTTGGATCTTGCCAAGTCTGCAGCTAGTCAGTCAATTGGGCTTTCATGCTGCCTAGTAATTACGTACACCAGTCGAACACTATCGGTCTTAGGCACTGCTATCCGTAGTACATCGGTCTTCTGATGTCGCACGCGAAATTCAGTCAGGAAATCCACCTTCTCTCTATCCAAGCAAAAGCTGTTTCAGTATTTGCTGCAAAAAAAAAAAAAGGGAAATCTCGGCGGGAGTCAGCCCAAACGTAACCCGTCCAAACCCACCCAAGCCTGCCCATTTTTGCCACCTCTAAATTTTACTAACATCTAAGAGAGTTTCTCACCTAAATTCATATGAGGAGGAGTTGATCTAGCCAATAGGCAAAGTACACCAATCTGGAAAAGCAAAACAAAAATATTGGATAATATGGCAACGATGTGAAACCACTTCATGATTGTATAGCTATCATTTTGTTTGGCGCTATCGACAATCCATCAATCAGTGCCAAACACCCTCTATATATTATTTCTATTTTCTTTGCTACCGACTCTTGAAGCTTCATTGATTTACACCTTTACAAAGGATTTGTTCCACTGATTGCCCACTCTGAAGGTTTTGACATGAACCACGCATGAAATCATAAAACGAAGAAACAAATTTCTAAGGCGCAGAAGAGGAGAACAATTTATCTCACACCAGCTCAAGATGTTGCATTTACAAATTTCCAAGGCGCAGAAGAGATGGAAACTGGAATTTGCTCAACAGACATAGTTAGTGGAAAGAAAATACTTATGCAAACATATAGGAGTATATTATAAATATGGCTGGCTACACACTATGGTATGAAAAGCCCAGAGACTGGAACGTTACTATGTCGTCCCAAGAGCTGACTGCAGTACATCTTCAAGATACTTCTCGGCAGCAGCATATTCGCATTTTTTGTCCTCGATGGCTAAAACAGCCAGGGCTTTATCCTACACTCATAGAAAGAAACATCGACGATGTATGAGACATAAAATCGGAGAGAGATATGCAGCAGCCGATGCCTACAAACTACCAGACATGTAGATGAACAAAAAGAATTACTGGAGGCAAGTCTTTGTAGCTTCTCAAAGTATCAACTATGGGTGTTGTTTTCTTCTCCAACTCTGCCCTTTGCTCAGCCATTTCAACCAGAACGCGGTGACTTATCTCTGGAGTGTATCCCACACGATTGAGTAACTCCTGCACACAAAAAGAGGAAAATGAAAATATAGTAGTATGAGACATGTGCGATATGGATTCGGATGAGAACTAATGGAGGTCGTGAGATCAGACTCTTAAGAGGACAGGCCAATTAAAGTATATCAGTCAATTTGCATGGTGGAAGGAAGTCAATCAAAAAATAAAAGTACCATATACACGCACTGCGTATGATAGTTTGTTGTCGCATGCAACTACTTAATAAGGTAAATGACTCCAATTTGAAACTTTAGGACACTTACTTTCGTAGAAGCTACTAACTTTCAAACTATGGCAAAAACAGAGATATCAGTAAAACCCTACTGTGTCATTTTGCCTTTCTCAATTGTAACATATGATGGACACGGCTAGAGTAGAGACCCCATTTTTGGGATGCACCATTTAAATTCATGAAGTGGACCATAAAAATTCATCACAAGGACCACAGAATGACCACAAAACTAGCAAAACATTGATTTGACTAAATCAATTCTGGACACTCATATTTGTAACCACAAGGTCCACAACCAAATGCGAAATTCATAACTTGGAGGACTAGAATTCATAACTTGGCGAACCAACTTACACCACTAGCACTCAGGACTTGGGACCACAAACACCCGTATTAATCCATTACTTGGACCACCAGAATCCACCCAATACGCCCTTTTTAGGGGGGTTTTTGTTGAACTATTTCCTAAACGTGAAAGGTTTAGGATTTAAGGAAGTATATATCTTCATCTACAATGTACAGAACTCAACAGGAAAGGATACATGGTTTAAAAGTCCAAAATTATCGCAAAGAAATTCCATCGACTCTACGCCCAGCTTTACAAATAGAACCATTGGCCTCAAATGTCTATAACCTTATGGTCCGTATCAATCCCATACAATAGCATGCACATCTATAACTTGTTGCTTGCAAGTTTGTAACTCAATCTATTTTACGTTCCCACAATCTATTTTGTAACTCAACGAGGAAAATAAATTGAATGTGTTGTCTCTTTGTAATCTTTCCCGTGATAGAAACTTGAAATGATCAATGCGAATTTGTCAAATGTGCCCATAACAAAGGAATAAACCTTGAAGTTAGCATGTTGTTGCAGGTATTGTTGCTGTTTAGCATCCATAACTGCTAAGTTCGTCTTCCATTTTTCCATCCGAGCCTCAGAATGGGATACATCATCCTCCAGCTGTTGAAGGATTCTACCGAGAAAAAGACATGAAGAAAGGATAATCCCTTCCACATGTTTGAGTCATTTCATAATACAACTAGAATATGAAATTAGGATGGAGCATACCTTTTGAAATAAGTCAACCTCGCTATTGCCTTTCGAGTGTGATCTAGAAGTATTTTAGACTCCCTTTGGATTCGAGTCCTCTTAGTTTCAACCTTGGTCTTTCTTAAATTTATACCTCCAATTGCTATAAGAAAACTGAATGTCCCTCAAATAAGAGCTCAACAAGAGGGGAGGAGGGGGAACCTTCAAAGAGAATATTCATGAAGAAATTGCAACCCACCTACTTAATTCTGTATCTCTAACGTCCAACAAATTTGCCACCTTCGCAAGAACTTGTGATTCTGAAACCACGTTCGGTGGCAAACAGTCTAGCGCCAATCCTACATTCTCCAATACTTCTCGAATCATTGCAGCTGCATTTGTGACCGTAGATAAAAGTCGCTTAATTAGAATGGAAGTACAAAAACAAGAACCGTACAAGTAAGAGCCAAAAATGTCCAAACTATATGGAGATGTGGAGGATGACCTCGGGAACTATACTCAGCTGCTTTTTGATTGAGATCATTTGCAACTATCAACGCAGCTTGAGTGTTGGCTTGAGATCGGATGGCAAGATTATGCAAATGAGAAATGCTCTGAGGTGTGTACTCAAAGTCCGGAACATCTTTACCAGCAGCATCAAATATAGATTCAATCCAAGCTTTCACATCTGGAATCTGATTAATATTGAAACCCGTTTTGCCTTCAACGAGTGAAGGACTGGTTTCACAAATCATATCGGCCATTCTTTACGCTTGGTATCTTGTTTCCGGACGTTTTATAGTCCCTGTACGAAGAAATGAGATAGAATACCACATAGAATTATTGCATTCGTAAACACCATGTCAAATTTCAGTATTGGAAATGATGTGAATTTAGTGGCACTAATACTATACAAAGTACAGTTCTGTAGTAGCCTTCGCTGGCAAAAGCTTTATTGTGGTGACAGTTCCATTGGACAAGCTGCAAAGCTTGAAATTCTAAACTCCTGATAGGAATGAAGATTAAGTAATGCCAAAGTTATAACATTGTTGTTGGCATTATTTTTTATATTACTTCTTCTCAGCGTTCTAAAAGTCGGCCGACTAATCCTTGCCTAGGCGCTAGGCGGTGGTCCAACGCCTAGATTAGGCAGCCGACTAGTCGGCGCCTAGTCTCCACCTAGGCTCTAGGTGACCCTTTTCTGCCCGACTAGAACCTAGCGATTTTTAGAACATTGCTTCTTCTGGTAATCTCAAAACCATATGTAATCTGCCAATGAATCATACTTCACAAGGCTCATTCTACTCTGCACAAGAGATGTAGGCATCACATTCTAATTTCTCAAGCCCACTACTCACCCTATCCACATGTTCAAGCAACAATTTCAAGTACTTTCTCATCATGATTCAAGTACTCCTTCAGTTTTTGCTCCTCCTTTTTTGGTTTTCTTCAAATAGATGTATCCATATCGTATTAGTACCCGTGTATATATATATATATGTGCTTCATCGATACCCGGGTATTGATGATTCAACCCTTAGTTAGATGAAATGTCCCAAATTGATGTCAAGATTGACACAAGAATCTATCCTCAATCCATTTGTACAACTCGTAGAAAACAAAAAAATCATGTGCACTTTTGCACGGCATTCAATGGTCAACATTGGACTAAAACTGTACATCAAGTGCGGCATAGGAGAGGTACGTAACAGGTACACAACCTTACTCCGATTTTTTCATTTTCCAAAACGAACGAAAGCTAGTACATCAATTCAAATAGATGGAGATGTCAAATAACACCCTTTAACATTTACTACTTCCTACTTAAAACGACATGTAATACGCGATAAGTCGATAACGGCATAGCCTAGATGTGGTTTTCTAGTGAGTCTCGGCTTATATTGAAAAAAGAGTACTAAGCAAGGGTGAACGCACACAAGGGCCGCCACCGCCACACAACAAAAGGGTTCAATTCAGAATAAAAGCTTATGTAGCCAAGGTTGCGTTTGCAAGTCATTGGATCGAATTATTTGCTCCGGCTTTAATCTGACTCCAGCTAACGGTTGGAGAGATCGATTCTCACATGTTAATCCAACCAGTGGAGGTGTGCGCAGACTAGCATTTTTACAAAGAAAAAGCAGTAACAGAGAGCTACAGCAAGATAGAGATACCTCAATATACATACGTACGTAGGAGTATTTATTTATCTGACAGGGATGCAAGATGCGATGTCGTCCGGTCCCCGTTCATGCATCCTTTGGGAATCCCAAAATTTTGTTTTCATAGAATCATAGAGAGAGAAAAGGGAAACAATGAAAATTGTTACGTATACAGTATACACCAACCACATCCTTCTCGCATGCACGTTCACCTCATATGTGAGTGATGGGGTCCCCATGTATACGAGAAAGTGGTATTATTGAATATGTGGTGTGTGTAAGTACACAGCAAAGAGCTATTTTTTTTAAAGAGAGAGAAACGAGAAGGCATGGGTGCCGAAGGATTTTTCGACCGTTGAATTTAAAACATAAAAAAATCACACAATTTAATGGTCGGAAAATCCCTCTGCACAGAGGCACAGGAGTTCTCGGGGACAGAGGAGATCGGACTCCGAAATAGCGGGGAGGGGAATGGGGTAGGAGTAGGACCACATTGCCAATTCCTCGTGCGAGTAATTCGGAGCAATTTGAAACTGTAAAATGGAAGATTAAAACTTACAAATAAGTTTTCTTTTCTTCCATGTTAAATATATAAATAAATAAAAGAAGAAATTAAATAGGCATCCTATATGGCACTTATTTAGGTGTTCATCCATGTGAGTTTGAATACTTAAGTCTTCATCCTCAAAATGAAGTCTTGCCTGTTATACCGCTAGGAATGTATTAATATATATATATTTGTAGAATATTTTTATTTTATTCCTTAGTTCTAGGCCTACAGTCCCAATCCTCCCAATCTCGCCAAATTGTAGGCTTTAAGAGCAACTTTACCAGCTGAGGGAAATAGCCGAAAAAACTACTCTAGCTAACCAAAGAGTGAAATTTTCACCTGCAGCAGCGTTGCTAAAACCCACGGTAGAATCCCTTCGGCTACAGTTGTTAGTTTCTCTCCTTCTCCTCCTCTCTCTCTCTCTCCAACGAAGAAAGACTAGAAAGACTTGGCTGAGGAAAAAATTGATATTTTAATAAAGAATAGGTAAAATAAATAGTATTGGTGTAGTGTTGAGAGAGATGTGAGTATGTAAAATAAACTAAAAGAAATGCACTGTTGATCAGCATTTTTACATTTTCATTGGTGTACATGCTCTAAGGGCATGTACATCAAGCTCTTTAAAAGAGAATATTAGCTATTGTAGAGAGCAAAAACCTAAAAAGTCACTTGCACCAGATTAGGTAAAAAAGTATGCATTTTACATTTATGAGGAGTGGCTCTCTATTTTTACCTAGGAACTATTCACAAGGTATCTAATAAAATATTGTTATATTCATTTCTCTCTCCTCCCTGCTCCTCCCTCTCTCTCACTTCTCTCTCATAAACTTTCTGGATTTAATATATATAAATATATTTTGTAATATTTTATTATAATTGATGGATAGAGAAAAAATTATAGAGAGATTGGTGTAGGATGGGAGCAAAAAGTGAATAGGTAGAGTAGAAATTATACCTTTTTCACTATGTATTTTATCTATCATTTGTGTACATGCTCTAAGCAATCCAATTGAAACAAATTATCCTATTTTCACGTTCATGCCTATTATCCTCCCACCATTTATTGGCCCCGACTCAACCAACGACATGAGTCCTCATACTAATTAATCACAGATAGATTTATCAAGGGGGAATCACTGATCAGTGGAGAAAGGGGCGAAAAATGCCCAGGTCATGGATCACTTATTTGGAATTCATAAGTCATGGAAAGGAAAAAAATAATTCTAAAGACATGGTCCTGTGGACAAAAATACCCCTCTCTCCACTTTTCCCTTATTTTTTCTCCTTTCACTCCCCAAAAATTAAAAACCCGTTCTTCTCTCCTTCTACTGGAACGTACATAACTCCCCTTCATCTCCTTACTAGGGTTTTCTCCTCCATATCTCCTCTCTGCTCCCCACTTTGTTTTTCTATAGGAGAGAGAGAGAGAGAGAGAGAGAGAGAGAGAGAGAGAAATGCGAGTTTGGTTCATTTATGTGGTTTCTTACCTCTTTCTCTTCACCTTCTTCAGATTTGCTCTCTCTGCTGTGATTGGGAACGTTTTCTCTGCCATATTCACCTTCTTCTTCGCTTTAGGTTCGTATAGATTCTGTCAATTCTTTTGTAGTTCTGTTTTTGTTTCTGTTTTTTTTTTTGAAATTGATTAGATGAGTATTTCTTATAGGTATCTGTTTCTTGTTTTCTGACCTGGGTTTTCAATAAATTGGAATTGGGTTGTGTTATCTTCTTCAATCATTGACCCTAATCATCCTTCTTTGGTCAAATGCATTGGGGTTTGATGATTTGGGTAAGGTGTTGTTTATTTAGGGACATTGTGTGTTAATTTTTTTAAAGATTATATTACTTTTTCAGTATTTTAATCCCTAGCTGTTATTGTGTTGTTGGATTGAAAGATTTCTACGAAGGGTTTGGTTTTATTGCAAAATAAATTACTCCGTATTTTTTTTTTTGTGACCTGGGTTTGTGAACATTGAAATTGGGTGGTATTCTCCTCTTTAGTTATTAATCCTTACCACCACTTATGTAAAATGGTTAGCGTGTTGATAATTAAGATCTAGTGTTGTTCGATCTGGAATTATATTCTGCTCAAATTTGCTGGAAAAAGAACTATTTTTGTGGGTTTAAAAAATGTAGCAGCTTTCATCATTTTGTTGGATTTGAATGTGATGTTGAAAGGGTTATCGAGAATGCAATATTCTGGATTTTGTCATTCAAATTTAAGAATAGGAATGCACTTTATTTGTAAAATTTTCTGGAAAAATAAGATATATTTTTCATGATTTGAAAGATGTAGCTGTCATTGTTTGGGTGGATTTTTGAGTTGTGATGTTCAAAGAGTCCTCCTAAGGGGCAGGGTTTATTGTCAATTGTCAATTCTGTTAATTCAAATATTCTTGTAAGGTAGAAATCACAGGAATTTTGATTGCTTAAAACTTGGACTATTCTTATAAGGCAGAGATAAGAGGAATATTCAACTATTCTTGTCAATTGCCCTCTATTTTTTTTTGTCCAAGGCTGTTAGCTAATAGAAGGACTTCCCTTGTTGTCTACAGCGGGTACCTTGTTAGGAGCAATGACCGGAGCTTTGATAGGCCAAGAGACAGAAAGTGGATTTGTACGCGGGGCTGCCGTCGGAGCCATCTCTGGAGCGGTTTTCTCTATAGATGTTTTTGAACCTTCACTTGTCCTCTGGCAAAATGATGAATCTGGAATTGGGTGTCTGATATACTTGGTAAACCATCTATCAGCTAGGCCCTTTGATTATGTGTCCTGATTTTAGTCTACAAGGCTTTGTTTGGATTAATATGGGTTTCAGATTAAGAGATTTGACATTTGATATTCAACGGTAATAGCCTGGAGTTGAATGTGTTGCATTACATCTGGATTTCACATCTGCACCTATCCTTTTTTTAGCTTTCGGAATCTATATTTGTTTGCGAAAAAAGGATTTGAATATTTGCTCGCAGGTCGCAACATCGCACTGTCCCAGTATGCTACCCGTGGACGATTCGAGAATTGCAAGATACATGATCAGAGGCCTTCCGGGAGTCGATTGAGCATACTGCTCATGGGACCTGGGATCTTTTTCCTTGGTATCTCAGTTGAGCATACTTCTCATGGGATGCTGCTTTCTCAATCCAAATATGCATTCCAATTCCGAACAGTCATTTTTTTAGAGAAGTCCTGTAACTGCAGCTAACAACAAACAAGTGATTGATCAGTAATGAATGTGCTGAATGTGTTTGAATCTTGGTATTTATATGATTGTGTATGTCTGTTTGGAGGTTTGCTCTATTTCTGATATTCATATTTAGATGTACATCCTGTGGTAGTCACAATGTTATTGGAATTGTTCATATGTTGGCAGGTATGGCTTGGCACCTTAATTATACACTGTGCAACTAGAATGGATAGTGTGACTGTCCATAGACATGAGGGTGAAACAGCTATTTTATGTTGAAAATTTTGGACTGATTGATGCTTTAATTGGTGGTGGATGTAATTTATTTATTCTCTTGTGTTGATTTATGAGGTTGTGGCTTCGAAATGGTAGTCAATCTAGCTATCCTATATTATTGTTCTTATTTACGTTGACGATATGGATAGTCATACCGACTTTACATGGAGACAAATATTCTCATTTCGGGAATCAGTAACGCGCAAACCATGTAAGTTGCACCACGCCGAAAATTTCATAAGAAATGATCTATTGAATAGAGAGAACTCCACCTCAAACCAAAAAAAAATTAGAAATTATCATTACAAGTTCTCAAAATATTACTGCTCATTACATACTACAAATATGGCACGGAGCTCATCATATATGAATATTGGTTCAAGAACGTAAGACAGTCTTTTCGTTCATGTAAACATTATATTTGTGACAAGTACGAAGCATCAAAAGTTAGGGGAACCAACCTTCTCCGAGGTAAACAAGAGCAAGTCAATAATTGAAAAAGACTTTATTCTGAGTACTCTTGGACCATATTATATATTCAAAAGGAGCACATCATATTTGTGACAAGTACGAAACATCAAAAGTTAGGGGAACCAACCTTCTCCGAAGTAAACAAGAGCAAGTCAATCATTGGAAAAGACTTTATTCTGAGTACTCTAGGACCATATTATATATTCAAAAGGAGCACATCATATTTGTGACAAGTACGAAGCATCAAAAGTTAGGGGAACCAACCTTCTCCGAGGTAAACAAGAGCAAGTCAATAATTGGAAAAGACTTTACTCTGAGTACTCTTGGACCATATTCTATATTCAAAAGGAGCACATCATATTTGTGACGAGTACGAAGCATGAAAAGTTAAGTGAACCAACCTTCTCCGAGGTAAACAAGAGCAAGTCAATAATTGGAAAAGACTTTATTCTGAGTACTCTCGGACCATATTATATATTCAAAAGGAGCACATCATATTTGTGACAAGTACGAAGCATGAAAAGTTAGGTGAACCAACCTTCTCCGAGGTAAACAAGAGCAAGTCAATAATTGGAAAAGACTTTATTCTGAGTAATCTTGGACCATATTATATATTCAAAAGGAGCACATCATATTTGTGACAAGTACGAAGCATCAAAAGTTAGGTGAACCAACCTTCTCCGAGGTAAATAAGAGCAAGTCAATAATTGGAAAAGACTTTATTCTGAGTACTCTTGGACCATATTATATATTCAAAAGGAGCTCGTCATATTTTGTGACAAGTATGATGCGTGAAAAGTTAGGTCTATTACTTAAGTTTGTGTATTTACTCCTTAGTAGGGACATAGTAGTTGAGTCTTCTATGTCCTTTTTATACACTACATAGTGACATGGTTCAAGGTGGAGGTATGTGCATGGTCCTTTTAAACAATTTGTGACGTTGGTGGGGTACATAAAAAATGGATCCAAACTTCCCATTTGGAAGAAGAAGAAAACTAGAACAAGGAGAGAGTTCTTGTAGATCGGTACCATATTGTATTTTCACAATGACCACGCCATGTTTTTTGACTAGTATGAAGCTTTGTTTTAGCTTTATTTGGTCCTTGCCTTTTGGACTAACCATGACACCACTTTTGTGGATTTTTTTTCAAAACCCCATACCGACCAACAGATATACACATATAATACCATAAAGGAAGACATTCAGAAAATTTGGATTTTATCGCATGTTTGGCTTTCTGGATTATGTGAAATTGAGGTAGAACTTGCTGGTATTTATATTATACAAGGGCGGAAAGTTAGGGGAGCCTTCCCTGAGCTATAGACGACTAAGTCAAAATTTCAAGAAGACTACACTTAATATATGTGAAGACCAATAGAAAATTTCATGAAGAGTAAGTCTTCTACGCGGCAGAGATGAGGATGAAGAGGGCAAGAGTTGCAGGAGAAGCCATTGCACGAGAGAGAGAGAGAGAGAGAGAGAGCACAATCGTCAGACTCACAAATTTGTCGCATATACTATTCATATGAACTGTATCTCGATTAATATCGATGTCTCAAAACATTCTCATGATAATTAAACATCCATATAAAGTGTATCTACTAAAAAAAATTCACATGAACTGTATCTTGATTAATATCGATGTCTCAAAACATTCAACATCCATCACCGTTAATATAAAATTCTTCAAAATATTGATAAACATCCATATAAAGTGTATCTACTAATGTCAAATTCCAAAAATACAACAAGTAGCTAGGTAGATCAAAGCTTCCAGTGTCCAAATGACCAAAAAAGAAGTCTACAAGTCGATCTCGTCGCTCACCTGTAAGAAAAAAACCAGCAACAATTCAATATGTTAGGAAGTAGTCCTTAAAAAAAAGCCATACATAGAGCAAAATATGTTTTAATTCTACATGTAGCTTAAAACTTTGATCGATATACAATGTGTACATACAAGTTTGTTGAACCTACAAGAAAGTGTCTGTATCTTGAGTTATAAATGTAGACCTAGAATTCCCGTGTATTAAATATACATGTGATGTGTCACGACCCAAATCCAAATGGTAGGACCGTAACTGGCCAGTGATTTTAGAATCACCTCAGGCCTTAAACAATTCTCGTCTGTAAAATTCTTTCAAATTATCAAGTTACAAAAATTTATAAAGAGAAGCATGAAAATATATTCAGAGCTGTCTAACGTGAAATCAACGTACATACTCGCCTAATAGCGTTAAAATTACAACACTATGGCCAATAGTTATGGCGCCTATTAAAAATAGTTATAAATTATTACATGCCAAATCGAATGATTATTATGCAGCAGCAGAACAATCACTAATTGTCAAACCATACAACACCGGTTGCGCCAGTCTTACCCACAGCATCCTGAAAGGGTTTCATAAACACAAAACCAATTCAGCGAGTTACGATATACAGAGGTTACAAGTTTATCATGTGATTAATTATTAAAACACAACATTTATCAAAATGTTCCAACAGTCGCAACTTTTCCAATATCCAAAAATGGGATTCCTGTCATCATTCCATTCATTATACCATCAAACATATCGAAATCCACATCTCTTGAACGGACACCGGTATGTCGGGAGCGACCCAAAAAGAATCAGAGGAAATGATATCAAGTCCTTAGGGTACCTGATCGTACCCTACCCCTTATATCACCCACACACTGCCAAATTAACGTCCATGTGTCAGGACCTCAACGTTCAGATGCTTCGATACCATTCATTTCATTTTCCTTTCAATTATACCCATGATCATCATATTTAAATATTATTCTCCAAATCATGCTCGGTTCAACATTAAATCCACAAGTTCCTTTTTTTACTAACAAAAATACAGAATCAAGCATTTCATATACATGCAAAATATATAAAAGGCATGTAACAAAAATACAAATCAAGGTCCGCCAGGGTTTGCTCCTTCTGCTCCGTTCCCTCATCCACAACAATTTCAACAACCCAACTAGTTTCATCAGCAACCCCCGAAGCGTTCTTGGGAAGATCAATTCAGTGCTCTCTTGCAAGGTCAAACTGCTATCCATGAGCAACAGACTCAGATGATGAATGATATCAGAAATCAGTTGGGGAAGTTGACAACTATGGTGGGTTTGCTACAACAAGAGAAAGGGAAGTTTCCAATGCAACCTCAACCTTATCCGCAAACGACATCTAATCCATCTTCTCAAGGTCTTCACTTTGCTAGCTCTTCGGTGACTTTCCCCAAGCATGCAAAGACTATTATTTCTCTTCGTAGTGGGAAGACGGTGGATAACCAAGTTGTGATACCTCCGGAGCCTACTTTGTTAGCTCCTCCTATCAATCGTTCAATTCCAACACCTACCCTTGGGGAATCTCCCAAGGAGGCAAGCAAGGAGGCTTTAGAAGAAAGGGACAAGGAAAAGGGTAAAAAGAAGGAAACTGTATCGGATCCTCGAGTTATTCCAACACCGGCACCGTATCCTAATCGTTTGAAGGCATTGGCGAAACCCAATCTCAATGCTGAGTTGCATGAATTATTCAATCAAGTGAAGATCAACATTCCACTTCTGGATGCGGTCAAGCAAATTCCTTCGTATGCGAAGTTTCTTAAGGATTTGTGCACTCGGAAGCGTAAGCTCAATGTTCAAAAGAAGATATTTCTTACCGAACAAGTGAGCTATATTATCCAAACGAATATCGCGCCGAAGTACAAGGATCCGGGGAGCCCTACCATTGCAATCACTATTGGAGGAAAGCGTATTGAGCAAGCCTTACTTGATCTTGGCGCTAGTGTGAATCTACTTTCATATTCAGTATACGAGGAACTTGGTTTGGGAGAGATGAAGCAAACTCGTGTCACACTTCAACTGGCGGATCGGAGCGTTCGTGTACCGAGAGGAGTGGTGGAAGATGTTTTGGTACAAGTTGGTCAATTTATTTATCCGGTGGATTTTGTGATCCTCGATACAAGTCCGACCGACTCTTGTGCTGCTTCTACTCCGGTGATCCTTGGGAGACCTTTCTTAGCCACGGCGGATGCCGTTATCTACTGCAGGAATGGGCTTCTTAATATGACCTTCGGTAACATGAAGATGGAGGTCAATGTCTTTAATGTAGGCAGTCATATGGGGGATGACGATAATGTGAATGAAATGAGCTTTATCGACACTCTTGTGGAAGAACATGTGGACGAATTGCTCTATAATGACCCTTTGGAAGTTGCTCTTACAGCCGAGGAGGCCGAATTTCTTGAATCTTCCAAAGTGAGTTATTTGTATTCATTGCTTAAAGAGGAGGATGAAGCTTGTGCTATGAATGCTTGGACTCCGAAATTCGAAGAATTTGAAGAACTACCCCCGATAGAGAAGAAGGTTCTTCCCTCTCTTGTGGATCCCCCTCTGTATGATGATCCGGGAGGGAAACGCCTCACCGCTAAAGTTGTCTCTTCCAATCTCCCGTATCTTGATTCTTCCCCGGAGGACTTACTCCTTGCTCATGAGATGACCATACTTGAAACGTCGGGCATCTACTATGAAAATCCGTTGGCAAAATCTCTCACCGCTAAGGAAATGGATACCGAAGTGCATTACTTGTATTCGTTATTGGCTAAACAAGATGCTTATGGACCAATCTTTGAAGAGTTGGAGCCCATGGAAGCTACAATTGTCCCTTCGAGTTCTCCATGCATTGATCTTCTCACCGCTAAGGAAATGGATGCTGAGGTAAATTCCTTATTCTCTTTGTTAGAAAAACAAGATGCATGTGAGCCTAATCTAGTAATCTTGAGAAGTTACCAATCATAGAAGTAATTGATTTTCTTGATGTTGACGATTTTCTTGTGGTTTATCATCCTTACATTGTAGATTTTATCAACAATCTGAAAATTGATTTTGTTTGGGCTATGCACTTGGAGGAACTTAAGTTTTAAAACGAATTCGGCAATTGTTTTACTCAAAGTACCTTATCTTGTGGCATGGTCGAGTTCAATTCTTGGCAGAGAGTGTAGCATGGGGTGTTATCTTCATTATTTTAGCTCTTCATGGCATGATAACTATTCGAAACCATCGTGTGGCTAAACATATTCTCTCTCTTTCACTCATTTTTTTTTCTCTTTTTCTCTTTCTCTTTTAACGGTCTAGTATAGCCACCCATTTCTTACCCCACCGGTAGGGAATGGGAAGAAAAGTATGACTCGTTTGATCGCGTGATGATCAGGTGGTGTTCTTTTATTTGTTTTGCATGTTTTTAAATGTTCTTTGTGTTTCCTTTGCTTTTTGTCTTTTAATTTCTGTTTAGTTTGAAGCCGGATAACACGGGCCGATGGTTCTAATGTCATTTGTCTTGTGGAAGGTCGTTTCTCTTAAGTCTTCTACAGGATTCACATACTACCACACCAGCCTTGGTAGTTTGGGCCTAAAGCCGAGGTGAGTGAGGCATTCAGGAGCCCTAAGCAGGGGTGCGGCTACGAGCCGCGATTGTTAGTCCGATAAAGCCTTGGATATGATCCAGTGTGACTAACTATGGTTCCGAATTGGTAGAACCGAAGGAGTGAACCCTGGAAGCATCAAATTTGGGCCGGAGCAAGACATTGATATCAAATCCTCCAACTTGGTCGAGGTATTTAGGGGTTGACATTCCCCTTGGACGGTACATTCGCGCACTCTTTCTCTCTTCGCTTTGTTCTTAACGCTATGAGGGCATAGCATCGCTTTAAGTTGGGGGGAGGGGTTAGTTTATGTGCTATTTGTTTGATTTTGTGAAAAATTTGAAAATTCAAAAACAATGAAAATTGAAAAACCAAAAAAAATGAGAAAATGAAAAATTTTAAAAAAATAAATGAAGCTTTTTACTTGCAATTCTTTCCTTTTGTCATAGTTTTTAGTTTTTGTTCATAATTTGTTGCATGCTCAATAATTGTTGACTGATGTATTACGTAAGAATAGTTGTCAAGAAGATTACGTCATGAGGAACATTACAACATATTACTTAAACAGTGCCATCTGCCAAGAGAAACTTGGGAAAATAGGCACACTCTAAACATAACAAATAACTACTATGCAACACATCCACAAATGAGTACTGATAACACGAGAACCAATTATATCCCTGCATACTAAAGACCGTACAAATAAAAGAGATGAAGGTCTGTAATAATTAGTATGACTTTCTCACATCGTAGTGACTCTAACCATACAGATAGATACCTTGGAGAACAACATTGTCCAAGCAGTGGATGACAATCGCTTCATACCGCCAATCTTTGAAACTGGGACTTTCCCGTGCAAACACTGAATAGGGTTATTGTCAATGACCCTACAGGAGATTACAAAACCTGAAAAACAGTAATGAAAACATAAACCTATTTGCTTTTGTTCAGAAGACTGACAATAAAACTCATCACTCATCAGAATGTTATGATATACTCCCTAGTCCCAAGCCTAATTCAATCTAACTAAATAACAAAAGAAGGGATGAAAATCATAGGCATTGGTAAAAACAGGAGGAAGTTTAACAGCATCCATATAATTGCCCGCGAGAGAAACAATTGATCTTTGCCATTACCCATTTACTAACCAATCATGAAGAATAGCACTAGGAGAAGAAATGCATTCTATTGAGAGATCTAAATTGATGCAATAAAATCAGAAATTACTTGTACTTACAAGGGATTGATATTGTCAGCCCAATTTCGAAGCCATTCAGTTGAAATCCAGAAATATGGTTCCCCGGGTGACTGCACTGGGGCTTGAGAAAGCACTAATCGAACCTCCTCTCGTCACTCTCTGACACGCTTTAGCTCAAATTCCTGTTTCGATTTGTATTGTTTGCAAGCATCAAGATACAATAAATTTGATTGTTCTATCTCTTTACCAAGGTCTGAAGGAAGACAAACATCATTTTGTGGAGCCAGACAGCTATCATTTTCCATTTTGAACCCACCAGACTCCATTTCTGCATTTTCACCACCATTCTTTGAATACCTTCGGATATACATCAACATGTAGGCATCTCTTGATGAAAAGTTCTGTACAGTATTAAGAACATCAGATTCTGAAGAATTTGGTTGACTTCCAATTGCAACAACATTCATAAGCTCAGAGCATGATGGATGGATAAACGGATCAGTTTGAACAGATTTAGCTGCAGAATCGGATAAACCATCAGCAAAAGGGTGTCGCCCTAAGTTTGAGACTTGTTCGTCATCAAATTTCCACCACTGCCCTGTATTCTCATCCTTAATATGCGCTACATAATGCCCACTATTTACAGCAGAACCCTGGTGAATCAAGACCGCGGACAAGTCATATCTTAATTCTGATTGAGAATGCTCAGACAACCTGTCTCCCATATCCAGTTCTCCAGGAAAACAGAATGGAGAAGTGATTTTCTTCTTCGTTGTTGTCTACAGTAGGTACACAGACAAAGTAGAGTAAGTAGATTTCAAATAAAAAAGCACTAGTGCGGGAAAAAAAGAACAACAAAAGTTTCCAATCTTGATGCTGCCTGCATTGAATGGGCAACAACCAGGCTGGGTTTCAGCCAGTTTTGCAACAAGTTTGACAATCCAACGCATCTCTTTGGGTACAATCCTACTTAGAAAGCAATTTCGAGCAGAGCTTCAGACAGAAACACTATTTGAACAAATTATCTGAGAACAATTTGGAAAACTGGGAAGTCACTTCCAAATCAAGCATGAAGTGACAAAACGCACACACCTGAATAAATAGCAACAAGCACATGACAAGTAAGGAGTTTAAGATAGAAACTGATGTAGATTGGTTGGAGGTTCAACAACTAAAACTGTACGTGGAACCAAATAACAAGGATCAAAGCCGATAATATACAAAAATCAGAGTTTGGGACTGATTCGTGCTAAATTCAGCAAGCAAGGCTCAAAATCCACGAGCTATACCAAGCCCTAAAAGGAGCACATGAGGCTACATAGTAGCTAAAAACTTACATAACGCTGAATTACAAAAGGCAAAGACGAAGTAAAATATAGTTCTGGAGAGAGAATATCTGCTCATATAAGAGTTCAATTCAGATCCCCTTCCCCTTGCCTGGCTATTGGTATTTATAGACGACGATGGAGAGGTAACCCAATGTGGTTTACCATTCGTCTTACCGAATGAGGCAATAATCATTTCTTGTTTGAGTGTGAATTTGGTCATATTCAGATTCTTGTTCTGCAGCAAGCCTCCTCGCCGATTGGTTGACAAGACTGCTTGCAACTTGTGTGATTTGGACGATTAGTCTTCCCTGGCCACGAAACCTTATGTACAATCTTCTAGTCAAATGTTCTTGCCTTCTTGGTGAGCTCCTCTGGCACACTTAACACTTATAGTGTCGGGTGGTCCCTTGCTCGGATTGTTGTGCTTGGGTAGACAAACCAAAACTATATCCTTGCCAGCACTCCTGCCAACTAATGATCCCATGCATAATTTGCTCATTTAATCCTTCTTTCTTTTGGTAAACATTTATTTCTTTTACCCTATGATGCACGGACACGGACACGGAGACACGGGAATTCTAAAAAAAATGGAGACATGGACAGGGCGGGGGACACGCCATGCATATATATTTTTTTTTATTTTTTTTTTTCAATTTTTTTCCAAGTTTAAATGGCAAAATGTGGACAAAACGAAATATCCATAGTTCCAATACCATTCAAACAAAACAAGACATCCACAAATTCAATACTATAACCCAATTGAAAACAAAACATCCATAGTACCATAATAATAAATTACAGTTTGACCCCCAAAATTTCTTTAAAAATTACAGTTTGACCCCCAATTTTTATAAAACAATTACAGTTTGACCCCAAAATTTTAAAAAATTACAATTTGCCCCCAATTTTTTTTTAAAATTTACAGTTTGACCCCCACTGTGTCCCCATCAGTGTCTCCCGTGTCCTTCTCTAAAGTTTGAATTAAATTATTGGACACGCTACATGGCGTGTCGAACACGTGTCCCCAAGGTGTCCCCCCATGTCCGGACACTGCGATACGTCGACCTCTAGAGGTGTCGGTGCTTCATAGCTTTTACCCTTCTTCATTATCCTTGAAGCTTTGTTAATTAATGCTGATATTAATTTCACCTCCCATGATTGCCCCTAGCTTGTGTCCCTTCGGCTACTTCAAGAGGCACAAGCTACTTATCTGAGCGGTGCCTCCACATGCGTCTACCAACAACCGCTCATTTAATGCAAGGCAACGCATGCGGAGTCTTCGGGTGCCGTTTTCGAATACTCTTTAGGGGCCGCTCAAATCTGGCTCTTATAAATATTTGTGAAGGGATGAACCTTCCCCTTCACACCTTTTCCCTTGCCACGAATCCTCATAGTTCCTCTTCATCTCTTGTAAAGGCTTTGATTCCTCTTTGTTTGATGTGGACTATTTGGCGGGAGAGGAATTCGAGATGTTTCGAACGGGTCGAAAAGCCTTTGTTTTAAATTTAAAGTTTTGTGGTTAGTAGTTTGTATAGTTGGGACAAGGGAGAATGTAATCCCTCCCTTGATCATTTTCTAGATTGGTTTGAGTTGTTCTTTTTACATATTGGTGTATAGGGCCTTTTTGTCTTGTTGGCGTCTTTTGTATACGGGTGGCATTCCCTTATAGCCTTCTTTTTATATAATTATTTACTTATAAAAAAAAAAAATCTCTTGTGAAATGTTGTGATCTCTTCCATCCTTCTATAAGTTCATCTCCTTGCTTTGTTCATTTTTGTCATCACCCATATCTGTTAAAGGCTTAATTAACCAGTATTTATGTCAAACAACTAGAAGCCAACCCTTTGGTTGGGCGGAGGGGGATGCCTTAACACCTTCCTCTCACTGTACCCTTGGCAGCCGAACACAAAATCTGGACGAGGTTTCTTAGTTCCTAAAACCAAGTGGCGACTCCAAACAAACTAAGTACGCCGCAATGGGCACTTCTGATATAGACACGCGCCGGAAAGGGTGTCCTGTTTTTCGCTTATTGGCCATCCTGTGTGTGACTTTGTGCCACAACTTGCAGGTATCCAAAATAGGCATCCGTTACACGAACTGAAAAAGGTGCAAATCTAGTCAAAAAAACACAAGAAGGTGAAGTGGTCATATTGGAAGCAAGAGGTGAAGTGCTAAAAGGGTAAACATAAGGGCATAAAAAATGGATTTTTTTCCTGTCTTTACAAAATCTTGAAAGAAATGAGAGGATTCATTTCTCTTGCGTTGTTAATTGATTCCCTACGTTGGAAACTTTTGTGTGAATTATTTTAGAGCATTCGGTTCTGTTTTTTAGTCTTAGATCCCACACTTTCTTCACCTTCCTCCTTGCATATGTTTGGGCACATATGCAGTAAGGAAACAAGAAACATATAGTTTACAAATATTCAATCCAATTGGGGTAATATATAAGAAGATGCATGCCAAGACTACCACGGTATAGATGAAAGAGAAGGGGGAAAATAGAAAGTTGGAAATGAAGTAAACCTAAATAAAAGGAACTTGATATTGTTGTCTTCTAAGATGAAAGTAGGAATTTAGCCCCCATAACTATTGGCTTGGGAAGGTAGATTAGATACAGAACTAATCTTTGTCAAAATTTGCATGAAGTGGCTGCCCTCATGTTCCAACCCGTAACTTCAGCCCAAGTTCTAAACAATAACATCTGATTGGGTTTTTGTTATATGTTTTTTGAGATGGAACTTGTGGTGATACGTTTAAACGATACAAACGAAGATAACAATATAAATCATATTAATAAGCACCTTTGGAAGGAAAACACAACGCTTGAGCTGAAAATTAAGGACAGCAGGTAGTGACCGCAGCTTAATGCTACGGGTAGCATCAACTCGAGCTGCACACGACTGACAATAGTATTGATTGTCTCCTTGAAGCTTTTCCACGCTCAAGTAATCGTCCAAACTCTCATCCAGATTTTTCAAACCCTTAACATTCAACTCCAGCCCATAGAAGTCTTACATTGTTGATGAAGCTTCAGAATCTTTTCCACATTGCGAGCATCTAAACAATTAGAAACAGAAAACCAAACAACAAAGCCATCTCTTATCATGAACAAGCTCGATGAGTTACATGAAAAAGCTTCATGAAAAGCATCAAATGTATATGAAAGAAGTAAAACATAACACACAAATAGCTATCTACGTTAACAGTCAAAAAATGAACAGCAGACTAGTTATCATAAATTTACTTCCTGCCATGTACAAAAAGTTGCAGCAACACAAATGGAATAGTATCACTGGAACTATCTTTTCATGTTCTATTGACATGAATTTATCCTCCTAACTCAAGGTAAGCTGTAATGTGAAAAAAAATTGTGGCCTATCACCGATTCACCAAAAAGGAAGTCCAAGGATACTCTGCCAGTAACAAGAACCGCACAGAAACCAATCACCACTGTTGTAGCTCTGCATAGGTGGTGGAGTCTAATCACCACAAATTCTGGCAGAAGGGAAGCAGTCAAATAATAAAGAGTTTCTTGAAGAAAGAAGACTCCAAATGCAATAAACCTTAACAATCCTAGCCCCTAGGGCAAAAAAAACTACTCCTTGGTTTGTTGCACATTAGGGGTGAGGAGGGGAGGAGCAGAAAATTAAGCTAAAAGTCTTGCAAACTGTAGTAGTAGAATAATAAATAAACCTGACAAAATATCATCTCCATGTGTTTAAAAGTGCAGCTTGAGTTTGCAAAAATATATATGAGATGATTCTCTTAATACAGTATTTAAATGATTTCAACGAAAAACAATGTTAACCACTGTGTCAAAATGATTGTGTAAGCTACATTACAAAATGTTAATGATTACTCCCGATTGTCTTGAACAAAATAATAAACCTCGTGCTTTTTAAAGGAAAGTAAGGGAGAAAAAGTGGGATTTTAGAAGTTTAGGTTGCATCAATAACTTTTCAGGACAACTTGCAAGATGTTTCCAGAAGTATAAAATCTTGAGGGTGGCAGTTGCCCCTCGATTTCCGTATAGCTCTGCCACTGTATGTAAAGCTACTCATGAATTTAGTGATAAGTTCTGGGCTTCTCCAACCAGTTGTGTAGAAAATCCACAAACAATGCTAGTTCATAGAACAGAATAACTGTAGAAATCCACAAACAATGCTACGTCATAGAATAGAATAACCCATTCTTCCGAAAGTAAATAGCAATATGGAAAATCTTTTTGTAGAATGAAGCAAATGCTAGCAAATCATTAAGCCTGCTTCAGTAAAATGTCTTCCCAAATTATAACCAAAGGCAATTATCATGCTGTGAAACATCAGACCAAAGGCCCTAAATTTTTCCAAGGTGTGAAAGATAAAATTTCAGCAAAGAGCTAAATGATAAAAAGGGAGACTGTATAGTTGAACTAAGTCAGAGAGACTGGATTAAGTCGAAACTTACGTGGTTACATGAGACACTCTTCCACGGAAAAGATCTTGCACAATTGTTCTTGCCTTCGGAACTTTTGAACAGCTCAAGCATCGCTCAAGCAAAGAAAAAAGTAAGGTAAGGAGCTCGTGACTGTCCTGCTGAACACCATTATCCAGCTCCAGGGTTACGATAAACGGAGCTGAATCAACGAAAGCCTTTTTACTAGCATGCAACTGTGCAAAGAGTCGAGCAAGTTGAAGCAAAACAGGTTGTTCTTTCAGAACATCCGGTTCCACTGAAAAAACACCCTCCCTGAATGGCTTATTCATGTACAGACACTGAAGTATGCTGTTGGCATAGCATGTCGCACCCAAATTCGTGAGCCCAGCTGGTGAGTCAGTGGAATCGCGAAGATCCTTGGATGGGTCACCACCAAATGAAAGAAGAATCTCAGACTTGCTCTGCCACAAGCCAGATTACCGACTTCCATTGTTATCCTTATGTTGACCAATTTCTAGATTGGTTTGAGCTTTTCCATTCCAATATGAGTGTGTAGGGCCTTTTTGTCTTGTGGTCTTTTTTTGTATACGGGCGGCATTCCCTTAATGCCTTACTAATATTCTCTCTTACTTATCAAAAAAAAATTATCTTTTCTATTCACTCGACAACCTTGGCATACAGGCTTGCAAACCATATATAGCTCGTTTACATCATCTTCAGTCACCTGACCCGTTGAGTGGATTTTCCTACACAATTTCATCATACCACCAAACCCAAAAAGAAAAAATAAACAAACAAAGTTTGTGATAACTAGAATAGCATTTGGTTCGAAGCAAAATTTCAGCAAACCCATGCTTCTAAAACCATGTTGCATAACATATTGTTCACAAAAGTATATCTTGTGCATTCTGGAGAAAGAATCAAAACGACATTGTTCAGCATCTCGATCTAAAAAATGTGCTTCAACAACCAATTTTCAGAACATTCCCCTCTCTTGTTTGAGCAAATAAAAGAAACAACAAAATCTTCCATTTTCATACATGCTTGAAAGGACAAGAATAAAGTTCACTCCCCTTTCAAGGACATAACAATCAAGTTAGCCTCTACCGGTATCCTTAAACACAGGGCCGGCCCTAGGCATAGGCCCACCAGGGAACCGCCTAGGGCCTCCCGTTTTGGGCCCAATAATTGGGCCCCGAAATAGCAGAATATATTAAATATTATGTATGTGAAGAATTTTATGAGTAGGCTAATGTGGCACAGCGGTAAGATGCGCGGGCAATAAGTGTAAAGTCGTGAGTTCGATCCTCAGTCTCTCCGTTTTTTTAACGCCAGGAGTTTAAAAAAGAGTCCTGCTAAAATCTGTACAGATTTTCTGTACAGATTTGTTGTGGGGCCCACTACGGGTCCTACACAAATGATCCGAGCCGTTGATTAAATGTAAAACAGTTTTTCAAAGGCCTCCGCGAAAAATCAGTTCAATCCGATACTTATAGATGCTCGATCCAATCATATAATGTTTTATGATCCGGGAATCTAAATCAAAAGTTAGATGATTGGATCGGGCATCTATAAGTATCGGATTGAACTGATTTTTCGCGAAGGCCCTCGAAAAACTGTTTTACATTTAATGAACGGCTCGGATCATTTGTGTGGGACCCGTAGTGGGCCCCACAGATTTTCTGTACCAGTAGACTTACTGTTTAAAAAATGGTTTCAAAATTTTAGTTTTGAGATTCGAACTCGCATCCTAAGGTTCTAAAGGGGCGGTACAACAACTTAGCCACAATTCTATCTTGCTTCCATTATTGAACAACTAATTTATATATCAACATTTAAAAGCACCATTTTTAAATACCGCCTAGGGCCTCGAAAAACTCAGGGCCGGGCCTTCTTAAACATACTTTCTCTAAATGACTTAAGAGTGGGGAAAAATTAAGATAAGAAAACATGTGATAACAAAATCAAAGGCTTCTAAAGAAGAATGCTGTCTTTAATCTTACCGGAAAATTCCCGAGGCTGGCTGCGCATTGTCATCCACTCGATGCCTTTTATTTTTATTTCGGGTATTTGGTCCATGACTCATACCTACACCAAAGAACCCAACTCTAACATCAACAAGAACAGTAAAAAAAAAAAACAAACAACAAAGCATGTACGAAAAAAGAACCATGATGCCACTCTAAATTTACACAAACACCTATGTCTCATTTGCATCCGCTGCTTTAAAAAACATGTGTCTATACTAGTAGATAAGTTTTTCAAAAAAACAACTACTAGTAGATACAACACTCTGCTCATCCAAAAGGGAAGGAAAATACAAACACAAGAAAAGAATACAAAAGATAGATTCACTTTCAACCGTTTTTACCAATTTAATGGTTTCAAATAAAAACTACAAAGTACAAATGAATCAACTCTATTTCTGAAGAATTCTGGTTCTTTTCCCCTGTTAGTTCCTGGATTTCTTCATAGATTACTTCGAAGATGGCTGGATTGCTCTGCAACTGCATTCTACAATGTTGCTTGGCACCGGAATAACTATTACAACACGGACTGCATTTTCTATGGTTAACATGCGTTCTGCGACCAGCCTTAGTGAGGATGCATTCACCAAATCCACAAGCACAAGGCCTCCTCGCCCAAGCAAATGTGGCATTTGAACAAGTAGAAGCCATGCCAACTTTACATGTCTAAGTAAAATTAGAGATATAGTGCCAATCCAAAACTTGTTATGTACAAATCAGCACGGAAAGATCCATTAAACTTCAGAACAAAAAAGATTGGATTGAAGACTACAATATCACTGATTTCCATGACTATCTACACATATCTGCCAAACTACAATATAGCTAATTGATCTGGATAGGAGAAGCTTAATCAATAAACCAAGTAAGAACCCAAGTCTCACAGTATATCAGCATACAACTCATCTCCTCTACATACTCCTCGTGATCTTCATCTCCATGCAAAGCCTAGAACAATTCTGTTTCCTAATAATCAGAGTAGTTCCTCCTTGTTCATTTAGTTGAACAAGTATAGGGGACAACGAAAACCGAAGAAAAGAGGTGATATTTCTTTACGAAAACCCAATCAATACCAATTTTCTAGATCTTTAAAATCACTTTTTGGAAAATCTAAGTCGAAAAAAACCCTCTTTTTTACGGATACAGAACAAGTCCTAACTCGAAGAAACCCTAACTATACATTTTGTCTAACTCGAACCAATTTCTGTGCCATTGTCTGGTGAAACGAAGCCACAAAAAAAATACACAGATTTGTTTTTAATTTCAAACCCTAACTCGAAAAATACCCTTTTTTTTACAGATACAAACCCTAACTCGAGAGAGAGAGAGAGAGAGAGAGAGATACAGATCGAGCTTGTTTTACAAATACAGAACAAACCCTAACGAGAGAGAGAGAAAGAGAGAGATACAGATCTCGAGAAAGAGAGATACCTTGTTAGTGGGCTTCAATCTTCTTCTTCATCGTTCTTCTTCGATTTCTTCATTTTCCTTTCCTCATTGGTATTCTCTCTCTTTTCTCTCTCTCCTCTGTGTGCGTTTGAACGAAATGGGGAAGAATGGGAATAAGGATCCGTGTGTGGGGAAAGTATGACCCGTTATGTTTTGATCCGACCCAGATGGTCATTTTACCCGCGTGTTGCCTTCCTTTTATCAGAGCCGTTGGATCTCATCCAACGGCTCACACGCGAAACGTCCGCATTTTTTAAAATAAGGTCGACCTTACTGGATGGGGAGTGTGTGTGTGTGTGTATATATATATATAAAACGTGTCCCCCATTTTTTGAAAATTTGCATGTCGAGGTGTCGGTGTCGTGTTCGTATCCAGTGCCCGTGTCCTTGTCCGTGCTACATAGGCTCAAACGGAACATGCAAATATCATTGGGCTGAAAAAGTGCATGCGCAAACAATTAACTACAATGTATGATGCAATCCAGAACAGTTGCACCATCATGTCCCTCATCCAGTCTCCCTCTGAAATTACCCTCGACCATATACACCACAATCCTCGTACACCAGCTTAGATGCAATCCCACATGCCCAGCCCAAGGATACATCTTAAATGTCAACGTAAATTTTAAAGTTACCATCAAAATCTATATTGTCTAGTATTATCATAGAACACAACCCCAGCCATGAGCCATTAACTGTTTCTCTTCAAAAAAAAATTGCCAAGATTAAGTAAATCTCAATTAACACTTCTGTTGATGGTTGTCTAGTATTGGTTTTCGATAAAAGAAAACGAGGTTGTTGAACAAAGTTCCTCTTTGGAGAAACATAAACAGTCTTCAAGATACAGTGATGTGTTCTGACGGTGCTGAACACACGAGAATAAATTATACAAGATAACTAGAAGCTGAAACAGACATCTCATGCAACACGTCCCAAGTAAAGCAAGGCAGAAATTATTACTATGGCTATACCATATCGGAAATGGCCTTTCATAGATAAACCAGAATAGAAAGAGAATGTGTTTTTGCCTTGAAGAATCCAGGCTCATAAATAGAGAGAAATAAGATTTGATAGTGAAAGAAGTAGGCTACATTCACTTTCTTGGAAAAATTTCAGCTAATATTGAAACCATGGGGATTAGTGAGAAGAGGTGTGTTGTTGTTTTCGTACTCATTAAATGAACCTAACAAAAAACATATGGCAACAGGTTTTTGCATAACCAGTGAACTCCACCTTGTAGGTGACATGGACCAAAACCTCCACCTAGCCCTGCTCTTTCAAAACTTACAAGAGCTTTTATCACATAGATAGAACAGGATCACCAAATTCAAATACTTGTGAGATTACATTAAAAAGCTAAAATTGGCACGACAGTGGTTAAAAACAAAGATGTGTTGCTTACCATGTCTATAATTGATCAGTTAAACAGAAATCACATATATCAGCAAAACAAGTTAAGATTAAGACAGTAAAGACTTTCAAGATTTCCCATTATAAGAAATGTGACAGAAAGTATCATCCGAGGTACATGAATGCCAAAGTACATTTCAAAAAGCAACTATGCCAAAACGAAGCATTTCAAACTCGAAGCTAATCATCGTAATCATGTTATAAGGGCTTTTAAATAACAAAAGAAAATAAATCCCACATACAGAACTATAAAGTAAAGCTACATAATTGCTCAACACCGACAGAAAAGGATCCAAATTTATCCCCAACATCAAACCCAGCCCACTTACCAATACTTTCCAAAACCACCAAATGATGACAATCAAATACCCTTTTTCACAGATCATCCTCCATTCTCAAGTACTCCCCAATATCAGCCTGGTGCAGCACAACAATCCCATTTGGGTCCATCTTCCTACAATCCTGGGTTGACTTCGCCGCAATTCCGAAACCCAATGGCACATCCGCCATTGAAAACACCACCACCCCATCCCCAGCAACAATATTCTCCGTTATCCTCCCCAACCCACCTGTTAGGTACACATCATTTGTCAAAATATTAAGCATTTTGTTTCAATAAGTCAAACAAACATGTTGTACAAAGATATCAAAACTACATCAAATTGACTAAAAAAATGTCAAATTGAGTTCTAAGTCAGATCAAGGAAGACTCAAATCTGCAAATTCACAAATTTACAACATTTACTAGAGGCTGGAGATCGTCCTATTCGGTTTTATTTGTTACAAAATACAGATTCTGTTTCAACAAGTCTATAAACATGTTGTACAACAACACCAAAACTAAATCAAATTCCCTCATGCTACGCCAAAGTGAGTTGTACACTTGTACTCAACTCAAGGAAGACTCAAAGTTACAAAGTTCCGACTTTTACTACAATGTGTTTCCTTCAATGAGTCTACAAACACAACAGCAACTTATACAACAATTTGTACAACATGAGTACACACTGCCTAATTTGTGGTCGGGCGGGTTACTGTAATTTTTCCCTTAAACCAAAATGCAAAAGTTCTAGATGTACTTGGTGTACAACTTTTTTTCCTTTTCTTTACTTAAAGTTAATGATGCTAAGCCACTCATCGACTCATTAAAAACTCATTTGAGATTGATTCAAGTGATAACAAGCTAAATTTGAACAAAAGTTAAGTTTTCAACCAAATCCTTAACACTTTAATTCTCGGGCTCAATAAGCTTACATATTATACAAATACCACACTTCTCAAGCTCGACTCCATTAAAGCTTGTTCGGGATTTCAGTTCAGATGACAAACCACTAGAGCTCAACGAGCTTGAAACCCTAATTCTAAGTTTGTAAGAAAAATTGCACCAACTAGGCAGTTACGCAACTTTCATTAAAACTCATTTGAGATTGTTTCAATTGAAAACAAGAAAATCCAAACAAATATTAGAAGCCTGTTGAGTTTTCAAGCAATGCTTTAACAACCCAATTATCGGGCTCGATAAGCTTACGTAGCATAAAATACCAAACTACTCAAGCTCAACTCCATTAAAGCTTGTTCCGGACTTCAGTTTAGATGATAAACAACTAAAGCTTTATTTGAAAGCTTAACGAGCAAGGAATTATGTTCATATTACAAACAATCGAACCTTGACTACAAAACGTAACGGAGCCGGCTGCAGCCCCAAAATTTAGGGGTGATAACCGAGGCAAACGAGCTGAGCAGGTAGTTGATCAAGCTTTAACGTGCTTCAAAAATATGTTCGAGCTTAGCTTGTTTATGAGACGAGCTTATCTCAAATGAGCTTTAATCAAGCCAAACCCGAGCCGATCTCAAGTAGCTTGAATTTTTTATATCTATTAAGCCCAACGAGCCTAGCAGTAGCTTGTTCAAGCTTGGTTTGAAATCTTAATGAGCTTCCAAAAAAAAATGTTCAAAGCTTGGTTTGTTTATGCAACAAACCAATCTTGAACAATCTTTCAACGAACGAACACGAGCTCAGACTCGATTAGATTGGTTTGTTTAGCAGCCCTAGCCCTAATTCTGTTTAATCTAAAGTATGCAAGAAAAATCATAGCAATTAGGAAATTACCCACCTTTCAAGACATGATTCCCGTACAAGAACGACATCTCCGAGGTGGGTTTGAGCCAGACCTTGTGCTTGGCATTGGTAGCCAACAGATTAAGGCACTGAATGGTCAAGTGAAAGCTACCTCCTTTGGTGAATTTGCCCACTTGTGTACCCAGAGAGACAAGCTTTTCGCGCTTGATGTTGGTGGCTCGCTTGACCAGGGACTCGCTCACGTAGTGGACTCTGTTCTTCTGCAACCGGAAGCAGTATCGACCTGGGGCTGGGTCGGGGCCTTCGTGTGATGGGTTCTCGACGACGTTCTTGAGGTTGTTTCCAGTGAACTTGAAGAGCTTTTCGAAGACCTGTGTGGTTTCTTTCTCGTCCAATGGCCTCATGACGCTAGGGCTCAGGGGTTTGGGGTTTCTGCTAGGGTTTTGAGGAATGAAGAAGAAGATTTCCCCGAAGTGAGTCGGCGGAGAAAAGTGGGTAGCAGAGAGTCGGCGTTTTCTTTGTCTCTTTGAGGAGTGAGTAGATATTCCTTCCGAAACCTAAATTTACTTATGTATTAAGGGTTATCACAGTCCAGGTCCTTAGACCTTAACACATGCAACAAGATAGTCCCTAATTTTCTAGAAGTGTGCACTTTGACCCCTGGTCTCTTTTATAATATATATATATATATATGGTTTCGGTTCGGTTCGGTTCGGGGATCTGCTGAACCATATCCGCCCCGATACCCGTTCGGGTATCCAAGGCCTCAACCATAGCCATACCCACGGGGAATTTTTCGGTTATGTTTCGGGGAAAATTTTCGGTTACGGTTCGAGTACCCATCGGTTCGGTTCACTTTGCCATCCAAACTTTTGGGGGTTTTGTTTTCGTTTCGTTTACTAAGTAAACACCTTGTTTGGTTCCACAGAAAAGAAAAGAAAGAGACAACGAGTACCAACCAACCAAACCTAGCCTTGCGAGTTGCGTCCAAATCAAAATGTCCACTTCCTATTTTCTCTCCTTCCTTGTTTCCTTTCTTTTTGGTTAACCAAAAAAAAGTGGGAGTGTACTCTCTCACCATCTCAAGGGTGTTCCGATTTTTAAAAAAATGAACTTTTAGAAATGGAAGGTAATTTCAACCTTAAAAATTATATGTTTATACAAATAATTTTTCTATCAATATGAATCTTGTTTTATAGATCTCATTGAGATCTTTTATACGGTGCAAAAAAAATTAAAAAATTATTTTTCATTTTCATAATATTTGAGCTTGAAATTATCTTCTTTTTAAAAAAGAAAGCGGAACGGAGCCTCACACGACACTACTATTTGTAAGGAATTTTACCGCACATATATGTAGTATATATTTCTAAGGTATATCACTAGATTTCTAGTTTCTTTACATTTTCATTTAAAAATGATTTCCAATGTACATTAAAAAAATATTTTCAAATCATAATTGACTTTTTTTTTCCTCGTACAAACACGATTCGTTTATGAAGCAATTGAAGTCCGACAAAACTAATTTTGGACATGGATATTCTTCTCGACAGGTTCTATAAAATGAAGGATTCCAAATATTTTATTTTGTGCCCGGAATGGTCCCAAAAAAACAAAAAAATTGGAGAGAACCGAACATCGATAGAATTTGATAGCCGATTTAGCCGAACAAATTTGAACTCCACTTTTAAAGATAAGTTGGTGTTACAAAAATTCGCTTAAACTCGAGAAGGCATAAGTGTAGCTTGCCCATCAACTGCCCCTATTTGTTTCTTTCATGCCATTTTTTATGATTAGGAGTACCGCCTATGTTACAAATTCTATTTTCATCACACTGGTATCGATGCAACTCTACAAGACCTTAAAAACTACTCCCTCCGTCCCACTTTGTTTCGCCTGTTTCCTTTTTGGGACGTTTCAAAAAATTGTTTATATCTCACAATCTATAATATTTTATATATTCAATATGGATATTGTTTGATAGATCTCAATTTATTTTTTTAAACAAAGTTTTCAAAATCATAAAAAATAGGGAAATTTATATAAATGGTCCTCCTAATTTCATCCGAGTTTCATTTTCGTCTTCCAAGTATCAATTACAACTCTTTTGACCTTCAAGTTTGGTTTTCGTACCAAATTGGTCCAATTGATAACTTCTGTAAGCCAAACTAGATGGAAAAAATTAGATTGATGGCAGTTTGGACGTTGCAGTTCTTACCAAGTTGGTCCAATTGATAACATCTGCCATCAATCTAATTTTTTCTGTCCAGTTTGGCTGACAAATGTTATCAATTGGACCAACTTGGTACAAAAACCAAACTTGAAGGTCAAAAGAGTTGCAATTGATACTTGGAGTATGAAAATGAGACTCGGGTTCTAACACTGACGTTTGATCGATCTTTGATTAGAAACAAAAAGCAGCTTTTGAAATGCTAATTTCCTTTTTTTTATGACTTAAATAGTAGGGTTCTAATAGATGCACCTGTCAAGCGCTAAAGTTGTGATTTGAAGGAAGTCTTTCTCAATCGAAATGGGGTCCGAGGGTAATACAAATTTGTCAGGGGACGTCTTAATTGACATGTATAGTAGAGTTAAGCTAAAGGCTTCAGATGGAAGGGTGTGTGGCAGCGGACTTGATAATTCAGCGGTAAGAAATGTCAAATTAATGAATGTTCAGGGTAAGAAGATTATGGCTAACAATGACGTCAATTCAAGAGGAATTAGTAACAAAAAGGAATGTTTGGATTTCACTGTCAAACGCAAGGCATTGGTACTTGGGGGCAATAATACATTTCCTTCTAGAGTCACGAAGAAGGCACGTTTGACAAACCTGGCAAAGCAGGAAGCTGTGATTTCCTATAGAGACATAAAGGGAAATAGAGAAAGAAGAGATGGTCAGGCAAATATAAATGATGAAGGAACTGCTCTTAAAATGCTTGATCCATTGAAACAAGGAAGATTGACGTATTTGGGATACAGACATGAGGTGGGAGATATGGTTTGGGGAAGGGTTGAATCACATCCATGGTGGCCGGGGCAAATATTTGATGAAGCTTTTGCATGTCCATCGGTTTGTAATACAAAGAAAAAGGGTCTCGTTTTGGTTGCATTTTATGGTGATAACTCCTATGGATGGTTTGAACCAGGTGAACTTATTCCTTTTGATCCTCACTTCACTGAGAAATCTAAGTAGATTAACACTCAAGGATTTTTTACTGCTGTTGGGGAGGCTAAGAATGAAGTGAATAAAAGAGCTGCACTGGGCTTGACTTGTTTTTGCCGGAACCCTAACAACTTTCACACAACACATGTTCAAGGGTTCTTAGAAGTGGATGTGAGTGGTTATGAAAATGGCTGTGTCTATCCAGTGGAGCAGATTGAAAGGGCTAGAGACGGTTTCCAGCCAATTAAGTCACTTTCTTGTCTGCAGAAATTGGCGTTGATGTCACAGAGTGGTATGCAAAGAAACGTTGGATGGATGAAGAATGTAGCTCGTTTGCTTGCTTATCGGAGGGCTGTGTTTGAGGAGTTTGATGAGACTTATGCTCAGGCATTTGGGGTATAGCCAGTACGCCCTGGAGGTTCACTGCTAGTTTTAAAGAACTCGCGAGAAGTACGGCCACAAGGTATTGTTGATTTCGTACTGCGTTTTTTGTTTATGTTGATCATTTCGGTGGAACGTACTTGAAATCAATTTGACCAGGTGCATAATGTAACATGCAACTTTCGTTCACAAATAGTGCAAAATGTTTGTATTTTAATAGAAGCAAAGATACTCAACTCAAAGTTTCGTGTTTGATTCGTGAAATTAAGGCTTTGAACATTTCCAGAAGTGAACATTTCTGTACAAATCATGATGCTATTCTGTCGAGGAATAGTTTAGCTCCCCCCCACCCCATCTCTCTTGACAAGAATTCAGTGATTTAAATATTTAAAGCAAATGACCGATAGTTGTATTCTTGGCTTCCACAAGCTTGGCATTTCCATGCATAAGTTACAAAATATGCATCTATTCTTTATGCAAGTTCTGCTCTCTTGTATACCCTTTAATATCCTCAACATGGTCAGTACTCCAAAGGGCTACACTAAGTGGCCAATGTCCAATGTGCAATCTCCAAGACCTTTTCTTCAAATAAGGGAGAGTGTTCACTTAAGAAAACCGTTCTAAAAGTTCTATGTGCTATTTATCAAATTTGTAAGGAAGATAGACAATGTCACTACCAAACATCGAAAAATTCCTATTCCATTGAAGTAGCTGCTAAACTTGTGTCTCACGCGACATGTCAATTTGGACTTGATGTGTACACAGATACATGATAAGCTCGTAGTAGGTATCTTGCATGGTACCCAATCAGTAATGGTGCCTTATGCGGTTTATATGTGGTTTATAGATGTGCTCAATATCACCAGCTTTGACAGTTTCAATCTATTGCTTGCTTCCACAAATGTGGTGCGAGCTCCATTGGAGATGTCATGGTCATGCGTTCAACCCTAGAAGCAAGACGATCTGGAAACTCAAAGGACCATAGTTTGGGAATCTGAAAAGAAAGAGTCAGGTTGTGGAGAACGCATAAATCAAATATATCATAAAGCATATGGCCACGTTGGACTTTGTACCTAACTAAAAATAGTTGGGATTCTTGCAACCAATAATTGTTGAAGTTCAATGAACAAAATCCAGTATTTTGAGTCCTTTCTTAGTCACTACTTTTCCTGAACCTTTAATGACTCTCTTTCGTAGGTTGTGCAATATACTAGCGTAAATTGCTGATTGTCAATTATGTACACATTTAAGCCTTTTCCTTCTCTATCTTATATCCTTGCTCCTGTTGTTAATTTGCAGCTCCATTAAGTGTTCAACGAGTAATCAAGAAAACAATTGGTATGTTGAAGTTCAATGACCAAAATCCGGTATTTTGAGTCCTTTCTTAATCACTACTTTCCTGAACCTTTAATGGCTCTCTTTCGTAGGTTGTGCATTATACTTGTGTAAATTGCTGATTTTCAATTATAAGTACGCATTTAAGCTTTTCCTTCTCTATCTTATATCCTTGCTCTTGTTGTTTGCAGCTCCATTAAGGGTTCAACGAGTAATCAAGAAAACAATTGGTACTAGGTCCCCTAGAACTCTTCCAAGTACTGTAGCTTTCAAGAATGTGAGAGACCATTCTTCTTCTTCTTCCAAACCTCCAAAGAAGTCCAGAGAGAAGCCCATTAAGAAGCCAATAGCATTGAATGAGATGAAGCCATCTACTGGAGAAAAGAAAGCAACCAACCCGACACCTTTAAAAGTTCAAGGTGATGAGAAAATGGTGGGTCCGACTGAACCAACAGTGGTGGTGATGAAGTTCCCTCATCAATCACCACTGCCTTCTGTTTCCCAAATGAAAGCAAAATTTGCTCGTTTTGGCAATACGAGGGTAAATTACAGCTTGCCAGCCTCAAAAGTTTTGTCAAACAAGCCGGTTGAGGAAGAATCTCCTGGTGCCGTTCCAAAATTAAGTTCAGGCCTAAAGAAGTCGACAAATGATGGAAATGGGTCTATTGATAGAATTACCAAAGCTGTCAATGCCATTAACAAGAAATATTGCCAAGTGGAGGCGAGGAAAAACAAGAGCAATCAAAGTACTAGTTCCACCACCAATGACGTCGACATTTCCCGGCCAATGTTGATCCTTCTGTGGAAATGCAGTTACATTGTAGCTGATTTGATGAATTCATCTGCATATGGAGCAACACATTGGTAACTTATTTATACACAGATATACCAAGAAAAAAGTTTCATAGTTTTGTAGAGTTTAGAGAGCCTTTTGGCTTGAAAAACAAAGAATACAGAGACATCTAATCTGTCCTTAGTTTTTATTTTTTGTTTCGGTTATTCGGGTAGTGATCTCATAGCTGCTGCTGGACTTAACATTTGCAAGTAGTCTTGTGAAATTTGCTCTGATGAGATTTTTGTTGCTTTCATTTTGATGAGCATGGCATGGTATATACTATCATGCTTGTGTAACTATTGTTGAGCCAGCTCTAGTTTATGTCACTTGAAGTGCAGGCTATGTTACATGTCCTTCAAAATGTTTTAAGTATCCGTGCGACTGTGTCGTGCTCTCGAGACTCGGATAAGTATATGAGGTCGGTGTGGGACATGTTTAGTCAGACAATAACTTCGTAAACAACTTTTGTTACTCAAATATCTCAGTGGCTACGCACAGAACTCCTATAGTACGCATGAAAGATAGATTCTACATATTCCGTCGTGTCCCCGTATCCTTGAAATGAAAATATTAGGAATCCGATACACAGACACGTACCCGCATCCGACATCCGTACTCGAGTCCATGCCGCATCAAGTGCAATTATTTGCCCAGATGCATCAATTTGTCGGTTTTGTGACATTTTAATGAGGCTTTGCAGAGCTGATGTAAAGATTTGAATTTGTCAGTAAAACAAACCATGATCTATAGTCTTGAATACAGCTCTAGCTTTTTCACTGATCTGTTTAAAGATAGGCCCACGGCTCCCTCTCAACAGCATGGCTTTCCTTGCCTTCCTGCTCTCACTAGTGAGGATAGTCAAAACTTATGTCTACCCATATCCAATGAGGAAATTTGGCATTGTATTAAAAGCATTCAACCTTATAAGGCTCCTGGCCCTGATGGGATTCAAGCCATTTTTTATCATAAGTATTGGAATGTAGAAGGGCAAGAAGTCTGTAAATTCATCTAACTTTGCTTTGAGACCAATTCTGTTCCTAGGGACATGAATAAAACTTTTATAGCCTCCGAAAGTGGATAAACCAGAGAATATCAAGATGTTTAGACCCATAAGCCTTTGTATAATGTGTGGTGTACAAGACTATTTCTAAAACTCTTGTGGCTAGGATTAGGCCTCTCCTCAATAAAATTATTATCCCCTATCAAAGTAGCTTTATCCTTGGTAAATCCACCAATGATGACATTATCATTACCCAAGAGGTTCTCCACAGACTGAGAACTAAAAAAAAAAAGGAAAGAAAGGGGGAATGATTTTCAAAATTGATTTGGAGAAAGCCTATGACAAAGTTTCTTGGAAGTTCTTGTCTGACACTTTACGTTTCTTTAACTTCAATGAAGCATGGATTGAGTTGATTATGAGTAGTGTGTCTAATGTGAGTACTGCCATATTGTGGAATGGGAAAACTTTGGATGAGTTGTCGCTGGAAAGAGGGCTCAGATAAGGTGACCCCTTCTCACTTTATTTGCTTGTCCTCTGTATGGAACGTCTCTCAATTCATGAAAAGAGGAGCTCCGATTTATGCCAAACGGCAAGGAGTTCGTGTGGTTGGGCGGCATGGGTGGCGTGGCTCCCGCCGTGGTTGCTGTTGAGTGCCGCGATTTTTGCTTAACGGCTTGGTGAGCACCCGCGGCTGTGGCTGGTTGTTGGATCGCTGTGTCAGTTCCGGTTGGGTTGGCCTGTGGAGGCATGGTGGTGATTGGTGATGTTTGGCAGGCGATCGGGGCGCGCTGCTGTCTGATCGTGGGTGTCGGAGATGGGCAGCTTGGTTGGGTTTCTTGGGTTGGGCCTAGCCCTCTTGGCTAGCTGCTCTTTTTTGTGCTTAATTGTTTGATTTGGGCTTTTTAGGCTGGGGTGTTGAGCTTTATTTATTTTATTTGGATTTGCCTTTTTAGTTGGGAAAAATGACGGTCCAGGACGTATTTTGATAATTAATACCCGTCAAGGACAAACTAAGAACATTTATTAATGCTGAAAATATCCTTGATGGGAATTAATTATCAAAACACGTCCTTGACCAAAATTTTCCCTTTTAGTTGTTTCGGCTTCGGCCTTTGGATGTATTTTTCAACTTTTGATTGATTGTACATATCTCCTCCCCTTAATAAAATGCAGAAATGCTATCAACACAAATCGTATGTGCACAGATCGTGCACATACAACTCCGTGGGGCCCACTATGGGGTTTCAAAAAATAATCCAAGTCGTCCATTAGCTTTAAAATTACTTTCTAATTCATCATGTAAAAAATCAGTTCAATCCGATACCTCTAAGTATTTGATTCAATCGGCTAAATGTTTCTTCAGATTTCAAAATCCTAAAGTATAAGCGAAAATTTGAATGATTACATTAAGTATTAAAAAATATCGGATTAAGCTGATTTTTTACTTGATGACTTAGAAAATCATTTTAAAGCTAATAGACGGCTTGGATTATTTTTTGGGACCCCGTAATGGGCCCCACGGAGTTATATGTGCACGATCTGTCCATATACTATCTGTGTTGATAGCATTTCTGAATAAAATGTTCGCTTCGCCGTTAAAAAAAGCTTGTAAAGTAATCTAGTAGTATCTATCTAGATGTTTGTCTACTTCTCAATTTCCCTGGAAATAGACGCCTCCCGTCTCCCACCATACAAAGCCAGACGCAACGCTCTGAAAATTGCTTCTTCGCACTCATCTCCGCCGAACAAACCCAGGCGCTGATCCCCTTGGCGGCGAAGGTCTACTGCGCAGCCAAACCCCGACCCTGACAAAATAATTGTTAGTCTTTGTGCCATCAGCACTCTCCATAACCCCAACTCAGAGCAGGTAACAAATTCACTCTATTGTGCTCCATACTCCCCTTTACAGCACTCTCCCCTTCCCCCCTTGAAATTTGAAGTACTCTGTCATCATCTTTCATACAACATCTTCACTTAAACCTCGTGCACGCGAACTGTTCGACAAAAAAGTGTCTTTGGAATTTGAAATATGAAATTTCCAGACACTTTTGGACAGCTCGGATGGGCCGACGGGTTCCACATGGATATACCCTATCGGTATACAAGATATTCTCACGTATGTAGGAGCGGTCAAAAATCATGACACTTTCCTCAGGGTTCAAAACGGAGCCCAAAAACATTCTTGAGAATAAAATGTGTTGGAGAGGTAAAGAATGGTTAGCGATTAGAATGAAGGAATGGAGGAGTGATTTGGAGGGGCCGAGGAGGAGGCATAAAATGTGACCGAGCCCGAGTCATCAGGGCTGTCTACGTATCCGGTGAACAGGGAATCAGGTCAAACGTAGTTCCAATTTCTCTCAAGGAGCTGGCTCTCCTCTCTGAAAATCTTTCTCTTCTCTCTAAAGGAGATGGCGCTCTCTCACTAGAAATCTGTGTCCTCTCTCTAGAGGAGATGGCTCTCTCTCTCTATAAGTCTGTCTGTCTCCTCTTTCTCTGTGTGTGTGTCTCTCTCTCTCTGTTGTTTTTTGTAAATGTATACCTTGTATTTATAGGCAGAGACCAAAACCTCACTGGACCCATCTTGCCGCGGATCTTGCCCGTCCGTGGCCCTGTCTACTGCTGCCCTATCTATTCGCGGCCCTGTCTGCGGGAGTCTATCGCGGTCTTGTCCGCGGGCCTGTCGCAACCCTGTCAGTCTGTGGCCCTGCCGCGGGACCCTTGCGGGCTTTTCGCGGCCCTGTCAGCGGGACCCTCTCGCGGACCTACCGCGAGCTTGTCTGTCCGCGGGCCTGTCGCGGCCCTTTCTACGGGAGGCTGCCTGGTCCGAGTCTGTGTGGCGCAAGCCTTCCTGCTGTTGAAAGTCGTCTGCATCTCCAACAGGCCCTACCCTATCTGCCACGTGTCACTCATATGCAGGTGCCGCGTGAAAGGTGGTCAAAGCTCTGACCTGGTCAACTAAAGTAATTTTGACCTTTCCTACAACATACAGCATAGAACCTAACCCCATTTTCCTCCAAACCCTAAATTCCCATTCCGATATGCCAAAAAAAAAAACACTCAATCCATCATATCCATCAAAATGTCGTCCTTGTGATGAATTCACCCTAACCCAATGATTCCGCACATGAAAATCCACTAAAAAAAGGAAAAATCAAAGAACTAAAAGAAGGAAAAATCAAAGAACAACCCGAAGGAGTTCTTTTATCTTAACTTCATAGATACTAGAACAAAAATTCTAAATATCTCAAACGTTAAATAGACGGATCTAGACTCTGGATTCAAACTCACAAAAATCTCTCGAACCCAGATGAAAAATCGGGATGAGGAGGGCGCTGTGAATTGACAAAATGAGCGTAAATCAGTTTACAAAAAACAACATATGTGCCATTCAAAATTCCAAAATATGGTGTAGTGTGCGACTACTATACTCCTTTGATGTGAAATGCGAAATACAGAGCCCTAAAAACCCCTATGAAAATGACCCAGAGAAGGGTTCACAACATAGAGTGGTAGCAAACTTTTGCATAGGAGTTTGGAACCCAATGATGCCTTATAAAATCTCTTAATAAAGTGTTACTTTTGCAGATAAAAATTAATAATAAGAAAGTGATGCCTTACAAAATCATTACTCACAAACCAAAGATACATAATGGAATTAGAACTTGCGTGTGTGTAGAGAGAGATAACAAACCTATTTTCCAGCAGATATGGAGAAAGCTTTGGTAATGAGCCTTGAAGAATCAGTCGTCATCGATGAGGAAATGCTACTATACTTGTTCATCACCGGAATCCTACCCAACCGTTAAGAACCCATCATCTGCATTTTAAGGACTAATATCACAAATAGGATTGTAAACTAAGATTATGATGTTATTTTTTGGTCCTCTGAGGATTAGTTTACAATCCTATTTGTGATATTAGTCCTTAAAATGAAGATGATGGGTTCTCAATGGTTGGGTAGGATTCCGGTGATGAACAACCGGTATAGCGGCATTTCCTCGTCGATGGCGACAGATTCTTCGAGGCTCATTACCAGAGCTTTCTCCATATCTGCTGAAAAATGGTTTTGTACTCTCTTTCTACACACGCAAGTTCTAATTCCATTATGTATCTTTGGTTTGTGAGTAATGATTTTGTAAGACATCATTTTCTTATTATTATTTTTTATCTGCAAAAGTAACACTTTATTAAGAGATTTTATAAGCCATCATTGGGTTCCAAACTCCTATGCAAAAGTTTGCTACCACCCTATGTTGTGAACCCTTCTCTGGGTCAATTTCATAGGGTTTTCGGGGCTCTGTATTTAGCATAGGGTTTTCGGGGCTCTGTATTTAGCATTTCGCATCAATGGAGTATAGTAGTTGCACACTACCCCATATTGTGGGTTTTTGAATTATGTTGTTTTTTGTGAACTGAGTTACGCCGATTCACAACGCCCCCCTCGGCCCTATATCTCATCTGGGTTCGAGAGATTTTTGTGGGTTTGAATCCAGAGTCTGGATTCGTCTATTTAACTTTTATGATATTTAGAATTTTTGTTCTAGTGTTTGTGAAGTTAAGAAAAAAGAACTTCTTCGGGTTGTTCTTTAATTTTTCCCTTTTTAGTGGATTTTCATGTGCTGAATCATTGGTTTTGGGTGAATTCATCACAATGACGACATTTGATGGATTGAGGTTTTGTTTTTGGCATATTGGAATTTAGGGTTTGGAGGAAAATGGGGTTAGGTTCTGATGTTAAGGTGGGGAGTTTGAGTGTGGAGAAATCGAGAGAAATCCTTGTATACTGATATCCATGTGGTACCCGTTGGCCCATCTGAGCCGTCCAAAAGTTTTTTTGCCGGAAACCTAAGAACTTTCGCATAGCACGTGTTCAAGGGTTCTTAGAAGTGGATGTGAGTGGTTTTGAAAATGGTTGTGTCTATCCAGTGAAGCAGATTGAAAGGGCTAGAGATGGTTTGCTTGCTTATCGGAGGGTGTGTTTGAGGAGTTCGATGAGACTTATGCTCAGGAATTTCGGGTACAGCCAATACGCACAGGAGGTTCACTGCTGGTTTTAAATGACTTGCAAGAAGTACGACCACAAGGTATTGTTGATTTGGTACTGCATTTTTTTTGTTTATGTTGATCATTTCAGTTTAATGTATTTGAAATCAATTTGACTGCGTGCATAATGTAAGGTGCAACTTTTGTGCACAAATTGTGCAAAATGGCATTTGTATAGTCTAATATAAAAGCAAAGATGCTCAACTTGAAGTTTCATGCTTGAGTTTTGAAATTAAGGCTTTGAACATTTCCAGAAGTGATCACTTCTGTACAGATGATGATGCTATTCTGTCGAGGAATAGTTTAGTTTTTCCCCCTCTCTCTTGATAAGAAAAATTTATGATTTTGAGTGAGTGACTGATAGTTGTACTCTTGGCTTCCACAAGCTTTGCATTTTCCATGCATAAATCACAGAATCTTGACTTCTGAGTTTATACATCTATTCTTTATGCAACTTCTGCTCTCTTGTATACCCTTTTAATATCATGAACAGTGACAGTACTCCAAAGGGTTACATTAAGTGGCCAATGTGCTATTTATCAAAGTTTTAAGGAAAATAGACAGTATGACTACCAAACATTGAAGAATGCCTATTCCATTGAAGTAGCTGCTTCCGTTTGTGTCTTATGTGACATGTCAATTTGAGCTTGATATGTACAGAGATACATGATAAGCTTATAGTAGGTTTCTTGCGTGGTGCCCAATCGGTAAATGGTGCCTTATGCGGTTTCTATGGGGTATATAGATGTGCTCAATATCACCAGCTTTGATAGTTTCAACTTTCAATCTATTGCTTGCTTCCAAAAATGTGGTGCAAGCTCAATTGGAGATGTAATGTTAATGTGTTCAACCCTAGAAGCAAGATGAAATGGAAACTGAAACGACTATAGTCTCAGAATCTGAAAAGAAAGAGTCAACTTTTGGGAAACGGATGAATAAAAAAATATCATTGAGCATTTATATGTCCACATAGGATTTTTGTACCTAACCAAAAATAGTTGGGATTCTTGCAACCAATATTTGTTGAAGTTAAATGACCAAAGTCTGGTATTTTGAGTCCTTTCTTAATCACTACTTTCCTGAACCTTTAATGGCTGTCTTTCGTAGGTTGTGCAATATACTCGCGTAAATTGCTGATTGTCGATTATAAGTACGCTTTTAAGCCTTTTCCTTCTCTATCTTATATCCTTGCTCTTGTTGGTTGCAGCTCCATTAAGGGTTCAAACTTCAACGAGTAATCAAGAAAACAATTGGTACTAGGTCCCTAGAACTCCTCTAATTACTGTAGCTTTCGAGGATCATTCTTCTTCTTCTTCCAAACCTCCAAAGAAGATGCCAAGTTCCGAAGAGAAGCCATTAAGAAGCCAACGGCATTGAATGAGATGAAGCCATCGACTGAAGAAAAGAAAGCAACCAACTAGATACCTTTGGAAGTTCAAGATGATAAGAAAATGGTTGGTCCGACTGAACCAACAATGGTGGTGATGAAGTTCCCTCGTCAATTACCACTGCCTTTGGTTTCCGAAATGAAAGCAAAATTTGCTCGTTTTGGGAAACTCGATGAGTTGGGAACGTGTGTGTTTTGGAAATCTTCAATGTGCCAGGTTGTGTTCAAGAAATTCTCCAGTGCTCAGGCGGCATATAATCTTGCACTCTAAAATAAGGTTCTATTTGGCAACATGAAGGTAAATTACAGCTTGCGAGCCTCAAAAGTTTTGTTCCCAGATGGATCAGGTGAATCAAGCAAGCCGGTTGAGGAAGATTATCGTGGTGTGGTTCCAAAATTAAGGTCTGGCCTAAAGAAGTCGACAAATGATGAAAATGGTTCTATTGACAGTATTACAAAAGCTGACAATGCCATTAACAAGAAATATTGCCAAGTGGAGGCAAGGAAAAACGAGAGCAAAGTACTAGTTCTACCACCAGTGACGTCGACATTTCCCAGCAAATGTTGATCCTTTTGATGAAATGCAGTGACATTGTAGCTAATCTGATGAATTTATGTGCATATGGAGAAGCACATAGGTAACTTATTTATACACAGATATACCAAGAAAAAAGTTTCATAGTTTTGTAGAGTTTAGAGAGCCTTTTGGCTTGAAAAACAAAGAATACAGAGACATCTAATCTGTCCTTAGTTTTTATTTTTTGCTTCGGTTATTCGGGTAGTGATCTCATAGCTGCTGCTGGACTTAACATTTGCAAGTAGTCTTGTGAAAATACAGCTCTAGCTTTTTCACTGATCTGTTTAAAGATAGGCCCACGGCTCCCTCTCAACAGCATGCCTTTCCTTGCCTTTCTGCTCTCACTAGTGAGGATAACCAAAATTTATGTCTACCCATATCCACTGAGGAAATTTGGCATTGTATTAAAAGCATTCAACCTTGTAAGGCTCCTGGCCCTGCTGGGATTCAAGCCATTTTTTATCACAAGTGTTGGAATGTAGAAGGGCAAGAAGTCTGTAAATTCATCAAACTTTGCTTTGAGACCAATTCTGTTCCCAGGGACATGAATAAAACTTTTATAGCCCTTGATCCGAAAGTGGATAAACCAGAGAATATCAAGATGTTTAGACCCATAAGTCTTTGTAATGTGGTGTACATGACTATTTCCAAAACTCTTGTGGCAAGGATTAGGCCTCTCCTCAATAAAATTATTAGCCCCTATCAAAATAGCTTTATTCTTGGTAGATCCACTAGTGATAACGTTATCATTACTAGCTAGGGCTATATACTAACCCATCTGGGAGGTGTATAGGACTGCTCATGAGTGAGCGCGAGTCTGAAAACGTCTTTCAAAAACATCTTATAAATTACTACTCCCTCCGTCCTTTTTAAGTGTCCTGTTTCGTAATTCCAACTTATTAAAAAGACATCATCATTATACCTTTCACATCAACTTTTTCCTCTACTTTCCCTACTCACCCATCATCATTACACTTTTACTCACTAAATTTTCAAAATGGAATATACTTTTAGGGAGAAATTTTTCAGTGCCGGGTGGGCACGGTGCTAGGTGGTGCCGAGCACGATCTCGGCCGTCCAAACTTGTTTTGGATGGCTCAGATTTGTTTGGGTAATTTTTAAGTGTGAAATTACCAAAACGTCCCTCCAAGCCCAAACAGATCTGGGCCGTCCAAAACACGTTCGGACGGCCGAGATCTGCTCGGCACCACGTGGCACCATGCTCGCTCGGCACTGAAGTGTTTCTCACTTTTAGGGGCAAAATGGAAAATTTATCAACTTTTACCCACTAACTTTACAAAATAAATACTTATTAAGGGACAGCCTAAAATGGAATACCGGACTCTAAAAAAGGGACGGAGGGAGTATTAAAGTTTGCGAAAGCAAAATTGAGAGCGCGAGCAAAGATGTTTCATGTGACTAAGGTATAAGAGCTGGTGGGAGCCCTGCTCCGCCACTTTTATTATTTTTTAGTTTGACTTGTCTCGACCAAACTCATAAATTTGGTAATAGTAGATTTCTAGTTCTTGTGAGTTCAACATGTCTACTTTTGACCTCAGATTCTCCTTATCCATCAAAAAACTACTAAGTGTTCCCTATCGAAATCGCACATGATGACCAATCTTCGTGTCCACATTTTGTTTTGGGCAGAGAAGTGATAATGCCACAATAAGAAATGTTACTGCCACGATCCTAATCTATTTGGAACTTGTGAAAAAGAAAAGGAAAATAAAAGAGAGGAAAAATGTGAAGAAGTGGATTCTTTTCTCTTGTTTGACTTCTAGGAAAAAATAGAAAGAAAAAGTAATTTTTTAATAAGAAGACTACTCCAGAGTCTTCTTCTTCTTAGAGCATCTCCTACCCATACTCCATTTCTTCATTTTGGAGGAAAAACATTCTCCAACCCATCCTCTAAAACTCTCCTCCATTTGGGAGGATGAACTTTGATCCTCTTAATATAGAGGATGAAGAAAAAAATAGAGGATCTCCTCCAAATATGTGTTGGAGTTGAGAAATAGAGTGTTGGGTTGGAGTTGAGGTAAATAGTGCAATCCTCTAAATCTACTTTTCAAATAAAATAGATTAATTTGATCCTCTCAAATAGAGATTTGGAGGGTGTTGGATTGGAGATGCTCTTACGGAGTATTTTAGAGTCTTCTTATTATTACTGTCTCCTCTCATGTTTGATTCTTCTTGCCAACAACTCTTGGGGCCACATTACCTCTACGTGTAAGCGTGTGAAACCGCTGTGGGAGAGACTGTAGGGATTATCTAGCAAGTTCGCCTTAGACACCTTGCATTAGCGAAAAAAAAGTTCCATCAACGGGACATTTATTTGATTATAGATTTTGATTTCAAACCCCATGATTGCTTATTTTTGGTCTATTGAATATTTTCTGATGATTACAATTTTTTTTTGAAATGACAAACAACTGATATTACTCACTCCATCCCAAATTCTTGACCCTTTATGGTTTTACGTGCAATTTTCAATGGCTTATATCCGTCAATGCATATTGTTTAAAATATGCAATATAGATCTTGTTTGATAAATTTCAATTATTTCTATAAAACTATAAAACAATGTTTTCAAAAATATAAAAAATAATATACATTCGTAGATGACCGAAGATTTTGGGACGGAGTGAGTTCAATTTACTCCCCATTTTTTGTCATCAATAGAATGGGCCCAGGGCCCAAATTTGGTCCATGAGTCAAGTGACCCCAAAGAACTATTCTAAATCCCAACGGGCCTTGTAAGACTTTTAGCTATAAAGGCTATTCAAAATATGCGACCCATCAATGGAATGGGCCCAAATATGGTCCATGAGTTAGGCCCATAAAAACTACATCTAGTTCTAGACTTCCTTTTAACCTTCAGTATCATTAGAAATTGCAGGACAATCGAACGACAACATTTCATTCGGCTTTTGACCGGAGGGAGAGAGACTTTATTACCAATATTAAGGATCAAGGAGATGCATTTAAGGAAAAAACGGGATTGCATAAAACCTCCTTCGCCGAACCCCTCGCCCCATGAATTTTGACATATCCAATACTTAGTCCCATCCTCTTCAGCACTCCATCCAAGCAACACAATCTCACACAATCTCATCTCGTGGTCTGAAGCAAAATTGCTCCGGTAAATTACACCCTCGTAATCATCGAACTCGTGTGTGATAGTCATAGAAATCGGCCGCTCAAGGATTTGAGCATAAAGGTAAGGTCATGTTGCCATCAATTGTCATGATTCTTTTAGAGTATTGTTCACATCTAGGGGATGAAATATGTTAGGGTTTGATTTGATAACCTAAGTAGATAAATAAACAAATCAAAATGAAAGGGTAGAGAAATTACCCTTTCATGATGCCTCCACGGGCCCCTGACGCCCTCTCAAGGGTAATTCGACTCGAGTGAAATTCCGTGCTTTTCAATCCACTCCAAGCATTTGAAAGATTGCCCCCCTTCCACCGGTGGGTATGGGGTATATAACCATCAATCCCACCGTTCTTGCGGAGACAGAGCATTTCCTTGGTGCAGATTTGATAAGCGTATTCAACAGTAGTGGTTGCCACTTGAGCATAACAAGTGACCTTGAATCAAATTTGCGTCACTACTGTTATGCTCAAGTGGCAAGGGATGTCAGGGCCACAGACGACGGCGATGATGTTGATGGTTATATAACCCATATCCATCGGGGGAAGGGGGACCATCTTTCAAATGCTTGGAGCAGATTGAAAAACACGGGATTTCGCTAGAGTCAAATTACCCTTGGGAGGGTGTCAGGGCCCATGGTGGCATCATGCAAGGGTAATTTCTCTACCTCTTCATTTAGATTTGTTTATTTATCTATTTAGGGTATCAAATCTAACCTTAATACATTTCATCTCCCCTATTTGAACATAGTTCTAGAATCATTTCTATTGATGGCCACATGACCTTACCGATCAAAACAACAGACTACTACCTTTATGCTCAAATACTTGAGTGACTTGTAGCGATTTCTATGGCTATCACAGATGAGTGTGACAATTACGAGGGTGGAATTTATTGGAGCAATTTTGCTTCCAACTATACAGTCCACGAGATGAGATTGTGTTGCTTGGATATATGGGGTACTGAAGAGGATGAGACTGAGTATTGGATATGTCAAAATTCCTGGGGCGAGGGGTTCGGTGAAGGAGGTTTTATGCAATCCCGTTTTTTTCTTACATGCATCTCCTTGATCCTTAATATTGGTAATAAAGCCTCTCTCCCTCCGGTCAAAAGCCGAACGAAATGTTGTCGTTCGATTGTCCTGCAATTTCAGATGATACTGAAGGATAAAAAGAGGTCTAGAACTATAAGTAGTTTTTATGGGCCTAATTCATGGACCATATTTGGGCCCATTCCATTGATGGGCCATATTTTGAATAGCCTTTATAGCTGAAAGTCTTACAAGGCCCGTCAAGATTTAGAATAGTTCTTTGGGGGACTTGGATGACAATGCAATCAAATACTTTTGTTAATGACTAGAGCTATGCTCTGTGCATGCACAGACTCTCATGCTCCTAGTCGCCCATATGTTTTTTTTTTGAGTATTAGTATTTTGCAGCTCTTTATTGGATTTTTATCCCAATGGATATCATTGTTGATGTTAAGCGAGTGTTTATGAGTGGGGTGGTTGAAGATGCATGTAGATTGGTTGAATGTAGCTTTTGCATACACATTGGTATTGCTGGTTTTGGGACAATCCATGGCAGTAAGGAATAAATCAAGATCACAATCAACACTCATTGTTAAAGTGATTAGCATATGTAAACCCTTTATTCAAACTTTTGCATAATTTGCACAAATTTTCGGACATCACATAACTTCTGTAACCTTGCGGTTTGTATGAATCACGATATTCAAGTCGACCCTTAAGAAGTGGGAACAACCACCCCGTAAGGGGAGTTATTATCCTGATTCCAGAGCCAGAGAAGATCTCTGCACCAAGGTCTCTTAATTAAGGTAAGTCAATGGAGTATTCATTATTTAAAAGCTCCAGGGATTTTTTTTTTTTGTAGAAATCAGGCTGTGATCGTTGGGTTTGGATGAGATAATGTGCGGCTGACTTGAAGCCCAGCTTAGAAATCTGGAAAGTGGACAGTTTGAACTTAGCTCCAATTGTACCAAGAGAAATCTGTACATCATATTGTGAATGGTTACTGAAATTACTTTCCTATAAAGAAGCCCAATGGGAGGCCATGCTTTTGCTTGCCTGCACAAACTGCATATGCAAATTCCACAACAGACGAGGCAAATCCAGTCCGGATTCTGATTTGCTTCAAGAACATGTTCCCCCCTATCTCCTCAAAACAATACATTTATACCATAATCATCAGACCAAAAATCCTGGAGGAATATTTCAGCAGTTAGAAGCTAGATTAACTAACAGCCCACTCCCACCCCTTCCCTAGCAGTGGCACAGTTTAGTGAAAGCTGCCTACAATACACTTCAAATGAAGAACGACTTGAGCATGATACATTTGTTGTTTGCTTGTTTAAAAGTAATATTTGACAGCTCAACCAAAGACTGAATTGACAAAGCATTTAGTGTTGATTAGGCATGTGGGTATCACTCAACATTTGTGTGACATCGCTTGCCTCCATTGACCAGAAAAGGCATTTCCCCAAAATTGTACCCATCTACTAAATGGATAAGCTCAATAGAAACTATGAGGATACAAAACAATAACTAGAGACTTAATTGATGGTTAACATTCGAGAGATCAGGGTTGCTCTATCACATAGTAACTCATATACAAGCAATCTTCACAAAACTGTCCTTGGACCATTCCACATTTGCTGCAGTGTGTGCAGTGACCAAGGGTTTTCTGCCTGCAAAAAAGCAAAATCATATAAAGGTATGTAGCATGTGATTCATATAAAGGTAGGTAGCATATGATTCAACAGTGACGTTTCTACGTATTTAAGCAAAGCCATTCAAGGTGAATGTGTAACTCTATTTAAGCAAGGTACAGTTTTGATTTTCTCAATGACATTTTGTGGATTTCTATGAAAAATAAAGAAATACATGTATCGATGGTAAAATTTTCCCTTGACTGGATCATAAATTCTCTTCTTGTCGTGTCCAACGCCATCAATGAAAAGAGTTCAACTCCTCTCAGTGGTGCCCAATAGCTTTTCATGTTGTCTATGTAAACCTCTGGCTTTGAACCCTCTCCTAGCAAATCATGATCATTTTCCATAAAAGTGTCCATTTTTAAGAGTTCCACCTCAGAGCAGCTAACTGGTATATTTTCCTTTCTTGCCATATCTAGTATGTCGTGGCTGCCCAGGCAAGCTTTCTAACTAAATTGCCAAATGATTTACCTGTATATTTTCCAATGAGCCACGAGATTCCAGCATTCCAATTGTGTTGTGGTTCAGAAATACACTTAGATGATAAAACTGTCGCCTAGTGTGCCTGGAGTAGGAGCAGCGAAAAAAGATGCGAAGTATATATTTTGTTTATTGATGACAGAAGGAGCAAACAGCTAATGAAGATGGAATAACTCCCCATTTACTAAGTTTATGTGTAGTTCTCAGCTTCTTATCTACTGCCATCCATAAGATAAATCTGAAACTCTATTGTGGCTTATATTTTTAGCTGAAATGAGGAATGCTTGAAACATGTCTATTAGTTAGTATGTAGATATTTTAAATTTAGTTGGCTGGATGTATATTTTTGTGATTACTCGGGAAGTCATGACTTTCATGGTATGACTCCCATATTGGAATCATGGTGACATTGGAAGAGGGGCTAGTTTGGCCAAGAAAGCATAAGTCTAGTGTTACTTGAGTTTCCTCAAACAACTCATTCCAACAGTTGCTTTTGAGATATGATTCTTTCGGTAAATTCGACTTTTGTTGCCCCACTTCAATCTGGTCTTTGTAAAGCTTTCACAGGCCGTGTCTTATGCTCCTATTTTACTTGGGTTGCAGTCCCTTCTACGCGCCCACGTATAGAGAATTTACATTATTGTTGTTTGTCATTAGACAGTAGAAGCATCTCATTTTTCGGAAAATTTTATAATGTGTTTTTAATGCTTTACCTTTTTGGTTCTAAGATAGGTATTTTTATTGAAGTTTCCTAGTTTACTCTATTTGCTATTTTGCTGTTGTAAAGGCAGTTGCTACCCCTGATTTTGTTGTGGAGTTGCACTTGACAGCAGAAAATGTGGAGGTCGTGTGGGATGAAATTCAATCATATCCTATTGCTGATGGTGTTAATGTGGCACACGAGATCAATGGCAATGTTGTGAGGCTGCAAGGAGCATGAAGCTCCTGTCCAAGTTCGGTAACGAGTATGAAGATGGGAATCTGAGCGTCGTTTAATGGAAAATTTTCTTGAAGTAGTTGCGGTGGAACCTAAATCAGACTAGGAGACAGGCATTGAGCTGAATGAAGAAAACATAGAGAAGGTAATAATGCATCTCCTTCTGTTATATATAAACTGTTATAGCTTTTAAAGCACTTAAGTGCAGTTTTAACATGTTTTTGAACCAGTTGATCCTTTTCTACAATGCGGTGCTGCATTACCATTTTAGAAATCGTATTTTCTGTTCAGATTCATAGGGTATCAGGATACGTATCCATATTTCTCATACATCCATGTATGGGGCAGATATAAGGCAGTATCAGCTGATGTACTGGAATATCGATATCGGAAGTTATTGGGATTTGTCCCACATCGGTTAAATATCTCCTCAAAAAACTAGTATATGAGCTTGGGCGGCCTCTCCACTCTTTGCCAATTGGTTTGGAGTTGGATGCTTTAACATGGTATCAGAGCTAGAGTTTCGGAGGCTTTTCCCCTTTGTTTGTGCCATAGTTGCACTTTATTTCATTGTGATCCGTGTGTTCCGGATCCTTTGTTGACCTCTCCACGTGCGAGTCAGGGGTCGCACGTGTGGGGGAGTATTGGGATTTGCCCCACATCGGTTAAATATCTCCTCCAAAACTAGTATATGATCTTGGGCGGCCTCTTCACTCTTTGCCAATTGGTTTGGAGTTGGATGCTTTAACAGAAGTCCAAAATCCTTACATGCTGGTTTTCCAGTTGATATGCTACTTTATTGAGAACCTTGGTTTTGACTCCATAGGGCAGTCATGTGGTGGGCTGCTGTGTAGATGACCGAAATCTTGTGGATTCTGTTGCTTATTGTTGTAGCTAGAGACAAGCAATGAGGGGTCAGTTACTGATAATAGAATGTCCTCACTAGATTTTGAACATTTCTTTTTTTAGTGTCTCACTGATAGGAGCTTCATTGTCCATAGCATAAAAATGATGTCCTGAAAACAGATATAGGTTGTTCATAGTTCATCAGATTTTGTTCCTTGGCAGCCACGCCATATTCTTGAGTTGCTACTTGATTTGGGCCTCTTATTCTGGAGGGATTCTGTTGCTACTGAAATTGCTTGCTGGTGTTGTTTTTAACGCTACTACCGATAATAGTGGTGGTGTTCTTTTGATGTCTACTACTGTACTACATGGATGATTGATCAGAGATGTCCAGCTTATACTTCGGCTGCTGTGTTTTGCTTTTCTTGACTGTTTGGGTTTGGTGATCTCTGGCCAGACCAGGCCTTGACCTGCGAGTGCAATTTTGTTCATCCTCCTTAAAAGAGGGTAAACATTACCCCCTCTCTCTCATTGGTTGAAATGGTGTGGATCCCATTACAAAGTGATGTCATGCTTACAATGCAATACACTTTTTGGTAAGCATGACATCACTTTGTGGTGGGGTCCACACTATTTTAACCAATAGGAAGGAGGGTAATGTTCACCCTCTTAAATGGAGGGTGAACAAAACTCAACTCCTTGACCTGCACGTGATGTTTGTGCTTCTGAAGTTCTTTGGCTTAGCTTAAACTAGTTTTTGATTTTTTGGGCAACTGTTTGCCCTGCCCTGCCCTTGGGGCCCTTTCTTCCCCATTCATCTTTTTGTTGGATGTTGTTTGGTTTTTCTTTTCTTTTGGATCTTTCACCTTGCTACCTGTATCAATATCATGTTGGGGGTGTTTTTTTTTTCCTTTTTGCTTTCCTCAATGTATCTTTTATTGAGTTATCAATACAATTCTTTTTGCCAATCAAAAAAAATTGTGCACTTATAAAAGCGCGATGGTTAATTCTTAGCAATTCAAGTGATTGTATATGATTGTATAAGCAGAACCAATTCTTACATGGACAACCAATTTATTTGTGGCAATTGAAATTTTCTTTCCTTGGCGAAAGTCAGTATTGTTAGAGTAGTTAGCTTTTCAACTCGGAGGAGGAATTGAACACCTCCTCCCGATGTCGTTGGGCCAGCTTCTTGGCGTGGCAATCGAATTTTGATGGAATGTGATACTCAATCTACGAAACACAAACAAAATTTATTGCTGACAGAATTTATTGTTGTTTCCTTATTCCACATTGCGCTTTTGCTTGACAGGCATAAATTTTCCATATTGATGAAATTACTGTTGATGGCCGTGCAATGAGTTCCCATGCCAAACAAGCTCAAGCCTCAAAGCCTACTTAAATCGGTGCTTACATGAATTGGGTTTACATGGAGACTGGATACATGGGCAACAAGTATATCACTTGGATTTCCTCCAAACGTATTTCTCTGTTAAATAGCAAGAACATTAAACTATGTAAGTTTTATTGACTACCCTTGTTTGTTTAAGTTTCTGGTGATTTCAAATTTAAGTACTCCAGACATTGTTTTGTTCGGGAGATATGGCACTGTCCCCGAGGGAGGTGTTGTGCGGCACCGTGTTGTGCACATTCGAGCCGTTCGTGATACAAGGAAAGGAATACGCAACTCCCCTTAGAAAAAGATATCTACTGTACGTTTAAGTAGGAAGTCGGTTTGTCATTGGTTAAAAGGGAAAACTCGTCTATACCTCTTCTGTACGTCATACTCGTCACTGTGGTATTATGATAACCAGGACTATATCTTGTTTATTTACCCATTAATTCGTTACTCGTCATTGCTAATTAATTGACAGCCCTTAACATGGTTGAAAATTAGAATCTTGAATTTGGAGATAGACGATTCATTCGGGTCGGGTTTACACTTTACAGGATCAAGTGTCATGGATAAGCAACCTTCTTCGAGAAAGTTCCAGGCATGATGAACCATATTTCAAACATATATTGCATTAATCCATTTGTATATGGGCTTTTAGAATAAGTTATTATATACTCCCTCCGTCTCATTTTATTTGTCATTTTTTGATTTTCATGTCAATTTTCAATCGCTTATATTTTCTAATATGAATTTCTAAAAATATGCAATATGAATCTTGTTTGATAGTACTCGATTAGATTTATAATGCAAAGTTTTCGAAATCATGAAAAATATTATAAATTGGGAGATATAAGCATTTAAAGATCGGTACAAACAACGAAAATGGACAACCAAATGGGACGGAGTGAGTATAAAACTAGTCATCAATTTTACCTCATGGCCGGCCACGTCGTCCATGAGTCGGCCAATCACTTCTGTAGCTTGAGCAATTAACGGGTCACTACGAATCCAATCGAAAGCCGATTTGGTCGCCAGCTCTCCCATTCCAACAAAGGAAACGGTGACAAGTGATCGGACACCACTACTCGCTTGTCCAACTGGCATATACTCTTCCATAGTTGGAACATAGCCGTCGTGATACCATTTGGCTTCGGCCAAGTATTCTCTAGCCATGTCCTTCAACTGCATGCAATTTTGAGGAGAATGAGTAAGGTTGTTGGATAACTTAAATTCAGCACTTAAAAGTGAATCAATTAAATAATATGTGATTAAGTAGGTTTGATAACCACATTATACATTGTTTAACAAATTAAGTGTCACTTAAAATACATATAGGCTAAAATGTTAAAAAAATTAAGTAGTTTTGAGCCACTTAATTCTGGCTGAATTCTTGTGTGTTTGCATTCAACCACCATATGACATATGTACTATACCACCACAACCACTCCCCCCCCACCACCACCACCACCACCACCACCAGACCACTCCACCACCACTACTTCACTGCCACTACCACTCATCATCATCATCACCATCACCATCAACCCACCACCACCACTACACCACCATCAACCCCACCCCTCTACTTTGCCACCACCAGCACCCCACCATCACCACCACTATCATAACTACACCACCACCACATTGCCATTATCGCACTACCATTACTCCACCGCCACGACCACCATTACACCACCACCACCACCACTCCCACTCCATCCCCACCCTCATCACTCCACCACCACTACCACCCTCACTCCATCACCACTCCAACATTGCAATATTAGTAAATTAAGAGAGAATCCGAACTAAAATTAATCCATTATTTTTAATTCAGTGCTTAGTATATTTATCAAATAGCTTTTCTGCTTAAAAAATTTGGCATTCAGCTTTCAATACTTAATTTTTCAGCTTTCAGTTTTAAGTTTCATCATACAACTAGTATTGGACAAAATTTCAGTATTATTACTCATAGTAATAAATTTAAATGAGTAAGTTTGTTCAAGGCGTACGGCGAATTTTGCGTATTTGACTCGGTATGATCTTCCTTGCTTGGCCATTTCAGCATCAAATACATTGTAAGTATCCAAAATCTTCTGATAAAAGTGTTTCATGTAGTCGGGAAGTTGATCCGGGGCATTGACTTCCCACCTGAAAATCACATAGGTTATGGGAAATGGCCAAGGGCCATAGCCATCGTTGTGGAAACCAAATTTAGATAGGAACAACTTTAGATACTACTTTTAGATTCCGAAATCTTTACTCTTAGCATAAGCGTGTATATATGGGGCTGGTTCTGCTTACACCTATTTTGACATCCAATCTCAACCATTGATATCAATGGCTGAGATTAGAATATCTTACTCTCTCCCCTCTATCTCACTCACACTTAATCTCTCTCTCCCTCCCTCCCCTCTCTCACAACAGCCAACTCCCCTTCCCACTCCGGCACTTCCATGTCCGACCGACCGCAATAACGGCCAGCCCATCTCCGGGGACCCCATCTGACGCATCCACTCCCCGCCGTCCCCATGTGGTATGAGCGAGAGAGAGACCCAAAAATCTGATCTAAATCACCGAGAAGTTTTTCAGTGCCGGGTGGGCCCCGGCCACGTCGTGCCGAGCACCATCTCGGCCGTCCAATCCAGATCTGTTTGGGTAATTTTTAAGTGTAAAATTACCAAAACATCCCCTCAAGCTCAAACAGATCTGGGCCGTCCAAAACACGTTTGGACGGACGAAACGTTTGAACGGCCAAGATGAGTGCTCGGCACCACGTGGCCGGTGCCCGCTCGGCACTGAAAAATTTCTCTAAATCACCGAATCACATACCCAAAAATCACAGACCAAGACCCATCGAGAATGGAGGCGTACAGAGGTCGAGTTCTGTCCTAGAGTCACGGACCCAAAAATCTGATGGAAACCAATTTTGATTGTTGAGTCTTTGTGTGGATTTGAGAGAAGATTCAACGCACCAACACCCATCGAAAACGCAGGTGTTTTTATTTTGTAGCTCCTTGATAAGAACCCAAATAAAAGAATTCTTGGAACCCTTAACTGAAAAAATAAAAATAAAAAAAATCACTTGTTGGGATTGTGAAAGCAAAAGAACTGGTACAACATGGTTCTCTCTACTTGTGAAAGCAAAAGAACATGGTTCACAAGTTCTTTGCATCTAGTTCTCTGCATCTGGTAACCCATAACTGAAGGAAACAATTAATTATGAATCAAATCCCTCTTCTTCTTTTTACCTTACAAGACCCAATTACTCCTCTAAAAATGGCCGAAAATCCCCAAGATGTTTGTTTGTCAAATGCAGGAATAACCTAATCAGAATAGCAAAGAGACGATCTTTAATAAAAACAGATCAAGAAATCAGAACCGCAGGTAGGCTTGCTGGAGAGGAGAGGCTCGCCGGAGATGGTGATGAGAGAGAGAGAGAGAGAGAGAGAGAGAGAGAGTGAGGTAGGTAGGGGAGGGGAGAGAGCAGAACGTGAGATTGAGGGGGAAGAGAGAGATCAGGTGAGATGGAGAGAGGATAGAGAGGAGGTACTTCTAATCTCAACCATCATTTCGATGGCTAGGATATTGTGTCAAAAACTTGTGTTATTTGTTGTGTTATTTTTCTTTTCATAAATACGGTATCCTCTTAAAAGAAAACACACTCAAAACAAAACAATTAATTGTGAGGACAGATTAAACATTTAAGCACAAAAAAATCACTTAAAAACAGTTATACCCCACTACTTACACAACTTTCTCAGTTGTTCTCCTCAATTGCTACTCCGAAGTTTTCATTTTACTACCTCATTTCCTTCCAGACCTGCAACTTCTCTGCATTCTTCTCAGGTACTTGACCTTTCCTTTTCCACTTTTCTTTCCGTAATTACACTGTACTATAGGCAATGGCACACCTGGAGATCTCGGCACACCTACCACTTACTTTTTCTACTGCTTACTTTTCGTTTCTACTTCTTACTTTTTCTGCTATAAATTGTTTTCCTATAAATTGTTGTGCCTCTTATACATGCTTCTTTTTTCCACTCTCATTAAACTGGTACAGAGAAATTGTGGATTGCCTTTTGTTTTTGTTTTTCACTAGAGGTTGGAGCACACAAGATGCGTATGCAAGTCGGATTTTCATAATATTTGTGAAATTTTGATCACATAATAAGTGGGAAGCATTTTTAGAAAAATGTTGTAAAAATTCGACTTGCACATGCATCCCATGTGCTCCCACCTCTAGTGATTAATAAGTCACCACAAATTAATAAAAACATACTTAGAGTTTACTACCCAAAAAAAAAAACTAAACTAAAAGTCAACTTTTAAGTTGCTAGTGTTTTGATCATGACTCTCGCTCGCACTCTCTCTCTCTCTCTGTAAAATCAAAATTAATATCAGGGCGGGTGAATGTAACCTTTGAATTGCATCATTGAAGAGCACAAGTTCTTCGATGGTAGCATTGCTAGCATCATACATGTCGTCAAGAATGGAAATCAAGGCAATGACTTTGCTTAGAATCATTATTATATAGCAAGACAATATTGGGGCTCGTAGTAGACTCCCAATATCCAAAAGAACAACTCCACCGCTCTGTCTCTTGCAAAAGGTAATTTTCTTGCAACGTCGAAATCATTCCACCACCTAAACAAAAAATTGTACCATGAAACATGTAAGATCCAGGGTATTAATGCCCTATTTTGGATTTCAAGAAAACAATTTCTTCTAGACTTTAGTAGTTAATTTTCTTCTTCTTCTTTTAAACAAACTTTTGTTTTCTTTTTCGATTCATCTTAGAGGATGTTGGGAATTTGGAGCCTCGCGCTCGGACTCACAACAAACAAAAACACTCAGGATCTCGGGATACTATCGTCACAGAAAACAAATCAGAGAAAGAGGAACAGAAAAACAGACACACAGATATACGAGGTTCGGCAATTTGCATACGTCCACGGGAGCCACACCAGTCCACTTTGAACGAAAGAAAACAAAAGATTACAAGTCTTCTCCTTTCTCTCTGAGAAAAGTTTTCTCTTGCACTTTCTCTTACTAGAAACCTTCTCCAGGAATTTTTTTTTCTCTCTCTCTGCTCTCAAGAAATAATGAATACAATAACTAATATTTAAAGGCAAACCATAAAAGATAGCTGGACCCCTCCAACCAACTTGGGCTGCAGCCCACGATCCATCCCGGCCGTTAGCCTGCCTGCCCCGCGCTACCTGTCGCGAGCCTGACCGTGCGTGCCTACCTGTTGCGGAACTCTCCGCCCTGGTCGCGGACCACTTACCGTGGAACCCTCTGCGCGGGTCGCCGATCTCTGTTGCTGAAAGTTGTCTGCATCCCTAATAGAGGACTGATAGGATTTAATGTCAACTACGAGTATGAGTTCTATCTCATTAGTTACGTGGAAACAGAAAATTTTCTCTGTCCTTTTCAATTTCAATTAATTCTATTTTATCGCAATTCATTCATTCCAAGAATTCTTTTATTTGAGTTCTCATCAAGGAGCTACAAAAGAAAAAAAAAGTTTTAAAATTTCAACGAAATGGGGGAAAAGAGGCAAACCCCTCAAAAAAAAAAAAATTGAACTACAACCCCTTAGGCCCCGTTCAGTTGCCAGGAAAGTACATGAAAGGATGAGAAAATCAACTTTTCCATAACTTTTGTAGTGTTCAGTTAGTAGAAAAGTAGTGAGAAACATGTTTTTTAGTTTTCCTGCAAGGTTTACTTTCTTGCAAAAGTGATCCGGCCAAAAGCATAGGATTTTGTATCACGGGAAAAGTTTTATCCATTGTGGGGCCAAAATAATTGGCGGGTAAGGAAAAAAAGTGAATGACACCAATACCAAAATAATACAAATTAGGTTCTTAGAAAGACACTTTGAGATTTACGTGAGCAACAACAATTTCGACTACTATGGCGCTTTTTGAGATAATTGTTGTGGAAAAAGATTGGTAGTTTATTTTTTTTAGAAGTATTTATTTATCTTGTCATTAGTCTTCAATTTTGTTTTGTACTAACTAATTTTCAGTGAGTTTTTGCATCGGTAACTAATCAAGCACGGTTGTTTAATATTTATTTATTTAGTTATCATCTACTTATTTTTTAAACTTAATTTGTACGGTTGATTATCAGAAAATGTCAATTTAAATGGGAGATTTGCATGACCATTCAAAATATAGCAAATTGAATAGGGAATTGCAAGTCGATTTTTTCATTTCATGTTAAGGCTTTGCATTAGATAAAATACATTTTTCGTATGTGTTAATTTTTGAAATATGATAGCCTATTATTTAGCTCTCAAAGTTACTTTTATTTAAAATTAGCCATGGGAATTAAAATAAAGAAGTTTCTCATAAGTATCTTTTCTCGGCAAATGAACCACTAAACTTTAGTTTTCGTGCCAAAAAAAATTGTCAAATGAACACTCATAAGAAAATAGATTTCTTTTTCCTTTACTTTACTTCACTTTAGTTAACTTTTCCTGAGAATAACTTTCCGGTACAACATTCCTAACAACTGAACGGAGCCTTAGAAAATTTACAATTTTTTTGGCATTCAGTGTTCTTTTTTGAATATGCATCTTGAATATGCATCAATTTTATGAATGTCCTTAGAAAAGCTAAAAAGCCTTCAGAAAAGATGATACAGTACCCCCAAAGACAAAGAATGAAAAGTTGCAAGAGAGTCACCTTGTGAATTTGCTTAGCTCCCTCTGGTGCAATTTCTGCACTAAGTTGAAATCTAATTTCGCAAAAGCCAATAGAGTTTTATTGTGGGAATCATCTTGCTCATACAAGGAAATATACCGCCTTGACTCTAGCCTTGGCAAGCCCTTGTGAATGGGCTGATTTAGAGCATGAACTACTTGTGCTGCAATTGCATCATTGCTCAAGTTTGGTAGTGCAGATTTGAGATGAGTGGTGGTAAACTCCAATGCTTCATCTAGTATATCTTCTTGATGTACACTCAGATATGTAGCTTCGTACAAACTCAACAATCCTCTCACATCACCAACCAACGATTCCTTAAATTTCCCTTCGTTGTCCTTGAGTTTGTTGAATACATCTGCTTAAACCATTCAAAAACATGAGCAATCGGCTGGATTTTAGAAATATAAAAATTAACAGAAATTATAACAACAATTAGTAGTTGCAGCTCCAGAAACTTTCATGAAAATAGTCATAAAGGTGTTTATTATTTTTCGAACTATGGAGGAAATATAAAACGTAGTACCCTTGCCCTCGATCACATAAGTTTATCAATTTTAACGTATGATCAATCCTATAATTGTTGCTTACTATCTGTATAGGATTTAGTATTCAAAAATCCTATTAGCACAATTGCAGTCAATAACAGGTAAATTAAATATTGGCCAATTTCACAAGCAAAAAGATCACTAAGAAAAAAAATAAAAGGTTTTCCTGGCTCCATAAAAAAAATATGTTGGCTATGTTTTCCGAGAACATATGATTTCCAAGGTCTCCTTTATCGTCATTTATATGCCCTTTTTTTTTTCCTTAATTGGTCCTGTACTCCTGCTTTGTGATGAACTTTTCCCGATCAATTACAAATACTTACATATACACACTCACATTCACATGGGAACACACACACAGAGTATACATTCAATGTGTGTGCGTCCAGGTTTGTATATCTTTTCGCTGAGAATAACAAATTTCAACCAAAATATGGGTGCTACAAAAATCGGGGATGTAACCAAATAAATATGGGTAATAAGTAAAAGAGAATTACAACAGGAGACAGGATGTCCCTGCTGTCTAAGCACTCGAAATGAGAGAGCCACAGTGTAAAGATCTTCATCGTTGGCCATTTCATGATAGGTTTCATATATGTACTGTAATGTTGTCTCAATCTCGGTTTCGAAATGGTAGCCCACACCTAGGCGTTGAATTGCATCAATCAAACTCAACTTCTGTGAAGGTTTATCAGCACTTGCCACTATCATCTCTCTCACTTTTTCTTTGAGCTGCTCAATTCTTTGCTCCGTTTTAACATCCGGTTCCTATGGAAACAATGATAAATATGCTCATTTGGAACTAGTCTAATGTAGTGTCTTACATGATACTAAACATGTAACAAATAATGGGTGCCACATAGTATGTCTATGACTATATAGTGTTCAAACAACTGTACTTGTCACCAAAATATTACAGAAACATTTGTAACCATGAAATCAAATATCCATAACAATCTTGGCTTTGTGAAGAGAACGACGAGAGTATATATGATGGAAACGAAGATAGTGAAATTATATATATTACTACGTAACTCAATCAAACAAGAATATTTTTATGCTTGTTTTTCACTATATATCCTAAACCGAGATTAATATATAAAAAAATAAGCATTAATTTTGATCATATTGGAAGGCTGTAAGGATTTAATTTAAGTATTCTACATATGATTCAAAACAATCTGAGACAATTTTACCATGGCGAAAGAAGCGTAGGCAAGGAAATAATCTCCCCAAACACTCGGATGGAAATTTGCAGAGTGACGTGGAGTGCCCTCGGGTACTTGGCCATGGGTCAATGTAAGAGTTGGGCTAGAGTTTATTTCCATTTTCCTAGTGGGTTGCTTTGGAGGCTATGAACGGTTAAGAGAAGGGGGAGCTCGACTAAACCAGAAAGAACACTCTTTTAGTCCTTGGTTTCACTCTCTAGCTGGTTGGAATAAGGCAGAAGAGCTCTTGTACTTGCTATTTATAGAGTTTGGATGTCCTCCTATTCTAAAAAAATTATATAATAAACATTGCTTGCGAATATGTTGGAAAGCGGAAGGTAGCGACACAAAAGGTCGTGCACTATACAAACTCAACTTTTATTGATTTCTAACACATGTACACTTACAAAATTACACCTCACAACTCTGTTTTCACATCCACTGGTGGTGGGGGAGTCCCCGCAGGGGCTTCTACGGGGATTCCCTAATTCTCTCTTTCTCGATCTCTGCTCTATTTCCCCACACCAATTTCAGCACGTAATCCTACTAAGGGGGCGTTCCGCTTTATTTTTAAACTTTCTTTTTCAAAAAGAAGGTAATTTCAAGTTCAAATATAATGAAAATAAAAAAAAAATTTAATTTTTTTTGCACCGTTTAAAAGATCTCAATGAGATCTATCAAACAAGATCCATATTGGTAGAAAAATTATTTGTGTAAACATATGATTTTTGAACTTGAAATTATCTTTCTTTTTTGAAAGTTTCCTTTTTTAGAATCCGAAACACCCCCAAACTTTTATAGGCTCATAATACAGATAACTATAATCATTAAATACAATCACCGAAGAAACAAGAACGCGTAGACTCTCTCTAGGCGATTTGTGATTCGCACCCAAGATTGTATAATCTTGGGGGCTTGTAGCTTATTATTTGCAGCGTTTCGTTCCATTTTATTCCTTTTTATCTTATTTTGCGCGTAAGGTTTCGTTTTGATGATTTCAGGTAAAACGTGGTATTTTCGGTGCTTTATAACGTCAAGGATTCCTCTTGGAAGAATTCCAGTATTCGAGGCCACGTGGCACTGCCCCGTCAAGTCCCGTCGGGTGATTTTTGAAGGACCAAGGAAGCGTCGGGCCGTTGCCGGGCCGTTGAATCAAGGCAAAGCAAAAATTATATTTCTGCCAGCCATGAACCGGTACGACCAAAATCATGTACCGGTTCATGGGCCCCAGAACTTGAAGATTGGAAGATTTACAAAGGCCATGAACCGGTACGACCAAAACCATGTACCGGTTCATGTTGTGATTTTTTTTGTCCGAACTTGGCTACTTTTTCACTTTTTGCTTTTGGGATATTTTGTTTGTCTCTACTTTTGGGATATTTGTTAGAGAGAGAAAGCCCCCTTTAAGTATTTCTTCCCCTCTCACTCTCTCATAACACATTTTGTCTTCTCTCTCTTAAAATTTCTAGTCTTTTTGGTTCTTCCTCCATTAGAGCTTAACTTCAAGCTTTTGTCTTCCATAACCCATGTAAGTAATTAGTTTCGTTTAATTTCTCGTTTATTAAAGTTGTAGCTACGGTTAAGGTTATCAATAATATCAAGTTTATTTTCGAATCCATCGGTTAAAAGTTATGTTTCGTTTTTATGCTTTGTCTTGTGCTTTAGCTATGTGTGAGTAGTTTATTGGCTAAGTCTCGGGATAATCTTTCCCGAAGACTTAGGTTGTTACTTGGTTCTCGAGCCATCGGGCTTTTATATCATGGTTTTCGGAATTGGATTAACCTAGCCATTTCGGTCTAAGCGAGGGGTGTTAACTCCTTGATATGAAGTTTAGTCAAGCGGTCTTGGCAAGCGACATATTGAGGGCTCGTGGCCTCCTACGTGTTAGATACATTAGCAAAAATAGGTTGGCTTAGTTCCGTTTAATCACATCTTTCATTAAACGTAGTCATTAAAGTAAAATCCTCCGGGCGTGAGCGCGCGGTCGTGACTCTCGCCTGAGTTATAATCGAGAACCGGTAACGGCTTTTGTCAAGGGTTAGAAGACCTCGAGACTTGCCTCTTTAAGTTAATCAAGCGTTAATCTAGTTTTCGTTTTAGTCTTTCCGTTTTAAAGCAAACCTTAGTTGGCCGCCTTGAATGCCACCATCCTACCATATAAAACCTTCAATCCGAATCAAGCTATAATCGAATTCTCTGTGGGAACGATCCCGGACTTCCGGTTATTATGCTACTAACGACTTAGCCCAACGCTTCGGGTTTCTATCAACCTCTTATTGGAAAGCGAGGTCGGGAAGTAAGCAATTTGAAACCTTTGGTTTCTCACCGCCGCCGCCTGCCCAGGGGGGGAGGTGACCGGCCTCCTTCCCTCCTCCCCCGGGCCCGATTTCCTCTTCCTTTCCCCTCTATCTCTCTCTCCTACCATCTCCTCCTCCAGATCGTGCTCTCCCCTTTCCCCTCTGATTTTTGATGAGTTTCCGCCCTCCCCGGCGTGGGAGGGAGAGGCGTTCTTTCGTCTCCTGCTGGCGGTTCCTTGGTTCCGCCGGTTTGCCTAGCGGTGTGGGAGTCTCGTCGGTCGTGGTGGTCTGGGGTGGTGGCGTTGTCTGGATCTGGTGGTCGTTGGTGTTGGGCGGTGGTGCGGTGGTGGAAGGGGTGTTCTCGTAGGTGTTTTTTCTTCTGATCTTTGTTTTACAGGTGTTTTCAAAACTGAATGGCGAATCTGTGGGGTTTTGGTGGTCGGGGTGGTGTGGCGGCGGCGGTTATGGTGGTGATGTTGGTGGTTGTTTGCGGAGGTGGACGGATCCCCTATGGATGGTGCTTAGGCTGTCGAGTGTTTGCCCGTTTCGGATCTTGGCTGCTATTTTGCTCCTCCGGCGCGGGGATCTCATCTCTATTTATGATCACTAACGTTATTCTGTTTGTTTGCTGCTGTCTGGGTTTAGCTTGGTGGTGGTTTGCCCAAGCCTGGTTTTCTCCGTTCCCTGGTTTTCGTAGGCCGGAGCCCTCCGCCGGCCGCTACATCTGGGAGTCGCCGGCGTGGCTTAACGGCGAGGTGTGGCTTCGGTGTTTCGTACGGCGACGGTGGTTTTGGAGATTCTTGGGTTAGGGTTTGGTTAGGGCGGGCCGGCCTTTGGTTTGGGCCGGATTAGGAGTTGGGCTTATTGTATATCTGGGTTGTAGTTTGGGCTCCTACAATTTGTTTATTTGATTGTAACTACTTAGACCCCAGGAGTTAGGGCTTTGTCCCTTGTCATGTACTTTTTTTCAACCTTTGGTTGGATTCCCCTCCCCTATTCCTGTTTCAATAAATTTTTCGCCGTTCAAAAAAAAGAAAAGAAATACAATCACCGAATCACGCAAGCACAAAACCTCCAAACACATGTTTGATAGAACGCTGCTACTTGTACAGCAAAGGCTGCACAGCAGCCGTGCACAGACCAATTTTGCGCCCGTCTCGGGTCTCGCAAAGATGATCGGAGCCGCTCATTTTGTTCAAAATACTTCGTTTATGGTCCCTGTAAAAAATCACCTCAATCCGATATCGGGAAGGGTGTTTACGAATCATCTAACTTTGTTTCAAAATTTAGCGGCTCCGATCATCTTTGCGAGACCCGAGATGGGCGCAAAACTGGTCTGTGCACGGCTGCTGTGCAGCCTTTGCTGTGCAAGCAGACTTTCTTTGTTTGATATGGGACTGCTCTGCAACAGTCACTCACTGAATAGACCAATTGGATTGGTCCCACACAACTACTCCCACCTCCTCTCTTGCCCCATATAGCTTATTCATGCACCACATTTTCAGCTCTATTTAGGCCCTGTTCTAAAAATCTTCTTAAAAAATAAACAATTTATTTCACATCAATCTTTTTGTGGGTTATTGATCCGTTTCGACGAGAGGAATTGGAAAACTAATTTTTTTTAAAACTTTTAACTAAGTATTTTAATAAATAACCATTTTTTAGCAAAAAAAAGTCACTTTTTGGCCTAAGAAGTGGTTATTTCTCAAAATACTTGGGTAAAAGTAAAAAAATTTACTTTTCCGTTTCCTCTCGTCGAGAATAATTAATAATCCTTAAAAGTTTGACGCAAAACTAACAAATGCAAAAAAAATAAATAAGGACAATTTTCAGATTTAAGTTAAGTTCTTAAATTCATAAAAACGCAGCCTAGGTATGTATTAGGTCAATTCAAATCTGTGAACGGGTCAATGTTGTTTGCTTATGTTTTCACTTCAAGTTTCCTCCATCGTGCTCATTTAAATTGTGGAAATTAAATATTAGGTTTGTTTGTCTAATCTCGCGCTTGCATGCAACTAATTAAGAGATTAACAATGCATTGCTGGTCGTATTTATTAGACTTGGCGCTCAGTTTAAACGTAGAAAAATCTGACTCCGACAGGGGTATCCGATAAATGGTTTTTTTTTTTTTCCCCAATCGATAGGAGAGAATCAATTGAGAAAGTCAAAGGGGTTTGGCCAAATGGCCATTGTGAGAAAGCAGTAAGTGTTCTTCTATAAGGTCACAGATTCTATTCTCACAGAGGCCAAACATTCCAAACATTGGGATTGGGATATGTCTTTTTTATCTCTTTTATTGTATGTTCCGTCTCTTTCATTTTCAGTGAGATGTACTTTTTATCTCTCGTTTTTTCCCTCGATGTACCACTTCAAGATTAATAAAATTTCGTTTGCCAAGAAAAAAAAAACATTCCAAACCGTGAGGCCACTGCGGGTTATGTCAAATCATTACCTTTACGGGATGTTTGGATGGAGGAGATGAAGGGGGATTTGTGAGCCCCCCTGATTTGTACTCCGAGTGTCCCTCAAATCCAGTGTTTGGTTCAGATTTTTGGAAGGTGGAGATAAATACTGTAAACGATTCATGTCCGGCTGAAGGTGGATTTGTGAAGGGGAGCTCAGACCCCGTCGTTGGCAAATCCGGGAGGTTTTGGGACGGTTTTACCCCTCCAAATCCCCCTTTCATTTATCCTTTGTCATCCCATTTCTTGTTTCATCGTGTTCTTTTACCCAGACCAACGAAGAGAGAGAAGAGAGGAGGTCGCCGAAGAACTCTGGTGACTCCACCGCCTTACCGACGGTTACAACTCTCCCTCGTCTTTCTCTTTACATGGGCTGAGGTATGGTTGTTCACTCCATTTGCGATCGTTTTTGTGGTTTTTGAAGACTATCTGTGTTCCGTTGGGTTGAGTTTTTTATTGATTTGGGGGTTTTTGATGTTGGGTGTGATTTTTCACCCACGGTACTCCTTAGCTTATCTGAGTTGCCCTATAAATCTTCAAACTCCATATATGTTGATTTTGCCCTAATTTTGTTGTACGGTTTGTAGATCTGAGTTGCCCTAACTCGAAATAGTTTTTTTTTTTAATCTCATTTTGTGCATTTTGAACCACGATTTGAGTTGCGACATGGGTTCGAACCACTATTCAGTGACTGAATAGTCATTAATCTTCGGACCTGAGGATTAATTTGGCTTAGAGGATCTGGATGTCATAGATGATTCTTGCCTCTACATTGCATGGTGTTAAATCTGAGGATTATGGTTGATAAAATAGTGTTTAAGTACGAATATGCATAAATACATATATGTACATATATATTTATATATGTGCGCGCGCGCATGTGTACATATCTCTGTCTTTGTAATTTTCATTTTCACTTCTTTGCATTTTATTCGTTCTCTCCAATAACTGTTCACACATACATCATGGAAAAGTCCGTGAAGTTTAATTGCAGCTTTAACATGACAGTGTCATGTCGTTTTCTATAGCTGTTTGAAATTGTCAGTGTCTGCTCATTTAACTTGTGTCGCTTATTTGTGTCCGCACTATCTAGATATCACGTCTAATGTTTGTAACATCTAGATATCGCGTATTTGTGTCCGTACCTTGTTGGTGCTTCCCTCTGATTGGTGTAGGGGTATATTTTTTGTGGTCCTCCGTAAAAGGAGTTTGGGAATGGTAGAGACCCCGATAGGGATAAGGATAAGGTGCATGAACATTGACAACATCACACAAATTTGTTGATAGCAATGATATTTCTTGCATTGTGTCAAACTAAACACTTCAGAAAAAACAAAAAAAATTAGTCCTTTTTCATCTACCCAGGAAAATGGAGATGGAAATGGAGCCACATGACATGATAGCTTCTTTCTGCCTTTGGTTGAATGAGTTGCACGTTTACTTCTCTATTGGGTTGGTCCCCACTTCTCCCCATAGCTTTGGAGCAGTAAAAAAAACAACACAAGTACATAACGAATTTTCATTGCCATTCTGTGACTCTAAAAGGCACCTAATTAATCATCTGTCGTCACTCTCTCTGTGCAGTAATAGGTTTCGTTCTTTGTGTAGTTTCTCTTGTCTCCAGTAATTAGTGATTTGATTTTTATTTTTTCCATTCATTGGACACTTCCACTTCCTTCCATTTCTGTTTTTAGTTCAGTTGGAATTCTTCAAAATGAGGGTGGATTTCTCCGCATAGGAAAGCTTGATTTTTGTATCCAATGCCGAGTACGAAAGGAAAATGTAGATAAAGCTTCCTTGGTATGGTCTAAAAATGCACTTCCTAGGAGCTGTGGTAAATAATTGGTATTGGGATGTAACTGTACATATTGTTGGAATAGAAGTTGGATGATTTCTGGACGTTTTTGAAGATTTTTCAACTTGGAATAGAACTTGTACAGACCAAATATACATTTTTCAACTTTCAAGATTGTTTCAGAACTTGTTCTTGCTAACACTTGGCCTTGAGGACAAGGGCTTTGGTGGAATGTTGAAAGTTATGGTAAATAAGACTAAACCTAGAGCTATGTGGCAACCGTTTGATATCTTCTCTGGTTGCATAAAAATTACTCCAATACGGATGGTACGGTGTACTAATTTGGTACGGCGTACTGATTTGGCCCTTGCCCTTATTTGGGACACCCTACTGATTGCCACCCATTGATTTTGCAATATTGTATGTATAATGATTAGAATGCATTGAGTTGCCCTAATAGAATTGGAATTGCCCTAAAGTATTAGTTGCAGTAAATTAACTTTTGCCTTAAAACAGATGGCAAGACTAACGAACCATGAACGAAGGAAGAAGACAAACCGTAAGGCATTGTTAGCAGCGTTATGTATGATGAGAGTACTCAATAGCATTATTCAAATTAGCGCATTAGAGGCGCGTTTTATCTCATTTTTCACTTGATGCCGTGCTTTGTTTGGTTTTTGTAATTTTGTTAGTTTCGCAGGAATAAGGCATGCGGATTTTGAGTCAGGATTGGATTGCGAGGCCTTGAGGCTGGTTTGGACATCGCCGTGGGAAGTCAATGCGGAGGCGTGAGGCGTCGGGTGACGTCATTGGTGCGTCGGGTGTCAGAAGTGCATGCAACACTCAAGATTGACCACTAAGGGAGGCGGTATCGATACAGCTCTCACACACGTTCTGCTCCTATTTCGTAATAATAATGAAAAGACAATTTTAGGTTAGTAAAGTACTTTCGTTAGACGAACCTGGGCATTGTCGGAACCCATGAGTGGTGCTTGACCGATTTCCTAGTCCTAAAATTAAGGGTTACCCCAAGCGTAGGGCGGAGACTGACGCAGCACAATATCCGGTAAGTCCGGAGTCGAATCCACAGAGACGGTGATGTGTGCTGACTAAAAACTCGGGTTGTTACTTATTTAAACTGGCTCTTAGGTAGCCACCCCTTGTTGATTTGATTGAGATTAACTAAACTTACGAAATAATTAAACTTTTTAGATAATTAAAAGAAGGTACGGTCGTAGGGTTCGTAGCACTCGTAACCAATCCAGATCAACCTGCTCAATTCGGTGTTCTTAAAAACGTTTAACTTTATATTGAAAAAGATACCGCGCAAGATGCGAGACCCTATGGTCGCCGTTTACCCATGCGCAGCGAAGAATGGGTTTTGGACCCCCGTTCACATAGGCTCCGACAATGCCCGGGTTTAGGGATGGCAATCTCGGTCGACCCGTTCGAACCGTCCCCGTTCCCCGCCCCGAAAATCCCCGAACTTTGGGGATTCGTTTGGGGATTGGGTAGGGTATGGGGATTTTTTTTTTTTTAAATTCGGGGATCGGGTAGGAGGCGGGGATAGGTCTGTCCCCGCCCCGAACCCTACCCGTTCCCCGTTCGTTACCCGCCCCGCCCCGTCCCCGAATCCCCGAAATATATATATTTATATATAAAAATAAATAAATATATACTATATTATATATACCCCTTCAGTAGTATTACTAGGAAAAGCATGCCACTCCCCATGAATGTTTTGGTTGCACTACTTTGGTCCATGACTGTTTTTTGTTTGGAACTATGGAATTGTGCACTGTTTCTTTATTTGCTTAATGTTTGCTCCGGTTATGAGCTGTTTAGAACTATGGAACTATGAAATTAGTGCTGAAATTAACTTAGTGCTGGAACTATGGCTCCTAACTTCCTGGCCAACCAACAACCATTACTAGTACTGTTTCTTTAGCCCTTTTCCCTGGAAAAAAAATACAAAACAATCCAAGTCCTTTCGGCTTTCACATGCTAGTATATGCTGTTAGGTGTTGTAGGTGCCCGAATCCCCGAATCCCCGTTTTGGATCCCCGTTCCCCGTTTGGGTCGGGGATGGAGGAAAAAAACAAATCCCCGTTGGGGATCGGGTCGGGGATGGGGATGGGGTAGGGGGTAATGGGTAGGGGTGGAGGTAGTACCCCCGTCCCCGACCCGTCCCCATTGCCATCCCTACCCGGGTTCGTCCGCGGGAAGTATTTTTTTCAATCTAAAATCGCTTTTTTCATTATTTAAAAATATGAGCAGTGCTCGAACTGGCCACGGTGTGCTAATCACCCCGCGACCCTACCTAAACGACTACTCACTCATTGTTAAGCAAGGAACAGAAGAAACCCTAGTTGAAAACATGCTTCTATTGCTCAGAAGAGAAAAACAAACGACAGATTAATACCAATAAAACACAAACGAGTAACATTAATTAAGAACAAAATGTAATACGAGTTACTGGAAGATGAATAATTGAACAAAGCATCAAAAACTTGAAAGGAAAAGAGAATACTTTCTCCGTCCGGATTTAATTGTTCCTAATTCTATTCTAACCGGCTAAAAAACGGATTATATCCTTGAATTGGTACAATGTTTTCGAAATCACGTAAAACATTATAAATTGGAAGATATAATCGATTGAAAAATGACACGAACTTCAAAAAATGACTATTAAATCCGGACAGGAGTACTAAACAATATTGAATCTCACGGCAGTCGACAGCCCCCGTTCTCCGTTTTTCCCGTCCGTGGTCTTTTTCCTTTTTTTTCCAAAACTGCCGACCAAAAACAGTAGGGTAATAATGTTGGTTTTATAGGGATTGAAAGGACTAATTACATAGTGGCCCTTGGGCTTTGTCTAATATTGAATTAACACCCCAAAATTTCAAAGCACTTCGCACTTCGATCCAAAACTTTTGCTAACTTCCATCTTTACCCAAAATCTTGAAAATCGAGCTCAGCAACGATTGCACTTAGCCCGCTCTCGTGGCCAGCTTTCAATCCTTGCATGGGTTTTGACCACCCGACATTTAAACGACGTCACCTGACGTTCACGCCTCCGCTTTGGCATCCCGGCAATGTACGAACCGGCCTCGAGGCCACTCATTCCAACCTTGGCGCTAAATCCGCCTTATTACCTGTGAAAAATATAAAAGCACAAAACCAAGACAAAAGCACGGTATCAAGTGGAAAATGGAATAAAACGCGCTTCTAACGCGCTAATTCGCCCTACTTAGGCGCTCATATCCAAGATATCACGCGCCTATCAAGTGGCGGGGAACGGGGGACCAAAACTTGTCCTCCGCTGTGCATGGGTGAACGACGACCATAAAGGTTCGCATCTTTTGAGGTAGCTTTTTCTCTCTAAAGTCAAACGTTTTCTTTTTAAGAACATCGAATGGAGCAGATAAGTCCGAGACTAGTTGCGAGTGCTATGAATCCTACGACCATACCTCATTTTTAATTATTTAAAAAAGCAAACAATTTCCTAGATTTAGTTAATCTTAATTGAACGACAAGGGGTGGCCACCTAAAAGCCAGTTAAAATAGTAATAACCCGAGTTTTTGAGTCAGCATACATCACCGTCTTTGTGGATTAAACTCCGGTCTTACCGGATATTGTGCTATGTCGGTCCCAGCCCTACGCTTGGGGCAACCTGTTATTTTTGGACTAGGATTTCGTCCAAGCACAACGCCACTGCCGCCGCCACATCCACCGCTACACGTGCCAACAGAGACACACAGAGCAAACCATAGCTCCGCCACAGATCCACAACACACGCACAGTCGCCCCAAGAACCTCCAACTGCCGCCCGCCACCATCAGCCGCCACCGTCATCACCGGTCGGGGAAAACCCAGCCGGTTCCGCACGCACGCTCGTTCCTATGAAAACAATGATAAATATGCTCATTTGGAACTAGCCTAATGTAGTGTACGTCTTACATGATCCTATACTTGTAACCAAAATATTACCGAAACATTTGTAACCACGAAATCAAATATTCATAACAATCTTGGCTTTGTGAATAAAATGAAAAAAATATGATAGAAACGAAGATAGTCAGATTATATATATTACTACCTAACTCAATCGAATAAGAATATTTTTATACTTGTTTTTCACTATATATCCTAAACCGAGATTAATATATAAAAAAGTCGCATTTATATTGATCATATTGGAAAGCTGTAAGGATTTAATTTAAGTATTCTACATATGATTCAAGACAATCTGAGACAATTTTACCATGGCGACAAAAGCGTAGGTAAGGAAATAATCTCCCCAAACACTCAGATGGAAATTGGCAGAGCGACGTTGAGTGACCTTGGGTACTTGGCCATGGGTAAATGTAAGAGTTTGGCTAGAGTTTATTTCTACATATGGGTTGCTTTGGGCGGGTTTGAGGTGTTTTGCTTTTTCTTTTTTTCTTTTTGGTGTTGTTGGTGGCTTTTTGGCTTTGGTTTTGGCTGTTTCCTTGGTTTTGGCTTTGGATGTTTCTTTTTGTCTGTTTGGCTCTTTGGATTTCGGCTTGTTGTTGATGGGGGTTTAGGGATAGAGTGTGAGGCTCGTTACAGTCTTTGGCTGCTCTATGTTGAGGTTATGTGGGTTTTTTGGTGGTCAGTTGGCGTCTTGTCTTCTTTTACGTCTCGGGTGGCTTTTGCCGGTATACCCTTGATCTTTTTAATCTATGTAATCCTTTATAAAGATTAATAATTTGTTTTTTGCTTGGAAAAAAAGAGAAAGAGAAAGAGAAGAGGGAGCTCCACTAAACAAGAAAGAACACTCTTTTAGTCCTTGCTTTCACTCTCTAGCTGGTTGGATAGATAGAAGAGCTCTTGTGCTTGCTATTTATAGAGTTTGGATGACCTCCTATTCTAAAAAAAAAAAATTGAAGATTGCTTGCGAATATAGGTCAAGAATACCCTTTTCTTGGCCAGGGACATTGTATTTCAACGGTTGATTATATATATATATATATATATATATATATATATATATTAATCAGCGAAGAAAAGTTAATTATATACTTGTAACTAAGTATATATTAGGTCAATTCAAATCTATGAACGGGTCAATAGTATTAGGTTTGTTTGTCTAAGCTCGTGCATGCAACTAATTAAGAGATTAACAATGCATACATGGCTGGACTCTATCTCGATCCATCCGTACAGACTTCCCCTGTCTTTTTAGAGATGGCGTGTAGATGATGGTCATATTTGTTGGAATCCGCGCTCAGTTTATACGTAGAAAAATCCGACTCCGACTGGGTATCCGACAAATATATATATATATATTTTTTCCAATCGATTGGAGAGATCATCTATATCGTATATGAATTACAAAGGATAAACCCGGTACACTATGTGATCAATTGAGAAAGTCAAAGAGGTTTGGCCAAATGGTCCAACAAATGGGTTTGCGGTTTCCCTTGGATAATCCATTTGGCAAGAAACCGAGTTGTTATACAAAATAAAATTGTCCAAAATGTTATATATGCACAGGAATTCTATAAGGGAAAAACTATAATACACACCCATTATTTGAATGTGTATCATATGCAATCCCCCAAAATATTACTCCCTCCGTCCCTTTTTTAGTGTCCGGTTTTCCATTTTGGGCTGTCCCTTAATATGTGTCCATTTTGTAAAGTTAGTGGGTAAAAGTTAGTGAATTTTTCATTTTGCCCCTAAAAGTAGATTCCATTTTGAAAAATTAGTGAGTAAAAGTGTAATAATGATGGGTAAGTAGAGAAAGTGGAGGAAAAAGTTGATGTGAAATGTATAATAATGATGTATTTTTAATAAGTTGGAATTACGAAACAGGACACTTAAAAAGGGACAGAGGGAGGATGAATTATAGAGAAAATGTTACGAATCGTATTGCTAAAAGTTACGAATCGTATAAAGGTTACAAGATACACTAAAATGTTAAAAATCATAATGAAAATGTTACGAACTGTACTGCTAAAATGTTATGAATTCTAGAACAAAAGTTACGAAACACGCTAAAATGTTATGAATGAACCATAAAATAGGTGCATATGATACACTTTTTGAAGGGGTGCGTATTGTAGATTTTTCCATCCTATATATGTAAACTTATCTAGGATGGGGAAAAGGAAGCCAAGCAATGACAGAGGTGGCATTTCTCTTGGGCCAAAACGTTATTTGTCCATAATCATACACAAAATTAATACGGAGTATGTTTTCTATGGAATATCTTTTATCGTAGTACAAGGAAATTGGCAGAGGATCCGGAGTCACGTAAGTCTCACACCCAATACAAGACAAGTTACACAACAGGGAAAAAAGAGAGAGATTCTTAATCGATTGGCAAAAATGGCATATTCACTAGAGGGGGAAGTCATAAAGTCAATTAAATGAGTTTAAACTTTGAGGAAAAATACAGATCAATATGCATGATCGTTAAAACATGAGCTCATTCGGATATCGGTAAGTATTTGATCAATTTTTCCTTCAATTTCAACTGAGCTGATTATTTACAAGAATTCTTAAAAAAATATCTTAAACAGATTTAGCGGCTCTTAGTATTTGTGTGAAATCCCGAAACGATTACCACACAATCAATCTGGTGTACAATTGGTGTACACAAAATGGCGTACCCATAGTCGACTGTTTAAGCACTTTTTGTGGGGAGAATAAAAAAATACATTAGAACAATATGTAATAGTGTCATTGCATAACTTTTCTGAGGTCAAAATTCTAATTAATACGAAGTGTTAATCTTCTATAATTAATTAACTTTTTCTGTAATAAACTGTTCTCGAACAAGAAGCCTTATTTTCTAATGAATTGTGGAAACTCTCCGACAAAACTACGTGTAATTTTTAAGTTTACAAAAATGGGCTAGTTGGACAGACTTAGAAATTGAAACTTTTAGAGAGCCGGGCTTGGATATGCACAACTGTAAGAATTCACGAGACAATCAAGCCCAACAACTCACAACCAATACAAGAAATAAATCCATCATAGGGTAGAAAGGAACAAAGAGAGAAATGAAAAGCCCATAAAGGGAAGAACACCCACACGCAGGCTGGAGAATTTGAACTCCTGACCTTCTAGTGAGATGCAAGAGTTCTGGACAACTGAACTATATATCCCGTTGATTTCAATTTTAGTTGACTGTTTATGTTAAAAGAAAATTAACCTCGGTGTGTGAACGAGTGTTGTAAAAATCATTTCTGAAGAGATATACTCGTCAGGGACAAACAACAACAAAAGACATACTTCAGAAGAATCTCTTTATTTCTTCAAACACTAGAGCAATCTATGATAAACATACGTGCTTATTATATGTTTTTTGGCGATATAGAGAGACAAATAGGTGTTCATACGATTACTCGAACTTTGGGCTCAACTTTATGCAAGAGAGATTTCAAATTGGCACTGAATCAACGAGTACTGAGGTCACAATTTTCTTGAACTTGGTTCCAAGAGTTGTGTAGCAATCTGATCCATCCTTGTATACAAAATGAAACGTTCGTGCCAGATTGAGAACTCGCACGAGGAGAGGCATTGGGACAGCGGTTGGCCGGAGACACTCCGAGTTGATGTCTTTACATGCATTTGTAACTTGTTTCTGAAATTCAACGACAGCCTCCTCACATGTTGCACCATATTGTTTCATGTAGCATTCAACTGCTGAGGCTACGTGACCTCTTTCTTGCTCAAACTACAGTTGCACCATCACAAACGTTAGCATGCAAAAGAGGTCGTACAAAGGATGTCATAATTCCACCCTCCCTAGTTATTTCTCTACCTGTGCTAATTAATTGACAGCCCTTAACATGGTTGAAAATTAGAATCTTGAATTTGGAGATAGACGATTCATTCGGGTCGGGTTTACACTTTACGGGATCAAGTGTCATGTATAAGCAACCTTCTTCGAGAAAGTTCCAGGCATGATGAACCATATTTCAAACATATATTGCTCTTGCATTACGGAAAGTCTAGGTACACCGCATGAAAATGCGGTGACCGTCCACAGCGTGCCTATTGGGGTCCATTCCAGGTCTCAAAAAAATATAGAAAAATATTTATAAATTTTAAAATAATATTTCATGGGACCCTGTAAAAAATCAGCTCCAATGGATATCGGTAGGTATGTTTTTCGGAATTCGTAGGTACGAAACTGTTTAGTTTTCCAGTTTCGTCCCTACAAATTCAAAAAACATATCTACCAATATCCGTTGAAGCTGATTTTTTACAGGGTCTTATAAAATATTATTTTAAAATTTATGAATATTTTTCTGTATTTTTTTGGGACCTGGAGTCGGCCCCAATAGACGTGCGGTGGATGGTCACCGCGAAATCCATACGGTGGCCGTAGTCATGCTCATTGCATTAATCCATTTGTATATGGGCTTTTAGAACAAGTTATATATAAAACTAGTCATCAATCTTACCTCGTGGCCAGCCACGTCGTCCATGAGTCGGCCAATCACTTCTGTAGCTTGAACAATTAACGGGTCACTACGAATCCAATCGAAAGCCGATTTGGTCGCCAGCTCTCCCATTCCAACAAAGGAAATGGTGACAAGTGATCGGACACCACTACTCGCTTGTCCAACTGGCATATACTCTTCCATAGTTGGAACATAGCCGTCGTGATACCATTTGGCTTCAGCCAAGTATGCTCTAGCCATGTCCTTCAACTACATGCAATTTTGAGGACAATGAGTAAATTCAGCACTTAAAACTAAATCAATTAAATAATATGTGATTAAATTGGTTTGATAACCACATTGTACATTGCTTAACAAATTAAGTGTCACTTAAAACATATATAAGCTAAAATTAAATAGTTTTGAACTACTTAATTCTGATTGAATTCTTGTGTGTTTGCATTCAACCACCATATGACATATATACTACACCACCACAACCACTCCCCCCCCCCCCCCCCCCCCCCCCAGACCACCCCACCACTCCTACAACCACTCCACCACCACTACTTCACTACCACTACCACTCAACATCATCATCACCATCACCATCAATCCACCACCACCAACCCCACCCCTCCACTCCGCCACTACCAGCACTCAACCATCACCACCACTACCATAACTACACCACCACCACAACGCCACTATCGCACCACCATTACTCCACCGCCACAACCACCATTACACCGCCACCACTCCCACTCCATTCCCACCCTCATCACTTCACCACCACTACCACCCTCACTCCATCACCACTCCACCAGTACATTGCAATATTAGTAAATTAAGAGAGAATCCGAACTAAAATTAATCCATTATTTTTTAATTCAGTGCTTAGTATATTTATCAAACAGCTTTTCTGTTTAAAAAATTCGGCATTCAGCTTTCAATACTTAATTTTTCAGCTTGTAGTTTTCAGTTTTATCATACAACTAGTATTGGACGAAATTTCAATATTATTACTCATAGTAATAAATTTAAATGAGTAAAAGTTTGTTCAAGGCGTACAGCGGATTTTGCGTATTCGACTCGGTATGATCTTCCTTGCGTGGCTATTTCAGCATCAAATATGTTGTAAGTATCCAAAATCTTCTGATAAAAGTGTTTCATGTAGTCAGGAAGTTGATCCGGGGCATTAACTTCCCACCTGAAAATCACATAGGTTATGGGAAATGGCCAAGGGCCATAGCCATCGTTGTGGAAACCAAATTTAGATACAAATAACTTTAGATACTCCCTCCGTTCCAAATTGAGAGTCCCTCTTGGGGATTCCAACTATTTTAGGGGACATGCAATGAATACACCTATATTGCCTATTATTTCCACCATTACCCCTATATTTTACCTACTTTATAACACTTATATTCAATTGTGAGGGACACTTTTGGAAAATCACCAAAATTTTCCTTCCATTTTTGGAAAAGGGCCATCATTTTGGAACAACCCAAAATGGAATAATAGACTCTCAATTTGGAACGGAGGGAGTACTACTTTTAGATTCCGAAATCGGTACTCTTAGGACTTAGCATAAGCGCATATATATATATAGGGGCTGGTTTTAGAAACAATACATTTTTTGAAACCCCGTATGGGACCTTCAAACAAATAATCGGAGCCACTCAATGTATTTAAAACATGTTTTTAAGGGATCCCATAAGAAATAAACGCATTTGGATATCGGTAAGGGCTTGATCGGCTCATTTAGTCGATTTCTGTCAAATTTGACAGGATAAAATTGAACGAGCCGATCAAGCCCTTGCTGATATCCAAATGAGTTGATTTTTTACGGGAACCCTTAAAAACATATTTTAAACAAATTGAACGGCTCTGATTATTCGCATGGGGCTCCAAAAAATGTATTGTCAAATGCATTGTCTCTAGAACCGACCCCATATATATATGCTGGTTCTACTCACACCTATTTTGACACTCATTTTGACATCCAATCTCAACCATTAATATCAATGGCTGAGATTAGAATATTTTACTCTCTCCCCTCTATCTCACTCACACTTAATCTCTCTCTCCCTCCCTCCCATCCCTCACGACAGCCAACTCCCCTTCCCACTCCAGCACTTCCATGTCCGACCGACCGCAATAACGGCCAGCCCATCTCCGGCGACCCCATCTGACGCATCCACTCCCTGCCGTCCCCATGTGATATGAGCGAGAGAGAGACCCAAAAATCTGATCTAAATCACCGAGAAGTTTTTCAATGCTGAGCACCATCTCGATCGTCCAAACCTGTTTTGGACGGCCCAAATTTGCTTGGGTAATTTTTAAGTGTAAAATTACCTAAACACCTCCTCAAGTCCAAATAAATCTGGGCCGTCCAAAACACGTTTGGAAAGAAGAAATGTGTGCTCGGCACCACGTGGCCAGTGCCCGCTCGGCACTGAAAAATTTCTCTAAATCACCGAATCACATACCCAAAAATCACAGACCAAGACCCATCGAGAATGGAGGCGTACAAAGGTCGAGTTCTGTCCTAGAGTCACGGACCCAAAATCTGATGGAAACCAATTTCTGATTGTTGAGTCTTGTGTGGCTTTGAGAGAAGATTCCAACACACCAAGACCCATCGAGAACGGAGGTGTTTTTCTTTTGCAGCTCCTTGATAAGGTTCCGTTCGGCTAAATAAGTCAACTGATTTTTTTTTTTGTTCTTATTCAAATTTTTTTCGTATTTGTTAGTTTTTTGTCAATTTTTTGGGGATTATTGCATCGTCATGACGAGAGAAATTTAAAAAGTAAAAAATTATGATCGAAATCCAATTTTTTTAATAAAGACGAAAAAATTGGCTTATTGACTTATTTTTGTCTTTATTCAAAAAGATTAGGTTTCGATTGTAATTTTTTACCTTTTAGATTCCTCTTGTCATGATAATGCAATAATCCCCAAAAAATTAACGAAAAACTAATAAATACGAAAAAAAAACTTGAATAAAAACAAAAAAAAATAAGTCAGTTTGCTTATTTAGTCGAACGGGGCCTAAGAACCCAAATAAAAGAATTCTTGGAACCCTTAACTGAAAAATAAAAAAAAATTATCACTTGTTGGAATTGTGAAAGCAAAAGAACTGGTACAACATGGTTCTCCCTACTTGTGATGTCAAGACAGAAATTCATGTTAGTCCGTATGCTTTCTCGTTCACAAGTTCTTTGCACCGGCCACCGAGGATCCCCTGTCCGAGCCAATTTGGACAGGGGCCTGTTCCACCCCTTGAAACCGTTGATCTCGCAAATCAACGGCTGAGATTTGCCGAGCCAAAAACAACGTCGTTTTGGAGCAAAAAGTGTTCGGCGCATCTCAACCGTTGATTTGCGAGATCAACGGCTCCAAAGGGTGGGACAGGCCCCTGTTCGGATTGGGTCGGACAGGGGATCTGGTCTCAGTTCTTTGCATCTGGTAACCCTTAACTGAAGGACACAATTAATTATGAATCAAATCCCTCTTCTTCTTTTTACCTTACAAGACCCAATTACTCCTCTAAAAATGGCCGAAAATCCCCAAGATGTTTGTTTGTCAAATGCAGGAATAACCTAATCAGAATAGCAAAGAGACGATCTTTAATAAAAACAGATAAAGAAATCAGAACCGCAGGTGGGCTTGCTGGAGAGGAGAAGCTTGCCGGAGATGGTGATGAGAGAGAGAGAGAGAGAGAGAGAGAGAGAGAGAGGTAGGGGAGGGGAGAGAGCAGAACGTGAGATTGAGGGGGAAGAGAGAGATCAGGTGAGATGTAGAGAGGATAGAGAGGAGATACTTCTAATCTGAACCATCATTTCGATGGCAAGGATATTGTGTCAAAAACTTGTGTTATTTGTTGTGTCTGCTGCAGCTATGAGATTATGATTAATAAGTCGTCAAAAATTAATAAAAACATACTTAGAGGCCGTTCCAGTTTTGTAAAAAAGTAACTTTTGGAAAAAGATGGTAATTTTAAGCTCAAAAATCATGTGTTTACGTAAATAATTTTCCTACCACTATGGATCTTGTTTGATAGATTTCATCGAGATCTTTTATACGGTGCAAAAAAAATTAAAAAATTATTTTTCATTTTCATTATATTTGAGTTTGAAAATTGAAGAAAAAGAACTTTTAGAAAAAGAAGGGAAAGTGTTTACTACCAAAAAAAAACACTAAACAAAAAGTCAACTTTTAAGTTGCTAGTGTTTTTATCATGACTCTCGCTCGCGCGCTCTCTCTCTATAAAATCAAAATTAATATCAAGGTGGGTGAATTTTACCTTTGAATTGCATCATTGAAGAGCACAAGTTCTTCGATGGTAGCATTGCTAGCATCATACATGTCATCAAGAATGGAAATCAAGGCAATGACTTTGCTTAGAATCATTATAGCAAGACAATATTGGGGCTCGTAGTAGACTCCCAATATCCAAAAGAACAACTCCACCGCTCTGTCTCTTGCGAAAGGTAATTTTCTTGCAACGTCCAAATCATTCCACCACCTAAACAAAAAATTGTACCATGAAACATGTAAGATCCAGGGTATTAATGCCCTATTTTGAATTTCAAGAAAACAATTTCTTCTAGACTTTGTAGTTAATTTTCTTCTTCTTCTTTTAAACAAACTTTTGTTTTCTTTTTCGATTCATCTTAGAGGATGTTGGGAAATTGGAGCTTCGCGCTCGGACTCACAACGAACAAAAACACTCAGGATCTTGGGATACTATCGTCATAGAAAACAAACCAGAGAAAGAGGAACATAAAAACAGAACACACAGATATACGAGGTTTGGCAACTTGCCTGCGTCTCCGGGAGCCACACCAGTTCACTATGAACGAAAGAAAACGAAAGATTACAAGTCTTCTCCTTTCTCTCTGAAAAAAGTTCTCTTGCACTTTCTCTCACTAAAAACCCTCTATAGAATTTTTTTTCTCTCTCTGCTCTCAAGAAATAATAAATACAATAACTAATATTTATAGGCAAACCATAAGAGACAGCTAGACCCCTCTAACCAACTTGGGCCGCGGCCCATAGCCCATCCCGGCTGTGAGCTTGCCTGTCGCGCGCTACGTACCTACCGCGAGCCTGACCGCGTGCCTACCTGTCGCGGAACTCTCCACGCTGGTCGCGGACCACTTACCGTAGAACCCTCTACGCGGGTCGCCGATCTCTGTTACTGAAAGTTGTCTGCATCCCTAACAGAGGACTGATAGGATTTAATGTCAACTACGAGTATGAGTTCTATCTCATTAGTTACGGGAAACAGAAAATTTTCTGTCCTTTTCAATTTCAATTAATGCTATTTTATCGCAATTCGTTCATTCCAAGAATTCTTTTATTTGGGTTCTCATCAAGGAGCTATAAAAGAAAAAAAAAAGTTTTAAAATTTCAACGAAATGGGGGAAAAGAGGCAAACCCCTCAAAAAAAAAAAGAACTACAACCCCTTAGAAAATTTACAATTTTTTTGGCATTCAGTGTTCTTTTTTGAATATGCATCAATTTTATGAATTTCCTTTTAATGAAGATGAACCAATAATGTAGCATTTTTTTCGAAAAGCTAAAAAGCCTTCAGAAAAGATGATACAGTACCCCAAAGAATGAAAAGTTGTAAGAGAGTCACCTTGTGAATTTGCTTAGCTCCCTCTGGTGCAATTTCTGCACTAAGTTGAAATCTAATTTCGCAAAAGCCAATAGAGATTTATTGTGGGAATCGTCTTGCTCATACAAGGAAATATACCGCCTTGACTCTAGCCTTGGCAAGCCCTTGTGGATGGGCTGATTTAGAGCATGAACTACTTGTGCTGCAATTGCATCATTGCTCAAGTTTGGTAGTGCAGATTTGAGATGAGTGGTGGTAAACTCCAATGCTTCATCTAGTATATCTTCTTGATGTACACTCAGATATGTAGCTTCGTACAAACTCAACAATCCTCTCACATCACCAATCAACGATTCCTTAAATTTCCCTTCGTTGTCCTTGAGTTTGTTGAATACATCTGCTTAAACCATTCAAAAACATGAGTAATCGGCCGTATGTTAGAGATATGAAAATTAACAAAAATTAAAACAACAATTAGTAGTTGCGACTCCAGAAACTTTCATGAAAGCAGTCATAAAGGTGTTTATTATTTTTCGAACTATGGAGGAAATATAAAACATAGTATAGAAACTTTATATCCATCTCAAAACCAATTGGCAATAAGTGGAGATGTCTCAAATGTTATTAAGTGATCACCCATTCCACTCCCAAGCAATGTGGGACTCTATTTTCTTAACATCCCCCCTCATGTGCGGCTCGTTTGAGGTCTGTCACGTGTGGCCACTTTTGGGTCCTATCATCGTGCAGTCTTTTTGTTGGTCTGTAATCGTGGAGTGTGGATTGTGAATTTTATAAAATGTGGGGTGGAAAGGGCCCCGCTCTAATACCATATAAAAATTTTATATCCATCTCAAAACCAATTGGTAATGAGTGGAGAGCACCCCCAAGCAATGTGAGACTCTATTTTCTTAACACATAGTGCCCTTGCCCTCGATCACCTTATTTTTTTTTATATTTTTCTATCATTGTTTAGAAACATCGATGACGATCAATCCTATTAAGTTTATCAATTTTAACGTATGATCAATCCTATAATTGTTGTTTACTATCTGTATAGGATTTAGTATTCAAAAATCCTATTAGCACAATTGCAGTCAACAACAGGTAAATTAAATATTGGTAATTTCACAAGCGAAAAGATCGCTAAGAAAAAAATAAAAGGTTTTCCGGGCTCCATAAAAAAAATATTTTGGCTATGTTTTCCGAGAACATATGATTTCCAAGGTCTCCTTTATCGTCATTTACACGCCCTTTTTTTCCCTAATTGGTTCTGTTTCCTACTTTTTGATGAACTTTTCTCGATCAATTACAAATACTTACATATACACACTCACATTCACATGGGAACACACTCACAGTACACATTCAATGTATGTGCGTCCAGGTTTATATATCTTTTCGTTGAGAATAACAGATTTAAACCAAAATATGGGTGCTACAAAAATCGGGGATGTAACCAAATAAATATGGGTATTAAGTAAAAGAGAATTACCACAGGAGATAGGATATCCTTGCTGTCTAAGCACTCGAAATGAGAGAGCCACAGTGTAAAGATCTTCATCGTTGGCCATTTCATGATAGGTTTCATATATGTGCTGTAATGTTGTCTCAATCTCGGTTTCGAAATGGTAGCCCACACCTAGGCGTTGAATTGCATCAATCAAGCTCAACTTCTGTGAAGGTTTATCAGCACTTGCCACTATCATCTCTCTCACTTTTTCTTTGAGCTGCTCAATTCTTTGCTCCGTTTTAACATCCGGTTCCTAAGGAAACAATGATAAATATGCTCATTTGGAACTAGTCTAATGTAGTGTCTTACATGATACTAAACATGTCACAAATAATGGGTGCCACATAGTACGTCTATGACTATATAGTGTTCAAACAACAGTACTTGTCACCAAAATATTACAGATACATTTGTAACCACGAAATCAAATATCCATAACAATCTTGACTTTGTGAAGAGAACGACGAAAGTATATATGATGGAAATGAAGATAGTGAAATTATATATATTACTACGTAACTCAATCAAATAAGAATATTTTTATGCTTGTTTTTCACTATATATCCTAAACCGAGATTAATATATAAAAAAATAGCATTTATGTTGATCATATTGGAAGGCTGTAAGGATTTAATTTAAGTATTCTACATATGATTCAAAACAATCTGAGACAATTTTACCATGGCAACAGAAGCGTTGGCAAGGAAATAATCTTCCCAAACACTCGGATGGAAATTTGCAGAGCGACGTGGAGTGCCCTCAGGTACTTGGCCATGGGTCAATGTAAGAGTTGGGCTAGAGTTCATTTTCATTTTCCTAGTGGGTTGCTTTGGAGGCTATGAATAGTTAAGAGAAGGGAAAGCTCGACTAAACCAGAAAGAACACTTTTTTAGTCCTTGCTTTCACTCTCTAGCTGGTTGGATAGACAGAAGAGCTCTCGTACTTGCTATTTATAGAGTTTGGATGTCCTCCTATTCTAAAAAAATTATATAATAAAGATTGCTTGCGAATATGTTGGAAAGCAGAAGCGACACAAAAAGTCATGCACTATACAAACTCAACTTTTATACTCTATTTCCCCACACCTATTTTAGCATATAATGAGTGATCACTTAATAACATTTGGGATCTCTCCACTCATTGTCAATTGATTTTGAGATAGATATAAAGTTTCTACACATAATCCTACTGACTTTTATAGGCTCATAATACAGATAAGGAAATTGATTTTGGCACTCCTATTTTAGTCACTGACACTCTATTTTGTGTCTTGATCATATCAGATTATAAAACAAAATGTGAAGTGCCACTGGCTAAAACTGAAATGCCAAAATCACATCCCTACATATAAATACAATCATGAAATACAATCACGCAAGTAGAAAGCCTCCAAACACATGTTTGATATGGGCTGCTCTCCAACAGTCACTGAATAGACCAATTGGATTGGCCCCACACAATTCAGAGACGGATTTACATATGGGCATATGGGGCCACGGCCCCCACGTTGTTTCTGGGGTTTTTTTTATTTAAATTTCAATGTTAATAATAATAATTTTTTGTTTGTTAAGAACACTTAGATATCGTATTTTGTATTGGATGCTATTTAAACATTTAAATGCTTTAAGAATGTGTTTATTTTGGATCCCAAAAATCAATCTCTCTCTCTGCGTATGGTCTCTCATAAGTTTTTTCTTCAATTATTAATCTCATTTTCTTTCTATCTCTCTCCACTTATTACCGAAAAAACCTCCCTCAAAATCTAAACCAAACAAACTACTAAATTTCCGAACCTAGAAATTTAAAAATCTCATTGTTCGTAGTTCGGCTCCCAGGTTCACGAAATTCTAGTTCCGTCCCTGACACAATTAAGTACTCCCACCTCCTCTCTTGTCCCATATAGCCTCCTCTATTGACTTCTAGCCTTCTTGAAATCCTCCTCTAACTTCCACTGTTCCACACATACACGGCCCATGCACACCTTTAATACACAAGATTACAAAATACAACATAATAGAGGTCAAGAATAACGTAAGTTTGTTATGCTAATAGATAGTGGTCTCAAAACTAGGAGGAAAAATAGGAGACCTAGTTAAAGTGGTTTTCAACTAAACAGTCCCATTTTAGGGAAAATTTCTCTTATATCTCTTCAACTTTGACCAGAAATTTATTTTGGTCCTTCACATTTCAATTTCGGCATAAAAATATTTCGACTTTCCAATTTTTTTCAATGTCATCCTTTAGAAGGAATCCATTTTCTTTGAGTCTTGCTATGGCCGCACCGGGCCGTCTCCGGCCACCAGACGGCCGATCAAAGCCGTCCAAAAATTCTAAAAAAAAAAATCAAAGAGGCCAACGCGGGAATCAACGACATCCGATGTGTGTAGGGTGCTTGATCCAAACACCCTATTTTTCGTGTATATATGTATATATCCCTAAAGGATGACATTGAAAAAAATTGAAAAGTTGAAATATTTTTATGCCGAAATTGAAAGGTGAAGGACCAAAATGAATTTTCGGTCAAAGTCGAAGGGATATAAAAGAATTTTTCTCCCCATTTTAACTCTAACTGTACATCCCTATAAGCATCTCCAACCCATGCTCTATTTCACCATTTAAGAGTATGAAACTCCTCCAACCCATCCTCTCAAGCCTCCTCTATTTGAGAGGATGAGATTTTGATCCTCCATATTTAGAGGATGGGAGAAAATATGAAGATCCCCTCTATAACACTATTCACCTTTTAAAATGACATTTGTATCCTTAGAGCATCTCCAACCCATGCTCTATTCCTCAATTTGAGAGTTTGGAACTCCTCCAACACATCCTCTCAAACCTCCTCTATTTTAGAGGGAAAAATAGAGGGTTTGTGGTTGGAGTAAATAGGAATAGTAATTTCCTCTAAAATCACTTTATGAATAAAATAGAGTATTTTGATACTCTCAAATAGAGTATTGGATTGGAGATACTCTAATTCCTCCTCAAACTCACGAGATCAAAGTTAACGTAAAAGTAAAATATTATTGAATCCAACCAATGGAGGTGTGCGCAGACTAGCATTTTTACAAAGAAAAAGCAGTAACAGAGAGCTACAGCAAGATAGAGATACCTCAATATACATACGTACGTAGGAGTATTTACGGAGTATTTATCTGACAGGGATGCAACATGCGATGTCGTCCGGTCCCCGTTCATGCATCCCTTGGCCCTTGGGAATCCCAAAATTTTGTTTTCATAGAATCATGGAGAGAGAAAGGGAAACAATGGAAAATGTTAGGTATACATCAACCACAAATCCAACCACATGCTTCTCGCATGTACGTGAGTCTCATATGTGAGACTCACGTCTCATGTGATATGATGATATGATGGGGTCTACATGTTTACGAGAGAGTGGTATGATTGAATATGTGGTGTGTGTAAGTACGCAACAAAGAGCATTTTTTTTTAAAGAGAGAGAAACGAGAAGTCATAATCTTCTGTGCCGAAGGATTTTTCGACCGTTGAATTTAAAACATAAAAAAATCACACAATTTAATGTATCTCTCTGCACAGAGGCACAGGAGTTCTCGGAGACAGAGGAGATCGGACCCCGAGACGGCGGGGAGGGGAGTGGGGTAGGAGTAGGACCAGGGCCGGCATAACTCCAAGGCCCAAGAGGCCTAGGCCTTGGGCACCCTAAAAATGTTCAATTTTTGGGGCACTCCAATTTTTTTAGTACTGAGTATTTGGGTTTGATTATGACTCTTTTTTAGGCTAATACCATAAAAAAAAATGCCCATCCAACATGCAAATAAATGCCCAAAAACTCAGATGACCCAGAAACTCGGTAGCATTTTTGTAAATCAAAGAACTAATTGGTCCATTTTCGAAAAAAAAAAGAAAACCAAAGCTCTGGCACGTTTTTTCCATAACTCTCTCTCTCTCTCTCTCATCTGCCCCAACCTAATGTTCTTTCAATTCTTAATTTCAGCTGCAGCTTAATTTTGACTTATAAATTTTCAATGTATAGCTAGTACTCAATGATTTTTATTTCCCTCATTAACTCCTAGCTAGAATATATTTTCCAATTTTCTCCCCTCTCTCTCACCCCTCATCCTCTTCTTCACACTATCCGTTAGTTCAATTCTCTATATTCTCCTTCACTAATTACTACTCCCTCCATCCCTAAATAAATGTCCGCCGCGCAAATCTAGTTCTTTTAAAATATGTATTTTTTTGTTAAAAGATTTAAATTTTTTCACAACTTAAAAGAACTCATTGATATCTTGATTTGTGAAAAAAAAATTGATTTTTTTTACGAAAAAATTCATCTTTTTAAAGGTCTAAGTTTGCTGAGACTCAAAGTAGTACTATTTTTATTTATTTTCTCAACAAGTTTTTTTGGTGGTCACACAGACTGTTAGGTTGTGTAACGACCCTAATTTTGGCCCTAGATTTTTTTTCAAAAGTTTATTAATTTCTTTTAATTAGTTAGTTTAATTATTATTATGTAACCTAATTTAATTGATTACATGTTAGTTTTTATAATTAACTTTAACCCTTTATATATTTGTAAATACATATGTACGTATATCTAGATATTTGTATATGTAAATATATATACTAATTGTAACAATATTTTGTTTCCCTGAGAATGAGGGATTTTGCTCCCTTCCTCCTCATCTCTCCCGAATATCTCTCTCTCCCTCTCTCTCTCTCTCTCTCTCTCTCTTTCTCTCTCTCTCTCTCTCTCCTTATTTTCCGCCACCACCACTGCCATACTCATCCTTTGCCACTACCCCTACTCCCTTATCTCCAAATCACAACTACCATTATCACCTCCTCTCCCCATAAATCTGGCAGCCACCGTTTCCTCCCTATTTTCGAATTCCACCTCTCTCTCTCTCTCCAATCTCCTCTATATAAATACACCCTTCATCTTCCTCCGAAAATTTCACCCAAAAGCACACCACTGAAAATCCAGTGAAGAAAAGAAGGAGAAAGAAAGCTTCCAAGGTCCAACAATGGTGGTCTAGAGAGAGAATACGAAGTGGGTTCCTGTTCCGCACTCATCCTAACACAAATCCACGCTACACCAATTCTATCACGACCCCGAGCATCTCCGAACCAACCCCCAATTATCCGAAGTCAGCTCCGGCGTCTTCTCCGATTTTTTCCATAGCCGTCCGAAACTGTCCGAACCCGTTAACCGCTTTTTCGGCCGGAACCGAGGTAGAATAATCGCTCCTCTACTCTCTCCTAAGTATATTTAATCCCTATATATTGATTTTAATGAGTTCTTATGAAGGAAATCGTACCCGCGCGCGTCAAAACTATGAAATCTGAAAATCCTCTGTTTTCCGACGAGTTACTGTTCATAGACGTTAGAACTTTTAAAATTGATACTAATATTACACTATGCCCCTTCTTGTTACACTTGTGTAAGAATTTGACCCTTCTCATTATTTTTCATTTCGTTTTATGCTACTAGTGGGTTAACTCGTAGTGTATAGAACTGTGAGTCAAACATATTGCATAATTATTTGCTCTCTGTTAAGTCTAATGTTTACAGTAGTTGGAAATGTTAGTAGCTATACTTGTTGTAGGTAAAGTAATGGATAAATTTTAATAATTATGTAAAAGTGATAAAATAAGAGTTAGGTTTTAAGTTTAATAAAAGAAAAGGAAGAAATATAAAATAAAAAGAAATAATAGAAACGAAAGATTTACACAAACATAGTATCAGAAGGACCGTGGTATTTTTATACGATAATAGGTTATTATTTTTATTTTAGAGTACCAATTGAATATTAGAGTTTTACAAATGTAAATTAATAAATTACACCTTAGATTTTGATACCGTAAGATGCCGAAATGGATCAACCTTTTGAAATTATTCCAGTACGTTATCAAAGCTAAGCCTACGAAATCACTAACGGCACCTTTGAAATTAATAAAAACTATAATTTATTTACTTGTTCAACGAAACCTTAAGGGCATCGGCCCAATCATAAAATATTTTGCGTTCACTTACTCGCACAATATTATTTGATATGTACTTTTTATCTCATTGAAATGTATTATGTTATGAATTGAGCTGTTATTGTTTGTATCATGTTGTACGTGTTAGAATGGACCTAGGTTCACTGGGTGGTTACGAGTAGTGAATTATGTATACGATGATAAGTAAATGGAAAATGGTAAAGTGTTGGAAGTGTGAGTGTGTGGATTGTGATTTGAGCCATGGTGATGGCAAGGGTAACCTGTGGGGCCCTGTGTTGAATGGGTTACCTGCGGGGCCCGGTGATGCTATTGTGGTGACCCTAACGTATGGTACGCCATGGGAAGTTCCAAAGGGTAATCGTGCCTTGCAAGGCCAGCAAGGGGGATTGTCCCATGACACGGTCATAGTTAGTGGCTTAGGAATGGTGCGACCCTAATGTACGATACGTCATGGGATGACTCAATCCTCCTATTATGGTTTTAAGTGAGAACATACTCGGTACATAACTTAGATGCGCTCACCTAGGACCCTGGTGCAGGACAAGCAAGAGGAAGGGTGGACCCATGAGACGGTTGTAGTCAGTAGATGTGGGAGGAAAGGATCTCGTGGAGATGATCCTTAGATTTCATGTAAGTTGATGGATAGTAAAGGAAAAAGACGATGTGTTATTATTCTGTACCTCTCGTGTATTATCAATGGTGATATTATTGTTATTATTGAATGCTAACTGTAGAGCAAGGGGTTGGTAGGATTGGGATTATTCTACTGGGTGAATTATCACTCACGGATACGTTTGTATCCTGGTAAATCGGTTGCTTCGGCGATCAATTTGCCAGAGGGTGCAGGATATCAAGAGACCGAAGAACAAGATCCTCTGTAAGTTGATCAGTACCAGGGTGAGGACCTCCCAGCTGAGAAAGGGGAATTTGTCGAGTCTTGGATGCCCTTCCCTTAGAAGCTCTGTTAATTTAAAGTATTGTTATTTTAAATTTCCAAAAGTGTTATCACATTTATCAAATTCTGTTTTATTTCGTTGGGTTGTAAGACAGTTAAGAAATTTTGAATTTAGTTTGAGATTTCCGCTGCTAAACTCTGTTTAATAAAATTTTATTTCTTAAATTAGTCATATGAATTATTAAATCTATTAAAAAGGATTTAATTAACGTGTCCGAAAATCGGGGCGTTACAGGTTGTGTTTCCGTAGATGTGGATTTCAAGTGAAGGAATTTGTCATGAGGAACTTTTGCTTCTAGAAATGCAAGACGAGTAGTATTCAAGTGATACTCATGCGTTGTTGAGATAATATGTATTTGCCTATTTGAAGACTTTGTATTTTTTGTTCGTATGTAATAATTAGTAGAACTTTATATTGGTTTGGCTTTCTTGTATTTTGATCGTTGCTGTAAGTATTAGGGGCACACATTTTTTAATTTGGCCTTGGGCACTCAAAACCCTTGGGCCGGCCCTGAGTAAGACCACATTGCCAATTCCTCGTGCGAGTAATTCGGAGCAATTTGAAACAGTAAAATGGAAGATTAAAACGTACAAATAAGGTTTCTTTTCTTCCAAGTTAAATATATAAATAAATAAATAAGTCTTTCTCTATTGTTGTGCAGTCACACAAAAAGTTGTTATTTTCTCAAAATTCTGTTATTGAACCAGAAACTTCATTCACATGGAGTTTTTGTAAGTGCATGACGCTTAAATTATCCAAATGTTAGAATCACTCAACGCGAAAAAAAAAAAATTAAATTTATTGGATTAATAGTTTTTCCAAATCAGCAAAGAAATGAAATTTAATTCAAACACAACAAGGATACATCGAGAAAGGATGAAGGCTAATGGGTTAATCATTCTGTCCAACTAATCACGTGTGTTTTTATTTTGGGGGGTTTAAGTGAAATAGAGTCGACCATTTCTAGTTGGTGAAGCCAAGTAATCTTTTTCTAGTTGGTGGACCATTTCTACTTTTCTAGTTGGTGAAGCTATGTAAGTAATTTTTAAAGGTTTTTTTTTTTATTGATTTAATTTTAACGGGTGGGAAATGAAAAATAGTTAAAATAATTGGCCCCTTTCCATTAAGGTTCTTATTTTTTAAATACTGATTTCCTACTTTACGAGATAGGTCATTCTCTCACAATAGATCACAAACTTAAAAAGAGAGACTACAAATTGTTACTATGATGTCCATCTTGTCCCATTTTTAGAGCACAAAAGTACAAATTCAACCTTGACTTTAATTTATTTTTTAGCTCAATTAATTGCAAGCAGCAAAAATAGAGAATATGATTCGGTTATGTAAATTATAAGTGAATAAATGTACGTTTGCAGTATTTTTTACAAGGCAAAATAAAGGGTAGGGCTGGAGATGCTCCAAGTGGGGCAATATAGCATTACAACCATTTCTGCACTGCCTGAATAACTTTCTACTGCAAACTTATTCTTCAGCAATCTTCTTTCCTGGAACTGCCAGTAAATTCTTTAGCATCTCCAGAATATCGTTTTTTTTTTCATTTCTTTATTAAATACGATACGATGATATATGTGAATATAATTTGGACAGGCACATGAACTTGGAACCGCCGAATAAAGCAAAGCTGACAATTGAATCATGCCATTTACAATACAAATTGAGTACAATCCACAGTGCAATCCGAAAGCCGCCTCCTCATTCTGTCTCATATTGAGACTGAAATTTAGAATGCAGCTACTAGACACCAAAAAATAGGTATACTACATACTTATATATCAGGATCGGGTCTTTGTTTAATCAACTTACAATATGTTATAAGATATGAATACATATACTATGTTAAAGAGAAATAATTTACGTGCATCATCGCGGGGGTACAGTGGGACCGGCCAATTATCTGAAGGGTTCAACCGGAGCGGAGTCTTGGAGAAGGGCTGCAGCCTCAAAACACTCGGCGGCTTCTAGCGTCAATGCACCAACCTCAGCCTTGTAAAGCAGTCCAAGATTGTACCACGCAGAAGGGTTTGTTCTGTCAAGCCGCAGCGCATCAGTAAGAAAGCTTCTCACAATCGGCAGTGATTGATCACTTAGCTCTCTGAGAACAATGGCTGTCGAGATCAAGCTTGGAACGTGGTTGGGATCGACATCCAGTGCCTTTTCGAATGATTTCAGTGCTTCCTTTTGGAGGCCCTTTGCTTTATACAGTTTACCTAAAGAAAATCAAGAGGGAGCAAAAAACACAAAAACGATAAGAGCAATTCCAACCTAAGTGCCCATTCGCCATTTGGAGGCTCAAAAAGTAAATATAGAGCATATCATTATTGACACCCATGGCAACCACAATTCCGCATTTTTACTTTTCAACAACTCGTTCATTTTTCTTCAGAAATTCAACTTGCTCGCTAAAATTCCCAACTAGAATTAATTTTGCGAGTATCTCTTAACTTTCCAATGATTGGGGACTACATGGGTTCTGTTATTGTTGTTGTTGTTGATCTCTTGCTTTAAAAAACTTTTGTACATGGTCTCACTCTCAAGGACTTTATTATACCTTCTCAACGTTTTTAATGGGTTCATGATTCTCATAGCTTTAGCCAGTGTTGTCCATATTAGTTAGTTTCTTGTTTTGTATCCAGTGTCCTTGGAACTTTTATCATTATTCTATTGAAGTTCTTGCCATTTCTCGAAAAAACAAAAAACGATACCAATTCTGTACAAATCCAATTTGCATAATCGTACATTGCACGGATTATATAGTAGGCATAAAGGTCTAGGACATAATGCTGATTTTTTTTGAACATTTCATTCAGTAAAACGAGACATGGTTTAAAAATGAACTAACCATACAAAATCATAACTTATTTAAAGTGTCCTCCAGAAGAATTGAGTTGTTACTGAACTGAACTCCCACAGTAAAACTGCTTAGGTTATGGATCATGGTTCAGCCAGCGAGTTTAAAGCAATTACAGGGTTATGCACGATTCTAACTAAAAGAGTAGTTAATAGAAGTAGGGAAGTTTTCTAAGTCACCTTCAAAGCGTGACTCAGAATTTATAGCACAATATTTTTATTCATCTTCGTTTCCCTTCTATAATACTAGAATCTGATGGAGTGATGATTCTCGAAGTTTCCCGAACAAGCTCATGTTTTGAACAGTACTCACAATTTGGAAGTGTAAATACTATTAAGCAAACCATGAGAGACTGGGTTTATGATGAGTGACAACAACACTAGGAGAGGGCACCAAGATGTTAACTCAGATAACATAACATAATACTTCTTCTATTGGGATATGTTCTGAGAATTTTTCTCCAGAATAAATTGAGGTACGGAAGTTCTCTTCTTCATACCAATGGAAAAAAAAATGATCAACTGAACATTAGTAATACGGTATAATACCCATAAACTTAATGAGTTTTTTGGAAAACATTGGCACCGTTGAAAGTGAGTTTTTTTGTTTGGTGTGCAGCGCAAGAGAAGATTCTTACCATTGATAACCTGATCCGAAGGCGGAGAATCATTGTTAATTGGTGTTGTATTTGTAAGAGGGATGTGGAGATGGTGAATCATCTTTTAATCCGTTGTCCTTTGGCTTGGGAGCTTTGGTTTGTGGTGTTCAACTGGTTCAGCTTACAATGGGCTGTGTCAAGGAGCGTTTTGGAACTCTTAATCGCTTGGAGGGGTGCTAGAGTGGGAAAAAGAAGGAAGCACGTTTGGGCTGGATTCCACTTTGTTTGATGTGGACTATATGGCATGAGAAAAATTCAAGATGGTTTGAAGGAGTAGAAAAGCCTTTATTTAAAATCAAAAGTTTTGTGGTTAGTAGTTTGTATAGTTGGGATGAGTGAGAATGTAATCCTTCCCTTGATCAATTTCTAGATTGGTTTGAATTGTTTATCTCACGTAGTGGTGTATAGGGCCTTTTCGTCTATGGCCTATTTTGTATACGGGCGGGCCGGCGGCATTCCCTTAATGCCTTTTTCTAATATATTAAATTACTTATCAAAAAAAAAAAACTTAATGAGCCTCAATTACTTTTTTACTCCAATAAGTTTGTTGTAGAAATATACTCGAAGGATGTGAAGTGAGGAGAACCTTGCTGCAGTAGGATTTAGGGGTATTGTTGTCATTTTAGTGTCTTTAGTGTGTGTGTAGGATTTTGAGTCTATAAATAGGTGTTTTGTGCCCTCATTAGTTAGTTTTTTGATGTATTGATAAAAGAATAGAGAGCTTTGCTCCTTATATCTCATTTTGGAATTTATCTCTCTTATGAATCTATCCCTTGATTTCATTTGCATCAAACCTAGTGTGCTGGCTCTACTGCCTAACTAAGTGGGAAAGTGAACTTCCAGAATGTAATGGAAAACTGATCTTCCATAGGAAGAGAGGAAGTGCAGACCATACTGGACATAAGAAGGCAGGAGTAGTGAATGAAATATAATGTACCTGTGGAGTGCCACCTAGAAGCAGAATGAGGATTGATAACCTTCGATTTCAGAAGACAGACCTCAGCATCCCGCCATTGTGACAACCTTGTGTATACATCTGCCAGATCATGCCACGTTTCCATTTCCAGACTTCTATCGATGTATACCCTGTTCTGTGAAAATAAAACAAAAGAGAGCAAAATACACCAAAATGAAGGTGTGGAGAGAGTCTTCTGGAAACTTATAATGCAGACGCCAACCTTCAGCTTTACCCTTTCTCTTTTCCTTTTCAAGTTAGGAGCAGTCGCACGATTCTGATTGAGCGTAACAGTAATGAGGGGTAGACCAAAACTAACATTAGACGTGGTAGTTCAGTACTAGTTCTAGTTCTAGTTCAAAAGGATCTAGGTTTTTTGGATATCCTGGACCACAAATGCCCAAGACAGAGCTCAATAGAAAAAACAGATTCATGTAGCCGACCCCAATTCATTAGGACTTAAGGCTCTGTCTGGTTTTGGTTTAGGTTTTTTTCTCTTTGTCACAAATTGACCATTTTTCTTGCAGAACTATATTAAACATAGATCTTCAGTTTGAATTTTTTTTTTTTTTTTTTTAAAACAATGCTACTGATCATTGTTCATTGAGAATGTGAATACTTGATCTACTGAAGGAAATACGTGTAATATCACCTCGATCGAAAACGATGCTCAAGGCCTTTTATTCGGCTGTGTCAACAAGTAATTCAAACAGACCTAACATGTATGTATACTGTTCGATATTTACCTTTAAAAGCCTCTTCTGAACTCCAAAGCTTTTACTCTGCACTTGAAGAACCGCAAGAAGATGAGTATACGTTTCTATGGCACTCTTCAATTGGCCCTGTGCAATCTGTAGCTTAGCTTTCGTTCGTAGCAATTGCCCTTGATCCCACTTTCCAGTCTCATCCAAAGCAGCATTGATTATATCCACAGCATCAACATACCGTTTTTGAGCCGACAAAATCCGAGCCATTAGTATCCACCCTTTAACACTAGACCCAGCCACAAGTTTCAACAGTTGCTTTGCATAATATAGCGCAACATCCAGTTTTCTCTGCTCAGCATTTTCTAGACTAAGATGGAATACAATATTAGGATCTATTCCCTTGGTCATTCTGTTTGCAGTTTCTAACGCCTCAAGTGCCTCTGACTGTCGTGTAATCCTCAGAGAATCAGAAGCGATCTCTCCCGATTGCGATGAAAGGGAGATACCTAGCAAGCAATTTGCAACACTTGCCATTTCTTGACATTTGCCATTGTATTCGGAAATAACTTTCCGGGAATAGCATATCCCTTCCTCAAGGCAATCCCGATTCTCCCCACAAATCTTTGAAGCTAATAATAGCTCGAATATGCGGTTATGATTCTCCCTGTCATTCAAAAGATTCCTTAACAGATTCAAAGCCACCATGTTTTCACCTTCCCCATAGTAACATAGTGCTAGAGTGCTACATTGCTCTCTTCTCTCCATAATCCCAGTTGGCAACTCTTCTACCTGACGGGCAAGGACCCCTAATTCACCGGCAACAGATAGGGCAAAAGAAAGGTGATCCAAGATCGATGGGTCCCAGTAAATCTGTCCAAGTGAAAACTTTCTGAGAAGGATCAGAAGCAGAAGGATCGCCTCTTCGTGATTGTTTCTTGGAACAAAGGAACCTTCTATTTGGGAGCCGAGATTTGGTGGCGATGCATCACTACCACTGTACAGAAGGTAAATCGCAAACTCTTTTTCTATTTTTGCTTTGGTTTCCAAATCAAGATTCCAGTGATAGAGAAGGGCCCGCCTGTAGGACAAGATTGTTTCTTGGGGGGCCAAAGCAAGTTTCCAGAGCTCCGGAAGTAACTCAACTGCCTTGTTTAGAGTCTCCTGCAATTTGCATTCAGCAGCAAAATTCTCTGGCAACCCAGCTGGTAAAGCGGATTCAACTGTTTCCAGAATTACTTTGCATGATTGAGCAGCTTCTGCAAATAACCATGGGGAAAAAGATCAGATACACTGTCGAGGGTAAGCAACTCGGAGCTTAATGTTATTAACATGTCACACACACACACGCACACAGAGAGAGAGAGAATAGACTATTACAAGTACAATAACGAACCAGGCAGGAACTTGTTTTATATCAGTTGAACTCGCTGATAGGAGCTTCATTATACGGGCGCAGTGATTCCCATCTGGTAATGATGGGAACAACAGAACTACGAGATTTGTATACATCCAACAACAGAGAAGACAAAACTTGAAAGATAACACATCCAACATGAATGAAAATTAGTTAATCCAAAAAAAGTAGGGACTGTTCTCTTTTTTGTGGAGAAAAATCGTCATCAACTGATACAACTTGTTAGATAGCATTATCAACACTGTTAGGCACGGTTTCTATTAGTTTGACCTTGCTGAACACTTCGTGATTCATCACAGAATTAAAGCTCTAGTTTCAAAGTTTTGTTTGTGCATTCTATTTTTTCATGTGTTTCTGCACCTCAGTTCAGTTTCGGTGTTTGTCTGTTTGCCCCTCTACGGACTACATGTGCTCTCTTAAACTTCGGCACAATTGGTGAGCAACAATGTTGACAGTTCAAAACATCCTACATAAATGAACAATTGGCATAAAAGAAATGATGTACAAATTAACAATTTGGAAAACCCAGAAGAAAGAGGACCACCTTTAAAATTCCCCAGAGTCTGCAATGACTTGGTCTTGAGAAAGATTGCCTCAAAAAGTAAACTGACAGCATGCATAGACATGGGTGGGGCTGCATCACTTTGTGAATGGCGTCTAGGAATCTCAGACCTTCTAGCTATGGCAATCTTGATCTTGGAAGTCACGGCAGCAATGTCTATTCCTTCGAATACATGAAGAGCAGCTTCTACATTCCCTTTTTGATACTCAAGCCGACCTAATAAAGCTCTCGCTTCCTATTAGTCAAAAAGATAAAAGCTCTATTAGCTTCATGACCAGATTGTGATTCTATATAGCGATATGAGAACAAAAACTACAGCAACAAACAAAGAAAAGTCAACTGATGGAAGTTTCAAAATGGCATTCGTATCCCAATCCCCAACAGGGACGCACCATCTTTTATATCAATTTGGGTACTGAGAGGACATGTCAAGGGTACAAAGCATGGGATTATGCAAGGAGTGACTACTAAACGTAACCAGTGTAATCCCAACCAATAAGACGCATAGCACATTAAAAAGATAGACATGAGAAAATACTGGGAGAATGTGGGAGAGTAGGACTGCAAGTTCTAAGAGGATTAGTTAGGTCCCTTTAAGAGGCCAAGACTTACATCCCTCAAGTCCCGCATCAGTGGGTTATGTGTGGAATGAGTAGTATATAAGGAAACGTACACGGCACACAAGCTAGTAACTCTATGGTATATATGAGATATGCCTTTTGAAGCCATGTTGTTAGGCTGAAGAACTACCATCGACAAGCTATTGTGCGGGCCCTGGTCGTTTTAGATGGTATTGAAGCACAACCCAATCCCTCATGAGTGGGGTCTGTGGCGATGGCCAGCCGGGCAAATGTGACTGGGACATGTTTCGCACGAGGACGTGCAGATAAAGGTGCATTGAGTTTATCATACCTCACGCCCCACATTGGTGGGTTATTTGTGGAGTAAAGCATATTATAAGACATTGTACACTAGCTACATGGTACATTCAAGGTAGAACTTTTGACGCCATGTTTTTAGGCTGAGGGACAGCCATGGACAAGGTAGTGTGCGTGACCGGGTGATTTCAGAGACACCTCATGCGAAAAACATAAAAATAAATAGTAATTATCTTCTAACAGAATATTCATTGGAATTACTACCTGAAAAATGAAAAGACAACAAAAGCACTAGTGACCTTTACGCTGCTCCTTTATGCTCAAGCCATGGGAATGTATCGTTCTACCTATCCTTTACAAGTCATTTGCACAGTTACAAAGCAGAAATACCCATGACAGATGAGCATTGGTATTATACCCCAAAATTCCAGATTCATCACTGGAAATAATTTTCGCACTCCACTTTCTTATAAATGCACTCCAAAATAGGTTTTCTAGTGTTCTCTGGGAATTGAGTTGTATTTAAATGTAAGTAGGACAACATTTAGAGGGCATTTATAAGAAAGGGGTGCATAAAGCATTTCCTATTCATCACTAGCACTTAAAGAGTTTGGACCATGATAACCACCGGGGCAAGGATGTTCCAAAATTAGCAACAAAAAGTGGCACGCCCACAAAAATAAATATAGAAGGCCTTCTTGCTTAATTTGGAGATAACTCAGGTCATGGTCCAGTCTGAAACTCGGCTTATGGTACCTATTAGATTGTTAACCACCAACTCATCTAAAAGCTTAAGCTTTTACAGGGAGGGGCAACTTTACTATTTATATTCTCAACACGCCCCCTCACGTGCAGCCAGACTTTTCTCCATAAGCGGGCTAAACACGTGTAAATTTGTAATCATGAGGTAGGCGATGAGATTTGAACATACGATCTATTGCCAGCTCTGATACCATATTAGATTGTGAACTCATCTAAAAGCTTAAGCTGTAAGAGAGAGGGGTAACTTTACTATTTATATTCTCAGTACTACCGTTCAAATCGGTGTCTCCAATCAATGGATATTTTTCTGGTTCCTAGCAATGCACAAGAAACTGGTAAAAGTAGTAGCAACCAGTTTGGACATATCTGATTGTTCGAACAGTCCACCACCTATTGCACTTCTCCCTTATTCTCCCGCCTTCTTTTTCCACTAGACATGAAAGAAAACCCTCTCCTACATATCCATTCTTTTTATCTGCAATAGCATTCACTAGACCAAAAACTGGAAACAATAACGTACCAAATTCAAAAAAATATCCCAGTTATCTGCTTCATTTACTGTGGTAGAAGTACCCCACATTCTCGACAAGCTCGATATGAGAGAAACGGGTTATGATTTGAAAAAAAGGGAGTGACGTTCACAATAAAGTCACTGGTATAACAACATTGCTCTCATATGGTAATGGTGCATGGAACCAAGACTTTGAGACAAACCTCGTAGTTCAGAAAGCCGCTCTCACGAAGAGACGATTCAGCTTCCTCAATGTTGCTCGTATCCAACTTTATATCAGCCTCACCAGCTCGAGAAGAATACCCACTCGCCGAATAGTCCCGGGTTGCCAGGGACTCTGAGGAAGGAATTATTTCATCTCTTCTCAACTGCTCCCCGGAAAAAATGCACTTCAGCATAGTTTTAAGTTTCCCACTAGCACTTGTTTTCTGCTTACTCATCCAATTCCTGAATTTCATTCTGTCTCATCATAACCAATGACCCAAAATTGGAAAAACGTTAGAAACCCTCCAAAGAACTAGAGTAACCTCACACTCGTTATGGGTTAATGAATTCATAATAGGAACAAAAATGCATCTGAATCCAAACAAACGACGTCATAATTGTTCAGTTCAAAGAAAAAGAAATTGAGAATGAGCATACTGCCATGAAAGAAATTCAACACCACCTATGACATCAACTAAAAATTTGCCGTTCAAAAAAAAATGACATCAACTAAAAATTTTACTGAACCCAAACTGAAAAAAGGTTCGAAACAGTTTCTCGTTTCTTCTTTTCTTCCATGTGTGACTAAGGCTCAGTTTCTAAATTGCTGGTTTAAAGAAAAGGCTCAATTTCTAGACCATAAGATCCCAATTTTTTATTTTTTATTTTTTTTCTGAAAATGAACCTCCACAGTAACATTCATAACCCAACTTGATATACCCACCAGGCCACCAAAATCATGCTAATCAAACCTTGAAAACCTCTAAACAGCATCAAAACCAAGTTCATACCGTAAACCCTAATACCCAGAATTCAGACAAATTACAAAACCCAGAAGCATTGGTGCATACCCAGTTCACAAAACACCAAATTTTCACACAAACAGCAAAAACCCAAGAAAGATTTACCTACAACCAGGTGAATTCATGCCAAACACACCCCAAACCATCAGAACAAAAAACCCTGAAACCTAAAGTTGAAGGAAAACAGATACATGCTATAAAGACACCCAAAAAAAAACACCCAAAGTGAAACAGATTACACAGTATCAAGAAAAGTACCTTTGGATCTAGATAAGGCATTGGGTGAGCCCACAAGGCGTCACCATTATCACTACCCATCTCTCGAGTTCATCCAAAGAAAAAAGGGTTCCTTGAATTTCTGGCTACCCAAGAATCCAAAGCTTCACCTTTTTTGGTATAGTTGTGGCTTTTTTGGGTTTGAACAGTGTTCAAGATAGATTCAAAAAGTCAAAAAGTTGGTGCATTTTTAAATACATGTAACCCAACCAAAAATCAGATTCTCCTCTCTTTCTCTGGAATCTGATCAGAGGGGTGAGAAATGTTGAATGGAGGAAAGATTTTGTTAATCACTTACTTTGGGAAAATACTAGTACTCCTAACATTATTGCTACAGAAATTGGTGAATTGAATAGTTCACAAGGATGGTCAAAATTTGTGGGAGTAACGTCTAGATTCTAGCTAGACCCAATTTTTATGAAAATTTATTACTCCTCCACTTGTGCAGTCAAGTCAATAGCTTTTTTTCTGATCGGGAAAAAAAACCAAAAAAAATTGTGCAGTCAACAGCTTGCTAGATTTTTTGAGGCTGCTGATTTTGTCACTCTCTTTTTTGTTAACGTCACTCTCCTGTAAGTATATTTTTGGTATAAAAATATACTTGTAAAAAAATGCCGTTAACAAAAAAGAAAGTAACAAAATTATTTCCCTTTTTTGAACGGAAAAAATTTAGATGAAATGATTATTTTTGGGCTATTTTATTTGTTTTGGTTTGGCGTGACTTATCATTGAGACAGCACGGTCTTTGAATAACCACCAGAGGCCAAAATGGCAATTGCTGTGAGGGTGGAACTCCCCGTACACACGGTCACGAGTTTGACCTTGTTCTACTAAAAAGAACTTTTCTTACTTTTAGGACTTTTTTCATTTTTGTTCTTTTTTTTTAATGTTTGTTAGTTTTGCGCCAAACTTGTATAACTTATTGAAAAAAGTTAAAAAATTTTACTTTTACCCAAATATTTTTGGAAAATAATCACCTTTTTTTTTTACTTAAAAGTGATTATTTCCCAAAATATTTGGGTAAAAGTAAAAAAAAAATTACTTTTCCGATTCGTCTCGTCACGAGACGAATCAATTATTCATAAAAGTTTGACGCAAGACTAACAAACGCAAAAATTAAATAAATAAATAAGGACAAAAAAATACTAAAAAGTAAATGCTTAGCGGAATGGGAGCTGAATTTTGTTTGCGAGTAAAAGTCCCATGGGTTAGTACTCCAAAAAGATGCCCATTGAGCTTGGTTCTTTCAATAGGTTAAAATGGTTTACTGACTAAAAATACTAGTAGTATGAAAGTGGGGAGCCATTTGTTTCTGAGAGGGTTACAACTTACAACTCTGGTCCCCATCCTAACCTTTTTTGTTTGGTTTGGTTTTTGGAAAAAAAATTCCACTTAAAAAACATTCATTACCATTACTTCCAATTAATCATTTCTTTCTCCACTCTCCACTCTCCAATCGTTATTCTAATTTCTCTTTCTATCTCTCTCCACTCATTACCCTTATCTCCAATCATTACCCTAATTTCTCTCTTTATTCATTACCCAAAACCAAACTCAAAAATCCATCCAAACACAGCATTAGTTAGGGAAAAAAAAAAAGCTTGGTTTCTGAATTGAATTGGTGGTTCACGTTATAGCACGGTTTAATGAAGTGTCATAAAGTATGATATGAGTAATTCTGGGACATTGGAGTTAACTATTTTCAACAACCACCATAACAAAAGAGAAAAAAGAAACGAAAATAAGAGCATCTGCATCTCTCTCGCTACCTCTCATTTAACACCATAATGAAGAGTAAAATCGAAAACACTCTCGTACATCGGCTCACTTCCTCCCTCGCTACTTTGCAATTGGTGTAACTTTGCTACAGTGTCTCGTTTTGTTCCCGTGAGGCACTATTCATCAAATTATCTATTAATTTACTATTTAATCTTATGAGTCTTTCATTTATTTCTTCTGATAACTGGATGTCCGGGTCAACTTGCGCGCACCTCGACTAATTTCGAAGCCCTGTAGATAATAATGACCAAGCATAACTGCCAGTGGCCTTAAGGTTTGGTATGATTGGCTTCCGTGGGATTTGAAACATCATGGTCAAGCACTTACTATTTTCTCATGTTTACTTTGCCAACTCCTTGGAATTGTTATTTGGTGCAATAGTTTGTATTTGTTAAATTTCGTGAATAGTTTTATCTTTAGTGAAATTTCTAAAGTTATTTTTTTCTTCTAAATTTCTACTTTTCAAAATTTCTTAGTTATTAGTGTGGGCTAGGACATCAGTGATGAGCTGTACCCAACTTTGATGCCTCTAAATGCCTCAGGGAAGTTAGGTGAGCCATATACATCGGTGACCTAAAAAATTTAAAATTTAACTTCGGAGAGAAAGGACAAACAATAATGAAACAAATACCTAGATAGATATATAGACAATGGGAAAGTTATTCGAGAAAATGGGGAAGTTATGCCTACAAGTTAGATTCACTAATTTGGATTATTTAGAATTTACGCAAGGACGAAAATCTTGCGTATATTTATAACAAAAAACACTAAAAAATTAATGCATTTTACCATCTCGTTATCATTAGTAAAAAAAAGTTTCAGCATTTCACCATCTCATTTCCACTAACAAAAAAATTGTAAACAAAAACTGTTTTTGCTACAGTAACTCTATTCACAAACCTATCAACAACTTATTCACTACCGGAAAACACCTAATAACTTTTCAACCACAAATAAAAATCTACAATTTTTTCATTACCGGAAACACCCCCAAGAAACACCTAGAAATGAAGACAAAAAGGAACATGTTTATTTTTGTTTGTTTGGAATTATGTACATTTTTAAATAATGCATATCTAGTAAGTAGAAAAATCTTCAACAGCAAGCATATTGAAAATTTCTCATTATATATAGACAGAAAAATTAGCGAATCGCCAAATATTGATATAAAAATAGTGCCAGGCAGGCACGGCTCTTTCACTTGGACTAAAACAGCAAAATAATCATCAATCTGACAATTTAATTACATAAATGTCGTTATTCGGATATCGTATTCATGGACATTATATGAAATTTATGGAGCATGGTTTTGAATTCATTTGGTTTCACATGACTTCCTAAATGTAATGAATCAGGCCTTGGAAGTTTCCAAGTTATGATTCTTATGAAGGATCCTGGACATAAGAGTTAAACTGAAATAACTTATTTTTTTCTTTTCGAAAATTACAGGTAAATAAATTGTTGATCACAAAAGTAGAGTAAAAATTGGATTCCTCATATTTTAACCCTCAAATACTTGAAAAGCAATATTGTACTTACAAGTTTGTAAATGCGAAAATTAATGTTGTAGACACTTGTTAACCAAATTTGTGTACTGTGTCTCTCCGAGGAACTGATCAAATTAGTTCCGTTCAGGACAATCAACTGAAAATAATACTCGCAGCGAAAAGGAAAATTGGAAAATTTTACACAAATTGCAATCTCGAACAGCCTTATATACTTAGGGAACGTGGCCAACCTCTAACTCACTTATCAAACACGGCCATAGCCTACAATGGAAAAAAGTTTCAACATGGTCCCCTCCTCAAAGAGATCATGATAAGAGTCTCAATCAAAGTATATACCTGTCCTAGGTCACATTATGTGCGAGCGTGATGCGCCTTTTGAAAAATTCTAAATTACTAAAAATTTATTGAGAGTGATGATTGAGATGTAAAGTAGTAACAGATACATGCATGGCGGTGCCCGAGGACCACAAAAATAATTTTTCCACTAAAACCCATTTTCAGGGGTAATGATTTGCTTCCATTTCTTTCACGTGATTGAAGTTTGCCAAAATGGAAAACAGAAAACCAATCCCAGTCAAAAGATTATCACAAATTATAAGCTATAATTGATATTAGGAGAAGAATTTAACAACAAACGAAGGACATCTCGTTGAGACGAATCAGAAAGTCAAAAAAAATTGGCGCAAAACGAACAAGCGCGGAAAAAATTCAAATCAAGACAAAACCAAAAAAGTGAAAAAAGTTGTTAGTGGAACGGGGGTGCGTACAAGGAAAGGGTGAGTCACGTGACGAATACATGGCATGGCATGCATCAAGTTACTCCACAGTTTGACTCTCAAGTCCGTTCTCAATTCAATTTCTATGGAGTGGCATGTGCGATTAAACGGGGATTAGAGCATGCAGTTTCTAATCGATAGTTGGTAGGTAAGGCAAGCAAAAAAGCGAAGAGAAATTTTGAGTCCCATGCTCTAACAAAAAGCTGTTTGTCGACATATATGTGCAGTTTACTTGATTTCTGTTACACTTGAGTATGGCGGCCATGTATTATTTTTCGTTCTAGAGTTCGGACTCACAAGTCACATGTGCATAGGGCTGTAAATGAACTGAGCCGTTCGTAAACTATTCGAGGTTCGACTCGGTAAAAGCTCGAACCTCAATTTTAGGCTCATTTCATAAATGAACCGAACATGAACATAGTAGTATTCGGCTCGATTAGGCTCGCGAACTTGGAGTATATGCATATCATGGGAATTTTAATTATATAGTTATATAGTGAAAATTTTAAAACTTGTACAAGTCTAAACGTTTACAATTACTAAAAACTTACTTATGTATACATTTTTATCAGTTTATATGTATATAAACGTATTTATGTACATACTAAAAAAATTTATTACAGCTTTAGACCTATATGAGAGCATAAATATATGATATTATTGGGTCGTTGAGGCTCGTGAACAAGCTCGAGTTCTACCCAAACCTAGACAAGCTCGGTTCGAGTTCGGCTCGTCATACTTTTCATTGAGTTCGGCTCGAGCTCGAGTTCGCTAAAAAACTTAATGAACGAATCTGAACATTCTAATATTCAGCTCGATTCGGCTCGTTTACAACCCTTGATGTGCATAACTAATTTTTTTTTTTTTTGGCGATTCAATGACAAATTTCTTGGTGGTTTATGAAAGTGAGGTAATTAATAATTATTGTTGCCTTGTGACTCCAGTTTTGGTATTGCACTCTGCTAAGGTTGCTGATTCAGAAGTGTTCTTCAACTTGAGGTGCTCACTACACAATGATCTGCCAATAGCTCCTTGCTAGATTTCTTCAAATTCTTTAAAATGCCGATGTAATGCCCGTCTCTTTGGTTCGTTTGGCATGTATTTCTTAAGTTTATTAAAACTTGGTTGTATCTTTTGCTTTTATGCAGTATGATATTCTCTTTTTTTTCTTGTGAAGAAAAGAAAAGAACTTCGTGGATAAAATAATGAAACAATTGACAGAGACAATAGAGACAGGACAACAGAATAAAGCCTAGAATTATAGAAAACATGAGGTGTGTGTATCTACTCCCCCCCCCATGTAATGCCCGTCTCTTTGGTTCGTTTGGCATGTATTTCTTAAGTTTATTAAAACTTGGTTGTATCTTTTGCTTTTATGCAGTATGATATTCTCTTTTTTTTCTTGTGAAGAAAAGAAAAGAACTTCATGGATAAAATAATGAAACAATTGACAGAGACAATAGAGACAGGACAACAGAATAAAGCCTAGAATTATAGAAAACATGAGGTGTGTTTATATACTCCCCCCCCCCCCCCCCTAGTGCTACTATTTGCGATAGGTTTGGGCTACTATTTGCAACAAAAACCAGTCTATATCCTGTAACTGGAAGTTAGTACTTGCTTGACTAGCAAATGAGATAGCTCAACAACAATGGCGCCACTATGGAAATTTTCCATCAAAAAAAAATAAAAATGGAAAAAGCTCCTGCTAAAGATTTCGCAACGAAGTACAAACTCGCTAACTTGTCAATTCCAATTTTGGTGTGCATAAAGAGCTTTATATCTCCCAGCTCGGTGCGCATGACGACATTTAGAACATAAAATTACAAATAAACATTATACTATAATTACGAGAGAGAACCCATTTAATAGCAAGGTTAGGATGGGGCTTTAGCAATAGCAAGAACTTGAGAAGCGCCCAACCAAAGAACCATCCGGACGACTAAGCTAAAAAACCTATCCCACTCAAAAGGTTGTTTTCTTTTAAGGTTCTATTAACTATGATTGTCACAGATTTTAAGCTATGTGTGGGTAGCATTATTGTAATTGATACTAGGAGAAGGTGTTAATATAACAACAAATGTGTTCCACTAACTAAAGTTTCAATAAGTCAAAGTTTTAATATACATTATGTGTTCCACTAATTAAAATAATTACTTCTTTTTAAACAAGCATTTATTTTTTGAATTAAAGGTAATGTATTGTAAGAGAATGATCTATCTCGTAAAACGAAGAATAAGAACTTTAGCGGAACGGGGTTAAGAGGTGTGGTATGATTAATGTGATAGTTATTAATTCTATGGATGCATCCGGTAGGAATGTAGGATTCACCATTTGTCCCGCCAAGTAAACAGGCTTAGAGTTAGTTTGAGCAGTGTTGACTTTGGATTAAAAAGTTCAGAGTGACTTATTTTTTTTATCTTTATTTAATTTTTTTTTCGTATTTATAAGTATTGCGTCAAACATTTGTGACTTATTGATTCGTCTTGGCAAAAGAAATGACTTGAGGAAAAAAAATTGATCGAAACTAGTAATTTTTTGAAAAGTTGGGAGTGACTTATTTTTCAGGAAATTCCTGGCCGGTCCCAAATTTTACATGGGGTTCCATGCAAATCCTTTTTTAAAGTGTTATCCCATCTAGACCCTTTTTAAAGATGCTTTTACTATTTTGCCCCTATCACTTTTCATATCCCCAGAATTCACACCTCCCAGAATTCACACCCCCAACAATTTACACCTCCAAGAATTCACACCTCACACCTCCCAGAATTCACACCTCTGAAAATTCACACCCCCCAAGAATTCACACCTCCCAGAATTAACACCCCCAAGAATTCACACACTCCTCCCAGAATTCACACCCCAAGAATTCACACCCTCAAAAATTTACACCAAAAGAGGTGTGTGAATTCTTAAAAGTGTGAATTTTGGGGGTGTGAATTCGACCATAGTTCACACCTTTTGCAGAATTCACACCCCATTTGCATTATTCTCACCCCCAAAAGTCACACTGCCTTCGAATTCACACATATTTTCAGAAATTCACACCCAGAAAAAAAAAATACTAGGACCACAAATACTAGGGTGTGAATTCTTGGGGCTGTGAATTTACATCCTTTTGCAGAGTTCATATCCACAAAGAATTCACGCCTACAGAATTCACACAATGTCTGCACTATTCACACAACTTTACAGAACTCACACACCATCTACACTATTCAACCTCTAGAATTCACACCACTTTATAAAATTAACACATCATCTGCACAATTCACATTCTCAAACCACATCCGCACAATTCACCCCCCAAATTACCCTCACTGTTGCAAGGTGGATCGATACCAAATGAAAAGATTAAAAAAAAAATACTAGGACCACAAACACTATGATGTGAATTCTTGGGAGTGTAAATTTACACCCATTTGCAGAGTTTATATTCACAAAGAATTCACGCCTACAAAATTCACACAATATCCGCACTATTCACACAACTTTGCAGAATTCACACCACTATATAAAATTAACACAACATCTGCACAATTCACATTCTCAAACCACATCCGCACATGTAACGCCCCGCTTTTCGAAAGCAAAATAAAATAATTCCTTAACAAAATTTGACTAAACAAATATGATTTTCCAAAATAAAGTTTGGCTATTACAATCTCAAAATAAATTTACTGATTTAAAAATACATTATCTTCAGAGCTGACTTTAGACTTGATACGAATCTCAAGCATACTCGATCTCTATTCCTGATATTCTTCTCGTGTCGAACTGCACCATCATTGAATCCCCTTCATTGAATCCTGCACCCTCTGGCAAATTGATCGCCGAAGCAATCGATTTACCAGGATACAGACGTATCCGTGAGTGATAAATAACCCAGTAGAATAATCCAACCCAACCACCCCTCTTATTTTACAGCTTAGCAAGCAAACAATATAATAATGATGCAAGGAAGTAAAACAGAGAGTTTTCACACAAACCGGTTTATTACTATCTATTTACCCTACGTGAAATCTAAGATCTCATCCACGAGATCTTTCCTCCCCAACCGCTAGCCATGCTCTGTCCCATGGGGTCACTTTCTTTTGCTGTCGCGGATTGCACCTAAGTTATGTACCCAGTATGTATCCCTCTCATTACAACAAAAGAAAGCTTACCATGCCTGAATCATAACTAGGGTTCGCCTATCTTATGTACCACTTCACAATCATCACTGGGCTTACTTTGCCAGTATCAAATCATCACTCAACACTGGGCTTACTTTTCTAGTTTCAAATCACATCACTCAACACTGGGCTTACTCTGCCAGTTTCAAAATCATCACACAACACTGGGCTTACTCTGCCAGTTTCAAAATCACGCCTGCAGGCAATCTAAAACAAAAACTTTTCCAATTCATCCATTACTTATCATCGTCTAGGTGATTTCTATTTCGCATACCACCCCATGTCTCTAGGATCCAATCTAACATATCAATCAGCAGTTGGAAATAATAATTAGGCAAACAGGATAATAATTGAAATAAACAATATGCATTAAATCACATAACCTTTTATGAATGGGCCGTTACCCTTAGTTCTGTATGATCAACAAGTCATTAATAAGGTAAGGAACTTTTATTAAATAAAAGTTTAAAAAAAAGAATATAATCTAAGCTTGTATAAATTTTTATTTAGGAAAAATAAATTGATTAACGATCATAATAAATACAATAAGTAATTAATAACACTAGAATAGGTAGCATGGCTCTAAAGAAGTCCTAGTGTTCTACGTAACTTGTTCGAGTATCATCAAGTGGGTCCGGAGGGTTACGGAATTGTTTTTAAAATAAAAATGATTTTTAAAGTTGTCAAAAGTAGAATAAATAGATAATAAATTATTTAATAAATAAAATATGTCAAGATTAACAACATATCATCTTTAGAATGTAAAGAATCTAAAAAAAAATATTTCGGGAATCTATAAAATAGTTTATAAGATCGCAAAGATTTTTCGTTTGTAAACTTTTACAAGAAATCAAATAAATGACTAATAAATAGATAATAATATAAGAAAAGTATGACATTAACAAGTTATGATCTTTAAGGTGTTAGAAGTCTAGGAAAAATAGATCGGGTGTCAAAAACGATGTTCGGAGTGTCGAAAAACAAATTCGGAACAAAACTGTCCAAACCGCAAGGTCTGACCGAGTCAACCTTGCGGTGGAGCTCGTTGCCGCAAACTCGCGGCTGGTTCTTGCGGCCCGCACCTTGCGGCCGCAAGGTCGAAGGCAGTTTTCGTTTTCTTGGTTTTCTTCACGGTTTTCGATGCATGGGACTATAAGGGGCTATGGGTTAAGTATAAAAACACCAAATATACTTAGAGGAGTGATTGGATAGGATTATAATACCTCGATTGGATCGAATTGATTCTCAAACCGAAACTTGAATTTTTGGGAAGATGACTTCGGGTTCTTTGATTGGGGAACCTTGGGATTGAATTGAGGCTTTTTGGGTGATGCTAGGAATTGTAGAAGATGATTGGATCGATCAATTCGGATTTCGATTCGGTGGAAACCCACTTTTCTCTCTCTCTTTCTCTCTCTAAAATTCCATGGATTCGGGATTCGTTTTCATCGATCTTTCTCTCGGTTTTTACTCAGTGGAGGGTGGTGGGTATTGTGGTATGGCCGGGGTCAATGGGGTATGGTATTTATAGGAGAATTTTGATGAGGATGATAAGATTGAATTTTAGTGAAATTCTAACTCTTGGGTTTTTGATGGACGGGAATATGGACGAAATTAGGACCAAGGAGGAAGTAGAGATTGAATAGGAGTAGGAGAGGGAGAGATGCAATTTAAAAAAATAAAGAGAGATAATTAAGATAATATACTTATTTTTTTTGTATTTATCTATTAGGGAAAAATAATAATAATTAAGACCTAATAATATTAACACTATTATTATAAAAAAAAATTAGGTCTAAAATCCGAGTCGTTACAGCACAATTCACCCCCCAAATTACCCTCACCGTTGCAAGGTGGATCAATACCAAATGAAAAGATAAAGCAATTACAGAAACCATAACACAGAAAGCAATTTAATTTTCTAAAAATTGAATGCAAGAACCTCACGAGTCCAATTAAACACCCAAAAAAAAAAAACTGACAGGAAACACGACTTTGACATGAAACATGTCAGACCTCTCCTCTTCCTTCACCTTCGGCGGCACAACTTTAGTCTTTAGCACACTGTTTTTCATCTCGGCCGTGATCTGATCAGTCTTGTAAAGCTTCTCCGGATGATCAATCATGCTGCTAAATCTCCGACCATGGTCGACTGGGACCGATGTCCACATATATTAGAGCGACGACGACAACGATCGTCACAAAAATCTGCATTCCGTCACTGTTCTTCGGATCCGTAAGCGTGTTTCGAATGTCGCCCGGCCCCCTATCTCTGGCGGCGGGCCCATCGGCTTGAGTTGCTGACGGATCAGATATAGCCGAGTCCGGTGCACGGCGTTGGACTCTAGCGCCGGCGGGAAGAAGGCTGTGCCATCGCGGCCCAGGCTCAGCAACTCATGATGGAGGCGAGAGAGGGAGAGAGAGAGAGAGGGACACAGAGAGACTGTGGAGAGGATTTCGAAGATTAGGTTGAAGAGGCAGCCGCAAATACAGTTTCAGGGGTATTTTCTATAGTTTATTTAAAGCAGGGCTTAGGTGGAATGGGTTTGACATATAGTGGGTTTGGACGGGTGTCCAACGACAAAACAGGGCCGGCCTGGAAGAACCTCTATTTTTGGTTTTTTTAAAAAATTACGAGTTTCGATCAATTTTATACTTTTTCGATTCATTTTGCCGAGACGAATTAATAAGTTCCAAAAGTTTGACGCAAAACTAATTAATGCAAAAAAGATTTGAACTCACTCCCAACTTTTCAATTCAAAACCACCCTCAGAGCAAGTACACCAATAAAGAGCTAAACTACCATGTGAATAGTGCACAATTCTAATTTACCTATCAATTTTTTCTTTCACAACTACACCAACACTATCTATTTTACCTAACACCTATTAAAATATACATTTTTCACTCTTTTTCTTTAACCTTTATTTTTAAACCGAAAAACCCACAAGAAGTTTCCCCAACTTCTTCTCTCTGTCCATTAATTTCGGGAACAGTAGAGAGAGAAACCCAACTTCTTCTCTATGTCCATTGATCGAAAGCTTCGCCAAACCTCCATTGAAGATTGATTTCGGGAACAGTAGAGAGAGAAACCCAGGCCTTTCTTCGTTGAAGAACTCCGTTGAGATCGATTCTGACTTTGCCGGACCTCCGGTGCTCCGGTGCAGTCGAGAAATATCAATTCTTAGTACATCTTCTCCGTCAAAAGCTTCGCCGACGAGCTGATGAGTCACAGAATTGGCCGAATTCGACAACTTCAGTCGGCGATCAATCTGACTGGGTTTCAACTTTCACCAGCAAGAAGAGAGAGAGGAGGGAAAAGAGAGAGAAAGAAACAATAAAATAAAGAAAGACTTTTGAACAGTGCTGAGTTAAAAATACCGAAGAACTGTTCATAAATCCTTTTTACCTCCCTTTTTAGCTCATCTGGTGCAGAATGTTTTTCTTGCTTTTTCTCTCTAAAATAGCTAAAAAGCCTTTTTCCCTCATATGATACACTTGCTTTCAATACCTATTAAGAATCTATTTTTGTAAAGAAAGTACATTAACTTTGAATCTAGAAAATAAAATAAAAATCAATTGGGGAGATGAGTTGGAGTTGCTCGTGGATTAACCGACTTTTCTAAATGAGATATTATTTCGTGTTCTTAGGGCACCACATTGTGGTGTCTCATACCTCTCTCTATCATACATTATTGTGGGGTCCTCGCATATAATCTCGAAACTCATTGAATAATGTTTACCTCCTTATTTGGCCCGTGTACTCGGCGTCAAAATGAGGCCACTATTTGGTTGCCGACTTAGGTCGCCGACTCCGGACTGCCGTAAACTCTATATATACCCTGTCTGCTTTCTCAACTCCACGCATACCTTCGGAGCCCACACACAGCACTGAGAGAGAAATATGGCGGCACAACACTCAGAGTTGAGAGAGAGAAATATAGCGGCACAACACCCAGAGTTCAGAGAGAGAAATATGGCGGCACAACACTCAGAGTTCAGAGAGAGGAATATGTTTCAGGCGATGTTGGATTCCATGTGGGTTCAGGCCATGGGGTCTTTCTGCTGCATTAACCGCAGAGAGAAGAACAATACCACCAGAATCAACCTTGCGGCGAGGGAGAGACCGATGAGCACGACGACCAGAATCAACCTTGCGGCGAGCGACATACCGATGAGCACGACGATTTTTTGGTAATTATTACTCGCTCTGTTTTGGGTCTTTTAAGTATTATATAATGTAGTTATTAAAAAGTATTATAATCTACTTTTTGTTTTTTTGTTTTTAATTTTAGTTGGCCTTTGGTATTAAGATTGGTTGCTGGTATTAGTTTTTTTTGGTGAATAAAACAAAAATACAAAAATAAAAAATAAAAAATAAAAAAGTTTATTTATGAGTCATAATTGTGCATGCATGTTACCGGGGTTTCTCAGTCTTATGATTGATTTGATTTGTCTTTCCATTAGATATCTCGAAGAAACGTAGTGGGTTATTCGTCATGGTGTAGGGTTGTTGGTTATGGAAGTCTTGAGAAGGATGATTGAAAGAGCTGATATTCATGTTAGTAATGGGACTTTTTAGAATGGTTCAGGGTAGGCCGAGGTGGTTGTTTCTCATTCGGTGTATGCTTACGATGCTATTGTTTTTTGTGGCACAGACGCAACTCAATTTGATTATCTTAGGGGAATTTTGATGTGTTTCTGAGGCAGTGGCCATCTCAAGGTTCATTTGGGAAAGTCTAAGGTTATTCCTATGGGAAAGGTGGATGGTGTAGATTAGTTAGAGGTTTTTAATATTGTGCGTCGGTATGATGGTTTTGGCTTATGCAACTCTTTCAAAGTACTGTGGCCTATCTTTTTGGAAAAGAAGAAGTTGAATTTCAAGTATTAGTATATAAGCTTGTGGTGGCAAGTGGGTGGGGGTGGTGTGCAAATGGGATAATTGAAAAAGCTTATGATCATGTTAACTGAGATTCTTTGTTATACGTTTTTGGAAAGAAGGGGTTTTGGTGGGCAGTGGTTCAACTGGATAGATTTTGTAATTCAGCAATTAGATTATTTGTCTCGGTGCATGGTTCTTGGTTATGGAAGCCTTGAGTAGGATGATTCCAATGGCTGGGAAATGAGGCTTTCTCGAATGTTTCAGGGTAGGCAGTTCCATTGAGGCTGAGGTTATTGTTTGCATTTGCTGTATGGAGACGATTCTATTGTTTTTTTTGGCACAAACGCAACTCAATTGGGTTATCTTAGAGGGATTTTGATGTGTTGCTGAAGTAGTGTTTGATCTTAAAGTTAATGTGGAAAAGTTTGAGGTTATTCCTATGGGAGAGGTGGATGGCGAATACGTGGGGGGCTTACGTGCAAATTGGATATTGGATACGTGGGGGGCTTACATGGCGAATACGTGAAGGGGTTTTGGTGGGCAGTGGTTCAACTGGATAGATTGTAATTCTGCAATTAGATTATTTGTCTCGGTGCATGGTTCTTGGTTATGGAAGCCTTGAGTAGGATGATTCCAATGGATGTGAAATGAGGCTCTCTCGAATGTTTCAGGGTAGGCAGTTCTATTAAGGCTGAGGTTATTGTTTTGTATTTGCTGTATGGAGACGATTCTATTGTTTTTTTTGGCACAAACGCAACTCAATTGGGTTATCTTAGAGGGATTTTGATGTGTTGCTGAAGTAGTGTTTGATCTTAAAGTTTTTTTTTTTGCTTAATGTGGAAAAGTTTGAGGTTATTCCTATGGGAGAGGTGGATGGCGAATACGTGGGGGGACTTGCGTGTAAATTGGATATTGGATACGTGGGGGGCTTACATGGCGAATACGTGAAGGGGTTTTGGTGGGCAGTGGTTCAACTGGATAGATTGTAATTCTGCAATTAGATTATTTGTCTCGGTGCATGGTTCTTGGTTATGGAAGCCTTGAGTAGGATGATTCCAATGGATGTGAAATGAGGCTTTCTCGAATGTTTCAAGGTAGGCAGTTCTATTGAGGCTGAGATTATTGTTTCGCATTTGCTATATGGAGACGATTCTATTGTTTTTTTTTGCACAAACCCAACTCAATTGGGTTATCTTAGAGGGATTTTGATGTGTTGCTGAAGTAGTGTTTGATCTTAAAGTTAATGTGGAAAAGTTTGAGGTTTTTCCTATGGGAGAGGTGGATGGCGAATACGTGGGGGGCTTGCGTGCAAATTGGATATTGAAAAAGCTTATGATTATGTTTTTCTTTGTCATTCGTTAAACCTAATCTACTCTATCCTAGGGAACTTGGGAAGGGGGATGGATGCTTATGATTATGTTAACTTGGATTTTTTGTTATATGTTTTGGAAATGATGTGATTTGGTGCGCTTTGGTTTTTGCATCTCTTGAGTTAGATTATTCTCCATTTTGATGTCTGCTGTTTCATCATTCTTATGAAAGTTTTGAGTAGGATGATTCAAATGGCGGTGCGATGGGGCTTTCTGTAGTGTTGTAAGGTAGGCAGTTTTAATGGTGTTGGGGTTGTTTTTTCTCATTTGCTGCATGCAAGCGATTCTATTGATTTTTGTGGTGCGGACAACTCAATTGGGTTATCTTTGAAGGATTTCGATGTGTTTTGAGGTAGTGTCTGGTCTCAAGGTTAATATGTAGGAAAGTCTGAGATTATTCTTGTGGGAGAGGTGGCTGGTATAGATTTGTTAGCAGTGGTCTTATGTCTAAGGTCGGTTCTCCCCTTCATCTTTCTTTAACATTTTGTTGGGTTGAAGTCTAATGTGGTTTGGGATTCAAGTTTTCAGATGCGTCTTATGGGATTGAAGAGGCAGTATGTTGAAAGAGGCAAGGATGACACTTATTTGGAGCACTTTTCTTGCTTCCCTACGTACTTTATGTATCTTTACTATCCCAATAGTAGTGCAAAAAGTTAGAAAATCTGTAGAGAGATTTCCTTTGGTGGGGCTTGTCCTTCTAGGTGGTTCATGTGCCACATGGGTGGGGCTTTGGAAGGGTATTACAAAAGGACGGGGAGAGTTCTCTTAGGTATACTAGAATGAAGGTAGGGACCGGGTAAAAAGTGAAATTTTGGAAGCATGTTCGGTGTGGTGACGAGAGGTTGAGGGATGCATATTTCAATTGGAGGCGGATAGGAGAGCAGTGGTGGATTCTACGGCAAATAGATCTTTGTAGGTGATATCTTTTTACAAGGTCTTGGTTGAGGTATCGACTTATGTTTGATTTGGGCGAGAATGGTTCGGGGATAGAGTGGACTGACAAAGATGGAAGCTTAGGATTTTGATCATGTTTTGCTTGGTGTGGCTGATTTGGCGAGAGAGGAATAGTGATATTTTGATAAGGGCTGAGACGCCTATGTTTAGACTTAGGAATCCTTTTCCTTTCCAGTTTGCATAGTTGGGAGTTTCATATTGATTGGCAATCATAATGTGACTGAAATATATGGAGAGATTTGTTTGAGGAAGTAGTACATATATTTGAAGTTTGGCATCAGGTCCATGTATCCGCTGCATTGTAGGCCTGTTGGTTTAGAAACCTAGATATCATGTGGTCTGCAATGGTGTTGAATGCAGTTTTTTGGTTGAGTAAGGCAGCTATGAATTTCGATGGATCCTTAAAAGGATATCTCAAATATATCCCCATCGGTTCTTATAACTTGATGCTCTAACTTCCAGAAGGGTTGGTTGACAAAAATGTTTTCTAAAGCCTCTATTCTTCATGCGTTTGTGTGTGTGTGTGGCAACAGCTTAAAAGCTTGTTATTTTTGTGTATTTCCAATCACTTTAAAATACTGAGGAGTTCAATACAAAAATAATCTTTCCAGTACTTAAAATGTTGTCACAGAAACATCTTTTTCCACATCTATATGATTTGCTATGAACTTTGGCACTGTGATATCAAAGTTGTATGTTCTACTCTCTTTTTTTCCCACCTGGATTGAGGCCCATAAGAATCAGGGTTCAGGCTAGCAATTAACAACGTTTAGATTCTGTGTGAGTTGTTAACATACATCCAAAAGAGGCAATTCACTACCTCTTTCAATTTTTGCTTTCTGTTTGGATGAATGTTTTCAAAAAATCCATGAACATTTGAAGATTTTGCATGCTTTCTTTACCCAATTGGCTATTTGTGAATCAAGCATTCGTGCATCAAGCGTGATAATCTTAGTTGGTTGAGACTATGAACTTAAATTGTGCTTTGAGACTAGTTTGTTCATGTAGTTCTGGTTACATTGATGCCTCAGTGTTTTGAACGTAACACCCCTTGTTTTTCCACACGCACACTGACGGTCATCATCGATTTATGAGTCTACTTTTGTGACCGCGTGATGGAATTCCTCGTTTTGATCCCAACGTGACCAGTGCTTGATTGACCCACGGGTAGTTTGCCCTCGAAGACCAATTAGGTGCTTACAACCTGCTAAATCCTATGTAATTGGTCTCCCTTGATAGACTAGCAGCAATATTGCGATGGAAAGACCTGCCACTGAGCGAACGTTGCAACATTCTCATCGTGGGCGGGATCGGATATGGCTGCCTTCCCAAAGAGTGAAAGCCGTCTATGCGACATTAGAATTACATCTAGGGAATAAGTTGTGAAGGAAAAGGCTACCTGTTGGGAAAGAGTGAAGCCTCTGAGGTGAACATGATGGAATGCCAATCATGCTCATGAGTGTTGAAACTGCCATCTGCAAGACAATGGAAAAAAAAAATATTATTGCGATGCTAAGTATGGGGTAAAAAATATATTGTGGGGATTACCTTGGTTTGACTTCTTGTACGAGTCTAATTGACGATCAAATTGAGGAATGATGTCTTGGTCACAATCTACGATTCATCTAAGTGCTGAAGTCAGTTCACTTCCACAGACAGGGTGTGCACGTGTTCACTATACTGAAAGTGTCTATGTGTCCTGGACTTGATTGATCACTCTATATCGGGCATGTGAGTGATATCAGAAATCTCAATCAATTCTTGATTTTTATTGCTACATTATAGCGAATGCTTGGTTATTCTAATTGTTTCTTTTTGGCATGCAAGGTGCTCAAGTGTATGATTGTATAGTAATTGCTAAAACTGTTTTCAAGCATGAATGAGATTCCAGACCTAAAAACCTTTTTTTTTCTCATTCAAACTGCTAAAATTCTGGTGCCTAGCTTTTTTCGCAATCTGGACGTGAAGTAATTGCTAGACTGAACCCAAAAATTCAGGCCTCCAGTTTTTTTTATTGGGGTAGGACTTACCAAGTTTATGTCATGAGTTCAACGTTGAGCAGCCATTTTGGCAAGATATACCATACATCCACTTCACACAGAGTTAAGTCAAATGACTATTTTGCACATCCAATTATGGGTTGAACGTAACTTCCCTTTATTTCCAAAACAGAGTTTACTAACTGGCATTGGCATGTATAAACTGCAAAATGATATTTTGGTATTTTCAGTTCAATTCGGGGCTTATGGGAACATTTTTTAAGTCAACCCTTCTGGAGGCACTGATTCCATTTTTTTGTTGATATGTTATGTATAAGCTCGGAAAATTTCAACACTGGAAGTAACAAGTTGGCACCGGAAGCAGGGATCTCAGAAATCTGTGATATCTCTATAGAGAAAAAGTCACGTTTGAACGAAGCATCATAGGACAACTGATAAGGAGATTTGAGCATAGGATTGAGCAACTGAAATGAGTCTCCGCATTTGTGGTAATAGCGTGTTAATGGAAGATGTACTTGGTGTTTTATGATATGATTATATTGGGGTTGTATTTGAGGCTATAGAGTTGAAACAATAGAGTAGTCTTGATCCAATTATCTTGGGGTTGTAGTTGCAATAGAAAATCAGGGTCAGAATTTAGAAATGTCGCTTAGGCTTGTAGGTTGTGGTTCAAAGCCACAAACAAGTTTTTAACTCCGCCTGTGTCATGCTTAACCACTTGATTAGTACACGGCCGGTCCCAAGCCCGGAGAAAGGAGGAGGGTTGATTAGGTAGCTCCTATCATGTAAAAACTTGTTTGTCCCACTAGTTCATGAATCTGAAGAATGTACAGATTATTTCCTTGTGTTAAATCAGTTCTCTTTTGTTGGTGAATTTCAGTAGAACATAAAAAACTGGAACCTCATACCCTGAAGTCGACACATAGCCGACAGAATCGGCCTCTTTCCATGGCCAAATCTGGCTGTTCTATGCTCAAACGGTTAACTATCACAAGGAATTGTTGTTGTAAGTGATTTAAGCTGTCCTTCTACGAAGGTACTTGATGTTCTCTGGTTAATGTTATTATGTTGAATTTGTTGTTGTCACTGAATTTTTTTGTTGTTGTCACTGATTTCAGCTGTCCTGTTACGAAATTACTAGCTTTTCTCCAGTGGTAATCTAATTATCATTTATAGCTCAGTGTACTGAGATGGACCCATTTAGCCAGGCATGATCAGTAACCTTTCTCATGGGCCTTTTCCAGTTTTAAGGGTGGGGTTGTGTAAGCATGGATTGTGTACTCACTTCTAGTCTGCTCCTGTTTCCATCACGTTGTCGTTATACCATGTACCAGTATTTATCTTTTTTTCTTTTTGCATTTCTATCGTATTTTTTCACCTTGTTAACAGGTTCTGAGTATTAGCAGGCTGGGTGGAGCTGGTGCAGTGGCCCAACTTGCAGCTGACATTCCACTACCATCAGTTAAGGTAATAGAAAGAATGAGTACCCTTTTAACATGTGGTTTAAGCTTTAAGCTGATGGTATATCTAGTTTTTTAAGCTAAGTGAAGCAGTTATAAATTTGGTAGGAACGCTTATAAGATCCTGTTAAGCTATAAGGAAAGTTGAGATCAGTGGTATGTGAAATGAGTTCTTGACAGTTGTTACATTAGGTTTATAATGGAATTAATTGCCAAATCTTCTCTAATTGGGGTTACAATCTGCATGATTAAAGCTACCATCAGTGAATGATTACTTCTAGATTAATGGCTTGCGGCAAATTTTGAGAAAGTTTTTAGGAATGAAGGTGATTCGTCTGGTCATATGGGTGGTCATCTGATGTCGCGTCAATACGATATTTTTTCCTGAACGGCTGCAATGTCATTGCAATATTGCCTGCTATGTATTTGGATTAAGGAAACCAACAAGTATTTTGGACAGCACAGGAGTCTCAATCTGGTTAGCTTGGGGTGGTGGTTCCAACAGAGAATTGGTTAAGAATTTAGAAGTGTCCCAAAGGTAGTATGTAGTGTAGGTTGTGGCATTGAGTTCCACAAGAATGTTATACTCTGCCTCTATCGTGCTTAATGTCTTATTTAGCATACAACCAGTCGCAATCCCAGAGAAAGGAGGAGGATTAAATTAAATAGCTTGTAGCATGAGCAAGAACTTTCTTGTCCAGTACATGAATAAAGCTTAAGAATAAAGAGACCATCTAACATTTTGAATCGACTCTGCTATTTTGATTCATTGCCATTAGAACATGAAAATCTAGAACCTTGTTCTGCGGTACAAAACCGTTTACATTTTTTATAGCGAGAATTGTCCTTCTGCAGTAACATGCTGTGGCAGAAATTCTATTTCGTCGTTGTTTACTGGGGTCAGTTCTACTTTTTTTTTTGATCGGCAGGGTCAGTTCTACTTCAACTGCTAACTTTAATGCAAGTGTCTTTAAGTGACTGTAACTAAGTTGTTTTCCGTGACATAATGTTGATAAAGTTTGTACTCTATGAAAGACAAAACAAGGTCATGAATACCTCACTGTTGACTAACAGTTTGGTGCATTTCTTTTGTAGAGTATTGGAATAGTAGTTGTTGAATTGCTGATTTATTTTGATATCTAATACCCAAAATTGTCTGCTTTAGTCACAGCTGACTTCAACTTTTTTATTTTCACCTTTTCAGACATTTTTCTGTAGCATTGTTCATGTGTGTGTTTCTCTCTGCATGCTCTTTGGGCGTGTTTCACAAGTTTTTCAGCTTAGGGGCGATTGAGTTCACAATATGTGCGGGAATTATATGTTAACTAAAACCTTTAAATTTTGCTGAAGAACTGGAAATCTAGGAATGTGGTGACAAAGTTCGTCACCTCACTCACTATATCACACTATGAGCTTGAAGTGCTTCTAGTGATCTTTGACTTCCAGTGACTTTTGACTTTCCTTCCAATAACTCTCGACTTCCTTTTTGGTAATATGCTAAATATGAGGCAAGGATACTGCATTTTGGCATAAGCTTGTTCATTTTGCAGACGTATCATTTGATGTAGTTGCAACTTGTGGCCATCCCAGAGAAGGCACAAACAAGGCAAGAGGGTGGAAAAGAGCAAAATATGGAAGGACTTATGGGATCTACTTTAACTGGTAACTGTTATGCAAAGGTCCATAATTAAGTTGTTTTATTTGAGGTGAATGTTTATCATGCCAGTACTCTTTGGAAGACAAATCCATATCTCACAGTTGACTAACCACTGTTATGATGGGCAAAAAGAGGTGACAAAGTACAAATACCATAAACCATGAATTCTATGTGGTCAGAGGGTTGATATTAGGGGTCCTTCAGTTTGTCGAATGCTGAAAAGATGAATTCAGAAGAATCTGTTAAGAGTGCAGAAAAGGAAAAGTGAGTCCCATCCCATGTCATTGGAAAGATTTTTATTGACGAATACATGGCATGCATCAAGTTACTCCACAGTTTGACTCTCAAGTCTGTTCTCAATTCAATTTCTATGGAGTGGCATGTGTGATTAAACGGGGACTAGGCCCACTAGGGCAAGCAGTCTCTAATACTTGAGGTGCTCAGTGCACAATGATCTGCCAATAGCTCCTTGCTAGATTTCTTCAGATTCTTTAAAATTTCGATGTAATGCCCTTCTGTTTGGCATGTATTTCTTAAGTTTAAACTTGGTTGTATCTTTTGCTTTTATGCAGTATGATGATTTCTTTTTTCCTGTGAAGAAAAGGAATGAATTTCGTGGATAAAATAACGAAACAATTAATAGAGACAGGACAACAGAATAAAGCCTATGATTTGCGATGGGTTTGGGGCCTTTGGGCTACTATTTGCAACAAAAACCAGTCTAGATCCTGTAATTGGAAGTTTGTACTTGCTTGACTAGCAAATGAGCTAGCTCAACAATGGCACCACTTCGGAAATTTCCCCCAAAAAAAAAAAAAATAGAAAAAGCTATGGCGGAAGATTTTGCAACGAAGTACTAATTCGCTAACTGTTCGATTCCAATTTTGGTGTGCATAATGAGTTTTATATCTCCCTGCTAGGTGCGCATGACAACATTTAGAACATAAAATTATAAATAAACATCATAGTTACGATAGAGAACCCATTTAATAATAAGGTTTGGATGGGGCCTTAGCAATAGCAAGAACTTGAGAAGTGCCCAACCCAAAAACCATTCGGACAACTAGCTAAAAAACTAGGGCTGCGCATGGTTCGAATCGGATTCTATGAATCCAATTTAATCCGCGAGTCACGGTTTTTTGAAAGTTAAATCCGTGTCCGGACCAAAAGTCTCACGGTTTGGTTCCAGTTCGAACCGTGAGTCACAGTTTGGTCCCGATTTTGTCCACGGATTGCATCAACCAACAACCAAGTACATGATTCTAATCACTAACCCGATTCAGTTTGTAACCTGATTCAATTTTTTTTTCCCGTGTAATTCATTCGTTCACACTTCCTAGTCAACTAGCATGTGTTCCAATAAACTACTTCATTCAATAAAAAAAATACAAAAAATTCCAGCCATAGACATGAATTACACAACAGCAGTAGGGGTGAGCAAAATAACCATGAAACCGTGAATCCAGTCCAAACCAATCCAAACCGAATAGTCTAGTTTGGTTTTTTAATGATGTGGTTAGGTCTCGGTTTAAAAAAAATAGAAACCATGTTAAATGGTTTGGTTTATGGATTTACGTTAATGGTTTTGGTTCCAAACCAATCCGAACCGTGTGATATATATATATAATTTGTTTAGATATACTTAATAAACTTAATTTCCTTATCTAATACTCTATTCCACCACGACCACCCTTTTCTTTTCTTTCACTTCCAATACGGAGTATTAATTTCCTAAACTTCCTATTCCTACAATTTTATTACGCTAAACATACATTGTTTGGGCTTAGTCAAGTGATTTCCTACTCCTTTTTCGCGGTAACTTATTTTCTAATGTATTTTATTCTTATTTAGTTAGTTGATGTTAGTGAGTTTCGATGATTTTAATATACTAATTTCAATATAACTTTTAGTTTAAGTTATCTATGCAATTTTAAGTACTTAAAATAGTTTATAGTGATGATATCTCAATTTTAAGCGAACCATGGTTCAAAACCGAAACCAAACCGCCTTTGAATGGTTTGGTTTTATGAATTTTATGGGTTGATTTGGTTCTCTGAATTCATAATCCGTAAATAGTGGTTTGGTTATTGGATTACTGTAAAACCAGACCAATCCGATCCATACTCACCCCTAAACAACAGTTCCAGCAAACGATTGAGTATATGGCTTTGGCTTTCCCCCTCCATGAAAATTGCACTTTATCACCTTTAGTTTTGACAGTTTATATTAATATACCATATTATCAAATAGTTACAAATGATTTATAAAAATAGGTGTAAAATTATAATTATTTACTATATATTACATTTATTTTTTTTATTTTTTTAAATATCTCATGGTTCGGTTCGGATAATCCATGATTTTCAAATGAAAATCCAATCCTAATCCGTATCTCATGGTTTTTAATTTTCGAATCCGTGTCCAGACCATTAATCCACGGACAAAATTCAAAAGGTACGGATCGGTTTCACGGTTCACCGAATTTTTTGGGTAGCCCTATAAAAAACCTATCCCCCTCAAAATATATTACTTTTTAAATCACTCTTAGGGTGTGTTCCACTAACACAAATAATAGCTTGGCAACATGTGGTGAATAGATGCAATGTGTACAAAATAAAGGACAACAAGTTGAGAAGTTAGGTCTTTTCTGTGCAGTACTTTCAGGCCTCATTTGATAACTGTGTTAGATATGGTGGAATTCATAAGGAGATGAGATTAAGGGGCATAGAATAATTTTCTCTCTCCCTCCCTCCCTCCCTCCCTCTCCCATGTTCCCCCTTCTCTCTCTCTGTAAACTAAAAAATCCAAAAATTTAGAAAAGTAGGATTGAGGACTTAGATGATTTTAAATATAAAACACATTTCTATAGTATATTGATAGATAGATAGATAGATAGATGAGAAATTTATTCGAGAAAATGGGGAAGTTATGCCATAAAGTTAGATTCACTAATTTGGATTATTTAGAATTTACGCAAGGAGGAAAATCTTGCGTATATTTATAATAAAAAACACTAAAAAATTAACATATTTTACCATCTCGTTTCCATTAACAAAAAAGTTTCAGCATTTCACCATCTCGTTTCCACTAACAAAAAAGTTATCAACAAAAACTGTTTTTGCTACAGTAACTCAACTTACAAACCTATCAACAACTTATTCACCACCGGAAACAACTTGACATTTCTCAACAACTTATTCACTACTGGAAACACCTAACAACTTTTCAACCACAAATAAAAATCTACAATTTTTTCACTACCGGAAACACCCCCAGAAACACCTAGAAATGAAGACAAAAAGGAACATGTTTATTTTTGTTTGTTTGGAGTTATGTACATTTTTAAATAATACATATATAGTAAGTAGAAAAATCTTCAACAAGAAGCATATTGAGAATTTCTCATTATATATAGACAGAAAAATTAGCGAATCGCCAAATATTGATACTCCCTCCATCCCCTTTTAAGTGTCCCGCTTCGTAACTCCAACTTATTAAGAAAATATCATCATTACACCTTTCACATCAACTTTTACTTCCACTTTCCCTACTTACCTTCCATGGAGACATCATCATTACACTTTTACTCATTAACTTTTCAAAATAGAATCTACTTTTACGGGCAAAATGGAAAATGTACCAACTTTTACCCACTAACTTTACAAAATGGACACTTATTAAGGGACAGCCCAAAATAGAATACTGAACTTTAAAAAGGGGACAGATGGAGTATAAAAATAGTGCCAGGCAGGCACGGCTCTTTCACTTGGACTAAAACAGCAAAATAATCATCAATCTGACATTTTAATTAAATAAATGTCGTTATTCGGATATCGTATTCATGGACATTATAGGAAATTTATGGAGCATGGTTTTGAATTCATTTGGTTTCACATGACTTCCTAAATGTAATGAATCAGGCCTTGGAAGTTTCCAAGTTATGATTCTTATGAAGGATCCTGGACATAAGAGTTAAACTGAAATAACTTATTTTTTTCTTTTCGAAAATTACAGGTAAATAAATTGTTGATCATAAAAGCAGAGTAAAAATTGGATTCCTCATATTTTAACCCTCAAATACTTGAAAAGCAATATTGTACTTAAAAGTTTGTAAATGCGAAAATTATTGTTGTAGACACTTGTTAACCAAATTTGTGTACTGTGTCTCTCCGAGGAACTGATCAAATTAGTTCCGTTCGGGACAATCAACTGAAAATAATACTCGCAGCGAAAAGGAAAATTGGAAAATTTTACACAAACTGCAATCTCGAACAGCCTTATATACTAGGGAAGCTTTTTACTCCTTTTCTGAGAAGTCTTCGCAAGAGCGTCACAAATCTCTCTTTTCCGTTTGTTGTTGTCATTGTTGTTGTTGGTATCGCCCGTACTTGCCGCACTCTTCCCCTGAACCTGCAGTGCTTCCTTCACAAAAAACTTCAACCTCCACAATGTGGATTCACTCTGCCAAACGAACATAAACCCAGTCAATTAACTTGATAATCAAAAACACTTGGACTGTCTGAATCTTGAATTTGTGGAGGAAAAGAAAAGGAATCTGAAAGAAGTACTCAAACATATCCTTTCCATCGTTTCCCTATCTGCTTATTTGGCCCCATAAATCACTCTATAAATCCAAGATCCAAATGCAGCCTAGCGTCTTACTCAGATGAAGCATATTAGACAGAATGAGGAAAGTAGATAATACCTGGGCATCTATGTCAAGGTCAACCTCTTCTGCTGTTGCTTGGAAACCTGGGTTATTCTCAGCAACGATCAGCAGTGCCTTTTGTAGATCATCCGGAGACAAACGGGTAAGAGCTGTCCCAAGTCTTCTTTTTTCTTCAGTAGTCATCCTTCTGACATGATGATACCACAGTTAACATTGCTTGCAGACAAGATGTTATCATGAAGCATCTTTCCCGTATCATACATACTTCAAGTACAACAAGTAATGAATATTGATGACCTTATTTTCTGATAGATATCAAGGTTAAGGATGGGACACAAGAGAAGGCAGGATATCAGGGTGAAGCAGCTAGATGGAAACCTGGAGGTCCTGTGTTCCACTTCTGCTTGTGATGTTTTGTCTAGTCCGATACTTGAGGGCTTATGGCTATTTGGTGGTTGCAGGTTCAGCCTGCGAGGGTGGGTCCAAAGTGGCCCTCATTCCCAGAAAAAAGAAGAGAGGAAGCGATTGCCATTGTATACTTGAGTAAGGTTTCATGCTAGCCAAAGCCAAGTAAATTAGGTATGAGTAACACAACAGTATATAACAATGGAGCGATGTAGCATTAAGAAAGTAATAGTGTCTTCTTATTAACATAAAACAAAATAGCTGAATGATTTCAGACACGGAAACCAAAAAGTCATTGGAGAACACAAATTATTGAGTTGAATTGGTTGGATCTTCTTGAAAAAAGACACTTTACAGACACAACAAAGGAAATAAAGGAGTAAAAGCGTGCTAAGATTTTTGAATTGGCTGAAAAAGATTGGGATGGATTCTGCAGAAGCATCTAATCTCTACGACAGATCTCTGAAGAGAAATGGGATCTCTTAAACTTCACCAAATTTGTTGAACCAGGTACTACGGTCCGTTTAGAAAGGACCTCGTCTTTCTTTAGAGCCAATAAGGACGGACCAAGTTTCCTTAATTTAACCAACATGATACTACAATATCAATATCATAGTGACTTCCAAGGGCCACAGTTAAGTCAAACTTCTCGCATGATGCCTCCTCCAATGCCACATTGGCAAAAGTTCCAAAACACAGTCCACGAAATATGAGTTCTGGGGTAGAAGAATTCCAACAAAAGCAACATTCTCAGAACAGTAAGGCATGAGAGACCCCAAACTTTTTTTGATACGTATCATGAGAGAGAATCCTGAAGGGCGGGCCTGGCGCAACGGTAAAGTTGCTCCATTGTGACCTGGAGGTTACGGGTTGAGTAGCGGAAACAACTTCTCTGCTTGCAGGGGTAAGACTGCGTACATCAACCCTTCCCCAGAATCCGCAATGGCGGGAGCCTCATGCATTGGGTTTGCCCTTTTTATCACGAGAGAGAATCCTATCTAATCCTTTGCAAAAAGAGTGAAAGGGGTTATAAAAGGGAAAGCCATAACTTAATTCCTAAACAAACCAAATGAGAACAATATAAACACAAGATGAAAAAAAACTCATTATGGGAGTAAAAATACCAAACAAATTTTGATCAATGTGGTTACTTCTCAAAGACACCTGAAGCAATAGAATAGAATTGGAAATGTAGTAGTATTAGGACACACCTACACTTTTGAAGCACCATTTCTCTCAGTTCTTCCAGATACAGGTCAACTTCATCAAGCTGAAAAAGAACCAAAATTCAAGCCATGCCCCAGGGTCCACAGTATCAACAATTTATGCCAACAGGAACTACATAATGATGCCAGCCGAGCTTTATAATATTGATGACTTTTTCTTTTGGAAGTATTTAGTTTTGTGAAAAGCTATTGAAATTTCGAACCTCATCGCTTAAATCCCTAGCCATTTTGGCATGAGCAGCCTCTTGAGCAAGCTGCATATCTATCTGTGCTTCTGCTTCTTCCTCTTTTCGTCTTTTTTCCTGCAGGAACTTAACCAATGATCCTTATAATAAAAGCAGAGATTTAAAATGTTCCACCAAGCTAAAGTAGCAACACTACCAAAGAACAGGTAATGCAAAAACTAGAGCCATCAATTCACAGAGGAGTAAAATATACCTCTTCATCAACTTTTGGCAAGAGTTGTAGCCACTTCTCCTCAAATTTTGCTAATAGAGTTTTGGCCATCACATGAACATCATCCCTTTCCTCATTATATTTCATTGCATTCTTAAATATCAACCTCACATCTGCACACATCTCCCGGACATTTTTGTAGGCAGAACCATCCTTGGCCTCCATTTTGGATTTAATGGTAGTAAAATCCATGGGTTTTTCAATGACCTAGTACATAATTTTGACATATTAATTGAAGAAGAATCTTTGAAATTGCAAAATAGAAATAGTCGGGAAATTAAAAAGGCCGCAAAAGCTGTCTCAAATTTATGCAATTCAGTTTTAAAATACTAGACGATCTACCTAGTATGTAATTTTCTTTCTTTCTTCTTTTGACAAATAACAAAGTACAACCCCTTTGCTAAGCACCACACCTTTTACAGCACGAAATATCCAACGCACTTTACAAGTGTGCCTTTGACATCTCATGCACACACAAAGAAAGAGACAGGAAGGAGGACAATAATTCATATGAAGATTGATATATGTGAGGGTATTTTCAGAAGGAAGAAGCTATACCTCATAGTAATCATGCAAACCAAGGCCTACCACATCTACAGGTTGCATAAAAGGTCCTGCCCACTTGTGCTGGGTGATCTGGTGAGTAAAAGCAGAAGCACAAATACACATTCAAAACCAATCTACCAATAGAAGTTAATTGTATTGGAAATCAAATCTTCAAGGAACTAACTGAAAAAGGATCCAAGGAATATGCAGCAAAAAGGGCCAGAAGAAACACAGACAAAACTTTCAGGAAGGAGATGGCTAATTCTAAAAGATCACAACCCTGCCAAGCATAACAAAATTCCATTTTCTCCCCCAAACAAGAGGTATTCTTTTAGTGGATGAGTAACAGTTATGTGTGAAACATCCACCCAAAGAAAGGAAGGAGGATGGAACCTATATAATAGTATATATTATATTATACTCTGAAAATCACAAGAAGGCAAATATACCTAATTTCATCCAGTATGTAGAACACATAATTCATCATCACGTAGCAATTAAAGTCATGCAGTTTCATTGGAAGTTGCCACATGCTCCACAAATAACATAAACATGATCCTATGTTTCTTAAGCTTATAGAGAAAAACAAGAACCACTTCATGTTTCTTAAGAAGTGAGAAATCATGATCACGGTCATGTTGTCATAAGAACATGCAAGCCCTTTTAGTTTTTGCTCATTCTTTGTGAAGTAAGTTGCCATCCTTCTTCCATCTGCTTTGCAGAGGTGCACAAGTAACGAAAAAAGTTAAATGAAATCTTTGGTATTACATTAAGTGTCATAGTTCTATTGGTGAAGTTCAAGACTGGTTTGTCGGATGTAAGTAACCAGGCTTTTCAAAACTATGTATTGACATCTCTGTGAAATATATCAAACAAAGATAGTGACGTTCCCAAAACTAAAACCAGCAAGCATAGATAATATCAACCGCTGCACTCAATTCATGGAGCTCAGTGTGCATCAAAGTATCCATGTACATATCGTATCAAGAACATCAGCACATGATCATGACTTCTGTAAAGCAAGTATCTATTTGATTAATGTACGTAACAAGCAAAAAACTTAATTTTGCCTTAAGCGCCAGAAACCCAGAAATTACTTATCAGATCCTTGTATTAGGAAAACGTGTCAAGAAAGGCTTTTGTCTTACTCTACATGGTATTCGCGAAGGAATAAAACTTCAAAAGTTTTTTAAACACCTCAAAGAGTTCAAACAAGAGAAACCCAATTATGGGTATAAATCCAAAGGTGGAAGCATAATTCAAGATCTCCATTTAAGCTATATGCTTGACAGGCAGCACTTCAACTTAGAAACTGATATTAAGAAGACTGAAAGAAACAAAAAGCATCAGTGATTGCCTGGCGTAATATTGTACCAAATTGGCGCATGAGTTCTTGCATTCTCTTTGTCGCGGCTGCTTCTCTACGTGATGCATCTTGCTGCCGCTTCTTGAAATTGGCAATATGCTTATCTTTGTCCTTTGCAACTGAGGTGCCTTTGGAAGTATTCAATTGCTTCTTACCTGTAGTTGAGTAGAACTGCTCTACCTCATTCAGTGTTTGCTCAAGCTGCAAATATAACGCAGAAAATTAATCAATAAAACAACCAAACAAATATTATTAATAGATACACCATGGTAAGACTGCTCTAAGGATGGTTGACACTGGTCATTAATTTGCAATCTTACCGGAGAGAGAGAGAGAGAGAGAGAGAGAGAGAGAGAGAGAGAGAGAGGAAATTTCAATTTTCTAAGAATCAAGTACACATAAGAACATAGTATTTCATTCCTTGGAACCATCAATATTGCATAATATCATGTACCAACTATTTCCTTAGCAAACTATCCCTTTCCCCTTAATATCAGAAAATTGAGAAGTCTCATGTACAAGAAAATTGTTACAAATTGGAACATTGTGCATCCATCTATCTATTCTTAATTTCTTATTGACTTCCCTTGCAATTTGTTAAAGCATCCAACTCAAAACCAATTGGAATTAAGCGGAGCGGCCACCCATGCTTATATAATAGTTTTGGAGATTGTAATTATAAGATGGGACAAGCTCTAACACTCCCCCGCACAACCCGCACGTGGTGAGGTAAACAAAGGATTCATAACATTGGGACCATAAAGAAACAAGGTGCACTTATGGCACAAACAACGTGGCAACAAATCAAGAGTCTTGTCCAAAAGCCTCCGAAAACCTAGATCCGATACCATGTTAAAGCATCCAACTCAAACCCATTAGGCAATTAGTGGAGAGGCCACTCAGACTCATATAAGAGTTATGGAGGTTGTAATTAACCACTGTGGGACAAGCTCTAACAATCTTAGACTCAATTAGAGCAACCACAATAGTATGGTTCAACTTCTTTTTGTCTCTTTGATCAGATTTAAATTTGAGTACACACTACAACGGATCATTATGCTGCATAATTTCTAACTCGTACTCTGATTTCAGCAAGAACACTATCATGGTTGGCACTATACACTCTTTAGTCGTTCCCTATAGAATCAAGCTTTAGCCAAGTCACTGTGAATGCATAACAATTTTCTCGATCCTGCATAAAACACTTGTCATTTGCAACTTCAGTGAAGTTATCAAGCATGAAGTCGAACCAGAATGTGAAGCAACCGATGAATACAGATACTCACTGACTTACTGTTTAAACTTTAACATACTAAGATCAGATCCAATAGCATATCAATAATACACAACCTGTAAGCCAGTTGTGATATCGAATTTATCGTCACCCAGAAAAGAGCCAAGAGAAAGACAACCACTACACAAAACTGAGTAAACTAAAACCAACACATACATTTACTTCTTGATACATCTTACCTTATCAACCTTTGTGGAGATTTCATCCACATGATGCCTGAAATCCTCCATATCAGCATCATTACCTTCAGCTTTTCCCTGATCCACTAATACGTTATCTGGAATTGCCAAATCCATTGCTTCTACCTGATGACAGTAAATCTATCAAAACCATTGGACAATGGAATAGTACCAGAGATTACTTATCACAAACAAGTGCCAAGCAAAAATACCGAGTGCTGAGGCATCTCCAGCCCTTACTAAAACTTATAGTTGAGTAAAAGAACTCTCAACATCAGTGGCGGCTCCACATTGTTCTTGGAGTGTTCACTTGAATTATGTTATTAGTGGTTCACTACATGTTTTGACAACCCTTAAAAACTTGTTATACATGGACACTCTAATGTCTTGCTATTCAAATTGCAAAACAATCATTAAAGTATTTCAACAAATTTTGTTACTACAAACACCACCTTTTTTTTATTTTATTTGAATGAACAAGAGAAACACCAGTTTAACTTCGACTAAACCTATTACTCAACTAATTTTACCATCCTTCCCAACATTTAAGTATTATTTTCACCTTCTATCACATCCATTTGACAGTGTGACCATTTTAATCTTTGCAAACTATGAACTCACCGCCCAGGCGGTCATACTTATAGTATTGTGTATGTATTTCCTATTTGATTTCCAAACGTATACATTAGTACATGTACAACCCTTGTTGGAGTTAACCCCAAGGGGTTGACCAAGTGGTCTTGGCTCGGGACTTAAAGGTTCTCTCTCTCCTAAGGTTCCAAGGCCACCTCACCCCACGCTTACGGGAGGGGCTGTAGGGTGTAGTCCGAGGTGCACGCAAGCTGGTCAGGACACCCTGCATTACCCCAAAAAAAAACAGGTGTTGGAATTCCTTTTTATTTATTATTTTGAATAAGGCCGATAATATTCAAACTACATAATGACGACACTAATAGAAATTTATGGAGCCGCCACTGCTCAAAATTCTCTACACTCCTTTACACAGATTATATATCAAATTGAAATCTAACATTTTCCCACTCAAATCAAGGCCGACTGTGAAAAGAATATTAAAATAAAGCCCTAATCTTTCCATCAAAGACAGAAGAAGAAAACTCTAAATGCTTATTATAGACCGATATGAAGAATAGAGAAGAAGTTAAGGAAAGAGATTACTTAACACCGGCACCGTCGCCGCCGCCGCGTAGTGAACCCCGTGCCGACCGTAGACGCCGCCGTAGCCGGCTGTGGTAGGCGTAACTTCGCCGTCCGTAAGCGAGAAAGCGGACGAGAGGTAAAGAAAGATTTCACCGTTAAACCGTTTTCACTCTTCAGTGTATAGTAGTACTTGAGTTTGTAACACTTTCATCCCACAACTATTTTGATGTTTTTTACTACGTCCCTAATCTATTGATTTTGTCTACCCCGTTCTTATACTATCAGATTAGTGGCAATCTACGGACATACACATTGTTGTGGGTTTCTTACAATTGGTCCCGGGCTCCACAGAAATATGTGTTTGAGGAGAGACCTAGGGCTCCCCAAGGGCACTGAATAGTTTTTCGATTTATCTGGAATTTAGGGAAAGGAAAAGGAAAGGAAGGAAAATTTAAAATTGTTTCTTTTCCCTTGTTTGGTTTCAGAGAAAAAGAAGAGAAAATGACCAAATATAGTTTTAGGAATAGTAAAATTTTCTATCATTTTCTCACATTTTTATCTTCATTATTTTTCTTTATTTCCCCTTGCTTACCACAAGTTCAACCAGGGCGTTATAGGGAAATGAAGAGAAAATAATTGAGAAGAAAATAAGGAGGAAATTAACTTGAAAAGAAATTGGAGGAAGACTATGGATAGGAGTTTTTCTTTTGGTTTGGAGTTTCATACGGAGTACTTTGCTTGTGACTTGTGAAAAGTATAAATAGAAGTTTTTATATAAGAATTGGGATTAAACTTTTGGAGAATATTTGAAGATTCAATTCAACAAGTAATAAACCGATCTCAAGGGTATAGTCGAAGCTAGCTACCATTTAATAATAAGTAATAATATTCTGGTATTGGAAAAAAAGCAATAAAGCTACAGGGACCGATGGATAGCATACCGAAACTGTACTGACGGCCGCGCCGGGCAAGCTGCGGCCACCGGATGGCTGATCCGAGCCGTCCAAAAATTCTAAAAAAAAAATGAGAGGGTCTATGCGAGAATCAACGGCATCCGATGTGTGTAGGGTGCTTGATCCAAATACTCTAAGTTTTCATTCAAATTTTGATGGCATAATAAGGACTCTTTTCATTTTATATGAAATGTACAGATTCATTTGTCCATTGGATTCGATCTAAGTTTTCATTCAAATGTACAATTTTTTTTGAATGACACCACTGATTAAATTTTCTACCTAGAGTTTTTTTTTTTTGCTCGGCAATTTTCTACCTAGAGTTGCCCCTAATATATAGTTGTGCCACTATCACTATGGTCCGTTTGATTAGCGAGATAATGATAGAAAGTGCAAAAAAGAAAAAAATATATACGGAGTACTTTTTTGTTGTTCACTTAGCAAAAATGTCCTAAAAAGTGATAGAAAACAAACTTTTCCGTACAACTCTCTAAAGCTAGGAAGCGTGATTTACTTTTTCTCACAAAAAGTGCAGAGAAATTTTATTTTTCTTGCAAGAATGAACATTTATTACTATAACTTTTGTATTTTCTTGCAAAACTTTTATCTTAATCAAACAGATGCGAGAAAGAAAAATATATTTTCTTTTTATTTTCTTTTACTTTCCTTTCTCTCAATTTTCATTTTTTATTATATTTTTCTCGCTAATCAAACGGACCCTAAGTGATCCGCAATGACTTGTCTCCGTGGTTGTGTGCGCATCAAGGACAAGGACACCAATCATCACTGGTCATCGGCAAAAGAAATTTCTACAGGGACTATATATATATGTATCCAATTAGTAATGTAAATGAGTATATCCTATACTCCGTATAACCTATTTTTGCAGCTTTTTTTTTTTTTTTTTAAATTTCGACTCCGATTGCCTTGATTTTCTAAAGTTTCATTCATTAATTGTGGGCTGGTTTGGCCTAATAAAAAAGGCAGTTTATTTTTTGTCATTAATCATTTTTTTTTATTTGTTAGTGTAACGACCCGGATTTTGACACAATTTTTTTTTTTTAAAAAATAATATTTTATTGAATTATTTTATGAATTCAACTATTAAACTAAAACCAATCTCCCTATTGTTTTTTTTTTTTTGTTTTTAAATTTTCGGCAGGGGCGGGGGAGTGAATTTGTATCCATTTTTAACCTTGTATGTATATGGGATAAGATTGCATTTATTACCCTTACACATCATCACGTGCCTATGTCATCCTATCCTATTGTTCTAGCTTTGCAAGTCTATTGGTAAGAGAGAGTGGAAACAGAAAATTTATCCAATCATCCTACACTACCCTAAGTTCTAGCCATCACGTACCCATGTGCCTAGATGTGTGGTGGGCAAGAAAATGAGAGAGAGAGAGAGATTGCCGAGAGAAGAGAGAGAGAGAGAGATAAAAGATTTCCATTAGATTTCCCTCCCACATGCACCTTCATCATGACCTATATATCCACCTAGGGTAGTTATGAGTAAGAGTGGTGAGCAAGAAAATCAAAGAGAGAGAGAGAGAGAGAGAGACGGGAGAGAGCTCCCTTGCCTATAAATACCAACACCACCAACAATTTCATCACACCTCATCTTCATCCCATTGTTCTTGTCCCATTGTTCTTGTTCTTGAGGAAAAGACAGAGAGAGAGAGAGTAAGTTCGGCTGTGATAAAGAAAAGGAGAAAAAGAATTGAGTTCAAGCCCACCACCACATTGCCACCTTTCCACCGCCACTCAACCCACCATTCGATCTTTCAATTCCAAAATCTAGAAGTTGTTCGGGTTCGTAGTATAAAGAAAATTAGTTTTCTTTTTATCAAATTCCAACTGAGGCGACGTCACTTCGTTCATTTTTCGATCCGACGAATCCGTAACCCGCTACCGCCAAGAAGAACGGTAGAAACCTCCTATCTGCTCACCTAAGTACGTATAATGTGAATGTGCTATATAAATAAATATTTGTATGGCTGGTATCGCATGTTAAAATTTATATCGATCGCGAGGTAGGAATCTCCTATATAATTACCTAAATATATCGCCGTTATGATTTTCGTATAAATGTTGAAAATGGGCTTACCATAGTTGCGTCAAAAAAAAAAAATAGTATATTTAATTTCCTGGAATTCAGAAATGATTTAAACTGTTGTATGAGGAAAATGTAATTAATTAGGTGCACTGCTATTTATTTATTTTTTTTTAAGTCTTAGCAAAGCATGATGTGAATTAATATAGTTACTGGAACTGAAAGTTAAGAGTTAGTCGCATGTTAATTTATCTTCTTAGTGGAGTAGGATTAACAATGACATGGTAGAATTGTTTACTCTTATACTTTGTGCCGTACAAATTGTAACGGGGTAAATTAGAGGCAAGTAGAAAAGCATGGGGATCTGGACTTTTTATGATCGCATGGTTTTAGTAAGTTTGAAGGGAAAATTTCAAAATACCCCCCAACCTTTACACCAAAATTCAATTAGACTCCCAATCTTTTAAAAACTTCAATTTTACTCCCAACGTTATCTTCCGTTAATCAAAACGCCCCCTTCCGTCTGAATGACTAACGGATTTCATAGCGTCCCGATCGAATTTCGATGATCCGAGCCGCTCAATGTGCTCAAAACGTGATTTTAAGGGTACCCACGAGAAATCAGTAAAAAAAAATGACCGGGAAGGGCTTCATCTGAACAGTTTTTTATTGAACTATTCAATAAAAAACTGTTCAGATGAAGCCCTTCCCGGTCATTTTTTTTGTTGATTTCTCGCGAGTACCCTTAAAATCAAGTTTTGAACACATTGAGCGGCTCCGATTATCAAAATTCGATTGGGAAAGGGGAGGTGTGGATCGATCCGGATTTTGTTCAAGTCCGGACGTCCGAATTTTGCTTCGGTATGCACCTCCTCTTTTCCAATCGAATTTCGATGATCCTAGCCGCTCAATGTGATTAAAACGTGATTTTAAGGGTACCCGCGTGAAATCAACAAAAAAATGATCGGGAAGGGCTTCATCTGAACAGTTTTTTATTGATATATTCAATAAAAAACTGTTCAGATGAAGCCCTTCCCGGTCATTTTTTTTGCTGATTTCTTGAGGATACCTATAAAATCACGTTTTGAACACATTGAGCGGCTCGGATCATCAAAATTCGATCGGTACGATATTTAACGGAGGCTTTAACGAAATCCGTTAGTCATTTGGACGGAAGGGAGCGTTTTGATTAATGGAAGATAACGTTGGGAGTAAAATTGAAGTTTTTAAAAGGTTGGGAGTCTAATTGAATTTTGGTGTAAAGGTTGGGGGGTATTTTGAATTTTTCCAAAGTTTGAATGATAATGTGAACGCGAGAAAAATGATGCATGTGTACAAGACACGAGAAACGAGAAATGATTATGAAAATAAGTGACAAACTGAAATGTGAAAAGATTGATAATTGTGTGAGCATGAGAGCCCAATGGAATCTGAAAGAATGGTTAGCGGAATCATGGCTCGGGTGTGTGACCTAGGAGCCCGATGGAATCTGAAAGGATGGTTAGCGGAACTAGTGTCATGTGAAAATGGTGAAAGAGCCAATGAAATGAATAAGACTGAGAGCCCGATGGAATCTGAAAGAGACGGTTAGCGGAATCAGTGCTTTTGGGTGGAATAAATTAGCCTGGGAGCCCGATGGAATCCGAAAGATGGTTAGCGGAACCAGAGCTCAAGAAAATAAAATAGAAAGTGAAATCGATACTGATAAAATGATGACACGAATTACGATACGCTGCGTTGACTCTAAAAAGACATTGACACTTTTTGTTGAATTGATTTATATGTTGAACTGTTAAATCTCTGTGATTTACTTTGCAAAGTTATATTTTATTTTTCTAAAGTATGAGACATAGGGGTAGGAGTTAGCTATTGGGCTTAAAAACTCACGGTGTTACTTTTGTGACCCTGGCATATTATGCCAGACCTAGGTGACGAACTGGAAAAGTTTTAATACCCAGAGGAGTTCAGAGCTGAGCAGAATATCGAGGAAGAAGCCGGACATCAAGTATAATAGATTTACCATAGTACCCTTACCCTTTTGATTAGATTAATTGTATTTGAAACTCGAACTTGATTATTGTAATGACTCAATTATCGTTTTTATTTAAAATAGATGTTGAATCGAATTTGTATTTATTAACGTTTCCAAAAAATCGGGGCGTTATAGTTAGTATTGCGACAAATTTTTTTTTTGTGTGTATTATTGTTTCGTCTCGACGACAGAAATCTAGAAAGTTAAAAAAATCTTCAACCAAATTAGAAAAGATTCGAATAAAGACAGAAATAAGCTAAAGAGTAGGTCTGTTTTGGATTTTTTTTGTCTTTAGTAAATTTTTTTAAGATTTTGATCATAATTTTTTATTTTTGAAGTTCCTCTAGTTGAGATGAACCAGTAATCCACAAAAAATTGAAGCAAAACTAACCAATGGAAAAAAAGTTTGAATAGAGACAAAAAAAAATCCGCCTTTTTATTTAGGCCAAACCGGCCCTCAATTAAGGAATTAATGAAACTTTAGAAAATCATGGAAAATCTAAGTAGAAATTAGACAAAAAGCTACAAAAATAGGTTATATAGGATATACATTACCAATCGGATACATCAGAGTCCTGAAGAAATTTCTCTTGTAAATGACAAAGAATAAGCCAAGCAGTAAATGTAGATGTTAAATAGGTTTGGTTGCCTGGATCCTGTAGAGCACTTCGTATAGTGCACTATGCAACGGGCACAATCACGGCCATCCACGAGTATTTTCAACGATCTAGATAAAAAAAAAAAAACTCTTCCTTGAAAGTTCATTATCGATCCCAACTGTTGAAAAATACTCATGGACGGTTCAAATGTGCTATATATATATATATGCAAGGTGCACTACAGGAAATGCCCCGTAGTATTTTGAATACTCTTGGCTGCCCATGCATGTAAGGGGAGACCAGCCTTATAACAAATTAAAGACAGAAAGAATTTTCAAGTCTAAATTTCCAATGTCTGAAATGTAAAGGATTTGCAATTAATCTCACACGTACTTGACTTTTTTTTTTTACCATTGGGGCTCCGTAGTTGACTGAAATCTCAATTTGAAAACGTACAAGTTGGGCTTCCCAATATTGGCGGCACAAGGGAAAATTTTTCAGTGCCGAGCGGGTACCACGTGGTGTCCGCTCGTGCATCCGAGCCGTCCATTTCGTGTTTGGACGGTTTAGATTTTGAGAGAGAAAAAGGAGAGAGAAAGTGTTGGGGTGAGAGGAGAGAGAGGATTTTAATCCGAGCCGTCCAAAAGTGAATCGGACGGCTGAGATGCGCCGAGCGGGTGCCACGTCGGCAATACCCGCTCGGCACTGAAAACCTTCTCCGGTACAAGATATATCTGTTCATGCAATTAATGCAACGACTCCGCCCTATATAACATGTAAACAGCTAGCGTATGGCTGCAAACTAACTAAGTCGTTCTTTTTCTTTTCTTCTCTTTTTTTTTTTGCATTATTGCAGAGATCGACTTAATTTGGTCGCCAATCGAGTAGACTTGTGCGAAGATGGCAGGAGGAGGTGATCAACGATTGCGTTACGTGAAACTTACGACAGATGAATTACAAGGTCCATTCGAGGAGATTAGGCCCGGAGAACTCAATCAGCCCATTGATGTTCCCATTGTTCCCAAGTGCGACCATTGTAGGCAGCCTTTACCCGAAAACTTCACTCCTCTCGATGACGAGCCCGGACAACCGGGATCTTTGGTTGTGCCGAAGATCCTGATAGTTGCTGGACAGGACTCATCTGCCCGTGTGTTCTTTACGGTCGTAATGTAGAGAGGTTAAGAGACGACGGTACTCACTGGATTGCACCGTGCATTGACCATGCCTTTTTTTACGGAGGAGGGATCGCAGTTGCGGCAACGACAGCAGCATTAGCGTTCCATGGTATCCGCGAAGCGTTCGTTTTAGGTGTGGGCGTGTATGCATGTTGGTTCGGGATTGCCATTTCTGCCGGTCGTGATAGGCTTTCATTGCAGAAGAAGTACCGTCTCGAGGACTCGCCGTGTACCGCGCCAGAGGTGCACTGCTTGCTGCTGCTTGCACTGGTGCGCGTTGTGCCAGGAGCACCGGGAGATGAAGGTACGCCTCTCGGACGGAGTTGTTGCGCCATCGACCGCTGTCGATCCTCCCCCTGTTCAAGAGATGATCAATGGCACCGCCGCCGGGGACGAAGACAGTGGTACAACACCATCTCCTGGAACAAGCGTTGGGCGCAACAATTGGGAGCTGCAAGCCTTATAGATTTTCAACATAGCCCCCAGAAAGTGGTGGCCCAAACCTTTTTTTAGGCGAAAGGCAAGATTTTAATGGGAGAGACATCTTGTGTTTAATGGATATGGTGTTACACATATTGTTTATTCATTATTTTGTGTTTGTATGTTGGGAACAAAAGTTATGGAAAAAAAGAATAAATTTTAGTTTATTGACAGAAAGTATTATCAAAGAATCACTTAGACCCTGTTCCGCTTTACTTTTTGTCCTTTCATGTACCTATCGATGTTCAATCAAATTAATATTTTTGCGTGGAAGACATACTCGACGAACTCTACAAAATGCACGATTCCGATCGTTGTTGTGAGTCTTGTGACCCAAAACTGGATTGTGTTGGACACACAAAAAACTGGACTAGACCTTAGTCCCTGTTTTAGGACGAATTCATTTTCTGCCTGTTGGGAATGCCTTGTATTCTTTAGTCCCACATTGGTTAATTATGTTGTTCCCGTTTTTGTAGCCTATTATAAATAAGGCTTTTGGGGAACTTCTAAAGTATCTTTTTGGGCTTTCATATTGTGGCCTTTCTAGAGTTACGGATTACAGCCGGCTCTTTGTATCTCTTCTTCACGTTGGTTAGTGAATCCTCTCTCTCCTCGCCCGTGGACGTACCCATCTTGGGGAACCACGTATATCTTGTGTCTTTGTGATTTCTTGTTTAGTATTCAATTTCTCGTTCTTAGCTTGCATTCATAGCGTTCGTTACAACAAACTGGTATAAGAGCTTTAGGTTGCAAAAACTAGGGTTTCGTTTCCGATTGTGGCTATGGCGGCTAAATTCGAGATTGCGAAGTTTGATGGGCAGAGCAGCAGTTTCAGTCTTTGGAGAGTAAAGATGAAGGCTCTGTTAACCCAACAAGGATTGCACAAGGCTTTGTCAGGCAAGACTAGTTCTGGAATCAAAGAGGAAGATTGGGATGATACGGATGCCAAAGCTCTGAGTTCTATTCAGTTGAGTCTGGCAGATGATGTTCTTCGCGAGGTGGAAGAAGAAACTTCAGCAGCAGGAATTTGGCTGAAGTTGGAAGGCATATATATGACGAAGTCGCTCACCAACATGTTATATCTCAAACAACGTCTTTATACGTTTCGAATGCGAGAAGGTATACCTGTTAAGGATCATTTAGACGAGTTCAATCGTATTATTATGGATCTGAAAAATATTGATAGTAAAATTGAGGATGAGGACCAAGCCCTAATTTTGCTATGTTCTTTACCACTTTCGTATGAGCACTTTGTTACAACCCTATTGTATGGCAAAGACACGATATCCATGGAGGATGTTAAGGCCAGCCTTTATTCGAAAGAATTAAGGAAAAAAGTGTCAGGTGAGGGTGATGCACATGCGGAGGGTTTGTTTGTTAGGGGAAGAACAACAGAAAGGGAGGAGTCGAGTAATAGGGGAAGATCCAGATCATCAGGTAAGAAGAAAGGAAAGTGCAATTATTGCAAGAAATCCGGACACTGGAAAAAAGACTGTTTAAAACTCAAGGAGAAAGAAAAAGAAGACCAGAAAGGGGGTAAAGTAATTGCTGGAATTGCTGAAAGTTCAGATGAGTCAGATAATGTGTTATCAGTTACAGAAGGCGATTCTCGCTCTAATACCGAGTGGATTATGGATTATGGATGTTCATACCACATGTGTCCGCATAGAGAGTGGTTTTCTACTTATGAGGCGGTCAATGGTGGTACAGATTTGATGGGTAACAACATGGCCTGTAAGACTGTTGGTTCAGGAACGATTCAACTTAGGATGCATGACGGTATTGTTAGGACTTTATCTGAGGTTCGACATGTTCCAGATTTGAAGAAAAATCTTATATCCATAGGTGCTCTTGATTCTCATGGTTGCAAATTCCTCGGTGAAGGTGGAGTTTTGAAAGTCTTGAGGGGTGCATTACTGATGAAGGGTCAGAAGTGTGGTAACCTCTATACACTCCAGGGCAGTACAGTTCTAGGTGCTGCAGGAACGGTTGCTTCATCCAAGGTTTCAGATTCAGACTTGACTCGTTTGTGGCATATGCGCCTTGGGCATATGAGCGAGGGGGATGACAGTTTTGAGCAAACAGGTTTGCTATGTGGCCAGAAAACTGAGAAGCTGGATTTCTGTGAGCATTGTGTCTACGGCAAGCAGTGCAGGGTGAAATTCAATACAGCTGTTCATCGCACCAAAGGCACAGTGGATTATTTTCACTCAGATCTTTGGGGTCCCGCAGAGGTAACTTCTAAAGGTGGTTTTCACTATTTTATGAGTATTATCGATGATTTCTCTCGTAAGGTTTGGGTGTATATGTTGAAACATAAAAGTGACGCCTTTAATACATTCAAACAGTTTAAAACTTTGATTGAGAATCAGACTGGTAAGAAAATAAAACGTTTGAGAACTGACAATGGTATGGAGTTTTGTCTTGGCGAGTTTGATAGGTTCTGCAGTGATGAGGGCATTGTGAGGCATCACACAGTGAGAAAAACTCCTCAGCAGAATGGTGTGGCTGAACGAATGAACAGGACTCTTTTGGAGAAGGCACGTTGTATGTTGTCCAATTCCGGATTGGGCAAAGAATTTTGGGTGAAGCCATTTCCACGACATGCTATTTGGTGAACAGGTCTCCGTCGACCGCTATTGAGTGTAAGACTCCGTTTGAGGTATGGTCAGGTCATCCATGATTATTCTGTGTTGCGTGTTTTTGGGTGTCCAGCTTACGCTCATGTGAATGAGGGTAAATTGGAGCCACGGGCCAAGAAGTGTATTTTCTTGGGTTATGCAGCAGGTGTCAAAGGGTACAGGTTATGGTGCTCTGATGATTCGAAGCTTTTGATTAGCAGGGATGTGACTTTTGATGAAAATTATTTGATTAAGGGGTCTAAGCAGGTTGATGATACAGTTCAGGAACAGAGTGTTCCAAAGCAGGTGGAGTTTTTGAGTGAATCTTCCGACTCAGGGAAGAAGCACATTGAGAAGCCAATTGAAGAGGAGTTCAAGAGTTCAGACACAGAGGTTGATGCGTTAGTTGAGCAACCACGCACTATTGCTAAAGATAGGCCAAGGAGGGAGATTCGGCCTCCTGAAAGGTATTCGGCTTATTCTGAGATGGTGGCCTATGCTTTATCAGTTGCTGAGACAGTTGAGTATGAGGAGCCTTCCACACTAGCTGTTTCGAGCACTGAGTCTGCACAGTGGTTTATTGCTATGAATGAGGAGATTGAGTCTCTTCAGAAGAATCAGACATGGGAGTTAGTAGAACCACTGAAAGGGAAGAGGATTGTTGGGTGCAAGTGGGTCTTCAAGCGCAAATCAGGTATTCCAAGGGTAGAAGACGCTCGGTTTAAATCTCGGCTAGTGGCGAAAGGATACAGCCAAAAAGAGGGTGTTGACTACAATGAGGTATTTTCACCTGTTGTAAAACATAGTTCCATTCGCACTTTACTTGCTATTGTTGCCTGTTATGATCTTGAGTTAGAGCAACTTGATGTCAAAACTGCGTTTTTGCATGGCGAGCTTGAGGAACAGATTTATATGCGTCAGCCTGAGGGATTTGTTGTTTCTGGTAAGGAGGATCACGTTTGTTTACTTCGTAAATCTTTGTATGGCCTCAAACAATCCCCAAGGCAGTGGTATAAGCGGTTTGATACTTTTATGATAAGCCAGTCATATTCTAGGAGTGAGTATGACAGTTGTGTATATTTTCGAAAACTTCCAGATGGTTCATTTGTTTATCTACTGTTGTATGTTGATGATATGCTTATTGCTGCCAAGAGTGTATCAGAAATCAACAGGTTGAAACAACAGTTAGGTGGTGAATTTGAGATGAAAGATTTGGGTGCGGCAAAACGTATTTTGGGTATGGAGATTTGCAGAGATCGAGTAGCTGGCAAATTATTTTTGAATCAGAAGTCTTATATTCTTAAAGTGCTTGAGCGCTTTGCCATGCAGAACTCGAAGTCAGTCAGTACCCCTTTGGCAGCACACTTTCGACTTTCAGCTGAGTTGTCACCACAGTCGGAGGATGAGGAGAAGTATATGTCTCAGGTTCCATATTCGTGCGCAGTTGGGAGCTTTATGTACGCCATGGTATGTACTCGTCCTGATATTTCACATGCAGTTAGTGTCGTTAGTCGTTATATGGGGCGTCCAGGAAAGGCACATTGGGAGGCTGTGAAATGGATACTACGGTATTTATGCGGAACTGCAGGTGTTGGTCTATTGTTTGGGATTGCCAATCCTGGTGATCATGCTGTTGGTTATGTTGATTCGGATTTTGCCGGTGACCACGATAAGAGGAGGTCTCTGACAGGTTATGTCTTTACTCTGTCCGGAAGTGCCATTAGTTGGAAAGCTACTTTACAGGCTACAGTCGCGCTGTCTACAACAGAAGCGGAGTATATGGCCATTGCTGAAGCTGTGAAGGAGGCATTGTGGATGAGAGGTTTGCTTTGTGAGCTTGGTCTTGCACAGGGTGTGAGTTCAGTATTTTGTGATTCGCAAAGTGCTATACATTTGACTAAAAATCTGATGTATCATGAGAGGACCAAGCATATCGATGTCAGGTATCACTTCGTTCGGGATATCATCTCACAGAAGCAAGTTGAGGTGAAGAAAGTGGGTACGGCAGATAACCCAGCAGATATGTTGACTAAACCGGTTCCGGTTGCCAAGTTCAAGCATTGCTTGGGCTTGCTTGGTATTTGCAGTTGATCGCCCCTCGGGGGCATTTGGCGAGTGAGAGGTTAGAAGGGGAAAGCTATATTTGGTGATTTGGTTCAGTGGAATTCAAGTCAAGGTGGAGAATTGTTGGGAATGCCTTGTATTCTTTAGTCCCACATTGGTTAATTATGTTGTTCCCGTTTTTGTAGCCTATTATAAATAAGGCTTTTGGGGAACTTCTAAAGTATCTTTTTGGGCTTTCATATTGTGGCCTTTCTAGAGTTACGGATTACAGCCGGCTCTTTGTATCTCTTCTTCACGTTGGTTAGTGAATCCTCTCTCTCCTCGCCCGTGGACGTACCCATCTTGGGGAACCACGTATATCTTGTGTCTTTGTGATTTCTTGTTTAGTATTCAATTTCTCGTTCTTAGCTTGCATTCATAGCGTTCGTTACAACACTGCCATAGCTTTGTCCTTTTTCTAAAGCCCATCAAGTGTGAAAGTATAATCAAAATGAGACCAAGCAACCACTTTATAATTAGGATTTGATCTAACAAGATTACAATAGCTCAGGACAAACTTGCCGATAAAAAAAAAAAATTTTGATAAAAAAAATACTCCCTCTGTCCTAAATTTATGTTATGCTCGCAAACGTAGGCCTTTAAAAAGTTGAATTTTTTTGTTAAAAAATTTAATTTTTTTTTCACACCTTAAAATAACTCATTGATATGTATTGATTTGTGAAAAAATAATTTTTTTAACAAAAAAACACATCTTTTTAAAGACCTAGGATTGCGGGCCGGACGTTTATTTAAGAACGGATGGATGGAGTAGCTTACTACAAACTTTAGGGCATGTAGCCCTTACTTTATTTTTTTTCACTCCTATTTGCTAATTTATTTTTTTTTTTTGATCGGCAACAAGATTTTATTGAAACTCGACAAAGGGTACATCGAGGGGCCAAACTCTAGATGAAAGAAAAACTTGAATCATAGAGAAGGCCAAAAGAAAGGAGAAGAAGTAAAATTACAATCAACAGGTTGAAATGAGCCTTATAGGAAAAGGTCCAACCTGAACCAAAGACTTTCATTGCTCCAAAGGACAGGACAATAGACATCATACCGACAGGACAGTAGACATCATACCATGACCTCTTGAATTCCAACCTAACAGCCACATCAGCTTCAGAGCTCTTAGGAAGGGGACTAACCCAATAGCATCCACAAGCTAGCCATCAAAAAAAACCCAAACTTTCGCCACCTAATTCAGCCCTGTACCATCATCAGCATCCCATCACATTAGTACTTCTTCAGCATTCAAACGAAGCATAGTAGACGAATTAAGATCTTCAAAGCCCTCCTTTAACAACAGTGCAGCCAAGACAATCCCAGTTGATCATAAAATAGCAGCAGACTGCCTTCATCTCAGTTCCATTAACAGCAGCTACAAGAAAAGCATTCTCAACACGATTCATCTATATTTGCTAATTTTATGTCTGAATCATGATGCAAAACAAGCAAAGAATCGAAAACAAAATAAACTAGCAAGCAAAATAAACTAGTAATAAGAATCGGTAACGAAACGGGCCCCTAGCCATTTCACAAATCATTTGGTGAAACCATGATCCGCGGTCACTCTCTTGATCTCAGGCTGCAGAAATCCGAGATGGAAACATTGAACAACTAGTACCACTTCCTCCTCCGCGGATATAAAGATCCTTGATGAACAACTTAAACGACAGAGGAACACCCGTCATCGACACGAGAAGATTCACGAGGTGATCGAAAACCATCATGTTATTAATTTGTCGCGTCTAGTTACGAAAGGACAGATTCTTACCACAGTTTATATAGGGAGTAGTTGTCTTGCGCAACAAGCCTTTGTCTTTGCTGTGTGATGCCAATCATGCCATACGGTGGATGCATCGTTGTAGGTATTGATCATTTAAATGAGCTTAATTAATTTCCCGGTTACATCATGGAATCCAACCTAGATGCGTACGCAATGTAATAGATGGAAATTCACTCACTCGATGATATGACATGAACAACGACTGCTCTCTAGTCATCCCCGAATTCTTGATGATCAACAGAAGTACTATTGCTTGCCTAGCTATTTGGCTTGTAGATGCGCAGACAGAAGGTTGGTCGCTTTTATACAGGTTTTGGGAGCGCGAGAAATTAAAGTCACCGTATCGCAAATTAACTATTTGATTCGTTTTCACGATGGCCTTTTAATATTATTACTTTGCCCAAACAGGATTATTGCAATTCGTCCTTGGAAATGTTTTGATTAATTAATTATTTGTCGATTGCAAGTTACCGAAGATCTTCACGTGGTAATCGTTGAACCAAATTATTCTTGCCAGGTATGGTATCTACCGGTAGAAAGAAAATAAACTTCAGTCCATGTATTGTTTATACAGTTCCAGAATAAAATTCATACCACAATAAGAACACAAGATTATTTTGCTAACAAAATAATGTAGAAGAACATACCCAGGGGTTGCCCTAGTGGTCAGGGCTAGTGTCAGATTTAGGGAGTAATCCCTTTGCATGGTTCGGGGTTCGATTCCCCACCGGATGAGTACCCTGGTATTTAAGTGGGAGGGCCACGACTGGTGTGCTGTAGCTAGCTCTCTCCGAGATTTGGGTTGCGCAATTAGGTCTTTTGTGTAAATTTGTTACTCTACGGGTCTTATAAGATAAACGGTTCAGATTTCTGCAATAAATGCATGATAAAGCCCACAAATGAATTGTAGCGGAAACTGTGAAATTTCCACCAGAGGTGGACATAATTTAATCTCTTTTCAAAAACCGTGGCTAAAGCACTTTTGATGGGGTTTTTTCAACCCTAGTGGTCAAGCTTGGAATTTTAGGAATTTGCTCTCTTGTCTGAAGTTTGAAACCACTTCGGTGTCATCAATCTTGTGGAGCCAATCTATTTAATTGGTCACCCTAAGTGGAGGGTGAAATTGTCAAAAGGCTTGTAGCCCAATGGTATTTCTCTCTTTTATTTTTGTGTGTTTTTTGTCATATTTCCTGGTCCTTCATCGTGGGAAGCTAGGGTTCAAGCTCCGTCCTAGGCGTTTGTGGTTTAGGGCTATAGATATCTTTTGAAACCCTGTGAACTAATTTACTAACTCCTCTCTAACCCCCGCAGTATACTACTTGGCGAAGAAAAAAAAATTGGATGCTACACCCTAGGATGTAAAAGAGAGAACCTTATTTTGCTTTTCCAATGGATGGTTGCTAAACGATTTTCGCAATGAGAGTTTTATTTATAGACGGATGTTAATCTAACTATTCTAACAATACTAACTTTTGCCGATTTAAAAAAAAACAGATATAACACTACAAAAGACACTTCTCAAATGATATTTAGATAGGATCAGATGAGTGCAAATAGAGAGCAAATATGTTTCAAAATTACACTACAAGAAAATCGTTCTATAGCAACGGTCGAAAGCGTTGCCAAAAACCCGAAAAACCGTTGGTAGAGACCCATTTAGGCTATACCAACGGTTGGTCAAACCGTTGCAATATATCCGTTGCTAAAGGCAAGTTTTTTTTTTTTTAAAATCTGGGGTAAAATATGACATGGCAGCCACGTGTCATCCACGTGGTACAAGCGTTGCTAAAGGCAAATTTTTTTTTTAAAAAAATCTGGGGTAAAATATGACGTCAGCAGCCACGTGGATTCCCCGTGTCGCCATGACGCTCGCGTGGCGGCCACGTGTCGCTCGCGTGGCATGGAAGGCAACACAATTTTGTGTCTCCTGGGAATCGAACCCAGGACCTCGCGTATGCACGCGCGAGTGCTTACCAGCTGGGCTAGCCCAACACTTGTGCATTGTAAAGGAACAACTAATATTTATATTATGCGAACTGTCATTAGAGCATCCATAATGTGATAATCAAAACCAAAAAGTTGTTAAAGTTAGCAATATTTGATCAAAAAAGTGCTCACATTGTAATAACCAAACTTAGCAATCTCTTAATCAAATCAAATTTTGGCTTTTGAATAATCAAAACTAGCAACTTTTTTGCCAATAATCAAATCTAATGGTCTCCACATTTTTTTTAATCAAATACACCCATCATTACATAAAAACTTTTTCTCTTTCTCAACAATGTTTCCAGAAAATTATTTTTAAATTATTTTTTTTTCCAGAAACTTTAAAAAAAACAGTATTTACAAAAAACTTTTTTTTAAAGTGTTTTAACACAAAAATTTTATTTATTTTTTTTAAACGGCTTTTAACAAAATTTTTTTAAAAAAAAACTGTTTTTAACACAATATTTTTTTTTAAATGGCTTTTAACAAATTTTCAAAAAATAATTTTTAGCAACGGTTATTGAAAACCGTTGCTATAGTCAGGTTTTTAGCAACGGTTATTGGAAAACCGTTGCTATAGTCCGGTTTTTAGTAACGGTTATAGAAAACCGTTGCTATAGTCCGGTTTTTAGTAACGGTTATGAAAAACCGTTGCTATAGTCTTGTAATCTAGTAACGGTTGCATGAAAACCGTTGCTATAGTCCTGTTTCTAGTAACGTTTTGTAAACCGTTGCTAAACACCATCTATACCGACGGTTTTTTGAACCGTTGCTAAAAAAACCGTTGCGAGATCCCAAATTTCTTGTAGTGTTAGATGGATATCCTCCATCTAAATTGTTGATCCATAAAATGAAACTTACCACGACACCTCATGCGTTACAGATCATATAGTCGAAACAAACTAGTAATCATGTCCACTTATTTAATAACTTCCAAGAATTTTGATCTCCGCTGACGTAGAAACCGTCTGGTCTCGCCTCCCAGTAGCAATTGTACCGATCGGATGTCTCATGGCAATACTTCATATCGATGTTCCTATCATACGTAACAAAACTTTTGTCTTTGGAGCCCCAATAGAAGTGACAAAAGAAGAGAGTTGTTTCAAAAAAGTTTAAGTGGAAATTCCATTTGAATTCCGCCCCAGTGGAGAGCGTATGGTTTCCAAGATCATCATCCGCAGATTGACAACGAAGTTGCAATTCGTTTGGAACGCGACTGATGATGTGAACCCACGTAATAGGCCTAGATATTATAGACGTAGATATTGTGTGACCAGATAAAAATGTCAAAATGAGTAAAAGAAGGGGGGGAAAGCGTAGCATTGTACCGGTACCTTTGCAATGCCGAAATAATATTGGTATTGCTTGTGATTGTGATTGTCTTCTTCACCTCATTATATACACTTAGGATGAAGCAATAGGATTTTTCCTTTTTGGGTATGTGAGGCAATTCGATTTTTGCTTTTTGCGATTATTTTTCTTTTTGCATGGGATTTTTTTTTTATCCAAACTTTACAATCCAATCTCTATAATCCATCAAAATAATCTGTGCCAAACACCCAATCTATATAATCCAAGCTTTACAATCCAATCCCTACAATCCAATCTCTATAATCCAATCTCGATTTTTGCAGATTGTAGATTACAAATTTTCGGACTATAACGAGAATCCGTAAAAGTGTTTGTGATATGCATAATAAAATTTCCTAAAGATTTTGTGAGTGAAATTATGTGACTATTTGCAAAAAAAAAAAAAATCTGAAGGAGATTATGGGATTCTAGCTTCAAAAATCTGTAATGGAGTGTTCGTTGCAGATTCTATAATCAGATTCTAAAAATCATCAGCTTTTTGAAATTGTTTTAAGGCTGAAAAGCTGATTTTTAAAAAGCCACGATTTAGATACTTTTATATATTTTGAGAATCTGTGATTATCATAGAGACAAAAATATACTTTGTATAGGTGCTCGATCCACTTTTTATTTGGTGTCCTTTTCGTGCAACTGAATGGGAGCTATGTATAAGCTGTTATAACTGGGTCCAGCCATGTAGAGACCCAAATTAAATTTTAATAATTTCAGTGTTTAATAAATGCTCAAATTGTAGATTATGTGAATAAGTGACTTAAGGTCTCGATGATATGATTTGGAAGAGTGGGGGGTTGTTGTAATAATGAGTGGTGGAGGGGTGAGGGTGTATTATGTGTGTGTATGTCAGGAGAGAGAGAGAGATTCACTTTCCTCTCTCATCTCTCTCGGTTCTCTCACTCTCCCGTCCAACTGTCTCTCTTGCTCAGAGAGAGAGAGATTCACTTTACTCTCTCATCTCTCTCGGTTCTCTCACTCTCCCATCCAACTCTCTCTCTTGCTCCCTTACTCACTCTCGAGCTCAATACTCCTCACACCCACAAGGATCTACATCTGCTTCACCTACAAATTGAGTTCTTGTACTTGTACCCGGTTGATTGGGGCTCGGAGGAGGTGTTCTTGGTGGATTTTAAGTCTTGGAGAGCTAGGGTTTACTTGGAACGCTTGGGTTCGGCTTTGATATTTGAGGTAGGGATTTCTCACTCCTATTATATGTTTATGTGTTGATATGGTGCTTGAATTCGTGTTTGATCGTCCCGTTTAAGGTCTTAGTGAGTTCTGTCAAAAATCTGAAAATCGCTGCTTGAAATCATTCGGTATCGATACCATTTTGGCATGGTATCGATACCCTCGTGTCTGTATTCATGCTAGTCAATTGGTATCGATACCATTTTTGCATGATATCGATACCAAGGGCATTAAAACAGATTTTCTTGTAATTTCAAACAGGCAGAATTTTTTCATCTGAACACCATTTGGGCCATGTTATATATCGAAATTGATGAACATAGAGTCTACTTTCCAATAGTGGTGGTCTCGTAGTCGCGTTCTAAACCAATAAGATGTTATAGCCAAAATAAGACCGGTTCATTGTAAGGTTTTGTGTGGACTTTAGGGGTTGTATTGTATTTGAACCTCACATATGATTTGGTACACTTCTAGGCCTTCGAGGTAGACATATTTGTATACGTAGGACATCCCTTTGAGCTTTGATAATGCTAGAGATGGACACGAGAGACATTTTCTTATGTTTGATGCATAATACATCGCTTGCGTAGTGTGTAAGACAAAATGAGTTAAGATGTAGAAATCTATGTATCATTGAGAGTACGTGAGTTCACTTCTATATGTGATATGGGGACATGCATGTGTGTGTGGTGATATAAGGAAATGATAATGTGATGGTAATGTGTTGACTGAAATGGGATTGTCTTTCTACTTCTATGTGATTGAATCTTGTTTTTGAATTCATCCTATGTGTTTGAGATAAATGGTCAAATGTAAATTAAGTGTGTTAAGGGAAAGGTGGTACGGTGACCTATATTGTGTGACATGAATTATCTCCAGTAATGAAAGAGGTACTTGTGGGGAGTAACGAGACTCCATGAATTGCCCGGGAAGAGCATTTGCTCATGATGGGAGATATTGGGTTGCAATGGTATATCTAAATAAAAAAAGGGTTAGCGGAATTAAATTAAAAAAAGGGTTAGCGGAATTAAACCATGAGTAGAATGGTTGGTTGTTCGGATACGGTACTTTGGAGATGTACTTGCTATCTTTGCACTTGTGTTGCTGTGTATATTGTAAAGTCGAGATATCAGATAGGTTATTCGGAATAGGATGAGGGGTAATGGTAGCCATGGGTATTTCGTATGGGTAGCAAATCTTCATGGTTAGACTAAACTCTTGGTGTGTGGTCTTTGTACTTTAATTCCGTAGTCGACGATGAAATAATTACTAGTCATGTTTTGTTTCACATTTGAACTACCGTACCTACTTTCGTTATTCATTCTACTTGTCATCCCATTTGCATATAATAGTTGTGTAGATTTCTCTATTGGGCGCGTGTTTGCTCAACCCTTCATTTTCAGGTGTGATTCCGGAGCAGTAGCATAGAGTGGTGTGCATGCATATACAAGTGCATCCTTTTTGAAAGCCGATTTAGAAGAGCAACATTGGCATCTTAGTATATTATGTTTTGGAAATGTATTGTAAACACTTATTTCACTTTTCTTATTTATCATTACGAAAAGATGGGCCGTGGTGCCAAATCGTATAATCTTTTGAAACTAAAATTTGGTGAATGAGGACAGGAAATTTTTTTGGGGTATTATGTAAGCTAATGAGATGATTTTTATTTATGATAAGTTAACTTTATTTATGTTGAAAATTGAGGGAGTGATGAGCTAATTAACTTTGTAGCACAAAACATTATGGATATATTCAAATTTTAAGTATCAATGTGGAAACTTTACATCCGACTTAAATTTAATTGGTAATGAGTAGAGAAGACTCTCATATGAGAAAGCATACCAAAGCAATTTGGAATTATTTGTCTAAGGTGCATTTTTATTTTATTTTATTTATTAAAACGCAAGCTGCATTTTAGTCTCTCATGTGTAACCATTTTTCTAGGTCTATCACTGTACAGCCAAAAAATTCTCTTCTTCTTATTCTCTTCCTCCCTGTTCTTCGTCTCTCACGCGCGTGTAACCATTTCTCTCGCCAAAAAAGAGAAGAAGACGATATAATTTTTTGTGCATATAAATCTTGTTAGATAAATTTCGATGAAATTTTTTGAATATGCAAAAAAATATTTTTGTGAATATATAATTTTTAAGTTTGAAATTTTTTTAAAAATAGTTATTTTTTAAGAACCCGAGACAGGGCCTAATTGCGCGCCAATACTGTAGGCAGAGAATGATGGAGGAAGGTATGCGCTCTCTCTCTCTCTTGGACTTGGGGTTTGTGCGATTATGGATTCTTAGCGGTAATTTCCCTTGTTACTGATAGTCTGATCGGAGGATTCTGTGTACAATGACAGTGACACCAACAAAAACAACGACAACCCTTTGTTGGATGAAGGGATTTCCAACGGGTTTCTCTCTCTCTTCCTCCATCGCCTCTCCTTCCTTTCTTAATTCTTTCAATTTAGGGTTTCGAACTAGTACATATGTTTTGCGGATTAAAAAAAAAAAAAAAAACTGGCATATATGCTTTGTTCGCTGTTAGTGCATCCTAATCTCCCTCTTTACTTCGAGAAATTTTTCAGTGCCGGGTGGATAACACGTGGTGCCCGCTCAGCACATCCAAGTCATCCGATGCGATTTTGGACGGCTCAGATTTGGAGAGGAAAAAAAAAAAAGAGAAAGGGGAGGGGTAAGTGGAGAGAGAATGTTTCAATCTAAGCCGTCCAAAAGTGCATCGGACGGCTTGAGAGTGCCGAGCGGGCACCACGTGGGATATACCCGCTCGGCACTGAAAAATTTCTCATTTACTACCCTCTTCAAACTAAATTAAAGAGCCAAAAATGAAAACTCAACAAAACAAAACCAAACCCCCACATCAATTTAAATAGATTGAAAATTAATTAGAGCACTTAATTTTTTTAATCGGTTTATATATTAAAATATAGTAATAAATAACAAGCGAACAATTGCTCGGAATGCAATAGTTTGGTGATTTTTTTGGAATGAAGAAATAACATTTTTAATAGAATAATTTTAATATAAAGAGTGATGCAGTAGAGCTTTTAAAAGTAATAAAGTAACTTTTTGGGAAATGACGGTCCCAGGACGTGTTTTGATAATTAATACCCGCCAATGACAAGTTAACAATATTTGTTAATGCTGAAAATGTCCTTGGCGGGTATTAATTATCAAAACACGTCATTGACCGTACTTTTTAAGGTGTAAAATATAAATTGGTCCAAAATATAGAGAGCTTGATGCCGATGCTCCTATCATGTACCAACTATTTCCTTAGCCAACTATCCCTTTCCCCTTAATATCAGAAAATTGAGAAGTCTCATGTACAAGAAAATTGTTACAAATTGGAACATTGTGCATCCATCTATCTATTCTTAATTTCTTATTGACTTCCCTTGCAATTTGTTAAAGCATCCAACTCAAAATCAATTGGCAATAAGTGGAGAGGCCGCCCATGCTTATATAATAGTTTTGGAGATTGTAATTATAAGATGGGACAAGCTCTAACACTCCCCCACACAACTTGCACGTGGTGAGGTAAACAAATGATCCATAACATTGGGACCATAAAGAAACAAGGTGCACTTATGGCACAAACAATGTGGCAACAAATCAAGCGTCTTGTCCAAAAGCCTCCGAAAACCTAGATCTGATACTATGTTAAAGCATCTAACTCAAAACCATTAGGCAATTAGTGGAGAGGCCACCTAGACTCATATAAGAGTTATGGAGGTTGTAATTAACCACTGTGGGAGCTAAGAGTTATGGAGGTTGTAATTAACCACTGTGGGACAAGCTCTAACAATCTTAGACTCAATTAGAGCAACCACAATAGTATGGTTCAACTTCTTTTTGTCTCTTTGATCAGATTTAAATTTGAGTACACACTACAACGGATCATTATGCTGCATAATTTCTAACTCGTACTCTGATTTCAGCAAGAACACTATCATGGTTGGCACTATACACTCTTTAGTTGTTCCCTATAGAATCAAGCTTTAGCCAAGTCACTGTGAATGCATAACAATTTTCTCGATCCTGCATAAAACACTTGTCATTTGCAACTTCAGTGAAGTTATCAAGCATGAAGCCGAACCAGAATGTGAAGCAACCGATGAATACAGATACTCACTGACTTACTGTTTAAACTTAAACATACTAAGATCAGATCCAATAGCATATCAATAATACACAACCTGTAAGCCAGTTGTGATATCGAATTTATCGTCACCCAGAAAAGAGCCAAGAGAAAGACAACCACTACACAAAACTGAGTAAACTAAAACCAACACATACATTTACTTCTTGATACATCTTACCTTATCAACCTTTGTGGAGATTTCATCCACATGATGCCTGAAATCCTCCATATCAGCATCATTACCTTCAGCTTTTCCCTGATCCACTAATACGTTATCTGGAATTGCCAAATCCATTGCTTCCACCTGATGACAGTAAATCTATCAAAACCATTGGACAATGGAATAGTACCAGAGATTACTTATCACAAACAAGTGCCAAGCAAAAATACAGAGTGCTGAGGCATCTCCAGCCCTTACTAAAACTTATAGTTGAGTAAAAGAACTCTCAACATCAGCAGCGGCTCCACATTGTTCTTGGAGTGTTCACTTGAATTATGTTATTAGTGGTTCACTACATGTTTTGACAACCCTTAAAAACTTGTTATACATGGACACTCTAATATCTTGCTATTCAAATTGCAAAACAATCATTAAAGTATTTCAACAAATTTTGTTACTACAAACACCACCTTTTTATTTATTTATTTGAATGAACAAGAGAAACACCAGTTTAACTTCGACTAAACCTATTACTCAACTAATTTTACTATCCTTCCCAACATTTAAGTATTATTTTCACCTTCTATCACATCCATTTGACAGTGTGACCATTTTAATCTTTGCAAACTATGAACTCGCCGCCCAGGTGGTCATACTTATAGTATTGTGTATGTATTTCCTATTTGATTTCCAAACGTATACATTAGTACATGTACAACCCTTGTTGGAGTTAACCCCAAGGGGTTGACCAAGTGGTCTTGACTCGGGACTTAAAGGTTCTCTCTCTCCTAAGGTTCCAAGGCCACCTCACCCCACGCTTACAGGAGGGGTTGTAGGGTGTAGTCCGAGGTGCACGCAAGCTGGCCAGGACACCCTGCATTACCCCCAAAAAAACCAGGTGTTGGAATTCCTTTTTATTTATTATTTTGAATAAGGCCGATAATATTCAAACTACATAATGACGACACTAATAGAAATTTATGGAGCCGCCACTGCTCAAAATTCTCTACACTCCTTTACACAGATTATATATCAAATTGAAATCTAACATTTTCCCACTCAAATCAAGGCCGACTGTGAAAAGAATAATAAAATAAAGCCCTATTCTTTCCATCAAAGACAGAAGAAGAAAACTCTAAATGCTTATTATAGACCGATATGAAGAATAGAGAAGAAGATAAGGAAAGAGATTACTTAACACCGGCACCGTCGCCGCCGCAGCGTAGTGAACCCCGTGCCGACCGTAGACGCCGCCGTAGCCGGCTGTGGTAGGCGTAACTTCGCCGTCCGTAAGCGAGAAAGCGGACGAGAGGTAAAGAATGATTTCGCCGTTAAACCGTTTTCACTCTTCAGTGTATAGTAGTACTTGAGTTTGTAACACTTTCATCCCACAACTATTTTGATGTTTTTTACTACGTCCCTAATCTATTGATTTTGTCTACCCCGTTTTTATACTATCAGATTAGTGGCAATCTAGGGACATACATTGTTGTGGGATTCTTACACTTGGTCTTGGGCCCCACAGAAATATGTGTTTGAGAAGAGACCTAGGGCTCCTCAAGGGTACTGAATAATTTTTCGATTTATCTGGAACTTAGGGAAAAGAAAAGGAAAGAAAGAAAAGTTTAAAATTGTTTCTTTTCCTTTGTTTGGTTTGTGAGAAAAAGAAGAGAAAATGACCAAAAATAGTTTTAGGAATAGTAAAATTTTCTTATCATTTTCTCACATTTTTTTCTTCATTATTTTTCTTTATTTCCCCTTGCTTACCACAAGTTCAACCAGGGCGTTATAGGGAAATGAAGAGAAAATAATTGAGAAGAAAATAAGGAGGAAATTAACTTGAAAAGAAATTGGAGGAAGACTATGGATAGGAGTTTTTCTTTTGGTTTGGAGTTTCATACTTTGCTTGTGACTTGCGAAAAGTATAAATAGAAGTTTTTATTATATAAGAAAAAATTGGGATTAAAATTTTGGAGAATATTTGAAGATTCAATTCAGCAAGTAAAAAACCGATCTCAAGGGTATAGTCGAAGCTAGCTAGCTTGTCACACTCTCGATTTTCAACATAATTATAAATGATTTTCATAAATAAAACCTCAAGATAATCCGAATAATACCCCAAATAGTTGAATATTTCCATTTCCATAATCACACTACATCCTCCATAATTATCCAAAAGGTTACATCTTTAGCTCCGAGACCCAAATTAATATAAGTACCAATTGTCAAAGAGAGTTAAGAACTTACAACATTCCTTAATCAAAGCTTTACAAATAGAGTTACAAATACATCTCCAAAAGTAAAATTTACAAAGATGACTAAGTAACTCCTCAGTGTTAGCTTTCAAAAGAACATTCACATCCATGCACTCCAAACATGAAGCTATTGCGCTGGATTAGTACTTGAAAATGAAGTAAGGTCTGAGCTACACTAGCCCAGTAGAAAGCTCTAATCTAGTAATGTATGCATATGAAATGTAGGAGTGGACACATGAACAACAATGGCAACAAGGATTGATAATTAGACAACGACAACAATCCAAACTCCAACCTTTCATTTTCAAAACCAGTCATGAGTCCAAATGCATAACCATTGAAAACACCATATCTCAAACGTGTCTCGTAGATGTGTCATGAGCCGTAGCTCCTGCCGGGCCAGTTAAAGGACCCCGATGTCCTCTGCCAGGCACCTTACCCATTGGGAGGTCCTGAAGTGTCAAATACGAGCATATAGCTCTTGCCGGGCCAATTAAAGGACCCCGATGTCCTCTGCCAGGCACTCACCCGTCGATGAGTCCTGAATGTTCTCGTTGTGTCCGTAATGTTTCAAAATCCTCTTTCCGTCACGTTTATACCATTCAAACCCGACTTTGATACGAAAAGCGATTTTAGTGAAATCATGACCAAATGAGCTTTAGAGCTATGGAGACATTCAATGAGGTCATCAAATACGAGTAATCAAGTTAGGGATCGTTCGAGAAGTGTTTGAATGGGTTGGAAGTGATTGGAAATCAAAACGGTGAAAAATGAAGCAAAACAGTGAAAGTTGAAGATAAGCAACAGGTATCGATACCTAGCACAAAGGTATCGATACCATTTGGTCAAAAATGGTTCCAGCCGCAAGGGTATTGATAACAATGACAAATGGTATCGATAACAAGTGGTTTTTCTAGGTTTTGGAACACAAATGTATCGATAACAAAGGCGAATGTATCGATAACAAAGGCTGTTCGAGCAGATTTTCTGCAGATTTTTATGGGTTTCTCAACAACAACAACATCAACAACAATAACCACGATCAATGGCACAAACCAAGCAATAGAAACAAGTCATAAACATATATTGAAAGTTAGAACTCCCCACCTCAAGATTGAAGAATGAAATTTGAAAGATTTTCCAAATCCTAGCTCCAAACTTGAAAACGGAAGGATTACGCCTCCACGGAGCTCAAACCAATGAGAAGCGAGCTCCACTACGTGAAGGAATGAAGGATTGGAGGCTAGTTTGTGTGGGTTTTGGGTTGCTTTGTGTGAGAGCAAGAGAGAGGGAGATGGGAGCCGAGAGAGAGAGGAGGGGTCGGGAGAGTGAGAGGAAAGGAGAATGGGGAATATTTCTATTCCCTACTCACACACACTTAAAACATGTATATACACTAGGCACACCTCACACTTTCACCCATCAAATGCAACACTTTATACATTAACCCCAATTCTTAATAACCCAAATCAATTTCCTCCTTTTATTTCTCATAAAACATTTAAATCAATTTTACGAATTAATTTTTTGGGTCTCTACATAGCTACCATTCAATAATAAGTAATAATATTCTGGTATGGAATAAAAGCAATAAAGCTATAGGGACCGACGGATAGCATACCGAAACTGTACTGACGGTCACGCCGGGCCAGCTCCGGCCATCGGACGGCCGATCTGAGCCGTCCAAAAATTCTAAAAAAAAAAAAAACGAGAGGGTCCGCGCGGGAATCAACGGCATCCGATGTGTATAGGGTGTATAGAGACCTGTATTTTTGGGCCGTATTTTTTTTAAGAAATATTATAATTATCGAGTAAGGGCGTAAATTGTGGAAATTCGAATAATAGCGTAGTTATTTGGATTTGGGGGTTAATGTGATAGGATGTGGAAGTTTGGGTGTAAGGATAATATGTGTGTGTGTGCATGTAGATATTTGTGTGGCTAGTTGTAGGGGAAAATAATTCCCTCTTTCTTTTTTCCTTCATCTGCTGACACCCACACACACACATCATAACCCCTCTCTCTCTCTCTCTCTCCTGCGTCTCTCTACTCTCCCTCCAAAAAATTTCTCTTTACCTTCTCTCCTCAATTTCGTCTATTTGGGGCGTGATTCTAGACAAAGTTCAAGAATTAAAGTTGTTCTACGGAACGAGGGCTACCTATCTATCCAAGAAAAATTGCGATCGGGCCACGTGGGAACTTGGTTGACTTGGTTAAACGGTCGGGTTTTGCTAAAAACCCATGAGGTAGGGATTTTTTACTCTTGTTATGCGTTTATACGATGTTTATGTACCTAATCGTGCCTTGTTTCGTCGTTTGAGATTGTTTCTTTCATTCCCGAATTTCTGCAGAACAGGTTCCTGTTTATGGGGCATTTTCGTCATCTTAAACTCAGAAATAAATTTTGGTTCCTTCATATGAAATAGAGTAGACTTTGAACCCGTTCTAATGCCACTGGAATCACCCGAAACCGTTGAGAATTGAATAAATGGTGGATTTTAGAAGTCAGGTCTCGAATCTGTCTCGTTTTCTGGGCTTGCGCCCGAATTCAAACAGCCATAACTTTCTCGTCTGATGTCCGTTTCATGCAAATTTTATATCGAATCGAAGGTAAAAAAAAAAAAGAAGCAACAATTGGCGTTTGTTTTGAAAGTAGTCTTTGGAAGAATGACAAATGTAAATTGTAATATTATTTTGGTATGGATAACTTGGGGCTTCGAGCCAAGCTTGTATATTTTAAATTTAAATTCGTGAACAAGGGAAGAAATGTCATTTGGGTATTATCGTTACTTCAATGGAGATTCTATTTTTTTGTAAATGATTACTCCCTCCGTCCCAAATTCTTTGTCCGGTCCGCAAAACGGAGTGTTAAAAATAATACAATTTTTGCGAGAAAAAATCAAAAGTTTTTCAACAACTTACTAGATATCAATGAGTATTTTTAATTTGTGAAAAAAATTTGAATTTTTTCTTGAAAAAATTGTATTATTTTTAACACTCCGTTTTGCGGACCGGACAAAGAATTTGGGACGGAGGGAGTATTATTTATGTTAAAAATCGAGGGCGTGACAAATTGGTATCAGAGTATTAGGTTTGAATACCTAGAGACCGTGGGGAGACTTAGTCTCATGGGTTCAAAAATCATTGCATTTTTTTTCAAAAACATATGTGGGCTTGCATGACCGGCGTGTGTTCATTGAACTGGATTACATTTATGTCTACATGAAGTAGTGAAAAGCTGATGCCCATGTCAGAGAAAAAGAGAAGTTTGATTCCCTCGTAGTGGCTATGGTTGCGACTGTTGAGGTCGTCGTCGTTACTGTTGGTAGTTTTGATCTTAAGCCATTTGTGGTAAGGTGCCCTTTTAGATGAGATGTTGGACACAAATTTTTTTTTGAAAAGTCGAGATTGTTGTAGTGGTTATGTGTAGTGGCGAGGTTAAAATGTGAAAGGTGATATCCGGTAGTATGTAAAAGAAGTGTTGAACTGTTAATAAGGTTTGTGAGCTAAATAATTGATGAGTTTTATTTGAATTGCGCAGATTATGTGTTAAGTTTTAAATACCTTAAGTAATTTTCATGTGATGTGAGGTGTATCATAGCTAGAGGATTGAGTTAGTGAGTGTCTTGAATGTATGAAGGGATGATGTGTTGTTGTGGTAATGGTTGTATTTTGTCATTATTATGGTGGTTATTGAAGTAGTGATTCTGAGTATAGGTAAAGCAAGTTGAGCCCGCCTAGGGAGTTGTATGTTTTTGAGGTCGACTTAGGAAGATGGGGGTTATAGGTAGGGTGTCTAGATAGATACTGTATGTGACTATGTGTCTTCTGGACACCCAGGCGACTACTGATGAGATTCAGTTGGAAGAGGTGCTTGATCACCGCTCCTTCTATATGGAAGTCTCGGGAAGTCAATCGGATACTAAGTGTATACTTAGGGGTAAGATCTTTAGGTCTGAGACAGATGTCTGTATATAGAAGTTTCTTAGAAAATGATGTGTTGTGGTATTGTTGTAGTGATTGCCGTAGTATTATTGTTATGGAAGGTCAGTAGGAGAACGTTAGTTGTATTGTTTGATAATAGGGAAAAATAAGACACAGGGAGAAGGATAGGGATGTAATTTAAGTCAAGTAGTCAATGTAAGATAGGATAAGGAAATTGTTTGAAGTAAGGGCGATACGGGGGTGACCATTAAGGGTGATAATGAAGGGGAGTGTAGTTGGTATCCTTAGTTGGAATGGTGTGAAACTTGTGATGAGCGGAATTGTTAGAGGCTATTGGTGCGAGTGAGATTGATTCTTAAATGATGAAGTAGTTGGGGTCTTAGAATGTGATGAGAAGTATAAACATGCTGTTTGCAACCTCTGAGTCTTGTTGGTATTTAGGAAGGAGTCTGTCAATTTGTTTATATTTGTATTGGTGTTTAAATTCTAATATCGAGATAATCAATAGTAGTGGAAGTTCGTTAGTGCAATTATTGCACATATTGTCTAGGTATTTGGATGATGAAATGCCGTGTGATTGTAATGTTGGTAAAGAAATGATTAATATTGATGCTGTGTATTTGTTATATGATATTTAAGGTTGTGAATGTGAGAAATACGTGATTTGATTTGACTGAATGAATGAAAGAGCTCAAGATTGGTAAAGTGAGTAGACATTGTATAAGGTATTATGAGAGTAAAAGGAATGAGATAACTGTTGGGCTTCCTAAAGCCATGAATTGTGAGTCTGTGGATATTTGGTGAGTCTGTTGGACACTATGTGAGTTCGTTGGATACTTTGCGAGTCCATTGGGTATTGAGTGAGTCAGTTAATGTGTGGATGTGTCCGGTGTTGTGTAGGCTATTAAATTGTACTGTTGGTTTGTTGAGATATTTCATGCATCAAGATTGTTGTTGTTTAAGCTTTGTTTTAGATGTTTGACTGGTTATGTAACCTCCATGTGCGTAATTTACTCTTTGTATATGGTGCAGTGTTGACACTGATGAGTACGTGAGTATTTGCTACGAGGAACTAGTTTTATTTTTTTGTAATCTATTGTATGTCTTTTCTTTTGCTGGCATCAGTGATATATAATGAATGGGATGTAAGGGGAATAATGGATTTGTGGGTTTATATGGATAGTTTCAAGATTGTGTTATGTGGAGTTACGTAGAAATGACATGCTACGATAAAAGTGGGTGTGGTTCTCTAGAACGGGAGTTGGTGGTGACACTGAGTGAGACGAGAAATGTAGGGTGGTGTTGGAACCTTGACTGTGCTTGAATGTTAGCTGAATGAAAGAGAGTTAGAGGTTTGTACAGAGTTGATAAAAGAGTTATGTGGGTAAATAGGGATATGAGTTGGAGATCGTGAATAGCGGTTTGTCTTATGAGTGTTTGGTGTCGCTGACTATCCTTAGTATTATCAATAGAGCTGGATCGGTTGTGAGACGAGTTTACTCTTGCAGTTGAAAGGGATGTCAATAAATTTGAGATGTGAGGAGTCTAACTATGATGGATTGGTGTTATAACTGAGTAAAGAGTGATAGGCATTATGTAGTCCATTCATTAAATTGTGAGGTTTCATGGTTTCTTTACGTAGAGATTACTTGGGGTTTCCTGGATGAAAGAAAAAGGGGTTGATCTGTTAGTTGACGTAGGTTTAAAAAAAAATAAAAATATAATAGTAATTAGAATCAAAGTTTTAGAATTGGAGTTTTAATTTGTAAGCAATCCAATGTGTCCTTCTAGGAAGTTCGAAAGATACTTAGCCAAATGAGTCGCAAAGAATGAGAATGTGGAATTTGGAGTTTAGAGAACGTCGAGGTACCACTTGTCGGACATTGGTGTGATTGTCTTGTAAATATGTAAGAACTAGAATTCTTGTATTGACGTTAGGACTTGAGAGTCTATTAAGGTTAAAATTTGATAAAGATGATGGAAGCTTGTGACTGAATATTGAGTGCTAGGACCATATTGTTAGTGAGGGTTTTTGCGGGGCAAACAACATGAGAAAATGTCTACGTAGAGAAGGAAGAATGAGGTTTGGGTTATGAAATTGTGATATGAGGTCTGGTATAGTGATTGGTAGTTCAGTTGGAATCGCTTTATCAAATTTCGGGGACGAAATTTTTTTTAAGGAGGGTAGGATGTAGAATTTGTTCGATTCTCAATTAGAAGGAGCAGACGTGAATTCGTTTCATTTCTTCCTTCTACACCCCTTTTGCATTCCAAACTTAGAGGTAGGAGGATGAAATTAGTGTTGTATAGTTGTGAGTAGGATGAAATTAGTGTTGAAAAAATTGGCTTATTTTTGTTTTTATTAAAAAAATGAATTTCGATCGTAATTTTTTACTTTTTAGATTCCTCTCGTCATGACGAAGCAATAATTCTCAAAAAAACGACGAAAAACTAATAAATGCTAAAAAAATTGAATAAAGACAAAAAAAAATACTCCTTAGTCATTGGCTTATAATGCCAAACTAGGCCTTAGTATGATTATTATCCCTGTGCTTTAAACCTAAGCCAACCACAAAGACTAGTCCAATCCAATCCCTTGTGGTCCATTTTTTCAAAAGGAAGACATTTCAAACTTCATAAATCAAGGGCATGGATGCGACAATCTCTTGGCTACTATGTCGCATTAGGATGCATGGTGTGGCACAAAAGTACCACAAGACTTCCCATAATAGTAATATGTTTGGATTGAAAGTTTCTACATTTGTGTTTTTTATGCTCAATTATTATCCTAGCACTACTCTTTAATCCAAAGACTCTTTTTTAAATAACTGAACGTCTAGGACAGTTTGCACGCACCTCGACTAATATTGAGGCGCTGAAGTTACCGACTGGACAAACTTTCCAGTGGCCCTAAGATTGGAATGTTTGGCCTTCGTAAAATTCGAACACACGACCTCGTGGAGGATAAACACTTATTATAGCTTTCTCGTGCCCACCTGCTCAAACTCCTTGGGGTTTTAATCCAACAGTACTCTTTGAAACCATACGTTTGTGTATCCTACTCCTAGGAACACGACCATTGTGCCAAACCCCAAAGTCTGAATACATACTGATTTTTTCTCAATATTGTATACATTAGCGGAGGTTAATGGGAAGTTAGTAAGTTAGTTCCCAAGTGATCCAAAGGCTGTCCATGCTCCATAGTCCAAAACCCTAATCAACCGTCTCTCATGGAACTCGAACCCAAGCTTCTACTAAGAAAGGCGGTGAGTGATGCCAACTGAGCTAATGCATAGTGAACTTGGTAGAGCAAATATCTCAGGATATTAGGAGTAAGAGACAATATTACCCCCAACATTTGCAAGTTGCACCAACTAGGGCTTGGAATTTTGGAAAGGACGAGAGATATTTAGTCGGACGGACCCACAAAAATCTGATAGGGCGAATGCTGCACGTCAAGAATTCTAATCCATATGACGTTTTATTACGGTTGATGGGGTTTCCTCTCCGATCAGTAACGGAACGAAGATTTTATTCTAGTAGTGGCAAAATGTATATTAAAAAATTAAAAGGGTGAATTACAATATTAATAGTCATCGACTCTACAAAAGAATTAAAACAACATAACAAAAATTATAGTAAATGATATTTTTGTCATTTGCACAAGGAGTACAAAAAAAGACTAACTTTAATTTTTTAGGGTGAAAACTATATATGTTGGGGATAAATTTTTTTTATACATGTAATAATTGCAATTTCTAAAATTCTTATCATGGCGGCCGCCGCCACTAGACCCCCTGATTCCATCCTTGTACATTACCAATCGGATACATCTAGGTCCTGAAGAAATTTCTCCTGTAAATGACAAAGAATAAGCCAAGCAGTAAACGTTAATGTTAAATAGGTTTGGTTACCTGGATCCTGCAGGGGCAGTTCCTGTAGTATTTTACTATGCAGGGCACAATCACGGCCATCCACGAGCATTTTCAACGATCCGAATTTAAAAATAACTCTTCCCTGAAGAGTTCATTATCAATCCCAACCGTTGAAAAATACTTGTGGACGGTTCGAATGTGCTATATATGCAAGGTGCACTACAGGAAGTGCTCAGCCTTGTAACAAAAGACGAGAGAATTTTCAAGTCTAAATTTCCAATGTCTGAAATGTAAAGGATTTGCAAATCACACGTAGTTGACTGAAATCCCAAGATTGACTGTACAAGATATTCTGTTCATGCAATGCAACGACTCCGCCCTATATAACATGTAAACAGCTAGCTTATGGCTGCTAACTAACTAAGTCGTTCTTTTTTCTTTTTTTTTTGCATTATTGCAGAGACTTTTGGTGATCGCCAATCGAGTAGACTTGTTTCGATTTGCGAAGATGGCAGGAGGAGGTGATCAACGATTGCGTTACGTGAACCTTACGACAGATGAATTACAAGGTCCGTTCGAGGAGATTAGGCCCGGAGAACTGAATCAGCCCATTGATGTTCCCTCTTTTCCCAAGTGCGATCGATGCAGGCAGCCTTTACCCGAAAACTTCACGCCTCTCGCTGACGAGCCCTGGACAACTGGGATCTTCGGTTGTGCCGAAGATCCTGATAGTTGCCGGACAGGACTCATCTGCCCGTGCGTTCTGTACGGTCGTAATGTCGAGAGGTTAAGAGACGACGGTACTCGCTGGATTGCACCGTGCATTTGTCATGCCGTTTTTTGCGAAGGAGGGATCGCACTTGCGGCTACAACAGCAGCATTAGCGTTCCATGGTATCGGTGAAGCGTTGCTCGTTTTAGGTGTGGGCGTGTATGCATGTTGGTGTGGGATTGCCACTTTTGCCGGTACTGATAGGCATTTATTGCAGAAGAAGTACTATCTCGAGGACTCGCCATGTACCGCGCCAGCGGTGCACTGCTGCTGCTTGCACTGGTGCGCGTTGTGCCAGGAGCACCGAGAGATGAAGGCACGTCTCTCGGACGGAGTTGTTGCGCCAGGGACCGTTGTCGATCCTCCCCCTGTTCAAGAGATGATCAATGGCAGCCGGGACGACAATGGTACGACACCATCTCCTGGAAGAAGCGTTGGGCGCAACAATTTGGAGCTGCAAGCCTTATAGATTTTCACCATTAATTGCCCCCATAAAGGGATGGCCCAAACTCTTTTTTTAGGCCTAAGGCAAGATTTTAATGGGAGAGACATCTTGTGTTTAATGGATATGTTGTTACACATATTGTTTATTCAGTATTTTGTGTTTGTATGTTGGGAACAAAAGTTATAGAAAAAAAAGAATAAATTTTAGTTTATTGACAGAAAGTATTATCGAAGAAAGACTTAGACCCTGTTCCGTTTAACTTTTTGTCCTTTCATGTACCTATCGATGTTCAAGTAAGCTAATATTTTTGTGTGGATGATATACTCGACGAGCTCTACAAAATGAACGATTCCGATCGTTGTTGTCGCCCAAAACTGGATTGTGTTGGACACATAAAAAACTGGACTAGACCCTAGTCCCTGTTTTAGGACGAATTCATTTTCTGCCATAGCTTTGTCCTTTTTCTAACAAAAAATAAGATAAATAAGGTTTCTAATTCCATCAAAGATTTCTTCACAATTGCATTAATTCTTCATATCCTGTTTCGTGAGACGAATTTAGAAATTCTGTACTGCAACCCGTCCTACCGGATTCCTGGATTCTCATGAGAGACCTAGTACCATGATGAATTTAGGCCACTTTCAAAATAGGAATATTTAAATATCCATCCTCTTTATCTATGTCATGTAAGAAATCATCCCGCCCTTTTTTTTATGCTTATGTTTTCATCCTCTTAGTGTGTAAATTACATTTTCTACCCTTTTCACTATGATATACATATATTATGTTCTAATATTGCTTTTCTAATTTAGTGGGATTGGATTGGATTGTTTTCCCAATTTAGTGAGATTGGATTGGATTGTTTTCCTAATTCAGTGGGATTTTTTAAATTTAAATATGATTGATTACTTTTATTTTTTTATCCTATTACTTTTATACTTCAAATTAAATCGCATCAAAACAATCACAATTCATATTTTTTGGTAATTTTAATATGATTAATTACTTTTATATTTCAATGATAATATTTTGGGAGTATGTCATGTTTATTAAATCGGTTTCAAGCTAGATTACGAATGGTCATGAAACGTTGAAATCGACATGGTAATTTAACCATGAAACGCTAATCATGATAACACATGTTTTAATGGTAATTTAACCATATTTCATGGAATAAGATCAATTAAAAATATGATCTTTTTGGTTAATACGTGGGCATTTTAACATAATCAATACATACAAAAATGTGGTCAACTTATCATGTTAATTTCATAAAACATGGTCACTTTATCATATCTGGTTGGCCAATACCTATTTCATGGTAACTGCTACAAATAATCTACCATGAATTCAAAAACCACTATAATAACTCATCTACTTGTTTGTAATACACCATGATGCGAACATGATTTCGATGAACGATTATATATGCAATATTGATCATCTTCTGCAAATGATTTGCCATGAAAAAACAAACATACATCAAAGATTCGAATGGTAAACGGTCCAAATAATTAACCATGAAATGATAAGAATATAGACAAACATATTTCATGGTAAATAAAGTAAATAATTTACCATGAAATAGAATAAAACTATACAAAATCCAATCGCCGACATAGCCGAGTCGAATTCGTCCCCTTTTTCTCACCCAGTTGCTTTAGCTGTGAAGGATGGTTGATTGCCTATGTTATCAACCGTATGTGAAGACACCAAAAGAGGTAGCAGAAGGCAGCAACAATAGAAATCCCAAGTAGCAGCAGGAGTTACCAGGTTAGTAGCAACTAGCAAACATTTGTAGTACCACAAGAACGAGTATATCGACGAGTTGTCACGAGTACGATCGATTCTCGTCATGTACGCACAAGGAAGTGAAAATCACAGCCGTGTTGTTTCCGATTAGATCTCTGAAAATAATATGCTGCCGCCGTACTCGGTGGCCGGAGTCCGTTCGGAAAGAACCGGGGAATGCATTCGCCATTATTCTCCACCGGGATTCGCAACAATGGACGACGAACTCGATTGGGGTTTCCCGTTTCCGTTACAGATGGATATGGATGATTACTATCTATGTCGAAATTGTAGGGATAGGAGTGCGAAATTTTGGGGGACTGGAAGCTGGAGATTGACGAGATTCACGCGAGGACGGGGAGATTTATGTTATCGTCCCCTTTTTCGACTCTCTCTCTCTCTCTCTCTCTCTCTCTATATATATATATATATATATGTGTGTGTGTGTGTGTGTGTGTTTACAGAAACATATAGTATGGGCATTAACGGTATTAAAAAAGCGGAGAGGACGAAAACATAAGTCATTTAAAAGGGCAGGATGAAAACATAAGTCTCTAAGGCTTCGAGGACAGATTTTTAAGTCTCCCTTGAAAATAATAAAGTGCAGGGAAACTTATGCCTTGTTTGGATGCCATCATGAAAAAAAAATTCCAACTCAAAAAACACTCATTACCTAATACTTTCAATTATTATTCTAATTTCTCTCTCATTTTTCCATTCATTATTCTCATTTCTCTCTCCATTCATTACTCCTATCTCCAATCATTATCCTATTTTCTCTCTTCATTCATTACCCAAAAATCAAACTCAATTTTTTTTAAAACATCATCCAAACAAGGCATTAATTAATTGTTTTTTGCCTGTTCAAAGTTTGCTAGTTACCAATTAATTAACATTGTATTGCATTGAGAGATCTGCAACACCAACAATCCTAGAAATATTTGTAGATTAAAATCAATCCATGAAAAAAAAAATGGAAAATCGATTTTTTAATTTATTCTTGTGTCATGGAGTAATACACCAGGGGGTCCTCCGTAGCCTCTACCTCTATTTTTATTTGGATTTTTATCTATTTGCTCAAACGTCTATGGCAACGGTCGGAAATGTAAAGCCCATCAAGAGTGAAAGTATAATCAAAATGAGACCAAGCCACCACTTTATAATTAGATTTGATCTAACAAGAATACAATAGCTCAGGACAATTTAACCCAAAAAAAAAATAACTCAAGACAAACTTGCCAATAAAAAAAAAAAACTGATAAAAAAAATACTCCCTCTGTCCTAAATTTATGTCAGGCTCGCAAACCTAGGCCTTTAAAAAGTTGCATTTTTTTGTTAAAAATTTTAATTTTTTTTCACACCTTAAAATAACTCATTGATATGTATTGATTTGTGAAAAAATTAATACAGATCTGTTTTTTTTTTTTTGCGACAACAATAACAGATGGTATTAATAAAAGTCCAAACTAAACATCAGATGGAAGACTCGTCCCTAGAAAGAGGACCAAGCAACCACAACAGAGGGAACTCAGTCCAACGACTATACCCCAAACCACTAAAACCTTCACCAGCTAAAACATGAGCAACATTATTAACGGTCCTACGAACAAAGGAAAAACTGCAACAATGGAAATTTTTACTCAAAACCTGAACATCATGAGTAATGACTTCCACCTCTTGATTGACCGCAGCCTGACCATTGAGCATGTTCATGAGCAATTGAGCATCACTCTCCAAAATAACAGACCCCAAACCGAGTTGAGATCCTAACAAAATACCCTGCCGAATTGCTAAGGCTTCTGCAACCAATGAACTCGCGCATCACTGAAAAGATCCCATAGAAGCAGCAACAAAACAGCCTCGGAAATCCCTGATCACAACCCCAAAACCCCCTCTCATCACCCCTTTCTTCCAAGACCCATCCACATTAATCTTAAATGTACCAACTGGAGGCCTTTGCCATAAACTGAGCCTTCCTTCCCCACTCGATAGTACCGATGCAGGACCCAAGGAATTCGCAGATAAGAACTCTTGTAGATACTCCACAGCCCGCTTACATACCGTCCTAGGAAGAGAGAGCTTTTGTCCAAAAATAGCCCCATTTCTACACTTCCATATAAACCACATTATTACCGCAGCTGTCGACATACACCAATCCTTATTAGCATGATTATGCCACCAAATCTCCAAAACATCCCAGAAATCATTAAAAGAATTGAGATGTACAGCCCTCATGTCAACTTGCAAAGGTGACAAACGCCACACCTGAACGGCTAAAGGGCATGTACAAAAAAGATGAACAATGGTTTCTTGGCCAGATCCACAAACCGGGCAGCTAGAATCCTCCACAACCTTTCTCCGCTGCAAAGCTATCCTAGTTGGTAAAATTTCATGAAAACATTTCCACAAAAAGTGCTGAACTTTCTTAGGAATGTTGAACCGCCAAATGCTTTTCCAACGCTCCTCCTTGACTTCCAATGACCTGGATCCATCCTCATGTCCACCCCTCATCACCCTTTGGTTTTTCAATTCCAAAGCTGACAAGTAGCCGGAACTAACATTGTAAAGACCCGAGAGCGAATGATGCCAAACAAGCTTGTCAACTCTATTTGTCCAAGACAAAGGAATGCTGAGGATACACCTTGCATGATCCGGCTCAAAAACAGATCTGTTTAAAGACCTAGGTTTGCAGGCCGGGCGTTTATTTAGGAACGGATGGATGGAGTAGCTTACTAGCTACAAACTTTAGGGCATGTTTAAAACTAGCAAGTAGCAAGCAAAATAAACTAGTAATAAGAATCGGTAACGAAACGGGCCCCTAGCTATTTCACAAATCATTTGGTGAAACCATGAGCCGCGATCACTCTCTTGGTCTCAGGCTGCAGAAATCCGAGATGGAAACATTGAATAACCAGCACCACTTCCTCCTCCGCGGATATAGAGATCCTTGACGAACAACTTAAACGATGGAGGAACACCCGTCATCGACACGAGAATATTCACGAGGTGATCGAAAACCATCTTGTTATTTGTCGCGTCTAGTTGCGAAAGGACAGATTCTTACCACAGTTTATATAAGGAGCAGTTGTCTTGCGCAACGAGCCTTTGTCTTTGCTGTGTGATGCCATACAGTAGATGCATCGTTGTAGGTATTGATCATTTAAATGAGCTCAATTAATTTCCCGTTTACATCGTGGAATCCAACCTAGATGCGTACGCAATGTAATAGATGGAAATTCACTCACTCGATGATATGACATGAACAACGACCGCTCTCTAGCCATCCCCGAATTCTTGATGATCAACAGAAGTACTATTGCTTGCCTAGCTATTTGGCTAGTAGATGCATGGATAGAAGGTTGGTCGCTTTTATATATAGGTCTTGGGAGCGCGAGAAATTAAAGTCACCGTATCGCAAATTAACTATTTGATTCGTTTTCCCGATGGCCTTTTAATATTTTTACTTTGCCCAAACAGGATTATTGCAATTCGTCCTTGGAAATATTTTGATTATTATTTGTCGATTGCAAGTTACCGAAGATCTTCACGTGGTAATCGTTGAACCAAATTATTCTTGCCAGGTATGGTATCTACAGGTAGAAAGAAAATAAACTTCAGTCCATATATGTATTGTTTATACAGTTTCAGAATAAAATTCATACCACAATAAGAACACTAGATTATTTTGCTAACAAAATAATGTAGAAGAACACACCCAGGGGTTGCCTAGTGGTAAGGGCGAGTGTCAGATTTAGGGAGTAATCCCTTTGGTCTGGGGTTCGATTCCTCACCAGGTGAGTACCCTGGTATTTAAGTGGGAGGGTCACGGCTGGTGTGCTATAGCTAGTTCTCTCCGAGGTTTGGGTTGCGCAATTAGGTCTTTTGTGTAAATTTGTTACTCTACGGGTCTTATAAGATGAACAGTTCAGATTTTTACAATAAATGCATGATAAAGCCCACAAATGAATTGTAGCGGAAACTGTGAAATTCCCACCAGAGGTGGACATAATTTAATCTCTTTTCAAAAACCGTGGCTAAAGCACTTTTGATGGGGGGTTTTTCAACCCTAGTGGTCAAGCTTGGAATTTTAAGAATTTGCTCTCTTGTCTGAAGTTTGAAACCACTTCGGTGTCATCAATCTTGTGGGGCCAATCTATTTAATTGGTCACCCTAAGTGGAGGGTGAAATTGTCAAAAGGCTTGTAGTCCAATGGTATTTCTCTCTTTTATTTTTGTGTGTTTTTTGTCATATTTCCTGGTCCTTCATCGTGGGAAGCTAGGGTTCAAGCTCCGTCCTAGGCGTTCGTGGTTTAGGGTTATAGACATCTTTTGAAACCCTGTGGACTAATTTACTAACTCCTCTCTAACCCCCGCAGTATATTGCTTGGCGAAGAAAAAAAAATGGATGCTACACCCTAGGTTGTAAAAGAGAGAGCCTTATTTTGCTTTTCCAATGGATGGTTGCTAAACGATTTTCGCAATGAGAGTTTTATTTATAGACGGATGTTAATCTAACTATTCTAACAATACTAACTTTTGCCGATTTAAAAAAAAAACAGATATAACACTACAAAAGACACTTCTCAAATGATATTTAGATAGGATCGGATGAGTGCAAATAGAGAGCAAATATGTTTCAAAATTAGATGGATATCCTCCATCTAAATTGTTGATCCAAAACTTACCACGACACCTCATGCGTTACAGATCATATAGTCGAAACAAACTAGTGATCATGTCCACTTATTTAATAACTTCCAAGCCTTTTGATCTCCGCTAGCGTAGAAACCGTCTGGTCTCGCCTGCAAGTAGCAGTTGTAATAATATTGGATGCCTCATGCATGGCAGTACTTCCGATCGATGTTATCATACGTAGCAAAACTTTTGTCTTTGGAGCCCCAATAGAAGTGACAAAAGAAGAGAGTTGTTCCAAAAAAGTTTGGGTGGAAATTCCATTTGAATTCCTCCCCATTGGAGAGCGTGTGGTTTCCAAGATCATCATCTGCAGATTGACAACGAAGTCGCAATTCGTTTGGAACGTGACTGATGATATGAACGCACGCGCGTATCAGGTTAGATATTGTGTGACCGGATAAAAATGTCAAGATGAGTAAAAGAAGGGAAAAAACGTACCATTGTACCCTTTGCAATGCCGAAATGATACTCCATTGGTATTGCTTGTGATTGTGATTGTCTTTTTCACCTCATTATATACACTTAGGATGAAGCAATAGGATTTTTGCTTTTTTGGTATGTGAGGCAATTCGATTTTTTTTTATGCTAAGTGAGTAATGGGAATTGAATTGCATGGGATTTTTCTTTATCCAAGCTTCACAATACAATTTCTGTAATCCACCAAAATAATCTGTGCCAAACACCCACTTATTTTTGAAATTGCAGATTGTGTAGATTATAGATTTTTGGACTATGAGAAGAATTCGTAAAAGTGTTTTGATATGCATAATAAAATTTTCTAAAAGATTTTGTGAGTGAAAGTATGTGACTGATCGATTGCCGAACGGAAGGCTCGGATGCACCACCCACTATAGGCCCGGCTTAGTAGCCCTTACTCTTTTTTTTTTTTTCACTCCTATCTGCTAATTTTATGTCTCAATCAAGATGCAAAACAAGCAAAGATTCGAACACAAAATAAACTAGTAATAAGAATCGGTAACGAAACGGACCCCTGGCTATTTCACAAATCGATCATTTGGTGAAACCATGATCCGCAGTCACTCTCTAGGACGTCTCGGCTGCAGAAATCCAAGATGAAAACATTGAACAACCCGTACCACTCCCTCCTCCGCGGATATGAAGATCCTTGACAAACAACTTAAACGACGGAGGAACACCCGTCATCGACACGAGAAGATTCACGAAGTGATCGAAGACCATCTTGTTCTTTGGCCTTTGCTGCGTCTAATTGCAAAAGGACAGATTCTTACCACAGTTTATATAGGGAGTAGTTGTCTTGCGCAAAAAGCCTTTGTCTTTGCTGTGTGATGCCATACAGTGGATGCATCGTTGTAGGTATTGTTTAAATGAGCTTAATTAATTTCCGTTTACATCGTGGAATCCAACCTAAGATGTATACGCAATGTAATAGAGGGAAATTCACTCACTCGATGATATGACATTAACAACGACCGCTCTCTAGTCATCCCAGAATTTTTGATGATCGAACACACATTCAGAGAAAGATCGAGGACAACCAAACAAAATCAATGAAACCGGCAACAGAAGTATTGCTTGCCTAGCTATTTGGCTTGTAGATGTGCGGACAGAAAAGGTTGGTCGCTTTTATATAGGTCTTGGGAGTGCGAGAAATTAAAGTCACCGTATCGCAAATTAACTATTTTCTTTGTTATCACGATGGCCTTTAATATTTTTATTTTGCAAAAAAAGAACATTGCAATTCGTCCCTGAAAATATTTGGATTAATTACTTGTCGATTGTTAGTTACCAAAGATCTTCACGTGGTAATCGTTGAGCCAAATTATTCTTGCCAGGTATGGTATCTACAGGCAGAAAGAAAATAAATTCCATACCTCAATAAGAACACAAGATTATTTTGCTAACAAAATAATGTAGAGAAACACACCCAGGGGTTGGCCCAGTGGTAAAGGCGAGTGTCAGACTTAGGGAGTAATCCTTTTGGTCTAGGGTTCGATTCTCCACCGGGTGAGTACCCTGGTATTTAAGTGGAGGGCCACGGCTGGTGTGCTATATATAGCTAGCACTCTCCGAGGTTTGGGTTAGGTATTTTTGTAAATTTGTTACTCTACAGACGGTTCAGATTTCTACAATAAACGCACGATGTAGCCCACAAAAGTTGTGGCAGAAACTGTGAAATTTCCACCTGGGGTACGTGGACATTTAATCTCTTTCAAAATCCTTGGCTAAAGCACTTTTGATGGGTTTTTTTCAACCCCACGGGGAATTGGCTAGTGGTTAAGCACTTCTCCAATGATGTTTAGATCGGATCGGATGAATGCAAATAGAGAGCAAATATGTTTAAAATTAGATGGATATATATCCTCCATCTAAATTATTATTGATACATAATATGAAACTTACCACGACACCTCATGCGTTACAGATCATATGGTCGAAACAAACTAGTAATCATGTCCACTTATTTAATAACTTCCAAGACTTTTGATCTCCGCTGACGTAGAAACCGTCTGGTCTCGCCTCCCAGTAGCAATTGTACCGATCGGATGTCTCATGGCAATACTTCATATCGATGTTCCTATCATACGTAACAAAACTTTTGTCTTTGGAGCCCCAATAGAAGTGACAAAAGAAGAGAGTTGATTCAAAAAAGTTTAAGTGGAAATTCCATTTGAATTCCGCCCCAGTGGAGAGCGTATGGTTTCCAAGATCATCATCCGCAGATTGACAACGAAGTTGCAATTCGTTTGGAACGCGACTGATGATGTGAACCCACACAATAGGCCTAGATATTATAGACGTAGATATTGTGTGACCAGATAAAAATGTCAAAATGAGTAAAAGAAGGGGGGGAAAGCGTAGCATTGTACCCTTTGCAATGCCGAAATAATATTGGTATTGCTTGTGATTGTGATTGTCTTCTTCACCTCATTATATACACTTAGGATGAAGCAATAGGATTTTTCCTTTTTGGGTATGTGAGGCAATTCGATTTTTGCTTTTTTGCGATTTTTTTTCTTTTTGCATGGGATTTTTTTTTTATCCAAACTTTACAATCTAATCTCTATAATCCATCAAAATAATCTGTGCCAAACACCCAATCTATATAATCCAAGCTTTACAATCCAATCCCTACAATCCAATCTCTATAATCCAATCTCGATTTTTGCAGATTGTAGATTACAAATTTTCGGACTATAACGAGAATCCGTAAAAGTGTTTGTGATATGCATAATAAAATTTCCTAAAGATTTTGTGAGTGAAATTATGTGACTATTTGCAAAAAAAAAAAAAAAATCTGAAGGAGATTATGGGATTCTAGCTTCAAAAATCTGTAATGGAGTGTTGGTTGCAGATTCTATAATCAGATTCTAAAAATCATCAGCTTTTTGAAATTGTTTTAAGGCTGAAAAGTTGATTTTTAAAAAGCCACGATTTAGATACTTTTATATATTTTGAGAATCTGTGATTATCATAGAGACAAAAATATACTTTGTATAGGTGCTCGATCCACTTTTAATTTGGTGTCCTTTTTGTGCAACTGAATGGGAGCTATGGAGCTGTTATAACTGGGTCCAGCCATGTAGAGACCCAAATTAAATTTCAATAATTTCAGTGTTTAATAAATGCTCGAATTGTAGATTATGTGAATAAGTGACTTAAGGTCTCGATGATATGATTTGGAAGAGTGGGGGGTTGTTGTAATAATGAGTAGTGGAGGGGTGAGGGTGTATTATGTGTGTGTATGTCAGGAGAGAGAGAGAGATTCACTTTCCTCTCTCATCTCTCTCGGTTCTCTCACTCTCCCGTCCAACTCTCTCTCTTGCTCCCTTACTCACTCTCGAGCTCAATACTCCTCACACCCACAAGGATCTACATCTACTTCACCTACAAATTGAGTTCTTGTACTTGTACCCGGTTGATTGGGGCTCGGAGGAGGTGTTCTTGGTGGATTTCAAGTCTTGGAGAGCTAGGGTTTGCTTGGAACGCTTGGGTTCGGCTTTGATAGTTGAGGTAGGGATTTCTCACTCCTATTATATGTTTATGTGTTGATATGGTGCTTGAATTCGTGTTTGATCGTCCCGTTTGGGTCTTAGTGAGTTCTGTCAAAAATCTGAAAATCGCTGCTTGAAACCATTCGGTATCGATACCATTTTGGCATGGTATCGATACCCTCGTGTCTGTATTCATGCTAGTCAATTGGTATCGATACCATTTTTGCATGGTATCGATACCAAGGGCCTTAAAACAGATTTTCTTGTAATTTCAAACAGGCAGAACTTTTTCATCCGAACACCATTTGGGGCATGTTATATATCGAAATTGATGAACATAGAGTCTACTTTCCAATGGTGGTGGTCTCGTAGTCGCGTTCTAAACCAATAAGATGTTATAGCCAAAATAAGACCGGTTCATTGTAAGGTTTTGTGTGGACTTTAGGGGTTGTATTGTATTTGAACCTCACATATGATTTGGTACACTTCTAGGCCTTCGAGGTAGACATATTTGTATACGTAGGACATCCCTTTGAGCTTGATAATGCTAGAGATGGACACGAGAGACATTTTCTTATGTTTGATGCATAATACATCGCTTGCGTAGTGTGTAAGACAAAATGAGTTAAGATGTAGAAATCTATGTATCATTGAGAGTACGTGAGTTCACTTCTATATGTGATATGGGGACATGTGTGTGTGGTGATATAAGGAAATGATAATGTGTTGACTGAAATGGGATTGTCTTTCTACTTCTATGTGATTGAATCTTGTTTTTGAATTCATCCTATGTGTTTGAGATAAATGGTCAAATGTAAATTAAGTGTGTTAAGGGAAAGGTGGTACGGTGACCTATATTGCGTGACATGAATTATCTCCAGTAATGAAAGAGGTACTTTTGGGGAGTAACGAGACTCCATGAATTGCCCGGGAAGAGCATTCGCTCATGATGGGAGATATTGGGTTGCAATGGTATATCTAAATAAAAAAAGGGTTAGCGGAATTAAATTAAAAAAAGGGTTAGCGGAATAAAACCATGAGTAGAATGGTTGGTTGTTCGGATACGGTACTTTGGAGATGTACTTGCTATCTTTGCACTTGTGTTGTTGTGTATATTGTAAAGTCGAGATATCAGATAGGTTATTCGGAATAGGATGAGGGGTAATGGTAGCCATGGGTATTTCGTATGGGTAGCAAATCTTCATGGTTAGACTAAACTCTTGGTGTGTGGTCTTTGTACTTTAATTCCGTAGTCGACGATGAAATAATTACTAGTCATGTTTTGTTTCACATTTGAACTACCGTACCTACTTTCGTTATTCATTCTACTTGTCATCCCATTTGCATATAATAGTTGTGTAGATTTCTCTACTGGGCGCGTGTTTGCTCAACCCTTCATTTTCAAGTGTGATTCCGGAGCAGTAGCATAGAGTGGTGTGCATGCATATACAAGTGCATCTTTTTTGAAAGCCGATTTAGAAGAGCAACATTGGCATCTTAGTATATTATGTTTTGGAAATGTATTGTAAAAACTTATTTCACTTTTCTTATTTATCATTACGAAAAGATGGGCCGTGGTGCCAAATCGTGTAATCTTTTGAAACTAAAATTTGGTGAATGAGGACAGGAAATTTTTTGGGGGTATTATGTAAGCTAATGAGATGATTTTTATTTATGAAAAGTTAAATTTATTTATGTTGAAAATTGAGGGAGTGATAAGCTAATTAACTCTGTAGCACAAAACATTATGGATATATTCAAATTTTAAGTATCAATGTGGAAACTTTACATCCGACTTAAATTTAATTGGTAATGAGTAGAGAAGACTCTCATATGAGAAAGCATACCTAAGCAATTTGGAATTATTTGTCTAAGGTGCATTTTTATTTTATTTTATTTATTAAAACGCAAGCTGCATTTTAGTCTCTCATGTGTAACCATTTTTCTAGGTCTATCACTGTACAGCCAAAAAATTCTCTTCTTCTAATTCTCTTCCTCCCTGTTATTGGTCTCTCACGTGTAACCATTTCTCTCGCCAAAAAAGAGAAGAAGACGATATAATTTTTTGTGCATATGAATCTTGTTTGATAAATTTCGTTGAAAATTTTTGAATATGCAAAAAAATCAAAAAAATATTTTTGTGAATATATAATTTTTAAGTTTGAAATTTTTTTAAAAATAGTTATTTTTTAAGAACCCGAGACAGGGCCTAATTGCGCGCCAATTCAACGGCGAGACTACTGTAGGCAGAGAATGATGGAGGAAGGTATGCGCTCTCTCTCTCTCTTGGACTTGGGGTTTGTGCGATTATGGATTCTTAGCGGTAATTTCCCTTGTTACTGATAGTCTGATCGGAGGATTCTGTGTACAATGACAGTTACACCAACAAAAACAACGACAACCCTTTGTTGGATGAAGGGATTTCCAACGGGTTTCTCTCTCTCTTCCTCCATCGCCTCTCCTTCCTTTCTTAATTCTTTCAATTTAGGGTTTCGAACTAGTACATATGTTTACCACCGAGGTGGTAGCCCAGGTGGCAAAGGGCATCACCTCTCCCCAACACAGGCCCAGGTTCGAAGCCCCGGAGGCACTTTGTGCAAATTTCCGGTGGTGCCCCATGGCTTAATTTCGAACCCACTTTGTGGACCAGGGAGGGGGCTTCTTTGCCAACTGTGCACTAAGGTGGCGCCGTGGTGACGGCCCGTCCTCCCGGAGCCCCTATGGTCACGCCCAAGGGGAGTTGCTACGCTGGTTGCCCTCTCCAGCCCTTTAGATGATCAAAAAAAAAAAAAAAACTAGTACATATGTTTTGCGGATAAAAAATAAAAAAAACTGGCATATATGCTTTGTTCGCTGTTAGTGCATCCTCATCTCCCTCTTTACTTCGAGAAATTTTTCAGTGCCGGGTGGATACCACGTGGTGCCCGCTCAGCACATCAAAGTCATCCGATGCGATTTTGGACGGCTCAGATTTGGAGAGGAAAAAAAAAGAGAGAAAGGGGAGGGGTAAGCGGAGAGAGAATGTTTCAATCTGAGCCGTCCAAAAGTGTATCGGACGGCTCGAGAGTGCCGAACGGACACCACGTGGGATATACCTGCTCGGCACTGAAAAATTTCTCCTTTACTTCCCTCTTCAAACTAAATTAAAGAGCCAAAAATGAAAACTCAACAAAACAAAACCAAACCCCCACATCAATTTAAATAGATTGAAAATTAATTAGAGCACTTAATTTTTTTAATCGGTTTATATATTAAAATATAGTAATAAATAACAAGCGAACAATTGCTCGGAATGCAATAGTTTGGTGATTTTTTTGGAATGAAGAAATAACATTTTTAATAGAATAATTTTAATATAAAGAGTGATGCAGTAGAGCTTTTAAAAGTAATAAAGTAACTTTTTGGGAAATGACGGTCCCAGGACGTGTTTTGATAATTAATACCCGCCAATGACAAGTTAACAATATTTGTTAATGCTGAAAATGTCCTTGGCGGGTATTAATTATCAAAACACGTCATTGGCCGTACTTTTTAAGGTGTAAAATATAAATTGGTCCAAAATATAGAGAGCTTGATGCCGATGCTCCTATCATGTACCAACTATTTCCTTAGCCAACTATCCCTTTCCCCTTAATATCAGAAAATTGAGAAGTCTCATGTACAAGAAAATTGTTACAAATTGGAACATTGTGCATCCATCTATCTATTCTTAATTTCTTATTGACTTCCCTTGCAATTTGTTAAAGCATCCAACTCAAAATCAATTGGCAATAAGTGGAGAGGCCGCCCATGCTTATATAATAGTTTTGGAGATTGTAATTATAAGATGGGACAAGCTCTAACACTCCCCCACACAACTTGCACGTGGTGAGGTAAACAAATGATCCATAACATTGGGACCATAAAGAAACAAGGTGCACTTATGGCACAAACAATGTGGCAACAAATCAAGCGTCTTGTCCAAAAGCCTCCGAAAACCTAGATCTGATACTATGTTAAAGCATCTAACTCAAAACCATTAGGCAATTAGTGGAGAGGCCACCTAGACTCATATAAGAGTTATGGAGGTTGTAATTAACCACTGTGGGAGCTAAGAGTTATGGAGGTTGTAATTAACCACTGTGGGACAAGCTCTAACAATCTTAGACTCAATTAGAGCAACCACAATAGTATGGTTCAACTTCTTTTTGTCTCTTTGATCAGATTTAAATTTGAGTACACACTACAACGGATCATTATGCTGCATAATTTCTAACTCGTACTCTGATTTCAGCAAGAACACTATCATGGTTGGCACTATACACTCTTTAGTTGTTCCCTATAGAATCAAGCTTTAGCCAAGTCACTGTGAATGCATAACAATTTTCTCGATCCTGCATAAAACACTTGTCATTTGCAACTTCAGTGAAGTTATCAAGCATGAAGCCGAACCAGAATGTGAAGCAACCGATGAATACAGATACTCACTGACTTACTGTTTAAACTTAAACATACTAAGATCAGATCCAATAGCATATCAATAATACACAACCTGTAAGCCAGTTGTGATATCGAATTTATCGTCACCCAGAAAAGAGCCAAGAGAAAGACAACCACTACACAAAACTGAGTAAACTAAAACCAACACATACATTTACTTCTTGATACATCTTACCTTATCAACCTTTGTGGAGATTTCATCCACATGATGCCTGAAATCCTCCATATCAGCATCATTACCTTCAGCTTTTCCCTGATCCACTAATACGTTATCTGGAATTGCCAAATCCATTGCTTCCACCTGATGACAGTAAATCTATCAAAACCATTGGACAATGGAATAGTACCAGAGATTACTTATCACAAACAAGTGCCAAGCAAAAATACAGAGTGCTGAGGCATCTCCAGCCCTTACTAAAACTTATAGTTGAGTAAAAGAACTCTCAACATCAGCAGCGGCTCCACATTGTTCTTGGAGTGTTCACTTGAATTATGTTATTAGTGGTTCACTACATGTTTTGACAACCCTTAAAAACTTGTTATACATGGACACTCTAATATCTTGCTATTCAAATTGCAAAACAATCATTAAAGTATTTCAACAAATTTTGTTACTACAAACACCACCTTTTTATTTATTTATTTGAATGAACAAGAGAAACACCAGTTTAACTTCGACTAAACCTATTACTCAACTAATTTTACTATCCTTCCCAACATTTAAGTATTATTTTCACCTTCTATCACATCCATTTGACAGTGTGACCATTTTAATCTTTGCAAACTATGAACTCGCCGCCCAGGTGGTCATACTTATAGTATTGTGTATGTATTTCCTATTTGATTTCCAAACGTATACATTAGTACATGTACAACCCTTGTTGGAGTTAACCCCAAGGGGTTGACCAAGTGGTCTTGGCTCGGGACTTAAAGGTTCTCTCTCTCCTAAGGTTCCAAGGCCACCTCACCCCACGCTTACAGGAGGGGCTGTAGGGTGTAGTCCGAGGTGCACGCAAGCTGGCCAGGACACCCTGCATTACCCCCAAAAAAACCAGGTGTTGGAATTCCTTTTTATTTATTATTTTGAATAAGGCCGATAATATTCAAACTACATAATGACGACACTAATAGAAATTTATGGAGCCGCCACTGCTCAAAATTCTCTACACTCCTTTACACAGATTATATATCAAATTGAAATCTAACATTTTCCCACTCAAATCAAGGCCGACTGTGAAAAGAATAATAAAATAAAGCCCTATTCTTTCCATCAAAGACAGAAGAAGAAAACTCTAAATGCTTATTATAGACCGATATGAAGAATAGAGAAGAAGATAAGGAAAGAGATTACTTAACACCGGCACCGTCGCCGCCGCAGCGTAGTGAACCCCGTGCCGACCGTAGACGCCGCCGTAGCCGGCTGTGGTAGGCGTAACTTCGCCGTCCGTAAGCGAGAAAGCGGACGAGAGGTAAAGAATGATTTCGCCGTTAAACCGTTTTCACTCTTCAGTGTATAGTAGTACTTGAGTTTGTAACACTTTCATCCCACAACTATTTTGATGTTTTTTACTACGTCCCTAATCTATTGATTTTGTCTACCCCGTTTTTATACTATCAGATTAGTGGCAATCTAGGGACATACATTGTTGTGGGATTCTTACACTTGGTCTTGGGCCCCACAGAAATATGTGTTTGAGAAGAGACCTAGGGCTCCTCAAGGGTACTGAATAATTTTTCGATTTATCTGGAACTTAGGGAAAAGAAAAGGAAAGAAAGAAAAGTTTAAAATTGTTTCTTTTCCTTTGTTTGGTTTGTGAGAAAAAGAAGAGAAAATGACCAAAAATAGTTTTAGGAATAGTAAAATTTTCTTATCATTTTCTCACATTTTTTTCTTCATTATTTTTCTTTATTTCCCCTTGCTTACCACAAGTTCAACCAGGGCGTTATAGGGAAATGAAGAGAAAATAATTGAGAAGAAAATAAGGAGGAAATTAACTTGAAAAGAAATTGGAGGAAGACTATGGATAGGAGTTTTTCTTTTGGTTTGGAGTTTCATACTTTGCTTGTGACTTGCGAAAAGTATAAATAGAAGTTTTTATTATATAAGAAAAAATTGGGATTAAAATTTTGGAGAATATTTGAAGATTCAATTCAGCAAGTAAAAAACCGATCTCAAGGGTATAGTCGAAGCTAGCTAGCTTGTCACACTCTCGATTTTCAACATAATTATAAATGATTTTCATAAATAAAACCTCAAGATAATCCGAATAATACCCCAAATAGTTGAATATTTCCATTTCCATAATCACACTACATCCTCCATAATTATCCAAAAGGTTACATCTTTAGCTCCGAGACCCAAATTAATATAAGTACCAATTGTCAAAGAGAGTTAAGAACTTACAACATTCCTTAATCAAAGCTTTACAAATAGAGTTACAAATACATCTCCAAAAGTAAAATTTACAAAGATGACTAAGTAACTCCTCAGTGTTAGCTTTCAAAAGAACATTCACATCCATGCACTCCAAACATGAAGCTATTGCGCTGGATTAGTACTTGAAAATGAAGTAAGGTCTGAGCTACACTAGCCCAGTAGAAAGCTCTAATCTAGTAATGTATGCATATGAAATGTAGGAGTGGACACATGAACAACAATGGCAACAAGGATTGATAATTAGACAACGACAACAATCCAAACTCCAACCTTTCATTTTCAAAACCAGTCATGAGTCCAAATGCATAACCATTGAAAACACCATATCTCAAACGTGTCTCGTAGATGTGTCATGAGCCGTAGCTCCTGCCGGGCCAGTTAAAGGACCCCGATGTCCTCTGCCAGGCACCTTACCCATTGGGAGGTCCTGAAGTGTCAAATACGAGCATATAGCTCTTGCCGGGCCAATTAAAGGACCCCGATGTCCTCTGCCAGGCACTCACCCGTCGATGAGTCCTGAATGTTCTCGTTGTGTCCGTAATGTTTCAAAATCCTCTTTCCGTCACGTTTATACCATTCAAACCCGACTTTGATACGAAAAGCGATTTTAGTGAAATCATGACCAAATGAGCTTTAGAGCTATGGAGACATTCAATGAGGTCATCAAATACGAGTAATCAAGTTAGGGATCGTTCGAGAAGTGTTTGAATGGGTTGGAAGTGATTGGAAATCAAAACGGTGAAAAATGAAGCAAAATAGTGAAAGTTGAAGATAAGCAACAGGTATCGATACCTAGCACAAAGGTATCGATACCATTTGGTCAAAAATGGTTCCAGCCGCAAGGGTATTGATAACAATGACAAATGGTATCGATAACAAGTGGTTTTTCTAGGTTTTGGAACACAAATGTATCGATAACAAAGGCGAATGTATCGATAACAAAGGCTGTTCGAGCAGATTTTCTGCAGATTTTTATAGGTTTCTCAACAACAACAACATCAACAACAATAACCACGATCAATGGCACAAACCAAGCAATAGAAACAAGTCATAAACATATATTGAAAGTTAGAACTCCCCACCTCAAGATTGAAGAATGAAATTTGAAAGATTTTCCAAATCCTAGCTCCAAACTTGAAAACGGAAGGATTACGCCTCCACGGAGCTCAAACCAATGAGAAGCGAGCTCCACTACGTGAAGGAATGAAGGATTGGAGGCTAGTTTGTGTGGGTTTTGGGTTGCTTTGTGTGAGAGCAAGAGAGAGGGAGATGGGAGCCGAGAGAGAGAGGAGGGGTCGGGAGAGTGAGAGGAAAGGAGAATGGGGAATATTTCTATTCCCTACTAACACACACTTAAAACATGTATATACACTAGGCACACCTCACACTTTCACCCATCAAATGCAACACTTTATACATTAACCCCAATTCTTAATAACCCAAATCAATTTCCTCCTTTTATTTCTCATAAAACATTTAAATCAATTTTACGAATTAATTTTTTGGGTCTCTACATAGCTACCATTCAATAATAAGTAATAATATTCTGGTATGGAATAAAAGCAATAAAGCTATAGGGACCGACGGATAGCATACCGAAACTGTACTGACGGTCACGCCGGGCCAGCTCCGGCCATCGGACGGCCGATCTGAGCCGTCCAAAAATTCTAAAAAAAAAAAAACGAGAGGGTCCGCGCGGGAATCAACGGCATCCGATGTGTATAGGGTGTATAGAGACCCGTATTTTTGGGCCGTATTTTTTTTAAGAAATATTATAATTATCGAGTAAGGGCGTAAATTGTGGAAATTCGAATAATAGCGTAGTTATTTGGATTTGGGGGTTAATGTGATAGGATGTGGAAGTTTGGGTGTAAGGATAATATGTGTGTGTGTGCATGTAGATATTTGTGTGGCTAGTTGTAGGGGAAAATAATTCCCTCTTTCTTTTTTCCTTCATCTGCTGACACCCACACACACACATCATAACCCCTCTCTCTCTCTCTCTCCTGCGTCTCTCTACTCTCCCTCCAAAAAATTTCTCTTTACCTTCTCTCCTCAATTTCGTCTATTTGGGGCGTGATTCTAGACAAAGTTCAAGAATTAAAGTTGTTCTACGGAACGAGGGCTACCTATCTATCCAAGAAAAATTGCGATCGGGCCACGTGGGAACTTGGTTGACTTGGTTAAACGGTCGGGTTTTGCTAAAAACCCATGAGGTAGGGATTTTTTACTCTTGTTATGCGTTTATACGATGTTTATGTACCTAATCGTGCCTTGTTTCGTCGTTTGAGATTGTTTCTTTCATTCCCGAATTTCTGCAGAACAGGTTCCTGTTTATGGGGCATTTTCGTCATCTTAAACTCAGAAATAAATTTTGGTTCCTTCATATGAAATAGAGTAGACTTTGAACCCGTTCTAATGCCACTGGAATCACCCGAAACCGTTGAGAATTGAATAAATGGTGGATTTTAGAAGTCAGGTCTCGAATCTGTCTCGTTTTCTGGGCTTGCGCCCGAATTCAAACAGCCATAACTTTCTCGTCTGATGTCCGTTTCATGCAAATTTTATATCGAATCGAAGGTAAAAAAAAAAAAGAAGCAACAATTGGCGTTTGTTTTGAAAGTAGTCTTTGGAAGAATGACAAATGTAAATTGTAATATTATTTTGGTATGGATAACTTGGGGCTTCGAGCCAAGCTTGTATATTTTAAATTTAAATTCGTGAACAAGGGAAGAAATGTCATTTGGGTATTATCGTTACTTCAATGGAGATTCTATTTTTTTGTAAATGATTACTCCCTCCGTCCCAAATTCTTTGTCCGGTCCGCAAAACGGAGTGTTAAAAATAATACAATTTTTGCGAGAAAAAATCAAAAGTTTTTCAACAACTTACTAGATATCAATGAGTATTTTTAATTTGTGAAAAAAATTTGAATTTTTTCTTGAAAAAATTGTATTATTTTTAACACTCCGTTTTGCGGACCGGACAAAGAATTTGGGACGGAGGGAGTATTATTTATGTTAAAAATCGAGGGCGTGACAAATTGGTATCAGAGTATTAGGTTTGAATACCTAGAGACCGTGGGGAGACTTAGTCTCATGGGTTCAAAAATCATTGCATTTTTTTTCAAAAACATATGTGGGCTTGCATGACCGGCGTGTGTTCATTGAACTGGATTACATTTATGTCTACATGAAGTAGTGAAAAGCTGATGCCCATGTCAGAGAAAAAGAGAAGTTTGATTCCCTCGTAGTGGCTATGGTTGTGACTGTTGAGGTTGTTGAGGTCGTTGTCGTTACTGTTGGTAGTTTTGATCTTAAGCCATTTGTGGTAAGGTGCCCTTTTAGATGAGATGTTGGACACAAATTTTTTTTTGAAAAGTCGAGATTGTTGTAGTGGTTATGTGTAGTGGCGAGGTTAAAATGTGAAAGGTGATATCCGGTAGTATGTAAAAGAAGTGTTGAACTGTTAATAAGGTTTGTGAGCTAAATAATTGATGAGTTTTATTTGAATTGCGCAGATTATGTGTTAAGTTTTAAATACCTTAAGTAATTTTCATGTGATGTGAGGTGTATCATAGCTAGAGGATTGAGTTAGTGAGTGTCTTGAATGTATGAAGGGATGATGTGTTGTTGTGGTAATGGTTGTATTTTGTCATTATTATGGTGGTTATTGAAGTAGTGATTCTGAGTATAGGTAAAGCAAGTTGAGCCCGCCTAGGGAGTTGTATGTTTTTGAGGTCGACTTAGGAAGATGGGGGTTATAGGTAGGGTGTCTAGATAGATACTGTATGTGACTATGTGTCTTCTGGACACCCAGGCGACTACTGATGAGATCCAGTTGGAAGAGGTGCTTGATCACCGTTCCTTCTATATGGAAGTCTCGGGAAGTCAATCGGATACTAAGTGTATACTTAGGGGTAAGATCTTTAGGTCTGAGACAGATGTCTGTATATAGAAGTTTCTTAGAAAATGATGTGTTGTGGTATTGTTGTAGTGATTGCCGTAGTATTATTGTTATGGAAGGTCAGTAGGAGAACGTTAGTTGTATTGTTTGATAATAGGGAAAAATAAGACACAGGGAGAAGGATAGGGATGTAATTTAAGTCAAGTAGTCAATGTAAGATAGGATAAGGAAATTGTTTGAAGTAAGGGCGATACGGGGGTGACCATTAAGGGTGATAATGAAGGGGAGTGTAGTTGGTATCCTTAGTTGGAATGGTGTGAAACTTGTGATGAGCGGAATTGTTAGAGGCTATTGGTGCGAGTGAGATTGATTCTTAAATGATGAAGTAGTTGGGGTCTTAGAATGTGATGAGAAGTATAAACATGCTGTTTGCAACCTCTAAGTCTTGTTGGTATTTAGGAAGGAGTCTATCAATTTGTTTATATTTGTATTGGTGTTTAAATTCTAATATCGAGATAATCAATAGTAGTGGAAGTTCGTTAGTGCAATTATTGCACATATTGTCTAGGTATTTGGATGATGAAATGCCGTGTGATTGTAATGTTGGTAAAGAAATGATTAATATTGATGTTGTGTATTTGTTATATGATATTTAAGGTTGTGAATGTGAGAAATACGTGATTTGATTTGACTGAATGAATGAAAGAGCTCAAGATTGGTAAAGTGAGTAGACATTGTATAAGGTATTATGAGAGTAAAAGGAATGAGATAACTGTTGGGCTTCCTAAAGCCATGAATTGTGAGTCTGTGGATATTTGGTGAGTCTGTTGGACACTATGTGAGTTCGTTGGATACTTTGCGAGTCCATTGGGTATTGAGTGAGTCAGTTAATGTGTGGATGTGTCCGGTGTTGTGTAGGCTATTAAATTGTACTGTTGGTTTGTTGAGATATTTCATGCATCAAGATTGTTGTTGTTTAAGCTTTGTTTTAGATGTTTGACTGGTTATGTAACCTCCATGTGCGTAATTTACTCTTTGTATATGGTGCAGTGTTGACACTGATGAGTACGTGAGTATTTGCTACGAGGAACTAGTTTTATTTTTTTGTAATCTATTGTATGTCTTTTCTTTTGCTGGCATCAGTGATATATAATGAATGGGATGTAAGGGGAATAATGGATTTGTGGGTTTATATGGATAGTTTCAAGATTGTGTTATGTGGAGTTACGTAGAAATGACATGCTACGATAAAAGTGGGTGTGGTTCTCTAGAACGGGAGTTGGTGGTGACACTGAGTGAGACGAGAAATGTAGGGTGGTGTTGGAACCTTGACTGTGCTTGAATGTTAGCTGAATGAAAGAGAGTTAGAGGTTTGTACAGAGTTGATAAAAGAGTTATGTGGGTAAATAGGGATATGAGTTGGAGATCGTGAATAGCGGTTTGTCTTATGAGTGTTTGGTGTCGCTGACTATCCTTAGTATTATCAATAGAGCTGGATCGGTTGTGAGACGAGTTTACTCTTGCAGTTGAAAGGGATGTCAATAAATTTGAGATGTGAGGAGTCTAACTATGATGGATTGGTGTTATAACTGAGTAAAGAGTGATAGGCATTATGTAGTCCATTCATTAAATTGTGAGGTTTCATGGTTTCTTTACGTAGAGATTACTTGGGGTTTCCTGGATGAAAGAAAAAGGGGTTGATCTGTTAGTTGACGTAGGTTTAAAAAAAAATAAAAATATAATAGTAATTAGAATCAAAGTTTTAGAATTGGAGTTTTAATTTGTAAGCAATCCAATGTGTCCTTCTAGGAAGTTCGAAAGATACTTAGCCAAATGAGTCGCAAAGAATGAGAATGTGGAATTTGGAGTTTAGAGAACGTCGAGGTACCACTTGTCGGACATTGGTGTGATTGTCTTGTAAATATGTAAGAACTAGAATTCTTGTATTGACGTTAGGACTTGAGAGTCTATTAAGGTTAAAATTTGATAAAGATGATGGAAGCTTGTGACTGAATATTGAGTGCTAGGACCATATTGTTAGTGAGGGTTTTTGCGGGGCAAACAACATGAGAAAATGTCTACGTAGAGAAGGAAGAATGAGGTTTGGGTTATGAAATTGTGATATGAGGTCTGGTATAGTGATTGGTAGTTCAGTTGGAATCGCTTTATCAAATTTCGGGGACGAAATTTTTTTTAAGGAGGGTAGGATGTAGAATTTGTTCGATTCTCAATTAGAAGGAGCAGACGTGAATTCGTTTCATTTCTTCCTTCTACACCCCTTTTGCATTCCAAACTTAGAGGTAGGAGGATGAAATTAGTGTTGTATAGTTGTGAGTAGGATGAAATTAGTGTTGAAAAAATTGGCTTATTTTTGTTTTTATTAAAAAAATGAATTTCGATCGTAATTTTTTACTTTTTAGATTCCTCTCGTCATGACGAAGCAATAATTCTCAAAAAAACGACGAAAAACTAATAAATGCTAAAAAAATTGAATAAAGACAAAAAAAAATACTCCTTAGTCATTGGCTTATAATGCCAAACTAGGCCTTAGTATGATTATTATCCCTGTGCTTTAAACCTAAGCCAACCACAAAGACTAGTCCAATCCAATCCCTTGTGGTCCATTTTTTCAAAAGGAAGACATTTCAAACTTCATAAATCAAGGGCATGGATGCGACAATCTCTTGGCTACTATGTCGCATTAGGATGCATGGTGTGGCACAAAAGTACCACAAGACTTCCCATAATAGTAATATGTTTGGATTGAAAGTTTCTACATTTGTGTTTTTTATGCTCAATTATTATCCTAGCACTACTCTTTAATCCAAAGACTCTTTTTTAAATAACTGAACGTCTAGGACAGTTTGCACGCACCTCGACTAATATTGAGGCGCTGAAGTTACCGACTGGACAAACTTTCCAGTGGCCCTAAGATTGGAATGTTTGGCCTTCGTAAAATTCGAACACACGACCTCGTGGAGGATAAACACTTATTATAGCTTTCTCGTGCCCACCTGCTCAAACTCCTTGGGGTTTTAATCCAACAGTACTCTTTGAAACCATACGTTTGTGTATCCTACTCCTAGGAACACGACCATTGTGCCAAACCCCAAAGTCTGAATACATACTGATTTTTTCTCAATATTGTATACATTAGCGGAGGTTAATGGGAAGTTAGTAAGTTAGTTCCCAAGTGATCCAAAGGCTGTCCATGCTCCATAGTCCAAAACCCTAATCAACCGTCTCTCATGGAACTCGAACCCAAGCTTCTACTAAGAAAGGCGGTGAGTGATGCCAACTGAGCTAATGCATAGTGAACTTGGTAGAGCAAATATCTCAGGATATTAGGAGTAAGAGACAATATTACCCCCAACATTTGCAAGTTGCACCAACTAGGGCTTGGAATTTTGGAAAGGACGAGAGATATTTAGTCGGACGGACCCACAAAAATCTGATAGGGCGAATGCTGCACGTCAAGAATTCTAATCCATATGACGTTTTATTACGGTTGATGGGGTTTCCTCTCCGATCAGTAACGGAACCAAGATTTTATTCTAGTAGTGGCAAAATGTATATTAAAAAATTAAAAGGGTGAATTACAATATTAATAGTCATCGACTCTACAAAAGAATTAAAACAACATAACAAAAATTATAGTAAATGATATTTTTGTCATTTGCACAAGGAGTACAAAAAAAGACTAACTTTAATTTTTTAGGGTGAAAACTATATATGTTGGGGATAAATTTTTTTTATACATGTAATAATTGTAATTTCTAAAATTCTTATCATGGCGGCCGCCGCCACTAGACCCCCTGATTCCATCCTTGTACATTACCAATCAGATACATCTAGGTCCTGAAGAAATTTCTCCTGTAAATGACAAAGAATAAGCCAAGCAGTAAACGTTAATGTTAAATAGGTTTGGTTACCTGGATCCTGCAGGGGCAGTTCCTGTAGTATTTTACTATGCAGGGCACAATCACGGCCATCCACGAGTATTTTCAACGATCCGAATTTAAAAATAACTCTTCCCTGAAGAGTTCATTATCAATCCCAACCGTTGAAAAATACTTGTGGACGGTTCGAATGTGCTATATATGCAAGGTGCACTACAGGAAGTGCTCAGCCTTGTAACAAAAGACGAGAGAATTTTCAAGTCTAAATTTCCAATGTCTGAAATGTAAAGGATTTGCAAATCACACGTAGTTGACTGAAATCCCAAGATTGACTGTACAAGATATTCTGTTCATGCAATGCAACGAGTCCGCCCTATATAACATGTAAACAGCTAGCTTATGGCTGCTAACTAACTAAGTCGTTCTTTTTTCTTTTTTTTTTTGCATTATTGCAGAGACTTTTGGTGATCGCCAATCGAGTAGACTTGTTTCGATTTGCGAAGATGGCAGGAGGAGGTGATCAACGATTGCGTTACGTGAACCTTACGACAGATGAACAAGGTCCGTTCGAGGAGATTAGGCCCGGAGAACTGAATCAGCCCATTGATGTTCCCTCTTTTCCCAAGTGCGATCGATGCAGGCAGCCTTTACCCGAAAACTTCACGCCTCTCGCTGACGAGCCCTGGACAACCGGGATCTTCGGTTGTGCCGAAGATCCTGATAGTTGCCGGACAGGACTCATCTGCCCGTGCGTTCTGTACGGTCGTAATGTCGAGAGGTTAAGAGACGACGGTACTCGCTGGATTGCACCGTGCATTTGTCATGCCGTTTTTTGCGAAGGAGGGATCGCACTTGCGGCTACAACAGCAGCATTAGCGTTCCATGGTATCGGTGAAGCGTTGCTCGTTTTAGGTGTGGGCGTGTATGCATGTTGGTGTGGGATTGCCACTTTTGCCGGTACTGATAGGCATTTATTGCAGAAGAAGTACTATCTCGAGGACTCGCCATGTACCGCGCCAGCGGTGCACTGCTGCTGCTTGCACTGGTGCGCGTTGTGCCAGGAGCACCGAGAGATGAAGGCACGTCTCTCGGACGGAGTTGTTGCGCCAGGGACCGTTGTCGATCCTCCCCCTGTTCAAGAGATGATCAATGGCAGCCGGGACGACAATGGTACGACACCATCTCCTGGAAGAAGCGTTGGGCGCAACAATTTGGAGCTGCAAGCCTTATAGATTTTCACCATTAATTGCCCCCATAAAGGGATGGCCCAAACTCTTTTTTTAGGCCTAAGGCAAGATTTTAATGGGAGAGACATCTTGTGTTTAATGGATATGTTGTTACACATATTGTTTATTCAGTATTTTGTGTTTGTATGTTGGGAACAAAAGTTATAGAAAAAAAAGAATAAATTGTAGTTTATTGACAGAAAGTATTATCGAAGAAAGACTTAGACCCTGTTCCGTTTAACTTTTTGTCCTTTCATGTACCTATCGATGTTCAATTAAGCTAATATTTTTGTGTGAATGATATACTCGACGAGCTCTACAAAATGAACGATTCCGATCGTTGTTGTCGCCCAAAACTGGATTGTGTTGGACACACAAAAAACTGGACTAGACCTTAGTCCCTGTTTTAGGACGAATTCATTTTCTGCCATAGCTTTGTCCTTTTTCTAACAAAAAATAAGATAAGTAAGGTTTCTAATTCCATCAAAGATTTCTTCACAATTCCATTAATTCTTCATATCCTGTTTCGTGAGACGAATTTAGAAATTCTGTACTGCAGCCCGTCCTACCGGATTCTCGTGAGAGACCTAGTACCATGATGAATTTAGGCCACTTTGAAAATAGGAATATTTAAATATCCATCCTCTTTATCCATGTCATGTAAGAAATCATCCCGCCCTTTTTTTATGCTTATGTTTTCATCATCTTAGTGTGTAAATTACATTTTCTACCATTTTCACTATGATATACATATATTATGTTCTAATATTGCTTTTCTAATTTAGTGGGATTGGATTGGATTGTTTCCTAATTCAGTGGGATTTTTTAAATTTAAATATGATTGATTACTTTTATTTTTTTATCCTATTACTTTTATACTTCAAATTAAATCGCATCAAAACAATCACAATTCATATTTTTTGGTAATTTTAATATGATTAATTACTTTTATATTTCAATGATAATATTTTGGAAGTATGTCATGTTTATTAAATCGGTTTCAAGCTAGATTACGAATGGTCATAAAACGTTGAAATCGACATGGTAATTTAACCATGAAACGCTAATCACGATAACACCTGTTTTAATGGTAATTTAACCATATTTCATGGAATAAGATCAATTAAAAATATGACCTTTTTGGTTAATACGTGGGCATTTTAACATAATCAATACATGCAAAAATGTGGTCAACTTATCATGTTAATTTCATAAAATATGATCACTTTATCATATCTGGTTGGCCAATACCTATTTCATGGTAACTGCTACAAATAATCTACCATGAATTCAAAAACCACTATAATAACTCATCTACTTGTTTGTAATACACCATGATGCGAACATGATTTCGATGAACGATTATATATGCAATATTGATCATCTTCTGCAAATGATTTGCCATGAAAAAACAAACATACATCAAAGATTCGATTCATGGTAAACAGTCCAAATAATTAACCATGAAATGATAAGAATATAGACAAACATATTTCATGGTAAATAAAGTAAATAATTTACCATGAAATAGAATAAAACTATACAAAATCCAATCGCCGACATAGCCGAGTCGAATTCGTCCCCTTTTTCTCACCCAGTTGCTTTAGCTGTGAAGGATGGTTGATTGCCTATGTTATCAACCGTATGTGAAGACACCAAAAGAGGTAGCAGAAGGCAGCAACAATAGAAATCCCAAGTAGCAGCAGGAGTTACCAGGTTAGTAGCAACTAGCAAACATTTGTAGTACCACAAGAACGAGTATATCGACGAGTACGATCGATTCTCGTCGTGTACGCACAAGGAAGTGAAGATCACAGCCGTGTTGTTTCCGATTAGATCTCTGTAAATGATATGCTGCCGCCGTACTCGGTGGCCGGAGTCCGTTCGGAAAGAACCGGGGAATGCATTCGCCATTCTTCTCCACCGGGATTCGCAACAATGGACGACGAACTCGATTGGGGTTTCCCGTTTCCGTTACAGATGGATATGGATGATTACTATCTATGTCGAAATTGTAGGGATAGGAGTGCGAAATTTTTGGGGGACTGGAAGCTGGAGATTGACGAGATTCACGCGATGACGGGGAGATTTATGTTATCGTCCCCTTTTTCGACTCTCTCTATATACATATATATATGTGTGTGTGTGTGTTTACAGAAACATATAGTAAGGGCATTAACGGTATTAAAAAAGGGGAGAGGACGAAAACATAAGTCATTTAAAAGGGCAGGATGAAAACATAAGTCTCTAAGGCTTCAAGGACGGATTTTTAAGTCTCCCTTGAAAATAATAAAGTGCAGGGAAACTTATGCCTTGTTTGGATGCCATCATGAAAAAAAAATTCCAACTCAAAAAACACTCATTACCCAATACTTTCAATTATTATTCTAATTTCTCTCTCATTTTTCCATTCATTATTCTCATTTCTCTCTCCATTCATTACTCATATCTCCAATCATTATCCTATTTTCTCTCTCCACTCATTACCCAAAAATCAAACTCAATTTTTTTTAAAACATCATCCAAACAAGGCATTAATTAATTGTTTTTTGCCTGTTCAAAGTTTGCTAGTTACCAATTAATTAACATTGTTTTGCATTGAGAGATCTGCAACACCAACAATCCTAGAAATATTTGTAGATTAAAATCAATCCATGAAAAAAAAAATGGAAAATCGATTTTTTTTTTTATTCTTGTGTCATGGAGTAATACACCAGGGGGTCCTCCGTAGCCTCTACCTCTATTTTTATTTGGATTTTTATCTATTTGCTCAAACGTCTATGGCAACGGTCGGAAATGTAAAGCCCATCAAGAGTGAAAGTATAATCAAAATGAGACCAAGCCACCACTTTATAATTAGATTTGATCTAACAAGAATACAATAGCTCAGGACAATTTAACCAAAAAAAAAAAAAAAACTCAAGACAAACTTGCCAATAAAAAAAAAAAAACTGATAAAAAAAATACTCCCTCTGTCCTAAATTTATGTCAGGCTCGCAAACCTAGGCCTTTAAAAAGTTGCATTTTTTTGTTAAAAAATTTAATTTTTTTTCACACCTTAAAATAACTCATTGATATGTATTGATTTGTGAAAAAATTAATTTTTTTTAACAAAAAAACACATCTGTTTAAAGACCTAGGTTTGCAGGCCGGGTGTTTATTTAGGAACGGATGGATGGAGTAGCTTACTAGCTACAAACTTTAGGGCATGTTTAAAACTAGCAAGTAGCAAGCAAAATAAACTAGTAATAAGAATCGGTAACGAAACGGGCCCCTAGCTATTTCACAAATCATTTGGTGAAACCATGAGCCGCGATCACTCTCTTGGTCTCAGGCTGCAGAAATCCGAGATGGAAACATTGAATAACCAGCACCACTTCCTCCTCCGCGGATATAGAGATCCTTGACGAACAACTTAAACGATGGAGGAACACCCGTCATCGACACGAGAATATTCACGAGGTGATCGAAAACCATCTTGTTATTTGTCGCGTCTAGTTGCGAAAGGACAGATTCTTACCACAGTTTATATAAGGAGCAGTTGTCTTGCGCAACGAGCCTTTGTCTTTGCTGTGTGATGCCATACAGTAGATGCATCGTTGTAGGTATTGATCATTTAAATGAGCTCAATTAATTTCCCGTTTACATCGTGGAATCCAACCTAGATGCGTACGCAATGTAATAGATGGAAATTCACTCACTCGATGATATGACATGAACAACGACCGCTCTCTAGCCATCCCCGAATTCTTGATGATCAACAGAAGTACTATTGCTTGCCTAGCTATTTGGCTAGTAGATGCACGGATAGAAGGTTGGTCGCTTTTATATATAGGTCTTGGGAGCGCGAGAAATTAAAGTCACCGTATCGCAAATTAACTATTTGATTCGTTTTCCCGATGGCCTTTTAATATTTTTACTTTGCCCAAACAGGATTATTGCAATTCGTCCTTGGAAATATTTTGATTATTATTTGTCGATTGCAAGTTACCGAAGATCTTCACGTGGTAATCGTTGAACCAAATTATTCTTGCCAGGTATGGTATCTACAGGTAGAAAGAAAATAAACTTCAGTCCATATATGTATTGTTTATACAGTTTCAGAATAAAATTCATACCACAATAAGAACACTAGATTATTTTGCTAACAAAATAATGTAGAAGAACACACCCAGGGGTTGCCTAGTGGTAAGGGCGAGTGTCAAATTTAGGGAGTAATCCCTTTGGTCTGGAGTTCGATTCCCCATCAGGTGAGTACCCTGGTATTTAAGTGGGAGGGTCACGGCTGGTGTGCTGTAGCTAGTTCTCTCCGAGATTTGGGTTGCGCAATTAGGTCTTTTGTGTAAATTTGTTACTCTACGGGTCTTATAAGATGAACAGTTCAGATTTTTGCAATAAATGCATGATAAAGCCCACAAATGAATTGTAGCGGAAACTGTGAAATTTCCACCAGAGGTGGACATAATTTAATCTCTTTTCAAAAACCGTGGCTAAAGCACTTTTGATGGGGGTTTTTCAACCCTAGTGGTCAAGCTTGGAATTTTAGGAATTTGCACCCTTGTCTGAAGTTTGAAACCACTTCGGTGTCATCAATCTTGTGGGGCCAATCTATTTAATTGGTCACCCTAAGTGGAGGGTGAAATTGTCAAAAGGCTTGTAGTCCAATGGTATTTCTCTCTTTTATTTTTGTGTGTTTTTTGTCATATTTCCTGGTCCTTCATCGTGGGAAGCTAGGGTTCAAGCTCCGTCCTAGGCGTTCGTGGTTTAGGGCTATAGACATCTTTTGAAACCCTGTGGACTAATTTACTAACTCCTCTCTAACCCCCGCAGTATACTGCCTGGCGAAGAAAAAAAAAATTGGATGCTACACCCAAGGTTGTAAAAGATAGAGCCTTATTTTGCTTTTCCAATGGATGGTTGCTAAACGATTTTCGCAATGAGAGTTTTATTTATAGACAGATGTTAATCTAACTATTCTAACAAAATACTAACTTTTGCCGATTTAAAAAAAAAAACAGATACTCCGTATAACACTACAAAAGACACTTCTCAAATGATATTTAGATAGGATCGGATGAGTGCAAATAGAGAGCAAATATGTTTCAAAATTAGATGGATATCCTCCATCTAAATTGTTGATCCAAAACTTACCACGACACCTCATGCGTTACAGATCATATAGTCGAAACAAACTAGTGATCATGTCCACTTATTTAATAACTTCCAAGCCTTTTGATCTCCGCTAGCGTAGAAACCGTTTGGTCTCACCTCCAAGTAGCAGTTGTAATAATATTGGATGCCTCATGGCAGTACTTCCGATCTGTTAGGAATGCCTTGTATTCTTAGTCCCACATTGGTTAATTATGTTGTTCCAGTTTTTGTAGCCTATTATAAATAGGGCTTTTGGGGGACTTCTATAGATTATCTTTTGGGCTCTCATATTGTGGCCTTTCTAGAGTTACGGATTACAGCCGGCTCTTTGTATCTCTTCTTCACGTTGGTTAGTGAATCCTCTCTCTCCTCGCCCGTGGACGTACCCATCTTGGGGAACCACGTATATCTTGTGTCTTTGTGATTTCTTGTTTAGTATTCAATTTCTCGTTCTTAGCTTCATTCATAGCGTTCGTTACAACAAACTGGTATCAGAGCCTTAGGTTGCAAAAACTAGGGTTTCGTTTCCGATTGTGGCTATGGCGGCTAAATTCGAGATTGCGAAGTTTGATGGGCAGAGCAGCAGTTTCAGTCTTTGGAGAGTAAAGATGAAGGCTCTGTTAACCCAACAAGGATTGCACAAGGCTTTGTCAGGCAAGACTAGTTCTGGAATCAAAGAGGAAGATTGGGATGATACGGATGCCAAAGCTCTGAGTTCTATTCAGTTAAGTCTGGCAGATGATGTTCTTCGCGAGGTGGAAGAAGAAACTTCAGCAGCAGGAATTTGGCTGAAGTTGGAAGGCATATATATGACGAAGTCGCTCACCAACAGGTTATATCTCAAACAACGTCTTTATACGTTTCGTATGCGAGAAGGTATACCTGTTAAGGATCATTTAGACGAGTTCAATCGTATTATTATGGATCTGAAAAATATTGATAGTAAAATTGAGGATGAGGACCAAGCCCTAATTTTGCTATGTTCTTTACCACTTTCGTATGAGCACTTTGTTACAACCCTATTGTATGGCAAAGACACGATATCCATGGAGGATGTTAAGGCCAGCCTATATTCGAAAGAATTGAGAAAAAAAGTGTCAGGTGAGGGTGATGCACATGCGGAGGGTTTGTTTGTTAGGGGAAGAACAACAGATAGGGAGGAGTCGAGTAATAGGGGAAGATCCAGATCATCAGGTAAGAAGAAAGGAAAGTGCAATTATTGCAAGAAATCCGGGCACTGGAAAAAAGACTGTTTAAAACTCAAGGAGAAAGAAAAAGAAGACCAGAAAGGGGGTAAAGTAATTGCTGGAATTGCTGAAAGTTCAGATGAGTCAGATAATGTGTTATCAGTTACAGAGGGCGATTCTCGCTCTAATACCGAGTGGATTATGGATTCTGGATGTTCATACCACATGTGTCCGCATAGAGAGTGGTTTTCTACTTATGAGGCGGTCAATGGTGGTACAGTTTTGATGGGCAACAACATGGCCTGTAAGACTGTTGGTTCAGGAACGATTCAGCTTAGGATGCATGACGGTATTGTTAGGACTTTATCTGAGGTTCGACATGTTCCAGATTTGAAGAAAAATCTTATATCCCTAGGTGCTCTTGATTCTCATGGTTGCAAATTCCTCGGTGAAGGTGGAGTTTTGAAAGTCTTGAGGGGTGCATTGGTACTGATGAGGGTCAGAAGCGTGGTAACCTCTATACACTCCAGGGCAGTCCAGTTCTAGGTGCTGCAGCAACGGTTGCTTCATCCAAGGTTTCAGATTCAGACTTGACTCGTTTGTGGCATATGCGCCTTGGGCATATGAGCGAGAGGGGGATGACAGTTTTGAGCAAACAGGGTTTGCTATGTGGCCAGAAAACTGAGAAGCTGGATTTCTGTGAGCATTGTGTCTACGGCAAGCAGTGCAGGGTGAAATTCAATACAGCTGTTCATCGCACCAAAGGCACAGTGGATTATTTTCACTCAGATCTTTGGGGTCCCGCAGAGGTAACTTCTAAAGGTGGTTTTCGCTATTTTATGAGTATTATCGATGATTTCTCTCGTAAGGTTTGGGTGTACATGTTGAAACATAAAAGTGACGCCTTTAATACATTCAAACAGTTTAAAACTTTGATTGAGAATCAGACTGGTAAGAAAATAAAACGTTTGAGAACTGACAATGGTATGGAGTTTTGTCTTGGCGAGTTTGATAGGTTCTGCAGTGATGAGGGCATTGTGAGGCATCACACAGTGAGAAAAACCCCTCAGCAGAATGGTGTGGCTGAACGAATGAACAGGACTCTTTTGGAGAAGGCACGTTGTATGTTGTCCAATTCCGGATTGGGCAAAGAATTTTGGGCTGAAGCCGTTTCCACGACATGCTATTTGGTGAACAGGTCTCCGTCGACTGCTATTGAGTGTAAGACTCCGTTTGAGGTATGGTCAGGTCATCCAGCTGATTATTCTGTGTTGCATGTTTTTGGGTGTCCAGCTTACGCTCATGTGAATGAGGGTAAATTGGAGCCACGGGCCAAGAAGTGTATTTTCTTGGGTTATGCAGCAGGTGTCAAAGGGTACAGGTTATGGTGCTCTGATGATTCGAAGCTTTTGATTAGCAGGGATGTGACTTTTGATGAAAATTATTTGATTAAGGGGTCTAAGCAAGTTGATGATACAGTTCAGGAACAGAGTGTTCCAAAGCAGGTGGAGTTTTTGAGTGAATCTTCCGACTCAGGGAAGAAGCACATTGAGAAGCCAATTGAAGAGGAGTTCAAGAGTTCAAACACAGAGGTTGATGCGTTAGTTGAGCAACCACGCACTATTGCTAAAGATAGGCCAAGGAGGAAGATTCGGCCTCCTGAAAGGTATTCGGCTTATTCTGAGATGGTGGCCTATGCTTTATCAATTGCTTTGAGACAGTTGAGTATGAGGAGCCTTCCAGCTATACGGAAGCTGTTTCGAGCACTGAGTCTGCACAATGGTTTGTTGCTATGAATGAGGAGATTGAGTCTCTTCAGAAGAATCAGACATGGGAGTTAGTAGAACCGCTGAAAGGGAAGAGGATTGTTGGGTGCAAGTGGGTCTTCAAGCGCAAACCAGGTATTCCAAGGGTAGAAGACGCTCGGTTCAAAGCTCGGCTAGTGGCGAAAGGATACAGCCAAAAAGAGGGTGTTGACTACAATGAGGTATTTTCACCTGTTGTAAAACATAGTTCCATTCGCACTTTACTTGCTATTGTTGCCTGTTATGATCTTGAGTTAGAGCAACTTGATGTCAAAACTGCGTTTTTGCATGGCGAGCTTGAGGAACAGATTTATATGCGTCAGCCTGAGGGATTTGTTGTTTCTGGTAAGGAGGATCGCGTTTGTTTACTTCGTAAATCTTTGTATGGCCTCAAACAATCCCAAATGCAGTGGTATAAGCGGTTTGATACTTTTATGATAAGCCAGTCATATTCTAGGAGTGAGTATGACAGTTGTGTGTATTTTCGAAAACTTCCAGATGGTTCATTTGTTTATCTACTGTTGTATGTTGATGATATGCTTATTGCTGCCAAGAGTGTCTCAGAAATCTACAGGTTGAAACAACATTTAGGTGGTGATTTTGAGATGTATGATTTGGGTGCGGCAAAACGTATTTTGGGTATGGAGATTTGCAGAGATCGAGTATCTGGCAAATTATTTTTGAATCAGAAGTCTTATGTACTTAAAGTGCTTGAGCGCTTTGCCATGCAGAACTCGAAGCCAGTCAGTACCCCTTTGGCGGCACACTTTCGACTTTCAGCTGAGTTGTCACCACAGTCGGAGGATGAGGAGAAGTATATGTCTCAGGTTCCATATTCGTGCGCAATTGGGAGCCTTATGTACGCCATGGTATGTACTCGTCCTGATATTTCACATGCAGTTAGTGTCGTTAGTCGTTATATGGGGCGTCCAGGAAAGGCACATTGGGAGGCTGTGAAATGGATACTACGGTATTTATGCGGAACTGCAAGTGTTGGTCTATTGTTTGGGATTGCCAATTCTGGTGATCATGTTGTTGGTTATGTTGATTCGGATTTTGCCGGTGACCACGATAAGAGGAGGTCTCTGACAGGTTATGTCTTTACTCTGTCCGGAAGTGCCATTAGTTGGAAAGCTACTTTACAGGCTACAGTCGCGCTGTCTACAACAGAAGCGGAGTATATGGCCATTGCTGAAGCTGTGAAGGAGGCATTGTGGATGAGAGGTTTGTTTTGTGAGCTTGGTCTTGCACAGGGTGTGAGTTCAGTATTTTGTGATTCACAGAGTGCTATACATTTGACTAAAAATCTGATGTATCATGAAAGGACCAAGCATATCGATGTCAGGTATCACTTCGTTCGGGATATCATCTCACAGAAGCAAGTTGAGGTGAAGAAAGTGGGTACGGCAGATAACCCAGCAGATATGTTGACTAAACCGGTTCCGGTTGCCAAGTTCAAGCATTGCTTGGGCTTGCTTGGTATTTGCAGTTGACCACCCCTCGGGGGCATTTAGCGAGTGAGAGGTTAGAAGGGGAAAACTATATTTGGTGATTTGGTTCAGTAGAATTCAAGTCAAGGTGGAGAATTGTTAGGAATGCCTTGTATTCTTAGTCCCACATTGGTTAATTATGTTGTTCCAGTTTTTGTAGCCTATTATAAATAGGGCTTTTGGGGGACTTCTATAGATTATCTTTTGGGCTCTCATATTGTGGCCTTTCTAGAGTTACGGATTACAGCCGGCTCTTTGTATCTCTTCTTCACGTTGGTTAGTGAATCCTCTCTCTCCTCGCCCGTGGACGTACCCATCTTGGGGAACCACGTATATCTTGTGTCTTTGTGATTTCTTGTTTAGTATTCAATTTCTCGTTCTTAGCTTCATTCATAGCGTTCGTTACAACACGATCGATGTTGTTATCATACGTAGCAAAACTTTTGTCTTTGGAACCCCAATAGAAGTGACAAAAGAAGAGAGTTGTTCCAAAAAAGTCCAGGGAAATAATAAAGTCCAGGGAAACTTAATTAATTGTTTCGCCTGTTCAAAGTTTGCTAGTTAATTACCAACATTGTTTTTTTTTTTTTTTTACCAACATTGTTACTTTCATGAATTGAGAGATCTGCAACACCAACAATCCTAGAAATATTCTTGTGGCATAATAAGGGCCAGGGGTCCTCGTAGCCTCTACCTCAATTTTTATCTATTTGCTCAAGAGAGAAACTTCTTCACAGAGGCTCTTGGCCCTCCGTAGGCTCTACCTCAATTTTTATCTATTTGCTCAAGAGATAAACTTATTCACGGAGGCTCCTCCCTCCGTAGCCTCTACCCCAATTTTTATCTATTTGCTCAAGAGAGAAACTTGTTCACGGAGGGGCGCAATCTCAACCATCCATTCGCATAATCAATGACTGAGATTCGTTATCAATTTTGACCGGGTACAATTGATTTTCAATCCGGACCGTCCAATTAAAAAACTTACGATGCGCGCGATTGACCTCCGTAAAGCCTTTCTTTATGGAATGATTTTCTGTTTGCTCAAACGTCTATGGCGCAACGGTCGGAAATGTAAAGCCCATCAAGAGTGAAAGTATAATCAAAATGAGACCAAGCAATCACTTTATAATTAGATTTGATCTAACAAGATTACAATTGCTCAGGACAAACTTGCCGATAAAAAAAAAAAAAAAAAACTGATAAAAAAATATTCCCTCCGTCCCTAAATTAATGTCCGGCTCGCAAAGTAACCTAGGCCTTTAAAAAGTTGCACTTTTCCGTTAATTTTTTTTTTTACACCTTAAAATAACTCATTGATATGTAAAAAAATTAATTTTTTTAACAAAAAATAGATATTCTTATAAGCCTAAGTTTGCGGGCCAGACATTTATTTAGGAACGGATGAAATAGCTTTACTACAAACTTTAGGGCCTATTTAGTAGCCCTTACTTTCTTTTTTTCACTCCTATCTGCTAATTTTATGTCTGAATCAAGATGCAAAACAAGCAAAGATTCGAACACAAAATAAACTAGTAATAAGAATCGGTAACGAAACGGACCCCTGGCTATTTCACAAATCGATCATTTGGCGAAACCATGATCCGCAGTCACTCTCTTGGACGTCTCGGCTGCAGAAATCCGAGATGAAAACATTGAACAACCCGTACCACTCCCTCCTCCGCGGATATGAAGATCCTTGACAAACAACTTAAACGACGGAGGAACACCCGTCATCGACACGAGAAGATTCACGAAGTGATCGAAGACCATCTTGTTCTTTGGCCTTTGCTGCGTCTAATTGCAAAAGGACAGATTCTTACCACAGTTTATATAGGGAGTAGTTGTCTTGCGCAAAAAGCCTTTGACTTTGCTGTGTGATGCCATACAGTGGATGCATCGTTGTAGGTATTGATTAAATGAGCTTAATTAATTTCCGTTTACATCGTGGAATCCAACCCAAGATGTGTACGCAATGTAATAGAGGGAAATTCACTCACTCGATGATATGACATGAACAACGACCGCTCTCTGGTCATCCAAGAATTTTTGATGATCGAACACGCATTCAGAGAAAGATCGAGGACAACCAAACAAAATCAATGAAACCGGCAACAGAAGTATTGCTTGCCTAGCTATTTGGCTTGTAGATGTGCGGACAGAAGGTTGGTCGCTTTTATATAGGTCTTGGGAGTGCGAGAAATTAAAGTCACCGTATCGCAAATTAACTATTTTCTTTGTTATCACGATGGCCTTTAATATTTTTATTTTGCCAAAAAAGAACATTGCAATTCGTCCCTGAAAATATTTGGATTAATTATTTGTCGATTGCTAGTTACCAAAGATCTTCACGTGGTAATCGTTGAGCCAAATTATTCTTGCCAGGTATGCTATCTACAGGCAGAAGGAAAATAAATTCCATACCACAATAAGAACACAAGATTATTTTGCTAACAAAATAATGTAGAGAAACACACCCAGGGGTTGTCCTAGTGGCAGTACAAGAAAAAACACATTTCCCGACTAACTGTTTAGTCGGCAATTGTAGGGATTTTAGTCGGCAAAAGCCTTCCCCGACTAAAAATTTTGGTCGGCAAGTTAGTCGGCGGAAGAAGGTCGGAAAAGGTGTTTGCCGACTAAAAACAGTTTAGTCGGTAAAGATTAGACTATTTGCCGACTAAAGTTTAGTCGGCGAATGTGATTCTATTGGCCGACTAATTGTTTAGTCGGGGATGTATATCCTATTTGCCGACTAATGGTTTAGTCGGGGAAAGTTGTTTAGTCGAGGAAGGTTTACCCTATTGTCCGACTAAATATTTAGCCGGAAAATGTGCTACCTATTTACCAACTAATTGTTTAGTCGGGGAATGTGTTACCTATTGGCCGACTAAATTTTTAGTCGGGGAATGTGTTATCTGTTTGCCGACTACATATTTAGTCGGGGAATTTGTGTCCATATTTTGCCGACTAAATATTTAGTCGGGAAATGTGTGTTCAATTCAACAAATGAATACCCTTTTGGCGACCAAATTTTAGTCGGGAAATGTACTTATTGTCCGTACCAATTGGTCAATATCGTATAATTTTCTACAAATTTTTTCTCCATTCATTCCCTGTATATTTGAGCGATCCTATAAATTTTATTTTCCCACCATTTTCATTACATCCACAAAATTGCAACATAATGTATTTAATAAAAAAATAAAATTCCGAGAAATAAATCCAGAATTCCATAAATAGAAGTGTCCACCAAATACTTAGAAAACAACTTGTATCCAAATTCCTAAAACGCAAAATAACGAAACATCAACCACAAGGGGGAAATTAAAAAAAAAAAAAACCAAGCTCAATAACAAAATGTATCAAAACCCCTAGATTGCAAAATACTAAAAAGTTCAACCTCGACAAATGGATAACCTAATTGCACGTTCACAACCAAAATCCAACTTTGATCTTCATAGTCAATAACCAAAAGTATAACTGCAGGATACTCCGTTAAGCGTCAATCTGTAAAAAAAGAAAAGAAAAAAACAATCCACCATTAGTATTTATGAACTAGTGTATCCCATTGCTCAAAGTATTAACATAAGTAGATACAAACTAATTACAAGTCAAAACGGAAAATTATCTTGACATGGGGATCGGTTGAACTGGTTCTTTTTCACATAGATAGAAACTAATTGCAGAATCAACAATTAGAATCGATTTGTTATCGTTCTTCTCTAATGGATGTTGGATCATGAATACGGATCCCAATTATATGAAAAGGGAAATTATGATTTGACCAAATTCCGTAAGTCGGAGTATTGGACGTGTAGGATACGTGCATATTCAAAAAGAGAGAACATCCACATACCATGGAAAGCATTAAGTAACAACCATGTATCGGTATATTACACCCTTCTCTTCTAGAAATGTTCTAGAAGGGTTCTTTCATCACAGTGACTTTGGATAGGGCCACCCAAGAGAGTCGTAATCAAAAGGTGCATGTGTTATTTGACTTGCATTATAGCTGTTGCCAGATTTAGCCAAAATTGTAGTCTCAGATATAATATACTTCTACAATCGTAGGTGTGACTACCAACTATTAGACGGGTTTGGAAACTCGTAGTATCCGTGTGATACATGTAGTACATTCTTCAATTTCATGAGCTACTTAATGGCCTCGTTTTTTCCAAAACATTCGAACTGTTTATAATCAAAGGTGCATTAAGATGCCCCAGGACTTCTAATTTTTAGAATTGCAGGAACTAAAGCATCAAAAGTAAAAAATCAAAAGAAGGATAATCATTTGTTATGGGAGTTGTCATTCTTTTCATAAGACCAAAAGAAATTATGGAAGTTGCTCGCTCGGACATTCCGAACCAAATTCTTTTATTTTCCCTACAGTCTATGAAGCACGGATACTTTATTTTGGCCTCCGTATCGCGTATCGTATCCGTATCAGATACCGATACTCTCGGATACTCTCCGGATACGTATCCGATACGCTTTTAGAATTATTTTTGGGTATCCCGATACGTTTCGGATACGCGCGGATACTCTCGGATACACTCCAGATACGTATTTGATACGTGTTGGATACGCTTGGATATGTTTCGGATACGCGCGAGGGTAAAAATGTTATTTCTTAAAATATATGGGTTAAAATTGTAAGTAGGACTATTTTTTTCTTTTTCCCTCACCAATCGACACCATAACTTAGCCTACAGTACACTCTAGGCTCCACTGAGAGGTTTAAAACGAATATCGTAAACCAGGGCAAAACCCAAGGTATAAGCATTGTACAGCCTACATACAAGTATGAAGTGAGAGGGGAAGAAAGAGAGAGAGACTTGTAAATGGTGTCCGATCCGTGATGGGGATGTGCAGGCACCACAAATAAAAAATCCTTCATTTAGGAAAAAAAAAAAGGTCATTAGATAGAACAAGGATATAAATTTCAAATAGAGTTTGATACCATATTCTGGAGGCTTTTTTTTAATGTTTTCGAAATCCATTTTCTCATTAGTTTGAATAGCCATAAACATGGTTATGCATGTTGGCTGGCTATAGTAATGAAGGAAATACAAAATTAGCAGAGATGGAAAAGTTAGTACTCTCCAAGTCTTTGATGATGCAACATTTTGGCTGTTTTCGCAAAGGAAGGTGGATCACTCATCATAAGGATATCGAAAAGATTGCAAGGTTCAAAATTGGGCAGCACGTTCGCTTCCAGGTCGGAGTTGTTGAGCCCAGGTGGGGATGGAGAGGGGCCCAGTCTAACTCGCGAGGTGTCATCATCAGTTTTAATGCAGATGGAGAGGTTAGAGTGGCATTCTTTGGTTTGCTAGGGTTGTGGAGAGGGGACCCTGCCGATCTGGAGATAGACCAGATGTGTGAAGTGGGAGATTGGGTTAGGATTAGAAGTGACGCAATATTCGGGATCAAGCTAGGGATGTTCCAAGATGACATGGGGATTGGTTGAACTGGTTCTTTTTCACATTCTGCCAAGTACTGAATCTTTCCCTCTTGGCATTCTCAATACACTTGACTACTTGAGCAAGGGCAACAGATGTCATTTGCTATCCTAGAGAAAATCCTAGCATTTCAAGCCACAAAATGATCACTGAAGTAAGAAAAGAAGTAAGAATGGCTTGTCCTAAAATTAATAGCATGTAACTTCGCAAGATCCATAACTAATTTTTTATAGTTACATAACTTACATAGCAAATTGCCTCTGTGGATTCAACTGCATAATGTTCCTCTTCAGTACTGGACTGAGGAGGGCCTTAGTTATCTTGCTAGTGCAATTGGGAAGCCCCTGTATGCGGATGAAATGACTGAAGCTACTAGCAGGATTAGTTATGCAAGAATTTGTGTGGAAGTGGATGTTCAATCGATCTTACCTCATTCCATTGATCTCATTACTTCATCTGGGAGGTTAGTCAAGATTAATGTTAAATATCCTTGGAGACCGTTGAAATGTGTATCTTGCAAAGTCTTTGGCCACACTGAATGTAGTCAGCAAGTTAAGGCTCCGTTACAGGTAGATACTGTGGTTCGAGCTCAGGTTCCAATGAAGAACAAAGTCTGGGTTGTGAAGAGTGGAAGGCCTGAGGTTGGTATGAGTGTTGTTCCTGAAAGTTCAGGGGTTCTGGTTGCTTCTAAGGTGCCTGTTCCTTGTGCTAACCAATTTTTGACCTTGCAAAACATGGAGGATCTGGTTTCTGAAGTTGATAGAACAGAGCAAGGGCTGCCTGTTGATCTTGGAAGTTCCTCTTCAGGTCTAGGAGGTAATCTGGTTACCAACACAAGCCGCTATGAAGTGCAATCTATTGCCACTGCCCTTACGTTAATTCCTAAGACTAGCTGCCCCCACACAATGAACGACTACAGACCTATTGCTTGTTGCAATGTCTTGTATAAGACTATCACTAAGATCTTAGCTAACAGACTTCAGCCCAATCTACCTCTTATTATCAACAAATTTCAAGCTGCTTTTGTTAAGGGCAGATCAATATCAGACAACATTGGTCCATGTTGGCTATTGGAAAAGAATAAGGAAATCGCAAGACGACCATACTATTGGTCCATGTTCTCCACAAGATTTTTACCAGAAACCCATGACACATATAAGATCATATCAAAATTTCAGAATTTCCTGACCTTGGGAAGTATTTTTAAACAGGTACCGACTAGACCAAAAACTCAGTGATTTCCAGAAAACAGATTTTAGGCCAACTTCAAACTGAAATCTGTTATTAGTCAGGCACAACTAAGGCACGTGGCTTACATATAGTTGAAGCTCTATGTGTCTAGTTTCCAACAAAGAAAGCGGAATGTGATTTCGAGTTTTCTAGGCCGAGTTATAGCCGTTTCCGTGAAGTGCGACGGTGCTGTCAGCACTGAGAGTTTCGCAACAGCAGTTCAGTATATGATTTTTAATTCCTTCCACGTTTTAAATTCAGTTCTAGAGATTTTACACAATAAATTAGACACATATAGAGGCATCTCCTATAAAAATATTGAAAAATTACAAGGTCGGAAAGTTGGTTATAAAAATTCATCAAGAACCTTCATTATTCATTTCTCTTCAAACTCTAACTTGTATACCCATAAGCTAAACGAAGTTTTTTGAAGTAAAACTCATATCCCATGACCTAATCAGAACCTAAACTACACATTCAGATATCAATGGTTGTATTATTTCTCAAAACATGAAAGAGATATGCATCGCTTCCTAGCATATTCAGTCCATGACAGTCACAAAACTGGTTTCCTAGCTTTATGAATGCAGTCCAATGACTGTTGTGGAACCAACACCCAACCAGCTTCAACCTTTTTAAGCATTCCAATTGTAATACACCAAATAAACAGAAGCAGCAAGAAAAAATGCAGTCCATAGCAGTACCACAAACATAATAGCAGGAAATTGTAGAAGTGATATTCTCAAACTACGTACCATATATTTGAGCCACCATCACCCTGCTCCCATGTTGCCTCGTCCACCAATATGCGAGGGGTTATGCCACCACCTCGGCTAAGCAATGCAATCAAATAAAACTAACTATACTAACTAAAAACAAACTCAATATTTAACTTGGCTTCGTTACACCTCAGGTTTGGCATAAAACCAGGTTAGAGGTATCCACCAAGCTAAATACGAGCTACTAACTACTACTACAAGAAAGAAGCGGGACACTTACAGCGGTTCTGCAATACGAAAACCCTCTCGAATCAAGAATGAAAAGCCTCACCAAGAATGCTTTAGATCACGAAGTCTGCAATACGAAGAAGATAACCACAGAATCAGTTGCAGGAAAACAACCACAAAAAGGATTGCAATGAACACTACACAGCAAAGGGAAAAGTGGGAAAGGAAAGCAAAACTCTGCAAAAGAACTCTTAAAAGTTAGTTTCAAAGTCAGACTTGCCTCTGGAACTGTTCAGTATCAATGAACTTCTAAAAAATAATCTCTAACAAATCAGCCTACAAAAAGACATTAAGGACCCCACTTGTATGCAAGAAAATCTCCATCCTTTTCCATTTTCCTATATTTAGATTTCTCTCGCTTATACACAAACACATTTAAAACATTCAATCAAATCTGAATTTCAACATAAAGATTACCTCTGACTTAGCTACAAAGGCAACAAGAATGGGAAATATCTCGATTCAGCAAAAGAAAAACATACTATTCCAACACACAGAAAACAATACAAAAATAACTAATTCTACCACTTCCTATATGAAAAAGTTACAAACACATTTATTACCTAAAATCAAATCTGAATCTCACAATTTGAGTGCACCTTTTTTTTATTTTTGACAAGTCAATCACAGTCATATAATGCAGAGCAGAACAGAGCAGAACAGACACACTGAGTAGGAAGACCTAATCTCTATCATCAAGAAATAGGCACATAATGCAGAGCAGAACAGACACACTGAGTTTGGCCAATAGAACCAGTCAACGACACAGAAGTTAAGCAGCCTACGGGGGCACAGATTCATATCTCAACGTATAAACAAATCGGATTCACCAAAAATATACTTATATACACACATGCAGATTTACAGGCACATACGCACGTGCATTTATCAGATTGAGACTAATATATTCCCAACGATAGCAGTCTGAACTCTGAATCAATCGAAATGAAGAATTCCAATCAATGACTCACGGGGTACTCGGTAGTCAATGACTCACTGACTCACTCTTCACCTTCCGAGAGACAGAGAGAGAATGGATTCTGGAATGTTGCTTCGCACTTGTTGGATCGAAGATAGCTACAGTAGCTCGACAGTACTGAGAGAGAGAGAGAGAGAGAGTCTTCTCGGTTCCCTGCATGGCCGAAGTATACAACAAAGTAACAAACAAGGTCACATAGTTTGAAGTCTCAATCCGAAATAGAGAGAAAAAGATCTGATGATCATAAGATGGTTTTAAATTGTCAATGGTGGCAGTGTTCCTTGACTCCCAAGTCATGTATTTGGCCAGTCACAGGATCAATAACACCACGTGAGCTGGCCCAGTTTGCAGTCAAGGCATGTATTACAATGGCATGTGATGAAATACAAACACAAATGAGGATCGTTTTTCAGCAATTACAGACAGACATCATAAAAAGAGAAGAGCAATTACAGACATACATCATAAAAAGAGAAGAGGGATCACCCTTCCAATGCCGGTGAAACTTTTTAACTACTGACTGTCTGACTGTTAATAAGAAAGGTTGCTACTTCTCACAGAAATACAAAAGTAAATGAAGGGGAAAAATGGACAGGACAATGAACGTTTGTTCAAACGGTAGGAAAAAAGCATTGAAATCCCAAGCCTCAACTAAATTTGACGGCACAGTAGATATTAAAGGAACAGAGATGGAAGATGTCGATAGGCAAAAGCAGCAAATAGAAGAAATGGTATGGCAGATTTTGCATGTCCGTTATTGTAAGGCAAACTTTAACTTTGCAAATGTATCTTCATCCTCAATTTCACTTGTCTCTCTGTGTGAGTACGTTTGTGTGGGTGGGTGGGTATTTCCGGTTTGATGCAAAAAAAATTGAAAAGAGTAAAAATGACTAACAATAAATAAAGTATCGTATCCAGACACAAACAAAGTTTGGTAGCTATAAAGGGCAATTTGATGCGAAACGATAAAGATACATCCCGAGAAGTAGCCATATTCATCAGATGCAATTTGCACCTTCAAATGAATTCCCAGATTTAACACCAGTACATATTAGAATAGACAAAAAGCGACTCACTAAGAGCATCTCCAGCCCTTGCTAAATAATTAACCCAAATTTGAGTACAAGCTGCATTTGGTATGTATCACTCTAATGGAAAAACTCAAATCTAAGCACCCACAAACACCAACAAATAATGGTGCCGGAGTAGACAGTACAGAACAAGGCAATGACAGAAAGTAACCAACAGTCATAGAACGCACCTATCAAGGCAACAACCATTATTCAAAGAGTTCAAACAAAACCAAACCAATTGTGACATCAATGATATAAAAAATACAAATATCAAAAACCTACGGATACAGTAACAAGTTGGACATACACAGGTTACAAGTTTGTACCCATAACCTGAAGGGAAAGTTCAAAACAGCAGTCACTGTTCAGTGTTCAGCCATCTACAAGTTTAAGATTTATGTGCTCAAATTACAAGTCTTACGGTTCTTTTTCCAAATGTGCTCAAATTACAATTGAAATTTCCAAAAATGTAGATGTACCGGTTATTGACTTGGTTGGGTTTCGAGATAGCTCCTCGCGGCGGTCTGTAACCGTCAATGACATAGGAAATGCTTGTCGCCGTTATGGTTTTTTTCAAGTAAGTGCTAGATAAGTATGAGCAAACACTCTCCGCTTCTATATTTCTCTTCTTCTTATTCTTTTATCCAATACAGAGATGGCATCAAGTGGAGGTAACAGTTCCCCAGTTTTTACTACTTTTTACTTGCAGATTGTAAACCATGGAATAGACCAATTTGTGCTGGATGGAGCTCTTTCTTCGGCCTTTGATTTTTTCAGCTTGCCCATAGAGGAGAAGTCAAAGCTCATGTCGAATGACGTGCATAATCCGGTTAGGTATGCAACAAGCTTGAAGGATGGAGTCGATAAGATTCAGTTTTCGCGAGCATTTCTTAAACATTATGCATATCCCTTCGAAGACTGGGTTAAGTCATGGCCTGAGAACCCAACAGCTTATAGGTACATATTTCGGTTCCAGTCATTTTATAGAAATCCCGTTTAAAACGCTCGTGTCCTTTATTCTAGGCCTTCCTCAGAAGCAGTACTATGTAGTTAAGAAAGACATGAAATAGGAGGACTCTGGCATTTCGAGATGGGGAATCCCTGTGCCTGTTATTTAAAATACAATTCTGCTTTGCTATTGCTTGCGACCTTAATGTGTGTTGCAATAAGAAAACCCCAAGCGTTGGGTTAGGTCGGTTGAAAGCATAATAAAACCCGGAAGTCCGGGATCGATTCCACAGGGAGTGCGTCCATAATTTTTACTTCGGAGATTAGCGAGAGATGAGAGTTTCGGCGTTAGGGCCGCCAACCGAATTTGGCGTTGAGACGGCCAACTGACTGATTTTTGGGAAAAATAGCTACTTAACCTAACTACGGCTTTTTAACTGGAGATTAACTAAAGACTAGGTTAAAGGATAACTAACACCCATAACTCAAGAGCACCCTTGTTCCTCTCTTTCGAAATGACTGGTAAACAGATTAGGGTTTCGTGAACATTTTGACAAACGCTCGGAAAGACATAGCCCTAAGCATCACGCGTGGCAAGAAATCGAAACCCTTGCCTACGAATGATCAAAGGGGTTAACATCTCCAAGCTTTGCTGCGTAAAAATACCCTAAAACATGTTTACTCTTTGAAAATTAATTTTAGAGAGAGAAGAACAAGAAATACCCTTGGTTACGGGATGTTAATCATCCCATAACCTAATCTTGCTACACTACTCACACATAATCAAGGGAGAAGTGAAATGAACAAGGGTAAGGAGAGGGAAAAACGAAATCATGCTCAAAGTAGAAATAAACACTTGATTGATGAAGAACCCAAGTTAACTTACAACTTTAATGAAGAGCAACCACCCTAAACCCACCAATCAATGCTCCATTAATGAGTATTTGAGAGTTGGAGAAGAGAGGGAGGTAGAGAGAGAAAGAGCTAGCTGAAAAATGATCCAAGATAACCCTAAAAACGTGCAAGGGGTGTTTATATAGTACCCCTTTTAAGTTACAAAAGAAAAAGAAAAAGAAAATAGAAATCTGCAGAAACTGGGGAATGTCTACCTGTAGACATTGGCCATCTACCGGTAGAACGACTTCGTAGCAAAAGGATGAGGCTGCTTTGACTGGATTTCTACCGGTAGGTATTGATCTCTACCGGTAGACATTGGCCGATCCAAATTGGTGCAGAATGATGGCTTCACTGATCTGGGATTGAACCGGTAGACATTGAATGTCTACCGGTAGACATTGTGTTTTGGCCAGTCCTTCTCAGCAGCTCATGTCAGGCTTGTCCCGGGGCTTCCACGACAATCCCCACGCTCCGGAATCGCTCCGATTGGAGCTCTCGGATCACCGAATGTTGTTGGAGCGAAACTTGGCTTTAAACAAGCCTTATTCACAAGAAAAACCTGTAATCACCAAAAACGTACCTTTCGCGCAATATCAATCAAAAACAAGAAGTTAAGCGCGTGAGCGTGGCAAAAATGAGCGAGATAAGCCCGGTTATTTACACTATCTCGGGCTTATCACACCCCCCCTACTTAGATTTTGCTAGTCCCTAGCAAACGATGCACAGAAGGGCAGATTACTGAATCTTCCCTAAAACAAGAAGTACGAAACATATGCTCGGAGTTTCAAAAGAGCAAAGGTTACAATAAACTTCATCCGACAGTGCAACAACTCATCCCAATTAACTTGCCATGAACTATATCTATCAGACTTATGCAAGTGAAACACGTGAGTAAGCTGAGCAAAGCGAGCTTCGATTCCAGTCCTCACAAGGGTAACGCTCCAAAATGATTACAACCCTCAAACAAAGCAAAAGCATCCCATGCTTAGATACAAAAGGCTAAAGCGAAACAGGGCCCAAACAGTTGCTTACGATCCGACCTCGCCTTCAAATAAGAGGTTGATAGAAACCCGAAGCGTAGGGCTAGGTCGTTGTACGCATAATATCCGGAAGTCCGGGATCGTTCCCACAGAGAATTCGATTCTAGCTTGAGATGGATTGTAGGTTTTATAGTAGGATTTCGGCGTTTAAGCCCGCCAACTATGGTTTTGCTTTAAAATGGAAAGACTAAAATGAAAACTAGATTAACGCTTGATTAACTTAAAGAGGCAAGTCTCGGGGTCTTCTAACCCTTGACCAAGGCCATTACCGATTCTCGATTATAACTCAGGCGAGAGTCACGACCGCGTGCTCAAGCCCGGAAGATTTTACTTGAAACGACTACGTTTAACGAAAGATGTGATTTCCCGGAGGCGAACCAACTTATTTTTAATATTAATCGAACACATAGGAGGCCACTAGGCCTCGATAAGTCACTTGCCAAGACCGCTTGACTAAGCTCCTTACCAAGGGGTTAACACCCCTAGTTTAGACCAAAAATGCAAGTTAAGCTCTATTCCAGTAAATCATGATTTAACAGCCCGATGGCTCGAGAACCGAATAACAACCTAAGTCCTCGGGAAAGATTATCCCGAGACTTAGCCAATAAACTACTCACACATAGTAAAAAGACTAGAAAGCATGCTTAAGAGAGAAAACATGATTAACCGACGAAAACGGAAATAAACTTGATATTATGAAAGATCTAATCCACGACTACAACATTAATAAACGGAAAAACAATAAATGACAAAGACTTACTAGAGTTCTTGAAAGGATTAAAGCTAGGAAAGCTTGAAGCTCTAATGGAGTTCTAACAAAATAAAAGACTTAAAGGTAAAAATGAACTAACTACCACTAAGAGAGAGAGAGAGAGAGACTATATACAAGGAGGCTCATCTCTCACAAAATATCCCAAGAAATATCCCAAAAGGTGAGACAAACAAAATATCCCAAAAGCAAAAAGCAGAATTCGGGTTCCAGGCATGAACCGGTTGGTAAATTCTTCGTACCGGTTCATGGGCTCGAACAAGGTTCAATCTTCAATTTCTGACGAGCATGAACCGGTTGGTAATTTTGTCGTACCGGTTCATGGCTGGCAGATTTCTGGGCCAACTTCGCGGGCTCGCTCCGGACACTCCCGAACTCGAAAATGGGTGTTCTTTGGACCGTTGGAAAGCTCGTCGAGTCTACTTTCTAACCCAAGTAGTTTGGATCCAATATCATTTGTACATAAAAAGTTATGACAATTCTACCCTCAGCTAGTCGGAAGATGAGTAGCTTTGGTAAAATCCTAACTTCTCCTTCGATTCCCTTGACCCTTGGGCAACCCGAGCAACCTCCAAACCACCTCTTCATGACTCCTCGGGCACCACAACATGGTGGCACATGGCCTTGAACACTTGGTTGCATCCGGAGCATTCCTTGGCGTTCAAAACCGCCTTATTAGCACGTATTACCTGAAAACACTAAAAACACACCTTACGAGCAATATGGGATAAAAAGGAATAAAAGGGAACGAAACGCTACAAATAACAAGCTAAAAGCCCTTAAGATTATACAATCTTGGGTGCGGATCAACAGTTACGCTAGCAGTCAAAGGAAAGCTCAAGAAGAAATTGAAGCAACGACATGCAAGAGCAGACATAACTAACAGTAATAAAAAGATTCCAAAAAGCATTGCAAAGAGGCACCAGTGTACTTGACATCAACTAAGGACTTTTGGGGCTTGTAATGAGTTCGGTTCGTCACAGAAAAAGGATAAGCACATGGTTACCGGTCTATGCTAGCTTGGTATACTACCCCACGACCGGAACCACAAAAAAAAAAAAAAATGAATGCCCCCAATTAAAACCTTCAGTTCGACACAACAAAACTAAAGACAGAAAATTAAAACAGACTCGATAAGCAAAAACAAGACTCTACCACCGACTCGATAAAAAAAACAAGAGTTACTCCAAAATTCACCACTACCACAACTACCACCAGCACCATCACTGAGCTCCAGGGCCAAAAGCACGCTCGAACATCCCCGGATCGTACTGCTGCTCCACCTCCCGAATTTCCTCCTCATTGAGCTCATCCTCCGAGTATTCAGGGCTACGGTGCTCACCAATAGCCCTGTCTGTTGCGAACTCCGCAGGGGGCTCATACCTCCTCCCCGTCTGCTCAGCCATCTGCTCGTAAAAGAAGTTTGCCTTATGGTCAGCCCTCCTTTGGTCCTCCTGAACCTCCGCCGTTCTGCACAAAAGCTGACACAAAAGCCTTTTCAGCATTGACCCTTTCTTCTTCGGGGCAGAGCTAGAAGGCACATTGGACGGGCCAGCCTGAGGGTCCCCTTGGGCTTGAGCTTGGGCTTGGGCACGGGCCTCCCTCATTTTCGTTACATTTGTCCGGCTCTTATTTTCCGAAGTGGCATTGATGATGCCCGAAGAGCTAGGGTCAAGCCTTTGGTTGTCCAGGGTGAGGCCATTGGCTAAGCACAGCTGGGTGATCATGGCGGGAAAGGGGAAGTTCATACCTTTTCTAGATTCATGTTTGAATTGGACGAGTTGGTCGAAAATCCATCGGGCAAAGTCCATGGTCTCATTTGGATTCATGAACACGTAGAGCAACTCCAATTCATGCTCATACGGGGTTTTCTCCATACCGCGGGGAAACAGGTTGTAGTGCAGGACCTTATTCATGGTCCTATATTCGTCCTTTAAATCACCCCCTATCTCGGAACGCATCCCATCCTCAAAAACCACAGGGTAAATCACGCCCATATCCATCAACTCCCCACCAGGCCGCGGATAGGTGATGGTTTCCTCCTCCGGCCTAGTATAGCCCAGGTATTCAGCAATAACATCGGGGGTCACTACTATGTCAATCCCACCCACAGTGGTCTCAATACTAGCATTAGCAATATCGTACTTCATACGAGAAAAGAAGTCTACGACCCAGTTTTTAACATACCCCTCAACTTTCTTGAAAAAGTGCTTCATACCTTTGTCCCGGATGATTCCAATGTAGGCATTCTCGGCCAAGCTGTGCTCGCAAACTTGTCGCTCGCACGTTACTTTCCTCCCTTGGAGTGTGGCCACCCAATCCATGTGCTTCTTCCTCTCACCCTCCTCCTTTCTCTTCTTCCTCCGTTCCTCATTCTGATCACTGGAGGAGCCCTCGCCCCTTTTCCTTGTAGACATGTTAATCACTTTCCTTCCCCCCTCAGCCTTTGACCGATCGTATGTACGCATTGCGCTTGACATGGTGCAGAGATTTTCAGCCTTCAACAGTCAATCAATCAGAATCCACAGAGATATAAGCCCGAAATTCAAACAATCAACAGCAGTCACAATCCAGACACCAAACAGAATTCAGAATTCGGGGCTCACGCTATCCAAAAATGTGGAAATGGGGTTAGGTTTTTTTTTTTTTTTTTGGTTTCCAGTGGGGGTTTTCAAGACAGTTCCGAACAGGTGTTAGGGTTTTGGGTCGAGAACTGTAGAAGTTGGGGGGTAAGATTTCGAATGGAAAGTAGACAGGAAGAGATGAGAGATACCTGGGTTTTCAGAGGCAGAAACGTGCGATCTCGGCTCGTCCTGGTGAGACCAGGAGTTGATCCTTGGAGATTAGTGTTGGAACTTGTAGATTCTTGAGAGATTCGAAGGAATTTGATGGAGGGTTTGGGTGAGGTACGGTGGTGGAGAGGAAGAGGGTAGGGTTTCATGGGTTTTGGAGGGGTTAGAGAGAGAAAGAAAGGTTTAATCTGAGGTTGGGACCAAAAGAATGAACCTACGGGGCCCTTTATACTGTTCTCGGACTGGTGCGATCTACCGGTAGATATTCAATGTCTACCGGTAGACATTGAAACTTGCCCAACTGATGGCTCCTCTGATCTCGAATTGAACCGGTAGACATTGAATGTCTACCGGTAGACATTCCAAAAAAACTGAAATCTGCAGATTTGCTCAGAACACTTCCCAACTTCCAAAACTCACACCAGTTAAGCTTCCACCCCAAAATCACAGCCCCGACCATCCTCCAACCCACCGGTATCCTAAGTTTAACAAGGAATTGGGTTTGGACACAGCTCAAACAAGGATCGAGGGTGATAAAATGTGGTTTAATCATAAAAGCAATGCCTTGTATCATTTTTTCAAACAAACCTTAGCCTCGTTTGCAATGCATGACCGGAATCAAAATTACCTAAGTATGTACAAGAGAGGAAAAGGCCTAAACTATAGGTACGAAAAGCAAAGACACATGGGATACAACAAAATGAATCTCCACTCTGTATGCTCAACCGACTTAAATGCACTTTGGAGATATGATACACACGGTTCATGTATATGCATCCGGGATGAGTTGCACAAATTTTCAATGGTGTATACACACCGAACCCTTGCTACTTACGAACACAGACTGAGCATATGCTAAGTAACTCCATACAAGGGAAGATATCGCAAAAATTTTAAAATTCTTCGCAAAAACGAAAACATAAAGCATAAATGTAAACTCCCCCCCCAACTTGAAATGAGCAGCGCCCTCGATGCACAAAGACGTAAAATAAGGAGATGGGGACAAAAGAATGTACCGACGGGGTGGAATGTCAACCACCCGATACCTCGACCAAGTTGGAGGATTTTGCGCCATTGTCACCGTCCGTCCGTAGCAAAGCTTCCAAAGCTCATTCCTGCAATCAGGCTTAAGAACCAACGAATCGGGAGACAAAAGACATTAGTACCACCGGCTCGTGATAGCCCGGCACAAAAATCATTATGTACAAGTTAATAAACCACCGAATCGTCACGTGATTAAACGGGTATTACTTTCCTCCCCATGTTTCGCTTAAGGTGTCGCAAAGCAAAAGAGATAACACCCTAGGCGAAACACAGGTGGCTATACCGGACCACAAAAGATTTGCCCTTACGAACCGGAGCTGGGTACACGACTTATTTGAATAGCGGCGTGCGAAGCTATAAACCCAAGTCAATGATGGGTACCCCTTTAGAGGCCGGGCCTTCCAAACAATTAAGTCCAGAAGTACGCAAAAGCTCCCCGTGAAAACATTTTTAGAACATTTCAAACCAACAGATTATCAACATAGACCGGATTCTCTAACTCTTCAACCCTATTCTCCACCGCAAAGTTTTCTAAAAATGGTTTTAGGCGTTGACCATTGACCTTGGAAATAAAACCACTTGCGGGGTCCAAAATTTCAACCGCCCCGTGTGGAAAAACTTTATGCACAACATGGGGGCCCTCCCAACGGGATCTCAATTTTCCCGGAAAAACATGGAGTCTAGAGTTATACAACAACACTTTTTGACCTTCCTCAAAATTTTTCCTTTGGATGGTCTTATCATGAAAAGCTTTGACTTTGGATTTATAAATGTCAGTGTTGTCATACGCATCCCTCCTGATTTCCTCAAGCTCACTGAGTTGGAGTTTACGGTGAGCACCGGCATCGGGCAAACGGTAGTTCAAAGTTTTAATAGCCCAATATGCCTTGTGTTCCAACTCAACCGGGAGGTGACACGCCTTACCGTAGACAAGCCAATAGGGCGAAGCGCCCAACACGGTCTTATACGCGGTCCGGTATGCCCACAAAGCATCGGTCAAACTTTGTGACCAATCTTTCCGGTTTGGATTAACGGTTTTTTCTAAGATATGCTTTACCTCACGGTTGGCGAGCTCGGCTTGGCCGTTGGTTTGTGGATGATAGGCGGTGGAGACCTTGTGAGTAATTCCGTACTTCCTCATGAGGGCTTCGAAAGAGCGGTTGCAAAAATGGGTGCCTTGGTCGCTTATGATGGCTCGGGGCATCCCAAACCGCGATAAGATGTGCTCTTTGAGAAAGTCGACCACCACTTTGGAATCATTGGTTCGAGTGGCAACGGCTTCGACCCGCTTGGACACATAGTCCACCGCCAAGAGAATATAGAGGAAACCGCCAGAATTTGGAAATGGGCCCATGAAGTCAATTCCCCAACAATCGAACACTTCCACAACTAGGATATTGGTGAGGGGCATCATATTCCTCCGAGTCACCGCACCTAGTTTTTGGCATTGCTCACATGCGCGGCAAAATGCATAAGCATCCTTGTGAAGGTTCGGCCAATAGAATCCGCATTGAAGAATTTTGGCAGTGGTCTTCTTATGGGAGAAATGACCACCACACGCTTCGGTATGGTAAAATGAGAGAATCCCTTGGTGATCTTCGTCGGGCACGCACCGCCTAATGAGTTGATCCGAGCAATACTTGAATAGATAAGGATCATCAAAGAAAAATCTTTTCACCTCACTAAGAAAGAGCCGTCGGTCTTATCGGGTCCAATGGTTCGGAATTTGCCCGGTGACGAGATAATTTACGATGTCGGCATACCATGGGCAACTAGACACGGCGAAAAGTTGTTCATCTGGAAATGTATCAACAATCGGGAGCTTTGAAGAAGAATCCCCGAACTCTAGACGGGACAAATGATCCGCTACGACGTTCTCCACCCCCTTTTTATCCTTGATTGTGATATTGAACTCTTGGAGCAACAAAATCCATCGGATTAACCGTGCTTTCGCATCTTGCTTCGTGAAGAGGTATTTCAAAGCAGCATGGTCAGTGTAGACAACAATGGGGGAACCCACCAAGTATGATCGGAATTTGTCTAAGGCAAAGACGACGCAAGCAACTCTTTTTCCGTGGTGGAATAGTTCATTTGAGCTTCGTTCAGGGTTTTGCTCGCATAGTAGATGACGTATGGGTTTTTGTCTTTCCTTTGTCCGAGAACCGCTCCAACCGCGTAGTCACTAGCGTCGCACATTAGCTCAAATGGCAAACTCCAATCCGGTGTTTGCACAATGGGAGGAGAGATGAGGCTAGACTTCAACTTCTTGAACGCTTCCTCACAAGCCGGGGTCCACTCAAATGGGGCATCCTTAGAGAGGAGGTGGCACAACGGCCTGGAGATTGCACTGAAGTCTTTGATGAAACACCGATAAAAACCGGCATGCCCGAGGAAGGAGCGGATATCCTTAACACATTTAGGGGTTGGGAGGGTGGCGATAAGATCAATTTTGGCCTTGTCAACTTCGATTCCCTTTTCCGATACAATGTGGCCCAAAACAATACCGTTAGTCACCATGAAGTGACATTTCTCCCAATTGAGCACCAAGTTTTTCTCTTCACACCTCGCCAATACCCTCTCCAAGTTTTCCAAGCAAGCTTCGAATGAATCGCCGAACACCGAGAAATCATCCATAAAGACCTCGACAATCTTCTCGATCATGTCAATGAAAATGCCCATCATACACCGTGAGAAGGTTCCGGGCGCATTGCATAAGCCGAACGGAATGCGACGATAAGCGAACGTTCCAAACGGGCAAGTGAACGTCGTTTTCTCTTGATCGGCTAAGGTGACCTCAATCTGGTTATACCCCGAATATCCGTCCAAGAAGCAATAATAGGCGTGCTCTGCAACCCGTTCCAATATTTGATCAATGAAAGGCAGAGGAAAGTGATCTTTTCGAGTGCTAGCATTAAGCTTCATGTAATCGATACATACACGCCATCCGGTTGTGACTCGGGTAGGAACTAACTCGTTGTTGGCGTTGGGCACCACGGTGATGCCGGATTTCTTGGGGACCACTTGGATAGGACTAACCCACTTGCTATCGGCGATCGGATAGATAATTCCCACGTCTAAGAGTTTCAAAACCTCCGCTTTCACCACATCTTTCATTATAGGATTCAAACGGCGTTGTGGTTGGCGAGAAGGTTTGACGTCATCTTCGAGGGCAATGTGGTGGGAACAAATTGTAGCGTCGATCCCTTTAATATCCGCGATAGTCCAACCAATAGCTTTAGTATGCCGCTTCAAAAGTTCAAGAAGTTGGGATTCTTGCAAGCCGTCGAGAGAGGAAGAGATCACCACCGGGTAAGTTTCACTTGCACCCAAGAAAGCATATTTCAATGTATCCGGGAGGACCTTCAACTCGAGTTTTGGTGGTTGGATACTCGAGGGAAGGGTCTTGCACTCAAGAGGAGGCAACTCTTCAAATTTAGGAGACCATAAGTCCGTCCCGCAAACATCGGCCATATCAAGCAAAGAGCACAAATACTCCACCTCCGGTGAGTCTAGGAATGTTGCTTCTTCGGTGGTAAGACACACCTCCAAAGGATCCTTGCATAACACATTGTCCACATGCTCTTGGACCAATGAATCGATAAGATTGACTTCATGGATGCACTCATCGTCCCCCATTTGACTTCCAATATTGAATACGTTCACCTCCATTTTCATATTGCCAAAGGTAAGGTTGAGCAAACCACTCCGACAATGGATAACGGCATCGGCCGTGGCTAGGAATGGACGCCCAAGAATGACCGGAGTTGATGTTGCCGCTTGAGAGGAGGGAACCGGGCAAACATCCAACACGACGAAGTCCACGGGATAGATAAAATTATCAACTTGAACAAGCACATCCTCCACCACTCCACGAGGAACTCTAATGCTTCTATCGGCCAATTGCAACGTTACCGGTGTTGGCCGCATCTCTCCCAAGCCAAGTTGTTCATAAACCGAGTATGGAAGCAAGTTCACACTAGCCCCCAAATCTAGGAGAGCTTTCTCAATCTTCTTGTCTCCAATGGTGAGTGAGATGGTTGGACAACCCGGGTCCTTGTACTTCGGAACCGCATTGGTTTGGATAATAGAGCTCACTTGCTCCGTCAAGAAAACCCTCTTTTGAACATTCAACTTATGCTTTTGAGTGCATAAGTCTTTGAGAAATTTGGCATACGTAGGAATTTGCTTGACCGCATCCACCAACGGAATATTGATTCTCACTTGCTTGAACAACTCATAGATCTCGGCATTGGTGTTGGCATGGGCCGGCGCCTTCAACCTTTGGGGAAACGGGGCCGGTGTTTGGGAAACGGGGGCCTTTAGTTCTTCTTCTTGAGATTTTTCCGGTTGCTCACCAACGGGAGAGGGCTCCGAGGTTGGTGAGTCAATAGGATGATCCGGAACTTGCACAATGCTTGGTGTAACCCGTGGTTTGATAGGCTTGGGAGGAATAGTCTTGTCAACTTCCTTGCCACTCCGCAATGTTGTAATGGACTTGGCTTGCTCGGGACTAGGCACCGAAGAGCTTCCCACAAAATGTTGTCCTTGCGGATTTACTTGGGTTTGAGTCGGAAGTTTCCCCCTCTCTTATTGAAGCAACCCCACCGTGTTATTCAATTTGACCATTTGTTTGTTGATTTCCCCCAATGCTTGTGTGGTTTGGTCATTGAGCGTTGCTTGACTTTGGACAAAAGAAGACATGATATCCTCCCATGACCGCTTGGGGGGTTGGAATTGATTTGGCATTGGCCCATGAGAAGGTCCCGGCGGTGCAAACCCCGGTGGTTGTTGATTATGGGGAAACCTCGGCGCTCCTTGAGATTGAGGAGGCCGGAACGCTTGTTGTTGTGGTTGTTGATGTTGTGGGACTTGAGGAACTTGTTGAGGTCCGGGAGGTTGCGGGTCAGTCCACCGGAAATTTGGATGAAACTTCCATGCCGCATTATATGTTGAAGAATAAGGGTCAAGCCGTTGATTAACGGCATTGACCTCCACTGGACATGGACCCGTTCCTTGGAGAATATCTTTGACGGTAGGGAGCATTTGGCAATCTCCCGTGGCGTGCCCTGAAACATCACAGATAAAACAAAATTCTTCCACCTTGCCCACCGAAGCCACCCCCGCCACTTTATTAAGTTGTAAATTTTCGATTTGGCGGGAGAGCTGGGCGACTTTGTGGGCAAGGTCATGTTGTTCATTGAGTTGGAATTTTCCGGGATTGCTCGATCCCGAATTAAGCATGTTTCTCTCGGAGGGTTCCGAGCAATCCCAGGATTGCGTTTTCTCCGCCAACTCTTCGAAATAGTCCCACGCGGCACTAGGAGTTTTGGCCATAACTCCACCCTCAACCATGCTATCCATTAGGAGTCTAGTGCTCGGGAAGCATCCCTTTAGCAAAATTTCCACTTTTTGAAAGGGTTTGAAGCCATGGTGGGGGATGGAGTTAAGCAAATCCTTAAACCTTTCCCAATACTGGTAAAACGATTCCCTCTCCTTCTGCTTAAAAGTTTGGATTTGATTTATAAGCTCTTTCGTGAGATGAGGGGGAAAGAATTTTTTGTAGAAGGCCTTTGATAAATCTGCCCAATTCGCCAAAGATTGGGGCCTCATATTATTCAACCAAAGTTTAGCTTTGTCCTTGACAGAAAACGGGAAAAGTTTAAGTTTGGCCGACTATAACTAGGCAGGCGTAGAAACTATTGTCGACACCATTTCCTCGAATGCCCGCATATGCGTGTACGGGCATTCCTTATCTTTTCCGTAGAATGAAGGCATTGAGTTTAGGTGATGCATTTTCACCGTAAAATTATTCGCCTCAGTTGTGACTGGAAGGACTATGGTAGGGGCCGGCGTAGTACGTGCCGGGTTCAGATAATCACTCATAGTTCTTTCAGCCGCACCTGGGTTGCCTCCAGCACCATTGCCTGCCATTGTTTCTCTCGGAGGGGATCTTATTACAAAAGGAGTTCTTACGGGTGGTGGTGTCCTTGCCCTCACCCGACGAGGGGTTTTGAGTCGAGGAGGAGAAAAAGACCGGTGAAGCCTTTTAGATTTAGGACTCCGAAAGGCTCCCCGGTGACCACCGCGCATACACTTAGAATCCTTCCCAGAGAAACAACAGTTGACAAAACAAAACTAAGCAGACAAGAGGGGCTATGCCGCCGCCTCCTAACAACAACAATCAATGAGGGGCTATGCCGCCGCCTCAAAAAAGTATGTGCAGAAAGTAAAAAGGCAGTTTATACTTACACTAGCTTCGTTAAACCTCAGGTTAGAGACACGCTCAGGTTAGAGGTATCCACCAGTTTAAGCATAAACTACGCAAAGCAAAAGTTAAGCGAGATACTTACAGTGGTTTGGCGAACCTCCAATAAGCTATAATAATAGAAAGCGCTCCCCGGCAACGGCGCCAAAAATGCTTGCGACCTTAATGTGTGTTGCAATAAGAAAACCCCAAGCGTTGGGTTAGGTCGGTTGAAAGCATAATAAAACCCGGAAGTCCGGGATCGATTCCACAGGGAGCGCGTCCATAATTTTTACTTCGGAGATTAGCGAGAGATGAGAGTTTCGGCGTTAGGGCCGCCAACCGAATTTGGCGTTGAGACGGCCAACTTACTGATTTTTGGGAAAAATAGCTACTTAACCTAACTACGGCTTTTTAACTGGAGATTAACTAAAGACTAGGTTAAAGGATAACTAACACCCATAACTCAAGAGCACCCTTGTTCCTCTCTTTCGAAATGACTGGTAAACAAATTAGGGTTTCGTGAACATTTTGACAAACGCTCGGAAAGACATAGCCCTAAGCATCATGCGTGGCAAGAAATCGAAACCCTTGCCTACGAATGATCAAAGGGGTTAACATCTCCAAGCTTTGCTGCGTAAAAATACCCTAAAACATGTTTACTCTTTGAAAATGAATTTTAGAGAGAGAAGAACAAGAAATACCCTTGGTTACGGGATGTTAATCATCCCATAACCTAATCCTGCTACACTACTCACACATAATCAAGGGAGAAGTGAAATGAACAAGGGTAAGGAGAGGGAAAAACGAAATCATGCTCAAAGTAGAAATAAACACTTGATTGATGAAGAACCCAAGTTAACTTACAACTTTAATGAAGAGCAACCACCCTAAACCCACCAATCAATGCTCCATTAATGAGTATTTGAGAGTTGGAGAAGAGAGGGAGGTAGAGAGAGAAAGAGCTAGCTGAAAAATGATCCAAGATAACCCTAAAAACGTGCAAGGGGTGTTTATATAGTACCCCTTTTAAGTTACAAAAGAAAAAGAAAAAGAAAATAGAAATCTGCAGAAACTGGGGAATGTCTACCTGTAGACATTGGCCATCTACCGGTAGAACGACTTCGTAGCAAAAGGATGAGGCTGCTTTGACTGGATTTCTACCGGTAGGTATTGATCTCTACCGGTAGACATTGGCCGATCCAAATTGGTGCAGAATGATGGCTTCACTGATCTGGGATTGAACCGGTAGACATTGAATGTCTACCGGTAGACATTGTGTTTTGGCCAGTCCTTCTCAGCAGCTCATGTCAGGCTTGTCCCGGGGCTTCCACGACAATCCCCACGCTCCGGAATCGCTCCGATTGGAGCTCTCGGATCACCGAATGTTGTTGGAGCGAAACTTGGCTTTAAACAAGCCTTATTCACAAGAAAAACCTGTAATCACCAAAAACGCATCTTTCGCGCAATATCAATCAAAAACAAGAAGTTAAGCGCGTGAGCGTGGCAAAAATGAGCGAGATAAGCCCGGTTATTTACACTATCACGGGCTTATCAGCTATTATTGAGGTTATCTTACAGGCGATTCAAACAAAATCAAGTTTCTTATTTTCTTCCAAATAAATAGGAGTACTAAGTAGAATACATGCTGACTGCTTGAACTCTTACATAAAGTAAATCATATAGCAAAAGAAACTGGTGAACGTTAGGTAAGTTTCAAAGAATACAGTTGGCTGCTGCTTGTTTTTCGGTTGAAACATTATTTTTTTTCCCAAAAAAGACAGCACTCCACTGCTGTTCATTTTCGATTGAAGTATTTTAATTTGTGTGTTTTACGAACCAACAAAAAGACATGGCCAGCACGAGGATGTTTGGAAGATTGAGTATAGGTTGCTAGCCAAGAAATTGTTTTGGTACAGGTTAACCAAACCTAATCATTCAGATGGCAAATTGGGGAAGCATGACCCAGCTTTCCTATTTCAAAATTAAAAGAAGCAAGTCAAGCTGAGAATTCGTAGGATAAAAAGAAAGGCATGGATATTAAACAAGAAGTCCTAATGTCCGAGAAAATTGAGCCCCACCCAAATAACCATAAAAATGTCATTCTTAAGAATACATATTTAAAAAAATCAGAACAGAACATTTAATGTGAAAGTAAATTTGGGGGTTCAATGTGGGACGTTTTTCACCATAAAACAGTCACATGCAAAACCCAGATTATGAGAGAAATTAACCAATTCAGTAGATAATCAGTATATTCAACACATGCAAAACAAAGACTGAGCTTGGATTGTACCTGTTGAGGAGAAGCAGAGCGACCTCAGCCTTGAATAACGAAGACTGGGCTCCAATTTCTGTTGTCGTTCGAAGAGAGAACACGGCTACAGAACACAGCGATGAGCTACGGTGGGAACTAGGTCTCGATCATGATCTGGGGCGATAGGAGGACGGCGTTGGGGAGAGAGAGACCTGTGTTGGGCGTTGGAGAGAGAGAGAGAGAGAGAGAGAAACCTAGCTATGTTCAGCGTTGGGGACGAAGTGATCGACGAAGACAAGGGTAGAGAGAGGGGCTTATCACCTGTGTTGAGATTAAGCGATGTCGTTTTTGGGATAGAGAATGCCGCCAACAATTTTCGCGGAAATTTCAATTGTCCCGCAAAAAATTTGCAATTTTCCGACTAATTTAGTCGGCAATTGTCTAGTTTGAGAATTTGGGGAAAAATATTTAGTGAGCTCTAATTGCACCACCATTTCATATAATGCTTGATCTAAACCGTGGATTTTTTTATAATGCTTGATCTAAACCGTTAGAATTTCACATCTTATTGATTATAGAATTGTCACCAAAATTGAAAATCATTCAGTATCAACAACCACATGATCGGAATAGTTTTACTGCTTCCAGAAGCATTAAGACTAATAGCACACCACATGAGCCACACTTGAGATCTTTTTGCACGATCAAAACCATATGTCTTTAATTTATTATGGATTAGATCATTCTTACTGAGTTATAGTTGAGATCGCTTTTGATTAGACAACTTATCGAATGAAATATACTATTTTCCTAATGAGTCTATGTCTCCATAAAGGAATTTTCTAAACCTGATCAAGCCGTAAATTTACGATAATGAATAATTTAACAAGTGCAACAAAATCAACGGTCTCGATCATCGTGTTTGTCTCTCGATCATGTAGCTATTGCAATAACAAATGCAACATAAGACTTAGTTGACTATCAATTAGATCAAAAGTATAAATTGTAAAGGTAATTGCAGAGTCATTTTTTATAATGCTCGATCTGAACTGTTAGAATTTTACGTCTTTCCAATTATAGCACTGTCACCAAAATTAGAGATCACTTCATATCGACGACTTCGTAATCGAAATACATTTTATGCATTTAGAGACGTTTAAGTGTAATATTGCACTAACCGAACCCCACATGAGGTCTTTTTTGGCAATCAAAACCATCTATCTTTGACGTAATACGAATTAAATTATTCATCCTAAAATATGAAGTTAACCACGTATGAATAAACTCTTGATTGGACAACAATTTTTTTTTAATTGATGAATTTATGTGTCGATAAAGGGATTTCCTTAATCCAATTGAGCCAAAAATTTACGAGAATCTTAGAATTAAGAAGAAAAGAAATTGGAACAGTTTCAATCAGAAAAGTTGCATTGTAATCAACGCACTTGGATTCCAAATATTCCTTTCTTGAAATTTTGTGAAAAGAAGAGGGAAAAAAAAAAGGACACTTACTGATTTTTTAACTTAATATTTGCCGACTAAACTTATATTTAGTCGTCTAATATAATTAATTTCCGACTAAAATAATTTGTCGGAAAAATGAATTTTATTTATTGATTTTTTAAATTGGTTAAAAAGTAATATTTGCCGACTAAACCTATATTTAGTCGTCTAATATAATTAATTTCCGACTAAAATAATTTGTCGGAAAAATGTATTTTATTTATTGATTTTTTAAATTGGTTAAAAATTAATATTTGCCGACTAAACCTATATTTAGTCGTCTAATATAACTATTTTCTGACTAAAATAATTAGTCGGAAAAATGTATTTTATTTATTGATTTTTTAAATTGGTTAAAAATTAATATTTGCCAACTAAACCTATATTTAGTCGTCTAATATAACTATTTTCCGACTAAAATAATTAGTCGGAAAAATGTATTTTATTTATTGATTTTTAAAATTGGTTAAAAATTAATATTTGCCGACTAAACCTATATTTAGTCGTCTAATATAATTAGTTTCCAACTAAAATAATTTGTCGGAAAAATGTATTTTATTTATTGATTTTTTAAATTGGTTAAAAATTAATATTTGCCGACTAAACTTATTTTTAGTCGTCTAATATAATTAATTGCCGACTAAAATAAGTTTAGTCGGGAATTATTACCATTTCTACCGACTAATTATATTTAGCCGGTAATTTGTGAATATTTGCCGACTAAAGTTTTTTTAGTCGGGAATTATGTAATTTGTTGTAGTGTGGTAAGGGCGAGTGTCAGACTTAGGGAGTAATCCTTTTAGTCTAGAATTCAATTCTCCACCGGGTAAGTACCCTGGTATTTGAGTGGAGGGCCACGGCTGGTGTGCTATATATATATAGATAGCACTATCCAAGGTTTGGGTTAGGTATTTTGTGTAAATTTGTTACTCTACAGACGGTTCAGATTTCTACAATAAACGCACGATGTAGCCCACAAAAGTTGTGGCAGAAACTGTGAAATTTCCACCTGGGGTACGTGGACATTTAATCTCTTTCAAAATCCTTGGCTAAAGCACTTTTGATGGGTTTTTTTCAACCCCACGGGGAATTGGCTAGTGGTTAAGCACTTCTCCAATGATGTTTAGATCGGATCGGATGAATGCAAATAGAGAGCAAATATGTTTAAAATTAGATGGATATCCTCCATCTAAATTATTATTGATACATAAAATGAAACTTAGCACGACACCTCATGCGTTACAGATCATATAGTCGAAACAAACTAGTAATCATGTCCACTTATTTAACAACTTCCAAGACTTTTGATCTCTGCTGACGTAGAAACCGTCTGGTCTCGCCTCCCAGTAGCAATTGTACTGATCGAATGTCTCACTGCAGTACTTCAGATCGATGTTCCTATCATACGTAACAAAACTTTTGTCTTTGGAGCCCCAATAGAAGTGACAAAAGAAGAGAGTTGTTTCAAAAAGGGTTAAGCGGAAGTTCCATTTGAATTCCGCCCCAGTGGAGAGCGTATGGTTTCCAAGATCATCATCCGCAGATTGACAATGAAGTCGCAATTCGTTTGGAACGCGACTGATGATGTGAACGCACGTAATAGACCTAGATATTATAGACGTAGATATTGTGTGACCAGATAAAAATGTCAAGATGAGTAAAGGAAGAAGGGAAAAGCGTACCATTGTACCCTTCGCAATGCCGAATTGGTATTGCTTGTGATTGTGATTGTCGTCTTCACCTCATTATATACACTTGGATGAAGCAATAGGATTTTTGCTTTTTTGGTATGTGAGCCAATTCGATTTTTGCTTTTTCAATTTTTTTTCTTTTTGCATGGGATTTTTCTTTATCCAAACTTTACAATCCAATCTCTATAATCCACCAAAATAATCTGTGCCAAACACCCAATCTCTATAATCCAAGCTTTACAATCCAATCTCAATTTTTGCAGATTGTAGATTACAAATTTTCGGACTGTAACGAGAATCCGTAAAAGTGTAATATGCATAATAAAATTTCCTAAAGATTTTGTGAGTGAAATTATGTGACTATTTGCAAAAAAAAAAAATCTGAAGGAGATTATGGGATTCTAGCTTCAAAAATCTGTAATGGAGTGTTCGTTGCAAATTCTAAAAATCATCAGCTTTTTGAAATTGTTTTAAGGCTGAAAAGCTGATTTTTAAAAAGCCACAATTTAGATACTTTTATATATTTTGAGAATTTGTGATTAGCATAGAGACCAAAATATTTTTTGTATAGGTGCTCGATCCACTTTTAATTTGATGTCCTTATCGTGCAACTGAATGGGAGCTATGGAGCTATTACAACTGGGTCCAGCCATGCAGAGACCCGAATTAAATTTCAATAATTTCGGTGTTTAATAAATGCTCGAATTGCAGATTATGTGAATAAGTGACTTAGGGTCTCGATGATATGATTTGGAAGAGTGGGGGTTGTTGTAATAATGAGTAGTGGAGGGGTGAGGGTGTAATATGTGTGTGGTGGTATATATGTGTGTGTATGTCAGGGGAGAGAGAGAGAGAAATTCACTTTACTCTCCCTCTCATCTCTCTCTGTTCTCTCCCTCTCCCGTCCGACTCTCTCTCTTGCTCCCTCACTCACCCTTGAGCTCAATACTCCTCATACCCACAAGGATCTACATCTACTTCACCTACAAATCGCGTTCTTGAACTTGTACTCGGTTGATTGGGGCTCGGAGGAGGTGTTCTTGGTGGATTTCAAGTCTTGGAGAGCTAGGGTTTGCTTGGAACGCTTGGGTTTGGCTTTGATATTTGAGGTAGGAATTTCTCACTGCTATTATATGTTTATGTGTTGATATGGTGCTTGAATTCATGTTTGATTGTCCCATTTGGGTCTTAATGAGTTCTGTCAAAAATCTGAAAATCGCTGCTCGAAACCATCTAGTAGCGATACTATTTTGGCATGGTATCGATACCGACGGGTCTTTATTCATGCTAGTCAATTGGTATCGATACCATTTTGGCATGGTATCGATACCAGGGCCTTAAGACAGATTTTCTTGTAATTTCAAACGGGCATAACTTTTTCATTCGAACACCATTTGGGGCATGTTATATATCGAAATTGATGTACGGAGAGTCTACTTTCCAATGGTGGTGGTCTCGTAGTCCCGTTCTAATCCAATAAGATGTTATAGCCAAAATAAGAATGGTTCATGGTATGATTTCGTGTGGACATTAGGGGTTGTATTGTGTTTGAACCTCATGTATGATTTGGTACACATCTAGGCCTTCGAGGTAGACATATTTGTATACATAGGAAATTCTTTTGTGCTTGATAATGCTAGAGATGGACACGAGAGACATTTTCTTATGTTTGATGCATAATACATCGCTTGCATAGTGTATAAGACATAATGATTTAAGATGTAGAAATCAATTTATCATTGAGAGTGAATTCACTTCTATATGTGATATGGGGATATGTGTGTGTGGTGATATAAGGAAATGATAATGTGATGGTAATGGGTACTGAAATGGGATTGTCTTGCTACTTCTATGTGATTGAATCCTGTTTTTGAATTCATCCTATGTGTTTGAGATAAATGGTTAGATGTAAAGTGTGTTAAGGGAAAGGTGGTACAGTGACCTCTATTGTGTGACATGAATTAGCTTCAGTAATGAAATAGGTATTTGTGGGGAGTAACGACTCCATGAATTGTCCGGGAAGAGCATTCGCTCATGACGGGAGATATTGGGTTGCAATGGTATATCTAAATAAAAGAAGGGTTAGCGGAATAAAACCATGAGTAGAATGCAACACTACAACACGAAAGGGCTATAGCGAGGAAATATGGCGAGGAAAGTGGATTTCGTCGCTAAAAGTACATTATCTGCGAGGAAATAGATTTCCTCGCCAAAAGACCGTTTCTAGCGAGGAAATCAGATTTCCTCGCCAAATGTAAGTTTTTAGCGAGGAAATCTGATGTCCTCGCCTCTTTTACGACTTATTAATTATATATATATATAATAGTCATTATTAATTATGTTCATATGTATTTGTAATATCACAATGGTAAGACATAATCAACTACATAGTTCAATACCATTATCAAATTTATTAAAATAAAAAATTGATAAACGGGAAAAAATAGTTTCCTCGTCAATCGCATTGAATTGGTGAAAAAATCTCATATTTGTCACTTTTCTTATTCTAATTAGCAATGAAAGATATCTTGAAGTGTAGGTATTGAGGATTTATTCCATAGTAATGAAAAACTCAACAAAAGATAATAAAGTTAAAAACATCTTGAAGTGATGTTGTATTGAAAATATCTCAAAGTAATTAGATCATCACAAATCTATTTTCAAAACATCTACATAAAATACACTATTTCACAAAAAAGAAAATTACACTAGTATTTCATATCTATTGTGCATTCATGCTGTAAAGAATTTTTTGTGTGAACCGTTATTGATTTTTATTTAAACCAACGTAGGTGATTCTAATGGCATTCCTTTATAAACAGATAAATATGTTAAACATTAATTTCAAATGCAATTTTGTAAGTATCATGCATATTTTTATATATACATGTACATACTGTGTGTGTGAGAGATATTGGGTAATTTAAAATTTTACAAAATTCGTTAAAGATGAAAAAAATTAAAAAGCATTGTCTTTAGTGCTTTTAGGATGATCTAATCTGAATATTTACAAATTTTGTTCATATTATTATAGCAATGATGAAAAAAGCTTTAAAAAATAACTACGAATCTATAATACCCTTTGTATTTGGCAAAAAGAAGAAGGTCAAACTCACTCTTAAAATTAAAAAATGACAGTGATGAAACTTGTCATTCATAATCTGATATTAAAATATATCTCAAGCTTATGACGACAAAAATCTCATTCCATAAAAGCTAAGGATAATTCCAACAAAAAATTAGAATAATCACACATATTATTAATCCTTCAAAAGTTGCTGTCGGATACCAATATTACATGTTTCAACCAAAAAAATTGTTGTGCTAGCAAAAAATTAAACTTGTTCAAATAAATTTTAGACACTATAAGAGTACAAAAAGTTGAAAGACCATAATTAATGTTGAAGAAACTAATTTGGAAAGGTGAAAGACATGCAAAAACATAATATATATAAAAAAGTTCACAATTTCACCCGGAAGTGCAAAGTTGTGCGGTGGATAGGTGTTGTGTCTCTTATACAAGAGAACCATGGTTCAAGTCCTGGGAGGGGCAAAAAACGCGGAGAGATTGTTTACTTTTTTGATTTATTTAGCGAGGAAAACTTTCCTCGCTAATTACTATTGGTAATAGTAAATTCACAGCCTTTAGCGGCGAATAATTCCCTCGCAAATGTGTCGGAATAGGCGAGGAATTTTTTTTCCTTGGTAAAGCCTTTTGCGACAAGGTTTAGGCTTTTCCTCGCTAATACATTTTGCGAGGAAATAGGGTGCTTTGGCGAGGAAACTAATTCTCGCTATAGCCCTTTCGTGTTGTAGTGATGGTTTGTTATTCGGATATGGTACTGTAGAGATGTACTTGCTATCTTTGCACGTGTGTTATTGTATATGTTGTAAAGTCGAGATATCGGATTGGTTATTCGGAATAGGATAAGGGGTAATGGTAGCCATGGGTATTTCGTATGGGTAGCAAATCTTTATGGTTAGACTAAACTCTTGGTGCGTGGTCTTTGTACTTTAATTCAGTAGTCGACGATGGAATAATTACCGGTCATGTTTTGTTTCACATTTGAAATACTGTACCTACTTCCGTTATTCATTCTACCTGTCATCCCATTTGCATATAATAGTTATGTAGATTTTTCTACTGAGCGCGTGTTTGCTCAACTCTTCATTTTCAGGTGTGATTCCGGAGCAGTAGCATAGAGTGATGTGCATGCATATATACAAGTGCATCCTTTTTGAAAGCCGATTTAGAAGAGCAGCATTGGCATCTTAGTATATTATGTTTTGGAAATTTATTATAAACACTTATTTCACTTTTCTTATTTATCATTATGAAATGATGGGCTGTGGTGCCAAATCCTGTAATCTTTTGAAACTAAAGTTTGGTGAATGAGGACAGTAAATTCTTTTGGGATATTATGTAAGCTAATGAGAGGATTTTAAATTGAGGGTGTGACAAGCCAATTAACTCTGTAGCACAAAATCATTATGGATATATTAAAATTTTAAGTATCAATGTGGAAACTTCGACTTAAATTTAATTGGTAATGAGTAGAGAAGACTCTCATATGAGAAAGCATACCCAAGCAATTTGGGATTATTTGTCTAACACCCCTCTCACGTGCAAGGTGCATTTTTATTTTATTTTTCTGATTAAAATGCAAGCTGCATTTAGTCTCTCATGTGTAACCATTTTCTAGGTCTATCATTGTACAGCCAAAAATTTCTCTTCTTCTTATTCTTTTCCTCCTTGTTCTTCGTCTCTCACGTGTAACCATTTCTCTCGCCAAAAAAGAGAAGAAGAAGACGATATAGTAATTTTTTGTGCATATGAATCTTGTTTGATAAATTTCGATGAAATTTTTTGAATATGCAAAAAAATCAAAAAATTATTTTTTTGAATATATTATTTTTAAGTTTGAAAATTTTAAAAAATACTTATTTTTTAAGAACCCGAGACAGGGCCTAATTGCGCTCAAATTCAACGGCGAGACTACTGTAGGCAGAGAATGATGGAGGAAGGTATGTGCTCTCTCTCTCTCTCTAACTTGGGGTTTGTGCGATTATGAATTCTTAGCGGTAATTTCCCTTCTTACTGGTAATTTACCTCCCTACTTTTGGTTGAATATCATGTCTTTGATGATCAACTATGGTTTATCGGGCTTGGTGCACCTTGTTATGTCGTCGGACTCATGTACCGGGTTCCTTGATGGTATGGGCCTATTTAAGTGATATCCTATTTATATTAGGAAGGAGGATTATAGCCTGTTTGGTAGAGATTAAAGGGAGGGGATATAGTCTTGTGCCGGATATAGAAATCCGGGTTCTCAATATCCTGCGTTTGTTTGGTTAATTTTGTCCCGGATATGGGTTAGGACTTGGGCAAAGCTTTATAAATACAAGGGTTGGTCGACTTGGTCCCCATTCTCTCTCAATGATTTTGCAGTCTTCCCATTCAGACTTAGCAACACAAAGGCAAGGCAAGAAAGTAGAAGGCCAACAATTGATTAACATGCTTATGATACTGTTTACACCCGTTTTTGGCACCCAGTCCTGGGCAAGCGCTGGAAGGCCATTTAATTATCATTCGATTAAATTGGGCTGCAAAATGAAGTTATATTGAGTTAAAATTAATGGGCCAAAATAATATTGTCTGGGCCCGATTAATTTTAACCCATTTCGGTCTGGAGATTGGAATTATGGGCTATGGGTCATGTTATTTATGAGTTTCTTGGACTTAAGATTAATGGGCCACATTAATTTTGGGATTTGGAGCAAGGCCGAATTAATTTTAGTCTTGAAGCTTGGCCCATGTTTTATTTTGTGAGAACTGGCCCATGATTTGTGGATAAATGGTTGTGGATTGACTCCAACCATTGAAGATTGTGGGTCGTGATGCATGAAATAATTGTTGCAAAGCCATGTGGTGAAATGGCCCCCACGTCCCTTGATTCTCACGCACAAAGGAAACAGTTGGGTTTTGTTTTCCAAAAGTTGAAAGCAATGAGGGACACATGGCAAGCTATGGACACTTGGGAAGTTGGCCACATGGCCATTTGACCCGGTCAAATGGTCCATGTTCTTTTACTTCCACAGGAGCAAAATGTGGAGAAGGCCCACTACTTTTCTAACTGCCCATGACCTTGTGGGTAATTGATTTTCACTTCCAGTAACTTTTCCTAACTACCCATGATCCCATGAGTTGGAAGTTACTTGGACACATGGCGCCACGAGAGGAGGACAACAAGCCCCTTGCATGCAGAAAAAATCGAAGACCCTTGGCCTATAAATACTAGAAGTCAAGAAGAAAAAAGGGTTCCCACACCAATCAAGCTCAACGCTTAAAAATCAAAGCCTTCCCAGCGAAACAATTATCTCTTTTTTCTCACCTTCACTCAATTACTTCACCAAGTAATTCGAGTTTCGTCTCTCTTGTATCCCATGCAACTTTGTTATTACGAAACATAATAAAGTTATTCCTATCTCTCTCCATCCCCTACTTTATTATTACGATATAGTAAAGTAATTCTAATTCTACGTTGTTACTTTCTTTCCTACACGGTTAGGAAATTATTAAGTCCTCGCACGAAGAGGCAAAACCACGGACCTTCATTGCAATCCAGCCCTTAGGTTGCAGCACTATCGCCCTCTCAGATCTAGAAGTCAGAACAGGGACGCCCAGTCCTTCACGTTGGACGCGACAAGTCCTGGCACGCCCGCTCAGTCCTTGAGCCATTTCGGAGCTAAACAGATACATAGCATGTTAATAATCTGACCAACAATTTGTTAACATGCTCATGATTCATAGCATGTTTCTTTTTATTTCATGCATAAAGGTATATTTATTGTGCAAATTTGTGAGCATGAGTTTCTCTATTTTGAATCAGCTTTAGTGGCTTTGCAATCTCCACACAATTATCTACCATTAAGAAGTTGGACGGGGATGGGACTAATTTGGACGAGTGGAAAGAGATACTTTAATGTAGGCCTGTCAATGGATCGGATCCGATCTGGATCCAATCCGAAAAATCCGATAACGGATTCGGATCCGGATCGGTTCTGATTAAATCCGTTATCAATCCGAATCCGAACTTTATTTTTTTTTAACTTTTTATAAATTTTTTAAAAAAAAACTATTTTGAAAAAAAAATGTTTAAGAAGTGTATTTTTATTTTCAATTTTTTATTTTATTTTATTTTATTTTTGGAAAATAATTTTTTTAAAAAAACATATATATATATTTTTGCTAAAATTTTTGAAGTAAAAAAGTTTTCGGATCGGATTCGGTTCGGATCCAAATTTTTCGGATCGGATCCGGATTACCACTATCGGATTTGAGTCTTATCTACCCATATTCATTGGAGCTGATTTTTTATAGAGTCCCATAAAAAATACTGTAATTTTAAAATTTATGAATATTTTTATATATTTTTTGGAGCCCGAAATAGGCTTTGCGATGGACATATACGGTGGGTGTGTGAGGTGGTCCTAGCATTTCTACGGGTAGTCCCATGCATACAAGTAGTATAATAATAAACTAATGAGTAGCGGATGAACAGTGGGTAGTCAAAAGAAACGAGGCCCTGTTCCATTTGTATTTTTTCACGAGCTTGAAGCGAGGCTGATGCATACCATATTTGTCCATTTCCCTAGCTACTTTAGCCAAAAGAGGAGTTTGCCTCTTCTGATGTGGATGCCCTAATGACCGTGGCGTAAAGTTGGCGGCAAGGGGGTGTATTGGTTGAAGTGTTGCATGCAGCGGTAACTGCCCATACCTATATGTAATGGCCGGGCTGCAATATATTGCCTACGTCCACTTGGGCATACCACTAGGTCTTTCTTCAAAAGCTATATTGTAGTTCCCAATGCCGTGGTGTGGTGTGAGATGGAAAGATTTTTGGATACTTTGAAACTTTGAAGAGATTAATGCCTTTTAAAAGGAGGTAAGTTGACAGTTTTTCTACTTATATATTGTCTGTTTGAACCATTCATGTTTCTTTTTTTTTTTTGAGGAGACTGGAGAAATTTTGGAAGGTTGCTCATGATCATCCTCCTATCCATTAGGATCCTCAGGACTTGATGAAAGTGGGTGATTGACTGGAACTGTATGTACAAAAGCGTCAATCATGTTATTCTTAGGTAGCTTAATGAACTCAGAATTTGGCTTGGATCATGTCACCTTTGGTGGGAGAACGTAGCGTCAGATTAGAGCATCTCCAATAGACTCAACTTGATTCTAAGCAAATTGACTACTGAAACTCAAATTCTATTTTGAGTAGTCACAAAATACATACCTTTTCCAATAGCCTAAGCAAATGCCTCTTTAAATCCCAAAATTCTATTTGAAAAAAAAATTAAAAAAAATCCAAAACCCATTCTCCCCCAAATCAGGAAACCTGAAACCGCGGATTCAAACCTCCTCGGAAGACTTCAGTCCCTTCCCCATAGCACCCACCACCATCTGCCATACCCACCTGTGCCGGCTACACTTCTCCGACGACTGGTGAATTTCACGATGCCGTGCAGATCGTGGGTGTGGGGAGAGAGAGAGAGAGAGAGCAATAAGATTCACAAAGAAACCCAGAAGAACAACAACAAATCAATTAACAATTAGCGGAATTAACTCACTGTGAGCAATCCGGCGAAATTAACTCAGCATGAAAAAGGATGGTGAGTAGTTGCCGCTGGCTGTGACGACGGAGCCCTCGCCGGAAAATCACCATTGATTGTGATGGAGCCGTTGCTGGAAAATCACCCCTGACTGTGAGTAACCTTTTCCGTCTGCGGCAACGAGTGGCGGAACAGTTGGTGAGAGAGAGAGAGAGGGGCAAGGGCTACAGTAGCTCGCCCGTCGCAACGAGTCACTGTAGCAAACTGGGTTCTGTCGAGGTTGGAAGCGAGGCCATTGGGTGAGGGTTTTGAGGGTTTGCCTCGCGTAAGAGACGAAAAGTGAGAAGAGAAGAGGCTATTGGAGATGCTCTTATACATGAAATTTAATTTGGTCGACAAAAAACTGAGATCCCATTCGTTTTGGGATTTTAGATTTGTAGGTAATGCGTATAAAGAAAAATAGAGTAATGATTGGAAATAGAGGTAATGATTGGAGAGAGATAGAGAGAAAAATGAAAGTAATAATTGAAGAGAAATAAGATAATGATTAGAATTCAAAATCCAAAACCCTTAAACGAACAAGATCCTTGGGCCCCGTTTGATAACCATACTAGGCCTTGGGATTGGACTACCAATCCCATGGGTTTCATAATAACATGTTTGGTAACCAAAAAGGGGTGTGGATTAACAATCCCATGGGCTTGAGAGCTTGGCATTATGGGGTATTTGTAGAGGCCTCTAGCACATGGTATTAGGGGGTATTAGTAGAGGTCTCAAGCAAAAATGGAAATGTATACTATCAATTCCATTACCTAATCCCATCTCAAACAAACATACTCATCACCAATCCCATCTCCTTATCAATCCCTTCTCATTACCAATCCCAATCCTAATCCCATCTCCTTACGAATCCCAACCATCTATCCCTGTTATCAAACGAGCCCTTGGTGTCTACTTACATTAGGCCTGGCCTGCATCAAAAGGAGAAAATTTTCAGTGCCGGGTGGATACCACGTGGTGCCCGCTCGGCACATCCAAACCGTCCGATGCGATTTTGGACGGCTCAAATTTGGAGAGAGAGAAAAAAAAAAGAGAGAGAGAGAGAGGAGGAGTAAGCGGAGAGAGAATGTTTCAATCTGAGCCGTCCAAAAGTGCATCAGATGGCTCGGGAGTGCCGAGCGGGCACCACGTGGGATATACCCGCTCGGCACTGAAAAATTTCTCCTTTACTTCCCTCTTCAAACTAAATTATGAGCCAAAAATGAAAAAAAACAAAACAAAACAAAACCCCCACATTAGGCTCTTTCCCTCTCTCTACTTTGAAAAATTCCCACCTTTGCTACCATAACTCTCTAATTCCCACGAGTCACTATTCACTTGTTACTTATTATTTTAGAGAAATGATATTGGCACTCCAAAAATTGATGCTGGCACTCCAAAATCATTGTAACTCCAAAGCCACTTTCCTTTGTTTTTTGGAGTGCCTGCATCAATTTTTGGAGTGCCAATATCATTTCCCTTATTTTAATGTTTTCATTCCACTGTTCACTCTACAGTGACTCGGCTTAATTTTTTTTTTAGACCTTAATTATTTGGTTCAACGATTCTCTTAGGGGTCTCATATATATGAAGGTCCGAGGGACAAATACAAATTACAACCCTTTAGGATAAAATGATCAGAAAAATAAAAATTTTGCATCAGTTCAAATAGATTAAAAATTAATTAGAGCACTTAATTTTTTTAAACTGTTTATATATTACTAAAATATAATAAATAACAAGTGAACAATTGCTCGGAATGCGATAGTTTGGTGATTTTTTTAGAATAAAGAAATAACATTTTTAATGGAATAATTTTAATATAAAGAATGATGCAGTAGAGATTTTAAAAGTAATAAAGTAACTTTATGGGAAAATGACGGTCCCAGGACGTGTTTGATAATTAATACCCGCTAAGGATAAACTAACAACATTTGTTAATGCTGAAAATGTCCTTGGCGGGTATTAATTATCAAAACACATCATTGGCCGTCATTTTTCCAAAATTTTTAAGGTTTAAATTGGTCCAAAATGTAGAGAGTATGATGCGAATGCTCCTACTATAAGAGATGAGAAACTAACGGGCCGGTCTAGTTTCTTAGGCCTTTGTTCCCGCAAAGTCCATCCCAAAATCAAAAAAGCACCGACAACTCTACAATCTACTAACTTTCTACCCAAAATATCCCTCCTATCCAATGACAGAGCCCTTCCCCGGGAAATCACAACCTTAAAACACAACTACGACGGTCACTCATGACCTGGTTCCCATACGAATCATGGCAGTCAATGAGATGGCGCTAGACCATTGTAAATGGAGAGAAATAGAAGAGGAAACCTTAGGTTAGGAGAAATTTTTCAGTGCCGGGTGGGCACAAGCCACGTGGTGCCGAGCACGCATCTCAGCCGTCAATAGATTTGGGCCGTCCAAAACACATTTGGGCGGCCGAGATGGTGCTCAGCACCACGTGACCCGTGCCCACCCAGCACTGAAAAACTTCTCCTAACCCCAACATATGAGCAAATTAAGTTACTGGTTTTTTAGGCAGCAAGGGAGATTCTCTTAGTTTTTGGCGCCTGTTAATTGGAGTTCACGATGCCTTTCTAGCTATAACTCATTGATTTGGGCATTTGCCCTTTCGAGCACGTAGGCCTTACCCCAACATATGAGCTTTAGATAGGTAAAAAAAAGGCTCCTCAATCCAAGTAGAACAATGCTTGCAAGGACGCTAACATCCTTCAAGGGACTTCCAAGTGCTCAAATTTACCTGCCCCCCCATGGCGCGTTAGCCATGATCACCTGAAGGGTTGATGAATGCTGAGACCTGTCACTTGAATGTAATAAACACTTCCTTAACCGAAATCTCTTCTGTTAACTTGAATGACATGCATCAACCCAACGAAGATATCTTACGATTCTTGACAATCATACAAGCGGCCAAGTGGTCTGTAAAATTCTGAGGGCCTGAAGAAAGAGCTTTTTTCATGAGTAATGAAGAGCAAGAAGTGCCAAGTAATTATGAAGAGCAAGAAGTGCCAAGTAATTATATTAGGGCCTGAAGAAAGAGCTTTTTTCATGAGTAATGGACAGGCAGGCCAAGATTAGAGACAATGGTGGATGTTTTGGTCTCTATGTTTCATGGCTTCCCAGGGCCCAGGGGTTAAAGTAAAACACCAAAGGTTGGTACAGGGATTAACTGCAGGGCTAGTTTCACTGAGAAAATTGGATTATTTATATCCTCCACTGCCATGGAATCCTGCTTGGCTGTTGTAACTTGTACTCCTAATATGATATCTGTCGTGGCACGTTTAGCACACCTGCTTTTAAACGATGTAACTTTCAAGATTCTGAAATAAATGGACAAGTTGATCAGTGTTCAATGAAACTAACCTCCTATTATTCACCAATTGGTTTAGAGAGAACCACTGTTATAACTGGAACTACTTCTACCTGTAGCGTATCACATTTCTGACATTTTCGTTCTGTTCTAGATACGACACCAATCTGCTTTCTTGTTGGCAGTGGTGCAAAATTCAAGTTCACGGTTTGAGGGCCGTGAAGAAAGCAGCAGCATGGTGTTCAATATCTGTTCCGTGAGTGGGATTACAATCCCGCGCTTCATGGCATGTTGCTTTCAGTCGGGATGATGTTGAGCTTCTACAGAGAAGTCTTCTTTGTAAGTAGTTATAAGTTGGTCTCATCACGCTATAATGTGGTCAGCGATATTCTCTTCGACTTTTTTACATTTTAGAACCCCCCGTGTTTTGGAAGTTATCGTTTGAAAGTTTATTTTTATTAGTCAAATGGTGGTTTGAAAGCTCCAAGCAATAGATTGAAGTTATGAATGCTGATAAATGCAGGTTTTTATGGAAGCAAATATTGCTAGTGAAGTGTTTCCAAATTGCTAAAGGAAACAAGTCAAGAAGTCTTTCAGGTATGAAACTGAATGTTCTCAGCTCATTCATCTTTCTGCATATTCTCATTCAGGGGCAACACAGCCTTTTACTTTACTATTCAGGGGCATCACACGTTTCGAAGACCCCACCGCGGCCTAAATATGACATCCTACATGCACAATAGATACGATCGGGAAGCATTATCACCCTATAAGAATGGAAAGAAAAAACTCTGCGAGATACGCTTGAATGCTTTGTTGCTTAAAGTTTGAATAGATTGTGAATAATCGCGAAACTGCAGGTTAATAAGAGAGGGAGAATCAGAAGAAGAAAAAAAATCTAAAATGGAGTCTTTCTCTAGCGTTTAAGCTATTACTCCCACAAAAAAATACACTACCTCGCATGCTAAACAAACATTTTTTTATGAATCTGCTTATGAGCAATTACCTTAAAACAACACCAAATCCCATTGTTTGGTTATAGACTTCTAACGTTACACTGCTTGGTCACATAACTTTCTATGTGTTTTTCTGCAACTTCATAGGCGACTGAATCCAAACCGTGATTCAAGCGCCTCGAATTCGTGCCACAACTCTCAACACGTTCAAGATTCAGGTTGAATATCTTGGGCACAAGCTTACTACACCTTCTTTCTTTTCCTTCATTTCTTGATCTCTATGATTTTTCTTTCTCCTCGAGCTCCATTGAGATTTTGCTTCAATAGATTTTTGATGCACTGGGCTTTTAAGTCCACAAGGCTTGGGCTTCAACCGCCAGGGGAAGAAAACTTCCAAGCCACAGCTTTTCGCTGAAGGGTAAGGTTGTGAAACACATGATCCCCTGCTGGATTTGCTAGATTGAGGAAGCCTATTGTTCAAATTCTTGGCAATAGCTAAAGCAGACGACGATGCAGCCAATGCAGCAGCGTCTGGCAGAAATCGCTGTATGATGAAACTCGGAGATAGAGCACCCCTAGTCTCCTCAATTTCCGAATTCACCCTTCCTAATCCATTGCAATAGGTTGATTCGCCTAATGAGAACATGTCAATGGCATCAGAGAAAACATCATGCCCATCATCATCGAAATCACCATCACAGCCTTTGTCATCTTCCTCCTCGCCATCATTATCATCATCATCATCAACGTGACATTGATCTCTGTCACGTATTTTGGTTGTTACTTTTGGTGGATGCCATCTACTCGGTGGGAGTTTTGGAGGGAGGTCAAGAGTGACACATTTTTCTAATGCTTTAGGCTTTCCAGGAATCTGCTCCCAAGAAAATGGTACCCCGTCGCTTGTATCGACCCAACTGCCTCTTGAGCTTCTGCGAGACAACCGTAAGCCATTTGCGCTACTTGGGCGTCGCGTGGACAAAAATGGGGCATTGTAGTCTAGCTTTCTAGTGCATTTTGTAGCTGTAGCTTTCTCTTTTTGTTCCTCCATGTATAAAAATGTAGCTTCTATTTTCTGGAACAGGGATGGAGTACTCAAAATAAGTGCTAGAAACTTTGATTTTCTTAGGTAGGTGGGGATACATAATAAGAAGCAGTTGGAAGCAATAGGAATCTTGTGCACCCATTAAAAGTCCATCTTAAAAGGTCACAGGTGAGGTAGAGAGAAAGCCTTTTTCTTGGTAGCAACTGCCTCTTGTGAAGGATCATCTGTGAACGCTTTTACACTTGACACTCCGCGTTATATGAGGCAGGCAGGGTACGTCAATATTGTTGACTTAACACAAAAATAAAAAGGTTCGCTGGAGAATTCCAACTGGAAAATAGATTAGATTTCAAAACAGTCAGATTGTTTGAGAAGGGTGTACAATTGAATGAATGGTCCTTCAACTTCACACTACGTTTGCATTTGGGAATAGTTTCTTTGCCTTTGCCTCGATGTTTTATGAGAGAGAGAAGAACCACTGAAGTGGATTGTATATTACTACTTAACAAATCACTACTTCCTGTAGTTAGGTACTCGCACGGGGGGGGTGTTTTTTGGCTTTTAAGGAGGCCGGCATAGCATTGAAGTTAGTCATATTCCATGTTAACGGGTGTACTTATAAGCGGGCTAGCAAGCCTTTTAATAGGCCCAATCTAGAAACTCAATTCCGCTCGCTGAAAATGTATGATTCTTCAAAAGACATATTCCATGTTAACGGGTGTACTTATAAGCGGGTTAGCAAGCCTTTTTAATAGGCCCAATCTAGAAACTCAATTCTGCTCGCCGAAAATGTACTATTCTTCAAAAGAATCTTTAAAAAATTTATTAAATATGCACTATTAAAGTGTAATGATTCTTCAACAGAATATTAATTGTAAATTCTCGATACTGTAACTGAAGCTTCAAAGGCTTATTTATTTCATTATTCTTCTATTTTGTAATTTTTTTTCCATGTAAGCTGGTCTCTTGCGTGGGCTACCAGTTTTATGGGTCTCTTTAAGCAGGCCAGGCCTAATTGATATTTCTTCGTGCTAGTAGGTTTCAGAAACCCTGAATATCTAGTTTGTCCAGTTGAAACTTATATCTCAGATTAACGATAGGGGAGTGATTTTGCCACTCCTTTTTTTGTTAATGCCACTCCCCTTTGTGTCTTTATTGATTGATGATTTGTTTTGTGAGAGAAAGGGAGTGGCATTAACAAAAAGGGGAGTGGCCCTTAACAATATTGAATTTGTGTGTACTATTTCGTTCTTATTCATTGTTAACTTCTTGTTTGCTGCTGATTCGTTCAAGAATTAAGGTTTTTTTTTTTTTTTAATCTTTGTTGTTGCATTTTCGAACTTCACTGGAAAATTGACATGCCAGTGAAAGACATTAAGATTATTCTCCACAATTTTAGTTTCCAATCACAATGCTTTCGCCAATAATACTTTGCTATTTTCACATAGCGTTAGATTATAGATGTTTTTTTTTTGGTAAATGATGCATTTTATAGCCAACCAAGCAAAAACTCAGGGGAGGAAAACCCCTTTACAATCAAACTTTACGAAGAAAGCCTACAACAAACTACTAAACGTCAAAACCCCTAAGGGACAGAATTCCCCAACATTTTAGAAGAGATTTGCCAAAGATTACAAATACTTTGGTTCTCAACTATGTTGGGGATATTCCTCCATGGACAGATTCTAAGCTTCAGATTTTCTTGTATGCAGGCAAAGATTTCATCTGGACTCTTAGAGCCGCCACCAAACACTCGTGAGTTCCTTTCAAGTCAAATAAAGTACACCCCAGCGGCAAAAGCTAACTTGATGTAAGAGCCCGAAAAGCTGTCCCTTTACTGAAATTGAGAGCCCAGTCTAGTTCATCCTCCCATTTACTAGCTGACCTATGAATCTGAAACTTGTTAAGAATAGACTCCCAAATCTGCCTAGAAAAATGGCAGTCAAAGAAAAGATGAGCTGCAGATTCCTCAGTCTGAGAGCAGAGAATGCAGAGGGAATCAATTCGCATACCCCACCTCTTGAGCCTGTCTCTTGTAGCAAGCCTCTTAAGGCAAGCAACCCAAAGAATAAAAGCCCATTTTGGAACATTTTGGGAATACCAGACAAAGGAAGACCATCGTACCTTTGGGCTTTTGTTCCTTATAGCTTCCCATGTATGTTTGGTAGAGTAAAGACCAGTAGAAGAGGTGGACCAAGTAATCAGATCATCTCCATCCCTCAAAGTTAAAGTAGGGGTTGAGGCTTGAATCTGCTGAATTGTCCTGTTTCTGGTCCTAGGCCAGTGCCACTCACCATTCACAATATAAGAACTAGCTTTATCATATAAAGAGGAACTAAGTCTGGATAAAGACATGTCATCGAAGAGTTTGTAGAGGGGACCATTTGGATGCCAATTATCAAGCCAAATGAAGGTGGCTTGCCCGTTTCCGATAGAATGTTTAACAAAGTTCTGCCCCAAATTCCTTAGTTTCATCAGTTTTCTAACTGTCCAAGAACAATAATTTGGGATAGGCATATGCCAGAAGTTGCGGCTTTTAATAATGTAACTAAGCAAGAGTTAGATGTTAATCTTGCAATAGATGAACTTTTGATCGACAAAAAACTGAGTGTATTCTAAGCAAGAGTTAGGTGGTGTATACTGGAAAATGGATATAGGTTTTCTATTTCACATCAAGTTACTCATCTTGGACACGCGGAAGTATCATTTTTTTTTTCTTCTTTTTCTTATATGCCTGATAGACCGTTTTGTGGTGCCCATATTCGTTCTTGGTAATCCGTGGGCTTCCAAAATTTAACCGATGTTGCATGCTTTTCCTGTGTTTAGTGACACATGATCTGTGTCATACGACCGATTGGACCATGTGGGATTTGAGCTGCTAGTCTGCTACAGATCGAGGAGGGCCATTGCGTTCATTACCCTCTTCCCTGTACTGGCCGCTTGCACTGATAAGAAAACAAGTCATAAACCAAACAAAATCGTGATGATTTGATGTTTAGTGGGCCTTGCTGGAAAGTGTGATTTGCTTGGGTCTACGATTATGATCATGCAATTTTAATTACTGCATTGCTGGCATCCAATTTACAAAGATGAACCTGAAATTTATCCCACTTGTTCATCGTATGAACTATGAACTCTGTCATCTTGTTCCATTATTGTAAGGACAAAGGCTGTTGATAAAGCATGCACTATTGCAGCTCTTTCCTGAACCGTGTATTTGAATATGATGGCTTAGAGATGCACCCTGTTGGCCTCTCCACACATGGCTTTTCCATTATGAGTTGGGAAAATAATTTCCAACGAAGGAATGTCATTACATCAGTGGTAACACTATTAGATGTCAAAGTGGGGTGCCTATGTGTTTCGAAATGCGATTGTGTGGATGGAATAATGACAAAATATTACTGAGTCATACGCGAATCTTCGACCCCAGTAAGGCCATATACACCTTGAATTATTGGTCAATGGGATACGATCCCAACACCAACTTCTTTTTGCCTATAATTAATTCTTGTGTTACTTGAATGGAGCATGCTATTCTATGCTGGAAATGGGAACTTGGTTTTAGGTATCGAGTTTTTGATAGACCCACCGAAAGAATTCCCATTAGCTCCTTGCTACTCGCACTATTTTCCGTTCTTCTTTTGCTTGCTTTGCTTAGTGGTGTGTCCCTATCAATGTTTATGAAGCCACCACTGAATGTATATATTGGGTGGCCTTGGCTTTTCCTTGCTAGCATAAAATGCATTTTTACATTTCAACGTTCCCACTCTATGACGAGGTCGATATGATTCACTCTTAATTTTTTTTGATGAATTTGTCCAATGGTGGCGACGATAGGCAATAGTATATTAGTTTTTGGACCCACCTTGCACCACCAACCCATCTTTCCAACTTTGTCAAACTAGCTTGTTATCAGTGCCTTCTCACTGGATTCCGTTGAGCATTAGAACGTGAGATGATTCTCATAGACTTGGAAATGCATATCCTATCATGCGGTGATTCAGTTTATAATACGTGAAAGGTGATCGATAGAAGCTGACAGTTTCTTTTGTATGCAGTATCGTTAGACAGATGCATATAAGAAAGCAACTATAACTCGTGAAAATTTAACGAGAAAACTTGTCAATATATGCTCTTTCGTACAGTACTTGGCTTGAAAATGATTTGAATGGTCTCCATAGTGCTAGGGCGATTTGACAAATGGATGATCCTTGCTCTCAGAGGGTCCATGCACGCTTCAAATGTCATTGAGGAATTAAACGGTCTATATCGAATCTATGAGGAATAGATGGATTTCTCAATAAAACTAAGCACCCAAAACAGGAAACAATAAGTCTTGCTCTATGTCAACAGTATTGAGAGTAACATTCAAACTATGCCCACAAAGTACAAGTGACCGACATCCAGTGTACTTGTCAAGTCATCCTTGAATACAAGAGATCGAATCTTCTTGTCTTTTCACTCTTTTTGTCGCGTTAGATAAGAGAACCTGCCAATTGTCTTGAGTTATAACCTATAAGGTGTTTTGTCGTTTGCTACGCAATGCAGGGGAAAGGAATGTGGCTTCAGTGCTTCCTGAAATCATGGAGAAAATAGCACAGTGAATTAGTGCAAGGAATGATAGTGGAACACTTGGTTGGAAAGGTAACACTATCGACACTATCTGAATCTAGTATTTTCAAATTCTCAAATTCGTGGTCAAAAGAATCCCAAATGTTTTGTTGGATGTGCTGCACTGCAGCTTCATTCTGTATCACAACTACAGATTCCAATTTTGTTGTGCATGTGGATTTTTTCGGCGGTTTGTTATATTTTACAAGAAAGTGGCAAGTCCATTAATCCACACCATCAGATTCTTTAGTAAAATAAATTGCCTGTATCTCAAACTAATAGATTTTACTGCTAAAGTAAGATACGATGAGAATATATTAGTTCATAAACTAATAGACTCTACTGCATTCTAGTCACAGTGCATGTACACGGATGCATCACCACGGGGAGGGGAATGGTTCTTTTTCCCTTCTATCCTTTCTAGTTTTTGGAGGTTATAATTAACCAATGTGGGACAAGCTCTGACCAAACTGATAGGGGAAGTGAAGACCGAAGGATTCTATCTTCATTTACTTTTGCAGTTAAAGCGTAGCATATTTATGTTCTCAACTCTCTCTTACAGTCTTACCCCTATATTCAACACGAAAGTATATTTTACTACTTACCCTTGCTGTTACTACTTACGATTGGAGCTCTCCTTTAACCGATACATCACAAGTTTCTCAACACCCTTTCGTATTTAAGATGTGGTCACGTGGGGATCGCATGCCGGTCCAACCCCACAAATGGAAACTGATGCTTGCTATGGTTCTCTCAGGCCTGCAACTCGAAGTATTGTATTATAACAAATTTATGCTTCTCTTTATAAGTTATTGGCTAGTTGTCAACTTGGTTTCAAAACCTTCAGATTACGCTGATCTTATCTGTCAACTTTAGAGTTAAAGTCCAGTTAAAGCCGTTGAGGTTCATCTTGGTAATTTTGAATCCTCTATCGGGAACCTTGACCATTGATTAGGTTTGAACTAGTTAGTGTGGTATGTAAATTCAAGACAGCATATAGTGACATAGTGCCAATAAGTCTAAAAGGAATTTGTGCCTAGTCCATCCGTAATAATATAAGCATCCTGCATTGGTCGGACCACTGGGTGATGGCCTTTACTGGGAAGCGGGAACCATGAAACATTGGCCATGGCAAACGTCATGCTAGAAATTCAGTGGCACAAAGGTAAGTAGAGCTTTAGCAAGTAGGATTCGGGCGTTGCTAATGTTTGTGAGACAGAAAAGATAACTCATAATCCTACACGATCACTTCTTACCTTCAGAATATACCACAGAAATTTTACGTACACTATGTTTCTGTGTGTGTTGATATAAATGTACATATATTATCTCCAACTATGTAAAGGAGCATGAGGATATAGTATGCAAGAATTGTTCTCAAGAAAGAGAAAAAGCAGGAAAGGTGGTTGTAGTACAATAATAGTAGTTTTTTGTAGTGGTAGCAGGTAATTTGGTAGGTGTATTAGGAGGAATAGGTTCTAATGCCACTGTTCTCTCAAAACAAGTAGAGTTTCGGAAAAGAAGATGGTGATGATGCGGGTGGCGAAGATGACAGCATCGACAAACAAATGCTTGGTTCCTGCCTCCCCAAGGATAACGATTTGTAGCATTGTTTTCAGTATCCTCAGCTTTGTATCTTGATGGTTGATTGACTATATTTGATATACTTCTGTATACACTCAGAGAGAAGACACGAGTAAAATACCCATTCTGTTTTGTGAATGTAGGGTGCATCGGCTTGTGGGGCTGGTTAGCAAACCAAACGAACACACGAGGTATACCTTGTTTTCCCCATTTTTCATGCCCTCAAACGAACATAAGATTTTCCAAGTGTTTGCTGATGTTTTCCATTTCCATTTCTGGTTCATAATCATAGTTAAGGAGACTCGAACACGAGTCTCTTTATCGGGAGAACGTGAACCTAAACTACGAATATCACCGTTCTGAATTATCAACCTTAAGCCTGAACATGCAAGCATGGGCTTGCATCTGCTGTCTTTCACGGTGTCCTCCATCGTTATAAGCAAAAGCTTTAACTCAATATAGGAGTAGAAATCTGAGCAACAAATCATACATGGTCAAACTATTATGTTCTTCTTGCTTGCAATAATGAATGAAATTTCATGATTGTTTCTCTTACCTTCCATCACATATTCAAAGACTTCAATCGTAGCCAAGGATGTTTCCACTAAATAGGAAAGATCTATCGCAATTTTATCGATCAATACCTTATTGCTGCATTATTGCAGAAAAGAATGTAAAAAAAGGGGGAAGGAAGCAGTCAAGCAGACAATGGTGGGGTCATTTGCTTATCACTTCACTCTCTCATCCAATTGCTTCATTCTTTGCATAATCTACAGGTTGTAGCCATTAGTATCCCTGTCGTAGCTTTGCTTCATAACTTGTGGCACTAATTGGTGCATAATGCACCTAAAAATACTATCGTGTGCACTACACTAAGATCTTGAGCAACCGATCCGGCAGAACAACTCAAGAGATAAAGAAGTCTCGTTAATTACAACCACATATGCACACTGTGTGTGTATGTAATCTTGTTTACTGTACACAGATGCATGTCGACAACTACCTAACTAAAATCATTGGTAGAGACGCGCGTCGTGTAATGCGCCATCTTATTAGATCTACGTCACCTTGTTTTGATTAGCAGTTCGAAAGTATGCGTGATCAACTAAACGATGATTGTTTGCAGGATTGGAGAGATGTAAATGACTATTAGTAGCAGAAAGAGGTGTACAAAATTGGAAAGTTACGTAATTAGCCTTTGCTAATCTCGTCGTACGCGAACATTTAGGTGGAATCATCCATTGAAACGGCATGTTATGTGCCACTTCAGTATATACCATTTGTGACTTTGCGTATCTTTATTAGCAGTCTGATCAATTAAAGATTGTTATTTGCTGGAGTGGACGTGTAAATAAATATTAGGAGCAGGGTTTTAAATCGCAGAATCGGGAAACGTAACGGTATTGGTGACACCGCCGATATCGGACAGTATCAGATAGACGACAGTGTCGGCCAATACGTAGGCAAATAGCAGTATCGGACGTCCAAAATCTGGAAATCCCTTTAAGTATCGACCGATACCTGATACGATTCGTAACGGCCTTTATTTAAAACCTTGATTTGGATTGAAAAGAAGTGTGCAAATGGAAAGTTACCCAATTAGCCTTTGCTAATCTCAAGGTATGTGTACGCCTAAGGTACAATCATCGATAGAAACATCCTATAATGCGTCACGCCACTCTATCATATGTATGCTGGTTTTATGCATTTTGATTAGCAGTTGGAAAGCAAGAGTGATCATTTTAGAGACGTTTATTTGCAGGATTGGATAGGGAAACGACTAAGAAAATCGAAAAGAGGTGAGCGATTGGAGAGCCGCCTAGTTAGTGGTTGCTACTAAACAAGATTAGTTTCGTGAACCCCAGGGATTGGCACGGTTGTCAAGGCCTGCGATTTAGGGATTTGCGCCCTCCCAAGGTCTCAGGTTCGAAATCTCCCAGGTGTTTATCAACTCCTTTGGGGCAAGTCCATGCGGAGCTTTAATGGGGCTCCCCGCAAGTGGGCGGTGGAATTGGGTTTCCAAGATAGTCGAAGTGCGCGTAAGCTGGTCCGGATACCTGAGTTATCAAAAGACGAGATTGGTTTCGTGTTTTTTTTTTTTTGGTAAAGAGATTGGTTTCGTGTTGGTATTGGTTGTTAGTGCTAATTGCTACCAGATTTTATGTAGTAAAGCTGCATTTGGATAAAGGTAAGGGATGATAACTGGCTTTTGAATTCTTTATTTTGTTTCGTTGGACTAATGAAGCTTTTAGTTATCTGAATGGAATTTGCTTTATCTTGTGCCCCTTTATAAAATCAAAGAACCTGGTTTTCAATGTTTGTAAAACACAAGCTGGAATGTGTGGGGGCGTGACTTATCCTTGAACCTTCTGAACCCCTTCTTGTTGCTTGAACCGTGATGACTTTGACCGGTGACGCCGTGTACCTGCAAACCGGAGGGTGGTGTTCCTCCGGGTAAAAGCTCCGATGGTCTAGTAAGAGTCGGAGGGAGGAGGAGGAAGAAGTTTGGTAGGGGAATATAAGCTCAGGGGAGAAGAAAATCTAACCCTTTTCCCAGAAGGGGTACTTTGCTATTTATAGGCGGAGGTTTGGAGTATTGAACAAGGTGGAAGTGTATCGCATGCACGTTGCTACGCTCGGATGACGTCACATGTCAGAAGCACTCGATGGATCCCGCCCTCCTAGGCCTGCAGACCCACATGGACCCACGTGGGTCAGTGTCAGATACGTCCCATCGGTTATCAGAGAAGTGAATGTACTTATCTTTGCTTCTATCAGCAGAAGCTTCCAGAACATTCTGCAACCGCCTTAGCCGAAGAACACTTCCGAACATGGGATCTGCCGAGGATGAGACTTGCTCGTCGATCCATACGCTCGAACTGGGAGGTTGCTCACCCGAGTAAATTGGACCTATGCCGAACAAGGGTGTTGCGAGTCCACTCGGAGAACCAACTTATGTTCGGCGAACACCCGCAAGACTAACCAACGTTCGGTTGGTGATTGGGATGACGCGTTGACTTTGACTTCTCTCACACGGACGAACTGAGACAGCTGGACCATGGGCCCGGAAGGTCATCCCAATGAACCCTTCGGATATTTCGGCCCACTACAGAATGAACTACTGGGAAAATCTCAGCCTATGTTGTTGAGTACTCTTTTTCGGGGTTGTCTTGCCCCGACACTCCTATTCATTACACATATTCGCAGGGTTTATACAGTTAATACTGGACACCACAAAAATAAGTGGTGGATAAAGATGTTGGAGCACCACTACGTGGTGCATGCCCCAAGACCACCAAATAATTTTTCCTTTTTGGGTGCTCAAACCTTTTTCTTCTCTGATTAAATTATTTCCGCAGGTGGTGAAAACGGTGGGTTTTACACCACTGCCCATTGTGGACTCCACCATGTGTTTAATAACTTAATTGTTATAATCCGAACCATTCATATTCTAGGGCTTATAGTTTAGTATATTCACGCAAAAAATCAGCTTGATTAAATATCGATAGATCAATCAAAAGTTGAATTTTAGTTTATAAAATGGACGGTCTGATTCTGTCATGTTAAATTGTCCATGACCATCCGTTTTATAAACCAAGATTTAAATGAAGATAATTTTTTGAATGAGAATACTCCTCTACGGATTCTACAAGATGAACGGTTCAGATAAAAAATTAACGCACTGTGAGACCCAAAATGATGGTGGTGTAAAACCCATAGTTTCCGCTGGCGGTGGAAGAAATTTAATCTCTTTTCTTTTTTCTGCACAAGGCCGATGTTGACCTTTTCTTGTGCTTCATTTTAACAAGAATAATATGGTGATTGTCGAGCTGTTAATCAACTGAGTTAGGATTTGTGCACGCTTCTCTTGAGAACGTGAATGAGCTTGAGATTTTGTTCAAATTTTGCATATTACTTCCCTAAACTATCTCACACTTTTCAAATTATCCCATAAACTATAAAATCCCACACTCGACTACCTTAAAATATCTAAATATTTCGGCTTGGTCGTTAATTTATTAGTCTGTAATGGTGTAATTGTCATTTAAAGAGCTTGGAATAATGCTCGAATGCTATTTTTCTCAAAATATGATGAGTATGCCCAAAATGAAATATAAATATTTCTACATATATGTTTAACAAAATCATAAACTTGATCTGTGTTTGGACTGCTTTTACATGAAGAGCTATTTGGCATGTTGATGGTTTGATGATACGTGGTTATAGAAAGGTGTTAAGGAGGAGAAATGGAGAGAAATCAATGGATGGGGTGAACGGAAGAATGCAGTTCAGACAAAGACCCAATCTTCAACTTTCTTAGAAAAGCAAGTTCATATATATGTATGTCATTCTGAACATTCTCGTCTCATTTTGAGAGAAATAGTATTTGAGCATTATTGCAGACTCTTTAACTGTCATTATACGAGGTGAAGACTAATGGGGGCAAAATGAAAGGCGCAGATAGTTCAACGTGGTTGAGTGTTAAGGTTTTGTAGTTCATGGGATAATATGGAAAATTAAGGTGAGATAGGTTAGGGGGACAACATGTAATTAAGCCTAAGATTATGAACAAAGCTTAGGGGCGACTATTCGCAGCCCCGTATTTTTTTCCATAACCCGTTAAAAATTTCCGAATATTATATTTCGGTAACTACATGTCAAAAGTATGTTCAACCTTCGGTAAACAACTACCGAACATACATTTCAGTAAATAGCTGTTGAAAATAAGATTATATTTCGGTAACTACATGTCGGAAATGTGTACAACAAAAACAAGAAACATATATTTTGGTAATTGGATGCTGACAATGTATCTCAATTTCGGTAACTAACTGTCAAAAATGTATCTCAATTTCGGTAACTAACTGTCGAAACATATTTCGGTAATTAAAAAATTTTTAATGGGCTAAAGGAGAAAATACGGGGCTGCGAATAGCCACACCCTAAAACTTATGCATGTTTTTTTTTTTTGCTCTGTCATACTAAACATGAGCTTTTCCAAGGTTGACTTATTTACAACAACAGAAACACTTTTTAAATTTACTTTTTAGTTTTTCCCGAATTAAGCCTCGAGTAAAGAGTCACGCAAAAATAAAGAAAAAGAAATAAAGATTCCTTTTCTTTTCTTTTCTTTTTTCTTCCTAATAAAAAGGTTTGTTTACAGTAATTTCTTCATGGATAATGTCCTGAATCCTCATGAGTGGATGTGATGTAAAGAGTCACGCAAAAATAAAGACAAAGAAAATATTTACTTTGCGGTGACAACACGTATTAACTTTTGCATTAGAAATAAACCGAATGGATTCGGTCGAGTGAACATGAGAAAGCAAATAAGTTCTTGTCTTTTACGAGTTTGCATGTTTGAATCTTACGGAAGTCAAACAAATTTAATCCAAGGGCAAAGTACGAATTACCTCCCTGAGTTTTGCCGGTTTGGCAGATGACCTCCCCGGGGTTCACTAATGACCACATCGCCCCCCTGTGGTTTTGGACTAAAGTGCAACTCCTAACTCCGTTAACAGCAGAAGTGAAAAGACCACGTTACCCTTTCTTAAACAAAGGCCTTTACTCTACGTAAGATCATCTCCCAACAGCCTCCCATTTCCGGTGAGGCTCATTTCCGGCGTACACTATATCCCCCTCCTCTCTCTCTCTCTCTCTCTCTCTCTCAACACACACACACAGCCTCCCCCTTCCCCACGACGGGACCAACCCTTCCCCACTCCGGGCGCCACCTCCATCTCCGGTGAGGTTCATTACCGACGACCTATTTTGTAACAAAAATGTCAAAAAGCTGTTAGCCACTACCCTATATGCTCTGCTTGCAGGTCATCGCCGAAGGACGAAAAGAAATCGAATCAACAAAGAGTAACCCACTCGAATCAAACCCCAATCGACTCAGGTCTGTTCGATTTCGAGGGTATAGCTCTGATTTGTTTGATTTCGCAACACTACACCCGAGTTCGAGTCGATTTTGAGTGTTAGCTAGGGTTTCGATTCGAAGGTTTTTGGGGTTCGATTCACACATACGAGGCTCAACAGGTTCGATTAGGGTCTGAAACAAATCGATTCTTGCAAATAGGGGGCCGAGAGGGCCGGGGAGGAGGGAGAAGCACAAAGGAGTCAACATACTCTGTTTTGGAAAAGATTCATCAGCTTGGGCTATGAATTTCAAATCTTCTTTTGGGATCTTTAAACGCTGGTATATGAAATTTATTAAGCGTTCGAGATTGAGCAAATTCATGCTCATGAAACTTGATTCTATCCATTCTCTGTCACAGACCTCATATGTAACAGAGATTTGTGTGACTATTTGATGTATTTTCGGGTAGGTTGTAATTCTAGACCATGGTGGCAGAGCCGCAGAGGGCTTTGTTGTTTGGGATGATACTGTTGGGGAAGATGATGAGAAGGGTAGTGTGGTCATCTTACAACAAAATCTACCTTTATTTAATTTTTTTTTCCATTCTCACTCTCAAAATAAGCGTGTGTTTTACACCTTCCGTCAGATTGGAAGGAAAATATAACGGTAGTACTTTAGTCCAAAACCACAGGGGGGCGATGTGGTCATTAGTGAACCCCGGGGAGGTCATCTGCCAAATCGGCAAAACTCAGGGAGGTAATTCGTACTTTGCCCTTAATCCAAACCTTAAGGCCATTGGAAGGTCAACATGGCCGTTAACTTCAAAGCCTTGAAATTAGCATGCGCAAGTTGGCCTGAACGTCCGATTAAAAAAAAAACAATTTTTGCATTAAAGGTATTGGAAGTGACATAATCACTAACCCACTTCCTGCAGGGAAAAAAAAAATAAAAATTGAAGCACCAATCCTGTGCAGTTGCTTATGGATTTCTGTTCTGCCTTTCCCACAGAATTCCAGAGAGAGAGAGAGAGAGAGAGAGAGAAGGGACACTATCTCCAACTATAATGGATTCCACAGCAATACACCATTAAGTCATTTAATATTTCCTTAAAATCCCCATTTAAAGAATAAATAAACCCCAAAATGTCACGTTAAGGAGAAAGCTAATACAACACGGCCCTAATCAGGTGAAAAATTAAAAGCAGATTGTACTAGTGGAAGATGCATTGACATTGTTAGTATTAATTTGGTTTAATTTGGAGAGTGACACAATTTTCAATGGAAGGTGACCTAGAAAGGTCATCATATTTTTTCAGAAAATACCCAATATATTAAAATAGTATTTAATCTCTCAATTCTTTGGTGGAAAGTGACCTCTCAGAGCCATTAAGCAATTAGATTCCATTAATGTGGTCTCTCTTTTAGTTTATTCATTTTTTGTGGAATGTCTTATCTATTGGCCCCTGAAATTTGTTGCAAAATAGGGGTCCTTTACCAAATGACCCTAAATAGTGCTTTGTTTTTATAAGGGTGACTCCCCAAATTGTTAACGTTAACAGCACTTTTCTGAGGAGTGTCAAAATCAATATGGGTTAATTAATTTTGTCACTTCCCAAAAGTAAACATTAACAATTTGGGGTGTGGCAAAATCACTCCCCTTTTTTTATTTGATCATGGCCCTAAATTGTCCTCGTGAATTTTATCCTTAGGGCCACACATGATGGGATAAATTGTTCACACTTAACTCATCTGAAATTCTACTTTCTTGTGCAAATATAAATTTTTAAATGGTTATTTAGAGCTAGATTCATTCAACTCCTATAAAAATCCGATCACACATCAAGGTGACGTAAAACAAAACGCACTGCAAGAAAATGTGATTTTCCCAACACTAGTATTGCCAGACACTGCTAAAGATGACTTTTATCGGCATTTTTGGAAAAACGTTGCCAATAAGAGGCGATTTTTACTCATGAATCAATCCCGACGTTTTTCAAAAAACCTGCCATAGATCTTTTGCGACGTTTCTTAAACGTCAGAAACCTAAGCCAACTTTGGCATCCACTAAAACCTTTGTCAGCGTTTGTCGGGTCTTTTCCGGCGTTTGTAGTGACGATTGCATGATGAAAGAATGAAAATAAGACTAACCATGATCATTCCGAAAAATGGATGCACAAGGGAGGGAGAGGGAGTATTAGGAAATCCCGTGTCAGATTTGAGCAAGAGTGAATTTGTGATTTAATGTATGTACTTGATTGAAATTTTTAAATTTTTTTGTATATACTTGATTTTGAATATTGTTAATAATTATTCGTGTATAGCAAGGCTTAATTTCGAGATGAAAGGCTAGCATTATCATGTGAGTCATGCATGCGGTGAGATCATAATGTAAAAACGTGGTCATGAGATTATGATACGAAAACGTGTTGTGCCATCGGGATACCCAACTACGTACAAACAGGCCAACTCCTATGAAAAACTCGATCTTCTTCTTCTGGCTCGATCGATCTCATCGGCCAAAAACGACTCTAGTTACACCCACACTCACAAAAATTAGGGTGCAGCATTAGTGGGACACTCATTTTCTGCATATATTTGTGAAAAATGTTTAAGAACTCTCTCGAGGTTTGGGTTGCACAGTTAGGTTCATTTAGTAGCCTGGTGTGGGGGCGTGATTTATCCTTGAACCTCCTGAACCCCTTCTTGTTGCTTGAACTGAAATGGCCTTGACCGGCGACGCCGTGTACCTGCAAACCGGAGGGTGGTGTTCCTCCGGGTAGAAGCTCCGACGATCTAGTTAGAGTTGAAAGGAGGAGGAGGAAGAAGTTTGGCAGGGAGAAATATGCTCAGGGGAGAAGAAATCTAACCCTTTTTCCAGAAGGGGTACTTTGCTATTTATAGGCGGAGGTTTGGAGTGTTGAACAAGGTGGAAGTGTATTGCACGCGCGTTGCTACGCTCGGATGACGTCACATGTCAGAAGCACTCGATGGATCCCGCCCCTCTAGACCTGCAGACCCACGTGGGCCAGTGTCAGATACGTCCCATCGGTTATCAGAGAAGTGAACGTGCTTATCTTTGCCTCTATCAGCAGAAGCTTCCAGAACGTTCCACAACCGCCTTAGCCGAAGAACACTCCCGAACAGGATTTGCCGAGGATGATACTTGCTCGTCGATCCGTACGCTCGAGCTGGGAGGTTGCCCACCCGAGTAAATTGGACCGGTGCCGAACAAAGGTGTTACGAGTTCGCTCGGCCAACCAACTGACCTTCGGCGAACATCGGCAAGACTAACTAACGCTCGGTTAGTGACTGGGGTGACGTGTTAAGTTTGACTTTTCTCATACGGACGAACTGAGATAGCTGGACCGCGGGCCCGGAAGGTCATCCCATCGAACCCTTTGAACCCCTCGGATATTTCGGCCCACTACACCTGGCTGTATAGCTATTTCTCGGTTACCAAAAAGAAAATAGTTTGTGTAAGAAGAATCGTTGCTCATCCATTCTGATTCTTCAGGGCAACTTCTCTCAAAGTTTTCCTCTATGCATGTGAATTAGACGCTTTTTTTAATTAGTGAGATTTGAATTCATGTCAAATGCATGAAAGTCCTACATGATGCCTACGAACTTGGCTACCACTCCACTTGCAATATCTTGTCCAATCTTTGTGAAAGGCAGCCTTCTAACTCACTATAGCAATCCAATTTTGGAGAACCCTTCAAACTGTCCTTAACCAAAGGGTACCTTACACCATCCATCCAGGTCCATCTTTCTCCAAACCAGGCCTTTGCAGACCCAATAGGGTATTTACAAAAAGCCAAAAAACAAGGTGTCCTCTAACAAAAAGGGAACGTTCCACTATCCAATTAAGTTAATGTAGGTAGTGGCAAATTAAAAAAAGAGTGCATTGTTCCAACGTCATCCACACTCTGAATGAAAAGTGTTGGCTGGTCTTTCTCTCCACAACCCCCCATCCATTCATCCTCACCCACTAGCCACCACCAGTGTACTTCTTTTCCAGTACTACTGTAAAGAAAAACCAACAAACAGTGTTTTTTTATTATTATTATAACCGGATGTGCGGGTGAACTTGTGCTTACTTTGACTAATTCCGGGCCCCTGAAGTTAACGATCGCAAACCCTCCAGACTCCAGTGGTCCCAAGATTTGAAATGTTTGGATTCCGTAGAATTCGAACATGCAATCTCATGGAAGACAAACACTTATTGGTTTTCTCGTACCAACTCGTCAAAACCCCTTTGGCTTTACCTTTCCAAATTCCGAAGGTGATGAATTCTCCATGGGTAGTTTATTCATGAACAAAAAAAAATCTGATTATAATTGTGTGACTCTAGTGTAGCTGCCGACAATATATTCTTCATGGGTAGTTTCAAAATCTTATTTGTCTTTCGTTATTTTGAAGAAAAGGAAACAATGTTTCGGATTAACCCCTTCCCCCCTCCCCCTGTGATTGTTAACTCTTATGCGGCGGCGGGAGGGGAGGGGTTTCTCCCCCTTCGGGTGATCTGATCCCTCGCCCGATCATAGATCCAGGAGTTTTCTCTCTTTTCCACTATCACCCCACATCCTCCTCTCCATACCACCAACACCAATCGTCTCTCTCCGCCGCTCCTTCTCCGACAATTCCACAGCATTGTCGGCAGTTTGTCACTGGTTTTCACCGTTGTAGTCGGCGGGTATGGCGTTTCCATGGTTGCGAATAGGTGAGACGGTGGCTTCTAGCTAGGAGAAGGGGACGGAAAGTTTATTTGAGTGTAGGAGGGGAGAAGTTTTTTAGTGTCGGGTGGGCACGGGCCACGTGGTGCCGAGCACCATCTCGGCCATCCAAACGTATTTTGAACGGTCCAAATCTGTTTGGGTAATTTTTTAGTGTAAAATTACCTAAACACTCCATCAAGCCCAAACAGATCTAAACCGTCCAAAATACGTTTGGACGGCCGAGATACATGCTCGGCACTGAAAAATTTCTCGTAGGAGGGTGTTCTTGTGTTGATGCTGCAATTTTGGTGGAGGCCAATATTTTAATGAGGTGGCATAATCACAGGCAACTTCAGTGGAGTAATTCCTAATTGGAAAGAGCGTGAATATAAATTGTGGTTAAGAATGTGTACACGTGTTCTGACACACCCAAGGCGGGCCCACTAAGTATTTTGTGCCACGTCACTTTTTATGATTTGCGGTGGAAATGAAACCTTTGGTAATATTTTTCTAATCTTTACTTTTACTAAATTCACTCCGCGTGGTTGCCAATAAAGGAGAATTATTTTAGGAAAACACTCAAGGAGGAAAATGAAATGACTAATCGAATAAAATGGTGATTGGGTTGGACAAATGAAGTGTTTTTTTTTTGGACAAATGAAGTGTTTGTATCGGACTTGTGTGATGTGTTTGAACTTTGAGCCTTTTCTTTCTTTTCCTCTCTCCGGGGTGTTCGGACCAATTTATACACACTTCGACTAATTTCTTTACCGGTCCGGTCAAAGGTTAGCCATCTACGTCAGGACTATGGGATTCACTTATTTTCTTGCGGCGTGACTTCCATAATCGAACCTTGGTCAACTGTGTGGAAGCAAACCCACAACCAACCAGACTGACCTTGGAGCTTGTTTGGACTTAAACCTCGACCTAACAAATTCTAATTTTGGGTAATGGGTCATCGTCACTTGATCCAGATTCTAAAAATGTACTCCCTCCGTTCTTATTTAATTGTCCACTACGGTTTTGCGTGCATTTTTAACGGCTTATATCTCTCGACGTATATTATGTTTTATGTTTTCAAAATCATTGTCTTATAGAAAAAATTGAGATCTATCAAACAAGATCCATATTGCATATTTTTAACAATATACGTTGAGAGATATAAGCCGTTGAAAATGCACGTAAAACCGTTGTGGACAATTAAATAGGGACGGAGGGAGTATATTTCATCCAAAGATCTATTAAAATAGTACTGTAGAAAACTGGTGCACTGCAGCGTTTCCCATTCCAATATCGACTGTCTTTTAGAACGGTGTACACCGTCCAAAATATATCCAGAACGACGTACGATGTCCGAAATACATCCATATCCATAAGAAGAAGTATAAACTTCGGGAAAAAGTTAAAGCAAGGCAACTCTAAAAATGCTGAAATGGGTTTGGTATAGGAAACACACTTTGTAGATATAAAAAATTTATTAATTGCCCCTGAAATACTACGCGGCGGGTCTCTCTAAATTATTATGCAGAGGGTCGTCACTGGCCGTGGAAGAATTCGAAGCCGAGGCTGTAAGCGGACGCAACTCGGATCGTGTGTGGAAGATGACTAGAATAGCAGAAACAATTTAGGGATTAAAATTTCTCCAGCTTAAACAGAGATTACTATGATTTATTTCTATTTAAAATTGAGTGCTTCCCCACCTAATTTTGTGTTGGATTATACAGTAGCACATTCTAACCTGGGGATATACCCTCATTAGATGCCTAGTTTACATGTAATTCCCTTTTGTAACTCAGTGGGATCTGCCACACTCATCATTTGATTTTTTTTCCCCAGACAATTGAATGTGAGGAGTAAAGTAGTTAGCCTAAGTTCCGGTAAGTGCTTTTTGGGATTTTTTTCATGTTTTGTCCTTATTTTTTTCATCTTTATTCGAAAAAAACTGGATTTCGATCGTGATTTTTTTACTTTTTAGATTCCTCTCGTCATAACGAAGCAATAATCGAAAAAAAAATGACAAAACTAACAAATGTACAAATAAATAGAATAAGAACAAAAAATAAGTCATTTGGCATATTTAGGCCAAACAACCCTGAATGTTAGGGGTAAGTAGTTAGCCTAAGTTTTGGTAAGGGCTTTTTAGGATTTTTGGGTTTTTTCATGTTTTGTCCTTATTCAAATTTTTTTCGCGTTTGGTAATTTTAGGCCTAATTTTTGTGGATTATTGATTCATCTCGTCAAGACAAATTAGAAAAGTAAAAAATTATGACTTTTACTCAAATATTTTTAAAAATGTCCATGTTAATACCCAAATAGTCCAAAAAATTGGCTTTACAGGTTCCCCTTTGTAACTCAGTGGGATCTGACACACTTTTTATGTGTGCGACAAAAGTGAGAAGTTGTATTGATGAAAATCTAATGGCACTTGTAATACGGAATTCATTACAAATATTTTGAACAAAACCAAACTAATAGTCTAAGATACAAAATGGGAAAAGTACAAGGTTGTTGATGTCATCCACCCCACCCCAAGCATCGCCTGACGCACATTATGCTGAAATTTCATATTTTCTAGCAGTCTCAAAAAAAAGATAAAATGCTAGCAAAAAAAAAAAAGACAACAAATATCCAGACGAACTCCAACCAAGAATAAATGCACCAATGAATTCCCAAAGTTACAGATTTGACAAGCTACCGTGAGTTGCTCCAGCAAAAACATCATATAGGGGTAGTGGAGCACTGTTGACACGGATACTATTGTGAAGCAACATCAATATGAAAGAACCTGATCTGTAGATGTAATATTCGCCCAAAGACGAAACTAAAAACTCTCATAGAAAAGAGAGACAAAACTCTCACAGATCAGACGACAAGTCGTTGATCTGAAGAGACACGAGAAAAAGAAAGAGATCGAGACCGAGAACTAGTATCGTGGCCTTCCCCTCCCAACACCGTATTAGGGTTGTGAAAACCTAGGGGGAGGGGAATGGTGAAGAAAGGTAAATATAGCGGCTCGGGTTTTGAGAGAGAGAGAAATTTCTTGGGGTCAGGTCGTAAGAAAGAAATTTCATGTAAATCCCCTAATTTTGACATGAATGACCTACCTTTGACTAGGCCGAAAAGAAGATTAGTCGAAATACGCATAAGTTCACCGAATACCCTGACCGCCGAAACAATAAGAAAGAATGCCTAGCTGTAATAACTTTAACTCGTACAATATACACATGGATTTGTTACTAGAAAATTAGGAAAGAATTATATCTTGCGCAACCAAATTAATGCATGGCTGACTTAATTTAGTTAACTTTTCGCCTCTAGAGGAAAACCAAGTTCCACAATTAGATCGCAAACAATTAATAACATCTTACACGTAATAGATTTACGTTACCAGAGAGAGAAAAAATGAAAAAAAAAAAAAGTGTTAATTTTAAAACACGTGCGTCAAATTCGTTGAAGAATTACGTACCCCACATGCATATTAATTATTCGTTATTTACGAAACTGCATTTTGAGTATTTCTTAGCTACACGAAATATGGAGTAGAGGACATCTATATATAATACTTCATCTGTTTCTTTTTAAGTGTCTCGGTTTGACTTTCACGCAGTTTTAGGAGTTAACATAATTGTACCTTCAAAATATTACTTTCCATACTTTTATTCATCAACTTTTCAAAAGGGGAATCTATTTTTAGGGGTAAAATTAATAGAAAACGTAGCAATTTTTATCCACTAACTTTACAAAATGACACTTAGGGGTTGTTTGGAATAAAAAGCCAAAGTGGCTTTCCCGCCAAATTTTTTTTGTCCTTATTCAAATTTTTTATGCAATTTGTGGCTTATTTTCAATTTTTTGGGGATTATTGCTTCCTTATGACGAGAGGAATCTAAAAAGTAAAAAATTTTGGTCGAAATCCAAAATTTTTTGAATAAAGACGAAAAAAATGGCTTTCCCGCCAATTTTCTTCGAAATTCAAAAAAAATTGGATTTCTACCAAATTTTTTTACTTTTTAGATTCCTCTCGTCATAACGAAGCAATAATCCCCAAAAAATTGACAATAAGCCACAAAATGCAAAAACAAATTGAATAAGGACAAAAAATAAGCCACTTTGGCTTATTTATCCGAACAACCCCTTATTTAGGAATAGTCCAAAATGAAATACAGAACACTTAAAAATGGACGGAGGGAGTATGTATCATTGTGATTATTTTCCGGTACATACGGCGCCAATTCATCAAACTGCAATCCACACTTTTTTATTTTTCTTAAAATATGGTACGTACGACACACACTTCTAGTGCCTGGTGAGAAACTTTTTTTGTAAACCAGGTATATAAGGGTGGTGGTATCCCTTCTGATCCGTTTCCAATTTTTCGGCTATTTTCTAATCACACTTGAATGATCCACTCCGTTCATTTTGTAGAGTTTGGCGAGAACCATAATCATACAAAAAATCGCATTTATCGGACTTTAGTAGATACATATCGGCACACATGAAAATTGCAAAAACAAAAAAAACAAAACTAGGTTCCGATTCAGTGTGTTTTTGTATCCAGTTTTGGTTTTCTTCAATTTTTCAGGTGTGCCGATCATGTATCTACAAAAGTCCGATGAACACAATTTTTGGTAGGTTTGAGGTTCTCGCCAAAATCTACAAAATGAACAAAGCCGATCAACCAAGTGTGATCGTAAAATACCCATAAAATTGGAAACGGATCGGAAGGGATACCACCACCCCTTATATACCCGGTATACCAAAAAAGTTTCTAAGGTAGTGAACAAGTAGTGAAACTTTGCTTCATTAATGCACCGCAGCGAGATAATACTTGACTTATACTGAGTTAGCAATTAATTTTGTAGTCGGGGTTCGGGTATGGCAAAACGAACCCGGAGACCCTGTTGTCTCTTAGGGATAGACAACGTGCGTGTTGTCTACATTCGGGCCATCCATTTTGGACAATAAACGGCTCAAATTTCATCCCAACAATGAACAGATGAACGGCTGATCAGATCTGTTCGACTGAATGAAATCTGAACCGTCCATCAATGGACAGTCTGAATGGGAACAACAAATGGACAACAGGATTCCCGAGTTGCTCCGCCCCATTGCCATTCCTATAGACGGATCAAAAGATTCTGAGATGAGATGATGGCTAAAAGTAACTGAATCCTGAATTTATTTTTGATGTGCATACAGTCATTCGGCATGTCATAAAAGTTTTGTCGGCCTATATAGCATTACACGTCACATTTAACTTTCAAGTAATTAGGAACTTTTATACAGCTTAAGGGCAGCATAATACAACTAATTAATTAGGGAGTTAAATAGGGAGTGTGTATTTAGCATTTTACTCTTTATATACGTAAATGTTTTATAGTAATATGAAATCTAATCACAAGCATCAAACTAAGCGACAGAAAAGGTAATAAAAAAGAGTTTAAAATTCTTCCCGCCGGCGATGCAAAACCGTGAGGTTTCTGCTATCGCCATTGTGGGAACCACCGTGCATTTCTTGTAATAATTTGAACCGATCCTCTTGTTGGGATGCAAAATAGTATAGCCACGAAAAAAATTAAATGAGGTTGATTTGGCATTGATAGGTATATCAAAATTGAATTATGGTTTATAAAATGGACGGTCGTGAAAAATTGAACTTTAAAATTATTGATAGAATCATACCGTTCATGTTACTAAATAAAATTTAAAATTCTATATACACTAATCAAGTTGATTTTTTACATGGATATACTTATCTGCAAGCTATCCAAAATGAACGGTTCAGATTATAACAATAAATACACGGTGGGGTGCCCATGACGGTGGCAGAAAAGCCCACAGTTCCACCGCCGTCGACGTATTGAATCTCAACTCATAAAAACATCGGCGAGATAATCATTTCTGATTTGTTCCTTGCAAAATAAAAAAATAAAAACATTTCTCATATTTTCAAAAACTACAAGTTTGGTACTTGGACACATGTATTCTCTCTCTCTCTCTCTCTCTCTCTCTCTCTCTCTCTCTCTCTAATTCCTTTTGTCTCTATATCTCTCTATATAAACCACCTTGCTTACTTTCATACCTCCTAAATTCTCTCTCTCTCTCTCCAATGGTGAAGTTCTCGAAAGAGCTTGAAGCTCAGCTCATTCCTGAATGGAAGGAGGCTTTCGTGAACTACTGGCAGTTGAAGAAACACGTGAAGAAGATCAAGCTCGCCCAAAAGCCCAAGCAAGTCCAAAACGCCAACGTCGATTTCGGCCTATCCATTTTCGACCCCGTCCGTGCCGTCGTCAGTAGAATCTCCGATCACTTCCGTAATGCCGGACAGAATTCAGAGGTTATCAAGGTATAATATACATGTACATCTCTAAAGTCAAATAAAAAAGAAAATAACACATCTCTAAACCAAGCCAATTAAAAAAAAAATTGACTGAAAGGTGGCACCGAAGCCTCATATTATTATTTGAAGACCCTGTACAAAAATCTGGATGTTAAATTGACCTGAACACCGTGAAATACTAATAAAAACAAAAAGCTCAGTCATCACTTATTAGCAAAGGCTTGTTTGGTTTCGGTACAATTCAGAAGGTGGTGAAAGCGAAATTTAAACGATTTCCTTTTTTTGGTTTTTTTTTTTTTTTGAAACGACAACAAATTTATTAAGAAACTTGATAAGGGTACGTCAAGTAAGGGTAAGCGACGTCATTTTCAGGCAAAAACAAGTGTCTCGAATATGCAGTAATCTGATGGATCGATGTAACAAACCTCTCGATCGTTATTCGCTTTTCGGGGTTACTTTACGTGCCAAAATATTGGAATTCCGTTTGGTTCTTCTGTTTCAGGAATTCCGGCATTTTATTGTGACAGATTTGCTCTTTACGCAATGTATTTTGCTGTTTCATTCAAGCTTTCGGTTATGGCCAATAAAGTTAAAGGTGCAGTTTTTGTGTCCATAATTGTCACGAAAGCATCGTGAATGGCTAACAGAAAGGATTTAATTCAACAACCCACAAAAGATATCACTGAAAACGACACCCAACAAGTACTGCAAAGAAATCTATCGACTAAGGCCTCATTCCGTTTAAGTTCTTATTTTTTAAGTACTTATTTTCGGTTTTACGAGACAGATCACTCTCTCACAATACCTCACTTTTAATTCAAAAAATGAGTACGTATTTATTTGAACAGTTTTCTTTCGGGGTTTTTTCAGGTGAAGAGCAAGATTACGGAAGGAGAAGATGATGGGGGAGAACAAGTGTATGAAACTGAGCTTGTGCAACTGTTTTCTGAGGAGGATGAGGTACGTACTCGGCTACTACTAGCTTTATTACAGTTATTTTAGTATGGTGTTGTGTACGCTACAACCATTTCTTTTTGTAAAACAAAGGGTCTCCGGACCCGGTTTACTCGGGCCTCGACTAACCGTCGAGAGTCAATCTTATCGTTCATTAGCAGGGAGCCCGATTAAAGTACTTGCAAAGCCCCGTATAAAGTGGCTACGTAAGTGTTAACATCACTGACTCACTTACAATTTATTCGTTCATCATAAGGATAAAAAAATAAAATCGATACAGTAAGAAGAAGAAAAAAAACATTGAGAGAGAGCTTTACACAATAATCTCCTTTTTTTTTTAATCTGCTTCCTCTCTTTCTTTTTCTTTATCATGCATTGGAAATAATTTTCTTTAATTATTTTCAAAGCCCCGTATAAAGTGGCCCCATTTTCGTAATTTTCTTTTCAGGTTAAGCAATTTTTTGAGAGCTTGGATGAGGAGCTAAATAAGGTGAACCAGTTTTACAAGACGAGAGAGGCAGAGTTTCTGGAGAGAGGAGAGCAACTGAACAAGCAGCTGCAGACTCTGAATGAACGCAAGCAAATCCTCAGCGACCGGCGCCGGAAAAGTCTGTCGTCGAAGTCATCTGCCGGATTTACCACCCCTTCTTACACGTCTTCCCCTCGGAACTCGGATTATTCCGGTGCGTTACTCTGTGTTCTTAGTATTGTCTATTTTAATCGTTGATTTCTCTTAATGTATGTCATATTTGGATCAAATTTCTACATCCCATCGTTCGTCTCGATAAGAGAAATAAAACAAAGTGTATAAATATGGACCAAAGTTGAAAATTTAAGCCAAAGCCTTCCTAATTACATTTTGACACCTGTCATTGAGTCAAAATTCTTGAAATTGAGGGTAATTTGGTAAATCATTGACATTTTATTTGGTGGCGTTTTGGATCTTCTTGAACCGTAATTTCAAGTGGAGTGAAATGCAGTTGGTTCCTCGCCTCCCTTATACTCTCATGCACATGGGCAGGGTTCGATTCTCGTAAGCACTCATCTTCCTTCCCAAATCCCCTAGGATAGAGTATATTAGGATTAACGAACGAAAATAATAATAATAATAATAATAATAATAATTTCATATTGTTAAATTTCTTATTTTTTGACCATTTACTCTAATGCATAGGAGAGAGGGAATATTTCTATTTCCTCAATCAACACATGTACCTCCTATTTAAAGGAAAGGTCCAAAATTAGCACAACGACGAAAAGGGCATCAGTGCTTTGTCCTAAATCCCAATTGCTCTCTTCTTATTGAGAAGCTTCATGTTTTGGTCACTTTAGAAACAATCACCGTCAAACTGCTAGATCTATTCCTTCGGGCCAGTCCATAAGAGTTTTGTTTTAGATTTAAATAAGCATTCGTTGGTGGACGGTGAGACCCGTTTCTCAAAATCAATCGAGTTGCGCATATGCTGGAACCTCTTCTGAGTGGTTTTAATTAGTTTGCACTAATGTTAACTCTCTTGTCACACTTTCGATATCGGTTAAAGTCGATTCCATGATAAATTTCGCAAAACAATTTATCATTTCTCCACCGCGTTTTTCCCCATCAGTACTTAAAGTTCGTTTCATCGGCGTCAATAAATTTTTGAGCATTTTGTTTATGCAGAAAGCCCGACGGAATATTGCGAAAGCCCCATCGAAACCCCACGGAAAGAGGATGCAAGTGCCACGGTAGAAAAAAACGGTGTAAATTTCGTCGTTTCGCCTAAAGAATCGAAAACGAAGAAGGGGAACCCGACGCGGGCGATATCGACCGTTACGTCGATGCTCTGGGAAGATGTACTGAAGAATCCCAAGAAAGAGTTGAGTCCAGGAAGTGATTTCATAAACAGAAAAAAGAACCAATGTGCAGAAAAGATGATCAGGGGAGCTTTTGTGGAGCTCTACAGAGGCCTTGGGCTGTTAAAAACATACAGGTTCAATTTTCAATTGATTTGATTTCTCAGGTGGACAAATTCATAATTAACAAGTTAACGCGTTAAACTTTGTAGTGTGAATGCTCGTGATTTTAATCCGTGTCGTAAATATTTCAATCAAACACCGGATATTTGGTCACCTTGGATATATATATGGGTTAATCCAATGGTGATCATATCCGATCAGACAAACATGGTGGCTTAATTAAAAAAAAATTCAATTAATTAATTACTTTCCCGAGCATGTGTTCATGTGTAATTAACCTTTTTAATTTGGCTCTTTTCTTGGCAGCTCTTTGAACATGGTGGCTTCTTTCTATAAGTTAGACAAGCTGCATGTGGGTCCCACATGGGCCCTACATGTTATGTGAGGAGAGAGGAGTATACACCAACGGGAGTTTTGAATAATTTTCCCGTTAATAATTAGATCATTGGGCCGAGCAAAAATAATAATAATTAGATCATTGGGCTTACTTCTAAATTAATTACTTTCCGTAGCATGTGTTCATAACTTCATGTGTTAATTACATTATTAATTTTTTTGGTAAACTAATTACCTTATTAATTTGGCTGTTTTCTTGGCAGCTCTTTAAATATGGTGGCTTTTACCAAGATACTGAAGAAATTTGACAAGGTAAGTTACTCACCTATCCGTTTCATACCCACTACATTAATGAGGTTCATCTTTTTAATTCTCATCAGTTTTAGATAGCATTTTAGGTCACTCAAAAAAGATATCACAAATATAGCGAGAATACTCTGGTCGGGTCTGTTTGATTAGCAAGATTACTCTGAATATCATACTAAAATTAATTACTCTGAGAAAATTATTCTTACCAAAAGCATGTACGATTAACACTTACTACATTTTTTTTCGTATTTCGCAAAATGAAAATAATTAAGAAAAATGCAAACATTTTCGCAAATTCATCTTAATTACATTTTCAAAGAAATTTAATCGTCTTTTCATTTTCCTTTCTCTTTTAATTTCATCACTTTTGGAGCTTCTTTTTTTTTTTTTTTTTGGGCAACCTTTCTCTTCATAATCGACGGACTCTAGCTAGGGACATCGATCAGCAATTCGGCTAATAAAAAAATGAAATAATCGGCGTAAATCTTGTTGTAACTGAAAAAGCTTGTTATAATATCGCAAGAAAGCGAAACGATAACTAAATTAAAACTTTGCATGTAAATTGAAAATGCGTCACAATCTCATGACACTCAACTGTCACCGTACACGGACAAACTTGTATACAAAATGACCATACTCTTATCTAACTTCACATGAGGAGTGTGAGACTCTAACAACTAATTAATCATATTATTATTTTCTTCAAAAAGATCAAAAAAGAAAGAGCAATCTTAAAGCATAACAATCACTATGTAGATTCTAATGACCATGATTTATTATTATAACTGGATTAATAAAGCCCTTTCTAATCCAAAAACAAGGGTACGTATCAACTTCTACCGCATAGAAACTGAATCGAACCTAGAACCTACCTAATTACGGCTACATGTCCCGGTTAACATGGCATATGCATAAGCAAGCTAGTAGCGTAAAATTAATAATATCCTTATTTTTGTGTTTCGTGAAACAGGTATCCAACGAGCAGGCATCAGCAATCTACCTCCAAGTAGTGAAAAGATCTTATTTTCTTAGTTCTGATAAGGTAAATTCTTATTTCATATAATCCAGTGATTAAAATCATTTCTTAATAGTTAAAGTATAATTAACTTCTTTCGTATAGATGCCATTATTTTTCGCAAATTTCTCTTTTCATGTTTCGATATATCAAATTTTCCCAAAAAAAGAAAGAGCAAATTAATATTTAAGTGTATAAATCACATGTTTTGTGCTAAAGAATAAGGGAGCCCTACAAGTTAAGAACTTTTTTGGAGATATCAAACATTTATTGGTTTACTTGATTTAAGATGTTCTTTTCCTTCACGTGATGATTTATACAATTAAGTTATAACTGTTTTATCGAACTCATTTTGTATCCTATCTAATGATAATTATGCACGTAAAGCAAACAATTATGACAACTAAATCACATGTTGCTAATTAGTAAGAATTAGGGAGTCCTTACAAATCAAGAAATTTCTTAAGTTACCAAACATTTATTAGTGGAATCACTTAACTCCATTGAAACTTTTTTTTACCAAACATTTTATGATTTTTTTTTTTTTTTTTACACATTTGACACTGCAGATACTAGTAAATTATCCTGGCGACCCATATTTAACTTTTTGAATTCGTCTCGACAAGAGAAACACGAAAAGTTGAAAAGGTATTATGAACCGTAACCAAAAAGTACGAACACACAAACATAATCTAAGAAAACTGATTGTTTGAATAGTTTAGTCTTGAATTTACAATTTTCTTTAGCTTTCAATCGTAATTGTTTATTTTATTATAAATTCCTGCCTTTAAGGTACATAAAAAAATAAAAAATAATGCAAAGCTAATAAAAATTCAGAATAAGATTTAAAAAATCCAAAAAAATTCAGCCAAATAAATATTATTCTTTTGTAAATTTGAGGAGAAAATTCACATTATAGACAAGGATGGAGCCATGGGAGCTAGTAGGGGCGGTCGCCGGTCGCCCCCGCCGCCCCCTCCCCAAAAAAAAAAAAAATTTGGCTCCGCCCCTGGACTAATAGACATATAGAGGTGGTTAGAGATATACAGAGAATATATTGTGTCATCTTGTTTACCTTTAGTATTTCTTTTGCACTTTGTTGGGATGTAAACAATAAATTTGAAAATGCATTAATGGCATATATTCAGTGCGAATTTTGTGAAAAGGGAATTAATGAATTAATTATAGTAAAAAATTGTTGTTGTGGTAATTAAGGTGGTTAGACTAATGGACGAAGTGGAGTCCTTATTCGCAAAGCACTTCGCCAACAATGACAGGAAAAAGGCTATGAAGTTCTTAAAACCCCATCAGCACAAAGATTCTCACATGCTTACCTTCTTTGTTGGTACTTACTTAATACTCTCTCTCTCTCTCTCTCTCTCTCTCTAGATCTCTCTCTCTCTGCATTCAGTATTGGGTCTGAAGTCACACTAAGAGGTCCTCAAATTGTTTTTGAATTCATGATTATAGATATTGTGGCGCACCTCATTATGAACATAGACAGTCCCATCAATACTCTAAAATAGCTAGACAAATTATCTATCGTATAGTGCGCGTACCCACACACTTTCGTCAAATTAGAATCGTTGGGCCTGGTTCAATACGGTTCTGTTAATAACATATAGGTATCCCGAGGGCGCCAATGGTTTAAGTACAATACGGTTTTGTTAATGGGACCTCACAAAATATCTCTCTCGGCATTCAGTATTGGGTCTACTGCCGCACTAAAGGTTTTCGAATTGTTTTTTGAAATCATGATAATTTGATAAATGCATTCTTACCAGTAACCTAAAATAGCTAAACAAATTTATGTAGTGCACGTACCCCCTTTTTTTTTTAACCAAGCATGTAGTGCGCGTACCTACATTTTTGTTATAAATTACTAGGATTGTAACGTTGGGCCTAGTTCAATATGATATATGGAAAAGTCACCTATGCCAGCATTTTTTGAAACGCTGCTAAAAAAAGCGTCGGCAAAACCACTTTTTCTTGTAGTGCGATACAATGTGCGGAAGGTTCGCCAAGTGTGGAGGGAAGCAGATAAGACAGCAGACTTATTAGCTAATTAAAGTTAAAAGCAAATAGTTAGCCGATAGGTTAGCATTTTTCACTATTTTCAAATATTTAGCCCATAAGTTAAAAGCAAAAGTTGTGGTAAAATACACTTGATTAAAAATTGGGAAAAACTAGATACACACAAAAGGAAATTCACAAAAAAAAGAAAAAGAAAACATGAAAGAAATTAATATCGACATATTGTATAAATTTCTTCTAGGAGCACACTTAGGCTAAGTTTGGACTAACTTATTTATTTTGGCTTATTTTTGTTTTTTTCTGAATTTTGTTACTTTTGCGTCAATTTTTAAACTATTCATTCATCATTCATCTTGCCGAGAAGAATTAAACAGTATGAAATTATTACCAAAATCTTCAAAAATAAAATAAAATTCACTACAGATGCAACTAATCCGAAAAATACACTACCGTTTCTTACTGAATGATGTTGTCGTGGTTGTGGTTGTGGTTGCAGGATTATTTACAGGTTGTTTTGTAACACTATTTAGTGTATACGGAATATTAGCTCATCTATGTGGGATGTTCTCTCCTACAACATCTTACATGGAAACTATCTACCCTGTTTTCAGGTCCCTTTTTTCTCATGTATCTCTCTACTGCTTTATCTTCTTCTTTTGCTATTGTTGTTTCTTGTCATATTGTATACTCTGCTTCAATGCCACAAATTTTGTTAGGCCATAAATACCCCTAAATTACATCCATAGTCTAGGGCTGTAAACAAGCCGAACCTAGCCTTGTCGAGTTCGAGCTCAGCTCGTTTACTGAACAAGCCAAAAATTCAAGCTCGAGCCTTAAGAGCTTAGTCATTTACTAAATGAGTCTCTTTAATCGAACCAAGTCTCTCTTAACAAGCCTAAAACTCGTTAAAGGAGGCTCGTCCACTCCTGAAAACTCGAGCTCGAGCTCGGCTTATTTACTAAACGAGCCGAGCCGAGCGTTAACGAGTCGAGCCAAGCTCGCAAGCTGCTCGATTCGTTTACAACCCTAATCCATACCTGAAATGATGAATCCATTAGCCTACATTTAGGGACCCTGCAATATGCCAATCTGCTAATCTGAGCCTTTCAAAAGTGTTTTTAAGGTCCCCGACGTCCTACGTTTAGTACACATTAGTGAACTGTCTAATATAACTAACGGCACATATGGCATGTACACCGCTATGAAGCAATTGTAGATGAAATCGAAACGAAAAGATTGGAAAATAAATCGAATTGAAAGAGGCTAAAAATTGGTTTACTTTGTTTAGCATGATAGAAATATGGTTTGATTGTAAAATACAAAATCAGCATTCGTAAGAAATTTTCTTTTCATTGAACAAAAAGCAAGATTTTAAATCTCAAACGTTGCCAAATTCAATATCTCCATTTCGAACAGACTTGACCTTCACTTAGGCTAGCTTTTCAAATGAGCTATCTGTCGCACCCCGATTATTACCGGCCATTGCCTACCCGTCGAGTAATTTAATTGGACCCGCGAGAAGGGTCGAGCAAAATTTGGATGTCTAACGCTCTCCCCCATTCTTAATTTCTTCGCTTCACATTTCATAATTTTGACACTGAAACAATATATATATATATATACATTATTCGAAAACTAATAAAATGGTGTGTAAATGTGCAGCATGTTTGCTCTGCTAAGCTTGCACTTGTTCATGTACGGGTGCAATCTGTTCCTGTGGAAGAGCTCAAGGATCAACTACAACTTCATATTCGAGTTCCAGCCCTCCACTGCCCTCAAATACAGAGACGCTTTCCTCATTTGCACTTCCCTCATGACCGCGGTGGTCGCGGCCATGGTGATACACCTCGTGCTGCTCTCCAATGGCTTCTCGCCTCAACAAGTCGATGCCATTCCTGGAATCCTCCTTCTGGTTAGTAGTTAAGGCGTGCTCGATAACGTTTTTTTCGTTTTCAGTTAACATGACTAGCTAGCTAGTGGCGACTTCTTTTTGAACAGCAAAAAGACAAAGATTAAAAGGTCAAGGAGAACGGCAACAGAGTGCCCAGTCCGAGACAGTGCCCCGTCTGATGTCTACCAGAGCCTAAAGTAACCCCAACATAGGCCCGCCCATACCACACATTGGGCTTTGCCCGTACGTTTTTCATGTCCAACTCGGCCTAATAGGGAACCAGTGGCCATTCCCAAAGACCCACCAAATTTTCCTTGATAAAAGGCCCAAAACCCGATTCGATTGACTGAATAACAAACAATGTTACTATCCGATGAGTCGGGCCAGGTAGCCCGAGCCCAGTGGAAAATGGGTCGGGTCGGGCTTTTACACACAAGTGGTCTTCCTTGGTAGAGCTTACTATGCACAATCCAAGAGCTTTTACCTTTTATTTTTCTAACTTCATGCTGATTTTTCATGTCATTTCTAGATGTTCATCACACTGCTCATCTGCCCACTGAATGTCTTCTATCGTCCGACTCGGTTTTGTTTCCTCCGGGTAATGCGAAACATAGTCTTCTCTCCATTTTACAAGGTACGTACGTCTGGTCCTCGATCCTTAGAAGTCTTCAGTTTTCTGTAATAAATTTTAGTAGAGCAACTTATGCGAATTTTCCGATCAAACATACAGGTTTTGATGGTTGATTTTTTCATGGCTGACCAACTTACTAGTCAGGTAACATTTAAGCCTACAAAAACAATGCTACTTACTGTACTACTTGAAACTGAAGAATGAATTAAGAATGATGTTCATTGAATTTTGCTGTGTACTTTGTTGGTGTTTACAGATTCAACTGCTAAGGCATATGGAGTCCACAGCATGTTACTTCATTGCCGGAAGTTTCAAAACAAACCGGTACGAGATGTGTAAATCCGGAAAGTTTTACAGAGAAGCGGCTTATTTCATTTCTTTCGCGCCGTATTTTTGGCGCGCTATGCAGGTAAATCTGAGATCCAGTTACTAATTCGGCCTAGTTTGTTAGAAAATTCTAAAATCAGTCCAATGGGATGACAATAACAAATGTGAATATGTATTAAAAGGTGAAAAAAGTACACAGGAATACATATTTTCTTTGTCTTTTTGTCAGCCCACTGGGCTAACAATAGAAAGACCGAGATGTTGCCTTTGTAACTTTTGGTATTCACATAGAAGCAAGGGAAAGAGCAAACATGGGAAATTGTTGTTGATTATCTTCTCATTCAGTCCTAATCAAACCTAGAGATGTATTGGACTTTTTGGTTTTTAAACAGATTTTCTTGTTAAACTAAATTGTTGGTATTTTTCGCGTAATCTGCAGTGCGCAAGAAGATGGTACGACGAATCTGACACGATCCACCTGGCGAACATGGGAAAGTACGTTTCGGCCATGGTTGCAGCCGGGGCGAGGTTAACCTACGCCCAGCAGACGGAGAGCAAACTCTGGATGGCTATTGTGTTGGTCACTTCTTTGGTGGCCACAATGTATCAGTTGTACTGGGATTTTGTCAAGGATTGGGGACTCCTCAACCCGAAATCCAAAAACCCATGGCTCAGAGACGACCTCATTGTCAAGAACAAGAGCATCTACTATGTGTCAATCGTGAGTTTTCCTCGTCTCTCTCTTGCTCTTGCGCCATTGTCTCCGTTTTTAAAATCGAAAACCAATACAGACACAGACGGATCCAGAATTTTGGTTTCGGGATAGGGTGTGAAGTACACCAAATTCAATGTAATAATGTCAGGCTAAGATGTAACATTGTTGTTTGGAAAACGGAAAACAAAACCATCGTCTCGGTTCTACGGTTAACATGTCTAAAACGGTATAGTTTGTTGTAGGCCTTCAATTTTGTCCTGAGAGTTGCTTGGGTGGAGACCGTGATGCGGTTCAAAATCGGGCAGTTTGAATCACGATTGCTAGAGTTTTTCCTGGCTTCACTGGAGGTCATTCGACGTGGGCACTGGAACTTCTACAGGTACAATTTCTCTGGGGCCTTATTGGGAATGATTTTAATTTCCATTGATTCAGTTATCGTATCGACAATCCTTTTGGTTGAAAAAACCTTTTTTCGGCAACGAAAATTTTGAAAACAATCGGACGTTTTATTTTTGCGTGCTAGAACACTTGCCAGGAATTCGAAAACACGTTGCGTACTAATTCTAAAGCTCCCTCTACTCTTGTCATGGAATTGCAAAAAAATAGGTTGGAGAATGAGCATCTGAACAACGTTGGCAAGTTTAGGGCCGTGATGGCGGTTCCTTTGCCATTCCGCGACACAGATTCAGACTGATGAAAGTCGTTCAATAATTACGCGTAAGCATTTCCCTCTAACGAGCTGAAATGATGATCAGTGCAGAATTCTCGACGTTGCTCAACAACGAAAGGACCAAGCTGAGCTTCGTATTCGAAGCCACTTGAGAAGTTCTTAACCATTGATCGATGATACAGTCGAAAAAAGTGAGCCGTGAAGTTCGCATTGTCGCGATTGAAGCATTCTTGGATGGATATTTATTGTTGATATGTATATTTTGGGAATTTCTAACTTGAATCTGATGATATAAATGTATCTTTATTAGTAACCGACAGTTTGTTTTGCTAATGAGTACGGTGGCAAGTTTAACTTCCCATATTACTCCGTACTTCCTTTTTAGTATTTGCACCATAACTGAAAATATCTCAAATGTCTATAGCAAATTAAAAACACCAAAGTTTGTCCAAAAAAAAATAAAAAACACCAAAGGGTGTTTCTGGAAATTTGAAACACAAAAGAAAAGAAGTGTTAGCAAAAATGTTATCAAACCAACACCTAAGATTTTGGACCGGTACAAAGGATTTTAGTGTGGTTACGTAGGAGTAGATTTTAGGAAGTCTTTAGACTAGGAAAATTACAACTTGAGAAATTTTCTTTTATATCCCTTCAACTTTGACCAAAAATTCATTTTGGTCCTTCACCTTTTAATTTCTGCATAAAAATACTTTGACTTTTCAATTTTTTTTCAATGTCATACTTTAGGGATATATACATATATACACAAAAAATAGGGTGTTTGGATCTTTTTAGAAGTAAGTGTTTCCGGCGTTAAGACGGCCAACTGACGGTTTGCTTTGAATGGAATTAAAACTCTTAAGTAAAAGACTAGAAAAACGGTTTTGACTAGATTAAACAAGCGGCAAGGCAACGGGATGATTAACGCCCGCAACTTAGGCCATCGAACCATTTTCAACGAAAACTCGGTTGAATCACACGGCATAGGCTATCAACTGGAAGATTTAGCTATGATACCATTGAAAAACTAGAAATGAAGTATGGAAAACAAGTGAGCTCTTTTGTTCTATTGGCAAACACAAGTCGAGACATCGCTCACGGAACCATATGAGCGAGCATATGATCACCGGAGATTAACATCGGTTAGTTTTGTTACATAAAGGCGAACCTTCCTCATTTTCCATACCAAACTTCGAGCCATGAGTTGAGAACGGCAAGATAAACACAAGTCACGAGGCGATAATCGCCCCACGGCCAAGCCTAATCGACTACTCACACATGATAAATTGACTAGAAAGCATGGCAAGATTGGAAAACATAATTACCGATAGAATCGAAAACAAACTTGATTTATATAAGGATCTAGTCCGGGGCTACAACAATAATAAACGAGAAAAGATCATACGATGAGTACTTACTTGAGTTCTTTGAGAAAATGACTAAGAAAGCTTAAAAGAGCTTTAATGGAGATTGCAATTAAAAGACTTAAAGGTTAAAAATGAACTAGATAGAAAAGAGAGAGAGAGGGAGTCCTATTTATACACAAAGGGCTTTCTCTCTCCTCAAAAGTCAGAAAATATCTCAAAAACCAGCCATTAAAAGAAAGTTTCCATAAGTGGGAAGTCCAAAAAGCAGTAAAAATATATGCTGGAGACCAAAGTTATCGATACCTAAGACAAAAGTATCGGTAACACTCTTCAAAATCTTCCCCGTAGCTGGCTGGTATCGATAACTTATGGACTTGATGCCTTGCCACCTTCCAAGCTCCATCCAAAACTTCATCTTATGACTGCTAGGACTTGGTGGCACCACTCTCCATGGCCTCGGGTGCTCGGACACCCTCAAAGATGTCCATGGCCTCAAAATGCGCCTTAATTGCACGATTCACCTATAAGGCTCAACAAAACACCTTACGTGCAATATTTGACTTAAACGAACAAATCATCATAGAAACATCACAATTTGGAGGATTTTGAGCACCAAGATTATGCAATCTTGGGTGCTTATCACGGACCCTTGTTCAAAAATTGAAATTTGAACTTCAAATTCTAAATAGTAATCCGCCTTAATTAAAGTCGAGATTAGCACCATAATTGGGGACGTTTAAACTTAATCGATCGGATTACGTATAGGAGAAGCTGATACGACGTGAGTATAAATATACATTTTGATGTAGGACAAAAATTGAGAGTTTTTGTATTTTATTTTTATTGTTTTAAAATAAGATTTTGACTAGGAATATTTTCGTTTAGGTTAGAATTATTAACTTTCCGTATTCAGTTTGATTTTGATTTCTACCTTTATTAGGATTCTTGGTCTACAAGAATTAGGATTTTATTTTAATTAATTAGGAAATATCTTTTATTTAATGAATAATTGAATAGGTTATATAAGACCCTAACCCTATAAATCCTACTATAAAAGAAATAATAAATCATGCTCAATTCTTGTAGACCAAGAATCTTAAAGGTAGAAATCAAAATCAAACTAATTCCTAGTCAAAATCTTATTCTAAAACAATAAAAATAAAATACAAAAACTCTCAATTTTTGTCCTACATCGATCACCTTTTTTCCCGGGGGACTCAGACACCCATTAATAGATATTTAGAATACTTCAACTCCTTTCTTAACTTGAAATAAAACTTCAATGAAAAGTGTATTTGCAAAGATTGTTTCTCAGCATGCTTTAACTTGTTGACAAAATTCACTAGATGAATGTTAGAACTCCATTGTGAGTGATTCATCAAGCCCAAACGCACAAACCTCCAATGCAATATTCTTTTGTTCCTCCACAACAGCATCTGAAACAATTTCAGTATCCTCTTGCACGCTTGCCCAATCGATCTCTTAGAAATTGCAGATCTAGCCACCATCGTAGCGCTGGACCTGTAAGCTTCACTAACAAATACCTCCACATTTGTTCTGTCGGAATTTTTGCATACTCGAAGAATCTTCGGTGGTGTTGAAAAAGCAAAGCCCTTAAAATTCCTCCTCGCACGGCGGCAGCCACCCCACCGCAGCCTTATCATGGGAAGGTATGGGTATGAGCATCATTTTCAAGGAACTAGATGGATTTTGCTTGAAATGTATCGTATACATATTTCTGATGTAGTTGGACTAATGGTTGAAGTTTGGACCCTTGCCAAAGATGGGTGAAAAGTTGAGCTTTTGTATTTGTTCTTTTATCGGTAAATGTTAATATTGTTAGAATAGTTAAATTAGATGCTTGGGGTTCAGACATAGCTCCCATTCACTCTCAATCAGTCCAGTTGAGTTCAATTTTGGGCCGTTGTGGGCCCACTTGGTTAAACGAGTCGAACAACAACAGTTGTTTGTTCAAACTTGGTTTGATAAGATTTGAAAAGATAACGAGGTTTTTAAAAAGTATTTTGGAGCTTGGCTTGTTTATGAAATGAACGGATCACAAACGGGATTTAATAAACCAATTTCGAGTAGCTTGAATTTTTTAAGGATCATAGGTCAAACGCACGGAGCAGTAGTTTATTGGAGCTTGGTTGGAAAGCTTTTTTTTTAAATTTTTTTTTTATCAGTAGCTGGTTGGAAAGCATAACAAGTTTCAAAGAATGTTAAAAGTTTGGTTTGTTTATGTAACCAACCAATCTCAAACGAGCTTTTCACGAGCAGGCAACAAGAGTTCAAACTCGAGCGGTTTGATTGGTTTATAAGCCCTAATTAGAAGCTTGCTTACTATAACACTTGCTGAGAAAGTTAGCTCTAGCTTGATCAGACACCGATGGGTCGACACCGTGGCACAAATAATTCTAGAGCTTACACCATTCATTGTCCTTGGAAAATGTTACCTTTTCACCTAGCTTAACATTCACTCTAATTTTCTTTTGGAAAGCATAAATTTCCTTGTGAGGGCTACATAGAAACGGCTCCGATCATCGTAGTGTTCCTGAATGCGCCCACAACGGCCCAAAATTGGACGGAATGGAGACTAGACGGAAGCTGAGTTATTTTGGGTTCTAGCTCAACATGATGTTCTTAGCACTTAGTGAATGTCTTTTTCTCCTTAACTACATGCTCTTGATTTGATCAATGAAACTAACTCTTTCGTAGTGTTGTCACTAATATGTAAATTTGGATGTACGTGTTTATTGTGCAAATTACAAGCTCTGGTTGCAGAATGAATGTTTTAATGATTAAATTTTTTGTTTCAATATCTTCCTGATCCTTGTAGATGAGCTAGAGATGCTCTAATATTCCATCTATCTTAGTCTGCTTTTACTTTTTGATGTCCAAACTCCAAAAAAAGACTGTCCATTTCAAAAAAGTCAAGGTGAAAATGGATACTATTACTCTTCTAACCTTTCTTTTTTAATTAGTAATTATCAACTCAAAAGTGCAATCATGGTGAAAGGTATTAGTATGACAGATTTTTTTTTTTCTCAATGTAATCATGGTGTTTCCTTAATATGTTAGATTTCTCAAAGCACAGTAAGATTAACGGTGGGAGTAGTGTGTTCTCAAAATCTCTGATACTTTTTCCTTTCTCTATTGTTAAGCCCCAATGATTGGAGACTACATGGGTTATGTTGTTATTGTTGTTGTGTATTGTTAAGCCCATGTTGTTTTCCCCATGTAAGATGGGAGGTCTTCGATGTCCTTCGCCTAGTGTCTTGTGTATTCCTCTCTTTAATGCTGCATTTCCACATGAGGCGGGCCTCATCTCATTGATGTGTTTATTACGAAAATTCTCCGGGCTTCTGTGTCTGTAAAGTTGATTTGTATATTCTTTTGGTTAACTAGAACAAACTTGGGCTCAAAGTCCAAAAGACATAAGCTTTCTAAGAAGCAGAATGTCTTGCAAGTTGAAGATAGAATCAGCAACTTACCAGGCAACCTTATTAGCCGAATCCTATCTTCTCTTCCAACAAAAAGTGCAGTTGCGACAAGCGTCTTATCAACCAGGTGGAAGCAATTCTGGACACTAGTCACCAGTCTGGAATTTGATTGCCGGAAGGTATGCTTCCTTAATTCTCCATACTTCCACTTTCAGTTTGTCCAGTCTAAATTCTCGTGTTATTCTCGGATCTTTGACCAAGTGGAATGTCGCGGTATGAAGCATGTTCAAGAGATGGATTCTGAGCTGCCAGTGTTTCCTAATTTGACTTCCTTGGTACTTGGTGCGGGCTACGTTGGATGGGAATGGTTGTCACAATTCTTGGAGAAATCACCGTGTCTAGAGAGTCTTGTCTTCAAAGAGGTGTGTGGACTATGAGAAATTTCCTCTGTAAAACTTCCAATCTTATGGAAGTTGCATTAACTCGTGCCCCACCTGATTTATAATCTGACAGGGGTATCAAAGTGATCACTATAGAGATGAATATTATGAAGAAGGAGACAGCGAGGGAGACGACAAGCCCTTGCTTTGCCGTCCACCTGAGAATGTTCCTTCTTGTTTACGCTCGAACCTCAAAATAATCAAGTTTGTGAACTTTCAAGGGGATGATGGGGAACTGAAAATGGTGGAGTATTTTCTGAAGAACGCTGAAGTTTTGGGAGCAGCGGGGTTGGCGGTTGCAAAACAGCAGTTGGAGGTTACGACAAATCTTTTAATGTTACCAAGAAGCTCAAAGACTTGTCAGATTGAGTTTGTTATTCGGCGTTATAACTTTTGTACCGGATCGTTCTATTGAGTAGGCCCGTTGTGCTTGGTTATGTACTAGTTTTTGATACCTACCCGTTTGAACTTGTTTTTTTGGTGTTGGTAGCCATATACATTGCTGGTATCTTTTGTGAGGGATGGACAGGAAGAAATTGGAATCCTGGTTTGATACTTGTTTTTTCAACCAACTTGCTTGCAAGGGAGCGGTTTAGCAATTATGCGCATGCGATGAATGAATTCAATCATTTGCATTGGAATCATGAAGTTCGAAGTTTTCAAGTTGGGCGGTCGATGTTCAAACACCCGGGAACACCAATTGTGAGCATCGTAGCAGTCGTCTTCGTATGGTTGACTTGTCTCAACAAACATGTTTAGGCAAAAATGGAAAAATTACAAAATACCACGTTTGCATGTTCAAGCCGCTTGTAGGTCCATTATTATCGATCCTTGCTAGTACATTTATGAGTCGTATACGATAAGTCGTTGAATAAGTACACAGCAAAAACTAGTCCCTAACGTACCTTATAAGCGACATCCAAAACTATTGTGATGTATTGAGATTAGATAGATTCTACTGACATTAGATGCAAAATATCGAAAAATATAGAAAACAGATTATAATGGAGAAGAAAAAGAAGCAATACCTAAATTTTACCTACTAGTATTTCATAACATCGATCTTGAATTCAAAACATTTTTGCATTATGAGTTTTTGCTTTGATGTTATGAAATACAGTAAGTAAAATGTAATGAATTTCAAAGCAAAATTTTCAAATTTTTGTGCAAATGTTACGGATTGCTATAATGAAGTTATAAATTTCTATTTCTACAAACAAAAAGTAATGAATTCAAGGCAGTTTAAAAAAGAAAAGTAGAAGAAAAAATTCACATAAATTTCACTGTGCACAATACTTGAGTTCCCGATTTTCTTCCCTTTTTCTTCTCAAACCAAACAATATATAGAAGAGTGATTTTTCTTTTTTTTCCCTTCCTTTTATTTTCCATAATTTCCAAACCAAGCCTTAGGGCCTGTTTTGGAACTTTTAAAAAAGAGAGAATTTTAGGAAGGAAAGTGTTGAGGAAAAGGTATATTTTCTCCCCTCTAATCCAAACAAAGGATTTTTACGGAGGTGCTAATATCTGTACCAGGATGTACAAACCCCTTTTTGGTTCCGTTTTGAGTTTCAAAAAAATGATCGGAACCGCTAATTTTGTAAAATCTGTACCAATATGTACAAATCCCTTTTTGGTCCCGTTTTGAGTCTCAAAAAAATGATCGGAACCGCTAATTTTGTTTAAAATAATTTGTTTTTACGGCTCTTTCAAAAAATAAGCTCAATGCGGTATCGGTTAAGGCGTCTAAAAAACGTTCAATTTTGTCTCTGAATTCAAGTCTAAATTCTAAAGCAAAGTTTGGATGTTTTGTAAATGCTCCAATACCGGATTGAGCTTATTTTTTGCAAGGACCATAAGCAAAATATTTTAAACAAAATGAGAGAATCCGACCATCTTTTTGAAATCCAAAATGGGCCGAAAAAGAGATTTGTACACACTAGTACAAATATAAAATCTGTACCTTTAGACTTTCTGGGATTTTTATTCAAACGGACCCTAGTTTCAAATTTTGAATTTTTAAACTTATAATCGACCGGATTACGTATAGGAGAAGCTGATACGACGTGAGTATAAATAAATACACACGGTAAAGTCGGAATAACATTCATTTCGTCGGTGGTGTTGAAAAAGCAAAACCCTAAAAATCCTCCTCGCACGCCGGCAGCCACCGCCGCACCGCAGCCTTATCATGGGAAGGTATGAGTATCATTTTCAAGGAACTAAATGGATATTGCTTCAAAAGTATCGTATATATACTGCTGATGTAGTTGGACTGATGGTTGAGCACTTGAGGCGCCCTTGCAAAATATGGGTGAAAAGTGGAGCTCTTTTTTTTTTTTTTATAATCGGGAAATGTATTGCTAGAATAGTTAGATTAGCTTCTGACGGTTCGGGTAAAGCTCCCATCCACTCTCAATCAGTCCAGTTTAGTTCAGTTTTGGGCCGTTGTGGGCCCACTTGGTTAAACGAGCCGGACAGTTGATTGTTCGAACTTAGTTTGATAAAAGATTATGAGTTTTTTTAAAAATTATTTTGGAGCTTGGCTTGTTTATGAGATGAACGGATCCCAAATGAGATTTAATCAACCAATCTCGAGTACCTTGAATCCTTGCACAAATCAGTAGTTTATTGGAGCTTGGTTGGAAAGCTTTTTTATATTTTTTTATCAGCAACTGGTTGGAAAGCTTAACAAGTTTTAAAAAATTTTAAAGTTTGATTTGTTTATGTAACCAACCAATCCCAAACGAGCTTTTCACGAGCCAACAAGAATTCGAACTCGAGCGGTTTGATTCATTTATAAGCCCTGATTAGAAGCTTGCTTACTATATCACTTGCTTAGAAAGTTAGCGCTAGCTTGATCAGGCACCGATAGTTAGACACCGTGGCACAAAGAATTCTAGAGCTTACACCATTCATTGTTCTTGGAAAATGTTAGTACTTTTTCACCTAGCTAAACATTCCTGCTAATTAGTTTTGGAAAGCATAAATTTCCTTGTGAGGGCTACGATTGGAACTGCTCTGATCATCATTATGGTTCCAGGATGAGCCCACAACTGGACGGAATGGAGACTAGATGGGAGCTGAGTTATTTTGGGTTCTAGCTTAACAAGATTTTCTTAGTACTTAGTGAATATCTTTTTCTCCTGAATTACAGTATATGCTATTGATTTGATCAATGAAATGAACTCTTTCCTAGTGTTGTCACATCAATGTAAATTTGGATATACCTGTTTATTGCGCATCTTACAAGCTCTGACTGCAGAATGAGTGTTTAATTACTCCCTCCGTCCGGATTTAATAATTTTTTTTTGGAGTTCGTGCCATTTTTCAATCGATTATATCTTCCAATTTATAATGTTTTACGTGATTTCGAAAACATTGTATTATAGAACTAATCGAGATCTATCAAACAAGATCTATATTCGATATGAAATTCATTACGGATTCAAAGATATAACCCGTTTTTTAGCCGGTTAGAATAGAACTAGGGACAATTAAATTCGGACGGAGGGAGTATTAATTTTTTTGTTTCAATATCTTCCTTGTAGATGAACTAGAGCATTTAAATACTCTAATATTCCATCAATCTTAGTCTAACTTTTGCTTTTTGATGTCCAAACTCCAAAAAAGACTACATTTCAAAAAAGTCAAGATGAAAATGGAATCTTCTAACCTTTTTTTTTAATCAGTAATTATCAACTCAATAGTGCAATCATGGTGAAAGGTATTATGGGAGATTTTTTTCACAAAGTGTAATCATGGTGTTTCCTTAATACATTAGATTTCTCAAAGCACACTAAGATTAACGGTGAGAGTAGTGTGTTCTCAAAATCCCTGATATGTTTTCCTTTCTCTATTGTTAAGCCCATGTTGTTTTCCCCATGTAAGATGGGAGGTCTTCGATGTCCTTAGCCTAGTGTCTTGTTTATTCCTCTCTTTAATGCTGTACTGTTGCATTTCCACACGAGGCGGGCCTCACCTCATTGATGTGTTTATTACGAAAATTCTCCGGGCTTCTGTGTCTGTAAAGTTGATTTTGTATATTCTTTTGGATAACTAGAACAAACTTGGGCTCAAAGTCCAAAAGACACAAGCTTTCGAAGAAGCAGAATGTCATGCAAGGTGAAGATAGAATCAGCAACTTACCAAGCAACGTTATTGGCCAAATCCTCTCTTCTGTTCCCACAAAAAGTGCAGTTGCGACAAGCGTCTTATCAACCAGGTGGAAGCAATACTGGACGCTAGTCACCAGTCTGGAATTTGATTGCCCGGAGGTATGCTTCCTTAGTATTCCGTACTTCCACTTTAACAGTTTGTCCAGTCAAAATACTCGTGTTATTCTCGATATTTGACCAAGTGGAATGTTCCGGTTTGAAGGATGGTCAAGAGATTGATTCTGAGCTGCCAATGTTTCCTAATTTGACTTCCTTGGTACTTGGTGCGGGCTATGTTGGATGGGAATGGTTGTCACAATTCTTGGAGAAATCGCCTCGTCTAGAAAGTCTTGTTTTCAAAGAGGTGCCACACTTGAGAGATTTCCTTCTGTAGAACTTCTAATCTTATGAAACTTGCATTAACTCGTGCCCTACCTGATTTATAATCTGACAGGGGTATCAAATTCAACACGATGGAGATGAATATGATGAAGAAGACGACAACGAGGGAGAAGATGACAGCAAGGGAAGCGAGGGAGAAGATGACAGCGAGGGAGAAGATGTCAACGAGGGAGAGGACAAGCCCTTGCTTTGCCATCCACCTCAGAATGTTCCTTCTTGTTTACGCTTGAACCTCAAGGTAATTAAGTTTGGGAACTTTCAAGGGGATGGTGGGCAGTTGAAAATGGTGGAGTATTTTCTGAAGAACGCTGAAGTTTTGGAGAAGTTGATAATACAAACTGACGGTACCGTTGACGAATGTTTTGACATGGGAGGAGCGGGGTTGGCCGTTGCAGAACAGCAGTTGGAGATTACCACGAAACTTTTAATGTTACCAAGAGGCTCGAAGACTTGTCAGATTGAGTTTGTTATTCTGCGTCACGACTTTGATGGTAGCGAATCGCCCTATTGAGTAGGCCCGTTATGTTTGGTTATGTACTAGTTTTTGGTACTTGCCCGTTTGAACTTGGTTTTTGGTGTTGGTAGTCATATACATTGCTGGGGTATGTTTGGTTTCTCAACCAACTTTTATTGCTTAATCTATCCTTGGCTTTTCACTTATTCACCGTCTATACTTGGCTAACAACAGCTTCGACACAACATACCTTTTACAATAGGGGGCCACTGTTGCAGTAGTATTCTAAGAGCAGCCACTTTGTGTATATTGCCAAAGGTTAGGTTTGCTCCGATCCTCACCGCCCATGCCCCAATGATTGAGGACTACATGGATTCTGTTGTTGTTTTACGATTTTGCGGATATTGCTGCCAAGGCTAGCAAGTGAGCGGTTTAGCAATTATGCGATGAATAAATTCAATCCTTTGGATTGGAAGTCCAAGCATCGTGAAGTTCAAAGGTTTTCCAGTTGGGGTGGTCGATGTTTAAACCCGGGAACACCAATTGTGAGTATCATAGTAGTAATTGTCTACGTATAGTTTTTTTTTTTTTTTATCTTTTTTATATCAAATATGAAGTACGAAGTACAAACTCGGGACAATACATCAATTGTAAGAGTCCACGAAAACTAACATCCAAAACTATTGTGATTGCATGTAGATTAGATGGATTCTACTGATATTAGATGCAAAATATCGAAATAATATCAACATCTAAAAATATAATCTCACTTATAAAAATTGTAGATTTTCTAAGCTTCAAGCTCCAACCAACTCGATAAGAGATTATAAGGGAGAGAAAAAAAGAAAAAGAAAAAGCAATACAAAATTTATATACCAGTATTTCAGAAAGTCGATCTTGAATTCATAACATTTTTGCATTATGAGTTTTTGCCTAGATGTTATGAAATACAGTAAGTAAAATGTTATGGATTTTTAAGCAAAATTTTCAAATTTTCATGCAAATGTTACAAATTGCTATAATCAGGGGCGAAGTCAAGAATTTTGGTTAGTTGGGTCAAAAATTAGATTCAAATGCAATATATTTTTTCTATGCACAAGTCCCAAAAAAAACTAACTTAAAAGGTTAATTATAAGATCGATATGCACTAATAATTCATTTTTGCCTCATAATTGGCCCCAAAATATTTGTTATATTTAAAAAATAATACATGGTAGTCTCATTTCTAGCACTATCAACTCTCAAAAAGAAGATAACGTTTGGAATTTCTATGTACTTAAAACAAGTTGGGGCAATTTAGAGATTTTTTGTGGGGTCAAAATAGCTAAATTGTACCTATTCCTATGAAAATTTGAGGTCAAATTAGTAAAAATAGGATAAAATTATACCTATTCTTACGAAAATTTGGCAGCCAGTGGGGTCGGCCACCCTTCCTTGTACCCATGTGCCTCCGTCCCTGGCTATAATAAAGGGTTTACCCAGTGCACGAGGCTCTTGCTATTGTGGGGTTTGGGAGAAGGGTTGATGTACGGAGCCGCTATTTCTGCAACTCGAACCACAGATTGCTATAATGAAGTTATAAATTTCTATATACAAAAGTAATGAATTCAAACCCAGCTTCTCTCCAGTCAACTGCAGAGAATGGTTCTATCTGAACCGTTCAGATTGAAAATCAATGGTTCAGATTTGTTGAATTTATTACTGGTCATAATCGTTTATTACTGGTCATAAATTAAAAACAAATCTGGACCCTTAAAAACTACATCCGACGATTGCGGTCACTTGGACCGCACATTGCAGACAAGCCAAATTTCAAGGCAATTTAAAAGTTATTCAAAGTGGTTTTGTTCTAGCATTTCCTCTAAATTTATTAACCTCGCAATGAAAATTTTACCATGCACAATACCTTTTTTTTTCCCCAACACTGTGCACAATACTTGAATTTACTCTCAACCAAACAATGGAAATGATTTTTTATTTTTTATTTTTCCCTCCTTTGCTTTTTCCCCCCCAAGATCCAAACAATGCCTTAGTTCAAAAAACAGGAACTGCTTTTGATAACAGTGGTGATTAGGGCGATAATTAAGGACATTTGAACTTAATCAGATTACGTTTAGGAGAAGCATAAAGCGTGAATCATTTATTTCTTCCTTTCTTTCAAGTGTTGGAAAGGGAAAACCCTACTCCCTCCTCGTCCCCCTCGCATCATCTCTGACCGAACCGCCGGCGCCCGATGGACCGCCACCCACCGCCGTACCGCGGCCTTCTCGCGGGAAGGTATGAGTATCATGTTTTCAGGAACTATACCGCGCCCTTTTACTTCGGATACTGCTCCAAATGTATGCATAATGCTGATCTAGTTTCATCAACGGTTGAGCCCTAGGGGGAGTGAGCTTCCTATCCACTCTCAGCCCTAGTTTCATCACGGGATGGAAGTTTTGGGGCCTTGTGGGGGCCCACTTGAGCCCACAACGAGGATAAAAACTAGGGCTCGTAAGCGAACCGAACGAGCCCAACGGTTGATTGTTTCAAACATGGTTTGAAAACTTAACGAGCTTTGTAAATGTCTGAGACGAACTGATTTTAAAGCAGCTTTAATGGGTTGATCAATCTCGATTAGTCTTTTAGTGGTCATAAGTCGAGCGCGCCAAAAAGATATTCAAAATTGATATGAACAGTCTGGTCATTGTTATGGCTCCCGGATGAGCCGAAAACGGCCCAAAACTGAACAAAATTGGACAGATAGAGACTGGACGGGAGCTGAGCTGTCTAGGGTTCTAGCTCAACATGAAGTTCTTAGTCTTAGTCTTTGTCTTTTTTTCCTGACCTGAACTATAATCCATTGATGTGATCAATGAAATGAACTCTTTCATAGCGTTCTGCCACTCCTGAACAACTTAAGGTTAGAAATTGACCTAAAAAATTTATTTATTTGCCGGTAAAAAGCTTTAGACGCAGGAATATATTATTTAGCATTTGGGTACCTCTGTTGGAATGCTAGCCTAAAATCATGTATTTGTAAGTAGCCGCCTCCAATGTTCTATTCATTCCATGCCTTTACCATGTTGTCGTTAATATGTACATTTGTATGCAACTGTTTATTGCCCTACTTACAAGCTCTGGATGCTAGTTGAATGCTTACCTATCAAATTGTTCTCAGGTCCTTGTAGATGAGCTAGAGCATCTAGATAACCCTCCATCCGTCAATCTTAGTCTAGTTCTTTACTTTTTGCTGCCCAGAAAAGATTGCCCATTTTGAAAAAGTCATGGTGAAAGTGGATAATATTACTCTTCTACCCTTTTATTTTTATTAGGAACTAACAACTCAACATCAATCAACTCATAAGTGCAATGATGGTGGAAGTTATTATGGTTTTTTTATTTTACATAATCATTGTGTCTCCTTACAAGTTAGATTTCTCAAAGCAGACTAACATTGACACAAGGAGTAGTGTATACCCAAAATCTCTGTTACGTATTCCTTTCTCTACTGTTAAGCCTGTGTTGTAGATGGGAGGCCTTGTGGAGAGATCGAGATATATATATATATATATATATATATACACACACGCGCGCTTGGTGTCTTGTATATTACCTCTCTTTAGTGCTGCGCGGCTTTATTTTCCCACGAGGTGGGCGCCACCTGATTGATTTATTTATTTTGCAAAATTTCCCCTATTTTTTGTTGATAAACTTGATTTGTACGGAGTATATTCTTTTGGTTAACCGGGAACCCATGGGTTCAAAGGCGAAAAGACATAAGCTTTCTAAGGAGCGGAATTCCATGCAATGTCAAGATAGAATCAGCAACTTACCAAGCAACCTTATTTGCAGAATCCTCTCTTGTCTTCCCACAAAAACGGCAGTTGCGACAAGCGTCTTATCAACCAGATGGAAGCAATTCTGGACACTAGTCAACTGTCTGGATTTCGATGATAAGTTAATGCTTCAGCGTCGAACGAGTAACAGAGCTGCACTCCAAATGAGTTTTGCAAGTTTCATAGACGGAGTGCTAGAGAGAGTCTCATGTTTGGATAAGTTCCGTCTCAAATGCTGCCAAAGTTATGATGTTTCACATGTGAATGCATGGGTTGCTGCTCTCATAAAATATCGTATCGAAGAACTTGATCTCTCGATTCCAGTGAAGCACTCTACTAATCATGTGCTTCCTCGGGACCTTTTTTCTTGTAGAACACTGGTGGTATTGAAATTGGGTACTGAGTTTATGCTCAATGTACCAGTTTCGGTTTGGCTACCGAGTCTCAAAATTCTCCATCTTGATAGTGTCAAATTTTCAGATGGTGTCTCAATCAAGAGGCTCCTCCTTGGCTGTCCTGTGCTTGATGAACTGAGTATGAATGAATGCGTTGGAAAAGGTGTACATGTTATTCACATTTCTGCACCCGTGCTCACAAAGTTGAGATATCATAACGAAAAGGAAAAATATTCTTTGCATGATGACTTTCTGGAAGATGACTTTCTCGAAGATGACTTTCTGGAAACTGCTGATGTTTCTGAGTACAAGATTGTGATTGATACCCCAGCTCTTCTACACCTGGAGCTGATTGATGATGAAGCAGAGGTTTATTTAGAAAAGAACCTAAGTCATATCATTAAAGCTGATATTAGTATTGCCGTGCAATACGATGAAACTCATTCTAAATGTATAACTGATCTTCTCATGGGAATATCCGAAGTCCAATCTCTTCACTTGTATAATGATTGCCGAGAGGTATGCTTTCCTTAATTCCCCGTACATCCTCTTTTACAGTTTGTCCTGTTGGACTTCTCATGTTATTTTTGGATATTTGACCAAGTGGAATTTTATTATACGAAGGCTGTTCACAAGATTGATTCTGAGCTGCCAATTTTTCATAATTTGACTTCCTTGGTACTTGGTGCGGGCTATGTTGGATGGGAATGGTTGTCACAATTACTGGTGAAAGCGCCGTGCCTAGAAAGTCTTGTTTTCGAAGAGGTGTGTCGGCTGGAGAAATTTCCTTTGGAAAACTTTCAATTGTGTGGAACAATCATTAACTCGTGACCTTCCTGATTTATTTACTGACAGGGGTATCATATTGAATGTGATGAAGACGAAGATGATGAAGACGACGATGAAGAAGACGACAGCGAGGGAGACGATAAGCCCTTGCTCCGGCATGATTGGCATCCGCCTCAGAATGTTCCTTCTTGTTTACTCTCGAACCTCAAGCTAGTTAAGTTTTTGAAATTTCAAGGGGGTGATGGGGATCTGAAAATGGTGGAGTATTTTCTGAAGAACGCTGAAGTTTTGGAGAAGTTGATAATTCAAACTGATGGTACTGTAGATGAATGTTTTGACATGGTAGGAGCAGGGTTGGCGATTGCACAACAGCAGTTGGAGATTACCACGAAACTTTTAATGTTACCAAGAGGCTCGAAGACTTGTCAGATTGAGTTTGTTATTCTGCGTCATGACTTTGATGGTAGCGAATCGCCCTATTGAGCAGGCCCGTTATGTTTGGTTATGTACTAGTTTTTTGTACCTACCCGTTTGAACTTGGTTTTTGGTGTTGGTAGTCATATCCATTGCTGGGGTATGTTTGGTTTCTCAACCAACTTTTATGCTTAATCTATCCTTGGCTTTTCACTTATTCATAGTATATACTTGGCTAATAACATCTTCGACGCAACATACCTTTTACAAAAGTGTTTTACTTAATAGGGGGCCATTGTTGCCGTAGTATTCTGAGAGCAGCCACTTTGTGTATATTGTCAAAAGTTAGATTTGTCTCCGATCCTCTCACGCCCATACTCCCAATAATTGAGGACTACATGGGCTTCGAGGACTTGTCAGATTGAATTTGTTACTCCTATTTTGCGTCATGATGAGTCCGATTAATTGGGCCCATTGTCATTGGTTATGTACAACATAGTTTTTAATTCCTAGCAGTTTGAACTTGTGTTTCAATGTTGGTAGTCATATACATCGCTCAGATATGTCTGTTATTTGGTGTAAAAAATGCTAGAATCACCCACATTTGCACACACAAGTGCACAAACACACTCAGAAGGTGTGTGGAAGCCACTTGGTAATGACTCATCATGTTACGAAGGGGCTCATGGACTATAAAATCTAGTGTATTAGTCATGAACATGTTGGATGGTTGGTGTACAAAATTTCTAGAACCACACTTGAGCAAACTAGTGCACAAACACACTCATCAGGTGTGCCGGGGAAACTGTGTGCTGTTCTGGCACTACTATTTCAAGTATGTCTTCTTGTCAGCCAGATTGTGGAAAAAGGTTATGTATACACGGCATACCTTGTGAGTGTGTTTGTGCACTTGTATATCCTCTGAGATACCATGCAATAAGAAGATTATTAAGAAAAAAGTTGAACAAAATGGGATAGATGGATACGAAGCTGGGCAAAAAGATATTACGATGGAGAAAAAAAGCAGCAGCAATACTTTAGTATTTCATAACATCGATCTTGAATTCATAACATTTTTGCAATATGAGTTCTTGCCTTGATGTTATAAAATACAGTAAGTAAAAATGTTTAAAATGTTTTGAATTTTCGCAACTCGGGGAAAGTGACAAAAATGAATTAAGAAGAAAAATTGGAGAAAAATGCAATGAAAATTTAACTATGCACAATACTTAGAATTTATATTTTTTTTTCCTGTTACCTCTTAACCAAACAATGGAAGTGAAACTTTGAGTTATTTTTGGGAAAATTTCAAAATGGCACCTGAACTTTCACTCAAATGTTACCGAAACACCTGAACTTCACTTTATTTCAATTAAACACCTGGACTTTCAAAATCCCCAAAATCCCCAAATTGAGGCACCTACTGTTTGCCTCCATCCATTTCCTTCACAAATTGGCTGATGTGGCTCATTTCTGGCGTTAAAAGGCTCTACTAGACATGTTAGGAAGTTAACTCAATGTACACAATCACAACCCATGCCAACCCTACTTCACTTTTAGTGAGAGAAATGAATTAGGTTGGCATGGGTTGTGATTGTGTGTATTGAGTGCACTTAATAACATGTCTAGTGAGGCCCTTTAACGCTAGAAATGAGCCACATCAGCCGATTAGTGAAGAAAATGGATGAAGGCTCACGGTAGGTGCCTCAATTTGGGGATTTTGAAAGTCCAGGTGTTTAATTGAAATAAAGTGAAGTTCAGGTGTTTCGGTGACATTGAAGTGAAAGTTCAAGTGCCATTTTGAAATCTTCCGGTTATTTTTTTCCCTCCCTTGCTGTTTTTTGTTTCCCCCTAGTTCCAAACAAAGCCTTTAAGTTCACAAAACAGGAACTGCTTTTGATAACAGCGGTGATTAGCGCGATAGTTGACGACTTTTGAACTTAACCATGGAAAGGAAAGGAAAATTAAAAAAAAATTCCTTCCATTGTTTGGTTGGAAGAAAAAGAGGGAAGAAAATAAGAATTTCAAGTGTAGTAAATACTCCATCCGTCCTTTTTTAAATGTCCCGTTTCATAACTCCAATTTATTAATAAAGCATCGTCATTATACCTTTCACGTCAACTTTTCCTATTTACCCTCTATGAAGACATCATCATTACACTTTTACTCACTAACTTTTCAAAATGAAATTTACTTTTAGGGGCAAAATGGAAAATGTACCAACTTTTACCCACTAACTTTACAAAATAGATACTTGTTAAGGAACAGCCCAAAATGAAATACCGGACTTTAAAAAGGGGACGGGGGAGTAGTAAATTTTCCCTCCCATTTTCCTCCTCTTTTATTTTCCTTTCTTTTCCTTTCCTTTCCATGGGTCCAAACGGAGCCTAAAGCATAAATTTTTAGAACTGGAGAAATCCTACTCCCTCCTCGTCTCCTCGCATTATCTCTGACCAAACCGCCGCCGGCCGATGGACCGCCACCCACCGCCGTACCGCGGCCTTCTCGCGGGAAGGTACGAGTATCATCTTTTCAGGAACCATACTGCGCCCTTTACTTCGGATACTGCTCCAAATGTATGTATAATGCTGATCTAGTTTCATCTACGGTTGAGCCCTAGGTGGAGTGAACTCCTATCCACTCTCAATCCGTCCAGATTGATCCAGTTTTGGGGCCTTGTGGGCCCACTTGAACCCACAACGACAATTAAAACTAGGGCTCGTAACAGTTGATTCACTTGATTGTTTCAAACTTGGTTTGAAAACTTTACGAGCTTTGTAAATATGTTTGAGCTTGACTTGTTTATGAGATGAACTGATTTTAAAGGAGCTTTAATCGAGTTGATCACGAACCGATCTCGATTAGCTTTTTAATGGTCATAAGTCGAGCGTGCCAAAAAGACGTTCGAAATTGTTTTGAAACACAAGCAAACCGATCTCAAATGAGATTTTTAAGACGAGCACAAGCTCAAACTCGAGTGGTTTGATTCGTTTATCCGCCCTAAATAAAAACTTGTTTATGATAGCACTTGCTGAGGAAGTTAGCTCTAGCTTGATCAGACACCGGTGGACTGCCACCATCTATGGCACACGTGATTTTACGGTTTAAACTCCGCATTATTTTTCCACAAATGTTACTTTTTCACATCGCTACCGATATCCAATCAAGGTAAATTTTTTTTGGTAAGGATAAATTTCTCAATTCGAGGCTATGATATGAACGGTCTGGTCATTGTTATGGCTCCCAGATTAACCCAAAACTGGACGAAATTGGACAGATGGAGACTGGACGGGAGCTGAGTTTTCTTGGGTTCTAGCTCAACATGAAGTTCTTAGTCTTAGTCGATGTCTTTTTTTCCTGACCTGAATTATAGTCCATTGATTTGATCAATGAAATGAACTCTTTCATAGCGGTTTGTCACTCCTGAACAGCTTAAGGTTAGAAATTGACCTAAAATTTAATTTTTTTGCTGGTAAAAATTTATTTTTTTCCAGGAATATATTATTGACGCATTTGAGTACCTCTGTTGGAATGCTAGCTTAAAATCATGTACTCCGTATTTGTAAGCAGCCGCCTCTACCATGTTGTCATTAATATGTACATTTGTATGTAACAGTTTATTGCCCAACTTACAAGCTCTGGTGGCTATTGAATGCTTACCTATCAAATTGTTCTCCAATCCTTTTAGATGAGCTAGAGGATATAGATACTCCCTCCATCCGACAATCTTAGTCTAGTTCTTTACATTTTGCTGCCCAAAAAGGAAAAAGGAATGCCCATTTTGAAAAAGTCATGGTGAAAGCGGATAATATTACTCTTCTACCCTTTTATTTTTATTACTAGTAACTAACAACTCAACATCAATCAACTTAAAAGTGCAATGATGGTGGAAGTTATTATGGTTTTTTTTTTTTACATAATCATGGTGTCTCTTAGAAGTTAGATTTCTCAAAGCAGACTAACATTGACACAAGGGGTAGTGTATACTCGAAATCTCTGTTACGTTTTCCTTTCTCTACAATTAAGACTGTTGTTTTCCCCGTATAAGATGAGAGGTCTTGGGGAGAGATCGAGAGATCAATATAGATCGATAGAGAGAGAGAGAGAGGGGGGTTATTGTTTTGTGTTGTGAAACCTTCGCTTGGTGTCTTGTATATTACCTCTCTTTAGTGCTGCGCTGCTTTATTTTCCCACGAGGCAGGGACCACCTGATTGATTTGTTTATTTTGCAAATTTTCCCCGATTTTTTGTTGATAAACTTGATTTGTATATTCTTTTGGCTAACCAGAGAACCCTTGGGTTCAAAGGCGGAAAGACATAAGCTTTCTACGGAGCGGAATGCCATGCAATGTGAAGATAGATTCAGCAACTTACCAAGCAACCTTATTGGTCGAATCCTCTCTTCTCTTCCCACAAAAACAGCAGTTGCGACAAGCGTCTTATCAAAAAGATGGAAGCAACTCTGGACACTAGTAACCAGTCTGGATTTTGATGATAAGTTGATGCTTCATTGTCGAAAGAGTATCATAGCTGCACTCCAAATGAGTTTTGCAAGTTTCGTAGACAGAATGCTAGAGAGAGTCTCATGTGTGGATAAGTTCCGTCTCAAATGCTGCCAAAGTTATGATGTTTCACAAGCGAATGCATGGGTTGCTGCTCTCATAAAATATCGTATCAAAGAACTTGATCTCTCCATTCCAGTGAAGCACTCTACTGATCATGTGCTGCCTTGGGACCTTTTTTCTTGTAGAACACTGGTGGTATTAAAATTGGGTACCAAATTTTTGCTCAACGTACCAGCTTCGGTTTGCCTACCCAGTCTGAAAATTCTCCATCTTGATAGTGTCAAATTTTCAGATGATGACTCAGTCAAGAGGCTCCTCGTTGGCTGCCCCATGCTTGATGAACTGGGCATGAACGAATGTGTTGGAAAAGATGCATGTGTTATTCACATTTGTGCACCTGTGCTGACAAAGTTGAGATATCGCAGAGAGAAGAAAAACTATTTATGGGGTACTGCTGAAGTTTCTGGGTACAAGATTGTGATTGATACCCCAGCTCTTCTATACCTGGAGCTGATTGATTATGTAGCAGATGTTTATCTAGTAAAGAACCTAAAGAATATCGTTAAAGCTTATATTAGAATTGCAGAGCAATACGATGAAACCAATTCGAAAGCTATAACTGATCTTCTCATGGGAATATCCGAAGTCCAATGTCTACACTTGTACAATGATTGCACTGAGGTATGCTTAATTCTCCGTACTTTCTCTTTTACAGTTCGTCCTGTTAAACTTCTCATGTTACTCTCAGATATTTGACCAAGTGAAATTTTATTACGTGAAGGCTGTTCAAAAGATTGATTCTGAGCTGCCAATTTTTCATAATTTGACGTCCTTGGTACTTAGTGCGGGCTATGTTGGATGGGAATGGTTGTCACAATTGCTGGCAAAATCGCCGTGTCTAGAAAGTCTTGTTTTTGAAGAGGTGTGTCGGCTGGAGAAATTTCCTTTGGAAAACTTTCAATCGTATGGAACAATCACTAACTTGTGATCACCTTCCTGTATTTATTTACTACCAGGGGTATCATATCGAATTCGATCGAGATGAATATGATGAAGAAGACGACAAGCGCTTGCACTGGAATCCACCTCAGAATGTTCCTTCTTGTTTGCTATTGAACCTCAAGGTAATTAAGTTTGTGAACTTTCTAGGGGACGACGGAGATCTGAAAATGGTGGAGTATTTTCTGAGGAACGCTGAAGTTTTGGAGAAGTTGATAATACAAGCTAACGGTACCGTTGGCGAATGTTTTGACATGACAGCAGCGGCGTTGGCGATTGCAGAACAGCAGTTGGAGGTTACCACGAAACTCTTAATGTTACCAAGAGGCTCGAAGACTTGTCAGATTGAGTTTGTTATTCTGCGTCACAAACTAGGTGGTAGCGTATCGCCCTATTAAGTAGGCCCGTTGTGTTTAGTTTTTTATACCTACCCGTTTGAACTTACTCTTCTGCCCATTTTGAAAAAGTCATGGTGAAAGTGGACAATATTACTCTTCTACCCTTTTATTTTTATTACTAGTAACACAGCATCATTCAACTTAAAAGTGCAATGATGGTGGAAGTTATTATGGGTTTTTTTTAACATAATCATGGTGTCTCTTAGAAGTCAGATTTCTCAAAGCAGACTTTACGGTTTTTGAATCTTATGTCCTACATAAATGTTGGGATGAAATCTATTTAAGCTGAGCGCGAACCGAGATGCGTGCGGGTCAGCCTCTTTTAGGGTTTCGGTCCATTGTATGCTTCTGATATAAAAGCAAAGCTAGGGCTGCCTCCTTTTGTAACTCTGGCATATTTTACATCATAGTGAAACACCCCAGCATCCCGTGAACGTACGATTAAGCAATCAGCTTAAGTCGGAACCATGTAATCTTTGTGTCTTGTGTTCTTTTCTTGCTTTATATTGTTTTATGTTCTTGGTTTGTTCTTCGATTGTGTGTGTTGATCGTGGGTTTGCGCGCTTGAATCCCCAACAATAAATTCTAACCATTAATTTGCCCCATAAATCCTACGGCTCTCCCACTCCCTCTCTCTCAAATACTCCAGTGGTAATTGTACAATTGCCACTATTCAGATTTTACTCTCTCTCTCTCTCTCTCTCTCTCTCTCTCTCTCTCTCTCTCTCTCTCTCTCTCTCTCTCTCTCTCTCTCTCTCTCTCTCTCTCTCTCTCTCTCTCTCTCTCTCTCTCTCTCTCTCTCTCTCTCTCTCTCTCTCTCTCTCTCTCTCTCTCTCTCTCTCTCTCTCTCTCTCTCTCTCTCTCTCTCTCTCTCTCTCTCTCTCTCTCTCTCTCTCTCTCTCTCTCTCTCTCTCTCTCTCTCTCTCTCTCTCTCTCTCTCTCTCTCTCTCTCTCTCTCTCTCTCTCTCTCTCTCTCTCTCTCTCTCTCTCTCTCTCTCTCTCTCTCTCTCTCTCTCTCTCTCTCTCTCTCTCTCTCTCTCTCTCTCTCTCTCTCTCTCTCTCTCTCTCTCTCTCTCTCTCTCTCTCTCTCTCTCTCTCTCTCTCTCTCTCTCTCTCTCTCTCTCTCTATCTCTCTCTCTCTCTCTCTCTCTCTCTCTCTCTCTCTCTCTCTCTCTCTCTCTCTCTCTCTCTCTCTCTCTCTCTCTCTCTCTCTCTCTCTCTCTCTCTCTCTCTCTCTCTCTTTTTGCTCCCAAAGCCAACACCTCTCCTTAGCCCTGTAATTTTCTTCAAGAATGAATACTCTCTCAAGGGATAAGGAAAACGAATCAGGATGAAATATTACAGAGATTACACGTAAGGTAGTAATCTTGCATCTATTTGAGTAAAAAAACTGTTATAAAGTAATATCACATTGTATCTGACACACATAATACATACCGCCAATTAATGAAATCATGAAATCATAAAAGCCGACAATTCAATGGTATCAAATGCATAATTAGAAAACCCTAGAAAGACCCTCGGGAGTCACTTTGGGATTAATTCCACGAGCATAGACAACATAACTACGGTTGGATCCCCAAATAGAATACCAATTATTGCCCTCAGGAACATGCTTATTGTCTTCAGATACCCACTAGTACTCCCTCCCCCACCACTTTTAGCCACAAGCTTCAAATCCACGTTTTTCAGTGCCACAGAAGTATCATCGTCATTGTCATCATCCTTGCGATCCAAATCCCCTCTCCTCCAAGCCTCGTGCACCATTTGAGATACGCAATACACATGACAATAAAACTTGTTACACTTTGAGACATAACACCAACCCTGGACGTTGTTATTCGCAAGCCAGCTAGGCTGTTTCTTTTTACACCAAATGCAATTCTTTTTGGCCTTTTTGCGGAGCACAAATTCGGTGTCACCTATGCCCAATTTTCCTCTTAGGTTGCTACAACGTGGGTGCAAATCCAAGTTGTCCGCTTCGCAGTGATAGGAACAGCCGTAGATTTTCCTTCCACATGCATCGCAATTGTTTCCAGGTTCGTGGTGAAATACGAACGTGGATCCTTGGAAAAGATCGTGGGTTATCACGGGTTTAGGGTTCCTGCACTCCTCGTGAAGGTCATAATTACACGGCTCGCATCTGTATCTTGTTTTAAACCCTTCTTCCATGCATCCATCGCATTTGAAAGGTTTGTTGTAGCTTCTTAGCTCAAGCTCATGATCGTGCTTTGGGTAGCTATCGCGAATTCTTTTGGCCACTGGTTTGTCACTAGGTCTAACGATGACATCTGATAAAATTGGAACCATATATACAAATGAATACAAGTTACAATAAATATCATCGATGAATAAACTAAAATTTCGAAGAAAAATTGAAGTTTGGTTAATCTCATTTACCGCTCGAAGAGAATGCATGTCCACATCCACATGTGATGCATGTTTCCATGCATGCATATTTCGGAAAATTATTTGGGCAATTAATTAACGACGTAAACAAGAGTAGTTGACGGCAATTTAAGCATGAAAATCACATCACATATATAATTTCTAAAATAAGAGAACTACACCAAAATAATTTTCTTCTTTTCTAGGAGAACTAGCATGACATCTGTATCTTGTTTTGCCCGTTGAAGAGAGCGTGTTGAAAAACGGTAAATTCACCTTCGTGCACAGCACGAATGCATGTCCGTCGAAGGGAACAATTTTTGATATAGGCTAGCGCTAGATATGTCTTGTTTGTAATTTTAGAGCTGGAAGCAATAGAAGAGTATGAAAATAGCTAGGAATATATATTACATAGTTTGATTAAAGTAGCAAAAGCATTAGATGATTTACACGCATACCACATAGAGCGTAGTCATAGAGCGTAAGTCTTTGAACTTATTTCACCAATTCCAACAGTTGTATGGTGAAATCCACTGTTGGTGGCGGTTCAGCGGAGAGCCGAAGGACGGAAGAGATGGTGGTGAGGCCAAGAGGGGGAGGTGATGGGTGGTGGAGCTCGGTGATGTGGGGAGAGCAAGGTGGTGGTGTCGTGGAGGAGAGGAGAGGTGGGTGTTTTGGGTGGTCTTGGGCCGGAGGTGACGGTGGAGGCGGGGAGGGGTATTAATTATTGGAAATGGCATCCTTGGGCAATTGGTAAAATGAACGAACTTAAAGGGCAAAATTGTTCCAAATTTAAAAATGGCAAGCCAAAATCTAGGCAAACTATGTCGCTTTTTAAAATTTAGGCAAACTGTAAATTGTCTGAAATTGAGAGGCAAAATTGCAATTGACAATTTGGCATGGCTGGGCAATTTGTAAAATGGGCCAAATCAAAGGGTAAATTGGTCCTAAATTGAAAAATGGTAGGCCAAGAACTCCTCTTTATTATATAAGGCTTGGATATATATTAATATCGGTATATATAAGAGTATATACGTGGTATACACCCAAATACTTTTGACACACACACATATATAAGGGTCATTATCGGGCCGGGCCGGCCCAGCCCGCCAAGTTTCCTTGGGCAAAACTAAACCAAGGAAAAAAAGAAAGGGTTTTGTGGGATTTTGGGCAAATAGGCGGGCCTGATGGCGGGCTTTTGGGCGGGTACCAAGGGCGGGCTCACGGGCCGAGCCTACGGGCAGGCCGAGTAAAAATTCATAGACCCGAGCCCACCCATTACAAACTACGGGCCGGGCTAGCCCGCCCGTTTTAACACACATATATATATATATATATATAAGCACATTCCTGTTTTTTCTTCAAGTAGAAAAATTGATATGTTACCTGGAAACAGTGGTGCCACCTTCCGTTGATCAAAGATTTTTCGAACAGAGATTTGCATCTCCTGTTCGTTGACTTGGGGTACTGGGCTTTCTTCTTCTTCTTCCCCCCATAGCTCAACACTAATAATTTTCTTATACTTTTTAACCTCCTTTATGACTGTGTGTGGGTCAACGTTTCCCGAAATGGTTGCCTTCCCCTCTTCTTCTATCTTGATTGAATCCACCCCTTGAATTTTCTTCACCAGCTTCTTCACCTTTTCCACACAACTTTGGCAATAGCCGCAGTGGAGGTTCAGCTTCAGGACAAAAGTCCTCCGCGAATTCTCTTGGCACCCCATTCAAATTGCCACAAAAGCAAAAGCTTGTAGTAAAATTCCTTTAAATTCCCCTGTTAATTCAGGAAAAAACAAAAACAAAAAAAACATTCCCAGGTTAGATTTTCGGAGCTGCCTGCATTAAAATCCATTGGCAATAGGACACTCTTCAAAATACATAACCAAATTACAAATTCACATGCAAGGAGAGTCTAACACCGAAACAACAAATTCAAAGTGTTAATTAAATAAGAAATTCGCCAGGTCTAAAACAACATATTCATATTAGATTTAACACGTAAAAACAATAATAGTACTCAAAGATAACTTAGGGTAGTGATAATGCCAAAACTGTTTTTGTTGGTGCCAAAACTCCAGAGCATAAAAGCCGTGTACATTGCACATGGTATAAGTCTTTTGTGCATTAAAATTTTGGCACAAACGAAAACAGTTTTAGTATTATCATTTCTTATAAATGAACTAGCTATGAGTCTTACCTAGCTAGCTAGCCGAGTAGACTTGAACTATGTCGGAAGCTTTTGCCGGTTACTTTTGTGGGTAGAGCACAAGAATGGAAATAGAGAGGACAGGTGATTTTTATCAAAGAGAGGAAAGAATGGAATTTATGCCACTTATGAAATAATTAATGAAAACTTCCGTTTATATAGCCGCAACATATGGAATGGAAGCTTCATGGAAACACAAACTACTACTATATGGAAGTTTCCCTTGATTTTTTTTTTCCCGACGATCATGGGTATTTGGGCGAGCTTACACATACCTCAATTAATCATCTCTCCAGTTCAGTTAAAGGCAGATCATTCACGTCAGAGCTAAGAAATTCAAGAAATTACTTTTTTGCAGATCCCAAAAATCAAACACTAGTCAATTGTGTGGAGAGCAAAACCTAACCAACCCTCGTCAAGAAATTACTACGTATAACTTCACTTGCGGTGGAGTGGCAATCAAGTCAAGCCACGTAATAACGTTGCAGTTTCTTAGTATTTCTAAATAGGGGACCTTTATATATGTAGACAGGATCTAGAAAATCACAAAAAGCCTCTAAGCTTTCCCATTGCACTTTCCCTAGAACATGTGTGGCAAGAGCTTCCGAGCCGGTGATGGTAGGGTATCCATGGACCAAGGGGAAATCAAATGAACTTCGTTAATGAGTTATGAATCAGTAGTTAATCATTTTACTTACATGAAAATATTGACAAAAATTTGTGGAATATTATCCATTCTAAAAGCAAAAATTCAATTCTAGTACATAGCAAGCTGACACCGGTTCTGTGTACAATAGATGCACCGAACGATTAGTTCTTTGGTTTGGAAATTGGAAATAGAGTATTGCTATGAGTACCGACGGTTTCCGTAGGGAAACCGTACTGACGGCCACGCCGGGCCGTCTTCGGCCACCGGACGGCCGATCCAAGCCGTCTAAAAATTCTAAAAAAAAAACCCGAGGGGGTCTACGTGAAAATCAACGGCATGTGATGTGTGTAGGGTGCTTAATCTAAACACCCTATTTTTCATGTATATACATATATTCACAAAAAATAGGGTTTTTAGATCAAGTACCCTACACACATCGGATGCTGTTGATTTTCCCGTCGGTACGGTTTCCCTACGTTTGGGTCGGTACGTATATCATTTTCGTTGGAAATAAACCATTAAAAGGAATGACTTACACAAATAATGGGTCTATTTTCTAGCTTAGCTTCATTTATTTAAGCTATTTTCCGACAGAATTATTGATCATTAATTTATGTCTCATTCCGTTAAGTTTTTCATTTTCCGCTTTACGAGACAGGTAACTTTAATTCAAAAAATAAGTACTTATTAATTTGAAAAATAATTCAAATAAGTACTTACTTTAGTTAGAGGTGTCAAATGGGCAGGGCCAACCTGTTTAGCTTCGTGCCTACCGTGCTTCATGCTAACCCATTTACTTTATCGTGTCGTGCCATTTTTTAATCATGCTATGCCGGCCTGTTTACTTAATTGTGTCGTGCCCATGTCGACACATCTCCAACCGAGTTTCACCGGAAAGAAAAAAAAACTCCGAAAAGTGTAAAACAGTTATCAACACAAAAAGTGTAAAATGATACTCCCTCCGTCCCAAATTGCTTGTCCCTTTTCACTATTTGGGATCTCTCAAAAAAATTATCTAAATCTTTTAATTTGTAATACTTTTTATATTCAATATGGATCTTATTTGATAGATCTTAATTAGTTATATAATATGATGTTTCTGAAATTATATAAAACATTATAAATTATGAGATATAAACAATTTTTTGAGTGGCACGACTGTCCAAAAGGGACCAGCAATTTGGGACAGAGGGAGTAGTATGTTACAGTATAAAATAATAAATTAGTTACGTAAATATTTGGGTGTTAAAATTAGTATTTGGTGTGCCATGCCTTTTTGTGCCCGTGCCATGCCCTTTCGTGCTGGTGTCGTACTCGTCTAGAACTGTACGTGTCGTGTCGTTCCAGACCCACTTCTGTGTCCTGTCGTGCCAACCCGGCCTGTTTGTCACCTCTGATTATAGTTAGTGAAACACACCCTTGATTTTAGTAGCAAGTGTGAACAATTAACTACTTGGCCTTTCCAGTTTCCACCGACTAGGTCCAATAGAGATTTTTTCTTTTTTAATCCTACGCCTGTAATTATTATTATTTTTTTTTGAAGAAAAGCAAGAAATGCATTGATTAAGATAAGTAACAACAGATAATAACGTTGCAGTTTCTTAGTATTTTCTAAATAGGGGACCTTTATATATGTAGACATGCAGGAGCTAGAAAATCAAAAAATTAGCCTCTAAGCTTTCCCATTGCACTTTCCCTAGAACATGTGTGGCGAGAGCTTCCGATCGAGCCGGTGATGGTAGGGTATCCATGGACCGAGGGGAAATCAAATGAACTTCGTTAATGATTTATGAATCAGTACTTAATCATTTTAATTAGTTACATGAAAATACTGACAAAAATTTGTGGAATATTATCCATTCTAAAAGCAAAAATTCAATTCTAGTAGTACATAGCAAGTTGACACCAGTTCTGTGTACAATAGATGCACCGAACGATTAGTTCTTTGGTTTGGAAATTGGAAATAAACCATTAAAAGGAATGACTTACACAAATAATGGGTCTATTTTCTAGCTTAGCTTCATTTATTTAAGCTATTTTCCGACAGAATTATTGATCATTAATTTATGTCTCGTTCCGTTAAGTTTTTTATTTTCCGCTTTACGAGACAGGTAACTTTAATTCAAAAAATAAGTAGTTATTAATTTGAAAAATAATTCAAATAAGTACTTACTTTAGTTAGAGGTGTCAAATGGGCTGGGCCGACCCGTTTAGCTTCGTGCCTACCGTGCTTTGTGCCAACCCATTTACTTTATCGTGTCGTGCCATTTTTTAATCATGTTGTGCCGGCCTGTTTACTTAATCATGTCGTGCCCATGTCGACACATCTCCAACCAAGTTTCACCGGAAAGAAAAAAAAAACTCCGAAAAGTATAAAATAGTTATCAACACAAAAAGTGTAAAATGATACTCCCTCCGTCCCAAATTGCTTGTCCCTTTTCACACTTTTCACTATTTGGGACCTCTCAAAATATATCTTCTACGGAGTAATTTGTAATACTTTTTATACTCAATATGGATCTTATTTGATAAATCTTAATTAGTTATATAATATGATGTTTTTGAAATTATATAAAATATTGTAAATTATGAGATATAAACAATTTTTTGAGTGACACGACTGTCCAAAAGGGACCAGCAATTTGGGACAGAGAGAGTAGTATGTTACAGTATAAAATAGTAATAAATTAGTCCGTAAATTTTTGGGTGTTAAAATTAGTATTTGGTGTGCCATGCCCTTTTGTGCCCGTGCCATGCCCTTTCGTGCTGGTGTTGTGCCCGTCTAGAATTGTACGTGTCGTGTCGTTCCAGACCCACTTCTGTGTCATGTCGTGCCAACCCGGCCTGTTTGTCACCTTTGATTATAGTTAGTGAAACACACCTTGATTTAGTAGCAAGTGTGAACAATTAACTACTCGGCCTTTCCAGTTTCCACCGACTAGGTCCAATAGAGATTTTGTTTTCTTATTTAATCCTACGCCTGTAATTAATATGTGTTTTTTTTTTTTTTGAAGAAAAACAAGAAATGCATTGATTAAGATAAGTAAATAGTTTACAAGGGAAACTACCAAGATACCAGACAAACAACAACTATGATACAAATACAAGACAAAAAGAAAGCTAGAACTATAAAAAAAAGAGCCTGAAGATCAGCACTAGCTCCCATCCAAAAAGGAGTCCCCCTTGTAGCTGTACTAGAGGATGAAGACAACATGGCCCGCTTGGCAAGACAAATGAGCTAGATGCGAATCCTTGCGATCAACCTTGTAAATCCTGCAAAAAACCAACTTCGAGATAATTGCGTGGCAAAGATTGCGCAACAAAAAGCTATCTGCAAAGTGTGGCTCAGAACGCCCTGCTAGCTGGGGGATTAATATGTGTTATAAATTAGAGTTGTTTGAACGATGCATAAATAAATGAGTTCACGTTGTTACTAGGAGCACTTTCAATTACAGTAGCGCCTCAACCTAATTTCTGGAAAAAAAAATATAGACAAAAGATTGTCGTAAAAATATACTAATTTATAACACATATTTGGGTAATGTTAAACAACGCGACTTATTTTGTTAAAAAAATAGTTATTTTCCAAAATATTTGGGTAAAAGTAAAAAAAAATTACTTTTCCGATTTCTCTCATCGAGAAAAATCAATAATTCACAAAAATTTCGCACAAAATAAACAAATGCAAAAAATAATAATTTAAATAAGAATAAAACGAACTTAGTATTTACTACTGTAATAAGTTTAGAGAACTCACCCTTAAAATATGACATCAATGGCATGACATCTCTAGCATGACATCAATTTCTACCCCTAAAACTAGATGCTTGGCCTCCACGCCCAAAACGCGTACCTGAGGGTGTTGGCAGCTTTCCTTTTGTCTATTCAATTTTTGGGAAAATTAGGAGACAGTGGGAAGAAGGGCTTTTTATCCCAAATTCATGGACACGTTTTTGAAAATCATAAAGTAATGGGAAGGAAACAATTAAGGCCACTGATTTTCGCGCTCCAACGTTTACTGTAGGCGCTTCACCTTTTTGTTTATCACAGTGTAAAAACAAAATAGTGGAGCGCCTGTAGTAAATCTTGGAGCGCGAAAATCAGTATCCCAAAATTAATTGTCAAAACATGATTTTGAAGACAAAAATACCCCTCCTTTAAAATCGTTTCACTTTCATACCCCTCTCCCCTCCCCTGAATGAGGGCAATCCATTGAAGGAGCAACTAGCAACCACATGACCCACATGAGAGGGGTGATTTTGCAGGAACTGGTTACTGTAAAGAAAGGGGAAAAGAGGAGAATTGATTCACCACTCTTGGCCGGCGGTGTCCCTTCGTTTCTTTTCCTTTTATTTCATCTTCTCTCAAAATTCAAATCTACCCACCGGGTTCCTCGAGTTAACTCGATACAGTGCCCGAAAAGCAGCCACGAACAACAACTTCCGAGCTCGGCCCGACGACCCGTTCCTGCTCAGTTACAACCCGACGGAGCTCCGGATCACTTCGGAGTTTATCTCCAACTGGCTCCCTTTCCTCTCCAGAGATCTCTGTTACCACTGCGTACTAAAACCAGTTCTCTTTTTTCCTTTCCCATTGATCGGAGGGGGTGATTTTACTAAAAATTAAAAAATTATTTTTCATTTATATTATTTTTGAGTTTGAAAATGTGAAATAAGTTGTTTATTTTTTAAGAAGGTACGTAAAGGTGTAAACGGATTGCAGTTACTCCAAGATTCAACCCAATATGCTCACAGTTTTTCCTCTTCTATCGTTCATGTCTGCTAGAATGTTTGAACCAAGTGACGAACCGGAGTTGCCCAATCTATCTAATAAAATAGAAGGGTTGTCCTATGTGGCACCATTTGTCCTAGGTGGCACCTACCACGCACATGCACACACGCCGACACACACGTTCATTGTTCACACATCAAAAATGTTTTCCAATTCGGTTGAACCGGTGCGTAGTGCCGTAGATATGGGCAAGCACTAGTATTAAAAATAGGAAGAGCAAAAATTGTTTAATAGGAAAAAAGTGTTTAGATAGTGGATGGATATTATCATGGCGCAATCAAAGCAATTTGAAACTGACATATATATAAATGTAATACGGAGTATGCCCTTAATGAGAAAAATAGCCGTTGGGATGCATTATATTCTGTAGCAAAAGAATGTTTATTCGGTAATCAATTCTTTATTATTTCCTTCATAACTGTTAAAAGGATTTTTAGCCCAATAAATGTATATATGACAGAATTTTGAAACTTTACAAAAAAATAATATGGTTTCAGCATTGACTTGTCTCAAAAATGACAAAATCACGACATACCGTGTTCACATGTTCAAGCCCCTTGTTGGTCTATTAGCATCAATCCTTACTAATAACACATGAGGAAAAAAAAAAACTTTTGAAATGCTGCCATTCGACATTGCATCTGGGTAGGGAAAAAGGTTGAACAAAGCTGGGCAAAAAGTTCTGTACCCTCTGAGTTAATATTACCACCATATAGGTAATATGGAATATGGGGAAAAAAATTTAGTGCCGAGCCGTCCATTCCGTGTTTGAACGGCTCAGATTTGAAGAGGGAAAAATGAGAGAGAAAGTGTTGGGGTGAGAGGAGAGAGAGGGCTTCAATCCGAGCCATCCAAAAGTGTGTCGGACGGCTCGGATGCGCCGAGCGGAGTACCACGTAGGATATACCTGCTCGGCACTGAAAAATCTCTCAGAATATGGAGGTGATTTTGGCACTCCAAATTTATCCAATGATACTTCATTTTTAGTTTTGTTTTCTCACATGATTAACACACAAAGTGGAATGCCAGTAGTAAAAACTGGAGTGCCAAAATCAATTTCCCATGGAATAACATAAAAGTATATACTGTACTTCACTAATAACAACCAAGATTACATAACCCAGAGTGTGGTTATCAAGAAAATATTGCTTTGTTCTGCTTATCTAAATTTAAAATTTGATGGAGTATTTGATTATGCTGTGTTTGGAATACTTTTTGAAATTTTTTTAGAAAAAATAGTAGGGGTAATAAGTGGAAATAGATAATGAGAGAAATGATTAAAAATAGAAAGAATCTAAGGCTGATATTTTGAAAAATACTTTTTAAAAAGTGTTCCAAACAAGGCATTAGTAACTTTGGAATCGAAGTTTGGAAAATAACTGCTTTTGAGAACAGTGGAGATTAGCACGATAATAGAGGACTTTACAATCATTCATTTATTAAGAGTTGGAAAAGGGAAAACCCTACTCCCTCCTCCTCCTGGCATCATATCTGAACAAATCGCCAGCGGCCGATGGACCGCCACCCACCGCCGTACCGCGGCCTTCTCACGGGAAGGTATTTGTATCATTTTCCACCAACTAGATTGCATTGCGCCATTACATGTTTACACTTGGGATATTGCTTGAAATGCTTGTTTGTTTGTTGCTGTTCTAGTTGCATTAATGGTTGAGACCTAGAAATTTTGGGTGTACTGAGGCTGCTTATGAGGGTAGTAGAGGGCTTTGGGGTCGGTCTCGGCTCCTATCCACTCTCAATCCGGTCCGGATTGATCTAGTTAGTTTTGGGGCCTTGTGGGCCCACTTGAACCCCCAACGATGATTCACTTGAACCCCCAACGATGATTAAAACTAGGGCTCATAAGCGAACCCAACGAGCCGAACAGTTGATTGGTTCAAACTTGGTTAGAAAACTTAACGAGCTTTAAAAAAATGTTTTGAGCTTGACTTGTTTATGAGATGAACTGATCTCAGACGAGCTTTAATCGAGTCGATCACAAACCAATCTCGAGTAGCTATTTAAAGAGCGTAAGTCGAACACGTCGAGTAGTAGGTTGTTCAAGCTTAGTTCGAAAGCTTAACGAGCTTCAAAAATATTTTTGAGCTTGACTTGTTTATGAGAAGAAATGATCTCAGACGAGCTTTAATCGAGTCGATCATGAACCGATCTCGATTAGCTTTTTAAAGATCAATAAGTCAAACACACCAATCAGTAGTTTGTTCGAGCTTGGTTTCGAACATAAACAAACCGATCTCAAACGAGATTTTTAAGACAAACACCGGCTTGAACTTGAGTGGTTTGGTTCGTTCATTCGCCCTAAATAGAACATTGTTTACTGTAGCACTTGCCGAGAAAGTTAGCTACTGGTGGACCGCCACCCATCCTGGCGCACGTAATTTTACACCTTAAACTGTTCATTGTTGTTCTACTAATGTTACTTTTTCACATCGCTATTGGTATCTGATCAAGCTAATTTTTTTTTGGAAAGGATAAACTTCTCAGCGAGGGCTATGTTATGAACAGTGTGGTATCGTTATGGCTCCCAGTCCCGGATGGGCCAAAAACGGCCCAAAACTGTACAAAATTGGACAGATGGAGACTGGACGGGAGCTGAGTTCTCTTGGGTTCTAGCTCAACATGAAGTTCTTGGTCCTAGTAGATGTCTTTTTCTCCTGAATTATAATCCATTGATTTGATCAATGAAATGAACTCTTCTGTAACTTTTCTGTCACATCAAAAAAAAAAAAAGGGGTTAGAAATTGACCTAAAAAATACTATATTTTTCTGCCGGTAAAAAGCTTTAGACACAGGAATATATTATTGAAGCATTTGGGTTCCTCTGTTGGAATGGTACAATAAAATCATGTATGTGTTAACAGTGTAAGCCGCCGCCGCCTCCGGTGGTCTTTTCATACCACCATGCCTCTACTATGTTGTAACTTATACATACATTTGTACGTACTAACTGTTAATGCCCAACTCACAAGCTCTGGCTGCAAGTTGGATGCTTAACTATCGAATTGTTTTGTTTCAATATCTCCGATCCTTATAGATGCGCTAGAGCATTTAGGTACTCCCTCCCTCCATCCGTCCCTCCATCCGTCAATCTTAGGCTAGTACTTTACGTTTTGCTGCTCAATAAAGAATGTCCATTTTGAAAAAGTCATGGTGAAAATGTATAATATTACTCTTCTACCCTTTTATTTTAATTAGTAACTAACAACTCAACATCAATCAACTCAAAAGTGCTATGATGGTGAAAGTTATTATACTTAACGTAATCATGGTGTCTCCTTCTAAGTTAGATTTCTTGCCTTTCAAAAAAAAAAAGTTAGATTTCTCAAAGCAGACTAACATTGTCAGAGGGAGTACTGTATGCCCATAATCTCTCATACGTTTTCCTTTCTCTACGGTTAAGCCATTGTTGTTCTACGGCTAAGCCATTGTTGTTTGCCCCGTATAACATGGGAGGTCTTGGAGAGAGGTGTTTTGTGTTGTGAAACCTTCGCATGTTGTCTTGCATATATTATTCCCTCTCTTTAATGTTGCGCTGCTTTATTTTCCCACGAGGCAGGCCCCACCTCATTGATTTGTTTATTTCACAAATTTTATAAACTTGGTTTTTGTATTCTTGTGGTTAACCAGAGAACCCTTGGGTTCAAAGGCGAAAAGACATGCCATGCAATGTGAAGATAGAATCAGTAACTTGCCAAGCAACCTTATTGGCCGAATCCTCTCTTTTCTTCCCACAAAAATGGCAGTTGCGACAAGCGTCTTATCAACCAGATGGAAGCAATTCTGGACACTAGTCACCAGTGTGGATTTTGATGATAAGTTGATGCTTCAACGTCAAAAGAGTAACAGAGCTGCACTCCAAATGATTTTTGCAAGTTTCGTAGACAGAGTGCTAGAGAGAGTCTCATGTTTGGATAAGTTCCGTCTCAAATGCTGCCAAAGTTATGATGTTTCACATGTGAATGCATGGGTTGCTGCTCCCTTAAAATATCCTATCGAAGAATTTGATCTCTCCATTCCAGTGAAGAACTCTGCTAATCATGTGCTGCCTTTGGACCTTTCTTCTTGTAGAACACTGGTGGTATTGAAATTGGGTACCAAATTTATGCTCAATGTACCTTTATCGCTTTAGGGTACCAAATTTATGCTCAAGAACTCTGCTAATCATGTGCTCAATGGATGCATTTAGGGTGTTTGTAAGATCCTACAATCTCTATGGAAACCCACTTGTAAATCTTTGGTGATGGTGGAAATAGCTTTCTTTCTTATGTGGATGTATCTGAGTTTGGAAACCACGTAATATTGTGTGTTCTCATTGTGTCTTGTTTATTGCGTATTTAATTTTTCCGATTACGCTTCCGTAAGCAACCTTATCAGCCACATCCTACCTTTCCTCGGCGCAGAAAACGCATCAACAGCCAGTGTGTTGTCGACCTGAGAAACAAGGATCACGTTCTATCCAATTATTAGACCTTGAAACAGAAAGTTCTTCAAAAAACCATCTTTATTTGAACTAGGTGCATGCCAACGTGCATAGCACGTTATTCATGCCTGTTGTGTAGATGGGTTTGGGTTTTTCTTTAAATTATGGCTTTTGTTGATGATAGTGCAGGTTATGTGAATATATTTGCTCAAGTGTATGAATAGAAGTAGTTGCTTGTTGTAGTTATGATTTCAACAAGTTTTTGTGTTGAACAAAAGGATTGAAGTTATTTGGTTTCTTGGATCACAGTCTAGTTTCTTGCTTCTCTTATTTGGAGTGTTTGGTGGTAGAGCAAGGAGTGAGCATAGTGGTTCTAAGGATTAATTGGTAGAGTAGATGGTAATATTCTAATTTGAAGTTGGGCTATGAAAGTGAGTAAAAGCTTGTATGAAAAAGGAATTAATGATGATTTTGAGCATGGAAAAACTGGGATGTTTTATGAATGGAGCAGAAAGGGTTTGGGTTTCTGAAAGAGAGAAGGGAAATGGGGGACTCAAAAGGCTAACTGGACTCTGAAACTTCTTACTTAATTGGTCCCAGAGGTCACTCTCCGTTGACTCTGTTGATTGTGTAATCATGGGAAGTTGGTCTCAGAGGTCTCTCTTAGTTTCTGCAGTTCTTCCTTATTTGAATTTGGCAAATTATAGCTAGTTTAAAGGTAAAACTGCTCGGAAACAAGAGAAGTGTTGGGGAAGGTTGTAGTCTAAGTAATGAATGAAGTTTTGTGTTTGTGTTTTTGTATCATGTCATCCTTCTTCCTCTATAACTCTTAACTCTTAGCTCTTAGCTCTTAGCTGCTTGTAAGTTTCTAGTTCGTAACAGAAAAGAGTGGCTAATGTCTATGGGGTTAGTACTATAAGTATTGGGTAATGTTTGAGTTTTATTAGTTGAAAGGCTTAGCTTTCTCTGTTGTACGAGTGAAGATTAGGATTATTTCCTAGATGATCTGTGATAATACATAGAGATAGAAGGAGGTAAGTCTTTTACACATTGGAGTTTGAAGCTCTTGATGGAATGCATAAAAAAACTCATATAGTGTCTGTTTTGTCATTCCAGGTAGGGAGCTTCACTTACTAAAAAGAAGATATGAGAGATATTACTCTTTCAAGTAATAGCTGAGTGGAAATATATGCTTTTTGTAATGCTATCATCTAATGGATAAATCTTACTACAAATGATGAGCAAGACTTATACACTTATGCAAGAACTGATACAGCAGTAGAGTTATCTGTATGTTCTCTACTGATATGGGCAGGTTAGGAATTTTAATCATATCATCTTCTGTATTTTCATTTGCTTCTGGCTAATGAGGCTCATCTTTTTTGGTCATACGCCGATGAATGTTTCTTTGGGTGAGGCTTGTTAGCATTTGAAAGTCCTGCAATGAGGGATTCCAAGTCTAGGAAGGGTAAAGAAGAACCAACAGGAGAGGTGCTGGGGAGGGTTGTAGTCTGACTAATGGACGAAGTTCTGTGTTTGTGTTTTTGTATTATTTGATTGTTCCTTTTCTATAACTCTTAGCTTGTAGCCCTTAGCTGCTTGTAAGCTTCTAGTTCCTAACAGAAAAGAGTGGCTAATGACTCTGCGGTCAGTGCTATAATTACTGGCTAACGTTTGAGTTTTATTAGTCGAAGGGCTTATCTATGTCTGCTGTATGAAGCAAAATTAGGATTATTTAGCTCGATCATGTGTAAGAAGGGATAGAGATAGAAGTGGCTAAGTCTCTTACATACCGGAGTTTGAAGTTTCTGATGGAATGGATAAAAAAACTGATAAAGTGTCTGTTCAGTTACTCCTCGTAGGGATATGGGTTTACTTAGAGCAACCCCAATGGGGTTGTAAAATAGAAGTGGTTGGATAGTTATTTTAGATGTAAAAAGTGGTTAAAAGTTAGTTGGATGTAAAATAGAACCCACCTCCATCCAATGGTGAGATGTAAAAAAGAGATGGATAATTAACTAACTTTCACTCCTCCTTAATTTTCCCTAACTTTCTTAACCCTAATTCAAGTATTACTTCCGTTGAAAAATAATTTGCCGTATCCGGTAATCGAGGACTTAAAAAAAAAAATTATTCCGAAAAAAAAAAATTTTCCGTTCTAATTTTTTTTTTTTAACTTCTCATCCACTTCAATTACACCATTTACTTCATCCATTTACTCTCATCAAACTCTCAACCACATCATTTACCTGATCCATTTACTCCCCTCTCAACTACACCATTTATTTCAGTCATCTACTCCCAACTACACCATTTAATTTAGTCATTTACTCTCAACTACAGCATTTACTCTCACCCACTCTCAACTACAGCATTTACTCTCACCCACTCTCAACTACAGCATTTAGTTACCATCTATATATAGACCTATCCTCCCCATTATTCATTCTCACACTCAAATATACATACAGTCTCCTCTTTCAAAAAAAAAATCGTCATGAGCAGTTTAACCCAAAGAATATTATTGGGAGAATTTGACGGATCTTCCTCCGATGATGATGAGATTGCAATGGCGCAATTGATCATGATGAGGCAGTACCGAAAATTTCATAAAAGACGCCAACAAGGAGGTCATGTTGGTTCTACAAGCGGTCGAGCCTGGATCCCCCGTGACAGAGTTGGTGCCGACCAACGACTCAATGCTGATTACTTTTGTGAGTATCCGCTCTATGACGAAAACTTGTTTCAGCAACGTTTTCGAATGAGTCGACCCTTATTTCACAAGATCTTGGGTAAACTCCAACAACATGACGTGACGTTTGTCCAAAGGAATGATGCGACGGGAGCTGCAGGTCTTTCTGGTATCCAAAAGATGACAGCAGCTCTGAGGATGCTGGCATACGGGACGCCTGCTGATAGTCTTGATGAGTATCTCAAGATTGGGAAAAGTACAGCAGTTGACTCTCTTCAAAGTTTCTGTAAAGGCGTTATCTCCATTTTTGAAGCAGAATACCTGAGAAAACCAAATGAAGCAGATACTGCAAGGCTCCTACATGTGGGAAATCAACGTGGTTTTCCTGGAATGCTAGGCAGCTTGGATTGTATGCATTGGCAGTGGGACAAATGTCCAACTGCTTACCATGGATTCTTCAGCGGCCGCAGCGGAAAACCAACTATCGTACTTGAAGCAGTTGCATCGTATGATTTGTGGATTTGGCATGCTTTCTTTGGCATGCCTGGGTCATTCAACGACATCAACGTACTTGATCAATCTCATCTCTTTGATGATCTTAGTGCCGGTCGTGCCCCTCCAGCCCTTTTTGTCGTTAACGGTAGTCAGTACGACATGGGGTACTACCTTGCTGATGGTATCTATCCAAAATGGGCGACTCTCGTTCAAACCATTTCTCAACCACAAGGAAGAAAGAAGCAACACTTTGCGAGGATGCAGGAGGCATGTCGCAAGGATGTTGAAAGGGCATTTGGCGTACTCCAAGCACGCTGGGCAATTGTGAGAGGACCGGCGCGATTCTGGAATGAGAAGGATCTAGGCTACATCATGAAAACATGTGTCATTTTGCATAACATGATAATTGAAGACCAACGTGATCACGATGTTAGTGATGAAATTACTGAACTTCTTTCTTCCAGCCCAATTCAAGTCTCGAGAGATGTGACACCTGCATTGGTTGATTTCTTTACAAATAACCGCAGGATTCGATCAAATGAGGCACATCATTCGCTCCGCAACGATCTTATTGAACATCTATGGGCCCGTAATGGAAATGAAGACTGAGGTTCCCGTGTCGTGGACATTAGCTAAATAAAATGCATTTTATTATCGAGTCTTGTACTTCATTTTCGAGTCTTGTACTTCATTATCGAGTCTTGTACTTCATTATCGAGTCTTGTACTTCATTTTCGAGTCTTGTACTTCATTAGCTAAATAAAATGCATTTTATTATCGAATAGTACCTAACGATTACATCAAAGTCATAATTGCTAAAGACTATTACATATGATAATAAAACTTTATTACAATCAATAATCGGGAAAACTAGGAAAATAACCGTTCGAACTTGAGCTAGCCGTCCATTTAGCCAAGATTTCACCCTTGCGATACTGGTAATAAGCCTTCATTTGGGGGTCTTGAACCAAATTCAAGTCCATTTGCATAATCCTATCTTCCATCTCTTTTTCTTTTATTGCTGCCTTCCTCTCCTCAAGCGCCACCCTCCTCTCATCATTTGCCGTACTCTTTTCCAAAGCCGCGAGTCTTCTTGCTTCCATTTCAGCTCTCCTATCTTCCTTGTCAGATGTAGTTTGGTTGAATTTTTCCATCAAGTTTATCCATTCACGTTCCTCATTATCTGTTTTTTTGGTCTTCAATAATTTTGCCTTTGATGCTTTACATCCAAGAGGCCTCTTTCTTGGAGACTGAACACTACCTCCACTCGTAGGATTGCTATCTTCCAATGAAGTCGCTGTGTTTGGAACTTGAGAGAAATCAGGAGACTCGTTTGGATTTTGAGAGAAATCAGGAGATAGAGGGACCGAACTCGTATCCATTTGTGAAGATCTTGGGTCGGACCGGGGTGGGGTTAAATCTGCCCACTTCATACTGTGTTCTAAGATTGCCCAGCAACAATCCAAATTGGCGAAAGGTTTTTTCTCAGTGTCTTTGTACTGTCTCTTCGCTAGATCAATCTATACACATGATAAAAAAATTATTTAATTAATTATCAAAATAATAATATTAACAAAATTCTTATGAAAACAGAAACTTGATAGAACCAAAATAATTCCTCATTTTGTTATACAAATAAATTCTTATGAAAACAAAATAATAATATTAACAAAATAATAATACCTCATTTTGTTCTGTCATTCCACTTTGATGTTGCCTTTGAATTTGTCTTAAAATTCCACGATATTTGTTGCAAGCCTGCTGGATGATTTGCCATCGAGACTTGATAGAAGCATCCGAACGTACATCGCCTCCTGTGAATTCGGTGTATTTTTTTGCAACCCGATCCCATAATTTAGATCGTGCTTGATTGGTACCGACAATTGGGTCTTGACTAACGCACAAGTAAGCATTACAAATTGCTTCATCTTGATCGGAGGTGAACGATTTTCCTCTCGCACTACGACTTCCATCTGCCATAATTGATACACTATTTTTTTTGGAGTGTGTTTGTGGAGAATGGAGAAATTTTTTTTTGTGAAAAATCCTACTCAAAACACACATATTTATAGGTAAGGAAAAAAAAATTACCGTTGCAATTTTTTCACCCGTTGGCTTCCCAACGGTCAGATTCAATCAAAAAAAAAAAAAAAAAAAAAGGGCCAACGGTTGGATTGGCTGTGAGATTCCAACCCAACCCAACCAAACCCTCATCTCTCTCTCTCTCTCGGATCAAAAAACAGACCAAAACTTTACTCTCTCAAAAACCCTCATCTGCAGACCCCTCTCTCTCTCTCTCTCTCTCTACCACCACACCCACGGCCAAACCAAACCAGACGACCTCCCTCTCTCTCTCTCTCTCTCTCTCTCTCGCAGACCTCCCTCTCTCTCTCTCTCTCTGAACCGAAAAGGGAACTCACAGCCGAAAGGGAACAACCGGCGAGAGTTTCAGAAGGGCAGGCCGGCGGCATGCATCTGTGCCGTCCATGGATCGTCAAGAATCGGGGTAGGAGACGGTCATCTCCGGATTCCAGCATGTTCTACCAGATTCCGGCGAGTTCTTCCCATTTCCGACGACTTTCCGACGACTTTCCGACGATACCAGGTAACCTCCGGCTGTCCAAAATTCTGGTATTTTCAGTTGGGTGTGACCTGTCCATTATAGCTGTAGTTAAATGGGGATGGAAATATCCATCCCCTTTTCCATCTCTGCCATTTTAGCACCTGTTTTTTTCTATTTTACATCCCCATTGGAGGGGTTTTTTTTGGCATCTGGTGCTATTATAAGTATACAACCCACTTTTACATCTCCATTGGGGATGCTCTTAATTAGCTTCATTTATTAAAAAGAAGATACAAGACATATTACTCTTTGAAGCTTTCCCCAATCTTGTGTAACAAGAGATAGAGATAGAAGCAGCTAAGTCTCTTGCACACTGGAGTTAGTTTGAAGCTCCTGATGGAATGCATTTAAAAACTGATAGAAGTGTCTGTTCAGTTACTTCTGGTAAGGGTATGAGTTTACTTAGCTTCAAAACTATTATTTAGGCCAATTCATTTCTAGATTTGTATTTGACATGCAACATGAATAGAACAGGAAATCACAAATCAAATGATTCAGGGCACATGCAACATAAATACAAGAAGAGATCAAATGGCAAAGAAACAAACACAGAGCAAAGAATAAAGACAGAGCATGAACATTACCTCCTACCAACGGCAACAGCTACAGCTACAGCTACAGCAGCATGAAAATCAAAGAACGAAATAAAAAAGAATCGACCAAATCAAACCGCAAACATCGTTTGACGAAGAAGCACCAAGCGGCAGTAGAGAAATTTGCATGAAGAAAGGACTGAACTAAGCCTCTCTCTCTTTCTCTTCTCATGTAAACCCATCCACAAAGCCACCTGTCTTTCTCTTCTCATGTAAACCCATCGACAAAAGCCACCTGTCCAAACCCTACTGCCACGTAGCCCACTACATGCCACAAGCAAAATGACCAATTGCCCCAACATCCCAACAACACAATCGTCCAAATCAAAGGTTAAATTGGTCAAAATTAGAAAATTGCCAAGCCAAAAATTGGCCAAAACTCCCTCTTCTTATAGAGGAGGAGATACGGATACCCTTATTTTTTTAATTTTTTTTAATTACCTTTGAACTCCCGCCTTTTGTGTGCATGCAAAAGGTTAGGGGTGCACACGGTTTATATTGGTCTAGTTCTTTAAAAAATCAGTAATCAAACCAAATATACCGATTCTACAAAGTTGGGAATCATAATTTAACTCATATATGTGTGGAACCTAAGCAGAATCAAACCGCAAGACTGGTCCGGCTTTTGAAAATATCTAATACTATTTTTCTTTTAATATGAAATAGGATCTTCTCGAGTCCCACGGTTTAGTCTGACCCATTAGTAGGTTTTTCTCGGACTCACTAAAATGATCGAGACTGTTCATTTATTAGACTTATACTACATAATGTGCTACATAAAAGATCATATTGATCGGATTTTTCGATATGAATTTTCGGAATTCACAACCATTAAGAAAAATTAGTTCTCCTCTTTGGCCCTTCAAAAGACAGAAACTAAAATGAGTTCTAATCCGTGTTCCAGTGTTACCTAATTCCAATGTGCTTGTGTCGGGAAAGTATTTGTGTTTTGTTGGGCTTGAGTTTGGCTCGTTTAATAAATGAGCCAAAAATTTGAGCTAACGAGCCGAATTTAGTCAATATTAAATTAGCCTATTTAATCAAGTTAAGCTTTCCTTAACGAGCCGAATTGAGGTTAACGAGCCAAGTCAATCCAAACTCTTGAACTGCTTGGTTCGTTTGCCATAATTGACAATTTTGATTATGGGCCCACAACTGGGGTGGGGTATCCAATTCCTCATCCGCTCCCCAAGAAAACAGGTCATGGTTTCAAGTTTCAACCAGAATCACTTGAATCGAATCCGCCTTACAAGTTAGGGTTTCTCTTCTATCAATTGCCTCTCTTTCCTCCTCTCGGTGATCGATCGCTATTTGTCGTCGCGGGTGTCATTCTCGTCGGCAGCCCTAACTGTATGCTCTCTCTCTCTCTCTCGGTGTGTGTGTGGTTTGTTTACAAATCTATCTAGTTTGCTTCAATTGATTATGTGCAGGAACTTATATTGCTTTAGTCTTTTGGACTTGTTATGGCTATGGTTCGTTTAGATTTAGATTTTGTGAATAAGTGTGCCAGTTTGGGTTCGTGCTTCCTTTTTTTTTTTTTTTTTAAGCCGGGGGTTAATTGTTCTTTAAATAGGGGTGATAAACGAGCCAAACGAGCCGACCAGTTTAGATGTTCAAGCTCGGTTTTGAAACTTAATGAGCTTCAGAACATGTTCAAGCTTAGCTTGTTTGTGATATGAGCCAATCTCGAACAAGCTTTAAATTTTAATCGAGCTGAACACGAGCTGACGTTGGGTAGTTTGAATTTTGTATATATCATAAGCCGAACGAGCCGAGTAGTAGCTTGTTCGAGCATGGTTTGAAAGCTTAACAAGTTTCCAATAAATATTCATGCTTGATTTTTTCATGTAGCAAACCGATGTTGAACGAGCTTTTAATGAATGAACACGAACCCAAACTCGAGTACCTTGGTTCGTTTATCAGCCCTAGCTTTAATTAGTTGTATCCGTTTAAAATTGCGTAGCAGACTAATATGTCGATTTGATGCATATATGGCCTTGTTGATCCCTGACAGGGGTGTTCCGAATTTTGCATATTGTGGTGAAGTGTATGTGTCTAATTTTGCATTGCAGAAGTTCAATTTTTCGGCTTTCTTTCTCTTTTGTATTGTTATGACTTTCGCGGGATTAGCACTTTCTCCAATGTTAGGCACGTTTAATGCTTTTATAGCATGGTGGCATTCATCCAAGCAAATTATAGAACAAACACTTTGGAAAGATCTGAATAAATTGCGAAGTTGGTGTCATGAACTCATGATTTTATAGCATGTATTATATTTCTTAAATTTTTTCTTTTGCATTGATGTACTATTTCAGGCGCATCTATTTATATCTTTCTTTTACCCCATGCTACATTAGTTGTGTTCTTTTCTCACAAATTCAAAGTGTCTTTCATTTCAGAAAGCTATAAGATTGTTTTTTTTTTTGCTTTTTCTCCATAAAAACGACGATTTTGCTATTCAATTGAGTCATTTGCCTTTTCCGATCCAAATTTCAAGGTTTAAGAAAGCTGGGAGCCAAAATGCATGTCACCTTTATCGCTTTATGATATCCAAGATTTAATCTAATGGTGTCAAAGTGTCAGGCCATGAGCAAAATTACTTGTGTGAAAATACCATATTCATCAAAACAAAAAATTGCTTGGGCGGAGCAAACATGATTTTGAGTATACCTATATCGTTTAGCTTATTCATAAGGAGAAAGAGAGGGGTTCCCCTAAGCTGCGTGAGAGGATAAACCTGCATAGAACCTAAGTGAAAGACCTCGTTGGAGCTCAATTAAGAGAGTATATTTCTTAGGGCACGCCACATGCCAATGGATCGAAACCAATGCAATTGTCTTCCCTTGTGATGATATCTTTCATATTGAGCTGAATGATGTTGATCCGGATGATTGATTTTGAATTTTCAGGATAGGAATGTCTCGTTTGCTGAGGAAAGTCCTTAAAGAACAAGAATCACTCTGTCAACCAAAAGATGAAGAGCATGAGGTTGACGATGGTGACTCCTCCGAGTCTCTTGATTCGCCGCCTCCTGTTTCTCTAAACCCTTTCGATCTTCTCAACGATGATGACTATGGTCAAGACCAGGTTTAGTGCTGCTGCCTGCTAATATTTACTCTCTATGTCAACTAATTTTGTTATTGTGTTACACTTGTGTTATACTTTCCTGAATTATGTGTCATTTGCCTCTTCTGCTTTGCTGTTGGTTTTGGTCTTGTAGGCCAAATTGAGGGTTCTCTACTTTCTGGACGTATGTTTCTCTTTTCGGATGGTATTTTGGAATGAAATCTTTGTTCCACTTTGCTTTTTACAAATGAAACATTGTTACTTTTTAGGTGAGATTAGAAATGATTATTAACGCAAGGAGCCAGGACAAATTAAGGCAAAAATGGGAAAACAAAGTAAATGCACAAGACACATGGCGGCCTAATAATAACTGACCGATCCTATTGGTTCGGCATGTATAGTGTCCAAAGCCATGGGTGCTCAGCACATATGACTCCGAAGCACTGAAATGATCTCTTCTTGTCACATCAACCAATCGGATGGAAGTCTTTGCAGCAGACATACAGTTGAGAACCAAAACTACACGCAATGATCTCCAAAAAGGGTAAATAATGATGACCCGCAACCTTGGTCAGTCGATTGGCAGCCACCTTTCGTCAATGACCACCTTGGCCACAGCAACATGTAAAGGGGAAGGGATTTGATCATCACTTGAACTGTGTGAGCTTATACACTCTGTCGCTCGGCAGTAAACTTCCACTCATTTTCTTACTTTCTTTGCCGGTTGAGTATTGGTCATCCGAAATTCATTCCTCCGATTGGTATGCCTCCACTGGTTCTTGCTTTTGCAGTAAGAAAATTGACTTGGACAGGAAGTTGATTAGTTACCAAAGTTCAGTCTTATATTTACCCCATATTTAGTAGAGGCTCAAAATCCAGCCCTATAGTTTTAATAGATTTTGGGAAACAAAGGAAATAAGAATGGCTGAATTTCAGAAAACTGGGATTCAATCGTACAATAGAAATAATGAGATCCTTTGAACGACAATTTAAACATGAAATGCTGATCAAAACAAGAAAAATGAACAACACTCCAACCATGAAAATCAATATTAAGTATTAAGCCACGGTGAAAGATACCAGTTTTTACATTTTAAAACGCAAATGTTAACCTTAGTAACAATCAGTGTAGCAAACGATAAGCTGACAATCAATTCTCCTTCCCCAGGCATACTTGGTGGATGATGACATCATGGATAAAGCATTACTGACAAAAGCAATTTTTTCTAAAAGTATGAATAAAAGGATTAGGTTTAATCGTTTAGACTGAAATTTTGATGTCAAGAAATCATTGTGTACGGTCTATTCTAGATGCCTTCTGAAAACCACTTTTTAGGGATTTCATGTTCCAAAAATTCCAATTCGCGTTGAACGTAGGTAGTATGGGTTGGATGAAGTATTGGGTATACGGGAAGAAGTTGTATTTTTTTGATGTTCCTCGAGAGAATTTGGAAGAGAAATGTGAGCCCAAATAGGTCATTCTGAACATCAACCGTGTAGCAAAGATAATGAGATCCGTGGAAATAACAATCTCGATAGGCTTCTCCTTAATTGTGGAAGTTCTCAAATAGCTTGGGACAGGGAAAGAACAAAAAAAACAAAGAAAGTTGCTCCAATCCTCATATTGGAAGAGCAAGAAAGAAGAAATTGTCAATGCCGTATGATTAGCTTTTATAGCGATGGATGCCATAGACACAATCATATTATAGAGGCAAATACGAAAACAAATACCCGATTTATGTCTTGATGAGTGGGATCCCTGGAGTAATAGTGAATCTTTTTGGAGGAAAGAAAATGTGGTTTGAAGTTTATAGAAAAGTTTGTACGGACGGGAGATTTTGTCGTCTCCTATAGTACGCTCTCTTAGTCACCAATATCCGCTTTGATGCCTCATTCCATCATGCCTCGGACCTCGTCCACTCATCCTCTCTTCAGATTATAGAATCTCTTTCATCTTCTTGAGTTAGCCGTTTGAGTTTTCGTGCTAGTTGTAAGAGGGAAGTCTACCACAAGATCGAGTTGGAGCATAGTTGTTTGATAAAGAGGTGCTAAGGTTGGGGAAGCCCCCCTTCGTTTATGGCTTGGGGGTAGCAACCCAATACGGTATACTTGCTCTTCTTCCCGTGGACAAACTAATTCCAATGGGGGACTTCTATTGATAGAGGATCCTATTACTTGTCATGTATCCTCATTCTTCCACCTCGAAGTGGCCCAAAAGTCTACAGCAAGAATGCCGCTCATTTGTGGAAAGACCTACAACCGGGGAACTGATTGATGCATTTCGCTTGCCTAAGCCACTATTCCCTCCATCCCAAAATGATAGTCCCCTATGAAAAGACGTGCAATTTTCAGAGCAAAAAATAAAGTACTTCCATTCATAATTTTTTTTGAATGCACCAAATAAAAGAACTAATCGAGATCTTTAATTTGTTGCGAAAAAACTCGAAAAATAATTAAGGGAAGTACTTTATTTTTTATCCGAAATTTGCACGTCTTTTCATAGGAGATTGTCAAAATGGGATGGAGGGAGTATTTAGTATTAGTGATTACAGCGTGGGTGCTAAGATTGACCAGGTGAAGAACTAATTGGATCACTTCTGAGTTCTGACCAACCCAATTTGCAGATACACCTAAGATGTCCATCTTAGTAATAAGTCTGATATGATTGATACCAATAGATTCAGTAGCGACTCCAGAAATATGTGACTATGGAGTTGTTCACATGTTTAAATATCAACCATAATTTAACAAAATAACTTATATACTAATGGACAATGCATCATCTATTTCCAACCGCACATCAAAAGCTTAACTAAGCGTCTCATCTAATAAGTAGAAGATACAAAATGCATGTATTAATGCTATTGCTTTCAGTTTTTGCAAAATTATGTGAATACACTAGCTTCTACAATTGCATTTGATAAGGGTTCATGATGTTTTTTTTGAACGGCGAAAAAAGTCTATTAATCTTTGAAGTGATTACAAAGACTAAAAGGATCAGGGAGATGGGCAACTAGTGCCCATCCGAGACCCAAACCCTAGATTGGCAAGATGCCAACCTAGGAAAAAACCCCAAGGGCCAAAGCTCAGCTCCTAAAAGGCCACTAATCCCAGATAAAGCAATAAAGAGCAAGTGGGATGGAGCCCAAACACCATAACAAGCCTAAAAGCCCAAATAAAGGGGATTAGCCCAACAATACAGCCCAAACCCTAGATCTGGAAAAACTAAACGCCAAACAGCTGCCACCGCGAAGCAAGACTGCCGTGAATCCGCCGCATGTCGCCGGTCCTAAAAACGATTGGAGAGCCGCCGCCGCAATGACCGCCGTGAGCCTCGCATCCCTACCTCCACCAGCTGCCGTGAGCCTCCCATCCTCTGCCATGTGCAGCCGTCCTCCGCCACCTTCGCAGCCCAAACTCCTCCGCCTAATGAAGCCCCTCTGCTGCATCCACCACACCGCTTGCAGCCAACCCCTCAAACCGCCGCTTCCAACAACCCACAAGATAACATCGAACCAGATCCACCACCACCTGCAAAACAAAACAAAAAAACAGAGTCCTAAACTACCCCCTCGACCACCAGCGCCACCCAACCACCTTCCACCGCGGCCCCACTTCGTTGTTAAGCAAGAACCCAGTACCATCCAACAACAAGAACTGGAGGGAGCACTACCGGACAAAAGAAATAGATCGCCAAGCCGTTAGGCCGAAAAACCTGTCATACCCAGCAGTACCGACGGTGACAAACCACCATGATCGGGAAAAGGGCGCGGAGAGGAGAAGGGAAAGGAGATAAGGGAGGAGGAAGATGGAGGCTACCCACCGCCCCCCCCCCCAAGCGGAAGAGTCACCAATGAAGCCCAGTCGATTCAAATTCTAGAGAGAAAGAGCCAATATTTGTATGGTATCTAGAGTGCAATAAGGGTTCATGATGTGGAATCGTTCCATAAGCTTTGAAGCAGAGGGTTCTTTATGAGTTAAGGAGAAAAGTAATCTAGTGTGTTTCACAACATGATGGGTTAAATACTATTTTTTGATATTATTTGTTAACCAATAAAAATTGCTATATTTATAGCAATTTTTCCTTTCTCATGGGTCGGCTGACCTCACAAATTTCTACTTCTTGTTGCTGCTGAATTGCTTTGAAGTAATGGCTCGATCTATTTCCATACTACGTCTAAGCTATGCAACTAAACGATCATCTTACAAAATAGCTCAAGAGTCTCGCCCCCATATATTTAGGTAGAAATAGAGTTCCAAAAGTAATTCCATTCTTCCCCAAGTCAAAAGAAGGTAAATAGTTTCCGATCAAAACAACAAAATGAAAAGATTCCCGACCATAAAAATCAAGATTAACCCAGATTGTTAGGTACCTATTTACACTTAGAACGCAGGGGAAAACCTCAGTCACAGTTTTCACTGTAGCAACAATAAGCTGACAATCAATATTCCCTTTCTAGGTATACCCAGTGCATGATTAATAAAGGAATACAGGTAAACACAAATTTTCCTTCACAGTTGGACTCAAACTCAGCAATATAGATAAAAAGTTTCTCTCACCAATTAGAATTGAGAAGTTGCTGTAAAGAAATGACTGTAGACGTCATCAAGATCAATATGCTGAGAGAGTTGTCTCATTTTCCCTTTTAGGGATTTCATGTTGTTCGAAAGTTTGCATTTGGTGTTGAACAATGGTAATATGAGTTGGATGTAGTAGTGGTCATATGGGGTAAAGTTATATATTTTTGATGATCCCCAAAAGAGATTCGAAGAAAAATAGGAGCCCAGATTGGTTGGTCATTGATGGGGTTGGGATGATTGTGAAACGAACTGACGGTGGAGTTGTTGGTTTATAAAAACTGTATTTGAAGACTTTTGATCAGAAGTATTAATTTTTCCACAATAGGCATTTACATTAAAATTGATAATTCAACTCAACCACGTGAATCAAACACTCTTCTTTGGGAAAATTTGATGACATTCATATGTGTAATGCAATTAGCTTGTAACTGTTTTGATTAATTATTGTTTACCACTGGTAATCACTTTATTTGGTTTTGACCTACATGTTATTAGAATAAGGAGTAAAGGTTTTAGTTCTGTTAGTTGTTAGTTATATTATGTTCAAGCTGAGACCAGATTTATATGAATAGATTATCTATGATGATTTTTTGGCGATCTTATCCAGCCATACTAGTGTGCTATGCTACTGTATTTCAAATTTAATCTTCACCACTTTCCACTCTTTTTGCTGGTGGCAGTAAGAGGTCCATCATTTTTCTTGTGCATTCTGTTGGATTTCAATGCCTAACGGCTAACAGTCAACTTCAGCTGCAGGTGAGCGAGGCAGAAATTGCTGATGAACCATTGGTGGGAAAAAGTGATGAAAAAGAACCGTCCTTGGTAAAAGCTACTATAAACACACTTCCATCATCTAATCACAAAGCTAAGAGAAAGAAAAAGAAAAAGACCAAGGAGGATCCCTCTGTGGATGCACAAGACAGTGGAAAGCCTTTGGATGAGATGGTAGAAAAGTTCTCTGTTGAAGTTAATGTTTCTAGTCACCTATCGGTCCTATCGGGCCCTTTAAAAGCCAAGCCAGCAAATGTAGAAGTAGGTGACAGCCTGCTCAAACAATGCATGACCGACATTTTACAAGTGGATCCCAAATATCTAAGAGCAGAAAATGAGCTGCGAAGAATATTTGGTTCTAAGGTAGTAAATTCATTTCAAAAAAATCAACAAACACGCAGTTCGGGACATATACGAGGGGGAAGACGCGGAAGTCACAACCATCGAAGGGTTATTCTTGTGTCTCCATCAGAACATTGGCCTCGCTGGGATGGATCTTTGTTGATGGAATTTTTGGAAACAAGAGATGGTTACCACTATTTCAAGTAATTTTCATTCTTAATGTCTTCTGTACTTTTTTATGAGAGTTACTATGTGCATCTCTTTGTGGTTGTTTATACTTCGATCAAAATACTTTTCACCCTGTTTTTTATTTTTTATTACAGATTTTATGCTTTTACCATATGAGAAGTCTACCATATATGCAACAAATTCTTGAACTCTCTTCACTGATGAAAATACTTCTCTCCCTGTTTTTTTCTACAGATTTTATGCTTATGAGAGGTCTACTATATATGCAGCAAATTCTTGAACTCTCTTTACTGATGATGTTGACTTGTATTGCCTTAACTTTAAATTAGTCTGGACCTTGTCTCAAGTGCTAAACCATTGTGTCTGAAAGCTTTGTGGTGGAACTAAGGTGTAGCAACACTGAATTGGTGAAATGATCTTATCATCTTATGAATTGGCTTGTACGTATTTCAATCTGTTGATTGAAGGAACATATTATAGAAAATGGCTGTGGCATCATTTTTTATTCCTTGCAGTAACAGGATCTTAACTTGTACAGTTGGTCATAAATGTAGCATAAGTTAGCTTTTGTGTGAACCCAAGCCGGGATACGTACCTCCTTGATAAGTTTTACTTCATTGGATAGCCCACACATTGAATACTTACATTTGCGCATCGCAATTACGTAATCGCAGATTCTCATATGGTATCAAGTTGAGTTGCAATCTCCATTTTGAAATTTGTTCGAAGTACCAAACTATTTTAGACTTTGATGGCAATGTTATGTTTCTGGCTATCACTATCACTACACTTGGAGTTGGAGGAATTTTATTTCCTAAATGCAGAATAAAGCATGTCACCAGACTCATGACATGCATTGATCTTTCACTCCATGTCATGAGACTCATGACATGCATCAATCTTTCACTGCATGGCATGAGACTCGTGACATGCATTGATCTTTCACTTTATGACAGTTTCCAATTTAAAATTTTGTACCTAAAATACCTTTTGTCTTCATGTAGGTATGCCCACTCATCTTTATATAGCCAAGCTCAGAGAGCATTTGAAGCAGCTAAAGCAATACATGATCCGAATGGTATAGCAAATATTCTTATGCATCATCCTTATCATCTTGATTCACTGATAGCTATGGCGGAGTATTTTAGCTTCTCGGGCGAACAACCAATGTCTGCAGAGTTTATTGCAAAGTGTCTTTATGCCTTGGAATGTGCCTGGCATCCAATGTTCAACCCCTTGCAGGGAAAATGCCAATTAAAATATAGCCATGAAACTAACAGGCCATTGTTCCATGCACTTTTTGATCACATGAAAAACATGGACAGGCGTGGGTGCCATCGCTCTGCACTTGAAATTTGCAAATTATTGCTTTCATTGGATTCAGATGACCGAAAGGGGGCCTTGTGTTGTATAGATTATTTCTCTTTGAGATCGAAGGAATACACATGGCTAGAACACTTTTCTGGGGAATATAGGCATGACAACTCCTTATGGTTATTTCCTAATTTTTCATTTTCCCTTGCCGTTTGCCGATTTTATCTTGAGCTCGAGGGAAGCTCTAAAGATACTGGAATGAAGTCAGGAAAAGCTACTTCAACTGATCTTATGAAGCAGGCTTTAATGCTTCATCCGACAGTATTGAAAAAATTGGTGGAGAAAGTACCTCTGAAGGATCAGGCATGGAAAAACATACTCCAGCACAGCTACTTTGGATCAGATCAAATTGGAATACCATCCTTGGACCATCTGATTAACATATATGTTGCAAGGAGCTATCTTATCTGGAGGCTCCCTGATCTACAGAAGCTACTTAAGAACTCTGCACTACTTGTGATTGAAACACTAAAGCATAATAGTAGTGAGGCTCGGGACTGGGCTTGTGTGAGGAAAGAAGCATTCCCATCAGAGAAAAATGAGTAAGTATTCTTCACATTTTCATGGTTAGCCTTTTATTTTCTGCTAGAATTATAGCTGCATTATTGATGTGTGTTTTCTGCTCTATTTGGCTCCATTATAGAGTTTGTGGTACTCTTGTCAGGTTAGGTTAATACTGAGAATTTGTAGTGGTGAACTGGCAAATGCCATTTTGGTTCCAAAAAAACTATATGGCAACATTATGGGAAGGAGATATATGTATATGTGGCAGTCTCTTAGTTTGTTTTTGGCTTGTTGGTTGCTTTTTGTATTACGTAAACTTTTAACAGTGAGACGTTTCTTGTTTCTGTCAGGTATAGCCACTTATTGGTATCTGATTTTTCTGATTCTGTGCCAACAATGCCACCTGAGATGCTGCAAAATTTTATGGTTGATCCAAGAATGAGAGAAGAGGTACAGAATGGTGGCCAAGTTGCCAACCCACGTGCTCCCCGTGATGTTGCAAACCGAAACCCATTGGTTGTCTTATTTGAGTCTATGCTACCATGGGTTGATTACGGAGGCCGAGATGGAGTTGTTGAGGAAGAGGATGACCAGCAGAACCACAATGGTCATCGTTTGGACGACAATGAACACTGAATCTGTAGCTGAAGCGTAGAAAATGTTGGTGGGGGAGTTGGAGACGATAGGAATGACTCGTATGGTGCCTATGCCTGTTGCTCGTGGACCATATGATGATGTTTGCAACGTACCTAAACCTCTAATGGTCTTTCAGTGCAGTTTGTGTTGTGGGCAAATCTTCTTCTTTTTTATGATTTTTTTCGGAGCTTTAGAAATTGCTGCTGGACACGAAGAAAAGAAGGATGTCATAAATTTTTATGTGAGCAACTTATAGAGAAATACTCCTATGTGCAAAGGAAATATTGTTCGACTATAGTTATGTGTGTTTTTTTTTTTTTGGATAGGCAACAAAAGTTTTATTAAGAACACTTGACAAAGGGTGTACATCAAGTGGGGGGAGAGGAGGAGGGGAATCGAACCAAGGGTTGGATGAAAAAGAAAATAAAATGATGGGTCAAAGCCCACCAACACCCAAAAGGCCAAGTCCCAAAAGATAAACCTAGAAATCACATGGGCTTGGCCTAAAAAGAGCCAAAACAAATCCTAATCCCAAAACTCTTCCAGACACCGGCAAGAATCACGCACAGTCGCCGCCGCAAAACACACCACCTCCGCCAACTCCACCACCAACAACCTCCTGAAACCTCAGCCCCTCAAAACACCCAGCCGCCACCATCCACATCAGACTATAGTTATGTTTGAGAAAAGGGAAGGGCAATCAAAAAAACAAATTTTTTGTTCTTTTCTCTCCATTCTCATCAAAGATTCAAAATGCTCAATCCAAATTAGTGATTTCCCAAGAAATCATTATTCTTTCATTTCTCTTCTTGTGAAACTTCTCCATTCAAAGGGGCAGTGATTTGGAATTGCTAAGGGTGGTAGTGGTGTGTATGAATTGATGGTGGTGGCATAAGAGAAAGGAAAGAAAAATAAATCACTTATGCGCAATTTTTCAAATTCGCGTGATATTAAAAAACTAATTTAGATTCTTTAATTTTGTTGATTTAGTTTTTGAAAAATTATGTCCAAAATTCCTTTTATATTGAAAATTGTATGCCTTTTCGTAGAGGGCTGCTCTTTTTATGACGGATCCAATTTTTTAGTCTTTTTTGGGAGTCTGTGCTATTTTTTCATTGATTATATCGTATAATCTATAATGTTTTAGGTGATTTTGAAAATTTTATTTAATCTATATAATAACCTAGCTCATTATTTGAATCCTACATAGATTCATCTATATATCTTAACCATTAAAATCTATACACATAAATCCTAAGACTGAAATTTACAAGGTTTCATCTATATAACTTTACTACCCAAGTTTCCTTTCCTAATGTTTTCTAATGTTTAAACCTGATTTTCCTACCTAATTGACTATTTTACATGTTTCATATGATTTTCTTTTCAATTCACTACCATTTTTAGTTGATTAGATTTAAATGGGCATATAAACGTTCTAATCATTTGAAGGCACAAGCTTGCACTAGAACTAAAAGAACTCTGTTTGAACCTAATTTAAGAAAAAATCATTTTAGTTCTGTTTGAAATGCGTTGCGCCGTGCTTTCAGGCATGGGCAAACTCTAGTATCTATATAATAAAACAGAGCTGTATTTGAATCCAATAGACAACCAACGCTCAAGATTTATCCCCCTCCCTACATAAATCCTTACCCTTCATTCTACATTCCTTTTGGTAAAAATCGGAATAAGAAAAAACGGAATTAAAGGAATAAATGGAATGAAAATCTGAACTTATATCTAAAAGAACCTATCCCATGCAAAACCATTTTGGTAAAAATCGGAATTAGAGAAATAAGTGTATGTAAAGAAATGTAAATTGCACAAGAGATTTTAAAACCCTTAAAAATTATTCTTAGATTTTATATATCTGCCTCCCGATTTTCACTATAATGTCGTAGGATTGCCCCGTTTTTTACTCTTTGCACAATCGATCCCTACCCGTCCAATATTGTTTTAATGGACGGTCCAGATTCGCTCAGAGAATAAATAAACTATTCGTGCGAATAATTTACTTAAAATCTGGACCGTCCAAACACATCTGGACGGCCAGAATTTGTTACACAACGGTTGTGTGTGTAGCATTTTTCTTTCACTATTTATGGAATGATTACTATCAAAATGAAGTCGATCGATCTGTGCACATCACACCCTATTGATTTTGGTATGATAAGTGTCAATATATGGACTACCATAATTAACTCTAAAAATTTCACCTTGGGTCGATTTAAGCCATGATTAGGATCTTTAAAAAGAAACCTCTAGGACTTTTTCTCTTTTTCACCATTTATGCTTCCATATCTATATGCATATGCTACCACCGATTTCTTTATTAATATTGATTTATTCCATCAAAAGAAGAGACACCAAGAAGCAAATTCCATCGAAAGAAGAGACACCAAGAAACAAAAGAATGGAGACCATGCTGGTAATGAAATTTCTTATAAAAAAAACATACAATTCAGTGATGCACTGTGAATCTTAACCACTAAGATGTGAAGGTATGCTGTGAAGTAACACTAAATACTGGTGAGCAACAAAAATATTGTATTATTTTTTTAGCTATCCAAATATTATTGTATTAATTGTTCTTTTTCCTTCCTTCGATCTTTGGTTGCAAATGGACCCTTTTGAGCTTTGTGTGTGTGAGATGGGACCCTCCGCCGGTGTAAAACCTCACTTTTTCACCACCGTCTATTTTGGGCCCCACCGATCGTCTATTGTTGTAATATGAACCGTTTATATTTTAAGACCTGTAGTCTAATATTACCATGCAAAAAATCAGCTTGATTGGAAGTCGATAGATATATCAAATTTTAAATTTTGGTTTATAAAATGAACGATTTGATTTTGTCAATAATAATAAAGATAAACTGTCCATTTTGTAAAACAAAATTCAATTTTTGATACTCTTATCGATGTCTGATTAAGTTCGTTTTTTTGCGTGGATACATTACTATATGGGATCTACAAGATGAACGATTCAGATTAACAATTAACACACAGTAGGATCGAAAAAGGTGGCGGTGGAAAACCCCACTTTTTCATCGGCTGTGGAAAGAATTTATTCTCTAAATCTTGAACTTCTCCTTCTTTGGACGATTTCAGTTATATTTATTAGATTGAATAATTAGAGAAATATTTGCATGATTTGGAAGTTTTATTTGAAATTTTAAAGTAGATTGTTTAACCACAAATTTATTTCCCTAAAGACAATAAAATAAATATTTTTTAAATATCAAAAAATCCCGTTCAGCATAAGAAAAAGTTTGAGTTTTCTCAACACGGATAATAAATGAGTGCCTAATTGATACTCTAAAATTTTCTTTCATTTATCCAAAAATAAGGTCTTCTAGCCTTCAACTGGAAATTTGATAAAACTTTCAGAATATATTTTTATACTCCATACTACTATTTTCTTTGCCTTAATGTTTTTGCAGAACATTTTAGTGGTACTTTCTATTTGTTTTTGTTTCATTCTTTCCTCCAAGAGTCAATGACTATCGTAGATTAGTTTCTGGCTTAAGCCTAGAAGCAAATTGAACAAGACGTAGTTACGGTAGTGTTTTATTGTGTTTATGAACATATTTTTTTTAAACAACAATCAAATGATCCTATTTTATCCTATTGCACCAATCCAGAGATGGAAGGTGGTGGTGGAGGTCATACTGTTGGCTATCATCTTCTTAATCGTTTGGATCTTTCGAATGACTCCCATTCTATCTTCTTCTTCTTTTTATACTGCCGGCTACCATTCTATCTTTTTTGTTGATAGCTACCAATCTATCTTTTTTGTTGGTAGCTGTTAAGTGCTACATCAACTATGGTGGCTTTGAATTTTGGTGGGTAGGCTCCCACTATGTACTGAATTTAGTAATCTTTAGTGATGTATATTGAAAACTCTTTCAATTACTTATTGAATGATTTGTGATTTGAATAGCAGCTTTGAAATGGTTTTGATTCCTTAAGTAATAATATCTTTGATTAAGAGCGCAATTTTATTGTTAATAGTGCATGAAACTTTTATATTAGGTTAATACTTTTTAATAAGTGCCTTCAGGCACTGGCTCATTTGTTGGAAACATGTTGTGTCATGCTTTCTAGCATGGGCACAATCGCTATAATTAAATCTCAGCTCAAATTTTATTTTTCCTTGGTAGGTTTTCAGATTTCAAATTCTTTTGAGTTTTATATTTTATTTTTCCAGGATTTATGTCCATTTTGTCGATTCTCTATATTCTTTTCCCTCCGTGGTTATGTGTGATCCTGATTTCCATGTTGTGGTTCATGCATATCTAACTTTCGGTGAATTATACAAATTCTTATTTGTTGGGTTGCATTTGATGTGATACTCTTTTAAGGAGCAGGCTTAGTTTGGTTTGGCGCGGGCAATGCGTAAGATTAAGTTGTGTAGTTAGATTTCATGAAAAGTTTATTTTTATTTGCATATAGCTTAAAAATGAACTTTGATGGAGTTAAATTTCATTCGTTGAGTAGGAATTGTTAATTCATGTCAATTAAGACAAAATTACGCAGGTCACTGTTTGAACCCGTGCCTTCAGGCACGGGCATTCACTAGTACTAGTACAAATCGAGAGTTATCATATGAGATCTATATTGTATACAAAAAATATTACCAATCGACAAATATAACCAATTTAAAATCCGATTAAAATAGAACGAGGGACAAAAAATAAGGGATGGAGTGATTATTTATAAGCGACGAGGAAGACGAGAAATAATTTCCCAATCAATTTTTTTTTCCCAATCAATTTTCAATTGTAGTATTTATTAGGGCTGCTCGCGGTTCGGTTCGGTTCGGATTTCTAGGAATCCGAGGACCGAACCGCTAGTCACGGTTTTTATAAAATGAAATCCGTGTCTGGACCAAAAGTCCTACGGTTCGGTTTTTACAAAATAAAATCTGATCCGTGACTTGCGGATCGGTTACGGTTTTGTCCACGGATTTTAACAAAAATAAAGCTTAAGCATATATCCCACACTAAAAGGGAAGAATGTTACATTCAAAATTAAGTTTAACACCACAAGAAAATACTTGTTACATAAACTACCAAAAACCTATTTTAAAAATCAAATTCAAAAGAATCTAAACACTAGTAGAATTGTATCATTATAGTACATAACATTAAAAAATTGAAAAAGAAACGAACTAGTGAAACTCAACTGGGGTTACCCGTTATTTATATGAAAACACTATAATTTACTCCTTATATTTTATGTACATCTACATTATATCCCATTATTAAGATAAAATACTAAAATTGGTAGAAAAAAGTGTTAACATTACTAACAATTTATTATATAAATACACATATATATTTATATATATTATTTATATAAAATAAATATCTCACGGTTCGGTTCGGTTAATCCACGGTTTTGTAATGAAAATCTGTGGACCGAACCGCGAGTCACGGTTTTCTAATTTTTCAATCCGTGTCCGGACCATTAATCCACGGACAAAATCCAAAAGGTACGGATCGATTCGGTCCGAACCGGTTTCACGATTCACCGGATTTTTTGAGCAGCCCTAGTATTTATTACTAGAATTTGAACAATTATTCTTTTAGAGAAAAGCTTTTTAACGATGGAGAGCCGGAATAAAGTTTCTCATTCTTAATTATGATGACATTGCTTTCCGATAAACAGAAAAGAAACCAAAGGACGAGATGCTCTATTGCTCTTTTCCTGTTCTCTCTTCTTCCAGTCGTTCTTCCGGCTTCTCTCTTTGATTTCACAGGTTAGTAGTACAGCTTCTACCGTTATTGCTTCGAATTACTTGTCCCTTTTGGTAATGAATGAAGAACAACAGCACCTCCTCCTTTGTTTTCTTTTTGTGCTATCGAATTTATTATAAAAACAAATTTCCTAGCTTATAGGGTTTTTTGATAAATCTGGTGTTCGGGTCAGCTTACGCGCACCTTGACTAACGACCCAATCCTGCCGCCCACTTGCATTGAATCAAAATCGGCTCTAAATCGCATTGAATGATCATTCAATGCGATTGCCTGAGTTACTAATTCTCAGAAATGCGGTTGCCACATCATTTGGGATGGAACGACAAAGTCCAATTTTGTTCACCCTCCTTAAAAGAGGGTGAACATTACCCTCCCTCTTATTGGTTGAAATGGTGTAGGTCCCACTCGTGCAATACACTTTTTGGTAAGCATGACATTACTTTGTGGTGGGATCCATATTATTTTAACCAATAGAAAGGAGGGTAATGTTCACCCTCTTAAGTGGAGGGTGAACAAAACTCAACTCACAAGAATATATGTGTAATATACTGTGAGGTGAAGGGTGATGGGTTGAAGTCAATGCTAAATAAACTTGGAAGTTCATTCCTCTTGCTATTATGACTGTATTATCTTTACCTTTTTTTCTAAGAAAAAGAAGTGTTTTGTTATACTGAGTGTGCTTGCAAGGGACAAGTTACTCTAGCCGTGTATCTAACTGAATTAAAAGAATCTTTTCTTCACATAGGTTGGAGCCTTTGAGTATTCGGTGCCCTATAGCCATGATAATTAAAAGAAGAAAAAAAATAAAAACATTGGAGAAATGGTGGCGACTAACTGAACTCGTTGCAGGAATGTGGGTGGTGTTTCAGTTGGTCGAGCACCCTTTGCCCCATTCGTTTGGCTTGAGTTCGATTCCCACACCATCCCAACTCATGTGGTGGTCTCCCCTTCCCCTTCCCCATAACAAGTAACTCACTAACCCGCTGAGGTATATCACTGTGACAAAAAGACAAAAAGAAAAAAAAAGAAAAACTAAACTCGTAGCTGTGTTTTGTAGGACTACCATTGGTGGGATAAGGTGGAATAAAGGTCCTTTGTCATCCCAGGGTGAAATCTAGCTTCAAATGAATCCCATCCTTGGTTTGACTTGTCATGAGATCGGGATTAAAGAAGCTATAAGGAGTAAAATAGCTGCAGATAGCAAACCTTGGAGACTAGAATATTCTCTCCCATCGGGTATGGAGTAAAATTTAGGTGGTGAAACACTATCCCAGAAAACATAACAGGTTAAAGGACGAGCAACAAAAAAAAACAAACAATCAGTTCTAGAAATAACAATTATTCCTAAGTATTATTTTAACCTAACGAAACCAAACTAAATAGAGCCTTTAGTCCCAATCAATTTGGGTCGGCTACATAAATCTGGTTTCTTCATTGAGCTTTGTTGAGGACATTGTGTTCTATGATATCTAACAAAACCTAGATCCTTTCAAACTTCTGCCTCTAAAGACAATTTTGGTCTAGTCCTCCCCTTAGTGCTACCCTCTACCGTAACCATACCACTCTCCCTAACTACTGCTTTTATTGACCTACCGAAGACATGTCAAAACCACCTTAATATGTTTTCTTTCATCGTATTTGTAAGTATATTGAGATGTTTATTTCTAAATGTTCAATGGGGTGACCCAGTCACTAGGATGTTGTAACACTATTCAGAAGGAGGATGAATGGTGGTATTCAGAGAATAGATGGTGATACTATGATTTTGAAGTTATAGAGACTGTGTTGATGTAATTTCCCCCTTAATATTGAACATAGTTCCCATGTTTCTCGATCCAAGATTTTGAAGAAACCTGAGGGTAGGTATGGAATTATCATTTGCTTCCTTGGTGCCCCCCCAAGTGTCAAAGAGAGGTTTTGATGGGATGAAGACCTCTGTCCTAACACCAAGTGTGGCAAGGAAATCTTCCACCGGCAAAATGTTTCCATGTTTTGCAACAGTAGCTACCCGTCTAACTTCGGTACTTTCCCAACCTTCGCTTATTCTCCTTCCTATTCTGTTCAACCAGTATGGACACAAAGTTCCAGGCATATTTGTGTCCAAAGCATTTTTCCTTGACTTGTTACCATGGCTACCATTCCTACTGGAGTCATGGTGGTAGTCCACTTGCTCTTACGGCTGATTGATGATATTCTCTCAGGATGGAATCAAGGACAATAAAGTGGATTTAGAAAGGAGGAAACACCAGCTGTTGACGGCTATCCAAGACACTCAACGGGGTCTCGTGACATCTGTGGATCAACGATCTACCATTGAAGAGGCCCTGGTGTTTTTTTTGTCTTCTTTGCCTTCATCAATTCAGCTATCTTGTTTTCTATTCCATGGATGGCTTAGTTAGAGCATCTTTGGCCTTCACTCAAAATTTTCTGAAAGATGGGCAAAATCCAAATCGGGCTATCAATTTAAGTAAATGGTTAATGGCATAGTTGTATACTTGTATATTTCGGAGGGAGCAAATGACCTTGTAAAATTTGAGTCCTCCTTGATTTGGGTTGAATTTGAGTAAAACTCAATTCTTTATGAGTTTGAATCAAGTGGATTTTAGGTCATTTTACCCATATTTTGGTTATGAGTAAAGAAAGAGTAAGGACGATGGGAGATGCTCTTACTCACCACTACCCAAAAATGCCATTGATAGGTGGGGTTGGAGAGTTGCGGTGCCGGGACACCAATTGAATTGTTGGATTTGGATGGGACATGGCGTTTGGAGTATACGTCTGCCCCCGACGTCCTAATTCTTCTAGAATCCTCTGCAAGACTCCCTTTCTTCCAGGTATTGACATTTTCTGTTTCTCCTACAAATGTCAAAAGTATTATGATGTGCTCATATATTCTTCTTTCGAATTCTTTCACCCTTGTTATGTACGGAACTCTGAACCCTAAACCTTTTTCTATTACTCACTCGTTATAAATATTGGTCAAATAGTAGGTTAAAATTCTTACTCGGTGTGGCTTGAAACTGTTATAAACTTTGAATTTCTCCACTGAAGTGAACTTAACTATTAGCATGCCAACAGTATCTCCTCCCCTTCCTACATTTCTTCTTTCCCTATAACATTTTGGTTGGTTGGTGCATGGCAGGTTGGTCAAATTTTTCAGAAATTTGAATGCAAAAGTCAGTCTAATGGAGGTATCGTCCGAAATATTGTTCGATGGAGTATTCCAAACTTACTAGAGGTAGAGTGACGAATTTGTTGAACACTAGAATAAAGAGTGCTGATTTTGATATTAAGACGTCATTTGTGAGAAATGTTATGCATGAAATCCAACGGATAGGATATAAGGCAGTCAGGTCACATATACTAGTTCATGTATCCCTTCCACTGCCTTCTGTCTAGTGGGTAGGAAATGTCACCAAGAAAAGGAATATGTTTAGTATCTTCATTCATGAAGGCAGTTTATAGTTTCTTGAGACTTTATGTTGTTTGGAGCATAGCTCATGGATTATAGGATTGCTATTATCAATGTTTTGGGCAAGAAGAATGACGTAATTCCATTCTTCTTATTGCTATCATTTATACATCACTTCCCAAAATTGTAATTCAACTATTAAAACTGTGGTCATGCGTTTTACAGGATGAAGACGGTGCTACTCTGCTCGTTTCTGCTAAGTTTTCTGTTGTTTCTTGTCGTAGCATTTACCTCCAGTTTGAAGAGGTAAGTTTCTTTCCGCCAAAGTACATTACTCTCAAAGAAGTTGTGAATGGAGACACCAATAAGTTCATTTTGGAAATCTGCATGTGGATATTGCTTATAGAGCTGCATGGAATATTAGCTAAAGGACCTTCGATAAAATTATAAGGAGCGTGGAACTTGTTTTGTGTTTTCATCATTTTGCTTCATGTGTTTCAGAGTATCACTTTTTGATTTTTATAATAGCAAAAAGGAAGAAAAGCAGTTAGAAGAAGACTTGGCTCAAATTCGAAAACAAATCATGCACTCTTTTCTTCTTTTGAATTGTATATTGTATGTTGTTGTGTATCATCAGCATTTGTAACATCCTAGAACAAGTATTTACTGAATACACATTTTGCTTGCAGAAAAATGCACAAAACATGTATAGTGTGTAAAGTTACAACCCTTGCGTTCTCATCAAGAAGCTCTCTACTTGAAAACCAAGATTTTGACTAGCAGAAATTATCTAAAACCAAATAAGACTTTAAGACTAGGACCAGATTATCTAAAACCAGAGATCCCCTGATTATCAAGACTAGGACCAGATCCATGAACTAAGATAGGAACAGTGCCACAGTGTAAAGAATTATCAGAAAGCAACGTCGCCGATTTTCACAAACCAGGAAACCCTAACTTCGAAGCAGAGGTTGAAGAAGACAACCCTAACGAAGGAAAAAGAGCACCAAAATTGTTACCAGGAATAGATGAAGCCATCGTGAATGAAGAGCGAAAGATCAGAAGGAGGATGATGCAGCAGAAATCAGCGAGAGAGTACTTTGGCGCCAGATCGCCCAAATCGCCATCTCACTCTGTCTCTGTCCACCAACAGAAAGTTGACTTTTGTGTGAATGTTCTTACTTAAATACCAAGTTGATTCCAAAAGAGTTTTGCTTGAAACGAATCAATGCTCAAACTTTTACTTCATTTGTTTTTTCTTTGTACTTTTATTGGTGCTTCTGATATTGAAAATGTACACCAAATTAGTTACTTTGTTCCCATAGTAGGTAGGATCCCACAGGTTGGAGTGGGATCAACACCCATTGCAAGTAGAGTATGGTGTTTTGGTATATTTTTTCGGTATCCTAACATTTCTCATTTACTTTTTCTCACTCTTATGATGGCATACCTTGGTCTTAACTGTTATCATAAGGTATATCTTTGCATTTGTTACTTGGAGTTACAATATATCTAGACTTTGCTAGGAAATGTCATCAAATTTAATAGGGGAACCTTTTAAATGTGGCTTTCAATAGTTCAACCATCCAGAATAACTTCTATCCTACAAACACGGTTAGGATCCTTCTCGTGGTGCCCTCTATCTTCATGCTAGTCATGGTACCATCATACTACTGTTTTCAGTTACATGGCACAACCCTGCGTGTGATTAATCACATCAATGTCTAATCGATACTCCTTTATTGTCCTCTAGGCTCTGTTTGGGAATGCATCAAAGGTTTTATGCAGAAGATATTAACTAGTAGATTTATTTTTACCTTTTTACCTCAGTCACCCAAGTATAAAACTATAAACTCGGTGGTTGATAGTCTGTGCAGAAGCCAGAAGGTCATTCCTTCCCCCCCCCCCCCCCCCCCTTCCCCGATATTGTTGTATCATGTCTCATTTTTGTTCACTTACTCCTAAGAGTTTCTGGTTGCAACTTATACGTTCTCCGTTATTGAAGTTCGTGGTTTATGCAGGATGGGCATCTAAGCTTGAGATTGTCCCTGTCTTAAACCAGATTTAACTGCTTAATGCCTTTCAATAACTTCCTTATTGTACCAGAAGAACACAAAAATAAGCGATAAAGGTAGTCAAAACACTTGACTTCTTTGAAACCTGCAATTTCATTTGGCAGATAGTTGTTCAGGATATAGACACCAGCAAGTTGCAAGTTCTGATAGCTCCAGCTATATTGCCACGCTCATTTCTCAGTCTACAGGTAAAAGTCTATTCCTTCAGTTCGGCATGCGTTCTTTGGATAGCAAGCTTCTCATGCAATATGTATTCCGGGTATAACTGAGCTTGATCTAGTGCGAATTGGGATTGTACAAGACTACAAGTCCATTCTCTTTTGAGTTTCTACCCTAGATAAGATAAGCTTACTGGTGAAAAGAACAGATGTAGATACGAGTACAGCTTTTACTCATTCTTTATTTGGGTTGATTGTCAGATACAGTGTCGGTCGTTAGGTTGCTTCATACATGGTTATTCTTGCGAAATTATTATATGTGACTCAGTTGTCCATTGCTTGTTTGCAGATCTTGCAGTTTATCCAATCTTTCAAAGCTCAAGTTCCAGTGAGAAGCCAAGGGAGGTAACTATTAGACGTCACCCTCACTACAACTTCCCATATTTTCTTCCTTGACAAGCATGAATATGAACTCGTTTGAAATGCAGTCAGACAGTGGGTGGACTATATTACCTCTCATATCTAGACGGCAATATGCTTTTGGGTCGTGCGGAGAGAGGTGGAGCCTTTGTGTTCACTAGAACTCGACCTTTTGTTGTACAACGGGAACACATTCAATAGCCTATACTGAAAATGACCGTCGAAATTATTCAGAATAGAATCCTCCTATATTGCAACCAAACATTCTCTCTGTGTATACCTGCTGCATGACGCACTTATGATCAACACAATGTACTGCAGCCACGAGGTCAAAAATGAAATCTATATCTGCCGCTAAATTTGCGTTATTCTGTTTTCCTAATTCCGGTTGTAATAGCAAGCGCGAAGCAGCCAAACGAATTATTGCTTGGTGCTATGGAAAGGCAAACTAATGGCTTTAGATGCATTATTCGTACGCAATTATCGACATCCTTGGCCACCCTGAAAATTCACTTGTAGGTGCAAGGTGACATTCCTGAGAGGTGGCATGGTAAATTGGTAATGTTTCAGTTTCACAATGACTCTTACGAGGGACCAGTTCATATAGCTATATTAGTTTTCAATCAAGCTAATTTTCCATAATCGTATTCTAAAATGCAGAGCTACGAGACGAACAATTTGGATTATCCTTTTTGAGCCGGGTATGTAGCCAAAATTTTTTGAGTTTGGTGGAGTATGGAGGATTAGGGTATGAAGGGAAGCTTAACCCTCGTCTTGAACTTTTCAATATGCAAAATTGAATACAAACTCATAAGGAGTGAACCAGCCTCTAACCTGTTTCTCAGGTTTTTTTTTTCCCCAAAACCCTTTTTTCGAATCAAACCCGATCCCAACAAATCTGCGAATCTAGGTGTTTAGAAAAAAAAATTCATTGCAATGGTTATTTGTGACGCCATCTTACATGATGTGGGCCTCATATGTGTAGGTAACCACCCAACGTGAGACAGACATAACAAAAAATTGTTGCATTAAAAATTTTCTCGACGTTTAGACTATGGCTGTAGAATCACGCCCACACAATCCATAAACCGCGCGTTTCGATAAGTGTAAGGATTAGTCAACTTTTAGTCCCATAATTCATAAAATATCCGGTCTTTCCGCTCACGCTTGGACTCTCAGTCACGTACGTAATGCGAGTTATGTGACTTGGGTAAGGAGCAGTTACAACCCTTTTGGATGGAGTGATTTTATGAGAAAATAAAGAAAAGGGTTGTGATTTTTTAAGAAATTACTCAGTTGTATTGAACATTTTGGTGAGAAATGAAGAGAAAAGTACATAAAAAAATGTTTTGATTGGCCTTCCCCTTTCTTGCCCAATCTCACAAAAAATGATGAGATTTGGTGAGAAGTGACTATGGAGTATTGCAAAACTCTTCTCGCGCCCCCCCTGACGCCACTGACAGGCGCGCCCCCCGGACCCCACCCCCCCTAAGACCATTTTACCCCCGGCAATAATTCACCCATTTTCTTATTTCTTATTTATTTACTTAATAACTTTTGTATCTTTTTTCACTATTATTTATTTAATATTATTTAAGTGTTTCAATTTTCAATCCGATTGAATCGGAGCAAAGATCTTTTTTTTTTTTTATCATTTTATCTTTAATAGTCATAATGAATTTTTGGCACAAAGGCCTTTCAACAAATACCTAAGGCACTTTATTTAGTTTCAGGTCTCTCTTAGGGTGCTCATTGAAAGGCCTTAGAGCCAAAAATTCATTACGACCATTTAGGATGAAATGATAAGAAAAATAAGATCTTTGCACCGGTTCAAACGAATTAAAAATCGGAACACTTATTTTTTTACTCTTTATATGTATTTTTAAATTATTTAATATTATATATGTGAATAAATTTCTTTTTTTATAAAATTTTATAATTCTTTTATGTTATTGAATTTATTAATTTTGTATTTATTTATATCTTTTATCTATTTTATTTCTAACCCCTTATTTAGATTTCCTTTTATCTTCTTCTCTTCATATCTTCATATCTTCAATTACAACCACACATTCAGATTTTTTTGTTATCTTCTTATCTTTAACTACAATCATTCATCCATCACCCCTTATCCTTATATATCCAGTATTATCCTTCCAAAATCACCATCTTCTTCCCATCTCCTCCTTCCCCCTGCTTGTCCCTCCAGCATCACCTCTTTCCATCATCTCTCTCTCTCTCTCTCTTCCTCTGTCACAGCTCCTCCCTCCTTTTCCACACCGATTTCGTAAAACGTAGAAGAACATTATGGATGGCTACAACTGCTCATTTTTAGATAGTTGGTCCGTTGAGAATGATGTTCCTAGTGGGGAGGGCGTCTCCCACAATTTTCGTAATTATACACCCGAATTCACAACTTACGAGGTTAGTTATTACCGTTGTTCTTATGCATATTAGTTATTTAATTTAAAAGTACAGAAATTATGCATATTAGACTGGATCATGTTGCACTTATACATATTCTTTTTTCTTATTTATAGATTTTTCAAAGTAGAGACGACATGATAGCTTGGGTGCGGAGAGTCGGTAGGAAAAATGGTATTGTTGTTGTTACTAAGAAATCTGCTAGTTTAATTGGTGGCAAGCTGCCAAAGTGCATTCTTAGTTGTGAAAGAAGTGGAAAGTATAGATCGGCAAAGAAAGCAGTTGAAGGGCAATCCTGCAAAAGAATACTGGGACAAAAAAATGCGAGTGCCCATTTGAGCTGCGAGGTATACCAATACCTCCAGCGGGTGTTATGTGGGGTGTAAGGGTTGAATATGGTCTCCATAACCATGAAACAGCAGAATATTTTGATGGGCATAAGTACTCGTCAAGGCTAACACCAGAGGAGAAAGAAATTGTGCGTGACATGGCGAACAACACCGTGCCTCGTGAAATTCTTAGTGTTTTAAAGAAAAAAAACCCGTTAAACACTACATGTGCTCAGTCCATATACAACCTCAAATATACAGATAACATATCAGAACTAGGCGGTCTAAGTCCTACTCAGTTTGTCTTGAATCAACTAATAGAGAAAGGATACCTCCATGAATATCGTACAAATCCATACACCAACGAAATCACATATATTTGTTGGGTTCATCCTGAAAGCCTAGACTTATCTGTGAATTTTCCGTCTGTATTGGTCATTGATGCCACATACAAGACCAACGAGTACCGGTTACCACTACTGGAGGTTGTGGGTATCACATCCACAATGTGCACTTACTCTCTCATGTTTGCACATCTTACAAATGAGAGGGTAGAGAACCTGATATGGGCCTGGAGTACCTTAAAGAAATGGATGCTTGGAAAAGGGGCATTGTTGCCATCGGTGTTTGTTACAGATCGGGATTTGGCGCTTCTTAGCGCCATTGAAGCATGTTTCCCCTCGGCACGTCACATCCTTTACATTTGGCACATCAACCAGTGCATAATAAAGCACTGCAGAAGGGTCCTTGGTCCGTCGTTTAACGACTTTAACATGTCATGGCATTCGCTTATTAATTCAACAACCGAAGCGTCTTTCAATCAGAAGTGGAATGCCATGTGCGATGACTATAAACAACACCCGCAGCTCTTACATTACCTTGCCAATACATGGATAAGGCCGTACAGAGATAGGTTTGTGGCAGCGTGGACAAATACATGTATGCATCTCGGAAGCAATTCAAGCCAGAGGTATAATCACTTTATGCATTGTTACCTTTACTATTTCAATTACGTACATTATTCTACTACATTAAAGAATATTTCTGTAACTTTCGTATTTAAACACAGTTCATTATTATATTACAGGGCAGAGTCCGCACATGCGAGGCTAAAGCTATATTTGAAGGGTACCATGTCATCCTTACAAAAAGCTTTTGGGACAATAAACAAGATGTTGGAAAATCAGTTCGGAGAGATTCGGAAGTCATTTCAGAAATCTATCAACATCCCCCGCCATTGGCAAATACGTGACGAACTTTTTCAACAAGTAAGAACTCGCATTTCATTGGAGGCAATGGAGCTCATCAATGATCAGCTACAATTCGTTGAAGATGCATCCTACCTCCAGTTCGGGTTGTGCGACTGTACAATAAAAATTACGCACGGATTGCCATGCAGACATGATCTTGCATATTACCGTTGGTACTCCATGCCAATTCCGATTCAGAGTATCCACGATCTTTGGACTAGGTTGTCCATGCGCGCGCCCATTGTGAATGACGAGGGAGAACGACCGGACAGAACATATGAAGTTATGGAGAGATTACAAGGGATGGATCGATCTACGCGAGAGCACATGATAGACAGGATTATCGATATGACGGATCCATCTCAGAGCACAGTTTGAGGCCCAGCGTATAACACGGCTCATAGAGGTCGACCTACTGGTAGAGAAGAGCAAAGTGGACGACGCATTCCTTCCTTTACAGAAGCATCCACTTCGTCATCTGGGGTCGAATCTAGGAGACGTGGGAGGGGCACGAGAGTTCGCAACACTCAAGCGAACCATGCTCAATTTTCAGTTCCACCCATCCCTACCAACTACATTCAGTATTTACCTCGGGCTTATCAGCATTACATTTCTCACATTAATGACGTCCAAGGTGACGGTCATTGTGGATTCAGGGCGATAGCCGCTCATTTAGGGTATACTGAAGATCGTTGGGCTCAAGTTCGAATAGATCTCATTAATGAGATTAAACAAAATATGGATCTATACGATGCGCTATATCCAGAAATAGGTTGGGCAAACCAGCTAATACAGTCTTTAAGTTACTTTGAAGCTTCGGCACCACGGGGGCATTGGATGGACGCTATGAGCATGGGAGTTGTCATCGCTTCGGCGTACAACCTTATTCTGCATACATTTGATCCGATTCCTTCATCTTGTTTTACTCATTTTCCATTGAGATCCCCTCCAGTTCCAGTCGAAGAGCGCGTTGAAATAGCTATTGCCCGTGTTGAGAACAATCACTTTGTGCAACTTTTCTTGCAGCCTCATTACCCTGTACCACCCTTCCCAACATGGTGGTGGAACAATACATCAGAATAAGCTAAAAGATGGGCTGCTCGTTATAGAACACGAATTCGTTTGTGGGAAGAAATAATGGATACAAGACCAAGAGGGGCAGGAGCAGAATTTGGTGGAAACATTGATTAGAAATTGAATTTTCATATATTTTCACTCTTCGACGAAATTAGTACAAGTTATGTTAGTATAAGTTATGCTTTACTTATTCATTTATTAATTAAAAATAGTACAAGTTATGTTAGTATAAGTTATGTTTTAATTATTCATTTATTAATTAAAATTATAGGAAGAAGTCTTTTAAAAATAAAACAAAAAAACACAGTAATTAAAGTCTTTTAAAAGAAAGAAAAAAAAACTAGTAAATTTTTTTAAAAAACTAAAACAGTAATTAAAGTCTTTTAAAAGTATAAAAAAAAACTAGTAAAAGTAAATAAAAAAAAATAGTAAAGTCTTAAAAGTAAAACAAAATAAAACTAATAAAAGTAAAACAAAAAAAATCAAAACCCGAAAAAGGGGGGGGGGGGGGGGGGTGTGTGTGTGTGTGTGTGAGGGGGTGCGAGAAGAGGGTCTCTGGAGTATTTCTTTTCTACTCTTTTCCCACCATCCAAAAGGTTACATTGACAGTTCAGTGATATGGGGGTGTACGTAGATTTTTACTGTATTTCGCAACTACCTCACCGCCTCCGTACAGTCACGGCCAAAAGGCGGTTCCTCCGCCGCTGATTTACGACGTCGCCATGGAAAAGCTGTTAAACGCTACAATCTGGACAAGAGATACTTTAACCCTAGCTGATCGATATTGCAATTCCCTTTCGAAGAACCAATCCACACGAAGGTTTTTCCCAATCTCTCCAGTCTAAGGTATTTTCTTACGCTCCATTGTATAACAAAACTCTCTGATATCATCCTCGTCTTGCTTTGTTTGCCGATACTGTACTGGGATTTTGGATCGTTGTTTTTTCCTTTGTTCTTTTCTCAAGTGCTTTATACAAGACTTCGTTCCTCCCTGTGCGCATGCGCACACATGTATATTTATTCGGTGGCAGAACTAGGAATTTTATATGGGGTGCCCAACTTTAATAAAGTTGAAGCAAGAAAAATAAACAAAAAAGAAGAAGAAAGACTACAGTTCCTCGCAAAAGTATAGGCAGTTGTGATTAACATGAATGTACCTCTATGGTAAAATTTAAATATGGATTTGGGCCTTTTGAGGGTGCCAAAATCATAAAAACTTGATGCAGTGTGTGTGTGTGTATTGTTTCTTGATTGTGTTTGCAATTTGTACGTCCGCCACTGTATATTTGTTTCTTGATTGTTTTCCCAATTTGTTGTTTTTCTTCATTATGCTAGAATTGATCTTGATAGCAACCCAGGGCTGGCTCTGAGATTTTGGAGGCTTAAAACGACTTTTAAAATTGAGGCCTTAGGTTTTCTACCAAAAAAATCCAATATAGGTGGTTAGTATAAGATAAAAAGATTAAACATGGTATTTTAGTTTTCTAATTTAACTAAAATAAACTTTTAAAATGTTTTATACCATTAGAGAAAATAGTCAAACATGACGAAGTACCACTCATACACCGCGTTTTTTTCTAACTAATCATGTTATTAACTTTAACCGTAAGAATACTATTTTTAGCAATGAGAGAATTATTTATTTTAAGCATTTTTTTTTTATCAAAGTTTGTTGAGTGAAAATTAATTATTATGGTTTATTTATAGTCAAAAGTATTTTATTTGTCAATTTGATATTAGAAGTTGAAAATAAAATTGAAATAAATGAAAGGAAAAAAAACTTATCAAAACACTTATCGTGCAAAAAAAATTGAATATAGACTTTGAGTAATATCTATAACCACTTATGCATAATTAATTTAGAATACAAGTGATGCAAGAATAGTGTAATACCGACCTAGATCTAATCACAGAAAATAAGGGAAAAAATTAGTTTGCCAAAAGACAAAGGGCGTCTTGGGAGTGAAAAAGAATTAGTTTGCCAAAAGAAAAAAGAATTAGTTTGTCAAAAGACAAAGGACCTCCTGGGAGTGAAAAAGAGTGAGTTTTGGCAAAAGAAAAAGAATCTCCTGGGTGTTGAACCCGGGACCCTAGGTTTTAGAAAGATTGCCGGACCATCAGTGCTAGCACTCAACATTGTTAAAGCATGGAACAACTCAATGTGATCAGAACGTGATTTTAAGGGTACTCTCAAGAAATTAGCAAAAAAAAACCCGGGAAGGGCTTGATCTGAGCAGTTTTTAACTTAGATTTAATGAACGGTTCAATTAAAAACTGCTCAAAACAAGCTTTTCCCGGTCATATTTTTTGCTAATTTCTCGCGGGCACCCTTAAAATCACATTCTGCACACATTGAACGGTTCGGATCATAAAAATTTGATTGGGAACTATGAGATTGAGATTTGGAATGTTTTTTTAGGTGTTTATTTGGGTGTCTCTTGAACCGTCCCGTATATATACGGGGCGGTTCCGCGGACAACCAATTAAACACCTAAAAAAATACCTCATAGTTTCCGATCAAATTTTGATGATCCGAGCCGCTCAATGTGATCAGAACGTGATTTTAAGGGTACCCTCAAGAAATTAGCAAAAAAAAAAACCGGGAAGGGCTTGATCTGAGCAGTTTTTAACTTAGATTTAATGAACGGTTCAATTAAAAACTGCTCAAAACAAGCACTTCCCGGTCATATTTTTTGCTAATTTCTCGCGGGCACCCTTAAAATCACATTCTGCACACATTGAACGGTTCGGATCATAAAAATTTGATTGGGAACTATGAGATTGAGATTTGGGATGTTTTTTTAGGTGTTTATTTGGGTGTCTCTTGGACCGTCCCGATATATATATATTATAAAAACTCGCATATGGAAAATGAGGCCCAATTTTAGGCTAACTTTTGGAGGCCTAAAGCGGCCGCACCCTGAGCTTTAGCTCAGGGCCGGCCCTGTAGCAACCTTACATTTTAAGTGGAGTATTGCAGTCTACTTTTTTAGAGTTCCATAAATCATTCTGTTTGGTGATTTGATTGATAGCTGTCTTTGTGGCATTGTTAAATTATATTCCGGGGAGCAGCTCGGCTCCAGGCATCCAGTTTTGCCCATTTGTGAGTCGGGCATTGTTCAACTTTTAGAGTAATAATGTTGACATTTATGTTGATGAGATATCAACCAACACATACATTTGATCGGGATAGATTTATATCAGTAACAATGGGTTTGATTCGGAGTGACAAATATATATTTTAAAAAGATAAATGTATTATGTAATCATATTAATTGGTATTTAATCAATGTGATTTTTCAGCATGGTTTATGGAATCGACAAGGTCTAAATTTTACCGCGTTTTTTCATCAAATTATTCCCGGGATGGGCCTACAAAATTGGCTTCCTTGCCTGCTTTCTTTATTTTTTCTTTTTTGGACGTCCTTGCTTTGTTGATATATGCTACTTCTTGAAGTGAGCAGTGAGAATGAAACTTCATGCGTATCAATGCCACCCATTCCCCCAACAAATATGATCACTCAAATAATCAACCGAATTTTCATTTCCAACTATGCATGTTATATCATACCGGATGATAATTGTTAACAGAAGAAGAAAACTTTTGTCAACTACTTGTATCTTCCGCTCTCTCTAGTTTTTGTAGCAGATTCTCATACACAGGAATAAATACAATGTGAGACACGTCTGACAATCATTTCTCAATTGTAACAAGACACTAGGACTTTACAAGAACATGGTTGTTGAGTATGATGCCTGCTGAAAACTTATTATTCACACAATGGCTTCTTTATTCTATCCCTTATTATTCACAAAATAGCACTGTGATCGAGCTTATAGAGTTTTTGCCAAAGATTCGGCTATCTTCTTGGATATGCAATAAGCAGTTGACTGAATGGTGATCATCGGATTGACACCAACAGCACTAGGTAGGACACTAGCATCACAAACAAACAGGCCTTCTGCTTCCCAAGTCTCCCCATTCTCATCAACCGCGCCTTCCTTTTCGCTGACCCCCATCCGACAACTCCCCATTTGATGGGCGGAGCAGTATGTAGTCCAATTTTCCACCATCGACTTAGGTCCCTCAGCTGCATAAACATTGTCCAAAAACCCCTCCATTTCCTCTTCGGTAATCCCTTCGCATTTGATTCTCTGCCCATCGCTCTGATGAGTTCCCACCTCAACTGCTCCTGCTGCCACCAAAATCTTCAACACTTGCCGCAACCCAGCTTTCAAATTTTCTCTGTCTGATTTACCAAACTTATAGCTTATCCTTCCTTCATGCTTAATCTCTCCAGAGCCTTGGTCCCTAACCATAGAAAACAAATGAGCAGTTCGACCATATTTAAGCATCCTGTTTTTAATATCTCGTCCAGACTCCCAAGGACATAGTGCAGCAAATTGTCCAGGCCCTAATGCAGAACTTTCTATTATCGCTCTTACATTGAATTCATTGGACAACACTTTATGCATTGAAGTGATTATCCCGCCCTCGTAGTGTTTCCCTTTGAGCTCTGAATTTGATTCGGGAAAGTATCCCCACGCCATTAGAACAGGGTGGAGGTGAAGGTTGCGCCCGATGTGTTTGTTTTTTAACCCACTTGAAATCAATAGGGGAGGTGTCAATAAGGAACCACATGCTGAGACTGTAACTTTGGCTTCAATATGCAGCTTCTTTGTAATGCTTTTGTTTAGACTTTTCACTATCACTCCCAAACACTTCTTTCTTCTATTTCCGCCATGCTTGTTTTCTTCTAGTATGAATCTCTCGGCTTTGCATCCCGTTATGATCACTGCACCACGATCCACAGCATCAACCAGCCAAGTGGAATCAGTACCCTTTTTGTTTCCTGTTCTACACCCGAAACAGCAAGAACCACAGTAATGACACTCTGTCGAATTTCGTGCCACACACTCAACATCTAGACCGAGTTTTTCACACCCTTTACGGAGGATTTGATTCTGAAACCCCTCTTGCTCGCATTTCTCTGTAACACCAATTCTTTCGCACACTGCTTCCATGGCAGAGAGATATTGAGGGGTTGAGAAAAGTGGGATTTTGTTCTCCTCAGCCCATTCCTGGAGCACAAACTTTGGTGTTTTGATGCATGCCGACCAGTTCACTGCCGAACCACCACCCACTGTTGATCCTGCCATGATCATCATTTTCCCATCAAGGGTTGATAATATTCCGCCTTTTTCGTATAGTTGATTCATGGATGGCCCTTCCAGCGTGGAATAATCTGTGCTATGAAAATAGTTGCCTTTCTCGATGACAACCACTTTTTGCCCGGAGTTCGTGAGAACAGCAGCCGCGACGCCTCCACCACAACCGGAGCCCACTATTATGACGTCACATTCGATTTTGTACTCATTTGGATGTTCAGTCACTTTGAGGCCTTTCTGTGTGAGGGTTTGTAGGAGGGCTGGCTCATTCTCGTGTATGGTTTCTACTACTCCTTTTTGAAGTGGTCTGTTCTTTTGGTCTTTGGACAAGTTTTCATCAGTGCCTACTTGATACCCCAAGGCTTCCCATGTAGGATTCTTGGCATCTCCATTAACCTATAGCAAAAATGTTATGGATGCATGTAATCCAAAGTCTTGCTTTGTAGTGAGAAACACTAAAGAGATATTCCCAATGTCATTAGAGCATTTGGGTTTTGGGTAAAGAAGTATGGATGTAAAAACCAAATGAACTACTATATGGTCTGGTGGAGAGAGAGAACATGCTTTGTACAACCGCGTCTTACGTTGTAGGTGAAAACATAATTTTTGCTCCCTATCTGAATGGAAATATTAAACCTGTTTAGTTATAGGCTTACGATAAAGTTTTAGCAGAAAATTTTGGTTATTCTAGCTTTAGTTGTATAATTATAATTATGTTTTGCCTCTCAGGTTTTGTTTAGCTTTAGCAGATACTTCACTGAAATGAAGAACTGCAATTTTTCATTAGAGCCAATAGTGTCTTCAATCAAGCTACGTCACAAGTTTCTCTAGGTCTTCTAACTGTGACTGTTCCTTGTGTCCCACCCAGCAGAAAGAAGAAAGAAAGCAGCAGGGGGAAACTAGAATAAGCTTATGTAGAAACTGTTGTGGTAGAAGTGGTCTGATTTCTGCTGGAGCTTTAGTTAACTTCCACTTTAATGTCAATCCGTTGGATTCTTATCCTTGTACATTATCTCACGTCATGGCTCATGCACCGATCCAATTCTAGTTATCCACGTTAGTTTTTCAAAACAAGTTTTTTTTATGTGAAAAAGATAAAAAGAGAAGACTTTTGAAAGAGCAAAATCCTTTGTCCAAATTAGCAGACAAATTTTGAAAATTTGATTGTTCCTGAACAATTGATTAGTTGGAGAACGAAATTTTGTCCCGATTGGCAGACAAAAATCTGATTGCTTTTTAAATAATTGATGTTAAAAGCAAATAAAGTAATTGAGCAACAAAGTGGTGGGGTTAACGCAAAATCCTTTGTCCAAATTAGCAGACAAAACCTTTTTGAAAATCTGACTGTTCCTAAACAATTGATTAGTTGAAAATCTGACTGTTCCTAAAAATCTGATTGCGTTTTAAATAATTGATGTTAAAAGCAAATAAAGTAATTGAGCAAAAGAGTGGTAGGGTTAACTTATTTTCAAGAATAGTTCCTACTTGTCCTTTTTGATGAGGTCTCTTCTTTAGGTCTTGAGTTGGGACAAGTTTCCAAAGTGTCTACTCCATACCCTAACACTTCTATTATACGAATTTTCACCTACCTTTATAAAAGTGGTATTATCGAAACGTGAAGCCCTTGCCTTGTGTTGGGAAAACTGGGGAGATTGATTTCTGATGGTGACTAATAGAATTGGAGTTCTACGTAGAAGTATGAAGTGAAAACAATACTTAGCAGCTACTCTAACTTAGGCCTTACTAATGTTTAAACTTTAGCTAGAAAACTTGGTTATTCTTGTTTTAGTTTTTGTTGTCACTTAGCTTACGTGGCATTTCACGTTCAACAAGTTCTTGACTTTAACTGAAGTATAACATCTATGTAACATTGACAATCGAGCCAAATAGCCAATGGGCTCTTCAATTAATTTACACTTCAATCTAGGTTTCATTTGTACAAGTTTCTCGAGGCCTATCTGCTAATTGTGATTGTTCTGTGTCCCTAATTAAAAAAAAGAAAGAAAGAATACTGAAAGACGGGAAAAGAAATCAACTGGTACAGATAAAATGAAAAATTTGATGTATAAGTCACGGGGGTTAGTGGTTGTCTACACTCCAGTCAACTATAGTTTACTTTCAACATTGGCATAGTTTTATTGAATTCTTATCTCTGTACATTGTGTCGTGTCATCCATCGAATTAAATTACTTGTAATGCATATATTAGTTTTCGCCGATCACAAAAAAAAAATGCATATATTAGTTTTCCGACATGAACTTTTTAGGATAAAAGGGACTTTTTTCCAAAGAACAAAATTCTTGTCCAAATTAGCGGACAAGCTTTTTCGAAAGGCAAGTGTTCCTCAACTAAAGAATGAGGTTTCTGTCTGATGTTTTATGGACGTGTCTAAATGGAATTTCTTATCAACACTTAGATGAATGTAGGGATTGGTGTTACATGGACTATTGTATTCTTCTAACAATAGTTACAATACTTGTTCACGATTATGGGTGTGGGATATTTGTTTGGCACCCTAACTAATTTAGGAATGTGGATACTATCTACATGATGTTTGAAGGAAAAGAAGCTCGCATTGGCTAGAAAACAAACATTTCTTGTTTGGGAGAGGTGCAATAGATGTTCAGGAATCAGGGAGTGTTAACAGTAACTGAAACTAATGTGAGATCAAGAGTTGGCTCATGGAAGAATTTTCGTAAAAATGTGGAGAATGTTTGGCTTTGTGATCCATGGAGGATCTCCTAATAGAATCCTGGGAGGGGGGAGTATGTAGGTTGCTGGGTTGTGTCTGTTTCTTTTATTTTATTTTATTTGTTCTGCTTATTTTTTGATATTGTTGAAAGTTCAGTTTTGTTTGGAGCAGTGAGGGCAGCCTTCTCTTTGTGATGTATGCCTCTGGCTTTGTTTTTTTTGCTATAAAATGAATCATTTACGGGAAAAAATTGTAAATAATATGCGCTCTTTAATATCTTTCGGTACAAGCAGATATCTTAATCGTTTGTGAAATATTATGTGAGCATATTATATGATATATGATATACCATACATATAACGTATACCGGATGTGTCTCCGTATCTGTATTTGTCCTTAGATGATTATCCAATACCCTTTACACATGTCTAACATGTACTTAATTAACTGAGAAATAGGATTAGGGAAAATGAAGTAAATCTGGCTCATTAATATGTGAAATGGGCCTTAACCCGTCCCATCAAGCCTTGTCAATTGTGGGTATTAAACTCGTACAGGTTTCTTTCCATCTGGGTTTGTAGGGCCATAACACAAGCTGTTATTACAGGCTATGTGCTTTAAGTCAAATTAACTTCCCCATATTCTTGAAATGATAATGATAAGTATAATTATGATATTAATTAAGTAATAGTAATAACTATTTTCCTAGTTTGACAAGTATCCTATTTTCATAGTAAAGAATATAAATCGTGTTTGGCTGAAGAAAGGGAAATGATATAATTGGGGTGCGCCGACACTCTTCCCTCTCACAGGTTGTAGAAGGACCAAATTACCCTTTTCTAGTCAAAATGGACATTTTTTTCCCATCAGCAGCATCGGACCTAGGGACCGTGTAGTACGGGTAGGGCTGTAAATGAACTGAGCCGTTCGCGAACTGTTCGAGGCTCGGTTCGGCAAGAGCTCGTTCGAGTTCGATTCGTCTGCTAAACGAAGTGAACCTGAACCTCAATTCTAGGCTCATTTCGTAAATGAGCCGAACCTGAGCCTAACGGTATTCGGCTCGGTTAGGCTCGTGATCCTATACTTAAATTTAATTAATAATTCAATAGGGGTCTATTTGTAAATATAAATTTTTTTAAGGTTGTATATATAATTCAATACTTATTTTTCTCCCAAATTTTATACAATCAATGACAGAGTTTGGGTTCGCTTGAGTTTAATGAGCCGAGCCGAACCAAACCCGAGTCTTGACGAGCTCAATTCGAGCTTAGATTTAGCTCGGCTCGATTCGTTTGAGTTTAACGAGCCAAACTTGAGCCAAGATGTTCAGGTTTGAATCGAATCCGAGCCGAACTCGAGCCAGACTAGTACCTTAACGAACCCAACCAAGCCAAACCCGAGTCTTGAAAAATTTTAACGAGCCGAACTCGAGCCAAGTTGTTCGGGCTCGAATCGAACTCGAGCCAGACTAGTATCTTAACGAACCCGAGCCGAACTTAACAGAGTTCGGCTCGATTCGGTTCGTTTACTGCCAGCCCTAAGTACAGGGGTGCACTTCAAGGGTATAATACGCAATCCGAACTGTCCATCTTTGCGGTCAATGGTCCAAGTTTCAAAAAGTATTCTACAAGTAATATACTTATTATATCTTACCAGTAGAATACCTTTATTAAATCTAAATCATTAAAAATTTAAAAATACTTTTAAACGGCTCGGATTGTGTACTACACTCTTGTAGTGCAGGCCCGTGCACTAAAGGGTTGATGGATCCAGCAGCATCCCTGAGGAAAGTATAATGTACTTTTTTGCCAAAATAACTCAAGAGATGACACACTGACTATGAGGATTGTGCTGAAGCATATCTCCCGCAGCATAAGGTGGCCACCGGCCAGGTATTAACCGCTACGGGGGTTGCATCTAATTTCGTAATCAATTTAACTTACAAACTTGGGCTTGACTATCACATATTATTATTTTTTTATCAGTTCCTCGTGTCAACGAACCTGACCAAACATGCAGAATTTGCTAGGCTAACAAGAAATTGATTCGATGATAAAAAATAAAAACAAGAAATTGGTTCTATACTTTATTCTATATTTAGTAGTACAGTAACATTTACGTTCTTTCTAGACTTTAGTTCAGTTTATACAAATTTTTCCTGTTGTGTTTGTTCCTCTGTTACACACACACACACACATGTATTTATATATAAGTACACACGCATATATGTGCAGCCAATGACCGAGGTATGCCATCCAAGCACGAATACCCTCGTTCAAGAGAGTATTTTGGTGCAGAAACCCTCAAATTCAGGATTTTTTCGTTTCGCTAATTTACTGAGAAACGAAGTCATAGGCATGTATAGGTAGGTGGTCCGTTTTCTGGAGTTCTGTGACATCAGGGCATTAGTTGGCTTTTAGGATAAAGATTAACCTAGATACTGCCTGCCTCCTTATTAAAACATTGCCAAGAGACAGGAAGGCATATATTTATGCATTAATAAAAGAATCAGTATGTCAATATGCATAAATTTTTTAAGTAACACATGTAGGACATATATTAATGCAGAAATGGGTGGGAGGGAGGGAGGGAGGGAGGGAGGGAGGATTTGTACCTGGGAGAAGAATGCATAGAGACATAAGAATTTGAGAAATACGAATGCCAGTCTGATGGGTGTCAAAAACCAGTGCTTGAACCATCTTTGGATGACCCTCTCTCTCTTCTCCAAGGAGATTTGTGAGAATTTGTTGAGAAATGGCCATTTGTCACCAAAACAAAGAGAACCACAGAGCAGCAGCGTCCCCAGCCTTGTGGATAGGATGTTTAAAACCACTCTTACCAAGATCACTGCTTCAAAGAATCCCCTTTTAACTATAAGCTCAGCAACCTGGTCCCATCCCAAATAGAGGACCCCCATTAGGAGACGTACATATATTCACACACACACACACACATCACACATGTTTATGGGGAGAGAGAAAATGGCTATTTCGTTCGCTATACGTGACAGATGTTCGAAAATGCTAGGGACACATCCACTGCCGGCTCTGAGCTAAGCCGAGTAAGGCGGCGGACTTAAACCCCCGAAATTTGGTCAAAAATTAGGGCCCCTATATCTTGGTACGTAATATATATTTAATTAGTGGCTTCCAGTTACCAGATGAGATAGCTAGCCGGCCAAGTGGTAAGTTTAAGTCTTGATATTCAACAGATTCAAGGTTCAATTCTCAACCCAAGCAACTCTCAACTTTTTTTCGCCTTCTTTTGTTTTCCTTGAGGTTTATTTTATTTTTTTTAAAGAAAAATAGGGCCCCTATTTTACAAGTTCAACTTAGGCCCCAAGAATTTCAGGGCCAGCCCTGGACACATCCAAGTTTACATCATTTCTTACATCCTCTCTCACAAGGGTTGTTGGGCGTTAAGACTAATAGTACCTTATTGTAATGTGTGCAGCTGAAAAAAGAATGGTTAAGGTGAATATGTGACAATTAAGACTAAAGAGAGAGAGGTATGATACGAAGTAGAAATATCAATACAAATTAGGAGTCGCACCTGGGGAGAATATCGACTAAGGTGGTTTGTCACATAACTTGAAGACAAGTAGATACATCATACAAGAGTAAGAAAGTAGATACCAACACAAATTAGGAGTCACACCAGGGGAGAATATCAACTAAATCGGTGTGGAATGCTGAGGTAAGAATGAGATATGAACCAACTGTACAACCCTTTGATAGGCGAGAATGGCAAAAAGAATAATTTTTATGTAGTCGATCACAATTGATTGAGATATGGATATATAAATGAGTATGTATACAAGTATATAAACATATTAATTATATACATATATCTATATATATGAGAGAGAGAGAGAGAGAGAGAGAGAGAGAGAGAGAGAGAGAGAGAGAGAGAGAGAGAGAGAGAGAGAGAGTTGTAACCTCTTCAGGGATTGAATTTTGAGAACCAGAAGCTTTGTGGAAGAATTGAATTGCCTTGTTGGTTTGGCCATCCTTTCCAGTGGCTTCTAGAGAATTAACTGGCAGGGGTGGTAATATAGCCTCACAGACGCTAGCTAATGACTCCATTTCAGCAGCAGAGAACCCATGACTGTACTTATGTTCTCTCCTTCCTCCCCTCAATAAAGGATGACATGATCTTTCCATCCTCTCTCTCTCTCTCTCTCTCTCTCAATGTCTTTCTATTGGTTAAGTGATAATCACAAGGAGTGGACTATTTATAGGGTTGAATCTTTGAAGATGGCTGAGTTTGTATGCATACAGGGGGAGCCAATGAAAGAAAAGGAAGGGTAAGTTTGACCTAATTTATTTGTATTTTATATTTTTTCTTTATGAACTTTTCTTAGCTCTGCGTTGCTTTTTGAATTATTTATTCTTCTAAATCTAAAAAGGAAGAAAATATGATAAATTTTTTTGAAATCTTCTCAGCGACAAAAATAATCTAAATGAAATACTAGCTTTTTTGGATTATTTTTGCCTTTTCTGAACTTTCCAGTTCATATTTTTTTACATTTTTCTCGCTAAGACGAATAAATAGTCTAATTTTTTTAATGCAAAACGATCAAAAGTTTAAAAAACAAAACTAAGTAAAATAAATAAGTTAGGCCAAATTCCTCCCAAAGGACAACTCCAAAGGGAATTGACCAAGTAGGCATGAGAAAGCAATAGATGTCTGTCATCTATGAGGTTGCATGTTCGAATTCCGAGGAGGCTAAACATTCCGAACCTGGAAAACACTGTAGGGTTTGCCGGTCGTTAACTTCAGGACTCAGAAGTAGCCGAGGTGCGCAAGTTGGCCTGGACATCTGGTTATCGAAAAAAAAAAACTCCTCCCCAAAGGACTATGGCATCTCTCCCTATTTGGTAATTTCTAGATTAGTGTCTTGACTTGGGCGTTGCGATTGCATACCTGCCCAAGTGTATATAACCATGTACATCTCTAGGCTAAAGCCCCACTTAGTGCCTTCTCTTAACTAACACACGATGTGACCCACATGATTTCAAGACTTTTTACACTACCTTTTTCACTAATTAGATTCTTGTACCATCATCTTGAAAATTCCCCCCCCACCCCCCCCCCCCCACGCTAAACTATACAAAACAAGAAAGTAGTTGTAACAAATTCGTTGTTTCGTAAGTAATATGATAACAAATGCTTTAAATTAAGTGTACTTGTTTCTCTGTAGGGTTTGCCTAGTCGTTTGGTACGATGAGAGCGTGGTTATTATTCCCTTCTATGTGTATATATGAGGTCGAGCTACGAAGGGAGAAATTCTTGTTTGTAGATGTTTAGGTTACCCTAGACTTCTACTTATCTGCAATCCTCATATTCCAGTAGGGGGGATAAAATTCGGGTTAATTGCAGGATTCGCTTCATAATTGGACTTGATTGGAACCGTATGTGAAAGCTTGTGTACTGGGTACAACTTTACGGAATGGGAGACCCTGCCAAGCAGGGGTGCTTGGCAGGGGTGCTGAGTGCATCTCGGCCGTCCAAAAGTGTTTTGGACGGCCTAGATGCAAAGGTACTGTTGATTCCGAGATAAACGGCCGGATTGGCCGCTTGGCACCCGCTCGGCAGGGGTGCCGCTCGGCAGGGTCCCCGGGTCCCAACTTTACGTGTATCAATTCTAAATAGTAACTTAGTCGTTTCAATCCACTAGGATGCTCCGTGGGGTCATCTGTACGTAAAACCATATATCTTGTTTAACTTCCTCTAGTAATTACAGGTATCTTAGCTTTAACCAGAAAGATCGTGATCCAAATGGACCCTATCTATTAGCGATACCTCTTTATTAGCAAAAACAAAAAAAAAAAACCCACCTTAAGGCTGTTATTATGCTAATAATAATACATACAAGTAACCACCCCTAAAGAGATACGGAGTATATTCCGTGGGGGTTCCTTTTGAGGGTTGTGGGGTGTGATAGTCATGATCTCTTAACTTTGTTTTCCCTTGTTACGCAATGTTCCAAAGGGGGTGGTTGGTAAAGGCTTGTTAGCTAGTGTCCGTTTGGATTCCTGATCTCTCAGTACTGAAGGGGGACACTCATTGACAGGGGCAAAAACACTCAAATAAATGCTTTAAACTGGTAAAGTACTTTAGTCCCTTTCTTGGGCAGTTGCGAATTTTCAATACCAAATTGCCAATTTAGTTGTTGATGTACTGTGAGCAAGTGGTTTAGCAGCCTAAAGTGGGTATAGTAAGTGCTTTGTTCGGCCAGCTCATGGTCTTTGTTTGTACACTACGACCTTGTTTGATGCTGGTAGGGCTTTAAACGAACCGAGCAGTTCGGCTCACTTACAGCCCTAGATGCTAGTAAGAGTTTTTAGGGGATTTGGAGTGAGGGTAGATTGGGCCGGGGGTTGGAAATAAGGGAACCCAGGGACTCTGTAGTGCATGGGTGCACTACAAGGGTATTAGTGTGCAATCCGAGCCGTTTGAAAGTGTTTTTAATGATCTTTTTTTTTTTGTCAAACTGAAAGGAGAGTTTTTAATGATCAAGATTTGCTAAAAGTACAGTTTTTATCTCAATGGTACTTTGAGCAAATCTGGACAATGGATTGTAGGGATGGACGGCTTGAATCGCACACTATACCGGTGTAGGTCCCCGGATTAATGGTCTTGTTTGATTTTGAACGAGACTAGACTACGAGATCGATAAGGACATGTAGGTCCCCGGATTAATGCCTGGAGTTCCAATTTTGTGCTTGTCCAGCAAGGATGGCCTTGGCCGCAAACAGTCCCTTGTGTGGCATGGGCAGTTTAGTCAATGCAGATATGGACTAAACATAAAACACGTCCATATATATATGGATTTCCTAATGGAAAATGATTTTAGCACTCCAATTTTTTTATGATGGCACTCCAAAAAATTTCTTTTAGTGTATCTTGCTATGTATAATTGTTACACTAAAAGACAAGTTTAGGAGTTCATCATAAAAAAGTGGAGTGCCAAAATCATTTATCTTTCCTAATACCCCAATTTTGAGAGATCCATAGTGCAACCGGACTAATAGTATTGCCCATGTTCATTGTACCAAACATAATATTAAGGGGATCACCAAGTTAATAACATCGCTACTATTGGTACAGATCCTTGTAAGACCTCTATATATTTAATTCGGATATGACAAAGATAATCGTTCATTTTGTTTAAGATTCTTGCAAAAAATTATCTCAATCGGATATCGGTAAGGACGTTTACAAAACATCTTGGGCTTAGATGTTTCGTAAACGCCCTTACCAATATCCGGTTAAAGCTGAATTTATTGCAGAGTCTCTAAACGACAAAATTTGAACAAAACGAAAGGTTCCGATCATCTTTGTGGGACTCGATATGTGTTCCAAGGAAATCTGTGCGCATCATTTTGGGATTAATAATCCGATCTCTCCCGCTTATGAAGAGTCTCAAACATGGCCTGCACCCCGTTTATAGCGATCCCACATAGTGGGGAAGTTTGCATGTATGATTAGGAGAAATTGATCATTTCTTGGCTAGCCGTTTTGGTAGGTTCCTGTAATTTTGATATATTTATGTATTGGGGTCCAAATTTTGATATATTTATGTATTGGGGTCCATGCTTTTTGATAAATGTATGGACCAGTAGTCCAGTGCCAGCGCAACCATATTAGGCAAGGTCCCCTCTAGCCTCCACCGTAAGACCTCGAACGGAGGAAGGCTGATGCAACAAAGCGTGTTGAAAAAAAGAACAAATACATGATCGAATTCATAATCATGTGACATAGAGAAGATTCTTTGTGACAAATATGGTATCGAATTGAACATATAATGCTTACCTTATTTCCAGAAAGAATATCCACTTTTATTACTGTCAATTTGCCATTTTGCACGTTTGAGTACGTGTGCTGTTGCTACTTTTTTTTATTTAAATATTGTTTATCAACAACAATATTCTCATTCAAGAAGCCCAACGGCACTTGCCAAGGTATTTCATCCGAAATACAAGGATGAGAACTTGACACACGCCCGGTGCAAGGATGAGAACTTGACACACGCCCGGTGCACAAATTAATGATAGACAGATTACATCAAAGTAGAAAACCCAAGTCTTAATATTTTTCAATGACAACTCTTTAGAACAAATCGCAAAAGCGGACAGAAAACGAGCTTGGCAATAGAGGGAGTCAAATCTACAGGGAGTAAGTTTGTATGGCTAACACAGATTCAAAGTTTTTGCATTTTTTTACGTTAGTGATTGCTACAAGAAGTCAAAAATAACGATTTACCAAACCACACAACTTGGCACAGCCACTGGAAGCCTGTCTTCGCCTTTAAACTGGCTTATAGAAAGGCCTCTCTCTCTCTCTCTCTCTCTCTCTCTCTCTCTCTCTCTCTCTCTCTCTCTCTCTCTCACACACACACACACACAGAGACAGAGTGATGCATGCTTTGTTGTTGATTATATACTATCTTCTATTTGGTTCCGATCGGTCCCCCCGGTGAAGTTTTCCCCTTCCCGTCCCGATCGGTCCTTTTCCTGTCTTCTATTGGATTCGATCGGTCCCCCCGGTGAAGTTTTCCCCTTCCCATCCCGATCAGTCCTTTTCTTGTTCTCTGTTGGGATCCGATCGGTCCCCCGGTGAAGTTTCCCCCTTCCCGTCCCGTTCGGTCCTTTCCCCTGTTCCCGGGTCTGTTGATTGTAGTCACCGGTTATGTTTCACCTCACTCATGCACTTCCTTTAGTGGTTTCATCTGTTTCGGCCGTCGTTTATTGGGCGCGTTCCATTTAGCTTTTGGTTGCGGTTTGGTTTGTGACGGCTTCGGTGTCGAATGGTTGGGTTATTGCGGCTAGTTGAATGATTGCTTGCTTTCTGGAGGATGGTTGGGTTATTGCGGCCCGTTGAATGGTTACTTGCTTATTGGAGTCTACTGATCTATACCTTTGGTTATGGAGGTTTATTGCTGCGTTTGTTCTTTTTTCTTTCATTTTTGTGATTCAACTGTTGTAATATTTCTTGTTTCCCTTTTACCTGTATTATCATGCTTTATATAAATGAAGTTCTCTTTTATGTCAAAAAAAGGAACGTATTAACCATGACCAGTGTTTGGATAGTTTGGAAAAAGATTATTAATTACGTACATTAGTCAATGCTTGGGGGTTGCTAGCAGGAAAACCATAATTAAATAAGTCGGCCATCAACAAAGTGACGCCAAAATATCAAATAAAAATAAAAGTTGCATGCAGCATTGAATGAAAACAGCAGAAAAAAGCACTAATCAGCTGTGATCGATGATAACCTTATTTTGTTAATAGTTTCAAAACCTGTTTTCTAGAAACTGTGATCAGTAAATAAATTTACCTTCGATAAAACATTTTAGAAAGTTGTTTCCAATTCTTTGCAAATAGATCGGAAAATCTGCAACTTGGTAAGCAAATCACGTTTTTATGCCGTACATAAATAACGAATGTGATAAAGAAAAATACACAACAGAATATTTTTGGTTTGTTAGCTAATGATGTCCAATCAACTTGATTTTTTGAACAACTGTAGTATTAAATACATTGAGCTCTACAAAGTGATAGTTCGGGTCATGCTTTTTTAGCTCGGGACAAGCCCCGTATAGCTGGCACCATTTCCGTAATTAACTAGTTAAAAAATTTGTATGTGAACCGAGATGGAAAATGAGTGTGTGCATAAATAGAGTTGGTAAAGTATGTATGCGTTCATAGGAAGAAAAAAAAAAGAAAGAAACAAAGAAGAAAGGGATTCTTTCAGGTCGGTCCTTTGTGAGTTTTTTTGGAGGGCCTAACGGGACATGGAATTTTATGGGGAAAATGACAGTCAATAACGTGTTTTGATAATTAATACCCGCTAGCATTAACAAATGTTCTCAGCATGTCCTTGGCGGATATTAATTATCAAAACATGTCCTGAGGCCGTCAATTTCCCAATTTTATGGGAAGGATTTCTCAAACCATGAACTAAAAAAATAGAACCGGCCAAGAATTATCTCAAGAATTAAAGGGGAAAGGAAAAAAAACCCATCTAATTTAAGAGAAGAACACCCACACACAGGTGGGGAAAGTCGAACTCCTGACCTCTTAGTGAGATATCAGAGTCCTGACTAATTGAACTAACTTAAATGGTTAATCACAAGATTTGTGCTTGAAAAGTAGAAATCAATGTTGTTGTCTCTCACTTTCTATTCTTGCCCAATCGATCATCACCAACTAAATTAAATGCGTATGGCTGCTAGCTCATTTCTGTACAGATAACCAAACGGAATTTGAGAAACCCTCCTGAAATGTCTCGTCTTTACTAGTAATTGAAATAAATATAAAATTGATGAGCCTCAACTACGCAAAACTAACAAGCATAAATGCCGCCTACTTTTTCGCCAGCCCAAGAGTTAGTCCGATTGGTTAGTAGATTTGCTTACCAATGAAAAGATTTGTTGAGGTACGTGTAACATGGCCCGTGACAGTCGAACCAGGAAAAAAAAAAAAAAAAAAAACCCTGCTTTGTGGACCATTTTGAAAAGTCTTCTGCCCCTTTTCGGATAGACACATGAAAAGTGTGGAATCCAGTTTAATCACCTTCCGGGTTTTCTTACCTTTTTCGGAGGAGCCATGGGTGGTGGCGGGGTTGATGCCAGGCGGCCACAGCTCTTCCACTTTTATTGAGCAAAAAGGCAAAAGGTGAAATTACACGGAGACCTCAACGTCTGTACGTTTTGGACACGAAGACTCTTTAACATTTAAAGTTGTCCATTCAGAACCCCTCATCTATATGTAAAAAAATTGGCCAACTCTGCTAATGGAATAAGGAGAAATGACAATTTTACCCCTTAAAACTTGCTTACACTGACCCCATCATCTATAAAATAAAAAAAATCGTCCACGTTGACCCCTTCATCTTAACAGTCTTTTGACAAAAGAGTGCTGATTGATTTACGGTTATAGATGAGGAGGTGCTTTTGGGGCATTTTTAAAGGTTAAGGGATGTTCGTATCCAAAGTGTATAGATGAGGGGGACTCCGAGTAATTTCATCTATAAAAAAACAAAGATCATAATGAGAAATACAAAGTAAAGAAGCAATCAAGTAATTAATGCTCTAAATGTCCAAGTAGCTAGAGTGTAGTAATCGTTTTGGAGATATAATAAGGAAGTAGTTTTACCGCTCTGTTTGTTTTGATGTAAAATTTTTTGTATTGAGAAATATTTCTTTGTAAAAGACTTTTCACGAAAATGAATTTTATTTTTTTATTTTTCAGTGTTTCGTTGGCATAACAGTCTTTTTTTCCCAAATGTATTTGGTTTTCTTTTTCATGTTTTGTGTGTGATATTGTCACTAGTCGGGAGTGTTGTTTTTGGTAGACCGCTCGGTGCTATTTTGACATGGAAAGAACGGAGCACCCCAGAGGCGTTAATGGTCTAACGGCTTCTAAAGGTGACTCAAGGGAATATCAAGTGTTAAGTCATTTTACCGTCTTAGATGAAAATCATTTTCCAAAAAAAGATATTTTGCATAATTTTGTCCAACCAAATAATAAAAAAAATGAGTAAAATTTACGTCCAAACAAATGGAGCTTTAGAACATTGTAAAGATGTTAATTTTCGTAATTCGAACCTGTGCAATTACTCGAAATTCTCAGGAGGGTAAGCAAAGGCAATTGGTCAAGAATTCCCTCCGAAAGACAATGTTGATGGATAACCTAGAGTTTACTCTTAAGCTATATTAGTAATTTAGATTCTGTCGAATAATGATACTAATAGAATTGTTTATCCTTGTTTTGCTGGTATAATTGTTCGTGTGTTCGGCATTGAGGGCATGATAATGTTATTGTCTTGGATTTTGTGGGGATGGTTCGATTGGCCTTGTTTGGTTGTTCAGTTTTGTTGGGTCTTTCTTAAGCTTTGTCGAGTTATTTTGTGATGGGTAGTGTGTGGGGTTAATTGTATGGTTTGTTTTCATATGGTTGTACTGTTTATTTTCTATCTATGATAAGTTTATGATACAGATCATGTTATCTCATGCACTTGTGTTCTAATTTATGCAACTCATCCCTTAATAAAATTTTAGGTTGGACTGTGGTTCGCCTACCTCTGGTTGGCTTAAAGGGCTACAAACAAGCCGAGTTGAACCGAGCTTTGTAGTGTTCCAAGGCAGCTCGTCCAAAATTAGTCATCGAGCTTGGCTTGAGCTCGAGTTGATCCAAAATAATTGTGGTCAAGCCGGACCGCTACAAACGAGCCAAGTTACAGCTAACTCGAACTCGGTTCGCTTACTAAGCGAGCATAAATCTCAAGCTATGTACTAGCTTGAGACTGGTTATGTTTACTACATAAATAAATGGAGAATAAGCTGAAATTAAGTGAGAAAATCCACATTTTAAATACTTTAGGCGGGTGTTATACACTTTCAATCGCTACCCAAGTGGTAGTGGAAATTAAAATGATTAGGTTTAGGCAAAAAGTAAAAACTATGTACTAGCTTTTTTTAAAATGACAAAACCAACTGAGCTGATTTTTTGGTTTTTATGATTTGTTCTAAACATGTTTAGGACTGATAATATGAAATTGATGAGCTAAAATCACAATTTCATTGATAAAAGTAGGCATTCGAACTGATAATATAAAATTGATGAGCCTTAACTACGCAAAATTAGGGCTGCTCAAAAAATTCGGTGAACCGTGAAATTGGTCCGGACCGAATCGATCCATACCTTTTGGATTTTGTCCGTGGATTAATGGTCTGGACACGGATTGAAAAATTAGAAAATCGTGACTCGTGGTTCAGTCTACGGATTTTCATTACAAAATCGTGGATTAACCGAACCGGACCGTGAGATATTTATTTTATATAAATATATATGTGTATTTATATAATAAATTGTTAGTAATGTTAACACTTTTTCTACCAATTTTAGTATTTTATCTTAATAATGGGATATAGTATAGATGTACATAAAATATAGGGAGTAAATTGTAGTTTTTCGTATAAATAACGGGTAACTTTAGTTGAGTTTCATTAGTTCGTTTCTTTTCTAGTTCTTTTATGTTATGTACCATAATGATACAATTCTACTAGTGTTTAGATTCTTTTGAATCTGATTTTTGAAGTAGGCTTTTGGTAATTTATGTAATAAGTACTTTCTGGTGGTGTTAAACTTAATTCTGAAAGTAACATTCTTCCCTTTTAATGTGGGATATATGCTTGAGCTTATTTTTGCTAAAATCCGTGGACAAAACCGTAACCGATCCGCGAGTCACGGATCGGATTGGAACCGAACCCTAGGACTTTTGGTTTTTAAAAACCGTGACTAGCGGTTCGGTCCTCGAATTCCTAGAAATCCGAACCGAACCGGACCGCGAGCAGCCCTACGCAAAACAATAAAGCATAAATGCCGCCTACTTTGTCGATGGTCCAAGAGCTAGTCCGGCTGGTTGGTAGGTTTGCTTCCCGCACAACTGACTATGGTTCAATTCTTGGGGTCATGCCGAGAGAGATTAATTTCTTGTGAATTTTCCAGTACCGATCCGTGTGGTCTGCCTTTGACCGGACCAATGAAAAGATTTGTTGAGGTACGTGTAACATGGCCTGTGACAGTTGAACCCGAAAAAAAAAAACGTGCTTTGTGGACCCCCTTTTCGGATAGACACATGAAAAGTGTTGAATCCAGTGTAATCACCTTGTCCCACATGAAAAGTGTTGAATCCAGTTTAATCACCTTCTAGTTTTTAGACAATGTTACTCATACAACAATTCAAACACAATAATGTTGTGTAAGTTGTTGTGTTTGGATTGTTGTGTGAGTATCATTTTTGTTTATTGAGCAAAAAGGCAAAAAGTGAAATTACACGGAGACCTCATTGTCTATACGTTTTGGACACGGAGAGTCTCTAATATTTAAAGTTGCTCATTCAGAACCCCTCATCCATATGTAAAAAAATTGGCCAAATCTGCTAACGGAATGAGGAGAAATGATGATTCTACCCCTTAAAACTTGCTTACACTGACCCCATCATCTATAAAAAAAAAAATCGTCCACATTAACCCCTTCATCTTAACAGTTTTTTTTACAGAAGAGTGTTGATTGATTTACGGTTATAGATGAGGGGTTGCTTTTGGGGCATTTTTAAAGGTTAGGGGATGTTCGAGTTCAAAATGTATAGATGAGGGGGACTCCGAGTAATTTCACCTATAAAAAACAAAGATCATAATGAGAAATACAAAGTAAAGAAGAATTCAAATAATTAAATGCTCTAAATGTCCAAGTAGAGTGTAGTAATCGTTTTGGAGATTATAATAAGGAAGTAGTTTTACCGCTCTGTTTGTTTTGATGTAAAAATTTTTGTATTGAGAAACATTTCTCTTGTAAAAGTCTTTTCACGAAAATGAATTTTATTTTTTTATTTTTCAGTGTTTCGTTGGCATAACAGTCTTTTTTTCCAAATGTATTTGGTTTTCTTCTTCATGTTTTGTGTGTGATATTGCCACTAGTCGGGAGTGTTGGTTTTGGTAGACCACTCAGTGCTATTTTGACATGGAAAGAACGGAGCACCCCAGAGGCGTTAATGGTCTGATGGCTTCGAAAGATGACTCAAGGGAATATCAAGCGTAAAATCATTTTACCGTCTTAGATGGAAATCGTTTTCCCAAAAAAGATATTTTGCATAACTTTGTCCAACAAAACAATAAAAAAAATGAGTAAAATTTACGTCCAAACAAATGGAGCTTTAGAACATTGTAAAGATGTTAATTTTCGTAATTCGAACCTGTGCAATTACTCGAAATTCTCAGGAGGGTAAGCAAAGGCAATTGGTCAAGAATTCCCTCCGAAAGACAATGTTGATGGATAACCTAGAGTTTACTCTTAAGCTGTATTAGTAATTTAGATTCTCTCGAATAATGATACTAACCATAGAATTGTTTATCCTTGTTTTGCAGGTATAATTGTTCATGTGTTCGGCGTTGAGGGCATGATAATGTTATTATCTTGGATTTTGTGGGGATGGTTCGATTGGCCTTGTTTGGTTGTTCAGTTTTGTTGGTTCTTTCTTAAACTTTGTCGAGTTATTTTGTGATGGCTAGTGTGCGGGGTTAATTGTATGGTTTGTTTTCATATGGTTGTACTGTTTATTTTCTATCTATGATAAGTTTATGATTTCTCAAATGTGATACAAATCATGTTATCTCATGCACTTGTGTTCTAATTTATGCAACTCATCCCTCAATAATTAAATTTCAGGTTGGACTGGTTCGCCTACCTCTGGTTGGCTTAAAGGGCTGCAAACAAGCCAAGGTGAACCGAGCTTTCTAGTGTTCCAAGGACTTAGTCATCAAGCTTGACTTGAGCTCAAGTTGATCCAAAATAATTGAGGTCGAGCTCAGCTAGTTTAGTATATATCAAGGTGTTTGAGCTCAATCATTTTACTAAATGAAACTCTATGAACAAGCCGGACCGCTACAAACGAGCCAAGTTACAACTAACTGATCCGCATCCAAGATTGTATAATCTTGGGGGCTTTTAGCTTATTATTTGTAGCGTTTCGTTCCCATTTATCCCTTTTTTTTACCCCATTTTGCTCGTAAGGTGTGTTTTTAGTGTTTTCAGGTAATTCGTGCTAATAAGGCGGTTTTGAACGCCAAGAAATGCTCCAGATGTAACCAAGTGCTCAAGGCCACGTGCCACCATGTTGTGGTGCCCGAGGAGTCATGAAGAGGTGGTTTGGAGGTTGCTCGGGTCGCCCAAGGGTCAAGGGAATTGAAGGAGAAGTGAGAATTTTACCAGAGCTACTTACCTTCCGACCAGCTGAGGGTAGAATCGTCATAACTTTTGATGTACAAATGATATTGGATCCAAACCACTTGGGTTAGAAAGTAGACTCGACGAGCTTTCCAACGGTCCAAAGAACACCCATTTTCGAGCTCGGGAGTGTCCGGAGCAAGCCCGCGAAGTTGCCGCAAAAATCTGTCTATCAGCCATGAACCGGTACGGGTAAGTCATGTACCGGTTCATGAAGACCAGATTTTGTATTTTGGAAGATTTTCAGCCATGAACCGGTACGGGAAAGTCATGAACCGGTTCATGCTTGTAATTTCTGCCCGAATCTGCTACTTTTTCAACCTTCCATTTATGGAAAGTTTCCACTTGTGGAATGTTTTTGGGATATTTTGGGGGGCTTTTTGGTCATTTGTAACCCATCTTTAGAGCCCTATAAATAGGCTTGTATGCCTTTTATGGAAGGATGGCCATTTTCTAGTCTTTTTTATTGCTTTCCTAGAACTCCATTGATGCTTTGAAGCTTTTAAGTTAATTCCTTCAAGAACTCCTTAAGGTATTTGTCTTATGTTAATTTCTCGTTTATTAATGTTGTAGCTACGGTTGAGATCCTTACTAATATCAAGTTTATTTCCGTTTCTATCGGTTAATTATGTTTTCGCTTCCTAGCATAATTTCTAGTCTTGTTGCTATGAGTGAGTAGTCTTCTAGGCTTGGTCATGGGGTGATCTCTCTCCCATGGTTTAGTTGTTTTAGTGGTTCTTCTATAACTTGATCATGATTTTAGTAAGGGAAAGGCTTAATCTCTAATTTTCGACCAAACCAAAGGGGCTAATACCTTCGTTGATCAGGTGTTGGCCGGGGCTAATACCTTCGTCTTACATATGAGGCTAGGAGCTTTTAACGCTACCGGCGTTTGATTTAAGTGATTCCAAATGAGATTAAGTCATTTCTGAGCTAATGCCATGGTTATGCTCGACTTTTAGCGTTGAGTGCTTCAAGCTAAGTTTGTCTATGCCTTGACTTGGAGTTGTTAGAAAGAAACGGCTAAATTAGCTAAGTCATTGGGCGGTTTGAGCCCCTAAACCATGCCGCCTGTTTTTACCAAGCTCAAACCGTTTTTCTAGTCATTTCACTTTCGTTTTCCATTCTCTAAAGCAAAACCGATAGTTGGCCGTCTTAAACGCCAAGAACCTTACAAAAATCCTACAATCCAATTAAGCTATCTCTGAATCCCTGTGGTACGATCCCGATCTTACCGGTTTATTGCTACCGACGATCAAGCCCTACGCTTGGGGTTTCCGACCTTATTCCGAAGGCAAGGTTTTACGGGTCTAAGCACTAACTCGAGCTCGGTTCACTTACTAAGCAAGCATAAATCTCAAGCTATGTACTAGCTTGAGACTGGTTATTTTTACTACAGAAATAAATGGAGAATAAGCTGAAATTAAGTGAGAAAATCCACATTTTAAATACTTTAGGAGGGTGTTATACACTTTCAATCGCTACCCAAGTGGTAGTGGAAATTAAAATGATCAGGTTTAGGCAAAAAAAAAAAAAAAACTATGTACTAGCTTTTTTTAAATGCCAAAACCGACTGAGCTGATTTTTTGGTTTTTATGATTTGTCCTAAACATGTTTAGGACTGATAATATGAAATTGATGAGCTAAAATCGCAATTTCATTGATAAAAGTAGGCATTCGAACTGAAACTTTCACATGCAACCTTCCCCAAAAGGAAGTACCAGTAGCAGCTTTTCAACACACCATTAACCAAATGGAATTGCAAGCATATATATTGGATTAGGCATATGCACACCATTTGAGCCTGCCTAATTTCAGCAAAATCACACCCTGCTTGGGGCATAGTCCTCTTATTGTTCACTGCCTTCCAACTTGTCATAGGAATTCCTCCACTGATGCAAATGAAGAATCAGAATCAACCCTAGAGGGTTCCTTCTATTCATCATCAGAATGCATATTGGAAGCCAAATGGTAAGAACACAAATACATAAAGAAGCCTGCCACTTTCACATATAAGAAGATCATACCAAGTGCACAGGGCTCCCAGTTGCAGCCAAAGTTTATGTATAATTACACACCATAGAGAACCTCAGAAACTAAAATGTTTAGTAACAAGAAGATTAGGATGCTACCGGTTCAAGCTAAACATCATCAAAGTACTTCTCTTCAGCATCCTGACTAGCCTCCCTCTGCCAGTGGTCATCCAAAGCTTCATCCTCGTCGATTTTTGAGTAATCTAAATGCTGATGATCTTCCCCCATCATAAACTTTTCCTGCATGATGTAGGTGAATTGGTCCATTCGATCTTGCATCTCCTCTGCAGATAAAGTTGCACCCTCCGAGTGCCTCTCTGTGGTTGATTGGTCACAATCGGAGGCGTCATGATTATCGGAAGGAATCTAAATAATTGAAATCGACAAGATTAGAATACCAAGATAAAATAACCAAAGTTACAGAACTATGCACGTATTATGACAAAGAGAACAATACAAAAGAGATTAAATTCTATACGTGTGCAGCATAAAATTAGGCAGTGTTCTAAAACAAGGTATTCCTCGCCTAGTATTCACTCCAAGGTGCCTGGCCGAGGGGACTAATCCCTACTCGGTGGGCATTACTCGCTGACTAACGTTAAGAAGTGACACATCACCGTCGATAGGGAAAATTAAGGAATCTATTACACCTACTATATTGAACTAAACCTACCGTCTAATTGGAATGGTTCTGGTAACCTAGATTTGTTTCTTTGGTTACAATTACAATAAATTAACTGCTATTGTTTGGGATTACACAAAAAGATAAAAAAGGAATTATAACATAATCTTGCAGAGCTTCTCTTCTCCAATGGAACACACAAAAGAATAAGATCAATTCAATGTAGATATCTTATCGAAGCAAACTTGGCATATGATTTTCGCCTTCGGAGAAGGCAGAATTCGGAAAGAACATTATTTCTTGCACTTTTTTTTTCTTTCAGTCCTAATGATTTATATATCATGATTATGCACCCAATATTAAGTTTGGTGGTGACTTTTTGATGTCATCGGAGAAGACAAACGTTGTGTTAATGTCTTCTCCGAATGTTCTTATTTTCCTTTTTAACTTTCTTTTTCTGGTAATCTTACCAATAACAAATATGGTAATCAGAAAGTAAGAAAGCTAACCAAGGTTAAGTAATACTTAATTTTGGATATCTCCATTGGGTTCTGTCTCCAATGTTCGAACTTCAGTCGAGTATTTCACTTGTCATGCAATCAGCCATAAGAAGGCTGAAAATTTAAAGTTCAGGACCCTTGCTGACCAAACGTTCTTAACTCCAGTCTCAATTTATAGGCCTAGCATGCTATGGGCTGCACTCTTAACTCTAGGTCAGCAACTCCAAAATGTGCCATCACTTTGAAGAAAGATGTTTGAGGTTTTAAGCAATGCAAATGACATAACATCATACTGTAACTATGGGTGTGGAAACAAACTTAGCACACATGAGAGATGTTGGATCATGTCTATCTCAGCGTTAACTTAACTTAGATACATTAACTGAACTTAGATATGCATCAAGTGCCTGTCCCAGCATGCACCCAAGTATCATTCTTCCAATCCCTAAACTAGACCACAACTCAAGTGGGAAAGAATTTCAAAGAGAGGTACTCTTTTTTTCAGAAGAAGTGTGGACATAGGAAACTCCTAAAATGAACTACAGGTAGATAAAGATAAGCTGAAACAGTTATTAGAAGTACAGTAACTAAAAACCAACTGCAATACCACAATTAGAAAAAGCAAATAAACTACATAAACCTATGGTCCAATTTAGCCTAAAGGTTGGCAACGATAGAGGGATTGGAACAGCCCCTCTGTTTTCATCATATAAAATAAAAAATGAATACGGGGATGGGGTGTCATGGTCTAATGTTTAAAACTTATGTCATTGTATAAGTAACGAAAGGGAGGACAAGGTGTCACTGTGTCACTATAACAGTATAACCAAACTATTGCTTTCGGGATATGTAAATATATGACATTGATAACATAGACAATGCTTGCGCGCATATATACAACTATGTCACTTTAGCAGTCAAAGCCTCATTTTTGCTCTCGCTTGCATTGGTGACCACATGTCATTCCAATTGTATACAAAACCAATATGGGAAGACTTAGCAGCAGATTTGAAATTCTTAATTTAAGATATAGTCCTTTAGGTTTAATCATCCTTCTCTCTTTGCTTCTGCAGAGTTGAGATATAGGTGGGTGATGTGGGTCTGAGGTCAGATGCTTATACACTTGGTGGCATATAGCACTTTGATCTCCAAGCTATGCAGATGAATTCAAAGCCCAACTAAATCAGAGGCTTGTTCCATAAGAAAAAATATAGACTTTTGATAGTCTTAAATGCATTGACAGCAGAATGCCAATGGTTCCTAACTTCCTACTATGGCCATGCAGAAATGAAGGACCAGAGGGCACCCGCTAACACATTCCATCAGGTGGGTGGAAAGGAGAACAATCATGACTTCTTGTGCTTTGCACTGTACAATATTTCAAGTTATGCTTAATTGCTTATCCTATTTTGGAAAGTTGGTGTAGGCAGGAGTGTCACCGACTCACCGTCTCCTATATTGTCCTGATTTCATCCACTTTTCAAATGATGGATGTTCAAATAGGTCTTTGAGGACATTAAAAGCAGTAACTGAATCGTGTATCTTCAACATACAGCTAGACTCCCTTCAACAACAAAAAAAAGCAGCAGCAGCTAGACTAAACTATGTACGACGGAATATAAATAGCCGGCTTTACAAGACATAGTCTATGAGGTAGCAATAGAACAACAAAACCTTCAACAAATTTAGGAATTCATGGGAGCTAGGTTTGTTATGAAATTTCTCAGCAATCCATCAACCACACAGAAATTTGGCAGACAGTAAAAGCCAATCCTATTAGCTGATTTGGATCAGTACTTGGGATAATTTTTGTGCGTTTATGTATGAGTTGTGCATTGTGTTGCTTTAAAGTTGTTTTTGTAGTTAATACTTAATACTAATTTTTACTATATCTATTGTGATACTTTGATTATTTCTGTGCTTTACAGGTATGTGTTTGTTAAATTGTTAGGGGTTTTTTTGTTATGTATCTTTTACATAGGGGTATATTTGTACTTGTACCTTTATCCCTATATATACAAAGTGTGAGAGAGGGAAACCTAATTTGGGTTGGCTCTCATTTTTCCCCAAACTTTACATGGTATCAGAGCACCGATTACCTGGTGACTCCCGTTGATCTTTGCCCTCGTCGGTCAACCTAGGCAATTACTGACAGGCCTTTGTTCCAGAACTGTTGTTTTGGAGCTTCGAAAATCAGTCCTCAGGTGAGTACGAACTCGATCTGTGGGGTTTTCGATTTTTTCCAGACTGTACAAAGTGGTTCGTACAGCACGCAGTAGCTTTCTCCCTTCGAAGACCTCCGACGACCACCAGCAGCTCTCGCCCGATCTCGCCGCAACTCCGACGACCTTTGCCGGACCTTCGTTGGCCTTCATCAGACTTTGACAAGTCCTTAGAAGGGCTGATCTGTGTTCGCTGGCCTTTTTTCCTGACTTCTGACAGCCTCGCCGGACAATCGTCAGCCTTCGCCTGACCTCCGACATCTTCGTCGGACCTCCGGCGACTTTATCCAGTCTGTATTTCGAAGTTACAAGGTATCTTCTGACCTCTGCTCTGCACCCAGTACTTTTCGACCGTCACCGGAGGTTACCCAGTGACTTCCGACCCTCGCCGGAGCTCCGTCAGCCTCCGGCGATCACCGACGAACATCGCCGGATATCCTATCACCTCCGGTGACCTTCATAGCATCTCCGGTGACTGCTTTTATTGACAGAAATTGCACAGAACCTTTAATCTGCTCTGTTCGACACTGTTCATGCACTATTGGGCACTGTTCATGCACTGTTCCACTCATTCTGGACTGGGTCAGACTCTCAAAACTCAATTTAACTCTCGGTGTGAACTTTTGAGGTATTTAAAGTTATTTGAGTACTATTTTGCACTGTTTTGTACTCCTTGGGCTGTTTGGAAGAATTTGCTACTATTTTGTATTGTTTGGATGCTAAGTTGACTGGGTTTGATCCATTTTGGTTGAGCTGGCGGAATTCTGCATTTATTGGGTATTATTCTACACTGTTTGAGGTTGTTTTCGTAATCTTTATCTGCCTTTTCTGTTGGTATGGCGGAGTATCGCAAGCATGCTTCAGTCGGGGCTCTTTCTCAGGGGGAGTTACAAACTCTCAGGCGCCTAATAGCTAAGCTTGACATTCCGTCTACCACAGCTTCCACTACTACCTCCTTTGCAATAGCTAAACTTGACATTCTGTCTACTACAGCTACCACTACTACCTCCTTTGCTCACACAGGTATCCAACCTAGTGCATCTACTGCCTCCTCTTCTCTTCCTTGGATAATAGATTCTGGTGCTACAGATCATATGACAGGTTGTTCATTTGTTTTTTATTCCTACTCTACATGTTTCGGTAAGGATAAAGTTCGAGTCGCAGATGGATCCTTATGTGCTATTTCAGGAAAAGGTTCCATTCGCCACTCTCCAACCATCTCACTTTCTTCGGTTCTTCATGTTCCAAATTTTTCTACTAACCTTCTCTGTTTTAGTAGTCTTACTCATTCCTTAAATTACTCAGTGACATTTTTTCCTACACATTGTGTCTTTCAGGAACTGGATACGGGAAGAGTGATTGGCAGTGGTAAAGCCCATGGTGGTCTATATTTTTTGGAGTCTGCACCTCGCTCATTTTGTCCACCTTTGTCATGTGGTCAAGCTCCAAAAACAGATACGGGTTCTGCTCTTCCTTTGTTACATCAATGGCATCGGAGATTGGGTCATCCTTCTTTTGAAATTTTAGAAAAACTTTTTCCTAATTTAATTAAGCACTGTCCTAGGAGTCAGTTTTTTTGTGAAGCTTGTAAGCTGACGAAACATAAACGTTCCTTTTACGCTCCTGTTAATCAAAGAAGTGCTTTTCCGTTTATGGTTATCCACTCTGATGTTTGGGGTCCTTCTCCTGTCACCTCACTTTCTGGTTATCGATGGTTTGTCACTTTTATCGACTGTTATTCTCGTGTCACTTGGGTATACTTACTTCGATCTAAAAATGAAGTGTTTTCGTGTTTTAAATCCTTTCATAAAATGATGTGTACTCAATTTGACACCAACATTAAGATTCTCCATAGTGATAATGGGACTGAGTATCTAGATGGGTTCTTTCGAGCATACCTTGATGACAATGGCATTCTCTTTCAAACAACTTGTGTTGGTACTCCACAGCAGAATGGAGTTGCTGAACGTAAAAATCGTCATCTTGTTGAGGTAGCTCGCTCTCTTTTGCTCACTATGCATGTCCCTAAACACTTTTGGGGAGAAGCTATTCTCACTGCAGCATATTTTATTAACCGTTTGCCATCCAGTGTTCTTCAGTTCAAAACTCCTCTTGAGTCTCTTCCTGTCAATTTTCGGGTCTTTTCTCTTCCGCCAAAGATTTTTGGTTGTGTGTGCTTTGTTCATGCCCCTAAACATTCTGGTGGTAAGTTAGATCCTAAAGCCCGTAAATGTGTTTTTCTTGGCTACTCTCCTACCCAGAAAGGCTACAAATGCTATGACCCTCATGCCCGGAAAATGTTTGTTTCTATGGATGTCACCTTTTGGGAACTTAAGTCCTTTTATCATTCCTTTGGTCCATCTATTCAGGGGGAGAGTGATAGAGAGGAAGAGATGTTGATATCTCATAATCAAGAGTCATGGTCTTACTTCCCAATGCCTTGTTATGGTGAGGGGGAGAAGGAAAACTCAAGGGAGGAACCTATATCTGAAGCAAGAGCAGAACATGACATTGGTGGCCAAGATGTTCATGACGATAGGCTTTACCCGCATAGATTGCCTAACTTGCAGACGTTTTCTCGACGGAAAAAGGGACAGCCGACATGTGCGATGCCACCTTGCCAATCACTATCACCTACTCCGGCTCCAAGTCCAGTTTCTGATTCTTCGGCTGACTCATCTGGTGATGAACCATCCCTTCTTGTTTCTGATAATCTTGATGTTCCTATTGCTCATAGGAAAGGAGTTAGACAGTGTACTCAACATCCCATCTCACAGTTTGTTTCATATGATCGTTTATCCCATTCGTATCGTGCATTTGTTTCCTCTCTTTCTTCTATATCTATTCCACAGAATTGGCAAGATGCATTTATGATACCTAAGTGGAAAGAAGCTATGGTAGAGGAGATAACAGCTTTGAAAAAGAATGGCACTTGAGAGTTAGTATCACTTCCAGGAGGAAAGAAATCAGTGGGATGCAAGTGGGTTTTCACTGTTAAGCACAAGGCAGATGGGACAGTTGAAAGATACAAGGCGAGACTTGTTGCCAAGGGCTATATTCAGACATACAGAATTGACTACGAGGAAACCTTTGCTCCGGTAGCAAAGATGAACTTTATTCGAACCTTACTCTCTTGTGCTGCTATTTTGAATTGGCCTATTCAACAATTCGATGTTAAAAATGCATTACTTCACGGTGACTAAGAAGAAGAAGTGTACATGGATATACCACCGGGTTTCTCTTCCTTTGCAACCGAAGGGAAGGTGTGTAGATTAAGAAAGGCCCTCTATGGGTTGAAGCAGTCACCGAGAGCTTGGTTTGACAGATTTCTTAAAGCAATGTTGAGATTTGGTTACCGCCAGAGTCAGGCAGATCATACTATGTTCATCAAGGGAGGTAATGGCAAGATTGCTATCCTCATTGTCTATGTGGATGACATAATTATGACTGGCAATGATGCAGAAGAAATACTCTATCTTAAGGCTCGTCTTGCTCAAGAGTTTAAGATTAAGGACTTGGGGTCATTGAGATACTTTCTTGGGATGGAGGTGGCAAGATCTGATAAAGGTATCTTTGTCTCTCAAAGGAAGTATATTCTTGATCTCTTGGAAGAAACGGGGATGTTGGGGTGCAAATCTGCAGACTCACCTATTGAGGCTAATCATCATCTCAGTGGAGCTATTGGGGAGCATACAGATAAGGAAAGATATCAGAGGCTTGTGGGCCGCCTGATATACTTATCTCACACTAGACCAAATATTACATATGCCGTTGGAGTTGTCAGCCAATTTATGCATGAGCCACGTACAGTGCATCTGGATGCAGTCTATCGAATTTTGAGATATCTCAAATCAGCTCCAGGTAAAGGAATTTTGTTTTCCAATCATGGTCACTTGAGGTTGGAAGCATTTACTGATACAGATTGGGCTGGTTCAGTGGATGATAGGCGCTCCACTTCTGGCTACTGCACCTTTTTTGGTGGGAATTTGGTTACTTGGCGCAGTAAGAAGCAGTCAGTGGTAGCTAGATCTAGTGCAGAAGCTGAATATAGGGCTATGGCTCACGGCGTGTGTGAGCTTTTGTGGCTCCAAACCTTGTTGAAGGATTTGGGACTCTTTGACGATGGTCCTATGAAACTTTATTGTGACAACAAAGTGGCTATAAATATTGCTTATAATCCTGTACAGCATGACAGAACGAAGCATATCGAGATTGATAGGCATTTCATCAAGGAAAAGTTGAGCAAGGATTTGATATGTATGCCGTTTGTAAGGTCTGAGGACCAGTTAGCTGATATATTTACGAAAGGGCTTAGTAGTAAGATTTTTCATCCCATTATGTTCAAGTTGGGCTTGATAGATATCTTTGCACCAACTTGAGGGGGAGTGTTAAATTGTTAGGGGTTTTTTTGTTATGTATCTTTTACATAGGGGTATATTTGTACTTGTACCTTTGTCCCTATATATACAAAGTGTGAGAGAGGGAAACCTAATTTGGGTTGGCTCTCATTTTTCCCCAAACTTTACAGTGTTCGGCTTTGGGAGCAAAAGGGCATAAACTCGGTAAAGAAGTAATCTTCAAGTAAAGAACATTTCCGCGGGTGAAGAATTAGGGTATTTGAATGAGATGGCTGCCTAGTTTAGGATTACATTTTCAGGAAAGGAAGATTACATTCTTTTTTTTTAATGAGTGTAATTAGTCTGACTCTTACATGTAGGTTGTGTTGGAAAATTATTTTCCAAGCTATTGTAATGAATCTTCATCCAATAGTTGAATTATTTGTTTTACATTGACATCATTTCGCATTTGGATGTATTTGGTGTTGAATGCAATAAAGTTTTTATGTTTCTTGATATAAATTAATGACAATGATCTTGTTTGAAAATGTTAGTATATTTGTATTTATAGTATTTAAAAAAAATGCAAAAAAAAGGCTAAGATAGAGTTCATCAAATGCTATTGTTTACTTTCGATAGCAATCATTACATGCTGTAAAAGTGATAGGATAGCAGGCGAAAAACACTACCAAAGGTATACAATACATAGCAGGCAAAGAACGCTATAGAAAGTGAAGACTTTTAATAGCATGGGCTAATACAACGTTCATGAGAACGCTATATATTACATTCCACAAGGGACAATGAATGCTATGGAAAGTGTTAACAACAACGGACAATGAATGCTATAGAAAGTGAAGACTTTTAATAGCATGGGCTAATACAGAGTTCAGGAGAACGCTGTGTATTACATTCCACAACGTTTTTGGCACGCTATGAAAAGCATTTTTTTGTTGTAGTGACATAAGCAGGGATGATCGACTTAATAACTTAAATAAACAGCCAACCTTTTGCTTCTTCTAATCGAGACATGGGGCCAATGAACAGAGAAGGGAATACAAGATGGCAAAAATATGGCTTTGATAAAGCCAATTTCCAACAGGTATCTGTCATGGTGAATCTATCAGCACAACCCACAATGCATCAAAAGAGCCAATTCTACAAACACTTAAAAAGAAGGCATGCTACTATTAAATCTTCATGAAAATAGTGGATCTAGTAAGAGAGTCCCCAATTCAAAGTTATAAACCAATGCAAAAACAACTTATGGCTCCTTTACATATCTACATTTGAATAAAGTTTCTTGAGAGAAGAAAGATTCCATACCCAACTGGGTCATGCATTACCATAGAAGTCTGAGTTTTGATGGTAAGAAGCAATTTAGAAGGCATCTGTCATGTTGGAGGCAAGTGTGTGACACCAAAACGGCTAAATCCATCTGTGTTTTTTTTTCTTTCTTTTCCCACTTAAAATGAAAAAGTAAGCAACGACAAAACCTAAGTTAACGAACAACTAAAGGGTCATAGTCATCACAAATACACTACGTGTATAAAAAAGACAGAACACATTCATTCACAAAGGATAACAGACAATTAGCACACACAATTGATATTTCAGAAACATAAGGTTCGCCCAAGAATACCTGCAAAGGATGGGAACTCTCATTAGCTGCACCAAACTTTTCATCTTGTTTTTCTCCTTCCTCCGCTTCTTCCACCTCTTCTTCTTCTTCTCCTTCCTCCTCCTCTTCTTCTTCCTCTTTTGTCTGGTTCCCAACCCAGTCGCTCTGAACACCTAATCTCTGTTGTTCCCTTCTAACCTTCTCGACCAAAATGGACTCCTCTGACCACCTCATCAACGTCTCAGACAACCGCTCCCCCGGTCTCGGCATGCTTCTCTCGCTCGTGTCCTGAAACTTCCCCACGTACTCATGGTGCAAGTATGGCTCTCTCTCCCTCATGGCATCCTCCGAAAAGTACTGTCCATCACTTATCAACTTGTCCATGTACGCTCGTCTCCTGTTCTTGGTTTTCTTAGACCTAGACCTCAGTTCCTCCATTGTTGGGCTAATCAAAGGCCGTAGATGATTTAAATGCCAATTGATTTCATAGTCGTCTGTCATGATATCGAACTCTTTAAGCTCTTCAAAGGTCAATTTCGATCCATACCTTTCTGAATCCACAAACCAAACAAAGAGTTAGACATACTGAATTAGTGAATAAGTAGAGGTCTCTTAAGGTGTCATCGTGTGTATGTACATTACATACTTCATTGGCAGTGCTACAACTTCTGTATAATGGGATATAAACTAAGAATGGTAGATTTCAGGAAGAAGGTATGCAGTAATTTTCACTATTGGACAACTGAACCAAGTAAACATTCAACGGATACTACAAATTGGGGAGCTATGAATATAAAAATTACCATCTTTGGAACGTGGTGTACTATATTGTCACCAACATACCATTTCTGGGAAACAAAAGATAAACATGACAAGAAACACCATAAGTTACAATAATGGTTCTCTCTCCAAGAGAGGTTTGTCTTGCTTTGCAAGTTCGTCTCTGCTAGCCATGGTGGCAGAGTATGTTTAGCCTTTTCATCTCCATTTCTCTATTCTATTTCCTTCTCCCCATCCTTCTTTTCTTCCCTTTCCACAACCTACTCCCCACATCTAACTTTCTCTTAACCCTTCCTTAATAACCTAACTTTCACCCATTATGTCTGATGATACGGCACCTCCGGATGATGATCTCTCTCTCTCCGATTCAAAACCTTTACTCTCACTAACGCGGAAGCAAACAAAGTTACGATTCTTGGAGAAGATATCAAACTGAGTGAAGATGAATGCAGGCGGAGTCTCATTGGAAAGGTGGTTACATCCAAACCAGTGAATCCGCATGGGATTAAAAATACTATGGGCCCTCTGTGGGGCAACCCTGTGAATATATATTCTGTATTTTGAATATATATTCTGTATCTTCTTGTAATATGCTATTTTAGGACATGTATCGTAATCAAATCATAGCATAATCATAGGGTAATCATATCATAGCATAATCATAGGGTAATCATATCGTAATCAAATCTTGTAATCTTCCTTTCTTAGGCGTAGCTTTACTCTATTTAAAGGTGTACTCCTCATTGTAATTCATTCAGAAATAAGATCAGTATTTTCAGTCTCTGTGTCTCTGTTTTCTATCATGGTATCAGGGCAGGTTCCGAAACCCTAACCCTGTTTTTTCGATCAACCTTCTGTCCTAAGATCTCTCTCTCTCTGTCAGCTACTATCGATCCCTCTCTCTCTGTTTTTCAGCAACCCGAATAACAAAAAAAACAACCACAGCAGACCCTCTCCAACCGCCGGTGACCTACCCACACTCCGACAACCTCTAGCAGCACTCGCCGACACTGTAGCAGCTCCGGCGACCTCTGTTACAGCTCTGACAAACCAGTCTAAGGCAGATTGGTACTCCGGTATTCTGTTTTCTTTTCTGTTTTTGACTGCGTTTCTCTGTTAGCATCATGTCTGGCGATAAAAATCAGGCTATTAGTGTTCGTTTGACCGGTAACAACTACTCCTACTGGGCTCATGTGATGAAAAATTTTGTTGTTGGTAAAGAAATGTGGGGATATGTAGACGGTTCTACATTACCTCCTTCTGATCCAAAAGACCCAGGGTATGCCACTGCCTTGGGAAAATGGAACACAGGGAATGCACGGATTTTGACTTGGTTTCACAACTCCGTAGAACCAAGTATTGGCATGAATTTTTCGAAATATGACACAGCAAAGAAAGTTTGGGATTATCTACAAGCTCTGTATCTTGAATCAAATTTTGCTAAACGATATGAGCTTGAAATGTCCATCCGAAATACCACCCAAAACAATAAATCGATTCAAGAATTTTATAACGAAATGACTACATATTGGGATCAGTTAGCTCTCATGGAACCTTCAGATTTGCAGCTACTTGATAGTTATGTCAGATTTCGTGAGGAGCTACGACTTGTTCAGTTTCTCATGGCCCTTCGAACTCAGTTTGAGCCTCTTCGTGGGGCTATCTTGCATCGGTCTCCATTGCCCTCAGTAGATGGTGCTGTTCATGAGCTTATCGCTGAGGAAACACGGTTCAAAATGGCTAATCTTGCACCTCCCTCACAGTCTGTCTTTGCTGCTCCATTTGCTCCATCTGGTCAATATCCGGCACATCACTCGCCCACTCCAGCATCTCATCCTGTCCAATTTGCGACCAAGCCAAGGCCTCAAATTCCTGAAGATGAGTGTAATTATTGCCATCAGAAGGGTCATTGGAAGCATCAGTGCCCTAACCATCCCAAGCCAAAGGGACGAAATGTTACTCAGTCGACTGGTTCTCACGCCCCACATCAGTCTCGGGCACCACAACAGTATCCTCGCCCTCCTGCAGCCTTGGCAACACCGGTCTCCAGTAGTGCACCTCCAGAGTTTGATTATGAGCAATTTCAGCAGTATCAGGCTTACATGGAAGCCATTCGAGGGGGTTCCCCCCAAGCCTCTGCCATGACTACCACTCACTCAGGTTTGCGTGGTTCTCCCACCTCAGGTATCCAACCCACCACTTGGATCTTTGATTCTGGCTCTTCTCACCATATGACTCCTGATCTGTCTCTTCTTAGTAATTGTGTGCCACCTGCTTTTCCTATTAGTATTGCCACAGCCAATGGTTCTCCCATGCATGTTGCTTCTATTGGTTCCATTCTATCTTCTACTGCACCGTCACTATCTATTCCTAATGTCTTTTATGTTCCTCAGTTGTCTTTGAGCCTACTTTCAATCAGCCAATTATCCGACTCTGGTTTTGATGTTGTTTTCTCTTCCTCTGGTTGTGTTGTGCAGGATCGGGATTCCAAGAAGCAGATTGGGGCAGCCGTAGAGTTGGTGATCTCTATCTTTTGGAGCACTTGCATCTCCCAATAAAACCTTCTTCCACTGCTGCGTCATCTTTTTGTTTAGATCATAAGTCATCTCCGTTTTATATTTGGCATTCTAGATTAGGACATCTATCTAGTGAGCGTCTAAAACTTTTAGTTCAGGCAGGTCATTTGGGTCATATTTCAGTCAGTGATATTTCAGAATGCAGTGGTTGTAAGTTTGCAAAAATGTCAGCTTTACCTTTTAATAAAAGTACTTCTGTTTCTACTTCGCCTTTTCAACTTGTTCACACTGATTTATGGGGCCCTTCTCCGGTTGCCACTAAAGGTGGTTTTGTCTATTATGTCTCTTTTGTGGATGACTTTAGTCGGTATACTTGGGTTTACTTAATGACACACAAATCTGAGTTCTATACGATTTATAAGAATTTCCATGCCATGGTTCAAAATCAGTTTTCTACATCGGTTAAAATTCTTCGGTCTGACTTGGGTGGGGAATATTCACTCTCAGAGTTTCATAAATTCCTAGATTCGCTTGGGACTATCCACCAATCGTCTTGCACTGACACTCCTGCCCAAAATGGTAGAGCTGAAAGAAAACATCGTCACCTTCTTAATACTGCTCGGTCTCTACTCCTGTCTTCCTCCGTCCCGTCCTGTTACTGGGGAGAAGCTGTTCTCACTGCAGCCTATCTCCTGAATCGGATGCCCACCCCTCTTCTCTCTGGTAGCTCTCCTTATGAGCGGTTTTATGGTCAGGTTCCTAATTACTCTCTTCTTCGAGTGTTTGGTTCTACCTGTTTTGTTCTCCTCCCCAAGAAAGACCGCACTAAGCTCAGCGCCCGCTGTGTCTTAGGTGTTTTTTTGGGGTATGGCATTAATCAAAAAGGGTATCGGTGTTATGATCCTGTGACCAAAAAGCTTTATGTTTCAAGGCATGTTGTCTTTTTAGAGCGTCTTCCCTATTTTACTCTTCCTCCTCGCACTGCTCCTGTAGCCAAAGAAGACTTGATCCATATTGACCCCTTTCCTATGGATATGGATGTCCCTCCCGAAGAGTACACCTCCACTCTTACGGTATCTGATATTTCTACAGCCCCCTCAGCATCACCTCGCCATGCTCCAATCACCCAGGTCTACACCTGTCGTCCAACTTCTACAGCTGCTCCCCAATCTGCCTCCACGGATCCTGATCCGCCTGTCCGCCGGTATCCCCTCCGCGACAATCGTCAACCACCGGTAAAATATGGCTTTACTAATACCTGTTTCTCATCCTCTTATCAATCATTCCTTTCCCGCATTCACACTTATTTTGAGCCTAGGTCCTATAAAGAAGCTTGCAATGATCCCAATTGGGTGGATGCCATGCAAGCTGAACTTACTGCTCTTGCTCACAATTAGACCTGGGAGTTGGTTTCTCTTCCGGATGGTAAGAATCTAATCGGTTGCAAATGGGTCTACAAGGTTAAGACTCATTCTGATGGTTCTTTAGAACGGTATAAAGCCCGCCTAGTTGCTAAAGGATTTTCTCAGGAGTATGGGATTGATTACGAGGAAACTTTTGCCCCTGTTGCCAAAATGACCACTGTTCGCACCTTGATCTCAGTGGCCGCAGTGCATCAGTGGCCTCTTTCTCAGTTGGATGTAAAGAATGCTTTTCTTAATGGCAATCTCTTTGAAGAGGTTTATATGCGGCCTCCTCCTGGCTTCTCTCATCCTTCCGGTATGGTTTGTCGCTTGCGTCGTGCTCTCTATGGCTTGAAACAGTCCCCTCGCGCTTGGTATTCACGCTTCCAGGATGTTGTTCTTCAAATTGGCTTCACGCCTAGCATGCATGACTCTGCTCTATTTCTCTGTCGCACCTCTCATGGCCTGGTACTTCCCTTACTTTATGTTGATGACATGATCATCACTGGTTCTGATTCTGCTGCTATTGCTGAAGTTAAAAGTCATCTCTTCCGTGAGTTTGAAATGAAAGACTTGGGCCCGCTACGTTATTTCCTTGGTATTGAAGTTGCTTCCTCTCCTCAGGGGTATCTTTTGGGGCAGTCCAAGTATGTTACTGATATCCTTCACCGTGCTCGTCTCACGGATACAAAGACTGTTGATACTCCCCTTGAACTTCATGCCAAGTTCTCTGCCTCTGATGGTGTCCCCCTTGAGGATCCTACGGAATATCGTGAATTGGTGGGCTGCTTGGTTTATCTTACGGTTACTCGGCCAGATATTTCTTATGCAGTTCACATTGTTAGTCAGTTTGTCTCTGCTCCTCGGACTACGCATTGGGCTGCCCTCTTACGTATTCTCCGTTATCTTCGTGGTACCCTTCATCAGTGCCTTCTGATTTCTTCTACATCAAGCTTAACCCTCCATGCTTATGCTGATGCTGACTGGGCAGGTGATGTCAATGACCGCAAATCTACCTCTGGGCTCTGTGTTTTTCTAGGTGATTCTCTTATCTCCTGGAAAAGCAAAAAGCAATCTGTTGTTGCTCGCTCTACCGCGGAAGCTGAATATCGTGCCATGGCCCATGCTACCTCTGAAATCGTCTGGCTTCGCTGGCTTGTTTCCGATATGGGGGTCTCTGTTACTACTCCTACACCTCTTTACTGCGACAATAAGAGTGCTATTCAGCTTGCCCACAACTCGGTCTTCCATGAGCGCACGAAGCACATTGAGATTGATTGTCATTTCATACGCCAGCATCTCCAGTCTGGCACCATTGCTTTACCCTTCGTCGCCTCCACATTGCAGCTGGCTGATTTCTTCACGAAGACTCATACCGCTGCTCGTTTCCGCTTTCTCCTTGACAAACTCTCGGTGCTCTCTGCCCTCGCACCTTGAGTTTGAGGGGGGGTGTGAATATATATTCTGTATTTTGAATATATATTCTGTATCTTCTTGTAATATGCTATTTTAGGACATGTATCGTAATCAAATCATAGCATAATCATAGGGTAATCATATCATAGCATAATCATAGGGTAATCATATCGTAATCAAATCTTGTAATCTTCCTTTCTTAGGCGTAGCTTTACTCTATTTAAAGGTGTACTCCTCATTGTAATTCATTCAGAAATAAGATCAGTATTTTCAGTCTCTGTGTCTCTGTTTTCTATCACCCCTCAGGGTTCAAGGTCATCGAATTGAAGACAATCTCTTCCAGTTTGTTCTGGGCAAAGAAGAGGACGTTATTCGAGTTCTAGCAGTAAAACCATGGTTTTTTAATAATAGTTTCTTGATCCTGACTAGATGGAGTACAGACATGAAGGTACAACAAATGGTTTTCCAACACTCACCCATTTGGATCCAAGTATGGGGATTGCCTATTCAATTCTTTTCGGCGGAGGTCGGAAAAAAAATTGGGCAGTGCATAGGAGAGGTACTGAAAGTCGATATGCCGGTATCGGGGCACCAAGAAGGCAGACTAATGAGAATTTTGGTGACTATTAACATCATTGTTCCTCTGCACAGAGGTATGAAATTAAAGTTATGAAGGATCGGCTTTTTGGGTGGAATTTCACTACGAAAAACTCCCCACGTTTTGTTGTTAATGTGGAGTCATTGGACATGATCAAGAAAGCTGCCTCAAACAAGCCAAGGATACGGAGAATGGGATTTCTATGAACACTCAATACGGTATTTGGTTGAGAGCTTCACCAACCAAATCGGCTGGGTGGAAGAAATACGGGCAAGGGGGAAACCGGTGGCCGCTGGCATCGCCGGAAAAATCTGGAAATAAAAAGTACACGGGTCATGGTGAAGGCCAAATTTCAAAATTCAAATTCTGGATTGAGATTGGAGGTCCATGATTTGGGTGGGGCTGATTTTCAGGAGCGGATTGGAGATCAGATGGGAATGGGAAGTCGTTAGCGCTGAATCCTCAAAGGAGTATCATTCCCTTACTTGACACTGGTGCACTCGAAACCGTTAAATCCGGATCTCTTGGGCTATCCTTGGGCCCTAAGGAATCTGGGCCGGTTCAAACCTTCGAACCACTCACTGATAATACTTCCCATGAGTTAACCCAAACCCCCACTTTATTAGCCCAAAACCTTACCCATCAGCCCATTTTAGCCAATCCCTCCCTGAATAAACCAAACCAAGATGACAACCCAATTGTTGGCCCAACCTTCCAGAACTCCACAAACCCCATACAAAACCCAACCCTTTCCAGTGTTATTAATCCTACCCACATAACTCCACCCCAACCTCCCACTTTACCAAATCAAACAAATCACGCCCCAAATTCCTCCATTTCAACCTGCCTTATCCAAAACCCAGTTTCTGCCGTCGCTCTTGAAGGAGCCTTTTGAAGGAGCCTTCAACCTTTGGAACCAATTCGAACTCTTTGAAGAACACCCCTTCTCAGCCTCAGAAGAAAAGAGGGAGACTGGTGGGCAGTAAATCAAAGTTAGACAAGCGACGAGGACCCAACACTAAAGGAAGCAACTCTTGCCCAACTAGGGAATCAACTCCCTCTACGGGTTCCGAGCTGCATGTGGGGGAAAAACGGAGCTCTGAAAAAGAAAAACGGAGCTCTGAAAAAGATGAAGATGAAGTATGTTCTCCAGCTAAAAAACCTCGGCGTGCCAGGGTTGACTCCGAGCTGGACATGGACAGTGTTATGGAGGAGTCAGTTTCGACGGATACGGTGGAGGAAGCCAGCCGAGAATGGCCCCAAGTGACCAAATGAAGCTGCTATCATGGAATTGTCGGGGTTTAGGGAGGCCTCGGACATGCCATCAACTCAAATCGATGGTTCAACTCCAGTCCCAATTTTGTTTTTCTTTCCGAAACAAAACAAAACCAAAAAAAATAATAATAATCTGGTCGTAGATTTATCAGCATGAATAACGGCTTCTGGATTGACCCAATCGGTCTCTCAGGCGGTTTGGGTGTGTTCTGGAATGACTCCGTTCCTTTTGAAGTTTTTAAAAATGGTAGTTTTTTCATTGATTTCAAGGTGAAATGTTCAGAAGCACCACCTTGTCTATTTGAATCCTGATGATAGCCCTCGTTATCAACAATTGAATTGTCTATCAGAGCATATTAGAGGCCTGAATTCTGATTTTGTAGTTTGGGGGGATTTCAATGACATACTGGATTCCCGGGAAAAGAGAGGAGGTGTCATGCGTGAACGAGGAAGTTTCACACATTTTCAATCTTTCCCCGATGGATGTGGACTGGCTGACATGGGATTCAGAGGATATCCGTTTACGTGGCGGAATAATCGAGGCGGAGGGGACTTTATCGAATCAAGATTGGATAGAGCGTTGGGGTCACATTCCTGGCTTCTCCATTATAATCAAAGCTACATAGAGCACCTGGACTGTATAGGCTCTGAGCACAAAGCACTGCTTCTTCACACTACTGTCAGAATAAGGAGACGAGTAACCCCCTTTTGTTTTGATGCTCGATTGTTCGAGTCTGAGGACGTTAAGAGGATTGTGCAATCTGAGTGGGCACAGGGGATCATTGGCTCTCCACTTTTCTGTTTAAGTCAAAAAATCAAGAAGTGTCGATTGGCTCTAAAGTCGTGGCGCGTTAAGCAAAATCTCAATTCTAGACAGAAGATTGAACAAACAAAGGAGGAGATGAGAATATTAGAAACTCAAGGACGTGAATTTCACTCGGTGGAGTTGGCAGCCCTTGAGGATTGTTAGGCAGGGGAATCGGAAAAAGAAGAGTTGTACTGGCGTCAAAAATCACATCACAAGTGGTTGCAAGCAGGAGATCGCAATACAAAGTACTTTCACGCAAGCACGGTTGCTCGACGAAGAAGGAATCATATCTCAGGTGTAGAGAATGGGCAGGGAGTATGGATTTCAGACCAAGCAGGTGTTATGACCGAGTTCCAGAACTTCTTTTCAAGCCTCTATTCAAGTGAGGGCACCCCCCAAGCTCAGTTTGTAAGTAGCCTCATCCCTCACCAAGTCACAAGTTCAATGAACAACAATTTGCTTAAACCGTTCACTTCTAAGGAAATCAAGGCAGCTCTTTTTGACATGTATCCAAGTAAAGCTCCAGGATATGATGGTATGACAGCCGGATTTTTTCAAAGATATTGGGATATTGTGGGATTAGATGTATGTCGGGCAGTACAAAGTTTCTTTCATAGTGGAGGATGCTTGGTAGTTTGAACCGCACCCAAATTGTCCTTATCCCTAAGACCTCTACTCCTACCAAGGTCACGGAATTTCGCCCCATCAGCTTATGCACCACGGCATTCAAGATCATTGCCAAAGTACTTACCAACCGTCTCAAACATATTCTTCCTTCCATCATTTCAGAACATCAGAGCGCGTTTGTTGGAGGTCGCCAAATAACAGACAACGTTCTTATCGCTCATGAGATTATGCATTACATCAGACATAAGAGAGGAGGGAAAAATGGTGTGGCAGCTTTCAAGTTGGATATGGAAAAGGCTTATGATCGGTTTGAATGGGATGGGATTATCTTGAGCTGGTTCTAAAACGTCTTGGCTTTCATCCAAAGTGGGTTGGTTGGCTCATGGAATGCGTCAAAACGGTCACTTTCTCGATAACAATTAACGGAGAAGCAGGGGATACTTTCCAACCCAGCAGAGGAATAAGGCAAGGTTGCCCTCTTTCGGCTTATTTATTCCTCTTATGCAGCAAAGGACTAACAGCCCTCTTCAATGATTATGTAAGTAAACAACTTATGCGTGGATTTCAAGTTAATCGTCATTGTCCGGTTATTTCTCATTTATTATTTGCGGATGATTCGATTATTTATTGTCAAGCAACGAACCGAGACTGTGAGGCGCTACATGATATTTTAGCTGCATACGAATCTGTTTCAGACCAGAAAGTGAACAAAGGAAAATCATCGGTTCTTTTCAGTCCCAACACTACCCCTGAGACCCGTTCTCATCTGTATGTGAAAGTGGGCATTTCTTTGGAGGCTCAAGATGCTAAATATTTAGGACTTCCAATCTTTCTTGGTCACTCCAAACGGGAGTTATTTTCTTATGTCAAAGACCAAGTGGTGAAACGGTTAAGAAATTGGAAGGATTCTGACATCAACCATGCTGGACGAGAAGTTGCAATCAAATCTGTTCTTATGGCCCAACCGTGTTACACCATGTCTTGCTTTTGCTTACCCAAGACGCTATTGCAACAAATATCGGCAGAAATAGCTAAGTTTTGGTGGGGCTCAAAGGAAGGAGAACGTAAAATCCACCGGATCAAATGGGAGAAGCTTAGCCGTTGTAAAGGGGATGGAGGCATGGGTTTTCGTGATTTGGTTGCTTTCAACAGAGCTTTGCTTGCAAAGCAAGGCTGGAAGTGGAAACTCGTATCCGGAGTACCATCTCTTTTCAGAAGCTTTTTCAAAGGACAATACTTTCCGAACACATCCTTCTGGCACGCTCCGATGAGTAACCAATCCTCTTGGGCATGGAAAAGTATAATTTGGGCTTGAGAATTTCTTGATAAAGGATGGCGTTAGCAGGTTAGATCAGGGGTGGATATTCGCATATGGGAGGATCCTAGGTTGCCCAAAGGTCCCTTTTTCAAGATTAACAGCAACACAGCAAGAAGGGACGGGGTAGAGAAGGTTTCTGACCTTATTGATGCTACCACCAAAACTTGGAAGCACTCTCTGGTCAGAGACATTTTCAATCAGGAAGATGTGACCTTAATTCTTTTGATCCCTACTAGTACTACCCAGCAACGAGATAGAAGGATTTGGCACCTCTCTCCTAATGGACTTTTCACAGTAAAATCTGCCTATCATTTGGAAAAAGGAGGAAAAAGATATCACGACAATGATCAAGCAGCTGAATCTAGCTCAAATGGGGTTTTATCCTCAGTTCGGAAAAAAACTATGGGGTTTGGTCATCCAGCCAAAAATCAAACTGTTTGCGTGGAAGTGTTTCAACGGTGCGGTAGCGACAAATTTGGTCTTGGTTTCAATTCAACTCATAACTGACCCAATTTGTGCCGACTGCGGGAAGGGGGAAGAATCTATCACTCATCTTTTATTCCGGTGTGAGCATGCCATGCGAGTATGGATTCTCTCACCTTTTCGCTTAAGGCCGGAAGAGCTTATGGAGTTTCTACACATGACTGACTGGTGGAGCTGTATCCAGGATCAGCATAGCCCACAGACATCTCCCTTGTTCTGCTATTGGCCTAGGATTGGTTTATTGCTGGTGGATATGGTGGACACGAAATGATTTTATTTTTAACGGGATCAAATGGGCGACAGTGGCAGTTAGTGGGAAAGCACAAGGAGACTATCACGAGTTTTTGGAAGCAAATGCGAAGAATACTTCAACTCCTCTTTCAACTAGCACTGTACATAGGACTTGGGTTCGTCCTCCAATCAACACGGCGAAGATCACCATAGATGCCGCCGTACCAAAGAGATCCAATACAAGTGGAACAGGTGCTATTGCAAGAGGTGGGAATGGTGAGGTTCTGGGTTTCTCTTTGAACAGTTACACAGGAGTGAGCTCTCCTAGGGTCGCAGAAGCAATGGCTATTCGAGATGGGACGCAACTGGGAATTGCCTTGAAGCTGTCACGTGTGATTATTGAATCGGATTCAGAGTCAGTTATATGGAATTGTCTCGCATCTACAGAACCACCCTCTGATGTTAGTGTTTTGGTACATGATTGCATTTTGCTTAAACAATCATTTGAGTTTTGTGAGTTTAGTTCTATTAAACATGAATGTAATCGGTACGTGATTGTGCTAAAAAAGCCCTAGTGGTTTGTCCGATATGTGGACAACCTTTCTGCCCCCATGGGGTTCCTTGCTCTATGATGTATAGGCTTTTGCTTACATGAATAACACTTATCCCTTTCTGACAAAAAAAAAAGAAGAAACACCACGCAATTCAAACACATCACAAAGGTGAGATACACTATCCAGTAGCCACAGAATGTCCCTAACCCTTGCAAATAATCCTAGCGTTGTATCCGCAAGAACCAAACATGTTCATGCACAAACCAGAGGTAACCAAAATTACCTGTAAAATCAATTTCTGCCTCTCTGGAGGAAAATCCGACAAAATTTATTTCAAATACTATTATTTTCCTGGAAGCTCAATCGGAAAACTTCAAATTCCAATTTGGACACTATCAAAAAGAATTTCAACACAATATACTCTAGTATTTCGAAAACTCAGTGAGGAAATAGCCCCAGTGAACTCTCTGCGGGGAAAAACCCCACACAATTGTATGATTTTTTCCCCTGTTTATGTAGGTAAGAGAGCGCGTATATACCATATCTATGTATGTATAGAGCTAGAGAGAGAGAGAGAGAGAGAGAGAGAGAGAGAGAGAGAAGCAAGTACCCAAGAAGACGGGGAGGTCGCGGTGGAGGAGGTCGAGGAAGAGGGATTTACGTTGGGAGGGAGTGGAGGCAGAGGGTTGTATGGCGCGAGGGAAGTAGAGGTTTTCGAGCTTCGATAGTCTCTCTGATATTCCTTCCACCGCTTCGCTTCTCAGACCATTCTTCTTCTTCATCGTCGTTCCCTCCTGCATCGTCATCGTCATCATCATCATATCTCTCTCTCAGTCACAGTCTTGGAGGGGGAGGGGACAGACGAGGCGAGTCGAGTCGGTTTGCGCCCGTTTAGTTATGTTTTCTGAATTTGCAGGAGAACCTCATAAGTAATCATTTTAAATTTTATGGATATTTTTATGTACTTTGCGGGGCCTGGAGTGAGCTCCACACGGCGTGCGGTGGCCCATGCAGTGGTTCTAGATTTATTAATTGGAAAATATTGTGATATGGTCCATTAAAGTGTCTATGAAAGGGAAACGAATAGTCCAGATTCACTCTTAATTTGGGTCACTCATTTCCCAAAATTTTTTTGGCCGGTCCTATTTTTTGATTTGGGTTCCATGTGGACCCCCCTTTTGTAAGTGTTATCCATCTCATGGGAAAATTACCGGTCAGAGGTGTTGACCGGGAAAAATTCTAATATCATGGTCTGGAGTCTTCAAACTACCACTTGCATGACAGGAGGAAAGATATTGACGAATACATGGTGCGCCCGCTTGAAATGTCTATTTTACCCTCCTTTATATATCACTTATAAGCCCTAACCTTCATTCCTCCCCCAATCTCCCATTCATTCCCCACACCAGGCGAAGGCGACTCGTCTTCTCACTCGGTCTCTCTCGACTCCTCACACCAGGAGACGACGACTCCTCTCTCCCTCGGCGATGGCGACTCCTCTCTCAGTCGGTCTCTCACTCTGGTATCTATCTCTCTCTCTCTCTTACTGTCCAGATCGTTTAACTCTTGCTGCGCATCAATGTTTCCCTCCAGTGTCTCCCATCTCCACGGCTTCATGGTTTGTCATGGTTACCATGCACCTGTGATTTTTAAAGGAGTTACCATGTATATGTAGTTTGGAGACTATAGACCATGAAAGTGGGCATAAAGCCTCTCGTCCTCCACCTGCCGGTCATTTTCCCTTATCTCATCCAGACCATTTTTAAATGTGTTTTTTCAATTTTGTTCTTTTGCAGAATTTATTTCGCCTTTTTACAAAATTAGTCTGGTTTGATTTGTTGGGTCTTCTTTCTTAAGCTTTTTGTCCGGTTATTTTGTACTGGCTAGTGTGTGGGGTTGATTGTATGGTTTGTTTTTGTAACGACCCTGATTTTTGGTAAATAAAAATTTCGTTAAATATTTGAATTTTATTTTAATTACTTGGATTGCTTTTAAAATTTCCTTTTAATTCCTATAATCCGTCATAATTAGATTTTAGTCCTTTAAAATTCACTTCTTGATTAAAAGCCCTACTTGGCTAGTAAAATTAGTTGTCAACCGATTAGTTGGAGGGACCGAATTACCAATTCACCTAGTTACATCCTCCTAACCCTAAGTGAGCCTTCTCTTTGAGCCTTATGAATCCCTCCAAACCCTAATTAAACCATTAGACCATTAGAAGTAATCATTTTACCTTATGTTTTGTCATTTCAAAGCCATATGTATCATTTCCTTTCTTAACCTTTGAGTAATAATTGTTAGGGAAAATTTTACCCCTTGATTAATAGAAATTAGTCTTGCCAATGAATACCTAGAATGACAAGACGAGTCACTTAAGAATCCTTGAGCCATTAGAAGTAATCATTTTACTTCCAAAAGAAGCAAACTTTGCCTTACACTTGAAAGCCATCATTTTTGCTAGCCTTGCCATACATGCACTTTCTAGGAATAATATTGCCCATTGAACAATAGTTGTTAGGGTAATTTTTACCCTTTGGGTAATAGAAGTTAGTCTTGCCAAATGAGTACCCAAATTTGACTAGACAAGTCAAAAACCCAAATCCCATCATTTTGCTTCCACTTGAAAGCCATCATTTTTGCTAGCCTTACCATGCATGCAAGTATAAAGTCAATTAGCCCTAAACCTATTTACCTTCCAAAGTTATTTTCCTAGATTCTTAAGTACATAGATAACCATATATATGAGTCTCATAGCCTATAAACAAGTCTATATTATTAGGTGTGCACTTTCTAGGAAATTCATTATCCTTTAGACAATAGTTGCTAGGGAAATTTTTATCCCTTGAGTAATAGTTATTAGGCATGCCAATGAATACTTGGACAAGACAAGTCATACCAAAGGAAGTTATCATTTTACTTCTAAAAGAAGCAAGCCTTGCCATACCATGCATGCACACATAGGTTATAGCCTTAAGCCTAATTAGTTTAGGACTACTTTCCTAGATGTATATATGTATGTGTGTACAAGAGAGAGAGAGAGAGCCGAATGGAGAGAGGGAGAGTGAGGGAGGGGGTGGAGTGTGTGTGCAAGTGTTTTGTTCATTGCCACAAGCAACCTGATAGCCCTTAAGCCTAAACCTAGTTGCCAACCCATTCCTAGTCAACTTTAAACATGACCTTAGCCAATGACTTTGTTCTTTCTTGCAAGACTTGCTAACCTAGGTTATAATCACCTAGGATTGCCTTACAAGCCTTAGAAAATCTCCATGATCACACCTAGGATGGATTGACAAGGCTTTGGCTTGTTTAAAGGTATGATTAGACAACACAATGGAGCAAAATCCATGAGGAAGGAGAGAGAGAGGGAGGCCAGCCATGAAGAGGGAGAAGGAGCCCAATGTGTTGCTATAAATAGCACCCCTCACTCACCATTTCAACTCACACCTCACTCCCTTGCTCTCACTTCTCTCTAGAAACCATTTTCATTTTCAGACAGCTTACTGCCCTTCACAAAACCTTATTTTTCTCCTGCTTAAAGTAGTACTTAGGACCAACTTCCTTCGGGAAAGTTATAGAGCACTTTGAGCTCTTCAAGTTAGACCCAAGAACCACCCTAATCGGTCAAGAAACGACAAAGATATTGACATCCGAAGTTCAGTAAAAATCTCGGATTTCCAGTTCCAGACAGCAAACTGTCCCTTCCTTTATCAGCATATTTCTCCTACGTAGAGTAGTTTCTAGGATCAACTTCCTTCCCAAAAGTTGTAGAGCACTTCTAGAGCTTCGATTCCGACTCAAGAACGATCATATTCGGCCAAATATTGACCGAGTTACTGCCATCCAAAGTTTGGTCCGAAATTGTGAGTTTCACCACCCGTGGGATTTTCCAACTAGCTTATTCGGCCCCGACTAGTTTCGGATCAAGGTAGATTAATCTCTACTCATTTTCCCTAGTATAACTTTAGTTATGTTTGCTTATGATAAGGCAAGTTAAAGTATTAGAAATAACTAACAAGCTCGTTTTACTAAAATCTTGGAACGAAAATACGATCTTGTAGATTATCCTTACTCTCTTCCCTAAGTATAATTAGAAGTTTGTATATTACTTGTATTGCTTGGAATGCATGAGAACTTGAAAAGTGTTTTACCAAAAGAAATGAAAAGGAAGGGGAGTATATTGAAAACATCAACCTTATTTTCCGAATAAACATGTTTGTTTTGAACTTCCTTAAAAGGAGGAAAGAACGGATTTTCGAAATATTAACTTAATAAGAAGTATTCGTATTTTGATCTTAAGATGGTTATGAGTATGTATACGTGATTATTAGAATTAATTGATTTGGTGTTTAATAAAACATAAGTGGCTTTCCACTCCAAAAGTGTCCGTCCATGTGGCACTACGCTTTATCTTGTGTGTTAAATGTTGAGTATGATGATGTGGTAATATGAGCATGCTATCTAATATAGAGTTGGATGATCTTGCTAGTTTAGTTTCAAGATTACAATGAATGATTTATGATTTTGTCATAAGAAGTCCTGCCGCGAAGTCTATGCATGAGAACGAGACACGAAAACCGAGAAAGATAGAAACATGACACATAGGGTGTGTTTAAAGGCGTTGACTTGGTAAAATATTTTTGAAACTACATAATGACCGGTTGTGGTAGTCATTATGTGAGTTGTGTGTATGTGTGCCAATTAAACCCGGGACGGCGGAACCATTGTGAGGATACTCGGGAGACCGGAACGGCGGAACCGAGGTTAGGTGTGTGGCTTGGTTATCCGTGGAGAGGAGCCAATGCTATTGTGTGCCAATGGGAACCCGGTGCGGCGGAACCATTATGAGGATACTCGGGAACCCGGAACGGTGAAACCGAGGTTGGATGTGTTAAATGTGATTTTCAAAATGTTGATTTGGAAATGAAAAGTGAAATGGTGACATGGTCTACGAAACGCTGCGTAGGAGAAACTCTGATGATACGGACATTTACGCTTGTCGAGTAATGAATGTGCATGTGTTATTGTACATCCCTAAATGTGAAGTTATTGAATGCACATGTGTCAATTTGGTTACTATCATGGCTTATTGACTTGTTACTTGTAAGATAAGGGTTAGTGGGTATAGGCTTACTCTGCTGAGCTCTTGTAGCTCATGGTGTTACCTTTGGTGACCCTGACATATTATACTAGTGGCGACGCTGGTATAATGTGTCAGACTTTGTAGATGATCAAGATGAATAGTACACCTTGGAGGCTTTTGGAGCTGAGGAACGGGCTAGGATGGAGGAGCAGGCGAAGCTGTAGTTAGGAACCCTAGAACCCCTTCATTTGTGTAAATATTGAACTCTGATGGGAATTATGATGTAACAACGAGCCAGACTCTATTTAGAAATTCAATAAAATTGCCCTTTTAACTTACCCGAAAACTGAGGGCGTTACAGAATGGTATCAGAGCTCTAGGCTCAACACTCGGCCATGGGTAGAATGGGTAGACCATGAGATAGTTTGACCGTTGCACAAACGTGAATTGAGTTTAAGTTTACCGTCCCAAATTGGGTGGAATTCTGTCAAAACGATCTTCGAATTGAAGCAAGGTGTGGAAATTGGCAGTACCACCGAACTGGGAATTCCCGAACAATTGGATGATGACTTAGATCAAGAATCGAATGTGGAACCTAGAAATTCCAAAGTTTCCTTAGCGCTAGTAAACTCTGTCTCAAAACGTTACTAATTGAGGTTTAAACTCTGTCTTTCCTTGTAGATGAACCACTTGGACCACCTAGTCAACCTGTTGGTTGGAGCTCGTCAGCTCAAGATCGCCTTAGAAACCATGACAAATCAACTAGTGAAAAATCCCGACTTCATTGCTGCCATGCTCGCAGAAAAGCAAGATTTCATAAGGGTACAGCGAAACACCCCTATTCCCGTGGAAGAGGACCCGTGGTTTCCTGAAATGTTCTCAATCCTTTATGCCTTCTATGAGATCTTTGGTGCTCGACCCCCGATGCAAAACTTTGAGCTTGGAGATGAGGAGGAAGAAGTCAATGGCAATGAAAACACCAATGAAGTGACTGAAGAGGAAAACCTTGCGAATGAAGGGAATCTCGAGGAGGACGAGGCCCTAGAGGACTTGTGAAAGCTAAGGATACTACTTAGGCGCACCTGAATAAACCTAGCAATAGATGTAATCCTTCGGGATGTAGGATGTTAAAGATTAGGATCACCGTTGCTTATTTTATGTTTCCTAAGTTGTACTATTGCTATACTTGATAATAAAAGCCTTATTTCGTTTACTACTAGCCCTTATATGCTGCTTTTAGTACTTGATCATTGTTTACGTGCATACTTGTATCTTAATGCTTATACCTATCCGCACGCGATTCCCACCTCGCCAGTAGAATAGTCTTAGGATAAGATCCCGAGAATCGTAGTCGCACTTGTGGCACACTAAGACAAATCGGACCACGTAGGAGTATGTAGGATCGTTCCAACTTGTATTAGGAAGAATCTTATCGTTGGTCTTTACTTGCCATGGTAGTAGAATTTTATACTTAGGATTGTTTCTTTCTTTTATCTATGGGAAGCTTGCTTCATTCGAGAGGGTACTGTCGCACACTACCCGTTAAGCAATTTTTATTTTCTAGTTCGTTGAGGAGCCGTTCTTGGATATATAATTTCTCACGCCTCTTAAAGATCGAGAGCAGAACCTAGCACCGAGTGCCGAGCATAACCCCATTCGGCGCAGCAAAAACCGCACCCTCCAAAATTCAAATTTCAAAATTCAAATTTCAATCATTTCCCTCCTCAACACACCTTTTCCGCCCCTATATATATCCCCCCACCACTTTCCATCTCTTCATCTCCCTCACCATCCTAACCCCTCCAAATCACTACCCTATCATACCGAGCCATGGCAACCCGACGACGAGGATTCCCGGAAGATGCCGTGTTACAAGAAATCGAGCGAGCCGAACTAACCATGTCAATCCAAACCCTATGGATGCAATTCTTCATCTTCATTTTGTTTTGCGCGGTACTTACAATAAGCATGCCACGGTGGTTCGCCAGGAATGACAATCTCAACACCTTATGGTACTGGGCTCTCGTTGTGGCCGTCGCACTCGCAGCTATCATAAAAGAGTACGAACGTCGTTGGCACCAAGCTTTCAATGAAAGATGGTAGGGTATCCCAGCGCAGGCGAGGCATGGCCGCGGCACCATAGCCATTATCATCTATTTTCTTACATTTTCTTGTATCTGATGATGCCTTCGGGCAAGTAAGATGTTGATCTTATTTTACCTCGAATTTTAAACTGCTTGCCTGCAGCAATCTGTCTTGATCACTGTTCGTGTACGCACACCTGTCCTTATGACTGCCTACTGTTGTATAATTCTCTTTGTAGTAGAACTCTATGCATTCTATTATACTTTTTCCTATTTATGGAAAGCACATCTTAATCCGCTAGTCGTATTTGTACCGTTTTCCAACTACGTTGCTTCTCTCAAAACTCGATTGAAATCGACATCCTTACAACACGTATTAACAAGAGTGGCGTAATCTTGGGTATCTTTTGTGACCCGACCTTGATGGCCAAGCGACTCAAACTCAGCGGTACACCCTATGGTGTTACTGATCCTAAACCGTTATCACTTATCAGAGAACCTTTCACTATCCCTTGAATTTTTCGTATCTCCTTGATATTGATCCCCTGAATTTTGAACCTTAAGAATCATAATAACCATTTTTCTTTTCCGACACAACTTTTATTGACACTTTCAATAATCGGCAATGCCATATCGCAATTTAATCCATTCGATCACTGATATCTTTTCCATTCTCGTCCGTGATAAAAAATGTCGGATCATCTCTTAATGATATTCAAATCATTTCGGAAAAACTCCTTGTTTCGCTCCCACGATACGATCCTTCGGCTGTCAGATACAGAGCCGGTCGTTAGGTTGCTTCATATATGGTTATTCTTGCGAAATTATTATATGTGACTCAGTTGTCCAATGCTTGTTTGCAGATCTTGCAGTTTATCCAATCTTTCAAAGCTCAAGTTCCAGTGAGAAGCCAAGGGAGGTAACTATTAGACGTCACCCTCACTACAAGTTCCCATATTTTCTTCCTTGACAAGCATGAATACGAACTCGTTTGAAATGCAGTCAGACAGTGGGTGGACTATATTACCTCTCATATCTAGACGGCAATATGCTTTTGGGTCGTGCGGAGAGAGGTGGAGCCTTTGTGTTCACCAGAACTCGACCTTTTGTTGTACAACGGGAACACATTCAATAGCCTATACTGAAAATGACCGTCGAAATTATTCAGAATAGAATCCTCCAATATTGCAACCAAACATTCTCTCTGTGTATACCTGCTGCATGATGCACTTATGATCAACACAATGTACTACAGCCACGAGGTCAAAAATGAAATCTATATCTGCCGTTAAATTTGCATTATTCTGTTTTCCTAATTCCGGTTATAATAGCAAGCGCGAAGCAGCCAAACGAGTCATTGCTTGGTGCTATGGAAAGGCAATCTAATGGCTTTAGATGCATTATTCGTACGCAATTATCGTCATCCTTGACCACCCTGAAAATTCAGTTGTAGGTGCAAGGTGACATGGTAATGTTTCAGTTTCACAATGACTCTTACGAGGGGACCAGTTCATATAGCTATATTAGTTTTCGATCAAGCTAATTTTCCATAATTGTATTCTAAAATGCAAGAGCTACGAGAAGAACAATTTGGATATCCTTCTTGAGCCGGGTATGTAGCCAAAAAATTTGAGTTTGGTGGAGTATGGAGGTCCCTCGTCTTGAACTTTTCAATATGCAAAATTGAATACAAACTCATAAGGAGTGAACCAGCCTCTAACCTGTTTCTCAGTTTTTGTTCCCAAAACCCTTTTTTCGAATCAAACCCGATCCCAACAAATCTGCGAATCTAGGCGTTTAGAAAAAAAAATTCATTGCAATGGTTATTTGTGACGCCATCTCACATGATGTGGGCCTCATGTGTAGGTAGAGGTGTCAAACGTGCGTGCCGTGCCGTGCCGTGCCATTCAACTTCCGTGCCAACCGTGTTACGTGCCGTGTCGTGCCGTGCCCATTTACTTAAATCGTGTCGTGCCGTGCCGTGCCATTTTCAATCGTGTCGTGTCGTGCCGTGTCATTTTTCAATCGTGCCGGGCCATGCCGGGCCCATTTACTTAAATCGTGTCGGGCCGTGCCGTGCCTTTTTTAAATCGTGTCGTGCCGTGCCCGATTAATTAATCGTGCCCCGTCGTGCCGTGCCTTTTTTGTCGGGTTGTGCCGTGCCTTTTTGTCGTGTCGGGTCGTGCCTTGCCCTTTTTGTCGGGTCGGGTCGTGCCATACCCATTGTTTATAACGTTCATTTTCCTATTAATGAATCTACGTCCTGATGAAGGGGCTTTGAAAACCGGATAGAACAAAAAATTGGTGAGAGTGATTAAAACACCAAGAACAACAAAATGAACGGTATGGATTATCATAAGGGTGTCGCGATCGTGTGGCTAGCATACATTAGACTATAGCAGAATACCTTGGTTTAGAACCAACTAAGTTTGATGTATAGATTTGAAATGTAGTTACAGAATTATTTTTTCGAATGTTTGATCCAAACCGTTACAATTTAACGTCTTATCAAATTTATCATTCTCCATTGAATAGGTGATAATCGGATGTTGGAAATCACTTGATCGGAACACATTCGGTGCTTTCAAAGACATTAAAGTCTTATAATACACCACTTGAGGGCCGCCTAAGCTATTTTTAAAAAATCGGAACCATCTAACTTTTAAGTGGGAGGGATTAGATCATTCATGCCAATAATCAAGTAAAATGCTTATCGCTACATACTTGATCGAACGTAAAAAAAATTCAATCAAACAACGAATCAACGTGCCGATGAAAGAGCTTTCAAAATCCAACGCACGAAAAAATTGGATCCCATAATTAAAACACTAAGCACAATAAAATGAACGCATTGAATAGTATCGATCGTCGTGATTGCGTTGCGATTGTGTGGCTACTACTTGAAGTTGATGGTCTTGTTTTATATAATAGAGCTATATATTATATATTAATTTTTCAAATTTATACTCCCTCCGTCCCCTTATTACAGTCCAGTATTCCATTTTGGGCTGTCCCTTAATAAGTGTCCATTTTGTAAAGTTAGTGGGTAAAAGTTGGTGAATTGTCTATTTTGTCCTTAAAAGTAGATTCCATTTTGAAAAGTTAGTGAGTAAAAGTGTAATGATGATGGGTAAGTAGGGGAAGTAGAGGAAAAAGTTGATGTGAAATGTATAATGATAATGTCTTTTTAATAAGTTGGAGTTACGAAGCAGGACATTTAAAAAGGGACGGAGGGAGTAACACAAATTAATTGGTGGCATAGTGGTTTGATTGTGTATAATTGAACCTTAAGGACCTTGGTTCAAGTCCTAGTGTAGCCAATTCCTTTTTGGTTTTTTTTCCCCTTATTTCTACAATATATATATTTTTCTTATTTTAGTTTTTTTCCACTTATTTTTACTATGTATTTCTTTCTCATTTTTTGTTTGAGATTTTTTTTTTATTTCTCGTTAGATCTAGGGATATCCGGATATACGACTCTTGCACATTTCCTTTCGTATTAAATTACTCTTGCACCATAAATATTTTGATAATTTTTTATAATTTTACTTGTCATCTTGTAATGTTAAATTTATAAACCAATTGTCCAAAGCCTATTCACTAACAAAAACAAAATAAATATTTTTTACCGAATAAAAATTGATAATTTTTTAAAGGTAAAAAAATGATTTTTTTTAAGAAATAGTTTTTTTATAACTAAATATCTTAGTTGTAAAGATAATCAAATATTTTTTACCGAATCTTAATTGTTTAGTTTTTTTTTATAAATTAAAAAAAGTCATTTGGCTTATTTAATTTTTTTTTTCCGTGCCCGTGCCCGACTCGAACCGTGTCGTGTCGTGCCGTTCCCGTCCACATTCCGTGCCGGTGTCGTGTTGTGTTGTGCCAGGCCAAATTTTCATGCCGTGCCCGTGCCCGTCAAACCCGTGTCGTGTCGTGTCGTGTCGTGCCGTGCCGTGCCCGCCCACCTCCGTGCCCCATGCCAGTCCACGTACCCACTAAAATCGTGTCGTGTCGTGCCCGGCCAAGACCGTACCCGTGCCCGTCCACGTGCTCACTAAGACCGTGTCGTATCATGCCGTGCCAGGGCATGACCGTGCCCTTGCCCGTGCCGTGCCACATTTAACCATGTCGTGCCCGTGCGTGCCGTGCCGACCCGGCCCGTATGACACCTCTATGTGTAGGTAACCACCTCACGTGAGACAGACATAACAAAAAATTGTTGCATTAAAAATTTTCTTTGACGTTTAGACTATGGCCGTAGAATCACGCCCACACAATCCATACACCGCGCGTATCGATAAGTGTAAGGATTAGTCAACTTTTAGTCCCATAATTCATCAAAATATCCTGCCTTTCCGCTTACGCTTGGACTCCCAGTCACGTACGTAACACTGATTTATGTGACTTGGGTAAGGAGCAGTTGCAGCCTTTTGGATAGAGTGATTTCATGAGAAAAGAAAGAAAAAAATTGTGAATTCTTAAGAAACAGAAATTCTAATTGCAAGGAAGTTTTGTAGGGAACCACGCAAGAAAAAATGCGTTTGGGCCCATTCCGGGTCCCACAAAAATCTACTGTAGAAAAATATCCATAAATTTTTAAATATTGTTTAATGGAGCTCGGTAAAAAATCAGCTCTAAGGGACATCGGTAAGTATTATTTTTAGATTCGTAGAGGCGAACTGCTCAGTTCGCTTCTACGAATCCAAGAGTAATACTTAGCAGTTTCGCCCTTATGAATTCAAAAGTAATACTTACCAATGTCCGTTGGAGCTGATTTTTTTATAGGACCCCATAAAATAATATTCAAAAATTTATTGATATTTTTCTAAATTTTTATGGGACCCAAAATGGACCCAAACGCATTTTTTCTTGCGTGATTCCCTACAAATTTCCTTGCGAATAGGAGGGATTGGTCTTTTCCCTTTCTCACCCAATCTCATTTGGGGAGAAATGACTCCTTTTCTTTTCTCCTATTTTCCCACCATGCAAAAGGTTACATTGACAGTTACAGTGATACCATAGATGACTGCTGTATGTAGGGACTAGGGGGTGTCTGTAGACAATAGATATGTACTGTATTTCGCAACTACCTCACCGCCTCCGTACAGTCACGGCCAAAAAGCGGTTCCTCCGCCGCTGATTTACGACGTCGCCGTGGAAAAGCTGTTAAACGCTACAATCTGGACAAGAGATACTTTAACCCTAGCTGATCGATATTGCGATTCCCTTTCGAAGAACCAATCCACACGAAGGTTTTTCCCAATCTCTCCAGTCTAAGGTATTTTCTTACGCTCCATTGTATAACAAAACTATCTGAATTCAACTATTCACCGTTGAATTGATATCATCCTCGTTTTGCTTTGTTTGTCGATACTGTACTGGGATTTTGGATCGTTGTTTTTTCCTTTGTTCTTTTCTCAAGTGCTTTATACAAGACTTCATTCCTCCCTGTGTGCACGCGCACACATGTACATTTATTCAGTGGCGGAACTAGGAATTTTATACGGGGTGCCTAACTTTAATAAAGTTGAAGCAAGAAAAATAAACAAAAAAGAAGAAGAAAGACTACAGTTCCTTGCAAAAGTATAGGCAGTTGTGATTAACATGAATGTACCTCTATGGTAAAATTTAAATATGGGGCCTTTTGAGGGTGCCAAAATCATAAAAACTTGATGCAATGTGTGTGTGTATTGTTTCTTGATTGTGTTTGCAATTTGTACGTCCGCCATTGTATATTTGTTTCTTGATTGTTTTCCCAATTTGTTGTTTCTCTTCATTATGCTAGAATTGATCTTGATAGCAACCTTACATTTTAAGTGGAGTATTGCAGTCTCTACTTTTTTAGATTTCCATGAATCATTCTGTTTGGTGATTTGATTGATAGCTGTCTTTGTGGCATTGTTAAATTATATTCTGGGGAGCAGCTTGGCTCCAGGCATCCAGTTTTGCCCATTTGTGAGTCGGGCATTGTTCAACTTTTAGACTAATAATGTTGACATTTATGTTGATGAGATATCAACCAACACATACATTTGATCGGAACAGATTTATATCAGTAACAATGGGTTTGATTCGGAGTGACAAATATATATTTTTAAAAGATAAATGTATTATGTAATCATATTAATTGGTATTTAATCAATGTGATTTTTCAGCATGGTTTATGGAATCGACAAGGTCTAAAATTTTACCGCGTTTTTTCATCAAATTATTCCCGGGAAGGGCCTACAAAATCGGCTTCCTTGCCTGCTTTCTTTATTTTTTCTTTTTTGGACGTCCTTGCTTTGTTGATATATGCTACTTCTTGAAGTGAGCAGTGAGAATGAAACTTCATGCGTATCAATGCCACCCATTCCCCCAACAAATATGATCACTCAAATAATCAACCGAATTTTCATTTCCAACTATGCACGTTATATCATACCGGATGATAATTGTTGACAGAAGAAGAAAACTTTTCTCATACACAGGAATAAATACAATATGTGAGACACGCCTGACAATCATTTCTCAATTGTAACAAGACACTAGGACTTTACAAGAACATGGTTGTTGAGTATGATGCCTGCTGAAAACTTATTATTCACACAATGGCTTCTTTATTCTGTCCCTTATTATTCACAAAATAGCACTGTGATCGAGCTTATAGAGTTTTTGCCAAAGATTCGGCTATCTTCTTGGATATGCAATAAGCAGTTGACTGAATGGTGATCATCGGATTGACACCAACAGCACTAGGTAGGACACTAGCATCACAAACAAACAGGCCTTCTGCTTCCCAAGTCTCCCCATTCTCATCAACCGCGCCTTCCTTTTCGCTGACCCCCATCCGACAACTCCCCATTTGATGGGCGGAGCAGTATGTAGTCCAATTTTCCACCATCGACTTAGGTCCCTCAGCTGCATAAACATTGTCCAAAAACCCCTCCATTTCCTCTTCGGTAATCCCTTCGCATTTGATTCTCTGCCCATCGCTCTGATGAGTTCCCACCTCAACTGCTCCTGCTGCCACCAAAATCTTCAACGCTTGCCGCAACCCAGCTTTCATATTTTCTCTGTCTGATTTACCAAACTTATAGCTTATCCTTCCTTCATGCTTAATCTCTCCAGAGCCTTGGTCCCTAACCATAGAAAACAAATGAGCAGTTCGACCATATTTAAGCATCCTGTTTTTAATATCTCGTCCAGACTCCCAAGGACATAGTGCAGCAAATTGTCCAGGCCCTAATGCAGAACTTTCTATTATCGCTCTTACGTTGAATTCCTTGGACAACACTTTATGCATTGAAGTGATTATCCCGCCCTCGTAGTGTTTCCCTTTGAGCTCTGAATTTGATTCGGGAAAGTATCCCCACGCCATTAGAACAGGGTGGAGGTGAAGGTTGCGCCCAATGTGTTTGTTTTTTAACCCACTTGAAATCAATAGGGGAGGTGTCAATAAGGAACCACATGCTGAGACTGTAACTTTGGCTTCAATATGCAGCTTCTTTGTAATGCTTTTGTTTAGACTTTTCACTATCACTCCCAAACACTTCTTTCTTCTATTTCCGCCATGCTTGTTTTCTTCTAGTATGAATCTCTCGGCTTTGCATCCCGTTATGATCACTGCACCACGATCCACAGCATCAACCAGCCAAGTGGAATCAGTACCCTTTTTGTTTCCTGTTCTACACCCGAAACAGCAAGAACCACAGTAATGACACTCTGTCGAATTTCGTGCCACACACTCAACATCTAGACCGAGTTTTTCACACCCTTTACGGAGGATTTGATTCTGAAACCCCTCTTGCTTGCATTTCTCTGTAACACCAATTCTTTCGCACACTGCTTCCATGGCAGAGAGATATTGAGGGGTTGAGAAAAGTGGGATTTTGTTCTCCTCAGCCCATTCCTGGAGCACAAACTTTGGTGTTTTGATGCATGCCGACCAGTTCACTGCCGAACCACCACCCACTGTTGATCCTGCCATGATCATCATTTTCCCATCAAGGGTTGAGAATATTCCGCCTTTTTCGTATAGTTGATTCATGGATGGCCCTTCCAGCGTGGAATAATCTGTGCTATGAAAATAGTTGCCTTTCTCGATGACAACCACTTTTTGCCCGGAGTTCGTGAGAACAGCAGCCGCGACGCCTCCACCACAACCGGAGCCCACTATTATGACGTCACATTCGATTTTGTACTCATTTGGATGTTCAGTCACTTTGAGGCCTTTCTGTGTGAGGGTTTGTAGGAGGGCTGGCTCATTCTCGTGTATGGTTTCTACTACTCCTTTTTGAAGTGGTCTGTTCTTTTGGTCTTTGGACAAGTTTTCATCAGTGCCTACTTGATACCCCAAGGCTTCCCATGTAGGATTCTCGGCATCTCCATTAACCTATAGCAAAAATGTTATGGATGCATGTAATCCAAAGTCTTGCCTTGTAGTGAGAAACACTAAAGAGATATTCCCAATGTCATTAGAGCATTTGGGTTTTGGGTAAAGAAGTATGGATGTAAAAACCAAATGAACTACTATATGGTCTGGTGGAGAGAGAGAACATGCTTTGTACAACTGTGTCTTACGTTGTAGGTGAAAACAGAATTTTTGCTCCCTATCTGAATGGAAATATTAAACCTGTTTAGTTGTAGGCTTACGATAAAGTTTTAGCAGAAAATTTTGGTTATTCTAGCTTTAGTTGTATAATTATAATTATGTTTTGCCGCTCAGGTTTTGTTTAGCTTTAGCAGATACTTCACTGAAATGAAGAACTACAATTTTTCATTAGAGCCAATAGTGTCTTCAATCAAGCTACGTCACAAGTTTCTCTAGGTCTTCTAACTGTGACTGTTCCTTGTGTCCCACCCAGCAGAAAGAAGAAAGAAAGCAGCAGGGGGAAACTAGAATAAGCTTATGTAGAAACTGTTGTGGTAGAAGTGGTCTGATTTCTGCTGGAGCTTTAGTTAACTTCCACTTTAATGTCAATCCGTTGGATTCTTATCCTTGTACATTATCTCACGTCATGGCTCATGCACCGATCCAATTCTAGTTATCCACGTTGCTTTTTCAAAACAAGTTTTTTATGTGAAAAAGATAAAAAGAGAAAACTTTTGAAAGAGCAAAATCCTTTGACCAAATTAGCAGACAAATTTTGAAAATCTGATTGTTCCTAAACAATTGATTAGTTGGAGAACGAAATTTTGTCCCGATTGGCAGACAAAAATCTGATTGCTTTTTAAATAATTGATGTTAAAAGCAAATAAAGTAATTGAGCAACAAAGTGGTGGGGTTAACGCAAAATCCTTTGTCCAAATTAGCAGACAAAACCTTTTTGAAAATCTGACTGTTCCTAAACAATTGATTAGTTGGAGAACGAAATTTGTCCCAATTGGCAGACAAAAAACTGATTGCTTTTTAAATAATTGATGTTAAAAGCAAATAAAGTAATTGAGCAAAAGAGTGGTAGGGTTAACTTATTTTCAAGAATAGTTCCTACTTGTCCTTTTTGATGAGGTCTCTTCTTTAGGTCTTGAGTTGGGACAAGTTTCCAAAGTGTCTACTCCATACCCTAACACTTCTATTATACGAATTTTCACCTACCTTTATAAAAGTGGTATTATCGAAACGTGAAGCCCCTGCCTTGTGTTGGGAAAACTGGGGAGATTGATTTCTGATGGTGACTAATAGAATTGGAGTTCTACGTAGAAGTATGAAGTGAAAACAATACTTAGCAGCTACTCTAACTTAGGCCTTACTAATGTTTAAACTTTAGCTAGAAAACTTGGTTATTCTTGTTTTAGTTTTTGTTGTCACTTAGCTTACGTGGCATTTCACGTTCAACAAGTTTTTGACTTTAACTGAAGTATAACATCTATGTAACATTGACAATCGAGCCAAATAGCCAATGGGTTCGTCAATTAATTTACACTTCAATCTAGGTTTCATTTGTACAAGTTTCTCGAGGCCTATCTGCTAATTGTGATTGTTCTGTGTGTCCCTAATTAAAAAAAAGAAAGAAAGAATACTGAAAGACGGGAAAAGAAATCAACTGGTACAGATAAAATGAAAAATTTGATGTATAAGTCACGGGGGTTAGTGGTTGTCTACACTCCAGTCAACTATAGTTTACTTTCAACATTGGCATAGTTTTATTGAATTCTTATCTCTGTACATTGTGTCGTGTCATCCATCGAATTAAATTGCTTGTAATGCATATATTAGTTTTCGCCGATCACAAAAAGAAATGCATATATTAGTTTTCCGACATGAACTTTTTAGGATAAAAGGGACTTTTTTCCAAAGAACAAAATTCTTGTCCAAATTAGCAGACAAGCTTTTTCGAAAGGCAAGTGTTCCTCAACTAAAGAATGAGGTTTCTGTCTGATGTTTTATGGACGCGTCTAAATGGAATTTCGTATAAACACTTAGATGAATGTAGGGATTGGTGTTACATGGACTATTGTATTCTTCTAACAAATACTTGTGCACGATTATGGGTGTGGGATATTTGTTTGGCACCCTAACTAATTTAGGAATGTGGATACTAGCTACATGATGTATGAAGAAGCTCGCATTGGCTAGAAAACAAACATTTCTTGTTTGGGAGAGGTGCAACAGATGTTCAGGAATCAGGGAGTGTTAACAGTAACTGAAACTAATGTGAGATCAAGAGTTGGCTCATGGAAGAATTTTCGTAAAAATGTGGAGAATGTTTGGCTTTGTGATCCATGGAGGATCTCCTAATAGAATCCTGGGAGGGGGGAGTATGTAGGTTGCTGGGTTGTGTCTGTTTCTTTTATTTTATTTTATCGGGAAATTCCTAGCCGGTCCTATTTTTTTGTGTGGGTTCCATGCAAACCCCCTTTTGTAAGTGCTATTCCATCCAGACCCTTTTTAAATATGTTTTTACTATTTTGCCCTTTTCACTTTTCAGCACTCACAGAATTCACTCCTGTAAAGAATTCACACCCCCACAGAATTCACACCCCTTTAAAGAATTCACGCCCCAAAAATTCACACTCCTAAGAATTCACACCCACGAGAATTCACACCTCTCAGAAGAATTCACACCCCCAAGAATTCACATCCTCGAGAATTCACACACCTTTGCAACAATTCACAACTCCCGAATTCACATCCCTCGAGAATTCACACTCTCGAGAATTCACACCCCCAAGAATTCATAACCCACAGAATTCACACCCCAAAAATTCACACCTCCCAGAATTCACATCACTTCGCAAGAATTCACACGCCTTTTCAGAATTTACCCCGTTTACAGAATTCACACACATTTGCAGAATTCACACGGTTGAAAAAGAGAGAATTCATACCCAAATGAAAAATTCACATTCGAAAAAGACAGAATTCACACCAAATTAAAAATTCACCAGATAACTTTTTAAAATTGATTCTAGTCATTCTACATATATAAACAAGCGCATTCTGTTTTCGATACGTTCTATCCATCAGCAGCGTTCACAACGAGGTGAATTCTGTTTTCGATACGTTATATCCATCTTCGTCGCCAAGAATGGCGCTGTGTTCCATCAATCCATGATCGGAAAACGACGCCGTCCGAAGCACAAATCCAGAATTCACATCACCAAATTAAGAATTCACACTCTCGGAAAAAAAGATTTCACACCTTCAAAAAAAAAAAAGAATTCAAATCCTCTAAAAAATAAAATTCACATCACCAAATTAAGAATTCACACCTCCAAAATTCACATTTTTGAAAAAAGACAATTCGCACACTAATGAGGAATTCACACGTTTGGAAAAGACACAAGTCACACCCAACTAAAGAATTCACACCTTTAAATAAAATAAAATAAAAACAAACAGAATTCACATTCCAACTACATTTTTCACATTCCCAAATTAAGAATTCACACCTTCAATTTACAACAATACAAAAAATTACAGTATCAAAAGATGGAACAGAAAGACAAATCTCCAATATACAAAACAAATCTCCGAATATACAAAACAGATCATCAACCAGATGCACCCAAAAGAAGGATTTGTCTAGGAAAGACAATTAGCGGATCTACTTTTTTTTTTTTTAATTTTGTCTCTTTCTCTCTCATGTACACCCACATGTAATTGGAAGTGAGGGCTTGAGTACTAGTTGCAAACCTACTCGATTATTCTCGGCCACAACAGCAAGAAGTCGACAGTGGACGTCGACCTCTCCTCACTCGGCGGCGGCGTGAACATCTCCCGCCTCCACACACGCATCTTCTACGACTTCACAAGCTGTCGATTCAACCTCGAGATCCTCGCAAGAACGGTTGCTTCGTCGAGGGGGTGCTTCACCTCCCCAGCACACCTCCGGTCAAGCTCGATGCCCAAGACCTACTCTAGATCGACGAAAAGGAGTTCTACTTCCTCCTCCCCGTGTGCAGCATCCTCGGAGGAGATGGGGCTGAGATGAATAGGTATGGTGGTTCGGCAGTGGGGTCGGATGGGAAAGGGGTGGTTTCGGGGCAATTTGGTGAGTAGATTTTTTACCGTGGTTTGCTTCTAAGAGTTGATAGAAGAGACTTCGTGAGGGGGGCGGTGAAACCCTACCTCAGAGAAAAGCTAGAAAAAGTGGAAGAGAGAGAGTGCGTGAGAGTAGGATCTGCGACTGTGAGGGTGAAGCGGTGGTATTTTTGGTAGTTCATTTAGAATGGGGTTTATGTGGAATGAACTTGACAAATGGTGGGCTTGGACAGAAACCCCTTGACAAAACGGGGCTGGCCAGTCAGAAGCCTTATTTTATTTGTTCTGCTTATTTTTTGATATTGTTGAAAGTTCAGTTTTGTTTGGAGCAGTGAGGGCAGCCTTGTCTTTGTGATGTATGCCCCTGGCTTTGTTTTTTTTGCTATAAAATGAATCATTTACGGGAAAAAATTGTACTCCATCCGTCCCTTTTTAAATGTCCTGCTTCGTAACTCCAACTTATTAAAAAGACATCATCATTATACCTTTCACATCAACTTTTTCCTCTACTTTCCTTACTTACCCATCATCATTACACTTTTACTCACTAACTTTTCAAAATGGAATCTACTTTTAGGGACAAAATAGACAATTCACCAAATTTTACCCACTAACTTTATAAAATGGACACTTATTAAGGGACAACCCAAAATAGAATACTGGACTGTAATAAAGGGACGGAGGGAGTAAATAATATGCGCTCTTTAATATCTTTCAGTACAAGCAGATATCTTAATCGTTTGTGAAATATTATGTGAGCATATTATATGATATACCATACATATAACGTATACATGATGTGTCTCCGTATCTGTATTTGTCCTTGGATGATTATTCAATAGGACCAATACCCTTTACACATGTCTAACATGTACTCCGTACTTAATTAACTGAGAAATAGGATTAGGGATAAGGAAGTAAATCTGGCTCATTAATATGTGGAATGGACCTTAACCCGTCCCATCAAGCCTTGTCAATTGTGGGTATTAAACTCGTACAGGTCTCTTTCCATTTGGGTTTGTAGGGCCAAAACACAAGCTGTTATTACAGGCTATGTGCTTTAAGAGGCTGTTCAGAAATTTAATTAAGTCAGCTTTTCCGACAAAATTGAGCCAAAAAAGTCAAAACAGCTACAGTGTCATGTGAGGCCTTCTTTTTTTTTTTTTCCCAGGAAAGCCAAAAAGCTAGGTGGATTATTTGGGCGAACAGCCCCTAAGTCAAATTAACTTCCCCATATTCTTGAAATGATAATGATAAGTATAATTATGATATTAATTAAGTAATACTCCCTCCGTCCCTTTTTTTGAGTCCAGTATTCCATTTTGGGCTGTCCCTTAATAAGTGTCTATTTTGAAAAGTTAGTGGGTAAAAGTTGGTGTATTGTCTATTTTGTCCCCAAAAAGTAGATTCCATTTTGAAAAGTTAGTGAGTAAAAGTGTAATGATGATGGGTAAGTATGGAAAGTAGAGGAAAAAGTTGATGTGAAAGGTATAATGATGATGTCTTTTTAATAAGTTGGAGTTACGAAGCAGTACATTTAAAAAGGGACGGAGGGAGTAGTAATAACTACTCCGTATTTTCCTAGTTTGACAAGTATCCTATTCATAGTAAAGAATATAAATCGTGTTTGGCTGAAGAAAGGGAAATGATATAATTGGGGTGTGCCGACACTCTTCCCTCTCACAGGTTGTAGAAGGACCAAATTACCCTTTTCTAGTCGAAATGGACATTTTTTTTTCATCAGCAGCATCGGACCTAGGGACCGTGTAGTACGGGTAGGGCTGTAAATGAACTGAGCCATTCGCGAACTGTTCGAGGCTCGGTTCGGCAAGAGCTCGTTCGATTTGTTTGCTAAACGAACTGAACCTGAACCTCAATTCTAGGCTCGTTCCGTAAATGAGCCGAACCTGAGCCTAACGGTATTCGGCTCAGTTAGGCTCGCAATCCTATACTTAAATTTAATTAATAATTCAATAGGGGTCTATTTGTAAATATAAAATTTTTTAAGGTTGTATATATAATTCAATACTTATTTTTCTCCCAAATTTTATATGATCAATGAGAGAGTTTAGGTTCGCTTGAGTTTAATGAGCTGAGCTGAACCAAACCCGAGTCTTGACGAGCTCAATTCGAGCTTAGATTAGATTCGGCTCGGCTCAATTCGTTTGAGTTTAACGAGCCAAACTTGAGCCATGATGTTCAGGTTCGAATCGAATCCGAGCCGAACTCGAGCTAGACTAGTACCTTAACGAACCCAACCAAGCCGAACCCGAGCCTTGAAAAATTTTAACGAGCCGAACTCTAGCCAAGTTGTTCAGGCTCGAATCAAACTCGAGCCAGACTAGTATCTTAACGAACCCGAGTCGAACTTAACAGGGTTCAGCTCGATTCGGTTCGTTTACAGCCCTAAGTACGGGGGTGCACTACAAGGGTATAATACGCAATCCGAACTGTCCATCTTTGCGGTCAATGGTCCAGGTTTCAAAAAGTATTCTACAAGTAATATACTTATATCTTACCAGTAGAATACCTTTATTAAATCTAAATCATTAAAAATACTTTTAAACGGCTCGGATTGTGTACTACACTCTTGTAGTGCAGGCCCGTGCACTAAAGGGTTGATGGATCCAGCAGCATCCCTGAGGAAAGTATAATGTACTTTTTTGCCAAAATAACTCAAGAGATGACACACTGACTATGAGGATTGTGCTGAAGCATATCTCCCGCAGCATAAGGTGGCCACTGGCCAGGTATTAACGGCTACAGGGGTTGCATCTAATTTCGTAATCAATTTAACTTACAAACTTGGGCTTGACTATATATGACATTATTTTTTTTATCAGTTCCTCGTGTCAACGAACCTGACCAAACATGCAGAATTTGCTAGGCTAACAAGAAATTGATTCGATGATAAAAAATAAAAACAAGAAATTGGTTCTATACTTTATTCTATATTTAGTAGTACAGTAACATTTACGTTCTTTCTAGACTTTAGTTCAGTTTATACAAATTTTTCCTGTTGTGTTTGTTCCTCTGTTACACACACACACACATATTTATATATAAGTACACACGCATATATGTGCAGCCAATGACCGAGGTATGCCATCCAAGCACGAATACCCTCGTTCAATAGAATATTTTGGTGCAGCAACCCTCAAATTCGAGATTTTGTCGTTTCGCTAATTTACTGAGAAACGAAGTCATAGGCATGTATAGGTAGGTGGTCCGTTTTCTGGAGTTCCGTTTTCTTTTATTTATGCATTAATAAAAGAATCATTATGTCAATATGCATAAATTTTTTTAACACATGTAGGACATATATTAATGCAGAAATGGGAGAGAGAGAGAGAGAAATCTGCCAAAAGGGAAGATTTGTACCTGGGAGAAGAATGCATAGAGACATAAGAATTTGATAAATACGAATGCCAGTCTGATGGGTGTCAAAAACCAGTGCTTGAACCATCTTTGGATGACCCTCTCTCTCTTCTCCAAGGAGATTTGTGAGAATTTGTTGAGAAATGGCCATTTGTCACCAAAACAAAGAGAACCACAAAGCAGCAGCGTCCCCAGCCTTGTGGATAGGATGTTTAAAACCACTCTTACCAAGATCACTGCTTCAAAGAATGCCCTTTTAACTATAAGCTCAGCAACCTGGTCCCATCCCAAATAGAGGATCCACATTAGGAGACGTACATATATTCACACACACACACACACATGTTTATGGGGAGAGAGAAAATGGCTATTTCGTTCGCTATACGTGACAGAATGTTCGAAAATGCTAGGGACACATCCACTGCCGGCTCTGAGCTAAGCCGAGTAAGGCGGTGGACTTAAACCCCCGAAATTTGACCAAAAATTAGGGCCCCTATATCTAGGTACGTAATATATATTTAATTAGTGGCTTCCAGTTACCAGAGGAGATAGCTAGCCAAGTGGTAAGTTTAAGTCTTGATATCCAACAGATTCAAGGTTCAATTCTCAGCCCAAGCAACTCTCAACTTTTTTTCCCCTTCTTTTATTTTCCTTGAGGTTTATTTATTTTTTTAAAAGAAAAATAGGGCCCCCCGTTTTATAAGTTCGACTTAGGCCCCAAGAATCTCAGGGCCGGCCCTGGACACATCCAAGTTTACGTCATTTTTTACATCCTCTCTCACAAGGGTTGTTGGGCGTTAAAGACTAATAGTACCTTATTGAAATGTGTGCAGCTGAAAAAAGAATGGTTAAGTTGAATAGTATGTGATAATTAAGACTAAAGAGAGGTATGATTTGAAGTAGAAATATCAATACAAATTAGGAGTCGCACCTGGGGAGAATATCGACTAAGGTGGTTTGTCACATAACTTAAAGACAAGTAGATACATCATACAAGAGTAAGAAAGTAGATACCAACACAAATTAGGAGTCACACCAGGGGAGAATATCAACTAAATCGGTGTGGAATGCTGAGGTAAGAATGAGATATGAAACAACTGTACAACCCTTTGATAGGCGAGAATGGCAAAAAGAATAAGTTTTATGTATTCGATCACAATTGATTGAGGTATGGATATATAAATGAGTATATATGCATACAAGTATATAAACATATTAATTATATACATATATCTATATATATGAGAGAGAGAGAGAGAGAGAGAGAGAGTTGTTACCTCTTCAGGGATTGAATTTTGAGAACCAGAAGCTTTGTGGAAGAATTGAATTGCCTTGTTGGTTTGGCCATCCTTTCCAGTGGCTTCTAGAGAATTAACTGGCAGGGGTGGTAATATAGCCTCACAGACGCTAGCTAATGACTCCATTTCAGCAGCAGAGAACCCATGACTGTACTTATGTTCTCTCCTTCCTCCCCTCAATAAAGGATGACATGATCTTTCCATCCTCTCTCTCTCTCTCTCTCTCAATGTCTTTCTATTGGTTAAGTGATAATCACAAGGAGTGGACTATTTATAGGGTTGAATCTTTGAAGATGGCTGAGTTTGTATGCATACAGGGGGAGCCAATGAAAGAAAAGGAAGGGTAAGTTTGACCTAATTTATTTGTATTATATATTTTTTCTTTATGAACTTTTCTTAGCTTTGCGTTGCTTTTTGAATTATTTATTCTTCTAAATCTAAAAAGGAAGAAAATATGATAAATTTTTTTGAAATCTTCTCAGTGACAAAAATAATCTAAATGAAATACTAGCTTTTTTGGATTATTTTTGCCTTTTCTGAACTTTCTAGTTCATATTTTTTTACATTTCTGATTTTTCTCGCTAAGACGAATAAATAGACTAATTTTTTTTTTACTGCAAAACGATCAAAAGTTTAAAAAACAAAACTAAGTAAAATAAATAAGTTAGGCCAAATTCCTCCCAAAGGACAAACCCAAGGGGATTGGCCACGTAGGCATGAGAAAGCAATAGATGTCTGTCATCTATGAGGTTGCATGTTCGAATACCGCGGAGGCTAAACATTCCGAACCTAGAAAACACTATAGGATTTACTGGTTGTTAACTTCAGGACCCGGAAGTAGCCGAGGTGCGAAAGTTGGCCCAGACATCTGGTTATCGAAAAAAAAAAAAAAACTCCTCCCAAAGGACTATGGCATATTTGGTAATTTCTAGATTAGTGTCTTGACTTGGGCGTTGCCATTGCATACCTGCCCAAGTGTATATAACCATGTACATCTCTAGGCTAAAGCCCCACTTAGTGCCTTCTCTTAACTAACACACGATGTGACCCACATGATTTCAAGACTTTTTACACTACCTTTTTCACTAATTAGATTCTTGTACCATCATCTTGAAAATTTCCCCCCCTACACGCTAAACTATACAAAACAAGAAAGTAGTTGTAACAAATTCGTTGTTTCGTAAGTAATATGATAACAAATGCTTTAAATTAAGTGTACTTGTTTCTCTGTAGGGTTTGTCTGGTCGTTTGGTACGATAGGAGCGTCGGGTTATTATTCCCTTCTATGTGTATATATGAGGTCGAGCTACGAAGGGAGAAATTCTTGTTTGTAGATGTTTAGGTTACCCTAGACTTCTACTTACCTTCAATCCTGATATTCCAGTAGGGGGATAAAGTTCGGGTTAATTGCAGGATTCGCTTCATAACCGGACTTGATTGGAACCGTATGTGAAGAGCTTGTGTACTGGGTACAACTTTATGTGTATCAATTCTAAATAGTAATAAAGTCGTTTCAATCCACCAGAATGTTCCGTGGGGTCATCTGTAAAACCATATATCTTGTTTAACTTCCTCTAGTAATTACAGGTATCTTAGCTTTAACCCGAAAGATCGTGATCCAAATGGACCCTATCTATTAGCGATACCTCGTTATTAGCAAAAACAAAAACAAAAAAACCACCTTAAGGCTGTTTATCATGCTAATAATACTAATACATACAAATAACCACCCCTAAAGAGATATATTCCGTGGGGGTTCCTTTTGAGGGTTGTGGGGTGTGATAGTCATGATCTCTTAACTTTGTTTTCCCTTGTTACGCAATGTTCCAAGGGGGGTGGTTAATTGGTAAAGGCTTGTTAGCTAGTGTCGGTTTGGATTCCTCTCTCTCTCTCACAGTACTGAAGGGGGACACTGATTGACAGGGCAAGAGGCTAAAACACTCAAATAAATGCTTTAAACTGGAAAAGTGCTTTAGTCCCTTTCTTGGGCAGTTGCGAATTTTCAATGCCAAATTGCCAATTTAGTTGTTGATGTACTGTGAGCAAGTGGTTTAGCTAGCCTAAAGTGGGTAAGTACTTTGCTCAGCCTGCTCATGGTCTTTGTTTGTGCTCTACGACCTTGTTTGATGCTGGTAGGGCTTTAAACGAACTCGATAAAGCTCGGTTCGGCTCAATTACAGCCCTAGATGCTGGTAAGAGTTTTTAAGGGATTTGGAGTGAGGGTAGATTGGGCCGGGGGTTGGAAATAAGGGAACCCGGGGACTCTGTAGTGCATGGGTGCACTACAGGGGTATTAGTGCACAATCCGAGCCGTTTGAAAGTGTTTTTAATGATCAAGATTTGCTAAAAGTACTGTTTTTATCTCAATGGTACTTTGAGCAAATCTGGACAATGGATTGTAGGGATGGACGGCTTGAATCGCACACTATACCGGTGTAGGTCCCCGGATTAATGGTCTTAATTGTTTGATTTTGATGTATGTCCCCGGATTAATGGTCTTGTTTGATTTTGATGTAGGTCCCCGGATTAATGGTCTTGTTTGATTTTGAATGAGACTAGATAATGAGATTGATAAGGACATGTTTGTTGGTCCCCGGATTAATGGTCTTGTTTGATTTTGAATGAGACTAGATGATGAGATTGATAAGGACATGTTTGTTTTGCACATGGGGATGGGATTAAATGGAGTTCCAATTTTGTGCTTGTCCAGCAAGGATGGCCTTGGCCGCAAACGGTCCCTTGTGTGGCATGGGCAGTTTAGACCAAATATTACAATTGTGACATCAATAATCATAGCGCCCACAAAATAATTAATTGGGAGCCAAACATAACACCAATTAATAACGGTAATATAACTAATTAAATAAATGAAAAATGCTAGGCTGTAACAGTAGCACCCCGTTTATAGCGATCCCACATAGTGGGGAAGTTTGCATGTATGATTAGGAGAAATTGATCATTTCTTGCTAGCCATTTTGGTAGGTTCGTATAATTTTGATGTATTTATGTATTGGGGTCCAAATTTTGATATATTTATGTATTGGGGTCCATGCTTCTACATGGATATGTATGGACCAGTAGTCCAGTGCCTGCGCAACCATATCAGGCAAGGTCCCCTCTGGCCTAGCCTCCCCCGTAATACCTCGAACGGAGGAAGGCTGATGCAACGAAGCGTGTTGAAAAAAAGAACAAATACATGATCGAATTCATAAACATGTGACATAGAGAAGATTCTTTGTGACAAATATGGTATCGAATTGAACATATAATGCTTACCTTATTTCCAGAAAGAATATCCACTTTTATTACTGTCAATTTGCCATTTTGCACGTTTGAGTATGTGTGCTGTTGCTACTTCTTTTTTTTTAAATATTGTTTAACAACAACAGTATTCTCATTCAAGAAGCCCAACGGCACTTGCCAAGGTATTTCATCCGAAATACAACAATGAGAACTTGACACACGCCCGGTGCACAAATTAATGATAGACAAATTACATCAAAGTAGTAAACCTAAGTCTTTCATTGACAATTCTTTAGAACAAATCGCTAAAGCGGACAGAAAACGAGTTTGGCAATAGAGAGTCAAATTTACAGACAGTAAGTTCGTATGGCTAGCACAGATTCAAAGTTTTGCATTTTTTTACGTTAGTGATTGCTACACAACTTGGCACAGCCACTGGAAGCATGTCTTTGCCTTTCAACTGGCTTATAGAAAGGCCTCTCTCTCTCTCTCTCTCTGTCTCACAGAGAGTGGTGCATGCTTTGTTGTTGATTATATATAGTAGGAACGTATTAACCATGACCAGTGTTTGGATAGTTTGGAAAAGATTATTTACATTAGTCAATGCTTGGGGGTTACTAGAAGAAAAACCATAATTAAATAAGTCGGCCATCAACAAAGTGACTCCGAAATATAAAATAAAAATAAAAGTTGCATGCAGCATTGAAAACAGCTGAAAAAAGTAGATGTGGCAATCTCAATCCATATTTTGTAATCCGTCCAAATCCGCCCACTTATATCCCAACCCAACCCGTCCATATTATATAATGGGTTTATATGGGTTGAACCCATATCAACCCATATTTATATGGGTTTAGATGGGTTAAAAATGGGTTCAATATGGGTTGGACTTAAAAGACCCAAATTGGAATATCAAATAGGCAGCTTATTTCCCGGGCAACATTTATGATCGGGAGTACAACTTCAAAAAGCAGATAGTCACGTACAGCCATTAATAACTTGGTATTGTATGGCAATTTGAAATTATTGGTGTTTGATAGAGAAACAGGGGAAGCTAATAAGAAAGGGAGGAGAGAGAGAGAAGAGGAATTTCAGGTGGAGGGCAGGAGGATGGGGAAAGACGGTGGGGGACGACACGTAGGAAAATTAGATTACTTAGGGAAGCTAATTTTGGTTTGTCCCAAGCAAAATGGGTCGGGTTGGGTATGGCGTAATCTCAGTCATATATTCGCACAATCAATGGTTGAGATTCGTTTTCAATTATAACTGGTCATAATTAATTGTTACCGGTCATAATTGATTTTCAATTCGGACCATCCAAAAACACTTTGGACATGTGCGATTGGTCTTCGTAAAACCTTATTTACGGAATGGTCCACAAATAAGATTTCCATATTTGTTACTCCCTCCGTCCCTTTATTACAGTCTAGTATTCCATTTTGGGTTGTCCCTTAATAAGTGTCCATTTTGTAAAGTTAGTGGATAAAAGTTGATGAATTGTCTATTTTGTCCTAAAAGTAGATTCTATTTTGAAAAGTTAGTGAGTAAAAGTGTAATGATGATGGGTAAATAGGAAAAGTGGAGGAAAAAGTTGATGTGAAAGGTATAATGATGATGTCTTTTTAATAAGTTGGAGTTACGAAGCAGGACATTTAAAAAGGGACGGAAGGAGTAATTTTGCTTCAAATTTTTGTAACTTATTGATTTGTCTCGTCGAGAGGAATCGGAAAAGTAAAATTTTTTGAGCGAAACTCATAATTTTTTTTAAAAAAACAAAAGAAGTAAAAAAAAAAAAGATATCACGGATAAGGAACTGTGTCGGGGAGAAGGGGGTGGGAAAGAAAAACGGGTCGGGTCGGGTGGGTTTGGCTTGACCCATATTCGACCCGACTCATTTCAATCCATTTACTATTTGACCCGCCCATATTTGACCCGTGACCCATTTCAACCCGCCCAGACTGATAAGCACCCGAGAATGTAATAAAGGGTGCGCTAGTAGTTAGTTTTAGTTTATTTCATCGCCTAATTAATTGCTTTTAATTGCTTTTGCTTGTAGAGTATGCTAGTCTTGTTTTGTAGGTAAATCACCAAATAAAGGGGTTTTAAGAGCAAGGCGCAGCCCGAGCAATGGCCAAGGCAAAGCATCAAAGCATGACCCGATAACCAAGACAGCAAGCAAGCCAAGAAAGAGGAAGCAAAGAAGTCAACGTGCAGTCAAGGCCTGGGATTATGATCTGGTATCGATACAAGCTTTTGCTGTATCGATACTGGTTGGTTTTCTGCAACCCAAAAGTTTTGGACGAAAGTGATCCGGTATCGATACACCAATTCTTTGTATCGATACTGGATGCCTACGTGGCAGATTTCTGGAGCATCTTTTGGGAATATTCCGTGCGCAGACCATTGGGAATACAAATAGGAATGATGTCATTGTACGAAAAACAAGTAGAATTTTGTATTGCATAGATCTAGAGCTAGATTTGAATTGTTCTTGCTTGTTCTTAAGGTGTTCTTCATTTTCTATCTTCATTTCTGCATTTTCTATTTAAATAAATTAGTTTTGACTCTTGTTACCTTCATTAAAGTTGTTCCAAATTACTTGATCTATCTTTCTATCTAATTATCTTTTAAGCTTGTGTTTACAATTAAACTTAGTAGATTTTTGCTTGCTTCTATCTTCATGGATATGAGTGAGTAGTTTTCAAGGTTGGGTCATGGGGTGACTAGCACCCCATGGCTTGAGTAAAAATTGCATTTTTCACCAAAAAGTTTACAACTTTGTTTTGGAAATTGATGTGGGGCTTGGATTTGTTTGTCAAATTACCGAGGTGTTAACCTCCTTGATCATGTGTAGGTAAGAGTTTCGCCTACTTACCACACATGATGCTTGGAGCTCTGTCGCTCGAGGTGTTTACTAAATGAATTCTATAGCTAGCTTGATTTTCGAACCATCTTATCTTCCGGGTTAAACCGTGTATTAGGGTGAAAAATGTGGTTTCACTTGAGTCGTGGGTGCTAGTGATTCCTAGACCTAACCTTCTTTTTATCTAGTTTATTCTCTTTTAATTTAACCTTTTTACTTTCCACCGCATACGAAAAACCAAGTTGGCTGACTAAAAGCCGGAAACCATACTTGCATCTACAATCCATCAAGCCGTATTATTTATCCCTTGGGTACGATCCCGGATTTCCGGATTTATTATGCTTCAATTGAACGCTTATACCCTACGCTTGGGGTGATCTCTATTGGATATATCAAGAACGAAGCACAGACCCACCCATTTGCCACCTCTAGAAAAAAGCACTAATCAGCTATGAAGATAACCTTATTTTGTTAATAGTTTCAAAAACCTGTTTTTGGTAACCGAGGAACAACCTTGCAGCCGAGCCACTATTGGACCCGACTGCGCAATCCAAACATTAGGGGAGACTAGCACAGCAACCCACCGCTATGGCCCCCCACTTAAATCATGGTTTGTCTCCAGGAGGAATCGAACCCTGTTTTCTAGAAACTGTTTCAGTAAATAAATTTACCTTCGATTAAACATTTTTGAAAGTTGTTTCCAATTTTCCGCAAATAGATCGGAAATCTGCAACTTGGTAAGCAAATCACGTTTTTATGTCGTACATAAATAACGAATGTGATAAAGAAAAATACACAACAGAATATTTTTGGTTTGTTACTAAGCTAATGATGTCCGATCGACTTGATTTTTTGAACAACTGTAGTATTAAATACGTTGAGCTCTACAAAGTGATAGTTCGGGTCATGCTTTTTTAGCTCGGGACAAGCCCCGTATTGCCGGCACCATTTCCGTAATTAACTAGTTAAAAAATTTGTATGTGAACCGAGATGGAAAATGAGTGTGTGCATAAAATAGAGTTGGTAAAGTATGTATGCGTTTGTATACGTATACCAATCAAATTATACGAGCCTTCCTTTATGTCTGGCTTTCTTTTTCCCCAAAAATTTAGCAAATGTTTAGTCTGATCACAAGGTTTATGTGTTTTTTTTTTTTTTCAATCGATAGGAGAGATCATATTACATCAGGAATGAAGTACAAAGGACTAATTTATGACACTATATCAGTTGGGAGAGTCCACGAGATAACTAAGTCCAATAACTAAACCAATACAAGAGTCAAGAAATAAGTCCATCATAGGGGAAAAAAAAGAAACAAAGAAGAAAGGGATTCTTCTGGGCCGGTCCTTTGTGAGTTTTTTTTGGAGGGCCTAACGGGACATGGAATTTTATGGGGAAAATGACAGTAAATAACGTGTTTTGATAATTAATACCCGCCAGCATTAACAAATGTTCTCAGCATGTCTTTGGCGGATATTAATTATCAAAACACGTCCTGGGCTGTCATTTTCCCAATTTTATGGGAAGGATTTCTCGACCCATGAACTAAAAAAATAGAACCGGCCAAGAATTATCTCAAGAATTAAAGGGGAAAGGAAAAAAAACCCATCTAATTTAAGGGAAGAACACCCACACGCAGGTGGGAAGAGTCGAACTCCTGACCTCTTAGTGAGATATCCGAGTCCTGGCTAATTAAACTAGCTTAAGGGCTTGCTTGGATGAAGGGAAAAGAGGAGGGGAAATATTAGAAGGGGTATATGGAGAGGGGCCCACGGCTTTCCCCCCGTTTGGCATGCCATTTACCAGCCCCTCTTATTTTCCACCCCCTCTTCGTTTTCGCGAGTTCTAGGGTTTCTCCGGTCTTAGTTTTGGGCTCCTCCTAAGGTCCCCAAATTTAATCCGGCTTTGGAGGGGGGTTTTGTGGACGAAGATACCCCTCGTTATCCCCTTTTCCCACCCCCAGGCCTCGTTGCTTTACCATTTGTGTTGCCGCCCTTTTCTGGTCTGTGGAGGAGAGGGTTTGGTGGCGATTTGGTGGCGATTTGGTCGATTTCTCCTTCCGCGAACTCAGGTATGGCATAAAATTCGTGGTGTATGGTTTCTCACGCACTCATCTTCGTCACACGATCTATATGTATCGATGCTCATAGCTGTTTTTGTGTGTGTGACTGTGTGTACGAGATTTGGTTGTCAAGCCCTCGTCTTCATCACGCCATTATCTCTGTATGTGTTTGTGTGTATATTTCGTATAGGGTTTATGGTGATTTTTGTGATTATTTAGGGTTCTTGGAACAGATATTTCAGATTAGGGATTTTCGAACAAATTTTTCTGATTAGGGTTTTGCGAACTGAGTATTCAGATTAGGGTTGTGCGAACCGATTTTTGTGTAGGGTTTGTTGAACTGATTTTTTTTATTAGGGTTTTGCGAACACAATTTTATGATTAAGGTTTTGCGAACAGATTATTCTGATTAGGGTTTTGCGAGGTCATCGTTCTGATTAGGGTTTTGCGAACAGATATTTATGATTAGGGTTTTGCGAACTGATTTTTCTGATTAGGATTTGTTAAATGTGTTAAATTTGCAAACTGATTAGGGTTTATTGAATCATTATTTGTGCAGATTTTGCGAACTGATTTTTCTGATTAGGATATGTGAAATGTGTTAAATTTGCAAACTGATTAGGGTTTATTGAACAAGTTTTGTTGCAATTATAAAACCAGTTGGCTTTTCAAAACAAAGAAGCTGTGGCTTTTCGATACTTGACATTTGGAGTAAATTGGAAAGCATAAAGTTCATAAATAAAGCCACTACATAACATTACAAGTTATAGTTTTGGTGTGTTCTAAATTGCATGAAGGCCTTTTTTAGGTTTTTTTACGATGGCAAGATTAAACAGAACATAAATAAGGAGAAGAGAAGAGGAAGAGGCATTCATTGCGTTAAATATGTACATTCGTGCTGCAATGGGTGTGTTTCGGATGTATTGCTTCATTGTGTCCACGGCACATTATCCCCGTCCTGAGTTGTCTCCTAATCCAAACTACTACCAGACCCAAGTAGATGCCGTCAATAGGCTTGTCAATGGTAATGAAGTAGATTGCCACGAGCAGTTGAGGGTAAATAGACATACATTTTTTAGGTTGTGCTGTCTACTTCGAGGTGTTGGGTTAGGAGACTCGCAGAATGTTTGTCTTGAGGAGAGGGTAGCCATTTTTTTGTTCATCCTCGGTCACCATACAAAACAGAGGCGTACGAAATTGCAGTTTTGGAGATCGACTGAAACTGTAAGCCGACATTTCAATGTCATACTCCAAGGTGTGTTGCGCCTTTTCGACATGCTCCTAGTAAGGCCCGAGCCCGTACCTCCTAACTACCATGACAGTAGATGGAGTTGGTTTCAGGTAAAGTTCATTTAAATTGTTTGTAAATATTCCATTTGGTTTTCTCTACTCCACCATATCGACGTAGTATTGATTTTGTCGTATTAATGTTGTCGTAGAATTGTCTCGGGGCATTGGATGGGACGTACGTTCCAGTTAATCCCCCGGCAGTTGACAGGCCACGCTATAGGTCAAGGAAGGGTGAGATTGCCACAAACGTTTTAGGTGTATGTAGTCAAGACCTAAAGTTTGTCTTTGTCTTGTCTGGTTGGGAAGGGTCGGCCACTGACTCTAGGATCCTGGGAAACGCCATTTCAAGACCCGATGGTTTGAGAGTCCCCCGTGGTATGTGCAAATTCTTAAGTTCACCTTCCTTTCCCTCTATTCCTAGTATGAACCGTTCCTTTAATGCCATTACTTCCATTTGGAACAGGACAATACTACCTTGTGGATGCCGGATACCAAAATGCTGAGGGTTTCCTAGCACCGTACCGCGGGCAGCGATATCACATTAACATTTGGAGGCAAGGTCACATGCCTACTACGAAAGAGGAGTACTTCAACATGAAGCACTCCGCTGCTAGGAATGTGATAGAGAGAAGCTTCGGTGTGTTGAAGATGCGGTTTGCAATATTGAGGTCTCACTCCTATTACCCCATTAGGACTCAAACACGTATTGTGACAGCATGTTGTCTTCTCCACAACCTCATCAACAGAGAGATGCCTAACGATCCCATTGAGAACGAATACACGGCATGGGAACGTGATCACATACATGATGTCGAGGCAGATGATCACATCACTACCATAGAGACTTCTAATCAATGGACCGGGGAGAGGGATGCGTTGGCTACAGCCATGTACAACCATTGGCTAGGAAATGGTGGGGGACAAGAGGTTTTCCCACCATGACGAAGTTTCTTTAGTGTATTTGTATTCAAGTATTTTAAGAACTTGTTATGATGTAAACATTCTAATTGCGGTTTGAAGAACTTTGGTTATGTAAACATTATAATTCAAAACTATTGTAGTAAGTTGATTGTAATTCAATTTCCTGTTTGTACTTCATAATAGACTTGTCATATAATCATTCGTTGTGGACCTTCGAATCTATTTTCAGCAATGGATACCCAAGAAGGTGATGTTCCTACAAGAAAGCCTTCAAAAACGCGTAGGGTGTGGAGGAAATCCGAAGAGGATGCCCTCATGAAATGCATGCTCACGGAATTCTGTGACAAATGGAAGGCAGAGAATGGGTTCAAACCCGGGTTCTTCACCCTCATTGAGAAAGAGATGGACAAGGTCATGCCGGAGAGCAAACTGAAGGCCTCCCCCCACATTGACTCCAAAGTCAAGTATTGGAGACAAACATATGCCAAACTAACGGACGTTCTAAAACTTAGTGGTTTTGGGTGGGACCATGTGAACAAAAGGATTGAAGTGGATGACGAGGTTTGGAGAATCTACGAGGAGGTAACTTCCAATGCTTTAATTCATATGTTATGGCATGGGATGATGTACTAAGCTTCTAATCTTCGTGTAGGCGTGGCCTAAGAAGGCCAAAGACATTGGTGGGAAGCGTTTCCCTTATTTTGAGGATTGGGAATTCCTATTCGGAAAGGATAGGGCGAACGGGGACGGGGCGGAGGTTCCTTCGGAAATGGCGCGATCGCAAACAAATGAAAATGCGATCCATAATGAAGACATTGAGGACAATGCCGATTGCTACTATCCATACTTCGGTGATGAATTTCATGGCACCCCCACAAGTGGACTCACGGGGTTGAGCAATGAAATTCCTTCGGGCTCGACACCTCCACTCTCCACACCTCCCACCTCCACACCTCCGGCCTCCATACCTCCGATCTCTACGACTGCACACCCCGCACGTCGTACGTCGCTCCCGACGTCCACTCCCCGTAGCTCCACTCCTTCACCCAATGGCGGAACTCAAAGGGGGAAGAAAAGGACACGAATGGGTGATGTGGGATCCCTTGCTGCTAGCATGGAGGTATGGCTCGAGAAGAGTGATAGCCATATGGAGAAAATCACTAATGCAATGGGGTATTCGAAAGACGTATCCGCTCGCCGCAAGCAAGTGCCGCAGGAGCTTGAAAAGCTTGACTTGACAGATACCCAAAGATTCAAGTTAGGTGCCATCATTTGTGCATCTGAAGACAGGTTGGACCAATTCTATGGCATTCGCGATCACTTGAAACAAGCTTGGGCTGAGGCCGTCCTAGATGGTATAGTCTTTGGTCCCGTTTAGGCATGAGGGGGAAGAAGTAGACGTAGAAGTTTTTTGACTTGGCCGATCTTTAACTCCTAACCATATGGCCCATTTTTTGAAGTGGCCGGAAAATCAATCCTATACATGTGGTCACTTGTTTTGTAATAGTTAGAGCCTTTTGTTCATAAGCTCTTCTTGTTGCTATGGTTTGTACTTATCATACGATGGTGTTCTTTTATGAAACTGAACATGAACAATGGTGTAGTAAGTTGTGTTTGATTTGTAATTGGGATGTCCAATGCAGGTATCTGGGTTATCTATGCATTCTACTCTTCTTGTTTATGGGCAATGATGAAAATAATTCGAACATTAATTAAGGTAGATACCTTGGCGGGGTAACATTAGTTGCAGCCATGAGTACCCTTATGATTGGTATGTATTGTCTGAGCCCAATCCAGGCAGCAGTACCCTTTCAACTACAGGTTACATGTGTGTGTGTGTGTGTGTGCGCCAATGGCTGTGTGTTCTCTGTTTATATGCTGCAAGTTTTGGCCTATGTTTATCAGGTTTTGGTCACTTTGGAGCAGGTTTTGGCCTCTGTTTTCAGAACCAAAATGTTAGTTTTGGTTCTGTTTATCTGGTGCAGGTGAAAAGTGTGTGCTTATCAGGTGAAAAGTGTGTTCACTCAAACCTGCAGGTTTTGGTTCAGTTTTGTGGTTCAGTTTATGCTTTCAAACTACAATGCTTGGTTCAGTTTTGTGGTTCAGTTTATGCTTTCAAACTGCAGGTTCTGGCCAATGTTTGTGGGTTAAAAATGCTGGTTTTGGTTCAGTTGGTTATAAAACTGCTGCTTTTGGTTCAGGATTTGGGATATGTTTGTGGTTTCAGACTGCAGTTTTTTTTGGCCAATGTTGGTTTGTGTCCAGGTTTTGGTTCACTTTTGTGGTTCAGTTTGTGGTTAATAACTGCAGTGGGTGGTTCACTTTGGTGCCTGCATTTCTGGTTTTATTGAGCAGGTGTTGGGGCCTCTGTGTGTGTATTGAAACTGTTGGGGTTTGGTCATGTTGTCTGAACTGCATTTGGGTGGCAATGATGAATGTTTTCTGAGTCACGAACTGAACAAAAACCTGCATGTTTGGTGTGTTCCAAATTGCAGCCACAAACTGAGCCAAAACCTGCAATTTTAACCCACAAACAGAGGCCAAAACTTGTGTGTGTGTGTGTGTGTGTGTGGCTGTGATGATAATTTAAGAAGACCAGTTGGGGACTTAGGCAGGGCAACATGAGAGGGTCATTTGGCAACTCATGTTGCAGCCTAGTTGGCTCATAAAGTTGTGTACAACTCTGAGCCAAATGCCTTAATTATGTGTGTGTGTGTTAAAACTGCAGGGGCTGGTCATGCTTTCTGACTGCATTTTTGGGCAGTTTTCTGCCATGGGTACGTTCGATCTTAGCCCTAGATTAGTACTCCGTAATAGTTTCTATTAATCTTGATATGCTTGGTTGATTTGTGGTTGAATTTAACTCGCAGGTGAGACTATGGACTTGAAATAAGGTATTCTTGGTACAGTTTTGTGGTTCAGTTTCTGAGTTCAAACTGCAATGCTTGGTACAGTTTTGTTCTTAGCAGGTTTTGAACTCTATTGCAAGTGTTGGTTTTGGTTATGTTTTCTTCCTGCATTTTGTGGGTTCATAATGTCAGTTTTGGAGCTGATTTTGAGTGGCTATGATGAAACCTTTCTGAGCCAATGTTTTTCCTTTTTAAACTAAACCAAAACCTGCAGTTTTTAACCCACAAACAGAGGCCAAAACCTGCAGTTTAACCTGAACCAAAACCTGTTTTGTGGTTCAGTTTCTGGGACAAATGCAGCTCTGTGTGTGTGTGTGTGTGTGTTTAGGTGGCTATGATGAAACCTGTCTGAGCCACAAACTGAACCAAAATACAGCCGCAAACTGAAACCAAAACCTGCAATTTTAACCCATTAACAGAGGCAAAAACCTGTATGTGTGTGTGTGTGGCTGTGATGAAATTTGAACGAGACAGCTTGGGGACTTAGGCGGGGCAACATGAGAGGGTCATTTGGCAACTCATTTTGCAGCCTAGTGCCTTACAAAAGCTTTCTGAGCCAAATCAATACATTAGATAAAACTGTGTCAATATTTCTGTGCATGCTATGGTTCAGTTTTTTGGCTGCAATTTCGATCAGTTTTCTGGCTGCCATTTGGTTCTGTTGTGTGGATGAACGTGCAGGGGTTGGTCATGCTTTGTGGCTGCATTTTTTGGTGGGCAGTTTTCTGCCATAGGTTTGGTTCACTAAAATCTGCAGGTTTTGGTTCAGTTTATGCTTTAAAACTGCAATGCTTGGTTCAGTTTTGTGGGATAAGAAATGCATGATAACAACTGCAATGCTTGGATCAGTTTTTGGAATAAAATGCAGGGTTTTGGTTCTATTTAGTGGGTGCAATGACTTTCTGTATCCTGCAGTTGTTCTGTTATCTGCACTGGTTCTGTGTTCTGCTGCAAGTTATGTTTGCTGTTAACAGCACTGGTTATGTTTTGTGTTCATTTGGTTGACCACTCCTGGTTGTGTACTCTGTTGGTGGGTAAAAACTGCAGGTTTTGGCCAATGTGGGTTGGTTAAAACTGCTGCTTTTGGTTCAGTTGGTTAAAACTACTGCTTTTGGTTCAGTTTTGGGTTATGTTTGTGGCTGTGATGATAATTTAAGAAAACCAGTTGGGGACTTAGGCGGGGCAACATGAGAGGGTCATTTGGCAACTCATGTTGCAGCCTAGTGCCTTGCAATAGTTGTCTACAAATCTGAGCCACATGTTAGCAGCTATTTTACTACAACATTCCTCCTATTCATGGCTGCATTGTTACTTGTGTCCTACAACATTCATCCTCATCTTTTATGAATAAACCCTCATATGTCTCTCGAGTCTCAACGGAGACTTAGAATGTTATTTTTTAATAGATTACATCCATCTTTTATCATAAAGTTTGTGGTGACTTATAATATTCTTCTCGAATAGATTATTCAATGACAGGTGAACAAAAAGACTACTATTGGGTGGTTTTCGTTGGCCATAAACCGGGCATCTATACAACTTGGGGAGAAGCTCAACTCCAAGTTAATGGATACTCAGGAAGCATGGCGAAAAGGTACAAGACATTCGATGCAGCCCAAGAAGCATTGCTGAAGTTTCACGAGGAGAGATACGCCCTCAAAAAGTTGGAAGACAAACATTTCACATCCACAAGTGCGTTGGGAGTTGAACATCAAATCAATGGGTGGAAGACGTACGTTGTATTTCTTTTCTTAGGTTTCGTAGGTTGTATTTTGTTGGCACTTGTTCTCGATTCCGAATGAAGTTGAACGTTCCAAGATTATGTAAAATATCACGTTATGAACGGAAACAAGTTGTAACATTATTTTAAATTTAAGACGTTCCAGCATCATGAACAGAGACGAAAAATCACACAACATCCATGGGTAATGCTATTTATTCTTCCGCCATCTTGACCTACTCCTCGGGCTCCTCGGGAGGGGGAATGAAGCAAACACGCCAATCATCAAACAGTGGAAATTGAACACCTCTTGCCTCCCTAGCTTGTTTGTTAACCTAAGTCAAAATGAAAATATTAGGAACAAATAATATTTTGACCTTTTAAAAAATTTAATAACACTTTATTAAGGCTTACTTGGAGGAATGCAGTCCAAACATCGTCTTCAGCCACCACCATGTTTTGACTTGCATCCCATTCAAACCCGGGATGATCAAGTAGGTTCACAATGATGAAGCAAGTATGGCGCCACTTCTTTATCTTCGCTTCAATATGCCATTCCTCAATGGCAGCATCAGGAAAATCACTGTCCATGATACGCTTCAAATACCTCAAGTAACCTGGACGAAAGTGTCCACTCCTAGTGGTCCACAATCGGGACTCCACCATTGATTTCAGTACCGAAATCAACAAGATCTCTTCAGCCTGGACCCAATTGTGACGAGGAGGCGGACGACTAGCCATACAACAAAAATGAAATCTGAGACTTGTTTTGTAATTGAAATTTTTGAATGAGTTTGACAATGAATCAACTTGCTATTTATAAGCAAAATTTACCAAGTAATCTACCACATATCCACCATTCAATAACATATCCACCATTCACCATTCAACCAACTTCTACTCTCTATTCTAACCCAAAATCATACTTTCCATTCAAACCTAACATTATTTGTCTTTTGTTTTTCAAAAATTTCACTTTACAAAATAATTGAAAAATAACTACAAACCATTCATTAAAAAAAACGTTTTTTAATATTAATTTTTTAGAATATACATTTTTTAATTCATTTAGTTTTTTATACTTTAAATTTTCCGAAATTTATTAAATATAGTGATTTTTGAATTAATATACTTATTTTCATACATAATCAAATTTCACACTGCACATGGACAAAATAGTCATTTGACAGCTTTTCCCATCATCCACCCCTTCTTATCCCCCTCATTCTATACACCATCCAAACAACATCAAATTTTATCCCCCTATTTAATACCCCATCCAAACCACATACTATTTTTTCTCCCCTCCATAGACATCAAATCGATGTGGGCCAACCCATCAAAATTAATACCCCCTACTATCTTATCCCCCTTCATATTTTTTACCCCCGATTTTTTCCCCGCATCCAAACGGGCCCTAAATGGTTAATCACAAGATTTGTGCTTGAAAAGTAGAAATCAATGTTGTTGTCTCTCACTTTCTATTCTTGCCCAATCGATCACCCCCAACTAAATTAAATGCTTATGGCTGCTAGCTCATTTCTGCACAGATAACCAAAAAATTTTTGAGAATCCTTCCTGAAATGTCTCGTCTTTACTACAGTAATTGAAATAAATAAATATAAAATTGATGAGCCTCAGCTACGCAAAACTAATAAGCATAAATGCCGCTACTTTGTCGCTAGCCCAAGAGTTTAGTCCAATTGGTTAGTAGGTTTGCTTTCCGCACAACTGACTATGATTTGTTGAAGTACGTGTAACATGGCCCGTGACAGTCGAACCAGAAAGAAAAAAAAAAAAAAAAAACCCTGCTTTGTGGACCATTTTGAAAAGTCTTCTGCCCCTTTTCGGATAGACACATGAAAAGTTTTTTTTTTTTTTTTTTTGGATCGGTAGACACATGAAAAGTGTTGAATCCAATTTAATCACCTTATAGGCTTTCTTACCTTTTGTCGGAGGAGCCAGCGGTGGTGGCCCTGGTGGGGTTGATGCCATGCGGCCACAGCTCTTCCACTTTTTTGGGCAAAAGGTGAAATTACACCGAGACCTCATCGTCTATATGTTTTAGACACAAAAATTCTCTAACATTTAAAGTTGTCCATTCAGAACCCCTCATCTATATGTAAAAAAATTGGCCAACTCTACTAACGGAATTAGGAGAAATGACGATTCTACCCCTTAAAACTTGCTTACACTGACCCCATCATCTATAAAATAAAAATAAAAAAATCGTCCACGTTGACCCTTTCATCTTAACAGTCTTTTACAGAAGAGTGCTGATTGATTTACGGTTATAGATGAGGGGGTGCTTTGGGGCATTTTTAAAGGTTAGGGACTGTTCGTGTCCAAAATGTATAGATGAGGGGGAATTCTGAGTAATTTCATCTATAAAAAACAAAGATCATAATGAGAAATACAAATTAAGGAAGCAATCAAATAATTAATGCTCTAAATGTCCAAGTAGAGTGTAGTAATCGTTTTGGAGATATAATAAGGAAGCAGTATTACCGCTCTGTTTGTTTTGATGTAAAATTTTTTATATTGAGAAATATTTCTCTTGTAAAAGACTTTTTACGAAAATGAATTTTTTATTTTTTTATTTTTCAGTGTTTCGTTGGCATAACATTCTTTTTTTCCCAAATGTATTTGGTTTTCTTCTTCATGTTTTGTGTGTGATATTGCCACTAGTCGGGAGTGTTGTTTTTGGTAGACCGCTCGGTGCTATTTTGACATGGAAAGAATGGAGCACCCCAAAGGCGTTAATGGTCTAAGGGCTTCTAAAGGTGACTCAAGGGAATATCAAGCGTTAAGTCATTTTACCGTCTTAGATGGAAATCGTTTTCCCAAAAAAGATATTTTGCATAATTTTGTCCAACCAAATAATAAAAAAATGAGTAAAATTTACATCCAAACAAATGGAGCTTTAGAACATTGTAAAGATGTTAATTTTCGTAATTCGAACCTGTGCAATTACTCGAAATTCTCAGGAGGGTAAGCAAAGGCAATTGGTCAAGAATTCCCTCCGAAAGACAATGTTGATGGATAACCTAGAGTTTACTCTTAAGCTATATTAGTAATTTAGATTCTGTCGAATAATGATACTAACCATAGAATTGTTTATCCTTGTTTTGCAGGTATAATTGTTCGTGTGTTCGGCGTTGAGGGCATGATAATGTTATTGTCTTGGATTTTGTGAGGATGGTTCGATTGGCCTTGTTTGGTTGTTCAGTTTTGTTGGGTCTTTCTTAAGCTTTGTTGGGTTATTTTGTGATGGCTAGTGTGTTTGGTTAATTGTATGGTTTGTTTTCATATAGTTGTACTGTTTATTTTCTATCTATGATAAGTTTATGATTTCTCAAATGTGATACAGATCATGTCATCTCATGCACTTGTGTTCTAATTTATGCAACTCATCCCTTAATAAAATTTCAGGTTGGACTGTGATTCACCTACCTCTGGTTGGCTTAAAGGGCTGCAAACAAACCGAGTTGAACCGAGCTTTGTAGTGTTCCAAGGCAGCTCGTCCAAAATTAGTCATCGAGCTTGGCTTGAGCTCGAGTTGATCCAAAATAATTGAGGTCGAGCTCAGCTAGTTTAGTATATATCAAGGTGTTTGAGCTCAATCATTTTACTAAATGAGACTCTATGAACGAGCCCGACCGCTACAAACGAGCCAAGTTACACCTAACTCGAGCTCGGTTTGCTTACTAAGTGAGCGTAAATCTCAAGCTATGTACTAGCTTGAGATTGGTTATGTTTACTACAGAAATAAATGGAGAATAAGCTGAAATTAAGTGAGAAAATCCACATTTTAAATACTTTAGGCGGGTGTTATACACTTTCAATCGCTACCCAAGTGGTAGTGGAAATTAAAATGATTAGGTTTAGGCAAAAAGTAAAAACTATGTACTAGCTTTCTTAAGATGCCAAAACCAACTGAGCTGATTTTTTGGTTTTTATGATTTGTCCTAAACATGTTTGGAGTAAGCTATGGTACACAGGGTATACCGTATGTCTAAATTATGACAATTTATGATTTTCATTACGCCGATTTTTGGTTTTGCAATGCATATTTATGATTCTAATTACGACTTGTACTTTAAAATTTACCTGTTGAACAGGTCATTTGTAACGCCCCGATTTTCGGGAACAAAATAAAATAATTCTTTAATAGAATTTTGCTAAATAAATAGAATTTTCCAAAATAAAGGTTAAGCTATTACAATCTCAAGATAAATTTACTGTTTCAAACTACATTAACTTCAGAGCTGACTCTAGACTTGATACGGATCCCAAGTATACTCGATCTTCGTTCCTGATATTCTTTCTGTGTCGAACTGCACCATCATTGAATCATCTCCGTTGAATCCTGCGCCCTCTGGCAAATTGATCGCCGAAGCAATCGATTTACCAGGATACAGACGTATCCGTGAGTGATAAATCACCCAGTAGAATAATCTAACCCAACCACCCCTCTTACTTTACAGCTAGCAAGCAATGAGATAATAATAATAATGCGAAAAGTAAAATAGAGATTTTCCACATAAACCAATTTATTACTATCCATTAACCCTACGTGAAATCTAAGATCTCATTCATGAGATCCTTTCCTCCCATAACCACTAACTATGACCGTGTCATGGAAAATCCCCCCCTTGCTTGTCCTGCACACGAGGTTCTAAACAAGTTCATCTAAGTTATGTACTTCGCATGAATTCATTTACAACCATAGCAGGGGGCACGATTACCCTTTGGAACTTCCCATGGCGTACCATACATTAGGGTCGCACCATTCCTAAGCCACTAACTATGACCGTGTCATGGGACAATCCCCCTTGCTGGCCTTGCAAGGCACGATTACCCTTTGGAACTTCCCATGGCGTACCATACGTTAGGGTCACCACAATAAATGTCATCAATCCAGGGCCCAACAAGTCACCCTTGCCATAGCTATGGCCCAAATCACAATTCCACAATTTCATAACTCCAACACTTCACCATTTTTCCATTAACTCAGTATCGTCTATGTGAAATCTATTCGCATACCACCCCATGTCTCTAGGGTCCAATTTAACATATCAATCAGAGGTTGTAATAATAGATAAGCAATCAGAATAATAATTGAAATAAACAATAAGCATAAAAATCACGTAACCTTTTATGAATGGGCCGAAACATAAACTTAATAAACTTCAGGGGCAAACTTTAATAGGTTAGCAATGCATGAGGGCTGAAACACATCACTTTAATAGATAAAGGGGAAGACTGTAATTTAGGTTTCATATTTTTTTTAAAACCAACCAACAAAAAGCGTGAACATTAACCATGCTTATGAACAGTGAACAGTGAATGTTTTCGGAAAAAAACTGGGTTTCGTTCATTCGATTCTAATTTCGATTCTTTTTCTTTTTAATCATAAAAACTAACATCTTAGCACGTTAATATACTTAGGGGGAGATAGGGATAGCAATTAATCTACCTTTAATCCGGACAAAACGATTCGGTGGAGTCCGGTGGATTTTCGTTTGCCGACGAAAGATCGATATTCTAGCAGTAACTTTAGACTGGAATAACTTGACCAAACCTCTGCCGTTTTGGACGATTCTTGTGTCTAACGTGAAGATCTTGAAACGCTCTACAACTTTCGTGAAGAAGTCTAAGCCCGAAAACCATTCGAACTAGGAGAAAAGTGGGGATTTTCATAAGTCTTGTGTGCTGTCTGGAACAGAAATCCGAAAATTTCACCGAACTTTGGACGGCGATAACTCTATCAATACTTGATCTTTTTGGGCGATTCTTGGGTTGAAATCGAAGCCCTCGACGCCCTCTACAACATTTGTGAAGGAACTCTGGCCTAAAAACAACATTAGCTAGGAAGAAACAGGCCATAAACAGTGGTACTTGATATGGACGAGAATGGAGTTGGTTTTTGGTTTTTGTAATGGACGAGGAGTAGCGTGGTGTGCCCTAGGGTCGAAGTAATGGGATATTTATAGGAGAATTTTGATGAGGGTGATAAGATTGTATTCAAAAAGGTTTCTATCTCTTAGGCTTTGAGATGGACGAGATGATGACGAAAATACGATAGGGAAGAAGTAGAGATGGAGTAGGAGTAGGAGAGATGGAAGAGAATTAATGTGGGGAGAGAGAAAGATCTATACACGGCTGGGAAAAAAAATTGGTTTGGAAAAATTCTATGGTGTATGTGGCACACATGGAACCTATACTAAAAAGAAATCTTTATAACTAATTTACTAAAAATAATCTTACCGGAATAAAATTTGCAAATCTAATAAAAAAAAATTGGGTCAAAAATCCGGGTCGTTACATCATTAGCAGGTTACCCATAATTAAAAAATATTGTTATTATGTAACCATAATTATTCGTACCAAAATCCATAATACTTGTACCCTAACCAAATATATTCGTACAATATCAAAAATTAAATAATGCTACCCACAAATGTTATAACAACACCATAAATTGACATTATCTTACCAAAATGAGTCGTACCAATAAAAATTTGACTCGTATGATATTCTGTAACAAAATCAAAATATGTCGTACCAGAATCAACAATTATTGTAAGCAAGCCAAAAATATTTTTAAAATGCCACAGATTTTATAAAATAACCACAATTGTTATGACAATACCTAAAATTGTCATTTTCTTAACACAACGTGTCGTATCAAAAGAAAACATATTTAAATACCACAAATTATATAACAAACCACAATTGTTATGACAATACCATAAATTGATGTTTTCTTACCACAATGTGTCGTACGAAAGGAAATTAATTAAAATATTTCGTAATAATATATGTCTAAAATACCACAAATTCAGTAATATAACCAAATTTGTTATGACAACACCATAAATTGACGTTTTCATACCCACAACTTGTCGTATTAAAAAATTCAATCGGAATGTTCAATTAACGATAGTTATAATCAGCAAAATATCATATCACAAATTCAGTAATATAACCAAATTTGTTATGACAACACCATAAATTGACGTTTTCATACCCACAATGTGTCGTATAAAAAAATTCAATCGAAATGTTCAGTTAACCATAGTTATAATCAGCAAAATACCACACCACAAATTTAGTACTATAACCAAATTTGTTATGACAACACCATAAATCGATGTTTTCATACCCACAATGTGTCATATAAAAAAAATTCAATTGAAATGTTCAGTTAACAATAGTTATAATCAACAAAAGATCATACCACAAATTCAATTTTATAACCAAATTTGTTATGACAATACCATAAATTGGCGTTTTCATACCCACAATGTGTCGTATAAAAAAAATTCAATCGGAATATTCAGTAAACGATAGTTATAATCAACAAAATACCATACCACTAATTATTTTCAATTCCCGCCACATTATTTTTTCAAATTTTAAAATTCCTACCATATTATCTTAATTTTCAATTCTCTTCACACTATTTTTTCAAATTCTTATTTGTCACTACACAATACCTCAATAATTTAAACTAAAAATGAAGTTTTCGCTCAAAATTTTCATCCAAAAAATTCACGAAAAGTAAGTACTATACCCAAATTTTCAAATACAACTACAATTTTCTCTCAAAATATTAGTCTAAATTAAATTCTTTCTCTACAAAATTTAATTCAAAAAATCAAAATTCCTTCAAATTTTTGTGGAAAAATGAGAGGTCACTAAAACAAATAATTATACAACTGTCTCAAGATACGGATATTAAGGGCGATGCACTTAACAATTGGCACTATATATTTGACAGACGGATCGGTGCCAAACCTTCACCCTATGAATACAAATCCAAATTTAATGGTGGTCCTTAGAACTAGGTTGTGGAAGTACAATCTAAATAATTTTGTAAATTTATTGTCATTGTACTTTCTTTTTAAAAAAATTATTATAGTCGACATACTGATTTACACCAATAGAAAGTCTACACACAGACAATCTGTGCATAGATTTCGTTGTGGGGCCCACCACGGGTCCCACACAAATCATCCGAGCCGTTCATTAAATGTAAAACATTTTTTCAAGGGTCCCTGTAAAAAATAAGCTCAATCCGATATCTATAGGTACTCGATCTAACTATATAACTTTTCATTATCCGGAAATCTGAATGAAAAGTTAGATGGTTGGATGAAGTACCTATAAGTATAAGTGGGTTGGGCTAAATTGGGTAAGTTATAAGTGGGTTGGGTCTTTAATGGGTCATTGACCCATGTAGACCCAATTAATTAGGAGTCCAATTACCCATACCCAACCCAACCCAACCCAACCCATTTATTTAAAATTAAACCCAACCCGCCCATTAACCCAATTCAAATTAAATATTTTCCAAACTATTTTTTTTTTTTAAATAACTAACTTCTAAACTTCCCATAAGTCATTCTCCCAGGAATTTGCTTACTACCACTTTTAGTGATTAGCAAATGTAATGTAACCTCCAATCTAGAGGCTGACGAAGATCAGCGGGTTAAAACAAAAGGAGAGAGAGAGAGAATTTTATTTTTGAGCAAAATCATTTTACTGGAAGAATGTTTTCCAGTGTAAACGACTTGACCACTCAAGGCTCGGCTCAGCTGATTTTACATTCTTCTCGAGCCATGGGTTCTAATCGGATTTTTGCTAACCAGTTAAGAGCTGCAACGAACTCACCACTCAAGGCTCGGCTCAGCTTGGTGTTCGTTTAGTAATTGAGTCAAGTTCAAACTCAAGTTTCAGGCTTGTATAGTAAATGAGTCGAAGTTTGAGTTCGAATTTTTGGTTCGTTTAGTATACGAGTTCACTACAAAACTTGGCTTGTATTGTAATTGGAATTCGTAACATGAAACCGTTCAAACCAAGTCACCAGTTTTCGATTTGACCAAGAAAAAGGTTCGCTTCACGTAATATGTTTACTTTTGTTTTTTTCATTTATGTGGTAGTTCTATTTTTTTTGTTGGGTAATGTTCATAACCCATTGGGCATTTAAGTTGACCCAATTGAAACCCAATTAAGACCCAGTAATAAATGGGTTAGATGGGTTTGGACCCATTCTAACCCGACTAATAAATGGGTTGGGTTGGGTCTATTTTTAATATGTGGGTTTGGGTTTCTTAATGGGTCTGGGTTCAATTTCCCCCCTCTAAAAGATAGAAGCTCAAGTCTTGCACCCTTCAGTCCCTTTTTTTTTTTATTTAAAGAACGTTGTTTTTTTAGGTTAAATTATGTAGTTAGTCCTTGTGGTTTCATACTTTGACAAATCTAGTCGTTCAATTTCAATACAACAATAAAATCTAATAATGCACCATCTGAGCCCCACGTAAGGTGTTTTTTTTAGGGTGATTTACCTATACACCCCTCCAACTTTATCTGTTTTTCACGGTCACCCCCTCCACGAATTTTCGCTACGGCCAGACCCCCTCATTAATGTTTTCGTTTGGGGGCCTAACGCCGTTGGACGGAATCGATGAAAAGACCATTTTACCCTCTTATATATAGTCAATACTTAGTCTTTTTCTTCCCACACCCCATATTCTCTCCACCACACCACAGACAACTTCTCTCTCTCTACTACAAAAAATCTTCTCCGGTTATCTTCTCCGGCAATACCGGCAAGTCGGAGATGGCGAGGAGGGTGGGCCGCCGAAGGAGGTGATCTACAAACCCGTTTACAGTTATTGGAACAAGATGCTACTAAACTTGTTCATAAATGGCAATACATCGGGCATAATTTTGAAGAAAAACTGTTCATTAGAGTCATTATGGAAGCTGTCGGTGAGGGAAGAACCATAACAATTCAAGCCACGTTCTCGGATTCGGAGAAACAGGGCAGCATCACGGACGAGAAGATGACCGGAGTTTTCAGTTTCACCGGAGAAGATGATCGGGGTACGACGCGTGAACAGTACACACCGCGAGTAGATCTCACTCTCTCCGCACTCGCCACCGTTGACCGGCGCGTGCGGTCTCCTCCGAGCACCACCAGCGACGTTCTGACCACATGAATTCACAACGAAGACTCATTCACATAGAAGTAGTACGAATAATTTCAACTCAAACAACTTGCAATCATGACGTTATTAGTTTCTCATCACCATACAAGTACTCACATATCAAGAGATATTCTCTCACAACGATTTATAGATTTCCACCTTGCAACTCATAAAACCGTACAAGTTACGCAAAAGATGTACCACATATCAAGCATAAGGAAAATGTCTTATGTATCCATGCCTAGCGTTGTTTAACTCAAAGGAATGTTTTACTTATGTTCTCTAAACCCTCGTTTCGGCGTCAAATGACTCATACAGAACCCAACGACCACTACAAAGCCTAGTATACTCCTAGCTTCGTCAAACCATTCAATTAAGTACTCAAGAGAGCCTGAGAACATCCGTGTCTCACCCACACGATTCTAAGGAAAAGGATTACCCGACGTTTACGAAAACATCTATCTTATTTTGGCCACCAAATCTTAACGGTTAAGAATTGGGAGATGAGACCACCACCATTGGAAAGTAGACCTTCGGTACATGAATTTCGATATAAAATTTGCCCAAAACGGAATTCGGATGAAGTTTCCGAGCAACCACGGCCATGGGCTTTGCAAAACCGTAACTCGCCACCACTCCACCGCCTTTGATCGGCAATTTCCACCACCTCCGAGCTCCTCCGGCGACGTTCCGACCACCGTTGTGATCGTCTTGAGGAGGTGAACAAAGCTCAGTGCTCAATCCTCGTTTTCGAGCAACCACGGCCACGGGTTTTGCAAAACCGTACTTCGCCGCCACTCAGCCGCCTTTGACCGGCGATTGCCGCCACCTCCGAGCTCCTCCAGCGACGTGCTACCCATATCCGCTCTCGTCTCGGTGAGACGAACCCAACCTTGTGCTCAAAACCTCCGTTCAACCACTCCTGCTCTAGCTCCAGTAAACTGTACCGACGCCTCCGCCCGCCGCGTTCGAACAGCCCGTGCGCCTTCCTCCGGTGATAAAACTCGACCCCGTCACCACCTCTGAGCTCGTCTCAGTGAGATGCACAAGACCCACCAGTCAAAATTGAGTTTTGACACCTCGATTCGAACCAGCCCATGAGCAGTACAACAATGGAGTTTCCGTGGTGGGAGGAAGGAATGGAGGGAAGAGAGGAAACATGGTTTGTTGAGGGTTGAGGGTAATATTGGAACATTTTATTATTTTTGAAATAATTTTAGTACAACAATTAACAGAACTGGACGGAACTTTAACGGAAGGGGTGTACGGGACAAAAAAACTTTAATGAGGGGGTCTGACCGTAGCGAAATTCGAGGGAGGGGGTGACCGTGAAAAACGGATAAAGTTGGAGGGGTGTATAGGTAAATCACCCTTTTTTTTAATCGAAATCGTCTATTTTTTACATAATATCAATTAGGTCATTCGTACCAAGAATGAAGTTGATGGCTTATAGCTAGACACTTAATTGGATGGAAAATATCATTATATTATTAAATTTGCGTGCCGATGATGGAGATTCCTAAACCAGATCAAGGCAAAAATTTACGTAGGTGACTTAATCAACAAACATAAAAAATTCAACGGAATTGATCGTCATTATTGTGTCACGGTCGCATGGCTACCTTACATTCAACTACAACAGAGGACTAGGTTTCATATCAAACATAAATTGAATGTACAATCTAAATGTCGTTAGTGAGTGTATTTTTAGAATGATCGATCAGGACTGTTAGGATGTCAAATTATATGATATTCAACATTGTCACCAAAATTAGAGATTATCGGATATCGACAACTACGTAATCGAAAGACTTTTAATGTATCCAGATGCATATTAATGTCTAATAATGCAACAACTGAGCCCCATGTAAGCAATTTTTTTTCGATCGGACCCGTCTATCTTTTACAGAATATGAATTAGATTAAATGTACCAAGAATGAAATTCATCGCTTATCGTTAGACCATTAATCAGATGAAAATATTCTTTTTTTATCGAATTAGGGAGCCGATGAAAAGGCTTTTTAAACCCGATAATAGCAAATAATTTCGTGGATGATGTAATCAACAAAGATAATGCAATCAACGATTTCGATCGTCATTATTGTGTCTCATTTAATGCATCCCGAAGTTATTGAGAACATCAGGTGTGCTCTCTCTCACAGTCTCTCGGTATGTATCTTTTTTTTTCCCGCTCTCTGTATGTATCTAGCAGCTAGGTATAATAAAATAGGGCGGTATCTCTAGGAGAATATGCCGATCTAAGGGCTCCTATTGCCAACTTATATTTGAGTCGTTGGATTAAACGGTTTATATCTTCTCATAATTGGAGTAAACCTAGCCATCTCTCTCCACGTTCATACTATAATCTTGAAAAACCCCAACAATCTGACGTTCTCTCTCTCTCTCTCTCTCTCTCTCTCTACAGTCCGACGTTCTCTCTTTCTCTCTCTCTCTCTCTCTCTCTCTCTCTCTCTCTCTCTCTCTCTCTCTCTCTCTCTCTCTCTCTCTCATAACCGCCAGCACCATTGGCACCATCGGCACCATCGTAAACCACCACAAACAACTATCGTTGCCACAATCGGTAAGAAGCCGTGTATCAATTAATCTTGGAAATTTTGTGTCTATTTGTTGGGATTTTCTATTGCCATTGTGCAAATATTCTTGTTAGGGCTCTTAACGGTGCATGGCATAATCATAACAAATTTAAGTGTCATTGTTAGGGCTCTTATTGTTGTGGTTTGCTGTTTTCAGTTGGTATAGAACCTAACCATAGCCAACCTGCTATCCCGGCCCGGTTTTGATTCTATACTATTAGCATCCAACCATTTTCATAAATTTTACATTGGACACCATAATCACAAAATAGTTCGGAAAATAGGATTGTAACTGATAAGGTCCTGGGAATAGAGAGTAGGTGCGTGGAAGGATTTTGGTCAGGAGTTGATTTCTGTCTTCATGGGAAGTGGAAAGGGTGTGGTGGCGGCTTAATTCTGATTCAATCTCATTCGTTCCCATAAACTAAGAAACAAGGAACTCTACTACATTTTTATGCATTTTTAAAATTGTGACAAGTTCCATCTTTAATTCTTGAGCTATCATTTGTGAGTGTTACAGTTATTTTCAGACCTCAATGGTTGCTACAAATCAGCACCTTCAGCCGAAACGGCACCATACCAACGCCTTTTTATTTTATAGGTACCTCTTACGAACTTCCTTCCTTCAAATTTTTTTTTCCACATTTGCCACATGTTCTCATTATTGAATTGATAATGTTTGTAGTCATGAACAGTTGAAGCACAATAAAGAAGGAAACCATCGACTAAACAAGGGGGTAAGCGTTTAAACAAGAATTCTTAACTTGTGTCCTATAAGTGATGCTTGTCTCTTAGTTTTGTTATTTTCATCTAATATTTTTAGGTCATGAAGAATATTGGGGATAGGTGGAAGTTGCTTTCACAGGATGAGAAACAAGTTCTTGGATATGGAACAGAATAGCTCAACGACATATTTTTTAGACAAGGCTGGACTACCAAAAAAAGCTCGACAGGTAATCGACTTGATACGTAGTTATCATGGTTCATAACTAACACCATCTTCTCTCATGCACCAAGAGAGGTTAATTGGGCTACTTCCAGTCAAGAATTTTTTATTTTTCTTTTCTACTTAATTGGCCTACCAAAAAAAGCTCAGTAATTTGTTCTTTTTCTTTTCGAGAGGAGAATCCAAACAAGAATTTCTCTGGGATCAATTGTGCTAATAGTCAACAAATTGAACGAACAACAACGACAAGCGGTGACCGAAATTGGATTAGGAGGTTTGTTGGGGATAAGGTGCACACGACTAAATCTTGAGTTGTGCGAATTCCTTGTTCATAACTTCAATCCCAAATCTTGTTCTTTGGATGTACATGATCGTCAATTTAACCTCACATTGAAAGACGTTAGTGATATATTGGGAGTACGATCCAACGGCTGTGACATTGACGATCGGGGATCTCTTGAAGGAATGGAGAGTTTGCATGAAAGTGTTGGAGTGGTCAATGGGGTAATTCCTTTGGATGGATTAAAAAAGTATCTCGAAGACGAAAATACCGTTGATGCTGGAGATGAGTTCAAGCGGAAATTCGCTTTATATGCATTAGGTGCACTTTTATGCCCAACCACGAAGGTATCCTTGAATGTTTCTTCCCTTCATTTCGTGAAGGATGTTGAAGTCATGAAAAATTGCAATTGGGGGAACTTAACATTGCACTCCCTAGTCTGCGGCATCAAAATTTACCAAGACGAAAAAAGGGTTAATATCAGTGGATGTTTGTTTCTCCTATTGGTATGTACCTCAATTATATTCTTACAATTGCTTGGTTCATGTGTTACCTACACAATATATAGATGTACTTCCATCAAATGAAAAAGCACCCACAAATTATGTAACGCGTTAACTTTTTCATTTTTGTTTGTTGTTCGTAAGGTCCCTTGTTATGCAGTTGTTGTTTTTTTGTCATGCAGTTGTTTTACTTGGATAATGTTTCTCCAACTTTCGAGAGCACGTATGCTACTACGCGATCGATTCCTCACCTGAATGATTGGGGTGATTCACAACTCAAAAAGACCTTTCGACTATTTCGGAAGTTGGGGGGATTCCGTAATGAGGTAATACATTTCGATCACATGCACACATACGCATTTTGATTCATTTCATACGTGAACCTGAATTTGTGGGTATGTTTGTATGACTAGGTGAAGGTTACTTTCAGTAAGCCGAATCAAATGAACGATCATCATGTCGATGTGGTAAAAACTGAAATTTATGATGACATGCGCCACGATATTGGTGAGCTAAAGCATACGATGATATCGATGAAAGAGAAAATCATGAATTGGGAACAAAAGACCAATGCACCTGGGGATGGGGTAGAGACACGTCAACAAATTGGTGAGCTTAAGGATGTAGTGTATAACTTACATCAAGTGATCATAAAGCACATAGTGCGTCCAGATCAATTGGCCGCTGCAAATGGGCTTGATTGTTTCAATTCAGTGGCGGAAAAAATGAATGATGAAGAGGGGGTGAAGGCAGCAAATAAAATAGGTGCGACTGCAAAAACAAAGATTGCCCACGATCTCATGTCAGAAAAAAATAATGGGGAAGAAAGTGATGACGGCCCATCAATAGAGTTTTTGGGCGTGAAGGAGCGGGCCCTAAAAAATGGTAGAAAAGGTCAAGTAATAAAAGAAAAAGAGGCCATGGGTTCACCTCCTGCTGAACATAGTTTGCCAATCTTAGGAAGTCAAAGAGGAAGAGCCGAGGAGGAGCAGGAGGTCATCGTGGAAGAGGTCGGGGACAAACTAAATCTAGCCTTATGCATGCTACTACTCAATCGGTCGACATGGGGGATACGTCATCATGCAATGACGACTATGTTGCTCCAATTACACGATTAGAAGAGGAGAGAAGGCCTGCTCCATGCGTTCGTTCACCTTATTTTGCTGATGGCGTAAAAAAAGTCCAAAAGGTGAACCAAGTCCAGACCACCAGCATGCTTACTGATGATGATGAGGATGTCGCAGTTGCAAATGTAAACCAAGTCCAAAACTAATAATATTATTTGTCCATGGTCTTCTTATAATTGGGCTAATTCCAAGTCATTTAACAACTGTTGTGTTGGTAACCTTTTGGCAGATGGGTAAATTTCTGGATAATCTTCTTGCACCATCGAATGAACAAATTATTTCACAGGTAATTAGTGTTTATTGATGTTGTTACTAAGGACTGATTTGCTTTAATTTGAAAAGTTCTACCGTATAAATGTAACTTTTGTTATTTTATGTGCCATAAAAAACAAGTCACCGTTGATTGAAAAAACAAGTCCATCTACGTTTCTAACTTCAGAGGAAGAAGAGATGGTGAAGTTTATATTTGATGAGAATTGCATACAAGGGTACTCAAGCATTGCCCATATTAAATTTTTTAATAATTTATGAGTTAGTTCTACTTTTAACCTCTTACTATTCTTATATGATGTTACTTCTGCCAGGGAATCTGTCATTGCAATGGGGCTTCATTTTACGAATTTGGTTGAAATTGGTACTCGTCAGTATATGTGTTGTCTGAAACCCTATGCCTGGATATGTACTACTGTAAGTATTGTCTTCGCCTCTCATAGATTAACCATTTCATTCTTTTTAATAATTTTACATTGTGCAGTAAATTTTGGAACAATCAATGTAGGTCATAAACCTGGTAGTTATTCAACTGACAAAGAAACAAAGGACGAAGTACCCGAATGGGAGGCATAGGATTTGGTACATGTCGGAATATGCCTCGGTGCATACTCTTTTGTTGCTCGGTAATCTTTAATATGTTATATAAGCCTATCTATTGGACTCGTGCACAACACGGAGTAAAAAAAGAGGTCTCTATTATGTCATTCAAATTTTGCAGTTTTGAGCGTCTACATTATGTCATTCAAATTTTGCAATTTTAAGCTTCTTTCCATATGTCCGTATTGTTGTTTATTGTATTCACTATGTACATGTAGCAAATGATCATTAAGAATGAGGAATACGAGGGAAACAATGAACGTGTAGCAGACTTATTCTTCAAAAATAAAGGATACACTGGACCAATTGATGCTTGTGAAGAGGTAATATCGCTACGTATTTGTATGCTAACATTAAAATAAGTATGACCAAAATGGTTGAATGACCACTGTCACGATAATGTTGTTTTGATGTATGTGTAGATTTATATACCGTTCAACCACGATAAAGATCACTGGTTGTGCTTGAAGATTGATATGGTGCAACATGCATTAGTTCGATAGGTTGTGTCGAATATCAGTACATCACCGAAAGCAGCGTAGTCCATCCGAGACTTCGAGTCTGCCCAAAACAATTTACCTAGCCGGTTGTCCTCATCCACGGTATACTTGAAGAAAAATAATGGGTCGGCATCGGCTCTCGCAGATAAGTAACCCAAAGCACCCTCTGCATCCCCATCTTTGAGTTCTACTCTGCGCTCAACTTCAATTTTGTTCTGCAGATCTTTGAGAGTGAAGCCCACATCCCCGTATCCCCCAGATTCATTGACCTTCAAATCCATGATCTGACCTGTCTTCACACCGACATTGTGCATAGCTTTTGTTTGAGCTTTAACCGCATCAGTCACACGCCTATGTGAGAGGAGGAAAGGCACACAACGTTTCTCTTTGAATGGATGGTTGTGTTCATCGTCAAAGTGAGTCACCACATATTTTTCAACTCCTTTATCATACCGGATGCTGAAAGTAGCTCGACATCCAAATCTAGTTTCATCCCTGGGGGTTCTTTTCCGATCCTTATGGTCCAAATGTTTTTTTGCTCTTCGACCTTGCTTTGAACATACCCATTTCCTCTTACGAGGCACATTGGCTTCGTCAACTATCAACCTATCTTTCCGTATGCTAAACCCCATTTCCTTAGCGTATGCATTGTAGAAGGCATGTGCATCATCCTCTTAATCAAATTTCTGCTCGAGAATGTCATTCTTACTACAACTGCTAGAATTAAATTTATCATTGTAGACATTTGCATGACCACCCTGACTACCATCGGATTGATCCTTAATATCTACATACCAAGAAAAGTAAAGGGCTGTAGTTAAAACAATTAAATAGAAACATATAAAATGGATAGCTATACCCAAGTGATGATTGGGTTTAACCATGAGCAATCACAAGAAGCTTTGAGAACTAACGGATTTATGATATTCACCAAATGCTTAAAAACAGTTCATATTTTATGGCAAGACTAATAAATGCTATATCCTGTATGAAAAGACAGTTTGTACTCTGTAGCATTCCAATTACAAAAAACATGCCTTCTTAGGACATCCTGGTAATTTGGCGAGTTCTGATTTTATTTACTTGGTTACCTTTAATATTACCAGGTGGTTGTGTGGAATACCCAAGAGTGGGACAAAAAGAAAAGCAAAATGTTGCAGTTATATGATGGGAGGTCGCCATCAGAAAATTTTCATACCCATGTCCTATTCCACCAGAATCAGGAACACTTCCTTACTGTTCATGTGACTCACTTGGCAATTTATGAAACTACAGAACTAAATCGTGTAAAGCAGGTTGCTTCTCTCTCTTTCTCTCATAAAGCGATTTTTTTTTATGCAAGTTTGTATAATGATGTTCAAATGTTTTATCTTTCACCCTTTCAGTGCGTCAATGGACCCTTCCGCGCACAAATCTCCCATGCAACGTTTTCCTGTGATAGCCAATTAATTTATGCCAGCTTTGTGGATGGAACTGTGTTGATTTTCAATGCTTCAATTTTCCATCTACGATGTGAGATCAATCCTACTGTTTACATTCCGTCTGAACTCAGGTACTAAAAGAATTAACTCAAAGCCCCCCATATGAACTGGGTTTTTTATGAAAGAATCAACTCTAGTGCCAAAACCATGGTCTGAATTCTAACTCAAAATCAGCACAGTTCCAATTAGTTCAATTTTCTCACAAACTACGATGATATGTATTACGTAGAGCTAATTTCCATCATACATTGGAGTCATATAGTTGAGAGATGCATTTTATCGAACACGTGGTTCGCAGTGAAACTACGTAATCAAAATTTTCATTCAACTATGAATAGCATTGATGTGATGAAGGCATAAAAAAACTACACAATAAAAGGTTTAACGAATTCCTTATCTATGGAAAAAGCCCTAGTTTTTCCCTAAAGAAAAACCTGATTTATTAACCCATGAAAGGATTCAATTAAAAGGAACAAGATGGAATCAGCCCGCATTTGCTCCCCTATCGTTATCTGTATGGTGAGAAATCACCGTTACCAGGCCCGAAGAGAAAGGGAGAGAGACTTACTGTCACGCTTGCGAGGACGCCGGAGTGAGTGGCCGCCCGAGTGTGGTCGTTGAAACAGAACGAGCAGTGGGAGGGACAGAGACGATAGTCTTATGAAATCAGACGGATTGAGATGTGGTAGGATGGCGGAGGAAATCGTCGGAGTGAGGTCTTCGAAGGGTAGTCGGTGGGAGGGAGGGAGAGCCAGAGAGGAGATATGGAGAGCGAGAGACCATCAGGGAGGGAGCCACATAGAGGAGATATGGAGATCGAGAGAGAGTCAGGGAGGGAGCCACCGTTAACCTGTTAAGCCATTTTTTCATTTTGTTAATTAACTTAATAAATGAGTGGTCCGGATTATTTAATTTTAAATCCAATGGTTCAAAATTATGGTGTGTACGGTACATCTCCTAATAAGGGGTGTGTACCATAGGACTACCCAACATGTTTAGGACTGATAATATGAAATTGATGAGCTAAAATCACAATTTCATTGATAAAAGTAGGCATTCGAACTGAAGCTTTCACATGCAACCTTCCCCAAAAGGAAGTACCAGTAGCAGCTTTTCAACACATCATTAACCAAATGGAATTGCAAGCATATATATTGGATTAGGCATATGCACACCATTTGAGCCTGCCTAATTTCAGCAAAATCACACCCTACTTGGGGCATAGTCCTCTTATTGTTCACTGCCTTCCAACTTGTCATAGGAATTCCTCCACTGATGCAAATGAAGAATCAGAATCAACCCTAGAGGGGTTCCTTCTATTCATCATCAGAATGCATATTGGAAGCCAAATGGTAAGAACACAAATACATAAAGAAGCCTGCCACTTTCACATATAAGAAGATCATACCAAGTGCACAAGGCTCCCAGTTGCAGCCAAAGTTTATGTATAATTACACACCATAGAGAACCTCAGAAACTAAAATGTTTAGTAACAAGAAGATTAGGATGCTACCGGTTCAAGTTAAACATCATCAAAGTACTTCTCTTCGGCATCCTGACTAGCCTCCCTCTGCCAGTGGTCATCCAAAGTTTCATCCTCGTCGATTTTTGAGTAATCTAAATGCTGATGATCTTCCCCCGACATAAACTTTTCCTGCATGATGTAGGTGAATTGGTCCATTCGATCTTGCATCTCCTCTGCAGATAAAGTTGTACCCTCCGAGTGCCTCTCTGTGGTTGATTGGTCACAATCGGAGGCGTCATGATTATCGGAAGGAATCTAAATAATTGAAATCGACAAGATTAGAATACCAAGATAAAATAACCAAAGTTACCAAACTATGCACGTATTATGACAAAGATAACAATACAAAAGAGATTAAATTCTATACGTGTGCAGCATAAACCTAGGCAATGTTCTAAAACAAGGTATTCCTCGCCGAGTACTCGCTCCAAGGTGCCTGACCGAGGGGACTAATCCCTACTCGGTGGGCATTACTCGCCGACTAACGTTAAGAAGTGACACATCACCGTCGAAAGGGAAAATTAAGGAATCTATTACACCTACTATATTGAACTAAACCTACCTTCTAATTGAAATGGTTCTGGTAACCTAGGTTTGTTTCTTTGGTTACAATTACAATAAAAAAAAAAATTTCCCTCGCACAATTACAATAAATTAACTGCTATTGTTTGGGATAAACAAAAAGATAAAAAAGGAATTATAACATAATCTTGCAGAGCTTCTCTTCTCCAATGGAACACACAAAAGAATAAGATCAATTCAATGTAGATATCTTATCGAAGCAAACTTGGCATATGATTTTCACCTTCGGAGAAGGCAGAATTCGGAAAGAACATTATTTCTTGCACTTGTTTTTTCTTTCAGTCCTAATGATTTATATATCATGATTATGCACCCAATATTAAGTTTGGGGGTGACTTTTTGATGTCATCGGAGAAGACAAACGTTGTGTTAATGTCTTCTCCGAATGTTCTTATTTTCCTTTTTAACTTTCTTTTTCTGGTAATCTTACCAAATACCAATAACAAATATGGTAATCGGAAAGTAAGAAAGCTAACCAAGGTTAAGTAATACTTATCAATTTCAAACGTAGATATAGTTAAAGATAGTTTTTGGGAATTTATTCCTTAATTTTCTCAATCATTGGTGATGTGTCACTTGTTTATTGGAATATGCGTAAACCAATATGTTTACGCTGCATGCATACAGAATTTAATCTCAATACACAATGGCTCATACATATTACAGAGATGAAAACTTCTGAGAAGAGGTATTGCATATTTTAGGTAGACTATTGATTATATAAAAACATACGCATGACAAGTTATTCAAAGAAACCTTTGACAAAACATATCCAAACTTTACACCAACGCATCCAGCATACCATATCGGCGTAGCCTAGATATTGTGGTGTGAATGATCATAAGAAAACTTCCTTCTGATCGAAGTACCTTTGAGTACCGAGTTCTAAGGTCGTACTGCTACAATTTTTTTATTCCAACATCAAGTACGAAATAGTATTTGAATGGAGTGTGTAACCAAAGGGAGCATAGAACATTTAATGCACGGATTACTAAGATTACGTACGCCAATATTAAAGTGGGTCACTATTTCCAGAGTAATATGAGAGATATCACCTCGGAACCTACATATATTCCTTAGTGCTTTGATGAGCCGAGCTGAGAAAAAAAAAAAAAGAAGCCTTTCATATTTGTGGATTGCTCTGAATTACCTGAAAACAATATTTCACTTGTCAATATTTGGATATCTCCATTGGGTTCTGTCTCCAATGTTCGAACTTCAGCCGAGTATTTCACTTGTCATGCAATCAGCCATAAGAAGGCTGAAAAATTAAGTTCAGGACCCTTGCCGACCAAACATTCTTAACTCCAGTCTCAATTTATAGGCCTAGCATGCTATGGGCTGCACTCTTAACTCTAGGTCAGCAACTCCAAAATGTGCCATCACTTTGAAGAAAGATGTTCGAGGTTTTAAGCAATGCAAATGACATAACATCATATTGTAACTATGGGTGTGGAAACAAACTCAGCACATGAGAGATGTTGGATCATGTCTATCTCAGCGTTAACTGAACTTAAATATGCATCAAGTGCCTGTCCCAGCATGCACCCAAGTATCATTCTTCCAATCCCTAAACTAGACCACAAGTCAAGTGGGAAAGAATTTCAAATAGAGGTACTCTTTTTTCGGAAGAAGTGTGGACATAGGAAACTCCTAAAATGAACTACAGGTAGATAAAGATAAGCTGAAACAGTTATTAGAAGTACAGTAACTAAAAACCAACTGCAATACCACAATTAGAAAAAGCAAATATACTACATAAACCTACGGTCCAATTTAGCCTAAAGGTTGGCGACGATAGAGGGATTGGAACAGCCCCTCTGTTTTCATCATATAAAATAAAAAATGAATACGGGGATGGGGTGTCATGGTCTAATGTTTAAAACTTGTGTCATTGTATAAGTAACGAACGGAGGACAAGGTGTCACTATAACAGTTTAACCAAACTATTGCTTTTGGGATATGTAAATATACGACATTGATAACATAGGCGATGCTTGCGCGCATATATACAACTATCTCACTTTAGCAGTCAAAGCCTCATTTCTGCTCTCGCTTGCATTGGTGACCACATGTCATTCCAATTGTATACAAAACCAATATGGGAAGACTTAGCAGCAGATTTGAAATTCTTAATTTAAGATATAGTCCTTTAGGTTTAATCATCCTTCTCTCTTTGCTTCTGCAGAGTTGAGATATAGGTGGGTGACGTGGGTCTGAGGTCAGATGCTTATACACTTGGTGGCATATAGCACTTTGATCTCCAAGCTATGCAGATGAATTCAAAGCCCAACTAAATCAGAGCTTGTTCCATAAGAAAAAATATTGACTTTTGATAGTCTTAAAAGCATTGACAGCGGAATGCCAATGGTTCCTAACTTCCTACTATGGCCATGCAGAAATGAAGGACCAGAGGGCACTCGGTAACACATTCCATCAGGTGGGTGGAAAGGAGAACAATCATGACTTCTTGTGCTTTGCACTGTACAATATTTCAAGTTATGCTTAATTGCTTATCCTATTTTGGAAAGTTGGTGTACGCGGGAGTGTCACCGTCTCCTATATTGTCCTGATTTCATCCACTTTTCAAATGATGGATGTTCAAATAGGTCTTTGAGGACATTAAAAGCAGTAACTGAATCATGTATCTTCAACATACAGCTAGACTCCCTTCAACAACAAAAAAAAGAAGCAGCAGCTAGACTAAACTATGTACGGCGGAATATAAATAGCCGGCTTTACAAGACTTAGTCTATGAGGTAGCAATAGAACAACAAATTTAGGAATTCATGGGAGCTAGGTTTGTTATGAAATTTCTCAGCAATCCATCAACCACACATAGAAATTTGGCAGACAGTAAAAGCCAATCCTATTAGCTGATTTGGATCAGTACTTGGTTTGTACTTGGGATAATTTTTGTGCGTTTATGTATGAGTTGTGCATTGTGTTGCTTTAAAGTTGTTTTTGTAGTTAATACTTAATACTAATTTTTACTATATCTATTGTGATACTTTGATTATTTCAGTACTTTACAGGTATGTGTTCGGCTTTGGGAGCAAAAGGGCATAAACTCGGTAAAGAAGTAATCTTCAAGTAAAGAACATTTCCGCGGGTGAAGAATTAGGGTATTTGAATGAGATGGCTGCCTAGTTTAGGATTACATTTTTAGGAAAGGAAGATTACATTCTTTTTTTTTTAATGAGTGTAATTAGTCTGACTCTTACATGTAGGTTGTGTTGGGAAATTATTTTCCAAGCTATGTAGTGAATCTTCATCCAATGGTTGAATTATGTGTTTTACATTGACATCATTTCGCATTTGGATGTATTTGGTGTTGAATGCAATAAAGTTTTTCTGTTTCTTGATATAAAATTAATGACGATGATCTTGTTTGAAAATGTTACTCCCTCCGTCCCTTTTTAAGTGTCCTGCTTCGTAATTCCAACTTATTAAAAAGACATCATCATTATACCTTTCACATCAACTTTTTCCTCCACTTTCCCTATTTACCCATCATCATTTCACTTTTACTCACTAATTTTTCAAAATGGAATCTACTTTTAGGGGCAAAATGGAAAATTCACCAACTTTTACTCACTAACTTTACAAAATGGACACTTATTAAGGGACAGGCCAAAATGGAATACCGGACTCTAAAAAAGGGACGGAGGGAGTAGTAAATTTGTATTTATAGTATTTTAAAAAAAGGCAAAAATTGGCTAAGATAGCGTTCATCAAATGCTATTGTTTACTTTCGATAGCAATCATTACATGCTGTAAAAGTGATAGGATAGCAGGCGAAAAACACTACCAAAGGTATACAATACATAGCGGGCAAAGAACGCTATAGAAAGTGAAGACTTTTAATAGCATGGGCTAATATAGCGTTTATGAGAACGCTATATATTACATTCCACAACGGACAATGAATGCTATGGAAAGTGTTAACAACAACGGACAATGAGTGCTATAGAACGTGAAGACTTTTAATAACATAGGCTAATACAGAGTTCAGGAGAACGCTGTGTATTACATTCCACAACGTTTTTGGCACGCTATGAAAAGCGTTTTTTGTTGTAGTGACATAAACAGGGATGATCGACTCAATAACTTAAATAAACAGCCAACCTTTTGCTTCTTCTAATTGAGACATGGGGCCAATGAACAGAGAAGGGAATATAAGATGGCAAAAATATGGCTTTGATAAAGCAAATTTCCAACAGGTATCTGTTATGGTGAATCTATCAGCACAACCCACAATGCATCAAAAGAGCCAATTCTACAAACACTTAAAAAGAAGGCATGCTACTATTAAATCTTCATGAAAATAGTGGATCTAGTAAGAGAGTCCCCAATTCAAAGTTATAAACCAATGCAAAAACAACTTATGGCTCCTTTACATATCTACATTTGAATAAAGTTTCTCGAGAGAAGAAAGATTTCATACCCAACTGGGTCATGCATTACCATAGAAGTCTGAGTTTTGATGGTAAGAAGCAATTTAGAAGGCATCTGTCATGTTGGAGGCAAGTGTGTGACACCAAAACAGCTAAATCCATCTGTGTTTTTTTTTTTCTTTCTTTTCCCACTTATAACGAAAAAGTAAGCGACGACAAAACCTAAGTTAACGAACAACTAAAGGGTCATAGTCATCACAAATACACTACGTGTATAAAAAAGACAGAACACATTTATTCACAAAGGATAACAGACAATTAGCACACACTATAGATATTTCAGAAACATAAGGTTCACCCAAGAATACCTGCAAAGGATGGGAACTCTCATTAGCTGCACCAAACTTTTCATCTTCTTTTTCTCCTTCCCCCGCTTCTTCCACCTCTTCTTCTTCTTCTCCTTCCTCCTCCTCTTCTTCTTCCTCTTTCGTCTGGTTCCCAACCCAGTCGCTCTGAACACCTAATCTCTGTTGTTCCCTTCTAATCTTCTCGACCAAAATGGACTCCTCTGACCACCTCATCAACGTCTCAGACAACCGCTCCCCCGGTCTCGGCATGCTTCTCTCGCTTGTGTCCTGAAACTTCCCCACGTACTCATGGTGCAAGTATGGCTCTCTCTCCCTCATGGCATCCTCTGAAAAGTACTGTCCATCACTTATCAACTTGTCCATGTACGCTCGTCTCCTGTTCTTGGTTTTCTTAGACCTAGACCTCAGTTCCTCCATTGTTGGGCTAATCAAAGGCCGTAGATGATTTAAATGCCAATTGATTTCATAGTCGTCTGTCATGATATCGAACTCTTTAAGCTCTTCAAAGGTCAATTTCGATCCATACCTTTCTGAATCCACAAACCAAACAAAGAGTTAGACATACTGAATTAGTGAATAAGTAGAGGTCTCTTAAGGTGTCATCGTGTGTATGTACATTACATACTTCATTGGCAGCGCTACAACTTCTGTATAATGGGATATAAACTAAGAATGGTAGATTTCAGGAAGAAGGTATACAGTAATTTTCACTATTGGACAACTGACCCAAGTAAACATTCAACAGATACTACAAAATTGGGTCCTCTCTCCGAGAGACTGAGAGAGGTTTGTCTTGCTTTGCAAGTTCGTCTCTGCTAGCCATGGCGGCAGAGTATGTTAAGCCTTTTCATCTCCATTTCTCTATTCTATTTCCTTCTCCCCATCCTTCTTTTCTTCCCTTTCCACGACCTACTCCCCACACATCTAACTTTCTCTTAACCCTTCCTTAATAACCTAACTTTCACCCATTATGTCTGATGATACAGCACCTCCGGGTGATGAACTCTCTCTCCGATTCAAAACCTTTACTCTCACTAACGCGGAAGCAAACGAAGTTACGATTCTTGGAGAAGATATCAAACTGAGTGAAGATGAATGCAGGCGGAGTCTCATTGGAAAGGTGGTTACATCCAAACCAATGAATCTGCATGGGATTAAAAATACTATGGGCTCTCCCTCTGTGGGGCAACCCCTCAGGGTTCAAGGTCATCGAATTGGAGACAATCTCTTCCAGTTTGTTCTGGGCAAAGAAGAGGACGTTATTCGAGTTCTAGCAGTAAAACCATGGTTTTTTAATATTTCTTGATCCTGACTAGATGGAGTACAGACATGAAGGTACAACAAATGGTTTTCCAACACTCACCCATTTGGATCCAAGTATGGGGATTGCCTATTCAATTCTTTTCGGCTGAGGTCGGAACAAAAATTGGGCAGTGCATAGGAGAGGTACTGAAAGTCGATATGCCGGTATAGGGGCACCGAGAAGGCAGACTAATGAGAATTTTGGTGACTATTAACATCACTGTTCCTCTGCGCAGAGGTATGAAATTAAAGTTATGAAGGATCGGCTTTTTGGGTGGAATTTCACTACGAAAAACTCCCCACGTTTTGTTGTTATTGCGGAGTCATTGGACATGATCAAGAAAGCTGCCTCAAACAAGCCAAGGATACGGAGAATGGGATTTCTATGAACGCTCAATACGGTATTTGGTTGAGAGCTTCACCAACCAAACGGCTGGGTGGAAGAAATACGGGCAAGGGGGAAACCAGGGGACGCCGGCATCGCCGGAAAAATCTGGAAATAACAAGTACACGGGTCATGGCGAGAATCGTAGGAAGGCCAACTTTCAAAATTCAAATTCTGGATTGAGATTGGAGGTCCGTGATTTGGGTGGGGCTGACTTTCAGGAGCGGATTGGAGATCAGATGGGAATGGGAAGTCGTTAGCGCTGAATCCTCAAAGGAGTATCCCTTACTTGTCACTGGTGCACTCGAAACCGTTAAATCCGGATCTCTTGGGCTATCCTTGGGCCCTAAGAAATCTGGGCCGGTTCAAACCTTCGAGCCACTCACTGATAATACTTCCCACGAGTTAACCCAAACCCCCACTTTATTAGCCCAAAACCTTACCCATCAGCCCATTTTAGCCAATCCCTCCCTGAATAAACCAAACCAGGATGACAACCCAATTGTTGGCCAACCTTCCAGAACTCCACAAACCCCATACAAGACCCAACCCTTTCCAGTGCTATTATTCCTACCCACATAACTCCACCCCAACCTCCCACTTTACCAAATCAAACAAATCACGCCCCAAATTCCTCCATTTCAACCTGCCTTAAAGTTTCTGCCGTCGCTCTTGAAGGAGCCTTCAACCTTTGGAACCAATTCAAACTCTTTGAAGAACACCCCTTCTCAGACTCAGAAGAAAAGAGGGAGACTGGTGGGCAGTAAATCGAAGTTAGACAAGCGACGAGGACCCAACGCTTTCCCAACTAGGGAATCAACTCCCTCTACGGGTTCCGAGCTGCGTGTGGGGGAAAAACAGAGCTCTGAAAAAGATGAAGATGAAGTATGTTCTACAGCTAAAAAACCTCGGCGTGCCAGGGTTGACTCCGAGCTGGACATGGACAGTGTTATGGAGGAGTCAGTTTCGACAGATACGGTGGAGGAAGCCAGCCGAGAATGGCCCCACGTGGCCAAATGAAGCTCCTATCATGGAATTGTCAGGGTTTAGGGAGGCCTCGGACATGCCATCAACTCAAATTGATGGTTCAACTCCACTGTCCCAATTTTGTTTTTCTTTCCGAAACAAAACAAAACAAAACCCAAAAAAAAAAAAAATCTGGTTGTAGATTTATCAGCATGAATAATGGCTTCTGGATTGACCCAATCGGTCTCTCAGGCGGTTTGGGTGAGTTCTGGAATGACTCCGTTGCTTTTGAAGTTTTTAAATATGGTAGTTTTTTCATTGATTTCAAGGTGAAATGTTCAGAAACAACACCTTGTCTATTTGAATCCTGATGATAGCACTTGTTATCAACAATTGAATTGTCTATCAGAGCATGTTAGAGGCCTGAATTCATTCTGATTTTGTAGTTTGGGGGGATTTCAATGACATACTGGATTCCCGGGAAAAGAGAGGAGAAGTCATGTGTGAACGAGGAAGTTTCACCCGTTTTCAATCTTTCCTCGATGGATGTGGACTAGCTGACATGGGATTCAGAGGATATCCGTTTACCTGGCAGAATAATCGAGGCAGAGGGGACTTTATCGAATCGAGATTGGATAGAGCGTTGGGGTCACATTCCTGGCTTCTCCATTATAATCAAAGCTACATAGAGCACCTGGACTGTATAGGCTCTGAGCACAAAGCACTGCTTCTTAACACTACTGTCAGAATAAGGAGACGAGTAACCCCCTTTCGTTTTGATGCTCGATTATTCGAGTCTGAGGACGTTAAGAGGATTGTGCAATCTGAGTGGGCACAGGGGATCATTGGCTCTCCACTTTTCTGTTTAAGTCGAAAAATCAAGAAGTGTTGATTGGCTCTAAAGTCGTGGCGCGTTAAGCAAAATCTCAATTCTAGACAGAAGATTGAACAAACAAAGGAGGAGATGAGAATATTAGAAACTCAAGGACGTGAATTTCACTCGGTGGAGTTAGCAGCCCTCGAGGATTGGTAGGCAGGGGAATGGGAAAGAAGAGTTGTACTGGCGTCAAAAATCACATCACAAGTGGCTGCAAGCAAGAGATCGCAATACAAAGTACTTGCATGCAAGCACGGTTGCTCGACGAAGAAGGAATCATATCTCAGGTGTAGAGAATGGGCAGGGAGTATGGATTTCAGACCAAGCAGGTGTTATGACCGAGTTCCAGAATTTCTTTTCAAGCCTCTATTCAAGTGAGGGCACCCCCCAAGCTCAGTTTGTAAGTAGCCTCATCCCTCATCAAGTCACAAGTTCAATGAACAACAATTTGCTCAAACCGTTCACTTCTAAGGAAATCAAGGCAGCTCTTTTTGACATGTATCCAAGTAAAGCTCCAGGATATGATGGTATGACAGCCGGATTTTTTCAAAGATATTGGGATATTGTGGGATTAGATGTATGTCGGGCAGTACAAAGTTTCTTTCATAGTGGGAGGAGTTTGAAATGCACCCAAATTGTCCTTATCCTTAAGACCTCTACTCCTACCAAGGTCACAAAATTTCGCCCCATCGGCTTATGCACCACAGCGTACAAGATCATTGCCAAAGTACCATGAGATTACGCATTACATCAGACATAAGAGAGGAGGGAAAAATGGTGTGGCAGCTTTCAAGTTGGATATGGAAAAGGCGGTTGAATGGGATGAGATTACCTTGAGCTGGTTCTAAAACGTCTTGGCTTTCATCCAAAGTGGGTTGGTTGGCTGATGGAATGCGTCAAAACGGTCACTTTATCGATAACAATTAACGGAGAAGCAGGGGATACTTTCCAACCCAGCAGAGGAATAAGGCAAGGGTGCCCTCTTTCGGCTTATTTATTCCTCTTATGCAGCGAAGGACTAACAGCCCTCTTCAATGATTATGTAAGTAAACAACTTATGCGTGGATTTCGAGTTAATCGTCATTGCCCGGTTATTTCTCATTTATTATTTGTGGATGATTCGATTATTTACTGTCAAGCAATGAACCGAGACTGTGAGGCGCTACATGATATTTTAGCTGCATACGAATCTGCTTCAGACCAGAAAGTGAACAAAGGAAAATCATCGGTTCTTTTCAGTCCCAACGCTACCCCTGAGACCCGTTCTCATCTGTCTCTGAAAGTGGGCATTTCTTTGGAGGCTCAAGATGCAAAATATTTAGGACTTCCAATCTTTCTTGGTCACTCCAAACGGGAGTTATTTTCTTATGTCAAAGACCAAGTGGTGAAACGGTTAAGAAATTAGAAGGATTCTGACATCAACCATGCTGGACAAGAAGTTGCAATCAAATCTGTTCTTATGGCCCAACTGTGTTACGCCATGTCTTGCTTTTGCTTACCCAAGACGCTATTGCAACAAATGTCGGCAGAAATCGCTAAGTTTTGGTGGGGCTCAAAGGAAGGAGAACGTAAAATCCACCGGATCAAATGGGAGAAGCTTAGCTGTTGTAAAGGCGATGGAGGCATGGGTTTTCGTGATTTGGTTGCTTTCAACAGAGCTTTGCTTGCAAAGCAAGGCTGGAAGTGGAAACTCGTATCCGGAGTACCATCTCTTTTCAGAAGTTTTTTCAAAGGACGATACTTTCCAAACGCATCCTTCTGGCACGCTCCGATGAGTAACCAATCCTCTTGGGCATGGAAACGTATAATCTGGGCTTGAGAATTTCTTGATAAAGGATGGCGTTAGCAGGTTAGATCAGGGGTGGATATTCGCATATGGGAGAATCCTAGGTTGCCCAAAGGTCCCTTTTTCAAGATTAACAGCAACACAGCAAGAAGGGACGGGGTAGAGAAGGTTTCTGACCTTATTGATGCTACCACCAAAACTTGGAAGCACTCTCTGGTCAGAGACATTTTCAATCAGGAAGATGTGACCTTAATTCTTTTGATCCCTACTAGTACTACCCAGCAACGATATAGAAGGATTTGGGACCTCTCTCCTAATGGACTTTTCACAGTAAAATCTGCCTATCATTTGGAAAAAGGAGGACTAAGATATCACGACAATGATCAAGTAGCTGAATCTAGCTCAAATGGGGTTTTATCCTCAGTTTGGAAAAAAAACTATGGGGTTTGGTTATCCAGCCAAAAATCAAACTGTTTGAGTGGAAGTGTTTCAACGGTGCGGTAGCGACAAATTTGGCCTTGGTTTCAATACAACTCATAACTGACCCAATTTGTGCCCTATGCGGGAAGGGGGAAGAATCTATCACTCTTCTTTTATTCCGGTGTGAGCATGCCGTACGAGTATGGATTCTCTCACCTTTTCACTTAAGGCCGGAAGAGCTTATGGGGTTTCGACACATGACTGATTGGTGGAGCTGTATCCAGGATAGCATAGCCCACAGACATCTCCCTTCTTCTGCTATTGGCCTAGGATTGGTTTATTGCTGGTGGATATGGTGGACACGAAATGATTTTATTTTTAACGGGATCAAATGGGTGACAGTGGCAGTTAGTGGGAAAGCAAAAGGAGACTATCACGAGTTTTTGGAAGCAAATGCTAAGAATACTTCAACTCCTTCTCTTTCAACTAGCACTGTGACTTGGGTTCGTCCTCCAATCAACACAGCGAAGATCACCGTAGATGCCGCCATACCAAAGAGATCCAATACAAGTGGAACAGGTGCTATTGCGAGAAGTGGGAATGGTGAGGTTCTGGTATCTCTTTGAACAGTTACACGGGAGTGAGCTCTCCTAGGGTCGCAGAAGCAATGGCTATTCGAGATGGGACGCAACTGGGAATTGCCATGAAGCTGTCACGTGTGATTATTGAATCGGATTCAGACTCGGTCATGCGGAATTGTCTTGCATCTACAGAACCCTCTGATGTTAGTGTTTTGGTACATGATTGCATTTTGCTTAAACAATCATTTGAGTTTTGTGAGTTTAGTTCTATTAAACATGAATGTAATCGTTACGTGATTGTGCTAAAAAAGCCCTAGTGGTTTGTCTGATATGTGGACAACCTTTCTGCCCCCATGGGGTTCCTTGCTCTATGATGTATAGGCTTTTGCCTACAGATGAATAACACTTGTCCCCTTTTGACAAAAAAAAAAAAGACAAGAAACACCACGCAATTCAAACACATCACAAACAAAGGTGAGATACAATATCCAGTAGCCACAGAATGTCCCTAACCCTTGCAAATAATCCTAGCGTTGTATCCGCAAGAACCAAACATGTTCATGCACAAACCAGAGGTAACCAAAATTACCTGTAAAATCAATTTCTGCCTTTCTGGAGGAAAATCCGACAAAATTTATTTCAAATACTATTATTTTCCTGGAAGCTCAATCGGAAAACTTCAAATTCCAATTTGGACACTATCAAAAAGAATTTCAACACAATATACTCTAGTATTTCGAAAACTCAGTGAGAAAATAGCCCCAGTGAACTCTCTGCGGGGAAAAACCCCACACAACCTCTGACAGGAAAAAGCCCTAATTGTGCTATATATATATATATATAGCTCCGCCCATTCCTAATTGCATGATTTTTTCCCCTGTTTATGTAGGTAAGAGAGCGCGTATATATCATATCTATGTATGTATAGAGCTAGAGAGAGAGAGAGAGAGAAAGAGGCAAGTACCCAAGAAGACGGGGAGGTCGCGGTGGAGGAGGTCGAGGAAGAGGGATTTGCGTTGGGAGGGAGTGGAGGCAGAGGGTTGTATGGCGCGAGGGAAGTAGAGGTTTTCGAGCGTCGATAGTCTCTCTGATATTCCTTCCACCGCTTCGCTTCTCAGACCATTCGTCTTCATCGTCGTTCCCTCCTGCATCGTCATCATCATCATCTCTCTCTCTCTCTCTCTCTCTCTCTCTCTCAGTCTTGGAGGTGGAGGGGGAGGGGGAGGGGAGGGGACAGACGAGTCGAGTCGAGTCGGTTTGCGCCAGTTTGGTACGTAGGTTTTTTAAGAACTTCAGGTTTCGATTGGACATGGGATTAGATTTGGAGGGATTATACCGTAAGAAATGATTGGATAGTAGTGGTATTATATAAGAAAGGTGGCCCCATATTGATGTGACGGGGAGATTAAATAATATTTGGTTTGGATAAAGAATAAAATGGAGTGATAAGTAGGATAAAATCTGGTATGGTCAGCTTCGTGTCAGGCACGAACCTGGGGAGTAGGTATCAGCTTCGCCCAAGCTCCCCAGGAGAGCAATACCTACAGCAAGGTAAGAGGGCGCCAGCTACGCCTAAGGGGTAGAGCTGGAGCTAGGTCTGAGGACCAGCTATGACACGAAGCAGGTCCAAACCCACCGAGTATATCACGCGATTAACCCAAATCTTACGGGATAAGGGAGAAGAACCAGTAAGACAAGCATAATCATCAATAAACATCGGATAAGGATTCCATGCTAAAACATGGTGCTTGTGGAGTTCCAGCTAAGGCAGGACTCCACTCACCCCACCGAAGCGATCCAGATATCCCCGAAATGCAGTCCTACTAGGACTCAACCTCCCATCAAATGCCTATAAAAGTGACGGTAGAACTCCAATAAAGGTACGCTCCACTCACAACCGAGAATCTCAATTCTCCTATCACATAGCAAGTTCAATACTGACTTAGGCATCGGAGGGTGGTTGGCACGCCACCACACCGGTAACTTTTGCTTCAGCTTTGTTTTGCAGGATCAGGTCTGTGCCGGATTCAAAACTGCTTCATCATGGAGAAATAAGATTGTTTTGTAGTTGAAATGGAAAAGAGAGGGTATTATCCGGGGGATTCCAGTCATATGTAAGCCCCCTAAGGGGTATTAGGGGGTTATAGAGGAGGGGGTATTATCAAATCCCCCTGACTTCCCAAAACACGCCATACAACCGAGCCTACGGATTAGAAAGGTGGATATTACAATCCCCCTTCACAGAGCCCTCAGTAAAGATAGGTCATCTCACGCCGTGAGTGGTCTCCATAAAAATAAAGAAAAAAAATTTAAAAAAATTGTTTATGTTCTCTAAAAAATCAACTCCAGCGATATCGATAGGTATATTTTTTGAATTTGTAGGAGGACCCCCTAAGTAATTATTTTAAATTTTATGGGTATTTTTATGTACTTTGTGGGACCCGATGTGCGGTGGCCCATGCGGTGGATAGGGTGTAGTGGTCCTAGATTTATTGATTGGAAAATGTTGTGATATGGTCCATTAAAGTGTCCATGAAAGAGAAACGAATGGTCCAAATTCACTCTTAATTTGGGCCACTCATTTCTCTAATTATTTTTGGCCGGTCCTAATTTTTGGTTTGGGTTCCATGTGGACCCCTTTTGTAAGTGTTATCTCATCTGAATAATCATGGCTTGTCTAGGAATATAAATATTTGCTATTTTTAATCTCTCCAATTAATTAACCCACCAACAGATAAGAAAATCAATCTCGCAAACGGAAAGCAATAAAAAGATGAACGCAAAGATATACGTGGAAAACCCTAAATGGGAAAAAACCACGGGAAGGAATCAAAACACTATACTCATTGTAAGGTTACAAACAAACCTATACTTACAACCTAGAATCGCTCTCGGTTGACCAAGGTTGATTGCCGAATCGCTCGTTCACCGCACCCAGTGCTTGACTGCCGCTGCCTTGAATCCACAAGCCTTCCACTATCCTTCGGAAATCCACCGAAGGCCAACTCAAGTAAGTTGAATCAAAGATTGGAAAGAAACTCCATGAAGTTAACCTTATTGCTCGATAATCAATTGATCATGTTTGTACTTCAAGAAACAAAACCGAAACCCCTTGGATGTTTTCTTAGGTTTGAACGTTCTTGGGGGCGGCTCTCATATGTTCGGTAGCCTCAAAATTCCAAAAGACCCGCATATAAATAGATGCTGGAAAAACAGGAAAGTTGCTCGAGCAACTCGAAAAGAACTTGCAGGTAGTGCTCGAGCACCATGTGCTGAAAGATGTTTCTATATATGAAGGATCTTGATTTCGTGACTCCATTTCCTTGTCCACGAAATACTCTGCCAAATCTTCATTTCCTTTGATTTCCTTCCATACAAATTACCTTATCAATCTCACTCTTGAATCTTTAATTCTCTTTCCTTATTCAGCTGCCATGTGCACAAAATCCTTTGAGAGTCTTGATTTTCTCAACTCCAATTTCCTTAACCAACTCTACCAAATTTCTTTGACAAACTATTATCTCAATTACAGAATATTTGATTTCCTCCACTTCCTAAACAGACACTCTAGAAATAAATAAATAAATAAATTACAACTCAATAAATGAGGATATAATTATATGTGTGTTTTATTGTGGAATTTGCCAACACAATGAGACCGTGGACTATGGTACTAACAATCTCCCCCTTTGGCAATTCCATGACAAAACATACATAACAACCTATCCCTTAACAGATTGATCACGGCCTGTGAAGCTGCAGAAATAAACACTGAGAAGACAATCTGTTGATCAATAAATTACTCCCCCTTTTTGTCACGGAATGACAAAGGTAAAACACTAAATCAAGAGATAATAAGCCCAAATGAAGCCAAAGAGTAAAAAATCAATTTAAGCCAAACTAATATGCCAGGTGAAGGAAGTAGACCAAAAAAAAACTCACATACCGAACAACCACCAACAAGTACGAACATAGCATAAGTATGAGCGAATATCAAACTGCGTCGCCCAGAGGTCAAAAGGAATTCTTTTGTTCTATATGACAGCTTAAAACTCATAACTCAAAAATGAAAAATCATGTCATAATCAGGTAAAAAAAATAAGACGAACATATTAATTCGAGTTATGAATTCTCAACCATTTGGCTCAGTAAAAGTCACTACATTTTAAACAAAAATGCATGGGAAAATTTGTAGATATCCCAAGCATGAATGAATCTGGAATTAAGTGCAACATGCGATATGAGTCCATGACATAGTGGGTGTGTGACACGTCAGAAAATATTAAGACCACCATCTTCGGATACAAGATTTCTTGTGTTCCATGAGAATGACAATCACCCTTTCTCCCACGAAGTCAAACCAAGCATGATGACACGAATGACATCCCAAGGCCTAACAAACTCCCCCTCAATGATTAAACACTCCCCCTCAACCAATGAGTATTTTGCCATATCAATTTCTATTGAATCTTCCAAACAAATACACGTGTTTTAATATTTTTACCCCACTGCCTTTTGACACGAATATTGGAAATAAGAGTACCTCATACCCAATCCTCGGTTACTAAGCAAGTGGTCCAACACAAATACCTTCACAAAGTCTATCCATTTTGTGACACGAACGCTCAGAGGGAGAGTACCTCACCCCAAGTGGTCGGTACTTGATGAACGCCCGGATAAGCAATAAGATTTCACATAATAGACCCCTTTTTCTTTTCTTTTTTCCTTCTTCCCCCCCTTTTTTTTATAAAAAAACCGAGAGAACACCGTATCCACTCAAGATGCCAAAAGGTCAATCACCGAAGAAACAAAATGAGACATTTTAATGGACATGAGAACCAACTATCCAATCTGGATAATCTTCCTAATCCTGACGTGTAAATGTGGCGATCATAGAGTCATAGGGCATGATGCAATTAATGTCCAAATATTGCGCATGAGAGGAGAATCAACAAGAAGAATCCATGCATTTGAAAAGAAAAAGTGCATTTATGTGATTCCCATGGCCGACTACACACAACTAAAGAAACATGCTACGTCCAACTTTTTTTTATTTTACTTTTGTTTATATGAATGTTTTTGGATTTTCAATATAAGCATGAAAACAAAAATAATAGAGAAAACCACAAAGTTCAAAAAGAACACCAAAACTGAGTAAATAAGACATAAAAAAAACATAGAAGGACTAAATAAAACACTAGAGAAAGACTCAATCAATTAAACGAACCCCAACGGAATTGTCAACAAACATATGACGTGAATAACTACCATTAAGATTCCACATGTTAATCTTTTTAGCCTTAGTAACCGTATGAGTAGCAAGACAATGCAAATCACATCTCCTGACCCATATGAGTTTGGTCTTCACCTGAGAGCTCTTGCCCTGACCGATAGACATATGTCTAGGTTTCATGTCTTTAGTGTGGCCATCATTATACCCAACTGGTCTAGGCATTTGACCATTGTTCCATCTAGGGACAAAGTTATCATAAGACCATCTATTGTTAGTGGCATAAGCATGTTTAGCATTGGGATAACCATGCAATTTAAAGCAGTTTGGTCTAATATGACCCTTAACTTGACAATAGTGACATGTTGGAATAAATTTAGGAGTTGCTTTCTTATTATCAAGGGGCTTTTTATCAAAAATTTTAGCAGTATTTATAGTATGGAATTTAGACGTTACCTCTTTAGGTTTTGCTTCGTTCAATTTATCTGCAAGTTGTTTAGATGATGAAACTCCATAGCCAAGTCCTGACATATCACTCGTTGGCCTTTGTATGCTAAGAATTTCATCCAACTTATTCAACCCTGCATTTAACTGCTCAAAAACATTGTTAGCATTAGTCAATTCAATATTCAATTCTTCAACTTTTCCTTCACATAATGCGTTTGACTCAATCAAGAGTTTGTTTGTTTCTTGGAGGCTTCCAACTTCCTTCCTAAGTTCATCTCGTTCATTAGTAACACCATTCAACAACCCTTGCAATTTCTCTACCTGTTCCTTCACGGTAACCAACTCCACACTTGAACTATTACATTTTTCAGCCAACTTAAAATTTGTCTCAATGATTTTTACACTCTCTCTTTAAAGCATTTGATACTTTTCTCTCAACTCCTGAAAACTCTCAACCTCATCTCCTTCCTCATCTTCACTATCATTAGATGATTCATGCTCAATAAAATTAGATTGAAGGGATGCCCCAAATGCAATGAAATTCGTGTTCTCTTGTTCTTTCTCAAACTTTTCGGAATCACTATCATCATCCCAAGTTATATTGACTTTTAAGTTAGTCTTCTTTTTCAGTTTGTTAACACATTCATGTGCTAGATGACCGTAACCATAACATTCATAACATTTAAGACCTAGTGGTGCCCCTTTTTCTTCCCTTTTTTCTTTTCCAGAAGAGAAATTAATTCTTCCTTTGTTATTGGATATTTTAAAACTTGAATCATGGCTAGTCCTATTCTTTTTAAAAAACTTTTTAAAGTTCTTACTATCTTGTGTCGGAGTAAGATTCGAATAATGATTCCTATTTTTATTCATGTTCATCGTAAACGCTAAGGATCCACTCAAGAAAAAAATTCTTAATCAAAGAGCGACCCGCTCTGATACCAATTGAATAATCCTGGCTCGTCTAGGAATATAAATATTTGCTATTTTTAATCTCTCCAATTAATTAACCCACCAACAGATAAGAAAATCAATCTCGCAAACGGAAAGCAATAAAAAGATGAACGCAAAGATATACGTGGAAAACCCTAAATGGGAAAAAACCACGGGAAGGAATCAAAACACTATACTCATTGTAAGGTTACAAACAAACCTATACTTACAACCTAGAATCGCTCTCGGTTGACCAAGGTTGATTGCCGAATCGCTCGTTCACCGCACCCAGTGCTTGACTGCCGCTGCCTTGAATCCACAAGCCTTCCACTATCCTTCGGAAATCCACCGAAGGCCAACTCAAGTAAGTTGAATCAAAGATTGGAAAGAAACTCCATGAAGTTAACCTTATTGCTCGATGATCAATTGATCATGTTTGTACTTCAAGAAACAAAACCGAAACCCCTTGGATGTTTTCTTAGGTTTGAACGTTCTTGGGGGCGGCTCTCATATGTTCGGTAGCCTCAAAATTCCAAAAGACCCGCATATAAATAGATGCTGGAAAAACAGGAAAGTTGCTCGAGCAACTCGAAAAGAACTTGCAGGTAGTGCTCGAGCACCATGTGCTGAAAGATGTTTCTATATATGAAGGATCTTGATTTCGTGACTCCATTTCCTTGTCCATGAAATACTCTGCCAAATCTTCATTTCCTTTGATTTCCTTCCATACAAATTACCTTATCAATCTCACTCTTGAATCTTTAATTCTCTTTCCTTATTCAGCTGCCATGTGCACAAAATCCTTTGAGAGTCTTGATTTTCTCCACTCCAATTTCCTTAACCAACTCTACCAAATTTCTTTGACAAACTATTATCTCAATTACAGAATATTTGATTTCCTCCACTTCCTAAACAGACACTCTAGAAATAAATAAATAAATAAATTACAACTCAATAAATGAGGATATAATTATATGTGTGTTTTATTGTGGAATTTGCCAACACAATGAGACCGTGGACTATGGTACTAACATCATCCAAGCCCTTTTTAAAGGTGTTTTACAATTTTGTTCTTTTGCATAATTTATTTCGCCTTTTACAGAATTGGCCTTGTTTGGTTTTGTTGGGTCTTCTTTCTTAAGCTTTTGTCGGGTTATTTTGTATTGGCTATTGTGTGGGGTTGATTGTATGGTTTGTTTTTATGTGGTTGTACTGTTTTATTTTCTATCTATGATAAGTTTATGATTTCTCAAATATGATACAAATCATGTTATCTCATGCACTTGTGTTTATGCAACTCATCCCTTAAAAAAAATTCAGTTGGATTGTGGTTCACCTACCTCTGGTTGGCTCTGCAAACACAAGCTGAACCGAGTTGAACCGAGTTTTGAAGTGTTCCAAGTCAGCTTGTCCAAAATTATTCATCGAGCTCACTCGTTTAGTATCAAGGTGTTTAATCTCGGTCATACTAAATGAGACTCTATGAACGAGCCGAATTGCTACAAACGAGCCGAGTTACAACGAACTCAAGCTCGGTTCATTTACTTAGTGAATATTGATCCTAAATCTCAAGCTCGAATGTGTTTACAAATGAACCGAGCCGAGCCTCTCGCTGTTCCGTTAATAAATCGTTTTCAGCCCTAGTTGGCTAGCCCACTTTGCAAGTAAAAGGATCGACAGATGGACCTCTTTGTCAGGCCCGGCCCAACTTGGCAAACACTGCGTGAAAACGTGACGACGCCGATTAATTCACGAGATAACAACATCCGCGCTGGAGAAGGCGTGTACCTTTCCCAGGAAATAAAGACGTTAGAAATCCCAACGGCTACATTTCAAAGCATGAAAACACACTCTCTCTCTCCCTCTCTCTCTCTCTCTCTCTCTCTCTCAATAAGCACAACTCTTCCTTCCCTTCTTCCATTGTTAACTTTTTGTGCACTTACTGAAACCCTAAAAACTCCCCAAAGTCAGCCTCTCTCTCCTCAACTCACCTTTCAATTAACACCCACTCTCTCTCTCTCTCTCTCTTGATCTTAAATTTTCTGATTTTTTTTTTCAAATCATTCACTCCAAAAATCTGAAGATTTCGTCTGTTTTTTTTTTTTAATCGATGGCTAAGTCAAATCCCCACACACCATCAAAGCCTAATCAAACCCACTCCACTTATCCAAAGACCCCACAATCCCAAACCAAACACCGCCTTAACTACAAAGATGCCCTTACAACAGCAGAGCACCCGGTGGAAGTGATCGGCCGCATCCGCGACCACCCGGACCGGAAAGAAAAACCCGTATCCGCACTGCAGATCAACCCGGACCGCCGGTCCCTCCGCGTGAAGACGGAGATCGGCTACCGGGATTTCAGCCTCGATGGGATTTCGATGTCCGAGGAGGAAGGGCTTGATGGGTTTTATGAGAAGTTTGTGGAATCCAGGATAAATGGGGTGAAGTTGGGGGCTAAGTGCACTGTGATGATGTACGGGCCGACGGGGTCGGGGAAGAGCCACACAATGTTTGGGTGTGCAAAGCAGCAGGGGATTGTGTACAAGTCTCTGAGGGACATACTGGGTGAAGGGGGTGGAGAGGGTGGAGGCAGTGATGGAGTTGGGTTGTTTGTTCAAGTCACTGTTTTGGAGATATACAATGAGGAGATATATGATCTGTTGTCGACGAATAATGGCGGCGGGCTGAGCCTTGGGTGGCCCAAGGGCAGTGCTTCTAAGGTGAGAAAGAACACTCTTTTGATTGAAATGTTGATGAATTTGTAATGAGCACTTCTTTAGGGTGAGTTTCCGCTGCATTATTTGACTATAAGTTGGCAATACTCAAGTTGTTTCCGCTCAATAGTATTTTAGTTGATGTATTAGTCCATTTAGTTATGGGTTTTAAGTGTTTGCTAATATCTGTGAGAGTAGTGCTAATTAAGTTAGTCCATTTAGTTTAGCGAGACCACTCTTTAGTATGGGTTTTAAGTGTTTGCTAATGTCTGTGAGAGTAGTACTATTTAAGTTGTTTACGTGATGAATTTGATTCTTTTTATTGGGTTTTCACCAATTCATTGTGGTTTGCTCATGTTTGTTAACTACGATTTTCCTGGACCTTGGACTTTGTTTCGATGAAAGAACAGAAGGCATAAGATAGGAAAAAGTATGGTATCCGAGCAGGTAGGGTTGTCTTCAGATACTCAGTTAAAGTATGGTAGATCCTGTTTTATCAAGCATAACCAGTACATGCACTTTGAAGTGGTGACATTTCGAACAGTATGGGCTGAGAAGTGAGAAATACCATAAAAAAGTGGATTCAGGGGGAAATGATGGATTATTTAACCCTTGCTGTATTTTCTGTTGATGTTTATGTTGCATTAGCCTATACCCTTAGGTTGTACTCAAACTACTCTCCCTCTCTCCTGAACAATACGGGGACTGTGGGTCGACTTTTGAGCGAGTGTCCATCCCCCCATAGAGAGATTCAAGTTCAGGGGTCTCCCTTTCCCTGAATTGCCTAGCTAATGAAGCAGAAGAAAAACTGTTTGCTATACTATGTTGCGGAAGTTCATTGATAGTGAGGAGAAAAAAGAGTTCACGGCTGAGTTCTTCCTTTTGGGTTTGACCTACAACTGAACTCGCTTACGTTTTCAGTTTTCTAGATTTTATTCCAATTCTGTTGAAGTGCACAGTGTGAGACATTGATATTTAGATGAAAAGCCTCAACTTCAAAACAGAAGCCTTCTTTATTCTTTCTGCGACATCTAATACTTTAGCTTATGTTACCAAAAATGGTACAATGTCAGGAACTTACGATATGTGGGTACTCAGTCTGGTATCACTACGTCATATCAATGCTATGTGATTGCAGGTTAGACTGGAAGTAATAGGAAAGAAGGCAAAGAATGCAACTTTTATTTCTGGAACCGAAGCTGCAAAGATATCAAAAGAGATCCAGAAGGTTGAGAAGCGAAGGATCATTAAGAGCACATTATGCAATGAGAGAAGCTCCCGAAGCCACTGCATGGTTTAATTTCAAAATTTTCCCCCTAAGACCTTGTTTTTTTGTTTTTGCTTTCCTGGAGTCCTGTCTCCCTTGAACTCACACTTCTCTCTAATCATCTGCAGATAATTCTTGATGTCCCAACAGTAGGCGGTCGGCTCATGCTTGTTGACATGGCAGGTTCTGAAAACATTGAGCAAGCCGGTCAGATTGGATTCGAAGCAAAAATGCAGGTAGACTTGTGCAAGTATTATTCATATTTTTCTTCTGCCTATTCTATTTGAGTATAGTTTCCTATAATTAAGACAAAATATATGATTCCCTCGAAATTGCAGACAGCAAAGATTAACCAAGGAAATATAGCACTGAAGAGGGTGGTTGAGTCCATTGCCAATGGTGACTCTCATGTTCCATTCAGAGACAGCAAGTTAACTATGCTTTTGCAGGTAACATGCAGCCATATTATTTTTGGCAGTGACTCACATGATTCCCTTGTTCTTCTGTTTTCCTTTATATTTTGCTTATCAACGTTGATGTCTAATGTCCTCATGTTCATTTCGTTCTTAGGATTCTTTTGAGGACGACAAGTCAAAGATTTTGATGATATTGTGCGCCAGCCCAGACCCCAAGGATATGCACAAGACAATATCTACTTTAGAATACGGAGCAAAAGCAAAGTGCATTGTTCGCGGTCCCCATACACCACTCAAGGACAAGAATGGCACTGAAGATTCCTCATCGGTAGTTATTTTAGGATCAAGGATTGCAGCTATGGACCAGTTTATTTTCAAGCTCCAAATGGAGAACAAGCTGAGGGAAAAAGAGCGCAACGAAGCCAACAAAGAGCTAATAAAGAAAGAAGAAGAGATTTCTGCTCTAAGGGCCAAACTTGCATTGGGGGCAAGCGAAGAGGAGATCAACTTGAAGGTGAACGAGCGGACCCAGATGCTTAAATGCGAATTAGAGAAGAAAATACAAGAATGTGAGAAAATGGCAAATGATTTTGTTGAGATTGAAAGGAGGAAGATGGAAGAAAGGATACTTCAACAGCAACAGGAAGTTGAAACACTAAGGCGTTGTTTGGCAGAAATTGAGTTAGAGCTACACCGTTCTAGGGGCAGAAATGGTGAAGATGATGGGGCCAGTTTATTGGGTGGAGGTAGTTTTGCAAAAAGGCTATTGGAGATTTATTCCAATGAGGATCCAGGGATGGAGAAATCAATGGATTTGGATAAATCAATGGATTTGGATATGGGAAAAAAGGAACCCTCTGTGCACGATGTGAAAAATTCCGAGGGTGGTGGTCACAATATATGCAATAATTCTACAAAAATGAATAGGGAAGTACATGATGCTTTTGCCCCATTATTTGCCAACAAAGTATCTTTGAGCACTGTATTAGAGGAAGGAGAAGAACAAGACGAAGAAGTACAGAAAGAGGTAATAGAGGAGAAGAGAGTTTATTCTAGTAGGATTAGTGACTCAAGGCTCAATTTCACTTCAGGGTCTTTTACACCATCTCCTCGGAAACTTGAACCTGAAAATGCTAAGGAATCTTCTTCTTCTAGGCGAAAAAGAATTCAAAACATATTCACACTTTGTGGAAATTATAGAGAGCTCTCTCAGCACAACGGGACCCCATTCCCTATACAAAAGAGGTTCGACAACTTTGATCCTCACTCATCTCCAGTGAGGACAATGGGAGAGGATTCTACTGCGAGAAAATCTTTAAATGAGTTGGTATCATATAAAACAGAGATGAACAAAGTACAAGACTCTGAAGAGATAGCAGTGAAGTCGAAGGAAAACTACAGCCCATTGGAAGTAAGCAATGGTGATGCGGTTGAAGTGTACATGAAATGGGAGGTGTCAAAGGAGCATCCGGGGAAGTTTATCACTACTCTGAAGGTTGTGAAGGATGCAACACTCGCTGATCTGAGGAAGCTGATTGAAATCCACCTCGGTGCGGATAAACAAGCATTCACGTTTCTCGGGCTTGGGGTATGTTATCCTCTGTTGCTTGATACTTTCTACACTGTGAATTGTGATGTTTTGAACTTTAGTTGCAAATACAAATGTTGAAATCTATGAAATATTTCCTTTAGTGTTCCCTTCTTCTTCTTCTTCTTTGCTTTTTTTCAAAATCAGATACTGTTTTTCAGGCATGACATTTCCACACTAATGGGTTTTTAGTTTGGCACGATAATAACTATTTATCATCCCTTCGTTTTGCGAATATCATGGAATTGTCCTATGTTTGGTAGATTGCATTAAGGTCCTCTGTTTTGTCCGGCCTTGCCACATGTACATTAAGTGTATATGAATTGATTCTCCATATAATCATCGATCCTCTATCATTGAAGAAATCATTGCTCCATTCACTGAAGTTATCCCAATAGTACAATGATACCATAAAAAGTACAAGAATTTGTACCAGTTATTAGACTATGTTCATGACGGAGCTGTGGCTTCGTTTGTGGACACATCCTAGGCTTAACCCTACATAAACCATTGAGGTTGTCGCAGAAAACTAAAGGGTTTACTTCCTTGTAGATTTCATGTTCGAACTTTCTTGGTGCTATCAATTCTCGTAATGAAATTTAAACACTTGTTATTCAATTCCTTGTCTGGGGCATGTGTAACTGCTGTAACTAGTGATCACCCTCCTCTTCTTGTCCTTATAACTGGTTGGTTGCTGCCTGGGTGGTGTTAAGCATGACTGGAAGGTTTGCACATATGCTGGCTTGCTCCATGGGATATTTCCCTTTTGCGCTATGTAAATTTGATTACAAAGAATTAAGTACCTAATAATTCAATACCTGAAGTAGTCCTATCCCCATATATGGATTTATTCACTGATGTTATCCGGGAAACTAACTTATTAGAGCCAACATTTCCCATTTCCCTATGTAGTTTGGATGTGATTCATTGTTGGATGTGTTGTCAAATATCACATTCTCATTGGAGTCTTTTCCAACGGTAGGGATCCTGGAGATATGGTATCACATTCTCATTGCTCCTCAAGATTCCGGCCATCCAAATTGAGGCTATGGCAATCTGCTGGACTGTTTTTTCCTTTTCTTGTCAAAGGGTCAAAGATTCATGTTTTTAATTGCCTTTAAATCTACTGCATCTTGTTGTTCTTGATTAACAAACATTAAATGTGTAGGACCCTACTGGAGCTCCGGTCCCCAGAGAGAAGGAAGCCACAACGCACGCCAGGAAACTGCCTATTTGGAACCAGTCACGAGTCCACCTTGCTTGCTTGCGCCCAGCGGTGAATCAACGAATTCAAAGTCCAAATCATCTTCCATTCAGCCCTCTGCGAAACATACTTAATATCACTGCAAGGTGATACTACAGCTTCCTATTGTTAGCTGTCCAAAGCTTGATTGTATTAGTGGTGTGTATTCCTGTATATGTAATCATGCTTAATTGTTGAACGAGGTCCACTCTGAGAATATTGCATTGTGTACTCCTTGTGTGCAGTTTTAAGATTTCTGCCTTTTGTGGTAGTTATATTTGCATCTTTGGTATTACAAGCACACATGTATCTAATGTTTGTATTGGTAAAAATTGGAAGTAACTGAAGGGGAAGGTATTCTTTTGAATAAGCTAGATTTTCTCCATACAGGTGGGAGTAACAGCTTAGAATATTCCATGCCGGTCTTGATTCTTTTGTTTTGTTTCAAGAAACTCGGAATATATATGATTTCCGATTACTATAGAGGCCATTACGCTACTGGTGAATAATTGAACTCAACGCGAAAGTCAAAATTGGAGGGGGAAAACCTATGAGACATGTGAAGGAACTATATACAGAGCATACCTGAATATGTGTAACAAATTAACTGCCACACAAATGAACTAAGTTTACGAACTTTTCTTGTTCACATATGTGCAGCAGTAGTGGAACTTTGATATCTGAAACGGATATGGTCATATTGATTTATTTTCATGATTTTGAGGTCAAAGTAAGAACTGTAAGTGACGGGTGGGGTCTATGCTGCACATGTACTTAGTACGGTTAGGTACGAATATCAATCTTTAACTGTTGGATTCTTTTAGTACTTCTTATGCCAAGAACACGGGAAAACAAAATATTCTTAGCACCATACGTTTACAGAATGTCATATAGGGATCGATGTGTGACACGATGGATTTATGCCGACGTCTGCCCTAAATTTGAGTATCATATCTGCTAGATAATATGCTCATACTCTTAGCATATACTCCGTACTAAATACTAGAGAGATAACTTGTGAACAAATGACTAAATGAACAATGTTGTGACTTCAATGAGTTACACCTCAACAGAAAGAATCAAACCCCTATAGTATACAAGCCACCAATTCCTCTTGATATCTCATCTCATCCATTCCCTTATTCCCAACCTGATATGGGCAACACTCCTTTGTTCTTTCAACCAGGGCCAGGTCCAGGATCTGAGTAAGGTAAATTTTGATTCAAATGGTCAAGTCCTTTGGACCTAGATGGTGTACTTGACCCGCTACCTGTTGAGCCCTTGGTCTTCTTTTGACGAGACTGTTTTGGGATCCTGGGCTGGCCCTGGGACGGGGACTCCGACCCGAGGATCGAGTTCTGGATCCGCCTTGTCCGCCCGGGTGAACCACTGGTCGGTGAATCGAGATCACCGGAGTTCTTGTGCCGCCTAGGCTTGCTATTGCTTTCCAATGGGTCCCGGGACGGGGAGCCCACTGACCCACCTGACGAGTGGTGGCGCCTGGATTGTTTTGATTTGCTTGAGTGGCGTCGGGTTGGGGAGTCCAATGGGGCGCCCGACGGGTCATCTGTAATGTCCATTGCCAATTGACCTTCTACACCCAAAAAGATTGTTCATCATTGATAGAATGGGTCATATTTATTTGTCAAAATTGCAGGAGTGGTTAGGAAATGGTACCTTGGGATGACTTTTTAGTAGCAGGCTTACCCTTGGGTTCACTATTTGATGGCACAGATGAACCTTCTGAATTAGGCTTGTACTCATTCATCTGCAAAATTTTGGAGTTAAATCTTTTATTTTATTGTCATATGAAAGAAAAATTAATAGCATTAGCATAAACCGCATGAAGACATCAACGATTCCGAGCATATTAGTGGGCCCGGACCATTCAAGCAGGATGTAATTTTTTCACATCACGTGCTGATTAGCAGTCAATCTCGTTTTTTACAGTAACTAAGATCATACATATTTTTAGCCCGAGATGTGCGATGCCCTGAAGTCACGGCAGGGCCGCTAACTGCAGTTAAAAAGAGAAGAGATGGCAAATAGAAAAAACAACCAACCCAGCTTGGTGTATTAGCAGAGGGACCATCCATTCCAATATGTGCAACATGCTTTACATCCGTAGGGTACCCTATCTGCATTTCCTCTTCTTTTTCATTATCTGCAAAAAATTTACCAAATTCAGTATCCTCAAGTGTACAATGTTACCATTGAAGGATTCTGATATACATGCACATAATAGGACTAGGGGGAAAATGACTTATAAACACGTGCTTCTCGTCTATGAGAGACGTGGCAGTCGCGTTTTTTGAAATCGTAGTCGCAATTATGAGCATTTTAATGCCCACGAAAGACCCATAAACATCCGCAGATGAAAATTCCTTACAAATACGATCTTACGATTTTCAAGTTTTCTCAGTAACCAAACGGAGCTGCATCGGTTTTTAAAAGAACAACTGAATGGAGTCAGAGTAGAAGACACGTACCAAATATTTGCGAGATGTATCTTAATCCTTTCAAGATCCCCTTCATCGTCGTCATTTTGGCGAGCAAGAAATGTTCCACCTCCGAGTTGTTTTCGCTGCTTCTGATCTTCAAATGACAAAAAAACAAAGCCCCGGCATTCAAATGACAGAAAAAGCTCAATAAGAAAAGGACAGACAGGAGAAAGTACGAAATAAATCATTGGATTCATAATGAGAAAAGAAAATGTGGCAATATGATAGGGACGCGCGGTGATATTTGGTAAAGCTTCTGTTTCCTGAATATATTTTTTCCTGTTTTCCAAAATGTAGTACTTCAAGCCATAACATGGGTTACATTCGTTTATGTTATCCATTGAATCGTTTCAAACAATGAATTTGGAATCAAAATATCGGGTAAAAGAAGAAGAAGAGGATTTCGCTTGCTTTTCGATCACAAGTTTTCATTCTTCCTCCCTCTCCCACCAAGCCAAATGCCTGGTGTCTGATAAAATGGAAAATAACCAACAAAAATATCAACTTAAAGTCGCGGTGCAGCTACGGGAACAGTACTGTGCAATCCAAAAGCATTGCGAAACGCATACAAATCCGAACCAACTTTTTTGTTCCTTCAGAATTCGTCAAGAAGACACAACATAAATCTGGCAAACAGCGAGAGCACACACCTTCAGAATAAAATTTGAGAGAATGCCATGGAGAAGCCGATATTCGCAGGACGAAACTCACATCAAATTCTCCCATCGGCGGAACAAACATGGTGTATCATCTCTTCTGAACGCGTTCGGTGCAAGAAAAAAGAGAGGAAGATGATAAAAAAGCTCAAAAGATCTACGAGGAATTTCTCATTGTTCTTTGCACGTAAAAAAGAAGGAAAGAGAAAAGTATATGATATGAAGGCCTGATATGCTTTTCTTGACAGGTTTGGTTCAATTCCTTTTTTCTGGTGGCTACGCGTTTTCTCTTTTATTATTTGTGGAACAACTAAAACCAGTAGATGGCCAGGTTTTCAGGGGGAGGATCCAAGGTGGCAGAGCTGATAAAACCTCCTATATATGTAGTTTGCTATTTTTGGGTTGACTCCTAACTGTTCTTTTCTTAAGAGGCATGTGCCCATCTAGATACCAACTCCTCTGGGTCTGGTTGTAAAATGGGGATACGGACACGACACGGGACACATTATTTTTTTAATAAAATAATAGGGTTTAGTTATATGAGGCGTGATACAATACATGAATTTGATCCATAAAAGTGTCCATCAAAGATAAATGGAGGGCTCAGATTCACAAAACATTTTCGTAGTTATATATACAAACAAATGTGTAATCACTAAATATTTATGTCAGGACTCCTATCGAATGTATTTTCGCCCGATAGTGCATGCCTGTACACATATGTTATCTATTGCACTTTTGGCCCAATACTTTTGAGGTTCAAGAATACTTTACCGCGGAAAAGCGCTTAAAATTTGTAAAAATTGTTGGAAATTTTACGGAATTTCAGATGAATGAAATCGGGGCTACCGGAGGGTCTCTCGAGGCAACCGAGCATGAACCGGGTTCGTTGTATCTGGACGCTCCACAATCAATAGACGTATTGATGTGTGGATTCTGTAACCCCTCCATGATGGTGAATTCATTCCCGTAACCTCCCTCTTCAATGGCAGAATTCATTGACAGAATTCATTGGCAGATTAATGGCTGCATTACTCCTTTCCTGCCTCCTTTCCCTATAAAAGGAGGCTCACGTCCTTGGAGAAAGTACAAGCAAATTCACAACCTTCTAGCTTATTCTGATTTTCGTTCTTGAGAGAGAGAGGCAGGCGGTAGTCAGTTCGCCAAGGCGGTCATCGGTGGTGTTCCGACGGCTAGCGGTCCAACCGAGCTAACCCTGGGAGAAAGTCGCCGAAGCAACCTACAACACCCACGGTAGGGGCGAATCTTTCTTAAGGAGACTGTGGTTCAACACAGGACTCGGTTTCAATCCAAGATTCAGTTTGTATCTCGTTTTTCCGTATTCTGTTTCAATCTGTTTTGTTCTTGTATTTCGATTATGTAATTGCTGATTATCAATGGAAATTGTTCACTGGATTTCGTGTATATGCCGAGATTTTCCCAACAAAAATTACTCTATTGTGTCTCCATGCGCGTCCTGAGTACAGTGTTAGAGCTGTTTTGGGGACGAAGGGGCCCTAGCCCCGCCCAATTTTTTATTCTAAGGCACACTTGAATTGCACATGAGGTGCAGATTTGATTTGGTCAGCATGCGCCCGGGCGCACTTGAATTGCGCCTGAGGCGCAATTTATATGTGTAGGATGAGCCCAGGGTGCACTTGAATTGCGTCTGAGGTGCGCATTTGATCGATTGAGCATGCACCCAAGTGCACTTGAATTGCGCCTAAGGCACATTTGATCTGTTGAGTATACGCCCAAGGCAAACTTTAATTGCGCCTGAGGCGCATTTGATCTGTGTAGGATGCTCTTGGGGCGCACTTGAATGGCGCCTGAGGCGCATTGCATCATTTCGATGCACCTGGGGCGCACTCCAATTGTGGCCAAGTATAGTTTGGAGGAAAGTCTACTTTCACCCCCTGTGGTTATCGCTATGTGCGGATACCCCCCTCATGGTTCAAAACTGACCACATAACCTACCTGTGGTTTTGAAAATGTGCGGATAGACTCCATGCCGTCATGTTTTCCATCCATATTAACGGACACATCATTAAAAGACCGAAATACCTTCATCATGTCTCTTGATTCTTCTTCTTTTTTAAATCTAACCACACCATCTCCTATACCAAAAATTGAGTCCAAACCGTTGATATTGTAAATTTTGACGAGTACTACATCTATGCCAAAATTCAAGTCAATCAAAAAATGAAAAGCTCATGGTCGAATCGATTTTGTTATGAAATTAAAATTTCAAATTTGAATTTACTAAAAATAAGATCACTAGGCTATTGATGCCTGATCGAGATGATTTTTTACGGAGATACTCGATTCTTTTTTTAATACATTATGAACGACTCAGATTACATTCTAGAGGCGTGTGAGATACACCTCTGTTAATATGGATGGAAAACATGACGGCATGGGGTCTATCCGCACATTTTCAAAACCACAGGTAGGTTATGTGGTCAATTTTGAACCATGAGGAGAGTATCCGCACATGCCGATAACCACAGGGGGTGAAAGTGAACTTTCCTCTATAGTTTGTATAATTCTGATACATATCTGTATGCAAATTATAGAATTTCCATCCTAATTTAACAGTAAGAACAGTTTTCATCTTGAGCATATATTAAATTATGGTGGATGTTACCATTCGACAATGATCATACCGTGTGTCGTGATATGATAGCAATAATACTCAAGATTAATTCTTAAAGTTATCAAAATCGTCTCATAAAAACTCAAATGACCAGATTTAATCTCCAAAAATTATCATATCGAAATATATTTCATCGTTCGGCCCTCTTCGACTTTGATTCTTGACTCTGCCTCTACCCAAGAGTGCACTCAGCTCCCCATCGTGTCCCCCACAAAAACTATTACTCCATATTTAATGGACACGCCACGTGGTGTGTTCTTGGAGTGTTGCGTCCGACACGGATACGGCAATCTCTAGGAGCGTCGATGCTTCATAGCCTCTCATAGGTCCTTTTTTAAAACACTAGTTTTTAAAACTCAACACACTTATTATGTTCACCAAGCAATCTACTTCCGATCACATTCACAACTGCAAACGCCAAATAAACTCTACCCGGCCGTTAGAGATCACTGAGAAACAAAACCATTTTCAGCTGGTAACAAAACCATACAATAAGACAAGAAGAAGCTTTACAATTTACCATGTAGGTAAAATAAGATAGTATATATGAATGAAAAATGGTATTGAGCTATTGCCTATCCCTTCCTGTCTTCCTTAAGGAGGATTGACATCCTCTGTACATGTAAGCGATTGAGATCCTCTGTACATGTAAGCGACGAAGTCAGCGATTTATCAAAAATGCCCTGGTGTGTCTGTGAGCTTTGATCGCTTTGTTCAGGGTTGTTTTCTTTTTACTTTAATGGGTTTTCAGACTTTTCAAATTTTCCTTCCATGTCCTATTTTTCTTGCTTCCGATTATGCTCTGAGTTTTTGTGCGGGGGGTGATTTGGTAATGTTACCCGTGGATTGGTTTGGCCTTCCCAGAGCAGAATCTGTTGGTTCAGTACAACATTGAAGAGTAATTGCAGGAAGCTGAGTAATTATTGGGTGCGGATTCGTGGAGGAATGGTGTGAATTGGACAGTCCTGTACATTAATTCGTGCTCTGTTTTAAGTTCAGAGCTTCTGACTTGTTCTGTTTTGGGGTGGAGAAAATCCACAGAGAATCTGTTTCCTTGGGTCAGGGCTGAATAGAATTTCACCGAAAACTGAGTTATAAATCTTGTGCGGATTCGATGAGGTGTGTTCTGAATTTAGACAATTTGTTCATTGATTGTTGCTCTGTTCTTGGTTCAGAGCTTGTACGTTGCTCTGCTTCCCGGACTCAGGGAGCCTGTGGTGAGCTCCCGTTTCCATTAATGAAGCGTACCCATGAAACTCCAACACTCTTTAACAGATGCTCTGCTATGCCAAAACGACTCCAAAACAATGCCGTTTCCATTTAATTTGTTAAGACTATATATTTTAAAAAATATACGATTACAAAATTAAGTGCTCCAATTTTCAATCCGTTTGAATCGGTGCAAATATCTTATTTTTCTGATCATATCATTCTCAAGGGTAGTAATTAATTTTTGTCTCTAAGGCTCTCGTAATTAAGTATCTATTTTTTATTTGGGACCCTATACAACAAAAACTTGATTATGAAAATCCTAGAGACAAAAATTAATTATGACCCATTTTTGATAAAAATGATTAGAAAAATAAGATCTTCGCACCCGTTCAAACGAATTAAAAATTGAAACACTTTATTTTCTAACCAAAATTTTAATATATAAACAGTCTTACAAAAATTAAGTGCAATCCAATTTTCAATTCGTTTGAATCGGTGGGATGATCTTATTTTTTTGATCATATCATTCTAAAGGGTCATAATTAATTTTTGTTTATAGGGATCTCATAATTAAGTTTTTATTCTTTATTTAGTACCCTGTAGAGCAAAAATTTGATTATGAGAGCCCTAAAGACAAAAATTAATTATAACTTTTTAGGATAAAATGATCAAAAAAAATACGTAAGATCTTTGCATTGGTTCAAATGGATTAAAAATTGAAGCAATTTATTTTCTAATCATATTTCTTACTCACTCCGTCCCCTTTTAAGTGTCCTGCTTCGTAATTCCAACTTATTAAAAAGACATCATCATTATACCTTTCACATCAACTTTTTACTCCACTTTCCCTACTTACCCATCATCATTACACTTTTACTCACTAACTTTTCAAAATGAAATCTACTTTTAGGGGCAAAATGGAAAATTCACCAATTTTTACCCACTAACTTTACAAAATGGACACTTATTAAGGGACAGCCCAAAATGGAATACCGAACTCTAAAAAAGGGACGGAGGGAGTAATATATATAAATAGTCCACAAAATTAAGTGCTTCAATTTTCAATCTATTTGAACCGGTGCGAAGATCCTATATTTTTTTATCAATTTATCCTATAAGATCGTAGTTAATTTTTGTCTCTAAAGCTCTCATAATCAAATTTCTGCTCTATAGGAACCCAAATACAGATCATATATATTTAATTATGAGAGCCTTGGAGACACAAAATTAATTGCAATCTTTTAGGATAATATGATATAAAAAAATAAGAATTTTGCACCAGTTCAAACGGATTGAAAATTGAAGCACTTAATTTTTTAATCATATATTTTTTAATACATAAAAAGTCTTAAAAAAAAATAAATGGAAATGGCTTCGTTTTTGGCATTGCAGATAGCGGATGTGTCTCATTAATGGAAACGGCGTGGTTTTGTATTACTACAACCCTGTGGTGAGAGAGCTCACCACAGGCTCCCCGAGTCCCTACTTCCCAGCCTGTCCAAGAGGGGTGGAGAGAATCTGTTCTTCGTCAAGCTAAATAGTGGATTTCTCTCTGTGTTTTGCCCTTGCTCCGTTCTGTATTGAATTTTTACTGCACATGAGCTGGCATGGGAATAATCAGATCTATGACATGGATATATGAATGTGTATTCTGCCGTTTGAGCTCAAGTACTGCTCAGTGGATGGGCAGTTTAAAATCTTCTTTGTCAGAATACTTGGATACTGTAACAAAGGAGAAATTATGACTCACTGTGTTTGGTTTGCAGTTTTAAGATTTATTTTTGAGATAAAAAAATTCTATAGGTTTGCGTATTTTTTCGTCTTTAGTAGGAGTAATTTTTTTTAACATTTTAACATCTCTTTTACTTTTTAAATAGAGGTACGCTATGTACATCCAAAAAAAAAAAAAAAAGTAAAAAATTTGACAAAAAAACCCTAAAGACGAAAAACATGGATGATGAAACAGTCAAAATTTTTGGATAGATTATTTCTGAGAGGAGAACTAAACAAAGTCTATGTTTTGGTTTTACTACAGGATTGTTCGTGGAAATAATTATAGCATGAGGAATTATTGCTTTGCTATTACGAAATAAATCCAAGAAGAAAAGATTATGATTTCAATCCAATTTCCCGGAACAATTCCCGGAACAAGGACGAGAAAAAGAACCTATTGGCTTTTGGGTGGCTTCATTCATTAAAAAAGGAATTCTGGTTGTAATGACATGATGGAGCAATAATTCAAAAAAAAAAAAACATCGACAAACTTAAGAATTCGGTAAAAAAAAATGCAAAAGGATGAAAAATAATTCACGGCGGAGTATTTAGCTGATGTATGATGTTTCAGAACATCAAAAAAATATACACAATATTAATTATAGGGATATACATATGTGTTACCTAGGAGGCTAATATAGGGTTGCGTATTAATGGTGAGTGCTTCCCAGCCTATCCAAGAGGGGTGGAGAGAATCCACCGAAAATCTGTTCTTCGTCAAGGTCAAGCTAAATAGTGGATTTCTCTCTGCGTTTTGCCCTTGCTCCTTTCTGTATTGAATCTTTACTGCACATGAGCTGGCATGGGAATAATCAGATCTATGACGTGGATATACGAATGTGTATTCTGCCGTTTTAGCTCAAGTACTGCTCAGTGGGGGCACGGCACGGGTATGACACATAAATTGGCCTGGTACGGCACGGCACGGCACAGTTCTAGCCGGTACGCTCTAAATCTTTCGTTGATTTTATGACATCATTTGGGCTATTGCACCAGCTGACGTTTGGATGTTCGAGCTCAATATAGGTTTTGAGAAGGACCCGCCAACTCGCAGAGGCACCGGAAAAAAAAAACGTAGGGGGGTAGATTTGCATGGGTTGGCATGGGTAGAATATAATCAAATCTTGAATGAAATCTACCATTGATTACTTGGTTAAGATCTTGTTCCACTAAGACTTTTACAACTTTTAGAAAAAGTTCTGATTGTCATTTTTTGAATATCTTTTCGCTTTTGTCAGTTTTACGCCAAACTTCTATAACTTATTGATTCATCTTGACGAGATGAATTGAAAAAGTTTTTTTTTAACTTTTAACCAAATGTTTTAGGAAATAACCACTTTAAGGGGGAAAAAATGTCAAAATATTTGGGTAAAAGTAAAAGGAAATTAGTTTATAGATTCGTCTTGACGAGACGAATCGGAAAACCAAAAAGTGAGGCACATAACTAACAAACGCGGGAAAAAAATCAAATAAAACCCAAAAAATTGAAAAAAATGAAAAAAGTTAGTGGAATGGAGTCTAAGGATCTTGAGGAAGACGCATTGCAGGAAGAGGAACTGTTGGGTTGTTGGTTTACAATGCTCACTAATCTGCACTTATGGATAGAGTTGCAATATCTCCTCTTGGTATAATAATGGTTCCAATCATGAAAAATCAAAGGTGATCTGGTTGATATACGTGGGTGTCAGACATGGTACTGACTTGCTACTTCATTAATTCTAAAGCTGTACAGTGAACTGAAACTGCGGGAGGAAAGTCAGTGCAGGAAAAGGAGCAATGAGTAGTGTACTCATGGGTGATAGTAAAAAAGAAGTGGTGTACTCATGTACTATTTGGGGTTGCACTGCACTTGCTTGGCTGGATATATCGTAATTCCAATCGATACACAAAGGCCACTGATTTTCGCGCTCTAAGGTTTACTGCAGGCGCTCCACCTTTTTGTTTTTACATTGTGTGATATTGCCAGCAACATCACAGTATAAAAACAAAAAGGTGGAGCGCCTGCAGTAAATCTTGGATCGCGAAAATCAGTATCCATACACAAATCTTCATTTATATATTTCGTAATACAACAGTACTTTGTGTACTATGGTTACTGACAAAATTTCAGATATGAAATATAATCTTGAAATATACCAAAGTTGTAATCTTGGGTCTGACCTCAGCTACTGCTTAGTAGATGTCCAGCCAGCCAAAGCTCTCATGGGTCGAAATACTAGGACAACCATGAAACCTGTTGAAAGATTCAGGCCGACAGTACTGATAGATATGATCTCTGTCCGAGAGGCCTACACCTCAAGCTTCTGCAAATAAAGTCCTTCCTGATATTCAGTAATAAGGGAAAAGCTTATCTGTTCTTGTTTAATGAATTTACCCTTTATTCTTACGGGACGAATAACGAAATCCGCTAATAACAATTGCAGCATATAATTTCGTAATAAATATATAAAGGTTTAGCTTATTAATCTATTCTTGTCCATATTGAACATCAGAGGACCGAGTTCTTTGACGTAATGATAAGAAGAGCCAAACTTTAGCCAGTTCCTTGAGTTATAGAAATCATATCACAATTAATAGTGTTGGGGTGGCACATGTAACACTACTTGTTATTACGTAAGACACCTAAACCTATAAAAAGACCTAGCAAGATATGGAAATTATGTCAATCTCCATAGTATCTTGAGTACTGAATTGCCATAAATGCACAGCAGCTTTAGAAACAACTATGAAGAGAAGAGAAGAGAATGATGTGTATTTCAATAGTATCGTGGACTATAACTTTGCAATAAATGCACACCGTAGTGCACCCCAAAAATCAAGGAAAATTAAAATTAAAATAATCCAACGTTCCGCTATAAAATTATGGCCTGAATCTTCCCCTCATCCTTTTCTTCCTCCGCAAAAAAAAAAAACTTCAAATATATCTGCACATTTTCTACAATTTGTTCTCCAGCAAGATTGCTAGGCCTCCAAAAGGTGTGTATCTCAAGAACTCCTAATCTTGTATTGGTAGAGCCATAAAAAATAATGGAAACCTGTGATTAGTTGTGTATTAAACAGCATAAAGTTACACTCACTTGATTGTTGTATTAATGTTCTTCATTGTAGCTGCTATCGCTTGATATTAACTTTACTATCTGTTAACCTTTTGATTACTCCTATATGCTCAGAAAAAGACAACAATTTGCTAGAGCTAGACCAATGAACCATTTGGTTGGAGGTTGATTACCATGTTGTGAATTATTGAGATTAGCTGTAGGGCCAATTGAGTATAGTAGTGCTATTATAACGCTAATATTACATACTCAGATATTAGAGTGCTGATTGGCATAACAGGAATAATATAATTGAGTCTTACAGTACCTGGTTTAAGTAGCTACCATGATTGTGAACAAGAGAGCTCGAACTTCCTATGCTGAAACCTGTGATTAGTTGTGTATTAAACAGCATAAAGTTACACTCACTTGATTGTTGTATTAATGTTCTTCATTGTAGCTGCTATCGCTTGATATTAACTTTACTATCTGTTAACCTTTTGATTACTCCTATATGCTCAGAAAAAGACAACAATTTGCTAGAGCTAGACCAATGAACCATTTGGTTGGAGGTTGATTATCATGTTGTGAATTATTGAGATTAGCTGTAGGGCCAATTGAGTATAGTAGTGCTATTATAACGCTAATATTACATACTCAGATATTAGAGTGCTGATTGGCATAACAGGAATAATATAATTGAGTCTTACAGTACCTGGTTTAAGTAGCTACCATGATTGTGAACAAGAGAGCTCGAACTTCCTATGCTGGTATTCCGCAAGATATGCAAAATAAGTGTAATCAACGTCGTAGAGATTTAGATGATAATCTTCCGGAAGCAGCTAGGATCAGGCGCAATGAACGCCGTAGGCTCTTGTACGCTGATCACCCAGAAACATATGCTGATCTTCCTCAATCTACCAAAGACAGGCGCAATGAACAGTGTAGGCTCTTGTACGCTGATCACCCAGAAAGATATGCTGATCTTCCTCAATCTACCAAAGACAGGCGCAATGAACGCCGTAAACAATTACGCTTTTAGACAAAAAACTAAAAAAACAAAGAATCAACAAGAGCAGTTTGCTCTCGAAATATGTATGGAAATCCACACCCAAATATGATACGTACCATGGTTCCCATACAAACAAGCCATCCAACCAACTCAAAAGTTGTGACTAATCCATTTCCAGATGAAATAATGTAAACAGATCAAGATGCCACACAACCCTTTGTAACTTTAAGTTCTTATTTAGGCCTTCCCTATAACATAACAGTTGTAAAATAAGTATGAAGTTTCATAAAGTAAAAAATAAGTAAAAAATTTGACAAAATCACTAAAGATGACAAAACATGGATGACGAAATAGTCAAAAAATTTGGAGAGATTATTTCTGAGAGGAGAACCAAACAAAGTCTATGTTTTGGTTTTACTACAGTCTACAGGATTGTTCGTGGAAATAATTATAGCATGAGGAATTATTGCTTTGCTATTACGAAATTAATCCAAGAAGAAAAGATTACGATTTCAATCCAATTTCCCGGAATAAGGACGAGAAAAAGAACCTATGGCTTTTGGGTGGCTTCATTCATTAAAAAATGAATTCTGGTTATAATATTTTCCTTTTGAGATACCTACTGACATGATGGAGCAATAATTCTAAAAAAAAACATCGACAGACTTAAGAATTCGGGAAAAAAAATGCACAAGGATGAAAAATAATTCACGGTGGAGTATTTAGCTGTTGTATGATGTTGCATAACATCAAAAAAATATACACAATATTAATTACAGGGATATACATATGTGTTACCTAGGAGGCTAATATAGGGTTGCGTATTAATGGTGAGTTCTCCCAAGGCTATTAAAAAAAAAGGGTTCGTTGGTGGTTATTAAGATAAGTTATTTCACTTATATTTGCAAAAAAAGGTTATTTTTTATACCACTGGATACAAATCAAATCAGTTTAAGAAATCCAAGTCCTAACCAAAACAGTTCATAAGTAATGGTATCCGGGTGCACACGTAACTTATTCTGTATGAAACTGTAGCCTAGAAAATCTAAGAAGAAAAGCCACTGATGTGACTTCCCATGGTATCTTAACTATTTGATATGCCATAAATGCCTGAAGTAAATGATGTGTATTAGAAGTACAATAGTATCTTGGGTTATTACTCTTGCATAAATGCATATCGTAGTACACTGACCAAATCAGAAAAAACCTAAAAAGGTTATAACAAAAAAAAGGGTTCCACTATAAGACCATTTGTTGAATCTTCCTGCTATCCTTTTCTTGCTCCGAAACCAAAGTTGTAGCTATAGCTGCATAGTTCCTACTGTTTGTTGTCAAGCAAGATTAACAGGCATCCAAAAGATAATGTACTCTTACTCTTATTCTTAAGTAGAACTATGAGAACTATTGGAACCTTGTATTAGTTGTGGGTGAAACAAACATGAATTAAGAATACCTGGTTGTTGTATTATTGCTAAACATTAGCTCTGCTATTGGTTGATATTAAGCTTGGTTGTTCGTATACGTCGACTTTATTTGGACAACAGAGTCTAGAAATATGGTGGGTTTGGGTGTAGTGAATCATTGTTTGAGTTTCCTTAACCTGTCATGCATGAGATATATAAGTTGTTGCGTAGAGTTAATATAGCTGGTGTGTTGCATAGCTGCTTTTACATCCCTCAATAATAGAATGCTAACTGACATACACACCTGGACTGGTTAGCTATCATGCTTGCGAACAAGAAACCTCAAACTTCCTATGCTCAACTGCCACAAGAGACGAAAGATAAGCGGAATAACCGCCGTAGAGAATTAGCTGCTAATCTTACAGAGGTATCCAGAGCGGAGCGCAATAAACGGCGTAGGCTTTCGTTCGCTAACCTCCCCAATACATATGCTAATCTTCCACAATCTATCAAAGATAAGCACAGTGAACGGCGTAGACAATTACGATTAGCAAAAGAAAAGAACCACGAAGAATCAACACAATCAGCAAAAGAAAAGAACCACGAAGAATCAACACAATCAGTTTGCACTCCGATTTCGTATGAAAGTGAATGCCAAGAAATAGTATGTACCATGGTATCCGCACAAACCGCCCATCCAACCGACTCAGAAGTCGTAATTGAGGCAGTACCAGCTGGAACAATACCAATGGATCAGAACAGCACGCCAACCCCTGTGGCTGGTGTCATCAGAGAGGTTTGTTCGTCCTCCCTTACAGCCGTATCCAGGTTTAAGCGCAATGAAAGACGTAGAATCCCGTACATCAATCTCCAAAATATATATGCTAATATTCCAGCACCTATCAAAGATAAACACAATGAACACTGTAGACAATTGCGCTTAGAAAAAGAAAAGAACCACGAAGAATTAACACAATCAGTTTGCACTCCAGAATCATCTGAAAATGCATGCCAAGAACTGGTACGTATTATGGTACCCGCACAATCTGCCCATCCAAGCAACTCAGAAGTTGTAATTGAGGCAGAACCAGTTGAAACAATACCAGCGGATCAGGATGGCACGCAACCCTATGTGATCGGTGTTATCCGAGAGGTTTCTTGGTCCTCCATCCATTGTCATACTACCGGCACACACGAGATAGGTAAGCTCCAGTTTACAACAGATATTCTTTACAATATAGCCAGGAAAAATGTAAGGCATTCCAAACTGCTACCGTCAACTTCGAACTAAATGACAAACCTACTAACTATATGCTATAATATCAGGTTCAAGCTTGCGCGTGACAGCTGCAATTGCAAAAAGGCCAAGTATAGTTGCCAAAGTCAAACTCAAGTATCGTTACATAATAGCAAATTATTCGCACTACACCTAATAGTTCTGTTCTCTTGTATTTGGGAAATATAGGTAAAAGGGCTACAAGTGGACAACATGTACCTGTACGTAGGCGTCCAATACCAACTGAAGCATTTGTGTTGCCAATCATAGCTCAATGTTTACATTGTGATGCGAAACGCTTCCCCTTTGAACCTGATGGTTTCTGTTGCTCTAAAGGTCAAGTCTCTATCTATCCTTTGCGCACTCCAGCTAGACTACTAGACCTATTCCGAGGTTCAACAAAATTATGCAAAGATTTTCGCACCCATATCCGCCCGTACAATAACATGTTTGTTTTCACTTCGTTTGGTGTAACCCTTGACCCACGGTACACCAAAAACCATCAAGGAATCTACACTTTTCGCGCGCAGGAAGTTGAGCACAGATCAAATTGTCTTGGTGGTTTAGATTCAAGCACCATTACTCAACTTATAGATATCTTAAAGCCCAATCCGTATTCCAAATTTTTCAGATCCCTAGCAACGACACCAAATATAGATTCGTACCAGATACGACTTAGAGCTGATCTAATTGTGAATGATAAGACCTTCGATACGCCAACAGCATCACAAGTTGCCCTAATCTGGAAGTAGGGCTGTCCACCAATCCGACCCACCCGACAACCCGACCCGACCGAAAAATGAAGGCAGCGGACGGTTCTGATCGGGTGTTCGGGTCGGATTCGGGTCTGAAATCTGAAATTTTCCCTGTTGTCGGTCGGGTGTCGGGTTCACCTAATAATTTTCCTACCAACCCGACCCGACCGACAAAATCTATACAACGTAATAAAACCCACCCTACCGTCCAGTTCCACACTCCTCCAGTCCTCCTTACTCCTTAGTCCTCACGACGCCTCCTCCTCCTCCTCCAAATCGATCACGCCTCTTCCTCCATCGATCACATCTCCTCCTCCCCCAAATCGATCACCTCTCTCTCTCTGACCTCGAATGTGGGTGCTTGGGCGAGGAACAATTGGAATCATCATGGCCAACAAGAAGCTAGAGAGGTGCCTGAGAGATCAAAGTTTCAAGGGAAATAGATGCAGATTCTTGTATGGAGACTCCAAAGGATTCGTCCCAGCGACCAAAGCAAGTTAAGCAACCATGGCCCGTGGGAAATCCCTCCAGATTCTTGTATTGAAATTCCTCCAGATCTTGTAATCCTCTCTCTCTCTGCTGTGATGTGATTTTGTAAACGAAAATCTGTGATTTTGCGATAGTTTACTACAGATCTGTGATTTTGTGGGACTTTATCGTGAATTTGTGTTTTTGATTTACAACCCGCCGGACCCGACCGAACCCGACCGAACCAATCAACACTCGGTTCGGTTTGAACCCGACTACGATTTCGGTCGGGCTCGGGTGACCCTTTGAACAATCCGACAACAATCGGGTCGGGTCCAACCCGACCCGAATCCGACCAAACCCGACCCGTGGACAGCCCTATCTGGAAGGATAATGAAGATGATTCAGAACTAAGAGAACGTGATATATTAGTTAAGAAGCATGATGGTCATAGTGTGACAATCAAGTATTACTACGGATGTTATGACTCTCTGCAGTATCCACTGTTATTTTCGTATGGAGAGCCTGGATGGCATCGCGGCATTAAGAGAAACTGCTCCAATACACGTGCTAATCAATTGCCTACACATCCGTTAGCTAAACCCAACGTGTCTACAACAGTAGAACAACTGCTCAATACAGAATCCCTGTGTAAGTTACAGTATTTAGTAGGCTATTTATTCCCAGAAATCATATAAACATATACTTATTAGCGCTGCCTTCCATCTTAAGGTTATGAGGAGACCTCCCGAAAACAAGGTGTGGTTTCAGCCCGTGAGTTCTACGCGTACCGGTTTCAAATACAGCCAAAAATTGATTCTATAATCTTAGAATCAGGTAGGCTCCTCCAACAATATGCTGTAGATATGTATGTGAAGATTGAAACTTCAAGGTTGGATTATTTCAGACATCACCAAGATGAAATAAGATCAGATTTGTACCAAGGAATTATTGATAGCATGGCGCAAGGAGAATCAAGGGGGTCAAAAATTGGAGCGCCGATAATCCTTCCTGGATTGTTTATAGGGGGGCCAAGGGACATGCACAAAAGATATCTGGACGCAATGGCATTAGTGGAAAGATACGGGAAACCAGATATATTCTTAACTATGACCTGTAATCCCAAATGGATAGAAATTACAAATGAACTTGGGCCACACGAAGATGCGCAAAATAGGCCAGATCTTGTTACTAGAGTCTTCAAGAGCAAATTGGAACAGATGAAAAAAGAGGTCATAAAGAATAAATTATTCGGTCCTGTTCAAGCATACACTTACGTGATCGAGTTCCAGAAAAGAGGTTTGCCGCATGTGCACTTGCTGCTGATATTGAAAAGAGGCCACAAACTTACAACACCTGAGCACTTTGACCAATTTATATCTGCTGAAATCCCTGATGAGAATGAAAATCCACATCTCTATGCAGCTGTGTTGAGACACATGATGCATGGTCCTTGTGGAAAGCTTAACCCAAGTAACGTCTGCATGAAAAATGGTAAATGCAAGAACCATTATCCCAAAAAATTCACTGCGACCACAACTATTGCGGAAGATGGTTATCCAATTTACCGACGAAGGAACGATAACAAGCAAGTGCAGGTGCGCCAGCAAATGCTAGATAATAGATGGGTGGTGCCTTATAGTCCATATTTGTTAGCTATGTTGGATTGTCATGTGAATGTTGAGATTTGCTCAACTATTAAGGCTGTTAAATATTTGTACAAGTATATCTACAAAGGACATGACAAAATCATTTTCAAAATCATTGCACAGCGAAACAATGAAGTCGTTGATGAAATCACCCAATTCCAAATAGCCAGATGGGTCACACCTCCAGAGGCAATGTGGCGGATCTACAAATTCAACTTGTTTGACATGCAGCCATCAGTCATAGCTCTCCAGTTGCATCTAGAAAACTGTCAAGTTGTAGGCTTTAAAAAAACAACAAACTTGGACAGCGTAGCTGATTCAGATTTCTTCTCAAGAACAATGTTAACACAGTTCTTCTATATGAATAAGCACAATAAGAAAGCCAAAGAGGGGAAATACTTATATAAAGATTTCCCAACGGCATTTGTTTGGTCAACGCAAACAAGATATTGGACTGAGCGATAACACAAAAATGTAATAGGTCGTAATAAGTCGTATCATAAGTATAAATCCATCCCAGGGTGAGTTGTACTATTTGAGATTATTATTGAATCACATCCCATGTCCAACGTCGTATTCTTACCTGAGGATAGTAGAAGGCAAAACATATGCTACATATAGACAGGCAGCACTTGCTCATGGATTGCTCGTTGACGATAAAGGTAACGAAAAGTGTTTAGAAGAAGCATGTGGTTATCAAATGCCTAATTCCCTCAGGCAATTGTTTTGTACCATACTTGTGTTTTGTGGCGCACTAAGTCCAAAAGAGCTTCTCTTGAAATTTGAAGAACCCTTGACAGAAGATTATGTTAAGAAGCAGAAAATGGTCCCAATTGAGGCACGCCAGTGTCTACTACGTTTTGTAAAGTCTACCTTAGAGCCTATGGGTAAGACCTTGCAGGATTTTGGTCTTGATGATTTGTTGGTAGCTGAAACTCAACATGATCGATTGTGCAAAGAAATCTTGGATGAACAGCATATAGACGTGTCAAAATTGGATTTATTAATGCCTTGTTCTCTGGTGAGATCGCATATATGGCCTTATCTTAAAAGATTCACGTTGAAGGAAAACATGCGAGCTAGAACAGATCCTGCATTTAGCAGTTATTTATTAAGGGTAGGTAACGGAGAAGAACCATGCAATTCAAACGATGAAATAACAATTCCTCCCTCAATGATTATCCAACCTGACCAAAAGATTGCGCCAGTGGAGCAACTCATAACTTTTGTGTTCCCAGATTTAAGACGCTATTCTGTTGATGCAATATCTATGACACAATCCGCAATACTGGCACCCAGGAATGATTTAGTAGATCAAACAAATGAGCTGCTGATTAAAAGATTTCCAGGAAAAGAGTATGTGTATACCAGCATTGATGAAACAGTCAACCGAGTTGACCAAGGTCTATATGTCGATTTCATGCATTCAGTATGTCCTCCTGGATTGCCAGCCCACCGACTTGTGCTAAAAGAAGACTGCCCAGTGATGATGTTGCGGAACTTGGATCCTTCCAAAGGATTATGCAACGGAACCCGACTAATACGTCAAAAATTGCACAAGCACGTTATAATGGCGCAAATAGCCGTTGGAGAACACCAAGGCGATATTGTATTCATACCTCGTATTTCATTACAGCCAGCTGATGCTAAACTTTACCCTGTGCAATTCACCAGGCGTCAATTCCCAATAAGGCTATGTTTCGCTATGACAATTAACAAAGCTCAAGGCCAGACGCTGGACATCGTTGGTGTTAATTTGCAGCAACCAGTGTTTTCACATGGACAACTATACGTGGCTCTTTCACGTGCCACAACAGCATCGAAAATAAAAGTTATACTAGATACATCCTACGATGGAAACCAAATTATAACATCAACTAAAAATATTGTGTACGGTGAGATACTAAGCGAAACGCACTCAAATCCAACAGAGATGGACATGAACCTATCGGCTGTAAGTAGAATCTTAAATATCAGCAAACGTATAGTTTGAAATGCTTTCAAGTTTTTACAAGTCTTCTGGATCATTGGCAAGTTTAGATTTTTGTACCTTACCACTTGTGTTTATAATATCACACACGTATGGAGTAATTATATTCATGCACAATAGTGTTTAGCTGCTTAAATGTAAAATCCTCCAGCTTACAGGGTACAATTCTGCAATTACAGGTTAGCGTTGTTGCCTGAACTATGGCAGACAATTTGTGCATGATTAAGAACGTCAAAGAGGGGATGACCAACTGGACAGTTCAAGCAATGGTGATTGAAAGAGGATACCCCAGAGTAACTACAGGAGATCAGACTTACCAGAAAGTCATACTCATAGATTCCAAGGTTAGTATAGTTTCTACGATGCCTCCGTCTAAGAACACCTTCAGATTTATGATTTTAAACAATTAGACAATGTCACGTGTAGGGCACTAAGATCCAGTGCACCATCTGGAACGCTGCTATACAAGTGCTGGAAGACACCCTCAAACTATATCACAGTTACTTGATAAGCAATGCAAAGGTTGGCATGACCCCACCAGATTTTCGACTTTTCGACAATCCCCTACAATGGACTCTCTCTTGCAGAACACCAATTGAAGAAATCTCAGACGCTGTTTACGATATTAGACGCGTCAAATACGAATTTGTGCCACTTCAAGATTTGAGTGAATATGTCCGCAACAATCGAGGCTTTGGTATGTTCATATAGATACTCAGGCATCATGACACTTTTCCATAAACCCAAGAAGAAACTAATATATCTAGCTTTGTGATGTAACAGATGTTCTCTTCACCGTACTTCATGTTGGTACTAAACGCACTACATGGGATAACAGCACCATACAGAACATAATTGTTATTGATGCAAGGTACACTGTGTCCTGCATCCTATTACCATCATAAATATATCTGTTGTTACGATTAAACAACCAATCTAAATCTTGCATGTTACCACCAACATTTCTCCGAAATTCAACCCATGCAAACATCTAAAAAATGTGCAGCAATATTCCAACAACGCTCGTGCTATGGAATCAGTTCGCAGAACAGGAGGGAGAAATAATGGGTACACTTGAAGGGCCATTCCCCATTGTGCAAGCAACAAGAATGAAAGTTAGCGCCTTTCAAGGTAATTTATATACTCCACCCTTGGTTAAAATGGTGACCCATGCTTAGGGAATTTAAGGTTACTGAGATTTGGAAATACCATTATGTTGACAGGTTTCCAGCTTGCGACCAAAGGTTCTTCTACCTTCAGTTTCAATCCGCCAATTCCTGCAGCTGAAAAACTACGTGCTTGGTAAGAACGTTTATTTACAGGCATTATGTAGTATAAGGTCTAAAACCAAATCTAAGAACTATTGTAGGTGTATGGCCAATGCCAAGGCAATTCACAAATTGCCAATGCCAGAAAGGAATATGAGTCTGACACCACTACGGAATAATGAGACACCAAACAAAAAGGAGTTCAAACATGTTAATGACCTCCCAACCATTGTTGACAAGGTACAACTTCAAGATCTTAAATATATTATTCAATATGGTGTTACAAAAGCACAACAAGTAACATAGAACTATGTGCAGCAAGAATTCCACTGGGTTCAAACCATTTGCAAGGTCGTTGATTTGACACAACGATTCTGGTACTTGACATGCTCAAAATGCAACCATGCCACAGATGCTATGAGTGATGGTCCATTTTGGTGCAATCATTGTAAAGAGCGCGTGCCGCCGGTAGCCAAGTTAGTTGTTACTCATAGAATTTCTTTCCGATGAATACATTAACCAACATTTGATATCATAACTAGGAAAGACTGATTGTATGATTGCCTATGAAATGTTTCACAGCCTCAAATTCAACGTGGAATTATCAGACCAAACAGGTTCCATCGTTGCTACTGTGTTCCCACGAGATGCCGAAGGAATGTTTGGCATCACCGCTGAATACATGAGAGAAAACATAAAACAGGTAACTCGCATCACAAACGTTGCTGAGAATCCAAACATATTTGTGTCCATAATTCCTAAACTGTGAATCCAAATATAGGGTGAGCTATCTGCATCAGCAATTGAAAAGCTGTGTCAAGGTGTGGAATATGTTGTGCGAGTCAAAGCATACAACTATACACAATATAGGCTCCCAAACTGTTTGTATTCAATCCATGAGTACGAACTCCCCAGCAAGACCAAGCGACGTACGACTGCTGAAAACACTGGTGGGTCAACTTCAAAGATTGAAAAGCCACGCAAAAAAGCACGCCGGCAGCTAATAGTGAATGAACAGCGCAATGCCTACACAGATGAGGATGATCTTCCACTTGCAGTTGCTTTCCGGAAGAAGAAGAAAAACTAAGTTCAAGCATGCAAGCCAACTTTGTAGCAAGATTAACTGCCACAGTAGCAGTTACGTATACCTAACTAATGTAACCGCCTTTTGACCTATTTTGCCAAACCTACTGCAGGTATATCTAGCAACCTATTAAGGAATAATGGAACTAAGCAATTATGGTGCAAGCTACATTCTGGTGCGTGCGATCAACAAAACAGACTACCCAATGTTGTATGATGATCTAGATGTTTCGTATAAGTCCAATTCTTAAGTTTATAGTGTAAGCAAATGACGTCTTCCAAGTTAATGTGTCATCTTCTTGTTATTTTACCAAAATAAGTTCAAAGTTTCAACGTTCTGCAAATCGTGTCCAATGCCTAAAAGAATCCACATTAAAAACAGTGGTCCAAAATTAATAGCTCAGAACTCACTCTTTAGTTTGTATTAAATTCGGACTATTCAATACACGAAAACATAGGGTAAATCAAACCTGAATAGCATAACAGGTTCACAAGATTGATAGACCTTCGAGTAGTCATTTGAGGTGAATGCATCTTCCATAAAAAAAAAAAGGTGAATGCATCTTAAACTTTTATGGTCTTTTACAAGAAAAACACCAATAGCTCGGAACTATAAATCCTAGATAACACAATGAATCATAATGTCGTAAATCACAAAAACACAACACATTAATGGTTCCAGTTTAAACTTACTTTATTGCACTTAAAATAGCTACAATTCTCCAAATACCACACATCTACATTAATTACTTTAATTCATTCAGATTTTAGGAATGACAATGAGTAAAGAATCCTACATATAGTAAGTTTACTTCAAATTATGATCAGGAGTTTTGAGCCATCAAGATGAACCTAATTCTAGGTTTAGATCATGGCAATAGATTTCTTGGCTGGATTAACATGATGAGTAGGCGAACATAGCTACAACAAACAACTGACTAATCTGCCATTAAAAAGATAACTATAACACAACTGAGTTACGCTCGCGTTAATTATAATAATAATAAATCAGCTTATTTGCAATATGAGTACAAAACAACCTTATGCGTATGAAGAAGGTTTCCCTTGCAAAGCGTGCATATTGGGATTGCTTAATGGTGTCCATGTCCATTCTGTACATAATCTTTGAAGGAAAACAAGAGTTACCAATAGGTGATGAAACATAGTTATGAAAACTTCACTCATAGTTTATTTGTTTTCTTCTTCCTTTGGTTTCTGTCATGAGGACAAAACCTTAGGCCACGATCATTAGCCAATACATGAATTTCTACAAAAGTCTATCCTAAATATTATGTAATATATACATAGAACCAGAATATTGCCTATTACTAATTGATGGCCTTCTGTACTTGGATAGCCTATACCATCAATGACTCGATGTACCACTTCATCTCTCACAAGCAACTGTATAATGATTGTGATATACAGCTAACCTAATATGTACCATAATGTAGCCCTGCAGTATCAATATGCATGCTCATCTTCAGGATAGGACAAATGTATGTATATATTTTTCCAGTGACAATCTAAAACGAAGATATGTATCTACGATTGGACAGGTGTTCCGTTTTTAATTTGATCCTAAAAATATATGGATTCTCAATTTATGTTACAGATACACATAAAAACATATAGGGCGAATACTAAAATATTCAAGTGAAAGCATACAACTACACGAAGCGTAGGCTTCCAAATTGTTTCAAAATAAAAACATAAATGTGTCTGGAATACTAAAATTATGAATCTAAATATAGGGCGAGCTATCTGCAGCCGCAATTGAAAAACTTTGCCAAGGTGTGGAATATGTTGTGCAAGTGAAAGCATACAACTACACGAGGCGTAGGCTTCCAAATTGTTTTTACTCAATTCATGAGTATGATCTCCTCGGCAATGTTAAGCGGGATGACCATGCTGAAAAGGCTGGTGGCTCATCTTCAAAGATTGAAAAACCATCCCAAAAAAACCGTTGACAGCTCTTTGTGAACGAACAATCCAATACTTTCACAAATGAGGATGATCTTCCACTTGCGGTTACTTTTGGGAGGAAGAAGAAAAATTAAGTTCAAACATCAAGCCAACCTTTTGAGCACATCCAACTGCCACACCAGCTGGTTACCTAATCCTAAGTAATGTAACCACCTTTTGCTTGTTGCAACTTGTTCCGGGTTCAGAGTTGCAGTAAACTTATTGCATCTATATCTATCAACATATTAAGGAATAATGGAACGAATTAGTTGTGGTGGATATGGGCAGTTGAATCACGCTAGAATTATTCTGTACGATTGAGAAAATATTTTACCTAATGCTCTATGATAGTCAACTTAGATATATTATGCAATCACAATTCCTAAATTCCTGGTGCAAATATAACCCATATCTAAGCTACAATTGACAACAAACACATCTCAATTAAAAAGTTCCATAGAAATGTATTAGAACTTCTAGAGCCATGTGTGTCCTATACAATACAGAAGGGATGCAGATGATTCGATAATAGTTATGGACTAAGATGGACTCAAAGGGTAAAACGAATAGCCAAGTTTATTTCAAGTCAACTTGGCTAACAAATAACCATAGCAAAAACCCCTGTTGTACATTCTACCACATAGCTCATTTATGTCTAGCTGGAGTAGAACAAACAACAATCAAGAAATAATAGTTCAAGAACAATCTTTGGACAGTTTTCACCATCCAACAACAGATCTGATTCATTTCTCCTAACAAGAATTACACTAGGGCAAGCTTCATCAGATGTAGTGATGTACACTCTACTTCTATGATTCCTGTGAAACCGGCCCGGACTGAACAGATCCATACCTTTTGGATTTTGCCCCTGTAATGCTGCCTAGAACTGTAATACGGAGTATTATTTTTGCTTGATTATGTAGTAAATGGTGCTTCAATTAGTTAGAAACCAATTCTTGCTTAAACTAGGTCTAGAACTGTAACGTAATTATTGATTGCTTATGTACCAAATGATGCTTGAATCAGGTCAAGCCCAAATTTTTGTTGCTTATGTAACATACTCCATGGATAAAACCGTAACCGATCCGTGAGTGACAGATTAGTTTGGAACTGGACCGTAGAACTATTGGTCCAGACACAAATTTCATTCTGTAAAAACTATGACTAGCAGTACAGTCCTCGTATTCTTGCGAAACCAATCCAATCCAGACCACAAGCATCCTTATTGATCACCCAGACTCCTTAGAAGGTAAAAGGCACAGTAGTACATTTTGTCCATACAACTATACAAGTATTTCCCGTGTGTTTGCCGGTCATAATTCATCCTACTTTCAAACAAATGTACAAAAAAAACAACTAGATGACACATAATATAGTGTTGTCCAGCAGGCAACAAGATTCTTGCTGCTCCAACATTCACGCAACTAGAGAATCAATATATGCTTTAACTGGAGTCCACTATCCTCTACTTATTGAAATGTGTTTTAGGACTTTCCTACTTTTACGTTACTTGTTATCATTCAAGCTGAGTATCCATTAAAATACAACAGCAAAGCAGCTATTCAAACAAGCTCACATGCCAAGAGAAATGCAATTAAATTAACCCGTATAATCTATAAAACAACAAGATGGAATTAGTGCCATTAACAAGAAGTGCAGCAAATGAAAGTGACTAAACTGAGCAGCAATCATGGGGGACATATGAGTATTTTCGAAAAAATTTAATGCTAGAGTTGGAAAAACTTACACGAGAAGAAAGAGTCGGTCGGACGGTGACAACGGTGGAGATTGCACAGACGCCGGTTTCGTGGGCGTGGTTTGGAGTGGCGGTGGATGTCGGAGAGTGAGAGAAAGAGACTTTGGTGGTACAACAATGTTGGTGTACCAGCGCTTGTGGTTGCGGCGCCGGTGGTCGATAGAGATACACAGAATGCCTATTGTATATTGAAGAAGACAAACATAGAGATAGGGTTTAGAGAGTAAAGTTAGATAGAGAGAGAGAGAGACAGAGAGAGAGGACAAACCTTGTATTTTGGAGTTTTCCCGCGTGTATATATTACTATATATGGGAAAAAAAAAGGGGGCAAAAATAAATTTTAGTCCACTTGTCACCATTTTTTTTTTTGAGGGATTGTCACCAATTTATTCCTTTGCAAAACTTCGTACAAAATACAAATTCCTTCTCCCTCTATACCGTGAGAGAAATGATAAATTGACAAAAAGCTATAGAACGAGGAATTCACTTTTACGCGGTAAACCGAGAAATTATGGTTCCAATATATTTTAAAAACTACTCCTACGTAAGTCCCATTATATATGTAAAACCCCCCCCGGTAACTCTAAAGAAACTGACGGAACCACCGACCATGACCACAGACGACGCGCGGGGCACATCCGGTGGGCCCCGCACGGATGATTCGAGCCGTTCAAAAAAAAATTTAAAAAAATCTGAGTGGGCTCGCGAGAGCTCAGCTCCATCCGCTGTGTGTAGATGCTTGATCCAATCATCTCATTTTCCGATGGGCCCACTCAGAATTTTGTTTAAAAAATTTTGAACGGCTCAGATCATCCGTGCAGTGCCTGGAGCGGCCCCCGCGTGGCCGTCGGTGGCTCCCGTCTATCTCTCTTGCTCCCTCTTCGGCGATCGAGATTAATCTTCACATCAGATTTCGAGTGAGAGATGAGAAAGATAGAGAGGCTCTCCAATCGGATATTCGATAGCACAGTTAAGAGTGTTTTGCAAGAAATATATCTGTTGATATCAACAAATCAGCAAAAATGGAAACGGGAACTTCTGGTCTGAAGAAACGACTGAAGGAAAACTTCTTGGCTATCTAATATGAGCATTATTCCTCAATCTATACCGGCAGCAATAGGACTAACCGACGTGCGTAGTGCGTCGGCCTCTCACTAGTTAGTAACAATGTGGATTGCTAAGAACAAAAGTAACATAAAGTTTCAGAAGTCACAGACCAAAAGACATGAAGAAAACAAAGCAAAGAAAAGGGTAAAATTGGAAAGAAGCCAAAACAAAGGGCAACAAAATTGAAGAGTTGCTGGTAAGGAAGACCCCTGCCCCTTATGAAGCTTTCATACCATCCAAGCCAACACCAGCCTGCATAAAGAGTGTGTGTTAAATGTTAACCAAGGGAACTTAATATATATACAGAAAAATTCTATTTTCCTACAAATTTTGCCAATAATGTTCGACCAGAATGGTAGCGACGACATTCTTGCAATGAAAAGGCATTTCATGAGCTATGTGTTTTGAAGTGCTAGCGCACACGGTACAACTCAGCCTCGTGATTCTGAGTACGTTAAGTGTTTTCTTCTTTCTGTATTTTCTGCTGTTTGTATAGGATTAGCTAAACTCATACTGTAGTAGTCTCAAACTCGGTCACAAAAGAGTTGAAAGTCACTTAGTTCGTTTTTCCTTTAGGTTGTTTCTAAATAAGGATTTAAGAATTGATTTGTTGAGGGGCAAGAAAAGGCAAGGGAAATACGCCTTGAATTTGCAAAAGAGAATCTCTTATGTTCTGATTTTCCTCCAGAATCCCATGATTCAAACATGGCATTACTTAGTGTGGTAGGTACTAAACTCAAAAAAAGTCTTTGTTTTCGAGTACTTCAGGACGGCTAAATGAACCATTTCCTCTAGTTGATTCTGTTTGAAGTCATATCTACCATATTTGTTTGAGTAACCAGCTTGGTTTATTCGATAAGGTATAAGGGGTGGTGTCTCTTACCAGAAACTTGTGGATCTCGTGAAGCATTGGCGAGAATGTGGTGCAAAACTTTTCCATATCGGGATCAAGATCCCCGTTTCCCCCTCCTATCAACTCCATGAACTTTTTCCTATCCGGGGCAAGCTTGATAGCAACCTGTTATTTGAATTCATCAATCCAGCCTATAAATTTTTTCATCCAATAGTCTAAAGACTATATATGAGGGGTTAATATGACCATGTTCTAATGATGAAATGAAAAATTGATTGAGCTGTACATCAGAAACATTACCGTAAAACTTGAACTAGCAAGCCAGCCGTGCCATTTCTTCAAAGTCTTGGCGTAGGAGTCGGTACAAGCTTGTGTCATTGACCAATCTTGATGGTCATGTAGGTTCCGAAACAGCTCCACCAAGAAATCCATCGCTCTGTAGAATCATCTTCACCATATCAGTACAGCTGCTGAATGGAATACTTGGGAAAAACATTTCATTTTGCATGTAGAATCATCTTAACTGTATCACCAAGAAATCCACTGATCCTGGACAAATTCTTATTTGTCCAAGACCATATATTCCTTGTTTCTAGCTCACTTCACCTCATTAATGAGAAATTTTATCGGATGTCCCCGAAGGGACTTCCTCCATTACTTTCTCAACCAATAAAGGTATTCGTAATGCACAATTTCAAACTTCTATAGTGCTTTTATCTGAAAAAGGTTGCACACGTAACAAAATAGAAATGACATTGGCAGAATAAGCACGCAGTATGATCATATACCTTGTCAACCAAAGAAGAGCATTCGTACAACTTGATGATGATTTTGCTGTTTTTGTTTCGACTTCTGCTTGTACAAAACTGAACAAGTAGTTGAATTTGGACGTGTTGGCCGAGTATTGTGATTCCAACCTCTGCAAGTAAAACCAACGCTCGACAATGAACCAAATTGAGCTCAACAAATAGATAGTCAGATATAAGATGATTTCAAAAGGTTCTCGTGGCTCTACTTTATTTTTCATGTTCTTTACATATCTTTCGTTTCCAGCTGTGCAGTAATAAATAGATGACATAACTACCACTTAACAGGTTGAATCATAAGGAACAGCAGTCTCTTACGGCCTTTTTGACATTTTTTGCATCATATCGGTGCCTGTGTCACGGACTAAATACTAGGTAACTGATTTTTGTGAAGTTTTAGCTCCGTCACACCTTCAATCAGTCCTTGTCCTGATTTTATCCTTAAAATGGTAGAGTCACCTTAGGCACAATATGACATGTTTTATGGTTCAATAGCCAGTCTGATGTAGGCTTATTACGGTACAAACAACTGATCTCAGTTGAATATTTGGTCAGGGATACAAAATCTACAACTTATAGCAAGTCGAATCAACAGGCTTAACAACAGTGCGTTTACTGATGCACAAGAGCTTGAGATGTGTCAAAATGGATTCCATGAAGTTGTATTTATGGTGTCTACAACAGCCAGATTACAACCACCGGCAAAAAAGAGATTAGTCAGTATATCTGATTGACGGGGAGAATAGTTGATGCGATGAAAGTAAAAGTATCTTACCGATATATTACCACCAATATCAGATTTCACAACCGTCATAGCAGCTCCAAATTTGTCTGAAGTCAGACATATATATTAGATAAAGTTTAATGCATCGCTGATATGAAGCCTCCAAAAAAAAGGAGAGTCAGATCCTATACCACTCTAATGACAAATTGCAACAGCGATCAAACAAGAGAAATGCTAAGTGAAAAGAAAATGAGCAAATAAAAGACCCTTAAAAGTGTACATGAACGGCTCAGATTCACTGTGTAGTGAATCTGAGATGCACCTACATGATATTTTGAGCAACAATCTAATAGACTAAGGCTAATATTCTCCGTTGGAGCTTTTCCGTGCTTAGATTACAAAGAAGACGCACCTAGAATAGGCAATACGTGCTTGCAGACATCCAAGAAAGGCTTTGTCAACAGCTCTCCTCTGTCAGACTTGACATGCTTCATTCCCTCCAAAGAAGGGGTGAACACAGTTCCTTCCATTTTCAAGGTTTTCTGGGGTATCCAGATACTGCACAAATTAGAAGTAGTTTTAGAGATGGAATGAAATGCGATTAACATTTTAATTTCTTTGGGTATAGTATACTTAACACCAGATGAAAACTTAATGAACTCAAGAAGAAACCAAATCATTGGCAACCATAATGTCTAATGTGATTCGATTAGGTATTTACTAGTATGCGAATAACTTAATGTTTATAATCAGCAGTCAGTGGTGGAGCCACATACGGGGGTAGGTGTCACCTCCACTTGCGAACAAATAAATTATTTATTAACTGACGTGATTCGATTAGGTATGTATGCGAATAACTCAATGTTTTGTACAAATAAATTTAAAATTTGTGATTTAGAAAATGACCGGTTTGGATCAGAAAAGCAACATATTAATGACTTTCATTTGAATACCAAGCGTCAGACCAAGCCATTTTTTGCCTTTTTCATAAAAAATAAAGCCCACAACAAAGACTAATTTATATGATATTACATTTGATTTTCTTCTTCCCATGTTTGCGCACGACGTGCAACAACATACGAAGATTTTCCATACACCTATGCCAGTTCCACGTTCAAATCCGGGCTCCGCAATTGTCAATATTCAAAATCCCATGAGGGTATGAATTGATTTTAAAATGGAAGGAATTAATGCAAACGGATTACAATTCGGTGTGTGTGTGTGTACGTATGTATTTAGACAGCCAAACCAATTTCCAAAGAGCATTTGCTGCTCCAATTAATTCAAACATCAAATTGGATCAGATCAATCAACATGGCAGCAAATGCATTAACACCAACATAAAGAAAGACAATGCAGAGATTGAGTAATCATAGGAGATGAAATTAAAACAAGAAAAGGTAATAATCGAATAGGGATCACGATATGCATTATGGTGAGAGAGAACCTGGAATTTGGGGTAGAGAGAGAATTGATTGTAAAAGTGTTAAATAGAGCTCTAAATTTCCCAAAGCTATATGTATGGACCCGTATATGCATGTTCTTACATCAAAAAGTTTAGGTACGCAGCTTCCGAACACAACTGTGTCCGCTACCGTTCGTCGTATATGGGTCCACGTGCATCGAACGACTCCAAACGCAGTTGTGTTCCTACAATTGCTCTACAGTACATGCATAAATCAACTCTATATTGCTTGATATTAGAACTAATTAACCAAATAAATTCTATTTGTGTGGAACTGAATGAGTCGTGGCCACGTTTAACGGTTTGAAACCTAAAAATACCCACTATGTCTGCGATATGCCCTCGGAGATGGAAAAATTATCGGGTGCTCCTAGGACACTGCCTGTGGTATCCATCACTCTTCTCCACCGCACATATTCACGTAGGGCTCAATGTTATATATATTCATGATCTCCACATCGATGTAAGGGATGAAGGTGTTGTGCCATCACGTGGCGATACTCAAGACCACTTAATGGTTACTCTTCGGGGATGAAACACGTGAAGTGAAGTACCACATCGATCTGCGCCAAATTTAAAGAGCCACCTCCAAAAAGCTAGGTAAATTACTAGGGCGACAAATGGAGCGTTTGGGTAATTTTGGTGATCAATGCTAGAAATACACCCATTTATACATCCACACTCACAAGTGTGTGTGCGGTTGTGACGCCCACATCATCAAAGCCATTGAATTTGCATCGAAAATGGGTGTTAAAAATGTTATCCAAATCAGATTTTCTAATTTTTAATGAGACGATGAGGTGTCAATTGTTGATTGGATACATGTAAACCCCTATGTTTAGGCTACAGGCGTATAAAATTTAATCTCTTAATTAATTCAACGGTCTTGATTTGAGACGCACCAAACTGGTGCAAGGAAATTGCTATTTTCTGGACTTTATGATATTGTAGCAAGCAAAAATTACTTTGACAATACACTTTTGCCACCAACGGGTGGAGATGCTCTTATTGGCAGTAGAAACTTGCAAGTTGCAATCATATTTCCCTCAATAGTTCCAAGCCTATTTTCGGCGGCGGCCAATAGAAGTTTTGTTTCTGGACGAATTTTGTTTACAAATCGAGTTCTCTCAATCGATATTGTTTCGCAACGATATTTGCGCTTTCAGCGTTCTATCCCTATTCAATGTCTTTGGCGGAGCAACTCATGGCGGCTTGTCAGATGTGTAGTTCTAGAAGTTCATTGGTGCGTTCATATTTGATTGAAGTTCATTTGATCGTCTGGGTATTTGGTGTCTTTTGTCCTTTACTTTGCACTTTTTCTCGTTTGAGACTCCTAACTAAATGTTAGGTAGATTGAAAAGTGTCGCTATTTGCGTCAAACCATGTCTGGGTTGGGATGAAAGACATCGATTGCCTTGTGATTTACTCGTTTTGCATTTCTTAGACGATTAGTTTGACTTTGTCCAAGGTTTTTTTTTGTAATGATCTCCGTTATATAAGTGTCGCTCGGCTTTTATCAATACAATCTTCTCAAATTTGTCAAAAAAATAATAATAGCAATGTTGTATCAAAAAGAACAAAAAACTTCTAGTGAGAGATCCCATACGCTATTTGTGTGCGAACTTCTAATCTCAACCGTCGGATTCCTTCTATTCCCTCAATAGTTCCCCAGCCTATTTTCAACAGCGGCCAATAGCAATGTTGTATCATAAAGAACAAAAACCTTCTAGTGAGGGATCTCGCACGCTATTTGCATGCGGACTTTTAATCTCCGCCGTCGGAATCCGACGGCTGAGATTAGAAATCCGCATGCAAGAACGTGTGGGATCCCTCACTAGAAGTCGCCTGGTGTAATTTTTTTTTTTTGTCAATGACCGGTGTAATTTAAGGAAATATAGTCCCATATTATTTGAGAGTTGAATATGTGATTACTTAAGATAAGATTGGGACCGCTTCACTTATTACCAATTGATTTTGGGTTAAATATAAAGTTTCCATGTGAATTAGAGTGGGGTCCATTCCACTCCGGATTTTAAAAATTCACAATTAACACCCCACAATGACAGGTTAGCAAAAGGTACACGTGATAGACCTCGAGTCCCTGCATGTGAATGGGACTTCGGATTTGTGCACAACACGGTGCTGTGAACACCACTGCACAGTACCATCCCCTAATTCACATGAATGAGTGCTAACTTTATATAATGTTGGGGGAAAAATTCAAAATACCCCCCAACCTTTACACCAAAATTCAATTAGACTCCCAACCTTTTAAAAACTTCAATTTTACTCCCAACGTTATCTTCCGTTAATCAAAACGCCCCCTTCCGTCCGAATGACTAACGGATTTCGTTAAAGACTCCGTTAAATATTGTCCCGAACAAATTTGGATGATTCGAGCCGCTCAATGTGTTCAAAACGTGATTTTAAGGGTGCTCATGAGAAATCAGCAAAAAAAATGATCGGGAAGGGCTTCATCTGAACAGTTTTTTAATGAATAGTTTTATAAAAAACTGTTCAGATGAAGCCCTTCCCGGTCATTTTTTTTGTTCATTTCTCACGGATACCATTAAAATCATGTTCTAATCACATTGAACGGCTCGGATCATCGAAATTCGATTGGGAAAGGGGAGGTGCAGATCGATCTGGATTTTGTTCAAGTACGAACGTCCGAAGTTTGCTTCGGTCTGCACCTCCCCTTTTTCGATCGAATTTCGATGATCCGAGCCGCTCAATGTGATTAGAACGTGTTTTAAGAGTACTCGCGAGAAATCAACAAAAAAAATGACCGAGAAAGGCTTGATTTGAATAGTTTTTTTATTGAATTCAATAAAAAAAACTGTTCAGATGAAGCCCTTCCCGGTCATTTTTGTTGTTGATTTCTCGCGTGTACCCTTAAAATCACGTTTTGAACATATTGAGCGGCTCAGATTATCCAAATTCGATCAGGATGATATTTAACGGAGTCTTTAACGAAATCCGTTAGTCATTCGGACAGAAGGGGGCGTTTTGATTAACGGAAGATAACGTTGGGAGTAAAATTGAAGTTTTTAAAAGATTGGGAGTCTAATTGAATTTTGGTGTAAAGGTTGGGGTGTATTTTGAAATTTTCCCTAATGTTGGAGAGGATTAGTTTCGGAATAAAGACCACATAGTTTTAACTCGTTGCTTTCTTCATTTTTTTTTGGAAAATTAGTGTTTTTTTTTTGCATTTTCCTCCGTTTTATATATGATTGTTTTTATTTTGGTCTGCATTTTTACACTTTTTCAATTTTAATGTATAAATTTGACCCAATTATAGTAAGAATTAAGAGAAAACAATAAAAAAAAAAGTCTGTGCAAAAAAGTTGCCAAAAGTTAGGCGACTTAAGAGCTTGCTTCTTTCTAAGGTGTTAGGTTTGATTCTTCTTGCCAGCAACTCCAGGGCCCCCCTCACTCCCACGCGTGTAAGTGTGTGAAATGGCTGTAAGGATTCATCCGAGGTGCGCACAAAAGCTTACTCAAAACACTCTGCATTGCAAGGAAAAAGTCAGCAAAAGTTACGCAAGAGTGGGCCTTAATCTTCCCATTCAGCTCTCCTCTTTTTTTTTTTTTGGGTTCTAATTAATTTGAGGGGAAAATTTCAAAATACCCCCCAACCTTTACACCAAAATTCAATTAGACTCCCAACCTTTTAAAAATTTCAATTTTACTCCCAACGTTATCTTCCGTTAATCAAAACGCCCCCTTCCGTCCGAATGACTAACGGATTTCGTTAAAGGTTCTGTTAAATATCGTCCCGATTGAATTTGGATGATCTGAGCCGCTCAATGTGTTCAAAGCGTGATTTTAAGGGTATCCGCGAGAAATCAATAAAAAAAATTGACTAGGAAGGGCTTCATCTGAACAGTTTTTTATTGAATAGTTCAATAAAAAACTGTTCAGATGAAGCCCTTCCCGGTCATTTTTTTTGCTGATTTCTCATGGGTACCCTTAAAATCACGTTTTGAACACATTGAGCGGCTCGGATCATCCAAATTCGTTCGGGACGATATTTAACGGAGTCTTTAACGAAATCCGTTAGTCATTCGGACGGAAGGGGGCGTTTTGATTAACGGAAGATAACGTTGGGAGTAAAATTGAAGTTTTTAAAAGGTTGGGAGTCTAATTGAATTTTGGTGTAAAGGTTGGGGGGTATTTTGAATTTTTCCCTCCCTAATTTGAGAATGAAAAGAGAGTTCAATCAGATGCATGGGAATTAGAGAGGATTTACACAGAAACAACACACCTTCAAAATAAAGAAATGGGATAAGAAGAATTTTGTCCCATATTATCAAACTTTAGAATAATACAACGCCAATGTTAATTTGGATCGTATAAATAAATTATGCAAAAAAATCAAGTTGGGGTAGGTTAGGTTCTATAGAAAAATGTCCTATGTAGTTTTTTTTTTTTTTTTTATAACTCTGGTATTCGGGTCAGCTTACGCGCACCTCAACTAATCCTGACGATCTAGTCCCACTACCCACTTGCGGAGAGCCTAATTAAAATTGAAGTATCGACTGGCCTCAAAAGAATTGATAACATCTGAAAGATTTTAAACTTGAGATGAGATCTTAGGAGTGAGGAAACCGCTAAGTTCCAAGCCATGACCACTGAACCAACCCCTTCAGATTTCAATTACTGATTATTCTACTTACACATGTTATTGTCTAGAAATCTCGATTATAAAACAGAAGGGTGTGGGGACAAGTTATTGGAACGACTTAGATTCATTTGATCCAAAGGCTGTAGTGCATCCTCTCACTTTCCGGTTAAGTGCCCATTGTTTTCACCTAAATCACACAACTGTCATCCTCTTCCAACCGAAATGCGTAGTGCCGTAGGTACGGGCTAACACTAATCTATACTATATGGTAAAGAGGTGTATTATACTAGTCAATCTCTGATTAGCAAAAAAAAAATAGTGTTGTTTAAGAAATCAATGATGAAAAATGTAAGGAAGATTCGACGCAACATATATATATATATTTTTTTAAATAAAGTACACAGTTATAAGTAGGGAAAAATTTGTGATTTCAAAGAAACTTTTAGTTAGGATCCATTTGTTTAGGCGTAAAAGGTTTTCCGGTAAAATATTTTACCTATTTTTTGGTGTTTGGTTGTGTAAAAAATTATGAAAACATTTTATATGTAAAACATTTTTTATTAATTGGATGAAAATGACTTACCCTTAAATCTTCCGTAAGTTATTTTTCGAAATGAACCCGCTGCCTTCTACTGTAATTCTTACTACTCAGTTTCTTCGATCGTCGGTCCTGACCCACTTTCAATTCCAATATTCTCAGATCTCTCCACCGTTTAAGCCCCCTCTCTCTACACTATTTTTTTGATTTCTGAAAATATTTTTAAATGCGGACCAAACACCAAAAAATAAAAGTTTGAAGTTTATTTTCTGAAATAACGTTTTACATGAAAAATATTTTACATTGTGTAAAATATTTTACGTCAAAACAAACGGAGCCTTAATGTCATCCCTTTTTCTACTCTTGTTACAATTGCTTTCCTGAGAAATTAGAAAGTTTTGAACTCTTGATCGGCAAAATTAATATAGATATTAATCCATTTAGAGTGTGGGTGTATGTTTTTTTTAGAAAATAACTTCGGAGCGATGCTAGGCTTACAACAAAATCCTATAACATACTTACAACATCTTTACACGTCAACACTGGCACCCATCATTTCACAAGTGCAATTTTGTTTACTCTCCTTAAAAGAGGGTGAACATTACCCTCTTTTATTGGTTGAAATGGTGTGGATATCCTACAACAAAATGATGTCATGCTTACCATGCAATACACTTTTTGGTAAGCATGACATCATTTTGTGGTGGGATCCATACCATTTCAACTAATAAGAATGAGGGTAATGTTCACCCTCTTTTAAGAGTCTTGCTATGGGTACATATCATACGTACATATCTTGCACATATGAGATTTGTGGGGCCCATCTCGGGTCCTACAGAGATGATTTGAACAGTCCATTATTTTTAAAATATTTTTTATAGAGCCTTGTAAAAAATCAGCTTAACCCAATATCGGTAAGGATTTTTCTTGAATTTGTAGGAGCGAAACTGAGCAGTTAGGTAGTTTCGCCCCCTACAAATTCCAAAAAAATCCTTACTGATATCGGGTTGAGCTGGATTTTTACGGGGTTCTATAAAAAAATATTTTAAAAATAATGGGCGATTCGAATCATCTTTGTGGGACCCGAGGTGGGCCCCACAAAATCCATATGTGCACGATATGTACATGTTTATATGTACCCATAGTTTTTTTGCTCTTGAGGGTGAACAAAACCCAACTTATCATTTCACCCAGAAAATTGTAAAATGGTGGGCCCCAATGCTAACGCATAAGAATGTTGTAAGTATGTTATAAAATTTCGTTGTAATTAAGCTTAGTATTTTTTTTTAGATATTATAGCGTGTTCTACGGATTGACTGTATTCCTCACCTAAACAAATGCCAAAACGCCGTAGTTTCATTGACCACAAGTCTACAAGCCTGTAGTGCTTCTATGCACTACCGGTCCCCAACCCGGTTCTCGGCCGGGATCCCGCTTTTCTCTTCTTCTTTTTTGAATGAGAGCAAGAGGGTAGTTCCACATATTAACTCACCTAGGTAATTGCTGACTAGAGAGAGACGTACTTTTCTCTCATTCTCTCTTCTTCCTACACTTGAGTGGACTTTTCAAAAATGCTCAGGCTAATTATAGCACAATAAAGAAAGAAATTCTTTCTATTATTAAATGTATAAATAAATTCCAGGATGATTTGTTAAATCAACATTTCTTGGTAAAAGTTGACTGCAGTGCAGCAAAACAGGTTTTGAAACAAGATATTAAAAACCTGGCTTCAAAACAAATTTTTGCTAGATGGCAGTCTGAATTATCTGCTTTTGATTTTGATATTGAATATATAAAAGGAGAAAATAATTCTCTCCCTGATTTTCTTACTCGTGAATTTTTACAGGGATAATGTTGCCAATCAGCCGTCAAAAGGCTGAAGAAATACATGCATCCTCTTCTAATGCAGATGAAACTTTCATCAAACAAGCTTGTCCTTCTATAGCCCAATCTAGGCTAAAATTTATCATTGAGAAGGATAAAAAATTCAGGAAAGCCATGGACAGACACGTCATGGCTAATAGGGAACAATATTTCAGGAGATATCTTCCTACTAGATTCTACCTGAAAAGATGGGCCAATGCTATTGTGGCCATTGACCAATTTTATGATGAATATGGTTATTCCGATGATGAAGATGAGAATATTGTTGTAAATAGTTTTCGTCGGAACAGAATGAAACAAATTTTTGGAGTCGTACACCAAATGATGATGTACAGCACAATTTGTGCTCAGAATGGTAATGGTGATAGAGATATTGCCAGATGGATCACCGCCGGTTTTACAGGAATGATAAAAGGGTGGTGGGATAATATCCTTAATGCAATTCAAAGAGCGGAAATTTTAGATGCTGTTAAAATTGAAAATGAAATTCAAAGACCTGATGCTGTTTATACTTTAATAAACACATTAATCCTCCACTTTGTTCTCTGAAGAGTTGGAAGTCCCAATTGATTTTTCCCAATTTGAAGATCCCATTTCCAAAGCCATGGGATACCAAAAATAGTCATTGTATCAAGGAAAAGTTTTCTTTCGGGAATATCTCCCCTCAATTGGGAGTAATATTTGAGGAAGGACTCTATTTCCTTCTGAATTTCAGGTGACAAATAATCTTGTAGTGGTCCAAATTTTGACCACCATTCGAAAAACCAATTTGGAAAATCATTTTGTCCAACCAACTTTGGACATAATTTTATAAACCATGAATGCCTTTTGTGCTGGTTTTGATAGTAAAAAGCTTTAGTGAAAGCTTCAATGTAGTCTCAGTAATTGTACTGGATCGGAACTCCATTTTCCGATTTAATAGTTAGTGACTTTGATTTGCTGGGATGAATTCCCCATTTCTGAATTGGAATGACCATTCTTATTATGGCCCTGCTGTAGCTAATTGGACCCTTCTGTCCAATCTTGCTATCATAAGTATGGCGAAATTCCACCGATCCAGATTCTGAGAGCATTGCCTCGTAAATGTATCTGTATTTTCCTTCATGGACTGGATAGCTCATTGTATCCAAGTATTGGGACTTTATTTCCCACGGATCATTAATCCATTGCTCATCTTTTGATTCCAAGATCATAATGGTCTCGGTAGTCTTCAATGATTTGAAGGGGTCATTAGTCTGGATCACTTCCGCCATTGAAAGTGATGAGGAAGATGCAGAAGAAGCTTCCTGTAGTGATGGAAATTGTAGTTTTTTGGCTTGCAAGTAAGCCTCAATATCTGCATGGGTAACCTTCGACGGTTTACCCCTACCACGAGTATGGCCACGACCCCGATCCGGTGGTCTATTCATCTGCAAAATTATGCACGGGATAAGATATTCAGCTTATTCTGAATTTGTTTCATTCTGTTCCGACGAAAACTATTTACAACAATATTCTCATCTTCATCATCGGAATAACCATATTCATCATAAAATTGGTCAATGGCCACAATAGCATTGGCCCATCTTTTCAGGTAGAATCTAGTAGGAAGATATCTCCTGAAATATTGTTCCCTATTAGCCATGACGTGTCTGTCCATGGCTTTCCTGAATTTTTTATCCTTCTCAATGATAAATTTTAGCCTAGATTGGGCTATAGATGGACAAGGATCGTAAAGGAAACACCCTTTTATTCAGATGGCCGAAGCCAATATTACAGCAGGAGAGGGGAGAGAATACAGCGGAAGAGAGAAGGGAGAGCTTAGGATTTTAGAGAGAGAGAGGGTAATCCTGGTGACCTGGTCCTCTATTCTAACCAATTGTTCTCCTAAAGTACTAAGGTGGAGATTGGTGTGATTATTCTGTTTATGCAGTTTACCATTTAAATCTGCATTAGAAGGCTTAACAAAAGCCACAGTTTCTGTTTTATGCCTTCCAGTAATTATTTATCATTACATAAAGTTAATCCTTCTTGGATTACTATGGATACAAGTTGACCATAGGTATAATTATCATACATAATAGTTATACCATTATTTTGGTCTTTCAATTTTTTCCTTATTTTCTCAGCAAAGAAATGGGGTAGACCATCAATGAATTTTGACTTCCAATGCTCACTATTAGCATCGTTTCTTTGCATTACTTTAGCAAGGAAAACATCCTTGTACCAACGAAAATGAGTTAACGTTGGACATTTTAAATTCTGAAGCAATTCTCTACTTCTTTCCCGTTGGTTATCCCAGTGACCAACAAAGTGGAGGATTAATGTGTTTATTAAAGTATAAACAGTATCAGGTCTTTGAATTTCATTTTCAATTTTAACAGCATCTAAAATTTCCGCTCTTTGAATTGCATTAAGGATATGTTCCCTATTAGCCATGACGTGTCTGTCCATGGCTTTCCTGAATTTTTTATCCTTCTCAATGATAAATTTTAGCCTAGATTGGGCTATAGAAGGACAAGCTTGTTTGATGAAAGTTTCATCTGCATTAGAAGAGGATGCATGTATTTCTTCAGCCTTTTGACGGCTGATTGGCAACATTATCCCTGTAAAAATTCACGAGTAAGAAAATCAGGGAGAGAATTATTTTCTCCTTTTATATATTCAATATCAAAATCAAAAGCAGATAATTCAGACTGCCATCTAGCAAAAATTTGTTTTGAAGCCAGGTTTTTAATATCTTGTTTCAAAACCTGTTTTGCTGCACTGCAGTCAACTTTTACCAAGAAATGTTGATTTAACAAATCATCCTGGAATTTATTTATACATTTAATAATAGAAAGAATTTCTTTCTTTATTGTGCTATAATTAGCCTGAGCATTTTTGAAAAGTCCAGAAGTGAATCTGACTAATTCTTCCCTAGAAGTATTAGGGTTGTATTGCTTTAAAATGCCACCATAACCAATGTTAGAGGCATCAGTTTCAACTATTTTTCTCCATTCTGGATTGGCAATAGCTAAGCAAGGAAGTTGCTTTGCCTTTAATTTAATCTTTTGGACAGCTTTGGTATGAATTTCTGTCCATGGAGGAGGATTCTTCTTTAGTCTATTATAAAGAGGTGCAGAATCCTGAGCTAATTCTTTGTAATAATCTCCAATGTAGTTGAGACTACTAAGAAATCTCTGTAATTGAGTTTTCTCTCTTAATTCATCTGGGAATTTGGAAGCAAATTCTATGCTTCTATCAATGGGAATAATTTTTCCCTGGTGGATATTGTGTCCTAAGAATCTGACTTTGGTTTGGAACAATTTCATCTTAGGAGCAGAAACAACAAGTCCATTTCGTTTAATAACATCTTTAAAAATTCTAAGATGTTTAATATGCTGGTCTATGTTCTGAGAAAATATTAGAACATCATCAATATAGCAAATTGCAAATTCAGCATAAGGATAGAAAATATCATTCATAATATTCTGGAATTCTGAAGGTGCATTCTTCAGGCCAAAGGGCATTACATTCCATTCAAAGTGGCCAAAAGGAACAGTAAATGCAGTTTTATATCTGTCAGATTCCTCAATTTGAATCTGCCAATATCCTGATTTTAAATCAAATTTGGAAAAGATAGCTGCCTTATTAAGTCTATCTAATAAATCCTTCTTATTAGGTATGGGATATCTTATCCACATTAAAACCTCATTGAGGGGTTTATAATTGATAACTAGTCTAGGAACACCTCGTTCCTTCTCTGCATTTTTGTTGACATAAAAAGCTGTGCAACTCCATGGAGAATAGCTTTTCCTAATCAATTGTTTCTTTAGTAGACTGTCAATTTCATTTTGACACATTTTTAAATATTCCTGTTTCATTTGAGAAGGTCTTGCCTTAGTAGGGATTTTTCTTTCATTAAAATCCTTCTCATATGGAAGTGAAACAATATATTTCTTTCTATCCCAAAAAGCATTAGGGATATCACTGCAAATTTCTTTATTGAAATTTTCTTGTATTTGGGAAATTTTCCTTATCAATGTGGGACTTTGAAGAGTTTCCTCAATTCCCATAATTCTTATTTCTTTTTTAAGGAAATTTATTTGTTTATCCTTAAAGGATATTTTTCTTATAATATCGTTTACTTCTTTGTAAACAGGGGGAGAGACAAATTCAAAGAATATCTCATGGCCATCAATATGGGCAGTTATTCCAGCAGTACTGGTTTGCATAGGCATTAGAAATTACGGGTCGTTACATTCCTAAAATTAGTTCCTGTTGGAGATTTCTTATGCAGAGAAATGTTGTCTCCAAACAGATTCCTTTATTACAAATGTGAACATTGTTAAGTTTGTATTTAATCAACATTTTTGATCCACTGGCATTAGTGAGACTTTGAGAAGTCTTCTCAAAATATTGAGTTGGAACTATGCCTTCTTGAATGCAATTCATATCAGCTCCACTATCAACCAAAGCAATTATGTTGTTGATAGTATATTCTTTTTGAATAACCAGGTTTACCCTAACGTGCCATTTTTGATAAACCACTTTGTTGATTAAATTCAAATAATCATTAGAATCCTCAGTAGGAATATCCTCCTTATCTGTGCTACCTTTCTTTTCCAAAGAGTCAAGTTTTTGATTCATTTCATAGATTTCCTGGGTAGCTTTATTCTGAAATGATTTCAACAATTTTATTTCTGTTTTCAAAATATTTATTTCTCCCTTAAGATCAGGAATTGTTACAGGTTTGTAACTGTCATTTTGTTCTAATCTGTCTAGAACATTTTTCAGACTATAGGTCTCTTTCTGAATTTGAGGTTTAACCTCTTCTTCTTCTTCTTTATTAGAAGAGATACAAGTTTCAATTATTTTTATTTTTAATTGAGGATCATCAATTTGATCGATGATGTCTAAAAGACTTTGTTGTTTTTCAGTTAAAACATTAATACTGAGACCATTCATCTCAACTATTGCCTTCCAGTAATTATTGGAAGTTGAACATTCTAGATTATTACAATTACAATTATTGGGAATCTCTTCTTCTGAATCAGAAGAAGTGTCTTCCTCTTGATCAGAAACCTCATTAACCTGATTTTTTGATTCTTCATCTGAAGAATCTGATTCACTTGAATCAAGAAGTAATTTGAAGAGTTGTTGTTTTAACCCTTCATCTATTTGAAGCTCATCTAGTTTTTTCTTAGTTTTGCACTTATTAGCATAATGACCTATTTTTCCACACTTAAAACATTTTGCTGTGGACTTCTTCTTTGCCTTATTAGGCTTTTTAGAAGTAGATTCTTTTGAGCCAGATTGCTCACTTTTATTCTTCTTTTTGTTATAAGATTTTCTCTTAGAGTGCTTTTTAGTAGTGATTTTATTACCACTCTTTTTAGTAGTTGGTTTTAGATATTTAGGCATATCATAACCAAACTGATCGCAAAATTGACCCAATTCTTGTTTACCAGTTAAGTGTTGTTTTTTCAACTGGTTATGTAATTTTATATCATTACATAAAGTTAATCCTTCTTGGATTACTATGGATACAAGTTGACCATAGGTATAATTATCATACATAATAGTTATACCATTATTTTGGTCTTTCAATTTTTTCCTTATTTTCTCAGCAAAGAAATGGGGTAGACCATCAATGAATTTTGACTTCCAATGCTCACTATTAGCATCGTTTCTTTGCATTACTTTAGCAAGGAAAACATCCTTGTACCAACGAAAATGAGTTAACGTTGGACATTTTAAATTCTGAAGCAATTCTCTACTTCTTTCACGTTGGTTATCCCAGTGACCAACAAAGTGGAGGATTAATGTGTTTATTAAAGTATAAACAGCATCAGGTCTTTGAATTTCATTTTCAATTTTAACAGCATCTAAAATTTCCGCTCTTTGAATTGCATTAAGGATATTATCCCACCACCCTTTTATCATTCCTGTAAAACCGGCGGTGATCCATCTGGCAATATCTCTATCACCATTACCATTCTGAGCACAAATTGTGCTGTACATCATCATTTGGTGTACGACTCCAAAAATTTGGTATTCAGTCATGCCATCTATGTTCCATTCATAAATGGTCTTTCCACTATAAGACATTTGTTTTTGAAATCCTGCTTCCTCAAATAACATATCTTGAGGACTAGGCCTAGGATAGTAATATCTATCAGCCCCAGCATAAGGGAGTCTTTGTGGAGGATATTGGATTTTATTAATACTTTCATTCTGAAGGAAAACATTCTCCAATTCTGAAATCTCTTGATTACTCATTTCCTCCATTTCCTCAGAAATAACATTAATAGAAAGGCCTCTTAACCTTTTTTGCAGTTCTTTAACCAATTCGGAGTTTTTATTAGGATTGGTCAAATTAAAATTTGTTATAGGAATAGGAGGACGAATATTAGAGGGAGAGATGACCTCTTCAATTTTTTCTTTAGTTTGAGAATTCTTAATGTCATCCCTTATTTGGGTGACCTGGTCCTCTATTCTAACCAATTGTTCTCCTAAAGTACTAAGGTGGAGATTGGTGTGATTATTCTGTTTATGCAGTTTACCATTTAAATCTGCATTAGAAGGCTTAACAAAAGCCACAGTTTCAAGAGTAGGTTCAGATTCTGAACTTCCTTCCAGAGATAAAGGAATAGTGGGAGGATGAACTGCCTTAAGTACAGTTCCTGACATACTTCGCCAATTCCTATGATAGTCTTGAATAACATGAATAGATCTATCAATTTCAGGAAAATATTTACCATAAAACCATTGGGCAAAAGGGATGATTTTCTTTGAATACTCAATCCAATCATAAAATTTCCTTTTAAATTCTTGTAGTTGTTCCTCACTATATTTTGAGAAATACCATTCCCTAAATTCCTTGTATTTAGGTTAATAAAATTCTTTATTTATTCCTTTCCTGATTTCAGGATCTATTATGGTCATTAATGGAAAAATTCATGTCGCTGGCAGTAGGTGATTCTACTGGTTCTGGAACATTATAAACTCCATGAGGAATTTGATTTTGGGATATTCTTATTCCTGCCAAATTAATCTCATCCGGACTAGGAATTTCAGAAGTTGAGTGTCTACTAGTAGGAGGAACACTCACCCTATAAGGTATTTGGGTACTAGAAAAGCTACTTCTAGTGCTATTGCTTCTGAGAAATCTCTCAGATCGAGAATTCCTAAAATTTAGGGAAACAGTTCCCTCATTATCTTGAACTATTTGTTCAATTTGGTTTATTATTGGTCTTGGCGGGACCGCATTGGTGATGGTCCAATTCTCGGGAAATGTAATTTCTTCCCAGTTGATTAACCTATTGGTTGCAATATTAGAAGTCAACATATTGGTTTCTATTAAGACCGTTTGGTCTGGGGACGATAAGTTTCGAACCCTAGGATTCAAAGTATTCATAACTTTATAATAAATTCTGTAGATTACAGCTATTACCTAAGATCCGGGTAAATAATCATAACCTCTAGTTTGGATCCTACAATTTAGGACCTCACCGATATTCCTATCTGTCAAAGAAACAGTCAGATTAGGATAAGCATTAAAGTAAACTGGACCGTGACATAAACTGGTCTCGATTGCCCCCATTATTGAGGATCTCCAATTATTACACCTGCCATCTCGCAAAGTTACTTGGAGACAGGTATCCATTCCTAACAGTGTTAGGGGTTTAAGGGCAACTTGCACTAAACCAATATGAATGTAATTATAATTTCGCATATGAGCTAGAATATCACTTCTATCTAGAAGATTAATTATCTTATCATTTAGCTCTATGCTTTCAGTTTTCTCTTTGGTTTTAATAGCCAAAGTACTCCTAAATTCAAAAGTTCCTCGCCCATAAATAGTAGATGGACGCACTGGAGGAATAGTCCAGTGATTCAGTTGTTCTTGCACATTGGCATATTCCACTAATTCGGAATTCTTAATTCTATCATTATCAGATCTAAATAATCTTCTCATTGAGGAAAATTGTTAGTGTAAATATAAGTTATTACTTATGATAGAGCCTTTTGAATAATTTTTAAAATCCTTCAAAAATTTAAATGTAAGATATCATTATGGGTAGTGGGACGTCACCCAAGTCGCGTTTGGATTTGTCCGGCCTTGGAAACCCGGTTTGGGTATTTTGGCCTTGCTCCGGTAAATCGTTGACAGACGTGCTACTTATAATGCTATCCTTCATTTAAAAAAAAAAAAAAAAATTTATCAAACTCATTGTGTATGTTCTAACACACTTCTATGTTATCAATATCTAACACACACTTGTAGGACCCATTTTTATCCTAATACACCTTTTAACACACAAATATACTAAACCCCATTACGGATGCTCTAATCTGACGTGGAGGAGGAGGTGCTAAGTCTATTTCAGCAGGAGGTGCTAAGTCTATTTCAGCAACAGTACTTGTGCTGGTCAAAGCAGTTGAGGAGCCGTTCCACTTTTTTCTTTTAAAAAAAAGAACTTTTTAAAAAGAAAGTAATTTCAAGCTTAAAAATTATGTATTTACGCAAATAATTTTTCTACAAATATGAATCCTGTTTGAAAAATCTCATTGAAATCTTTTAAACAGTAAAAGAAAATTAAAAAATTATTTTTTATTTTCGTTATATTTGAGTTTGAATTTTTTTTTATTTTTAGAAAGAAGATTTTTGAAGAAGGTGGAATGACACCTGAGCTGGTCAACTCTTGAGCTTGAGAATCCTTTACAATCTGCAAGAGTCCTCTCTCTCTCTCTCCATGGCGTCTCTGTTCACAAATAACCATGGTTTCATACCTACATTTCAGCTCACCACCACCAACTCAGTTCGCCGCCTCCTCTACTACACCACCACCACCAAAACCCCCACAAATATTCGCCCGACAAAATCTTCAACCCCATTCAATGCCTGCTCCGCCACCCGCCACTCCTCCCGTGGCCGCCCGGCATATATCCCCAACCGGATACCCGACCCCAAATACGTCCGCGTGTTCGACACCACCCTCCGCGACGGCGAGCAGTCCCCGGGCGCCTCCATGACCAGCAAGGAGAAGCTCGACGTCGCCCGGCAGCTGGCGAGGCTCGGGGTCGACGTGATCGAGGCCGGGTTCCCCGCGGCCTCCAACGACGACCTGGAGGCCGTCAAAATGATCGCCAAGGAGGTGGGCAGCGTGGTGGACGAGAACGGGCACGTGCCCGTGATATGCGGGATGGCGCGGTGCAATAAGGGGGACATCGACGCGTTGTGGGAGGCGGTGAGGCACGCGAAGAGGCCGCGGATCCTGACGTTCATAGCGACGAGTGAGATCCACATGAGGCACAAGCTGAAGAAGAGCAAGGAGGAGGTGATCGAGACGGCGAGGAGTATAGTGAGGTATGCGAGGAGTTTGGGTTGTGATGATGTTGAGTTCGGCGCTGAAGATGCTGGAAGGTTAGTTCATTCTCTCTCTCTCTCCCTCTCTCTCTCTCTCTCTCTCTTAATTTGTACTCCATTGTTGGATCAAATTCTTGCCAAAACAGTCAAACAGAAATTTTATGGTCAATGACACTCTTTCGTAAATCCATTACTTTTAAACTTAAAAATAAATTCTAATTTTTTAAATTCTTAGTATTTTAGAATGTGGAACGGAGTCTTAAGACTGTCTTTGAATAAAGGATTTAGGGTGTGTTCCACTGTCTTTGAATAAAGGAACGGAGTCTTAAGACTGAGTAAGTACTTATTCCCCCGCTTCTCAAGATAGGTTACTATTTCACAATACATCACCTATAATTTAAAAAATAAGCTACTTTTCAAAAAATAAGTACTTATTTCTAAAACCGGAACGGGGCCTCAAATACAGAAGGTGTGGTAGACTGTCTTTGGATGAAGGACACAAAATTTAGAAAGTTTAAAGCCACCGCATAAAGCGATCCCACTAAAAGTGGGACTCACTCCAAATTCCATAAAAATACAGAGAAATATTTATAAATTTTAAAATAATTTTTTATGAGACCCTATAAAAAATCAGCTCTAACATATATCAGTAGGTGTGTTTTCTTAAATCATAGGGGCAAAACTGCGAAACCGATTAGTTTCGCCCTACAAATTCAGAAAACATACCAACTGATATTCTTTAGAGTTGATTTTTTACAGGGTTCCACAAAAAATTGTTTTAAAACTTATGAATATTTTTTGTATTTTGTGGAGCCCGGGGTGGGCCCAATAGCCGTGCGGTGGCCGTAGCACGATTGATACAAATAAGTCAAAAAAAAGTTGAGAACCACAAACACATCACTTAAATAAATACACAAACATTCATAATACATGTGGGCCCCACATACACACTGAGATGTGTAGTGTGTGCAGACCACATGTATTGTGAGTGTTTATGTGTTTATTAGTGTAAATGTGTTTGTGGTACTAGCAAAATTGATTGTAAGTCACTCCTAGGGTTTTTGAGGTTTTAAAAGTTCATGTAATGATTATAATAACATCAAATTTTAATGTGTCATTTTTTAAAATTACTCCACGTTTAACTCATTTACAGTATATTAGAAATTAATGAGAACAATTTTAGATTTTTTTTTATTCATTTTAGGTTTTCAACATTTTTAGAGGGATTAATATTTTGGAACATCCCAAAACAGAATAGTGGACCAACAATTAGGAAACTCTCCCTCTGTCTCTTTTTAAGAGTTCCATTTCGTAAATCCAATTTTTTATGGAGATATTATCATTACACTCTAAAAGTTATAACTTTCCCTACTTAACCTCTATGAGGATATCTTCATTACACTTTTATTTACTAACTTTTCAAAATAGAATATACTTTTAGGGGCAAAATGAAAAATGTACCAACTTTTACCTACTAACTTTACAAAATTGACGCTTATTAAGGGATAACCCGAAATAAAATATTGAACTCTAAACAAAGGGACGGAGGGGATATGATTAGTGATTCCCCCTGTCTATCCTTTCCCTTTGATGAAGATTGAGTATTGGTTAACCACTTGTAGTTGACCTCAACTAGTTGGATCAAAAATTATATAACCACAAGTTTGTTGATTTTGAGTATAACTAACTTGTTGGAGCATCTGCATTAGCCTTTTTAAAAATTTTAGCCTATTTAAATAGGCTAATGCGGATGCTCTAAAAATTAAGAATCTGCTCTTTATTTAGAATTCTGTAGAGCAAAAACTTGATTATGAGAATAAGTGGAGACAAGTTAATAAGAAAAAGTGGGGACAAGATAACAATTAAAACAATAAAATATTGAAGTAGATTATGAATAGTTCCTCGCCTCCTGTAGTGAGGAACTGTAGCAAAGTAAGAAACTTTGCAAAGTAGCGATCAAAGCCGCGAGGCTAATGCTACTGACTTTTCAAAGTCTTGCTCGCCATTGTAGCAAAAGAAGAGAAATAAGGAGAGTGATGCAGATGCTCTTGGTTAAATTGGGTTCTTGGCCAATGTTGGCGTTTGATAATTGGGATAGGACGATTCACACATAATCCTTTGTTATGCCACGTTTAGTTCTCGAAAACAATGGATGGATTAATAGTCCTGGGATAATATTTATAAATATATATATTTTTTAAAATTATTTTTTGAAAAACTATTTTTCAAAAATATATAAGTTTATATTTTCAAAAACAAATTTTCAATAAAAATGTTTTTTCAAATATATTATTCAAAAACTGTTTTTTCTTTCAAAAATGTTCTATTTTAAAAAATAAACTATATTTCAAAAACTGTTTTTGAAAATATTTATTTTCAAAACTTTTTGTTTTAAAAAAAAAAAAACTATTCTCAAAACACTATTTTTTAAAAAAAAAATTTTTTTTTTATCCCATAAATAATCCCACTTGAATCTAACATAGAATTGGGTTGAATTAAGGATGAAATTAACACCCTGAATCAAAGGCATAGAGGAGATTTCTGACGGAGTGAATTTGCGTTTTTAACAATTTGATGGTTTTGTTGGGACAATCCTTTGGAACGGTGTGATGGGAAATTTTACTCTATCTATATATATTTACTTTCCCTTAGGTATGTTTCTCTGAATTATTATTATATTTTGACAAAATATGCACAATATCTTCCCATTCATTGTTGGAGAGCGTCTACTGTGCGCAACCCTTTTTATGGGTGTATTATATGCACCCAGCTTCATCACCATTGGATTGAACCCAGCTTCATCACCATTGGATTGAACCCAAACTCATCCTAACCCTTCAATACTTAATTGCCATTTATTCCTTGTGACTGGCTACCGGTTCTTTCTCTCTCTCCCTGCCTCCCTCAGAGGCAAATTGCTTTCCCCAAAAACCAAACCAAACACACAAATACCCCCGCCATTTTCTCTTATTTCTCCTTTATTTAGGAAAATGATTTTGTCACCCCCTTTTTTGTTAACGGCACTCTCTTGCAAGTGTATTTTTGAAAATACACTTATACTATTATTTAAGTGCTCTGATTTTCAATCCAGTTGAATCGATGCAAAGATCTTTTTTTTTTTTATCATTTTATCCTAAATGATCATAATGAATTTTTTGTTCTAAGGTCTTTCAACGAGCACCCTAAGGATTCTTATTTAGTTTTAGGTCTCTCTTAGGGTGTTCATTGAAAGGTCTTAGAGCCAAAAATCCATTACGACCATTTAGGATGAAATGATAAGAAAAATAAGATCTTCGCACCGGTTCAAACGGATTGAAAATTGGAACAGTTATTTTTTTTTACACCGTTTATATATTAAAAATTATAGTTAAAAAAATTAAGTGTTTCAATTTTCAATATGTTTGAACTGGTGTAAAGATCTTATTTTTCTGATCATTTTATTTTAAATAGTCATAATGGATTTTTGACTCTAAGACCTTTCAATGGGCACCCTAAGAGAGCCTTGAAACTAAATAAAAAGTTTTAAGGTGCTCGTTGAAAGGTTTTAGAGCCAAAAATTCATTACGACCATTTAGGATAAAATGATCAAAAAAATAAGATATTCGCACCGGTTCAACGGGACTGAAATTTGGAGCACTTAATTTTTTAAACAAAAAAAAAACCCCACATATTCCCATCCAAAACTTTGTTCTTAAAAGGATTAAATATTTTACCTCTCAATGACCGAATCAAGGAAAAACATAGATTCTCGTGATTTTTGGCGAATGAAACCAAAATCCTTAAATGCATAGAAAGAGTGATGCAGATGCTCTAACAAGTGGGTTTCCTCTTTAAGGTGTAATTTGGTCCAAAATTTAGAAAGAGTGATGCGGATGCTCTAACAAGTGGGTTTCCTCTTTATTTCCTTCTTTTATTCACATTTTCTTTTTTACTATCCACACTCTCTTTTTCTTCTTTTAACAAATAAAAAATAAAAAATACTCTTTCAACGCTAAAAAACAAAAAAAAGAAATGTGAATAACAACAAAAAAAAAAGTGTGTGAATATCAATTTTTGAAATTAAATTCAAAAAACAAATTTTTAAAGTAAAAATAAAAATAATCCAACGCAGATAGTTTTTGAATTATTATTTTTCTCATTTGGGGTGCAATTTGTTTCATAAAAAGTGCAATATCATGTCATACAAGGTGCAACGTTATTTGATTGAGAGAGCAAAAGATATGTTTCCCAAAAAATAACGCACAATTTGATACTACACTGCCTCTTGTGTTATATAGAAAGTGCAATCTTGTGTTATATAATTTTTTGCAATTATCTTCAACGGTAAAATATAGCAGACCTTGGTGAATCGTGTATTTTAATAATCGAGGCTGTTGATTTGGTTGTTAATGTTGATTTAATTATGGTCGTAAATTTTGGGCTCCGTCGGATTTATGAAGCTTTTTCATCGGTATCAAAATTCATTATAAGAATGATAGCTTATGTCTGATCAAGTATGTAACAATAAGAGATTTACTTCATTCTCGGCAGGAATAATCTAAATCCCTCTCACGTAGAAGATAGATGGTTTTGATTTTTAAAAAATAGCTTAGGCGGCTCTCAAGTGGTGCATTATAGGATTTTAATGCCTCTGGAAGCACCAAATGTGTTCCACAATGTTTTTACTGACATCCGATTATCAGTGATTTGGGCGAGAATGATAGAATTGATAAGACATTAAATCTTAAGGGTTCAGATCGAGTATTCGAAAAAATGAGTCGGCAACTACTTTTAAAATCTATACATTGAACTTATTTGATTCTAGACCAAGGTCTTCTGCTATAATATAATGTAGGGTAACCACATGATTGCAACAAAATCACGACGATCAATAACGTTCATTTTGTTGTTCTTCATATTTTAATCATTCTCATAAATTTTTGGGTCTTTCGAGTTTTGAAAGCCCATTGGGACGCACATTCATTATTGAAGGCCCCTACAACTTTTAGATTCGATAGTAAGTATTTTTAATTGGAATAGTTTAGTAAAAATAAGATCTCACATCACAATGGCACCTATTTTTGTTCCTTCAATAAAACAGAGTTGCTCCTTACATTACAATATATTGCACTTCCTATGAGACGGATTGCTCCTTGTAATGATAAATTAATTAATTTAAAAAATAAAAAAATTGTTTTTTAAAGTGTTTTCTAATTAATTTTGTTTTTTTAACATTTTTAATAGTTAATTTTTTTTGTTGGGACCCGGTGATATATCCAAGTATTATTATTATTATGGTGTTCTAATTAATTATTATGTTGTAAATATTGTGTAGCATGCACATATCCAAGTACGTATTTATTATTGTGTTCTAATAAGAATTTGTAATTTTTTATTGTGTGGCATTCAATATCCAAAAAAAAATAAAAATAGACTGTTTATATATTAAAATTCTTTATTTCAAAATTAACTGTTCTAATTTTCAATTCATTTGCACCGGTGCAAAAATCATATTTTTATTATCATTTTATCCTAAAGAGTCATCATTAAATTTTGTCTTTAGAGTTATCATAATTAACTATTGCTCTTGGTTTGAGACATTATGGAGTAGAAACTTTATTATGAAAGTTCTAGAGATAAAATTTAATTATGACCCTTTTATAATAAAATGATCAGAAAAATAAGATTTTTGCACCAGTTTAAACAGATTAAAAATTGGAACACTTAATTTTTAACCATATTTTTAATATATAAAACTCTAAAAAAATAAGGTTGCTACTTTAATAAAACAGAGTTGTTCCTTACATTAAACCAAATTGCACTATCTATGAAACAGATTGCTCCTTGTAATACAGTGCAAGTTTTATGAAATATTATATGGCATAATTCATTAAACAGATTGCTCATGTTGTAGCCGATATCCGATTATCACCTGACTTGGGCAAGAATGATAAAATTAACAAGACGTTAAATCTTAATGGTTTAGATCAATCGAGCATTCAAAAGAACGAGTCAGCGGCTACCTTTAAAATATATACATTGAACTTGATTCTAAACCAAAGTCTTATGCTATAGGACTTTAAGGTCTCTAGAAATACCGTATGTGTTCCGATCATATGGTTGACGAGGTCTGATTAAGTTACAAAATTATAATTAAATAAATTCTATTTCTTAATGCAATTACTACCGGGAAAAAAATGCAATTACTATAATGTGTCTATTAATTTAAGTTAATAAACTATAATATTGTATTCAAATTTTTCATATTAAAAAAACCCACAACTTTGCTCCTTCAATTATACAGATCTGCTCCTTAGATTACATTATATTGCACTTTCTATAAAACGGATTGCTCTTTGTAATACAGTGCAAATTTTATGAAAAATGTTATATGGCATGATTTATGAGTTTTTGTGGCTTTATATACAAGTAGTTTGTGGTCCACTAGAGTCCAAAATAGATTACATTTTTTTTGTGTGGAAAAAAGCCTATATGAGTTCATATGGCCTTATTTATGAGTTTTTGTGGCTTTGTATACAAAATACGGAGTATTTGTGGTTCACTGCAAGCCAAACACTAGAGTCAAATAGATTGCACCTATTTTGTGAAAAAACTGCTATATGAGTTTTTGTGGCTTGGTAAATGACATTTTGTGGTATTATATACGAGGGATTGTGGAACTACTATAGTCCAAACAACCCAAATACAATTTGTGGCTTCCTTTATGAGAACTTGTGGCAATATATATGAGATGTATGTCACTTCAATATCACTTTCACTACATTTTCACTAGGGTCCAAAGCCATCATATGAGTTTTATGGTGTTCTTTATGAGATTTTATGGGTCTTTTGTGTTTTATGGCTTTCTTTTATTACAATGTGTGGTATCTAATAAATTCTATAAAAAAACAACAGCCTCCATATGAAAGATCAAGGGCCTTATATGAGATTTTGTGGCTCCTTATATGAGACCCAAGATGACAGGCTTAAGGGGTCATTTTTTGCCTATGTGGTGCAATATCAACCACCCATTTGGTCAAAGGGTGTGTACCATATACACTTTCATACTTTTAGCCACAAATTATCATATTAAAGGGCCACAAATCTCATACATGAGGGTGTGTACCCTAGATTTTTCCTTTATTGTTTGTTTGATTGAATTTGAAAAAGATACGCAAAATCAAGATTTCTACACACATCGCATGTGTCCTGACCTCTTTAACTGAAATCTAGATCCACTAACGTTACACAAATATGTATAAATTTCTGTATTAATTAGTACATTATAACAAAAGGGCTCATGTGCTTTTCGAATTCTCACATCTAAAAGCAAAAAACAAAAACAAAAAAAAAATCTGAAAACAACCTACTTGGTCAACAACATAGTTTTGTCCTAACATAAAAAAGGGTTTAATGCATCTTTGAAAGAAACACTCTGCACTTTGGTATAGACAAAAAAAGTGTTGTTGTGTCAAACGTTAATTTCCCCTAAACATTCTACTAGAGACCGGGGCACATGTATTGTGTGTGTAAATCTGATTTTGACAAAATTTGCAGAAATGCTTTATTTGATCGAATTTCGATAAATTTTGTCAATATTCGGCTTCCACATGCATTGCGTGTGCCCCAGTCTCTGGTATGTATTTATGCTAGAACAAGTAACATAAATACATATAATTGGACGAACGAAAAGTGTAGATTCTAGGTGACTGCAGGCCGATGGCTTCTGTATACATGGGCTCTCGGCTAGGTGTAAACTCAAGAATGCCCGGGGACCCTGGATGATTGGATGGGCAGAGATTCCTTGCGTAATCCTAATGAACAAAAGAACAAAGGCACAGTTGTAGGTTTTGTATACAGTTCGATTAGTTTTTACTACTTAAATGGTTATGATTATGACTGGATGAACTATTGAAGTGCCTTGCCCCTTTGTCGCAGATTGGTTCTTTGATTGAAGTCATGTTTTCATGACCATACCATATCTAGCTTATTTCCTTGCTGGTCGGTTTTCTCATGCTTTCTAGGGTTTGAGGGTTGACAACTTTCTCATGCTCTCATCAGAGTCTCCTATGATATTTAGTAGTGAGGGGCTCTAATCTGGATCAGGTCACCTCTTGAGCCTCTGGTTCAGTGATGGTTCGCACCTAGGCTCCTTGCCGACCTGCACAGGAAGCACGACTAAAAGATCACGCCGGTCGGCTACCGGGATGACCCTCCGACGAGCAAGTCAGAAAGTGCAGAGCAATGAAAGGAAAGTACTAAGAGCATCTCCAGTCCTTACCCTTTCCCTTTCTCACATTTGGGTCAAATTTTAGGAAAAAACTCATTTTGGGTATAAACATCTCCAATGGTAAAACTTTGACCCAAATTTATCATTTTTTAAATATCCAGTGGCATTCATGTAAATAAGACAATAGGAAGTCCTCAGATCAGCAGCTCCAGCGAAGTTCCGAACGTCTCACGTGCAAGTTGGAAGAGATGAGGTGGAAGTGGTTGGGGCTGTTTTTCGATGAGTTGCAGTAGAGGGAGATGTCAGCACCGTTGAGCTTGAGAGCGTCGTGGAGCGAATCGAAAGAGCTCGGGTAGGACTAGGTTTCGAGACATGAACATATAATGAGGTGTGGGTGTGAATCTGTATCTACAATGAGAGAGAGAGAGAGAGGTAGAAAAATGGATATGAGTTTGGTTTGTCTCAAATTTGGGAAAGAAAATGAGTAAAATCCAAAAATGGGAAAGAATTTGGGTCATGATTGGAGATGAATTTTTGATATTTAACCCAAATTTTGGGTTTGAGTCTTAAAATGGGTCAAAACTGGAGATGCTCTATGGTTTCCCTATCTCATAGGGTTGTATCCTTTCTTTTATATAGAGTCTCCTGACCTGCTCCCCAAGCAGGGGCGTGTGCCAAGCACGCTTAGGTAACCGCCTTCGGCCTACGTCACACCTGACGTCAGTGATAAGGCAATTACCACTTATGAGCTCCAGCTATCAACCCATGTGCATACATGCCTATTCCAATCCATAACCGCTTCGAGTGACGTCATCCTCGTCACTTTGGATAAGGTGGCTACGAGCACGAGACAGGCTGCCATAAAAGACATGGCCGAGCCAAGTGACCGAACACTGGGCCGACCCGTAGAGGGTCAATCCTCATTCTGGATGAGTCAACAGCCCTCAGCTGTCGGTCTAGATGCCGCCAAGGCTGAACCATGATACCGAGTCTGTAAGCCCATTAAAAGGTTCGACCATTCCAGGCAGGACTAATTAAGGGGTTGGGCTCGGCCATATGCCGAGCGTAGTAACCGTGACTGAAACGTCATATTCGGCCCACTACAAGTAGCACTTAGGGGTCGTTTGGCCAAATAAATAAGCCAATGTGAAAAAGCCAACTAGTTTGGCTAAATGGATTATCGACTTATTGGCTTCTTCGACCAATTTCAAACCCCATCCTTATTCGGCAAGCCAAATTACTATATTGCCTTTCCCACAAAATGACCATACAACCCATCCCAAATGAAGGATTACCTAAAAATCTAGGGTTCACTAGTATTTGTACGCTCTAAAAAACGTGTTATTTATATCTTTCGGGCTTTACATTCTTTTTTCCTACTATGCGCCAAGTTGTTGTTGGTGTTCAAATATAGTGGGTTTTGTGTTAAACCATTGTGGCATGGGGTGTTTCAAAGCAGTCGCTTCACCTTCAAGTACGTACTTGTTTACATCCATTTTTGGCCAAAATTAGAAAAATGATAGAAGAATGGCCTTGGAGGTAGTTTTAGGCCTTGAGAAGCCTTATAAATCGGTCACTTGCAGAATTGGACTTTTGGGAGAATTTAAAGTGGCCACAATTAGGCCAAATTGAGTTTGAAAGGGCAGGAGAGAGTTTGAAAATTGATTAGGCCGCATTAATATTTGGAGCAAAGGCCCAAATTGATTTTCAGATCTGGGCCCATTTTCAGGCCTTGGCCCAACTAATCAAAGCTCGGACTAGTTTTTCAGGCCTATTTAGCCCAATAAGGCCAATATTCGTTTTTCAGGTCTGGGCCCAGTTTTCGGATTTATCCAGACCTAAAACTGACCAAGTCAAGGAGGCCATAAGCTGCTTAGTCATGTTTGGGAAACAAGCTGCTCACAAGCAGCTCAAAGGCCTAGAATGTTCTTGGTTGACAGATCTGGATAAGCTGCTCACAAACAGCTCAAATGCCTAGAATGTTCTTGCTGGGCAGATCTAGGTAAGCTGCTTACAAGCAGTTCAAGGCCTAAGTCTCGCTATCCTTCAGCATGAAGCAAGGCTTGGGACACATGGCAGCCATGCATGGAGACATCCCAAGCAGCTCACAAGCAGCTTAGGTCTGCACAAGCAGCTGCAAGCAGCTCAAAGGCCTAGAAGGTTCTCTCTAACATCACACAAGCTGCTCACAAGCAGCTCAACCAGGCCTGCGTTTTTGGCCTTGGTGGGCCCAAATATCCATTTTTTACAAGCATCCATGCATACAAGCTGCTCACAAGCAGCTCAAAGGGCCTAGGGATGCTATGTTGCTGCAAATTCCTTTTGCTTTGACTGGTTTTTAGGTAAAAATGAAGCTTTTCAGACCTGCAGCCATTTTCTTGGAGTGGAGAGCAAGGCTTGGACGAATGGTAGCTTCCTATTGGAGCATTCAGAAGCAGCTCAAGCCTAAGCCTTTACCAGGATGACACTTGACAGCCATGCATGAAGGCCTGTGGAAGCAGCTCAAGCAGCTCAAGACCTGGAACTGCTGCCTATAAATACCAGTTTTGAAGGCCTTATCAAAGGTCCACGACCAAACAAGCCCAAGGCTTATTCAAATTACATTTCAATTATCATTTCCAGCAAATGTCTTTATCTTTTAGTCCAATCTAGCCCAGCCTAGGTCTTATCTTTCATTTCCTTGTACCAATTTCATTAAACCGTTAATGAAGTTCTTTTAATTTCATCGCACCTTGTTTTAATTTCTTTCCTTTCCATTTTCTACACGATTAGGAAATTCTAAGTCCTTATCCCGACAAGGCAAAACCACGAACCACATACGGCCTCACCCCTTAGGTCGTACGCAATCGCTCTAGAAGAAGTCAGATCTAAGGCATCCAGGCCTTAGCACGAAATTGGACTGCAATCCAGTCCTGGCACGCCCGCACAAGGCCTAGAACTACACTTACTCGCTGTTCCTAGGCCTGTTTTTTAATTTGGAAACAAACAGTACTATGCATGTAGTGTTTTTGTTGGCGAGGGTATTCAATAGCATACCACCTTCGAGTGTAGTGCCGCCTCTGGTCTATGCATTCAATTTATGTCCAAGTAAGGCAAGGTTCCGGGCTGCTGTGTTCGTATGAGACTATGAGTCTATGACTTTCGTTAGCCCCCACCCCCTCCTCTCTCTCTCTCTCCTTATAAGCGAACTGAAGGATCTTTCGTTATGATCCTATACCAGAACCTCTATGAGCTGTTATCCTCTTCGCTTTGCTTTTTTATTTCCACATTTTAGCCTATCATGGATATTTACTAATCAGAAGATGATGACAAAGGAAATAATCTTCTTGAGATATTGACAACAGATAAATTTTGACATAACTAAAGCCAGCTGGTCAGGTACTAAATTTAAATTCTCAAGCTAACCAAGTACACAGAGGCTTCGTGCTGGATAACAATGATTGTAGGATATTTATGCTTGAGTCCAATTAATGTTCTTTCAAGCTCTACATCTGGTCCAGCAATTCTTTTCCAGAGGGTTTTACGTACTGGCATCAGTAGTTGTTCCCATTTTGAATTCATCGCTTAAGGTGGTTATGTGATTCCGGTTTCTAGCTATTTGTTATTGAATAAGGGAATATATCGATACTGAGACTTAATTTGCAGTCTGGTTGAATTTTAGGGAGATAATCTTCCATGTCTATTGTCCGTGGAAAGAAGAAAATATTTTACTTTTATTTTCTGTTATCTTCAATTTTTTATTGGTGGCGTTTCTTGAAGTTTTGGAGTCCCCATCATCACACCTAGGGGAACTTGCTATAGCTGGCCGCCCCTGCTCGCCCTTATGTCTAGCACAAGAAAGAATTAATCATGAAAGTACTATTGATCTGATAGTGTCTAAACATGGTATCTACTATCGATTGTTTTGCGAGTTCCTTCCTAATACATTTAAAAGCAAATTTCGAGCAGCCTGGTCTTTGTTGCCAGTGTCTTCTTGTTGACAGCATGCCCTTCCTTTTGGCTCTTAACAGATCTGACAGGGAGTTTCTTTATCAGATTTTCGCTGAAGTTATTAAAGCTGGGGCCACCACCCTTGGTATCGGTGATACTACTGGGTTTAATACGCCCGATGAATTCGGACAATTGATTGCTGGCATAAGAGCCAACACCAGCGGGATCGAAAATGTGATTATTTCTACTCACTGCCATAATGATCTTGGGCTTGCCACTGCCAACACATTAGCAGTATGTCATTGTTTTTCTCTTGCACTCATTTGAGGGCCTTACCGACCAAGTTGCACTCACTTCCTAGTCTAATTTCAGGGGGCTTGTGCTGGTGCAAGACAAGTGGAAGTAACAATCAATGGCATTGGCGAAAGAGCTGGTAATGCTTCATTGGAGGAGGTGAGTGTCTGTGTTGCACACGATATTCGGATTGTCCGTGCAAATGCGACTTTTGCTCGTCACGACTTCTCTCTTGTGCTTTACTATACTTGTACTTCGGTCAATTTGCTAAATTTCATGGAAGCTTATCGTTATATTGTTTCTGGTAGGTACTTATAGTCCAATTGCATTTTGTGCTTGATTATGATGTTCCTTTTCTCCCTTTTCATTTTCGTTCCTTTATTGTCGTGGGTTTTTTCTTTTTCTTTCTTTCCTTTTGGGCTTCAAGCTTTTAATGTCTGATAAGCTACAAGAATATTAATAGCTATTGTTCATCTTTGTATGGTGTTTATTTTGCGAGATTTCTCTTCTCCAGCCTGAATTGGTGGTTATTGAGTAAGTTGTCTGCCACCTTCATCACGAGTGATAACAATCACAACCTCATCAATATTTGTCATAATGCCTAATAGGCTAATACTATGAAGCAGAAGCAGAAATCAACTATGGAAATGGAATCTTCTGTATGTTATTTTGTGCCTTAAAAACAACATAATGTAGCATCTCGAGACTTTTCAAAATGGGTACTCCAGGGCTTTTAAAATATAAATTCCACTTATAATCGTTAAGATTCTTGCCTCTTGGTTTAGATCTAGAAAATTATTGAATCATCGATTCATCGCTCTAGCAGATATTCTAAATTTCAACTGTTCGAGATGGATAATTGGTGAAACTTCGTTTTATGTCTCCCAGCCTCACATACTTCAAGTTCGTCGTTCCTTGCCATTTTTACCTCTCTTTAAGAAAATTCAAATGTACTTGACTGAAATTCCCATTTGTTATTTTAAGTGCTTAATGATCTTTGTGGAAAAATACTCATGCATCTCTTGATTTATTTCCCTAGGTTTTCCTTTAAAGTTTGTTAGTTCCCTACGTTGCCTTGTACTTTTCAATTTTTTCGGCCTTTTGATTTCTTTAGGCATTAATGTGCTTTTCCCCTCAATATAGGTTGTCATGGCCCTTAAATGTCGCGGTGACCACGTGTTAGGAGGACTTTATACAGGGATCAATACAGAGCAAATTATTTCGTCAAGCAAGATGGTACTGTTTTTAGGACTTGCATTTTCCAAGTGTTAGACATAAATTATTGAATCATCGCTTCTCTTGAGTCCTTAATAAGAGCTAATTGGAGTTTAATTTTTGTTAGGTTGAAGAGATTAGTGGATTGCATGTACAACCACACAAGGCCATTGTTGGGGCCAACGCTTTTGCACATGAAAGTGGTATCATCCATCAGGTTGGTAATTTGAGTGTAACATTTTTGCATCTCACTATTTTGGAATTTCTAACTTGGACATCGTGTTTAATTGCCATGGTTTTCATTTCCACGACTTACGTGCCAATCGGCAAAATCCTTGTACATTTGTAGGATGGGATGATTAAACATGAAAATACATATGAAACTATATCTCCTGAGGATATTGGTCTCCGCTGGTCTAACGAGTCTAGCGTTGTCCTTGGAAAGCTCAGGTTCTTTGTCTTGTTTGTGATTCTTCTTAGCTTTCCATGTACTCTCGTATCATACTTGTGTTATTTCGTCCATTGGATACAGATATGAAATAGTATGTATGCAATGTTTAGGGGAAAATGCGGATTACCTCCTTGTGGATGGCTCTTTGACAGATCACCTTGCTAACATTTGCAAATGAACAACTTGCCTCGTCATGGTTTTTGAGCGAAGTGCAACCGTCGCACTTTCCATCTAAACTAACGGAAGGTTTAACGCACATGCCTATTACGAGACTGAGAAACTGAAAACGAAATTAAATAAAGCTTGATTTCAATGTAAGAAAGACGACACCACCACCCTCCATCATCTTCTCCAAAGCAAGATGGAAATTTATACAGCCCATATTTCTAATATACCCCTATATACCTGACAAAATATATATGTTGATCGCTCTGCTACTGCTTCCTCTCTTCCTGCTTCATCTCCATTACCACCATCTTTCCCGGATGGCCAACATTCTTTGAATCTCCATCATCAACCGGAATTTGTGATTTGGGTCTTTGAATGGGTCTTATTATTTTGGGATCTCGGAGACATTAGTCGGTTATAGAAGAATCTCTCTACTCTATCTTCATTAGTGAAATTTAGCCAGAAATCATGTCCTGAAATTAGATTTGCCATTTCTTTCAGTCATATGTTAGTCATAATGGTGTGGGAGGGGAAAAGAGGTAGGTGCAAGAAGGGGCAGGGGAGCAATGGTGTTTGGGTGGAAGATGGAGGGTGGATTTCGGAGAAGAATGTCATGACACGGATTGTTCACCGCCGACGAAGCAGAGGGCAGACGGGAATGGTCTTACTATTGGCAACTTGGCTGCCTGGATCTTACCCAAGCTGTCAAAAAAGAATGATTCAACATTAAATGATAAGCTTATACTCCCCCGTCGCAAATTATTTTTCCAATTTTGAGAGTCCAACATTTTTCAGGAACACAATGATTGCGAGGGGAGGGGCTATGGGAAAACAACTCATTGTAGCGGGGATAGAACATGCTGATTCCGTCAGAGGGAGCCGACAATCGCTAGACTGATAAAAAGGGATAACCTAAGAGTCCTCAATTGAGGGAGGCGAAGAATCAACTTTCCTAAGTAATGAATAAACCTTCTGTTTCTATTCAAGGGGAGCGCAAAACCAATCATCCAATTTGAGCTTGTATAACGAAAACAGACTTTCCTTCCTATCAACTCAGATGTGCGCGATTGTTGTATAAAACAACTAGATTGCTTGATGCCCAATTAGCTATGAAGTACCATCATGGGAGGATCCATTCGACAACTGCTTACACACCCAAGGGTTGTCTATGGAAACTCCTCTCTTAAACTGATGCTTGTATGCTACACAGACCCGTGCTATACGCGGATTAACAAAACTCTGTTAACTGATGGATGGATGGAATGCGTGGAACCGTTGATTATGAATCATGATAAATTCAATAAAGGAGTGACGTGCATTTGTGTGTGTATTTCTCTCTCTCTCTCTCTCTCTCTCTCTATGTTCCTAGTGCACCAGTGGTGGATGCCTTTGCGATTTGCCCGGGCTACAAATGTTGTTGGACTGTTTAATCTTAAATAAGCACTATCAGAATGGGAATGATCTTTTCCACCTTTGATTATAAGTAAAAATGTACTATGCTCTTAAAGGATATGAGATGCAATGATGGTAGGTATTCTGTATGATCTATTTATATCTACTCGTGTTGATGGATCAATTCTTTCTATCCCTCTTAAGTTTTTTCTATTAATTTCATAACGTTACTGTGTTTTCTGCAAAACGGTTTTGGGTTCAGCGGACGCCATGCTTTAAGATCTCGACTTTCAGAGGTAGGCTGCAATATCATGTTCTTCAAAGTGAAATTGGAATTTTTGTCTTCGATGCCTGGCATTTATAGTTCTGCTCTACTTCCTCAGCTTGCTTATGACATTGACAGTAAGGACCTTGATGATCTCTTCTGGCGTTTCAAAGCTGTAGCAGAAAAGAAAAAGGTAAGAAGGGAGTACTCCCTAGCTAGCTGAAAATTTCGAATTACGTAAAAGCATTGGTTGCAAAGAAACGGGGCAACTGGATTCATTTTGAGGATCATCTTCTTTTTCTTTTCTTTTTTTGCAAAAGAGGAATTCGACGAGCAGGATTTGAAAAATTATCACCTCTGCGAATATCAAAAGAACCTCGTCATGACCTGACCTGAATCATTGTGTCATTTTGTTGGAATCTACATTAACTTCTCAATATTCATGTAAGTTTACTACATGTTCGGTCAACTTCGCTAACTGAGGTTATCCAAATGGCATGAGCAAGCTATATGGTTTCTGGTAGCCAGTGGTATGGATAACCCGTATATGAGTGAAAAAGAGAAGGGATCCCAAACTATTGAGGAACCAATTAATATGGATGGATACGACAGGTATTTGGCATTAGGGATCAAATTTATTGTTGTTTCTATGACATGAACATACCTGATTCATGAGTCAGTTCTGCTTGCATATGCACTTACATTTAACTTAGCACCAATTCTATATGTCTCAATATAGTTGTGAAGCACGAGAGTACATATTTTTATGGTTAACAATAGTATTCTTTGGTCATTTATTGCACTGTTCTTCTTTCGATAAGATGCTTAAGTTTAATTTTTATTTTGATCTCAGAATATTACTGATGATGATCTGAAAGCACTGGTGTCTGATGTAACTTTTCAGCCACAAGTGGTTTGGAAGCTTGGAGATGTGCAAGTACGCATAGAATCTCAACTTTTCATGTTAGTCCTTTATATTCAATTAAACCAAGGATCTAACTGCTAACTGGAGATGATCTGGCAAGCAGGTTACCTGTGGAACTCTTGATCTTCCGATGGCCACTGTTAGACTCATTGATGCTAATGGGGGAGAGCATATTGCATGCGCAAATGGAACTGGGCCTGTTGATTCTGCTTATAAGGCTATTGATCACATTGTTAAGGTTTGAAACAGAACTTTTGTTTATTGCCCCATAATATTCCTTTTCGATTGAATAGGGAAAGACACTTGCACGAGATGCACTCTCCTCTTTAGGTAGCTTGAGCTTCTCTTCCCGCATTTGGAGGGTGGTACGAGGATAAATTACCTTTTCCTTATACCGTGATGCAGAATCATATCTCTGGTCTGATATCTTTTCTCCATCCTTTGAACTAGAATGATGTGTTAAATTGTTAATTCAGTCCCTCCATGTCCACTTACAAGTCGTAACATGATTGACTTATTGTTCATCATCTGGTTTCATTATGCAAATTTAATTCGTTTTGCAATGATCCATTTCGTTTTGGTGGAGAATGGTTGCACACACTTCACCTGACCATTTCCAGGTCCCCGATGGTGGTGGGGGATTGCAATTTGCAAGTGGTTGAATGGACCATAATGCCCTTGTTTGACATAAATTTAAAGGCATGTCTTACTTCACAAGAGGGAAACATCAGGGATCATTTGGTTTCCCTTAGAGATTTTGACCAAGATCTGCTATTAGGATTTTTTTTTTTCAGTTGTTGTGCGGAGAGAGAGAGAGAGAGTTGCGAAAATGTCCAAAACCACATGGGTGCTAAGTTGGCTATCCTTAGATCACAGGGAGGCGAAAGAGCAATTGACCCAAGCCTTAGGTAGGTAAATTTTAGCTTGCCCCAAGGTACTTATGTATGTGTAAAGATAGGGTGGAAATTTTGTATCCAGATGTATCTCATTGACTGCCTGCTAGGATAAATTTTCCATGATATGTTTCTCATTTGCAATCATGCCATCATATTGACAAGATACCCCTTTCAATCCACCTCTAGCTTAAAAGGTCAAGAAGGGGCGATTCCAGCAGTCTATTACTGGTCCATATGCTTTGGAGGGTAAAATTAGTCCCTGATGCCACCTGTATACTTTAGAAAGGTCGAGGAGGGCAAATTGAAATTTTTTCCGTGCAGCGTACGTAATTCAATTTTCCACCTGCTTATATCCTTACTCGCGTGCACAAACCTTTTTGTATTTGTTTCCTTACCTCAACCACTCAAGGATCAACCTCTTGAAACATAACCTATGAGATTGTTTTTGATGTTCTGGCCATTTGGCCATCTTGGGCTCTCTGTCTCAGATTTTGTTGGACTCTTCTGGGCTGTTTATGATTGTCTAGATGTGTTAACTCTATTGTCTCCCTAGATTATTGTCTGGTGCACGGAGATAAGAATCTCTTACTATTTCTGTACACGCTGCCATTTTTTTATGAGACTAAAAACCATCAGCAGTTGAGTATGTTGGGATGACAAAGGTTAAATGCCAGACTTTCAACTGTACTGAATTACACATAGTATGCACTTTCAATATTTCGTAGGAAGTTATTATTAGTATTTTGTGCTGCATTCTAGCTGAATAAGAAGGGATGGGAACATAATTTACGTTCGTGATCAGGTAATGGATTAGAGTAGAACTGGCAGTTCAAAGGAAGCAACTGTTTTGGAATATGCAAATAATTTCAAATGGATTCTTGGTTGGCCATAATTTTTTTTTTTTTTATCAAAACAATATTGTTAGGTTGATGATGACAAAGTCAACCGAACAATATTTGATTGTTTGGGCATAATTTTGTTTATGCAGAGAATACTGTATGAACTCTTCCAGTCACTTTGTTCATGTCTAACGTGTTCTAGAGAATGTGGAATATGTAACCTTCTGAACGTCCTATCAATTTATGACTAAGCAGAGTCATTGTTAGCATTAGAGACCTCTAGGTTCGTATTGTTCTGCTGCCTGATTTTTAGCTTCCGTCATTGGTGACGGAGGCTAAAATGTTCGGATGTTAGTCTATGACTACATATGTTACGACAAAGTTTCGTTCATTTATTTTAGGTGAGGTGATCTCTCAGTGGTGGTGTACTTGTTAAGGGAAGCCACTTGATTACATAGAATAGAATAGCCACTTAGAATAATGAAACAGATTAGATTTTTCGATAAGTGCAAAATGGTATGGGTACGTACGATCCTCATTCATCGTTTTTCAAACATTCGTTTTTTGAAACTTAAATGTCTTCTCTTTCACTCTTGGACATTTTTTCTGGACATTCACTTATAGGTGATACCGTTAATCTTTCAGCATGGAAAATTGTTTGTAATGACTCCTCTTTCCGCTTATGTGCAGGAACATGTAATCCTTCTCGAGTACTCCATGGATGCTGTAACAGAAGGCATTGATGCAATTGCCACTACACGAGTTCTAATTCGTGGGGAGAACAACCATACATCTACACACTCCAGCGGAGAAACTTCCCATCGTACATTTAGGTGCGACAATTGCTTAAAATTTAGTTTTCTTAAACTCGGCATTTCTCTTAAAATTTAGTCCAATCCGATGCTTTAATCAGGACAAACACATCGGGTAATACATTATTGCACCTTAATACATTTTGCAGTTCTTATATTTAGAAAGTTATCCTCAAATGATTTATTCCTCTTCTTTGGCGGCAGTGGAACCGGGGCAGGAATGGATATAGTTGTCTCCAGCGTCCGAGCTTATGTTAATGCTTTAAACAAGATGTTAAGTTTCCATAACCAAACTGAAGCAACGGTAAATACCGGATATTCTCGGGTTTCAGCTTGAAGAGAGAAGAAACTGGCAGGGTGTTTTGCAGGGCTACAAGAAGAAGAGGGCTGTATGATTCTCAATTTGATTTTCTGCTGAGTTGATTTCCCCTTCTTCTCCTGAGTTTGTGATTTACATGTCTTTATAAGAGTTCTCTTGGGGAGCTTAAAACCTGTTAGGATGTGTGATAACTATATCCATTGAAAAATGTGCTAACTTTTATACATTAATTTTACACAATGGACATTTATTAAGACAACCCAAAATAGAACTGGACTCTTAAAAAGGGATGGAGACATGTTTCTATGCTTAACATGATTCTAGAATAAAGATTTTGGTCAATAGGTTCTCTAGTATAATGCCATTAAACTTTTATTTGCACCTTAAGGTTGGTGTTAAACATTTATTTGAGGTTGGATTCTTAATGCCCTAGTCATTTTGCTATTTCCTTTATTTGACGTGTAAGTATTACGTGTACTACATTGCTCTATGTTATAAAGAATACGTTTCTTTAATTTCTGCTTTTGGGTCCTCATCTAGGACCCTCCGTTCTTCTCTTTTGTGGAACAGGTTTTTTGTTCTTTAATTGCGATTTATATTCTACAATTACGTGACATTCTGCCCAATTGTTCTATGTTATAAAGAATACGTTTGTTATAGCTGTACCCCAGCGGTACCCATAGCCTTCATTTTCTAGGTCTCGCCGTACCCGTATCGTACTAGTACTCGTATCCGTACATGTGCTTCTTAGGTGACTAGGTAATGGATTAGAGTAGAAATGGCAGTTAAAACGAAGCCACCTTTTTGGAATATGCTAAAAATTTCAAATGGATTCTTGAACTTTTCCTTTCACTTTTTTCATGTCAAAATGTGTTCCATAGTAAGTGGAATATGTAACCAAGGATGGAGCCAGAGGAGAGTTAATAGGGGCCGGAGCCCCCCTACAATTTTTTTAAAAACCCTACTCTTACATTGAGAAAAAGTAAAAGTTAGGTGGTCTAGGAGCAGAGAAATCAGAAGACACAATAGCAGGCAGTGAAGAAGTGCTTTGGCGGGTGTGCCTTATCCCAATTTAATCGGTTGCAAATTGGCTCCCTTTTGGCCTATATATTTTCACTTGTGTATTCACTTGTAGTGTGCGTGGCAAAACAGTGGGTGTGGTGAGGAATAGAGAGAACCAGATTGTGAGTCGAGTGCGAGCTCCGGTGTGTGGATGCTCCTCCTCCGGTGAGAGTTTCTGTAAACTGTTGCGATTATAGTGGAATTGTGGAAATTTTCTCTTGGAAATTATTGCGTCTCTCGGGTTTGATTCGTGTGTGCGAGCGTGTTTGGTTTGAGGTCCTGGGGTGGCGCACAACATCTAGGACTGCTACTAAATGAAATACAACAGATTCTCAGATAGAATGTATGGATGTTTTAGTCTATGACAGCATTAGTTACAGCAAAGCTTCCTTATCTTTTCTTTCACCCTTGAGAGACATTTTTCCTAACCCGGGACATTCACTTATAGGTGATCGATATCGTAATCTTTCAGCATGGAAAACTATTTGTAATGACTCCTCTTTCTCCATACGTGCAGGTACGTGCAATCGTTCCCGAGTACTCGTTGAATGCTGTAACAGAAGGCAAGGCATTGATCGATGCAATTGCCACTCCACGAGTTTTAATTCGTGGCGAGTACAACCACATATCAACACACTCCAGTGGAGAAACTTTCCATTATACATTTAGGTGCGACGATTACTTAAATGTAGTTTTATCAAACGCGGCATTTCTGACTGTTTACTCTATGAATCCATGTGCTTGGGTTAACATAGCATGAAAGAGTTGTACACGCCGTACGACATGCACTATCATGAGAATGTACAATCAATTCAAGGATGTTAACAATTGCCATTATCAAAGCATCAACGCTAGGCATCTACCATATTTGGATTTCTAATATTGACCCAGGCTATCTATCAATTCAAGAATGTTATGTCGTGTCAAATAAGTGTCATATTTGAGTCGTGTCATTTAAAGTTAATGGGTGGACACATTAAATAAAACGGTTGAGTCCAACCCATATTCGTTCTGTATGTTTTTGGTTGTTGTTGGGTCATGCTCGTGTGCAAAAGTATCGATCTAAACAATTTAACTTCGTAAATGGTCACCCTTACATTAACCCAATTAAATTTCCACAGTAACAATCACCTATCAAATTCATGTCGATGCAAAAAAAGGCGGTGCGACGTTAGTAAATTATGGCGGTGGCATAAGTAATTTTTCGGCCGGCGTGACAATAGCAATTTTAGTGTTGCATTAGTAAATTTAGTTGTGGCAATAGTGGGTTTAGTGGGTTGTCACTAAATTTTAAGGTGTGCTATATGGCGTGGATCGGTGGATAGTAACTTATACTCCTATCAATGAAAATAACTTATTAGGTCCTATCAAATCCAAAAAAAAAATTTGAATAACTTATTAGGTTATATACGTTGAGCCACTTGAGCCATTTAAATCACCCATTTAGGATTTATATGAGATGCATCAAATTGCGTTAAAACTCATTATGACCCGTCTCATAAAGTGAGTTGAGTTTGAATGAATTTAACGAGTGGATCTAAGATAGCGACATGACTCCTACCAATAAGTGAGGTCATTTGATTATTTTAGAGTCTGCACGAATAAAGTAAAGGAGCATTAATGCACTCTTGATTTAGTAATAAAAACAAGTGGTGATTGCTTTCTTAATTTCCAAAAACTCGTATAAACCAGAAACAAAGTCTTATCCAATCGTAAATGGAGCCCAGAAGGATTCGAGATAATAAGTACAGATGGATAATCAACCACAAAGTGTTACGTAATCAACAATCTCACCCACAGTATATTTAATTATGAATGGGAGTCCATGTAAAGTGGTGCAAAGCGGCAGCTCATTTCGGCAATTGACCGCGCAAATTTTAATCGAGCAATGGATGTTTCAGATTTGTATGCAATTTGTATGCATTCGGATTCAATTCAAGCCGTTTGTGCTGAGATTTTGGCCCGATCAACCACTATGCACCCGTTCAGCTGCATAATTAATCAGGCAATAATTAAGATAATTGATTTTGCCACACATTTTTTTTTTTGTTGTTAAAAATCACTGCCCATAATTAATCAGGCAAAAAGTGCCTTGTAGTTTTGAGGACTGACGTCTGTGGGTCCTATCCGCCGCTACAAAGCCCACAACCACATGCCCAACATGCAGTCTGCAGTGCGCTGTCCCCTTCGTCCCTAACTCCGACGGAGATACTGCTAGACTAGGAGAATGCAGGATTTCTAGTAAGGAGTAGTAATATTTTGCATTCAGGTATGCTTTTCTTCTTCATAATTCTTCTTCTTTTCTTATAGTAATTGTATACTACCTGGAATTATACGCAGGTAGTATTATAATTCCAGAATTAAGACCTAAAAACCCACCTAATTCCATACGAAACGAAGAATCAGAGCTAAACCATTCGGCAATTTACCACAAACACTTTTTTTTTTTTGTAAGTACCCCAAACACTTTTACACACCCTCAAATTCACGTTGGGCCCACACCCACTACAAGTCTAGTGGGTGTGACCCATAAGTAAATGTGGGTGTGTGAAGGGTTGTGGTTATAGAATTTTCCCACCGTTCGGTTACTAGACTTTGAGGTGTTCATTGTTGCGGAAATCGTTACGGGACAGGTTAGAGCAAAAGCCCACCCTTGAGGCAAATCCCATGCCGAAGCCGAGATTCGGCATGCCACCCTTGAGCCAAACCCGATGCCGAGTTTTGACAATGCCATTCTTGGTGTAGAGTTTGGCGTTCAGTTTGGCAATGGCCAAACTTGCCTCATCATCCAAACCATTGAATTTGAAAAATGAAATGGGTTTAATTTAATGGCCTGTATTTGAGATTGTGCCAAAATGGCACCAAATTGGTGCAGCGATATTGCATTTTTTGGCCGTTTGACACTGTAGCAAGCCAAGAAATGACTGGGGCAACGCCGTTTTGGCACCAACGGGTGGAGTTGCTCTTAGTTGCTAGGAGAAACTTGCAATGATATTTCCCTCAAGAGTTCCCCAGTTTTTATTCAGTTGGCAGCCAATAGCAATCTTGTATCAGAAAATAGGTGTAATGACGCGGTTGCTTGCGGTCCCACCAGTTGAAGAGGATCCAATTTGGGTATAAAGATTACCTAGTTTTAGTTTGTTGGTTGCTTCAACTTTTTCATCCTGCTTGACAAAATGGTGTATATAGTCACTCCTCATTAACTCTTCCTATTTCCAATGGTACAGTTTCTGACTTACTGTGAACAATTGAAGCTAGATTTCTGCAATTCAAGTTGTCAAAGGTAGAGGGAAAAATACTTCAACTCTCTTTTCTGTTTCTTGAACTTGAGAATAAAAAAGAGTTCAATCTTCAACGGTCCTTTTTTTGCCAATGTCTCTCTGATTGATTCTCCCGTTTCAGCTAAGAATTCATTCCTTCCTTAATCTGCACCGGCATCAGCTTTTTCAGCAAAATATTAAGGTCTTCTTCCAACACAAAGAGCCTAAGTTGTTGTACTTTTTTTTTATTGTATTACGGTGAGGCGTGTCTCGACTGTCCCCAATGGCATCTCTGTTCACAAACCCTGGTTTCATACCTGTATCTCAGCTCAGCACCACCCACCCAGCTCGCCTCCTCCTCTACTACACCACAAGCACCACCTCCACCACCACCAAAACCCCCACAATTCACCCAACAAAATCTTCAACCCCATTCACTACCATCTTCTGCTCCGCCACCCGCCACACACACCGCCCTGCATACATCCCCAACCAGATTCCAGACCCCCAATATGTCCGCGTGTTTGACACCACCGTCCGTGACGGCGAGCAGTCCCCCGGTGCCTCCATGACCAGCAAGGAAAAGCTCGACGTTGCTCGACAGCTGGCGAAGCTCGGGGTCGACATAATCGAGGCCGGATTTCCTGCCGCTTCCAACGATGACCTGGATGCTGTCAAAATGATCGCAAAGGAGGTGGGTAACGAGGTGGACGAGAATGGGTATGTTCCTGTTATTTGCGGACTGGCGCGGTGCAATAAGAGGGATATAGATGCGTCTTGGGAGGCCGTGAAGCATGCCAAGAGGCCGCGGATCCACACATTTATTGCGACGAGTGAGATTCACATGAAGCACAAGCTGAAGAAGACCAAGGAGGAGGTGATCGAGAAGGCAAGGAGTATGGTGAGTTATGCGAGAAGTTTGGGTTGTGATGATGTTGAGTTCAGTCCTGAAGATGCTGGAAGGTTAGTTCATGCTCTTTCTCTCTTAATTTTATTGTTGCATAGTGTTTTGGGGTTTAATATCTGATACTTTCCCTGTTGTAACTGGATGTGCCATTTCCATCATGTTGATTTAAGTTGTGAAGATTCTGGATGGTGATGTTGACCCACTTGAGGCTCTTGCACTTTATAATTTTTCCCAGGATAAGGTATCAAAGTAAGGTTATATTATTTTCTTGAGGGTTAGTTTGACAAATATTGGCAAAAATGTCGAAATTTTGTTTAGTTGAAGAATAAAAGTCTTGCAAAGAAGGCCAGTAAAAGGTAAAAGACATGGATCCCAGAAGTAGTTTCTAATCTTAGGTGATGTAGGCTGTCTTTGGGTGAAGGATTAGTGGAGGAATTGTTAAAGATGAAGGAAATGCTGAAGTGAAAAGACTAGATTTAGTATGTACTCATAATTTCCCTGTCAATCCTTTCCCTTTGATCAAGATTGAGTATTTGTTATTATAACCCTTTGCAGCTGACCTCAACTAGTTATGTCAAGTTTGTTGATTTTGAGTATAACTAACTTGTAGGAATAGTGATTGTTTAGTGATTCAGTTGGTTAAATTAGTTTTTTTGTCTCCTGTAGTACTCCAGAGTATTGATTTTCCCCTCCAATTATTTGTATATGCTACTTGTTCTGGTTTGTTAAAACAAAGCCCAATTATGGACGAACGAAAAATGAAAAATCCGAAGGAACAAAAGAACTAGGTCCTGTTGTAAGTTTTCTGTACGGTTTGATTTTTTGTTAAATTCTTAAGCCTGGATGAAATGCCTTGCCCCTCTGTCGCACATGGGTTCTTTGAAGTTTGAAGTCATGTTTTCAGGATTGTATCTGGTTTATTTCCTTGCTGGTCAGATTTATCATGCTTTCTTGGGTTTTGACGGTTGAGAGTTTCTTGTAACAAAAGTGCTTGGAAGTTGGAACAGGCTGAGTTTTGGTCCGCGGTTATAAATTATTGTTAGAACAAAACCCTGCTTAATAGGAAGAAAAGAACAAGGCCCGATTTGTAGGTTTGTATACAATTGCTTTAGTTGTTAGATTACTTAAAACTAGATAAAACACCTTGCCCCTATGTCACAAAGTGGTTCTTTGAAGTCTTCTTTTCATGATTTTATCTAGGTTATTTTCCTTGCTGGTCAGCTTTAACATTCTTTCAAGGGTTTTAAGGGTTGAGAATATATTCGAAAGGAAAAAGTTCTGGACACAAGCTGAGGTTTGGTCCATGGTCTTAAAGTTGCTATAGTGGCCACCTTGCTCACCCTTATGTCTAGCACAAAAAAGAATTATGTAAGTACTATTGAAAAACATGTATTAATGCCGTTCAAAAAAAAAAGTATTAATCTGATAGTGCTAAACATAGTATCTACGATTAATTGTTTTGACTTTTGCGAGTTTCTTCCTAATAAATTTTAAAACAAGTTTCGAGCAGCCTGGTCTTTGTTGCCAATGTCTTCTTGTTAACATAGCACTCCCTTGCTTTTGGCTCTTAACAGATCTGACAGGGAGTTTCTTTATCAGATTTTGGCTGAAGTTATCAATGCTGGGGCTACCACTCTCAATATCCCTGATACTGTTGGGTATACTATGCCGAATGAGTTTGGACAATTGATTGCTGATATAAGAGCCAACACAAAAGGAATTGAAAATGTAATTGTTTCCACTCACTGCCAAAATGATCTTGGGCTTTCTACTGCCAACACATTAGCGGTATGTAATTTTTTTTCCCCCTCACACTCATTTAAGGGCCCTACTGACCAAGTTACTCACTTCTTAGTTCATCTAATTTCAGGGGGCTCGTGCAGGTGCAAGACAAGTGGAAGTAACGATAAACGGCATTGGTGAAAGAGCGGGTAATGCTTCATTGGAGGAGGTGAGTGTCTGGGCACACGACATTTGGGTCATCTGTGCAGAGTGCGACTTTTGGCATTTTGATTTTTGTAGCCATTAATAGCTTATTTTTCCCTCGATATAGGTTGTTATGGCCCTGAAATGTCGTGGTGACCGAGTGTTAGGAGGACTTTATACAGGGATCAATACAGAGCAAATCATTATGTCAAGCAAGATGGTAGTGTTTCAGGACCTGCGTTTTCCAAGTGTTCGCATTATTTCCACCTTGATAAGTTGCTTCTCTTGAGTCCTTAATATAGCTAATTAGAGTTTAATTTTGCTAGGTTGAAGAGTTTAGTGGATTGCATGTACAACCACACAAGGCTATTGTTGGGGCAAACGCTTTTGCACATGAAAGTGGTATCCATCAGGTTGGTTATTTCTGGAACATTTTTCCATCTTATTAGCTTAAATTTCTAACTTGCACCTCGTGTTTCATTGTCATGGTTTACATTTGCATAACTTAATGCTGCTTGATTTTGTGCTTTCTGTTCTAGAAGCAGTTGCTTTCTAACAATTGACATCTTCGCCATTTAGGTTCTTAGCTTTTGTATCTCATTTAATAATTTTTTCTTGTGTACCTTTTTTAACAAACGTGACTGGTTGTAACACTCTTCTGGTGGTATTTTAATAGATTTGACCTATGTAGCACGTACATGGACGCGTATCTCTTGCACCCTAGAGAAAACTTCACAACTATTCTTGATATAAGACTCCAAAATCAAAGTCGATTAAAAACTTTATTAGTACTTGGTTTTCGTAAAGTTTGTTTTTGAGTTTGTTCGTTTTCTTGATTTATTTTGCTATAAACAGTTCATAATTTGGCATGATTTTCTGTTAAAACTTCATATCATTTCCGTATCCAATGTTTGACATGCTTATTTCTCTATCTGCCATTAATCCAGGCCTAAGCAATTGGCTTTAATCCTTATACATTTGTAGGATGGGATGCTTAAACATAAAAATACATATGAAATTATATCTCCTGAAGATATTGGTCTCCACCGATCTAATAAGTCTGGCATTGTCCTTGGAAAGCTCAGGTATGCCATGCCAAATTGTGTGTGGTATTTTTCTCTGTCTTTTGTGTGAAACTTCTTAGCATTCAATGTACTCTCACATGTCCAAGTTATCTTTGTTTGGGTTATTTCATCCATTGGATACAGATATGAAACAATATGCATAATTTTTTGGGGAAAATGAGGATTACCTCCCTGTGGTTTGCCTCTTTGACACTTCACCTTCCTAACATTTGCAAATGAACAACTTGCCTCCTCATGGTTTTGGAGTAAAGTGCCTCACAACTAATGGAAGGTTTAATACACATGTCTTTTATGAGATTGAGAATTAAAAAAAAAAGAAAAAGATAAAGCTTGATTTCAGTATAAGATTACAACACTAAACCATAGAGTTTATACAATTACATACATATATACAAATCTGAGTATACATATACCTATTTTTAATATACTGTTCAATTTACCCCCATATACCTAACAAATATATTTTGATCACTGTGCTACTGCTTTCTCTCCTCTTGCTCCTTCTCTGCTACCACCTTTTTTCCCGGTTGGCCAACATTGTTTTAATCCCCATAAGCGACTGCCCTAACACAAAAATCAAAATTAGGGGATTTGTGATTTGGGTCTCTGAATGGGCCTTATTATTTGGGGATCGCAGAGACATTAGTGGGTTACAGATGAAACATGGGTTTCTATTTGTTTCCTTATCCTAAACCCTCTGCTCTCTCTGGTTTTTTGTTCTATTGACTTTATGAGTAACATTAACATGTTTTCTGCAAATTGATTTGGGTTCAGCGGACGCCATGCTTTAAGATCTCAACTTTTAGAGGTAGGCTGCAATCTCATGTTCTTCAAAGTGTTAGATGGAATTCTTGTCTTCGATGCCCGGGATTAATAGTTCTGCTCTACTTCCTCAGCTTGGTTATGACATTGACAGTAAGGACCTTGATGATCTCTTTTGGCGTTTCAAAGCTGTAGCAGAAAAGAAAATGGTAAGAGAGGAGCACTCCCGTGCCGGTCGACATTGTTGAATCGATTACATACAAACATTGGGTGGGAAGAAACGGGGGCAACTGGAGTCATTTTGGAGGACCATTTTTGGCAAAAGTGGAATTTGAGGAGCAGGATGTGAAAAACTATGTCTGATTCTTTTGGGGGATGGATCGAGAAGTATTCACCTCTCCGATTCAGAATATCAAAAGAACATGGTCACAACCTGACCTGAATCATATTGTCATTTTTTTGGACTCTACATGATCTTGATGGTATTCGTGATTGAAGTTACTACATGTTCAATCAACTGCACTAACCAAGGTTATCCAAAGAAATTTTTTTATCCAACACGTGTAGGCATCGAGCCTTGTGATAAGGGTCCATCTTACGGAGATCTCATATTCCTTCATAACATGCTGCAAAGACTATGGAAGGAGTCAGTTTTCTATTTCCTAAAACATATGATGTCTGATACCATAAAAAAAATTTACCATTTGCAGTAATATGTAGCAGACACTTTCCTGTTTTGAATTTGCACATCAGACACTTGTGTGCCTCTCTTTGAGAGTTGTGTACCTGTGGGTGTGTTGTGAGCTTTGTGGACATGGCATCAGTACCGCCTACTTTACGCCCCTAGATTTAACTCAGCACCAATTCTATTTGTCTCAATATGGTTGTGAAGCACAAGAGTAAATATTTGCCAAGGTTGACAATCTTATTCTTTGGTTATTTATATCACTATTCTTTTGATAAGACGCTTAATTTTAAATCTGTTTTTTTATCAGAGTATTACTGATGATGATCTGATAGCACTGGTGTCCGATGTAGTTTTTCAGCCACAAGTGGTTTGGAAGCTTGGAGATTTGCAAGTACGCATAGACTCTCAACTTTTCATGTTAGTCCTTTATATTCAATTAAGCCAAGGATCTAACTGCTAACTGGAGATGATCTGGCAAGCAGGTTACCTGTGGAACTCTTGATCTTCCGATGGCCACTGTTAGACTCATTGATGCTAATGGGGAAGAGCATATTGCATGCGCAAATGGAACTGGGCCTGTTGATTCTGCTTATAAGGCTATTGATCACATTGTTAAGGTTTGAAACAGAACTTTTGTTTATTGCCCCATAATATTCCTTTTCGATTGAATAGGGAAAGACACTTGCACGAGATGCACTCTCCTCTTTAGGTAGCTTGAGCTTCTCTTCCCCCATTTGGAGGGTGGTATGAGGATAAATACCTTTTCCTTATACCGAGATGCAGAATCATATCTCTGGTCTGATATCTTTTCTCCATCCTTTGAACTAGAATGATGTGTTAAATTGTTAATTCAGTCCCTCCATGTCCACTTACAAGTCGTAACATTATTTGACTTCTTGTTCATCATCTGGTTTCATTATGTCAAATAGGTTAATTCGTTTTGCAATGATCTATTTCGTTTTGGTGGAGAATGGTTGCACGCACTTCACCTGACCATTTTCAGGTCCCCGATGGTGGTGGGGGATTGCAATTTGCAAGTGATTGAATGGACCATAATGTTCTTGTTTGATATAAATTTAAAGATTTAAAGGCATGTCTTACTTCACAAGAGGGAAACATCAGGGATCATTTGGTTTCCTTTAAGATTTTGACCAAGATCTGCTATTAGAATTTTTTTTTTTCTGTTGTTGTGCGGAGAGAGAGAGAGAGAGAGAGTTGCGAAAATGTCCAAAACCGCATGGGTGCTATGTTGGCCATCCTTAGATCACAGGGAGGCGAAGAGCAATTGACCCAAGCCTTAGGGAGGTAAATTTTAGCTCGCCCCAAGGTACTTATGCATGTGTAAAGATAGGGTGGAAATTTTGTATCCAGATGTATCTCATTGACTGCATGCTAGGATAAATTTTCCATGATATGTTTCTCATTTGCAATCATGCCATCATATTGACAAGATACCCCTTTCAATCCGCCTCTAGCTTAAAAGGTCAAGAAGGGGCGATTCCAGCAGTCTATTACTGGTCCATATGCTTTGGAGGGTAAAATTAGTCCCTGATGCCACCTGTATACTTTTTAGAAAGGTCGAGGAGGGCAAATTGCATTTTTTTCCGTGCAGCGTACGTAATTCAATTTTACACCTGCTTATCCTTACTCGCGTGCACAAACCTTTTTGTATTTGTTTCCTTACCTCAACCACTCAGGGATCAACCTCTTGAAACATAACCTATGAAATTGTTTTTGATGTTCTGGCCATCTTGGGCTCTCTGTCTCGGATTATGTTGGACTCTTCCGGGCTGTTTATGATTGTCTAGATGTGTTAACTCTATTGTCTCACTAGATTATTGTCTGGTGCACAGAGATAAGAATCTCTTACTACCTCTGTACATGCTGCCATTTTTTTATGAGACTAAAACCATCAGCAGTTGAGTATGTTGGGATGACAAAGGTTAAATGCCAGACTTTCAACTGTACTGAATTACACATAGTATGCACGTTCAATATTTCGTAGGAAGTTATGATTAGTATTTTGTGCTGCATTCTAGCTGAATAAGAAGGGATGGGAACATAATTTACGTTTGTGATCAGGTAATGGATTAGAGTAGAAATGACAGTTAAAAGGAAGCAACTGTTTTGGAATATGCAAATAATTTCAAATGGATTCTTGGTTGGCCATAATTTTTTTTTATCAAAACAATATTGTTAGGTTGATGATGACAAAGTCAACCGAACAATATTTGATTGTTTGGGCATAATTTTGTTTATGCAGAGAATACTGTATGAACTCTTCCAGTCACTTTGTTTATGTCTAACGTGTTCTAGAGAAAGTGGAATATGTAACCTTCTGAACGTCCCATCAATTTATGACTAAGCAGAGTCATTGTTAGAACTAGGGGACCTCTGGGTTTGTATTGTTCTGCTGCCTGATTTTTAGCCTCAGTCATGGGTATTTATCTTGGTCCAGGACTGCTTTTAAATGAGTTAACATATCCTCGGATAAAATGTACGGATGTTAGTCTATGACTACATTTGTTACGACAAAGTTTCGTTCATTTATTTTAGGTGAGGTGATCTCTCAGTGGTGTACTTGTTTAGGGAAGCCACTTGATTACGTAGAATAGAATAGCCACTTAGAATAATGAAAGAGATTAGATTTTTCGAGAAGTGCAAAATCACATGGGTACGATCCTCGTTCATCGTTTTTCAAATATTCTTTTTTTGAAACTTAAATGTCTTCTCTTTCACTCTTGGACATTCACTTATAGGTGATACCGTAATCTTTCAGCATGGAAAATTGTTTGTAATGACTCCTCTTTCCGCCTATGTGCAGGAACGTGTAATCCTTCTCGAGTACTCCTTGAATGCTGTAACAGAAGGCATTGATGCAATTGCCACTACACGAGTTCTAATTCGTGGGGAGAACAGCCATACATCTACACACTCCGGTGGAGAAACTTCCCATCGTACATTTAGGTGCGACAATTGCTTAAAATTTACTCAGTTTTCTTAAACTCGGCATTTCTCTTTGTTCACCCTATGAATTCACGTGCTTGGATCATACCATTACATAAGGCTCTCTAAGTTTCTAGACAGCTGTACATGCACTATCCTGAGAATGTACAAGCCTTGAGGTACTCATTAATAAAATCTTGTGGCCCTATTTGTTTGGCTGGACTAACAGTGGAGCCGGTTCACCCAAAAAAAAAAAGGACCAATAGTGAAGCAATATAAAATCTGATACGATAACTATTCTTTGACGACATAATCCTGGTCGAAAAAGTTGCAACCAAACTGCCAAACACATGATATATGCTCTAGTTGGATTTATAGTCCAATCCGATGCTTTAATCAGGACAAACACATCGGGTAATATATTATTGCACCTTAATACATTTTGCAGTTCTTATATTTAGAAAGTTATCCTCAAATGATTTATTTCTCGTCTTTGGCGGCAGTGGAACCGGGGCAGGAATGGATATAGTTGTCTCCAGTGTCCGAGCTTATGTTAATGCTTTAAACAAGATGTTAAGTTTCCATAACCAAACTGAAGCAACGGTAAGTACCGGAAATTCTCGGGTTTCAGCTTGAAGCGAGAAGAAACTGGCAGGGTGTTTTGCAGGGCTACAAGAAGAAGAGGGCTGTATGATTCTCAATTGATTTTCTACCGAGTTGATTTCCCCTTCTCCTGAATTTGTGATGTTCATGTCTTTAAAATAACTCATTAAGATATCCAATATTTTATGGCTGGAAATTTCAAATACCCGGCACATATTCTTCTACTAACCCATCTGAAGTATCCGCTACTTACCCAATATTGTATTGGCGTCAATGTCTATGCCCGTCTCATGCATTCGGCATACTTTCTGACAAAATGGAGAAGATTATACATATTAATAATAGTCCAGCAGCATTTACATAACGGAGTTCATTACAAATATATTGGACAAAGCCAAATTAATCATCTAACTATTGTAAACGAGAAAAATACAAAAGTAGTTTTTGACAAGCCTCCACAAGTTGTCCCGCCAAAAATATCATGTAGGGTAAGAGCACTGTCGACATATATATCATTGTGAAGCAACATCGTATCTGAAAGAATCCGATCTGTAGACAAATATTTATCTAAAAACGAAACTAAAATCTCACGAAAATGAGAGACAAAACTGTCATAGATCAAACGACAAGTCGTTGACCTGAAAAAACAGAACAAAAACAGAACAAAGAGAAAAGTATAGATGCTTTTCCCTCCCATCACCGTTTAAGAGTGTGAAACCCTAGGGGGAGGGGAGGGGAAGGGAGAAGAAATATATTGGTGGCGGCTACGATTTTGTGGGAGAGAGAGAGAGAGTTGGCATGGCTATATCTTGTGTTGTAAAGAACATCTTCTCTCCCTCTCAGTCTCAGTTGAAGATCTATATTTCTTTGGTCGATTGGAAATGCCATTAGAGTTCCTAGTATTTGGGGTCCATTTTGGAAAGCAAGGAAACAAAAATAAAGCGAACTAATTAAAAGCAGAAATGTGCTGTCCTCAAAACTTAGTTCTCTATTTTTCTCACTTTTTTTCTACACCAAACAAAAGGAGGGGGAAAAAAATTAATTTTCCTTTCCTTTCATTTTTTTTCCCCATAGGTAGCTATTTACGACCAAGTACATTTTAAGGGGGCGACTATTCGCAACCCTCTATTTTCTCCCTTAGCCCGTTAAAAATTTTCAACTAATTACAATATGACCCCCTAATGCAAAATGACCTACTTGCCCTTATAACCAAAACCCTAAATTATCTTTTTCCCCCTTTCCCCTAAAAAATCAGTCGACTGTTTAAAAACACACACACACACACACCAGTCACACACCAATCGACTGTTCTTCATATTCTCTTCTCCTCTCTCTCTCTCAAGCTCTGTTTCTTCTTCATCTTCATCGTCTCTTTTCTTCTCTCTCTCAAATTTTCCAATGAAGGAGGAGCAATGACCAAATATTGTATCAATAGAAGGTTCAAGATGACCCACTTCTAGGTTTGAATTTTGAAATTGGAATGGAATCAAATTCTATTGGCAACTATATGATGACTAAGGAGGAGAAAGATACTGTGATGGACATTGTATCTTGGAAGCCACGCGAGGAGGTTACTTTTCCCGTTCACAATGGCCTCTGCTTTGTTGTGGTTGTTGTTGTACAGTGTCGTCTGATTTACATCTGATTTACAAAATTTTAAACCAGTTTTTCGGTGTTTCAGGTCCGAATAAATTAAGTAATTTCGGTAACTAACCACTGTAAAATATTAACATACTCGACAGTTGGTTGACGAAATTGAGATACATTTTCAGCATTCAATTACCGAAATATATGTACTCCCTCCGTCCCTTTTTAAATGTCTTGCTTCGTAACTCCAACTTATTAAAAAGACATCATCATTATACCTTTCACATCAACTTTTTCCTCCACTCTCCCTACTTACCCATCATCATTACACTTTTATTCACTAACTTTTCAAAATGGAATCTACTTTTAGGGACAAAATAGACAATTCACCAACTTTTACCCACTAACTTTACAAAATGGACACTTATTAAGGGACAGCCCAAAATGGAATACTGGACTATAATAAAGGGACGGAGGGAGTATTTTTTTTGTTATACTAAAATTCGGCAGTTAATTACCGATATGTGTATGAATTTCCAACATGTAGTTACCGAAATATAATCTTGTTTTCAACAGCTGTTTACCGAAATGTATGAAGGATTTTCGCATATAGTAGTTCGGCAGTTGGTTACCGAATTTTGTACATATTTTTGACATGTAGTTACCAAATTTTGTGTAATGTTTCGTCTCAACATTTACAACCCGAAAATTTTAAAATATTTCAGCACTTGGATACCGAATAATTGGTACGATTTCATCATTTCGTTGCCGAAATATATGCTTATTTAGAACAGTTAGGTCTCAGTCTTAGGCTATCATGTTCCACGGAATTATTGGTACGATTGACTGAGCACAAGTTGATTTCAGCGCATTCCGAGAGAGAGAGAGAGAGAGAGAGAGAGAGAGAGAGAGAGAGAGAGAGAGAGAGAGACCTTGAAGAGAGGAGGGAAGGGCGGCGGCGGTGTTCTGGCAGGAATGGCGGTGGTGCGGTGGTGGCTATGGAGGTGTGTGGGCAATGGAGGTGGGTCAGATGGTGGGAGACGTAAATGGGGGCTGGGGGGGTTAGGGTTTGGTATTTGGGTAGGCTGAGAGTTAAAAGGGTAATTTTTGAGAGGGTGAGGGTATAATGGGAAGATTTGGTACATTTAATGGGTTATATGGAGAATTTTTTTTTATTTAAAATATTAGGGATGGGTTATATGGAGCAATGGGCTAAGGGAGAAAATAGGGGGCTGCGAATAGTCGCCTCCCATTTTAATGCTAAGGTAAATACAAATCTAAGTAAACAAAATACTTTAAATCTTTATTGGGTATCATCCACTCCAATCACTGACTCATTTTCTAGAAAGAGTACTGCTATGTGTAAATATGAAATGTACATACCATGTAAGAAATTTACTTAAGAGGAAATTTGAAAACATTTTTTCTTTCTCTCCTTTTTTTTTTCCAAAAGGGGAGAAAAGAAAATAAACCTCAAACCGATCCACCTCTTCAAACTTGTAAAGACCCGTTAATTCGTAAATTGATTTAAATGCTTTTTAAGAAATGAAGAGGAGGAATTTGATTTGGAAAATTGAGGTGTGGGGGTGAATGTGTTAAAATGTTTTATTTGGGGAGTAAATGTGTGAAGTGTGTGTAGTGGATGCATATATGTGTGGGTGTGTGAGACTAGGGAATAAACTTTCCCCTTTCCTCTCTCACTCCCCGTTCTCTCCCTCTCTCCCGACTCTCCCTCTCTCTCGGCTCTCTCTCTATTTCTCACAAAACCACCCAAAACCCTCACAAGCCAACCTTCAATCCTTCATCCTCTCGCACATTGTAGTCCGTATCACTCCGGTTTGAGCTCGGTGGAGGCGTATTTCGTTCGAACTCAAGGATTGGGGCTAGGGCTCGAGAACTCCATCCAAATTCGTTCTTGATCTTGAGGTAGGAGGTTCTAACTATCAATACATGTTTATGAAGTGTTTCTTGAAGCTCAATTAGTGTCTTGGATCGTTGTTGATGTTGTTGTTGTTGTTGTGGCTGAAAAACCCATGTTTGTCTGCTAAAAATCTGCTCGAACGCTATTGTTATCGATAACACTTTCTTGGTTATTGATAACATTTGTCCCAAAGCCCAGAAAAACCTTGAGTTATCGATAACAACGGTCCCCGTTATCGATACCAATCCAATAAACTAAATGTTATCGATAACCTTCGTCCTCGTGATCGATACCCGCACATCTGGAATTACCCTAAACAATAGTTATCGATACCTTCTTTTTTTGTTATCGATAACACCATGTTTTTTTTTTACAGTTTTTCCTATTTGATTCCTAATCCATTCCAAGCACCTCCCGAGGGAATCTTAATGTGATTAATTACTATTAATAAAGACGTTGGATGTTCTCATGATTTTTAACTTTGGTTTGGGCATGGTTTTACCAAAAAAATAAGAATATTCTATGATCTAAATTTGGTTCGAATGGTACGAATTTGATGGTTAAAGGATTTTGGGACTTCACGGACGCAACGCGAATATTCAGGACTCATCGATGGGTGAGTGCCTGGCAGAGGACATCGGGGTCCTTTAATTGGCCCGGCAGGAGCTATATGCTCATATTTGATATTTCAGGACCTCCCTTTGGGCAAGGTGCCTGGCAGAGGACATCGGGGTCCTTTAATTGGCCCGGCAGGAGCTATATGCTCATATTTGATATTTCAGGACCTCCCTTTGGGCAAGGTGCCTGGCAGAGGACATCGGGGTCCTTTAACTGGCCCGGCAGGAGCTTCGGCTCAGGACACTTGTACGAGACACGTTTTGATACATGGTACTCCGATATGTTTTTCAATGGAACTCTAGGTTGATTATAAAAGTGGAATGTTGAAATGGAATCGCTATTGTTGTTTGTTCTTTGGATCTTGTTGCCATTGTCCACCTTGTTTCCATTCCTATATTTCATATGCATACATTGTTAGATTAGAACTTTCTACTGGGCTAGTGTAGCTCAGACCTTCCTTCTTTTCAGGTGCTAACCCAGGGCTTTAGCTGCTTGTTTGGATTGCTTGATCTTGGACACCGTTTTGAAAGCTAACATTGTGGAGTTACTTAGGCATCTTTGTATTTATTTTTGGAAGATGTATTTGTAACTCTATTGTCAACTATTTGATTAAGAAATATTGTAACTTCTAAACTTTCCTTTGACACTCGGTGATTATGTTAATTTGGGCCTCGATGCCGAAAATTGTAATCTTTTGGATATCCTTGGTGAAGGAAGTGAAATCGTAAGGTGTAAATGTAAACTCTTTTGGGGTATTATTCGGAATATTGCAAGGTTTCTATTTATGGATAATCTTTATATTTATGTTGAAAATCGAGGGTGTGACAACTTGGTATCAGAGCATAGGTTTAGAACACCTAGAGACCGTGGGGAGACTTTTTAGTCTCATGGGTTCAAAATCCGCTGCATACTTTTTACAAAACACACGTGTGCTTGCATGAATGAGTCAGTACATCATTGAAGTGTTGCATTTAGTATTATGGCAGAGTGACATTAAGTTGTGGACCCGTGTTGAGAAGTTGGAGGCTCTGACCTCATTGTAGTGATTGTGGTTGTGATTGTTGTTATTGATATCATTATAGTTGGTGGTCTTGGTCTGTACCATTTGTGGTAAGATGTCTTTTATATGAGGTGTTAGATGGGCATGAGTGGTGACGATATTGATGTGTGAAAGAGGATATTTGTTAGCATGTGAAAAAAAAAAAAAGGGATAGAATGTCGGTTTGACTTACGGGATGAGTGTTAGATGTAGTTTTTTTTTTATTGAATTGCTCGGATTATGTGCTAAGTTAGACCTATATGAGATGAGCTGTATAGGGTATAAGTATAAGGTGAGTAATATATGCGATGGGAATTGAATGTGTTTGGAAAGGGTAAAGACTTGTTGTGATGATAATTATAGTTGATTGTTGTAGCAGTAGTTATTAAGACAGTTATTGTGAGCATAGGTAGGGCAAGTTGAGCCTACATAGGGGGATATGTGTATCTAAGGTTGATATAGGAAAATGAGGGTTATAGGTAGGGTGTCAGAATACAGTTTGTGTCTTCTGGACACCCAGACGACTACCGATGAGATCCAATTGGAAGAGGCACTTGATCACCGCATCTTCTGGATGGAAGTCTCGGAAAGTCAACTGGACATTAGGGTTATACATAGGGGCTAGATCTCTAGACTTGAGGTAGATGACTGTTTATAAGAATTTTGTAGAAAATGGAAGCGCTATGGTATTGTTGTTGTCATTGCTGAAATAATTGTCATGGTGATGTCATTATAACAAGATGGTAGGATAACAGTTGTAGTGTTGCTTAGTGAGTTATGTGATTGAAGGAGAATTATATTGATGTATTTGAAGTCGAGTGGTTGACGTGAGTTATGTGGTGAGGAACGTGTTTGAAGTATGTAAGGATTTATGAATGTGAACTATCGTGGTTGGAAACGAAGTGAAGAGTAGTTGGTGTGTCCTGATTTGAAATGGCGGGAAGCTTGGAGTGATAAATGTGAGAGGGAAACGGAACGTTGTGAGTTGAAGGATTAGAGTGTAGAGAAACTGTATGATGTGTGCTCGGAAATGTAGGCTAGACTGATGACAGTAGGGGATAGATTGGGGTATGTCGTTGGGATGATAGGTTAGTTTGAGAGAGATTAAGGGATAATGGTGTTAGTGATAGTAGTGATGGTGATGGGAATGGTGTGGTTGTTATGATTGACGTTAAGTGTAATTGTGGTGATGTCTTTGAGAAATATGAATGTCAATATGACTGCTTGGTGGAGAGAAAGAAATTTGTGAGCCGTGAAATTTGTAGTGAGCGGGATCGTTAGAAGTTATTTGTGTGAGTGAATTCATCTCTTGAGTGATGGGGTAGTAGAAGCCTTAGACGTAACTAGGAGTATAGACATATTGTCGTTTGAAAACCTAAGTCTTGTGGGCATTTAGGGAGGAGTCAGTCAATTCGATCGTTTGTGTTGGTGTCAAAATTTTAGTATAGAAACAATCAATAGTATTGTATTTTAGTTGGTGCAGCTATTGCACACGTTGTGTAGGTGTTAGGATGATGAGACGCTGTTAAGTTGTAATGTTGTTGAAATAGAGGAATGATTCGTATTGATTATACGTGCATTGGTGATGTAATGTTTCAAATTGTGAATATGAGAAATACGTGATTTGATTTGACTAAATGAACGAGAATGCTCGGGATTGGTAAAGTGAATAGACATCGCGTGAGGTATTACAAGATTGAAAAAAAAAAAAAACGAGACTGTTATGATTGTGGTTACTGTTGGGCTTGCTAGAGCCATGAGAAATGAAGTACTGGGTACCAAACGAGTTAGTTAATATGTGGGTGAATCGGATGTTGCGTAAGCCATTAATTGGTATGGATGGTTTGTTGATATATATTTCGTGTACGAAATCTATTGTTGTTTAGCGTTAACATGTGTGTTTGACTTGATGTGCAATCTCGATGTGTGTAATTTGCTCATAGTTACGGTGCAGGGTAGACATTGATGTGTGCGTAGGTTTTTACTACGGGAGAGACTATCTTTAGTTAGAATCTGGCACGTGTCCTTACTAAATTTTTATTTGTATGATATGATTAGAAGGTTAGATACGGAAGGTACCTGCAATATGTCAACCCTTAGCTAATGGCTTATGATAAGAAAAATAGTGAATTTGAGAGTCTGCCTGAACGATCTTGATATTGCGTTGTATTAAGTTATGTAGAGGGGACGCATTTTCATAGAAGTGAGTTTGGGTTAGAAACTAGTAATGATTCAGAGTGGAAAAAGGTGGAGTAGTGTTCGACCCTTAGTTGTGTTTGAATGTTAGAAGGATGAAAAGGCATTTGAGGTTTATGTTGAGTTGATATAAGAGTTATGTGGGTAATAGGGATATGAAACGGAGGTAATGGCTGGCAGTTTTGAGATATAAGTGTTTCGAGAATACCAATGGAAGTTAATTGTGTCCTTATGAGAGGGGAGTGAGTGCCACAAGGCAAGGAGCCATTTGGGAAGTGCTATGGGAGTGGTGTTGCTGTCGATTAATAGCAGTATTAATAGAGATGAATTAGTTGTGAGATGTGTTTATACTTGAAGTCAAGTGAGGAGTTTGAATATGATGAGTGAATGGGTATAGCTGAGCAACGGGTGATGAGTCATTATAGGGTTTAAGGATTCTAGGCTTTTAGCTTTGTTCCAGCAGAGGTTATTTGAGGTTCATGGGGTTGGTGAGTAAGGGGGGAAGTGGAATTCTTAGTTTGGAGAACGTGGAGGTACTATTAGTTGGATTTCGTTACGGGTTTACCGAGGTCGCCGAGGGAGCATGATGCTGTTTGGGTAATCGTGGATCGTTTGATCAAAACCGCTCATTTCTTGCCTATTCAGGTTACCGATTCCATGGATACGCTTAGCCGTTTGTATATTCAAGAGATTATTCGCCTTCATGGGATTCCCGTGTCCATCGTGTCTGACCGAGATCCGAAGTTTACCGCACGTTTTTGGCAGAGTTTGCAAGCCGCTTTGGGCGCCAATTTATTGTTTAGTGCCGCGTATCATCCTCAAACCAATGGACAATCCGAGAGAACGATTCAGATTTTGGAAGATATGCTTCGGGCTTGCATTATGGATTTCCGGGATAGTTGGGAAGAACATTTGCCGTTGGTAGAATTCGCGTACAACAATAGTTATCAATCGAGCATCGAGATGGCGCCGTATGAAGCCTTGTATGGGAGACCGTGTCGATCACCCGTATGTTGGACCGAATTGGGAGAGGCGACGTTAGTGGGACCGGATATGGTTAGAGAAACTACCGAGAGTATGAGATCGATTCGTCAACGACTTTTAGAGGCTCAAGAGAGAACAACCGAACAAGTTAAGACAATTCGCCGAAGGTTGCTAACCGCTCAAAGTCGACAAAAGAACTATGCCGATCGTCGTCGTCGTCCATTATCGTTCGAAGTGGGGGATCACGTGTTTCTTAAGGTATCGCCACGTCGAGGCTTGTCTCGTTTTGGAAGGAAGGGGAAGCTTTCACCGCGTTATATCGGTCCGTTTGACGTTATCGAGAAAATTGGGGAGGTTGCGTACCGTTTAGCTTTGCCGCCGAGACTATCGTATGTGCACGACGTGTTTCATGTATCCATGTTGAGGAAGTACGAACCGGATCCGTCACATGTGTTAGAATGGTCCGAACTAGAACTTGAAGCCGATGCATCTTACGGGGAAGAGCCGATACGTATCCTAGATTCGCGCGATCAAGTGTTGAGGGGTAAGACGATACCGTTGGTCCGAGTCTTATGGAGTAATCAAGGCAGCGAGGAATCCACGTGGGAAAGAGAGGATGAAGTTAGAACGAAATATCCGCACCTTTTTCCGGAATAAATCGATGTGAGTGTTTAAATTCAAAGTTTCATGCTATTTGACTAGTTGCATAAAGTTGATGGTTATACTTGTTACATATCTATGTGGTGCATGTCTTGATGAGCACGATTATTTGAATTTCGAGGACGAAATTTTTCTAAGGAGGGTAGAGTGTAAAGACCCGTTAATTCGTAAATTGATTTAAATGCTTTTTAAGAAATGAAGAGGAGGAAATTGATTTGGAAAATTGAGGTGTGGGGGTGAATGTGTTAAAATGTTTTATTTGGGGAGTAAATGTGTGAAGTGTGTGTAGTGGATGCATATATGTGTGGGTGTGTGAGACTAGGGAATAAACTTTCCCCTTTCCTCTCTCACTCCCCGTTCTCTCCCTCTCTCCCGACTCTCCCTCTCTCTCGGCTCTCTCTCTATTTCTCACAAAACCACCCAAAACCCTCACAAGCCAACCTTCAATCCTTCATCCTCTCGCACATTGTAGTCCGTATCACTCCGGTTTGAGCTCGGTGGAGGCGTATTTCGTTCGAACTCAAGGATTGGGGCTAGGGCTCGAGAACTCCATCCAAATTCGTTCTTGATCTTGAGGTAGGAGGTTCTAACTATCAATACATGTTTATGAAGTGTTTCTTGAAGCTCAATTAGTGTCTTGGATCGTTGTTGATGTTGTTGTTGTTGTTGTGGCTGAAAAACCCATGTTTGTCTGCTAAAAATCTGCTCGAACGCTATTGTTATCGATAACACTTTCTTGGTTATCGATAACATTTGTCCCAAAGCCCAGAAAAACCTTGAGTTATCGATAACAACGGTCCCCGTTATCGATACCAATCCAATAAACTAAATGTTATCGATAACCTTCGTCCTCGTGATCGATACCCGCACATCTGGAATTACCCTAAACAATAGTTATCGATACCTTCTTTTTTTGTTATCGATAACACCATGTTTTTTTACAGTTTTTCCTATTTGATTCCTAATCCATTCCAAGCACCTCCCGAGGGAATCTTAATGTGATTAATTACTATTAATAAAGACGTTGGATGTTCTCATGATTTTTAACTTTGGTTTGGGCATGGTTTTACCAAAAAAATAAGAATATTCTATGATCTAAATTTGGTTCGAATGGTACGAATTTGATGGTTAAAGGATTTTGGGACTTCACGGACGCAACGCGAATATTCAGGACTCATCGATGGGTGAGTGCCTGGCAGAGGACATCGGGGTCCTTTAATTGGCCCGGCAGGAGCTATATGCTCATATTTGATATTTCAGGACCTCCCTTTGGGCAAGGTGCCTGGCAGAGGACATCGGGGTCCTTTAATTGGCCCGGCAGGAGCTATATGCTCATATTTGATATTTCAAGACCTCCCTTTGGGCAAGGTGCCTGGCAGAGGACATCGGGGTCCTTTAACTGGCCCGGCAGGAGCTACGGCTCAGGACACTTGTACGAGACACGTTTTGATACATGGTACTCCGATATGTTTTTCAATGGAACTCTAGGTTGATTATAAAAGTGGAATGTTGAAATGGAATCGCTATTGTTGTTTGTTCTTTGGATCTTGTTGCCATTGTCCACCTTGTTTCCATTCCTATATTTCATATGCATACATTGTTAGATTAGAACTTTCTACTGGGCTAGTGTAGCTCAGACCTTCCTTCTTTTCAGGTGCTAACCCAGGGCTTTAGCTGCTTGTTTGGATTGCTTGATCTTGGACACCGTTTTGAAAGCTAACATTGTGGAGTTACTTAGGCATCTTTGTATTTATTTTTGGAAGATGTATTTGTAACTCTATTGTCAACTATTTGATTAAGAAATATTGTAACTTCTAAACTTTCCTTTGACACTCGGTGATTATGTTAATTTGGGCCTCGATGCCGAAAATTGTAATCTTTTGGATATCCTTGGTGAAGGAAGTGAAATCGTAAGGTGTAAATGTAAACTCTTTTGGGGTATTATTCGGAATATTGCAAGGTTTCTATTTATGGATAATCTTTATATTTATGTTGAAAATCGAGGGTGTGACAAAACTACTGAGGTTCCACAGACTAATTAATCAGAGGAGCTGGCGGCCGACGGGGGATGTGATGTCATAATTGATTTGCATTGTTTCAGGGTAGACTTCACCGGAAGTACCAGACGAGAACGGCTTTTCGAAGACGAGCTTTTCTAGTGCTTAAAGACTCGTTGATATGAGTTTTGGAATGCAATAACATTGTATCTGGAATGTGAGAACACAAGGCTCTATAATAGGAGAGAAAGCAATCTAATAGGAAATGGCAAATTCCGCAAGGCGTTTGAGGAAGTTCTGAACTCATTTGACATGAAAAGATTGACAAACCAATTGTGTGTCGCTTGGCCAACATGGCCTGCAAATTATCTCAAAATTCACATCCACAAATTAGGGCGCGATAAAATCAAACAACTTTTCACAGGAAAGAACTGGAGGAAGAGAGATGAAACAGACCACCTCATATGGCAACTACAGCAAACAAAGGAACTTATGAGGCGGCTGGTCAGAAGTAACACGCGTGCCGCCCGTGCAAGAAACTGATGGCTGTCCATACCGGTCCCAGAATTTAAAATATTGCAACACATCAAGCTCTTCGAAGTAGAAAATGACAGATATTTAACAGAAACGAGAGAAGCTTAGGAAGAAAGCTTATTTAAACCAGATTGCAACTAATTCAGGCACTTCATCTAGACTCAAACATCAACAGTGTTAACAGTTTTCTATCTGTGGTGGCAAGTTTTCTCCGGTTGGACCTTGTAGCTTGGATGGTTGTGGTCTGCACGGAGATAGGTTAGCCCTGCACACGAAGCAACTGCGTTAGTGCCCAAACCCGGAGCGTGGTGGTCCGGGGTAGGCACTCCGACGCTCTAGTCAGTAACAGGAGAGGAGATATCGAAGTATAGTTTAGGGTTTGAGAAAGTGTTACCTCATTCTAGAGGGGAATCCCTCCTTTTATAGCCAAATGTAGCGCAGAGTTCGGCCCTCATAAGCCCATCACGCGCTGTGTGATGAACCCGCCAACCTCGGATCCAGATAGACTTCCCAACCTTGGACCTATCCAATCCCCCACATTCCGCTCCTAAAGATAAGAGATGGGATAAGACGCGAGGTTACCTGCTTCTACCCATCTCTTCCTAACTTCCTCTTCAAGTTAGGGGGCAGGTGGCTCGGTGAGCATAGGTTCCGCCGGACAGACGGCACGGCACTGACAGCTTCTACAAGGGCAATCTCCTACCCGTTCGGCAGGGAACCGCCGAACCAGATCACACTCTCCCTCGGATCAACACCACGGTTAACTTAACCGGGTCCGGCAAGACTCGGATCGGATACCAAGCCAACCCGCCGACCCATGGGTGGTAAACACATTGGTTCGGCTAATTGGTGCGACGTGACCACCGCCCTGGTCCCTCCGCCGGACCACGCCCTCCACACTACCAACAGATTGAAATGATCCCTTCAACAGAGTACAAGGAACATTTCAGACCATTACTCGAATGTCCGAAACACCCGCAAAGATAACACTTCCTCCGCCTTGGGATACTCTTTCCTGCATTGCAGATTCCACTCCTGGCTAATTGGAGCTTCCTTTTGCTTTGCTTTTCATCTTCTAACTTCAACAACACATTCTGGATTTTCAGAACCTCCAACTGCAACTGTCCGATTTTCTCAAACCCTTTCCGACACTCTCTTCCTTTGGAAATTACCCGCTGCCTCCATCTCAGGCGAAAGAGCCTTACCATCCATCCGCAAATGACCCACTTCCATTTTCCTCGTCGGTCGACTTTTGACTTCTGCCAGCCGTACTCGTTTCCTCAACTTCTTCCACCTGTTCCTTAACTAGCCGATAAAAAAGACTGTTCCTTAACTGTCCCAAAATCAACACTCTTCGCCTTTTTCTTCTTCTTCTTCTTCTTGCTTGTTACCAATTTCCCTTCTCAGTTCTTCAACTGTGATCTGAAGGGTGTTGAACTTCTGGGCATTGGAATCAAGTCTCACCAAAAGCTTTCTCTTGTTCTGCGCTTGATTTGGCTCGTTAAAACTTGTGGGTACCGCTAATTTATCACCAACCAATTCCTTTTCCACTTCTAACTCTGAAGAGGGATGATGCTCACTCTTCTGCTCCACATCTTCAAATTGATGGCCCATAGATTTCTTCTTGTTCAACACTCTCAATGTTTTGGCCTCGGCAGTTTCCCACAACTCAAGCATATTTGGTCATCAGCCCTACGCCGACTTCTCCTACTTAGTACAAATATTGAAGCATTTGAAACGTGATCGAGTGGCGTTTATCCGAATCCTATTTGTAACTTCAGAAACCTCAGGTCTTGTTTTCAGCAACTGGAGTTTGCCATTTAGGTCATTCCCAAAGTCCATCTCTTCTTCCCTTAGTGTTTCACAGAACCAAAGCTGCGGTCAGAACTCAATTCTTCAATCCATGGTAAGTATCTGGACCTTTTTAACAAATGCCCTGCACACCTTACTCAGAATAGCATCTCTTAAATCTTCAACTTTGTGAAGCATCATGAATAATACTGTAAGGTAATCTGAAAAAGATCACTTTCACAAAGAAAGCAAGTATACATTGAGATTATACCATACATATCCATGTCGGGCTCAATGTCTCTATTCCTCACTAATTTCTTAAATAACTCCATAGCTTCAGCAGTTTTATCTTGCAAAATAAGTCCATTCAATAGAGTGTTGAAGGTAGATACATCAGGTGTACAACCGCGTTTGAAGAGGCTGCCTAAAAGAGAGAATCCAAAACAAACTCGATTCAAGTGGCAGTAGCAGTTAATTACAATGTTCACGATAAAGACATCTACCCGCATGCCTAGTAACTGCAACTTCTCCAAATGACATAGAGTAGTGGCGTAATCACCCGTTTTCGCAATGGTTCCTAAGAGTTGAGGATCCTCAACTTCTCTCTCTCCTCTCTCTCTCTCAGTTGAGGATCTTTTGGTTGAGCTGCGATGAGTTGAGGGTTTTTTTTCCCCAATATTTTCTATTCTAAAAATGAGTCCACCCTTTTTTCAGTTTTTTGAGTTTTTAAGTAGGGAGTAGGGTGAGATGAGCTTTTTCGAGTTACTGCGATTATTTTTAATTTTGTAATTTTGTAATTTTGCACATATATAACACTACTCTGGTTATACAAAATGCATTTTGGATATATCTCCTAAGCACTCTAGAAATTCATAATTCATTTTGGCTATAATCCAAAAAACAAAAATATGAAACCAAAATATATATACAGTAAAAAGTTTTTTAAAAAAAGAAGGCTCCCTAACACCCTGACTGAAAGTTGTATTTTAGTCCTGGGGGTAAAGGAACTGTTTTTGAGTCATTTTAACCATATTTGAATTTTGGTTCAAATTTGGTTTTGCATTTTCCTTGATTAATTAGTTTTCATGTATAATTGACAAAAGAATAAGTTCCTCAACAGAACAATATATTCTCTTTCCACAAAACATACAAATAACTATTCATTTGTTCGCATTGGAGTCATTTATTAATGGAAGTGAATTTTTTCAAGAGGATTGATACGGTACAGAAAAGATATTCATGAAAGTGTATTTGACATAGAAATGGACGGTTCAAATTCACAATATCTCTCTTATTTACATTTTCATGAATACCTTTCATGTATTCTAATATTTCTTAAATTACTTTTCTATTTGTACACTTTTTTCTTCCTAACTTTTTATCCTACGAATCTAAACTCCCATAACATGACAATGGTGCAAGGCACCTACTCTTTTTTTCCCTAGAAGAAGACAAAAACAAGAGGATAAACGCACAAAAATTCGGTTAGTTATTTAAAATGATTTCACAAAAAGCATAGTAATAAATTTAATCACAAAGAGTGTTTAAATTTTTACATACTCACTTTTTTCCCTACTTCACTGCCTTAGTCTTATGGTAATTTTTTAATAGAACTCTTCGCTCATGCTCTAAATACTCGTTCTATGACCGAGCTCTCAATCCGGCTCTCGCAAATTATAGTAAGTTTAAGATATTTTCAAAAGACTGTTTTACGCTCGCGTTGCCCCGCACGATCTCCTGCACACGCGAATTATGCAACTTAGCCCACTACAACCAGGTCCTCTTGTGGGCATTATACCACAGTCATCTCCAAAGCTCAAACCCGACAACTCCTCAAAGCACCTCTTTATAATTAGGAAAAATGACGGTCAATGACATGTTTTAATTATCAAAATATTTTCTTGACCGCCATTTTCCCTTATAATTATACTAGTGCTAGCCTGTGCCTACGGCACTATGCATCCTAGTTGGAAGGGGATGGCAGTTGTGTGATTTATGTGAAAACCATGGGCACTTAACCGGAAAGTGGGAGGATGCATTACCTATAGGAATCCATGTATTTTCAAACAAAAATATACTCCCTCCGTCCCTTTTTAAGTGTCCTGCTTCGTAACTCCAGCTTATTAAAAAGACATCATCATTATACCTTTCACATCAACTTTTTCTTTCACTTTTCCTACTTACCCATCATCATTACACTTTTACTCACTAACTTTTCAAAATGAAATCTACTTTTAGGGACAAAATAGACAATGCACTAACTTTTACCCACTAACTTTACAAAATGGACACTTATTAAGGACAGCCCAAAATGGAATACTAGACTCTAAATAAGGGACGGAGGGAGTAATAGAGATGAACTACTAGTCCAGATCGGACGGTCAAGAAAGCCCCTTCAAATTTTTCTCAAAACCCTAGTAGTTCTACTCGCCCATTTCCTCTCTCCATTCCTACTCCACCCGCCTCCCTGGTTCTCCGTCGGGAAAACCCTAGCCCAAAATGGTGACTCTCTCTCTCTCTCTCTCCAATCCATGTATTTGGTTGTTAGTTGATTGGATTTTTCTTTTGTTCCTGCAGCCGTTCAAGCGTTACGTGGAGGTCGGGAGGGTTGCCCTGGTGAACTACGGCAACGAATACGGGAAGCTTGTCGTCATTGTCGACGTCATCGACCAGAACCGAGTAATTAATGTTTCTCTTTTGTTTGTTTTGCACTCCTAGTGATCAACTCTAGTAAGCTAGGGACACCCCTCTTATGAATATGCCTTCGAATGATTAATGTTATGCTTTTATGTGGTTAACATTATGACAGGGAGACACCGTAAAAAAGTGGATTTAAACATATTAAAAATGAAATGCCTTCGAGTGGTTATGTTATAGGGGGTTCGGTATCCCTAGACAAGAGGGAGGATACCATAGCATCTCCCAGAGTCCCAGTAAGCTATGTATTTTTCTCATGGAAGCTTAATTGGATAACTTAAATGATTTAGGCCCCGTTTGGATTAAAAAATGCAAGAGAAATTGTAGTTATTGTATTTTAGGTTTCATTTTCCCCAAATATTGTGATGAAAAAAACTCAAGCAAGCTATGTATTATTTGAAGCTTAATTGAGTGGGTTCAACTATTTAGGCGCCAAAATCTGAACAAAAATATGAGGATTCTTTTGGCGGGCGGATAAGGTTTTTTGATAAGGAAGAAGCGGATAAGAGGTGGATATGCGATAAGGGAGAATTAGTTGAGAAGGAGGGATTACTGATAAGGAATTTGTTTGGTAGTTGAAATGTATGGCTAAGAGTGGGTGTATAAAGAAATAATGTGGGAATTCTCATAGTTTCACTTATTCAATCGTTGTGATGAGAATACGAAAAGGGTTTGAAGAGGTTCGAGGGGTACACTGGTAAATACGCCTACCCGGATAAACTAATGATGGGGGTGGGGTGGGTTTTGCTTAGACCCTTTGCAGGGGTTTTAGCTTATGTGCCGGAGAAGCAGTCCAGGTCCAAAGGGGAGAGCCAAACTCTGGATAGGAGTGGGCCTGCATTAGCTAATCCCCCAAGGTCCTTATCTTCCTCCCTTCTTCGCCCGCCAAACAGACCTTAACAGGCTTAGATAAGGTAGCTTGTGAAACTAGAATGGAGATGAATTAGAGGTAGAAAAGCTATAGAATTTATATTTGAGCGGTTCTTATTGAAGAATAGTGTCAGATTCATTTATTTGATATCAACATATATCAAACCGGACCCTAGATTTTTTTTTTTTGAACCCTTCAGTTATTACATCATTCTGTTATATTTTGTGGTTTTAGCTTATGGAAGAATCTATAAGTTGATAATGGATCCAGTCAATCGGGGCGCACAAATATTTATTTAATTGTCACTGCAGAGTTGTTACACTACCACCACCTGTTTTTTAGTTTATTAGTTGTAAGTTTGTAACTATGCTGTAACATCCCTCAATATCTGCAAAAACCGACTTGCCAGATTTGGGGAGCAATTTTAGGTATGATTCCGTAGTAGAACCATGGGAACTTGCAGCTTTTTTACTTGGGTGGTATAGAGTCAGACATCACATGATATAAAAAATTTCTTTATCAGCCCTAAAATGAGATCTTATTCAAAAGTAGGCATGATAAGTCTTAGCTCGTTTATAGTTGTTAATTAAGTAGCAATGCTTCTTTATATGCCATTAATAGGAATTCAATCTTAGTCCAGCTTCTTTCCAGTCCAATGCATGGACTAGAATCCTGGATGGTGTTGCTTTCGGATTGTTTGGGCCCATCACAAAGCCCATTTCGATGATCTAGCTACTTTGTCTTCTGCACGCGTGTAGATCATTTTTTTTTGGAAACAATGAAGATTGGCTCGATATTTGTAGCCATGATTATGTCACATTAGTCCAAAAAGTGGATGGCAATTATGATCTCAAAAATCCCGTGGCTAGGATTATTTGGCTTATCTGATTGTTTTCATAGATGATCTTAGTATGTGGAGCTAAAAATGGAATGGTTTGGTAATCGAAGTGGGCCTTGTGGTGGGCCCAAACTGCCCTACAGCACTGCCCAAAATGGAGTGAAAGTTTGATTACTATTTGTGGCTATAATTCTGGTGTTGAGCCAAAGAAAAATCACGTTGATAGCATCTCTGTTCTCGTTCAATTTCCCTAGGCCTCTCTTCTAGCTTCAAACTTTTGCACTTGCCTTTGGAACCTGCAAAACACTGACACTTAAAAGAACGTGAGGCGTTCGTGTCTGGACTCCGTCATGTGTTGGACATCAACACTTCTCGGATTTCTTGAACACATGTCTGATACTTTCTTTCGTGTCTATAGTTAGAAATAAAAATGTTAATTTGGACACATGTCCGACAATCTTTTCACAACGTGTCCGACTCTTCTTAGATGTCTACTATGGCTACGAAATTAATAGGAAGTTGAAACTTCTTAGCCGCTTAGTAACATGAGCTTACCTAAATTTGAAATTTGGCTTATCAAACGAGATCGAGAAATATCATTGTTAGATTAATAATTTGTACTTTTATGAAAGTCAAGTATTTCTCGAGTTTTTTTTTCTTGTGTACGTAAGCTTATGGTCATATCTAGACATAAGTATGTTATGTAATTAAAAATATAATTCAATGTACCCAAACCTGCCCGTGTGCTCCTTTTTAGAGGAATAAGTTATCCGGGTGTTGTGTTCGTGTCCCGTATCTTTATCCGTGCTTCTTGGTTGTCAACTATCCATCTTACTTGGGAATTTTTATGAAATATTAATGCAGGCTCTTGTGGATGCCCCTGACATGGTGAGATGCCAAATGAATTTCAAGAGGCTCTCTCTAACTGACATCACAATTGACATCAAAAGGGCCCCAAAGAAGAAGACTCTGATTGCTGCGATGGAGGCTGGAGGTAAAGAAAGCTGAATAAGATTTTAAAGCTCCTTTGCCTTCTGTTTAGTGTTTTTGTCAGATTTAACTGTATTCCGGTAATGGCAGATGTTAAGAACAAGTGGGAGAACAGCTCCTGGGGCAGAAAGCTGATTGTGCAGAAAAGAAGGGCAGCTCTCAATGATTTTGATAGGTTCAAGCTTATGTTGGCAAAAATCAAGGTTAGTTGGTCTAAACATATTTCCCAATAACATTTTCAAGGTCTATATTTCTATCTGATTAGCTAAACCTTCTTACATTTTGAACTAGCTAATAAGACTTGATAAGTTTGAATTTGCAGAGGGGTGGACTGATCCGACAAGAGCTTGCCAAGCTTAAAAAGCAGAATGGATCCTGAGCGTTATTTTTATATGGAACAGCAATTTTGTTATGAATTTTTGCAAGTTACCCTGGTTGCAAGTGTTTTTTTTCAATCTTTTATCTTTTTGCTTATCGGTTGGGAGTTTGATGTTAGTTTCTTTTAGGGATAAGTTCAGGTTCGGATGAAAAAAAAGTTCAGGTGTTGTATGAGACTCCAGAATCAAATTTGTTGTTCTCTGGGAAATTTCTTGTGCGGTCCTTTTTTGTGTTAGTTTCACTGTCTTTCGTTGGCGATTAAGAGATGGTGCATGCATCACGATTGATTATGTTGATGGTAATAGGCACGTCTCTGGACGAATGGCATTAATGTTGAATAATTGTTTAGGCTGTGTTATGATTTTCATTGTCCTTTTGAACGGATCAGGTTTAGGAATTAATCTTGGTGAAAGAACTCAACAGAAGTATCCACATCAATATCTTATTACCCGATTTTCTGAAGTACCAAAATATAATAATCTTGTTACCCATTTAGATTGGGCTTGCATTGCATTTCTCTGGTTTGAGTTTTGTTAGCAAGGAAATATGCAATGTTTACCAGTGGATTTTCTTGTTAATTACCGGGCCAAACTCCGAAGTTGTGATTGATTTTGGCCTGGGTTGAGCGAAAATACACCAGACAACTCGAGTCCGGTAAATGCAGATCAGAAATTAGAGAAATAGACCCATGAGCATGTCTATACAACCACCCTAGAAGCCATCACTTGAACTAACTGTCATCATTGTTTGTTTACAAAAGCGAAATGCTCGTGAATAGACCTGGGATCTTGTATCTTGAGTTTCTTCTGCCCATGTACTATTTTATATGAAGGAAGCTTCGGACATGTAGTCAAGACATAGATCCAGGCAATAGACAGCTCCGGACATCTCTGTCCATAACGCAACACCAAAATTTGGATTTCGAGATTTCACGCGCATTTGAGAGTGAATTACGACAGATGGAAAGACTTTACGGACAGGATCCTTGGCCTTGCGGATTTTGCAGGCCACTCTGCAGTGATTACAATTACAAATCAAGGGAACGGGAACCAAATGTGAACAATTCCATCTGCTACAACCAAACGTGAACAATTTTTACTGAAAGTGAACCTCAGGAGAACCTCATCTTCAATTAACTAATCACACATACTTCTCTACAGAGAAATATATCCAAAACTGGGCAGAGACCATTCCCTTCCAAACGAGTGATGTTAATTAATGGTATCAAAGTTCGTAAAAGTTCATTCATTCACAGGCTGTACCATAGTATTCATTTGCCATGGAAGCTAACCCAACTTGATGAGCAGTAGGATACTCTACAAGCTTTTGCAATGATCTGTGAATCTGTGTTTTCAGATTCCTTCTTTCATCTGGGTGATTCCAAAGAACATGAAGAACCTCCGGAGGGAAGACAGGTGCTGGTTGAGCTATCCATTGGCTATTGTAAACATGCAATCCATTCAATCTAAATATGGAAACATAAGCAAAATTAGAAGTCTAATGCAGGAGGAAAGAAAATGAAAACGACTTCAACACTTGCCTTTTGTGCAACCACACTATTTTTTGCTACCCGAATTGTGAAATTACCATTCATTTTTTTAGCTCCAAATACAAATAATTGCAAAAGCAATGCAATATTGTTAATTCAGTCAAGTAAAGACAAACAAAAGAGTGTGGTCATACAAAAGGGAGTGCTAAAAATATTTCCTAAAAATTCTTAAGAAAACATGCATTACTCACCTGTTAAGAATCCTCAACATGTTTGGCCACTCGGTAATATTGAAATGTACATCCACAATGTCCTTGGATCTCACAGCTACATGCTTGACCCGCCCGTAAGACCCACATATGCCTTCAAATTTATTTTGCACTTCTGGATAGCAAAGGTTCGAAATCCTAACTACGGTTGTTCTTGGTGCATCTATTCTGAAGATTTGTAGCAGCTTTCCTGATACGATAATCGAGTTCCTTTCAAGTGCCCTTTGTTTGGCCTCTTCTGTCTGTGACAAACACACGTAAATGAGTGAAGCAACAAATAAAGACGTCCAACCTTCTCCTTGCACATTTAGAAGCAAATTCAAGAACTACTCACTACTCACAAAGCTCAAGTGACTACATAATTGCTTCATGTAATCGACACAAAATTACTCAGTTCTCTCACATTAGCTTAGGAACTGGATTAGGTTTTGTAATGCCTACCCCACAAACTAGTAAGTTAGAAAGCTAGTCTAAGCAGAAATACTAATGCCAGCATTGAATATGATATTAAAGTCAGAATAACTGCAAAAAAAGAGAGAGGAGACGAAAATAAAGAGTACTCACCGCTAATTCCACATAAGCAATAGAACTTGAAGAACCAAAGAAAAAACCAGATATTTTGCTTCCACAGAAGGCAAGAGCTTCTTCAATGTCACGAGAGTTTATGTCAGCAGTTAGCGGTCTGATCATCACCGTTCGGGTTGGATTCTTCACTAATGAGGCCGGAACCTCAGGATAACCAATCAGGTTAGGAATTAAAGTTTTTCTGGGGATATTATCCTTAGAATGACCTGCTTCAACAATGAGATTTGTATTTCTCAGTATCAGACCAGTTTTTTTAAGAGCATTCTGCATCCCTTCTTTCGTCTGCATTAAACCAACATCAACGGTTACAAAAGGTTGAAGTGAATAACCGAAGTCCTATACTTCTAATGCAGATATCACCCACAAAAAATTTCATTGAGCTGTCATTCATTGTAAAGACATGTATTCTATGCCACCCATGTGGCCAGGGTATTAATGGAATTCACCCCTAAAGTCCTTTCTGTCCTTTTGAGATATCACCCAATTTTCATTTACCACTATAAATGTTAACTTGAGACCAATTAGTCAATAAACAAAGGAGAACTTATGTCATTCATTGTAAAGACCTGTATTCTATGCCACCCATGTGGCCAGGGTATTAATGGAATTCACCCCTAAAGTCCTTTCTGTCCTTTTGAGATATCACCCAATTTTCATTGACCACTATAAATGTTAACTTGAGACCAATTAGTCAATAGACAAAGGGGACATAAGTTCTACAACTGAAATGCAGGTAAATACACACGTACCTCAAAGTAAATGCATGCAATTTTGAATAAGCTTCCTTTAGAATGAAAATCAATCCTTGTAATGCACCCACAATGATTGAATAGTGTCTCTATGTCACTCCTTTTGACCGATACATGCAAGAATCTCACCAACACTTTGTTGGCATCAGCTTCTTTTTCAGCCAGAAGTGCATTCCAAGTCTTTTTGAAGTCATGTTTCCTCGTTGGAAACATAATTTCTTGGCTTGATTTTGACTTTATGGAATCGAGGGCAGCAATATCTGCATCACTTCCTTTACTATCCTTCCTCACGGGATTCGTATCAAAAAATAATTCGAACAGAGAACCTTCATGTATATTACCCTCACTTCCCTTGAAGCTGTTGGTCTCCTTAACCATAGTGCGGCCAAGCATTGGACTATTTCTTCCCCTACTGTCAGACCTTGGGGAATTAGCCTCACGTTGCATCCCTTTAATTGCACTTTTATTGCTGGTTTGATCATTGTTATTGAATGTAGTACTGTTGTGGGATCTAGGATTTGATTTCCCTTCAGGCATCTCCTTAATGCAGTCAATTAAACCCGATATATCGCAACCTTTTTCTTCACCTCTTCTCACTGCTTCATTTAAAAAGTCAGGCCTACTGGGTGTCACACTATCATTCCTTTCACTAGTCGTCTCCCCTGTCCTCGTTAAAAGATCTGCTATCCCCATTTTCTTTTGAGGCCCACCAAATGGTACAGAATGCTTTCCAACCTCAGAGCTCACATTCGGGGTTGGGCTTGCAGAAGTCATCTTTTCAGTTTCAGGTTGATTGTTTTGGTGTCCATTAACATATTCATTGGAAGCTTCTAGAATGACAGAGTCCGCTGAAGTAGATTCTTCCAGTATGTGAGAGGTTGAATTGGTACAATTCTTCTCATTATTGCCAAAATTCGGCAAGGATGTTGATGATTGAACCATAGTCTCAAGTTTAACAGTGTCAGTGTTAACAGAGTTACTATGTGTTTGGACACTCTCAAAATCTGGTACATTTTGAGGATTTCCCACCATTTTTTCCTTTAGGTAGGTCAGAATTCCTTTGACAGTGTACCATGATCCTCCCACGTTGCTGTGTACGTGTGTGGTCTTAGGGAAGGTCCCTTGATGTGTTTCCATATATCTGTAAATTGAACAATCACAGGGGAAAGGGCTTCAGAGAGCATATACTTTGTAAACCAACTGGCATTACATGACTCCAGCTGCGGAAATGAGAAACCACACATACACCCACCTGGGCAGCTCCTCGCCCGCAAAAAAACAAAAACAAAACAAAACAAAACATAGACCCAAAAATAGCCAATAGTCATGCAATAGAACCTCAAATGAACTTGTAAGCAGTTGAACCAGCTGAATGCTGGGATATCAAAAGGACAGGTTTAAGATGAAACTTTGAAGATAGAGAAATTATCATGCCAAAACAAATACAAGTCAATTCCAAAAGAAAAATCATGAAATGTAGGGTGCCGTAGCATAGAAACAGATGCAGGGCACAGACACAACTCAAATGATACAAATGTGGATACAAGAAAAAGGAGTACGGCACAAGCAAGTCAGTTCACCATTGACATAACAATCTGGAAATGATTTAGTAACTTCTTTACATAAAAAACCCCACCTCGATTTTAGTACCATTTGTACCAATGGTGAATGGTTTAGAGAGGGAGAAAGAAGAGAGAGATAGAGGGGAAAAGAGAGAGAGAGACCATGTGGGTGTAACCAAACCAAACCAAACTGAGCCTTGTGTCCCTCCATATCACGGTGTATCCAAAATCAGTTTAGATCTTCCTCTTCCCCTAGCCCAACTATCCACCACTATCATGTAACTCTTCTTGACTACTGCAGGTCTATGGTAAATATGTCCAAACTACCTTAATCTATTTTCTCTCAACTTATCCTATATAGGTACAACTCCTACTGTCTCAGGAATAGTTGTGATTCTAATTCTATCCCTCCTAGTCTTACGACTCTTACCACACATTCACCTCAACATCTTCATTTTAGCTACACTCATCCTACTCACTTGTTGGTTCTTGATATGCCAACGCTATGTCCCGTATAGCATTGCTGGTCAGATAGCAGTTCTGCAAAAATCTTCCTTTCAATTTGTTAGGTACCTTTCGATCACACAATACACCAGAAGTGGCTCTCCACTTAAGCCACTCAACTTGGATCATATGGGTTACATCGTTCGTAATCTCTCCATCCTTGATATAAATTGAACCTAAATATCTAAAATGCTCACTTTGGCTATTTCCTAATCCTGAATCCTCACTTCTTATGTCTGGTCAGTTCTATTGTTGCTAAACTTACAGTGCATATACTCAGTTTTACTCCTACTTATCCTAAACACTTTGACTCCAATGCTTCTCTCCAAATTTCTAATTTAGCATTAACCCCATTGCAGTTTTATCCATTAAGACAATATCATCTGCAAACAACATACACCATGGAATATCGTCCTAAATATGTCTAGTTAGCTCATCCATAACGAAGGCAAAAAGGTAAAGGCTCAAAGCTAACCCTTGGTATAGCCCTACTGTAATTGAAAATTCACTTGTTTCCCCTACGGGTGATCTAATAGTAGTGACAACGCCTTCATACATGCCTCTAACCATATCGATATATCCTTTTGTCACTTACTTTTGCTCCAAAACCCACCATAAGATATCCCTGGGCAACCTATCATAGGCTTTTTATAAGTCCATAAAAATCATATAGAGATCTCTCTTCTTCTCCCTATACTTTTCTACCAACCTCCTTAACAAATAAATTGGTTCCATGGTCGATCTCCCCAGCATAAATTGAAATTTGCTTCTCCGACACCGTTGTCACCATTCTCAAGTGATGCTCAATAACTCTTCCCCACAACTTCATTTTATGGCTCATCAACTTAATGCCTTGATAGTTGTCGCAACTTTGAATATCCCCTTTATTTTTAAATATAGGTACTAAGGTGCTTCTCCTCCACTCGTCAGGCATCTTCCTAGTCATAATAATCTTGTTGAATAACTTTGTCAACCAAGACACCCCCATTGCACCTAGGCTTTTCCACACTTCAATAGGAATACCATATGGCCCTAAGGCCTTACCCGGTCCCATCTGCTTCAAAGCATTGGCCACTTTAGACTTTTGTATCCGACGATAGAACTCGTATTCTAGACTCTCACCAGGGCTACAAAATCCCTCCTCGCCAAAGCCGTCTAAGTGTTTCTCATTCAAAAGCTTCTCAAAATACATTTTCCCCTTGTTCTCCTCATCTTTCACCAACACCCTCGAATCATTCCTTTTATACGTTTAACTTAGAGAAGCCCTAGTTTTCTTTCTCTTAGCTTGACGAGTTTATAAGTGTTCTTCACTCCATCTTTACTATCTAATCTAGCATAAAAATCTTCATAAGCTCCCAGTTTAACATCCGTAACGGCTCTCTTAGCTTCCTTGCAGACTTGTTTATAACTCGTATAAGTATCCTCATTCCGATCCTTTTGCCACTTTTCAAAACATTACTTTTTTTGCTTTTACAATGGTTTGAATCTCGTCATTCCACCACCAAGTTTTTTTAGATATAGAACCTTTCCCCTTTGACTCTCCAAGAACCTCTTTTGATACCCTTCTAATAGTGTGAGCCATCGTATTCCACATACTATTACCACCACCATCCAAAGCCCACCTTGCTTGTTGAAGCATCTTGCCCTTGAACATCTCTAGTTTCTCTCCTCTTAGAGGCCATCATCTAGTTCGTATGCGTCTAGTCTCTTTCGTTGTTCTATGTTGTCCTTTCAGGCAAATATCTAATATCATAATCTATATTGTGATTGCATACCAAACGTTCAATGCATCTAACGAAAAAGTAATCTATCTGACTTCTATTGGACCCGCTCTTAATGATAATTAGGTGTTCATCTCTCTCCTTGAAGAAAGTGTTCACAACTATAAGATCAAAAGCCATTGCAAAATTTCTATCCAAGATACCCTTGCCTACTAACTCCTACACATTGTTCTAAAACTCGCCAGGCGGTAGCAGTGTTCTAAAATTCGGAAATACTCACCTAAGTACTCGCTACTCGATGCCTGGCCGAGGTGACTAAGGCCTAGTCGGCGGGCATTACTCGGCCGGACGATTACTCGGCCATTAGTCGGTGAGTAATCGATGAGTCGGGATTACTCAATAACTCGGGTTACTCAGTGAGTCTGGGTAATTGGATAAAATTGGGGTAAAATATGAAATATGCTAACCCTAAGCGATACATATCGATCTGTTTGAATTAGAGACTTAGAGATTGCTGTTGTTCCTCCCTTCTTCGACGACGACGACTGGTGTGGTAAGTTCGTATCTCTCTCTAAACTTTGCTATTAGATCGTCTCTCTCCCTTCTCTCTCTACTTTTGTAGTGGTGTTATTATGTTATAACTTATACTGTTACATGTATAAAGTATTAGGTTCGTTACTATGTTAAGACCCTTTTTTCCCGGCAAATTACTGTGTTAGTGTGTTACATATTTACAATGGTGTAATTAAGTTTTTAATCAATGGTATTAATCAGTGTTACAATTATGGAGGGATATGGAGAAGAAGAGGAGTAATTGACTACTAATTTTGTACCTGGTTTCATTTGATTTGAACGTTGAACTTTGTAATTGACTAGTAATTTTGTACTTGGTTTTATTTGGTTTGAACGTTAAACTTTGTAATTGACTTTGACTAGTAATTTCGTACTTGTTTTCATTTGGTTTGAACTATAAACGTTGAGCTTATCATTATGGATTATGGATGTCATTTGGGGAACATTAAAAAAAATCCGAGTAATTACTCCTAAGTCCTCGCCAAGTAATCGCAGAGTACTTGGCCTCGAAGGTGGAAGGTGGCCGACCGCCCGACTACCGCCTTGTGTTCTAAAACTCGTTAGGTGGTAGTAACTTCGGCATGCGGTGGAGCAAATTACAATCTTTGCAAATCAAAACCTGGTCAAGAGCTCTAACTCTTAAGCTAACACCACACAGACATCTCTATTGTGCAAGGTTTTCATTTTATATCTTTTCATGTCTCATTCTCTTTCTTTAATCGTTTGTTGACATACCCCTAAATAACTTACCTTCTCATATGATGCGACCTATGAAGCACCAACATGCCTAATTGGTCGACATATCTGAGTCTGACATGCACGTGGCTTGTCCAATTAATGTTATAATTTACAAGTCGAGGACACAACAGGACATGCTTGGACATGGGTGTCTTAAGTTAGAGACAGGTGGGGATACGACCAGGGTCAATTTAAATTCTAAAAAATTTAAAATAAAAGGCAAAAATTGCAAGAATTTCTTTGTCGTGTCCCCCATAGTGCCTGTCTCCATTTTTGACGAATTGCAGTGATTTGTATACGTATCCTAGTTTCTTATAATGCTATCATATTTGAGTTCTTTAGTGACAAGAAAAGGAACAACATTATACAAGAGTCATGTTCCCATAAATTGCCCGATTGAACAATTATCAAACGCAAAATAGACAAATCTAAACTTGCAAAACTTTCCAATTTATGAAATGTCAAAAGAGTTTATTTCTCAAGAAGGAGAAAAGTGATTTACATCCTCAGATTAAGAAGGGGTCCAGCTTACTGAAAGAGGTGGCATTTCGATATGAATTGAGACGGTATTAAAGGCGGTATTTGAATAAGGAAAATTGATTTTGGGACTTCTGCACTCACGATTTTCATTGCTTATACAACTTTCTTGCTAGATTTTCAGAAATGTCCAGTTTGCTTAGTTTCTATTATCCTAGTACCTTGTGCTTGTATTTTCCCATAGGCATAACCTTTCCATGGTAAAACTAGGGGTGAGCAAAATAACCGTCAAACCGTGAATCCAATCCAAACCAATCAAACCGATTAGTTTGGCTTGGTTTTTTAGTGATGTGGTTTGGTTCTGGTTTTAAAAATCTAGAAACCATGTTAAATGGTTTGGTTTGTGGATTTACGTTAACGGTTTTGGTTCCAAACCGATCCGAACTGTATAACACACACGTATACTATAATATGTTTAGATACATTAAAAAAAATTATTTTTCTAATCAAATCATCTATTCCACCACCCTATTATTTTACTTCCAAATTAATTCCCTAAACTTCTATATGCGATAACCAATTCCTACCATTTCAATACACAAAGCATAGGTTCGACTCAATTGATTTCTCACTCTTTTCGCTCGGTTACTAATTTTCTAATCTAATACTCTATTCCATGGCTCTATTCCTTCGCTAATACTTGTATTCTACTCTTATTTAGTTAGTTGATGTTAGTGAGTTTTGGTGATTTTTATATAGCTAGCTACTTTTAATATAAGTTTTGGTATTCAATTTTAAGTACTTTTTTTTTTTTTTTTGAAAGGCCAATTTTTTTTTGTTTTTAAGTACTTCAAATAGTTTATGTGGATGATATCTCAATTTCGAGCGAACCGTGGTTCAAAACTGAAACCGAACCGCTTTTTAATGGTTTGGATTTGTTTGGTTATATGAACTTTATGGGTTGGTTTGGTTCTCCAAATTCTTAATCCGTAGGTAGTGGTTTGGTTCTTGGTTTACTATACAACCGGACCAATCCGGTCCATGCTCACCCCTAGGTAAAACACATCAAATCTCTACATTGTCTTATTCAATAAACAATTTTTCTGATCCTATGCTAACCCTAAACCTGAATCAACACATTTACCGCTAGGTAACCAAATGTCCAAATCACCACAGTATCTACAAAGTACAAACCCAGACAAGGCCATATATTTCTTTTTGTGCTAATCATATATATGCACATACGTCGACTGGACTTCTAGCTCTTTAATGTCTTAGAGCATCTCCAAAGGAGGAAAAACAGTTTACGCAAAACATGTACTTTGCTTACCTATGTGGCAAGTTTAATAGGCACTATAACTAGTGCACCAATGTTTCATCCTTTCTCTAGCTTTTTAGGGACCCAATTTTAGTTGATAATTTATTCCTCATTACATTGACAATTATTTGTCAATTTACTCTCTCTCTCTCTCTCTCTCCACAGTTGTGCAAAGCAAGCTAAACCAAACAAATGTTGCTTTTTGGTTACACGACTCTTTGACCTTTGAGGTGAATGCCAGTTTGTCACTTCCTTTGAAGATGCCCATATCTTAGAAATAACAAGGGAAGAAAACATACCCACTACTTGTTCCAATCAGTGAATCTAATTTTCTTGTCAGACTTCAACCATTGCGTATAACACGAATCATATCATAATGGGATATTAAGGGGGTGTTAGGTGCTTGCTTATTTTATTGTATTATGGATTCTAAATTCTAAACAATTCATAATCATAATTTGTCCAAGTGTTTGGTGAATGTATGAAAAGTAGATAATGGATCTTGAAAGTGTTTGGTGATGTAATCAAATTACTAGATTCTGGGTGGACATTTGTAACATAATACCGTTACTATTGCATGCGATAGAATGATTATATTTGTAGACTTTGAAAACAATTATATTTGCATAAGACACACTATATACAGAGGCTCACTTGGTGACGAATGATTCCACAGCGGCGGCCTTTTGTTCCTTGGCCAAAATGAGTTTCTTTGAATGCGATGATGACTTCTGAGCCTCGCCCCAATCAAACCTGAATCAAAACTCTTAGAGGTAAACAAATCACCACAGTATCAACATCCTTCTCGCACATTCATTGTACTTCCTAGATCTTCATTGTTTTAGAGGATCTCCTTGGGATGAAGCCAAAGCTTACTCAAAAGATGTTCTTTGCTTACCTCTAAAGCAATGCACTCCGACGTGCTCTCAAAAATCTTGCTTGTAACCATTTCTTAATGCTTTAGAGGCTCACTTTTGTCAAAGAATTATGATCTATCCATCGTTACCTGGGAATATATTTTTTGACGAGGTAATTTTGAAGATTCATTAATATCTTCATTCAAACTTGAATAGAGAAAGCAAAATAAAAACAGTGTGAGACTTTTGCTACTTGCCTTGAAGTGTTTCTTTATGACATAACTCTTTCAATTTAAACTAAATGATCAATTTATTACTTCCAGTGGAGATGCCTTTGTATCCATACTCCATATCATTAGAAACAACATGGGACAACCAACAAGGCTAGCTCAGTTAGCCACCCTTGTGCTGTTGTACACTTCCATTGCAGAGGTCGGGGTCAATCTTTGCCAAAAGCAAATATTGATTATTTCTTACCCTAAATGGGCCCCTAATAGCAGTGTTCTAAAAGTCGGTCTACGTGGTCGACGAGGGTCCAACACCTAAATTAAAATCGGCCTAGGCACTAATTAGCCGGCCGCTAGGCGCTAGGGCCCGACTAGTGCCTAGCGATTTTTAGAACACTGCCTAATAGGCTTTAGTATGAGTGTGGATTTATGTCGATGTAATTCAAATACTTGTATTCTTTTACCACTTGTTATAGGAAACAAACAAAAAACAAGGGAAGAAATGAAAAATTCCTTTCTGTGGAATCAAAATGAAGAATACCCACTAGTCGTTCCATAAAGGGAATTCAAACCGTTTCATAACGGGGACATTAAAAACAAAGGCGCTCACTTGGCGGACTTCTGAGCCTCAGCACTGGAAGAGGAATAGGCGCAGTAACGCCACCACCACTTTGGTGGGTTCACAAGCCCTGCAATTGAGAGAGAGAAAAACAAAAAAGAAAGGAAACTTTTTGTGTAGTGTAATCGGAACACCAAACAAGAATTGAGTATTGAGCGGACATTTGATTAGGAGATAGTGTTTTTACCTCGTCTTTGGAAAAGAGGTCTTGATTTTACTTGAAGAAGACGAGAGAGCGCCATTTTTGCTCTCTCTCTCTCTCTCTCTCTCTGCGTTTGAGAGTGTTGGAAGATGGCGGCAAAACTAGAGAGAGAAGAAGGAGGGAGGGAGGAAGGTTTTAGGGAGGTTTTGGGGGAAGTGGCGTTCCGAGTCATTGGTGATTGGTGAATCAAACCAATGGCACGGACCAGGTCGGGTCGGGTGGGAATTTGGTTCGTTCTTCGTTTTGTTTATTACTGTAATTTTTTTTTTTTTGGGGTCAATCAGAAATTCACGTTCTTTGTTTACAATGCTAAAGAATCATGGGTACCGGTTGGGGTGATATCGGTCCAGTTTCGACCGGTTTTGGCATATTTTTAGGTCGAAATCAGTTATCCGATTTAAGATTTTTAGAAACCGGAACCGGTTGAGATAATACAGTCCGGTTTCGACCGGCTCAACCGGTTTATCCGGTTTTCATTCATGTGCCATATTTTGGGCCCAACACATCAAAAAATTCACAATTCAACCCACAAAATATCAACCAAAAACCCATAATTCAACTCTTTTTTTTGGGTCCAACAAAAAAGGATCAATTTTGAGCCCAATACATAAAAAAAACACCCATAAAAACATCATTAAGCCCATAAAAAAGTTTCGACCGGTCTTTAAAACACATAAACCGGATCAAAATTATTTTTCCGGTTTATAAAATTTTATAAACTGGAACCGGATCGAAATTATTCGACCGGTTTAAAAAATTCGGTCCGGTCTGATTTTTCCGATTTCGATCGAGTTTTCGGTCTCGACTAACAACCCTAGATACCGGTATCGTCGTAACCGGTAACACCTCATTGTCCTGATAGGGATAGAAACCGGCAAGTGGGGCGAGACGATTTTGCTTTATCCCGATACCGAAAATATCATATAGCTTCGACCCAAATTTCGACTGGGTAATTTTTGGGTATCTCTTTTCTCGTCCTAGGCAATGGACAGGTTTAACAACTTTGACCCGAATAATAGTAAAATAGGTGAAATTTGATACCGGCAGCTCATCCACATAGGATGGCAAAATCGTTAAGTTCATCAAAATTATCAAAATTCAAACCAAGATAACCACTGCAATACACATACATGTCTTCGAAGATTTTCAACGGCAAAAATGTTAGAACGGCACACACTTACACAAACAAATGTACAAACACACCCGCAAGGTGCGTGGCGACTATACTCACTCCACACATTTTGTGAATATGCTTGTGCACTTGTGAGTGCAATTTTTTGTAATTCTAGCAAAAGACTACTTTTTGTAAAATAAGAGATTACAAAAGACTACTTTTTTATGCCTCTTTTCAAACCTACCAAGAGTGATGAAGCAACCCGATGTGGGCTATGAAGAAGGAAACACATGAGAGAGAGAGAGAGAGAGAGAGAGAGAGGGGGTTACCACAATTAGCTGATTATTTCACAATGTTAAAGGAAAGTGATATTTACTTTCCACTTTTTATTGATGGCGCTCTACTTTGTTTATGAAGTTACTAGTAACTTCACGTTAAAATTGGAGCGCCATCAGTAAAAAATGGAGCGCAAAAATCAGTTTTCATGTTAAATCTTAAATTTAAAACTTTTCATTTCATCTTACCTGATGTGTATTTATTTATAGTCATGATCAATGTTGTCCACTTGTACTTAGAGCATTCAAAATTAATTTATATTTAAAGAGTCATGTCATGTCAACAAAAAAAACAATCTAAGAGGAGTAACAAGCTATCTACAGTTCTACACAAAAAAAGTTCCCACAGTCCCACTTCACAAGTAGGCACGGGTGAGTTCCAAATAGAGTAGTAATTTTTTGATGGTAAAGATCATCCCAGTAATATTAAAATCAAAACGAAATTACAATTAGAACAAAAGCAAAACACAACTAAAACAACAAAAGTAAAACAAAATACTTCCAAGTAAAAGCAGCGTGAAATCAGCTCCAGTATCGGACCCATCAATCCACTTGTGGAGGTGGGTGAGGAAATCATGGTCTGCACCATGCACCATACATGCTCAATCCTGCCGCAGGTTAGAGGATAACGTCGGAATATCACTAGATCTGTTGTTCATTGTTGCCATTGGGAAGCTCAAAAAGTCGTTGTCAGGCTTATCGGATTTAAGAGTCAAAACCTAGATTTGGAGAGCCAGATTTGGCTCCCAAAGTCCAAAAATTACGGGGAGAACAAAAAAAAGGAATGAAGCTATGGTGGAGCGCAAGTGGAGTGGAATGCAGTTGACGCCTCCTCCATAATCTCATGCACAAGAGCGGGGTTCGAGCTCCCCCTCCCCTGCTAATACCTAACACTACTAACCCTGCTAACCATGAGCTGAGTCTAAAAACAAACAAAAAGAAACGATGGTGGAGCCACCGAGCTAGGGAAGGGTAGAAAAGGAGGGTAGAGAGGGAGGCTCTCAAAACTCACTCCTCTCTTAGTATTTGTCTACACCAATTTGGTGTAGCTCATTCTCAAGTTGTCAACTCACAAAATCTTATGTTTATGATTGGTGAAGTAATTTGTTTCGTTGGCAAAATATCCTTTAAAGTCGAAGGTGTAGTAAAAATTTCAACTATGCAAAGCCTTTTGAAGCGCACTTGTTGCAAACGGCTCTTTTACTTGCCACCTGTCACCACCACCTCCCTTGAAAATGCTCTTTACAAGACTTGCTCGAAACTTTTTCCTATATATAGATTAATCCTAGCTCAATGTAATCCCACAAGCCTTGTGTTAACCTTATTACGTTGTGTTACCATACACGTCAAACTTGAATTTTTGTATGCACTTCTTGTGGTTTCGAGTCGACACTCATAATCCTTGTTCGAAACTCGTTGATATTAGGCATAGGTCCCCTCTCCTTCAGATCTTATTGATTGCAGAACAAAATGGTGCTTTTATTTGTGAATCGAAGACTAAAAGCTATATCCGCAGGATAACTGAGTTGTTTATGCTTTATAGAGCTTGTGTTAAGCTCTTGGAGAGGGTTGAAGGCCAGTGATTCTAACAGATTGTTAGCCAGGACCTGGAGTCTTTGTTCCAGGATTTTTAGTCCCCTGTAATTTGTTGGCTGTTTGCTGTTCTCTAGATGGCTAGGGACGTGGGTAGCCTTGTTTCGTTGTATGAGACTTTCCCTCTGTTTCTCGTTTGGTTGCTTTTATAAAATGGCTAATTCACCACACAAAAAAAAAAAACTGAGTTGTTTACACGAGGCTACTAGGGCTTGATAACAATGGTTTTTGATTGCTCACTTTTTTGGGAAGAAGTGAAGTAGAATACAGTCCCAAACTATAATCTCACAGACAAAGCAGTAGAGATACCCTGTCCTCCTATCTCAGACTCTCTCCTAGTTACCCAATTCACAATACGGAAAGTCTACGCCCACCCCTCTTTTACCACTCACCTCACCGCATTCAATCTCACCATCCAAAAGTGTTTTGAAAGATCTGGAAACTCTTCCCGGAAGAGTTTGTTTAAAATCCGGACCATTGATTGCCGAGACAGACACTGAGATTGATAGAGCGGTGAAAGAGAGTGGTGAAACCATACGATGGGCGTAGCACCGCTGAGGAATGCATCGTTGCGTGGCTGTAGCTTGCAAGAATGCAAGCCGCAACCAACAGGCGGATAAGGGGTAGAAAGCCATTTGAAGCTCAGAACTTGAGGTTGGAGATACCAAAAAGAGGCAAAACATTTCCAAGACATCCTTCCATGTTGTAAACCGAGGTCCATTTAAGTATAAATACTTTTCTGAAATTCAGTTTGAAACGGAACGAGATGTAAAGGTGAGTTGAGGTAAGCTGAACATTTCTTTTTATACAATGATTTAAGTGCCAAGAAAAAACCATTCCCGTGGTGGCTATGCAATTTGATACATGACATTTCCGACACACCCACAGAGGACCAAAGAAGAAAATAAATCTGCAACCCACCTCATTGTAGTGGTAGCATCTAAATGTGCAAATGTCGTAGCAGAAGTAGGGTTGGTCAAATTGTCTGCAGGTACATAAACTGCAACCTCATGATGATGTCAACTTCTTTTCACTGGTCTTGCTACGAAAGGGCGACAACAGAGAGAAGTTGCGGGAAGCTGTAACCAATGAAAGAAAATCAGGACAGAAAAACAAGACAAGTCTCGGAGTGGAAGCAGAGTAGCAATCACTTACGTTTTTGGGAAGTAGCTTCTTCATCTTGAGAGATTTGATTCTTCAATGTACGAACTGAGCACGAGAAAAGAACCATTAATACAAGGTCAGCTTGCAAACTAGGTACAACGTAATATGAATAAAGGCAACCTCAGAACCATCAGTGCAACATCAGCTTGCAAACTAGGTATGACGTGATACGATTTAAGGTAACCTAAGAACCATTAATACAAGGTCAGCTTGCAAACTAGGTAACGGCATAATGTTATACGGTTCAAGGGAACCTCAAAACTGATTGAAACTAATAACACCATATACTAATACATCAAAAGCTTACCCTTGCTTCTAAACAAGTGGCAGGTGGAGAAAATGCACAACTTAATTGAGTTGAAAGGAAAAAATCACTAACATTGACTAAAAACCAAAAAAATTACTGTTTCTTAAGTTTATTTCTTGGCAAGCTAACTTCATTCTTGTTTTAAGAAAACGAAACAAGGATTGTTTAATATCTTTCATAGTATAAGCTCATCTCATGTCCCATGTTTAAGTACAATAGACTATTCAATTATCATGCAGTATCGTAATGATACTCTTGACATAAAAAAAGCAACCGAAATGGGCATCTTCACGCCGATTTTCAACTCTCCTTTTCCCTCAAGCCAAGAAGTAGACATTGCATCAACAAAATGAGGTGGTAGTGGCATTTTGGTAAATAAATGCATGCTGTTGGTCCTCAGTTTTGAAGCAGTAGATGTAACAGGCCACATCTTATCAAATGATAAATTCTATAAATGTATTAATATCACTATTGCACTACTCTTTTGTCTTATCCTTTTTTTTACGCTTTATGTAGGGTTCTTTGTGCCCAAAATTAATGAAGCATATCTTCAAGTTAATTTACCAAAAACTGGCCACGAACATAGAATACGTCAAAGGAAAGCATATACACCATTCAACTCGAATCAGCTCCTTGAAGTTGAAAATAGAATCAAGACTTGTGGACAGTTTGCATTTTGAAAATTCTATCACCTACTGTTGATAAACTACATGCTGTCTTCGCATAGCTATGCGTAGTATGGCTATGCAAAGTATTATCCCCAAACGTATGGAGCAAAATCCTATACTATCTTTCAAGAAACAAGTGCAAAAATTAGTAAAGAAACGCATATTACCTTCACTAGAAGAAGCTGCATTTGTTACATTGCCATCTAACTCTGAACCGTCAACACTTGCATTATCTGATTCAACACTGTGCTCACCTGCAACTGAACTATGGTTCTTCTTAGCAAACATCAAGAGTCGTTTAAAGCCTTTCGGTGATTCCTTCACCTGAACCTTGGCCAGGGATTCAGGAATCATTGCTAATTTCAGGTCTTCAAAGCCAGAAACTTGTGCTTTAACACCAATCGTCTCCGTCTCTAATCTTGTTGAAGGTGTTTTTCCATTTTCTGGATTTGCAGTGCATGCGACTTCTAAAGAAGAGAGCCGAGCATAGGGGGCTTGATAGGGTTTTCCAGATGTACGAACGCTTGAAGAGTTCTGTGCTTCCTTCTCCGCAGATGTTACCTGACAAACAAATGCCATATCTTAGATTAATAAGAAAAATTGATAGCTTCCAATACACTGAGTTCATGAAAAAATTCCTCTTTCTCATAACCGAAGACCAGAGAAATTGGATTTAGTGGAATGAGATTAACTTGCTCCCATAAGCCAATTCAGTACAACAAACAAATTGAAATATGCTATCACAATTAAAGACAAGCTCAAATAGTGCCTATTAATAGTAAAATTAACAAATCTTCAGGATATTTTAGCAGATTTTGGGTACACCAACTTTCAAAATTACAACCAGAATCTAGGACACTGCAATATGGAGGACCAACATTAGCTGTCAAATAACCTTTAGGTTTAAGGTTATTTACAAATGTAATTGATCCGTTTAATCATTTGTTCATACAATAGCAGTAAGTGCTTCCTTATCAAAACTCTACTATACTATTACTTTCAAAAAATAATGGAGGCCACTCGTTGATGCTAAAAACATGGCCTAGAGGTTGTACGTTCGAACGAAAGAGCAGCCACTTTGTGCAAGTAATGCTAAAGGTGACATCTGTGCCTAATCTACCCCAATCCAGATTCCAATTAAACTGGATCTACTTTTACTATTACATTCGAACATTTTCCTCATATGGTACATAGATCTTGTTGCCCAATAAGTTTCAATTTACTTAGCTTCACTTGGTCTAGGTTGTTATATGCAGACCTCATAAGTTTCAGTATGTATGGACCATAAAAAAAGTTTTGATTTTACCAAATCCTACCGTATGAAACTTGGGTTGCTCTTGTATTTGACTTTGAACAGCTTCAATCACAAGTCCCTCCGTGGGTGAAGCTGGTGCGTGAATAGCAGCATATTCTGATATCATGTCATTTTTCTCTACTTTGCCATGACTGCCATAGTGTTCTTTTTGAACACCCATATTTTCTTCTGATGAATGCACAACTGGAAGAGGGGGCTTCTCACACTCGAGCATCACAATTGTCTTGTCAATGACAGGATTGTCATCCACCTCACTCTGGTGTGTGCGTTTGTCAATTTTCCTATCTAATTTAGTACTGGAGGATGTTACAGAAGACTTGATCCCCTTCACTTCCTGTGTCATCTCTTTCGGTGCTGATTTGTTCTGGCCTATATCAGATGACTCTTTCGATGTTCTGATCTTCAGTTCAGGAAGTGTTGCGGCCTTGCTTCTATCAAGGTTTATAATAGCGGAAATCTTTTTGCTCTCAGGCTCAGAAGAAACCTTCCGCTTTGATACTAATTCCGCACCTGGAGTCTTCACCGGTGCAACATAAGGGCTTCTCATTGTTTTAGGCTCAGATAGTCTTCTGATTTGCATCACAGAAGGCTTTGAATCAGGAGTTGCATTTCTGCTCTCTTTCCTTGGCTCTGACAATGATGAAGCTGATCTAGTCATCCTATTCCCTGGCATGTGGCTTCCATTACTTGATTTGCTGATTTTAGAGGCTTTCTGAGATGCATTGGATCCAAGTGTAGCAGTTCTTATCTTAGATCTCTGCAGAGGAGATGATGATCCTGGCGCTGAATCGCTGAACTTTGACCCTCTGACAGAGCCAAGTGAAAGTTTTGTAGGTAATGGTTTCTTGCTTGGCTGTGAGGATGTAGACTGAGCAGCAGTTGAGCTGGCTCTTGCGGCAATTCTCTTTTGCCTCTCCATCTTCAAACCTTCCAGTCGTTTCCGATCTTCCTCTTCCTGTGAAAAGAAATAGTTTGAAGATACTGAGATCGGTTTGAAATACCAAAATTGCTTGCTCGAAAAACAAATTGTCTGAACATAAAATATTTCACAAGACAAAAACATGTTTCATGTACAACATTGTCCATGAAAACATTCTACAAACTTCTCACTTCCAGATTTTGGATTGATTATGTTCATTCAAATATCAAAAACTTTTGTAACCACCAAGAACACTGCAAACATACTTGGTTGTGTTATATTTCTTAGCAATCCACGCCGTTTCTGCATCATCACTACATAAGACTCCGTTTGTTTCTCGTCAAATAGTTTACACCGGAAAATATTATCCAAGCAAAATGATTTTGCCAAAACAAAACTTTTCATTTTGTTTTCCAGTGTTTGGTTGGTATTTGATTTTTTTTTTTTCAGCTCATAACTTCTACCTTAATCATATGTTTTCTTATTGTTGCTGATAGCATTTCACTTCCTCAACCTCTCTTCTCTCTCAATTTACCTCTATGATTTCATCAAATGAAATACTCATGCACTGCTTCTAATCTTAATTTTCTTTTCTCTTCTTCTTTGTACTCATCATTTAGTTTATTTGGACCCAGATATATGGTTTTGGCAAAATGTTGTTGTGGTCACCCACAGATGTGTATGTATATCAGCGTATGTTTATGTGCGTGCGAGCACCTCTGTGTGTGTGTGTGTGAGAGAGAGAGAGAGAGAGAGAGAGAGAGAGAGAATTTAAGGGAGGAGAGTAACCGTGAGTGATGATATGGAGATTGCATCAGGTAAATGACTTAACAAATTTTTCTCAAAAAGTCATTTTACCTCAGATTTCTGGAAAACGTTTTACTAAGCAAAAAATTTACCCCTATTTTGTGCAACCAAAAGCCCAAAAATAGGTAAATATTTTATGCCCAAACAAATGGAGTCTAAATTATCATAAAAAGACCATGCAGCAAAAGCTAGGAATTCAGATTGGCAAGATATGATCTCACAAGAGTTACAGGCCATTTTGCTGCTAAGCTTCTCACCGTACGGAAGAGCATGGATAATGCAAGTATAATAAGCAGAAGTACCTTCTCTTTCTTCATCTTCTGGAGATCAGCTTTGTATGTTCTTAGTTTCTCAGCACGAGCTCGCGCATCTTCTAAAGGACTTAACTTTGATGGTTTCTCTTTTCGTATTGGTCCACCGGTCTTTTTCTTATTCAAGGAATCTGGAGTAACTTTTGACTTCCTGTCCTTTTCTAACTTCTTGGACCCTTGCTTGACATCTGCCATTTCTTCCTTATTTTGGTTATCCAGTGCAGTAGCATCCCTAACACGAACCTGCATTTCATAGTCTAAAGCAGGGTCATATCCAAAATTGCTATTCTGGGTCCCACGTTCAGGCATTAAGCTCAACTCATCTGGCTCATAGTTAGCTTGGTTTCCAATCCTATTGGAATTATTTTTTGTTTTATGAGGCAGCTCAGAATCCATATCAACGGCAGTTCTGTTGTCATTTCCAACTTGATCCAGTGACATTGACCTGAATGGAACTATGAAGGATTCATCAGTCTTTCCTTGTGAACTTTTATCAAAATTATTGGTGGCATGCCTGAATCCATTAGCAGCCAGTGGATCTGTTGAACTCATATAATTAGAATGGGTTTCCCGTCCAGCAATCATAAAATCATCATTTGTATTCCTCTTATATGCAACTTTTCTTCCATTTATTTCAGTATATTGTATGTCCGTTTGGTCATACGTAGATCCTCTACCATAATGACCCTCTCCTCTAGAAGTTAATACTTCATCATTAGACGTCCTCATCACCCGAGTCATACTTCCACCAGCTTTATGCAATTCAATCATCCTCCCATCTTGGACTTCAGCTGAATATCTCCAATCAGCTAAAGGATCGCCACCTACAGCATTTTTCCGTCTCCTCATTTGAACATCCTTTTCTGAATCAAACGTTCCTTGATCAGCAGCATGACTCCGTTCATCAGTGTCTTTCAGTAAGAAATTTTGAAATGCTTGCCAGTTTCCTCCCTCTGTCTCCTTTTCATAATTAGTTCCTTCCTTATTAAACAACTTTGATTCATCCTTAGACTTAGCATTCCTTCCTTTTCTTTTTGGGGACAAAGAGTTCTTGTGCATCATTTCTTTGTCCGTATCAGAGTCAGAAGCTGATAGGGATTCGCTGCCTGAAGAGTTCTGCCCTTTTGAGGCAATATAATTGATGTTCCGAATCACAACTGTGCCTGATTGCCGTTTAGCTGATCTTCCAGCTTTCTTCCTAGACTCATTCTCCAATTCTAAATCACCCGGTGACTTTGTTTTGGAGGGTTCCATCTGCCATTCTTCTGATTCAGTGTTTCCATCCCTGCTATCCATGGATTGTCTTCTCTTTCCTGCTCTATGACCACCATTGGAATGAGAATTATCTGCTGGAGGATAATGTGGTGGATAAAATGGGCCATTTCCTGGATAATTCTGATAGTAGGGCAATCCAGGATATGGTTGAAAGACTGGTAGAGCACCAGGTGGAGAATGGATAGGCCAGGGAGGATACATAGGATGTGGAAACTGACTTTGAAAATATTCTTGTTGGCCTACTGGGACTTGGTGATCCATTGGATGCTTTTGTTCTACGCGACAAGTGGATACAGTCAGACGATAAACCAAGTGAAGATAACTTTTAAATTTTGATGTGCAAAGGGTGAACCAACAAGCTTAGCCAAAAAAAAAAAAAGGGTGAACCAACAAAAAAAATTAAAGGAAATTCTGATCAGCTGCATGACACAAAGATTATTAACAGGGTTTGAGAGCGATACAAAACAAACCAATGCAACAAGGAATCTCTCTTCCAAATAATATTTCAGAAGATTCTTTAAACTCTAACATATACAACCAAAACGTATATGACAGAAGGTGAAGACTCTAATCTGTGAGATTGACTCTCATAAATGACTCATGCATCCCCTTCACTACAAGAATATCCATAAAAGATGGTGAAGACTTCTACCCTAGGTCACCTAAAGTGGGTGCAGGTGCGAGAGTGGGAGCGCGTGAGCATTGATGTTTGAAAGAACTATACTTCAGAGCGTCTTCACTATATATGTTAATTTTCATATTTCATCAATAGTTATTGAAAAATGATAGTGCAAAAACTATTTCATTAATGCCAAAATTTTAGTGCATAAAAATTTGCCATACGGGAATTGGTATTACATAAATTTGTGTTAATTATGTGTCATATGATTTATATAACCTAAGGGTGATAAAACAAGGTGGAGCAGGGGAAGTTGCCAAGAATAAAAGGTGGAGCAGGGATACATGTAGGTAATAATAATTCTCTTCCACTTCAGGGTTCAAAACCTACTTTCAAGTTTCAACGCAGTAATAAGTTCTGCCGACAGCTTTAGACAAAAGGTGAGCTCATGAATCTGTGTGCGTCATTCACGGTACGCGTGCCACCTTTAAATGGTGGAAATTGTGCATGCGCGTATTTAATGAGACGAATTCGCGAATCTAATTTAGTGAAATCACGAATTATTTGCGCATTCGCTCTCAATTCTTTAATCAGCAGACCAGTTTGCGATCCACACCCCTACGATGACGAATCATGTGACTAAGCAAACCTTTTGGAACCCCATAAAAGTAGGAGTCTTGTCTGATTATTCAGCTTTAATAAACTAAATTTAAGTATGAAGCAATAGATCTCAACAGAAGTAAAAACGGAGACATCAAGTTTCAATCAAATTAAGAAACGGATCTAGGTGAAAAGAAAGGCATATTCAGTATACATCTTACACCTCAAACTTCAATATGCTTGGTGAAAGTCAAAGCAATAGTCTTGATAAGTGCCGAAATGCACATGTGAAGGCCCCTTGGTTTATATTCATTAACTCCTTAATCCATGTTACTTGACATATTTCGAGCTATTTTCATGATTACAGATTACTACGAGCTGTTTCGCGAAGTGGGCTTCAAATTTGGAAGTTTGAAGGCTCAAAAGCGGACCCAGTTGCAATTGGGGACAGCTAAAGTAAGGGATAAAGAAAGAAGTACCATCCTTTAAGACCTAGAAGGCTTGAGTACGTGAACCCCCTCAAGGAAATCTATATCAAACTGGGAAGAATAAAGAATTTGATTCCCTCCACAATTAGGAGTCAAGTTGCAGAGTTCTCAAGTATTTAGACCATAACTTTTTGCTCGATTATCTAACTGAGGTGATTCTAATTGGGTTAGAATGAAACTTGAAGGGCTACAACTGTCTGAAATAGGAAATTTTGAACCGTCGTTTAGCATGTCAAAATGGACCTGCAGCTGAGCCTAAAAGGCTGACAATTTTCAAGTGAAATTCTCCCTATGGTTGGGGTTTCATAGTTTGCTTTGTACTTAAAAGGTACAAAACAGTCTCTGTAGTGGGCCAAAATATCCAAGGTTCGGAAGAGTCAAAGGGTTCACCAAGTAATCTCACTGTTCAGTTGTCTCAGTTCATCTATAATGTCATTACAAGTCATGGGAAGATACTGCACTGATCCGCCGAACGTTAGAGGTCTCCAAGCATTGTCACCGAGCGTCAGCAATCTTCTAGTGTCTTCATCAGGTTAACGTTCGTTGTGTCATTCTTTCACTCAGTGGCATGTGCTTGCGCTCGGTGGGGTGAGTTGACGTTTGGGGATTTGTGGTCGCTCGGTAAAATCTTAGCTCGTTCGGCAGTGTAAAGCTTTCGTTCGGAAGGTACGTTATCATTCGGGAAAAGATCTCAGGAATAGTGCTTGCAAGTGGGAATCAAAGGGACATCTAGAAGCTTTCTACTTATTGCCGAAAGTGACATGATCTAGAAGCTTTCTACTTATAGCCGAAAGTGACATCATCTACTTGTCCAACACTCAAAGCCTTGCCTATAAATAAAAGGTGATACCACAAGGTAAAGGACCTAATTAAAAGCATATTTTCCTCTACCTCTCAGGCTCTTACTAACTTGCTCGTCGGAGCGTCTTCCCGGAGGTACACCCCCCTCCGGTTTTCAGGTACCTAGTTCACCGTTCAACCCTTTCACCGTACAAGGGCAAGGAGGAAGAGGTTCAAGGATTTTTCAGCCCCCCACAATTGGTGACTCCGCTGGGGAAGAAAACATGGTATATATTGGTGGGCTCGTCCTGATCTGACTTTGAGCGTCTCAATTTCTGATCGTACGGCGGCAGTTCTCTCTTCAATTTCTGCTTTTGGGTCCTCATCTAGGACCCTCCGTTCTTCTCTTTCGTGGAACAGGTTTTTTTTCCTTTTTATTTTTAAAATAGCAAGTTAAAGTGCTAGACTCTTTAATTGCAATTTATATTCTACAACTACGTGACATTCTGCCCAATTGTTCGGATATGTGCTCAACTTATTTTTCATTTGCTACCCTAAAGTTTATTGCGGCAATCTATTCGTTCGGGCAAAATCCTCGTAGCCCTCGGCAATCTATTCGTTCGGGCGAAATCTATTCGTTTGGGCGAAATCCTCGTAGCCCTCGGCAATATATTCGTTCGGGCGAAATCTTCGTAGCCCTCGACACTCAATTCGTTCGGGTGAAATCCTCGTAGCCCTCGGCTGCGTTACACGGACACGGGTACGTGAATTGGATACGGGTGCATATCTAAGGGTCGGGTACCTCAATCCTGGAAAAAGAGGATTCGTGGATACATGTCTGAATTTGGACACGGATACGGGGATACGCCACCTAATTTCCTAAATATTTTTGTTATATTTTTATACTTAAAGAAACCCGTAACTTCTACACGCCAAAAAAAAATTGAGTATAAAATTATCATGTCATCATATAATCCCAAAGACATACACATGTATTCAAGTAGTACTACTTAATACTTATTGAAGAGACGGGCATGACTGACATGTAAAGTAGGAAGCGTATATAAGAAGTCTCAAGAATAATCCAGTTGATTGATAGGTTTTTGCTCTCCATACAATTAATCAGGGTTCGATTTTTGGAGTGAAGCACCAAAAAAATAATTTTTTATTACTTTCTAGTTGTTGAGAGATTATTAGGTACTCCCGGTGTATACACCCTCCCCTTACATAAAATGTGAGGCCAGCAGGTGGATCCTGCGTGGCCCCACATATTATGTGAGAGGATGGTGTATACACCGGGAGTACCTAATAATTTTCCCTAGTTATGGCATGGATGCTTGCTTTTTATTGAACCATAGATGAAATTGTCGACTCTGATGTTTGGGTTGTCCAAACCTCATTTCAAATTTGGTTGTCCATTACTATTAAATCATACTAAAAAATAAAAGGATATGAAAGTAAAAAATAAATAAAATTAAGATTACATTGGAATTACAGTTTATTTCTGTTGCCCAAGCCCGAGGTCTGGTAGGTCTTACCCCTAAATCGATTCTAATTAAGGTGCGCATAAGCAGGCTTGATTATCCTTGTTCCTGACCGTCGAAAAAAATAAAAAGATAAAGTGTGCAAATTGCTTTCGCCGAGAATTTTTTTTCAATAATTCTATCTCTACACCCAAATACATATCTAAATAATTTGTATGGACCCCAGTCACCCCATACACCCATATGAACGGTGGATGTGTATTTTGATTTTTGAGTGTGTATTGGGAGTGGAGTTAGAAATATTACACGGCAGTAAACATTTGGCCGCCAACCAGGGCTGTCCATGGATCTGACCCGACCGACCACCCGACCCGAAAATGAGACAATGGACGGATCTGATCAGCCATTCGGGTCGGATTCAGGTTGATTTGGTCGGATTTTGCATTTAGTCGGTCGGGTGTCGGATGCACCAAATAACTTTTCGGGTGGCCCAACCCGACATTCATATATATAAGAAAAAAACCTAAATCCCCATTTCATCCAGACATCATCCACTCGCCTCCTTCACGCACAAAACCCCTCTCTCTGTACCTCGATCACACCCTCTCTCTGACTCTCCCCCTCTCTCTCTCTCTCATGGAGTCCAAACTCCCCCACGGCCCAACCACACCCTCCGCCTGCTTCTCCACCACTCCTCCGCCGGCTACACTGGCGGCTCCACCTCGTCCTCAACGACATCCTTGATGCGATCCTCCCCTCTCCAGTGAAGCACGCCGCCTACCTCCAGCCCATATTCACCTCGCTCGATTCCTCCTCCGCCTGCCTCCACCTCCACCACCACCTCTGGGCCACTGTATTTTGGGAATAAAAATTTGATTTTCAGGAAAAAGGTGTGTAGATCTGTGATTGTGAATGGCTATTTTGTAATATTATGTTGTGAATCTTGATCTGTGATTGTGAATCTGTGTTTGTGTGCACTTGTTTCAACCAGCAATTTTTGAGGTTTGGTGTTCTTGATTAGGATTTGTATGTATTTATTTTTTGAAATAGAAAGTGATGTTCCTTGATCTGTATTTTTATGGGTTCCTCGATCTCTCTCCCGATTTCTGAATGAACTGTGAAGTTTTTTTTAGTCCCACGACCCGACCGAATCCGACAACTACAACCCGACAACATTTCGGTCGGAGCCCGACCAGTGGTTCGGTCGGGTTCGGGTGCATATTTCAAAATCCGACAAACGTCGGTTCGGGTCGGACCCGAACCCGACCCGTGGACAGCCCTACCGCCAACCCATCAATCCATCATTACTTTTTTGAAAAATAGTACTCCTACTGTACTCCACTATTTCCTTTTGTACTCTATATACAATTTTTTTGGGGATCGTCCATTCATGAATATACATCCGAAAATCTAATCACAACAGAAAAAAAAATTTTAAGCCTCCATATGTTCATCTGGTGCCACGTGGAAAAATAAATGGTTCTCTTACCTTCCTCACCCCTTTCTCCTTCTCGACGAGATCGCAACAAACACAGAGAGCAGCAGCCGCAGCCCAAGATCGGAAAAAACAAAGACAGAGCAGCAGACGCAGCACGAGATCGGAAAAAACGGAGACAGAGCAGCAGCCATGGCCGTTCAAAAAGAAAGCCGGAGCATCCATATCCTCACACAAGCACCACCAGAAAAGCCCATTTAGAGATTTGGTGGTAGAGTTCATCGAAACCTCAAGCTTTTTTTTTATTCTGTCTTCACTCTTCAGTCTTCACTATCACCATAATCTTTGAACGTGTCCGATTATTTCCCACGAATCCGGCACGAGTACCCGTACCCGTGTCGTGTTTTTGACACGGGTACTTCGCCCAAAAACATGGATCTGTGTAACGTAGGCCCTTGGCAATTTAATCGTTCGGGCGAAATCCTCGTAGCCCTCGGAAATCTACTCGTTCGGACATCTCATACACTTTTAGACTTGAAGAATGGCAAGCTCTTTCCATGCAACTCAGCCGTTCGGTGAGGCATTCACTCCCGACAGCGGACGCTTTTGCCGATCTATGCAACTCCTTCATTCGGTGAGGCATTCACTCCCAGCGGCGGACTCTTCCACCGAGCATTGGGGCTCACTCCTAGTTTCACATCCAGATGGTCCCACTTTCCACCAGCAACTCTTCCGGTCCGAAGTAGAGGTTCACAAGTTGAAGATGGCCCAAATTCGCCGAGCAATGAAGATTCAGCGCTCCAACCTCAGCCCATCCCTCCTGGTTGGAGGCCTTCCTCGTTCAGTTGGGCCTCTTCCACGGGTCTGAGGTGAAGAGTCATGCAGCCACGCCAAGGTCTACGAAGAATCCTTACGTTCGGACTAAGCCCTCCCTCTAGGTCGCAGGTCTCCTACGTTCGTTTGAGCCTTCCCTGCGGTCGAAGGATTCTCACAACTGGACTAAACCCTCCCTATGGGTTGTAGGCCTCCAACGTTCGGGCGACGAAGACAGCTTGGATTTTGTACCATCTCGGATACTCTTTCGGTCACTATCTTGATTGCTCGGCGCATAACCCGATGCATACCTTCGGCATTTTTGCCCGAGTGTTCAGTTCTTGGGGATACCGAGCGGTGTGTATCCTCAGTTGTTCACTCTCAGTTCATTTCATACTCATCATTTCGTATGCATCATCTCATAAACATTCAGGTTTCAAGAGCGTTCGGAATTTCGTATTATTATCGCATTCAGATTTCATTACCTTCGGACAATCCGGCCGAATCTGGCCGTGGGGCTTTCTCTTACTACGGCTGAATCTGGCCGTGGAGCTCTCTATCACTACGGCCGAATCTGGCTGTAGAGCTCTCTCTCATTCCAGCCGAATCTGGTTGAGGACAGGACTTCTATTAGCATTCTGAGGTTCGGCTACATCACCTCGGCTTGGGTTATTATGCTAAATCTATACGAAGCGCAATTAGGGTCTTTTTGTATCTTGCAAGGAATTCACTTCGGTCATACCCGGGTTCAACTCCTCCTTCATCTAAGCGATAAAGAAGAAGTTGAGGGGGTATTGTAGGGGGCCAAATTTCCCTCAGTTCATAAGGTCCAAAAGAGGTACTGTCATATCTCAGAAGGACCATAAGGTGTTATCTTTGTTCATATTTAACTTTCGGGACTTTCATTTATTATCTTGCCAAAGTCACATCCTTACAGCCAAACGATTTCAACAAGTATTATCCCACAAGTATTGCCGAACATATGTCTTAAGTACGCTCGGCAGTTCTTTATATCACTCGGCAGTTCTTTATATCACTCGGCAATTCTTATTATTGCTCGGCAGTTCTTAGTATCATTCGGCAGCTTTTTGTATCGCTCGAAGATTCTTTGTTGCTCATAGTACATCACCAGCACGACAGACATCTTTGTCGTTCGGTAAAATATACGGTCGCTCGCTATTGCTCGGAACGTACTGCTATTGCTCGATACGTGGACGCGGCAAGTTGTGATCTTCTAGAAGTTTCTAGAAGCTTCCTTTGCACTTTTACATAGCTTACTCCCTAAGTCTCCTTACTTTCCATTTATAGTAACTTTCTATTAATAGCCTTTACTTAATCATTAAGTTTCACTCACTTTTTCTCTATATAAGCAAAAGTCCCACACACTTTTGCTCTAGCCCTCAACACACACAACATTCCTCTCCTATATAAATGACTTATATTCTCTGCTTTATGTTTCTATTTTATCTTCCCCGGGTACTAACTAGCTCGTCGGAGGCTCTACCCGGAGGAACCCCCCTCCGGAGGTATGATGTACTGTTCCGAGATGGGGTTCAAAAAGGAGTTATGCTACGGGTCAAATCATCAGAGAACGTCAAGGTCAGATTTTCACGCTCCCACAATTCAATTGTGGGGGGCTGAAAAATCCTTGAACCTCTTCCTCCTTGCTGTTGTACGATGAAAGGGTTGAACAGTGAACTGGGTACCTGAAAACCGAAGGGAGGTGTACCTCCGGGAAGACACTCTGACGAGCAAGAGCCCGAGAGGTAGAGGAAAATATGCTTTTAGTGAAGTTTGTAAGAATGAGAGAGGTTAGGTCCTTTACCTTGTGGTATCACCTTTTATTTATAGGCCAGGCTTTGAGTGTTGGACAAGTAGATGATGTCACTTTCGGCTATAAGTAGAAAGCTTCTAGATGTCCCTTTGATTCCCACTTGCAAGCACTATTCCTGAGATATTTTCCCGAATGATAACGTACCTTCCGAATGAAAGCTTTGCACTGCCGAACGAGCTAAGATTTTACCGAGCGACCACAAATCCCCGAACGTCAACTCACCCCACCGAGCGCAAGCACATGCCACCGAGTGAAAGAATGACACAACGAACGTTAACCTAATGAAGACACTAGGAGATTGCTAACGCTTGGTGACGATGCTGGGAGACCTCTGACGTTCGGCGGATCAATGCAGTATCTTCCCATGACTTGTAATGACATTACAGATGAACTGAGACAACTGAACAGTGAGATTACTTGGTGAACCCTTTGACTCTTCCGAACCTTGGATATTTCGGCCCACTACAATAGCCCATCAACTCCTGCTTCACACGATTGTGGGGAGGAGGAGTTGCAAAAGTGTTGCCGAACGATGAACAAACCGACATAGAATTCCCAAAGTGTACAATGGCCGAACAAGTCACTTGCTGAAGGATACCGTAATCATTAATGCTTTTGTTAGTGCTGTTTCTTGAACTTCCACGTATCAAGCAAGCATTGGGGCACAGTGCGGCGCGTCTTGTTAGTGCCACATGTCAACCATCGCATAGAGAGCTTCAAGCTCAGCTACAACAGGTGGACCAAGTCACCATAGTCGTGGCGGACCTCAAAGCTCAGCAGCATACCAGCTTCAAGCTCAGCTACAACAATTGTCCCAATGACATGGGGTCGGATAAGAAGATGGGGCTTCCGTTTGAGGATGGTACCGAACGACACTCCATCACCATGCCTCGGTTTATACTCTGACTTTTTGCTTCTTGTTTTTCCTGTCTAGGAGTGAATCTAAAGTAAAAACGGTCTAGCCCCTGCATCGGGAGACCATGTTAGGAAGCGATCGCGGTGGCAAGTGTGCCGAACGTAATACGTAACTGGTGTTTCCAATAATAAAACAACCGGTAAAAGTGCCGAGCCCGAAGGCGATGGTTTTTCCGGGATAATCCGCCGAGCCGCCAGGCTAACCAGTGTTCCTGACGATGAAACATTGGGTGAAAGTGCATGAACCATAGCGTCACGTAGATACGCCTAACGCTAGGGGTGAAAGTGCCTGATAGTACTAGACGGCTTCGAGAATTTCACCGCACGAATGTGTAACCGATGGCTTCGAGGATTTCGCCTAACGAATAAGTGACCGAAGGTGTAGAGATTATCGCCGAACGAATGAGTAACCGAAGGCGTAGAGATTATCGCCGAACGGATGAGTAACCGAAGGCATAGAAATTATCGCCGAACGAATAGATTACCGAGGGGCTACGAGGATTTCGCCCGAACGAATAGATTACCGAGGGCTTCGAGGATTTCGCCCGAACGAATAGATTACCGAGGGCTTCGAGGATTTTGCCCGAACGAATAGATTACCGAGGGGTGAAATGGCGAACCGTAGCAATGAGATGCTACGGGTAGAATGTCGAACCGTAGCGACGCGTAGGTACGCCGAACGCTACGGGTGAAAGTGCCAAACCTTATCAGCCCCGGCGCCATTGGTGTTGGAAGCGTACAATCAGGAAGAGTTTTTGCTTCGGCACGTTTCCTTTCTTCGTCTGCAATCTTCAATACGTTGGCTTTGTGGGTGCTCAAAAGTCTCGCACGGCAACTGCCTTCATGCCATGCAACCAAGCTCGACCGGGGAGGATATTGTAGGGGCTCGGGGAATTGTGTCCACTACGATCGGCCACTACAACCATCACTCGGGAGCCGATGCGCACGGGGAAGGTAATCAAGCCAAGCAGCCAAACAGGAGCGCCCGTGAAGCTAATGAATGGAATTGGTGTAGTCCGGAGTCGGTTCGGGATAAGCCCCAAATGCTTGTAAGTTGAGTAGAACACTTCTTCGACCGAACCCCTTTGGTCGACCAATACTCGTTGATCAATAGATTTATCAACGGTAACGGTGACAGCAAGAGCGTCCGTGTGAGGCGTCTGTATGCCGTTGACATCTTTAGGGCAGCAAGGGGAAGAGAATGATTTTATTCAGTTCCACAACACAGAGAGCTAGGAGAAAGTTTCCCCAGCAGAGTCGCCAATTGTGGGAGCGTGAAAATCTGACCTTGACGTTCTCCGATGATTTGACCCGTAGCATAACTCCTTTTTGAACCCCATCGTCGGAACAGTACATCGTACCTGCAAGCCGGAGGGGGTTCCTCCAGGTAGAGCCTCCGACGAGCTAGTTAGTACCCAGGGAAGATAAAATAGAAACATAAAGCAGAGAATATAAGTCATTTATATAGAAGAGGAGTGTTGTGGGTGTGTTGAGGGCTAGAGCAAAAGTGTGTGGGACTTTTGCTTATATAGAGAAAAAGTGAGTGAAACTTAATGACTAAGTAAAGGCTATTAATAGAAAGTTACTATAAATGGAAAGTAAGGAGACTTAGAGAGTAAGCTATGTAAAAAGTGCAAAGAAAGCTTCTAGAAACTTCTAGAAGATCACAACTTGCCGCGTCCACATACCGAGCAATAGCAGTACGTTCCGAGCAATAGCGAGCGACCGTATATTTTACCGAACGACAAAGATGTCTGTCGTGCTGGTGATGTACTCTGAGCAACATAAAGAATCTTCGAGCGATACAAAAAGCTGTCGAACGATACTAAGAACTGCCGAGCGATAATAAGAACTACCGAGTGATATAAAGAACTGCTGAGCGATATAAAGAATTGCCGAGCGTACTTAAGACAAATGTTCGGCAATACTTGTGGGATAATACTTGTTGAAATCGTTCGGCTATAATGATGTGACTTTGGCAAGATAATAAATGAAAGTCCCGAAAGTTAAATATGAACAAAGATAACACCTTATGGTCCTTCTGAGATATGACAGTACCCCTTTTGGACCTTATGAACTGAGGAAAATTTGGCCCCCTACAGTCTCTACACCAGAATTAGGGTTGTTGAACTTTAAAGAGACACATGGAGTAAAAAGAGAAAGACTTGAAGGTTTCCATGGTTTCCATCGTTGAGGACTTACTAGAAGGTCCAATCCACCATGCGCGGCTAGAGACATTTTCTAGCATGTAGATGAAACCATCTTCCAAGTAGCATAATTTTGTAAGAATTTTAGGGGTTTTCAACTATTGGAATCATGATTTTCATCTTCCCATCAATCTTACATGTTTGTTTTCTGCACTGCAAAGTCCTATTCATACAATCATTTTCTTTGATTCTTTTACTGCTCGGTTAGGATAGGATATGCTATGAGAGATGAATGGTGCATTGATATCATTGGTCATAATACTGTAGAGTCTATGCTACTAGGGAATTACAAATATTCTCTTATGAATTTATTAGATTTGTAACCGTGCTAAACTCAATTCTAATGCTTACTTTTAATTCGACTAACTTATTATGACACAGAGGGAGTGGAATCGACTACCTAGACTTTTCTCCACTGATTCGTTTCGACAATTTCTTGCTTTTAATCTTAAATTCTACTTTTAGAAATTAAAAAATCAAATCACCTTTTCAATTAGTAAATTACATTAAAAGTTAGAAAGCCATTTTACTTCAGTCCTTGCAGAGTGATACTCGGACTACCGCCAGTCCACCACTATTTTACGGCACTACCAAGTCTCCATTCCACAAACAGTTAAAATGGCCTTTCAGCCCTCCAACTTCAGTGTACATCTTTTGCATATGTGGGGGATGGGTGGGTGGTACCAGCAGAGTGATCAATTTGTAAGAGATGAAGACAGAGGTGGGAGTCAAGTGAAAAGGAGGACATCTTGTGTTGGTAAAAGCAATATTTTTAAATGGAGCACATACCTGCACCTGCATTAATGCCTGCTTGTCCATTGTCTTCTGAAACTAAGTCACCATGTGATTCATTCTGATTGTTAGCCATGCTGGAAAGAATAATGCCTGAGGCATTCATGGCAGAAAATTCTGATCGGCTGGACATTGCTTCTGCTGCTTCGACTTCAACCCACTGGCCAGTTTCATGCTTTCGCTTCCACAGATCTATGAACCTTAAGCATGCATCCCTGTGGAATGGATAAATCTAACATCATAATAAAATGGTTTCTAAAATGAAAAACTGGCACAGATCTGCAATTGTAGAGAAGGGAAACATAAACCTCTAACCAATGGAACATCAAAGTACCCACATGAAAGAGAACAGAAATTGGAATGAAATAAGGAAGTGCTGAGTAAGGAATTGCTGCTTACATCAACCGTGAGGCTCCAAAGCATTCAGCAAATGAAACCAACTGTGCCATGAGATCAATGTCGAAACCAGCTGCTGCAGCACGTGCAAAAGCCATGCCTTGTTCTTTCTGCAGTACGGTTTTACGTATCTCCAGGACTTTTAAAAGCTGGACTCTGGTCAAACACGCAAATCATGTACAATGAGAAGAGGGCTCCTAGGAATGTTCTAAAACATATAATGAGCTATGGGTTACATAGGATCAGATGTCAGAAGGCATAACAACCTTACAACTTTGCATTTTGTTTTTAATTTTGATCTTTACGAGCTACTTAGTTCTGAACGAAAGCAGTTAATTCTTCAATGAGAAACATTCTGTCAATTCACAAATTACAAGGATGAATATGAAAGCAGTAAATTTACAACCATAGCAATGAAACATCAGCTTTACTTTTCTCAAATTATCTTCATGTACTTGTATGGCGTATGGACCACCACAACACACTAGACCGCCATCAAAGACAACACTCGGGCTACTGTGAATAATGACGAGTAGAAGCATCCATATAGATGTTCTTGAATCACTCATGCAAGAAACTAGCTTAGAAACCATATCAGTGCAGACAGTGATTGGACTTGGGAAAACACAAGACATGAGTCTCTAGAATCTAGCCAAGGAAGGCAAAATGTGTGCATCTGCAAAGGAACTTTAGTAAACAAGAAACAAAAGAAAAATAAATAAAAAGTGCATTTGAACTATTTCTTTTTGCGGGAAAAAAAATGACTTTTTTATCATCCAACGAGTAGCATTTACCTCTTCCAAATTCAAACTAAAATATACAACCTAAGCGTATGTAGTTTACACATCAACCAGAAATGACAATGAAGGCATAGCAGATTTATGACAATAGAGGAAACTTGAGAACATGAAAAAGAAAAAAGAGACACTGCATGCACACATTTTGTGTATGGGTGCCCACCAATGCAATAGAATAGTGTTTTGACATTCAAACAAATGATTCATGCTTGACGCCATTCGACCTTGGTTACATCAAGATAGCCTACTTGTATTCATATTAAATTATGGATTATTCTAATATCCGCCCAAAGGGTATAGGGTAATAGGTAAAATGTGCATTGATATCCGAGAAAGGTATATTGATATTTGTGAAAGTGTATTAATATCTGTGAGATATTCATTGATATCCGAACTTGTTTGGAATTATGTGTATATAATCCTCTGCCCACTATAGCAAAACCGTTAAATTATTGATGCTGCTAAACATAATGTACTAAGTTATCAATCTTATATATGCAACTCATGTTTAAACCCTTGAGCAACAGAAAGAAAATGCACATATGTAAATTTATCACCCATAGTAGCACTAGAGAGTACTTTGAATTTCCTTCCTTTGTGGCGGAACCATTTGCCTCTGGTGGTTGTGAATCAGGCTGCCAGGAAGAGAAACTCTATTATGATATTGTACTATATGTCTATCATATGATGAAAATACTGGATGCTCAGTCACCTTATAAAGGACAATTGCCTTTTCATCATTAGCATCAGCCACAGGTTTGCTGCCTGCTGATCATTGAAAGCGAAACTCAGTACCATAAAAAAAGATTACACTCAATAAAAACATCTCTTAATGGACTCTTCACCACATTACAGGTTCCAATTCATGAAAGACGAAGAAACTAAAAAGAAAGTAAATCAACAATCTGCCCCTCCCTTGGCCCCAAAAAGAAGGAAAAAGAGAGAAATCATGGGAAAGAAAATGAAACAGGTGAAGATCATTGAATAAGGAAAAACAAATTTTAGAATGCCATAGAAAACTAAATCTAACATTATGAAACACAACCTAACTTTTTTCCCATTTTGTAATTACCTTCACTGCTTCCCATAGGTTTCGCTTGATATTCTTCCACCTGCCACACATAAAGAGGAAATAAAAACTGAATGTCCTTGTGGAGTGCTGGACACAAAAGTTCTGATAGATAACACTTACAGTGCTCAAACCCATATCATTGTTGCCCTGTATGGCAATTGCTTCACCAATCTGTAAGATCTCAGACTCTATTGTATACACTCGTTCCAAGATCTCTGGAGTGCTTACAAAGCGAACAAACCTGTTGAAACAAACACAATTAGATGTAAGTCCACATCCCACTTCCTTCAAAGCCTAAAATGGATGGGAAACATCAATATTAGGACATTTTTTGATGTTAAGTTCCCCATGGGATAAACAGAATAAAGGATGGGTCCTGATATAATATTGGATGACTCATCACTTTCAGGCTTAAGTTTTTAAGTAAGTCTAAGTCTATCCAATTTTTATTGGGCCTAAGTGGATATGGGGTGGTCTCTGCAGTTACTCCCCCGCAAATTGGGGCTTGTATACGCAAGGGCAGAGCAATGGATCATACGAACTCCCAGCAAGTAATATCGAGCTCTTGGTTATCGTTTCAATTGGGGTTATGACAACTAAATTCAAAGTTGAGAAGTTTAATGGGCAAAGCAGCAACTTCAGTCTATGGTGTGTGAAGGTTCGTGCGTTGCTAGGTTCAACAGGGACTGCCCAAAGCACTGTTGGAGAAGGAGAAGGAAAAGCAATCTAAAAATATGGAAGACGACTTTTGGGATGAACTCGATGCTAAAGCACTCAGTTCGATTCAGGCAAGTCTGACCGAAGATGTGCTTCGAGAGGTTGAGGAGAAGACTACAGAAACCGGTATACGGGTGAAGCTGGAGATCTACATGATGAAGTCACTCCTGAACAGGTTGTATTGGAACAACCCTCTATAAATTTCGTATAAGGAAAGGTACGGCCATTAAGGACCATCTAGATGAGTTATATATAATTCTTAAGGACCAGAAAAAAATATTGATGTTAAGATTGATGATGAGATCAAGTGCTTATTGTTTTATGTTCATCGCCATATAATGAGTTTTGTACTACCTTTATTCCAAGGAAAGATTTCATTTCCATGGAGGACGTTTAATCTAGTCTATATTCCAAGGAGTTAAGGAGAAAGGTATCCGGCGAGAATGAGGGTTATGCTAATGGTTTGTTCTGTGAGGAAGAACAAAGATAGGGATAATGGCAATAGAGGGGTTTCTAGATTGCAGTGCCCAGATAAGGAAACAGTAATGTGTTATACTGTTATTACGGGCACTATAAAAAAGATTGTCCTAAACTGAAAATAAGGACAAGATCTGGTATTGCTAAAGATGATTCTGATAGGTCGGAAACTGTTCTCTCAGTGATCATTGGGGATTTCCGTTCAGATTACGAGTGGATTCCTGACTCCAGGTGTTCCTACCACGTGTCTGTATAAAGATTTGTTCCCAACATATAAACTGGACAATGGTGGTACAGTTCTCATGGGGTACATGATGTCAAGTTAGAATCCAAGATAGTATTGTGAGGACATTGTCTGCTGGTCGAAATGTTCCAAATTTTAAGAAAAACAATGGTTGCAGGTACACCACTGAAGGAGGAGTTTTGAGCATCTCTAAGGGTGCTCTTTAATTATGAAGGGTCTAAAATTGGGTAAGCTCTTTGTGCTTCAGGGCCGTACAATTGTGGGTACTACATCGGTTTCATCATCAATGGTATCGAATTTGGATTTAACTCAATTGTGGAACATGCAGCTTGAGCATACAAGCCATGTTGTTAAGTTCAAGTTGGTGTTTGCCGGTTCTGATTACCCCTTCGAGGGTTTTGGACAAGAATGGACCGAATGGTTGCTGAGAGGATTGCTCTATGGTGTTGGATTCTATTGCATTCAAGTCAAGGTGGAGATTTATTGTGACTTTACCTTGAATTAAACAAGTGCGTTCAGAAGGGAGTCAGTCACTCCACGCCGATGGTCAGTCTCTTGGGCTCACTGTTTTTCCCGTCCAGACGGTCAGACACGGAATGAATCCAAATTAGTTTCTTTTAAGATTTTTTGACACATGAAACTTTGGGAGTTTTAGGGTTTTGTCTTTGACAGTGGGTACCTCTTTGAGAGTAACGGGTATAGCTAGCTCTTTGTAATCTCTCCTCGTTCATAGTGAATCCTCTATTGCTCTTCGCCCATGGATGTAAAAGCTTGTGTTCTTGAGTATTTGCTTCTTGGTTTGTTTTCTTTACTTCGTGATTTCATGACAATAGTGATGAAACACGAGTATCGAGTTGCAAAAGAAGGTGCAATTATAAAACAATAACATATTTGACACGGTAGGAAAATCCTAACGAGAGTCCCGTTCAAACCAAGGTTCTGAATACTGTACCGGCTAGACTACCTGTTTTCGTCCTCCTGGTACTGCACGTACCAGTACCGGTGAGATACCGGGTACCATTTCAGATTTTTCGCTATTAGTGTTATTTTCCCACATAAAAGAATTTATAGTATAATATACACATTTATTAAAAAGAAAAAGAAAAAAAGTCCGGTATTTGTCTGGTATTGTCCAGTACTCGAAAGAAAAAAAATAAATTTAAAAATAGTCCAGTACTGTTCAGTATTGGCCGGTATCTCCGGTACCTGTATTTGAGCTGGAACGAAATTACAGGTGTAGAGTACCGGATTTGGACAATACCGGTACGTACCAGCCGGTGTAGTACGGGATTCATAACCTTGGTGGTTCAAACTTAACAACGTTGACTAATAAGAGTACTGTCCTACAAGGCTACAACACCATTTCAGTGGTAAACTGTGTAATAGGTCATTGAGAGCAAAACCGAAATTATAAAATATTGGAGTATTTGAAACTTCTACGAATACATAATGCAATTAAGGAGATGATATGGAACTGAACAAACAATAACTGCTGAATATGGGTATGTGGAGAATAATGTCCCCCTACATCTAGTTTTTTAAATTACTTCTGAATAGCTAGAAGATTTGATTGGATCTCGCCTCTTAAAAAGTTACCCTTGCTAGGGTTTGATTTGCTACTGCAGATAATACCCAACTCAAAACGACCAACAAGGGCTTTACAAGCCCATTATCAAACAACTACTGCAACTCTACTCTAAGCCATCACCTCAAATCACAACCTACCATGACTAAAATCAAAACTCGAAATGAGCCCCTTTCAGTCTAATCTCCCGACCTTATCATCAGAAATTGATGTATGCTAAACACTTTGAGACACTACATCATCCAGTTAAGAATGTTAAACTACAGAGGCATCTGATCCACCTCAAAGTAAAGTACCTGCAAGAGATGTGGATATATTTCCCAAGTCTTTTGATTTTAACTTAAGACTTTAGAGGATATATCACATTTAACAAACACAGAGCATTATAAAGCTGTGCTAACCTTTCTACCGTGCCCTTGGTGAACCAAGTTCTGTCACTGCCAGGTTCAGGTTCAAGCGAAATGGAATAACCGCCCTTGGCAATCTGTTCTTGAGCAGTCTTCAGATGGGCAAGAAAAGGATTCAGTAGACCTGTAGCGATTTTCTCTGTCTTCCCATTTGCAGTGATAACCAAATCAAACCTGATAATAGAGCAGCGGTGTTAGGCTAGCATATGAAAATTATAATCCTCTAATGTCATCAACAACATATTGCGAAAAAAATGTCGTCAGCAACATTACTGTACTGCATTTTAGGATACATATGAGAATGCAGAATTCGTTGCTAAAACAATATCTTTTTCTTTTCCCCTTATTTCAAGCAGAAATATGATGGGCGAAAAGGGAGAATAAATTAAAACAAAAATGACAGAAAACCCCTGGATTAGTCACTAAACCAAATCATTTTATTTTCTATCCATTTTTATGAGCAGCATTTTTCAATCCATGAACACTTTTATTTTCTAAAGCACCCACTGCTTGAACAAACTGCCACAGAAATATACGACTACAGACAAAGCATTCCAATCCCAATTCAAAAATAACAACTTTTCCATTTACCATAAAATAACCAAAATGCATTTTCTACAGTACAAGTATTAACCACGGCTTAAAGAAAGAAAGTCTCAGTATCTCACAAACCACATCCATATCTCATAAGTTCATTGACACTAAGCTGTTCTGTATATGATTAGCCTACAACTTCCATTTCCCTGAGTGATGTAGTTAATTTTTCAGAGGAGAAATAATGTATCTAGGATCTGTGTCATCCATAGAATCTATAGAGGTTCATTGCTCCAAAAGGTTTTCACCCAGTAATTTGATGTGCATTCTGTAGTCGGTCGAACCAGATGAGGTTTGAGCCGCACAAGATGGGATGAGCCCAACACAACAAGGGGCATTGGTCCGAAGGGCCTAATCTGGGCTGACCGATCATTAGAGGTTGGAAGGTCCAAGAATAAGTGCCAAACCCATGGCATGGTGGGTGGGCAGCTGAAGGACTGGCCAGACTGGATCAGGTCCAAGTCCAACCCAATGGAACGCTTGTGCTAGATCGACGTCATGTGGATGGCAAGTGGCATGGCTCAGCCATGTTTCTACGCGTCATTTGGCAATTGTCATGTATGACTTCATTTGGAAAAAATATGGTTACGGGTGACGATGTGACACCATGGGGCACTGACTTACTTGGAGTAAAAGTACAATAGTGCTATAAAAGGTACAATAAACCCTGGAAAGGTATGTCGTTACTGGTTATCTAAATCTTGTGTGGGTGGCGTCTGAGTGCCCTCGAGCTGGAATAACTCGACCGGTGAGCACTAATGGTTTGCTCATCTTAGAGTGTTGCTACTGATAAGGAAGGAGGGAGAAGATAGAAACCGGTTTCATCCATTTGATCGTAAGATCAGAGGCAAGCAGGAGAGGAGAGGTGATAATTACCAACCCCACACATTCTCTCCAATAAACGGCATTATTCAATTCAGGATGCAAGTATTCGGTTCTTTTACAAGTCCTCTTTTTCAATTTTCTGGAAATAAAGTCTCTCAATTCCCAAATTAAAAATAATAACAAAACAAGAATTAACCAAACTGATGAGTGATGGAAAACCACATATGGGAACTGCGAATACCCGAAACGGATAGAAATGCAATACAATTACACAATCCAAGACTATTAACGAATTGAAGTGCAAGCTGGCCCAGACAACCGATTATCAGGAAGAAAAAAAAAATCATACAACACAATACAATTGTCCTAAATTATTAAAATTCAAAAAAAGAACGTCAAATTCAATAAATTAACTAACCACGACTCAGATCTTTTGACCAAATCCAAAACTTGACTTTATCATTAAAGAACGAACAACATTAGGGAAAAATTGGACAAAGTCTCAACTAATGGAGTGCATAATTAGTCAAAATAACCAAGAAAACAACATCAGTGGAAATTTTGTTGGGATAATTTACCTAGTTCGAGTGGGCGTGAGCTGGAAAACAGCAGAGTCGAGGCGAGCGGTGGGCTTCATTGTGAACGAAAGGAAAGACCAGAGAGCAGCCGAGCGTGTAACTGTAGAGGTTTGGATCTCGAAATGGTAAGCTAAATCTGACAGAACGACGGTTCAAGTCCGGCGATCGGCAGAAACGCAAAAAAAGTCTTGCTTTAGTGACTGCACTGACAGACTTTTAGAGAAACGGAGAGAAACTGTCCACAGAGCATTTTAGTGGGGGAGAGGGACGCTTTTCTCAACTGTGCTTTTCTAGTCATTTTGAGAGAGAGAAACAGAAAGTAAGAGAAACTGCACAGAGCATTTTAGAGGGGGGTTTGGAGGGAGATGCTTTTCTAGTCAATTTAGAAGAGAGAGCGGGTCAGACATCTCGATTAATATCTTTGATCGAATTAGAGCCAAATCATCAACGCCAAACTAGAAAATTCTCGAAAATTTACTTTTTTATGACGTGATCTCGAGAATCGAACTCTAGTTGATTATTGTAAAGCAAACCCACTAACCGATCGGATCGGAGTAACAGAAAGAAGAGAAGGGATTGTTGGTGTTTTTTTTTGTTGTTTATGTGCCTCGGATACCGACGGGAGGTAGTGCGGGAGAGTGAGACAGCTGAGAGAGAGAAGAAGTATGCGCCGTCCGCGTGTGACGTTGAATTTTGGCCGGAGGTCGAGGTGACAAAAAGGGAAAAAGGTTGAGGGTAGTTTGGGAAATTGGATTCGAAACGACGGAGGCCGTGGAGGGGATAAAACGTAAACGACAAAAGAAGGGCAGACAGACTCCCTCGTTTGGCCGAGATTCGGTGCGACGTGCTATGGAATTTTTTTTCCACACCCGACGGTGTCTGTTTCCCTTTAAAAGTGGGTGCAAGTAATATTCCCACCCGACAACAACAAAGTCTCCGATCACGGAGTGAGTACCACGTGTGCGATTCCAACCATCTAAACGTATTTTCGACTGTGTAAATTATCTTTCTCTTTTCTCACCATACCATTCTCTCTCCTTTTCTTTTCTCTCTCTAAGTTTCGGACCGTCCAAAACACATTTAAACGGCTGAAATTGCTGACTGGGTACGACGTATGTGCTACCCGTCCGGCACCCAAAAACTTCTCCCGATCATGGGCGTGCAATTTCGAGGTGAGTCTCATACAACCAGGTATACAATTGTTATAGTGTACTCATCGTCAGACTCTATTTGGTGCAAGTACTATGATAATCCCTCCGCCTCAATTTGTTTGTTCAATTTTAACTCACAAAAGCATTTACTATATCTTAGTACAATTTATAGTTAGCAAAAACAATGGTTTGTGTAGGTTCTATCTTCGATTGGTACAAATTCGATCTTTGCCAGTGTCATAAGTTTGAAGGATTCACCATCAAGACAATAGAACGGTTAACCTCCAAGCCTAATCCAATTATGAAATTGCACCTATATTGGGAGATAGGATTATAAACCATAAACCAGAAAAATTAGCTGCACATGACATATAATTTTGATGTAATAACGAGAAAATTATATTCTAAATTTATAAGTACTCAAACTTACATATTTATGGATAAGAGACCGGGGCGGAGCCAAAATTATTAGACAGCGTAGCCAAATACATAACTAATACTTGAAAAAATGACAACTGTACTAATTTTAACGAGTTTCTTGGGGCAGTTTTCTAATATATGTTGGGTCAAATTCATGCCCATAAGTAAAATCTATACAATTATTTTAGAAAATTCACAAGCGACTGGAGTCAAGTGATCCCACTTGCCACAATGTGACTCCGCCCCTGATAGGAGATGAACTTAGTTTACAAGAGTACTCCTTGATGGCTACTCATCTACTATAAATTAATTATACATGATAGAATTATTTGGCATGTTTCTAGAAATGTCTTTTTCATCGTTTACGGTTTACCTAACCCAATTTACTATCTTTTATACCATTGAGTGCTGTTTGTTTGTGGCATAGGTTCTTCACAATCTACACAATACACATGTTTTTTTTTCCATTTATATAGAATGCTTTCTTGGGGTCAATTTCATAATTTATGTGAAATTTATGAAGTTCCAAACATATAACAATTTTAATAATTTTAAATTGTTTCATTGACATGCTCAAATGACAAGAATTCAAGAGTATAATGTTGTGTTCTCTTTAGTTTTCAAAAAGAATTTTTCAAAAAATTCCCCTAAATTTTTCCTACTTCAAACATTTCTTTCTCTATCCACTTATTACCCCTACTATTTTTCAAAAAAATATTCAAAAACCAAACCAAACACAGCATAAAAATCTTGTGCCAATACGATGTGTCACACTAGGGGATCGACGCAAATTTTGACTAAACAATTTCACCGAAAACTATTATCTGCAAACACTTAAATGCCATAAGAGTGTCAAATGAGGTTGAAGAATAGTTCTAGCTTCATTCTAAGTTTTGAACTATTTGTTTGAAAACACTCCTTAACTTTTTTTTAATGTTTTTTAAAAATAAAAATAAAAATGCCGGAGAAATAGAGAATGCAACCATATAGGTTTCTCCATCTTGTTAGGTGGTCAAGGGCAAAAGTATTTTGCAGATATTGTAGCTTCTGGTTTAAATGTAACATTCTCACAATCATGAAGAACTATAGTATTTTTTCATTTTTTTTTGTCATTTCGTTAATTCTAATCTACTCTATCTTAGGAGACTTGGGGAGGGGGATGGGTGCTTACGGAAATTGAACTCTGCCCATGTGCATAATACTACAAGGGAGGCACCAATTGCACTCCACTCCACTTGCGAAGAATTATAGTATACGAAAACACTCACTTTTTTAACTAGGTTTTCCTTTGGCTTTGAGTAAAAGTTTAGTAGTAAACAATTTTGTGAGGGTCCAAGTATGAGGTATATGTATTTTTCTTTAAAAATACTGTTAAAATATCCATTTGGGTTCCACAAAACTTGCAGTATTATAATGACACTTGGCTTCAACATGTGATATAATTACAGGGTTTATGTCAGTCAATAACTTGATTTACAAACCAATTCCAACCTCTTGTTTAAGGGATTATTAAATATAAACTCTCACTCTTTTTGAGGAACTGGGTAAAATTACTGTGGGTACACCATTTGGTATAGACCAAATAGTGTGAGACTCATCTTGAAATTCCACATAAATTGAATTAATTAATTGATCAAAATCTTGCTGATATCCGAATTAATGAACTAATGTCTTACATGGACTGTTGAAAAAAATATTTTCAAAGAATTAAACGGCTACGATCATTCATGTGATCTTGAAATGAATCCCAGGTGTACCTGAAGTTTTTTTTTATCCTCCGTGCACCCATAGTTGGGCTCGCAATTATGATGTGTGGAAAGTACTGGAAACTATATGCACTTACTCAGAATAAAACGCCCGATACCATCATTACAACTTCACTGCCATCTTTATCTTCACTTGTATATGTTTTCCACAAAAAGTGCAAAAACCGAATTGGCTTGGTGTTGCGGGCGTGCCAGGACAGGATTGCTGTCCGAATTGTTTTCAAGGCCTTCGTGCCTCAAAATCCGACTCCTCTCGAGCGACTGTGCTTGGCCTAAAGGGTAAGGCCTCGTGATGGTTCGTTGGCTGCCTTAACGAAAAGGACTTTAGAATTTCCTACCGTTGTAGAAAATGGGAAGAAAGTAAAATAAGGACTAAAACAGGAATGAAAAGGTCTCCATTAACGGCTTAATGAAGATTGGGTACAAGGGAAACTTAAACTACTTATGAAGTGAGTACAAGTAAAAGAAATAGAAATGAAATGGCATAAGCTTTGAGCTTTGAGGTCATGGACCCTTGACAAGGCCTCCCAAACTGTGATTTATAGGAGCTACAGGCCTTGAGCTGCTTCAAAATGCTCCAATGCATGGCTGCGATGTGGCCTTTCAGCAAAGGCTTGGGCTAGAGCAACTTCAAAATGCTCCAATGAAGAGCTATTCTCTGACCAAAACGTGTGTTTTACTCCAAGAAAACGGCAAAGGCCTGAGCAAGACAACTTTGGTGAATGAAATTGTAAAAAGAGCAAAAGAAGATAATCACTTTGACGAAGTCGCAATAGCCGTCGCTTCAACACTCAAGCTACTGCTTGAATGGACTCCCTCTGGGCCCACCAAGATTTTCCCAGGCCTTTCCTACACTCTATTAGGCCTTTTACCTCTTGTGGGCCCTCAACTCCTGCTGGCTTTGGGAGAAGACTCTAGAAACAAAAGATCAACCAGACCTGGGTGAGCTGCTTGTGAGCAGCTTGCTTAGGTCTGCGTGAGTCACCCTCCAGCAGCTCCAAGGGTTGCATGCACGCCACCTGTCCTTGGTTCTGCTTTGTGCTGAAAGATGGGGTCCACCCAGACCTTGAGCGCGCTGCTTGTAAGCATCTTACCCAGGCCTGTCTAGTAGGAACATTCTAGGCCTTTGAGCTGCTTGCAGCTGCTTGTGTAGGCCTAAGCTGCTTGTGAGCTGCTTGGGATGTCTCCATGCATGGTTGCCATGTGTCCCAAGCCTGTTGAAGGATGGTGGCCATCCAGACCTCGAGCTGTTTGTAATCAGCTTACCTAGACCTGCCTATTGAGAACATTCTAGGCCTTTGAGCTACTTGTGAGCAACTTAAGGCCTTTTTCTGCTAGTTGAGGCCCATATGCAATATTTCTAAGAAGCAAGCCCACCCAATACTTGGGCCTGAATTTGTGGTGCAAGACAGGCCTTAGTCCATTGTAAGCCTTCTGAGCCCAAGCCTGGTGAGTAAACCCAGGCTTTAACTGATTTGGGCCTATTTGTTGGCCTTGCTTACTTATGGGAACTGCGCTAGGCCTGGATAAAGATATTCAGGCTTAGCGGGCCAATACAAGCCTTTGACCAATCTTGGGCTTGGGCCTGTGATAATGAAGTCCAGACATTAACTTGACCCAAGCCTTCATAAAATTCTACTCAATCAAAGGCTTCCAAATTGGCCCAATTTTGTGGGCTAATGATCACAAGGCATTTCAAGGCCAAAGACTGACCTTCAAGGCCATTTTTAACCCACAAACTCACTTATTGATTTTTGGCCAAAAATGGGTGTAAACAGTATATGAACTTGTGACATTTATATCTTCCTCCTTTTATGTACTTTTAAGTGGGGACCCGGGGTGCTGTAGTGCACCCCGCGCTACACGTGTAGTACGACCAATTGCTGTCCATCATTTCGGCGATGGACGGCTCGGATTTTCATCCAAACAATGGACGGTAGAATTTGTAGAAGCTCGGATTATATCCAGTCATTCATTGTCAAGATCGATAGCTCATGTGCGTCCTACAGGATGCCTTGCTGGATCTTACACTACAGGATTTTCCAATCTTTTAGTGGAGTACGAAGACCTTCCTCAAGGCCATTGGGAAAAAAAGAAAGAAAAAAGACACTTTGGGGTAGCCCAAAGTGAGAACTTAACTCTTCTCTTTTGAGGTTTTGGCTTCAAATTTACTCCAAATGCAGAGCGCTTGTAGAGGTTGTTTAAAACCATCTCCAACCTTGGCTTTAAATTGTGGATCAAAAAAAAAAAAAACCTTGGCTTTAAATTTAGAGGTGTAAAAAAAAAAAAATTAAAGGTTAACGTGGAAATTGACACTTCAAATTTGACACGTACACTTCTCCCCTCTCCAACCTAAGGAGTTGTAATTTTTTTTTTTGTTGAAAGTTTTGTTCTCAAATGGTCACATTTTCTAAGAAACAAACTTTCAAAGATGGTATGGATGAAGGATCATGTCAAATCCATGTAGTATTTGATCTTTCAAATGGCATTGGAATAGAGGGTGTTGGCTTCAAAAATAATATCTACTTCCCCACGCAGGATTGAAAGCTCCCATTGAAAATGAGCTGCTATTAACTTCCCGGGCCAGCTATGCACTAACAACGTTCTATCTTGCAGATCGATCTAGTCTTTGATCGACTCTTTGTAGATATAGTTCCACACAGATCCCTCCTAGTATATTTGTGTAATACCTGAGTTAAGTATAATTGTTTCCACTATTGTAAATGTATATATTTCATGTTTTCGCATAAATATATTTTTATGAATATCTATATATATGTTGTCAATATATAACATGACCTTTGCATTATAGTTTGTCGGTCTATTAATTGTTTCCACATGCCCCATGTCCATGGCTCATATAAAAATGAGAGAATTTTCCCCAGGTCCACTATAGCACTTTCCAAACCCTCTAAGTCCACTTCTGAATTCTATAACCCACTAAGTCCACTAACCTATTATTAGGAATATAATAATCATGTTTAGTCTAATATACCCCTGTTTTTAAAAAACCTCCTGCTCCGTTTTTACATCCATTTCAAAAATATCCATTTGAAATTTCCAATCCCCTAAAATCTCTCCCGATTTCTCTCCCGAAAATTTCTCCCTATTCAGTACAAAACCCTACCCCCTCCCCCCTACTGACTTCGGCAGCTTGTGGAAAAAGAAAAAAACGGAGGATTCCCACAGACGAAAAACGGAGAACGGGATCTGCCATCGAAGTTTCTTTCTTGGACGAACAACGACAAACATCCCGTCGCCGTCACATCTTGTCGTCGCCATCGCCACCCACCTCCCGTCGCCGTCACATCCCGTCCCTGCTGATTACTCATCGCCGCCGGTTCACTCCTCCTCCTCCTCGCTTGCTCGCCGCGATGCACTCCTCCTTCTCCTCGCCGCCCTTCGTCGCCATCTATGGCCGTTACCACCATGGCCGAGTTCCCGCCCTCCATCACTGCTACCACCGTCGCCGACACCTTCATCATCATATATCTGTTCAAAACATCAGGTGCCCTTCCAAATCGTAACAAATAACTCGATCTTCGTCGCCTTGTGTCCCTCGGTATGGTTCTTTGCATTTGAAGGGTTTATACACCAGTAAAAACATAAGAATCCTTCTCTTCCTTTCTTTATCCTTCTCTATGAAGGGTTATATGTTCAGATCTGTTAAGGTTTTGTTTTTTGTACGTTTGTTTAGCTGCTGTTGGGTATATATGGTTATATGTTCAGATATGTTAGGGTTTTGTTTTTTGTACTTTTGATTAGCTGCTGTTGGGTAACATATATGGTTATATGTTCAGATCTATTAGGCCGTTGCGCAGACCAATTCATATAAGGTTGTTAATGGTTATATATGGTTATGGTAACATATATGGTTATATATTCAGGTCTATAAACGGTAGTCCAATTGCACTGAAACTGTTTTTTTGCTGGATTTGGAATGTTTTTTGTACTTTTTTTTGTTGCTGTTGAGAAACATATATGGTTATATATTCAGGTCTATAACCGTATATCATGAGATATATAACGTTTAGGTTTTTGTTTAACAGCTGATATCATGAAACATATAGGGTAATATACGAATTCTTGAATCCTTTTTTTAACATATAAAGCTATATGTTTTCATCTGTTTAACTTTTTTCTTATATGTGCAGAAATGACAAATCCACAAGAAATAGGAGTGTGGTTTCATGAAGTGCCTAATCCAATTTATTGCAAATTGGAGTATCACCACAATGACACCGTGATAATGGAGTTTAAGATAAACTCCAACCTCAGAAGAGCCCTCCACATCAAATCCTTCTACCAAAAGTACCTCATGACGTTGAAGAGCCACATTAGGATCGCTGATCCGATCCTGACAAGACAGCCAAGAATATTAGATTTAGAATTTTAATTTGGTTAAAGTCTTTTGGTGTAATTTCTTTGTCTTGTTTTCATATTGCTATTCAGAAGACTCTGAATCCGTTTTGTAGATCTATCGATCAAATTTATAACTACGTAGTTGAACAATAGCAGACTCTTTCAGAAGCTAATACAACCAAAATCATTTTAGGTTTGCATCCTTAATATCGTTATATGTGGTCTTCTGTCATGAGTGAATGAGTATATAACGTTAAATGCGAGCTGATGAATGAGTATATAACGTAAAATGTAAGTATTTCATGTTAAATGTGAACTGATGAACGAGTATATAACGTTATATACAGTGTATCAGAAAATGAGAATCTTCTGTCACTCTATTCCAACGTAACTGATGGGATTTCAAACGTAGAACGGATAATGGGGGATAATGGGCTAAACTTATGGGATTTGAATGGAAAGGGTAATTTTGTCAGGCACTATTTCCCTTTTTAAATGCAGTGGACTTTAGGCTTTATCAAATACATATTAGTGGACTTAGTGGGTTAGAAACTTGATCAATGGACTTAGTGGGTTAGAAACATGCTATAGTGGACCTCCCACCAATTTTGTTATAATTAAGAAAATGCAATTCCCACAATACAAAATCTAGTTAGTACATTTCTCATACGGGGGAGTTTTGATGATCTCCAATACAAAGCGTCCATTTGTTTGACCTGATGCGAACGTCGAATTAGATTAATTATTTCCGCAAAAGTACATATATTCCGTGTTTGATTAAAATTCTTACAAGCCGAATATTATAAATATACATCGGGCATAAAAATTTAGAAAGTGTGAGGGTATGTGATATAATTGTGGTATTTTTAGTCACATCGGTATAATTAATCGCATCCGATAACATATCCAATCGACTCATATTTTCTTTCACTATTAATTCCAACAAACAAAGAAGTTGAAAAAATTTGTCATGAACAATGTTGGGCATGGGGTGCCCCATGGATTTGGTTACACAATACCACTTCATGCGACCGCTCTAAAAATATACTTGCAGGTGCAATGTCGAATACCATAAAAGACTTAATTGAAACCTTTCCAACAGCTTCTTCCAAATGATGGTTGATTCAAGCTCAATGCACGTATATATAAAAAACACAAATCCTGTCGGGCTGAACATAGAATAAGGGATCCACACCTGACCCCACAAAGCTCTATGGAATTTTTTTTTGCCAACGGTGTCTGTTTCCCTTTAAAAGTTGGTGCAAGTAATATTCACATCTGACACCACCAAAGTCTCTGATCACGGTGTGGGTACCACATGGCGATTCCAACTGTCTAAACGTATTTTTAACGGTTCAGATGTATTTCCTCTCTCTTGTCACACCACCACTCTCTTCTCTTTTTCTCTCTCTAAATTCCAGACCGTCCAAAACACATTTGGACGGTTAGAATTGCCGACTAGGTACCATGTGTGTGGTACCTGTCCGGCACCCAAAAACTTCTCCTGATAATGGGCATGCAATTCCGAGGCGAGTTTCATACAACCTGATATACATTTGGTGTAGTGTACTCATAGTCAGACTCCTATTTGGTGCAAGTAATATGATAATCCCTCCGCCTCAATTTGTTTGTTCAATTTTAACTTACGTGCAACTCACAAAATCATTTATATCTTATACTACAATTTATAGTTAGCAAAGACAATGGATTGTGTACGTAGGTACTATATGTCCGATTGGTACAAAATCGATCCATGCCAATGTCATAAGTTTGAAGGATTCACGTTAAGTTAAGACAGTAGACCGGTTAAACTCCAAGCCTAATCCAATTATGAAATTGCACATATATTGGGAGATAGGATTATAAACCATAAACCAGAAAAATTAGCTTCACATGACATATAATTTTGACATAATAACGAGAAAATTATATTCTAAATTTATTAGTACTCAAACTTACATAATCATGGATAAGAGACAGGAACGGAACCAAAATTATGAGACGGTGTTGTCAAATACATAACTGATAGTACTTGAGAAAATGACAACGGTTCTAATTTTAACGAGTTTCTTGGGGCAATTTTCTAATATACGTTAGGTCAAATTCATGACCATAAGTAAAATCTATATCATTATCTTAGAAAATTCACAAGTGAATGGAGTCAAGTGACCCCACTTGTCAAAATGTGACTCCGCCCCTGATAGGAGATGAACTGAGTTTACAAGAGCCCTTGATGGCTACTCATCTGCTATAAATTAATTAATTATACACGATAGAATTATTTGGCATGTTAATAGAAATGTCTTTTTCATCGTTTACCTAACCCAATTTACTATCTTTTATCCATTGAGCCCTGTTTGTTTGTGGCATAGGTTCTTCACACTCTACACAATACAGATGTTTTCTTCTTTCATTTATATATAGAATGCTTACTTGGGGTCAATTTCATAATTTATGTGAAATTTATGAACTAAGTTCTAAACCTATAACAATTTTACTAATTTTAAATTGTTTCATTGACACGCTAAAATGACAAGAATTCAAGAGTATAAAAATCTAGTGCCGATACGATGTCTCACACTAAGGGATCGATGCAAATTTTGACTAAACAATTTCACTGGAAACTATTATCTGCAAACACTTAAAGGCCATAAGAGTGTCAAATGAGGTTGAAGAATAGTTCTTCATTCTAAGTTTTGAACTATTTGTTTGAAAACACTCCATACATAACTTTTTTTAATGTTTTTTTTAAATAAATAAAAAAACGCCGGAGAAATAGAGAATGCAACCATATGGGTTTTCCCATCTTGTTAGGTGGTCAAGGGCTAAAAGTATTTTGCAGATATGGTAGCTTCTGGTTTAAATGTAGTATTCTCACAATCATGAAGAATTATAGTATTTTTTTTCCCCATTCGTTAATTATTATAATCTATTCTATCCTAGCTAGGGGACTTGGGGAGGGGAATGGGTATTTACGGGAATTGAACCGTTCCTATTTGTATGAGAGTATAAGGGAGGCACCAACTGCACTCCACTACGATTGCGAAGAATTATATGAAACATTCACTTTTTTTAACTGGGTTTTCCTTCGGCTTTGAGTTAGTAAACAATTTTGTGGGGGCCAAGTATGAGGTATATGTATTTTTAAAGATAAAAATACTGTTAAAATATCCATTTGGATTCCACAATACTTGCAGTATTATAATGACACTTGGCTTCAACAGGGGATATAATTACAGGGTTTATGTCAGTCAATAACTTGATTTAAACCAATTCCAACCTCTTGCTTAAGGGATTATTAAATATAAACTCTCACTCTTTCTGAGGAACTGGGTAAAATTACTGTGGGTACACCATTTGGTTTACGCCAAATATAGACCAAATTTTGCGAGACTCGTCTTGAGATCCCACACAAATGATCGGAGCCGTTCAATTTATTTTAAACGTAATTTTTAAGAGTCCTCTAAAATCAGCTTGTTAGGATATTTGTAAGTGCTTGATCAATTTTCATCCCTGAAACAAAAATTGAATGAATTGACTAAAACCTTAGCGATATCCGAATTAATGAACTCATGATGTTTTACAAGTATTGTTGAGAAAAATTATTTTTCCAATAAATTGAATGGTTCCGATCATTATGCGTGATCTTGAAATGAATCCCTGGTGCACCCAGAGTTATTTTATCCTCCGCGTACCCATAGTTGGGTTCGCGATTATGATGTGTGGATACCATCATTACAACCCACTTTTAAGTAAAGGCAATAAATAACATCTTTATCTTCTTCTTTTTTTACGTCGGAAATTCAATTAACTAAAAAAACAAAGTCTACAGCATCTTTATCTTCACTTGTAAATGAGCTTGGGACATTTATATCTTCTTCCATTCTATGTATTTAAGTGGAGTACTACTTTAGGAATACCTTCCTCAAGGCCATTTGGAGAAAGGAAAAAAAAAAAGACACTTGGGTCTAGGGAGTATTTGGCCTTTCAAATGACATTGCATTAGAGCTGGTGTTGACTTTAAAAATGATATCTACTTTGCCACGCAGGATTGAAGGCTCCCATTGAAAATATGCTGCTATTAACTTCCCGGACCAGCTATGCACTAATAGCGTTCTATCTTGCAGATCTAGTCTTTGACTCTTTGTAGATATAGTTCCACACAAATCCCTCCTAGTATGTTTATGTAATACTCTCTAATTAGTTAATTAAGTATAATTGTTTCTACTATTGTAAATGCATATATTTAATTATATGTTTTCCCATAATATATTTTTATAAATATATATGAGTATATGTTATGTCAATATATAACATGACCTTGCATTATGGTTTGTCGGTCTATTAATTGTTTCCACATGCCCCATGTCCATGGCTCATATAAAAGTTAAGAAAATGCAATTCCCACAATACAGAATTTAGTAGTTATTTCTCATAAGGGGAGTTTTGATGATCTCCAAACAAAGAAGCCGAAAAAGTTTGTCAAGAAAACAATCCAACAGCTTCTCCCAATTGATGATTCATTAATTCAAGCTCAACGCAGTATATATATAAAAAAAATATACAAATCTTGTCGGGCCGAACATAGTACAAGGGATCCAGTCATCATATTATGGTGACCATTTGGGATCGGAACAATTACAAATTGTTTACAATAATAATTGATAAGAGTATGCCATGGGCATGGAATTATCGTCCTAATTTTTAATGGATCTCTTTTTTTTTTTTAAATCATGTAATGGATATCATGTCAAAAGGGAAATCGAAAAATATTCAAAAGCTCTACCTCTTGTGAGCAGCGGACGGAGGTATGTGGAGGGGTTGTGGCACTTGTCACCTCTAGTTTCAAAAAACATGTATTTTACACTAATAAAAGTCCCGGACAATTTGATTTTTTTACACGATTGATGAAACATACATGGTTTAGATCATTAAAACAATAATCTCGATAACTTACATGTAAATACCTCGGGATAGTTGAACCGGCCTTAATTCTTTTTAACAAAATAAATAAAGTCCAAAACAAGTCTAAATTTATTTTTTTAATTCATGTGGTCGATGAGAATAGTTCCATATGTTTGAAGGATGGTGAATGACGTGTGGGCCCAATGTGGCCCATACCCCCTGGCCGACGACATGGAGCATATATACCAGCTGGTTCCTCAATTAGCAGTAGAAATGTATCTTTTAATTTCTCTTGTTTGGTGAAAAATGGCCGGCCCAATGGGGAGGCCCAAGAGGCCGCCGCCTTGGGGCTCCATATTTTGGGTAAAAAATGGGACACCCCTTCCTAGATAAATATATTTATTTTCTGTATGCAACTATAATACAAACTTCTTTAGTGGTAAAGTGTTTGCTCTTCCACATAAGATGTCTAGATTCAAATCCTGATAAGGTACTTTTTTGAAGTGTCTTTTTGTCAAAAAAAATATTTATGTAGGGCATTATTCTACCACTTGACCTAGGGCATCCAAATACCTTGGGCCGGCCCTGGGTGAAATATATGTAGTTGGTTTTTTTTTTTTTTGGACAAACGGAACTTTTATAAAACTTGAAAAGGGTTACATCGAGACGAACACCGAAAGCAAACAAATGCTTAGGAGTTTAGACGAAAGAAAGAAAAGGGAGAAAGACTGAAAACGCGCGAACATCCAAATAGAGTTGGATGGATCCATTCCTCAGATATATACACATTACAAATTTCTTTCTCTGATTCCATCAAGGAAGCCTTTAAACTCCTCCACATTGTATATACCTTAATATCGAACTTCACCTTAATCCACATTGCGACTTTGGTTTTGATCAACTTCACCAATATATGTAGTTGGTTTACTATAATGATCAACTAGAGTTAACCTCCCTGGTTAACCTCTATAATTCCTTCTCGAGGTTAAGGAGACAAAACTTGTGGAAAGAAAAAGTTATCCTGTTCTGGATTGTTGCGTATATGGTTATCCTGTTCTGGATTGTTATGTATCTATATTATAAAATAGAGCGGTTTTTTATTTACCCATACGTACAAACATGAGCATCCTTTCAATCATTGGATCACAATTTCAATAGGTTACGGCCGTTGGATTGAATCACCGATTCCAACTTATTTCCTATGTCGGTCTACCCAGCAGTTTTCCTCTTCTCCATCGTGTTTCCTCTCCTCTCTTCCTCCGTAGTTACTCTCTCTCTCTCTCTCTCTCTCCCCGCAGAATCCACTCCTCAACACTCCGGAAAAAAAAAGCGCCCACAAAGCTCCTCCACCAATCAGTCGTCCCGCACACCCACCAATTAGCCATCCACAAAATTGATTTGGTTCTTCATTTCCGGTAAGGCTCCCATCATCCATAGGGTCTTATGGGGAAAAAAATTGTTGTTTAGGATGAGAATTTTTTTGCTGTTTAGAAAAAGAAAATCGATTTTGCTGTTTAGGATAAGAATTTTTTTAATCTATATCTTTTGTTATTTGTCTTTCAAAGATGCTCACTTTGTGTTTGTTAAAATGCATGTTTGACTGAGTGAAAATAGTATGGAGTGAATTAATTCTTTATGCCCACTTTTGTGTAGCTCTTTTAATTTTGGATAGACTTTGTGGTCTGATACTGCAAGGACAGGCGACATGACAGTAACAACATGTGAAGACATGTCTGGGGAAATGCTGGGGACATGGCAAAGTGAATTCAACATTTTTTTAAAAAGAATTCCAATTGAGAGTTTATTTGTTGTGGATTTTGTTTCTCTTTCGTTTGAATGATATTGTTTGATCAAATCAAATCATGTTAGGACCTGCACATCCCTTTCCCTAGGTAACAATGTGATCAAATCATTACAGGATCAACACATTTCTTTCCCTCGCTCTCTCCCCTATCGCCAAGCGTATGACCGAAATGTGTGGCACCGTGCCTTCAGGCACGGGCATGCACTAGTCTATATTATAAAATAGAGCGGTTTTTTGTCTACTCATACAAACATGAGCACCCCTCCAACCGTTGGATCACAATTTCAATAGGTTACGGCCGTTGGATTGAATCATTGATTCAACCTATTTCCAACGCCTGTCTACCCAGCAGTTTTCCTTCTCTCCTCTCTCTCTCTCTCTCCCCCCATAGAACCCACTCCTCTGTGCTCCAAAAAAAAAAAAAAAAACAGCGCCGACAAAGCTTCTTCACCAATCAGCCGTCCCACACACCCACCAATCAGCCATCCACGAAATCGATTTGGTTCTCCCTCTCCGGTAAGACTCCCATCATCCTTAGGATCTTCCTGCGAAAAAATTAATGTGCCTAAATTGCTGTTTAGGATGAGAATTTTTTTGATGGGAGTCTTATCGGAAAAAAAAAAAAAAGCCGTCTAGGAAGAGAATTTTTTTGCTGTTCAAAAAAAGAAAATGGATTTTGTCTTTCAAAGATACATGTTTGACAGAGTAAAAATAGTCGGGAGTGAATTAATTCTTTATGCACACTTTTGTGTAGCTCTCTCAATTTTTTGATAGACTTTGTGGTCCGACACTGCGAGGATACGTGACACGACGGAAACAACAGGTAGAGACATGTCTGGGGAAATTTTTGCTGTTTAGAAAAAGAAAATCGATTTTGATGTTTAGGATGAGAATATTTTTTGATCTATAACTTTTGTTATTTGTCTTTTAAAGATGCTCACTTTGTATTTGTTAAAATGCATGTTTGACAGAGTGAAAATAGCGGGGAGTGAATTAATTCTTTATGCCCACTTTTGTGTAGCTCTCTTAATTTTTGGATAGATTTTGTAGTCCGATACTGTAAGGACACGTGACAAAATGGAAACACGTGGAGACATGTCTGGACACACCACATGAGGTATCCATTACCGGGGAAATGCTGGGGACACGGTAAAGTGAATTCAACACTTTTTAAAAGCTTTACCAGGATAACATATGTATCTTAAAAAGTATTCAAATTGGGAGTTTATTTGTAATGGACTTTGTTCCTCTTTTATTTGAATGGTATTATTTGATCATATCACTATAGGACAAGCACCTCTCTTTCCAAAAGGTAACAATGTGATCAAATCATTACAGGACCAACACATTCATTTCCCTCGCTCTCTCCCCTATTGCCAAGCGTATGACCGAAACGTGTTGCGGCGTGCCTTTAGGCACGGGTATGCACTAGTAGCAAATGAAACTCAAAGCATAGGTCCGTATATATTTATAGTTTAAGATTTAATTAAAGTTTTTTTTTAGGACTCTGGATGTTCACTTACGTGCATCTCAACTATTTTCTGAGGGACTAATCAAACTGCCGACTAGCAGTAGCTAGACTCTTTTCGAAAAAAAGAAAAGAAAAGACATAGACTCTTTCAAAGTCGGGGCAAAGCCACATATGGATTGCGCCACAAACAAAACAAAAGATCAAAACAAGCAAAAGCAAAACGGCATCACAACAAAAGAATAACATTTCAACTAGGTTAAAGTGGTATGGTGTAATTCATTGTTTCTCATTATTTTCCACAGTGAAGATTTTTATTTTTATTTTTGGTAATGCATTGTATGTTGTCCCAGGTCAGCTTGCACACACCTCAGATTAATCTCTATAGCCTCTCGCACAACCGTTTCACATACTTAAGCGTGTGATTGAGGTGGCTCCAAAAATTGTAGACAAAGAAAATTAAATCTTAGACCTTAGAAGAGAGCAAACTCTTAAGTTCCAGGATGAAGACCACTGAACCCTTGGGTTTTCATAGTTAAAGACTTTTCAAAAACACCATCATTTTTATGTATTAAGTAGCATGATTTAATGGAAAGGTGTAATTGAGCTATTTTTTATGGGAAGAAAAGCTAGCCAGAGAAATGTTGGTCAGCAGGCCCCACATTGAATTATTGGATTGTGCACATAGTAGTAGCGTCCCTCTCCAACTGCTTTCACCTTTTTAAAAAGAGAGAGAAAATTAAGACGTGTTAGTTGTTGGTCGTAATTAGTGAGCATTGACCCGATGTGTGAAGGGCCTGCTATTGGACTCTTTGAAAACGCCATATCTATACTATTTGGTAGCTAAGTTAAGTATAGCCATATCTATGATATCTTTTCAATCAATCCGTACGACGATATTTACAAGTATTATGAGAAATACCTTAAAGAAAGTCTTTGTTTTTGGTAATGCAGGGTTTTCGAGCTAGCTTACGTGTACTTCGTAATAAATATTGTACAACTCCTCCAATAGTTCTTTCCAGGCTTACACTTGAGGTAACCTAACCCGGCCCAAGAGTTGATGGGAGGAAGAATCGAACATGATAATTTAGGAGGGAGCAAATCCCTAAGTCACAGGCAAAATAATCAAGCCAAAAGAAAGTTGGAGCAACATAATGTTAAAATAATATATATTAGGTGGAAGTTTAAGAGGGCAGCCATAATTTATCCAGTTGGTTTGGTATGATCATTTATGCGAAGTACTATGTGTTTGAATCCCTATTATATGTATAGAGAGGAACATGCAAAAAAGAAGGGGAATATGAATGAAAATGTTGGAGAAATCCCAGTGCAAAGTTGAAACTTTTTGTTGTTGCAAGAGTAAGAAATTCATTAATAACAACAACGATACAAGCCACTGCGTTCAGCTATTACAACAGGAAGATAAAATGCCGAACACTCATCGACAACACGGCAAAAACCAAAAGATACGAATGCTGGAGATACAAATGCAATGCCTAGATAAACAGTTGTAACAGTGATTCCATTCCGCACTTGAATAATTTAAAGGATATGGAAAAATTGAACTAGGAAGGAGTTTATTAATTAAAGGATAAGCTTCTCGATCTGGACTGGCATATGTTGTTGGGCCTATGAGGGCCTTTTTGAGGTCCACTAATTCGATGACAGAAAATTGTTCAACTTATAAGTAATTCATAATAAAAAATAAAAATAAAAACTATGTTCACCGCTTATCGATTGATATGCTTTTGTAATATATTTATGTTGAAGAAATAAATATTAAAATACTTTATCGAAACTTTTTTTTTTTTAAAATTAAAAATGTACTCCCAAAACATACCAATCGTTTCTCTTTTTTCTTTTTTTCCATTCGTTAATCCTAATCTACTTTATTCTATGGAATTTGGGGAGGGAAATGAGTGCTTACGGGAATCGAACCCTACCCATATGCATGAAAGTATAAGAGAGGCACTAACTGCACTTCACTCCACTTGCAACATACTGTATATACCAATCGTTATGGGGATCGAGAACATGATTTTTTTGCAAGTATGGTTGATGTTCTTGACAAGCTCTCCAAAAAGAAGACGGTTTCGATGATTGAAATGGAACTAGAAAAGACCCACGAGGAGCTTGACATAACCATCTTGTAACTGGATAGGATCTTGTTCCTTTACTAAAAAGATCGAATGTATAAATGACCTAGTCGTTTAAGTCACATAATACGTGTGCGTGACCGAGAGCGCGAGCGTGATAACATTTTTCTAAAAGATCTCAAACTACTGAAATTTGCGACAGTAAAAAATGAGAACGACTACTTGAAATGAGGATCGAGAGCAAGAGCAAAACGTTCTTTGACCTAGGTCTAGCCAGCTGAAGATAATAGCACAAACAATCAGCATTGTAGTAGTAGTTAAAATGAAGACACTCATAATGTCAGTTAGACCTCGATTTACTTGGAGGACTTTCAAACGGTACGTCTGGAACTTCATGAACGATCTTCCTGAAGCATCTTTAAGATTAATGGAAATTTTCTTTTGCCGTTAATGCAAAGAATACACTAGGACACGTACAAAAAGCGTATAATGCAAAGAATACACTTTTCAAGATGCAAATTTTATCTCGTCTTCCGGCTCATTCGAACCGAAATTCTGGCTCCGCCCCTGCGCGACATGCAGGATCTCACAGAACAATCAAGCCAACTAATTAACGATACCTCTAAGCAAACAAACACCTAACAATCAGTACTCCTTGGAAAATTGGTGATCCACCTTTTTCCTCCGAACCTTACCAACATCGGAAAGGCTCCTAAATGCCACTTTCTCACCCTTAATAAATTTTGAAGGACTTTTCCCACCAAACTTGGAGCAAATTCCACTGATAAAACCATATGTTTTTGCTTCTTCCTCTTTTCCATCTCCGTCTTCGTCTTCATCTTCAGAGTCGAGTAAAGAACCGGATTCTTCTACCGGAGATCCCTCAAAATTCCATATATCCCCGGTTGGAGTGCTAAATTCCTCGCTTTCGATTTCTCCTATTGAAATGCTATCTACCACACCCTTTTTAGCGCTTGGATATTGATCAATATCGTGTTTCGTTTTTGCACCTAGTTCCCACCGTGAAGGGCTTGAGGAGGCGGAGTTCAAGCCAAAAGTCGAAGTACTCGACATTTTTGAGGGCGAGGATGATGAAGGAGACGGCGTTGAACTCCCAAAACCTTGGATTTCTTTTGTGATTTTCAAAGCTTTCAAACGCGCTTGCTTTAGTCTTTCTCCTCCGCTTAGAAGCTCTAGTATCCTCTCGGATCTCATTCGCATGGTCTTCCCCCAATCGAACCTTAATATAACACACAATAAGCACATGAAGTTAATGCAGAGAGAAATGCTACAATATGCAATCTATATTCGGGTGTTTACGGTACGCATCCCTTAAATTTTACTATAAAACCTTATAATATCTAAACAATAGTCATAATATGAGTTTCCAAGTAATAATCTTGTATAGTAATTCATTATTTCCACACATAAATACTGAATTTATGACAATTTATGTGTTGTTGAGTTCTTGTTTTGATGTTATGAATATTTTATAGGAAATTGATTTTAGCACTCCAAAAATTGATGGAAGAGCTCCAAAATAACGTCATTTTGTGTATCAACACAGTTCAGTTTTGGAGCCCCTCCATCAATTTTTGGAGTGCCAAAATCACAATCCTATTTTATATGCGAATACCATGAATTGTTATGCAAATGTTATCAGTTTAAGACGATTGAATGGAGAGCATATACATACTATATACACTCAAAATTAACATGCGTAAGGTATAACTTTTCTATAAAAAGAAAAAAAGAAAAAAAAAGAGAGCATGAAATTAGCTTTATAAATCTCTTTCGACATTTTGAATTTTAAAGAAATAAAATGACGAGCTACGTACCCATTTTCGTCTGTGTGTTGAAACGTTCCGAGCTCTTGGATGGTACGGTAGTCGCGTCTGAATTCTCCAGCAAATTCTTCAGGACCATGAGTTAGTAAGAACTCGAGCAATGCCATTGATTTGTAGTATTGCCTCCATTGCTTCAAGTCAATGCTATAGAACCTACATTTTGTCAGAAACCGTGAAGAGATCAGCTTGTAAAAATATAAAATAAAAACAAAGCTCCGGAAAAAAAAAAATGAAGTCAGAATTAGCGGACAAAAACTTCGATGCATGTGTAAATTAATCTCGTACTACTATTTCGGGGACGAAGGGTGATTTTTTTGGGGTCAAATATGAACATTTAGATTGGATGATATAAACAATGACGAGCAAATATTTGGCGCGAAGTTAAAATATTGAAATCACTTATGAAAATATGTTTTGGATATACAATCTCGCAAAGTGTAAAATACACGGTATCATAGGGGTGTTATTATTACTCTGATTGTCAAAAAAAAAAATAATGCGACAAACAATACCTCCTGTGAAGGATATCAGCAATTCTCCAGTAGTCATCTATGTCGAAGGATGCCTGAGTTATCTGGGTCATTGTTTTTGCATCAGGACTGCATGGATCATTATTTGTTGCTTCCTCGGCCAACCTTTAACACAAGATGTGCAGATTAATTGTGTGCGTGAGAGAGAGAGAAGGTGTCAAAATCCTATATCGTAATTAATTGGCATGTTTAACAATTCGTCACGTGCAGATAAATTGGGATCGGACGACTGGGTCTTCGGCCTCCTCGGCGTCAGGTGGTTATGGGTCTCGGCCTGGTGGGTGGTGTCTGTTGTTGGTGGCGGGTTGCTTGTTGGGGGTGGTGGCCGACGGTGTTGAGGTGCTGCGGCTGTGTGACCTGCTCTGGTTAGGAATTAGGGGTGTGGGTCTGGGCTAGGCCTCGCCCGTTTTTTGGTGTTTGATCTTAAATTTCTTTATCTGTTCATATTTGGTTTCTTGCCAAACTTGGGGATTGGGTTTCGGATGGACATAGGATTACTCTTAGCGTTGTAGATTCTTTGGGTCTCAGACTAGGATTTTGATGTCATCATTCGTTGCTTCTATTAATCTTTGTAATATTTTCAGAGATTAATGAAATTTTTTTTCCTTTAAAAAAAAAAAAACAATATCGTCACGGTGGAAGATATCGGGAATATTGAGCAATTACGTAATGAGATTTGTTTTTCGTGACTGTGATTGTTTTAAATATCGTTGACAAGAATATAGGTTTACAAGAAGTATTGGTAGAGAAGACATGTATAATGAATCGCGGCTACATCTACCCACACACACGCCCCCATAACACACACAGAGAGAGAGAGAGAGATCAGAAACAATGGACATGCATCTATAGTAGATTCCCGCTACACTCATCCAATTATATGTTTTTGCAAGAATGTATATATGCATATTTATGTATATACGTGTGTGCGTGTATCGAGAGAGGTAGTTTTAAATCGTGATTCGGTACGCGTAACGATTGTCAGATGTATTGGTAAAGCACTCAAAACAACGAATACGTATATCAAATCACTAATCATAGCCACGCATGCAATTTTATTTTTCACTTTCAAGAATTTCGCACCAAAATTAATTTTCATAAACTTTTTGTTTCAAAGAAGGAATTAGGGAAAAGATCATACTTACAATTCGGCTTGAGTAACATCACTTAAGACCAGCCTAGCAGTTTTGTATTTCTCATGTAGAAAAGTGGATGCCTGCTTCTTCATCTGCCCCAGGAACAAGGTCCCCATTCTTACCAAACTAGTTGTGCCCAACAAACCCTAGTTTTCAACCTCTCAATCTAAGCCATTCCCCTCCTTGATCTTATTTCACACACAAACAAGAAATCTAAGGGTAAAATCTTGTGGAACTCTACTTTTCTCAATGCAAGCAAGTTATGAGGTTGATGGATTGATTCCAACCCTTTAGAGAGAAAATAGAAGCATTTTGTGGGACGGAAATTTGAGAATGTCAATATGAGGGGTGCCATGATTCTTGCTTAGATATTGGAGGAAAGACCTCAATCAATGGAGATGTGTGCAAAACTTTAAAAGTTGACCAAATGCTGGCCATACATATATCGCTCTTAATTACATACCCCTTATGTCGCCATTTGTACGTTGGACTAAATTAGCACTTTTTACTGTTCCAAAAAGATTGTCTTCATTTCAAATTTAAATGGACAATATTTAATGGACTTTTTCTTGTACCTTTTCCTTTAAATTAGGGGAGTGATTTTGCCACTTCCTTTTTTGTTAATGTCACTCCCCTTTGTGTCTTGATTAGATGATTTGTTTTGTGAGAGAAGAAAAAATGGTATTAACAAAAAAAAGGAGTGGCAAAATCAATTTTTCTTAAATTAATAGCACTAAAATGGGACTCCATCCATCCCAATTTGTTTCCTCATTCCAACATTTTATTGACTCAGAGTCTTTGGTCTTTGGTTTGAAATTAAAATGTTTAGTTTTCTACAAATACCATTTAGAACAATAAAATAACTTTAATTAGTTAAGTTTTCCTTCAACTCAAAACTAATTAAAGGGGTAAAATTGAAAGTTTAGCCTTTTGTGGTTTTGCTAATTTTAATTAGAAAATTACAAACAATTTGGGACGGCTCAAGAAAATATGAGCAAACAAAATGGGACGGAGGAGTGAGAAAAGGTAATGATTGGATAGTAAAATGGGAAAATAAAGTGATAAAATACAATGATTATGTTCTCTTGTTAAGTTAGAATCCTCAAAAGGAACCAACAAATGAAAATAGAGGAGTATATAACTCATATTTAGCTGATACGTGCTATCCATTAAGAGGAGACGGCACTTTCTGATTGGTCGAATGTCACGGTGCTTCTTGATTGGTCGTACATCAAGGTTGTAAAAAACCCAACTCAATCGACCATGGATCCCTTTTCGAACGGAACATTTGGCCTTAAAAGGTATACCCTAAGAAGGTGACATGTAATTGTTGTATTTGGATTTTGGGTTTCTTGTGGGCTTCAATGTTATATTTTTACTCATAGAGACCCCTATGTTGATCTGGGCTTGGTCCATTGGATACTCTGTTAGTTTCTTGCCAACTTGAGCTTTACTTTGTACTCCCTCCGTTCCATATTGAGATTAGGTGTGGGCCCTGTCCCAAGGGTTAGGCTGGCGTATGTTATGTATGGGTTGGTCTCCGGCTTAGCCTATGTTGTCTATGGGCCATGCCTTTTAGTTTTTGGGCTAGGATTTTGGCACCTTGGGTTTCTTGTTGTATCTAGGTTACGGGTTTCTTGTGGGTTTTATCGTTATATATTTATACTTGTTTTGACCCTTTTTCTTATCAATAAAATTTTTGTTTCGCTGTTAAAAAAAATATATATACCAAGTGAAACTTTAGTTCCAAACAATATGAGTCTAAGCACTCACTTCCTCCAAACAATATGAGACTAAACCGTAGGATTAGGGATGCAACGTCATCGTTGCATAATCCCAACAACCTTCCTTGGTTTCTGTGGTGGCAGAGCGCATCCTACTCATCGATCACTTGGGACTAGGGAAGTGAGGCTCTGATACCATTTGCAACAACTTGACTCAGCTGGCCATGGATCCCCTTTTGACCTGAACTTAAAAGCATACCTAAGAAGGTGTTATGTAGCCGTAGATGGGTGTTAAATAAACCAAGTTACCAACCGAAACTCTAGCTTCCAAACAATGTGAGACTGAACGCTCACTTCCCCCAAACCTGAGGTATTACAAAGGTGCTTCCTGATTTGTCGAACAATGACATGGCGATCCCTAATTGGTCGAACGACGTAATCATTCCCTAAATCTTAAACTATAAATATATACCGGACCTATGCTTTGAGTTTCATTTACTATTGTAAAGAGTGAGGAAAGAGCGATCGATTATAAGAAATTTTTAAAATTATATATTGTTCAGTATGGAAATAATATTCACGATACACTGTAAGGCTCTCACAGTCCATTTTTTCCTCCATGGCAGCGTTGAGATGCGTTTTTGACTTATAGCAAATCCACAGTTGGGGATTTCCATTGGATTTTGCTGTTAACTCTGATTTGTTTTTGCGCCACCCTGAGGCGACTTAGACCTAAGATAATAATGATAGATAGATGGGATTCGTAAGGAGATGAGATTAGGATTGGGATTGATAATGAGAAGGGATTGGTAATGAGAAAGGGATTGATAATGAGTATGTTTGTTTGGGATGTGATTCGATGATGGGATTATTAATATTATGTTTGTTTGAGATGGGATTGCATTGATAGAAGAGATTGGTAATGAGAAGGAATTGATAATGAAGAGAGGTTGAGATGGGATTACTAGTACCATCTCCAAGATGGTATTAGCAATACCCCCAAATTGGGGTCTTAGCAATCCCAAGGGATTGATAGTCCGGACCCTTTTTGAGATACCAAACAAGGTATTGATAATACCCCACTCTACTAATCCAATCCCAACCCCTTGGAGGGTTATCAAACGGGGCCTTAGTGTCTAAATCTTTAACAAATGGTGCCGAATTTTATTGTCGGTGTGGATAGATTTTTGAAGGCTTGTGTTTAGAATTTAGACATAAATTTCTTCTCTTTATGTTTATTGGATATCCATCGCAAGGAAGATTTGTAGGGAACCACGCAAGGAAAAACGTGTTTGGGCTCATTTCGAGTCCCACAAAAATTTAGAAAAATATTCATAAATTTTTGAATATTATTTTATGGGGCTCTATAAAAAAATTAGCTCCAACGGACATCGATAAATATTACTTTTGGATTCGTAGGGGCGCATATTTTTCTAGATTTTTGTGGGACCCGAAATGAGTCCAAACACGTTTTTCCTTGCGTAGTTCCCTGCAAATCTTCCTTGCAAATAGCAAGGCTCATTCATTAGTGTTTCGGATTTGGTTGTTGCTCCTTTTCTCTGTTATTGGATGAAAATTGTATCAGCCGGATGGCTTTTAATGTAACGTCGTAGAGCTCATTAATTTGCAATTCCAAAATGAAGGATATACCTAACAACAAATGCTGATAACAATTTCAATGATTATGATGCCGTTCTCTTTGTTTCTATTATCTGTGTAACAATTTCAATAATTAATAAAATAAATTTTCCTTTCAAATAAAAAATAAAAAATGCTGATCATAACATAAATAAATAAAAGATTACACATAAGGATGTAGGGCTCGCATTCAGCTTAACATAAGCAACTTTAAATCCCATCCCACACCACCAAGAAAAAAAAAAAAAAGAAGGGAAAAGGGCAAAAAAAAAAGATAAAAAGTTCCACCATCCCACCCAAATGACAAAAAAAAACAACTAATTAAGAAAGATTTTCATGCGCAAAAGGAAAGGAAATGTAAACTTGAACCATCTAGAGTTTTAGGGTTAAATCAATTTTTGCATTGAATCCATTTCCAGCATTCTCTTCATTACTTTTGATACCCTCCAAAATCGGTCGATCCAACTTGTCAATCAATGGTTTAGTGCAATCACGGTCCACTTCTTGGACGGACGTTTTCTCTCCAAATGTACGGTTTCTCATAACAAATGGGAGAAGCGGTGATGCTAGGCTGGGCGAATGTTGAGAATAAGAGACACCGGTGGTTAGTGCATGAGGTAGAGGTGGTGTTGGTTGTGGCGCAGGCAGAACCGATGGCAGGAGCGGATGCAATGACGACGAGGGTATAGTGATCACCTGAACGGAGGGTACTTGAGAGGCAATGGAATTAGGGTTTGGAATAATGGAAGGGTAGTGATAAATTGGCTGAAAGCCATTACGGGTGGCGTTAGGGTTAGGGTTTCGATACGAAAGATTACGCCTAAGAAAATTCGGAACGCGGTCTAAGTAATTGGGGTAGGTTTTAAGATTCAACGCTCCATTGACTGTCTTATTGTCACTCATGTGAGATGATTGGAAGTGCCTCACCATGTCATGAGTGCCCACGCACACCTTATCGCATACCTTGCATGCGAAATGTGTAGGGTGGTTTGGCCTTTGCATCGTGCTAGAAAGAGAAGACACGTCGACGGTGAGAGAGACGGTAATTGAGATGTGCTGAATGGTTTCCACAACGGAACTATTTATAGCTAGTACCGGAGAAAGGAACTCGTTACTCGCAAGTTAATGCGTAGAGAGCTATATTTATTGGAGATTTTTTTATTTACTTTTTTCATCACCTAAATTCATTATTGCTTATGAATCATTAAATATTATTTGCTGGGTTCAGAATGCTTCAACGAAAAAAAATGTCAGAATGAGCTGTAGATTATTGCCTTTTTTTCAACAAAAATGACTTACAACTTGGTTTTATCAGCCAAATAAGTTTGAAATTAGAGGGGAAATGGCCTGGTTGAAATTTCATGAGTCAAGTTAATTGAAATCTATTTGCTATATCATAAATGAGTGAATCTTGTTCCAAAAGAAAGTCAAGACAATATAATTAATTAATTGTTTTCATATTTATTGCCCATTAACTATATACCCATTGTTTGGTAGGTTAATTAAAAAAGAAGAAGATGAAGAAACAAAGAAATTTAAGGACTTGACCTTTGAGAATCTGGTTAGCACAATCTGGTATGTTTTACCTTTGAGAATCTGATTATCAGTGGAGAAACCAAGCTTGTCAAGTTGGTTGTCTCATTTCTCTCCCCGGCCCAGTGGTGATTGTTTGGGTCTCACAGGGAGCAAGTTTGGGGTTCAGGGCTATGGATAGCCTCTGAATTTCCCGTTGACTAACATACTAACACCCCCTAACCCCCGCTGATGTATACTGTATGACAAAAAAAAAATATATATATATATATATCTGATTATCAGTGATTGGTCATGCTCAGTGTCTAATTCTTTTGGCTGTATCCAGTAACCTTAAATAGTTTGACACTTATTTTTTGTGCCTTTTTTTTGTAATAAAGTATGTATGATATATATCTAATTATTATAAGGATACCAACTTTTTCAAACTTTTTTGTGCTTTGTAATACAGTTTGTATAACATTTTTCCATTTTCATGTTGACAGCGCAATATAGCCAATGGGCATTAAGATTATTTACCTCTTATTGCGGGAAAAGTAATTAAATGATTCACATCTTCTTTTTCTTTTTTTCAATATATTGTATACAGTATACATCAGTGGGGAATTAATAATAGTAGCTAACAACCAAAGGGGTTCAATGTATCTTCATAAACTCGAACCTCACACCGATCCCCCTTGAAAGCCAAGAAGTACAACCACATAGGCTAAGTGCCACAACTAAAAATTCACATCACCCCTATTACATTTGAGAACACATTTGGATATCTTCTAATGGGTGCGTTTGTGATAGTTGTGGATACATATATATTTAGATTGAAGGTTTAGAGTCTATTGCAGACGCCAGATTTTAGACTCTAGTAGAAGCATATAAACATGCTTGCCATAGATGCCAAATTCTAGTAATTATAGCTTCAGTAAAATTTAGTACTGTATACTATAAAAACTTGAAAAATCTACTTTTATAAAACTTAAAATCTAAAATTTTATCAAATAAGCACTAAAAAGTATCCAATCCCAACTTTGAGATTTTCAAAATTACATGTGTTTTTTAATTTTTCAAAATCTGTAGAATCCAAGAATCTTTTGTCTAGAATTTTTTTGTGAAAGCTACAAACTAAATGTGAAAAATTAAAATCTCAAAATCTGCAGAAAAAAATCTCGTAAATGACACTCACAATAAATGGTAGATAGGACACTAATTAATTACCTCTAAATTGAGTTTCTTACATCACATTTGACTGGTTCCTATATACATGATACTACATTTATATGATACCTACATAAATAAGGTCAAGATAAAATTAATTACAACGGCTTAATATTGCTTAATAAATATTGTCCAAAATAAGGGTATTTATCTGTGTATTAGGATGTCATTATCATCTCTTCATCATTGCATTAGTTAAACAGCTAAGAAGAGAATTGAATGGCATCTTACTTGCAACATCTATAGCTCTATTTATTTATGCGATTAGTTATATTTAAGGAAATTGATATTTGCGCTCCCGAATTTACTGACGGCGCTCCACTTTGTTCATGAAGGTACTAGTAACTTTACGTTATAAGTGGAGTGCCATCAGTAATTTAGGGAGCGCGAATATCAATTTCCATATTCAATTACCATCTTTTGGTCTAAAGAAAAATGAGTAATGTAGACACAGACCGAGGTGCACAAATCTGAACACTCGTAAATATGAGGCCTATACACATCTAGCAATTATGAACACATCTATGTCCAAATCTGTGTACTTCTGCCTGTGTCCATTATATTTGAGAGAGAGAGAGAGAGAGAGAGAGAGAGAGAGAGAGAGAGAGAGAGAATTAACCAACACAGCTGTTGTTAAAATGGCCAAATCCTACTTGGATTTGTCATGACTTACTATTTCGAAGCTCTTTTCGTTAGAAAAGTTACTATTTGAGAACAAAACTTCTTAAAAAATTTGACGACTCTAAATTTGAATCTAAGGTTGGAGATGAATGATTTTGTTGGTGTCAAATTTGAAGATATATAAGCTTTCAAAAAGATGACACAACCAAATTTGAAGCCAAAATTTAATTAAGATCCTCTTAGATACACACGCGACCTGAGAAAATATATGTAGGCGGAGAAACCGCATCAAAGGAAGAAAAAACGGGCCTGAAAGGGAAAACCAGAGGACTCATTCTGAGAAAAATCCGACTCTAAATTTGAATCGAAGTTACTATTTGGGACGGTTCACTTTTCAATTGTCTCCTCCAGTCCAACACATGGACTAGGGAAGATCCGGGCCAGCTTGTGTGCAGCTCAACTAAAACAAACAAGCTGGCCAGTAATTAAGTGCTCTACAATGGATCATTAGTTATTCTAGAGCTAGGGCGCTTCTCTAAACTCGTGACTCTTATCCTTTTTGTCGTTCTGAAAACATGTTAAAAGGAGAGGAATAGGAATCACGACCCATTATTAGGCTCGGAACATCCATTTTTTCCCTTCTAGCTAGACAAACATCGGTTTATGATATCTTTTGTTGGGAGTTAGTCCGATGGATCAACCCACCACCGCGTGCTCAAGATTCAATTTGTGTGGGAGTAACGGCAAAGAATCCACCACATTACTTGAGCCCAATATACATTGAATGACCCATATCTACTTAAAAGGCTAAGCCTTATAAGTGGTGAGTCATCCAATTGTATATTAAGGTTCAACTCTTTTTCTGTTTATCCGATGTGAGACTCAACGTTCACACATGTTCTAACAAATCTCCCCCTCATGTGTGAACCGAACATTAGGCCTTAACCTCTCTCTGCTTCCAAGCTCCCCCTTGATTCTGATCTATAACTCCTAACCCTATCTCCCGAACCGGACTTATTCTGCACCCACTCCATCGATTCAAAGTCATCTCAATTGGGAGCCAACGTGCCTAGTCACCGGCACTATGCTCCCCCACGAGAACTCCATTGAGAGCCAATGTGCTCATAATTCGACAGCACCGTGCTCTCCGACGAGTCAACTCCATCGACAATGAGCCATCCAATACAACACTCCAACATCGAGGCATCGAGCCACCTTGCTTCATCGGGAGTCACCTTTTTGGATTTTATACCACTCCACGAGTGTCTTCTGTGCAAACCCATTCAATGGTGCGCTGAGAGTCTTCCCATAGATCGTCAGCCATCGGCTCTGATACCACTTGTTGGGAGTTAGTCTAATGCATCAACACGCCACTGCGTGCTCAAGGCCCAATTTGTGTGGGAGTAACGACAAAGAATCCACCACATTACTTGAGCCCAATAATAAGGTCCAACTCTTTTTCTGTTTATCCGATGTGAGACTCAACGTTCACACATGTTCTAACATCTTTTTATTGGGTTCTTTTAATGGCAAATAAATTTCATTAATCTTGAAATGAGATTTATTACAAATACTGAAGGGAACACATGAAAAGAGGCATCAAAACCAACGAGAATGTATGTCAACAAAGTTGGCATCCAAATCCTTCATCTTGGTGAGATTTTCTCTTGCAAATAATTTGATAGGAAGTGTTACATTGATCACCCCACTTCTAAAGTACTCGAATAGCAATCGAATTATCTAGGCCATGCCAACACCAAGATGAATAGCAAACTCAAGGTCCAAGATGGATGTCATGGAAGTGCACAAAACCTTTTCTTTATCGGCCGTAAAAAAGATTTTATTCATCATTGAAACAAGTTACAACAATTAAGATCGAGGATCCAAAGAGAATGGCATCGCAACGAGAAAAATTTGACATCCCCACAAGGTTGGCACCCCAGCTCTCGACAATCATTTGCCTCTAAAGACCCCAAACAGTTGGTGAGGAACCAACCACATAATAGCAGAAGAGCAAGGAGAAACAAAAGAAAAATCTTCAGGCCTCCCCATTGCTGTCTTCCATATGGCTCAGATTTTCACTCTTCTGATTCCATCCAAATTTCCCCTGAAGTCTTCAAATGAGTAATCTCTGATGTCTCCCTTGCGGCATATAATTGTTGGAGTTTGTTATTGCCCATTTGTGGGATTGTCCTTCTCTGGCATGATGCCTTGTGCTTCAAGTCCTTTTAATATTTGTAATTTGTTTTCAAAGGTCAATAAATTTTTTGCCCTTCAAAGAAAAAAAAAGAGAGAGTAATCTCTGATGTTAAAACTTAGATTTCATCCAAAGAGCTACCCTGATTTTCACTAAATCCCCAATCTCTGACTTGTATGGAGTAGAAATATTAAAGATGAGATCATTTCTTGCAATCCAAATTGACCACATTCCAGCATAGCAGATTGTTAATAAAGAGAGAGTTCCTTCAATTAGCAACCTAGGGACTGTCAATAAGCTAAACAAAATGATTAAAAAAACACACACCACAAACTTCAATACATTTTTACTTTTCAATATATTTTCAAAAACTTCTATACGCTTTTCCAACCTAAAGAACATCCAGTGGGCTGTTTTTACAATATTTCGTTTCAATATTACGAAACAGAATGCTCTCAACAAAATTCAATAGAAAACCAAATTCATATGCTGCTTTCATTTAGAGAAAAAGTTCTATCTGAATCAACTGGACAAGGGGTTGTCCGGTGTGGGCCCCCTTCGCTCATAGTACAACAAATCCGAACCGTGCAGGCCCCCTTCGCTCATTTTTTTTGAAAAATCCGAACCGTGCATCTTGTAGGGCTCGCAAAATAATGTATCTACGTAAAAAATCAACTTGTCCGGACATCGATAGATCTGTCAAAAGTTGAGTTTATACACGGAAAAATAGACGACCGTGATCTGTCAACTGTTTTTAAAGTTAAACTATTCACGGTCATCCATTTTTCCGTATAAAAACTCAACTTTTGACATACCTATCGATGTCTAGACAAGCTAATTTTTTGCGTAGATAAATTATTTTGCGGACTCTACAAGATACACGGTTCGGATCTTCCAAAAAAACGAGCGAAGAGAGCCCACACGGGGGCCGTCCGGACAGCCCCCTTGTCCGGTTGATCCGGACAGAACTTATTCTATTTCATTTAATGCCGTAAGACCTACTTTTATTTATCAAAATATAATAGCACACAAACTTAAATTTTATTAACCACATGGCCGAATGTGCATTACAAAAACACGAGACAGCTGCATGGTGACCATGAACATGAAGTAATGATTTTCATAGTACAACAAACACAATTGAACTTATTACAACTCTACCGCGGTCGGAAAAACAAAAAATTCCCTAAGCTTGAGATTAACTTTTAATCTCCTTTTGTTCCATCAGCTTACAACGTAGTACTATAAAATACAGCAGCAAGAATCAGTGAGTAAGACTAGAAAAACTTGAGTTTAAAACAGTGAAAGGTACATTCCCGTATTATACTTATAACGTAGCTGAGATCTTCATAAAAAGCTAAAAATAGGGAATGGAGGCCTTCCTTGTTATTTTATTTCCTTTTCCCTGTGCCAATGGTTAGAAGCTCAAAGCTCCGGAGAGGATCGTCGCGGCCAGCTTTTGTGGCTGCAGCCCTGGTGAAAGAAGATGATTTGGACTCGAAACCAGGTTGGACCCTTTGGGTTGTAGATGGGCGACCACTGCCTGTACCCAACCAGATTTCACCAGATGAGCTTGGTCGACTGCTCGACACCACAGCCCTTTTCGAAGTACTACCATTTCGAGAAGTGCGTCCTCGTTCAGAGTCAACTTGCTGAAATGTAGAGAATCAAAAGATATTAAGAATTAGACAAGGTCCGGACCACATAAATCTTAGGGGACAAGGCGGCGTTGTCACTAAATTGTGTACTTTCATAAAATATAAACCGATGAATGCCAGTATGCCACTTCAACTAAACTAATTGATCTCTTGTTTTTTCTCAATAGAAAGGTGAAACCCCAGAAGACAGTTTTCTGCATTATGCGTACAAAACTGATCGAAATCAGCTTGCAGAGAAGTAGAGAAGCAAACATCAATGTAAGATTGAACTTCCCAGGATGGTTATGAGAAGTTGGGCTCGGTTGCGATCTGCAGGAATCTTAAGGGGTAATGGAAAAGTGATTTCAGGAACTACCCATTAGTTAGCAATGTAATGGAACAGAAAATGTGATTAATTAGAGCACCTCCAATGCACAATGGCTAAAATTACATACCAAAGCCAAATCTGGGCATGCTACAGTTTTAAGAATAGCAAAATTTATCAACCTTCCTACATTGCTAGAAATGTTATTCCTTTAGTCATCTCTACGAAATGTGAAATCCAAACAACATTCATAGGCCCCATTAAGGGAGAGAGAGAGAGAGAGAGAGGGGACACGTCTACTGGGCTCACGTATCTCTGAGTGTCAGTCTGTCAGAAACAGACACAACACGACACTCCCCTGACACATGTCAAACACGCCTAAATATGTGTCTACTCCCTCCGTCCCATTTTCTTGGCCCATGATTCCATTTTTTGTCGTCCCAAAATATTTGTCCATTTAGACTTTCTAATGGGTGTCAATGAGTTGATTTCCTATTTCGCCCTTTCCCTCCAAGACACAATCAACATTTTAAAACAAGGCATTCAAACTGCATGTACACGTGGCAGGTACAACAGAGTTACGTATGGATTTCCCAAGCTTTTGAATTTTTAGCCAAAAACTTGGAGGAATTTTTTGCCGCCAAATTTTAAAACATTCTTTTGGCTTTATATGAGATGACAAATCAGGGGTATTTTAGGAAATTGAATTACTTGTAGCTTGTAATTATGATGTTCCTTAAATGGTTGGAATTACAAAAAAACCCAAACATTGTGGGACGGAGGGAGTATTTTTTTCTTATTACATTTGTTATACTATGACGCATTGTGGACACTCTAAGACACGTCATGGACACTCTAGGAAAAGTGGTGGACACTCTTGGGACATGCAAAGGACACATTAGGAGGTTAAAATGCAAGGTTAGCTTGGCCCGGAGTTCAAAATTTCAATTGATGGTTAGTTCATGAATACTTACACTAACCGTTGATTAATATCTTCATAACGATATCACTTTTTGTGGGTTTATCTTCATTTGATAGAAATGATGTTTTTCTCTATAGAATAAATTCATAAGATACCTCCATATAGTGCAATTAGAGATGACATCAGCGTGTCCGTATAATGTCGTGTCCGTTTCTGTGTCCTGTGCTGTATCCATGCTTCTTAGGGCATTACTAAAGCTTTAGCCATGTGTTTCGCATTGCCAAAAGTTGACAACTCATTTGACAGGTACATTGGAGCAACAAGAAGATTGGAATTGACATTTTTTCGTATTGGCAACCAAATTGCAATCTGCATTAGAGATATTCTTACCAACCCAAATAAAAACACAATCCCAAACTAAACAAATATTCCAACCCATACTCTCCCATGCTGATCTCATGTTCCACTATTCCAGTCTCTACAAAATTCCCTAACATCATGGAGAAAAATCCTGGAATCTGGGTAACTACGTCATAAAATTGAATATATGGTAATAAAATTTTCTACAAGTACAAGGAAAAATTCTGCTTTGCGATAGATTCGTGTGTAGAATTCTGGGGGGAATTCGCACATCCCTCTGGAGATATGGGGAGGGTTTTGCCATTAATTTTTGTTTACTGGCTGTTTTGTATAATTTGTGTCTACCAAGTATTGTTCGGCACTTTTAGGGTTTTGAACTTTTGAGTGATACTTTTGCTTACCTGCCAAAGAGAAAGAAGAAGAAAAACAGATTCTCGTTCCCGCTCTAGACAAAAGTCATCCAACCATAGCACTAATGCACTTACAATGAGGTCTAGGGATATTCGGAAAAGCAAAAGCAAGAACGAAACACATAAACAAGCATATCGCCAATACTACTCACCACATCCTTCGATGATGGTACATCATCAGATGATCTATTCCTGGAGTGATCTCTGTGCCTGGAGTGTTCACCTTGCAAGCCGGAACCAGTAGCATTCCTTCTAGAAAATGCTTCAACTGCACCTGAGAACCTATCTCGGCCCTCTTGCCTCACTTTATGGGACGCATAATGGCATAAGTTAGGGCAATTAACCATCCTTTATTATGGACTAAACAAAATAAAAATACAGGAATATAAATATAGAAGGTCGAATTTTTTGAAGCTCCAACGACTGATTTTGCTTCACCAAATAGATAAGTGTATCTAAGCTGATGGCATAAATAGCAAAACCAATAACTCAATGATAGCCGTAAACAAAATGCATCTTAAGGTAAGGTATAAAATGAATTCATTTGGACAACAAATAATTTAGTCATTGAGAAACCTTGCTGAGAAATGAGAAATACCCGGAGGCCTTTCAGCTTTTTCTGCAGATGGTCCCGGGTTCAAAGCTAATTTCCCAACCGGCTGCAGAAGAAGAATGAGAAGGTTATGGGAAGGATCATTTATTCAAACTACATCAATAATTTCAAGGATTTCCAAAAAAGCACTAACCCGTGCTCTAGAACTAGAACCAACTTGCGGATACTTCAGAATAGTCCAGTCAAATACATAGTCAAACTGGTAACCTGCACCAATTAAATCGTACAAGAAATAAGAAAAAACTAGGAGAACTTTTACTAACGAACTTTGGCCATTTTTACCTCTCACCCCCTCTACTTCATTGGATAAATACGCTTCTGAACTTCCAACTAAATTACGAACACTCGCACCGCTAACGAAACAATAATAATGCCTAAAAGACACTTCTTTTCAGCCCGATACCCTCCCTCTTCTCTGTCTCTATCTATCTAGCCTAAAATATTTGAAAATTGCTCCACCACTGAGAACCTCCGTGGTCAAAACCCTTGCCCCACAACATCCACTCAACCTCCATCACCAGAACCAAGCCCCATCCCTGCAATCTACTTTGACTTGCCCATAATGCTCCTCAACTTTCATAGCTGAAGAGAATGACTCACTCCTATTCACCATTACCGTCAACGCCGGTTGAATCACATGGTGTGAAAATGCTGTCCAATCTATTTGTTTATGAACAAGCTCTTTTGACACCAAGGAAGTCCTGAAAAAACGATTGCTTATAGCGACAAATGACTAGTTCTCATTAGCTCTCCTTGAAGTTGAACACATTAAAACCCATCTGAGATAAGTCAACAGAGTAGCACCCGCAACGCAACCAATCATAGTATATCATCCACATACAAAACATGGGACACTGAAATCTCCTCTCCAATCACACTCCCCAAAAACCCTAAAAAACACCCTTAACAGCCTTCATAATTATTCTACTCAAAGCTTTCATCACGAGAATGAAAAGCCCCCATATGTCTGGAAAAAGCCAGAAGAAGATCCATTGACCATAACTGATGTTCGCACTAAAGTTCCGTAGAACATGATCCAGTTCATCAACTGCAATCTACAACCCATTCTTCCCAAAATATAAATAAGCAAGTCCCCATTCACACAGTCATTAGCCTTCTCAATGTGTAACTTCCACAGAAGACCTGCCTCCCCACTCCTCAACCATGATGGAATTTGGAGGTTTTGTCCTCCAATCTATTCAGTAAACTATTTCGTCAAGTTCTACCAAATAACTTCACACACACACACTTAAGTTGGAAGTTCAAAGGATGTATTTAATTGTGAAGTAGAGGGAGCAAGAGTTAAACATGGCCAAACTACATTGAGTGAAAGTAAAAATTAACTGAAAACGCTTCTTTGAATTGAAGTCGGCATCAGCTCCAGGTAGAACATCAAATGTCAAAAATACAAAACAAAATAAAAAAGACGGTAAATAGGAGGATGCAAATTAAGAAGTACACTGAACCTTCTCGAATAAATAGGTCACGGAAAAGCCTTTTAAGGTATGAATAATCTGGTTTGTCATCAAATCGCAATGATCGACAGTAATGGAAGTATGATATGAACTCTGATGGATAGGATTTGCACAGCACCTGCAAACATCATGTTAGAATTTCACTTAAATGGAGTAGTGTATCCTAGGCTAATAAGTTTGACAAACAAAGAAGCCAGGTAGACAACATATGACACGAAGCTCAATAACCTGATGAGATTTGCTAATAATCTCGTAAAATATATGAGATTATTCGGTAATTACAATCCAAGCAATGTGGCATCAATAGCAAGTAGTGATACCTCTATGGGAGTAAGCATCTTCTTTTCACTAATTTTATCATATTTCTGCTTCTTTGTGCCTGCTTTCAGACCCTGCCAAGGAAGACTAAGAAACAAATCATTTGAATTGGGTTAGGAATGTGAACATGCTAATGGGAAAAAAGGTTAGTAAAATTCCTATAAGACGTTCTACCTTCCTCGCAGAAAATACATAAGAACGTAACCAAGAGATTCCAGATCATCCCTTCTGCTTTGCTCTGCAAGTAATCGTACTCGAATGCAATTAGGAAAAACATAAACACTAGAAAATGTGGACAATGAATATCGTACAAAATTTGGTCACTTGCTGCATCAAGTTGGATTTACTAACCGACTCCAAGGTGGGTGTTAACACTAGCATAACGAGCTGTGCCTGTGAGATTTTTGTTTTCCCTGTGAGAAAAAGAAGAAGATAAGTTTCCATGACGATGTCAAAAGCAAAAAAAAAACAACAGATAAAGGAAAAAGTCCAAATATAATCATGCAAACAAATTTATGCAAGGGCCGAAACGAAACAAGGAAATAAAAGGATGATTGGTTGAGATGCTTAGCAGGAATCAAAATATCTGCAGTACAGGATTTCTGTCCCCTATCATATACCCTGGCTATCAATTAGCTCACTCAATCTGCAGCCATTAGTCTTAAGCCGATGAGCCATGTTAACATTTCACACAGTCGTAGGTAGAACAATAATGATATGCTTGCTCCACTACTTTCAAGCTTGCATAATGACTTCACTTTAGAAGTACATAACAGAAAGTATTAACAGTCTAAGAGAGTAGTTCGACAATTCACAAAGAATCTTAAGTTCTCAAGAGGATCACTCCAAAACAGAAGTAGCTGTTAAGTACCAAATAGTCCCAAAAGCTTAAGCTGTTAGGAAATGGGCCCAACAACGTATATCAAGCTATCTAACACCCTCCCTTACGAGCAACCCCGTCTTGCATGTGGAGATGCAAACAATCATACATATGGCGATAGAATGCAAAGGGGAGAAACATAATGCAAACGGGAAACAAATACAAATAGAGAGACTTGAACCTAAGACCACTTGCAACCTGAGCTCTGATACCATGTTAAGTTACCAGTAGTCCCAATAGCTTAAGCGGTTAGGAAATGGACCCAACAATGTATATCAAGCTATCTAAAAGTAGCAACTTTTTTTTATAAGTATCTAACAGTAGCAACTTTATCCTGATTACAAAATGCAGCCTAAACGGAAGGCTCCAAGAACCCCAAGGGGATGGGCAGTGGTAGTCACCTGGCAAGTGGCAACTAAGAGACGCAGGAAGCTTTTGGTCAGGAGTTCGACTCCCACCAACATGCTATCAATTCTTGTCTTGGGCCCATTCGGGGATTTGTCCCAGCTTTCATTGGGCCCTCGCTAGCTGATGGTGGGATTCATCCCCAGATTAGTTAGTCTATTGGGCCAGATATTTTTGAGTTATCAAAAAATTGAAAGGCTCCAAGTTCCCAAATTAATTCCCTGTCTGGTGAAGTGCAGTGAGGAAATGAGGGGGGAAAAAATTGAAAACCAACAAATCACTACAAAAGCTTATCTCCACCGCAGAATCCTAATAGGACTATGTAGCAAAAAGCCACATACACAGACACAGAAATGTGAAGGACGCAGATATTCCCATGGTTGCAGCTACTAAGGGACAAGTGGGCAATTGCCTCTTCTGACTCATAAACAATTACACTTTTGACTTTTAGTTTTCAACAAATTTCACTTTTTTATTTTTTAACAAGTAAAAAAAAAATTTATTGAGAAGGCATCAAGGGGATGCCTTCAAGAAGTTCAAAAAACAACCCCATAGAGATTAAAAAACATGAAGAGTTCAAGTGATGTGTATGCTAGATGTAATTTTGTAGGATGGAAACCTAAAAGGTTCAAAAAGCCCTCAAGGAGAAAGCTCGGAAGAAAGCTATGGAAGAGGAAATCAAATTTATACAAAAGACACCCTAGTCCCCCACCCTCTATGGATTTTCCATCACTTACTCCTCCACACACTGAGTCCTTCCAACATCTTCTAAGAAACTACTGTCATAACATCCTGCCCTTCTCCATCCGAAACTTATGGAGATCAGTACTGGGCCAACTGGAAATCTCATGCCATGCATCAGATTAAGATTCAAGTTATATGCCAGGTAGATGAAACCAAACTTTATTTGCCCATTTAACTTCTCTCAGAGTCGGCAGTTACAAAATTTTCAACTGCATTTAGTATGTTCGTGTCATCCATTCTAAACAGAGACTCCATAACTACAACTTGGAATCCAAAGTTCCATTCCGTATATGAATATAGGAGGCTAGGAAACTAATATACACGTCCACTGTGATAAGCATAGGGTGTTCATATTGTTTGCCTTGGCTAGTGATCTCCTCCCCATAACGAGGCATCCCATAATCCCCCATCCACGATGGATCCACAAATGAAGCCGCAGCCAACTCTGCCTCTTCCAACGCCGAAGTCCTATTTCCCTTCTACACCTCCTCCAAAAGTTGCTCTGGATCTGCTCCTGGTCTCTCCCTTCACCAATTCCTGTACTCTCCCTCGAACTGCTATTTCCCCTCTCTGCATTGCATGATGTGTTTGAAAGAGAGATACAGGCATTTTTAAAGATGAATAACAGTCCTCTCAAGAAAAGTGTCCCTTGGGATAACGTCCAAAGGTAACTCCTTAATTTTAATACCCCTACAACTTGCCCTTCTCGTGGAAAACATCATGGGATTGTTGGGCTCTCCCTTTCTTTTACTCACGTCTCCTTAACAACAAAAATACCTCCTAATCATCCTGAAGTGTCCCTATTCCACACCAAAAACATGGCATAGACTGAAAGCACAAATGAAACTCATGAATACCACATGTCCAGATACTCGTGCCAAGTCAATGCTTGGAAAACTCAGACAAGCGATTCCAGGGAGAAGCTAGTGAACAAATGATATGCGATAAATGTGTGAGAACAGCTGGTCATCTTTCATGTCTGCCCAGCAAAAAAGTACAAGCGAAAGCACAAAAGATGCCAATAACATCTAGATTTATATATATCCCCGATTACATAAAATGCCAATAATTTGCATTAGAACTTCCAGAAAGTTCAATTTATTCACAGCTCCAAACATAAAATAGACAGAATATCTTAAGGCAAGTTCAAAGTTAAAGTGGAGAAGTCAGAAGAGACATTATCTTGTCAAATTCCCAAAACATATAGAAATTGTGTTCATATACCTGTATGGTATGTGCTTGTGCGTTTGAAGATCTCTATACTTTTTTGCTAGGCCAAAGTCAATGGCATATACCTGTAAAAAGAACAAAAGAAGAAAGTTCAGGAATATATTTTAAGCCATGCCAAAATTTACACATTTAAGAAGTGAAGAACAGCAAGAAAGTCAAAATGAACATCTCCCAGATTTTCATTAGAACTAAGGGTTGTCAAGAGACCATGAGATTTCAAAAAATCAACCAAAATTGACAGCTAATAGGCGGGTTGAAGACTCGTATGAGCTTAGTGAACGTGAAAAACTAAATGGTATCTTTATGTCTTGGCCTTTATCTATTCCTCTTTCTATTGATATATTTGTTCTGGTAGCATCAGTCGAGGGCACTCTCCTTCCATAGTAAGGAGAGGGCGCCAGGAGAGGGATGCTGCTTGTGGAAGCTTTCATAAAACCTATTCACATTCAGTAATTCTACCCCTTCTTTATTATCTACAGTGCTATCACCTTCATTGACCAGGTCTTCGGTCTTCCAAACCATCCTTCCCTTTCTGATGGATTGATTTTGAATGGCTTACCTACTCACTTGGACAATGATCTGAATATCAAATCTTTAGAATAAAATCCAGTTAGAAAAGTGACATGGTGTGGTCCCGTAGAAAGCGAAAAGCTGGTCGGTGTCGGGTCAGCCCCTAGAGCACTATTCGCCTTGAGAGGATTGAAAAACCTTCGCCCAACAGTGCTTTCTCAGGTACATGATTGCCCCAAGGCATATGACTGCCTCCGGGGCGGGCGGGCGGGCCACGCCGAGTGATTCTCCCCAAAAAAACTCTACATGTGATTTACCTGGGTGCACTGCATTTTCAAAAGCTTCTTGTTGAACCGGCTCCTATCTCATTCTGTGGAGAGAGGCTCCAGGTGGGGTTGAGAAACCTTTTGTGACATGGTTAAATAATGACCAATAGGAGCATAAGTAGCTAATCATAAAAAGCACGAAAGATCAGTCCAGTATTTAGAACTATATTCGGAAAGAGGAATTGCCCGGTGGTGGTTGATTCATTCTATCATCGTATGGGCCCAACTAAGAGCAACCAGTTAGTAGTTTCTTGTTAATGTCAACATCATGAAATTCGCCACGAAGCGGGAGCGGGGGCACCTAGAAGCTCCTAAGGTTGGGAGCGCCTAAGGAGCGTATATAGATTACATATAAATACATATTTAAAATATCTTTAAATACTTAACCATTATGTGCATACCGATGCTTTGGACTATCAATGAAGGAAGCATGATAATGTGCACAGAAATTGAATTGGGTCTTTAGGCCTGCTGTATCTGATGTCATTTGGCTTTGATTTGGGCCATGGTTCCGCAGCAAAACAGGTAGGGGGGCCACTGTTTCAGTGGTATTCTGAGCGCAGCCACTTTGTGCATATTGCCAAAGGTTAGGTCGCTCTCCAACCTTCCTCCGCCCATACCCCCAATGATTGGGGACTACATGGGTTCTACTGTTGTTGTAAATACTTAACCATTGAAGGAAAAGTGATACTGAATGAGAATTTTCCCAATCTTAAAGGGTAATTATTGGAAGTTAGATATTTTCAATTTGCAAAACTTCTTGACTAATAAGATTTTTTCATATTCTTATTTCCACAATAGCACAACTCCATTAACACTAAGAGAATAACTGCCTTAACGGCCCGATAAGCTCCCATCTTGGGAGCATTGATTCGAGCTCCCGTCTTGGGAGCGCACCCATTTTAGAAGGATTCTGCTATTAAGCTACACAGACTTGTTGATTCAAGGATAAGGGGATGGGCAAGACTAGTCATACCAGCATAAAATAATCCAGCTTTTGGTAGAACCTATGTTACCTGGAACACAGTCCAGTATGATGAATGAGAATGGAACATGGTAAACTGTATGTCCTACATAGTGGGGCACGATATGAGTATGATTGTATAGGTCACTATGTTAGAATCTACTTATTTCAAGAAACAAACATCCAGAAAAATAAAGCATGAGTTTGAAACTAACTTCGTCTTCTTTTTTTGCAAAACCCCCACATCTGGATTTTTTTTTATCTACCACTTTTATTTTTTCACCCAAGGACAATGTTAAGGAATTAGAGAAAATTTGGGAATTACTTTGGATTGCCAACTTCACCATGGTGGAATATAGGTGTACCCTGTACCATATTTTGGAGTTCCATATCGTGATTCATAAGGGTGTAACTGTGTAAGCATGTTCTGATAACACAAGGTAGCACAAAAACATCATGGCATAACTGATCAAGTGGCCTTTTCATCCCCCATATAATGGAGTATTTTGTCCAACGGGTAACTATGATTAGTCTCACAATAACTCTTATGCAACCAAATAACTAAATGCCCTCCCAGGATAAACTTTGACGGATAACTTGTCCCGCGTGATGCAATCATCAGATAAAACATGGCTGTGTGTGACAACCTAAAGTAAAAATTGGGAAATGCGCCAATTATCATTTCCGATCATATTGATACCTATTGAATGAAATCGTGCAAGGTGCCATGAGTCATCCAAAATGGGGACTACAATTTAAACCATCAAACAAAATTTCTTCCTGTATTACGTTTTCCACTGTCAAAGACATGTCAAACTAAGAGTCTTGTACCCTACACTAACTGGTTAAATGCAGCCATGAATCCAAGAGTCTCAATACATGCAAGCATGAAGCACCTACATCAACACATAAAAAAGCACTCAGAAGAACGAACCTGATTTGCTTTGCGCCCTAAACCCATTAGAAAGTTGTCCGGCTTTATATCACGGTGAAGAAAACCTCTTGAGTGCATATATTCAACTCTATTAATCTACGCAAAACATAAGGAAGAAGCATAAGTAGCGCAACTACCATCAAAAGGAGAACATTTCTGTAGCGCATAGCGAACTTACTAACTGATCTGCAAGCATTAAAACTGTTTTTAATGTGAACTTCCTATTACAATAGTTGAATAAATCTTCTAAGCTTGGCCCAAGAAGGTCAATAACCATTGCACTGTATTCGCCTTCAACTCCAAACCATTTGAGGTGGGGAATACCAGCTTCACTCAATAAATGCAAAACAAATAGATACCATTACATTCAACTAAATTAGAAATCATGGTCAATCACAAAATAGAAAAGAGAATAAATGCAAGAGAAAACTCACTTCCTCCTTGAAGAAGCATGTACAGTTTTGATTCATAATGAAGCTGAGGGTGTTTAGTCTTTACTGATTCCTGTGGGGAAGATAAATATTTCAATCCTGAATATAGAATTCTCTCCATAGAAATTTGTTGTCAAATCATCAAATTCAAGCTCCTGTGGGGAAGATAAATATTTCAATCCTGAATATAGAATTCTCTCCATAGAAATTTGTTGTCAAATCATCAAATTCAAGCTGAAACCGAACCTAAATGAGACTTGACATTATCGCCAGAGCCAACGCAAGCAAGAAACGTAAATCACACCAGAAATATCTAATAAAGAGAGATAAGACAAATTGATAGTAATCGCTACTACATTTAATTTTATTGTATAAATTGAAAACTAAGGTCGAAAAATTGGAGTAACTCAAACATCAAAATCCTCCATGAATTGTTCTTTCACAGTTTCACTAGCTTCTTACCAACGAGTTAACATGACAGACAAAAACTATATTCCGAAGCTGTTTTCCAGTTATTAGGAAATCTAGGATATCTGTTTTCAAACTTCTTTCAAACTAGAAGCGGCCAGGTTCTTCCTTTCGAAACTTTAGTGGTACCGAAACCGACTATCAACGAAACTAAAGACAAGTTATGTCAAAGAATCTACCCCCCCAAAAAACGAAAGAAATATTTCTAGTACTCGAATACAGTGGACCAAGCTAAAAAAGATGTATTCTTGTTCGAGCACCGGAAATATTTCATAAAGTGATTCCACAAAACAAATAGAAGAAGTCGTGAGCCTATGCAAACTGGGTTTAAAGCGGTGGATAGCCTGGTTCCTATAGGCCATGGTCAAGAAGAACTGATAATCGGGGACCAACAAACTGGAAAAACAGCTATTGCTTTCGATACCATATTAAACCAAAAGCAAATGAACTCCTCTGAGAGTGAGACATTGTATTGTGTCAATGTAGCGACTGGACAGAAACACTAATTAAGTGGGAGTTTAGGATCCTTCTATTCGGGATTACACAAAAAGGAAACTTCCTTAACAATACTGAAGGCCAAAAAAGCCTCTCTAATTGCGACTCCCGGTATAGTTTCCAATCCCAATCATGGTGCACATAAGAGTCATCCATGTTTGTGTTACCAAACGGAGTTACTAATTTTGTGTTTGGATGAGTTTTTGAGAAATTTTGAAATTTTTTTGAGGTTATGAGTGGAGAGAGAAATGAAAGTAATTATTGGAAGTAGAGGTAATGAGTGGAGAGAGATAGGGAGAGAAATGAGAATAACGATTGGAGATAGGGGTAATGAGTAGATAGTAATGATTGAAAGAAGGGGTAATGAGTATTTTTTGAGTTGGAAAAAAAATTTCAAAAAGGGAACCAAGCAAGGCATAAGCTTGTTGAAGCTACTCCGAGGAAATTTCTATGTAAGGGCAGCGGCTTAGGTTCAGGTGGAGCTAAAGTTTCCTGGGATGCGGAGTGTGCCTAAAGATGAAGGTGGGCTGGGCCTGGTAAGTGGTATCGGTTCTTTGCTTGGCTGATTGAATCTCTCTTTTCTTACCCCTATCAGAGAGAGCCATTAAGACTAGGCGAGACAGGGTTAGAAATGAAACGGTTCGTGAGATAGTAGGTGTAGCACCTATAGAAGAGAAGTTGAGGGAGAATAGGCTAAGGTGGTTTGGGCATGTCTACCGTAGACCAGGAGATGCAATAGTAGAGAGCGGATAGGATAGCTTTGGGTAGCAATGCTACGGGGAGGGGTAGACCTAAATTGACATTAGATGCTGTGGTGCGCAAAGATTTGAGTATAATAGGTTTGTGCGAACAAGGGGCCTCGACAGAGCTCAATGGAGAAAACGGATTCATGTAGCCGACCCCAAGTGATTGGGACATAAGGCTCGGATTGGTTTGGTTTGGCTATCAGAGAGAGCCATTTCGCACTAGCCTGTTTTTTTATTTGAGGAATTAGTCGGAGGTGAGTAGTAAGCCCATGATTGGTGCATTAGTATGTCTGTATGCCTGTGATAGTATAGGCAGGAGTTGATAGCTTGCCTGTTCCATGAGTCATGACCGAAGGTTGAAGTAAAGCGATCGAAGGTTTCAAGGAGCATACTTAACAGGAAATGGACACAATTCAACAAAGATTTAGCACCAATGTCTAGTGCTGATTAAAGACTCACAAACTAATTGAAAATCAGAATCCCAAACTGCAAAATATAAAGCATAAAACACAAATTGAAAATCAGCATCCCATATTCGAAAAAGCACACATACCAGCTTCACAGCCACTTCTTCTCCTGTTTGTACATTTACTCCTGAAACATATTTTAGAAACCAAGCAGATAGCATTAAAACTAAGTTTAGTTCTGAACAAAACAAATGGAATGCCATTTTAAAATACACAGTGCATATACCCAAATATAGCTCGCCAAACGATCCGCTCCCAATCTTCCTCCCCAGCTTGAACTTTCCACCAATCACATGATCCATAGTTTAATCCCCGAGTAATATTACCCTTTTTCCTTAGGAACCCAAAAATTGAATATTTTTCTATTTCTTCAAATTCCAAATTCAACCCAATTCGTCGTCCCAAGCCAAACACCAACCAAACCCTAAAATACCCTTTTTCGAAGAACCCACCAATTGAACCCTTTTTTTCTTTTTTGTTTCAACTTACAACTTCAACCCCAAATTAAAACACCTTTTTATCTTGAGAACCCAAAATTGAATCTTTCTCTCTTTTTTTCAAATTCCAAATTCAACCCAATTCATTGTCTCAAACCAACCACCATCCAAACCCTAAAATATCCTTCCAAGTAGAACCCAACAATTGAACCCTTTTTTTCTTTCTTTTTTTCAACTTACAAATTCAACCCAACTCATCATCCCAAACCAAACACCACCCAAACCCTAGAATCTCCATACAACTCCCAGATCCATCAAAAACCCACCATTCAAAAATCATATGTATCTCAATAACAAGCTCGGAAAGGATTACAAAACGAATCCCTAATCAATACCAAAAAATACGTAATTTGTATTTGATTCTATGACTTTGAAAACCAAAAGAAATTCCAATAAATCAAAAGAAGGCCCCTTGAATCTACATCTACCGGGGGCTGGAAACCCGACCCCTAAATCTGAAACTGAAGTTTGCGAATCGAAACCCAGGTTAGATGGTACATTACTGCGAAAAGTAGGTGAGGAGATACGTAACGTAGAGAGAGAGAGAGAGAGAGAGAGAGAGAGAGAGAGAAATGAAATGCCGGAAATTTGAGGCAAAACAAATCTAACGATACAAAATTGGGGGGGACAAAAAAGATCTGTGATAGGGAGCGATGAGTTCTTTTTGTTGGAACAATTTTGTTCTAGGAATCTCAAGGAAAGAAACAAAAAGTATTTGCACAGAGAGAGTTTATCGGTAAGAGGGAAGGCAATGGCCAACGAGGATTAAAGGCTACAATTCTTGTAAGGCTTCTGATCAAAAAATTCTTGTAAGGCATCGTTCGGTTCTTATTACTACAGTAGTATTTTTTTAGGGATTTATTTTCCGTTTAACGAGATAAGTTATTCCTTTATAATATATCACTTTTAATTCAAATTCAAATTCAAATAAGAATTAATTTTAGTTAGTGAAACACACCCTAAATTTTGTTGTCTGTTTTTCCTCATGTGTTTTGTTTCGTTGAATGGATGTTTATTAGATTCACGACATATTTTTTGAATTAAACCGATAAGAAGAGTCGAAAAGGAAAAAAATTATTACCGAAAATAAAAAAATAAAAAATACCAAACAGTTGTCTTTTTCGTTTAAAGCGTCGTCTTATATGATTTTTTTTCAAGATTGATCCACATGTGTATACTAATTTGCCTCCTCTCATCGAGTTGAATGAATAACTGCAAAAATTACGACGCAAAGCTCAACAAAAATTACGAAAAATAATAGAATATCGAAGAGTCGGGCGGAAAGGGTGGAAGTTTAAAATATATAGAAAGTAAATTGTGACTTTTCAGCACACTTTTTTTAGTTGTTTTCTTTTAAATTTTACTAGCGTTGAGTCCAATTTTTATATTACATTGTTCGTATTGATTAAAGGAATTGAAAAATGACAGACTTGTTTTTGGTCTTTTTCATTGTTTTATATAAAAATCTTTTTCAATTTTGACCTATGAGTGCGTATGCAGTAGCTTTTTGTTTTTTAGATTTTTGTTTGTTTTCTTCTAATTTTCTTTACATTTGGGTTAAATTTTTTAAATTAATCATTTATCTCAATGAGAATAATCGAAAAGATATAAAAATATAGATCAAAATTTAAAAACATTCACTAAGGACAAAAAAAAGTTTGAAAAGACGGTCTTTTAGTATATTTAGTGTCATCTTATATTAATTTTTTAAGAATTTGGTCTATATTTTTTTATACTTTTGTATTCTTCTTGTCAAGATCAACGATAGTGACAGCCAGGGACGGATTTAGGCGGGGGCATGCGGGGACACGTGCCCCCACTCCCCCGCATACTCCCGCTCGAGATTAAAATAATTTTGTTATATTTTTGTATATTTTGGCATAATTATGAATGTGTGCTAATATATAAATATGCCACTTGCATATATCTCAAAAATACACATATAAAATTAGTTTTATGCTTAAATTTCATCATATGGTGCATTTATATTTGTTGCTTTACGAGCTATTTGTTTATTAATTTGGAGCTATTCTTTCTTTATTTTCTTTATTTTTAACCGTCTGGTAGAAATATATTAAAATAAAATTATTAACAAAACTAGTTCGATCATTCTAAAACTTGTCGATATTCATTTAAAACTAACTTGGAAATTTTTATCTGAGATTTTTTTATTCATTTTTACCTAATTTAACTAAAAGTACGCGTTATAAACTTTTGTAGCTAGTAATGCATTGCCTTAATTTTGTACGATCTTACTGTGGTTGAAAAAAAAAGTAAATTTTTGTCATGATGGTTAATAAGGTGCCCCCATTAGTCTACATTCCTGGATCCGTCCCTGGTGACAGCTTCTCTTGGGTTCCAATTGGACTACATGAGGAGCAGCCCCGCCATTTTTAGCCACTTTCCGAACCCACTTTAATGGTTGGATTTGTTCAAATTATAAAACTCATTGATAAGAACAACCAAGCAAAAAAATAAAGTTGATCGGATACTTACAGATACCAGAACATAACAGATAGTATGTCTAAAAAAATGACACGGGCACAATGGATCATAGCTTGAAGAACCTTTTTTTAAGACTTAATTTTAAAAGCACACCCTTAACTATCACGTTTTGTAGACATCATCTCTTTAACTATAAAACCAAATAACTTCACCCCCTTAACTATCATTCCCAATCAACTTAACTCCCTCAGGTCACATTTGTTAACAAATGTTAATCTTTATATATGTGTAGTGGACAGGAAAATTAGGTTTTACACTTAGACATTTTGAGCTCTCTCTCTCTCCCACCGCTACGGAGGAAACCCTAAACCTACCTGATCTGTGAAACTCATCATCGCTGAAAACCTTATCTCTTGAAGTCGTACATCTTTTCCATCGTTCGAAACTCTAAAGCTTCAAAATTCTTGATGGGGTATCAGGTAATGAAATGAGGGAGACGAGGAATTCAAAATTTTGGGTTGGGTGCGTACTGTGGGAGTAAATGAAAGGATAGGGGAACTAGGTATGGAGATGAGATGATAGCAATGGGTATGGAGTTGAAGGAAATGAGAGAAATCCTGGGTTGGGTAAAGAGAGAGAGAAAGAATATGTGAGAAAAAGGGTTTGGTAAGGGGTGTAAATACCCCAAGCCTAATTTTCCCGATAAAGGGAAAAGCATTTTAGGGTCAGAATTTCATTTTCAGTCCAAGTTATCCTTTTTCCGACCAAATTGTTAACATCTGTTAGTAAATGTGAACGGAGGGGGTGAAGTTGGTTGCAAATGAAAGTTGAGGGGTTTTATAGTTGATAGGGTGATGTTGACAAAACATGATAGTTGAGGAGGTATTATTGAAATTAAGCCTCAAATGAGCAAACAATAAAATTGATCGGATACCTAAAGATACCTGAACATAACATATTTATGTCAAAAAAATGACTTGGCACGACGGATGATAACTTGAAGAACTCATTTTTTAACTCATAAATGTGTTTCGTTTAGGTATTTGGTGTCTGATCAGCTTGATTTTGGTGTGATTTTTCTTACCAAAGAGTTCTACAATATGAACGAGCCCGATTATCACAATAGATTGAAAAATGGCCAGATTGTACAAAATCCAATGGTCAACCTGAGGAAAGCAACCTACAAGTTAAATAATACCGACTACTTTAATAAAGATTAATTTAGTCCAAACTCAACCTAATTAAACATTTCATTACCATTAATTATTATATTAGAAATTAAATTAATCACAGAGCATTTTAATACATACTTTTTTAATATTCAAGAACAACAGGTAATATATTTTAGATCTGTCATCAAAATGCATTCGAGAAAAGTTCATAATGAGCCTAACATTATGGTCAGTTGCTAAAGGGACGAGAGGAGCTCGAAGAAAAAGAGCCTCACATTAGTAATCATAATGGCCTTGTTCGTTTAGCACATTTAGGTATTTTAGTTTTGGTAGTAGGTGGAGAGAGAAATAGGATAATGATTGGAGAAAAGGGTAATGAGTGGAGAGAGATAAATGAAATTAATAATTAGAGAAATAGGGTAATGATTGGAGAAAGATATAGGGTAATGATTGAAAAACAAAGTTAAAACAAAGTAAATATGCTAAACGAACAAGGCCAATATTATTTGGATTTCTTTTCACTTATGGTTCCTGTCATTGAAATGTATTGTGAGAGAATGACTTGTCTTGTAAAGCGGAAATAAGTGCTTAAAAAATAAACCAGACCTTTATGGTTGTTTATGAGTATTGCTAAATATCAGTTTTTTGGTGATGCAAACACATTTTAATAAAATACAAAATTAATTAGAAATCAATCCCAAAGATGGTATCTAGCTTCAAGTGGAAATACCACCTAGGGTGGTTGGCCATGTGGTCCACGGATCTTGGGCAGGATCAGAGCTCGTCAAGGCGTGCTATTGATGCCCCATTGACCTCTGGGGTAGTGGCGGTCTCATAACTCGATTCTTCGGACTCTTATACTCTTCCTTGCAGATTATTCTTGCTCTAGGTGGGACAGTACTCATGTTGGAGCTTCAGTCCATGCCGGATATTTGCTGCGGGTTTAGAACTCTATGGTCACACCCAAAAAAACATATCACCACGCTTGGTCGCCCCCTCCTTTCTTTTTTGCTTAGTAGAAACAGCATTAATAAATAATAATGTTGCTTTCATATACCAGTTGAGTAGCCGGTTGGTAACCACATGGCCTAAATTGGGGTCAACAAAGCCATGTTATATAATTGCACACGTAATTACATGCCACTCGTTTTTTTATTTTTTCCTTATTAATTAAAAATGAGTAAAATTCATGGTCCCAAGTAGATCACTCACTGGAATTTTCATCATGCTATGGCTGAGAATTGATTTTACACTAATTATATACTCCGTACTACATTCGTCTCTTTTTAAGAGTCCAGCTTCATAATTCTAACTTAGTAAGAAAATATCATCATTACATCTTTTACATTATCTCTATTTTTCAAAATTATCCTTCACCTTTACCCATTAACTTTTCAAAAGGACAAATGAAGATTTATAAAGTTATACCAATTAAAATTTTAAAATAGACACTTATTAAGAAACAACTCAAAATGAAATACTGAATTCTTATTTGGGGACGGATAGAGTAGGTGTTTACACCCAAATTTGGCACCAAAGGAATGAACTGTCACGTGGTGCTTTTTTGAGCATGGGAATGACCGTACATTCGAGATTATTAATGTCTTGTTTGGATGGGAACTTGAAAAAAAAAATTCAACTCCAAAAACACTCATTATCCTTACTTCCAATCATTATTTTTATTTCTCTCTCCACTTATTACCCATGTCTCCAACCATTATTCTCATTTCTCTCTCTGATCATTATCTCTATCTCCAATTATTACCCTAATTAAATCAAACTCAAAATTTTTTGAGTTTCCATCCAAACGAGGCATAAGGTTTTTTGGGCTTTGCTGCATCGAATAATATCTTTTTTAGATTACTTTTATTGGGCCAGTCTGGTTTTTTAAAACTAAAATGGGCTTGGGCCCGTTTGTTTCTGAAATAAACAATGGGCTAAATGGTTTGAATTGGATTAAATCTAGGGAAAGTTGGGCAGTCCCAATTTCGCCGAGAAGTCTGGCCCATGTAAAATTGGCAGTTAGCTTATTACAAGGAGAGTTTAGGCTGTGGCAAAGACCATAGATATTCACACCCAAAAAAAAAAAGCCCATAGATATGTAACATCCCCTGAAGTTTTTCCAGTGAGGACAAGCTCGTCAGGATTACTGCACCCCTTGAGACCCTGTTTGGATTTTGAGGGAAGTTTTTAAACGTAATAAGTAGATAGAGATATATAGAGAAAATCTATTAGAGACCGTTTCTAGGAGTTTTGAGATCCCAAAACGAACAAGCCCAAATGATTCAAGAAATGAAAAATTATCCAACCACTTCCAACCCATTGAATTTGATCGGGAAGGCACTTGAGCTTTGGTCATCCTTAGAGATTCTAGGGACATGAATGGGTAGCGTCGTATTTCCGTTGCACTCAAAAAAAAAAAAAAGGAAGAGAAAAGAATGGGTAAAAAAATTTAGAGTTTGGCGCAAAATTAATAAGCGCAATTTATTTTTTTGAATAATGACATAACCTCTAAAAAATGCTAAAAGTTAAGCAGAACGGGATCTAAATGTTGTGTAATCAGAAAGGAAATAAATTACAAAATCTTCTCATCAATGGGTTACATCCATTTTGAAGAAATAAAGATGGATGAGAGATACTTATGTGGCCCTCTAAAAATATTTTGTTCGTCTAAATATAGAGGACGAAAAGTAAAATTGAAGACCAAATTTGTAAAAAGAACGACGAGTTCCTTCAAGATTCTATCAAAAAAATTAAAAAAAAGGATAAATTACGAAATATTTCTTCTATGTGTCACATCCATCAGCCATTTTAGAGAAATAAAGATGAGTTTGAGATGCTCCGAACTCTCTCTCTTCTCTGTTCTCTCACTCTCTCTTTTACCCATAATTTGCACTCATAGCACGTCACACTTTTCTGCACAATCACATGCGCCCTCTTTACTCTCCATCCGCCATTTTGCTCCTCAACCAAACGACACAATTGGCCCACTCACGTGCAAGATTACAGTCACAAGTCACAACAGATTTGTCTCCGGCAAGAAAAGCATCTACATTGTTATCATTTATCAACTTCAATTTCAATCCAAAAAACACTTCAATTTCAATCCAAGTGTAGGGAAAGAATCATATGCATCCCCAAAATGTTATGAATTATAGAGAAAATGTTACAAATTGTATTGCTAAAAAGTTATGAATCGTATAAGGGTTACGAGATACACTAAAATGTTATGAATCATAATGAAAATATTACGAATCGTATTGCTGAAAGGTTATGAATTCTAGAACAAAAGTTACGAAACACACTAAAATGTTATGAATGAATAATAAAATAGATGCATATGATACACCCTTTTAAAAAATGTATATTGTAGACTTTCCCCCGAGCTATTTGTTTGTTTGTTTGTTTTTCTTTTTGATGATTTGGGCGGGTAGTTGTTTGGCTTGGGATTTTGATGGAGGATGGGTTTCTCAGGAGCAATAATTCTAGGGACACATCCAATCACACACCCAAACACACACCCACACTCACATGAGTGGTGGGCCCCATACACACATGGTGGTAGAAGGATTGATAAAAAAGTTCTATAGGTTTCCGTATTTATTCGTCTTTAGTAATTTTTTTAACATTTTAACAAATTCTTTTATTTTTTAAATAGAGGTACGTTATGTACATCTAAAAAGTAAAAAAATTGACCAAAAATCACTATAAACGAAAAAACACGGACGACGAAACAGTCAAAAATTTTGAAAAGATTATTTCTAAGAGGAGAACCAAACAAAGTGTAAGTTTTTTTGTGAAGAAAGTAGATCCGTTTCGGTACAGCTTTTGGCAATGTTCTCAAACCCCACGGTTATCCAAATTTATTTATTAGGAGACCATGCAAGAATCCACTAGGTACACGAACTAAAAGTTTACGTTCGTTTGGCAAACTTGGCTGTGTTTGCCAAAATATCCAAAATTTAATCACACTAGGCCTCCGTTTGTTTGGGCGTAAAATGTTTTCCGGCAAAATATTTTACCTATTTTCCGATATTTGATTATGTAAAAATTAAGGAGTAAAATATTTTCCTTTAATTGGATAAAAATGATTTACCCTTAAATCTTCCGTAAGTTATTTTCCGAAATGAACCTGCTGTCTTCTACTGCCATTCTCACTGCTTAGTTTTCTTGATCATCAGTCCTGACCCACGTTCAATTCCAATAATCTCATATTTTTCCACCGTTTAAACCCCCCTCTCTCTACACTATTTTGTCGATTTCTAAAAATATTTTACAAGTACCAACCAAACACCGAAAAATAAAATTTTAAAGTTTATTTTTTTAAAAAGAGAATAAATTCTCTCCGCCAGGGACCCGGGGGCTCTGCTGCCCGCATGGGCACAGTAACCCCTACCCACCCTCTGAAACGTCACCGTTTCCTTTAAAAAAAAATCCTAACCACCAACTTACAATCATATGGAGCAGAAACGTGATTATGAGAGCACTAAAGACAAAATTTGATTATGTCTCTTTAGAATAATTGTAACGCCCCGCTTTTTCGGGAGCAAAATAAAATAATTCTTTAAGAAAATTTGCTAAATAAATATAATTTTCCAAAATAAAGGTTTAACTATTACAATCTCAAGATAAATCTACTGATTTAAAATACATTAACTTCAGAGCTGACTCTAGGCTTGATACAGATTCCAAGCACACTCCATCTTCGTTCCTGATATTCTTTCCATGTCGAACTGCACCATCGTTGAATCCCCTCCATTGAATCCTGCGCCCTCTGGCAAATTGATCGCCGAAGCAATCGATTTACCAGGATACAGACGTATCCGTGAGTGATAAATCACCCAGTAGAATAATTCAACCCAACCACCCCTCTTACTTTACAACTAGCAAGCAATAAGATAATAATAATCATGCGAAAAGTAAAACAGAGATTTTCCATATAAACCAGTTTATTACTATCCATTAACCCTACGTGAAATCTAAGATCTCATCCACGAGATCCTTTCCTCCCATAACCACTAACTATGACCGTGTCATGGAAAATCCCCCCTTGCTTGTCCTGCACACGGGGTCCTAAATGAATTCACCTAAGTTATGTACTTCGTATAAATTCATTTACAACCATAGCAGGGGGCACGATTACCCTTTGGAACTTCCCATGGCGTACCATACATTAGGGTCGCACCATTCCTAAGCCACTAACTATGACCGTGTCATGGGACAATCCCCCTTGCTGGCCTTGCAAGGCACGATTACCCTTTGGAACTTCCCATGGCGTACCATACGTTAGGGTCACCACAATGTCATCAATCTAGGGCCCAACAGGTCACCCTTGCCATAGCTATGGCCCAAATCACAATTCCACAATTTCATAACTCCAACACTTCACCATTTTTCCATTAACTCAGCATCGTCTATGTGAAATCTATTCGCATACCACCCCATGTCTCTAGGGTCCAATTTAACATATCAATCAGAGGTTGGAATAATAGATAAGCAATCAGAATAATAATTGAAATAAATAATAAGCATAAAAATCACGTAACCTTTTATGAATGGGCCGAAACATAAACTTAATAAACTTCAGGGGCAAACTTTAATAGGTTAACAATGCATGAGGGCTGAAACACATCACTTTAATAGATAAAGGGGAAAACTGTAATTTAGGTTTCTTTTTTTTTTTTAAACCAACCGACATGAACAGTACCAACAAAAAAGCGTGAACAGTAACCATGCTTATGAACAGTGAATGTTTTCGGAAAAAAACTAGGTTTCGTTCATTCGATTTTAATTTCGATTCTTTTTCTTTTTAATCATAAAAACTAATATCTTAGCACGTTAATATACTTAGGGGGAGATAGGGATAGCAATTAATCTACCTTTAATCCGGACAAAACGATTTGGTGGAGTCTGGTGGGTTTTCGTTTGGCGACGAAAGATCGGTATTCTAGCAGTAACTTTGGACTGGAATAACTTGACCAAACCTCTGCCGTTTTGGACGATTCTTGTGTCTAACGCGAAAATCTTGAAGCGCTCTACAACTTTCGTGAAGAAGTCTAAGCCCGAAAATCATTCGAATTAGGAGAAAAGTGGGGATTTTCATAAGTCCTGTGTGCTGTCTGGAACAGAAATCCGAAAATTTCACTGAACTTTGGACGGCTATAACTCTATCAATACTCGATCGTTTGGAGTGATTCTTGGGTTGAAATCGAAGCCCTCGACACCCTCTACAACTTTTGTGGAGGAACTCTGGCCTAAAAACGACATTAGCTAGGAAGAAACAGGCTGTGAACAGAGGTACCTGATATGGACGAGAATGGAATTGGTCTTTTGATTTTTGTGGAGTAGCGTGGTGCCATAGGGTCGAAGTAATGGGATATTTATAGGAGAATTTGGATGAGGAAGGTAAGTTTGAGTTTTAATGGGATTCTAACTTCTTGGGCTTTGAGATGGACGAAAAATAGGATTAGGGAGGAAGTAGAGATTGAGTAGGAGTAGAAGAGATGGGAGGAGTTCTAAACATGCATGCAATTAAAATAATAATAATAATAATAAAAGAGATAAATAAGATAATATACTTATCTTTTTGAATTTATCTATTAAGGAAAAAAAAATAATAATAATTAAGACCTAATAATATTAACGCTATATAAAAAAAAAAATTGGGTCGAAAATTCGGGTCGTTACAATAATATGATCAGAATAATAAGATCTTCTCACCCGTTCAAACGGATTAAAAATTGGAGCACTTAATTTTTTAACAATATTTTTAATATATAAATGGTCTTTAAAAAATTAAGTGCTCAAATTTTCACTCCGTTTGAATCAGTACAAAGATCTTGTTATTCTGATCATATTATTTTCAAGGGTCGTAATTCATTTTTATCTCTAGGGCTCTCATATTAAGTATATGTTTTTTATTTAGGACTCTGTGGAGCAGAAATGTGATTATTAGAGCCCTATAAACAAAAATTAATTATGATCCTTTAGAATAATTTGATAAGAATAACAAGATCTTTGCACTGATTCAAACGGAGTGAAAATTTGAGCACTTAATTTTTTGAGACCGTTTATATATTAAAAATATGGTTAAAAAATTAAGCGCTCCATTTTTTAATCAGTTTGAACGGGTGAGAAGATCTTATTATTCTGATCATATTATTCTAAAGAGACATAATCAAATTTTGTCTCTAGGGCTCTCATAATCACGTTTCCGCTCCATAGAATTGCAAGTTGGTGGTTAGGTTTTTTTTTTTTAAAGGAAACGGCGACGTTTCAGAGGGTGGGTAGGGGCTACTGTGCCCATGCGGGCAGCAGAGCCCCGGGTCCCTCCGCGAGGGTTGGAAAACCCCAGTTTTCCTCCAAACCAATAATATGCTGCCACGTCATCAAATTGTACCAGAAAATGGAAGACTCACGTGCTCGGTGGTTCGGTCCTCTAACTTAGGTTAAACCTACAGTTACAGTACTCCTCCCTCCTACTAGTACTACTCCTGCAAGCCAAAAACTTAACCAATCAAAAAGTTTTTTTTTTTATTACAAGAACCGATCAAAAAGTTTGAGTATTACTCCAACCTATAGGCTGATAACCTATTTTTCCAACGATAAGAAATATTCGGGTCAGTTTACGCTTGCATTGACTATTTCTCTTCTTAGAAATATTCGGGTCAGTTTACGCTTGCATTGACTATTTCTCTTCTTAGTCCGATCAAAGATAGGTCATCCACATCGAAACTAGGGGATTTAAAAAAAATTGTTCATGGTATATGACTATATATATATTGATTTGAACCGGTGAGAAGATACTTATTTTTTTAATCATTTTATTCTGGAATGTCGTAATTAATTTTTATCTTTAGGGCTCTCATAATTAAGTATCTGCTCTTTAATTATTTATTTATTTATTTTGGTCAAACGGAAATACTCATAAATTAAACTAGAGCGGATACTTGATTATGACTTATGAGAGCTCTATAGACAAAAAATAATTATGACCTTTTAGGATAAAATGATCAAAAAAATAAGGGCTTTGTTCGTTTTCAATTTTAACTTTATTTTGTTTTTGTTTTCTAATAATTACCTTATTTTTCTCTTCAATTATTACCTTATTTCTCCAATTATTACTTTCATTTCTCTTTCTATTCATTAGCCCTCTCTCTAATCATTACTCTATTTCTCTCTCCACCTACTACCAAAACTAAAATATTTAAAGATGGAAACCAAACAAAGCCCTTCGCATCGGTTCAAACAGATTGAAAATTGGAATACTTAATTTTTAACCATATTTTTTAATATATAAATAGTCTAAAAAATTTAAATGCTCCAATGTTCAATCCGTTTAAACCGATGCAAAGATCTTATTTTTCTGATTATTTTATCTTAAGGGTCATAATTAATAGTTGTCTCTAGGGTTCTCATAATCAAGTATTGATCTCCTCTATAGACAACGTATCAATATAGTCATATAACATGAATAATTTTTTATTAAATCCTGTAGTTCCTGCGTGGATGACCTGTTTTTGATCGATTGGGGAGAGAAATAGTCGAGGAGCACGTAAACTGACACGAACACCTCTGACCGTTGAAAAAAAGGGTTATCAGGTGGTAGGTTAAGAGATCTCGTAGGTTAAATACTTAAACTTTTTGATCGGTTCTTGTTAAAAAAGAAAAGAAAAGAACACTTTTTCATTGGTTAAGTTTTTAGCTTGCAGTAGTAGTACTAGTAGGAGGAGTGGTTCTTGTTAAAAAAGAAAAGAAAAGAAAAGAAAACCTTTTCATTGGTTAAGTTTTTAGCTTGCAGGAGTAGTACAAGTAGGAGGAGGAGTACTGAATTTCCGTTTGACTGAAAAAAAAGTAGGAGGAGGAGTACTGAAAAGGTTTAACTCAAGTTGGAGGACTGAACCACCAAACACGTGTTTCTTTCATTTCCTGGTACAATTTGAACCTGCAACCAAATTGAACCTAGAGGTAAATTGCCCTTTCTACATGTAGGTCAAATTGAACCTGTTTCTACATGTCTTCCAAGTTCCATCGGCACAGCCTAGAGAGAGAGAGAGGGTAGAGGTTAGAAGAAGATTTGAGCGTGAGATTTGCAATAAATAGGGTGTTTGGATCAAGCATCCTATGCATATCGGATGCCGTTAATTCTCGCATGGGCTCCCTCATTTTTTTTTAGAATTTTTGGACGGTTCGGATCGGCCGTCCGGTGACCGGAGACGGCCTAGCGCGGCCATCGGTACGATTTTGGTTGGGGGGTTTGGTCAGTCCCTATAGGTTTTTCGAGAGTTTAAAGACAGGAGTCGGTGCACAGCTGTAGAGAATCTTTAGCTGATCCCACCCCTGGCCCGCTTGTGCGTGGTAGCGGGAAACGGCAAAAAAGAAAAAAAGAAAATACTAACGATAAGAATTTGAAAATGATTTCAAACTAAATCAAGGAAAAAAGTTACACGAACAATGGTTTTTTGGATTTCATCTTGGATAGTTATAGAAATAGTTGGATAAAAATAAAGATAAAAACTTTGATCTGATTTCTCTCAATAAAACGAATTAATATTTTACGAAACTTTTGCGCAAATCTAATGAATTAATTTTTTTTTAAATAAAGATAAAACGCTCGAAAAACCTAAAAACTAAGAAAAACAATACCCTAATACTATACTATTGTGTTTTGGACTTCAAATTTTCTGCTTCAATTATGCCACATGTCCTGAACATTTCCTTTTTCAAAAGTCTTTCTCTTTAATAATTTTACTTTTGAAAACTTTGTCCATACCTTGACATAATTTATCTTCATAGGATTCCCTTTATGTCACAATCATGTTTTCTTTGATCGGCTATATGTCACAAAATCTTATCTTTATAGGATTCCGTTTATGTTATCTTATGCCAAAGATTATCACAAAATAAAAATAAAAATCTTATGCCAAAAAAGTCTTTGGTAAAAAATAGGAAAAGGCTACAATACATATTTTTTATGCACCCCCAAAATTACTCCTTTCAATTACCCAAAAAAAATATTACTCCTATCATCCCGATTTGTTTGTCCATTTTTGAAACTCCAACTTTTTAAGGGAACATAATGATTGCTCTTTAAAAGTTTTGATTTTCCAATAATGCCCTTCAATTTCCTAGCATTAAATGAGAGTGTACATTCTCCAATGCATTATTTTTTGAAAGAGAAAGGACATTAAGAAAATTTTAACAAGTCAAACTCATATTGGACAAATATTTTAGGACACGTAAAAGTTAAAAAGTGGACAAACAAATTGGGACGGAGGGAGTATAATATATAAAATGGTCATAAGTCATATTGCTGAAAAGTTATGATTCTGGTATAAAAGTCACGAGACGCTAGCTCAAAAATATTATTATGGTCCCGGTGAAAATGTTACGATTCCTAAATGTTACAAATTCTAAAAGTTATAAATTTTAATTGTAAAAATTATGAGATGCATCAAAATTTTATGAATCATATTATTAATGAATCACACAATTAATAGATGCATATGGTACATACTTTTAATTGGGGTGTATTGTATACTTTAATTTCTAGGGAAAGACTACAATACACACCCCTTATCTGGGTGTGTATCATATACACTCCTAAAATGTTATGAATTATAGAGAAAATGTTACGAATCGTATTGCTAAAAAGTTACGAATCATATAAAGGTTAAGAGATACACCAAAAGGTTATGAATCATAATGAAAATGTTACGAATCGTACTGCTCAAAGGTTATGAATTCTAGACAAAAGTTACGAAACACACTAAAATATTATGAATGAACCATAAAATAAGTGCATATGAGACACCATTTTAAAGGATGTGTATTATAGACTTTCCCATTTTTCTTTCTTCAATTCTTCTTTAAAATTCTCAACTATAAGTTCTTTTTCAAACAATCCCACGTGAAAATGATCAATTGGTGACATCGCTATACCATACATTGAAAAGTGCTTCTAGATCTCGAAGAGCAAATTATAGGTCGAGAAAGTGCAAGAAAAATCACCTGTACAAATAACCGATTAAAATCCTTCCACCTTTCTGTTCGAACTTAATAATTTCAAAAATTAATAAAAAAGAATTTGCCGTTAAAAAAAAAAAAACTATTCAATAGGAGCAAGTCTAGCAAAGGCCACAATATCATTACAAACCCAATAACCCAGGTCTAATGGCAGACCCATGAATTTCCCTCACCAAGTCTAGCAAAGGCCACAATATTATTACCCATCTCTCTTTAGAATAGGTTGTGTTCTAGTTTCTTAAAAAATAAACTTTTAAAATAGGAAGGTAATTTTAAGCTCAAAAATCATGTGTTTATGCAAATAATTTTTCTACCAATATGGATCTTGTTTGATAGATCTCATTGATATCTTTTTAAACGGTGCAAAAAAAATTAAAAAATTATTTTTCATTTTCATTATATTTGAGTTTGAAATTACATTTTTTTTGAAAAAGAAAGTTTAAAAAGAAAGCGGAACGGCAATATCAAAAACTTTTCTAACACTATCCAATTGTAAAGCCTCGTTTTTTCCGTTCCTTCACAATACTTCATTACTCATCCCTTCTGAATAATCAAAATCGTTCTTAATTTTGTGAGCTACTTTGAGGTGACGACGAGACACATAGCTCATTTGCTTTGAAGTAACCCATAAGATCACTACCCGCAAGCCGCGATGCATTTTTCCAGTTTATTGATCAATAAGTTATTCCAACTACTATCATAACTCTCACCACTAGGTGCTTCTTTCTCCGATTTCCTACCAAATGTGGCACATTTCCAGTAGTAGTAACCTTTTTTTTTTTGAACAGACAGTAGTAGTAACCTTGTAATGCATGTCATTGCCAACAACTTCGTTATCATCCTGTACAACAGGTCGAATTGATAAAATCTACATATAGCTATTTTACATAGCCAAATGCAAAAAATATGTGTTCTCCAATAGCATCAATAGAGGTGTTCTTTTGAACTATAACTTAAACTTAAATCTGGAAATTTTTTCCTTATTTGAATTTTTTTTTTTGCATTTGTTAGTTTTGGGCCAAATTTTTGTAGATTATTAATTCGTCTCGATGAAAAGAATCGGAAAAGTAAATTTTTTTTTACTTTTACCCAAATATTTTAAAAAAATAACCACTTTTTAACAAAAAAAAATGACATATATTTTTTTATTTTTACCCAAGTACCTCTCCTAGTATATATGCCTAGTTACAAGGCATTGTTTTTCTATTACTTTCTCTCTCCCTCCCTCTGGCTCTATGGAAGAAAACAAAAGGCAAGAACGAGAAAATGCAAAAGAAAAAGAAGAAACAAAAACAATACATGTTTTAATAGATGATAGGTAAAATAGAGCAGTAGTAAAAGTAGAGAATAAATTCTTTACACCGCCGGTGTAAATATTTATTTCCTCCAAATTAATTGCATTGCGACACGTCGCCATGTTTTATTAATTGTTGGAGTTTGGAGAAAAAAATGGGACTAGCTACTTTTTCTTTTTCAACAGGTGACTAGTTAAACTAAAAAATAGACCAGTTAAAATGGAGCTATGTTCCCAGAGAACACTACTAACCTAGCGAATTACGTTTTCCAAAACCTGTCACCGTTCCTAGTTAGTAAATTTAGTGATCCAAAGCGATCACCTTAGTTTTTCCCAAATTGTCAACTTATTATGGTCAAAATAGAGAGAAAATGAAATTTCGGTAGAAGAAATTGTAAAAAGTTCAGTTGTTATGCTCGTAGAAATCTATTTTGTATGAATAACTTGACAAACAATATTTAATTTCACTAAATGTTTATCGCTTGAAAAAATAAGTTCTAGCTTTGTTATCCATAAAAGCCTACTTATAGCGTACTACAATTTAAACATGTGGCGTGCTGCATTTTCGTTCCTATTTTTCGTACCAAAATGATCCACGTTTCTCGTAACATAGAAATTGAATACTCCCTAAGTAGTATAAATCCGCGTTCCTGATAAAAGCGTTCCTGAGATTGAAATCGATCCGCGTTCCTGATAAAAGTATTCAAAGTTGCTTTATTGACTCTTTATAGTAGTTGCTATCAGAGCCTTAAATGTTGCTCCCAAACGGTAAAGGTTAGGTGGCAATGATAAAGACCTCAACCACTTTAAACAGTTGGCAACGACCAAGACCCCAATAACATTTATGAATCGGTATTGCTATTGTCAATCCAGTAGGTTGACGATAAATACACTACAAGACAAGAAAATATGTATTTTTGTGTATTTTATACACCATTTAATACATATTCACACATTTATTATTGTCAGCCCATTGAGCTGATTTTAGAATTTTCCTTTAAGAATAAGCAGAACTCCATACCAATTTTTATTTATTTATTTATTTTATCCTTAAGTAAAAAGAATTTATTAATCATTATAAAGAATTGTAAAGATTAAAAAGATCAAGACACATCGATAAGAAGTCATCCGAGACCTAGGGAAAGGCAAGACGCCAACCGAATACCAAAAAGAATCCACAAAAATCACACAGCCTAAAACAACCAGCCGAAACAACAACAAAAAAATTATAAGCATCGAAAGAAAAACACCCCAAACTCGCCACAAGTCGAAAGAAATACCTATTATTGTTGTACATGTAATTGCTGATAAAAGCGTTCAAAGTCTTGCTTTATTGATTATTTTTTGATCCTTCTATTGGTATCAGAGCATAAAACGTTAACTAGCTATCAATAGGAACTCTCAATTGGTAAAGGTGGCAACGACCAAGACCTCAATCACTTCAACAGTTGGCAACGACCAAGACCTCAATCACTTATATTCATATCCTCCTCCCCTTTTCAAGCACTACACCCTTCTCTCGTCTTCTCTCTAGCTCATTGTTCCCCCATATTCATTTCTGTTTAGCTTGGCCCCCAATTCAGTTTTTAGACAGAAAAACATGCATGCAACTGCCCTCCTCCCTGCTGCTCAGGCAATCCTGAATGGTTTGATGCCACTTGTAACCGACCAGATTAAGCTGGCATGGGGTTTCGAAAAAGACCTCGGAAAGCTCCAGAGGATGTTAGAGAACATCCAAGCTTTGCTACGTGATGCTGAGAAAGGGCACATAGAATCAGAAGTCCTGAAAAAGTGGCTGAAGAGTCTTAAGTCGGCGAGCTGCGATGCGGAGAATGTGCTTGGTGAGTTAGCATATGAAGCTCTTCGAAGGAAGTTGGAGGTAGGAAAGAGGAACAAGGTACGCAACTTCTTCAAACCCTTTCGTATCAAGATGGCCAATAGGGTGAACAATATCAATTCGTTATTGGACGAGATTTGTGAAGAAGCAAATAAAATGGGTCTTAGACCTGCGAAGCAACTCATGAGTGCTTTTGTTCCGCCTAGTGAGCGTAGGCCAACTATACCTTTCGTAGACAAATCACGTTGTGTGGGGAGGGATGGTGATGTGGTAGTAGTAAGAGAAATGTTACTTGGCTCTAAAGATGATTTATCTGTCATTGCTATTGTAGGAATGGCTGGGCTTGGGAAAACAACACTAGCGCAGTTAGTTTACCAAGATAAGAAGGTTGTGGAGTATTTTGGTGATAACAAAATGTGGATTTGTGTCTCTGATGATTTCAAGGTTGAAAGGTTATTGAATGAGATGGTACAATCTCTTTTTAGGGAGAAATTTGAGATGTCAAACATAGAAGGAACAGTAAGAAAGCTTGGAGAAAAACTGAAAGGAAAAAAATACTTACTCGTGTTAGACGATGTTTGGAATGAGATTCCAAAAATGTGGGAAGACCTGAGAAGTTCTTTGATAGGTATAGGTGGCTCCAAGGAAAGCAAAATTATAGTTACTACCCGTAGTATGGATGTGGTCTTAGCGATGCGGGTGCCCCAATCTCTCACCCATCAGTTGCGTGAATTGTCACATGATGATAGTTGGACCATGTTTAGGAAAAGGGCATTTGCAAGTGGAGGACCAAGAGAAACTCAAACTTTGGTCAAAATTGGTGGAAGAATGGTAGAAAAGTGTAAGGGTGTGCCGTTAGCGATAAACTCGTTAGGAGGTTTATTGTACGACAAGAAATCTCTAACCGAATGGGAGGAAATTGAGGAGAGTGAAATATGGAGAAGTGAGGGTGAAATTCTTCCAGCATTAAGGCTTAGTTTCCATCACTTACCTTTCCCAAGTTTGAAACAATGTTTTGCCTATTGTTCTATTTTTCCAAAGGACCAATTACTGGAAAAGGATGTCCTGATCCAGCTTTGGATGAGTCTAGGTTATCTTCAGTCTCTTCCAAAAAGAAATTTGGAAATGGAAGACATAGGCAATGAATATTTTGATATCTTGTTGCGCAATTCACTATTTCAAGATGTTGTCTTGGATGAGTATAACGATGTTACTGCTTGCAAGATGCATGATCTTGTACATGATCTTGCTCTAGATGTCTCAGAGGGTAGTTGTTTGACTTTGAAAACTAGCGAGGTTAAGGACTATCCCGAGGTTCAACATCTTTCATTGTGTCTCGAGGAAAAAATGAGGTTAGAACTTTCAAACGAAACTAATGGGAAACTAAGGACACTGTTTTTAACTGGAAATTTGCCCGAAAATACTGAAGATATCAAATCTATTCGTGTCTTGAGTATTGTAGAATCTGGTGGGAAAGAGTTGTCGAGATCTATATGCAAGTTCATACATATAAAGTACCTTGACCTCTCAGAGTCTTCTTTTGAAAAAGTGCCCAATTCTATCACCAAGCTCTACAATTTGGAAACACTGAGGTTGCCACCGGATGCAAATTTGGAAGAGATTCAAAAAGAATTCCATAAGTTGGTTAACTTGAGACATCTTTGCGTGGAAGAAAATATAGAAACTAGCAGGAAAATGACTCCAACCAAGATAGGCCATTTGAGTTCTTTGCAGACATTACCATTCTTTTCTGTGGGTGAGGACGAGGGCCATAGAATTGAAGAGCTCGGAAGCTTAAGCAAGCTGAGAGGTAGATTATGCGTTTATGATCTCCAACACGTGAAAGACATTGAAGAAGCAGAAAGAGCTAAAATGTCTGAAAAGTCGAAAGTTACAGAGTTGGAATTTCATTGGGACGGGAACCCTGTAACGTCGGACATTAACTATGGGGATGTGTTGGAAGGACTTAAACCTCACAAGAATCTTAAGGGTTTAATTCTCAGAGATTTCGGAGGACCAAGATTGGCATCATGGATGAGAAGTAGAGATAATCAATCACTTCATAATTTAGTGAAGATCGAATTAATCGGCTGCCGATGTGAAGATATCCCAATACTCGGACACCTTCCGAACCTTGAAGTCATTAAAATGGTTGAATTGGATAATGTGGAGTGCATTGGTCCAGAATTCTATGGATTGGATGAACGAATTGTTGGTGGTAGTAGTAGTACTGTGGCTGCACCAACACCAGCAATATTTCCGGCATTGAAAAAACTCACTATTCGTGGTATGCGGAAGTTAAAAGAGTGGTTAGATGTATCATCATTGCCTCTCGCAACCACGAGTATAATGGAGTTCTTTCCTCGTCTTGAGGAGTTGTATATCTCTGAATGCCCTAACTTGATCACCATTCCAGGTCATTTGTTATGCATTCAAAATTTAGATATTCGTAGCAAAGGGTCCTCCTTATTTGGGAAAATTGCGAATGAACTCACTTCGACCATAGTGGTAGATCCGGATTCGACAAATGTCAGTACTTTGATTGAACATTTGCTAGAAACAAGCAGAAAGTCCCTAAAGCGTCTGGGAATAGCGGGATTGAAGGAGTTGTGTTATTTACCGAAGCAACTACTAAACCTAGCTTCCCTTGAGCATTTACTAATACAAGGGTGCCCTAAACTGATGTACGTAGGCGAAGAAACAGGAGGGGAATTCAACAGCTGCCTAACGTCCCTTCAAGAGCTTAAAATTCAACGGTGCAGTGAGTTGAGATGCTTGCCAAAGGGGTTGCTACAACCGACCCTTGTAAGTTTGGAGATATATGACTGTCCCAATTTAACGGAGGCCAGCCCCGATGAATTGCGCAACCTCACGTTCCTTCAGCATCTGGAATTGGACGAATGTAACTCACGATGGGCGACGCCTTGGGAGGAGGGGCAATTCTGTTTGACCAGTCTTCGAACGTTGGATGTACGTGACTTCTCAGAGGAGTTGGATTATTTCCCCTGGCCAGAGGTTGAGATGGTCAAAGCTCAAAACCCCCAACATTACCCATTCATGTCCCTAGAATCTCTTACTTTACGGGGATGGCAAAAGCTCAAATGCCTTCCCGATCAACTTCGGCACCTCAATTCCTTAAGAAAGCTGGTAATTTGGAATTTCGGTGGGTTGGAAGCTCTACCGGAGTGGTTGGGTAACTTTTCATCTCTTGAATCATTGGAGCTCCACTACTGCCCTACTCTGCGGAGTTTGCCCTCGCTGGAAAATTTTCAACTTCTCAACAATTTACAATCTCTGGAGATATACGGGTGCCCCCTTCTAAGGGAAAGATGCGAAGAAGGGGGAGAAGAGTGGCACAAGATTGCTCGTAATCCGACGCTCAAGATATATGGTAAAACTTCTCCGATTGCTCATTTTCGTGATTTTGTTCTCTCTTTCTCTCTCCCTCTCTCCCAGTTTTGGGTTTATATTCGTGTCATTTTGCATGTGCATTTCTGGAAAACACCCGGAAATGTCATCTAACCTAACTAAAGAAGCAATATTAAACGACGTTTGTTTGGATTCAATGAATATGTTAGGGTTCCCAAAAACACAGTTTGGTTACAGATCAAAGAAGAAAAACGATCTGGTCTTTCTCTATCTCGCTCTCTTGCGTGATACAAATTCGCAACCCCTTTAACGAATGGGTTGTCCATTCCCTGTGGTGACTCATGGACCTCCGCCTTGAATCTCCTCTGTTTCCCACAACTGTACCAGCTTGGTGACTTAGTTTTTTTTTTTTTTGAGTAATGTTTGTGATTTTTCAGCCATTAACCTACTTTAACGCCTTCTTCTCGATCTATTAATGTCTCGGAGCCCTGGCGAATACTTGGTTATGGACTTGGTTTCTCAAATCAGAAACCAGTCTTCATTGTAAATTGGAGCTTGATTAGAAATTATCCCTATTATATTCGTCTACTAGTTAAGTTAGGTTTTCTTCTTTGCTGTGAAGTCATATAGAAGTCGAGTTAGGTTGATATGAGCAAAAGACTTGGGTTAAATTCCAATGGATACAAAAATATCTGGGCAAAAAACTTAGCTGACTGAATTGTAATCAAAATGCGTGTGTTGTGGTTATAGATTATGAGTTTCTTATAGCCTGAACCTTCCTGCTTAAGTTACTTGCCATTGTTTTGTAGATGATTAAATGCCTATCTAATATTTGACAAAATGCCTCACTATATCATGTATTTCTATGCTATTAAATACCAATGTTAGTCTATATGCAAAATTTGTTCCTTTACTCATCTTAATTTTTATTTTTCCCATACTAACCCAATGCGTTTATTTGTGTTTTTGTTGCTCCATGAATTAAAATTGCGGATCCATTAGCTAGATTAACACTATAGCATTCTATGCTAGTTTATTTGTATCTGCTTTGATATTTAGTCATGCTTGCTTTCCAAATCAAGACTTAAGTTCATGGATGATGTCTGACAATTAGCTAGGTGTAAAGGGGTATGTTCATGGAGGATGTCGACGATTTACCCAATAGCTTGGAGAGAGAGCATTTGTGGAACTTTGATATACATCATTGCTTTACACTTTAGTTCTTTCAAATTATTTCTGTATACAATTAGTAACTTGCATTTCGTACCTTGTTTTACAGATACATACCCTTCAGATTCAGATTGATTGGTTAATCATGGCTCCTGGGGAAAAGGCAATGTCATCGATTAGGAGATCCTCTACGCTTTCACCATCTCAGCCCCAGGAATCAGGATCTTCCACCACCGAATTCTGATGCTTTGGGTGATGCATCATCTTTTGCACAGTCTAATGGCGCAGGTAAGCTTGAACTGGCTTAGAAAGCTAGTCTATTTAGTCACACCAATTAACTTGAGATATGCATTCTGTTTATTATGCAGTTTGTAATGTGCAATATGTAGTCTGTAAATGCACTCTGCTTGTGGGTTCTGTAATGTGGACTTTGTTTAATCAATCATTAATAGTTCATCATTAACTCATTCATGTCCCTAGAATCTCTTACTTTATCGGGATGGAAAAAGCTCAAGTGCCTTCCCGATCAACTTTGGCACCTCACTTCCTTAAGAAAGCTGCAAATTTATGGATTCGAAGGGATGGAAGCTCTACTGAAGGGTTGGGTAACTTTTCATCTTTTGAATCGTTGAGGCTCTACAAGTGCTGTAATCTTACGAGTTTGCCCTCACTGGAAAAGTTTCATCTTCTCAAGAACTTACAATCTCTGGTTATAGCCCAGTGTCCCCTTCTAACGAAAAGATGTGAGGAAGTGGGAGAAGAGTGGCACAAGATCGCTCATATCAACCATCGGGTAATTTGTTTGCTAATTGCTTGTGATTTTCTTTTCTTTGCCTCTCTCTCTCTCTCTCTCTCATTTTTTTGTTTCTATCTGTAATTTTCTGTATGTGTATGTGAATCTATGTGTTGTGCTAAATATCTATATTTATCTATTTTCTTTAATTTTGGATCAAAGAAGTGTCATCTAACCTAACTTCTTTGGCATGATGTATTGGGCTTTCAGAGGCTAGATTAACGGTTCCCTCTGCAATTCTATTCCATCGAGATAAACCATTGAAAGTCCCCTGCCAACCATGTAATTCCTTGCTTTCTGCTTTTTATTAACATCTCTCGCCAATGCGAATAATTTGTTCAATAAACTTATTGATAGTTCAAATCCAGCTGTTTGGTTTATGGGACGTCCGGTGACAATGGAAGAACAGCAGTGATGACACCACGTGAAATAACGCCATTGAAGAAAAAGGTATGTGAACGGTAGTCTGCTTATCATTTAAATTCTTGAATTGAACTGGACTCAAGTACATGTCTTCCATTCACATAGTGCTCTGTGCACAAACTGAAAAGCATTAGGTCCAAGGGACGATGGCAAGTATAAAATTACATTGCAATAGTACCTTTTTGGAGAATCTCCAAGATTAGGCGACAAACTAAATGTGCTCCTTGTTTGTTTCTTGTTTGAACCATTTCTTAAGCATTCTTTCTGTTTTGCAGAATGCTTGGAAGTTGGAATGCCATATGCTTGATATGTGGAAATTCAAGGCATCATTTAGGTTCTGTTCTCAAAAGTCTGATTCAAAAACTTTTCTGCACAAGGTTTTCCTTAGCCCTGAAATTTGTCCTGGGTTGGTTCAAATTGTTTGGTAGTTTTTCCTTGCTGGTTAACTGTTTGTCCAGAGATAATAATCTTGTAACGTCAGCAGTTGTTTTCTCTGCTGGAAGGTTATTGGAAAGGATATTGTAAAGGTAGCTTAAAGTGAAGATTTCGGTCCAGGACTTCAATGTCTGACCTCCCACTAAAGAAGCAAGCAAATATTGCATTAAAACTGTCTGGACAATCAAAAAAGGATCTGATTAAGGTGATTAGCTCTTACTTTATGCGGATGGCCAAAGCTCAAGTGCCTTCCCAAACTTTGGCACCTCACTTCCTTAAGAAAGCTGATAATTGATAATTTCGATGGGTTGGAATCTCTACGGGAGTGGTTGGGTAACTTTTCATCTCTTGAATCATTGACGCTCAGGTGGTGCAGTAATCTGACAAGGTTGCCCTCACTGGTAAATTTTCAACTTCTCAAGAATTTAGGATCTTTGTTTATATGGGCGTGTCCCCTCCTACCGAAAAGATGAAAAGAAGGGGGAGAAGAGTGGCACAAGATTGCTCATATACCTCCGCTGGAAATACGTGGTAACTTCTCCAATTGTTCATTTTTTAACTTCTCTGTCTCTGTCTGTCTGTCTCTCTCTCTCTCTCTCATTTTTGTGTATCTTTCTGTGATATTTTCCGGCTGCATATGTGGAGAATACAGAGAAGTGTCATGTAACCTAACTTCTTTGGCATGATGTGCTGGGCTTTCAGATCAAGATAAACCATTAAAAGTCACTTGCTAACCATGTAATCCCTCACTTTTTGCATTTCCTTTAGTTTGCAGTTTTTTTTATTAATATCTCTAGTCAATGTGAATAATTCATTCAATAAAATTATTGATATTTCACATCCAGCTGTTTTATTTATGGGACATCCGGTGACAACGGAAGAACAGTGGCTGTGACACCGCATGAAATAACTCCTTGGTAGAAAAAGGTATGTGAATGGTAGTCTGCTTATCTCCTTAAATCCTTGAAGTGAACTGGATTCGATAACATGTCTTCTGTACATAGCACTCAGAGCACAAACTGGAAAGTAGAAGGTCCAATGGATGATGGCAAGTATGAAATTACGTTGCTATAGTACCTCTTTGCATAATCTCTAAGACAGGCAACAAACGAAATGTGCTTCTTCTTTGCTTCTGGTTTGAACCATTTCTTAATGCCAGTTGTGATTTTGTACCAGCTAAAGTCACATCTGAACCAGATTTTATGACAGAATATGCCGTATATGAAGGTATGCCGACGGAACTGTTGCTTTGTACAGTCAGTGGGTTGAATATCTGCTATAGTTATTCCTCATTGGAGTTTCCCACTGGTTTACTACAGTACTACTACTTACATGGTATAAGTCTGCTTACATGTCTGAAGAAGATAAAAAATATTCTCTTTGTCAGAATTGATCAAGAGGCTCCAATGGGATAAAATTTGGCTGATGATGACATAGAGACTGAAATGGCTCCCTTTACTGTCCAGTGGCACATGTTCAGCAGGTAAGAGGTCATTGGCACACACTATAATATTTTTTCTTTTGAAGATGTCCATACCGTCATTTTATAAGACTGACTCGTCTCTTCCTCTCCTCGGTGTTGCGCAATAGGCTTTCGAAGCTTTTGTAGACATTATGAAGGAAAACTTGGCACATGAAACGGCATTTGTAGTTGCAACTCAATTTGGTATCAGTGGGGAGAATCTAGAAGATATTTCCAATAGCCTAAGGAAACTTGATAGGTTGATAGAGAGATCGAGGCAGTGGGGGACAGAGTTTCTAGCTTGGTTGTGGACCGTACTTAAAACTTTTTCTCTGAAACAAGTGGAAGCAATATACACCAATCGTGATCTTCAGCTTCCTCAATCCTATAGCATCATGGATCAGGTCTTGAATTCCTCACTCACGTCTTTCAGGATCTCTGCCTCGTACGTTTCTCCCATGAATGTTCTAGCTTTCTTTGACTGATTGTTTGCATTTGATGTTATTCGGAGGGTCAATAACTTCTTGCTGTGCTGACAGGCATTATTCCGGTGCCAAGCAGCATTGCAGAATGTGGTTGCGTAGCAATCCAGCCATCTTCGAAGTAATCTAGGAAGAAATCCAGGAATTAACAGGGGAATAGAACCGTAATTCTTCAGAAATAGAGTTGATTCATTTGTACTTCGTAGTTTTTTTTTAATATTTGAAACCATTAAATTGGTAGAGATATTGTGCACCAGTTACGTTTGCTTATAATATACAGGGAATTTCTCTCCGTATCGCATTGTCAAATGTTAAAAATTGATTTGCTTTTCCTTTTTTCAGCATTGCGGTTTCATATGTTTGTACTTACTAAATTCATTTTCAATCTACACAAATTCCTCCCTAAATTGGGCTCCAATTGCGTTCTTTGAATCTAGTTAGTTAGTCATTCATTTTTATGTAATCATGAGCCCTCAACATATTCTTCTTCTTCTTTGTTTGTAAAAAGCTGTAAACTAGCCTGTCATTAGGACTTATCATCCATACTTGTATCTCCATTCTTTGTGGCAAAGAAACATTGCTATGAAAGATTTTCCAATAATCGTTTATGGGATGCATACTAATGGAAGGCACCCGTTGCTGATTAACGGAGGAAATTGTCATTGTCCTCGAAAATCTCTCTCTCATTCGTCTTTGGGTAGCAAGGGTAATTGTTTCAATTGTAAATGAGTTATAAAATTTCCAAACCAGCTAATTAGTAGGCCTTTAGTGAATAAATCTCATCGGCCGGTCAAAATTCCTGTGTTTTTGGGTTGTATCGTGACAAGTAGTCTCAACATACTCTCATGCATAATGACATTATCATCCTTAATGGTGTATCATGTGAGGAAAACTACGCATGAACATTTGTGGTTGATGAACCATTTTTAAGACAAAGAAAGCATGAATAAGGCGACTACATAGCTGGACCAGGTGTACGAGTCCGAAAACCAGCATTTTTCTTGCAGTGACGTCCATGAACATTACGCTTGTCCATTAGGGTACATGAGTGCGTGTACGATCTGGAATGGCTTCTGAGTATTACGCTTGTTCATTATCAAATCATCAGGACAACGGTATCCAGGCTACCTTTGTAAGCATAGCCAATCCCGACATTTGACAGTTATCCAAGATACTGAGGGAAAGGTAGGAAATAGAGGAAGGGGTGGTCTGCTGGCGTTATCTGAGGAGGATGCCTTATAATCACACCAAACCTGGCACTTGACGAAGGACTTTTGATCCCCGCGCATTGGAGCTACCTAAGAAGGCGTCTGAGCTAGCTAAACAACACACTTGGAGTCCCTTAAATAGACTAACCTAACAAAAAAATTCTATAACAAACACAAAACCGGGGAGATGTTATGGTATCTCCCTCTTGTATCGGGATACCGTATCGCCCTATAACATAATCACTAGAAGATATAACATTAACCCCTCGAAAGTATTACAAAAAAACACTCGGAGGCATAATAAAAAACCACGAAAATGCGAAACGTTTTAAAAATGGCGTTTCATTTTGAAACCACAAAACAGCATAACATTTACAACTCGAAGGCATATACATTTTTTTAAATTCATTTTTTTACAGTGTCCTCTGTCATAACATTAACTACTCAATGGAATAACATTTTTAAGTTCTCTGCAGCGAAGGCGAAGAGAACTTGAAGGTCGTTGTATCTTGGGGAAAGAACGTCATCCAACCTCGTGCAAAAGAAGGTGTATCCTTCCTTAAGAGGGCGCTATCACGTGCCTCGACTAGTACCCCACATACTATTCTTATCTTATCTCTTTTAACATTTATTTGCCTTACTCGGTTGATTATTATTCTTGTTTAGGCATTTAATTTGAGACAAAAAAATTTCTCATCACATAATTTTCCCAACACATAAGAGTCTCGTTTATAATAGAAATTCGTGGAGACCGGACGCGATCGCGACATTGCAGAGCTTTTTTGTGAAGCGATTAGTCAAATGGTGCAACCTCGTTAAAAATTTAAAAGATCGGATCAGTTTTTCCATGAAATGTTTAGCAAATCTAATGGTGGAACTTCTTTGACTATTAGTATTTGGTCTAAGTCTCCATCAGAAACAGAACAAGCATCCAACCAAACTCGGCATACTTTAGCTTACCTGGAAAAGCACATGCAGAATTCATAAACTGATGTCAGCAGTGATGTAAAGACTGAACAAAAAGGAGACACGGTAACTTTTGCATTAACAAAATCATTATGAGCATAACTAAAACCCATTACAAGCATAACAGAACCATAACAAGACATAACCAAGGACTATCCAAAAAACCAACCAAAGCATAACCAAAACCAACCAAGGCATAACCAAACAAGTTACACCTTATTAATCACATCCCACAATGCGTTATGAGTTTTGGTTATGCTCATAATGAGCTACTTTGAGGCGACGACACATAGCTCATTTGCTTTGCGTAACCAATAAGATCACATCCCGCAATGCGTTTTTCCAATTTATTGATCGATAAGTTATTCCAATTACTAACACAAACTCTCACCACTAGGTGCTTCTCTCTACGATTTCCTACCAAAATGTGGCACATTTCCATCAGTGGTAATCTCGTAACGCATGTCATTGCCAGCAATTTCGTTATCATCGACAACAACCATTCCTACATTAAATAGTCTTCGTTAATTAGTTCAGGCATTTTATAAAAAAATTGACCAGCAAAATCACCCAACCCACCATTTCCACCCAAACTTCCCAACTTCAAGTACATGGCCTCATATGAGTGCATTGCCCGTGTTCACATTAGAATCGACACCAACCAAGAATTTTGACAGAAATTTATATGATTGACAGAATATGGAGAAAATACAGTATTCCATTTATGATATAGTTTGGAATTTTGAAGGGGCATTTCCAAACCAAAGGGCATAACATTCCCTTCATTGCTCAAAAAAAAGGAACAACAATACAGTTTTATACCGATCTTTTTCTTTTATGGATTTGTCAATATCCAGTTTTATACCTTAAGGTTTGGAGGACAAACGATGCCGGATCGCAATCTATCTAATTGGTCTTTTCTATTTGGAATAGGGAATCTCATCCATTTTAAGACATCATATAGAGGCTTATAATATTTAATGACAAGTATAGGAATGCCTCTTTTTTTTTTCAGCATTTTTATTCACAGAAAAAATAGTGCAGCAAAAGTTAGGAAAGGTGGTTGAGCCTTGTAGACTTGCCACGAATCTTATAAGGAGAATTCAAAAATTTCAAAAGTAAGATTATTAAAGGGAAAACTTTTGGAAATGTACATGTACGACTCCATAGTATCTCGGACACGGGACATCTATATCTATATTACAATACACAACGGTTTTGCAAAATGTCCCTCTCACAACTGTTTTCCGTGGCAGGTTAAAGGGTTGTGATTGAATTGTGTTATAATCTTTTGTTCAATCCTAGGCCCCAGATTCTCCCTAAAGAGTTTTGGTAATGGGAGTCATTTGTGGCACTCTTTTTGGACTAGTGAGTGTTGCTAATTTCCAATGGTGAAGATTGATTCTCTCGGATATATGGAATTAATGATGGATTGAAGAATATCAGTTTTGGTTTCCTAATTTGAGACGATCTCTCCCTCTCTCTTTTAGCATTTTCAAATTCAAACGAGGTTCCATGACCATTATTGATTGGGTTAGCCCACAAAGGACTCTCTCTCTGGAAGGAAGGAAGGAAGGAAATGAACTGCGGAAACTCCTCCATCTCCGACGGCTATTCGGTGAGATACTTCCTCTTCATGTTTATTTATTTTTCATATATATGCAGTAGATGTTTACGTGGGGTTTGATTTCGAGGCTTCGTATAATGTTATTTTTTATTATCTAAATTTTAATTTTCGTTTAAGCTTTTTTCATTAACCTTCCATAAGATGATAACTCTACGGCTTCTGAACGGATTACCAGACCATAACTTCATATTAGCCTATTGTTGAACCCCTCACCCACTACTGGAGCTCGATCTCTCGCGTTTCAATGACATCAAAACTGCAAACAACAATGATTTGGTGCTAAGCAAGTAATATATTTGTAAGCAGGTCATATTCCTCCTCCATGATTTTTATTTTTCTCTTTTGCTTCATGGAAAAATCTCCTATACACACCTTTTTTGGTGTGTAATTTTAACAAAGTGGTCTAGCAAACTTTAATTGTTACTGGTTTTGTAGATATAATTTGTTAGTTTGTTTATGTGCTGATTCAAGTTGACTAGTGAATATACTTCTTCTTTTTTTTGCGTAGTTGAAATTTTGCGAATGGGCCCTTGATCTTCAAGAGGTTAAAGGGACAAAATTGGATAATTTATTGAATACTGATTTTGAGCCATGCCTTCAGGCACGGGCATGCACTATCCGGACCTAAAGCATATATAGTAGTAAAATTTAGGGTTCTTAACAATAGCACTTTCCTGTTTAAAGCTAAGCTGTAATACATCAATTTGAGGTAGAACTCCAGAATCTCGCTTTCTCTGTTCTTTTCCTCCTCGACTTTTCTCCATTTGTAATTGGCAGAGTCTCTTTAGTAATCATAATATATTATTTTCAAAAGTTTTCCGCCTAACATTAGTAATCATAATATTATTTGGATTTCTTTTCACTTATATATGGTTCCTGTCATCGAAATGTATTGTGGGAGAATGACTTGTCTCGTAAAGCAAAAAATAAGTGTTTAAAAATGAAAAATCTTAGCGGAACCGGATCTTTATGGTTGTTTATGAGTTTTGCTAAATATCAGTTTTGGTGATGCGAACATGTTTTAATAAAATACTTACAAAATTAGACGTCAATCCCAAAGATGGTATATCTAGATTCAAGTGGAAATACCACCTAGGGTGGTGGGGGGTCCAGATCTTCGGCAGGATCAGAGCTCGTCAAGGCGTGCTATTGATGCCCCATTGACCTCTAGGGAGGCGGTCTCATAACTCAATTCTCCGGACTCTTATACTCTCTCTTGCAGATTGTTCTAGCTCCAGGTGGGACAGTACTCATGTTGGAGCTTCAGTCCATGCCGAATATTTGCTGCAGGTTTGGAACTCCATGGTCACACCAAAAAAACATATTGCCAAGCTTGGTCGCCCTCTCCTTTCCTTTTTGCTTAGTAGAAACAGCTTCATCCGAAAAATGGTGTAATGGTTTGCTAAGAATAATTAATTACAATTCGAAAATGAACAGCTTTTCTTCCGTCTTTTTGTCTAGTTTTTAGCTAATTGTGGTTTCTGTTGAGGCTTAATTCAATGATCAAAATTATATATTTGAGCTTGTCAATAACATTAACCATGCTCTCATGCAATTTCCAAATTAGTAGACCATGATGACCTTGAGTTTAGGCAATTTTGTTGTTGGTACACCATCTGCATTAATAATGTTGCTTTCATATACCAGTTGAGTAGCTGGTTGGTAACCACATGGCCTAAATAGTGGCTCGGCTGCAGGGTTAGTTCTCGGTTAAAAAAAAAAAATGTTGCTTTCATATAACAGTTGAGTAGTTGGTTGGTAACCACAGTTACCACATGGCCTAAATTGGGGTCAAGCCGTGTTATATAATTGCACACGTAATTACATGCCACTCGTTTTTTTATTTTTTCCTTATTAATTAAAAATGAGTAAAATTCATGGTCCTAAGTAGATCACTCACAGGAATTTTCATCATGCTATGGCTGAGAATTGATTTTACACTAATTATATACTACATTCGTCTTTTTTTAAGAGTCCAGTTTCGTAATTCTAATTTAGTAAGAAGACATCATCATTACATCTTTCACATTAACTCTTACCTCAATTTTTCAAAATTATCCTCCACTTTTACCCGTTAACTTTTCAAAAGGACAAAAGAAGATTTACAAAGTCTTATACCAATTAAAATTTTAAAATAGACACTTATTAAGAAACAACTCAAAATGAAATACTGAATTCTTATTTGGTGACGGATAGAGCAGGTGTTTACACCCAAATTTGGCACCGAAGGAATGAACTGTCACGTGGTGCTTTTTTGAGCATGAGAATGACCGAATTTGATCGTACATTCGAGATTATTAATGTCTTGTTTGGATTGGAACTTGAAAAAAAAAATTCAACTCCAAAAACACTCATTACTCCTACTTCCAATCATAACTCTTATCTCTCTCCACTTATTATCCATATCTCCAACCATTATTCTCATTTCTCTCTCTAATCATTATCTCTATCTCCAATTATTACCCTAATTCTCTCTCTATTTGTTACCTAAAAAATCAAACTCAAAATTTTTTGAGTTTCCATCCAAACGAGGCATAAGGTTTTTTGGGCTTTGCTGCATCGAATAATATCTTTTTTAGATTACTTTTATTGGGCCAGTCTGGTTTTTTAAAACTAAAATGGGCTTGGGCCCGTTTGTTTCTGAAATAAACAATGGGCTAAATGGTTTGAATTGGATTAAATCTAGGGAAAGTTGGGCAGTCCCAATTTCGCCGAGAAGTCTGGCCCATGTAAAATTGGCAGTTAGCTTATTACAAGGAGAGTTTAGGCTGTGGCAAAGACCATAGATATTCACACCCAAAAAAAAAAAGCCCATAGATATGTAACATCCCCTGAAGTTTTTCCAGTGAGGACAAGCTCGTCAGGATTACTGCACCCCTTGAGACCCTGTTTGGATTTTGAGGGAAGTTTTTAAACGTAATAAGTAGATAGAGATATATAGAGAAAATCTATTAGAGACCGTTTCTAGGAGTTTTGAGATCCCAAAATGAACAAGCCCAAATGATTCAAGAAATGAAAAATTATCCAACCACTTCCAACCCATTGAATTTGATCGGGAAGGCACTTGAGCTTTGGTCATCCTCAGAGATTCTAGGGACATGAATGGGTAGCGTCGTATTTCCGTTGCACCCAAAAAAAAAAAAGGAAGAGAAAAGAACGGGTAAAAAAATTTAGAATTTGGCGCAAAATTAATGAGCACGATTTTTTTTTGAATAATGACATAACCTCTAAAAAATGCTAAAAGTTAAGCAAAACGGGGTCTAAATGTTGTGTAACCAGAACGGAAATAAATTACAAAATCTTCTCATCAATGGGTTACATCCATTCTCCATTTTGAAGAAATAAAGATGGATGAGAGATACTTATGTGGCCCTCTAAAAATATTTTGTTCGTCTAAATATAGAGGACGAAAAGTAAAATTGAAGACCAAATTTGTAAAAAGAACGACGAGTTCCTTCAAGATTCTACCAAAAAATAAAAAAATTTAAAAAAAAGGATAAATTACGAAATATTTCTTCTATGTGTCACATCCATCATCCATTTTGGAGAAATAAAATATGAGTTTGAAATGCTCCGAACTCTCTCTCTTCTCTCACTCTCTATTTTACCTATTATTTGCACTCAGGGCCGGCTCTGGGCTAAGGCCCAAGAGGCCGACGCCTTAAGCCCCCCAAAAATGTGTAGAAATTAGGGCCACCTACTTTTTTGGGTACCCATTATATATGTCTAATCTTTTTAGGTATAGCAACATTAGAGACCCATTTTAATACCTAAACCACCTATTTTTCACTTAAGGGACACAGGCCCAAAAGTTGGGCCCAACCTGACTTGCTCAATCAGAGGAAACGAAAAAGGAAAAAGAAAATGCAGATCACGGGCGGCTATCTTCATGTAGAGCCCCTTGAAAAATGATCCCATGTGGTGATTTCCTCGATAAGTTTTATGCATATTTTAGAGATCAAACTAAAATGGAAGGAGATGAAATAGAGATCAAAGGAAAAAAAAACAGGATCAGAAATTAGTATTTGCATGGGTTTTTTCCTCTGTCGAATACATGCATTTGGCTTTGAAAAAAATTATTTATCTACTTATTATTTTATTTTCGTAAATTTTATTAAGGGCCTCATTATCTACGTTCGTCTTAAGCCCTTAAAATCTCAGAGCCGACCCTGTTTGCACTCATAGCACGTCACACTTTTCTGCACAATCACATGCGCCCTCTTTACTCTCTTTACTCTCCATCACCCATTTTGCTCCTAAACCTAACGACACAATTGGCCCACTCACGTGCAAGATTACACTCACAGGTAGGGCTGCAAACGAACCGAGCCACTCGCGAGCGGCTCGCGACTCGGCTCGTTAATAGCTCGTTCGAGATCGACTCGGTTCATAAACGAACGAGCTCGAGCTCTACTACCTAGCTCGTTTAACAAACGAGCCGAGCTCGAGCTGCCTTAAACTCGGCTCGAACGAGCTCGCGAGCTGACCTTTATATATATATATATATAATATAATATATGTATCTGTATGTATATATATACATTTCTCACGCATACCGAGCCGAGTACAATGTTTCGAGCCGAGCTCGAGCCAAGTTTGTGTAGCTCGAGTCGAGCTCGAGCTGATGTATATTCTGGCGAGCCGAGCTCGAGTTGCGTGAAACTCGGCTCGGCTCGGCTCGTTTGCAGCCCTACTCACAGGTCACAACAGATTTGTCTCCGGCAAGAAAAGCATCTACATTGTTAGAGCAAGTATATCAGATTAGGCAAAAATTGAGCTAAAATTGCCCATGAACAGTGCATATTTTTCCTTTTAACTACCCATATCTCTTTCAATACTACACCAATACTATTTATTTTACCTATTCTCTATTAAAATAATACTTTCTTTTTCTTTTTCTTCTTTTCTTTTCACTTTTTTTCTTCTTGTGACAGGAGAGAAAGAGAGGCTAGAAGAGAGAGAAAATAATATTAAATTTATAAATGGTGAATAGTTCTTAGGTAAATTTACCTAAGCCCTGTTGCAAAATTTATTTTACCTAACCTAAAAAGGAGCTATTGCTAACCTGGTGCAATGCACATTTTTGGTTTTTGGTTAGGTAAAATACCTAAGATGCTATTTTACCTAATCTAGTGTACATGCTCATCATTTATCAACTTCAATTTCAATTCAAAAAACACTTCAGTTTCAATCCAAGTGTAGGGAAAGACTACAATACACATTTTTTATTTGGATATGTATCATATGCATTCCTAAAATGTTATGAATTATAGAGAAAATGTTACGAATCGTATTGCTAAAAAGTTATGAATCGTATAAAGGTTACGAGATACACTAAAATGTTATGAATCATAATGAAAATGTTACGAATCGTATTGCTGAAAGGTTATGAATTCTAGAACAAAAGTTATGAAACACACTAAAATGTTATGAATAAATCATAAAATAGGTGCATATGGTACACTCTTTTAAAAAGTCTATATTGTAGACTTTCCCCCGACGTATTTGTTTGTTTGTTTGTTTTTCTTTTTGATGATTTGGGCGGGTAGTTGTTTGGCTTGGGATTTTGATGGAGGATGGGTTTCTCAGAAGTGTTTCGAGGAGAGTTTGAGTTGAACTCATCTATCTGTTTCTTTGCACTGTGTTTGGTTTGCAATTTTGAAATAAAAAAATTCTATAAGTTTGCATAGTTATTCGTCTTTTGTAATTTTATTAACATTTTAACAAACTCTTTTATTTTTTGAATAGAGGTACGTTATGTACATTCAAAAAGTAAAAATAAGTAAAAAAAAATTGACAAAAAAATCACTAAAGACGAAAAAACACGGACGACGAAATAGTCAAAATTTTTGGAAAGATTATTTATGAGAGGAGAACCAAACAAAGTGTAAGGCTGTGTTCCAGAACAAGAAAAAGAACTTATTTTTTGTTGAATAAAAAGGGTTGTTCCTGAAAATAAGAAGCTGGGTACTTATTTTGGTAGAATTTGTATAGATAAATACCGGCCGATTTCCGGCAGCCGCGCCGGGCCATCTCCGGCCACCGGACGGCCGATCCGACCCGTCCAAAAATTCTAAAAAAAAAAACCAAGGGGGTAATATGTACACAGAAAATGGTGCTTGGATCAAGCACCCTACACACCTCGGATGCCGTTGATTCCCGCGTAGGCCCCCTTGGTTTTTTTTTTTAGAATTTTTGGGCGGCTCGGATCGGCCGTCCGGTGGCCGGAGATGGCCCGGCGTGGCCGCCGGTACGATTTTCCTCCGCCAGCGCCCAACACAATAGCAACAGTCTTATTTTGTGTATACGCCAACTTCAAGCTCAAAAATCATGTGTTTACGCAAATAATTTTCTTATCACTATGGATCTTATTTGATAGATCTCATTGAGATCTTTAATACGGTGCGGATTTTTTTTTTTTTTCATTTACATTATTTTTGAATTTGAAAATGTGAAGTAAATTTTGTATTTGAATTTTGTGGAAGACCCTTATTATTTTCGAAAAAGAAGTATGAGAAATAAGTACTTATTTTTTAAGAAGGTTTCCGGAACGTAGTCAAAGTTTTTTTTGTGAAGAAAGTTGATCCGTTTCGGTACAGCTTTGGCAATGTTCTCAAACCAGTAAGTTTAACAGTACAGAAAAAGGGTACAGATTTTGAGTACAGATTTTGTGTGGGGCCCACTACGGGTCCCACACAAATGATCCGAGCCGTTCATTAAATGTAAAACAGTTTTTCAAGGTCCCCCGCGAAAAATAAGTTCAATCCGATACTTATAGATGCTTAATCCAATTATAGAATGTTTCATTAGCCGGGAATCGAAATCAAAAGTTAGATGATTGGATTAAGCATCTATAAGTATCGGATTGAACTGATTTTTCGCGAGTGCCTTTGAAAAATTGCTTTACATTTAATGAACGGTTCGGATCATTTGTGTGGGACCCGTAGTGGACCCCACACAAAATCTGTACTCAAAATCTGTACCCTTTTTCTGTACTGTTAAACTTACTGTTCTCAAACCCCACGGTTATTGCTTGCGACCTTAATGTGCGTCAGAATAAGATTACCCCAAGCGTAGGGCTAGGTCGGTTGAAAGCATAATTCAACCCGGAAGTCCGGGATCGATTCCACAGGGAGCGCGTCCATAACTTTGCTTTGGAGATTAGCGAGTGTCGAGAGTTTTAGCGTTAGGGCCGCCAACCAAATTCGGCGTTGAGACGACCAACTGAGTGATTTGGAAATATGGCTACTTAACCTAACTACGGCTTTTTAACTGGAGATTAACTAAAGATTAGGTTAAAAGATAACTAACACCCATAACTCAAAAGCACCCTTGTTCCTCTCTTTCAAAATGACTGGTAAACAGATTAGGGTTTTGGGGACATTTTGACAAACGCTCGGAAAGACATAGCCCTAAGCATCACGTGTGGCAAGAAATCGAAACCCTTGCCTACAAATGATCAAAGGGGTTAACATCTCCAAGCTTTGCTACGTAAAATTACCCTAAACCATATTTACTCTTTGAAAATGAAGTTTAGAGAGAGAAGAACAAGGAATACCCTTGGTTACAGGATGTTAATCATTCCATAACCTAATCTTGCTACACTACTCACACATAATCAAAGGAGAAGTGAAATGAACAAGGGTAAGGAAAGGAGAAAACGAAATCATGCTCAAATTAGAAATAAACACTTGATTAATGAAGATCCCAAGGTTACTTACAACTTTAATGAAGAGCAACCACCCCTAAACCCACCAATCAATGCTTCATTAATGAGAGTTTGAGAGTTGGAGAAGAGAGGGAGGTAGAGAGAGAAAGAGCTAGCTCAAAATGATGTAAGATAACCCTAAAAACGTGTAAAGGGGGCTTATATAGTACCCCTTTTTAGTTACAAAAGAAAAAGAAAAAGAAAAAGAAAATAGAAATCTGCAGAAACTGGGGAATGTCTACCGGTAGGCATTGGTCACCTACCGGTAGAACGGCTTCGTAGCAAAAGTTGAGGCTGCTTTAACTGGATTTCTACCGGTAGGCATTGATCTCTACCGGTAGACATTGGTCGTTTCAGAATGATGCAAAATGGTGGCCTCACTGATCTGGAATTGAACCGGTAGACATTAATATCTACCGGTAGACATTCTCCTTTGGCCAGTCCTTCTCAGCAGCTCATGTCAGGCTTTGTTCTGGGGCTTCCACGACAATCCCCAAGCTCCGGAATCGCTCCGATTGGAGCCCTCGGATCACGGAACGTTGTTGGAGCGAAACTTGGCTTTACTCAAGCCTTATTCATAAGGAAAACTTGTAATCACCAAAAACGCACCTTTCGCGCAATATCAATAAAAAACAAGGAGTTATGCGCGTGAGCGTGGCAAAAATGAGCGAGATAAGCCCGATTATTTACACTATCACGGGCTTATCACACCCCCCTACTTAGACTTTGCTAGTCCCTAGCAAACGATGTAAAGCTCAAGAAAGACTACCAAATCTTCCCATTTGATCAAAAGGTACGAAACATATGCTTGATATTTCAGAAGAGCAAGGGTTAAAATTAATTCCGTCTGACAGTGCAACAACTCATCCCAACAACATGCCATGAACTATATCTATCAGAACTTATGCAAGTGAAACACGTGAGTAAGCTGAGCAAAGCGAGCTTCGATTCCAGTCCTCACAAGGGTAACACTCCAAAATAACCACAACCCTCAAATAAAGCAAAACGTATCCCATGCTTAGATACAAAAGGCTAAAGCGAAACAGGGGCCCAAACAGTTACGCTAGCAGTCAAAGGAAAGCTCAACAGGAAATTGAAACAACGAAATGCAAGAACAGACATAGCTAAAAGTAATAAAAGATTCCGAAAAGCATTGCATAGAGACACCAGTGCACTTGAAATCAACAAAGGTCTTCGAGGCTTGTAATGAGTTCGGTTAGCAACAGAAAACATGATAAGCAAAATGGTTACCGGTCTATGCTAGCTCGGTGGACTACCCCACGACCGGAATCACAAAAGACGACCGCCCCCCAATTAAAAGCAATCAGTTCGACACGACAAGACTAAAGACAGAAAATTAAAACAGACTCGAAAAGCAAAAACAAGACTCAACCACCGACTCGATAAACTCAAACTAGAGTTACTACGAACTCCACCACTACCACATACTACCACCATCACAATCACTGAGCTCCAGGGCCAAAAGCACGCTCAAACATCCCCGGATCATACTGCTGCTCCACCTCCCGAATCTCATCCTCATTGAGCTCATCCTCCGAATAATTAGGGCTACGGTGCTCACCAATAGCCCTGTCCGTTGCGAACTCCGCAGGGGGCTCATACCTCCTCCCTGTCTGCTCAGCCATCTGCTCATAAAAGAAGCTTGCCTTGTGGTCCGCCTTCCTTTGGTCCTCCTGAACTTCCGCCGTGCGGCACAAAAGCTGACACAAAAGCCTTTTCAGCGTCGACCCTTTCTTCTTCGGAGCATAGCTAGAAGGCACATTGGACGTGCCAGCCTGAGGGTCCTCTTGGGCTTGGGCACGGGCCTCCCTCATTTTCGTTACGTTTGTCCTGCTCTTGTTCTCTGAAGTAGCATTAATGATGCCCGGCGAACCCGGGTCAAGTCTTTGGTTGTCGAGGGTGAGGCCGTTGCTTAGGCACAGCCGGGTAATCATGGCGGGAAAGGGGAAGTTCAAACCTTTTCTGTACTCATGTTTGAATTGTACGAGCTGATCGAAGATCCATTGGGCAAAGTCTATGGTCTCATTTTCATTCATGAACACGTAGAGCAACTCCAATTCCTGCTCATACGGGGTTTTCTCCATACCGCGGGGGAACAGGTTGTAGTGCAGGACCTTATTCATGGTCCGGTATTCATCCTTTAAGTCACCCCTTATCTCGGAACGCATCCCCCCCTCAAAAACCTCAGCGTAAACCACGCTCATATCCATCAACTCCCCACCAGGCCGAGGATAGGTGATGGTTTCCTCCTCCGGCCTAGTATAGCCCAGGTATGCAGCAATAACGCTGGGGGTCACTACTATGTCAACACCACCCACAGTGGTCTCGATCTTAGCATTAGCTATGTCGTATTTCATGCGAGAAAAGAAATCTACGACCCAGATTTTAACATACCCCACAATCTCTTCGAAAAAGTGCTTCATACCTTTCTCCTCAATGATTCTGATGTACCCATTCTCGGCCAAACTGTGCTTGCAGACTTGTCGCTCGCAAGTTACTTTCCGTCCCTTGAGCGTGGCTACCCACTCCATGTGTTTCTTCCTCTCACCCTCCTCATTTCTCTTCTTCCTCCGCTCCTCGTTCTGTTCATTGGAGGAGCCCTCGCCCCTCTTCCTTGTGGACATATTAATCACTTTTCTCCCCCCCTCAGCCTTGGAACGATCGTATGAACGCATTGCCCCAGACATGGCGAAAAGGTAGCAGAGGTTTTTGGACCTAGGGTTTGGGAATTTGAGTTTGGGGGTGGTTATGGAGGTTTAGAGATGAAGAGAGATGAAAAGATGGGGTCTGGAGTGAGAAATTCATGGGTAATTTCGAGTGGAGAGAGAGAGAGTTACCTGGGGTTGGATGGTGCAGAGATGGGGAACAAGACCTTGAAATTGAAGGTGGGGTGGGGAATCTATGGAGGATTGAGGAGGATTCTGAAGATTTAGTGGAGTTTTTGGGTAGGATTCGGCAGTGGAGAGGGAGAGGTTAGGGTTTCGTGGGTTTTGGAGGGGTTAGAGAGAGAAAGAGCAGTTTAATCTGAGGTTGGGACCAGAAAATGAACCGACGGGGCCTTTTATACTGTTCGCGGACTGGCGCGACCTACCGGTAGACATTCTAACTTGGTCAACTGCTGGCTTCACTGATCTCCATTTGTATCGGTAAGTATTCAATTCCTACCGGTAGACATTGTAAAATCCTGTCATCTGCAGATTGGCCCACAGCACTTCCCAACTTCCAAATCCCACACCAGTCAAGCTCAAAACCTAAAATCACAGCCCCGACCTTCCTCCAACCAACCGGTATCCTAAGCTTAACAAGGAATTGGGTTTGGACACAGGCTCAAATAAGGATCAAGGGTGATAAAATGCGGTTTAATCACAAAAACAATGCCTTGTATCATTTTTTCAAACAAACCTTAGCCTCATTTGCAATGCATGACCGGAATCAAAATTACCTAAGTATGTACACGAGAAGAAAAGGCCTAAACTACAGGCGCGAAAAGCAAGGAAACATGGGATACAACAAAATGAATCTCCACTCTGTATGCTTAACCGACTCAAATGCACTTTGGAGATATGATACACACGGTTCATGTATATGCATCCGGGATGAGTTGCACAAATTTTCAATGGTGTATACACACCGAACCCTTGCTACTTACGAACACAGAATGAGCATATGCTAAGTAACTCCATACATGGGAAGATATCGCAAAAAATTTTAAATTCCTACGCAAAAACGAAAACATAAAGCATAAACATAATCTCCCCCCCCCCCCAACTTGAAATGAGTAGCGCCCTCGATGCACAAAGACGTAAAATAAGGAGATGGGGACAAAAAATCTACCGACGGGGTGGAATGTCAACCACCCGATACCTCGACCAAGTTGGAGGATTTTGCGTCATTGTCACCGTCCGTCCTTAGCAGAGCTTCCAAAGCTCGTTCCTGCAACAGGCTTAAAAACCAACCACGTACCGGGAGATAAAAGACATTAGTACCGCCGGCTCGTGATAGCCGGCACAAAAATTATTATGTACAAGAATTTAAACCACCGAATCGTCATGTGATTAAACGGGTACTACTTTTCTCCCCATGTTTCGTTTAAGGTGTCGCAAAGCAAAAGAGACAACACCCTAGGCGAAACATAGGTGGCTATACCGGACCACAAAAAATTTGCCCTTACGAACCGGAGCTGGGTACACGACTTATTTGAATAACGGCGTGCGAAGCTATAAACCCAAGTCAATGATGGGTACCTCTGACGAGGCCGGGCCTTCCAAACAATTAAGTCCAGAAGTACGCAAAAGCTCCCCGTGAAAACATGTTTAAAATCTTTTTCAGACCAACGGACTATCAACATAAACCGGATTCATTAACTCTTCAACCGTATCCTCCACCGCAAAGTTTTCTAAAAATGGCTTTAAGCGCTAACCATTGACTTTGGAAATAAAACCACTTGCGGGGTCCAAAATTTCAACCGCCCCGTGTGGAAAAATTTTATGCACAACATGGGGGCCCTCCCAACGCGACCTCAACTTTCCCGAAAAAACATGGAGTCTAGAGTTATACAACAACACTTTTTGACCTTCCTCAAAATTTTTTCGTTGGATGGTCTTATCATGAAAAGCTTTGACTTTGGATTTATAGATGTTAGTGTTATCATACGCATCCCTCCTGATTTCCTCAAGCTCACTAAGTTGGAGTTTACGGTGAGCACCGGCATCGGGCAACCGGTAGTTCAAAGATTTAATAGCCCAATATGCCTTGTGTTCCAACTCAACCGGGAGGTGACACGCCTTACCGTAGACAAGCCGATAGGGTGAAGCGCCCAACACAGTCTTATACGCGGTCCGGTATGCCCACAAAGCATCGGTCAAACGTTGTGACCAATCTTTCCGGTTTGGATTAACGGTTTTTTCTAAGATATGCTTTACCTCACGATTGGTGAGCTCGGCTTGGCCGTTGGTCTGCGGGTGATAGGCGGTGGAGACCTTGTGAGGAATTCCATACTTCCTCATGAGGGCTTCGAAAGAGCAGTTGCAAAAGTGAGTGCCTTGGTCGCTTATGATGGCTCGGGGCATCCCAAACCGCGACAAGATGTGCTCCTTAAGAAAGCCGACCACCACTTTGGAGTCATTGGTACGAGTGGCAACGGCTTCAACCCACTTGGATACATAGTCCACCGCCAAGAGAATATAGAGGAAACCGTCAGAATTTGGAAATGGGCCCATGAAGTCAATTCCCCAACAATCGAACACTTCTACTACTAGGATATTGGTGAGGGGCATCATATTCCTCCGAGTCACCGCACCTAGTTTTTGACATTGCTCACATGCGCGGCAAAAAGCATAAGCATCCTTGTGAAGGTTCGGCCAATAGAATCCGCATTGGAGAATCTTGGCAGTGGTCTTCTTATGGGAGAAATGACCGCCGCACGCCTCGGTATGACAAAATGAGAGAATCCCTTGGTGATCTTCGTCGGGCACACACTGCCTAATGAGTTGATCCGAGCAATATTTGAATAGATAAGGATCATCAAAGAAAAATCTTTTCACCTCACTAAGAAAGAGCCGTCAGTCTTGTGGGGTCCAATGGATTGGAATTCGCCCGGTGACAAGATAATTTACGATGTCGGCATACCATGGGCAACTAGATACGGCGAAAAGTTGTTCATCCGGAAATGTATCAACAATCGGAAGCTTCGAAGAAGAATCCCCGAACTCAAGACGGGACAAGTGATCCGCTACGACGTTCTCCACCCCCTTTTTATCCTTAATTGTGATATTGAACTCTTGGAGCAACAAAATCCATCGGATTAACCGTGCTTTCGCATCTTGCTTCGTGAAGAGGTATTTCAAAGCAGCATGATCAGTGTAGACAACAATGGGGGATCCCACCAAATACGACCGGAATTTGTTTAAGGCAAAGACGACGGCAAGCAACTCTTTTTCCGTGGTGGAATAGTTCATTTGAGCTTCATTCAGGGTCTTGCTCGCATAATAGATGACGTATGGATTCTTGTCTTTCCTTTGCCCGAGAACCGCCCCTACCGCGTAGTCACTAGCATCACACATGAGCTCAAATGGCAAACTCCAATCCGGTGTTTGCACAATGGGAGGAGAGATGAGGCTGGACTTCAACTTCTTGAACGCTTCTTCGCAAGCCGGGGTCCACTCAAACGGGGCATCCTTAGAGAGAAGGTGGCACAACGGCCTGGAGATTGCACTGAAGTCTTTGATAAAACGCCGATAAAAACCGGCATGCCCGAGGAAGGAGCGGATATCCTTAACACATTTTGGGGTCGGGAGGGTGGCGATAAGATCGATCTTGGCCTTGTCAACTTCAATCCTCTTTTCTGATACAATGTGGCCCAAAACGATACCGTTAGTCACCATGAAGTGACATTTCTCCAATTGAGCACCAAATTTTTCTCCTCACACCTCGCCAATACCTTCTCCAAATTTTCCAAGCAAGCTTTAAATGAGTCGCCAAACACCGAGAAATCATCCATAAAAACCTCGACAATCTTCTCGATCATATCACTAAAAATGCCCATCATACACCGTGAGAAGGTTCCGGGCGCATTGCATAAGCCGAACGGCATACGACGATAAGCGAACGTCCCAAACGGGCAAGTGAACGTCGTTTTCTCTTGATCGGCTAAGGCGACCTCAATCTGGTTATACCCCGAATATCCATCCAAGAAGCAATAGTAGGCGTGCCCCGCAACCCGTTCCAAGATTTGATCAATGAAAGGCAAAGGAAAGTGATCCTTCCGGGTGCTAGCATTAAGCTTCCGGTAATCAATACACACGCGCCATCCGGTTGTGACTCGGGTAGGGACTAACTCGTTGTTGGCGTTGGGCACCACGGTGATGCCGGATTTCTTGGGGACCACTTGGATAGGACTAACCCACTTGCTGTCGGCGATCAGATAGATAATACCCACATCTAAGAGTTTCAACACCTCCGCTTTCACCACATCTTTCATTATGGGATTCAAACGGCGTTGTGGTTGGCGAGAAGGTTTGACGTCATCTTCGAGGGCAATGTGGTGGGAACAAATTGAAGCGTCGATCCCTTTGATATCCGCAATAGTCCAACCAATAGCTTTAGTATGCCGCTTCAAAAGTTCAAAGAGTTGGGCTTCTTGCAAACCGTCGAGAGAGGAAGAGACCACCACTGGGTAGGTTTCATTTTCACCCAAGAAAGCGTATTTCAATGTGTCCGGGAGGACCTTCAACTCGAATTTTGGTGGTTGGACACTCGAGGGAAGGGTCTTGCACTCAAGAGGAGGCAACTCTTCAAATTTCGGAGACCATAAGTCCGTCCCGCAAACGTCGGCCATATCAAGCAGAGAACACAAATACTCCACTTCCGGTGACTCTAGAAATGTTACTTCTTCGGTGGTAAGACACACCTCTAACGGATCCTTGCGCAACACATTGTCCACATGCTCTTGGACCAATGAATCGATAAGATTGACTTCATGGATGCACTCATCGTCCCCCATTTGACTTCCGATATTGAATACGTTCACCTCCATCTTCATATTGCCAAAGGTAAGGTTGAGCAAACCACTCCGACAATAGATAACGGCATCGGCCGTGGCTAGGAATGGCCGCCCGAGAATGACCGGAGTTGATGTTGCCGCTTGAGAGGGGGGAACCGAGCAAATATCCAAAACAACGAAGTCCACGGGATAGAAAAAATTATCAACTTGAACAAGCACATCCTCCACCATTCCACGTGGGACTCTAATGCTTCTATCGGCCAATTGCAACGTCACCGGTGTTGGCCGCATCTCTCCCAAGCCAAGTTGTTCATAAACCGAGTACGGAAGCAAGTTCACACTGGCCCCGAAATCTAGAAGAGCTTTCTCAATCTTCTTGTCGCCAATGGTGAGTGAGATGGTTGGAAAACCCGGGTCTTTGTACTTAGGAACCACATTGGTTTGAATAATAGAGCTCACTTGCTCCGTCAAGAAAACCTTCTTTTGAACATTCAACTTACGCTTTTGAGTGCATAAGTCTTTGAGAAATTTGGCATACGTAGGAATTTGCTTGACCGCATCCACCAACGGTATATTGATTCTCACTTGCTTGAACAACTCATAGATCTCGGCATTGGTGTTGGCATGGGCCGGCGCCTTCAACCTTTGGGGAAACGGGGCCGGTATTTGGGAGGCGGGGGCCTTTAGTTCTTCCTCTTGAGATTTTTCCGGTTGCTCACCAACGGGAGAGGGCTCCGAGGTTGGTGAGTCAATAGAATGATCCGGAACTTGCACAACACTTGGTGTAACCCGTGGCTTGATAGGCTTGGGAGGAATGGTCTTATCAACTTCCTTACCACTCCGCAATGTTGTAATGGACTTGGCTTGCTTGGGACTAGGCACCGAAGAGCTCCCCACAAAATGTTGTCCTTGCGGATTTACTTGGGTTTGAGTCGGAAGTTTCCCCCTCTCTTGTTGAAGCATCCCCACTGTGTTATTCAACTTGGCCATTTGTTTATTGATTTCCCCCAATGCTTGAGTGGTTTGGTCATTGAGAGTTGCTTGACTTTGCACGAAAGAAGACATAATATCCTCCCATGACCGCTTGGGAGGTTGGAATTGATTTGGCCCATGAGGAGGTCCCGGTGGTGCAAACCCCGGTGGTTGTTGATTATGGGGAAACCTTGGCGCTCCTTGAGATTGGGGAGGCCGGAACGCTTGTTGTTGTTGTTGTGGGACTTGTGGAACTTGTTGAGGTCCGGGAGGTTATGGGTCGCTCCACCGGAAATTTGGATGAAGCTTCCATGCCGCATTATATGTTGAAGAATAAGGGTCAAACCGTTGATTAACGGCATTGACCTCCATTGGACCCGTTCCTTGGAGAATATCTTTGACGGCGGGGAGCATTTGGCAATCCCCCGTGGCATGCCCTGAAACATCACAGATAACACAAAATTCTTCCACCTTGCCCACCGAGGCCACCCCCGCAACTTTATTGAGTTGTAAATTTTCGATTTGGCGGGAAAGCTGGGCGACTTTGTGGGCAAGGTCATGTTGTTCATTGAGTTGAAATTTTCCGGAATTGCTCGGCCTCGAATTAAGCATGTTCCTCTCGGAGGGTTCCGAACAATCCCAGGATTGCATTTTTTCCGCCAACTCTTCGAAATAGTCCCACGCTGCACTAGGAGTTTTAGCCATAACTCCACCCTCAACCATGCTATCCATAAGGAGTCTAGTGCTCGGAAAGCATCCCTTTAACAAAATTTCAACTTTTTGAAAGGGTTCAAAGCCATGGTGTGGGATGGAGTTAAGCAAATCCTTACACCTTTCCCAATATTGATAAAACGATTCCCCCTCTTTTTACTTAAAGGTTTGAATTTGATTTATAAGCTCCTTTGTGAGATGAGGGGGAAAGAATTTCTTGTAAAAAGCCTTTGATAAATCTGCCCAATTTGCCAACGATTGGGGCCTCATATTATTTAACCAGAGTTTGGCTTTGTCCTTCACAGAAAACGGGAAGAGTTTAAGCTTTGCTGACTCTAACTGAGCAGGCGTGGAGACTATTGTCGAAACCATTTCCTCGAATGCCCACATATGAGTGTACGGGCATTCCTTATCTCTTCCGTAAAATGAAGGCATTGAGTTTAGGTGATGCATTTTCACCGTAAAATTATTCGCCTCAGTTGCGGCCGGAAGGACTATGGTAGGGGCCGGCGTAGTACGTGCCGGATTCAGATAATCACTCATAGTCCTTTCGGCCGCAGCCGGGTTGCCTCCACCACCGTTGCCTGCCATTGTTTCTCTCGGAGGGGATCTTATTACAAAAGGAGTTCTTTGGGGTGGTGGTGTCCTTGCCCTAACCCGACGAGGGGTTTTGGGTCGAGGAGGAGAAAAAGACCGGTGAAACCTTTTAGAATTAGGACTCCGAAAGGTTCCCCGGTGACCACCACGCATACACTTAGAATCCTTCCTCGAGAAACAACAGTTGACAAAGTAAAAATAAGCAGACAAGAGGGGCTAGGCCGCCACCTCCTAACAACAGCAAACAATGAGGGGCTATGCCGCCGCCTCAAAAAGTAAGTGCAGAAAGTAAAAAGGCAGTTTATACTTACGCTAGCTTCGTTAAACCTCAAGTTAGAGACACGCTCAGGTTAGAGGTATCCACTAGATTAAGTATAAACTACGTAAAGCAAAAGTTAAGCGAGATACTTACAGTGGTTTGGCGAACCTCCAATATAAGCTATAATAGAAAGCGCTCCCCGGCAACGGCGCCAAAAATGCTTGCGACCTTAATGTGCGTCAGAATAAGATTACCCCAAGCGTAGGGCTAGGTCGGTTGAAAGCATAATACAACCCGAAAGTCCGGGATCGATTCCACAGGGAGCGTGTCCATAACTTTGCTTTGGAGATTAGCGAGTGTTGAGAGTTTTAGCGTTAGGGCCGCCAACCAAATTCGGCGTTGAGACGGCCAACTGAGTGATTTGGAAATATGGCTACTTAACCTAACTACGGCTTTTTAACTGGAGATTAACTAAAGATTAGGTTAAAAGATAACTAACACCCATAACTCAAAAGCACCCTTGTTCCTCTCTTTCAAAATGACTGGTAAACAGATTAGGGTTTTGGGGACATTTTGACAAACGCTCGGAAAGACATAGCCCTAAGCATCACGTGTGGCAAGAAATCGAAACCCTTGCCTACAAATGATCAAAGGGGTTAACATCTCCAAGCTTTGCTACGTAAAATTACCCTAAACCATGTTTACTCTTTGAAAATGAAGTTTAGAGAGAGAAGAACAAGGAATACCCTTGGTTACGGGATGTTAATCATTCCATAACCTAATCTTGCTACACTACTCACACATAATCAAAGGAGAAGTGAAATGAACAAGGGTAAGGAAAGGAGAAAACGAAATCATGCTCAAATTAGAAATAAACACTTGATTAATGAAGATCCCAAGGTTACTTACAACTTTAATGAAGAGCAACCACCCCTAAACCCACCAATCAATGCTCCATTAATGAGAGTTTGAGAGTTGGAGAAGAGAGGGAGGTAGAGAGAGAAAGAGCTAGCTCAAAATGATGTAAGATAACCCTAAAAACGTGTAAAGGGGGCTTATATAGTACCCCTTTTTAGTTACAAAAGAAAAAGAAAATAGAAATCTGCAGAAACTGGGGAATGTCTACCGGTAGGCATTGGTCACCTACCGGTAGAACGGCTTCGTAGCAAAAGTTGAGGCTGCTTTAACTGGATTTCTACCGGTAGGCATTGATCTCTACCGGTAGACATTGGTCATTTCAGAATGATGCAAAATGGTGGCCTCACTGATCTGGAATTGAACCGGTAGACATTAATATCTACTGGTAGACATTCTCCTTTGGCCAGTCCTTCTCAGCAGCTCATGTCAGGCTTTGTTCTGGGGCTTCCATGACAATCCCCAAGCTCCGGAATCGCTCCGATTGGAACCCTCGGATCACGGAACGTTGTTGGAGCGAAACTTGGCTTTACTCAAGCCTTATTCATAAGGAAAACCTGTAATCACCAAAAACGCACCTTTCGCGCAATATCAATAAAAAACAAGGAGTTATGCGCGTGAGCGTGGCAAAAATGAGCGAGATAAGCCCGATTATTTACACTATCACGGGCTTATCAGTTATCTAAATTTATTTATCAGTCTTGCTAACAGCAGGGACAATTTGCAGGGACCCGTGCATAGACAATCACGTTTGGCCCCATTTCGGGTCCGAAAAAAATCTAGTTCGCCCCTACGAATCCAAAAGTAACACTTACCGATATCCGCATGAGCTGATTTTTTACAGGGCCCTGTAAATTAATATTCAAAAATTTATGGATATTTTTCGGACTCGAAATGAGGCCAAACGTGATTGTCTCTGCACGGGTCACTGCAAATTGTCCATGCTCTTAGTATTTTTGTTTATTTATTAGGAGACCATGCAAGAATCCACGAGGTACATGAACTAAAAGTTTACGTTCGTTTGGCAAACTTGGTTGTGTTTGCCAAAATATCCAAAATTTAATCACACTAGGCCTCCGTTTGTTTGGGCGTAAAATGTTTTCCGGTAAAATATTTTACCTATTTTTTGATATTTGATTATGTAAAAATTAAGGAGTAAAACATTTTCCTTTAATTGGATGAAAATGATTTACTATTAAATCTTCCGTAAGTTATTTTCCGAAATAAACCTGATGTCTTCTACTGCCATTCTCACTGCTTAGTTTCCTCGATCGTCAGTTCTGACCCATGTTCAATTCCAATAATCTCATATTTTTCCACCGTTTAAACCCCCCTCTCTTTACATTAATTTGTCGATTTCTAAAAATATTTTACAACCAACCAAACATCAAAAAGTAAAAGTTTAAAATTTATTTTTTAAAAAAACATTTTACATCAAAACAAACGGAGCCCAGTTATTCGTTTGAAATTTGAATGCAACTGCCCTCTGAACTCTCTCTCTCTCTCTCTCTCTCTCTCTGAAATGAATGAGATAGACCAAAAAGTACCTAGGGGGAAAAGAGTAGGGGATCACGTGGCTAGGTGTAAACGATTACGTACTACTTTGGTTGCAGGTCAAATTGAACCTGTTTCTACAGGTCTTCCAAGTTCCATCGGCACAGCTTAGAGAGAGAGAGAGAGGGGCTAGAGGTTAGAAGAAGATTTGAGCGTGAGATTTGCAATAAATAGGGTGTTTGATCCCAAACACCCTACGCATATCGGATGCCGTTAATTCTCGCATAGGCTCTCTCGTTTTTTTTTAGAATTTTTGGACGGTTCGGATCGACCGTCCGGTGGCCGGAGACGGCCTGACGCGGCCATCGGTACGATTTCGGTGGGGGGTTTGGTCGGTCCCTATAGGTTTTCCGAGAGTTTAAAGACAGGAGTCGGTGGCGGCTGTTGGTGCACAGCTTTAGAGAATCTTTAGCTGACCCCACCCCTGGCCCGCTTGTGCGTGGTAGCGGGAAACGGCAAAAAAGAAAAAAAGAAAAAACCCTAACGATCAGAATTTGAAAATGATTTCAAACTAAATCAAGGAAAAAAGTTACACCAATTTTTTTGAATTTCATCTTGGATAGTTTTAGAAATAGTTGGATAAAAACTTTGATCTAATTTCTCTCAATAAGACGAATTAATATTTTATGAAACTTTCGCGCAAATCTAATGAATTAATTTTTTTAAATAAAGATAAAACGCTCGAAAAACCTTAAAACTAAGAAAAACAATACCCTAATACTATACTATTGTGTTTTTTTTTTGAACAGTACTATTGTGTTTTGGACTTCAAATTTTCTGCTTCAATTATGCCACATGTCCTGAATATTTCCTTTTTCAAAAGTCTTTCTCTTTAATAATTTTACTTTTGAAAACTTTGTCCATACCTTGACATAATTTATCTTCATAGGATTCCCTTTATGTCACAATCATGTTTTCTTTGATCGGCTATATGTCACAAAATCTTATCTTTATAGGATTCCGTTTATGTTATCTTATGCCAAAGATTATCACAAAATAAAAATAAAAATCTTATGCCAAAAAAGTCTTTGGTAAAAAGTAGGAAAAGGCTACAATACATATTTTTTATGCACCTCCAAAATATTACTCCTTTCAATTACCAAAAACAAATATTACTCCTTTCATCCCGATTTGTTTGTCCATTTTTGAAACTTCAACTTTTGAAGGGAACATAATGATTGCTATTTAAAAGTTTTGATTTTTCAATAATGCCCTTCAATTTCCTAGCATTAAATGAGAGTGTACATTCTCCAATGCATTATTTTTTGAAAGAGAAAGGACATTAAGAAAATTTTAACAAGTCAAACTCATATTGGACAAATATTTTAGGACACTTAAAAGTTAAAAAGTGGACAAACAAATTGGGACGGAGGGAGTATAATATATAAAATGGTCATAAGTCATATTGCTGAAAAGTTATGATTCTGGTACAAAGTCACGAGACGCTAGCTCAAAAATATTATGGTCCCGGTGAAAATGTTACGATTCCTAAATGTTACAAATTCTAAAAGTTATAAATTTTAATTATAAAAATTATGAGATGCATCAAAATTTTATGAATCATATTATTAATGAATCACACAATTAATAGATGCATATGGCACATACTTTTAATTGGGGTGTATTGTATACGTTAATTTCCAGGGAAAGACTACAATATACACCCCTTATTTGGGTGTGTATAATATACACTTCTAAAATGTTATGAATTATAAAGAAAATGTTACGAATCGTATTGCTAAAAAGTTACGAATCATATAAAGGTTACGAGATACACCAAAAGGTTATGAATCATAATGAAAATGTTACGAATCGTACCGCTGAAAGGTTATGAATTCTAGAACAAAAGTTAGGAAACACACTAAAATATTATGAATGAACCATAAAATAAGTGCATATGGGACACCATTTTAAAGGATATGTATTGTAGACTTTCCCATTTTTCTTTCTTCAATTCTTCTTTAAAATTCTCAACTATAAGTTCTTTTTCATACAATCCCATCTGAAAATATCAATTGGTGACATCGCTATACCATACATTGAAAAGTGCTTCTAGATCTCGAAGAGGAAATTATAATTCAAGAAAGTGCACGAAAAGTCACCCGTATAAATAACCGATTAAAATCCTTCCACCTTTCTGTACGAACTTTAATAATTTCAAAAATTAATAAAAAAGAATTTGCCGTTAAAAAAAAAACGTATTCAATAGGAACAAGTCTAGCAAAGGCCACAATATCATTACAAACCCAATAACCCATGTCTAATGGCAGACCCATGAATTTCCCTCACCAAGTCTGGCAAAGGCCACAATATTATTACCCATCTCTCTTTAGGCTAATATCAAAAACTTTTCTAACACTATCCAATTGTAAAGCCCCGTTTTCTTCATTCCTTCTCAATACTTCATTACTCATGCCTTCTGAATAATCAAAATCGTTCCTAATTTTGTGAGCTACTTTGAGGTGACGACGCGACACATAGCTCATTTGCTTTGAAGTAACCCATAAGATCACCACCCGCGAGCCGCGATGCGTTTTTTCAATTTATTGATCAATAAGTTATTCCAACTACTACCATCGTTTTTCCAATTTATTGATCAATAAGTAATTCCAACTACTACCATAACTCTCTCTGATTTCCTACCAAATGTGGCACATTTCCACCGGTAGTAACCTTGTAATGCATGTCATTGCCAACAACTTCGTTATCATCCTGTACAACAGATCGAATTGGTAAAATCTACATGTAGCTATTTTACATAGCCAAATGCCAAAAATATGTGTTTTCCAACATAATCAATAGAGGCGTTCTTTTGAACTAAACTTAAACTTAAATCTGAAAAGTTTGTTCTTATTTGATTTTTTTTTTTGCATTTGTTAGTTTTGCGCCAAATTTTTGTAGGTTATTGATTCGTCTCGATGAGAGGAATCGGAAAAGTATTTTTTTTTTTTACTTTTACCCAAATATTTTGAGAAATAACCATTTTTTAACAAAAAAAATTACATTTTTTTTTTACTTTTACCCAAGTACCTCTCCTAGTATATATGCCTACTGCCTAGTTACTATTCGCAAGGCATTGTTTTACTATTACTTTCTCTCTCCCTCCCTCTGGCTCTATGGAAGAAAACAAAAGGCAAGAACGAGAAAATGCAAAAGAAAAAAGAAGAAACAAGAACAATACTACATGTTTAATAGATGATTGGTAAAATAGAGCGGTAGTAAAAGTATTGTTGGAGTTTGGGGAAAAAAATAGGACTAGCTACTTTTAGGAATTTGGTCTCTAAAATTTATTTTGAGTTTCATTTTGGCGACCAAATTTCTGAAAAAGACAATAATGAATCCCTCTAAGATTCTCTCAAAAAAATAAAAAACGTAAAGAAAAAATGAGATAAATTACAATAAGTCTTTCTTTAATGTATCACATCAATTTTCTATTTTAACAAAATAGAGATCCGTGAAAAAAAAAGAAGAAAAAATCGAGATGGGTTGAAGATACTTTTAGGAGGAGTATTGCTATTGGTACCGACGGGTACCATAGGGAAATCGTACCAACGGCTGTGCCAGACCGTCTCTAGCTATCGGACGGCCGATCCGAGCCGTCCAAAAATTCTAAAAAAAAATTGAGGGGCTTATGCGGGAATCAACGACATCCGACGCGTGTAGTGTTTTGCGGAGAGTTTGAGTTGAACTCATCTGTCTCTTTAGTTTTTTTTGGCGAAGAAAGTTGATTTGTTTCGTCGTTTCGGTACAACTTTTGGTAATGTTCTCAAACCCGGCCCAGGGTTATCCAAATTTATTTGTTATGAGACCATGCAAGAATCGATAAATCGGAATCGGATACCAGTAGGTCCACAAACTAAAAGTTTAAGTTTTTAGTTGAGAATTTTAAAGAAGAAAGGAAAATCAATTAAACTGTACAAAAAAAAAAAAATTGTATCTGCTTATAAGGAATAATTTCCAAATTCTAATACCAATACTTCATCAGATGATACGGTTAATTTCATCTAGCAGTTGAAATCAATGGTCCAACATGCATCTTTATTTGGATATCATCTTTATATTAATGAAAAATGAAACAACACTAGTATTTGGCCCTTAAAGGAACAAATGGTTCTAAATCAGATGCAAAAAGTGATGTCTCTATGGCATCAGTCTTTAATTGGCATGCTTAGCTAGAGAAGCACAGAATTTAGAAAATGATGCAAGTAGTGGTGAAAAGCCTTTAATCTATGGGATTCTATTATTGCCTTTAATTGGCATGCTTAGCTAGAGAAACACAGAATTTAGAAAATGATGCAAGTGGTGGTGAAAAGCCTTTAATCTATGGGATTCTATTATTGCTATCAGAACAGAACCATTTTAGGAACAAAGACTGCTTTCATGAAGAGTTACCATGATGGAGTACCATTTTACCAAAGACTGCTTTTGAAAAAGATGATATAAAGAGAATCCTGTAAAGATAACATTATGTGACGTAAAGGGAATCCTATAAAGATAACATTATGTCAAGATCTGAACAAAGTTTTCAAAAGTAAAATTATTAAAGAGAAAAGACTTTTGAAAAAGTAAATATTCAGGACATGTGGCATAGTTGGAGCAGAAAATTTGAAGTCCGCAACAATAATTATTAGGGTATTGTTTTTCTTAGGTTTTTTAGGCATTTTGTCTTTATTTTTTTTAAAAAATTACGTTATTAGATTTGTGCCAAAGTTTTTGTGAACTATTGATTCGTCTCATTGAGTGGAATCGGATCAAAAGTAATTTTGTAATTAATTATTTAAAATAAAATCCAAAAAACCAGGCTTTTGGAATATAATCCCACGTGAAAATGATTAATTGGTGACATCGCTATACCATACATTGAAAAGTGCTTCTAGTCCTCAAAGAGGTAATTGTAAGTGGAGAAAGTGCATAAAAGTCACCCGAGTATAAATACACGAGTAAAATCCTTCCACCTTTTTGTACTAACTTATTCAATAGGAACAAGTCCAGCAAAGGCCACAATATCATTACAAACCCATGTCTAATGGCAGACCCATGAATTTCCCTCACCAAGTTTAGCAAGTCTAGCAAAGGCCACAATATCATTACCCATCTTCCTAACCATGTTGAGACTTAAGAGCTTACAACAACAACAACAACAGAACCCATAGAGTTCTCATTATGTGAATTTCCACGAAACAATCTCTCTAGTAGCATAGTTTCAAAAACTTTATTAACACTATCCAAGTGTAAAGCCCTGTTCTGTCGATTCCTTCTCAATACTTCATTACTCATCTCTTCTGAATAATCAAGATCGTTGGTTCTTTTGTGAGCTACTTTGAGGTGACGACGCGACACATAGCTCATTTGCTTCGAGTAACCCATAATAACATCACCACCCGTGATGCATTTTTCCAATTTATTGATCAATAAATTATTCCAACTACTACCATAACTCTCACCACTAGGTGCTTCTCTCTCCGATTTGCTACCAAAATGTGGCACATTTCCATCAGTAGTAACCTCGTAATGCATGTCATTGCCAACAATTTTGTTATCATGCCTGCACAAAACCATTCCTACATTAAACAGTCTTCGATTGGTAGTTCAAACATTTTATGAAACAATTGACCAGCAAAATCACTCAACCCATCATTTCCACCCAAACTTCCCAACATCAAGTACACGGCCATCGGTGCATTGCCCATGTTCAAATCCGAATCGACACCAACCCAGAAATTTGACAGAAATGTGTATGATTAACAGAAGATGGAGAAAATACAGTATTTGATTTAATGATGTACGTTTTAAATTTTGAAGGAGCATTTTTCAAATCAAAGGGCATAACATTCCATTCATAATGCCCAAGAGGAACAACAATGCAGTTTTATACCGACCTTTTTCTTCTATAGTACTTTCGCCAATATCCAGATTTCAAATAAGATTTAGAGAAAAAACTACACCGGATCGCTATCTATCCAATTGGTCTTTTCTACTCACAATAGGGTACCTCAATCAATGTCTCATCCACTTTAACACACCATACAGAGGCTTATAATTAATGACAAGCCTAGGAACGTTTCATTTTTTTCCAGCATTTTTGTTCACTTAATAAAAGAAGTGCAGCTAGCTAGCAAAAGCTTAGGAAAGGTGGTTGAGCCTTTGTCATGAAAACTTGCCATGATCGATGCAGTATCATTTTACCAAAAAGACTGGCTTTTGCAAAAGATGACATAAATGGAATCTTATGAAGAGAACCTTATGTCAGGAGGAGGAAAACCTTTCAAAAGTAAAATTATTAAAAAGAAAGGACTTTGAAAAATGTGAAAGGCCCTGTTCGGGCTTCGCAGTATATATCTAGGACAATTGGCATCCGGATTTAAAGCAGAAAATTTGGAGTGCGCAACAATAGTATTTGGTGTAATTTCCTGTTTAAAGCTACAATATTACGCCAGTGTGAGGCAACACACGAGAATCCTCTTATATATGCTTTCTCTTATTTTTCTCCACTTGATATTGGCAGAGTTTCTTTCCGAAAAATAAATAAAAGCATAAGCATGCACAACAGATTGAATTGATAAAATCTACATGTAGCATAAGCATGTATTGAATTGGGGCTAGTTCAGTTGGCCAGGAGTTTTGCATCTTATGAGGTTTGAGACTCCCGACTTTTCCTTTCTTTCTTTATTTCTACCCTATAATGGGCTTATTTCTTACTATTGGTTGAGTTGTTGGGCTTGGTTGTCTCGTGGACTCTCATAATTGATGTAATGTCCCGAATTTGTACTCTCTACTTCATATCTGATGTACAAATGATCTCTTATGTCGATTGACAAAAAAAAAAATGCAAAGAAAAAAAAGCGTTCTCCAACAGCATCAATACAGAGGCTAAGGTAAAATAATAAATACTATTTGCTCTAGTACGTACCTCTCCTAATATGCCTAGTTACTATTCGCAAGGCATTGTTTTTGTATTACTTTCTCCCTCCCTCTCCCTCCCTCCCACTTTGGAAGGAAAAAAAATGTAAAACCAGAAAATGTAAGAAGAAACAAAAACAATACATAGAGCAGTAGCAATAGTATTGTTGGAGTTTGGAAAAAAAAAATGGGACTAGCTAAACATTTTCTTTTTCAACAGGTGACTAGTACAAACTTAAGAAGGCATTTTTTGACAAGTTAAAATACCAACTCCTTCTATCCCAAAATATTTATCCGGTCCGCAAAACGAGAACTCAAAAGTAATGCATTTCTTTCAAGAAAAAATTTGAACTTTTTTCATAAATTAAAAGAACTCATCGATATCGAGTGAATTGTTGAAAAAAATTGAATTTTTCTTTGAAAAATTATATTATTTTTATGTCATCGTTCTACGAACTGGACAAATATTATGGGACGGAGGGTGCAAGCTCAACACGTGTTTGGCAGGTGGATTTTCCCATTTTCCAATTCCCATTTCTGCATTATGGGTGTTTGGCACTTCATTCCCGGAATGGATTTTGGCAAAATAGATTCACTAATTTTAACTAAGAAAACAGAATGCAAAATGAGGCCCGAAGGGGCTTTTCCCATTTTTGCATTTTCCCATTTTCGGTCAGGAGTAGCTTTTCCCAGTTTTGCCCTCCAATTTTTGGTTATAGGGCTCTTTTAGGGCGCTCGTTGAAAGCTATAAAGCCAAAAATTTATTATGACCATTTAGGATAAAATGATCTGAAAAATAAGATCTTTGCACTGGTTCAAACGGATTGAAAATTGGAACACTTAATTTTTTAATCATGTTTTTTAATATATAAATAGTGTAAAAAATTAAGTGCTCTAATTTTCAATCCGCTTGAACCAGTGCGAAGATCTTATTTTTCTAATTATTTTATCCTAAATGGTAATATTAAATTTTTGACTATAGGGCTTTCAACAAGCGCCCTAAAAGAGCCCTATAACCAAATAAAGAGGAGAGATATAAACAATACATACTTATATACTAGTAATCGATAAGTATATGAACCACCAGAAAATCTTAATAAAAATGAAGAAATGGTAACATAATAATAAAGGCCAAGGGCAACTTGGTAAAAAATCAACCCATAATTCATTTTCAACATTCATTCACCAAACACTACAACAATTTCAAAATACATTCTGCGTATATCTCTCTAATACTCGTACCATACTCAAAATACATTCTAGCCATAATTCAAAAAGTCAAAAAACTGAAAATGAAAAGACAAAAAATAGACTCCCAAACAACTCTGTAATTGTGGCTAGTTGCAGTAAATCTTTCTGTATATATGGAGCATTATTGATTGATAAAGGGGGCAATGATCAAGACCTCAACCACTTTTAACAGTTGGCAACGACCAAGACCCCAATCACATTAAGAATATTCGGCCCTTTGTAGTAGTGCGCGCCCTCTTTCTCTGGTATAAGCACCACACCCTTCTCTTGTCTTCTCTCTAGCTCAATCGTTTCTGTTTTCAGACGGAAAACATGGCTGCAACTGTCCTCGTCCCTGCTGCTCAGGAAGTCCTGAATGCCTTGATTCCACTTGCAACGGAACAGATTAAGCTGGCATGGGGTTTCAAAGGAGGCCTCCAAAAGCTCCAAAGAAGGTTAAACAACATCCAAGCTTTGCTACGTGATGCTGACAAAGGCCAAATCGGATCAGAAGCCTTGAAAGAGTGGCTCAAGAGTCTCACGTCAGTAACCTGCGATGTGGAGAATGTGCTGGGTGAGTTTGCGTACGAAGCTCTTCGAAAGAAGTTGGAGGTAGGAAACCGGATGAGGTACAAGGTACGCAACTTCTTCTCGCCCTCTAATCCGCTGGCATTTCGTATCAAGATGGCTAACAGGGTGAAAGATATCAATTTGTTATTGGATGAAATTTGCAAGGAAGCACGTCATATTGGTCTTAGCCCAGCAGATCAACTCATTAGGGCTTCTGTTCCGCCCATGGCCAGTAGCCAAACTACACCTTTTGTAGACAAACCTTGTGTGGGGAGGGATGGTGATGTCGCAGTAGTAAGAGACATGTTACTTGGCTCTAAAGATGATTTATCTGTCATTGCTATTGAAGGAATGCCTGGGCTTGGAAAGACCACACTAGCTCAGTTAGTTTACAAAGATAAGAAGGTTGTGGAGTATTTTGGTGATTACAAAATGTGGATTTGTGTCTCTGATGATTTCAAGGTTGAAAGGTTATTGAATGAGATGGTGCAATCTCTTTTTGGAGAAAAATCTGAGATACCAAACATTGAAGGGACAGTGAGAAAGCTTAAAGAAAAACTGAAGGAAAAGAAATACTTACTCGTATTAGACGATGTTTGGAACACGATTCCGCAAATATGGGAAAAATTGATTAGTTCTTTGAAAGGTATAGAGGGACCCAATGGAAGCAAAATTATAGTTACGACCCGTAGTGTGGATGTGGTATACGCAATGCGGGTGCCCAAATCTCTTACCCATAGTTTGCATAAACTGTCAGCTAATGATAGTTGGACCATGTTTAGGGAAAGGGCATTTGCAAATGGAGGACCGAGAGAAACTCAAACTCTAGTAGAAATTGGTGGAAGGATGGTTGAAAAGTGTAAGGGTGTGCCGTTGGCAATAAAGTCGTTAGGAGGTTTATTGTACGGCAAGAAATCTCTACCCGAATGGGAGTCCATTGAGAAGAGTGAAATATGGAGATCACTTGAAGGCGAAGGTCAAATTCTTCCAGCATTAAGGCTTAGTTTCCAGCACCTACCCTCCCCAAGTTTGAAACAATGTTTTGCTTATTGTTCTATTTTTCCAAAGGACAAATTAATATTTAAGGATAACTTGATTCAGCTTTGGGCTGGTCTAGGTTATCTTCGGTCTCTTTCAGAAGGGAATTTGGAGATGGAAGACGTAGGCAATGACTATTTCAATACCTTGTTGCGCAATTCGCTATTTCAAGATGTTGTCTTGGATGAGTATAATGAAGTTACTGCTTGCAAGATGCATGATCTTGTACATGATCTTGCTCTAGATGTCTCAAAAGGTAGTTGTTTGACTTTGGAAGCAAGTGAGGTTAAGGTCCATCCCGAGATTCAACATATGTCATTGTGTCTCAAGGAAGAAACAAGGTTAGAATTTTCAGACGGAACTATTGGGAAACTGAGGTCACTATTTTTAACTGGAAATCTCCCCCAAAATAATGAGGATGTCAAATCTATTCGTGCCCTGAGTATAGTAGAATCTGATGGGAAAGAGTTGTCGAGATCTATATGCAAGTTCATACATCTAAAATATCTTGACCTCTCAAAGTCTTCTTTTGAAAAAGTGCCTAATTCTATCACCAAGCTCTACAATTTGGAAACACTGAGGTTGCCATCGTCTTTAAATATTTTAGAAGAGATTCAAACAGAGTTCCATAAGTTGGTTAGCTTGAGACATCTTTGTGTGGAAGATACAGAAAATAGTAGGATAATGATTCCAACCATGATAGGGCATTTGACTTCTTTGCGGACATTACCATTCTTTTCTGTGGGTGAGGACGAGGGCCATAGAATTGAAGAGCTTGGAAGCTTAAGCAAGCTAAGAGGTAGATTACGCGTTTATGATCTCCAACATGTGAAAGACATTGAAGAAGCAGAAAGAGCTAAAATGTCTGAAAAATCGAAAGTTACAGAGTTGGAATTTCATTGGGATAGGAACCTTGGAATGTCGGACATTAACTATGGGGATGTGTTGGAAGGACTTAAACCTCACAAGAATCTTAAGGGTTTAATTCTCAGAGATTTCGGAGGACCAAGATTGGCATCATGGATGAGGAGTAGAGATAATCAATCGCTTCATAATTTAGTGAAGATCGAATTAATCGGCTGCCGATGTGAAGATATCCCAATACTCGGACACCTTCCGAACCTTGAAGTCATTAAAATGGTTGAATTGGATAATGTGGAGTGCATTGGTCCAGAATTCTATGGATTGGATGAACGAATTGTTGGTGGTAGTTGTAGTGCTGTGGCTGCACCGGCACTAGAAGTATTTCCGGCATTGAAAAAACTCACTATTCGTGGTATGCCGAAGCTAAAAGAATGGTCAGATGTATCATCATTGCCTTCTGCAACCACGAGTACAATGGAGTTCTTTCCTCGTCTCGAGGAGTTGCATATAGAGAAATGCCCTAACTTGATCACCATTCCAGGTCATTTGTTATGCATTCAAAATTTAGCTATTGGTAAGGGATGGTTCTCCTTTGGTCCTGAGAAAATTGCGAATGGACTCACTTCGACCATAGTGGTAGATCCGGATTCGACAAATGTCAGTACTCTGATTGAACATTTGCTAGAAACAAGCAGAAAGTCCCTAAAGCGTCTGAAAATACAGGGTTTAAATAAGTTGTGTTATTTACCGAAGCAACTACTAAACCTAGCTTCCCTTGAGCATTTAATAATATATCTCTGCCCTAAACTGATGTACATAGGCGAAGAAACAGGAGGGGAATTCAACAGCTGCCTAACGTCCCTTCAAGAGCTTGAAATTCGAGGGTGCAGTGAGTTGAGATGCTTGCCAAAGGGGTTGCTACAACCAACCCTTGTAAGATTGGAGATATTCAGGTGTTCCAATTTAAGGGAGGCCAGCCCAGATGAATTGCGCAACCTCACGTCCCTTCAGCATCTGGAATTGGACGAATGGAACTCACGATGGGCGACGCCTTGGGAGGAGGGGCAATTCTGTTTGACCAGTCTTCGAACGTTGGATATAGCTCTCTTCTCAGTGGAGCTGGATTATTTCCCCTGGCCAGAGGTTGAGATGGCCAAAGCTCAAAACCCGCAACATTACCCATTCATGTCCCTAGAATCTTTTACTTTATGGGGATGGCCAAAGCTCAAATGCCTTCCCGATCAACTTCGGCACCTCAATTCCTTAAGAAAGCTGGTAATTTGGAATTTCGGTGGGTTGGAAGCTCTACCGGAGTGGTTGGGTAACTTTTCATCTCTTGAATCATTGAAGCTCTTCTACTGCCCTAATCTGACGAGGTTGCCCTCACTGGAAAACTTTCAACGTCTCAAGAATTTACAATCTCTGGAGATATACTGGTGTCTCCTTCTAACGGAAAGATGCAAAGAAGGGGGAGAAGAGTGGCACAAGATTGCTCGTATTCCGACGCTCAAGATAAAAGGTAAAACTTCTCCGATTGCTCATTTTCTCTCTCCCTCTCTCCCAGTTTTGGGTTTACATTCGTGTCATTTTGCATGTGCATTTCTGGAAAACACAGTTTGGTTACAGATCAAAGAAGAAAAACGATCTGGTCTTCCTCTATCTCGCTCTCTCGCGTGATACAAATTCGCAACCCCTTTAACGAATGGGTTGTCCGTTCCCCGTGGTGACTCATGGACCTCCGCCTTGAATCTCCTCTGTTTCCCACAACTGTACCAGCTTGGTGACTTAGTTTTTTTTTTTTTTTTTCAGCCATTAACCTACCTTAACGCCTTCTTCTCGATCTATTAATGTCTCGGAACCCTGGCGAATACTCGGTTATGGATTTGGTTTCTCAAATCAGAAACCAGTCTTCATTGTAAATTGGAGCTTGATTAGAAATTTCCCCTATTATATTCCTCTACTAGTTAAGTTAGGTTTTCTTCTTTGCTGCGAAGTCATATAGAAGTCAAGTCAGGTTGATATGAGCAAAAGACTTGGGTTAAATTCCAATGGAAACAAAAATATCTGGGCAAAAAACTTAGCTGACCGAATTGTAATCAAAATGCGTGTGTGAGTGTGTGTGTGTTGTGGTTGTAGATTATCAGTTTCTTGTAGCCTGAACCTTCTTCCTGCTTAACTTGTCTTAAAACTCAAGGGTTTCCACTCTTAATTACTTGCCATTGTTTTGTAGATGATTAAATGCCTATCTAATATTTGACAAAATGCCTCATTATATCATGTGTTTCTATGCTATTAAATATCATCTATCTGTAAAATTTGTTGCTTTACTCATCTTAATTTTTATTTTTCCCCGATTAACCCAACGGCGTTTGTTTGTGTTTTTGTTGTTCCATTCGGTAAAATCCTGGCTCCATCCCTGCAGCCCCAGGATATTCCACCACATAATTCTGATGCTTTGGGTGATGCATCATCTTTTCCACAGTCTAATGGCGCAGGTAAGCTTCGACTGGCTTGGAAAGCTAGTCTATTTAGTCACACCAATTAACTTGAGATGTGCATTTTGTTTATTATGCAGTTTGTAATGTGCTATATTTAGTTTGTAAATGCACTCTGCTTAGAGCATCTCCACTCCTTACTCAAACATTGACTCAAACTCAAATTTGAGTAAAAATCACTCAAAACCCTCCTCCACTCCTTACCCAAACCTATACCAAATTTGAGTTTTACTCAAATGTTTCACCAAATTTGATGTGAACCAAAGCTTTTACCCAAATTTGGTGGTGGTGGTGGTCGTTAAACCCTTCATCAGGCGTGTTTCTTGGCCGAATCGAAGTCGGACTACGACTCATCGTCCCCGTTTCTTGTTGGCGATCTTTTCCATCAAGGACCGCATGTGCAGATGTTGGTGGAAACGGGGCTCTATTTTCGTCATTCACTCCAAGATCAGATTGTTTCTGGACTGAAATCGCAACCTTTGTTTGCTTTTTGGGCCTTTCTCGGGTTATTGGTAGAGCTTTGTTGAGAGGTCCAGTGCCATTTTCTCACAGAGAGAGAGAGAGAGAGAGAGAGAGTGGGATTTTGGTGGCGGCGGCGGCGATGGTGGTGAATGGATGGGATTCGAGTAAAACATGAGTTCATGAGTGGAAGCCTTTATACCAAATCTAAGTTTTTACCCAAATTTTTACTCAATTTTGGGAAAAAATTTGAGTAAGGAGTGGAGATGCTCTTATGGGTTCTGCAATATGGACTTTGTTTAATCAATCATTAATAGTTCATCATTAACTCATGGGTGGGGGTGTGTCTGGTTCTGTATATTTAACAGAGGCCAGCCCAGATAATTTGCGCAACCTCACGTCCCTTCGGGAGCTGGAATTGGGAAGCTGTACTCACGATGGGAGAGGTGTTGGGAGGAGGGGCAATTCTGTTTGACCAGCCTTCAAAAGTTGCGGATTGGTCCCTTCTCAAAGGAGCTGGATTATTTGCCTTGGCCAGAGGTTGAGATGGTCAAAGCTCAAAACCCGCAACATTACCCATTCATGTCCCTAGAATCTCTTAATTTCTGGGTATATAGTTTTGTCCCCTTCTAAGGAAAAGGTGCAAAGAAGGGGGAGAAGAGTGGCAAAAGATTGCTCATATCCACCATCGGGTAACTTCTTTGCTAATTGCTCATTTTTGTGATTTTCTTCTCCTTCTCTCTCTCTCTCTCTCTCTCTCTCTCTTATTTTTGTGTTTCTGTCATTTTGCGTATGCATATGTGGAGTCTATGTATTGTGCTAAAGATGTAAATTTATGTATTTACTTTTATTTTGGATCAAAGAAGTGTCACCTAACCTAACTTCTTTGGCATGATGTGTTGGCCTTTCAGATCACTAGCTAGATTAACGGTTCCGTCTGCAATTCTATTCCATCGAGATAAACCATTGAATGTCCCCTGCCAACCATGTAATTCCTTGCTTTCTGCTTTTTCTTTAGTTTGCAGTTTTACTAGCATCTCTGGCCAATGCGAATAATTTGTCAATGCGAATAATTTGTTCAATTAACTGATTGATAGTTCAAATCCAGCTGTTTGGTTTATGGGAAGTCCGATGACAATGGAAGAACAGCGGTGATGACACTACGTGAAGTCGTGAAATAATGCCATTGAAGAAAAAGGTATGTGAACGGTAGTCTGCTTATCATTTTAAATCCTTGAATTGAACTAGACTTGAGAACATGTCTTCCTTTCACAGAGTGCTCAGTGCACAAACTGAAAAGCATAAGGTCCAAGGGATGATGGCAAGTATAAAATTACATTGCAATAGTACCTTTTTGGAGAATCTCTAAGATTAGGAAACAAACTAATTAGTGTGCTCTTTGTTTGTTTCTTGTTTGAACCATTTCTTAAGCATCCTTTCTGTTTTGCAGAATGCTTGGAAGTTGGAAAGCCATATGCTAGATATGTGGAAATTCAAGGCATCATTTAGGTTCTATTCTCTAAAGTCTCAAATTGTTTAGTAGTTTTCCCTTGCTCCGTAACTGTTTGTCCAGAGATAATAATCTTGCAACATCAGCAGTTGTGTTCTCGGCTGGAAGGTTATCGGAAATGTTTTCATAAAGGTAGCTTAAAGTGAAGATTTTGGTCCAGGACTTCAATGTGAACCTCCCACTAAAGAAGCAAGCAAATATGGCATTAAAACTGTCTGGATAGTCAAAGTTGGATCTGATTAAGGTGATTGATTCCTCTCTCTCTCTCTCTCTCTCTCTCTCTCTCTCTCTCTCTCTCTCGTCTGTTGGTTTTTAGATCTGTTTTTTTCCACTATTTATATCCATGGTGTTTTTGATGTATTGCCATGCTGAAAGGGGAAGATGTTTTCATTGAGCTTCCTAGCATTTGTTGTATGGCATCTTGCTCAATCAACCCTTAGCAGGCAATAGTTTTTTCTTCTTTACCGATGAGTCTATTTCTAGGGAATTACAGAATTCTTTGTTGGATTAGTTTGATATTGATTTCTGTTACTACTTGGTCATCCTTGAAGTATATTGCATGTTGGATTTTTTCTTTCCAGCTCGAAGATTAACAACTACTGGCCACTTTGAGAATCATCAGATCCTTGTTATGACAACTTCATAGTTCCACTGGAGTTATATTTTTTGTGGTGTCAGGTTGAAGATAATGTAGACAAACGACAGCTAAATAATCCATGGGCATGAACGTTGTATGAATGTTGTATTCATCTTTATGAAATCTTGGTGTTGTAGTTTTATTAGTGAAGATAATAACATGTATCCAAACAATTTAGGTAAGAAATTAAGATTGTGTTTGCCTTGCCACAGAATCCTTTAGGTGTTGTATTCATTGTTTGTTTTGTCTAGTACAAGCACTAATTTACTCTTCTCAATAGCTATATACTGGATCTTCTGTTTCTTTTGCAAGATAGATGTTGACTTTAACTCTATATTTTGAAAATCAAAAGAAAACTTTAAGCACTATATTTACTCTTATTGTTAGCTGTCCTGTGTTTTTGTCATTTCACACTTGATGTTATGAGTCGAGAAAACCTCAATCTTTGCTTCTCCAGCATTTCTTCTCTTAGATTTTCTTCTAGCCATGCAGTTGGTTTGATTTTGTGGTCCCAGTTGCAGCTAATTTATGCTTATGCCACCGCTTGATTTCTTGTACCTAGTGAATGCTCCATCTCTTCATTCATGACATTAACATAGTTTTTTTTATGCTTGTGTCTTAGTACTTGCAAATTTGCTTGGAAACAGCCTCTTAGCATGCAGGGATCGACTAAGACTCCATACATCTGAAATTGACATCGCTTATGAGCCCATAGACTCTCACATCCATAAAATTATTCGTTCCAATAAATCATCGTCAGAGGAGCATTGTGAGTTTCTATTTCAATAGTTTCCTTCAAAACGACTACTACAAGTACCTAAATTATGATCATTCTTCCCCTCTTCTTTTTTCTTAGGCCTTCTCTATGACGTTTTTTTGGGGGCCAATACGTAAGGCATTTATCTCTAATCACCACTTCAATTATTGTTTATGCAGTATTTCCTGGATCATATCTTCCTAGGGTTGACGTACATGCACTGATGCATCCACAAATGTTTTGCACGTTGAGTTAAAGCCCAGAAATCATCTCTCGAATGCCAGTTGTGATTTGAAAGTACGAGATTTTGTACTGGCTAAAGTCACATCTGAATCAGATTTCGTGACAGAATATGTTGTATATGGAGGTACATGCCACCGGAACTATTGTTTTGTGTAGTCGATGGGTTGAATATATGCAACTTGTATTCCTCATAGGAGCTTCCCACTGTTTTTCTACACTACTGCTTTATGTGAAATAAATCTCCTTACAAGTCTGAAGAAGAAAAACTTTGTTCTCTGACAGAAATGGTCAAGAGGCTCCAATGGTATAAAAAATTTGGCTGATGAGGAGATATAGACTGAAATGGCTCCCATAACTGTCCAGTGGCATGTATTCTGCAGGTAAGATTATTAGCACACACTATTTCTTCTTTCAAAAAAAATCTATTTTGTCATTTCATGAAAGTGGCTCATCTCATCAGCTTGTGGGCTTCACCACAATAGGCTTTCATAGACACCATGAAGCAAAACCAGGTAGATGAAACGGCGCTTGCATGGCAACTAAATCTCATATCATTCAAGAGTCCAGAAGATAGTTCCAGTAGCCTAAGGAAGCTTGATCAGTTGATAGTGCAAGGCAGTGGACCGGACTTTTAACCTTTTGTACAAAATAAACAGAAGCAATATACGCCAATCGTGTGCTTCTGCTTCTTCAACCCTATAGCATCATGGATCAGGTCTTGAAGTCCTCTCTCCCATGAATGCTCTAGTTTTCCTTGGATTCTTATTTCGTTTCTGTAGGCTCGATAACCTATTGGTGTCTGCCAGAATATCTCCCGATAGCGTGATATTTTGGTGCCAAGCAGCATTGCAGAATACAGTTGCAGTCTTGCAGAGCAATCCAACCCATCTTCTCAGTCATCTTGCAAGAATCAAGGAATTATCAGGGGACTAGAACCATAGTTCTTGACAAATATTGTTGAGTCATCTGTAAATCATGGCATTTTGTTTTCAATCAGAAACCATTAACGTGGTAGTGATCTTGTACGTGCACCGGTTTCATTTGCTTTTAGACGGAATTTCTCTCTGCATTTAGCATTCTCAAATTCTGTCGATACTTATCTTAAAATCATTTTCGATGTACACTCAGCATTTTGTGAATATAGGCCTATGCTGCTTTCTTCTTTTTTTGGTTGCATGGAACTAAATACACTCAGCATTTGGCTCGTAATTCAACTATAATAGTGACTTTAATTGTTCTGTACACATCTTTTACTTTGTTAACGAAATGGTTCTATAATAAGAAATCTGTTAACTAGTTCGTCATTAGGACTAATCATCCATACTTGTATCTAGGGCTGCAAATAAACAGAGCAGTTCGTGAACTGTTTGAGGCTCAACTCAAGTTCGATTCGTGTATTTAACGAACCAAACATAGCCTCAATTTTAAGCTTGTTTAATAAATGAGCCCAACCTGAACTTGACAGTATTTGACTCGATCAGGCTTGCGAACTTGGAGTATATGTATCCTAAGAATTTCATATGTAACCTTGAATTTGCATAAACTTTCACAAGTACATAATGAAAATTCTATAATTTGTACATGTATAAAACTTTAAAAGTACAATAAACTTAAATTTTAATAAACTTTGATAACTTTATATATGTGTGAACTTATTTATATACAAAATAAGACTTTTATTTGCAGTTCTAGAATTGTACGGGAGCATAAATATCTAATATTTTTGACTCGCTAAAGTTCGTGATCAAGTTCGAGTTCCACTTGAACCTAGGCAAGCTCAGCTCAAGCTTGACTCGTCAAATTTTTGTTAAGCTCGAGCTCGGCTCAAGTTCACTAGAAAACTTAGCAAACGAACTTGAACATTCTAAAACTCGGCTTGATTCGGTATGTTTGCAGCCCTACTAGTATCACCACTCTTTGTGGCAAGTAACATTGCGTGCTCTTTCTTGGTATATGGTTATATTGGAATTTTCCATTAAGCCTGGGTATGGGATGCACGCTAATGGAAAAGCACCCGTTGGCGATTAATAGATGAAATCGTACGTCACTCTCCTCGAAAGTCCCTCTCTCATTCCTTTTTGGGTAAAAGGGGTAAAGTATCACTCGTATTGATCGATATCGGACCATTTTCATTGCTTTTATGGCTCTGTCAGGATATTCCAATTTCATAGAATTTTGGCTTTTTTCAGAAAGAATGACCAAGAAACCATTGTATTGGCATCTTTTTGGGCATTCTTTGCAATTTTCCTTTGAGACCTGTTTCTAATATATAGATGTGGTCACTTCATTATTTTAGGGAATTCTCTTGTAAATCCTCCTTTGACAAATTTACTGAGGATACAAATTTGCATCGTTTTCTTCTTCAGAAATTTGGAACGCTTTGTTGTGCCTCTTACAATCGAAGTTTTAATGTGTTCTTTGGCTTTTAGAGTCTTATTGACTAATGGCATCTCTCTAAAGAAGGAGAACTAGCCACAATCTTCGTCCTCAATGTTGTATCATGTTAATAGTCTTCAGTTCGTTTGTTTCTGCATTTATCTTTTCGCTATGACACCTTTGGGCATTGGCTATTCAATTTGTGGATTTGTGTTGGACAACACGAATATCGTTGGCCTCTGCCTTTTTTTTTCCTAAAATATTGTTGAACAGCTTTCGGGGCTTTGCTGCAGTGAAGCCAATACTGGGAAGAGAGTCAAAAGTGGAATACCAAAAACCAGGAAGAGACTTTTTCAGGTATGGAGGAACAACGAGAATGGGAAGAGAGCTGTCGGCTAGGGAAAAAAAGGAAAAAAAAAAAAACAGATTTGGTGTGAATGAAAACGTAGTTAGGTAGATTAAACAAAAAAAAATGGATAGAATCATTCAAGCTCCAACAATATTAGTTTTCCTAAAACTACATCAATATTTGTGGACAAATTGTTAAACTGCTTTTAAAGCAACAAAGTAAAATAAAGTGATTACATATATCTATCAGGTGTGCAAGTGTGGAGCTGAGAGTTTTTCTTGCAGTCACGCAAATGAATATTTTCTGAAACTACATCTGGGACAGATTCATGAGTGTATGATCTGATAACTCATAAGTTTATGATGGTATATATCCATTACATCACTCTCTCTGGGCCAATACAGAAAGGCTTCTTGCGCGAACACAGCCCTGTTACCATCAAAGATACTAATCAACAAGTACAAAAATAGAGCAAATTTCAGCTAGTGTTATCTCAGGCTGCTTTTCTAAGCATAACCGATGCCAGAACTTGACAACAGATGCTTGATCGTGGGGATGGCTAAGAAGACGCGTGTGCTACTCCCACTTTTCCTCCTTGAATCCAATCCCACCTGAAAACGATCACTTGGTGACATCTCTAGACTCTATACCGTACTTTTCCTCCTTGAATCCAATCCACTTTTCCTCCTTGAAAAGTGCTTCCAGTCCTCGTAGAGGAAATTATAAATGGAGGAAAGTGCATGAAAAGTGTCACAAGTATAATTAAACGATGACAACACTTCCACCTTTTTATTCACTAACTTTATTCATTAGGAGCAAATCTAGCAAAGACCACATTATCATTAGAAAGAGAGCAGCTAAATAAACCTTGTCCCACGAGGAGTACACGAGTGAACCATTTCCAAAGCGTCCTTTTTTCTTTTGCAGAACGTTTGAAATGCAATATGCAAAAAATGTCGAATTCACGGCCTCATTTAGGTTCTCAAAAGTCTTATTCAACACTTTTCTGCGCAAAGATTTTCGTTAGCCCTGAATTCTGTCCCGGCTTGGTTCAAATTGTTTAGCAGTTTTTTCTTGCTGCTTATGTCCAGAGATAATAATCTTGCAACGTCAGCACAGGGTTGTTTTCTCAACTGGAAGTTGATCAGAATCGATTTTGTAAAGGTATCTTAAAGTTTAAGATTTTGGTGTCTAACCTCCCACTAATGAGGCAAGCGAATATTGCATTATAGCTGATTTTTGGTTCCAGTTCCTATATGAATGCTCCATCTCTTCATTCATGACATTAACATAGTTTTTTTTTGTTACGACATTAACATAGTTTATATATGTATGTGTCTTAGTACTTGCACATTTACTCTGAAACAACCTCTTCGCATGCAGGGGATAAAGGCTCCATACATCTGAAGTTAACAGTGCAGAGGAGCCTACGGACCAGTGGCGGAGCCACTCTATGGCCACTGGGGGCACCTGCCCCCACTGCACCCCTTTTTTTTTTTGGTGAAATTGGTAGTTTGAGTTTACCCAATATTTAAAGCAAGGCACATGTTATTAGATTAAATACTTGTTAAAATACAAATGACTTGTTTGAATTGTTACACAAATAAGCTCCACAAAATCAATGTCTGCAAATCATATCAAAGTAAAGATTCGGTGAATTTATTGAAGAGTGAGTAATTTTCATCCAATATGGACAGTGAGTAATACGCACATGTTCACCTAGTGTTTAGGTATATGGGTAAACAAAATAGTACTCCAAAACTTGAAAACTCTCCTTTGTAACATGATTTAACAACCAACACAAAAATCACGCCGCATCACCAACAATCATCAAGTCATTGGTCGGTGGGATGTCGTCGGGAGTTGGCTATCATCAGAAATTTTGTTTTTATAATGCCCCCAGTGATGTATATTCCTGGCTACGCCACTGCTACGGACTGACATAATAGTCTTATAAAGCTTTCATAGACATTATGAAGCAAAACCTGGCAACTCATATTCCTATCATTCAAGAGTCGAGAAGATATTTCGGATAGCCTAAGGAAACTTGATCTTTTTTTCACAGTAAGGAAACTTGATCGGTTGATAGAGAAAAGCGGCGGGCTACAGATTCTTCAGTTTCCAGCTTGCTTGTGGACTGTACTTTAAAACGTTTCTCCACAACAAACAGAAGCAGCATTGCAGAATGCAGTTGCAGAGCAATTCAAGCCATCTTCTAAGTCATCTTGCAAGAATTGAGGAATTATCAGGGGAATACATCCTAGCATTTTGTTTTCGATCAGAAACCTTTAACGTTGTAGAGATCTTGTACGTGCACCAGTTACATTTTCTTTCAGGCGGAATTTCTCTCTCAATTTAGCATTCTCAAATTCTGTCCATAGTATACAAAACATTTTCGATGTACACATTATATCCGCAGAGCGCAGAATAGGGCTCCAAGTGCATTTTGTGAATATAGCTGGTATACCGTTATTTTAATGTAATTGCATTAAACCAAAAATCAGGAAGAGACTTGTTCAGATACGGATGACCACCGAAACCAGGAAGAGAGTCATCAGTTAAATTAAAAAAAATGAGATCAATTTGGTGTGAATCAGTTAAGTTCCAACCGTATTACTCTACCTAAAACTACACCTGAATATTTGTGGTCAAATTGTTAAACCACTTTTAAAGCAAACAAGGTTAAAGAAATGATTACATGTCTGCATCAGGTGTGCAAGTGTGGAACTGAGAGTTTTCCTTGCAATGACGCAAATGAACATTACTATATCAGGGACGGATTAATGAGTGTATGATCTGATATCTTGTAGACCTGTAACGGTATCCGTTAGCATCACCCTCTTTGGGCCAAGACAGTAAGGCTTTCCGTGCGAGATACAGCCCTGTTACAATCCAAGATACTAAGCAGAAGGTAAAAAATAGAGCTAACGGGTGTTCATCTACCGTAATCTCGGGCTGCTTTTCTAAGCATAACCAAACCCAGCACTTAACGGCGGATGCTTGATCGCCACGCAATGGCGCTGGCTGAGAAGGCGCGTGCACTACTTAACCCCTTTTCGTTCTTGAATCCAATTCCGCGTGAAAATGATCACTTGGTGACATCTCTATTCCATAGATTGAAAAGTGCTTCTAGTCGTGGAAGAGGAAATTATAAGCGGAGGAAAGTGCATGAAAAGTCACCCGAGTATAAATAAATGATTAAAATCCTTCCATTTATTTTAGGGCAAAGTCCACTTTGACCCCTGCATAATTTCAAAAACTTTTCCAATATCCAAGTGTAAAACCCCGTTTCCTCCATTCCTTCTCGATACTTCACTACTCATCCCTCCTAAATAACCAAAATCCTCTGCTTGTGATGAGTTACTTTGTGGTGACGACACACAGCTCTTTTTTTTTTAGTAACCCATAAAATCACAACCCTCGATGCATTTTTCAAATTTATGGATCAATAAGTTATTCCAACTACTACCATAACTCTCACCACTAGGTGCTTCTCTCTCCCATTTCCTACCAAAAATGTGGCACATTTCCATCAATAGTACCTCGTAACGCAAGTCGTTGCCAACAATTTAGTTATCATCCACAAAACCATTCCTACATTGAACTGTTTTCGTCAGTTTAGGCATTTTATGAAACAATTGACCAGCAAAATCACTCAACCCACCATTTCCACGCAAAACTTCCCAACTTCAAGTACACGGCCATGAATGCATTGCCCATGTTCAAATCCGAATCGAACCAACCCAAAAATTCGATAGAAATTTGTATGATTGACAGAATATGGAGAAAATACAGTATTTCATATAATGATATATTTTGAAATTGGCGCATTTTTCAAACAAAAGGACATAACAGTCCATTCATAATGCCCAAAAGGAACAACAATGCATTTTTATACCGATCTTTTTCTTCTATGGATTTGCCAATAGGATTCGGAGAAAAAATTACGGAAATGATAATGCCAAAACTATTTTTGTTGGTGCCAAAACTCTAGTGCACAAAAGGCTTATACCATGTACAGTGTACAAGACTTTTATGCATTTTTAAGACATCATATAGAGGCTTACAATTAATGACAAGTCTGGAAACGCCTCGTTCTTTTTTATCATTTTTATTCACATAAAAAGCAGCGCAACAAAGGATAGGAAAGGTGGTTGAGCCTTGTCATGAAGACTTGCCATGATGCAATATCATTTTAGCAAAGACGGCTTTTGCAAAAGGTTGCAGAAAAGAGATTTTATACAGAAAACTTTATGTCAACATGAGGAAAAAATTTCAAAAATTAGATTATAAAAGAGAGAGACTTTTGAAAAAGTAAAAAAGTAAAAGGTTCACTCCACAGTATCTGGGATACGTGGCTTCTGGACCTAAAGCATAAAATCTAGATTCCGTAACAATAGTTTCTTATTTAAAGCTTTAGTACGCCACTGTGAGATAGAACTCCATAATCCCCTTATGCTTTTTCTATTCTTTTCCTCCACTTTTCTCCATTTCAGAGATTAATGAAATTTTTTTGCCTTTCAAAAAAGTAAGTTTCTTTCCGAAGAACCATAATACAACAGAGTCGATAAATCTAGATGTAGCTACTTTACCTAGCCAAATACAAAAATGCATGTTCTCCAACAACATCAATAGAGGCTAGGTAAAATACACCTCTCCAAATAATATGCCTAGTTACTATTCGCAAGGGATTGTTTTTCTATTACTTTCTTCGAAGGAAACAAAAAGTAAGAACGAGAAAATGCAAAAGAAAAAGAAAGAAACAAAAACAATACATATTTTAATTTAGAGAATAACTTATTCATGGATGAAACAATGGTTGAGATAAGTTTTTAAACTTTGACCGGTAATAAATATTTCTGACCGATAATAATAAATGTGGCTAGTTTTTTTCGACGAATAAAATCATCCAAGATATTTAATATAAGAAGAACACAGTATAATAAAAATGTGGCTAGTTAAATTTTTTTTCCCTAACGGGTGACTAGTTAAACTTAAAAATGTATTTTTTGACTACTAAAAATACCTAGGAGTCCAATTATTCAAAGTCTTTGTAGTGGTTGGCAACGACCAAGACCTCAATCACATTAAGAATAGGGAAAATTTTAGAATACACCCCAATTTTTACACTCAATGTCTAATAGACTCTCAAACTTTAACAAACTTCAATTTTACTCTCAAACTACGCTTCCGTTATTCAATTAACCTCCGCCGTCCACTTCTATCAAATTGAAAACGGAAAATTGTGACATGACCGTTAAAGGTGAAGGAGAACTGTTAGATGAATTATTTGAAGAGGAAATTACACATGTGAGTCTCACATCCCACACTTTTTCACTTGTACCCCAACAAAGTTTTAACTAATTTCATATTCCAAAATCACAATTCTTTTCCTCATTTCTTCTTTGTTCGGTTTCTGATACCTCTAAACTAACTATGGAAAAGAAAGGAAAATTCTTCCCTTCTATTGTTTTGTTTGGTTAGAAGAGAAAGAGAGAAGAAAATAAAGATTTTAAAATAGTAAATTTTCCGTCCTATTTCTCTCTCATTTTCCTTCTCTTTTATTTTCATTTCCTTTCCATAGGTTACAAACAGAGCCTAAATCCTAAAAACTGATTTCAATCGTGTTTCCCCCAGATTTCAAGAACTGGCAGTTGACCCTAAAGAGATGGGTTGTTGAATCTGGTGTGGGTCCTTATAAAGGGTTTAGTTTGGACCACTTATTGGGTACCAATATTGGTGGCTCCACCTTTGACAGCTTCGGCCGCCACCACAGTGCGGGTGATCTCCTTAGCTATGCCAAGACTTCCAATATAAAGATTTGCTATCCACGCGAGTGTTGAGAGGGTTCTTGTAGCCTCAGATATTCGGCTAATGCCATGTGACCATTTTCCGTTTTTAACAATCGGGCATCACAGTTAATGTCCATGTCACCATTTTCTGTTTTCAATTCAATTTGACAGAAGTGAATGGCGGGGTTAATTTAATAACGGAAGCATAGTTTGGAAGTATATTTGACATTTAGTGCAAAGTTTGAGAGGTATTTTGAAATTTTCCCATTGTTGATGCCATTGAGGTCTTGGTCGTTGCCAACTACTACAAGCATGACCACAAATTTGTGGTAAGCAGTTAAGCACTACACCCTTTGATCTCTTGTCTTCTCTTCTGCTGATTTTTCCACCAAATCGTTTCTGTTAAGCACTACACCCTTTGATCTCTTGTCTTCTCTCCTGCTGATTTTTCCACCAAATCGTTTCTGTGCAGCCCCAATTCAGTTTTTAGACGGCAAAAAAACATGGCTACAAGTACTGCAGCTGCTATCCTGATCCCTGCTGCTCAGACAATCCTGGAAGGCTTGATTCCACTTGTAACCCAGCAGATTAACCTGGCAAAGGGTTTCAAAGGAAACCTCAGAAAGCTCCAAAGAAGATTGGAGAACATCGAAGCTTTGCTACGTGATGCTGAGAAAGGGAGAATACAATCAGAAGCCCTGAAAAAGTGGCTGAAAGGTCTCAAGTCGGTGACCTGCGATGTGGAGAATGTGCTGGGTGAGTTTGCATATGAAGCTCTTCGAAAGAAGTTGGAGGTAGGAAACCGGATGAGCCACAAGGTACGCAACTTCTTCTCGCATTCTAATCCGCTGGCATTTCGTATCAACATGGCCAATAGGGTGAACAATATCAATTCGTTGTTGAACGATATTTGTAAGGAAGCACGTGATATGGGTCTTAGACCTGCGGAGCAACTCATGAGTGCTTTTGTTCCGCCTATTGAGCGTAGGCCAACTATACCTTTTGTAGACGAATCACGTTGTGTGGGGAGGGATGGTGATGTCGTAGTAGTAAGAGACATGGTACTTGGCTCTAAAGATGATTTATCTGTCATCGCTATTGTAGGAATCCCTGGGCTTGGAAAGACCACACTAGCTCAGTTAGTTTACAAAGATAAGAAGGTTGTGGAGTATTTTGGTGATAACAAAATGTGGATTTGCGTCTCTGATGATTTCAGGGTTGAAAGGTTATTGAATGAGATGGTGCAATCTATTTTTGGAGTAAAATCTGAGATACCAAACATTGAAGGGATAGTGAGAAAGCTTGGAGAAAAACTGAAGGAAAAGAAATACTTACTCGTATTAGACGATGTTTGGAATACGAATCCACAAATATGGGAAGATTTGATAAGTTCTTTGAAAGGTATAGAGGGCTCCAATGGAAGCAAAATTATAGTTACGACCCGTAGTATGGATGTGGTATACACAATGCGGGTGACCCAATCTCTTACCCATCCTTTGCATAAACTGTCAGCTAATGATAGTTGGACCATGTTTAGGGAATCGGCATTTGCAAATGGAGGACCAATAGAAACTCAAATTCTAGTAGAAATTGGTGAAAGAATGGTAGAAAAGTGTAAGGGTGTGCCATTGGCGATAAAGTCGTTAGGAGGTTTATTGTATGATAAGAAATCTCCAACTGAATGGGAGTCCATTGAGGAGAGTGAAATATGGAGATCACTTGAAGGCGAAGGTCAAATTCTTCCAGCATTGAGGCTTAGTTTCCATCACCTACCCTCCCCAAGTTTGAAACAGTGTTTTGCTTATTGTTCTATTTTTCCAAAGGACCAATTACTGATAAAGGATGTCCTGATTCAGCTTTGGATGAGTCTAGGTTATCTTCGGTCTCCTCCCAGGAAAAAATTGGAAATGGAAGATGTAGGCAATGAATATTTTGATATCTTGTTGCGCAATTCACTATTACAAGATGTTGTCGTGGATGAGAATAACGATATTATTGCTTGCAAGATGCATGATCTCGTACATGATCTTGCTCTAGATGTCTCAGAGGGTAGTTGTTTGACTTTGGAAGCTAGTGAGGTTAAAGACCATCCCGAGGTTCAACACTTGTCATTGTGTCTCAACGAAGAAACAAGGTTAGAATTTTCAGACAGAACTGTTGGGAAACTAAGGTCACTATTTTTAACTGGAAATCTCCCCCAAGATATTGAACATGTCAAATCTATTCGTGCCCTGAGTATAGAAGATTCTGATGGGAAAGAGTTGTCGAGTTCTATATGCACGTTCATACATCTAAAATATCTTGACCTCTCGAAGTCTTCTTTTGAAAAAGTGCCCAATTCTATCACCAAACTCTACAATTTGGAAACATTGAGGTTGCCACCGTTTTCAAATATTTTAGAAGAGATTCAGACAGAGTTCCATAAGTTGGTTAGCTTGAGACATATTTGTGTGGAAGATACAGAAAATAGTAGTAAAATGATTCCAACCATGATAGGGCGTTTGACTTCTTTGCAAACATTACCATTCTTTTTTGTGGGTAAGGATCAAGGCCATAAAATTGAAGAGCTGGGAAGTTTAAGCGACCTAAGAGGTAGATTAATTGTTTACGATCTCCAGCACGTGAAAGACCATGAAGAAGCAAATAGAGCCAACATGTCCGGAAAAACAAAAATTACAGAGTTGAGATTTCATTGGGATACGGACTATGAAAACTCGAACATTGACTACAGTGATGTCTTGGAAGGACTTAAACCTCACAAGAATCTTAGGCGTTTAATGGTTAAAGATTTCGGAGGGCAAAGATTGGCATCATGGATGAGGAGCAGAGATGATCAGTCGCTTCAAAATTTGGTGAAGATTGAACTAATTGGCTGCAAATTTTGTGAAGATATCCCAATACTTGGACACCTTCCGCACCTTGAAGTTGTTGAAATGGTTGAATTGGATAATGTGGAAATCATTGGTCCTGATTTCTATGGATTTGATGAACGAACTGTCGCTGGTAGTAGTACTACTGTGGCTGCGCCAACACAAGTAGTATTTCCGGCATTGAGGAAACTCACTATTCGTGGTATGCGGAAGCTAGAAGAGTGGTCAGATGTATCGTCATTGCCTCTTGCAACCACGGGTATGATGGAGTTCTTCCCTCGTCTCGAGGACTTGTATATCTCTGAATGCCCTAACTTGATTACTATTCCAGGGCATTTGTTATGCATTCAAGATTTACATATTGTTTCGGATGAGGGGTTTTCAGATTTAAGGGCAAGGGTCTATAAGTATAGACCTGGTTTGACCATAGTGGTAGATCGGGATGCGAAAAATATTGGTACTCTAATTGAACATTTACTGGAAAAGAGCAGCAAGTTCCTAAGACATCTGGTAATAGCAGAATTGAAGGAGTTGTGTTATTTACCAAAGCAACTACTAAACCTAGCTTCCCTTGAGCTTTTAAAAATAACACGGTGCCCCAATCTGATGTACATAGGCGAAGAAGAAACAGAAGCACAATTCAACAGCTGCCTAACGTCCCTTCAGGAGCTTTCAATTAGGTCGTGCTCAAAGTTGAGTTTCTTGCCAAAGGGGTTGCTACAACCAACCCTTGTAAGATTGGATATGTATGCGTGTTACAATTTAATGGTGGCCAGCCCTGATGAATTGCGCAACCTTACGTCCCTTGAGGAGCTGGACTTGAAAAACTGTAACTCGCGATGGGAGAGGTGTTGGGAGGAGGGGCAGTTCTGTTTGACCAGCCTTCGAAAGTTGGATATAGGTTACTTCTCAGAGCAGCTGGATTATTTCCCCTGGCCAGAGGTTGAGATGGCCAAAGCTCAAAACCCGCAACACTACCCATTCATGTTCCTAGAATCTCTGGAGATATGGGGATGGCGAAAGCTCAAGTTCCTTCCCGATCATCTTCGGCACCTCACTTCCTTAAGAAAGCTGCGAATTTGTGGTTTCGATGGGTTGGAAGCTCTACCGGAGTGGTTGGGTAACTTTTCATCTCTTGAATCATTGACGCTCCAGTGGTGCAGTAAACTGAAGAGTTTGCCCTCACTGGAAAAATTTCGGCTTCTCAAGAATTTAAAATCTCTGACTATATTCGGTTGTCCCCTCCTAAAGGAAAGATGCAAAGAAGGGGGAGTAGAGTGTTGCAAGATTGCTAGTATTCCATCGCTCAAAGTAGACTAGCTACGGTAACTTCTCCAATTGCACTCTCTCTCTCTCTCTCTCTCTCTCTCTCTCTCTCTCTTGTGTTTCTATCTGTGTGATTCTCTGTGTGCATGTGGAAAATACAGAGAAGCGTTATCTAACCTAAATTTTTGGGCATGATGTATTGGGTTTTCAGGTTATTAGCCAGACCACATTTAACGGTTCCCTCTGCAATTCTATTCCATCAATATAAACCATTGAAAGTCCCCTGCCAACCATGTAATTCCTTGCTTTCTGCTTTTTCCTTAGTTTGCAGTTTTATTAACATCTCTGGCCAATGCGAATAATTTGTTCAATGAACTTATTGATAGTTCAAATCCAGCTGTTTGGTTTATGGGACGTCCGGTGACAATGGAAGAACAGCGGTGATGACACCACGTGAAATAACGCCATTGAAGAAAAAGGTATGTGAACGGTAGTCTGCTTATCATTTAAATCCTTGAATTGAACTGGACTCAAGAACATGTCTTCCGTTCACATAGTGCTCAGTGCACAAACTGAAAAGCAAGAGGTCCAAGGGACGATGGCAAGTATAAAATTAACATTGCAATAGTACCTTTTTGGAGAATCTCTAAGATTAGGCAACAAACTAAATGTGCTCTTTGTTTGTTTCTTGTTCGAAAAATTTCTTAAGCATTCTTTCTGTTTTGCAGAATGCTTGGAAGTTGGAATGCCATATGCTAGATATGTGGAAATTCAAGGCATCGTTTAGGTTTTGTTCTCAAAAGTCTCATTCAAAAACTTTACTGCACAAAGTTTTGTCTTTAGCAGGTGAAATTTGTGCTGGATTGGTTCAAATTGTTTAGTAGTTTTTCCTTGCTGCTTAACTGTTTGTCCAGAGATAATAATCTTGCAACGTCAGCAGTTTTTTCTTCTTTTTTTTTTGGATAAGTTGCAATGTCCGCAGTTGTTTTCTCTGCTGGAAGGTTATCGGAAAGGATTTTTGTGAAGGTAGCTTAAGGTGAAGATTTCGGTCCAAGACTTCTATGTCTGACCTCCCACTAAAGAAGCAAGCAAATATTGCATTAGGAGGCAATAGTTTTCCTTGAATTCTTATTTACATTTGATGTTATTTGTAGGCTCGATAACCTATTGGTGTCTGCCAGAATGTTTCCCGATAGCGTGATATTTTGGTGGCAAGCAGCATTGCAGAATACAGTTGCAGAGCAATCCACCCATCTTCTAAGTCATCTTGCAAGAATCAAGGAATTATCAGGGGACTAGAACCATAGTTCTTGAGAAATAGAGTTGAGTCATCTGTACATCATAGCATTTTGTTTTCAATCAGAAACCATTAACGTGGTAGTGGTCTTGTACGTGCACCGGTTTCATTTGCTTTTAGACAGAATTTCTCTCTGTATTTAGCATTCTCAAATTCCTTTTGGGGAAATTGTCATTCTCCTCGAAAGTCCCTCTCCCATTCCTTTTTGGGTAAAAAAGGGTTAATTGTATATCGGACCATTTCCATTGCTTTTATGGCTCTCTCACGATATTCCAATTTCATAGAATTTCGGCTTTTTCATAAAGAATGATGAAGAAACCATTGTATTGGCATCTTTTTCGGCATTCTTTGCAATTTTTCTTTGACACCCGTTTCTAATAAATGGATGTGGTCACTTCACTATTTTAGGGAATTCTTTTACAAGTTCTCCTCTAACAAATTTACTGAGGATCCAAATTTGCATTGTTTTCTTCTTCATAAATTTGGAACGCTGTTGTGCCTCTTTCAATCGAAGTTTTAATGTGTCTTTGGCTTTTAGAGTCTCATTGACTAATGACATTTGTCAAAAGAAGGAGAACTAGCCACAATCTTCATCCTCAATGTTGTATCATGTCAATAGTCTTTAGATCATTTGTTTCTACATTTCTCTCTTTTCGCTACGACACCTCTAGGCATTGGCTATTCAATTGCTGGATTCGTGTTAGACAAGAATAGTTTTTGCCTTTTCCTCTTCTTTTTTTCTCAAAAATTGAGGATCAACTTTTAGGGCTTTCCTGCAGTGAAGCCAATACTAGAAAGAGATTTGAAAGTTTAAGGAATACCATGAATACAAAAAACCAGGAAGAGACTTGTTCAGGTATGGAGGAACAACGAAACCGGAAAGATAGTCGTTAGTTAGGGGGAAAAAAAAAAAGCACACAAATTTGGTGTAAATGAAAACGTAGTTAGGTAGATTAAATAAAAAATGGATAGAATCAGTCAAGTTCCAACTTTAAATAACCTGCACTAGGGAATTCTTTTATAAGTCCTCCTCTGACAAATTTTTTGATGATCCAAATTTGTGTAGTTTTCTTCATAAATTTGGAATGTTGTTGTGCCTCTTACAATCGAAGTTTTAAGGTGTTCTTTGGCTTTTAGAGTCTCATTGACTAACGGCATATCTCAAAAGGAGAACTAGTCACAATCTTCGGCTTTTAGAGTCTCATTCACTAATGATGACATATCTCAAAAGGAGCAACAAACTCAAAGAGGAGAAGCTCTATGCTACTACTACTGGCCTTTACCGACTCCCTTTTCTGATAGCGAGGGGAAGGGGGTTATAACTATGAACTCATAACTCCTAACATATCATGTCAATAGTCTTTAGATCGTATGTTTCTGCATCTGACTTTTAGGTACAACACCTTTGGGTATTGGCAATTTCAATTGGTGGATTCATGTTGGACAACTCGAATATTGTTGCCCCCCCCCTCCCTTTTCCCCTCAAATATATTGTTGAACAGCTTTCAGGGCTTTGCTGCAATGAAACCAATACCAGGAAGAGAGTCAAAAGTTTAAGAAATACTGGTATGGAGGAACAATGAAACCAGGAACTGGAAGAGAGTCATCAGTTTGACAAAAAACAAATGGTGTGAATGAAAATGTAGTTAGGTAGTTAAACAAAAAAATGGATAGAATAATTCAATTTCCAACAGTATTAGTTTACCTAAAACTATAGATGAATATTTTGGCCAAATTGTAAAACCACTTTTAAAGCAACAAAGTAAAATAAAGTGATTAACATATCTGTATCAGATGAGGTGTGCAGGTGTGAACTGAGAGTTTTTCATGCAGTGACGCAAATGAACATTTTCTGAAACTATATCAGGGACGGATTCATGAGTAAATAGGTTTATGACGGTATCCGAACTGAGAGTTTTTCTTGCAGTGACGCAAATGAACATTTTCTGAAACTATATCAGGGACAGATTCATGAGTGTACAGGTTTATGACGGTATCTATTACCATCTCTCTCTCTCTCGAGGCCAAGATAAGCACGGCTTTCTGTGCGAACACAGCCCTGTTACTATCAAAGATACTAATCAACGGGTACAAAAATAGAGCAAGGGGTGTTCAGCTAGTGATATCTCAGGCTGCTTTTCTAAGCATAACCGATGCCAGCACTTGACAACGGATGCTTGATCGCCACGTAATGGGGCTGGCTAAGAAGGTGCATGCGCTACTCCCACTTTTCCTCCTTGAATCCAATCCCACCTGAAAATGATCACTTGGTGACATATCTATAGCATACATTGAAAAGGCTTCCAGTCCTTGAAGAGGAAATTATAAATGGAGGAAAGTGCATGAAAAGTCACACAAGTATAAAACTATAAATAAACGATGACAATCCTTCTACCTTTTTTTTCACTTCATTCATTAGGAGCAAATCTAGCAAAGGCCACAATATCATTAAAAAAAGAGCAGCTAAATAAACCCAAGTCCCTCAAGGAGTACACGACTACACGAGTGAAAGACCTAGGTTCCAATTACACCACAAAGTTAAGCTTATGACGCAGGACTATTAAAGGAGAATGATTGGAGAACAACATAGAACCGTAGGAATCTGCACCTAAAGAACCCTAAAATCCACATCTTGTGATTTTATAGGCATTCACAACAATTTTCAGCAAACAATTCAATTTCATTTATGAGTTAGATAAAAAATACACGTAGAGTCTCTTAGATTCCTCCGAACAACAACATGATGATAGAGATGAAACTAACCTAAAGAAATTCAGGCATTGATACAATTGGAGGCTCGAGCGATCTAGAGCAACACGTGGTATTCTAGACTAACCCCTATGATGCATGGACACGGATACGAACACAAGGACACGGGAATTCTAAAAAAATGGGGACACGGACACGGCGGGGGACACGCCATGTGTACATTTTTTAAAAAAAATTCCAAGTTTAAATGGCAAAATGTGGACAAAACGGAACATCCATAGTTCCAATACCATTCAAACAAAACAAGACATCCATAAGTTCAATACAACCCAATTGAAAACAAAAATTACAATTTGACCCCCGAAATTTTCTAAAAAATCACAGTTTTTGGCCCCCCAAAATTTAAAAAAAAAAATTTATAATTTGACCTCACCGTGTCCTTATCGGTGTCCCCCTAAAAAATTTAAATTAAATTATTGGACACACCATGTGGCATGTCGGACACGTGTCCCCGTGTCCAAACACTAAGATACATCGACCTCTAGAGGTGTCGGTGCTTCATAGACTAACCCTAACAAGAAGAAACTAAAATAACGATTATATCTGCTACATAATGTCCAAATGGCTAATATAAATATCAATAAAACCAACTTCCTCTAGGATCACATATGAATAGCCCGTGGGCGTGGGGTGATGATGCTTCCCATTTATCAGATAGCTCTGGTGGAAACTGTAATATAATCTGGTTCCCTTTCAGGAGAAAAAATAAAAAATAAAAAGCAACGGTATAACGAAACTAAGCTTCGATGCTAGAGTCAAAATTATTTTGCCTAGTTTCTTCTTACCCAAGGTCATGCGACGGGGAACTAGAATGTGGTAAATTCTACAGGAATTGAGGGTAAGCGATGCAAGATAATAACATAGGAATCCCATTCAAACGTATCCCTAGTGTTACCTTCAGGCTTCAGAAAAGTGGACATGATGGGACGTCCGGCAAGCATTTCATACATGTGATAGCACCAATATACCACTTGTAGAAAGACAAAGAATGATCTCATTGAAACATAGAACTTCAGAAAACATCGTACAAAAATTGAGAAATCATGAAAGATATGACCAATCACCTTTCATTTCACGTCCTCTCTTCACCAAAAATTTGGAGCAATATAATCAGGTGTACCAACAATAGAATAAACCTACAGCAGGGAAATTAGTAAGTTTCAATTAGCAACCGAAAAAACACTCTAAATCTCTGTTCTAAAAATCGGTGTAGGCGACCGACTAGTTGGCGCCTAGGCGCTAGGCGGGGTTTCAATGCCCAGATAAAAATCTGCCTAGGTGCCACTAGTCAGTTGCCTAGGAGCTAGTCGGCCTCTAGGCACCCCTCTTCCGCCCGACTAGTACCTAGCGACTTTTAGAACACTACTCTTAATCAAGCTTTAATTAAACAAGAGATGAACTCAGGTATCCATATTATCTGTGGCCAACTGTAAGTTGAAAATAGTGTCAGACTCACAAGGCACAAGTTCTTGTAAGTTTGGTTTGTTGACGGTTTGAGCCACACCGGCAGTAAACCAATCCAAAATACAATATATGCACTAGTTGTGTTAGCCCTACCTTAAATACAATCTATGCACCCTCCATAACAACATTGAGTGATGCGTTTAAAAGAGAACCTGTTAACGAGAAATTGCATTTTTATGTCAATTAATGTAGATAATCAATACAAGCAAGCACGCGCGCCCAATCATAGCAAAATAGTCATGTGATAGCAGGGTTTACTGGCATCCTTTTCTACCTTTGCGGTTTTGCCTACGCTGCAGTTGCTCCTGTTAAGTGCGTATTGGAGCAGCAGGACACCCATCACTTCAAACACACCACTAAGCTTACTTGACACATTAAGAATCCTTCTCATGAAGATTATTTAAGTCCATACCAGTACATAACAATCTGGCAATCTCACGTGGCCGAATCTATCAAGCAGCAATATGTCACGGCATCCAGAGACGGAAGCACTTGTGGGCTATGAGGGCCTTGGGCCCTCACGTAGTTTCGGGTTCTTTTATTTAAATTTTAATATGAATACTTCAAGTTCACACGACCAATTGGGAAGTATTTGCGGGCTATGTCAATGGTTGATTGAGACTAGAAGATCAGCAACCTACTTACTTGTTTACAGAGTGGTGGTACTTGTGCTTACTCTTCATAGATCACAACCCCTCCCCCCGTCCCCCGTTTAGGAAATCCTGGTTTCGTCCCTAACGGCATCACACTTGATTTCCCTGAAACATGTAAATGCAGAAAAAGTCACTTTCCCTCTTTTTAGCAATATAAAACCAGATACAACAACAACAACAACAAAACCCATGTAGTCCCCAATCATTGGGGGTATGGGCGGGGAAAGATTGGAGACAGACCTAACCTTTGGCAATATGCACAAAGTGGCTGCTCTCAGAATACCACTAAAACAGTGCCCCCTATACCTATTTTGCTGCGAAACCATGCCCCCAAATCAAAGCCAAATGGCATCAGAGAGGGAAGGCCTAGAGACCCAATTCAATTTCTGTGCACATTACCATGCTTTCTTCATTTATAGTCCAGAGCAATAAAACCAGATAAGAAACATAAAAGTGCTTCCAACAAGACAAGTACCAAGCAACTACCCTCAACCTTTGAATGCAGTTATGTGTATGGATGGAAAATACATAGGCTCCTTGATGCATGTATTCACGAGTGCATCAATCTGGCTGAGATTCCCCGTATGCTCTTGAATTTAACCCAATTCTAGTGCTTTCAGGTTTCATTAGTCTCCATGTTCCTTCTCACCAATAATCTCCGCACGAACACTTCCTATCTCTAAAATGGTGAAACCGGCCGTTGTCCGTCACAATGATCTCTCTCCTCATAATCTTAGCAATAAACTTGGTTGCTACGTGGCAGTCAACACACTCGAAGATTCTTTGTCACGAGGATTGTAATCCCTACCGGAGTAGAAATGATACCAAATGCTATAGCAAGTCTCTCATTGTGTGCTGTTCAAAAAAATGTCTCTCACTGTGGCTACGCAATAACTCTCTTTTGCTCCTCCTCAACATCATGCAGCACCTCATTTGTGTGCACGACATAACCTTCCCTTTCCATTACCTCTAGAAGAAATGTCATTACCTCATTTATCTTGTCATAATACGGGTGGGATTTGTCTCCGGCAACAAAAGCATGTACCTTGTTATTAACTTCAATCCAACTACAAGCAGGTTTCTTCCTCATACCCTTATCCCTCACGATAGTTCTCAATTTTGCTGCTTCTTTCCACCTCCCAGCAGCTGAATATGTGTTTGACAGAAGGACATAAGCTACCATGTTATTAGGATCAAGTGTAAATGTTTTCTCTGCAACCTTTTCTGCCACTTCAGTATTTTTGTGAACTCTACAAGAAGCTAACAATGTCGACCAAACACTCCCTTCCGGTTTAGTATGCATCCTAGAAATGAACCCATAGGCTTCCTCCAATTTTCCTGCTCGACCAAGAAGGTCTGCAACTGAAGCATAGTGTTCTAAGCCAGGAGAAATACCATAATCATGGATCATACTGTTGAAATATTGCAAACCTTCTTCAATCAGTTTGGCATGACTACAAGCGGTCAAAACAGCAACAAATGCCACAGAGTTAGGTTTCACACCTCCCATCTCCATCTGCTTGAACAAGGAGATTGCCTCATCAGCATGCCCATGTAAAGCACATCCCATAATCATTGCTGTCCATGACACAATATCAATTTGCTCCATGTTATTGAAAATCCACCTCGCGGTTTTAATGTTTCCGCATCTAGCATACATGTCCACAAGCGAGCTAGCTATAAACACGTTGTCATCAAATCCACCTCTAATTATACAACCATGGAGTTGTTTTCCAAGATGTACTGTCGTCAAGTGAGCACAAGCCGGCAATATGCTTGAAAAGGTAACATTCACAGGTTTAATCTTAGCCAACAACATCTTCCGAAACAATTTCAGGCCTTCATCAAAAGCACCATTTTGCACACACCCTGCAATAACAGAACTCCAAGAGACAATATCGCCTTGAGGCAACAGGTTAAATACTTTACATGAATCTTCCACCCGTGTGCAGTTTGCATACATGTCAATCAAGCTACTTCCAATAAATCCATTTGTATCCAACCCATGTCTAATGGCATACCCATGAATTTCCTTTCCCTTCATTACGTCCACATATTCTGCGAAGATAGGGAGGACACTAGATAAAGTGAATGGATCTGGCTGCAAATTGGATTTACCCATCTCCCTGACCATGCATAGAGCTTCCTTATACAACCCATTTTGTGCATTTCCTGCAATCAGTGTATTCCATGAAACAAGATCTCTTTTTGGCATCATTTCAAAAACTTTTCTAACACTATCCAAGCGTAAAGCCTCCTTTTCTCCGCTCCTCCTCGACACTTCATAACTCATCCCTAAACGATCAAAACCAGCTGTTTGTTTGTTACTTGGAGGCAATGCATAGTTCATTTTCTTTGAGCAACCCATAATATCACCACCCGAAACACATTTTTCCAATTCATTGCCCAATAATTCATTTGAATTACTACCAAAACTCTCACAGCTCGGTAAATCTCTTTCCGAACTTCTCCTGAAATATGGCATATTTCCATCGCTAGTAACCTCAAAATGCACATCATTGCCAACCATCTTCCCTAGTTTAGGCATTTTATCAAACACTTGACCAACAACATCACCCAACCCACCAATTCTACCGAAAGTTTCCAACTTTGAATACATGTTCATGAGTGCATTCCCCGTGAACAAATCAAAATCAATACCAAGACGGATAGCGCACCCGTGAACCGACTCACCTAACCTCAAATCCACCAAATGGGTGCATGATTTTATGACAGAAGGGAATACATTGTGATCTGGGTACACACCGGAATCCCACATTTTAACAAAAGCGGTTAGGGTTTGGAGGAAAAGACCATTGGAAGTGTAATACCTGATGATAGACTTCCAAGCTTCAAGAGAGGGGGGTGAAGAAGGGTGAAGGGTGTTGAACACAATGAGTGATTCGTGATTGAGGTTCAAGTGTGTGGTGGCGTTGGTTTTGACGATTTGGGCGTGGAGCTGTTGGGCTAGGGATTTTGTTTTGATGGAGGATGGGTTTTTCAGAAGGGTTTTGGGGAGAGATTGAATTGAACTCATCAGTGTCTGCCTCCTCTGTTTTTTGGTGAGGAGAATTGAATCCTGTCTGTCCAGCTTTTGGTAGGTGGACGATAATAATATACTTTTGGTATTTTTCTTTCGGTATTATGTTTGTTTTTTTCTTCTAAATTTTTGCTCTTTTTTTTTATCTTCAATTTTTATTTTTTTATTTTTTTATCCGCATCTTTAATTTTTTGTTGAAATCATGTTTTATTTTGGATCAATACCCAGTCTCGACAAGAGAAGTTAAAAGTAAAGACCAAAAGCAGCAAAATAATTTACTAAAAACAAAAAAATACCAAAAAGTTGATGTTATATGGTAAAATTCCTCATCTATGTATGTTTTCCACGGAGATTCCTTAGTGTTTAAAATCTCCTATACAGATCTCCTCATCTATAACTGTTAACCAATTAATACATTTCTTTCAAATGACCGTTAAGTATCAACAAAAAAATGTTACGAATACATACATATATAGATACTCTTCTACCCATCCCCCCAACCCCCAAAGCGCTCGCGCTCACCGTTGTTTTAAAACACTCATCTCAGTCAAATCAAACCAAGTTCTTTATTTCTCCAATCCCCCAACAAATTAAAACAATCTTTCAAACACTTCATAAGCAACCAAATACAGTATTGACATCAATCACCAATAAATCAAAGTAAAATTTTTAATTGAGTTTTCACCTCAAAATCAAAACAAGCTTGATTGGAATGAGACCAAATGGTGTTGGTGTTGCTTTGGGGTTGGCTGTGAAGAAGTTTTAGGGCAAGGGATGGAGAGAGTAGCAATCGCTCAAATCTATTTTCCAATTCATAGGTGACCCTACAATATAATTGTGATTTGAGAGAAGAGAGAGAGTGAGAGGAAATTTCCCCATTTTGTTAAAAAGGAACACAGAGAGAGGGGGGGGATAGATTTGTTTTTAATTTTGATGTATGAATGGGGTGGCACAGGATTTCATTCCTTTTTCTTTTTTTTTTGATCGGCGGTTTCACGTAGACGATATCGCCAACTCTACCACAGCAAAAAGGTAATTCTCCTCTTGTAAAATTTGCATTTCGCATTTTTCTGAAAAAATAAAAATGAAAAAAATATTACATGGGTCATCACTAGGGCTGTTAGTTGAGACCGGATAATCGATCGAAACTGGAAAAACCGGACCGGACCGAATTTTTCAAACCAATTGAATAATTTCGATTCGGTTTATGTGTTTTAAAGACCGGTCGAAACCGGACCGGTTATATATATATAAAAACATGGGAAAATTGGTTAGGAGGACATACTACAGGGGGTTTTAAAGTAATAAGGACATGTTAACATTTCCTAACGGCGCCAGTACATTCTACACCAATTTTCCAACAATACCCCCACATTTAAACACAAGCGGCTGAAACGGTATCTCCATTTCAGTCGATCCCTGCCAGAAGAGAGAGAGAGAGAGCGAACGACAGAGAGACAAAAATCCTGATCACCGCCTTCGTTTTCCTTCATCGCCGTCTTCGTTTTCCTTCGTCGCCGCCTTCGTTTGGTTTCGTCGCCGTCGTCATCATCTACCTCATCACTTTCAAACAGAACTGGTACGTAAATATTACACATTCTTGTCTTCGTTAAGGTTTTGTAGTGCTCGTCATTGATTAGAGTTTGTATTTCGTTTCTACTACTCTTAGGGATTGGTAAGCATCTTGTAGTCTTTTTAAAGTCTGTTGGTTCATTATGGTTACATTAGGGTTTGTAGACCGTTGATTAGAATTTTAGTTATCTGTGTAAGTTAGTGCTCTGGATTTTTGGTTGTTAAATAAATGTGGTTATCTTCCTATACTTTAAGAGATGGTCTTAGATTTGTGCATTTTTGTAAATGTGGTTATCTTCCTATAGTTTAGGATTTTGTACTCTATTTCTATGTTTTTGCATTTTTGTAGTCCCTTGGTACTGATTGCGATCTGGTTAAGATTAGGCTCTTGAGTCCGTTAGTTAGGGTTTGATCTGTCTTGCATTTTTGAAGTACATTTGCAGTTTGGTCGTACTGGTTAGGGTTTTTGTTAGCGTTTTGCAAACAATTTTGTTTGTGTTAGAGATATGGTTATATGTGTATTCTGACTTTGCCTGCTTAGTATTGTACTCTATTTTAACAGTTATAGTTAACTGTGATGTTGTAAACTCTGGATTTGTTTGCTTAAACTTTGGAACACAGATTGATGTGTTTATCTGGTTATCTGGTTAGCTGTGGTTAGATATTTATGTAATCCATTGGTTAGGTTATCTAGACAAAATCAGTACTTTGGGGGGAAAAAAAAAAGCTAGAAACGGACGATTGAGATTTCATCTAAAGAAACTACAGATAAATGGGATTACTATAGTACCCAGGCCTCACTAGTGTTTTGAAGCCCAAAGGGCCGAAAACAAGTCAATATGTGTACTAACAGATAACCATAACTATCAAAATATGTTCTTTGAATGACAATAAGAACACACAGATGTGGTCATCTGCTTGTATGTATACTCCGAATTTTGTATGTGTACTAAATGATTTGGTTAACTGTGACTGTGTTGTATGCCAACAACTTCAATAGATAACCATAACTGTCAAAATATGTTCTTTGAATGTCGATATGAACACACAGATGTGGTCATCTTCTTATATGTATACTCTGAATTTTGTATGTGTACTAAATGATTTGGTTAACTGTGACTGTTGTATGCCAACAACTTCAATAGATAATCATAACTGTCAAAATATGTTATTGAATGTCGATAAGAACACACAAATGTGGTCATCTGCTTGTATGTATACTTTGAATGTCGATAAGAACACACAGTTATGATTATCTGTTGAAGCAGAGGAATGGAGGCATTACAACTCCTTCCGATCAAGAAGAAAAGTTGATCCTTATCTTCAAGATGCCATCACAGTGGTACAAAGTCTTGCCCTTTATTCTATTTCTCATAATGCATGTTTGAAATATAACAAACTGAAAAACAATATTTGTTTTGGAAACATAGAAAAACTGTGTAGAAGAGATCATGAAGGAGCTGGAATTAAAGAAGAAAGACCTTCCGCAGTTCGACCTCCTATCACAAGCAAGACCCATATTTAAATTTGGTGCTCCGATAAAATCAGTGGATGAAACCCCACAGCAGAATGAATTATCGTAAGCTTCCAGCAAAGTTGCTTTATCGTAAGCTCCAATCATCATTCTTTCCTCTCTAACTTATTTTACCTTGAAATGTGCAGCGTTGATTGTGGCATATTTGTGTGTTACATCATTAAGCGATTGGCAGAGAAAAGGGAGATACCACAAACACTACGGCCACGTGATGTCGCAGAATTCAGAGTACATATGGTTCGCAAATTTCTGAATGATGACCAAAGAACATGGACAGAAGATCTGTGGAAGGACAACCAACTGGCTAATGAGATGGAACAATAGACAAAATTCTGTAAAATGGTAGTGTTTTGTCTAACAAAAGGGAATAATACAAATAGTTGTGTTTTGTCTAGTTTTATGTAATTGATCGGCTCCAAACAATTGGAATTTACTGTACATGTTTCTTGGTGTCTGGTGCAAAACTGTTGATCTGTTGGGAAGTAAAATTAGTCTTTGTACAGGTTTTTTTGGTGTCCGGTGCTAAACTGTTGATCTGTTGAGAAGTAGAACATTGCAATTTATTCTACATGTTTCTTGGTGTCTAATGCAAAATTGTTGATCTTTTGGGAAGTGGAATTATTCTTATGGTTAGCTTCAAACCAATTGGAGTATAATGGTGCTTGATTTGTTGGTTTATGGAATTACAATAACTGTGGAATTTTGGGCTGTGTTGTATGACAAATACATCAGTAGATGACTATAACTGTCAAAAATTGTTCTCTGAATCTTGATAAGAACACAGATAGATGTGATTAACTGCGGAATTCTGGACTGTGTTGTATGACAAATACATCAGTAGATGACCATAACTGTCAAAAATTGTTCTCTGAATCTTGATAAGAACACAGATAAATGTGGTTAATTGGGAATTCTGGGATGTGTTGTATGACAAATACATCAGTAGATGACCATAACTGTCAAAAATTGTTCTCTGAATCTTGATAAGAACACAGATAGATGTGGTTAACTGCGGAATTCTGGGCTGTGTTGTATGACAAATACATCAGTAGATGACCATAACTGTCAAAAATTGTTCTCTGAATCTTGATAAGAACACAAATAGATGTGGTTAACTGGGAATTCTGGGCTGTGTTGTATGACAAATACATCAGTAGATGACCATAACTGTCAAAAATTGTTCTCTGAATCTTGATAAGAACACAGATAGATGTGGTTAACTGCGGAATTCTGGGCTGTGTTGTATGACAAATACATCAGTAGATGACCATAACTGTCAAAAATTGTTCTCTGAATCTTGGTAAGAATACAGATAGATGTGGTTAACTGCAGAATTCTGGGCTGTGTTGTATGACAAATACATCAGTAGATGACCATAAGTGTCAAAAATTGTTCTCTGAATCTTGATAAGAACATAGATAGATGTGGTTAACTGTGGAATTCTGGGATAACTGTATAACAGGCATGCACAATAACTGTCAAAAATTGTTCTCTGAATCTTGATAAAAACACAGATAGATGTGGTTAACTGTGGAATTCTGGGATAACTGTATAACAGGCATGCACAGGTTATCAAATGATAATGCTATTTTATCTATTGCCAACAAAGCTGCAAAACAGACTATGTTTATTTATCCCTAAATGAAAGACAATTACAAAGAGTATCCACAATTGTAACAATAGCAATCACCACATGACTCATTACAAGTCTTTTTTATTCATCCTTAAATGGAAAACAATTACAAAGAGTATCCACAATTGTAACGATAGTCATCGAAAAATATCAATCACATGCCTCTTTACAAGTCCTCCTATTGTGTTTTCCTAATTTCCCACACCTCCCACACTTCAATTGCCTCACTTTCTCACCCCTTGATCGTATTCTCGCAACTTTAGGCCTCCCACGTGGCCTCCTTGTTTTGGGAGGAAGAATGATCGCAGACTCTTTTGTAACCACCGGTGTTCCAAGAGTGGGGATCGGGTTTATAGCAACTTCGTATGACAATTGGAAAGCCGCAACGGTATAGTAGGGATTAATATAGTTGCACAATTGACGTTCTGTCTTCTGAATAACTGTGACAGCATGCACACATGGAAAACAATGAAGCTCTCAACGACAACAAGTGCATGTCATCCTCTTAAGATCAACCACAACTGTTGGCAATGAATAAACTTCAAAAATATCATCGCTTGCTGCAAACAGTAAGAATGAAAGCCATTTGGAGAAACTGCAGGCACATACTTTAGAAGACCAGAATGACGATCCGATAAGAACGTGACAGACCGATCAGATACAATAACAGTTGACAACTTCTTCAAAAACCAACACCAATTGTCATCAATCTCAGAGTGCACAACACCAATAGCAAGAGGGAATAATCCTACACCAATAAAAGATAACAAAAAATATATATATATATATATATATATATTCTCAGTACAACTTCAATAAATAACCATAACTGTCAAAATATGTTCTCTAAATGTTGATAAGAACACACAGATGTGGTAAACTGTGAAATTCTGGCCTGTGTTGTATATGCCAACAATTTCAATAGATAACCATAACTGTCAACTTCAACTCTGCAATTTTCAAAATAAAGCAAGGAAAAAGTGACTAATCTTGATTAGCATCCTTTCCTATAGCTCCAAGAAGCGTTCCTTTGTATCTCCCCGTCAAGTGCCAAGATAGGGCGGCAATAGTTGAAACCTCTAATGCAAGCATCAAACGCCAGAAAGAACCTTGTAAAACGGCCTGTCTCAGTACAATATTCCACATCCATGACTGTGCCTGGATTTTTCTCCTTTACTTCCGCAGCATACCATCGGAGTTTGTCAAAAGACAATTCAAAATCACCAAATAACTCCTTATTTGCCATCTCAACTCCTAACCATGCATGGTGATAACCTATCATACTACCATACCGTTTATCAAAATGTCTCAAAGCCTGTATAGGTGCATAAGATGGATTCGAACGAATCTTCTCAAAAATCTATTTGGAAACAATTTTTGACGTCATAATGAGGACAAAATTTGTCAAGGGGATCTTCTTCCTCTCCAACAAGACTACTGCACTCACCATACTCAAAACTTCCACCACATTCACCATTTTGTGTAGCCAAACTTTTACCACATTCAATGACAGAAGAAGAAATGATCCCAACAGAAACATCAATACAATTCACACCATATGCAGCAGCTAATGCAATCATGCAACCAAAATCTTCATTATTGTCCAAAACACAACTATGATGATCAGCAACCGCATATAAAAGCCCAAATTTACTAGAAGCCAAATTCTCCCACTTGTTACAAATGCTTTGCACAAGATCATTGAATCCAAAACCTTTTGTAACCATAACAACTAGGGTTACTTCACCATATTTGCACATTAGTAGAACAGAAGCAGCCATTGAAATAGTGTAATTCTACTCTGCAAAATCAAACACAAACACAGGTATAAGAGGACAGATAACGTTATCTAGTACACTTTGCTATCTGTATCCATCTTAGCTGTCAAACAGATAACATTATCTATTTCACTTTGCTCTCTCTATCATTCCTAATTACACTATCAAACATCAATAAAAAATAAGATAAATGTCAGTACAACAACTGCAGCACAAAATGCTGAACAATGACAGATAACACAAATTATAGATCGCACAAAGCATAAACACAATTACGAGAGAGAGAGAGAGAGAGAGAGAGAGAGAGAGAAGAATATCTTCCAATTCTCGCAGCAATGACAGATCAAATCAAACACAAAACACCAAACAAACAAAACATTGTGACAGAGAAAAAGAGAGATAGTTACGAATGAGAGAGAGAGAGAGAGATCACGAAACCCTAACCTGAACGCAGAGAGAGAGAGAGAGAGAGAGAGAGATCTCACCTCGTCAGGATCAGCAAGTCGCGATCGATGCCAGAAGAACACAGAGAGAGAGAGAGAGCGCAGCTGGTTTTCTGTTTATTTTTAAAACAGGTTTGAAAGAACGCATTTAAATACCGAAGGACACCATTGTCATTTCATGGACCTTGGACATTTAATAAACGGCGGTAATGGATTGGAAAGGCTACAAAAACTTGGACTAGACTGGACTCTTATTTGGGCCTATTGTCTTGGACCTACGACCAATTTTCTGTAAAAACATAGGGGACCATCGAACCCTGGAAGGCTAGAAGGATCTCCCCTCTCTTTACCACTAGGCTACCCACCCTTTTGGTGTATATTGGTCTAATAAATATATTTATTATATAAAATCAATTAGATATAGATACACAAACTGTTTTTATGGGTTTAATTATGTTTTTATGGGGGTTTTTTATGTATTGGGCTCAAAATTGATCCTTTTTTGTTGGGCCAAAAAAAAGGGGTTGAATTATGTGTTTTTTGTTGATATTTTGTGGGTTGAATTGTGAATTTTTTGAAGTGTTGGGCCTAAAATATGGCTCATGAATGAAAACCGGATAAACCAGACCGAAACCGGACCGTATTATCTCAACCGGTTCCGGTTTCTAAAAATCTCAAACCGGTTTCGACCGAAAAATATGTCAAAACCGGACCGGTATCACCCCTAGTCATCACGAGTAGTACAGCTTTATGTAGCAAGATGAATGATTCGAGAAACAAAAAAAAAATTTGCAGACATTTGGAAACAATTACCTTCTGTATTACCAAATAGAGATAAAATTCTTTCCACTAGTGGAGGAAACCTTGGGTTTTCCACCACGGCCCATTACGGGCCCGACAAGACATCTTTTGTTATAATCTGAACCGTCCATTTTATAGGATCCATAGAATAGTATATCCACGCAAAAACTGAGATTTATCGGACGTCAATAGGTATATTAAAAATCTACTTTCGATTTAAAAAATGGACAGTCATGGATAGTTTAACTTCAAAATCTATGACCGTCCATTCTGTAAACCAAAATTCAATTTTTAATATATATATCGATATCCAATCAAGCTGATTTTTTTCATGGATATACTACTCTATGTACCCTACAAGATAAACGGTTCAGATTAGAACAAAAAAAATCTTATGGGGCCCACAGACAGTGGTGAAAACCCCATGGTTTCCACCTCTGGCGGAGAGAACATACTCTCTACCAAATAAACTATCAATGAAAACTCATTATCTATCATAGAGATTTCTGCACAAGCCAATGCTGCAGTTTGACATGCTACGGTATTCACTAACCACAGCGTAAAAGCAACAAACGATGGTGCTGTTATCATATCATAGACTCCCTTCCAAAAAACATCATATCGTAGGCATGCAAATTTCAGCAGAAAACATAATCCATCTAACAGGCTTGGTTCCATATAAATACTGAAGTTTCCACTAACAAGTACAAACAATAAGCAAACTATGATCTCCAAACTCAGATAACAGACAACGAGAATTAGCAAATAAAACTCAGATTCATTTAGCTGTGTAACAGGGGCGACGCCATGGCAAGCTGTGTAATGATATACATCCCTCGACAGAGAGAAAGCACATATAAGGACATTAACTGAAGTTGTAGGCTCACAGTGGAGTGATTAATCGCCCAAACAACAAAAATCACAATAGGAGAAACAAGACTTCGAAGATCAAAGCTCTTAAATTAAATTTTGGGGTTGTTATCATGAATCCCGGTTTTGAGATAGTAAACATGAGAAACAATGGGTATTGCACACATTTTTTTCTGATGCTTGACAAAAGGGGAAGAAATACACACCAACTATAAAAAGCAAAAGAATATTCTATATACTGTGATATACTAATTTACAAGACCAAGGTACAAGTTAACCGATGGGTATATCCTCACACTCTTGAATGTGCCAAATTGCAAGCAGCAGTGAAACAAAAAGCTGTCCAGTTGAAGAGATGGATGACTCTGGCCCGTCGGGTTCATACACAATTAAGTGAGGCTTACACAGGCTCACTTTGTTTTGAAACGTCTAGTCGCGGAGGCAAGAGGTTGAGAAAGCTTCCTTGAGCTGGTTGGTTCATAGCTGTCTCTGAGTCATTATCTGTGAAAATGTTACCAAAGCCATTAAATCAAAGTACATCCCAAAAATCAAGCCAAAAAAGAAAACTACATCCTGAACATTGAAAGGTTCATTCTTCCAGTTTCATGTTTTTCTAATTATCCTACATTGTTCCATTTTACGCTTAGTTCATGTAGAAATGCTCAGTGTAGCCTGTATAACTAGAATATGGTAATACCAAGTTGTTATTCGCATGTCATTCTAAAAATCATGTAGTCATGAAGCAACAAAACGATTGAGAGAGAGAGAGAGAGTACCAAAAAGGGATTTTACTGTGGGCCTCTTAGGTTTGTTGCTCTTCTTCTTCAATTCAGCTGAAAATAGGACACACGTCATAAAACCCATCACAAGGAGGTCAGAAATATTGGGCCAAATTAAGAAAAGCTTCTTTTTGAGCATGCCATAAGAAAATCAGAGATGCTCTTCTTTTTTTCATCTTTCCTAAAGCAAATAGTCAGTCATGTGGTTAACCATCTTTTATCAACTTCTTGTGGTTAAACACCATTGTTTCAGAAGAAATGTGGCCTATGGACTACAACTAGGACTAATTGCGAAAAGTAGTCACTTGCAACAAGAACTTAACACATTGAAATGACTATATACGACACATCATAGAAAGGTTGATGCATCCTTTAAGCATTTTCAACCATGGTTAGCTTTATCCCCCAGTAAGAATAACAAAATAGAGGGGAACAAAGCAAAAACAAATAAAATTGGAAAGAATGCACAGGCTACAACAATAACAATCTTCATGCCTTCATCTTCTCGTGATATGCACTTTTATGGAAGGACAAAATTCAGATAAAGGAGGAAAACACAAATGCATGTAAGATTGTGTCGAACGACGAGGTAAATACCGATGCCAGGTACTTCATGATCATTTACAATTTCAAAGTTCTTATAGGTGTAGCCCACAAAATTGACGTCCTTAGAGGAGAGCATCTGCGGCAGAAGAGAAGTATAGAGTAAGAAAACATATTAACATGTAGATGTCATAAAGACTTGTCAACAACAAAATCTACAATGAGAGGATGACTTTGTCATGCTTTTTCACACTTTGTACATCAACAATGAAAGCCAATACAATGAGTACCCTAGGTATAGATTCACTATTAAACTAAATACAGTTGCATCAGATTCCAAGACCAATCCACTACCAGTGACAAATGTTTAGTGTCGTTAAAGAGGTCACTACAGTTTCTGGGTGCTATCCATCTCTCTCTCTCTCTCTCTCTCTCTCTCTCTCTCTCACTACAGTTTCTGGGTGCTATCCATCTCTCTCTCTCTCTCGTTTTATCTGCTTTTGGTCCAGTGTTCTAAAAGGCGCCTAGTCCCCGCCTAGGTGCTAGGCGGCCGACTAGTCGGCACCTAGGCGCTAGGCACCCCTTTTCCACCCGACTAGCGCCTACCGAGTTTTAGAACATTGGCTTTTACTAAACAGAACAACGCCGGAATGTAGAACATACTAACACTGGAGATGGTGTAGGTAGTGTAGCAACTGAATTGAAGCCTAAAACACCTGTGTGTTTCTATACCAGACAGGATCTGAAAAACCACCGGAACGCCTGAAACAGAGCAGTATTTCAGCCAGAATAGAACATTTTCCTGAGTGTCCCATTTTATTGCTGGTACCGCTACAGTACATATCGGCGGGTACGGTACAAGATTGATAACTTTGGTCAGAAAACAAAAATTTTAGGGACACATTATAGCCCAAAAGGCCCACACCTCTATCAATGCATCCCAAAAGTAAAAGTTGCTAATTCACAATGAAATCTTAACCCCTCCCTAAAAAAAAAAAAAAAAAGAAAAGAAAACAAAGCAAAAAAAAATACTAACAATAGAAGTTTTGATAATAATAGTAATAGCAGTAATAAAACAAAAACAACACAAAACAAGGTTTTTTCCCCCCTTTTCCAGAAAGAGGAACTAGAACATCTGATCCGTGTGGCTTATGGGTTAAAGTACACTCATTGACCTCATACACGTCTGGGATTCGAGTCACTCCACAATTGCAGGTGGGGGACGTATGATTTTCAATTTTTCAGCCTATATACTGGTCATGGGAGTCTCCCCCTTGCGTCATGTAACAGGTATCGATTGCCTCTTCCCCATCCTACCCTTCTGTACTTGGCCAAGCATAAAAACGAAAAAGAGGTACTTGCATGCTAGTGTTTCTGTTATGGCATAATAATTCCTAGAAACTGACCATCTGTGACAATTCACCAAACATGGCTGCCAAAAGGATGTTTTGTCTCATCGGTTTCCAATAGACAAGAGCTAATATATCTTACCAGTTACCAAACTGGGAAAAGAAGAGAGGTAATCATCCATAAAGGCGTTTCAACAGAAGGATTGATTTTCTGAACCTTATTTAAACAATATTGCAATGCACATAGTTGATACTTAATAGTTAATACACAAACCTTCCTCCATGGACCTGATCTTGCCGAAGTTGGAACTTGGTTATCCACCTGAACATTGTCACAACAAGCATTACAACCACCAAAATGAGTAAAAGAAAAGGAGCACAACAACATCTGCAAAAATGAAGAAACTCCTGCACCTCTTCAAATTTCTCAAAGTTCTGAGTGTCCAACTCATCATTGACTTCGGGAATAAATGCAGCTTTCATCTGATATAATTTCTCCCATTCGATACCTTTGAACCATGAGTGAGCCTGAAAATCACAAGCCAAACTGGATGATTCACAATTTCGGTATACAGTTAGTATAGTGCATTGATGAACATATAAATGGAACACACCACACAACACCTTTATTTCATATGCGCCTTTTGTTCCGAGCCTTTGATCAACATTACATAATAGTTTACTAATAAGATCCTTTGCTTCAGGAGAAAGCTTTGCCTCTTCAGGAAATTTTAAATGAGTTCTCCAGTTCACTATCTGCAAGTGTCAAAAAGAGAATCATATGAGCAATGACGGAAAGAGAGTCCAGAAATAAGAAAATCCTAATCCTTATAGATAAACATAGAGTAAGGCACGTTAGAAGTATTTTTGATAAACCTCATACGTTTCAAGTTTCAACAGTTTTGAGTTTCTCTCATTTCCCCGGAAAAAAATATATATATATATCAATATTACCCATCCAAATGACAAACCACATTAGAATTCTAAACAACCAATGACAGAAGAAATTCAAGTTTAAAAGACAATATGAACTTGGTTCTTTTATGAGTATTTTTATCAAGAGCACAAGTATTGAACGAGAGTCTCTTCCAGTGATGTCATTTAACATTCTGACTCGGTAACACCGCCTCAAGTACATCAGGTGTGATTCAGGAGCATATGATCTGGTCTGGTTCGGAAGAGGTTTAAAGTAATATCCACCAACAATCATTCTATTTGGACCAAGGCTTTTCTGTCCAAAATCAATCCTGTAACTATCCAAGATTCACCACAAAATGCTCAACTTGGAGTCTTGCCATAACACAAATTCAAAAGCGTTAATGCCCTCGAGGGGGAAATAACATACAGAGGACTTTATATGCCCATCCCTACAAGATGTACAGCCGATTAAACCCTTCTGTTCTACCAACTAGACTAATTTGGCACCAATTCTATTGAAGGCCACACATAACCATCATAATCAGAGGATCCAAACAAGCCAAAGGCCCTCATGGAGTATACGACTGAACAGTTATACTAAAAGCAGAAAATTCTTCAATGTAAAGAGTCACCATAAAGTTGCCATTATTTCCTAATTTTCTCTTTCTCCAAAGTCATCCAATGGTAATCATTATGTGGTAAACTCAACTGGAATCACAGGTAATAAATGCAAGATAGCACAACATAGAATACTTCTGCAACATGTGCCCAATAAATACCTTTCGACAAGTGGACATGGGTTCATCTGAATAAAAAGGTGGATATCCCACAAGCATTTCATACATGATAGCACCAAGAGACCACCTGTGGGAAGATAAACAGAATCTCACTGGGACAAAGAACTTCAGGAAGTATCATGTAGTAATAAATAAATATGCTAGATACGAACCAATCGCATTCCATTCCATATCCTTTCTTCAGTAAAACTTCTGGAGCAATATAATCAGGTGTACCAACAGTAGAATAAGCCTACAGAATTCGAGTGAGAAGTTTTAAACAACATTAATCCACATAAGACAGACACTGAAAGAGCCTCCTAAAATAAACTTAATAAAAGACAGAGATGAAACTCAAGTATCTCATATGTTTCTTAGGCCTGTATAAGGTGATGGTAGTTTCCTTTCACAAACAAAGTTTCGTTATTCACTAGAGCTGCACATTTTTGTTGTAGAAATTAGAGTCATCAGCAGTTTTCAAACCACTGACATGACAGTCGATACACAGATATTACAAAGCACGTGACTCCAACCATATCACATGCATAAATTGCCAAAGAAGCCCAGTTGTGTGAAAGATTCAAATTAAATACAGCACACGCAGCCTCCATGACAAAATAGAAACACGGGTATAAAGAACATGACTACGTGAAATTGCAATTTTTATTCATCGACGCAGAAATAAAGAAATTTAAGTCAGGTGATAGCAGGATTTACAAGCATCCTTCTGTTCCTTTGCCAATGCTGCAGTTGCTCTTGTTGAGTGCGCTTTGGAGCAGCAGGGCGCCCATCACTTTGAAGAGCACCGCTGAGGTTGCTTCCCACAGAAAAATCCTTCTCATGTAGATTACTGCAGTCCAGAGGCTTACATAGTCCGAAATCTGACAATTTCATATGGCCATATCTATCAAGCAGCAAGTTGTCAGGCTTGATATCTCTGAAATGTATAAACGCAGAAAGTTAGATTCCCTTGTAAATATAAAGGGATATAATAAAAGGATGCACAGCATCAAAGTGGTTCGAATTAGAATATTACTCAAAACCTACACACAAACCTATGAATGTAATTATGCTTATGGATTGACTCAATAGCAAGTACTGTTTCCCCTACGTAAAACCTAGCCTCATCTTCAGTCAGTGTATCCTTCCGCATCAACAAAGTCATCATGTCTCCCCCAGGTAAGTACTCCATAATCAGATAAAGATACTCTTCATCTTGGAAGGAGCAGTAAAGTTTGACAATGCAATTGCTGTCAACTTCCGCAAGTAGATTTCTTTCTGCTTTCACATGTTCAACCTACATGAGTTCAATAAAAAAAGTAGCGTAAGCACAACAAGAAACCATCAATACCATTGGCACGCCTCAGCAGCTGCAAACCTGGCCTCTGCGAAGCATTTCTGACTTTTTAAGCTTTTTCATAGCATATACATGTCCAGTTTTCTTTTCTTTGCATACTCTAACCTGCAAAAAGTAAATTATGAATCATGGTTAACAGCGACATTATTACAGTCAAGATGCCCAACAGAAGAAATTAAAAAACCTGTCTAACTATGCATAGAAGGGTCAAAAAGTTACTTATGCCTCTTTCATCTATGGTTCAATACGCAGTTTCTAAGAGGTAATTGTAAATTTACTTGGTGAGCCAAAAAATGCCACCATAATGATGCAACGTTTTTCAGCTGCAACACCATTTTTGTGCAGTTTTGATCAAAACAATTAAGTAAGAACTGTATTGGAAGCATGACGTGTGGTCCTAATGTGTGTGTAAAGGTACAGATACACAGCCCCTGATGACTTGCCTGTTTGTTTATAATAACATAAATGCAAAAACATACATCTTTGAGTTCACAGTACATAAACAAGGTCTTCTTCGAAACACATTGCACTGATATAAATACCATAGGTCCATAACAAATGGAAAGCACAGGCCTAAGTACCAAGGTTGCCAATACCGTTCCGGACCAACCGGTACGTACCTGTTTGGTGAGAAAACAGTACTCTAACCCTACAATACTGTCCCGGCCTCAATACCGGGCCTTACTGGTTGGTACTGGCATTTCTGGACAATACCGGGCAAGAGGGTATTTCCGGCAATTTCGGCCGGTATTTTGCCAGACTGAAAACAGGAGAAATGGAAGAAAAATAGAGAGAGGGGAAGAAGACTAAAGCCACAACCGATTAGTTTTGGTCTTTGCCGGCATATGGAGAACAGAGGGAAGATGAAAAGTATTTCTGGAACCGATTTCTGTTCAGATCTAGTCTTCTAGAGACATTCCGATGAAGTTCTCAGTCGTCTTCTTCACGCCTCAGTCAGTTCAGGGCTTCACGTCTATTCCAGATCTGAGAGAAGGGAAGACTGAAAGTCGAAAGGCTTTTTGGGGTGTGCACCAGCCTTTTTGGAGATTATTCAGTGTATCTGATACATCATAATACAGTAGCTTACATCCATTGTATTAATTTATTACTGTTTTCCTTTTATTTAAGTTGTCAGGTTTTTTTTTTTAACTTTTCAGCATTAATATTGTTTGGTTATAAATGAAGGTTTCTATTACGATAAATATATTTAGTTTTTAATATATATTTATTTATAACGCTAAATCCAAAACGGTACCCGGTATTGTACCTGTACCGGTACGTACCGTGCCAGTGACAAAAATGGTACCATGTCCAGTACAGTATTCAGAACCGAACCTTGCTTAGTACAATTAGTATTTTTCTACACCAAACCAAAATGATATAAATACAACAAACTTTACTCAAAGATTCCGAACTTGTGGGCCCTGGGGTCCTCTAATACCACCATTAACCTGCCATATTATAGGACCAAAGAGTGGTGGAGAGGAAGTGGGATGGAAAAGAAAAGGGGGTGGTGGAAGTTAACTTCAGAAGCTAACTTCAATAGGGAATTGAATTCCCAGCTGTGAAATTTTCAAATACAGAATAATCTAGAGAACTTGTACATTTACCCAAAGGATAGAAAGGGGAAAAAGTCATACCTCCCCAAATGCACCCTTTCCTATCATTGTCAATGGTTCAAAATCGTCAGCACCCATTTTATGCCTCTGAATGCGCATATACTCTGTTTCCTTCTTCTCCAAATACTTAAGTAAATTGTTTTGTTCTTCCTCAGAGACCTCAGCATCAGCCAATTTCTTTTCAAGCATATTACGCCTGCATGAAAACGAAAGTAAGAATGCAATCACGCTCGTACCACAGATTGATAACAACAAGAAAACCAGATTTTCCGGTAATGGAAAGGGGGTAATTACACTCCTGCTCATTATTGCACCGATAGGATGAGAAAATGAACTAAAATTGCCATGTGAAATGAAAACCAACAGATGGACAAAAAAAGGAATAAGGATTCTGTCCATATTAAGGCCCAATTGCAGTAACAATTGCAAGAGTGGGAATCTCATTCCAGTTCCAACCATTGGTCAACAAGAAGACATTTGGAGGTATTTACAGAAAACAAGAAACCGACTGTTACGCATTCATGTTCGCCATGACCAACATGAGGCTTGAGTGGGTTATAACAGAGGTTAATTGAGCACCATGCTTACTTTCCTGGGATTTGTTATTGGGCATGCAACAACATGGTATTGGGCATGCAACAACATGGTATTGAGCATGCTGTCGCGGTGAAAGTGGGGATCTCAATCACATGAATAATAGTGGTATTACCATTCCTGTCAAGCTGATTGGTCAGAGTCTGTTTTTATCCTCTTCCCAAACCCCAAAAGAATAAAAATAGAATAACAATCAAAACCGTACATGTGTATTTATTTCTCCATCTTGAACATGGTCTAAATTATAGCTGTTGCATATCATATTGGCCATCATGTTAATCGGATTTTGGGGCTGCTTTACTGTTACCATTGCAGCACTAATTCTCGGAAAGTCCTATCGGCAACCACTATCTTTCTGTATTTTGTGGCGGCTTTACTGTTACCATTGCACCTTTATAAGTGCCGCAACCACTATCTTTCTGTATACTCACTAGTATGAAGTTTTAACATACTCAAAAAAAGTATGTTAATAAATTATGACAAATAGACACGTCCATCGGCCTCAGTACAGGTTGCACATGAATCCATTCAGACATGCTATGCACGTGTCCGATGTGACGATATATATCTTTGATGCATTTATGTTTTTTTTTTTTTTTAAATCGGGCACACTAGCATACAACAGGACATGTTGGAAGGTTAGAATAAACCTTAATAGCATGAAGCGGGAGCGGAGGTTGGGGCGGGGGCGGGAACGGGAGCGGAGGCACCTAGAAGCTCCTAAGGTTGGGAGTGCCTAAGGAGCGTATATAGATTATATATTTATACGTACATAAAATATCTTTAAATACTTAACCCTTGAAGGAGAATTTCCCGATCTTAAATGGTAATTATTGGAAATTCCCGATCTTACGAACGTCCAACGAGGTTGGCGTTTCTGGTATGGTTCTTCGTTCCTCTGTCTTTTCCTTCTCCGCTCTTTTTTCCCGACCCCCTACCCTCATTGTCGTTTGTCCCCCCTTTCTCAGTCGTTTCTCCTCTGCCCCGAAGGTAACAACAAGCGGGCTAAAGCCACAAAAGGGGGACAAGATTCATCGATTAGGTGGCAACAAGGTTTGTGACTCTTTGATCTATCGGTTGACTCTGTCTTTCGTTTCTCAGTTGGATTTCTGCTAGGTTTTCCGATCTTGGCCTAACGGTATGGGTTTCTAATGGGCTTGGGTGGCGCGATCGGCGTGGCTCCTGCCGTGGTCATTGTTGGATGGCCCAGTACTCGCCTAACGACAAGGTTGAGTTTCCGCGGCAGGTTGGTCTATTTGGGCTCCGGGATGCATCTCCGTTGGGGTGGCCAGTGGTGGCTAGGTGGTTATCGGTGGTGGCTGACCGGTGATGGTGGATGCTCTATCTGATTGGTGGATGGCAATGTTGCACTTTTAGGGTTAGGTTTTGGGTTTTCTTTGGGTTGGGCTTTAATTGTTTGATCTAGATTTTTTAGGCCTTTTGGGTTGTTTGAGCTATTTATTGTTTTAATATGGGCACTTTAGCCCCTCAGGTTTTGTTTTGGGTTTTGTTTTGGGTTTTACCCCTCTGCCTGTAATTTTCAATTTTTGGTTGGAATCCCTACCTCTTCCCCTAATAAAATTTTACTTTTGCCGATAAAAAAAACTATTGAAGTAAGAGAATAATTGCCTTAATGGCCCAATAAGCCCCATCTTAGATAAGAGCGAGCTCCCGTCTCGAGGGGAGCAGGCTCCTGTCAAGCATCCATCTTGGGAGCCCCGATTCGAGCTCCCGTCTTGGGAGCGCACCCATTTTAGAAGGATCGTACTACTAAGGAATAAACATGAAAAAGTTGGGATAAAGTTTTGAATAGATGCCTAGCACTTGAATACTTATTTAGTTTATTGTTATTTTCATCTCTAATGCGATTAGTATTTTTATCTCCAAATTCATACAAAAGAATGTTAATAGTTATATAGAACTTACGTACATACCAATAATATGATGTAATTCTATAGGAAATCCGTAGAACATTATTCCATCAAATGTGTCCCCAACGTGTCAATATAATAATTTATATTTCTGAAGAAATGTTGTGTCTATGTGGCTGTGTCGTGCGGTGCATGTGTCCCATGTCCGTGCTTCTTAGTTCATGAATGCTTACATATAAAGAAACTAATTTGGACGACGTGCAAAAAGATATGTTCCTACTTCCTTTAATCTCCGTTAGCCATAAAAGACTATCACGAGTTATAATTTAAGCTAGCGAAAATCTTCTAATCTTCCACAAACACAATAACATATATACTTTTACCATCTTATATTTTTCTTCAACCAGCTCTTCATTCTCATACTTTTGCAAGTGTCAATCCTTATTTACTTATTCCATAATAATCCCCCATCACAAATTGCTTGTCTCTTTTCACTTTTTCGAACCTTTGAAAGAACTGTCTATATTTTTAAATTTAGTAACATTTTTTATATGGAACATGGATCTTGTTTGATAGATCTTAATTAGTTTTATTGCACAAAGTGTTCAAAATATAAAGATTTAAAGATTCTTAAATATAGGCAATTTTTTAAGTGGCACTACTACCCAAAAGGGGCGAGCAACTTAGGACGGAGGGAGTATTATTTTGTAGGTTTAAAATCAAAACTACAAATTTTCAAATGATAAACTACTATTTTAAAGTTAAGATCCTCAATGCATTTTCTTTCTATATATGGTATATAGTAGTATGCTATATACGACCTTGAAGTAGCAACTAATGGTGGAAATAGTGCATTAATAGTTGTACTACAATTCTACCAAAACTTATTGACTTATCTTTGCCTTATTTAACAAGGTAAACAATCCAATCTAATGATTCCAGATATTGAAGTTACCGTGCAAGACAAAATCCTCCACCTTTTTCGCCCTCAAAGCTAACATAACATGCTCACCAATTACCCTCAGTGTTCATCAAGCTTAAGTATATCGTAGGGACGGGTTTCTATTTCCATTACGGATTGGCATGATATTGTCTTCTAAATATCGACATTACAATGTGTTAGGTTTGAAGGTACCAAATATCCTCAATATGGAAATTCACAGGCGTCTAAATGCACCATTACACCTTACCGCTTCACGCATTGTTTTTCCCTCTTTTCGTTTAATATCGCTTTTAACGCTGGTTCTCATTTCTTGTGAATTCTGAAAATTAAAGCTTGAAGCTTGATTCTTTGACCAAAGAGACTTCCTTTGGCAAGGCAATCAATTATGGTTCTATTCGGTATATGAGGGCCTTATATCGATCAGTTTTAAAAAGAGCATCGAATTGGTTTGATTGGAATTTGGCAGCATGTAATATGTGGGTATATAATATTACAAGAAATAACTGGATTTGGTGAGTCACTTATCTAATATACTATCACATTTTCGTGGGAAAAAACTTACTCCACACAATATCATGGAAGAGGTAAGATGTTATATGTATACTTGGGTGTCAAAGAATTTTAATTAACCACCACGACAAACGTACTATTTGTAACAATTATGTTTAGAGCACGCTTATAAATGCATTTTATGCCCTTTACTGTAGCTCAATTCACAAGTTTGGTTATTAATCCCCATTTACACATTGGCTGATAATCCCAACGCCCGCTACGTGTGACGACAATAATTACGGCAGCCATAGACTCATACAACTCCCGATTCATATCGTTTGATTCAATACGATGTTGTTGGTCATCGATACTAATCGGTGGATCGTTTGAATTGGTGAATTCGATTTTGGATTTTTTGGGCATTTATTTTGTCGGAAAAGGGTTCAAACTAACTTTTCTAACATCTTCAGATTATTCATTATTATATGCCATCTTTTATCTCTGATTCTCCCTGCCCTAAAAAATAAATTACTCCCTTTGTAAACTATTTTACGTAAATAGAGAGAATTTGTTTTGAGAGTTAACGGGAAAATTACAACACAAGATGACAAATAATAACCCTAACACCTTTGAAATGTTTTTTTGAGCTTTTAACTTTTTTCGTAAAAAAAGGCCATACTAGAATTCACGAATCCTCATGTCTTGCACGTTGCAATTGAAGCAAGTGGCTTACCTAAAAGACCACAAGATTTTAATTTGTACTATGTATTGTTGTCGTCCAAATGTATAAATATACCTTTCCATGTATTTGAGAAATCATGACCTAACTACCATTTCGGCATCAGATTTCATCCCTATGTAGAGTATACAGGATTGGTAAGTGTAATGGTACTACAGCAGTGGTATCAAAACAGTGCTAGCTAGTAGTAGTGTAGTATTAGCAAAAGAATGGTGCAAGGTGACAGGTACACGGGGAGGTAACCAAATGGATGGTGCTAACATGCTATTGAAGGATGGAGAAGACTCCAATGACCTCTTCCCGGCAGTATAGCAGCTAGGCTAAATAAATTGATAGCAGTGAGTCCAAAAGGCTAGATGTTGGCCAAAAGATGGCATTGGTAGTGCTATTGTTGTCAATTTGGTTTTCTACTCAAATTATAATCAATGTTGCATATGGCAAACCCTAAACAACTTAGTTAATATCTTTCGATCAAATCGAAAGGTAAATAGAATGTTACATGTGTACATGAATATTGTTCACGTTCAAATGATGAGATTGATAGAAAGCATTGCAAGTCGCATCCCACTCCTGACTCCATATCATAGACAAACTCATGTTCTTTAAAACAACAGAAGCAGCAGGGAATGGGATCTTTCTTCTTTCCTTTAGTAGTGCTATGTCACCATAGGTCCTTCAATTGAAATGACCTTCTCCGGAGTCACGTAGCTTGTTGCTTTCAGGTTTATAGCAGTACGTGCTGAATTAAAAGGAATTAGCTCAATGGTTGATCATTCTTATAGTCTTTGACTCCTATTATTTAAGAATATATGGGAAACCTGTCCAATGACCAATCGATGCTTCATACATACTAGTTGGGCAAGACTAACTAATACTATCAAGCTAAGAAACACGGATATGAATACAGACACAAGACACGAACATCATTATTTTTTAAAAATAAAAACACCAATACAATGGGGCACGTTGATGATAGAAAATATAGCATAGGTGTATATTACAAATTCTTGAACCCATCAAAACCATTGTTTCAAACAACCTAGAGACAAAAATGTGAAAATCAAAATACCCAAACAACAGTTACTGAATGAGAATAGAAATACTAAGCATCCAATTTTGACCTTTCCCCAGCTTTTCAAATTGCATTCACGTCCTTACATGTCCCATCTATCCTAGTATGTACGTGTGTCCCTGACTAAGATAACAGAGTTAAAAGTCAAAATATATTTGGGAGTGTCTCCACACAAATATTCAAGAAACTACGTTCTATTATCCCATCAAAATAAACAAATGCATAAATTAAAACTTAAAAGTCTAAATATGAGATACGGCTTCTAAACTTCCAATTTTATTTCCCAAATGCAGGCGCAAAAAATGCCTATACTAGATATGTAAGGCATCATTGCCCAAAGGCAATCACATGGGTTGTTGACAAGTATTATCCTTGCACAACTATCTGCAACCCAATGCTTCTTCATATTCTCCAGTCAAGCATTCATGCTATTGCTAACCTAAAAGATAGTTAGCCTCACTTCTACTCGGAAGACTGTATACTCATTCTGCATGCATTTTAACTTGACTTGTATACGATGGCTTAGCTATACAAGATTGTCGTTGATATCAGACCACACAACAGGATTGGGTCACCAAGACAGCAACCACCATAAATAGTCTGAAAATACTGCTACAATTGATAAAATATCTCACAAGTTTAAAGAGATAAGCCGCAGTGATATTGGGATGTCAGCTGCCCTGTAGCCAGTGTAGTGCAAACCTACTAAAAAGGAGGTTGAACAACTACTTCACTTGCCAGGGAGTGATCTTCACTTCATGGGAGGAAGACATTATGCAGTGGTGCTACTGCTGCATGAAATTGCATGACAGCTAAAATATGAAAAAAATTACGCAGACAAATGCTTTTTTGGATGAATGAGCAAGCAAACAACTTCCACCTTCTAACCACGAGAAATCCATAGAGGTGCCTCAAGAAATATAAAAGGCAAATTGATCCTAGGTCAGATATGATTTATAGATTATTGTCTGGAATTTGTATATCAGAAGTCATACCGCTCCTTCCTCTCCTCCAAGCTCTTCATCTGCTCCTTGTAATGCTTTTCTATATACTGCTTAGCAGCTGCAACCTTTTGCTTGGTGGCATTTGAAGGAGCTTCCTCAGATGTTGTTGCCTTTGAGCCTTCTCTCCCATTACTTGTAAACTCTTTCTTCGAAGACTTATGTTTATCTTTTGAACGGAAGTTGCAAAACAAGCGCCTCAGTGACTCCATTTCTCCTCAAATTCCTCAAATTCAACTATCACATCTGTTATTTTATACTTCTCTCTGAACGGTCCACATAACAAAGTCGCGGTTCAACAACTAAAAACCGACGAGCATCAATGCTTCCGCAGCTCCAAAAGGACCCAATTCCATGTGCTCTGTTCATGAGAAAGACAATACAATTACCAAACCTTAATATGACTTGCAATACATCTATCTTCCAAAATTAAAATCTTCACCAGTCTTTACAGCAAAGATTCATTAATTTATCTCCAATAAATTAGAACCATTACTTAATTGACCCCAACATGATTTATAATACACCCATCTTCCAAAATTAATGCTTCCAACAGTCTATAGAGCAAGAATCAGTAATTTCACCTCACCAAGAAAGTGCCATACGTATAAATAATCCCAATAGAAAAATCACCTAAAACAATTTAAATATACCAAAATTCAAACCCATAATCCAATTTTCACCTAAAAAACCCACATTCTTGAAAATCGCATTTGGAACCAGTCTCACAAGCAAATTCACTCCAAGAAAGTGCCATACAAATAAATAATCCCAATGGAAGAATCACACACAACAATTCAAAAATATCCAAATACAAACCCATAATCCAATTTTCACACAAAAAAACCCTTAAATTCTTGAAAATCTCATTTATCACCGCGCAACAAAGATAAACTATTTCCCTCAAAACAGAAAACCAAAAAGAACTCATTTTTCCAAATTGCACACATTTACTAGTTCTGAATATAAATAATGCCAATGGAAGAATAACACACGCCAACTTAAAAATATCAAAATTCAAACCCATAATCCAATTTTCACACAGAAAAAACCTCAAATTCTTGAAAATCACATTCGACACCGCGCAACAAAGATCAACGATTTCCCTCAAAACAGAAAACAAAAAGAACCCATTTTTTCCCAAATTGGACACACTAACTAGGACTGAATACAAAGAGAGTCCACAATGTATCCAAATTCAAAACCAATTCCGTCATATCAATCGCTCTGAATCAAGTTAAAACCCATGTTACAAAACACCAAATCCAGTTCGAAGACAGTTCTTTGTGAGTGTTCAGTGGCTTAAGAACGAAATCGGAGAGAGAGAGAGTACCGAGTGAATTGCTTTTTGCGGGGAAGTGAAGGGATTGGAAACCCTAACGGCGATTGAGGAGCAGCGAAAAGGAAGCGAAATGCTTGATGGTAGTGGTGAGACTGCTTTTGTGTGTGTGTGAGTTTACGCGTGAATGTGATCTTCTAACATTATGCTCTTCCTTTTTTCTTCCCAATTGGAGCTTTTCTCAACTTTTGAACAAAAGCTTTGCTGTCAACGTATTTGATACTCTCTCTCTCTCTCTCTCTCTCTCTCTCTCCATATATACCAGTAGTATATATACTATCTGAGAAATTTTTCGGTGCCGGGTGCATATATACTACGTAGTGCCCGCTCGACACAGTTGAGCCATCTAATACACTTTTGGACGGCCCAAATTAAAACCACATTTCTCCTATCACTCCACCACTTTCTCTCTCTTTTTTCACTCTTCAAATTCAAGTCGTCCAAAACTGCAATGAAGGGCCCGGATGTGCCTGGCAGGCACCACATGATACCCACCTGGCACTAAAAAATTCTCCATACTATCTACATATATACATAGGGAAATGATGATTTTGTCACAACCTTTTTTAGAAAAAAAAATACATAGGGAAATGATTTTGTCACTCATTTTTTTATTTTTTGCTTATCCAAGAAAAATATATATAGGGAAATGATTTTGTTACTCCTTTTTTTATTTTTTTCTTATCCAAGAAAAAAAATTTGTTACTCTCCTTTTCTCTAATAGAATTCTCCATCTCTCACATAACAAATCACCTAATAAACAAATAAAGAGGTGTGCCGTTTGAGAAAAAATGAGTGGTAAAATCACTTCTCTATACATATTGTATATCTACCTATATGGCTATATGTATATTAGGCATTCGGGTACATGCAATCTAGGGGTGAGCAAAAAATCCGTCAAACAGCGAATTCAGTCCAAATCAATCCAAACCGAAAGGTTTGATTCGGTTTTTTAGTAGTACGATTTGGTCATGGTTTAAAAAAATTAGAAACCAAGTTATATGGTTTGGTTTGTGGATTCACCTTTACGGTTATGGTTCCAAACCGATTCAGGACATGCTGACATGTTGTTGCTGCCCTTTTGCTAGCTCATTCCAATTCAATAGTTTTAACAATTACCTTTAACTTTTTATTTGGTTAAATTATCTTAAGATATTTAGAACTAGTTGGTATTCTTAGTTGGTTCATTTTAGTGACTTACCAGTATATCATTTTCTTAATTTAAGATCGACTTGAGACAATTGTTGGTATTCTACTCTTAATTAGTTGGTTAATGTTAGTGTGTTTTGGTAATTTGAATGAAATCGGTTTTAATATAAGTCTTTTCTTCGTAATGATAGCTTAGTTCAAAGCAAACCATGATTTAAAATCGAAATCGAACCATATTTTAATGGTTTGGATTGGTTTGGTTATATGCCTTTTGTGGATTGGTTTGGTTCTCCAAATTCATAATCCGTAAGTATTGGTTTGGTTCTTAATTAGTTTACTATAAAACCAAATCAATCCAAACCATGCTCACCCCTAATGCAATCTATGTGCAATCATACGTGAAAATAGAAAAGAGGATAGAAGAAAATTATGGTTGTAGTTCTTTTTTCTTTTTCTGACATTTTCTTTGGATAGTTGAAGGGGTATTTTGAGAAATTAGAAGAGTGTGAGCCAGCTTGATAACAGCCGTTCACATCAAGAAATATTTTTTTAATAATAATAGTAATAGATAGATATAAACATGTCTCAAAACGGATGTATTTTGTAAATTTAGATAGATCCTCACGGACCTCAAATGGACTAGACAATCATTTTAAAGCGGATGGTGAATTTTTTTGAGCTTACAACAATGATCCGAGCACATATATTTTTTTAGTACTTTTAAGGGACATCAATCATGTCAAAAAATCAACTAATATTCATTCAAAGTAATTTTTGGCATGGTTATTATTGTAATTAGATTTTAAAAAACGACCGATTTTGATCATCAAAGTAAGTACGAAAACAATCCACAATTGCTTTAAAAACGACTGATTATATTGAATTGGAGAAGATCTAGTTTTCTTGCCTTTAGATTACTACTCTATCTGTCTCAATTTGGTTGTCCCTCATTATGACCTATATAAGTGGGTAAGAAATCGTTAGTACTTTTAATAGATATCACTTTTACATTCAATGTGATGTTGTTTGATAGTGGATCTCGATTACTTATTTTAAGCAAGATTTTCAGAATACATAGAATATTACAATTTAAAAAATATGATTAACAAATTAAGAGGGAGAATTGATACTATTTCGTTAGCTCTAACTCAAATTTTCACCCCACAATGTGGTACTAGACGACCGCTAGACTATGACTTGGTCGTATATGGATGTCTTTGTAGTCTTCTCTCTGTTTTTAGTCATTTTTACAAAGTAAAACTTAATTAAAAGGCTGTTTCTCTCGTTGTAATATAAAAAGGGATAATTTTGTGAATCGTTTTATTGTTTGACTTTCTAGAAAAACAACATGGGTTAAGGTCCCGCTCCGCTGAGGGAAATAAGTGCTTATTTTTTGAATTTAATGTAATATATTGTGAGCGAATAATATGTCTCGTAAAACGAAAAATAAGTATTTAAAAAATAAAAACCTTAGGAGAACGGGCTAAGTGGCCTTTCGACTGTTTTAGGTACTTTTTATCAAAAAATAGAGGATGTGTTTCTTGTTTTGTAGATGAATTCGTAATTTCACTTTTTCATTAAAGGATGGCATGAGCTAGCGTAGGACATAGAAATCTAGTCTGCTGTTTGTTTTAGGACCATGTTCCTGTTTTTTATATTTTCGTGCTTGTTTTTTCGAACTTGGTTTGAACTTTTGGAGTACCAAAAAAACAAAAAACAAAAAACAAAAATTTAAAGTAGTGGTACAAACTAAAGGTCACTTTCTCTCTCTCTCTTTCAATTTGTAATTCAAACCGCGTTGAATTTTTTCCTTTTTCTTTTTCAATCGATAAAAAATATCATTTATATCATATACTGTATGTATAAAGTACAAACTGTTATCATGTCGTTATATTATATACGAATTTATTGCCTTTTTGTTTTTCCTCTTTGGAATTTTGGATCGAAACGGCGTTGATTGTTGGTGGAAGTTTTGTAAAAGTCCAACATAAAAGGTTAGATTGGCACCAACTCCGCATTGAAGACGGTGAACGTAACGCTTCACCCACTACATCAATTACGATAGTTCACAAAACTACTAAGCCGACAACTAAACCAATACAAGATTCGAACTTTTGATCTCCTAATGAGATGCAAGAGTCCTGACCGACTGAGTTAGCTCCAGTTGGTCGCGTTGAATTTATTGCCTTTTTGTTTTTTCTCTTTGGAATTTTGGATCGAAACGGCGTTGATTGTTGGTGGAAGTTTTGTAAAAGTCCAACATAAAAGGTTAGATTGGCACCAACTCCGCATTGAAGACGGTGAACGTAACGCTTCACCCACTCTAATTGCTGTTCAAATTGTTTTTCTTTTTTTTCAATAGATAGAAGAGACCATTTATATAATGTGCAAGGTACAAATCTGAGACGCTACATCAATTATAAGAGTCTACGAAATAACCAAGCCAACAACGACTCAACGAATACCAGAAATATGGCAAAATTCAAATTCCTAACTACCTAGTAAAATGCAAGAGTCTTGCCAACAGAGATAGACCCAGTTGGTTGTTCAAATTATTCTTCAACGGACTGTAATTTTTTTTTTTTCCTTTTGTAATTCTGATCGACAAACCGGTCCAACTTGCACACAACTCGGATTAATCCTTATAGTTCCTTCCATGGTCTCAACGCATACATGTTTGGAGGGAGTAAACCTTAAGTCTCAAGTCACGACCATCAGACCAACCCCTTGGGTTAGCGCAATGTTCAACAGACTGTTTTGTTGTTTGGGTTTCTTCCTTGGAGTATTAAAGTAGTAATCATTAATTCCCAACTGATTTCCTTAACGGTTTTGTCAGTTTTCCTACTTAACACCAATACTAATCAGTCGTGACGGGACGACGAAAACTATCATCACAACGTGGAATGATTTTTAACCCCACTTTAGACGAATGAGAATTCTCTCGTGTGATAATTCTCTCACGTAACGTTCCTCTCACGTGAGACAAATTAGAACCCACGGTAATCTTATTTGGCGATCGGTGATGTTCATTTTGGTAATTTGAGGTGTGAATCGTTTATGCTAAAAATTAATCAAATCATCGACAAATATTTGGTCTTGGAAAATTGGAAAGTTAGATTCAGAAAGTTAATGCTCCAGTTCTTAAAAAAAAATAAAAAATCATTCAAATAGCTAGGGACCAAAGATTAGGTTATCTGCCTCAGCATAATCATTCGTCAATTTAACGGATTTATACGACATGAGCCTAATTGAATAACGGCTCAATAGTCTAGGTGTTTAACAAAATTTGGATGTCTATTTGAAATATAGGTCAAAGTTTGAGAGGTATTTTAAATTTTTTTTCCTTTAATTAATGAAGAATTTGGCTCCGCCATGGCTAATATAAGCACACAAAAAAAGGAGTACAAAAATTAAAAAAAAGAGCGAAAATCATTGCCTTATCGAAAAAGCAAAAGGGTTGGGCTTACATAAAGCGGGAATAGTTCGCGCGCCTTCATACACCAAGTCTTCGTATCTCTCTTCAAAAAATTTACTTTGAAGGTCTAGATTAATTAGAGTCAACTACGACAACTTGAATTGTTCATCCCAAAAATTCAAAGAGGAATAAAATTACAAAAACTTAACTTGGTCGGATATCGAAAGGCATGAATGAATGATATTTTAGTAGATAAATTCAGTTTGACGTTACCATGTATTTTAAACAACAAGATAGTACGATTTTTCAAAATGTCAATTGATGTCCGATCAAGACCTGTTCTTTTATGCAGGAGACTTATGAGATGAATACTTGGATCGTCATTATAGACATAATAAGATGAACCCACAAAATGAAACTTTGAAGTTGTTGATACTGGTCAGAGACAGAACCAAGATTTCGTAAGTGCGGGGGCCAAACTATGAACAAGAAGATTTTGAAATTTCAAGGTTTGGAAATCTAATGGTTTGTTTGGTTTAGGTTTTGAGGGAAGTTTTTTGCCACAACGATAACATGTAATATTATAGATCAAGAGAATAGAACATCAGGAGAAAACTCAATCCCTAAACAAGGATCAAGAAATCAAAAGGAGGGGACTCGAGTCCAAAGACTACACCCAACGCAGGGGTGAGAGAAGCCCCAGAGAAATTTGGGGACACCAAAGAAAAGAACCAAAAGACCAAAAAGAAAAACCAACCCAAATCCAACCCTAACAAAAAACAAGACACCACTCCACAGAAACGCCGAGCAACATCGATGCTGTCTGCAGACGCTCTACCCCTAGTGCTGAAATATGAGAAACGCTAGAGGAACCGAATCGACTCTGGATCAACGTGCCTTGCACCCTGTTAACGCTAGATCGAGCTCCAAACAGAACCCGAGAACCCAAAAACGTCTGCCTCTGCCCCGACCAAAGACCGCCGCAGCCTCACCACCATAGCCACCACCGAACCCATCCACCACCGGGACTTCAGATCTGGGAAAAACGTGGAAAGAACGAGCTTTGAATAACCAGAACAGAGGAGGTAGGAAGAATCTGTGCAAAAAAAACATCCAAAAAAGCTCCAGATCAAAAGATTGGGAGAGAAAAACCCCACGGGGGAGAAATCCCTCCCCTTCTTCCGCCAAAAATGAGTGTAAAACCCATTGGGGAGGAGGGGAAGGAGGAGGCTGCCGTGCTTTTGGGATAACCTAGCAGAGAGCTATTGTCAGCAAGAATTTAGAGAACAAAAAAAAGTTACTTTATTTTCGATACTCTATCGATTAGGGGTAGCTTGAGAAATGAGATTAATTAAGAAAAGAAAAACTTATGGAAAACAGTATGCTGAGGAAAATTGGATTTTGGGACCCAAAACGAACACATCCTAGGTGTTCTTAACCAAAAAAAAAAAAACCAATTTTAATATTAAAATTTGAAAAAAAAATCCCCAAAACGACGCGGAGGCCGTAGCCCCCATACGCCCATACATGGATCCGTCTCTGATATTGGTGGTGAACACCGTATTCTTTTTTCGTTGATTTTTAGCGGTAATAGTTTTTATTTAGATTTTATTTGAACATTCAGCCAATACTTTTTGAACACCCCTCAATTTACGTAATCCATAGTTGAATACCTAGTACACGAGAGATCAAACAGAGCTCACACTCATAATAAAAAAAAATTTCAAAAACATATAGAAAAAGAAGAATCTTAATATTGTTGTAGGTATATTCATGCATGGCACAAACTACATTAATTTTTTTGTTCATTTAGTTTAATTCATAGGGCAAGCTTAAAAAAATTCAACCACATGCAACCTTATTAACTTGAACAATCCTCCGTTGGATGATCAAGAACTATGAGATTTTGACCTCGTGCTAAAGTGCAAACAATTTGTAGTAATCAAATACGGAGTTTTTTTACTTTTTCCTTGGATTCCATGGGAATGGTGAACACCCGCGATTGAAGTTTTGCATAAATCATTATCAGCAAGTGAGAGGCTTACTACCCTGATCAGAAAAGAATAAAAATACTACTAGTAGTTTTCCAAAAGTACTAAAAATACGTGCTAAAGGGTAGTTTTCCAAATTGTCTAAAAGTACTAGTAGTGCCTTTTAATTTCATTACTGAATGAGTTTTTATTGTTTCACAAAATACTACGAGTAATAAAAACTCCAACTTTTAGCACTTTTAGTAGACTTATCACTCAAGCTTTCAGGTTTGACTACCACCATTGATAAAAAAAAATTCTAAAACCAGTAGCGTGTTTTGCCTGTTCGTTAATCTTAAGGCTCTAAACTAGTCGATATGCGTGTAAACTGACCTACACACGTAATTATACACTTATAACGAAAACAAGATATACACTATACTGTATTTCATAAAAAATCACAAGTACGACCAATAAAGTCGTAAAGAGAGCCAAGGTTAGGAGAGAATAGGCCCCACAATTTTGACAACATGAGTGGGGTGGTGGTTCCATCAAATTGGGGGCATAATTGGGGATCCATGTTTCCAGCCATTTGGGGTCGACAAGGAAAGGGAAAGGTTTCATAAAAGCTAGTTGGAGTGCTAATCAAATCACTTTCCCTCTCATTTAATTATTCAACTGGATTGCACTGTGATTCTAGTGGTTTAAACCTCAACATTACATATGTTTAGATACATTAAATAAAATTATTTTTCTAATCTAATTCTCTATTCCACCACCCTATTATTTTACTTCCAAATTAATTCCCTAAACTTCTATTAATTCCCTACACTTCTACATGCGATAACCTATTCCTACAATTTGAGTACTAGCAGGGGCTTGAATCACATGTATTTTTATATGGAGATAATAAAAACTATATCTATATGTAAACACAAAATTTGAGTTTAGCAGAGGCCTGAATCACATGTATTTTTATATGGGTGATAAAAACTATATTTTTATAAGTATATATTGCTACTTGCAAAGTCCGAAGAAGAAACAGTATTTGAATGTATGTGCATAACTACCGTTTAATTTTATATATACACGTACGCAACTTAAATAATGATCGATAACTTGAAATTTCAGAGAATTTTACCAACACCTATAGAAAATTTTTAGGAAGTTAATTTTTTTTCACTGAAGAGACTGCAAAAGCCAATCCCATAAATTTTTTTTTAATTAACCTAAAAATTTGTATAATACTCGAAAATGTTTGAAATTGTGCAGAAACCCGGATCTCTCCTTGCACCCCCTATTGCATATTCTCGCTTGATGCGAATCCTTAGCGGTCAAATCTAAGTACCACTTTTTCCAAGATCACAAGTAGCATTAATTGTTTGTTAGGAAGCCAGCTTCTTCGGGGTTGACCGTAGACAAGTTTCTGCAATTGCATCTTGATCGTTTATCTCGTTAATTAATGATGTAGATTTTAGAAATACTCTTTCGGAGAAATAGATTCATTTCAGAAATAGTCTTCAACAAAATCTGAACTATTAAAGATACTTTGAAACAATTAAAATTACATGGACCGTAGGAGACTAGTGCAACCTCAGACTCGATTCTTTTTTGTTTATTTTGGAAGGTAAAAAAGGTTGGAAGGAGCGACGGTGAACAACCCTCTTTATTGTGCAATGACGAGTGATATATGCACATATCATGGGAACATTTTATTACAACATCAAAACCAACGAATATACTAATCAAAATGAAGAGTAGATGTAGATTTGACAATGGATCTTATTAATCTATGTTACCTAGAAAGTTAATCATGAAAGTACGAGGAATAAGAGGGACCATAGAATGTTTTCTACAATTAATGTTGGCAATGCACTTTATGATTAAGCAATACATATTTAGAAAACCATCAGATTTTTTGTCCTTTTCTTTTCAAGGCATTAATGTAAGACCCATTTTCGGGACAACGATTTGCATCTTGGAACGGAGGTGTGTTATCTTTCAAACGTGCTTCAGAATGCGATTCGCTAGGGTGCTAGCATTTTCTATAACAAAAGAAAACGATCAATCGTCGACGTCATATAAAATAGCATCACTATTCCATTCGATTTATGTTCCTATTATTGTAGCACTGGACCAATAGCTACCAAGCTAAGTTTAATTCATAGTCTCCCTTAAAATGTAGAATTTAACTGACGAAATTCTTGTTTAGAGTTGATCTTTTTAAACCACCCTCCACAGCTAGAATTGGGTGATGTACAATAGATTTTGTAAGATAAAGCTTTTCTATAATGAATTCTATTTGGGCCCGTTTGATAACAGTGATAGATCGATGGGATTCGTAAGGAGATGGGATTAGGATTGGGATTCGTAAGGAGATGGGATTGGTAATGAGTATGTATGTTTAGGATGAGATTAGATGATGGGATTATTAATATCATGTTTGTTTGAGATGGGATTAGATGATGGGATTGGATTGATAGAAGAAATTAGTAATGAGAATGAATTGGTAATGTGAAGGAGTTGGGATTGGACTATTAATACCCCTCAATACCAAGTCCCACGGGGTATTAGCATTTTGTAAGATAAAGCTTTTCTATAATGAATTCTACAGTATTTGTTACCCATTGATTCAGGGTAGGGAATTAAACAGAGCTCTAGGGTAGAAAACTCACGAAGCAAAAAAGGGAATGGAATGGAACTCGCTGTTGCCATTGATCGTTGGTGCAGGGAGTGTTGAGTTCGGTGATTGGACTCGGGCCTTGATCTTGGCATAGCCGGAGTCAGGTCCAGGCTAGACAGACTCAAGCCCGGGTGTCATATAGATCCCACATGATAAGCCCAAACCAAGGTCACATATTAAACTTGGGAAAATGACGGCCAAAGATGGGTTTTGATAATTAATACCAGCTAATGACATTTTCAGCATTAACAAATTTTCTCAGCATGTCCTTGATGAGTATTAATTATCAAAACACGTTCTGAACCATCATTTTCCTAAAACTTTGGTTCTATGCTGTGCAGGAAAGATGGCCCAACTAGAATACAAAACATGAGGCTAAAGCCCATTTTGGCCCAAAAATCTGTTCTGTCAGACTGTCACTAATGACCTTGTAAATTTGTACCATCAAAACTTAAAGGGCCCAAGCCCACTAGTACAGCAATAATCTATAACCATTTACACACCCAAATGTAGGCGAATATGTGTGCAATTGGGTGTGTAAAATAGATGTGGTTGTAGAATGATGGACCGGATGATTAGAGCCATGTAGTTCAACTTTTAAAAAGCAATGGCTTGCACACTTCTTTAATTTATACTCCTACAAGTAAAGGAAACTCTTCCTTTTATTATTATTTTTGGTTAAAGGAAAATTTCATAAAGCAAGAAAATAAAATCGAGAACAATATAGCTTTCGAAGAATACGAGAACTCTCCTGATGCGTTACTTGCGGAATTAAACCTACGCCTCAGCCTCACTGTTTTAATAGTCATGAAAAAAAATAATGCAAAAACAATTATAAAAAAAACATTTCTAAAAGTTGGCAAGATAGAACAACAACAGAAAAAAAGAGAAATTTTTCGATGCCCGGTGGGTATCTCCCACATGATATCCGCTCGGCACATCCGCACCTCACGTGGTACCCACCCGACACTAAAAAAATTTCCGGAAAGAGGAAGACACTTGTGTTGGAGTGCATTGTGCTGCCAAAACTGACTTTTCTCCTCCACGCCAGACTTGGAAGCACCCGTTGGAGTTGCTAAATACGCAGTCAAAAGTTAGAAAGTTGCAAAATCTGACATTTCAAAACGACCTGCCGTGGGGAATAAGCAAACCGTGAATCCAGCAAAATTAAAAATCCAAATCCACCGCTTGTGTTCTTTAATCAGCTAGCTAGTCTACATCACAAGATCACAAAAAGACAAACAAGGCAAAAACATGAGTGGGGATATCGCACACAGAAGAGTCCACACGAATGGGATATGGATCCATTTCGCAGAGAAAGGGAAGTGCAAAGAAGGCCCTCTCGTTCTCCTCATTCATGGCTTCCCTCAGCTCTGGTCCTCCTGGAAGTTCCAGATGGACCGTCTCGCGGAAACGGGTTATCGGGTTGTTGCGCCCGACATGCGGGGCTACGGGGACTCGGATTGTCCCCCTGACCCTGCGTCCTATACCGTTTTCCATCTTTGTTTGGGTAGTACATTTTAATTTATCAGCTGTTTTGTGTCTAATTTGGGTAGTACATTTTAATTTATCAGCTGTTTTATGAAACTATGAATTATTCGGGTTTTTTTTTTTTAATAAGTATATCGACTTTACTGTTGTGAAGTTTTGATCAATTCGTTAATTGTGTTGATCACTTTGAAATTTACCATTTTTTTTTTTTTGAGTTTTAGTAATTTTGTATTATGTAAGGGTATTTTTTCCCGACATGAGAGAAACCGAAAGAGTTATATATAGTATGTATAGACCAGATGATCATTCATCGGGACCTAAGCCACATATTTCGTGTGCACGTGCGTGAGCAAGAATGCAAGCGTAAAAGCGTGAAATTTACCTTCTTTTTTTTGAGTTTAAGTAATTTTGTATATGTAAGGGTATTTTTTCCCAACATGAGAGAAACCGAAAGAGTTACATATAGTATGTATAGACCAGATGATCATTTGCCGGGACCTAAGCCACATATTTCATGTGTACGTGCGTGAGCAGGAACGCAATCATAAAAGTGTATTTGAAACACATGTATCTCAAGCTTCTAAATAACAGTACCTTTTTTTTAGAGAGAATGTTAATAAATTTCATTCATAGTTAGGGAATAGGGCAAAGTACGGATTACCTCCCTGAGGTTTGTGAGCAGGAACGCAAACGTAAAAGCGTATTTGAAACACATGCATCTCAAGCTTCTAAATAACAATACCTTTTTTTTTAGAGAATGTTAATAAATTTCATTCATAGTTAGGGAATATCTAACCTCGTACAATGAGCAATCTTATACACGTACATATGATGTTCATTTGTTGCTACAAAAAAAACAGGCATTTGTGGTAGGGCATGACTGGGGAGCTCAAGTTGCATGGTATCTTTGCCTCTTCAGGCCAGACAGAGTCAAAGCACTAGTTAACATGGGGGTTCCTTACAGACCTCAGTCCCCCGTCAAACCAGTTGATTTCATGACCAAAATATATGGAGAAGGGTTCTACGTTTCTCAATTCCAGGTATCGAAATCGAGAACCCGTGTCTCAACTATTGTCGTAAATGATCAGCCAATTCCATAACATGTTCTGCTGTTTGTGTTTTCTTTCGGGTACAGGAACTGGGAAGGGCAGAGAGGTCATTTTCCCAGTACGACTGCCTAACGATACTTAAAAAGTTTCTGCTCATCGACAGTCCTGATCTTCTTGCTGCTCCTCCGGGTACTGAGATCATAGATTTTCTCGACACGCCGTCTGCTTTACCGGCCTGGATCACAGAGGAAGAACTTAAAACCTGCGCTGCCAAATTCGAAAAAACAGGATTCACAGGGGCTCTGAACTACTACCGTGCCATGAACTTGTAAGATAACTTTTTAATAGCGTTTGGTTACATTTCTTCGAGTGAATCTCATGATCCATTTTCAAACTTCGCTAACTTCTGATGAGGCGTCGAGACCTGGCACAATCGCAAGTCTTATTTTGAGTCACGACTATCAATTTCTTATCGTTGATCGTAGCAACATGTGCACCGAATATGACCTTTTGCGACGGTGAATGCAGGAATTGGGAGATTCTTGGACCATGGCGCGGAGCGAAGATTACCGTTCCTACGAAATTCATAGTTGGAAACAAGGACGCAGGGTTTGAATCGTTTGGGACAAAGACTTACATAGAGGGAGAAGAATACAAGAGCCATGTACCTAACATGGAGGTGGTCGTTATCGATGGGCATCATTTCATCCACCAGGAGAGAGCTCAACTTGTTAGCAATGAAATCCTATCCTTCTTCAATAATCACTCTGATCAGGTGTAGTTTACCAATACTTTCAACTTTGACGCAATTAGTACTAATAAATAGAAGGAAGCCTCGACCAATTGTGCTCATTGAAATGGGTCAATAATTTTCAGCTTGTGTTTGCTTATTAGTCATGAGTTCCCCCTTTTGTTTGCTTATGCTGTATGTACTAACACACAAAACTCTCAAAATAATAATATAAGGGTGTGGTTTTAATTAGCGGTAGCTAGCGTGATACTAGTTGGCGGTAGCAGGATCATCGAATGATACGTAGCTGGAATGGGGTGTAGTGATCATGAACTTTTGGAAATAAGTTTTGGCACCAGAGCACCTTTAGTGGTCATGTAACAGGCTGTCGCCGCCGTGTAATGGGCAGAAATTGGTTCCAAAGCGATACGTAGGGGGAATCTGTCGATACGAGTGTTAGTTTTGGCCAGGTGAACCGGTATAGAGAGCTGTAGCGGTATTAAAGGACCGGAAAACTGCTACATAGTGGTCGATGTGCTACATAGCGGCTGGTATTTAAATCCATGTGATTGTGTATTGAACTTTTGTGAGTCAATTGGTGACACCCAATGTTTATTTTGGTACAAAATGGTATTTTACTTTGGTCTCTCTTTTAATAAGGTAAGAGGACTTATTCATATATGAAGTGATACTCAACATCTGAAATGGCAACTCAAGAACACAAAAGACCAGGCAGAACACTTGTACTATAGTAACTTAACCAATGACCTTTTCTTTTCTTTTTTCCATCTCTTTTTTAACCATTTGGGAGTAGGAGTGTATATGAGCCGAGAATTGGCATATATGTTTGAGCTAGGTTTGAGCCGAGCTTCTGATGGCTCGAGCTCGTTCATTTATACATCAAGCCGGGCCGAGCTCGTGAACTATCAGTTTGCTTATAGCCCTATTTGTTGGTCCCTAAAAGAATGTGAAAGATCTGGATCCGACCCTAACTGCTGGATTAATATTGTTGGTGGGATTGGATTGGTACACCTTAATAGTGCTCCTGGTACATATTAAGGTTGACTTCACTTATATAATACATCATGACCACTTGCTTCTTACATAATGCTCACCTTAAAACTATTCAACTAATTTTTTTTTTTTAAATCGGCAAAAGAAAGTTTTATTAAACTCGAAGAGGGTACATCGAGTAAAAAGAAACTATTCAACTAAATTGTATCCGAATTTTTCGCATGTGAGGTCTTTGGTTAAGTAGCGGGAGCTAGCCGGTTGCATAACAATATTAATTGCCGCGTAACGGTACAAAGAGTATCAAAAATACGTATGTAGCTAAAATCAGGTGAAGCGGTTGTGATTGTGTTTAAATTATATATAATTCCTATGTAACGGCCGTATAGATGGTTTTGGCCTGTTAGACTTGTTCCACATCGCTCATCTAAGCCACCCAGGCTTGGTTAATAAATTCTAGAGGCTACTTCACCTATTGCCAATTGGTTTTAGGTTGGAACTCTCCAAGAAATTTAACATGGTATCAGAGCTAGATCTTGGGTGGCCTCACCTCTCGTGGGAAAGTCTCTGTCGCTTGAGTCAGTCAGTCAGCTCCTGGTCAGTCACCTCCACGTGCATCCGGGCTGCACGTGAGGGGGAGTGTTAGACTTGTTTCACATCGCTCATCTAAGCCACCCAGGCTTGGTTAATAAATTCTAGAGGCTACTCCATCTATTGCCAATTGGTTTTTGGTTGGAACCCTCCAAGAAATTTAACATGGCCAACTGCCTATGTATAAATTCATAGAAGGGTATTGCAAAACGTTGTACGTCTTACTCCACTGATCAATGAAACTTGAATATGAATCAAAATGAGAGGCAGGATTGAGGACTACATGCACAAAAGGCAAAAGATAAATTTTGGAAAAAATGCATGAGGGGTAATTTTATACTTATTCTACATGAATAAAGGCAAAAAAGAAGTGCACTCGGACGAAAAAAGAAAAAAAAAAAAAAGTGCATTTGGACGAGAGGGGAGTGAAAATCAAAAACAAAACTGACATATGTGTAGAGACCTTTTTTCCTAAGAAATTAAACAGAGAAATTTCAGGAGGATTTGCCAATGCCCAGTAAAAAAAGTACGAAAGTATAGCAACAAGACATGGAACACAATATGTAAATCGGCAAATGCCATGATGTCCCCAACTCAAAAGGGGACACCGGTTATGCCTCCCAAAGGTTTAATGTTATGCCTTCAAGTGGTTATGTTATGCTATTTTTTTTGTAATAAATACCACCATTTTTTAAAAGTATTATGCCTTGGAGTATTATGACCTAATATTATAATAATAACAATAAAAATGTTATCCCCCTAATCTAGGCCTGTCAACGGGTCGGATCCGGATCCGGATCCGATAAGACTTGGATCCGATCCGAATTCGATAAGACTCAAATCCGATAGTGGTAATCTGGATCCGATCCGAAAACTTTTTCACTTCAAAAATTTTAACAAAAAAAATATATATATATTTTTTAAAAAAATAAAAAATTTACTGTTTTTTTTTTAAAAATTTAAAAATTTATAACAAGTTAAAAAAAAGAAGAAGTTCGGATTCGGATTCGATCCGATCCGATCCGTAATAATCGGATTCGAATTACCGGATTACGGATTTCTGTTATCGGATTTGGATTCGGATTCGGATCCGATCCGATCCGATCCATTGACAGGCCTACCCTAATCCACACAATGACATACGGAGTAATATGTTATGTCATTTTGTGGTTTTGAATCCACACAAAACACAACGGGGGACACTATAAGAGTAGAGTCCAAATACTTGTCAAATAGATGTCATGTACCAGTACTACTGGCAATATATGCGACAATTGGGGGACTCTTACTACGACGAGGACACACACTAGCATACACTGTGGAACTAGTAAATTATTAATTTAATGATTCTGGGGCATCGCCATCTCAACACTTTTATCTACCACACATCTTGAATGGCGGAACTACCGAGAGGATCTGGTGGGGCTTGGACCCCCACTTTTCTTATGAATTTTTTTCCTGCTGGATGTGGAGTGAATTTTTTTTATTTTTATCATAATTTTGTACTTTTAGATTGATCTCCAAACAAGACGATACTTTAGACAAATAAGACAACTTTTTGATATTTTTTTCATCATTAGTGATTTTTTTTTTTTGTTGCTTTTGGTCATAAAAAAATTAAGTTGAATCAATAACATAGCAAATATGTAGTATTTTATTTTGAATGAAACTATCTTCTTTCTTTCAATCTTTGTTTTATTTATTGTCGTGAAATTTTGCTAATTATTTTTGTGAGAAAAAGGGAGTAAATTTCAAGAGCCATATATGCCGACTTATAGAAGTACAAGACAACCGGAAAAGGTTCTCAATGACTTTTCCCGTCCTCGTTCATGGAACAGGCAAGACGCTAGTATATAAGGATAAAAATGTTATTATCAATGCAAAAATTAATCAATCACTTTGTTTGGTTTTAAGTTTTGAGAATTTTTTTTTGATATAATGAGTGGTAATAAGTGGAGAGAAATAGATAGAGAAATTTATTGTGAACTGTGCAGAGAGAAATTTTTCTTAAAAATTTGAAAGTGAAATGTGGTTTGAAGTCCCCACTAACTACAAATTCTCCCTTCGCCGTCGATAAAGTAGCAATATTTTTTTTTGAGATTAAATTTTTCCCACCGGTGGTGGAAAATCCCACTTTTTTACCACCGTCTTTTTTGGTCCTACCGTGTACTTATTATTGATTTGAGCCGTTCATCTTGTAGACCTCACATAATAGCGTATTCATGCAAAAAATAAACTTGATCGGATATCGATAGGAGTATCAAAAATTGAATTTTGCTTTGTAAAATGAACAGTTTATCTTTATTATTATTGACAGAACTCTGATCGTTCATTTTATAAACCAAAATTTAAATTTTGATATATCTAGCGACTTTCGATGAAGCTGATTTTTTGCATGGCAATACTATATTGCGGGTCTTATAATATGAACGGTTCAGATTACAATAATAAACGTTCGGTGAGGCTCATAATGGACGGTGATGGAAAAATGGGATTTTATACCGGCGAATGATAGAATTTCTTCTTTTTCTTTTTTGATAAGCAACAAAATTTTATTAGAACTCGACAAAGGGTAGAAAATGAATACAGCTTAGTTCTAATCATCCATGGCAAGAGTGGCTAATTAAAATTAGAGAATAAATTCTTTACACCGCCGGTGTAAACATTTGTTTTCTCCAAATCAATTGCATTGCGACACGTGTTAAAACAGTGGTTCCAATTAATAAAACATGGCGACGTGGCGCAATACAATTAACTTGGATAAAACAAATGTTTACACTGGCTGTGTAAAGAATTTATTCTCTTAAAATTAAAGTACCAAGGTTAACATTCCTCCTCAGGTTTCTGATATGTATTAATGTTCAATATTTTCGATGCTGTATCATTAATTATCACATTAGGCACTACTTCAAGTTTCTTGACAGGGTATTTAAAATCATAACCCCAATAAAAATAAAAATAAAAACCCTGAATACACAGAACTAGGACACTGAAAAAAGTGCACACGCCACTCAGTGACACAATTTTTTTATGAACGCCGAAGAAAATTTCATTGAGTGACACAAATTATTGACATATATCGGTAGATGTTGCCACATTCAAAATACAAGGAAAATGCTTTAAATACAGATGCAGATGTGTCCAGAACGGTTTGAACGGGTTACATTATCTTTCTCCGTAGCACTGCTCTAAATTAAATTTGGACCACACCATCCAACTTTTGTCCGTTTCTTCGCCGCACCGATTTAGTGTACCTAGCGATTAGGAGGCGGCGGCAATGCCGGCAGCGGCGCTGATGCCACTGCCGGCACCGGCCGCTTCCGCTTCTTTTTCTCGTAGCTAATTCCCCTGGCCTTGGACTGCGAGTCTCGAACCTCCCTCAGATAAAGCCTGACTGCCCGAGCGCCAAACGGGTTGTTTTCTGGCTGCCCGCCATTCTCTTCAAAGGCAGCCCGAAGGCGTCCTATCAGGGCGTCGAGGCTGCCCCATGCCTGGCGGAGCGGGCACGGGCATGGGGCAGGCGGGTTCGGGTGCCCGAAGAATGGGCAGAGGTTGGTGTGGACTTTGGTCTTGCCGAATTGGTCGAGGTAGCGGAGGAACTCGAGGACGTGGGCCCCGCTGCAGCGGGGGAGGGAGAGCGGGGGGCGGTGGTTCTGGAGGTACTGGCCGAATGTGTTCCAGTCGCGGCGCTTTTGGTTCTCGTATCGGCTGAGAGTGGTGGACGGTGAGGTTGAAGAAGAGCTGGATGGAGGTGAGGATATAGTGGTGGTTGTGGTGGTGGCGATCATGGTAATTGTGCTATTAGGGTTTAGAAAAGTGTCCATTTCGAGAGAGAGAGAGAGAGGATGAGATGTGGGTGGACTGAGGTTGAGATTTTATAGTTGATCAAGACAGTGAAAGCTAAAAAAGGAACTTACTAGATCATAAATCATTTACTTGCTTTCACTAGGGTTTCTTGTTTGAGGAGAGAGAGAGAGAGAGAGAGAGAGAACTTAGATCATTGGTTGTTCTAACTGAGAGAGAGAGAACTTAGATCATAGGTTGTTCTAACGAGGGTTTCACCTGTGTGAGTGTGTGTGTGTGAGAGAGAGAGAGAGAGAGAGAGAGAGAGAGAGAAGTTGGAGTGGGAATGATGAATTGTGGAGGGGTATATGTATAGAACACAAAGGGGGGCTCTTTTTTGGCTAATTTTCTTTGTTTGTTCAATCCTAGAAAACCCTGGAAGGAAAACAGTGTGATGGTATTATGATGTTTGGCTGAATTTGTTTTGCGAAAACGTTGTAAAGAGATTGGCAGATATTTTTTCCTTGAAAAGGGGAAGCAACTGTTTGGGAGAGAGAGAGGGGATAGTAGAAATTTGGTAAATACTAAGAGGCCAGGAGACCTGGTTAGGGCATTTGTGGAAATGGGAAGTGGTTGACAGTGAGTTGGAGATGATTGATGAAGACAGGAGAAAAGCTGATGTTTTGTATTTTTATATGGAGAGAAATATGGTAAGAACAATTTACAGTACTTTCTTCACCAATCAATCTCTTGCACTGCACTGATTGACAACACCTTCATTAAATCCAAGGCTTTTTCTTCTGTAGAAAAAACCGTGTTGGTTTCGAGTTTTGGAATTTTGGTTTCTTTCTAGTGCACGATTTTTAATAAAAATATATTTCAATTATTATTTTCATTTTTTTTAGGAGTATCTTTTTTCACTTAAAATTCAAAATCCAAATAGTACTAAAATGAATAAGCCAGGCATTTTTGTTTTTAATTCTCGCTCTTGCGGATTTTAGTAATTTCAGGATGTGTTTCAAACAAGCTTTCACGATTGCATTCTTACACCCGCATGCGAACCATGTGATTTAGGTTTGCTCTCTAGACCCTCTACAGGACTTGACCGGATAGTCGGATATATTTGTGAGTTCTTTCCCGTCGTTTGAAAAGGCAAGTGTCTATCTGTCTGGTTTGCCTCATGAATCAGAATCGTCATATAGAACACTTAAAATTGCCAAAAAATATACTACTTCACCCGTCCCAAAATAATTGTCCAGTTCGCAAAATAAGAAATTAAAATTAATATGTTTTCTACAAGAAAAAGTTCTATTTTTTTTTTTATCAATTTAATATCTAGCAACTTGTTGAAAAAAGTTTGAATTTTTCTTGACAAATTTGTATTTTTTTAAAGTTCTTGTTTTACGGACCGAATAATTATTTTGGGACGGAGAGAGTATCTATTGAGTATCGATTATGTTTGAAGCATTGAGAATCAATGTATTCTGAAAACATATTAAACAATATGTGTAACAACCCGACTCGTCTTCTTGAACACTGGCCTTAAAAGGTTTATCAAGAAGGTTAGATGTACATCTGGGTGAGAGTTACTCCATGAAGCTTCAGCTCTAGTCCATGTGGGACTGCTCCCCCAAATTTAAGGCATTACATGCAATATGAGAAATGACCTTCACATCCTCTTCTTTGATAAATGCATTTCACTTTTTATTTTTTAGTTTAAAAATTATATATAAAAGTTTCACTAAAGGATACAAAATGAAGTGTGAAAATCATTACCCTATTCAATCAATATATTTTTTGAATATCTTTTGGCGTGAATGATGTTATGACGAGATGTAAAAAGTAAATATATCTCATCATTGAAGTGACTGCACCTTGTGGCCGAAGGCCCCACAAGTTGGGGTCACATCCGGTCAAGTTTCATCCATTTTTTTTTCATCCAATTCGTGTCCTAGATTTGTTTGAGGTGTTTAGGATATTTTTTAATAAAAATTTATTCCAACAAATCTGGGAGTTTTGGACGGCCTTGATTCAAAAATTGGTTGGGGGAAGACTTGACCGGATCCGACTCTCCACAAGCTTGCTTGATTGCCCGGAGCGTTCCCTTTGACGGATTGAAATGAAATCACTTCAAATATTACGTAAAAATCACCAGAGTTTGAGTTTTAGGACCAACAAAATAGCTAGTAAGAATAAAATTGAAATTGAAGTTTATAATAAAGGGAGATTGTCGTGACCATGTTTATTTTGGGTGAGGATTTGAGAGGAAACTTTTCCTTTCATCAACCGAATTGTACTATTCATAGTTCCTCTTCTTTTCATTCTCATTCCTCCCATTTGTGAATATGCGAAATACACTAATCGATTTATAACACAAACAATCAAAATGAATAAATCTAAGGCCCCGTCGCCAAGATTCTTATTTTTTAAATACTTATTTTCCGTCTTACGAGCGAGACATATCATTCTCTCAAAATACGTCACTTTTAATATATTCAAAAAATAAATAGTACTTATTTTCCTTAGCAGTACGGGAACTAAGACAAGCGAGAGAAACAATCATAGTAGAACAAACGGTTTGTGAACCGTGTATCGATCAACCCTCAAGAGAAGGAAAGAGTCAATCCACTACGAGGAAAATGGACTAGAAGCTAGCTCTCCAATATCATCTCAATTAATGTGCCTCACTGGCTTTTTGAGTTTCTCTGACCAAATCAAGATTACTAAACCCTAAAACAAATGATATACGAATACATTGAGTTTTGATGCGTCCGGACGTACTTAATTGCTGTCTCGCATAGAGTATGGCGTCTCCTATCCAACCATCGGAACAAACTTGATCGAGCAACCACGCCCCTCTCACATAGGTATATATGCGCCCCTAGCACCTATCATTTTCCGACTTGATCACCAGCCTCTATATATCCAAACGGTTATGATGGTGCCCTGAAAATAAACTTGAGCCAAGCGTAATATTGTTGCTACAAGCGTAATATGGTGCCCTGAAAAACAATTCATTCGCTCCTCTCCAAAGGAATAAGCACCAAAGGAATGAGACCGGTTTCGGCAGAGGTCCTCTTTAGATTTCTCATGGGCGTGGGGTCTAGGAGGTGGTAAGTGGGGTGTTATGTCTTTCCGATGAGCCAACTATATATGTGTGCTCGTGTTTGGTTTAGGTTTTGGTTTTGATTATTGGGCGGGGCGGTTTAGGTTTTGGTTTTGATTATTGGGCGGGGCTTATTTTTCAGTTGTGGGCGTTTTGAGGCTCTTAAGTTTTCGGGTTTTTGCCCCTAAGGTGTGTGGACTTCGGTCCATTGTTTTCCAACCTTGGTTGGATTCTCCTCCCCTCCCCCCAACTTGATGTACCCTTTGTCAAGTTTTCTTAATAAACTTTTTGCTTATCAAAAAAAAAAATATTGTTGCTACAAGTACCTCAGTTTCCTAATTGATCATTGTTAGGGCATAGGAAAATTAGTCTTCTCGAAAATGTCCCCAGAAGAAAAGTAAATTGTTCAGATTCACTTTGATGTTTGTATCCTACGCATTAAAGTGCATTTCAATCATTAATTTCACTTTTTTGGGGACATATTGGGTGATACTTTTCCTGGATCTCAACATTTCTGTTCCTAATTTTATTTTATTTTTTTGTTGATTCGATTTGGTACAGACATGTCGAATAATACCTAAAGAAGAGTTTATAGTTAAAGAGATTAAGCAAAGATTAGGTGAATTCGAATTAGGGTCAAATCAGTACTTTAAAGCAAAGTGAAAATCTTTGAATTCATAGAAAAAGGATTAAGGAGTACCAAGATTTGGGTGCCCGGCAAAAGAGCCAAAGCCTCATGACAACTTGTATTTTTACCCTTCTCTGGCTTAACCTTTACTTCAGAAAAGTAAAAGAATCTTAGACATTATTATGCACACTGATTTTTGTCTGATTCGGTGGTGGGTTTGAACTTGCTCAAATGCTTTGTTCCCACGTACTTACCGAGACGAGCTATGTTAGGGACAAAACTTTAGAACACAATTTCGAATACAATTGCATCTGTAGTTGTTCGATATATATAATAGGTCCACATACATCGAACGGTTCCGGATTCAGTTGTTTTCAGATTAAAGTTGTGTTATAGACTTTTTGTATCGAGATAGTGAGGCGTAAGGTCTAAAAAAGAAAAGAAAAGAAATTTGACTTTTGTAACGCTCCAATTTTTGGGAACTTAATTTAATACTCCATCCGTCCCAAAATAAATGTTTGGTCCGCAAAACAAAGGCATAAAAATAGTTCATTTTATACAAAGAAAAATTCCAACTTTTTTCATAAATTCAAAGAACTTAGGGATATCTAAGTAAATTGTTGAAAAAAGTTTGATTTTTTTAGAAAATTTGTATTATTTTAAAGTTCTTGTTTTGCGGACCGAACATTTATTTTGGGACAAAAGTAGTAAATTTTAATCCAAGTTAAACATTTACTAAATAAAAAGTAAATATTAAGTAGCCATGTATGCATATTGTTCTAAATAGTCCGGTTCAAGTTAGGATCTCTTACGGTCAGGACCGTCATTTTTTCGATCAAATTTCGATGATTCGAGCCGCTCAATGTGATTAAAATGTGATTTTAAGGATACCTGGAGAAATTGACAAAAAAAAATGACCGGGAAGGACTTCATCCCAACAGTTTTTTATTGAACGGTTCAATAAAAAATTGCTCAACTCAAGCCTTTTCCGGTCATTTTTTTTGCCAATTTCTTGTAGGTACCCATAAATTAAATCACGTTTTGAACATATTGAGCTGCTCGAATTATCGAAATTCGATCGGGAAAGGGGAGACCCTGACGGTCCTAACCTTAAGAGGTCCCGACTTGATCCTGATTGTTGTTCTAAATTTCAAATTAAATTTATTTAAGGATAGTGAAGAGCACTACATTAAATTTTACTCTTTAGGGCGACTGTCTTCTTCAACAGCGGTCTGCTCAGCTCCCAACTCTTTCAGATAATAATAAAACCCCTGTTCGTCTTCAAAGGCTGACATAAGATGCCAGGACCACAAAAATGTAACACCGTGAGCAATTATGCTCAATAGCTAACTCTTACCCTTATGTCTCTTAGAGCAAGTACATCAAATAATGTAAAATGCCTTTTTCTCTATTTTGGAGAGAAAAATCACAAAAACTTGTTTGCACCAGATTAGGTAAAGGAAGAGGTAAAACCCATTTGTGAACAGTGCTTTAGTCATTTTTACCTAAGCACTGTTCATACTCTTTTCTTTTTTAATTGTTTCTTCTCTCTCTCCTTCCTCCTTTCTCCTCTCTTTATTTTTAATATTGGAAAGAGGAAAAAAAATAATATTTTAATAGATAATAGGTAAAATGGATTGTGTTGGTATAGTTGTGAAAGAAAAAATTGATAATTTAAATAGAATTGATAAACTGCTCACATGATATTTTACCTTTACAGTGGTAAACTTGCTCTTACACTAGAAAAATAACATTTATCTTGTAAAGCAAATACACAGTTCAATAATTATTAACAATCTACGGATTATAAAAGTGTCGAGTGTCAAATCAAAGTTTCCTCTAAGTGCAACGTATCGTAATCTGTGTAATTATTTTTTAGGCCCCATTTCAGAACACTTTTTTAAAAAATAAGTACTTATTTCACATTTTCAAACTAAAAAAAAATGTAAATGAAAAATAATTTTTCAATTTTTTTTTGCACCGTATTAAAGATCTCAATGAGATCTATCAAACAAGATCCATATTGATAGAAAAATTATTTGCATAAGCACATAATTTTTGAGCTTGAAAAATAAGTATCGATTCTACTTTTCATTATCTTTTCTTGAGTACTAGTTCTGCCGATTACCTTTTAGAACCTACCGGGCTCCCAGGCTATTTCTGATTTTTCCACCCAAAAGCATTGGTTCCGTTTACTCCCTCTTTTAAAATGACGGTCTACCAATCTTTTCACATACACAAACACTAGTTTCGCTGATCCAGACTCCCAGGTTTTACACACACATACCCGAGCCATGATTTCGTTGACCTTCGGCCTACTGGGCTCTCATGCTCACACAATAGTTCTTTTCTTATTCCGTTACTTATTCCATTTTCTCTTTTCTCGTATCTCGTAAACATGCATCATTTTAAGCGTTCACATTATTCTTTCAAAGCTCGCTAAAAATAAATCATCTCATAACAAATAAATCCTAATTTTCATGCTTTTCTAATTTACCAATCAAGAATTACAACAGCATATTATAAAGAACAATTTTTCTATCACGTTAACGGTAAACACATTTACATCTTACCACTCATAATTTTATTATGCAATAACAGTTGAATTCCAATTTCCATTTACTAAACTCTCAGTTAACTTTTCTTAAACTTAAAAAAAAAACAAAAGATATCAATACATTTAATTAGGTTCTGTTTGGAAAAGTTTTATTTCCAGTTTTTTTTTGTTTCCAATATTTTTTGAAACAGACACCATAAACATGTTTGTGTTACTGTTTTTATTTATAAAATACATAATCAATTCTACTAGTTTGAGGAAATTCTAGAAACATAAAAATTGTGTTTTCATTTGTTATGAAAACACTTTCGACAGCCCAAAAAATAAATAAACAACTATTATGGTCATCAAACCTGTTTTTTATTTTTATTTTTTAATAAATAAACAAAAACTCATTTCTTATTTTTCATAAACAAAAAACTAACAACTTTACCAAACAGAGCCTTAATATGTTTAGTACATTTCCAACCTTCAACTACAGTACTACACATATCTTTTCCTAGCTTCCAGGAGGTAAACTTCAATTAACAATATTTTTTTTTTCTACTGTCATCCCACCAAATAAATAGGTCTTCCACAGATGCAGGGCATACCCACTTTACATGCCACCAATCCAGAATCCTCGACCAAACGTCCCAAGAAAAATGGCAATGCAAGAATAAATGTTGTGGTGATTCCGAGTGCAGCGTGCAAAAAGGGCATAGAACAGATTGGCCCTCCGGCAGCAGATTTCGACCCAATAACACGGATCTAAAAACAAGACATAATTTTAAACCGATGGATTCGAAAATAAACTTGATATTATTGATAACCTTAACCGTAGCTACAACTTTAATACACGAGAAAAAGACAAACAAGTACAACTTACAAGTGAAATGGAAAGGCAAAAGCTTGAACTTGGTCTTCAATGGAGGAAGACAAAAAAAACTAGAACTAAAGAGAGAGAGACAAAGTGAAGTTATGAGAGAGTGAGAGAGGAAGAGAAGACTTAAAGGGGGTTCTCTCTCTCTACAAATATCCTAAAAGTAGAGACAAAACAAAATATTCCAAAAGCAAAAAGTGAAAAAGTAGCCAAGTTCGGACAGAAAAATCGCCTCATGAACCGGTACATGGTTTTGGTCGTACCGATTCATGGCCTTTGGTTTTCTTTTTCTAGAATCAAAAGAACAACTAGAACTACTCAGAACTTGGAACTAAAATCTAATGGTGGTTGTAGGGTGGCCCTTATTTCTCTCTCTCTCTCTCTCTCTCTCTCTCTCTCTCTCTCTCTCTCTCTCTCTCTCTCTCTCTCTCTCTCTCTCTCTCTCTCTCTCTCTCTCTCTCTCTTCAAACACATGTTGATCCTCACTCTAGGGCCTTGTTCTTTGAAAAACGCCTTGACTCTCGATCTTGTAGCAAGCTTGGGAGGAGCCGTTCTTGGTTAATTTGAGCTAGATTCATTTGGTGTTCTTAAAGTGTTGCTCAAAATCCACTTGGTAGGGATTTCTCTTCATTCTCTACATGTTTATGAGTTGTGTATGTTTTTATATAACTGCGTTAAGTTCTAGTTGTAGTTGAATGTATAGAGCTTTTGGTGAAACTTATGAGATAAGTATGTGAGTTTGGATTCCTTACTACTTGTATACATGAATGGTGTGTTTTTTTTTTTGATAGGCAACAAAATTTTATTAAGAAAACTTGACAAGGGGTACATCAAGTTGGGGGAGAGAAGGGGATTCCAACCAAGGTTGGAAGACAGAGGACCAAGGAAGGTGGTCTCTAGTTGTGATTGAGCATATTGAGTTTTTGTGAAACTTATGAGATAATATGAATGAGTTTGACTGATCTAGTCTTGAAATTTGTTTTTCTGAAAATCTAGGAGGTACCGGTACCACTGCTTTTCAGGTATCGGTAGCACTGTAGAAAATCTTTGCCATTTTCTTCTTTTGATGGCTACGAGAAATTCGATATTAAGTCTATGGATGAACTGAGAACAAATGGTTTGTTTTACTACATGAAAGATTGGGGCTACTGCACTTGTGAAATGAGATTATTAATGCATGTTTGACCTGTTTGTCATATAATACGTTGTTTAAAGCAATTACCTAAATACCCATACTATTATTACCTATTCACCACTTTTGCTCTACCTTTAACACTTCTTATCTACTTCCTCACCTGTGAGAGCTGACGTAGTACAGAGAGGGAGAGACAATCTGAAGATTTTTTTTCCAAAAAGCCAAAAAGCTAAAAAGCTGAAAATAAAAAGCCAAAAAGTAGGTTCCTAAACACCCCGCCTTGAAGAACGATCGAATAATGAACCTAAAGGTGAAGCCTTGAAATGAGTGTTCAGGTTACCAACTTTTTGCCTTTTTCATTTTTTGCATTTCACATGTGTTTGGGTTTCCCATTGCAAAAACCCCTTTTATAAGAATGAGTTTTCCATTTTGGTGTTTAGAGAACAAAGGACAAAAGTATGGGAAGAAGAGTTTTTTGACTTATCATTTTTCACGGATTTTTTTTTACGAATGGTCCTCAATCTATTAGCAAAATGTCAATTTGGTCCCTAATATACAAATCGCGTCTATTGCATTTCCAATGTTTTCAATGTGTAATTAAATGGTCTCTGGGTCTAACTCCGTCCGTGCTCACTGTCAAACGCATGGGCATTTTCGAAACTTCATCTTTAAACAAACATCACATCACCCCATAACTTAGAACATCCACAATGGGTTTGTTAACTAGTGTGTTAATTGTGTGCGTTAAAACTTAACAAACAAAATTGTATTTTTTGTGCTACAATGCATGTGTGTTAGAGTGTGCTAAATCTAGTAGTGTGTTAGCATGGTTATCAAGTTTGGCAACCAAGCTAACAAACAATAAATGGGTCTTATTTCCATAAATTCAACCTTCAACCATAAAATATAAATGCTCACACTACTTTCTTTTTTGAAAACTCACGAGTTTTGCAAGCATATGTATTTTGGAACAACTAAATTCATCATCTTTTGCATTGGTTGTGTATAGGCCCGGGAAACAGTAATTTGATTGTCATCGGATGAACTTTCAGTACTGGAAGAAGAACTTGAAGGAATAATTGAATTCATCAATAATAGGATCATATGCAATGAAAAAGGCAGAAGTTGCAGGAATTTAGGCAAAATGGAGAAGGAAATGGGATTTCATGCAAGAAATTATAACAATAAGCTCTGAACATATTCTTATAAATGGGATGTGGAGTGGGAGGAACATGAACGTTGGCCGTTCATTCAATACAGAAAAATGATGTTGGTGATATAGTCGTTGTAAAAGTTTTTATTATAGCTGTTGTTTTGACATTATTTTAAAGAGTTAACACACTCCTAACTAACCCATTGAGGTACTCATATATATTCTAACACACTCCTAAGTTAACACACACTTGTGGGACCCATTTTTTTTTTATCCTAACACATACCTTAACAAACATTTTGATACACAAATATAACACACCCATTGCGGATGCTCTTATGGGGGTGATTTCTATACAAACATCAGCCAACGTTTACAATGTGTATTTAAATAGACACGATTTGTATATTGGGGACCAAATTGATAATTTGCTAGTACATCGGGGACCATTCGTACAATAAAGCCCATTTTTCACTTTTTCCATCTTGGTTAACAAAAAGACCCGTAGAATGTATTCTACACATATCTCCCAAATACTACCTTGTTAAAAAATGCATCTTGCACATATCTCTTAAATACTATACTAAATTCAAAACACATTCTAACCATAATTAAAAAATCATAAGGTCAATAAGTAAAATACACCCCTTAAATGTGTTTTGGGAAATTGTCAAAATCACTATTTTACTTACCACAGCTCCAACAAAATCTGTGCATGTCTAGATTTTAGGGAATTTGCAAGTTTTACAGATTTTACGTGTTCCAAAAGCTTTACAAACATACAAATACCTTCAAAACCTAGACTACTCTATTAAATTTGACTAATGGGTAGTCGGAGTAGTTTCGGGCACAACTAATTAGACACTTAAAAAAACATCTTATAGTTCCCAATCAAATTTTGATAATCTGAGCCACTCAATATGATCAAACCGTGATTTTAGGGATACCTGCGGGAAATTAGCAAAAAAAAAGATGACTTGGAAAGGCTTGATCTGAGCAGTTTTTAGCTTATATTTGATGAACGGTTCAATTAAAAATTGCTCAAAATAAGAACTTCCCGGTCATATTTTTTGCTAATTTCTCGCGGGCACCCTTAAAATCACATTCTGCACACATTGAACGGTTCGAATCATAAAATTTAATCGGGAACTATGAGATTGAGATTTGAGGTGTTTTTTTAAGTGTTTTTTTTAATGTCTCTTGAACCGCTCCGATGGATATAGCATACTTTAAAACCAAACCATCCTACAAAACCAGGTAACAATGTACACTTGAGTAGTAATTTTTAAAGTGTATGCAGCAGCTGGAGATGCGTTACTTAAGTTCATTACACAGGCGATGTGGTTGTATATTCTCCACGCAGGAGGACGAAACAAAATGTCAAAAATACCCCCAAAGGCAAAGCTATGGACCCTCAATCAAAGGGCTCAATTGGAAAATAGGCCAAAAGTGACAAACCGTTTAATTTTAGTACTGGTCCTTATACCTTAGGTGTTTGGATATCAAAGCTAAAGCAACTTGGTACGGTATGCATTGCATTTGAAGTGACTATTGGATTCTCAAAATCTGAAGAGTACATTTTGTGCCCCCCAACTTTTACTTGAATCCCACTTTTGTTCCTCGAGTTATAGTTCACGCAGTTTTATCATCATTCTTTTAAAATATTCATAAATCTCTTCATGGTGTGTGGAGTATGTAGAATCGATCTACAAATCATATCAGTGTATGTGCAAGTGCGAATATTTTTTTTGAGAAATCAAATATCCAGGCCAACTTATTGTGCCAGTATAAAATTTTTGATAACGAAAATAGCAGGCAACATCCTTTTCGTTGAAGTATTTATCGTTGAAGTGAAATACGTATGTTTTTTTTTACCTTGAAGCACACAAGACAACAATTCATGCAATTTTTTCTTGACATCATGCCCCACAATCACATGACTTCACAAAAGGTGCTCCAATGAATTATTAAGGCTACTACACTACATTGAACAAAAGTAATCTAAAGTTTTATGTAACTTTATATTGACAACTAAGAAAAGTTAAGAAAAAATTCCAGTAGTGAAAAAGCTATCAGAATGACTTTTATGCCCTCAGCTCCTATAGTTGTGGCCTGTGGGAGATTTTGCTGGATTCCCCGCATCGCTCTCCAAGTTTCAGATAAAATCCTAACCTTCCACCATGGTGGTTAATCGATCAATCTATACAAGATTGGTTCTACTACGGACATGAACTCCAACAACAAACTATTGTTTTCCTTCATCCGAGTCCTTCGAACTAGTTAAAGGAATTTGGGCAGTTTGATCGCCCAATAGTCCTATAAGGTCTTGGTTTTGAACTGACTGTTTAGGGTCTTGGGTTCGAACTCATAGAACAAAATCGTCACCTCTAGTTGGAATTAAACTTTAACCGACCAACATCTTACCTACGACAGACAAAGAAGAACTAGTTAAAGGTGGGCATATATGCACAAGGCAAGTTGGAATTTCAACTTGCTAAAAATGAAGGGAAAAAAATGACGAAATGAGGGCTCAAAAGATGCAAAGTAGCAAAACGATGCCACCACAATAAGAACATGTTTCAATACAGCTTTCGAAGCAAAAATGAAAAATCGACGTTGACGTGTAGACTTCAGCTATACACGAAGTTACATTACATACTTGATATCACATTAACTGGAAGACACCAATTATCGCTGGTACTTTGGTACATTTCTCATCTACGAAAAGGTATACAAATTCAATTACTGAGTGTTTCTTGTATTTTACATAACTACACGGGGAAGATACCTCGTAGACAATAAACTTCGCAATATCGGCAACCCTTAACCTCACATATTTCCACCTGCAAAATTTAAGACGGCAGTAAGATTTCATGTTAGTTCACGTAATTCGAATCCCGTTTCTTATTATTGCAGAACTTTTATCTTGGTAGGAGGGAAGGGGGGAGCGGTTTTTGGGCTATTGGAATCCTCATGTTTCCAATTATATCACTAAATTTAGTTTTGGAGTATCACCTACTACTGCTAAATTTTTGACGGTTGCAACATTAACCTTAGAAACAACAAAGAGGTCTGCCAGACATTTCAACCCATGTGTTCCAGGCAATCTATATCTAAACCATAAGAGAGGGAACAAGATGATATAGCTTCTTACTTATCAAAAAAAAGAAGATGATATGGCTTCAAGACTCCATGTTGAGACGGTGACTTGAAAAAACAGTACATGATATCGGCGTATATTTTCAGAATTCAAATTACGTTATTACTCCTACCATTTGTTTGCTTGAAATGAGGCTATAAAGCAACGACGTGCCCAAAGGGTTGCAATGTCCATACTAGACATGCCAAGGACACGCATAAACATAGGTGACACATGAGATACATAAGAGAAAAGAAATGGTGAGAAATGAAGAAATATGATGGATTCCGTTCTGTTTTCTTGTTTTTTAGGGGCAATTACTCCAATTTGTTGCTCGCCAAATCTAACCAAAAAAAGAAGAAGAAGAAGAAAAAGAGATTTTTTGAGAAGCCCAATCCTTTTTCTCTCCCCCTTTCTCACAATTCAAAGAGACTGTTAACAAAGAAAAATGAGGCCTAGAACTGAACACCAAATAATTTTGTATTAATACTAGATAAATGATATCAATAGGTGTGTTAAAGGTACGAAAAGCTCACCAACCATATACATGCTTCACGATCTCCTGCTCACCAACATAGAGACATATAGCCTGGTTAATCTTGGTACGACACACAGGGCAACCCCACTTCTTTTGCCTTTGATCTCGTTCAAACACGACATGCATCCAACCATGTGCCCGCACGGAATGCAAGCCCCCTCAACGGGAGCATCCAAGCATATCACACACGATGAAGAAGCACCGCCATCTAAGACCGCATTCTCAACAGGAGGGTCCGATGGGAGTGGAGAGGGCACCCACCCACTTTGACTGCCGGAGGATGTGCTTGCTCCAGATACAGGGTTAACATCAACATAAGGTGATCTTGATTGCATAGCGAATTGGGTTGAGGCATTGATTGCCATAGCTAGTTCTAAGTCTTCTGCAGATGATGGAGTGGTTGCTGGAACAACTCGTGCCTGAGCAACTGGTTCCCGAGTGTTGATGGGAAATGCAGATGCAAGTAGGTAGTTCATGGCAACCAAGAGGTAAGCAAAATGAGGTGTAAATGAGCAAGATATTGAGGAAGTGCTCGTATGGCCGTATGGGTAACGAGCCAGTTAGTATGTCCAAGTCAAAGCTATAACCATAGGCCAGAATTGAAATTTTAGAAGAGTGTGAGCATGGTTTCGTTTAATTTTCCTCTTTTTTTCTTTTCTTTTCCTTTGAGTTCCAAACAGGACCTCATTCTTCTAAACTTATGTAAGAAATTAAGTTTGTTTTGTCCTAATTCGATTTTTTTTTTGTTTTTGCATTTGTTAGTTTTGCGCAAAACTTTTGTGGATAATTGATTCGTCTTGACGAGAGGAACTAGAAAAGTAATTTTTTTTTATTTTTACCCAATTATTTGGAAAATAACAATTTTTTAGCAAAATAAGTTATTGATTAGTCTCGACGAGAGCAATCAGAATAGTAAAAATATTTTACCTTTGCCTAATTATTTTGAGAAATAACTACTTTTTAGCAAAATAAGTCAAACACACGAATCAATAATCTACAAAAGTTTCGCATAAAACTAATAAATGTAAAAAAAAAACAAATAAGGACAAAAACATGTTATTTTCTACTGTAATATGTTTAGGAGAACTCACCCAGAGACGTGAGTTGAGTTTTGTTCACCCTCCACTCAAGAGGGTGAACATTATCCTCATTCTTATTGATTGAAATTTTATGAATCCCATCACAAAGTGATATAATACTTATCAAAAAGTGTATTGCACAGATAGAACCTATGCCATTTTAACTAATTAGAGGGGTAATATTCACAAAATTGCACTATAGAGACGGGTCAAATCCCCCACACAGGCTCACAGCCCTTTGGATTTGGATGAAATAATTTCAAGAGGAAAGAAAAGAAAGTATTTTAATTTCTAATCAAATTACTCATCTTGATTGACTATTTTGGTAAGTAGTGAAAGAGAAAAGAACAAAATAAAATATTTTGATTGGTTACTCTCATTTCTCATCCAACCTTACAAAAAATGGTGAGATCCTTGCCAAAAATGGTGAGATTGTGAGTAAAAGCTCTCTTTCCTTATCTCACCCTTTCTCACCCTCCAAAGTGGCTGACAGTTCTCTGGTTCCCCTGAACAGAGAAGAGAGAGAGAGGAACGACGAAGAGAAGATCGATGAAGAAGAACTGGACTGGAGAAAGATCGAACAACTGAAGGTATCTATCTGGTTCGATTTAGCAGAAATTAGGGTGGGGATTTGTGTAATTTCTAACCAGATTAGGGAAGTCGACTTAGGGTTAGGGTTTGTGTAAATTTCTGGGGTAAGTTTAGGGTGTTCCTTGTTTTCTTTGTGGTTTTCCTCTGCCATCATCTTGTTCGGCTACATGAAGCCGTTATGTTTTTGGTTGGTAAAGTAATTGAACCAGTTTAATCAGAGCTCGATACATGTTCAAGTCTTCCATTTTTGGTGAATCTTCCATTTTTTAACTTGGCTCGATGGACTCATTGTACTATCGACCTTTAAATTTACTCGAGCTTGGCTCTTGATCAATTCAATCGCTAATACGTTTTCATAGTATTACTAGTGCTTAATGTAGCACTGAGTGCTCTCACCAATTTCTATTAAGGCCTAGTTGCAAGAACACCCCCATTAATGGATTAGAGGATGAGGATAACTCGAATTCGTGCTTGGATGAGGGAGACCCTGAAACCCTCTCCTTTCTCTCTACGCCTCCATTAATGGATAATGGAGCTTTCTCTCTCTTCTCTTTCTTTTCTTCTCTAAATGCAGTGGTGGTGGTGCTTTGACTGGAAAAAAAGAGAGAGGAAGAAGTTCAGTAATCCAACCCAAATGGGGAAAATTGGGATTTTTATCAATTATCAATTCTCCTATCAGCTTAGTCTGGGTTTCCTTTAAAAGATGCCCATAAAATATGCTTTTTGTCCCTTTGATTTTTGATCTTTGTCCAATTTAGTGTCGGCAATATTCTGGATTAAGCAGTGTTCTAAAAGTTGGCCGCCTAGGCTAATTAGTCCCCGCCTAGGTGTTAGGCGGTGGTCCAACACCTAGATTAGGCAGCCGACTAGTTTGGTGCCTAGTCCCCGCCTAGGCTCTAGGCACCCCTTTTCTGCCCGACTAGCGCCTAGCGATTTTTGGAACAATGGGATTAGGAAACAAGTTTCCTTAAATTTTTCCGGGTCTCACTGGCCTGATTTTTTTGGGATATTAAATTTAAGAAAAACGATCTTTCTTCCATTTCTGCTTTAATTTCACGTGGGTTTTCTTGAATTTTCTGGGTTGAGCTGTTAACTGGTTGGATTATTAAGTTTAAAGTGCATAAACCTAATTTTAAAGTAACAAGGGTATCTTTGTCTTTTCATGCATTTCTGTCCAAGATTTTACGGATTTGGCCAGAGGGGGTGAAGTTGCTGAGTTTTGATAGTTGAGGGGGTGATGTTGGCACGTTTTTTTGTTCAGGGGTGATATTGCAAAAGCGTGATAGTTGAGGGGGTGTTCTTGCAATTAGTGATTTCCATTGTTTTCAAGCTGGGAGGGATAGTGGCTTCTACACTTGATATTGGGCATGCAATGATATTGTGCTTTGCAAAGATAAGCTCCTCTCATAATTTTTTATTTTTGGAACATGTAGGTGATGTTTCGGTTGCTCCTCTCATATATTCTGTCTTTTTCCTTGCTTTATTGACAGGCTTGTTACCAGCATTTTCCATTAGCACCTAGCTCACAGGCTTCGCAAATACTACCCACCCGTGTTTTGATTTTGAAGTCTTTTTATCCCCGGAAATGGTTACTCTGTCGAGTGTTGCCCGGTCAATGGGCCGGCGATTCGTAGGATATCCGAAACCCTACTTGTCTCAGTTCAGAACACTTCTTTTACAGTCCACTTCCCAATGCGTAAACCTCCGCAGACTCTCTAATTCCGATTCCGGTAATCTAACACTTCTTTTACTCTAAATTATATTTGTTGCGTAGGGTATGATTCCCAGGAATGTACTTATGTCCGTGTCACGTGAGTTTTTGGGGTTATGCCATTCTTTGTTGGTGATTTCATCTTCAGTGATTTGTTGATGTTTGATGAGATCTTTTGCTTTTCTGTTTTTTTTTTTTCCCTGAATTTTGTTTGATTACGTGTATGCATTCACGACTTGATACTACTAGCATCATACATTTTGCTTCATTTGCATTGGAACTGTCTTTGGACGTGGAGAATGGTTTGAATTGAATTTTCGGTAGATGGTTTTCGTAGTTTCGGATGGAAAAGGCTGAATTGTCCCAGGAAAGGTGCCTGTTGCGGCAGAATCTGGAAGTGAAATAGAAACTAAGGAACAGGAAAGATTGTTACTTTTGCCCCTTTGTGGTTCGCCTTTTTTTCTATTTATTGCCCCTCCTTTTAAAACTTGTTATTAAAACACGTAGTGCTTTAGAGTAAAGTGGAACTCTCAACTTTGGTAATTGAAGAATATGAGTGACCGGATTAACGATGTTACAGCTTGTTTGTTAGCGGGATAAGCTTTGGGGATACGGGGGATACAAGAGGAGGGATATGGAAGAAGGGGATCATTACAAAGGGGTGGTTGGTTATACGAGGTTTGTTTGGCTAAAGGGGAAATTAATGGGTAGTGACATTTTCATAGTTAATAATGACGATTGCGTATCTGTGTAGAGGCGGATGCATAATATACAGGGTAGGGGTATCCCCGATTACTTATACTCCTCCATATCCGGAAACGTTTACAGGTAAAAGAAGAGTAAGGTCACACTAGTATAGGGATTAAAGTTAAGAATTGGATATTCTTCATAAGTTCATATGCTAGAGCATTCTTAAGTTATGGCCGAGGGTCTTCTTTTTTGTGATGGATGATACTTGATGCCTGATAGATTATAAAGACGTAAATCATGAAAGGCCTTTACTTGAAAAACTTTTCAGAATGATGTAATGAAAATTTTGAATGATGCAATTACATATGTGGATAAAGGCATATATGCTGCTTTTGTAAATAATTTGAGTCTTATATATTATTTAACCATGCAATAGAGTTGCATAAATACAGATAACTTATGTATGTTGTGTCATGCCTTCTTGAATATTTGCACCAAATGGTGTCGTGTCATTTGTTTGTATCAGTGCTACATAAGGGGTGACCTTGGCTGATTTTGATAGGAAGGTTGCTTGGTTGGGGGGTAGAAGATCTTGTAGAAAGAGAATGTGAGAGGGTGGTTTGGTGGTGGGTTTTGATAAGAGCTGGTTGCGGATAGTTAAGTATTGATGGATTTGGAAGAGATGTGAGAAGGTGGTGTGCTGTAGGGGTGATGAGTGTAGTCCGAAGAGAAAGTCAAATTGATAAGGGGTGGTAACGGGAAGTGGTAGCAGTGGTGTGGTCTCTTAGTTGAGACAGAAAGTGAAGGTGGTAGCTGTCATGGTGGTGGGTGGAGACTGGAGAGAAATAGTGAGCAAGTCAAAAGAGGACTTTACCTGAGTTGGTAAAAGGATATGTTACAAATGCATGGTTAAATTTTGGCTTGTGCACTTTGCTGTGTTTACTCTGTCACCAACCACTCGATCCATCATTATTAGACTAGACCCATCACCAAGCTCAGTATTATCATCCCTTTTTTCTAGATAGTGTGGTCAATCTGAAGGAAATCATGGACTATGTTGATTGTGTTGACTGAAGTTTTTTCATGTTATTCATAGGATGACTATGCCCAACTCCTGCAATTAACTCCATTGATTTCAGAATTTTTTCATCATGCATGACGAATTGTTAACCTAACTCTTTTGTTTGTTTGGTTCGCAATGTTGTGTCCCTCAGTATATGTGTTAAGCCGCTATGCGGTTAGGGTCATTTGTTTCATGGGATTGGACTAGTTATCAAGACAATTGAGTTCTGGAGGGGTAAGAGTTCTTATTTGGGATATTGGGGTGGGTGCAATTACCATAAAAAATCTCAATTACCCTTAAAATAATTAATTCCGTGTAGAAAATGCTACTCTTCTCATCACATCATCATTCATGCCATCAGACCTTCTAGTGAATATTAATATCAATATTTTTTCCTCTTTAGATCTTATCGATTTTCTTAATTCTTAGTAAAACAAGCTGCAACAATAGTTTATAATTTTAATTTATTTCTTGAAATGTTATTTTCTCTGCTTGTCGGATTGGTAATTTTGTGATGCAAACCATAATATCGAAGGGAATCAAAGATTCAAAGAAAGGAGCAAAATCCCATTGAAGGGGATAAACCCTAAAGGGTAGAGAGAGAAACTATGTCTCAATCAATATATTTAATATTCTTAATAATAAAAAAGCTCCCAAAATGAAAGACAACTTACCTATTTAGACTCAAGACCCTAACAGCACTAAGGATGCTAAAATGACATAAGTACCCCTAATTCTACTGCATCATTTTGAGTCCTACATATTAATATAGGTATCATTATGCTATTAGTTGCACGATAATGGTATATTCATAAACAAATGACATGATGTGTATGTACTTGCTCTTACTGATTAGCTTGTGGCCATGAAATTTCAAGGATGTTTTTTTATTAACGATTTCATGGTGTAATAAGTAGAATAATAATTAGGGTTATTTAGTTATTTGATCAGGTTATCCTTCTCTTGAGTCTTTCAAATCAAACGTGAGATACAGACAAATCCATCCATCTAATCCGATGAATTCACAAATGTAGTACTTATGGTATTTACACCCTAAAATAATCCTGGAATAGTCAGTCCCAGGACTAATAGTCCTAGGAATAACTTATCCTCCTAATCTAGTACGACGAAACAAACGAGTAGGCTTACCTATAGTCCCAGGCCCAGGACTATAGGCTTACAATGATGGACTAATGGAAGCTTAATTTAGCACTAATGGAACCTTGATTCAACAAAGCTGGATCCTAACAGCGGGGCTTACCTAAAGAGTCCTGTTTTCTAACTCTACCTTTATGGGTATTTTTGGTTAACTTATGTGTTTGACCTCTTTATTGTGCTTCCTCAACCTATGCTTCTCGTCCTTGCAGCAGCTTTTCTGAAGTTAGTGAACATTCTTTCTTCGACACTCTTTTTCTTACTAGCAACTTTATGTGCCCGAGTTCCCTTGTCACTGGAATCTCATTGCACTATGGCTGTGTTTAGATCATAGATTTGTAGGGAAAAAGTAAAGGAAAAGGAAAAAAAAATTTGAAGCCAAATTTATTTCTACAGTTCTCTTACCGTCTTTCTTTGGATTTGTAAGCCCCTCCGTAAACACATGATCCATTCCAAACACAGCATAAGAGCTTGATTCCTGATCAATCATCTTCTCTTTTATTTTTTATATTCTCCAAACTCTTTTTTTTTCCCCTACTTACAGGAATTGTTGAGGTTAACTTGGATAGGCCAGGAGTAAAAAATGCCATAGGGTGGGACATGCTGAGAGGATTGCAGCATAGTTTTGAAGCTATAAGTAGGGATTCTTCTGCAAATGTTTTAATGATTCGCAGTTCAGTTCCCAAAGTGTTCTGTGCAGGTGCTGATTTGAAGGTAAGACTATCATACCTAATTCTTTTAGTATGTTATGAATCCTTCGAGGGAGCACACATGATTATAGCTACATATCCTATTACTGACGGAAGAGAATAAAGGTTATACTAGATGTGCTAGAAAAGAGAAAAAATTGAAGTAGGCTTAATTAGTTTCTTACTAATTCGTTCAGGGACTCATACCAAATCAGTTAGAGATAAGGACTAAGAACAACATAGCTGTATAGGGCATTGTCTTCACACAGGCAATAGCCTGTAAAGCCAGTGCTGCTATTTCTTTCTTTTTTGAGAATCTCAACCCTGCCTCATTTTGTTCTTCCCCATCATAGTTATATCTTCAAAATCCAACGTTAAGGACCCTTTTAACTTTTAAGTTATCATTAACCGCACAATAACACTACGTTGAGCATATTTTCTTACCATCTCTTGCTTATCCCCTGAGAGCATCCGCATTTGACATCTCTAAAAAATGTTTGTTATATGACATGAAGTGCTAAATGTGGGGCCCGAAAATGTGTGTTAGAGGTTTTGTTAGGAAGAGAATGAAAAAATGGTTCGTTCGACATTTTTAGAAGTTTTGTTGGTTTTAAATGTAGGTCCCTATTTTCTGCTGTCCCCTCTCTCTCTCTCTCTCTCCTTAAACCTCTCTACAAGGAGAGCCACAGATAAATGTGTGATACTTTCTTTTGCTCGCATGAGAGAGGTTTTTTATTGACAATCAAACATGGCTAGTGTTCTGGAACAAGGAATTAATCGGTGATTAGCGGGCCCTGTCCGATTACGTCTGACTAACGATTAATCGCCGATTACTAATTAGTATGCACCCATTAATCGCTCAAAGGTGGTTGACTGCTCGACTAGCGCCTAGCGACTTTTAGAACATTGGATGTGCTCCTTTTGGAGATTTTTAGCTTTCCCAAATCTTATGAATTTTATTCTCTAGTTAAAATAATTTGTACGCTTTAATATCCTAATATAATCTGGGCAAAGGAGGTGATGCAGGAGGATTTAATAGACTCCTCTAACGATAGCAAGAGGAAAGATAAGAATAAGATAGAGATAAACCAACCTAATAATACTTCCTAATAGAAACATCCTAAAATAACAACTAAATCTCTAAATCATAGAGATATGCCAGTTACATGAATAGTATCTCCTCCTGGATCAAACACAAATAACTTGTCTTGTTCCCTATCAATTCTACTATATTTTACTCTTCCTCTCGAAGCTGCTCCTATAGCCAAAGAATATTTGATTCGTATTGACCCCCTTCCTATGGATGTGCCTACAGAAGAATATATCTCCACACTTGAGGTGTTGATATTCCTGCAGCTTCCTCAGCCTCTCCTCGCCGAGCTCCTATTTCCCCATTCCCCAAGGTCTACTCCCGTCGTGTAGCCTCTCCACCTCTTCTCCCAGCTCTCCTGCCTCTCAATCTGTCTCAGAGGATCCTGATCCACCTTCTCGCCATTATCCTACGCGTGAAAATTATCCTACGCGTGAAAATCGCCACCCAATGGTAAAATATGGCTTTACTGATACTTGTTTCTCAGCTTCTTATCGTTCATTTATTTCTCGGATTCACACTTATTATGAGCCTAAGTCCTATAAAGAAGCATGTAATGATCCCAATTGGGTGGATGCCATGAATGTCTAGCTCACTGCTCTTGCTCAAAATGATACTTGGGAGTTGGTTCTGCTACCGGATGGTAAAAATCTTATTTGTTGCAAATGGGTCTACAAAGTCTAAACTCATTCTGATAGTTCTTTCGAGCAATATAAAGCCCGCTTAGTTGCTAAGGGGTTTTCTCAGGAGTATGGGATTGATTATGAGGAGACCTTCGCTCTCGTCGTCAAAATGACCACTGTTTGCACCTTGATCTCTGTCGCTGTTGTGAACCAGTGGCCTCTTTATTAGTTGGATGTGAAAGAATGCTTTTCTCAATGGGTATCTATCTAAAGAGGTTTATATGCGTCCTCCTCGAGGCTTCTCTCATCCTTTTGGTCTTGTTTGCCGCTTACGCCGCGCTTTATATGGCTTGAAACAGTCCCCTCGTGCTTGGTATGTACGATTTCAAGATGTGGCTCTTTAGATTGGTTTCAATCCTATTCTGCATGACTTTGCTCTCTTTCTCCTTTGCACATCTCATGGTCTGGTTCTTCTTTTGCTATACGTTGATGATATGATCATCCTTGGTTCTGATCCTGCTGCTATTAGGGATGTGAAACATCATCTCTTTCGTGAGTTTGAAATGAAAGACTTGGGCCCTATTTTGTATTTTATTGGCATTGAGTTTGTATCTGCTGGGACAGTCCAAGTATGCTACTGATATCCTTTACAGTGCTCGTCTAACTCATAACAAAACCATTGATACTCCTCTTGAACTTCATGCCAAGTGATGGTATTCCATTAGAGTATCCTACTGAATATTGTGAGTTGGTGGGTTCCTTGGTTTATCTTACTGTGACTCGGCAGATATTGCCCATGCTATTCATGTGGTGAGTTAGTTTGTTTCTGCTCCTCGGTTTACCCATTGGGCAGCCCTGTTACGCATTCTGCGTTATGCTTATGTTACTATCCATCAGTGTCTTCTGCATTCTTCTACATCAAGTTTGACTCTTCAAGCTTATGCCGATGCTGATTGGGCTTGGAGATATTAGTGACCGCAAATCAATCTCTGGCCTTTGTGTTTTTCTGGGTGATTCTCTTATCTCTTGAAAAAGCAAAAACCAATATGATGTTGCTCGATCCACTGTTGAAGCCGAATATTGTGCTATAGCCCATGCTACCTCATAAATAGTATGGATTTGCTGGCTCCTTTCAAATAAGGGTATCTCTATTCCTTCTCCAACAACTCTTTATTGTGATAATAAGAGCGCTATTCAGATAGCCCCCAACTCGGTCTTTCATGAGCGCACGAAGCACATCGAAATCGATTGCCATTTTGTTCGTTACCCTTTGTTTCCTCCACGCTGCAGTTGGCTAACTTCTTCACAAAAACCCACACTGCTGCCCGGTTTTGCTTTCTCCTTGGTAAACTCTCGATGCCCTCTGCCCTCGCATCCTGAGTATCATATCGTAATCATATCCTAGTGTGTCCCTTTATTTAAGAAATAGATTAGGCTTAATCATATCACGATGTATCTCTCTATTAATGACATAGATTAGGTGTACCTTTTAGTATCTTTTCTAGGGCTAGTTATACCTAGCTCGTACATTGTAATTTATCGAAGTCTGCAATACAATTTCCTCTTGTTCTCTCCTTTGTTTTGCTAAGTCACAGGAAAAATAATTGGAAAAGACTGTCTGGCCCATAGTCCTACTCAACTGTGCATTTATTTGAACATTGATTTGATCAACCTTATCTGGCAAGTCGCAAATGAGCCTTATAGGGTTCAAAGAAACAAGAAGCACAAAGATTTTGGACCTTTTTGCAAAATTACTAATCTCCCACTAGATAGAGATAGTAATCTTAATTTCAAATTGAGAATAGTACCTTTTGCAAAATCAAATTTTTAGCTCTGATGTTATTAATGTTATTGTGATGCTCAAATATACCAGTAGCTCCAAAAACGAATTCCTCACTTTATGACTTCGGCTCACAAAAAAATTCTTTTACAAGATCAAATTTTGAGCTCCGATTTTAGTATGATGCTCAAATATTCCAGTAGTTCCAAAGTCGAATTCCGCACTGTATGACTTTGGCACACAAGAAATTCTCCCATGGTTTCTCTGTTGCTGACGTCCTCTTCTTCCTTTTTTTTTGGTTGGTTGGCTGGCTGGGTTATGATTTGTTTGGTGCAAGTGCTGGTAATATGGATGGGCTGGTTATGGATTGGGAAGGATTGGCTTGTCGGTTGTATTTGGGTTAGGTTTGTGATAAGTGGGTCTGTGTATGGCTATTGGGATAGGTTTGTGTCTTACATGGATTGAAAACTAAGAAACTACACAGCATGGGAACCACGAACTCCAAGAAATTCAATGAGTGCATACTTGTTGTCAAACTCTATCAATGATGGTTGGCCTTGAACTAATGACGATTGCTGCAGCAGTGACTGATAATGCTTATATGATCTGGGTGTTTAGCAATGATGATCGACTTTTGAGGTGGCATGAAAAACTTGGGAATGGTCACGCAGTGGTGGTGTGAGGGCACAAGATGGTGGTGATCGTGGCTGGTAATGATGGCAGTTTTGATCGTGGCTCTTGGTGATGGCAGGTGGGAACTGGAAAGGTGAGCACGGGTTTTCTTGTGTTTTTTTTCCCCCTGATATAATAGTGGGAAAAATAAAAAACAAACAAGGATATGGATCAATGTTTGCTCTGATGCCAAACTGATGCAGGCGGATTAATAAAGAAGAACAATAAATTGATAAACATGAGGAATCCATACCTAAGGAACCCTAGAAATCCTGACCTAGGGGTTGTGAAGGCATCCACACCAATACTCAAAAGAAATTCATTCCATATCATAAACTGTTTCAGACAATACCCATAGAGTCCCTTAAATAGACTCCTCTAACAGAGAACAATAAGGTAAAATAAGAATAAGATAGAGATAAAACCAACCTAATGATACTTCCTAATAGATAAATCCTAAAATAACAAATAAGCTAGGGGAGATAAATCATAGATATATGTCAATTACACAAATAATATCTCTTCTTAGATCAAACGTAAATAGCTCGTCTCGTTCCTTATCAGAGAGTTAGGGGAGAAGCGGTGTTTTGTGAATGTATTCCTCTGCATTTTGTCATTCTACTGAGTGGTCTATGATCAATTGTTTCTTGGTTTCTTTTTGTATTAGATGCTGTCTTATGCTTGTAATCAGTTATTTGTTTCGATTGAATCTACTGGGACCAGAGTTTTGGACCACTTATCAGTTATTTGTTTCGATTGGCAGGAAAGGAAGACCATGAGTTCATCTGAGGTTCAAGATTTTGTAAATACTTTGCGCTCCACTTTCTCATACTTGGAGGTTTGTCATAGTTCATACCATTCTTCTACATGTTCGTAACTGATGTTTCCTTACCAACTTAATGGTGCAAAGAGAAGGCACCTCGCTTGTAAAGTTTATCCGTCCGTGACTACTGTTTTCTTCTAATTAGAGCACTTAACAAACCCTCAAAAAATTCCTCAGGCGCTTCATATCCCTTCTATAGCTGTTGTTGAAGGTGCAGCATTTGGTGGAGGGCTGGAAATGGCTCTATCTTGCGACCTCCGGATTTGTGGTAAGTCTGGAGTTGATCCCTCCAAAATTAATTTGACTGTTAGGAATTTCTCATTCTATTTCTTCAATTATATTTTTCCTGAATTTAGGAGAGGATGCTGTGTTGAGTATGCCAGAAACGGGGCTTGCCATCATACCTGGGTATGTATCAAATTTGTATTTTCCAAGATGTTGTGATAATTAGTGGTTTGGAGCTACCTCAATCTTGTTGGTAAGGGCTTGTGCATTTCTATTCATTTTTATTTTTATGAGGTTTTTCATTTTTTGTCTTCTGGCTCCCTGCGGCATATGAAGAATTGTTGTATCATAGCCAACCCAATTTTGTGTTGTAGGATATTGCAATTCATATAATTTGAAACACTTCTTTATTCTAACATACTTTTAGCAAGAATAAATTTCCAGCAAAATTGTTTTCCAGAGCAGGTGGCACCCAACGGCTTCCTAGATTGGTTGGAAGATCAGTGGCAAAGGAACTTATATTTACTGGTCGGAAAATTTGTGGCAGAGATGCAGTTTCTATGGGTATGTTTTTTCTGGAGCTTCTTCTATTTTGACCTTTTTCAGTGTTCACTGTGTAACAAGGATGTAATGTTGCAGGCCTTGCCAATTACTGTGTTCCTTCTGGTGAAGCTCATTTAAAAGCCCTCGAAATTGCTCAGAGTATAAATCAAAAGGTAACATCTCTCGTCTCCAGAGGGTCTAGATACACAGAGGGCCATGTGCGATGCTTGTGAGCCTTATTACCTCTTATTGTATATCCCTCCACATGTAGTTATGATAAATCTCAAAATGGCTAGGGGTAAACACTTGTCTATTGCTCGTTAAACTTTGCAAATTGCAGTATACATCGCATCCCTTGTAGAACCAAAAGGTCCAAAGCTGTTTCCATGTCCAGGCTTCCATTCAAAACCCTTATGTTGGTTTAATTAGATAATTTTTGAATGAATACATTGTGCAATTAGCAGTACAGTTTCTACTGGCCTCGAGCTAGAAAGTTACATACATACATTTGTATCATTGTATGAGTGTATCTGTGTGTATTTGAAATGTATTTGCAGGACCTTTTCTGATTCCTTTCAAATATTTGTAGCTCTTACATGGAATGGTTTTTTGTCTTACTAGAGGGTGAGTACTTAACGAATGATGGTTCTTGAGGTTGTGCGTTGGATTTTAGCTAGTAATTTTTGATGTCACGGGGTGAAGGAAGGATAAGCAGCACCATTTCGGATGCACTTGTATTTACACTTGCATCTTACATCTTGACTTACTGACGCATCAAGTTTTTGCAGGGTCCATTGGCAATTAGATTGGCCAAGCGAGCCATCAATGAGGGCTTTGAGGTAGATCTGGCATCGGCTTTGGCGTTGGAAGAAGAGTGCTACGAACAGCTTTTGAACACAAAAGATCGCTTGGAAGGCTTGGCAGCATTTGCCGAGAAGAGAAAACCTAAATATGTTGGCGAATGAAGAAGAAAATAGTCTAATTACTTGCATCTAGTGATATTTTTACCGCTTGTGCCTAATAATAGCCATCCTCCTTCATCGTTAAAACATGGGAATACCAAATGCTGGTTATACCTTAATTTTTATTGATTACTAGTTTGGTTCTGATGCGGGAATAATTGGGATTCTAAACATGTACCCATATATCATGTGAGGTAGGCTACTTTGAATTGTGAAAAAGCTTCTTCTGAGGTAATGGAGGATTCATTTATAAAAATTTGTATAGAATAGTTTTAAGTAAATTTTTTTTATAGAATGGAGTCTGGTTCTGTGTAATGTTGGGCTATTCCTCAAGAATCAGTAGGGAAAAATGGAAGTAGAGAGAGTTGAGACCAACGAGGTTGGACTTTTTACATGAACGATGAGATTAAAGTTTGAATTTTATTTTTTAAACAGAGCATATCCGTTTAAATAAGCCATAAGGCATCTATAGATTAGAACCGAAGCCATATGACATAAAATGATTCCCATTCGACAATAGAGATAGAAACACAGCCAAGCCTTAAAACTAGCGATATAAAGGGAAAAAAACCAAAGAAACAAATCTGATGTCTAGCACCTATGCAAAAGCCATCGCTCATTCCACACTATAATCAACAAGGATTGGCTTAAATGAAGTTAGTACCCAAACACCAAACGCCTTGGGATGGCGGAGCTCCATATCAAAGATAGTATAAAACCCGATGGAAATCAGTCTCCGGATCTGGAGAACCAGACCGGAAAAAAATCACGGAGGAAAACCCGGCGAGACAGAAACTGAATCCCAACATCCAGATAGAAACTGGAAACCGGCCTAAACATTTGGACAGAAACCAGACAAAAATATCTGAACGAAACAGAACCAAAAAACAAGACTAAAAAACATAAAAGAAATCTTCGGTCTTGGAGATATCGCCAGACAAACGCCACCTCAAAATCTGGAGACTTATTTGCCGAAGGGAGCCAAATCACCCTAGCTTCATCTCACCATTAGATCTAGCCCAAAACGAACCAAGGGAAACGGCGGTGGAGAGGGAGGAGGAGGCGGTGGAGCGGAGGTAGTGGAGAGTGGATCTGGTGTGGGTTGGGTATCGACGAGCGGAGAGGTAAAGGAGGGTGACCAGCGAGGAGGAGGGGGGAGGTGGAGCAAGGGGCGGCGGCCCCACCCCCTAGAAGAGAACCCTAACTGATGGAAGAGGTAAAGAGGGGAGAGATTTTAGAGATTAGTTTAGATTAAGTTTGATTAACGTCGAACTTTTTATATTTCTTTAAAAAATTCTAGCTGCCACCAATATCTTTCTTCCCACTTCCCCTCCCTTAGGGTTTGGTACTAGTCCTAAACATCTTCCCTACTTTCGTATTTGTTTTCTTTTTTCTAGTCTCTTCAGAGTTTTGTCTCTCTTTTTCTCGATTGAGAGAGTAGTTAGTTTCGTTTATTTCGTATACTGATTGGGTTTTTTCAAAGATGATGTTGCTTCACAATGATATTCGTGCCAATAGTGCTCTTATCCTACATGATGTTTTTGGCGGGGCAATTCATGGTGGCTTATCAGATATGGAGCTTTGGAAGTTCATTGGTTCGTTTATATTTAGTTGGAGTACATCTGATTGTCTGGGTATTTGTTGTCTTTTGTCTTTGGTTAGCACTATATCTCTTTTGAAACTGCTAAATCTTGGTATGAATTTTCCGCAGATTGTGAGTACTGTTGTTTGCGTCTATTTGGACGGGATGAAAGATATCAACTGCCTTGTATTTTTGTTTTACATTAGTTGGATGATTAATTTTGGCTTTGTCCAAGATTTTGTAATGAATTTCGTTATGTAAGTGGTTATTATTAATATAATCTTCTCCATTTTTTTCAAAAAGAAAAAGAAGGTCGAATTTTAGAATTGCTAGCTGATGATCAAGGGATTGCCATGATGGTTTGTGAGGGTCTGGAGTGAAAAGATTGTGTGGAGTGAAAAGCTTGTGAATCTAGATCTCCTGGTTATTGTATTTGTTTTGGGATTGATAACCCTCTTTGATTGTATGCTTATTTCGTATGAATGAAATCTCTTACCATTTTGACAAAAAAAGAAGGAAATATAATATATATTGGTTTGAGTGTTCAAGACTATTAGGTGCTAAATTTTTTTTTATTAAAAAACTTAACAATGCCCAAACACCCTAAAAGTGGCTAAGCCCAAGAAGAACCAAACCCTAACAATACTACCCCAAATTCACTGCCACCACCGAGTAAACAACAGCCGCCACCGCCACTGCCACACGCAGCACCGCCGCCAAAGACATCTGAAACAGGCCATACACCAACCACCACTTCAATTGACCACCTTCTTATGGTTGTAAACAGATAAAAACCCTAGGGTGGAACTCACCCTTGAAAACTGACTTGCAAGGAAGGTGCCCAAGAGCTTTATATGTATATGGCCAAGTCCATACTTAGCCAATGTGGGACATTAGGATCGTAACATAAACAAATAATCGTTTAGGGTCTCGGGTTTGAACTCATAAAACAAATCGAAACCCTCTAGTAGTAATTTAACTCTAACCAACCAACATCTTACCTATGACAGAGCAAAGAACTAGTTAAAGGCGGGCATATTATTTCCAGAGGTCAGTAAAACCCGACATGCCGTTTGTAACACATGCGCAAGGCAATGTCGAATACAACTCGCAAAAAAAGTTAATGAAACAAAGGCTCCAAAAGATGCAAAGTAGCAGAGCAAAGATAATCACAGTATGAAAGTTTCAATACATTTTTCCACACAAAAACGGAAAATCGACATTGACATTTAAACTTCTGCCTCAAGGACAATGATACCACAGTAAGAACATGTTTCAATACAGCTTTCGATACGAAAATGAAAAATCGACATTGACGTGTAGACTTCAGCCATACACAAAGTTACAGTATATACTTGATATCACATTAAAAGGAAGACACCAATTATTGTTGGTACTTTGGTACATTTCCCATCTTTAACAGCATATATATCCACACAAAGGGTTACAAATTGAATTACTGAGTGTTTCTTGTATTTTACATACCTACACGGGGATGATACCTTGTAGACAATAAACTTCACAATATTCGGCAACCCTTAACCTGACGTATTTCCACCTGCAAAATTTAAGATGACTGTAAGATTTCATGTTAGCTCAATTCCCATTTCTTATTATTGCTAAACAACATTTCTTTTGGTAGGAGGGAAGGGGGGAGGGGTTTTGGGGCTATTGGAATCCTCATGTTTCCAATTTTATTACTGAATTCAGTTTTGGAGTATCACCTTCTACAGTTAATTTTTTCACGGTTGCAACATTAACCTTAGAAACAACAAGAGGTCTGTGAGACATTTCAACCCATGTGTTCCAGGCAATCTATATCTAAACCATAAGAGAGGGAACAAGATGATGTAACCTCAAGACTCCATGTTGAGACGGTGACTTGAAAAAGCATACACTGATATCCGCATATATTTTCAGAATTCAAATTACGTTATTACTCCTGACTGAAATGAACGCTATAAAGCAACGACGTGCCTAAACGGTTGCAATGTCCATACTAGAAAATAAATGGTGAGAAATGAAGAAAGATGATGGATTTTGATTATTCCATTCCGTTTTCTTGTGTTTTTTAGGGGCAATTACTCCATTTTGTTGCTCAAATGTTCGCCAAATCTAACAAAAAGAAGAAGAGATTTCTTGAGAAGCCCAATCCTTTTTTTCTCCCCCTTTCTCACAATTCAAAGAGGCTGTTAACACAGAAAAATGGGACCTAGAACTGAACACCAAATAATTTTGTTTTAATACTGGATTAACGATATCAATAGGTGTTAAAGGTACGAAAAGCTCACCAACCACATACATGCTTCACGATCTCTTGCTTCAATGGATTAAACAGCATAGAGGCGTACAACCTGGTTAATCTTGGTACGACACATAGGGCAACCCCAATTCTTGCCTTCGATCTCATTCAAACATGACATGCATCCAGCCATGTGCCCGCACGGAATGCAAGCCCCCTCAACGGGAGCATCCAAGCATATCACACACGATGAAGAAGCACCACCATCTAAGATCGCATTCTCACTAGGAGGGGCCGATGGGAGTGAAGAGGGAGTTTCAATATGATTCTGAATGTTTTGAATTGGATGGCCACTCGAACCAACTTCTTGGAGTTCATTATGATTTCGCACCCACCCACTTTGACTGCTGGAGGATGTGCTTGCTCCAGATATAGGGTTAGCATCAACATAAGGTGATCTTGATTCCATAACGAATTGGATTGAGGCATTGATTGCCATAGCTAGTTCTTGGTCTTCTGCAGATGATGGAGCGGTTGCTGGAACAACTTGTGCCTGAGCAACTGGTTCCTGAGTGTTGATGGGAAATGCGGATGTAGGTAGTTAGTTCATGGCAACCAAGAGGTTAGAAAAATGAGGTGTAAATGAACAAGATATTCAGGAAGTGCTCGTACGGGTAACAAGCCAGTTAATTTGTCCAAGTCAAAACTACGACCATAGGCCGGAATTGAAATTTCAAAAGAGTACGAGCATGGTTCTTTTTACATATAGATACTAAAAATGGTGACCCGGGCTCAAGTCAGTCGGCAGTAGCCAATCAACTTAAACTGCACCTTACAAAGTCTGAAACTGACATTATGGGATACAATTTATTGGCCAGAGTAATTAAAATATTTCATGCCTTCACAATTTCCTTTGGGATTATTATGCATATATTACGTTAATGCTCATGCACAATGCGACAGGCTCATGATTCATATAAAAGCTTTGGTGTACCTGGAGAATTCCTTTGCATGCATTGCAGAAACGCTGCAGTTGTTGTTTGTCGGTTTCATTTGCAGGTGCAAGTTTAATGCGTGTCTCTGAAACAGTAGAGACAAAGCTCAGGGGTATTACATGCATAAGATAAACACTGGTTACCAAAGGTAGTATGTTACTTAATTGTGGTTTCTGTAACTTTTGAAGCAAAAAAAAAAAAATGAGGCTCAAATCTTTTCCTAGCTTTGTCTGTAAAAGATTTTATCATGTTCAGTCCGCTAACATAGGCAGCAGGTGTGCAAGATACTAAATAACACGCACATATGATGCAATGCAAGTTTTGCTTTTTTTCTGTACTTTAAGAAGCCACAAAAACAAATCTCAAATTTTCTTTCCTAGCTAACGGGGATATCATTTTTAGTCCAATACTATGGACAGTAGGTATGGGGTTACGTACTGGCTATAATTTTCCTACCTCTGCGTGTAGCCTTATTCCTGAAATGCTTAAATGGTAGGAGTATTTGCTAGCCACAACCATCTTCATGTCTACCAACACTAAGCATAAAAGCTCATACACCAACTTCAACATGTTTCGTTTTGAGTCATTGTCCCAAAGATTATCTTCCGACAAAGTTCACGGGCGAAAATAGTCGATGGAAAGGTGCAGATGATAATTTACCCAACTATTACAGCTCCAAAGGCAAGGCAGACATGAAGCATGCAACTCATACTTTGAATTGATGTTAAGCTTCCAAATGAGATGTCAGGAATAGGCATTAATAGGAGACTTGGGGTTCCTAACCTCGGGCATAATATTTAACGCCTCGAGACTTACACCTTGTCTCTCAGGAGGTCAAAATACCTCGTTAGCGCCTCCAGTGTCTTGGGAAAATATGCATGAAAATGAAATCAATTATGTACACACACAAGCGCGTACAGAAACTATAAACTCCAACTATGTTGAGGAATTACTGTTGCGAATATCAGAAATTATCACTGCATGATCAGACTGGATAAACTTTATTCCTCCCATATTGGCATTCGACAGTGCAACAAGATTACGAGGTTGGGAATCCTGCCATTCATACAAAAAACTCCATGCATTATGACCATATGATGGAGGCAGAATCAAGACAGTCATGCCGAACACAGCAAAATACTATTATTTTGACCCTTATAAGACAGGGGAAAGAGTATTTCAACAAACAAGCATGCACCAGGTCAAACCGAGAAACAATAAACTCATAGCATTAATTAAAGAACTCGAATTTCTGTTCCTGAAATGGTATTTGCTAATTGTCTTAGACCCTTTCATTCATATATAGAATTTGAATGCACTCATGACAAAAATGAACTACAAAGTATGCTTGCTAATTTATTGTCCAACTAAACATGTAGGATACAGATCCCATATCCTTATTAGAGTGTTGAGTGTCATGTACCATAGATAACAACCATAAATCAATTCACCAGCAAGTTGAGAACCACTATTGTAAATTTGTAATCAGCACTATTAAGAACAAGAGCAACTGAAAGCGTTTCTAAAGACCATTCAAAATATGGCCAATAACAAGCCTGAATCTCACTTAATATTGTATGAAAATAAGCAGCAGAATGAAAGCCATGACCAAAGAGACTTCAAACTAATCCAAAATGGTCAGTGAATCGGCAGTTTACAAAGAATATATTACCTTCAGACTAGAATATATGGCAAGCTCCAACTTCAAAGGCATGGCAAGATTACGGGATGCACATGGTAAAACTGCCACCCAACTGCAAATGCGGAAAAATAAATAGTATCAATATCCAGTGGTTTGTGAGGATACTTGTTCTACAAAAGAAGGAAGTGCAATACGTTAGCATGTTTGTAGAATGCATCGATAAGAATCCAGACATTAATTTGGCTATGTTTCTTTCATAAAACACAACAGAACAAGCCAGAAGAGATATCAGAAATAGAACAAAAAAACCCCAAGTGGTTGGCTTAGTGTTCAAGGCCTGGGACTTAGGGGTTTGCTCCCTCCTAAGGTCTCAAGTTTGAAACGTCTTTAGATGCTATCAACTCCTTTGGGGCCAGTCCATACAGAGCATTTGCTCCAGCTTCAAGATGGACCTTGCTAGAGGATAGTGGGTTTATGGTCCCCAGGATTAGCCAAGGTGCGCATAAACTGGCCTGAACACCTGCTTATCAATAAAGAAATAAAACAAGCAAGAAAATGGTTGCCCGATATTTAGAACACCAGGCCTATGTTGCTTGTCAGTCATAACTCATAAGATGCTAGCTATTTATTGAAGTTGTATGCAGAAATTGTGTAAATGTGTCCGTATAACTTTAATGGGACTCAATGCCACAAAAATATTCTCCTATCAAACATGCCATGCCAATATCCTCCTTGTAGAGTAACTTCATATAAGGGAAATCATACTCACACTTTTCTTGAAAGCAGTAGGGGAGCTAGCACTTCAAGAATGACAGGACCAAAAGGTTCTCGCAGCCAACCAGAGAACAAGCAGATATGACTCTAATCAGCATTACATAGAAAAGCGTCAAAGGACAAAATCACATTGAAAATGGGAAAAAAGAGAACACAATATCCTTGCGACTTCACACCCTCTCAAGATATTGAGAATACCTCGATTGCACGTACAATTTTGCGGTTCTGTTTAACTCTTGCGACGTCAAGTGGAGTTTGGGAATCATCATTCATCACTATTGCATTTGCTGAAATTTACACGATGCTAAAAGTTAAACTAGCTCATAGAGTTGAGGAGGATTGTTTGTTGTTGTGAAAAAGTTAAGCTGTAAACAAGTTGCAGTCTGAAATCTTTGACCAACAAGATAATGTACCACCTCCATGTGAAAGAAGTAACTTAACAGTTCGTTGAAGGCCTTTTTCCACTGCGTGATGTAATGGAGTCCCGGCATGGCTACCTACAATAACATAATAACTCATAAAAATGGTCAAAATTTGCAACGGTTTGCTTTAAAAAGATAAGCATGAGAAGAAAACATCAGAAAAATCCAGCTACATCAAATGGACTCTTCAAACACGTACAAACCAGATTCAGCATTAGTGTCAGCACTTCTGATTTCTTTCATCATATCCACATTACAAGTTTGGTTAATGACTTAATGTCTTCCAGTGCAGAGAAAAAGTTGGGCCGATAGACTGAGCTTCATCTTCATTATGCAATTCTTACTGATATGGCTCACAAATAATTTTAGACTAATTGTTGTACCACATCAACACCACCAATTCCTTACAACCTACATTAACAATTCTTACTTACTAATCAAAAACATTTAAGCAGCGTTTTGGTTCACTAGAATGATATCGGGTAGAATTTTTCACTCTTGGAATGCTCATTCGGACATATGGGTTGTGTTAAAATGATAGAATGTTCTACATTACCGGATCCTTGTTCAGCAATTCGAGTAAATGGCGATTCGACTTTGGTTTGCTTAACAATGACAGAATGCACATTGGAAATAGAACCATCATTCACCGGGTGGATGGCCATTCGATTGAAAAATCATTTCATTGCTTCCTAATAGTTTTGGAGTAAACTCTTTACATTCTAGGTAACATTAGAGTAAACTTCATAATAGAACACCAAGTATATTGGAAGCCCATATCATTTTGTTTTATGTTCAATTCAATTCTAGACAACCAAACAAAGCATTCGGGGGAGACAATAATTACATTGCCTGAAAACTAGCCGAAGTATAAATGGCATGTTTTCCACTTTTCAGAGACAAATTTGAGACACATACCGGGACAATACGCATTTACATTAGCACCCAATTCAATCAAAGTTTTGGCAACATTGTACTTCCTCGAACGCATGCAAGCCAAAATCAATGGAGTCCTCCCTAATTCATCAATCCACTGCCAACAAACAACAACTCAACATCAAAAAAAATTCCACTTGTTTCCAATCAAACAATTCACCTAGTTTCCAGTTGTCAATAACTTTGTGAACGAGAGTTATTCCCACCAAAAAAGTGATTAAAAGAAAGCAAAAAACGGAACATATTGTCTTGTATGTGTTCATTTTACAGAGAGTTTTATACAAAAAAATCCAAAATAAAGTTGTTGACTTATATCATCATGTGGAAACTAGTTGGAATTGGAAAGCTATAAAGATTCTTGTAAAATCTTGTACTTTTCGAATTGTTGATGTCAAAAAAAAAAAGTATAAGGTAAAAAAGGGAACATATTTTCTTGTCCGTTTTCATTTGACAAATAGTTTCACAAAAATTCCAAAATGAGTGTTGACTTATATTATTATGAGAGAAACTAGTTAGAAAGCTATAAGATTCCTGTAAAATCTTCTATTTTTTGAACTCTAGAAAATGCTAATCTGAGAAATGAATCAGAAAGTTTACTGTTGAACATTGAAAAAAAACTTCGTGTGAATCAGGTATTTTGGTCCTCTCCTTCATGACATCGGAACGGCATTAATGGCCTTTATGGCGTAACTTTTTAGGGCTTTTTCGCACAGTCTTTTTGGTTGTTTTCTCTTAGGCTCCGTTTATTTTGACGTAAAATATTTTACCTATTTTTCTGACGTGGCGTTCGGATGGAAAAAGACTGTAAATTATTTTCCCAGTAAAACATTTTCGGTCATATGGATGAAAATATTTTACTCTTGAAATGGTGTAAGTCGTTTTTGGTTACTTGTTACTTCATGTGCTCAATCAATATCGTGAGTCTGTTGGGCTCCTCCACAGCCTCGTGTGTGTCTTCTGCCAAGGCACCAATCTTTGAACCGGGGGTTGGTGTTGTGTGGGTGGTGCACAACATCATGCTGCGCACCATCTGAGTCGTTTGTTCGGCAATTTCAACAGTCCAAATTTCATCTCCACTGTGTAGCATCTAATCCATTCATTGCCGAGATAAGATTTGAACTGCTGGATTGCCGAACGGATGGCTCGTGCTGTGCACCACCAAAATATTTCACACCAAAATATCATGGAAAATATTTCACACCAAAATATCATGGCTCGTGCTATGCACCACCAAAATATTTCATGGAAAATATTTCACACCAAAATATCATTTTACGCGTGAAACAAACGGAGCCTAATCTTTACCGGAAAAGACCTAAAGACAACAAAAACACAAACTTTTTGGGTATTTTTTGTCTTATATGAATTTTTGTTCAACTTTGCTCTATGTTTTCGTACTTCCTCGATTTCTTCTCTCGAGACGAAAAGCACGACGAAAAAATTTGACTAGTACAAATTAGGAAAAAAAACAACCAAAAAGATGTGCCAAAAAGCAAACACAAACGGGCATCTATATACGGATATGGAAGTGATCAAAAGGGTGAGGGAGAGAGTAATAGTAAAATTAAAACGGTACCTCAAGTTCTGCGCCTTGGGCGCGAAGAGCTTTGATTTTGTCAACGTTACCAGAAGAGGCGTACTGATGCAACAATTGGTCTTTCGATGGTTGTTGCCCCATCCGAAAACGAAGCTACTACGTACTACAGAGTGTTTCTGGAATCTGGAGGGATCAATACAAGAAGATCAAGATGGGTAGTCCCCTCGAAAAAAAAAAATTTCAAATGCAATCATTTTACACCCATTGCTATTGAGGCTACTACGCTATAATGAGATTTCAGTAGAACCAAATCAAAAATTTGGGTAAAATCATCGAAAACCCATCTCCAATGCCTATCTGGATGCGTACCCTTTTTTTGGTTTTACCCTTTTTGTATTCCCAACTCTTGCCATTTTTTTCCCAACGGCTATTTCAAGAGAGAGAACAGAATAGGAAGCTCTGCAGCTCTGAGCGCGGAGTTTTGCATTCTGTTCTCTCTCATTTACATATATGCAATTATGTATTTGAAAAATGAAATTTTTTTGAAGGAAAATTTGGCTTTATCATTGAAGATGCTCCTATCGAAATTAAATTTCTACACAAAACTTTACTCAAGTATGAGTATAAGATAAGAAAGGGTGAGGGCCGGAGATGCTCTTACACAGTTTGGAGGTGGTCACTTAAGAGAGAGTGCCATGATTTTTGATTAGTTGTAAGAGAAAATAAAACTTCTCGATCTCTTTTTTTTTTGTTATCTTTCTCCCTTGTAAATCTGGCAAAGCAATAAGAGTTTTTGCATAGCTTTGAAAGTAAGGGTTTGTTTGGAACTGGAAAGGAGAAGAAAAGAATAGAAGTTTAAAATTTTCCTCTCCTTCGATTGGTTTGAGAAGAAAGAAGAAGAGAAAATGACTAAATAGAGCGTTTGGATTAGTAAAATTTCCTATGGACTTTCCTCACATTTTCCATTTCTCTTTCTCACGAGTTCCAAACAGGGCGTAAATTGCACACGTCAAGAAAGTTTATTTTAAATCCATATGGAGATAAAAGAATGTCTATAATGTTTACAAATTTATATACTACATTTGTCCCACTTCTTTTTTGTTCATTTTAGAAATTTATGTTTATTTTTAATTGCTTATATATATATTTCAATATGGATTTTAAAAAAATATGCAATATGAATCTTATCTGATAGTTATCGATTAGTTCAACTACACAAAATTTTCAAATTCATAAAAAAAAAATTATAATAAATTGGAAGATATAAGCAATTAAAAAAAGGTTACAAACTTCAAAAATGAATAGTAATAAATTGGGACGGACAAAGTATCGTAAAAATTGGACCAATTAGAGCCGGTAATGACATAATAGCCGTGAGGTTGTAGATGGAGACTCGTTCCTTTTGGGTGTTTGAGCTAATTTTGTGTGGAAATTTAGCTAATGATGTGATTGCTCTTATTTTTCAACTCTGTTGGGCATAATGAATTTGTGTTCAAGGGGACCATTCCTAGTCCTGAGAATGTTCTCTCCAAAGCCAATTTGGCTAGTAATGATCATCTAGATACTGTTTTTTTCTGCGGTGAAATCTGCTACTTCTCGTCCCTCTCGGAGTGGAGGCTGGAATCCACCTCCCTCCTCTGTTTTTAAAGTTAATTGTGATGGAGCTTACTTGGCATCGTTGTCAGAGACGGTGGTGGAATTGCTCAATTGTAGGTGTTGCGGGAAAGCTAAGGTTTCCTCGGCGGTTGCTATCAAGGCTTGGGACGTCACCTACATCAAAGTGAATCTCAATCACTAGTTGCTCTTTTCGGGATACTTTCAGGATTAGTTTTCTTTGTCTCTAGCATTTTCCATTTTCTTGGAGTTCATAAAATTAAAAAGTGGAAAGAAATAAACGACAAGTTTTGCTACCACGTTGCTCCTCGCAAAAAGTCATTCGGGGTTAAAATATAGTATAGTCGTATAGATAGATAGCTACGGGGAGCTGAAGAATTACGCGGTGTGTCTGAGGACCGGTGACTTATTCAATGTAGTTGGGAAAGTCAGACGCGGAGATCAATCTCGATCTCTTTGTTCTTAGCATAGAAGAGGAAAAAAAAAAATCGCTTTATTTCTTTTAAAGAAACTTGGGGGCCACGTTATTGAGGTCAGGTCAATTCAAAACCCGGACAATTACCTTGAAATTTACAAGTTAATAACTAGATACGATTTTACAAATATATAGTAGAATGTACTATATATTATTAGTACATTGCGGGCAAAGTGTGTTTAATTAGAGACCTTGTGCAAAAAGCTAAGAAGAAAAAAATAAAAATGATAAAAAGTGATTTATAATATTATACTAATGATGACCCGTATTTTGCACGGGATTATAAAAAAGATTACTGACATCTATGTTGTATGACCTAGTGATGACCCGAGTTATGCACGGAGTTATAAAAAAAATTGTAGTGATGCCTATATTTTTATGATCATGTGACTGAATCAAATAACCGGTGATCGATCGTCATTGAATCAATGAGCATGAGATTAATATTCACTATGACATGGGAAATATCTCTCGATCTATAAAAGGGTGCATCCAATTATTTTTGGAAATAAAGAGAGATCTCGTCACATTTATCAAAATCCAAATTTTCCACAGCATCAATTTGCAGTTGATTTAAACACAATCTTAACCACAAAACTGCTAAATAGAATATCTGAATTCAAATGGTGTCACTCTAGATTATGTATTTGTCCAAATCCAGGACAAATCCATAAAACACGGGAAGTGCTGGCTAATAGGGCTTTTTCAAATCTATTAAATTAACTTATATATGGGTTGAATTAATTAATTAGATTTCTTCTACCATTTCTTAGACCGATCTCTATTCCTCTGTTCCATTTGAGGGTTTGATCAGGTCGAGGTGGATTTTGCGAAGAAAAGTGTTGGTTGTAGGACTTGGGACTTTAGTCCTCTTTGTGGCTTATCTCCCCTCCTCCATGGGGATGGATGCCCATTTTGATATTTTCCGTTGCTATCATTTATCGTATTGTTTTTTGGAAAAAAAAAATCAGATTTTAGAATAGTTTAGTAAAAAATTTGTATAGAATGGAGTCTGGTTCTGTGTAATGTTGGGCTATTCCTCAAGAATCAATAGGGAAAAATGGAAGTAGATCGACAGAGTTGAGATTAAGTTCCATCAACGTCGAACTTTTTATGTTTCTTTTAAAATCTCAAGCTGCCACCAATATCTTTTTTCTCACTTTCCCTTCCCCTAGGGTTTCACACCCTTGTACGATGGTGGGAGGGTAAGGTTATGGTACTAGTCCTAAACATCTCCTTCTTGTTAGGATTGTCACACACATGCACACGATTTACGAGTATAAGACAGTAAAGAAATCGACACAACAATATACGTGGTTCTCCAAAATCGGGTATGTCCACGGAAGCGAGAGCGGCTGCTGTTCTTTTATTATCACAGTACGAAATAGGGTTTACAACATAGAGTATTTATACTGACTCTATTCTAACCCTAACTTAATACCCTTGTACGAACCGTACCATACCGTACCGTGGGGGGCTACCCCCCCCGCACCCCCCAAATTACAGAACGCCTGGGCCTTCGGCCCAATCTACTTTCACTGGATCATTGGTGATGGGCCAGATGCCGTCGCTCTACTACGCTCCATTCATTGCACTTCGCTCCACTCGTTCCGCTCCGACATCTGGCCTTCTTTCTAAAACTCCTTAGTATCTCTTCATACTTAACATATGAGCCACAATTCTAACACTTCTATACTATCGTATTTGTTTTGTTTTTCTCCCATCTCTCGAGTAGTTCGTTTCGTCTATTTTGTTTATAGAACGGGTTCTTTCAAAGACGATGTTGATTCACAATAATATATATTCGTGCCAATACTGGTCTCACCCTATATGATGTTTTTGGCAGGGCAACTCCTGGTGGCTTGTGCAAGTGGAGTGAAGTACAGTTGGTGCCTCCCTTATACTCACATTCACATGGGCAGGGTTCGATTCCCGTAAGTACCCATTCCTCTCCCCAAGTGTCCTAGGATAGAGTAGATTAGGATTAACGAATGAGAAAAAAAAAAAAAACCTCCTGGTTTGGAAATTTATTGATGCGTTTATACTTGGTTGAATTACATCTGATTGCCTGAATATTTTTTTTATCTTTTATCTTTGGTTAGCACTATATCTCTTTTGAGATTGTTGTGGGACTTCTGACGATCGTTCCTCCTTATCTTGCCATGTAGGTTGTTTTATTGGTATGAATTTTCGGCAGATTGTGAGTGCTATTTGCATCAGGCTCAATATCTGGTATGTCGGGATGAAAGACATCAAATACCTTGTGTTTTTCTCGTTTTACATTAATTAGTTGGATGATAATTTGACTTTGTCCAAAATATTTGAACTCCGTTATGTAAGTGCCGCTGAACTGTTATTGTTATTAATATAGTCTTCTCCATTTTGTCCAAAAAAAAAATAAGGTCAAATTTTAGGAAGTTGATCAGATGAGTTTATCCAATATTTGTAAGGTTGGGTGTCCAATTAGTTTTGGGCCGAGTGTTCAAAGACTGTTAGGCCGGCCAAGGTGTCAAAAAAATTGCTAAACCAAAATTACTACATTTATTCTACATTTTTTTCCCCATGGGTGTTCAATTGACTACCTGTAGAGCCGCCTACGCCAAACAAATAGTCGTATAGGGTCTTGGGTTCTAGTAGTAGTTTAACTCTAACCAACCAACATCTTAACTACGACAGAGCGAAGAACTAGTTAAAGGCGGGCATATTATTTCAAGAGGACAGTAAAACCCAACATGCCGTTTGTAACACATGCGCAAGGCAATGTCGAATACAACTCGCAAAAAGAAAAAGAAAAAGAAACGAAGGCTCAAAAGATGCAGAATAGCAGAGCAAAGATATCACAAAATGAATATGTTTCAATGCTCTGGTACTTTGGTATGCTTCGTGATATCCTGCTTCAGTGGATTAACCAGTATAGATGCGTATAACCTGGGTAATCTTGATACGACACACAGGACAACTCCACTTCTTGCCTTCGATCTCATTCAAACACGACATGCATCCAACCATGTGCCCGCAAGGAATGCAAGCCCCCTCGACTGGAGCAACCAAGCATATCACGCACAATGAAGAAGCACAGCCATCTACGACCGCATCCTCAATTGGAGGGGACGATGGGAGTGAGGAATAGGGAGTTTCATTGTGATTCTGAAAGAGTTGAATTGGATTGCCTCTTGGACCGACTTCTTGGATTTCATTATGATCTCGCATCCGCCCACTTTGACTGCTGGAGGATGTGCTTGCTTCAGATATAGGATTAGCATCAACATAAGGTGGTCTTGATTCCATAGCGGATTGGATTGAGGCACTGATTGCCATAGCTAATTCTACGTCTTCTGCAAGTGATGGACGGCTTGCTGGAACAACTGATGCCCGAGTGTTGAATGGGAAATAAGGATGCATCACCTGAAAATACTCTTCGACTATCAACCAAACACCTAAAAAGATGAAACAGAAAATTTTCTTTTCGGGGAAATTGTTTTACATGGAAAATATTTCACACCAAAAACTTTTTACGCGAAACAAACTGAGCCTTAATCTTTACCAGAAAATACCTAAAGACGAAAAAAAACATGAACTTTTTGGGTCTTTTTTGTCTTACATGATTTTTTTTCAACTTTGCTCTATGTTTGTGTACTTTCTCGATTTCTTTTGTCAAGATGAAAGCACGCCGTAAAAAATTGACTTGTACGAATTTGGAAAAAAACAACCAAAAAAATGTGTCAAAAAACAAATACAAACGGGCATCTATATACGGATATGGAAGTGATCAAAAGGGTGTTGGAGTTTTTTCAAAATAAATTGGATTTTAGTTTGGAATTTTTAGAAAGGTGCTGAGTGAGATTTTTGTGAAAGATTACTACACCTTTTCACATGAGTTATGACTTTATGTAAATGATTGTAACACTCATTAAATTAAGGTATGTTTGTTTGGAAAAGGATATGAAACATGGGGGTGCATCCAAGAGGCATGACCCTTCTAATTAAATGTTTCATGAAAGGGTGCCTACCAAGAGGCATGTTTCCTTCTAATTAAATGTCTTCAATAGACATGACATTTCTTACTAGTGCCTTTAAAAGGCATGATTATTCTAATGTGTGTTTCTTCTAAAAACACAACCTTTCACATAAGGGTGCCTATAAGTCTATAAATAAGCTATTGGTTAAGTCATTCGACACACCGGGAATTCCATATTGAATTGCTCTCTTTCTTTCTACACATTCTCTTCCTAGAATGGCAAACCGATATTCTATTATTCCACAGAAATAGAATATCAGTCATTGGTTCTTTTACATTTGCTAAGTGGATATTCTATTTGTCTTCGTTTGTGCAAACGCAAACAGAAAGAACCTAGAGTTCAGATTCGATTTATCTTGAAGGCAGATTTGCTGTAACCCGGTGCACACCTTCTGGTGGGGGCAAATACTGTCTTTATGACAGCGTTCTTCAACGCGACTTGAATGGTTTCTTTTGTTTCCAGATTTTGAAGAGACAATCCTATTACTTTCATCATTCTAAAGACCGGATTTCCAACAATCTAAAGACAGTATTTTTGCAAAGATGAAAGTGGATTGATTATGGTATGGGTCCTTAAGACGAAGACGGATAGATGCGATTGGAGACTTAAAGGCAAAAGGGTTAATAATAATTAACTTTTGGGGCTGCGTTTTCCAGTGAGCCGTAAACTCATACTATTTTTCCTCAAGGTGCAAGGTACACTATAATCTCTTTTTGTCATGCCTATAGATTATAGTTTTCGAAATGCAAACTCATAGTTTCATCAATACGTGGGAGAATTGTCAAAAAAAAAGTAGAAGACAATTTTGGCATTGTGATTATGGTTCAACTAATAATCCAACGACTTGGCGGTTACGTGTCACTGACGAAGAAACCACGGGGCGTACGTGTGACGGGGAAGTCATACAGGTTGGTGCGCCGATTAGGATGATTCGATCGTTGTCGTCAATCGTGATCGGACAATCCACGGTATTGGTGCTGGTCCATGTATTCTCTTGGGTGAAACGAATGGGTGTGGACGATTACGGCATTGGTTTGAATTAGTAAAATGCAATATGCATAATATAGTTCTTCAGTTAATTGCAATTTGAGTTTATGGTGCGGGATTGGTATTTATTTTTATGCATGACTTGTATGCTTGAGATATGTGTTAAAAGGGACATGTGGTTTGACTAGGATATGTGTTTTATATTGCCTTTTCTAATATATAAAGTATCTTTTTCAAAAGTGTTCACATACTCTCTGTTATGTTCGTTAGTATTCTTCCGAGAGCACTAATTGTCCCTTGTTTGTGTGAGTTACCGTCAAACCCTTTTGAGTGGATAGAATTTTACCTTCCGAAATTCCCTTCAACATCATACACCTTTCGGCTCCTTTTCTTTCATCATTTAACATCGTTTTGGGAGACTCTTCAACACCTCCAAGTCCCAAGGATATTCTTTGGTTTAAAGAATGGAAAGAGGTCTTTGCAAGGCGAGGCCTCTTGGATGAGAGTCAACCGATGATGATTGATATTTCTTCTAATGAAGAGGACTCTTTTGTGGTAGAACGTTCAGTCCAAAACGTTGCGGCTAATCCAGTTAAGGAAATTGGAATATGGGTCTCAGGAAATTGGAAAGGATTCATCCGCGTATGATGATTTTCATAGTCCAAAGGAGTCGGCTCCATTGGAAAATATGGAGGATTTTCCAATGAGTCTACCGTAGCGATGGGAGGTTCGCCTAACGGTATCAACCATGAATTGTCCCTTCCGTCGGCATTTGAAGGAGTGAGCGAGAGTATTTATACTTTTGACTCCTTTGCGTCAATTGTGGACAATGGAAATGGAGCGAAAGAAACGTCATGATGTTGTTGGTCACAAAGGGCCAATAATTAGGTGAACAGTGCGCAAGAGCGTTCCATGTCCTGGATCGTTAAATAAGATCAAATTTTCGGTTGATTAGGTTGTTATCGTATGTGTTATCATATTGATTATGGTTTATGTATACACATGCTAAGTAGGTTAATTTTATCTACAGTTCTTTTATTTTTGGAGATGTATATATGTTGTGTACTCTTGTGTTTAAATAAAGGATGTTAAGTTGACATTTACGATTCTTTATTTGGTGTATGCATGCATTATTTTGAGTCCACGATTATGGAGTTCATTATATTTTGATTTGGGTATGGATGGAGAAATAAACGTGGGTTTACATGATTGCATATCATTCATGGGAATATTGTTTGCTTTGCCGGCCGTAACAAATGGAGTATTTAATAATACAAGAGAACAAGCGCATGTGTGTTGAGGTATTACTGACTTTATGTGGCTTTGGAAGCGGAAAGTTTGACCGTTGGTGCATGTAGGATATTTGTAACTATCAGTCATCGTTAGGAAACGGATCAATGCAATTTTTCACTTTGGTGTCATTTCGGAATAGAGGTGTCAGTTAACGTTTTATTCTTTATGTAGAGCATCTCTCTTTTCAAGTGAGATTTCTTAACACTTGCTTTATAGAACGATCATGTTTATAAATGTTTCTTTTATGAGCATGGAAATAAGGTTTTATTCATGGATAGTTTCGGATAGATTTATGTAGCCAAAGGTTTATATAGCCTGTTGAAGGTGATGCCTGACGTGGTATTTGTGTCATGGTAGTGTTTCGGTAACACGGAAATATGTTATGTGGCTCTTAATGAGCATTGTTTGACGGCCTTGATATAATCGTGTTGGGAAAAGTACAAGGTTACAATACTGTTGGACACGTGGTCGGTGGTTAACCGAATCGGTGGCTATTTAAATTATCTCGAATGTTTTGCTTTATGCAAATTGCTAGAAATAAAGTATTCTGAAATTTTAGTTTTGGAAGCCAATTCCAAAACTGAACATACCATCATAAATTTGAAAATTTATATGCATGTTATTTGCATAAGGTAATCAAAATGGTGGGTATTGTGAATTCTTTATATGAATGGGTTTGGTTTTATGAGAAAATAAAAACGGACGGGACTCTTCTCTTGCCCTTTACCAAATACACTTTGATATATACATATAAATATGTAATATCCTGGATCCTTAATTATTTTATAATTTTAGTACGTGTTGGGTTTTAGCTAATTGTGTGAGTTTTGACGTAATTTCATTTGCTAAATCAGCTTAGGAGTACATGACCACACATGGTTGCACCACACACAATAGTTTTTCCTTGGCCTAATTAAACAAGAGGGAGGTTTACTCTGTTCCTATCGTTTCCACCGCTTGAGAGAGAGAGAGAGAGAGAGAGAGAGAGAGAGAGAGAGAGAGAGAGAACGGTGAAGAAAGAAGAGTAGGAGGAAGAAGAAGGAAATTGAGGAGAAACCTTTCTTAGCAAAGGTATTTTTGCCCTTGATTTCATAGTTTCCATGTTTAATTTCATACTTTAACTTAGGGTTTGGAGTTTAGAGGCCATGGGAACCCTTGATCATTGAATTTTGGAAGAATTCATGATGAATTTTTGAAGATTTATATGAATTTCAAAGTGATTACTTAGTTTTGAAAATCTGCAGAATTGTGATCTTAGGTCTGACATGATTTTAGGGATTTTTTTAGAGGTACTTCTAAAACTCGTAAAATTGTGAAATTATTACTGGGAGTTCCTTTATGTGTCTTTTGTATGTGGTAAAAATTTTGGAATGGAATTCAAAGTATTGAGTTCTGTGGAAATTCGTAACCTAGCAGCACACAAATTCGTTACTGTGCAGTCAGCACTGTCACACGTTAGGAAAACGGCCATATCTTTTAGCTCGAGTGATGAAATTACGAACCGTTTTCTGATTTTGAAACTAGACACATAGGCCTTTAAAAGTAGGTAAATATTGTGCCTCAATTATGCCTGAGCAAAATCAGCTTTGGTTTGAAGTTGTCAAAATTGCAGATTCTGTAATTGTTCTCTTGAGGTTCGCTATTTAACTTCATATTTGACCCTAGAGTCTTGATTAGTAATACCTAGGACATCGAGGGATTAGGATACGATTAGAATATCTTGAATTGTATCTAATATATGTTCTTGATGCTTTTTGATATAGGAAGTTTTGTGAAAGCTTGGAGTTGAGGTGAGTGATTTAATACCTAAATTACATGGTTTTGAACTTGTTTTCCTTAACGAGTTTATTTGAATAAGTTTTATAAATTATGTACTCCATGGAATAACAATGGAAGGTGGATCTATTTGTGAAATATTTGTGAATCTATTTAATGGCATTCCCAACGTCCGGTCTTGCTAGGGGACGGCTTAATGGCTAGCAAGGGTGTTTGAGGTTGGTGTGTGTTTTGGGATATTGCATAGACGTCTGGCTTATCCACTACCGGGGACGCCTGGTAGCTTTGAATTTTGAATAGCGGAATGTGCATTATATTTGGCTTATGGATTTGAGTTCTTTGTTTTGAAATACTATCGAATTATTTTGCATTGTCCATGGAGAGCATGTAAATTATGTATTTGTCACTCATACGAGCATTAGCTTATGTGTTTTCTCCACCTTTCAGGAATTGAAGAGTTAGATGGCATGACACTTGTTTTGTGGAGTTAGGTTCTATGGTTATTTTATAGACAGGAGATGTGTTTAGATTACTTGTTAAACTCTGTAATCATTGTAAGTAGCTTGCTAAACCTTTTAAATAAGCACAGCTCTAGGGTGTGTTTGGAAAATTCTTAGCCTTTGTCAATATAAGTTGTCGTTTAGTTAGATTGCATAGAATATGCTTCCGTTAGTTAAACACTCTTGTTCCTTCAGATTATATTTTTTTTGAGAAGTTGAGTATAGATATGGCCTTGGTGATGGCTACACCGGCGCTTTGTTATCACTAAGACCTTCAGGAGCGGGTCAGGGTCGTTACAATGTTTTTTGGTATCAGAGCATGGTCCTGGTCCTGGTCCTGACCGGAAGTGTGGAGTTTCACATCGCTCGGGACATATTCTTTGAAATCTATAAGACATTAATAGAGTTTGGAACGGAAACGTAGTCTCGATACAAAAGTATTTAGGATGATTCTAGGATTATTTGAAGCGATTGTCTATTTTGACCGAAGCACTAATTATAATGACACTTACACGTACCCTCGGAGCTATAGGATGAAGTCGTGTAACTGGAAATTGTATGCTTCGTGATTATGTGTATTTGTAGTGACCACGTGCTGAGTTGTGTATTTTTACGAGTAAGTGGTGATAACTAAAAGTGCTGAGCTATTAAATTATATACCTTGATGTATACGTGGTATTCTTGTTCTTAATATTGGAAGCAGGTAAAGAAATGTGTTATTTGTATCATTAATTGATATATGCGAGTTAAGGTTGGTATATTAGTTCCAAGAGATGTATATGGGGTTAATTTAGGGCAAGTATGTATACCATACCTATGCAATTATTTGATAGGTATAAATTATATTTTTCTTTGTATATGTTCTTGCTCTTAGGTAGAGAAATAGGAGAGCAGAATGTGATGAGCGATTTTATTGTGCTATCTTAAATGGCAAACTTAAATTTATGATGTATTTGATGTGTGTGCATGCTAAGTGATGTATTGTTTGTTAAAGACGAATGTATGTTGTAAAATGTGAAGCACATTCTTAAGACTCCGGGAATTCTATCTCCGGATATTCTATTTGAAGTGCAACTGGCCACCGTACTTCATGATTGAATATCTAAGATAGAAGCTCTCAGACAAGATTAAAAAAGAAAAAGGAAAGAGAGAAGAAGACTTACATTCTATTATGAAACTGGATAGAAATAGATCATGTGACGTCATAGTAAAAGTTTTGTACTTGCTTGTTACTTGTATATTTTTAAACATGGGGTTGGTGCTGGCACAAAATCAATCGCCGCCACCTTTTGAGGTAGTTCTAAAAAAAAAAAAATCTAGGGAAGCTCTTGGTTATTTACCATTGAAGTTCTAACTTGGTAATTAATGCTTCTCTTAACTTGAATTTCATGATTCTTGAGCTGAATTCCATACTTTAATGGTAAGTTTCATGTTTTTGATAGCTGAATTCACTTTTTTATCTTAATGTGAAGATATTAGTAGCAAAAGAAAAGAAAGAGGAAAATATACCACTCTGGACCTGGATGCTATGTAGTATATGGATAAGCGAGATGTTAGTAAGTTTCTTTTGCAATGAAGAGACAATTTAACTACTATGATTTCTTTTAAAGATAAGTTTACCATTTTGTTGAGGAAAGTACCGAGAGATACGTATGCCTAAAGATTTAGCGTTGTCTAGTATGTCCACTGTGAATACATGCTTTTATGTTCTGTTGAGGGATTGTTAGGGATACTAAGAGCTGTTGATAATGATCTTTGGTTTAATTTATTATCAATACATGTTGGATATCACGTTGAAAAAAAAATAAAATTGATGGATCGAAATTATTTGCTTTAGGATATGTTTGCCACAACCGATTGCTTGATACTAAAGGAAATATTGTTGTCAAATAAGACTTCTTAATATCTCTGAAGAGCTAAATTGAAATTAATGGCTAAGCTGGTACGCATATAGGAAATAAGAAATACCTTGAATGTCATTTTTGACAAGTAATCTACAAGGAATGGCAAAAAAGTACGAGGGAACTTGCTTTTAAAGTAAAGAACGGATATTAGACATTTCTGGTAATGAGTTTTGGAAATACTACTGCATATAGCTATGAATGACAAGGACAAGGAGTTGGAGTTTTAATTTGAGAAATGTTAGTGACTTCAAGTATGTAGTGACCATCATTATATGGTAAACCACAAGGGCAGTATCTAGAATCAAAAAAGGTTAAAGGGCAATAAGAATTGGATGATAAATTTCAGAATGCGATAACTTGGGTTGGCTAGCATATGTGTTGATTAGATGAGTCCTAGGTAATATAGAGAATGACAGGGTAACTAAGATCACTTAGACAGGTATAGATTTGAATTTATGTGGATTCGGTTAGACGGTATGGAGAATTGATTGATAACTTTCAATTGTTGCAGTGTGATGTATAAAATGATATAAATTATATGTGGTGTTTTTAGACAAAAAAAAAAAAACTGTGCTGATATGACATGAGATGTTATTGTTTGTAGATTTCGTTAGTTTAGATTATATAAAGAGAAGCTGTCTAACAAGTATTGGAGCTGTAAAATAGGAAAGTTTACAATATGAATTAGTTACTGAGTGCGGAAAAAGTATGTGATTTATGGATACCGAGTTAATTTGAACGTCGAAATACTAGATTGAAAATCCTTAACAAGCTTAGTATACTTCTTACCTTTCAGTGATTTTGATCTATGAAAAAGAAGGAAAGTGGACTCCTCATTTTCAATTGCTAGAGTTTCCTATTTAATATGTATATACATGAAACAATCCAATAAAAGTAATCTTGCCAATTATTCTTGAAGGAAGATTATATTATATTAAGAAAGAAATTGGAATAGAAATTTTACTGTTACGTTTTGATTGCATTTTTGTGTATGAAATCTTACTTGATCATGGTGAACATTATTAAGTATAGTCATGGTGAAAGAGATCATAGCTTGCATTAAATGGTTACATGACTTGAATTGCATTTTGCATCATGACGCGAGAAGTTGATTGATTTCTTAAGGGCTTAATTCTTGATTTTGTGGGATACAATTCTATGTGTTGCTTTGAATTTTTGGAACAAATGCATAAGATTAAGAGTGTTGGGTCATGGATCAGTTAACCTTTTAATTTATAAACTGATGGATAACTTACCTTGTAGATTGAAAGTCTAAATAAATGAGATATTGCCTCCACATGTTATTTTCTGTTCCACACGGCTATATACTCTGTCGAGCGACTTCTCCATAATATTCTCACTGATAGCAGAGTTACCTGAATTTTATTTTTGATGAATGATCTACCTATTCGGGAAAAAAAAGGGGGGTCTACTTTTCCAATGGTTATAAGTGTCATCATCAAGGTTATGTTATTCTTTCATCTATGGTTAGAGTAGTATTCCATGGTCATGGACTAAAGTCACTGTTCTTGAGGGTTCTTGTATCCAATCGCTATGAGTCATTTTTGAAGCACTGGAATACATTACCCATCCTTCTTGTTGCAAACTTGCAATGGTTACATTGGTACCATATTAAGGGTTGAGGTTTAAATTGAGAGACTTTCCGCTTGAATTCTTCTTGGTTTTATGCATATTGTGATTTAGTTTCGAAGCAGAATTTGTGATATGTGAATTCGATTGGGCGCATGACTTATCTTGCATGGTTTCTTTGGACTGCTTATTCTAGAAGCTAATTGTAATTTAGTCGAATTATCTGTACTAATGGAGACAAGCATAGCATGAGTAACTTAATTTCACTGAGGCAGTTGATGTTAACCCTTTAGGGGTGGAGTGTTGTAGATTTAGCAAATCAGAATCTCCAGTTTGAAGGATATGTTTTGTGTTTTTATTTTAGATTTCAAACAAGGTTGGTGGACTTGCTTGCCTTGGTGTCGAGTTTTATATCTTTTATAATTTTTCAGCTAGTATCGGAATAGCGTTTCTTTGGAATGATAAGAATAATTAAAGATGTTAGTTGCTGGTTAGTTTTGTTACTAGAACTGTCATATATACACGATGTTTTACACGTAGATATTCCAAGATTTGTTACATGATTACTATAAGGATCCTCCAATTAGATTCCAGAAAAACATGAATTCTTGGGAGTGATCCGCTGAGATCATTAACTGGGGAGAAAGAGGTTATAACGTTTGATTGTTAATAAGTTGTGGTGGACTAAGTTTCCATAAGTGGGGAAGATATACGATGCGGGTATTTGTATTCCTTGTTAACCTTAGGTAAGTCAAGTTTGGAGGACCAAACTCTCATAAGTGGGGAAGGGTGTAATATCCTGGATCCTTAATTATTTTATAATTTTAGTACATGTTGGGTTTTAGCTAATTGTGTGAGTTTTGACATAATTTCATTTGCTAAATCAGCTTAGGAGTACATGACCACACATGGTTGCACCACACACAATAGTTTTTCCTTGGCCTAATTAAACAAGAGGGAGGTTTACGTTCTTCTCTGTTCCTATCGTTTCCACCTCTTGAGAGAGAGAGAGAGAGAGAGAAAAATTGGGGAGAAACCTTTCTTAGCAAAGATTGAAGCCCTAGAAGGTATTTTTGCCCTTGATTTCATAGTTTCCATGTTTAATTTCATACTTTAACTTAGGGTTTGGAGTTTAGAGGCCATGGGAACCCTTGATCATTGAATTTTGGAAGAATTCATGATGAATTTTTGAAGATTTATATGAATTTCAAAGTGATTACTTAGTTTTGAAAATCTGCAGAATTGTGATCTTAGGTCTGACATGATTTTAGGGATTTTTTTAGAGGTACTTCTAAAACTCGTAAAATTGTGAAATTATTACTGGGAGTTCCTTTATGTGTCTTTTGTATGTGGTAAAAATTTTGGAATGGAATTCAAAGTATTGAGTTCTGTGGAAATTCGTAACCTAGCAGCACACAAATTCGTTACTGTGCAGTCAGCACTGTCACACGTTAGGAAAACGGCCATATCTTTTAGCTCGAGTGATGAAATTATGAACCGTTTTCTGATTTTGAAACTAGACACATAGGCCTTTAAAAGTAGGTAAATATTGTGCTTCAATTATGCCTGAGAAAAATCAGTTTTTGGTTTGAAGTTGTCAAAATTGCAGATTCTGTAATTGTTCTCTTGAGGTTCGCTATTTAACTTCATATTTGACCCTAGAGTCTTGATTAGTAATACGTAGGACATCGAGGGATTAGGATACGATTAGAATATCTTGAATTGTATCTAATATATGTTCTTGATGCTTTTTGATATAGGAAGTTTTGTGAAAGCTTGGAGTTGAGGTGAGTGATTTAATACCTAAATTACATGGTTTTGAACTTGTTTTCCTTAACGAGTTTATTTGAATAAGTTTTATAAATTGTGTACTCCATGGAATAACAATGGAAGGTGGATCTATTTGTGAAATATTTGTGAATCTATTTAATGGCATTCCCAACGTCCGGTCTTGCTAGGGGACGGCTTAATGGCTAGCAAGGGTGTTTGAGGTTGGTGTGTGTTTTGGGATAATGAGTAGACGTCTGGCTTATCCACTACCGGGGACACCTGGTAGCTTTGAATTTTGAATAGCGGAATGTGCATTATATTTGGCTTATGGATTTGAGTTCTTTGTTTTGAAATACTATCGAATTATTTTGCATTGTCCATGAAGAGCATGTAAATTATGTATTTGTCACTCATACGAGTATTAGCTTATGTGTTTTCTCCCTTTCAGGAATTGAAGAGTTAGATGGCGTGACACTTGTTTTGTGGAGTTAGGTTCTATGGTTATTTTATAGAAAAGAGATGTGTTTAGATTACTTGTTAAACTCTGTAATCATTGTAAGTAGCTTGCTAAACCTTTTAAATAAGCACAGCTCTGGGGTGTGTTTGGAAAATTCTTAGCCTTTGTCAATATAAGTTGTCGTTTAGTTAGATTGCATAGAATATGCTTCCGTTAGTTAAATACTCTTGTTCCTTCAGATTATATTTTTTTTGAGAAGTTGAGTATAGATATGGCCTTGGTGATGGCTTCACCTGCGCTTTGTTATCACTAAGACCTTCAGGAGCGGGTCAGGGTCGTTACAAAATATGTATATGCGGAGGTTAAGGATTTAACCAGGAGTGTAACACAAAAGGTGTGGCTCTCTTGGTTTCAGACTAAATGGTGTGACCATTGGAGCATAACCAAGGGATGTGGTGTCTGGATTAAAATGAAGAGTCCTGATTATTTCAAGAAGTATGAAACGTGGTTTTCATTGGAAGGAATGTTGCTAATGTGGCCTTTGGATCACATGTTCTCCAATGTATATTGGAGAGTAAACAAAGATGTGGAATGGCGAATTCCTACTATCTTGATTGCATAGTTGTTCTCATAAACTATGGCCCACAAGTTAATTAGTTCTAAATAAGATTATGTAGAGGATTTGATTTATATGCTTGTAATTGGTATCCATCAGTAATAATGGACACAAAGGCGCCTGATACAATTTAAGTATGGAAATCATGGATAAATAGTAAATCTATTTTGTGGGGTTTTCTCTCTTGAATTAAAGTGGGGTTTTTTTTTTTATAATGAGATTGGGTGACATGGTATTTTGTCACGGATATATTTCTCAATAAATCACTTAAGAGAGAGTTGGTAGTTATGATTGTGGTGGTAGTCCGGACAAGTGAATCACGTCATAAACTATGATGATATAGCTATGGAAAACATTGCTTTCACAACAATGGTTTTATTTATTCTTGCAAGAGATTTGGTGTGAAAGACATCAAAGGGGATGAGACTTTTGCCCACTTAATTTGATCACTTTTGGTGGAAACTCAACTCAACCGGTTGATGCTCTCTATCTCTTGAGTTCAATGAGAAACTACACCATATGTCATGAATGTAAGCACTCAAAATGTTATTTTATTCATCCCAAGGTAGAGTGTTTGGTACTTGTAATGTGTAAACAAAGGAGGATGAGCTACTTAGCTTTTAATAGATTTTAGGTGCTGTTATTACAAGGGCACTGGTAAGAATCTACCTATGTGAGCGTGGAAGTGGTGCCGCTTTCTATAGATCAAGGGGGTTAGACCTTAAAACGCTCATGAAATCAAGATAAAGATCCAAGGCCAGTTCACGGGTCAACCGATTGGGATATCTGCATTATTTGGAGGATTGTATGTGAGACATGTCCAGTTGGTCACTATAGGACAACTAGTTCAAAGATACGTCTACTATGCTGCCCTGACTAGCTTTGACATGATTCACTAAGTGGATGATTGAAGTCGTGAGACACTATTCATGTATGCACAAGCCTTCTGAAAGAACCAAAAACTCTTATTCCTTATTTCAAAAATGGTGGGGGATTGTTGGAGTTTTTTCAAAATAAATTGGATTTTAGTTTGGAATTTTTAGAAAGGTGCCGAGTGAGATTTTTGTGAAAGGTTACTATACCTTTTCACATGAGTTGTGACTTTATGTAAATGGTTGTAACACTCATTAAATTAGGGTGTGTTTGTTTGGAAAAGGATATGAAACATGGGGGTGCATCCAAGAGGCATGACCCTTCTAATTAAATGTTTCATGAAAGGGTGCCTACCAAGAGACATATTTCCTTCTAATTAAATGTCTTCAATAGACATGACATTTCCTAACTAGTGTCTTTAAAAGACATGACTATTCTAATGTGTGTTTTATCTAAAAACACAACCTTTCACATAAGGGTGCCTATAAGTCTATAAATAGGCCATTGGTTATGTCATTCGACACACCAGAAATTCCATACTGAATTGCTCTCTTTCTCTCTACACATTCTCTTCCTAAAATGGCAAATCGATATTCTATTATTTCACAGAAATAGAATATCAGTCCTTGGTTCTTTTACATTTGCTAACTGGATATTCTATTTGTCTTCGTTTGTGCAAACGCAAACAGAAAGAACCTAGAGTTCGGACTCAATTTATCTTGAAGGCGGATTTGCTGTAACCCGGTGCATTCCTTCTGGTGGGGGCAAATACTGTCTTTAGGACAGCGTTCTTCAACGCGACTCGAATGGTTTCTTTTGTTTCCAAATTTTGAAGAGACAATTCTATTACTTTCATCATTCTAAAGACCGGATTTCCAACAAAGGGTGAGGGAGAGTAATGAGATTACTAAAACGGTACCTCAAGTTCTGCGCCTTGGGCGCGAGCTTTGATTTTGTCAACGTTACCGGAACAGTCGTCTTCTGCAGGTAATGGACGGCTTGCTGGAACAACTGATGCCCGAGTGTTGAATGGGAAATAAGGATGCATCACCTGAAAATACTCTTCAACTATCAACCAAACACCCAAAAAAACGAAACATAAAATTTTCTTTTCGGGGAAATTGTTTTTCATGGAAAATATTTCACACCAAAAACATTTTACGCGAAACAAACGGAGCCTTAATCTTTACTGGAAAATACCTAAAGACAAAAAAAATACGAACTTTTTGGCTCTTTTCGTCTTATACGAATTTTTTTTCAACTTTGCTCTATGCTTTTGTACTTTCTCAATTTCTTTCTGTCAAGACGAAAAGCACGACCTAAGAATTTGACTGGTACAAATTAGGAAAAAAACAACCAAAAAGATGCGAAAATGCTACGGCCACCGAAGCCAAAAGCGGTGGCCGGCCACCGCACGCGTGTGGGGCCCACTCCGGGCCCCACACGGATAATTCGAGCTGTTCAATAATTTAAAAAAAAAACCTAGTGGGACCCATGAGAAATCACCCCCGTCCGATACGTGCAAGTGCTCGATCCAAACTTCCAAAAATAAGATGATCCGAGCCTTTCAAAAGAAAAAGATTGAATCGAGCACTTACACGTATCGGACGGGGTGATTTCTCTCGGATCCCACTCGGTTTTTTTTTTATTTAAATTATTGAACGGCTCGGATTATCCGTGCGGGGCCCGGAGTGGGCCCCACACGCGTGCGGTGGCCGGCCACCGCTTTTGGCTTCGGTGGCCGTAGCATTGCTCAAAAAGATGTGCCAAAAAGCAAATACAAGCTGGCATCTAGATACGGATATGGAAGTGATCAAAAGGGTGAGGGAGACTGGGAGAGTAATAAAACGGTACCTTAGGTTCTGCGCCCCGGGCGCGAAGAGCTTTGATTTTGTCAACGTTACCAGAAGAGGCGTACTGATACAACAATTGGTCTTTCGATGGTTTTTGCCCCATCTGAAAACGAAGCTACTATACTACAGAGTGTTTCTGGAATCTGGAGGGATCAATACAAGAAGATCAAGATGGGTAGCCCACTCTAAAAAAAATTTCAAATGTCATCATTTAACACCCATTGCTATTGAGGCTACTACACTAAAAATGAGAATTCAGTAGAACCAAATTAAAATTTTGGGTAAAATCATAGCAAACCCATCTCTAATGCTTATCCAGATGCATACCCTTTTTTTGGTTTTACACTTTTGTATTCCCAAATAAAGGACAACCCAACCCAAACTCTTGCCATTTTTTCCCAACGGCTATTTCAAGAGAGGGAGAACAGAATGGGAAGCTCGGCAGCTTTGATGCAGAGCTTTGCATTCTGTTCTCTCTCATTTACATGTATGCAAGGGTATTTGAAAAATGAAAATTGTTTGAATGAAAATTTGGGTTTGCCATTGAAGATGCTCCTATTGAAATTAAATTTCTACACAAAATTTTACTCAAATATGAGCATAAGAAAGGGTTAGGGCCAGAGATGCTCTTACCGGTTGAAACCTTCATGAGCCTAACCTTACACAGCTTGGAGGTGGTCACTTAAGAGAGAGTGCCATGATTTTTTATTAGTTGTAAGAGAAAATAAAACTTCTCTCTTTTTTTTTTGGTTGTTATCTTCCTTCTTTATAAATCTGGCAAAGCAATAAGAGTTTTTGCATAGCTTTGAAAAGTAAGGGTTTGTTTGGAACTGGAAAGGAGAAGAAAAGAATAGAAGTTTAAAATCTTCCTCTCCTTTGATTGGTTTGTGAGGAAAGAAGAAGAGAAAATGACTAAATAGAGTGTTTGGATTAGTAGAATTTCCTATGGACTTTCCTCACATTCTCCTGTCAAAGTGTGTTTAATTAATAAAGAGACCTTGTGCTTAAAGCTAAGAAGAAAAAAATAAACAAAATAAAATTGATAAAAAGTGATTTATATTATACTAATGATGATCCGTATTATGCACGTATTATAAAAATGAATTATTGACATCTATATTGTATGACCTAGCGATGACCCGGGCTATGCACGGAGTTGTAAAAAAAAGGTAGGGATGCCTATTTTGTAAACATGTGGCCGAATCAAATAACCGGTGCCCGTCATCAAATCAATAAACATGAGATTAATATTTACTATGATATGGAAAATATCTCTCGACCTATATATAAAAGGGTGCATCCAATTATTTTTTAAAATAAAGAGAGATATGGTCACATTTATCGAAATCCAAAGTTTCCACAGCATCAATTTGCAGACCCACATACCAATTATTATTTTAACTCATGTATTGTTGCAACTGTGGCTCATATGTTAAGTATGAAGAGATATTAAGGAGTTCTAGAAAGAAGGCCAAATGTCAGAGCGAAAAGCGAAGCACAACGAGTGGAGCGTAGCTGGCTCATCACCGATGATCCAGTGAAAGTGGATTGGGCCGAAGGCCTAGGCGTTCCGTAATTTGGGGGGGTGTGAGGGGCTACGCCCCCCGCGGTACGGTACGGTTCATACAAGGGTATTTTTGGGATACAGGCCAAATACCAGGTTAGTGTTAGCATAGAGTTGGTATATATATTCTATGTTGTAAATCATATTTCGTACTGTGATAATAAAAGAATAGCAGCCACTCTTGCTCCCGTGGACGTACCCGGTTTTGGAGAACCAGGTATATTGCTGTGTCAATTTCTTTACTGTTTTATACTCGTAAATCGTGTGCATGTGTGTGACGATCCTAACCAGGGCCGGCTCAAAACTTTCAAGGGCCTAAAGCGAACTCCTATGATGGGGCCTTCATAAATTTTCCAAAAAGAAAAAAGAAGGCGATTTAACAAATATATCCAAGACAGAAATCTAATTGTTATCTAATATAATCCCCAAGCAAAAAAAGCTAAACTTAAAAAAACATCCAATTGAAAAAATTATGATCATTTTTTAGGTGAATGTGAAGCAGATAGAGTTTAGAGACCCTACCAGAGTTAGTTTAGGAATTAGTTGAAGTCCATTGCAAGCAGCACATTAAGACAACTCCCTCATGAAAAGCAAACAAGTAATGAGGGATATGAGTATTTGTTTCCAATCCACAAGCTATAAATCCCCAAGTAGTTCAGGCTTTGGAAAATTATTAATTTTTAGTTATTGAGTTCTCTCCCAATTCAGTTGTGGGCCTTCAATCCCATGCAATTTATTAGTAGTAGACCAATAGTATATAAGGACAACCAAAGTTTAGGGGCCTATTTTGGGCTACAAATGGGGGGCCAGAAGCTCTTGCTTCCTTGGCTTACCCCATGAGCCGGGGCTGATCCTAACATGTATCTACAACAGGAAAATCAATATATCCGACTGTTTTTTTTTGGGCTTCTTCCAGGCCGGCCCCGTTTTGTCTTCCTGTTCCCGTCCAACCCCACTCATTGTCAAATCATACCCATGTAAGCCCTGTTTTAAGTGAGCTACCCAAAATACCCCAATATCCTCGCCTCTCCTCTCATCTGTAGCCACAAACCCTTCTTCATCTCTTGTCGTCATCAACTCCCCACCACCAAAATAACCACCAGTAAACTCTCCGACATAAAACACCTCCGCCGCCGCCATCGAAAAACTCGCCTCCGATGTCCCCACCGCACCACCACCACTCGACTCCCCTTCCTCCTCCGCCGCCCTTTGTGCGTGCCTCGACGCCGCCACTTGGATCTGCGACCGCGACAGTTCGGCCGCGTCCGGAACGTTTGACAGACAATCCGAGAAATTGAGCGTCACCGACGGCCCGCGGAGGCAGAAGGCGATGGCGTCGAAGGCCCGGGCGGCCTCCTCCGCCCTCCGGTACGACCCCAGCCAGATCCTATCGCGGCTATTCGGCTGCCGCACCTCCGCCACCCACTTCCCCCATTTCCTCATCCTCACCCCCTTGTAACGGCCGTCACGGTTCCCGGCCCGCCGTTCGCACACCGGACTTGGCTGTAGCTTATCCGTCAGCAACTCAAGTCGATGGGCCCGCCGCCAAAAATAGGGAGCGACGTTCGAAACACGCGAACAGATCCGACGAACTGTGACAGAAGGAAGATTTCTGTGGCGATCGTGGTCTTCGCCCCTCTGATTTCTATGGAAATTGCGTCCCAGTCGACCATGGGGGAACAATCGTTCCAGTTGTTGCCGTGTTCGTCCTCTGTCGTTGTGGCGGTGGTGGTGGTGCTATAGCCGAATAATTCATGTTCCGCGATGGTTTGATCCACCACCATGGCAGCTAAGTCAAAACAGTCTGCAATTTGTGAAATTCGAGCTCAATTGGGGTCTCGAGAGAAAGAGAGGGGTTTTCTTCACTGTTGCGTTGTTTTATTTAACGTGGCACTATTTATCTTTATAACAGGTGTGAATTCTTTATTTGTAAATGCGAATTTTGTCCCAAAATGTAAAATTCACATGTCTCAAAATAAAAAATTCACACATTCAAAAATTTTAAGGTATGAATTGTGCAGATAAGTGTGAATTTTGCAGAATTCTGAAAAGGGGTGTGAATTCACATCAAGGTTTCATCCAAAATTCACACCAAGAATTCACATCAAGACTTCACCCAGAATTCACACCAATAATTCACATCCAAACTTCATTCAGAATTCACACCAAAACTTCACACCTAGAATTCACACCAAGACTTCACACCAATCTATTAGAATGGTCATAATAACAATCTTCGGGAAATTCCATTGCAGACGGGGTGTGAGTTGTGTAATTAGGGGGGTGTGAATTGTGCAGATGAGTTGCGAATTCTGTATTTAGGGGTGAATTCAGGAAAATGAGTGTGAATTCTTGAAAGGGATGTGAATTTTGGGGGTATGAATAGTGCAGATGAGGCGTGAATTCTGCAAAAAAAGATGTGAATTTTAGGGATGTGAATTCCGCAAATGTGTAGGGGTTATTTGTATGCACAGCACTGGAAAATTTTTGGGTGTGAATTCTTCATTTGGAGGTGAATTGTGTCTTTTTTAAAGGTGTGAAATCTGTTTTTTTTGAAGATATAAATTCTTCATTTGTGTGTGAATTTTGTTTTTTCAAGCGTGTGAATTCTCATTTGGGGATGTGAATTCTATCTCTCATTTTTTCTGTGCATTCTTCATTTGAGTGTGAATTGTGTCTTTTTCGAAAGTGTGAATTCCTCATTTGCGTGTGAATTGTGTATTTTTTCGAAAATATGAAATCTGATGGTGTGAATAGTGAAGGGGTGTGAAATCTTGTAAAGGGGGTGTGAATTTTGCAAAGGAATGTGAATTCTTGCAAAGGGCTGTGAATTTGGAGGATGTAAATTCTGCAAAGAGGTGTGAATTCTTGCAAAGGTGTGTGAATTCTCGAGGATGTGAATTCTTGTGGGTGTGAATTTTTCTGAGGTGTGAATTCTGTGTGGGTGTGAATTCTTTAAAGGGGTGTGAATTCTTGGGCTGGGAATTCTTATGAGAGGTGTGAATTCTTAAGGGTGTGAATTTTTGGAGGTGTGAATTCTTCAAATGGGTGTGAATTCTGTGGGTGCTAAAAAGTAAAAAGGGCAAAATAGTAAAAGCATATTTAGAAAGGACCTGGATGGGATAGCACTTACAAAAGGGGATTTGCATGGAACCCCCACAAAAAACTAGGACTGGCCAGGAATTTCCTTTTTTTTTTATATAATTCCAATCCAATTAGAGCTAACATGGATAAATATCACCAATTAAAGAACTGTTTATATATATTCTTTTTCCAACATAAATTTCAGTAATGTTCCTCTGGCTAATTAACAAGGGAAAATTACCGGCAGGCGGCGTGGGCCAGGCTTATTTACCATCTGATGGACTCCACTCTCCAAATTACCACTCTCATGACACAAGGGAAAATATTCACCAAGACATGGTGTGCCAAGTTGAATTGACAATTATACCCTTCCTTATGTATCAGTAAAAAACCCTAATCCCATTTCTGTCCCAACGTTTCCCTCTGCTGCACTCTCCGTCTGTCTGCCTCTCCCCGCCTACCATTTCTAGGCGCTCTCTCTCTCTGCGTGGGTGGGTGTGTCGATACAATTGTTCTGATGTGTATCTTGCAGATGTTGGCGAAGAAGGTAGAAACATTAAACAAGGCCGCAATGGAAGTTGGCCGAAAAAATGAGGAGAGAAGTAGCTGCCATGGAAAAGAAAGTTGGTACGAATTGCGATGCGTGTTAGCAATGAGCAAGATCGAAGGTTCGACGCCTCAGTGGTCCCTTTGAGGCTGTAATGGTGTTCAGTCTCATTCATCAAGGTAAATTCTTTATTTTCCTTTCTATATTCCAATTTTTTAGGGGATTGAACGTTTGACACTCTTAAAACTTAGACATTGGCAGTTGGTGGATTTTGACTCCTAGAAAGTACTTGATATGTTCAAATGTGATTCAACAAAAATTCTGCAAGGGTAGAAAGCTGAAAATGGTCGTAGAATGGGACTAATTCCGGAATCTTTTGCTGAGGATTTTTCTGAGTTTTCTTACTACAATCTTCCCCCCATCTGATTTGATATATTAAGTATTTTAGTCATTTGCATTTTGGTACAGTACTGACTATAACAAAATCTGTGGAGTGTGGAGTACAGGATTTTACAAAAGTGTACCAAAATACTTAAAGATTGCTCTATTGGATTTAGTGATTTACCATTGAAATTTCTACAAGACTTGCCTCTATCCAAGAGATTTAAGAAGTTTTGACTATCCAAAATACTTAAAGATTGCTCTAGAACAAAGTTAAAACCCATAAGGAGATTCACTTGATTGGATTTACTGCACCAGATTAGTTGTGTGACCATCATTTAGTACCGAGAGATCTAAGCATTTGACTCCATGCCACCAACGGGGGATGTGCCGCATATCTTGGTCTTCGAGGAGAATCAATGGGATGTGACGATTGTGGTAGTAGACTAAGTGTTGATTTCGTTGTTAGTTGGATTTGGTTACCTATTTGGTTTGTGGAGCCTGATTAGTACCAAGGTCAATTGCATCTTAGGCAAAATTCCCTCTAAGGACTGTAGGTGTTAATGGATTTTGTACTCTAATCCTAGTCGTAGCATATGTAATGCTAAGCTACCCTAGCAGCCGAAGCGCTCCTCTTCTTCTTTTGGTAATATAGTGAAAACTGATACGAGCTCAATGTAGGCAATCTTGCTAATCACCTATGATATATCTGTGTCATGATTTCTTAGTGTTGATTGATTGTTTCTTTGAGCTTGTGTATGGGGTGCGTGTGGTTCATGACCCCAACAGTATGCCTCCTGAGCTTGAGTGGAGGTGATTTATTTTTTGCTAGAAGGTTCCTCACCAAGCACTACAACAAATACAACTTTTCATAGCCTAAAGAGATAGCGTTCTTTTTTATATGCTATTGTAGGCAAGCAATTATAGCGTTTAGTGAAATTCACCGGAGGAAATGCTCGCGCCCCAATATTACAGCGTTTCATTAAAGGGTCTTCAACAGCGTTCCACCAAAAACATAAGCGCCAATCCTTGGAGCCCAATATCGCACTTCGCCCTTCCCGAAAACTTCAATCGGTTCCCCCAAAATTATAGGCGCCATATCTCCCAATCTTTCCGTGTGAGTTGCTGCTAGATTTCTCAAGTTGTGCGAACAGGTTTTTCCTAATAGATCGATCTATTGGTATTCTAGGGTTCGTGAATAATAGGTTTTTCTTCTCTATTTCTCCTAATATCTGACTGGTTAATCTCTGTTTCTCTACTTATCGCCTGACATTCATCATACTTCTGCTTCCTCATTCCGTTGTCGGACCAGTTGAAGCATACAGTCATAGGTCGGAGAGTCCTCACCAGGTATGATTTGATTTCTTCCCTTAATTCTTTCTCAAATACATGGCTAGGGTTTTAATCGCCTTTACTAGCTTGTGATAATCATTAAGGATTTGCACAGATTATTGACTTTAGAGGGTTTGGATTTACTTCAATTGGGGCATCTGTTTCAATCGGAAAAGATATTGGAGCTTTTGTGTTGATTCATTCCAAACTATTCACTATTAGTGTAAAATTCTACATTTGGAACTGGTAATGGATCTTGTTCTCTTCACAAGATCTGTTAGGTTGAGCTTATGGGTTACACTTTTTAGATTTTGGAGGTCTGATGTCCTTGAAAAAGATATGTCGAAACCAAACCAGACCTAAAAAGCTCAATAGAATTTTCACAGATGGAGAGAGAAATAATAGCTGAAAATTGATGAAAACCTAATCGTAAAAGAAATACTAGTATTGATGGTACCTACACTAGGTCATTGGCATTCATGCCGCTAAAAGGGTTTTTCTAGCATTTTCTTGTACTTAAGGAAGAAAGTGGTCTTCCTTAATATTTCTGGATATGAGATAAATAGTGGTTCACAACCTTGTTCTGCTATTGGGTTTTTAAGCTTGAGCTTTTGTACCCCTACCCCAAATGCTGACGAAAGGACCACCACCTACACTCTTGTTCCTCCCCCGGTAAGCATGTTATTTATCTATATTGAGGGAGTCAATAGAGATTTGGGAGCCGAAAGGTCAATGTCGTATCTGTAGAATCTATATCTTGTAGTTTACATATGCCGGTGCTTTGTCTATTGGTTGTCTACACAAAATACTTTGTTGTGGGGGCTACAAATTTCTGTTTTTCCAGTTTGGATATGTTGTTCCAGGTGGTGCTTGTTTGTTGATGTTGTCTTTTGTTATTTGGGATGCATTTCCTAGAGTGTTATTTTTCTCCCATTGCACTGCTCTTTTTACATACGGGTTGCAAAGTTCTAGTTTTATTCTCTTGAGCTATGATCAAGTCGGATTAATGTTCGTGCTACATGAGGCTTTGCTTTTACAGATTCTAGTGTTGAAGAAGTTGATGACATTTTTGTGTAGAATCAGAACTATTTGAGGATGGACACAAAAAAATAAAAAACACTCTTGTTAGTAGCCTAAATATACCTTTTCGTTTGTACACATATTTAGAATCTAAACTAATTGAGGGTCTGTGGGAAGAGATACTGGAAGGCTTAGAGAGTGTTGAGAAGGACATGGGTGCATTCCTTGGTGACCCTCCCAAGCCTCTCCTCCTTTCTGTTCAATCTGGTCCTGCGGTAAGTTCCTTTTCTGTTCAACGGTGCATCAAACGTACAAAGCAAGACAAAATATTTCAGTCAATTCTGACGGGTTTCTTTTTTCCATCACGGCTCAAAGCAAGACGAAATATTCTTCACATCTTACAGTAGATAAGAAACTTGGTATATCTACAATGACTTATTTTTTGCTATAATCACTCGGAAAGTACTCAGCTTGAGCCAATGGAAGATAAAAGTATGATACCATAACTGTAGGAGTGTAACTACCTTTGGCTTATTTCTTTTTTTTGTTCAATGCATATAGTAACTCTGTTTCCATATTTACCATTTAGATATCCATGCCGGGTATGATGGACACTGTTCTCAACCTTGGACTGAATGATGAAGTGGTTGCTGGGTTGGCTGCAAAAAGTGGAGAGCGGTTTGCTTATGACTCATACAGACGCTTTCTAGACATGTTTGGAGATGTTGTAAGTGTCGCGTTATATGTGGGATCATTACATTTTTTTAGTAAAGCATAAACCTTTTCTACTGAGACACATCTTACAGGAGTTCTCTTTCTTAGTTTTCTGTCCACTTTGTAGCTAAAATGTCTTAATAAGAGTCAAGATTGATAGAGTTGGCTTATCATTTTCAGCCCGAGAACCATCAAATATCGGAGCATTAACCAGATAACCGGACTAAAGGGTACAGCAGTGAACATTCAATGCATGGTCTTTGGGAACATGGGAAACACTTCAGGGACACAGTGAAAAGTTGCATGCCTGAAGCTTACAAGGAGCTTGTGGAGAATTGTGAAATTTTAGAGAGACATTACAAAGACATGATGGTGAAATTTCTCATTTTCGTGCAAAGATAACGATCTCCATTCTTATCAAAAAAACAATTTCCATTTGTTTTTTATATTTGAACAGTACATACCAGATCTCTTCAAAAATTGTGACAATGTTGCTTTTGTTATCTATGGTGGACCTAGGATATTGAATTCACTGTTCAAGAAAATAGGCTTTTGATGCTGCAATGCCGGGTCGGAAAGCGTATAGGAAAAGGTGCAGTAAAGATTGCTTTGGACATGGTAAAATGAAGGCCTTGTTGACACTCCCACTGCAATTATGGAATACTTTCTACTTTTAGTATGTTTTTATATATTTGTGGAGAGAGAAGTGGACACCCTTCTCTCCACTTTATCTCATTATCTAGACTTTTATGCTGTAAATATTTCTTCTCTCTAAATTTTCTTCCATAGCTTTCAAGCTTTTTCAAGTGTAATCTCCTAAAAACACTTTAAGGTAATTATTGTTCGTTAATTTCTCCTTTATTAAAGTTGCTTGTACGGACTAGATCCTTAGTAATATCAAGTTTATTTTCGTTTTCTACGGTTAAATAACATGTCTAATTATTATGCTTTGCTTTGTTCTTTAGCTATGTGTGAGTAATTTCTTGGCTAAGTCTTCGGTTAATCTTTCTCAAGGACTTGGGTTGTTGCTTGGTTCTCGAACCCTAGGGCTTAAAAGCATGGTTTTGCAAAATAAGAGCTAATCTTGCATTTTTGGTCTTAACTAGGGGTGTTAACTCCATGGCATGCCATTTAGTCAAACGGTCTTGGCACACGGTATGCCTAGAGCTCGTGGCCTCGTGGAAAGAACCACCAACTTTCCATGCTTACCACTTGCCCAAAAATATGACGTGCTCTTTATACAATAAACATGTGGTCGATACATACATAGGGTGTAGTCTTTTAGCAATATAGACTTGGTCTTGGTCTCGAAAGAACCACCAACTTTCCACGCTTACCACTTACCCAAAAATATGGCGTGCTCTTTATACAATAAACATATGGTTCACAAAGACATATAGTGTAGTCTTTTTGCAATATGGACTTCGTCTTGGTCTTCAAAGAACCACCACCTAACTTTTAACGCCTACCACTTGCTATAAACACCCTATTCTGAAGTGTCCATATTAGTTTACTTACGGTCTTTGATTCCCTGATGATGATTAAGGTCAAGAACATCCCGAGATTGCTGGTGTGTTTGAGCTTTGAGTATTTGAAACCCTTTAAAAACCTTTTACATTCCTTTTCAAACCCTTCAAGCCAGAACCAAATGGCCTCAGCAAAACCCTACATGCGTACGTTGGTACTGCATTGGCGTGCGCTAGTGGATTGCCATGTGTCAGTCATCGACCGTTGACCCAGTTGCCACTGGCGCACGCAGGTACATATATGGCGTACGCCAGTCAAATCCAGTCAAATCAACTTTATTCAGCCACGTGCAAGAGACTTTTGAGCCCACCCTGACGTAATCTACAGTTCCATGATCATTTCAGACGGGCAAGTTGTCTCCCCCTCTCTCCTACACCACCTTTCAACCCAAGTCCCATGCATTAAATAATGCATGGGAGGCTCTCTCCAAACCCAACCAGCCCTTAACCCAACTGATTACCAGCCCCCTTCAGTTGTCCTCTTGCCTATAAATACTCCCCTTGCAGTCATATGCAAGGGGTTAACCACCATTAAGAGCTTCCAAGCCTTCTTCCTCTCTCTCTCTCTTTCTCTCTCTCTCTCTCTCTCTTTCTTGTTTTCTTGCTTACCTTTCATCCATTGAAGGTTTAGGCAAGGAAAGATCATCCCACAGTCTACAACACCCTTCCATTCACCATCCATCTATCAAACCCCGAGTTCAAGCTCAAAACACTCCTCCAAACTCAAAAACAAAGGTATACCACCTTTTGTAAGCTTTTTGTTCTGACCCCTGAGCGGGCTGGCAGGGTCAAGGCTGGTAATCTATACCAGTCCTGGCCCTAATACTGGCAAGGTTTCAAGGATCGTGTGGGATCATTAGTGGCGCACACCAGTACCATAGAGCCATACGCCAGTTATGGCAATACGTGCAATACTGGTGTGGGGATCATTGATCAACCATTTTCTACTTTCCTTTGCATTTTATCACCTTGTTTCATTGATCAAAACCAGTTTATAGCTTTCTATTTTTAGAATTGTGTAGTCATTTACTTGTTATTAGTGCTTTAAAAGGCCTCTGGGATCCTTCTGGTCATGTGCTCTTTATACAAAAAACATGTGGTTCATACAGACATAGGGTGTAGTATTTTTGCAATATGGACTTGGTCTTCAAAGAATCAACAACTTTCCACGCTTATCACTTGCCTAAAAATATGACGTGCTCTTTATACAATAAACATGTGGTCCATACAAACATAGGGTGTAGTCTTTTTGCAATATGGACTTGGTCTTAGTCTTGAAAAAATCACCAACTTTCCACGCTTATCACTTGCCCAAAAATATGACGTGCTCTTTATACAATAAACATGTGGTCCATCCAGACATAGGGTGTAGTCTTTTTGCAATATGGACTTGGTCTTGGTCTTCAAAGAACCACCAACTTTCCACGCTTATCACTTGCCCAAAAATATGACGTGCTCTTTATACAAAAAACATGTGGTCCATACAGACATAGGGTGTAGTCTTTTTGCAATATGGAATTGGTCTTAGTCTTGAAAAAACTACAAACTTTCCACGCTTATCACTTGCCCAAAAATATGACGTGATCTTTATACAATAAACATGTGGTCCATACAGACATAGGGTGTAGTCTTTTTGCAATATGGAATTGGTCTTGGTCTTCAAAGAACCACCAACTTTCCACGCTTATCACTTGCCCAAAAATATGACGTGCTCTTTATACAAAAAATATGTGATCCATACAGACATAGGGTGTGTTTTTGCAATATGAACTTGGTCTTCAAAGAATCAACAACTTTCCACGCTTATCACTTACCCAAAAATATGACGTGTTTTTTATACAATAAACATGTGATCCATACAGACATAGGGTGTAGTCTTTTTGCAATATGGACTTGGTCTTAGTCTTGAAAAAACTACCAACTTTCCACGTTTATCACTTGCCCAAAAATATGACGTGCTCTTTATACAATAAACATGTGGTCTATACAGACATAGGGTGTAGTCTTTTTGCAATATGGACTTGGTCTTGGTTTTAAAAGAACCACCAACTTTCCACGCTTATCACTTGCCCAAAAATATGACGTGCTCTTTATACAATAAACATGTGGTCGATACAGACATAGGGTGTAGTCTTTTTGCAATATGGACTTGGTCTTGGTCTTAAAAGAACCACCAACTTTCCACGCTTATCACTTGCCCAAAAATATGACGTGCTCTTTATACAATAAACATGTGGTCCATACAGATATAGGGTGTAGTCTTTTAGCAATATATACTTGGCCTTGATCTTAAAAGAACCACCAACTTTCCACGCTTACCACTTGCCCAAAAATATGACGTGCTTTTTATACAATAAACATGTGGTCCGTACAGACATAGGGTGTAGCCTTTTTGCAATATGGACTTGGTCTTGGTCTTGAAAGAACTACCAACTTTTCACGCTTATCATTTGCCCAAAAATATGACGTGCTCTTTATACAATAAAAATGCAGTCCATGTGAACAAACAATTGGTCCTCACTCATACACAACGTATTCCTTTGTAATTAAATGATTTGTCATTTTATACCTTAGACAATATTGATTGAGATTGAATGGGAAATGACTTGATCCATGTAAACAAACAATTAGTCCTCCTCCCCAATGGTGACCACGGGTGGTTTGTTCTCATCTCTTCCTAGATACACATTTTTAGATACAGACACCTTAAATTTATAAATTTCAGCTGATTTTGGCATTTTGGAAAAAAATGCACATTCTTGTATGCATACCCAAGTCCTTTTGTCATGCCCCGTTCCGGAATAGTACCTCATCAGCCTATCCCGACACGACACGCAACAACCATTCAACGACAACCAGCTGGCAAATCCAAGAATAACCAAAAAAACAAACTGGAGTTCAACAACCACATTTTATTTACATCTCAAAATAACTGTCATTTACAAACTACAGCGGAAGTCTGTCAAAAATAAAACTTTACATAACCAACTATTATCCAAAAATTAAACTAGGCAAAAATCATCTATGGGCCGGGAGACAGAGACTCCCACAGGCCTCAACCATGCACTCCTCGAGCAAGTCACAAAACGCAAAACGCGACCTGTAGAGGACACCGACCTATACCTGCAAAACTGGAACCCGAAACGAGTTCCAGGATTGTATATGAGACATGGATGCTATTCAATGGAATTATATCAATGATTCAATGTTAGTGAGAGTATTCGGGATAGGTTGCAGATTATTAAATGTTATGGTCTCAAACAGAGCGCGCAAAAGTGGGAGAAAAAAAAAACTGAACATGCAAAAAATGCTATTAAACGTATATCGAACACAGCGTGTCAAAAACGCTATGGAAAGTAAGCCAAACACAGCGTGCTAAGACTTCTATTGAAGGTATGTCAATAACAACAGGCCAAGAACACTATGGAAAGTATGTCAACAATAGCGGGCAAATTAAAACGCTATAGAAAGTATGTTAACAACACTAAAAAATAAACAAGATGTTGGCGAACTGGAGGGGAAGTCAATGTAACTATTTGTGACACCACTTTCGTTCCCCATTGATATAAATAGAATATTGGCGAACTTGGGAAGTGATAAGTGTGAAAAGTTAGGTGGTGGTTCTTCAAGACCAAGACCAAATCCATATTGCCAAAAGACTACACTTTTTGTCTGTGTGGACCACATGTTTATTGTATAAAGAGCAAGTCATATTTTTTGACAAGTGATAAGTTAGGTGGTTGGTCTTTCAAGACCAAGACCAAGTCCATATTGCCAAAAGACTACACTCTATGTTTGTGTGGACCACATATTTATTGTATAAAGAGCAAGTCATATTTTTTGGCAAGTGTTAAGTGTGAAAAGTTAGGTAGTGATTCTTTCAAGACCAAGACCAAATCCATATTGCCAAAAGACTACACTCTATGTCTGTGTGGACCACATGTTTATTGTATAAAGAGCAAGTCATATTTTTTGGCAAGTGATAAGTTAGGTGGTTGGTCTTTCAAGACCAAGACCAAGTCCATATTGCCAAAAGACTACACTCTATGTCTGTGTGGACCACATGTTTATTGTATAAAGAGCAAGTCATATTTTTTGGCAAGTGATAAGTGTGAAAAGTTAGGTGGTGGTTCTTTCAAGACCAAGACCAAGTCCATATTGCCAAAAGACTACACTCTATGTCTGTGTGGACTACATGTTTATTGTATAAAGAGCAAGTCATATTTTTTGGCAAGTGTTACATGTGAAAAGTTAGGTAGTGGTTCTTTCAAGACCAAGTTCATATTGCTAAAAGACCACACTCTATATCTTTGTGGACCATATGTTTTTTGTATAAAGAGCACGTTATATTTTTTGGCAAGTGGTAAGCATTGAAAGTTAGGTGGAGGTTCTTTCAAGACGAAGTCCATATTACTAAAAGACTACACTGTATGTCTTTGTGGACCATATCTTTATTGTATAAAAACCACGTCATATTTTGTTGGGTAATCCATCTTTAGTATGGGAGGTCTTAGGCGGCCCGAATATTAATCAAATGAAGGAAACATATAAAACCAACAATAATCCTGCGTTTTCTAGGCAAATAGCGAAGGCCCAATAGATGACATAAAAATCGAATTGATTATTAAAGCTCTAGCCCGTATTTGGGCAAGAATCAAGGAAAAACTGAACTGAACTTGCTTAGGGCTTCTCTGTTCGATAGCTCTTTGCTTCAATTGGTGCCTAGGTCATGGCGGTTTGCTTCTTTCTGTGTACGAATAAGGGATCGACAAGAAAAAGAGAGTGAAATCATAGAAGAAGAACATTTCATTGAAGAACAAAAGAACATTTGATGGAAGAACAACTCACGATTGAAACCCTTGAAGAACCGAACTCACGCTGAAATTAGAGAGCAAAAATCATCCTTCAAAACTCACGATCTAGCTATTAGAACCGAACTCATGCAGGAGAACTCACCACCCACCCATCTAATATCTTATACAAAGAGTTCAAAATCTTTTGAGGTAATTTGAAAGAAGGAAAATGGAAAAAGAGATTGGCGCCCAAAAATTGGTGAAACGTAATGGTAGAGTTAATGAAACGCTATGGTTTTCCTTCCGCTTTTCTCCGTGTCTCCCAATAGCAGGAATGCTATTATTGCCCCCTCTATTATAGCATTTCAATAAGAATGCTATCAAATTATTTTTTAAAAGGTATATTTGTTGCAGTGCATCCTAGAGAAATACTCTAATATTCAATGTATTCTCTCTAGGTTGATTTGTTTTCCACAAAAACTTCGTCTATTTTAAAATGCATACATTGTTGCCGATGATACTACTTGGCCGGATGATTCCGGAGCCGTGTTGAGCGGAGATTGAGGTGGTGGACTCGTGGTGGCTATGGGATCAAGGTCGGGGAGCTACATCAAAGTGGTGGAGTTAGAATAAGCTTTTGGGGTAAAGTTGTTATTCCTCTCTTAACACTTTGTAAACCTTTTGATCTATAGCAATTTTGGTAGTTAGGCCATGGTTTTATGCTTAGGGTATGATTGATCCTAAGTAGTTTCCACGTATATCTCGGTGTTTGCATTCTTTAGATTAATTGCTCTTAACTTATATTATTAATTTGGATAGTATTGGCATGGAGTTTGGATAGTAGCCTGAATTGTTGGTTGCTTTAAATTTAAATTAGTTGTCCTATTCACCCCCCTCTAGGACTTTGTAGCGCATTAGATTATTTCACATTGGTTCCTATTAACACAACAAAACCTTCTATCTAAACAATAACGATGGTAGTGATGAGCACAAAACAAGGATATGCCTACCTTTGTTCTTGAACAAGGTGACTCTATGAGACTAAGCTATTGCCCTTCACCTACCATATGCACATTGAGAAGTTCACAAGTCACTGCTAGGAATTATTCTGAGAAACAAATTTTTTGAGGTGGAAACCAGAGGTGTAGCCAAATATAGTAAATGATCATTGGTAGCTAAACCAGGTACTTAAATTACCTTTCAAAGATGGAAAGATTTCCAGTTAATGGAGGATGCGATAATTGTCCAGATAACTTCAAACAACACGATTGAGGTGTGTTCTTCAGCCTATGTATGTGTGTGTGATTCAATCGCACCAATGGAAAAACGCCCAAAATTCATCAAGTAACGAACCCCGACAGTTGATTAAACAATTAAATTACACATGGCAAGAACATCAACACAAAGAGGTAAATTCCAATAACTACATATAAAAACAAAAACGCCAAAAATGTGCTTGAATTGTCGATACATGTGATATACAATACTTGATTGAGTACGGGACCTAGGGTTTTCGTTCCTTTTTGTTGCAGTTCCGTACGAGATCGAGAGAGCTCGAACTGACTTGGTCTGATGAGAGAGAGAGAGAGTGCTATGCATACCAGGAAGGGGAATCGATTCAACTAACCTGATGAACTGGGGATGGCAATGTTGGAAGCGTGAACGATTGAAGGCAGCGTCTCCGGGGTAGACACTACAACAAATAAGGCCTTTCATAACGTGCCAAAAACGCTATAGCATGATATACATAGCGTTCCGAAGAACGCCTTATTAGCCGATGCATATTAAAAGTCTTTTCTTTCAATAGCATTCTTGGACCGCTATCTATAGGTGACCTTTCATACCGTTTTTGGCATGCTGTCTTTAAGCTACCTTTCATAACATTTTTAGCCTGCTGTATTTAATTAGCCTTCAATAGCATGTTTAGAACGCTATGGTTGGTTTTTCTGAATCAGGTACATCTTGAAGCTGTTTTTGTGGCTCTTTAAACTCAAATTAATAGCATTAATTCCATAGCTATCACTCTCAAAAACTTGAATGGCATTTCATAGCAAGCTCATACAAATTTACTCATAGAAACTGAAGGACACAATTTATTACTCATTCCTTAGCAATATGTTCAAAGCATTACATCTCCAAAATAACAAAAGTTGATCCAGCATCAAGTACTATGTTAAACTTATATACAAGAATATCAATACAAGAACATGTATCATAGGAACGGCAGGCTTCGAAGTTCCAACGAGCACTGACAAGATCGTTTCTACATCTCCGACAAAAAGTCACGGACCATCAATTTCTCTTTCAAGCCACAGACCTACATAGAGTGGAAGACAACATCAATATGAATTGAAATTACAAATAGCTAACCAAACATGAATATGAATTGAACACTAGAACAGTAGAACTTCGATTTTGGCAAGTATGCACTGAAATCTCAAATATACCAATAGTTAACAAGGATATAGTTGCATAAATGGACAACTAAGATCAACATTCACCCATTTAGCAATAATGTAGGTTTTAGGATGCGGTAATTGTAGAAACTACTTCAGTCACGTCTTTATCAAATGCACATTTAACCTAGTTATATAGAATTTGATCTATATTCCAAAGGTTGTGGGTAGAGAAAACAATAATCAAATGTAAGGGCGGTGGGGTATTCAATTACCACAAAACTCAACTTTGTAGGTATTCATTCGATAATGGTATCTCGTCAATATACAATAGTATTAATTGACAGAAATTCTCAATCATTTATTCGGAAAAAGAAAGCATAAAGATCAAATAATTGCCAATTAATCACAAGCTAATGCAACCCTAGGTGTAAATGACTCCTGGTATATTTGATGAATGACTGATAACGTTATAATGATCTACATGATCTCCACGGCTCCACCACATCCAAATATGAAGATAATACAATCCTACTAAGTACAATTAAAAAACTAAATAACAAGTGTCAATGGAGAAGGCATGTCCACTTAGCCAAACGAAATTTCAACATTTCATATGTTAGACACAATGAATTCAGAAAAGAACTGAGTGACAATGTGCACTCTCTAATAGAAGCTGATCACTCTATGGGTCGTATCCTCATACAGTTGGATTTCTCAAACTGACTCTTGTGCCAATCTCCTTCAGCATATAATGGTTTCTGATATATCTAACAAAACAGTTATCACATCATAGCGTTCAGAAAGTAGATAGAACAACCAGGTATATCACCGTCCACATCCAAATACATCTATCATATGCAGCTTCGATAATATAATGTAAACGTTGAAAATATCAACAGATGAGTAACGCAAATTGTCTAAATGCATGGTAATTAGGATTCTGAGTGGTATAAATGGTGGTAAGATCCATACATAAATGACAAGAGAGTCCAAATACTATGGATTAGTATATCTTAAGCTACATGCTATCTTTCTGTTGGGCTATCAATTAGTGTCAATGGCACATGTGAATTTGCATGATTTCCACATGGTTCCTGCAAAAACAGTGTTGATATCCTGTGTGGTTTGTATACCCGGGGTTTGCCCATCCAAGGTTGTCTGATGGTTTCTTCAATGACCTTAAGTTACAAAAACTAAAGCCCAATGTCTGCTTTCGCCGGTTTGCCTCAATCCAAACTTTTAACAGAAAGAGCATCCAGCTCTGGTAGAGCTTAGACACTTCTGAATATACTGCTGGACTTTATTGTGCTGCGCATTTGAACTTCATAAACCCCCAAATTCAGTATGCTACTTCAAAGACAATTTAAAACAAGACCTGAAAAATATCCGTTCCTTGCATCATCCACATCATCACGGAAGGTATGGTGAAGAAGGTATTTAAGCCAGCTCAACATTCCCCAAAGTAAATCTCCCAAATATAAGTCTAAGACTCTAAAACCAAAAGAGTCCAGCATCTTGTAGTTCACAAAGTATATTTCAAAAATCAAAGATCAATAATTCTCCCTTCCCCATATTAAAGGTCCAAAAGATACTATAACAAATGGAGATAAATCATACATTTGAATTTACATACTCATGTGGCGTTAGAACTTAGACCTACCACACACACAAAAAAACAAGTAGAATATGTTTTTTTAACAATTGCAAGATTCAAGCGAAGTAGACTAGTGGTGAAAATGACATCCTTCACCAATTAATCCAGAAATCATTTTCGTGTTCCAGGTTACTCTTTAGTAGTAGTAATGTGGCATGTGTTACAATACATGGCTTCAGTGTGTTAAACTAATTGGAACTTGAAACAACACAATGATATTTCTCTGTGCTTTCTCTCTTTCACAAAAGATTGCTTAGTATTGTGCGCACAATGATATACAGACATTCTCGAGCTCTGCCGACCTTGCACAAGCAAAACTAAGGAACCATTAGCGACTACATGGAAATAAGGGTGAAACAGCTTGTCACACAGCAGTATGTGATTATCCTCAATTTGGTGAGGTTTAGTATATTGTGAATTAATAGGTTGGAAAACTACGTCAAGACTGTGATGGCATCTCCAGTTCTCGCGTTAATCCTGAATCCCAACTTTTTTGGGAAGTAATTTCTTATAGAAACCACACCAAAAAATAAGACAAGGGGATGGCCTTGAACCCCAAACAAACAGACATCACAAACCAGCAACACTACTGAGATCAAAAAACCAAAACAGCACAAAACAAAACCAAAGCACAATCAGTCCTAACAAGAGACTAAACTTCTTCTTTTTTTTATAAGTAATTTTACTAACAAAAAGGCATAAAGGGAATGCCACCCGTATTTACAAGAGAGGCCACAAGACAAAAAGGCCCTATACACTCTCCTACGGTAGGAAAAGTTCAAACCAATTTAAAAATTGAGGCAATAAAAGGAGACTTAACAGAGCACACCTTCCTAACTCTGGCCAGTCAGTAGAGTTTTCAACATTTTTTCGGGCACTTAAACAAGCCCTGGCATCCCCTCTAGTACTCCTCAGCACAACATCCCTATCCTCACGCTTGGCTTGGTAAATCCTTGCATTTCTTTCCCCCCAAGTATGGTAAATAGATACAGAAAAGACCAATTTTATTAAAGAGTTCAAAACAGAGTCATGGCTGCCCCTCTAGATCACCCATTGCAGCACTTGGTCAAAACCCATAGGCCTCCTTATTACCCCATATTGCTCTAATAGGCTCTGCCACCCCCATCCAGAAAAAGGGAATGCAATTAAAGAGCACGCAATAGGTATTATGGATGTTTCCCCATTTGGCAGGCCTATCTTTTGTTCCAAGTCTTCCATGACGGCCATCCATTGGATCACACCTTTTAACCAGATCCTTTTCCCTTGCCATGCAACAGAGAATAGCCAGGAAGGAGCAAACATAGCTTCTGCACTTCTTTTTATTCCCCTTTACCCTGAGCCATTCTACCAATAATCATGACTCCAACTCAAATATCCCTCTCCACTCCCTTTCTCAATATTTTATCAAAAGAAGCTAATAAAATGGACTCAATACCTGATAAAGACCAACCAATTTCAGGCTTGCCTATGGCCTTATAATTTATGAAGCTTAATGAAGCTTTTACTCATATTAATGATTAAATCTACTTCCTCATTGGAGTGCTCTATACTAAATGAAGTTTTTGCTAAATTTGTACTCAAAACTAAGACGAATTCGAGTACAGGGCTGGTCTTATGCGTCACTTTCCAAGTCAATTATCAGTAACTATGAGAATATGCAATGATCAAACATCCAATTAGTGCTGATAAAAGAACCGAACGAGCCAAACAATTGATTGTTGAAGCTTGGTTCAAAAACTTAAAGAGCTTTAAAACTATGTTCGAGCTTGGCTTCTTTACGCGACCAACCGATCTCTAACGAGCTTCAATCGAGTCGATCGCGAACCAATCTTGAGTAGCTAAACATCACAAGTCAGTAGTTTGTTGGACCTAGGTTCAAAAGTTTAACGAGCTTCAAAAAGATGGTTAAAGGTTTGTTTGGGTAACACACCGAATGCAAATGAGTTTTTTAACGAGCGAACACAAGTCAATCAGCTAATAGAACAGCCATTTCGTCTGACCAAAAAAGAAGAAGAAGGTAATAATAGAACAGTTACAATCCACTGAAAACTCTAGTAATTTAGTATAACACCACAAGTCAAACGAGCGAAGCAATAGTTTGTTTGAAAGCTTAACGAGCTTCGAGACAAAAAGATGTTAAATCTTGGTTTGTTTGTGCAACACACCGACCGCAAACAAGCTTTTTAACAAGCGAACACAAGCCAATCAGCTAATAGAACAGTTACAATCCATTGAAAACACAAATAAGCTAGTAAAACAGGAAAAAGAGTTTCAATGCAACAGTTTCACCAGGTTACCCCAAATGAGAGAATGGGGTTTCACTAGGAGAGGAGAGAATGAATCAACACAAAAGCCCAAAAATCCAAAATCACAAACCCTAAATCACAGAGCAAAAAAACCTTAATCTCTAACAAACAGTGCAGAATCACAAACCCCCAAAATCCAACCCTAAAATTGCTTAACCGTAAATATATGTCTTTCAAAATCGAAGTGGCTGGGTCTGTGCATGTTCAAAAACTTCTCACTCTACAACTAGGTTTGTGGCTGGGTTTGCTTAATCGTACATGATCGAAAGCTTCTCACTCTAAATTCGAAGTGGCTGAGTGTGTAGTTGATTGGAGATCATATCGATGGTGAGAGACACACAGAGAGAGAGAGAGGAACAAACCCTTTTAGATCAGATTATTGGAAAAAGAGGAGAAGGACCAAACCTTTGGGTGGAACGCAGAATGAAGTGGGTTATCGGCTCTTCAACCCAAAAGAAAACGGCGATGCCCTTTCTCTCCGAGAAAACGATGCCAAGAGCAAAACCCTAGAGAGGGGAGGATGTGGTTCGTCTGTGGAGAATGAGAAGAAAAAGAGAGAGGGAAAAAGGAAAGGGATTGGTAGATTGAACGGTGTCGTCTTAACAAAGGGCAAATTTGTCCAGTCTCATCATGTTTATTCCTCCATACCATGTATTGGTGATTTTGTTTGCAGGTGCCATGTCTTGGTAATTTGGAGACTTCACACCATGAAAGTGGTGATTAAGTCCAGTCCACGCAGCCTGCCGGTAATTTTCCCAATTAACAATGTTGGAAGTGGGGCAAGGTGTTGAAAAAACTCATTTTTAAATTCACGACTTGATATGGCCAATGGAAAATTGATTAAAGCACAATTCTTAAATGGTGCATGTCAAATGGTGTCACTCTAGATTATGGATATGCCCAAATCCATAACGCGTGGGAAGTGCAGGCTAATAGGGCTTTTTCAAATCTATTAAATTAACTTAATATTATATATTGGTTGAATTAATCAGATTTTCGAATAGTGAAGTAAAAAATTTGTATAGAATGGAGTGACGCATGGGAATTAACAAAGAAATTAGTTGCGTACTAATCGAACTAATGAAATTTTGAATTCTGTACTAAATCGGTGAAGAAAAGTTCAAGAACAAGAGAGAGAAGTCCATGAGAGAAGAGAAAAGGGGGAAAACGATTTTCTTTTCTTTTTCCGATGATTACAAAGACAGGTCTCCAAGCCTTTTATATCACTTGATTATTGAACTAATCAAGATTCCATTCTAACTAATCTCAGTCCACTAACTAATTGAAAACTAACCAACCAACTACACACTTGAGCTAGCTGACGTGGAGGCTTGAGCTCGTAGCTTCACTTGAGTTGACAGTGGAATCCTTTACACGAACGAAAGATAAACTCGAGTCCACGAGAGAGAAAGACAAAGTCTGAATATTACTCCTATTAATAAAAAATTACGTAATCATTAGGTTACAAACTCTTATATAGGCCCGAAACCCAAAAAACCCAAAAAATAAAGTCGAAAAATAAAAAGTATCAAAATTTGGGGCTTTTACTAAAATTGAAAACGGGAAAGAAACACAGCACTTTCCCAAAAAGAACCAACTAATAAGGAATTACGGTCTAAGAGTTATTAACGAATCAAAACTTTCCTAAACGGCAAAAAATATAAATTGAAAGCCTAAACGAATGAATTAGGCCGATAAACGAATGAATTAGGCCGAAAAACACCGAAGCACGCAAACTTAAGGTTGCGAGCCTTAACCACAACACGAAAATAAGTAAGCTCACTAGGTTTGGGCCTAATCCGAGCTCGTCCGAAATTTGCCTAATCGGGTAATTTGCAATTAAGCATCGTTTGGGCTTCCGAAGTTTCGACCGGTCTAATTGATCATGAAATTGGGCCTCCATGTATTCTAAATCATAGAGTTTGGTTCTGTGTAGGGGTGATATTAAAAATCGGAAAACCGAACTGGCCGAAAAAACACGGAAAATATAACGGTTTGTTCTGGCCTTTAAGAAGAACCGGTTGGTTAGGGGTTTTTTAAGGCTAATTTTGGTTTCAGTTCCGGTTCGGGTTTTATTGGACAAGAACCGATTTTGGACCGAACCGAACTTCTCCACTGTAGAAAAGTTGGGCTGATAGAGACTGAGGTTCATCTTCATTATGCAATTCTTACTGATATCGCAGCTCACAAATTGTTTTGGACTAATCTTCGTACCATGCTTCAAAGTTCTTACACACTAATCACTAACATTTAAGCAGCCTTTTGGGTCACTAGAATGATATTGGGAAGAAATTTTCACTCTTGGGATGCTCATTCTGACATATGGTTTGTCTTAAAATGATAGAATGTTTTGCTTACTACTGGAATCCTTGTTCAGCAAATGAGTGAATGGCGATTCGATTCCACTTTGGTTTGCTTAACAATGACAGAGTGCACCTTGGAAATAGAATCATCACTCACCAGGTGAACGGCCATTCGACTGAAAGATTATTTCATTGTTCCTTATAGTATGGCAGTAAACTCCTTACATTAATTCCAGGTAACAGCAGAGTAAAGTTCAGAATAGAACACCAAATATACTGGAAGTCCAAACCATTTTCTTTTATTTTCAATTCAATTCTAGACAACCAAACAAAGCATTCGGGGGAGACAACAATTACATGTCTATAACCTAGACGAAGTATAAAAAGCATATTTTCCACTTTCCAGAGACAAGTTTGAGACACATACCGGGACAATACGCATGCATTTACATTAGCACCCAATTCAATCAATGATTTGGCAGCATAGTACGAAAGCGTGCAAGCCAATATCAATGGAGTCCTCCCTTTTTCATCAATCCACTGCAAAAAACGGGGAAAAAAAACCAACTCAACACCAAAATAAATTCCACTTGTTTCCAATCAAACGATTCATCTAGTTTTCAGCTGTCAATAACTTTGTGCACGAGAGCTATTCCCCCAAAAAAAGGGATTAAGAGAAATCCAAAATCTATATATTGTTTTGTATGTGTTCATTTGACAAATAGTTTTACGAGAAATCCAAATTTAAGTTGTTGGCTTATATTATCATGTGGAAACTAGTTGGAAAGCTATAAGATCCTTGTAACATCCTGTACTTAACTCTGGTAAAAGCTAATCCAAAAAACTTAATTCTGAACAATTCAATAACTTTGTGCACGAGAGTTATTCACCCCAAATGCGAGTAATAAAAAGTGGGAAACAAAACATATTTTCTTGTACGTGTTCATTTGACAAATAGTTAAAAAAAAAAAAAATTCCAAAACAAAGAGTTCACTTATATTATCATGTTGGAAACTAGTTGGAAAACTATAAGATTCCTGTAAAATTAATCTTCTGGTTTTGTGAACTCTTTTTTTTTTTGAATGGATGAATCAGAGCAATATAAGGCTGAATCTCAGTGGATCGTGGCAGCAAGGCCACAAGGCCACTCTACCACTTACAATACTTGTTGCGTATATAAGTCATCTCCAAAAGGTTCTACCCGCCACCCGATAGGACATCCATTGTAGAGACTCGTGTTTATTTTATCCATAGTTGATATTTATTAAATGCATAATTTTCGGAAAAGGATAATGGAATAACTGTATTTATGTGATTTGGGGTTAAAACGAAGGAATTGATTGTGGAAGGAGGTAATGTGTGATTTGTGGATTTAAGAGTATAAATAGGGGAGATGAGGGAGCATGGGATCATTTTCCCCTCACCCTCACTCACGTCTCTCTCTCCCGGTCTCTCTCTCCAACGCCTCTCTCACTCTCTCTTGCTCTCTCACCGAAATCACTCAAAAACCCACCAATATAACCTTCAATCCTTCGACCTCTACGCGTATTGCGGCCCGTATCCCGTTCATTGGAGCTCGAGGAGGTCGTATCCCGTTCGAATCGAAGTTTTCGGAGAGCTAGGGCTCGTAACTTTGTGGGTTTCGTTCTTCGGCTTTGAGGTAGGGATTCTACCTCTCAATACATGTAGTTGAAGTGTTTTCCTTGCTTGAAATTGTATCCATGGTTGTTGTTGTTGTTGTTGTGGTTGTTGTTGAAGTTCTGAAAATCTGCAGAAAAGCTGCTCGTAAGCCTCCCGTATGGATACGGCCAAAAATCTGTATCCATACGGAACAAGCTGGAAAATTCGTAACCGACCCGTATCCATACGGCTTTTTTTCTCGTATCCATACAGTGGGCTTATCTCCAGAATTCACTGTTTTGCTCCAAAACCCATTGATTTGACCCCCGATCACTTTCAACTCGTTCCAAGTACTTCTAAAACCCTCCTAATCATTGTTGAACACCCTTGTTGGGCTCTTGTGCGTTCTTGGCACTTCCTTACTTTCGTTCGATATAATTTGTCCTAATTATCATATGAACTTGAAATGGAACGAAACGTTATGAAATTTGAGACACACAAAACTTGTTGACACAACGCGTGAACACTCAAGGCCCATCGACGGGTGGGTGCTTGGCAGGGGATATCAGGGTCCCATAAATAGCCTGGCAGGAGCTAATGCTCGTATTGATTATTCAAGGCCCAACCTTCGAGGTGGGTGCTTGGCAGGGGATATCGTGGTCCCATGAATAGCCCGGCAGGAGCTTCGGCTCATGACACATAACGCGAGACGGTTCGAGGTGGGTGCTTGGCAGGGGATATCGGGGTCCCATGAATAGCCCGGCAGGAGCTTCGGCTCATGACACATAACGCGAGACGGTTTGGATATGCGAGATATGATAATGGTTAAAGGTTGAGGGGTATTCTAAATCTCATGGCTTGTTTGTCGGATTGTTGAACCATTTCGATTGTTAGTTGCTTGGGCTATCCTTTGCATACGTCGTATTATCACTTTCGCATTTCTCTTGCATATATTGTCTGCGTAGCATTCCTACTGGGCTAGTGTAGCTCAAGCCTTATTTCTTTTCAGGTAATAACTCTGGACATTAGCGACCATGATTGGAGTGCTTGGGTATCGGACACAACGTTTTGAAAGCTAACATTGTAGAGTTACTTAGGCATCTTTGTAAATTCCTTTTGAAGATGTATTTGTAACTTAAGTGATGGTTCAATTGACTATGGGATATTTTGTAAACTCTAAACTCTTGACCTTTGATGTCTATTCTTATTTGGGGCCGTTGTGCCAAAGATGTAATATTTTTGAACTCTTGGGCTTGGAGTATGGTTATGGGTAATTAATGATATTTTGGTAACGTGCGGATTATTGTGAGGTAATTGCTTAAGAAACTCTTTATATTTTATGTTGAAAATGGTGGTCGTGACAACTTGGTATCAGAGCACTAGGTTTAGAACACCTAGAGACCGTGGGGAGGCATTTCGCCTCATGGGTTCAAAATGTCGCGCCCTCTAACATAAATTGTGCATGCTTGCGTGACTAACATTTATGTGACTACATGGCATTGTGTTTTTGTTATCATAGAGTGGTGTAGAGTTAGTTACCCGTGTTGAGAAGTTGGAGGCTCTGACCTCATTGTAGTGATTGTGGTTGCGATTGTTGGTATTGATATCATTACAGTTGGTGGTCTTGGTCTGTACCATTTGTGGTAAGATGTCTTTTATATGAGATGTTAGATGGGCATGAGTGGTGACAATATTGATGTGTGAGAAAGGATATTTGTTAGCATGTGATAAAAGGGATAGAATGTTGATTTGACTTACGGGATGAGTGTTAGATGTATTTTTAATTGAAATTGCTCGGATTATGTGCTAAGTTAAACCTGTATGAGATGAGCTGTATAGGGTATAAGTATAAGGTGAGTAATATATGCGATGGGAATTGAGTTAGTGCGTGTATTGAATGTGTTTGGAAATGGTAAAGACTTGTTGTGATGAAATTATAGTTGATTGTTGTAGTGGTTGTTATTGAGACAGTTATTGTGAGCATAGGTAGGGCAAGTCGAACCTACATAAGGAGATATGTGTATCTAAGGTTAATATAGGAAAATGAGGGTTATAGGTAGGGTGTTAGAATACAGTTTGTGTCTTCTGGACACCCAGGCGACTACCGATGAGATCCAATTGGAAGAGGCGCTTGATCACCGCATCTTCTGGATGGAAGTCTCGGAAAGTCAACTGGACATTAGGGTTATACATAGGGGCTAGATATCTAGGCTTGGGGTAGATGACTGTCTATAAGAATTTTGTAGAAAATGGAAGCGCTATGGTATTGTTGTTGTCATTGCTGAAATAATTGTCATGGTGATGTCATTATAACAAGATGGTAGGATAACAGTTGTAGTGTTGCTTAGTGAGTTATGTGATTGAAGGAGAACTATATTGATGTATTTGAAGTCGAGTGGTTGACGTGAGTTATGTGGTGGGGAACGTGTTTGAAGTTTGTAAGGATTTATGAATGTGAACTATCGTGGTTGGAAACGAAGTGAAGAGTAGTTGGTGTGTCCTGATTTGAAATGGCGGGAAGCTTGGAGTGATAAATGTGAGAGGGAAACGGAACGTTGTGAGTTGAACGATTAGAGCGTAAAGAAACTGTATGATGTGTGTTCGAAAATGTAGACTAGACTGATGACAGTAGGGGATAGATTGGGGTATGTCGTTGGGATGATAGGTTTGTTTGAGAGAGATTAAGGGATAATGGTGATAGTGATAGTAGTGATGGTGATGGGAATGGTGTGGTTGTTATGATTGAGGTTGAGTGTAATTATGGTGGTGTCTTTGAGAAATATGAATGTCAATATGATTGCTTGGTGGAGAGAAAGAAATTTGTGAGCCGTGAAGTTTGTAGTGGGCGGGATCGTTAGAAGTTATTTGTGTGAGTGGATTCACCTCTTGAGTGATGGGGCGGTAGAAGCCTTAGACGTAACTAGGAGTATAGACATGTTGTCATTTGAAAACCCTAAGTCTTGTGGGCATTTAGGGAGGAGTCAGTCAATTCGTTTGTGTTGGTGTCGAATTTTAGTATAGAAACAATCAATAGTATTGTATTTTAGTTGGTGCAGCTATTGGACACATTGTGTAGGTGCTAGGATGATGAGATGCTGTTAAGTTGTAATGTTGTTGAAATAGAGGAATGATTCGTATTGATTATACGTGCATTTGTGATGTAATGTTTCAATTGTGAATATGAGAAATACGTGATTTGATTTGACTAAATGAACGAGAATGCTCGGGATTGGTAAAGTGAATAGACATCGCGTGAGGTATTACAAGATTAGAAAGAACGAGACTGATATGATTGTGGTTACTGTTGGGTTTGCTAGAGCCATGAGATATGAAGTACTGGGTACCGAACGAGTTAGTTAATATGTGGGTGAATCGGATGTTGTCTGAGCCATTAATTGGTATGGATGGTTTGTTGATATATTTTTCGTGTACGAAATCTATTGTTGTTTAGTGTTAACATATGTGTTTGACTTGATGTGCAATCTCGATGTGTGTAATTTGCTCATAGTTACGGTGCAGGGTAGACATTGATGTGTGCGTAGATTTTGCTACGGGAGAGACTATCTTTAGTTAGAATCTGGAACGTGTCCTTACTAAACTTTATTTGTATGATACGATTAGAAGGTTAGACACGGAAGGTATCTGCAATATGTCAATCCTTAGCTAATGGCTGGTGATAAGAAAAATAGTGAATTTGAGAGTTTGCCTGAACGGTATTGATATTGCGTTGTATTAAGTTACGTAGAGGGGACGCATTTTCATAGAAGTGAGTTTGGGTTAGAAACTAGTAATGATTCAGAGTGGAAAAAGGTGGAGTAGTGTTCGACCCTTAGTTGTGTTTGAATGTTAGATGGATGAAAAGGCATTAGAGGTTTATGTAGAGTTGATATAAGAGTTATGTGGGTAATAGGGATATGAAATGGAGGTAATGGCTGGCAATTTTGAGATATAAGTGTTTCGAGATATCAATGGAGGTTAATTGTGTCCTTATGAGAGGGGAGTGAGTGCCACAAGGCAAGGAGCCATTTGGGAAGTGTCACGGGAGTGGTGTTGCTGTCGATTAATAGCAGTATTAATAGAGATGAATTAGTTGTGAGATGTGTTTATACTTGAAGTCAAGTGAGGGGTTTGAATGATGAGTGAGTGGGTATAGTTGAGCAACGGGTGATGAGTCATTATATGGTTTAAGGATTCTAGGCTTTTAACTTTTGTTCTAGTAGATGTTATTTAAGGTTCTTGGGGTTGGTGAGTAAAGAATTGATTCGTGGGTTGATGTAAATTGGGAAAGATGAAGCTTAGAGTTTAGAATTTGAGTTTTATAAGCAGTTCAAAATGTCCTTCTAGGAAGTTCAAGGGGTATATGGTAAAATGAAACAAAAAGAAGAAGAAGAAGAAGAGAACGTGGAGGTACTATTAGTTGGATTTCGTTACGGGTTTACCGAGGTCGCAAAGGAAGCATGATGCTGTTTGGGTAATCGTGGATCGTTTGACCAAAATCGCTCATTTTTTGCCTATTCGTGTTACCGATTCCGTAGAAACCTTGAGTCGTTTGTATACTCGGGAGATCATCCGTCTTCATGGGATTCCCGTATCCATCGTATCCGATCGTGATCCGAGGTTTACCGTACGTTTTTGGCAGAGTTTGCAAGCTGCTTTAGGCACCAATCTCTTGTTTAGCACCGCCTATCATCCTCAAACCGATGGACAATCCGAGAGAACGATTCAGATTCTAGAAGATATGCTTCGGGCTTGCGTGATGGATTTTCGGGGTAGTTGGGAGGATCACTTGTCGTTAGTCGAATTCACGTATAACAACAGCTATCAATCTAGTATCGAAATGGCACCGTATGATGCTTTGTATGGAAGACCGTGTCGATCGCCGGTATGTTGGACCGAAGTGGGAGAAGCTACACTAGTGGGGCCGGATATGATCACGGAGACCTCCGAGAGTATGAGAGCTATTCGACAACGCCTTAAAGAAGCTCAAGATAGAACGACCGAACAAGTCAAGGTGATTCGCCAAAGATTATTGACCGCGCAAAGTAGGCAAAGAGTTATGCCGATCGTCGTCGTCGCCCGTTGTCCTTTGAAGAAGGGGATCACGTATTCCTTAAGGTATCGCCTCGTAGGGGATTATCACGTTTTGGGAAGAAAGGGAAACTATCGCCGTGTTATATCGGGCCGTTTGACATTATCGAGAAAATTGGGGAGGTTGCGTATCGCTTGGCTTTGCCACCGAAGCTAATGGGTGTCCATGACGTGTTTCACGTGTCTATGTTGAGAAAGTATGAACCGGATCCGTCGCATGTATTAGAGTGGTCCGAACTTGGGTTAGAGGCCGACGCGTCTTATGGGGAAGAACCGACACGTATCCTAGATTCGCGTGACCGAGTTTTGAGGGGTAAGACGATACCACTGGTGCGAGTCTTGTGGAGAAGTCAGAGTAGCGAGGAATCGACATGGGAAAGAGAGGACGAAATTAGGGAGAAATACCCGCACTTATTTCTGGAATGAGCCAATGTGAGTATTTACACTTTGAGCCTTTCGATAATTGACTTGTTGCATGATGATGAAATTGTGAATGTTGTATGCATGCATGATGCATTAGTGGTTAGCTTTGGCATGAAAATTTCGAGACGAAATTTCTTTAAGGAGGGTAGAATGTAGAGACTCGTGTTTATTTTATCCATAGTTGATATTTATTAAATGCATAATTTTCGGAAAAGGATAATGGAATAATCGTATTTATGTGATTTGGGGTTAAAACGAAGGAATTGATTGTGGAAGGAGGTAATGTGTGATTTGTGGATTTAAGAGTATAAATAGGGGAGATGAGGGAGCATGGGATCATTTTCCCTTCACCCTCACTCACGTCTCTCTCTCCCGGTCTCTCTCTCCAACGCCTCTCTCACTCTCTCTTGCTCTCTCACCAAAATCACTCAAAAACCCACCAATATAACCTTCAATCCTTCGACCTCTACGCGTATTGCGGCCCGTATCCCGTTCATTGGAGCTCGAGGAGGTCGTATCCCGTTCGAATCGAAGTTTTCGGAGAGCTAGGGCTCGTAACTTTGTGGGTTTCGTTCTTCGGCTTTGAGGTAGGGATTCTACCTCTCAATACATGTAGTTGAAGTGTTTTCCTTGCTTGAAATTGTATCCATGGTTGTTGTTGTTGTTGTTGTGGTTGTTGTTGAAGTTCTGAAAATCTGCAGAAAAGCTGCTCGTAAGCCTCCCGTATGGATACGGCCAAAAATCTGTATCCATACGGAACAAGCTGGAAAATTCGTAACCGACCCGTATCCATACGGCTTTTTTTCTCGTATCCATACAGTGGGCTTATCTCCAGAATTCACTGTTTTGCTCCAAAACCCATTGATTTGACCCCCGATCACTTTCAACTCGTTCCAAGTACTTCTAAAACCCTCCTAATCATTGTTGAACACCCTTGTTGGGCTCTTGTGCGTTCTTGGCACTTCCTTACTTTCGTTCGATATAATTTGTCCTAATTATCATATGAACTTGAAATGGAACGAAACGTTATGAAATTTGAGACACACAAAACTTGTTGACACAACGCGTGAACACTCAAGGCCCATCGACGGGTGGGTGCTTGGCAGGGGATATCAGGGTCCCATAAATAGCCTTGCAGGAGCTAATGCTCGTATTGATTATTCAAGGCCCAACCTTCGAGGTGGGTGCTTGGCAGGGGATATCGGGGTCCCATGAATAGCCCGGCAGGAGTTTCGGCTCATGACACGCAAGGCGCAACCTTCGAGGTGGGTGCTTGGCAGGGGATATCGGGGTCCCATGAATAGCCCGGCAAGAGCTTCGGCTCATGACACATAACGCGAGACGGTTTGGATATGCGAGATATGATAATGGTTAAAGGTTGAGGGGTATTCTAAATCTCATGGCTTGTTTGTCGGATTGTTGAACCATTTCGATTGTTAGTTGCTTGGGCTATCCTTTGCATACGTCGTATTATCACTTTCGCATTTCTCTTGCATATATTGTCTGCGTAGCATTCCTACTGGGCTAGTGTAGCTCAAGCCTTATTTCTTTTCAGGTAATAACTCTGGACATTAGCGACCATGATTGGAGTGCTTGGGTATCGGACACAACGTTTTGAAAGCTAACATTGTAGAGTTACTTAGGCATCTTTGTAAATTCCTTTTGAAGATGTATTTGTAACTTAAGTGATGGTTCAATTGACTATGGGATATTTTGTAAACTCTAAACTCTTGACCTTTGATGTCTATTCTTATTTGGGGCCGTTGTGCCAAAGATGTAATATTTTTGAACTCTTGGGCTTGGAGTATGGTTATGGGTAATTAATGATATTTTGGTAACGTGCGGATTATTGTGAGGTAATTGCTTAAGAAACTCTTTATATTTTATGTTGAAAATGGTGGTCGTGACATCCATCGCGCAGGCTAACGCCAAAGTGCCTTTGGGGCCCAAATGGCACCTTTGGCTTTTCAACCAAGCACGACACCGCTGTTTTTTGGAACTCATAGAAATGCTAATTAATTCGAAAAGTTGATATTGTGAGTCCAACAACTAGTTTTACAGTGGTACCTCAAGGCTTGCGCCTTGAGCTTTGATGTCCTCCAAGTTACCATGCCAGCCGCCCTTACGATCACGGACGAGACGATACACGTCTTCCGCTTTGGAAGAGCTTGGTACTTGCCCCATCTCAAACTAATGAGATTCAGTACACAGTTTGGAGCCATTGTAAAGGTGGTGATCAGTTGGTGTTAGAGAGAGTGCCGTGTTTTTTGATTCGGAAAAGTCTGTTAATTTAAATTAAGCTTATTAAAATAAATATTTAAAGCTTATCAAAAAAAATTTTGCACAAATAGTCACAGATCCTGCAAAATTTTTGCGGGGCTCATTTTGGATCTCGCAAAGATAATCCGAACCGCTCTTTTTTTTTCTTTCTTAAAATATACTTTTGTGCATTCCTATAAAAAAAATCAACTGAAATCAGAATTTTTCAAAATTCGTAGGGCAAAATTGACGGCTTTGCCCTACGAATTTTGAAAAAATTGGATCGCCCTTCAAATTTTGAAAAAGCTATTACTGATAAACGATTCAGATGATTTTTTTTTATAGGAATGCCTGCCTAAAAAAATTTTAGAAAAGTCAGTTTCGCCCTTTGAATTTTAAAAAAGCTAATACCGATATTGATTCAGATAATTTTTTATAGGAATGCTTGCCTCAAAAAAGTGTAAGAAAAATTAGCTGGTACGGATCATCTTTACGGGACAATTACCTTGCAATTTACTAGATACAAATACTATAATGTGCTAATCAATTTGTAGTTGTCAGAGTGTATACACCCGTTTTTGGCACCCAATCCTAGACGAACGCTGGAAGTCCATTTAATTGAAATTCAATTAAATTGGATCATGAATTGAAGAATTATTGGATTAAAATTAATGGGCCAAAGTAATATGGGTTGGGCCCAGTTAATTTTAGTCCATTTTGGGCTGGAAATTGGATTTATGGGTATTGGGCCATGTTTTATGAAGTTCAGGACAAAGCCTAGTTGCTTATTACGGGAATAAAGGCCTTGCATATGTTAAATGGCCCAATATCAGGATAGCTGTATAGCTATTGGGTTCAACGAGGAGAAGTAGGAACAAATTATTTAAAGAATTGCCACGTGGCCATTTGACCCGGTCAAATGGCCCACGTTCCTTTTTCCCACGGAAGCAGACCCATTACTTCAAGCATTTCCTCTTGCAACTGCAGTTAACTACCCACTCTCGCATGATGGAAGAATAATGGGACACATGGCGCAACAAGATGAGGCCAGCAAATACTTTGGCATGCAAAACCGTGGAAGCTTTTGGCCTATAAATACTAGTTTGCAAGATAGAAAAAGAGTTCCCACACCAATCAAGCTCAACGCTTAAAAACCAAAGCCTTCCCAGCGAAGCAATTATCTCTTTTTCTCACCTTTACTCAATTACTTCACCAAGTAATTCGAGATTCGTCTCTCTTGTATCTCAACTTTGTTATTACGAAACATAATAAAGTTATTCATATCTCTCTCCATCCCTTACTTTATTATTACGATATCGTAAAGTAGTTCTACGTTGTTACTTTCTTTCCTACACGGTTAAGAAATTATTAAGTCCGATCCTCACACGAAGAGACAAAACCACGAACCTTCATTGCAATCCAGCCCTTAGGTTGCAGCGCTATCGCCCTCTCAGATCTAGAAGTCAGAAAAGGGACGCCCAGTCCTTCACGTTGGACGCGACAAGTCCTGCCATGCCCGCTCAGTCCTTGAGCCAGTTCGAAGCTAAACACAGAGTAATATAAGATATAGATGGAGTCAAGATGTACCAACTGGAATTAATTTCACAACATATAACTTTTCGGTGATGATTAATGGTGGAAGTGATCTTGGGGGCAAAGCGTGACCATGTTCTAAAAATGCTAAGAATAAGAAGGAAAAAAAAAAAGTGATTTATACTATACTAACGATGACCCATACTAAGCACGGGATTATAAAAAATATATATTAATAGCGACTTCTATATTTTATGACCTAGCGATGACCCGTGTGCATAGCATGGAGTTATCAAAAAAATGAAGTGATGTCTGTATTTTATGAATATGTAACCGAATTAAATAATCGGTGATCCTCATTGCATCAATAAGCATGAGGTCATTAATCACTAGGTTGTGCAAAATGTCTCTCGACCTATAAAAGGGTGCATCCAATTATTTTTCAAAATAAGGAGAGATCTCGTCACATTTATCGAAATCCAAAGTTTCTACAACATCAATTTGCATACCTACAAGCCAAATATTGATAACTCATCTATCTGTACAAGAAGAAAATCAATAGCCGACATATACTTTTAGTGGGGCCCAAGACTAAATGTGAGGACCCTACAATAAAGTGCGGTGGGGAGAGACTTGAGGCACCGTCTGTTTACCAGTTTTTTCCTTCTCTGGAGCAAATCGACAGAGAACAAAAACAAAAGCAACAAGCCAACAACAAAAAGAAAAGGCGAATACGGCTTGTCTCCACAAACGGATTTGAGGTTCCTTGCCGTATTTCAGGACTTCACCAGAAAAGAAATGGCGAATGAATCAAATGCTATTTTTGGTGGTGATGAATCGACTCGTAAAAGAAAACCGTCACCCGCCAATCTTCAAGAACGGAATCAACCCATCGATTGGGCAGAGTGGATTGATGGTTTAGTGAAGTGGGATGGAGTGGAAGAAAAATAACAAATGGACTTTGTTATTTTTCCAAGGTAGAATTACAATCAAGAAGGACGGATCCTCATTGAAAGTAAGTTAATCCTACTTCTAGGAAGACAAAAATTAAGAACAAAGTTAAAACTTTGATTTGTTGAAGGAGTTTACAATGAAGCCAAAAGAGGCTATTTATAGAAAAAATGTGCAGGAAATAACTTCCTAACTTCTCACTACTCTTCATCTTCCAAGTGTCCAAATAACTTCCCACAAACTCCAAAGTGTATAGAAGCATGTCACTTGTCCAAATAACTTCTCAACAACTTCAAAGTGTGTAGGAAGATGACAAGTGTCCTACATGCAAATACAAACAAATAAAAGAAATAAAAACTAGTTATATTATTAATACGAAATAATAAAATAGGAAGCATTCTCATAATCGCCACCTTCCGGTCGATAATCGACAGGCGGTGAATATATGGTACAAACAATGCCCCCCTTATTCATTTGGGTGAAGTGCTAACGTAACTCAAGTGAATAATTTAACTAGTTTTTAAATCACCCCTTTGTCGATATCAACGGGTGATAACTTTTTACGGTGTGAAACATTGATGTCCCCAACTCAATTGGACAATCAATTGATACTAGAAACGGATCATTTTGGACATACGTGGCCTATCGAATAAAGGCCTATCGATCAAAACTCTAAGAATGGCATATCGATAAAAGGGTTTATGCCATGAGCCTTAATCAAGAACAAGCATTTGTTTACTTAATTTCTCACCCAATATTTGATAATTAAAGAAATGGCCAAACCCATGCACGCAGCAATACGACAAACATTCCCTTAATCAAATTATGGGAGTTGAGATTCTTTCGATAAAGAAAAGGCCAAAACACGCGCGTAGCAAACGACAAACATTCCCTCTATCGAATTAATTCATCCGAGATTTCGGAAAACAAAATCGAAACAAGAGTAAGGGCCAAAAGCAGGTAATAGCCTTTTATGGTGAAAACATTTATGCCCCCAACTCTCGAAGAGTTTTAGATAAATTTTACACTAATCTTTTCACTTTTCGACTGATATAACAAAGCCCCTGAAGGCGTTAAAATCACTGTCGAAAATAACATAACTCTGTCGATTAGTTCCCTTGAAGGAAACTTTGGCCAAACAAATATCAAAGGCTACACCGTGAGCCATTTTAAACACTACAGACTATAGTTGGTCATTTGTATAGTCCTCGACAGAAAAATCTTGTGCCAGCAAGTGGCATTAAGACATACAATTTTTGTATACAGAAAGCCAAAGGCCTAACATCCAAAGATGACAAATGGCCTGTCGATATTCACATGCATGCCATTCGACTGGCCCAAAAACAAAACGGCTTCTGTCTTTTGTGTGTTAGTAAATTCGTGGCTTCTCTGTCGATTCGACAAGGCCAAATCACGTCAAACATTTTTTTTTTAATTTTAACACATAAAGTTAGGGAGGATTCTCTATCGATTCGTTTTTAACCGGAGAAGATAATTGTATGGGATAGGCCATAATGATCTTATCCCTCCTCTGAGCATTGAACTGGCCAACAAATGGCTTTCTTTGCCCATAAATTGTTCAAGCCTTGCAAGGCTTTTCTGTCGAATCATACTCGACTCCCGTCGAGTTTCAACACCAAAGCCATTTACTTTGCATAATTTGGCTTTCTAAAGATGAGTTTGCCCCCATGCAAATTCAATATCAAAAAGAGGGGTACTTCATTTCATAGTTTGGCCAAGTATGTTCTGATTTTGTGTAAAAATATGGAACAAAATTAGCCATTGGCCTTTGCATGTTTGGCCAAAATATGAGTAACCGCCATTTCATTATTGGCTTTTGTTTTCTCCATGAAAATCACCTTTATAATTTTCCACATCTCTGAATAATGGGTAGGAAACCATTATCATAATTAACGGGATTGGGGCAATCTCAAATCAATTGATGCCCCCCAGTGAATGGTCTAAATTATGGCCAACGTTTCCTTTTCTGTTTGAACAGAGACCAACTATTACAATTTCACAAATGGCTTCTCAAGCCATCTCAAGCCATTTATAAGCCATACCCTTTCAAGGCTTGTACCGGGTAAAGCGCATACATACGGGGAAACAATTTATGAGCAAAAGGCCAACTTTTGGCCAAAGATCTTCTAATTGCCCTTTTATTTCTGAACACAAAGAATGTTCGACTGATCATAATGCCTTTTTTTTTTTAAAACAGAATTGATCAAAATTTGTTAACCCCCAGATAATTTCAAAAGTTGGCCAATAAATGGCCGGTTTTCAATTCATATTACACTTGCTTCTTCCAGAAATCATCCATGATCCATGTATGCAAACAGATTCAAGAATTGGCCATTAATCGAGCCATTATCCACTTTCTGTCGCTTCTTTTCTTTTTCCAGAATGATTTAAGAATTGCTCAAGCCTTGCAAGGCTTTTGTGAACCAATGAGTGGCCGTTATTCAATTTCTGCAAATTGTTGAAGCCTTACATGCAAGGCTTTCATTTTCACATACGATCATTGCCATCACTTCCGATTTAGTAATGATTGCCCTCCTTCTAACGCCAAAATTGTTTACTAGTTTTTTCCTTCTCTGGAGCGAATCGACAGAGAACGAAAACAAAAGTAACAAGCCAACAACAAAAAGAAAAGGCGAATGCGGCTTGTCTCCACAAATGGATTTGAGGCTCCTTGCCGTATTTCAGGACTTCACCGGAAAAGAAATGGCGAATGAATCAAATGCTATTTTTGGTGGTGATGAATCAACTCGTAAAAGAAAACCGTCACCCGCCAATCTTCAAGAATGGAATCGACCCATCGATTGGGCGGAGTGGATTGATGGTTTAGTGAAGTGGGATGGAGTGGAAGAAAAATAACAAATGGACTTTGTTATTTTTCCAAGGTAGAATTACAATCAAGAAGGACGGATCGTCATTGAAAGTAAGAAAGTAAGTTAATCCTACTTCTAGGAAGACAAAAATTAAGAACAAAGTTAAGACTTTGATTTGTTGAAGGAGTTTACAATGAAGCCAAAAGAGGCTATTTATAGAAAAAATGTGCAGGAAATAACTTCCTAACTTCTCACTACTCTTCATCATCTTCCAAGTGTCCAAATAACTTCTCACAAACTCTCCAAAGTGTATAGGAGCATGTCACTTGTCCAAATAACTTCTCTTCGACTTCAAAGTGTGTAGGATGATGACAAGTGTCCTACATGCAAATACAAACAAATAAAAGAAATAAAAACTAGTTATATTATTAATACGAAATAATAAAATAGGAAGCATTCTCATAATCGCCACCTTCCGGTTGATAATCGACAGGCGGTGAATATATGGTACAAACACCGTCACGTGGTGCCCCAAGGGCACTAAATAATGTCTCTGAGGGTTGACAGCTATGGGGTTTTGGCAAGATGAAAATGAGCAGGGTAATGAAAAAAATTCGTTGTTAAATTCAGGAGTTGATATATATATCGGAAATAGTAATTGGTTAAAACACAATCTTAACCACAAAACTGCTACATAGAATATTTGAATTCAAATGGAGTCACTCTAGCCAGTGGATTTGACCAATTCCATAAAAGCATGGGAAGTGCTGGCTAATAGGGCTTTTTCAAATTCTTAATTAACTTATTGTTTGGATTAATTAGATATTTTAGAATATAATTAATGCGTATAGAAAGGAGTCTGGTTCTGTATATATGTTGGGCTATTCCTCAAGATCTAGTATGAAAAAACGGAACTTGAGATGGAGTTGAGAGTTGAGACCAAACAAGTTGGACTACTTCTTACATGAACGAGGAGATTAAGTTTGATCGACGTCAAATTTTACGACGTTGATCAAGGAGATGAGTTTATTCAATTTACTTATGGGCTATTGAGTTGTAATTATATTTGGTTTCTAGGTTGAGTGTTCAATTGGTTTTGGGCAGAGTGTCCAAGATTATTAGGCCTAGAAAATGGCTAAACTAAGATTATTAGTACTACGAGAAATGACCAGCCGGTCTAGTTTTTCAATTTCATAGTCCACCAAGTCCTTGCTTTATAAGTGCAATGCCTTAGATTTTGTGGGGGTAATTTTACATTTTTACCCCAATTTAAATAACAACAAATGAAGGCACAATGACATTCATAACAGCGCTTACAGCCCTTTTACCAGTGAAGGTGAGAAAAGAAAAAAGAGGGGAGTGGTCTCTCTTATTAGTGAGAAAAGAGAAGAAAGAGTTGTGGTTTCTCACCCACCCATCCAAACGATCGTGAGAAATCAAACTCTCTCCACATCTCCGGCGACCTGAAACTCTCTGTTTCTCTCTTCTCCAGCGACCAAACATCATCTCCGGCAACTTGAACTTCATGATCTCCAACTCAATTTTGATCACAAAAGTAGCTTCTCCTTGATGAGACGAAGACAATGGTGCAAGTACGACGACGGTCCGACGAGAGGGTAAACCACACGTGCTGTCAGAAGTTGCGCGAGTGAGATCTACTTTCACTCACGCGCCTCACTCTCTCCCTTTCTCACGGAATCTCGCCACTTTTGACGAGAAATGGAACTGGGGTGTGAGGGGGTTCTCGTCTCCCTCCTTCTCTCACCTTCTGGGCCTTCCAAACGAGGGAGAGAATCACTTCTCCCTCCGTCCCCTTTCTTTTCTCTTGAAAACCCCTGTTCCAAACGAGCTGTTGGGGTTTCAAATCTCTCCCTCTCCCTCTCCAATCATGGCGTCCGCTCCCGTTCAAGGCCCACGCCTAGCCTCCTTCAAGACCGAGTCTGACGTCGACAACAAGCACAAGGAAGACATCCGTCGCGCCAACATGGCAGCCTGCCAGGCCGTGGCCAACGCCGTCCGGACCAGATAAGGCCTCGAGGCCACCATGGACAAGATGATCAACAACGACGCCACCTCCCTCGACAAGATGGAGGTCCTCTAGCCCGCCGCCAAGATCGTCGTCAAGCTCTCCAAGTCCCAGGACGTCGACAACAAGTGCAAGGAAGAAATCCGCTGCGCCAACATCGCGGCCTGCCTGGCTGAGGCCGACGCCGTCCGGACCGGCCTGGACCTGGACAAGATGATCAACGACGACGCTACCTTCCTCAACAAGATGGAGGTCTTCCGGCAGCCCGCCGCCAAGATCCTCGAAGACCTCTCCAACGTCGCAGGACGCCAGGGATACGGCTCGGAGGTACCTGATGAGTGCGGCGGAGGACGTGTACGGATTGAAGGTCGAACTTTTCGATTGATGGTGGAAGCGGCCGCTGCCGACGAAGAACTGGTGGTTGACAACGTTGTTGTCTCGTTGGGTTTTGCAGTAACCCAATTTGGCTTCAAAAGTCAAACTTTATTCAAATATTTTTACATACTTGATAATTTTGCGTCAAACTTTTGTGACTTATTGATTCGTCACGATGAAAAGAATCGGAAAAGTAAAAAATTACGATCGAAACTCATAATTTTTTTCAAAAAGACAAGAATAAGTAAAAAAAAAAAAGTTCTCTTATTGACTTATTTTTGTCTTTATTCAAAAAATTATGAGTTTCGATCAAAATTTTTTATTTTTCCAATTCCTCTCGTCGAGACGAATCAATAAGTCACAAAAGTTTAACGCAAAACAAACAAATGCAAAAAAATTTCAAATAAAGATAAAAAAAATAAGTTACCCTACTTTTCAATCCAAACCCACCCTAACTCGTGAGCGGCGGTTGTTCTTTTTTTTGTTCAATCTTAGGAGTATAATTTAAGAGTTAAACCTGTGGACCTGTGGTGGAAACCTTTGGTTTTACCGGTTACGGTCCTACCAAGCATTTTTGTTATAATCTCAATCATGCCTCTTGTAGGACCCGCACAATATTACTATTTTTACAAAAAATGAGCTGGATCGGACAACAATAGTTATACTCCTATTAAAAATTGAATTTCGGTTAGAAAATGGACAGTGGACAGTTTAACTTTAAAATCTATGGCTGTTCATTTTATAAACAAAAATTCAAGTTTTGATATACCTATCGATATCAAACCAAGCAGATTTTTTTTTCTTCATAAATATACCCAACAAAATGAACGATTTCAGATTATAACAAAAAAAAGTCTTGTGAGGCCCACAAGCGGTGGTAGAAACCACGTTATTTCCAACTCTAACGAATAGAATTTATACTCTCATAATTTTAACTGTTAGGTTTTTTTGTATTGCTTAAGTGTTTCATGAATTTGACACTGTATATTGTGAATTTGATATTGTTAATTGTGAATTTAAATAGAATTTTAGGCTGTCAATTGTGAATTTAAATCGAAATTAACACTGTTAATTATTGGTACTCAATATTGATCTTATTAGATAGATATCTATGAGTAGATTTCGAATAAATAAATTTTATGGAAAAAAAATATGTAGAATAAATGTTATAAATATTTTAAAATTTGTTGAGAGAGAGAGAGAGAGAGAGGACAGCAGATTGTTTTAATGTGTGGGTGAAGGTTGTATGGGCGAAGGCTATTTTTGGAAGGATTTCGATGGTGTTAATGCGCTAGTTGGTGAAGGTTGTATGGGCGAAGGGTATTTTTGGAAGGATTTCGATGGTGTTAATGCGTGAGTTGGTGAATGTTGTATGGGCAAAGGGTATTTTTGGAAGGATTTTAATGGACAGGACTTAGTTGGCTATGGTCTTCTTTTGAAATTAGTAGATAGGACCTATTGGGACATTGTCCACCTACATAGGATCGGCCCAGAAGAACACTACATGTATTCTACAACTTTTCTTCTCAATGATGTTCAATTGACCACTTTCTCATGGCTGTACAGCTACCTCTGCTAAACAAATAGTCGTAGAAGAGCATCTCCAGCGTTCATCCCTTTTTTTTTAACCCAATTTTGAGTAAAATTTTGGGTGAAAATCCAATTTGGGAGAGAGTATCTCCAATGGTAAAACCCATTTTTTAACCAAATTTATTTATTTTTAAATATTCAATGGCATATATGTAAATAAGAGAGAGGAGAAGCTCAATCAACAAAGCTCTCTGGTGGTGAAGCTCAACACAGCTCCCGCAATGCTCGGCAGCTCCGGTAGAACTCAGGTACAACCGTACAAAGCTCCGACAATTGATCATGTCCATCCTCTCATCTCGAACAACTCTTCAACTGGTATATGTAATTTGGCTCATGTTTACTCTAGTTTCAGACCTCTAAAGGCAAAAAAAAATGGCGCTCTCTCGTCTTCAGTCTCGTCTGGTCTCATCTCTCGCTCTCTCTCTCAAGAACCAAAAAACCCAAAAATGGGTATCCCTGGCTTGTTCAGATTTGGGTAAAAAAAATGGGTAAAACCCAAAAATGAAAGAAAAGTTTAGATCATGATTGGAGATGGGTTTTTGAGCCTAAATTTTGAGTTTGGGTCTTGAAATGGGTGAAGACTGGAGATGTTCTAATGATCTTGGGAACTCATAGGACAAAATAGACACCTCTCGTTGTAATTTAACTCTAACCAGTAACATCTTATCTATGACAGAGCGAAGAACTAATTAAAGGCGGGCATATTATTTCCAGAGATCCGTAAAACCCAACATGCCGATCTTGAAACTTAAAACACATGCTCAAGGCAATTTCGAATACAAATCCCAAAAGATAAAAAAGATAAACGAAGCGAAGGCTCAAAAGATGCAGAATAGCAGCACAATGATACCACAACATGAGTATGTTTCAATACAGCTTTCCATCCAAAAACGAAAAAATCAACATTGACATGCAGACTTCAGCCTCGAGGATACGGCCACGTATGGTATACAAGAAGTTACAACAATAGTTACATTATAAACTTGATTGACATCATCACACTAGAACGAAGAAACCAATTATTGCTGGTACTTTGGTACATGTCTATCTTCAACAGCATATCCACACAAAAGGTATACAAGTTTAACTACTGAGTGTTTCCTGGATTTTGCACACATACATGGGAAGATGCCTTGCAGACGATAACTTCAGAAACATTCAGCAACCCTTAACCTGGCATATTTCCACCTGCAAAATTTAAGATGACAGATTGATTTCATTTAGTTCACGTTATTAAATTCTTACTCAATAGTCAATATTACTGTACAATTTTTCATTTGGTAGGAGGGAAGTGGGGAGGGGGATTTGGGCTATCGGAATCCTCGTGTTTCCAATTATATTGCTGATCTCCCCTTAAGTGTTGGGGTGTTACCTACTACTGCTAAAGTTTTCATGGTTGCAACTTGCAACACTAACCTTTCCTCTATGCTAGTAACAACACGAGGGCTTGGAGACATCCCATATGTTACAGGCAATCTATATCTAAAGATTCTAAACCGTAAGAGAGGGAACAAGATGATAAAGCTTCAAACTTCATGTTGACATGGTGACTTGAAAACCATACGTGGTGTCAGCAAATACTTTCAGAATTCAGAATGCGTTAGCACCAGTTGTTTGACTGAAATAACAATGAAGGCTACAAAGAATCAATGTAAGGGGAAAAAATCCGCTTAGTGCTAACTCTAGCTTTTTGGTAAACAGCTTCACGTGCCTCCTCGCCGGAACCCTAGCCCTTCGCCGGAACCCTAACTGCAAAACAGACAAGGGTGAGCGCACCTTTGCCTTTCGTGGCAAAGGCCCTCCGATGCCTAAGTTAGTATCACGTACTAGCAGAAAAACCCTAACTATCAGTAGGTAAATAACTCGATTGCAGTAGACTGCGTACCTTTCACCTTTAGGTTTACCTTGTATTTATAGATTCACAGATGCTTGTTGCCCAAGTATCCGTGTTGCCCTAGGTTTCCTATCTCATACAGGAAACCCATAATATCTTGGATTCTCGTTCCCTTATCAGTTCATTACCTTAGTCCTTTTAGGACTCTTTTCCATAACTGACCGAACATCCCATTCCCGTTGGATCTCTCTCCTGGATCCTATATTCTCGGGATCCCATTCCTTTACGGAACCAATTGTAATGGAACCTCCTAGAGTATTCCCTCTGCTCCAGCACTTGATTGGAGTTCTTCCCTTGTTCGGCTATCTCATCGCCGAACAACTACTTGGACCAACGTCCTCTCAGAAGCTCTCCTCCTGTTCGGCCCTTTTGGACCAGAAACAAACTTCTTGGACCAACAACTTCACGTACCAACGTCATCTCAGGACCTCTCCTCCTAATCGGCCCTTTTGGACCAGAAACAAACTTCTTGGACCAACAACTTCACATGTCACTGGTCCTTTATCAATCTCTTGGTCCAATAACTTCTCATGTTTACTGGACCTTGACCCCATACAGACTTCCTGGACCAATGACATTTCATATCGTTGGTCCATATTGCCGACCACCGGCTTGCACGACGACTATCCCCATCATATTTACACCATGGTCCCACGTACCACGTGTTCGGGCCCTGTTTGGCCTTGTTCGGGAATACCTCCCTACAATTGCTCCCCAGCTTTACTCGTTATTTATTACCCAAATGACGAGCAAAGCTCTTAAGGACCGAGCAGATTCGTCCTGCTTCTGTACCTTTATTCGTGGCACATATCTTACTTCCCATATTAGATGCAAACAGATGTTTCCGTGAAACGAGACGCACAAACGGCGTCCGGGGTGACATTTCACGTACGTCACCCTACTAACTTGGGTACTCAGGGAATCTCGTCCCCAATGCAGACCCACATTTCGTTTTGCTAAGTTCACTCATTTTTCAGCAAATCTTTTTGCACTCTTGCTAAGTTTGTTCGTACTTAGCATTGACCCTAGGTCATTCCGTATCTTCGCAGTTTCTTGATATTCAGTATTTGCTTTGGCCCAAAGTTTTCTCGTACTTCAGCGAATTCCCAGCAATACTCTAGGAGTACTCGTACTAGTCCCAATTCTTAGCCGAACATGGTTGCTTCAGGCATTCGATGCCAAGACCTAGGTCTCCTTTGCACCCAACCTATCTCGGGCTCAGCTTGTAGCCAAGGCTTAAGTTTTGTCGATTTTTGACATTCCTTACTGCCTTGGCCTAAGCATACTCATTCTTAGCCAATCCACTGTCATGTCTAGGTTTATGTCGTACCTAGCTTATCTCAGGCTTTGCTCACATGAGAGCAATGTTCGTTGCTTGGGCCCCAAACCTTTTCGTGCTTGGGCCTTTGTCATGATTCAAGCAATGTTCACTGCTTGGGCCCCAAGCCTTTCCGTACTGGGGTCTATTTTTGACATTCTACGTTGTCATAGGTTTATTCGTACCTATGTTCAATTTAGCTCATGGTCACCCAAATTTTTGTGCTTGGTTATTTTTTCAATTCTAGGCACTTAACTTCTGCCATTGTTTATGCTTGACACAGCCAAATAGTTTTTTTGAACTATTACTGTTTGAGCCTATGCATGCTCGGCGAATCATCTAAGTTCATTCGTACTTAGGTAGCAGCCCAAGTGCATTCGTACTTGGGCTTTTCTCAGCATTATTCGTTGCTATGAGACTAAGTGTATTCATACGTAGCTAAATCTCAACATTATTCATTGCCTTTTGTGAGGCAAATTTCTTTTAATCGCCTCTTTGGCCCTATTCGTGGCCAAGCTCTTTCACACTCAGCAGATACTTAGCAATCTTCATCGCTCTTGCATAAATATTTTAATCATTATCCAAGCTTATTCGCACTTGGTATGCCTAAGTATATGCATACTTAGGTTTCGCTCGTACTTGTTCATACTCGGTGAACTGTCTTTTGTCCATACTCAGGTATTGCCCAAGCTTAATCACCCTCGGTAGACTGCCCAAGTTTATTCGTACTGAGGTATATCCTGTGTTTGATCATACTCAATCGAATTTCGGCACCGTTCATGGTCATGGCCTAACTTTACTCATATTTAGCCAAACTTTGAGTTTGATTGCACTCAATCTGATTGTGGCATATTTTATCGCCATGGCCTAAGTTTATTCATACAATTAGCCAAATTCAGAGTTTGATCGTTTCCAACGAATATTTTTGATGAATGCTATTTGCTCCCCAGGATGGAGAAAAAGTATCCTTAGCTTGTTCTTGCCGGGACCGAACAAGTACAATATTCGTGCTGGAAATAATTTCTTTCGAGCAATTTTATTCATAATTCTACCGAAGCAACTCGTAGCTTAAGAGAAATGTTGAACACTACCTCTTCTTTAAGTAATCCCATTACTTGACGTTATTTTGACTGATGGCCCTTCGTGGCTAGAATATAACGTGCTCGGACGCCGATCGCAGCTGCCCAAATTTCGTATGAGCTTCATAAGTATTTCATACCTATCGACCTTATGTATCTCATACATAAGCTTAAGTTTTTCATTCTTAGATACTTCCGTGTCTATACTTGGCAACTCTCAAGCATAGTCGTCGTTCGCGCACGACTCAATCTCGTGCTTGTTCATGCACATATAATTAAGTGTTATGAATAAACCTTCCTATGTGCATTCGAGCATAAACTTAAGTGTTTCATACTTAGCAAGTTCCTAAGTTTCTTATACTTAGTATTGTTGTGCTTACATGCACACACCCTAGTTTCGTGTGTTTATTCATACACATCTAAGCATTCGTACGTAGTCGGGCTTGTGTGTTCCTTCATACACCTCAATCGTACTCAATCCCTACCGGATCTATTTACAGACCTAAACCCTTCGTGCCTGGCCAATTTCGTGCGTTCATTCATACACATTTTTTGTACTGTGCTTGCTCACCCAAGTGTTTCATACTTGACAGACTCCTAAGTGTATTCATACTTTAGATAAATCTGCATATTCTCGTATGCTCCCCAAGTTCGTCGTACTTGGAAATATGTGCATATTCACGTATGCAACCCAAATATCTCGTACTTGGGTATATTCTGAGTTAGATCATACTCAATCAAATTCTGGTATTATTCATTGCCATGGCCTAAGTTTACTCATACTTAGCCAAATTTGGAGTATAATCATACTCCATCGGATTTTGGCATTACTCATTGCCATGACCTAAGTTTATTCATACTTAGCCAAATTTAGAGTATGATCGTACTAAATCGGATTTCGGCATTACTCATTGCCATGTCCTAAGTTTATTCATACTTAGCCAAATTTGGAGTATGTTTGCACTCCATTGAATTTTGGCGTCACTCATTACCATGGCCTAAGTTTATTCATACAAAGCCAAATTCGGAGTATAATCGTACTCTATCGGATTTTGGCATTATTCATTGCCATGGCCTAAGTTTATTCATACTTAGCCAAATTTGGAGTATGATCGGACTCCATCGGATTTTGGCATTACTCATTGCCATGGCCTAAGTTTATTCATACTTAGCCAAATTTAGAGTATGATCGTACTCAATCGGATTTCGGCATTACTCATTGCCATGGCCTAAGTTTATTCATACTTAGCTAAATTCGGAGTATGTTCGCACTCCATTGAATTTTGGCATCACTCATTGCCATGGCCTAAGTTTATTCATACAAAGCCAAATTCGGAGTATGTTCACACTCCATTGAATTTTGGCATCACTCATTGCCATGGCCTAAGTTTATTCATACAAAGCCAAATTCGGAGTATAATCGTACTCAATCGGATTTCGGCATTACTCATTGCCATGGCCTAAGTTTATTCATACTTAGCCAAATTCGGAGTATGTTCGCACTCCATTGAATTTTGGCATCACTCATTGCCCTGGCCTAAGTTTAGTCATACAAAGCCAAATTCGGAGTATAATCGTACTCCATCGGATTTTGGCATTTATTCATTGCCATGGCCTAAGTTTATTCATACTTAGCCAAATTTTGAGTATGATCGGACTCCATCGGATTTTGGCATTATTCATTGCCATGGCATAAGTTTATTCATACAAAGCCAAATTCGGAGTATAATCGTACTCCATCAGATTTTGGCATTATTCATTACCATGGCCTAAGTTTATTCATACTTAGCCAAATTCGGAGTATGATCGTACTCCATCGGATTTTGGCATTATTCATTGCCATGGCCTAAGTTTATTCATACTTAGCTGAATTCGGAGTATGTTCGCACTCCATTGAATTTTGGCATCATTCATTGCCATGGCCTAAGTTTATTCATACTTAGCCAAATTCGGAGTATGTTCGGACCCCATCGGATTTTGGCATTATTCATTGCCATGGGCTAAGTTTATTCATACTTAGCCAAATTCGGAGTATGTTCTCACTCCATTGAATTTTGGCATCATTCATTGCCATGGCATAAGTTTATTCATACTTAGCCAAATTCGGAGTATGATCGGACTCCATCGATTTTTAGCATTATTACTTGCCATGGCCTAAGTTTATTCATACTTAGCCAAATTTTGAGTTTTTTTCGTACTCAATCGGTTCTCAAGTTTTTTTCTTAAGTCGTATTCGTACTTTAACTTGAAAAACAATATTTCAAATCAAATTTCGTTTTATTGCTTCATTCCAAGTTTATTCGTACTTAGATGCACACTCTCCCTGCTCCCCAGTATGGAGGCAAATTAAGTGTCTTTGGGTCCATACTTAGCTTAGTCGTGCTAGGACCGAATAAAATTTCTTAATTCCGTCACAAAGCTGCTCATAGCTGAATAATTTCTATGGAATTTTGATCATAATTCTCTTATAGCAACTCATAGCTAAAATATAAATTGCAATAAGTAATTCCACTACTTATCTTTATATTCCATGGCATATGCATTGGATTCCCATCCAAGACTTTGAGGCGATAAGCTTCAATCTCAGCTATCTCTGTAACCTTGTATGGTCTCTCCCAATTCGGACCAAGCTTCCCATTCGTGGGATCTCATGCAAAAACTTCCTTAGTTTCTTAGCCTTTGGGCACTTCGTAACCCAACCAACAAGGCTTTGTATTCTACCACATTATTCGAAGCATTGAGCTTTAGCTGAACAACCAGTTCTAGCATCACAACCTTAGGAGAACATATCATAATTCGTGCTCCTGAATCTTGAACTGTAAACATATAATTTTCACTCCTCTTGATCCTGCTCGGTAGATTCCTTCCTTCATCGTAATCACTCCCGCGTGGGTTTATTACGAGAGCATCGTTGTCCGATAACTATACAATTTCCAGGTTTCTGTCCATAAAGGTGCTTGGCCCTTTGGTTTGTTGCCTATTCGAGCACTACCTGAATTCTCCACCTTTCGTAGGCATCTATACCAGTCTTTGATTTCTTGCTCACGTTTTTTTATACGCTAAGCAATTTCTTCAATACTACATTCTTTCTCTTTAAGACCTTTCGTAGTCTCGAGTACGTTGTGATCGCCTAACAAATTTAGACCGATCCTCATGATCATCTAACAGATTCAGATTGGCCTTCGCGAGAGCCTAACAAATTTGTACTGCTCTATGCGATTGCCTAAACAATTTAGACTACTCCGTGCAATTGTATAGAAATTTTGAATTGCTCTGCATGGTTGCCTAGCAGATTCAGACTGCTCCTTAGGATTGCCTAGCAGATTCAGACTACTAAGTGCAATCGCCTAGCAGGTTCAAACTACTCCTTAAGATCGCCTAGCAGATTCGGACTGCTCTGCGCTGCTATTGAGCAGATTCGTGGAGCAGATTTTGACTGCTCCTTAGGATTGCCTAGCAGATTCAGACTGCTCTGTGCAATCGCCCGGCAGGTTCAGACTGCGCTGCTATCGAGCAGATTCAAACTGCTCCTTAAGATCGCCTAGTAGATTCGGACTACTCTGCGCTACTGCCTAACAAATTCAAACTGCTCTGCGCGGTCGCCTAGCAGGTTCAGACTGCACTGCACTGCGCGGCTGTGAAGCAGATTTTGACTGCTCCTTAGGATTGCCTAGCAGATTCAGACTGCTCTTTGCAATCGCCTAGCAAGTTCATATTGCGCTGCTACCGAGCAGATCCAGACTGCTCCTTAAGATTGCCAAGCAAATTCAAACTGCTCTGTGCTGCTACCGAGCAGATTCAGACTACTCCTTAAGATCACCTAGCAGATTCAGACTGCTCTGCTACCGAGCAAATTCAGACTGCTCCTTAAGATCGCCTAGCAGATTCGGACTGCTCTGCGCTGCTGGCTAGCAGATTCAAACTGCTCTGCGCGATCGCCTAGCAGGTTCAGACTGCACTGCGCTGCGCGGCTGTGGAGCAGATTTTGACTACACTTCGAGATTACCTAGCAGATTCAGACTGCTCTGCTACCGAACAAATTCAGACTGCTCCTTAAGATCGCCTAGCAGATTTAGACTACTCTGCTACCGAGCAAATTCAGACTGCTCCTTAAGATTGCCTAGCAGATTCAGACTGCTCTGCTACCGAGCAAATTCAGACTGCTCCTTAAGATTGCCTAGCAGATTCGGACTGCTCTGCGCTGCTGCCTAGCTGATTCAAACTACTCTGCGCGGTTGCCTAGCAGGTTCAGATTGCGCTGCTACCGAGCAGATCCAGACTGCTCCTTAAGATTGCCTAGCAGATTCGGACTGCTCTGCTACTGAGCAAATTAAGACTGCTCCTTAAGATTGCCTAGCAGATTCGGACTGCTCTGTGCTGCTGCTTCAGACTGCGCTGCGCGGCTGTGGAGCAGATTTTGACTGCACTTCGAGATTACCTAGCAGATTCGAACTGCTTTGACTTCCATCTCGGCACCTTGATTAGCTCCCCCAATCCTAGGAGCATACAATATTGAAGGACTTGCTCATAGCCCTACTCAACGCCTTCTCAGGAGCACCAGGCAAAAAAAGGTGTCCTCTCATTTTCCCTCTTGGATCATCCTCCATTCGCGGAGTCTTTACGCTTCTAGAAAACATTGTTGATCTCAAAGAATTACTCCGTTTTGTATTAGATTTCTCGAATCTCTCTCTCATGCTTTTTAGCATACCCCTTGAGTTCATCCTACCATTTTATCCTTAGAACTCTAGGACCGAACCAGCGAGTGACTCGTACCCGCCAAGCCATTCCTTTACTCCACCAGCGGCTTTTTCGGAGCCTGTAGTGGCGTTTTGTCACGACCCCCTCAAAACCATGCGTGTTCTTTGGGTCGTATGGCTCTTCTTCCATCATGGTTTCAATGGGAATTCTATCGTTTCCCACAGACGGCGCCAATTGTAAGGGGAAAAAATCCGCTTAGTGCTAACTCTAGCTTTTTGGTAAACAGCTTCACGTGCCTCCTCGCCGGAACCCTAGCCCTTCGCCGGAACCCTAACTGCAAAACAGACAAGGGTGAGCGCACCTTTGCCTTTCGTGGCAAAGGCCCTCCGATGCCTAAGTTAGTATCATGTACTAGCAGAAAAACCCTAACTATCAGTAGGTAAATAACTCGATTGCAGTAGACTGCGTACCTTTCACCTTTAGGTTTACCTTGTATTTATAGATTCACAGATGCTTGTTGCCCAAATATCCGTGTTGCCCTAGGTTTCCTATCTCATACAGGAAACCCATAATATCTTGGATTCTCGTTCCCTTATCAGTTCATTACCTTAGTCCTTTTAGGACTCTTTTCCATAACTGACCGAACATCCCATTCCCGTTGGGTATCTCTCCTGGATCCTATATTCTCGGGATCCCATTCCTTTACGGAACCAATTGTAATGGAACCTCCTAGAGTATTCCCTCTGCTCCAGCACTTGATTGGAGTTCTTCCCTTGTTCGGCTATCTCATCGCCGAACAACTACTTGGACCAACGTCCTCTCAGGAGCTCTCCTCCTGTTCGGCCCTTTTGGACCAGGAACAAACTACTTGGACCAACGTCCTCTTGGACCAACGTCATCTCAGGACCTCTCCTCCTGTTCGGCCCTTTTGGACCAGAAACAAACTTCTTGGACCAACAACTTCACGTCACTGGTCCTTTATCAATCTCTTGGTCCAATAACTTCTCATGTTTACTGGACCTTGACCCCATACAGACTTCCTGGACCAATGACATTTCATATCGTTGGTCCATATTGCCGACCACCGGCTTGCACGACGACTATCCCCATCATATTTACACCATGGTCCCACGTACCACGTGTTCGGGCCCTGTTTGGCCTTGTTCGGGAATACCTCCCTACAATCAACATGCCTAAACGGTTGCCACATTCATGTAGGACATGCCAAGGACACATAAATAAAGGGAAACATGGGGTACATATGGGACATGCCAAGAGGCGTATTGAAACAATTATATCACTAGGGGTTGTCTACAAGACACGTCAGGGACACACCTCAATTGAGACACCTGTGGACACCATGTGGTCACTTCATAACATATCAAACTTATTTTGGGAATCAAATGGCGGCAAACTTAACCCGCTTTGTTGTTAGTATTTTGATGGTCAAATTATACCAAATTAGTGCTAGATATTGTTCTTTTGCTAAGTTAATTTTCCTTCATTTTGGTTGTTCGATGATATGTTATTGGCCACTTATCTTTTTATTTTAGCTGTAGTTTATGACTTGCCTTTCACTGTGTTCGTGTCCCGTATCCGTTTTCGCATCTGGGTCCTTGTTCGGACTTCTAAGGGTAAAGGCCATACTATTCCTTGTGATAAATAATCCCACTAGACTAATAGTGGGAGAATTAATAACACGACATCCTTATAGTATAGTACGTCCCATATTCAGTGGGACTTTATATCTGCCATATTTCTCAATCCTACTCACAAGAAAATGTAACCAAAAGCATAAAATATGATCCTCTAGGACTTGTAGTCCAAGTTGACAAACCCATTAGAAGTCTTTGAGTGGTGAGAAATGATGAGAAAAGAAACGAAAGGAGACTCATGTCAATCATTGAGGTAAATAAGAGAAAAAGAAATTGTGAGAAATGAAGAAAGATGATAGATTTTGATTATTCCATTCTGTTTTCATGTTTTTTTTATCGGCAATTATTCAGTTTTTTTGCTCGCCAAATCTCACCCAAAAAAAGAGATTTCTTGAGAAGCCCAATCCTCTTTTTCTCCCCCTTTCTCACAAGTCAAAGAGGCTGTTAATACAGATGAATGGGGACTAGATTTGAACACCAAATAATTCTGTTTTAGTATGGGAAAATGATATCAATAGGTGTGTTAAAGGTACGAAAAGCTCACCAACCACATACATGCTTCACAATATCCTGCTTCGGTGGATTAAACAGCATAGAGCCGTACAATCTGGTCAATCTTGGTACGACACACAGGACAACCCCACTTCTTGCCTTTGATCTCATTCAAACATGACATGCATCCAGCCATGTGCCCACACGGAATGCAAGCCCCCTCGACAGGAGCATCCAAGCATATCACACACGATGAAGAAGCACCACCTCCATCTTCCTTCCCTTCATCAGCCTTAGCAGGAATTAAGTTCTCCACTACGGGGGAAGACAACTCAATAGGGCTAAAATCAACTGATGGATATTGAACTGGACCATCATCTATGACTGCATCCTCAATAGGTGGGGCAGACGGGAGTGAAGAAGAGGAAGTTTCATTTTGATTCTGAATGAGTTGAATTGGATTGCTACTTGGACCGACTTCTTGGATTTCGGACCCACTGGTAGTTCCTTTTCGAGGAGGGGCTGGTGAGGTGGCCCACCCACTTCCACTTTGACTGCTGGAGGATGTGCTTGCTCCAGACTTAGGGTTAGCATCAACATAAGGTGGTCTTGATTCCATTGCAGATTGGGTTGAGGCATTGAGTGCCATAGCTAATTCTATGTCTTCTGCAGATGATGGAGCGGTTGCTGGAACAACTGGTGCCTGAGCGTTGAATGGGAAATTTGAATGCGTTACCTGAAGTTGTGAACAGACACAGTTAGTAGGTAGTTCATGCCAACCAAAAGGTTATTAAAAATGAGGTGCGACTGAATCAGATATTGAGGAAGTGCTGATATGAGTATCGACCATGGATTCAGTGCATAATTCGTAGTTTCAGATGTACATGAAAATAACAGTCAACCCCACACTCTATATCCCGAAATTGAGAAAACAGGTCAAAAGACGTCGCCAGTTCTTTTGTCCAACTCAAAACTACAACAAAGAACACAAGCATGGTTCATTCTAGATGCTAAAAATGGTAACCAGGGCACAAGTCAGTAAGCAGTAGCCAATCAACTTAAACTGCACCTTACAAGGTCTGAAGATGACATACTTGGGTATAGTGTATTGGCTGGAGAAATTAAAATATTTCATGACAACATAATTTTCTTAGTGGTTTTGATACATCAATTGCGTTAATGCTCTGCACAACATGACAGACTCACAATTTACATAGAAGTTTGGTGTACCTGGGGAATTCCTTTGCATGCATTGCAGAAACGCTGCAGTTGTTGTTTGTCAGTTTCATTTGCAGGTGCAAATTTAATGCGTGTCTCTGTAACAGAAGAGATGAAGCTCAGAGGTATTACACTCGTAATACGAACACAGATCAAGTAAGGTAGTAAATAATACTTAAATTATGGTTCTATGCAAGCGCTTTTTTTCCCGTAATTTCTGAAGCAAAATAAAAGCCTCAAATCCTTTTCAATGTAGAAGAAGAAATCATGTTTTAGTCCCCACTAAAATAGACACCAGGTGTGCAAGATTAAAAAAAAAAACTCAAATATGATGCTATGCAAGCTTTGCCTTTTCCCTTATTTTTTTATTTTTTATTTTTAACGGTGCCTTTTCCTTTAGTTTTATTAAAAGTCACAAAAACTAATCTTCCCTAGTTCACAGGGATATCATTTTTATTCCACTAATATGGACGGTAGATCTGGGGGTACATACTGACTATAATTTTCCTTTCTAGTCTCCGTTTCTTTGCTTGTAGCCTAATTCCTGAAATACTTATTTGGTGTTCGCAGCAACAACCTTCGTCATGTCTACGAACACTACGCACATGCTCATACACCTACTTCAACATGTTTCATAGTAAATCACTGTCCTAAAAATTATCTTCCGACAAAGTTCAAGGGAGAAAGCAGTCGATGGAAAGCTCCAAACATAAGGCATCTCTTGAAGCATGCAACTCATACTTTGATTTGAAGTCAAACTTCCAATTGAGATGTCAGGCTCATTAATAGGAAGATTTGGGTTCCTGAACTCTGGCATAACATTTACCAGTATTCTTCTTCATGAACTGATTTATCATTTTTTAGTGAACAACCTATAATGCAATTCCTGTTGACCACTTGCCAGGTTTGAAATCCAGGTAATAACACTAATTGATTGCAGAATACCACTGTCTCTGCATCTGTCTTCCCCTTCTCTACCTATTGATTTTGGCCTCAGTTTCTTCAGAATTCGTATTTATTGACTTTTGTGTATCGGATGTCAAGACATACAAGGACAAAATGGACAATTTTGGATCTAAGGATTTAACTTCAAGGTCAATGAAGAGAAGCACAGAAGATAACAGACTCTAATTTTGCATCTACGGCTTTTCCCACTTTTCTTATGTTCTTTAGCATATTTTGTACTTCCAAAATTTCAAAATTTTCTCAATTCTTATCAGTCCAAAATTCAATGTACTTACGCCTAACTCCTCGAGACTTACACCTTGCCTCTCGGGAGGTCAAAATACCTCGTCTGCGCCTCCAGCGTCTTGAGACTAGGCATGCATGAAAATGAAGTCAATTAACGTACACACACACACACAATAACCATAAAGTTCAACTATGTTGAGGAATTACTGTTGGGAATATCAGAAATTATCACAGTAGGATCAGACTGGTTAAACTTTGGTTCTTCCATATTGGCTTTCCACAGTGCGATAAGAGTGCGAGGCTGGGAATCCTGCCATCCATACAAAAGCATTAAAATCATATAATGGAGGCAGAATCAAGAAAGTGATACCGAACACAGTAAAATATCATTTTGCCCCTCATAAGACACGAAAAGAGTATTTTGACAAGCAAGCAAACACCAGTCAAACCAATGAAACAGTCAAATCATAGCAACAATTAAAGAACTGGAAATTTCTTTGACACGTGAGATACCCGGTGTGTGCGATTACGAAAAGAATGCATCTGGATAAGTTAATGTGTTCTTGGCAAATGATGATGGGTTTTCAATTTTAAGCAACATAACAGAAAGTATGAAGAAAAGCTCAATGTGATCCTATACTACCTGGAAGAACAGAGTTGTCTACTGAAGTTCACCATGCTTGTGAGCCCATGGGGCCTAATGGACCCATTTCGATGATCCAAGCCGTTCTTAAAGTGTAGATCATCCATGTAAAGGAAATTCACTTGTGGTATCGGAGTAGACACCTTCAATACATTTATCTTGGAAGAAATGGATGGTACATTCCTTGGTTCATCATGGTTAAATCTTTCTAAGAGGGCAATAGATAACTAAAATCCTTTACGTCAGAACCAAGATGTTACCATTTCAATTGAAGAAACTTGTGAATTCTCAACTTGAAAGCAGTAGGCACAGCTATGTAGCTCTACTATGTGGCACTAGCACAAAGCCTCCATACCAGTGTCTCAACTAAAATGACGCCAAACGTGCGCTTGTTCAGGATACATGGGAGCACATGTCTCCACTCATCAAAACAAGCTTATAGTCTTGGCCTATTTCAACTGATCGTATTCTCCCCTCACCTGATCCCCCACCTATGCTCATTCCATGGTGGAGCATGCCTCCACCACGTCCGTTCAGTACACATTGGCTTTCCTGGGCAGCTCTCACTGAGCAATGCCACCATCCCATCCAAGATAAGAAGCACCACTGTACAAGCCAAGGTTCAGAGCACAAGACCTCATAGGATTACCAGAGGGTGGGTGGTCCCGATCAAGAGTTAAGAGGGTACTGTCATGCTGATCATTGACCACATTAGAGAGAGGGCTAAACACAGAAGAGAAGACCATCTTTGACTTAAGGCGTAAGAAGCATGGGTACTTCTAAAAGGCTGCTGTACTTGTTATGTAACAGGTACAGGTATTTTTCTTGGTACTTCTAAGTTCTGAATATGTACCAGGTACACGAAATTATGTACCAACATCTTTCTCTATCACTTTTGTTGTAGTCCAGAAGTACCCCAATAAGCCATTCCCAACATAGAGATGAAGCTAAGTTGATAAGACTTCCTTTTCCCATGCTTAGCACTATTGTAAGATAATGATGGTGGTCCATAATATCTTCAGCATAATGGCATTAAAAGCTGATTTGTACTTTGACTTTAGTGTTAAACTGTTATTTTATATTGGATCCGTAATCGCCCACGTCATTTAGCTATTCCCTTTATTTGAGTGTAATCATTCCGTGTAATATATTGCTCTAAGAATAATACGTTCATTTCGTTATAGTAGTACCCCAAGTGTAACCGTATTGACCATACATTTTTTAATGGCATTAAACGTGACCGTTTGGTATAGTACACATTCTCATACCTATTACTGCTGGTCCTTCACAGAACTGCTGATCCGACTCTCAAGACTCAACTACCTACTTCTTGATTTACGATAAGAGCATCCCATCGAGCAATGGAAAAAAGTAAAACAAAAGAGCATCTCTAGTGGGCTTCCTAAACCCCTTGTTTCGGGAGATTCCTACCTGACCCAATCCAGTTAGCAAAGCCACACCCATTTTTCTCCTCTAATAGGCTCCTCGAATGCATTATTTGGCAACAAAAGACATTTTCAGAAGCTAGATGGCTCCCAAGTCCCAACTATGGAAACCCCTGGAGAGGGCTCCTGACATAATCTCATTTCTATGTGTATACTTACTTTGTACACTTTTTAACTAGAGCACTGCAGCGCCCACTCTCAATGTATATTCACACCCCATTACAGTACAAAAATGGATCCCACTTTTCACACCATTCAACATATCATATGCATTTTAACTTAATTTTAGCCTCCCCCTCAGGGCTACTATGCACCCCCCGAAATGCACAGGCGAGAAAACTCTGGCTTTTTAAACCAAGGGGGTTGAATTACATGCCCGTGAGCATGGCGCATTGTGCTCGGTAAAAGGCGGCCACCATTGTACGACCCACCCACTAAAGAGGTTTTCGATGCATGTACGAGGATCTTTCTCTCTGCCACCCTTTTGCGCTGGCCGCTAGTTGAGTTTAGAATCTAAAGTACCACTGTCTCTATCCAATGTATCCATTTAAGAGTTGCCTCAACTCTCACCTTCACCTCTGTCCAGCCAAATGCCTACAATCTTCACAAAGAGCATTACATCGACAAACTCGCTCTCTACCTCCTTATGCCAGCAAATCTAGGCAATTCTTTTTACTCTAAGAAAAAGAGCAAGAGGAACATAAAAAAAAGTAAGTTCTATCTAAAAGTCTACAGTAATATAGCTCAATAAGTAGGAAAAGAAAAGAATTACATCCAACAATAACAACCTATGTTATATGGACCCGGGTGCCAGTACATGCCTATCAGATTCATCTATTGCTGAAATGGTATTTACTAGTTGTCTTAGACCCTTTCATGCACATATAGAATTTCTATGCATAGCTCATGAGAAAATTGAATAAGAAAATTTGCTTGCTAAGTCATTGTCCAACTAAACAAGTCAGATAAAGATCCCATACCCTTATCCGAGTGCTGAGTGTTCGAGCATGTAACATAGATAGCAACCATAAATCAATACATGAGAAAGTTGAGACTCACTAAGGTAACCAGCGCTATTAAGAACAAGAGAGAGTGAAAGCGCTTCTAAAGACTATTCAAAGAATGACCGATAACAAGCCTGAATCTGACTTAAGTATTGACGACAAATAAGCAGCGGAATGAAAGCCGTGACAAATGAGAATTTGAAACTGATCCAAATGTTCGGTGAATTGGCAATTTACAAAGAATATTACCTGCAGAGTAGAATATATGGCAAGCTCCAACTTGAAAGGCTTTGCAAGATTACGGGATCCACATGGTAAAACAGCCACCCATCTGCCAACGCAGAATAATAAAAAGAACAAACTATCAATATCCAGTGGTTTGTGAGAAATACTTGTTCTACAAGAGAACAAAATGCAACATGTTAGCATGTTTGTAGAATGCATCGATAAGAATCTAGCTGTATAACAAGCCGGAAAAGATACAAGAAATTGAACAAGCACGAAAAACGTTGCCCGACACGCCAGGCCCATGTGGCATGTCATCCATAACACATAGAATGCTTGCCATCGATTGAAGTGAATGAAAAAAAAGTGTAACCGTGTGAGTACAACTTTAATGCAGCTAAATGTCCGAGTACTATGCTGTTGCCAAACATGTCATGCCAGTATTCTTTTATTCTCCCTTGTAAAGTAACTTCATATAAGGGGCATCATACTCACACTCTTCTTGAAAGCAGTTGGGGAGCTAGTACTTCAAGAAAGCCAGGACCGTAAAGTTCTCGCAGCCAACCGGAGAACAAGCAGATATGACTCTAACAAAGATTGAAAAGAAAAGAGTCAAAAGACAAAATCGCATTGAAGATGGGAAAAGAGAAAACACGGTATCCTTGCAACTTCACACCCGCCCAAAACATTGTGAATACCTCGATTGCACGTACAACATTGGTGCACCCTTTAGCTCTTGCAACATCAAGTGGAGTTTGGCAATCATCATTCATCAGTAATGTGTTTGCTGAAATTTACATGAAGTTAAAAGTTAAACTAGTTCAGAGAGTGGAGGATTGTTCGTTGTAGCGAAAAACTCAAGCAGTAACCAAGTTGCAGTCTGAAATCTTTGACCATCAAGATAACATACAGACCTCCATGTGAAAGAAGTAACTTAACAGTTTGTTCAAGGCCTCTTTTCGCTGCATGATGCAATGGAGTCCCAGCATTGCGACCTATAAGAACATAATAAACTCTTACAAATGGTAAAAACTTGCAATGGCTTGCTTTACAAAATAAGCATGACAATAAAACGCAGAAAATTCAAACACAAACCAGATTCATCACAAGTGTCAGCACTTCTGATTGCTATTGTAATATCCACATTACAATTCAGTCAATGTCTTCCACTATAGAAAAGTTGGGCCGATAGACATCATAGACTAAGGTTCATCTTCAATATGCAATTCTTACTGATATGGCAGCTCAGAAATTTTAGACTAATCTTTGTACCACAGTTCAAAAGTATGGCAATCAACATCACCAACTCCTTAGATAACCCTGTTAAAATTCTTCCTTACTTATCACCAACTTTTAAGCAGCGTTTTGGGTCACTAGCATGATATTCAAAAGATTTTTTCAATCTGGAAATGCTCATTCTGACGTATAATTTGCCTTAACATGACAGAATGTTCTTTACAAGTGGAATCCTCCTTAAGCAATTTGACTAAATGGCCATTCGGCTATGGTTTGCTTAAAAATGACAGGAATACACATTGAAAACAGAATCATTCACCAGGTGAATGGCCATTCCACTGAAAAATCATGTCATTACTTCCTCACATTGTCGCAGTGGCTCCTTACATTCTAGGTAACACCTGAGTATAACTTGGGAATAGAACACCGAGTATGCTAGAAGCTCAGATGCATTTTCTTTTATTTTCAACTCAATTGTAGACAACCAAACAAAACAATTGGGGAGACAATAATTGCATGCATATAACCTATAATAAGTATAAAAAGCATATTTTCCAATTTTCAGAGACAAATTGCAGACACATACCGGGACGATACGCATTTACATTAGCACCCAATTCAATCAAAGCTTTAGCAACATTGTACAGCTCCGAATTCATGCTAGCCAAAATCAATGGAGTCTTCCCTTCTCTATCAATCCACTGCGCACGTGCGCGCGCACACACACACAAAAAAAACCACATCAAAAATAATTCCACCTTATTCCAATCAAACAATCCATCGAGTTTTCAGCTGCCAATAACTTTGTGCACTAACCGCAAAGGGTTTGGCCGAGTGGGACAGCAACTAAAAGGCTTACCCCCATGAGGTCGCAAGGTCAAATCTCACGAAGACCAAAATTTTTGAATCGGTACAGCCCGAGATTAGTCGGGGTGTGCGCGAGATGGCCCAGACACCCGGTTATAAAAAGAAAAAACTTTGTGCACGAGGTTATTCACCCAAAAAAGTGATCAAAAGAAGGTGAAAAACAAACATATTTTCTTGAATGTGCTCATTTGACAATTACTTTACAAAAAGAATCCAAAATAAAGATGTCGACTTTATTAGTTTGTGGGAAACTAGTTGGAAAGCTATAATTTTCTGGTTTCCTTCATACACCCAAACATACATATGTTAAAACAAACATATATATACACACACACACACAGAGATGTGGAAGTGATAAAAAAAGGGAAGATCGAGAGAAATACTAATGTGGGTACCTCGAGACCTGCGCCCTGGGCGCGAAGAGCTTTGATTCCCTCCACGTTACCATAACTGACTTGCTGGTACAACAATTCCTCTCTGGATTGTTGTTGCCCCATCTGAAAAGAAATCAACTACAGGGTTTCTGGAGATGATTAAAGATCAAGACGGGTAGATGGGCGGTCCTCGAGAAAATTGGGGGAATTTTCTGTGGGGTTATGGATTTCAGGAATGATGTTATATGATGGATTATGAGGTCGGATTTTGGGAATGTTTTAGGGACTGGGGGTGGAAAGTGGGATTAATGGAAAATTGGAGGAGTTGGTTTTTGTGGCTGGAGGTTACAGTTGGCAGGAGGGGGGAATTATTGGGTGGTGCTAGCGGACGGCGAGGTGTTGTTCCAATCATATCCTCCACTGCACATCATTAAATATGTGGGTCCCACGTGGAAAATAACATATGACTTGTGGGCATTCCCTCAGAATCACACGCAAACGCCTACACACATAATAGGGGTAGGACCCATGCACATTGGACTTTTAGTATGTGTGGGTCTCACCTAATGTGTAGGTGTTTGTGTGTTGTTATGGCATTCTTGTTACGTCTATACCATGGAGTTAGTCAATTGAAGATCTCTACTAGGTTTATTTTTATGATCACAATCGTTCAAGTTGTACAGCTCATCGAGAACGAGAATCATACCATAAATTATGTTAAGTATAGAATTGAGCTTGCAATTAGGGAGGAAGTTGTACCATGTGCAGTTGGGTATATTTCAGCCTTTTTTCAAACTTAACTCAACAATTGATTCCATTTATATTTTAGATCTTGTCGAAACACTTAATTGTGATTTAAAATAATAAAATCGTTTGTCAAAGAATATGTAATTGGAAAAAAAATAACTCAAAAACTGGATATTGCTGGGTTTCAATCCAGTGTGTAGATAACCCAATTTTGATTTGTTTTTGTTTTTCGATCACATTTTTATTGGTATTCGATTACCGTGATTTAAAATCACGATTAATAGGTTAAGATGTGTTTTAAAGGCGGATAAAAAAAAAACAGATGTGTTTCAAAGACAATTTTATACTCGCGTTTTCGCTACACAAATCATGTGACTTAGATTCGTGTAAGTATAGTACTGTTGGTAACTCATTAAGTCCCACTACTACATGAATGTGTAATTTAGGGATGGAGTTGGAGTAGCACGTTGTGGTGTTCAAGAAACACTGAATAAATACTCATGAATAACTCATATGGATGGATGAAAGCAAAATGAAAGATATGGGCAACTGTGCAATTACTGCATACTGCAATGCAGTTGTGGAAAATCAAACGCGGAGTCTCCGGAAAGTCTGCTGGCACAGTAAATTTGTGCACAAATCGTACACATATTTTTTTGTAGAGCTTATTATAGGTTTCACACAAGTGATCTGAGCCGTTCATTATATTTTAAATATTTTTTCAAGTGCCCCCTCAAAAATCAGCTCAATCCGACACCTATAAGTACTTGATCTAATCGTCTAACTTTTTATTCTCTAAAAATCAGAATGAAAAGTTAGATGATTAGATCAAGCATTTGTAGGTATTGGATTGAGCTAATTTTTTGTAGAGGCCGTTGAAAAAATGTTTTAAACATATTTAACGGATCGAATTATTTTTATGGGATACTGTGTCAGTAGCAAGGTTCCGGAGAGTCTCTCTCTCCTCCCTTTCTTAGCACAGAAGGAAAATTCGAATCAACCTAAGATTTTCATTAAATAAAAAGAATTTATTTATCAATTATTAGGGCCGCGTTATTGACGTCAGGTCAATTCAACTTTACAATTACGGAGTAACTAGATACAAATACTCGTAGATCTGATATATAGTATTAATCGAACTGTAGTTGACAGTATAAACTGTACACACGAAATCAAGATGTGGACCTATTTTGGCTAAATAATTTCCGAGGTTTTTTTTTTTTTTTTGTCTTTACCCAAATAAATTCTCATTTTTCAATTTTGCGTCATTATTTTGTAGATTATTAATTCATCTTAAGGAGATAAATATAAACAGTCAAAACTAATATTCAAAACTAAGTCTCTTTAATAGAGATAAAAAAAAATTACAAAACATGCAGTTTTAAGGGAGGTCTGTTTGGTTTACAGTTTTGAGATTTATTTTCGAGATAAAAAAGTTCTATAGGTTTGCATATTTTTCCGTTTTTAGTTAATTTTTTTAACATTTTAACAAACTCTTTTACTTTTTGAATAGATGTAAGTTATGCACATTCAAAAAGTATAAAATAAGTAAAAAATTTGACAAAAAATCACTAAAGACGACATAACACGGAGGACGAAATAGTCAAAAATTTTGAAAAAATTATTTCTGAGAGGAGAACCAAACACGGATGTCTTTTTAAGTTTTGAACATAATTTTGAACATTTTATGTTTCTCTAGTCAAGACGAACCAATAATCGACAAAAATTAACGCGAAACTAATAAATAAATAAATAAGTATAATAGATAAACAAATAATCCTCGAGAATTGTTTAGCCAAAACAGGTCGTACATAATTATCCGGTCAAATGAAACCCAACTTTAACTAATTAAATAAACAACGTATTAGAGCATCAGCAGTGGAATAAGCAAATATGAATAATCAAAACATGCCACATCAGATTTTGATTATCCATTTAGAGATTGCTAAAGTTAGCAATGTTAAATCTCACATTGGTTATTTTTTGCCCATAATCAAAACCAATGGGCCCTCCAAACTTTTTCCCTTCATTTCATGCATATTTTTTGAAAAAGCGGTTTTTAAAGGGAAAAAACAATTTATGTTAGAAACAGTTCAAAAAAAAATATAGTTTTTCGAAACAAAAAACAGTTTTTCAAAAAACACACACTTTGTTCACTTAAAAGCTGTAAATACAATTTTGGAAATTTTGAAAGAATTGTATTTACACAAATAGTTTTGAAATTTTAAAAACTATAAATACAGTTTTTAAAAAAACAGATTTTGTGTAAAAAATAGTTTTTTGAAAAACACACTTTATTTACTTACAGTTTTTAAAAATTTTGAAATTTTTTTTTTCTGAAAAAAAAATCTGAAAGTTACAGTTTTTTAAAATTATTTTTTGAAAACATTGTTTTGAGAGAGAGAGAGAATGTAAGAGAGAGAAGATTTTTGTGTAATGTTAGTGTACTTGATTGAGAGATAAAATTTGGTTATTGACAAAACATTGCTAGCTTTGATTATTGAAGTGTCAAAATTTGATGAGTTGTTAAGAGGTTGCTAGGTTTGGTTATTCCAATGTGAGCACTTTTTTTATCCAATATTGTTAACTTTAACAATTTTTTGTTTTGCTTATTCCACTGTGGATGCTCTTACATGTTCAGATTTACAGTTCATCCGTGTGAGATAAGGATCAGTTCCCACCATATGCTAATGCATTGCAATGTTTCGGTAGATTCGCTAAGAGCGAGTAGACTGGTAGAATATCGAAACATATGATATTATATGATTCTCTCAATTTCATATTATTGTAATTGATTATGATTTGATTGTAATTAGATCGATTTTCTTTCCATAATTAGACTTCTCCATCTTGTATAAATATGGATCTCATTGTACAGTTTATTATTGAATTCAATACAATATATTATTCTCTTTTCATTTCTTTCACATAGTATTAGAGCTTAGGTTTTTTTGACCTAGCTTTCTCACCGCCTCTTTGCCTCTGCACTATCATCATCAACCACCGTCAGCCTCTCTGTCATCAAATCCATCATCACCAAAACTCTCAAAGCACTTAAGATTCATCCGCCACACCTCCAAATATTCACTGCTCCAATTTCCTAATTTTTCCGTAATTCCTAATCACCAATCGGCAGTCGGCACAGCTACTAGCCTCAATCCCATTTCAATTACAGAAAGACTAAGGGTACAGAAAAATGGGTACAGATTTTGTACATAAATTTTTTGTAGGGTCCACTACGGGTTCCATACAAATGATCCGAGCCGTTCATTAAATGTAAAATATTTTTTCAAGGGCCCTTTCAAAAAAATTAGCTCAATCCGATATTTATAGATGTTCGATTCAATCATCTAACTTTTTCATATTCTGAAATCTAAATGAAAAATTAAATGATTGGATTGAATATCTATAAGTATCGGATTTAGCTTAATTTTTGCAAGAACCCTTGAAAATTTGTTTTACATTTAGTGATCGGCTCGGATCATTTGTATGAGACCGGTAGTGAGCCCTACAAAAAATCTATGTACAAAATCTGTACCCATTTTTATGTACCCTTAGACTTTCTGTTTCAATTACCACCACCACCTCCCAAAAGTTGGTCCAGATTATGGTTTCCCTAATAACCAGCTAACCAATATTGTTTTCCCCAAAAGTTCCATATACATCAACACCATATATACCACCTTCATTCTGTCTTTTCCTTTTTCTTTCCTAAAACTATCCAATTTCATTAACAACCAATCACGCCATACCCAATATCAGCCTCCACTAATTTCGGCCTCCATCCCTACAGATCCGTCCCCTAATTCCGGTTTTCCATATTTATCCTCAACCTTCATTGTTTGGAATTTTTTTTTTTGGCGTCAGATGGAGCCATCTGTCATGACACCCTACTTTCGGGTCATCTTGGAAGGTCTCAAACAGTACCCTCCCTCAACTCAGTTTACCAAAAGTGAACTGTCATCTGTATTTGCAAACATTCTTTTGCCAAATATGGTATTTTATCCGAGTCTGGTAAGAATTTTACTGCCTTGTCTACTGCTACAGGTACATCCTCATGGTTCTTTGATTCAGCATGTTGTAATCATATGACATCTGATTCTGCCATTTTTTTTTCTAAATCTCATGCCTCTCACACTCCAGCCATCCAAACAGTTGATGGTTCTCACATACATGCCACTCATATGGTCATATCTCTACTTCCACCATATCTCTTTCTGATACATATTTGATCCCTAAACTTACATTGAATTTAATATCTGTTGGTCAATTATGTGAACTTGGGCTTAATGTTATCTTTTCTGCTACTGGTTGTCATGTGCAGGATCCTCAAACTGGAAAACTCTTGGGATAGGCTGTAAAGTTGGACGACTGTATGAGCTCATCAGTCTTCCTATTCCATCCCAATCCTCATCTATCAATTCTGCATTTCCCACTCCTTCAGTGAGTCAATCACAATGTTCTGTTACATCTAATTCTTCTAATTCTCTTAGTGTTTGGCATTCTCGATTGAGTCATGCGTCTTTTGGTCGAATACGTACTCTAGCTTCCAATGGACATTTAGGATCTGTGAAAGATGAACATGTGGATTGTCTTTCTTGTCAACTTGCTAAACAACCAGCACTGCCATTTCCGCATAGTGAGTCTTTTTCCTCTGCTACTTTTGATTTAGTTTACTCTGATATTTGGGGACCTTCCCCAAACACCACCATGGCCGGATCCAGATATTTTGTTATTTTTGTAGATGACTATTCTCGTTTTACATGGCTATATCTCATGAAGAATAGATCTGAATTACAACAAATTTATTATGATTTTTCTAAAATGGTTCAAACTCAATTTTCACGTCTGATCAAAGTTTTTCGTGCTGATAATGCCATGGAATACAAAGAAACAGAATTTTTGAAATTCCTTCGCCAAAATGGAACTTTGCCTCATAGGTCTTGTCCTGGCACATCTCAGTAGAATGGTCGTGCTGAGCGTAAACATAGACACATTCTTGATACTATTCGTGCTTTTCTTATAGATTCCTCTTGTCCTGAGCGACTTAGGGGAGAAGCCGCTCTCACTGCTGTTTATACCATTAATCGTGTCCCCTCTCCTACCATTGGGAATCAATCACCCTATGAACGATTATATGGTATATTGCCTAACTACAGTCTTCTCAAAGTTTTTGGATGTGCTTGTTTTGTTCTCTTACAACCTCATGAGCGTACAAAGTTGGAACCATGCGCTTGTCTATGTTGCTTTTTAGGATATTCGATTGAGCATAAATGATATAAATGTTGGAATCCCTCTTCCCAACTTCTTCGCATTTCTCGACATGTCGTATTTTGGGAACACAAAATGTTTTCTTCGATGTCCAAGTTTCACTTACCAGCTGTGTCTACTTCCCCTTTCTTTACTGACCCATCTGCAGATATATTTCTTGATGATGTTCATACAGGTTCTTCTGAGCTTCCTTATACGGTCTATCCCGAGGCGCCAATTCTGTCTGATGATCCTACTCCTGCACCTCCTGATCTAACTCCTGCACCTTCTGGCTCATTTCTTTCCGAAATGATGAATTTTGGCTCTACTTTAAATGAGCCTCTTTCATCACCTAGCTCTCCTCTTATTGAGCCTCTTGCACCACCTCTATCTGATGATTTACCACTCCGTCGCTCTACTCGGGTAAGGGAAGTACTGTAGACACCCTATTCTGGATTGTCCGGATTAGTTTACTTACGGTCTTTGATTCCCCAATGATGATTAAGGTCAAGAACATCCTGAGTTTGTTAATGGGTTTGAGCTTTGAGTGTCCCGAATTTCATCCGAACCTTTCTAAACCCCTTGTCGAACCTTCAAGCCAGAACCAAATGGCCACAGCAAAACCCTACTGGAGTACACTGGTTCTTGACTAGCGTGCGCTGGAAGCACAGCCACGTGTCAGTCATCGCCTGTTACTGGCGCACGCCACTCAACAAGGGGCGTACGCCAATCAATGCCAGTCAAATCAACTTTATTCAGCCGAACGCGCGGGAGTTTTTGAAACCACCCGACGTCAGCCACAGTTCCCCTGATGATTATCTCGTCCTGGGCTGTTCCCTCTACCACTACACCACCTCTCAAGCCAAGTCCCATGCATTAAATGCATGGGAGGCTCCTCATTGCCTTAACCTTCCAAACACCCCCTTAAACCCAACTGATCTCAGTCTTTCTCCCCTCCATAAATACCCCCCTTGCATTCATTTGCAAGGGGTTAGACTCCATTAATACCCTCCAAGTCATTTCTCCCTCTCTCTCTAGTTTTTCTTGCTTCTTCTTTCATCCCTTAAAGGAGAAGGCAAGGAACACTAGTCACACATACCACCTTGCCATACTCATCCTTCATTCACCATCACATTGCAAGTTCAAAGTTTAAACACTTCATCAAACTCAATCCAAAGGTATACCACCTTTGTTTTCTGTTATCTGTTCTGACCTCTGAGGGGGGCTAGCAGGGTCAAGGCTGGTAATCTATACCAGTCCTGGCCCTAACGCTGGCAAGGTTTCAAAACCGTGTGTGATGATCAGGTGGCGCACGCCAGTTATCAGTGTCGTACGCCAGTCATGGCTGTGTGGTAAAACTGGTGTGGGGATCACCGATCATCATTTTTCCTGTTTCATTACCATCTAATCACCTTATAAGCATGCTAAAACAAGTTTACTGCTTTCTGTATTTTAGAACTGTTTAACTTTGGGTATTTCATTACTAGTTTCTGTTGCTTTGGAATGCCTCTGGGAGCCTTCTGGTCATGTTCCAGAGCTCAGATGATGCAAAGCCAAGCACTGGCCAAGTTGCGTCAACTGGCGCACGGTACCATGTACCTGCGTGCGCCAGTCACACCTTGACTAGTGGCTGGCCCTTGCATGGCAACTAGGCCCTGGCCTCTGTTTTTCCTCCCCTCACTGTTTAAGGGGTTTGCTATTTATTTGGTGGCTTTTAAGCCTTTTATCGGTCTGTAACTATATTACATTGTCGATATAAACTGCGTGGTTTGTCCTGGTGATGAGCACCCAATATTGTAGATATTTGGTGCGACTAGTCCCGTTTTATGTCGTTTTAACTTGTGTTTATTTAGCTTTTATAGTGATATTGCACGTAAGGTAGGTTTTTGTGTATTTCAGGTAATTCGTATAAATAAGGCGCGTTTGAACGCCAAGGAAATCTCCGGATGCAACCAAGTACTCAAGGCCACGTGCCACCATGTTGTGGTGCCCGAGGAGTCATGAAGAGGTGGTTTGGAGGTTGCTCGGGTCGCCCAAGGGAATTGAAGGATAAGTGAGAATTTTACCAAAGCTATTCATCTTCCGACCAACTGAGGGTAGAATTGTCATATCTTTTGATGTACAAATGATATTGGATCCAAACCACTTGGGTTAGAAAGTAGACTCGACGAGCTTTCCAACGGTCCAAAGAACGCCATAATCCGAGTTCGGGAGTGTCCGAAGCGAGCCCGCGAAGTTTGCCCAAAAATCTGTCAACCATGAACCGGTACGGGGAAAAGTGTGTACCGGTTCACCAAGTCCAGATTTTGTATTTTGGAAGATTTTTGAAGGCCATGAACCGGTACGGGGAAATGTGTGTACCGGTTCATGCTGTGTTAAAACTGCCCGATTCTGCTACCTTTTTCACCTTTTTGCTTTTGAGATATTTTCATTTTCTAGCAACTTTTAGGATATTTTTGGGATATTTTGTGAGAGAGTAAGGCCACCTTGTATAAATAGGGCCTCCCTCTCTCATCTTGTTCTCTCTCCATAATTTACTTTAAGTCTTTAATTTTTCTAGTCTTTTTCCATTAATGTTCTTCAAGCTTTTCTAGTCTTTTCCTTCAAGAACTTTGGTAAGTTGTTATTGTTTGTCATTTTCTCGTTTATTAAAGTTGTTCGTACGGTTAAGGTACGTTGTTAATAAAATCAAGTTTGTTTTCGAATTTATCGGTTAAAAGTTATGTTTCGTTTTTATGCTTTGTTGCTTTAACCATATGTGAGTAGTTTCTTGGTTAAGTCTCGGGATAATCTTTCCCGAGGACTTAGGCGGTTATTTGGTTCTCGAGCCATCGAGCTTTTAAGTATGATTTTCGGAATAGAGTTTAACTTGCATTTTTGGTCTAAACTAGGGGTGTTAACTCCTTGGTAAGGAGCTTAGTCAAGCGGTCTTGGCAAGTGACTTACCGAGGCCTAGTGACCTCCTATGTGTTCGATAAATATTAAAAACAAGTTGGTTCGCCTCCGGAAAATCACATCATTTGTTAAACGTAGTCTTTTAAAGTGAAATCCTCCGGGCGTGAGCACACGGTCGTGACTCTCGCCTGAGTTATAATCGAGAACCGGTAACGGCTTTTGTCAAGGGTTAGAAGACCCCGAGACTTGCCTCTTTAAGTTAATCAAGCGTAATTCTAGTTTTTATCTTAGTCATTCCGTTTAAAGCAAAACCAAGTTGGCCGTCTTGAACGCCGAAACCTACCATAAAACCTACAATCCATTTCAAGCTATATTCGATTCTCTGTGGGAACAATTCCGGACTTCCGGATATTATGCGTGCAACGATCTAGCCCTACGCTTCAGATTTCTATCAACCTTATATTTGAAGGCAAGGTTTCGACGTAAGCACCTGGGTGTGCACTGGTCCATTCCAGAGCCCAGAGGGTTGTTTGCAAGAGCTGTGGGTTTGGGCTTACCGGCGCACGCCAAAACTTATGTGGCGCACGCAGGTCATGTCTATATGCAGTGGCTTGGCCAGTGCATACTGGCTCAATCCTGGGTGCACCGCCTTAGTCAGTGTGTTCTAGTCTGTCCAAAACACTCACAGGAGTTTGTTCTCAATCTATTATACTTGCTTTAGATCAAACATTGAACATACATCAACATTCTTATCACATTCTTGTACATAAATGCAAACTTGTTACAGTGTTAATCCTCATTAACTGTTCCCCCGCCCTAATTGGCTAAAAATGATCAAATGAGAGAAAAATGCAAACGTTTTACAAAATGCCCGAGTAGAGACCGATCTCCGGATTGGGCGAGAGGGGTGCCATAAAACCCTTCCCCTCTCGTAACCTGGCTCCCGAACCTCAGATATCGAAGGTGACGACGGTCCAGTCTACAAGCCTTTTTTTCAAACTCAAACAACGTAATCCAAACGTTTTCAAAACCTGGTTTCTTGGGTACTTTCCGCAAAACCCGAGTGGCAACTCTGAACTGCGAAGCGTTTCGCCGCGCTTTCCGCAAGATAGGGCGCACCCAATTTTACAAACAAAAATGTAAGATTTTTGGGGCGTGTGCCCACAAGTACTTGTTCATCTTCGTGATTATCATTGTTTTTCTACTATACTTTCTCAGCATGAACCTCACTCCTACCGTGAGGCAAGTTCTAATCCTCTTTGGCAGCAAGCAATGGCAGAAGAATTACAGGCTTTAGATAAAACACACACTTGGGATATCGTTGACCTTCCTCCTATTGGTTCTAAGTGGGTTTACAAGATAAAGACTCGCTCTGATGGCCGGCTCTATAGAGCGTTACAAAGCTCGTTTGGTTGCAAAAGGTTTTGCTCAAGAGTATGGTATTGACTATGAGGAAACTTTTGCTCCTGTTGCTCGTCTCACTTCTGTTCGAAGTTTACTTGCAGTTGTTACCGTACGCAAGTGGAATCTAAATCAGATGGACGTCAAGAATGCCTTTCTCAATGGTGATCTTACTGAAGAAGTTTATATGCGGCTTCCACCTGGGTATAATCATCCTCCGAACAAAGTGTGTAAACTTAATCGCGCTCTTTATGGTCTCAAGCAAGTTCCACGTGCCTGGTTTGCCAAATTCAGTCCACAATTTAGAATTTTGGATTCTCTTCTAGCCAGTATGATTATGCACTATTTATCTGGAAGTCTACACGTGGTATTATCTTTCTTCTTCTCTATGTTGATGACATGATTATTACTAGCAATGATAATGTTGGTATTTCCGATCTCAAAGCCTTCCTCAGCAAGCAATTTCTAATGAAAGATCTGGGTACTGTGAGCTATTTCTTAGGTCTTGAGATCTCATCTACATCTGATGGCTACTATCTCACTCAGGCTAAGTATGCCTCTGATCTTCTTAGTCGTGCTGGTATCACCGACAATAAGACTACATCCACACCACTTGAGCCAACCACTCGACTCACTCCTCTGGATGGCACACCACTCCCTGATGCCACTCTTTATCGCCAATTGGTTGGTAGTCTTGTGTATCTTACTATCACCCGGCCTGACATTGCCTATGCCGTTCCCATAGTTAGCCAGTTCATGTCTGCTCCTCGATCGACTCATTTTCAGGCTGTTCTTCGAATTCTTCGTTATGTCAACGGCACTCTATTTCATGGCCTCTACTATTCAGCACATTCCTCCCTTGAGTTATGTGCATATTCTGATGCTAATTGGGCTGGTGACCCCACTGATCGGCGCTCTACCACAGGTTACTTTTTCTTTCTCGGTGACTCTCTCATTTCTTGGCGAAGTAAGAAGCAATCTCTTGTTTCTTGTTCTAGTAATGAGGCGGAGTATCGTGCTATTGCTGACACTACTCAAGAATTGATATGGCTCCACTGGCTCCTTAGTGATATGGGTGTTATTCATTCCACTGCTACTACACTTTGTTGTGATAATCAGAGTGTTGTTCAGATTGCCCGCAATGATGTATTTCACGATCGTACCAAACATATTGAGATCGATTGTCACTTTATTCGACAACATGTTGTTCGGGGTAGCGTTCGTCTTCTCTTAGTTTCCTCATCCGATCAGACTGCGAACATCTTCACCAAGGCTCATCCTCCTGGACGTTTTCATGACTTGGTGTCCAAACTCAAGTTGGTGTCTGCACTACCACCTTGAGTTTGAGGGGGGATGTTAGAATATCGAAACATATGATATCGTAATCATATCCTGATATGATTATGATATTATATGATTCTCTCAATTTCATATTATTGTAATTGATTATTATTTTATTGTAATTAGGTCGATTTTTTTTTCCATAATTAGGCTTCCTCATCTTGTATAAATAGGGACCTCATTGTATAATTTATTATTGAATTCAATACAATACATTATTCACTTCTCATTTCTTTCACATAGACGATTCAGTAAAATACTCCCTCCGTCTCTATTTAATTGTCAACTACTACGATTTTATGTGCATTTTTAACGGCTTATATCTCTCAACCGCTAAAATCCTATTCTTGAGGGGAAAAGCTGTTGTAACTCACAGAGTTTCCTCCATTAATTCTAATGAACTGGTGTGGCTCTCAATGAATAGGCGGTTGCCAAACCGCGTATATATGTGTGTTCCGTCTTACTCTCTCTCCATCTATTTTTCTGGTCAGTTTTTTCTGTGATCCATATATAACATCCAAGATCCTGAGAGTTTTGTCTACTGCTAATCAGTTTGAGTGCATAGTTCAATCCGTTAATAATCCCAACAAAAAACGGATGGTCAGTATGATTCAAAAAAATGAAATGTAATACAAATCTAACATTATTATGTGATTAGCGATGTCCGATTTATTTCGTTTCTAGAACATACGCAGGTTCAGCAAACAATACAAACTCAAATCGCAGAGATGAATCTCTCTAACCCCACCGAACCTGCAGTGCATTTGCACAGTACGAGGATCTCCTTTACCATCTCTGTGGGTTTGAAAGTTTCTATGTTCCACTCCCTTTTTTGTTAACGCCACTACTCTGCAAGTGTATTTTTGGTGCAAAAATATACTTGCAGGGGAGTGACGTTAACAAAAAAAAGGAGTGGCAAAATCAGCCTTTATTAATGGAAAAAAACGAAATTTGCTTGTGTTTTTTAACAAGAAAGTAAAAGCTATCTAACCATATTGTGGAAATTTTATGTTCATCTCAAAATCAATTGGTAATGAGCGGAGAGGTTCCAAATTATGTCCATCGATTCTGTTCTTCGTTCGAACATGGTGGTCCAGCCCAAATGTGGGATCAGCGGCCGAAATGCCTAACTGCTATTCAGGTAGTGATGTGAAGACAGGGCCGGCTTTCAATAATGGACATGGAGTCCATGGAACAAATAGACTTAATGGTCCAATTTTGCTCATTTGTAAGCTCTCTCTTGGCCCACCGATTAGTTCGTGCTTTAAATCTGATCCTGAAACGCAAGAAATTATGTTGATCGGATACCGTTTATTACAATTCTGAAATGCATTTATATATTTTGACTGAAATAAGGCTGCTCATGAAGTACCCAAGACTGATCAGTAGTCCGATTTTGGTCTTTATCACAGTGGTTTATTCAATGATCGATGTTTCTTTGTATACTATACAGTGACTACACTCTTTAGTTTTTGAAGCTTCTGAGAAATTCATCAACAATGGGCGAATGGCAGGAGAAAACTATGTGCAAATTATACTGCTGAAGCCACGAAAATACAACTCGGAGGATTATACTAAAGAACGAGCGAGTGAGCGAGCGAGCATGTGTACTCATATTAGGTAAATGAGGAAAAGAGAAGTAGCCAAGGTAAACGAAGCATCTCATACAATACGTGTTTATTTCAAATCCCCTTTGTTTCTGAGAGCATACGATCTCATTTATTCCGATACTTTTTAGTCACTTGTTTTAAGATTTGGTAACAGAGGCCATTTTGGCGCCGATTTCCTTGCTTCGCCACTGAAAATAAACAACCATCTTATCTCTCGGCGGCAACTTGTCCTTGACCACGGGGTGGTTGCGGAAATTTTCCATCCAACCAGCGGTGGCTGGGAACTGGATTGGGTCTACAATTGTCATGGATCCAATTTCCTCCCAAACAGGAAGCCAGTAAGAGATCACTCCAAGTGCAACGTCCAGGTAACCAATGCTTTCCCCTCCGAAAAACTTGCATTTCCCTTTGATCAGCTCTTGCTCTATCTTCTCCAAGGACTCCACAGCTTCTTTCAGATGCATTTCTTTGTCTTCTCCTTCGATGCACAAAGCCCTCCATGCATTCATCCAAAACTGTCACAAACAAGTCACAATAGTATATTTTATATAGAAAAGTACTCTATTAAAAAAATAGATGGAAGCTGTGGCAAACGCATGATTGTTACTCAACAGAATTTTAATGGGCCTAATCATATGTATTTCTACTTTAGTGACCGCCAAAAATATAATCTATGATATATATTGTTACTATCTAGTTCTACGAAAGAGACGAGATTGTGTGTATATATGTAGCTGCTATTTATTTTTTTTGATCCGCACGTAACCACTATTTAGTAATGTACCTACGGACTACGACCAAAAATTGGTTGATAACTTGAAATTTTAGGGAATATTTAAATATACATCCTCTTTATCCTTGCTATGTAAGAATTCATCCTGCTCTTTTTTTATGCTTATGTTTTCATCCTCTTAGTGTGTGAATTACCTTTCTTACCCTTTTACTATGATATACATATATTATGTTTATTGCTTTCCTAATTTAGTGGGATTAAATTGGATTATTTTCCCAATTTAGTGGGATTGGATTGGATTGGATTGATTTCCTAATTCAGTGGGATTTGATAATTTTTAATATGATTGATTACTTTTATTTTTTTTATCCTATTACTTTTATATTTAAAATTAAATCGCATCAAAACAATCATAATTCATGATTTTTTGGTAATTTTAATATGATTGATTACTTTTATATTTCAATGATAATATTTGGAGGTATGTCATGTTTATTAAATCGGTTTCAAGCTAGATTACGAATGGTCATGAAACGTTGAAATTGACATGGTAATTTAACTATGAAACGCTGATCACGATAGCACTTGTTGGGTGGTTTAGCACACGGAGTGGATTCTCCTCCGCCTCCGTTTTTATTTGAACATGGCAGTCAGATTGTGGTCTTGTAAACTTACAAGTCTTAAACTTATTTTGATATTATTTACTTTTCGTAACTTTTTGTTTAGCGCAATCATTAGACGGCAATCTTGACCTGTTGGGTGGTTTAGCACACGGAGTGGATTCTCCTCCGCCTCCGTTTTTATTTGAACATGGCAGTCAGATTGTGTTCTTGTAAACTTATAAGTCTGAAACTTATTTCGATATTATTTATTTTTCGTAACTTTTTATTTAGCTTTTTATTGTAATTTTCGAGATTAATCGTTTGAATCAGAGAAGTATAAAACTATAAACCGAATTTATAAAAATTCAAATAAGACGGCCTTTTAGACAAATAATAAATATCAAAAAATTAACGAATTAGACATGAAATATGTGCTTTAAAAAATCCCTCAAACACCAAATAATTTAAATTCGCCCTTCAAATTTACGTGGTTACATGAAAAGGGAGCCGGCCTTTAATATTTTAAGTGGAACCCTAATAAGGGATTGGACCCTCTATAGTCCCTCTGCACAGACCAATCTAATCCATTTTTAGGCTTACTACTGGGCATATTTTCATGATCGGAGCCTTTTTCACATTTTATATCTCATCAAGATTATTGGACATGTCAAGAATCATATTGATCGTATATCGATTGACATGTTTTTAGAGTACATTTATCTTGAAAAAAGCGAGTTTTAGTCCTTCAAAGGAACTAGAGTGGATCCATTTTTGAACCCTTGCTTCTTCCCGGCAATGAGGAGCCCCGCTCCGTTCAACAAAACTACATCCCCGCACAGATCTATTTGTAGCGGGCCGAACACAGATGTTCGCATGGTGCGGACCTGGCCTGCCATGAACCTATCGAAGGCTTCGTGCACGGCGTGCCGACGATGATTCGTCGTGAATATTCGGTTTGCTTCAGACTCGGCAGTGAACAAACCTACGCTCGGATCGTGCCGTCGGCAGAGCCACGGCAGCGTTGCTTCCCTCATTAAACGCGTGGCCATGCTCGGCGTTGCCCGCGTTCGGCTACTTTCAGAGCACGGCGTGCGGCCTACGATGGCTAGCTGCAAAGCCACGCGTCCTACCACGTGCAGAAGCGGTTGTAACAGAAGATGATCACGGGCGCACATGGGTGTGCCAGCTCGGCCCTGAAAACGGTTATCAGATCTGTTCTTTGACGTCACTATGACGTCGCTTGGCCCGTGAAAGGCACGCGATCGTACTTGGAGGGCAAGTCAGAAGGCACTATAAATACCTAGAGATGGTAACCCTAACAGGTACACGCTACTGAATACTCACACTTACTCTCTCTAAGCTTTCTGCTTCCTCTCTCTGCACTATACTCATCCTCTCGCCGGAGGGCCTTGCCGGGACAACCCCCGGCCAGGTCTTAGTAGTGCGTTCCCTGTGCAGGCTAGGAGAAGAAGGCTCAAGAACCATCGATCCACCAACGGAGGAGCAAGGATCTAGGATCACGGGCCACACGATTGGTGAACCCGACGTGAAACACTTCTGATCTAAACGGCTCTCTCATCCTCCATACCCCCTCACTCCTTCGTAAAACAACCACCAAATCACCTACCATGGGCGGAGATCTAGCAGACGCAACCGTTTCGGGGGCCAGAGACACAGGTGGAAACGTCAATTCCACGCCAACCCTCGAAAGGCACATGTCCCTCTCCCTCGCCCCTGGGTCCGGGCTCTCGCCCGTCTCAGACGACGTAACTTCGGCGTACATCCGCCTGTTGCAGCGTCGCGACGATGAACGCGACAATGAACTGGCCGCGCTAAGGGCAGAGGTGGCCCAAATGAAGCAACGCATGCAGCAGGACGCCACCCTTACCGCATCAAGATCTGGCGGAGACAGGGGTAGAGGAGGCCAAACACCGCATCCGCCTCCACTTCCACCACCGCAAGGGCGTCAGAACGAAGGAGGCCAACGCGGATCCGTGAAAGACCGCCTAGGCTTCACCCCAGCACCGGACTACGCCAGGGGAATCATCCTCTATAAACAACCCACAGTATCTGGGACACATCGTTCTAGAAGCCATCACGATGGAACCAGGACAAGGGACACCGAGTCGTTTACAAGTACATACTCGACTGGTCGCGCAGAGTTCTCTCGCACAACGGCCTCGCACCATAGCCGAGAATCTGCCCGAACCAGACCCCATGTCTCTGAGCACCTGGGGAACATTCCGATTGTAAACAAAGATGACGAGCACTACGCTCGGCGCAACGGGAAAGACGTACGCGTTGAGGGCGCGGACGACGAGAACAAAACCCGTCGCCACAACGACAAAACCGTCGACGGCCCACGCCGAATGGAGAAGGACTTGCGAGATAAACTTCGGCGAAGAGAAGCCGAGAAGGCGTCGGCAAAAGAACACAAGGAAAGGGATTCAAAGAGATCAAAAACGGACGCGCAAGGCAAACCGCCGCGCCCAGGATTTGAAAGGCAGCTAAAAGATCTCGGCGTCTCCCCATTCACCTCCCACATAATCAACACGTCACCAGAGCCCACTTTCCACCTTCCCAAATTCACGAAGTTCGATCCGTCGACGTGTGAGGCCTACACTCACCTCATCCACTTCAGACAAACCATTGAACTCTGCACGCTTAAAGACGAGGTAAAATGCAAGGCGTTCCCATCCAGCCTCGGCTCCCTAGGACTCCAGTGGTTCAACAAATTGCCCGCTGGATCCGTAAGGACCCTAGCCGACCTTGAACGCGCCTTCAACACACGCTTCATCACAAGCAACAAAACGGCTAAAGAGCCTGAATCACTGTCTCAGATGAGAAAACTATCGTCTGAAACCCTCAGGCAATATGCCGAGCGCTACTGGCAGCTATTCAACGAGATCCCAGGAATCGATGAATATTGGGCTGCACGCACTTTCAAGAACGGCCTGGAAACTGGCAGCAAGATCTTAGACGAACTCGCCATCCGCCCACCACACGGCATGGGTGAACTAATGCGCGTCGTGGAAAGATTTTGTGCTCTCGAGGAACTTTATGCAGACAGGGCGGCACAGGGAATCCCAAGCTCTAACAATCCATTCTCCTCAATTGTGCACCAGCTGCCAGCACAAGTGGACAACCATGGTTTGAATGGCCGACGGGCAAGGTGGGAACTGACACCGGCCAACGGATCAAAATCCCAGGAAAAAATGCACTTACCACAACGAGCTCGGCCATTACACGACTGCCTGCGCACCATACAAGGCTCTCCTTGAGAAGCTTGCGGCTCAAGGTCATCTCGATCGGTACATTGATCGATCAAAGACGCCCGCCCGGCAGACAAATCCCAACCCCAACGAACAACGCCCGCTGATCCATGTCATCCACGGTCCAGTAACCAAAGCGTCCGAGACTGCCCTCAAAGCCGACATCGATCACGCCTCAACTTCAAAGGCAGTACTCTCCGTCGGCTGCGGATCCAAGCGTCAACGACCATAAGACATGCCAAAGTGGACGATCAGCTTCACCGAACGCGACCTTGAACACGTCCAAACACTGCATTCGGACGCCCTCGTCGTAACCATCCAGATTGGCGTTCACGACGTCAAACGCGTCCTTATTGATCAAGGAAGCTCGGCCGAAGTTATGTACTACGATCTATTCAAAAAGCTGGAATTACCAGAATCGGCACTACTACCAACCGAAGTACCCCTCATCGGCTTCTATGGCGCACCCATTTGGCCGCTTGGCCGAATCTTCCTCCCTATCGTCGTCGGCACAAAAACACTCTCTGTTGAATTTATCGTCGTCAACGTGCCAAGCCCATACAACGCCATCCTGGGACGAAATTGGCTTCATGGAATGCAGGCCATTGCCTCCACGTACCACCAACTTGTCTGCTTCATCGGCGCAACGGGGAGACAAGAAGACTTATGAGGGGACCAAATTGCATCCAAAAAATGCTACGTCTCCGCCGTACACAGCTCCTCAAAGGCAAAACAAGTGCAATGGGTTGAAGTCCCAAACATGGCCATCATCGAAGACGTCGGTCAAAGAGCCGAGGACAAAGCGGAAGAGGACCTGGTGAAAATGCCCATCAACGAGGACGGATCACGCTTCTTCTTGCTTGGCTCCTCACTATCTGACGCCGAGCGAGAGGAGATGTTCTTGTTCCTCAAAGACAATCTTGAAGTCTTTGCATGGACCCCGGAGGAAATGCCAGGGGTGGATCCCAACTTTATTTGCCACTCCCTCAACATAAAAAAGGACGCCAAACCAGTGGTTCAACGGGCTCGACGCTCGGCACCTGAACACGCCGACGCCGTCATCGAAGAAGTCAACCGACTTTTCGACACCAACGCCATTCAGGAAGTCCAATACCCAACCTGGCTCTCCAACACGGTGGTCGTCAAGAAGAAGAATGGAAAGTGGCGAGTCTGCGTCGACTACACGAATCTTAACGACGCCTGTCCCAAAGACTGGTTCCCACTGCCGAAGATCGACCAGCTCGTAGATGCAACAGCCGGCCATGCTCGGCTAAGTTTTCTGGACGCCTACCGTGGCTATCACCAGATTGCTATGGACCCTGCCGACATGGAGAAGACAGCATTCATAACTCCGCATGGAATTTTTTGCTATAGGGTGATGCCGTTTGGTCTAAAGAACTCCGGAGCCACATTCAACAGAGCGATCTTCAAAATGCTCTATGCACAAATAGGCAAAATCCTGGAAGCATACATCGACGACCTCGTCGTCAAAAGTCAAAAGGAGCACAACCATTTGAAGGAGCTGGCCGAGATCTTCGAGATCCTTAAATTCCACAAACTCCGTTTAAACCCGGAGAAGTGCGCGTTCGGCGTAAGTGCTGGTAAATTCCTTGGCCATTTGGTCACACGACGTGGCATCGAAGCCGACCCCAACCAAATTAAGGCAGTGGCAGACCTTCGGCCGCCAAGATCAATCAGAGAGGTATAGAAACTAACTGGGATGGCAGCGGCTCTCAACCGCTTCATCAGCAAATCATCCGACAAGTGCCACTCCTTCTTTCACGCTCTCAAAGGGAAAAGCCGACGAAGTTTCGAGTGGACGCCGGACTGCGACAGAGCGTTGGCCGAGCTCAAAGATTACCTGGGTTCTTCACCACTAATGGTAAAGCCCAAAGAATACGAAAATCTCTACCTTTGCCTTGCAGTCTGGAGCCACGCCATCAGCTCAGCACTTGTTCGGCGAGAAGGGGCCGACGACATGCCAGTATATTTCACGAGTAAGACACTTCTACCCGCCCAGACTCGGTACCTTCCACTGGAAAAACTGGCACTCGCCCTGGTATCTGCGGCGAGGAAACTCCTGCCATACTTTCAGGCGCACACAATAACAGTATTGACCGAGCATCCTCTCAAAGCGCTTTTTCGAAAAGCCGACCTCTCAAACCGAGTTTCGAAATGGGCGGTCGAGCTTGCGAACTTTGATATCCGCTTTGAACCGAGGACAGCAATAAAGGGGCAAGTCCTCGCCGACTTTATTGCTGAGCTAACACCTGAAGACTCCGAGATCCTAAACACTCCTCCAACTACTCAACATTCTGCCGAAGATGAACCAAAAAAGGACAAGTGGCTCCTTTTTCAGGGAGACACATGGCGATTGCAAGTTGACGGCGCCTCCAACAACAACGGAGCAGGTGCTGTAGTTGTTTTGGTCTCACCATGCGGAACACTTCACGAGAGTGCTATCACCATCAATTTTCATGCAACAAATAATGAGGTCGAATATGAAGCACTGCTTGCTGGCTTACGCTCGGCAATCGCAATGAAAGTTGCTGACTTGACCGTGTATTGCGACTCTCAACTTATAGTCAATCAGGTGCTGGGAGACTATGAAGCACGGGACCCAAGGATGATGAAGTATCAGGCAACGGCGGCAGAACTCATCACTCACTTCAACAACTTCAACATCATGCAGATCAGCCGAGAGCACAATGCTCACGCCGACGCTCTTGCTGGACTAGCCTCGGCTTCAAAGGCATCAAAATTCCGAACCATAAACTTTGGCAACATCGACCACCCCAGTTTCGACACAACTCCAGAGGTGCTCAACATAGAACTCGATCCAAGCTGGATGGATGAAATCGTCTCTTTTCTGAGAAATGACACCTTACCAGACGACAAAAAGGAAGCCTTCCGAATCAGGAACAAGGCCGCGTACTACTGGCTCTCTGAGAGCGGCCAACTTTATAGAAAATCCATTTCCGGGCCCTATCTTCTTGTCGTCCACCCAAATCAAGTTGCCGAGATCCTTGAAGAACTGCACTCCGGAAGCTGCGGCTGCCACTCTGGTGGACGTTCGTTATGCCAACGGGCGATGAGTCAAGGATACTTTTGGAAAAACATGAAAAAAGACTGCGAGGAAATCGTACGAAAGTGCCGACCATGCCAACTATTTTCCCCAATACCCAGGCAGCCGGCTCAGAATCTCTCTCCCATCACAAGTCCATGGCCATTCGCGCAATGGGGGCTCGACATCGTCGGAAACTCCCGACAGCACCTGGGGGCTTCAAATTCTTGATCACAGCAATGGATTACTTCTCCAAGTGGGTAGAGGCCGAGGCCCTCGTCACCATTACAGAAGCAGACGTCCGACGATTCGTATGGAGGAACATCGTGACAAGGTTCGGCGTACCCTACGCCATTGTCTCCGACAACGGCACCCAATTTGTCAGGGACGGCCTCACAAGTCTCTGTGAGGAGTTCGGCATCAGATTCTTCAACTCAACACCAGCCTACCCTCAGGGAAATGGCCAGGCCGAAGCCTCAAACAAGACGGTCTGTGCAGGGATAAAACGAAGATTGAATTCAAATATGGGAAAATGGGCAGAGGAACTCCCCAGGGTTTTATGGGCTTACCGCTCCACTCCCCGCCGTTCAACAGGCCAGACACCATTCTCAATGGCGTTCGCCATGGAGGCCGTAATCCCCCTAGAATCAAGGTTCCCAACCCTCCGAACGGAAAACTTCAACCCACAGTCCAATGACGAAGCCGTCGAGCAAGAACTGATTTTGGCTGAGGAAAAACGAGATGACGCTCGGCTAAAGCTCACCGAGTATCAACAGACTGTCGCCAAGGGCTACAACAGAAGTGTCAAAATCAAGAAGTTCAAACCCGACGACTTGGTTTGGCGTAAGGTCGTCCAAGCAAGCAAAAAGAAAAAGTTCATGCCTAATTGGGAAGGGCCATTTCGTATTGTAAAGGTTGCCGGTGAAGGGGCTTACACCCTCGAAGACATGCACGGCAAGGTACTCACCAACCCGTGGAACGCACAGAACCTCAGGAAGGCTTACATGTGACGCTTCAATCAGACAACTACCTTCGGCCAACACATCGTGCATTCAGAGTTTCTGTTTTCTTCAGCTTCGACATAACTCTTTTACATTTGTCTCTTGCATTTCAAAGAAGGGCCTTGACCCACTGTTACTGTTTTTATTACTTTCCCTGTACTTCGAAGAAATATCAATGAAATGACAATCTTTTTCATCTAAAAAGTCTTCAACAAACATTTCATGCATCCATTCCACTCTCGGCTAGAATGCCACACACAAACGATGACTTCGGTCACACCCACCAAACGGCTCCTTAAAAAGCCTTTTGCTTCGGCCAAATTCACCGCCCAAAGAAGCAATCACTGGACATATGGTCCGCCGAGCCTGAAATACACTTTTGGAACTTAGGCTTCGGCTCGGATTGGCAAGATGCTATGGTCGGCCACCGAAAGGTTACACTCGCAATTTGGCGAGCAAACCACCCACAAACAATCACCACTCTCAAACGTTCCTCTACCATGGCCAGGGGCTGACACTTTGGCCGAGCCCCATCCACTGGCAAAGGGGCACTTCACACTCTCAAACTAAGTCAAAGGTTGGATCATGTCAGCTCACAATACATCCATGTTCGGCGACCTATAGCAACTAAGGCCATACTACTTTGGTCAGGGCTCGGCTGCAATATCTATACTTAACCATTTCGGTCATGAAATACTTTCAACTATTCAGCCGAACCCAAACCAAAAGTGGGGGCTACGGACAACTACATACAAACATGCAAGACCAACAAAATTATGTGAAGACATGAAGGCAATCAAACAAGCTCGGCAATAATAGAGACATTGCAAAAGGGGCAATGCTTTCATTCAAAAAAAAGACAAGTGTTGTTAAAAATCCTAAGCTAGGAGGATCGGCGTAGTAAACCGTTCGGTGCCGACCCTCATTCAACTATTACATCTGGCACGGTAAACTCCCAAGTTTGGAGCCGCCCAGTCCAACAAAAAGTTCAAAAAGAAAACTACAATCTCTAAGGTTGTGGCGGATCACCCTCGGCTGCAGCTTCAGTAAGACGATCAGCGTCGTCCTCGGCTTCAACGGCCACTTGATCATTTTTCTCAACTTGCTCGGTAGCTTGCTCGGCGTTGTCAGAAACGTCCCTCTTCTTCCCACTTGAGCCATTCCCTCCCCCTTCAGCGTCGGCCACGGTCATATCTTCGACATCATCCTCACTCTCGGGAAACTCCTCCGAAGTAAGTGGGGCACACTCTTCTTCAGTGTACGGCAGTACGAGCTCGGGCACATCAGCTACGGGGATCGACTTCATCAGGTTCATGTCCGGCTCCATCTGCATGACCCCACACGCAGCCTTCACCCCATCCTTGTACCCAGTCCGGTACGCGATCGGCAGCTTCTTCTTCAGCTCCTCATTGACCATCGACCGAGCCTCCCGAACGTACTCGGCGCCGGCTCTGTCGTACCCAGCCTGAAATGTCTTCTCATCCACTTCCTTCATCTTCCTCTTCTCCCTGCGGACAACCTGCCCGAGCTCGCGTTCGGCCGTCTTTGCATTTTCAAGGGCCTCATCTCTCTCTTTTTCGAGCTCGGCAACCCTTGACTTGGCAAATCTCAAGCCGTTCTTCACAGCCTTTGCCTTCTCACGCTCGGCTTTCGCCTCATCGCGGTAACGTGTCTTCTCAGCGGCCAAGAGTTCGGCTTGCCGAGAAGCACGCAGCAAAGCTTGCCCAGCCTACACAAGATTGAGTTATCAGCCTCGGCAATATGTCAAAAAATAAATTAGAAAACCAAGTCAAAACGTACCTGAACGAGATATGCACTGGTGTGGACTAGGCTCGGCTGGAGCTCCCCTGGAACCCTGTCCATGTCCTTCGGAAGAGCAAGCCCATGCAGCATGGTCACAGCAAGGCCAGGCTCCTCATTGACGCTGTCCTCCACCGTGACCACTCTGCCGTCGGCCATCGCGAACGATGGTGCAAACTCTGAGACGATCACTCGCCCACCAGAACCTGCTGCCCTCTCCACAGCCTTTGAGCCTCCCGCTGCCGAAGACTCGGTTTGGTCCTTCTCCATTGGAAGTGGCGTCGGCGGCCTGGCAGGAAAGAAGCCATGTACCTTCTGCCTCTTTGCAGGACTCTCGGTGGGAGAAGGAGCAGCTACCTTCTTGCTGGCAGCAGCTGCTTCCTTGAGGTTCATCCTCACCACATTTCTCCTCCCCATGTCGTCGGCAAAATGAGGAATTAAGGTTCGGATTGGAGGGATGTGGATACCTTGAAGGTCAGTTGGCAGACTTTCCTGGAACCAAAAGTCGGCTGACTTTTGAAAAGTGGGAAACTTTACCCTCGGCTCCTTCACCTTCTTGCTCGGTTTTGGAACTTCGTCGCCAACACCTACCTCAGCAGCTGATTTCTTACCCTTGGCCTTCGTGCTCGGCCTTGCCTCTTTATCCTTTTTCTTCCTCTTCGTCAACTTCCCCTTGTACGAAGGCTCGTAACCCAACAGCGTCGGCGCGTCGCGGCAGATACAAGCCCTTAGTATCTCCACGTGACTGTCTACGGCCAAAGAGTTCTGGGTCTTGGTTATTGCTCGGTGATCTGCAAAGGAAAGAAGATGTTAGCAAAATATCACGAATTCATTAAAAGAATGGATCATGTTCGGCAGATTAAAGAAACAAAAGGAAACCTCGGAAATCCGTTATCTTCGGCACAGAATGCAGCCGCACAGTCTGATCGCCGAACTCGTAGTTCCCACTGACTTCGACGTACAGATTAGCCCACTTATCAGTGTCGGGAAGTCCGTTTATCAACGGCTCCTTACCACTACGAGTGGACAAATACCTACGGTTAGTCTTCCCGTGCCTGGACATAATGTATGTATGGAAGAGGTCAGCAATGGTGAAATCTGGGTTGTGAAGTTCCTTTAACTTAACTACGGACATCACAATCCTAAAACTATTGATCGAGAAGAAGTGAGGTACTATGCCGAACCTAGCTAACAGTTCCCTCAGATATGGATGAAGGGGGAAGCGGAGCCCGGCCTCACAAATGGCCATCAGAGGGACCGTTATATGCTCGGGACGATCTTGCCTCTTGTCCCTAATCTTGTTACTAGCCACTTGGTGGACGACGACATCATTCGGTATGTCGTACGCTCGGCAGAAGTCCGCATATTCATTGGGACGCCCATTGAAGTAATGGGCGTGGGGACACACCTGCCCTCGCTCGAAGAGGTCGGCAAACTCTCTGTCCCCAGACGAAGTTTCAGCAGGAGCAGAAAGTGAAGAGGTCGTGGCTTCGGCCTGGGAACGAATCCTAGACTCGGCCTCCGGTCCAAATTCGTGCTCGGCTTCGGATTCTGTGCTAGTAGAGAAGGTTATCTCTGGGTCGGTGTTGAAACCACCGTACTCGTGGTCAAGCTCGGCATTGGAATCACCAGAGTCTGACATGTTCGAGGCGATGGAAGAAGTTTGACGTCGGCTTCTGTGTATCTCCAAGTACTTTCGGATCACAAGGTTCGCAGAATCGTCCCCTGAACTTTCAGAGTCGGATGAGATGACGATGATTGGGGGAGCCAGACCTAACAAAGTCAAAAACAAAAACATGAGACCTCGTCGTCGGCCAGAAAGCAGGTGCCTCACTACGCTCGGTATCCTAAATGGCCCACCCCATCATCGTTCTCAAAGCTCGGCCAAACCATGTTCGGTTGGAACCTCCCAAACAACAGAGATTGGGGCTCGGCCTATTCCATCAACGGCCAAGCCCAGAACCCCTTGGAGGCTCCATGCTCGGAAGAATAGGTTGAAGAGGGAGATGAACAGTCCGTTCATCTCCAGGGTGCACTGTTCACTCAGAACAAAAAATGCCCCAAAGACCCAGAAAACCAAAGGTAAATGGACTGAAAACTGCAGAAAGTCAGAGAGAAGCAAGAAACGATCTCATACCTGGATTTGTGGCGAGATCTGGTGGCAGAATCTGCTGGAGATCGAAGCTGGAAGACGAACGGTTGCTTTGAAGCTCTGACAATGGAGGTCTGGAGAGAGAGAGAGAACGAGAGCTTTCTCTCTCCTCGCGTCTCCCTTTATATAGGGCTAGGGTTGGGAATTCGAAAATCCCGCCCATCATTGCACCGCCGAACGACTGTCCACTCAGCGCATGACACGTGTCACTGAAAGGACGTTTTGCAGGGCTTGCCAGCCTTCCTCTCGTCAGCCGTACCCATCCACAAGGTGACATCTGGTGCCCAACCTTTGGAGTACTTCAACAACGGTCGAGACTCCCCCTGAGAATGAAACGATTCAGGCTCGGCTGGAGTCTGTCTTCATCGAACAAATATACGCTCGGCAGTTCGACAAGTTCGGCCTAAGGCTCAACTTCAATCTCTACCATGCGCACGGCATCGGCAGAAATTGAGGGGCTATTGTAGCGGGCCGAACACAAATGTTCGCATGGTGCGGACCTGGCCTGCCATGAACCCATCGAAGGCTTCGTGCACGGCGTGCCGACGATGATTCGTCGTGAATATTCGGTTTGCTTCAGGCTCGGCAGTGAACAAACCTACGCTCGGATCGTGCCGTCGGTAGAGCCCCCGGCAGCGTTGCTTCCCTCATTAAACGCGTGGCCATGCTCGGCGTTGCCCGCGTTCGGCTACTTTCAGAGCACGGCGTGCGGCCTACGATGGCTAGCTGCAAAGCCACGCGTCCTACCACGTGCAGAAGCGGTTGTAACAGAAGATGATCACGGGCGCACATGGGTGTGCCAGCTCGGTCCTGAAAACGGTTATCAGATCTATTCTTTGACGTCACTATGACGTCGCTTGGCCCGTGAAAGGCACGCGATCATACTTGGAGGGCAAGGCAGAAGGCACTATAAATACCTAGAGATGGTAACCCTAACAGGTACACGCTACTGAATACTCACACTTACTCTCTCTAAGCTTTCTGCTTCCTCTCTCTGCACTATACTCATCCTCTCGCCGGAGGGCCTTGCCGGGACAACCCCCGGCTAGGTCTTAGTCGTGCGTTCCCTGTGCAGGCTAGGAGAAGAAGGCTCAAGAACCATCGATCCACCAACGGAGGAGCAAGGATCTAGGATCATGGGCCACACACTATTAATGGCCGGTACTAACCGAGATGATCCTGTACCAACAGGAACATGCATGCCGGTACTTAGAAACAGATTTTGAATGGCCGAAAAGTTAGCCGAAACTGAATCAGATGACAAGAGTACCAGAATATGGCTAAAACGGGACATATCGACCGGTACGAAACAGTATTAAAAACCTTGCTTGTATTTGGTTACAAAGGAAAAGAGTAATAAACGAAGCAACTCATACATATGAGATCCTAGCATTGAATTAGGTTAGGCTCTCTCTCCCCTTCACTCTCAAAACCCTATTTGCGACAGATATCTTTCTTCTTCCTTTCCATCTCCTCTAGGATTTCACATCTTTGTATGACGGTGGGAGAGAAAAGTCATGGTACTAGTTCTAAACATTTTTTTTTATAATTTTGTCTTTATTTTTTTTTCTCTCGTCTCTTCAAATCAACGACTTGTCATGATCTGTGAGAATTTTGTTTCTCGTCTTCTTGAGAATTGTTAGTTTCGTCTTTGGATGAATTTTTTTTCTACAAATCAAACTTTTTCGGATGTTGTTTCACAATGATATATGTGCCAACATTGTTCTTACCGTACATGGTGTTTTTGGTAGGGCAACTTGTGGCAGCTGATCAAATTTGTAGTCTTTCAAAATTTATTGGTGCGTTCATACTTGATTGAAGTCTATCTGATCATCTAGATATTTGTTGTCTTTTATCTTTGACCAACACTTTATCTCTTTTGAGACTGCTAAGTCTAGATATGAATATATACAACAGGTGAGTGACGCTGTTTGCGTCAGACTCAACATCTCGGTGGAAATAAAAGGCATCGACTACCTTGTGTTTTTCTCGTTTTACAATAGTTAGATGACTATTTTGGCTTTGTCTAAGATATTTATAATGAAGTCATAAGTACCGCTGGACTATTATTAATACGGAGTATAATCTTCTCCATTTTGTAAAAAAAAAAAAAAAGCAACTTGTATGGTACATGTTTATTTTCCCTTCTGAGAACATACAATCTCATTTATTCTGATGTATACATAGTTATTCAATTATTTTAAAATCTGGTAATCAACCTTTTCTAGCAGAGGCCATTTGGGCTCCTTTTTCCTTTCTTCGCCACTGAAAATAAACAACCATCTCATCTCTCGGCGGTAACTTGTCCTTGACCATGGGGTGGTGGCTGAAATTCTCCGTCCAACCAGCGGTGGCTGGGAATTGGATTGGGTCTGCGATCGTCATGGACCCAACTTCCTCCAAAACAGGAAGCCAGTAGGAGATCCATCCAAGTGCAATGTCCAGATAACCAATGCTTTCCCCACCGAAAAACTTGGATTTCCCTTTGATCAACTCTTGCTCTATCTTCTGCAAGGACTCCACGGCTTCTTTCAGATGCATTTCTTTGTCTTCCCCTACGGTCCACAAAGCCCTCCATGCATTCTTCCAAAACTGTCACAAACAAGTCACAAAAGTACATTTACTTCTAAAGACTTTATGCGTGCGGTTTTATTTACGTCTGAGACTCAACGCATTTTTGTCATCTCGTTTCCACAAACAAAAAAGTTTTAGCATTTTACTATCTCGTATCCACTAACAAAATTTTTTTAGCAACAACTTATTCACTCACATACCCATCAACAACATATTTACTACCGGAAACAACTTGACGTTTCTCAATAATTTATTCATTATCTAAAACACCTGACAACTTTTCAACCAGAAATATTTTTCTACAAATATTTCACTAGTGAAAACACCCCTTATTATTAGGTTGGAAAATAACTAATTGATACATTTACTTTGGATCATAATACTTGTACACCCACAGTTCAGTTCTCTGGTGCGCATGTTAATAGTTTTTTGTTTTGTTTCCAAAGCATAACCCAGCTTTGGAATAATCTCCTAACCAATCAATCCATACAAAATAACCGCTTCTAAATCAATCCATCTGAAATACTACTCGAAATGGACGTCACCAAAGTGGGTAAAATTACCACACAAAAAAAAAAAAAAGTGAGTGAACTTAAGTTTACATGACAAACCAGGGATACTAATCAAAACTCAGCTAAGTTCAAAGCAAGGAACTAAGGAAGTAATTTAAAATCACCTTCTCCTCTGCAAATTTGGCCCAAAATCGCGCCATGGCTCTGTCATAAGGATCTTTAGGCAAAATCGGAAATTGTTTCCACGTCTCGTCGATGTACTCAAGAATTATAAACGACTCAAGGATCACTTTATCTCCATGAATCAGTACTGGCACCTTCTTGTGAACTGGGTTCAGTTCCAGAAGCAGAGGACTCTTGTTGAAGATATCTTCCTCGATATATTCATACTCCACACCCTTCAGTCTCAGTGCCCACTCCACTCTAAAGGAAAATGGGCTCACCCAGAATCCCAGAAGCTTCACTGCTTCCTTGCTTTCCATGAGAGAGAGAGAGAGAGAGAGTTGATTTTAACTTACTTAATTGGTAATGCATGGTTGCCCGTATAAATAGCTAGCAAGCCAATAAGGAATTTGAGTCGAAATTGGCAATCTTTTAGACGGCAATCTTGACTTGTTGGGTAGTTTCCAGAAGCTTCACTGCTTCCTTGCTTTCCATGAGAGAGAGAGAGAGAGAGAGAGAGAGAGAGAGTTGATTTTAACTTACTTAATTGGTAATGCATGGTTGCCCGTATAAATAGCTATCAAGCCAATAAGGAATTTGAGTCGAAATTGGCAATCTTTTAGACGGCAATCTTGACTTGTTGGGTAGTTTAGCAAGATTTTCTTTCTTTGTTAGAGCATCTCCAATCCAATACTCTATTTGAGAGTATCAAAATACTCTATTTTATTCATAAAGTGATTTTAGAGGAAATCACTATTCCTATTTACTCTAACCACAAACCCTCTATTTTTCCCTCTAAAATAGAGGAGGCTTGAGAGGATGGGTTGGAGGAGTTCCATACTCTCAAATGAAGGAATAGAGCATGGGTTGGAGATGCTCTAAGGATACAAATGCCATTTTAAAAGGTGAATAGTGTTATAGAGGAGATCCTCCATATTTTCTCCCATCCTCTAAATATGGAGGATCAAAATCCCATCCTCTCAAATAGAGGAGGCTTGAGAGGATGGGTTGGAGGAGTTTTATACTCTCAAATGGAGGAATAGAACATGGGTTGGAGATGCTCTTAGCAGTAGTATATTTTAGAGGTGGCAATCTCAACCCACATTTCTTAACCCGCCCAAATCCGTCCACTTATAACCCAACCCAACCCGCTCATATTATATAATGGGTTGAGAGTGGGTTTAATATGGGCTAAAAGTAAAAATGGTACAACATCCCTTTTTCTCAATTGCCCGCACTCTCTCCCGACTTCTCTGATTACTGCCAACAATTCAATCCAATTCACCCACATATCTCTCTCTCTCTCTCTCTCTAACTGTTTCGGCACTCTCTCTCTCTCCAATTCACCAATCAATCTCTCTCTTATCTGTTTAGGCAACAAAAAGACAAAAATAATATAACTATAAGACCAATCCCTTGAGCTCCTCTCCCTCTTTTGGGCTTTTTTTTTTTGGTTCTTATTCAAATTTTTTTCCGCGTTTATCGTTTTGCGACAAGTATTTTACGATTTTTGGTTTGCTCCAATCAAAAAAGTAAAAAATTATAACTTTTATCCAAATATTTTTGAAAACATCCAAGATAAAGCCTAAAAAACATTGTTGGGATAAAAAGTTACTTTTTCGATTCTCTCATCGAGACGAACTAATAGGAATAAAAAGTTTGTCGCAAAACAAACAAATACAAAAAAAATTGAAAAGCAACGTTTCGTCTCGATCGATGCCGAACTTATTCCTTTTCAATTCCAAGTCTTTTACTACTAATATTTCAGATGGGTTAAGGTATGATTCTTACAAAAAAAAATAAACAAAAAGAAAACAAGCATTTCACGGGCCTTACTGTTCTTGGTCGAAATAATAATAAAAATAAACAGAGTACTACTAGGCCGGCTGAGTGGTCGGCCGGTTCATGCTTTTGGATCGATTTTCTCCATTATTGAAACGTTACTTATCAATACACCAACACTTAATTTTAATACAAAAGTTTGTCACTTGACTTTTTAATCCAAACCTAAGCGATGGTTTCGGCGAACGCAACGAAGACCGAAACTGTACAATCGGTGCAATCATCGCCTTCCAGACAATTCTCTAAAGCGGCAAATCAAAGGAGGGGGGAGAAGAGAGAGGGGGGGGGAAGAGAAAAAAAAAAATTGATGAAAACGGGTCGGGTCGGGCGGGTTTGGGTTTGGCTTGGCCCATATTCGACCCGACCCGTTTCAACCCGATTACTTTTTGACCCATATTTGACCCGCCCATATTTGACACACGACCCGTTTCAACTCGCCCAAACCCGCCCAGACCCGCCCGTTCGCCACCTCTGGTATATTTGAACGTGGTAGACTGGCAGTACAGCCAAAATGTGTGGGACCAACGTCAGCGGAATTCTGAAACCATTCTCCGTTTTTTTTCTCTTTTTGAATCATAAGTGCTGAATAGAAAAATGAGAAATTTTTGTTGATGGAGGGTTCCGTGATCAACTTTACGGGGGTGAATGGCGACCGTCCAAGAGTGTTTTGGACGTTCCGGATGTTAATGAAATTTTTTCAGAAAAAAGTTTTAATTCTTTTCCGAATTTTTTTTATTTAAATCCAGATAGTCTAAAACCGAAATAGACGGCCGAGATCGCGCGGCTCCGTGAATAAGGAATTCACGGAGCCTATGTGAATAAGACAAACTCTTGAAAAATACAAGTATTTGAATTCATAACCTTCCTGGAGCTAAAAGATTCAAGCCTTTCAACAATTAATCAAAGTTAGCACCATTTTGGCTCGGACAAACCGTTCAGTTGCTGAGAGAGAATAATATGTTTCTGAACCCTACGTTTTAGTCTAGTATTTTTGCTTTTTTAATAAGAGAGTAAAATTGTAAGAGCTTAGTCTAATGGTTGGGCCATTTAGACTCCATTTCCATTAAATGGTCATGAATAGACAATGGTATTTGCAATGGTGCATTGCTATTTGCAGGGCCATTTTTTTCAATAATTCTCCTTTGATTATTTTTCTAACTAATTTTCTCTCCATCTACCATCTTTGTATGATTGCAAAGTTGAGATTGCATTTGCGAGTTACCACTTACCAATAACGGGATCTTTGCTAATACATACTCCTACGCATTGCAAATTGCTTTATCTAAAGTTTGAGTGAAAGCTTTTTCCCTCATTTTATAAGTTTCGGAGTGAAAAGATTTTGTAGTGTGCAAATTATGCAGGTAGACAATACAGGAGCCCAACTTCTTCACGATGGGCAATCAAAAAAAATAAAATTATTCCGCACGCCTGTTGGGCTTCAAGTTTTTTTTTGACAAAATTGAGAAGATTGTATTAATAATTGCCCAGCGGCACTTACATAACGGAGTTCATTACGAAAAATTTGGATAAAGCCAAACTAATCATCTACCTATTGTAAAATGAGAAAGCACGAGGCAGCCGATGTCTTTCACCCTGACCCAAACGTAGCCTGACGCAAACAGCGACACTCGCAATCTGCTGTATATTTATACCTAGAATTAGCAGCCTCAAAAGAGATAAAGTGATATCCAAAGATAAAAGATAATAAATACCCAGACAATCAGATGGACTCCAGTGAACTTCCAAAAATTACAAATCTAAAAAGCCATACGAGTTGCCCCACCAAAAACATCATCTAGGGTAAGACACTGTTGGCACATATATCATTATGAAGCACAATCATCTCTGAAAATACCCGATCTGTAGACGAAATCTTTGTCCAAAGACGAAACTAAAAACTTTTGAGAAGACGAGAGACTTAACTCACACAAATTACGACGAGTTGTTGATCTGAAGAGACGAGAGAAAAACAAAGACAAAGACAAAACTAAGCCATGGCCTTCCCTCCCACCGCCGTACAAGGGTGTGAAACCCTAGGGGGGAAGGGAAGGGAGAAGAAGGATATTTGTGGCGGCTAGGGTTTTGAGAGAGAGAGAGTGTGTGTGTGTGTGTTTTTGGGCTTCAAGTTCAAGAATGAAGAATCTGAGTAAAAAAGAAACCAATTACTCCCTCCGTCCCTTTTTAAATGTCATGCTTCGTAACTCCAACTTATTAAAAAGACATCATCATTATACCTTTCACATCAACTTTTTCCTCTACTTTCCATACTTACCCATCATCATTACACTTTTACTCACTAACTTTTCAAAATGGAATCTACTTTTTGGGGACAAAATAGACAATACACCAACTTTTATCCACTAACTTTACAAAATAGACACTTATAAAGGGACAGCCCAAAATGGAATACTGGACTCAAAAAAAGGGACGGAGGGAGTAATAAAAAACAAACCTCACTTTTTCCCAAGTTACAAACTTGCAATAACTAAGGGGTGTTTTTGCAAGCCCCAATTTTTGGCTTTGTGCATTTTACTTAATGATTTTTTAGATTATGGTCAGAATAACAATTTACTACAAATGAATCTTGTGTGCAATCCCCAACTATCTTTGATGCTTATATTTTCCTAATTTCCTCTGATAACAGGACATATGTACAAGCTAATATGTCCCTTCAATTTCGATCAATCCTTGCTAGAACCCCCTCAGTATATAGGCTCTTCAGTCGGAAAATCTGTTATTTCTTTCATACAAAAAGTGCTATATATGGGAAAGCCTATTTCACCACAATATGCTTAGCATTCTTCCCCTGCAATGGTCAATTAGTTCAAGAAAACGGTAACATGATGTCGTGGCTAATCAGGCACTACTATTAAGGACACCCTTCTTGTTCAAGTTAAATGCCTTTTAAGTGGATTACCTTTTAAAAAGACTCCTAGACAAGTGGTGTGATTAATAATAATCTTTTGCAGCTTTTATTTATCTCACACACAATCTAAAAATTTGATTAAGCTGAGTTGCTAGTCCAATGTGTACTGATTGGTCCACTACTAAGTATGTATGACTACTTGAGACTGTGGAGGTTGTCAAGTACACGAACATGTCGCACAGACTACTGCGTTGGCGATCTAGGAACTAATTTGAGTGTAGAAGAAAAATTGGTTAAAGAAAAATATACAAAGCGTGGGATAAAAAAGCAAATTTCAATGCTTAGTCTCATTAGATTTTGTTCTATTTACACTTCCTTAAATACAATTGAAGAAGAAGAACCATTTAAAGTAAGTGCCAACCTAGGAGTCATTTTTAAATACTGAAAAAGGGCTTAAATAGTGATTCATCTTGGCACCTTTTTACTTGTGCATAACAGTTCTTGGATGATTATAAACTGATAATAAAAATAATGGCAGCCCACTTTGAATGGAACCTATACCCAAAAAGAAGAAATGTAGCAAATTTTATCACAATGCTCAGGCCAGGCCCTGAGATTTTGGAGGCCCCATGCGAAATATGAAAATGGGGCCCCTCAAGTTTTTATATATAAATTATTTGTTCAACATGAGAAGCAAGATGGCTGTGTAGCTTAGTGGCATGTGGCTTTGACCATGTTTTAGGTTTCCTAGATCGCGAGTTCGAGTGTAGCTGCGCCATCAGTTTGAACATTTCTTTTGCATAAGTCCAAAAAATTGGCTCGTAGAATGAAGCTTCCGTGGCTTGACCACAGAACCTATGGGTTAAAGGGAGTGAATCTTACCACCAAACTACACCATCTCACTGAGAAAAACATTGACATAAATAATATTTAACAAATTCCTATATTTTGGGGCCCTGACAATGCTAGCAATATCGTCACTCCTCACCTTGGAAATTGTCGCATTTTGATGAAGCAAAAGTGCTTGCAAAACTGACCATATCACAAATGGCCAGAGAGTCAACTCTCAGTTCTCAACAAATGCTCATAACAATTACTCTACACCACAAGGGTAATGCTAAACAACGATAAAGAAATTAGCAATCCATGTCTTCCCAAGTCCCCGTCCCCGTCCCCCCCGGACACATAATACGCCATTAATGGTCCATTGTGTAAAGAACAATTTTGTTTTCTCATTTGAACGGTTGAACCATATACATTGGTATTTTTCCCTTATGAGACAACATTCATTTATTTTTTTGGTAAGTTACATGAGCCAATCTCCATGCAAAAACTTCTTTTTTTGTTACTGACATTTTGCAATCAAATGACGATCAACATCAAGTAGAATAGGGAGATGTTGACGATAAATTACTTGCATTACTACATTGAGAACACGTTCACAAGACCTTGAAGAGGCTCCTGTGAGACTTGAGTCAAATATCTCGGCTAGCTGCTACAAATGTTTTTGAAGTTAAAAGAGATTTTTGGCAAGCCAAAATATGACCCAGCATAGGTTTAAGCATGAGATGAGCTTATCAGCATCTTGGAACAGTGTTACCTTATTTACTAAGCATGATAAGCTTATCAGCATCTTTCACAATTTTACGCGTAGCACTGCCTTTAGGATCGCTAGTTGCCTGATCCAACTCAATGAATACAAGTTTCATTCCTTCAACAAACTGCAGCAAAAACATTTTACTTAGAACTGGATGTTGGTTAAGAGAGAGGCCAGGGAGAGAGAGAGAGAGAGAGAGTAAAAAAGGGGGGAAATGTCAATGAGACCGTAAAACGAAAACCAAAAATTAGTGACTCTAAACTCAATCTAGCAACAGATATTCTACACAGCACATATCTGAAAAATAGATGACACCAAAGGAGTACACCATTTATAAAAAAAACCTGTTCAAGGTAGCCATATTCAATAATATTTAGCGCTTCATTCCAGTCTCTATTCTGTGAATAAAATATCTCTCCATTTGCTTCTCAGAATATCCTAAAGGTAGAGATTGTTATAAACCATGAGCTTGGAATATTTCACATCTCTGCTTCCCATACTTGTTTCAGTGTGAGTTTGGCAAATCTTTCATTACAGAAATGGTTTCTATTTGGGGAATTCCATCCAGCTTTTTCCCCTCCAATGCCTTTTCCATGAATTCCCGACTTTTGATGCTTGTAAAAAACTCTACTGGCAAAATCATTGGGAGGAACTCCGTTTCTCTCCTTTCCCCTAGCATGCTTTAACTTTCTTTTAATTTTAGTAAAAGAAAATTGGGAAGCAATTCTTTCAGTGCGCACCTTGTGATGAGAAGATTGCCCTAACGAATGCTTCACTTCAGGTTGAGAAATACGAGCATTTGCTGGTCCAGGCTTCAAAAAGACAATCCTATTTGATGTTTGACAATTTCCATGCCCCTTCAACAATAATCATCATGTCCACTCCTCCCTACCCACATCTCCAGGGGAAAACTATAAAAAAAAAAAACTATTATTCTGATTTGCAAGGGAGGATTACAATCCACTACAGATTCAAGTTACTACTTACCAGCACTTACAAAAAATACACAAGAGGACCCATGCATTTGGGTTTGTCAGCTTCTGCAGTTTACACCAGTAATATCCCAGACTTGTGGAAATGAAAATATATATATTAGATGTGGAAAGACGACGTGGAAAAAAGCTCAAACTCCTTAAGATATGAATCCATCTCTTTTGATTCAAAGGGAAGGAAATCAGCTATGGAAAATAAATGAATCAATCGCATTAAAATAAAACTATTAGTGGCAAATTAATGAGGACTGCTACAATTCAAGAGGAATGAAACACGGTGAGAGAAAAAGTAGTGAGTGAATAGTTCGAAACAAGAAGTAGAGAGTGAGAGATGTGATATGAGGAGACTGGAGTAGGCGTACTTCTGTTCTCGTGCCCCACACGGCAAAAAAGTAAAGATTATGTAAGAGTGGTAGAAAAATTATGGAAGCATATCTACATACAAATAGAGTGACGTAACCTCTTCGTGATCGAAAGACACCAATGCCCAATACAGCTGAAAAATCAAACCAATGTTTAATTGTTAGCTACAAAACCAGATCAAATACATAGACGTATTTATATGAGCTCAAACACGCCGAAAACAAATCAGACTGGGCTGCAATTGCATGAAAACAGAGGATTTAGTTTTCTCGAATTGCTAGTTGTAAGCTAATCCAGACAGATGCATGGTTTCAAGAGAGGCAGATCCATTTCCTCCCTCAAATGAAAGGACTTTTTCTCTTCTAGAGAAGCTCATCTTCTCACGCTTTCTCCCTAAAAACCAGGGAATTGACAAAGGGAAGATGTGTAGGCAGTGAATTTGGATTTTTGACAAATTTGTAGATATTGAATCCCAGGAGATACTATTCCAACTACTCTTACCAACTCTAGTCCATACGAAGTAAAAACAAAACAATAAAACACCCTGTTTTGACCATCTTCTCACGCTTCTCCCTAAAATCCAACCAAATCTCAAACTTGACCCCATTTTCACTGCAATCAATGGGCCATGTCTTTTCAAGCAAGAATAACTTTATCTATTCTATACTCCTCTAGATAATCATTAAAAATAGTGGATAGAATCTATAAAGAATAACACAATTTCATTTAAGCAAGAGGAAATGATGGCACTGCATTGCAGGAAATTTAAGGAAGGATTAAATTTTTGAACCCACCAGGCTTTGAAAATCAGCAGCCCATAGTTGCTTGCAGAAGTGCATTTCAACTTCAAGGTCTAGCAAAAAAAATGGCATGTAGGATGTTTTAATTGGAGCTATCGCACAAAGTAACACGTTTAGATCAGGCCTGGACACATATAAGTCCATGGAAATATTCTGTTGGTTTACAATACTACAACATTTACGTGCTGCTATTGGATTCCAATTAGGTTCAGAATTTTCATGGATGATAGGCTTGCTATGCACACCACCAATACCTTACAACAGTCAAACTGCCCAAAGAACTTTACGTTTCGAACGCCGGGGCCTAGTTACATATGCGGTGCAGCAAGCATTGTGACACCCGCGGTCTTCAAAATTGTAAAGAGAACACTACACATAAAAAATAATGCATAAATAAAATCTAAAGAGTCCTAGAAATCAGATCCATTAACTCGACCAACATAGAGAGATGGAGAGAGATGGGTTTGTCAACAGGACTTTCCTGGGCTTTCTTCATCGTCGAAATACGGCATTCCGTCGTGACAAGAACCCACGAGGCCGCAGTTGCCTACGCCGCCGTGTATCTGATCGAAGCTCCTTACCCATCATTCCTCTTCTCTTCTTCAAAGTAATCAATACCCTTCCACACCACCTCGTTTCGCCGCTCAAGGTTCCGCGTTCCGAATTTCTTCCTCCTTCGAGTATAAGCCATCTAATCAGCGACGGAAACCAACCATCAAAACCATAATTTCATCGACTGTGCCGAAACAGATAAAACCCTAATTTCACCCCCAACTATCGATTCAAACAGAGACTCCACCAAAACCTCTCGATTCCGCAGAAAACTTTCCCGAATTTGAACCGAAAACTACCTATCCTCTGTAAACAGGGAGAGAGAGATAGAGGGAGAGAAAAAGAGGAGGCGGATGCTACGATGCTTTCTTCGATGAGAGAGAGAAAGAGAGGCCGATCGAAAAAAACAGAGAGAGAGAGAGAGGAGGCGGACGCCGACGCTCCTATACTTTCTTCGACGACACTATACATTGATCCCGCTCATAATTACTACTCCCTCCGTCCCAATTTGTTTGTCCACTAGGCATTGCCCGTGCCTGAAGGCACGGCGCGACATGATCTTAACGCAACTGAACTAAACCACCCTTCCCTACTATTGATCGACAAACCTGACTTCAGGCGAGTTTGCTTTTCAACGATTTCAAAGCTACCACATAATAACAATAAACCCCCCCCATGACGAAAACAACCAACAGTAATAAAAAACCATGGGCAAGATGGATCTATAATAACATTTAGCTAGTATAATGGTCTGAACATCAATTCCAGTACTTATATACCAACTTGAGCATCCTAGTTATTACTTGCAGTCCTTTTTTGAAGGCCTACTTTTAAACAAAAGCATCAACAACTAATTAATTTCAGCATGATTTCAGCTTTTGTAAATATATACGAAAGGAACCCATATAAATAAAGAGTAGTTAAAACAATTCCTAGTTTTGCATCCTAATCACTTGAAGATCCACCATCATCATCTTCATGGTCTCTCACAACCTTCTCTATAAGCCTATGCCGAACGCCATCCAGAACTGCGTTTCTTGATTGCTCGCTTCCACTTTACCCATCAATGAGAACATGATTGAATTGACAGAGGACCAAGACAACACCTACCAATTCGGAAGTCATATAGATGGGAAACGTAACTGAGTACTTAAATCACAATGAACACCAAGCAACAAAGGGCATTTTACCAGTAAAAATTGGCCCAAGACCAATTTAAGTAGAAGCTATTATGTTGGACCTAAGTTCCCTGGACACTGAATGGTATAAACGTACTATTTGATGATCAGCAAAATTGGTTACATATGATGTGAACTCAGGTAGAAGCTATTATGTTGGACCTAAGTTCCCTTTCAATTAGATTTAAGAGTTGCACATCGTAACCCCCCCCCCCCAGTTAATGCCCACGCCTACTGCACTCTGAACAAAATTATCCGTGCAATTCATTGGTTAGTGCTAAAGTCTTCCCAAAAATCAATCTTACAGTGTGGGTATTGACTTTATGATAAATCCAAAGGAAGCACATGAAACAAAAATAAAAAGTTCTGGTAACCTTGGTACTCCAGACATAGGAGTTTTTCCACTCTATATTGAGATCACCAATTGTATATAAAGGTCCCAAAGAAGAAGAAACAATTCTGTTCAACATGATATACGTCCATTGCATCAGGAAAATGAAGATTAGAATGTTCTAATCTTTTTAAACAATATCCTCCTACACACAAAAAAAAAAAAAACAATTTACGCTCAGAGTCCCACAGTATGCAAACGCAATATCCTCCTACACAGAGAAAAATAGGATTTATGCTCGAAAACCGTTATCAGATATTGGTTGCATACTCCAACTTTTTTCCGATTGACAGCCATCACTCCAATTTGAATCGAGCGTAATTAAAAAAAAATGGAGTTGGACTGAACAAAGAGAACTGGGACAAAAAAACGTACAATCTGAAATAAGAACAAAGAGAAGTGGAAAAAATAGACTTTACCGTGGATGGAGAACGAAGAATTCACGGCCGTCACAACTTTTAGATTAGAGGGCAGTTTATTTCATAACAATATTTGCAAAAGAACTGCAGTATTGTTTACGGTCTCGGGAAAATTCAAAAATTATGTTCGTAGTAGTGTTTGGTTTGCTGGACCATTCAGTAAGAAATAAAATGACCTTTCCTTGGCCTCGCATTGGAATCGGCAAATAAATGGCCTTTCCTCCCAACTTGAGTCCCAAAAATGAGAAATTCGTTCATCCAAAAATGAGAATCAACAACAATTTCTAGCATTGTATTTTCCAACCCAATCAACGGCAATTTCATTACCTCCATTATAGCATGTCAATCAACGGCAATTTCATTACCAAATTTCCAACCGAATCAACGGCAATTTCATTACCTCCATTATATCATGTCAATCAACTTTAATATCATTATCAAAATTCTTCCCTTATAAATCAGTCATTATATTTGTTCACCCAATCAAGTCTTTATAGTCCATAACTGAATATAATGTCCACCCAATCATTACCAAAAATTCGTATATTACCAAAAAACATTGACCATATTGAGCAACTCAACGGCTAGGATTTATGTAGAAAATGTGTGTCTTAAGCCAACGGTCAAGATTTATGTAGGAAAAATGTGTGGGCCACCACACCGTCGCGATTTGTATTATAGATATTGTGGGGCTCCTTTTGGGATGGTTCAATCACCTTTGCTCTGGGTTTAGATCTCGTTCTCAGTCTTCCTCTATCTTGCAAAACGAAGCACGACTACAGACCACGCCGGAGGTTCTCCGAGATGGCCCTCCGGTGCAAGAATCAGAACACTTGCAAAGATAGGAGGAGAGATCAAGAGTTTAGGGTTTTTAGCTGTGTTCAGAACGTACCTCTTTCAGGAGGCATAACAGTGTATTTATAGGGAACGTTCAGCTTGATCTCCAAGATCGTACGCATGCCTGCCACATGTCGGCTGACGTACCCTCTACGTCACCTTTTAGGGTTTCATAACCGCTTGGCGAGTGAGTTGGCCCCTTCACGTGGTACCATCAACCTGGTAACCGCTCAGCTGACGTCACTATCGTCACCACGGCCACGGTGGCACTCCCACGTGAAGGAGAAAGGAACTTGGCCCCCACATCCGTTCAAAGCCGAATGTGAGCCGACAGTCAAAGAGCCGGCTAGCCGAGAGGATGTTGGCCGTGAAAGATATCAGGAGGAAACGTTCATCCCTCGGTAAGCCGAGGCGTTGAGATATCTCCTTGGGTCAAATTGGACCGTGGGTAAGCCGAGGCTCCGTCGGCGTCTCTGAGGAGGGGTTAGGTCCGGCGGTACGCCGAGGCGCTGTTAGCATTGCCACTACAAGAAAAATTGCATTGGGTGACGAATGAAAATTGTCACAAATTGCATGTTTTTCGTAACAAATAGTATGCGTGACGAATAAAAATTTGTCGGCTAAAGGTTGTCGAGGATTCCTACCTCGTGACGAAATTTGTTTTTCGTCACCTATGGTGTCTTTTGACGACGAAAAATTTCGTCACTAAAAAATCACTTGGTGACGAATTTTTTTTGTCACCTATTATTCTTTTTGACGACGAAATATTTCATCACCATTCTAATAATTATTTGTCACCCATTTTCAATTTCGTCACTAATTGTGGCAGGTGATTGAACAATGTAAGTACATACTAGGTGACAAAAAAAAGTTTCGTCACCGAAGAAATTAATTAAAAATAATAATTGTAACAAAATATTTTATCACCTAAAATTTCCAATTAAAGCCAATTAGTGACGAAAGATGTAGTCATTGAAAAGTTTATCAGAGAAACATCTTTGGCGATAAAAAAAATTGTCACCTTAAATGTGTATAGAAAGTAAAAGTGACAAAATAAATTGTCACTAACACTCTTCTCAAGACAATTATCCTATTCATTTTGGAATTCAATTCTCAGCCAAACAAATGAATTATACGTTACACCATAATAGCCAACACATCTTCATAAACCAATATAATCATGTGCCAAACTAGACATCCATTAACCACAAAAACTATGTATTCTACACCAAATGTACATTCAACCATAGGATCTAAAGCATCAATGTTCCCATGACAAAAACATGAAAGGTAGACCATACCATATATGTTCATCATAGTTCGGTAGCATCATTAAAATGAAAAAAGAAGACTCAAAACTTTAACCAAAAAGGGAGTCTTCATAGAAGAATGTATCCAGAAAAAAAGACTCAGAACTTCATCCAAAAAAGGAGTCTTCATAGAAGCATATATCCAAAAAAGAAGACTCGGACCTTCATCCAAAAAAGGAGTCTTCATAGAAACATATATAACAACAAAAAGTCTTCATAGAAGAGCTTATATACCATCTTCCCCGCTACCAACCTTATACGTATTAAATCTGCACACATAAAAAGTATGATAAAGTATTTTGGTTATGATGTTAATAGAACACAAAACATTATGGAAACTTAACAATCTGCACACACCTTATGCGTATTCAATCTGCACACACAAAGTATTTTGGTTGTGTGTTGGGTGCGTTGTGTCCACTAAAGGTGTGTGTTGGTGTGAGTTGTGTCCACTAAAGGTGTGTTGTGTCCTCTAAAGGTGTGGTGTGTGTGGATTTCATTACTGGTGTGTTGTGTGGGTGCTAAGTTAGTTGGAACACAAAAAACAGCCAAAAACCATCAGCAAAGATCAGCCAAGCAATCTAGAAAATTAAGAGCAGCAGTAACAAACATGAGCAGCCAAAAACCACAATCACACCACTAGATGCAATAGCCGAAAGACAACAAACAGAGCAGCAGCCCCCCCAACAACATAAAACCAGCAACAGAAATAAAGAAACGCAGACTAAACATCACACAAAGCATCCACAAGACCCATACCAGAAAAGCCGAAAAACACTCCTCTCACCCCGCCACATAAGTCTATCCAACTAGAATAAAAAACCTCAAAGCTAACTCATCCACATCCAACTCCACACCCCACATCCCTCCGAAACCACCCACAACACAATCAATGAAAAAGAAAAAATTCACCGCATGGTGAGTTGTGTCCACTAAAGGTGTCTAATAGCCATGTTTGATTGATCCAATGGAATAGTTAGATTCTAAGCAAAGTTGTGCTATTATTGGCAATATTTGTGGGAGCCTTACCCATGCCCATTTGGAACATTAAGGCCCATACTTATAGTCCTGTACGTAACTGCAGAATGTAGAATAATAAAAGGGTTGTTATAAGCTACAAGGTTTTATACACCTAAGGAGCTGTGTCCCCATATATGTCGTGTCCCCTGCGTGTCCATGTTGTGTCCCCGCCGTAAAGAGGTGGAAACCCCTATATTTCGGGACACGAAAGCCATTTGGGTACCCTTAAACAGATCAAACAAATCAAAAGCAATTGGAGAGAGAGAGAGAGGCGGCGTGGAAGTTGAACCAACAACCTGGAAGTGCAGCCGTCAGACCTCTATTAAGCAGGAGTATTACTATTAGACTCAAGACGGCGTTGTGTAACTAGACTATTTTAGTGTAACTTGTTTCAGCCATATAAGATGTAGAGATCAATTAATCAAGAAGGAACAAATAGTTAACTTCAAACCGGAGCATATAAAAACTTTCATAATCTCTCTAAATAGAAAACCTATGCTGAAAAAGGGCAAAAAATCAAACCAACAAAAATATATAGCCCACTCCCAGTTTTCTCATTAAGAATATAAATAGAGAATATCCCAAATTCTGCCTCTTGGACAGTGTGGAAGTTGCTTAACCTTAGACCTTTAATACAACCATGGATCTCCTATATTGTTGGCAATGGTAAACAGACTTTTCTGTGGCTTGATAATTGGCATTCTATAGGGCCTTAGTTTGCGAAATATGGCACAGGGGTGGTGTACAACTTGGGAAGGAATTTGCATGCTAAGGTGGAATCTATAATTGTCAACCAAGAATGGAATTGGCCTAGATGCAGGAATGCTGTAACCAGGGATATTATTTGTAATACTCCTGCTTCTCTTAAACCCAACATAGCCCAGGAGGACTGCATAAGGTGGAACCTGACTGCTACAGGGCAGTTCTCTATCAAATCTGCTTGGTCTTTTATTAGGAGACAGGCTCCTCAAGTTAGATGGGCCAAAGTGGTATGGTTCAACTATGCAGTGCTTAGATGGTCTATCATTCAATGGTTGGCTGTATTAGGCAGGTTATCCACTCTAGATAGGCTTCATCAATGGAGGTTGTCATGGACTCTCAATGCACTCTTTGCTCAGCTGCTACTGAAAACCATAGCCAGTCTTAAAAGATCTCTAAAGTAGCCTACAATCAGCACCAAAACTGACCCAAGCAACCCCCATCCGCCCTTAAAAAAGCCCTACAAAAAAAATCCTAAAACCAGCCCAAAATAAGCTCCGAAAACAACCCTAAAAATTTAGAGTTCATATCTAAGGAAACTAAGTTGCGTCCCAAAGCCTATCAAATACTATTTCTGGTAACGAAGAATCTTTAAGGGTCAATTCAAGTTCCTTTTCATGATTCTTTCAAAATCCAATATGTTCTATGTCTAGAAATGCAGCTTACAAGCTACACCAGTTCCAAGTCTTATCAACATGTTCCAGCAGATAACAGCTTCAATAGAGAGTAAAAACTAGCAATATAGTTGCAACATCAACACTCAAAATCAACATATAACATCATATGGATAGCAGAACTAGCAAATGAAAGCACCAACAGATCTCATGAGTAGCAACAACAACCGTACACTTAATGAAACGTACACTTAATGAAACATGTAGCGTTCAATTTCAGCCAATTCCAACAAATCTAGCAACTGATTTTCAGTTTCCAACAATTTGAACTCGAATCCCAATTTTTACAGCCATATTCTAGGCAAATAAGATCAGTTTTCAGCCATTAGAGTTCAATTTCAGCACCTATAGGGGGTGATTTATGCCTCTAAACAACATTTCCAGCAATTGGGTTCATATTTCCAGCATATACTGTCAGTTTCAGCACACAATAGGTAATCCAATGCACTTAAAGTACACTTACAGATTTGAAATCACAGGTTCAGCACATGTATCAGCACTTTAACAGTCAATTATAGCAACTACAGAGGTTATTTTCAGCATTTAAACTGCATTTGAGCAACTAATTTCAACACTATACATAATTTACATCACTAAAACTTCAATTCTAGTATCAGGAGAAGTTATTTCAAATTATATAAAACTAAATCAGATACATAATCTAATTTCAGATTAGCTTAAACCAATCTGATAGCATCAAGCCGGTGATCTTTGATGTCATTACTTGCAAAAGAAACAACTGTAGACTAACAAGGTGTCATAATTTCAGTTCTTATACAATGTAAGAATGTACCTCGATCAGAATATTCGATGTCATGACTTGCGTGCAATGATCTTTGTTGTGCTTGTGGAGAAGTCTGATCTAGGGGCCATTACAACTGTCTCGAACCTAAGATATGCAATTGTAAATTTGACCGATATATGCTGCCCTTAGAATTTCCTTCCAAGCTATTTGGAATCAATTCCCTAGTTTTTGCCTAATAAATTGATACAAGTTTAATTAGAGTACAGAAGATGAACTAAAAACTACCAAAAAAATAAAGAAGAGAGAGACAAGCATAGCAAAGAAACGTCATGTAATGCTAGTCATTATAAAATTTAAACTTGAAAAAGATGATAACTCATACTTTATCTGTGTGAGTTGGTATATACAGTTGTGCTCGGCTAGGTGCAAACCTAGCAACTAAACTAACTACTATGCTACACGCTTTTGACCCATATATAGATGGCTACACGCTTTTGAACCATATGCTACACGCTTTTGACCCATATGCTACACGCTTTTGCCTTTCTCATTCACTACAAGTTACAATCTGAGTAGTTTCTCAGTAACTAAAACCCACCAAATTTCAAGTCAACCAAAACCTAGCAACTATTGCAAACCAACTTGTGCGTAAGGTAAAAATTCTGCACTTAAATGTGCTACGGTGCATCATTCATACACCACCCCCACACTTGAAATGTGGTGACTTCAAGGCTATCAAGGGAACAGCTAGACAGCCACACAAGCTTCTTGTAATCAGAAGCACCAAAAAACATAGAAAGATAAAGACCGGCTACCTGCTTTTGACAAAATTGTTCGTCGGCATCTCTTCAAATCTGCACCAAGTACACAACCAAGTGATATCAATATCAACCCAAACATAAAAACATAACTCTTTATCCAAAACTCCTGATTTAAAGCTGTTTGTGGCCATATCATCAAACAGTTTCTTCATCAATATATATGTCTGTTCAATACAAAGGTTCGTTCATATTCCCAAGAAGACTAGGTGGAATGAACCTATCATGTGATGACACGGACCTCATAATGGCGGCATGAATAAAAACTCATGTGGATGAATCATAAATGTATCTAAGTATATATTCAAACAACTAATAGGCCCATAAAATGTGAGTGCATCTATATCACTAACATTATCAATGTAATGACTCACAAAGACACATACCCATGAATGTATGACACAATGTTGGGGGCATGACACTTGCCATTGCAAAAGAAGAATAGTGAATATGGTAAGTAACTGTGGTTTTTGTCTTTGCCGCAATCGGAAGGAGACATAACAAACAATATGACAATTACATTAATCTCTTTTTTTCTTTCTCCAAAATGATACTGTAGGAATATTATTGGTGATAACCAAACAACTAAACCAAACTAACAAAAGCAGCCATCCCTAGCTTAGGAATTGGCTAACCAACTAGGGGGATAACAATCAATATAATCAAATAGAGTCCAACACTAAACATATACAGAAGCATGCGGACACGGACAAGTCCGCAATTTAACCACTCTAGTTGGTATATGAGAAATAACAATCAATTCTAGCCTTCAACAAAATCTGACCCATTGTTGTATAAGGGTAGTCAATTAGGCTTAGCCATACTTGGTTAGTAACCACTGCTACACCCTTCCCCCAATAGTAATTCATCTAGTTGAACAAATCCAGAAATCTACCCAGTCAAGCATACTCGGAAAGAAACTCCCATGGTAGAAGAAATGTAAACCCTTTAACAAACCACCAGTCGCATACTATGCATAAACCCCAACAGTTTGACCCATATATAGATGGCTAAAAAACAATAAAATGGAACCAGAGAAGGAATAAACTAATCAGACCCATATATGTAAGTTCAGGGTTTTTCTCAAAAGGGAAAAACAATCATCGAGCTAAGATGATGTATTGAAAGAACTAAGCAAATAAATCACTACTGAAAAAACTAAGCAAATAAACACAGAACAATCAAATAACAACCCAATAATCAAAAAAACCCAACAAATCTCTGGCTATAGAACCCAAAACCCACCGGCATATACATCCCTATATAAATACCCTCACCTGTATTATACATACACACGCCAATACAACAAATCTCTGGCTATAGAACAAAAAAACTGGTCGTTTGGAACGAAGATAAAGCAAGATTCATACATGCAGAGCCGAAATTGGTCATGGAGGTTTCACAAAAAAAGATCTGTACGAGTCCATTCACTCCGTTTTGGATGCAATGGCCACTGTACTATGCTTAATATTGAACATAAACACTGCTACATCCTTCCCCCAATTCTCGAAACCCTAATTTCTAAACAACCAAACAAAATTCCAAACCCTCGAACTGAGAATCTCAGTCCACCTATACATACCCAATGTTCCGAGAGAGAGAGAGAGAGAGTCGATGTACCTCAGCTATGGGTGTGAGGGCATACGCAGGAAGGAGAGAGCGAGAGCGCGAGAGAGAGAGAGACGATGGGAAATCCTTTGGGGGAAATCCTTTTCAGCGCCCCATTTGGGGAAAAAAATTTAGTTTTCGAGGGAAATGCACAGACTTGGGATTTCAATTATTTCGGAGAATTAGGGCCAAAATATTAGGCGCCCTCATATCAAGCAGTATGAAGTATGAACAAATTCTATACTTAATCAGTCAATTATATTTTAATAATAGTCGATCTGAATCATCAGGATTTCAACTTATACTAATTCCATTATTATCACTAAAATCAAAGATCATCGGATATCGGCGACCGCCTGATCGGACAACATTTGATGCATCCCAAGGCATTAAAGTATTAGATTGTAATACTCGACCCCCATTTGAGTATATATCTTTTTCGTTCGGAACCATCCATCGTTTACGTATAATGGAGTACATCATCCGTACCAAAAACGAAGTCAATCGGGTATCGCTACACACTCGATCGGACAGAAAAATCCATTTTGTTAATGAAATCGTTTTTTGTTAAAGAAGCTTTTGAAACCCGATCGAGACAAATTTTTACGAGAATGATATAATCAACAAGGAAAACAAAATCAACGGTCTGGATCGTCGTAATTATGTCGCGATCGAATGGCTACCGTACGTTCAAGTACAACACAAGACTTAGTTTGTTAATAGTTGCATTGAACGTATAGAATTTAAAGGTCATTACCAACTCAATTTTTACAGTGGTCGATCTGAACCGTTAGGATTTCACATCTCACTTATTCCGTCATTGTCACCAAAATCGGAGATCACCGGATGTCGGTGACCGCCTGATCAGACAAAACTTGATGCATCCCGAATCATTAAAGTATTAGATTACAAGACCCGACCACCACCGAAGTCTTTATTTTTTTATCCGAACCATTTATCTTTTACATATTACGTAATTCATCAATCGTACCAAGATTGAAGTAGATCGAGTATCATTACACATTTGATCGGACGATAATTATCATCCAAAAAACTAATTGCTTCCCAATCAAGGAGCTTTCTAAATCTGTTCGAATCAAATTTTTACGATGATGATCTAATCAATAAGCACAACGAAATCAACGGTCTCAACTGTTAAAATTGTTTTGTTTTATTGAGATCCGCTAAATAATTGTAGCGGAGAGTATTAAAAATGTATAACATATAATATAATAATATTATTAGATTTTGGTCAATCAATTTATTTTTTCATAGGGTCTATTCTAGCGCTTTTTTCTGGGCTGCGGGGGGGGGGGGGGGGGTGTGTGGTGGTGTTTTATTCCAATGTTTTTTCAAGGCGCTGGTAAATGGAGGGTCTATTCCAACACTTTTGCTTAGGCAGTGGGAAATGGTCAGCCTATGCCAGCGCTTTTGCTTTTGGGTGCTGGGAAAACCTCATTCTAGCAACGCTTAGAATAAGCGCTGGTGAAGTCCTCCGATTGTAGCGCTTTTTGCAAGCACTGATAGAAAAAATGCTGGTATTTTCCAAATTCTTGTAGTGGGGATCCATAGAGGAGAAGAGGGAGAGAGAAGTCGAACACCATACCTTGAGAGAGAGAGATTCGAAGTTGCAGAGATGGAGACTGGGGAGCGGTCTGAGAGAGATGGAGTGGTGGGATGGTCGTGTGAGAGAGAGAAAAAAAATCCCCTGTTGATGGAGGGGGGAGCTTTGGGATGAACGCCCAAATTTTTCCCCGCCCCTAAAACCCGCCAAAATCCCCTATTTATTTTTTTTAATCTTCTAAATCCACTCTTTAAAATGGAAGACAAAAAAAATTCGTCACCCAAAGTATTTCCTTTTGTGAGGAATTATTTCGTCACGAAATAGTTGCAAGTATACGTGGAGGAAACAGATTAGTGACGAAATTTATTTTTTCGTCACCTTATATTTTTTTGTCCACTCTTTTGCTGACAAAATTTATTTTTTCGTCACTGATTAACTGTTTTTGGCGACAAAATAAAATTTCCTCACCTTAAATTTTTCTGCCCTCTTAATTGGTGACGAAAAAATATTTTCCTCACAAAATAGTATATTTGGAGACGAAAACTACTTTCCTCACCACCATTTCGTCACATATTCTCATTTTTCTTGTAGTGTGCTTCGGAGTAAACATGGACCGTCGGTCCTGCGGTTCGGTATTACGCTCGGTGCAGCCCGAGCCATCTGACTCGGCCTGCTACAGATATTTTGCATCTGTTCATAGACTCTTCGCTGAGAAAAATGAATTGTTCACGCAAAAGAGTCCCTGAACATCCAAAGTACATATGAATTTCTCAACTAACAGACCAGATTTGGATTATTTGCTCATGTCCAAAACTTTGGACAAGAGAGAATCCGATCTCATTGGTGAATAGTCTAGAAGTCGTCACTTTTTATATTGATAAATTAAGACACAAAATAACATGTAGATTGTGTTCACTTTGAGTCGCCACTTTTATATGGATAAATTAAGAGACAAAACCCAAACTTTGATGCTACAAAATGTCACGTAATTGACTATTTAAATTGCGTGTAGTTCTCCTCGGACATGGTGAGACTTTTCAAAATATGGGTTACTTGTAAGCACATAATCTGATTGTGTGCAAGAAAAAAAGGGTGCGTTAACATTATTGTGATGGTAAATACTACAAAAGACGATATAAGATGTAGTGGGCATCAAACATGGGTAAATTAATTTTCAGTACAGCCCGCATAAAAAAGTTTCTGTTCAAAAAAATTCAGATTGAATATCTTTCTCTCTTTTTTTTTTCCTTCTGAAAACACCACGAAATCATGAGTTACTCATTTGCACGTCCACCCTCAATATGGTTCACCCAATGCGCAGCCAAACAAACGAAAATAGAGAAAAACTTAACCATAAAGAAAAAGGTATCAGAGAAAGAGCAAGAGATTATGTTACCGATATAGTTGATTACAATTGTCGAGTTTGGTCAGTCAACCCAACTCTTAGAGCTTAACTCAAAATTGAGTGAGAAATCCTTACCTCTCAAATTTTTGGAAAATGGTGAAAGATCAATTGAAGAAAAAAGTGAACTTTTAAAAATCTCACATACAACAACTGTTTCATGGAAAAGTTGTTCTCCGTAATTTAAAAATCTCTTCTACAACAACTATTTTTATGAAAAATTGTATGTTACCCCGTGATTTAGGGATGCTTTACTTACTTCTAAAGATTGTATTGAAACTTAAAACCTTTCCATTCAAATTTTCGAATTTTAAAATGCTATTGAAATTAAAAATTTACTCATCAATTATTCCTTCTACAGAGTATACTAATTGAAATATGAGTAATTATTCAATAGTCCGGGAGTACCGCCACGTGGTACCCAAAACCACTATACAATCACAAATTTCTATGGGGTCCATACACTTAGTATTAGACCCCACAAGAATGTGTGATTGTAAAGTGGTCCGGAATACTACGTAGCGGTACTCCCGAACTATTGTATAATTTCACTTGAAATATATTTGGAATTCAAAATTAGTTGATTGACTATTTTCGTTCCTTATCTCGAGAGCTTTCCTAAAACATCAAATTCATTTCAAAATTTGAAATCAATCAAATAATTGTTTCCTTTACGATAATAAGATTTAAGCCTTTTAACCATTTTTACTTAGTATTAAGAACGGTTTGTAACTCTCTCGAAAAAACCTCTCTCTCCCTCTATCTCTAAAAAACTTCAAACCCTAGCCGCCAACAACCCTTCCCCTCCCCCCCCTTCTCAGGCGGCGGGAGGGGAGGGATCATTCCCCTCCGATCTCTCTCTCTCTATTCCCTTCTTCCCACCGTCGAACCGTCTCCTCTCTCAATTCTGCAACTAAAGTTCGGGCGTCCATTGGGAACTTTTCAGCCAGATCGTTTTCAAGCAACGTTCCGGAGCTTCGCTTTCAGTGGTTGCGGGTAAGATATTGTCCACCACCGTTCTCAGCCTCCATCTTCTCAGATCTGTGACCTGACGCCGTCTACCACGTTTGTTGGGTGACCACCTCCCAACGATGTGTTCCTATTTTGTGAAGCAGAGGTGGTGGTTACGAGTCTATCAAGATAGTTGCGAAAGAGTGGCGGCGGATGTCTCGGCGGTGCTTCTTTTTTTTTGTTATTTATTTTAATAATGTCCCCTCTTTGGGGGGTTTGTCCTCCTTCGGGAGGTTTCGTCCTCCTTCGAGGGGTTTCGTCCTCCTTTGGGGGGTTTCTTCTTATTCTGTAGGGTGGCGCATCTATGCGCTTATACGCTCTTTCTGTTGGAGTGTTCGATCTGTGGACTCCCAACCTGCCCCCATGGGGATCTTTTGATAAATACTATCTCTCAACTTTTGACAAAAAAAAAGAAAAGAATGGTTTATAACGTTCCATTATGGAAAGCATGGATTCTTAAAAACATTGATTACCAAATTTAGAACTCCTTACCAAATTAAACTGCATTCAGAATAAATCATTACTCCTTACCAAATTAAACTGCATTCAGAATTAACGGTGGAGATTTAAGCAAAAAATGTGTCCTAAATCAAACGGTCAAGATTTATGTAGAAAAAATGTGTGGGCCACCACACCGTCGCGATTTGTATTATAGATGCATTCAACTTAAAGCCCATCAATCCAGCCAAAGCCTTTACCCTTTTTGGCAATATTTATAATCAAGTGTTGAAAATGTCCTAAGAGCCAAAGCCATGCATTCGATCCCCTGAATTGGCTTTTGCTACTTATAGGAAGTTCCAAGAAAGATAGAATTAGTAAAAATAAATAAACATATTTAGTGCCTTGACTGAGCCAGGCAAAGCACCTTCAATGAAGCGCAGCCATGGTGCGCCTAGGCAAGATTTCCATATTCAAAAAGTGACTTAAAAATCAAGAAAGGGAAAGGAAAAAACACTACCTAGCTAGATAAGATACTGATAATTCAAAAGCAAAAATTCAAAGTACGCCACATATTTCTTGCTCCTAACTCAATATTGAAATCAAAATAGTTGTTCAGTTTCAAATGTTTATTTTCGTCTTCAGTCCAACACCAACTCCCTGCACAATAACATTGACTTTACCCAAGCAGATTAAACTTCTAGGTAAGTATATTACTCTTCATTTATCCTTGCTAATCCAATGCGTCTGATTAAAGAGTCAATAACACAAATCAATAGTGTCACACCAGACTCCCATAAATCGAAACACGTAATGTACAATCACCATTCATAATTCAGAATTTTGAATGAATGAAATAACAGAATTTTGAGCTTACTATGGTCATAAATAGTAGTTGAAATTATCAATGTAACTTTTGGTGAGAAAATGGAAAAAGAATACCTCTCTCATTTGTGCTCATATGACCTTCATAAACAGTGTCATACCAGGATTAAAAATCAAAATATAAGGAAAAATCAAATAAATGGTCAAAGAAAAAATAATATTTGCCAAACCCAATGATACATTCAGTCTGGTATTATACATAACGAACATACAATGATGCGATTCAAGATTAAGCGACGGTGACAACAATATCCCAGACCGTGGCATTTCAATCCAATCATGTTGTACAAAAATATTTTCCTGATTTCGACTCCCCCACTCGCGAAATTGACAAATAAAAGAAATTGATCGTGCCTTTAGGCATTGCCCAACCAAATTGACTGCACAACTTAAACCAAGAGCCTTACACGAACTCCATGTGTGGAAGAACCTTCACATATCTAAGTGATTAATTCAGGTTTGGAAATTTGAAAGGGAAGCCATAGAACATTGGCCAGAGAAAGAAATATTGACTATAATCTAAATGAAGACTTGTAAGAAATACCATATAAGAGGTAAAAGCATTTCATCAGACGCGGTTCAAAATTGAAGCAAAAAGAATAATAATAATAATAAAAGATCTTACACACTTCCGTGGTTGTAGCTTCAATTATCTTCACGTTCAGATTGAAAAAGACGTCAATGTATGAAACTTAATTTAGAATCTACAACTATTCGAATTACATTGCCACAACAAAAAACAAAATAAAATTGATAATGGATCATACCCGTTATAATAAAAAAAAAAAACGTTTCTTCCACTTGATGGCTGATCTAGCCGACCGTTTTAAATATAATCACTACATATGTACAAGGTGGTGGTGTGGGCGATGAGAAATTTTTCGGTTCCTGGTGGGTGTATCCAACGTGGTACCCACTGAGCCGAATTGAAACTCTCTCTCTCCTCTCACACCAACACTTTCTGTCTTCTTTTTCTCTTTCCAAATCTGAGCCGTCCAAAAATGCAATGGATGGCTCGGATGCGCCGAGCGGGCACCAAGTGGTACCCACCCGGCATTGAAAATTTTTCCGTGCGCGATGGAATATACAGTTGCATTGAAGGATAGGAGGAGAGAAGAGAGGAGAGAGGGGAGAAGTAGGGTAGGATTGAGAAATGAGAAACAGAAACGTTCTAAAGAAATAGAAAAGAATGAGAGAGAAAAGTAATGGATGAAAACAAAAACAATAAGGGTTGTTCATGGTAGCTTGAGATCTCTCAAATTGCTCCACTTGATCCTTGGTTCAAATTTTGAAGGAAACTGCTTGATGTTCGTTGGATCAATGTTGGGTTTCAATCTCAGCTATCAAACACTTGCGCTTTTGACTAAAAGATTCTTTGAGGGAGAAATATTAAGCCATCACATGGTAAAGTAGTAAACTAATCTACCAAAATTGATCAGTACGCTATTTTTGGAAACAAAAAACTAATTTACCGCTTTTACTTCTTCTTGTTTTTTTTTTTGGCCGACAGGCGTAATTGATGGCCTAATGCAGTAAACTAATAATATTTGTTTCGTGAGATTTCAAATCCTAAAAGATCCTAGCTGTTGGATTGTTAAGAGTGATTTTAGGAAAGAAGATACAGAATCTCAGCAAAGTATTTACCAAAACTGAAAAAATAATTACTCAACCATTTATTTCCAAAAATGCAAAGTATTTACAAAAATGCCAAAGTTTTATAGATGGTGGAGATTTATGCAGAAAAATGTGTCTTAAGCCAATGGTCAAGATTTATGCAGAGAAAATGTGTGGGCCACCACACCGTCACGAATTGTAATATAGATTTTTGGGATTCCAACTTTTTAAGGGGACAATTATTACTCTTGAAAAGCAAGTTTTTCCAAAAATACCCCTCACTTTTTAGCATTAAATGAAAGTGCACACTTTCCCATGCGCAATATTTCTAAAAGAGAAGGGGCATTAATAGAACTTACATGAGTCAATTTCAAATTGGAGAAACAATTTGGAACATTACAAAGTCAAAAAGGGGACAAACAAAGTGGGACGGAGGGAGTACTATTTAAGAACCGTTTGGCTTAGATATGGAGTATCTACACAAGTCTAAGCTGTTTGACCCTCCATTGATCCAACGGCTGGTATTTAAGAGCCGTTTATCCCATTAAACGGGCTCAGATATGGGGAGCATCTACACGATTGACAATGGGATCGCATAAATCAATTTCATGTTCATTGCTTTTTTTTTGACAAAAATGAGAGGTATTGTATTGATAAAGCCCAACGGCACTTACACAACGAAATTCATTACAGATAACTTGGACAAAGCCAAACTAATCATCTAACTGATACAAAACGAGAAAGAACGAGGCGATTGATGTCTTTCATCCCCAGCCCAGGTATGACCTGACGCACCTTCTGCTGAGCGGAAAATTCATATATCCTATAGCAGTCTCAAAAAGAGATACATTGCTAGTCAAGAAAAAAAGACAACAAGAACCCAGACAATCAGATAAACTTCGACCAGAAATGAGCACACTAATGAATTTCTAGTAAACCACCAAAAGATGCATATTAATCTTCTTGAGCCCGAACAGTAAACAAATCGCCCAAAGGCGAATTTTATTACTCTCACAAGGAGAGACAAAACTCTCACAGGGAGAGACAAAACTCCCACATGGAGAGACAAAACTCCTCCAGATCTTGCTCTAAATCCAGCCGTCCAAAAATCGCCGAATGGATCGCAACCCTCACTGCCTCCACCACTGCTGCCACAAGGGCTCCGGCGACGGATTACATGCGGACAAACGACTCCGGTGACGGCGGAGCCCGCCGAACAGAGAGGGTCAAATCTGAGGGAGGAGAAAACGAAAAGAGAAAAAAAAAAACTATAGGGAAGAAGGGGAAGAAAGAGGAGAGCGGATGGAGGAGGAGGAGCCCGGGGGGAGGAGGGAGAAGGACGCCTCCCCCCCAGGCAGAAAAGCAAGGCCGCTGTGGCTTCTCAAAATCTCCTTAGAGCTCTCAAAATCCTAAGAGAGGCGGCTGTTGAACAAGACAATTGTGTTTTCTTCATGTTCATTGCTAAACCACTACAAAAACGGATTGCTTCCTAATCTTTCGCTCTAGTATTTTTTAGGTATTTCTTCATTTTTAATAATATTTTATTTTATTTATTATCGTAATTTTTGGAGTTAAGCATTTTTCTTGACGAGAGGAATCTGACAAGAATAAAAACGTAAACCGGAGTTGAAAAAAATCATATCGGATGACACTAAAAAGAACATTTGTGCTGGTATTCTTTTGTCTTTAGTGAAATTTTTTTTCTTTAGGTCATTTTTTTTTAATCTTAAACTTTCCTTCTTGAGACGAATGACCAACTATAAAAAGTTTACCGTGAACCTATTAAAAATTAAAAACAAAATTACTTGTATACAGGCTACATTCTTTTGACCTTAACTTTAATCTGAAAATTTTGTCTTTAATTTGAATTTTTTTCGCATTTGTTAGTTTTGCGCCAAACTTTTTTGAGTTATTGATTCGTCTCGACGAAAGGAATCAGAAAAGTAATTTTTTTTTACTTTTACCCAAGTATTTTAAGAAATAACCACTTTTTAGAAAGAAAAAAATTAAATAAAATGCAAAAATACCAAAAAAGTGCTTTGAATTATTTAAAGTTTAACATTTTTTTGGTCTCAAGGATCAGTATTCTACATATGCTTAGAATTTTTTAACATCCTTTCTGAATAGTGCTTTGAATTTGACAGAGTATTCGATAAATATGTGCAGAATGTATTTTGCAATAGGGGTGGTGTTTGAGAGATATCCTAACTCTCCTTAAGAAGATCCACTTTTGCAATTGAATCGCTAGCCAATTTTGGTTGATTTGGACAATTTTGTCCTTCAATTTATGGACATGCATTGTTAGCGAGCTGCACATAATTGTAATTGTGCCTCATTGCCTTATGGCCCACGTGGGTGCATCACACGCAGCCGCGTATCTTGATCCTCATTTCCATCATGTAATACACAGACATGCGTTCTCTCTCTTCTGCAATTTTTCTTGACGACTCTCTCTCTCTCTCTCTCTCTCTCTCTCTCTCTCTCTCCTGCAATCCTTCATCACGACTCCATCGCCGTCCACGTAAAGTTTGTGGCCAGATCGGGACTTAAACGCTTTTTCGAGCAGAAGCAATTTGTTCGTTCCCCTTCCCTCGACCGATGCAGCCATGGGGTTGGATCTGAATCAGTATTATTTCCCTTTCATCCTATTTTTTTAGAGATTTATAATAATATTTCAGAGTTCTTCCATTTATTGTTTCAATTCTGTAGTGCAATTGTTTGAGTTAGGGTTATTGTTTTGTTCGATTTAGGGTTCTTCAACTCATTTTTGATTTAGGGTTCTTCAACTCACACTTAATTTAGGGTTCCTCTCACGCTCTAAAAATCAAAGGATGATAAAAGTGGAAATAAAACAATTGATTTGGTCCCCCACATTCACAGGTAAGTTGATACTATTTTTGATTTTCTTTGTTTGTGTAGATGAGTTACGAGGGTTTGAAATTAATTGATTTGTAGGACTCAAAAAATCTGATTCATTTTATGTATTGTTCGGCTGGGTATCTTAGCCATTGATTTTTAGTGAATGTTCTTATGTTGCATGTAGGTGGGTTTTCTACCTGGAAATCAAGCCTTCCATTTACTACCAGGTAATACGAGCTTTCGATAGAGAATATATATATGTGTAGGAACGATGTCTATATCTCTTAAGTTATCTCTGATTCTTCTTCTTTTTTAAGAGTTTTTTTTTTTTGTAAATTTTTGTTGCTTCTTATTTTGTTTTTTCCTGCAATTTATTGAATGTTAGCCTGTGTAAATGCATTGGTTTTGTTTCTACTATTTCGCTTTTGCCCCTAAAAACCTGAAATCTTATACCTTGGGTGGTGTTTTTGTTACTAAACTGACGATAAGATCAAAGCTCTGTATAAATTGGAGCCCCTTTTCTCAGCTATTTCATGCAAGGCACTTGCCTCCACCTTTACCACTTGAGCTAACTCTTTTTGGACTATTGGGATCGAGAATGTGTGTTGGGATGGCAGGAATGTGTAGATTTTTTTTAATGTAATTTTTCTTTTATTGGGATAAATCGACTCTGATGATGAGGACCAATTTCTGCTTCTTTGCTACTTGTTTTTTAAGTTAGACAGAAGGGAGAGTTAAAGCTTTTTATAGTTATTCGGTCCATATGAACTTGGAAGTTTAATGATGTTTTTCATATTAATGCAATTCGATTGATCACATGTTAAGCTATAATTAGTTACATTTATGGAGTAGAGTTTATGATGGCTTGTTTGGTTAGGAAAAAAATACATGAATTTCTGTTGGTTGGTTACACATGTCCATTAACTCTGTAATGAATGTGTCTGGAAGGACAACACTCTGGTTGGGTAACGTGGAATTGGGTTTCTTTGGTTTTAAGAGTGAGAATCTGTGATAGCAGCAGGGATATAACAATTCTTAAGAGTGAGAAAATTAATCTGCAACTCATGAGCTGCCTTGGGATCTCTGGAGAAAATAACAAAGGCCTTTTGTTTTCCCCCCTTCGTAGGCCCTTGCCGCCTTCCTTAACAAGCCCTCGAGCCTCCTTTGCGCTTCCTCATAGAAGCCGCCGAGTAGACCCCGAAGGCCGAATTCTATGGTAGAGAAGGCTTTAATAATAATTGGGCCATGAGAGACTTTACTAGACTACACATATCTGCCACATTTTCGGTGCTGATCTCTTTTGCAATTTCTATTTGTACTTAGATCAAGTTCATGCATATGTCATTTGTTCAGATCATGCATTTTCATAACTGTTCTTATAGTGTGTGTGTGTGTGTGTGTACACAAACACAAAGAAACAATCACATAGCACCAAACCAAAATAAAATATTCATCTAATCAAACTCTTAATACTCTCATAGTGATTAAACGAACATGTCTGAGAACAAGCGTGCAAGAATCCCATATTCTCAGTTACCACAAGAAGAAAAGGACAGATTTAATGCACGGAGGAGAGCTTTATATGCAGAAAAGAAATTACGAAAAGAAAATATGGATGGTGGATTATTGGGCAATAGAGTTCTCCAGCATTCATCTCCTTCAAGCACTAATTGGTTTTTAGGAGGGCCTGATAAATATGAGGTTCATCTGGCTGATAAGTATGCAATTCAGTAGAGGTCTACCTGCGGGCCATTAGGCGGGAACAACAGTTATGAATTTCAATGTGTTAAGAAAAGTTAGAACATCTCCCTCCCTCTCAAACCTCTTCTTTGCAAGGCATCTCAACCCAACCATGGTGCAATTGCAGGAGAGAGTACTTGTTATAGTGGGTATCTTCCTCTTTTGTGAAATTGTTAGTGGTTTTTGCTCTTCATTTGTTTGAATCACCTATTTGGGTAGTTCTCACTTCACCTTAGCTACCACGTAGACACTTCGCTTAGTTGACTTATATGGGAAACAAAGTAATAACAGTCGCTACCCGACAAACAAACTCGACGATCGGCTGCTATAATAGACTATTCTTTTTGCTTATTTATTTGCAGTTTGTTTGGTTTAATTTGTTGACATATCGATTGCTATAATAGTTTGGTTACGAATTTGAGATATCTCTAAGCAAGAATATTGTTTGTTTACAGCTTATCCCTTTTCATTAAGCCATGCTGAGTTCATCCCTTCGAGGCTCTATCGGTGTTTGGTCCTCTTCGCATCTCCAGCCAAGTTATTCTAGACAACTTTCTTTATCTTTTTTGTTTTTTGGTTTAAAATTTTCATATTTATGGGAAAGTGTTATGGTAGAATCTTTGAAATGGATTATTGAGAAAAATCAACATTTGGTAGATTGAATTCTGACTCCCCCAACTATAAAACAACAAATGTGACCTGGGTAAAACTATAATGAATATATGGGATAATCTTCTGATGAATTGGTAATTCCATTCTGAATGTGTACTACTGATGGAAATGCCCCTTGCATGCCTAAAATGCAACACACATGTTGAAATTTCATAATTCTGTTGCTTTTATTGAGGTCTGAATGTCAAATTGAGGCTTTCAAATTACAAAAACACTCTGACTATGGCGCTTCCAGAGTCCTGTGATCTTGGTTAATAATTATTAAATAAGATCCGACTTTGCACAAGGAGTGTGTGGCTTAATTTAATTAGTTTGTCATCATCGTCTAAATATTTTGGGTTGTTTGGTTAAAAACCTTTTTGAAGGATGGGTGATGCTAATCTTTCTGATTACAATTGGCAAAGGACATCGTTGCGAGGCTGATCGGTCAGTGTCTTAGCTTGATAGGTATATGAGAGGTTTATGCAATTGAAACAAAGCATTGAATAGGGCCTCTCTTTTCTTTCTTTTCTTTTTTTTGTGATTTTTGAAGTTTTAGGCGGAGATGACGAAAAAGGAGTTTGATTTCATAGAGTTGCTTGAGGGCGACCTCCAAAAGTTCAAAAGGATTTTTCGTAGAGAAAGAGGAAGAGTACACCATCGTCACTGTCATGCTGCATTAAGTTTTGGGCGTTGGTACTAGTACCCATGGTATTGTTTATCTTTATTGCCATAGGAACTATAGAAATCACTACAAGAAAAAATGGCTTTCCCGTCGTTTATAAAACGCCGGTAAAAGTGAAATAAACGCCGGCAAAAGCCTTCCCGGCGTTTTTCCCGGCGTTTTCGATAAACGCCGCGACTGCCGGGCTCGGGAATACTATACGGCGTTTGGTAAACGCCGGGAAAGGACCCGGCGTTTTTACCGGCGTTTCAAAAACGCCGGTAATAGTTTTCTCCGGTGACCGGAGCTGGTGACTTTTACTGGGATTTGTTAAAAACGCCGGGAATAGTTTTCCGGCTACAATCCATACTGCCGCCGGTGAGGGAAATCCCAGCGTTTACTAAACGCCGGGAATAGTTTTTTTTTTATAAAAAAAATTACTGATACCATTTTTACCCGTTCATAATTCATCATGATCAACATAACAAACATATAAGTAACAAATACACATACAAACAATCCATAATATCACACAAATCTGCCTCTTATATTTCTGAATGAAAAATACATTGTCCACTATCAAACCGCATACAATGTCTCGTAACTATACCTTGAGAGTACACTACTCAACAAATAAAAAGATAGAGCTTTCCGAATTCTTCTTGTACTGACGAGGCCTTTCCGCCAGTGAACGTGTGCACCGTTCTCACGACGTTGTACGTACAAGAAAGCCAAGTCATGGACGGGCTTGGGGTTCAAGTGCCGCAATTTCTTACGGGCTTGGGGTTCAAGTGCCGCAATTTCTTTGACAACCTGGGCTTGGGGTTCAAGTGCCGCAATTTCTTTGACAACCACAACCTGAGCTTCGTCCGACTCGAATTGTTCATCCTCTGCATCATAACAAACTACTAATACTTAGAGATTCTACCAAGAATCCTAATGAGAACAGTAGCCACAAATGGAAATTTTCATAGTCATTCAAAACATTGGTCCAAATATTTCTCGACAAATGCATATTGAAGAAGCATAAAAGTAGAGTTTAATCAGCCAAATAAAACATTCTTTTTTGAACAGCCAGCCAAATAAAACATGTAAGGCAATAGATGTACAAGCGTATATCAAGGATTCAAGGTAGATACAATCACTCAATACCTTTGATAGAAGGCCAACCTTTGGCTGCTTAAAATTTCTATCGGCATTACTTTTAGCCACAACACACTTGCCAGCCCAAAATATCTACCACTTGGCCCAAACAACAGTCTTGTTATCAGGAGCCTCACACACTGATTTCCACTAGAAGTACAAACCCAATGCATAAGACAATGGCAAAGGTAAGTATTGGTACCCCCATCAAGCCGATGAGAGTACAAACCCAATGCATAAGACAATGGCAAAGGTAAGTATTCAAATTCCTGCATTAAAGTGCACATAAACCCTCAGTTGAGAGAGCTAAAAACTTTCCATAGTGATCATATCAAACTGTACTTCAAGCGTTAACTCACAATAGCTCAAGCTGCTTAAGCTTAGATATTGAGAATGGAATGCCTCCATGTAACAAATTAGTGGATAGTCCCAGCCTACATCATGTAAACACAACCTTCAAAAACATGCAACTCTCCATCGATTAAATAACACGAACTTCACAGGATTCTAAACATTTCACCAGAAGATAACACATCACAATATTACAATGAAGAAGAGACTAGAAAGTGAAGTATTACAGTAATATTAGAGAAACACAGTTGCCTATCTCATCTGAAATTTGACCAGTAAAGTTGTTTTCCTGAAGATCTCTGCAATATTTCAATAACACATCAATCATCGAAACTAATAACCTTTGAAAACTTCTGTAGAAACTAAAAAGATCATCAACAGATTGTGTAACTCCATCAACAAAGGGGTTTATCATTTCCTACAAGCAAACCAAGCTTTTTGTGCCCTAACCCAAATCCTCCTTCCCCACGACTCCCTCCCTCCCTAAATAGACTGCCCTAACTAGAAACCCAACCTTGACCACCGAAGCCCAACTCCACCAGAGAAAATAAAGAGACATTGTGAGAGTCATGTGAACAACTTTAAAGACATAATAAGAACTCCTTTTATATAGTCATGCATACAAAGTCTACAACAAACAAGATCATGTGAACAACTCCACCAAGTACCTGATATGGATCAAAGCTTTCATTGTTAGAAACAAAATAAAGGTTGCTAGACAAACAAGCTGCCACAAGGCCAAATGAATAAGTGTTAATGAAAATTGATATCATGAAGTTTAAAATGAGAATAAACCCAATCAGATGGAGAAGACGAGATTGAAACAGAGATCTGGAAAAAAAATGAATATACTAAAACTAAAACAGGACAATCTAAAATTAAAACAAGATCTATATATCAGCCCAACCATAGAGATTTGACACCAGAGTTCTTGGCCATAGTCAAACAAGGCTGAAGAAATCGCAAACCCTAGTTGATCTTTGTAAGACGAGAACGGCTCATCCGTGCCCTTGCTCTGCGTAATGTCCTTCACAAGCTCCTCATACTTCTTCCTCTCTGCCAATTCCTCTAACTTCCACAATCTCGCCTTCAATTCCTCACTCTAAACACAAAAAACCCAAAAAAAAAAAATTATCAAAAACTCAATTCCACAAAACCCTAAGTAATTTTTCATAGGGAAACAAACGGGGCTAACCTTTTCTCTAGGTTTGGGGCAGGTGAAGATGAAGTCGGATCCGGATAAGAGGCGGAGGAGGGGCTTGTAGGGGACGGAGGAATGGGAGGAGAGGTCAGCGGCGGATTGACAGAGGTCTTGGGGGAGGAGAGGGTCGGAGGAGGCTCAGGTGAGGAATAAGCTAGCACATAGAACGACAGTGTACACGGCGATCAACGACGATAAGGAGACACAAAACGACGGCGGGATGACGAAGCAAAGATCAACGACAAACAGAAACATACAGAACGACGGCGAGCAGACTAACGGCACACAGATCGACAGATCGGGAGGCTCAGCGACACAGATCAAAATCTTCGTGAAAGGCAACGGGAGAAGCAGGCTGATCGATGGCGTGGACAGATCGTCGGCGTGAGGGAGTATTAGCGGTGGTGGGAGGGCGTGGGAGAGGCGGCGCCTCCTCCCCTCCGAAACCCTAGGCTACAGCGGCGGCAAGAGAGTTGATTTTAGAGAGAGAGAGAGAGAGCGCACCTGTTGTTTAAAATGAGGGCAGCGCCTGGTTGGGATAAATGAGAGCGGGGAACTTTATTGCTCCGTGTTTACTTAAGCCGGGGTTTTGTGCAAACGCCGGGGTGTAAATGCGGGGAAAACCCTTTTTTCTTGTAGTGAATTCTGATGCTTTTCTTTGAAACAGAAGTTGGGTCGTCGAAAATCACATTCTCATCAACCACATATAACTTCTTGTTTAAGTCCGTCTCAGAAGGCACATAATTACCAATTTGTCCACATGTATGGTAGTTTGATAATGCATTGTCATTGTTGTTTCCACATCTGATATGGCAGTAGTTTTCTTCTTTGCTTTAACTTTGTAATTTTTTTGTTCCACATCTGACAATATAATTGTTGAATTAGTCCATAAAAAGAAAGAAAAGTTCGACCACATAGTCATTGAGACCACAGGTAGTGACTGTTTGCTAGATACATTGGACTTCTCAAGTTGGCGTTGTGCTAATATTCACCTGGATGATGTTAAGCCGAAAGGAGTGGTCAATGAAGCAGCAGAGCAAATTGCATATGCTGACCGTATCACAGTCAATGAGGTACACAATGTTTGTGCCTCTTAAATAAAAAGGTTAAACTTTAGGATTCGTGACTGACTTAGTCTATGTAAATTGTGTTATGATTTTATTTAACTCAGTGTCGTTTCTGTCTGCGCTTCGTCGAAGTCGAAACATTAGGACCTCCGAAGACCAGTCTAAGGACCTTTGAAGATGGTCCATGCATATCTTAATTTTTAGTTTGAATTTGGAGCCTATGGCTCACCTCATCGATTCACTTCAGCTCCTAAAACCAACATTCTACCAAGTTTAGTATAGTTTAGTATTCTTCTGCTTGGTGGTACCCAAACTATCATAGGAAGAAATCTGAGGTTTCGATAAGTTCAAGCTACTAAATGTATTTTGTGTTGTCAATGTTGTTGTAGTATCTTGGTATCACTATATATGGGAAGTTATCTATGTTAGTGTATGATTTATGTTTGCTGGTTTAAAACATGGTTAATTTGGTCTTCTTTGTTGCTGCTAGACCTATCTTGTTGGCAAGCCACAAGTTGCTTCTTTGATTCAGCGAATAAAGGTATATCAACGACTTGATTATTTTTCACATCCATAGATTTTTATACGCTTTGTTAATTTTGTATCCTAACTTTGATGTGAAACTGGCTGAACACATAGCATAAATGGTCTGGCTAATTTGAAGTGATCCCAGTTTGGAAAAATTGATTTGATGTCGAAAAGGGTTGCTAGGACAGAAGTAGCAAAGCGTTTAGAAGAACATATCCAACAACTGAAGAAGGGGGAGCAAGAACCAAACAGCTCATTCTTCAACCCAGCAATCAACACCCCAGCGAACAGCAGCCCAACAAAACACGCTCCAACAACTGAAAAAACTTCAAACAGCCCCAACAAGAACAAATAGTCAGCTTCCAGAACTTTGCAAGCTTCTGGCATGAAGCATTCGCAATCACAAGACTTTGGCTTTGTTTAACTTGCACAAACTCTACCTTGAGGCTATGCCTTTGTAGTTGTATAAAAACCTGTAGCCAGAATCGTGCGATTAACCACCAAAGACAGGAACATATCTTAAACCATGACTTCTACATGGTACTTTTTCTATGATCAAACACTTTGTCAAACTAATGCATGTAACTTTTGCTATGAGCAACTACATTCAGAATATTAGCAACAAACAAAAAAAATCTCCACAACGGACATGACGGACGTGCTTTGCACGTTGCCATGCATCTAGTATAGAAAATACAATCCATGAGTCTTTTTGTTAACTAAAATGAGAAATTAAAAAAGTTCATCTTATCCAAGGCCCACCCATATCCAGGGTTTTGTTTGGAGCAGCAGTCCTGGATAAGCTATCCAGGTGGGATAAGCAATCCCCGTGCAAGGGAATAATTGAAACCCAGGGATGAGGGTGTCGTTGGAGGGTTATTCTTTCCCATTGAATGGGGTAGCGAGGTAAGGGGACTAATGGTCACTACATATTCGATAGACAAATTATGACAAGAGGAGCAAATAATCTGTAGTAAACCCAAACCTCAATGGAGACGAGTGTAAATCAAAGTTATCAATCCCGTACTGGCAAGCGTACCGTTTTTCTCGTTTTACAATAGCTAGATAATATGTAAGTGCCAACTCATAGGATACATGTTTATTTTAAATCCCCTCTGTTTCTGAGAACAAACGATCTCATTTATTCTGATACGTAGTTATTCAATTATTTCAAAATCTTGTAATCAACCTTTCCTAGCAGAGGCAATTTGGGCTCCGATTTCCTTGCTTCGCCACTGAAAATAAACGACAATCTTATCTCTCGGTGGTAACTTGTCCTTCACCGCGGGGTGGCTGCGGAAATTCCCCGCCCAACCGGCGGTGGCTGGGAATCGGGTTGGGTCTGTGATTGTCATGGACCCAACTTCCTCCCAAACGGGAAGCCAGTAAGAGATCATTCCAAGTGCAATGTCCAGATAACCAACGCTTTCCCCACCGAAAAACTTGGATTTGCCTTTGATCAACTCTTGTTCTATCTTCTCCAAGGACTCCACGGCTTGTTTCCGATACGTTTCTTTTTCTTCTCCTTGGGTGCACATAGCCATCCATACATTGTCCAAAAGCTGTCACGAACAGAAGTTACTGTTAAAATTGTTCAACGGAAACACCCCGCAAGAGTATATTTTACATAGAAAACGAAGTACAGTTATGGAAAATCTAATGTCAATACTTACAAACAGAATTGTTGCATACCTTTGTTTTGTACAAAATGATGGGTGTTTTAGTTCAACAGAAGTGTTAGGTACCTAGAGAAATATGTAAAGAAAAGTACCCAGAATTCACGTATGGTGCATATTCCACTTATGGCTCGTTTGTTAGGAGGATAGGATTTAGAGGGGAGGAGGAGGATATAATAAGACGGTGATAAAATGGTGGATGCATTTGGAGGGGGAATTATATTTTTGAGGGAGGAGATTAAAAGTTATTTGGTTTGTTTAGTTGTTTTTAGAGGGGGGTTGGAATAACGGATGTACAATACCATGAAATTCCTATTTTGGCCCCGAACAGAAAAAATCCCCTCATTAATTCTCAGTCGGCGATTAGCGATGGCTTCCCACTGACGCAAAATCGCTCAGCGAGGTCCTTTTGAATGCCTCTCTCTCCCTCCCCATAAGGCGTGTGAATTTTGCATCGATATTCGATATTCAGTACTCATGGCCCAAAAGGGGTATTTTTGTAATGGGAAAGGTGGAAATAATTTGGACACCATGGTGGTGTCCAAAAATAATCCCTCTACAAGGATCCTCGGATTTCATATCCGGTGCCAAACGAACGAAACAAACATCGGATTTCACTCACCCGGATTTCTATATTCGAAAAGGATTTCTATATGGGTTGGGATCCTCTACAGTCTAATGATTTGGACTGGACAAGACAGACTAAATCGGGACTATCCATTGATACAATCAATGATTCGGATTCGCTCTTTAATTCTTACCAAATACATTCAAATCGTTGCATGATTGCAGCGAATGAACAGGAGAGTATCTATTTTCCTTTCTATATCCCCTTCTATATGATGCTGCCAAACAGGCCGTTAGGTGTGGTGCGGGAGAGGATCTATTTCCTTTCTTTAGATATCCATCATCAGTATAGTACTGTTGGCATTATAAACCAAAACACCAACCTGCGTGCGCAACAAATTGTTGTTGGTCTCTCAATCCAAAACATCCACCCATACGTGTAGCATAAAAATGTTACAAACATATCACTCCAAAGGTCCATCCACAGTTTAGTTTGCAGAAATTAATGTGATTATGAAAGCTATATTCGTTTTGGGCATAGTGATCTATGACACTAAGGCTACATCATACATTACTTCTACTTGTGAATACGTTATGCGGTTTTATTTACATCCGAGACTTATTATTAGCAGTGTTCTAAAAGGCAGCCGCCTAGGCCGATTAGTCCCCGCCCAGGCGCTAGACAGTGGTCCGACGCCTAGATTAGACACCCGACTAGTCCGCCGCTTAGGTGCAGGGCCGGCTTTGAGATTCTCGGGACCTAAGATGAACTTATGAGGGAAAAAAATATTCATATGGGCAGGAAAAAAAGAGGGGGCCTGTGACTTGAATCATGTACCTCTTAGATAAAGGAATTAAGTTTTTCCACTAAGCTAGCTAGCTTATTTGTTATATAAGTGCTAGATTAAATATATATTACATATCTGACTATACCTAATTGGGGTCCTACTTTTGATCCCAAATTCGGGTGCCTAATTCCGTCGCCTTGTAAAATTACCGCACAAAAAAATAGGTCAACAAGTTTACCATGAGAAACAGGGGGGATACTGAATCACTATGATCAAAACTCAAAAGTTCAAATTAAGCAAGGAACTAAGGAAGTAATTGATAAAATCACCTTCTCCTCTGCAAATTTGGCCCAAAATCGCGCCATGGCTCTGTCATAAGGATCTCGAGGCAGAATCGGAAATTGCTTCCAAGTCTCATCGATGTACTCAAGAATCACAAGGGACTCGAGTATCACTTTTTCTCCATGAATCAGCACTGGCACTTTCTTGTGAACTGGGTTCAGCTCCAGAAGCATAGGGCTCTTGTTGAAGATATCTTCCTCGATGTATTCATACTCCACACCCTTCAGTCTCAGTGCCCACTCCACTCTAACGGAAAATGGGCTCGCCCAGAATCCCAGAAGCTTCACTGCTTCCTTGCTTTCCATATGAGAGAGAGAGAGAGAGAGAGGGGAGGGGGGTGGTTGGGTGGTTGGGTTGGAGGGGGAGATGGTTTTGTGGCAAGGTATGGTTTGCCCGTATAAATAGCCAGCAACCCAAGTAGCCAAAAAGGTATTTGAGTCAAACTTGGCAAAATCTTTTGGACGGCAATCTGAGGAAATACTTATTTTTAAAATAAATACTTACTGTATTTTCTAAATTAAAGGTAATGAATTGTGAGAGAGAGATCTGTTTTATAAAATAAAAAATAAGTATTTAAAAAACGGTCTTGCTATTGTCAGTCCACTGGGATGATGATAAGCACACTAGAAAATAAGGAAAATAAGTATTTTTGTGTACTTTTTATACGGACGAGGGGAGCGTGCTGTGCAGCCTCTGGCGAGGCTTTTCCGGCACCGGTCCGACGATCGGAGACGTTCACCGCATAGAGCTCGTCGAGTTCTACATGCACACCAAAAATCAGCTTGATCAAATATTGTTAAGTGCCTCATCGGAACATACTCCCTCCGTCTCTTTTTAAGTGTCCTGCTTCGTAACTCCAACTTATTAAAAATACATCATCATTATACCTTTCACATCAACTGTTTCCTCCACTTTCCCTACTTACCCATCATCATTACACTTTAACTCATTAACTTTTCAAAATGGAATATACTTTTAGGGACAAAATAGACAATGCACCAACTTTTACCCACTAACTTTACAAAATAGACACTTATTAAGGGACAGCCCAAAATGAAATACTAGACTATAAATAAGAGACGGAGGGAGTATAAAACTTGAAAAAAAATGAATCCTAATGGATACGAAACACTGGATCAAAACCACTAAATACATTTTTTTCAAGTTATATATGTTCCGATGAGGCACTTAACAATATTTGATCAAGCTGATTTTTGGTGTGCGTGTAGAACTCGACGAGCTCTACGCGGTGAACGTCTCCGATCGTCGGACCGATGCCGGAAAAGCCTCGCCGGAGGCTGCGCAGCACGAAGCTGCACATCACGCTCCCCTCGTCCTTTTTTATACCTTTTAATAAACATTCACACACTCACTATTATCAACCCATTAGACTGATTTTAGAATTTTTCTTTAAAAAATAATAACCTTAATGGAACCACGCCCGGGTAGATTTTCTTTCTGATTATACATGGTAGTCCAGCGAAAATGTGTGGGACCAACATTGGTGGACTTTCAGAAACCATTGTCTGTTTTTTTTCTTTTTTAAATTATAAGCGCAGAATAGAAAAATAGAAAAATATTTGAATCTTCCAGGATTCCTAAATCAGTGGATTGCTCCCTGTTTTTGATTCGGTTAACCCATGTTGGGCTCTTTCTTTGCCTGTAAGGCCATATTGTCCATGATTGTTAATACTGTAGGATTTTCCTAACCTCTGCTCAAAGGGTGTATTGGATAATAAGTAAAAAATGTATTGATATTCGAGAAAATTATATTAGTATTTGTGAATGTGTATTAATATTCGTGAAATATGCATTGATATCCAAACTTGTTTAGAATTGTTAGCATATTATTCTCTACCTGGTGAACAAAGATTAGAAAGACTGTTGAGTTTATGGTTTGAAGGATCCCTTACCCTACAAGTGCAATGCCCTGTAAATTCTCTACAGGGCCGGCTTATGAAAAAGGCAAGGGAAGCCTGCGCTTCCGGCTCCCAAAAAAAGTTAAAAATAAGGGTCTCAAAATTTTAGGATCCGTATATATAATATATATATATATATATATAAGTATGTTTAAATGGTCTAAAAAAATTTGCATTAGCCTCCTTTACACAAAGTAGGCCCAAACGGTGAAATTACTCATTAGAAATACTAAGGCATTTAAAAAAAAAAGAAAAGGAACGGCTAGAAGAATCTATTGCTCCGATCCAAAAAAGAAGAAGAAAGAAACGCAGCAAGCCGCAAACACTTCTCATGGTTCACGCTTGAGGAGTCGAAGGGAAGGGAAGACAACAACTGACGACCGTGAACGAGAAATACTTGCATACAGAATTCCTTGATCAAAAATTATCTTCGGCCAACCATGTCTCAAGAAAGATTAAATGGATTAGCTATATTGTCTATCAAGAAGGAGTTGGTGAAACAGCTTGACTATAGAGACTTAATTAGTATATTTTGCAGCAAAAAGTGCGAGAAGACTAATTTTCAAATGATGGATTTTGAGGTATTGTAGTAGTTGCATTTTTTGGGGGGATAATTATATATATGCTTCTATTTTGTAATCATAAATCTTTTGTAATAATTTTTTATGACTCTTTGTAAACCACTTTTGTATAAAAAATATAGGGAGACCTCATTCAAAAAATTCGCTTCCGGCCTCCAAAACTTATGAGCTGACCCTAATTCTCTAGAGTATAATTTTACAAATTTACCTCGATTTAATAACAGCGAGCACATGTGCGCGCACATTTTGATCTCTTGTGCCAGCTCATGCATGCTCTGCACGTGTTTCAATGACAGACAGCACATGCTATGTAGGTCATGTGGTTCTCTCCACTTCTCTCTCTCCTTTTTACTACTCATTCCCTTTGGATTTAATAGTTTTTCGTTCAATTTTAATCGGAAAAAAAGAGTTATATCTTTGAATTGGTAATAAATTTTATATCTAATATAAATCTTATTTAATATATCACAATTAGTAATATATACATTTAAAATCTACTGAACGAGACATGTCTAACAAATCTTATATTGCTTAAGTTCCGCTAAGATTTAAGTTCCGTTAACAAATCTCATATTGCTTATATTGTCGAGATTTCGGTACAAGTCCGGTATTGTTCAGTACAGGTCGGTATTTGGGACAGTACGAAACACCTATTTATATATATCGCTTTATGCCTAGTACGAGCCTGTATGACAGAGAATTGCCAACATTGCTCCACACACTTTGTGAGAAGGTTGCTCCTGGAGTTAGTATGACCCATTTGGAACTTGAGAAAAGAACAGAAAAGGGAAAAAAAAGAAACTTTGAAGAAAGAAAATTTCACTGTACAATTTTAATTTTGTTGGTTTTCTCTCTATTTCCTCTCAAACCAAACAAGAGAAAATAATTTTCCTTTCATTTCTTTTCATTGACTTAGGGTGTGTTTGGTACCTATGGAAACAAAAAAGAAAGGAAGGGGAAATAGTTTTCCTTGTTTAGTTATAGATAAAACAAGAAAAAAAAAAAAAAGAACAATTTTTCACTACATGCACTTTCCTCTGCATTTTCTTTTCGTTTCCTTTCTTTTTTCTAATTTCCAAACGGGCCCTTAAGCTTCCAAAGAGACAATTGGCCATACACGGCAAACATACACATATACATCTATATAATGTTCAACTGAAATCACGATGTTGCCCAAATGAGTCTCCCCTTATTCCTCTGTCGGGATCACAATTTATACATTGAAATGATTTTAGTCTAATGCAGTTACAGTATTTCAATTTTTTTTTCTTTAGACAACTTCAACAATTATGTGCTTATTTTTTATTTATGAAAAAAATTAGAAAATAAGAATATAAAATAACTGATTTTTTATCAAATCAAATCAAACTAAAATTATTAAGATTATAAATAGTTATACCCGAATAAATGTCATTATTATTCAAAATTAGGTATATACAAAATAAAATTTTTCTCAAGGGACTCGGGGAGGCCCAATAGCTCCGCCCCTGCCCCCCCTCTCTCTCAAAAGTCAAAACTATAGTCGCCACAAATATATTTATTCTCCCTTCCCCTCCCCTCTAGTTTGACACCTTTGTATGACGGTGAGAGGGGAAGGTCATGGTACTAGTTTAAACATCCTTTTTTTTTTTATATATATTTTTTAATTTATCAATATTTTATTTTTCTCCCATCTCTTTAGATTAACAACTTTGTCGTGTTCTGTGAGATTTTTGTCTCTCGGCTTTTCGAGAGTGGGTAGTTTCATCTTTAGACGAATATTTCTTCTCCAGGTTGGGTTTTCTTAGAGACGATGTTACTTCACAATGATATCCGTGCCAACAGCGCTCGTACTTAACATTATATTTTTTGGAGGGCAACTCGTGGTGACTTGTTAAATCTATAGTATTTGAAATTTCATTAGTACGTTCATACTCGGTTGTAATCCACGTGATTTGTAATGAAGTCATAAGTGCTGCTGAACTATTATTAATACAGAGTATAATCTTCTCTATTCTGCAAAAAAACACACACGAACCAACTCGTTCGATACATGTTTATTTTAAATCCTCCCTGTTTCTGATTACATATCTCATTTATACTGATGCATAGTTATTCAATTATTTTAAAAATCAGCAAATTAACCTTTTCTAGCAGAGGCCCTTTGGGCTCCGATTTCCTTGCTTCGCCACTGATTATAAACAATCATCTTATCTCTCGGCGGTAACTTGTCCTTGACCACTGGGTGGTTGCGGAAGTTTTCCGCCCAACCAGCGGTGACTGGGAATCGGGTCGGGTCTACGATTGTCATGGACCCAACTTCCTCCCAAACAGGAAGCCAGTAAGAGATCCATCCAATTGCAATGTCCAAATAACCAATGCTTTCCCCTCCGAAAAACTTGGATTTCCCTTTGATCAACTCTTGCTCTATCTTCTCCAAGCACTCTACGGCTTACATGGGGCCGATCCTATAGAGCTTTTCCAAATTAACCTAAAAAACTTGTATAATTAGTGGGAGTATTTCACACATAATCAGGGGATGCTCATGATCAAAACTCAAAAGTAATTCAAAGCAAGGAACTAATAAGGAAGTACTCCGTAATTGTTAATCACCTTCTCCTCTGCGAATTTGGCCCAAAATCGCGCCATGGCTCTGTCATAAGGATCTTGAGGCATAATCGGAAATTGTTTCCACTTCTCGTCGATGTACTCAAGAATTATGAACGACTCAAGGATCACTTTGTCTCCATGAATCAGCACTGGCACTTTCTTGTGAACTGGGTTCAGTTCCAGAAGCAGAGGACTCTTGTTCAAGATGTCTTCTTCAATGTATTCATACTCTACACCCTTCAGTCTCAGAGCCCACTCCACTCTAAAGGAAAATGGGCTCACAAAGAATCCCAGAAGCTTCACTGCTTCCTTGCTTTCCATATGTGTGTGTGTGTGTGAGAGAGAGAGAGAGAGAGAGAGAGAGAGATGATTTTAACTTAATTGGTAAGATGATTTTAACTTAGCCAAAAAGGAATTTGAGTCAAAATTGGCAATCTTTTAGACGGCAATCTTGACTTGTCGGGTAGGGAACATCACAAAACAATGTGCGTTGCGCTGGATCATTTCCCGTCGTTGAAGCCGCGTGGTCTGAATTTTTTTTTTTGGGTCAAACGGAATTTCGCAAGTGTTTGAATGGGGAATTAAAAACTGGGAAGTGATAAACTTCAAGTGAAAATGTGTGGGCCAACTTCTTTGCCCAATCAGTTTCAGCAGCACCAAATGCCATGGGCCCATTATGTTTTCCTAGTTTGGCGAGCAACTTCAGTTTCATTGAAGAGGTAGTCTTTTTCACGGAGTCCTGTTTACGGAGCTGTTTAATCTCACGCGTCTATTTTGGTTTTGGACAGTTCAGATTTTAATGAAATTTTATCGGAAAAAAATTCATCACAATCTGTTATTATCGGTCATAATTGGTTTTCAATCCGGATCGTCTAAAAACACTTTAGACAGTCGTGATTGAGCTCTGTAACTTCTTCTTTAGGGATGTTCATTAAAATCTAGACCGTCCAAAACCGAAATGGACGCGTGAGATTGAACAGCTCAGTAAAAGCTCCTTGAAAAAGACTATCTTTATTGACAGGGGATCCGAAAACCAAAAAAAAAGAGCTCTCATCACACACTCTCTCTCTCTCTCTCTCTCCCCCACACCTCAGGAAAAAACCAAACTCCTCTCTCTTTCCATCCAAGGCCAAAAGGCCGAGAGCGAAGCTCTCATCTTCTCACCCACGTAAAACAAAATCCTGCTCCTTCAAAAAAAACATAAAAAAGGAACCTTGGTCTCCAGACTCTCCACTAAACAGAAAAACCTCTCTCCGTCTACAAAAATCCCAAAAACACTACTCTCCAAGTTTCCGAGGCCGAAGTCTTCTCTCGTAGGGATGGCAATTCATCCCGTCCTGCTTCGAACCGGTCTCGAACGGGGCGGGTTTTCATCAAATTTCATTAAAAAAACACGATCGGGGCGGGTTGATGCTACCCCGCCCCGAAATATTTTTCCATACAAAATTATATTTTTAATCTAATACTTTTATTATTAAACTTAAAAATATATATTTATACCCCACTATTTTTTTCATTATTCTAAAAAAATCTATTTTTTCTTTTATATTTCATCATTATAATAAGATAACACCTTATATATATATATATAGTATACGGGGCAGTTCCGGGGACCTTTAAAAAAACTCTAAAAAACCCCCCCCAAGTTCCCGATCGAATTTTGATGATCCGAGCCGCTCAATGTAATCATAACGTGATTTTAATGGTACTCTTAAGAAATCAGCAAAAAAAATGACTGGGAAGGGCTTCATCCGAATAGTTTTTTATTGAACGGTTTAATAAAAAAATTGCTTAAATCAAGCCCTTCCCGGTTATTTATTTTGCCAATTTCTCGCGGCACCCTTAAAATCACGTTCTGAACACATTGAGCTGCTTGGATCATCAAAATTTGATCGGGAACTATGAGATTAAGATTTGAGGGATTTTTTTAGAGGTTTTTTAAAGGGTCCCCGGAACCGCCCCGATACACACACACACACACACACACATATATATATATATATATAACCATTTTCTTCTTTTTTGCCTTTAGTTTTAATTTTTTTCCTTATTTTTCACGGGGCGGGGCGGGTAAACCTGACACTCGAACGGGGCGGGAACGGGGACACCCACAAATAACCCGGGCGGGGTCAGGGTCGAGCCATAATTTTTGGGTTGGGGTAAACCCGCCCCGTTGTCATTCCTGCCTCTCTGTTTAGGTTCGAGGGAAAATTCCTGGTCCCCTTAAGTTCATTGTAAGTCAAAATTACACGACAGTGATTATATTGCTAAAAATAAGCACGGATCGAATTCTGTGCTATTTTTAGTTATATTTTTGTCTAGTTTAATATATGAGCACACCTTTGTAAAAATCCACCGCACAAGGTGAGAAAGATGTAATCCTGAGTGGGGGTATTTCCCCCCTTTCAATTTAAATTTTCAGTTCAACTCAAATTTTTTTTTTTTACTTAGATTAATATCGCAGCGATGTTCTTTTCACTTAAAACCAAAAATAAGGTTGCTTTGTTCGGTATAAATGAAAAGAAAGATCGTTGTGCAGAATTAAATAGTCGAGGTGCTCTTTTCGCATTTATAAGGATGGCGTTGAAATCTAAAAGTACCAAGTGGCCATTTGTCGGTGATAATGTAGCCACATTCGAGTCCTGGCGATTCCAGGATTCCACATGCCTTAGATGCGAAAATAGGACCGATGGTCATATATTAATAAAAAGCTCCATTGCAATGCATTTTACATTTTATTATTAGCCAAGGATAATTAATTGAAAAAGGCCAACTTTGAAAATAAAGTACCGAGAGGACGATGTGGGGTGCCTAACACCTTCCCCATACATAACAGTAAATCCTCGAATCCATCTCTGTTTTCTCAAACCCTCGAATGGGAGTCAATTATAAGCCACATTTGAAAGAAGAATTTGCTCAAACGGAAAAATAAAAAAAAGAGTTAAAACCGTTTTCTTCGCAAAACAGTTTTAACGGGTGACCTGACACACCTGAACTCAATGTTAGGTGGCGACTCTACTTTCAAATAAAAGTCTGAGTCACAGCTGCAAACTCAATATACATAATCGTCGCATTTAAAAGTCATGATTTTGGAAGCGTTGCCTTTTGCCCTATAAAGTGGGTTGGGCGACCGCCGGTAAAAATCAGGGCACAACATGAATCATAAGTGCTGAATAGAAAAATGAGAAAATCTTTTTAACGGAGGATTCCGTGAACAGTTATTTACGGAGGTGAATAGCGACCGTCCAAGAGTGTTTTGGATGGTCCGGATGTTAATGAAACTTTTCTGGTGAAGAGTTGAACCCTTTTTCGAAAAAATTTCATTTAAATCCGGACCGTCTAAAGCCGAAATAGACGACCGAGATCGCGCGGCTCCATGAATGAGGGATTTACGGAGCCTCCGTGAATAAGCCAACCTCTGGAAAAAAAACATACAAGTATTTGAATCCAACCTTCCTGGATTCCTAAAGCAGCTAAAAGAGTGGCTCTTAATCAATAAACAAATTTGAGCCTTTCAATAATCAAAGTTAGCAACATTTTAGCTCCGACAAGCCGTTTAGTTGCGGAGAGAGAATATGTTTCTGAACGGTTGAACCCTACCAGGGGGCCATATAATATTATAATCTAGTATTTTTGCTTTTTTAATAAGAGAGTAAAATTGTAAGAGCTTAGTCTAATGGTTGGGTCATTTAGACTTAGCCATTTCCATAAAATGGTCATGAATAGACAATGGTATTTGCAATGGTGCATTGCTATTTGCAGGGCCATTTTTCAATAATTCTCCTTAGATTATTTTTCTAACTAACTTTCACGAACTACTGTTTTCTCTCCACCTACTATTCTCCATCTACCATCTTTATATCAATATGTGTGTGAGAACCCAACTTGTGGTTGTCCCACATCGGTGGGAAAATAAAAGAAAGGTAATAAATATATAAGGATTCGTCTACCAGCTACTATTAACTTAGGGTTAATCTTTTGAACTACATGATTAGGCGAATGGTTAGCGGATCAGCTGAGGCGGGTTGTTATGATATGATTGTGAAATTGAGATCCAATAATGGGATCTTGGCTAATGCATACTACGCATTGCAAATTGCTTTATCTAAAGTTTGAGTGAAAGCTTTTTCCCTCTTTCTTATGTGATTCTGCCATAAGTTTTGGAGACTGAAAAGATTTTGTAGTGTGCAAATTATGCAAGTAGACAATACAGGAGCCCAATTTCTTCACGATGGGCAATCAAAAAAAAGTATTCTGCCCGTTGGCTCCTGCTCGTTGGGCTTCAAAGTTTTTATTTATTTATTTATTTACAAAATTGAGAAGATTATATTAATAATTGTCCAACGGCACTTACATAACAGAGTTCATTACAAAAAAAAATGGACAAAGCCAAACTGATCATCTAACTATTGTAAAACGAGAAAGCACAAGGCATTCGATGTCTTCCACTCTGACCTAGACGTAGCCTGACGCAAACAGCGGCACTCGTAATCTGCTGTATATTCATACCTAAAATCAGCAGCCTCAAAAGAGATAAAGTGCTAGTCAAAAATAAAAGACAATAAATACTCAGACGATCAGATGGACTCCAAGTCTCCAACCAAGTATAAATGCACCGATGAACTTTCAAAAACTATAGATCTGACAAGCCATACGAGTTGCCCTGCCAAAATATCATCTAGAGTAAAAGCACTGTTGGCACATATCTATCTAATAAAACAGGAGAGTCTTTAAGAATATTCCTAAAGAATATTCATTCTCAACGGTTCAGATTTCTCTCTTACACAAATTTTATCTACTCATACAAACAAATCCAACGGTCCAAATTTCTCCACCCTTCACACATACAAACCAATGGCATTTTCTTAAATAGCTTACATTATTTGGACAAAAATAAATACCGTAATCTTTTTTCAAAATTTGAAAGTCACGGCTTGCTCTTCTCTCCTTTCCCCTTCTGTATCTCAGTCTAATCTCTCTCTCTCTCGCGCTCTCTAACCCTACTCCATACTTTCCCCTTCCTCCCTGAGATTTGCAGCCTCAAGGTCTGCAAATCAGCCCTCTCCCATCCACCATTACACCTCTCCCATATCTTCAAACACATAAACCACCACCCATATTCTGCACTAAGTCCAGAGAGAGAGAAAGTGGGTTTAGTTCCATACCACACCATTTCATCTCCTCAATTCTCAAGCACCTCAAAACCGTTCGCCAATCATCTCAAGTCCATCCCGAAGTCCACCTCTATAGTCATCTTCTCCGACGCACCTTTTTCCCCAAAAAATCGGTTCTTGCTTAATCGGCCGGAGGAGAGGTAGATAAAACGCTTCTCTACTTCTCCTTAAGTATATTAATGGTAGATTATGTTAGTCTTAAAGTTTGGAAATCAAAAGAAACGAAATCGTGTTTCAATCAGTGAAACCCATTTGTTTTTTTTTTGGAAAACCGCTACTGTAAATGTAGACCGGCCTGGCGGAAGGCCGAGCCTTAAGATTTTTTGAAAATGATATACTGAAGTTTCGGTTACCTCCCTAGGCTTAGTTCTTTGATTAGTTTTTACTGCAAATGTATTGAGCTAAGGTATGCGTACGAAGTGTTTGATGAAATGCTTGTGAGAAATGTAGTGTCGTGGACGAAAATCATTGCCGAGTTTGGATAATTTTCCTGCTTCATATTGCATCGTTTCCTTAACTTCCAAACTTTGTAATTTGGTGGCAGGGTTATGCTTGGGAAATTACAACTACTTAATGCATATTCATGAATTTGTAGATTTGCTGACGACATTCATCACTCAGAGACTAATGAAAAGATTTATTTGAAAAGCTTTCCTTGATTTGGCAGAAATTATTCTGGCTTTTCTTGATTTGGATATCAAAAACCCTCTCCATCTGGGATTCACAACAACATAATTCAGCCGCAGTAATTTCTGAATGCAACATCTCTTTCCCTTGCAAAATTCAGAAAGCATATTCATGAATTTGTAGTAGTTTGACTCCTTTTGTTGAGAAAGGGATACTCATTTGTTAAGAAGAGGATACTTATTGAATTAATTGACAATGCAAAGTTTTAATACACGTGCCTTTTTGTGATCACACTTGAAGTCTTATTGAATTTCGAAGTGTTCCTTGCAGCAAATTGATAGTTCTTTGTAGCTAGCTTAAATGTATAGTTGGGGGAGTGCCGTAAATACGGGTAATTATCTTTTGTGCCATTAAGAAGAGGATCACACACTAATGAATCGATTTAGTGTTTGAGCCACTAGCTAGCAAATGCCGTAGACATGAACAATTCCAACCGGAGTGCGTAGTGCCGTAGGCACGGGCAAGCACTAGTATCATTATAAAGCAACATCATCTCTGAAAGTACCCGATCTGTAGACGAAATTTTCGTCCAAAGACGAAATTAAAAACTCTCGAGAAGACGAGAGACAAAACTATAACAGATCACGACAAGTCATTGATCTGAAGAGACAAGAGAAAAACAAAACTAAGCCATGGCCTTCCCCTCCACTACCGTACAAGGATGTGAAACCCTAGGGGGGAGGGCCGGGGATGGGAGAAGAAGGATATTTGTGGCGACTAGGGTTTCGAGAGAGAGAGAGAGAAAGAGAAAGAGAAAGAGTGTGTGTGTGTGTGGGGGTGTGTGTGTGTGGGGCTTCAAGTTCAAGAATGAAGAATCTGAATAAAAAACAAACCTCACTTTTTTCCAAGTTGCAAACTTGCAGTAACTATAGGGGTTTTTTTAGAAGCCCCAATTGGCTTTGTGCATTTTACTTATTGATTTTTTAAATTATGGTCAGAATGTATTTTGAATTTGACAAAGCATTTGATAAATATGTGCAGAATGCATTCTGCAACAAGGGTGGAGTTTGGGAGATATATGCCGAATACAATCCATGGATCTTTTTGTTAATTAAAATGAGAAATAAAAAAGCTCATCTTCCCTTACTTTTGCCTTTTGTTCTATAAACACCAAAATAAAACTCGTTCTCTAAGAGTTTTGAAATAGGAAACCCAAACACTAAAAATGCGAAAAGCAGAAAATAAAAAGGCAAAAAGTTGGTAACCAAACACCGTGATCTACATGTTTTTTCTCTTTCTCCACTACCAACAAAAACAAAGGAATGAATTTTTTATTTTATTTTATTTTATTTTGTCTACTTTTCTCTTTCTTTTCTAAATTTTTAAATACACCCCTTAACTTCGGATCTCGCGCAAACAAGTCACGTGCATGCTCGCTTACGGTTGATGTGTTTACCTCCAATGCTTAAATTAGATGCAGGGCCGGCCAGGGGGTAAGCCCCGCAAGCCGGCCGGCTCGGGCAACCCCCGGGGGCAACAAAAAAAAAAAAAAACGTATACAAAAAAAAAAAAAAATCCAGCATAAAATATATTTAGGGGCATCATCCAAAAAATTTTGTACAAATTTTTTAAAAAAAAGTAAAATATGTATGGTTTCCACCCACTTGAAAAAATTATGATACTTAAGAAAATTAGGAGGGCGAAGAGAGGTTTTCTATACCTGGGGTAAATAACAGATAAAAAAAATTAGGAGGGCAAATTATTAAGAGAGAAAATTAGGAAGGCTATCAGATAAGAAGAAAAAAAGAAAAGGGACACTATAGCCAAAACGAGAAGGGACGGGATTGTGCGAAACCCTTACTCTGATTTGCCCCCAAATTTACCTGGTGTAAACCCTTACTCTGATCCTGTGAAGAAGTTAAGAACAATACCGAATGCCAACGCTTGATTGTGCGAAGCTGTTTTCTTTGTTTTGATCAAGACTTAAGAGTAGATTCAAGCCCAAGGTTCTCTCTCTACTCTCTAGTCTTTTAAGACCAGACTTTTTGTTTCTCTTTTTCGGTAAGTGAACTTATTTTTTTTATTTGGTTAGTGGAGCATAATAAATTAGTATAGTTGGTCGTAGTAGTGGAGCATAAAAAATTAGTATAGTTGGTGGTAGTGAACTAAAGTGGAGCATAATAAATTCATAAGAAAAAATAAGTATGAAATCTGATTCATTTCATACATGCACACTTCTTTGTTCTAAACCGGTATTTGCAAAAAAAGAGTTGTTCAAAGAAAGAAGCAATTTGATGAGAATGTGGGAGATGATGCCAATAAAAGTCTATCACCAGAAGATTGTTTAAAATTTTTCTATTTCCTCCACATCATAGGTCAAGCTCTTGCATCACTTAAATTTAAGAAATACTAGCCCCATATTGATTATTCGTCGGTTTCAGATAAAATTGCCATACCTAGATACCTAGAGCTAAGGTCGGTCAATGCAAAATAGTGAAGAAATTGAGAGGAAAACGGTTCATTAACGTTTAATTGATAATGATCGAAAAGAAAGGGAAAGAAGCCATTAGATATAGCCAACTAACGTTCTATAGATCGAGAGTTCTATTATCTGATAATGATACTTGACTTGCCAAAGTCTTTGCTGTATGGAGTAGTCTTAGGAACATATATAGCCACCAGTAATTGCAAGATTTTTTTGAATGAGCTAGGCAGGCCCACATTGTTAATTATATAAAACAAAATAGAGACTATTCTTGTCTTCTCTGATAATGACCTATATTGGCTTTTTCCAAGTCTTCGTCAATTGCTTTATGGAGTCCAAGGAATACAGCCATGAGGGATCACAAGACTTTTAAACGAAGCAAGGCAAACACACATTGGAAAATGGAACCAGCACGGAAAGATGGGACCAGAATGACAATGATCTATATTGGCTTTTCCAAGTCTTCGTCAATTGCTTTATGGAGTCCAGGGAATACGGCCATGAGTGATCACAAGACTTTTTGAACGAGGCAAGGCAAGCACACATTGGTAAACGGAACCAACACGGAAAGATGGGGCCGGTTTGAGCAATTTGAACTTTATGAAGCAATCGTTGGATTTTTGTTTAACGTGAAATTCAAGAGTGTTGCTGAAGAGCAATTGATGGAGCATTGCACTAAACTATAAAGTTTCTTGGAATACAATCAACATATTGATATTCACGAGAAGGAGTTATTCCAAGAACTTAGACATTTGAAAACAATATTGCCGAGAGAAGTAACAAAATCAATCGACATCCTTGATTTTATAATGTCTTATTGGAAAGATGGCGGTTTCCAAATGGTTTGGGTTGCTTATCGAATTTTGTTGACTATTCCAATCATAGTTGCTTCGGCTGAGAGGAGTTTTTCGAAGTTAAAGTTGATAAAAACTTATCTTCAGACTATCATGTCACATGAAAGATTAAGTGGATTGGCTATGATATCAATTGAAAATAAGTACTTGGATAAGTTAAAGCATGATGATCTGATAATTGAAGAATTTGCTTCAAAAAATACAAGAAGTTATTTTCTTTGAATATGATCGTGTTAATCATAAAGCACTATACCTGGGTGATGTAATTCAAGCTAAATGGACTATATAATCTTGTTTTTTTGTTCTTTTTATTTTAATTTTTTTGTATGTCTTTTTTTTTTTTTAATACTTAACACTAGTGGGCAACCAAGCGGAAGGTCGGGCTTGGACAACCCATATGTCGGGGCCGGCACTGATTAGATGCTACCTCCAGGCTCCATTCAAGGTGCTCTAGCTTGTTGGCTGCCAATGCTGGAGAGAGTGCTCGCGCATACTATTCGTTTTTTTTTTTTTTCCCGGGGTAAACGAGGAACTTAATGCATTAAGAAATAAAAAGTGAAACGGTGTGAGGTACTCGACCTCTACAGCGTCAATAAGTTTGCACTACAGTTGGCTACCCTAAACATATGGTATGGTGTGTCGTTGAGGTTGTGCATCTCTTCAACAAGAACCTGAAATCAGTGAGCAAGCAATAAAGTGGATGAGATCGACCAAATTCCAAAGTCCTGTTTCTATTATCACTTGGCATGAAAAGTCGTGGCAAATCAATGTGCCATTGCTACTTATAATGATGAGAACAGGGCTTCCTCGTGTGTCCAAATTTTGGCTCATCCCCTTGGGGATCAACCAAAAAAAATTAGTGAAATGAACTAACAAATAGACCTAATTAGGTGTACATACATATGCACAAAAACAAAATGACATTGTGTGCACGTTTTTTTTTTTGGATCAGTTTGTGTGCACGTTAATATAGAAGTAACAACGAGTATGCCAGTCCACGATAAGTGGATTAATCCAACTTACCTTTGATGTTTCTTGGAAAAAATCGAAGGTAAATTTTTTTAAAATCCGGACCATTGAATGCAAAGATGAACGGCTGTGATACAACTACATGGGCTTTCTGCAGTTGGACTGCGGAGAAGCTGGGTCCAAGAACAAAAACCAACACCACCGAACAACAGAACCACATACAAAATTGCCTAACTACACTCTACCAACAAGAAGACAGGCAAAGAAAAACCAAACAACAAAAGAAAAGACAAGGCTTGTTTGAACACCCTCATGATAGGTATTCCCCATTTTGAACAGAGCTTCAAATTTGTAGCAGACCTGGGCAGGTTTCTCCAAGAGCAAAGACAGAATCTCACTTCCTCCCAAACCGTTTTGCAGACTGCTCCACGATCCACCCCTTTTTGCTGAAAAAATCTGAAAATTTCTCTCTCTCCATAGATGATAGACAATCGCAGCCAAACAAAGCTTAAAAACAGCAGATTTCATAGACTGACTACTAGAGCAATGAAGCACACCCCATTGAAGCTCAGACTCCAGAGACCTGGAGGCATGCCCCAATCACTCCAAAACTTCACAGCCCTCCAAACCAAACGAGCAAAAGAACAATAGAAAAATAAATGATTATGGTCTTCCACTCCTCCATGACAAAGAACACAACTTGGGTCAAACCAAAAGTTACAATGATCAAAAGATAATATTTTGTGGTTTTTAAACAATGGTCCACCACTCATCAAATGGCAGATGTCAATTTGTTTCTCAAATCACTAACAAAAAGTAATGGGTCTCGCTATATTAACCAATGATACATGAGTTGCGAGATACAATGTAATATTGATCCATCCGCACTGGTTAATTTTTCCTAATCCTAAACTCAAAGCGCATGGTGTAAAGAAAAAAGGGCATATGCGGAAAGGATGTGACGCGCATGGGGACCTAAACATCTAGTGGATGATCAAACGGGGCCGGCTTGTAAGAAGCCCCAGAGAGTTTGGGAGCCGTGTATGTGCTCGTGGTATTAAACAGGCCACAAATCTCACTTGGTCACCAATTGTCTAGTGGGAGTGATTTGTGAGTCCCTCTGTCAAAAAAATTTGACAAAGATTGATTTTTAGGTTTCTCAGCACTCCCTTCGTGGGCACAAGACCTCCTTCTGCGTGTAGTTGCTGCAATAAGGCTGCTCATGAAATACCCAGGACTGAGAAATTCATCAACAATAGCTTGAGATCGAAAACTATACGCAAATTATACTGCTGAAGCCACGAAAATACAAATCGCACGATCAGACTAAACGATGAGCATGTGTACTCGTAATAGGTAATTGAGGAAAAGAGAAGTAGCCAAGGTAGACGAATCAACTCGTACAATGCATGTTTATTTCAAATCCCCCTCCTTTTCTAAGAGCATATGGTCTCATTTATTCTGATGCTTTTTAGCCAGTTATTTTAAGATTCGGTAATCAACCTTTTTTAGCAGATGCCTTTAGGGCACCGATCTCTTTTCTTCGCCACTGAAAATAAACAAACATCCTATCTCTCGGCGGTAACTTGTCCTTGACCATGGGGTGGTTGCGGAAATTCTCCGCCCAACCAGCGGTGGCTGGGAATCGGGTTGGGTCTACGATTGTCATGGACCCAATAATTTCCTCCCAAACGGGAAGCCAGTAAGAGATCCATCCAATTGCAATGTCCAAATAACCAATGCTTTCCCCTCCGAAAAACTTGGATTTCCCTTTGATCAACTCTTGTTCTATCTTCTCCAGGGACTCCACGGCTTGTTTCAGATACATTTCTCTGTCTTCTCCTTCTTCGGTGCACAAAGCCGTCCATGCATTTATCCATAACTGTCACAAACAAGTCACAATATAGGGTATATTTTATATAGAAAACTCTATTATAGTAATAAATAAATAAATAATTGGATAGAAGCAGTGGCGGACGGACGCCTGATTTTTTCTCAACAGTACCCGAATCACATGTATTTCTACATTAGTAACGAGAAATGTAATTCATTGTATATATTGCTACTAGCTAGTTCTACGAAAGAGATGAGATTGTGTGTATATACGTAACCACCATTTAATATAGTATCTACAACTAAAAATTGGTTGATAACTTGAAATTTTAGTGGGATTTTTCACACATATATAGAAACTTCATGAAATTTTTTGCTCCCTCAAGAGACTTATAGGAGCCGATCCTATAGAGCTTTTCCAAATTAACTTTAAATAATTGTATAATTAGTGGGAGTATTTCACGGATAATTAGTGGAAGTAATCCATAATCACCTTCTCCTCTGCAAATTTGGCCCAAAATCGCGCCATGGCTCTGTCATAAGGATCTTGAGGCAAAATCGGAAATTGCTTCCACGTCTCATCGATGTACTCAAGAATTATGAACGACTCAAGGATCACTTTGTCTCCATGAATCAGCACTGGCACTTTCTTGTGAACTGGGTTCAGTTCCAGAAGCAGAGGACTCTTGTTGAAGACGTCTTCCTCGATGTATTCATACTCCACGCCCTTCAGTCTCAGTGCCCACTCCACTCTAAAGGAAAATGGACTCACCCAGAATCCCAAAAGCTTCACTGCTTCCTTGCCTTCCATATGTGAGAGAGAGAGAGAGAGAGAATTTTAACTTAATTGGTAAAGATGATTTTAACTTAGCCAAAAAGGAATTTGAGTAAAAATTGGCAATCTTGACTTGTTGGGTAGTTTAGCAAGATTCTCTTTCTTTGTTGACCGGCAGTGCAGCCAAAATGCATAGCCCCCTCGTTTTTTTTATAGAATTTTTGGACGGTTCGGATCGACCGTCCTGTGGCCGGAGACAGCCTAGCGCGGCCGTCTTTACGATTTCGGTACCGACCCTGTCGGTACCAATATCATTTTCGTTCACAAACCCAACAGGATGAGGATAGGGCTTCTTCATGTGCCAATTTTTTGCCCATGCCCTTGCTGGATCAAAAGTAAACTAAAATGAACCCACAAATGGACCCAATGAGGTGTCACTTTTTTTTTATCAGCAAAAGAAAATTTTGCATATCACGAGGATATATAAGTTAGGTGTCACTTGAGCCATTCATTTTGATTTACCACATGAAAATTTGATAGTTTGTAGCCAAATTGTACTACTTTGACCCCACAAAAAATTGTAAATTGTCCCAACTTATTTCAAATACAGAGAAACGCCAAGCAACTCTACTTTTGGAGAGTTGTCAGTATCATGAATCAGGATATCATGCATCATTTTTAAAATATATTAACCCTTTGAGATCAATTGTAAAGCAAAATTACGTTTATAAGGGTATATCAACCTCAAAATTATCCTCTTAATTTAGGAATTCTTTTTTATAAGCAAATACTGAGTAGAAAAAATAACTTGAATATTGATCTAATTTTGATCCCACTAACCAAAAAATATGCCCCCGCCCTGTGTACATACATTTGCTGTACGTTAACACATAACGACCATGCCAATCCGCTATAAGAGGACTAATCTAACTTGTCTTTTTTATGTTTCTTGGTAAAAATCAAAGGTAAATTTCTGAAAATGAATTTCTCAACAAAGAAATTAGCAAATGACTTTTTGACCACTGAAATTCGGATTGTGGCTGCACTTTCAACAATTATGACCCATGAATCAAGGAAAAACTATTACCAGTCAACATAGAAAAAGGCATGTAAAGAAAAAAAGTGAAGCGATAGGTAACCAAACTTTGGAAAATAACAGAGTTAATGTTGAGTTGGTCACTCTTACGTACTTTTAATTGAGAGATCAGAAATTCAATCCTCCCAACTACAAACTATTTGAGTTTAAATTCGTGCGTGTTTGTTAAGAGGTCGTTTAAGATCGATTGAGTAGATAAACAAAGTGATGATACTAAAAGTTGATGGTGGGTTCGAGAACTCGTAGACGGGTTCTTCAAAACAAGTCTAATCAAAGTTGTTCTGATCGATCGTGGACCCTTCGATGATCTACTTAGAAAAATGTGTGTGAGGGAGAGAGAGCAATTGCACGAGAGATAATCAGAGATAGATTTACAAATCCTCACCTTCACCCTATCTGTTCTCATCTCCTCGCCGGCGGCGACCTCCTTCCTTCATCAGACATCAGACCAATCTATCCCCCAATCCACGAGTGCAATTTTGTTCACCCTCCTTAAAAGAGGGTGAACAATATCCTCTCTCTTATTGGTTGAAATGATATGGACTCCACCACAAAGTAATGTCATGCTTACCATGCAATATACTTTTTGGTAAGTATAGCATCACTTTGTAGTGGGGTCCACATCATTTCAACCAATAAGAAGGAGGGTGAACAAAACTCAACTCCCCAATCCACTCTTCCTTCTCCTCTCTCTATCTATCTATCCAAAAAAAAGAAAAGAGAGAGAGAGAGATATCTTTATGGGGGGGGGGGGGGGGGGTGAATTCCACTTAAATCATTTCCTTTTTCTGTTGAACGGTGTGCGTGCTTTCCAAATCTGAAGAGGTTTCCGCCTAACCTGGAGAGGTTCCCACCGAGCCCGGGGAGGTTCCCACCGAGCTTGAGGAGGTTGCCACTGAGCTTGGGGAGGTGGCTGCCGAGCTTAGGGAGGTGGCCACCGAGCTTCACCGAGCTTAGGGAGATTCCCACCGAGCTTGGGGAGGTTGCCACCGAGCTTGGGGAGGTGGCGACCGAGCTTCACCGAGCTTAAGGAGATTCCCACCGAGCTTGGGGAGGAGCTTGCCGAGCCATGGAGTGGAGCTTTGCCAAGCCATGGAGTGGAGCTTGCCAAGCCATGGAGTGGAGCTTGCCGAGCTTGGGGAGGTTGCTACCGAGCACGGGGAGGTCTCCACCGAGCCCGGGCAGATTCCCACCGAGCCTGGCCACCGAACCTAGTACCTGCAAACCGGAGGGGGGTGTACCTCCGGGGAGAAGCTCTGACGACCTAGTCAGTAGGTGAAAGAGAGAGAAAAGAGTATGCTTTTTAGGGAGAAAAGTATGAAGAAGAAAGATCATCAACCTGGGAGGAGTGGTCCTCTATTTATAGGAAAACCTTGGAGTGCTGAACCGGTAGGCGGTACACCCACGTGTATCGTACTATTCGGATGACGTCACATGTCAAGAGATCTGCTTTATAACACCTGTCCTCCACCTGTTCAATAGAACCTTCTAGAAGCTTCTAAACCGACTTTGGATATTTGTTAGATCTTTTAGGGAGCAGAATTCAGCCGAACGTTAGGTAAATGATCTCCTAACGTTAGGGACATGACCGCCGAACGTTAGGGAAATGACATCCGAACGTTAGGAACGTTAGGAAAAAGACATCCGAACGTTAGGAACGTTAGGGAAAAGACATCCGAACGTTAGGGAAACGACCAGCTAACGTTAGGGAAAGTCCACCTAATGTTAGGAAAACGACCAGCTAACGTTAGGGAAGTGACCAGCTAACGTTAGGGAAAGTCCACCTAACGTTAGGGAAGTTAGGGAAATGACTTCCGAGCCCGGAGAGGTTGCCACCGAGCTTGGCTACCGAACCCGGGGAGGTTGCCACCGAGCCCGAGGAGTTTGCCTCCGAACTAGGTGCTTCCTGTAGCTTCAAATGCGAATGGGTCCATAGAGTGACGTGTCCATAGCAAAAAGTGAATTGGTCCGCGACCCTTTTGGATGTTCCGAAATTATGGATATTTCGGTCCACTACACTTTACAAGGGTTTTTCACATAAAAGGGGAGCTGAGGACAAAGTAGTCCAATGTTTGAGTTCCATCCAAATCCTTAACATATTGCAAACGGTATGTCTTATGATTTCCTTGATTGGTAGTTAAAAGGGGATTAGTGTTGAATTTTGTAGTTAAAGGGGCAATGTGTGACCGGATTGTGGTTAAAAGGGGGATTTTATTTGGGTGGTTTGATTCCAAAATTAGGTTTTGATTTCGTGGAAAACAGTAAAATCGAAAATGGAGATGAAGTTGAGATAGAGGGCTCCGCACATTCCAAAGAGGAGAAGAAAAGAGGATGATGTCTCAGGTTGGCGTCTTCTCTGCAATCACTCCCATGGACTCTTCCAATCTCCTGAAAGGTAATCTTCTCTCTCTACCCTTCTCAGATCGTTTCCTTCCGCCCTCATTCTCACACTAGAAACCCTAGCTCTTTAACAACGAGTCCAGAAAACCGCCCACCACAGCCGAGTAAAAAGAGCTCCGTTAACCCCGACAGACTTGTTTACACCCATTTTTGGCCAAAATTAGAAAAAGGGTAGAAGAATGGCCTTGGAGGTAGTTTTAGGCCTTGAGAAGCCTTATAAATCGGTCACTTGCAGAATTGGGCCTTTGGAAGAATTTAAAGTGGCCACAATTAGGCCAAATTGAGTTTGGAAGAGCAGGAGAGAGTTTGAAAATTGATTAGGCTACATTAATATTTGGAGCATGGCCTAATTAGTCAAAGCCCAAATTGATTTTCAGATCTGGGCCCATTTTCAGGCCTTGGCCCAACTAATCAAAGCTCGGACTAGTTTTTCAGGCCTATTTAACCCAATAAGGCCAAGATTCGTTTTTCAGGTCTAGGCCCATTTTTTCGGATTTATTCAGGCCTAAAACTGACGAAGTCAAGAAGGCTATAAAGCTGCTTAGTCATGCTTGGGAAGCAAGATGCTCACAAGCAACTTAAAGGCCTAGAATGTTCTTGCTCGGCAGATCTAGGTAAGCTGCTTACAAGCAGCTCAAGGCCTGAGTCTCTACTATCCTTCAGCATGAAGGAAGACTTGGGACACATGGCAGCCATGCATGGAGACATCCCAAACAGCTCACAAGCAGTTTAGGCCTACACAAGCAACTGCAAACAGCTCAAAAGCCTAGAAGGTTCTCTCTAAAAGCAGCTTACAAGCTGCTCAACCAGGCTTGGTGACTGAAAGCAAGTGGGCCCTCAAAAGTGGCTCAAGAACCAATGAAATGGCTGAAAGGCCTGGTAAAATTTCGGCCTTTAACCTTGGTGGGTCCAAGATCTTCAATCTAGGAATTCAAGCAGCTCAAAAGGCCTGGAGATTCTGCACAGCCAAAATTCCTTTTGCCCTTCTACAAGTTTTATGCAGGAAAATAGAGTTTTTCCAGGCCTTTCAGGCCTCAGCTGAATTCTTGGAGTGAGGAGCAAGGCTTGGACAAGTGGCAATCACCCATTGAAGCATTCGGAAGCAGCTCAAGCCTAAGCCTTTACCAGGAGGACACTTGACAGCCATGTATGAAGGCCTGTGGAAGCAGCTCAAGGCCTGGAACTTCTGCCTATAAATACCAGAATTGAAGACCTTGGCAAAGGTCCACAACCATCAAGCCCATGGCTTAGCCAAATTAAATTTCAATTATCTTTCAACCATTTTTATCTTTCGGTCCCCGACCATCAAGCCCACGGCTTACCCAATTTATCTTTCAGTTGTCTTTACATTTCCAGCAAATGTCTTTATGTTTCATCAAACTAGCCATGCCTAGTTGATATTTTATTTCCTTGTACCAACTTCGTTAAATCGTTAATGAAGTTCTTTTAATTTCATCGCACCTTGTTTCTTTTTCTTTCCATTTTCTAACAATGGTTAGGAAAATTCTAAGTACTTATCCCGCAAAGGCAAACCACGAACCACCATACGGCCTCACCCCTTAGGTCGCTCTAGAAGAAGCCAGATCTGAGGCATCCAGGCCTTAGCACGAAATTGGACTGCAATCCAGTCCTGGCACGCCCGCACAAGGCCTAGAACTACACTACTTGCTGTTCCTAAGCCTATTTTTAATTTGGAAACAAACAGGACTCCAGGAAGCTCGCGAGCTTCACAATCGGATTCCCCGAACGCGACCTTTTCCTCCCATTTTCAACATCAACACGGTGTGTAAGAAGTCCCGGAGAGAATGGGTGTGTGTGCTCGTGGTATTTAACGGGGCAAAGTCCACTTTCACCCCCTGTGGTTATTGTCATGTACGGATACTACCTCATGGTTCAAAACTGAGCACATAACCTACCTGTGGTTTTGGAAATGTGCGGATAGACCCACTGCCGTCATGTTTTCCATCCATATTAACGGACACAATATTAAAAGACCGATATACCCTCATCATGTTTCTTGATTCTTTCTTTTTTTTTAAAATCTAATCACACCATCCCCTATACCAAACCGTTGATATTGTAAATTTTGACGAGTACTACATTTATGCCAAAATTCAAGTCAATCAAAAATGAAAAGCTCATGGTCAAATCGATTTTGTTATGAAATTAAAATTTCAAATTTGAATTTATTAAAAATTAGATCACTGGGTTATTGATGTCTGATCGAGATGATTTTTTACAGAGATACTCTATTCTTTATTTAATACATTATGAACGACTCAAATTACATTCTAGAGGCATGTGAGATACACCTCTGTTAATATAGATGGAAAACATGACGGTAGAGGGTCTATCCGCACATTTTCAAAATCACAGGTAGGTTATGTGCTCAATTTTGAACCATGAGGGGGGATATCCGCACATGACAATAACCACAAGAGGTGAAAGTGGACTTTGCCCTATTTAACAGGCCACAAATCTCACCCGGTCAGCACTCCCTTTGTGGGCACAAGACCTCCTTCTGCGTGTAGTTGCTGAAATAAGGCTGCTCATGAAGTACCCAGGACTGATCAGTAGGCCAATTTGGTCTTCATCACAATAGTTTTTTTTTTTTTTTTTGATCGTCTTCATCACAATAGTTTGTTCGATGCAGTTTCTTTGTATACTGCAGTTTCTTTGAGAAAGTATATGCAAATTATACTGCTGAAGTCCCGAAAATACAAATCGCAGGATTATACTAAACGAGGAGCATGTGTGCTCGTATTAGGTAATTGAGGAAAAGAGAAGTCGCCAAGGTAAACGAAGCAACTCGGACGATACATGTTTATGTTAAATCCCCTATGCTTCTGAGAACATACGACCTCAGTTATTCTGATATACTGTACATAGTTATTCAATTATTTCAAAATCTGGTAATCAACCTTTTCTAGCAGAGGCCATTTGGGCTCCGATTTCTTTGCTTTGCCACTGATTATAAACAAACATCTTATCTCTCGGCGGCAACTTGTCCTTGACCACCGGGTGGTTGCGGAAATTCTCCGTCCAACCAGCGGTGGCTGGGAATCGGGTTGGGTCTAGGATTTTCATGGACCCAATTTCCTCCCAATTAGGAAGCCAGTAAGAGATCCATCCAAGTGCGATGTCCAGATACCCAATGCTTTCCCCACCGAAAAACTTGGATTTCCCTCTGATCAACTCTTGTTCTATCTTCTCCAGGGACTCCACGGCTTGTTTTATATACATTTCTCTGTCTTCTCCTTCGGTGCACAAAGCCGTCCATGCATTTATCCAAAACTGTCACAAACAAGTCACAATATTGAGTATATTTTATATGGAAAACTCTATTAAGAAAATGGATGGAAGCAGTGGCAGACGCACGCCTGATTTTTTCTCAATAGGACTCGAATCACATGTATTTCTACATTATTAGTATTTGAAAGTATAATCCATGATGATATATATATTGCCAAGGACGGATCCAGAATTTTCTATGCGAGGGGGCCGACCACAACATGAACAATAAAATTTTAAAATTCCAATGTTCAAGAATTTAAAGTATCTGAATGATAAAATAATACCTATTACAAAACACAATATCTAGGTGATCTTTATAAACCAAAAACAACTAAATTAAAGGTGAAAAATAAAAGTTTTCCACTATGTTATACCTCAAACATGTACAGTATCAAAATGGAATTTAATGATACTTTAGATCCGAAAGTCATCTATGATTGAGTTGGAACTAATTGTTGCAATAATTTTCTTCTCATTAAATAAAACCAAAGCATTTGTGAGAAACTCATCATTCATCCGAAGCATGTGTTCTAACAATATTTATAGTTGGAAATGTCCTTTCTATCCACTATTTTTATTTACTGGAGGTCGCAATGTACATTTTGATATTCAAACAAAAAAAAAACACTTAAATATTATAAAAATTCGAAACCACGCGGGGTCATGGCCCCCGTACGCCGTAGTGTGGATCCGTCTTTGTATATTGCTACTAGCTAGTTCTACTAAAGAGATGAGATTGTGTGAATATACGTAACCACTATTTAATACTCCCTCCGTCCCATTTTGGTTGTCCATTTTCGTTTTTCGTACCATTCTTTCAACGCTTATATCTTTCAATATGAATCTCCAAAAATATGTAATATGGATCTTGTTTGATAGTGCTCGATTAGATCTATAATACAAACTTTTCAAAATTATGAAAAACTGTAGATTGGGAGATATAAGCGTTGAGTTTTATCCAAAAAAAAGAAGAGATATAAGCGTTGAAAGAACGGTACAAAAAACGAAAATGGATAACCAAAATGGGACGGAGGGAGTACCGTATATACGGACTACGACAAAAAATTGATTGATAACTTGAAATTTTAGTGGGTTTTTCACACATATGTAGAAACTTCATGAAAAATCTTCCCCCTGAAGAGACTTACATGGGCCGATCCTAAGAGTTTTTCCAAATTAACTTTAAAAACTTGTATAATTAGTGGGAGTACTTCACACATAATCAGGGGATATACTAATTGATAATCACCTTCTCCTCTGCGAATTTGGCCCAAAATCGCGCCATGGCTCTGTCATAAGGATCTTGAGGCATAATCGGAAATTGCTTCCACGTCTCATCGATGTACTCAAGAATTATGAACGACTCAAGGATCACTTTGTCTCCATGAATCAGCACTGGCACTTTCTTGTGAACTGGGTTCAGTTCCAGAAGCAGAGGACTCTTGTTGAAGACGTCTTCCTCGATGTATTCATACTCCACGCCCTTCAGTCTCAGTGCCCACTCCACTCTAAAGGAAAATGGACTCACCCAGAATCCCAAAAGCTTCACTGCTTCCTTGCTTTCCATATGAGAGAGAGAGAGAGAGAGAGAGAGAGAGAGAGATGGTTATGGTTTTAACTTAATTGGTATAATTCATGGTTGCCCGCATAAATAGCTAGCAATCAAATTACACAAAAAAGGAATTTGAGTCGAACTTGGATATCTTTTTAGACGGCAGCAATCTTGACTTGTAGGGTAGTTCAGCAAGACGAATTTGGATTCACTTTTATTTTTGGGTAAATTACAGTTAAACCCCTCTAATTATACCTCAGTGTCACTTAACCCCCTCTAACTATTATTTTTGGCACTTAACCCCCTCTAACTAACTGAAATTCAAACGGTCATAACTTCTTCGTCCGAAATCGAAAACATGCAAATTATATATCGATTTTGAGATCTTGAAGTCAGCTTTCTAATGACACCAAAATCACATCACGATTCAAAGCACACAGAAAGTTATGATCAAAAGAGTAAGGGCTGGTAGACAAAAAGATCATTTTGATCATAACTTTCTGTGTGCTTTACTTTTGGAGAGTTGTCAGTATCATGAATCAGGATATCATGCATCGTTTTAAAAATATATTAACTCTTTGAGATCAATTGTAAAGAAAAATTACGATCGATTATAAGGGTATATCAACCGTAAAATTATCCTCTTAATTTGTTAGTTTTTCTTTTTGACAAGCAAATAATAAATAGAACACTCTTTTGATGGCAATGGACAATAGTGTAATGGAGAAAAATTACTATATCTTTTGCTCTTTTGATGGCATGGGCAATTTAGTGCAAATGGAAAATCTGTAGTACAGGGAGCTCTTTTGCTTTAAGTGTAAATGGACTTGTAAGTAAGAAAGGGTTTGTACAGCTCTGTTTTGGAAATGCAATTGAGAATGTTCTTTGAATTTTTAGCGCCTCTTTGTTGTGCAATTTTTAGTTTAAATTCTTTTTTTTTAATGTTGATTGCGACTTGGAGGGGAAGGGCAAAATAGGAAATGAACCAATGATACCCACTGAAAAGTCAAAATGGACAAATAATTTTTTTTTTGCTAAGCAAAAGAAATTTTATTAATCTCAAAAAATGAACAAAGATTAAAAGGAACAAGGGTAGACAAGATCTACCCGAGACCAAAAAGACGTTGGCAAGAAGCCAACAAAAGAAAAGAACCAACACCGACACACCTATACCTGAAAGGAAAACACCTCCAGCACTCCAACATCTTGCAGAGAGGAAACAAAGAAAAGAGAACACCTCCACCAAATATATGGGACAACAAAAGATGAAATCATGGGCCAAGAAAATGGGACGGAGGAAGTACTAGACAAAAATAACTTGCATATTGATCTAATTTTGATCCCACTAACCAAAAAATATGCCCCCGCCCTGTGTACATACATTTGCTGTACGTTAACACATAACGACCATGCCAATCCGCTATAAGAGCACTAATCTAACTTGTCTTTTTTATGTTTCTTGGTAAAAATCAAAGGTAAATTTCTGAAAGTGAATTTCTCAACAAAGAAATTGGCAAATGACTTTTTGACCACTGAAATTGGGATTGTAGCTGCACTTTCAACAATTATGACCCATGGATCAAGGAAAAACTATTACCAGTCAACATAGAAAAAAGCATGTAAAGAAAAAAAGTGAAGCGATAGGTAACCAAACTTTGGAAAATAACAGAGTTATTGTTGAGTTGGTCACTCTTACGTCAGAAATTCAATCCTCCCAACTACAAACTACTTGAGTTTGAATTTGTGTGTGTTTGTTAAGAGGTCGTTTAAGATCGATTGATTAGATACAGGGACGGAACCAGGATTTTGTAAACATGGGGGCCGACCTATGAACAAGATTTTGAAACTCGAAGGTTCGAGAATCTAATAGTTTGTTTGGTTTAGATTTTGAGAGAGAATTTTTTGGATAGTAAGTAGAGAGAGATAGAAAAAGAAATAAGATAAATAATTGAAAAAAAAACTTAAGGGATGCCGTGCACAGAGAGAAAAATTGAGTTTTGGGACAAAAAACAAACACATTTTTATGTCTAAATAACACCCAATTCAAAATATAATACCTAGATGTTCTCAACAAACAATAAATAAATAATATTAATATTTTAAAAAAAAACCCGAAACCGCTCGGGGCCTTGGCCCTCATATGACCACACCCATCTCCGTCTTTGATTAGATAAACAAAGTGATGATACTAAAAGTTGGATGGTGAGCCCGAAAACTCTAGAAGGGTTCTTCAAAACAAGTCTAATGAACATTGTTCTAATTGATCGTGGATCCTCCGACGATCTACGTAGAAAAATGTGTGTGTGAGAGAAACTGCATGAGAGAGATAATCAGAGATAACTTTACAAAACCTTACCTTCACCCTATCTGTTCCCATCTCGTCATCGTAGCTGGCGACCTCCTTCCTTCATCAGACATCAGACCTTCTCCTCTATCTATCTATCTTTCCAAAGAGAGAGAGAGAGAGAGAGAGAGAGAGAGAGCTTTACAAGGGTTTTTCACATAAAAGGGGAGCCGAGGACAAAGTAGTCCAATGTATGAGTTCCATCCAAATCCTTAACAGATTGCTAACGGTATGTCTTATGATTTCAGTGATTGGTGAGTAGTTGAAAGGGGGTTAGTGTTGAATTTTGTAGTTAAAGGGGGCAATGTGTGACCGGGTGATAGTTAAAGGGGGATTTTATTTGGGTGGTATGATTCCAAAATTAGGTTTTGATTTGGTGGAAGAAAGCAGTAAAATCAAGAATGGAGATGGAAGTTGAGATAAAGGACTCCGCACATTCCAAAGAGAGGAGAAGCAAAGAGGAGGATGTTTCAGGTTGGTGTCTTCTCTGCAATCAGTCCCGTGGACTCTTCCAATCTCCCGAAAGGTAATCTTCTCTCTCTACCTCCACACCCTACTCAGATTGTTTCCTTTCGTACTCATTCTCACCCTACAAACCCTAGCTATCCAACCACGAGTCCAGAAAACCGCCCACCACAGCCGAGAAAAAAGAGCTCCGTTAACCCCAACGGACTCCAGGAAGCTCGCGAGCTTCTCAATCGGATTCCCCGGACGCCAGCTTTTCCGCCCATTTCTAATATCAACACGGCGCTAGGGACTCTTGCGAAAAGGTTTCATTACGCGGAGGCTCTTTCTCATTTCGAAAAGTTGCGGTTACGAGGCGTCCGTGTAAATTTTTATACATTTAGCATCGCAATTAACTGTTATTGTCGCGTGAATGGAGTTGGTTTCGGGTTCTCTCTATTAGGCAGCATCTTCAAATGCGGTTATACGCCTAACGTGGCTATCTTTACCACCCTGTTAAGAGGGCTTATTTTAGAAGATAAAGCTGCCGAGGTCGTGGAGTTATTCGAGAAGTTAATGAGGAGGAGAGAGATTGAACCCAACGAGGTTATGTATGGGACGATTATTAATGGGTTCTGCAAGAAGGGAAACATGGGAGCGGCTGTCAGGTGGCTTAGGATCATGGAAGAGGGAAGTTGTAAACCGAACACGGTAGTGTATAGCATGATCGTTGACAGTCATTTCAAGGAGGGAATGGTGGATGAGGCTTGGAGTCTTTTTTTCGAAATGAAAGAGAAAGGGGTTCACCCAGATGTTGTTACTTATAACTCTTTGATTCATGGCTTAAGTAATTCTGGCCGTTGGAATGAGGCTAATGGAATGTTAAAAGAAATGTTGGATATTGGTATTTCTCCAAATGCCCGTACGTTCAATGCCTTGGTAGATGCACTTACCAAGGATGGGAAGGTAAAAGAGGCAGAGGAATTAATTGAAATCATGGTTCAAGCTGGTGTGGATCCTAATGTAATCACGTTCAACAGTTTAATGAATGGATATTGTTTGCAAGGCCGGATGGATGAGGCAATGAGAGTGTTTAATACCATGGTGGATAGGGTCATTCAACCTGACATTCAGTGCTACAGCACTTTAATTAATGGATATTGCAAGAACATGAAAATAGATGAGGCTATGCATCTCTTTTCAGAAATAAATGAGAAAAGCCTTCTCCCAAATGTTGTTACGTATAACACTTTGATTCATTGCTTATGTCATTTTGGCCGGTGGAAGGAGGTAACAAGAATGTTTGGAGATATGTTGGGTATTGGTATTTCTCCAAATATCAGGACATTCAATGTCTTTATCAATGGACTAACCAAGGCAGGGATGGTGAAAGAGGCAGAGGAAGTAATTGAAAGTATGATTCAAAGAGGTGTGGATTCTGATGTAATCACGTATAATACTTTAATGAAAGGATATTGTTTGCAAGGCCAAATGGATGAGGCAATGGGAGTGTTGAATACCATGGTGAATAGAGGCATTCAACCTGATGTCTGTAGCTTCAACACTTTAAGTGATGTATATGGAAAGAACATGCAAATAGTCTAGGCGATGCATTGCCTTTTGGAATGAATGAAAAAGGCCTTCATCAAGTTGTTCCTATGTATACCACCTTGATTCATGGTGTATGTAATTGAGGCCGGTGGAAAGAGGCTGCAAGAATTTTGGAGAATCGTTGGAGTTTGGTGTTTCTCCAGATTTCTGTACATTCAATGACTTTGTAGATGCACTTACCAAGGAACTTAAGGCAAAAGAGGCCAAGGAAGTAATTGAACTTCTGATTGAGATAGAACTTGGGTGGTCCCAATCTTTATACATTGTATGTTGTTGGATGGCCTTTGCCAGACCAGGCCTTTTGATGAAGCCTTGTTCTTATTTCACATGATGGAAAACAAACATTTGGAGCTCGATATTGTTAAGTTCAATATCCTCCTTGATGCATTTTGCAACCAAAAAAGAACTTGATACTACACTGTATGTTTTCATTAATATTTCATCCAGGGGGTTACATCTTGACTTTAAGACATATAATATTAGCATAGATTCCTGTGAAAATAGAACTGAATGTTTTGTTACGCTGCCATCTGAGGTTTTCTTGAACAATAGAAATTCTATGAGGCTTCGGTATTGGTTGAGGAAATGGTTGGAAGGGTTTTTGTCCCAACTCCCAAGGAATCTACTTTTCCCTTGATTATTGACCTTTCTGCTACTAAAAGACAGGACCCTGCTCTTCAAGAAGTGATCAAGAAGTTCTTGCACAATGATGGACATGGAAGTCAGTATATTGTATAAGTTTCTTTTGGCTGTGAAGATAAAGTTTCGTCTCTAAAATATGTAGTCATTATTATGTGATACTCTTTTGTTTTTGCTTTCTCGTTTCTTGGTAATTGTGAATTTCCAATGTGATTCTTTAATACTGCTTATCAACTTTTGAAGCCGAAATGATTTGGTTTTGTTTCCCATTCTCTTTTGAACACTGATAGACTCCCTGTTTTCCATTTTATTTGTCCCCTCTGTTGAGAAACCTCAATTGTTTCTTCTTGGTCTTTCTTCTCCCATTGCTGCCATGAGGAGCTTGATACACATCCCTAGTTTAGCCTTCACAAAACACCCTGATGGCGGCAGGTACTAGTAGAAGAACCGTTCCAAGGCTTTTCACCATTAATACAATTAGGAAGAAAGATAGTTGAGGACATCTCTAAGAATGACAAACTTTGAATTTTGTAAAACCCTTTTATGCTTACCTGTCACATGAGATGATGAGAACTGGTATTCACCATCTAGTCTCTGTACCTGTTTTGATTCGTAGATAACTGGGCTGGACCAGGTTTATCTAATGGGAGCGCAAGCGCACACATGCACCTGTTGAATTGGTTTCAGCGTGAAGATAGTTTCATTGGTATCTTTCAAATCTAAGCTAGAGCAGTAATATGGCATGCTCTGAGAAGCTAAAGTTGTAAGTGAGAAGCATTGGTTATTTTATTTGCAGTCTCTTGTGGACTGTAGTTAATAGAAATATGCAGCATACTCACTTGCGCCTTTTAATTCAGGTTTGGACACATTGATAGAGCTTTAAATTGTGGACCTGTGGTTTCATTTGGATATGGTGCCGAGCGTTTGTTCTTGTGACTTTGGCGAGAAAGAAAGAAATCTGAGCCTTCCTTTTATTATTGTGTGAAATGCTAATTTTTTGCGAAAAGTTCGGTAAGAACATAACCTTCAGAAAATCTTCATGAATTTGTTTTCTGTGAAGCAGTTGTTGAGAATGACATGTATAACTTTCTTCCCTGAAGTCATACGCTCCCATTTCTACTTGCATTTTATGTGTTTGATGAAATAACTTGCATATTGACCTAATTTTGATCCCACTGACCAAAAATTATGCCCCCGCCCTGTGTACATACATTTGCTGTACGTTAATACAGTACTATGCCAATCCGCTAAGAGGATTAATCCAACTTGTCTTTGATGTTTCTTGGAAAAAATCGAAGGTAAATTTCTGAAAATGAATTTCTCAACAAAGAATTGGACAAATGACTTTTTGACCACTGAAACTGAATCGGATTGTGGCTGCACTTTTAATTTCTCAAGGAAAAATTGCTACCAGTCAACATAGAAAAAAGAATGTAAAGAAAAATAGAAGCGATAGGTAACCAAACTTTGGAAAATAACAGAGTTAACGTTGAGTTGGTCACTCTTGCGTACTTTCAATTGAGAGATCAGAAATTCAATCCTCCCAGCTGCAAATTAACTACTTGAGTTTGAATTTGTGTTTTTTTTTTTGGTAATGTAGGGTGTCCTAATTCCTACATCCCCTCCCACAGCCGTTTCACACGCTTAAGCGTGGGGTGAGGTGGCCTCAAGAGTTGTTGGTAAGGAGAATCGAACCTGAAACCTTAGGATGGAGCAAACACTTAAATCTCAGGCCAAGATCACTTGGCCAACCCCTTGGGGTTAATTTGTGTTTGTTTGTTAAGAGGTCGTTTAAGATCGATTGATTAGATAATCAAAGTGATGATACTAAAAGTTGCATGGATGGTCCGAGAACTCGTCGTACAAGGCTTTTGCGAAACAAATCTAATGAACTTTGTTTTGGTCGGTCGTGGACCCTCCGACCATCTACTTGGTAAAATGAGAGAGAGAGAGCTGTATAGGATTGGAACAGGGAATGTATGAAGACTCCGTGTGGAAATGGGAAAGAGAGTGTACAATTTTGGAGGGTTTTTTTTTTTTTTGAATGAGGGACATAAGGGTAATTTTACTCACCCAAACACCTAGGCAATTGCTAACTAGGTGAAGTGTGAGTGGACCTTATAAACATACACACAACCCAAACTTCTAATGTGGGATTACCACACCGAAGGCCAGCCCATCGACACTGGCCCACATAGCGTTGCGAGGTGAGTGAACTAACAGCCTGTTTGTTGCAAGGATAAGCCATCCGGATATGGGATGACCCAGGTAAGCTTATTCTAGGCCCATCCAAATCCAGGGTTTGTTCGGAGCAGCAGCCCTGGATAAGCTATCCTAGTGGGATAAGTAATTCCCGTGCAAGGGAATAATTGAAACCCCAGGGATGAGGGTGTCGTTTGGAGGTTATTCTTTCCCATCAATGGAGATGAGTGCCCCGATTAGGGAAAAAATGAAGATGAGTAGTGTAAATTGCTCTACTGGAAATGGTGTCTTTCCCTCTTTCTCATCCAAACTTACCGCCGTGGGAATGATGTCGGTCAAAATCCTTGAACTTGAAGTCATTGCGTAAATCGAATAGTTTTTTTTTTTTTTACTAGTTTCTAAGTATTTTTTAAAATTTTAAGAGTCAAACACATATTTCAAGTAGTCCATGGTCAAGTCTTTTTTAAATTGTATCTTGAAAATGTAAGTTTCTTTTCCTATTCTTGGAGGGTTGTTCTAAGTAGCCTGTAAATTCTGTTGCTATGAATGAAATGAATAGTTTTAGAGTGTTTCTTGTTAACTCTTATCCTTCGGTGAATTTCGATAGGTGACGAGTTTCCCGTTTATGAATCTCTTAGGTGGATTCCTTAGAGTAGTGAGCGGTCTCTAGCCCTGTATCCCTCGTTAAATTTTCGAGTGGTGTTATTCTGTATTCGGCATCTTGGAATCTAGAGAATAATTCAAAAACTATAAGGAATGAAAGTGCATTTTCAAACACTTCGGGGTGAGATTTCTGAATTTGTAACATCCCCAGAACAGCGTTTCTCCGCAGGCTTCTCAACTCGTCCATTCATTTCACTAATCAATAATTCAGATTTTAAAAAGACTTTACACAAAAATAAATTATTATTGTCGCGAGGAGTTTTTCAATAAAATCTAACCAGTAAAAATACTTTTAAACTGTTGAGATTACCCGAATCGCTCTTGTCGTCCAAACACAGATTAGAGAGAAGCCACCCTTTTTGACATACCCTTTCTCCACTAGATTATTAATTTATTAGGCACCTCAAATTTTACGTACCGAGAAATTAATGCCTTGTTTAGATGCTAATTTGAAAAAAATAATTTCAATTCAAAAAACACTTTTTTTTTTCTTTTTGATCCGATTCAAAAAATTCTTATTATTTCTACTTTCAATCATTACTCTTATTTCTCTCTGCACTCATTACTCCTATCACCAATCATTATTCTCATTTCTTTTTCTATTTTTCTCCGTTCATTACCCTATCTCCAATAATTAACCTAATTTCTTTTTCCACACATTACCTTAAAAACCAACATTAAATTTTTTTTAAAAACTCATCCAAACAAAGCATAATGTATCCATGTGTTTTTTGCATTTTGGATCTCTAGATTGTTTGAGAATTTCTTTATACTTTCAAATTTTTATCCGATTCCTAAGAAAAAGATGCAAAATTTGGGTGGTTTGATTCCAAAATTAGGTTTTGATTTGGTGGAAAACAGTAAAATCAAAGATGAAGTTGAGATAAAGGACTCTGCACATTCCAAAGAGGAGAAGAAAAGAGGATGATGTCTCAGGTTGGCGTCTTCTCTGCAATCACTCCCATGGACTCTTCCAATCTCCCGAAAGGTAATCTTCTCTCTCTACCTCCACACCCTTCTCAGATCGTTTCCTTCCGCACTCATTCTCACACTAGAAACCCTAGCTCTCCAACAACGAGTCCAGAAAACCGCCCACCACAGCCTAGTAAAAAGAGCTCCGTTAACCCCGACGGACTCCAGGGAGCTCGCGAGCTTCTCAATCGTATTCCCCGAACGCGACCTTTTCCGCCCATTTTCAACGTCAACACGGCGTTAGGGACTCTTGAGAAAAAGGTGTCATTACGCGGAGGCTCTTTCTCATTTCGGAAACCTGCAGTCGCAAGGCGTCCGTGTAAATTCCTATACCTTGAGCATCGCAATTAACTGTTACTGTCACGTGAATCGAGTTGGTTTCGGGTTCTCTCTGTTAGGCGGCCTCTTCAAACGCGGTTATAAGCCTCATGTTACTATCTTTAACACCCTGTTGCGAGGGCTTATTTCAGAAGATAAAGCTGCTGAGGCCGTGGAGTTATTCGAGAAGTTAATGAGGAGGAGAGAGATTGAACCCGACGAGGTTACGTATTGGACGATTATTAATGGGCTCTGCAAGAAGAGAAACACGGGAGCTGCTGTTAGGTGGCTTAGGATCATGGAAGAGGGAAGTTGTAAACCAAACACGGTAGTGTATAACACGATCATTGACGGTCATTGCAAGGATGGAATGGTGGATGATGCTTTGAGCCTTTTTTGCCAAATGAAAGAGAAAGGGGTTCACCCAGATGTTGTTACTTATGGCTCTTTGATTCATGGCTTATGTAGTTGTGGCCGGTGGAAGGAGGCTAGAAGAATGTTAGGAGAAATGTCGGATATTCGTATTTCTCCGAACATCATTACATTCAGTGTCTTGGTCGATGCACTTACGAAGGTAGGGAAAGGAAAAGAGGCAGAGGAAGTAATTGAAAGCTTGATTCAAAGCGGTGTGCATCCTAATGTAATCATGTACAATGCTTTAATGAATGGATATTGTTTGCAAGGCCAGATGGATGAGGCGATGAGGATATTTGATACCATGGTGGATAGGGGCGTTCAACCTGACATTCAGAGCTACAACACTTTAATTAATGGATATTGCAAGAACTTGAAAATAGATGAGGCTATGCATCTCTTTTCAGAAATGAATGAAAAATGCCTCCACCTAGATGTTGTTACGTATAACACTTTGATTCATGGCTTATGTCATTTTGGCCGGTGGAAGGAGGTTACAAGAGTGTTTGGAGAAATGTTGGGTATTGGTATTTCTCCAGATATCGAGACATTCAATGTCCTTATCGGTGGACTTACTGAGGCAGGGATGGTAAAAGAGGCTGAGGAAGTAATTGAAAGTATGATTCAAAGAGGTGTGCATCCTGACGTAATCACGTACAATACTTTAATGAAAGGATATCGTTTGCAAGGCCAAATGGATGAGGCAATGGGAGTGTTGAATACGATGGTGGATAGAGGCATTCAACCTGATGCCTGTAGCTTCACCATTTTAAGTAATGGATATGGCAAGACCAGGAAAATAGTGTAGGCGATGCATCGCTTTTTTGAAATGAGTGAAAAAGGTGTTCATCAAGTTGTTCGTACATGTACCACCTTGATTCATGGTGTTTGTAATTGAGGCCGGTGGAAAGAGGCTACAAGAATGTTTGGGGAAATGTTCGAGTTTGGTGTTTCTCCAGATGTCTGAACATTCATGTCTTTGTAGATGCACTTTCCAAGGAAGGGAAGGCAAAAGAGGCTCAGGAAGTAATTGAACTTCTGATTGCAACAGAACTTGGGCCTAACTCCCAATCATAATACATATGGTATGTTGTTGGATAGCCTTTGCCAAATTGGGCATTTTGTTGAAGTCTTGTACTTATTTCACATGATGGAAAACAAAGGTTTTAGATCTCGATATTGGTGAGTTTAATATCCTCCCTGATACAAGGTCTTTGTGAAGATGGCTTTCTGGATGAAGCAAAAGGATTCTCTGAAAATGGAACAGAATTGTTTGTTGCCTGATAGTGTCACTTACAACGCTGCCATCTGAGGTTTTCTTGAACAATAGAAGTTCTATGAGGCTTCAGTATTGGTTGAGGAAATGACTGGAAGGGTTTTTTGTCCCAATGAATCTACTTTTCCCTTGATTATTGACCTTTCTGCTACTAAAAGACAGGACCCTTCTCTTCAAGAAGTGGTCAAGAAGTTCTTGCGCAATGATGGACATGGAAGTCAGAAGATTGTATAAATTCCTTTTATCTGTGAAGATAAAGTTCCATTCCTAAAGTATGTAGTCATTATTATGTGATACTCTTTTCTTCTTTTGCCTTTTCGTTTCTTGGTAATTGTAAATTTCCAGTGTGATTCTTTAACTTACTGTGTATCACCTTTTGAAGCCAAAACAATTGTGTTTTGTTTCCCGTTCTCTTTTGAACACTGATTAGACTCTGTTTTCCAGTTTACATGTCCCCTCTATTGAGAAACCTCAACTGTTTATTCTTGGTCTTTCTTCTCCCATTGGCCATTGCTGCCTTGAGGAGCTTCATAGACATCCTAAGCCTTTAGCTTGGCCAATACTTTCACATAACACTGAGGCGAGTACTAGTAGATGAACCGTTCTAAGGCTTTTTGCACTGCATACACAAATAGGAAGAGAGATAGTTGAGGAGATCCCGAAGAACGACAAAATTTAAATTTTGTGGGAGATGTTTAATTCCTTTCGGAATGCTTATCTATCACATGAGAAATGGTATTCATCATCTAGTCTCTATACCTGTTTTGGTTTGTACATAGCAGGGCTCGAGCAGGTTTATCTAAAGGACACACACACACCCACACACACACGTGTTGAACTGGTTTCAGCAAGATGATAGTTTTATTGGTATCTTTCAAATTTATGCTGGAGTTGTAATATGGCATGCTCCTCGAACCAAAAGCTGTAAGTGAGGAGCACTGGTTATTTAATTTGCAATCTGTTGTGGACTGTAGCTAATAGTAATATGCCACATACTCACTTGCGTCTTTTAATTCAGTTTTGGATACATTGATAGAGCTTTAAATTGTGGACCTGTGGTTTTCATTTTGATACGGTGCAGAGCATTTGTTCCTGTGATTTCTGTGAGAAAGATAGAAATCTAAGCCTCCCGTTTATTATATAGATGCTTAATTCATTACGCAAGTAATTTTGAATTTTTGAGTTCAATAAAGTTTCTGGACAATTGCTGGTAGAGTTGGTCATTTTTTAGGTGAAATTTGGTGAGAAACCTCGACATACCTGTTTTCGCACCAATTCATACAGTCCAATGGGGCTCTTGGAGAAATGAGAAATATATATTTTTTTTTTGTTGAGCTCTTAAGTTGTTCGCAAGTTGTCTTCTTTCACTCCTCCTTTACCATCGTTTAATATACTCCTCAATTCTTTTCTAATTGACGCTTACTTCTTTGGCAAGACCCCAGATGATGAAGAATGGGAAAATCTTAGCTTTCTGAAGTTGCAGAAAGGGTGATTTGTGAGTGAATTCCGTACTCTTCCTTTCATTTGGATTTTGGTTAATATCTATGTTGGTTTGAGCTAAATGTCCATGCATCATCATTTTGGGAAAGATTTCTATGATAGGAAACGATTCTTGTTAACTTTGATAGGAGCTATGTTAAATTCTACCCTCCCAAGGATATTCCATTTTCCTGTCTCCTTTCGGGACGCATTGCAATTCTGCTTGAAACCCAAGTACTCATATTTTCACTTCACGTAATTTTCAGGTCATATAGGCTTGGAAAGGTGGAAGAACAAGGCTGAAAATAACTCTTTTATCCCACACTTGTGTCCATAGAGTAAGAAATGCGATGTCGGAATGAGGTGTAACTCAACTTTCCCTGAAGGGATAGGTAACCGAACTTTGAAAAACAACCGAGTTCACAATGTTGAGTCGGTCACTCTTACGTACTACTATAAATTGAGTGATCAGAAACCCAATCCTCCCAGCTGCAATAAATTAATAGGAGTATTAATTTGTGTAACTTAGGTTGCATTCTTGTAAACTTTTTTGTCCAAATTTTTTTTCAGTATTTTTTTATTTTTCATTACTTTTTGTTTAGCTTTTCATTATAATTTTTAGGATTAATCATTCGTCTTGACGAAAGGAATCGGAAAAGTGTATAAATATGGATTATTGTTGAAAAAAGTTCATATAAGACGATACTTTAGATAAAAAAAAAAAGACAATTGTTTGATACTTTTTTCGTCTTTAATGGATTTTTTTTTCAGCTTTTGGTCATAATTTTTACTTTTTAGACTTTTCTTGTCGTGACGGATGATTAATAAATTTAACAGAAATTTAGAAAAGACGAATAAAATAAACAAAAGAAAAAAGAAAAATAAGCTTACAAGAATGCATGAACCAAATTACATGAGTTTGAATTTGTATTTGTTCGTTAAATTCAAGGTCGTTCAAGATTGATTGATTTATTAATTAGACACACAAACTGATGATGCTAAAAGTGGATGGACGGTCCGAGAGCTCCGAAAAGCCTCATGCAAAACAAGTCCAAATTGACCAGTGGACTGGTTGGTCGTTGACCCTCCAACGATAATTAATTCTACTACCATACCAAAGGGAGACGAGTGTAAATTCAGAATGCAATTTTGTTCATTCTTCTTCTTAAAAGAAGGTGGACGTTATTCTTCCTGTTATTAGTTAAAATGGTGTAGGACGGAGTGCCTTATAGGAATTACAGTGATACGCACAGCTGTCGATCTTATTAATCAACGGTTCAGATTAAAAATAATTTTTTACCGGTAAAAGATTATTTTTTTAGCGGTCAAAGTTTAAAAACACATTGCAACTGTTCATTGCCGAGATTGACGGCCCATGTGCCGCACTACAATCCCTGTAGAGCGGAGCGCCGTATAGGATTTCCAAATCCCCTGCCATATACTTTTTTGATAAGCATGATATCATTTTGTGGTGGAATCCACATCATTTTAACTAATAAAAACTAATAAAAAAGAGAGTAATGTTTACCCTTTTTTAAAGGAGGATGAATAGAATTAAATTCGTAAATTCCTCTACGAGCAATGTTTTCAATTTTGTCTTTTTCCATCCAAATTTATCGCCGTGCACTAAGGGGGCATTTCTTCTAAACTAAACATACTAAAACACATTTTTTTTAAATGAAATTTTAGACATGTCATTCTCCTCATATACTTCAATTAAAATGCTCTTTCAGTCCCAAAAATGTTTGACTTTTAGGAGCATCGTGTTATTTTAGATTACTTATATTACTTACATCAATTAGAATTCGTATTACATATTTTTTTAACATTCACACCGAAACATATAGGTAATTGAAAATGACACACTATCTAAAAAAAAGTCTAACATTTTGAGACGGGAGTACATTTTAGCATAAACATTTTGATTATTGTTCAATAGTATAGCGAAAAACAAACCCTGAATGCAATTAAAAGAGGGATCACATAAAAAGTACTCCCTCCGTCCCATTTTCATTGTCCTTTTTTGATGTTCGTGTTAGTTTTCAATTGTTTATATCTTCCAATGTGAATCTCCAAAAATATGTAATATGGATCTTATTTGATGGATTTCAATTTGTTCTATAATACAAAGATGTCAAAATCATGAAAAATATTATAGATTGAAAGATATACACAATAGACACAAAAGTGACAAAAGGAATAATGGACAATAAAAATGGGACGGTGGGAGTATTAATAAATTGCCCTTAACATGGAAAAGTTAATTCAATAGGTAAGGATAATATAGTAATTTCACATGGATAAAAACACAAAAAGAAATTGCTGTTGGAATCTTGGATACAAGGTGAAAACCATCTTCTACTACCACAGAGAAGAAAATGGTGGTGAGTTGAGAGATTAACGAAAGGAGGACTCCGCACAATCCACAGAGAAGAAGAAAAGAGGATGATGATGCCTCAGGTTGGTGTCTTTTCTGCAATCTGTCCTATGGACTCTTCCAATTTCCCAAAAGGTAATCTTCTCTCTCTACCTCCACACCCATCTCTGACTGTTTCCTTTCGTACTCATTCTCACTCTAGAAACCCTAGTTCTCCATCTACGAGTCCAGAAAACCGCCCACCACAGCCGAGAAAAAAGGCCTCTGTTAACCCCAATGGACTCCAAGAAGCTCGCGAGTTTCTCAATCGGATCCCCCAAACGCGACCTTTTCCGCCCTTTTCTAGTATCTGCACGGCGTTAGGGACTCTTGCGAAAAGGCGTCATTACACGGAGGCTCTTTCTCATTTCGAAAAGTTGCAGTTACGAGGCGTTCGTGTAAATTTTTATACCTTGAACATCGCAATTAACTGTTACTGTCACGTGAATCGAGTTGGTTTTGGGTTCTCTCTGTTAGGCGGCATCTTCAAACACGGTTATAAACCGGATGTTGGCAGCTTTACCACGCTGTTAAGGGGACTTATTTTAGAAGATAAAGTTCCCGAGGCCGTGGAGTTATTCGAGAAGTTAATGAGGAGGAGAGATATTGAGCCCAACGAGGTTATGTATGGGACGGTTATTAATGGGCTCTGCAAGAAGGGAAACACAGGAGCGGCTGTTAAGTGGCTCAGGATCATGGAAGAGGGAAGTTGTAAACCGAACATGGTTGTGTATAGCACAATCATCGACGGTCATTGCAAGAAGGGAATGGTGGATGATGCTTTGAACCTTTTTTATGAAATGAAAGAGAAAGGGATTCAACCAAATGTTGTTACTTATAACTGTTTGATTAATGGTTTAAATAAGTCTGGCCGGTGGAAGGAAGCTAGTGGAATGTTGGGAGAGATGTTGGATATTCGTATTTCTCCAGACATCATTACCTTTAGTGTCTTGGTCGATGCACTTGCGAAGGAAGGGAAATTAAAAGAGGCAGAGGAAGTAATTGAAAGCTTGATTCAAAGAGGCGTGAATCCTGATGTAATCACGTACAATTCTCTAATATATGGATATTGTTTGCAAGGCCAGATGGATGAGGCAATGAGAGTGATGAATACCATGGTGGATAGGGGCATTCAAGCTGACATTCAGAGCTACAGCACTTTAATTAATGGATATTGCAAGAACATGAAAATAGATGAGGCTATACATCTCTTTTTAGAAATGAATGAAAAATGCCATGTTACGTATAACACTTTGATTCATGGCTTATGTCATTTTGGCCGGTGGAAGGAGGTTACCAGAGTGTTTGGAGAAATGTTGGGTACTGGTATTTCTCCAGATATTGAGACATTCAATGTCCTTATTGATGGACTTACCAAGGCAGGGATGGTAAAAGAGGCAGAGGAAGTAATTGAAAGTATGATTCAAAGAGGTGTGGATCCTGATGTAATCACATACAATACTTTAATGAAAGGATATCGTTTGCAAGGCCAAATGGATAAAGCTGTGGGAGTGTTGAATACCATGGTGGATAGAAGCATTCAACCTGATGCCATTAGCTTCACCATTTTAGGAAATGGATATGGCAAGAACATGAAAATAGTCTAGGCGATGCATCGCTTTTTTGAAATGAGAGAAAAAGGCCTTCATCGTGTTGTTCTTACTTATACCACCTTGATCCATGGAGTATGTAATTGAGGCCTGTAGAAAGAGGCTACAAGAATGTTCGGAGAAATGTTGGAGTTTGGTGTTCCTCCAGATGTATGAACATTCACTGGCTTTGTAGATGCACTTTCCAAGGAAGGGAACATTCACTGTCTTTGTAGATGCACTTTCCGAGGAAGGGAAGGCAAAAGAGGCCGAGGAAGTAATTGAACTTCTGATTGAGACAGAACTTGGGCCTAACTCCCAATCCTAATACATATGGTATGTTGTTGGATTGCCTTTGCCAGATTGGGCATTTCATGATGGAAAACAAAGGTTTAGATTTCGATATGGGTGAGTTCAATATCCTCCTTGATGCATTTTGGAAGAAGAAAGAACTTGAAACTGCACTGTATGCTTTCATTAAAATTTCATCCAGGGGGTTACATCTTGACATTAAGACATATAATGTTATGAAACAAGATCTTTGTGAAGAAGGCTTTCTGGATGAAGCAAAAGGATTCTCTGAAAATGCAACGGAATGGTTTGTTGCTTGATAGTATCACTTACAACGCTGCCATCTGAGGTTTTCTTGATCAATTGAAAGTCTACGAGGCTTCGGTATTGGTTGGAAGGGTTTTTCAACACCAATGAATCTACTTTTCCCTTGATTATTGACCTTTCTGCTACTAAAAGACAGGATCCTTCTCTTCAAGAAGTGATCAAGAAGTTCTTGTGCAATGATGGACATGGAAGTCAGTAGATTGTATAAATTCCTTTCATATGTGAAGATAAAGTTCCATTCCCAAAATATGTAGTCATTATTATGTGATACTCTTTTTTGCTTTTGCCTTTTCGTTTCTTAGTAATTTTAAATTTCCAATGTGATTCTTTAACTTTCTGCATATCACCTTTTGGAGCTGAAACAATTGTGTTTTGTTTCCCGTTCTCTCTTGAACACTGATAGACTCTATTTTCCATTTTATCTCTCCCTTCTGTGGAGAAACCTCAACTGTTTATTCTTGGTCTTTCTTCTCCCATTGCTGCCTTGAGGTGGTTCATAGACATCCATAGTTAAGCCTTTAGCTTGGACCAATACTTTCACAAAACACCGAGGCGAGTACTAGTAGATGAACCGTTCTAAGGCATTTTGCTTATAGAAATAGGAAGAGAGATAGTTGAGGTCATCCCTAAGAATGACGAAATTTGAATTTTTTTGGGAGATGTTTAAAACCCTTTTGTAATGCTTATCTATCACATGAGAACTGGTATTCATCTTCTAGTCTCTATACCTGTTTTGATTTGTACATAACAGGGCTGGACCAGGTTTATCTAATGGACACTCACGCGCGCACTCGCACACACACACACACACATGTTGAGGTTTCAGCAAGGAGATAGTCTCAGTGTTATCTTTCAAATTCCTGCTGGAGTTGTAATATGGCATTCTGCGCGAAGCTAAAGTTGTAAGGGAGGAGCACTGGATATTTGATTTGTAATCTGTTATGGACTGTAGCTAATAGCAATATGCAGCATACTCACTTGCATCTTTAATTCAGTTTTGGCCACATTGATAGAGCTTTAAATTGTGCACCTGTGGTTTTTATTTTGATACGGTGCAGAGCATTTGTTCTTGTGATTTCTGTGAGAAAGAAAGAAATCTAAGCTTCCCGTTTATTATTGTGCAAAATGCTAGTAATTTTTTGCAAAAAACGGTAAGTATATAACCTTTAGAAAATCTTCATGAATTTGTTTTCCATGTTTTTACTTTGTTTCAGTAGTTATGCTCGGGTTACTGTTTTTTGCGTAGTTGGAATCTGCGGAATAGAGTTGGGATATTCCAATGAATGATTGTAGTATGAGGAATTGTAGTTGCAATTAAGGAATACTCCTCCCGCGGAGGAACCTATCATTTTTCTCTTTTTATTTGTTAGAAACTTTTTAGGTTACTTTAAAAGATAAAAACCTTCTGCCAATCTTTCAATTCTGTAGCCGTTTGTCTCTCTCCATTTCTACTAACTTTTTGACCAAAAAATTATTTTCCATTTCATTATGTGCTCATACTTGCTAAAAACGCTCGAAATGAAATTGAATAGATGTGGCTTTTGGTACGGGTATGCGGTAGTACTATTGTGTAGTATTAATGGGTCAATTGAAGCTTATCAAAAAAATATCTAACTATTCTAATATATAAAGGGGAGCACCAGTTTGGTGTCTTCCCTGTCATGTATTATCCTTTCCCAAAATACCCTCTTAAGAAAAAACACACACAATGCAAAACAGTTATAGTTGGAGGGATATATTAGACTTTTGACCCAAAAAAACCACCCTAAAGCAGTTACCATCACACTACGTGTCCTCCTACTCCACAAATTGCACACCTTTCACTGTTCTTCTCCCCAGATTCCCTAAAAAAATTCCTATGGCGTCACTTTCATTCCTACAAAATCTTTGAATTCATGTGGCCCCGTTCCAGAACACCTTCTTAAAAAATAAGTACTTACGGAGTATTTTACATTTTCAAACTCCAAAATAATGTAAATGAAAAATAATTTTTCAATTTTGTTTGCACCGTATTAAATATGTCAATGAGATCTATCAAATAAGATCCATATTGATAGGAAAATTATTTGCGTAAGCACATGATTTTTGAGCTTGAAATTGTCTTCTTAAAAAATAAGTACTTATTTCCCTTTCGGGAACGGGAAACAGTCCACTTTTTCTGCTCTAATTTTTTGGAGTATCTGATTCATGCTTCTTTTCCTTTTCCATTAACGGTTCTTTTTCCATTCGTACGGGAAAGGCAGCAGTAAAATTAGAGAATTGATATGGTCTAATATAATTTTATTGGGTGTAGGTGATTCCACTCCTATTTCACCTCTGTCTGATTTGTGCAAACTAAAGGTACTTTAGATTCTTACATTTCTATTGTGATCTGATTCTTTGAACTCCTCTTTTCAACGCCCCTCTGCTTCTCGGAACATAGGATCCCATTTATTCAGATGGATATTTAATTAGCCATCTGAAACTTCCTATTCAATTTTTTATATATGTATTTACTAGCGTTGAGCCCGTTTGATGCACTGGACCAAAAAAAACCATATTGGTGTTTTTTGGAGTTGGGGGAGCTGCTGAGACAATAGCCTGCTGTCTCGGCCAAGGGGGCCGTGCTCCGGTCTTGCTCTAATGATCGGAAATGTTCACTTCGTATAGCTCGTCAAGTTGAACAAGTATGTAAAAAATCAACTCGATCGGATATCAATTAAGTGCCTAATCGAAACCTTTTTGTCTTGAAAAGAATGAATCCGAAACACTGGATCAAATCTACTAGAACCCCATTATTGGCAAGTTATATGTGTTCCGATCAGGCACTTAATGATATCCGATCAAACTGATTTTTTGCATACATGTTCAACTCGACGAGCTCTACAAGGTGAACGTTTTCGATTATCGAAGCAAGACCGGAGCGGGGCCCCCTCGGCCTGGACAACACGCTGCTGTCCCTTCAAAGGACAACAGCTCCCCAGTCCCGTGTTTTTCCTGATCCTGTGTATTGAACGGGCACAACTATAGTTGATCGATAAGAAAATAGTAATATATGGAGTATAAAACTACCCATCTCACAAGACTCACATCATGTAACGTCTGGTACAAGCAGTTAACTTGCTCCTCTACATTCGAGGCCGCGAGTTCGAAACTTTGTAGCATGAGCTCTCTTTTTTGTTTGAATGCTGAAACGGTTGAAGTAAAAAAAAAAAGGGAATTGATATTCACTCCATTTTTTGTTATCCACACTTCATTTTTTATTTTTTAGTGTTGAAAGTGTGTATATTTTTTTGCTTAAAGACAAAAAAAAGGAGTGTGGATAACAAAAAAGGAAGTGTGAATATCAATTCAAAAAAAAAAAAAAAACTTATTCAAAATTTGAAGACAATGGGAGTTGAACTCACCCATTGGATTGCAATTAACATTACCCTTCCTCTTATTGGTTGAAATGATGCAGTTCTCACCCCTGCAATACACTTTTTGATAAACATGACATTATTCTGTGGTGGGATCTGATGTACATGTTTTAGTGTATATTACAACCCTTAAATTAGTAGTACTTTGTTAGACCTGTTTTATATTCTAATAATATTATTTTTAGTTATTTTAATGTTTGCAGGTATCAAATAAGATTACTTAATAAATTGAAATCTAGAGAGGAAGAATAAGTACTCCCTCCGTCCCTTTTTTAGAGTCCAGTATTTCATTTTGGGTTGTCCCTTAATAAGTGTCCATTTTGTAAAGTTAATGGGTAAAAATTGGTGAATTTTTCATTTTGCCCCTAAAAGTAGATTCCATTTTGAAAAGTTAGTGAGTAAAAATGTAATGATGATGTTTCCATAGAGGGTAAAGAGGGAAAGTATAGGTAAAAGTTGATGTGAAAGGTGTAATGATGATATCTTTTTAATAAGTTTGAATTACGAAACAGGACACTTAAAAAGAGACAGAGTGAGTAATAAACTTGGAGCAAATTGGAACAAGTATTCTTGTAGCTCAAATGACAAAGATTAGTGTAGAAGAAGCAAAAGGTCTAGAGTTCAAGAACTTTAAGTGAAGCCTTTTATGCTTTTTATATAAAAAGCAAGAGTGCAAAGCACCGAATAATTTTATCTGATTGCACCATCATAAAAAGCATGGAATAATTTTCATACCTGCCATGGTCTACTACGTACAAATTCAGATGTCCCCCATATTTGTTGGCTGTTGATTTTGTCACTCCTTTTTTTGTTTAACGCCACTCCATTGCAAGTGTATTTTTGATGCAAAAATACACTTAGAGGGGGGTGGTGTTAACAAAAAAGTGAGTGGCAAAATTATTTCTTTATTTGTTTCCCTCTTTCCAATTTCCTTATCCCTCTCATTTACTCCTTGTATCTTTTCCTTTTCCCAATTTCTTCCCCCATCCCCCATTACTCCTTTCATTTATTTCTATCAATTACATTAACTCTTCCTAGAAGGCAACAATATACATCTTTAAAAGGAGGAAAGCTTCGGAGTGAAGGGGGAGTGTGCTAGAGACTGAAAAAAATCCCACACTCCATTTTCTACTTTTTCTTTTGGCTCTTTCTTTTCTTATTCTTTGATACTTTGTGATCAAAGAAATCAAGGAGGACAATTGCTTGTAAGTTTGATTTATGCATTTCAATAAAGTTGTTTTCAATTATTGTCTTTCATTTCAATTATGAGTAGCTAAATTAGTTGTTAGGGCTAGGATGAAATTACATGCTTAAATATCTATTTTATTTATGTGACTTAATTTCTCCAAACAAAAGCAGGGTTTAAATTGTTAAGAGTTCTTCTTGTTCACTTGCCTATTTTTCATCGAACCATTAAAATTGGATTTTCATTGTGTTTTGTTGGCTTCAATTTATGATTTGTGAAGAACGGATATAAATTGTGTTTTGATGGATTCAATGAATGTTTTGATTTTATACATCTTTTTGGCAAAAGAAGAACTAAAATAGTAAAAGCTAATAAAAAGAGTTGTCTTGTATATTTTCCATAATAAAAGAGCTTTGCCGCCAACTTATTGTGTAGAGAAATTGGAGAATTGAGAAACATAAATATTATGGATATGATGCATGTAATGAATTCCAATGCCCTAGTATTTTTATCATCACTTTTAGTACTTTTAATTCTTGTAAGTTTATTTTTTCTCAACCCAAAACAAAATATTGTTGAACTAGATTAGGAAATTTAATTTGAGATTCTTAGAGTTATTCAACTACGTTCTATCCGTAATAGTCCTTGTGGGTTCGACCTCACACTTGCTAAACTATACTTAGGTACGATTCGTGCACTTGCGAGTACATTAAAATTATCATAATAGGATCCACACCATTTGTGGTAGGATCCACATCATTTTAACCAATAGAAAGTAGAGTAAAGTTCACCCTATTGAAACAGTACCACAATACATATACAATCATACCTATCACACAAATAAAAATGCTAAATAATGAATTACAAATACAAAAAAAAACTTATCCATTCATTTTTTCTTAATGTTTTAATATGTTAAGTTCCAAGTTTTGTGCTCTATGAAAAATATTTATGTAACGCCCTGATTTTTGGGAACGTTAAATAAACATTTTTATTGAAAACTTAAATAGAGTCTGACTCATTATTACAACATAATCCCCACAAGGGTACATTTATTTAAACAAAGGGAGGGGAAACTAGGATTCCAATCTACAGCTCCGCCTGCTCCTTTATCCTAGCCAGCTCTTCGGCTCCGAAAGTCTCCAAGGTGTAGAGTTCATCTTGATCATCTACAAAGTCTGACACATTATACCAGCGTCGCCACCAGTATAATATGTAAGGGTCACCAAATGTAACACCATGAGCTACGGGAGCTCAGCAGAATAATCCTATACCCGCTAACCCATAACTTACAAACAATAGGTCAAAGTAGTAGGATACAATCTCATGGTTTTCAAATAGCACATGCCTATTCAATAAAACAATTAACAATGACACATCCACATCCCTATTCTAACATTGGTGTCTGTGTTATCTGAGTTTCTCCTACGCGACTCATCGTAGATCATATCACCATTTTCACCCTTCAATTACCAAATCAACATTTCGAAAAGTATTCCAAACCTCATTATGTTACCAATGAAGCTACCACGTCCGGCTCCATTGTCAACACACACAATGGGCTACCAAGTCCGGCCACATTGCGGTTTCAAAAACACACACGAAGGGCTACCACATCCGGCCACATTGCGGTTTCAAAAACAAACACGATGGGCTACCACGTTTGGCCACATCGCGGTTTTCACAAATCCACACAATGGGCTACCATGTCCGGCCACATTGCGGTTTCAAAACTTATCTTGTCATTAACACACCCTAAGTGTCATGTCTCTAACTTTCTCAATTTCTGTGTCTTGTTTTCATGCAATGACTCCGCAGTAGGACTTTTCACGTAGGTGATCATAAATTATTCATTGAAATCTTGAAACTAAACTAACAAGATCATCCAACTCTATATTACCTTTCATGCTCATATTATCCCTAAGTTCACGTAATCATGCTCAAACGTTAGCACACATCTTGAAGCATAGTGTCACATGGACGGACACCTTTGGAGTGAAAAATCACTTATGCTTTATCACACAACAACATATAATCCAAGTAATCACATATACATGCTCATAACCATCCTTAAGATCAAAATACGGATACTTTCAATCAAGTTTATATTTCGAAAATCCGTTCTTTCTACCTTTTAGGAAAGTTCAAAACAACATATGTTTTTCCGGAAAATAAAGTCGGAATATTCAACATACTCCCCTTCCTTTTCAAAAACTTTAGTAAAACACTTTTCAAGTTCTCATGCATTTCAACATATAAGCATCATACAAGCTTCTATCTATACTTAGAATTAGAACGTAAGGATAATCTACGTATACTTAGGGATAGCGTATACGGGACTCTACCTTTCTTCTTGGCGGTAGGGTGACTACGAAAAAAGTAAGTCGGCTATCGAACGGAGTGACTTCCTACGGTAAGCTTCCGATAGTTTCGAAAGAGAAAAGATTTCTCTCGAAACTAGTTCTTGACTAAACTACTTAAACTTTTTGGATCGAAAGGGTAGTCGAGTGGTGGTTTAGTGGCGGCCTTGGATGAGTTTCTTGAAGAACTCAAGAACAATGAAGAACAAAGGAAGAACAAGGCAAGAACATAAGGATTTCTAGAGTGAGAAGTTGAAGGATGAAGGTGTGAGTTGAATGGCAAGTGAGGGGTCCTATTTATACCAAAAACTTTGCTCCCTCTCTCTCTATAATGGCCGGCCCTCTCTCTCTCTCTTTCTCCCATGGATTTGCTCCATGGTCTTGTCACATCTTGCCTTCCAAGCATGCCAAGACTTCTCACTTCCATTTTTTTAGGCTTAAGGCTATATAAGGCAAGTAGGATCTTAAGCTTTTTAGGTAAATCCTAGGTGATTATAGTCTAGGATGCAAGACTTACAAGTCTAAGGGGTTAGCCTTCCATGTTTAGTCAATCCTAGGTCTAGATTGTAGTCATAATCTAGGGTGATTAAGGCTAGGCTCTAGGATGATTAAAGGCTAGATTTGGTGTCTAAGGTAGTCTAAGATTGGGTTGTCATATGGCAATTAGGCTTAAGGCTAATGAGGTAGCTTGTGTAAGTGTACAAACACATGCACCTTTCTCTCTCTCTCTCTCTCGGCCTCTCTCTCTCTCTCTCTCTTGTAATATGGAAGTATACTTAAGTAGTTTTATTATGTCTAAGTAGCCTTATAAGTCTAGGAGGGAGTAATGATTAAAGGTTAAGGCTTTCAATGACAAGATATTGCCCAATGGTCCAAACATTTCCTAGAAAGTGTATATATATATATAGCTAAGTATACTTAGGCCTAAGTAGTCCTATTATGTCTAAGGAAAGGAAATGATTAAAGTTAAGCTTTCAAGTGGTATGCTATTGTCCAATGGATAACAATTTCCTAGAAAGTGTACCTATGTGTATTTAGGCATGTTTAAAATAGGCTATGGGGTATATACACCTATATAGATGTATATATATGTGCTTAGGAAATCTAGAAAAGTGACTTTGGAGATAATTAGGCTTAGGGCTATTAATCTTAGGCTTGCATGCATTGTAAGGCTAAGTTTTCCACTTTTGGAAGCAAAATGATGACTTCCTTTGGTCCAATGGTTCTTAAATGTTAGGGAAAAGTAACTAAGCTAAATGGTAACTAGGTTTGGTTAACCATTTGGTTGGAAATAAATTCTACTTGCCAAGTAGGATTTCTAGCCAAGAAATATATAATTTAAAGGCTTTATTTACTTGCAAGAAAAATATACAAGTGCTTTTACAAGCATACTTGTCTTTGGAAAAGGACTAGAGTGTTCGATGCAAAACGATATAGTTTTATAAGTCTCAATCTAATTATGACGGATTATTAAAGTTAAAAAGAACTCTTTATAAGGAAAAATAGAATTTCCAGATATTCAACGAGATTTTTATTTACTAAAAATCGGAGTTGTTACAATTTAAATATTTTTTGTTCTCGTTAAATTTTTTCCTGAATGCATGTTCTTGTTATATTAGATTATGAGAACTTTTTTAAAGTTTAAGCTTGAGAAGTGACTCCCCAGTATGAAATTTTTGGATGCACCACTGCAAACATGCACATAGAGTACTGAAAAATATCAACAGTTTCATTAACTAGTGTAGAATGAGAATTGTTAAGATCCGTAAGAATATTTGAACACACCAGTCAGTATCAAATAGCAACTAATTAAACCAAGCAAATAAAATCAGACGTTTTATTAAAATAACCACCCCAACTACAACAAAATTGCACTTAATTTCAATCAATCTCCACGGACTTATATATTGAAAGGAAGAAAAAACCCAAAGCAAAGTACAATAACATAGACTTCAAAGATGACAAGGTCAAAAGGATTGCATCCACTGACGCTTGTTGTAGAAGTAATTAACCAAGGAGATTTGGTCAAATAAGTATGAGAAAATAATAAGTGCTTATTGAGAACAAACATTTCAAACCTTGGCAACTGAAGGATTAATTCGGTCATTAACTTCGAGACCGCATAGTCGAATTACGCACAAACTGACTCAACATCCGGTCATCAGAAGAAGAACGAATTTTTTTTCCTGGTAGGAGTCTTATGGAGAGAATAACTTGTCCGTTTGTGGCGTCAATTCCATGTATATAAGTATCTAAAATTAGGTGGAGACTTTATACTAAGTACAGCCCTGGCCCCACTTGGCCCAACTCTAGCTATTTGGGCAGCACTTTCTATCCTTAGCCACTGGAAGTAAATTACCATATTATCCCTGGGTGGCGGCTTGAACTTGATCACAGGGTGGTTGAGGAAATTTTCCATCCAAGCAGTGGTTAATGGGAATTGGATTGGGTCTACAATTTTCATGCACCCAACTTCCTCCCAAACAGGAAGGGTATAGGAGATCCATCCAAGCACAAGATCCAAATACCCAATGCTTTCCCCTCCAAAAAACTTGGTTTTTTTCCCTTTGAGCTCTTCTTCTATCTTCTTCATGGTCTCCATGGCTTGTTTCAGAGCTCTTTCCTTTTCATCTCCTTGAGAACACAAAGCAATCCATGCATCCACAAAAAGCTATGAAAAAACACAGGTTATCATTCGATTGAAGACGTGTTGAGAATTTGAAGGAAAATAAATTCACAAACATCCCATTTATAGAAACTTTTACCCATTGTTGCACACTCAAATGCATGTGCAATTTGAACGTGGAATATGGCAGTTAAGAGGGCATTTAGTTGGAATACCGTGGCAGTTGAAAGGGGTAGTTTTGGTAGTGTAAATCGTAAGCCAGACTCAATTTTGAGTCCACACCAAAAGTTGCTCTCCATTTATATATAGAAAGAATAGATATTAAACCATGCATGGACAAAAGATTTTAGAAAATGCAGGATCCCATAAACAAAAGGGAGCCTTGTTGATAAGGACACACTACAGGGTCTAACATGCAATTAGTCCATCTAAACTTTTCATAGTGGTTCCAGTCCTTATATGGACACGCGTTCCAAAAATACCCAACATACACGTGTTTCTGTCACCGTCGCTATCGTCATCGTTGTAATGGAGTCTCCGCATGTGTTTACATTGTGATATTACTATCTCTTGCTTTATCCTTTGTTGTATAATATAATCAAAAAATATTTTCGATGAGATAACTTTATCTCTTTATTTAGTTTTTGAGATACCAATACTATATTTATCTGAGGTACTGTTATCTCTTACTTTATTTTTGTCGATACACTATATTTTTGGCAGATAGAGTGTTTATTTGTGAATTGAATTGGCTGAGATACTATTATCTCATCTATTTTAACAGGAAAAATGACAGATAACATGTTAAATATTGTGTTATGGAGTCTTCGCATGTGTTTACATTGTGATATTTCTATCTATTGCTTTATCCCTTGTTGTAAAATACAATCAGAAAATGTTTTCAATGAGATAACATTATCTCTTTATTAAGTTTTTGAGATACCAACACTATTTATCTGAGATATTGTTATCTCTTGCTTCATTTTTGCTGATACACTATATTTCTGGCAGATAGAGTTATCTCTTAGTTTATTTGTGAATTGAATTGGTTAAGATACTATTATCTCATCTGTTTTAATAGGAAAAATGACATAAACATGTTAAATATTGTGTAATGGAGTTTTCGCATGTGTTTACATTGTGATATTACTATCTCTTGCTTTATCCCTTAGTATATTTGTGAATTGACTTGACTGATATACTATTATCTCATTCGTTTTAACAGTATCTCAGCTAATATATTTCAGCCAGTAAATTTCACAAAAATTAAAAGAGATAACACTATCTCAAGAGGAACAACAATCGAAAGAAAGAAGAAGAAGAAGAGGAAGAAGAAAAAAATGAGGAGGAAGAGGACGTAAAAGAGGTGAAGGAAGAGGAGGTTAAACCAAAACATTTACAATGCAGGTAACTACTTGGTGTGCCATTATACCCTAACCTGAAGGTGAATTCTATTTGTCTGAGATACTGTTATCTCTTGCTTCACATAGATTGCTTTTTCTAGTTGTGTTAAATAAATGTTACCATCTCATGCTAATGCTATCTCAACCAATAAAATCTACCAGAATAAAGCCGGAGATAATGCTATCTCAACCAATAAAATCTGTATCAACACAAAAATTAAAAGAGATAACAGTATCTCAGCCAATATATTTCACAAAATAGAGTGACAGATAAAGCTATCTCAGTAAAAACATTCATTTTGAACCCTAAACCCGTAAGAGTTTCACCACAGAGATCGCGAGCGAGAAACAAAAGCTGCTAAGAACAGATCAGGAGCAGATTGTCAGAAATCTTCACACATCGCGAGTGAGATACATCACCACAGTGATTGCGATCGGAAAAACGCCAAAGACAGAGATCATGATCGGGAGAGATTGTTAGAGGGAGAATCGAGATCGCGAAGAGGAGAGAGAGAGAGAGAGATAGAGAGAGAAGCACCAACTCAAAAGAAAAATAACACATTATATAGATAGTAAGGGACAGTCAGGACATTTTTGTCCAGAACAAGACTGTAGACCTTATAAATGTTACAGTAATGGACCTACACCACTATTACAATTTGGGTTGGACTAAACGTCCAAAACCACCTTCAAAATGCTTAATCACCTTGAGTATCATTGTTCACCATCTCAACACCTAACCACGCATGGTGATATCCGATTGTAGTAACGTATCGTTGCCTAAAGAATCTAACAGCATCTATAGGCTTATATGACGCCTTTGAACGAACTTCATCAAAAACTTCTTCCGCAACAAGCTTTGAAGACATCCGAGAATTTTTTGAATTACAAATTGTAGCACCACATCTGTGTTCTTTTTCAAGCTCCTTAATGCAAAAAAAAAAAAAAAACGATTTGATTTGTCTAGAATTGCATGAACAAACCATTTACACCCATCTGCCTTAAAAGCACACTCAGTTGTCACTCTTGATTGATCATTCTTCAAATACTTAAACTTAAATCCAACTTCAATTGCATACTTACACAAAGATAACCAAAAATCCTTAACACCACCTCTAAATTCTTGACCAATATGACTAATCAAATATGCCCAATCAGCAGAAAGTCTTTTTGTCTCATGATGAGGACAAAACTTTTCAAGAGGATCCTCAACAATTTCAGAATGCGAACTACTAGTTACTCCACCATTTCCATTACTATGACTGCTTTCACCAATTTCAAAACGGCTACTAACTGTACAATTACCATCTTCAACAGATACCTCAACACAACGAGCACCATATGCAGTAGCTAAATCCATCATATTACGAAAATCATCATCATTCTCAAGGAGTTTATTAAGATGATCACAAACATAATACAATAACCTCATTGATACCAAACCATTCCACGTGTTAGAAATACTTCCAATAAGATTCTCAAATTGATAACCTTCTGCCACCTTAACAACAAGACTATAGGATCTATATTTGCACAATAGAAGAATAGAAGAATCCATTTCAACTTCCAAAAATAGTTTAGTCTGCAAACAGATAACATTATATCAGAATAAACAAATCAGATACACATATCTCAAAAAAAAAAAAGTCTATCTACGAGAACAAAGCAATATATAATGTTATCTCAACAAAAACAGTCTCAGTATTTATCAGAACAAAGAAATAGATAATGCTATCTCAGCAAATAAACAAAAATAGAAAGTGATAACAGTATCTCAGCAAATACAGTTCACAGTGATACACATATCTCAGCAACAATAATTTCTGTATCTACCAGAATAAAGCAATAGATAATGTTATCTCAACAAAAAACAAACTCAGTATCTACCTGAATAAAGATAACGCTATCTTAATTAGCAAATAAACTCTATAAACACAAAAATAGAGGAACACAGCAAAAATCAAATCAAATACTGCGACAGAGAAGAACACAGCAAGAGGCAAAAATCAAATCAAATACTGCGACAGAGAAGAACACAGCGATCGCGATCAGGAAGAACTCCGAAGACAGAGATCGTGATCGTGAGCTGTGATCGCAGGAAGAGAGAGAGAGAACTAAGCTGAGCTGTGATCGCAGGAGAGAGAGAGAGAGAGAGAAAGAAGCACCAGCAAGCTCCTGATCGTGGTCGAGATCCAAAATCGAGATCGTTACGAGAGAGAGAGAGAGAGAGAGAGAGAGAGAGAGAGAGAAGCACCAACGAACAAAGTTCAAAAATAACGCATTATATAATACACGGCAGTAAGGGCATTTTCGTCTAGAAACGGACTGTAGACCTAATAAATGTTACAGTAATGGACCTTCACCACTATTATACATTGGGCTGGACTAAACACCCAAAAACACCTTCAAAACGGACCCTAGCCCAATTTACCGTAAAAATTGTTTAACTATGAATGATGGAATTGGGAACGTTTGCTAATTCTTAAAAAAAAACAAAACCGTTACCAAATACACCTGAATAAATTGAAGCTCACCTTCTCCTCGCCAAGATTAGCCAAAAACCGGGCGGTGGCTCTGTCATACAGATCTTGAGGCAAAAGTGGGACTTGTTTCCATGTCTCATCGATGTACTCAAGAATCACAAGGGACTCGAGTATCACTTTCTCGCCATGAATCAGCACCGGCACCTTCTTGTGAACCGGGTTCAGTTCCAAACTCAGAGGAGTCTTGTTATAGATATCTTCTTCAATGAATTCATACTCTACACTCTTAAGTCTCAGAGCCCACTCCACTCTCAGCGAATATGGGCTTATCCAAAATCCCACAACCTTTACTGCTTCCTTGCTGTCCATGAGAGAGAGAGAGAGAGAGAGAGAGAGAGAGAGAGAGAGAGAGAGAGAGATGGTTATTAATTGCATTGATTATATGTATGGTTGTGGGTATATATAGGCATATAGGTAGCAATACCATTGCCCAAACTTGGAGGCCAATCAACCTTTGTTATCTTGGACGTCAATCTTGACCAAATGGCCGCCGGAGAAGGTATTTTTAACGGAGGGGCCAATGAAAAACGAAACTTGTCGCAAGGCGTCATTTTTTGAAAACTATTTCTTTTCCCCCTAGTTTTTTCTATGTTAAGCTTGATGGCTTTTCGATGATTTCTTTACGTACGAGTAATTGGGAGAGGAGAATGCTAACGAGAACCAGCGCGACAATAAACTAGGTGAAGTCAGTATATATATATATATATCACAAACCACAAAAAAAAACATATTAAATCTCATCATCCAAAAGTGTTTTGAATTGTCTAGATTTTAAAGTAACTCTTCTAGGGAAGAGTTTTAATTCTTCCCTGAAAGAAAAATTCTTTTAAAATCCAGATCATTGATAGTCGAGACGGACAGTGCGATTGAGTGTTGCGGGCGGTGGGAGATGGGCGGCGAAACAGGGTGGTGGCCGGAGGTAGTCTTGCCCTTTCCACCACCACCGAATCATGGCCCGTTACTCTTCAAAGTCTCCCTAGCTTGGCCTATAAATACAAGTTTGTAAGTGGGCAACGGTTCCAACACCAATCAAGCCCAATTTTAAATATCAATACACAAACTTTCCAGCTGGAGGATCAAGTCTTAGTTTTTTATTGTCAAAATTTTTATGATAAAGTTCTACACTATACATGAACCGAAAGATATTTCTTTCAAAAGTAGTCCTAGGAGCTCCAAGATGTTAAATCCCAATTGGTCCTGCTGAATCTGAGGCGGAGGGCAAGGGACCGTGGTGTCGGTTCTCCTCCCGGGGCGCCAGGTGCCGGGAGTTCGAGGGTCGCTCCCACCACTACGGAGGGACCGGCGGAGAAGAGAGTGCGGCACGAGGCGGGGGACAGCAGCCGAGGGAAAGAAAAAGAAACGATTGTCATTCTGGAGGAGGAGGAGGAGCAGGACGGTGAGTCGGCCCGGGGGGAGACCGAAACCGAAACCAAGGTCCAGGCAAGTCAGGTCCCTTGGGCTCCCGAGTTCCGCCACTACAGTGGACGCCTGATCCACCATGCCGACAACACATCTCATAACATCGGGATGGCCTACGGGGTGCTCCAAGCCTGCATTATCCCGAGAGATGCCAAAGTCGTCACTGGGTGCACCAAAGACTTGGTGGGAGAGATAGTGCAATCACTTCTTAATGTAAGCTTCCTTGTTTCCTCCTTTTTCCTTCAGTTAAATGCTGGGCTTTTTGTAATGTTTTCTTCCATTTCCTGTTGGCAGGCTAGCACTCGGGCTTTGGCGATCCACGAGAGGTGCAAAGGGCAGGATCAGGAAATCGAGGAGTTGAAGAAGGCCCTGGCGTCGAAGGAAGATGATCTAAGGGTGGCTCGGGAGGCCTGCAACCTCTACCAAGTGGACTTCCAGAGGGCTGATGGGGAATGGGTGGCTATTGAGAACCGAGCTAAGAAAGCCGAGGAGGACGTGAACACCTTGAGAGCTACCCAAGCCTAGGAGGTCGAGGCTGCAAGGGGGAGAGGCTACGACGAGGGGTTTGATGCGGCTGGAGTGGAGTATAAGAAGCAAGTCCGGAAGATCAAGGCCGAGCTTCACAGAGACCGATTCCGAGATGGAATGCGGTACGGTTCCAAGTTCTATTGAGCAAGCTTGATCTTCTTGAGGATTCAGAGCTCCGAGCCATCCCCAAGCCGCCTCCTGAGGAGCTCGTCTTGCCCGAAGAAGAAGACGAGGAAGTGCCAAACCCTGACGCCCAGGCCACCCCTGCAGACCAGATCGATCCCAATGCCACTGCTGCAACTGATGCTTAAGATGACTCCTCTCTATCCTTTTTGAGAAAACACTTGTATTTTTTATTGAACATTGACTGGACGGCTCCGGACATTTAGAATTTGCTGGTCTAGGGTTATGTAATTAATTTGGGTGTGACTGGGGCCGAACAATTGGCCTAAACCAGATCACTTGTAATAGTTAAGTAGAACTGGCGCTGAACAGTTGGCCCGAGCCAGATCCTCAGGATGATTTTGACTTGCACCGTACATTTACTTCGCAATTTTTTTGCACATAAATGCTCTTTTTTCAAACACTTGTGTTTTATCCCTGAAATGCTTGCATGCGCTTATGGTTGTTGCTAGGGTATGTCTGTACCCCCTGCTTCAGGTAAACTTGTGAGTTGGAAGAAGATCAGAGCATTAACCAAAGCATATTCAAAGAATTAAGATATTTGAAAAAAATCGAATTGTTGGTGCCCCTGCTTCGGACGGGCTTGCTAATCATACGGGCAAGGTTGGAACCGAAGCAGAGTAGGTAGAAAAATGTTTGGCTGAAAAAGTGAGTTTTCGATGCCCCTACCTCAGGTAGGTTTGTACGGAGCCGGGCGAGCTAAATCGAAGCATTTAGACGAAAATTGTTTTGAAATTTCCCGAGCCTCTGCTTCGGGTTAGGCTGCCTTGGCTACGCGGGGATACCCAAATTGAGGGGATGGACAAGTGATGTCACATGCTAGGACAAGTCTGCTAGGGGATATAGGCTGGGGTTCCGTAGAGGGCTGGCGTAGGCCAAGGGTTCGGGACGCAGCGTATCTAAGCAGTGAGTGGCTTTGTGATAGATCAAGGTAAGGGGCTCGGGAAAAAAGGTCGAGCATCCTTATAACGATCCGTCGAAAGCCCGAACGACCGTATTGGTCGGGACGACTTAGTGGGAATTGCGCCGGGAGGGTGTTACCTTTTAGAGGGCCAAAATCCGGAAGTCGAGATAAAATGGTTTGTGTGAGAATAAACCGAGTGATGGAAAATAAATAGCAGTAAAAATGAGAACAAGTGCGTGAAAAGAAAGGATAGCTTTTCATTGATACTTGTCCAAATACTGCCATTACATAGATAAATTGCTCCAAAAACAAAAAAAAACCTAAGCAAGCAAAGAAACGGGAGGGGGGGCTCTGAACCGAGGCAACCGCTAACCATAGAACTTCTTAAGGTTATTAGCATTTCAAGATTTTGCGATGGGAGTGCCGTCCAGCTTTTCCAACTTGTAATTTCCCGAGTCTAAGTGTTTAAGGACACGATATGAACCCTCCCAATTGGGCACCAGCTTTCTTTTTTATAAATTTCTAGACATGTCATTCTCCTCATATACTTCAATTAAAATACTCTTTCAGTCCCAAAAAATGTTTGACTTTTAGGAGCAGCGTATTATTTTAGATTACTTATATTACTTACATCAATTAGGATTCATATTATATATTTTTTTTTAAATTCACATTGAAACATATAGGTAATTGAAAATGACACACTATCCAAAAAAAAAGTCTAACATTTTGAGACGGGGAGTACATTTTAGCATAAACATTTTGATTATTGTCCAATAGTATAGCGAAAAACACACCCGGAATGCAATTAAAAGAGGGATCACATAAAAGTACTAAATTGCCCTTAACATGAATAAGTTATAATTCAATAGGTAAGGATAATATAGTAATTTCACATGGATAAAAACACAAACAGAAATTGCTGTTGGAATCTTGAATACACGGTGAAAACAATCTTCTAAGTACTACCACCGAGAAGAAAATGGTGGTGAGTTGAGAGATTAACGAAAGGAGGACTCCGCACAATCCACAGAGAAGAAGAAAAGAGGATGATGATGCCTCAGGTTGGTGTCTTTTCTGCAATCTGTCCTATGGACTCTTCCAATTTCCCAAAAGGTAATCTTCTCTCTCTACCTCCACACCCATCTCTGACTGTTTCCTTTCGTATTCATTCTCACTCTAGAAACCCTAGTTCTCCAACTACGAGTCCAAAAAACTGCCCACCACAGCCGAGGAAAAAGACCTCTGTTAACCCCGATGGACTCCAAGAAGCTCGCGAGTTTCTCAATCGGATTCCCCCAACGCGACCTTTTCCGCCCATTTTTAGTATCAGCACGGCGTTAGGGACTCTTGCGAAAAGGCGTCATTACACGGAGGCTCTTTCTCATTTCGAAAAGTTGCAGTTACGAGGCGTTCGTGTAAATTTTTATGCCTTGAACATCGCAATTAACTGTTACTGTCACGTGAATCGAGTTGGTTTTGGGTTCTCTCTGTTAGGCAGCATCTTCAAACACGGTTATAAACCGGATGTTGCCAGCTTTACCAAGCTGTTAAAGGGACTTATTTTAGAAGATAAAGCTCCCGAGGCTATGGAGTTATTCGAGAAGTTAATGAGGAGGAGAGATATTGAGCCCAACGAGGTTATGTATGGGACGGTTATTAATGGGCTCTGCAAGAAGGGAAACACGGGAGCGGCTGTTATGTGGCTCAGGATCATGGAAGAGGGAAGTTGTAAACCGAACAAGGTTGTGTATAACACAATCATCGACGGTCATTGCAAGAAGGGAATGGTGGATGATGCTTTGAACCTTTTTTACGAAATGAAAGAGAAAGGGGTTCAACCAAATGTTGTTACTTATAACTGTTTGATTAATGGTTTAAATAAGTCTGGCCGGTGGAAGGAAGCTAATGGAATGTTGGGAGAGATGTTGGATATTCGTATTTCTCCAGACATCATTACCTTTAGTGTCTTGGTCGATGCACTTGCGAAGGAAGGGAAGGTAAAAGAGGCAGAGGAAGTAATTGAAAGCTTGATTCAAAGAGGCGTGAATCCTAATGTAATCACGTACAATTCTCTAATATATGGATATTGTTTGCAAGGCCAGATGGATGCGGCAATGAGAGTGATGAATACCATGGTGGATAGGGGCATTCAACCTGACATTCAGAGCTACAACATTTTAATCAATGGATATTGCAAGAACATGAAAATAGATGAGGCTATGCATCTCTTTTCAGAAATGAATGAAAAATGTCTTGTTACGTATAACACTTTGATTCATGGCTTATGTCATTTTGGCCGGTGGAAGGAGGTTACAAGAGTGTTTGGAGAAATGTTGGGTACTGGTATTTCTCCAGATATTGAGACATTCAATGTCCTTATTGATGGACTTACCGAGGCAGGGATGGTAAAAGAGGCAGAGGAAGTAATTGAAAGTATGATTCAAAGAGGTGTGGATCCTGATGTAATCTCATACAATACTTTAATGAAAGGATATCGTTTGCAAGGCCAAATGGATAAGGCAGTGGGAGTGTTGAATATCATGGTGGATAGAAGCATTCAACCTAATGCCATTAGCTTCACCATTTTAAGAAATGGATATGGCAAGAACATGAAAATAGTCTAGGCGATGTATCGCTTTTGTGAAATGAGAGAAAAAGGCCTTCATCGTGTTGTTCTTACTTATACCACCTTCATCCATGGTGTATGTAATTGAGGCCTGTAGAAAGAGGCTACAAGAATGTTCGAAGAAATGTTGGAGTTTGGTGTTCCTCCAGATGTATGAATATTCACTGTCTTTGTAGATGCACTTTCTAAGGAAGGGAAGAATTCACTGTCTTTGTAGATGCACTTTCCAAGGGAAGGCAAAAGAGGCCGAGGAAGTAATTGAACTTCTGATTGAGACAGAACTTGGGCCTTACTCCCTATCCTAATACATATGGTATGTTGTTGGATTGCCTTTGCCATATTGGGCATTTTGATGAAAACTTGTTCCTATTCCACATGATGGAAAACAAAGGTTTAGATTTCGATATGGGTGAGTTCAATATCCTCCTTGATGCATTTCGCAAAAAGAAAGAACTGGATACTGCACTGTATGCTTTCATTAAAATTTCATCCAGGGGTTACATCTTGTCTTAAAATTTTATGATACAAGGTCTTTGTGAAGAACGCTTTCTGGATGAAGCAAAAGGATTCTCTGAAAATGGAACAGAATGGTTTGTTGCCTGATAGTATCACTTACAACGCTGCCATCTGAGGTTTTCTTGATCAATAGAAAGTCTATGAGGCTTCGGTATTGGTTGAGGAAATGGTTGGAAGGGTTTTTCGTCACCAATGAATCTACTTTCCCCTTGATTATTGACCTTTCTGCTACTAAAAGACAGGACCCTTCTCTTCAAGAAGTGATCAAGAAGTTCTTGCACAATGATAGACATGGAAGTCAGTAGATTGTATAAATTCCTTTTATCTGTGAAGATAAAGTTCCATTCCTAAAATATGTAAGTCATTATTATGTGATACTCTTTTTTGCTTTTGCCTTTTCGTTTCTTGGTAATTTTAAATTTCCAATGTGATTCTTTAACTTTCTGCATATCACCTTTTGGAGCCAAAACAATTGTGTTTTGCTTCCTGTTCTCTCTTGAACACTGATAGACTCTGTTTTCCATTTTATCAATCCCTTCTGTGGAGAAACCTCAACTCACTACTACAATAATAGATAAATACCACACTAAGGAGGTTCACAAATATCACGGTTTTAAGTGAAAGCGTGATAAAAAATTGTAGACTAACTTTTTAATCTCAGTTTAAATCAAAAGCTGAGATAAAAAGCCACGGAAAAGAGCAAGATAATAGATCTCACTCTTGCGACGAGATAAAAGAAAAAAGATCTCACCCTTACAGTGTGATAGAAGACTTTAAGACCTCGCTAGTGCAGTGAGATAAAAAAAAAAAAAGACCTCACCCTTATGGCGTGATAAAAAATTTTGGCACAAAAAAATGTGAGATAAAAGATCTCACTCTTGTGGCGTGATAAAAGACTGATAAAAACCGGAAACTTCTGAATTTTTGCGTGGGCGCTGCTTCTCTCATTTAGGCGCGAATTGAAAAGTTATGTGCTCAAAACGACGTCGTTTCATGTTAGCCCAAAATAAGCCCTAGCTACGCTCTCCACTCACCCGTTGAAGCTCAGTACTCATCCTCCTGGCCTCTCCAGTGCACGTTTCATCTCCATCCCTATCCTCGCCCGCCGCCGCCTCTTTGCCCCCATCCTCACACGCTGTCGCCGCTTTATCTCTCTCCACCACCACCGTGAAGGAAGAAACGGTGCGCTCCCTCGCTCGAGTTTGTTATCAGAGAGAGAGAGAGAGCGAGCTTCAAATGGAGAAGTCGATCAATCGAAATGGAAAATTCCTAAACCCAACAGGTATTGTTCTTCTCTCTCTCTAAAGATTTTCTCTGTTCTTCACAAATCAACAGGTATTTATGCAGTTTAAGTGTTTGCAAGCATTTTGGTTTAGGTTTTTAGTTATTGCTCTTGAAATTTTTTGCTCTGCTTGAAGTTTTGGCTTCCCCAGTTCTTATAGATCTATGGTGTACTTAAGATCTAAAATACATATTAACAACTTGACAACCACGACCTGGAGATTACGATTGTTGTGTACTTTAGGTTTATCTCCATCCTCATAAACTGTCCATTTCAAGAGTGTGTTTTGTGCTTGGGCGGCTATCAGCAACCAATGGTGGAATCTGTATAAAAAGTTAAAAACACCCAAATGACCAAACCAAACCCTCAACATGCATATGACCCAGTAAAAGATATGGAAAAAATACAAGAAAAAGATCGAGTGGTCAGTGATACGGTGAGGTGGTGAATAAAGTTCCAGAATCAAGAAAATGATCAATTGAGCAAGTGGGAGTGCTTAATTGGTTAGCGAACCTTAACTCAGTCTCTAAACTTGCACTGATATCCCGGATTACTTTCTTCAGACACTCAGAGCAGTATGGAGGGAGAAAAACACGAGTGAAGATGCAAGAGTGCACCCAAATTGCAGCAATGCATCGAAATCCTTATCGTGATTGTAGTGATCAATCAACAAAATCTAGTACCTATGTTATCACCCAAAAGTTTGGAGTATGAGCTCTTCTCCGTGCTTACGCTAAGTTGTTTTGGAGTATTTTTTTCTAGGATCTGTTGACTCAGTTCTGGGGTTCTTATTTGTGCTTCTATTGTCAGTAACTCCTGGAAAAGGAGCAATGCTGGACATGGTGTAGCCTCAGTCTTGGGATTAGTTCTTGTTAGTATTGTTGTTGTCACTGATATGTTGCTCTCATGCTCTGTACCGATGTAGACTTGTTTCTGCCTAATAAAAACATATGACATGTAGGCACTTCATCCACGCTCTGTGATGTGCTCATAGACCTTTTTCTGCCTAAACAGACCATATGAAATGCAGGCACTTCATCCAAAATCGATCAAAGTTTAAACATAGTACAACCAAAAAATGATTCTAGGGGGGATGTCCCTTGGAACGTTTACGCTTTTCTAGGGGGCATGTCCCTAGCTTCCTTTCGTTTCTTAATTCTGTTACCAGTAGGTATGTGGCTGTATGTGCATGCCTGCTACGGTTGTTTTGCTGCTGCAAAGGCCGCAGTTAGAAGAGCTGCTGCTGTTCTGTTTCTGTTTTGATGAGCTGTTCAAATTATGATGTATTTGCTGAGTTTGCTGTTCAGTATATGGATGTCTACTTGGAACATCTGCTGTTCTGCTTTGAGTTCGGTTCTGCTGTTATGTTCTGCTATAAGTGCTTCAAGTTCTGCTATAAGCTGATGCTTTGAGTTTAGTCCAGCAACTGCTGGTCAGTTCTGTTGTTGCTGCTACTTTATTCTCCAGAGATATGGATTCTGCTGCTACTACTACTACTCATATGCTACTGCATTTTCTGTTATGGCAACCTGCTGACCAGCAATGGTTTTATTGCGCTGCATTTCTTGTTATGGCTGCAGCTACTGTTCCATGTCCATCCGTATGCTAGTCTTAGATTCCTGTTGAGTTGACACTAGGATAGGTTTGTGGCAGGCTTGTAAGGCATTGTTTTCCTTCCCAGCTGATTTACCCAAAAAAAAAAACGATTCTGTTGATATAATTGGACAGTGTGGACTACCACCACTTTTGTGCGATTACCATTATTTTTGTTCCCTGCAGTTATTGTCTGATCTAGTTCCTAATAGAACGCACTGAAGAAACTTTGAAAAATTATCATTAGACTTTTTCTGTCAATGTGACATAGTGAGCCGCAAAAGTTCCTTTAATCAAGTTTCCTTGAAAAATCAACACGGATCTTTGTGTGCATGATACTGGGCAATTTGTGAGATCCAAAAAGCATGAATTTGCCTAGATACTAATGTCACCTTAACAAAACTTGGAATGCTAACTTCTAAGTGTTGGATGTATGTTTTCTTGTGTTTAATTGAGAACTATTTATGTTACTCACCGAGCTAATGTATCATCGTGTCGATGTCCTTAGAGCTTCTGTACTTTGTTCCTTTATTTGGAAAATGGTTTAGTGGAAGAACTTACAATAGTGTGGCACTGTCGTACCCTGTCCCATGATTCGTATTCTTGCTTTGAAATATCCAAGTGTCAACTCATTTGCGAATGAAGATGGAGTATTGTGCCTTGCAGTCAATTATGTGTTCATTGGACTGTTTGTTCTCATGCTTCAGAAATTTGTTGTTACTGCAGTTTATTTAGTAATCCTAACACCTTCAGAAATTTGTTGTTACGGAGCTATGTGTCGGCTTTAATTAGAGGCCCAGCTAGTGGATTAGTTCTCATGCTTTTGAATGGCTGAATCCACCCGATATATGTTTCAAAACGTGATCATACTCATGCAATTGTAAAGTCATGTTAATCCCTTTCTCTCGCACTCAAGTGCACGCAATCACTTTTTCATCTATTTGGTGCCCATGTCTACTATGTGGGTTTGCTCTAATGTTTAACTATCAATTTTTTGAATTGAAGCACTTAACCAACTATATGTTTTTCTACATTCAGAGACCGTGAACTACAGAATTGTGCATCAGTCAGCAAAGTGATTGTCGCCAAAGAGCTCCATTCACTCCAAAGACCTCGGTAAGCTCTCTATGTGTTGAATCATTAGATGAAACCGATGATCTTGTGTTACCTCTTGTGCGGGGAGATTGTGAAGGAACGTGGATCGATAATTAGTGATCAGAAGTCTAAATATCTCTATCTTTTTGTAGAGGACATACGAGATTATTCTATGTTGTTTCTTTAATTGTCATAACTTGGTTTCTCTCCCTCTCGCTATATGTTTGTTGAAATGCTAAAAGTTAATTTCTAATTTTGTCAACTTGGATAGAATTACTATAGATGTCTGTGTTTAGTTTTTGACTATTATATGCATTTAACTTGTGCTTGTACTTTGTGCTAGTTTCTTTTATTATTGTCTCTATGATCGTCATATCTTATTTTCTTTCAATTTCATGCAGGATGGATTCTAATGATAACCATCCTAGTAATGAGGACAATACTACACCGTCCTCGACAAACCCAAAATGCAAGAAAAGAAAGGGTAGAGGTGCAACAAGACTACCAGATGTCATAAAAGATAGAAGTTCAGGCATGCGAAAAGTCATTAAATATGACCACATGGGTCGGCCAACAGGGACTAATAGAGCAAAGTTCGCGAGTTATCTTGGAGTCCTAGCTCGCACTATAATCCCGCTATCTCACACATATTGGTCTGAAGTGACGGACGATGTAAAAGAAAGACTGTGGGAAACTGTATCGGTAAGGATGAGTTATGTTTATACCTCTCAATTCACCAACAAGTTTCATTGTATAATTTGTCTTCTTTATTTGGTTAGGCGACATTCGATGTGGACCTAAGGAGTAAAAAAGGCGTTTTATCTTCTATCGCAACGTGTTTGAGGACATTTAGGAAATATCTGACCAAGCATATATATGATAACAAATCAAATCCTATCATTCTCTCAAAACCACCAAAAGCTTATAGTTTTCTAGAGCAAAAAGAATGGGATTCATTTGTCAAAAGAAGACTTACCAAAGATTTTGAGGTACGTCAAGTTAATTATCTTTTAGTTAGAGGTCAATGTGATGCAATTTAAATTATATTCCTTTCTTATTTTAGTAAAGATTTTTCCTTGTGTTTTTGAAGGAGTTTCGTGGAGTGCAACAAAGTAGACGAAAACGCAACTTATATGACCACAGACTTAGCCGAAAGAGTTACTCTGGGCTTGAAGAAGAAATTGTAAGTGTTTGTAGAACTAAATATTACTCCTAAACATATAATGTGGCTAATGTCATCATATGCACTATGTGTTTCAACCAATGGTCTTTGATTTGTAGGCTAATAAATCTGAAGAGGCAGCTGTGAGTGTGGATAGGAGTGTTTCATGGAAAAAGGCTCGCCAAAATAAAAATGGAGAGTATGGTGATATCAAAACTAAGGAAAAAGCTGTGGAAATTGTAAGGAAAATTATGTCGCACTATCTTTAGAAGTTTTAAATGATTGAATGTTATGTTGTTCATTTTCTTACATACTAATATACACTACAGGATGAGATAGCCAAACAGGTAGAAGATGGGACATTACAGACTCAAGGAAGTAATGACATCCTAACCATGGCATTAGGTGGTACTGAACGTAGTTGCGTAAGAGGTGTAGGAGGAAAGGTCACTCCAACCATGTACTTCCACGTGCCTAGACGTGGAAATCATTCACGTTGTGAGGAGAAGCAAAAGAGCCTATTGCAAATTGTTTCTCAAATGCAAGTTCAGCTTGATGCAATAGCACAACACATGCCTCACACACCAAAATCTGATAATATTGGTTCAAACACTTTTAGAAGTGACAATCTCGGAAGTCCACAAGTTAATAATTTGCAATGGACAATTGGGGGAGAACCAAGGAGGACATATCACCTCCAAACCCCACACCAAAAGTCAAGAAGGTGCAACTTTTTATTAGCATTAAGTGTATTTTTTACCTTGTTCATGTGCTGTCATTTTTTGGTTAGTGTCTAATTTCCTAACTTGTTTGTAGGGCAAGCAATGTAAACTGGCAGTAGGATCCATCAATAACATTGTTGCTCTTGGCACAGCGTATGAGAAAGCGGTACCGAATGAAGAAGTTCATATGGTACCGCTAGAGGAGAGCAATCTGCGCGTGTCAATTGATGTTGTTAAAGTAGGAGAGGCCTTTCTTCCTATACCTATCCCTGAAGGGCTGCATTCTATAGCAATCTGCAGATGGTTGTTTTGTAGCTTGGCCCAAAGACCTTATATTTTTTTCCCCTGAGGTATAATATCATTATGCTTTTTTCCATGTCAAATTTGAATTACTAGACTACAAATTAATTGTTACTTTTTGAAAATGTTTGGCTTAGGTTGCTTCAAAAAAATCCAGCATGGTTGGGAATGAGGTATAACGTGCTATCTTAAAAGCTTTATGATGATTTCTTTTTATAAGCTAAGTTGGCTTACATTGGTTTTCTTTTTGGGAAATGTTTGGCTTAGGCTGTTTATAAAAAACCTCGCATGACTGGAAATAAGGTATAATGTGCTATCTTAAAAGGTTTATAATGATTTCTTTATGCGATTTAAGCTGGCTTACAATGGTTTACTTTGGAATTTCTTTCACGTAGAATGCTTTGAAACATCATGGGGTGGTTGGTCGTAAAGTGGTCGGCGATGAGGTAAAAAGTAACACTTTAAACTATTTATTACTTTTTTTCGAAAAAAGTTGAGAGTAACTTGTACTTCTGCATTCTGTCCAATATGACTAGGTGACTTCAAAAAATGTGGAGTGGGAAAGTAATTTGGAATGCATTGAATTATTTACCACATTGACCAAGCACACCGATAAGATGGAAGCTTTTCAAATTCCTATAGATGATGACATATTTGGTGCGGAGGTTTATGCTCAACTGCAAAAAGTTGACATGGAGTACATATGTCATATGAAAGAAGTATCTGCTACATGCACAATGTTATACATAAGGTAAGAGTTATTGAATACATCTTTTAATGGTTGTAGAAGTATGTAGTGGTTATAAATTTTGTTTCATTCTTTTCCAGACAACTCTATTCGGGTATCAAGGTTTCCAATATGGATACAAGATTTGCATTTGTTAACCCTTGCTCACTTAGTGAAAATTATAAGACTAGTGAAGCTTCAAAGCCCGGAATGCTTGCAAGTCGACTTGAAGATGTCAAGAATGACCAATTGCTTTTGGTTCCTTGTAATATTGGGTAAGTTTTGCAGATCTATACATTGTTCCTCTTAATTTGCTTTTGGTCGTAGCAAAGCAAGAGGAATTGGTCATAGCTAATTATGTCTTATTTCATATTAGGGTCCATTGGGTATTGTGCGTCATTGATTTGTCGTCTTCAACAGTGTACTACATGGATTCAATTAATAAGGAAGTCCACTCACCCCTTAAACTCTTGATTAAGACGTAAGTTTTTGGACTTTGAGCATTATTGTTTGAGCCCTTTTCTTAATCATATTATGTTGATAGTACTTACAAGTATTGCCTCCTTGAAGTGCATTCAAAATCTATGACAGCAGTTTGGGAGTACGGAGTAGTCGAATTATTAATTGGAAAATAGTCGAGGTATCAATGCAATCTCTCTCTTTTTGGGTTTTTTGGGAATTGTTTTTATGTTTTTTCTGATTGAAATTATTGTATTTGTCTACAGTGCCCAAAACAACCTACAAACGTGGAATGTGGGTTCTATGTAATGAAATACATGAAAGATTTGATTAGAGATGAGAGGATCTTAAGCAGAGGAAATGTAAGACTTATTTTTAACTTGTATTTCTTTATATTGCTTTATGAATAGAACTGTTAACTTGTAAGTAATTTTTTTTTCAATCCATTGCAGTTCAATGGAAAAAAAACTTACACAAAACCCGAAATTGATGAAGTGCGAGCCGAGTGGATAAAGTCTGTCATGAACGAAGTATAATCAACTTATACGTGTAAGTTAGCTCTTCGTTTGTTTAGATGGCTTTGATCAAGAATGTAGCTTGTAGCTTGTTAATTGTGTTGCATTGGGAGTGTTGAGATTAGTTTCAAGCTTTGGAAACGTTGGTCATTTGCTTTGAGCTATTTTATGAGCTACTATGCGTTTGCAAAACATGTTATTCTCTTTATTCTTTAATATGCCTAGATGAAGGCCTCACGTGGCAAAACTTTGGACTTAACGTTTCGTAAATGCTCACTTCTATTTCTTGGTACTTGCATAGTTGCATGAAACCCTGAAGTCTCCTGTGTGAATCAATTTTCATAGGAAGATGTTCAACTTCTATTTGAGTTTACTGTTGTTGGTTGAAGCACCAACTGTCATTCTCTCATCCTTGAATTCTGTTTTGGATTGAAACGCCTTTATGTGTTTGGATCAAATAGCTAGGAAGCTGCATCTATTGGATTCAGAATGTGGTCTAAACATTCATTTGTCTCTTTTCCAATCAGATTGCGCAGAAATTGCAAATTTACATAAGGAGTTTGAGTCTTTTGAAGATAGGTTGGAATTGTGTTTCTCTTTGTTTGTAGATGTAGCTTTCTGACCACGATACTTTCAGTTGATACTGTGCCCTCATGGACCATTTCGTTGTTCTCTGCTACTTGTTTTCGTTTCCTTAATGTGAATTTTATGAAGCTTCTATGATTCAGAAGTTAGGATTGGCTCTTCCTTACCTTGATAGATACTCACCCCTGGCAGGTTCACTACTGCACTTGAGCATAGGTTTCATCAGAGACTTGTTTTTTTTATCCCCTGCTTTATAAGCGATTCAGTAATTGCTTCAGGGAGAACCACTCACCCAAGACACTCAACCAATTCTTTCTCCTTTTCTGAGTAAGCATGGTCTTGCCTTGAGCCCTTTAGAGAAGAGAGAGGTACTGCTCTGGACTAGGATGGTGTTGTTCTGCTTAAAACTGATTCGTTTTGAAATGCTGCATTCTGTTGTTCATTTCAAAAGCCTGACCTCGTTGTTGGTCTGCTTCTGCAGTATGTGTTATTGAGCTTGCTAGTGTATGTGCTCGCGTCTAGATTTTGGTAGTTTTGATTCATTTCTGTATTTTCTGCTTAAGACTGGATTTGGTTACCAATTGACTTGGAATAAGGGTTGTGTGGGGTCAGTTTATACAGGGCTTTGGATGATGGGATTGGTCCCAGTGATTACTGTCAAGGTGTGTGTAAACTGGTTCTGAGGTTTTGATTGGAGCTAGTTCACACAATTGGGTACTTGTATTTTTTTTTGTTCAGTGAAATGATCGGCGAATCTGCCATTGCTGATTATGGCTGTCATTTTGTAAGGGTGAAGTGGAAGATGGGAAATTGAAGCCTAAACAGGCATTCTTCAGTCGAAATCACTTGGAAAGTTCCACATTGTTGCATGAGGTTCTTGGTTGGGATTAGAAGTGCAGGAACTGCCCAGGGATAGGTCATGGACCCCTTTAGAGACCCAAGGCCCCAGTTGTAAATTTTAGTCATATTAACAAAGAAGCTTTCTGGTTTGTCAGAGCTCTAGTTTTTAGGCAATAGGAATAACACTTTACCATATGCCATGAATAACACTGCTGTATAGAATCATTATACACCACATTTGGAGTAGAAAACAAGTATCTTTTAATGTCTTTGATCATGTGGTGTCCCCTGCAGTTGTCACGCACGGCATCAGTGTCACAAGTCATGAATATCACAATCTTAACAAATTGAAGATTGGAGATACAGTTTGTAGCTTTTTCTTCCCCTTCATATCTTTTGTTCTCTGTTATGTGAGCATTTAACCGAACATTGGACGGAGAATGGAATTCAAGAAGGCAAAACTTGGATAAGGTTGCTGTTCTTTTGGCAAGCCTGACCATCCTCTCCCTTCTTGCTTGGAGTTCTTGATCTTATATATGCCCGAGTTTGGTTCTAAAGATATGTTTTTTGCTGGATTAATTTAGGTATGCTCTGAGAATGACGAAGTGCTTGAAATTGGCTTCAGAGAATGACGAAGTGCTTGAAATTGGCTTCAGAGAATGACGAAGTGCTATTCGTTGTAGCTTAGGACGTAACTCCATGATTGTGGTTCAAGTTTTCTTTGTCATTTTTCTTGTTGAAGCTTTTGTTCTGCATTTTTTATGCATTTTCAGAAATTTGATTGATTTTATATTGAAAGTAGGCTTTCTGGCACGATGTTTCTATCTATGATATGTTTTGGGCAAGATGCAGTATCATTTATGCATATTTCGTATGGCAATGTCTTTTGTTTTGGAGAAGATAGCTACGTGTTGAATACATATTTTAAGTGTATTTATTACTCCCTCCGTCCCTTTATTACAGTCCAGTATTCCATTTTGGGCTGTCCCTTAATAAGTGTCTATTTTGTAAAGTTAGTGGGTGAAAGTTGGTGAATTGTCTATTTTGTCCCTAAAAGTAGATTCCATTTTGAAAAGTTAGTGAGTAAAAGTGTAATGATGATGGGTAAGTAGGGAAAGTGGAGGAAAAAGTTGATGTGAAAGGTATAATGATGATGTCTTTTTAATAAGTTGGAGTTACGAAGCAGGACATTTAAAAAGGGACGGAGGGAGTATTGGTTAGAGATTCAGACATTTTTTAAATGCAAAAAAAAAAAAAAAAGTTGTATATTTCAATCACGTTTTTAGACTGTGATGATAAGAACATTTAATCATGCTTTTAGACGAAACCCGTGGTCTAAAAACCAAAAAAGATCACGCCTAACTATTTTCCATCTCATTTTTTTGACAGGAAAGATCACAGTGTTTGGTGGTGATTGTTATCTACATATAATCACGGTTTTTCAAGAAAAGCGTGATAAAAAACCCAGGACAGAACACGCGAGTGAGTTTCCATCTCGGTTTTGCCTAGAAACGATCACGCTTTTTGGGTGTGATTATTTCTATCTTTCAATCACGGTTTAAAACCATGATAAAAAAGAGTGACTTACAATCACACTCAAATCCATCACGGTAGGAGGAGTGTGATAGAAGACTAACTATCACTGCCAATAACTGTGATAGTTATGCTTTATTGTAGTAGTGACTGTTTATTCTTGGTCTTTCTTCTCCCATTGCTGCCTTGAGGTGGTTCATAGACATCCATAGTTAAGCCTTTAGCTTGGACCAATACTTACACAAAACACCGAGGCAAGTACTAGTGGATGAACTGTTCCAAGGCTTTTTCACCGCTTATACAAATAGGAAGAGAGATAGTTGAGGTCATCCCTAAGAATGACGAAATTTGAATTTTTTGGGAGATTTTTAAAACCCTTTTGTAATGCTTATCTATCACATGAGAACTGGCATTCATCTTCTAGTCTCTATACCTGTTTTGATTTGTACATAACAGGGCTGGACCAGGTTTATCTAATGGACACTCACGCGCGCACGCGCACACACACACATGTTGAGGTTTCAGCAAGAAGATAGTCTCAGTGGTATCTTTCAAATTCCTGCTGGAGTTGTAATATGGCCTTTTGTGCGAAGCTAAAGTTGTAAGGGAGGAGCACTGGATATTTAATTTGCAATCTGTTGTGGACTGTAGCTAATAGCAATATGCAGCATACTCACTTGCATCTTTTAATTCAGTTTTGGCCACATTGATAGAGCTTTAAATTGTGCACCTGTGGTTTTCATTTTGATATGGTGCAGAGCATTTGTTCTTGTGATTTCTGTGAGAAAGAAAGAAATCTAAGCTTCCCGTTTATTATTGTGCAAAATGCTAATTTTTTTCAAAAAACGGTAAGTATATAACCTTTAGAAAATCTTCATGAATTTGTTTTCCATGTTTTTACTTTGTTTCAGTAGATATGCTCGGGTTACTGTTTTTTGCGTAGTTGGAATCTGCGGAATAGAGTTGGGATATTCCAATGAATGATTGTAGTATGAGGAATTGTAGTTGCAATTAAGGAATACTCCTCCCGCGGAGGAACCTATCATTTTTCTTTTTTTATTTGTTAGAAACTTTTTAGGTTACTTTAAAAGATAAAAACCTTATGTCAATCTTTCAAATCTATGGCCGTTTGTCACTCTCCATTTCTACTAACTTTTTGACCAAAAAATTATTTTCCATTTCATTTTGTGCTCAGACTTGTTAAAAACGCTCGAAACGAAATTGAATAGATGTGGCTTTAGGCACGAGTATGCGGTAGTATTGTATTAATGGGTTTGAAGCTTATAAAAATAAAATAAAATCTATCTATATAATAAGATAGGACTGGGTTTGAATCCAAAAGACAACCAATGGTCCAAAATTGTCTCTCGCATATTATCCACCCTTGATTCTATAATGGCATTTTTGTAAATACTTAACTTTTCTTGATCATCTCCCAATCAAACCCAGTCGTACTGTAAATTTTTTTTTGATAACACCTCCCCGTCTAATTTGGAAACATGATTTCCAAACCCTCCTCTCTCTCTCTCTCTCTCTCTCTCTCTCTCTATGTGAATACGGCCTCCCCCTCACGCAACTTTTCCCCTGCCTCCTCCCCTTACACAGTTTATCCACCGCCTCCCTCCCCTGCTGATCAACAACCAGAGACAGACGGCGCCTCCGCCGCTCTCCCCGTGCTGGCCGAATCGCCAATCTCTGCCTTCATGTTCTACAAAAAATCATGCTTATCTAGGTTTGTTTTTCAAAACTCAACTTACAGCAATGATAATGTACCAATTTATGTCATGTTCTTCTAACAAACCCTGTGATTGATGACCAAAGAGAAAGACTTCACTGTTGTGTCGAGTTTTCTCAGCTTTCTACCATTTTCTTGACATCTTGACTTCACTACAATAGCCTTATGCTTTTCATGTGCTTCTCCACAGTCTCTTTAAAATGAGTTTCCTTCAGTAAACCAATTAGCCTCATTGTTTACGATAAGTGCCTGCCACGTGTTTGAGAAAATGTGTACTTCAACTACCAATTAGCCTTATGCTTTTCATGGTCTTAAATTGCCTGAGTTACTGGTATAATTTGCTCCAACCAAGCAGTAATCCATCTGCCTTCAAACTATTTGATAAAATGTCTCAACTAGGTTTCAGAGTTTAGATTTTTCTATCATGGACTTAGCTGTAGTTGAGGCATTTACGTATGCATAAATGCATGAATGTCTGATGTCTGATATGTTGAGTTCTACTAGGTTTCAGAATTTACTACCAAATGCTTTAACAGCTGCCCATGTTGAGTTCTACTGCTAGCTTAGTGTTCGGTTCAGAGAGGTTGATTTTCAGAAACTTAGTGTTCAGTTCTACTGTTTTCAACATGAGGTGCCTTTATAAGTTAGCTTAGTGTTCAGTTCTACTATTTCTCTTTTTTGTTTACAGTTCGTTGTTGATGGAGTGTTCTTCACTGAGCTGAACGACGTGTTGATGAGAGAGCTAGCGGAGGTTAGGGTAACTCCAATGCGAATTGAGATCACCATCAGAGCCACTCGCTATCAGAACATCCTCGGTGATTATTCCATGATTGATCGCACATGATTATTTTCTGTTTATGTGTTTTGTGTTTCAAAATCAGTCCTGGATTCAAAATTGTTGCTTTCCTTGCGTCTGTTCTTTAGTTTCCCAGTTCCCCATTGCTCTAGATGTTATGCTTTGGAAGAAGAGAGCAAACACTAGATGTTATTTGACTGGAAGTTATGGTAAAACCTAAAGTAGTTTAGAGATGGTATGGTAAAGTATCAACCAGTTCAATTTATTCACCATGATGCAGTAATGGTTCTGTCTTCCATTTGGAAAAGCTGCAGCTTTTCCATATCAAGGTTCGTTTTTTTATTTTCTGTCTTCCATTTGGGTTTTTAGGGTTTGTTTTGTCTGTGTATTACTCATCAGTGGATGTTATTTAGAAGACTTATGAAGTGGGCTTTAAGGGTTTGAAAAGGATTGGAGAGGTTGGGGTTTTGAATACACTAGGGATTGGAGAGGTTGGGATTTTGAATACACTAGGTATTGGAGAGGTTGCTAAATATTCAGAGTATTGTTCTTGAACTTTATGTACACAAAGTGAAAGCTTGGTAGTATTACGAAAATCAAAATGTAAGCTTCCATAAGTAATGCACCAGCTTTAATCGAATACACTATATTTATTGGTTACCTGTAGCTAGCAGTATTTTTATTGATAACCAAATTGTTTCTTCTAATTTCAGTTTTCTTAAAGTTCCCCTCAGTCATAGAACGCCGACGTAAGCGTGCTACAGGTTCTACCCCTCTCTCTCTCTCTCTCTCAAACTGCATTACTTTCTGATTTGGAGTGTATTGATAGCTCACTGCCTATTTGATGAAATGTCTCAAAGGATTCCTTAAATACATACTGATGTTCTTAGTCTAAATGGGAATTTATACTTTCCCTGTGCGGCGTCGTTTTTAGCTCGGAACTGTTTTTTCTTAGTTTACGAGTTTTTTTTAGAATTAACTGATTGATTTGGTTTTGTTGTAATTTTTAGATGAGCCAGGGAAGCAGATGAGAAGTGATGTTAGGATTAAGAACACTAGCAGTTCTCATGTGGCTTCAAGGTATTGATGCTTACTTTGATGTTTTTAATTTGTTTAGATGTTTTGTATCCAAATGCAGCGATTAGTGACTGCAAGTAGCTCCTGATCATAGATTTAAGTATCATCAGTTACGTAACAGTTTTTCGGTCCTTCTGTACCGATTTTTTGGTTACTTGAAGCCTTTTTTGTATTGTGTGCTTTATTGCCAAGTCTTTTACTCCATGTTTCGGAAACTGGAAGCCATGGTAATCTTATTTTGGTTGTTATCTCATATGCATTTAACTGTTAACTCAAAGGTGATGAAGTAAAATGCCACTGCTTTCTCATTCAGAACTGTAGCGTGTTCTATTTTCTATGACTTTGTGCATTGAACTCTCAAACCACAGGGTTGTGTGTATTGCTCATGAAGTATATTTTTTAAGTGTTTTCAAGCACAGACAATATGCTAAAAACACTAGAATTGTTGACTACATTGTAATGCGCATTTTATATGTGGGTTTTGAAGAATCACAATGTGGTTAAAACACATAGGTTTTGCTTTGATTTGTGATTAGTGGTTGGCACTGAAAGTTTTGCTAATAATTGTTATGTTGTTAATAAGAGGTTTATGTGAGTGAAAAAACTGATGCTAGGAGGAAGATATTGACATTGGCGATGAGATGCCAATGACCCGCTTATCACCAGTGGAGATTGAGAAGGATGATGGCCCCGCGGCAGGTAGCGGTGGTCATGATAATAAGGGTCATGCAATCGGCAGCTCAAGCAGCGATTCATCCTCATCAAGTGGTAACATCTAAAATTCCTTATTTTCTTCCTCTGTGGAAATAGTTGGTGAAATTTTTTGTGGAGTGGTTATGTGATCATGAGGGATTGTGTGCAGATTCTGAATCTGGGAGCCCTTCGGGAAGTGATTCTGATGCGGATGATGCAGAGTCGAGGGGCTGAGAGACCAAATAAGTTTTAAAGACTTGAATTAGGAGTGAGTGATGATGATTGAAGAAAACAAGGGTTTGAATTCTTTCCCTTGGGAAAAGAAGAGCTATAAATCTACGGGCCGCCGCCAATTTCATTCCGGCCAAGTCCTTCCGAGCTCACAAGGCTTACTTCAGCAACGAGGTCTGATATCCGTTCGTTTTTTCTCTCCTTTGATTTCGTCGATGAATGTACAGAAAAGAGTTTAGTCTTTATTTTGCCTATGGTGAAATTCAATCGAATTCGTATCTATTGGCATAACTTTCGATCGAAATCATTTGATTTTATTGTATTCATGGGTAGATTATTATTATACTTCAACATTGAGGTCTTTTGCTTACGTAGCAAAGCAATTGATTGAAAATATTGGAGTTTGTCATAGGTATAGTCAGATGATAGATGAACTGATTTTTCCACTTGGGTAACTGATAGCTAGACAAGTATTGGATTTTTGAGGATTAAAGAGCTGCCTTATTGGACATGTTAGTGAGTGCATTTCTGTCACATTGTAAATCGTAGAATCCTCATGAGTACATGAAATGATCCAAGTTTGTATGCTTTGATTGGAGAGATGATGTCAAAAGTTCAATATTAGACTGAAAGTAGCATTGTGAACATGACAAATTATGTTTTTCGTTTTTCGTTTGTGATTTTGGAGGTTTAATTTCCATAGTCAATGACTATATTAGTTTATTTATTTTTACGTTTGTGCAGAAATACCACTCAAGTACGTCAAATTGCGAGGTTTCAGATTCATAAGTATTCACTTATTATGCAGAGCACTGGCTGGTGTGCTTAGATTTGTACTTATATAGATTGTTAAATGCAGAGTACTGGCTGGTGTGCTTAGATTTGTTCTTATGTTGTTAAATGCAGAGCACTGGTTGGTCTTATGTTAAATGCAGAGCACTGACTGGTGTGCTTAGATTTTTACTAATTTAGTTGATGCAGAACACTGGCTGGTGTTCTTAAATTTAAATGCAGAGCACTGGCATGCACATGTTTTCTGTTTTGTTTTGCAATAAAATAGCCATGATCGAGTGACATGTGACACATATAAGAACAAAATAGAAAATAGAAAACATGTGCACGGGTTATTGTTTTTCGCATAGTTGGATTTGTTGAGTATTGGTTGACATATTGCACGCGAGTCAAGTTTTTATTTGCATGTGCTGATCGTTTGAGTTGTGCCTTTAGGCATGGGCATGCACTAGCAACGTGCATGTAGGCACGTTGTGCTGTGCCTTCAGCAGGCACGGGTATGCACTAGCAACGTGCATGTAGGCACGTTGCGCCGTGCCTTCAGGAACGGGCATTCGCTAGTCTAATACTAAAACAGAAGGCTGTTTGTCCTACGTGGCACATTTGTCCTATATGGCACCCATTATGCATCTACCTAATAAAACACAAGGGTGTGGGTCTCCACACAAACACAAGTTGATCCAAGAGCTGAGATTCATTTGATCCAATGGATGAGGTGTGCTCTCCAACTCTCTTAAGAAAACATCCACACTTTTACAAATATATTACAAAAATGCCATTGGTTCTTTTTACTTACTGTTCGGCTTCTGGCATTGGCATAAAAAAATAAAAAAATATTACAAAAATGCCCATGTCTATGACACGGAGTGCGTAGTGCCGTAGGTACGGGCAAACACTAGTAAATAAATAATGCGTCTATTGAAGTAGCCAAGTTTGCCCTCTCTCTTGTGGAAACTGCTCTGTAGGAACTATGTTCCTTTCAAGACTAAAGGATAATTTTCAGGTACTTGTATTTCTCTTTGCTTATTAGTTATGGTGATCAATGCAGTATAAAGTATACTAAGTCCTTTCTGAAACATATGTGTAGTTCGTTATAGAAGTTCAATAACCCTGTTTGCATAGGTTATTGCTTGAGCCATAAAAATTCAAATTGGGATAGTTCTCTTATCAATCAGCTCTTGTATGTATTAGGTTTTTTCTTCGATCACGTGGATTAGATAGGAAAGGAAAAAAAGAAGGGTATTGATTTTAACACTCGGCTTTAATTTTACCATTCACATTTTTTTTGGGGTCTTTACTTGGTGTGAATTTAGTATATTGTCCCTTCATTTGTGGAAAAGGAAATTTATGAAAGGGTAACAAAGTATATTCACATGAATAAGGACAATGGAGTGCGGATGGTAAAAAAAAAGAGTGTGAAAATCATTACCCATAAGCTACAAATATAATATAGGTCCTCCATTTTCAATGCCCCTCTGCGTCTCAGAACAAAATTGCACTCCTCCAACGATAACTAATTCTACTACCAACACTTTCCTTAAAAAGAGGGTGAATGTTATCCTCCATGTTATCGGTTGAAATGATGTAAATTACACACCTGCAATACACTTTTTTGATAAGCATGACATCATTTTGTAGTGGGATCTACACTATTTCAACCAATAAGAAATATGGTAATGTTCACTCTCTTTTAAGAGCATCCACAGTGGAATAACCAAAACCATAGGGTTGCTAAAGCTAGCAATGTTTTCTCAAAATGTGCTCATAGTGGTATAAGCAAACTTAGTAACCTCTTAGCAACTCATCAAAATTTAGCCATTGGATAATCAAAACTAGCAGCATTTTATTAATAACCAAGTTTAGTGGTCCCCCACATTTTCTCAATCAAGTATTCTCATTATTACATAAAAACCTTCTCTCTCTTTTAAAAATAGTTTTTGTTTTTGTTTTTTGCAAAAAGCAGTAAAACCATTTTTTACTAAAAATTGGTTTTTAAAACTGTTATTTTAAAAAAATGTCTTTTTTTCAGAAACCATTTTTTACAACTTTTTCTTAAACATGTTTTTTTCAAAATACTTCCTCCATCCCTTATTTGGAGTGCAGTATTTCATTTTGGGCTGCCCCTTAATAAGTGTCCATTTTGTAAAGTTAGAGGATAAAAGTTGGTGCATTGTCTATTTTGTCCCTAAAAGTTAATTCCATTTTGAAAAGTTAGTAAGAAAAGTGTAACGATGATGAGTAAGTAGGGAAAATGGAGAAAAAAGTTGATGTGAAAGGTATAATGATGATGTCTTTTTAATAAGTTGGGAGAATTGCATATCAGTGGGTAAAGGGGCAACTAATGCCCAAATGATGGAACACTTTTTTCGGAATTCATCTAAACATGACAAGGAGAAAGATTAATTCCCAATACATGGAGAGGCCACCTAAAATGACTGTTATACCCTTCATCAAAAAAAACCCTAAACCCCAAACCCACCCACCCATCCATCGTTCCCCCTTCAATTCCCTCCAATTCCCACACGGCTCTGAACAGGACGTCCGACTGGAAGTGAACAACAAGAGGTAGGGTTTGTTCTGCTTCTTTCCTCCTCTCGACCTCTTCTCCTTCACCTCTTCTTCCTCTCTGACTTCATCTCTCTCTCAATGGTACAGTACTCTTACCATTCCACGGAAGAAGAAGCAAGATCTCCTTGACCAAACGGAAAATCGTACGCATCTGGTATGGAATTTTTTGGGTTGGGTGTTTCAATTTGTTTGCAGTTTTCTCTCTTTTCTATTCTCTCATTCCGTCCATGTGAATTTGTTTATAAGCAATTTGGTTTTTCACATTGTATGAGTGAGGAATAGAAGGGACAATATTGAGACTTGCCCATTAGTTCCCCCTATGAGAAAAATGTACTATGTTTAATACCAACATTTGATCCACCATTCTGTACCCCCATTGTCGCCATTGCAATGGAAGTTTGTTTTTCCAGAAAATATAATAGTTGCTCTTTAAGTCACCTAATGTTACTCCTTGTAAGAACTGTTGTTGCTCTCTATGTAAGAAAGTATGCCCTAGGCTGTTAAGGGCAGTCACCCATGTTTTAACTCACTGATGGCTGTCCCTTTACCTCTTGTGTTGGTCTGTATATATGAAATGTGGTTTTTCTTGAAGTTATGTAACATGTATTTTTTTACTGTAAGAGTATTAAGTAGTTAGTTTGTTAAGTAGTTTGTTATCTAGTTGTTTAGTAAATGCTGAGCTGACTTTGTGATGTATCTACTTGATATAAAACTAGTGTGATGCCGACGCGCGCAGTCATATTTGTTTTGTGTAGTAGTTATGATCCTTATTTTTTGGTATCAAGGTAATAGCCCAGGAAAAAATGTATGTGTGTTGTGCTTGATAGTGTGAGTTTAGTAGTGTAGATATTTTTTGTGTCATCACTCAATATATAGATCTTGAGGCTAAGAAATATATGCAGAGTTATGGTTCAACAGAAGGCATAGAGAGTCATTTAGAGAACATTGTGCTTGCAATGTTGGGTAATGTTGACGATCGTAAGCATATTGGATGTTTTGATGGCAGCTTCAGTACTATAGGAAGATTTGTTCGATGCTATTAGAACCAAAGATAAGAACATGCAAGTTGTTAGTGCCCATGTTGAAAATGAACACGATGACTTTGGCAACGTTCAGAGAGTGAGCGTTCAGGAAATCAAGCCAATCTGGACACAACTTCATGGTAGATACTTTAGATTTCCAACAGTTACAGTCTTGTCAACCATGAAAATGATCAATAGGGTACTCATTTAGAGTGTTTGAAGAGGATGAGGATGAGGAATGCATGGCTGGAGATGGAGGGAGGTCACAGGAAGGGAGGGAAGTCACAGGGAGGGAGAGAGGTCAAGGGATGGAGGCTGGTGGTGTACTCTGTTTTATCTCTCGATTGTATGTCTGTATATATACCGTGATTGTAGGAAACCCATTTCAGTCTGGCACCAGATTGGTGGATTGATGTGGAATGAAATTTCTGCCCCTTAAGGTGTGGAATGTGCTGCTCGCATGGCTGCTTTTCGTTTAAAAGTTAGCAGAATTTAGAGAGGACAACATAGACATGGATTCAATACAGAGACAACAGTAGCAGCCACACAGCAATTAGCAGTAAAAACTAGTGACATGGCCCGTAGAAAAGGCCTAAAGACTTGAAGGGACACCCCAAGGATAGGTGAATACAATGAAATAGAAGTGACTGACTGTTACACATCCTAAAACAGCTGTTCGTTCAGCACTACAGTAGCAACAAAACAGCAGAGCAGTCACGGCAGTAGCAACAGCAATCATCGCAAGCAGGTGATACTTCTTGCTGCTTGTGTGTTGCCGTTATTATGGTACCAGGCAGCTGCTGTTTTGCTACGGCTACTGATGTTGTGGTTTTGCTATTGTGCCATTGCTTTACTGCTGTTCTCAATGCTTGTGTGTGCTGCTGTCCAGTGCAGTCGCAACCTGCTAGTGTAATTATGGCTGTCCAATCTAAGCCTTTTGGCATGTGTTTCCCTCCCATCTCTTAGATGGAATTGAAACATGTGGAATGCACATGTTTGTTTAAATCTTCATAGCTATTGAGTGTAGTTAGTTTTAATTGGGTTAGATTGGTGTTTCCTACCATGACCCAATTGGTCCATTTTCCTTTTAGCCCTTGGCTTAGATCAATGTAGCCACTTGGCTTAGGTCATTTTTCTCTATCTTCGAAATTATTTTTCCTTTTCCTCCTGAGGTATGCCCCTCACAAAGGAAATCAAGGCTAACACCCCAAAACATGACTGAAGAGGATAGAGTGGTGAGGAAGTTAAAAGCCAGTGGGCAATTCTCTATCAAATCTGCTTTCGAATGGAGTTATTGAAAAGTGTATCAATTATCAGATAGTAAGCAACCAAGGGAAAATTGGGTAACATAGATCGCTCATGAGAAGAAAAAAAAAACCAACAATTGCACCCAGTTTCAAAAAACTTTCCAAAGGCAATAAAAACAATCCAGAGCCAACGGTTACATGTTACAACATACATGTGAAGGCTATACATGAACTATGTATTGACTGGAACGAGGAGAATTGTATGAAGTAATGATCGAGAAGGCAAAGAAGAAAATGAAATTAGAAGTACATTTAGATTTGCAAAATGATGACATTCAAACATCTAACCAATCGAAAACCAGAATGCTCAAAGGTCAGTATTCAACACTCACAAAAATCCGAATGATGACTGCATCCAGATTCCAGCCACCCTGTTCTTGCATTGCAATCAAATAAACAGCTAATAGACTAACAAACTAACAACAAACTAAAAGACTGGAGGGGCTAGGCCGCCACCTCAACTCAGCAAATAGAATATGCGAGGGGTTATGCCACCACCTCGACTAACCAATGCAATCAAATAAAACTAACTATACTAACAAAAAAAAAAACACTCAATATTTAGCCTGGCTTCGTTACACCTCAGGTTTGGCATAAAACCATGTTAGAGGTATCCACCAAGCTAAATACGAGCTACTAACACATAAAGATGAAGAACAAAAGTTGAAATCCCAACAAAGTTTTGAAGAAAAAATAATCAAGGTCTTGGTATACTTACAGGCATGCTATCGCGAAGTTAAGTTGTAAGCTGTTTAGTAATGGTTAAGCAAAAACACAAGCCCAGATACAAGCTTTAGTTATGAAAGCTAGAACAGTTTCTAAATTCGATCATTCACCCAACGACAATGTATGCTACTTGCAAACACAAAATTGAAGTCATTTGCTAGGCCTGAGTAGAAATGGATTCACAGATCCTATGGAAGGCCGACTAGGGCATTCGTATCAACAAATACCAGAGGCATTACAAATCTCTTCGACGACAATCCTACAAAACATTGAGACAACTACATGGGCATGCGATATGCTGTACAAGGCAGGAGCATCATCGTCGTTCTTTACAACTATAGTTATATTCATTATAACACCATTATTCAGAAGAGGTTAATTTGGTCTCTAAACATAGATACACTTGTTGCGACAGATCAAAAGACCCGAAATATAATTCTTATCCGTGATTTGCATGTGCAGATTGTGGAGTCTCTAGTTCAAGGATACGGATTGCACATGAATGAAAAGAATTTGGAAGGTGCGACGGCCCTAGACATTGCCGAAACAGTTACTTCTGGAAAAAATTCAGCACCAGGAGATAACATTTACCACCATTTTATTCCTAATAAACTCGAAAAAAAACTATTAACTTTCAGCCCACACTGGGGGGATTAGAAATACTAATAACTCTGAAACTTACGGTAAAGATCTCCAACCCGGGCTGGGGATTTCGGAAGCAAATCAGTGCTGGAAGTTCAAACCCAGTCAATTCCGAAACTTGATAGAGGTATCCGGTGGCCGGAAAAGGACAGTGATGGTCGGCCAATTCCAATGTCGCCTGAGGTCAGCGGCGAAAGAAAAAAACTGTGCCTGGAGATTGAAGACCAATCACAACGTCGAGGAAGATCGACGAAGAGAGTTGGGGGAATTTCTGGTCGTCGGTTGGCAAGAGAGAGAGGAGAAGAGAGGAGCAACGAGATGAAGAGAGAGGAGCAACGGAATGGGTTTCAGAGAGCAACAACGAGAGAGAGAGAGGGGGGTTTCAGAGCTAGGGTTTGGATGTGATTTGGAGGCGGGAGATATACGGGTTTTGGGGAGAGGGATTCAACGACGTCGTGTAGGTATAGAGGGGTAATTTTGTCCACATATATTTTCCATTCCATGTATTAGGAATTGTTTTCCTCCTTCCCATCACTCATGAATTCCTACAAAGTTGTCCATGACCTGGGTATTATTTGCCCCTCTTTCCACTGATATGCAATTCTCCCTAATAAGTTGGAGTTACGAAGCATGACAGTTAAAAATGGACGGAGGGAGTAAAAGTTTTCAAAAAATTATTTTCTATTTCTAATAACCTGTTTTTATTAGTTTGAAAACTATTTTAAAAAATTTGTTTTATATGGTGACAATTTTTAAATTTTTATATGTTGAAAAGGTGATGTGACAAGTTTTGATTATTCAATTTTGATTATGCCATTGTAGACATCTACATTGCTAACCTTAGTAACCTCTTAAATGGATAACTAAAAGATAATGTGGGAACTTTTGATTATTCCACTGTGGATGCTCTAATAGGAAGTCTCATAAGAGTTGCTTTTCACAAGAAATTAAAAAAATTCATTGTGTTTTTAGTTAAGCGATTGAAAAAATGCAACCATGCTTAGAGCATAAACAATGGATTAATCAAAATCAAAATGTTGCTAAGGTTAACAATATTTGCTCAAAAAAGTGCTCACATTGGAATAATTAAACTTACCAATCTCTTAACAACTAATTAAATTATAGTCATTGGATAGCCAAAACTAGCTATAATCAAATTTAGTGAATCCCATATCTTTCATATCAAGTACACTCATCATTACACAAAAACTTTATCTCTCCTCAACCACATTGCCCAAAAAAAGTTAAAAATAGTTTTTTTAAAAATTACACAAAACTGTTTTTTCAAAAAAAAAAGTTTTAAAATTTTTTGTTCTTTCAAAAACTGTTTTCTTTTTTTGAATTTTTTTTTTCAAAATGATTTTGAAAAAAATTTGTATTGGGAAAATTTTGTATTTCTGATAAATAATTTTTCTTAGTTTGAAAACTATTAAAATAAAAGTTTTCTATATTAATAGATTTTAGTTTTTTGTAGTTTGAAAAAATGATGGGACAAATTTTGGTTATCAAATTTTGATTATACCATTGTGGACCTCTGCATTGCTAATCTTAGCAACCCCTTAAATTGATAATCAAAAGGTAATGTGATAACTTTTGATTATCCAATTTTGATTAGTCCACTACGAATGTTCTAAGGAGAGTGAACAAAATTAAATTTGTAAATTCGTCTATGAGCAATTTTTTCAATTTTTTTATTTTTCCATCCCAACTTAACGCAGGGGGCATTTTCTTTCTTCTAAACTAAACATACTTAAGCACATTTTCTTTACAAATTTATAGAGATGTCATTCTCCTCGTATATTTCAATTAAAATACTCCTTCAGTCCCAAAATCTTTGATCTTTTAGAAATGCAAGTCATTTTAGATTACTTATATCTTTTGATTTTAAAAAAATTATGTGATTTTGAAAACTTTGTTTAATAGAATTAATCAAAATCTACATCAATTAGGATTCATATTACATATTTTTTAACATTCACATTGAAACATATAGGCAATTGAAAATGACACACTATCCAAAAAAAGTCTAACATTTTGAGACGGAGGGAGTACATTTTAGCATAAACATTTTTATTATTGCCATTAGTCTGTAGTCCAATAGTATAGCAAAGAACACACCCTGAAATTGATATTTACGCTAGTGATTAATTTATGTAGAATAATATTTTGGTTGTCTTTATTCAATTTTTTTTTTTGCATTTGTTAGTTTTATGCTAAACTTTTACATGATATGGGTGAGAAAGGATGAGAGAAATTGGAAAAATAAAATATTTTAATTTTTACACAAGAAATTTGGGAAATATCCAAAGAAAAACTCAAAAAAATTATCTTTTGGATTTTTTCTTGAATATTTCCCAAAATACTTGTTTATAATTCATAATTCCTTACTTTTCCGATACCTCTTGTTCTTATTCACCCATATCACATAAAAATTTGGCGTAAAACTAACAAACGCAAAAAATAAAATTTGAATAAGGACAAAACCAAAAAAATTGTGTTGCATAAGTTAATCACTAGTGTGAATGGGGTTAGCAATTAAAAGAGGGATCACACAAAAGTACTAAATTGCCCTTAACATGGAAAAGTTAATTCAATAGGTAAGGATAATATAGTAACTTCACATGGGTTTTTTTTTTTTTTTTGGGTACATGAAAACCATCTTCCTACCACAGAAGAAAATGGTGATAAGTTGAGAGATTACAAAGAGGAGCACTCCGCACATTCCACAGAGAAGAAGAAAAGAGGAGATGATGTCTCAGGTTGGAGTCTTTTCTGCAATCAGTCCAATGGACTCTTCCAATTTCCCAAGAGGTAATCTTCTCTCTCTACCTCCACACCCATCTATGACTGTTTCCTTTCGTACTCATTCTCACTCTAGAAACCCTAGTTCTCCAACTACGAGTCCAGAAAACCGCCCACCACAACCGAGAAAAAAGGCCTCTGTTAACCCCAATGGACTCCAAGAAGCTCGCGAGTTTCTCAATCGGATCCCCCAAACGCGACCTTTTCTGCCCATTTCTAGTATCTGCACGGCGTTAGGGACTCTTGCGAAAAGGCGTCATTACACGGAGGCTCTTTCTCATTTTGAAAATTTGCAGTTACGAGGCGTTCGTGTAAATTTTTATACCTTGAACATCGCAATTAACTGTTACTGTCGCGTGAATCGAGTTGGTTTCGGGTTCTCTCTGTTAGGCAGCATCTTCAAACACGGTTTTAAACCGGATGTTGGCAGCTTTACCATTCTGTTAAGGGGACTTATTTTAGAAGATAAAGTTCCCGAGGCCGTGGAGCTATTCGAGAAGTTAATGAGGAGGAGATAGATTGAGCCCAACGAGGTTATGTATGGGATAGTTATTAATGGGCTCTGCAAGAAGGGAAACACGGGAGCGGCAGTTAGGTGGCTTAGGATCATGGAAGAGGGAAGTTGTAAACCGAACATAGTTACGTATAGTACAATCATCGACGGTCATTGCAAGAAGGGAATGGTGGATGATGCTTTGAACTTTTTTAACGAAATGAAAGTGAAAGGGGTTCAACCAAATGTTGTTACTTATAACTGTTTGATTAATGGTTTAAAAAAGTCTGGCCGGTGGAAGGAAGCTAATGGAATGTTGGGAGAAATGTTGGATATTTGTATTTCTCCGAACATCATTACCTTCAGTGTCTTGGTCGATGCACTTACGAAGGAAGGGAAGGTAAAAGAGGCAGAGGAAGTAATTGAAAGCTTGATTCAAAGAGGCGTGAATCCTAATGTAATCACGTACAATTCACTAATATATGGATATTGTTTGCAAGGCCAGATGGATGAGGCAATGAGAGTGATGAATACCATGGTGGATAGGGGCATTCAACCTGACATTCAGAGCTACAGCACTTTAATTAATGGATATTGCAAGAACATGAAAATAGATGAGGCTACGCATCTCTTTTCAGAAATGAATGAAAAATGCCTTGTTACGTATAACACTTTGATTCATGGCTTATGTCATTTTGGCCGGTGGAAGGAGGTTACAAGAGTGTTTGGAGAAATGTTGGGTACTGGTATTTCTCCAGATATTGAGACATTCAATGTCTTTATTGATGGACTTTCCGAGGCAGGGATGGTAAAAGAGGCAGAGGAAGTAATTGAAAGTATGATTCAAAGAGGTGTGGATCCTGATGTAATCTCATACAATACTTTAATGAAAGGATATCGCTTGCAAGGCCAAATGGATAAGGCAATGGGAGTGTTGAATACCATGGCGGATAGAGGCATTCAACCTGATGCCATTAGCTTCACCATTTTAAGAAATGGATATGGCAAGGACATAAAAATAGTCTAGGCGATGCATCACTTTTTTGAAATGAGAGAAAAAGGTCTTCAATCATGTTGTTCTTACTTATACCACCTTGATTCAAGGTGTATGTAATTGAGGCCTGTGGAAAGAGGCTACAAGAATGTTTGGAGAAATGTTGGAGTTTGGTGTTTCTCCGGATGTATGACCATTCACTGTCTTTGTAGATGCAGTTTCCAAGGAAGGGAAGGCAAAAGAGGCCGAGGAAGTAATTGAACTTCTGATTGAGACAGAACTTGTGCCTAACTCCCAATCCTAATACATATGGTATGTTGTTGGATTGCCTTTGCCATATTGGGCATTTTGATGAAGACTTGTTCTTATTCCACATGATGGAAAACAAAGGTTTAGATTTCGATATGGGTGAGTTCAATATCCTCCTTGATGCATTTTGGAAGAAGAAAGAACTTGAAACTGCACTGTATACTTCATTAAAATTTCATCCCGGGGGTTACATCTTGACATTAAGACATATAATGTTATGATACAAGGTCTTTGTGAAGAAGGCTTTCTGGATGAAGCCAAAGGATTCTCTGAAAATGGAACGGAATGGTTTGTTGCCTGATAGTATCACTTACAACGCTGCCATCTGAGGTTTTCTTGATCAATTGAAAGTCTATGAGGCTTTGGTATTGGTTGGAAGGGTTTTTCATCACCAATGAATCTACTTTTCCCTTGATTATTGACCTTTCTGCTACTAAAAGACAGGACCCTTCTCTTCAAGAAGTGATCAAGAAGATCTTGTGCAATGATGGACACGGAAGTCAGTAGATTGTATAAATTCCTTTTATCTGTGAAGATAAAGTTCCATTCCTAAAATATGTAGTCATTATTATGTGATACTCTTTTTTGCTTTTGCCTTTTCGTTTCTTGGTAATTTTAAATTTCCAATGTGATTCTTTAACTTTCTGCATATCACCTTTTGGAGCCGAAACAATTGTGTTTTGTTTCCCGTTCTCTCTTGAACACTGATGGACTCTGTTTTCCATTTTATCTGTCCCTTCTGTGGAGAAACCTCAACTGTTTATTCTTGGTCTTTCATCTCCCATTGCTGCCTTGAGGTGGTTCATAGACATCCATAGTTAAGCCTTTAGCTTGGACCAGTACTTACACAAAACACCGAGGCGAGTACTAGTGGATGAACTGTTCCAAGGCTTTTTCACCGCTTATACAAATAGGAAGAGAGATAGTTGAGGTCATTCCTAAGAATGAGGAAATTTGAATTTTTTGGGAGATGTTTAAAACCCTTTCGTAATGCTTATCTATCACATGAGAACTGGTATTCATCTTCTAGTCTCTATACCTGTTTTGATTTTTACGTAACAGGGCTGGACCAGGTTTATCTAATGGACACACGTGCGTGCGCGCGCGCTCCCACACACACATGTTGAGGTTTCAGCATGAAGATAGTCTCAGTGGTATCTTTCAAATTCCTGCTGGAGTTGTAATATGGCATTCTGCGCAAAGCTAAAGTTGTAAGGGAGGAGCACAGGATATTTGATTTGCAATCTGTTGTGGACTGTAGCTAATAGCAATATGCAGCATACTCACTTGCATCTTTTAATTCAGTTTTGGCCACATTGATAGAGCTTTAAATTGTGCACCTGTGGTTTTCATTTTGGTACGGTGCAGAGTATTTGTTCTTGTGATTTCTGTGAGAAAGAAAGAAATCTAAGCTTCCCGTTTATTATTGTGCAAAATGCTGGAGTAATTTTTTGTGAAAAACGGTAATTATATAACCTTTAGAAAATCTTCATGAATTTGTTTTCCTTGTTTTTACTTTGTTGCAGTAGATATGCTCGGGTTACCTTTTTGTGTAGTTGGAATCTGCGGAATAGAGTTGGGATATCCAATGATTGATTGTTGTATGAGGAATTGTAGTTGCAATTAAGGAATACTCCTCCCGTGGAGGAACCTATCATTTTTCTCTTTTTATTTGTTAGAAACTTTTTAGGTTACTTTGAAAGATAAAAACCTTCTGCCAATCTTTCAAATCTGTAGCCGTTTGTCACTCGATCTCCATTTCTACTGTAAATTTTTTTGACCAAAAAATTATTTTCCATTTCATTTTGTGCTCATACTTGCTAAAAACGCACGAAACGAAATTGAATAGATGTGGCTTTAGGCACGGGTATGTGGTAGTATTGTGTTAATGGGTTTGAAGCTTATAAAAATAAAATAAAATAAATAAATAATGCGTCTATTGAAGTAGCCAAGTTTGCCCTCTCTCTTGTGGAAACTGCTCTGTAGGAACTATGTTCCTTTCAAGACTAAAGGATAATTTTCAGGTACTTGTATTTTTCTTTGCTTATTAGTTATGGTGATCAATGCAGTATAAAGTATACTAAGTCCTTTCTGAAACATATGTGTAGTTCGTTATAGAAGTTCAATAACCCTGTTTGCATATGTTATTGCTTGAACCATAAAAATTCAAATTGGGATAGTTTTCTTATCAATCAGCTCTTGTATGTATTAGGTTTTTTCTACGATCGGGATTATACGCGGATTAGATAGGAAAGGAAAAAAGAAGGTTATTGATTTTAACACTCCGATTTAATTTTACCATTCACACTCCTTTTTTTTTGGTCTTAACTTGGTGTGAATTTATTATATTGCCCCTTCATTTGTGGAAAAGGGAATTTATGAAAGGATAACAAAGTATATTCACATGAATAATGACAATGGAGTGCGGATAGTAAAAAAAAGAGTGAAAATCATTACCTAGAAGCTACAAATATAATATAGGTCCTCCATTTTCAACACCCCTTTGCTTCTCAAAACAAAATCGCACTCCTCCAACGATAACTAATTCTACTACCAACACTTTCCTTAAAAAGAGGGTGAATGTTATCATCCCTGTTATCGGTTGAAATGGAGTAAATTACACACCTGCAATACACTTTTTTGATAAATATGACATCATTTCGTTGTGGGATCCACGTTATTTCAACCAATAAAAAATATGATAATGTTCACTTTCTTTTAAGAGCATCCACAGTGGAATAACCAAAGCCATAGGGTTGCTAAAATTAGCAATATTTTCTCAAAAAGTGCTCATAGTGGTATAACCAAACTTAAGAACCTCTTATCAACTCATCAAATTTGGCCATTGAATAATCAAAATTTGCAACATTTTTTCAATAACCAAATTTAGTAGTCCCCCACATTTTCTCAATCAAGTATTCCTATCATTACATAAAAACATTTTCTCTCTTTTAAAAATAGTTTTGCAAAAACAGTAAAACTGTTTTTTTTACTAAAAAATTGTTTTCAAAAATTGTCCTTTTTTTTTTCAAAAATTGTTATTTTTAAAAAATGTCCTTTTTTTTTCAGAACCATTTTTTACAACTTTTTCTTAAAAGTGTTTTTTTCAAAATAAAAGTTTTCAAAAAATTATTTTCTATTCCTAATAACCTGTTTTTATTAGTTTGAAAACTATTTTAAAAAAGTTGTTTTATATGTTGACAATTTTTAGATTTTTATAAGTTGAAATGGCGATGTGACAAATTTTGATTATTCAATTTTGATTATGTCATTGTGGACTTCTACATTGCTAACCTTAGTAACCTCATAAATGAATAACTAAAAGATAATTTGGGAACTTTTGATTATCCATTTTTGATTATTCCACCATGGATGCTCTAATAGGAAGTCTCATAAGGGTTGCTTTTCACAAGAAATTAAAAAAATTCATTGGGTTTTTAGTTAAGAGATTGAAAAAATGCAACCATGCTTAGAGCATTCACAATGGATTAATCAAAATCAAAATGTTGCGAAGGTTAACAATATTTGCTCAAAAAAGTGCTCACATTGGAATAATCAAACTTACCAACCTCTTAAGAACTAATCAAATTTTAGGCATTGGATAGCCAAAACTAGCAATAATCAAATTTAGTGAATCCTATATCTTTCCAATCAAGTACACTCATCATTACACAAAAACTTTATCTCTCCTCCATTTTCACTATCTCTTTTTCTTTTTCAACCACATTTTCAAAAAAAAAACAATCAAAAATAGTTTTTAAAAAAATTACACAAAACTATTTTTTCAAAAAAAAAGTTTTAAAAGTTTTTGTTCTTTCAAAAACTGTTTTCTTTTTTTGAATTTTTTTTTCAAAATGATTTCGAAAATTTTGTATTTCTGATAAATAATTTTTCTTAGTTTGAAAACTATTAAAATAAAAGTTTTCTATATTAATAGATTTTAGTTTTTTGTAGTTTGAAAAAGTGATGGGACAAATTTTGGTTATCAAATTTTGATTATACCATTGTGGACCTCTATATTGCTAATCTTAGCAACCCCTTAAATTGATAATCAAAAGGTGATATGAAAACTTTTAATTATCTAATTTTGATTAGTCCACTACGAATGCTCTAAGGAGAGTGAACAAAATTAAATTTGTAAATTCCTCTTATGAGCAATTTTTTCAATTTTGTCTTTTTCCATCCAAACTTAACGTAAGGGGCATTTTCTTTCTTCTAAACTAAACATACTAAAGCCCATTTTCTTTATAAATTTATAGAGATGTCATTCTCCACGTATATTTTAATTAAAATACTTCTCTTCGGTCCCAAAATCTTTTTCTTCTTTTATAGATGCGTGTCATTTTAGATTACTTATATCTTTTGATTTATAAAAATTTATGTGTTTGAAAACTTTGTTTAATAGAATTAATCAAAATCTACATAAATTAGGATTCATATTACATATTTTTTAACATTCACATTGAAACATATAGGTAATTGAAAATGACACACTATCCACATTTTGAGACGGAGGGAGTACATTTTAGCATGAATATTTTGATTATTGCCATTAGTTTGTAGTCTAATAGTATAACGAAAAACACACCCAGAAATGTGGTGTTTACGCTAGTGATTAATTTTCTTAAAATAATTTTTTGATTTTGTCTTTATTCAATTTATTTTTGCATTTGTTAGTTTTATGCTAAACTTTTATATAATATGGGTGAGTAAGGACGAGAGGAATCGAAAAATGAAAATATTTTAACTTTTACACAAGTATTTTGGAAAATATCCAAAGAAAAGCTCAAAAAATTATTTTTTAAATTTTTTCTTGAATATTTCCCAAAATTCTTGTTTAAAATTCATAATATTTTACTTTTTTGATTCCTCTCATCCTTACTCACTCATATCATATAAAAATTTGGTGTAAAACTAACAAACACAAAATAATAAAATTTGAATAAGGACAAAACCTGAAAATTGTGGTGCATAAGTTAATCACTAGCGTGAATGGGATTAGCAATTAAAAGAGAGATCACGTTAAAGTACTAAATTGCCCTTAACATGGGAAAATTAATTCAATAGGTAAGGATAATATAGTAACTTCACATGGTACTTTTTTTTTTGGGTACACGAAAACCATCTTCCTACCACAGAAGAAAATGGTGATAAGTTGAGAGATTACAAAGAAGAGCACTCCGCACATTCGACAGAGAAGAAGAAACCATCTTCCTACCCATCTCTGACTGTTTCCTTTCGTACTCATTCTCACTCTAGAAACCCTAGTTCTCCAACTACGAGTCCAGAAAACCGCCCACCACAACCGAGAAAAAAGGCCTCTGTTAACCCCAATGGACTCCAAGAAGCTCGCGAGTTTCTCAATCGGATCCCCCAAACGCGACCTTTTCCGCCCATTTTTAGTATAAGCACGGCGTTCGTGTAAATTTTTATACCTTGAACATCGCAATTAACTGTTACTGTCGCGTGAATCGAGTTGGTTTCGGGTTCTCTCTGTTAGGCAGCATCTTCAAACACCGTTTTAAACCGGATGTTGGCAGCTTTACCATTCTGTTAAGGGGACTTATTTTAGAAGATAAAGTTCCCGAGGCCGTGGAGCTATTCGAGAAGTTAATGAGGAGGAGATAGATTGAGCCCAACGAGGTTATGTATGGGATAGTTATTAATGGGCTCTGCAAGAAGGGAAACACGGGAGCGGCAGTTAGGTGGCTTAGGATCATGGAAGAGGGAAGTTGTAAACCGAACATAGTTACGTATAGTACAATCATCGACGGTCATTGCAAGAAGGGAATGGTGGATGATGCTTTGAACTTTTTTAACGAAATGAAAGTGAAAGGGGTTCAACCAAATGTTGTTACTTATAACTGTTTGATTAATGGTTTAAAAAAGTCTGGCCGGTGGAAGGAAGCTAATGGAATGTTGGGAGAAATGTTGGATATTTGTATTTCTCCGAACATCATTACCTTCAGTGTCTTGGTCGATGCACTTACGAAGGAAGGGAAGGTAAAAGAGGCAGAGGAAGTAATTGAAAGCTTGATTCAAAGAGGCGTGAATCCTAATGTAATCACGTACAATTCTCTAATATATGGATATTGTTTGCAAGGCCAGATGGATGAGGCAATGAGGATATTTGATACCATGGTGGATAGGGGCATTCAACCTGACATTCAGAGCTACAGCACTTCAATTAATGGATATTGCAAGAACATGAAAATAGATGAGGCTATGCATCTCTTTTCAGAAATGAATGAAAAATGCCTTGTTATGTATAACACTTTGATTCATGGCTTATGTCATTTTGGCCGGTGGAAGGAGGTTACAAGAGTGTTTGGAGAAATGTTGGGTACTGGTATTTCTCCAGATATTGAGACATTCAATGTCATTATTGATGGACTTTCCGAGGCAGGGATGGTAAAAGAGGCAGAGGAAGTAATTGAAAGTATGATTCAAAGAGGTGTGGATCCTGATGTAATCTCATACAATACTTTAATGAAAGGATATCGTTTGCAAGGCCAAATGGATAAGGCAATGGGAGTGTTGAATACCATGGCGGATAGAGGCATTCAACCTGATGCCATTAGCTTCACCATTTTAAGAAATGGATATGGCAAGGACATAAAAATAGTCTAGGCGATGCATCGCTTTTTTGAAATGAGAGAAAAAGGTCTTCAATCATGTTGTTCTTACTTATACCACCTTGATTCAAGGTGTATGTAATTGAGGCCTGTGGAAAGAGGCTACAAGAATGTTTGGAGAAATGTTGGAGTTTGGTGTTTCTCCAGATGTATGAACATTCACTGTCTTTGTAGATGCAGTTTCCAAGGAAGGGAAGGCAAAAGATGTCAAGGAAGTAATTGAACTTCTGATTGAGACAGAACTTGGGCCTAACTCCCAATCCTAATACATATGGTATGTTGTTGGATTGCCTTTGCCATATTGGGCATTTTGATGAAGACTTGTTCTTATTCCACATGATGGAAAACAAAAGTTTATATTTCGATATGGGTGAGTTCAATATCCTCCTTGATGCATTTTGGAAGAAGAAAGAACTTGAAACTGCACTGTATGCTTTCATTAAAATTTCATCCGGGGGGTTACATCTTGACATTAAGACATATAATGTTATGATACATGGTCTTTGTGAAGAAGGCTTTCTGGATGAAGCCAAAGGATTCTCTGAAAATGGAACGGAATGGTTTGTTGCCTGATAGTATCACTTACAACGCTGCCATCTGAGGTTTTCTTGATCAATTGAAAGTCTATGAGGCTTCGGTATTGGTTGGAAGGGTTTTTCATCACCAATGAATCTACTTTTCCCTTGATTATTGACCTTTCTGCTACTAAAAGACAGGACCCTTCTCTTCAAGAAGTGATCAAGAAGATCTTGTGCAATGATGGACACGGAAGTCAGTAGATTGTATAAATTCCTTTTATCTGTGAAGATAAAGTTCCATTCCTAAAATATGTAGTCATTATTATGTGATACTCTTTTTTGCTTTTGCCTTTTCGTTTCTTGGTAATTTTAAATTTCCAATGTGATTCTTTAACTTTCTGCATATCACCTTTTGGAGCCGAAACAATTGTGTTTTGTTTCCCGTTCTCTCTTGAACACTGATAGACTCTGTTTTCCATTTTATGTGTCACTTCTGTGGAGAAACCTCAACTGTTTATTCTTGGTCTTTCTTCTCCCATTGCTGCCTTGAGGTGGTTCATAGACATCCATAGTTAAGCCTTTAGCTTGGACCAATACTTTCACAAAACACCGAGGCGAGTACTAGTAGATGAACCGTTCTAAGGCTTTTTCACTGCTCATACAAATAGGAAGAGAGATAGTTGAGGTCATCCCTAAGAATGAGGAAATTTGAATTTTTTGGGAGATGTTTAAAACCCTTTCGTAATGCTTATCTATCACATGAGAACTGGTATTCATCTTCTAGTCTCTATACCTGTTTGATTTTTACATAACAGGGCTGGACCAGGTTTATCTAATGGACACACGTGCGCGCGCGTGCGCGCCCACACACACATGTTGAGGTTTCAGCATGAAGATAGTCTCAGTGGTATCTTTCAAATTCCTGCTGGAGTTGTAATATGGCATTCTGCGCGATGCTAAAGTTGTAAGGGAGGAGCACTGGATATTTAATTTGCAATCTGTTGTGGACTGTAGCTAATAGCAATATGCAGCATACGCACTTGCATCTTTTAATTCAGTTTTGGCCACATTGATAGAGCTTTAAATTGTGCACTGTGGTTTTCATTTTGATACAGTGCAGAGCATTTGTTCTTGTGATTTCTGTGAGAAAGAAAGAAATCTAAGCTTCCCGTTTATTATTGTGCAAAATGCTATTTTTTTGCAAAAAACGGTAAGTATATAACCTTTAGAAAATCTTCATGAATTTGTTTTCCATGTTTTTACTTTGTTTCAGTAGATATGCTCGGGTTACTGTTTTTTGCGTAGTTGGAATCTGTGGAAAAGAGTTGGGGTATTCCAGTGAATGATTGTAGTATGAGGAATTGGCTTAATTGCAAGAACACCCCCTAAACTATCACTTTTTGGCAACTTCACCCCCTTAAGTTTAAATTTGAGCAACTTTCCCCCCCTAACTACCAAATTTGAGCAAGAACACCCCCTCCCCCATTTTCCGTTAAAAAAATGGATGGACAAAAGTAAAAAGACCAACATACCCTTTTTTTTAAAAAACCCGATATAGTTGAAGTAAAAAAAAACCCGATATCCCATCCATCTGAACGATATTTCTCAGGCTATTCTCACTCCCTCTCTCTCTCTCTCTCTCTCTCTCTCCCTCTCTCTCTCTATCTCGCTGTAATCTCTTCCGACGAAAACACCAGAACCCATCCAATGCATCTCCCATCTCATCTCCATCTCCCACCTCTCAATCGACACGACGAACAGTGAGCAGCGAATAGCAAAAACCAGCAAGCAGAAAAAGCCCCTGGGTTCTAGGGTTCGAATCCACAGACTTCGTTTTCGTTCATGCCAAAAAGTCATTTTGAAGTACGAGTTCTACCTGTCTGTAAGTTCTTTATAGCCTTCTTTTATATGATTTTGTACAAGGTTATTACGACTAAAAAATGTGGGAAATCTGGGGGTTTGGGGGTTTTCGTTTTTTTAAAATTGTTTACCCTAAAAATCCGAGATTAGGGCTTAAAAATTAGGGGGTTTTAGGAATATTCGAATAATTTATTTTTTTTGCAAGTCCGGGATCCGAGATTAGGGTTTTAAAATTTGGGGATTTTTTAACTTTTTATATATTTAACCCTATAGTATGAGATGGGGGTTATAAAATTGAGATTAGTGCTTAAAGAATTTGGGTATTACATTGGGGTTTTAAAAAATTAGACTGAAACCCTAAAAAGTTGGGAAATTTTGATTTATTTAATTAACCTAGGGTATAAAATACTTGTTGATTGACTTGGATGTGCATTAATTAAGTTAGGGTAAAAAAAACGGCTTTAAAATATGGGGGATTAGGGATTACGGCTGGTGCTTAAAAAATTATGGTTTAGGCCTTAGAATATTATTGTTAATAAAGTAAAGTAAGGCTTCATAAAGTTCAGGGAATAAAAAATTCTTGTCTTGTAATAGTAGAGTAAAATATTGTTCTTGTCCCGTTATTAATATAAGTTATTTGTCGCACAGAAATAATGGTGGACCTCAGGTGTACATTGCTCATGCGCGTAGGTGGTAGACTTGTCAGGGGTTTGCAGTCAGAATATTTGAATGGGGTTATAGCCGAAACAAAGGTAGACCCAGATTCGTTCAGCTTTTATGAGTTGATGGATATAATTAGGCAAATGGGGTACGGACTAACAGATAGTAATGGAGTAACGGAACATGTAACTGTGTATTATAAACTTCAAATGCCTGACATTGGATTAGTTAACTTGACATCTCATTATGACATGCTTGAAATGTTTGCAGTGCATTCTTCTGGTAAAAAGTATATGGTTATTGATCTATATGTTGATTGTCCGAGTGTGGTTGAGTCTGACGAGGATCGTGAGCCAGAGGTGGAGGTGATATGTAGAGATAGTAATATTGCTGCAGACCCTAGTTCCTTAACTGAATTAGGAGGTGGTTTAGAAATAGGAAATGGTCAGGGAGGTGGTGAATTACGAGGAATTGAACACGTAGAAGAACCAGTTGTTGATGAAGAGGGGAAGGGAGTAGGAAATGAATGTGTGAATGCAGATGAGGACGGAGAAAGAGTAGGTGATGAAATGGATGAGGATAGTGAGTCGGACTGTGAGTGGCAGCCTAATGATGATAGTGAAACTTCTTGTGACTCTTTTAGTGGGGTAGAAGAGTCTTCTGATGATGAGGAGGAGGAGAACATAACTTTGGTTGGTCTAGGTACCTATAACCTTGAAACAGAATGTGGTGAGGGGGATTCTGATAGTGATGAAAATGAGTTGGTTGAGGAAGGTGAAGATGGGAAGCCTGCTTTTTGTGAGTTTAAAGACTCTTTCATGAAGAACCCCCAATTACTAGAAGGGATGAAGTTTCCTAATGTGAGGGTGTTTAGAAAATTGTTGAGGGAATATCATATAAAGGAGGGGTACACATTTAAATTCGTTAAGAATGAATCTACGAGGGTGACTGTCAAATGTGCATTTGATTGTGGATTTAGACTTCATGCCTTTCCCATGTATGATGAGAAATCATTCCAGATTAAAAATATTTGGCAACAACATACTTGTACCAGAAAGTACACAAATAATAATGCAACTGCTTCTTGGCTTTCCAATAAGTACTTAGCCAAACTAAATGATGCACCAGAGACTAAGGTCAAATCAATGAAGAATATTGTGAGGAGGGAGTGGCTCATTAATGTTTCAGAGTATAAGGTGTATAGGGCAAAGAGAAAGGCACTTGGAAAGATTCGGGGAGATCATACTGAACAATACAAAAGGTTGTGGGACTATTGTGAGACGGTGAGAAGGCGGAACCCAGGTAGCATGGCTAAACTTAAGGTGGACAGACCTTGTGATGGACAAGTTCCATTTTTTCAGAGGATGTTCATAAGTTATGATGCACAGGTGAAGGGTTTCCTAGCAGGTTGCAGACCAATCATTGGATTGGATGCTTGTTTTCTGAAAGGTCCATTTGGGGGTCAGCTTATGCATGCAGTGGCAAGAGATGGCAACAATCAGAGCTTCCCTTTGGCCTTTGCTGTTGTGGAGGCAGAAACCAAAGATGCTTGGACTTGGTTCATGGGATTATTGGAGGACATAATTGGGAATCCAGAGGACATGCGCTGGTGCTTCATGTCTGACAGGCAAAAGGTATTATTAATTACATTGTTGAATTCTGTATTTGCTTATACTTGTTGGTTTACGTAAATGTTAGTCATGTAAATTAACTTCATGATTTTATTTTCTTATTAGGGGTTGACACAAACTTTTGCAGCAAAGTACCCTACTGTAGAACATAGGTATTGCATTAGGCACATGTATTCGAACTTCAACAAGTTGTACAAGGGGAAGGAGTGGAAAGACCTCATGTGGCAGGCTGCATCAGTTTACACAATCCAAGAGTTTGAAGAGAAGATGAAAGAAATTAAAGACCTTGATGAGACTGCATATGAGTGGTTGATGAGGGAAGAGCCAAGAACATGGGCTAGGTGCATGTACAGTGGAAGGGCTAAATGCAATAGAATGGATAATAACACAAGTGAAGCTTTCAATCGAGCTATCAAAGATGCAAGAGACCAACCAATCCTTACCATGGCCGAAAGTATTAGGAGGTACTTAATGACAAGGTTACAACATAGACGTGAGCTGTGCAACGGGTGGAATGGTAAGCTATGTCCGAGGATTGCGAAGAAGGTCAAAAAAACATGTGATAACATGGGGGATTGTGAGGTAATTTATAGTGGGGGCACAACTTTTGAAATCGTGACTGTACTTAGGGGTTTTGTTGTGGACATAGGAGAGAGAACATGCACCTGTGGCAAGTGGGATGTGTGTGGGATACCCTGTTCACATGGAATGACTGCAATTATAACCGACAAAAGTAATCCTGAAGACTTTGTTCATGAATGCTTCCATGTGGTAGCTTTTGCGAAGACATACGAGCACATTCTTAAACCAATTCCAGATGCTTCTATGTGGGTTCGTACGGACCTTGATCCTCTCATTCCTCCTCCTTGGAGAGCAAGAAGTGGGAGAGCAAGAAAGGAAAGGAGAAGAGGACATGATGAGGAACCAAAAAAGAGAGGAGGAGTGCGGAGGCTGTACACAACCATTAAATGTAGAATATGCAAGCAGCCTGGACACTATGCAAGGACATGTGCTCAAAAGTTAAAAGACACTACAGTTGAACAACACGTTGAACAAGTAAGGAGTTTTCATTTTGTTTAAAACCATTGTTCTACTTTATTCTAATTCGCATATGTGAAATGATAATTATTTCTTCCCTACAGGATATGGAAGTGGCAATGGAAGTTGCAATGGAAGTGGTTGGTGGTAGAGGGAGTGGATGTGGACGTATGTCAACAAACACTACAGTTGAACAACAAGCTGAACAAGTGAGGAGTTTACATTTTTTCAAAACCATTAAGTACTTTATTCTTTCTAGCATTTTGATCAATGATAATTATGTGTTCCCTACAGGATATGGAAGTGGCAATGGAAGTTGCAATGGAAATGGTTTGTGGTAGAGGTAGTGGAAATGGACGTGGTCGAGGAGGAATAGGAGGGAAGAGTGGTAGAGGAGGGAAGAGTAGTAGAGGTGGAATAGCTGTTGCACCATACACAAGCAAAGCAAGGGGTGATAAAACGAAAGTGGTGGGAGGCACAGGAAGAGGTGGTGACCCTACCTCAAAGCATGTCAATCCCAATGTTCGAGGTAGGGGAAGAGGAAGAGGAAGAGGTGAAAGCATTCCTGCACTTCCTGGTATAGTCATTAAAGAGAGAGGTGCAATCAATGAAGACAATGGGGGAGGGCAAAGAACTACAACCATTGGGAAGGGTAAAGAAGTGGTTGTTGGTAAAACAAAAGGGAAACAACCAATCGTAAGGTTTGGACGTACAGGTCAGAGTCAACCAGTGACAACATCTATAGCCCCAAGGGTTGGTTTGCCATTACCACAGGTAATGAATGTGTGGAATAGTGTACAAATTTGTCCATAGTCTTATGTATGAAGGAAATATTTATACTGTGCATGTACATGTGTGTAAATGTAGGGATGGAGGAGATCGACAAGGATAGGGAATGCTATGTTTTGGAGTCAACCAACAGGTTCATCTGCAGCATCTTGTGGGAGTGGTAGTACCACTGGAAGTGCAACAATGCCAAGCACTGGCCCCAGACAGTTATCCCAAGGAGAATCATCAACCCCAGGCAGTACCCAGAAGTCTAACACTTGACCGCCAAATGTAGTAGTTTTTTGGAACCGTACTGACTTGTTAGTAGTGTTTTGGAACCTTTATCTTAGTTTGGCAACAGTACTTGTCACCGTATATTGACTCATGTGAAAGTACTCATTTTGTACGTGCAAATGGTAGTGCACAAATTATAGACCAAACACTTCACTTCATAATGTAATGAATGGGTACTGTATATTGATCTTTTCTGGGTATCTTTTGTTGAAATTGAAGGCAAACACTGCCCTTATCCTCTTGATTTCGATGTTGTTTCTTGTTACAACTGTTTGTTTTTTTCACGTTGCTGGCTTGGTTGTTGCAAGACATTGTCAATTATCAATAAATTGTTCTCTACAGTGCAAGAATTGGTCTATTACTGGTCTGTCAAGTGATGATTTCCTTGAATTGGATGGCTTTCAAATGATGATTAAGAAAGGAAAAAGATTGGCTTACTTTGTTAATGATTTGGTTTAACTTGAGCAATTGAGACCCAACTTCTATTGGCCACTAGCTTTTGGGAATTTATTCCTCAATTTGGGCTGCTACTTGTATGGTTGCCGACGAGAGTGGCATACGGGCCACGTACTTGGTTTTAATTGTGTGGACTTTTTGGGTTTATGATATGCTTGAAGTTAAAGTTAAAGTTCTTTTTTCTTAATCGAATCGCATAATTTATTAGTATGAGACTTTTTTGGTTTTGTTGTTAAGTAATCCAATGATTGAAATTCTACCCAGTCGCTACCTGTACACAAAAACATCTCTACCCGTAGCCAGCGTCCAGAAACCGTGCAATGTTGTTGAATATGGACAACTACCCGTAGCCTAAAAAATTCCCTTCCCGTAGCCGCTGGAAAATTTTGAACAGGTCCCCGTAGCCAAAAAATTCCCTTCCCGTAGCTAGCATCCAGAAACTGTGCAATATTGTTGATTTTGGACAACTACCCGTAGCCTAAAAAAAGCCCTACCCGTACCCGCCGGAGAATTTGGAAAAAAACAAAAACCCACGATCAACCCACTATATAAACCCAAAGCCTTTATTCCTTCTTGGAGCCTTCCTTCTTTCCTTTCTCACCCGATAAGAACCCTAAAAATCTCTCTTTGCTCTCTCATCCAAAAATCCTCCAAGTCAACATGTTCCAAGCTTTGATTGCGAGGATTGGAGTTGGGTTTTTGAAAATCAGTCCGAAATTCTCTGTCTCTCTCCCAACAAGGTCAATTCGTACCCGTTTGTCTCTCTCCATGGGCAAGAAACGTGGGTATCACACGAGTCACACAAGGGATGGCCGCCGGCCAACGATTCTCAAGCCAGTGACGGGTGAGGTTTTGGAGCGGGAGGAACGGGTGGAGGAGCAAAGGAAGAAGCAGAAACTGGATGAAGCCGAAAGGGCTAAGCATGATTGGGTGAAATCAGTGAAGAAGAAAGGGGTGACTTGTGAGAGGTGGGTTCGGAAGGCCGATTTCACCGACGACCCATTCATTGAGGTAATTAAAGCTCAAGGCCTTCTCTTTTTCTTCAAACCTATAGCTGGCTTTCGTGATGGTGTAGTCCGAAATTTTTACTCAAATATGGAGGTCAATAGGAAAACAAGGCAGATTACCTCTACTATTGGTTCCAAAAAAATTGTTGTGAACCCTGTTTCAATAGCCACTTATCTGGACAAGTACCAACGCCCACCCACCAAAGTTGTCACATTTCCAAGTCCGGCATGGTCTCACCCTGTTGATGAAATTAGGGATGCCCTTACTGATATGCCCAATTCCTACAATAATGACAAGTTTGTCTCCGGAAAATTGAGACTTACATTTCGCTTAATTAACAAGCTTGTGCACTACAACCTCAACCCTCACGGCTTGGAATCAACTCCCTCGCTCAATGATGGAACTTTGTTGTTTGTCTTTAGCTGGTCGGAGGAGAAAGTAGATTGGGCTGCTCGGATTTGGGATGTCATGGCTGATTTTAAGGACAAGGGACTGTCAAATGCCAATATTCCGTTCCCGGCTATGATAACTAAGATGTGTGAGGAGGCCGGAGTGAAAGGGGAAAAGGGGGACAATCTGGGTCATCACGGGTGTTTTAAAGCCATTGCCAAGGTCACGGAGAGAAAAAGTTCCAAAATGTCACATCCTTCTCATGAAGCTGGACCATCTCGACCCAAGGCAAGGAAGGGCGCTGCGCGAAAAGAGGAATGGAATGAAATAATAGCAAGCAAGTGTGAGGCAATTCAGGCAGCCCAAATTCAGATTGAGACAGCTCTTCGGCGGGGGAAGAGGAAAATGGAGAAAACCATGAGGTATCTCAAGTACTGTGCTGAAAATATTGGGGTGTTCACCAACAAGCCATATGTCCCCACTGTGGAGGATGAGCAGCCAACCACTTCGGAGGAGGATGAGGAAAATGAAGATGACGAGGATGAGGAAGATGAAGATGAGGAGGATGGGGAAGATGAGGAGGAGAGTGAGTGAGTAAACGAGGGGGACGTGTAGTCGTAGTAATAATATTAGGACTCAACTTAGTATTTTGTATTTCTTTCTTGTACCTTTGTCGTTTGTGTGTTTGTTGAGCCGGCATGTGGCCAAGACTATGGTTTTTGTGTGTTTGTTGAGCCGGCATGTGGCCAAGACTACGGTTTTTGCTAGGGATGGTGGCAGCCAAGGGTAGTTCAAACCAACCTTCGTCGTTACTTGTTTTAATGGGTTCTCTTGTTCTAGAGCTATATTTCAGTTTGTGAATGGATAGAAACTCTGAACTCTTCTTTTCGATGGTGAATTGTAGTTAACTTCCTTGTTCTAGAGCAGGGTTTTTTCCTTCAAAACTTCTGGCCATTGTGGTTCACAACTGCAGTTTTTGGATAGTTTTTGAAGCTTCAAAGGCTATACTTAAAGAACATATTACAATGGCGATACAAAGTTCCGTGCATTTCATAACATAGCTTCAGGGCAAATACAAAGCTCCATTACCATGGGTGTGCTTTACACTTAACAGTAGCACACAAACCACAAACAGAATGACTACTAATAGTACTACAACTGTTGTCATTTTTTTTGTCTTCCTTGGCCCAGTCTGTGCTGTCATTTTTTTTGTCTTCCTTGGCCCAGTCTGTGCTGCTAACTTCACATTCATCTCAGTCAACTCTGTTATCTTCACGAATAACGCATCATTTTCTTCTTCCAATCTTTGTTTTCCTCTTCCCAACTCTTTATTCATCATCTTCAACTCTTCAATTTGTCGCTCAAGTTCTTCCTTCTTCGCTTGCATGATCTTAGCATATTCCAACCCTCTTTCGCATGTTTCTGGATCTACCCATACGAAGAAATTGCAACCATTACTTTTCTAAATAATTGGAAGGAAGGAACTTATCAGTAAATATACAAACCAATAGCAATTGCAGACAATATACAAAACAATAACATTTAGAATCGAGCTGGATGATATGGATGATATCTTTGTTTGACTTTGTCATTTGTCTGGCATGTTTTACATTGTAATCTATTTTCATAATACCAGTAGCTTTGTCACCATCACCCTTAGCCTTAGGCATATCTCATCGATCATCATCATCGTCAGTCATTACAAAGTTTAAGCAACGTACAAAGTATAGCTTGCCAATGTACAAAGTTTAAACAATGTTTTTTCCTATTCTTTTTTTTTGGTCAACCGGAAGATTTTTTTTTTCCTATTCTACAATGCAAAACAATAGCATTTACGCTTTTTATTAGAAAATGACAAATTATACAGACAAGAATACATTAAACTAATTTACCTTGTAGTTTAAACAACCAAGGAACCTTCTACCTGGATTTTTCACAGTTAATGAGGGTCTCATCACTGCTCTCCGTCCACAATCGCATCTTTCATCTCCATTGTGCTGCAAGTAGTTGTTGGTGTAACTAGAGCTGCTACTCATTTTTGGGTTGGGGATTTCAAAGGGGATTATTTGTTTTTTACAGGAGATAATCTGGGCCTTGAAGAGGAAATGGAGGAGGAGGAGGAGAAGGAGAAGGACAAATTAATCAGTTCTAATCGGGTGGTGTACCTGGGTGGTGACGGGTGGTGACGAGAGGAGGGAGGAGGAGGACGAGGTTGAGATCTCCTAGAGGTGGTGCCTGGAGGTTGAGATCTCCTAGAGGTGGTGCCTGGAGGTGGTGAGTGGAGGTCGTGCTGGTGGTGTGAGTCGGGTGAGAGGGGGTAATTCTGGGTTAGGGTTGGAGGAGGAGTATAAATGGATTTTAGGTTTAGGGTTTGTTTGTTGGTGTTACAGAGTTACAGAGAGAGAGAGAGAGAGAAAGTTATCTGGTGTAGAGGTGTAGGAGAGAGTTTTTAAAAAAGGGTGTTAAGGGCATTTTTGGACATTGATTTACTTTTCCATCCACTTTTCAAATTTTCCATCCAAATTCATCCAAATTCATAACAGAATTGGACGGAAAATGGGGGAGGGGGTGTTCTTGCTCAAATTTGGTAGTTAGGGGGGGGGGGAGTTGCTCAAATTTAAACTTAAGGGGGTGAAGTTGCCAAAAAGTGATAGTTTAGGGGGTGTTCTTGCAATTAAGCCATGAGGAATTGTAGTTGCAATTAAGGAATACTCCTCCCGCAGAGGAACCTATCGTTTTTCTCTTTTTATTTGTTAGAAACTTTTTAGGTTACTTTAAAAGATAAAAACCTTCGGCCAATCTTTCAAATCTGTAGCCGTTTGTCACTCTCCATTTCTACTAAATTTTTGACCAAAAAATTATTTTCTATTTCATTTTGTGCTCATACTTGCTAAAAACGCTCGAAACGAAATTGAATAGATGTGACTCTAGGCACGGGTATGCGATAGTATTGTATTAATGGGTTTGAAGCTTATAAAAATAAAATAAAATAAATAAATAATGCTTCTATTGAAGTAGCCAAGTTTGCCCTCTCTCTTGTGGAAACTGCTCTGTAGGAACTATGTTCCTTTGAAGACTAAAGGATAATTTTCAGGTACTTGTATTTCTCTTTGGTTATTAGTTATGGTGATCAATGCAGTATAAAGTATACTTGCTCCTTTCTGAAACACATGTGTAGTTCGTTATAGAAGTTCAATAACCCTGTTTGCATATGTTATTGCTTGAACCATAAAAATTCAAATTGGGATAGTTTTCTTATCAATCAGCTCTTCTATTTATTAGATTTTTTCTTCGATCGGGATTATACGCGGATTAGATAGGAAAGGAAAAAAGAAGGGTATTGATTTTAACACTCGGCTTTAATTTTACCATTCACAAATTTTTTTTTAGGGTCTTTACCTGGGGGTGAATTTACTGTATTGCCCCTTTATTTGTGGAAAAGGGAATTTATGAAAGGGTAACAAAGTATCTCTATTATAAAACAGAAGGGTGTGGGGACAAGTTGTTGGAACTGCTTAGATTCATTTGATCCAAAGGCTGTAGTGCATCCTCCCACTTATAAAACAGAAGGGTGTGGGGACAAATTGTTGGAACGGCTTAGATTCATTTGATCCAAAGGCTGTAGTGCATTCTCTCACTTCCTGGTTAAGTGCCCATGGTTTTCACCTAAATTACACAACTGCCATCCCCTTCCAACCGGGATGCGTAGTGCCATAGGCACGGGCTAGCACTAGTATTCATATGAATAAGGACAATGGAGTGCGGATGGTAAAAAAAAGAGTGAAAATCTTTACCCAGAAGCTACAAATATAATATAGGTCCTCCATTTTCAACGCCCCTCTGCGTCTCAGAACAAAATTGCACTCCTCCAACGATAACTAATTCTTCTACCAACACTCTCCTTAAAAGAGGGTGAACGTTATTCTCCTTCTTATCGGTTGAAATGATATAAATTACACACCTGCAATATATACTTTTTTGATAAGTATGACATCATTTTGTGGTGGGATCCACACTATTTCAACCAATTAGAAATATGGTAATGTTCATTCTCTTTTAAGAGCATCCACAGTGGAATAACCAAAACCATAGGGTTGCTAAAGTTGCAATGGTTTCTCAAAATGTGCTCATAATGATATAATCAAACTTAACAACCTCTTAGCAACTCATCAAATTTTAGCCATTGGATAATCAAAACTAGCAACATTTTGTCAATAACCAAATTTAGTGGTCCCCCACATTTTCTCAATCAAGTATTCCCATTATTACATAAAAACCTTCTCTTTCTTTTAAAAATAGTTTTTGTTTTTTACAAAAACAAGTAAAACTATTGTATACTAAAAATTGTTTTTTAAAACTGTCTTTTTTTTTTTCAAAAATTGTTATTTTAAAAAAATGTCTTTTTTCCATAAACCATTTTTTACAACTTTTTTTAAAACATGTTTTTTTCAAAATACTCCCTCCATCCCTTATTTGGAGTTTAGTATTTCATTTTGGGCTGCCTCTTAATAAGTGTCAATTTTGTAAAGTTAGTGGGTAAAAGTTGGTGTATTGTCTATTTTGTCCTTAAAAGTTAATTCCTTTTAGAAAAGTTAGTATGAAAAGTGTAATAATGATGGTTAAGTAGGGAAAATAGAGAAAAAAAGTTGGTGTGAAAGGTATAATGATGATGTCTTTTTAATAAGTTGGAGTTACGAAGCATGACAGTTAAAAATGGACGGAGGGGGTAAAAGTTTTCAAAAAATTATTTTCTATTTCTAATAACTTGTTTTTATTAGTTTGAAAACTTTTTAAAAAAGTTGTTTTATATGGTGACAATTTTTAAATTTTTATAAGTTGAAAAGGTGATGTGACAAATTTTGATTATGTCATTGTGGACGTCTACATTGCTAACCTTAGTAACCTTTTAAATGGATAACTAAAAGATAATGTGGGAACTTTTGATTATTCCATCGTGGATGCTCTAATAGGAAGTCTCATAAGAATTGCTTTTCACAAGAAATTAAAAAAATTCTTTGTGTTTTTAGTTAAGCGATTGAAAAAATGCACCCATGCTTAGAGCATAAACAATGGATTAATCAAAATCAAAATGTTGCTAAGGTTAACAATATTTGCTCAAAAAAGTGCTCACATTGGAATAATTAAACTTACCAATCTCTTAACTACTAATTAAATTTTAGTCATTGGATAGCCAAAACTAGCTATAATCAAATTTAGTGAATCCCATATCTTTCATATCAAATACACTCATCATTACACAAAAACTTTATCTCTCCTCCATTTTCACTCTCTCTTTTTCTTTTTCAACCACATTGCCCAAAAAAAGTTAAAAATAGTTTTTTTAAAAATTACACAAAACTGTTTTTTCAAAAAAAAAAGTTTAAAAGTTTTTTGTTCTTTCAAAAACTGTTTTCTTTTTTTGAATTTTTTTTTCAAAATGATTTCGAAAAAAATTTGTATTGGGAAAATTTTGTATTTCTGATAAATAATTTTTCTTAGTTTGAAAACTATTAAAATAAAAGTTTTCTATATTAATAGATTTTAGTTTTTTGTAGTTTGAAAATGTGATGAGACAAATTTTGGTTATCAAATTTTGATTGTATCATTGTGGATCTCTACATTGCTAATCTTAGCAACCCCTTAAATTGATAATCAAAAAGTAATGTGACAACTTTTGATTATCCAATTTTGATTAGTCCACTACGAATGTTCTAAGGAGAGTGAACAAAATTAAATTTGTAAATTCGTCTATGAGCAATTTTTTCAATTTTTTATTTTTCCATCCAAACTTAACGCAGGGGGGCATTTTCTTTCTTCTAAACTAAACATACTTAAGCACATTTTCTTTACAAATTTATAGAGATGTCATTCTCCTCGTATATTTCAATTAAAATACTCCTTCAGTCCCAAAATCTTTGATCTTTTAGAAATGCAAGTCATTTTAGATTACTTATATCTTTTGATTTTAAAAAAATTATGTGATTTTGAAAACTTTGTTTAATACTCTAGAATTAATCAAAATCTACATCAATTAGGATTCATATTACATATTTTTTAACATTCACATTGAAACATATAGGCAATTGAAAATGACACACTATCCAAAAAAAGTCTAACATTTTGAGACGGAGGGAGTACATTTTAGCATAAACATTTTGATTATTGCCATTAGTCTGTAGTCCAATAGTATAGCAAAAAACACACCTTGAAATGTGATGTTTACGCTAGTGATTAATTTCTGTAGAATAATTGTGATGTATAAGTTAATCACTAGCGTGAATGGGGTTAGCAATTAAAAGAGGGATCACATAAAAGTACTAAATTGCCCTTAACATGGAAAAGTGAATTCAATAGGTAAGGATAATATAGTAACTGCACATGGTAATTTTTTTTTTTTTTTGGGTACATGAAAACCATCTTCCTACCACAGAAGAAAATGGTGATAAGTTGAGAGATTACAAAGAGGAGCACTCCGCACATTCCACAGAGAAGAAGAAAAGAGGAGATGATGTCTCAGGTTGGAGTCTTTTCTGCAATCAGTCCAATGGACTCTTCCAATTTCCCAAGAGGTAATCTTCTCTCTTTACCTCCACACCCATCTATGACTGTTTCCTTTCGTACTCATTCTCACTCTAGAAACCCTAGTTCTCCAACTACGAGTCCAGAAAACCGCCCACCACAACCGAGAAAAAAGGCCTCTGTTAACCCCAATGGACTCCAAGAAGCTCGCGAGTTTCTCAATCGGATCCCCCAAACGCGACCTTTTCCGCCCATTTTTAGTATCAGCACGGCGTTAGGGACTCTTGCGAAAAGGCGTCATTACACGGAGGCTCTTTCTCATTTTGAAAATTTGCAGTTACGAGGCGTTCGTGTAAATTTTTATACCTTGAACATCGCAATTAACTGTTACTGTCGCGTGAATCGAGTTGGTTTCGGGTTCTCTCTGTTAGGCAGCATCTTCAAACACGGTTTTAAACCGGATGTTGGCAGCTTTACCATTCTGTTAAGGGGACTTATTTTAGAAGATAAAGTTCCCGAGGCCGTGGAGCTATTCGAGAAGTTAATGAGGAGGAGAGAGATTAAGCCCAACGAGGTTATGTATGGGATAGTTATTAATGGGCTCTGCAAGAAGGGAAACACGGGAGCGGCAGTTAGGTGGCTTAGGATCATGGAAGAGGGAAGTTGTAAACCGAACATAGTTGTGTATAGCACAATCATCGACGGTCATTGCAAGAAGGGAATGGTGGACGATGCTTTGAACCTTTTTAACGAAATGAAAGAGAAAGGGGTTCACCCAGATGTTGTTACTTATAGCTCTTTGATTAATGGTTTAAGTAAGTCTTGCCGGTGGAAGGAAGCTAATGGAATGTTGGGAGAAATGTTGGATATTTGTATTTCTCCGAACATCATTACCTTCAGTGTCTTGGTCGATGCACTTACGAAGGAAGGGAAGGTAAAAGAGGCGGAGGAAGTAATTGAAAGCTTGATTCAAAGAGGCGTGAATCCTAATGTAATCACGTACAATTCTCTAATATATGGATATTGTTTGCAAGGCCAGATGGATGAGGCAATGAGAGTGATGAATACCATGGTGGATAGGGGCATTCAACCTGACATTCAGAGCTACAGCACTTTAATTAATGGATATTGCAAGAACATGAAAATAGATGAGGCTGTTAGGTGGCTTAGGATAATGGAAGAGGGAAGTTGTAAACCGAACATAGTTACGTATAGCACAATCATCGACGGTCATTGCAAGAAGGGAATGGTGGATGATGCTTTGAACCTTTTTAACGAAATGAAAGTGAAAGGGGTTCAACCAAATGTTGTTACTTATAACTGTTTGATTAATGGTTTAAAAAGGTCTGGCCGGTGGAAGGAAGCTAATGGAATGTTGGGAGAAATGTTGGATATTTGTATTTCTCCGAACATCATTACCTTCAATGTCTTGGTCGATGCACTTACGAAGGAAGGGAAGGTAAAAGAGGCAGAGGAAGTAATTGAAAGCTTGATTCAAAGAGGCGTGAATCCTAATGTAATCATGTACAATTCTCTAATATATGGATATTGTTTGCAAGGCCAGATGGATGAGGCAATGAGGATATTAGATACCATGGTGGATAGGGGCATTCAACCTGACATTCAGAGCTACAGCATTTTAATTAATGGATATTGCAAGAACATGAAAATAGATGAGGCTATGCATCTCTTTTCAGAAATGAAAGAAAAATGCCTTGTTATGTATAACACTTTGATTCATGGCTTATGTCATTTTGGCCGGTGGAAGGAGGTTACAAGAGTGTTTGGAGAAATGTTGGGTACTGGTATTTCTCCAGATATTGAGACATTCAATGTCTTAATTGATGGACTTTCCGAGGCAGGGATGGTAAAAGAGGCAGAGGAAGTAATTGAAAGTATGATTCAAAGAGGGGTGGATCCTGATGTAATCTCATACAATACTTTAATGAAAGGATATCGTTTGCAAGGCCAAATGGATAAGGCAATGGGAGTGTTGAATACCATGGCGGATAGAGGCATTCAACCTGATGCCATTAGCTTCACCATTTTAAGAAATGGATATGGCAAGGACATAAAAATAGTCTAGGCGATGCATCGCTTTTTTGAAATGAGAGAAAAAGGTCTTCAATCATGTTGTTCTTACTTATACCACCTTGATTCAAGGTTTATGTAATTGAGGCCTGTGGAAAGAGGCTACAAGAATGTTTGGAGAAATGTTGGAGTTTGGTGTTTCTCCAGATGTATGAACATTCACTGTCTTTGTAGATGCAGTTTCCAAGGAAGGGAAGGCAAAAGAGGCCGAGGAAGTAATTGAACTTCTGATTGAGACAGAACTTGGGCCTAACTCCCAATCCTAATACATATGGTATGTTGTTGGATTGCCTTTGCCATATTGGGCATTTTGATGAAGACTTGTTCTTATTCCACATGATGGAAAACAAAGGTTTAGATTTCGATATGGGTGAGTTCAATATCCTCCTTGATGCAATTTGGAAGAAGAAAGAACTTGAAACTGCACTGTATGCTTTCATTAAAATTTCATCCAGGGGGTTACATCTTGACATTAAGACATATAATGTTATGATACAAGGTCTTTGTGAAGAAGGCTTTCTGGATGAAGCAAAAGGATTCTCTGAAAATGGAACGGAATGGTTTGTTGCCTGATAGTATCACTTACAACGCTGCCACCTGAGGTTTTATTGATCAATTGAAAGTCTATGAGGCTTCGGTATTGGTTGGAAGGGTTTTTCATCACCAATGAATCTTCTTTTCCCTTGATTATTGACCTTTCTGCTACTAAAAGACAGGACCCTTCTCTTCAAGAAGTGATCGAGAAGATCTTGTGCAATGATGGACACGGAAGTCAGTAGATTGTATAAATTCCTTTTATCTGTGAAGATAAAGTTCCATTCCTAAAATATGTAGTCATTATTATGTGATACTCTTTTTTGCTTTTGCCTTTTCGTTTGTTGGTAATTTTAAATTTCCAATGTGATTCTTTAACTTTCTGCATATCACCTTTTGGAGCCGAAACAATTGTGTTTTGTTTCCCGTTCTCTCTTGAACACTGATAGACTCTGTTTTCCATTTTATGTGTCATTTCTGTGGAGAAACCTCAACTGTTTATTCTTGGTCTTTCTTCTCCCATTGCTGCCTTGAGGTGGTTCATAGACATCCATAGTTAAGCCTTTAGCTTGGACCAATACTTTCACAAAACACCGAGGCGAGTACTAGTAGATGAACCGTTCTAAGGCTTTTTCACCGCTTATACAAATAGGAAGAGTGATAGTTGAGGTCATCTCTAAGAATGACGAAATTTTAATTTTTTGGGAGATGTTTAAAACCCTTTCGTAATGCTTATCTATCACATGAGAACTGGTATTCATCTTCTAGTCTCTATACCTGTTTTGATTTTTACGTAACAGGGCTGGACCAGGTTTATCTAATGGACACACGTGCGTGCGCGCGCGCTCCCACACACACATGTTGAGGTTTCAGCATGAAGATAGTCTCAGTGGTATCTTTCAAATTCCTGCTGGAGTTGTAATATGGCGTTCTGCGCGATGCTAAAGTTGTAAGAGAGGAGCACTGGATATTTGATTTGCAATTAATTGTGGACTGTAGCTAATAGCAATATGCAGCATACTCACTTGCATCTTTTAATTCAGTTTTGGCCACATTGATAGAGCTTTAAATTGTGCACCTGCGGTTTTCATTTTGATACGGAGCAGAGCATTTGTTTTTGTGATTTCTGTGAGAAAGAAAGAAATCTAAGCTTCCCGTTTATTATTGTACAAAATGCTGGAGTAATTTTTTGCGAAAAACGGTAAGTATATAACCTTTAGAAAATCTTCATGAATTTGTTTTCCTTGTTTTTACTTTGTTGCAGCAGATATGCTCGAGTTACTGTTTTTTGTGTAGTTGGAATCTGCGGAATAGAGTTGGGATATTCCAATGAATTATTGTAGTATGAGGAATTGTAGTTGCAATTAAGGAATACTCCTCCCGCGAACCTATCATTTTTCTCTTTTTATTTGTTGGAAACTTTTTAGGTTACTTTAAAAGATAAAAACCTTCTGCCAATCTTTCGAATCTGTAGCCGTTTGTCACTCTCCATTTCTACTACGGAGTAACTGTTTGACCAAAAAATTATTTTCCATTTCATTTTGTGCTCACACTTGAACGAAATTGAATAGATGTGGCTTTAGGCACAGGTATGCGGTAGTATTGTATAATGGGTTTGAAGCTTATCAAAAATAAAATAAAATAATGCGTCTATTGAAGTAGCCAAGTTTGCCCTCTCTCTTGTGGAAACTGCTCCGTAGGAACTATCTTCCTTTCAAGACTAAAGGATAATTTTCAGGTACTTGTATTTTTCTTTGCTTATTAGTTATGGTGATCAATGCAGTATAAAGTATACTAAGTCCTTACTGAAACATGTGTAGTTCGTTATCCTACCTCTCTTAAAGAAGAACATGTTTGGGTGGATTTCGCTTGTCATTTTTGGTCCAATTTGGACAGTTGTGGCCCTCAATTGCTAGCCTTATGTACTGCTGCAGTTGCCCAGAATTGTAATTTCCCACCTTCCCCACGTGGCGCGATGTTCACGCTTGATGCCTTCCCACGGGCCACGGCATCAAAAGAACACGCCATCCCATTTTGCAGATGGCGTCAACCACGAAGAAAACCCTCCTCTTCACACCTCCTCCGGTATTTCTCTCTCCGCCCAACTTCCTCCGCCTGGCTCCGGAGACCACCTTCTGCGGCCTCCCCTTGAGACGAAACTGCTCGAAGGTACGGATCTCGCTCACGGGCTTCTTTGTGATGCCTTCTAGGGTTTCGAATCTATTTCTCAGAATATGTAGACGATTATCCTTGATTGTGTGCCTATTTGTTAATTTTGGATTGTTCTTTTCCTTCTAGGGTTTCGAATCGATTTCTCAGAATATGTAGACGATTATCCTTGATTGTGTGCCTATTTGTTAATTTTGGATTGTTCTTTTTGCAGGAAAGGTTTACGGATCGCTGGCTCGTGCTGGTAAGGTGAGAGGCCAAACCCCGAAGGTGGCCAAATAGGACAAGAAGAAGAAGCCAAGTGTTAGGGCTCACAAGCGCATGCAGTATGACCGCCGCTTCGTTACCGCCAGTAATCATATTCTTTTAATATTTTAGTTTCTGATGTTTTTCCCCTTCTTGATTTCTGTTGCATGTTAGTATTGATGGTATCATTGTTTCGAAATCATAGAGTACTTATTCTGATTTGTTGCTTTTGTGCCAGTTTTTTAGAATTAGAAATTCCTCTGTTTGCTATGCTTGGCTGGTTTTGATGTTTTTTCCCTTCTTCATTTCTGTTGCATGTTTGCTTTTTCCCCTTCTTGATTTCTGTTGCATGTTAGTTTTGAGGGTCTTGATGTAGGGTTTTCCAGAAATTTCGCAGTTTGGTATACTTGATTGGTTTGGTAAGTGCAGTATTACTAAGTGAGGAGTAAGTAGAAATATAGTCTGATTTGTTTGTGTGTTCAACTACTATTAATATAATAACTTCTAAAGTACTTATTAATATAAGTATGCACATGTTGCAGTGCATTAGCAGACATACAATGAGAAATTAATTGGTAACCCAGTGCTTTCCACCAATTTGCTAATAACTCTTTCCCAAACCCATGAAGTGGAAGCTTGTCAAACTGAGCATTGAGAATTTTCTTGGACTCCGATGCATGAAGAACGTATAGAATCAAAGAACGTATAGAATCAGGAAAATAATTAGGAGAACAACCAACAACATATAACAGAAAGTAAACAGTGATGAAGATACATAACAGATCTGTGCAAACTGAAAACGCAATTCGTCGAAATTTGTGGGAACTTGGTATAACAAAATCACCTGCCCTTTTTCCTTCTTGACTGTCGTTCTCTTCGTGTTCTTCGTCGTCGTTATCATCGCCGTCGTGGCTGCCTTCATCGTCGTCACACACACACTCTCTCTCTAAAATGTTGATCTCTGTAATTGTTTCTCGGTGTAAAACGTAAAGGTAATAAAGTGGTAGGTGGCTGGACTTGTCAATGCCCCTCCTTGTTCATGGTGTCCTTCTCCTCCCTTAGAACTAAAGGGTGCGGCTGTTGAGGTGGTGTTTGCAAATGCCGGATTTGTCTCTTTTGGTATCGTCAACAACTCAATATGGTTCCATAAAATGAATTTCCCTGCTATGTAAATCTTACAATGTGTTTTACCCATTTTGCTCTTGCATCCTCTGCCTCCCTTCTCTCTTTGTGTTTGTTAACATTCATTGCAAAAGCCTATTTTTCAGTCACCATACAATAGTGTCCCATCCACGAATATGTCGCCGACTACTATTCCTTGAGCATACTTTTTTGCTGTAGATTAAACAGACCATGGCATACCTATTCTGTGTTTTTTGAGAGTAGTTCACTTTTTATTCATAGATTTCTGGTCAATTTTTCCTTTTCGTTTGATTTTTGTATTATGTTAATTCCATTTTTGAAAGGCTTGATGCTAAGGAGTCAATATGTTACAGATTGTGAGTGTGTGTGTGTAGCATAGTATGATGGATTTTCTCTTAAAGTAGTTCCCTTCAGTTGGTTTGGGTGCGTGGGTTGTAGAGTTTGGGTGTGGGTGTGTGTTCAATTGCTACGTGGTGGGTCTCTGCGATTGGATGAATCATAGGCTGATCCTGTGGATGAATCTCCTCCTTTTAAGTGAGGAATCAAGTAGTGTTGCTAGGGTATAGGTGTTGTCCATTGATTCAGGGGTGTTAAAGTGTTTTTGTTGTTGATCTGAGGTGTCTAAAATTACACAGAGGTTTTTTTATTTTTTTTATTTTTATTGGCACCCTGTTGTAGAAATGCAGAGGAGTCAGCTGAGCATTTCCTACTTCACTGCAATGCAGCTTGGAGAGCTTGTTCAAGAATAATTGATTTGTGGCATATGCAACAATGGTTATGCCAGATTCATATTACCCCTCATGTCATGTTGGCTGGTTTGCTAATTCAAAATGAGTAAGTGTTGCTTGGATCTGATTTTGTATGCGGTGATATGGTTGTTTTGGCTTGGAAAGACGAAGTGTATATGATTTGCTTTCACACAATGGAACTTGCTACTTAAATAGAACTCGCATACAACATTTGCGCACTATGCTCATCCACATCTATAATATCAGAAACAATCAAAATCGATCTCTACAACGGGCATGACAGACGTGCAAGGCACGTTGCGATGCACCTAAAGAGCAAGGTTGGAGATGACTGGTTTGACTCAAATTGCTAATAAAAGCTGTATGATCAGATATCTTTTGAATTTGAATTTTTCAAAGGTTTTTTTGTAACACTTTGAACTTACAGTAAATGTTTCAGATTTACTATAGTGTACTGAATTTTCTTTTTCCGTGTCATTGCTTTGTTAGAGAAGCAACATTAGTAGTTATGAAGTTTGTTATAAGATGGAAGATGCTGGATGGACACCGAAATGGAGAAGGAACTATGACTTTACTTTTGCTACATACTTACTTTGGATTGTCTATGTAGGATTTTCTTCTGTGAGCTTAGGGGTTCCAATGGCATGGCATGACCGAGTTTTAACGAGGAATTACATGAAAAGCACTCGGAAGTTACTATTCTCTTATTTTTGGGTGTATCCTATTGATATTTTCACCCTCTTTTGACAGGCGGCCTGGTGAAGAGAGTGATGCAGATTCATCCAGGGAAACCAGTAGTGATGGTGGCAGTGAATGTGGTGCCGAAAGAGGAACCAATCATGCTCAGGGTGCGTGGAGCCAGCGCAACAATATGCGTGCAATCGCCCAAAGTTTTAACCGACTTTCAGCTGACAAAGGCGAGATTAGCGACCCACCTGGTTTTCTTTTATTTGAATATTTCGACAGTGCTCCACCATTTAGCCGTGAACCGTTGGCTGATAAGGCAAGTCGCTTTCTATTCCCTAGAAAATTTGCATGTTTTAGCTTGAATGCTCTCTTACCATCATAACATTATGTCACATGTATCCAAAAGATTGCAGTCTTTGCATCTCAATTTCTGATAATTGACTTTACTTTCTTCTCACTTTTTTCCTCTTCATTTGATCAGGTCCATTGACCAGGGTTCTTCATTTTTTTATACTTTGTGCTTGTTCTGCTACTTGAGAACTGTATTTGGGTTTGATCCTTTGTAAGTCCACAACAAGAAATGGGTAAATAATGGATTAAGACAGAGGATTTTTGGTTTGTTGGAAGATTTTCATCTTTGTTATTGGTTATTCACTTTATCAGGATGTATTTTAGTTAATTATCCACTTCCCCTGGGGATGACTTTTCCAGAAGAGTGTTCAAACCATCTTAGACTACTCATCCATTCACTGGTTAAGCTACGTAGGCAAAACGTTTGTCTAATAGTTGTTACCTGTGCCCATGCTCATGCCATGTTGTTTTATCATACTATTAGTGCAAAGTGCTTGTTGTTTATATGAAAAGACAAGGTGTCTAAAATTCATCTTACTGATTTAAGTACAATATTTTCTATCCCTATTTTGGCATTCAATTATCATTGTCCAGAAAATCAGGTGTAGCACGAAGTGTCTATCTCAGTTGCAGTAGTTTGTTCATTGGCGCCCCCCAAGTCCCTCCTCTATGTTAAATGAGCTAATGAACAGGACGGGATGATCACAATAAACTTTTTTTCCTCTGGAAATGTTTTAGAAACCTTGTGTATGTGACTGATCGGTGAACCATGTTCCTTCTTTTGGTTTTTCTTTTTTCAGCTGTGATGCAGACGGAGGGGTTTGAATACATTGAAGGAAAGTTGTCCCTCTGTCCTGACTGAACTCCTGCAGTATGTTGCTAGGATCAGCGAGCCCTCCGCAATTGGCAGCAGCCATGGCAATGAGTCTTTCCTAGATGGCAGCGACCTCAACAGTAGATAAGTGAAGCATCTAGAGTGAAAATTTTCTTTGTACCCCTCTTCAGTTGCTCAGGAGAAGATTTTTTTTATTTTTTTTTGCAAAAAGCTTGTCTACGGTTCAGTGACATTTTCCAGTTCTCAGCTTAGTCGGAGTTGTAGATTTGAGGTTCACTCATTGGTTGTCTTAAAATGTGAAGGTCTCTTCCTCTTGTTAGCAGTTTGTATTACAGTATTCAACACCGTTCAATTATTGAACGGTATTCAACGGGCATGATGGACGTGCCTTGCACGTCGGGATGTACCTAGTAGAAGTTCAATAACCCTGTTTGCATAGGTTATTGCTTGAGCCATAAAAATTCAAATTGGGATAGTTTTCTTATCAATCAGCTACTGTATGTATTAGGTTTTTCCTTCGATCGGGATTATACGCGGATTAGATAGGAAAGGAAAAAGAAGGGTATTGATTTTAACACTCCGCTTTAATTTTACCATTTACACTCTTTTTTTGGGTCTTAACTTGGTGTGAATTTACTATATTGCCACTTCATTTGTGGAAAAGAGAATTTATGAAAGGGTAACAAAGTATATTCACATGAATAAAGACAATGGAGTGCGGATGGTAAAAGAGAGAGTGTGAAAAATGAAAATCACTACCCATAAGCTACAAATATAATATAGGTCCTCCATTTTCAATGCCTGTCTGCTTCTCAGTTCTCAGAACATAGGATCTCATTTATTTAGACGGATTAGTTATCTGAAACTTCCTAATCAATATTTTATAAATGTATTTATTAGCGTTGTGACCGTTCAATGCACTAGACCAAAAAAAAATCACATTGGCGTTTTTTCTGATCCCGTGTATTGAGCGGGCACAACTAGCATAGAACTACCCATCTCATATCGTGTATAACGTCTTGCGCAAAGTCTAGCTCCTCCACATTCGAGGCCGCGAGTTCGAAACTTTGTAGCGTGTCTGTTTTTGTTTGAATGCTGAAACGGTTGAAGTGAAAAAGACTTCTTCAAAATTTGAAGCCAATGGGAGTTGAACCCACCCATTGGGAGTGTAATTTTGTTTGCCCTCCTTAAAAAAGGGTGAACATTACGCTCCTTCTTATTGGTTATTAAATGGTGTAGGTCCCACCTCTGCAATACACTTTTTGATAAAGCATGACATCGTTTGTGGTGAGATCCACACTATTTGTGGTAGGGTCAACACCATTTCAACTAATAGAAAATAGAGTAAAGTTCACCCTATTGAAACAGTACCACAATTCCAACATAAACAATCATACCTATCACACTGGTCCATTCATTTTTTTCGTAATGTTTTAGTATGTTTAAGTTCCAAGTTTTGTGCTCTAAGAAAAATATTCCCTCTGTCGCAATTCTTTTATCCTTTTTGGAGTCCGTGCCACTTTTTAATTGATTATAGCTTGCAATTTATAATGTTTTCGGTGATTCTCAAAACACCGTTTAAAAGATCTATCAAACAAGGTCCATATTGCATATAATCGGTATTAACAATTAAAAGTTATAATTAGTTTTTTAGCCGGTTAGGGTAGGACGATCGAGGGACAATAGAATTGGGACGGAGGGAGTATTTAAAAGTCTCCCCTCTATATCTCCAGACATCATTATCACAAAAAAGAAAAAAAATATCTCCAGACGTTAACTTTTTTTTTTTTTCCCGGGAAGGGCAAGAAGTATTAGTTATTAGTTGTATCTAGTGAGGTTTTGTGCATGAGAGTATATAGGGTGTCTATCATTGGGCTAGTACTCCACTTCGGCCTATTTTGGCCTAATAAGCCCAATGGTTTTTTTTTTTTTTTGGGAAAATGACGGTTAAGGACGTGTTTTGATAATTAATACCCGCCAAGGACATTTTCAGTATTAACAAATGTTCTTAACTTGTCTTTGATGGATATTAATTATCAAAACAAGTCTTGGGCCGTCATTTTCCCTTCTTTTTTTTTTTGTCCATATCAATTTTTTTTCCACATTTGTTAATTCTTCGTCGATTTTAAATCATGCATGGACAAATTAAAGATTTTAGAAAATGCTGTGTCACTCAAACAGAATTGTTTATAATGTGTTCACTATTCATAGGGAAAAATATGAATTCTTTTAGTTCCAGATAAATGTTAAGTATGAATGATGGAATTGGGAACGTTCGCTAAATCTTTAAAAAACAAAAAATAAAAAACGTTACCGAATACACCCAACTAAATTGAAGCTCACCTTCGCCTCGACAAAATTAGCCAAAAACCGGGCGGTGGCTGTGTCATAAGGATCTTGAGGCAAAAGTGGAACTTGTTTCCATGTCTCATCGATGTACTCGAGAATCACGAGGGACTCGAGTATCACTTTTTCGCCATGAACCAGCACCGGCACCTTCTTGTGAACCGGGTTCAGCTCCGAAATCAGAGGAGTCTTGTTATAGATATCTTCTTCAATGTATTCATACTCTACACTCTTAAAAGCCTCAGAGCCCACTCTCAGTGAATATGCGCTTATCCAAAATCCCACAACCTTTACTGCTTGTCTGCTTCCTTGCTCTCCATGAGAGAGAGAGAGAGAGAGAGTGGTAACGAGAATTACAACAAGCGTGACAATAATATAGGTGAAGTCAGTATATATCACAAATCACAAAAACATGTTAAATCTCATCGTCCAAAAGTATTTTGAATGGTCTGAATTTTAGAAGAGTTCTTCCTCTTTCTTAGAAGAACTTTTTTAAAATCCAGATCATTAATTATCGAGACGGACAGTGAGATTGTGTGCTGCGCCGGAGGAGCGATGAAACAGAGTGATTGTTGGGGATAGTCTTTCCCTTTCCACTATCACCGAGTCATGGCCCGTTACAACACCAATAAGCCCAATTTCAAATATCAACACACAAACTTTCCAGCTGGAGGATCAGTCTTAGTTTTCTTCTATTATCATCAATTTTTTTTATTATAATATAAAGTTCTACACTATGCATGAACCGAAAGATATTTCTTTCAAAAGTAGTCCTAGGAGCTCCAAGATGTTAAATCCCAATTGGTCATTAACTTAATAGTAAGTATATCCCGTTAGTTGTATCTGAGGGTTAATTGACCACAATTGTTAAATCCCAATTGGTCATTAATTGAATACTAAGTACATTAGGCTCCGTTCTTTTGGTCTTAACTTAAACTTTAATTTAAATCTAGAAATTTTGTCCTTATTTGAAAATTTTCGCATTTATTGGTTTTGAGCCAAACTTTTGTAGGTTATTGATTTGTCTCGACAAAAGGAATCGGAAGAGTATTTTTTTTTTTTTACTTTTACCCAAGTATTTTGAGAAATAATCACTTTTTAGCAAGAAAATTCACTTTTTACACTAAAAAGTGGTTATTTCTCAAAATACTTGGGTAGAAGTAAAAAAAAATTTACTTTTCCGATTCCTCTGTTGAGACGAATCAATAACCTACAAAAATTTAGCACAAAATCAACAAATGCGAAAAAATTTCAAATAAGGACAAATTTTTTAAATTTAAGTTAAAACCAAAAGAACGGAGCCTTAATCCCGTTAGTTGTATCTGAGGTTTATTGACCACAATTCGTAAGATACAAAATGTGTCAAAATCCATTTTAAATAATGAATGAGAATTATCTCATTATGGAAATTGAAAAAGCCACGGGATGCGCGCGCTCGCCCTCACAGAACATCTAGATGAGACTGGGGCCGGGGCCAAGACTCAGGATTCATGTCTGGTCTAGGTTAGTGTGAAATTAATTGTGCTTTATTAGGTCTGAATCGTTCACGTGTGGATGATCCAGTTGCGGAATCAATTGTGCGTGGCTGATTAATGCTGGGTTGATTGCCCAAATTAAGACTCACACCCAGATTAAGACTCGTGTTTTTATTCAAATCCTAGAGTTAATAGCTGAATCAGTTTTTTCTCCAAAATTGAATACCCCAAATTCAATTCCCGATATTAAATATTATGTATTGATTGTATAGGCTCCTCCTATCTCTATTATAAAACAGAAGGATGTGAGGACAAGTTATTGGAACGGCTTAGATTCATTTGATCCAAATGCTGTAGTGCACTCTCCCACTTTCAGGTTAAGTGCCTATGGTTTTCACCTAAATCACACAACTGTCATCCCCTTTCAACCGGGATGCGTAGTGCCGTAGGCACATGCTAACACTAGTAGTTATATAAAGAGGGTACTTGGCTTAGTACACCACTTCTTCTTCTCAAATCCTTCTTCCTTCCAGAGTGAGAGTGCAAATATATTCGATAGACAGTTAAAGGCGATGCTCTTACGGCTGAGTGAGACGAGTCAACCCTAGGAGATGAACACCGACAGAATCTCCAGCACTTGTGAGGCGGCAAATTTGTTTTAAGGCACTGTGTGAAACACGGGCCTTGGTTTGAATTTCTACTACTCTTTTACAATTTCAGTCTTGCTTGATTCCGTTACTGTAATTTTTGTTCTTATTATTTAATTCTAGAAATTAATAAATTGTTTATTGTTCTTTTCCTCACTGTTTTGCTATATGTGATTGTAGAATTTTTGTTTTATTATTAATTTTTTTCACGAAAAGTCTGGGGATATTATTAAAATGAAGAATGGTCTGAAGACCTAACATCATAAAGGGTAAGATTAGCTAAATGTTGGGGGACAGGACTCCTCTAATTTTCTAATGTAGCACCTAATAGAGATTGATTAGCCAACGAATGGGCTATCCTATGAGTGAACGTTTAACATATTTAAAGAGACAAAAGGAAAATAATGGGAGAAGCTCTAAACAATTCAAAAGAATAGAGCTATAATTGGAGAAAAATTTTCCTGCTTGAGTAAGAGCTTGAATAACCTGGAGAGAGTCACTTTCAATAATAATTTTTGTTAAGCTATATAGGCAGTTAAACAGGCCATGAATCGGTGTGTTCGTTTTTGGTCAATAAAGTCTTGCAACTAATATTAGGAGGCGAGAGAGAGAGAAACGGGTCAGAAACAGGGCTTTTATGGGTATGGCTTGAATCATATTTGACCCACCCAAATTCACACTGCCTTCTGTTGACCTATATTGAACCCATGGCTCATTGCAACCCATCTGTTTGCCACCTTTAATAAATATGTATGTATATGCTAATAAATATTAAAGAATGTTTGTTAAGGAATTAAGGAGCACTATTTAACTGTATTTTTACTACAGAACCCGTGCAAATTGCAAAGTGCAATTTTTTGTCACATAATCCTTCAAAATGCCATGCACTTCTGCTCTCAATCTTCACATTGCGCTCAAGCTTTCAATTCTCGCGCTCACAAATTTTAATAATTTAGGATGTGATTTAAAATTGCTTTCAAGGTCGCACTCTTGCTCAAGTACACACACGAAAATTATATTACTTATGTGCAAACCAACACGGAAAGGAATTAATATATTGCTTAAAGATAACTAACTCTTCCAACATTTTTAGGGACAAAAATATTACTCCCTCCGTCCCTAAATAAGTGTCCGGCGCGTAAAACTAGGTCTTACAAAAGATGCATGTTTTTCGTTAAAAAATCTAATTTTTTTCCACAATCTAATAGAACTCATTGCCATCTATTGATTTGTGAAAAAAAATTAATTTTTTTAACGAAACAAATGCATTTTTTTAAAAGCCTAGGTTTGTGCGCCGGACATTTATTTAGGGACGGAGGGAGTACTATTGTTCACATATAATAAATTTTTACTATCTAGCCAACAACCATCCACTGAGATGAGACCCAAAATCTGATGTAGCCCAATTCTGTAACGACCCGGATTTTTGTCCATTTTTTTTTTCGAATAAAGAAATTATTATTTTTAGTCTATAGTAAATGCTAATTATGTAAAGGTATAATTTGATTTAACTAGAACCTATATTAATTTTTTTTGTAACTATTATACCTTACAGATATGTATATACTTATCCCTATCTCCTCCTAACTCAATCTTTCCACAACCTAACATATCTCATCCCATAAAATTTGGGATTCCTCTCACCCATTACCGGGCCTCCTCTCATCCCTTTGAAACCTCCCATATCTCTCCACCACTCCCCTATATTACTCCACCACTACTACAAAACCAAATCCATCTCCCCATCCTTTTCGGCTGATATAGAGTGAGAGAAAGAGAGGGAGAGCACCTCTCTCGGCTTCCCCATCCCCCACCGTCGGATCACCACCGAACCGCCACCACCTCTCACGGCAGCCACCTCCTCTCTCCAACACCGGACTCCTCCACCTCCTCCGGCCTGTACCCACCACCGCCCCACCTTCCATGACCCGCCATATCAGCCGTGGGTGTGAGCACAGTGCACACGCCGAAGGTTTCGGTGTACGCCGCGCCGCGGGCCCCGACGGAGTACCGCCGGACACCACCTCGAGATTCTGGAACCACCGCAGCGATCTACGGACACCGTACAATACTTACCCGGACTTAGAATTGCATTTGAGGTAGTTTTCCGGAAACCCGTAACTTAATCTGCGTTTTAATGGATTATAGGGCTAAAGCTTAAAGTTTGCTGAAGGTGGTAACCTGTTTTTAATTAATAATTACTGTTTAGTCCCGTTTCTATTAAATTTCAGTCCTGTTATGTTGAATAATTAGTCTTATGCCCTGTGAAAATCGTTCCAACAATTTTGATGGTGAAATCACTGTTGATAATGAAATGTTGATTGTTACGTGAAATTTTATACTTGTTATTTATTTCAACTATCATTATGATTATATGTACATTGTTCCGACTCTTGATCTATGTGCTAAATTGGACCCTAGAGACATGGGGTGGTATGCGAATAGATTTCACATAGACGATGCTGAGTTAATGGAAAAATGGTGAATGGTTGGAGTTGTGAAATTGTGGAATTGTGATTTGGGCCATAGCGATGGCAAGGGTGACCTGTTGGGCCCTGGATTGAAATGGGTTACCTGCGGGGCCCGGTGATGCTATTGTGGTGACCCTAACGTATGGTACGCCATGGGAAGTTCCAAAGGGTAATCGTGCCTTGCAAGGCCAGCAAGGGGGATTGTCCCATGACACGGTCATAGTTAGTGGCTTAGGAATGGTGCGACCCTAATGTACGATACGTCATGGGATGACTCGATCCTCCTGTTATGGTCTTAAGTGAGAACATACTCGGTACATAACTTAGATGCGCTCACCTAGGACCCTGGTGCAGGACAAGCAAGAGGAAGGGTGGACCCATGAGACGGTTGTAGTTAGCGGATGTGGGAGGAAAGGACCTTGTGGAGAGGATCCTTAGATTTCATGTAAGACAATGGATAGTAAAGAAAAAGACAATGTGTTGTTATTCTGTATCTTCTGTGAATTGTTATATTGTTGATCTGCATATTGTGGTATTGGGTTTTAAGATTTCTACTTAGTGAATTATCACTCAGGATACGTTTGTATCCTGGCAAATCGTTTGCTTCGGCGATCAATTTGCCAGAATGTGCAGGATTCCACAGTGGAGCAGTTGATACAGGTGGAACCCTGGAACGGAGTCTGGGCCAACGTTGCTTGGAATTCGTGTCAAAACTAGAGTTGCTCTGGAGTTGCTTTTGTTAAATAAATGTACATAGATTTTGTATTATTTTGAAATTGTAAATTTTGTATAAGGATAAATAGGGGCCTAGAAGTTTGTAAAATTCAGCATATTTTAAGAGTAATGCGCCCGAAATTCCTTGGAAAATCGGGGCGTTACAACATGGTATCAGAGCATAGGTTCAACCCTCGGCCTTGGGTAGATTGGGTAGATCACTTTCCGAGAGCGTAAGCCTAAATAGTTAAGTGTTTATCTTATTTATTTATTTTATTTTATTTTTTTAAATAAATAAAATAAAATTTTTTTTTGGCATTCTACCTAAGTATAGCTTTTAAAATTTTTATTAGCCGTTGTGATTTAGACTCCAAAGAAGTATGTAATCAACGTTGACTCTGATAAAAAAAAAAACTTTCTTTTCTTGGATAGATCGTGACTGAAAATAGGTTGGATAGGATAGGTCCATTATGAGAACGTACCGTGAGAAAATATAGGTTGTACATGTTGACTAATGTTTAGGCTTTATGTGTTATGTGCCTAACTATTGTATATCTATTAAATAGGAACTGGCTAGTTGTACTTTAATGTCATATAATTTTTATTTTTATTTAAAAAAAATCATCATTTGCTGTCCTTACCTTGGAACTAAAATTTATTTGTTGCGATTTTCAAAATCTTTGCACACTATTCTTTTGGAGAACCAAATAGTTAGGAACCCCCTAGCCAAGAGAAATAGTGTTGAAACCACCGACCAAGACACCAATGTAGACGATAAGGCTGCCACCCCAACAACAATGCTAACATCGATGTCAGAGTTAACATACACCCCGACGCAATATCAGAGAATCTAGCAAGTCAACAACTGCTACGAACGATCGCCACCGCGACTACTTCGACACCCCAACCTCAAGCACCGTAGGCCCCTCAAAATAGTAGATCAACGAATAAAGCATGATGTCGTCAGAGGTTCACTATCGCCAACTAGCTACATACAATGCAAATGGAATATGGCGGCACCATCGTAGTCGAGAAGCTGCTTGAAGTCATGAACGTCCAAGAAGGTGGTGATAATTTTCTTGCAAGAAGGTTCTATTCTTTTAAGGGGGATAGAAGAGACTACTGACAATCGAACATATAGTTTCCATTCTCGACTGATCAATCATATTCTAACCGATCACTATATTAGGCTTGCAAAAAAAAAAAAAAAAAATCTTCTTCCTTCGAAATCACCTTCGTAGTGACCCTTCATTTCTGGAGCTACGAATCCAACTAGAACGTAAATTATTGAGATTCTTATATATTTTCCAAATACAAAATTCTTTATGACACGTCTCTTTGGGTATCCCTCACAATTTTCATGTTTCAAATTTTTTTGTTGTAGATAAGATTACATGGTGACGAGCTTATTGGCCCATTTGAGTATGTTAATAACATTCCTGATCACTCGTATGTTTGCGTACTTCATAATCCTTCGATGATTTATAATACTAGCACCGATTTTGGTGATCCTTGTTTGCTCAATTAAGTGTCTGGATAAGACCACTCATTTTTTTTCCCATTCCTCTTGACTCTCTTGCAAGCCATCACCTTTAAATATCTCTCTGCCATTCAAAACCATAACTTTGTAAGCCCGAACCAATTTCATTCGTTGGAGTTTTCAATTACCTGAATACTTGTATATTTTGGTGATGCCCCTCCCCTTTTGAGTTGTGTGATCACTCTTGATTGGCAGGATTCGATCTTTGAAATAACTATGGCTTGTACTACTTTCGAAGGGCTGGTATCCTACATAGCTCTACATTTGAAACCATTTTACAGATACCCAAAATTCGATACTTGTTCTGAAACCCTTGGCCGACGTTGTTCAATATTACCGTGTCTTTGATTTTTCATCTGCTTAACCTAGCTCATTAACCATTTGCAGAATCTTGTTGGAATAGACTCACACCTTTAATATGAACCTTTGCATACAAAAGTATCACGTTCTTCCAAGCAAAGGTGTCTCTGCCACATTCGTATATCTACCCTTGAGAAACCACTATTATGGTCATGTAATTTTCAATTTAGTTGTCTTTTATTAACATGATCATAGCCACCTTTAAATTCTCGGTTTCCTACTCAATCTTGAATATACTAATTCTACTGCACTCTTCGGAAGACGATTTGTTCGCCTTGCACTAATGGTCTAGCCTTCAAACAATTTCACGTCAAAGAGCTCTCAAGTTGAGGACTCTTCGATTTGTTTTCGAAATAGGGACCCAACTTTCTAGAGATGACCGAGGAAGCGAAGGTGATACGACAATGACTTCTGACCACTCAGACTCAACCAATTAATGAATTATATCGACAAAAGGACCATATCGTTGACTTTTGATGCAATATATTTATTTTAGATTAAGCCGTGACTTGATATCACTCGTTTTGGAAAGAGGGAAGATGCCGTCATCATACAATGGATAGTCCGAAATTTTGCAAAGATGAGGAGAGGTGGCTCGTCGCTTAAAACTACAGCCACGAATCGCAAAGATGTTATGCTGAACAACGACATAATTTTCAAAGCCACTATTATAGATTTCATCGTAGAGAGAAGAACATACAAGACAAGAGTGTTCGCTTAGTCTGAGTTCGCAGCCGACCTCAGCAAAAAGAGAGCAAGCTTGAAAGCAATCATCTGCGATAACAATTAGCGATTGTTCAATACAAGAGGCACAATCTAATTTCGAGGACGAAATTGTTTTAAGGGGGATAGGTTGTAACGACCCGGATTTTTGTCCATTTTTTTTCGAATAAAGAAATTATTATTTTTAGTCTATAGTAAATGCTAATTATGTAAAGGTATAATTTGATTTAACTAGAACCTATATTAATTTTTTTTGTAACTATTATACCTTACAGATATGTATATACTTATCCCTATCTCCTCCTAACTCAATCTTTCCACAACCTAACATATCTCATCCCATAAAATTTGGGATTCCTCTCACCCATTACCGGGCCTCCTCTCATCCCTTTGAAACCTCCCATATCTCTCCACCACTCCCCTATATTACTCCACCACTACTACAAAACCAAATCCATCTCCCCATCCTTTTCGGCTGATATAGAGTGAGAGAAAGAGAGGGAGAGCACCTCTCTCGGCTTCCCCATCCCCCACCGTCGGATCACCACCGAACCGCCACCACCTCTCACGGCAGCCACCTCCTCTCTCCAACACCGGACTCCTCCACCTCCTCCGGCCTGTACCCACCACCGCCCCACCTTCCATGACCCGCCATATCAGCCGTGGGTGTGAGCACAGTGCACACGCCGAAGGTTTCGGTGTACGCCGCGCCGCGGGCCCCGACGGAGTACCGCCGGACACCACCTCGAGATTCTGGAACCACCGCAGCGATCTACGGACACCGTACAATACTTACCCGGACTTAGAATTGCATTTGAGGTAGTTTTCCGGAAACCCGTAACTTAATCTGCGTTTTAATGGATTATAGGGCTAAAGCTTAAAGTTTGCTGAAGGTGGTAACCTGTTTTTAATTAATAATTACTGTTTAGTCCCGTTTCTATTAAATTTCAGTCCTGTTATGTTGAATAATTAGTCTTATGCCCTGTGAAAATCGTTCCAACAATTTTGATGGTGAAATCACTGTTGATAATGAAATGTTGATTGTTACGTGAAATTTTATACTTGTTATTTATTTCAACTATCATTATGATTATATGTACATTGTTCCGACTCTTGATCTATGTGCTAAATTGGACCCTAGAGACATGGGGTGGTATGCGAATAGATTTCACATAGACGATGCTGAGTTAATGGAAAAATGGTGAATGGTTGGAGTTGTGAAATTGTGGAATTGTGATTTGGGCCATAGCGATGGCAAGGGTGACCTGTTGGGCCCTGGATTGAAATGGGTTACCTGCGGGGCCCGGTGATGCTATTGTGGTGACCCTAACGTATGGTACGCCATGGGAAGTTCCAAAGGGTAATCGTGCCTTGCAAGGCCAGCAAGGGGGATTGTCCCATGACACGGTCATAGTTAGTGGCTTAGGAATGGTGCGACCCTAATGTACGATACGTCATGGGATGACTCGATCCTCCTGTTATGGTCTTAAGTGAGAACATACTCGGTACATAACTTAGATGCGCTCACCTAGGACCCTGGTGCAGGACAAGCAAGAGGAAGGGTGGACCCATGAGACGGTTGTAGTTAGCGGATGTGGGAGGAAAGGACCTTGTGGAGAGGATCCTTAGATTTCATGTAAGACAATGGATAGTAAAGAAAAAGACAATGTGTTGTTATTCTGTATCTTCTGTGAATTGTTATATTGTTGATCTGCATATTGTGGTATTGGGTTTTAAGATTTCTACTTAGTGAATTATCACTCAGGATACGTTTGTATCCTGGCAAATCGTTTGCTTCGGCGATCAATTTGCCAGAATGTGCAGGATTCCACAGTGGAGCAGTTGATACAGGTGGAACCCTGGAACGGAGTCTGGGCCAACGTTGCTTGGAATTCGTGTCAAAACTAGAGTTGCTCTGGAGTTGCTTTTGTTAAATAAATGTACATAGATTTTGTATTATTTTGAAATTGTAAATTTTGTATAAGGATAAATAGGGGCCTAGAAGTTTGTAAAATTCAGCATATTTTAAGAGTAATGCGCCCGAAATTCCTTGGAAAATCGGGGCGTTACAAATTCACCCATTTGTCCAGCCCAGCCGACTTGCCAAAAAGAGAAGTTCAAAGTCAGCGTGTTTTTCGGCTTTGTTTGGTTGCCATTTTACATTAGTTTTAATTTTATTTTTCAATCATTACCCTATATCTTTCTCCAATCATTATCCTATATCTCCAATTATTAATTTCATTTCTTTTTCTATCTCTCTCCAATCATTACCCCTCTCTCCAATCATTACCTTATTTTTCTCTCCACCCACTACCAAAAATAAACTAAACTAAACTGTCAACAAAACAAAGCCAAATTACTCAAACTTCTGGCCAGTTCATGCGCACATTGTCTAATTGTGGGGAACCGATCCCATCCACCCCTTGCGGAGGTCCCAATTAGTTAGGGTAAAGCACTACATGGATTGGACCCAAAAGAGTTGATAGTACCTGATAGGGTTTTAAACCATAAATTTTAGGATGGAGCAAACTATTAAGTTTCGGGTTTGGATCACTAGGCCAACTCCTTGGGGTTAATTTCAAAATAAGTGTTATGAAGAAATTACGTACCAAAAAAATAGGTGTTATGAAGAAATTTGACATGATATGCCCACACCATCTTTAGAAGGCCGAAAAATTCCTTCATTACACGTACTTTTGTTAGAAGCGATCTCCCATCCATACTATGTCGTATTGCTGGCATTGTTTTTGTGAGAACCCCTCGATAAGGAACAAGTGGTGTAATCTAAAAAAGTCTAATTAAATTTAGATTTTAACTATTTTAAAATCTAATTGATTCAAAAAAAGAAGATAACTTAGAATTTGATAAATCCTATTAACCACGGATTAATAAAATCTATTATTTTCCTTTCAATTGCCATGCATAGCACGGGTTGATGCTAGTCGATATTTATCGTGAGGCTTCTCTAAATCTCGCTAACGAATTCAAACTTGAAATCTTTTCGTCTATCTTTTACTTTTCCCTCGAGTTTTGGACTAATTTTTAAATGTTTTCTTAAACAAGAAAATAATCAAATTAATCATTGCTTAAACGCTGATATTATTTTCTCTTTTTGAACTTTTTCGAATTCGATCAGTTTATGTTTTTATAGATATTCAGTTTCCCATTTAGACCAATCATGAACTAGATGCTAAAACAATTCAGTACGGACATTTTTTTTTCCCGGGCAAACGGAAATTCAATTCAATACAGACATTAACACACTATAAACATAAACATAAAGGATGTAGGTCCGCAGTAGTGTTTGTCCAAAACGGTGTGCCTCATTTATATCATTCCTGCATTTCTTGCTCTTTTACTAAAAAAAAATTCAATAGGAACAGAAAGCACGTAAAAAAGTCAAACACCAACGACATCCCGAACTCAGTAATTGTATATATTTTTGCCTCTTATTAGTACTGATCGACGACTATTTGATTAACTTTTGTCAAACCAAATCAATGCTTCATTCACGCGGTTGACAGGTTCGAACGGCGAGTTGTAGCCGGCAACAGTGTAAGGCACAACGCCACCACCATATGTTTTCTCAATGGCTGATTCCCAAGGGGTGCCCTTCAGGCTTTCTCTCAATGAGGTCACTTGCGAAGGAATGTCTGTACTGTTCAAGAAGCCTCCGAATCTCCCAACGGCAGCGTACTTGCGCTTGGGGAGCGTCACCGGGCGAACTTGATCGGCGACAGGAGGGCTGATCTTCTGGTACTTTTGTGGCAAGTAGAAGTAGACGGTGAACGATGAAGTGCTTGAAGGTCCGGTAGTATTTGATGGATTTACATCGATCAAAACGGGAGCGGTCATTTTGATTTCCGCCAACTGTTTGTTTTTTCCCAAAAAGTAGGCGAAGAGTCTGCGTGCCATCAAAATTCAAACGTGTTAGAAGATGATCGATAGCTCGCAAACATTAATGAATTTGGTCTGGAATATCAATCCCATAGACAATTTGTTTCAGCAACTGTTCAAAGAAAGAAGAAGTGAGAGAGAGGGAGAGAGAGATGCTTACATTTTGAAGCCTTTGCCGGATCCATCCTTGTAGGAAGTTGAGTTGATCTGGGGACTGGACACCCACAGAGCCCTCTTGTAACTTCGAATCTCATAATCCTTTTGGCTTTCAATCACCTGGTAAGGAGGGCACTCGAATTTTTTGCAGTTTGGTGGCACTTCAAATCCCTTGGGCTTGGATTTAGCCTTTCCTTCACATAGCATCATCGAACCAAACAGGGCCATAGCAATTAACACTAGAGCAAAATCTTTTCTGACCAACCCCATTTTTCCTTTGAAATATTTGTGGAGACTGAAGAGTTGTTTGGTTCATATATATACACAGTGGAATGCTGTATGAATTAGTTTACGTTATGTAAACTCTCTCAAAATAGTAACTACTTCAATCTTACATCGGAAAAAAATTAAATAGAAAAAGATTTTCTGAATCTGAGTCCCCACCCCAAATTAATAAGGTCAACAAAAAAATAAAGGATAAATTAAATATTATTCCCAAATCTTGCACTTACTTGAGTTTTAGTTTATAACATCGTAATGTGTTATGTCATCCTGTAATTGCACGAAACCCTGATTTTTGTGTATATATATATAGGGTATCAATATTTTCCATATTCAGTTGATTGAAAATTTGAAACGCATATATTTGTAGTTTTGACTGGGATTGGTTACGTATTTTGAGGGATTCGCACACATTTATGGAACTTCTTGGATAATCAGTGGCGGCTCCATGGTTTTAGTTTAGCGATGACAAAAACATAGAGAATTTTTTTGGATACACAACTCTATATAAAAAGAAATTTTTTATTATGATTGAAAATGAATTGTGCTTAATTTATTTTATTTTTTTGAGTTATATTATCAACATACTCACAAATTTAAGTGAAGTTTTTTTTTTTAGATTGACTACTCATGAACAATTCAGTGTCTAACAATGTGAAAAAATATGAAAGAAAAATCAAATTATATGTAAAAAGTACAAAATTTTAGTACATTTTTCGAGTCCAAGGGGTTCGCTTAAACCCTCTAGACTCCATGTGGAGCCGCCCCCCCGGATAATACCCTATTGAATAGTAGTCGTTTGAATTCTTGGAGGCTAGTTGTTGTAATTTCATAAAAAATGTGAACCCAAAAATGTCATGAAAAGAGAAATTAATAGTTCAGATTCACTTTATGTGATCTAAACCACTGATTTCTTTTTTCGTGATATTTTCGAATTAATTAGGATGAGCTTTCTGCTTTCATTTCAGGGTGTTGTTTTTGCTCCTCACCTTGATAACAGAGATCTGGCACTTTCTATATCCAAAAGTTACGGGCTACCTTTCCAACCCCCGATTGAATTCGAGTCCTGCTACATACACAGACAATCTGTGCACAAATTTCGTTGTGAGGCCCACCATGGGTCCCACACAAATCATCCGAGCCGTTCATTAAATATAAAATATTTTTTTGAGGGTCCCCGTAAAAATTTTTTTTGAGGGTCCCCTTAAAAATTAAGCTCAATCCAATACCTATAAGTGTTTCATCCAACCATCTAACTTTTCATTCAGATTTCCGGATAATGAAAAGTTATAAGGTTGGATCGAGCACCTATAGGTATCGGATTGAGCTTATTTTTCACGTGGACCCTTGAAAAAATGTTTTACATTTAATGAACGGCTCGGATGATTTGTGTGGTACCCGTGGTGGACTCCACACCGAAATCTGTGCACAATCTGTGCACAAATTGTATGTGTGTAGACTTCCCAGCAAGCACAACTCTAGGCTTGGCCCGTCTCACTTTTTTCTTTTTTCTTGTTTCTCGGCTCACACACACACACACACCCCAAACATTAAGCATAATAGCATATAATACCAACAGGACGCACTAATATAACTTTATTTCTATCTCTATACCTTCAATGTATAATGTAAGTGTCGCATTCCCTCCATCCCTTTTTAAGAGTCACATTTCGTAAATTCATTTTTTTAAGGAAATATCATCATTACACTGTAAAAGTTATAATTTTTCCTACTTATCCTCTATGAAAACATCATCATTACACTTTTACTCACTAACTTTTCAAAATAGAATCTACTTTTAGGGGCAAAATATAATGTATCAACTTTTACTTACTAACTTTACAAAATGGACACTTATTAAAGAATAACACAAAATAAAATACTGAACTCTAAAAAATGAGATAGAAAGAGTAAATTAGAGCATACCACTTTTGCCATGACTCAAAAGTTCAAAAGATGGTACAAATAACCGAAATATAATCGTTGAGCCTGTTGCACTGTTCAAACTAAATGTTCTTGTTTTTTACTTTTCTCTGCTTTTTTGTTGAGCTTTTCGTTATAAATTGTGGGGTTAATCATTTGTCTCGACGAGAGAAGATAGAAAAGTAAAAAATTGTGACTGATGATAAAAATTTATATAAGATGGCATTTTAGACCAAAAAAAAAAAAGAGACAGCTATTTGATATTTTTTTTCGTTTTAATAAACTCTTTTGGTTTTAGGTATTACTTTTTACTTTTTAAACTTCACTTGTCAAGATCGGATCAAAAAAATATGATGCAAATCTAACAATATTCATAAAGACAAACTTAAACACACAAAACAAAAATAAAAGGGAAATTTATAGAAATGGTCCTTCTAGTTTCACCCGAGTCTCATTTTCATCCTCCAAGTATTAATTGCAACTCTTTTAACCTTCAAGTTTGGTTTTCTTACCAAGTTGGTCCAATTAATAACATTTGTCAGCCAAATTGGATCGAAAAAATAAGATTGATGGCAGTTTGGACGTTGCAGTTCGTACCAAATTGGTCCAATTGATGATGTCTGCCCTCAATCTGATTTTTTTGGTCCAGTTTGGCTAACAAAAGTTATCAATTTGACCAATTTAGTATGAAACCAAATTTGAAGATCAAAAGAGTTGTAATTAATACTTGGAGGACGAAAATGAGATTCGAATGATGATGACACCACACTTGATTATTTTTCTCTAGAACCACCCTCATTTTTCCTCCTAAAAGTTAAAATGTAAAGCACCACACTATTAGAATTTGATAACCAAACCACACTAGATTATTTTTCCACTTGAAAGTTGAAACCCACTCCACTCTTTGAAGAAAAATATTTATTTGGTGGTCTTGGAGCAAATACCCCTAAACACCGTACATTTTCGTGGAGGCTTATCACTAAATGTATGTGAATTCTCTAAATCGATGCAGCGAATAAACTAACTTCAAACAGCCAACTTCAATCCCACAAATCAAAACAGAAAATATATGCGAGGCACAAGATTTACGTGGAAAACCTTAAACGGGAAAAAACCACAGCAATGAATCATGCACTAAAATCATTGTATGATTACAAGTAATTCTTACTCAGTGTTCGGGTATCCCCACCACGAATCCTAAGACCTACTTGCCAAATCCACGTTCATCGTACCTCTGCATGATCACCGTATCTTGAATCCTCAAATCTTCCAAACGATTGCCTTTCTAACTCTAAATCCTCAAGCCTTCCAAACGATTGCCCTTCGAACTCCATGAAGGGACTTGTAGGAGTGACCGATTGTTGATGAGATCGAAAAGCAAACCCTTCAGAGATGTTTGTCTAAGATCGAAGTGTGAGACTCTGAAGTACAAAACCAACCCTAGCAGCCAATCCTATTTTCTTTTTAGAATCACAGCATTCACGATCAATCTTGGCAGCGTAAACTTTTTGGCCTCAAATGGTCATCTTTATATCTTAACTAGGTTCATCGCGACCAGGGCCGGCCAGGGGGTAAGCCCCGCAAGCCGGCCGGCTCGGGCAACCCCCGGGGGCAACCAAAAAAAAAAAATACGTATACAAAAAAAAAAAAAAATCCAGCATAAAATATATTTAGGGGCATCATCCAAAAAATTTTGTACAAATTTTTTTAAAAAAAGTAAAATATGTATGGTTTCCACCCACTTGAAAAAATTATGATACTTAAGAAAATTAGGAGGGCGAAGAGAGGTTTTCTATACCTGGGGTAAATAACAGATAAAAAAAATTAGGAGGGCAAATTATTAAGAGAGAAAATTAGGAAGGCTATCAGATAAGAAGAAAAAAAGAAAAGGGACACTATAGCCAAAACGAGAAGGGACGGGATTGTGCGAAACCCTTACTCTGATTTGCCCCCAAATTTACCTGGTGTAAACCCTTACTCTGATCCTGTGAAGAAGTTAAGAACAATACCGAATGCCAACGCTTGATTGTGCGAAGCTGTTTTCTTTGTTTTGATCGAGACTTAAGAGTAGATTCAAGCCCAAGGTTCTCTCTCTACTCTCTAGTCTTTTAAGACCAGACTTTTTGTTTCTCTTTTTCGGTAAGTGAACTTATTTTTTTTATTTGGTTAGTGGAGCATAATAAATTAGTATAGTTGGTCGTAGTAGTGGAGCATAAAAAATTAGTATAGTTGGTGGTAGTGAACTAAAGTGGAGCATAATAAATTCATAAGAAAAAATAAGTATGAAATCTGATTCATTTCATACATGCACACTTCTTTGTTCTAAACCGGTATTTGCAAAAAAAGAGTTGTTCAAAGAAAGAAGCAATTTGATGAGAATGTGGGAGATGATGCCAATAAAAGTCTATCACCAGAAGATTGTTTAAAATTTTTCTATTTCCTCCACATCATAGGTCAAGCTCTTGCATCACTTAAATTTAAGAAATACTAGCCCCATATTGATTATTCGTCGGTTTCAGATAAAATTGCCATACCTAGATACCTAGAGCTAAGGTCGGTCAATGCAAAATAGTGAAGAAATTGAGAGGAAAACGGTTCATTAACGTTTAATTGATAATGATCGAAAAGAAAGGGAAAGAAGCCATTAGATATAGCCAACTAACGTTCTATAGATCGAGAGTTCTATTATCTGATAATGATACTTGACTTGCCAAAGTCTTTGCTGTATGGAGTAGTCTTAGGAACATATATAGCCACCAGTAATTGCAAGATTTTTTTGAATGAGCTAGGCAGGCCCACATTGTTAATTATATAAAACAAAATAGAGACTATTCTTGTCTTCTCTGATAATGACCTATATTGGCTTTTTCCAAGTCTTCGTCAATTGCTTTATGGAGTCCAAGGAATACAGCCATGAGGGATCACAAGACTTTTAAACGAAGCAAGGCAAACACACATTGGAAAATGGAACCAGCACGGAAAGATGGGACCAGAATGACAATGATCTATATTGGCTTTTCCAAGTCTTCGTCAATTGCTTTATGGAGTCCAGGGAATACGGCCATGAGTGATCACAAGACTTTTTGAACGAGGCAAGGCAAGCACACATTGGTAAACGGAACCAACACGGAAAGATGGGGCCGGTTTGAGCAATTTGAACTTTATGAAGCAATCGTTGGATTTTTGTTTAACGTGAAATTCAAGAGTGTTGCTGAAGAGCAATTGATGGAGCATTGCACTAAACTATAAAGTTTCTTGGAATACAATCAACATATTGATATTCACGAGAAGGAGTTATTCCAAGAACTTAGACATTTGAAAACAATATTGCCGAGAGAAGTAACAAAATCAATCGACATCCTTGATTTTATAATGTCTTATTGGAAAGATGGCGGTTTCCAAATGGTTTGGGTTGCTTATCGAATTTTGTTGACTATTCCAATCATAGTTGCTTCGGCTGAGAGGAGTTTTTCGAAGTTAAAGTTGATAAAAACTTATCTTCAGACTATCATGTCACATGAAAGATTAAGTGGATTGGCTATGATATCAATTGAAAATAAGTACTTGGATAAGTTAAAGCATGATGATCTGATAATTGAAGAATTTGCTTCAAAAAATACAAGAAGTTATTTTCTTTGAATATGATCGTGTTAATCATAAAGCACTATACCTGGGTGATGTAATTCAAGCTAAATGGACTATATAATCTTGTTTTTTTGTTCTTTTTATTTTAATTTTTTTGTATGTCTTTTTTTTTTTTAATACTTAACACTAGTGGGCAACCAAGCGGAAGGTCGGGCTTGGACAACCCATATGTCGGGGCCGGCACTGATCGCGACATGCGAGGCACGTCTGTCATGCTCCCGCGGGGATTCTTTTTGGTTGTTCCTGATATTATAGTTGCAGTTGATCATAGCAAATTAAAGTTGTATGCATTAGTTTGATCAAGTGTTTGATCATAATTAAGTAGCTGTCTGCATAAGTCATGGTTTACATATGTTCTTGCGTTTTGTGTCTAATTGCACAACTTTGGCTATAGGTTTTTCTATACAACTGCAAAAGGCCTAGCATCAAAGTAGAGTTCGTGCAAGTTAGACAAAGCAAAAGTGTTTGGCAAAAGGTTGAGAAGCTTTGAAGGTAGAAAACACCTTATATTCCCTTCACTCCCTCATGACACGTAAGCCACTTAATGGAAAAGGTCAAATGACCCTTCTACCCAACCAACCAAGCACAATGCCCCTCCAATTGAGGAGCATAATTGTCCCAATTGCCCTAAAATTACCAAGCGAAGAAATCAGCCAAACTGATTCTTTTTTAGGAGGAGGAGATATCAGAAATGCAACTTATATTGATAAAATCTTATAAATATACAAAATGCGTAGCCATGGGCATAAAAAACAACAGATACAATAATTGACAGAAAAGGTTGGAGACCATCAATCCTCTAAAAAAACAAGAAAACAAAAGAAAAAAACATACTCCCTCCGTCCCTTTTTAAATGTCCTGTTTCGTAACTCCAACTTATTAAAAAGACATCATCATTTTACCTTTCACATCAACTTTTTCCTCCACTTTCCCTACTTACCCATCATCATTACACTTTTACTCACTAACTTTTAAAAATAGAATCTACTTTTAGGGACAAAATAGACAATTCACTAACTTTTACCCACTAACTTTACAAAATGGACACTTATTAAGGGACAGCCCAAAATGGAATACTGGACTGTAATAAAGGGACGGAGGGAGTATTAAAAAGCCGCTAAAATGACAGTTGCAATATATGTTGGAGCCACTGATCCTTTCATGGATGTGGCTGGAGGAAGTTGGAGGAATCACATCGTCGTTTGAGCTCACCGTCCCTTCGTGTAGACCAATCAACACAAGATGGGGACTAAAATTGCACTAAAGTTCATCTGTAATTAGGTGATGATTTTATGCTAGGAAAAGTCCAGGCCCCTACTGGTCCAACTCTAGCTATTTGGGCAGCCATTTCTCCACTTATCCACTGAAAGTAAATTACCATCTTATCCCTGGGTGGTGGCTTGAACTTGATGATCTCAGGGTGGTTGAGGAAATTTTCCATCCAAGCAGTGGTTGATGGGAATTGGATTGGGTCTACAATTTTCATGCACCCAACTTCCTCCCAAACAGGAAGGGTATAAGAGATCCATCCAAGCACAAGATCCAAATACCCAATGCTTTCCCCTCCAAAAAACTTGGATTTTTTCCCTTTGAGCTCTTCTTCTATCTTCTCCATGGCCTCCATGGCTTGTTTCAGAGCTCTTTCCTTTTCATCTCCTTGAGAGCACAAAGCAATCCATGCATTCAAGAAAAGCTATACATACACAAAACCAAGATTATCATTCAATCATTATTCAAAATCCGTCGCAAATTTATAGGAAAATATATTCACAAACAATATCCCATAGAAACTATCTTAAAACTTACGTTAGACGTAAGATTTTAGAAAATGTCGTATCACAGAAACAGAATTGCTTATAATGTGTTCGAAAAGAAAATTATCAATCCTTGTAGTTCCGGAGAGATGTTGCGTTCAAATGATGGAATTGGGAAAGTTCACTTTCTTAATTAAAAAAAAAAAACAAAAACAAAAACGTTATCAAACACACACGAATTAATTGAAGCTCACCTTCTCGTCAGCGACTTTAGCCCAAAATCGCGCCATGGCTCTGTCATAAGGATCTTGAGGCAAAAGTGGAGCTTGTTTCCAAGTCTCATCGATGTACTCAAGAATCACAAGGGACTCGAGTATCACATTTTCTCCATGAATCAACACTGGCACCTTCTTGCGAACCGGGTTCAGCTCCAGAAGCAGAGGACTCTTGTTGAAGATGTCTTCCTCGATGTATTCGTACTCCACGCCCTTAAGTCTCAGAGCCCACTCCACTCTCAGTGAAAATGGGCTTACCCAAAATCCTACAACCTTTGCTACTTTCTTGCTTTCCATGTGTGTGTGTGTGTGAGAGAGAGAGAGAGAGAGAGAGAGAGAGAGTGTTATTGGCTTATTGCTAATGTATGGTTGTGGACTTGTGGTTATTATATATAATAATATAGGGATATATATCTAGCAATACAATTGCTGAAACTTGGAGGCCAATCAACCTAAATAGCTAGCAGTACAATTGCTCAAACTTGGAGGCCAATCAACCTTTGCTATCTTGGACGTCAATCTTGACTAATCATAAAGTAAACTAAGTTTGGTTTTCCTATTTCACATGAACACTCCGGTTCAATAGGATAAAGTGTTCTCGTTGTCAGCTAACACACACTATGGAGCCTTGTTGGTCTCCACAAGCCCGGCCTAAGATATTTGGATGTCCAAGGCCTGTTCCAAGAATAATGCCCCAAACGCTTAACAATTTTTATGGAAAAAAAAAATAGTTAGACAAAGCCAAACTATAGTATTAAATTCCATTGACTAATACATATAAATATTTCAAAATTTGAAACCCTTCAAAATAATTTTAATTTTAATTTTAATTCCGATACTTATTGCCTACATGTTGCTTTTACATGCAACCACTCTGTGGGCAAGTGGAACATGTGGAATAGAGGGCTTTATAGGTGAACACTTTGCCAATTGAGCCTTTGTTATGTCGATGTGGGATAAAAAAGTTGCAAAACAAAGCCTCCTACCTATAATCTCACATCACTAATTGAAGGAAACAATGAAGGTAAATAATATTTTATAAGTAGAAAGTCCTACTGCTTCAGTACCAATGCTCAAGAGACTAGGCCTTACTTCTGAAACTTGGACTGAGTTTTTCCTAAAAATGGTCCTACCCAATCTAAATACTAAAAAAAATTGGGGTGCCCCAAAAATTGGACATCCCCAAGATGCCCAAGGCCCAGGCCTTGTGGGCCTTTTGCCTGGGCCGGCTCTGGGTCTCCATCAAAATCTCACAAATATGATATGAAAACCGTTCAGTTTGCGCAATATATCATCAAGAGAAAAAATATTGGCCTTGTTCGTTTCTAAGTTTAGAAAAGTTTTAGTTTTTCTTTGTAGTCATTACCCTATTTTTCTCTCCAATTATTATCCTATTTCTCCAATTATTACTCTCATTTCTCTTTTTATCTCTCTCCACTCACTACTCCTCTCTCCAATCATTACTTTGTTTCTCTCTCCATTTACTACCAAAACTAAAATACTCAAAATTACTAAACGAACAAAGTCATTAACTTTAGTGGATACTGTACGACTTCTAGGGACACAGTTCTGATAGATATGTCCAAAATTGATGAACAGGAGGTCAACATTTATAAAATCATTCTAGGCAGCCTTTTAAGCTACAGGCTAATTAAAACAGGCCATAAATTGGTGGGGTTCATTTCTGGAATATTAATAAGTCTTGATGCAACTGCCCGAGGGGCGTTTTGGCGGATTAAAAAAAAAAAGTCTTGATGCAACTGAAGACTTTCTTGTTGCTTTATTCGCTTCAAAAAAAAACAAAAAAGTGAGAAATTTGAAGAGCCTGAGTCGACTCTTCAAATTGTACCAGAACATTTTGAAAGCCCAATCCATACGGGCCCATTCAAAGAAGCCCAAACTTGTATAAGCCCAATGACTTAAGAGCAAAACGGATTAGGCTATTGGGCCCAAGGCCCTAGCACAAATATCACGAATCATGGGCCTCAGCTCGGCCTCGGTTCGGGCAGGAGGCGGCCCATACGTGTGTTAAATGGGCCAAAGCACACACGTCCAAGGTCCTCACTCCTCACTAAGGCTGTCCAAGAAAAATCGAGAACCGTGAAACCGGTCCGGACCGATCCGATCCATGCTTTTTGGATTTTGTCCGTGGATTAATGGTCCAGACATGGATTTGAAAATTAAAAAACCGTGAGATACGGATTAGAATTAAATTTTCATTTCAAAACCGTGGATTAATCGAACCGGACCGTGAGATATTTTAAAAAATAAAAAATATAGATATGTGTGTGTAATATATATAAATAATTATAATTTTTACTAATTTGCTTGTTTGTTTTGAGAAACTAATTTGCTATTTTTTGTTTGGTTTTTACTTTTTATGGGATGTAATAAGTAGATCATGCTTGACCAGAATTTGTGTATTTTGGACAATGCTTAGTTTTATTTGGTTGCTGCCTTTACCATGTTTATTGCCTTAATACCTTTACTGCCTTTACAATTTGAACAATGTTTATGGAAATTAGTGTTTGAATTTTTATTTGGAATATAATCATGGGAGTACCATCATTTTATTTTTTTGGAAGGAAATCCGTGGATAGAACCGGGACCGAACCGTGAGACTTTTGAATTAGGATTGGATTGCATTTTCTAAAAACCGTGAGATACGGATTAGGATTGGATTCATACGAATCCGATCCGATCCGATCTGGACTGCGGACAGTCCTACTCCTCACCCTCTGCAAAACTTGGGTAACCCGGTGAGTTTCTTTACGGGGCTGAAGGGGCCTTTTCCTTCATAAAAATACAAAGGGGAAAGAAAAGCCTTTTTAGTCCCGCAGTGAAACCGTAAATCCATTTGCTAACTTGAGACTTATATAGTTATATACCATCAATATTCACATCTACAAACAATGTGAGATGGGGATGCTTATTCATCTCACCCAATTTCTCATTCATCTTTTAATGAACTTAATTTGTTCATTACGGTCATAACTTCCGGACTTGGAAAATATTTAAATTCACTTGACCCACCTCGAAAGACGTCTTTCCCACTTTGCTCGACTCAAGCAACTTTTGAACAAAATTTAATCTCCATTTTGCAACAATTTATTCCTTGAGAGAAGCATTCATAGCTACTAACCCGATCAAACACAAGATGATTCGGATCACTCTGAACTCTGCACACAAATCAGACTGAAAAATATACCCAACATATTGCGATAACTTTTTCCCCGTGCCTGCCATGGCAAAAATTTTGGCGAAAAACTCATGTTTTACTCAAGTTCAGGTGCGCTGCTGGTCCGCCTAGGGGTGAGCATGGATCGGATTGGTTCAATTTTATAGTAAACCAAAAACCAAACCACTACATACGGGTTATGTATTTGGAGAACCAAACCAACCCAAAAAAAGTGTAGAACCAAACCAATCCAAACTATTAGACTACTGTTTGGTTTCGGTTTCGAACCACAGTTTACTTGAAATTGAGATATCATCTTCGTAAACTATTTAAAGTACTCAAAATGGCGGAGATAAACTAAGAATTGGTTTTTATTTATAAAAAAATTTAAGAATTAATTGAGCCGTGGAATCAATATTCACTAAATGGAGCATTATATATCTATATACTATGTGCTTTTGAGATTATAGCTAGGAATGGGTTGTGATATATAGAAATTTATACTAAATAATTTTGGTAGTAAATGAATAATGAATAAGACGGTGGATTAAATAATTTATTAATTTAAAAAATTAGTTGACTATAATTTTCAGAAAGAGTATATAAAGTATATAAGATAAATTTACCTACATATAGGCATTTTTACCTACGCTTACTTTCAGGAAAGGGAAAGTTGAAATCCGCTTGATTATTGTTCGAATTGGATATTGATAGGCAAAAAACAAGCTCATATTTTATCGTATAAGGGCGGGAATGAAAGTATTTGACATGGAAATAGCTTTCTTTAATGAGGAGGGGCTAGTAGAGGCTATTCACGAAGCACTTTAATGTATACTTGGTATTATATCTATATACAGATCGGATCGGTTTGGAACCAAAACCATTAACGTAAATCCACAGACCAAACCATTTAACGCGGTTTCTAAATTTTTTAAACCGGAATCGAACCACACTACTGAAAAATCTAACCAAACCATTTCAATTTGGACTGGATTCACGGTTTGACGGATTTTTCGCTCACCCCTAAGTCCGCCAATGTTTTCGCCTTTTTGGTGGCGCGGGGATGTCACAATGAACTGTAAAGCAATCGTTTGATTGACAAAAGGGTGATCCGTTGCTTTATTCCTTGTCACGGCCGGTGAGGGCAAGTTGCGAAATGGCCCTTACAACTTGGAAAGCCAAGGCATAGCCGTCCACAGTACACCACGCTTTTTGTTTTAATAAATGACAACATTGAAAAGTGACACAAGAGAGGGATGATTAATTTAATGAAGAGATTCAAATGCTCTAGAAATGTTTTCTAAATTTGGGTAAGATATATACGTCTAGATTTTCCGCATTCAACTCCATACTTTTCTAGGTTTATTTTTTTAACGCAAAAAGACAATAACATCGTCGTACAATATATGAGCGGGATAGAGATTGTTGGAGAAGATAAACTTTAAGACTTAGATGAACTTGAAACAAATAGTACTCATCCATTTGGCTAGCTTGCAAATCCAACTTAATTAGTTGATTGAATTCTAATTAAGTAGACAACCACTGCCCAGTGCAGTTGGTATGTCATCTCTCCCCTATTAACCCCTGCTGATGTATGACGATTGAAAAAAAAAATATATTCTAATTAAGTATTTAAATTCATTGCAATAATATACTTAGGTGATCATCTTTTGTTGTCCATAGTTTTGTATTATATGATATCCAGAATGTGATAATCAAGTATTAATGTATTATAGTCACTGTAGTATTCTCTTTTCTTTTCATAGTTACCACTATTTTTATTTACACTTGGTAAATGATATATTTAATTTCATTAGACTTATTTGTGAGATTGTTCGTAAAAGCTCTCCAATATGCTTTTGCATTGGCGCTCTAGAAATATTTGTGAGATTGTTCGTAAACTTAATTAATGAAGTAAATCCGTTTTACGTACGTTCAAAAACTAACATGTTGAAGTTAATGTACGTATCTCACAAAATCATGCAAATAACTCACTTAATTAAGCTCTATTCGATAGATGAAATTTTTCCTACATATTGGAGATTTTTTTTTTACCTTTAAACAATAGTTTAACAACTAGCTAGTTTACAGATAGTTGTTCAAGATAAGGGTGAAGAGTGTTCTTAAACGTTGTTCAAATAGTGGGTTAATCTTGATTATACTCCACGTATATTTATACATTATCTTTGCGAGGGTGTTCATCTGCATACCATTGGTACGGATAGAGCTGCCAGTGGACAATGTAGAGCTGCCGGGGAGAAATTATTCAGTGTCTCTGGGGCAAGGACACGTGATCCCAACACCTCTTTCCACCACAAAATTTGTGCGGTCTCCACACAAATATGATGAGGTTGAAAGATAAATTAATTGGAACACCGCGTGCACTTGGTTTTTGGGGCATTGAGTAATTTCTCCACCGGTGGACCACCATGGTAAGCTTAAAGTTGAAGCATAGCTTATATGAACTTAATACTTAATAAGGAACGATTAAGGAAGTGGATTTGTGTTATAATTTTACGATTTTGTAAATTTTTTAGTACTCCCAGCTTATGAATTTGGTCTTCAAGGATTAGTTGAGTTCAGGGCCGGCTCATAAGTTTTGGAGGCCGGAAGCGAATCTCTTGAATGAGGCCACCCTATATTTTTCATACAAAAGTGGTCTACAAAGAGTCATAAAAAAAAAAAACCAATACAAAAGATTTACCATTACAAAATAAAACATATAATTATTCCAAAAAAATGCAACTATTACAATACCTCAAAATCCATCATTTGAAAATTATTCTTCTCGCACTTTTTGCTGCAAACGTACTGATTAAGTCTCCATAGTCAAGTTGCTTCACCAACTCTTTCTCGATAGACAACATAGCCAATCCATTTAATCTTTCTAGTTCCTGTCGTCCTACTCCTTATCAGAGCCGGCTTTATAATTCTTTTTCTTTTTTGATCTTCTTTTTCTATTCCCGTCAGTTCTGTGTGCAAGTAATATTCTGCCGACCCTTATGTTTTTTCTTTTTCTTTTTTAAACCCAATAATTCCACAATTTGGGCCTATTTTGTGGCTCCAAAATTTTAATTGGGCCTATTTTGTGTAAAGGAGGCTAGTGTAATTTTTTTTGGACCATATATATATATATATATATATATATATATAGGAATCCTAAAAATTTGGGGCCCTCGTTTTCAATTTTTTTCGGGGGCCGGAAGCGTAGGCTTCCCTCGCCTTTGCTCTAAGCCGGCACTGGTTGAGTTGTGTGAAAGTTGATTCCGGCCACCCTGAATCATACTCTTAGACTCCGTTCTGCTAAGCTTCTTATTTTTGAAGTATTTATTTTTCGCCTTACGAGACAGGTCATCCTCTCACAATACATTATCTTTAATTTAAAAAATAAGTATTTATCAGCGAAACGAGGTCTTATTAAAAAAAAAAAAATGTTTTAAGCAATTGTGGGTCCCGTGGGCCAAGTCATGGGTGGACTTTCCACTTGAGAAATCCAATACCTAATCTAAAGTGCGATCTCACGTAATACCACCTCCGTCACTAACTTAGGACCCAAGATTTGCTAGTACACGTCATGCCACCACCAAGGCCGCCGAAAGTTACGAAGGAACAAAAAAAAAAAAAAAAACAAATTAGCCAATAAAGCACGCCCTTATGTGTCATAAATACCCTTGGGCCATGATCGGTTTGTAAGACGACCCCCCTAATGCAAAATATATACTTGCTGGGGAGAAAGGTCCATTCAAATGAAATCAACGATGATAACAGTAGCATGTAATTCCTGATCGATGGGTATGAGCGGAAGGATTGGAGATAAACCTAATATTTGACAATCTATATATGCAGAAAGATGCTCGAGGAACTTAAGAGGCGTTATGCTGAAGAACCATGTAGCACTTTTGGTTTCAATTTATCATAAGCAACTAACGCTCTTATAAATGGTTGTTCTAAAAGAAACCTTAATGTTTATATGGAGATCGAGAAGTATGTTCAAATAGGATTCCTTTCTGATTTGGTTTTGATGAACTCCTTTAAGATCCCTCTAACCTATTAGTATTATAGCACCTCTGGACCTTCTATATATATATATATATATATATATATATATGAGTCCCCTTCTAATAAGGACCACCTCATTTTAATAAAATGAGCACCTCCCTTTTCCGATTGAATTTTAATGATCCGAGCCGCTCAATGTGTTCAGAATGTGATTTTAAGGGTACTCGCTTGAAATCAGCAAAAAAAAAAGACCGGGAAGGGCTTCATCCGAGCAGTTTTTATTTATTTTTTATCGAACGGTTCAAATAAAAACTGCTCAAATCAAGCCCTTCCCGGTCATTTTTTTTTGCCAATTTCTCGCTGGTACCCTTAAAATCACGTTCTGAACACATTGAGCGGCTCGGATCATCAAAATTCAATCGGGAAAGGGAAGAAATGGGGTAGTCCTCATTTTAGGTCCTCATTTGAGGTCCTCATTACAAGATTAGTGTATATATATATATACACACTCCCGCTATCTCATTTTGTTTGTTTGTTTGTTTGTTTTTTAAATATGTTTTTTTTTTGTTGATAAAATACAATATACTTTCGTATATAATTTTAAAATTTGTTCTCCGATTTAAAGAGTTCTATTAGTCCTTCAATTAGTGTAAAAATTAAAGAATTATGCATGAAATTATTCTTAATCCAGCAAATAACGCAATTTTCGTTTGGAAAATCAAATTATATAGGACGACCAAGTAATATTTTTTGCATGTACTTGAGCAAGTAGCCCAAGAAGGGCATTGTTGTAATTACAGCAGAAGAACGGACATTTCGCACCACGCATTGTGGGCCAAACTCAAAATCACATCAAGAAAAGAACGTGAGATTTCCGTATCCAAAAAAATAAATAAAGAAGAAAAGAAAGAAAGAAAGAAACGAATGTGGCATGGCCAAGCTCTGGTTATTAAGAACCTACTCCACATTCGCCTGTGCAAGCAACTCCAGAGAAAATCCCACCTCTCTCTCTCTCTCTCTCTCTCTCTCTCTCTCTCTCTCTCTCTCTCATCCATCTCATTAGCTAACCAGCAGTTGATGTCAAGCTTCAACTTGGCAAAGAAGCTCCTACCCGCTAAGAAGGCGTGGAAGAGCCTCACCAAGAAACTACAATCGAAGCTTCACAAACTCATCAACATCTCTATATCCGCCAATAAAACCACCCGAGGCCGTAAACCTCTGTGCTCCAGCCACAGAATTCTGATTCCCCGGTCTCTCACCCGGCACCGCTCTCCTCCTGCGGCCTATCACTACCACCACCCCGGCCACCACTACCTCCACAAGAACGTGCCGGACCTGCCGGCTATTTATGTGGACGAGCTCTTTGCACGAGGCGTTAACAATCCATCGCATGCAGAGAAAATCTACCGAGATGAGGGGAAAACTAGTAGTGCCAAACAAATGGGAGCAACAAGTAGTACTGGTGGGGTTGAAAATAATGCCGAGGGCAAAAAGGTCCTTTCATTGCCGCAGTGGCGGGGAATCGACGAGAGGGCAGAGGAGTTCATTTCCAAGTTTCGCGAGGATATGAAGATGCAGAGGAAGAAATCTATCGAAGATTTCCATGAAATGCTGGCTCGGAGTTGCTAGACAAACTTTACAATCGTTGCGGGCACAAGAGATTAATTTAATCTCGAGCTACAATTGTATGACTAGTAGCGCCTCCGGATGGAAATTTTAGAACGGAAAAATCGCATGCCTTTATTGCTATATGTATAGAAGTAGAAAAAAGGTTGTGAAAAGATTAGTACGTGGTAACTAGCTCCTTTTTTTTATTTTTTTTTATTTTTTTTGTTGGGGGTGATTATTTGCGCATTGGTTTTGTGTTTTGCTATTGATGGGGTTTGTTTGTAATTAGTAATTGTTAATTATACATCGTGAGTTATATATATAAGTTTCTGGCTTGGGTTTCTGATAAATATAGATTTATTTGTTTGAGTGAGTGTGAAAAGTCATATATGTATGTAAATTAATCAGAATCTCTAATCTCAAATCTGTTGACTTATTCTTGAGGTGAGACAGCGCAAATCCGCATGCAATCCTGGGTTTTCTCCCATGGGCTTTGGCTCTCATATGGTCACGCGTTTGAAGCGTGCCGACGCTTCCGTTTGAATCTCATATATAATCTGCTTATTGTCTTCTTCAACTTTGAGTTGTGTTGTGTCGTGCGCACCTATGCGTTTGGGTTTCCTTTGGGGGCCCTTGTCGCGGATCTAGAGTTCTCGTGGAGTCGTGGTCATGCCCAGAAGAGGGTAGCAATGCTTGATCGGCCCCTCCTCACCACCTTTCCGATGCATTAAAAAAAAAATGTCCCCAACAACTCACCCTCCAAACGCATTTTAGGGTTGGTTTGGAACCTAAGGAAAAAATGAAGGAAGAAAATGCTATATTTTTTTTTTCTCATTTCGTTGAGAGGAAACAGAGAAAAAAATAACCAAAAAAAACTCTCCACTTTCCTCAAAGTTTTCGTTTTCTTTCTTTTTCCAAAATTCCAAACAAGCCATAAAGGAAAGGAAAATGTAGAGGGAAGTGTAGAGAAAAATCATTCTTTATTTTGTTATTTTATTTCTTGTTTTCGTTTCAAACCAAACAAGGAAAAAATATTTTCCATTCCTCTTTATTCTTTGTCAAAGATTCCAATTTCCAAATAAACCCTTACACTCAAGACCCAATACGACAACGTTTTACTTTCAGTGCCGAGCGGGTATATCGCACGTGGTATCCGCTCGGCGCATCTCAGCCCATCTCAGCCGTTCGATTTACTTTTGGACGGCTCGGATTAAAACTCTCTCTCTTCTTTTTCTCTTTCCAAATATGAGCCGTTCAAACCCGTAATTAATGGCTCGGATGCGCGAGCGGGCACGACGCGGTACCCGCTCGGCACTGAATTATTATTTTTCCATCTGTTGTGAATCCTGTTCAACTTCACTCCGTTTGATCTCTCTCTCTCTCTCTCTCTCTCTCTCTCTCTCTCTCTCTCTCTGCAATGGCGAAAGAACCGATCCGCGTTCTAGTCACCGGCGCTGCAGGTACATTTTTTTCCGTTGCTGAAATCTCACTCATATCATCTTCAGGTCTGGTTTTTTTTTTTTTTTTTAAACTTCTTGTTGTTTTAATCACCCTATTAAAACCTCATTTTCACCTGTCCCCGCCACCATTATACCGATTTGATTCGAGATACACGGAATTAGGGTTTCAATTACGTCCTTCATGACAACAGATTGATCATGGACACGTGCATGCACATAGATGATAGACCCATGTCTGCCTTATAAGCAAATTCCTACATTGGGCGTGCAATCCTTAGAGCATCTCCAATGCACCCTCCATTCTTCTATTTCTCCATTTGAGAGGATCATTTTTGGAGGAAATACCATTCCAACTCATCTTCTATTTTCTCCTCCATTTGAGAGGATCAAGTTTGGTACTCCAAATATGGAGGATGGAGAAAAAAATGGAGGATCTCCTCCATTTCACTATTCACCCTCACCAAATCCCATTTTGTTCATCAAATTAGTTTTGATACACTAATCCTTTATAAAATTGGTACCAATCAAAAGATATGTACAATATCTTCAAAATAAGACCCATATTGAGTATTTTTTTTAATGAAGTTAGAAAAATAAAAATCTGAGTTTTGGAGGAAAAGTGGGGAAGTTTGAGATTTTGGATGAGTTTTTAAAGAAATAGATGTAGAAATAGAGTATTGGGTTGGAGTTAGATTTCCTCCAAAATCACTTTTGCAATATAATATATTATTTTGATACTCTCAAATGAAGAAATGAAGGCAAAAATAGAGTATTGGATTGGAGATGCTCTTATAGTGTCCGGTTCCAGCACTATGATGGAATTGGCCAAAAGTTTGCTTTTTTAATGTTTTCATATTTCATAAACATATAAGTTACAGTTATAGGGATATATCCATTTCCTGTCAAACTGTATTTCTTTTTAATTTGTTCATTTAAAAATTAGTCCAGGTTCGAATCTTCTCGACTACCCGAAAAAAAAAAAAGGGAAATTTATAGAAATGGTCCTCCTAGTTTCATCCGAGTCTCATTTTCGTCCTCCAAGTACCAATTGCATTAGTTTTAGCCCTATAGTTTATATTTTTCCTCAATTTCGTCCCTCTTGCTTACAGTGTCAATGAAGCAAACGGAATTGAAGGGCAAAACTGTCATTTCTCCTCACAGAGGGACTAAATTGAGACTTCATACAAACTAGAGGGACTATTTTTAAAAATATTCTTTTTACTTTTGTTTTTGCAAATATAATTAAAAGACACCATACATAATATATTTTTCATCTCAGTTTTTTTAATCAAAATATGTTGAAAATATTAATGATGTTCCATACTTAATATTCCATACTTAATGATATGGAATATTAAGTATGGAATATAAAAACGCAAGAGGAAACAATTTGCAAAAGTTTTCAACATATAATAGGAGTACTTAATATTCCATATCAAATTTTTTTTTGGAATATATAAACAATTTTAAAGCTTTTACTTTTATTATATTCCATATCACAAATTTTTTTAATGATGTTCCATATCATTAAGTATGGAAATATAATGTTTTTATTATATTCCATATCACAAATTTTTTTGTTTTTATCATTTAGTATGGAATTGAAAATCATTATATTCCATACTTAATATTCCATATCATTAGTATCATGTTTTTATAATGTTCTTTTTTTTTTCACCCAGTAAAAAATAATGTTCAAAATTATTTAGTTAATCTTGTAATCATTGATTAAGAAGTGGATCACTATTGAATAACAAATAAGCGAGTGAACTTTTGACTTGGGGGGTGATATTTTAAGCCAACTCACAGCTTTGATATTGCTAACTTATATTGATCTGAAGATATTGTTTTCGTATTTCATTATGTAGCTATATGTCGTTAAATTATTTGAAGACTAAAATAAACTGATTATGTAGCTATTAATATTCAATCTGTATTTATTTGTTATATAAGTGGTCCTATGAGTAAGTCCCAAAAAAATACACTATACCCATGTTTTAATACAATAGTATTTCATTGGTTAATTAAACAAAAATACAAGACACCTAAATACTATTGAGCAATTTTTCTTTTTAATCGCGTAACAAAGACCATAACGATATTGAAAATCCAATTGAAAAAAATACGATACATAGACATTTAACATAGGGGTTACTTTTCGAATTTTCTCATATTTTTGTGATATGGAATATAATAAAAGCTTTAAAATTTTCAACATATTTTGATTAAAAAAACTGAGATGGAAAATATATTATGTATGGTGTCTTTTAATTATATTTGCAAAAACAAAAGTAAAAAGAATATTTTTAGAAATAGTCCCTCTAGTTTGTATGAAGTCTCAATTTAGCCCGTCTGTGAGGAGAAATGACAATTTTGCCCTTCAATTCCGTTTGTTTCATTGACACCGTAAGCAAGAGGGACGAAATTGAGGCAAAATATAAACTATAGGGCTAAAACTAACGCAATTGGTACTAGAGGGACGAAAATGAGAATTCATGCAAAGTAAAGGGACCATTTATAAAATTTTCCCAAAAAAAAAAGGACGAGAAAAAGTCCCCAACTTTTACCCCAAGGGATTGGCTTGGTGGTCAAGGCGACAAGGCCTGAGACTTTGAGGCTTGGTCCCTCCTAAGGTTAAGTTCGAAACCTCATTTACTTTGGGGCCCGTCCATTCGGAGCTATGCTCCAGATTTAATTGGGCTTCAAGCAAGTGGACGGTGGGACTGGGGACCTGAGTTATCAAAAAAAACAAAAGGTCCCAACTTTACCTCGACTTATTATGCCCTTATAGCCTATATGCAGTGGATTGATAGACTCTTGTATCCATGACATAGTTGCTATTTGCTTACTTAAACCTAATTTCTTTCGAAAAAATGGAATGATTCCGCAAAAGATTTGACGAGTAGGTATGTATGTTTCCCGAAAATTCAGTTACAGTAAGAACCACAGAAACACGTATAAGTTCAAGGAAAGGATCTTCGGAATAGTGGGTATGCTTGTCTTTTTTGTTGACTGTCAGTCCTGAACTTGGTTGGGGAAATGGGATATATCTGATTCTATGTTATTTGGACTCACTTCTAAATATGTAAAGTATGGACACTCGACACTGAAACCCGTTTCCATCCAACATGTTTAGTTGGACATCCACCTAGCAAACATGCTTTCTAGTTTTGAAATTTACCACGATTACTCCTCTATTATGCATGACTACTGCACTGTGGAAACCCCGTTTACCCTAGAAAATAAAAGGAATATACTAAGCACTTCGAATATTTTGGAGTGTCCCTGAGTCGTTGAAATGTTAATCAATCAGATGCTTGATGGTTCGGTGCATTGTTCTGATCTTGTAGTACTGGTCTGGAACTAGTTTGATGATGTTGTAAAATCAGAGGTCCTTTAAGCCAAAAAGTAGAGTGGATCGTATTGTGCTTTGTTTCACTTACTGGCTTTTATCGGGTGATTTGGTAGATTCTGTTATTTTTCATCCTTTGAGACTAGACATTAGTGGATTACATGGATGTTGTGGACCTTGTGGTTGAAGCTTGGATTCTTCTGGGTGTGGGTGGGGGAGGCAACATAAGGAAAAAGATTGCACTTGATTTTCTTTATTTGATATAACGAAGTAAAATTTGCTATCTTTTGTGTCCCAACACGCGTCGAACATTCAAATTCAGCCTCAGCGTTTGAAGGTGTTAGGGACACACAGTGGGCAATATGTGCTAGTTGAAATTGCACCCCATTTCCAAGTTCAAGGACCAAGAAGCTTAGCTGAGAATATTGGATCTGTACTATTTTGTATTCTTGTTTGCCTGGTTTTCGTTATGTTGTCTAATCTTAAGTGATTTGTTCTTTTTGACCTAGAATGCGTTATCGCTGTTCCTCAAACATAGTTTTTTCCCTCTTTAATTGTCTTTTGGTTTATTGGAAGAACGAGTGTATAACACATAGTAGTCTTGACTTATGTGCCTTGACTTGGAGAAACTCACGCATTGATCTGCAGACTGCAGTGAAGTTACTTTTATAGTTAACCAAGTGTGTAGCTGTTTCAGAGTCACCTCAAGCTAATGTGTTTCCAGGCAGAGATTGTTGGCCATGTGGGGATTGTCGGCTGCCCCCTTGAGTTTGAACTGACTTATTTTGCTTTAAATGGTGTTTTAGCTCAACATCAAGCCTGTAAATTGTGACCATCATTAATAGCATAATACCTTAAAAGCAAATGCAATTATATCTTTTACAAATGGTTATGGACATTGGTGCTATTTACCCGAGTGAAATGATTTCAGTTCTTTACATGCAAGTGGTGCTGGTGACTGTTGAAGAGTAATCTATATCGCCCTTTTTTCCAATCACCACATTAGCTTTAATTGTGTACACGAGTACTGACTTGGAATGCAAGCATGGTAGTCGTATAAAGGTGACCTACTGATGCAGTAGCCATAGAAGAGTGCTACTTTAGGCATTTTAAGCCTAGAGTGGCAAAACCAATTAATATTCACTAATTGGCAAAAACTAGTGAATATTAACTAATTTCCCTCTCAAAAGGAAAACCAGTTAATATTCACTAAATCCCCTCTAATTTTTTCCAGTTTTGTTATTATTCCGAATCTTTCCGTTTTTGGTAATTTTTACGTGTAATTGATTCGGCTTCCGTTTTGGATGAATCAATTAGGTATTTTTCCGTTTTTTGGTAATTTTTACTTTTGATTGATTCGGCTTCTATTTTGGACGAATCAACTAGGGTTAGGGTTTCCGTACTATTTAATAAGTTGTAAGCCTTCATGCCTGGGCGGTTGTTGATTATTATCGAATAAAATCAGAGTCAGAGAACGTTTTCTCTAACTTATATCGTTTGTGTAAATCTTTGTTGCACGTTCTTTCTATGGTTCATACACGCGTTGCATCAGTTGGTATCAGAGCACAAGTTTCGATCTCGACTATGGCCGCGAGACGTGCTGGAAGTCGAGGGGGACGAAGCAATCGTACGGCTTTTGTGGAGGACGTTTATGAAAGAGATGACGTTGCGCAGGAAGCACGAACAGAGGCGCGATTTCAACAGCTTGAGCAGCGGATGGCAGACGCGATTGGCGCCCTAGCCGACCAAATCACTGCCTTGTCTGTTGGGGGAAATCCACCTCGCCATCACCCGTATGATCAGCGGCCTCAGGAAGAGGACGAGAATTCGGATGGTGAAGAGGCTGACAACCCTTTCGCGGTAGGGGCAACCAGTGTCGGGAGAACTGGTGGTGGGGGCTACTATCAACCAAGGGGAAGAAGCCTGGGTTACAGGGAGTTCACGACTGACCACCGTGATAACCGACAATGGGAAGCCGGCTTGAAGATCGATCTGCCTGAGTTTCAAGGCGGTTTGACGCCGGAGGAATTCCTTGATTGGGTCACTGCCATTGAAGAGATTTTGGAGTTCAAACAGGTTCCGGATGACAGACGGGTGTCGCTAGTCGCTACCAGATTCAGGGGTAGGGCGGCGGCATGGTGGCAGCAACTCAAACTATCTCGGATGAGGCAGGGTAAAGACAAGATTAGTTCGTGGGAGAAACTGAAGAAAAAGATGCAGGTGACTTTTCTTCCTCACAACTATTCCCGTCTAATGTATCAAAGGTTGCAGAACCTCCGTTAGAATATGCGTTCAGTGGATGACTATACCACGGAGCTCCATCAGTTGGTTGCTCGGAATGACCTGACTGAAACAGAGGAGCAGTTGGTTGCGAGGTATGTGGGAGGATTACGTGAGCAATTTCAGTTTACTTTGAATATGTTCGATTTGTGCTCTGTTTCAGATGCCCATCAGAGGGCATTACAGTTGGAGCGACAGGCTAACCGCAGGCCCGCGGCGGTTCCTTGGGGTGTTGTTCCTCGGCCCATGGCCGGCCCTACCCCGGTGAAACCCACTGGTACCCTACCACCACCAGTCCCACCAGCAAATAAGGTGAGCGTTTCAGGGACAAAGTGCTTTAAGTGTGGAGAGCCTGGCGATCGACCAGGCAAAGCTTTGTTTGTGGACACTGACGGAGTTGTCAGTGACCACTGTGAATCATATGAGCAGGATGCAGTGTTTGACGAACCACATCACTCAGTCCATCCGGACGTCGATGTGGAGGAGGTTGTGGGGGATACTGGGTCTTTATTGGTGGTTCGGAGGTTATGTTATGCACCCCGTGACGTTGGGGGTGATTCATGGCTCCGCAGCAATGTGTTCCAATCCACTTGCACCATCGGGGGCAAGGTGTGTCGATTCGTGATCGACTCAGGGAGTTGTGAGAACGTGGTGGCAGAGGAGGTAGTCCAGAAGTTGGGATTAAAGACAGAGGCTCATCCTAACCCCTACAAGCTATCATGGTTGAAGAAAGGTAACGAAGTTAAAGTTTCTAAGAGATGTTTAGTAACCTTTTCAGTTGGTACTAAATACAAGGACGAGATTTGGTGTGATGTGGTGGCAATGGATGCATGTCACTTACTATTGGGGCGACCCTGGCAGTTTGACCGCAAGGTTACCCATGATGGTGGTGCCAACACGTACTCTCTGTCATTCGGTGGTACGAAGATTGTATTGTTGCCTTCCAAGGAGGTTGTACCCAAACCACACAATGGGGAGGGTACCACTCTTCTGACGAAAGCAAAGTTCGAAGAGGAGTTTACAATCAGCAAAGTGATGTTTGTACTGATTGCCAAGGAGGGTTCACAGGTCCAGGCGGATCAGGAAGTTCCAGCAGCCATTGAGCCTCTTCTGGAGGAATTCCGGGATGTGTTCCCGGCTGAGCTACCTGATGGTCTGCCACCGTTGCGGGATATTCAGCACCAAATTGACTTGGTGCCCAGTTGCAGCTTACCAAATCGGCCTCATTACCGAATGAGTCCGAAAGGGCATGAAGAGTTGAGGCGTCAAGTGGAGGAATTACTGGCTAAGGGTTTTATCCGAGAAAGCCTTAGTCCTTGTGCTGTCCCTGCGCTGTTGACCCCAAAAAAAGATGGCACTTGGAGGATGTGCATTGACAGCAGAGCCATCAACAAGATTACAGTAAAGTACCGTTTTCCGATACCAAGGCTGGATGACCTACTGGATCAGTTGGGGGGAGCACAAATTTTTGTAAGCTGGATCTGAAGAGCGGTTACCGTCAGCTTAGGATCAGGCCAGGGGATGAGTGGAAAACAGCCTTCAAAACTAGAGAGGGGTTGTACGAATGGTTTGTGATGCCATTCGGCCTGTCCAATGCACCAAGCACTTTCATGCGAGTCATGAACCAAGCCCTTCGTCCATTCATTGGTAAATTTGTCGTAGTTTATTTTGATGATATCTTAGTATATAGTGCCACTCCTGACTTGCACTTGCAGCATCTGCGGAAAGTTCTCACTATATTAAGAACGGAGAAGTTATTTGGGGCTATCAAGAAGTGCGTTTTCATGACAGATTCCGTACTTTTCCTTGGGTATGTTGTATCCAGGGATGGAATTTCTGTGGACGAGTCCAAGGTTGAGGCAATTCAGCAATGGCCCCAACCGCGGACCTTGTTCGACATTCGAAGTTTCCATGGCCTAGCGGCTTTCTATCGTCGTTTCATACCTAATTTCAGTACTATCATGGCTCCTATAACAGATTGTATGAAGGGTGGCAGGTTTACATGGAGTGACGAAGCCTCTCGGTCATTCCAACTAATCAAGCAGAAGTTGACTACCGCTCCGGTTCTGGTCTTACCGGACTTTTCGCAGCCCTTTGAGTTACATTGTGATGCATCGAAGGTGGGAATTGGGGCTGTCCTTAGTCAGAATTCCAAGCCAGTGGCCTATTTCAGTGAGAAGTTGAATGGGGCAAAACTGAATTATAGCACCTATGACGTGGAGTTCTATGCGTTGGTCCAAGCCCTGAAACACTGGTATCACTATCTCATTCATAGTGATTTTGTCTTGTACTCTGAACATGAGGCATTGAAGCACCTTAATTCACAAGATAAGCTGTCCAGTAAGCATGCCAAGTGGGCAGCGTACGTCCAGCAGTTCTCATTCTCCATCAAGCACAAGTCGGGGGCTTTGAATAGGGTCGCTGACGCCCTCAGTCGCCGTGCCAGCTTCCTTACTCTTATGCGGACCAAGGTAATCGATTTTGATGCATTTCGAGAATTGTTAGCAGCTGATCCGTATTTCTCTATTGTGCTTGACGAGATCGCGGGGGGCGGTCAATCTGAGTTTCATGTGCAGAAGGGGTTTCTGTTCAAAGGGAACTTATTGTGTGTTCCGGACTCTAGCCTTCGTTTGAAAATTATTCAGGAATTGCATAATGAGGGGCATGTGGGCCGTGACAAGACACTTGCACTCGTGTCTGGGTCCTATTTCCGGCCGACTCTACGGCGGGATGTTTACAGATTTGTAGAGAGGTGTCACATTTGTCAAGTGTCCAAGGGATCAGCCACTAATGCGGGTTTGTACATGCCATTGCCCATTCCTTCTCAGCCTTGGGCCGACATCAGTATGGATTTTGTGGTGGGGTTACCACGTACGCAACATGGTCATGATGCTATTTTCGTCGTAGTCGATCGGTTCTCCAAGATGGCCCATTTCATTGCTTGCAAGACGACCACGGATGCTGTCAAAGTAGCCCAGTTATACTTCACAGAGGTTTATCGCTTACACGGGTTGCCTTCTTCCATTGTTTCTGATCGTGACACTCGGTTCCTAAGTCACTTTTGGAGGACTCTGTGGAGGTTGGCTTGCACCACTCTCAATTTCAGTACGGCTTACCACCCTCAAACCGATGGCCAGACTGAGGTGGTGAACCGTTTCTTGGGTAATCTACTTCGCAGCTTGGTGGAAGACCATCTCAAGAGTTGGGACCAGAAGTTGTGTCAAGCTGAGTTCGCTTTTAACCACTCCGTTAACCGTAGCACTGGACTTTCCCCTTTCCAGGTTGTCTATGGCTTTAACCCGCGAACTCTGCTTGACCTAGCTCCTGTTCCTGACCCCAAGCGAGTGCATGGAAAGGCTGAAGAGTTCATGACAAGTTTGCAGCAGGTTCACAAGGATACTGAGCAGCGCCTGCAACGGGTCACCGCGAAGTATAAGGAGGCCGCAGATAAGACACGGCGCCTGGTGGAGTTTGAGGTTGGGGACTTTGTGTATGCCATCCTCACTAAAGATCGGTATACTGCCCATGAGTACAACAAGCTTGCTGCCCGGAAGGTTGGACCTGTAGAGAACGTCGAAAAAATCAGTCCAAATGCATACCGTTTGAAGCTTCCTAGTAGTGTTCGCACTGCTGATGTGTTTAATGTCAAGCACTTAATCCCATTCCGAGGGGATAGTTCTGATGACGAAGCAAATTCGAGGGCGAATTTCTTTTTAGAGGGGGAGGATGATGCAGTAGCCATAGAAGAGTGCTACTTTAGGCATTTTAAGCCTAGAGTGGCAAAACCAATTAATATTCACTAATTGGCAAAAACTAGTGAATATTAACTAATTTCCCTCTCAAAAGGAAAACAGTTAATATTCACTAAATCCTCTCTAAAAAGGAAATACGAAACCAGTGAGTGGCAAAACCAGTTAATATTCACTAATTGGCAAAAACTAGTGAATATTAACTAATTTCCCTCTCAAAAGGAAAACCAGTTAATATTCACTAAATCCCCTCTAATTTTTTCCAGTTTTGTTATTATTCCGAATCTTTCCGTTTTTGGTAATTTTTACGTGTAATTGATTCGGCTTCCGTTTTGGATGAATCAATTAGGTATTTTTCCGTTTTTTGGTAATTTTTACTTTTGATTGATTCGGCTTCTATTTTGGACGAATCAACTAGGGTTAGGGTTTCCGTACTATTTAATAAGTTGTAAGCCTTCATGGCTGGGCGGTTGTTGATTATTAAGAATAAAATCAGAGTCAGAGAACGTTTTCTCTAACTTATATCGTTTGTGTAAATCTTTGTTGCACGTTCTTTCTGTGGTTCATACACGCGCTGCATCACCTACGCCTAAGGAGCTGCATCAAATTATTTTCCATTTACTTAATTTCTCCATCTTTGAATTCTATGCTTTGAATGACACGTGCAATATTTCCTGAAGGTTTGTATTTGTAACTTTGGTTTGTTTAGTAAAATAGCTTCAGATACCCGATATTTTTTTTTAATAGTGGGATCAGTTATCTAATAGGTGAATATTCTTTAGAAACGCTGCTGTTACCTTGATATTAGTGGGAGAAATAAATTTTTTATTTTCATCACATGGACAGCCCCAACTTTTTAACTGACCTTAAGACAAGGATGAGTCAGCTGGACTTGAGCTACACTTAATTTGTGAAGCAATATGCTGAGAGCAAGTTGTTGGTACTTGCAGGACAAATTGGATATGCTCTCGTTCCCATGATTGCCAGAGGAGTGATGTTGGGTCTAGACCAGCCCGTGATCCTTCACATGCTGGATATTCCACCTGCTGCAGAGGCATTAAATGGAGTGAAAATGGAATTGGTGGATGCTGCATTTCCTCTTCTTAAAGGCGGGAAGCTCTTGATCCTTACTTTTCACTCACGAATTCGATGGTGCGTTATTGTACCATACAATATGTTTTGTAATTTATGTACATGTTATATGCTGACATCTGAGGTGACAAATATGATCTGAGGTACAGTGGGTCTAACTGTCAAATATGATATTCGTATCAGGTGTTGTTGCAACAACTGATGTTGTTGAGGCTTGCACTGGAGTCAACATTGCAGTCATGGTTGGTGGATTCCCTCGGAAAGAAGGTATGGAAAGAAAAGACGTCATGTCAAAGAATGTTGCTATCTACAAATCTCAAGCTTCGGCTCTGGAAAAGCACGCTGCTGCAAACTGCAAGGTGGTATCCGTTTTGAGTAGACAGAACAAATATTTGTGGGCATCTAATAGCCGATTATTTTTGAACAACCGGCTGTGGACCCATCAGAAGTCTTGGAATGCTACAACTTTTTCCCCTTCAAAACTTTATTTAGTCTCTCTCCATGATATATATAGTCGATGCATCTCTTTTATTGTTATATAGCCTGAGTTTGAAGTTCCTATCATTTGTCTGTATTGGGAATTGCTGAATTTGCAAAATATCCATTGACGTACTGTTTGGTTCACGTATAGGATTGGCAGTATAAGCTATCCTGGGATAACTTACAGCGAGGAAGGCTTTTTCTGGGCCCAAAAAACCTGCCAACCCCTTCCCTTGGAAGAAAAGAATTGCACATAAGTGGGATGGGATTGACCTCTTGTGTGCTGTCAAATGCAAGATTATATTGTTCCGGACTTATTTAGTCCAAACCCACCCTCTTATCTGCGAATCATTATCTGCCCTAAGCCACCTGTAATTCCGAAAACATGCCGCAATCTTTTTTTTTTTTTTTGGTATGAGAAAAACCAACCAAACACAGACCAAGGGAATGCCCTTGCAGTCCAATGCAAAGCTAGTTAGTTAGCAAGCTAAAGCAGGAACTCTGACAACAGAATCAGATTGTATTTAAACAAAAAAAGAGGGAGGGATATTCCATGCAAGACATAGTAAACAATTCTCATCTGTCTTCGTAACCCCTTTCCATGACATGAAGCAAGCCCTTAAATCCGTTGTGATCTTGACAATAAGGGCTTCATGACTAAGACTCTGCCTTTTGAAGACCTGCAATTCCACTCACGCCATAAACTGTGTACCACAGCAGCCAAAGAAAGCTTGAATACAGTATGCTTGAATTTGGAGCTCCTACTATGCTGTCCTATCCAAGCTACCTCATCTTGAAGGCTAAGAACAGCCCTGCTAATACCATTTGCTTGGAGAAAGTGAGCCCAGACCCAGAGTCTAGCAGAATATTCACAACTGAAAAAGGGATGAGCATGTGTTTCTTGCTTCAATCCATACAGACCACAATCACCACACCCATCATCGGTGACAAATCCCCGTGCATGAAGCCTGTCTTTAGTAGGCAACCTGCCTAAGAATGCAATCCGCTCAATTATTGCCCATTTGGGCCCATAATGTGAACACCAGATTACTTTGTGCCAAGGCACAATGGGAGCTTTAACTCCTATGGCCTCCCAAGCAGACTTGGTACTAAAAGAGCCACTAGGGTTTAAAAGTCCATTGGACTGAATCATCACAAATTGTATTGGGTAGAAAGATGTAGGAGTATTAGCAATAATATCTTGAGTAACAAAACTTCTCATTCCAGGCCACTTCCAACACCCGTTTTCAATGATAAAAATGACCTTAGCAACTAGAGCCCTTCCCACACTATGACCAAGGCTGACTCCATACCTCAAGTAAAGAGGGCCTAAAGAATGCCAGTTGTCCCACCAAAAGGAATGTGTTCTGTCCATTGCCCACAACACATTTTATCCAAGGCTGAACTAAACTTCTGAGTTTAAGAAGTTTCCTGATAGTCCAGGAAGCATTTTGAGGAATCTTCATAGTCCAAAAGCAAGAGTTCTTGATTACATAGGTATGCACCCAGTTAACCCAAAGAGTATCAGATTTTTGACGTACAGCCCAAATATGTTTAACCACTGCTGCATTGTTCCAACCCTCAAGAACCCTGAACCCAAGGCCTCCTTCTTCCTTAGGGTTACAAACTGAGTGCCAATTAACCTTTGCCCCATATGTTTTCATATTAGGACCTGTCCAGAAGAATGCTCTTAGAGCTGAAAGGGAAAAAGAAGATAATCTGTTCGAGTTTAGGGTTTGTGCTTCACTGGTTCTTATATAGGAATACCAGTTATGTATATAATACCAAAGCTTTGGTTTCCCTTGTGGTGGCACTCTTGTGGTGTCATTTGCCATGTCAAGGGTTCGAGCCGTGGTACCCACACTCACACCCAAAAATAAATATAATTATTATACCATTATATAACAAACGGACGCGTAGCCCAGCGGTAAGCTGAGGCTCTGACAACCTTTGGGTCTCGAGTTTGAGCCCCACCCCTTACGATTTTTGTGTATATAACCGAAAAAATGGGCCGGTTCGGTCCGGTTTTCCGGTTTTTAAAAACACCTCAACTCAGCAATTTCCTTCATAATTTTCTCCCTTAACCATTCTTCGAAATTATCAAATTCTTCTTGTATCATACTTGCTTTGCATATGTCGTAGTTGTTTTTATTGATCTGTTGGGCTATCAACCAGAGTTTGGCTCGTACTCATCTCATAGCAGAATGAATTGCATCACATTCAGATGCATGAAGGACATGACTAAACCTGCTCTTTTTGATTCTTCCAGGTTTTGGTTGTTGCTAATCCTGCCAACACCAATGCATTGATCCTAAAGGAATTTGCACCATCAATTCCTGAGAAAAACATTAGTTGTTTGACAAGGTTGGACCATAACAGGGCCCTTGGTCAAATCTCAGAGAGATTGAATGTACCAGTATCGGATGTGAAAAATGTTATTATTTGGGGAAATCATTCCTCAACTCAGTATCCTGATGTCAACCATGCAACTGTGAAGACACCAGCTGGAGATAAGCCTGTTTGTGAGCTTGTTGCGAATGATGAATGGTATGAATAAAGTACTCATTGTACTTTTGTACTTGCATATTTGTGTCCAAAGTTATTTACTTTTCACCAACGAATTTTAATATCCTTGCATAGGTTGCATGGTGAATTCATAGCTACAGTCCAACAGCGTGGGGCCGCCATTATCAAGGCTAGAAAGCTCTCTAGCGCATTGTCTGCTGCTAGCTCTGCCTGTGACCACATACGCGATTGGGTCCTTGGGACTCCAGAGGTCGGTCTTGTTCTTTGGTTTTATACGAGCGAAAATCAACCCTCACATTCTGTCCTACTGCTGCATAGTCATTGTTATATTTAGCGTAAACCATCCCCAATTTATCTTTTCTTTTGCATCAACATTGTAGGGAACTTGGGTGTCTATGGGCGTGTACTCAGATGGGTCGTACAATGTGCCAGCTGGGCTAATTTATTCTTTCCCTGTTACTTGTTGCAATGGAAAATGGACAATCGTTCAAGGTAAGAGCATGGCTAATTATCATTTGATACTTGAGTAATAGCATTAGAATTTGTATCATCAACTTTCTATGTTGATCAATCTTCAAATATTATAGCATATACCAATGGTTGTGATTAGTCCATCTTTGGCATTTAGATTTCCTTTCATTATGTAGATCGAAATGGCATGTTGTTTTTTGGCCAGGAGTACTGTCTTCCTATTATTCAATGGTTATTGCTTTGATAGTTGCTCTTTGGTAAAATTAGGGTGAATGGCATTTTCTTGACTTTTATCACTAGTAAATTGTTAATAGGTTTAGGCCACTTGTACGTGTTACTCAACAGTCCCGATATGATGGATGACTGCTTAGCAACTGTTCTGCTTTCCTTTCCGTGTTTTAGGTCTCTCAATTGATGATCTTTCAAGGAAAAAGTTGGACTTGACCGCTGAAGAGCTCACTGAGGAAAAGGCTCTGGCGTATTCCTGCCTCACTTGAATTCCCTCTTCCCCTTTATATTGCTGCAGTAAGTACTTCCATGATCTTTGTTTTAATGGAAGTTGGATGGATTTACAAGGGATGCGTAATGATTGAGAAGCTGCTTGTACAGCTCTTTCACACTTAATATTTACATGAATTTTGAACTCTTGTGGAGGATAGAAGAAATCCTGGATGGGTAAATCTATGAGATTTATAAGAGGGAAGTTTTTGCTGGAATTTTCTTATTTTTCAGCTAAGGGTGCCATGTTGATATTTTTGGTTTAGGCGTGAAAAAATGCAGCTCTTTTTTTCCGTTGATATTGCTTTATCATTTGTCATATGCAGATATGCTTGCCGCCTTTTAGAAGTTTCACTTGTCTTCCAAAATTGAAATGCGTGTATCATTTCTTCCTTGGCGGGGGTTGCGTAGATGCAAGAAATGTGCTAGAAGGTTGGACAAGGTCGGTTGGCGTTGAGTGATTTTTCTGGCGGGTAGTTAGAAACGGTGTTTCGGTCTCCAAAACGGATGAATTCTTTCGTACTTGTGGTATCTGGCTGAGTTTTTGCTCTCTTTGCTAGGAGATTTCGGTAGGCAAACCGTTCTATTTGCTGTGCTTACTTGGTACTGTCTCTGCATTTTTACCTTGAAAAGCTGAGGCCTCCCTTACTAGATGGTGACCAACTAGGTAACAAGCACTTTCTGCATGTCACTTTTCTCTTAATACTCCATCAGTCTCTTAATGTATTTTTAAGTAGTCATCTAACGATTGCAATAAAATTAAATAGGAAGACATGTATTTCCCTTGTTGCCCCTTTATTCAAACCTTTGTGGTACGGTCCTGGCGAGATATGAAGGATAGTTTTGGAAAACCGTACGCTTTGCACGTAAAACTTCCAATGCTCGGAATTGTCAAGGCTTCTTGTGGAATACATATGAATTTACACTTTAATCTTCCCAAAAGGTGGACTAACAATTCGGGACAAAGGGAGTACATGACATCAGGATCAGGTATATGGTAATACCTATAGCTTTTGAAGCCCTTGCTGCATTATGGTCGGAGTACATTGATAGAAAGGGGCTAATTGTGTAGGGGGAACTCAGTTATTTGACCTTTCATTCCCATTTAACCACGAATCAACTTGATATCTGTAATAGAGTAGCTATGAGTAGGGGCAACTTAAGATTGTTAAGTGCTTGTTGGAAACGAGGACAGAAAGATGGTGAAGGATAGAATGATAGAGGAGCTAATCCCAAGGGGGTTGGCTTGGTGGTCAAGGCTTCGGACTTGAAGTTTGCCATCTCTTAAGTCCCAGGTTCGAAACTTCCTAGGTTCTATTAATTCCTATTAGGCCAGCTTATATGGGCTTTGATCCTATGTTAGATGGGTCCCCCGCTAGTGGCTGGTGATATTAGTCACCATGAATTAATTGAGGTAAGCATAAGCTGGTCCGAGCATTTTGATCTATAAAAGAAAAAAAACAAAAGAGCTAAGATATTTTACTGAACATCCAACTAGTTGTTCTTTTGGGTGAGATGGTCTTAATAGTTACTAGCAATGGTAATTGAACCTGAGACCTTAGAAGGGACCAAACTCCTTAGTCTCAAGTTTTCACCATGCCTTACCCCTGGTGGTTTCCAACTATTGGTTATGGGTATTCATTTGCCTACTGAAGAAAGGGAATTTGATCATTCCGATTGCCAGTCTATCAGATTCAGTTCTTTCTTCTTTGAGTTTATATCGCGTGCAAGATTTGTTCATCGGGTAATTAGCCAGGGCTACCAGCAGGGTTTGAATACAAGTAGTCTGGGCTTATATTTGAACCAAAATATCTTGCGATCACAAGCCTCTGGTCTAGCCTGAGAGGGTTCCTTTTCCACTTCCTAGTTTATGATAGAGAATTGACTGGGTTAAAAATTATGACAACCAAGTGACTTGGAAGAAACCTCGTAGCCACCAGGGAAAAAGGAACATATACTAGATGAAAGAGACAGGAAGCTCCAGGCACTGACTTGTCGCTGGGGACAAGGGTAATAGAGGGTGTTGGAAATTTTGGAGTAACTGAAATGGAAATGGGGAGAAAGATGTACAACAATGACCAAGAAAATTCAGAAAGAAAGTTCAAAGGACCCCTAAAGTGCATTGCTACTTGGTTTCCAAGTAAAGACTTGAGCTGGTAAAAGTATTTCTACACAAGTAGTCAGTTCAATGGATAAGTTTTTTTTTTTTTTTCCTTTTATTTGAACAATGCAGATCCTATTCTACTACTAATCTAGGGGGAAGGGGATGGGGATGGGCTGGTGGGTTTTGAACCATCACTTGGTACAAGAAGTATGGGGCGCCTGCCACTTGGTTATCACTCCATGGATAAGTTCAACGATGAGTAGTTGAAGTTTAAAAAGTGGGTAGGATACGTTCAATGATGAGTAATTGAAGTTTAAAAAGTGCGTAGGATATGTGAAAAGCATATGTGAATGCATGAAAGAGTATACATATCATTTTTTCTTTTTTTCAAAATAACTCCAAATGTTCTGGTCAATTTATGCTAAATTCTAGGGGATTAGTCGCACCGTCAACTATCAGGGTTCGGTTAAAGTTAGGACAAAATCTCACATAAGCTAGACTTACAAGAACTAGATTTTGAGACTGAGGCCTAAGATGGAGTAAACTCCTACGTCTACTGACTCCTTGGGGTTTAAATTGTAGTATCAATAGATGAAGGTGAAAAGTGTATTAAATCCATAATTGCATAGCTTACTCAACACCAAGCAGAGCAGTTGTCAGCATTCATGACCGTTAGTCTCTATGAGAAGCTAACGCACGAGGTGGTTGAAAAAGTTGGAAAATTTGAAACTTCCCACTCACAATTAAATTATTTTAATTAAGAAGAAATTTGATTTTTCCCAGCAAATTCTGCCTTTTCTAGTCTTGTTTACCTTGTGAGGAAAAAGCACAGTTAAACGAGATCACTTTCCAAATAGAAAGACCCTTAAAGTGTACATGAACGACTCAGATTCACTGCACTGCACAGTGAATCTGAGACGTTCATGTACACTTTAAGGGGCTTTTCTTTACCCATTTTCTTTGCACTTAGCATTTACCTTCCAAATAGTATTAAATATGGTAAGCACCCTTTTTTCCTCCTCTCTCTTTTTTCCTTTGTGCAGCCCATGAACCGCTTGCTCATTTTGAAAGGTAGATTGTTTCCTTTAGATATGATTTACCTCTCATAATTGAGTACAGGGTAAGAGGGTAATTTCACTTAAAACATTCAACTAGGTAATCGCGGACTAGTGAGGGGCAAGAGGACCCTTTTAACACATACACAAACCCATACTTCCCGATGTGGGAAGCCAGCCCGTGACACAGGCTCGAAAGCCTCACCGATCCTGTGGAACCTAAGCTTGGCCCCTAGCTAGTCCACGGGGAAGTTGACCAAGAACTTGGTTTTTTTGAGTAGAGGGCGAGAGGGTAATTCCGCATAACTCACTCAACTAGGCAACTGCTAATAAATCTCAATCAACTAGAGGGCTCGATTGGAAATTCAAAATCAATTATGTGTCGCAAAATTGCAAGAAAATTATTTATAACCGATCTCTTTGCTAGGGCAGGTTTAATTGTTCATTTTTTACCATGCCGTAGCTTTAGAATTTCATTACTAGTAGTAATATTTTTCTGTTGCAAACACGCGAAGGCAGGATTTACATGCAAAAAAGGATAATATGCTAATGCAATGTATTATGTATATCCTATCTCTACGTCTAATCATACTTTCTATAGAATTATTGTGTGTTTAGTAAACAAGTTTACGTTTGGTTAAAAATATGTCTATTGAGTTGGCCTCTTTTTAACCAGAATCCTGGCTCCGTCACTATTAGCTATATTGGAAGCAGTTTCCAAAGCGAATGAAATATCTTTTCCGACTCTATATCAATGCATTTCTTTTCCGACGGTACTGCATGCTTTCATCTTTGCATCTTTACGGTTAACGAAAACTTTCTTCGCCATTCAAAAAATATTGCAGCCGGGAGTATGCATTGCACGTGAGATACGAAAATGAGTATAATTAACAAAACACAAAATCGATTAGATATTATAAAATTGTTGATAGTACAACTTTTCCATCATCAGTGACGGAAGATGTTCTAATAAAAATTGTGTACGTTCGCATCCTGTTTCGTGTTTTCATTGCACGGATATATTTTACCGGCGTATCGATATTATTTCTAAACGTACCGAATCGTAAGATATGCATTGCGCGCAGCGCATCGTAATCGTCTTGTTTTTTTTTAAAACATAAAATATAGTTAAAGATACGTATCGATTTTATTGCAAACGCACCGATCAATTAACCTGTAAGATTTGTCTCTTGAATTGTAGAATTTAGATAACACTAATGAAAACACAATCTCAAGGGTTGGCCTAGTAGTCAATGCTTGAAACTTAAAAGTTTGCTTCCTCTTAACTCTTAAGATCTGAGATTTGAAATCTCTCAGGTACTATCAATTCATTTGAGATCAGTTCATACATACAAAGTTTTGCTCTTGCTTTAATTGGGTTTCCCGCAAGTGGACGGTGGGATTGGGCCCTTAAGATTAGTCGAGGTGAGCGTAATCTAATCCAAACACCTGAGTTATAAAAAAATAACATAAAGCAACCATCATCAAAATACTTGTACTAATATACAATAATTAATCATACAAGAGACTGTGTCCATGAGAAAGACATAAAAATTTGGTCTTTTCATCATAAAATACTCGAAAAGCCACACTAAACCCTCTAAATTTGGAACCTTGCTACTGGCACAGCAGATCTGTGCACAGATCGTGTTGTGGGGCCCACTAAGGGTCTCATACAAATAATCCGATCCGTTAATGATGTTTAAAACATTTTTTCAAGAGCCTCCGCGAAAAAATTAGCTCAATCCGATACCTATAAGTATTTGATCTAATCATCTAACTTTTCATTCGGGTTTTTAGAGAATGAAAAGTTAGACGATTAGATCAAGTACTTATAGGTGTCGGATTGAGCTAATTTTTCGCGGGGGCACTTGAATTTTAAACATAATGAACGGCTCGAATTATTTGTATGGGACCTTTAGTGAGCCCCACAACGCGATCTGTGCACAATTTGTGCACAAATCTGCTGTGCTAGTAGACTTTCTGTATTGTTTACAAAACAATTGTCAAGTCAAGTTTTGATTCCCCTTTTGGCCTTCAACTCACTACCCACTTAACCTTTTACTACAATCTTTTGCCACTACCGAAGACTTGCTTTTATTTCATTGACGAAATGACCCCTCCTTTTGGACTAGGAAAAAACTGTCACATTTGGAATTTGGCGTCCCAAAAAAAAAAAAAAAAGGCCCAAAAATTCCAAATTTTCTAGTGACACTAAGAAAATATAATGCTAATTAATAAAACAGTTTTCAAAAATTTGGTAATTCAGGTAGACCACCAGCTCTGACCAGAAGGTTGTACCAAAAGTCCATGCCATCGTCCGTAGTACTAGTATTAATTGAAGTTTTTTCCAGCGATAATTGAAATCCAAATCCCAAGTCGTCGTTGGAAATGGAATTCTTGGCTGATAATTCTTCGGACCAATAGCTTTCATCGATCTGAGGAAGCGTTTCTGAGCCGTATACTTGATCGTTGTCCTTAGACACCGTATTGTTTGGTAATCTGGTTTGGTCTGTCACCGACGAGAATTCACTAGAAGAGTACTGGGGGGAGACTGGTTCATTCTTGGTGCTCTCGATTCCCGGATTTGGACTAAGGCAAGTACTCAAATCCATTGCTTGGCCATTGGAATCCAATTTGCAGGATCTCTGATAGTTTTTGAGCCTTTTCTTCAAGTGGGTGTGCCACACGTTTTTTATCTCATTGTCCGTTCGACCCGGTAATCTCGCTGCGATTGTAGACCATCTGAAAATCGGACAAAAACATTCGTATTAAGATATTCGCATGAGTTTGGCGTTAAGTATTTATTTAATTGCCTCGCCAAAAAAAAAAAAAAATCTATTTTTAATTGAAGTGGGCAACAAGAAAGCCTGTGTTTTTCTCTTAGTTTATGAAATCTTGATTACACAATATCCCAAGGAGATTTGAGCTATGCATAGAAATGTGAGGACCTTGATGTCTAAGATTGGCCTCTTTCTTTTCTTTTCATTTCTTTTTTAAGGTGTTCGAGCCAGTTTACACACCTTAACTAGTCTCCTCCCCGGTCCGGTCAAAGGCAGACCATCCACACCGCGTCTAGAAAATTCACAAGAAACTACTTTCTTGCGACATGATTCCAAGAATCCAACCTGATCAATCAGTTGTGTGCGTGGGGATCAAATCCACCAACCAACCTGACTATCCATTGGGGCTAGATCGGCCTTTCTTTTAATTTTACAGATGACACAAAAGAGAATCTTTTCAGCCCTACTTGTCTAATATTTCTCAATAAAAAATCGTTATGCATAAAAGTGAGAGATTTTTGTTAATAAAACCAGTGGGGAAAGCAGAGTCACATTATGAGCATGGAAGCAATACACTAATGGCAATTAAAACAGAATCAAAACAGAAACTGCAATTGAACAGAAACAAAACTGTGTTTGAAGGCTGAAGCTATTATGACATATAGCCATGAGGTGCCCAAAAAAATTGCAAGAAGAAAGGCTTTTTTCGTTAGACCCACCCGCGGGTGATGAATTCACAGAATCCACTGCCTTGGTTGGGCACAGGCCCATGGAGAACCCCATACCAATTGCTTGAATGCATTTTAAAGTCTCAAGATGACTTGCAGAAAAAATGGCTGCAGCGAGTCCGATGACCTTACCCGGGATGCGTCTATCGCGTATTCTGAAGCAAAAAATCCTTTTCTTGCCACAATTATCATAGGCGTTAACGACCAGGTGACAAAAATTGGCTTTTTCTCGAGCCTAATTTAGGACTACAATATTTTTATTTGCAGAGTAATTTGATCATGGAATTCAATTATTGTAGTACCCCATCGACCTAACTGTGCAAGTTGCATCCGAGGGAATCCAAAGCCGAATCAAGTGAAGTAGTTAATAAACTTTCTCAAATTAAAAAACATGCAGGGGAATGCTACCACCAATCTCACCGTCCGTCTAGACAATCAATGGTCCGAGTTTTAAAAGAACTCCTTCTTAGAAGAGTCTTTTAAAATTTGAACCGTCCAAAACACTTCTGGACAGGGAAATTAGTGAGATGAAGGAGAGGTGGAAAGGAGCGGTAGGCAGGCGTAGACTTTTGATTAATTGCGTAAGTAAACGCACCTATTCCCAAGCATTCCATGCAACTCGATGATTGTCTCCTCCTCTTCTTTAGTGAAATTTCCTCTCTTAATATCTGGTCGTAAGTAATTAGTCCAACGGAGCCTGCAACTTTTTCCACACCTTAATAGACCTGTATTGAAACCAAATCACCATCAAAATCAGAGAGAGAGAGAGAGAGAGAGTCTTAAAGATGCTTTCATTTTTTGGAACGTTAAACAAGAAATTGTATGATGGTAAAAGAACGAAAGATGAAACATAAGTGTGATTTGCAAATATAAACCAAGGAATTAATTATAGAGAAACTAAAATGTTTATTTCAACTTCGTTTTCTTTGGCTCTGATAACTCAGTTGTCCAGAGTAGTTTACACGCACTCGACTAATATTGGAGAGACCAATCTACCGTCCATTAGTGGAGACGGCAATTAAAGCCGGGGCAAAGCCTCATATGGTCTAGCTGTATGTCCAAAAGAGTTGATAATACTTGAGAAGTTTTAAAACTAAGATCTAAAGGGGAGTAAATAAGATGATTTCGCTAAACAGAATTATATGCTTAATTTGGTTAATGAAAAAATTGGTTGGACATCTTCATGAATCATATATACAATTTAGTACATACCAGCTTGCTTTGGAAGAGTTCGCCAGTTGGAATGGCCGTGTTGGTGAATGTAAGAGATCAAAATTTGATCTTCTTCATGTGTCCATGGCCCCTTTTTTAATCCCATCTTCTCACAGCAAGGAGCTCTCCCCATCTTAATGAACTCTCTCTCTCTCTCTCTCTCTCTCTCTCGTTTTTTGAAGGGGCAAAGGTGGGCTATTTGTGGGCTATTTCTCTCTCTCTCTCTCTTCTCTCTCTCTCTCTCTCCGCCCAAGTGTTTTTTGAAGGGGCAAAGGTGGGCTATTTGTGGGCTATTTATTCTCCCTTGAGGGAGAAACTTTTAGGTATCATGGGGATATCAAGGTTCATGATATTTTTTCCGGTCTGTTTCTTATTTTTTGGCCATTTTTCGATCACATTTGGATGATCGATTTCGTTCATTTTGTAGAGTTCTGCGAGAACCTTAATCATGCCAAAATTGCGTTCATCGGACTTTATTTGATACTCCCTAAAAGTTTCTCTCCTTGAGAACAAGATACTACTCGAAATAATCCAAGGAAAAAGTTATAGCTGGAAATTTCAAGGAAAAAGTCTCTCAAAATAGTTATAGCTGGAAATTTCAAGGAAAAACTCTGTCTCTCTCTCTCTCTCTGTCTCTCTCTGTCTCTCTCTCGTACATGACTGAATATTTAATTTACCAATGAAGGGGTCAACTGTGGGAACTCGAACTTCCGAGATGTTGACGAGCAGGTGCAGAACGGTAGATCCGCCCGTTCATCTTGACACGGACGTACGATTTGTATCGAATACGAGCACATACAAATTCCATACAAATTTGAACCGTTCATTACTCAATTGAAATCCGATCTGTCAATTGCCGAGTTGAACGGTTGAATTAGTCGCTCTACATAGAGATGATGACTGATTATTTAATTTACCAAATGAAGGGTTGATAACACCATCCACATGATCAGTGACATGCATAATGAGACTTTTGTTTCAGTCGAGACATACATACTGTGATGTCCCACAAATATTGGTGGGAAAAGGTGGGTCACCTTAGGGCATACAAATTCCATTTTTTGATTAAGTTTGGCATTAGACAAAGTAGGAGTGGCCAAATCAAAACTACACATAGAACGCAGAATCCAAAAGTCGGCATTCTAGAAATTTTGGATCCTGCTAGTGATCGGTTTGCTTCGCACCGCGGGTCGCCCGTCTCTGTTCTCGGTTTCTAATTTCAAGAAAAATGGTGGAGACGAAAGAGAGAAATTAACTATATATATATATATATTTGGATCCTTTGGTGTAATTGCTCTCGACTTCGGCATTAACTTTACACTTGCAACTCATACGGTCGAGAGGGTATTTGCAACCATAAGTATTCGTGAATCAGTTGCGTTACTTGCGCAGCAGAATGAGTGATCACTGGTTGAATCACAGTTTGATGATATACAGAGAAAAATAGAGTTAATTTTTGATGGAGTTGAAATTAATAAGACCGACCACCATGCCGCAATTTAAAAAATATGAAAATTAACCAGGAGGATTGATTGTGTTAAGGACAGCAACGAAATAATCTAGCGATGAATAATTAAGTTTTGTGGTTATGGTTAAGAAATTGAAAGCGTAGCACTGGTACTTTTGAAAGCATATATATTATAAACCGTTTTGCATAATGATGAATTTTAAGTCTAGTTTGATATAGTTGTTCATTTTTTTGTTTTTTTTTTTTGGGGGTAAATTGATATAGTTGTGCTTGATTGTAAATTTCAAGTAAGTGTAAATAATAGGTGCCCCACTAGTGAAATTTGTGGGTCTGTATGACAATGGTGGAGTATGATGAGGTACGTAATAGTACTCCCTAACAGAGGTAGTGACATAGAGTTGTTTTATGAAAACATCCCTCACCACGCACACATCACCGGACTCGAATCACTTTTTTACTTTGTCCTCAAACTATCATTTTCGCCTACTTAGTCCTCAAACTAACCGATTGCATTCTATATAGTCCAAAACCGAACTTCTGTTAAGAAAAAGTGACGGAAAACAGAGCACATGACTTGCACGTGACTTCTTCAGCCCACTCCAAGGGCAGAAATGACATTTCACATCTATTTTTCTCTCCCTCACCACGCACACATCACCGGACTCGAATCTCCAGTGGCGGCGCCACAGTAATTAAATGGTGTTCATATTTCTCTTAAATCAAAAGTTTGGGGATCATATGTTGACTGATTTCGATACATATGATTTCCGATATATTATCGTACTATTAATTGTATGGATTCCACATAGGATACTGATTTTCGCGCTCCAAGATTTACTGCAGGCGCTCCACCTTTTTGTTTTTATACTGTGATATTGCTGGCAACAAAAAGGTGGAGCGCCTGCAGTAAACCTTGGAGCGCGAAAATCAGTGGCCTTCCACATATTAAATACCGCAGAATACTCTGTTCAAGGTCAAGATTGTCCCAGTCAATTTCGGGTGATGGTTCTGAAGCCGCATTCAACCATTTCTGCTGCTAGCCTGCCACTTGATCCAGCTGCTATTTCAGCCTTTTCTTCTACATGTAATTCAGACTGCCTCCTAGTTTGACCTTGTCTGTATTGGCCATTGTGGCCCTGTTTCTTGATCTTCTGTCGGATAGTCTAGTTTTGGTTGGCACATTGGGTTGAGGCGGATGCAGCATATGATTCAGCCTCGTAGGGACGGGAATGGGGGATGCTGCATGCCAATTAAGCACCCCCCCAGCGGATCAAAAAAAAAATTAAGCACCCCTGCTAAGCGGGTGCCGAGCAGTCGATCCAGCTGTTAATCTTGGCGAACGACGGCTTGAATCCTTGATGTAGAACATGTGGAGGCCCAATTTTATGATCAACTGGACTGATCGAAGCCTCGGAAGCCCAAACGATGCTTAATTGCAAATTACCCGATTTGGCAAACTATGGACGAGCTCCGATTGGGCCCAAACTTGGTGAGCTGACTTATTTTCGCATTGCAGTCAAGACACACCACCCTATGGTTGTGATGTGTGGTGTTTTTCGGCTCAAAAACATTCGTTTAGGCCGTCAATTGGACATTTTTACCGTTTTAATTCGTTAATAACTCTTAGACCGTAATTCCTTATTAGTTGGTTCTTTTGGGAAAAGTCCTGCTGTTCTTTCCCGTCTTCAATTTTAGGAGTTTCCCCAAATTATGAAACTTTTTTATTTTTCAGATTATTTTTTTAGGGCTTTGGGTTACTACCTATATAAAGGGTTGTAACCTAATGTTTTGATCAACCCTTACATTAATAATATTTAGAGTTTCTTTCTTTTCCTTGTGCGCAAGGTTTACTCGTGAATTCGAGTTGTTTATCTCGTTTGGACTAGTACGCTAACTAGTCTCTTATGAATTCCACTGCTTCAATCTTGACCGAGCAATGGATAGTTCAGATCTTTATACGATCAGATTCAATCTAAGCCATCCATGCTGAGATGAATGGCCGGATGCCGCTTGGCAGGCGGGTGCTTAATTTTTTTTTTTTATCAACAAAAGTAACATTTTATTTAGGGATAGGAGAAGGGATTCCAACCAAAAGTTGAAAAATACAACCAGTGAAACAAAGCCTAAAAAACAACTCCGGGATGTACCCGGGTCATTGGGATGTAAGTTTGCGATTGTGATGCCGTTTGTGTCCCTCCTTTTTTTTAATCTTTGTAATTTTGTTTCATTAATTAATAAAATCTTCTTTCCTTAGCCCACCCCAAAAAAAAAAGAGACCAGATCCCCTGTCCGACTCTCATTCGGACAGGCGCCTGTCCGAGTCCCTCTCGGCCGTTGATTTCGCAAATCAACAGCTGAGATGAGCCGAGCACTCTCGGCAGAAGATCCCCTGTCCCGACTCCCCGTTTTGGAGCAAAAAGTGCTCGGCTCATCTCAGCCGTTGATTTGCGAGATCAACGGCCGAGAGAATGGGACAGGCGAGTCGGACAGGGGAGTGGGACAGGTGATCTTCTGCCAAAAAAAAAGGGTAAGTTTAAGGATACACTCAATGACAAATAGGGAAAACGTACTAGTGGGATCGTACTGGTTGAATGTATTGTTTATCGATGGGTATTTTTTTTAAATAGTTATTTGTCAAGTCTCGTTTATTGACTTGCGGCTTACGCGACGAACCTATTGGGCCTGTGCTCAACTATATATTATTCATGAATCTCATAAACAGATATAACAGCTAGCAATATCTAAAGAACAATGCTACGAACACAGACATCCGTACGTAGATTCAGACATAAATATTGTGTTATTCAGTGTTTCTTGGTACATGAGTCCAACACGCTAAATGTGGAGCCATATACGTCGGATGCTTCTAAACACATCATTGTCCAAATTTTTCCGCCGACGTCTGTGTCCGCAGCATGTTCGATATCTAAATGAATTAGAGCACTGCTTGTTATAATGTTCTTCCCCGAGAAAATTCAAATGGTTTTTTTTTTTTCTCTTTTTATCTTGATTGTATTGATCGAATATATTCCGTCAATATCCCAAACATGACAATGGAAAATGCTCTGTTTGATGTGTATGAGTCTCACCGGTATCATGCAGGAATCCATGGAACGACTCCGAATACATATGTTGTGGTCGCACTTGTCTTAAGGGGCTTTTAAAATCCTGAATAGCGTATACTGTTGTCAGGGACGGACCGAAGCAGGGGCACGCGGGGGCACGTGCCCCCACTCGAACGCTTGCCCCCGCTCAAAATTAAAATATTTTTTGTATAATTAGCATAATTTTGAAAGTGTGCTATTATGTAAACATACACACTTGCATATATCTCGAAAAACACATACAGAATTAGTTTTATGTCTGAATTTCATCATATAGTGTATTTTATACTTGTTGCTTTACGAGCTGTTTGTCTATTTGGAGCTATTCTTTATTGATTCTCTTTATTTTTAACCGTCTGGTAGAAATATTGTAAAACAAAGTCATTAATAAAATTAGTTCGGTCATTCTAAAACTTGTCGATGTTCATTTAAAACATACTTTAAAAATTTTATATGAGATTTTGCGCTTATTTTTACCTAATTTAACTTAAAGCATGCACTATAAACTTTTGTAGTTAGTAATACATACCTTAATTTTGTACGATCTTATTATGATTGACTACAAAAATAAATTTTTGCCATTATGATTAACAGGTGGCCCTACTACACTAAATTCCTGAATCCGTCCCTGACTGTTGTACCTGCAATAAGTGCTTTCATTTTTATAGGCAGAGCTTTTTCACAAACCGTTTTAGAGTAAAAATAAACATTTCAAGGGTGAATGGAAGGAACGGTAAGAAGTGAAAAGTCTTCAGCACACACATCCTTTTTGTGGCTTGTTTTATTTTTGGAAGTGTACGTACCCCTTAGGAATTTTTGTGGTTCAAGATATGAAAAAAACTTTTCAGCGCTTAATTTTTTTTTAAAGTTTGGACCATTAGATGCAAAGATGAACGACTGTGATTGAATTGAATGGACTCTTTGCAGTTGGACTGTAGAGAATCCGTCTCCTTAAATTAACAACATATATTGCTCTGTACTCAGAAATTTGTCCCATCCACTGTTTTGCTAGTAAATACTACTAATTAAGAGAAGGAAAATACTTTCGTATTTATTTTGGGGGAAAATTTGAAAAGCTACGCAATGAGATTGAAGGGAAATATGCAATTTAAAAAAAATATTAGGGGGGAAAGTGCTACATTTCACTTCTCCAGGGGATGCATTGAAATTCTATACCAAAATTAGTTTTAGTGACAGTACTTGTCCCAAGTGAAAATCACTTTGCAAAAAGTGCATTCATTTCACGAGACCACCTCACTTCACGCAAACGCGTGGAAAGGGCTGTGGGAGGACAAACACTATGGGTTTGCACATTGTTAAGATGGGTGTGGATAATGAGGTAGTAGTTATGAAAGGTGATTTTTAATCTATTATTATTCTGCCCATAATCATTATTTAATGGCATGCTAAAGTAGTTGTTAATAGTTAATTTTTGAAGGGGCGATAATGAAATCAGTTTTGTGACGCGGCTTCAAAAAAGAGAGACACCAAACTGGTGCACTTCCTTTGTATATTAGAATAGATAACAAATTGAATAAGTTGGCGCGGTGGTTAGTCCTCCATATTTGACATGAGGTCATACGATCAGTCGTTTTCTTTTCAAATAAATAAGCATTTTATTAAGAAACAAATAAATAATTATTTGTTTTTTTTGATCTAGAAAACAGTAAAAAAGCCAAAGCATCGCCCAAAGGCATCGAATCCAAGTGCTGCAGGGGAAGGGGAAACAAAAAATTAGCCACGTTCCACAAACTAAAATAAGTGTTTTTTTCAATTAAAGATGATGTATTGTGAGAGAATGACCTGTATCGTAAAACAGAAAATAAGTACTTAAAAAATAAGAACATTTGTGAAACGGAGCCTAGAGTGGTCATGTATATAGCAAGAAGTTTGGTTGAGTGGGCAAGAAGCAATAATCAAGGGTTTTAATTATCTTTCAATGGGTCGTAACGTCGACTCCCACAAAGGGAAAACATTTCAAATGTTAGGGCTATTAAAGGTTTTTCAGGTCCATAATTTTCAGAATTTTGAAATCAGTAAATGTGCGCGTAATCTAATCTAGACAACCAATTACATAAATAAATGTACGATTGATACAGAGACGTGCACACATTATTGTATTCCCTTCTTGTACGTTCTTATTGGGAACCTCATTATTCAAAATAACTTCGGCTAGTTGACTTTTTGGAGCATCTTTAACAGATACCTCAATGTTTTTCATCAAAAGAGTATTTTGTTACATCACAACTATGGCAACAAAATAAAAAAGAAAAAAATTTTAACCTCTAAATTCTAATGTACTCTCAATGTATACCACAACCAATCTCCAATTTTGATATATACGAACATTAATAGCTTCCTATTTATTGCAGTGAAAGAGTGAAACAAAGTCAGGCAGGGAGGTAAAGACTGAGAAGAGAATGCAAGCAAGGGCAGAAGGTGTCCACTTGATAACATAAATATACTCTCTATATTTCAAAAGGATTGTCCGGCCTAAAAAACGAGAATTTAAAAGTACTACTCTCTCTGTCCCGATTTGTTTGTCCAATCTCGGATTTTCAACTTATTAAGGAAATTAAATTTAATTCATTTATTTGAAAATTTACATAATCTCATCCATTGATTTTGAAATTGGGCAGTCAATTTGAGACATGTATAAGTCAAAAAGGGAACAAACAAATCGGGACGGACGGAGTACATTATATCATGAAAAATCAAACTCTGTTGATACATTAAATAATAACTTATTGATATACAATAACTAGAGGCAAAGATTTCAATTTTTTCAACAAAGACTAGGTGCGGGGCTGCGTGCAAAGCACGCCCTTCATGCTCGTTGTGGAGATTTTTTCCTGGTCTTTTTTAATATCTTGTATGCATTTTTTTGTAGCAGAAGTAATATGCATAGGCTTGACTAAGTATTCAATCATAGCAAAAGTTAGATGCACCAGTCTTGGTTTAGATATGTTTTTGTTTTTGGTTGCTAACTGCACAATTGCGGCTACATGGTTTTTTACACAACTTCAAAAGGGAAAGTTTGTGCAAATTATTACACAACTGCAAAAGGCAAAGTTTGTGCAAATTAGACCAAGCAAAAGTTTTTGGGTGGAGATTTTTTGGTGCCAAAAGCTTTCAAAGTTCTGCAGCTTGTGGATGTTGGTTAATTGTTGTTGCTTGGGCTGTTGGGAGTTTCTTCAGTTGTTGGGGCGGAGGTTGAGCTGGTTGATCCAAGTTCATTTGTCTTGCTTTTTTTATTTGGAGTGTTTGGAGGCAGAGCAAGTAGTTCTTCTGATCGGTTTATTGGTTCTGCGATGTCCTCGGCAAACATGGAGTGGACATTGAACTTTATTTGGTTGCGTCCTGCATAGCTGTGCATGTAGGCCTTCAGTGTAATGATGCATTTTCTTGGTTTGCCTAGTTTATGAAGCACTGGGAGGACAAGTTTTTCCTGCATTTAGATGTTGGTTAGGCTTTTGTTTTAAAAAATTCAGAGTGTTTGAGTTTGTGTGAATGGAATGAGTTTTACTTACATCTATTGCATCTGCTGATGTAATGCCGTAGGCCTCCGCTGCAACTTCTGAAAAGATTGCTGCTTCGATGCTTCCAGTTGCATCTGCGATCTGGATATTGAATTTGATCCTGCAAAGTAGAAAGATTATTTAGGACAGCTTAAAGCCCATTATTTCGGTTTCGATGACAGCGTATTCATCACTTAATGTCTTAAAAAAAGTCTGGCAGACAAACTTTCAGAAATGCAATGGAATTATCCAACTTCAAAATCCAGCAATGCCCAATTATAGTAATCCGAAAAGATATCAAAATACTCAAAAGAAATATCCATCGCAAAGCAATAAATATTAGGAGTTTCATATTCTACGTATATGATTGCAAAAGGGCTAGCATTGAAGTTTAATCTGTGCTAATTAGAGAAAGCAAAAGCATTTGGACTGGAAGTTCTAGATAGCAAAAGGAAACACACAGTAAAACATAGGGAAACTGCAAATGTTGATCCATAAGATTCAGATGTACAAAATCTAAAATAAGTCATTCTGAATATCGTAATTAACAAGTAGAAAATGATAAAAGGCATCTAATAATAAAAAACGCTCTAGCGCTATACCGATCCAAGAAGGGAAAAGAAAGAAACTAAAGAAGCTAGAAGGTGGATCCCACAACACACAAATGCATAGGGAAGTATTTGTGCCTCTGGAGGTAACATAGACAGTACTGGTGTATTGGGGGTTATTCTTAGGTGCATCATTATTAGCTGTCATCATAGCTAAACAAAGATATGATCATTTAGCTTAACCCAAGATATTGGTCATTTAGTTTAACTCAAAATGTGACTTGTTTTTCCTTGGAATGTCCTAAAAAGCTTACTTCTTTTTATTTTTAACTGAAGTGTGTTCTTTGCTTGCATAAAAGTTCCTGAACTTTGGTTCAGTAACTGACTTCACAGATTTTGATTTTTTATTTCACGCTACTCTATTGGGAAAATTTGTTAGTGAAGCTCTAAGAAGTTCAGTTTCAAACAAAACAACTTTACATGAACATATCTTTGTACTTTGCAGGATCAACAACATATCTTTCTAATTTGTACGGAGATAGGGCAGAAGGTTTTTTACTTTGTCAAGGCGGGTACTTTTTTAGCACAGTAGTTGCACCAAAAGTCTTCATCTCCGTATGCATTTGTTGCTCTCTTGCAGTTTGAGCAAGCCAGGTAGTAGAAGCTTTGTGCGAAATCGGTGACTTTTGCTATGCCTTGGACATTTAGGTATTGTGTCTGTATAGAAAGAGTATGATAGGAATGTTAAGGGTTGCTGATTAGTAAAGTAATAGTATATGAACTAAATGAATGGTAAGGTTATATAGAAATTGTTTAAAATTGTAAGTAAGCATAGCTAAGTATGGATCAAGGGTCAAGGTGGGTAGTTTTTAGTATTGATCAATGGAATAGCTAAGTTATGCATTTTTTGTATAGCTGTATTTATAATGTAATGTATGGTGATGATGAGTTTATGATATCTAAAAATGCAAAGTAAGAGATTAGAAAGAGAAAGAAGTTAAAATGATACTTAAGTTTGTATGGTCTATTTCTTTTGACAGCTTTTATATACCCTTTGAGAGAGGTTCCTTTCTTGACTTGTATGTGGAGCTTGACAGATAGTTTGCTAATGCTTTGCAATATCTGCTTAAGGTGGCTCTAAGTGCAATAGAGATCAGGACTAAAAATGTAGCAGTTATGTATAGTGTAGGTAAACATGCATAGTATAAAGGAATGCTACATGGATGGACTGATATTGTGTTTGTAGAAAAGTAAAGAATAAGTACAGTATAGGGAAAAGAAATTTGTATGCATCTTCTTGAAAGAGCAGATATGAAACTTCTTGGTTCTTCTTGCTCAATATATGCTCTGATCCATGAAAATATTAGTTAGATAGAAGTGAAAGAGGATAAAGAAGTCCCAGAAGGAGGTTGCCCTCAACGGGCTCACTTGAAGGACTTTTTTTTTAATCTGGGAGAAGGTCTTGTTCTATCCTGAGAGAGAGGGGACAACCAGACAACAAATAGAACTGCTTTTTGATTTTTTGACCACGCAGACTCATTCTGCACAGTTTGATCGAACAGCTAGGAATGGTGGGCCAATGAGAAAGTAAACCTACTTTTTGAGTCCAAGACTACGAAATGGAAGCACGCTTGGGGAAGAATTCCCCTGATCTAACTGGTAGAGCATGATGGGAAATTTTAGTGCATGTAATACCTTTTCTACTGACATGGGTAGGTTTGCAATTTTGGTGATATCATCTTCTGAATCTTCATCTGCTGTTGGCATGGCTAGGTGTGCTGCTGGTGCTATTGGTAGTTCTCTGATCTTTGCTGCATTGGCTGTGCACCTGTAATTGTTATAGGTAAATTAGAGAATATACATTTGTAGTTGTTAAAACTGAGATAATAATCATGGGCTAGGCTTTTTATTTTGTATGTAATATAGTAGTTACCATGACTGCAGTGCAGTTACTTCCGGTAGTGGTGGTGGATCAAAGATGAAACTTGATGAGTTTCTTGTCGCAAGTGTTAGACCTGTATTGGGATAGTTATGTGAGTTTTCATGGAAGAAATGTGATATAAATATTATGAGTAAGTGTTATGTTACCGTAGTATGTTGATGTTTTCAGTCGCAGTCCAATTACTACTGGGAAATTTCCTGGTAAATTTGCCATTGCTGGTGCTTCGTATTCAGTAAATTTGTCCCACAGTGATACAATTGAAGGTTGGAAGCTGGTAATATTACACAATAATGTGGTGAGTATTGTTATTAGTCATAAAAGTAGCAGTCAGTATTAGTGGTTTTATCTAGTGTTTACCTGTGATCGATTACTCGAACATTGACAACATACGAGTCATTTATATATCTTCGTGGTCCAACTTCCACAATTGCAAACAGGACATCTATAATATGACAAAGATGTTAATTATTTTTTTGCTTTTTTATAGAAAATAGTTAGTATAGAGATTTACCTAGTTTTGTATCACGGTTTTTGACTTGGTGGAGAGCTGCGATTGGAGTGAAGTTGTATTTCACTGTCCTTTGTGTGAGTCCATCAATGTGGATTTCTTCGACTGGTGTGCGTGCTTTGATGGCTAGTTGGCATTTATTTTCCAGAAAGCGAAACATTTGCGGAGTTTCAGTAACTGTAGCATTTGTTATTGAATATGTATGATAGAGCTTGAGTGTCTCTTCCAAAATCTTGATGTTTTGCCCAAACATTGATGCCTGTATCTTGTTTCCCTGTTGAATAGTAGAGTTTTTTGTGTTGTAAATTCATGGAGTATTTATGTTCGTATGTATATGAGGAATGATCATTAAAGTATTACGAATAGTACCTCTTTGTCTTGCAACATGATCCTTTGAAAGAATGAAGTGCTAGTGCTTGACATTCGTGGGATGTTTTTTTCAACGACCATGGCTTGCACTGTGTAGTTTTTGCTTGTGAGGACAATATCTTTCAATGGTATGATGTTAGGAGCCATCTAGATCTGTGAGACAAAGATACATACAAGCAGACAGAGGAAATAAGCAGATTAGAAGTGAATAATATTAGAATTTAGCATGGGCAAAGAATATATATGGTTAACTAATTAAAAAAGATGAATGCATGCATAGATAAATGAATGGTATAGCATATACCTTTTTGTTTCTTGCAGTATTTATATACCTATGCTTTTTATTTGAATTTTGTTTTGTAATTATAAACAATTTGCTTCCTCTAGCAGCTCTTTGTACACAATATTCTTCGTGTGGTAGCATGGTAATTGATCATTTTCTAAGTGCTTGAGATGGACTCTTATTTTAGCTGCTGTTGTTGCTCGAGATAAAGCAACATAGAGCTGACCATGAGCAAAAACTGGCTCAGGTAGATATATACCAACGGTATTCAACGTTTGACCTTGAGCTTTATTTATGGTCATCGCAAAACATGTTCTCACAGGAAATTGGCGACGTGTGAACTGCACCGGGTATTGTTGGGGATCATTTGGCTGTAAAGGGATCCTTGGTATGAAAATTGTAGAACCTTTTCTTTCACCTACTGCTATCTGAGCAGTGATTAAGTTGCTGTTGAATTTCTTACATATCAATCTTGTGCCATTGCATAGCCCTTGGGATGGATTGATATTTCTGAGTAGAATAATTGGACAATTCTTTTTCAAACCCAAATGATGGCATGGCATTCCTGGAGGTGTTATCGAATTCAAGAAGTCGATGTAGAGCCCTTGTTGAGTAGGATCACTTGTTTCATCAAAACTTAAGTATGTGTTCTCTTTCCCTGGGAATTTTGCAATCATTGCCTCATTGATTTCATCAACGGCTAGGTTTTTGGGTGTGAGAATGGCAGAATTGGTCAAAGAAAGCGGGTCCAATCTATGGAGGTCAAAGGATGGGAAAACAAATTGGATTAGCTGATCTAAAGGTGGTGTGTTTATGGTTGGTTGTAGGATTAAGGATGATGGTAATTTGATTTCTCCTGCCTCATTTTCCTTTTCCAGACCGCTCCCAACTCGGAGAATATATGCACTGAATGCTGGATCAGTCTTTGCACGCATATTTTCCTTGAATTTGAATTTGATGAGTGATTGCCATATGTATGATCTGACCAAACTTGCGTTGATGCATTCAATCTTTGTTCCTTTAGGTATGACAGGTAATACTTGCCTAAAGTCACCTCCTAGAACCACAACTTTTCCTCCAAATAATGTATCATTTTCTGTAAGATCGCGTAGGAGGGAATCCAAGGCTTCGATTGATTCTTTTTTGGCCATTGATGCTTCATCCCAAATGATAAGAGCTGCTTGTTTCATAAGAGCAGCTGAGGCTGATTGCTTTGAAATGTTACAGCAGAGTTTGCCGTCACTATTTATCGGGATTTTGAAGCGAGAATGAGCTGTTCTTCCATTGGGTAAAATCGATGCTGCAACTCCAGAGCTTGCCGTGGCCAATGCAATTAGATGCTGCGAACGAACTTTTCCAAGTAAAGCTCGGTAGAGAAATGTTTTGCCAGAACCTCCGGGGCCGTCAATGAAGAAGCTTTTGGGTGTTTGATTTAGAACAGCGTCTAGAATTTCATTGTAGGCAATTCTTTGTTCTGCATTTAATAAACTTGGGCTTCTTAGATCATCTTCTGATATTGGAATATTGATTTCATCTTGTATCTCTTTTGGCATTGGTTTTGCTGTTGAATCAGAAGTAAGAAGATCCGATAATTGAAAATTGTGCAGATTCTTGCCCATAGATTCCAGTTCTGCGTTTAATGCTTGGAGTAAAACCTGTCGTGCAGCATCTTTGCTCAGCTTTTGCATTGAGACATAGTCTTCCGCCATATCATCTTCAAATTTCAAGAATAATTCCAATGGATTAACTGGAGCACAATAAACAAGAATAGTGCAGAATAGTTGTCTCAGTGACAGTGGCATTCGATATAAGCAGGCTTCGTGCATACACTTTTCATTGCTATTGTCATCTTGCAGTAAGCCATGACTAATAGCTGCCTCTCTATATGAATTCATGGTGATTCCATTGACTGTTCTGAGATTTGCATAGGAGGTAGGGGCTGAAATGTGCGTGAGCAATAGCCGTAGATAATATCTTTCGCCTTCAGTTGGATTTGCTGTCACGATTCGACCAATGACTTCTTGTTTTTTTCGTTCTGTCCATTTTCTTGACGGACTATTCCATACAAAGTATTGTGGGAAGTCTCTGTAGAACAATTTTAAGGACTTTGCTTTGTCATTGTGAGCATTCATCCAGAAAAATTGCGTGAGCATTGTTCTTGACATGAACTCATTATCCACTATATTATGCAGATTAGTATCCTTCTTTAGTCGTATCAACTGACAACCTTCCAAGTGTAGCTGCAAACTGATAACAGCCGGTCGGATTTCGTGCAGAGCAAATCGAAATATCCGCCATGTTGCCTCTGGCGGTGATATCCATCTTGCTGCTTGGTATTGCTGTATCTCGTCAATGTCTCCAGGGAATTTTGATGTGACCAAGCGATAGATAATCTTATCGTGTCCTTTGTAAATATATTTGTATAGATATTTGACTGCCTTAATAGTGGAGCAAACTTCGACATTAATATGACAGTCAAACATAGCTAACAAATAAGGATTGTATGGGACAACCCATCTGTTGTCGAGCATTTGACCACGAATCTGCACCTGTTCACCAGTTAAACGTCTTCTATACATTGGATAACCATCTGCATCAATAGAAGTTTCTGCACAGTGATTTCTTGGATAGTGATTCTTGCACTTTCCATCTTGCATGCATGCTTTTGTGATATCTAATTCTCCACATGGCCCGTGCATCATGTGTTTTATGACCATTGCATATAAGTGTGGATACTTCTTCTTATCTGGTATTTCTGCTGAAATTAATGCATCAATCTTTTCAATTGTGTCAAGCTTGAAGGGTTTTTTAAGTATCATCAACATATGCACATGCGGAAGACCTCTCTTTTGAAATTCAACGACAAAAGTGTATGCAATAACTGGACCAAAGAGCTGATTTCTTACTATTTCTTTCTGCAGATGCTCAAGCTTACTCTTGAATACTCTAGACACCAAATCTGGCCTGTTCTGGGCTTCTTCATGTGGCTTCATTTGATCCTTTATCTCTTGCCAATTTGGATTGCAGGTCATTGTTAAAAACAGATCAGGTTTGCCATACCTCTCTACCAAAGTCATTGCATTCAAGTATCGCTTTCGCATATCCCTTGGGCCTCCTATAAAAGTACCTGGGAGAACAATCCGTTTCCCAATTTTTGAAGGATCAGATTCACCATGTCCGATGCTATCAACGATTCCTTGGTATAAATCAGCTCGAATCTCTTCTTGTCTGTTTCTGAAGTAGTCTAATCTTGAGGTTTCAATCTTAACATACATATCAACTGCGAACTGCTGTAGAAGACGTGCAGATTCCAATAATATAGAGTTAGTATTTTTCCTGATCTGTAGTCGATATGCATAAAACTCTCGAGCTGAGACCATATTGCCTTTGCGTGCATTTTCCTGTCGTACTGAACAAATAACAGCATTTTAGTTTTTCCATAAGCTGAAGATATTTCTCATTTGGATAGCATAATGAAATGAATATGAAAAGTAGTGAGATTTACCTGCTGTTTCATTTGAAATCAGTTCTTCTGCTGTTGATGAGTGGTTTGGCAAGACTTTGCCTTGGCCCAAACAGGATTGAGACCTAGCTGATGGCTTAATTTTCTTGATTCCCTCGTGCCATCCTGGCTCACCAAATGGAAACAAGAGCGGATATTGAAGAGGATCGTAACAGCCATAATAATAACTGATTGTTTGAGTATGGCCGTCATGCTTCTGAACAATTATATCACGCTCTTGTAAATCGGCAGCCTCTTCATTTTCTATCCAGATAGCAGCAACTTGTGGTACAGTTGGTGGTAATGCAGTGTAGTCTACTTTAGGATCAGCTCTCAATATGATTTGGCATTCATCAATATTCGGCACATGACTTAGACTACGGAAGAATTGAGAATATGGATTTGCTTGTAACAGATTAATCAAGCTTGATATCATATGGGGCTGCAATTTGTTTTTGTCACCTTGTCTGAGTTCGGCTTCCTTTTGTGTGTCATAGAAATATAACTGTAGATATGATGGTATTTGTCTCGAGGAATAAAGACTATCAATAAAATGATAAACCTGTCCTTGTGCTCGGAAAGTGTATATTCCATTAACTCGCTTTGCAAATGCTGGATCTAAATGGACACCCATTGATGTGAATGCGAGAATCTCATTGTATGGCTTTATGTATTGCAGAAAATGCATTGAGTTTGGCCCTGAACCTGAATACAAGTGCTGAAGCTCAGGAGGAATAGCAATTGGATAAAGAGAAATTTCTCCTCCAGAGCAGCAAAATTTGGGTGTTTCATAAGGAAATCTTTTGGCACCACAATGGTGGCAATCTTGCACATCTGGTAGTTTATAGGCCTCGGTTGGTATAGCTCGCTGTAGCAAACTTTGTATAGGCATGAAAGTATCTAGTGCTATACCTATATTAAAATTTGATGCATTACGAATTGGATTTTATAAATGAATATAGAGAAGGTCTATAGACATACCTATAGAGACGTCATATAGCATACCTATAGAAAGTTAAAAGGTCAAATATTAATTTTTTATCAGTAAATAGATTCTGTACATTGAATACAGTATATGAAGTCAGTAGGTATCATACATTCGTCTTGATTTGTTGAAGTTGATGTTGATGGAACAGAATCTAAAGAAGTAATATTATGCTCATCAAGCATTTGCTGATCATTCCACGTAGTATTTGCCATATAGCTGTGGCCTATGCTCGACTCAATGTTTTCTTCAGCACTAACTTCTGCTTGTATCTGAACTGGAAAGAGTGTATTTTCTATTCTGGATCTTCGTTCTGCATACAAAGCTCTCCGGCGCGCATTTAATCTATCTTTTTCTTCTTGTGATAATTGAGAATATGGGATTCTCACACGCTTGTTCTGAGACATTTTTGTTTAATTGCTATGGAAGTATTAAGAGTTTAGTTAGATTAATATCATATTTTTACTTAGTGTTAGCTAATTGTTCTTATGTGAATGCATATGTCATAAGAACAGCAATTAAGATGCATGTATGATGTAAACAAATGCAATTAATACTCATGAATTTATCCTCTATATGGATGGAGTGGAATTATGTGATAACAAAAGGAAAGAATAACATTAGTATAAGTAGGCAAAATGGTTGATTAGCAACAGAGTAAATTGTGAGCTTCCTTTGAATAACGAAAAGACAGTGCCAAAAGAAAAGCTGTTGGTCCAAATGAATTATGATGCTGAACTATAAGGCAGTGGACTACAAAGCAAAAACTGAACTATTACAGCTATATATCAAGATCAGCAGGCTTGACTCTATTTTTTTGCTGTCTAGATCAGATTAGTACAGAAATCATGGGAAATATCTTTAGCTTGGTGTAAATGAGCAAGATAGTTGATTAGCAGTAGACTAATCCCTGAGCTTTCTTATAATAATCAAAAGACAGTGGTAAAGGAAAACCTAGTACTTGAAGTGCAGTTTCTAGCACAGGCTGTCTTTCCTAACTTTTGATGTTCAGAACCAGCTTCACAACAGAGGTATCATAATGGATAGACTTAAAAACCTTAAGGGTTTGGCCTACATGCATGAATAGCATGGCTGCTATATTAGCATGACTATGTTCGACTGTGGCCTATGCTCGACTCAATGTTTTCTTCAGCACTAACTTCTGCTTGTATCTGAACTGGAAAGAGTGTATTTTCTGTTCTGGATCTTCGTTCTGCATACAAAGCTTTCCGGCGCGCATTTAATCTATCTTTTTCTTCTTGTGATAATTGAGAATATGGGATTCTCACACGCTTGTTCTGAGACATTTTTGTTTAATTGCTATGGAAGTATTAAGAGTTTAGTTAGATTAATATCATATTTTTACTTAGTGTTAGCTAGTTGTTCTTATGTGAATGCATATGTCATAAGAACAGCAATTAAGATGCATGTATGCTGTAAACAAATGCAATTAATACTCATGAATTTATCCTCTATATGGATGGAGTGGAATTATGTGATAACAAAAGGAAAGAATAACATTAGTATAAGTAGGCAAAATGTTTGATTAGCAACAGAGTAAATTGTGAGCTTCCTTTGAATAACGAAAAGACAGTGGACTACAAAGCAAAAACTGAACTATTATAGCTATATATCAAGATCAACAGGCTTGACTCTATTTTTTTGCTGTCTACATCAGATTAGTACAGAAATCATGGGAAATATCTTTAGCTTGGTGTAAATGAGCAAGATAGTTGATTTGCAGTAGACTAATCCCTGAGCTTTCTTATAATAATCAAAAGACAATGGTAAAGGAAAACCTAGTACTTGAAGTGCAGTTTCTAGCACAGGCTGTCTTTCCTAACTTTTGATGTTCAGAACCAGCTTCACAACAGAGGTATCATAATGGATAGAGTTAAAAAGCTTAAGGTTTTGGCCTACATGAATAGCATGGCTGCTATATTAGCATGACTATGTTCGAGTGAAGAATTACATGTTTTTGTAGCATGGATACTTTGTCAGAATAATGGCCCAAATGGAAAAGGTAAGGGATAAACTGAGCTAAACTACCAGAACTGGGCAGTAAGCAAACATAATTCAAAGAGCAGATATGAAACTTTTTGGTCCTTCTTGCTGAACATATGCTATGATCTATGATCACCCTGTTTCTTCTTCTAATAATAAGGCAAGTATGAAAGCCCTGTTTCGAGTGGGAGTACTATGTAGCACAGATACTTCGTCAGACCTATGTATTGGTATATTTTGGATACGTGTCTAACACATTTCCTAGAGCATCCTATATTTTTTTTTCCAAGAGGTACCACATGCATGCATTAAATTTATAAAATAGGAAAATTCAAAAAAAAATTTGATGAGATAAACATGGATAGTCTCAAAAGATAGCAAATAGATAAAATCTGATAAGTACCATATCCATGCACTCAATTTATGAGATAATGAAATTGGGAAAAATTGATCAAATAAACATACATGGTCTCAAAAGATAGCAAAAAGATAAAATTTGATAAGGAATGCAGTGATTTAGAGCATTATTGAAATATAGCAGGTATATATTTTTGATGTGGAAATTAATGTTCTAATATACAGGGAAAGAATTTATGCATAACAGAAACAAAAGAGGAGAAGAATACTTGTACCAGGAAACCAAAGTATTGAAGATTAGTGAATAGAACTTCAATTACTGAAGACCTCGTGCAGTACCAGATGAAATTCAGAGTTCTGCTGCATTAGCAAGATCAAAAGCTAAGTGCTTGGAACAAATTCTTTTGTGAAGGAATGAAGTGACTGTAGGATTGTAGAAGTGAAGAGGTGGAGTAAGAAAATGGAGAACCAACTGGTAGATGAAAAACGTGGCAAAGCTTAAGGGATTGCATGGCTAAGGTTGAGTAAGAAAGGAGTTTTGCTCAAGAGGTTAATGTACAAAGTGGGCAAATCAGAACTTATTAGTGAAAAGCTAAAGCTTGAAAGTGGAGGTTTTAACAGGTGCAAGCAAAAAGTGGCAAATGGCAAGCTTTTGTGAACACAAGAAATCTTTTGTGAAGGAGAGAAGTGACTGTAGAATTGTAGAAGTGAAGACGTGGAGTAAGAAAATGGAGAACCAGCTCATTCAAGAGATAAACATCCATTTTTTTTTAAATTCAGATGTAAACATCCACTTAGATAGAATATTGTTTTGCTAATCAGTCATAGAAAACAGATTTATGTATTATGACCAGAACGGTCAAGACACATATCAGGTATTAGGAAACAATTGCAACTGGTTTGGATGGGTAAATTTAGTGCTTTGGAACATAGAGTACCATATTCCGGAATACACATTCGAAAATGCTACTCGTTAGGGTATCAGCCTTTTTCAGTGACAACCAAGATAATGAGATTGCAATTTTTCATTTTTTTGGATAATAGTAATTTTTATTACTAACTGAAAAATAAGGTTAGTTCCAGTTGAAAATTTTGCGTGCTTAGTAATGACAGAAGAAACTACTGGACTCTGTTGAACTTGCACAGAGGGCTTGTTTTGTACTTGACTCTCCAAAGAAAGCTTCGATTCTACTGGTAATTTTATTAAAAGTTACGTACGTATAGTTTCAAATGTGCCTTTCTTTTGTTTTGGAAAATAGCAGATATACAGTAGAAAAAGTAAGCGAAAAAACCACAGGACATGTAACCGAATCCTCCAAACCAGTTATAGAAACAAACTGTACAAAAATCAGAGTAACTATGCTTCAATGAAACTTCGCATTATGATTTACAACAGAGAGAGTCTATCCATATTCACAGATTCAATGAAACTTTGCCCATAAGTACTGTTTTTTCACTAATATAGGGTTGAAATGACAGAATGGCCCTGCTCCAAAAAACCAGTACCTTCCCAATCACAGGGGCAAAAATAAATAATGAAGCAAACTAAATAATGATTTGCCACTTTCCTCCCACTTTGAAGGACGGCTAGTGACAGGTCAAAACGCGGCCAAGCGAAACCAAGGGAAGAACCAACAACAAATAGATGCAAAGATATAAACCACGGGAAAAACGCAGAATCAGCTGAAGTGAACTAAGCAAAAGTAAATAAACCATAAACTGAACATATATTAATACATTTGTGGCAAAAGAGTACAATTTACCTAGACACATCTACATAACTTGTCTTTGGTCACTACTTTCCAAAAGCTAAGACATAGCTAAGATAATTTATTAGAATTCATGAGCACAAATTCATGATACGACAAAATTTGTGCCAAAAGAGCACAATTTACCTAGACACATTTACATAACTTGTCTTTCCTCATTACTTTCGAAAAGCTAAGACATAGCCAAAAGCTTTCTTCATTCTTCATTGCACAACATTCCAAAAGCTGCAGACACAAACTCCAAACTAAAGCCAATCATAAATCCTTTCCCTATCATTTGTAGCATCAAGGACGACAACCCTAACGTCAAGGTTTCGTAGCATAGTTATGAAGACATAATCATAGAGTTGAAGCTGCAGAGCATCCAAGAGTTGATTGAACATAGCTCCATTTAGATGTCCATTATCAACAGTTATGGACCAAGTTCTATTTCCCATTCGAACTGAAATAACCTCCAAATTTAGATCTTCAAGCACACTTTGAACCCTGCTTTGAAAGTCCTGGACAACTCATTCATTTCAGTAGGAACACATTAATTTTCTAATATATGAAATAAAGCTTACTAATGAGCATAGGCACTGGAAACATACCCGTAGATGAATTGTTTGTGGCATGCACCAATATCCAGACTTCATGAGTGGGAGATTTTGTTGAATTGTTGATGGTTGATAAGCAGTCACAAAATTACCTGATGTTATAAATGACAGTATTAACATCAATCTGAGCAAATTAATAAATGTCACTTATATACTTTAAATTACTTACCTTGAAGAGCATGCAATTCACGCCAATGTTCATTCAACAACATTGTCCAATCATACGAGACTTCAACATCATTTTGATCAAGGATTATTGCATTGAAAATCCACCTCCGCTCACATGTTAAGATAAGCTTGTAATTAGTTGTCATGGCATGATTTGTACGAAACTCACGCCAACCCCTCCGCATTACACCATCCACAACTTGAATAGGCCAAGCTTTACATCCATGCCTTATCAAAATCCAAGTAGTCCTACCAATGCCTTCGAAAGAAGCACGTAAACCTTGAGGCAATAACTACACAGCCGGAAACAATATATTTTTAAGAATTCACAGCATAGCAACAATAACATATAAATGCAAAGAACTTATTCCAATAATAATAGGCATAAATTAAATGGCCACACCATAGTTGGTGCAAACACGTAGAGCTGAGACATGTGCTTAATATACCAACACCGTTCGACACCTACAAAATGAGAAAGTAGAAAGACTATTAGAATTAATAGAACCCCATGCATCTATAAGATATAACTCAATGTATCCTCTATATTGAACTAAACTAATACCTGGAGTACTGTGGCGTATGAATGAATTATGTACAAGAGCATCCAACCATTTAACGAAATCATCGCGTACAGTCCATATCAAATTATCACCCAAACCCAAAATGTCTCTATACTCACGCACAAAGATACTAAATGCTTTATACTCTAATTGTCCAGAGCGTTGATATCGTGTAACTGGAGCAACCACCCCTCGGCCTTGAATAGGAAGAAGACAATAAAACCCTCCATGCACAGGTTGAGGATTTCGGTGGTTCACATGCACCCACCGGCGAAATGGAACACGCAGAACCATACTACTGCATTAGGAAACTTAGGATTAAGAAAGCAATAAATCATAAAAGGTATGATCAATGAGACTTCGTCAGAGTTGATTCAATGTGGCTTCTTTCTTTTTTTTCCCCCTGAGCTAAATCTTTTTTAGTGTACTTCAGTATAGAAAGAGTATGACAATGCATATCACTTCTGCATAAAAAGAGTATAAAAGCAAGGTTACTATGGATACCATAATAGAACAGTAAGTAAGTAATGCAAGGTGAAAGTTTGGAACTAAGTAAATGGTGAGGTCATTTGCAAATTGTCTAAAATTGTAAGTAGGCATTTCTATTTCTTATTTTCTGAACAGAATTTCAAGTTGGAATGGATGAAGTTGGAAAATGTAGCAGATTTGTGTAGCCTAGTTAAACATGATAGTATAAAAAGATGCTACATGCATGGACTGATATTGTGTCCCCACAAAACTAAAGAATAACCATACGAGAGCAGATACATGCACGGTTCTATTCATTCCATTATTCAATACACATGGAAAAAGGAAGAGGAAAAAACCGAAAATACAAATCGCAAAACACTACATGATAGAAAATACTGAAAAACCTGAAATTTCTGCTCTTAGTTCACTGTTAACCTGCAATTTCTGCTCTCAGTTCAATGTTTTTCCTTGCTTTTACCTTCTCTCTGTACCTAAATCATTTTGACCAAACAACAAAAAATCATAAGAACATGCACCACGAAAATACAAGAAAGAAAGTATCAATTACTGCAAATTCTGAATGAAAGAGTCATCAATGAAGCAGACAGAGCACATGCAACACAAAAATACAAATCACAAAACACTACATGATAGAAAATACCGAAGAACCTGAAATTTCTGCTCTTAGTTTACTGTTTTTCCTTGCTTTGCTCGCACTTTCTCTCTGTACCTAAGTCATTTTTTCCTGCACTTCAGTATCAACAACTGTAAATTCGGAATGAGAGAAGCATTATCGAAAAACAGAGAACACATGCACCACGAAAATACAAGAAAGAAAGTATCAATTACTGCAAATTCTGAATGAGAGAGTCATCAATGAAGCACACAGAGCACATGCAACACGAAAATACAAATCACAAAACACTACATGATAGAAAATACCGAAGAACCTTAAATTTCTGCTCTCAGTTTACAATTTTTCCTTGCTTTGCTCGCACTTTATCTGTGCCTAAGTCATTTTTTCCAGCACTTCAGTATCAACTACTGTAAATTCCGAATGAGAGAAGCATTATCAAAGGACACAGAACACATGCAACACAAAAATACCCAGGAACCTGCAATTTCTGCTCTCACTTCACTGCTTTTCCTTCAACTGCTTTTCCTTCTCTTGCTCGTGCTTTCTCTCTGGGCCAAAGAAACCTATGGCTAGTGGATGAGATGACCGGCCTGATGACCGAGAGAGAGAAGACCGGCGCGTCTCTCTCTCTCTCTCTCTCTCTCCCTCTCTCTCTTCCGCGCGCTCTATTTTTCTCCAAACCCCAAGAACAAAAGCAGGAGCCGAGGTGGAACAAAAGAAAAAGGGGGAGGCGGAGCTAACAACGTAACAAACTAATATAGGGTTGAAATGACAAAATGGCCCTGCTCCAAAAAACCAGTGCCTTCCCAAACAGAGGGGCAAAATCGTCCAAATTGGGAAAATTTGGCTAGCGTTTCAATTGGAAAACTGATTCTTCTTAAAGAGAGTTAGGATATATTATTATTTTTAAGTTTTCGTTCTATGGACTGGATAATTTATTTGGGACAGCGGTAAACCGTAAACGTGTCTTGAAACTGAAATGGGCACATCCGGCTCTAGGCATTGGCCCACAAGGCCATTGTGTAAGTCTCCAAAAGTTAACCCAAAAATTTGAATAATACAGAGGCGCCTAAGCCCATAAAAGGCCCCAGACTCCATTGAGTCTAACCATCAAAACAGAAATGGCCCAAGAGTGCAAATTTTTGGTCCGCGCCGTTCAAACTCCAAAGTAGGAGCCCGTGGATCGGTTTTGGGTGAATCGGTTCGGTTCACAATCCAATCTTCTCTCGCGACGGATTGTCGTTTTCTCCATCCGTCAATCGTCCGTGAGTGATGTTTGATCGGTTCGGTTTGGATGCGGTTTAGGCGGATTTGAGCATGTAAATTTTTTTTTTATATATACACCAAAAAAATTGAAAAATAGTGCCCCAAAAGTCCGCGTCCAATAAAGTCTAAACATTCATCCACCCTATAACCTGAACACAATCTGGAGTAGCTTATTTTGGTTTCAGTTTCAAGATTCCAGACTTTTGAGAATCCATTTGGCTGAAACGCCAAAACCATAAACAAATACAAGAACTTACAATAATACTACAACCACACAAATACACAAACACTTATACACACACTCACAATAGGGGTGGCCCTCACGTACACTGGAGATGTGCACCCCTATTGTAAGTAGGGCTGTCAACGAACCGAGCCGAGTCGAGCTTTGTCGAGCTCGAGCACGGCTCGTTTACTAAACGAGCCCAAAATTCGAGCTCGAGCTCGGCTCAAGCCTTAACGAGTTGAGCCCTTATCGAGCCGAGCTGAGTTATTTACTAAATGAGCCTCTTTAATCGAGCCGAGCCACCTTTAATGAGCCAAGCTTTTGTCAAACAAGCCGAGCCCGGCTCGGTTCATTTCGGAACCGAGCCTTAACGAGTCAAGCCGAGCAAACTCGCGAACTGCTCGGTTCATTTACAACCCTAATTGTAAGTGTATATGTAAATGTTTGTATATTTGTGTGTGGTTCAAAACTTATTGCCTTTGCATATAGCAACCAAATGGATTTAGTGCGAATAATTCCTTCATCTGTCGAGTATGAACCAAATGAGGTAAATTCAAAGTTCTGTTAATGTCCCGAGATGGAGACTGGGGTGTAGGTAGAGAGAGGCGGAACGAAACTTGTGGCTGTGCGTGAGTCTGTCCGAGCAATAATATCCTTGTTCTTTTTGCTTTTCAAAAAGTATTTTTCAAAAAATTCCTCCTAGATTCTCTGTACTTCCAACATTTCTCTCTCTATCTCTCTCCACTTATTACCCCTACTATTTTTCAAAACACAAACCAAACACAGCATTATAGATTAGGGTTTTCAATTTGATTTTGCCTTTTAGTCCTTTTTCAACTTTTTAAATTTGTTTTGTTTTGTTTTGTTTTGGACAGAGTGTTCGGTTTGAACTGTCAACCAAACCGATCCGCATCCTCTAAAATTGTAATATTAGGATTCATATCCATCTGTAACCTACCTCGGTCTGTCCATCTGTTGGGCAGCCCTACTCCAAAGTATAGATGTTTTTCATGTGAAACTGAAATGAGATAATGCTCAGCCAATCCTACTTTTTGAATTTATAGCTGGGAGGATCCTTGCCCTATAAGTTCAATACTGCTCTAGGTCCTATGTGGTGTAATTTTACAAATTTAACCAGATTTAATAACAGACGTTAGACAGCACATGCACCTAGATAGGACCGGCTTGGAAGAAGTCCGTCTGAAATTCTACCTAAATATTACTCCCTCCGTCCCTTTTTTAGTGTTTTTCTTCATAATTCCAATTTATTAAAAAGACTTCATCACTTTATCTTTCACATCAATTTTTTCCTCCACTTTCCCTACTTACTCATCATCATTACACTTTTACTCACTTACTTTTCAAAATGGAATCTACTTTTAGGGACAAAATAAACAATGCACCAACTTTTATCCACTAACTTTACAAAATGAACACTTATTAAGGGATAGCCCAAAATGAAATACTGGACTCTAAATAAGGAACGGAGGGAGTACTACAATTAGAAGGGAATCGGGATCGGAGTTAATAAGGGGAAAAAAATTACAGTTTTTAAACTTATTTTTGTCTTTATTTAAAAATATTATGAGTTTCGATAAAAAAAAATTATTTTTTCGATTCCTCTTGTCAAGACAAAAAAATTGATGTAAAATTAACAAATACAAATATTTTTTTAAATAAAAACAAAAAAAGAAGAAGCCACTTCGGTTTATTTTAGCAAAATAGGCTAAGTAGTCGTCTATAGGTAATACCGTAATACTATTGAATCTTTTTTGACCTTTTTTAGCAAAATAGGCTAAGTCGTCGTTTATAGGCTAAGTTGTCTTAGGAAGGGGTTCTGAATTTTTTTGACTTTTTCTTAATTATATTGACTCGGCAACTTGCGGTGGTAGCTTATCATTCGATCATACTAACTTTTGCGGTCACAGAGTTTGTCGTGTGTTCTACGATATGAACGGTTTGGATCATCCCGAGATGTGAACAAAACTGAGAGTATGCAGATGAGCTCATCCATTTGTGAGTTGTGATGCCAAATCCAACGGCTAATAATACGAGTAATTTGACTACGGAAGAATCATGGAATATGTGTGTGTGTGAGAGAGAGAGAGAGAGAGAGAGAGAGAGAGAAGAGGCAAGAAGAAGAAATCCCAGCAGAAATCATAGTTGGGGAGATCATGTGTAGGCTACCCGTCAAGCCACTTGCACGTTTCAGGTCAGTTTGCAGGACTTGGAATTCTATTATATCTTCCGATCCCAAGTTCTCCATTCTTCAGATGAAGAATTCATCAGCCATTAGAACTCGTTTCGATCGCCAATGAGTCATGCTTTGGGACTGCTAGGATTGCTCCTCCGCTTTCTTTCTAGAAAAGAAGAAAAACAGTACCGAATTTTCGATCGAAAAGATCAATACCAGCCCCATCAAAGTTAACAAGGCTGCTGCTTCTTATTATTCAATTGTGGCCTCCCGTGATGGCTTGGTCTGCATCGATCCTTCACCAACTGACCAATTCAATCTTGTTGTGGAACCCATTAACAGGAGAGACCAAGAGAGTCTCAGATCCGCCCGCAGAAATTCCCGTCTTATCCCACTGGTGCATAGGGTCCCGGTTACGATTCTTCTACCGATGACTACAAGTTGGTTTGGATCCACCTTCTCGACAACATGGGACCCGAGCCAATTGATGTCGGAGTCTTTTCCCTGAGAGCCAACTTAATTTTGGAGGCAGATTCAGGACTTCCCTATTATTAAGCTTTGTTCCCTCAAACCCGGGGTATTCGTCAATGGAGCTCTACATTGGATCGGCATTTCTAAGGATTTGCCCAACGACCGTTATTGGAATGTTTCTTTCTGTTTAGAGAAGGAGAAATATACACTGCTGGACGTACCTGTCTCGGATTTTCGGTTGGACATCTTTGATCATATTGAAATTCATGTTTTGGGCGATAAGTTAGCAGTTTGTTATCCTTCAAATGTGGATTGCTCGTATCATTTACTGTTGTTCAATCTATGCAACGATAGCGAGTCTTGGACAAAACATACAGTCGTCAGTCGTCACCCTCCCCAATCGGTTCACTCCGTTGTGCCTATGGGAGAATCTTGATCATGAAGAAGTCTTGTTCCAAGTGAGGGGAGGTCAATTAGAATTTAGGGGTTTACGGTTTACCGGTTGACGGATGGTGCCTTTAGGTATTTACACATCCTTGGCCTGCCCAAATTTTTCCAAGAAATGACCTTTTCCGAGTCCTTTATTTCGTCGAATACATTAGAGGGGACAAAGAATTGATATCGAGAGTATGGGGAACGGAGAAGAAGGAAGGTATAAGAAAAGGTAAAATTTGACCGTTATCATTTCTTTGTGCTATTTTCCGTCCTTAATTTACTTTTTGTGTTGTTTTATTCTCTGGAATTTCTCGTTTTGCTTTACCCTAGTGCCTAGTTTGGCTTACATCCCGTGCTGGTGGAATGGAGCGAATGTTGACGCTCATGCTTGTTTTTATGCGACGGAAAATGTTATTGTAGTTTTTACTAGTGCGACTTTTAGAAAAGGTTTTAGGAGTTCCCAGCGGGCATGGAGTTTATGTGTAGAAGGTATCAATCGAGTATTTTCAAAGAGAATAAATTTTTTACATCGCCGGTGTAAACATTTGTTTCCTCCAAATCAATTATATTGCATCACGTCTCCATGTTCTATTGATTGAGACCACTATTTTGCAACGTGACGCGATGTAAAGAATTTATGCTCATTTCGAAATGAAATCAGTTTTATGAACCTAGTGTCTCGATTTTAAAAGGAAATTGATTTTAGCACTCCAAAAATTGATGGAGGGGCTTCAAAACGACGTCGTTTTGTGTATCAACACAGTTCAGTTTTGGAGCCCCTCCATCAATTTTTGGAGTGCCAAAATCACAATCCTTTTAAAAATGTAAATCTAGGGATCCGGTTAGGAAATGACTCCGGATTTTATGGTTTACGAAACAAAAAAAAAATGTATTTGGAAATTTGCTATTACGAGTGGAAAAGGTGTTGGACATCCACTATTACCCTTTTGGTACCCGATTTCTTTATATCAACATGACGCTGAAGAATTTACAAGAAATTAGTTAGCGTATTAGTCCAAACGGGATAAACAACTCAAGTCCAAGAGCAAACCTTGTGCACAAGGAAAATAGAGAGAAACTCTTAATATTATTGATGTAAAAGTTGATCAAAACACTAAGTTACAACCCCTTTCATAAGGTGTAAACCTGGAAACCCTAAAAAATAAAGCCAGAAAATAAAAAGTCTCATATTTTGGAAAAACTTCTAAAAATTGAAAATGGAAAAGAAAAACAGGACTTTTCCGAAAAGAATCAACTACAAAGGAATTACCGACTAAAAATTATTAACGAATTAAAACTTTCCTAAAAAGTGCAAAAAATTGAATAATACAGAGGCGCGGAAGCCCATAAAAGACCCCAAAACTCTATTGAATCTATCATTCAAACCATCCAAACATAAGTGGCCCAACAGTGCAAATATTTGGTTAAAATCGAGCTAATTGAACAACTAGGAGACCTTTGGGCGTAGCCCAGTTGGTCGTGAAGCTCCCTTCGGAAGTGCGGTAGCAGGTTTGATTTCTATGGATAAGAGATCAACCCTTGTGGTAGTACTAACTTCTTACATCCAGCTGATATATGCAATGTTGACAAAAAAAGAAAGGGAAATGATTTTGCCACTCCTTTTTTTGTTAACGTTGCTCTCCTGCAAGTATATTTTTGGCGTTAACAAAAAAAGGGTGGCAAAATCAGCAACCAAAAGAAAAAAAGAAAACAACAACTAGAGATCAAAATGACACAAAAACCAAACTAAAAGGACCACTGGCGTAATTTACCCAACAACTACTACCACTACCAGTACCATCCTTGACGGGTAGCCTCCACATGATCTCCTCAATTATGATTTCTTCTGGGATTTCTTCATCCTCCATCAATTCCGATTCCGACCCACGTGAGCAACCTTCACCATCTTCTTTCTCACCATCTCCATCCCCATCTCCCTCTCTCTCTCTCTCCCTTTCTCTCCCTGCCCCAGTAAAACTTCTATTATGCTCCCAAGTGGTATGAGAGCATCATACTCCCAATGAATATGAACAATTGGATTGAAAATAGCCAAATCACAACCCTTGGGATCAAAACTAAAAATTAAAAGTTGAGTGGTTTTGTTAAAACCGAGATGGTTTTGTGAACTTTGACCCAAAAAAACGGAAGATTACTTACCACAGAACAGACAACACTTACTATTGACTATGGACACTTACCATCGTATAAGGCAATACTTACCATAGAAACAGGCAAAACTTACTACAATTGGTTGGTCAGGTAACATGTTACTATTAATTTTTTTAAAAAAATACCCTATTTTGTTGCTGGAAAATTTGGGGATTTAAATATTCACACCACTTTAAGCTATATACACCAATTTTTTTGCCTTTTTGCTAAGAATTAGGTAGTGGAAAACCTAAAAAATGGTGTTCGGTTATAAAAATAATTTAAGATTTTAATTTGTTATGAAGATATAATTAGAAGAATTATCTAAAAACAAAAAATTTGACAAATATTTTTCATAATTTCAAAATAACATTATAAATGTATTTATTTTATTTATTTTTAAATAACCATTTATTATAAATATATTTAAGTAACTTACTTTTAAATATAATGAAAAAAATAAGATATTCATTTAATATTTTGATAGCTTACAAATGTAGTTAACATATATTATAAAATAACGCTATAAGTTGATTGTTATAACAAAATTGAACAATAAATATATTTTTGCTTAATAGATATTGAATAATTTTGTAGAATTCTCAATTGAATTTATGATAGTATTTAATGAAATTAGGCTATTCAATTCAATTAATATAGTTTATAGTGATCAATATGATATAATTTTTAAATCTAACAACTAATAGTGTTGATACTAATATACTTGACAGTGATCAATCAGCGAGGATTGATTCAGTTGAAATTGATTGATCTGGTTATATGTTCAGCCAATTGATCAGACGATTTGAATCGATTAAGATCATATTTGGCAGATATGGTAGTTAACAATGATGTTGATTGATAGTGATTCGTGAAGATTAATACAATTGGCTAAAGTAGGCTGGCTAATTTGTTTTATTGCTCAACTACGGACTTATCTATTTCAATCCTTCAAATTACATAATTAGCAAATTTTAAAAATGGTTATTTGATGGTCAACATTGATCACTTGGCAAATGAAAGAGTAGCAGCCTTTGTGGTTAATATTGATCACTTGACCAGAGTATGAGTAACCACTAATGAACTAGTAAATTGAAATATCTCATTTATTTGATCCTTTTTTAAAAGTAATCTTATTAATATATATACTTTTATTTAATTTATCATAAACGTAATATATACAAGTAGATCCAAATAAAATTTATTGTGGTAGGTACTATAACATTAATGATGATACATAAATGTATACCTACCCGTCATTAATATAATACTTACTATAGAATAAAGCTTACTTACCAAAGCATAAGGCTAGAGATACCACAAAAGCTAAATTTTTACGATGGACTAATATTCGTTGATAACACTTACCACGCGATTGACAATACTTACCATGAAATAAGGGCAAAATGACTATATGCTTAAACAAGTCTTATCACGCAAACTGATCACATTTTGCCAATTGCCTTGTTTACCTACCACGAATTATGACATTAATGGTACTAGGTTTCTCAAAACCATGCAAACTTATTCACTCTAATTCTTCTAGCTCCCATTCATCTATCTTCTTGTCCAAAAAAATGAAGATTTAAGAAAAAACTCCATAACAAGTTGAAAAAGCTCACCAAGTAAATTTTTTCAAGAACAAACTGAATTTAGTTGTGATTATTACCTCGTACCAACTTACCAAAATATCACAAGTTGTAAAATCTCGAATAAGTGTTCAATAATCTAATGAAACTTCACAGGTTTTTACTTTTTTAATGGTTATACTTACCATTACTTATGGCTATACATACCATTTTTTATGGTATTTTTATTACGGATGAAAACCGTATTTAGGAAGTATCTGGAGAATAAATTCTTTATATTCATGGTAAGTATATCCAGAATTTAGTAAGAAAACCTTGCATTTGTGGTAAGTATGGTTATGAAAATGATAGGTATTCTCCGTAGGTAATATAGTATTTGTGGTAAGCATATCTATGTTAGTTTTTACCACTAATTGTGAACCTATTTGTCTGGATTAGATTTTGAGAGATGGATGATAATGTTCAAAATTAACTTAGTTTATTAGGATATCTTAGTTTATTAGGATTCTAGGTTTCTATTTTATAAATTTAGGGTGCAACATGTGCCTATTGACTTAGTTTATTAGGATATCTTGACCTAGAAATCTAGGAAAATCATTAAGGTACCAAGGTACCTATGTTCTTTCACCTATATAAGTATATATTAGTACAAAGGAAGGAGAAAGAGAGAGAGGGGGGGATAGCCGAGAGAGGGAGAGAGAGAGAGAGGAGGCCGAGAGAGAGATAGGAGGGAGAGAGAGAGAGGGAGCTAGATATGGAGTACTTCCTTGATCTTTCTTCTATCAAAACTAAGTTTAATATACATAGGAGTACATGTGCTAAATGAAGGAAGAAGATAGGATGATGTGAGATAGATTTAGGGTACTAGATTTTGCCTACAAAATCCCCTACAAACTTACCATCCAATCCTTACTCTTTCCAATCTTTGTCCTTGTAAACATATATATATATATATATATATACTTTGTACCAAGAGAGAGAGAGGGAGAGAGGGAGAGAGAGGCCGAGAGAGAGAGGCTGGATGGGAGGGAGAGTGTGATGTGTGCTAGTGTACCATCCAAATCTAGCACCAATCTTGACCACAAATACTATATTACCCACAATTAGTGTTGTCTGTTCTGTGGTAAGTAATCTTTCGTTTTTTGGGTCAAAATTCACAAAACCATCTCGATTTTAACAAAACCACTCAACTTTTAATTTTTAGTTTTGATCCAAGGGCTGTGATTTGACTATTTTCAATCCAATTGTCCATATTCATTTGGAGTACGATGTTCTCATACCACTTGAGAGCATAATAGAAGTTTTGCTGGGTAGGGAGAGAAAGGGAGAGAGAGAGGGAGATGGGGATGGGGATGGGGATGGTGAGAAAGAAGATGAGTGAAGGTTGCTCACGTGGGTCGGATTCGGAATTGATGGAGGATGAAGAAATCCCAGAAGAAATCATAATTGAGGAGATCATGTGGAGGCTACCCGTCAAGCCTCTTGCACGTTTCAGGTCAGTCTGCAAGGCTTTTAATTCTACAATTTCCTCCGATCCCAAGTTCGCCATTCTTCAGCTGAAGAACTCATCAGCTATTAGAACTCCTTTTGATCGCCAAAGAGTCATGCTTTGGGATTGCCGCGATTGCTCCTCTGCTTTCTTCCTAGAAAAGAAAAATCATCAACTATTGACAACCAACAACAGCAGCAGTGAATTTGCAATTGAAAAGATCAATACCTGCCCAATCAAAGTTAACAACAAGGGTTGTTCTTCTCCTACTTATTCAATTGTGGCCTCATGTGATGGCTTGGTCTGCATACTTCACCGAATGACCAAATCCATTTTGTTCTGGAACCCATTAACTGGAGAAACCAAGAGAGTCGCCGATCCACCCACCAGAATTTTCCGCTTTTCCAATTGCAGGACCTATGGTCTCGGTTATGATTCTTCTGCTGATGACTACAAGTTAGTTTGGATCAACCTCGGCTTCGAGAACATTGAGACTGGGGTGCCTGAACCAAATGAAGTTGGAGTCTTTTCCTTGAGAACCAACTCTTGGCGCCGGATTCAAGACTTCCCTACTACTAAGCTTTGTTCTCTCGAACCCGGGGTATTCATCAATGGTGCTCTCTACTGGACTGGCTTTTCTAAGGATTCGCCCGACCACAGCTACAAGGTAGTTTCTTTCTGTCTAGAAAAGGAGAAATATACACTGCTGGACATACCTGCCATTGATTTCCCATTGCGCGTATTCCATATCGGAATTCAGGTTCTGGGTGATAAGTTAGCGGTATATTATCCTTCCAATGTGGATGGTTCTTATCATTTATTCTTTCTCAATCTATGTGACCATGGTGAGTCTTGGACGAAACATACGGTCACCCTTCCCAATCGTAAGTGGTTCGATCCATTGTGCCTGTTGGAGAATGTGGAAGAAGTCTTGTTCCAAGGGAGAGGAGGTGAATTAGGGGTTTACCGTTTGACTGATGGTATATTTAGGTATTTACACATCCTTGGCCTGCCCGAAACTTTACAAGCAATGACCTTTTACGAGTCCCTTATTTCGCCGAATACATATAGGGAACAAAGAATTGACATCAAAAGTATGTGAACGGAGAAGAAGGAAGGTACGAGAAAGGGTAAAATTTGAGGCTGTCTTTGCTCCGTTGTGCTGTTTTCCGTCCTTAATTTATTTTTTGTGTTGTTTTATTCACAGTGCCTAGTTGTTTATTGTGATTCTCTATTTCTGTTACGGGCCTTAGGTCTAACTTTTTATCAGTTTAACGGGGGCATTTGCTTCCTTTGCACTTTTCACCGTTGTCTTTGTACTACTGAAGTTCTGAATAGATTTTAACTTATATATGTGTTTTGCATTTTTTAATGTGATATTGGGATTTGATATTCGTAGAGTTGTTAAATTGATGATCCCAAAAAAAGAAAAAGAAAAAGGGTTACATTGTGGCATGTGTTTTCTCCGAAACCTAGTTCAGCTCATGGTGAAGAGTTGACGCTTTTCAATGGACAACATCGAAGAGTCTGTAAGAAAATCATCCTCCATTTCTGTCGCAAAGCCTAGTTTTGATGGCATTCATGGCTGAAAAATATCATTCTGTTGTAGCTATAAAGACCAGAAGAGTAAGAACAAGCACGATCACCCTCTGAACAAGTCTCACTCCCGGATCACGCTCGAAAGAGCTTAAATCAATTTCACAAGTGTCAACTCTTCGAGATTTTGTAGGAGGATTGTCTGGTATTGAAGTTTCAATTCTAGAACTTGTGGGCAATGATGCATAGACAGAAGTTTGAATATCGGCATCAGAAGTTGGCAATGAATCATTGGACTCACATGGTTTGGTCCTTTTCCTACTTGCGGTGGCCGAAGGGGGAGCGGGTAGTTTGTACCAAGAGCTCCCCCTCCCGGCATTGGTAACCCTTCTCAGCGGGGTTCCTCCATCTCCTCCAGTGAGATGCTTTCATTTACCTTCTCAGTGTTGTTGTTTACTCATCTCCTCTGGTGAGATTTTATTCCCTTTCTTCTTTCTTTTTCTTCCACTTCTCCAACCACTACCTCTCTTCTCCCTCTTCTCCATTTTTGCAGTACGTGCTAATTGAGCCTGATACTCGCGTCTAGGTGTAGGTGGTTGTAGTTTTTATCCATTTTTTGTATTGAAATCTCGTGTCTTAATGGATTAATAAAATTTCTGATGTTTCAAACAAAATGCAGGGGATGACTCAGTCCATAAGATTTAGATTTTCTTTGTGTTTTGTGAGTTTGTTTCCTCTTGGCCCTATGTGGCATTTGTTTTTTAAAAGAGTGCTAAAACTACTCCCCTTTGAACAGTTGACACTTTTATTGTGTCCTTAAGTCTCTCAACGAGTACAGTATTGAAATTTCAAATAATTTCTTTGTTGTACAAAATTATTGATTTCTGAAATGAATATTTGTTTCATTTTTTGAATTGTTGGGAGGCTGATATAGTACATTATACCTATTTGTAGTGGGCCAAACAATAAGGCTTGGACCATATCGTGTCTTATGAACCACCTATGGTGCCCCAGTTGCTCGGCTACGGCACAGTTAGGATGCTGTCAGCCGAGCCGCGTGAGTAATGCACTCTTCCTCTTAAAGAGGGTGACGTCGGACTGGTCATCCACAAGGGTCGGCCATGACCGAGCCAGGGTCACACCGCGTCAGTCACCAACATCCCATAAGAAGTACGACACTTGGCCCAGGCTGAGCCACTCAGTTTAAGCCATCCCTGAGGGACGGCCTTCTTTCCATCAGCCTCTTGTCGTGCAACAGGTGACGTGCGTGACGTCACTCAAAACGGTTATGCGATGGATAATCATGAGCGCACATGGGGGTGCCAGTTCATACCCTAAACAGTTATAAAACCCTAAACCTAACGTCGGCCGATGCGTGCTAAGCACATATGCGTACATGGAGAGCAAGCGTGCTTGGAGAGCAAGCAAAGCAGAATCTATAAATACCAAATGATATAGCCCTAAGAGGGACACTCTCACTCACTCTTAAAACCCTAGTACTTTGCCCCTCCTCTGCACATACTCATTCTCTTGCCGGAGGGCCTTACCGGAGCTCCTCCAGTCAGGTCTCTAGTCATGCGTTTCCTGTGCAGGTTAGGTCAAGGAAGCTAGGATCTCACCCCACGAACCAGATCCATCGAAGAGGAGATGCACCCCGTGATCTCAGGCCCCACACTATTTTATGCGTATTATATACTGTATATGTGAGGATTCTAGAAATGTTGATGGAGCCGCAAACCCCCTCCTTGATCACTTAAGAGGTTGTTAAGCTTAGGCTCCGTTCCAGAAACCTTCTTAAAAAATAAGCAGCTTATTTCACATTTTCAAACTAAAAAATAATGTAAATGAAAAATTATTTTTTTATTTTTTTTACACCGTATTAAAGATCTTGATGAGATCTATCAAACAAGATCCATAGTGATAGAAAAATTATTTGCATAAACACATTATTTTTGAGCTTGAAATTGCCTTCTTAAAAAATAAGCAGCTTATTTGTGTTCTGGAACACAGCCTAAAGCCCTCAATCTCCAATGACAGATTTATCTGGACTGCAATATAATGTGGGAACAAGTGGTGTCTCCAAGCCTAAATCTGAAACTGACTGGGCTTGTTGCATTGGGTAGTCTGGAGTCAATAGTGGTAGTTTCCAATCCATGCCAAACATGACCCATGAGGGTTTCTTTATGCTTAAATAAAGACAACTTAGACAAGAATCTGATAGTTACAATGCTATGCCAGATGACTGTGAAGAAATTCTCTTCCCTCCATTGACTTTGTTGAGAGTCTTAACAGTTAATTTCACACGCTTCTAAGATCCTGTGAAAGGAGACGCAAAGGTGGATTCAATAACTGCCCTCTTCAGTCGTGCTGGCAATTTACCTTGTTTTCCCCATCAAATCGAGTAATTTTGTGAACATTTCCAATTCCGTAATGCAGTTAAATTTTTAGTAGAAAAATTGAGAAGAGGCTAGTAATATAGAGGTCATTCGTTGTGTGATGGTGTCTTGCCATTCGTGAGGCCATCCAGCTCATTTTAAAGCAGGAATTTATGTAGGGACCCTTTGTTTCCCCCAATTGCAATGACCTTGATCAAGAGGCATTAGCAAGAACCACATGAAAAATGACTTTCGGACATCCTGGATTGGTAATATATAGGAGTACTAACTTGGCCGTCTTTTATCGTTTTACTTCACAATACGTAGTGGCCCTTGGAAAAGTAAACATTTCAAAAGAAACCTTTTTTAAATCAGCCAGTATGGTAACTAAAGATCTTGTCTCCTCCACGCATTGGTGTAGGCCCCACACGCGAAGGTGGCCCTTTTGCAGTAATCTTGTTGAAGTCAATATTCACTAGTGGCCTTTATTCTCATAAGTGAGCATTTTTATAGGTGACTATGTCACGAAGTCTTAGTTGGTTTATATATATATATTGGTTTGCAACTCTGCATGGACAAATATTTTGGCTCTAGTGATTCACATGGTACACCACATTTGTAAAGTCAAAGGGTTGAGCTAGTGAATTGGATGAAGTAGTGATAGAGTTTTTCTTGCAATCTATCTATATTGTAAGTTAATATTTTCGAGTAATGTGATGAGTCTGATGACTACCAGGTAAACCTTCAAAGAGATGTTGCATGCTTACAAGAGCACACAACAGGAGACTCTCTCCTTGAATACTTGATGTGGGAGTATGTTTTGGAATTGCCAAAGCTTAATAACTCCATATAGGCACAAATTGAGCCTGTGTTATCAGAATTGGCTAGTTCCCTTGTAAATTACAATAATTTAATGTGTTCCCAAGTATGGTACACGTACGTTCCAACAATGAATTTAGCAATTGAAAATGTGCTTTAGTTATTATTAAAGAAATGATTGTCTAATGTTAGATTTTTATATTTTTAAAATAAATTTAATCATACAGCGTAATATATAGAACTTCACTCCTACCGTAACACAATTGATGGTTTGGTTTTGATGTGGACTAAGGCATCCTGTTCTATGTGGGACTGTACTTTCATGCTAACGCACTAGTTGTTCCTGTAGTATATTTTTACACATGATCATGGATTATCTACTGTGGTCAAATACCTTATGTCTAAAGAAAGCTGGGGAGAATCAGTAAGCCCGGAAGTCTATTAGAATTCTTGTAAAATATGGATCAAATGCTCAATAAAGTGGACATATTTCTTAACACTGAATCTTTTAATCTGTGTTTGCAATTTCAAAATTATAAGGTTAATTGACATCACTTTTTGATTCTGGTTGACCAGATGGTTGAACCAGTGACTTGTTCGCCCACTTTACCGGTTTCCTCACTGGTCTTTTCGAATCATTGCTTTTTAGTATGATGATTTTTACTTATGTAATCAACAAAAGATAGTCTGGAATACATGTCTTCCCATTGTTATTTTTCCTCTTGTCAACACCAAGTTTAATTTGTGAAGTCTGGCTTTTCTCTAATTCTGCAGTTTATAGCTACTGGACAAATCCTTTTGATGTCATATTTTCATGATATGTGCGATAACTCAGAAATAGCAGTTTTAAATATCTTATGATTGTTTATAATAGTATCACGCTTATTCCCAGGTCATCAGATTTGCCAAATTCAGTTGACTCCTTACCAGCAGTTTGGCATCCCTGTTTATAGCCAAGGAGTCTTTTTTTATTCATTTTGCACGTATGATATTTTGGCTAACTTGAGTCCGAGCGGCTCGGGACAAATTTGCAAGGTTGGTGTGCTTGTCTAGTTGTCTTTAGTGTTCACTGATGCATGGATAGACAATTACATGAACAACCCGATGCAGTATTGGAGAAACTTAAGGCCTTGTAAGTTTGCTTTTGGATAGTTTATTATGAATTTGCCGGTAATCTATCTTGTTCGTTTGTATTGGGATGATAAAAGGAAGAGGTGCGAAATAGAAAGAATAATAACTGAAGAAGCAGCTATTTTCCCCTTCATTTGTTAGGAGAATGAGAAGAAAATGTGCAGTACTTCTTCTTATCTGCTTCGTTATAACGACTAAAACATGGCAGAAGTTTCATTTCCCTTTCGTTGTCCTTTTCTCTTGAAAAGTCGAGATTCAAGAGCAGCCTATGGGTCAGATTCAAATGAATTTTCGCCCACAGTGAAGACTTGGGTTTTAAAGATGATTGAGGCTGTCATCTTCGCTTTGTTTGATTTTCTTCTCCATGCATACAATATTTCCCTACTCAATAGAAAATATGATACGTGCTTTATGATTGTGTTGGTCTGCATGTAATGCTTTAGAGTTGCAAGGCCTTGAAAATGAAATGGCAAATAAGCTGCATTCATATTTTCAGGAAAAGTCCCTGGAATTACTTGGTGAAGAGAATACAGAATATTTTATTTGCTCTTTGTTTTCTACCCGCGTAATATATCAGTATAATGTGCTCTTTGTTTAGGATCTATTTGTTGTATGAGCTTGTATTGTAGTGCATGCTATGTGGTTGTGCCTTTCACTGATGATCTGAATTAGTCTCAGATGTTGATCACCTCCTAACTAAATATACAAGGGTTTGAATTCATATGAAAATGAAGGTTTCAAGGAAAACTAAGGACCTCTTGTTAGATTGGTAAAGGACTCAAGGTCAAGTTGCATCTCGCTGGATTTGGTTTCAGTGTTTTCTACAGCTGTCTCGCTGGATTTGGTTTCAGTGTTTTCTACAGCTGTTGCTTTTTTATTTGTTTTGAATGTAGTCCACAAAATCTTTTGGATGTATCTATTGATTTGCAAAGGCATCAAGGGGATGCCACTCATGAACAAAGAAGGCCAAGGACAAAGATGTCTTGTGGAACAAAAAGATTAAAAACCAAGCTAAGAAGAAAAAACTTGTACCCCGCCATACTCCACTTATTACTCTAAAAATAGGGCCTTGCTATTTGCAGCCACTTATTTCCTGAACGTAGCCTGTATATATTATGGTATACACCTGTTTATAATATGGTACACAGACTACGTTCAGAAAATTTGTGGCTGCAAATAGCAAGGCCCTAAAAATTTCAATCATATCAAGAAATTGGTCAAGGTAGGATTGCACTCTCTTGATTCCCTTTTGGGCAAACAAGAAAGGGAAAAACTTTTAATCCTAAACATAGGCCTCTCCATCCCGTCAAAATATTTTCCAAACCGCTCTCTCCAAATAATCCACATTAAGCAAAAGGGGTAGCCGAATCAGTTGCTCTACCGCTGAACATGGGAAAACCCATTGACATGTCCAATCATACAAGTTGTAACGACCCGACTTGCTAACCGTGGCTCCTCTTTCACAGTGGCATAGCCAGGAATTTACGATAGTGGGGGCACCTTTTAAACACACTTCAACAAAAAAATTGTAATAAACGCCAAAATAATAAAAGAACACTTGTGCTAAAAATAATAGTAAAACAAAAATATCCCCACCGGATAACATAGTTAATTCATTCAATCATTCGTACTACAAGATTGAGCAAAGGTAAGATTCGAGTTCAACATTGAAAGCTTCTTTTTCCGGAAGCTAACCATAATGCGAATAGTCAAAATTAGTAAACCAATACTTTGAAACAGGGCCCCCACAAGAATTTCCACTTCCAAGCCAGAAGGGAGAGCAGAAAGCTAGGGTAAGAGAGAGAGAGAGAGAGAGAGAGAGAGAGAGAGAGAGAGCTATGTTATATTTTCCTCCAACAAATTGGATTTATTAAGCACAGTATCATTCTATCAGAAAAAAATAAACAATAAACCTAGTATCAAAAGATTGAATACTGCACCGAGCAGCCAAGACATTGTCCTTGGGGACACCTGGGAAACACACATATAGCTTTGCATTTTTTGAGATTGAATATATGTATGGCCTAATATTTCTCGAAATTCATTTTGTACACCAATCAGACTAAACGGGATAGAATATCAGCTTTCGCAAATACCATAGAAACATCGACATATATAGAAAAGTGGGCAAGAGGTATACCATTTTTGGAAGCTTTAATTCCTATCGATACTTTGGTCTATTGTTATAATCTACTAATTTACTAACCACAAACCTGCACTAATGTTAACTATGGCAAGAAAATCAAAAGAAAACTTTATAACCTCCAAATCCTTTCTCCAAATTCTAATGTACTCTCTATGTGTACCCCAACCAATCTCCAATTTCGATATTTATTGCCAGGGAGGCAAGGATCGAGAAGAGAACGCAAGCAAGGGAAGAAGCCATCCAATGGATAAAATAAAACATTTTCTGTCGCAAAAAGATTGCCCGGTTAACAAAACAAGAATTTAAAAAACACATTGCATCACAATTTTTTTTTAACTTTTTCGATAAATTAAACGAATGCATTGATATTTAGTAACTAGCGGGAAAAGTTTTGAATTTTTTCAACGAAGATACATTATTTTTAAGTTCTCGATTTTCAAACTGAACAATTTTTTTTGAGACGGATGTAACAACGTTTCTTGAACATATACTCCACTTCTTTTGTTCCAAATTGCTATCCTATAGGAAAAGACATGCAACTTTAAGATCAAAAAATAAAAATATTTGTTAATGCTGAAAATGTCATTGACAAGTATTAATTATCAAAATACGTCATTTATCGTCATTTTCCCTACTAAATTTCTGCTAAAAAGGCCCAACTTGAATAAATTAAGGGGCCGAAGCCCATAAAGACCCCAAACTCCGTTGAGTCCTTTAACGACCTCATTAATTGGGAGCTCTCTTGTGGAAGTGAGGAAACGTATTCAACCAGAAATTGATCTCCTGTGATCGACTGAGAGCATCCGTAATGTAATAATCAAAATTTGTCAAATCAGCTTTTGATTATTCATTTAGATGGTTGCTAAAGTTAGCAATGTGGAGTCCCACATTGTTACTTTTGATTATTCAAATGCCCAAATTTGATTATTGGTTAGGAGGTTGCCAACTTTGATTATTACAATGTGAACAATTTTTTAAGCACACATTGTTAACTTTAGCAATCTTTTAATTTTGGTTATTATATTGTGGATGCTCTCATATCAGAAACTACAAGAAGTTGACTTAAGCAACTGTTGGAATTTATTTAGAATTGATTGATAAAATGTTCTTTCTTTTAATATAAAAAAAATTAGTCTTAGGTCCATTATGTAAACTTCATAAGTCCACAAGTCCACCTAGGGTGACCAGCGTAGCAATCCCCTTGGGCGTGACCGTAGGAGTTCCTGACCCGTTGTGAAATGCCCAATTTGAGCCATAGCTACTGCCCGAAGAGGCGAGTTCGTCATCACAACACTACCTAGGTACTAGATGGACAGAGGGTCATCCACGCAAGTCCCGCAGTTGGCAAGACTCGAACCTATATGGATCGTGTATAGGATGGAAGAAGCACTTAAGCCCACACACCCTTGCCATCTAGGCTACCCGCCTTCGATGGTAATTGGTAATTATGTTAGATATATCGTTAACAGAGATTCATGTGTTTGGTACATGAAAAGTCCACGTGTAGTTGATATATGTTTAAGGTACATGTCTATCACATCTTGGAGTCTGAGAGTTATTTGTTAGTTCAAGAGTCATTAGTATGATTCAAGTACTAGGTATGTGATTTTAGAGTCCTATAATAGGAGAGTCCTATAAATTCTATCTTACTAGAAGGTCAGGATCCTCCTAATTTATCCACTAGGTTCCGTGGGAGTGAAAAGTTATCCAATTGTCCTTGATGGCAAAACATAGTAACTGCTGAGTTAGTAAAATCGATCCAATTAAAGTTAGGGACCCAAATTAAAAAATAATTAAACTAAAAGGACTTTCTGAGTAATTTACGAAAAAATTCTAATCAAACCCGGTCCTGTTGTATGTATGTAGGGTAGAGAGAGAGAGAGAGAGAGAGATGGAGATGGAGATGGAGATGGTGAGAAAGAAGAAGAGAGAAGGTTGCTCACGTGGGTCGGAATCAGAATTGATGGAGGAGGAAGAAATCCCAGAAGAAATCATAGTTGAGGAGATCATGTGGAGGCTACCCGTCAAGCCTCTTGCACGTTTCAGGTCAGTCTGCAAGACTTTAAATTCTACAATAGCTTCCGATCCCAAGTTTTCCATTCTTCAGCTGAAGAATTCATCAGCTATTAGAACTCCTTTTGATCGCCAAAGAGTCCTGCTTTGGGATTGCCGCGATTGCTCCTCTGCTTTCTTCCTAGAAAAGAAAAATCATCAATTATTGACAACCAACAACAGCAGCAGTGAATTTGCAATTGAAAAGATCAATACCTGCCCAATCAAAGTTAACAACAAGGGTTGTTCTTCTCCTACTTATTCAATTGTGGCCTCATGTGATGGCTTGGTCTGCATACTTCACCGAATGACCAAATCCATTTTGTTCTGGAACCCATTAACTGGAGAAACCAAGAGAGTCGCCGATCCACCCACCAGAATTTTCCGCTTTTCCAATTGCAGGACCTATGGTCTCGGTTATGATTCTTCTGCTGATGACTACAAGTTAGTTTGGATCAACCTCGGCTTCGAGAACATTGAGACTGGGGTGCCTGAACCAAATGAAGTTGGAATCTTTTCCTTGAGAACCAACTCTTGGCGCCGGATTCAAGACTTCCCTACTACTAAGCTTTGTTCTCTCGAACCCGGGGTATTCATCAATGGTGCTCTCTACTGGACTGGCTTTTCTAAGGATTCGCCCGACCACAGCTACAAGGTAGTTTCTTTCTGTCTAGAAAAGGAGAAATATACACTGCTGGACATACCTGCCATTGATTTCCCATTGCGCGTATTCCATATCGGAATTCAGGTTCTGGGTGATAAGTTAGCGGTATATTATCCTTCCAATGTGGATGGTTCTTATCATTTATTCTTTCTCAATCTATGTGACCATGGTGAGTCTTGGACGAAACATACGGTCACCCTTCCCAATCGTAAGTGGTTCGATCCATTGTGCCTGTTGGAGAATGTGGAAGAAGTCTTGTTCCAAGGGAGAGGAGGTGAATTAGGGGTTTACCGTTTGACTGATGGTATATTTAGGTATTTACACATCCTTGGCCTGCCCGAAACTTTACAAGCAATGACCTTTTACGAGTCCCTTATTTCGCCGAATACATATAGGGGACAAAGAATTGACATCAAAAGTATGTGAACGGAGAAGAAGGAAGGTACGAGAAAGGGTAAAATTCAAGGCTGTCTTTGCTCCGTTGTGCTGTTTTCCGTCCTTAATTTATTTTCTGTGTTGTTTTATTCACAGTGCCTAGTTTATTGTGATTCTCTATTTCTATTATGGGCCTTAGGTCTAACTTTTTATCGGTTTACCGGGGGCATTTGCTTCCTTTGCACTTTTCACCGTTGTCTTTGTACTACTGAAGTTCTGAATAGATTTTAACTTATATATGTGTTTTGCCATTTTTTAATGTGATATTGAGATTTGATATTTGTAGAGTTGTTAAATTGATGATCTCAAAAAAAAGAAAAAGAAAAAGGGTTACATTGTGGCATGTGTTTTCTCTGAAACCTAGTTCGGCTCATGGTGAAGAGTTAACGCTTTTCAATGGACAACATCGAAGAGTCTGTAAGAAAATCATCCTCCATTTCTGTCGCAAAGCCTAGTTTTGATGGCATTCATGGCTGAAAAAGATCGTTCTGTTGTAGCTATAAAGACCGGAAGAGTAAGAACAAGCACGATCACCCTCTGAACAAGTCTCACTCCCGGATCACGCTCGAAAGAGCTTAAATCAAATTCACAAGTGTCAACTCTTCGAGATTTTGTAGGAGGATTGTATGGTATTGAAGTTTCAATTCTAGAACTTGTGGGCAATGATGCATAGACAGAAGTTTGAATATCGGCATCAGAAGTTGGCAATGAATCATTGGACTCACATGGTTTGGTCCTTTTCCTCCTTGCGGTGGCCGAAGGGGGAGTGGGTAGTCTGTATTGAGAGCTCCCCCTCCCGGCATTGGTAACCCTTCTCAGCGGGGTTTCTCCATCTCCTCCAGTGAGATGCTTTCATTTACCTTCTCAGTGTTGTTTACTCATCTCCTCTGGTGAGATTTTATTCCCTTTCTTCTTTCTTTTTCTTCTACTTCTCCAACCACTACCTCTCTTCTCCCTCTTCTCCCTCTTCTCCATTTTTGCAGTACGTGCTAATTGAGCCTGATACTCGCGTCTAGGTGTAGGTGGTTGTAGTTTTTATCCATTTTTTGTATTGAAATCTTGTGTCTTAATGGGTTAATAAAATTTCTGATGTTTCAAACAAAATGCAGGGGATGAATCAGTCCATAAGATTTAGATTTTCTTTGTGTTTTGTGAGTTTGTTTCCTCTTGGCCCTATGTGGCATTTGTTTTTTAAAAGAGTGCTAAAACTACTCCCCTTTGAACGGTTGACACTTTTATTGTGTCTTTAAGTCTCTCAACGAGTACAGTATTGAAATTTCAAATAATTTCTTTGTTGTACAAAATTATTGATTTCTGAAATGAATATTTGTTTCATTTTTTAAAGTGTGGGGAGGCTGATATAGTACATTATACCTATTTGTAGTGGGCCAAACAATAAGGCTCGGACCATATCGTGTCTTATGAACCACCTATGGTGCCCCGGTTGCTCAGCTACGGCATAGTCAGGATGCTGTCAGCCGAGCCACGTGAGTAATGCACTCTTCCTCTTAAAGAGGGTGACTTCGGACTGGTCATCCACAAGGGTCGGCCATGACCGAGCTAGGGTCACACCGCTTCAGTCACCAACATCCCATAAGAAGTACAACACTTGGCCCAGGCCGAGCCACTCAGTTTAAGCCGTCCCCTGAGGGACGGCCTTCTTTCCATCAGCCTCTTGTCGTGCAATAGGTGACATGCGTGACGTCACTCAAAACGGTTACGCGATGGATAATCATGAGCGCACATGGGGGTGCCAGCTCATACCCTAAACGGTTATAAAACCCTAAACCTGACGTCAAGGTGACGTCGGCCGACGCGTGCTAAGCACATGTGCGTTCTTGGAGAGCAAGCAAAGCAGACTCTATAAATACCAAATGATACAGCCCTAAGAGGGACACTCTCACTCACTCTTAAAACCCTAGTACTTTGCCCCTCCTCTGCACATACTCAATCTCTTGCCGGAGGGCCTTACCGGAGCTCCTCCGGTCAGGTCTCTAGTTGTGCGTTTCCTGTGCAGGTTAGGTCAAGGAAGCTAGGATCTCACCCCACGAACCAGATCCATCGAAGAGGAGATGCACCCCATGATCTCAGGCCCCACACTATTTTATGCGTATTATATACTGTATATGTGAGGATTCTAGAAATGTTGACCCTCTCGCTCTCTCACACTCACACACACACACACATTGACCTGTCCGAGGGGCAGAGTTTTCCTATGGCTGATGGTACTAAAGCCCTCAATCACCAATGACAGATTTATCTGGACTGCAATATAATGTGGGAACAAGTGGTGTCTCCAAGCCTAAATCTGAAACTGACTGGGCTTGTTGCATTGGGTAGTCTGGAGTCAATAGTGGTAGTTTCCAATCCATGCCGAACATGACCCATGAGGGTTTCTTTATGCTTAAATATAGACAACTTAAACAAGAATCTGATAGTTACAATGCTATGCCGGATGACTGTGAAGAAATTCTCTTCCCTCCATTGACTTTGTTGAGAGTCTTAACAGTTAATTTCACACGCTTCTAAGACCCTGTGAAAGGAGACGCAAAGGTGGATTCAATAACTGCCCTCTTCAGTCGTGCTGGCAATTTACCTTGTTTTCCCCATCAAATTGAGTAATTTTGTGAACATTTCCAGTTCCGTAACGCAGTTAAATTTTTAGTAGCAAAATTGAGAAGAGGCTAGTAATATAGAGGTCATTCGTTGTGTGACGGTGTCTTCCAATTCGTGAGGCCGTCCAGCTCGTTTTAAAGCAGGAATTTATGTAGGGACCCTTTGTTTCCCCCAATTGCAATGACCTTGATCAAGAGGCATTAGCAAGAACCATATGAAAAATGACTTTCGGACATCCTGGATTGGTATATACTAACTTGGCCATCTTTTATCGTTTTACTTCACAATACGAAGTGGCCCTTGGAAAAGTAAACATTTCAAAAGAAACCTTTTTTAAATCAGCCAGTATGTTAACTAAAGATCTTGTCTCCTCCACGCATTGGTGTAGGCCCCACACGCGAAGGTGACCCTTTTGCTGTAATCTTGTTGAAGTCAATATTCACCAGTGGCCTTTATTCTCATAAGTGAGCATTTTTATAGGTGACTATGTCACGAAGTCTTAGTTGGTTTATATATATATATTGGTTTGCAACTCTGCATGGACAAAGATTTTGGCTCTAGTGATTCACATGGTACACCACATCTGTAAAGTCAAAGGGTTGAGCTAGTGAATTGGATGAAGTAGTGATAGAGTTTTTCTTGCAATCTATCTATATTGTAAGTTAATATTTTCGAGTAATGTGATGAGTCTGATGACTACCAGGTAAACCTTCAAAGAGCTGTTGCATGCTTACAAGAGCACACAACAGGAGACTCTCTCCTTGAATACTTGATGTGGGAGTATGTTTTGGAATTGCCAAAGCTTAATAACTCCATATAGGCACAAATTGAGCCTGTGTTATCAGAATTGGCTAGTTCCCTTGTAAATTACAATAATTTAATGTGTTCCCAAGTATGGTACACGTACGTTCCAACAATGAATTTAGCAATTGAAAATGTGCTTTAGTTATTATTAAAGAAATGATTGTCTAGTGTTAGATTTTTATATTTTTAAAATAAATTTAATCATACAGCGTAATATGTAGAACTTCACTCCTACCGTAACACAATTGATGGTTTGGTTTTGATGTGGACTAAGGCATCCTGTTCTATGTGGGACTGTACTTTCATGCTAACGCACTAGTTGTTCCTGTAGTATATTTTTACACATGATCATGGATTATCTACTGAGGTCAAATACCTTATGTCTAAAGAAAGCTGGGGAGAATCAGTAAGCCCGGAAGTCTATTAGAATTCTTGTGAAATATGGATCAAATGCTCAATAAAGTGGACATATTTCTTAACACTGAATCTTTTAATCTGTGTTTGCAATTTCAAAATTATAAGGTTAATATGACATCACTTTTTGATTCTGGTTAACCAGATGGTTGAACCAGTGACTTGTTCGCCCACTTTACCGGTTTCCTCACTGGTCTTTCGAATCATTGCTTTTTAGTATGATGATTTTTACTTATGTAATCAACAAAAGATAGTCTGGAGTACATGTCTTCCCATTGTTATTTTTCCTCTTGTCAACACCAAGTTTAATTTGTGAAGTCTGGCTTTTCTCTAATTCTGCAGTTTATGGCTACTGGACAAATCCTTTTGATTCATATTTTCATGATATATGCGATAACTCAGAAATAGCAGTTTTAAATATCTTATGATTGTTTATAATAGTATCACGCTTATTCCCAGATCATCAGATTTGCCAAATTCAGTTGACTCCTTACCAGCAGTTTGGCATCCCTGTTTATAGCCAAGGAGTCTTTTTTTATTCATTTTGCACATATGATATTTTGGCTAACTTGAGTCCGAGCAGCTCGGGACAAATTTGCAAGGTTGGTGTGCTTGTCTAGTTGTCTTTAGTGTTCACTGATGCATGGATAGACAATTACATGAACAACCCGATGCAGCATTGGAGAAACTCAAGGCCTTGTAAGTTTGCTTTTGGATAGTTTATTATGAATTTGCCGGTAATCTATCTTGTTCGTTTGTATTGGGATGATAAAAGGAAGAGGTGCAAAATAGAAAGAATAATAACTGAAGAAGCAGCTATTTTCCCCTTCATTTGTTAGGAGAATGAGAAGAAAATGTGCAGTACTTCTTTTTATCTGCTTCGTTATAACCACTAAAACATGGCAGAAGTTTCATTTCCCTTTCGTTATCCATTTCTCTTGAAAAGTTGAGATTCAAGAGCAGCCTATGGGTCAGATTCAAATGAATTTTCGCCCACAGTGAAGACTTGGGTTTTAAAGATGATTGAGGCTGTCATCTTCGCTTTGTTTGATTTTCTTCCCCATGCATACAATATTTCCCTACACGATAGAAAATATGATACGTGCTTTATGATTGTGTTGGTCTGCATGTAATGCTTTAGAGTTGCAAGGCCTTGAAAATGAAATGGCAAATAAGCTGCATTCATATTTTCAGGAAAAGTCCCTGGAATTACTTGGTGAAGAGAATACAGAATATTTTATTTGCTCTTTGTTTTCTACCCGCGTAATATATCAGTATAATGTGCTCTTTGTTTAGGATCTATTTGTTGTATGAGCTTGTATTGTAGTGCATGCTATGTGGTTGTGCCTTTCACTGATGATCTGAATTAGTCTCAGATGTTGATCACCTCCTAACTAAATATACAAGGGCTTGAATTCATATGAAAATGAAGGTTTCAAGGAAAACTAAGGACCTCTTGTTAGATTGGTAAAGGACTCAAGGTCAAGTTGCATCTTGCTGTATTTGGTTTCAGTGTTTTCTACAGCTGTTGCTTTTTTATTTGTTGTGAATGTAGTCCACAAAATCTTTTGGATGTATCTATTGATTTGCAAAGGCATCAAGGGGATGCCACTCATGAACAAAGAAGGCCAAGGACAAACATGTCTTGTGGAACAAAAAGATTAAAAACCAAGCTAAGAAGAAAAAACTTGTACCCCGCCATACTCCACTTATTACTCTAAAAATATCAATCATATCAAGAAATTGGTCAAGGTAGGATTGCACTCTCTTGATTCCCTTTTGGGCAAACAAGAAAGGGAAAAACTTTTAATCCTAAACATAGGCCTCTCCATCCCATCAAAATATTTTCCAAACCGCTCTCTCCAAATAATCCACATTAAGCAAAGGGGTAGCCTAAACCGTTCTTGAATCAGTTGCTCTACCGCTGAACATGGGAAAACCCATTGACATGTCCGAACATACAAGTTGTAACGACCCGACTTGCTAACCATGGCCCCTCTTTCGCAGTAGCATAGTTAGGAATTTACGATTGTGGGGGCACCTTTTAAACACACTTCAACAAAAAAATTGTAATAAACGCCAAAATAATAAAAGAACACTTGTGCTAAAAATAATAGTAAAACAAAAATATCCCCACCGGATAACATAGTTAATTCATTCAATCATTCGTACTACAAGATTGAGCAAAGGTAAGATTCGAGTTCAACATTGAAAGCTTCTTTTTCCGGAAGCTAACCATAATGCGAATAGTCAAAATTAGTAAACCAATACTTTGAAACAGGGCCCCCACAAGAATTTCCACTTCCAAGCCAGAAGGGAGAGCAGAAAGCTAGGGTAAGAGAGAGAGAGAGAGAGAGAGAGAGAGAGAGAGAGCTATGTTATATTTTCCTCCAACAAATTGGATTTATTAAGCACAGTATCATTCTATCAGAAAAAAATAAACAATAAACCTAGTATCAAAAGATTGAATACTGCACCGAGCAGCCAAGACATTGTCCTTGGGGACACCTGGGAAACACACATATAGCTTTGCATTTTTTGAGATTGAATATATGTATGGCCTAATATTTCTCGAAATTCATTTTGTACACCAATCAGACTAAACGGGATAGAATATCAGCTTTCGCAAATACCATAGAAACATCAACATATATAGAAAAGTGGGCAAGAGGTATACCATTTTTGGAAGCTTTAATTCCTATCGATACTATGACAAATATTGAGAGGACAACAAATCTATTAACAAGACCAAAATATACAAACATGACATTGTGTGCTTACGTGCTGCTTGTGTTGCATGGCATTGTGATGAAAAGGTCCGGTAAAGCTGGTTGCTGGTATTGTTTTGAGGATCACCTTTTCCCCAACACTTTCAGCTCAATTAAATAACAAAACCAGCAACTAAGAACTCTTCAAATTTAAGTTTTTCGCCCCATAAATGCAATAGCCAAATCCATGAATGGTGAAAAATTCAATACACTTGGTGACAAAGAATTGGGGAAATCTTTCACATCACTTCTTTTATGCTCCGCTCTTTCCACTGAAATAAAGCTCTTGTGAACGACATACTCGAACTAAATCCCCCATCTTCTGTACTCTGTACGAAAGAGAGGGGAACCTGGACAGGGTTCCACGGTGGAACTAAATCCCCCATCTCCATTTTTGCAGTACGTACACTTTCGCATGAGGTTCGGACCGTAAGAGAAGTCCGGGATCCCGGATAGAAACTGGACCATATATACTAGGAAATGCCCGTGCCTAAAGGCACAACGCAATGCGTTCCAAAATCAATAAAATTGAACCATCCTTATCTACTAAATTTTTTTTGGAAAGTCCTTTTGTTGAGAGTTCCAGCGCTTGCAAACGTAATAGGGTCCTTTTATTAAGAGTTCCGGCACTTGCAAACGTAATAGCCATAACGCAATCTGGCTCCACAAAATTCTCTTTAGTCATAAAAATAAAAAGTTCTGCGTATGTGGAATGTTTACCCACAACTTTTACCTCCAAGCTATACGATGAATAAAAGAACACTAAATGCAAATATATGTCTTCTTATGATGCATTTTAAATGTTCAAGAAAATTACAATTAACTTCACAAAATCAGAATTGCTTCTATTTACCTTTACATTGCATTCCGGAATCAATGCACCCCATTCAAGTTATATGTTTTTCCACTCAAATGAGTTCACTAAAACCAATATCATAAATCTTCCAAACTATCTCATCACACTCGTGAACTCACTTTCTCTTCAATAAACCCACCAAATACAGCATTCACATAACTGTCACATACTAAACTCACCAAAAAAAAAAAAGAAGAACGATCCTGCTAAGCTCAAACAACTCCTGCCCTTCTCATATATACACTCGTTAAGGTAATGTACACCATAACACTTGTTCAAGCAGGCAACTCTCCTGGTAGCATTTCCTGTAGACAATAATATTAGAGATGCTTCGCCATTTACAACCTTATTTTGGAAATGATCTTTGAATCCACCAATGAAACAAATGAGTTACATCCACATGGGTAGTTAAATCTTCAACCAACATCAAAATGGCAAAACCTAAAAAAGGAAAAGATTCAAGAAATAAACCTAAAACATGAAATGAATTTTTCGATCCCTATGAACTTGTAGTGTCTTAAATTAAAGCTAGGAGAGCGGGGGAGAGAGGGAAGGGAGATCTTCAAAAGATAGTGCAAAAGGAAGGAGATCTTGGTCAAAGAAAGCTTTATGTCAAAATGAGTGAGTTTTAGGTGACATAGAAGTGGGATGAGAAATTGTTTTCAGCAGTTGAATGAGAGAAGAGTTCTCATTGCTGAATGGGGGGTATGCAGGGTCTTAAAGAACCATCTCTTCCCTAGGGCCGTAATAAGTTTCAAATATCCTCATCGTTGGGATGTATAAGTCAGACGTCTATGGAAAAGAAAATTGATTGGTAGCATACACATTACACTTGAGTGAGAACTTTATACTACTGCTATGTTGTAGTTACTCCATATTTGTTGGTTACCCGTAGGCCCTAACGTGAATGTGTTGACACAAAAGTAATAATCTTATATTTTTATTCATGTTATGGATGACAAACTCGAGTTTCAGTTGTACAACATAAAGGGTTTTGCAGAACACAAGTATACTCTTTCCGAGATCTAACATGCGAGTTCAAACCCTGCACGAGTTACTATTATAGATCCTTCAGTGAAAGACGCAGCCAGGCTTTAAATGTACAGCAGTTCAAGTTTAACACACCGAATTGATCTTATACTGTGTCCAAAAGCTGCTCTCAAGGACAGCGAAGGATGACTAAAGGAAGTTCATAGGACTTCAAGGCATCACCACGGCCCTGCAATAATGTCCTACAATAACTTCTAGATAAAAGTCCAATGACTCCATCAATCTAGTACTTCTTATCTATAGCTCCCATGTATGAACTTCGGAAAGAAACATGTATCAAAGGTAAAAGAAAAAGAAGTAGAGGGTATAGTGTAACAAGAAATTCAAGAAAGGTATGGAAAGCACCTGAAAGTCCTCAAAGTGCTCTTCCGGAATTTGCTCGCCAGAACGAAAAGTAGAAACCGTCATGAACTGTTTCATGAAAAATCAATGCTTTAAACATACAAACAAGTAGCATTTTAAGCTAAAACTTTGAGTATCGGTACACTCACCTAGAAAATAAAAAATTAAGCCAAAGAAATATTGCAGATTTTGTAGATGAGACATGTGGAATGACTTCATAGAGATTCTAACACTCCACTTTTACTTTTTTGGGCATCATTCAGATTTTTCATGATCGAAGTGTGAATTAAATAGGTCATAGGGATTAGGGACAGCCAAGATCTCAAACCACAATCTCCTTGAAAAATACTTGACCTTTTAAATTTTAATCCTATGATCATAGTCATACCTTTCTAAATCTAAAAATGTGATTCTTTGGCCTCTAAACGTTGGAGACCCAAAAGTACCCTAGGTTAACCCTCATGACATCCTAAACTGTATTGTGTTTCAACAACCCTAAAATGTAAAATTAAAACTCTAATAAGAGAATGTTTTCACCAAAGCAGACAATTCGTGGTAGCGGACAACAGAGTCACTGCATATGCCATTGTCTTGGGAAATGACATTGTGGTTATTACTGCGATGGTATGCGATATGTTATACTTACAGTCAGCCAGGACATTTAGCTACTCACTGAGTCAATGCAAAGCAAAATAAGATAAAGGGTTAGTTCAATTACCCTAAACACTTTATCTTATCTCTAATCAACAACTTCCATACCTCCGGCGCCCTGTATTTTATTTGTAGGTCTCCCTCCTCCGCAGAAACAATAGCATGTAGGCGATGAATATGCTTAACACAATCTTTGAGCTCTGAGGGTCTATACCCCGAGAAAGTCTGCATCTCTAAACTCGGCAACATAATAAATAACAAGAGAGTTACTCCACTGCTAACCAAATTCCTTTTTGGGCCAATGTATGAAGATCATTGCTACATATAGAGAAAGAAACAAATACTTTTACAATTAAAGATACAAGCCAAGGATGAACTTGAATAACTGATACTAAGAGGGAGCTAATCTTACCCAAGGACGCATCTGGCAAACGATGAACATTGCCACAAAAATGGCAGAAGCAACTACCTGGGAAGGCAAGTACTCCATGTAGGAACAGTCCAGGAGTCTGAGCTCCGAGAGGTAGCTGCTCATGCACTCCAACTTAAAATCAAAAAACTGTAGTTGAAATTAGGAAAAACACCAAATAAGGTCAAATGGAAAAAAACAAAAACAGCAGTCACCTAAGCAACTACACATATGAAAATACACCGCAAAATTACAAGATGACAGTGACCTAAGGGAAACCATTTTTTTCTAGACAGCATTTCTACATCACATCGTACAGGAGCATTCCAATCATCATCATGTATTTACAAGGTAAGTGCTAATAGTAAAAAATTGACGAGGCAACAAAGAATTTCACCTATTTCATCTTGTAAATCAGAAACCAGCGATGAAATAGGAAAACATCCTACTAAACCCAAACAGAAATCACAAGTTAATGTTGAAATAGGAACAATGAGGAGTGATAACATTGTACGTACCCTACAATTCTCCTTAGCAGCCGCGACAAAAATACTGCAAATACACATAAAACAAGTCAATCCTTAAGTTTGTTTAGTTGTATAAAAAAGGTTTGGGATGTTACAACACTAATTACTTCTACAACAAGGGTCAACCCTGAGATGAAAGTGGTCTTCCAAATTCAAGAGTCCCTATGAAGAGTTTGTCGGAAAAGATATATTGTACCTCAAGAAAGTATGGACAGTTGGAGAGTACAGCCTCCAAACGACCTCCTTGAGGATTTATTTCTCCATTTTGACCACTTCCTTCCTTGTATATTCGTCAATGGCAGCACACGTCCAACATTGAGCTTGTTGGACTCCTCAAATTTTCTGAACCGACAAAGGGAGTTACACACTATTAAATGAGGTAAATAAGAAAGTAAAATAACTTAAACTTTTACTACGACTTACACAGAAATCAGCAAAGATGTCGCAGCAACAAGCCTAAGCTTGTTGCTCGTAATAGAGCCTTTCACCAAGGTACGATCAAATAGAGAGATACAAGAGAAGAACGTGGCTGGAAGGAAACCCTCGCAAATACTGACGATCCATTGGACGATTCTACTATGCTTGTCCTTATCTATGTTGCTCTGTACCCCATGCAAGGTGCTAACTACCTCCGCCTGGATTTTTAGTAAAGATATGAACTTAGATGGAAAGTGCAATTAATAATACCACCTTTCATACTATGAGCTAAAAAATGCCCCAAAATGTCCTTGTATGACAAGTTACTCCAAGTACAGAGAATAAGAAAGTACATAACGCTATATTAATTGAATGATGCAGGAAGTCCAACATTGATTTTCCAACGACCAACCAATAGCTCCAATGGCCTCAGCTATCTAAGACTACTATAGAAAAGGCAAAATAAAGGTTCTACATATGTAGCTTTGCCCAAGTTTCCATAGAGATCAAGTAACCAAATGGATTTGTATAAAGGAAATGAAAATCACATCTATAACAATGTAGAAACAAGTCACTATTGACTCATTGTACCATGTCCAATCCGTTAAAACGCAATAAGGATGATTCTCAGGATTCAAGCACACTAGAATCACATTAGGAGCCATACTAATAAACAAACTATTTCAATTTTTGAAGTTTGTACTCTGCCAATAAAAAAGAGAACACCTGAGTGTAGATTTCATCTTGCAACATTCTGGTATACAAGTAATCAAGCATTTTCTAAAGCAGAATTGTCGACGAAATTAAATCGAAGTAAATTAAATAAGTGCTTTCAAACACAGAATTTACATTTTTGAAGAAATCTAATATTTCAGAGAGTTCTTTTATATCAACCTTGACGTCATCGATGGCAACACCCTCGTCAAACCAAAGGAGGTCATCTAACTCGTCATCTAACACATCGCCAATACCCTCGTCACAATGAAGGAGGTGATCTAACTCATCCATCTATCTAAAAACAAGTGGGAGAGAGAGAGAGAGATGTAAATACTAATGGCTGCAAACGAAGATACGAATTGTAAATGTGAAAATTTTCAATCAATGACCTCAATCACGTATTCAACATGGCAATAGAAAGATTCTTTAAAAAATAAGAAAGGTATAGTTGAGAGGGAACAAATAATTTTCTATTCAAGAACAAACAAGAATGCCCCCATTTAAATACTAAATATACAGAGGCCCAGCCTAAGTGAGAGAGAGGAGAGGCAGACGAGAAAGAGAGAGAGGAGAGGCAGACGAGAGAGAGAGAGAGAGAGGAGGGCAGAGAGAGAGAGAGCAGAGACGCAAGAGAGAGAGAGAGAAGAGAGACGTGAGAGAGAGAAAACAGAGAGAAGAGAGAGAGAGAGGGAGAGATGAGAGACGAGAGGCGAGAGAGAGAGACAAACCGGCGAAGGAGCAAGGAGAACGGAAGAGCTTCGATCGTGGCCGGAGTCGCCTGGAGTTACGCCTGGAGTTAGGTCTTCGATCGTGGAAGCCGATTGGAACCGTGGAGGAACTGTGTAATTGTAGTATATATATATACTAGGTGCATGCTGGCGTGCTCGCACGCGGATTTCATGCCCGTGAGCTTCTTTTTTGGTGAATAAATTGGCATGATATGAAATAACTAAATTGGAATAATTGGAGGGAGAACTGTGGGCAAAAGTTATTGACATAAATTTACAAGTGCTTAATAATTCCAAAGCCAAAGTTTCTGCCATCCATTGAACTGATGCATTGTCAAGGCATCCAACTGAACATATGGAAAAAGTTCCAAAAAACATAGTTGTTGTGCAATGTAAAGAAAATGCCAGCATGACTATAGTATTAAGACGGGTTAGGTGACTGGGAAATCAAGAGTCAAACTGTCGAAAATGAGAGTTGATTGTCTGGTTGTCTCCATTGTCAAATTCCCAGGGCATTTGAAAACTGCGAGGAGAATTGCCTGTGCAATTTTCTCAGTTTGATACCAGAAAGTATGAATGTTATTGTAGGACGATTTTGGAAAGTGGTAAATCTTCAAAGCTTCATTTTGAAGCAAACTCCAAATGGGTATTCCCTTAACCTAGTAGTTCAATGTATGTCGCTGGGTCAGAGAGTCCCACTGGAAAGCATCCATGGGACAATACCCGAATCTTTTATTAGTATTGTCAATTGGACTTTCTACCAGGAAATTTGACATCCCAACAAATCGATACAAATGTGTAACTGAAATTCATACGATGATACTTGACGCCAAGTTAAACACAAAAGAGTAGCTCTCTCATGTAAAAACAACCGCAACCACCCAAAAAATTAAATTCAGAATTCACAAATTCAAATGCATACACAACCAGATCAAAAATAAGAGAATGGCAAACACTCAATATAGCCGAAAACGTAAGCATTTGAAATAGCTACGTTGATTATTGTGCTTTCAAATGAATCTTTATCATCAATTTTTTGTATTGAATGCACGACCTTCTTGTTGGAAGAATCTTGTATTTTTCTAACCATGCAAAGAAAACCATTCAAGCATTTCAACAAACATGCAAAGTGCTAATGCTACATAACTACATTCACTTTGTAGAAAAGAGATAGCAAAAGTTTCTTGTGGGAAGAATCTTGAATTTTTCTGACCATGCAAAGAAAACCATTCAAACATTTCATCAAACATGTAAAGTGCTACTGCTACATAACTACATTCACTTTGTGGAAAAGAGATAGCAAAAGTGGGATAGAGCTGGTCTAATATTATTTTGCATTCTCATTCACCTCTTTTCTTTTCTTTTTTAATCTTTATCAGCCAAATCGCCCACCAGTGGACTCCAAACCAGCCTTCTAAAACACCAGCATGGTGAAGTACACTTGATGTCGTTCCAGAAAGCACATCACCATCGAAAACATGATTAGGGGGAAACATTCGCTGAACTACGTAGAACCGTTCAATCAACGGAGTACCAGAAATCACATATAATAGAATATCTATACCCTTCACCGCAGGCACCAAATTGGCTCAAAATCCCCAATTCCAGTTAACCATAACCCTAATTCGAATTCCAAACAATCGAATGAACAAGTTATAAACAATCGATTTCAGTTTAGCCACAACCCTAATCTGAAAAAAATCGGAACAATGGAGAGAGAGAGAGAGAGAGAGAGAGAGAGACCTTGTCGGCGGATGGAAGGCGCTAACGGAGGTGGCGGTTGCCGGCGGTCGCGGTGGTGGTTGTGGTGGTCTGGTCGGCGGTGGCGGTGGCGGTGGCGGACGCAATGGCGGTGTTCGTTGGTGGGGTCGTCCTCCTCCTCCTCTCTCTCTCTCTCTCCCTCTCTCTCCCTCCGTTTAGAACCAGAGACCAACGCTTTTGATTTTAGGTCTCTCTCTCTCTCTCTCTCTCTCTCTCTGTGAAGGAAGCAGTGGAGTGGGAGACGTGGCTTGAGGACTGGCGGGGCAATAGGGCAAAATCAAGGGGCAAATTGGTCCCAAATTGGAAAATGTCCAAACCCTTTCAATGTTCTTTTATTTACAGGTTATAGATATAGATATATATACACACATAATGGGAAATGCTACTTGCCGCCCAGTTTGGCGTTCGAATATGCACGAGTCCCGTGGTTGAATTGACAACATTCTCCTTCCCTGTTCATGCTTGTTAGTTTTACACCAAATTTTTACTATGTGATAAGGGTGAATAAGGATGAGATGAATCGGAAAAGAAAAAGTTATGACTTTTAAGCAAGTATTTTGGGAAATATTCAAGAAAACTTTGGATATTTCCCAAAATACTTGTGTAAAAGTTAAAATTTTTTACTTTTCTGATTTCTTTCGTCCTTACTCACCCATATCGCATAAAATTTTGGCGTAAAACTAACAAATGCGAAAAAAATTGAATAAAGACAAAATCAAAAAATTATTCTGCATAAGTTAATCACTAGCGTAAACCGTCGAAATTCAATGCATTTGCACTGGTAAATCAAATTCATACTCTTTTGCGAAAATTTAATTTCTGTAATTGTGACGTACTGAAAAATAGTAACATGATAATGGAAAATTCGCCCTATATGTTTTGGTCTCTAGAATGTTTTGGTCTCTAGAATGATGTCCAAATATTACTTGTTTCTACTAAAAATACAATTTAGTTCATTTAGATAAGAGACATGAGTTATCTAAAACTGTGAGTATTTTTTGATTGAAAAAAAAAACACGTTTAAGATCTGTTTCATTAACTAAAATAAATATTTATTTTTAAATAAAAGATTATGTATTGTGAGACAATAACCTATCTCGTGAAACGAAAAATTGAGATAATAACCTGTCTCGTTAAGCGAAAAATAAGTATTTAAAAAATAAAAACTTTAACAAAACGGGCTTAATTAGTTAAGTTTGGCACACACAAAAAAATAGAATTCAAAAAAAATGCTACGGACAAAAAAATGACACGTGTCAAAAGAATTAGCTTTGGTCGTACAATTTTGGGGCAAGCTGACCCAAGTGGAGAAAAGAATGTAGAATTACACATTAAATCCTCTTATTTCAAAAAAATCACATTTCAGCCCCGTTAAAATCCGCCAAGGCCCGCCTAGGTGGCTGCCAAATCCCGCCAAATCCCGCCAAACCTCCTAAAGCACCAAATAAAACGCCTAATGGTATAGTCGTGGCGGCAAGGTGCCGCCAAGCGCCACTACTCCTTCAATTCTCCATACATAATTATATATGTGTGTTTTCCAATCAATCATGCTACAATCACACAAACTACTCACATAAAAAATGAGACCCATAGCAATGCCCCGATTTTTAGAATATTAACAAAAGATTTAAAAGACAATTTTTTCAAAAGAAATTCATAGAGTTACTACGTCATCGTCCAAAAGCACATGTTACCATATTACAACCATATCGAATTTAATTTTGCTTTGTTTGGATTGCTTTTTGAAAAAAAAATTCTTAACTCAAAAAACACTAATTACCTCTACTTCCAATCATTGCTCACCCCTATCTCCAATCATTATTCTCCTTTCTCTTTCTATCTCTCTCCAATCATTATCTCTACTTTCAATCATTATTCTCATTTCTCTTTCCACTCATAAACTTACAAAATTTCTCAAAAATTCATCCAAAGACAGCAACCTTTTGAATTTATTAAAATATTACTATTCCTAAATAAACTTTGAAGTTCTCAAAATAAAGTCAATTTTAATTAGTTAGGGTGACTAAGTGTACGACAACTAAGGCTCCTCGCCTTCATTCACAACAGGGTTGAACTCGGTCGAATCGTATGGTTCTTTTGTTCCGTCTACAGTATCTGGTGTTTGAAAACCAGGGCAACGTAGTACCGTGAACGATAGACGCTCAATAGCTAAAACCTACTTGAAACCCTTAATTACACATAACAAGATAAGGAATGCAGTGCAAATAATTAACAGCGCTTGATTTCAGTTACTACTCTTTAACCTATGTGAAATCTAGGATCTCCACCTTAAGATCCGTCCTACCCTTAACCTCCAACGTAAGGCAACCCAATATGATTCATACTGCTTCTTGTTGTGTCCCGTTGATAGCTACCAAGTTATTTAACCGGATCTACAGTCGACGCAACCATGCAAGGAAGGAACCAAACCTCCCCAAGGAAAACCCAATTCCTCGGGATGTGACACAAGCACATTTCCCCCTTATTCTTAACTTGTTCTCACAGCCAATCACCATTGTGTCCTTGTTTGCATGAGGAAATTATTGGCTCAATCAGGTAGTGACATGTGGGCATTTTCATTGCACTAAAGTTAAATATGTAAATAGGAACACACTGGATCACACATTTAAAAGAACGACATCGTTCTAACTAATCCAGTGCCATTTTGATCAGCAATTGGAAAAGATGACAGTTATTGCCAAGTGTCACGTGCAGAGTACAAGAAAGGAGTGGACATGCAATTTGAAATCCAAAGGAACAGATGACGTCGTTTCAAACCCCTGCAAAAACGTGAGTGGGCAGTTACATTGGCCAAACATGGTTAGAATAGTTAAAAGGATGAGCATAAAACTACCCACGATCTGATTAAGGGAAATGGGAAGTTACACCATCATCAAACGGTTGCAAGGAGAACTTTGGAGGGAAAACTCAAATTGAAAAGAAAGAAGACTTTGAAGTAAGTTTTAGCGGGAAACAAGAAGCGGTTGAGAAGACTCCAAAGCTTGGTTATAAATAGAAGAAGTTGAAGAAGGAAAAGACCCTCGGACAAATCATCAACAAATAGCTATGCTTCAGTTCAAAGTAATTATGAGTAGTTTGTAGTTTGTAGCAAGTCACAAATAGCTATTCTAGTTCTTTCGAAGTTTTTTTTTTTTTTAATCGGCAAAAGATGAAATTTTATTAAAAGAGGGGAAAGGGGAAAAGGAATCCAACCAAAAGTTGGAAAATACATTTGGAGGGCAAATTGTTTTGAGTTCTTCAAGGTATCTTGTTTCTCTTTGATTGTTGAATTTCTAGTGAATCGTTGTGCCATTCAGTAATTCAAAGGAAAAATCTTCTTCGTTGAGGTAATTGAACCGACAACACAACCGCCTAATTAAATTTGGCTTTTTATAAGTTCAATCTGAAAAGGATAATTACAAACATTTTCTGACACGCTTGCACACAAGTATAATTCCAAAGTAGCTAAAAATCCCAACCTAGGGTTACGTTTTTCAAATATCTTGGGCCCCTATTAGCACCCTATTTGGGCTAAATTAGCTCAATTTTTGGCAAAATGATTATGTGTGGGCGTGCTAGAAAAGAATAGAATTTATTTTTTCAAATTAACTCAAAACAACTAATTTAATCAAGCAATTGTGTTATCCGTTCGAGTACCTCAATTAAGAGGATTACTCTAAAGGTATCAATCAAATAATGGATTGATGCTCTTCAATCAGAAAAGATAACTGAACATAAACAAGCCTGAATTTAATCAAAGGCAAGCTTATATACAATTACTCTTAAGGTTTCGACAAGAATACTACAGAAATATAGGCACACTTGAATTTAATCGAAAGCAAACCTATAATCGACTATTTTTTGGTAAGAAAAAGACAGAAAGATATAAGATAACTTAAATTTAATCAAAAGTAACCTTACATGCAAATAAGTCTTTAAACTTGCAAATTACTAACTAACCAAATTATTCTAAGTCCTAAACTACGATAGATCTTTGAGCAATCATTTTGTATGAATTGTCAGATGATGAATTTTATTGGGGGGTTCTTCTCTTCAATTGCTTCTTCTATTTATAGACGATGGGTCTGTCTTTAGCTTTCATTCTTCACGCTTTTTTTTGATGCCCACGTCTTCATTCAAATTTGATTTGAAACGTCCTTTATTCCCTCTAAAAACGGTTGCAAGGGTCTTCGAACGGTTGCTTGACTTGGTCTTCTCGGAAATCTCTTCTCCTTCCACGTTTTGTTGATGCTGATCGTGGTTAATTTCTGGATAATAGGTTCCTGTTTTCATGCAATATGGATTAGTGCTTCAATATAGATTATTCAGATGATTCACTACAAACATAACTGATTTCCTTCATGAAATGGGCTCAATGACACCGTCGATGGTTTTAAGTGTTAATCAGCGGTTATGCTTAAATATCATCTTAATTCTTGTCATTCGATGTCCAAATGTGGTCGTTTCCAATCTAAACAATACCGTATAGTACTAAAATAACGTAGTCATTAAACCCTTTGATCCTCTACATCTTAGGCTTAATTATGACGTGTTTTGATTGGATGATACACTGTTTGGTGTCACGTGTAATTTTTCTGTTGGGTGGCATATTTTAAGATGTAAACACATCCATTTCAATACCGAGCGCCTGTTAGCACTCATTCCAATCCCGAGACCTGGTAGCGCCTATCAAATTCACAACCCATCTCATTCTCTTTCCCATTTATCCTGTACTTATCACCGTCTACGTGATTCTCTAAGTGTATACCACTCCGTGAAACTAAGTCCATTCTAAGTTCTCGTTACAGTATGAACAACAGTAGGACAAGCAATTTAAATTAAGAAGGCAACAAACAATTTAAATAATAAGGTTAAAATAGTTGCTTTGCTGAGCTATCTAGAGATGCATCTCTACATCTAGGGCATCTATCCCTATATCCATCAAAGTCATTTTGCATCTCCTTTTCCATCCCCCATTGAAGACCAGATTTTCCCATTTGGGGATGAAAAATGGTTATACAACCTCCCATTGGAATTGCTCTAATAAGGTTAAAATAGTACAACCACGCAATTATAGGATGGAAACATAATATGTGATAACGTCATGGATTAAAACCCAAGTGTGTGCTAAATTTAGGACTACTACATAATTTTTCCGTATGAAAATCAATTCCGGGACCGGAATAGAAGTTAACTGCAGTACTTGGGTGTTATGCGGGGGATAGAGAGATGGGGAAGAGGAAGAGAGAAGGGTCCTGCTCACTAGGGTCGGAATCGGAATTGATGGAGGACGAAGAAATCCCATCAGAAATCTTATTGGAGGAGATCATGTGGAGGCTACCCGCTACCAGTCAAGCCTCTTGCACGTTTCAGGTCAGTCTGCAAGACTTTCAATTCCACAATATCTTCCGATCCCAAGTTCTCCATTCTTCAGCTATTAGAACTCCTTATGATCCCCAAAGAGTCCTGCTTTGGGATTGCCGCAATTGCTCCTCTGCTTTCTTCCTAGAAAAGAGAAAATTAATCAATTATTGACAACCAACAACAGCAGCAGTGAATTTGCAATTGAAAAGATCAATACCTGCCCAATCAAAGTTAACAACAAGGGTTGTTCTTCTCCTACTTACTCAATTGTGGCCTCATGTGATGGCTTGGTCTGCATACTTCACGGAATGACCAAATCCATTTTGTTCTGGAACCCGTTAACTGGAGAAACCAAGAGAGTTTCCGATCCGCCCACCAGAATTTCCCCCTTTTCCAGTTGCAGGACCTATGGTCTCGGTTATGATTCTTCTACTGATGACTGCAAGTTAGTTTGGATCAACCTCGGCTTCGAGGACATTGAGACTGGGGTGCCTGAACCAATGAAGTTGGAGTCTTTTCCTTGAGAATCAACTCTTGGCGCCGGATTCAAGACTTCCCTACTACTCAGCTTTGTTCTCTCGAACCCGGGGTATTCATCAATGGTGCTCTCTACTGGACTGGCTTTTCTAAGGATTCGCCCGACCACCGCTACAAGGTAGTTTCTTTCTGTCTAGAAAAGGAGAAATATACACTGCTGGACATACCTGCCATTGATTTCCCATTGCGCGTCTTTTATATTGGAATTCAGGTTCTGGGCGATAAGTTAGCTGTATATTATCCTTCCAATGTGGACGGTTCTTATCATTTATTGTTTCTCAATCAATGTGACCATAGTGAGTCTTGGATGAAACATACGGTCACCCTTCCCAATGGAAAGTGGTTCGCTCCATTGTGCCTGTTGGAGAATGTTGAAGAAGTATTGTTCCAACTTCCAAGGGAGAGGAGGTGAATTAGGGGTTTACCGTTTGACTGATGGTATATTTAGGTATTACACATCCTTGGCCTGCCTGAAACTTTACAAGCAATGACCTCTTCCGAGTCCCTTATTTCGTTGAATACATATAGGGGACAAAGAATTGACATCAAGAGTATGTGAACGGAGAAGAAGGAAGGTACGAGAAAGGGTAAAATTCGAGGCTGTCTTTGCTCCGTTGTGCTGTTTTCCGTCCTTAATTTATTTTCCGTGTTGTTTTATTCCACTGTATCCTAGTGCCTAGTTTTTTATCGTCATTCTCCATTTCCATTATGGGCCTTAGGTTTAACTTTTTGTCAGTTTACCGGGGGCATTTGCTTTCTTTGCACTTTTCACTGTTGTCTTTGTACTACTGAAGTTCGGAATATATATGTGTTTTGCCTTTTTTGTTTATTTTAATTGTGATATTTGGATTTGAGATTCGTGGAGTTGTTAAATTGATGATAAAAAAAGAGAGGTTACATTGTGGCATGTGTTTTCTCTGAAACCTAGTCTGGCTCATGGTGAAGAGTTTAGCTATTTGATTCAAGAACGAAATGGTATGATGCTGCTAAGTGCTTGAGATTGATTTTCTATTGAGATAGAATGGCCAGGGATTTTTATAAATCCCTCATTAGTTGGAGTATATTTTGAAGACCTAATTTCCAATCCCCATCCCTGTCATTTAGATTCTATCTCCTTCTTTCATATTGAGCGGACACAAAATGGTTTCTTCGACACCAGAAGGTGAGCGAAGGCTTGACTTGGTGAAAACAATCTTCTTACTTGGATTTGTTTTGTACATTTCCCATGGGAAATCGTATTTTTTGACATGATTGAACACTGTTCAAACTGGAAAGATGTTGCCTTGACCCCTCGTATTTCTGTGACGAGGATGGATTGGTTTTAGAAGGATGGTGTATTAGGTCTATCTGGTCCAATTTATCGCTTTAAAGTAATAGTGGCACAGGATATTTGCACTGATGTTGAAGAATGTGTTGAGTTGTCTAGGAGGCAGAGTTTTTATATGGATAACAGTTACTAAAGGCATCAATCACCAATGACAGTTTGTATCTGGACTGCAGTATAATGTGGGAACGAGTAGTGTCTTCCAAGCCGAAATGCGAAACCGACTGGGCTTGTTGCATTGGGTAGTAGAAGTCTGGTGGCTATGGTGCAGTGTACAATCCAAGTTGTCTCATTCCTTAAATAAGGACAATAATCTGACAGTTATAATGCTACACGGGAATGGGATTACTGTGATGATATTCTGGCCCCTCCATTTAACAAAACCCTTCTTGTTGAGAGTCTAACAATTAATTTCACAAATTACCAAGACCCTGTAAAATGAGATGCAAAGGGAGAGTAAATAATTGCCCTGTTGCGCTGGCAATTTATCTTGTTTTCCTCACCATCAAATCGACTAAATTTTCTTATTTTTCCCATCAAATCGACCTAATTTAGTGAACATTTCCAATTTCCGTTACAAAGTTCAATCTTTAATAGCAAAACTGAGACGAGGCTAGTAATAGTGGTCATACGTTGTGAGACTGTGTTATCCTGGTGTACAAGCTGACTCTGTTGATAGTATGGTCAGTGTTTATGCTCTAAGGATCAATTCCTAGATGCCGTCCAGCACAATTTAAATCAGGAACTACTTAGGGAGCCTTTGTTTCACCCCAGAACCACATAAAAATGTCCTTCAGATAGTTACTTAGGGAGCCTTTGTTTCACACGCTTCTAAAGGAGACGCAAATGGGGATTCAATAACTGCCCTCTTCAGTCGTGCTGGCAAATTATCTTGTTTCCCCCATCACATCAATTTAATATGGTGTACATATCCAGTTTCCATTACGAAGTTCAATTTTTAGTAGCAGAATTGTGAAGAGCCTAGTAATAGAGGTCATACGTTGTGAGATAGTGTCATCCTGGTGTAGAAGCTGACTCTGTTGATAATATTGTCAGTGTTTACGCACTAAGGATCAATTCCCGGGGGCTGTCCAGCTTGTTTGAAAGCAGGAATTTATGCAGGGAGCCTTTGTTTCGCCCAATTGCAATGACGTGATCAAGAGGCAATAACAAGAATCACATGAAAAATGACTTTCCAATATCCTGGATTGCTAATATGTACTAACTTGGCCATCTTTTATCATTTTACTTCACAATACGTAGTGGCCCTTAGTAAAAGGTATTATTTTGAAAGAACCTTTTTAAATCAGCCTGTATGTTAACTAAAGATCTGATTATCATTGATGCTTGAGGCCATCTTTGGACGAGATACCTGTGTTCTTGTCTACTCGGAAACAGTTTTGATACACACTTCGAAAATATTAGCAATTTGGGAGCAATTGCACGGGACCCATTTCATCCCACCATTTCAAATTCAGAATGTGAGGGGGGTATCTATAACAAATACATAACTCGGGGGGTGTGGGTGGGTGGGTGGGTTGGGAATCAGAATCGATGGAGGAGATTCTTTGTAGTACTGGGTGTTTTGGGGAGAAGGGTGCTCATGTGGGTCGGAATCAGAGTCGATGGAGGAGGAAGAAATCCCATCAGAAATCATATTGGAGGAGATCCTGTGTAGGCTACCCGTCAAGCCTCTTGCACGTTTCAGGTCAGTCTGCAAGACTTTTAATTTTATAATAGTTTCTGATCCCAAGTTCGCTATTCTTCAGCTGAAGAATTCATCAGCTATTAGAACTTGTTTTGATCACCAAAGAGTCATGCTTTGGGATTGCCGGGATTGCTCCTGTGCTTTCTTCCTAGAAAAGAAAAACAGTACTGAATTCTCAATTGAGAAGATCAATGCCAGCATCCAGCCCAATCAAAGTTAACAAGGCTGCTGCTTGTTTTTATTCAGTTGTGGCCTCATTTGATGGCTTGGTCCGCATACTTCACCAAATGACCAATTCTTTTTTGTTCTAGAACACATTAACTGGAGAGACCAAGAGAGTCTCAGATCCACCCACCAGAATTCCCCTTTATCCAATTGGTCTTGGTTACGATTCTTCTACTGATGACCACAAGTCTACAAGTTAGTTTGGATCGTCCTTTTTGACGACCTTTTGTTACTGGGGTGAGTCAACCAAATGAAGTTGGAGCCTTTTCCTTGAGAACCAACTCTTGGAGCAGATTCAAGACTTCCCTACTACTAAAATATGTTCCCTCAAACCCGGGGTATTCATCAATGGAGCTCTCTATTGGACTGGCTTTTCTAAGGATTCGCCCGACCACCACTACAAGATAGTTTCTCTGTTTAGAAAAAGAGAAATATACACTGCTGGACATACCTGCCATTGATATCCCGTTGCACATCTTTCATATTGGAATTCAGGTTCTGGGCGATAAGTTAGCTGTTTGTTATCCTTCCAATGGGGACAGTTCTTATCATTTATTGACAATAGTGAATCTTGAACAGAACATAGTCACCCTTCCCAATGGTAAGTGGTTCACTCCATTGTGCCTGTTGGAGAATGTTGAAGAAGTCTTGTTCAAAGTGAGTGGAGGTCAATCAGGGGTTTACCGTTTAAGTGATGGTACATTTTGGCATTTACACATCCTTGGCCTGCCCGAAACTTTCCAAGCAATGAACTTTTCCGAGTCCCTTATTTCGCTGAATACATATAAGGGGACAAAGAATTGACATCAAGAGTATGGGAACGGAGAAGAAGGAAGCTACGAGAAAGGGTAAAATTTGACTACCTTCGTTTTGTTGTGCTGTTTTCTGTCCTTAATTTACTTTCTGTGTTGTTTTATTTTCTGGAATGTCTCGTTTTACTTATCCTTTTGCCTAGTTGTTTATCTAGATTCTCTAGTCCCATTAGGGGGGTTAGCTTCCTGTTGAATAAATTTTAACTTGTATTTTTGTACTTGAAATTTTTTCTCCTGATATACAATTTTGGGATGTGCTATACGTGGACTTTGTTACATTGATGATAAAAAAAAAAAAATTTGTTACATTGTGGCATGTCTTCTCTCTGAAACCTAGTTTGGCTCATGGGGAAAAGTTGATGCTATTTGATTCATGACCGAAATGGCATGATCCTGCTCAGTGCTTGAGGTTTATTTTGTATTGATAAACTGGCCATGAATTTTCATTAATCAGTTAGTAGTTGCAGTATATTATGAAGTTATGACTTTCCAATCCCCATCCCTGTCATTTACAGTCAATCACCTTCCTCAACGTAATATTGAGCAGACACAAAAATGTTTCTTTGATACCAGAAGATGAGTGAAGTCTTGACTTGATGAAAACAATCTTCTTAGGATGAGTTTTTTTTTTGTGCAGTTCTCATGAAGAATTCTGTTTTTTGATATGATTGAACACTGTTCAAATTAGATAGATGTTGCCTTGGCCCCTCGTATTTCTGTGACTATGATGGATTGGTTTTAGAAGGATCGTGTATTAAGTCTATCCGCTTCAATTTCATTGCCTTAGACAATAGTAGTACAGGATATTTGTACTGATCTTGGAGAATGTGTTGACCTGTCCGAGGGGCAGAGTTTTCCTATGGCTGATAGTTACTAAAGCCATCAGTCACCAATGACAGATTTATCTGGACTGCAATATAATGTGGGAACAAGTAGTGTCTCCAAGCCGAAATTCGAAACTGACTGGGTTTGTTGCATTGGATAGTCTGGTGTCAATAGTGGGCAGTGTCCAATCCAAGCCGAACATGAGACATGAGGCTTTCTTTTTCCTTAAAGAAAGACAATGATCTGACAGTTATAACGATATGTGGGATGAATGTGAACATATTCTTGCCCCTCCGTTAAACAGAACCCTTCTTGTTGAGGTCTAACAGTTAATTTCTCATGCTTCTAAGACCCTGTGAAAGGAGACATAAAGGGGGATCCAATAACTTCCCTCTTCAGTCCTGCTGGCAATTTATCTTGTTTCCACAATCAAATTGACTTAATCTGCTGAACATTTCCAGTTTCCGTTATGAAGTTCAATTTTTAGTACCAGAATTGAGAAGAGGTCCTACATTGTGAGACTTTGTCATCCTGATGTAAGCTGACTCTGTTGATAATATGGTCAAGCATATATGCTCTAAGGATTGATTCCTGGAGGCCGTCCAGCTCATTTTATTGCAGGAATTTACGTGGGGAGCCTTTTGTTTGAAATTGCAATGACGTGTTTTTATCGTTTTACTTCACAACTCGTAGTGGCCCTTAGGAAAAGGTAACATTTCAAAAGAACTTTTGTAAATCAGCCAGTATATCCTAAAGATCTTGTCTCCTCTACGCATCTGTGTAGGCCCCACACACGTAGGTCCCCCCATATTCAGTACTGGTCTTTGTTTGCATAAGTGATTCATTTTTTGTAGGTGACTGTTGCTTGAAATTTTTTGTTGGTTTATGTATGTGGGCTCACAACTTTGCTTGGATGGAGGTTTTGGCTCTACTGATTTACATGTTATACACCGCAGTTGTAATGTCAAAGGGTTGAGCTAGTGAATTCAAAGAGAAGTAGTGATAGAGTTTTTCGTGCAATCTATCTGTAGTTTTTTTTGATCCGCAATCTATCTATAGTTCATAGTGATGTTTTCGAGTAATGTGATGACTACCAGGTAAGCCTTGAAAGAGTTGTTGCAAGCTTACGAGAGCACACAACTGGAGACTTTCTCCTTGAATACTCGATGTGGGAGTATGTTCTGGAGTAGTCAAAGCTTAATAACTCCACAGATGCACAAATTGAGCTTTGTGTTCTCAGAATTCGCTAGTTCCCTTGCGAGTTACAAAAATTGAAAGCATGTTCTGAAGTATGGTACACATGAGTTCCAACAATGAGTTTAGTGATTGAAAATGTGCTTTTATTAGTATTAAAGAAATTATGATCGATTTTTTTGAATTTTTATCTTTTAAAGAAATGAATTACTATATGGTAATCTATAGAATTCTACCCCTACCGTACCCTAATAGGATTCTCATGAAATAGGGATCAAATGCTCAATATAGTGGAAATATTTCTTCATACATAATTTGTGTTATTTGTGTATACTATTTTAGAATATTATAAGGTTAGTCTGACATCACCATCTGATACTGGTTGTTGAACCGGTGACTTTTTTTTCCCTTTGCCAATTTGCTCTCCTGTCCAGTTTTCAAAACATTGCTCCTTAGTATGACTGTTTTACTTATATAATCAACCAAAGCTAGTCTGGAAATTGGAATACGTCTTCCCATTGTTATTTTTCCTCTTGACAAAACCAAGTTTAAATTCGTGAAGTCAGGCTTTTCTCTAATTCCGCAGTTTATGGCTGTTGTACGTATCCTTTTTAGGTCATTCTTTCCTGGTTTGTGTGTCATGACTCAGAAATATCAGTTTTAAGTTAATTACGACTGTTTATGGAATATCACATTTATTCCCAGGTTATTGAGCTTTGCCATATTCAGTTGATTCCTTGCCAGCAGTTTGCATCCCTGTTTATATCCAAGGACGTGAGAGTTTAACGTGTCTAACTGTATGGAGTCTATTTTATGCATTTTGCACATATGATATTTTGGCTTACTTGAGTTCAAGCGGCTCGAGTCAAATTTGGAAGGTTGGTGTGCTTGTCTGGTTGTCTTACTCTAGTGTTCACAGACACGGGGAGAGACGATTACAGCAATGCAGTATTGGAAAAATTCAAGGCCTTGTAAGTTTGCTTTTGTCAAAGTTTGTTTTCGAGTTTGCGGCTGATCTACAATATTTGTTTGTATAGGGAGGATAAAAGGGAAAAGGTGTGTAATGGAAAGAAAAATAAGTGAAGAAGCTATTTTCCTTTTTTCTTTTGTTGTTTAGTGCAATCGGCAGAAGTCTCCCATGCTGATGATAAGCCAATTTAGGAAAATGAGAAGAAAATATGTATTTCTTCTTTTTGTCTGTCTCCTCATAACCGCAAAAACATGGCAGAAATACAGGTCCTTTTCTCTCAAAGATTCTGAGATTCAAGAGCAGCCTGTAGGTCCTACCCAAATGATTCAACCACAGTGGAGACTTGGTTGGGTTTTGAAGATGATTGAGGCTGTCATGTTCGTTTTGTGCGGCTTTCTTCCCATTGCTTATGTTAGTTCCCAACAAAGAAAATATGATATATGCTTTATGATTGTGTTGGTCTGCATGTAATGCTTTAGAGTTTGAATGCCTTCAAAATGACATGGCAAAGAAGCTGCATTCATATTTTCAGGATAAGTTTCCTGGAAGTACTTGGGGAAGAGATCAAGAGCAGACAGAATATTTTATTTGCTCTTTGTTTTCTACCTGGGTGATATATTAGTACAATGAGCTGATCGCTCATGTGATGAATGAACTTATAGGCTTGAGTGAGAAGTGTATCAGCTTTGTTGTGGTTTCTCCATTCTTGGTGGTACCGACAACGTGAATATGTTGACAGTACATTGACTATATTTTCGTGTTATGCGTTATCTGTGTGATTTCCAGGCATTGATTCATTTCTGCATTTCATCCCTTTTTTCCTGGTAAAAATAAAGGTTGCTGATTTTGCCACTTCCTTTTTTGTTAACGCCACTCCCCTGTAAGTGTATTTTTGGTGCAAAAATATACTTGCAGGGGAGTGGATTCATTTCTGCATTTCATCCCTTTTTTCCTGGTAAAAATATATCCTCTGCTTTTTTTTTTCACATGTCTTCTTTTCTGAGGGTGCTTGGTTCCTTTATCTAAAGTAGAGGAAGAGATGACAGATTGCATGTAGGATTCGGTCTTTTATTTAGTATGCACTGTACACTACAAGAAAAGGTAGGTTTACTGGCGTTCGTGTCTTGGCGTATTGTAAGGCGCCACAAAACCAACCAATGAAGGTGCTCCCAAAACGCCGGATAACTTATCCTCGAAACTACAGGGCTTAAGTTGACTCTGTTATCTTCCCAAGAGGGGGGCACATGTCTACACAAACAATAAAGAGGTACAGAAACTTCTCTGTACTGCTAACCTCCCTCAATCGACCGAAATCTTCTCTCGTCAGCCGATTGATTCGTTTTATCTCTGCTCTATCACTCTCTTATCCATTCGTTCCCTGTTTTCAATCGCTTCAATCAGAGCCCTAACTGGTCACATCGTTCTCTAGACGGAACTGAGAGACTTCAATGTTGCGGTTTCAAAGACCTAGCTATGTGGTTTTTGCCAGTTTGAATTCTGCTCTTGATTTTTTCCCTCTCTATTTACAATCGCTTCAACCGGATCTCTATGGTTGCAATTACAGTCGAAGGCTTCACAACCCTCAAGTCGCCAAATTGGAGGCCTAACTCATCGAATCGTCCTGTAGAGGGAACTGTGAGGCTTCATGGTTGACGTTTCAAAGCCCTAGCTATGGTTTCTGCAAGGTTTGATTTCTGCTCTTTATTTTTTATTTTCATCTTTTTCTATTGCATGTATTATGAAATTCGATGACTGCTTTCCAAACATAATCAGAGTTTTAAGATTATATAGGTACTTATTGATTGTTTTGAACACCAGTTTAGGTTTGCATGGATTTGAAGTGGAAATCTGTTGTTAGGAAGGCCAGGAAATATGACAAATTTGGGCTTGCATATGATTTGCTGCGGGAATGAATTTGATAATGACACCAAAAGAAATGCAGTTGTAGGTATGAATTGCTGATTATTTTAAAAGCTCTTCGTATAGGACCTAAATGGAGAAAGGATATTACATTTTCACTAGAGGGGGGACCTAAAATAATAGTTTGGTCTTCCTAAATGGAGCATTAGATAAGTGCTCCTATTTCTATTCCGAAAGGTTATTAAGTACTAGTCCCAATTTATTATGTGGTATCACAACATGGTGCTCCTGATAGATAGATGAAACATTGTAGCATACAAATTGTGAAAACCCTTGTTCTTTCATGGAAAGGCGGAGGTAGGTAGTAGGTGCGGGTCACTTGACCTGAAATATGATTCCGATAACGATTCCAAAAACAGTAAACGATGAGGAAATCTCATTTTGGATAAGCCATATGGTAGTTGGTGATGCATGATTTTCAAAAAGTTTGTACAGGTAGAGGTGACTGTAACGTTCTTTGTCCTCTTTTCTTAGTTTAGTACTCTTTCCTCTACTCTTCTTCTTCCTGAAAACTTGAACTTGGGGAATAGCTTGTGGAGTACCTGTTTTGGTGTTATATCCGAGCAACAATGCTACAACCAAACACACAAACACTTACACACACTCACAAAGGAGGTGGGCCCCACACACACTGCACACCTCCAGTGTGTGTGGGGCCCACCCCCTTTGTGAGCAACACATGTCGAGGTCAATTGCTTGAACTTGTCTCCATTTGTTTATGTATTCTTCTTTCCTTGTTAGGTTATTGAGCTGTATAAGCAAACCTCATTGTGTATTGTTATGGAATTCATATGATTACATGCTCCATTTTGAGAACTCAAAGCTTTTTTATAGTTTCGACTTATCTATATCCTGAATTTTGGTAGTCTTGAGTCATTGCTCTCTTTGTACCAGGATCTGCTGCAATAGAAGGCCTTCTTCGACAAATCTGTACGTCTAGTATCGTGGTGTTTTCGGATTACTATATCACTCTCATCGATTTTAGATGATTATGATTTGGATAAGGTCTATTGGTTTTGACACCTTCTTATAATTTCTTCCTACTACTTATTTTCAGCGCTTGATTACCAGGGAGCACAGCTCCTCGCAGTCGTCAAAACCTAGTAGATATAGGTATCAAGTGAAATTGCTTCTTTTAAGGGTAATCTCAATCTTTCTCCTTCTCATCCACCGATTTGTAGTCATTTCTTACTTAATGCAGATTCATGTTTCAATGAAAGAGAAGAACAAAGAGAATGAACTGACAAAGATGGGAAGCAATGCCCTAGCCAATACCCATTTGGTTGGGATAAAAAGTTACTGTACAGTTTTTGCAAAATCGGAGTGTTCGGATTTCTGATGTCTAATCTCTTCCCAATTCTGGACTAGAACAGATGGAGCAGGGTATTTTACCATTAAAGGTATACGTGCAGGGGACTATAATTTTGGTACACTTTTTCTCCCGTGGTTGATTTTATATTAGAACAAAACTGTTCTAAATTATTTAACTTTCCCCCCACCTTATTTTGCCGTACCTTCTCAACACCAATTCAACTAAGGGAGAATTTTTCCCAAGTCCACTATACCACTTTCAAAACCCACTAAGTCCACTTCTAAATTCTATAACTCCCTAGGTCCACTAACCTATTAGTAAAGATATAATAACCCAGATTAGTCTAATATACCCCTTCTTTCAAAAAAAAAATTATCCCGTTTTTTTCTCCATTTCCGTTTTTTCATCCATTTCAAACAGATCTCATCTTTCATCCCATTATAAAACCCTTCCCCACTCCCAGATGAACCAGGATGACGATTTCCCATTACAAACTCGCCGATCTTCGTCCGAGAAACCCCTCGAACGAGATTCGTCGGCGATCTTCGTCCAAGAACGAGACTCGTCGGCCTTCTTTGTCATCGGCGTTCTTCGTCGTCGTCGGCGTTATTCGTCGTCGTCGGCCTTCTTCGTCGCACCCGTTCACCCACGTTCGTCTCCGTCGCACTACTCACCTTTGATTCACCTTAGCTTCAGTCAGACGCCGTCGCCGTCGCGCTAGTCGCCGTTCTTCGCCTTCGTTTCTCCATCGCCTTCATCAGATCCTACGTCGTAATCGATACACAATGTATGTTTCTCTTCGTATATATAGTTATATGAATGGTTTAGATAAGTTATAAACCTAAGTTATCTGTCCTGTGATTGAGGGTTTTGTACATATGTTTCTCTTCGTATATATGGTAATATGAATGTTTCTCTTCGTATATATGGTTATATGAATGTTTCTCAGATCTAGAATTTTTAGATTGGTTTATACACTAGTAAAAGTATAAGAATCCTTCTCTTCCTTTCTTTATTCTTCTCTGTGAAGGGGTTATATGCATGTGACATTAGAATTTCTTGATCCACAAATTGTACGAGCAGATGCTGCTAAGATGAGGAAGCAAAAATTTGATGTCAATGTTACGTGATGCCATGGCTTCACCATTCAGTCTAATGTCTGCTGCATCATCTGAAGCATCAGTTCTTTGTTGGATTCCTCATCGTCACCAAGCAAAGGAAATAGCCAACAAATTTTTCGATCTTTTCTACGGACCTCACCAACAAAAGCACTACATTGACAGCAAATGGGACTTCTTAGGAAAACCCATCATTGAAAGTTTTAGCATTTTTTAATATACTAACAAAAGGAAGAAAAAAAAACATGTTCACGGCCGAACCTAGTACTTATATTTAAGTTCCCCACAATTTAGGGTTTTGATTGCGAGTAGATATGGTTATATCAAACTCTGAGACCCTGAACTGAGCAGTTTATGTTTCTCATCGTATATATGGTTATATAAATGGTTTGACTAAATTAAGTTAGGGTTTTGATTGCGAGTAGATATGGTTATATCAAACTGTGATCAGTTAGGTATTGGTTAAGTTAAGATAGAGTGTTGATTGTGAGTATATGTGCTTATATCAATCTTTGATTTGGTATGGTATGGTAGAATTAAGTTAGGGATTTGATTTGATTGATAGTATTTATGGTCATATTAATGTTGGTTATATACGAATTTTGGTAAAGGCTGCGAATGTAAACTGTGTGTGAATAGAGGGTTCTATGTGGTATGCTTTTTTATAATGTTATATGTTGTGTTTTTTTTGGAGTTTCACAACACAGAAACTCACATATAACATTATATGTTCTACTTTATTGAATTAGTCCGCCCAGCGGCCTCACTGACTTGTTATTAGTTGTGCAGTTGTTCAATGGGTGAAGAGTATTAAGTTACCTGTGAAGTCGACTGTGAAGAAGGCGACGGCAACGAAGGGGCAGAAGTTACGCGATCTCCTCTTCTTCTTTTTTCTTTTAGAGTTCGAAAGGACAAAATCTCATGTATAACGTTATAAGGTTATATGTTTATTTTTTGTCACACGTATTACGTTTTTGTGTGTGTATTATTTATGTGGCAAAGTAATACATATAAGGTTCTTTGTTTGTTTTTGCATTGTAAACATATATAAGATTATTTATATGTTCTTGCATTGTAATAAAAAAGATTCCAGAAGCTCATACATATACGGTTATCAGAAGCAAGTCAATGAGGCCGCTGCGCGGACCAATTCAATAAAGTATATAACGCTATATATGTACAAGACGTTATGTTGACATTATATAAGGTTAAACCTAAACAACCAAAATCATTTTAGGTTTGCATCCTTAATATCGTTATATGTGGTCTTCTGTCATGAGTGAATGAGTATATAACGTTAAATGCGAGCTGATGAATGAGTATATAACGTAAAATGTAAGTATTTCATGTTAAATGTGAACTGATGAACGAGTATATAACGTTATATACAGTGTATCAGAAAAGGAGAATCTTCATGTAAGTATTTCACGTTAAATGTGAACTGATGAACGAGTATATAACGTTATATACAGTGTATGTCGCTCTATTCCAACGTAACTACTGGGATTTCAAACGTAGAACGGATAATGGGGGATAATGGGCTAAACTTATGAGATTTGAATGGAAAGTGTAATTTTAGGCATTATTTCCCTTTTTAAATGCAGTGGACTTTAGGCTTTACCAAATACATATTTTTGCCATACCTTCTCAACACCAATTCAACTACCACTCTCAAGAACCGCCATTCTCAATTTGAGAAATTCCTGTTTGGGAAATATCCGTACAAGTTGAGAAATATCCGTTGGGAAAATAGATAGCCGCTTGGGCCAAAAAAAGAGCAGTTCAAACGCTCACGAAAAATTTGATAGAAAAATTTTTAAAAAAAAGGGTCACAAAGAATGGCGAGGTTTCCGGCAAATTCAGGTAGCAATTCTCGGTTGGATTGGTGGTGTGGCAAGGATATGAAACTCATTTTTGAACCAAGCCCTTTTATAACCAAACTTGCCTTCCCATTAGAGCTCCAAGTTCTATTTCCAAATTATGGGTATAACACCCCAAATGGCTACCATCTGATGGACCCAGGGATTCTGCCGAGCCGGTGCAGAACGACCGATCCGGCCGTCCATTGCTCGGTTAAGATCCAAGCCGTCGATTGCCGCTTTGCAGCTGTTTGACAGCATCACCCATTGAACTTGCTCTCAGATTAGATTGCATTTGTGACGCCAATAGCCAATAATTTGATTACGGAAGTATCATTGGATCTTATGTTCAACAAAATAAGAATAAATCAGTAAACCATAGGATCTTTGATTTATTGCGAAAAAATTGGGTCCAATTACATCGATTGTAGCAGAACTGGTTTGAAACGTCAAGCAACATCCACCAAAACCTAACCAACAATGGAACAAAAAGTCCAAATGCCCATGTTAGGTTCATCCAGCCAAGATGCAGGAAACTTTGACAAAAAGAATCAAGCAGTTGTGGAATTTTGTTTCAATTCTGATCACATGGCATGACAACTACTCAACAGTACAACCAAAGCAAGAAAAGCCAATTACTACATTTTAAACAAGAATGAAGGCTAATACTAAAAGGCTAGCACAGCTTATTTCATCTTGAACACCATATGTATAATCAATTGAAAGACTTGTAAAGATACTTGTGAATTAAACTGGAACTGTCCTACTTTCACGGCTAGGTGCCGGTACGTCATCCTCTTCTTCATTCTCTTGAGACATTTCCTCCAATGATTTTCCGTTCGGTTCCGGCACCAAGAAAGTAAATAGGATACCCAAGAAATTAACCCCGCCAAGGATGAGGAGCGCGTTCTTCACACCAATACCCGGGGGATACCCTTTATCGGTTTTAGTCGGATCCTTGTTTTGACTCATGTATAAAAACCCAAACGCCCCGACAATTGCCCCGGCCTTGCCTGATGCTGCTGATATGCCGTGACATGTAGACCTCAGCCTTGCTGGGAAAATCTCAGCCGGGACGACAAAGGTAGTTGCGTTTGGACCGAAATTCGCGAAGAAGAAAGTGAGCGAGTACATTATCACGAATCCAATTCGGTTGTCCGGGTGAGTCCAGTGGTTGTAAGGAATAGCTAAGGCAAACATGAAGACTGTCATGAAGAAGAATCCCATCAACTGGATAGCGAACCTCCCTATTCTATCGATGAACGCCACGGTGAACCAGTACCCGGGCACGGTGCTGCAAAGGGCAATGAGAGTTTGAGCCCTAGCAATTCTGAAAACCTCGTCTATTGCGTTCATTTTGTTTGCACTGGGAATCCACCCGATTGCGGTGAAAATGTCCTTTTGGAAAAGATTTTGACTGTAGAAAGCAATGTCTAGCAAGAACCAAGTGGTGGTGGTTCCAAGCAAGTGGAGCCCGTGGCGATGAAGAAACTGCTTGGAAAACAAGCCGAATGAATTTCCCTGATCTTCGACCTTTTCTTGTTCTGCTTCGATATCTACCTGCAACACTTTGGACATGTCGGCAGCAGCTTGTTTGGCGTTCTTGGCAACTAGGGCGGTGTAACGGGCAGTTTCGGGCATCTTCATGCGCCAGTAATAAGTCATTGCAGCAGGAATAGCACCAAACATAAGAATTATGCGCCAGACATAATCAGCTTCCGGGGGTGTAGATGCGATAGCGTTCTCTCCATTTGTTCCATATACTGGGGCAGGAAACCTAGAGTTGAAAGACGCAGAAATGATAATCGCAACCACCCCACCGGTCAAAATCCCAAAACCTTGCATGGCAAACACCGCGGCAATGAAGGCTCCACGGGTTTTCTTGTTGGCATACTCTGACATAATTGTGGCGGAGAGAGGGTAGTCGCCCCCTATGCCAAAACCTAGCCAGAAGCGGAAGAAACAAAGCGTGGCCATCACGCCATTCGCGCTCTTGCCAAAGGAAAGGCCAGAGGCAATGGAGGCAACGACCATGAGCATAAGGGTCATGCCGTAGACCCTTTTCCTACCCATCTTGTCTCCGAGCCACCCAAAAAATAGCTGTCCGGCTAGGGTACCGCAAAAGGCAACCCCATTGACTGCAGCCGCGATGTTAGGCGGCAGAGACCCCGGCTTAGGATCGCCAACGTTGTGGTAGTATATGCGACCGAGCAGTTTCGTCACCATAGAGATGCAAAACAGATCGTAGGCGTCGGTGAAAAACCCCATTCCAGCAATTACTATGGCAGTGAAGTGGTACCATTGTGTCTTGGCAACATCAAGTGCATTGAGCACTTGTAACTGGTCGTTGGCCATGGCAGCCTCTGCTTGGAAACTCTTTCAGACTGCTAACTGTGGTTGTAGCTTAAGAATCCTGATTACAAAGAACAGAGGAGATTAGGAAAAGATATTTCTTTTGTTCTGATGGTGACTTGGCTCAACCTAGTTAGACAATCAAACTTGTGGTAGTGAAAGAAATTTCAAAGATCACATGGCTTAGAAGAAGACAAAGGGGGGGCTATTTTTTCAACCAGTATGGAAACTTCCAATGCATACATTTGGGTTTATTCAAACTTGGTGGCATACTTTTCAACTATGATGTATACAATTATGAAAGATAAAGGAAACATGTGAAAGCAATAAAAGGCATAGCATTTCAAGGCCTTGCTGGCTCACATAGATGATGGGAACCTATTCATCTATAGATCCACCAACTCTGCTAAAAGATATTTCACTTGGAAATTAACAAACTCATTATTGCAAGACACTTATCTTGACGGCTTCTGATTCGTCGCCCGAGAATATTTTTCTAAACGTAAATGTGTTCTGAAATCAGATTAACCGTAATTCTACCGACATGATTTTTAATTGAGTTGAGATTCTCAACGCATACTAAAGATGAACGATTTAATCATCAAAGTGGATCCGAAAAGGCCCGCGGATGGCCCGACTAGGCCATCTAATGATTACCAATAACTTAGGAGGATCCTCCTTTAAAAAGAAAGGCACTCACCCTTTTTTTAATATGGGGCCCTTTTTAGCCTAACTTCTGAGATTGTTCAAACATCCTTTTGGGTCAATCTCCTCTGTGTTTTTTGTTACCCACCTTTACTACTTAAAGCGGAACATAAGAAAATTCAAATCAAAGACTCATAAGTAGTGCGATGCTAAAGTGGGAGCAAGTAAATTAGAGAAACGTTTTCTAACCTAACAAACACATGCGTTCTAACCTAACAAACACATGCAGGTACCTTCCGGGACATCCGATAAAATTGTAACCATACGAGGAACAAACAGATGCATCTGAACAACATGAGATTAGAGCATGTTACAGTACTACAGATAAGTCAAACATGAGACTAGAGGAACCAGTAAACGAAAATATTTCTCATGAATACATCCAATTTTTTTTTTTGGTGAAAATAAAATGTTACTGTACATAAAAGGGTTCTTGAACAGTTGAACAGATTTTGTCAAAAAAAAAAAAAACAAGAACAGAGGACCCTTTTGAGCTTTTGAGAATCCAAACAAAAATAACCCAGAAAATGAAGGCGGCTTTTGCAAAATATTTTCCAGAATCGGGTTTTTTTCGCATAAAAATCTTATTTACTCCGCAGTGAAGTTTAAAAGTTTTCAAGAATACTGAGACATCGCTTGAGGTGTTTTACTAAAAACCTGACCATGGTTGAAATTGCTTGCGAAATAAGTTTTGCATAATGACCGAGATGCATGTAAAGCGATACCTAAGATCCAAAATAAAATAAAATCAGTTCTGCGCCTAGGAATGAAAATAGAAAAACAAAAATGAGTACCAAACAGATTCGATTCGACCTTTTGTTTTATTGCTCGCGACCCTTTGAATCGCGAGCAATAAAACAAAAATGTGAATCGAATCTATATATGTATGTAACTAGGGAAATAATCACAATATTAAAGATTAAAACTACAAAAATATTTTGAAGGTCAACGGAAACCCATAAAAAAAGGTAGTGGTGGCAATCTCAACTCATATTTTTTTAACCCGTCCAATCTGCCCACTAATAATCCAACCCAACCCGCCCATATTATATAATAGATTAAAAATGAGTTTAATATGGGTCGGGACTAAAACAGCCACAGCCCGCTAAAACAAGGAATGAAACACAAAACACGGAAGAAAAGGTCAAGCTAATTACAAAATTGCCATCAATACAAAGGACGGACAGTCGGCCAGGGGAAACAAAATACAAGTCACAAGACACATGCTCCTCTTCTCTCTCACACACACTCTCTCTCTCTCTCTAACTTTTATCAGGATTAGTCTAGCAGCCAGGGGAAGTGCCACGTACAGTCACGAATCCCGGATCCACTTACTTATAAAGTCGATCAAATCTTGCAATATAAAGTCGATCAAATCTTGCAAAAAATGGTCTCAGTTTTTTTTTCCCGTCTTTTGAATGATAAACTAGATGATTTGTTTGTTTAGTAAAATAGCTAAACGCGAGCAAAATTTTTGACTTGTTTAATAAACGAGTCGATGTCAAAGTAGTCACAGCTCTGCTCCAATTTATGTAGCCTGGTGGACAAGTCGAGCTCGAATTTATTAAAATTCCGGTCTTTGGAGCACTATCAACAGAGACAAAATTAAGTTAAAATTTCTATCTTTTTGGCTTATTTTCGTTTTTATTAAAAAAAATTGAGTTTTAATTATAATTATTTATTTTTTTGATTCCTCTTATTGAGACAAATTAGAAGAAAGGGGAAGGAGGAGAAGAGAGGGAAAAAAAGAAAGGAAATTTTAAAATTTAAATAATAATAAAAAAAAAAGAAAGGAAAACGGGTCGGGTTTGACGGGTTTTGATTTGACTTGACCCATATTCGACCTGACCTATTTCAACCCGCTTACTATTTGACTCATATTCGACCTGCCTATATTTGACCCGCGACCCGTTTCAACATGTCCAGACCCGCCCATTTGCCACCTTTAAAAACAAAAAATTGACTCTACACTTCTCTTTTTACCCTATACATTCCTTTTTTTGTCCTTATTCATGTAAATTTACCTTTTTTACTCTTTCTTTTTTTGATCAAATCTTCTACTCTTTCATAACTTCATTTTTTCACACATTGAGAGGCAATAGAGTAAATTCACACTAAATAAAGTCAAAAAAAGAGTGTAAGTAATAAAAAGAGGAATGTAGAATTCAATTTCCTAAAAAATTCTTTGAAAAAAGGTACACACAAAACATTCGTCAGATCCTCCAGTCCACCCCTCTTTACTACACAAACTAATATTTAAACACACGCATGTATCTGTGCATACAAACCCAAATCTCACTCAATAAAAGCATTAGTTGCAAACAAATCGAAATTGAGAGGGACTTAACTGCAACAACAAACAATCATTTCACATATCGAAAAAAAGAAAAGAAAAGAAAGGAAAATGGGATGTCCTCCTACCTCAGTAGTGCTGATTCAGAAAGCGCCGACACTCCTCCGAAGAAAAGGAAACATCTATGCAGAGATGGTTGAAAGATAGCAACGCAAGATATATGGATGAGAGAGAGGGAGAGAGTTTTAGAGAGAGAGAGAGAGAGAAGAAGAAGTTTGGGGTGGGTGGGATTCAATAAACAGAGGGAAGAGAGTTTAAAAAGTCGCAGTAGTGTGGAGAGAGAGAGAGAGAGAGAGAGATCTGAGGTTGTTCGCGTTTGAGGTTTAGAGCTCCTTAGAATAGGGGGCCCGTATTTAAATGCATGGGGGCCTCTTTTGGCTACGGAATCAAAGGTATATCCTTTTCCTCTTCCCCGTTACACGAGGAAGCTTCGTCCCGTACGGTTCTGACACGTAGTCACTTGACTTTTGTTTTTTTCCGGTTTAAATTTCTACTTGGAATTATCATATTGGTTTATTTATTTTTTCCCGAGAACAAGATTTTTTTTTTTTCCGATAAACAAGACCATCCCATACATATCCAAACAAGAACAAGTACTCCAAACATGAACAAGTACAACAAAATAAAACAAATAAACCAAATACCAAGAACAAACAAAAAACAAAAACAAAATAAAATAAAAGGAAAAGCCGCTCAGTTCAGATGTCGGATCCAACACTCCACTTGTTGGTGATGAGTGGAGGATCGCCACTAGATCATGTTCCTGCCGCAGTATCACCATTGTTGGATCTACATCTTGATGCCTTCACCATTGCCGCTAGAGAGCTCAAGATCACCGTTGTCCGTTCGATTCAAGAGCCAGAACCCAGAGTCGAGAATTTTCGTAGTCCAAATATAATGAGGAGGGTGGAAGATTTATTCTCCCTAAAGAGAGAGTCTCGACCATCTCCCAACTATGAGAAATTTTTCAGTGCCGGGGGTACCACGTTTGTATTTAATTTTAGAACAGTCAACGAAGTTGCTATCACGTTTGTATTTAATTTTTTTTAATGCTATTTAGTCTTACATGTTGACTCCTTGAGTTTACCTATTTTCCAAACTTAAAATAGTAAATTTTTTTTTTTATAACTCAGGTGGCTGGATTAGTTTACTCACGTCTCGATAAATTTTGGGAGACCAATTAGGACACTAATTAAAACTGGAGTAAAGCTCTGTATGGATTGAACTGAAAAGAATTAATAACAGCAGCAAAATTTCGAACGTGAGATCTTAGGAGGAGCAAACCCTTCGCCACCTAACCAAACGTTGCGATTAAAAACTTAGGTCGTCATTTTAAATATTTTGCCAGTCAACTTTCCGCATTGCTGGGTTTCTTTTAGTATGCGCTTTTAAATGAAAAGTGGAATTTGGGTAAGGTTTGTAGAATCGAAGTTGTTTTTATATTTTGCAAGGTGGATTTTACTGATCCCTAATTTTTAATTGAAACACATTCCACTTTTTACTATATATTATGTTTTTATTCTGAAAAGAAGCGTGAACTCATATATATGCCGGTTCCAATAACATTACTTAAGGTTCCGTTTGTTTGGACGTAAAATATTTTCTGGTAAAATGTTTTACTTATTTTCCGGTGTTTGGTTGTGTAACAAATGAGGAAAACATTTTCCATCAATTGGATGAAAATGACTTACCCTTAAATTTTCTGTAAGTTATTTTCCGAAATGAATCCGCTGCCTTCCACTGCAATTCTCACTGCTCAGTTTCCTCGATCGTCAGTCCCGATCCACGTTCAATTCCAATAATCTCATATCTCTCCACCGTTTAAACTCCCCAGCTCCCTCTCTATACTATTTTGTTGATTTCCGAAAATATTTTTAAGTGTCAACCAAACACCGGAAAATAAAAGTTTGAAATTTGTTTTCTAAAAAAATATTTTGCATTGTAAAACATTTTACATCGAAACAAACGGAGCCTAAATATGATGCAAAAACTGATTACTTAACCGTAATGGCCGAATCCTTTTGATGAAATATAATTGTTTGAAACCAAAATAACCCTTGACCAAAAGGTGTGATGTTTATTAAGAAAAAGGTTTGCGATCTACCTTCTCAAATTATATGGAGTTTGGATTCACGGCTTCATAGTAATGAGGCTTTTGGTCAAGGGGACGGTAGAAGCTTCCCCTTGATTGTGATGACACTAGTGTATTTGGTTAGGTAATACAGTAGAGTAAGAACCTTATTATATTGGCCTGCTTTGATTATGATGACACCCACCCTTTTCTTGGCTTTTAGTAAAGTAACAAATTATTGTACTGCCGCAACATATTAATTTGTTAAATTTTAAGTGCTTTTTTTTTTTTTTGGCAAATGTAAGAAGTTGTATTCAACTGTAAGGCAAAAGCCTACACAACATAGAGGAATTCCATGGGGGCAAATGGGCGTCCACAGACCGGACAAACCATTAGAGAGGGCAATCATAGCACAGTATGTGCAACCCTATTTCAAACTCGCCTAGCAAGATTAGGTTTGCAGAAAATAAAACTAATACCAAGCACATGACCAACAAACCACCGCATTAAATCCGGACATAAACCGGACTAAATCTGGACAAAAAATAAAATAAAGCAAAAAATTACACTCCCATGTGTCATTGAGCAGCCCTTCTCTTGCCTAACCCTCTACAGATCAAGCTCCCAAGTCTACAACCCATGAAGCCACCAGTGACTGCAAACCCAAAAGCGGAGCAACGGCGAATGACAAGGGGTTTTGGTGGAGAAGGGGGAAGGGAAACCAGATCTGAAGGCAGGGATCGATCCCTCCCCTCCCGCCGCCCATATTTGGGTATAAACCCAAGGGAGAAAGAGGGGAAGGAGAAGAGGAAGTGTGACAGCTGTTTTAGGGTTAGAGAGAGGTGCTCCTATTTTTAGAGAGAGAATTGTTATATAAATTTTAAGTGCTTTCACATTGTCCATATTATTAGGCATGTTGATTAGTATATACTTGCTGGTGTTCTACGGAGCAATTAATAAATAATACAATGGTGGCCTGTTTTTTTTATAGATAAAGTACAAATTACCTCCATGTGGTTAGGGGCTTTCGCACGACACCTCCCTGGCTTTTGGAAATAGCCAATTCCCCACCTCATGGTTTTCAATATTTTGCACATAACCTCCGTACCGTTAAAAACTCTAAGTTACTGTAGAGTGGATCACACACGCATATTTTAAGACTTGAAGTTAAAAACAAAATAAAAATTTCATACGAAAAGACTGTAATGCTATTTTCCCATCTTCTTCCATTAATCTGCAAATTGTAAGAATGAGAACCCTAACCATCTAAAAGAAGGAAGATATACACCCACCAATGGCCCCTCCCTCAGTCCCTCCTTTTCCAGTGCCGCCAGCCAGCCAGCCACCCTCTTCCTCCTTAACCCCGTCACCATCTACAACCCTCGCCCCTCATGAGCCAAGGAGAACTCCACTGTCAATTACAATGTCGATTTGGGTGATGGGTTCAGTGGTTTTGGTCGATTCTATCCAAAACCATAAGGTGTGGAATTGGCTAGTTTCAAAAGTCGGGGAGGTGATGTGACAAAGCGTGTAACCATAGGGAGGTAATCTCTACTTTGCCCCCTCTTTTTTTTTTTTTTTTTGCCAATATGTGGTGGCTTGTTTTTTTTTACTATTTATTTTACCAATATTGTATAATGGTTCATGTGCCAAACTTGTGGATGTACTCATGAAATCCATTTTTACCTCTGCTTTTGTTTTCGAATTTAATGATTGCATGCACCACTTCCCGAAAAAGCTATAGACACAGACCAAAACGGGGACGATTGTGCACAAACCGGCATGCATGTCCACTCTGGGTCCTGCATGGAATAATCTGAGCCATTCAATCTGAATGAAAAATTGAAAGATTGAATCGAGCATATACCTACATATATTGGATTGAGCTTATTTTTTAAGGGCTCACTAGGATTTTTTTTTTTAAAATTATTGAACGGCTCAAATTATCTGCGCGGGACCCAAAGTGGACCCCGTGCGGTCGCTGCACCTTTGTCGGTGTCCGTGACTCCGTAGCAAGGTTGCCACTTCCTGACTGCCAAATGATACTCCAAATGACAAATTAAAGATTCAATAAAGCAAATAAAAAAATGTAAAAGTCTCATAGAGTAATTTTGAAAAACCTCAAATATTTATTCAACGTTTCCGGAGAATCACGTGACCCAACCATTTACATAGGAACTGTAGTGGAATGCCTTGAATTCAGCGTTCTGCATATTCGGTCGGAACCAACTTCGCGATGGTCGGGACCAACTTCAGAACGGTCTAAATTACTAACCTCAAGGCAGTCAGGTCTGGAAATACTAAAACATGAACATTTTCTTGAACCCAATTTCGAGTAGGGAAATGAAATTGCCACACCCTTTTTTGTTATTGCCACACCCTGCAAGTGTATTTTTGCACCAAAAAATACACTTGCAGGGTGTGACAATAACAAAAAAAGGTGTGGCAAAATCACTAGCCTTTCGAGTATCCTAAATTTTTGTCCCATGAAACGATGTCAATCCGCCGCACTCAGCTCTGTGGTGGGCGGTGACGATTGTTCAAAAGTACAATCGAATTTTCCGAAGAAAATGGTTTCCAATTTGTGTTTAACCTTTTCCACTTCGACGGAAAGTTAAAAAGCGAGAGGTATTTGACCTCGGATCGGATAGTACTGATAGGCTGGAAACTCCACCATTATATAGTAACTTTTTTAATTGGTACTTTATCGTATAAGAAAATAATCATCAGTACGTCACTCGTGGTCGTCCTTGTCGCTTTCCTAGCCAAAGTCAACATGCGCGTGTGCGTAAAAGCATTTTTAAAAAATGTCTTAAACTACTAAAAATGATTATTAAGACCACGAACACAAAACGAAGTAATTGAGAGATGGAGCGAAGGACACTATAACCACCGTGATTTTAACTTGAATTAGGTTTTTTTTTTTATAGTTATAGTTTTATATTCATCTTTAGTGAATTATTTAAAATTTTCTAGTACTAATCTGATTTATCTAAACGAAAAGAATCAGAGGTATTAAAAATAAATTTGAAAGTACAAAAATAAAAAAATCAGCAAAAATAATTTTTTTTTTTTACTTCGTTTTGTCCTCAACAAACATTTTTTTTATGAGTTTTGATTATTATTTAGTATTACTTACAGATTTTTTTTCATCGAGACCACTCACATTAAGACAAAGCAAAGAAAAAAAAATAGCCCAGTACGTTTGAGTAAATTTCATTTTGTTTCTCTTCGATAAATTGCAGATGCTCATTTGAGAAAATATTTGAGAAAATAGAACTTTCTGGAGACTTTCCTAATTCGTTTGGCTTTGAAGTCTATGATCCAGCCCACCATTAGAGACCACCAATAATGATCAGTGCTGTTACTTTTGGCTGACGAAAAAAAAACAAAGGGTAAGTTTGATGCCACTTTGTGCGTAAGTCTCTTTTTTTTTTATAAAAAAAAAAGTTATTCATTCATCACAAGCCCATCGGACAAACAGATTTCAGAACAGATACAGGAAAGAACCAAAGTAATCTAAACGTCGATCTCAGACACCTACTGCCGAAGCAGGTCCCGCGATAACGGCGATACATAAGAACTGTAGGAAAGGTCAATAGGCGCGACTGTTGACCGTTTGACTAGCCAATGAGCATGTGACACGTGTACTCGTCCTCGCGGGGTTGACGATTTGACCGACGAACCCTAGCTTGCCACATGGCGCCTCAGTCGTGTGACACGTGGCCCCTTGCGCGAGGGAGCCTCGCGCTACCCATCGCTCCGTAGCGACCATGTAAGGGTCGCGAGCTTCTGTTCCTCCCTCAAGGAGAGAACTACATTTATTCAGGTGGGCACTTGGCGCAGTCCCAATCTAATGGAGACAATAATGCGGTTTAACCAAGATACACCAGTGACTTGCCTAGACTCTTATGTCTGCTCCGGCCTTTAGGCAGGACCCGAGGGGCCCCTTGAGGCTTGGCAGCGGTACAGGCGTGATCGAGTAAGGTCACGACCTTGCCCTTACAGGAATGAAAGGGATCTAGTGGTTTGGTGGCTGTAAAAGTAGAAGAGGATCTCCGCGAATAAGAGGATACGCTTACCGTCATACTCGCAGTCATCGCAAGGGTCGCGACACCTCGGCGGTCAGGGGGTACAGGGGGACACGTGTCATTTTATTAGCGCGCCACTTGGTGCCCGAGCATTAACTCGTGTGGTCTATAAATATGAACGTCTCTTTATCATATCCCAGAGATATAGAGCTTTGTGAACATTCCTTAGAGAGAGAAAGTTGGTGAGCACTGATTTTAAAGGAGGTCTTATCCTCTTTCTCTATTGTCTTTCCTCTTGGGGATCTCTGGGTTTGGGTCTCCACTGCCTACCCTTCTCGTTCACCCATGCTCTCTTCTTCACCCTTCTAGATCACTCCTTCCATCCCTTTCCATAAACTATTCTAACCTCTCCGGCACATCTATTCCTAAGGGGTATTTGTCCATTCAGATTTCGGACCTATCCTACAAGAACCAATCTCGGTCTAGATAATAGAGGATCTAAAGAGATCCACAGCTCAAATCCTAAACAATTAAGTATCGCTGAAATATGAAGGCAAAATAACAACAAATTAACTAAAATCTAACAGGTCTCATGGACAAAACCACAAGGGGTCACCGCCCTGAACAGGATGAGAATCGAACACCACCGGACCATGGCGACCAAAGACCAGTCTTCTTCCAGCCGAAACTGCTGCGCAGCCCAATCAAACACCACTGGACCACCACCAACACCACCGAAACCCACCAGCTCCAAACACAGACATCCAGAGACACAAAGACCACCAACACCGGACCATTCCTCAATAGGCGCCGGGTTATTTGTCCACCACCATCACCCACCAGATCTAAAACACTCAGACTGGTACAAAACCGGACAGGAGAAACCCGCCGGTAGAAAAGAAAACGGAAAATAGCAAATGAAAAGCGGAAAACCCCTTTACACCAACCGCACACCTTATTACGCTCATCGCCGGACCAGGAACAACAGATCAGGAGACGATGGAAGATGAACAAGCCAGAGGAGCCACCATCGGCCTGAGGAACCCTCGCCGTCCTAACGAATCCCGCCCGAAACCTGGTGGTCATGGAGAACACGACGAAGAGAGAGGGAGGAGAGGCATCGGGAGGGGAGGGGGGGGGGGGGGGGGTTCCCCCCAAAACAGCAGCCGGTGATAGGGTTTTTTTTCTAGAAGAGTGGTTTTTTTTTTGTCTTTTTTAAATTGTAAGTTTTGCATTATTTATTTTAAGAACTTCGCGCAAGTTGTAAACATGATTGGTTTTGTTAGTGCTATTGGCAATTTCCGGATAAGGACAAATCATTGGAGTCTGTTTTGTTTCTTTTTTCATTTGGGTTTGGGAGGTAGTTTAGTTGATTGAGCTTGGATACTCTGCCCGATGGTTGAAGAATTGGATGTGCCTCAAGACAAAATTTTGTACTGAAATTTTAAAAAGCAAAGAAAAAAAATAGGACAAAAAAGAGCCCAGCACGTTTGAGTAAATTTCATTTTGTTTCTCTTCGATAAATCGCAGATGCTGAGGTAATTCATTTTGACAAAATAGAACTTTCTCAGACTTTCCTAGTTGGTTTGGCAGTGAAAGAAACATTAATTTACACAAAAAGAGTCAAAAAGTCAAAAAGTTAGAAGTAAGTAATTCAAAGGTAAAATGTATTCCAGTCAATTGATCCAGCCCACCAGTAATGATCACCGAGAATTAAAACTGAGATATATTTCCCATAAGCGTCATATAGTCGTGCTGTTACTTTTGGCTGACGAAAAAAACAAAGGATAAGTTTGAAGTCACTTTGAGCATAAGATTTTTAAAAATTGTAAGTTTTGCATTATTTATTTTAGGCGAAAGTACATAAACACCTACTCAATTATCACTTTTTCTCGTAAACACTCCCTCACATTTAAAAATGTCCATGAAGACCCTCTCAACTACTCCCGTTACCCAAGTGACACCCTTCCGTCTTAGAGCCGTTTGCTAGAAGGTCACATGTCAGTAATTTAGGCTTTTTCTTGGACAAAAATGCCCTCTCATATTAGTATACATCTGCAAGTCACCACCAACACCTCAACCACCGATTTCACCACCTCCACCACTGTCCCCACCACAATGCCAAACCACCACACAACCACCAGGAACCAACGTTACAACTGGCGACAATCCGGAGGCTGATACCGGAGAAACACACCAGAACCAACCTGCCACCATCAAACAACCCACCATCGTTGCCCTACTAGCCACTCCCACCACTGCTGGACCCTACGCACCGCACCCCGCCAAAACCCCCAGCACAGATCTGTACCCCACCTCCACCAAAACCCCCAACATCATCGCCATAATCTCCATCGGAACTACATCCGTCGTCGTGCAACCTGCCACCACCGAAACCCTCCGCCACGATCACCGTCACGACCGCCCAAGACCATCGACAGGATGTCAGCTGCCCTGATTAACCGCCGTGAACTGAGGATGGATTGCGTCCATGAACAGATTTGAAACCCAGAAAACATCACCACCAAGTGTTAACCACAACAAGACTCACAATGGGAAAACTCGTATATTCAGAGAGAGAGAGAAAAAGAGAAGGGGAAGAAAGGAGGAGGGGGGAGACGGCCGGCAGAGGCGCAACCCCTTGATCAGAGTAGAGCTCGTCGGCATTGGAGAAGATGGTCGGAGTTGAAGCTTCCCTTCTGTTGGTGGCGCTACCGGTGGCGGTGGTCGCCGATCACCCTCCTCCTCCTCCTCATCCTCTCTCTCCAAACCAGAACTAGGGAGGGGTGGGGGTAAAATAATTTTAGGGTTTTTGTGAAATATAAATAATTTTAGTATAATATATAAGGGTATCTTGGTCATTTCTTCCATTCTGTTAACGGAGTTAGCATTTTTTTTTTGTTTCTAGTAGTTGAGGGGTTCTTCATGGGCGTTTTTAAATGTGAGGGGGTGTTTACGAGAAAAAGTGATAGTTGAGAGGGTGTTTATGCACTTTCATCTTTATTTTAAGAACTTCGCGCAAGTTGTAAACATGATTGATTTTGTTAGTGCTATTGGCAATTTCCGGATATCAACAAATCATTGGAGCCTGTTTTGTTTCTTTTTCCATTTGGGTTTGAGAGGTAGTTTAGTTGATTGGGTCTGGATACTCTGCCCGATGATTGAAGAATTGGATGTGCCTCAAAGTCAATACCGTGCCAAAGTTTGAGATCCGATCGAGGGAGGTATAATCACAGGTTGAATATATTTGTTATAATGGGTTTTTCTATGCATCTTAGATGTAAGTTGTTTTAAATCCTTGTTGATTTTTGCGTGAGTTAGCCTTCTCCATTTTTGCCTTTGTTTCATTGAATGAGAATTTTTCAAAGTATTGGAGGCTTGGTTTAGTCCCTTGGTGAGAAAAACTTGAATTTTTTCGTAAGGCAGGGGAGACCTCATCTCGGATCAGAACCAAGGATACCCCTGGCGCCATTGGGGCGCTTCCCAGCGTATTGCTAGCGCGTTGCTTCCTTTTGAATTTCTTTATTTATCTCTTGAACGGCGCTTGATCGGTAGCGTGTGTTTTGGAGGCTTTAGGTTATAATGCGTGGTATATATCTATTCAATAGCGCTTACTTGTCACCCTCCTATTGGCCCCTGGTAGAGCTTCGTACTTGACACTATGTATACCTATTTTTCTCTCATTTAAGACAAGCTTTTGCATCATCCCAATTTTATAGAGAAAACCAATCCCTCTTATATCATTATATTTTGAAGCATTAAAATGATTTAAACTTTGTACGTGTTTGATCATTTTATTTGTCAATCTAGAGTTATTCTCTAATACTTCATGAATACACTCTGGATTGCTTCTGTTTTATGAAAAATCTTCATGCATCATCATCATATCTTGCATTAATTGTTACCTTTGTTCCTACATGAGCTGGATGGATCCGTGGCCGATTTGATTCGGAGATCAAGATGTTGGAGCTTGTGGAGTCCATTGAATCAAAGAAGTAAGGGGTACATGTGGAGTTAGGTGTCGCATGGGACTTGTGGGTAATTCCTAACTTGGTGATCTCTAGTAAAACTTTTTAATTAATGAAAAATGGTAGAATTTGGCCGTGATTTTATGCTAAGTGTGTTTAGACCCTATATACGTAGTTTCCACGAAATTCTATTGTCTTGTCTCCTTTGTTTATTTGCTCTTTATTTGAATGCTTGGTTGATTGATTTAGCATGGAGCTTTGATTTATTGTATACCAGCTTATTGGAATTGATTTGAATGCTTGGTGTTTTTAATGGTTCAGGTATATTTTAAAAAGCTGGATTACATTGATGGCAGAGATGGTTGATCGCAATGCGTCTACAGAGCATTTTTTTTTACTATTCAACGGCAGAGAAACCGTGTCCTATACGATCAAATTTATATTAGGAATTTTAGGATTTGGGTTTGATGATTTGAGCGTTCGCTGTCCAAGTGAAGCTTCTTCGCAAGCTAATATCACTGAAAATGAAGTATAGGTAAGGGTTGAAATAGCGTGTGGACAAGCTCCTTGGACCAGCTATCACAGTACAGTCCATCTCAATGGGATAGTCAGTCTAAAGTTAATTGGTTGCATATCAACTTCCACCTTTATTGCCAAAGAAGATTCTCTCGTCTACTAGCTACATATTGCAATTAGGCAGCAAAATTAAATATGGAGCTTGTTTTTCAATTGAAAAACTTAAATGTAAAACTGGGGCCGTTCCGCTACGGAAAATAAGTACTTATTTATTTTTAAATATAAGTACTTGTTTCTTGAATTAAATGTGATGTAATATGAGAGAATAACTCGTCTCGTACATCGGAAAATAAGTACTTAAAAGCATCGATGTTTTTTTTTCAAATAATCCAATCCACATTCTGTTTTCATCTCAAAAGTTTCTTGGTTTTTCATGAGTCAAAGTTTTCTGATTTGTGCGTGTGGGGAGGTGCATGTAGAACTGTTGATTCTTCTAAAAATCGACTGGAGGAGACCAAACTGTAAGAAATATCATCTAACTCGTGAAGATTTTCCAAGCAATATTCTTTTGGTAACCGGAAAAAACAAAATATTTTCTTCAGGGACCATCGTATCTTTTGCTGGTACTTGACCTTAGTATTTCGAAAATTGTTGATCACTATATTTTTCTCAAAATACAAAACAAGCTTTAATTATCATTTGACAAACTTATAAGAAATATCATTCTAGGTAGTCTTCCATTTCATTCAAAGTAAACTAAGAAACACAAAGAGAAGAGCATTTTGGGGCACGGATTGGTGTACATAGGAGGAAAATCACTACAACTAAATAGCTTCAATTAGTTACAACCTTTATATAAGTAATTTGGACTTTAAATTCGTAGTCTATTGTAAGGAAATTGTTTTATTATGGAATTTAAAATTGATCTTGGGCAGGATATAGTTTTGCTAAACCTATAGTATGATATTACATATTGCGTACAGATGTTTAGACAGAAGTCGCCTTTAGTCGCAACATAGTTCTATCCCCACACGTAACCAGATCGCCGTAAATTAAAACAAAACCTATCTCAATCCTCACACTGCATCTTTTTTATGTAGCAACTTTTTTTTTTTTTCGAAGCAATAGTAGCCATGCAAGGTAACAAAAATAGTTCTAAATTAATTAATTTGGCCTCCGTTCTCTTCAACTTAACTTAAATCTGAGAATTTTGTCCTTATTTGAATTTTTTTCGCATTTGTTAGTTTTGCGCCGAATTTTTTTGGGTTATTGATTCATCTCGACAAAAGGAATCGGAAAAGTAATTTTTTTTTACTTTTATCCAAGTATTTTGAGAAATAACCACTTTTTTTTGTGCTAAAAAAATGGTTATTTCTTAAAATACTTGGGTAAAAGTAAAAAAAAAAATTACTTTTCTGATTCCTCAATAACCTACAGAAATTTGGCGTAAAACTAACAAATGCGAAATTTTTTTAAATAGGAACAAAATTTCTAGATTTAAGTTAAGTTAAAGTTCCAAAAAAGGGAAAAATAATACTAAATAGTGAACGCGTAGTATTGATTTTGAGTTCGTAAAACGACAGAGTTGATGCAGATTTCTCTTAACTCTTACCAAATCGAACCACTCATTATTTTCTTTCCTGGACCACCAAGTGGGGAAAGACTTGGAAAATGCAGGCACCTGTTGTTGTCAAAAGGACGAGATAACCGAGAGCAAAAGGCCACCTACATATTGTCTCGTACTACAACAAGACTTGGAAAAACCAGACTCATCTCTGATGTCAAAGGAGTACTGGGTCCACGATTTGGGGTGCTGTAGTGCACCTCCTGCACTATACCGTGTAATGCGGTGGTGTAGCGCGGTCAAGGCCGGCCCAACCCCAAGGCCCAAGAGACCTGGGTCTTGGGCATCCCAAAAAGACCAAATTTTAGGGCACTCTACTAATTTTTCTATTTGGGCTTGAGTAGAAATCTTTAGAAATCTTTTTTGGTTCAAAAGAAGGAAAAAAGGGCTCATTCCAAATTAAAACCACCGGCGGCCCACACGAATCCAATGAGGCCTAAAAAAATAACACGGTGGCATTTTTGCAAATAAGATATCTAAATGGTTCATTTAATTAAAACCCTTCTCAGCTTTTCTCACCTCTCACGTTTAACGTTTTGCCCAACAGCCCAAAACAAAAAAAATAAAAATAAAAACCAAGAAAAGAAGAATGAAGAACGATTCGAACTTTCAAAGAACTACGATTCGTCGATTCACTCTCACCAAACCAAATCGGCTCACCATCATCACCAGCATCCAGTTCTTCGATTTCGCTCGTTTCGTCTCCTAATCTCTCATTCTCCGTCCACAGGTTTGAGGTTTCTCTCCCATCTTTTCGCCATACATATTATATATATATATATATACACACACACGTATCTATTAGGGTTTTTTCTAGTCAGGTAAAAAATTATGGGCTGTTGGTTTTCGTTGATGAATGATGGTGAACAATAGGGTGTTTAGTGTTAAGGGTCTAATTCGCTGTGTTTGTATCTGTAAGAGTTTGGTAGTACTGATTATGAATATGTGGCGTTTATGTTTCTGAGCTTGCCTTTGAGTATGATTGCTTGGTTCTGATTTTCTGATATTGATCGCTAGAATCGTATCTGCAGCTTGCCCAAAAATTCCTTAACAGAACCACATCTAAAACTGATTTGTTTCAACAAATTAACTGAAAAAAGAGAGAGAAAAGATGCGCTTATTTTTAGCCTTCTTGTCTACTTCTATGATGGTGGGAAGGAATTTGTCATGAAGAATTTTTGCTTGTATATATAGAAATGCAAGACGAGTAGTATTCAAGGGATACTCATGCGTTGTTGGGATAATATATATTTGCCTATTTCATAACAAAATTTTAAATTGAGCAATGGACGGTTCAAAAAAATTGGGGGATGGTGTTGTGCAGTGGTGTGCGCAGCACCGTGCTGCGCACCTCCAAGCCGTTGGATCGTGCATCTGATGGCTCGGATCTCATCTCAGCAATGAACGGCTCTCGATCATTGGTTGACGAGATGAAATTCGAGCCGTCGGATGCACGATCCGACGGCTCGAAGGTGTGTAGCGCGGTGCTGTGCAGTGAGCATTGCACAACACCAACCCGAAGTCCGGTTCAAATTTGTATGCGCTCAGATTAAATTCAAATTGTCTGTGCCGAAAAGGACGGCCCGATCAGCCGCACTACACTGTGTAGTGCGGAGGGAATTGGGAGATGGTGATGTGCAGTGGTGTGCGCAACACTGTGCTACACACCTCCGAGCTGTCGGATCGTGCATCTGACGGCTCGGATCTCATCTCGGCAATGAACGGCTCTCGATCGTTGGTTATCGAGATGATATGCAAGCCGTTGGATACACGATCCGACGGTTCGGAAGTGTGCAGCACGGTACTAGCATCTCACTACATAGTACCAACCCGAAATCCTTGCGGAGGTGACTACATGGAGCACCCACACACAATATTGTCTAAAACTTAACTTCACCGGCCAACCACTCCAATGATGTGACCTGCCCTAGTGCCCTTGAACATCTGCTCGGAGACTTTAGTGTGTGTGGACATTAATAGATACGGTTTTGGAGCAGTGAATCTTGCTTGATGGTGGTTTAGACTTTAGTGGACTTGGCCTAATACATGCATATGGATAAGGTTTTGTGAAGCCAGTTTATAAACCATATATTAACTTCACAAGCAGTGGCGGATCCATAAATTTTATACAGAAGGGTTACCTTTCGAGTACAAATCCGGCTCTGAGATTTCAGGGCGGCAAAACCTTAAATCTTGGCTCTCGACAATAATTGAAAACTATAAAATCACTCAAAATAGTAATGTTATTTTTGAATTTTGATCATGTAATGGAGCTTATAAAAAAAGACAAGAAAAATAAACTTGAAAAGAGTACAAAATAAATAAATAAATAAATATGGCATGCTATGATTACACTAATAACAGATTTTCAAAAATTCATGCTAGCTAGTCCTTTTAGAATTGAATTACTCCTAGAATCTGTTTAATGATGCTCAAAATTTAATGTATTTGAGGAATTTTTAAAATAAAATTTATAAGTTACAAGAAGAGAAAAAAATTGAAACAATGTCAAAACATATTATGGAGACTTGGGAGCATTAAACAAAACAAAGAAGCAGTTAGCATGTTTCAAACCTATAACAGTTCCAGTTTCTTGCACTACTACCAAACCATTAAACCACACACCAGTTTGTTACACATGTCGACATATATATTATGTATTTATTACTTTGCCAGGTGGGTCACGTGAACCTCCTGGTCCTACATTGGATCCGCCCTTGTTGATAAGAGATCTAGTTATTTATATAAAATGTCCTTAGAAGCTTTATTGAATTTATTGTCACTCTCTTCAGTTATCGCTAATGTTAAGTAGGATATTCTCATAAAAAGTGAAGTGAAGGAAACAAATAGTTTTACAGGAAAATTAAAATTCATTCTTCTTTGCAGGAAAGTATTTTTTTTATAAAAACAGTAAAATAATAGGTCCCCAAACTTTCTTTGCCACTAAAGACACAAAAAAAAAAATTCAAAAATTAAGTTTTCTATTATTTTCCAATCGTTTCATACAATTGAACGAGATCTATATGAGAAAGTCAGACGATGGATGAGCCCAAGAGAATATAAGATAGGTATAGATTAGAGCTACTTCCACGATGATTACTTACTACTTCACAAACTAGTTTATGAGATAGCTAGAGGATCTCTTCATCCATCGTCAATTGATTTTTACTTGGATTCTTTAATGCCACTTTGTTGTTTACCATAATAACTCTTCTTTCGTGCTTCATCTTCTTGTTTCTATAACTATTCAAGAAGACACTTAAAATTGGAAAGGATAAACAAACCCACCCGATGGGACTGCCGAGCTAGAAGCCCTATGACACAAGAGCGGGATCGCCTAGAATCATCTAGAAAGCAAACCCTTGATACACTTTATAATTTAACATCTATCGATCGGAAAACAACTTTAAGTTGATTTGTGGACAATTCTATCTTGATTGACTCCTTATGATTTCCGATCTACGCATGTAGGAGTGTCAATTCCTTTAAAAATTGTCGATTCCTTTAAAAATTGACTTGATGGGACCAAACTATAAGAAATATCAAGACAGGGACGTTCATATCTTTTACTAGGTACGCTTTTTTTCTTTTGTTGGGTAATTACACATTTTTTCGATTACCAAAAGCTTTTAAACACCTTTATTTTTTTTAACAACATTAATTAACGAATTCTGTTTGTTCAAGATGGTGCGTCTCCTACTAATGATGATGGGATTAGCGTGGTGGTCAAAATATGATACTTGCGACTTTGTACTTTTTTCAGGTCTCATGTTCGAAAACTCGGTACTATCCATTCTTGTGGGCTAGTTTCACACAGAGTTTTGCCCCGATTATACTTAGGGCTCCTGACAGTAGACAATAGAATTTTTCCCAGGAGAGTAATTGAGGTATACGTAAGAGACCCGGGGGTGCTGTAGTGCACCTCTTGCACTACACGTGTAGTGCAGCCAATCCAGCCGTCCATCTCAGCAAAGGGTGGCTCGGATTTTCATCCAAACAATGAACGGGTAGAATTTGTAGAAGTTCGGATTATATTCAACCATTCATTGTCAAGATCGATGGCCGTGTGCGAACTACATGGTGCCTTGTAGGGCCTTGCACCTTCTTTTTTTTTGAATATTAGGGCCTTGCACCTGAGATGACTATATGTAAGCTAATTTGGACGTACACCTGAGATGTCAAAACATGATTAATATTTAATACTGATCAAGATCTGATATTTAGAGATTTTCTCCTTTCAAGATCTCAAAGTTTGAAATCTTCTTTGAGCAAGTCCACCCATTGCCATTTAGCATGCCAAAGCCATGATTGGGTTTTTTTTTCTACTAACATTTATTGATTCAAAAAAATCGCAATGTTTTGGCAACCAAAGATGACTATTGTGTCATTTCCCCAATCATTCGAGTCATTTGATTTGGGAATCGGGAATCCTGTAGCGCAGGGGTGCACTACATGACTGTAGGGCAGTATCTCAGCCGCTCAAAAGTATTTTAAATGACTCCCATTATCAGTCGAAATGCATATGTAAGGTTGCTCGGTCAGCATCCTTATAAATTTATAGGTAATACCACCCTTGTAATCGTCTCTTGGGGCTTGAGTCCCATATGATTGTCGCAGAAGGGTTGGGAGCGTGCCAACCTCGTTAGATGTTTTCCTCCCTTTGTGTTGCCGTTTTTCTCACTCTTGCCCTTGAATCATTAATCTTAGCATCCGTTACAAGTGTTTAGTAGAAAAAATTAAATAAATTGCTGTTCAAAAAAAAATAAAATCCTAAACTATAAAAATGAAAAGCAAAAAGTAAAGAAGGGAACAAAAATCGCTGTTGGATTGTTGTGCAAATGCTTCTGTCACTTGGTTTTCAACATGTTTCTTGTATTCTAATAATATACAGTAGTATTCTTTTTTCCGATCGTTTTCGTGTCTTGATGTTGAAACTGTGGAAAACCAAACAAAGATTTCATCAAAAGTCAGAAGTCAGAGCCCAAAAGCGTGCTTCACCCCTTGGTCTTAGAATACAGCATGCCGACGTTTTCCTAACCTTGTAGTGCTTATCTACTTTTTTTGGTCTCTACAAAATATACTCCGTTTTATTTTCGTCCTCGCAAAATTTTTTGTTTCAATTTTACCCTTCTAATTTTTAACTGATTTCAATGTTATTCTTCCGTCAAGAAATGAACGGAAATAGCCCGCTCTCTTCACTAAACTCGTCTTCCTCCTCCAATCATTTTCACTTCCATGTCATTTCCCCTCGAAATCAATCCAGAAAAACCAGTAAACCCGAACCCTAAACTCAGAAATCAGGATGATCGTTCCACCCAAAATCCACAATGCAACCGAGAAAGGATCCTTATCACACCTTCAAAACTACTACCAGTACACCATTAACCGAGGTTGTTAGCTCGGTTTTGGAGTCTTAGTTCTCGCATATTTTCTTTGTGAATATCTTTTTTGTTGGGTTTTGTTTTCTGGTTTTCCTAGGCAGTTAGGAATGTGTTAGTTCTGCCTGGGTTCCCGTTGTTGTTGGGATTCTCCTTTGTTCTTGATTGGTTTGCTTTTTAAAATGGTTAATTACCCCCAAAAAAAAGAAAAACATTGTGGTGCTAGAATGATTTATGTTATTCTTTTCGGGGAAAAAAAAAAACTCGAGGAGATCAGCATTTTACTCACGTACCCCTTCTAATTTATTTCCTATGAGCTGAAGAATACTTCGCTTATTAGTCAAAGCCATTGTCAGACGGTCCATTCAGAGGCCGTTCCGGTTTCTAAAAAAAGTAACTTTTAGAAAAAGAAGGTAATTTCAAGTTCAAAAATCATGTGTTTACGTAAATAATTTTTCTACCACTATGGATCTTGTTTGATAGATTTCAACGAGATCTTTTATACGGTGCAAAAAAATTAAAAAATCATTTATCATTTTCATTATATTTGAGTTTGAAAATTGAAGAAAAAGAACTTTTAGAAAAAGAAGGGAAAGTGGAACGGGGCCTCAATGTGCTCTCTCTCTTCGTTTATCCACAGAACAACTACCACAGACCCTCTCCTCTCACTTATCCCCTTTATTCTCTCTCATTGGAGATCAACCTTTGACCACAAGGGTGGTAGCCTAGTTGGCCACAGTGAGTGGGATAAGTCCCCTCCTCCATGTGCACGGATCTCGGTTCGAATTCCACCCATGTCACTGTGTCACGCCCAAGGGGAGTCGCTACACTGATCGCCCCCTCACACCCTTTTGTTTATCAAAAAAAAAAAAATCAACCTTTGCCATCCTTGGATTGACAATATTGCCACCCATTCAGATTATCGCTCCAACGACGAACAATTTTTCTTAGAAATTCAGACAATAAACAACTGCAAACAGTAAGTGCGTTAGCTAATGAATTAACTTGCCCAAAAAGTATCTTTCTTCAATCCTCAAGACAATAAGATGTAGAAAATCTGTTTTTTTTTTAACTCATCTCCACACATTCAAATAAAAGATGAAAATTGAGAGAATGGCACTAAGGTGTTGCTCGATTCGAATTTTACTCCGTCACTGTCACTGTCATGGGGAAGGAGGCAAATTGTCAACAATTTGGGCGATCTTGTGAGGGAGCCAAATTGGGGGAGATTTGCAAAAGTATAATATTGAGATTGGCGACCAATTTGAGAATTTCAATACTATACTTGAATTTCAATTTTGTTATTTGAACTTGAAATTATGATTACTCCATGGCAGATAGAGAGAAATACAATGAGAGAGAAAAGTGGTGCAAGGAAGAGAGGAAAATAGTTGAAGCAGTAAGGAGAGAGAGAGAGAGAGGTGGGTTGCACTTTTCTTAATGGAAAATAGTTGAAGCAGAAGAGAGAGAAAGAAGCACATGCCTCAGGTCAGACATTTTTTCACAAACGGCAATGAGGTGGAGACTTTTTTTTTTTTTTGGGGGTCGAAATGTAGAGACTGTTTTGCTCTTTCCTTGGAGGGGTAGAATAGTGAGTGCAAACAAAATATCGTGGCACTAAAAGAAACCCACAATCGTCGTACATCAGCAAGGGTTAGTGGGGAGTGTTAGAGTTAGCACGACATACTATTTTACTAACTGCACTGGGCAGTGGTTGTCACCGCCACCCTTAATTTATAGTATGTGATTGTTGTTAAGCAAGGGCATTAAAGTCAGAAGTTTGTTAGAAGTGAAAAACGTTTTGTTTAGAAAGTGGTTAGTAGATAGTTAGTGAGGTTGTTAGTTAGCAATAGTGATTAGTTAGCTAACAACTGATATATAGCTTGTTATCGATTCTTTGATGAGTAATGAAGAAAGAAACACATCTAAATATTCTCTCTCTCTCTCTCTCTCTCTCTCTCTCTCGTTCTTGATCCTTGAATGTTAGGGTTTTTCCTTATGGTATCAGAGCCATACGACTAGTGTCTGACAATTCAGTTGATTCTGTATTCAATTCCTCATGGCTACGGTCTCTGTGTGTCATGAATTAGGATGTCCAGTAGCACAAAAGTTGAAAAGGTGTTCGTTTTCGAATTTTTTTTCTTTATGTTTCAATAACAGTTCATTAAACGGGGGGTTTCATTGACTTTTTCACTTTGCTAAGATCCATTCACTTTTTCATAAAAAAGAAGAAGAAAAGAAATGATTTTACCATTCCTTTTTTTTGTTAACGCAATTCTCCTGCAAATATATTTTTGCACAAAAAATACACTTGCAGGAGAGTGGCGATAACAAAAAAAAGGAGTGACAAAATCAACAGCAAAAAAAAAAGAAAAGAAAAAGAGAAACTATGCTTAACAAACATGAGATTTTTACCTCTAAATACAGAAAAGCGAATGAATGTGATTGGAGTCTGGAGGTCAGAAGTCATAAATTCGGTTTGGTTTCTCCTTCAAGATGATATTTCAATGAAGTAATCACGTTGTTTTTAGGATTACAGTTTTATGTGAATTGAAGTCTATCAACAGAGGTAGGAATTCCAAGGCTGCTTTTCTTTCTTGGTTTTGTTGTTTTTATTTATTGTTTTTAGTTGTTATTCCTGTATTTTCGGACTGGTAGTGTTTCTTTTATTGTACTGTTTTCTTATATATAATATATGCATTTTCTGGCTGATCAAAAAAAACAAAGGAAGGAATTTTTCGGTACCAGGTGGGTATATCCCACGTGGTATCCGCTCAGCACATCCGATCAGTCTAGTACACTTTTGAACGGTTCGGATTGAAACCCTCTCTCTCCTTTCACCCCAACACTTTCTCTCTCTAAATCCGAGCCGTCCAAAAACACAATGGACGGTTTGAATACCCCCAACAGGCACCATGTGGTACTCACCCTACACTGAAAAATTCTCCCTATCAACAATTGTAGATTTGCAGTCAACCATACTAAAATTCTGTGAATTGAGCGGTTCTATTACATAAAGTGTATGAAGAGGAGAGTGAGAAACAATTATGCACCAAAGGATATAGTAACAATGTAAAAAATTGGTCATTTCGCTATTGTTCGGCATACGACTCCTTTAACCGAAATCGAACAGAAAGCCGACTAAGTACTTCAAATTAAAGCTGACTATACCGGTACAAATCGAACAATCGATATACATTCATCGGTTCAGTTTAGTTTTGGCGGTCCGTTAGATTGGGCGATTTTATTTTACATCGCTAAATTTAGGAGGGGTCCGGCTAGTGTCGGCCCCGATATTTGGATTGCCCTAGCCTAATCTCATGCTTTGTTACCCATTCACAATTAAGTCACACAAAATAAAAAATATATACAAGTACAAAAAAAATCGAAATTACATTATTATTTTAGCTTGAATAACATCAAAAAAATCAACATCAAAATGTAAACCCTGGTTATAGTGTTTTATGATTAGCACGATCCAATTCAAAGAAAATAAATTCTCCTTACATTTTTTGAAGCAAAATTTTCAATTGAGTTATTGTACTTTACTAATCCAAGAATTCGGGATCCGTTCCGCTATATTTTGATTTTTAGGCTTTTTAATTGATATATGTGAAGAGAATGACTTGTCTTGAAAAACGTAAGAAGTTAAAAAAGTCCCAAATGCCCAGAAATGCTTTTAGTGGAACGGCGTTTCATTTTTAATTGAGATCATAGCCAATCTCTTTAATCCCTCTTGCAAAATGGTAGTTTGAAAGTAAAAATAAAAACCGTGTTAACTCGCTCGATTTGTGACTTTTTTTTAATCAAATGTAAGAATATATCACTTATACATTACTGTTGTGTTTGTTAAATCGAAAATTTTCAACAAAGTAATGATTTTCGTAATATTATGCATTGAGAGGGAAAACAAAACGAGGTAGATCAAAAGTGGAGAAAAGATAAAGGGGCATGGAAGGGCCACGAATCGAATACAGTCGACCTAAAATTTTAGCAACTTGAATGACCACCACACCAAGGCAATTGCCTGTGCTAGTATGGGAAACTTTTATATATATATGTTACTTCAATTTTTTTTGGGTTGTCCCAGCCCAAAAGTTGCCCAAGACCGAGGGCTTGCGGGGCTTACCCCGGGCAGGTCCGGCATACTGAAACATGAATGTAGCACATAAGACCAGCTTTAAAAGTTTTTTTTTTTTAATCTCTTAAACAGCATATGAATCAAAAAGTATAGTTGCTACAATGGGATATTGCAGCACAATAGCCCATTACTATTACATTCTGGAACATACTAGCATAGTGATAGCTTTGAGTCACTCGTGCTTTCATCTTAAAACGAGTGATCAAATGCATGAAAAGATGGAGAAATATCATAGTGATATACTTGAAAACTTATGAGCAATTAAACTGGAACTGTCCTACTGTCATAACTAGGCGCTGCTCCTCCTTCTTCCTCGTTCTCTTGAGACATTTCCTCCAAGGATTTGCCGTTCGATTCCGGCACCAAGAAAGTGCACAGCATGCCCAGAAAACAGATTCCACCGAGGATGATGAGAGCGTTCCTCACACCGATACCCGGCGGGTACCCTTTATCCGTTTTAGTCGGATCTCGGCTCTGACTCAAGTATAAGAACCCGAACGCCCCAATAATCGCCCCGGCCTTGCCTGATGCTGCCGATATGCCGTGACATGTGGACCTCAGCCTCGCGGGGAAAATCTCCGCGGGAACGACGAAGGTTGTCGCGTTTGGGCCGAAATTCGCGAAGAAGAATGTGAGGGAGTACATTATCACGAAACCGATTCGGTTGTCCGGGTGAGTCCAGTGCTTGTAAGGGATAGCCAAGGCGAACATGAAGACGGTCATGAAGAAGAATCCCATCAATTGAATTGCGAAACGGCCTATTTTATCGATAAGTGCCACGGTGAACCAGTACCCGGGCACGGTGCTGCAGAGGGCAATGAGAGTCTGAGCCCTAGCAATTCTGAAAACCTCTTCTAGCGCGTTCATTGTTTTGGCACTGGGGATCCACCCGATCGCGCTGAAAATGTCCTTTTGGAAAAGATTCTGGCTGTAGAAAGCAATGTCTAGCAAGAACCATGTGGAGGTTGTTCCAAGCAAGTGAAGCCCGTGGCGACGAAGAAATTCCTTTGAAAACAAACCAAAAGAATTTCTCTGGTCCTGAGAAATCTTTTCCACTTTTTCTTGTTCTGCTTGTATCTCAACTTCTAACACTTTGGACATATCAGCAGCGGCCTGTTTGGCATTCTTCGCCACCAAGGCCGTGTAACGAGCGGTTTCCGGCATCTTCATACGCCAGTAATAAGTCATGGCAGCCGGGACGGCGCCAAACATAAGGATTATTCGCCAGACGTAGTCGGCTGCGGGGACAGTGGATCCAAGAGGACTAACTTCATATGCAGGGGCAGGATACCTGGACTTGAAGGCCAAAGAAACGATAATCGCAACCACTCCACCAGTCAGAATACCGAAACCCTGCATAGCGAAAACCGCGGCAATGAAGGCGCCGCGGGTTTTCTTGTTTGCGTATTCGGACATAATGGTGGCAGAAAGAGGGTAGTCACCACCTATGCCGAAGCCTAACCAGAAGCGGAAGAAACAAAGCGTCGCCATCACGCTTTCCGGGCTCTTTCCAAAGGAAAGACCAGAAGCAACCGAGGCAAGGACCATGAGCATCAGGGTCATGCCATAGACTCTTTTTCGACCCATCTTGTCTCCGAGCCACCCGAAGAAGAGTTGTCCGGCTAGGGTACCGCAAAAGGCGACACCGTTCACAGCAGCCGAGATGTTGGGAGGCAGAGTCCCCGGCTTAGCATCGCCGTCGTGGTGGTAGTATATGCGACCGAGTAGTTTCGTCACCAGAGAGATGCAAAACAGATCGTAGGCGTCGGTGAAGAAACCCATTCCAGCAATTACAATTGCAGTGAAATGGTACCATTGTGTTTTGGCAACATCAAGTGCGTTAAGCACTTCTAACTGTTCCTTGGCCATAGCTGCCTTTGCTTAGATGTCCTGAAAACAGAAAGGCAGAGCAATCAAGGATAGATATTTCTTGCTTATATTGGGGGTTCCAAACTTCCAGTTGGCACTTTACAATTCGAAATTGTGACCTTAGCCACATAATCCTTCAAAAAAAATTTGTGCTTCCGCTCTTAATGCTCACGCAGCGCTGTCGCTCTCAATCATCGTTCTCGTAGATTGAGATGTGATTCGGAGACTCTTTTACGCTCGCGCACGCGCACATGTACGCGCATTACGTGACTTAGGTTGTGACAATGAAAGTAACATAAGAGAATGGATTATTGTTCAAGAGAAATCCAAAAAAAAAAAAGAGGGCTGTTTTTCAACAACTCTGAGACCCCGCATGCATGCCTGTGTTTTATTTTTCAAAAGATGGTGACTTTTAGGACTATGATTGTATTGAATATGACAGCAAAACGAAAAGTGTGAAAGCATTAATGAGCATATCACACCAAGATCAACAAAAAAAGACTTTTTTTTTTATAAAGAAAATTAAAAAAAAAATCTCGCTCTCTTTTTTGAAATATTACAATTGGAAGCATTTATTGAAGTGAACCTCAAAAACTCGCCATTTAAATTTGAGCTAGCAAAGTACAAATTTGATTTTAATTTTTTAAATATCTCATAAGGATGCTATAAAGTGTTTTATCTTTTATCTGAAAAAGTGACAAAACTATGGGGAAAAGACCAACAAAATGGAACAGGTGTTGTGTTACAGCTGTTGGTTGAAATTACGGAGAGATTCATAGAGATTCGCCTTGATTAAGATTATGGAGAGATCCATAGAGATTCGCCTTGATTAAGAGACAACCACATATTCCTAAAAATGGGACCCTAGGTAACCCTGGATTTATGCCTCATTCAACTAAAGTTTTTATCTTTTAAGTATTTATTTTCTGCTTTATGAGACAGATCATACATCACCTTTAATTTAAAAAATATGCACTTATTTGAAAAATAAGACCCCATCCCGCTAAGATTCTTAATTTGTAAGTATTTCGTTTAGTTAGTGGAACACACTCAAAGGTTATTAAGGGGCCGTTCCAGTTTCTCAAAAAAGGAACTTTTAGAAAAATGAAGGTAATTTCAGGCTCAAAAATCATGTGTTTATGATAATAATTTTTTTACAAATATGGATCTTATTTGATAGATCTCATTGAGATCTTTTAAACGGTGCAAAAAAAAATTCAAAAATTATTTTTGATTTTCATTATAGTTGAGCTTGAAATTACTTTCTTTTTTTAAAAAAAAATTTAAAAAGAAAGCGAAACGGCTAACAAAGTTTTGGATCAATCTCCTTTTGATTTTTTTGACCTCTTCTACCAATTAGTAAAACAGAGCAAACAAAAGCATGTGAACCTAATACCACTGCAGGAAATTTAGAACAAAGAAAGCTAAAAAACAAAAAAGTAGAGAGGGGCTAGTAAATTTAAAAAAGTTGAAAGAGACCATACAGAAGTCAAACAACATGAGAATATAAAAATCAGAATTATATGAAGGTACGTGATCCTCCGCACTCTCTTTTGTTTTTTTTGGTACGCAATCCCTTTCTGTCCTCTTAATGTGTGAATTTACAATATTGTTCATATGGGAGAGAGATATTGAAATAAAAGGTTTATCTTGTAAATTAGCGTATAAAAGGGGGAAAAAAAACAGAAGAGGGAAAAAAAGAAAAAACAGTGTGAAAATCGCTATCCTAAATTCCTAATAGTAGGGCAGTAAACGAGCCGAATTGAGCTGAATATTAGGATGTTCAGATTTGTTCATTAAGTTTTTTAGCAAACTAGAGCTCGAGCCCAACTCAATGAAAATTATGACGAGCTGAACTCGAACTGAACTTGCCTAGGTTTGGGTTGAACTTGAGCTTGTTCACGAGCCTTAACGATCCAATAATATCATATATTTATGCTCTCATACAGGTCTAAAGCTGCAAATAAAATTTTTAATATGTTCATATACATCTAAAATGATAAAACATATAGACATAAGTAACGTTTTAGTAATTGTAAATGTTTAGATTTGTACAAATTTTAAAATTTTCACTATGTAACTATATAAAATCACCATGATATATATATACTCTAGGTTCGCGAGCCTAATCGAGCCAAATACTGCTACGTTCATGTTTGGCTCATTTATGAAACGGGCCTAAAATTGAGGTTCAGGTTAAGTTCATTTAGTAAACGAATCGAACGAGCCTTTACCGAATCGAGCTTCGAACTGTTCACGAACGGCTCAGTTCATTTACAGGCTACCTAATAATATAAAAATTGCCAGAAAAGGGAAAAATGTTTCTCATACATCAGAACTGCTTTTCCTTAAATAAAAAAAAAGAAAAGAAATGCGAAAATCAATAAATTGTTTCTCAAACATCACAACTGCTTTTCCTTAAAAAAAAGAAAAGAAAAAGAAATGCGAAAATCAATAATATTTCTTAAGGTTTGTTGAACCATCCGAAACTTAAAAAGTACTCCTTCCATTCCATATTGAGAGTCTACCATGAAAAGTCGTGTCATTTTTCAAATAAAAAAATCAACTACTTCCGTGTATAATTTTTTAAATTTTTTCCCACCAAATTAAAGTACTAATCGAGATCTTTAACGGTGCAAAAAATTTTGAAAAATTATGCACGGAAGTTGTTGATTTTTTGATTTGAAAAATGGTAAGAGAGAGAAAGTAGGACTCTCAATATGAAACGGAGGGAGTTAAAAACTGTTTTCGTGAAAGAAAACAATCTCCGTGCTTGAAAATGATGGCCAATCGGAGATTATTTTCTTTCTGTGTTTTTTTTTCGAAAATGATTGGTCAACGAAATACACGTCTGGAAATCCAACAAAATACCCACTGGGATTAATTGAAAGACAAGACGCGCCTAATACTTCCAGTTTGATCCACACTCAAAGGTCAGAACCTTCATTTTGGCCCAATCTATACAGCACGCAGGATCTTTTGTGCGGAAAATCCCAGACCCCGTTTTATTTTTAATCATTATTCTATTTTTCTTCGATTATTACACTTATCTTTTTCTTTATTTCTCTCAAATTATTATCCCTATTTTTAATCATTACTATATTTCTCTTTATCCTCATTACATACAAATTCGAATCCAAAATCCCAAAACAAAAGCAATCCCAGTGTCTCTGTGCCGAGAAGTTTTCCGGCTATTGAATTTTAGACATAAAAAAATCACATAAACCAACAGCCGGAAAATCTCTCGGTAGTGTACAGACACATAATTTTCAAGACAAATGAGATCGGACCCGTAATGTAAATAACAAAATCAGGTTAAATTCAGAATATACACCGAATTGTGTATATATCTTGACACGAACTTAAAGAACTAGTCAAGATCTTTAATTTGGCGTCAAGAAACTTAAAAAATGATGACGGGACGTACTCTATTCTTTGTCCGAACGTTGCACATTTTTTCATAGTGCACTTTCTTTGTGGGACGGGAGGAGTAATTTCTTTTACGTCAAAAGCTGGAAAAAAAAAAATAACAGGGGAAAACGATACTACTAGTAGAGGAAAAACAGGAAATTCAAGCGATATCCTACCTCAGCAGTGTTGATTCAGGAACCGCCGCGTCGTTTTCGCAGGGCGTTGAAAGATAGTTGCAACCCAGATCGAGAATGTATGATAGTTGCAACCCAGAGAATGGATGAGAGAGAGGAATTATGGGGGCAGAGGAAACAGGGGAGGGGAGGTAGCGTGGTGTTAGAGAGAGAGAGAGGAGGGGGGAGGAGAGAAAGGGGGAGGAGTGAACGGTGTGGTGTGGAGAAGGGTCCGTATTTAACTCCATCGGCTTTGGCGTTTTTGCGGATAAAAAAAAAAGAAATTATTCTACTTCTACACCAAACACACACCCATTTACACACTCATACTCACAATAGGAATGGAGCCCGCATACTCTACACACCCAGTGTGTGTAGAACCTATCCCTATTGTGAATGTGGTTGTGTAAATGGGCGTGGAATTAGAATTTTCCAAAAAAAAAACTCCATCGAAGCCTCTTACGTACCGGAGATTACCCTCTCTCCTATCGTCACAGAACTGCCTCTTTGATTTCGCCACGTAAGCATCCGATTCCCACTTGTAGGTTTTTCACAATACGTGGCAGGATCCTGACGGTTTAATCAAAACGTGTTGCAATTTTGGGAGAAGTTTTTGGGTGCCGGGTGGGCACCACGTGTGTGGTACACGTGGTATCCTGTCGGCGATTCCAGCCGTCTAAACGTGTTTTGGACGATCCGAATTTTTGAGAAAGAAAAAGACCAGAGAGAAAGAGAGAGAGAGTGGTCGGGTGAGGGAAGAGAGAAAATAAATATGAACCGTCCAAAACATATTTAGACAGGAGATAAGATCACCGACGGGTACCGCCACGTGATACACGCTCGGCACCCAAAAATAAGTCAACTGTAATATTACAACAAGAACGTTCACACCCGAACAAGGTTTGGAATACAATTTATATTTGTTTTTTGTGTGCTTTTGTTTTATTTGAGTTTTCAAAGATTTGCATTAAGTATGTGATTATAATAATAATACCACATACGTATGAACATTGACCCTTCAGTCTCAGTTGTCAACCGCGGGAAAAAATAAAAAACAATTAGAGATGGAAGAAGAGGAAGAGTTATCGTCTTCTTTGTGCTTCAAAAGTTTGTACACTTTTTTTAAAAAAATGTTTGTATTTTGCAATTTCATTAGGGGTAGTGATTTTCAGATTTCCCATTTCTATTACCAAAACGGAAATGCTACAGGCACATCATTTTTTACCACACCCCAGCCACATCAGCTGAGGTGACAGCTGAGCCCATTAAAAAAAAAAAAAAAACTCAACTCAAAATTGAATTGGCTCTTCTCCCTCACGCCAAATACTAACAACGTAGAAAGAGAAAGAGGACGACGACCACCACCAGACCCCAACCGGCCAACACCACCATAACCGGCGACCTCTGCCTCCATCAGCGCCGCCCATCCACGCCGGCGAGAAACCTCTGCTAGTACCCGTTTGAAATCGAATTCAGTGCTTAAACGAATTAGGGCTCGGAAGATTCAGTGCTTAAACGAATTAGGGCTCGTTCCGAGCCCAACGACAAAGTCAATGGCGTTCTCCGCCTCCTCCTGTTCTTCTTCTACACCTCTGCTCCATTGGCCTTCTATGTCAAAATCAATGGCTTAAAAAAATTAGGGCTCGGTCTGAGCCCGACGGCAAAATCAATGGCGTTCTCTCTGGTAATTTCAACCCCTGTTTCATTGGCCTTCTACGTCACGGATATATAGATATAGTTGAAAAATCAGTCTTTGGGTTTCAATTTGCCAATATTTCCATGTTTCTCTAAATCTCTCCGATTGTTAAGGAAAAGCTGAGTATAAGTGTGTCTTTGTTGTTCATTTGGGTAGATGTTCAGTGTTTGAGTGGGAAAGCAAGTGTTTTTTGCTCGATGTCGGTGGTGGTGATGGCTGCGGAGTTCGCCGGTGGTGATGGTGTTGGCCGGTTGGGGTCTGGTGGTGGTCGCCGTCCTCCTCTTTCTACGTTGTGTTTTGGCGTGGGGGAGAAGAGCCGATTTCAATTTTGAGCCGAGTTTTTTTTTTTTTTTTATTAGGCTCAGCTGCCACCTCAGCTGATGTGGCTGGGGTGTGGTAAAAAATGATGTGCCTTAGCATTTCCGATTACCAAACTCATTTTATTACGATTTTGCATGTTAATCTACAAGATTAACCTTTCATTTGTCAGCTATTTTCATACTTGAAATGACAACGTTATAAACAGTGTCGGCCCCAACATTTGGGTTGCCCTAGCCCAATTTTATGCTTTGTTGCCCACTACAAAATTAAAAAAAAAAAACCAAATCTATTTGGGTTGCCCTAGCCTAATTTTATGCTTTGTTGCCCACTTCAATTAAGTCTTTTATGACATTCAACATCGCACTCGCAAGTCTATTTTTAGAGCGGTCGCAGGGAGTGGCATTGTGTAACCAAATCTATTAGGGCACTCCGGGCCCAACAAATTTTGTTAAATAATTCATAAACCAAAGGGCAAATTACATTAAACTCCCTCCAACTATACCTTGGTAACGAGTTGCCCCCTTCATCGTTTGACTCAGACACTTAACCCCCTTCATCTATTATATCACGTGAAATCGAAGATGCCGTTAACGGAATGTGTGCAATTACCAATTTGCCCATCTGAATTTATGAAGGGAAAGGGTAAAGAACATACCCTAAGATCACGACTGGAGTTTAGCGGGAGACCAAACCTACTTCCCTCCAATTCTACTCCATTTCCCTCTAATTTGACCTTGAAATTAGCACCATTTCCCGCGTATTGTACCCTGTATAAGTACGCCTTTGCGCTAAATGGTGCTCTTATGCCACAGTTGCATAACACATTTGAATCCCCATCGCAAGATCCAGTGCTACCTTCCATTACTAGGAGAGAGAGAAAGAGAGAGAGAGAGAGAGAGAGAGAGAGAGAGCGAGAGGGGGGGGGGGGAGGAAGACCGTTGGGAGATACAGATGGGTAGAGAGAGAGTGAGTACCGTTGTAGAAGATGATACATATCTACGTAGTTATAAGGGCAACACCAGTCATTAAAAGGTCATGTGCTGCTCACATGACCTTTCTTCCGTTTGAACTCATAACGGCTCACTAACGGGATGTGGTTAAGTGTCACGCGATAACAAATGAAGGGGGTTAAGTGTCCGAGTTAAACGATGAAGGTGGCAACTCGTTACCGAGGTATAGTTGGAGGGGGTTTAGTGTAATTTTCCCTAAACCAAAAAATAGATATATGGAAACGCGTGTGCCCTTTCAAAACTGGGGCTAGCCGTCGTTTTTGCTTACCTAAGCTTTGCTGTAATACTATATTTTCACATGCTACCATACGTACCAATGAAATTTTTTTTTTGATCGGCAAAAAAATGTATACTAGTGGATCGATAAGGGTACGTCGAGAAGAGGAAAAAAAAAAACAAGGAAAAACACCTACTCTAGGATGGATCTGGCTCAAGGAAAAAAGCATTCAGCAGCTAGCGCTCAATTTCACCGTCCGTCTTGGCAGTTAATGGTCCGGATTTTAAAAGAAATCCAAGCATCCAAATATTTTTGGACGGTGAAATTGAGCGCTGCTCAGCCTCCCAAGTCCCTCCAGGATATTGATGCATATATTGAGCAAGGTGATATTATTAATTAGTACTCTAATCCACTAATTCCATTGTCATATTGTCTGGTTCAACCATGTGTTTTTCACTTTGCCTAGTAGTAGTATAAATGAGGCCTCCTCATGCATGTCACATGGATTGCTTCCATTCTTTTGTACACTCATCAAGGGATCCCCAAATGGGCTGGAGCTTGTCGAATATTGAGGGGCACCTGTGGGTGGACATAATGAATGATAAATACTTGAGAACTCATAGTCTGTCTTCTTGGCCCAAAGAGAGACCTGCTTTCTTTACTTGGAGGAGTATCCTAAGTACTTCTGGGGTGCTTAGGGCAGGTACCAAATGGGTGATCGGAGATGGTAAAAAGGTTGATATTTGGCTGGATTGGTGGTGTGGCACTACCCCCTTGCCTTATTATACCCGGGGGACCATACTAACTCTAACTCTACTGTGAGTACTCTTATTGTCAATGGGAAATGGCACTTGGATAGTATAGCCCACATTGTGGACTGTAATATTCTTCAAATGATTCAAAATACCCCCCTTCCCCTTGTTACTCAAGCTTCTGATCATCCTTCTTGGAAGGGATCCCCAAATGGGAATTTTTCTGTTTCTGCTGCTTATAAAATGATTAATGGCCAGGACTCCGATAAGAATGGTTGGAAATGGTTTTGGAAACTCAAAATTCCCGAAAAATTAAAAACTTTTATTTGGACCATCTTTCATAACTAGCTTCCTACCAACCTTCTTCGTGCTCAGCGTGGCATGTCTTCGCTGGACTCTTGTCCTAGGTGCAACGCTGGCCCTGAAGACATTAATCATCTTTTTAGAACCTGTCTCAAAGCCGTGGATACATGGAGAGCCACGGCTTGTGGGCAGAGCATGAGAGGGAATTTGAATGTCCCCCTTATGGACTGGTTTGGTCAGAATCTTAGGAAGACCAAACTGATCGGTGTTAGTTATAAGATCCCTTGGAACATTTTGTTCATTTCTACCATTTGGCAAATCTGGAAAGATAGAAATAGAAAGAGTTTTGATAATCTGGATTCCAATGCAATTTTCAGTTCCAAGGTTTCCTATGACTATGCCGTTGAAATTGTGGAGGCATTCAAATCCCCTCTTATGACTGACCAACAAAGATCTAGACTAACAAAGTGGGTACCTCCCATTGCAGGTAATATCAAGCTAAATGTAGATGGATGCTGGTACAATGCGGAAAGGAATGCTGGAATAGGAGGGATATTTTGGGATTGCAATGGCACTTGGACATTGGGCTTCTATGGCAAAATGATTGCGGAATCAAGCACGGAGGCAGAAATATGGAGCATCTACAGAGGGCTCACTATTATCCTTAGAGAAAGGTTTGGCAAACGTGGACATAGAATCAGACTCACTCGTAGCTGTGAACATCATCAATGCAGGAACCCCAGGAAATCATCCACAAAGCACCATCATCAATGATGCGAAGATGCTTCTGCAACAGACTGAATCAAAGCTCACTCATATTTATAGAGATGCTAACCAATGTGCGGATCACCTCGCAAGAATGGGCGCTGAACAGAATGATAATCTTATTGTCATTGACCAAGCCCCTATTTCTATTAGGGAATTCTTAATCCGAGACTGCCTAAACCTTAGGCAGATTCTCGACTAGTTTCTTTGTTTCGGTTGTATTTGGGTAACTCGTTCTCGAACTCCTCAGCATTTTGATGCTTGTTGTCCTGGTTTAATATATTTGATCTTCCGGTTGACCAAAAAAAAAAAAAGAAGACCAAAACGTGGAGTAATATTACTACTCCGTAATATATATCTGAAGCTTTATATTGCCGGCCAAATTTGAGAAACTAGGGTCTTTAGACAAAAGCTTGGTCAAGATTCAATGCATTCTGAAGTATCTGAATTATGACAATTGCCCAGAAAAGTGTGGAGAAAAGTAACAAAACAAAAAGTGTTGTTAATTATGTGCCAAATTTCTTGCGCCCGCCAGTAGACGATGAAATTGGTTGTTAAAGAATTTCCAAAGATACGGTCTCTTAAGCCTCGAGGCGTATAACATGTGTTTTTTTTTTTGAAGAGAGCGTATAACATGTGTTTAATATAGGGCAAAGTCTACTTTGACCCCTTGTGGTTATTGTTATGTGCGGATATCCCCTTATGGTTCAAAACTGAGTACATAACCTACTTGTGGTTTTGAAAGTGTGCAGATAGACCCCATGCCGTCATGTTTTCCATCCATATTAACGGACACAACATTAAAAGACCGATATACCCTCATCATGTCCTTTGATTTTTCTTTTTTTTTTTAATTCTAACTACACCATCCCCTATACCAAAAATTGAATCCAAACCGTTGATATTGTAAATTTTGACGATTACTACATCTATGCCAAAATTCAAGTCAATCAAAAAATGAAAAGCTCATGGTCGAATCGATTTTGTTATGAAATTAAAATTTCAAATTTGAATTTACTTAAAATTAGATCATTGGGTTATTGATGTCTGATCGAGATAATTTTTTACAAAGATACTATATTCTTTATTTAATACATTATGAACGACTCAAATTATATTCTAGAGGCATGTGAGATACACCTCCGTTAATATGGATAGAAAACATGACAGCAGGGGGTCTATCCGCACATTTTCAAAACTACAGGTAGGTTATGTGCTCAGTTTTGAACCATGAAGGAAGTATCTGCACATGACGATAACCACAAGGGGTGAAAATGGACTTGCCCTTTAATATACTCCAAACGCACCCACTTCGCTTCTTTTCTATTGATCGGCAGCACACCCACTTTCGTTTTTAAGGTACTTTGTTCTTATTTGTTGCATGTTTAATCTCTCTCTCCATTCCAATTAATTTGCAGAAATCTCGAAATTTATTATTATGTTTAATTTGTTCTCTTTCACACGATTTTTAAAGACTTTGTTATTCATTGAAATCTTTGAGATGGGAAAAACGTATTTGATTTTTCTTCACAAAACTGAATTATTTATATATGGATCCGATTGAACAAAGCAGTAGCGGGGCACAGGCCCCCACTGTAATTTCCACAATAGTATCAGTTTTATTTAGAAATTATAAAGGCCATGACAATTAGTATCTAAAAAGTATACACATTTTCGCTCTTATAACCGTTACATCCCCTAGTATTTTTGTCAAGTTCCCAAAAAAGTTTTCTTTTACACACTTATTTATTTATTTTTGCAATAGCAAAAAGATTTTATTAATCTTTGAGGAAAATAACAAAGATTAAACGGATCTCGGGCACACTGGCAAAAAGCCACCCGAAAACCAATACCAGAGGATGGCAAGAAGCCAACCAAACCAAGCAAAGGACAACCCCGCAAACCTAAAGCACCAAACCCAAAAAATCACAAACGACTACAAGCAAAGGCAGCCCAAACTAAAGACCAGATACGAGTAGAACAAAACACAAACTACACCCACACCCGAAACACACAAGACAAAACACTTATTTTGGATTGATCGGGAAAAAAATACTTATTTTTCATAAAGATCCGTTATCTATCTGTATGTTGTAGCAAATTGTACATTTTAAATTCATTTCGTTTATATTACGATCATTTACTACGAAAGATAAAAAATTTTAAGACCATGTTAATTAATGGTGCCCCCGCTGAACTAAATTCTTGGCTATGCCACTGGAACAAATAATGCGTGAAACACCGACACGATTAAGCGATGACTAGATATAAATGCGTTGCACACGTTGGGACATTGTGACGATGTCAAGAACACAAAGGTGAAAACACAAGGTGATACGAATTATCGAACACTTCACTTTCGAATTTGTGTTTCTGTGTCGCGGAGTATTAATACCTGGAATATTGCAAGGGCATTAAACAATAGATCACCCAAAATTAATATTAAAATTCTGGTTAAGAAAATAGTATTTAAGGCTGATTAGTTGCGGATACGGCCGGGCTCCTTTCCAGTTTTCATCTGTTAAATTAATTTCGTTTGCTTTTGACTTTTGAGCTGTTTTGGGCCAATTTTGCATCGGACTCTGCTCCAGGTACAATATAGACAGCGCGTATAGTGTACATTTGGGTCCGTCTCAGGTCCAACAAAAATAATCGGAGCCGCTCATTTTGTTCAATATATTTTTGCTTAAGGTCCTTGTAAAAAGTCAGCTCCATCCGACAACGATAAGGGCGTTTACGAAGCGTCCAAAATCGCTTTATAAAGTTTCTAAGCAATTTTGGACGCTTCGTAGATGCCCTTATTGATGTCGGATGGAGCTGATTTTTTTCAGGGATCTTAAGCAAAATATATTGAACAAAATGAGCGGCTCCGATTATCTTTGTTGAACCCGAGACGGACTCAAACGCGGGCTGTACGCGCTGTCTGTTCTGAAGCTGCTGTACCAGCAGCATTTCTGTTTTGCATCCCCGACATCGAGTTGGGGGATGCAACTCGCTGTCTTGGCTAAGGGGACGGCAGCTCGCTGTCTTGGCTAAGGGGGCCGTGTTCCGGTCTCGTTCTAATGATTGGAAACGTTCACTTTGTAGAGCTCGTTGAGTTGAACAAGTATGTTTAAAATCAGCTCGATCGGATATCATTAAGTGCTTAATGGAAACCTTTTTGTCTTGAAAAGAATGGATCCAAAACATTGGATAAATCTACTAGAACCCATTATTGGCAAGTTATATGTGTTCCGATCAGGCACTTAATGATATCCGATCAAACTGATTTTTTGCATACTTATTTAACTCGATGAGCTCTATGAGGTGAACATTTTCGATTATCGAAGTAAGACCGTAGCGGGGCCCCCTCGGCCGGGACAGCAGCTCCCCAGTCCCCATGACATAGGGTGGTCCGAATTGTTAATCTAGTAGGTATGGCGGCCCATTGAGAAGGTTACCCGTGCGGAAAAAGTCAGCTTGATTGATCGAAAGTAGACAGTTAGATGAATAAAGTATTTGTAAAACGAAAAAGATTGAACGTCGAATTTGAATTTTATTTTGGGCTGTGTTAGGGATAAAGAAAATGGGCAAAGAAAAGACCCTTAAAGTGTACATGAACGGCTCAGATTCACTGCATAGTGAATCTGAGTTGGTCTTTTCTTTGCCAATTTTGCATCCCCGACATCGAGTTGGGGGAACTACTGTCCCTTTAAGGACCCTGTAGTGAGCTTACAAGGTCGTAGTGAGCATTTGAGCTGTCTATCTTAACAATCAACGATTCGGATTTAAAACAAACTATTATAGGGTGGAGTTATTCTCTTTTGTGGAAGAGTTTTTTTTTTTAACTCTTCCCTGAAATAGTTTGTTTTAAATTCGGACTTTTGAAAACACTTTTGGACGCCTGAAATTGCTCACTACGATTTTGCTCAATACAAGATCCCCGGATCCGTGCAGAAGTGTTAACGTTTTAAGTAAGTTGGTCGTATTTTTGACGATAAAAAGAAAAAAGTAAGTGGGTCGGTAATTTAAGGGAATAGTTAAGATTGATAAAAAAAAAAGAGAGGAAAGAAATTCTAGATGCACAATCATCCGAACACAATATCAAACACAATATCTCATATAACATACAAAACCCACGTGTATGCGAGAAATTATGTTTGGTAGTATTGTGTTTGAATGATTGAGCGCCTAGTATTTTTGAAACGGAAAATAGTTAGGCTGGGGAATGTTCCACTTTCTTTTTAAACTTTCTTTTTTAAAAAGAAGGTAATTTTAAGCTCAAAAATTATCTGTTTATGTAAATAATTTTTCTACTCTTATTTGATAGATTTCATTGAAATCTTTTAAACAGTGCAAAAAAAATCAAAAAAATTATTTTTCATTTTCGTTATATTTGAGTTTAAAATTACTACTTTTTTAAAAAAATAGAAAAGTTAGAAAGAAAGCGGGCAGCTGGTGGGCTGTGAATTTTTATTGATGGTTGTGACCGAGTGGTCGACAACTACGGCAGGGCCCACAGACCTTCAAATGTACACGGAAAAGTCAAAGTCAACCCGACTTTTGAAACTTTACTGTACAAAAGTGGGCATGCAAAAGAAAAAAAATCGAAGCAACCGCGTTAGCACTAACGCACGGTGTGCACCACATGGGTTATCGCACGTTGTGTGGTGTATGGTTTATTTTGGGCTCTACAAAAATTCGAAAAAATATTTATAAATTTTAAAATAATTATTTATAGGATTTTGTAAAAAATAAGTTTTAACGAATATTCGTAGACATGTTTTCTAATTTCGTATGCTTCCAAGATTCTGCCTTGATTTCGTCTACCGAACGGATCAAACTTTTGCTTCATTTCCTCTTCTTCTATTGCCGGAACTAGGTTTACGTCGCCCAATACCTATCCGTTGGAGCTGATTTTTTACAGAATCCATAAATAATTATTTTAAAATTTATGAATATTTTTTTATAGTACTTTTGTAGAGCACGAAGTAGACTCCACACAGCATGCGGTGGTCCTAGACTGCTTTTTGAAATCCAAGTGGGGACAAACTATCCTAATTGGTTTGTTACTTCCTTATTTGCATTTATGAAGCTATAATCATCGTGTAAATTTCGAAACAATTTGCGAATCGAAATCCGAATTAAGGCTCCGTCTGTTTGGGCGTAAAATGTTTTTCGGTAAAATATTTTATCTATTTTTCGGTGTTTGGTTGTGTAAAAAATGAGGAAAATATTTTACATGTAAAGCATTTTCTATTAATTGATGACTTACTCTTCAATCTTACGTAAGTTATTTTCCGAAATGAACCCGCTGCCTTCTATTGCAATTCTCACTACTCAAGTTTCCTCGATCGTTAGTCCCGACCCACGTTCAATTCTAATATTCTCATATTTCTCTACCATTTAAGCCCCCTGTCTCCCTCTGCACTATTTTGTTGATTTCTGAAAATATTTTTCAAGTGCCAACCAAATACCGAAAAATAAAAATTTGAAGTTTGTTGAGTCAACTAGGTCGGTCCAGTTGACCATGCACCTTTTTTTTCAATTTCACGAATTAAGATGATATGGAGTTCTTTCTTTATACAGTAATTACCAGGATAATTTATTTTTTCTTTTTTTTTTAAGCTTTAAACGGCTGTTTTCCTTTAATAATTTCTTCCTGTTATGATTTGTTTGTAGGGTTTCTTCAAGTGGAATGATTTTCACACTCTTTTTTTACAATTCACACTTTCTTTTTTGTCTTTATCCACATAAAATCTATGATGTCGCCTTTGGAAGTGTACAAAACTGTATTGAGAAAATGATAACAGAGTAAATTCATGTGGATAAATGGAGTGTGAATTCTAAAAAAAGAATGTGAAAATCACTTCTCTATCTTCAATTTAATCTGATCGATTTTTAAAATTTTTTGAACTGGTAATCTTGTGGATTTATGTTGATGAACTTTAATTCTAAGGAATTGATGGTCCATTTTTTCGGTATTTCCTGTAATTATAACCATGCATTAACTAATATCAAATATGTATGTGTATGTATATACTCACGTATGCATATGTATATGTACAGGGTGGATCAAGTCAGGACGTCCGGATTTTAGCTAGCTAAAATCTAGATCACGATCTTAGCCGTTGGATTGTGTTTTCAATGGTCACATCAACCTTTCGCAGATCTGGACCATTGAAAACACAATCCAACGGCTTAGAGCAAAAGTCCAGATCTAAACAAAAATCCAGACGTCCTGACTTGATCCGCCTTGTGTATATGTATATGTGTATGTGCACGCTCACACTTGTGTGTCCACTTTAGTGGTAGAGAGAGAATATCACCTCTAATGTTCCTCTCCCACGCCCTTTTCAGACCAACTAGCTTTTTAAGACTAATAAACGATTCGAATAGGGGATTGCTCAAGTTTGGTTTGAGAATTTAACAAGCTTTTAAAAATATTGCTAAGTACAGAGCTGATCACGAGTATCTTGAATTTATTAGCCATCATAACTAATTTGAAATGAACCATTGATGTTTAGAAATCGATGGCAACGATGGGCTCCTTATTCTTCAACAACGGTGGCGGCGACATTGACGAGCACAAATAACCGTATTAATCTCTCAGCCCTTCTCATAACTCTTTTCACACGTTTACGTGAGGTGAGATGGTTCCAAGAATAAATCGTTGCCGAGAGAAAATTGACCCTACAACCTTAGGGTGGTTAGCCCTGCCGAGAGGCAGTATAAAGAGCCGAAAGACTTTGTAGATTACTTTTGCCTACCCTTTTGCGGATAAGTCGCATATCGTTTGGTAATACCCTACTACTATAACATCATCCTAGTTCTACTTGCATTTTGTACGTTTTAATGATAATTAAAGACTATCCATGTGTATGTTAAAATCGGGAGGAGGGGACCTTCTGGTGCAGCAATAGGGGGTGGTTATGCATCTTGATTGGACACTTCGAGGTCTTGTCATCATGATTTGACCATTCATTTTAGAGAGATCAAATCTCTTTACATAAAAATCAAGTTGATTCGATATCAGAAGCAACATAATCTGATACTTGCATAAACTCTTCTTGTTGTATCTACCGTTGAGAAATTGTGTACAAGTTAGGAGAAGTACATTAATTAAATTGGGCAATCAACCATATGTGATTTAATGGTTCGAAATTAACCCAAAAAGAATAGGACTCATTAATCGTACCAATTAATCTGTTGTGATTCATCGATCCATTAATTGCATAGTTATGTACTAGTGTTTTTTATTTTTACGTGTGGTGGTAACATTACTCTCTATCAAGTACCAAACGAAGAATGTAGTTTTCTCTCCAAGTTCCGTAGTAAGAGTATTTCCGATCCTTATCTATTTTATTACCTATACCCAAAATTTGAGTAAAAAACTTAAAAATCCATCTCCAATGTTATATCCATTTTAAGTTCTACCCATTTTGTCACCCAAATTTGGGGAGACTCAAACCCATACCCATTTCTTTCAAAACCTATTTTTGCTCTCATTAATTACAAGTGTGCCATTTAAGATAAGATTTGGGTACAAATATGGGTTTAGCATTGAAGATGTCTTACCCAAATCAAGCTTTTAACTCAAATTTCTACCCAAATTTGGGTGAAAAAAGGGTAAGAATTGAAGATGCTTTAAGTGGCGGTAGTCAAATTTAACGAATAATGTTCTTGGAGGCGGTTAATTTTTTTTTTTAAATTTTGCTCTTGTTCATTGTTGAACTCATCGATGTCTCAACAGTATGTCTTTGAACGTAATGTATAAGATTCCAATTCCATGAAGTGGAAGTGAAAATAACTGTTAATGATGGTTTGGTAGTTCAAATGCTCTGTTTTCAGGAGACCCCCCCCCCAAGCGACAAAATATAAGTTGAATAAAACTCAATTTGGGATGGGTTTAAGTCGTTGTCAAGGAGTAGAGTGGATTTCAAAATGATTTTAAATTTGAGTAAGAAAACGGGTAGAGCCCGAAGAAGCTAGCTAATAAGTTCCGCTAAACTAGGATTGTGCGTATGGACGGAACCGAGATTTTATATGTAGGAAGGCCGTAATTGCTAACAACAAAATTCATAAGGGCCAGAGACCATTGTTGTGGGTCCGTCCGAAAAGGGCCCACAAATGGTCCAAACTGAGGTTGGAAAGAACTGCACAGAATACGGCTCCCTTTTATACTGCTAATAATCAACTTCCACCTGTTCGAAAAGGGAGCATTAATTTTTCCATGAAACGATGTCTACCCGCCGCACTGATCAGCACTGTGGTGGGTGGAGAATAACACGAGCTAGCTAATCAATTCGTCGTGTCTGAGAAAGTTTACCACCAATTTGGACTTCTGCAAAATTATGGACAGGTTAATTTAGCCTAACTTTTTAGGGGTTTTTTGGCTGGTCTTTTGGGTTACTAACTTACTATCTTTCTAATCTTTATAAGATTCTGGTCAAATTTCTTGCACTGCATTCTTCGTCTCGACTAGAATAATTAGAACGCTATAAATTATAGACCAAGGTTAAAAAAATTCGCCATCTTATGTAAACTTTTTTCAATTTTGGTCTAATTTAAACCTCTTTCTTCGTCTTATATCATTTTCAACTTTGGTCTTTACTTTCATATTTTTGGATCCCTCACTTTGTAAAGGAAAAAATATTGTAAAAATTTGACCTAAATCTTACAAAGATTAAAAAAACAACTAAAAATACCGTGCCAAAAAAATTCCATAAAAGTTAGGCGAAAGTCTCATTCAATTCCAAGCACCTTTACCATTTGGACTTTGACGCTGGCTTGATGCAAAAGCGTGACGTTTGGCTTCTAGATTGAGCTAAATATTGTTACTCCCAGGAAAACAGAAACAGCAATGCTATAGACAAATATTGGCCACGTGAAGCCAGTACGGGCAGTCCACGTGTTTTTTTAATCCCAAGGGTTAAGGGATAGGATTATATATAAGCTTTGTCCTAAGTTGTTCTGTTAAATAAGCCAAGTGCCTTATTTTTTTGTTCTTATTCAAAAAAAATTCGTATTTTTAAGTTTTGCATCAATTTTTTTGGGGATTATTGCATCTCCATGACGAGAGGAATCTAAAAAGTAAAAAAATTTCGATCGAAACCTAATTTTTTTTGAATAAAGACAAAAATAAGCCAATAAGCCAATTTTTTCGGCTTTATTAAAAAAAAATTGGATTTCGATCAAAACTTTTTACTTTTTAGATTCCTCTCGTCATAGAGATGCAATAATCCCCAAAAAATTGACGCAAAACTAATAAATACAAAAAAAATTTGAATAAGGACAAAAAAATAAACCACTTAGCTTATTTAGCCGAACGGGGTAGTTAGGCTGACATAAATGATATAGTATGTGACAAAATTTGAGTAATTATATTGGCCGTTGGATTGCGATTTCAATATAGTCCGAATTTTTATTTTTGTCTCGGGATTAGTAATCCAAGTGAGGTGGACTACATAGCCTCCCATATGGGGATTAGTGATTACGAGGCCAATTAGACAAAAACCTAATTTAATCCCACACCCTGCAGTTTGGTTACCTCTGAGATTAGGGGACAATTCATTTCAAGGTGGACCCTCCCAATCAAACAAGGCACAAGCCCTATGATTCCGGATAAGATTTCTCCCCTTAATGGTTGTGCATGGGCGTTCCACTAATGAGTAAGTTTTGAGAAAATTTTTAGAGCAATCAAGTTGTTAGGTGTTTCCAGTAGTGAATACATTGCTGAGAAATGTCAAGTTGTTTCCGGTAGTGAATAATTTGTAGATAGATTTGTGAGTAGAGTTACTGTAGCAAAAAAATAAACTTTGTTGACAACTTTTTTGTTAGTGTAAATGAGACGGTAAAATAGTAAAACTTGTTGATCAATGTGAACAAGATGGAAAAAACGCCTAATTTTTTTTTCGTTCTTTGCTAGTGGAAACATGGATCTAGTCACCCATCGCACCAAGGCTATAACACCATATATTATGATGCAGTATTAATTAGTGCCCGAGGGATTTTTTTTGGGAAATCTGCTCCCATGCTGCAAATAGTCAAATCTGCATTTAACCTTGTCGCTCTATATTTCCTCGCAAGGAGGAAAGCGCACCAACAGCGTGCGTTGCGTGATTTTATTGTGTTTTTTGCACTTGACTCGGTGGACAATTGACCGGAAGAGAACTTCGATTTGCCCGACGAGCCGGCGTGATTGTTTGTGAGTTGACATATATAGACATAACATTTGTAGCCCCTGGGAGTTGAAACCTCGACCAGCGTCCAATCCTTCGGGTCCATAGATGCTCTTTTCATGTGTTTTATTTTGGGGGAGATCATGATGCTCTTTCGTGTTGGAAATGGTCATCTTTTAATATATAGACTTTCAAATTGTATCAAATAAAAATAGCATAACACAAATTTAAATTTGGAAATCTAAAGAAAAACTAATTATATTTAATTCAGATTTTCCAAAAGAAAAATATTCCAAGGGGATAACACGTCACAGAACATACACGCTTTCCATGGTTTTGAGAAGCGGAAATGTTTGGTAAAAACCAAATTGAATTTACACAGATTCAATCACATCCCTCTCACATAGTCACATACATGTGGGTCCCACAATGTGGATTTATAAATGTGGGGTCCACATGTATGTAAGAGATGTGTGGTCAGATCTGTGTAAATGTAGTGACTCTACCACGGGCTCTCTCTCGCGCCCTAGTAGTGTGAATTATAACTTAAGATAACCTTGGGTTGGGGAATAAAACCCGACGAAACTTAATATTTGAGAAAGAGATGGGATATTGGCTTAATATTCATTTTGCTATTAATTGTTCAAGTTAACTGCATGGAATGAAGAATAAATCTTTTCGTTTGGATGGATCGATAGAAGAGAATATATGTCTGTGTAGTTAATTCCATCATTCTTGTAGTACTTATATATTCTTACTTGTACAAAATCATGATCCAAACGTAATTTCGTTTGACCAAGTAGCTATATTTATATATGGCAAAAGCAGTTTCCTAAAATTCACTTGACAGTGAAAGAATTTGACTTGTAAAAAAAATATATCAAAAAGTGGTATGGATCGAACTTGAAGCACGTAATCCCAAGGGGTTGGCCGGGTTTGATATGGGATTTAAGGGTTTGTTTTGTTCCCTTCTAAAGTCGCATGTTCAATTCTCTTTATCAGTAACTCTTGGGGGCACCTGATCGCTTCCATGCGTAAGTGTGCGGAACGGTTGCGGGAGAGACTCTGTGGATTAGTCTGAATTGCGCACATACTGACCCTAGACACATTGTCTTGCCAAAAAAATAAAAACTTGCAATATGGTAATTGAATGGAGAAAAGTAGTTGATCCAAGCTAGCACAGTTGGTAAAGTTCATGTCCCCCTTCCATGGTGCCTTAGGTTCGAGCAGGGACGGAGCCAGGAATTTCATCACGCAGGGGTGACCGTGTATGCGAGAAAAAAATATAAATATATTTGCATAATCTTGTAAATACATTAAAACTCAAAATAATGTAAATACATAAATCAGTTTAACTAATGGGATCAATCTTGATGTATGTGTCTTATTTTTCTTTAATGTTCATCTTCTTTTTTTTTCATTCATCACAACTGGACGAATTCGGTACATGGGCTTTTATGTTACTTGATTGGTTGCTGATTTTGCCACTTCCTTTTTGTTAAAGCCACTCCCCTGCAAGTGTATTTTTGGTGCAAAAATACACTTGTAGGGGAGTGGTGTTAACAAAAAAGGGAGTGAAAAAATCATTTCCCTACTTGATTTTACCAGTCAAAGAACAAAGAATTAGTTTAAGTTTAGAACAACAATTGGAGAAAGACATACTTACAACTTAAATTTCACCAAAATTACTTAGGATTTCCAAAATCTCTTCTCCTCCGTCGCTATTTTCTCGAAATTGCCTTTGAAGTTAACAATTGGGAATATTTGTGCCAAGAGAGAGAGAGAGAGGGAGAGAGGGAATTTGGTGTGTCATTGAGATTTTAGGACAAAAAGAAATAAAATTGTACTCCCTCCGTCCCTTTTTTTGAGTCCAGTATTCCATTTTGGGCTGTCCCTTAATAAGTGTCTATTTTGTAAAGTTAGTGGGTAAAAGTTGGTGCATTATCTATTTTGTCCCTAAAAGTAGATTCCATTTTGAAAAGTTAGTAAGTAAAAGTGTAATGATGATGGGTAAGTAGGGAAAGTGGAGGAAAAAGTTGATGTGAAAGGTATAATGATGATGTCTTTTTAATAAGTTGGAGTTACGAAGGACACTTAAAAAGGGACGGAAGGAGTAAAATACTGAACCCATCTAACGGAAAGTGGAAGTTTATTACTTGAATATTCACAATATTAACCCTATAATTCGATTTTTTGTTATATTTTAGCCGTTAACCTTTAGTAATTAATGTTGGTATCCTCGTATTTCAAAGGTTACTATTATATATTTTTTTCAAAATTCTACACAGGGGCGAGTCTATATACTTTTATAGGAATTTTTTTTTACATATAATAATAGTGTTTCTTTTTCTTTTTGCAGGGGCGACCGCACCTACTGGCCCCTCCGTTGCTCCATCCCTAGGTTTGAGGGCAATGAGGGACGAGGTTTGGGGTTTTAGGACTATGGATAGCCTCTGAACGGTTGAGCCACTTGTTGACCAACATTTCATTAACCCCCACTAACTATATAATATTGGCAAAAAATAATAAAAAATAAACCGACAATAAGATATAAAAAATATGAGAGGTGCTACAGGCACATCATGTCCGATGTGCCTCTAGCATTTCTGAAAAAATATAGCTAGCCTGGACAATGGAAAAAACACAAAAAGATGATGGATTCCTAACTTTTGAGTTTTGAGTCATCGAGTGCGGCTGTAAAAAGGCACAGAGCCCAAACTCGACTGTAATCTCTAAGTTATGGCCCAAAGAAGTTCCCTTGCAAATGGTTAGTTTTGTGGGCTTGGAAAATTGATTTTTGGGCTTCTTACAAGCCGCCTCCAATTTGTCCACGCCAGCCCGCATAAGGACACCCCGCGTCAACCTCCTTTCGGATAAGGACTGCTTTCACGAAAATACCCGGCTTGGGTTTAAGATTTAGAAAAAATTATCCCATGTGGATGGAAACATCTCATTGTAGCATTCCAATCCATGATCACTGGTTAATATTGCGGGATCCATTACCTTTTGTTAGTGGTTTGAGAAATAAATTGACATTTGGCATTTGATGAGTGATGAAACATTGTTTGGAAACTACCAAATAATATTTCTAATCATAATTTTTTCTACCTCTCTCTAGAATTGTCACATGTTTACGTAAACATACTTATTCATACATATACATACATAATTATATATAAATCTCACATATTGTTAAACTTTAAACAATTATAATTTTTGTTGTGCATATCGAAAATTTATAAAAAAAATATTTTTGAAACCTACTTGATGAGATCTTTCGAACAAGATCCATTTTGAATATAAAATTTTGTACAGGTAAAAAAAGTTATTTTACATCGCTTAATTAAAAATTACACCAATTCAGAACAATTCACACCCTCTAAAATGAAAAAATTCACATCCCTCAAAAGAATTCACACATTACAAATCACTCCTTTAAATGCACAATTCACACCCCAAGGTGAAAGAATTCACGTCCTTCAAATACAGAATTCACACCCTCTAAAATAAAAGAATTCACACCCCTGTTGATCACAATTCACACACTAAATAGGGATGTGAATTCTTTGTTTTGTTGGGTGAATTTTATTTTTAAGGGGTGTGAATTCTGTCAAATATGGCATGTGAATTTTGTCAAATAGGACATGTGAATTCTGGCAAATAGGGGTGAATTCTGTTTTTTGAGGGTGTGAATTTTATCATGTAGGGCATGTGAATTCTGTTTTTATGGGGTGTGAATTCTTTCAAATATGGCATGTGAATTTTGTCAAATAGAGCATGTGAATTCTGTCAAATAGGAACTCTAAGAATATTGAAAAGAACTAAAAAAAACTAAAAAAAGATGGATGAACCCTATGGGGTGAACCGGGTGTTACGCACAGCTGCTTATCGCTATGGGCTTAAGGGTTTACGGTTCGCGAAATGCCAACTCTAAACCCTAAGCCCGAACTCTAAGAATATTGAAAAAAAACTAAAAAAAGATGGATGAACCCTATGGGGTGAACCGGATGTTACGCACAACTGCTTATCGCTATGGGCTTAAGGGTTTAGGTTTCGCGCAATGCCAACTCTAAACCCTAAGCCCGAACTCTGAGAATATTGAAAACAAACTAAAAATAGATGGATGAACCCTAAGTGTGAATTGTTAAATTGTGAGTGTGAATTCTGTTTTTTTCAAAGTTGTGAATTCTTTAAATTTGTTAAATTTTGAGTATGAATATGAAAGATTCACACATTTCTACACAACTCACTCCTAAAAATACAGAATTCACCCTCCAAAATGAAACAATTGACACTCTTTAAATGCAGAATTCACACCTTCCAAAATAAAGTAATTCACACCCATTTAAATGCAGAATGCACACCTCTCAAATGAAGAATTCGCACTCTCAAAAATTAATTTTTTTTGCACATAATTTTATATTTAATATGGATCTTATTTGATAGATCTCATTGAGTAGGTTCCAAAAATATAAATTTCACGAAAAATAGATATATATAGTAAGAGATATTCAATTTTAAAGTTTGAAATGGGGAAAATTTTAAAATAGCACCTGACTTTTCACACAAATCACGCAAAGGCACCTGACCTTTTAATCTTATCAAAAAAACACCCGACCTATTTAAAAACTCATCAATTTTCCACCTGCCGTTAACTTTTCATCCAAAAACAGACGGAAATGTTGAAATGGCCTACATCTGGCCATTTGGAGGGAAGCCAATATGCATTTTGAGGGAAAAACACATTACTCTACTGATTTCTCCCGTCAAAATCCACCTGTGGGGCCATGGAGTTCCAATAACAACTATTTTTACTTTTTCTATAACTTTTAGTTTTGTTTTTCTTTTCTCTTTTCTTTTTTTTCGCGTTTATTAGTTTTGCGCCAACCTTTTGTGACTTATTGATTCGTCTCGACTAGACGAATTGGAAAAGTATCTTCCTTTTTTTTTTTTTACTTTTACCCAAATATTTTAGGAAATAACCACTTTTAAGTAAAAAAAAATGACTATTTTCCAAAATATTTGTACAAATATATAATTTTTTTTACTAAACAAAAAAAGTGAGGCACAAAATTAAGAAACACGAAAATAATTTAAATAAGAACAAAACTAAAAGTTACAGAAAAAGTTAAGTGGAATGGGGATGTCCCAAAATCCCCAAACATTTCCTTCTTTTCTTTCATTTGCCTCACACCATCTCAAGCTGTGCCGAAAAAAATGGCACATATATTTGATTCACAAAATATGCAATAATCAGTTCAACAAAAACAAACAGTTACAATAACCGAGATGAAGTCTTGTAAGCATTATTCCCATAACAAACCATTAGAACTCCATGGCCCCTCAGGTGGGTTTTGGCGGAAGAAATCAGTAGAGTAATATGTTTTTTCCCCAAAATGTATATTGGTTTCCCTCCAAATGGCTAGATGTAGGCCATTTCAGCATTTCCGTCTGTTTTGGATGGAAAGTTAACGGCGGGTGAAAAATTGATGGGTTTTTAAATAGGTCAGGTGTTATTTTGATAATATTAAAAGGTCAGGTGCATATGCGTGATTTGTGTGAAAGGTCATGTGCTATTTTGAAATTTTCCCTTTGAAATGCCAAAAGTAACTGTCAACATCATCCACATGTTTTATATGTTATGCATCTAAAGTGAGGGCTGAATAGTAAAAGTTCCTTAAAAAAAGTCCTGGCATGGGATGCCATGACATGGCAGTCCTGGTGCAGGAGAGGATGAAAAAATTAAAGGGAACCGGCCCATCATCTTCCGTTGATTTTTTTAGGTTCTTTTTGTAGAGTTATCTTCATTCTAATCATAGGCTTTTATCTAGTAAAATGGGGACTTGGGGATGCTACCGAGCGGGTGCAGAACAGCCGATTTGGCCGTTCATCTTGGCACGGACGGCTCGGATCGAATCTGAGCGCATGAAGATCTAAACCGTGCCATTGCTTGGTTAAGGTCCGAGCCGTCGATTGCCGAGATAAGCGGTCAGATCGACCGCAACATCTCCCATTCCGTAAAATTAGAGGTGGCAAATGGGCAGGTTTGGATGAGTTGAAACGGGTTGCGGGTCAAATATAGACGGGTCAAATAGTAAACGGGTTGAAATGGATCGGGTTGAATATGGGTCAAGTCAAACCCAAATCCGACCCGACCCGACCCAACTAGTTTTCCTTCTTTCTTTCTTTTTTTCTCCCCCCTCACCCTTCCTTCATTTCTGATGGTAGCAAAGGGATAGGTGCTACATTTATAACATTCACAAATGCATTCAAAAATTATTTTCCTGTTTTTAGAGGAAACGGATATTTGAGAACTTGGAAACATCTCCTTCGAAAAAAAATGCAAAAAGCAAGTTTCGATATCTATCTAAAATTGCAATCTTGTCATTGAAAAATACGATCGCACTGAAAATCATTCAGATTTCAAATTACACGCGAATGAAGAAATCTAGAGAGAATATATACGTTCTGGACGAAGAGGTATTTGGCGACGAAGATCGCGTTGACGAGGGAGGTGGAGAGTATCACGCCTGCTGCGAAGCACTTGATCTACTGGTCTAGACTCTAAACTCAAGTTGCTCTTTAGTGATCCATAAAGAAGAAGTTTTTTTTTATGGGCAAAAAAATTGCTCTTGGCATTCTAGTGAATTGGACCCTCCCAATCAAACAAGCCCTATGATTCCGGATAAGATTTCTCCCCTTAATGGTTGTGCATGGGCGTTTCACTAATGAGTAAGTTTTTGAGAAAATTTTTAGAGCAATCAAGTTGTTAGGTGTTTTCAGTAGTGAATACGTTAAGAAAATTCAAGTTATTTTCGGTAGTGAATAAGTTGTAGATGAATTTGTGAGTAGAGTTACTGTAGCAAAAAAAAAGCTTTGTTGAAAATGAGACAGTAAAATAGTAAAACTTGTTGATCAATGTGAACAAGATGGAAAAAACGCCTAATTTTTTTCCGTTTTTTGCTAGTGGAAACATGGATCTAGTCACCCATCGCACCAAGGCTATAACACCATATATTATGATACAGTATTAATTAGTGCCCGAGGGATTTTTTTTGGAAATCTGCTCCCATGCTGCTAATAGTCAAATCTGCACTTAACCTTGTCGCTCTTTATTTCCTCGCAAGGAGAAAGCGCACCAACAGCGTGCGTTGCGTGATTTTACTGTGTTTTTTGCACTTGACTCGGTGGACAATTGACCGGAAGAGAACTTCAATTTGCCCGACTAGCAGGCGTGATTTGGAGTTTGTGAGTTGACATATATAGACATAACATTTGTAGCCCCTGGGAGTTGAAACCTCGACCAGCGTTCAATCCTTCGGGTCCATAGATGCTCTTTTCATGTGTTTTCTTTTTGGGGATCATGATGCTCTTTCGTGTTGGAAATGGTCATCTTTTAATATATAGACTTCCAAATTGTATCAAATAAAAATAGCATAACAAAAATTTAAATTTGGAAATCTAAAGAAAAATATTCCAAGGGGATAACACGCTAATAGATCACATAGCATACACGCTTTCCATGGTTTTGAGAAGCGAAAATGTTTGGTAAACACCAAATTGAATTTACACAATTTCAATCACATCCCTCTCACATATAGTCACATACATGTTGGTTCCACAATGTGGATTCCAAATGTGGGGTCCACATGTATGTACGTAAGAAAGGTGTGGTCAGATCTGTGCTATTAATTGTTCAAGTTAACTGCATGGAATGAAGAATAAATCTTTTCGTTTGGATGGATCGATAGAAGAGAATATATGTCTGTGTAGTTAATTCCATCATTCTTGTAGTACTTACATATTCTCTTACTTTTACAAAATCATGATCCAAACGTAATTTCGTTTGACTCATTAGCTATATTTATATATGGCAATAGCAGTTTCCTAAAATTCACTTGACAGTGAAAGAATTCGACTTGTAAAAAAAATATATCAAAAAGTGGTATGGGTCGATTTTGAAGCACGTAATCCCAAGGGGTTGGCCGGGTTTGATATGGGATTTAGGGGTTTGTTTTGTTCCCTCCTAAGGTTGCAGGTTCAATTCTCTTTATCAATACCTCTTGGGGGCACCTGATTGCTTCCACGCGTAAGTTTGCGGAACGGTTGCAGGAGAGACTGTGTGGATTAGTCCGAGGTGCGCACATACTGACCCTAGACACACTGTCTTGCCAAAAAATAAAAACTTGAAATATGGTAATTGAATGGAGAAAAGTAGTTGATGCAAGCTAGCACAGTTGGTAAAGTTCATGTCCCCCTTCCGTAGTGGCTTAGGTTCGAGGGCAATGAGGGGTGAGGTTTGGGGTTTTAGGGTTATAGATAGCCTCTGAACGGCTGAGCTCCTTGTTGACTAACATTTCATTAACCTCCACTAATTATAGAACATTGGCAAAAAATAATAAAAAATAAACCGACAATAAGATATAAAAAATATAGCTAGACTGGACAATGGAAAAAACACAAAAAGATGATGGATTCCTAACTTTTGAGTTTTGAGTCATCGAGTGGGGCTGTAAAAGGCACAGAGCCCAAACTCGACTGTAATCTCTAAGTTGTGGCCCAAAGATGTTCCCTTGCAAATGGTTAGTTTTGTGGGCTTGGAAAATTGATTTTTTCGGGTTCTTTTTGAAGAATTAACTTCATTCTAATCATAGCTAGGCTTTTATCTAGTGGAGTAATAAAATGGGGACTCGGGATGCTGCTGAGCGGGAGCAAAGTAACCGATTTGTCCGTTAATCTTGGCACGGACGGCTCGGATCGAATCTGAGCGCATGTAGATCTAAACCGAACCATTGCTCGGTTAAAATCCAAGCCGTCGATTGCCGAGATAAGCGGTCGGATCGGCCGCTTTGCACCGCTCTACAGCGAGATGCTTGGCAGCATCTCCCATTCTGTAAAATGGTAGTGTTTGTCTACAATACAAGACCCAAATTTTGAATATTTCAGTTATAAAGGTAAAAAATAGCTTACCCCGTTCGGCTAAATAAGCCAACTGGCTTATTTTGTTGTCCTTATTCAATTTTTTTTTTTCATATTTGTTAGTTTTTCGTCATTTTTTTTAGGAATTATTGCATCGTCATGACGAAAAGATTCTAAAAAGTAAAAAATTATGATCGAAATCTAATTTTTTTTTTGAATAAAGACGAAAAAATTGGCTTATTGGCTTGTTTTTATCTTTATTCAAAAAAAATTAGGTTAGTCGGAAAAATAAACTTAATTCCTTAGCTACTGTAAAAATAAACTTACGCACACCATCTCAATTGAAAACCACAACAGTACAGATCCCTTAATTCCTAAACAAAAGTACAGTCTATCAATTCGTTTTTCTAGGTTAGTCGGAATCCTTGAAAGAAGTCTATGAGATCATATGGATGTTTGTTCCTATATATCTTTACTCGTGTATTAGGAATCACAAAAGGTATCCTAGCTAGTAATTGCTTTGCTTAGACCCATCTCCAAGCCTACTATACGATTCCATTGGCTACTATAACTAGTTAAACCCAAAAATTAATGTATGTGTCTTCTAAGGGGCTGTCTACTACTCTAGAGGCAATTTGCCTTTGTGTACTGGCCCTGAATATTGGCCCTTTGGGATACAACACAATATTGGCCATCGCCAGAAAGAGAAATATCCACAGCGATACAGCTCAATATTGGCCCTTAATACGTTGGCCCTTTGGGAATTCTTGAAGCTAGCTCTAGCAGATGGGAAAATTAAACACAACTTGTATCTCATAGAGTTACAACACCAAACACTAAAACTGCGAACTGGGTAATTGTTCTTGAACTAGAGATACAATAGTATTTAGGTGATCGACCTCATTCGAGTACCATGTTTTGTGTCTCCAATGTATTGGCGAAATATTTTTCACTTATCATGTAGGGAAGCACATTCTACAGATGCTTTTCTGACAGATCACGTGGTACTCAAAGTGTAGTATTCAAATGTTGTCACTATAACATTCCTCAAAGAGATATATAGTGCAACCCGGAAATATCGACATTATTGAAACACATAGAAAGACCAATTCCATCACTTCCAAATAGCTTGAATTAAACCGGTATGGTCGGGTAGAACGTGTCCTGTTTGTCAGGCGTGGACTCCTCATTCTCACCCGAAAGCTCCTCGAGCGATTTCCCATTGGGCTCCGGGATGAGGAAAGTGAACACCATACCCAAAAGAGACACGACACCAAGCACAAGAAGTGAGTACTTCACACCGATGCCGGGCGGGTACCCTGGATCGTCCGCAGAGCGAGGAGCAGGCTGGGACGCGTACAAAAACCCAGACGCGCCGACTATGGCCCCCGCTTTTCCTGCCGCAGCCGATATTCCGTGGCAAGTGGACCTAAATCGGGCCGGGAAGATCTCTGCCGGCACTACAAATGTTGTGGAGTTAGGCCCGAAATTTGAAAAGAAAAACGTGAGAGAGTACATTATGATGAATGGAATCTTATGCAATGTCCAGAGATGGAAAGGTATCCCGAGTGCGAACATGAACACGGTCATGAAGAAGAAACCCTGCAATTGAATGGCCCATCTTCCGATTTTATCAATGAAAAACACAGTAAACCAGTACCCCGGCACGGTACCGCATAAGGCAATTAGGGCTTGGGCTCTTGACACTTGATACACCTCCTGAATTGCACTCATTTTCGAAACCGTAGGGAGCCAATCAATTGCTGAGAATATGTATTTTTTTGTTGTTGGTAATTTGCTCATTTTATAGCCAACCAACTCAAAACAAAGGGATGAATCCCACAAACAAGAACCTATACAAAGGAAACCTCATACATTCTACCAAAGCTACTGACATTCTACACCCCAAGCACTTTACTTGAAATGTTACAGCATCGGCAAAGATTTTGATTTTCCAGAGAGTTTGGAAAATGCTCCCAAGTGCAAACTCGAAGTCTTACATTATCTTCAATACTCGCAAGCACATTATCAGCTCCTCTATGCTTTCCTCCAAACACTCGAGTATTTCGTTCCGACCACAGATGGTAAACCCCAGCTGCAAAAACTAATTTGAACAAGAAGGCCTTAAAACTTTTACCTCTACAATGATCAACAGCCCATGTGAGCTCACTATCCCACTCGTCCGGAGTCCTCTGAACCTGGAACCTATGAAGAATAACCTTCCAAATACTGCTGGAATAACTACAAGCAAAAAACAGATGTTGTAGCGTTTCAAGTCTTTGAGAACAGAGCACACACTCCGGATCAATGACCATTCCCCATTTACACAGTCTCTCTTTAGTAGCTAACCTCCTAAGACAAGCTAGCCACAAAATGAATGACCATTTGGAGACACTTCTTGAAAACCACACAAGAGAAGCCCACTGGACTTTCCTTCCTCTATTCCTGAGAGCCTCCCAAGTATGTTTGGAATTATAATTGCCTGTTGGAGAAAATACTCCAAATAACATCATTTTCGAAGCCGTAGGGAGCCAGCCAATTGCTGAGAATATGTTATTCTGGAATAGATTTTGGGTGTAGAAGGTGATATCGAGCAAGAACCAACATGTCGCGGTGCCAAGTAAGTGAAGCCCGTTGCATTTAAGAAATTGTTTCGAAAACAATCCATATTGATTGGAGGGTTCTTCGGTGAGTTTCTCTAGCTTGGCCTCTTCGGGGAATTCGACATGTAACACCTTAGCCATGTCCTCGGTGGCAAGATTGGCGTTTTTCGTAATAAGAGCAATGTAACGGGAAGTCTCGGGCATCTTCATACGCCAGTAGTATGTCATTGTACGTAGCTGGAAAGGCCCCAAACATTAGTATAATGCGCCAAACGTAGTCAGCCTGAGGTGGCGTGGAGCCAGAGTGATTGACATAATACGGAGGAGCTTTGTATGCACATTCGAATGCGGCCGAGACTATGAGACCAACAATTCCACCGGCCAAGATTCCAAAACCCTTGCATTGCAAAGACGGCAGCGATAAATGATCCCCGAGTCCTCTTGTTTGCGTATTCGGAGATGATGGTCGCGGACAACGGGTAATCGCCGCCAATGCCAAACCCAAGCCAAAAACGGAAGAAACAGAGAGTTGCCATCACACCCTTTGCGGCCATCGGACCAGTGGCGCTACCAGCGAAAGAAAGACAAGAGCCGAGAGAGCAGATGATCATGAGAAGCAGGGTTACACTGTACACCTTTTTCGGGCTCATATGGTCACCAAGCCAACCGAAGAAGAGTTGGCCGAATAAGGTGCCGACGAGGGCAACACCGGTAACGGCGGTTGAAACATTGGGCGGTAACACGCCGGGCTTGGCCCCGTCATTGAAGTAGTAGATTCGGCCTAGTAACTTTGTGACGACGGAAATGCTGAAGAGATCATAGGCAGATGTGAAGCAGCCCATACCAGCAATTATGATTGCCATGAAATGGTAGGATTGGGTTTTTGCCCTATCAAGTGCATCTAGCACATGTAGTTGTCCTCTGCCCATGGCTTGATTTTGTTGCATGTGGTAATAGGTAGTCTAATTCCAACTGTTTCATCAAATATGAGTATCGATTAGAAAAGCAATGAATTTACATTGCCTAATAATGCAGTCCCTAAAAATTATACAGTGCCACCTCAGCTTGTTGTGCATATTGTTGTAAAAAGAGTTGTATTGATAGACTTTCCCGTCTCTAATTAATACGATTATGGGCTTATGTTCTGTTTGATATCATTTAGATATTTTTATTATCGTAAAACTTGTAACAAAAAAGAAAAACACCAATTGCCTACAGGTATAGTAACCTTTAGAATATATTAACCAAGTTTGGATGACTTAGATGAGTGATGCAGAAGAAATTAAGTCTAATACTTCCCCTCACGTGCAATTTGGATGCACGTAGAGGTATAAAATTAGGAGACCAGGAGATTTGACTTGGGCGACGGAGACACAACTATGTGAGGTGTGGTTACCCAAGACTTAGCTCTGATACCATGTTAGATTTCTTGGAGGGTTTAGACCTAAAATCAATTGGCAATAAGTGGGATAACCTATAGATCATATTAACTAAGTTTGAGTGGCTTAGATGAACAATATGAGATAAGGTCTTAACACTTACAATTCTCGTAAATAAGTAAGTAATTTTTTTTCTATAACTCAGAGTGTTCGGGTACTAATGTGCACCTCGACTATCTCAAAAATCAAATTTCACTTTTCACTAGTGGAGGTTTGGTTTGGAAAGCTCCATCTATATCTATGTCTATATTATATTACACAACCGTTTTGCAAAATATCCCTCTCACGACTATCCTCCGTGGCACATTGAAGAGTTGGGATTTAATTTCAAGTCTGTGATTCAATTGATCCTAGGATTGTTATCTCTCCTTATTCAAAATTTAAATCCCACATAGAAATGATTTCAATTCTACGGCTAGGATCAATACCAAATCAATTTTAGGGATGAGAACATTCCCAAAAATTCAAGGGATTTTATTCCAAAAAAATTGAGATGCCTTCCATTCCTCTCTCTCATTAATGAACTTGGTTGGGCTATGGGAATGAAATTAGCTCTTGATTTGTTGGGTGCCAAAATCTAAATGCTACTAATATCTAAATTAGCATCAAATCCGTGCTATGCACGGAATCATAACACACACTCACACAGTAACATAAAATATTAATAAGTACTTTCGACCGTCAAATGTTTTACTTTGATGATTTTTTGATTTTAATGTGTAGCTTGAGAAACCATCTGATGCACGAAGCCCCTAGTTTTTTTTTTTTTTTTTATCAGAACGAAGACCCTAGTTTATTTTGATGATTTTTCCCATTAAATTGATAAAAGATTATAACAATATAAGCTATATACTGCCTTAAGAACAATTTTCATGAATGGTAACTTCTTCAATTGTTTTATTTTCAATTTTGTTAGTTATTTTCCATTGAAAGTTTGACTATCCAAAAACTATGATTAAATCTGATAGAACGATGGAGACATGTGGAAAGCGAAGGTCCTCAATGTGGTAAAAAGCTTGCGGTGATAATTGTTCCACAAATTTGGAATGAAATGCGCTGCTGATTTTTTGGGAGCCAATATCTAAATGCTACTAATACCTAAATTAGCATCAAACCCGTTCATAGCACGGAATCATAACACGCAGTAACATAGAATATTAATAAGTACTTTCAACCGTACAAATGTTTTAATATTTTCGATTTTATTGTAATAGCTAGAGAAACCATCTGATGCACGATGATGCACGAAGTCTGTAGTTTATTGTGATTATTTTTTTTCCCATTGTAACAAAATTAGATTGATAAAATATTATAACAATATAAGCTCTATACTGCCTTAAGAACAATTTTCATGAATGGTAATTTGTTTGTTATTTTCCATTGAAAGTTTGACTATTCAGAAACTATGATTAAATCTGATAGGAAAATGGAGACATGTGGAAAGCAAATGTCCTCAACGCAGAAAGTCTGTTTACACAGATTTTTCATACACATATCATGCACAGATTATTATGTGGGGTCCACTATGGGTCCCACACAAACGATCCAAACCGTTCATTAAATGTAAAACATTTTTTTAAGGGCTCCTGCAAAAAATCAGCTCAATCCGATACATATAGATACTCGATCCAATTATCTAACTTTTCATTATCTTGAAATCCGAATAAAAAGTTAGATGATTGGATCGAGCCTCTATAAGTATTGGATTGAGTTAATTTTTCATGTGGACCCTTGAAAAAATATTTTACATTTAATGAACGACTCGGATTATTTGTGTAGGACCCAAAATGGGCTCCACATTGAAATCTGTGCACGATCTGTGCACAGAAATCTGTGTGGATAGCACAGCTGTCCTCAATGAGTCAATGTGGTAAAGGGCTTACGGTGACAATTCAAATTTTGAATTGTGTTTATGAACCAAACTTGGATGGGGAGCTTGAGAGCTATCATGTTTATCAATAAATAAAAAGTATCACGAAAAAATTTAAAAGATCAAGGACGTCCGTCGTGTTTATCAATAAATAAAAAGAACAGAAAAGATGACGGATCTATTTGTAATCTCACCCATCCTACATACAAAAAATTGGCGGGGTTTCATAAGAATTGAAATTAACTTCACTGCATTATGCAAAGTTACTTCCTTAAATATTAGAGAACTAATTAGAAAGTTCATTTCCATAATCAATTGGCATTCGAAAAGTTAAATAGAAAAAGGCACCCGCTTTTTTTTTTTGAGAAAGGCAGATTTATTAAAGGGACCGAGCCCAAAACTCAAGGGAAGACCTTGAGAAAGAATACAACCAGACCATCTAAAATCAAGCAAAACCTGACCGGCCTAACCAAACTAGAAAAATGTGTTTTGTAAAGTGAACCGAAGGGAAGTGCAGACCATTGATTCCATTTTGACAGATTATAAGAAAGCGTCGGGGCAGCTTATTAACTATCAAAAATCCTCGCTCTTTTTTAGCAAGAATACCAGACAAGAGGTGAGGGTGGAGCTTAGTAATGTCATATCGATTCCGGTTCGGGCAGACCTTGGCAAGTATTTAGGTCTTCCGGCTGAAATTGGTAAGTCAAAGACTGAGCTTTTCAGCTATATCAAGGATAGAGTATTGCAGAAATTGGCGGGTTGGAAGGAGAGGTTGATTACGCTAGCTGGGAAAGAGGTATTATTGATGTCTGTAGCGCTTGTTCTTCCTACTTATGCTATGTCTTGTTTCAAGTTGCCGGAAGGGTTGTGCCATCAGATTGAAGCAGTTATGGCTAGATTTTGGTGGGGTCAGACTGGAAATGAACGAAAAATTCATTGGATGAAGTGGAGTCGATTGTGCAAAGAGAAATTCAAAGGTGGACTTGGGTTTCGAAGTCTTACTGCATACAATTTGGCTCTCCTTGCGAAGCAAGGTTGGCGGATCATGAAGGCTCCCCATTGTCTCATGGCTAGGGTACTTAAAAGTAAATATTTTAAGAATTGCAGTTTTTTGGAAGCTGGTTTAGGGACTAATCCTTCATATGTCTGGAGGAGTATTTGGGAAGGGAGGAAAGTTCTAGCAGCGGGGATGCGTTGGGTGATTGGGAATGGAACATCAGTTCGGGTGGATGGTGATCCTTGGATTCCTAAAGCAGGGGATTTCAAGGCTAGAAGGGTGGTAGTTGATGATAGTATAGAGACAGTGGATCAACTCATTGATCCGGTGTCAAGAACTTGGAAGGTGAGTGAAGTTCAGAGGCTGTTTGATAGTGAGCAGGCGCATTGCATTTTGAGCATTCCAGTGTCATGCACAAATGCTCTTGACTCTTTGGTATGGCATTTCTCTTCTTCGGGAACATATAATGTCCGCTCGGGTTACATGACGGCATTGGAGCTTAGTGACCAAGGCTCGACGGCAAATGGAGATGGCGAAAATTCTACTTCTACTGCCCTTTCAGAGAATCGATGGCGACGTCTATGGAAACTCAAAATTCCGAAGAAGATTTTGCACTTTATTTGGAAGTGTCTTCGTGAGATTTTGCCGACTAAAGCAAATCTTTTTCAGAAAAAGGTTGTTGAGGAGTCAAGCTGCCCAGTTTGTGGGGTGGAAGTGGAAACAATTCTGCACCTATTCTGCACATGCCCTTTAGCGCAACAGGTTTGGTCTTTGTTCCCTTTTAATACGGGCTTGATTGGTGCTAGTTACAATTCATTTGTTGATTTGTGGGATGCTTTTGAGGCTCGTTGGCAGAATGTTTTGAATAAGGACTGGCGTTGTTCTCTTATAGCAGTTGGGATGTGGTATATTTGGAAAAATCGGAATGGTGCTGTGTTTGAACAAAAAATTTTGCTGCCTCAAGTTGTTAGCTCTAGGGCAGCAGGTTGCTTGGATGAATACTTAGCAGCGAATCGATCAGTGGGAGAAACTCGGGGTACTAGGGAGGAGGTTTCTAGCGTTGCTTGGCAGCGGCCGAGTACTGGTTTTGTTAAAATTAATGTGGATGGAGGATGGGCAAAGTTTTCTGGGAAAGGTGCATACGGTGTGGTTATCAGAGGTGCGAATGGAATGTTCATGGCTGCTGCATCTGGATGCTTGTCTTGGTGTAGAAGCCCAGAAATCGCAGAGGCCATGGCGGTTCGTCATGGAGTCCAATTGGGGCTTCAACTAGGACTAAATGCAGTCATGGTCATTGACATGATAAATGGGCATACAGTAGTCAGCCAAAGCGTGAATTCTATCATCCATGATGTTAAGGTTTTGAGCAATGATTTTCAAAGTTGTATGTTTTTGTTTGCTCGCCGATCTTCTAATTCGGTTGCGCATTATTTGGCTAGTAAAGGTTTAGGTGGGTTAGATTGTAGTCTTTGGACTGAATCCCCTCCTGTTTGGCTTCTTGATCCCTTGTCTAGGGATGGAGATTCCTCATGATGTATTTGGTTTGCGATTTATAATACCATATGTTATCGTCTTGACAAAAAAAAAAAAAACCAAACTAGAAAAAGAAAATTACAAGAAAACTGAATCAGTAATCCTCCAATCACAACAAAGTTTGAAATTGTCAGGGGATTTGATCTCATGTCTCCAAGAGCTAGTACAACTCTTTACCCGCTTTAATATATCACAAACTTTATTCTCTACATAACAAAACATTCATTTGAGGAAAATACTCAAATACTAATAATTCACAAAACTACAAAAAACGGGAAAAGAAATAATCTTATTCAAACAATTAATTAACTGGGATGAGATTCTAACTACTATAATAGTATCCCAAAAGACGAATCTATTTTTCATTTGAGAGGATGAATAAATATTTTGTAATCAAAAAGTAAGTAATAAGTATTTTTATTGTTAAAATTTTCAATAAAAAATCTCTATAGCTTAGTGTTTCATCTTCATTTTTCCTCCATTGTGTATGTAGCATTATTGCAAAAGATATATACTTGTTTACTTTTCCTCCAATCATAATCCACTTGCATTCCTCATCTACATTTTTCACTTTTGCATTCGGAAAGTGAATTTAAAAGATTTTCTATTTAATTTCCTGATTGTGAGAAAAAAAAAATAGGGTGAGTTGAAACAAGAATTTTTTTCTATATCTAAATATAAATGCAAGCTAGGAAAAAGTTAAAAAATAAAGGGTGCGTTGGATAATCTGTCTTCTATTTTCACCAAAAGCAACACACCAAAACGAATACAACATGGGAGCTTTAGAGAGAGAGAGAGAGAGAGAGAGAGAGAGAGAGAGAGAGAGAGAGAGAGAGAGAGAGAGAGAGAGAGAGAGAATGTGTGTGTGTTACCTGATTGTCAGCAGCTTGTTTAGAGGGAAAACTAACGGAAATTTGTGAGATAGAAAGGATTGCAACTGCAATAGATCTATCTAGCTAGGTGTGACACTAATTAACTATGTTGGCGAGATGTTTGTTGGCCTCCTGTTAAAGTAAATTAATCGCTTTAATCTTTTAAAAATTGTGAATATCCCCAGAATCAACGTCGGCATATTGCAGCATATACCCTTTTGATCACTGATCGTGTCGTTTTCGTATCAAAATATATTTCATATCGTGTCGTTTTCATATCAAAACATATTTATAAAACTTAGAGATTACTCGTCCTCCATACAATAGTGGTAAATACCGAGTATGATTATTTAGGGACTGAATTAAGTGTAAGTCAATTAATTTCCAAGTTAATTCAAGGAACGAGTTGTTTTATGAAAACTAGAACTAAAAAAGGAAAGTCTAGAGTTCGGAATTTATCACTGCCACAGAAACAAGTTATGTGGAAAACTAGTTTACTATTCTAAGTCAATTACGATTACTGCTAGGGTTTACAATCTCTATCAGTAATCGCCATGAAATTATTAATTCATCAATCGGCATAGACGTACTATATATCCTAGGCTTGGCACGACTCGTCTCTCCTAGCGTAATCAATCTCAATCACACGAATCGCAAACTTCAAAAACCATTGCGTGATTGTATATCGCGATTGATTGTAGATACGAATATACATAGGACCATTCAAACCAAATTATATTATCATGAAAAGGGTCCTTATCATGCAATCAAAACTTGAATGTATAAAAACTAGAGCTCATATAAGAACAATGTTACTTGAACAATAGCTTTTTTTTTTTTTTTATAGAACGGCAAAAAGTAATATTTTATTAATCAATTGCAAGGATTACAATAGATTAAAAGGCGCACGAGCGAAAACGCATCACAACGTGGTGAAAACATCTCAACGAGATTGGCACCCTAACCCAAGCGACAACTATATGCCGCTCGAGCCTAAGGAGGTTGAGGATGACAAGTAATCAACCGATAACCAAAAAAAAATAGAACGAAAATACAAAGATCCTGAAAATCCCAAGATACATCTAAAAGTCTATGCACATGGAAACACATCCTGAATGAAACAGCAGGTCATTGCAAAATCAGCAGTAGCTCATCCTGTTGGGGTCCACCCCTAGTGGGTGGGTTTTTATTTCATATGTTTTTGGGGGTTATTATTGTACTTTTGCATGAGGTGTGTAGCCCTAACTCTTGTGGTATAAAAGAGTAGGGATAATTTGTGGAGAGAGTATGAGAGACAAAAAAGAGGTGGAGAGTGTTTTGAGAGGTTTTTTGTAACTATTGTAGTGGAGACAATAGTGAAATTTTTCCTTCTCAATTTGTGTGTGTTTCTCTCATCACAATGGCTTGAGTGTGTGTTCGTGCTTCATTGGTGAGATCTTGGGCGTGACCCAACAGTGGTATCAGAGCCAGGTTCACCGGAAAAGTACGGTTCGGCCATTGTTAGGCTGGGAAGAGGAGGTCCGAGTCGAAAGTGGTTGGATTCAAGATCTGAGCACGGGGTTGTGTTCGTCTTGAAGAGAGGAGCAAGGTTTGGGGTAGCACGTCGCGAGAGGAGCTCGGACGTGACCGGAAAACACGTTTGAACGGCGGCGGACGGAGTCGAGTGGGAGCTCTACAGTCGATCGCCGGAGGGTTGATTGGTTCGAGGTTTTGAGCACAGGGTTTTGTTTGTCTCGTCAAGAGGAGTCCGGGGGTACCAAGATCGTCGCCGGGGGACGTCCGAGGTGGCGGCAAAAGCCGGTCAAAGTTGCGCGTGAACAGTAACTCGCGGTCAACTCTGAAGGTCAGAGAAGAAGGTCAGACGGGTCAGACGCGGGTCAAAGGGGTCAGCCGCGGGTCAGAGGGGGTTCAAAAGGTTTTTTCGCGTTTTTGGAGGCTATACAACTCCGTTTTACGTGAATAAATAGTCGATTTTGATTATTTTCAACGTTCCGAATCTATCTACGGGGTCTATTTTGACTGGTTCGGCTCAGAAAGTGCTGTAAGTGCAATTTTCAGTGGTTTTTTGCACGTTTTTTTTACTTTTGTGGACTTTGGAGCATTGTGGGCTCATTATTTTGTTGAATCTTGCTTATTGTGGATTAAGTAAGATGTCGGATTCGAGTATGACTAGTATGGTTCACTTAACGTCTTCAAATTATGCTATTTGGAAGCCACGAATGGTGGATTTGTTGTCATGGAAGGATATGTATGATCCGTTGGATTATTTGGGGGTTAAACCAACGGGAACAAATGCGGATGATTGGAGGAAATTAAATCGGAGGATGTTAGGTTTGATCCGGCAATTTATTTCGGAGGAGGTGTTTTACCACGTATCCGAGGAGACCGATGCCTATGTATTGTGGAAAAAATTAGAGGACATGTATCAACCGAAAACTTCTCGAAATAAGGCGTTATTGATGAGGAGGTTAGTGAATTTGAAGTTGAGGAGTGGGAAATCGGTTGCGGCACATTCTAGTGAGTTCCAAAACTTGGTTAATCAACTTGGTAGTGCGGGATTGAAGCTTGACGATGAATTGCAAGCCCTACTATTGCTTAGTTCCCTACATGAGGATTGGGATATGCTCGTGATTTCTCTTGGCAATTCGGCACCGGAGGGTAAGGTTTCAATGTCAATGGTTAAAGAGGCCTTGTTCAATGTGGAAGCACGGCGAAATGAGGGCAAATGGGAACCAAATGAGGATGGGCAAGCATTGGTCGCAAGCGGAGGAAGAGGAAAGAACCAAGGAAGAGGAAATGGGCATAAAGGTGGCGGTCAACGTGGAGGTCGAGGATACGGTGAAAGTGGACGTGGCGGCCGAGGTGGAGGTCGTGGCCACGGGGATGGCCAAGTTACTTGCTTTCATTGCCATGAGGAGGGGCATACTATACGGAATTGTCTCAAGTTTAAGGAGGCGGGGGGTCGTGGATTCACTTGCCATTATTGCAAGGAAGAGGGGCATATGATGAGGGATTGTCCCGAGCTCAAATGCCAACCGAAGGATGGTACAATGGTGGTGTATGGTTCGGATGGTGAGCTTATGGTTGCGGTGGAGGATTCTACAGATTGTGGGGAGAAGGATTGGGTACTAGACTCTGGGTGCTCATTCCATGTTTGCGGGGACAAAGAGGAGTTTTGGAGTTATGAGGCGGTCGATGGGGGAACCGTTTGGATGGCGAATGGCTCGAGGAGTCGTGTTGTGGGCAAAGGGATAGTGAGGTTCCGTTTGCCAAATGGAAAGCATGTGAGGTTGACGGACGTTCGACACGTGCCGAGCGTGAGGAAGAACCTAATCTCTCTTGGGGTGCTTGATGAGAAGGGGTATAGCTTCTCGGCTAGAGATGGTGTTCTTCACGTACGCGAGGGGGAGCGCGACATACTTGATTGGAGGATGGTTGGCGGATTGTACAAGCTTGAAGGGTTTGTTGATCCTTGTGGAGCACCTCGTGTGAGGGGTGCGAGACACCCATTGGAGGGGGTGCATGGAGGGTACCCCGGTGGAGGGGGTGCATAGCTTGGCTTGATCGGCGATCACCCACTCGGGGTGGAGGGGGTGATTGTTGGGGTCCACCCCTAGTGGGTGGGTTTTTATTTCATATGTTTTTGGGGGTTATTATTGTACTTTTGTATGAGGTGTGTAGCCCTAACTCTTGTGGTATAAAAGAGTAGGGATAATTTGTGGAGAGAGTATGAGAGACAAAAAAGAGGTGGAGAGTGTTTTGAGAGGTTTTTTGTAACTATTGTAGTGGAGACAATAGTGAAATTTTTCCTTCTCAATTTGTGTGTGTTTCTCTCATCACAATGGCTTGAGTGTGTGTTCGTGCTTCATTGGTGAGATCTTGGGCGTGACCCAACACATCCCAAGCAAAAAACAGCATAGAGTCTCTTGTTCCAACAAAATGGCAGCTTCCCGATTGAAATAAGGACGGACAGCATCTTCGTAGATCCCCGGAATGGATTCTTGTATGTTCGACACCCTTGATCAATACATATATTTCTTCAGCATCTACACGCTAGAGATCGATTTAGGCCCTCGTAATGTTATGAAACTTTGAATCCTATCTCTCTCTTTCACCAACACCTAAATCTGATATAAAAGCGTACTTTTTATTTATTTATTTACTTTTAACAAGTCCCAAGCAAAGTAGAAATTAAAGCCCCAATTATCAAAAGGGAAACTTCGATGGAGTTTTACTCGGCATATATGACTCTGCTGGTGGTCCGGTGTTGACCCAGTGAAGGTCAGAATCTGAAATTACTATTTCTTGGAAAGTTGAAGACCAGCTTTCCAACCCACTTTGAATCACCACAATCCGATTACTTAAAAGAAAGTTAAGCTTAAATTCCGACTCGGAATTCATTCGAACTCTCGAATTTTTTTTTTGTCCAACTGCCTACTGACACAGACAACACTCCTCATCAAACAGTAAATTCTGTAATTGCTTTCCAAATGGAGAAATACAGAAACAGAACCTCTCCCTCTCTGGTCTCTCACTCAAGAGAGATACAATTACAGAAAACCAGGGCCTTCAATTTATAGGCCATTCAAGACTTCCTATTCACAAGCCATGCCAGACATGGCAATTACTCCAAACGGCTGAGAATGACTAGGAACAGGGATGCAGATGGCTGTCATGCCATTTTCTTCAACAAAGGCTGCACCTCTCAGCAGCCCGGCCATGAGGAGAATTGATGCCAATTGTCAACACTAGTAACTTTGTGACGACGGAAATGCGGAAGAGATCATAGGCATCTGTGAAGAAGCCCATACACCAGCCCGTTCGGCTAAATAAGCTAGTTGGCTTATTTTTTTGTCCTTATTCAATTTTTTTTCGTATTTGTTAGTTTTCGTCAATTTTTTGGGGATTATTGCATTGTCATGACGAGAGAAATCTAAAAAGCAAAAAATTATGATCGAAATCCAATTTTTTTTGAAAAAAGACGAAAAAATTGGCTTATTGGCTTATTTTTGTATTTATTCAAAAAAATTAGGTTTCGATCGTAATTTTTTATTTTTTAGGTTCCTCTTGTTATGACGATACAATAATTCTCAAAAAATTGACGAAAAACTAACAAATACGAAAAAAATTTGAATAAAAACAAAAAAAATAAGCCAGATGACTTATTTAACCGAACGGGGTGATTGCTGTGAAATGGTACGACTGGGTTTTTACATTATCTAGTGCCCTTGAGAGCATGTACACCAAAGGATATGTATTTTACCTGTCCAATAGTACATTTTTTTTACTTTACCAATTCAAATTTCACTCAACCCTACACCAATCTTCTCTATTCTCATCTCTATTCTTATAAAATACTATTAAAATATTATCCCCTCTCCTCTCTGCCTCACACTCAGAAAACCTAACCCAGAAATTGACCCAAAATCAATTAACCCAACTATTGAACTGATCAAATCAGAAAAAGCCACTCGAAAAACTCTGCCCGAAACAAACTCCTCCAGATCCTGAACGTCGAGAAACAAACTCTCGTCCAAAGGTTCAAGGTTTCAGATGAGAATTGATGTTGGAAAAAGTGCCCGGTTGGTGGCTGCAAATTCTAAACTGTTGACGAAACCTCCACAAATCCTGAAATACACTTCGAGTCACGACTATGTCGCTTTCCTAAAGACAGTATTTGCCCCCACCAGATGGTATGCAAAGGGTTACAGCAAATCTGCCTTCAAGATAAATCGAAGCCCGAACTCGAAGTTCTTTCCGTTTGCGTTTGCACTAACGAAACGGACAGAATACCTGCTGTGTGAATTTAAGAACCGAGAACCACTGAATTCTGTTTTCTGCAGCAAAACAGAATGCAGAATGAATGCTATAAAATATAGAGAGAAATGTGGGAGAATTCGGCACATGTATGTGTCGATATATGTTTGTCCAGATTTTGCCAAGTAGTGGTCTATTTATAGGCCACTACGCACCCATTGTGAATGGGTACGCACCCGATCTAGTCTGACCGGAGGGCGCCTACAATGCGCCTAGCGCTAAGTGCAAAGTGCGTCGCTAAAGCGCTACAATGCACCACAGCCCACGCCGCACGCGCGCGCGCGTGTGCGTGTGTCCTGGTGCGAAGCACCGGCTCCGCTGGTATGATGCAGAGCACCATAGAGCTGCACCACACTAGATTATTAGTTATTCACATTAGGAATGTTTCCTAATATATACCACTCCAACATCTCTCAACTAACCAATGTGGGACAAAGCTCACAAAGAGGAAAACAAGCATTCTAAGGAAACAAGGAAATTTTCCAAAACCAAAACGACGACTCTTTTATTTTGAAAATCTCTAACAATTGATGCAGACAACTTCTAAGGTTGAGGGTTTTCACTCCCATGGATAATCTCTGCAAATCAGAAGAAGAACGTTCCATAAAGGCAAAGAGACAAAGTAAGGATTATGACAGATTTTCAATCCTTGGAGAATCCAATTTTTTCTATCAAAATCAAATCCAGAAATAAGAGGAAAGTTGATTCAAAATCTGGAAGTCCATTGTGAATGAGCTCCGGATGAGAGAAGGATACAACATCATTTGAGAGAGAGAGAGAATTGTGAAAATTTTATATCCATCTCAAAATCAATTGGCAATAGATGGAGTAGTCTCTAGAATTTATTAACCAAGTTTGGGTGGCTTAGATAAGCGATGTGAGATAAGTCTAACACTCCTCCTCAAGTGCAGCTCGGATGCACGTGGATGTGACAAACCAGGAACTGACTGACTGACTCGGGCAACAGAGATGACAGAGACTTTTCCACGCGAGGTGAGACCACCCAATACCTAGCTCTGATACCATGTTAATTTTCTTGGAGGGTTCTAACCTAAAACCAATTGGCAATAGGTGGAATAACCTCTAGAATTTATTAACCAAGCTTGGGTGGCTTAGATGAGCGATGTGGGACAAGTCTAACACTCCCCCTCACGTGCAGTCCGGGTGCACGTAGAGGTAACATACCAGAAGCTGACTGACTGACTCGGGCGACAGAGATAACAGAGACTTTTCCACGCGAGGTGAGACCACCCAAGACCTACCTCTGATACCATGTTAAATATCTTGGAGGGTTCCAACCTAAAACCAATTGATAATGAGTGGAGATGTCCCAGATGTTATTAAGTGATCATCCATTCCACTCCCAAGTAATGTGTGATTCATTTCCTTAACATCCCCCCTCACGTGCAGCAGCATTTGAGGTCTGTCACGTGTGGCCACTTTTTGGGTCCTATCATCGTGCAGCCTTGTCGCTAGTCTGTCATCGCGGGGTGTGAATTGTGAATTTTATAAAATGTGGGGTGGAACGGGCCCCGTTCTGATACCATGTGAATTTTCTTGGAGGGTTCCAACCTAAACCCAATTGGCAATAGGTGGAGTAACCTCTAGAATTTATTAACCAAGTTTGAGTGGTTTAGATGAGTGATGTGAGACAAGTCTAACAAAAATAAAATAATCAAAACAAGTGGGATACAGATGAATAGTACCTCGGCAAAAATAGTAGCATGTCTCGACATGAAGTCTTGAACTGGAATACTATTAGGCTATTTTGACTTCTTTTCTTTAGATAACTATCATAAGAGCATGAACACCAGTCTAGTTTTATTGGGCATATTAGGTAAAATAGAAAATGAAAGCTACAAAAGTGACTTGCACCACCAGAATAACGAAAACCGAAGGTAAAATAGCTTTGATAGAATGGTTCGGTATTATTACCGAGGAACTGTTCATAGCCATCCTTTAAACAATTATTGATTTTCTCTCCTCCTCTCTCTCCCGTTCTTCTCTTCTCTCTTTCATCTGCGGGCAACCGCCGCAACCCAACTCCTCCAATCACGAATACAAGAAATCTTATCCTCCTGCTGAAGCTGAGTTTGAAGAAATCGCTCAAAACCCATAATGTTTTCAACGAAAAGCTCAGGGGTTTTCACGAATCATTCGGTACCAGGTTGAAGTAAGTTGTGGGTTTTTTTTATTTGCATTTTATTTGTTCTGGATTTTCAAGTTCTTGTTTGATGATTGATCATTTGCGGGGTGTAATTATTGGGTTTTATTTCAGGTAGATACAAACAACACCCAATTGACAAATCGAAGCTCGTAGCAACAAATTGAGCTTGAACACACTCGATTGGGCTCCTAAAATCACGAACAAACTCGATTTCGAGATAGAAACTGGTTGATTAGGGGGGGTTGGTCGCCGGGAAGGAGCGGGTGTGGTAGAGGTTGGAGCGGATGGTGCACAGGGAGCGGCCCATGGCAATGGAGCCATGGGTTTTCGGGGAAGGGAAAGAGGAGGGACTGTAGAAGGGGTGGAGTGACAAAAATATATATTTTAATTGATGTTAGATAAAATAGATAGTGTTGGTATAGTTGTGAATACAAAAATTGATAGCTAAACTAATATTGTCAACTGTTCATAGGTAATTTACCTCCACACTGGTGTACATGCTCTAATGACTTGTGATGTTAAAATAAATAAATAAATAAAATGAAAATATTACAATTTGTTTTAACAAGGTTACTGATTTTTGCACTCCACTTTTTGTTTTTTTTGGAACAGCAACACTCCACTTTTTGATAACATTATGTTATTTGCCATTTAGTGTTAAAAATACACATAGCATGAACATTAGAAGACAAATATTTAAGTCTAATTATAAAAATATGGAATGCAAAAATTATTTCTCTTTTAACAAAGAAAAAAGAAAAGTGTGGATATAAAGAACAGAAGTGTAAAACCACTGCCCAAAAATAATCAATGACCGCACCAAATGCTAATTGATCGACCAATAGTGTTGCTAAATAGAAGCACCTTTAGTTTGTAACTCGAATTGAGAAGTAAATAATTATTTTTAATCTATATGGTAATTAAGTACAATAAGAATGACTTTGCAGCAAAAATTTAACTGACTCGAGTGGTCTATACATCCTGAGTTATTAACCAAAAAATGACACAATTGATCAGTATTTATGGAGTCGTCACTGGTCCATGCCGATGAAAAAAATTATACAATGCCACCTAAGACTTTTCCGTGTAATACGATTGTTGGCTCATGTTCTGTTTGATATAATGTAGATACTTTTATTTTCTCTTACAGAAAAGATGTAGGACCAATTTATAATCTCACCCATATTACATACCAAAAAAAAAAAAAGGCGGGGTTTCATAAGCCTTACACTTTAATTAGAACTAGTAATTCGAAAGTTCATTTCCTATACTTAATTAGCATTTGAAAATTTAAAAAGAAAAAGGCAACCGCGCGCTTTACGCAAACTTTAATCTCTACGTAACAAAACAATCATTTTGAGGAAAAATATCTCTAAATCGAGCTGTAACTACTACTAATTCACAAACCAATCATTTTACAACTACACCTACTTGCACACCAATTTACACATACACACTCACAAGGGTATGGGCTCCACACACACTGGATGTGTGTAGTGTACAGAGCCCACAACCTTATGAATGTGGACGTATAAGTGGGTGTGATTCTAGCATTTTTGTTCACAAAACTATGAAAAACTTAAAAGAAACAAAAAAACCTATTCAAAAGGTGAAATTGTAATTTAGGTTTAGGTGTGTTTACATCCAACTATCTATTGGATGTTTGTTTTATTTTCTTTTTCATTCGCTCCCTCGATGTATTCCTTTCGAGTTTATAAAAGTTTCGCTTGCCGAGAAAAAAAAAAATTAACTGGGGTGAGTTTCGAACTACTATAATAATATGCATGATACAGTTTTGTTCTCGGCCTAGCCGGACGTCAATCCCTACCAACTAAAAAGAGCGTCGGCAGGAATTGAGGGGCTATTGTAGCAGGCCGAGTCAGAAGGTTCGGGCCACACTGAACGTATACCGAGCCACCTGACCGACGGTTCAACTTGCTCCGAGTCGACGACCTACACCTCGGCTAGCCGACGGTCGAATACCGCTATCTCAGTCGAGTCTCGCCGTCACAACTCGTTCGGCTCATCGACTCTCTGACAGTCGGTTATCACATTCGGTCCTGAACGGATGTGGGGGCCAGGGATCAAGCTCACCCACGTGGGAGTGCCACCGCCATGATGACGACTATGACATCAGCCGAACGGTTATCAGGGTGATGATGGGAACACGTGAAGGAGCCAGCTCACCCTCTAAAACAGTTACAAAACCCTAAAGTGACGTATGGGTGGCGTAAGCCGATGCGTGTCAAGCATTGGCGTAACTTTGAAGGCCAAGCTAGGACTCCCTATAAATACACTGTTATACCTTCCTGAGAGAAATACGTTTTTTGACACAACCCAAAATCCCTAGTCTCTGATCCTTCATTCTTCAGCAAGTGTTCAGATTCTTGCATCGGAGGGCCATCCCGGAGAGCCTCCGGTGTGGTCTTTTAATCGTGCTCTCTTTTGTAGGATATTGAAGGATTAGGAACTGGACTCGAATCCCAGAACGAAGAGGAGCGAACCATCCTGATCGGAGCCCCACAATTTGGTGAACCCGACGTGAACCTTTTCTTTGATCCACGACGGCCCCTCCGTTGCTCTCTACTTTATTTTGTCCTTTAAAACTTCCCTCCATCACAGCTCCACCACATTTCAACTCTACGAAATGGGTGGAGCACCACCACCTTTCCAACCCCTCAACCCCCTCATTGCAAATTCTCTCTGATACTGGCGTCAACACCGCATCCCCATCTCACCCCCTGGCTTTACCCCTCCTGGCGTTAGTACCTCCGTTCAGCGTCCGGTAGGACTAAGTGAAGACGCTCTGGCCTACGTCCAAATGCTGGAGCAGCAGCAGGAACAAACCAACGTTGATATTGCCATTCTCAAAATGGAAATTGCAAGAATCAAGGCAAATGAACGTCCGGCGGCCTCCCACTCTGGCTCCCAGGGAAGGCGCCGGCGAGGGATCCTGCCACCACCACCTCCTCCGGTCGGTGATGGGGAACCACATCGAGTCTCAGTATATGACCTTCTGGACCCACCACTAACGGAAAACTGAGCTGGGGACAGTGCTCACTTTAGGCAGCAACGTTCCCCAGTTCATCAGCGTCTCGGTAATGGTACGGGACATAGGGGCGGAAAGGCAAGAAGGGAAGGAAGCCTTTACACGGCTTACTCAAGCTCGTCGGCTGGGGATGAATACTCTTGTGGGCACACGCCCCAAAAATCCCACGCTTTAGGCATAAAATTCCGGGTGCGCCCTATCTTGCGGAGAGCGCGGCGAAACGCTTCGCAGTTCAGAGTCGCCACTCGGGTTTTTCGGAGAGTACCCAAGAAACCGTGTTTTTGAAAACGTTTGGATCACGTTTGTTTTGAGTTTGAAAAAGGCTTTTGTAGACTGGACCATCGTCACCTTTGAAATCTGAGGTTCGGGAGCCAGGTTACGAGAGGGGAAGGGTTTTATAGCACCCCCTCTCGCCCAATCCGGAGATTAGTCTCTACTCAGGCATTTTATAAAACATTTGCATTTCTCTCTTTGTTTGATCATTTTCTTAACTAGTTAGGGCGGGGGAGCAGTTAATGGGGATTAAAACCGTAACACGTTTGCATTTATGTACAAGAACATGGCAAAATGTTTATGGACGTTTGATCTAAGCAAGTATAATAGATTGAGAACAAGCTACTGTGAACGTTTTAAACAGACTAGAGCACACTAACTGTGCAATGATGCACACAGAAGCAAGCCTGCATGCACTGGCTAAGCCACTGCATGCAGCCCTGACCTGCGTGCGCCACAACACAACTGGCGTGCGCCGGTAAGTTCAAATCCACAGCTTCTGTTATCAACCCTCTGGGCTCTGGAAGGGACCAGTGCACACCCAGGACAAACCACACAGTTGGTATAGATTACTAAACTATTACAGACAGATTGAAGGGCTAAGAAGCCACCAAATGAACAGAAAACCCCTTAAACAATGAGGGGAGGATGATCAAAGGCCTAGATGGAAGATCCATGCAAGGGCCAAGCCACTGGAAGCTAGACCACTATCGTACGCCAGTAGTTGGAGCCGTACGCCAGTTGTCTATTCGTTCCAATGCTTTGGCTTTGCATCATCTGGGCTCTGGAACATGACCAGAAGGCTCCCAGAGGCCAAACTACACTAAGATACAGATGGAAGAGAAAGCAGTTCTAAAATACAGAAAGCAAAAGGTTGGTTTTAGCATGCATCAGGGTGATCAAAACTTAAATAAAGCAAGAAAATAATGATCCATGATCCCCACGCCAGTTTTGCACGTACTACCATGACTGGCGTACGGCTCAAACTACTGGCGTGCGCCACTGATCACTGCGTACGGTTTTGAAACCTTGCCAGCGTTAGGGCCAGGACTGGTATAGATTACCAGCCCCCCTCAGGGGTCAAAACAAAAAACAGAAAGCAAAGGTGATATACCTCTTGCTTGTGAGTTTTGATGGATAGTTTGAGCTTGAGCTTGAGCTTGAGAGTTAAGGTTGGAGGATGATTATGGTGAGGCTTATGGACTGTGGTGAGTGTGTTCTTCACTTACTCTTTCTATGGAAGAGAAAGGAAGCCAAGAACACTTTAAGAAGAAGAAGACAAGATGACTTAAGCTTTAATGGAGCTAACCCCTTGCAAATGAATGCAAGGGGGGTATTTACGGTGGAGGGAGAGGACTGATCAGTTGGCCCCTTAAGGGCTGTTTGGGGTGGTAGGGCTTGGAGGAGCCTCCCATGCATTAAATGCATGGGACTAGTTGATGGAGGGTGTAGGAGAGAGGGGGGAACAGCTCTGGCCGATATAATCATCAGGGGGGCTGTAGCTGACGTCAAGTGGTTACAAAATCTCCCGCGCGTCTGGCCGAAAAAGGTTGATTTGACTGGCATTGACTGGCGTACGCCCCTTGTTGAATGGCGTGCGCCAGTAACTGGCGATGACTGACACGTGGCAGGGCTTCCTGCGCACGCTAGTCAAGAACCAGCGTACTCCAGTAGGGTTTTGCTGAGGCCATTTGGTCCTGGCTTGAGGGTTCGACAAGGGTTCGAGAAAGGGTTCGGATGAGGTTCAGGACGCTCAAAACTCAAACTCATTCACAAACTCAGGATGTTCTTGACCTTAATCATCATCGGGGAATCAAAGACCGTAAGTAAACTAATCTGGACAGTCCAGAATAGGGTGTCTACAGTAGCCCCCCTTTGACGGCACTTAGAGCACCATTGACTTGGTGTAAGTAACGTCAAAGGTTTCTAGACACCCATCTAGGCCATCCAGAGCAGGACGTACGAGTTCAATGATAGACGAAAAATTTAAAGAACCTGATCGATCGGATTGGCGGAGCGGATAGATCGCTGTTACCGATGATATATTGATATGCAAAGATAGGTTGATGCTGACCTTGACCTTTGATAGCCTGGCCTAGGTGAGACTTAGCTGGGGAAGATAAGCGGTGAATCGGCTCCGTTGAGAGAGATACAGACATACGGACGGACCGTCGTCGATTGAAGTTGGACGAATAGATCGTCGTTTGAATGGACAGAACAGGCTGTCATTTGCCGGGGATAACAGCGATACAAAACTGCTGTCCGATTGATTTGAGGGGATGAGATAGATTTCTGTAGATGAAGAACTCTCCTGGGGTAACGGTCCATTGTGGATGGGCTGACTCTGCCGGGGAAAGATACTAGCATACGGACAGACCGTCGTTGATTGAAGTTGGACGAACGGATCGTCGTTGATTTGGAATGGGACGGATAGATCGTCGTTGATTCGAAATTGGACATAAATCGTCGTTGATTTGGAATGGGACGGATAGATCGTCGTTGATTCGAAATTGGACGGATAGATCGTCGTTGATTTGAAATTGGACGGACTCTGCTTGGGGAGCGACCATCTAATTTGATAACATGGTTTGGCTGACCACGGGCCTTGATTTTGACCTCGGAATGCGAATTGGGCCTCAGGCCCACAAACTACTGGCGTGCGCCAGTATATTTGCGCCGTGCGCCACTTATACTGAAGTATCCAGGCCCAGATCCGGCCCAGTGCTGCTTTACGTCGATCAAACTTCCAGGACACGAACGAAACCGCCATACTTCGTTTCAAATCTTCCAAAATCCTTCCAACTCTCTCGAATCCTACAAAACCAAGACTCTCTTCCCCATTCTCTTCCCAATTCCACTCACCCACACACACCCATGGCGGAACCAGGTGGCAGCGGTGGCGGAAATAGTGGTGGTGACGAGGCTCGGCCGAGTCACGAAATCGAGGCTCCGGGGATTCCAATCGACGATCGAACGACTGGAGGAGGCATGACAGACGCCGGTGCAGAGGTTTTGAGTGGCGGTGGTGGTAATGGCGGCCATGCACAGGAGACGGGTGACGACGGCGAGCGGCGTGCGCCAGTACTGGAGGGGCGTACGCCGGAGACGGCGGAGTCACAGGGCCTACGCGTGAGTCGGTTGGACTCGAGGAGTGGCGTAGAGGGCTTTGTGGTGTCCGGCGGTGGTTCGATTGGGGCCAACGGCAGTGGCGGCAGTGGTGGTGTTAGTGAGGACTGACCGGGGTCTCCTCCGAGGGATCCGGCGAGCGATAAGGCTCTGGCTGTAGAGGAGGCGGGGGATGTGCCGAGGGCGGATCACATTGAGCGGGTCGAGTTCGTGGCGCCCGCGGGCTCATCTAGTCACGAGCCGATCATGAGCCGTGACTTGGCGGAGTTTGTGGGTGACTCTGAGCTTGCTCGGCTCATGAGAGAGAGCCTTGCAGTGGTTGAGGCAGTTTTGAGGGCTCGAGATGAGAGGCTGAGGGAGATAGCCCGGTCTGACGAGGCCGAGAGACTGAGGCGAGAGGCCGAGGCAGCGGAGAGAGACCAGAGAGAGCTTGAGCGAGAGGCCGAGGAGGCTGAGAGGGAGCAGGAGGAGGGTCCTGGGTTGTACGAGGTGGCGGTTGACTTAGCGGAGGCCAGATGGCAGACCGCTCGTACCCCGTTTGTGGCTGGGACGTACGTTCCTCCAGAGCCGCACGTGTTTGTGCCATCGGGCACCGAGAGCTACGTCCCTTGCCAGAGGGATTACGACGAGGAGCTGGTGCTGAGAGACCCTGAGCAGCACTTATCCAGGGGCTGGACTCAGGTATACCTTTGAACTTTGCTTTAGCCTTTTATTTCGTACTTGTGATGCATGATACTCGAACCTTTGCTTTTGATCGACTGTGTAGAGTTAGTGATATCTCGACCTGGAATAGACTGGAGTGACTGTAGAATGCTTCGACTTCATAATTCGACCATAGAATGCCTGTGGATAACTGATACCGACTTGTTGTTTGCCATGTAACGTAACTCGACTGATAGGTTGCCTTGAAATTTGACTTGACTTTGTAGAATGCCATTGAAACATAATAATCGACCCAATAAGTACCTTTGATACTCTGACAACTTGAATTGACTGAATAGGATGCTTGAAAACGATAATCGACTGAATAGTTTCCTGGTAGCTTGATAATCGACTGCCTGAATGTTCGAAGCTTGAATCGACCTACAAATGACTTGAATCGACTGAATAGGATGCTTGGTAGTTTGATAAATGACTACATGAATGTTCGAAGCTTTAGATACTGTTAAAAGTCCTTGATTCGACTATCCACTGAATTTGAACTGCTGTACTGATGCTATTTCCTGTTGCTTTGATTGCAGAGAGGACTGTTTAGCTCGCGGGGGCATGGCGGACCAGCGCACTCGCTTGAGCTGTACTTAAGCCTGCCTGTGGGGGCACGAGAGCTGGTGGATGCGGCGGGGTTTGGCCTGTTCATCCCCACGCTGACAGCGGTGAGGAGCGACCACGGCATACTGTCTGCCCTGGCTGAGAGGTGGTGGGACACGTCGAACTCCTTCCACTTCCCGATCGGGGAGATGACGGTGACACCGACGGACTTTGCGGCCATCACTGGCCTGAGGGTTGGAGGTGATCCGATCCTGTTTGACTCGGGGATCCACAGGGACACTGAGGCGTTGAGGTGGTTCTTAGGCATGGTGCCTGCGGGGAGCTCGGAGACAGTCTCACACGACCAGTTTGCGAAGCATGTGGAGCAGAGGGTTCCGGTGCTGGAGTTGGCAGGAGAGCGGGTCTCTGAGCTAGAGTTGGCGCAGCTAGCGAGGGTGTACTACTTGTACTTGTTCGGGGCTACTTTGTACCTGAACAAGCGGTCCACAGTGCACTTGTCCTACCTGCCGGCCCTTTTCGACTTGAGGTCGGCTTCTCGGTTCGATTGGGGAGGAGCGGCCTTAGGTACGTGCTACAGCTTCTTGGGTGAGTTCTCCAGAGGGAGGAAGGCAGCTGCTGGGTACTGGAGAGTGTGGGAGGTAAGGAATCAATACTGTCTTTCGATTTCATTCCATACTTGCACTTTATCTTGCATATGCTGTATTTCTGACGCCTTGACTGTTCGACTGTTTCGAAATTCCTGCAGTTGTGGGCTTACGAGGTGCTGAGGATGCACCCTCCGGAGAACAGGAGTCCGGACCCGAGGGTGTTTCCTTGAGCGATGGTCTGGGGACCGCTCCGCGTCGGGAAGAAGAGGTCGCAGAGGACGCTTTCAGACTTCCGGCTATACCTTGACCACTTGATAGACTCTCAGGTGAGGCTAGCTTTCCCTTTCGGTAGTTCGTGCCTTTGATTGCTTTAATGCTGTCGCTGATATCCTTGATTGTTTTACAGGTGGAGTGGGACCCGTGGAGGTTTACAGGGCCTGAGCCTGAGTACCTGGCGAGGAGCAGGGTGGTGACAGCGAGCCGGGTGCTGCTGGAGTCGGCTTTCGGGTGGCAGTGGTACTTGGGCGACCAAGTGACACGATAGTTGCTTGACTCGTCCGAGTTCGTTGTTCCGGGGCCACTTCCACCTCGTGCTTCGCACACTGGGCGGTACAGGCTGAGAGAGCTGAGGAGGTTCACTGTCCCTGCTGCTGCGACTTCCTTTCTGAGGCGGGGGCGAGACTACGCCGTCTACCAGAGGCGATACTTGGCCGGGGCGCTTGGAGTGATGGAGCACAGGGCAGTGCGGGCAGAGGTCTTGGCTGCCGGTGAGGAAAGGTCGGGACGACGGAGCAGGTCGGGTTGTTCCAGGGAGAGGAGTGAGTTTGCGGAGTCGACCGGGCTCACTCAGCTTTCTTGGACGCTGACAGTGCGTGACCCTCAGGGGGAGGCCGCAGAGGTTCGCTTCGAGCCTGCCAGGACTGAGCCAGCAGAGGTCACAGGACCGATATGATGTACTTTTAGCTTTACTTATTTCCTGTATCGTATTTGCACTTGTATTTGAACTGCCTCTGACTTCCAATTCTTGTGTCTCAGGTGCCGCTAGAGTGGGCGAGGGAGGCCATGCGCTTGATGCTTGCCATGGAGAAGAAGTTTCACCAGATAGCGAGTGGTACTCCCTTGCAGTTGCACTACCCGCCGGCAGCTCTAGCGCCTACTACGCAGCCTCAGGTATAAACCCAGAATTCCGAATTCGATACTTAGCAACGGTGCATGTCTGTTACAATGCATTTTTAGAAGTACCTGCTCTTGATTTCTATTTCAGCATTTACATATACACTATGCACAATATTGATATATAATGATTTGAATTGAATGACAATGCAGGTACACGCTAGGACGGCTTTTAGGCGGCAGACAACAAGGCCAGCCCCTCAGAAGGGCAAGGGGAAGGCTCCTGCCGTGGTCCAGCGACCAGCGAGGACCACGCGGCCCGAGACCAGAGGGGTGGTGATTGCTCCTGACAGAGGGTCACCACCGCCTCAGAGAGAGCTGCGGAAGAGGGCTGCTCAGAAGAAGCCAGCGGAGGGGCCCGCGAAGAAGAAGAGGAGAGAGGAGGAGGACGAGGGCGAGGACGAGGAGTCCGTGTCCCTCAGCAGCGGCTCTGGGTCTGCCAGCGACCCTGGGTTCCGACTAGCCCCGGGAGATTTGGCTGCGGGAGAGGAGAGTGATAGCGACGACACCAACGAGCTTTTTAGCGAGTGAGGGCTACCACTGAGCCTCAGATACTTTACTGTCTCTCTGCCTTTTGATTGTTGATACTTGACTTTGATTTGATTTTTGAGATGGGGGCCTGCGTGCCTTTTGATTTGCGGGCGGATGTTGCCCAGTACATGTTTTTTGCTTGTTTTGCTCGGGCCGTTGTGCCGTTTCATACATTTCCACCTTTGTTTCTAGAGATACAGGCTTTGGATAGTACAGTAATTGCATTTTCTGTTCATTCGACTTCCATATTGATGGTATTGATGATAGAAGTAAACGAAACAACCACTAACATCTGACATGCATTGACAAACGCTCTGATTCGATCGACAAACGCTAGGATACGTGTAGAACTGATCTAGCTCGAATAAAAATGGGAGGGAAGTCTGGGACATGTCGCGTATCCTTAAGACACGCGGAGGATACGGACGTTTTGGCATTGGCGGGCTGAAACGCCCAATCCTCCTCTGAAAGGGAAACTGACACTCTCATGAGACCATAGATATGTGCAACGACTCGTACGAGTGGAAAGACTCGGGAGAAACGAATTGAAATGAGAAATAAGTTGCAAAATGCCCAAAAATGTCGCAAAATGGACATAAGACACCAAAGATGACTCGATATGGTCCCGGACTGAAACCGACACCCCCGTACAGTCACATAAGGCCTACATGACGCGTACGGTATAAGAAAACTTGGCACGAAACCCTTGGCACGAACTTTGAGTCTCCGTATCCTAAATTTTGGCGGATACGGGCCGCCGGAGGTCCGAATTCTTCGTTAAACGCGATGTTTCCGAGCCGATGCTTCCTTACAGTCCCAAACACCATTTAAGACTTGTAAGTATCGACAAATCTGCCAAAGAGGCCACGGAATCAAAATCGGTTGCTTGATGACAGTTGCTGCTGTGAACTGGAATCTGGTGCAGGCCTGACTGGCGTGCGCCAGTAGTTGTGCTTCGTACGCCAGTAATGTGGATTACCTGCGCACGCTGGTTCATTTGTGGCGCACGCCATAAAAGTGTGACACAGAGCCACTTGTCTGACCGTCTGTCCTTTTTCCTGGGGCTTCTTGTCTCTACCCCTACACAGTTTGCACACGATTTCTGGGCTTCAGGGAGGGCAGAGTACCTTAGTGTAAGGCCTTTGGCATGTAGCCTTTGGTTTTGAACATGGAATAGGAAGTAAGATTCGCAGGTTGGTATTTAACTGGGAGTTGCGAGCTTGGCAAAGTCACACTGATACGTCCCCCTCATATATTCAGCCAATTGTAGCACTGTCTCAAAATGGAGAACCCCATTCCAACCTTGATGAGGCCCTGGTTAGTGGAAATGATAGGCGTTGACTGGCTCAATTTCCAATATCACGGCCTGTCTTCGTTCCGATACCTCCGTCACGTGCCGCTTCGCCCGGCGCTTTTGAGAGCCGCACTCCGGTTTTGGGATCCGGACGTCCATGTCTTCTGTTTCGGGGACGATGAATTATGTCCAACGGTCAAGGAGTTTCAAGCGTACCTCCGGACGTACTCGTCTCCCACACTTGTCGTCCCTCCTTACCAGGTGAGCATGCCTAGACTGCTGGCCACTGCGCTCATTATTCCCGGGGGCCTGGCCCGTTCTATGTTAGAGGGTGGCGAAATCCACATTTTGCAGTTGATCGAGCGGTACAGCCCGGAGGGTGATTTGAGTGACGCTGCCTGGCAGGCACGGCGCCGCCTGGCCCTGGTGATCTGCCTCCTGGCCGGCTACTTGCTTATCCCTGCTGATGGGCGGGTTAGTCCCCTGCTCGTAAGCGTCGCTCTCCAGATGGGAGGCGCGGATCGGCAAAACGTGATCCCTCTGGTACTTGCCGAAACGCTTCAAGGTTTGGATTTGGTGTATACTGGGGTGACACGCACCTTTAGCGGCAGTCCGCTTCTTCTACAGGTAATCTCACTCAGCTCACCTTTTTTCGGTTTTTCGCACTTTCTCGTTTTACCTCGACACTCGGCTTAGGCTATTTGCTGGCTCCTTACTTGTCTTTTCGCTCAGGCTTTATCTGGCTTCTTACTTGTCTTTTCACTCATGCAGCTGTGGTTATCTGACAAATTGAACCTGTTGCACCCTCCGGAGGATGGCTGGCATCTTTTTCCGAAGAGAATTCATCAAAGGGGGATGAGGTACCCTGAGATGAATGAGGAGGAATGGTTCGCTTTCATGCGGGAGCTACAGCCCGATGAGATCGTCTGGAGGTGCCCATGGCTGGAACTGGAGGAAATGGTGGTTTTCTCAGATGGGTTTGACAGGGTGGTGATCGCAGGGCTGACACGGTTCACCTTCTACATTCCGGGCCGCATCCTTCGTCAACTAGGTATCCCTCAGGGGAATGTTCGTATCACTGCCGGGGATTTCCGAGTCCCCAATTTTAATGCTCAGACGCTCCATGGGTATGACAGGCGCTGGGCGGACAGGGCCCTTCAAGCGGAGTCTCCAGATTTCACTCCAAGACTAAGGAACGTTTATCGACAATGGTTAAGAGCAGATGTTGCAGCAAGAGAAAATGTCGACTGACTCCGGACCACTTTGCTGTAGTTAGAATAAACTGTGAGCCGTTAGGCTTCTCAAGCATTTCGTTCTGTTTTTCATGCTTCACTGTTTTAAGGTTTTCATGCTCAGCCCTTATATTAGAAGTTGTGATTGTATAATAAGGTTGAAAGACGGAGGGTTTCCTCCTTCAGATTTCTCGACGAAACTTTGACTTGCCCCTTGACTTTACTCGGACCATGCTGCGACGCCGGAACGTTAAACCATGGATCACTTTGATAGAATATGACCGGGTCTCAAGGTGAGACTGCCTACGTATCCCTTTTCAAGGAATCAGGTCAGAACGTAGTTCAGGCTAAGGTTTGCTCGTGTATTTTACCTCTCCTTTTACGCTCTAACTTTTGCCTAGCGCCGCCTTCACAGGTTTCGGCCTAGCGAGCTTTCGACTTTTGCCTATTTATTTTTGCCTAGACCGCCTTCACAGGTTTCCGGTCTAGCAGGCTGCTCTAACTTTTGCTTGGAACCGCTCACCCTTGTGGTTTTCGGCCCAACGAGCATCTCTCAGGGGTAGAAACGTTTGAGTTGATCCAGGTTGACCAAAGTGCTGAATTCGTTGCCGTCGAGATCGATGAGTTGAGCAGCACCCCCAGATAGGATGGTCTTGATAATGAACGGTCCGGATCGCTTTGGCCGAAACTTCCCGCGAGCATCAAACACTGGAGCCCGTATCTCTTTTGTGACCATGTCCCCTTCGACTAAGCCCCTGGACTTCACCTTCTTATCAAATGCCCGGGCGATTCGACGCTGGTAACCTTGAACATGGTACAGAGCTCGGAGTCTCCTTTCATCAAATAGCATCAGTTCGACAAACCTCCCGCTGAGCCAATCAGATTCTTCCAGGCCACTTTCAACCATGATCCTCAGAGAGGGGACCTCAAGCTCGATAGGAAGTACTGCTTCCATTCCATAGACCAGGGAGAAAGGAGTTGCACCGGTTGAAGTTCGAATCGACGTCCTATACCCCCATAGTTCCAGAGGCAGCTGTTCGTGCCAATTCCTTGCGGACTCAATAATCTTCTTGATGATCACCTCGATGTTTTTGTTTGCGACCTCGACTGTAAAAACCTCGAAGTATTCCTTGAGCAGATCAATCAGTGCGGTACGATCCTCAGGGGAAAAAGTTGAACCGATTTGCATCATACGGGGGTCATCCTCGTCTTTCAGATTTATAGAAATTACTTCTTCTTTTAGAGGCTGAGCATGCCTTTCGTCTTCCCTTTCGGTGAGGGAACACATTTCCTTGGGGATGTTCCCATCGAAATCTATTCCTTCGTCGTCCGGGTCGACACAGTTTATTCAAAAGTCAGCAAAATACTCGGAAATCAGTACAGTACTCGGAAGTAGCATCGTGCATTTTATTAGAAAGCCCTCGAGGTTGCCAAGTAGAACAGAAGACGCAAATTAAAATAGAAGCTACGACGTGGAGGGCCAAGAGGCACAAACTCCGACTCTGAGCTAGACCTAGACTTGACAGACTCTGTGTCAGACTCAGATACATCGTCAATGGATGTCGAACGCGGAGTGAAAATGCAATTATTAACACTACCCTTGGCCTCCACAATGAGAGAAGTGGGATCCTCGAGAGTACCGAAAGAGTCGGGCCCAAGCAGGCATGGCTCTTGATTCTGAACTTGGACAGTGAGATGGCTAGACAGTAAAATATAAGAGCTCAGTGACAGCCTGCAGCAATTTTATTTGAAAGAGAAAGAGACAATGGAGAACGCCTGCATGAGCGTTGTCGGTGTCCTCCTAGACTCTAGAACTAGCAGGAAAAATCGTTTTATGACAGCCAGACACTGCCCAGGTCCTCAGATTTCTTTTCGACGATGTACCTTTGATGGAATCGACTAAACACTAAGAGATGTCGAAACAGCCTAAGTCTTTGACTATTCCGCTTTCGAAGTTTTGATGTTGGAACGGAACAACTTGGTGTTAATGACATGATACTGTAACCAAGATGGCGTAAGCAGCACTGTGCCGGAGCCTTGAGCGGTGCAAGTGTTTAGCACTTTTAACCTGGGTGGTGTGAGCATCATGTCATGTTTCCCGTTGTTCCTAGTTTTCTGTTTTGAAACCTCGACCGGGGTTTAGGCAAGGACTTAGAAAGTCTCGATTTCCCAAAGTCTTGTTGACCCAAGGAATTGGAAAGTTGATAACGTGCACCATCGCGATGCACGACTCGTCATTGGTCCAGCCAGCGCCCTAGCAGGCATAAAACGGGTTTGAAAGAGATAAAACCCTAAAAGCCGCCCTAGCGTGCTCCTACGCAGAACGGTATGAATGTATGTACAGGCATGCGATAGGGAAAGCAGTAACACATAGATAGTTTATGGGGGTTAGATGCAAGTAATCCAACCCTGTGGGTTCCTGTCTTAGTTTGAAAGGTTCTATTGCTTTGTATGCGTGGCGAGGCTGGTTTTGGCTTAAGGGGGTTCTGATCCGCACCCAAGATTGTATAATCTTGGGGGCTTTTATCGTAGTATTTGTAGCGTTTCGTCCATATTTATCCCGTTTTATCGCATTTTGCTCGTGAGGTTTCGTTTTGTTGTTTTCAGGTAAAACAGGGTAGATTTGTGCTTTTTAACGTCAAGAATTTACCAAGGAAGTATTCCACCGATCAAGGCCACATGGCATTGCCAAGTCAAGCCCCGTCGGGTGGTTTTGCCCGAGCAATTGAAGCATCGGGTAGTCGTCGGGCCATTTTGCCAAGCAAAGCAGGAAAAACCAAGTCTGCCACCCATGAACCGGTACGGTAAAATCATCAACTGGTTCATGCTCGGCAGAAATTGAAGTTTGGGATTTGGTCGAACCCATGAACCGGTACGGCCTAATCATCAACCGGTTCATGCCTGGAACCCGAATTCTGCTTTTTGCTTTTGGGATATTTTGTTTGTCTCACCTTTTGGGATATTTTTAGGATATTTGTAGAGAGAGAAGGGGACCCTTTAAGACTTGTTGGTGTCACTCTCTCCTCCATAACAAAACTTTGTCTCTCTCTCTCTTTATTTTTTCTAGTCTTTTGTTGTTCCTCCATTAGAGCTAAGTTTCCAAGCTTTTGTCTTCCATTAATCTCCCTAAGGTAATTGTTGTTCATTAACTTCTCGTTTATTAAAGTTGTTCGTACGGTTGTGATTGTCGTTAATCTCAAGTTTATTTTCGAATCCGTCGGTTAAATATTATGTCTCGTTTTTATGCTATGTTTTCTAGTCTTTTTACTATGTGTGAGTAGTTTATTGGCTAAGTCTCGGGATAATCTTTCCCGAGGACTTAGGTTGTTATTTGGTTCTCGAGCCATCGGGCTTTTAAAGCATGATTTCCGGAATAGAGCTTAAATTGCATTTTCGGTCTAAACTAGGGGTGTTAATCCCTTGGTAAGGAGCTTAGTCAAGCGGTCTTGGCAAGTGACTCACCGAGGCCTAGTGGCCTCCTATGTGTTCGATAAATATTAAAAACAAGTTGGTTCACCTCCGGAAAATCACATCATTTGATAAACGTAGTCTTTTCAAGTTAAATCTTCCGGGCATGAGCACGCGGTCGTGACTCTCGCCCGAGTTATAATCGAGAACCGGTAACGGCTTTTGTCAAGGGTTAGAAGGCCCCGAGACTTGCCTCTTTAAGTTAATCAAGCGTTAATCTAGTTTTCGTTTAAGTCATTCTCTTTTCAAAGCAAAACCAAGTTAGCCGTCTTCAAGGCCACAATCCGTTACTTACAAACCTACAATCCGGATCAAGCTATATCGAATTCTCTGTGGGAACGATCCCAGACTTCCGGATACTATGCTACCGATGACCTAGCCCTACGCTTCGGGTTTCTATCAACCTCTTATTTGAAGGCGAGGTTATATCGTAAGCATTTTTGGCGCCGTTGCCGGGGATTTCTTTTTCTAGCTTATTTGGAGGATACGACAAACCGCTGTAAGCATCCCATTTAATTTCTCTTTTGTGCACCGTATACTCAAGTTAGCGGATACCTCTAACCGATCTTCATATCAAATTTGAGGTTTAACGAAACTAGTTTGCGTATCCTTGCCTTTTCTTTTCTTCTTTTTGTTAATTGCTTCGCATATTGGGAACTCCTTGTATGTTGTGAACTCAAGTTAGCGGATACCTCTAACCGAGCCACCAATTCAACCTGAGGTTTAACGAAGCTAACTTGAGCGTCACTTTCTCTTTGTCTTTATTTTATTGTCTCTATTCTCTAGCCGTGGTGGTGGCATAACCCCACGAGACTGTTTGTGAACGAGGTGGCGGCATAGCCCCTCTAGTCTGGTAGTTAAGTCTTGTGCAGGTTATATGCTCAACGTATATCGTAGCCCTTTTTCGAATCGGCTACACCGTTCTGCGTCTCCACCAAGGGTTCGTTCTATTATTCAGGCATACTCTCCGCCGCGTCAATTATCTCCACCGCTAAGGCAAATGGCAGAACAACCAGCAGGCCGAACGCTGCGAGATTATTTGACTCCAGAAAGGGGACCGCATGTTTCACCAATTGCTATTCCAAATTGCACCGCTGCCAATGCTTTTGCTTTTAAGCCGGAATATCATCGGGTTATACCGGAATTTCGGGGGCGTGAACTTGAGGATCCGTATTGTCATATTCGGGAATTTGAGACTATCGTGAGCACCTTCGTGACAACTCCGGGGCAATTGGATCAAGCAAGGTTGAAGTTGTTTCCGTTTTCACTCAAGGATAAGGCCAAGCAATGGTTCCATTCGTTGAAGCCACAGTCGTTGCGTACTTGGAGGGAAGTGCAGGATGTGTTCACTCAGAAGTATTTTCCGGTCAGCCGAACCAAACTCCTTATGGATCAAATCGCAAATTTTAAACAAAAGGATGGGGAAATCTTTTACAAGTATTGGGAACGTTACAAGGATTTGCTAGCTGCCGTACCACACCACAATTATCCAATGTACTTGGTGATCAACTACTTTTATGTCGGATGCAATCAACAAGCCAAGCAGCTCCTTGATACCATGGGAAGCGGTGACTTTTTAGGGAAGGATCCAGAGACCACATGGGAATTTTTGGATGCTTTGGCCGAACGAGGTCAAACGTGGGAATTTATCGACCCGGGCGATCAAGCAATGAGAAATCAAGGACCCGGAGGTTCCGGTAAGTTTTCAGTGAGTGAGCATACGATGTTCGAATCTAAGTTGGAGGAATTGTCAAGTAAGTTGGATAAAATGAAGTTGGATGCAATTCAAGTAAAACCGGTAAAGGATGTGAAGGAGGTTCGTCAAGTTGAAGAAGTATGTGTTATTTGTGAAACCGTGGGTCATTCGACGGATAATTGTCCTACCATTCCCGCCCTTCGGCTCCATTATAGTCAACTACCTCAGGAAGAAGTGTGTGCAGTAAACCAACGGTGGGATCCATACTCGAACACCTATAATCCGGGGTTGAGGTCTAATCCAGCTTTCCGTTGGAATAATCAGAATGAAGCAGGGTCTTCTACAGCTACACAAGCTCCAACTCCGGCTCCAAATCAAAATTGGCGACAATCTCAGTTCCAGGGTCCACCTCGTTTTCCGTCAAGCCAAAGACCGCCAGGGTTTATTCCATCGGGCCAATTCCAAGGTCAGGGCCAGAATCAGTTTCAGCCGCAAGCACCACCACCTCGGCGATCATTGGAAGATACCATGAACACCTTTTGTCAGATGCAGATTACGACTAATGAGCAAACCACTCAGGCCATGAATGATATGAGGGTTCAGATGGGGAAATTAACAACAGCTATTGGTCTGTTGCAACAAGAGAAAGGAAAACTTCCCACTCAACCTTTGCCGAATCCACAAGGACAACAGTTGGCTGGTAGCTCTTTGGTGACTTTCCCCGAGCATGCCAAAGCCATTATCTCTTTGCGAAGTGGGAAGACGGTGGATAACTCTCAAGTCGAACCACCGGTGATACCATTATTGGTTCCCGCTCCAACACCATCAAAGCCGACACCGCCAATTGGGGAATCTCCTAAGCAAGTTTCTAACGAGAAGGAGAAAGGCAAGGAAAAGGAAAAGGAAAGTGATATTCCGCCAACCTTTACCGTTCCGGCCCCTTTTCCCAATCGGTTGAGAGCGCCGACCAAGCCTAACCTAAAGTCGGATATCTATGAAGTACTCAAGCAAGTAACGGTCAATCTTCCTTTGCTCGATGCCATTAAGCAGATTCCGTCCTATGCTAAGTTCTTGAAAGACCTTTGTACTCACAAGCGCAAATTGCAAGTTCAAAAGAAGGTTTTCCTAACCGAGCAAGTTAGTTCACTTTTCCAATCGGCCCTTCCACCTAAGTACAATGATCCGGGGTGTCCGACAATTTCCATTACCATCAGTGGGAAAGTTGTTGAGAAGGCACTTCTTGATTTGGGTGCAAGTGTTAACCTTTTACCTTATTCCGTTTATCAACAATTGGGTTTGGGTGAAATGAAGCCTACCAGGGTGACTTTGCAATTGGCAGATCGTAGTATTCGTGTTCCGAAGGGGATGGTTGAAGACGTTCTGGTTCAGGTTGATCAATTCGTTTATCCTGTTGATTTCGTGGTCCTTGATACATGTCCAGTGCCAGCAGCTCAGGCTTCCGTGCCAATTATTCTCGGGCGACCCTTCTTGGTGACATCAGATGCTGTGATCCACTGCCGGGATGGCCGTCTCAACATGAGTTTTGGGAATATGCAGATGTAGGTCAATATGTTCAGTATAGGTACTCAAATGGGGGACGATGAAGATGTGTACGGGGTGAGTATGATCGATTCACTTGTCCAAGATCATGTTGACGAGTTCATTTGTAAGGATGAGTTGGAGTTAGCACTTACGTCCGCCGAAGCCGACTTTCTTGATGCTCCCGAGGTTGCATACTTGGTTTCTTTGTTAGATGAGGGGGATCTTTATGGTATTAATCCGTGGGTTCCGAAGTTTGAGGAGTTGCCACCTATTGACAAGCGAGCCGTTCCGTCATGCGACGAGCCACCAACACTTGAGCTCAAGCCGCTACCGGATAAACTTAAGTATGCCTACCTTGGTGAAGATCAAACGTACCCGGTGGTGATTTCTTCCTCTTTAAGTGAGTCACAAGAATTGGAATTGCTAGCTTTGCTACGGGAGCATTCGAAGGCCATCGGGTGGTCCATCGCCGACATCAAAGGTATCGACCCCTCTCTTTGTTCTCACCGTATTTATATGGAAGAGGATGTCAAACCGTCCCGCCAACCGCAAAGGTGTTTGAATCCAATAATGAAGGATGTCGTCCGAGCGGAAGTTCTTAAGTTGTTGGATGTAGGAATTATCTACCCGATAGCGGATTCCAAATGGGTGAGCCCGATTCAAGTGGTGCCTAAGAAATCCGGGGTTGCGGTGGTTCGAAACGACAAGGATGAGCTTATCCCGACAAGAGTGCATACCGGTTGGAGGGTGTGTATCGATTATCGAAAGTTAAATACGAGCACTAGGAAGGATCATTTTCCACTCCCCTTTATCGATCAAATTTTGGAAAGGGTCGCCGGTCATGAGTTTTACTGTTTCCTCGACGGGTATTCCGGGTACAATCAAATTGAAGTGGCCTTGGAGGATCAGGAGAAGACCACGTTTACGTGTCCATTTGGGACCTTTGCGTATCGACGTATGCCGTTCGGGCTTTGCAACGCCCCCGGTACTTTCTCGAGGTGCATTATGGGATTGTTTAGCGACATGGTGGAAAAGATCATGGAAGTATTTATGGATGATTTTTCGGTTTTTGGGGATTCGTTTGGGGCTTGTTTGACCAATTTGGGACTTGTGCTAGCTCGATGTGAAGAGAAGAATCTCGTATTGAATTGGGAAAAGTGTCATTTCATGGTGACTGAAGGTATTGTACTCGGCCATATCGTCTCTTCTAAAGGGATTGAGGTTGATCGGGCAAAAATTGATTTGATTGGTAATCTCCCGACGCCAAAGTGTTTGAAGGATGTGCGGTCGTTTTTAGGGCACGCCGGTTTCTATAGGCGGTTCATTAAAAATTTTAGTTCTATTGCCCGGCCGTTGTGTCACTTGCTTGCGAAAGATGTGCCATTTGAGTGGTCTCCGGCTTGTGAAGCTGCCTTTGCCAAGCTTAAGGCCAGCCTCACCTCCCCACCCATAGTTCGGACGCCAAATTGGGATTTGCCTTTTGAGCTTATGTGCGACGCCAGTGACTACGCCGTCGGGGCCGTTTTGGGTCAACGCCAGGGCAAGGAGCCGTATGTGATTTATTATGCAAGTAAGACGTTGAACGAAGCTCAGATGAATTATTCAACAACCGAAAAGGAATTGTTGGCGGTAGTCTTTGCTCTCGACAAATTTCGATCTTACTTGGTGGGCACTCCAATCACGGTTTATACCGATCATTCGGCGCTTAAGTACCTTTTTACCAAGCAGGACGCCAAGGCAAGATTGATTCGTTGGATTTTACTATTACAAGAGTTTGATCTTACAATAAAAGATAAGAAGGGTGTTGAGAATGTGGTGGCCGATCACTTGTCTCGTTTGGAGTTCGACGATCACACGGCTCATATTCCGATTCGGGATTCCTTTCCCGATGAACAGTTGTTTGGAATCTCTACGGCTCCATGGTATGCGGATATTGTCAACTATTTGGTCACCGGGATGTTGCCAGGCCACTGGAATGTTCAAGAGCGCTGCCGGTTCTTAGCAGAAGTGAAACGTTTCACCTTCGACGACCCGTATCTTTTCAAGTATTGTGCCGATCAATTGGTTCGACGATGTGTGCCCGATTCTGAACAACAGAATGTCATTAAGTTTTGTCATACTGAAGCTTGCGGGGGTCACTTTTCGTTTCGAAAAACCGCAGCGAAGATTTTGCAATGTGGGTTTTACTGGCCGAAGTTGTATAAGGATACATTTGCCTTTTGCCGGGCTTGTGATCGATGTCCATTGTTGGGATGTGTAACACAGAGAAATGAGATGCCGCTTTCGCCGATACTGATTATTGAGGTTTTTGATTGTTGGGGTATCGATTTCATGGGGCCTTTTCCTTCGTCTTTCGGGTACCTTTACATTTTGTTGGCGGTCGATTACTTGAGTAAATGGGTCGAAGCCATTCCCACTCGTACCAATGATGCCGCGGTTGTAGTTGAATTCTTACGGGAGTATATTTTGGCACGCTTTGGAATGCCAAGGGCTATTATCAGTGATCAAGGCTCTCACTTTTGCAACCACTCATTTGCCGCTTTGATGAAGAAGTATTCCATTGTGCATAAAGTTTCCACGGCCTATCACCCTCAAACCAATGGTCAAGCGGAGCTAGCGAACCGGGAAATTAAGAATATCTTGGAGAAGACGGTTAACCCTACCCGCAAGGATTGGTCAACTCGTTTGGTCGATGCTCTGTGGGCTTACCATACTGCGTACAAGACTATCTTGGGGATGTCTCCGTATCGACTTGTCTATGGAAAAGCTTGCCATTTGCCGGTGGAACTCGAACATAAAGCTTATTGGGCAATCAAGAAGCTCAATTTCAACATGGCCAAGGCTGGTGCTCGCCGCAAGTTGCAATTGACGGAGGTTGAGGAATTGAGGTACAATGCTTACGATTATTCTAGTTCTTATAAATCCAAAATCAAAGCCAAGCATGATAAGAACATTGTGATTAAGAATTTTGTGCCCGGTCAACGGGTGTTGTTGTATAATTCGCGTTTACATCTCTATCCCGGTAAATTGCGGTCCCGTTGGGCCGGTCCTTACGTAATACGAACTGTTTTCCCTCATGGGGCAATTGAAATTGAGAGTATGCACAATGGGACCACGTTTAAGGTTAACGGCCAGAGGCTTAAGCCTTTTCTTGGTGATTTTGAAGTTGGTGAACCTGACGAGGATTTGGCCGATCCTGCTTACGCGGATGGCCCGTCAGTTTAGAGTTGTTTCGATTGAATTTGCACGGGGAGCGAAAGCGTAACCGCTGAACTTAACTGTTTGTCGGACCCGGCCCCATGACTTAATTGTATTGGGTACCCTCCATTGACTTGGGTATATGTAGCTCCGCACGCCGCTACTAAAATAAGAATCGTGTGCCCAGCTCCGGTTCGAAGGGCAATTCTTTTTAATATCAGTGACATAGGGCTTTCATTAGCTCCTCTGATAGGAGTAATTCACCGTGCACCACTCACGTCCACCAGATTAGCCCCATTGGGGGCGGTATAGATCATAGGTTAGGCCTTGGTAATCCCGTGCTCCATAACCGCACTTGGCTCTATCTTGTGCCTGCCTAGTTACGATCTTAGGGGACGCTGGACTTAATTGTTTGGCGGAGTCCAGCGGTGACTTGGACGCTCCGAGCTCTGATATTAACTCTATGCATGTCTGTACATATGTATATATTGTATATTTTTGTCTATAGTTATTTTCTTGTTTTGCCTGTTTTTTATGTTTCGGGATTTTGTCACTAAGAGATTTCACCAACGCATCATTGCATCGGGCTTTTATTAGCCCTTCCTTGTGATAGTTTACCGTTAATGATCCGTGCTCTCCGCGATCGTCCCTATCGGTGGCAACTTAGGTCTGTGGGTGAGTTTTGCTTTTGACCTTTTGTCTCACTTTGTTTCGACCAAGGGAACGCTGGGTTTAATTGCTTGGCGAGGTCAGGCGGTGAATTTTATTGCGGGCGTGATGTAACAAACTTTAACGGTCTAGTATAGCCACCCGAGTTTTGTCTCTTTGGTGAGACTCGGGAAGAAAAGTATGACTCGTGAGATTGCGTGAAACTCGGGTGGTGTCCTCTGTTGTTTTTCTGTATATATTTTTGTTTGTTGGTGCCCGGATAACACGAGCCGGGCGGTTCTAATGTCATTTGTCTCTTAGTAGGTAGTTCGGGCTTAAGTCTTTTACAGGGTGAACATGCTACCACTCCAGCCTTGGTGGATTGGGTCTAAAGCCGGAGTGATTGAGGCATTCAGGAGCCCTAAGCATGGGTGCGATTACGTGTCGCGGTTGTTAGTCCGACGCGCTTTGGCCATGTCCCTGCGTGATTAGCTGTGGTTCGAGTGGAAGAGCCGAACGAGTGAGCCTTGGAAGCCGTTCGGATGACGAAAAGAGACGGTGACGAAAAAGCCTCCAACTTGGTCGAGGTATTCGGGGGTTGACATTCCCCCGTGGGTAATCTCTTCCCTTTCCCTCTCAATACTGTTGTTCTCTATGCTATGAGGGCATAGCATATCTTAAGTTGGGGGGAGGGGATATATCTGTGATATATTTGTCGTTGTTTTTCTGTTTCTGTACAAATTTTTCGTTTTTCTTTGTTTTTAGGTTGGTAATCCTTCCGTTATTACAAACTTAGTGGATTAAAGCAACTTGGCACATGCTTAGTATTTCTTATTTGGCAAGAGTTCGGTGTACATGTTTTGTGTAGTGTGTCCATTTTAACTCATTGGCATGTTGAAGTTGAGCAATTAGGTGTTAAGTGTGTTTTTGAGCAAGTTTGACCCATATCCCGGTCTATTTCTTCTTTTGTTCGTGTTATTCATCTTATGTCATGCCTAAACATGTTTAATATCAGTATTGAATCGTTTCGGAATCTGTAACGTACTTAGGGGATGATACAAGGCCCTATTTCTTTGATTAAACCACAAAGTGTCCCTTTTGTCCTATTTCGTATCCTAGTCCGTGTCTTACCGTTTATTCAACGAACTTAGGGAACCGGAGTAAGGAGGGATGTGTGGGATGTTATTCTGATGCTCTAAGGTGTTCGGAGGGTGTTTGAAAGGTGTTGGATACGTTCGGGGATCAAAAGGATGGAGTTTGAAATTTTCAGAGTTTTCGGGTCATGAACCGGTACGGTAAAATCAGCAACCGGTTCATGAGTGGCAGACTTTTGAGTTTCAGGAATTCGGGTCATGAACCGGTACGGCATAATCATCAACCGGTTCATGAAGCCCAGATTTTAAAAAAAAAAAAAAAATTTCGATTCTCTTTCTCTCTCCTACCCCACTTTATAACTTCCCAAACCCTTTTCCACCATAACCCACGACCCAAAAAACTGATCCCCTCCCCTGCCTCTTCGGTTTTCGACCAAAACACCCAAAACCTTCATCAATCTTCACCATTCCAAGGTTTCTTGAAGATTCAAGTGGGAAATTAAGAGTTTTCAGGGTTTTCAAGAGTGGGTTTCTCTCTCTCCATCCGAAAATTGTTTCAAGGCAAGGTACTTCGAAATTTCTCACTTTTCCTTGAGTTCTTGGGTCAAGCATTGAATTAAACCACCAAGTGAAGTGTTTTTCATGTTGCATTGTTAATTTATGGAAGGATTTGAACCCTAGATCCCCAAAAACAAGTGGGATCCGAAATTTCTCTCTCCTAACACCCAAAATCCGAAATTTCCCATTAACCCTAGCCTTAATCTTTGAACCTCTTGTTGTGAGGATTACATTCGGGAGTTGGCATTAGCGGTGGTGGTGGGCCTAGTGCGAGGAGAAAGGGTAAAGAACATGTGATTGGTGATGATGACGAGGATGAGGAGGACGATAGTGAGGAATAGTGTCGGTGGTGGTCGTTTTGTAAAACCCTCTACTTGGTCGGGGTGCAAGGTGGTTGACAGCCCGCCTAGTTATCTTGTTTTTAGTTTTAGTGTTATTTCGTACATTGTAGTTTGTACATTTTAGTCAGTTTTTGTTGTGGCCGGCATGTGGCCCTTGACTTGGTAGTTAGTGTTGGTGGCGACCAAGGGTAGTTAAACCAAGCTTGGTAATGGTCGCCATCGTTTTGTTAACCGTTCTTTCTTAACCAAGGTCATTATAAGCCAAGAAAGTCCTTAGTTGACCGTTCGTACGTTTTGATTCCGGTTTGATTCAATTCTTGTTTGTTGGCATGTTTAGTTTGTGGCATACTTATTTTTGGTTAATATTTGGTTTAGCTTAGCTTTCTTTCATTGGTGCTCTCCATATATAAGGCTTGGAATTTTTTGTTCACCGAGCCTAGTTTCGAGCACCTCTTGTGGGATGTGGCTACTTTTGTTTGAATCGCTAATGGCCGTGTCGTATCCTCTTTTTGATCTTGGATACGCGCGTTGGATGCTTGTTGTTTACATGCTTAGTGTTTAGTTGCTCAGCTATTAACATGCTACAAGTTGGATGGATAACAATGGTTCGTTTTGAATTCTTGCAAACTAGGTTTGCCCGAGCATGTGCCATAGTTGTTTTTCCGGAAGGCTTACGTTGTTTTTCTTTTCGTTGGTTGTTTTTGGTTGCTAGGGGCTAGCAACGCTTAAGTTGGGGGGCGTGATCCGCACCCAAGATTGTATAATCCTGGGGGCTTTTATCGTAGTATTTGTAGCGTTTCGTCCCTATTTATCCCGTTTTATCGCATTTTGCTCGTGAGGTTTCGTTTTGTTGTTTTCAGGTAAAACATGGTAGATTTGTGCTTTTTAACGTCAAGAATTTACCAAGGAAGTATTCCACCGATCAAGGCCACATGGCATTGCCAAGTCAAGCCCCGTCGGGTGGTTTTGCCCGAGCAATTGAAGCATCGGGTCGTCGTCGGGCCGTTTTGCCAAGCAAAGCAGGAAAAACCAAGTCTGCCACCCATGAACCGGTACGGTAAAATCATCAACCGGTTCATGCTCGGCAGAAATTGAAGTTTGGGCTTTGGTCGAACCCATGAACCGGTACGGCCTAATCATCAACCGGTTCATGCCTGGAACCCGAATTCTGCTTTTTGCTTTTGGGATATTTTGTTTGTCTCACCTTTTGGGATATTTTTAGGATATTTGTAGAGAGAGAAGGGGACCTTTTAAGACTTGTTGGTGTCACTCTCTCCTCCATAACAAAACTTTGTCTCTCTCTCTTTATTTTTTCTAGTCTTTTGTTGTTCCTCCATTAGAGCTAAGTTTCCAAGCTTTTGTCTTCCATTAATCTCCCTAAGGTAATTGTTGTTCATTAACTTCTCGTTTATTAAAGTTGTTCGTACGGTTGTGATTGTCGTTAATCTCAAGTTTATTTTCGAATCCGTCGGTTGAATATTATGTCTCGTTTTTATGCTATGTTTTCTAGTCTTTTTACTATGTGTGAGTAGTTTATTGGCTAAGTCTCGGGATAATCTTTCTCGATGACTTAGGTTGTTATTTGGTTCTCGAGCCATCGGGCTTTTAAAGCATGATTTCCGGAATAGAGCTTAAATTGCATTTTCGGTCTAACTAGGGGTGTTAATCCCTTGGTAAGGAGCTTAGTCAAGCGGTCTTGGCAAGTGACTCACCGAGGCCTAGTGGCCTCCTATGTGTTCGATAAATATTAAAAACAAGTTGGTTCGCCTCCGAAAAATCACATCATTTGATAAACGTAGTCTTTTCAAGTTAAATCTTCCGGGCATGAGCACGCGGTCGTGACTCTCGCCTGAGTTATAATCGAGAACCGGTAACGGCTTTTGTCAAGGGTTAGAAGGCCTCGAGACTTGCCTCTTTAAGTTAATCAAGCGTTAATCTAGTTTTCGTTTAAGTCATTCTCTTTTCAAAGCAAAACCAAGTTAGCCGTCTTCAAGGCCACAATCCGTTACTTACAAACCTACAATCCGGATCAAGCTATATCGAATTCTCTGTGGGAACGATCCCGGACTTCCGGATACTATGCTACCGATGACCTAGCCCTACGCTTCGGGTTTCTATCAACCTCTTATTTGAAGGCGAGGTTATATCGTAAGCAGGTTCCTCAGGCTAGAGATGTTTTATACCTTCCATCGCAATGCGTGCAGCAAAGCAATGGTCAAACGGTAATACGTCTCATCATCGTCCAAGGTTGTTGGGCATCGAGGACCCCGGGCTCCAGTAAACTGTGCCGGTTACCCAAAACGCCTCAACGGGGCTGAAAAAACATTGATGCAAATGTACGCGTGCCGAAAGAATGATCGAGAGAGAGAAACGAAATGCTTTTCGAAAAACGCCTTTTGAAGCTTGGCTCACTTCATTAATCGACACTTGGAGAAAACTACATAAGCGAACAATAGAAAAAGCCCCAGTTCGGAGTGGTCGGATGTATAATCCTGTTACGTTACCATTCCGTTCTTCAGCAGCGCGGAGCGTACTGTTTTGACAGACTTTTGAAAAATTGTTCATTCATGTATTAATTTCCAAATGTTTGATTAATGTAATGTTCCCAGCAGAGTCGCCACTGTGGGCACACGCCCCAAAAATCCCACGCTTTAGGCATAAAATTCAGGGTGCGCCCTATCTTGCGGAGAGCGCGGCGAAACGCTTTGCAGTTCAGAGTCGCCACTCGGGTTTTTCGGAGAGTACCCAAGAAATCGTGTTTTTGAAAACGTTTGGATCACGTTTGTTTTGAGTTTGAAAAAGGCTTTTGTAGACTGGACCATCGTCACCTTTGAAATCTGAGGTTCGGGAGCCAGGTTATGAGAGGGGAAGGGTTTTATAGCACCCCCTCTCACCCAATCCGGAGATCGGTCTCTACTCAGGCATTTTATAAAATATTTGCATTTCTCTCTTTGTTTGATCATTTTCTTAGCCAGTTAGGGCGGGGGAGCAGTTAATGGGGATTAAAACCGTAACACGTTTGCATTTATGTACAAGAACATGGCAAAATGTTTATGGACGTTTGATCTAAGCAAGTATAATAGATTGAGAACAAGCTACTGTGAACGTTTTAAACAGACTAGAGCACACTAACTGTGCAATGATGCACACAGAAGCAAGCCTGCATGCACCACAACACAACTGGCGTGCGCCGGTAAGTTCAAATCCACAGCTTCTGTTATCAACCCTCTGGGCTCTGGAAGGGACCAGTGCACACCCAGGACAAACCACACAGTTGGTATAGATTACTAAACTATTACAGACAGATTGAAGGGCTAAGAAGCCACCAAATGAACAGAAAACCCCTTAAACAGTGAGGGGAGGATGATCAAAGACCTGGATGGAAGATCCATGCAAGGGCCAAGCCACTGGAAGCTAGACCACTATCGTACGCCAGTAGTTGGAGCCGTACGCTAGTTGTCTATTCGTTCCAGTGCTTTGGCTTTGCATCATCTGGGCTCTGGAACATGACCAGAAGGCTCCCAGAGGCAAAACTACACTAAGATACAGATGGAAGAGAAAGCAGTTCTAAAATACAGAAAGCAAAAGGTTGGTTTTAGGATGCATCAGGGTGATCAGAACTTAAATAAAGCAAGAAAACAATGATCCATGATCCCCACGCCAGTTTTGCACGTACTACCATGACTGGCGTACGGCTCAAACTACTGGCGTGTGCCACTGATCACTGCATACGGTTTTGAAACCTTGCCAGCGTTAGGGCCAGGACTGGTATAGATTACCAGCCTTGACCCTGCCAGCCCCCCTCAGGGGTCAAAACAAAAAACAGAAAGCAAAGGTGATATACCTCTTGCTTGTGAGTTTTGATGGATAGTTTGAGCTTGAGCTTGAGAGTTGAAGGTTGGAGGATAATTATGGTGAGGCTTATGGACTGTGGTGAATGTGTTCTTCACTTACTCTTTCTATGGAAGAGAAAGGAAGCCAAGAACACTTTAAGAAGAAGAAGACAAGATGACTTAAGCTTTAATGGAGCTAACCCCTTGCAAATGAATGCAAGGGGGGTATTTACGGTGGAGGGAGAGGACTGATCAGTTGGCCCCTTAAGGGCTGTTTGGGGTGGTAAGGCTTGGAGGAGCCTCCCATGCATTAAATGCATGGGACTAGTTGATGGAGGGTGTAGGAGAGAGGGGGGAACAGCTCTGGCCGATATAATCATCAGGGGGGCTGTAGCTGACGTCAGGTGGTTACAAAATCTCCCGCGTGTCTGGCCGAAAAAGGTTGATTTGACTGGCATTGACTGGCGTACGCCCCTTGTTGAGTGGCGTGCGCCAGTAACTGGCGATGACTGACACGTGGCAGGGCTTCCTGCGCACGCTAGTCAAGAACCAGCGTACTCCAGTAGGGTTTTGCTGAGGCCATTTGGTCCTGGCTTGAGGGTTCGACAAGGGTTCGAGAAAGGGTTCGGATGAGGTTCAGGACGCTCAAAACTCAAACTCATTCACAAACTCAGGATGTTCTTGACCTTAATCATCATCGGGGAATCAAAGAACGTAAGTAAACTAATCTGGACAGTCCAGAATAGGGTGTCTACAACTCTCAATCTCAAAGTTATGACACGGTTGAATTTTATGGCCACGAAAACGATCAGGCCCTAATTCCTTAAGATTCAGGACGGCGTAAGAGCCGAACGTCTCGAAGGAATGGCAAAGATCTTGAAGTTTTTCCCGAGGAAAACGAAGATCTCCCTCGCAAAAATACCCATGTCGGATGCACGGTGAACTCAAGAAACCCAGGTAGTTTTCCTTGGGAAAAGAGTGTGAGTGTAGTCGTTCGGCACGATGAACAACCTAGCCGACGCAAAGTTTATCGTACAGAGAACCTACCAGAGGAGGATCGGCTGAAGGTTCCTGTTGAAAAAAAAGACAGAGCACACCAGCGTCGGCAAGAGGAGGCAACCAACAAAGGAAAGGATTACCGAGCCTCAAAAAGATCTCGAAGTGAAAGAGACGGACGTCCGCCTCGGCCAACGCACGAGTATCAGTTAAAGAAATTTATCGAGTCTCCTTTCTCGGCCAAAATATAGTCAACCCTGCCGAAGCCTGGTCTCCATCTACCGAAGTTTCAAAAATTTGACCCCAACACGACCGAGGCATACACCCATCTGATCAGTTACCGAAGCACTATTTCTTGCGTTACTGATGACGACACCATCATGTGTAAAGCATTTCCCTCAAGTCTTGGACACCTCGGCCTGCTGTGGTTCAATTAGCTGGAAGCGGGATCAATCCATAGTTTCAAAGAGCTTGAGAGAGTCTTTAACTATCGGTTCATCACGAGTAACAAGCAAGCCAAAGAAGAGGATGCCTTGGCTCAAATGAAGAAGAGGCCCGGCGAAACGCTTCGGAAGTACGCCGAGCGTTACTGGCAATTGTTCAATGAGATACCCGGGGTTGACCAACACTGGGCAGCAAGAAATTTCAAGAATGGATTGGAGACAGGAAGTAAAATCTTAGATGAATTGGCAATTCGGGCACCCCACGGGATGAACGAACTTATGAGAACGGTTGAGCAGTTCTGCTCCTACGAGGAGTTCCTCGCCGAGCGAGAACTCCAAGGTGGACAAACCTCAGCCGTCCCTCAGCAACTTCACATCCCTACCCCTCAAATTTCTGCACAAAAACCCGTAGCCGCTTCACAGCCGAAGAAACAAATCAACACGGTAAAGGTGGCAAGCAAGAAGGCTCCGAAGGCTCACGATTACGTAGCCGAGACGACGGTATTCAAAGAGCCAATCTACTTTCTCCTACGAACCTTGGAGCGCGAGCCGTTCTTTGTATGGCCGAACCCACCCAAGCTCAACACCGAAACAGGGAACGACAACACTCGAAAGAGATTTTCCTACCACAATGAGCTCGGACATTACACGACGGCCTGCGCCCCATACAAGACACTCTTAGAAAATCTGGCAGCCCAAGGACTCCTAGATGATCACATCGACAGGACAAAAATCCCCCGGCGCCAGCTGAACGCCGGAGGCCAAAATCAGATTCCATGACCAGTCGGCGTCATCAACATGATCCACGGGCCAGTCACCAAAGAAGGAGTACAGCAGCTTCAGTCTGAGCTTGATAAAGCTAGAAAATCCGCAGAAATTTTTCTGTCTCTACCGCCCTCAAATGGCCGAAGACATCTGAGCGCCCTTGGTCAATTACTTTTACCGATCGAGATCTCCAACGCGTCTAGACTCCTCACAACGACGCTCTGGTAGTCACAGTGCAGATCTCGACTCACTCGGTCAAAAGTGTCCTTGTAGATCAAGGAAGCTCGGCTGAGTTCATGTACTTATCCCCCTTCAAGGAGCTCAAGATCCCGGAGTCTTCCCTTGTTCCCACTGACGTTCCCTTGGTAGGATTCAGTGGAACTCTAGTCTGGCCTCTCGGAAAAGTGGTCCTACCCGTTGTCACAGGCTCGGTCGCTGCCAACATGGAGTTTATTGTAGTTGATGCTCCGAGCCCCTACAATGCAATCCTCGGCCGAAACTGGCTTCACTCCATCAAGGCCATCGCTTCAACCTACCACCAAGTGGTACGATATATCGGAGCGACATGCCGACAAGAAGATTTATGCGGTGATCAAGTCTAAGCCAATCAATGTTATGTCTCGGCCGTGGGAAAGGCTCCGAACTATAAGAGATTGCATTGGGTGGAAGTCCCTGACAAGCCCGTCCTTGAAGATGTTGGGGCTCCAGCCGAGCAAAAGTCAATAGAAGATCTTGTGAAGATACCAATCAACGAAGACGGATCACGCTTCTTCTTGCTCGGTTCCGGCTTGACGGATGCCGAGCGTGATAAGCTGGTCCAATTCCTTAAAGATAATATTGAAGTATTCGCATGGACTCCTTACGAGATGCTTGGCATTGACCCACAGTTCATTCGGCATTCTCTCAATGTCTCCAAGTCTGCCAAACCTGTGATCCAGAAGCCAAGGCGTTCGGCAACTATCCACGCCGAGGCAGTCAATGAAGAAGTGGATAGACTCCTCGCAGTAGGGGCTATCAAGGGAGTTCAATACCCCACTTGGCTTGTGCTTACTCCGTAACCTAACCTCTTAGAAAGGCTTGCACCCGAGCATAGGGCTAGGTCGTTGATAGCATAAATACCGGAAGACCGGATCGTTCCCACAGAGAAATCTTCTTCAGCTTATTCGGATTAGAAGTAAAGTATGGAGTTTCGGCTTTCAAGCGGCCAACTTTGGTGTTTGATTCGAAAGATGGAATTAAACTTGGAAGTCAACTAGATTAAGGTGGTCGAGTCAAAAGGATCGATTTACCCATGACTTAGCCATTAAACGGTTTCTTCATCTAACTCATGTGTGGACCGAAACCGTCCGGATTCCACTAGAAGAATTAAAACTGAAGACTACTTGTAACTTGATTCAAAGCTCTAATTCAAATTGAACTCATTCAACGCAAGTGAGAGACGAAAAAGGATCGTTCGCACGCGTAAGATATATCAAGCTCGTAGCATGAGGCGATAGACTTCATTGATCAAAGAAGCCACCGACCTCATGATCAAAGCTAGAAATCATGGGTTTAATTCATTCAAAACTTTGAGATTAAGCTAAAGCTTAGGCGAAACCATTTAAACGACTAATCCATGGAGCAAACCTCACCTCGTGACTGAACCGATTAACTACTCACTCATAGCAAAATGACTAGAAACAAAGCTAGGAAGCGAAAACATAATTAACCGATAGAAACGGAAATAAACTTGATTTAGATAGAGATCTAGCTTGGGGCTACAACAATAATAAACGAGAAAACAATAAACGACTAAAACTTACAAGTGTTCTTGAAGGAAATGCTAGGAAAGCTTGAAAGACATTAATGGAGTTCTAAAATTTAAAAAGACTTAAAACTAACTATGAACTACTACTAAGAGAGAGAGAGAGGAGGTCCATATTTATACAAAAGGCCTTTCTCTCTCCTAAAAAGTCTGAAAATATCCCACAAAACCAGCCATTAAAAGAAAGTTTCCATAAATGGAAAGTCTGAAAAAGCAAAGAAAATATCTGCTGGAGACCAAGGTTATCGATACCTAAGGTAAAGGTATCGATAACTTCTTCAAAATCTTCCCCCGGAACAGACTGGTATCGATAACTTTAGATTGAGTTATCGGTACCCTACAGGCTGGAATCCTTCTGGACCAAAATAGGACAAATGGTATCGATACCCTTGTTGATGTTATCGATAACATTGTGAAATCTGCAGATTTTCAGGTAGGCTTCAGCTTCAGCAAACAGCTCCCAGCAACTTCACAGCTTTCAGCAAACATAATTACCTTTCTTTACTTTAATTTTATTTAATGAAAATAAGAAAGTACCCCCCATTTGGAAACAATGGCATTACCAGAATTTTAAGATTCCAATTAAATCAAAATGTCAACCCCCAGCTTTTAGTGTAAAATGGAAAACTGCACATTTTCCTCAAGACGAAATGGCTCAAAACATGACCTTGCTCTTTAAATAAAACCTTGTAACTTTGTAGTTACTCTTAGAAAAATTCAAGGATCAATTACCGCCATTTTTTATCTCGAAAATCGATACTTTTTCAGAAAGTCATTTTTCCATACTTAGACAGATTTTAAGGGGCCGACAGGGTCTTCGGGTACTTGGAAGCACTTGAGCTGTTCATGGCGTTGAACAACGCCTTATTTGCACGTTTTACCTGAAACACATGAAAACACACCTTACGTGCAGTAACGCTACAAAAGCTAAATAAACATAAGTAAAAGCAAGATAGAACGGGACTAGTCGCACCAAATATCTACAATATTGGGTGCTCATCACACCCCCCAACTTGAACTTTGCTAGTCCCTAGCAAACTATAACAAAACATATTTAACTAAGCTATGCAACCTTCCCAAAATTCAAGATACAAAAGTTATGCTCAACTACTACAACTAGGCAATAGTCCAAAAACACCCCTTCAAATTCGAGTATGTGCAATCCATGCACAAGCATGCCATGAACTAGAATGAAGAAATTATGCCATATTAGAACAATCAAGTATGCATGCACCACAACGAGTTTGAACTCAAAAACTCACAAGGGTACACTCTTATTCGACTTTTCACACATTAAGATACGAGATACATCCCATGACAAGCGCTAGCGAGGAATTGCAATAGCCAGAGACAAAAAGCTATGCATGCTATCAAAAGAGCGCTAAGAAAGGAAGGAAAGCTAATTATTCGACAAGTATGCACAACAAGGGACAAATCATACTCAAGAAGCAATAAATATCAATTATGCATCAAACGGAGTTAATTAGCGTACTAAAGATCAACGGAGGACTTTTATTAGCTTAAAACGACCTTGGATACAAAGAGAAAGGGACTACAAAAATGTAGTGGCCATATACTAGCATGGTTCATCTATCCCTTGGCCACTACCGACCCTAAACTACCCAAGGCATGACCACATAACGGCCAAACACCAAACAAAGTTACGAAAAATAAAGAAAAACTACTACCACCGACTCCACCACACGTTGACGTCATCCTCATCCGGCTCCTCTTGGTATTGAGCATCGAGCTCCCCCTTTCCATCGGACTCTTTCTCATCCGGAATGTAAGCTAGCCCGGAGGTCACACCAATCCTCTCATCATTGTAATCAACCCTCTTTCGAATATGCTTTTGCTCTTTTTTATAGCATTTCTTTGATTTTTTCTTTGAGGACAAGGGTTATTTGAATTGAGATTTGTAGTGAGAAAGATTGATGGGCCAAATTTGAGGGCTTTGGAGAGGGAGATGAAAATTTGGGGCTTTAGCTTTTGTAGTGGGAGAGGAGAGATAGGGAATCATGTACCAACTCTTCACCTTTTTACATCCCAACCACTTCTATCACATTCACACCACCCCCAAACCTCCTTTAGACATTGAAAAACACTTTCACGCAACCTTCCAAACATCCGGTTACCTAGGTTTGAACAATGGAAGAGACTCGGACTATGGTTCAAAAAAGGACGAGGTGACTCTTATGTGGTTTAATCAAACAAAAATGCCTTGAATCATTTCCTAAGTACGCCAACAACTCCAAAAAGATGCAAGAAAGATATATACACTACTCAAGCATGAACAAAAGATATTATTTACGCAAATGCGGAAAATGAGAACAAAAAGCATGGGATACTTCAAAAGTGAATCTCCACTCTAGCGAGGCACACTACTTAACTTGACTTTTAGGCTCAACTTGTTCATCAAAATTCATGTATATGCATATGACATGGATTAAAACACACAACCGAATTTGATGGGATACATGACTCTTGCCATTATCACAATTGAGCATATCTAAAGTATCTAACATACAAAATCACTACCAACACGGGAAGATTGCACAAAAATTTGAAAATTTTACCAAAAGCAGAAAAATGAGACAAGTCTCATGAACATATATATAACATATATATCCCTCCCCCCAACTTAAACGATGCTATGTCCTCATAGCATGAAGACAATAGAAATGAAATACAAGAGGGGGAGTAAACGTACCTTCCAACCAACTCTTCATGCGATTGAACGAGTCATACTTTTCTTCCCATTTCCCAAGCAAGAAACGGGTGGCTATACCAGACCATCAAAAGAGAAAAAGAAAAGAGAAAAAGAGAAGGAGAGAAAGAAAGAGTGTGCACGTTCAGCCACACGTGGGCTGCGAACATTTATCATACCATCAAAAGTTATTAAAATGAACATACCACTCAAATTTAAACTCCTTATCAAGAATTGAATTCGACCATGCCACAAGATAAGATACTTTGAGTAGCGCATTTGCCGAATTCGTTTCAAAAATTGAAGTTCAACCAAGTGCGCATTCCAAACTAAATTGATTTTCAGACTGTTGACAAAATCGACAATGTAAGCATGATAAAGAAAATCAAAGTCATCAACTCCAAGAAAATCAATCCGTTCTACGCCATCAAGATTCGAATTCTCAAGAGTAGGAGACCTACTCTTGGTCTCATATGCATTATCTTGCTCTTCCCACAAGGAGTCCATAAAAGGTTCCTCAATGAATTCGACTCCAACGAAGTCTTGCTTCGCACAAGTAGGAGACCAACAGTTGGTCTTAATCTTTTGGTCTCTCTCTCCTAACAAAGAGTACAAATAATCCACCTCCTCGTCCATTTCCTTAACAGTGAGTAATTTCCCCAATGAGTAGATACCACAAGGAGAGGACACTTGATCTATCGTGCTCACCACAAGAGCCGGTTCCTCACAAATAGGAGACCAACTGTTGGTCTCATCCACGGTCATCTCTTCAGCTATGAGATGTTTTTCCAACAGATCCTCACACAGAGGTAAGGACTCAATGGGAGGGGAGGACTCAAGGGGAGAGAGCTCATCATTCCCTCCAAACTCTGAGGAGTTTTCGGAATCCAAATCAGAATCGTCAAGAAAGATATGCCGCTCACTTGCATTTTCAACAGTATAAAAATAAACCCCAGTTTGCGAAGCTTTAGCCAAATGAGCAAAGTAATACAATGCTTCGGCGGGCGTTTTGTCCAAAAAATCTCCATTGCACATCACGTCTACGAAGTATTTACTCTTTCGAGAAAGTCCTTCATAAAAATAGTAAGCTTGTTGAAAATCGTCATAGACATGATGTGGGACTCCATAAAACAAACCTTTATATCTTTCCCAACATGCATAAAACGACTCATTCACTCTTTCAGCAAAAGTTTGAATTTGTTCCCTGAGATCCAGCCAATTGGAAATGGTCATACGACTTTTAAAAACATTGGCATCATGAGTGGCTATGCAAGAGGGTGTGAAAATTTGATTGGCACAAAGGTACTCCCGCAAAGTCTTGGGATAAGCATGGTCGGGATAAGAGTATTCCCACATAGGCATGGGGGCTATTTCCCCATTTGCCGCCTCTATTCTACTAGAAAGATAAGACATAAAGTAAACAGGCTAGAGGGGTTATGCCGCCACCTCTCTCAAAACAGTTCCATGGGGTTAAGCCACCACCACGTTATATAGACAAAAAAAGAAAAGGCAATTGATACGTACTCTAGCTTCGTTACACCTCAAATTTGATATGAAGATCGGTTAGAGGTATCCGCTAGACTATGTATAAGTTGCACAAAACAAAATAAAGCGGGATACTTACAATGGTTTGTCGAACCTCCAAATAAGCTAAAATAAGAGATCCCCGGCAACGGCGCCAAAATTTGCTTACTCCGCAACCTAACCTCTTAGAAAGGCTTGCACCCGAGCATAGGGCTAGGTCGTTGATAGCATAAATACCGGAAGACCGGATCGTTCCCACAGAGAAATCTTCTTCAACTTATTCGGATTAGAAGTAAAGTATGGAGTTTCGGCTTTCAAGCGGCCAACTTTGGTGTTTGATTCGAAAGATGGAATTAAACTTGGAAGTCAACTAGATTAAGGTGGTCGAGTCAAAAGGATCGATTTACCCATGACTTAGCCATTAAACGGTTTCTTCATCTAACTCATGTGTGGACCGAAACCGTCCGGATTCCACTAGAAGAATTAAAACTGAAGACTACTTGTAACTTGATTCAAAGCTCTAATTCAAATTGAACTCATTCAACGCAAGTGAGAGACGAAAAAGGATCGTTCGCACGCGTAAGATATATCAAGCTCGTAGCATGAGGCGATAGACTTCATTGATCAAAGAAGCCACCGACCTCATGATCAAAGCTAGAAATCATGGGTTTAATTCATTCAAAACTTTGAGATTAAGCTAAAGCTTAGGCGAAACCATTTAAACGACTAATCCATGGAGCAAACCTCACCTCGTGACCGAACCGATTAACTACTCACTCATAGCAAAATGACTAGAAACAAAGCTAGGAAGCGAAAACATAATTAACCGATAGAAACGGAAATAAACTTGATTTAGATAGAGATCTAGCTTGGGGCTACAACAATAATAAACGAGAAAACAGTAAACGACTAAAACTTACAAGTGTTCTTGAAGGAAATGCTAGGAAAGCTTGAAAGACATTAATGGAGTTCTAAAATTTAAAAAGACTTAAAACTAACTATGAACTACTACTAAGAGAGAGAGAGGAGGTCCATATTTATACAAAAGGCCTTTCTCTCTCCTAAAAAGTCTGAAAATATCCCACAAAACCAGCCATTAAAAGAAAGTTTCCATAAATGGAAAGTCTGAAAAAGCAAAGAAAATATCTGCTGGAGACCAAGGTTATCGATACCTAAGGTAAAGGTATCGATAACTTCTTCAAAATCTTCCCCCGGAACAGACTGGTATCGATAACTTTAGATTGAGTTATCGGTACCCTACAGGCTGGAATCCTTCTGGACCAAAATAGGACAAATGGTATCGATACCCTTGTTGATGTTATCGATAACATTGTGAAATCTGCAGATTTTCAGGTAGGCTTCAGCTTCAGCAAACAGCTCCCAGCAACTTCACAGCTCCTCAGCATCTTATTTTCATTCTCTAAATTTAAGTAAAGACTACATTTTAAACCTTTCTTTTACCTTTCTTTACTTTAATTTTATTTAATGAAAATAAGAAAGTACCCCCCATTTGGAAACAATGGCATTACCAGAATTTTAAGATTCCAATTAAATCAAAATGTCAACCCCCAGCTTTTAGTGTAAAATGGAAAACTGCACATTTTCCTCAAGACGAAATGGCTCAAAACATGACCTTGCTCTTTAAATAAAACCTTGTAACTTTGTAGTTACTCTTAGAAAAATTCAAGGATCAATTACCGCCATTTTTTATCTCGAAAATCGATACTTTTTCAGAAAGTCATTTTTCCATACTTAGACAGATTTTAAGGGGCCGACAGGGTCTTCGGGTACTTGGAAGCACTTGAGCTGTTCATGGCGTTGAACAACGCCTTATTTGCACGTTTTACCTGAAACACATGAAAACACACCTTACGTGCAGTAACGCTACAAAAGCTAAATAAACATAAGTAAAAGCAAGATAGAACGGGACTAGTCGCACCAAATATCTACAATATTGGGTGCTCATCACACCCCCCAACTTGAACTTTGCTAGTCCCTAGCAAACTATAACAAAACATATTTAACTAAGCTATGCAACCTTCCCAAAATTCAAGATACAAAAGTTATGCTCAACTACTACAACTAGGCAATAGTCCAAAAACACCCCTTCAAATTCGAGTATGTGCAATCCATGCACAAGCATGCCATGAACTAGAATGAAGAAATTATGCCATATTAGAACAATCAAGTATGCATGCACCACAACGAGTTTGAACTCAAAAACTCACAAGGGTACACTCTTATTCGACTTTTCACACATTAAGATACGAGATACATCCCATGACAAGCGCTAGCGAGGAATTGCAATAGCCAGAGACAAAAAGCTATGCATGCTATCAAAAGAGCGCTAAGAAAGGAAGGAAAGCTAATTATTCGACAAGTATGCACAACAAGGGACAAATCATACTCAAGAAGCAATAAATATCAATTATGCATCAAACGGAGTTAATTAGCGTACTAAAGATCAACGGAGGACTTTTATTAGCTTAAAACGACCTTGGATACAAAGAGAAAGGGACTACAAAAATGTAGTGGCCATATACTAGCATGGTTCATCTATCCCTTGGCCACTACCGACCCTAAACTACCCAAGGCATGACCACATAACGGCCAAACACCAAACAAAGTTACGAAAAATAAAGAAAAACTACTACCACCGACTCCACCACACGTTGACGTCATCCTCATCCGGCTCCTCTTGGTATTGAGCATCGAGCTCCCCCTTTCCATCGGACTCTTTCTCATCCGGAATGTAAGCTAGCCCGGAGGTCACACCAATCCTCTCATCATTGTAATCAACCCTCTTTCGAATATGCTTTTGCTCTTTTTTATAGCATTTCTTTGATTTTTTCTTTGAGGACAAGGGTTATTTGAATTGAGATTTGTAGTGAGAAAGATTGATGGGCCAAATTTGAGGGCTTTGGAGAGGGAGATGAAAATTTGGGGCTTTAGCTTTTGTAGTGGGAGAGGAGAGATAGGGAATCATGTACCAACTCTTCACCTTTTTACATCCCAACCACTTCTATCACATTCACACCACCCCCAAACCTCCTTTAGACATTGAAAAACACTTTCACGCAACCTTCCAAACATCCGGTTACCTAGGTTTGAACAATGGAAGAGACTCGGACTATGGTTCAAAAAAGGACGAGGTGACTCTTATGTGGTTTAATCAAACAAAAATGCCTTGAATCATTTCCTAAGTACGCCAACAACTCCAAAAAGATGCAAGAAAGATATATACACTACTCAAGCATGAACAAAAGATATTATTTACGCAAATGCGGAAAATGAGAACAAAAAGCATGGGATACTTCAAAAGTGAATCTCCACTCTAGCGAGGCACACTACTTAACTTGACTTTTAGGCTCAACTTGTTCATCAAAATTCATGTATATGCATATGACATGGATTAAAACACACAACCGAATTTGATGGGATACATGACTCTTGCCATTATCACAATTGAGCATATCTAAAGTATCTAACATACAAAATCACTACCAACACGGGAAGATTGCACAAAAATTTGAAAATTTTACCAAAAGCAGAAAAATGAGACAAGTCTCATGAACATATATATAACATATATATCCCTCCCCCCAACTTAAACGATGCTATGTCCTCATAGCATGAAGACAATAGAAATGAAATACAAGAGGGGGAGTAAACGTACCTTCCAACCAACTCTTCATGCGATTGAACGAGTCATACTTTTCTTCCCATTTCCCAAGCAAGAAACGGGTGGCTATACCAGACCATCAAAAGAGAAAAAGAAAAGAGAAAAAGAGAAGGAGAGAAAGAAAGAGTGTGCACGTTCAGCCACACGTGGGCTGCGAACATTTATCATACCATCAAAAGTTATTAAAATGAACATACCACTCAAATTTAAACTCCTTATCAAGAATTGAATTCGACCATGCCACAAGATAAGATACTTTGAGTAGCGCATTTGCCGAATTCGTTTCAAAAATTGAAGTTCAACCAAGTGCGCATTCCAAACTAAATTGATTTTCAGACTGTTGACAAAATCGACAATGTAAGCATGATAAAGAAAATCAAAGTCATCAACTCCAAGAAAATCAATCCGTTCTACGCCATCAAGATTCGAATTCTCAAGAGTAGGAGACCTACTCTTGGTCTCATATGCATTATCTTGCTCTTCCCACAAGGAGTCCATAAAAGGTTCCTCAATGAATTCGACTCCAACGAAGTCTTGCTTCGCACAAGTAGGAGACCAACAGTTGGTCTTAATCTTTTGGTCTCTCTCTCCTAACAAAGAGTACAAATAATCCACCTCCTCGTCCATTTCCTTAACAGTGAGTAATTTCCCCAATGAGTAGATACCACAAGGAGAGGACACTTGATCTATCGTGCTCACCACAAGAGCCGGTTCCTCACAAATAGGAGACCAACTGTTGGTCTCATCCACGGTCATCTCTTCAGCTATGAGATGTTTTTCCAACAGATCCTCACACAGAGGTAAGGACTCAATGGGAGGGGAGGACTCAAGGGGAGAGAGCTCATCATTCCCTCCAAACTCTGAGGAGTTTTCGGAATCCAAATCAGAATCGTCAAGAAAGATATGCCGCTCACTTGCATTTTCAACAGTATAAAAATAAACCCCAGTTTGCGAAGCTTTAGCCAAATGAGCAAAGTAATACAATGCTTCGGCGGGCGTTTTGTCCAAAAAATCTCCATTGCACATCACGTCTACGAAGTATTTACTCTTTCGAGAAAGTCCTTCATAAAAATAGTAAGCTTGTTGAAAATCGTCATAGACATGATGTGGGACTCCATAAAACAAACCTTTATATCTTTCCCAACATGCATAAAACGACTCATTCACTCTTTCAGCAAAAGTTTGAATTTGTTCCCTGAGATCCAGCCAATTGGAAATGGTCATACGACTTTTAAAAACATTGGCATCATGAGTGGCTATGCAAGAGGGTGTGAAAATTTGATTGGCACAAAGGTACTCCCGCAAAGTCTTGGGATAAGCATGGTCGGGATAAGAGTATTCCCACATAGGCATGGGGGCTATTTCCCCATTTGCCGCCTCTATTCTACTAGAAAGATAAGACATAAAGTAAACAGGCTAGAGGGGTTATGCCGCCACCTCTCTCAAAACAGTTCCATGGGGTTAAGCCACCACCACGTTATATAGACAAAAAAAGAAAAGGCAATTGATACGTACTCTAGCTTCGTTACACCTCAAATTTGATATGAAGATCGGTTAGAGGTATCCGCTAGACTATGTATAAGTTGCACAAAACAAAATAAAGCGGGATACTTACAATGGTTTGTCGAACCTCCAAATAAGCTAAAATAAGAGATCCCCGGCAACGGCGCCAAAATTTGCTTACTCCGCAACCTAACCTCTTAGAAAGGCTTGCACCCGAGCATAGGGCTAGGTCGTTGATAGCATAAATACCGGAAGACCGGATCGTTCCCACAGAGAAATCTTCTTCAGCTTATTCGGATTAGAAGTAAAGTATGGAGTTTCGGCTTTCAAGCGGCCAACTTTGGTGTTTGATTCGAAAGATGGAATTAAACTTGGAAGTCAACTAGATTAAGGTGGTCGAGTCAAAAGGATCGATTTACCCATGACTTAGCCATTAAACGGTTTCTTCATCTAACTCATGTGTGGACCGAAACCGTCCGGATTCCACTAGAAGAATTAAAACTGAAGACTACTTGTAACTTGATTCAAAGCTCTAATTCAAATTGAACTCATTCAACGCAAGTGAGAGACGAAAAAGGATCGTTCGCACGCGTAAGATATATCAAGCTCGTAGCATGAGGCGATAGACTTCATTGATCAAAGAAGCCACCGACCTCATGATCAAAGCTAGAAATCATGGGTTTAATTCATTCAAAACTTTGAGATTAAGCTAAAGCTTAGGCGAAACCATTTAAACGACTAATCCATGGAGCAAACCTCACCTCGTGACCGAACCGATTAACTACTCACTCATAGCAAAATGACTAGAAACAAAGCTAGGAAGCGAAAACATAATTAACCGATAGAAACGGAAATAAACTTGATTTAGATAGAGATCTAGATTTTGGCTAAAACAATAATAAACGAGAAAACAGTAAACGACTAAAACTTACAAGTGTTATTGAAGGAAATGCTAGGAAAGCTTGAAAGACATTAATGGAGTTCTAAAATTTAAATAGACTTAAAACTAACTATGAACTACTACTAAGAGAGAGAGAGGAGGTCCATATTTATACAAAAGGCCTTTCTCTCTCCTAAAAAGTCTGAAAATATCCCACAAAACCAGCCATTAAAAGAAAGTTTCCATAAATGGAAAGTCTGAAAAAGCAAAGAAAATATCTGCTGGAGACCAAGGTTATCGATACCTAAGGTAAAGGTATCGATAACTTCTTCAAAATCTTCCCCCGGAACAGACTGGTATCGATAACTTTAGATTGAGTTATCGGTACCCTACAGGCTGGAATCCTTCTGGACCAAAATAGGACAAATGGTATCGATACCCTTGTTGATGTTATCGATAACATTGTGAAATCTGCAGATTTTCAGGTAGGCTTCAGCTTCAGCAAACAGCTCCCAGCAACTTCACAGCTCCTCAGCATCTTATTTTCATTCTCTAAATTTAAGTAAAGACTACATTTTAAACCTTTCTTTTACCTTTCTTTACTTTAATTTTATTTAATGAAAATAAGAAAGTACCCCCCATTTGGAAACAATGGCATTACCAGAATTTTAAGATTCCAATTAAATCAAAATGTCAACCCCCAGCTTTTAGTGTAAAATGGAAAACTGCACATTTTCCTCAAGACGAAATGGCTCAAAACATGACCTTGCTCTTTAAATAAAACCTTGTAACTTTGTAGTTACTCTTAGAAAAATTCAAGGATCAATTACCGCCATTTTTTATCTCGAAAATCGATACTTTTTCAGAAAGTCATTTTTCCATACTTAGACAGATTTTAAGGGGCCGACAGGGTCTTCGGGTACTTGGAAGCACTTGAGCTGTTCATGGCGTTGAACAACGCCTTATTTGCACGTTTTACCTGAAACACATGAAAACACACCTTACGTGCAGTAACGCTACAAAAGCTAAATAAACATAAGTAAAAGCAAGATAGAACGGGACTAGTCGCACCAAATATCTACAATATTGGGTGCTCATCAGCTTGCCAATCCAGTGGTGGTAAAGAAGAAAAACGGGAAGTAGAGGGTCTGCGTGGACTACACCAATTTGAATGACGCTTGTCCAAAGGACTGCCTCCCTCTCCCCAAGATAGACCAACTGGTGGATTCAACAGCAGTTCACGCTCGGTTAAGCTTCATGGACGCTTATAGAGGTTATCACCAGATAGCAATGGACCCCGAAGACATGGAGAAAACAGCCTTCATCACCCCCAAGGGTCTATTCTGCTACCTTGTGATGCCCTTCGGCCTAAAAAACGCTGGAGCCACATTCCAAAGAATGGTATATCTGCTCTTCGGCCTGCTAATCGGAGAGATTATGAGGCTTATATCGACGACACGGTCGTGAAAAGTCTTAAGGCAGAAAACCATCTAGCTCACCTCGCCGAAGTGTTTGAAATTTTGAAGAAGTTCAAGTTACGCATTAATGCTGAAAAATGCGCCTTCGGCGTCGGCTCAGGAAAATTCCTCGGATACCTAGTAACTCGAAGATGGATTGAGGCCGACCCAAACCAGATCTCGGCAATGCAGCAATTGAAGGCTCCCTCAACTCCTCGGGAGATACAGAAGCTAACGGGCATGGCCACAGCCCTTTACAGATTCATCAGTCGCTCCTCGGATAAATGCCACGTCTTCTTCCAAACCTTAAAGAAGCAAAGGCGACGGAGCTTCAAATGGACAAAAGATTGTGACACGGCACTTGATGAACTCAAAGCATATCTCGGTTTGGCTCCACTCCTCGTCAAGCCGAAGCCCTTTGAGACTCTGTACCTGTACCTTGCTATTTCACCACACGCCGTCAGCTTGGCCCTTGTCCGACGTGAAGGTCTTGAAGACCAGCCTATCTACTTCGCCAGCCGAACGTTGCTTCCGGCCCAAACGAGATACTTGCCTTTGGAAAAACTTCTGCTTGCTTTGGTAACGGCAGCTCGGAAGCTCCTTCCTTACTTCCAAGAGCATCCAATTATCGTCCTCATAGAATTCCCACTGAAGAACCTCCTTCGGAAGGTGGATCTCTCAAGCCGAGTCTCCCAATGGGCCGTTGAGTTGCTCAACTTTGACATTCATTTTGAGCCTTGAATAGCAATAAAGGCACAAGTTTTAGCCGACTTCATCGCTGAATTCAATCTTGAAAGCCCCGACGACGAAGCTCTGCTTCGGCCAGATTATGGAATGTTGGAGCAGCATGAGGCTCGAAAAACATGGAACCTTTTCAGCGGTGACGTATGGAAGCTCCATGTCGATGGCGCATCAAACAGCAACGGCGTAGGTGCAGGAGTTGTCCTCATCACTCCCTACGGTGTGTTGCACGAAAGTGCTATCACGATCAACTTCCCAACAACAAACAACGAAGCTGAGTATGAAGCCTTATTGGCTGGTCTTCGAGTAGCCGCAAAATTACAAGTCGAAGACCTCCACGTCTTTTGCGATTCACAATTGATCGTTAATCAGGTAACTGGAGACTACGAAGCTCGGGACCCAAGAATGCTGAAGTATCAAGCTACGGCATTAGAACTTATCCGACAATTCAAAGGGTTCCATATCGAACAGATCAACAGGGAAAACAATGCTCACGCCGACGCTCTCGCTAGTCTGGCCTCGGCTAGCAAGGCCTCCGAATACAGAAACATTAGCCTCGGAGAAGTTGACGAACCAAGCTTTAAAGCTCCAGCTGAGATTCTTAACATCGCTCTCGGCCCCAGTTGGATGGACGAGATTGTTGCTTTTCTCAAGCACGACACACTCCCCTCGGATAAAAAGGAAGCTCACCGAGTCCGAAGCAAGTCGGCCTACTACTGGATTTCTGAAAACGGTCAGCTTTACAGAAAGAGTTTTACGGGGCCGTACCTTCGTGTCATCCATCCTATTGAGGTTCCTACGATACTGGCCGAGCTTCACTCAGGTAGCTGTGGCTGCCATTCGGGTGGCCGCTCCCTTTGTCAACGAGCTCTAAGTCAAGGATATTTCTGGAAAGGAATGAAGAAGGACTGTGAAGAGGTGGTCAAGAAGTGCAAGCCATGTCAGCTGTTCTCCCCTATTCCAAAGCAACCTGCTCAAGCTCTCAAACCTATCACCAGCCCTTGGCCTTTTGCTCAATGGGGCTTGGACATAGTCGGAAAACTCCCAACTGCCCCTGGGGGCTTCAAGTTTCTGATAACAGCAACGGACTACTTTTCAAAATGGGTAGAGGCCGAGTCTCTTGTTACCACAACCGAGGTAGACGTTCGGCGATTCGTTTGGCGAAACATAGTAACACGATTCGGGGTACCCTACACAATCGTCTCGGATAACGGTTCTCAGTTCGTCGGCAAAGAACTGACTGGACTTTGCGCAGAATTCAGGATTCAATTCTTCAACTCTACTCCATCATACCCCCAAGGCAATGGCCAAGCCAAGGCTACCAACAAGACCGTCTGCGCCAGTATTAAACGTCGGCTTGACTCCAAAAGAGGAAGATGGGCCGAAGAGCTGCCCCAAGTCCTTTGGGCCTACCGCTCCACTCCAAGACGCTCCACAGGCCAAACTCCATTTGCAATGGCCTTCGGCATGAAGGCTGTAATTCCACTCGAATCAAGGTTCCCAACTCTTCGAACCGAGACCTTTGATCCACAAAGTAACGATGAGGCAGTAGCCACCAAGCTTGTTCTAGCCGAAGAAAAGAGGGATGATACCCAGCTCAAGCTCGCCAGTTATCAGTAGGAGGTTGCTCGGGGCTACAACCGAAACGTTCGGCTAAAGAAATTCAGACCAGACGATCGGGTTTGGAGGAAGGTTGTCCGTGCAAGTCAGAAAATAAAATTCAAGCATAATTGGGAAGGTCCTTACAGAGTGATTAAGGAAGTCGGCAACGGTTCGTACAAATTGGAAGACAAAAATGGAAGAGAAATCGAGAACCCTTGGAATGCTCTCAACCTCAGGAAAGCTTACCTTTGAAGTGCTACTCGGCCTAAGCTAGTCTCGGCTTCTATCTGTTTTTACTTAGAAAAATTTGTACTAAGTGTTGAACACATCGTTATTTTAATGAGAAGCACTATCTACTTTCCGAAGCTACAGTTCCACTTTTTGTACTCTTATCAATATCATTTGACTACGGTCACCCAGCTCGATTTTTTAGCCATCGGACCTAAAAATCCACAACACCGCCTTGGCTCGGACGATTTGACGTTCGGCCAATCCGGATCATTGAACCTATCGGTTTATTTTTGGTCGGCTAAAAGTTCATATTCTGACTTGAACAAAAAGCCACATTCAACATTTACTCGGCTTTTTATTTTCGTATACGACTGGCATTTGAACCGAGTCCAATACCAAAATAGGGGCTATCAGTGGGTAAATGGTTAGACAAGGGTTAAAACCCTCGGTGAAATCATCACGAATACTTATAAGGCACAAAACAGAAATATTCGAACATCGAGACAAGCAAACACATGCAAAAAAAAATTCTAAGGCATGGAAAACAGAGAATGTTTTAAGCAAAACCTAGCAAGGAGGTACGGCTCGGTAAATCGTTCGGCGCCGTCCCCCTTCGAACTATTACAAACAAAATTCAAAAGAAGTTCAAAAGTACTTAAAGGAAGCAGAGACTAAGTGGGATTACTGAAAAAACAACTAAGTCAAACAGCTTCCTCATGGCCTTCGGCTTCGGCTGCTTTGTCCTGCTTCTCGCCTTCAGCTGGCTTCTCCAACCCAGAAGCCTCGGCCATTACCTCATCTTCATCTTCCTCTGGAGGAAGTGGCGCACATTCTTCTTCGGAGTAAGGTAACTCTAGGTCAGGAACAACAGGCTCCGGCAGCTGCTTCAGAAAACCTAACTCGGGCTGAATCACCATTACTCTAGCCATCGCCTCGGCTCCTACGGCATATCTGAGCCTGTAGAAATCTGGAAGCCGAACCTCCAGCTCGTCGTTCACCATCTTGTGAGCCGTTTGCGTATACTCCAGAGCAGCCCGCTGGATCTCGGCTTCATAACCCTTAGCATAGGCTTGCCGTAGCTTTTCCTTCTCCTTCTCCTTCAACTTCTTCACCTCGGCTTCGGCGGAAGAAGCAGCAGCTTTTGCGTCGGCAAGCTCCTTTTTCAGCTTCTCAACTTCAGCGTCGGTCTCTTTCAGTTGTGACTCCGAGATCTTGAACTTGGCTCGGAAATTATCCCTGTCGATTCTGTAGCGTTCACGCTCGGCGGAGACTTTGCTCGCCTTGTCGTACGCCTTCAGAGCAGCCTGGCCAGCCTGAAGAAAAATAACAAGTCACAACTATGGAGCAAACACTTAAAGAAAGAAATCACAAAGATTGAGTAAAAAGAGCCATACCTGCACGAGATGGGAGCACATCTCGCCGAGCCCTGGGAGTAGGTCGGTGGGGACTTGATCATAGTCCCTTGGGAGGGCCAGCCCCCTCAGCAGGGTGACCGCCAGATTCGGCTCCTCCTTGATTGAGTCTTTAAGAAGTAGCACCCTCCCATCAGCCATCGTATAAGGTGGGCTGAATGGATGTTGAACTTCAGCCTTGGCCACAGCGCCAGTCAGATCGACGTGGCTCTCAGTTGGATGACCCAAGTCTTTCGGTGGAGAGGGTCGGTGACCTTCGGATGGGGCGGATAGGGAGACGTTTGGCGGAGGGATGTCCTCCGAAAGCTTCTGTCTCTTCTCCTTTTGCTGCTGCTGTTGGTCTGGAGCGCTTCGGCCCCGCGCAGGGTTCACGGTTTTGGACGGGATAACGGGCCTCGGAATATTTCTTCTCGACATCTCTTCTGCTGTTGGCTCGTGAATCTGAAGGGGAACGTTGAAGCCTGGGATTGGTGGCTCAAAAACGTCCTCGGATCCAAGCGGGGTAAGCCACTCCTCGGCCGTATACCCAATCTTCGGCAGCCTCACCCCTCGTTGACGTTTCTGGCGTGGTCCCTCGGTATTAGACGGTGCCCCTTCTTCTTTTGGCTCACTGCTTGGTTCGGTTTACTCGTCCCCTTCGGTTTCATTACACCGCTCGGTTCGCCGTCCTTTTTCTTCTCCTTCTTCTTCAATACACCCTTGTATGAGGGCTTGTAGTCCAGAAGAGTTGGGGCGTGTTGGCAGATCTGTGCACGCAGCGTGTCACAAGCCTTCTCCTGAGCTGTGGAATTCAAGGTTTTCGAGATTGGGCTGAGCTCTGCAAATAAGGTATTTACGACGAATGAAGATTTCAGTCATAAAGAAGATAGAAAAAATCAATACATCATGAAGAAAAGAATCTATTTCAACAACCTCTTGTGTCATTGAATCTGGGGATAGCATGCCGACGGTGAATCCCGCCGAACTCGAATTTCCCTCGGATCTCAAGGAAGATGTTGGCCCATTTGTCAGTATCAGAAAGCCCTTCTATGAAGGACTCCTTCTTGGGGCGAGTCGTAAAGAATCGGCGGCCAGATTTGCCATGCCGAGACATTGTATACACATGAAATAGGTCAGTCGGCTTGAAATCCAGATCCTGGCTCTCGACCAAGGCAATTACCGACATGATTATTCGGTAACTATTGATCGCGAGTTGGTGAGGGCACATGCTGTATTTCCAAGGAATCTCCCTAAGGAAGGGGTGGACTAGGAACCGAAGCCCCGCCTCGCATATGGCCATCAAGGGCACGGTGATATGCTCCGAGCGGTCCTCCCTTTTGGCTTTAATATCGTCACTCCTTACTCGGTGGAGAAAGACGTCGGCTGGAACGTTGTACTTCTTGCGGAACGCCTTATACTCCCTAGCACTACCAGAGAAGTAATGGGCATATGGACAAATGAGGCCCTTATCGAAGAGGTCGTCGTCACTCGGTGCCGAAGTCGAAGCCCCGGCACCAGACGTGAACCTCGATTCAGCCTCATGTCCCATTTGGGGCTCGGTGTCAGATTCGGTCTCTGGTGTGAAGTTAATTTCTGGTTCGGTGGCGTAATCTTCGGCCGCGTACTCATAATCTCTCTCGGCGTTAAAGTCATCGGATACTGGAGAAGTTGCCGACATCCTGGTAGAAATGGAGTCAGTGGCTCGGTCTCGGTTTCTATGGCGCTCAAGAAGTGTGGAGATCAGCTGTCACTCGGATTCGGTTTCCGAATGTTCCGAGTCGGAGGAAATTTCGATGACCTCATGAGCCAGACCTAGAAGAAAGAAAGAAACAAAGAAAATAAGATGCCAAACACCCGCGTCGACGAAAGAAGAAAACAAAGAGATTCGGAAAACTATAGGCTCACGAGTCATCTTTGGTTCCTAATTTGGTTCGGCACTCTCAGGAGTCAACTCGACGGTCGGTTGGAACATCAAGAAGGTTGACGTTCGGCCACCTAAGCTATCAGAAGACAAGGCTCGACTAAAATTCCAAACACCTCTGTTGAGGCTCGGAAGAACAGGTTGAGTCTGGGGATGAACACACTGTTCATCCCAGCATTCGCTATTCCTATAAAGCAGAAAATACCCCCAAATCGCCCCAGAAACCCAGAAAAAGCGTGAGAAAATCAAGATAAAAGAAGGGCGAAGTAAATCGATCACTTACTTGGAGGATTTACAGCTTGAATCAAATCTGGATCTGGAAAATCTGGAGTGAGATCGAGGGATGGAACGGAGGGTTTTAGAGAGAGAGGCTCTGGATTGAAGAGAGAGAAAGTGCAGAAGACTTTCTCTCTCCTCGCCCTCTGCTACTTATAAGGGATGGAGGCGTTTCGAATTTCCCGCGCAATCATTACACCGCCGAACCGTTGGCCAACAGGAGTTGGACACGTGGCCATCTCCTTCCCGCATGCGTTCTGAAACCGTCCCTTCGCCTGCCAAGGCGTCCTTTCAACTGACACAGCCCTTCGTCGTTCAACATCTGTCAAATTACCGTTGGGGCTCGGATTGTGTCGTTGCAGCATCCTAAGAAGACCCTCGGCTGGGGCTTGGGCTTGGCCTAGCCGGACGTCAATCCCTACCAACTAAAAAGAGCATCGGCAGGAATTGAGGGGCTATTGTAGCAGGCCGAGTCAGAAGGTTCGGGCCACACCGAACGTATACCGAGCCACCTGACCGACGGTTCAACTTGCTCCGAGGCGACGACCTACGCCTCGGCTAGCCGACGGTCGAATACCGCTATCTCAGTCGAGTCTCGCCGTCACAACTCGCTTGGCTCATCGACTCTCTGACAGTCGGTTATCACATTCGGTCCTGAACGGATGTAGGGGCCAGGGATCAAGCTCACCCACGTGGGAGTGCCACCGTGGCCATGATGACGACTATGACATCAGTCGAACGGTTATCAGGGTGATGATGGGAACACGTGAAGAAGCCAGCTCACCCTCTAAAACGGTTACAAAACCCTAAAGTGAAATATGGGTGGCGTAAGCCGACGTGTGGCAAGCATTGGCATAACCTTGAAGGCCAAGCTAGGACTCCCTATAAATACATTGTTATACCTTCCTGAGAGAGGTACGTTTTTTGACACAACCCAAAATCCCTAGTCTCTGATCCTTCATTTCTTTAGCAAGTGTTCTGATTCTTGCACCGGAGGGCCATCCCGGAAAGCCTCCGGTGTGGTCTTTTAGTCGTGCTCTCTTTTGCAGGACACTGAAGGATTAGGAACTGGACTCGAATCCCAGAACGAAGAGGAGCGAACCATCCTGATCGGAGCCCCACACCAGGTCTATGTGAATTCGAGCTCTGCGGGATAACATTGCTAAGGAAGACGGTCACCATATGGCAAGTCCCAGTAAACGCAGGGCTGATAGACAAAAATCACGGCTAACGAATCTTGTTGATGCCCAATCTGTTCAAGCATCCAAACCATATGCAACGCATAAACGCAAACGAGTGCATACCATTGAAGACAGTTTGCACCGAACCTCATGTGTTCCGCGCATTGCAGCGTTGTGTGATACACTAATGCTAGATTTTGGACACATGAACTATCCATGATATGCCCAATCTATTCAGGTATTCAACCCATACGCAAGGCATCAGCGCAAATGAGTGCATACATTTGAAGTTAGTTGCAGCGATCCTGATCATTTGTTCTACACACCACAGCGTCGTATGATCCGCTAGTATCCTTTTTTCTGCTTGTGTCTAATGGTTTTTTTTGCAGGTTTTGACAGATCCTTATTCATGAATGCGTTTTCGTTGCATCTGTTTCCAACCTTATGTTTGTGTTGCTTCTACTTTATTTAGGGCAGTTATTTGTGTTCAGTTCACTTGTAATCTGTAAATTGTTATTTCATTCATATCAATGCATTTCTATCGTGTTTCCAAAAAAAAGGAAAACATTGATGGAATTTTACTCAACGTACATAAATGACTTTGCTGGTGGTCCCATTTTGACCTCGTGAATGCATGTCATAATTAATAAGAAATTCCTTCTTCACACAAAGTTAAAGACCTGCTTTCCGACCCAAGTTGAATCACCTCAATCCGATTACTTAGAAGAAAGTTGTGCTGAAATTATCAGAAGCTGTTCAGATTTAATTCCAACTCGGAATTCAATATTCGAACTCTCGATTTTTCTAAAAATCTTTCCAACTGCCAAAGGATACAGACAACACTCCTCATCAACCCTCACTCCCCAACTAGCCAGTCTATCACAAGCACTCAACTTCACACCATTTGAAGGAAAAAAAGATCGAGCAATTTGGGACGGAGGAAGTATATATGTGACTAATTTTAATACAGGAATCACGAGGAGAGCGAGATAAGGTACTATAGAACAGACATACCACTAACATAATCTCCGGCCATTCAAAATCACAAAGCTTTCAAACTCCCTTGCATTAGGAGCTTTGAAATTACAATCAGAAAAAAGACCCAAGGAACATATAACATTGCAGCTAGAAAACACAATTTGTCTCATAGAGTTACAACACGAAACAATCAAACAGTAAATTCTTGCTTTCGAACTAGAGATATAGTGGTGCAATCGAGAAATATCTACATTATTGAAACACACAGAAAAGACCAATCACTTCACTTCTAGATAGCGAAGTCCCACATTGCCTCACCCGAATTAAGCGTGCTGTTTATCCGGCGTGGACTCAACTGAATTATCCTCATTCTCACCTGAAAGCTCCTCGAGCGATTTCCCATTGGGCTCTGGGACGAGAAAAGTAAACATCACTCCGAAGAGAGACACAAAACCGAGCACAATTAAGGCCGTCCCTAATAGCCTAAAGCTCTGCCAGGAGGTGGCCGACATGTTGCGGTGAAACCCACCGCACCAGTGGCCCGAGCTATCACGGACAAGGCCTCCCGTTGAGGTATATCCGTTTGAAATGTCGAGTGCCCCATCCATGTTGAGTTTAAAGAAGTGCAATGGAGGAGGGGTCCAACTGACAAGGATTGAACTCCGGCGTTTGGGGGTGGAATTGTTGACAGTGAATTCCCATTCCATGGACTTTGCCAAAATTTGCTTGCCAACCTGGTAGACTTGATCTGGACGGGAGTTGGAATTACTTTCAAAGAGTCCCTCATTGCGGTGGCGCCAAATAAACCAGCACGCAAAAGGAAAGATGGTGCGCCAGCTTGCTCCACAGGGATGGTTACCAGAGGTATTGAGGTTATCGCGAAGCCAAGTGGCAAAGGGGGAGGTTTGGGAAGTGATGGGAAAATTAAGGAAGCCCTAAATGCTGGACACACGTGAGCAGTCCCGCATGACGTGCGAGTAGGATTCTGGGGTAAGGTCACACCAAGCACAGAAAGGAGAGGGGCAAATGTAACGAGAGTGGAGAATGTCACGCGTAGGGAGACGGAGTTGGGCTAGGAGCCAAAAAAAGTGTTGAATTCTGGGGGTGCAAGGGAGTTTCCAAACCCAAGACCAAGAGGTAAAGGGGGCGGTTGGGGTGTTCAAGGTGAGGAAGTTATAAGCAGATTTGGAAGTGAACTCTCCGGAGCACGAGAGATTCCAGATAAGGCGGTCGGAGCGAGGTGAGAACCATTGGATATTGGTGCTAAGAATCTTGTCAAGATGAGGAGAAGGGAGGGCGAAGGAGATTGGGTTAAGATTCCAAGAGAAGCAGTCCCAACAGTCGCGGACCAAGACTTCATCTTCTTTCCAGAAGATACTGAAGCCCAAGCCTCGCTCAACAATCCAAATGCTGAGGCATACCAGGTCTATGCGAATTCAAGCTCTGCGGGATAACATTGCTAAGGAAGACGGTCACCATATGGCAAGTCCCAGCAAACGCAGGACTGATAGACAAAAATCACGGCTAACGAATCTTGTTGATGCCCAATCTGTTCAAGCATCCAAACCATATGCAACGCATAAACGCAAACGAGTGCATACCATTGAAGACAGTTGCACCGAACCTCATGTGTTCCGCACATTGCAGCATTGTGTGATACACTAATGCTAGATTTTGGACACATGAACTATCCATGATATGCCCAATCTGTTCAGGTATTCAACCCATACGCAAGGCATCAGCGCAAATGAGTGCATACATTTGAAGTTAGTTGCAGTGATCCTAATCATTTGTTCTTCACACTGCAGCGTCGTATGATCCGCTAGTATCCTTTTTTCTGCTCGTGTCTAATGGTTTTTTTTGCAGGTTCTGGCAGATCCTTATTCATGAATGCGTTTTCATTGCATCTGTTTCCAACCTTCTGTTTGCGTTGCTTCTACTTTATTTAGGGCAGTTATTTGTGTTCAGTTCACTTGTAATCTGTAAATTGTTATTTCATTCATATCAATGCATTTCTATTGTGTTTTCAAAAAAAAGGGAAACATTGATGGAATTTTACTCAACGTACACATATGACTTTGCTGGTCGTCCCATTTTGACCTCGTGAATGCATGTCATAATAAGAAATTCCTTCTTCACACAAAGTTAAAGACCAGCTTTCCGACCCAAGTTGAATCACCTCAATCCGATTACTTAGAAGAAAGTTGTGCTGAAATTATCAGAAGCTGCCCAGATTTAATTCCAACTCGGATTTCAATATTCGAACTCTTGATTTTTCTAAAAATCTTTCCAACTGCCGAAGGATACAGACAACACTTCTCATCAACCCTCACTCCCCAACTAGCCAGTCTATCACAAGCACTCAACTTCACACTATTTGAAGAAAAAAAGATCGAGCAATTTGGGACGGAGGAAGTATATATGTGACTAATTTTCTAGACATTCACTTGCTAACAATACAGGAGTCACGAGGAGAGCGAGATAAGGTACCGTAGAACAGACATACCACTAACATATATAATCTCCATTCAAAATCACAAAAGCTTTCAAACTCCCTTGCATTAGTAGCTTTGAAATTACAATCAGAAAAAAGACCCAAGGAACATATAACATTGCAGCTAGAAAACACAATTTGTCTCATAGAGTTACAACATGAAACAATCAAACAGTAAATTCTGTAAATTGCTTTTGAACTAGAGATATAGTGGTGGAATCGAGAAATATCTACATTATTGAAACACACAGAAAGACCAATTTTCTTCACTTTCAAATAGCTTGATGTGAAGTCCCACGTTACCTCTCCCGAATTAAACAGGCGCCGTCCAGTTATAAGCGCCCTGTTTGTCCGGCGTGGACTCCTCAGCTGCATCAATTGTGTCATCCTCATTCTCACCTGACATTTCCTCGAGCGATTTCCCGTTGGCCTCCGGGACGAGGAAAGTAAATCCCATTCCGAGGAGAGACACAAAACCCATCACAATTAGTGAGTACTTTACACCGATACCCTTGGGGTACCCTGCATCATCCTCAGAGACATTATCGGACTCGGACGCATACAAAAACCCAAACGCCCCAACAATGGCACCCGCCTTTCCTGCTGCAGCCGATATTCCGTGGCAAGTGGACCTAAGTCGGGCCGGAAAGATCTCCGCCGGCACTACAAATGTTGTGGCATTTGGCCCGAAATTGGAAAAGAAAAACGTGAGGGAGTACATTATGATGAATGGAACCTTATGCAATGTCCAGTGATGGAAAGGTAGTCCGAGTGCGAACATGAACACGCTCATGAAGAAGAAACCCTGCAATTGAATGACCCATCTTCCAATTTTATCGATGAAAAACATTGTATACCAGTACCCCGGCACGGTACCGCATAGGGCAATGAGGGTTTGGGCTCTTGAGATTTTATAAACCTCTTGAATTCCACTCATAGTGGCAGCCGGAGGGAGCCAATTGATTACTGTGAATATGTTTTTCTGGAATAGATTTTGGCTGTAGAAGGCGATATCGATTAAGAACCAACAGGTCGCAGTGCCAATTAAGTGAAGCCCGTGGCGATGAAGAAATTCTTTCGAAAACAATCCATATTGATTGGAGGGTTCTTGGACGAATTTCTCTAGCTTGGCCTCTTCGGGGTCAAATTCCACGTTTAACACCTGAGCCATGTCCTCGGCTGCTTGTTTGGCATTTTTCGCAATAAGAGCAGTGTAACGGGCAGTCTCGGGCATCTGCATACGCCAGTAGTAAGTCATTGCCGCCGGAACGGCCCCAAACATTAGTATAATGCGCCAGACGTAGTCGGCCCGGGGCGGCAGGGATAAACCGGGATTTATATTATTATTATACGGATAAACTGTGATCCCATGTTCGAATGCGGCCGATACTAGGAGACCAACAATTCCACCGGTTAATATTCCGAACCCTTGCATTGCGAAGACGGCAGCTATAAAAAATCCCCGAGTCTTCTTGTTTGCGTATTCGGACATGATGGTGGCGGAAAGCGGGTAATCGCCTCCAATGCCAAACCCAAGCCAAAATCGGAAGAAACATAGAGTGGCCATCGTACCCCTTGGATGATGACCGAAAGAAAGACCAGAGGCGAGAGAGCAGAAAATCATGAGAAGCAGGGTTACCCCGTATACCTTTTTGCGGCCCAGTTTGTCACCGAGCCAACCGAAGAAGAGTTGGCCGAATAAGGTGCCAACTAGGGCAACACCGGTAACGGCGGCTGAAACTTGGACCGGTAAAATACCGGGCTTGGGGGCATTGGGCAGGGTGTAGTAGATTCGGCCGAGTAACTTTGTGACGACGGAAATGCAGAAGAGATCATAGGCATCAGTGAAGAAGCCCATACCGGCAATTACGATTGCAGTGAAATGGTACAATTGGATTTTCGCATTATCTAGTGCACTTAGCACTTCCAATTGGCTTTTGGCCATGGCTAGATTTTGGTGCCTGTGCTAATGTCAAGTCTTCTTCCTACAGTTTCTTGAATTATGAGCCGCGGGATTAGAGCAGCAAAAGGGTGATTAGAACATGTAATAACTAGTTTAACATACAATCAACTGCTTAAATCAGAATATTTACATTGGGCGTACTTGCGATAGCTATGAATTGTGATTTTAGTAAAATCAGATAAACAAGTTTACCACAAGTGTGAAATTATTACTAAGCTGCAATAAAAGCTAGAGTATTACTTAGTGCAAAAACTGAAAATTAGCATTTATTGAACTAAAAACTAAAAATCTAATCCTAAAAGTTCTAAAAGCTACCAAAACCCAGTTTGGAAATGTGAGAGAGAAAGGGTTGCAAGGAAGAGATCTATGTAGCTAGGTGTGATACTAGCTAGGTTGCCGAGATGTTTGTTGGCCTACTACTTAAAGGAAAATTAAACGCTTTGGTCTTTAAAAAATTGTAAATGTCCCCATAATCAACGCGGGCATTTTGGAGCATATACCGTTTTGACCGCTGATCGTATCATTTTCGTATCAGAATATATTTATAAAACTTGGAGATAATTACTACTCCGTATAGTAGTGGTAAATAATGAGTATGGTTGTTTAGGGACTGAATAACATTAAGTACTTCAATTAACTTTCTTAGTTACTTCTAGGAAAGAGACTTGTTTTATGAAAACTAGAACTATATCATGCAAACAATACAAGAATTAAACAAGTTACCATTCAAAAAAAAAACAAGTTACCATTCAAGTCAATTACGATAACTTCTAGGGCTTACAATCTCTATCAGTAATCGCCAAAGAGATTATTACGATTCATCAATTGACATAGACTATTCTAGGCTGGGCAGGAATCGTCTCAAACGCATGCACAAATCGTCTCATTGGCACAACTCGTCTCTTCCTAGCGTAATCTATCTCAATTGCCTGAATCACGAACTTAAAAAACCATTGCTTCATTTTATAATCATGAAAAGGGTCCTTGTCATGGAATCAAATTAAACATGAATAAAAACGTAGAGTTTATAAGCCGTCCAAAACAGAATAGCAACCAGATCCATGTTGAGCAGCAGAGGTATTCGATCTAAGTTCTGGAAATGATATTTGTCCTTTTTGATCAACGGCAATTGAATCACGTACCGGTACATCTGCTTCTTTTCTGTAATTTTGCGTGGTATGTTTGGTCCTCAAGTATAGGGTGGTGGGGTTTAAAATGGGTATGCCCTGGTTCTCTAGTTCTGCTAATGGACTGATGGTTTTCTCAAAGTTTCAGGAGGGAAAATTTCAAAATACTTCCAGATTTTACAATCAATGTCTAATAGTAATAGACACCTATATGTACTTTTATAAACTTCGAAATTTTACTCCTAAACTATTCTTCTTGTGGGGCTCCTTTAACGATGGTTCGAGTATCTTTGCTCCGGGGTCTGAATCTCGTCCTTGATCCTCTTTAGTCCTGCAAAACAGAGCACGACTAAAGACCACGCCGGAGGTTCTCCGGGATGGCCCTCCGGTGCAAGAATCAGTTCTCTTGCCAAGAGGAAAGACCAAGTGTCCTAGGGTTTTCAATAGTGTTTAGAACGTACCTCTCTCAGGAGACATCACTGTGTATTTATAGGGATCGTTCAGCCCCAGCCAAGATTGTACGCATGCTTGCCACGTGTCGACTGACGTATCTCCTACGTCACCATTCAGGGTTTCGTAACTGATTGGTGAGTGAGTGGGCCCCCTTTCACGTGGTACCATCAACCTGGTAATCGCTCGGCTGACGTCACTATCGTCATCACAGCCAGAGTGGCATTCCCATGTGAAGGGGGATGGAACATGGCCCCCACATCCGTTCAAGACCGAATGTGAGCCGACAGTCAAGGAGTCGGCTAGCCGAGAGGCTGTTGGCCGAAGAAGGTGTTCAGAGGAAAACATTCCTCCTTGGGGAGCCGAGGCGGTAAGATACAACCGAGGCGGTGAAACACGTCCCTGGACCGAATTGGACCGTCGGTTGCCGAGGCTTCGTCGGAGTACACGAGGAGGGTTTAGGACCGTCGGTCCGCCGAGGCTATGTCAGACTTGCTTCAGGAGTGAACATGGACAGTCAGTCCCCCGGCTCAGTATTACGCTCGGTGCAGCCCGAGCCAGTTAACTCGGCCTGCAACAATAGCCCCTCAATTCCTGCCGAGGCTCTGCAGTCGGTAGGGATTGACTCCAGTATGCCGAGCCCCAGCCCCAGCCGAAGGTCTTCTTTGAGTGTTTTGCAACGGTGAGATCCGAGCCCCAATGGCTGCTTGACAGATGTCAAACGATGAAGGGCCGTGTCAGTTGAAAGGACGCTCTGGCAGATGAAGGGACGTTTCCAGTACGCACGGGAAACGGAGATGGCCACGTGTACAGAGTTCATTGGTCAGTGGTTCGGCGTGGTTATCATTGCGCGGGAAACTCGAGATGGCAACCTCTGCTATAGATAGAGGAAGGGGAGGAGAGAGAAAGGCTCTTCTGCAACTTCTCTCTCCAAAATCCAGACGTTCTCTCTCTAGAAAGCTCGACCCAGCTATTCGACTCCGCTTCAGATTTCCAGTTTCAACCAGATTTGTCAACAAATCTTTCAGTAAGTGCTCTATTCTTACTTCTTTCTGCATTTCTTCAATCTTTCATGCATTTTTCTGGGTTTTTTGGGGCGGTTTCCTGGGTTTTTGCTCTGAATGAATAGTAGAATCCCTAGGGATGAACAGTGTGTTCATCCCCAAACTCAACCTGTTCTTCCGAGCCTCCAAGGGGATGCTGAAGACTTGCCGAGGCTTTAGTCTCAGTAGCTTAGGTGGCCGAACGTTGAACATCTCGACGTTTGTAGCCGAACGCGGCCTTCTCCTCGAAGGATGCCGAACCACACCAAGGACTTAGAAAGTGACTCGTGAGCCTGTAGCGTAATCCGAACCTTTTACTTTTCTTTTTGCCGAGGCGGATGCTTGGCGTTCTTATTTTCTTCGTTTCCTTTTTTCCTAGGTCTGGCTCACGAGGTCATCAACATCTCATCAAGCTCGGACGATTTTCTTACCGAGTCCGAGCGCCGAGTCGTCGACACATTGGTAGAACGCCGTAGGAACCTTGGCCGAGACGCACCATCCGCGCCTACGAGGATGTCTGCCACTACTCCAGCATCCGGCGATTCGAACGCCGAGGTGGATTTTGAATATGCCGCCGAAGACTACGCCAGCGAACCCGAAATCGTCTCTACTCCTGGGACCGAGTCAGAGGCCGAGCCTAGGAGGGGTAGAGAGGCCGAAATACGGTTTCAGTCCGGCGAACAGGCTTCTACCTCGGCGCCGAGCGACGCCGATATCCTTGACAAAGGGATCCTGTGCCCCTACGCCCACTACTTCTCAGGGGAGGCCGGGGATTACGAAGCCTTCTGCGAAAAATACCACATTCCGAACGATGTGTACATCCACCGGGTGAGGAGCGACGCCATTAGGGCAAAGAGGGAAGACAGGCCAGAGCACATCACCGTGCCTCTTATGGCCATAACCGAGGCTGGCCTGAGGTTCCCCTTCCATCCCTTCCTTAGGGAAATCTTGTACAAGTTCAGCTTGTGCCCACACCAGTTGGCGATCAACAGCTACCGGATTATCATGTCCTTAGCTGCAATGGTCGAACTCCACGGTATTGACTTCAAGCCGACCGACCTCTTCTACACTTACACCATGTCTCGGCATGGGAAATCCAAACGTCGGTTTCTCACCACCCGGCCGAGGAAGGATTCTCTGATAGAGGGTCTGTCCGACTCGGATAAGTGGGCCAACTTGTTCCTGGAGGTCCGGGGGAACTTTGAGTTCGGCGAGGCTAACCGTCGGAATCCCATTCTGAAGTTTGTTGACAACCGAGGTTCGGGGATCCAAGACTCATTCTTTATTTTGTTTTAACTCTGCTCTTTTCTTCTTTTGCTGAGGCTAATAATTTTCTACCTGTTTGTTGCCTTCTCTTTTTGCAGAGCTCGGACCAATATCCAAGACTCAGAACTCGCAGGCACGGGAGAAAGCTTGCGAGGAGATACTAGCACAGGCCTGCCGACACGCCCCAACGCTTTTGGACTACGAGCCGTCGTACAAAGGCGTGTTGAAGAAGAAGGATAAGAAGAAGGACGGTGAACCGAGCGACTTGTCAAAGGGCAAGAAGTCAGTCCAGCCGAGCCAGGGGACGAGGAAGAAGAGGGCGCCGACCGACACCGAGGGTCCAAGCCAAAGACGTCAGAAGGGAGTGCGACTGCCGAAGATCGGATTTTCTGCCGAGGAGTGGCTCTCTCCGCTCGGTCAAGATTTTATCTTTGAGCCGACAGGACCAGGTTTGAACGCTCCTCTTCAGATTCGCGAGCCGACTGAAGCAGAGATGTCGAGGAGGAATATCCCGAGGCCCAGTATCCAGACGAAGAGCGCGAACCCTGCCCGGGGCCGAGGCACGGACCAGCAGCAGCAACAGCAGAAGAAGCAAAAGCTCTCGGATGAGGTCCTTCCTCCGAGTGCTTCCAAGATCGCCCCCTCCGAGACTCGCCGACCCCCTCCTCAGAAAGACCAGGGTCGCCAGGCCGAGGGCCACATCGATTTGGATGGCGGTCCTGTCGAGCCCGAAGTTCCGCGCCCTTTCAGCCCAACCTACACAACGGCCTACGGGAGGGTGCTGATGCTGAAGGATTCGGTGAAGGAAGAACCGAACCTTGCTGTTACCCTGCTCAGGGGATTGGCCCTTCCGAGGGACTGTGATCAGCTTCCCACCGAGCTGATCCCAGGACTCGGCGATATATGCTCCCACCTCGTCCAGGTATGTCTTTAACCCTTGAATTTAAGATTCAGCACTTCAATTCCTACTTTATGTTTCTGACTTGTTTCTTTTTCAGGCTGGCCAGGCTGCTTTGAAGGCTTATGACAGAGCCGTCAAGGTTACAGCCGAGCGCGAGCGGTACAGGACTGACCGAGACAACTTCCGAGCGAAGTTCAAGATCTCGGAAACTCAGCTTCAGGAGACCGATGCTGAAATGGAGAAACTGAAGAAGGAGCTGGCCGAGGCTAGAACTGCTGCTGCGACCGTCGAGGCTGAGATGGAGAAGATGAGGATGGAGGAGAAGAGGAAACTGCAGGAAGCCGACGCCAAGGGCTACGAAGCTGGGATCAAAAGAGCTGTCTTGGAGTACACTCAGACGGCCCATCAGATGGTAAATGATGAGCTCAAGACTCGGCTCCCAGGCTTCTACGAGCTCGGGTATGCTGCGGGTGCCGAGGCCATGGCTGCGGTCTTGGTCGTTGAAACCAACTCTACATTCCTCAAAAAGCTTCCTCCGCCGGTGATTCCTGATCTTCAGCTGCCCTATACTGAGGAGGAGTGTGCTCCTCTACCACCCGAGGAAGATGAGGATGAGGTGATGGTCGAGGCTTCTGTGCAGGAGAAGCCATCCGAGGGAGGAGAGAAACAAGATCAGGCGGCTCTTGCCGAAGGCAAAGATGGAGCTGATGCCACCCTAGACCTTTTAACTTAGCTTTTTCCTACTTTCTTCCAAGTACTTTTAAACTTAAGTTTGTAATAGTTTTTGTGGATGGACGGCGCCGAACGTTGCACTATGCCGCGCCTTCCAGTTTAAGCTTTTATAAGACATGTCAAGTTTTTTCAATGCCTTAGAATTGTTTTCCAATGGTCTGAATGTTTGAATATTTCCTTTTGCCTTGGAAATATTTTTCTGTTGATGTTGCCGAGGGTTTCAAAAGCCCTTGCTTATTTACTTGTTATCAGCCCCTATTTTGGTGTTAGGCTCGGCTAAAATGCCAGCCTTATGCCAAAATTTAAGAGACTTAAGTAAATGATTGAATGTGGCCTTATTTGTTCAAGTCAAAAGGTGAACGAAGCCGAGCATAAATAAACCATAAGGTTTAATGATCTGTACTTAGCTGAACGTCAAATCGTCCGAGGCAAGTAAGTGTTTCTGGATACTAGATCCGGTGGCTCGGAAGCCGAACTGTGTGACCGAGGTCGAACAAAACATGGTGGAGAGAATAACAAAGATAAGATCAGAGCGTTGGAAAATAACAACTCTATTCGAAGTAAAATTGTTCTCAACACGGGTTACAAGTTTTGGAATTAAAAGACAGATAAAGGCCGAGGCAAACTCTGGCCGAGTGATTTCCTCAAAGGTAAGCTTTTCTGAGGTTGAGAGCATTCCAGGGATTTTGAATCTCTTTTCCATTTTTGTCTTCCAGTTTGTAGGATCCGTTGCCGACTTCCTTAACGATTCGGTATGGACCCTCCCAGTTGGGTTTGAATTTTGTCTTTTGGCTTGCCCTGACGACCTTCCTCCACACCCAGTCATCTAGTTTGAACTTTTTCAACCGAACGCTTCTATCGTAGCCCCTAGCGACATCCTGTTGGTAGCTTGCCAGTTTGAGTTGGGCTTCATCTCTCTTCTCCTCGGCAAGAATAAGCTCGGTGGCGACAGCCTCGTCATTTGTCTGAGGGTCGAAGGTCTCAGTTCGGAGTGTTGGAAATCTTGATTCCAGTGGGATGACTGCCTCCATGCCGAAGGCCATTGCAAATGGGGTCTGTCCCGTGGAGCATCTGGGAGTGGAGCGGTAGGCCCAGAGTACTCTCGCACTACAAGAAAAAACACCATTCCCGACTAACGGTTTAGTCGGCAATTGTAGGGATTTTAGTCGGCAAAGGCTTTTGCCGACTAAAAATTTTGGTCGGCACATTAGTCGGTGGAAGAGGGTCGGCAAAGGTTATTGCCGACTAAAAAGAGTTTAGTCGGTAAATATTGTACCATTTGCCGACTAACTGTTTAGTCGGCGAATGTATTACTATTGGCCGACTAATTGTTTAGTCGGGGATCTATAACCTTTTTGCCGACTAATGGATTAGTCGGGGAATGTTTAACCTATTGGCCGACTAATTATTTAGTCGGGAAATGTATTTTAATTATCACCGACTAATAGTTTAGTCGGCAAATGTCTTTTCGAATCAACTAATTGTGGCCTATTGGCGACTAAACTTTAGTCGGGAAATGTTTTCCATACCATTTTGTCATTCCAGTATTTTCTACAAATTTTTTCCACATTATTATTTGCTGTAAATTTCAGCCAACAATCATTACATCTACAAAATTGCCAACCTAAAGCAATTAATATAAAATAAAATTTCAAAGAAATAAATACAAACTTTCATAAATAGAGGTATCCACCAAATAGTTAAAAAAAACTTGTATCCAAATTCCTAGAGTGCAAAATAACATGTCCACCACGAGGGGAAAATAAAAAAAAAATCCAAGCTTAGTAACAAAATGTATCCAAAACCCGTGGACCGCAAAATACAAGCACATGTTCCAAGCATGTCCACAACCAAAATCCAACTTCAATCTTCATAGTCAATAACCAACATCCTGCGCGATACTCCATTAAAACGTCGTCCTTGTAAAAAACCAAAAAAAAGAACAATCTATCATTAGTATTTATGAACTAATGTATCCCATTGCACAAAGCATGAACATGGTAAATACTAACTAATTAGAAGCCAGAACGAAAAATTATCTTGACATAATTATGCAAACATAAATAACTATAAGATTAGAGCCACACAACCTACAACACGTATAATGCAGCAGTAAAAAAGAAGTATGTAGTACATGTTGATGGCAGTATGTATAATATATTCGAAATTCACAAAACATATGCATATTCCATTTGAGCAGAATATGGTGAGGCCAACACCACTCCAGTAATGACATTAACCAAGTGTGCACTTGGTTAGCCAAAAGGTTCATCTGAACTTCACATAGCAGGGGAAGAATACATTTACTGTAACATAAATGAAACCAAAAAGATCCTCTAATGCTTTATCAGTCAGCTTGATGGAAATATAATTCAGACAAAGAATCAATTAACCCATGTGGATGACTTATGAGGCCACCGTGAAACACTACCAGCTCAAATTGGACAATCTGTATTTGTTTATGAAAACTCTTACGAGGCTCACTGGTCAAGTAGCTTTGTTTTTTCCACATTGAATATAACAAGAAACCAATCAGTGGATAAACACAACTTGGTTTGCATACTTTATCACAACTAGGTGACCGGCTCGTGCTAGCACGAGGTGTCTCATGCCTGGTATTGGGACGAAGTGTTTCATGCCTGGTATTCTTTTGTTTCGAGTAATCGTATTGTAATAATAGAATATGTTTTGTGAGCAGTCTGGATATAGATTGAAGTCATAGTTAAGTTAATTACACAAAAGAGAGTGCTAGAGTTCCAAAGCAAATGATAGAAACCAAAACATTTGACCTTAGTTTTGGGAAGCAATGGAGCTATAATAGTAGACATGGCTGCAAATCATGCAATCCATTTCCAGCTTCCAGTCCTCATCAAGGAATGGGAGAATATTCCAGCAAAAGTTCTTGGACCCTTTTTCTCTTGGCTCAAAGATCTGCAATACTAGTAGAGATTCTATGCTGTCTTGGAGGAATGTGAAGCCCAGTCAAGAGAACAGAGATGCAAAATGTGGAATGTGCCTCACGGGATTCTTGAGGCTGCCCCTCTGTAATTGCCCTAGTTTTAGCAAGTGTTAATGCTATTTTTGGTTTGGGTATAATGTGCAGGTCTTTCTGGACTGAGTTTGTATTCTTTGTTTGGTCTTTCTGTGAAAGAGTACTCTTACCAGAAAAAAAAGGTTACCATACTCATTTGTAAATTCATAGTAAGTAAAGGTAACTGAAGACCAGTAGAACACACTTTCAGTGTGAGGAGGCATGTCAACTGCCACCATCAACCCGATTAGCATAGCATAACAAAACAGGACGAGAAAATCAGAAAAGGCTCTTACCATCGGCAGGAACAGTAAATCCACGCGAACCTTTTGCCATGAACGCCAAAACAAGCCACAGAACAGCCTGTGCGTAGGTCTTCATAATCCTCTCCTCAGTAAGACCTCCTCCAATCTGAAAATCAAATTAACAATAACTATCAGTAATCTCATCACTGCTCAATAAGTCAAAACTCTAGTTTCCTTCCTAGCCTACACTGAATTATAAAAAAAAAATTTAAAAATGTGTAACAGTGGTAGCCCCATGATTTGTCACCACTGGTTAGTTCAACTTTGTAGTCAAAAAAAACATTTTGCAGACCAAGATTCTATAATGTTTAATAGGCATCCTAAATACCATGACATATGAAGAACCCCAGTTTACTTCTTTCTCACTTTTTTCTTTATCAGATAATTGACTTTACTTCCTTCTCACTTTTTTCAACCCCCTTCAAAAGAGGATTGTCCAATTTAGACGGGAAAAGGAGAATTTCACTTATACCTGTGTTATAAGCCATTAAACTAAAATTCCAGTAAGCCAATCAAGACAAATCAACGTCTAGAAGCACCAAAGTAACTGGAATGAACAAAAAGATGGATTAGTAAGAATATATCACACAATTAAAACCAATCGCACCAAGAACCAAAAATTAACCTCCCATATCATAAATTTTATAAGCTGAACTAATTGGGACTCAGGGTCCCTTTAGTGTTACCCGCAAACAAAAGAAAATAATCTAAAGGATAAATTAAGGATGCATCCGCTGTAGAAAATGTGACAACAAGCACCAGGTTAAAGAACTCTCGCCTAAAACATGAACTTCTACTTCCTTTTCTTTTCCCATCATTTTCTCTTCTTTTTTATTTTTCATTTACAACCCCGGAGTCGAACACAACCCTAATTGCATGTTCTTTAGTAACTTAACTCTGAAAACCCAACAACAGAATTAACCCCAAAAGCCAGAAGAGAATAATTCGGATTGATAAAACCCAGTTCATCAAAAGATATAGAAACTCTAGTTTAACAAAAAAACAGAGAACACGTCAAACGTATGGGGAAAAAAATGGCAAATAAACAGAAGACACAAACCACACAATTATCCACCAAGAAAGTACAAGAACTCAACTACTTCAACCAATAAAGAAGAAAAATCTAGCTTCACAAAACCCTAGTCTTTCCTGTTCAAAAATCCAATGTCCAAACAAAAAACATTTACGAATTTTCAATAAATCCCGATGGTAAACAATCAGTAAAACAAAGCTTAGTTATTGGGATTTCTTACATGCATACTAAAAATTTCTATTCGGCCGAGTATAATATAGATATAGAAATCTTCTTAAGAAAACAACAGATTTCAATATCTCAAGCAATCCATTCCAAGACAGTCAAATAAACCCTAGACTATAGAATCATCAAGGTAAAGATGATTTCTCTCACCTGAATGTGAAGAGGACGGAGGCATTCGGTGGAGTAATTGCTAAAAATCAAGTAATCTAGGGTCATACAACAGAGGTTAATGATAAATTGCAAATCACAGAATGGTTGCAGAAAATAAATAAACCAAATCGATAGCTGAATTTCAGGAGAAGTAATTGCTAAAAACTATCAGTAATAGAAACAATACAAACGAAGCACAACGACTCTTGGAGATCCACACCCAATTTCACCCAAGTATGAATACTCAGGGTTAAGCATCTGGAGACCCTTGTTTCTCGTTTTTTTTTTTGGAGTTCGTCAAAAAGATCAAGGGTGAGACCGTGAGAGAACCCACAACGGCGCAACCCACAACCAGATCTAGATCGAGATCAAAGTAGAGTTCTTTGTTTTTGCTTTTGAAGGAAAATCAAAATAGTGATGGACCGGATGGTGAAGCTCTGTGGCTGTGGCTGTGACTGTGAGAGAGAGAGAGACAGAGAGAGAGAGAGAGGAGAGACGTACCAGTGGTACCACTGTGGGTGTGGGTCGATCGTCGGCGAGAGGAGGAGTGGACTGCCGTGTGGATCGATCGTCTGTGGGAGGAGGAGAGGACGTCGGCGTGGGCGGAGTGCGGGAGTGGGCGGCGTCGCTGCCTCCCTGGTGTGGACTGTGGAGAGTGGGGACTGGAATCAGAGAAAAGGAGAAAAAGTGGCTAGGGTTTTTTAGGACTAGATCGGGTGTACACTACACGGTGTCGTTTCACTTGGAAAAAAATACATTGCCGACTAAAACTTAGTCGGGAATTACAAAAATACCGCCAGAAATTTTCGTGAAATTTTCGTGAAATTTTGAATTGGCGCAAAAAAAACATGTCTTCCCCGACCAAATCCTATTTTAGTCGGCAATTATTTTATTTAGATGACTTAAATATGATCTAGTGGGCTCTAATTATGCCACAATTGCATACAAACTTTAAACTTTATCACCGTGGATGTATTTATGATGCTCAATCTAAACCGTTAGAATTTCACATCTTAGTGATTATAGCATTGTCACCAATATCGAAGATCATTCAATATCAGCGACAACATGATTAGAGACTTTTACTGTGTCCAAAAGCATTAAAGTCTTATAACGCACCACCCGAGCCCCACTTGAGGCCTTTTTGCACGATCAGGACCATCTATCTTTAATTTGTTAGGGGTTAGATCATTCTTATTGAGATTATAGTTGATCCCTTTTCGTTAGACAATTGATCAAACGGAAAATACTATTTTTCTAATAAGTTCATGTCTCGATAAAAGGGTTTTCTAAACCTAATCGAGCCGCAAATCTACAAGAATGAATAATTCAACAAGTGCAACAAAATCGACGGTCTCGATCGTCATGATTTGTCTCGCATCGTGTGGCTACTGCAACAACAAGTGTAACATAAGACTTAGTTGATTATCAAATAGATCAAAAGTATAAATTGTAAAGGTAACTACTGAGTCATTTTTTATAATGTTCAATCTGAACCGTTAGGATTTCACGTCTTACCGATTATAGCATTGTCACCAAATTTGGAAATCTTTCGATATTGGCGACCACATGATTGAGAGACAACTAATCTGTTCGGAAACGCTAAAGTGTTTTAGAGCATTAATCAAGCCCCGCCTAAGATTTTTTTTGGCAATCGAAATCATCTATCTTTAACGTCATACAAATAAGATTATTCATACCAAGAATAAAGTCAATCGCATACAGATAAAGACTTGGTCGGACAGCAAAATTCTCTCTATTTAAGAATTTTCGTGTTTATGAAGGGGCTTTCTTAACCCGATCGAGCCAAAATTTTACGACAATCTTATGATTAAGAAGAAAAAACATAGGAACGGTTCTGATCGGGAAGGTTGTAACGTGATCAATGTAGTCAGGACAAATATTACCTTTCTTGAATTTTTTGGAAAGTGGGAAAAGTTGTATTGTAATCAATTTTATGAGAATCTTATAATTAAGAAGAAAAGAAAATGAACAGTTTTGATAAGAAAAGTTACAAATATTTATTTCTTGAAATTTTTTAAAGAGGGCAACAAAAAAAATAAATTTACCGACTAAACTAATTAGTAGGTAAAATGTATTGTATTATTGATTTTTAAAATTCGTAAAAAATGATTTTAACCGACTAAACTTATTATTAGTTGGCTAATAAAAATAAATACCGACCAAAATAATTAGTCTGGAAAATATATTGTATTTATTGATTTTTTAAATTGATTAAAACATTAATTTTCCCCGACTAAACTTACTTTTAGTCGGCAAATATTAATAAATACCGACCAAACTAATTAGTCTGGAAAATATATTGTATTTATTGATTTTTTAAATTGATTAAAATATTAATTTTCCCCGACTAAACTTACTTTTAGTCGGCAAATATTAATAAATACCGACCAAACTAATTAGTCGGGACAATATATTTTATTTATTGATTTTTTAAATTAATTAAAATGATTTTTACCGACTAAACTTATTCTTAGTCGGCAAATATTAGTAAATACCGACGAAAATAATTAGTCTGGAAAATATATTGTATTTATTGATTTTTTAAATTGATTAACATATTAATTTTCCCCGACTAAACTTACTTTTAGTCGGCAAATATTAATAAATGCCGACCAAACTAATTAGTCGGGACAATATATTTTATTTATTGATTTTTTAAATTAGTTAAAATGATTTTTACCGACTAAACTTATTCTTAGTCGGTAAATATTAGTAAATACCGACGAAAATAATTAGTCTGGAAAATATATTGTATTTATTGATTTTTTAAATTGATTAACATATTAATTTTCCCCGACTAAACTTACTTTTAGTCGGCAAATATTAATAAATACCGACCAAACTAATTAGTCGGGACAATATATTTTATTTATTGATTTTTTAAATTAGTTAAAATGATATTTACCGACTAAACTTATTCTTAGTCGGCAAATATTAGTAAATACCGACCAAAATAATTAGTCTGGAAAATATATTGTATTTATTGATTTTTTAAATTGATTAAAATATTAATTTTCCCCGACTAAACTTACTTTTAGTCGGCAAAAACCTAATATTAGCGACTAAAATATGTTTAGTTGGGAATAATTAACACTTCTACCGACTACTTTATGTTTAGTCGGTGATTGGTCATTATTTGGCGACTAAAGTTTTTTTAGTCGGCAATTTTAGTCGGGAATTGTGTAATTTGTTGTAGTGTCGGCAGTTCCTCGGCCCATAGCCCTCCTTTAGAGTCCAGCCGTCTTTTGATGCCAGCGCAAACGGTTTTGTTGGTAGCCTCGGCTTGACCGTTGCCCTGGGGGTAGGAAGGAGTTGAATTAAAGAATCGTATTCCAAATTCTTCGCAAAGTCCAGTCAGCTCTTTGCCGACGAACTGAGATCCATTGTCCGAGACAATTGCGTACGGCACTCCAAATCTTGTAACGATGTTTCTCCAAACGAATCGTCGAACGTCGGCTTCAGTCGTTGTAACGAGAGGTTCGGCCTCCACCCATTTTGAGAAGTAATCTGTCGCCGTTATAAGAAATTTGAATCCTCCAGGGGCCGTAGGGAGTTTCCCAACTATATCCAAGCCCCACTGAGCGAAAGGCCATGGGCTGGTGATGGGTTTGAGAGTCTGGGCTGGCTTCCGAGGGATAGGAGAGAATAGCTGGCACGGCTTGCATCGCTTGACCACCTCCTCGCAGTCCTTTTTCATTCCCTTCCAAAAGTAACCCTGACTAAGGGCCTTTTGACAAAGAGATCGTCCACCAGAGTGGCACCCACAGCTCCCAGAATGTAGCTCGGTTAGGATCGTGGAAACCTCGGTTGGATGGACGACGCGAAGGTACGGCCCAGTGAAACTTCGTCTATAGAGTTGGCCATTTTCGGAGATCCAGTAATGAGCCGACTTGCCCTTGACCCTGTGTGCCTCCTTTTTGTCTGAGGGGAGAGTGTCATCCTTGAGGAATGCTACGATCTCATCCATCCAGCTAGGACCGAGGGAGATGTTGAGGACTTCGGCCGGAGCCTCAAAACTCGGTGCGTCAATTTCGCCTAGGCTGATATTCCTGTATTCCGAGGCTTTGGCAGCCGAAGCCAAGCTCGCGAGAGCGTCGGCGTGAGCGTTGTATTCCCTGTTGATCTGCTCAATATGAAACCCCTTAAATTGCCGAATGAGCTCCAGCGCCGTAGCTTGGTATTTGAACATCCTGGGATCCCGAGCCTCGTAATCCCCTGTGACTTGATTTACGATCAACTGGGAGTCGCAATAGACATGTAAGTCCTCCACTTGAAGTTTTGCTGCCGCGCGGAGACCAGCTAACAGAGCCTCGTACTCGGCTTCGTTGTTGGTTGCCTAGAAGTTGATCGTAATGGCACTCTCGTGTATTACGCCACAGGGAGTGACAAGAACAACTCCGGCGCCCGAGCCGTTGCTATTCGATGCACCATCGACGTGCAGCTTCCAAACATCGCCACTAAATAAGTTCCAAGTTTTCCGTGCTTCATGCTGCTCCAGCATCCCATAGTCTGGTTGGATCAGAGCTTCCTGGTCGGGACTACCCGGAGTGAATTCGGCTATAAAATCGGCCAAGACCTGAGCTTTGATCGCCGTCCGAGGCTCAAAATGGATGTCGAAGTTGGCCAACTCGACCGCCCATTGTGAGACTCGGCTGGAAAGGTCAGCCTTCCGAAGTAGGTTCTTCAATGGGAACTCCGTTAGGACAATAATGGGGTGCTCCTGGAAGTAAGGAAGAAGCTTCCGAGTCGCTGTCACCAGGGCGAGTAGGAGCTTCTCCAAAGGTAGATACCTAGTCTGAGCTGGCAGCAGCGTCCGGCTAGCAAAGTAAATTGGCTGATCTTCGGCGCCTTCGCGTCGGACAAGCGCCGAGCTGACGGCATGAGGGGAGACAGCAAGATACAAGTAAAGAGTTTCGAAGGGCGACGGCTTGACAAGGAGTGGGGCCGAACCGAGATAAGTCTTTAGTTCGGCGAGTGCTGTGTCACAGTCCTCCGTCCACTTGAAGCTCCTTCGGCTCTGCTTTTTCAGAGTTTGGAAAAACACATGGCACTTGTCGGATGACCGACTGATGAATCTATTGAGCGCCGCGGCCATACCTGTCAGCTTTTGTATCTCCCGAGGAGTTGATGGAGCTTTCAGTTGTTGTACTGCTGTGATTTGGTTTGGGTCGGCCTCGATACCTCGTCGAGTCACCAAGTATCCGAGGAATTTTCCCGAGCCGACACCAAAAGCACATTTCTCAGCGTTGAGGCGTAACTTGAATTTCTTCAATATTGTAAATACCTCGGCGAGGTGTGCCAAATGGTTTTCAGCCTTGAGACTTTTTACGACCATATCATCGATGTAAGCCTCCATTATTTCACCGATGAGTAGGCCGAACAGCAGATAGACCATTCGTTGAAAAGTTGAGCCAGCATTTTTTAAGCCGAAGGGCATCACCATATAACAAAAGAGACCCCTGGCTGTGATGAAAGCCGTTTTTTCCATGTCGTCCGGATCCATCGCTATTTGGTGATAGCCTCTGTAGGCATCCATGAAGCTTAGCCGAGCGTGGCCAGCCGTTGAATCCACCAATTGATCAATTTTTGGGAGAGGGAGGCAGTCCTTTGGACAAGCGTCGTTTAAGTTGGTGTAGTCCACGCAGACCCTCCACTTTCCGTTCTTCTTCTTTACCACCACTGGGTTGGCGAGCCAGGTGGGGTACTGGACTTCTCTGATGGCCCCTGCTGCGAGGAGTCTATCGACCTCTTCATTGACCGCTTCGGCGTGGATAGCGGCCGAACGTCTGGGTTTCTGTATCACCGGCTTGGCGGACTTTGAGACATTGAGACAATGCCGAATGACCTGTGGGTCAATGCCTGGCATCTCGTAAGGAGTCCAAGCGAAGACCTTGATGTTGTCCTTAAGGAATTGGACCAACTCCTCACGCTCGGCATCCGACAAGCTGGATCCGAGCATGAAGAAGCGTGACCCGTCTTCATTGATTGGCACCTTTACGAGATCTTCAATTGATTTTTGCTCGGCTGGGGCGCCGACATCTTCCAGGACCGGCTTGTCTGGAACTTCTACCCAGTGTACTCGGTTAGGACTCGGCGCCTTTCCGACGGCCGTGACGTAGCATTGCTTCGCCTGGACTTGGTCGCCGTGCAGGTCTTCCTGTCGGCCTGTGGACCCAATGTATCGTACCACTTGGTGGTATGTTGAGGCAATGGCTTTGAGGGAGTGGAGCCAATTCCGGCCGAGGATTGCATTATAAGGACTCGGAGCGTCCACAACAATAAACTCCATATTGACGGCAACCGATCCAGTGACGACGGGGAGAGTTAATTTGCCGAGGGGCCAGACTGGCATACCGCTGAATCCGACGAGAGGAACGGTGCTTGGGACCAAAGATGATTCTGGGATGTTGAGCTCTTTGAAGAGAGACAAGTACATGATCTCTGCCGAACTTCCCTGATCCACAAGGACCTTTTTAACCGAGTGAGTGGAGATCGGCACTGTTACCACCAAGGCGTCGTTGTGAGGAGTCTGCACTCGCTCGAGGTCTCTGTCGGTAAAGGTGATAGACCACGGTCGCTCAGATGGCCGAGGTCTTTTGAGAGTGGAAAAGACAGAAAAAATTTCTGCAGATTTTTTGGCCTTGTCCAGCTCAGACCGAAGCTTCTGTGCTCCTTCCTTGGTTACTGGCCCGTGGATTACGTTGATGACGCCGACTGGACGTGGGATTTGAAGCTGGCCCCCAGCATTCGGCTGGCGCCTCGGAGTTTTGGTCCAATCGATGTGATCATCCAAGAGTCCTTGAGCTGCCAGATTCTCCAAGAGTGCCTTGTATGGGGGGCAGGCCGTTGTGTAATGTCCGAGCTCGTTATGGTAGGAACATCTCTTCCGAGTGTTGTCGTTCCCTGCTTCGGTGTTGAGCTTGGGTGGGTTCGGCCAAACAAAGAACGGCTCGTGCTCCAAGGTTCGTAAGAGAAAGTAGATTGGTTCCTTGAAAACCGTCGTCTCGGCTACATAGTCGTGGTCCTTGGGAGCCTTCTTGTTTGCAACTTTTACCGTGTTGACCTGTTTCTTTGGTTGTGTCACGGCTACTAGTTTTGGTGCAGAGATCTGAGGGGTAGGAACGTGGAGCTGGTGAGGGATGGCTGAGTTCTGTCCTCCTTGAAGTTCTTGCTCGGTGAGGAACTCCTCGTAAGAGCAGAACTGCTCAACCGTCCTCATTAGTTCATTCATCCCGTGGGGTGCCCGAATTGCCAATTCGTCTAGGATTTTGCTTCCAGTCTCCAATCCATTCTTGAAGTTTCTTGCTGCCCAGTACTGATCAACACCGGGTATCTCATTGAATAACTGCCAGTAGCGCTCGGCATACTTCCGAAGCGTTTCGCCGGGCCTCTTCTTCATCTGAGCCAAGGCGTCTTCCTCTTTGGCTTGTTTGTTGCTTGTGATGAACCTGTAGTTGAAGGCTCGTTCAAGCTCCTTGAAGCTGTGGATTGATCCTGCCTCCAGTTGATTGAACCATAGCAGGCCGAGGCGCCCGAGGCTTGAGGGAAATGCTTTGCACATGATGGCGTCGTCTTCGGTGATGCAGGAGATTGTGCTTCGGTAGCTGATGAGATGGGTGTAAGCCTCGGACAAACTGGGGTCGAATTTCTGGAATTTTGGCAGATGGAGACCAGGTTTCGGCATAGTTGCTTGAATTTTGGCCGAGAAAGGAGATTCGGTCAGTTTTTTCAGCTGATATTCGTGTGTTGGTCGAGGCGGACGTCCGTCTCTGTCTCTCCGAGATTTTTTGTAGGCTTGATACTCTCTATCTCTGTCGGCAGATTGGTCTTGCCGATGCTGGTATGCCCTTTCTTTCTTGTCGATGGGGATCTTCAGCCGATCCGGATCTGGGAGATTTTCTGTACGATAAACCTTGCGTCGACTCGGCTGCTCATCGTGCCGAACGACAACACTCACACTCTTTTCCCGAGGGAAAGTTCGTGGGTTTCTTGAGTTCACCGTGCGTCCGGCTTGTGTATTTTCCCGAAGGAAATCCTCTTGTTCAGGATGGAAAATTTCAGGATCCTTGCCGTCTCTCCTCGACGTTCGGCTCTTTCGCCGTCCATCATGTGGAATTAGGGCCAGATTGTTCTCATTGTCATGAAATTCAACCGTGTCATAACTTTGGGATTGAGAGTATTCGTCACCAGCCGACGAGCTTGAGTAGTTTGTGTAAGGGCTACCTTCCCTTCTTGTTTTTCCACCTCCGTGTCCCGCACCACTACCGAGACGCTAATGGACCGGGGAACGTTGCTGCCCGAAGCGAGCGCTGTTCCCGGCCCGACTGTCCGTTAGTGGTGGGTCCAGGCGGTCGTATACCGAGACTCGATGAGGATCTCCTTCACCCACCAAGTGGGGCGGTGGTGGTGGTAAGTTCCCACGCCGGCGCCTTCCTTGAGAGCTTGAATGGGAGCCCGCCGGGCGCTCGTTCGCTCTGATTCTAGCCATCTCCATTTTGAGCATGGCTATATCAGAGTGGGTTTGTTCCTGCTGCTGTTCCAGCAACTGGACGTACGCCAAGGCCTCGTCGCTTAGTCCCACCGGGCGCTGAACTGATGTGCTAACGCCCGGAGGGGTAAAGCCAGGAGGGTGAGAAGGGGAGGCGGTGTGGACGCCTGTGTCCGAAAGGATCTAAGAAGGGTTGAGAGGTTGAAATGGAGGTGGTGGTCCGCCCATTTTCTAAGTGAAAAGTGGTGGAGATGTGGTGGGAGTGGTTTTTTTTGTCAAGGAATTAAGGATTGGCAACGGAGGAGCCGCCGAGGATCAGAAAGGAAGTTTCACGTCAGGTTCACCAAATTGTGGGGCTCCTTTAACGATGGTTCGAGTATCTTTGCTCCGGGGTCTGAATCTCGTCCTTGATCCTCTTTAGTCCTGCAAAACAGAGCACGACTAAAGACCACGCCGGAGGTTCTCCGGGATGGCCCTCCGGTGCAAGAATCAGTTCTCTTGCCAAGAGGAAAGACCAAGTGTTCTAGGGTTTTCAATAGTGTTTAGAACGTACCTCTCTCAGGAGGCATCACTGTGTATTTATAGGGATCGTTCAGCCCCAGCCAAGATTGTACGCATGCTTGCCACGTGTCGGCTGACGTATCTCCTACGTCACCATTCAGGGTTTCGTAACTGATTGGTGAGTGAGTGGGCCCCCTTTCACGTGGTACCATCAACCTGGTAACCGCTCGGCTGACGTCACTATCGTCATCATAGCCAGAGTGGCATTCCCATGTGAAGGGGGATGGAACATGGCCCCCACATCCGTTCAAGACCGAATGTGAGCCGACAGTCAAGGAGTCGGCTAGCCGAGAGACTGTTGGCTGAAGAAGGTGTTTAGAGGAAAACATTCCTCCTTGGGGAGCCGAGGCGGTAAGATACAACCGAGGCGGTGAAACACGTCCCTGGACCGAATTGGACCGTCGGTTGCCGAGGCTTCGTCGGAGTACACGAGGAGGGTTTAGGACCGTCGGTCCACCGAGGCTATGTCAGACTTGCTTCAGGAGTGAACATGGACAGTCAGTCCCCAGGCTCGGTATTACGCTCGGTGCAGCCCGAGCCAGTTAACTCGGCCTGCTACACTTCTGTTATTCAATTAGCCCTCTACCGTCTAATTCAGTCAAAGTGCAAACGAAATTTGATGACGTGAACGTATTAAGGTGGGAGGATAACGTTCGAGAGCTTATTTGGCACTAAAAATTTTCAAAATACCCTCCAAACTTTGACCTCAATGTCTAGTAGAGATCCAAACTTAAGTAAGACTATGATATGTATGGCTTAAATTGGAAGGTATTGTGGATGACTCACCCTTTTTTAGAGGGAAAATCCGCAATCCCTAACTCCCTTCCCTCCATTTTTTATTTCCTTGCACACTCGTGAAAGCATAGAATCACTCTCTCCCTTAAATTTACATTTATACCTTCATAACCAGTCCCAAATCCTCCTCCACACCTGAACACTTCCATAGACTGTCCAAACCCCCCAGTTCTACCCCCAATCTCATTCTTCTAATCTCCTCTGCAACATCTAAAATATTATAGTAAAATTAGGAAGAGAGAGAGAGAGAGAGAGAGAGAGAGAGAGAGAGAGAGAGAGAGAGAGAGAGAGAGAGAGAGAGAGAGAGAGAGAGAGAGAGAGATCATGTTACAAATAAGCATATAACGAGAAAAATACCTCAAGTCAATCATTTCTGTTAGTAAGTTGATAGATTTAAACGATACCGGGTTAATTGAATAATGGCTTCATAGTTCAGGTGTATAAATTGAATTTTATTAAAGTTTGAGTATCTATTAGATATTGAGATCAAAGTTTATGGGGATATATATTTTGGAAATTATCTGTGCCAAATCAGTTCTCTAACGTTATCCTCACACTGTTTTCGCCCACGTCATCAAATTCCACTTGCAATTTGACAAAATTAGACGATAGGAGATTACACTACAAGAAATTACACAATTCGGGTTGGCCGGGTTGGATATATATAAGAGAACAAGAGGAAGGCTCATGTACCAAATACTTTGACCTCTGACCCTCTTCTTACCATTCGGATTGGGTTCGATATATATACGTGTGGATCCATTTACCCAAAGGGCAAAAGCCATCACCTTTTTTTGCACAAGGCCCACGGGTGCTTCACATGAAAATAACAATGGTCAACCCTCAGGCATCAAACAAAGATTATTTGACCAGATACTGCCATATAGTACAAGAAAGAGTTGAAGTTTTTTTTTTTTGGATCCGAAAGAGTTGAAGTTCAATCAACTTAAATATTGATTAACTTAATTATGTTCAGCGACGACAAATTGATATTTTAAAAACTATTTTGTCCAAATTGTAGTAACTCCAAAATTGATTAGCTCATATTCTACATCAGTAATCACTTCGAATCCATTATAATCTGATCTACTGTGTTTGTCGATTCGTAGATCAATTTTGTGTCTGTAAAAATCCATTATGAAATTGATTATGCTAAAATTTATTTAGATACTCGAATATAGAAATGATCGAGGATGATGAGAATCAATTACTTATGGATTCTTTTGAGGATTACACTACTAATCTACGATTAAACAATCAAGCAGTCAATCAAATTGTAGGCCATCTCCACTTTGAATCTTACCGTCACATATAGTATATTTCCATCTATGCTGTAGAATCTGGTACTGTTAAGGATTCTTTCGAGTATTTGACTACTAATCTATGATTGAACAATCAAATGGCAGTCAATATATCATTCTTTAGGCCATCACCGCGTTGAGTTTTACCTATCACAGAAAGTATAATTTCGTTTATGCAATATGTAGAACCTGGAGTAGAAACTCCAGTCCAATAGGCATTGGTTCCTTGTCATTACATCTAATTAACAAGCGTTGTCCAATGTCTCTGTTTTTCATTTCTCTTGTCTCTCTTTTTTTTTTTTTTTAGTGTTTTGGTTGGCGTCTTGCCTTCCTTCGGTGGTTTCTTGCCGGTGTGCCCTTGATTTGTTTAATCTTTATAATTTTGTATAAAGATTAATAAATTTCTTTTGCTGTTGCAAAAAAAGAGTACAAAAACTCCAAACCGAAAGGGAAACTTTAATGGAATTTTACTCAACATATATGACTTTGATGGTGGTCCCATTTTGACCTCGTGAAAGTCATACTCCCTCCGTCCCTTTTTAAATGTTCTGCTTCGTAACTCCAACTTATTAAAAAGACATCATCATTATACATTTCATATCAACTTTTTCCTCCACTTTCCCTACTTACCCATCATCATTACACTTTTACTCACTAACTTTTCAAAATGGAATCTACTTTTAAGAACAAAATAGACAATTTACCAATTTTTACCCACTAATTTACAAAATAGACACTTATTAAGGGACAGCCCAAAATGGAATACTGGACAGTAATAAAGGGACGGAGGGAGTAATAAGAAATTCCTACTTCACACAAAGTTAAAGACCAGCTTTCCGACGCAATTTGAATCACCTCAACCCCGTTACTTGGAAGAAAGTTGTGCAGTGGCCAATTTGCTAATTAATGGTGTAAACAACTCCTCAACTGGCCAGTTTATCACAAGCACTCAACTTCTGTTGATTAGCCAACCAAGTAATAAAGGACCATCTAAGCACATACTTCCAGAACCAACCCACATCATACCATTAGTTAATGGGATATTTCTCGCTAAATGCATCCCAAGCGGATTTGACAGAGAATTCCCCATTGCCATTAGGAAGCCAGGTCACAAATCTTCACTAGAATCATCTGGCAACAGAGTATGTGTTTTCTTCTTCTTCTTCTCAACTTCTTGTTGGAAGTTTCTCTCTCTCCTCTTCCTCTTTCTTTTCTATCTCCCTCGATGTACCCACTATTGAGTTTCTTATTAATAATATTTTTGCCGTTTCAAAAAAAGAAAGAAAAAACAGAGTAGGGGATGAGATAGCATTGATGAATGTTTAGGGATATGATGCCGTTTAAATCCTTAATCCTTTTAGTCTTTGTAATATTTCAAAGATTAATAAAATTTTCTTTGTATTTCAAAAAAAAAAAGAAGAGGTAGCATTGATGAACTGTATGATAATATTCCTCTTTCTTGGCCAACTGGCCAATGCCACTGCCTACCATGAATGATAGACACCTTGGCTTGAAGAGATCAAGTGATCTCCCAAGATTGAAGGTCCGTGATGCAGGACTTTGAGGAGGTTTCTATGAAGCATAATTATCGTGAGGCTAATCGATGTGCGGATGGCAGACGTGTTGGCGAATGATGCTCCGATTTCGGTGGGAGATTTATATGTCTACCCGGTTGTTCCTATTTGCATTACTAGTTTCCTTTATGCGGATTCGATTGGGGTTGTATACCCTAGAAACGTAAACACTTAATTATGTTTTTATTAATGAATCGTCTATTACCACAAAAAAAAAAAGCTCAGGTGGAGTTAAAAAATAAATAATTTATACGAAAAATTTTAACTCAACAAATTTTAGCTCACCTCATTTTTTTTTTTTTTGTAGCCTAACCCATCCTATAGGAGTATCTTCATTGAAAGAGAACTTGTTGAAGATTCGATAACAAATGATTTCTACTCTCTAAAATAATGTAGGGTTCAACTTCAGTATGATACAACTTCAATAGTGTAAGTTTTTTTTGCAATTTTTTTTTGTTTATTTTTGAAGATTTACGTATTTTTGTACAATTTTGTTAGAAATTGATTATAAAACTATTTTCGAGTATAATTTTTAAATTTTGTTTACACGTGTTCTTTAATTTGGTGTAAAGAAATCAAAAGATGATGCATGTCTTTTTGTAGGAGACAAAAAAATGGATATAATTTTGGGGAATTTTTAAGCTGGCCCTAAAAATTAGGTTCGGACTTAGTTTAGTCCTGCACAATTATTTATATTTTTTATTCCAACCATGCCCCTTCACGCACATTAGCGCATGAAACTAGAGAACATTTAGTATAGAAAAATTATCCAATGCTCCATGAGCATTGGTGCACCATTAAAACATTGTTTAAATTTCAAAAAGTCATAAGTTGTAGTTATTCATTTTTTAAAAAAATTATATTTTTGGAACCTACTCGACGATATCTACTAAATAAGATCCATATTGAATATGAAATTATGTCAAATTAAGAAAATACCCTTTGCTATGAGATCTCTCTATTAGAACTGTTTCTATGAGAATTGTCTCTATGAGAACTGTCTTTATGATAACTATTTTGGACAAAAATACTCTTGGCTATGCGAACTAGCTATGTGAACTAAAAAATACACAGTTCAAATAGTCTCACCACACACTAAAATACACAATTTTCATAGAAAAATATGTAATTGTCATAGAAAATACACAATTCTCATAGAAAATAAACAGTTCTCATAGATAATTGTCATGGACAATACACAGTTCTTATAGAAAAATACAATGTTTTCAAAGAAAATACACAATTCTCATAGACAGTTTTCATAGAAAAATACAATATTCCCGTAGAAAATATACAGTTCTCATGTATAATACGCAGTTCTCATAAAAAAATACAATGTACTCATATAAAATACACAGTTCTCATAGACAGATCTCACAGAAAATACACAATTCTCATAGAAAATACACAGTTCTCATGAAAAATACATAGTTCTTATAGACAGTTCTCATTGACAAATACACAATTCTCCTAAGAAAAAACACAGTTCTCATAGAAAATACATGCACAAACAAAAATTGAACAATTTTTCGAAGTACCAAAAAATTGAACAAATTCATAGCACTCAGCTAAAATCCAGCCAAGTGTAGTAGTAGTAATAAAAAAGTAAGGCCGAAAAATAAAATATTTAAAAGAAAAAGAAAATAGAGAAAATTCTCCTCCACCAGTTCGCACATGCAATTCTCATAGCCTACCGCACAATTCACATAACCTCACCACACACTAAAATAAACAGTTCGCATATAGAGTTCTCATAGCTCTCCGCACAGTTCACATAGTCTCACGACACACTAAAATAAACAATTCGCACATGCAGTTCTCATAGCCCACTGCACAGTTCATATAGTCTTACTACACACTAAAATAAGCAGTTCTCATAACCCACTGCACAGTTCACATAACCTCACGGCATACTAAAATAAACAGTTCTCATAGCCCATCGCAAAGTTCTCATAGCCTCACGATACACTAAAATAAATAATTCGCATATGTAGTTCTCATAGCCCACCACACAGTACACACAGTCTTATGATACTAAAATACACAATTCGCATATGCAGTTCTCATAGCCCCCGTACAGTTCACATAGTCTTACCACACACTAAAATAAACAATTCGTATATGGAGTTCTCATAGCCCACAACATAGTTTACATAGCCTCACCACACATTAAAATAAACAGTTCTCATATCCCACTTGTGGAGGGCGTAGTCCGGCGGAGGGACCAGGACGGTGGCCACGTTGCACCAATTAGCCGGACCAGTGAATCTACTACCCATGGGTCGGCGGTCTGGGTCGGTGGCCGATCAGAGTCCGGCTGGGCCGGGTTAAAGATAACCGAAGTGTCGATCCATGGAAGGGAACGGTCTGGTTCGGCGTATGTATTAATCGATATGATCTAGTTCGGCAGTTCCCTGCAGGACGGGTTGGTGGTTACCCCTATTGATGTAATCATCGCCGTACCATCGGTCTGGCAAAACCTGTACTCACCGAGCCTCCTGTCCCCTAACTTGAAGAGGAAGTTAGGAAGAGTTGGGCAGGAGGAGGAAACCTTGCGTCTTATCCCATCCCTTATATTCAGGAGCGGAATGTAGGAGATTGGATAGGTTCAGGATTGAGATGTCTATCTGGATCCGAGATAGGCGGGCTCGTCATACAAATAAGTATTCTAATGGGATTTGGACTCTGCATTCCCTTTGGCTATAAAAGGAGGTATTCACCTCTAGAATAAGGTACGTTCAGAATACTCTCTCAAACCCTAAAACTATACCTCAATATCTCCTCTCCTGTTTACTGACTAGAGCGTCGGAGTGCCTGCCCCGGACACCACGCTCCGGGTTTGGGCACTAACGCGGTTGTTTCGTGCGCAGGTCTAACCCGTCCACATCCAAGCCACAAGGTTCAACCGGAGAAAGCCTGCCACCACAATTGGCGACTCCGCTGGGGAAGCAAGGATTAACAAACACACCTTATGGTGAAGATTTCTTTCCGTTCTTTCTTTTCCCAGTTCAGGATGACAACCCCGGACGGACGACCTCTCGGCCTTGCTAACTTCAATCCAAGCCTGGGCCACCACTCCTCTCAGTGGACGGTAGTAGGGCGGGATGGAATCCCCACTGGGGGTCTCGGCGACCCCAGGGTGGCGGGTTCAGGCGTCCCTGACCCTAGCAACCAGGACTTAGGAGCGGCAGCGTTCCACATAAACGGTGTGCACCACTCTGCAGCAAGCCTCACAGTTCCTCCTCCCCCCCCACCAGTGCTCCCGGTGAGCATGGCGGAGGAGTTAATGCGACTAAGAACTGAAGTACAAGAGATCCAGGCGCTTCAGAGCGCCCCACCCGTTTCCAGGTCGCGGGAACGGTGACGTAGAAGGAATGCTCCCCAAACGGCTGACACTGTAAGGGCCTCTGCCTTTGCAAGGCTCGGCCCACTGTGTCGTATTGATGCTAGTGGCAGTATCCACATGGAACCCGGACACCGAACTGATGCATCCGGAAACGATAACGTTCGCCGAACGTTATTTCCAGCAACAAGCGCCACGGCATCAAGCGCTCGTTCGAAATCCAGGGGAAGGCCGGACCAGACTCAAGGACTTCCTCGGCTCGGCAACACAAGAGACAACGCGGGAGATCCTCTCGATCACCCTTCTGGGTCGAGAGGTCACCGGGATAACCAGAGAGCGGACAGATCTGAGGGGCGGCGATATGAAGAGGAGGAAAGGGAAACGAGCACTCGGCACCATCAGAGGTCGCCGGCCCATTCTACCAGTCGCTCCCACCACCGGCAGTCTGACCAGGGACATCACCAACGATTACCGGGTCGATCTGCCGGACAATCCAGACTTCAGGAAGAGAACAGCCAGGGGCTGCTACCGGACGAGAGGTGCGAGATCAGCGCCGGCGGTGGGGCTTTAATAGTGGTAAATACTTACACCGGCGAGAGAACCACTTACCGGCCCGTTCGGCATCAGGAAGAACCCCCGGTAATAAGAAACAGGAGGGCCTCGGGGTCGAAGCGCCGAACCCCAGAGCCAAGTATCGACGGCCGGAGGGCTCGGACCCTACCAATCAATAAAAGGACAAGGGATGATGCTCGAGAGAAAAGCTCCGCGCCTTCGACAGTAATCCCGCCGAAGGAAGGGGTTGCAGCAACCTCGGCGAAAGGTGTCTCCCCCTTTTCCAAGGCCATAGCGGACGAGCCTCTCCCTCCCCATTTCAAGGTCCCCAAATTCACCATATACAACGCGAAGTCGGATGCGCCGACCCATGTGCAGCAATTCAAGTCCATGGCTGCGCTCTGCGGATTGAGCGAGGCAATGATGTGCCGAACGTTCTCCCTGAGCCTCCCGGACACTGCCATGCTGTGGTATACACAGCTAAAGCCGGGTTCAATAAGCAGCTTCGGCGAATTGGAGCGTTCGTTCACGGCACGGTTTGTGGCAAGTAACCGGAGGCCGAAAACAATAGAAGCCTTAACGGACCTTCGGCGGAAGGCCGACGAGTCCTTGAAGGATTATTCTGAGCTCTTCTACAATGTATACAACATGGTTGAGAGCTGTGACCAAAAGACTGCGGCTACGTCGTTCAAACGTGGGCTGGATAGGAATTCTGACCTATCCAAGGAATTGATGCTTCGGCCACCGAACAATATGACAGAGCTCATGCATACCGTTGCTCGGTACATAGAGCTTGAGGAGTACATCGGTGGATCCGAGGTAGCACCAGTTGCCGAGCAGGGTAAAACGGCAGCCAAGGAAGTGAAGAAGCAGGTTAACATAGTGTCCAAGAAGGAGGGCGCAGGGTTCGGCGGGAACAAAGGAAGCGGAAAAACGTGGGACCGTCCGCCGAGCGATGGGCGGGACCACCTTGCCATCACGACCTACTTCAAGGAGCCAATCTTCCGTATGCTCCGGGAGTGTGGACGGCTTCCAGGTTTCCAATGGCCAACAGGGGCGGCGGAGAAGTTGGGAACTGCCGATGGCCGGGAACCAAACCAGAGGGTATACTGCTCATTCCACAATGAACAAGGGCACTATACGACAACATGCCAGCCATACAAAGTCTACCTCGAAGAGCTGGTCCAGCAGGGAAAGATGGATCGGTGGATCGACCGAACCAAGTCACCAAATGCAGGGATCCAGCCGAGAGCCCAAATTCTCGACGGCGTGGTGCATTGCATACACGGACCAATGGACAAGGCCCAGGCCAACGAGCTCCATGAAAAACTATACCGCCCTTCCCCGCCTGGGGTGATGGTGGTTCGGAATTCATCGAAGCGGAAGATGGACGCTCGTAGCACGTGGGAGATCAGGTTCACCGAGCAAGATTTGGAGGGGTTATCTTTACCCCACAATGATGCTTTGGTCCTCTCTTTACAATTCCAGCGGAAGCTTGTCCGGAGGGTATTGGTCGATCAGGGTAGCTCGGCGGAGATCCTATTCTATTCAGCGTTCAAAGCTCTTGGCCTCTCAAAAGAGCAATTGGCCCCGGTGGAAGCCCCTTTGATTGGCTTTACTGGGATTCCCGTCTACCCGCTCGGTAAAATCGTACTTCCAGTATATGCTGGTTCGGTAAAGTTGGATATGGAGTTCATCGTGGTCAGTTCGCCGAGCCCATACAACGCCATCTTGGGAAGAAACTGGTTGCACGGCATGAGGGCTGTGGCATCCACTCTTCATCAATGTATTAGATTCATTGGGGAGTCAGGGAGACAGGAGACCATCAAGGGGGACCAGGTGGCCTCAAAAAAGTGTTTCGTCAACTCTGTCCGCGGGAAGGGCAAAGCAAAGGAGGTACAGAGTATAGAGGTACCTGAGTTGCTAGATGAGAACACCACCGAAGAAGAAACGAGAGAGGCGCTACAAGGGCCCGAAGAAGTTGGAAGACCGGCAAGCGACAGGGCCGTAGAAGATTTGGTTCGGATTGCTGTCAATGAAGATGGGACCCGTTCTTTTCTTATTGGCTCGGCTCTTGATGAGGTCAAGAAAACACAGATGGTCGAGTTCCTCAAAGAGAACATGGAAGTCTTTGCTTGGACTCCATATGAAATGCCGGGCGTTAGTCCCGACGTGATAAAACATTCTTTAAACGTTGATCCGGCTAGGAGGCCCGTTGTGCAAAAGCCTCGGCGATCCTCGGCCCTACATGCTGACGCAGTTAATGAAGAGGTGGAACGCCTCCTTGATGCCGGAGCCATTCGGGAGGTCCAGTATCCGACATGGCTAGCAAATCCAGTGGTGGTCCGGAAGAAGAACGGCAAATGGCGCGTCTGTGTCGATTTCACCGATCTGAACGATGCATGTCCAAAGGATTGTTTCCCTTGCCCATGGATCAACCAATTGGTGGATGCTACCGCTGGGTACGCTCGGTTGAGTTTTATGGACGCATACAGGGGATACCATCAAATTGCTATGGATGAAGAGGATCAGGAGAAGACGGCGTTCATCACCCCCAGTGGCACTTACTGTTACCTGGTGATGCCGTTCGGCTTAAAGAACGCCGGGGCTACGTTCCAGCGTATGGTAGCTTTGTTATCCAAAGGGATCCTCGACAGAATAAAGGAGGCATACATTGACGATATGGTCGCCAAAAGCAAGGAAGCAGCCGATCATCTTCTCCACCTCGGCGAAATTTTTGGTGTTCTAAAGAGGTTCGGCTTGAAGCTGAATGCTGAAAAATGTGCATTCGGCGTAGGCTCTGGCAAATTCCTTGGACATTTAGTTACTCGCCAAGGAATCGAGGCCGACCCAAGTCAGATCAAGGCCATACAAGAAATCAGGGCTCCGACCACGGTGAGGGAGGTTCAGCGCCTCGCCGGCATGGCTGCCGCCCTTAATCGCTTCATCAGCAAGTCTTCTGATATCTGCCGACCGTTCTTTCAATCGATTAAAGGCCACAGCCGAAGAAGCTTCGTATGGACGTCGGACTGCGATGACGCGCTCACCAAGCTGAAGAGGTGTCTATCTCAAGCTCCTTTACTGGTTGTGCCCAAGGAAGGGGACGAGCTTCACCTCTACCTTGCAGTCTCCGCGCATGCTGTTAGTGCTGTTCTAGTTCGGCAGGAGACCTCAAAGGGTGTAACGGGCACAGACCAGAAGCTAGTCTACTACATTAGCAAGGCGCTTCTCCCAGCCGAGACCCGCTACCTCCCAATAGAAAAGCTAGCTTTGGCATTGGTAATGGCGAAGAGGAAGCTCCTGCCATACTTCCAGAGCTTCACCATTGTGGTCGTTACCGAGTACCCCTTAAGGGCGGTATTACGCAAAGCAGATCTCTCCAACAGATTGTGCAAGTGGTCCCTGGAGTTGGCAAACTTTGATATCCGTTATCAGGCTAGAACGGCAATCAAAGGTCAGGTGTTGGCTGATTTTGTCGCCGAGTTCTCCCCCGGGGTGGAAAACGGCAAAGGCAGTGAAGAGGGCCTGGCCAGAGAGTCTACCGGGCCGGCCCCTGGACCTCGGTCGAGCCATCTAGCTCACGAAGAATATATCACCAAGCGGCCCATCCCTTCACGCCGAGCGAGTTTGTTCACCGGGCACGCTTGGAGACTCCATGTAGATGGAGCGTCTAATAACCGAGGGGCTGGAGCCGGGATTGTTCTGGTGTAACCGAGCGGAACCTTGCACGAGCATTCATTGAGCATCGGATTTCCAGCAACCAATAACGAGGCGGAGTATGAGGCCCTCATTGCCGGGCTCAAACTGGCTCGGCATATGGGTGCCGAAGAAGTTCAGGTTTACAGCGATTCCCAGCTCGTTGTTAATCAGCTCAATGATGATTACGAGGCCAAGGATGCACGCATGAACAAGTACGTGAGCCAAGTTGTTGCCCTGGCTGGTTCGTTCAAAAACGTGTTCTTTGACCATGTTGGTCGTGATCTCAACTCTCATGCCGATGCTCTCGCCGGACTGGGAGCCGTATGTGCCGATCAGGGAGGGGAAAGAACGATAGTCCTCGGCGAAGTCCCATCACCGAGCTTCGAGTCGGAGCCACAGGAGGTGATGGACATCCATCAGGCACCTAGCTGGATGGACCCCCTCGTCTCCTATTTGAAACATGCCGTGCTTCCGACCGACCGAAAGGAAGCCCATAAGATCCGTTGTCAGTCTGCTTCCTATTTCCTCGATCCCTCCGGCACACTGTACCGCCGATCATACACTGGTCCCGACCTCCGCGTGGTGCACGAGCAGGAGGTACCCGGCATCCTCAAAGAGTTACATGGTGGAAGTGCTGGTTGTCACACCGGCGGCCGGTCCTTAGCTGACCGTGCCCTTTCCCAGGGTTACTGGTGGAAAAGAATGATACACACGGCTACAGAGTTTGCCAAGCAATGCAAGTCTTGTCAAAAGCATTCTCCTCTTCTCAACCAGCCGACCCTACCTTTACAACCAGTTTCAAGTCCTTGGCCCTTTGCTCAATGGGGTGTGGACATTATTGGCAAGCTACCGAAGGCTACTGGCGGCTTTACCCACATTATTACTGCTACGGACTATTATACAAAGTGGGTGGAAGCCAAAGCACTCATAACGATCACGGCCGCCGATGTGAAAAGTTTCCTGTGGAAGCATATTTTTACCAGGTTCGGCGTACCATACGCCATTGTATCAGATAATGGTACCCAGTTTGTCGCCGACGCAATTCAAGCCTTATACAAGAGGCGCGGCATACAGATGAAGACAGCTTCCGTCTCCTATCCTCAGGGAAACGGACAGGCTAAAGCTGCCAACAAGGCTATCTCTGCCGGCCTGAAGCGCCGACTCAAAAACAAGCGCGGCAAGTGGGCGGAAGAGTTGCCTGATGTCCTATGGGGCTACCGAACCACTCCACGACGCGGCACTGGTCGTACTCCTTATTCCATGGCGTTCGGCGTCGAGGCCGTACTCCCTGTGGCTGTTACTCGACCCACGTCACGCACAGCAACGTTTGATGTCCCAACAAACGATGCAATGCTAGCCGCCGAAGCTGATCGAGCCGATGAGCTTCGAGACAATGCCCACATAAAATACGCAGCTTATCAACAGCAGGTGGCTCGGAGTTATAACAAGAACGTGCGGAACCGCCCCTTCAATGTGGATGATCTTGTCCTTCGACAAATAGTCCAGAAGAAGCATTTGAAGAAATTCATGCCGAAGTGGGAGGGTCCATTCCGGGTGGTTAAGAAGGTTGGTTATGGCTCGTATGAACTCGCCGAGATGGATGGTACGGCGATACCGAACCACTGGAACGCACAGCTTCTTCGGAAATTTTACGCTTAATTCTCTTTTTGGCTTTTCGCCTCGGCTATGTGTTAAGCCTTAAGTTTTTTACAAGAGATTTGTTTCAATAAAGACTAGTTTGTTTTTGTTTTATTCTGTGTTCTGATAGCCTCGGTGGTATTCTTATGCTCGGTTCGCTGAGGCACGCCTTTTCAGATTCTGTTCGGCAAAGACTTTGCATGCCATATCCTGAAGGGGGCATTCCCAGCTTCGGCCGTTCCTTTTGATCCGGCGGAACCAACCTCGGTGGTAGGTTTCCTCCGAATCAGGGGCTGGGTACGGCGAGCTGGGATGGATAATTATTAGAGTTTATTGTTAAACCATGTGCATGAAGTGCAATACATGAGTCTTAACACGCATGAAGTGCAAAAAGTATGAAACATAACAGAAAAACTTGGAGCTTTCATCATAACTAAATTGGTCCATTACAAATCAAAGACAGGGGCTCGGCTGAACAAGATACTTTTGCCGACCCTCGGTTCTACGACAAAATTAAATTCTACTCTACGATGGGTTCATCAGCAGGCTTCGCCGGCTCCACTATAGGCTGCTCGGTGGGGTTGACGGGCTTGAACGAGGTGGAATCTGGGTTCTCAGCAGGGTTGGATGCCTCGGCAGGACTAGGTGGCTTGTTAACAGTTGGATTTGGTTGCTCGACGGGGCTTGGTGGCACGTCGGCAGATGGGTTGGCCTCTTCGGCTGGAAGCAGGTGCTTCGGCAGCTCCACAGGAAGCACCACAGGATCTTCCCTTCGGTGGTCATCCTTTGGGACCTCGGCATAATCGAGGCCAACCTGGAACCCGCGAAGGAAAGAGGAGGCATGGGCGTCTTCGAACCCTTTCCGCTCTCCATCCTTGAAAGCCTTGGTTACAAGGGCTTCCACCTGCTCCTTGTAGTAGTCGCCGGCCTCGTTGTAACCCTCATCACTGGCCTCCTCCAGCTTGGCCGGCAGCTCATCCTTCATCTGCTGCATCTCCTCCTTCAGTCGACCCCGCTCGGCTTCGACTTCTTTAAGCTTCAGCAGCAGAAGGTCCCTCTCCTCCAAGCCAGTCTTGGCTTCGGCAACTTGTGCCTCCAGCGCCTCGATCTGGTCGTTGGCCTCCTTCACCTCCTTCCTCATCGCCTGGAGGTCCCCCCGTTGGGTTTTCTTCGTTTCAAGGAGGACCTCCATGTCAGTGAAGGCTTTACTGGCACACTGGCCGGCCTGCAAATTGAGAATAAAGAGTTAGCATCTGAAACGGGCAGTAAAATTGAAGGGACATTCAACTTTAAAACAATAAACAAAGGAAATTCGAACCTTGGCAAAGAAAAGGCACAGTTCGGCCATGTTGTCAGCCTTGCCTGATTGCAGCTTCTCCATGTCCTTTGGGAGGGCCAGGCCCTCTAGAAGGGTCATAGCCAGATGGGGGATCTCCCCCAGGCTGTCGCCGGTGGAGATCACATGCCCATTAGGGTAAACCAGGCTCGGAACGAAGGGTGCACCTTCAAGATGATCGGTGTTGAGGACCTCCGCATCCTCTTTGGATATCCTGGGCTTTTTGGTAACCTTCGGGCCCTCCCCCTCGGCGGTTGTGCTCTTCTCTCTTCGACGAGAGGGGCGCGGTACCACAGCAGCGGCTTCGGTGGGCTTCTCCTGGGGCTCCGACTTGCTGGTGGGAGCTTGCACCTTCTCCTCCCTCTCTGGCAGCCCGGAAGAAGAGAGGTCTTGGGCCAGGTGCTGCAACTTCAGTGCTTCCCCGGCGAAGGTAGCATGGTCGACCTTCTTCCTCACCATATTCTCTTTGTTTTTTCTGCCGACGTACCCGTGGTAGAAAGGCTTGTACCTGAGGAGGGTCGGCGAGTCTCGGTTAGGGCACCGAAGCAGGGCGATCAAGTTCGTCCACTTGCCGGAGATGAGAAGTCCCTTGTTCGGTGCAGAGCAGTCTGCAAGTAATAGAAGATTAGTATGAAGGATAAGTCAATGTAGAAGGCAATGCATAAACAACGAATGATATTTACCGGGCTTGTCCCCGTGGCCGGGGAACCCTCGCACTCGAGGGATCTTGTAAGGCCTCTCAATCTCCGTCCCTTTCCTGGTTGGAAAGGGGTAGTCGAGTTGGGGGTTGATGGGACCCCACTCGAAATTGCCGGACACCTTGACCAGGACCATCCACCACTTTTCAGTGTCGTAGAGGCGGTCCACCAGGTGGTCGAAGTGTTGGCGGGTGGTGAGGTAGTACTTGTCATACTTGGGGATCCTTGATACCACGTACATCAGCATCAGGTCCCCAAGGGTGAACGGCAGGTGGTTGATTTCTGCTAGCCTTACCGCCGAACTCAAGATGCGCCAGCTGTTGACTGCAACCTGGATCGGTGCAAGGTTGTAGTCAGCCAGAAACCAGCGGAGGAAGGGGTTCATGGGGAACCTTACCCCTCCCTCAATAATGGCGTAGAGAGGAAGAACGATGAAGTCCTCGCCGAAGGGAATCCGTTCGGTGGTGACCCTTTCGACAAGAACATCATCTGGGATGGAGTATTTGGTCCGGAAGGCCTGTGTGAAGCCGCCTGGACCATCGCCGTAGAAGTGGCTGTACGGCATGGGTCCGAGACCCGTTGGTAGCGGAGGGATGAGGTTGACGTCCCTCGGTAGGGGTGGTTCGGCACCTCCTGCTGTATCAGAGGTGCTCGGCGGCGCACCAGCTGATGTCGATGTGCTGGCCTGGGCCCCGGTGGCTGTTCGTTCCCTGTTGACCTCTTTCGGGATGGAGCCATGAGTGTCTTCCTCGGCAGATTCGCCGGGGGAGTCACTCCGCCCGTAGAGGATGTCCCTGGAGGACCTATCGTCGATTTGAAGAGGAATGTGAATGCCGGGGATGATTGGACCACCGGACCACTGGGCAAAGTTGCTGGAGCTTTCATTGAAGCTCCTATACCCTCTGCCGAGCGCCTGGATGGTCTCTTAGAGGTCTGGGTAGGCTTCAGGATCGATGTTCGGCAGGAGAGAGTTGGGATCCACCATGCTGAAGACCTAAACAGAATAAGAAATTGAAGGGGTGATTAGAATTCCTACTTCAGCATGGCTACTCATGTGCGTCTAGATCCCTGCCGAGGGGGGTCCTGTAGGATCCTCCTCGGCGGAAGTCGTGGTTTCTTATCAAGTGTTGAGATTGGCTCGGTGGAGGACCGCCGTTGTTGGCAGTCCAGACGGTGGCCCGCGGCCGCAAGCGGCCATGGAAGATCGACACTGTTCAAGCAAAAAGTGTTTTTGTGCAAATATGGGGGTGTGTGTAGGGTATTGCAGTATGAAATACTTAGAACGATTCAGAGAGGGTAGCGGAGTTACCTGAGAAATGCTGGGACTGAGTGGCCGCGAGTGACGGAGCAACTGAGGCATTTCGAAAAGGCAGCAGCGGTTGGAGTTGCAGAGCGAAAGAGGCGAGAGCAGAAAGTGATATTCTGTCCCGCCTCTCCGCTTATATAGCGGATGGAATGGCTGGAGGGGGAACCCTAAGCGTCGAACGCGAGAATCGAAGCATCGCCGCTCCGCCCACTCTCTTCATGCCACGTGGAAAGCCTGCACCGTGTTGTACCTGCGTCGTCTCCCCTTCCACCACGTGGCACCCCACGCCGTTTGGGTTTCCTGATGGACCGTTCGATCTCTGGCGCCCAACGGTCCCATCAGCCCTCGTTTGCTGCAGACCCATCATTACCCTGACGTTTCGAGAAGGCTCTTCACTAACCCTCACTGACCCGGCGGTGTACGCTCGGCACGTTTGCCTCAAGACGCCCTCGGTAGCAAGTTTTTTCTTATGTGGTCAACCCCTCCCACCTTTTGCAAAGGAGGAAGAGGTTGAGGGGCTATTGTGGAGGGCATTGTCCAGCGGAGGGACCAGGACGGTGGCCACGTTGCACCAATTAGCCGGACCAGTGAATCTACTACCCATGGGTCGGCGGTCTGGGTCGGTGGCCGATCAGAGTCCGGCCGGGCCGGGTTAAAGATAACCGAAGTGTCGATCCATGGAAGGGAACGGTCTGGTTCGGCGTATGTATTAATTGATATGATCTAGTTCGGCAGTTCCCTGCCGGACGGGTTGGTGGTTACCCCTATTGATGTAATCATCGCCGTACCATCGGTCCGGCAAAACCTGTACTCACCGAGCCTCCCGTCCCCTAACTTGAAGAGGAAGTTAGGAAGAGTTGGGCAGGAGGAGGAAACCTTGCGTCTTATCCCATCCCTTATATTCAGGAGCGGAATGTAGGAGATTGGATAGGTTCAGGATTGAGATGTCTATCTGGATCCGAGATAGGCGGGCTCGTCATACAAATAAGTATTCTAATGGGATTTGGACTCTGCATTCCCTTTGGCTATAAAAGGAGGTATTCATCTCTAGAATAAGGTACGTTCAGAATACTCTCTCAAACCCTAAAACTATACCTCAATATCTCCTCTCCTGTTTACTGACTAGAGCGTCGGAGTGCCTGCCCCGGACACCACGCTCCGGGTTTGGGCACTAACGCGGTTGTTTCGTGCGCAGGTCTAACCCGTCCACATCCAAGCCACAAGGTTCAACCGGAGAAAGCCTGCCACCACACCACTGCACAGTTCATATAACCTTACCACACATTAAAATAAACAGTTCGCATATGCAGTTCTCATAATCCACCGTACAATTCACATAGACTCATGATACACTAAAATAAACAATTCGCATATGCAGTTCTCATAACCCACCGAGTGGATTCGCGATTCTTTCTCCGACTTAATTGGGGACGCGAATATGATATCTTCCAACAATTTATACGTTTGCATTCAAAAACTACTTTCTAAATTCCACCATTAATAAACTACAAAAAGAAAAGCAACTAGACCATTTGTCCCGTTCTACGAGTGGAGTTGGGTCCTAGAATTTTGGGAAATTTATTTGATGGAATTCAGAGGCCTCTGAAGCCATCGCAAGTTTATGAAGATACAGCTGGATTGATGGTGGACGATCCCGTTCTATGAACACGAACCGTACCATTTTTTCCTGGTGAAATAGAGATGGAGATCACGAGCCAAGCCGACGGTTCGAGCCCTCTCGCCACCGTCGGACAGATCCGAAAATGTCTCGTTTGTCCTCTATCGCTTCACTCTCAATCATCAACCATGTCAACCAGAGCTCAGTATAGAAGATCAAGGGAGAAACGTGCGAACAAAAGGCTGGAAGATTACTTGGATCCGACTCTATTCGTCGCTGGCGAAAACGGACTAGTCAGAGAAGTCGACGGCGGTGCCGATCTTACACTGGGTGTTGGCGGTGGGGGTCCGGGGGTGGGGTGGGGTGGGATGGGATGGGGAGAGATGAGAATCATGAGAGGTCAGAGCATTTAGAGAGAGAGAGAAGGGTGTCGATTTGGCTTGGGGGTGAAAATGTCATTATGTACATAATCGAGCATATACAGGTTCCGAAAAAATATTTTAGGGTTGGGATGAAACCCAACCTAAAAATAGGACTGGTCTCTAATTTTCTATATAATTTTTAGGTTCTGTTTGAACCCAACCCTGAATATTATTCCTAAGCTTGCATAGGCTTGGATATATTATCTCTGGACTTTTTTGCCCTTTTTAGTCGGCATCGTCGACTCCATCTCGCCATTCCTCCTCTCTCTCTCTCTCCCTCTCAAGACGATAAAATGAAAGTCCAGTGAGTTTGGGGACATGGAGACAGGCTCGACGACTCGGAAGACGCGGACGAGGAGGTAGGCGATGGAGGAGCAGAAGGCCATGTGGATCATGGTGAGGGAGATCGGGAAGGGCCAGTTGAACATCTTGCGGTCGAAGATGTACTTGTTGAACACGATCACGGTGAAGCTGAGGAAGATCCATATGGCCACGTACGTGTAGGACACCACGATCTTTCTCGACACACTCGTTTTCATCTGCTCTAGCAGCGGCGGCCGGAAGACAGCCTGCGCAGATTCTCCTTTTTTGGTCGCGAGCCCGCGACAGTGATTCGGCGAAGCTGATGAGGACGGAGCGGACGAAGCTGACGTGAATGCCGAGGCCATGGTTCTTGCCGGAGCATGAACACATGAAGAAGACGTACGAGACGGAGGCCCACGGGTATTTCTCCGATCTAATTCCAGAACACTTTTGTTTTGCGATCCAAATTTCAGAACACAAATTTTTTGAGATCCAGAGACCAATTGGTGTTCAAATTTGTGGCCGGATTCAAAACATCGCGGGTCGTCGTCGGTTTTCTTGTATGAATACGAAGAAAGTGAACTGTATATGGGATTATGTGAGCTGTGTGTATTGGGTTATATGAACTACTTTTTTATGAGAATTGTGTATTTTTCTATGAGAACTGTGTATTATTCATGAGAATTATGTATTTTTTTTATGAGAAATGTCTATGAGAACTGTGTATTGTCCATGAGAACGGTGTATTTTTCTATGAGAACTTTGTATTATCCATTTGTTTTGATTATTATTGATTAATAAAGTGTCTAGAGAAAGTTTCTCTATACCTATCCCGTTTGTGATTGTCCTTGTTGCACGTTTGTTCTTCGATTCATAGTTCTGCCTTGCATCAGTTGGTATCAGAGCCAGGTTCTGATTTCGACTATGGCCGCGAGACGTGCTGCTGGAGGTCGTGGGGGACGTGGTGATCGTACTGCTTTTATGGAGGACGTTTATGAACGGGATGACGTCGCGCGAGAAGCATGAACAGAGGCGCGGTTCCAATAGGTCGCTGATCAGGTTGCTGCCCTTACTGTTGCGAACCAGCCTCGCCATCGCTCGGTCAACCAAAATCCTCTGAGTGAGGAGGAGGCTGCGAGTGATGAAGAGGCCGAAAACCCTTTTGCAGTAGGAGCGGCCGGTGGCGGCGGTTTCTATCAATGGAGGGAAAACGGTCGTGGGTTCATGGCGGACCGCGATTCTCGGCAATGGGAATCGGGGTTGAAGGTTGATCTTCCTGAGTTTCAGGGGGGTTTGACACCGGAGGAGTTCCATGATTGGGTCGCAACTATCGAAGAGATCTTGGACTTCAAGCGTGTCCTGGAGGACAGACGGGGCGCGTTGGTTGCTACCAAGTTTCGAGGTAGGGCTGTAGCTTGGTGGCAGCAGTTGAAGCTATCCAGAGCGAGGCAGGGTAAGGAGAAGATTAGTTCGTGGGAAAAATTGAAGAAAAAGATGCGGGTGGCTTTTCTTCCCCACAACTATTCTCGTTTGATGTATCAGCGATTGCAGAATCTCTGTCAGGGTTCCCGTTCAGTGGATGATTATACTACAGAGTTTCATCAGTTGGTGGTCCGGAATGATATCGCTGAAACGGAGGAGCAATAGGTTTCGAGGTACGTTGGAGGTTTGCATGAGCAGTTCCAGTTAACGTTGAATATGTTTGATCTGTATTCTGTTTCGGAGGCCCATCAGAGGGCCTTGCAATTGGAGAGGCAAGCAAACCACAAATCTGTTGCACCTGCCTGGGGTGTCGCTGCCCGAACAACGCCCAGCCCAGTGCTAGTTCGGCCTACATGCAATTCAATACATGTTGTTCCGCAGGCCATTAGAGCAGGTGTTTCGGGGTCTAAGTGTTTCAAGTGTGGAGAGCCTGGTCATTGTGCTATTGAGTGCCGAAAAGGGGATAGACTGGGTAAGGCCTTGTTTGCTGATACTGATGGGATTGTTAGTGAACGTTATGAGCAGTATGACCAAGAAGCGGCGTATGATGAGTCCCAACAGTCGACCGACTCACCGGATGGAGATGTGGAAGAAGTTGTAGGGGATGTCGGGCCATTACTGGTGGTTCGAAGGTCCTGCTATGCTCCTCGAGAAGTAGAGGGCGATTCTTGGCTGCGTGGTAATGTTTTTTAGTCCACCTGCACAATAGGACGAAAAGTGTGTCGTTTTGTGATATACTCGGGTAGTTGTGAGAATGTGGTGTCTGATGAGGCAGTGTAAAAACTTGGGTTGAAGACGGAGCCGCACCACAACCCGTACAAGCTGGCGTGGCTGAAGAAGGGCAACGAAGTTAAGGTAACCAAGCGCTGTTTGGTTTCATTTTCTGTTGGTTCTAAGTATAAGGATCAGATTTGGTGTGATGTTGTGGGAATGGATGTGTGTCATCTCTTGTTGGGAAGACCGTGGCAATTTGATCGTAAAGTGATGCATGACGGGGGTTCTAACACATATACCCTTAAATCAGGTGGTACGACGATTAAGTTGCTACCTGCTAAGGAGATTATATCCAAACCACAAAGTGGAGAGGGTACTAATCTTCTAACAAAGGTACAGTTCGAAGGAGAGATATCGGCCACCAAAGTTGTGTTTATTGTCATGGCAAAGGAGAGTTTACCAGCAGGTTTTGAGCAGGAAGTGCCAGTTAAGATCCAGCCCCTTCTTGTTGAGTTCGCAGATGTGTTCCCATCTTAGTTACCCGATGGGTTGCCTCCATTACGAGATCTTTAGCACCAGATTGATCTGGTGCTGAGTTCTAGTTTGCCCAATCGACCCCATTATCGGATGAGTCCAAAGGAGCACGAGGACTTGCGAAAACAAGTGGAGGAGTTACTGTCTAAGGGTTTTATTCGGGAGAGTCTTAGCCCTTGTGCAGTTCCAGCATTATTGGTTCCTAAAAAGGATGGATCGTGGAGGATGTGTGTGGATAGCAGGGCAATTAACAAGATCACAGTGAAGTATCGTTTTCCGCTGCCGAGATTGGATGATTTATTAGATCAGTTGGGAGGTGCTCAGGTTTTTACCAAGCTGGATTTGAAAAGTGGTTACCATCAACTTCGTATCAAACTGGGAGATGAATGGAAGACAGCGTTTAAGACCAGAGAGGGGCTGTATGAGTGGTTGGTTATGTCGTTCGGTTTATCCAATGCGTCGAGCACTTTCATGCGAGCGATGAACCAAACGCTACGGCCTTTCATCGGTAAATTTGTTGTCGTTTACTTTGATGATATTTTGATTTATAGTGCCACTCCTCAATTACACTTGCAGCATTTACGTGAGGTTCTTACTATTTTGCGTGCTGAAAAATTGTATGGAGCTGTTATCCCCATCGCAAGATCCAGTGCTACCTTCCATTACTAGGAGAGAGAGAGAGAGAGAGATGGGGTGGGGGGGGTGGAAGACCGTTGGGAGATACAGATGGGTAGAGAGAGTGAGTACCGTTGTAGAAGATGATACATATCTACGTAGTTATAAGGGCAACACCAGTCATTAAAAGGTCATGTGCTGCTCACATGACCTTCTTCCGTTTGAACTCGTAATGGCTCACTAACGGGATGTGGTTAAGTGTCACGCGATAACAAATGAAGGGGGTTAAGTGTTCGAGTTAAACGATGAAGGTGGCAACTCGTTACCGAGGTATAATTGGAGGGGGTTTAGTGTAATTTTCCCTAAACCAAAAAATAGATATATGGAAACGCGTGTGCCCTTTCAAAACTGGGGCTAGCCGTCGTTTTTGCTTACCTAAGCTTTGCTGTAATACTATATTTTCACATGCTACCTTACGTACCAATGAAATTTTTTTTTGATCGGCAAAAAAATGTATACTAGTGGCTCGATAAGGGTACGTCTAGAAGAGAAAAGAAAAACAAGGTAAAACACCTACTCCAGGATGGATCTGGCTCAAGGAAAAACGCCTTCAGCAGCTAGCGCTCAATTTCACCATCCGTCTTGACAGTTAATGGTCCGGATTTTAAAAGAAATCCAAGCATCCAAATATTTTTGGGCGGTGAAATTGAGCGCTGCTCAGCCTCCCAAGTCCCTCCAGGTTATTGATGCATAAAATACACCGCGAGGGGTGTTGTCCAACGGGACAAGTTAGTTTGTCTCGAAGGAACCAAAACCAAATCTATGGCGGGAGATGATTGAAGGGGGTGTCCCTTAGTACGATGCCAAATCTATGACAGCGGATGATTGAAGGGGGTGTCCCTCAGGACAATGCCAAATCTATGACAGCGGATGATTGAAGGGGTTGTCCCTCAGGACAATGCCAAATCTATGACAACGGATGATTGAAGGGGTGTCCCTCAGGACGATGCCAAATCTATGACATCAGATGATTGAAGGGGGTGTCCCTCAGGACAATACCAAATCTATGGCAGCGGATGATTGAAGGGTGTCCCTCAGGACAATGCCAAATCTATGACAGCAGATGATTGAAAGGGGTGTCCCTCAGGACGATGCCAAATCTATGGCAGCGGATGATTGAAGGGTGTCCCTCAGGACAATGCCAAATCTATGACAGCGGATGATTGAAGGGGGTGTCCCTCAGGACGATGCCAAATCTATGACAGCAGATGATTGAAGGGGGTGTCCCTCAGGACAATGCCAAATCTATGGCAGCGGATGATTGAAGGGTGTCCCTCAGGACAATGCCAAATCTATGGCAGCGGATGATTGAAGGGTGTCCCTCAGGACGATGCCAAATCTATGACAGCGGATGATTGAAGGGGGTGTCCCTCAGGACGATGCCAAATCTATGGCAGCGGATGATTGAAGGGTGTCCCTCAGGACGATGCCAAATCTATGACAGCGGATGATTGAAGGGTGTCCCTCAGGACGATGCCAAATCTATGACAGCGGATGATTGAAGGGGGTGTCCCTCAGGACGATGCCAAATCTATGACAGCGGATGATTGAAGGGTGTCCCTTAGGACAATGCCAAATCTATGGCAGCGGATGATTGAAGGGTGTCCCTTAGGACAATGCCAAATCTATGGCAGCGGATGATTGAAGGGTGTCCCTCAAGACAATCTATGGCAGCAGATGATTGAAGGGTGTCCCTCAGGACAATGCCAAATCTATGGCAGCGGATGATTGAAGGGTGTCCCTAAGGACAATGCCAAATCTATGGCGGGATTTAATTGAAAAGTGTCCCTCAGGACAATGCCAAATCTATGGCAGGATTTGATTGAAAGGTGTCCCTCAGGACAATGCCAAATCTATGGCAGAGGATGATTGAAGGATGTCCCTCAGGACAATGCCAAATCTATGGCGGTATTTGATTGAAAGGTGTCCCTCAGGACAATGCCAAATTTATGGCGGGAGATGATTGAAGGATGTCTCTCAGGACAATGCCAAATCTATGGCGGGATTTGATTGAAAGGTGTCCCTCAGGACAATGCCAAATCTATGGCAGCGGATGATTGAAGGGTGTCCCTCAGGACAATGCCAAATCTATGGCGGGATTTGATTGAAAGGTGTCCCTCAGGACAATGCCAAATCTATGGCAGGATTTGATTGAAAGGTGTCCCTCAGGACAATGCCAAATCTATGGCAGAGGATGATTGAAGGATGTCCCTCAGGACAATGCCAAATCTATGGCGGTATTTGATTGAAAGGTGTCCCTCAGGACAATGCCAAATTTATGGCGGGAGATGATTGAAGGATGTCTCTCAGGACAATGCCAAATCTATGGCGGGATTTGATTGAAAGGTGTCCCTCAGGACAATGCCAAATCTATGGCAGCGGATGATTGAAGGGTGTCCCTCAGGACAATGCCAAATCTATGGCGGGATTTGATTGAAAGGTGTCCCTCAGGACAATGCCAAATCTATGGCAGGATTTGATTGAAAGGTGTCCCTCAGGACAATGCCAAATCTATGGCAGAGGATGATTGAAGGATGTCCCTCAGGACAATGCCAAATCTATGGCGGGATTTGATTGAAAGGTGTCCCTCAGGACAATGCCAAATTTATGGCAGCGGATGATTGAAGGGTGTCCCTCAGGACAATGCCAAATCTATGGCGGGATTTGATTGAAAGGTGTCCCTCAGGACAATGCCAAATCTATGGCAGGATTTGATTGAAAGGTGTCCCTCAGGACAATGCCAAATCTATGGCAGAGGATGATTGAAGGATGTCCCTCAGGACAATGCCAAATCTATGGCGGGATTTGATTGAAAGGTGTCCCTCAGGACAATGCCAAATTTATGGCGGGAGATGATTGAAGGATGTCTCTCAGGACAATGCCAAATCTATGGCGGGAGATGATTGAAGGATGTCCCTCAGGACAATGCCAAATCTATGGCGGAATTTGATTGAAAGGTGTCCCTCAGGACAATGCCAAATCTATAGCGGCAGATCAAGCAGTCGTGTTGACAAATATGATAGATGAAGGTGACCATAAGAGGTCGAGACTAGAAAGTGAGACCCGTGTTTCGACGTTTGACAACAACGATGATATTTTTTTTTTTTTTTTGAAAAACAAAGGACATGTCTGAGTATCCTTTCTGCTTTACTGTTTTTGGTAAGGAGGCTGGTATTTTCAGGACCTTGGGATTTGGGATGGAGTTTGTCTTTGGATGAAAATTGGGTTTGAGCTGGATCCATGGCTTGAGCTGGAGTTGGTTTGAGTTTGACCTTGATCAGGGCTTGAGTTTTGAGCATGCATGCCCCAGTCTTGAGGTTGGCTGTATGCTTGCTATGATTGACGGCATTGAGCTGATGTGCCCCAGTGAGTGATAGACGTTAGTTCTGATTCTTTTCCTTGATTACACTGATAGTTTCGGCAACCAGTTTTATCATGAGTGCAAAAGCGCGGGTTCTTCCATGTATTGGAGTTTCTCTCATGAGTTGGGGCCTCAATGACCTTGTGTGAATTTAGACAAGGCCTGGATAACTCAAAAGACAAGAAAGACCATTTATGAGAGGATTGACTCTCCATGATGACTTTGACTGTACGAGGAGTTTGATTTGACTGGACGAGGAGCATGATTTGACTGGACGAGGAGCTTGATTATTTGAAAAGCATGCCCCACAATTGATGTTTGAAATTGTCATGATAAAATCAAGTTTCGATGATTTTCCCGTTCAAGGCTTTGAAATTGTTTTAGCTCCATCAAGTAATGCTCATTCGGAATTTTCTTTGATCTTGTTTTGTCAAAACACTAGAATTTTTACCACGAACCGTGCCCCAGATTGCTGATGACAACTCATGGATTTTGAAAATGCCCCAGCTTGGATTTTGCGGGATTCACAAAATGCCTTGCCACTCCTTCTTGTTTTCTCCTATTGTCTAGGATTTTTGTTATCAAGTTGTGTTTTCCAATCTGAAAGGACTTTATTCGGGTTGTAACGTGGCCAAGGTTTTGGCTTAACAAAGAAAGGATAATAGACTCAAAATTTTCATTTTCTTTGGATCTCGAGAGCTAGCAGCCATCTTGAATATTTTTGTGCCCTTTTTGCTTTTGATGGGCGCCTTCTTTCACTTGATTTACTTTTTGTTGTGCCGATGTGTTTGGCACTTTCGTTGATTTTGAGGTTTCTCTGATGTTTTGCATCTCATTGTGCCTATGTATTTGGCACTTTTGCACTTTGAATTCTGATGCGCCGATGATGGTCAGGTGTTTGGCACTTTTGTCTTCCTTATTTCACCCCAGTGTGGGGGATAGCTGCCTAGCTGGGTTCTTTCAAAGAAATTGATTTAGGCTCAAAGGGGGTTATCAATGGATATATATCTCCAAGCGTTTGATAAAAGAAAAGAATGCCTTTCTTCATTTTGAATTGCACAACTCGATAACTGGATCCTAGATGCAAGTTAAGAGATTTGTGTGCTCTAACTTTTGCCCAGATCATATTTTGATGTTTTGATCTAGCGAGCTTTTTCTCGGGCCAAGGTGTTGCTTCTTGACGGCGTCAGGGAGTGGTCCCATGAAATTCTTCTTCTTGCAAGGGCAAAGTATCTCGTGTTTTGATTCTTTAATTGATGGTGAAAAATAATTCCAAGATAAGGGATTATCACAAAACGCGAGTTTATTATCACAATTTCGACACAAGAGGCTCGACGTTGATTTCAATAGACGGGACTGACCCACAAAGATCGTGACAGAATTTCGGGATCGACTCGAATGAATATGACCGGGCCTTAGGATGAGACTGCCTACGTATCCTTCTTGCAAAGGAATCAGGTCATAACGTAGTTCGGGACTACGAAACTGACTTTCTTTTGGATTTTCTTCTTCGACTACAAACTTGAACTTGAAAATATACAGATGTGAAAGCATAAAAGACTCGGAGAACAAACTGACTCGAAATTGACTTGAAAAAGACTCGACTTGAAACTTAAAAACTTTCCAAACTCGTGAGGAATTCCATTCATACTTTACTGCACTCAAAATCCTCCTTCATATCTGAGGTCCAGCACTGGGATGGTTCCGTCGTCGATTAGGTCTTGGATCTTGTGACAGAGATGGTGACAGTCATTGGTAGCGTGACTGGGCATTTGGTGGAAGGCGCAGAAGGCATTTGGGCCGTGGTAGGCTTGGAGCTTTTGAGGTAGGATGGGTGGCCCAGTGCTGACAGTAAAGTAAAAAGCAAACTCAGAATGTGCCCCTGTTGTGATTTATTGGAAAAAAACGTGTATGAATACGTGTTGTCATCGTCGACTCAAGGGATCAAATTTTACGGATAGTTCCAACAGTCACGGGTAGGTCGTTGTCAAGCAGGTTTAATTCCTCACGTTGGGAATCAGAGCCAATCTCCTTATCTAAGACCATCCGAGACAGAGCAATTAGACTGCTGGAGGATGCACTTAAGGCTAGACTGAACTAGAAGGAGCAGTTCGGGCACGGCGAACACCGGAGGTATCTCAAACTCCATGGATTTATGGTCTTTTAGACCTTGACTCAAGAAATGACATCCTATGAAGGATTGCCTTAGTCCTCAGAGATTGTTTTGAATGTGTATCCTTTGATTAGGAATGACAAGATTTGGGAAATATCAAGACAAATTAAGTCTTTAACATTTTTCACCCGAAATTTCTGTTCTGGTTTCAAAAACCGTTTAGCGTAAATGACATGATACCGTCACCGGGGTGGTGTAGGTGGCATGGCGCCATTAGCCTAAGCGGTGTAAGTGACTTCGCACTATAACCTGAGTGGTGTGGGTATCACGACATTGTAGCCTAATTGTTTCGTTAATTTTCATTGAATCCATGATTGAAAAATGTATTGAAGACTTAATGAATTTTGATATCCCCAAAACCTCATCATTCTAAGGACTAATTAATTTCAACAACATGCCTTTAAAAAACACGACTCTTCATCGGTCCAGGCAATCCTAAACAAGCTGCGCAAGCAAGTCCAAGAGTTCTATACGCGATACGAAAGCAAATGGACGGCATAAGATGCAAGGTGCGATGTGCAAGCGGGATAAGATCAAGGTCCTTCGAAGGTTGCCTCATTCCTCAGAATCTCTTTTAGGGTGTATCCTTTGTTTGGAACGACAAATTCTAAGAGATGTCAAAATGAACTAAGTATTCAACTAGTCCTCATTCGAAGTTTCAATTTTGAATTCGGAATAACTTAGTATAGACGACGTGAAGCCATAACCAGAATGGCATCAGTGGCTTGGTGCCATTAGCCGAAGTGGTGTATGTGACGTGGCGTCACGGCGTCGTTTCCTTGCTATTCCTTATTCTCTGTTGAATCTTTGATTAGGCATTAGTCAAGGACTTAGTAAGTTTTGATTTCCCAAAGTCTCATTGTTCTAAGGACTCATGTAGTTTAGACAACGTACACTAGGGTGCACGATTCTTCATCGGGCCTCGGCAACCTTTTACAGACCGCGCAAGCGAGATTTAAAAGCACAGGACTCGAATTGAACAAACAGCATGATGGCATGACATGGATGAGATGCATGGTGAGATGCAGAAAGCAGTAACATGTAGGTAGGATATAGCACATAATCCTACCCTGCGGGTCCCTGTCCTAGTTTGGAAGGTTCTATTGTTTTCTACATATGTATGAAGGCCGATTTTGGTTTGAAGAGGGTTCCCCGGACTAGAGTCAAAGTATACCTCCCACTATTGAGCGTACACCCAATAATGGTACAAGCGGTAGGGATGACTCATCACGGTCGAGGGTTGCTGAGTATTCCGGGATTCCCCATCACCGGCAAGTCAGGTAGGATTGCCGAAACACAACAGCGGGGCTGCACAAGATATATATATACAAGAAATAGACAATGAAACAAAATAATTTTGAAAATCCCACAAACATTTTTCAAGCTTGGCTCACAAGTTTAATTGATATTCAAGGAAAGCGGGCCGTTTCGACAACGTGCCAACTTTTTCTCAAGTATTAATTAAACAACTCCCCAGCGGAGTCGCCACTGTGGGCTACCTGCCCGAAAAATATATTTTGATTTGAAAAATTGAGGAGTCGCCACCCGGATTTGTGGTTCGCCATCCGAGAAACCGCTTTGATTGAAAATGATTGATTGAATTTGAAAACCAGAGATTCGTTCGAGGGTTCGGAAGCCACATTACGAGGGGGGAAGGGTTTTACGGCACCCCCCTCGCCCGACATAAGATCGGTCTCTACAAAACGTTTGTGGGATTTTGAAAATATTTTGTTTCATTAAGCAATTAGCACATATTTACAAATACCAAAAGATATCAGTGCATGCATGTGCATGTGTACAGGGAGTGGCACAATGGTGGAAGAATGCTAAAATAACATGAAATGAAAAACTGCCTACTGACTTCACTCTCGAGCGCTCGGGAGTGGTCCCGAGCGCTTGGGAGTGTTGGTGCCCAACCTGCAAAATTTGTTAGTACCAACAGGAAATAATACTAAAACTGTGAACTGAGGTGGTTCTAAGCATGTTGCAGGCTCAGCAGAGGACTTAGCAGGCTAACATTGAACCTTAGTCTTCCAAGTCATGCCTCCTTGCCTCTATAAGGGCAGATCCATGATCTAGAAGGACAAACAGACACATGCATGGACATGCAAAGACAGGGAAATGGCAAGACTGGAGAAAGAGTGAAGGTAATTGCATGCAAATACTCCCGAGCGCTTTGGAGTGGTCCCGAGCGCTCGGGAGTAACCTGCACTCCAAACCGACTTTGACCAACAAACAGGCCTGTTATGACATGTTGACATACTAGATCTATCTTTTAAAGATGAAGTTTTCCTTTTCTTTAACATTTAAGAAATCCACTTGTGCATGAACTTTGAATGAAAATGGTTTCTGTTTTGGGACTATAGATTGTAGACATCAACATGTTTCAACAGGACTATTTTATTTGAAATCACACTCCACCCCTCATGCATGTCTGCCAAAGTGCCAAAAAGAAAGGAAAATGGGACTGGAGGCACTCTCGAGCGCTCTAGAGTACTCCCGAGCGCTCGGGAGTGCTTCCAGTGAGTTGGTGCAGAAAATGTTTTTATGCCTCTCTGCTCTTGTTTTTCACTAAAGTCTCCCAACTATGCACCCAATATTGAAGACTGGGACAGGCTAAGAGACCCCCTCAGAAGGGAAAAACAGCCCCTTTGTTTGAGATTAAAGTAGAAGGGTTTTCTACCTTTACTTGACACTTTGCTCCTTGGATGTCTTTGAAAGATGGATGCAAAGAGAAAAACACAGGAAATCAGTAACTAGAAGTGTTCTGGATTTCCTGCATTTCCCTTGATGCCTTTGAAAAAAGGCTTTGTTGTTGGAAAATGAGTTTGAGTTTGAGAACCTTTTTCTTTGAACAAGAGAGAGAAGAGGGTGGATTAGAGAGAGAGATTTTCGTCCTTCTTTCTCTGCAGAAAACCAGTTATATATATAGGCCACATAACCTATGGTTTGCAAAATCAAATGAATTTGAAATAAAACATTTTTAAAGAGAGAAAATTTGCTGGCCTGACCTTCTCTGACTGAGGTTGAGTGTTGACTCAGACCTCAGCCGGCTCAAGGTGGTTGTCATGATGGATCGCATGGGTAGTGGGAAGCCTTGCCATCCATTGGGCAGCACAAAAGACTCGAGCGCTCGAGAGTGGTCTCGAGTGCTTGGAACTTCACTCTCGAGCGCTCGAGAGTGAGCCAGGCCCGTGGTTTTTAAAAACAGTTTTGAGCACTTGGGACTGCTTCTAAGCGCTTGGGAATGATTTTAACCATTTATTTTCCTTTTTCAAATCCTACAAGGAGCAGAGTTTCGATTGGTACGAGGCTTGTTTTAATCCGAATTCATCATTGGGGAGCCTCATGGCCACAAATTAAGGATAACTAATAAGTCCAAATTGGGGTGTCTACAGCCATTTGACAAATTCAATGGCACGTGGTCAAGTGCCACTAAAATAGGAAGAGGAAATGGCCCACAAAATGCTCAACTTCTCATGATCCGGAATTAACCCATGGGTAATTATTATTCACTCCTAGTAACTTCCCATGATAAGGAAGGAGCATGTGCTTTTCTTTTGCAAACTGCCATTAACTACCCACTCACGCTTGATGAAGGCAACATGAGACACTTGTCACCTTCAGAGGAAAGGCGGGAAAACCTCTTGCATGCAAAACCGTGGAGGTGCTTTACCTATAAATACTAGTTCACAAGACTAAGAATGGGTTCCCACACCAATCAAGCTCAACGCTTAAAACCAAAGCCTTCCCAGCGAAGCAATTATCTTACTTTTCTCATCTTCACTCATTACTTCATCAAGTAATTCGGGTTTTCTATCTCTCTTGTACCCCAACTTTATTATTACGAAATATAATAAAGTTATTCATATCTCTCTTGTATCCCCAACTTTATTATTACGATATAATAAAGTTATTCTACGTTGTTACTTCTTTTCCTATACGGTTAGGAAATTATTAAGTCCTCGCTCGAAGAGGCAAAACCACGGACCTTCACTGCAATCCAGTCCTTAGGTTGCAGCACTCTCGCCCTCACAGATCTAGAAGTCAGAGAAGGGACGCCCAATCCTTCACGTTGGACGCGACAAGTCCTGGCACGCCCGCTCAGTCCTTGAGCCACTTCGCGCGCGAAACAAAACCCTAACCCCAACCTGTGCCTCTCCCACCGGCGGCCATTGCCGGCCGGCCCTCTCCAACTCACAGCTTTCCCTATCCGCTCTCTATCCCTCCAACCGACCTCTTTCCCCCGACCTCCATCCGCCCTTTACCCGTTTTCCCTTTCTGCTTGCCATTGTCGTCCAACTTTCTGGTACTGCAATCGTGTTTCGTTTTCATTCGCCGGGAACTTTTGGAGCTCTGTTCTCTCCCTTACGAGGTATTCCCTTTTTTCTTCCTCTTGGTCGGCTAGCTTGCTTCCGTCTTGCCATGGCTCGATTTTCAGCTCTGTTTTCTCTGTTGTTGGTTTTCTGCTCTTGTTTATATTGCTGGAGGGTGGAGGTTTTGGTTTTTTTCCTCCAGAATCTATGAGGCTTCTATGATGTCTCCTAAATCCAAGGATGATAATCCTCTGGCGGGTTGGACTATGGCCTCTAGAAGGAAACCCAAAGGGAAGGGTTTTTCATATTCAGGTGATGGGGGATACGAGGGAATGTTTTCAAGCTCAACTTCGGTCTATGTGGATATTCTTCCAAATTCAATGGATGAGGAATGGCTTTATCAGCTTTTTAGCCCTTATGGTGAATTGATCCATTCTGTGATCCCAAGTAAGAGATCTAGAACAAACTCAATTTTTGGGTATTGTTAGATTTCGTCATAAGAAGGAGGCTTTGTCTGCAATATATGGAATGAATGGGATGACAATCAGAGGTCACAAACTCCATGCTAAGATTGCAAGTTTTCAATGGAAGGGAAGATAAAGTGAAATTGAGGAGTAGTCAGAATATAAATGTGAAGAAACCGACACAGTTTGTGGCAGTTTCAAGCAAAGCGGAGTTATCGAAGGAATAACAATGCAACTCTTTGCCGAGACAACGCCGCAGATCCTAACAGAGATTCAGGGAGATCTTCCACCCCTTTGATTGAGGTTAATCTAACACTGAATGGTCGGGGTTGTGTGCAGTGGTCAAACTACTTCATTACCATGATAATTCCTTCATACAAGATCTCTTCATTACTCATGGCATTTGAGACGCTCAAATCAGATCTTTGGGAGGTTTAAACACTTTGATATCCTTCGAGTCCCATGAATCTTTAGAAGAATTCCTATCATTGAAAAACGTGTGGAAACAACGGTTCTCTGACATCAACAAATGGAATGGAATGGACTTTATTAATTCCCTCGAGATGTGTTTGGTTATCATGTCTCGGTGTTCCTCCTAATATTTGGAATAATCAAGTCTTCACAAGCATTGGCAACCTATGGGGTGAGGTCATCTGCATTGATGAGCTTACCGCAAATAGCTTGGCGTTTGACAAAGGAAGAGTTTTCATTGTTACAGAAAGGTTGGATTGTATCAATGAGACTATTCATCTTACACCATTTGAAGACCTCATTGAGAAGAAAAAAAGGTAGCAATTTGGGACAGAGGAAATATATATGTTACTAACTTTATCGACATTCACTTGCTAATGGTTAATACAGGAGTCACGAGGAGAGCAAGACAATTAAGGTACCGTAGAACAGACATACCACAAACATAATCTCCATTCAAAATCACAAAAGCTTTCAAACCCCCTTGCATTAGGAGCTTTGAAATTACAACCAGAAAAAAGACGGAAGGAACATATAACATAGTAGCTAGAAAACACAATTTGTCTCATACAGTTACAACATGAAACAACCAAACAGTAAATTCTGTAATAGCTTTCGAACTAGAGACATATAGTGGTAGAATGGAGAAATATCTACATTATTGAAACACACACAAAGACCGATTTCTTCACTTCCAAATTTGCTTGATATAGAGTCCCACATTGCCTCACCTGAGTTAAGCAGGAATGGTCCGGTTATAAGCGCCCTGTTTATCCTGTGTGGACTCCTCAACTGCATCAATTGAGTCATCCTCATTCTCACCTGAAAGCTCCTCGAGTGATTTCCCGTTGGGCTCCGGGACGAGGAAAGTAAACACCATTCCCAAGAGAGAAATAAACCCAAGCACAATGAGCGAGTACCTCACACCGATACCCGGGTTGTAATATGGATCGTCCTTTGACTTTTGACTGGGCTCGGACGAGTACAAAAACCCAAACGCCCCAACTATGGCCCCCGCTTTTCCTGCTGCAGCCGATATTCCGTGGCAAGTGGATCTAAGTCGGGCCGGGAAGATCTCTGCCGGCAGTACAAATGTTGTGGCATTTGGACCGAAGTTGGCAAAGAAAAACGTCAAGGAGTACATTATGATGAATGGAACCTTATGGTGTAGCCAGTGATTGAAAGGTATCCCAAGTGCGAACATGAACACGGTCATGAAGAAGAAACCCTGTATTTGAATCACCCATCTTCCGATTTTATCGATGAAAATCACTGTAACCCAGTACCCCGGCACGGTACCGCATAGGGCAATTAGGGTTTGGGCTCTTGAGAGTTTATAAACCTCTTGAATCCCACTCATATTGGCAGCCGGAGGGAGCCAACCGATTGCTGTGAATACGTTTTTCTGGAATAGATTTTGGCTGTAGAAGGAGATATCGAGTAAGAACCAACAGGTCGCAGTGCCAAGTAAGTGAAGCCCGTGGCGATGAAGAAATTCTTTGGTAAACAATCCATATTGATTGGAGGGTTCTTCGACGAATTTCTCTAGCTTGGCCTCTTCGGGGTCAAATTCCACATTTAACACCTGAGCCATGTCCTCGGCTGCTTTTTTGGCATTTTTCGCAATAAGAGCTGTGTAACGGGCAGTCTCGGGCATCTTCATACGCCAGTAGTAAGTCATTGCAGCCGGAACGGCCCCAAACATTAGTATAATGCGCCAGACGTAGTCGGCCCGGGGCGGCAGGGATAATTCGGGATTTATTTTATTATTATACGGATAAACTTTGATCCCATGTTCGAATGCGGCCGAGACTACGAGACCAACAATTCCACCGGTTAATATTCCGAACCCTTGCATTGCGAAGACGGCAGCTATAAACGATCCCCGAGTCTTCTTGTTTGCGTATTCGGACATGATGGTGGCGGAAAGCGGGTAATCGCCTCCAATGCCAAACCCAAGCCAAAATCGGAAGAAACATAGAGTGGCCATCGTACCCTTTGCATGATGACCGAAAGAAAGACCAGAAGCAAGGGAGCAGAAGATCATGAGAAGCAGGGTTAGCCCGTACACCTTTTTGCGGCCCAGTTTGTCACCGAGCCAACCGAAGAAGAGTTGGCCGAATAAGGTGCCAACTAGGGCAACACCGGTAACGGCGGCTGAAACACCGGGCGGTAATATGCCGGGCTTGGACACGTATTTCGAGTTGGGCAACGGGGGGTAGTAGATTCGGCCCAGTAACTTTGTGACGATGGAAATGCAGAAGAGATCATAGGCATCAGTGAAGAAGCCCATACCAGCAATTACGATTGCAGTGAAATGGTACAATTGGGTTTTCGCATTATCGAGTGCACTTAGCACTTCTAATTGGCTTTTGGCCATGGCTAGATTTTGCTGCTTGTGCTAATGTCAAGTCCTCTTCCTACTGTTTCTTGAATTAAGAGCCGCTGCATTAGAGAAGCAAAAGGGTGATTAGAACATGAGTAATAACTAGTTTAACATACAATCAGCTGCTTAAATCAGAATATTTACATTGGGCGTGCTTGCGATAGCTATGAATTGTGATTTTAGTAAAATCAGATCAGATAAACAAGTTTACCACAACTGTGAAATTATTACTAAGCTGCAATAAAAGCTAGAGTATTATTTAGTGCAAAAACTGAAAATTAGCATTTATTGAACTAAAAACTAAAAATCTAATCCTAAAAGTTCTAGAAGCTACCAAAATCCCATTTCGAAACTTTTAAAATTTCATTCCTTTTTTTAGCTTTTGAAAATCTGTTATCTTGAAATTTTAGTAAATAGTCCAAGCTAATTATAAAAAGCTAGAATCTCTCTCTCTCTCTCCAAAAACAATAACATATGATATTATAGATTTAAGAAACAAAACACTAAGAGGAAATTTCATCCCTAAATAAGGGATCAAGAAACCAAACAAAAGGAGACTCAGTCCAAAGACTACACCCAACTCCAATTAAACCTACCGTTCCAAACAAATGGTGCACTGCAAAAAACAATCAAAAACACCCAGACAAAGGTGATAGAAGCCCCACAAACGGGAAGAAATCCCACACAGGGACACCAAAGAAGAGAACCAAAAAAAAGAAAAACCGATAACGGAACTGGATTGAGTACTCCGTCATACCGTAAAAGCCTGGGGGTAGGGGAAGGAGGGAGATGGGGGCGTCAGTTTTTCTAGGGTTAGAGAGAGAGCCAAAAATCTTCAAAATATTAGGCATGTGGTCTAGGATTTGTGTGATGTAACGATTGCGTTAACAAATCAAACATGATCTTAGGTAAAATCCAGTTACTAAAAATCTGTGATTTTATCAACAAAAAAAAAATTCTGTGATTTTTATGTGATGACTAAGATATATGATTCTGTGTTAGACCACCGGATTCTTAGATCAATCGTATTATCTTGTGACTTTAGGCTATTTTAGCCACTATTTGTGGATTAATTGAATGGAAAAATGACGGTTAAGGACGTGTTTTGATAATTAATACTTGTCAAGGACATTTTTAGCATTAAGAAATGTTCTCAGCATGTCCTGGGCCATCATTTTCCCTAATTGAATAGACAAACATAAAATTGCTAAGTAACCCATTTGGTTGTTCCCTTTGCTTTGCAAGGGGAAGGTTTGGGGTTCGAGTCTATAGAGATACATCGAACCCCCTAGGTTGTTAACACACTAATTTTTCTATTAATCTTCCACTGATGTATACAATATTGGAAACAAAAAAAAGAAGAAGTAAAAATACAGAAATGGTCACGCCAAAATCAGTTCTATGTAAATTTAGGTTACTTATAAAAATGACTTGACATGATTAAAATGATTTTTGAAATTAGAATTTATGTAACTTCTGCCAGCAGCAAACCCCGATGCAGTTAGAACTCTTTTTTTTTTTTATCAGCAAAATTTTTTTTTATAAAACTTGACGGGGTACATCGATGCAGTTAATACTTTTTTTTTTGATAGGCAACAAAAGTTTTATTAAGAACACTTGACAAAAGGTACATCAAGTGGGGGAGAGGGGGAGGAGAATCCAACCAAGGGTTAGATGAAAAATAAAATAAAATGATGGGTCAAAACCCACCAACACCCAAAAGGCCAGGCCCCAAAAGATAAATCTAGATACCACATGGGCCTGGCCCAAATAGAGCCAAAACAAACCCTAACCCCAAATCTCATCCAAACACCAGCAAGAACACGCACAGTCGCCGCTGCAGTACACACCACCTCCACCGGCCAACCCAAGTTACCACCAACAACCTTCTGAAACCCCAGCTCCTCAACACACAGCCGCCTTTATCCACACCAGCCGCCTCCAACCACACCACCACCTGTCGAAACCATCACCAGCCACCTCCACCCTTGCCTGCAACCTACGGCCACCACCACCCACCAAACAGACGACAAGCTAGTAATCCGACGCCGATGCGAACCCCGCAAACAATTGGAACCCGAGAATAACCGCCGAGGAGCTGGGGTTTCAGATCGACTACCCCATTTACTACCCCATAACCTTCCCCGTAAAAATACTAGAAAAATAATTTTAAAACATAAGTATCTTCCAACTCAAGCGTAGAGCCCGTGACGTATGTAATCAAATGAAGATCACAATTTTTAAATTAAAGTTCTTTTTAGTTATTGTATACAGAATATGTTTATCAATTTTTAATTGGATAGTACTAAATGATTTCATAAGGGAAAAAAATGACTTGCTATATTCACTATAAAAAATCGTGATAAATGAACTAAAAGCATACGTAACAAATCGAACCATAAGAAGTACAAAATACATGAATTATAAAGTTTGTAACAAATCAAACTATGCATAACTTTACCTTTTCGCGGTATACACTCATTTGTATTTATTGATAGGATTAAAAAAACAAATACATACCATAGTTACGCTTCTCCTGTGTCTCTTGATGTGATTTTAGGCTATTTTTAGCCACTCTTAATTTATTGATTGTATAAATAATGATATCAGTACTAGAGATACTAATAAACTACAGAAATAGTCTCACCCAAAGCAACACATGCACCCAAAAGTTTTGAAGGCATTTAAAACAGTGGTTAACGAATACAACATGGGAGGTTTTGAGAGAGAGAGAGAGAGAGAGTTACCTGATTGTCAGCAGCTTTTCATTGAGGAAACTAACGGAAATGTGTGAGAGAGAAAGGGTTGCATGGAAGAGATCTATGTAGCTAGGGGTGATACTAGCTTGGTTGCCGATATGTTTGTTGGCCTACTATTTAAAGGAAAATTAAACGCTTTGGTCTTTAAAAAATTGTAAATGTCCCCATAATCAACGCGGGCATATTGCAGTATATACCATTTTGACCACTGATCGTATCATTTCCGTATTAGAATATATTTATAAAACTTGGAGATAATTACTACTCTGTATAATAGTGGTAAATAATGAGTATGGTTATTTAGGGACTGAATAACATTAAGTGCTTCAATTAAATTTCTTTAGTTACTTTAAGGAAAGAGACTTGTTTTATGAAAACTAGAACTATATCATGCAAACAATATAAGAAACAGGCCGGTTACCATTCAAGTCAATTACGATAACTTCTAGGGCTTACAATTTCTATCAGTAATCGCCAAAGAGATTATTACGATTCATCAATTGACATAGACTTGGTTTTTTTTTTTTTTTTTTTGAACAGACTTTCATTGATGACTAACGAAGATCTTTACATAGGATTGAATACAAAATTTCCGGTGGATAAACCACCCAATTTGGACCTATACTAGAAGCTTGAGAGGAGGCTACCCAGTGAGCAGCCTCATTTCCCTCTCGAGGAGTCCAACGGAAAGAAAGTCCCTCTTCCCTAGCTATTAAGCGAATATCAGAGATAATGGCCAAAACTTCCCAGGGATAGACTTGGTTGGGCAGGAATCGTCTCAAATGCATGCACAAATCGTCTCATTGGCACAACTCGGCTCTTCCTAAGCGTAATCTATCTCAATCGCCGAACGAATCACGAACTTAAAAAACCATTGCTTCATTGTATGATCACGAAAATGGTCCTTGTCATGCAATCAAATTAAACATGAATAAAAACGTAGAGTTTATAAGCCGTCCAAAACAGAACAGCAACCAGATCCATGTTGAGCAGCAGAGGTATTCGAGCTAAGTTCTGGAAATGATATTTGTCCTTTTTGATCAACGGCAATTGAATCACGTACCGGTACATCTGCTTCTTTTCTGTAATTTTGCGTGGTATGTTTGGTCCTCAAGTTTCGGGTGGTGGGGTTTAAAATGGGTATGCCCTGGTTCTCTAGTCCTGCTAATGGACTGATGGTTTTCTCACAGTTTCTTATGTCCCGGCGTTTTGTCGGCCTGCTTTGGTGGTAGGTGCCTAGGTTTACGTTTAGGTAGTTTTGGTTCATTCCAGTATTTCGTGAGTAAATTTGTATTGCCCTATGAGCTTTGATGTAATAAAAAAAAAATAGACACCTATATAAACTTTTATAAACTTCAATTTTACTCCCGAACTATTCTTCCGTTATTCAATTTGAATAAGATTTTTAAAATCCTCCAATCTTGTCCTACTTCACTAATTCAATCAAAGTGCAAACGAAATTTGATGACGAGGACATAAAAGGTGGGAGGATAACGTTCGAGAGCTTATTTGGCACTAAAAATTTTCAAAATACCCTCCAAACTTTGACCTCAATGTCTAGTAGAGATCCAAACTTTAATAAAATTCAATTAGACACCTAAACTATGAAGTCGTTATTCAATTAACACCCTGTTGAAAAATATATGCATGACAATTTGTTGAAAAAAATTATATGCATTACTATTTATTATTTTGATGTTTATTTTGTGGAAGTTTTTATTGATTGGCAAAAGAAAATCTTTTATCGCAAAATCCTTTTTGGACTAATTTATCTTTGCCTTGAAATATTGCATAAAGTCTTTTGGATTCAATGATTAAATCTTACAAAGACTTAATGAGCTCAATACATGCTTTAACGGATTTATTTAGATGATATTTTGAGCCACAGATTGACGAACCGGCTGATAGGCCGACTGTCTTAACAGAGAGCAGAGTCAAGCAGAGAGCACCGGATGACAGACCGGATGACCCACCGGAAGACTGGCCGGTCTTCCGCCCGGACGACCGCCAGTTCATTTTCTGCAGATCAACGGCTAGTTCCTCCACACAACTCTCCAACGGTTCCTTCACTTTACAAACGGCTAGTAAGAGATTGGATGGCTATATAAGGGTTCAAGAACTCATTGATGAGTGGGGATTTCAAGCTATTACATTCCATATTACTTCAAGACCAAATTCCCCAAAGATCAAGCCAACACTTTCATATCTATCTTGAGAGAGATCTTTGTATAAGTTGAGAGCTTCCACTTTCATATCTACCTTATGAGGTTATTGTTATTTGAGAGCTTCAAACTTCTCCACAAACTTGTAATTCCTAAGCGAGTGTTTGAGTCAAACACTTGGAAGCTTAGAAGACCAAATTCGGGTTTGAATTTGGGTGTTATTGTTTTCGAGAGATTTTCGGAGAAAACTCTTGCGGTTGTACTAGCTCCTCGGGAAAGCTAGGGGATAAGGTCGTTGTAAGCACCCGCAAGACTTACTGCTTGTAATCTTTTTGAAGATTAAAGGAACCTTCAAGTAGTTGCTTGAGGAGAAGTGGAGTAGGCCGGACCGTGGACAAATCCGGGCCGAACCACTATAATCGGGTTCTATCTCTCTAACTCTCGCTCTTTTATTTGCGCATATCGTTTTGATTAAAAGATTGTTAGAGATAATTTTATTTGGTATTTTTACTTAGCAACCCTATTCACCCCATCTCTTGGTTGCCTTTTTGGGTAACAATTGGTATCAGAGCCTCGGCTCTTGTTTGTAAATTTAACCGTCTAAGAGTTAAGATCCATGGCAACTTCAAGATGCATATCTTATGACATGTGTAAATATACTTCGCTCATATCTATCTCTTGATCACATGCTATCTTTGCAAGGATCACTTTGTGATAAAAGTTTTTGGTCATACTCCTCATATTTCCTTAAAAGATTTTATTAAGGGGGAGCATGTACTAAGGGGGAGATTTATTGGCATAATCTTTATATTGCATAAAAACTATCATTTTGCGCCATCATCAAAAAGGGGGAGATTGTTGAAAAATATATGCATGACAATTTGTTGAAAAAAATTATATGCATTACTATTTATTATTTTGATGTTTATTTTGTGGAAGTTTTTATTGATTGGCAAAAGAAAATCTTTTATCGCAAAATCCTTTTTGGACTAATTTATCTTTGCCTTGAAATATTGCATAAAGTCTTTTGGATTCAATGATTAAATCTTACAAAGACTTAATGAGCTCAATACATGCTTTAACGGATTTATTTAGATGATATTTTGAGCCACAGGTTGACGAACCGGCTGATAGGCCGGCTGTCTTAACAGAGAGCAGAGTCAAGCAGAGAGCACCGGATGACAGACCGGATGACCCACCGGAAGACCGACCGGTCTTCCGCCCGGACGACCGCCAGTTCATTTTCTGCAGATCAACGGCTAGTTCCTCCACACAACTCTCCAACGGTTCCTTCACTTTACAAACGGCTAGTAAGAGATTGGATGGCTATATAAGGGTTCAAGAACTCATTGATGAGTGGGGATTTCAAGCTATTACATTCCATATTACTTCAAGACCAAATTCCCCAAAGATCAAGCCAACACTTTCATATCTATCTTGAGAGAGATCTTTGTATAAGTTGAGAGCTTCCACTTTCATATCTACCTTATGAGGTTATTGTTATTTGAGAGCTTCAAACTTCTCCACAAACTTGTAATTCCTAAGCGAGTGTTTGAGTCAAACACTTGGAAGCTTAGAAGACCAAATTCGGGTTTGAATTTGGGTGTTATTGTTTTCGAGAGATTTTCGGAGAAAACTCTTGCGGTTGTACTAGCTCCTCGGGAAAGCTAGGGAATAAGGTCGTTGTAAGCACCCGCAAGACTTACTGCTTGTAATCTTTTTGAAGATTAAAGGAACCTTCAAGTAGTTGCTTGAGGAGAAGTGGAGTAGGCCGGACCGAGGACAAATCCGGGCCGAACCACTATAATCGGGTTCTATCTCTCTAACTCTCGCTCTTTTATTTGCGCATATCGTTTTGATTAAAAGATTGTTAGAGATAATTTTATTTGGTATTTTTACTTAGCAACCCTATTCACCCCATCTCTTGGTTGCCTTTTTGGGTAACACACCCTACTAGCTACATCTGTCTAATTACTATTGTAAATTGCTGAGTTGGACAGATATAACCCTTAACCAGCAAGTAAGACTATGATATGTATGGCTTATATTGGAAGGTATTGTGGATGACTCACCCTTTTTTAGATGGAAAATCCGCAATCCCTAACTCCCTTCCCTCCATTTTTCATTTCCTTGCACACTCGTGAAAGCATAAAATCATTTTCTCCCTTAAATTTACATTTATACCTTCATAACTAGGCCCAAATCCTCCTCCACACCTGAACACTTTCATAAACTGTCCAAACCCCCAAATTCTACCTCCAATCTCATTCTTCTAATCTCCTTCGCAACATCTAAAATATTATAGTAAAATTAGGAAGAGAGAGAGAGAGAGAGAGATCATGTTCCAAATAAGCATATAACGAGAAAAATAACTCAAGTCAATCATTTCTGTTTGTAAGTTGATAGATTTAAACGATATCGGGTTAATTGAATAATGGCTTCATAGTTCAGGTGTATAAATTGAATTTTATTAAAGTTTGAGTATCTATTAGATATTGAGATCGAAGTTTAGGGGGTATTTTGGAAATTATTTGTGCCAAATCAGTTCTCTAGCGTTATCCTCATTCCTCACACTGTTTACGCCCCCATCATCAAATTCCGTTTGCAATTTGACAAAAATTAGACGATAGGAGACTACACTACAAGAAATTACACAATTCGGGTTGGCTGGTCGGATATATATAAGTGAACAAGAGGAAGGCTCATGTACCACAATTCGGGTTGGCTGGGTCAGATATATATAAGTGAACAAGAGGAAGGCTCATGTACCAGATACTTTGAACTCTGACCCTCTTCTTACCATTCGGATTGGGTTCGATATATATACGCGTGGATCCATTTACCCAAAGGGCAAAGGCTATCACCTTTTTTTGCACAAGGCCCACGGGTGGTTCATGTTAAATTTCTTGGAGGGTTCCAACCAATGGCGGATCCAAAAATTTCCTACATATGGGTCACTCCTTTTCCACCAGTCCTATACATGTGAAAGTCGTAGACGAACTCACGTTAATTATGTATACACATGTATCATATATTTTTCTTGTTAGTGTTAGTTAATTTTGTGCTTGTAAAAAATAGAAATAAGCAAAATACATTAAAGAAAATAAGTGTTTTTTATTTTTATTTTTATTTTAGGTGAAAGTTATAGTTATATTAATTGATTTGTGTAATTAATGATAACATTGTAGATGACTTTGTGGTACCAATATGCTACATAAATTCAGTTTAAGGGTGTTTTTTAGGGGAGAAGTGTTTTTTTAACCATTGACACAAAAAGAGACAAAAATGCCAGCACCAAGAGTTGAACCAATGTCGATCATCAATGTGCGGAGCTCTCTACCACCGGAACAAGTGAACAACTTTGTTAACTTTCGGCATTTTTTATATATATTACTTACCTAGTCAGCTGGGGCCTTATTTTCAGCTGGGTCACGTGATCCATCTGGACCTACATTGGATCCGCTCCTGTTTCCAACCTAAAATCAATTGGCAATAGGTGGAATAGCCTCTAGAATTTATTAACCAAGCCTGGGTGGTTTAGATGAGCGATTTGGAACAAGTCTAACACTCCCCCTCACGTGCAGCCCGGATGCACGTGGAGGTGACTAACAAGGAGCTGACTGACTGACTCGGGCGACAGAGACTTTCCCACGAGAGATGACCCAAGACCTAGCTCTGATACCATGTTAAATTTCTTGGAGGGTTCCAACCTAAAACCAATTGGCAATAGGTGGAGTAGCCTCTAGAATTTATTAATCAAGTTTGGGTGACTTAGATGAGCGATATGGGACAAATCTAAATGTTCACATGAAAATAACAATGGTCAACCCTGAGGCATCAAACAAAGATTATTTGACCAGACACTGCCATATAGTACAAGAAAGAGTTGAAGTTCGATCAATCAACTTAAATATTGATTAACTTATGTTCAGCAACGACAAATTGATATTTTAAAAACTTTTTTTGTCCGAATTGTAGTAACTCCAAAATTGATTAGCTCATATTCCACATCAGTAATCACTTCGAATCCATTATAATCTAATCTACTGTGTTTTCCGATTCGTAGATCAAATGTGTCTGTAAAAATCCAATATGAAATTGATTATGCTAAAATTTATTTAGATACTCGAATAAAGAAATGATCGAGGATGATGAGAATCGAATACTTAATGGATTCTTTTGAGGATTACACTACTAATCTACGGTTAAACAATCAAGCAGTCAATCAAATTGTAGGCTATCACCACGTTCAATTATACCGTCACGTATAATATATTTCCATTTATGCTGCAGAATCTGGTATTGTTAAGGATTCTTTCGAGTATTTGACTACTAATCTACGATTGAACAATCCAATGGCAGTCAATATATCATTCTTTAGGCCATCACCGCATTGAATTTTACTGTCACAGAAAGTATAATTTCATTTATGCTCTATATAGAACCTCGAGTCTTCCAATAGCCATTGGTTCCTTGTACATCTAACAAGCGTTGTCCAATGTCTATCTTTTTCATTTGTCTTGTCTCGTAATTGGAAAGCGATATTATGTAGTATATTCTTTACCCTTGAAATGCGGATATTCCAACTTTCTCAGCTAGGGTTTGTGTTTGGGGGTTAGCTGCCACCTCGGGTCCCCCACCCCCCCGGCAACCTCCTCCACCACGCCGCCACTTCTAAACCTTTTCCTCTGCCTCGATCCCCCTCCTATCCAAATCCACTTTTCACCGCCCCCTCACCCGTGACCCACCTTCCCTTTCCCCACCTCCTCCTTCGCTGCTCCAGCCCAGACCCTCCCTCTTTCGCTTCCCCCTCTCGTTACCTTCCTCCCCTTTTCCATCTCCTCCTCTGCAGTTCAGGTTAGGGCTAGATCTGGCGTTATGGTGTAGATAGGGTGGCTTGGCTTCTTCCTCCCGCGAATAAGTGGCCGGCTGCGAGGCGGCGTTCTCTGGGTAACAGATTCTTCTACTCGTTTTTTCTTTTCTTTGTTTTACCCTGGGTGGGATTTTCCCCTTTTGTGGGGCTTTCTCACCCCTGTATGGGTGTTTGTTGGATGATTTCATGTGTGCTCCATCTAGTTTAAGCTATGGTTTCTTAGGCTCCGTTCAGTTGCCAGGAAAGTACAGAAAAGGATGGGAAAATCAACTTTCCCATAAATTTTGTAATGTTCAGTTGGCAGAAAAGTAGTGAGAAACATGTTTTTAAGTTTTCCTGTAAGATTTACTTTTCTTGCAAAAGTGATCCGGCCAAAAGCATAGGATTTTGCGTCACGGGAAAAGTTTTACTCCTATCTATTGTGAGGCCAAAATAATTGGCGGGTAAAAAAAAAAAAGAATGACGCCAATAACAAAAAAATACAAATTAGGTTCTTAGAAAAACACTTCGAGATTTACACGAGCAACAATAATTTCGACTATTACGGTACTTTCTGAGATAATTGTTGTGAAAAAAGATTGGTAGTTTATTTTTTTTGGAAATATTTATTTATCTTGTCATTAGTCTTCAATTTTGTTTTGTGCTAACTAATTTTCAGTGAATTTTTGCATCGGCAACTAATCAAAGCACGGTTGTTTAATATTTATTTATTTAGTTATCATCTACTTATTTTTTAAACTTTATTTGTACGGTTGATTATCAGAGAATGTCAATTTAAATGGGGATTTGCATGACCATTCAGAATATAACAAATTGAATAGGGAATTGCAAGTCGATTTTTTCATTTCTTGTTAAGGCTTTGCATTAGATAAAATATATTTTCCGTATGTCTTAACTTTTGAAATATGATAGCCTATATTTAGCTCTCAAAGTTAATTTTATTTAAAATTAGCCATGTGAATAAAAATAAAGAAATTTCTCATAAGTGTCTTTTCCTGGCAAATAAACCACTAAACTTTAATTTTCCTGCCAAAAAAAATTGTCAAATGAACACTCACAAGAAAATAGATTTCTTTTTCCTTTACTTCACTTGACTTAACTTTTCCTGAGAATAACTTTTCGGTACAACATTCCTGGCAACTGAATGGAGCCTTAGGGATCTTCTACTTCTGGGTGTTTGGCTGGGCTCGATTGCTAGCATTTATGTTGGTCTGCTTTGGTAGTATGTGCTCGTATCGTCTAGATCAAGCAGTTTTGGTTCTCTCCTGTATCTTGTGTTGAAAATCATTGTATTGCTTTTGGCTCCTAAAGCTTGAGAGCTTGCTTCACTTTTTCTCATAAAATGTGTAGGAAAATTTTATTTGCTCAAGAAAATCAACAATAATTACTCTAACTTCCTTCTTTATCCTCTTCCCTTCACCTTTTCTCTTCCAATTTGGGCAACTTTCCTCCTTTTCAAATAATGATATTTTATTTTCTCTATTACTTTCTTGCAAAATTTTCATCTTAATCAAACGGATATATATATATATATATATATGTGTGTGTGTGTGAGAGAGAGAGAGAGAAAAATTACATTTTTTTTTCTTTCACTTCACTTTCTATCACTACAACATATATGACCTTTAATAGCATAATACAACAGCATTCTTTTACTAATGCTATAAAAGAGAAGCAATAATAGCGTTTAAAACAAAGGAAATACACGGAAGGCAAAAGATAGCGTTCCATTAAACCATCTATAGCGTTCAGCCTAAATAAGAGGGGGCACACCCTTTCAAACTTTTCACTCGATTTTTTCACACGGGCGCCAGAATCCAGATCTCCCAAACTCACTCTACGAACTAGACCGAGATATCTCAAGCCGGGCGAGCTGGTGTTGGCTGCTATTCTAGGGTTTTAATCATGAGTTGCAGGTTAGTTACTTAGTTCCTTGTTCTTCTGTTCTCTTAATTTCTGATTATTAACGTCTGTTTTCGTACCAATCGCTCGACTTTGTCGTATTTCTGCCCTCCCATTCTGCAGTTGGAGAACAATCAATGATATATTTAGACCTTTTCCACCGATTGAAGCAAAGGGGTCGTTGTTTGGAGAGTCTTCACCGGGTTTGATTTGATTTTTTTTCCTTAATTCTTTCCCAAATACAAAGGTAGGGTTTTAATCGAAAACCATTAGAATTTTATAATCAGTTCAGGATTTACATTGATTTTGCACTTGTAGGATTTGGATTTACATTTGTCGAGGTATGGGTTTTCATTGGATAATATATTGGGGCTTTTAGGTTGACTGACTCATTCGGATAACGAGCTCAAGAAATAGGAGATGAAAAATATTTTTTCCGTGCGTCATGGGGACACTCCCCTTGCCCCCAAGCTATTTCCATCCCAAATCTTCTTCTCCACAGGTAACGGGCAATTTTTTGATTTCCATAATTTTTTGTCTCCACATGCAATATTTACTTGTTGAGCTCAAATTTCTTGATGCACATGTCCCTACTTTTTATAGCTATATTCAATCTTCACGTTGTGATATTCTTTCACAGTTCATGGTTTGTGAGATTATTTGTGTTTACTTGTTTTCTGGGCAAGTGCAATTACATCCTTTCTCATTATTGGCCACAGAGATAACTCTTTAGAGAGTACAATTCTTTCATCCTACCACTTGTTTGATTTAATTCCTGAGAGGAAATGCCACAGAGATAACTCAAGTTGCATAAGAAGATGGCCCAATTGATTTAGAACATACAATCAGTAGGTTTTTTTGTTGCCAAAACAAGAAATGAACTAGAAATAAGAGGTAGGATGTTGTGCTACACTAGAGGATCTTGTTGAGCATGGGAGGATGCTGTGTACTATCCATCTGAATCTCGACTTGAAGGATGATTGTTCTTCCAAAGGAAAGACTTTTCCAGTTTGGACAATGCGACTATAGGATACCCAAACGTGCTACCAGATTGATATGCCTCCATGATGTAGAAATTAGCTTGTAGACATTCTTTTCTTTCTAAAGTCTTACCATATGGAAGACACTATATATGTGTGGATGTGTAAAACACTGTTTGGACAATGCGACTATAGGAGCATTTTCTTGGAAATCCTTGTTCCATTACAATATTACATTAAGCACAATTCACATAGGAATAGAAGATGAAGTTTACGATCTTAACATACATAATCTTTGTCATGTATTCTCATCTGAAGGCACATGGAAGTTTAACAAAAAGGGTCATGAAATTAAGTTTGACAAGTTTCACGTAGTATCAAAAAGTATGGAAGCATCTGTTAGGCCTACTAATTATTGAACTTACGATGACATTTTCTTCTTGATTCTTGTTGGGTTTAGTTTGTGCGCGCACAAATCTGGACACATATGTGTCCAAAACCGTACGATACACGTGGACGTTTCATGAGGGGCCTTGTGCATTGGACGGTTCCAGACACATCTGGGTGCGGATCTATGGCACTTCTCTGCATGTAGCATTGCTCATTGTTGCATATGCTTGTGTAACAGAGGCTAGTTAGGTGTCCTGTAATGGTAACACTGTTGCTGTGATGAGATACTTGATGTTTGGAGAATCAACAGTTCACTCTTAACCTGCCCGAGGATCTGGTTGCAACCAAAACTGCTGTGTGGACTACGGTAGGCTGTATCTTAGTTTTGGTGTTCCCATTTCTCTATTTGAAGTTAAATTTCAATGCCTTGTGAATGTATTGTGGTTTTCTTGCTGCTAGCAACTCCTGCCAAAGTCTTTACACAAATAGTTGATATACTAACATATATACTTCATTTTCACCCGGATTAGGCCCCCTGTTATGCCCATTACCTGTCCTTGTGATGTTGGGCAATGAATCTGGTTTCTTTTGTCATTAATATCTAAATCAGCCACAATGACTTGTATCTCCTGTTTGTTCTTTTGCAGGTAGTTAATCCATTTATTGCACTTGTTCTATATTGAACTTTAGCTTTGAGATTCAATTATGTTATTTTCTTTTCGGTATCTTGCCTCTTGCTTTTGCTTTTGGTTGTTCTTTGTTGGGAGGAAAGACAAGTGGATTCATATACTGTGGACCATCTGTTGCAGGAGTATTCAAACCTATCAGATGCTTGTCTGTCAGGGGCCAAGGAGGGAATCAAAGAACTAAAATTATTGGGCGTACGAACTACCATGCTTACAGGTGACTGTCTCGCAACAGCAGTACTCGTACAAGATCAGGTGCACATCTAGTAGTCGCTGTTGATAGAGGTTATTAGTCACTTAATCCAACCACGAAAGGCCGAAATGGTCTGGGTATTTACTTGTGTTTTCTTCATCTGAAAATTTTGCTAATCTATGATGGTTTAGTTCATTTTCCATCCCTGATTCTCTTTCCATAATAGGGAATAAGGAATCAGTGGGAGATTGCTGCAGCTATGCTATGGCGTACGTGAGTCACTTTTCATTTTCTCTTGAACCAAATCAAGTGAACTTGATGTTCTTAAGATTAGAGAGTGCATTAAACCAAGAAGTCGAAAAGAACAAAAGATTAAGACTTTGGAATGCATAACCGAGATATAATCCTTTCTTTGGTTCAATGTGTTTAACCAAAAAGTTAATTATCTGCAAGTGGAAGCTGAAAGCATCTCACCCGCTACTTCAAATAATCAAAATGTTCCCAGATTAGTTGTCATTTTTGGGTCATAAGCTAATTTCCAAAAGCTGTACCAAACAAGGTGGCCCATCTGCTCAAAATCGGATAGAAACAGAAATAGCTATGAGCACCCTTGAGAGCTGCACCACATGGGACAGGGAAGGTTCTCAAAAACCAGATAAAATTGCATTGGAAAGTAATAAATTAGATACCTTGTTTGCAGCTAGAGGATGCTCTTGCATTGGAAAGTAATAAATTAAAATGGCCGTGGGTTTCCATACCCTTTGCCATGCAACACAGCTTCTGTATGATCCCCAAGTTGCCAATCTGTCTTTAGTTGGTGGTCTACCTAGGATGGCCAACCATTGAATAAATATCCATCTAGGAACTTGTTTCTTGACTTTGTGTCCATATTTCGAAATGGTTTTGGATCTAAGTGTGCCTCGACCTGATATGTTGTTTCTAGTTCCAAGTGTGCCTCCATGTGATATGCTGTTTTGCGGCTGCTGTTGTGTCCATCTTTTCCACAGAAGGTAACCTTTCAACCCTAAGGTGCATCTTCTAGAGATTGATTTTTGTATTTCGCTTGATTTTTCCATATCTTGTTTTTCATATATGACATTGGAGAAATTTTGTCTGGATATTGACATTGTTTGCTGATGATGAATTGTTGTTGCTGCTGTGTCTATATTTTCTACCATTGCGGGTACCAACTGTGATGTTTGTTGGGGGGGGGGTGTCATTATGGAATGGTTTTGCTGTGTACTATCAAGTATACTACGTAGTTTGTTGATGTTGTGTCCACATTTTAGAATGGTTTTGGTTCTAAGTGTGCCTCCACCTGTTATGTTATTTTTGGTTCTAAATGTGCCTCCATCTGATATGTGTAGGAGACTAGGATTTACTTTTTCAGTCTACTTTGCTCCATTTTGTCATGGTTTACTCCTAAAAAAGTGTGTTCATTAAGTTCATTTTTTGGTCTTTGTTCCATGTTACTTTCAGCCCCATTTGGTGTCGTTCTTCAGCTGGTAGCAACTTGGGGCTGTTTAACCACTAGATTGATGTAAAACTTTAGTTTTTTCTAGTCTAGTTGTAAACCATGTTGGTGATTTGTCCGATTTGCTGTCTTTTGCAAAATCTGTCTTTTGCATAATTACCAGAGATATGTCTACGATCTCAAGCAGTTATGTTTGCATGTCTTTTTGAAGAGCAGATTTTCATGATTAAGGCTGGTATTTCTCTCTGTTTAGATACTTTTGCAAAACTTTTTGATCTCCAAGTCTTGAACCATTTGAAGGGCATGTTAGTAGTTTGGTTTTGTAATATAGAATATAGCATTTGGTTTTGTAGTTAGTCGTGTTTCTAATATGTTGTGTTCCTTTTAACAGTTTTACACTTACAGGTTTGTGGTTAGCTTTGGGAGCAGAAAGGCTATAACCTCAGCAAAGAAGTGATCTTCAAGTAAAGAAAATCTACGGAATGAGATTCTTGGCCTAGTACATGATTATATTTTCAAGAAAGAAGAATTACATTAGTTTTTTTTTTCAATGAGTCTAATTAGTCAGACTCTTTTATGTAGTTTGTGTTGGAAAATTGTTTTCGAAGTTAATGTAATGAATCTTTATTCAATGGTTGAATTGTTTATTGTACATTGACGTTTGGTTATAGTTGGTGTTAGAATGAAATCAATCATTTTTGTTTCTTAAATGAAATTACCTATTTAAAATGCTACTCCCTCCGTCCCTTTTTAAATGTCCTGCTTCGTAACTTCAACTTATTAAAAAGACATCATCATTAAACCTTTCACATCAACTTTTTCCTCCACTTTCCCTACTTACCCATCATCATTACACTTTTACTCACTAATTTTTCAAAATGGAATCTACTTTTAGGGACAAAATAGACAATTCACCAACTTTTACCCACTAACTTTACAAAATGGACACTTATTAAGGGACAGCCCAAAATGGAATACTGGACTATAATAAAGGGACGGAGGGAGTAGTATATTGGTATTTATGGAATTTTAAAAAAAAATACAAAAAATTGGCTAATATAGCGTTCATCAAATGCTATTGTTTACTTTCAATAGCGTTCCTTGCATGCTGTAAAAAGTTGTATATAATAGCAGGCAAAGAACGTTATGGAAAGTATAAGATAGCGTTTTGAAGAACGTTGTATTAGCCGATGCTATAAAAAGTTTTGGACTTTCGATAGCGGGCAAAGAATGCTATTAAAAGTTTATCAAAGACAGCAGTCAAAGAACGCTATAAAAAGGTTTCATAACATAGCATGCAAAGAACGCTATTAAAAGTCTTGACTTTTAATAGCATCGCCTAATACAGCGTTCTTCAGAACGCTATCTATGACATTCAATAGCGTTTTTCGCACGCTATAAAATGTGATTTTTGTTGTAGTGTATCATTTTCACTTTCCATTATATTTTTCTTGCTAATCAAACGGACCCTTATAAAAGAAAAGAGTATTTGAATGAAGGGAGAAACTTATTCACGGAGGAGCCGCGAATAAGTTGTTCACGAAAAACGCGCAATCTCACCCATCCATTTTGGCAATTAACGGTTGAGATATGTTTTTAATCTTTGACCGGTAATAAATATCTATTACTGTTAATATTTTGTCTTTAATCTGGATCGTCCAAAATACTTTTAGACGGCCGAGATTGGCCTCCATAAATAAAAAATTTCCCTTGAATGGATTATATAGGAGTTAAAATTTTACAGGAATCGAAAAACTGATATTTAAAACTTGTACGTCAAAGGGCAATTTTGGATAATTTTAAGTGGGACAGTTGGTAACTAGAGAGTTGTTCAAGCTTAATTTAAAAAATTGGGGAATTTAAAACTTTTTGATGCTGGATTCATTCGTCGAACTGTTCTCAATCCAACTTTTATGAAGACGATCATGAGTTGTACTTAGATTAATTAGTTTTGTTTGTCGAACCATTTTCAATTAAACTGTTCATAATCTATTCTTCAAATTAGTTAAACCGCGTATTTTGAATTAATAAATTACTCAAAGATAATTACGTACACATTATACGATTTTACACGATTTGGTATTGTTCGATGAAATTGTTGCCTAATATTTTGAACGAGGTCTAAAATATCAACGGTTTCGATCATTAAAATGGACCTGAAAAGGGCCCGAAAAAGACCCAGACAGGATAGACCAGTCCCTTTAAGGACCAAAAAGGATCCCAATCACAAATAAATATGTACATGTATGCATCTAAAATTATATGATGCCGATATAATAGACGTACAATGGCTGACAACGATGTCCACATTTTCTTTATTTGCGGGTGTCCGTATAAAAGCCGAGTGTGTGTATATATATGTATATATATACCCTCTTTTTCAGCATTTTTCGGGGGCCAGAAGCATGGGCTTCCCTATCTAGTAAGCCGGCCTTGATAAGGGACACCAAAGAAGATAACTAGAAAAAAAAAAAAACAGTAAAAGAATTGGATGGAGTCCGGCGTATCGGAGTAGACTTCATCCACCATTCTAGATCTGCCACTCTGGCAGGGGAGGATGCCAGCGACCACTGGGGTGTAAAACCATGGGAGGAGGGGAAATGAGGGAGATGGGGCAACTAGAGAGACTTGACCCACACAAAAAAAGAAGTTTTCTTTTAAAAATAGATTGGGACTAAATAAATATGCACATGTATGCAACCTTATCGATCATACATACTTGTAAGTTGTAAGCAACTAGGGACACGGCATTGACTTGGATTGTTGGGAAGAACGGACACACATAATTTTAGCGTTGGGTGAGCAAATATTTAATTTTCTTGTTTTTTTTATCTTGGTTTTCTTGTTTTTACATATAAAGGGTATGAAAAAATTTATTCCAATTATCACAAACAAACTATCAAAAAGTATATATTGTACATTTTTTCGACCACCTATACAGCTCCAAAAAATTTAGTCGTATAATAATTGCAAAAACATTTGATCTTGTGCATCTATATCCAGATCGACAGACAAAATAGTGAACTACCTCGTGTTAAAGTTTTTGTAGATGCACTCATTCTTAGGAGGTTGATTATTGATAATTTCAAAAATAATAGATGGGCATGTTACATTTTTGGAAAAAATAACAAAAAAAAACGTTAGGTGAGTGAATTTATAAAAGTTTGACATTTTTGGAGATGAACTAGTATATATTACTATAATTGTAATTTTTTTACGACCTCATCTCTCCATCCGGTCCGTCTAGATCCGAGAATCCTGCTAAGCGCTTCCTGTAGTGCATCATGTAGGGCACATTCACGGCCGTCTACGAGTGTTTTCAACGATTCAAACTTAAGAATAAACTCTTCCCTGAAAGAGTAATCCGGACCGTTGAAAACACTCTTGAATAGTTTGGATGTGCCCTGCAGGATGCACAACAGGTAGTGCCCTGCAGGATTTCTGATTCCGTCCATTTATGACTTGGGTGGGGTGGGGGGTTTGGTCGCCTCATTCACCTGCCAATCTTTGTCATCACCAAGTCAAACCCCTCTCTCTCTCTCTCTCTCTCTCATACAAGCGCGCATACGAATTAATTAAATAGATGAGGAGTTGTCCGTTTATCAAACTTACCATCTATTTGTCTGGGAAAGTTCAGTGCAATGGGTTCTTACATTTGACATCTATTTGTCTATAGTTTGGAGTGGTTATTTTATAATCCTAGTATTAAATTTGAGGGAAAGTCCATCGAGTAACCGCTGAGGAAGTTGTCATCATTCATTTGAAATTCATTCTTAGAATAAATTCTTTAGAATTTTAGTCGACATCAAATACTATGGATCCAGTTTTGGGAACAGCTGGACAGTAGTTGAGCGGACCATGAATTTTGCTTTTTGACAAAGTGAAATTAGAAAATGAGGCCATATCTGCGCATTTTGGCGAACAAAACGGAGGTTAGGGCCCCAAAGGCTCTGTTCAGTTGCATGGAAATGATAGAAAAAATTAATCTCTAATTATGAGGGAGATGTTCTGTGCGCTATGGATGTTCCTATTCTAGGGCGGGGTTCAGCAGAAATGGTGGAGGCGGAAGGAATTCGCATTGCGCTGGACAATCCCGTCTATTCGGGTGATTGCTCACACTATGTGGACTTCAGGTTGGTGTTGTGCACAGCACCGTGTTGCGCACCTCGGAGCTGTCGGATCGTGCATTCCACGGCTCGGATCTCATCTCGAAACCCAACGATTGAGAGCCGTTCATTGACGAGATGAGATCCGAGCCGTTAGATGTATGATCCAATGACTCAGAAGTGCGCAGCACGGTGCTGCGCACACTACTGCACAACACCATCTCCCAATGGGGTGGAAGGAGATGCGTAAATTGTGATCAACATGTTGCAGGGGAATAGTCAGATAAAAGCTTGTCTGAATGTTATTATAAGAGATACTTTGTCTTTTGTTAGTCGCTTTAATTCTTGTTCTTTTAATTTTGTTCCTCGTAATTGTAATAGGATGGCTAATGCTTTAGCCAAATATGCCCTATCCCTGAAGACCCGTATAACTTGGCTACGGGATTATCCAAGATGGGTTCTTAGGAAAGCCTCCCTTTATGTTTCTTTGATGCAGCAATAAAAGTAGGGAAATGATTTTGCCACTCCCTTTTTTGTTAACGCAACTCCTCTGCAAGTGTATTTTTGCACCAAAAATATACTTGCAGGGAACTGACGTTAACAAAAAAGAAAGTAGCAAAATCAGCAGCCTAAAAGTATCCTATTATTGATTGGAAAAAACAATCTCTCGAATTACAGATATGGGACGCTTACATTATCTCTTTCTTTATGGTGCCCATCAAATTCAATTACGTGTGTTCAAGTCTTTTTAATATTTACAATCCAATTTCATATCTTAATTAAGTTGAATACTGCGGGCCCTACAAAGCTTCACTAATTATTTACTACTAAGTAAATTAATATGAAGGGCTAGCTCGATCTAGTACTGTTATTTTAATCTAATTTAAATACTACACTATAAATTTATCGAAGCGCGTCCACCATGGCCAACCACATTCAATTACGTAAAAGGTCATAATAATGAGTTTTTCTTCGATTTTCCGCTTGACCGAAAAAAAATGAGTTTTTCTTTGATTCGAGCGGGTTGTTTTGATAGACCCACAATGATTTTATTAGTTTCGTTCATTGTAAATCCTTAATAAAATTTTATTGCCGATTAAAAAAAAAAAGATTCATTACAAATGAGGTATACTATCGCCATCAATGACATGCAAGCAAAGAGTTGACAGTACTATAGATGAGGAATATTCGTAGTTCACTTTAAAAATACTTCTATAAAAAAGTAGAGAACTATTGACCGTACAATGTTCTAAGATTTTTTTTTTTTTTTGCTAAGCAGTATAATGTTCAAGATATGCAGCAGTATTTGATATGGTGTGGCCGTATCTCAAGTATCATTTTTTTTTTCCGTGGGTTAAAATAATGTAGGATACTGGATCTCCTTTAAAAAATATAACTAATCTCCCTACATGAGTGAAAGAATTCTTTTTCCCTTCTATTTTTTTTTGTCAATTGTTGAGAGAATTTACACTTATCCATTTCTAGGGGAGGGGTCAGGAACGTGAGGTATAAACCACCACTACAACATTACCTTGCGTATAGCGCGCAGTTTGAACCCAAGACTCCTAGTTGGAAGGATCAAGGAAGTGTCATCTGGGCCAAAATCCATTTGCATGAGCGAAAAATTTCACCAATCTGACAGTTGCGTAGATAATAAACTCAGTTTTTATTCGGGTAAAAATCAATTACTCCCATGATCTTAATGTATCTTTTCTTTTTTAAAAATCATGTCCTTCAATCGGATTCGGATCACCGAGTATGATTATATTTTGAGTAATAATTTGTGATTTTTTGACCAATAAAAAGTCTTTAATTTATCATCGTTGATAGTTATAGAAATATTCTGTGGTGGCTCCAGAAATCTACAAATCTGTAGCAAGGTGTTGAAAAATTACCATACTCTAGAGGCTCATTTATTAACCAACAGTATATGTACAAAAATATCATATATTAGCTTAAATAGTGTAGTAAAAAAACACTATTCGAAAAAAAGGTTGTCTACCACACAAAAATGAGAACTTAAAAATATACTACTTTATATTTGTCAGCAAAAATTCAAGTTCTCATAGTCAGTAGTGGACAATATTTTTGAGACTGGAGGGAGTAAATTTTACAGTTGTCATAGACGAGTTCTCATATTTCGTGCTAACGTTAAATTGACGTATTAAATTACTAGTTTCCTATTGAAAGAAGTTGGGACGAATAGGTTGGAGCAGACTTTTTTGAACATAAGCTCTTCGATAGAATGATATGAATGATTTCTATGATAGGCCATAATTCGAAGGAATATGCAAATAGTCATATTTCATTATTTTAAACTTTCTTTGTAGTTTGTAACTTGAAATATTTCTTCATTGTTGTAAAGTTGTAATTCAAAGATCATGCTTTTTCAAGGAAGAGCCCTTTTCAGAGAGAGAGATAGAGAGAGAAAGTGCCTAAAAAGTATAAGTGATATCGTTATGTTTTCCAAGACTAGTTCGAACCAATGATTTTGGCACTCCCGTTTTAACTAGTGGCACTTCAAATTTTGTTTTGTAATCTCACATGATCAAGACACAAAGTGGAGTGTCAGTGACTAAAACAAGAGTGCCAAAATCAATTTCTATTAAAAAAAATGCATAAGAATTAACGATTTTTTTTACCAAAAACTCCACCAATTTGAAGACCCAATCGAGAAAAAAAAAAAGGTCGAGCGATTTGGGATGGAGGAAGTATATATATATGTGACTAATTTTCTAGAAATTTACTTGCTAATGGTTAATAAAAGAGTCACAAGGAGAGCAAGATGAGGAACCGTAGAGTAGACATACCAGTGACATAATCTCAATTCAAAATCACAAAAGCTTTCAAACTCCCTTGCATTAGGAGCTTTGAAATTACAATCAGAAAAAAAGACAAAAGGAACATATAACATTGCAGCTAGAAAACACAATTTGTCTCATAGAGTTACAACACGAAACAATCAAACAGTAGATTCTGTGATTGCTTTCGAACTAGAGATTGCTTTCGAACTAGAGATATAGTGGTGCAATCGAATTAAACTGTCGTGGTCCGGTTATAAGCGCCCTGTTTATCCGGCGTGGACTCCTCAACTGCATTAATTGAATCATCCTCGATCATTCTCACCTGAAAGCTCCTCGAGCGATTCCCCGTTGGGCTCCGGGACGAGGAAAGTAAACACCATTCCGAAGAGAGACACAAAACCAAGCACAATGAGTGAGTACTGAATACTTCACACCGATACCCGGGTTGTACCCTGTATCGTCCAATTAATGACTTTTGACTGGGCTCGGATGTGTACAAAAACCCAAACGCCCCAACTATGGCCCCCGCTTTTCCTGCTGCAGCCGATACTCCGTGACAAGTGGACCTAAGGCGGGCCGGGAAGATATCTGCCGGCAGTACAAATGTAGTGGCATTCGGCCCAAAGTTGGCAAAAAAAAACGTGAGGGAGTACATTATGATGAATGGAACCTTATTGTTTACCCAGTGATTGAAAGGTATCCCGAGTGCGAACATAAACACGGTCATGAAGAAGAAACCCTGCAGTTGAATGACCCATCTTCCGATTTTATCGATGAAAAACACTGTAAACCAGTACCCCGGCACGGGACCGCATAGGGCAATGAGGGTTTGGGCTCTTGAGACTTTATAAACCTCTTGAATCCCACTCATATTGGCAGCCGGAGGGAGCCAATGGATTGCTGTGAATATGTTTTTCTGGAACTGGAATAGATTTTGGCTGTAGAAGGCGATATCGAGTAAGAACCAACAGGTCGCGGTCCCAAGTGAAGCCCGTGGCGATGAAGAAATAGTTTGGAAAACAATCCATATTGATTGGAGGGTTCTTCGACGAATTTCTCTAGCTTGGCCTCTTCGGGGTCAAATTCCACGTTTAACACCTTAGCCATGTCCTCCCTGCTTGCAGGGGCGGATCCAATATAGACACAGGGGATCACGTAACCCAGCTAAAAATTGGACCCCTAAGTTTAAATTTGTAAGTTTGTAATATATATAAAATATCCCAAATATCTTGCCATGTGCTTGACTGTTCCAGTGGTAGGAAGATGCTTATCCACAGACTTGACTCAAGTTTGAACCCTGGCGCTTATAATCTGTTTTTGTACCTCTTCATTTTTTTTTTTGAGTGTGCAGGCCTCAAACCCAAACGTACGTAAAGTTTACCTCGTCTAGCATTAATTGGTACCACAAAGTCATTTACAATAATGTAATTTCTTACACAAATCAATTACTATAATTCTAAGTTCCACATAAAATAAAAAATTGTGTATTTTCTTTAACATTTTTTTAATTTTTTTTACAAGCTCAACATTAACTACCACTAACAAGAAAAATATTTGACGCATATATATATACACTCATTTTTTAATTAAATAATAAAAATTTATTTGAGTTTGCCTAACGACTTTGAAACATTTAAGGCCGCTCTTAAAGGAGTGACCCATCTGTCAAAAATTCCTGAATACGCCACTGGCTGCTTGTTTGGCATTTTTCGAAATAAGAGCAGTGTAACGGGCAATCTCGAGCATCTTTATACACCAGTAGTAAGTCATTGCTGCTGGAACGGCCCCAAACATTAGTATAATGCGCCAAACGTAGTTGGCCCAGGGCAGCAGGGACAATTCGGCGTTTTGATTATACGCATAAACATGGATCCCATTTGAACTGTTCGATAAAAAATAAACAAAAACTGCTCGGATCATGCCATTTCCGGTCTTTTTTTTGCTGATTTCTCACGGGTACCCTTAAAATCACATTCTAAACATATTGATCGGCTCGGATCATCGCAAATTGATCAGGAAAGGGGACGTTCTTAACTTAACAAGTTAATGGCGCCCTTACCTGAAGTTTTGTGTATGTATGTATATATATATATATAGTTTCATGAAAATTATCTAGCTGTAACAAAAACTTTTTTCGACAATCTACGTAAGTGGGATTATTATTCCATTTGATCGAGAAGATGGGGTTTACTCTAAAGCTATGGTATGAGAAACAAGTACAAGACCACGAAATTTACTTTTTGAATATAGAGTCGCAGCTCACAAGTTGTATTAGATGTGGAATGAGAGCGAACAACGAATGAAGTAAACAGTGTGTCGGAGAAGGCCGTATTAGCAGTAGCGACTCTGGAACTTGAATTAGCGGTGTCGTTGATCAATAATTTTTTGTAAAATCACAATTGTAAATGTAATTGGCGATTCCGAGCAAAAAAAAAATGTAATTGGCGATTTCCGGATGTGACAAATCGTTGGAGTCTGTATTTATTCTTTTTCTATTTGGTTTTTTTTTTTTTTGGTAAACATCCGATTCATTAAAACAAGAAAAACAAAATTAAGAGTTTACAATTCTAGGGTATGAGACCCCAATCAAATCCGATAAAGGAAATTAGAAATACAACTAGGAATAACCGGGTAGATATATAAATTTCCCACCGAAACCGGAGCATCATTTGCCAATGCATCTGCACACCGATTAGCTTCGCGATAGATATGCGTTATAGAAACTTTCTCAAACCCTTGCATCAACAACTTACAATCAAATAACAAATTGCCAAGCGGGTGATTCACCATGTTAGTGGCATGAATCTAAGTTTAACACAGTCATGGAATCTACTTCAATTTCCAGCTTTTTGATATTTTCATCCTTTGCCAAACTCAAACCATCTCTTAAGGCCCATAATTCTGCCTTTAGGCTGGAATCCGCGATAATGTTCCTGTGGAATCCACCTATCCAAATACCATAATGATGACGCAAAATTCCCCTAGTGGAGGCCGAGCCCATCGCACAGTTGTATGCACCATATGTATTCAACTTGGAAAAACCCATTCTCAGCGGAACCCATCCTACCTGTATATCTTTCCTGTGAGAGTTCCTCTCTTGGAAGACAAGATAGAACCACTCCAAGGATTTGTTCAAGATAGTAACTGAAATTTTTGTTGGGTCGATGATGCTCGAGTTGGAATTAGGGTTGGTATAAAAAAGACGGTGATTGTGATCCAACCAAATATGCCAAATAGCAAACAAGAAGATAATATTCTTAGGGACCCCGGAACTGTGGGTATTAACAGATTTTGAATTCACACGAATCCAATCAAAGGGAAGCGCTTGAGAATCCACCAAAGAAAACTGAAGAGCGCTCCAAATATTAGAGGCACGAGGGCAATCACAAAGTACATGGTACGTGGACTCCGGAATATCTGGACACCATTCACAGAAAGGGGAAGGAGTGATATTGCGAAGGAACAAATTCTTATGGGTTGAGAGACAAACATGAGCAGCAAGCCAAGCAAAGTGTTGGATGCGGTAGGAACAAGGGAGATGCCAAATCCAATCCCACGAGAGACGGGAACTGACATTCTTAGAGGGAATGAGAGAGTGAGCCGATTTGCAATTGAACTCACCATTGGTTGAAAGATTCCAAATGGTACAATCCGGAGATGGGTTGTACCATTGGAACGGAACAACGTGAATGCTAGATTAGATACTCCGCTTGTTGGTTCAAGAGTTGATCGTGAAGGCCGTGCCGTGCATTTTGCTTGGAATGTGATTGGAAAGGTATATGCATCTCATGTGCATGTAGCTTAATATTTTTCCATGCATCATTAAAGCTTTTGAATGTCTTAATTTTTTTGTGAAATCTCATGTTTGCACTAATCTTATATTATTGGCCTTGTTTTATTTGTAGGGAAATCTTATCTAAGGCCTTTTTAATTGCTTGTGCCTAGTAGCGCCTTAGCAGCGCCTTAACAGACTAATTAAGGCCCTTGCACGCATGTTAAGAGCGCCTTAGTAGTGCCTTAGCAGACTAAGGCCCTTATGTGCGTGCTAAGAGCGCCTTAGTAGGGCACTCCTGCATTTTTTCCTTACTAGGTCATATATATGCATTTTTTTCATTACTCTAGGGTAACAAAGAGAGATAGCCCACTTTAGAGAGAGGAAAAAAAAAACCATAACTCTTTTGCTCTTGTGCTTTCATTTGCATTTTGGATGAATTGAATCAAGTATTCAAACATCCTTGTTCAATCTAGAGAAATACTTTCATGATCCATGTATTCTCTCTAGGTTGATTCTTTTTGCATAAAAACCTTCACTTTCTATATCCATACTTTCATGCCTATGAATCTACATGGCCGGATGATACTGGAGCCGTTTTAGAGCGGAGGTCGAGATGTTGTTGCTCGAGGAGTCCATGGAAACAAGAAGGGGCATGCACGGGGTGCTAGGCAAGAAGCGGAGTTAGGTGTAACTTGGGATAAAAGTTGGTAATTCCTAACTTGTTGTCTTTTGCCTAACCTTTTGGTTTATGGAAATTTGAGTAGATTAGGCCGTGGTTTTATGCTTAGGGTGTGTTTGACCCTAAGTAGTTTCCACGTATATCTCGGTGTTTGCGTTCTTTACTTTTATCGCTTTTTACTTATATTTTTGAATTGAATAATGTGGCATGGAGATTGGATAGCTGTTAGTTGCTATAAATTTAAATTGATAGTCCCATTCACCCCACTTTGGAACTTTGTAGTGCATTAGATAATTTCAACAATTAACATATCTACTACATAAACAAATGAATCCACACTTCCCAGATCTCAAGCAAAAGAGTACTTCCAATAATAAACGTTCAAACAAAAAGTTAAACATAGTACCTTTCGAAAAAACAAAAAGTATAGTACATGAACTTTTACAATTGTGCCCTCGACCAGTTTTCGTGTTTTGAAATTTTTGCATAATAGTCTCATTGTCAATGCCCCTAAATTTTTCGGCTTCAATGTAAGTGTACCCTTAACCTTCAAATTAGAACATATATTCAAATGAAAACTAGAAATCAAAAGGAATTACCCCACAGAATTATTTTATATACTCCTCCCATCCTTAACATTGTAGATTAAATTTGTGTAATTTTCATGGACAAAAAGATTTTACATACTCCTCCCATCCATACTGCTCGTAACTTTTTTGTTTTTTTTTTTTTTTATCGTCCACTGTTCTTCATCACTGCAGAGAGCTTCACTCTTTTTTATAATGGTGTCACATAGTGGTAGGTGGAAAAAATAAAAGTAATAGACTTAGTAATTTTTGGGAAAATTTTGGTTGAGCGGGTTCACTTGACACCACTAGTTGTACACAGTACGTACACTGCCACTGGAGTCGCCCTTGCGCGTATTAGTATACATAATTTACCTTCTATTTTCAGCAAAAAAAAGCTACACAACAAAAAGTTGCAAAGATATATCTAAAACAGTACTGAATGAATATAAAATGGAGCCTTTTTAGGGAGAGAAAGAGATACTACCTGATATTCAGCAGCTTGATGTGTGAGAGAGAGAAAGGGTTACAAGAGATGTACCCTAGGTGTGATACTAACCAGGCTGGGGAGAAGTTTAATTAGTGGCGTACTATATAAAGACAGTTAATATTGCTTGAATCTTTAAAAAAAAAATGCAAATGTTCCCTTAATTTATGCCGGCATATTGTGGCATATACCCATATGAGAGGGGGCATTATAAATAATCGTCGCATTGAAATTTTTTTTCATTTTAAATAATTAGCAAATGTGATTGTGGGGGGTGAATTCCACTTAAATCCTTGTTGAGCGGTGTGGGGGCTCGCCGAGTCTGGAGAGGAGAGGTATCTACCGAGCCATGAGAGGTGTTTTGCCGAGGAGTGAGATGCCGAGCCGAGGAAGGTTGCCGAGCCTGGCTACCAAGCCTGGTACCGAGCCATGAGAGGCGTTTTGCCGAGGAGTGAGATGCCGGGCCGAGGAAGGTGGCCGCCGAGTAATGGATGTGCCACCGAGCTTGGTACCTGCAAACCGGAGGGGGGTTCCTCCGGGTAGAGCCTCCGACGAGCTAGTTAGTACCTGGGGAAGGTAAATCGAAAAACGTAAAGCAAGGAATATAAGCCGTTTATGTAAGAGAGGAGAGTTGTGATGTGTTGTGTACCTTAGGTGAGGGGGTGAGCTTACTTATATAGAGAAAAGAGGCGAGACTTAATGATGAGTAATGGCTATTAGTAGAAAGTTTCTATAAATGGTAAATTGCTATTAATAGGAATGTTGCTATTAATAGGAAGCTTCTAGAAACTTCTAGAAGGTCGTGACTTGCCGTGTCCACGTACCGAGCAATGGCAGAACGTTCCGAGAAATAGCGAGCGACCGTACATTTTGCCGAACAACTAGTGAAGTGTTCTGAGCAACATAAAGAACCTTTCGAGCGATACAAAGATCTGCCGAACAACACTAAGAACTGCCGAGCAATACTAAGAACTACCGAGCAAGCAATATAAGAACCCCTGCCGAACGATAATTAGAACTGCCGAGCATACTTAAGACAAATGTTCGGCACTACTTGTAGGATTAATATTTGTTGAAATCCTTTCGTCCCTTTTAGACCTTATGAACTGAGGGAAATTTGGCCCCTTACAATAGCCCCTCAACTCCTTCTTTATCGCTTAGATGAAGGAGGAGTTGAACCCAAGTGTGGCCGAATGACCGAAGTGAATTCCTTGCAAGATACAAATAGACCATAATTGTGCTTCGCATAGATTTTAGCATGATAACCCAAGCCGAGGTGATGTAGCCGAGCCCCAGAATAATAGAATGATAATAGAAGTCCTGTCCTCGGCCAGATTCGACCGGAATGAGAGAGAGCTCCACGGCCAGATTCGGCCGGAGTAAGAGAGAGCCCCACGGCCAAATTGTCCAAAGGTAATAAAATCTGAATGCAATAATAATACGAAATTCCAAACGCTCTTGAAACCGGGTTATGTGCCGAGCAATCAAGATAATGACCGAATGAGTATCCGAGAGATGGTAACACATCCAAGCTGTCTTCGTCTTCTTCGTCGCCCGAACGTTGGAGGCCTACAACCCGTAGGGAGGGTTTAGTCCGAACATAAGGATTTTTCGTCGGCCTTGGCGCTACTGCATGACTCTTCGGGAGGGACGGGCTGAGGTTGGAGCGCTGAACCTTCATTTGCTCGGCGGTTTTGGGCCATCTTTAACTTCGGACTGGAAGAGTCGGTGGTGGAAAGTGGGACCATCTGGATGTAAAATTAGGAATGAGCCCCAATGCTCGGTGGATGGAAGAGTTTGCTGCCGATGGTGGATGCCTCACCGAACAGTGGAGTTGCATGGAAAGAGCTTGCCATTCTTCAAGTCTGAAAGTTTTTGAGATGTTCGAACGATTAAATTGCAAAGGGCTACGAGGATTTCGCCCGAATGATTAGATTGCCAAGGGCTACGAGGATTTCGCCCGAACGAATAGATTGCCAAGGGCTACGAAGTATACGCCCATACGAGTAGAATGCCGAGGGCTACGAAGTATACGCCCATAACTGGTAGGATGCCGAGGGCTACGAAGTATACGCCCATAACGGGTAGGATGCCGAGGGCTACGAAGTATACGCCCATACGAGTAGAATGCCGAGATAAACTTTAAGGGAAGCAAATGAAATGAAAAATAAGTTGAGCATTTATCCGAACAATTGGGCAGAATGTCACGTAGTTGTAGAATATAAATCGCAATTTAAAGAGTCTAGCGCTTTAACTTGCTATTTAACAATAAAAATGACAAAAAACCTGTTTCACGAAAGAGAAGAACGGAGGGTCCTAGATGAGGACCCAAAAGCAGAAATTGAAGAGAGATCCGCCGTCGTACATCCAGAAATGGAGACGCTCAAAGTCAGATCAGGACGAGCCCCACCAATATATGCCACGTTTTTCTTCCCCAGCAGAGTCGCCAATTGTGGGGGGGTGAATTCCACTTAAATCTTTGTTGAGCGGTGTGGGGGCTCGCCGAGTCTGGAGAGGAGAGGTATCTACCGAGCCATGAGAGGTGTTTTGCCGAGGAGTGAGATGCCGAGCCGAGGAAGGTTGCCGAGCTTGGCTACCGAGCCTGGTACCGAGCCATGAGAGGCGTTTTGCCGAGGAGTGAGATGCCGAGCCGAGGAAGGTGGCCGCCGAGTAGTGGATGTGCCATCGAGCTTGGTACCTGCAAACCGGAGGGGGGTTCCTCCGGGTAGAGCCTCCGACGAGCTAGTTAGTACCCGGGGAAGGTAAATCAAAAAACGTAAAGCAAGGAATATAAGCCGTTTATGTAAGAGAGGAGAGTTGTGATGTGTTGTGTACCTTAGGTGAGGGGGTGAGCTTGCTTATATAGAGAAAAGAGGTGAGACTTAATGATGAAGTAATGGCTATTAGTAGAAAGTTTCTATAAATGGTAAATTGCTATTAATAGGAAGCTTCTAGAAACTTCTAGAAGGTCGTGACTTGCCGTGTCCACGTACCGAGCAATGGCAGAACGTTCCGAGAAATAGCGAGCGACCGTACATTTTGCCGAACAACTAGTGAAGTGCTCCGAGCAACATAAAGAACCTTTCGAGCAATACAAAGATCTGCCGAACAACACTAAGAACTGCCGAGCAATACTAAGAACTGCCGAGCAAGCAATATAAGAACCCCTGCCGAACGATAATTAGAACTGCCGAGCGTACTTAAGACAAATGTTCGGCACTACTTGTAGGATTAATATTTGTTGAAATTGTTTCGTCCATTTTAGACCTTATGAACTGAGGGAAATTTGGCCCCTTACACATGTCTTGCTTTAATTCTTACCGTTGAAGTTCCAAGAACTAGATATTGAAAACTCTCGTTTTTGACACAAGGTGTGAATGCGATGAGCGCGAGCGTGCCAAGACTTGTAGCGCCTAACTTTGGTGAAGATTCCCGTGAATCTTGACTTCTATCGTATGAGCGATCGTGTGTGATCCAAAGGTTAAAGATCACAAAGTGGTTCGTGGTTTGCCACACGGTTGTGGACTTAAAATTTCCTAGTCGTATAGGAAATGGACGTAGAAAAGTGAAAACGTAAACTCTATTACTCCGGGATAATAAAGTTGATACAAGAAAGTAAAAGATCCAAACAACTTAATGAAGTGTGTTTGAATGGGGTTTGAGCGCGTAGTACTCGATAATCTACTTTGCTGAAAGTAGTAAAGTATTGTGCTTCGCTGGGAAGGCTTTGGTTTGTAAGCGTTGAGCTTTGATTGGTGTTGGACCATTTTTCAGCATTGTGAACTAGTATTTATAGACCCAGCAGCATCCTGATTCAGGCCTAAATCCGAAAATCTGTCTTGCTCCAATGGCTGCCATGTGTCCCATGATTTCCCACTTTTTCAGCACATGTGATCATGGGCAGTTTTCAGAGGTTAAGAGCAGTTACCAGAGTCATGGGTGACGTGGCAGCTTCCTCCCACGATCTCCTTCTCTTTTGATTTCGACACATGGCCAATTGACTTGGTCAATTGGCCTTTGAAATGCAAAAACCTAACTGCCAACAAGTGATAACCAACCCCCTACAATTGTGGACCACTTTATTTGCACCAGATTAATACTTTCTTTTGTAAATTCAAACGTGGGCTAACCCATGTGGGCCAAATCAATTCATTTCCTTGCGGGCTCTACCATGGGCTTTATTACATCACGGGCCAATTCAGCCTATTCCCTCGTGGGCCCAGCCGTGGGCTGCCTTCTGGGCCGAACCAAACCAACTTGCAATCGTGGGCTGCGTACTCCTTGGGCCCAAATGGGAAAAAACCCATGGCCCAATAATTACCCAACTAATTATACCAATCTTGGTCCAATTAGCTAAGGAATTAATAATCGAAAATCCAATCACGACTAGCCTGACCCGTGGTGCCAAAAATGGTATAAACATTGCCCCCCCTACGCCTTGATTCTGTTAAGATTAAGGCGTTTGGAGAAGAACAGTTTTTTGCAACCAAACAGATCTTGATGCGTTTAACATTTTTTCAGGCCCAAACGCAGCCTAACATTTTCCTTCTTGGAACAGCCGCAATCATTATCAGATCTTCATGTGGGGCTTCTATCCATAAAGGAGGTCTCCTTTCTCTCTTGGGACTCTCATAACTTCCAAAAGATTCCTTTTTCAACCCAAATTCCTCTTGTTGTACGTGTAACCTCTTTTAGGATAGAAACAAAAATTCAAAAAGTGGGGGAGAAGAAGTAGGAGGCGGTACAAATCCCCGGCTTTTGAACCCATTCCACGAAAATCGAAGCCAGCACCGCCTACTTTAAAAACTGATCTCTCTCTCTCTCTCCTCTTCACTTTTACTTTTCGTTCCCCGTCTTCCTCTTTCTTCCAAGGCCGAGAAAACCCTAAGCCTCCATTGTTGCACCCAAAAGCTTCGAGTCATGTCTTCTTTCAGAGCCAAGCAAACAGTCAAAAGCCAAACCACCTTCTCTGATGAGATAAAGAACATTATCAAGTCTGAGAAACTTCCAATCAACTCTGAAATCCGGATCGACCGCGCTCAAACCCGCTCGCCCACGGTCAAAATGGGCTTGGACCTGCGTTCAACGGTTATTTTCCTGAATCTCTCTACCCGTTCTATCCTCTGGCCGAAGAGGCCCTGCTCTTTGCCTACATCACCGCCGACTGGACCGCCTACCCACGGGACATCCCAAATCGACTCTGGCATCGGCCAGACAAGCAGTACGTACAGTGGGTCAATCGCGTAGCAGCCGTGAAGGAAGGGCTATGGAAGGAGATCGGGATATATGAGATCGGGATATATGAAGCCCTTATGCTCAGCCGCAGCCTCATCGACATGGACAAGGCCCTGTTCATGGCCGCGGCTCAATTCTGGTCTGTTTCTTCTAACTCCTTTCACTTTCGTGTTGGCATGATGGGCATCACAATACAGGATGTCTCATTTCTCACCGGCCTTCGCCCCCACGGGGTTAGGGCCAATTGTTTTGTTTCGCAAAATACCCCATCTTTCACGTACCCAGAATCGGCCCAGTTGGCCTATTCGAACTTCCTGAAGTGTTTTGCTGGGAATGAGGGAGAAGAAGTCACCGAGGAAGAGCACGTTGCTCTCCTCATTTATTGGTTAAACAAGTGTATCTTTTGTGTTTCGTCGCATAGGATAACCAAAGAGTTCACTGACATCGCCAAGGCCCTGGCCTCGGGCCAAAAATTAGCCCTGGCCCCGTTGATCCTTTCCCATCTGTACCGTGGCATGCAGGAGTTGTTGACAAACAAGTTTGTGTTTGCACCTAGTCCCCTTTGGATAATCACTCTCTGGCTTTGGACTTACTTCCCCTCGCTTGCTCCAAAAATGAACAAAAAGCCCACGCATAGATGTTATGGCCGCCACTACGTGGGCCAAGCCCTTCAAAAACATAACTTTGAGACCTGCTTTACCTCTTTCTACCGCGAGCTGACCACATTGGGGAAGGGTTACATGCCGTTTGAGAGGGATACAGTGCCTTCATGGTTGAAAAATCCTGCTGGAGAGCCTGGGGAAGACTTTGACGAACACAAGGAAGTTTGGGCTAGTTTCCTTATCTCGAGGGACTTGTTGTATGGTATGGGTGTTTCTTCGGCCAACAACCGATGTGGGACCGAATACTACAACGCTGCCTAGTTCGCTCGCCAATTCGGCCTCATGCAACTCATTCCACTTCCCCCATATCTGTCATGCAACGAGGACTTCATCGATAGGGTCATCGTCCCAGAAAAAACTCTAAAAGGTGTCCGAAATCAATTCGCTAAAGACGAGGCCAATTTTCAGTTGAAGCCTTATCCTGATCGTCCGGAAAAGTCCCTTAGGTTTGAGAAATGGTGGACCGCATGTGTGAGCACTTATCTTGCCAAGGACCTAGATGAGGTCTTGGCAAAAATCACCCCTAAGGCCATAGTTGTTGAAGATGAAGACCTTGCCACAATCTCCAAACCGAAGAAGAAAACCTCATGTTCCGAAGGTCCCTCCTCTACCTCGAGTCTGAAAAGAAAAGGTATGCACAAAGGAACAACTTTATTTTCTTATCTGCTGTCCATTCAGGCCTTTATCTGATTTACTCATGCAGCTTCCATTTCAGGTACTCAAGAAGTTGGCAAACCCGAGCCAGAAAAAACCCCAAAGAAGAAGAAAAAGCTCCAGAAGTTGTCGGAGAAGAAAACACCAACCGTAAGAACTGATTTGCCTTTCATTTTTCTTCTATCTCTCTGATTCAGGCCTAAACGATTAGATCTATAGCGAAAAGTTGTTGCGATTGCTGGCAGGACCAGAAACAGTACCAAGACTAGCTCTCCTGACCAGGTAAACTCTATTCTTCAAGTATCCATGCATCCAGGCCTCAACCTGCTTTGTATTAAGGCCTTAATGTAAATTCTTGAACTTTGTTCAGGCCGAATCAAAGGAAACCATCCACCACGCTGAGTCAACCCCTCAAAAGGAAGTCAAAAAGGCAAAAACCAGGACTGCCCCCACCAAAGAAACACAAGAAGAGGAAGTTTAAAAAGTGGAGTTGAAGAAGAGCCCCTCGCTTGCCTCTAGAGGCACATCTCCTGCTTCGCTGGAGGTAAGGCAACGCTTCTTAGTCTTGATTCCTCGATTTCACTTTGTTTCCTCATTTGGCAAGCTTATCCCTAACTCCTTAATGAATTCAGGCTACCTCGGAAGGTCCTCCAGCCAATCCTGAACATGAGGCATCGTCACAGACGCCTGAAAAATCTAAATTATCACCATTCAAGCCTGAACCTCTCACTACTCAAAAGGATGAAAATATTGAAGAAGTAGCCGATGAAGACATGGAAGACTTCTTCAAGGCTGCAGCCAGCCTTGTCCAAGTTTCTCTCTCGGGTGTTTCTGGAGATGGGTCAAGTTCTACCCAGGTGCCCCCAACGGCTGAAGAAATTGCCGAGGCCAAGGAATCCTTCAAGGCTTTGATCAAAATGGATATCAGGACAGCTCTTCACCCGGGAAGGGCCTCGTCATTCAAGAAAGCCCTTGATGTCTTGGCTAGAGCTCAGGCCTTCAGTGAGGCTGTGGAAACAACCCTGCAAAACTTCCAAAAGGACTTCCCAGACATGCAAAAGTCTTATGACAGCGCGGCTCTTGAACTCTCCAAGGTCGACTCAAGCCTCACTGAAATTGATGACCTCCGCCAAGATCTGAGCAAATGTGTTAATGGGTATGAAGCTTTCAAATCCCAAATTGAAGCCATTGAGGAGCAGAAGACCAATCTGGCCAAAGACATTCAGATCTGGGAGGATCAAATCCAAGAGCTGAAGAAGAAACAAGATCAAGCAGAAAAGAGCATGGTGGCCTTAGTAACTCAACAGTCAAGCCTAGAAGTCCAACAGAAGGGACTGTTCGCCACTTCCAAAGCTGTTAAGATTAAGCTTCTACCTCTGGTTCCCAATCAAGCCAGCCTCCAAACCTCAAAAGAAAGGCTAGAGGCCCAACTCAACAACCTTGCTGCATCCTGGGACAATCTTCGTTCAAGTCTCCTCACTGAACTGTAGGCCATTCTGGTCTTGTAATAACGTAGTTCTTTTCGTTTAGCCCTGAACTTTAATCCATTGGGCTGTTGGTGTTTGCGTGGCCTGAACTTTAGGCCTTTTCAACTGTTATTGTTTTGATGGCCTAAACACAGATTCAGGCCTTTATGGTAGCCTAAACAGGTTCAGGCCTTGATCTATTTATCCATTATGGTTTTGAAGGTAGTTTTTCTTTAAAGTCTCTCATCTCCCACATCGTAGGATAATGATGCTTTAAAAACTTTCCATTGATAGTATGTTTATGCATTCCACCATTCAAATCCATTAAAAGATAAACATTACCTTCGAACACCTTGCAAATTTGATAAGGACCTTCCCACATTGGAGACCACTTTCCGTACCTTGGGGTTTGAGCGCCCAAGGGAAGAACAACCTCCCACACCAAATCTCCTTCGATGAAGCTTTTCCTTCTCACTCTTCTATTATAGGCCTTGGCCACTTGACGCTTCTGAACCAACATATGGTCTAAAGCAGCCAACCTTACCTCGTCAAGGTCTTCCATTTCCATTAACATAGCTTGGCTATAATCAGCAGGACTTAAGCCATTTTGGTATGCAATCCTGGCCGATCTAACCGTTACCTCCATGGGAAGTACGGGGTCATGGCCATACACCAACATGTAAGGAGTAACATTTGTGGCTTCTTTCTTCGAAGTCCTATAAGCCCATAATGCATCGGACAGGAGTTCATGCCAAACCCTTGGATTGTCCTCCACCATCTTCTCAATAATTCCAATCAAGGTCTTATTGGTCGATTCGGCCTGGCCATTCCCTTGTGCATAATAGGGAGTTGAATGAGATAGTTGAATATTGAATTGGCTCGTAAAGGCCCTAACCTGTGCTCCAAAGAACACTAAGCCTCTGTCTGCCACAAAATGCTCCGGTATTCCAAACCTATGGATAATTCTCTCCTTCATCACTTTGATCACATCCTGTTGATCCACAGATTTTAACGGGATGGCCTCCGCCCATTTTGTAAAATAATCTGTGGCTACCAGGATGAACTTGTGTTGTTTTGATGAAGGGGGATAAATCATCCCAATTATGTCTAAAGCCCAGCCTCGAAAAGGCCAAGGCTTTACCACAGCTTGATAATCTGTTGCAGGGGTATGATGTACTGGGCCGTGAGCTTGACAAGGCTGGCAGCCCTTAGAAAAACGTATACAATCGTCTAAGATGGTGGGCCAATAGTAACCATACCTTCTAATTAGCCACCTCATCTTGATACTGGACTGATGTGCCCCACAAATCCCTTCGTGGACTTCTGCCATTACCTTCATGGCATCGGTATGGCATAAACACCTCAAAAGCAAGTCATTTTCAAGGCCTTTTTTGTACAACTCATCTCCAAGGAGAACATAACTCATTGCTCTTCTCTTGACCTTTCTACTAGCCCCCATATGAGGCCGCTTTAAGTAAGCAATGATAGGATCACACCAATCTTCCTTATCCTCATCTTCTTCTTCAACCGGAAGGTCTGAAGCAAATACTTCTAGGCCTAAACCTCTTCTCCTTACAGAAGGGAGTAGCCTTTTCTGGACTGTAATGATCTTATGAAGAATTTCTGGTGAAAGCTTCAGGCCTGTTGAAGCCTGAGCCAGACTATTTGCTTCTGTATTCTTACTCCTTGAGACGTGTTTGACAGTTACGTTATCGAAATCTTGACTTAATTGCATCGCTGCCATGTAATAAGGAGCTAACTCCTCACTATAGCATTTAAACGTACCTGCCAAGTGGTTGATTACGAGATTTGAATCCCTTATGACCCTCACTTCTCGGGCCTCAAGATCCCTAAGGATTTCAAGGCCTATCACCACCGCTTCATATTCGGCTTGATTATTCGTACATGGGAAATCAAATTGAAAAGATAGCTCAGTTCTCAGGCCTTGGGGAGAGATAATGATAATCCCACAACCTGAGACCTGTTGAGTTTTTGATCCATTAAAGAGAAGAGTCCAAGGAGTGAGTGAGATTTCAAATGCGCTCAGTCCTGAATCAGATTCTTCGCCTATATCCACACAAGGATGATCGGCAAGGAAATCTGCTAAGGCCTGGCCTTTTACAGCCTTTTGAGGGACATACTGAAAACTAAACTCCATTAAAGCCAAAGACCATTTGCCTATTTGGCCTCGCATGATTGGCCGAGAAAGCAAGTACTTAATCAGGTCTGTTTGACTCATAATGTAAACCACAACGGGAAGCATGTAGTGCCTCAATTTTATTGCTGCAAAGTACAAAGCAAGACATTTATACGTTTGGAGGAATTAAAGTCTGATAATGCACCACTCAAACACTACAGGAGGTATTTCTTCGCGATCGGAACCGTCTATCTTTTAAATATGATAGAGTAGAATCGGTAGATCATTCCGAGAATCAGGTTTATCGAACACCCATAACCACCTCATCGGAATAGTTTATTCATGTAAAAAGTAACTAGACTCATCTAATTTTTTCTATATAAAAGTTTTTCAATGAGGTAGTCGCGTGTGATCGATTTGAACTTTTGTGTGGAGATTTAATTTGACAAGTTCTACAAGATGAATGGTTCGGATAATTGAGTAAAGAGCAGGACGTGTCGAACTACGCGCTGCAGTATTCGAGTGTAGAACATATATCCTTATGCAAATGTTTTTGCCGGCATCTAATTACTAAAGGGTGGGATCGAAAAAACTAATAAGATGAAAACGAACAGGATCGGTCCAGTGTTTGCTCGAGGGAATTTTTTGTTTTTGCCGACAAAATCAGTTAAGTTTGGCAAGAATTTGCTTCCTCGCAAATTATGGAAAATTAGCTAGAAAATTGTTTTGCGACACTTAAAAGTGCCTCATTAACTACTTGAAAAGGCAGTTTTGTAAAAATGCCCTTTAAAAAGTGCCTCATTAACTACTTGAAAAGGCAGTTTTAATTATAAAAATGCCCTTTAAAAAGTGCCTCATTAACTACTTGAAAAGGCAGTTTTGTAAAAATGCCCTTTAAAAAGTGCCCAAAATTCTCTAACCGATTTTCAAAAAAAAGGTCAATTACAAAAACATCGTAGTTTTATATTTCCAAGCAAGTGCCCTATTAAACCTAACTTTTCGAAGCACTTTAAATTGCTCTATCAAATTACAAAAACAAATTAAATGTGTTAAATTTGAGGTCAATGATGACTGCCGCAATAGGGAGAATCAAATGGAAAACTTTATAAGGTGGTGACGCATTAATAACTTGATAAAACATTTTTGTAAAATTGCCCTTCAAAAGTGCCCATAAATCCCCATTTTGTTGCAGTGCCAACTCCGATCAAGATACCACCATGTCTTATTTTATTTACTATATATATATATATGAGGCCGGTTCTAGAGACAATAAATTTGACAATACATTTTTCGGAGCCCCACGCGAATAATTGGAGCCGTTTAATTTGTTTAAAACATGTAGTATAGCTTAAATGCGGGGTTTCAAAAAATGTATTGTCAAAAGTATTGTCAAATTTATTGTCTCTAGAACCGGCCCCTATATATATATATATACACACACACAAGTGGCTAAATGACAGGAAATATCACTTCAGTCTTCACACCTCGCCGCATAATACAACTTGTAGTAAATTTTTTTTTTGATCAGCGAAAAGATAATTTCATTAGCTCATAACACAAAGTACAGAGATAATAGGGGCTTGGGTACACCGGCCTGACCACCCAAGACCCTCTTCTTCTAACCACGCGGAGGAAACTGATTTAAGCCCAACAGACTTAAATACGAGGAGTATGAACTTAAAAGAGATGAGGAAGAACAAATTGCGCGCTTGGCTGAGGATGGTGACATTTATAACTTGTAGTAATTTAAGACAGCCAACCACAAAATTTGCATTATTTTTATGTTTATGTGATAGAGATAGGAGCACTTGTCTATTAAAGTAATTGTTTCACATTGATGACATGGAAAACTCTAGAAAATTAGTTGTCAACAGCAAACGTAGAAGTAAAGCCATCCCAGACCCAGCTGACACATGCAAAAAGTCAAATAGTTGACAAACTGAATTAAACCCTTCAGTAATGGCCCAAAGGAAAAACGCAGAAGTTTCATCATTTTGGTGTTTAATGATGCTATAGATGATCCTGTAACATTCCAGTAATAACTTTGTCCCCTTTTGCTACTTTGGTATCCATTCAAAAAAAATGCATTAATAGTGGAACTATCGTGATAGTTGTTCAACATCATCCTGCATGCAGTCCTCTGGCATCTGACAGCCGCATCAATTTATCGCTGGATGTATCCTTCATTTGATTTGGGTGCGTTATTTGTCTTCAATAATGTACAATTTGTTTTGTTTCAGTTGTATTAGTTGCACACACGGTTGGTTGTAATATTCTCTTATCAATGTATTTATAACGTGTTTCCAAACAAAATAATGCATTAATTTGTTTGTAGAATATTTCCAGAGGCGGCTCCACATGGAGCCAACAGTTTTCAATTGAACACCCTTCGGGAAAAAAAAATCTTAGAATACGTGTAATAAAAACCATTTCTTAACACCCAGTCATAATAATTTGGACACCCAGCTCAAAAATAATTGAACACTAGCCCAAAAATAATTGAACACTCAGCCTACAATCCAATTATAGGTCATCAATTCAGGTAATTCATATTTGAACTCTTAATACATTAGTTCAAACAAAGACGTACAATCATAGTGAAAGAAATATGAAATAAAAGAAAGGAAAAAGAGTACTTTGTGTTATGAGTAAATGAAATTTCTTTGCTGATCAAAAAAAAAAAGAAAGGAAAAAGAATAATCTATTGGGGTAAGTATTGTACTCTGCATTTTCTCTTTATTTTCGTTACCAAAACTCTAAATATGTTAATTTTGTATTTATGACATTAATAGCATGAGTTTATTTTTTAGCTATATATAATTATGGACAAGCTTAAAAAAAAATTCAACTACATTTCAAAATCCCGTTAACTGAAACTAATTGAAAATTAGAACATTACCATTCTCATATGAATAATGAAAAATTTTAACATTTAAAAAAAGAATAAAACATTATAAAGAGAAAAATAAGGAATAAACGAACATCTAAGTAAGAGATATTAGGACTAAAGAAAGAATAATTTTTTTTATAATAGATCGAGTTAAAGTTGAGAGTCTAATGCAGTGTGTGTGGCCCGTGATCCTCTGGTCCCCGATCCTTCGTTGGTGGTTCGATGGTATGTTAGCCTTCTTCCCCTAGCCTGTACAAGGAACGCACGACTAGGACCTGGCCGGGGGTTGTCCCGGCAAGGCCCTCCGGCGAGAGGATGAGTATAGCTTAGAGAGGAAGCAGAAAGCTCTGGAGAGAGTAAGTGTTAGTATTGAGTAATGTCTACCTGTTAGGGTTACCATCTCTAGGTATTTATAGCGCCTTCTGATTTGCTCTCCAAGTGCGATCGCGTGCCTTCCACGGGCCAAGTGATGTCATAGTGACGTTAAAGAGTGGATCTGACAACCGTTTTCAGGGCTGAGCTGACACACCCATGTGCGCCCGTGATCATCTTCTGTTATAACCGCTTCTGCACGTGGCGGGACGCGTGGCTTTACAGCCAGCCCCCGTCGGCTGTACGCCGTACTCTGAAGGTAGCCGAACACGGACGTCGCCGAGCACGGCCATGAGTTTAATGAGGGAAGTAACGTTGACGGGATCCCTGCCGACGGCACAATCCGAGCATAGGTTTGTTTACTGCCGAGCATGAAGCAGTCATTCATGGCAAGTCATCGTCGGCACTGCCGTGCACGAAGCCTTCGATTGATTTTCACGATGAGTCAGGTCCGCACCATGCGAGCATTTATGTTCGGCCTGCTACAATAGCCCCTCAATTTCTGCTGATGCCGTACGCATGGTAGAGATTGAAGTCGAGCCGTAGGTCGAACTCGTTGAACCGCCGAGCGTATATTTGCTTGATGAAAAAAAGACTACAGCCGAGCGTGAATCGTTTCATTTCTCAGGAGCGGTTTCGACCGTCGACGAAGTTCTCCAATGGTTGGGCGCCAGATGTCACCTCGTGGATGGGTACGGCAAACGAGGGGAAGGCTGGCAAAACCCTGCAAACGTCCTATCAGTGCCACGTGTCATGCGCTGAGTGGTTGGCTGTTTGGCGGTGCAATGATGGGCGGGATTTTTTAATCCCAAACCCTAGTCCTATATAAAGGGAGACGCGAGGAGAGAGAAAGCTCTCGTTCTCTCTCTCTCCAGACCTCCATTGTCAGAGCTTCGAAGATCGTCAGTTCATCTTCTGGTCTTGATTCCCAACAGTCCTGCCAACAGATCTTCGCCACAAATCCAGGTATGTGTTCGATTCTTGTTTCTCTTCACTTTCTTGCAGTTTTCAGTCCATTATTTTTGCTCTTCTGGGTTTTTGGGGCACTTTTTGTTCTGAGTGAACAGTGCACCCTGGAGATGAACGGACTGTTCATCTCCCTCTTCCACCTGTTCTTCCGAGCATGGAACCTCCGAGGGGTTCTGGGCTTGGCCGTTGATGGAATGGGCCGAGCCCCAGTCTCTGTTGTTTGGCAGGCTCCAACCGAACATGGTTTGGTCTAGCCATGAGAACGATGATGGGGTGGGCCATTTAGGATACCGAGCGTAGTGAGGCAATTACTCTCTGGCCGTCGACGAGGTCTCACGTTTTTGTTTTTGACTTGTTAGGTCTGGCTCCCCCAATCATCGTCATCTCATCCGACTCTGAAAGTTCAGAGGACGATTCTGTAAATCTCGTGATCCGAGAGTACTTGGAGATTCACAGAAGCCGACGTCAAACTTCTTCCATTGCCTCGAACATGTCAGACTCTGGTGACTCTAATGCCGAGCTTGACCACGAGTATGGTGGTTTCAACACCGACCCAGAGATAACTTTCTCTACTAGCACAGAATCCGAAGCCGAGCACGAACTTGGACCGGAGGCCGAGTCTAGGATTCGCTCCCAGGCCGGAGCTACGACCTCTTCACTCTCTGCTCCTGCTGAAACTTCGTCTGGGGACAGAGAGTTCGCCGACCTCTTTGAGCGAGGGCAGGTTTGTCCCCACGCCCATTACTTCAGTGGGCGTCCCAACGAGTATGCGGCCTTCTGCCGAGCGTACGACATACCCGATGATGTCGTCGTCCACCAAGTGGCTAGCAACAGGATTAGGGATAGGAGGCAAGATCGTCCCGAACACATAACGGTCCCTCTAATGGCCATCTGTGAGGCCGGACTCCGCTTCCCCCTTCACCCATATCTGAGGGAACTGTTAGCTAGGTTCGGCATAGTACCTCACTTCTTCTCAATCAACAGTTTTAGGATAGTGATGTCCGTAATTAAGTTAAAGGAACTTCACAACCTTGATTTCACCATTGCCGACCTCTTCCACACATACATCATGTCTAGGCATGGGAAGACAAACCGTAGATACTTATCCACTCGTAGTGGCAAGGAGCCATTGATAAGCGGGCTTCCCGACACTGATAAGTGGGCTAGCCTGTACATCGAAGTCAGTGGGAACTTCGAGTTCGGCGATCAGACAATGCGGCTGCATTCTGTGCCGAAGATAACGGATTTCTGAGGTCTCCAATTCTTCTTTAAATCTGCCGAACATGATCCATCTCTCCTAAATGAATGTGATATTTTGCTAACACATTTTTCTTTTGCAGATCACCGAGCAATAACCAAGACCCAGAACTCTTTGGCCGTAGACAGTCACGTGGAGATACTAAGGGCTTGTATCTGCCGCGACGCGCCGACGCTGTTGGGTTACGAGCCTTCGTACAAGGGGAAGTTGACGAAGAGGAAGAAGAAGGATAAAGAGGCGGGGCCGAGCACGAAGGCCAAGGGTAAGAAATCAGCTGCTGAGGTAAGTGTTGGCGACGAAGTTCCAAAACCGAGCAAGAAGGTGAAGGAGCCGAGGGTAAAGTTTCCTACTTTTCAAAAGTCAGCCGACTTCTGGTTTCAAGAAAGTCTGCCATCTGACCTCCAAGGTATCCACATCCCTCCAATCCGAACCTTAATTCCTCACTTTGCCGACGACATGGGGAGGAGAAACGTGGTAAGGATGAATCTTAAGGAAGCAGCTGCTGCCAGCAAGAAGGTAGCTGCTCCTTCTCCCACCGAGAGTCCTGCTAAGAGGCAAAAGGTACACGACTTCTTCCCTGCCAGGCCGCCGACGCCAGTTCCAAAGGAGAAGGACCAATCCGATTCTTCGGCGCCGGGAGGCTCAAAGGCCGTGGAGAGGGCAGCAGGTTCTGATGGGCGAGTGATCGTCTCAGAGTTCGCACCATCGTTCGCGATGGCCGACGGCAGAGTGGTCACGGTGGAGGACAGCGTCAAGGAGGAGCCTGGCCTTGCTGTGACCATGCTGCATGGGCTTGCTCTTCCAAAGGATATGGACAGGATTCCAGGGGAGCTCCAGCCGAGCCTAGTCCACACTAGTGCATATCTCGTACAGGTACGTTTTGACTTGGTTTTCTAATTTGCATTTTGACATGTTGCCGAGGCTGACAAATTAATCTTGTGTAGGCTGGGCAAGCTTTGCTGCGTGCTTCTCGGCAAGCCGAACTCTTGGCCGCTGAGAGGACACGCTACCGCGATGAAGCGAAAGCTGAGCGTGAAAAGGCCAAGGCTGCGAAGAACGGCTTGAGGTTTGCCAAGTCTAGGGTCGCCGAGCTCGAGAAAGAGAGGGATGAGGCCCTTGAGAATGCGAAGACGGCCGAACGCGAGCTCGAGAAGGTTGTCCGCAGGGAGAAGAGGAAGATGAAGGAGGTAGATGAGAAAGCATTTCAGGCTGGGTACAACAGAGCCGGCGCCGAGTACGTTCGGGAGGCTCGGTCGATGGTCAATGAGGAGCTGAAGAAGAAGCTGCCGATCGCGTACCGGACTGGGTACAAGGATGGGGTGAAGGCTGCGTGTGGGGTCATGCAGATGGAGCCGGACATGAACCTGATGAAGTCGATCCCCGTAGCTGATGTGCCCGAGCTCTTACTGCCGTACACTGAAAAAGAGTGTGCCCCACTTACTCCGGAGGAGTTTCCCGAGAGTGAGGATGATGTCGAAGATATGACCGTGGCCGATGCTGAAGGGGGAGGGAATGGCTCAAGTGGAAAGAAGAGGGACGTGGCTGACAACACCGAGCAAGCTACCGAGCAAGTTGAGAAAAATGATGAAGTGGCTGTTGAAGCCGAGGACGACGCTGACCGTCTTACTGAAGCTGCAGCCGAGGGTGATCCGCCACAACCTTAGGGATTGTAGTTTTCTTTTTGAACTTTTTGTTGGACTGGACGGCTCCAAACTTGGGAGTTTACCGTGCCAGATGTAATAGTTGAATGAGGGTCGGCACCGAACGATTTACTACGCCGATCCTCCTAGCTTAGGATTTTTAACAACACTTGACTTTTGAATGAATGCATTGCTTCCATTGCAACGTCTCTATTTTTGCCGAGCTTGTCTGATTGTCTTCACATAATTTTGTGTGTCTTGCATGTTTGTGAATGTGTAGTTGTCCGTAGCCCCCGCTTTTGGTTTGGGTTCGGCAGAATAGTTGAGAGTATTCCATGACCGAAATGGTTTAAGTATAGATTTTGCAGCCGAGCCCTGACCAAAAGTAGTGTTGCCGTAGGGAGCAGTCAGCCGAACATGGATTTATTGTGATGGGACATGATCCAAACTTTGACTTAGTTTGAGAGTGTGAGGTGCCCCCTTGCCAGTGGATGGGGCTCGGTCTAAGTGTTAGCCCCTGGCCATGGTAGAGGAACGTTGGAGAGTAGTTTATTGTTTGTGGGTGGTTTGCTCGCCAAATTGCGAGTGTAACCATTGGTGGCCGACCATAGTGTCTTGCCAATCCGAGCCGAAGCCTAAGTTCCAAAAGTGTAGTTCAGGCTCGGCGGACCATATGTCCAGTGATTGCTTCTTTGGGCGGTGGAATTGGCCGAAGCAAAGGGCTTTTTAAGGAGCCGTTTGGAGGGTGTGACCGAAGTCATCGTTTGTTTGTGGCTTTCTAGCCGAGAGTGAAATGAATGCATGAAATGTTTGTTGAAGATTTTGCAATGAAAAAGAGTGTCATGTCATTGATATTTCTTCGAAGTACAGGGAAAGTAATAAAAACAGTAACAGTGGGTCGAGGCCCTTCTTTGAAATGCAAGAAAAATAAAAAGTAAAAGAGTGTATGCCGAGGCCGAAGAAAACAGAAATTCTGAATGCACGATGTGTTGGCCAAAGGTAGTTGTCTGATTGAAGCGTCACATGTAAGCCTTCCTGAGGTTCTGTGCGTTCCACGGGTTGGTGAGTACCTTGTCGTGCATGTCTTCGAGGGTGTAAGCCCCTTCACCGGCAATCTTCACAATACGAAATGGCCCTTCCCAATTAGGCATGAACTTTTTCTTTTTGCTTGCTTGGACGACCTTACACCAAACCAAGTCGTCGGGCTTGAACTTCTTGATTCTGACACTTCTGTTGTAGCCCTTGGCGACAGTCTGTTGATACTCGGCAAGCTTTAGCCGAGCGTCATCTCGTTTTTCCTCAGCCAAAATCAGTTCTTGCTCGACGGCTTCATCATTGGACTGTGGGTTGAAGTTTTCCGTTCGGAGGGTTGGGAATCTTGATTCTAGGGGGATGACGGCCTCCATGCCGAACGCCATTGAGAATGGTGTCTGGCCTGTTGAACGGCGGGGAGTGGAGCGGTAAGCCCATAAAACCCTGGGGAGTTCCTCTGCCCATTTTCCCCTCTTTGAATTCAATCTTCGTTTTATCCCTGCACAGACCGTCTTGTTTGAGGCTTCGGCCTGGCCATTTCCCTGAGGGTAGGCTGGTGTGGAGTTGAAGAATCTGATGCCGAACTCCTCACAGAGACTTGTAAGGCCGTCCCCGACAAATTGGGTGCCGTTGTCGGAGACGATGGCGTAGGGTACACCGAATCTTGTCACAATGTTTCTCCATACGAATCGTCGGACGTCTGCTTCTGTGATGGTGACTAGGGCTTCGGCTTCTACCCACTTGGAGAAATAATCCGTTGCAGTGATCAAGAATTTGAAGCCCCCAGGTGCTGTTGGGAGCTTCCCGACGATATCGAGCCCCCATTGCGCGAATGGCCATGGACTTGTGATGGGAGAAAGGTTCTGAGCCGGCTGCCTGGGGATTGGGGAGAAAAGTTGGCATGGTCGGCACCTTCGAACAATTTCCTCACAGTCTTTCTTCATGTTTTTCCAAAAGTATCCTTGACTCATCGCGCGTTGGCATAACGAACGTCCACCAGAGTGGCAACCGCAGCTTCCGGAGTGCAGTTCTTCCAGGATCTCGGCAACTTGATTGGGGTGGATGACAAGAAGGTAGGGCCCAGAAATGGATTTCCTGTAGAGTTGGCCGTTCTCAGAAAGCCAATAGTACGCGGCCTTGTTTCTGATACGGAAGGCTTCCTTCTTGTCATCGGGTAAAGTATCGGTTCTGAGGAAGGCAACTATTTCATCCATCCAGCTCGAACCAAGCTCAATGTTGAGCACTGCTGGGGTTGTGTCGAAACTCGGGTGGTCAATGTTTCCAAAATTTATTGTTCGGAACTCTGATGCCTTTGAAGCCGACGCGAGGCCAGCAAGTGCGTTGGCGTGTGCGTTGTGCTCGCGGTTGATCTGTTCGATGTTGAAGTTTTTGAAGTGGGTAATGAGTTCGGCTGCCATGGCTTGGTACTTCATCATCCGTGGATCCCTGGCTTCGTAGTCCCCCAGAACTTGATTGACTATGAGTTGAGAGTCGCAGAACACGGCTAAGTGGTCAACTTTCATTGCGATTGCCGAGCGTAAGCCAGCAAGCAGTGCTTCATATTCTGCCTCATTATTTGTGGCAGGAAAATCGATGGTGATAGCACTCTCGTGAAGTGTTCCGCATGGTGAGACCAAAACGACTCCGGCACCGGCTCCGTTGTTGTTGGAGGCGCCGTCAACTTGCATCCGCCAAGTTTCTCCCTGAAAGAGGAGCCACCGGTTCTCTTTTGGTTGGTGTTCGGCAGAGGGTTGGGTGGGAGGATTGTGTAGGATCTCAGAGTCTTCTGGTGTGAGTTCAGCAATGAAGTCGGCGAGGACCTGCCCCTTTATTGCTGTCCTCGGTTCAAAACGGATATCGAAGTTCGCTAGCTCGACCGCCCACTTTGAGACTCGGTTTGAGAGGTCGGCTTTTCGAAAAAGCGCTTTGAGAGGGTGCTCGGTCAACACTGTTATGGTGTGCGCCTGAAAGTATGGCAGAAGTTTCCTTGCCGCAGATACCAGGGCGAGTGCCAGTTTTTCCAGTGGAAGGTACCGAGTCTGGGCTGGAAGGAGTGTCTTGCTCGTGAAATACACTGGCATGTCGTCGGCCCCTTCTCGCCGAACAAGTGCTGAGCTGATTGCGTGGCTCGAGACTGCAAGGTAAAGATAGAGATTTTCGTATTCTTTGGGCTTTACCATTAGCGGTGAAGAACCCAGGTAATCTTTGAGCTCGGTTAACGCTCTGTCGCAGTCCGGCGTCCATTCAAAACTTTGTCGGCTTTTCCCTTTGAGAGCGTGAAAGAAGGAGTGGCACTTGTCGGACGATTTGCTGATGAAGCGGTTGAGAGCCGCTGCCATCCCAATTAGTTTTTGTACCTCCCTGATTGATCTTGGTGGCCGAAGGTCTGCCACTGCTTTGATTTGGTTGGGGTCGGCTTCTATGCCGCGTCGGGTGACCAAATGGCCAAGGAATTTACCAGCACTTACGCCGAACGCGCACTTCTCCGGGTTTAAACGGAGTTTGTGAAATTTAAGGATCTCGAAGACCTCGGCCAGCTCCGTCAAATGGTTGTGCTCCTTTTGACTTTTGACGACGAGGTCGTCAATGTATGCCTCCAGGATGTTGCCTATTTGTGCATAGAGCATCTTGAAGATCGCTCTGTTGAAAGTGGCTCCGGAGTTCTTTAGACCGAACGGCATCACCCTATAGCAGAAAATTCCATGTGGAGTTATGAATGCTGTTTTCTCCATGTCGGCCGGGTCCATAGCAATCTGGTGATAACCGCGGTAGGCGTCCAGAAAACTTAGCCGAGCATGGCCGGCTGTTGCATCTACGAGCTGGTCGATCTTTGGCAGTGGGAACCAGTCTTTAGGACAGGCGTCGTTAAGATTCGTGTAATCGACGCAAACTCGCCACTTTCCATTCTTCTTCTTGACGACCACCGTGTTGGAGAGCCAGGTTGGGTATTGGACTTCCTGAATGGCGTTGGTCTCGAGAAGGCGGTCGACCTCTTCGATCACGGCGTCGGTGTGTTCGGGTGCCGAGCGTCGAGCCCGTTGAACCACTGGTTTGGCGTCCTTTTTTATGTTAAGGGAGTGGCAAATAAAGTTGGGATCCACCCCTGGCATCTCCTCCGGGGTCCATGCAAAGACTTCAAGATTGTCTTTGAGGAACAGGAACATCTCCTCTCGCTCGGCGTCAGATAGTGAGGAGCCAAGCAAGAAGAAGCGTGACCCGTCCTCGTTGATGGGCATTTTCACCAGGTCCTCTTCCGCTTTGTCCTCGGCTTTTTGACCGACGTCTTCGATGACAGCCATGTCTGGGACTTCAACCCATTGCACTTGTTTTGCTTTTGAGGAGCTGTGTACGGCGGAGACGTAGCATTTTTTGGATGCAATTTGGTCCCCTCGTAAGTCTTCTTGTCTCCCCGTTGCGCCGATGAAGCGGACAAGTTGGTGGTACGTGGAGGCGATGGCCTGCATTCCATGAAGCCAATTTCGTCCTAGGATGGCGTTGTATGGGCTTGGCACGTTGACGACGATAAATTCAACAGAGAGTGTCTTCGTGCCGACGACGACAGGGAGGAAGATTCGGCCAACTGGCCAAACAGGTGCTCCGCTGAAGCCGATGAGGGGTACTTCGGTTGGTAGTAGTGCCGATTCTGGTAGTTCAAGCTTTTTGAATAGATCGTAGTACATAACTTCGGCCGAGCTTCCTTGATCAATGAGGACGCATTTGACGTCGTGAACGCCGATCTGGATGGTTACGACGAGGGCGTCCGAATGCGGTGTTTGGACGTGTTCAAGGCCGCGTTCGGTGAAGCTGATCGTCCACTTTGGCACGTCTTGTGGTCGTTGACGCTTGGATCCGCAGCCGACGGAGAGTACTGCCTTTGAAGTTGAGGCGTGATCGATGTCGGCTTTGAGGGCAGTCTCGGACGCTTTGGTTACTGGACCGTGGATGACGTGGATCAACGGTCGTTGTTCGTTGGGGTTGGGATTTGTCTGCCGGGCGGGTGTCTTTGTTCGATCGATGTATTGATCGAGATGGCCTTGAGCCGCAAGCTTTTCAAGGAGAGCCTTATATGGTGCGCAGGCAGTCGTGTAGTGGCCGAGCTCGTTGTGGTAAGTACATTTCTTCCTTGGGTTTTGGTCCGGTTGGCCAGTGTCGGTTCCGAGCTTGCCCGTCGGCCATTCAAACCACGGTTGTCTCATTATTTCCTTCAGAAAAGACCAGATTGGTTCTTTGAAGTGAGTGGTTTCAGCCACGTGGTCGTGCTCCTTTGGCGGACGCTCCTTCCCCTTCTTGATATTGTGAACTTGTTTCTTCGGCTGCACTTGTTGGGTTGCCGTTTGTGCCGGCAGCTGGTGTACGGTTGAGGAGAATGGATTGTTAGAGCTTGGAATTCCCTGTGCGGCCCTGTCTGCATAAAGCTCCTCGAGAGCACAAAATCTTTCCACAACCCTCATTAGTTCACCCATGCCGTGTGGTGGACGGATGGCGAGTTCGTCTAAGATCTTGCTCCCGGTTTCCAAGCCGTTCTTGAAAGTGCGTGCAGCCCAGTATTCATCGATTCCAGGGATCTCGTTGAATAGCTGCCAGTAGCGCTCGGCATATTGCCTGAGGGTTTCCGACGGTAGTTTTCTCATCTGAGACAGCGATTCAGGCTCCTTAGCCGTTTTGTTGCTTGTGATGAAGCGAGTGTTGAAGGCGCGTTCAAGGTCGGCCAGGGTCCTCACGGATCCAGCGGGCAATTTGTTGAACCACTGGAGCCCTAGGGATCCGAGGCTGGACGGAAACGCCTTGCATTTTACCTCATCTTTAAGCGTACAGAGTTCAATGGTTTGTCTGAAGTGAATGAGGTGAGTGTAGGCCTCACACGTCGACGGATCGAACTTCGTGAATTTGGGTAGGTGGAAGGTGGGCTCTGGGGGCGTGTTGATTATGTGGGAGGTAAATGGGGAGACGCCGAGGTCTTTTAGCTGCCTTTCAAATCCTGGGCGCGGCAGTTTGCCGTGTTCGTCCGTTTTTGATCTCTTTGAATCCCTGTCTTTGTGTTCTTTTGCCGACGTCTTCTCCGCTTCCCTCCGCTAAAGCTTGTCTCGCAGATCCTTCTCCACTCGGCGTGGGCCATCAACGGTTTTGTCGTTGTGGCGACGGGTTTTGTTCTCGTCGTTCGCGCACTCAACGCGTACGTCTTTCCCGTTGCGCCGAGCGTAGTGCTCATCATCTTTGTTTTCCATTGGGATGTTCCCCAGGCGCTCAGAGACATGGGGTCTGGTTCGGGCAGATTCTCGGCTACGGTGCGAGGCCGTCGTGCGATAGAATTCTGCGCGACCAGTCGAGTACGTACTTGTAAACGACTCGGTGTCCCTTGTTCTGGTTCCATCATGATGGCTTCTAGAACGATGTGTCCCGGATACAGCGGGTTGCTTATAGAGAATGATTCCCCTAGCGTCGTCTGGTGCTGGAGTGAAACCTAGGCGGTCCTTCACGGATCCGCGCTGGCCTCCTTCGTTCTGACGCCCTTGCGGTGGTGGAGGTGGAGGCGGAGGCGGTGTTTGGCCTCCTCTACCCTTGTCTCCGCCAGATCTTGATGCGGCAGGGGTGGCGTCCTGCTGCATACGTTGCTTCATTTGGGCCACCTCTGCCCTTAGCGCGGCCAGTTCATTGTCGCGTTCATCGTCGCGACGCTGCAACAGGCAGATGTACGCCGAAGTTACGTCGTCTGAGACGGGCGAGAGCCCGGACCCAGGGGCGAGGGAGAGGGACATGTGCCTTTCGAGGGTTGGCGTGGAATTGACGTTTCCACTTGCGTCTTTGGCCCCCAAAACGGTTGCGTCTGCTAGATCTCCGCCCATGGTAGGTGATTTGGTGGTTGTTTTACGAAGGAGTGAGGGGGGTATGGAGGATGAGAGAGCCGTTTAGATCAGAAGTGTTTCACGTCGGGTTCACCAATTGTGTGGCCCGTGATCCTCTGGTCCCCGATCCTTCGTTGGTGGTTCGATGGTATGTTAGCCTTCTTCCCCTAGCCTGCACAAGGAACGCACGACTAGGACCTGGCCGGGGGTTGTCCCGGCAAGGCCCTCCGGCGAGAGGATGAGTATAGCGTAGAGAGGAAGCAGAAAGCTCTGGAGAGAGTAAGTGTTAGTATTGAGTAATGTCTACCAGTTAGGGTTACCATCTCTAGGTATTTATAGCGCCTTCTGATTTGCTCTCCAAGTGCGATCGCGTGCCTTCCACGGGCCAAGTGATGTCATAGTGACGTTAAAGAGTGGATCTGATAACCGTTTTCAGGGCTGAGCTGACACACCCATGTGCGCCCGTGATCATCTTCTGTTATAACCGCTTCTGCACGTGGCGGGACGCGTGGCTTTACAGCCAGCCCCCGTCGGCTGTACGCCGTACTCTGAAGGTAGCCGAACGCGGACGTCGCCGAGCACGGCCATGAGTTTAATGAGGGAAGTAACGTTGACGGGATCCCTGCCGACGGCACAATCCGAGCATAGGTTTGTTTACTGCCGAGCATGAAGCAGTCATTCATGGCGAGTCATCGTCGGCACTGCCGTGCACGAAGCCTTCGATTGATTTTCACGATGAGTCAGGTCCGCACCATGCGAGCATTTATGTTCGGCCTGCTACACAGTGTAAGTTTAAAATGCTGACTAGCAAAAATAGAAAAGTGACTTCGGCATCAATAAAAGACGGTCAAGTGATTGATATTATTCCTCCAGGATTTCATTTTGTACGTACGTGCTTGGTGAGTTTTTTTTTTTTCTTTTCATTTTTCCCTTTTGTGTGCCTCTTTTCTCTGTGTGAGACTACTCTCTCATCCCTTGTGGGTGTTGGCTGTCATTTCTCCTTAGGGATCTCTTCTACCGTTTCTTAGGTTGCTCTCTACTCTTGCATTGGAGGGTTTGATGAGGTCGAAGTGGATTTTGTGAAGAGAAGTGTTGGCTGATGTTTTCCGTTGTTATCATTTATAAAATCTTATCCTATCGTTTGGAAAAAAAGAAAAAAGAAGTAAGATGTGGCTTTTGACCTTTTGTTAATTGAGTTGATAGAAAATATTTTAAAATTTTGCATTGATGATTGGGTGTGTGGATGACACATATTGCCTTTGCGTTCTTCTCTGTCTATAGTTAAATTAATATAGGTTAGTTTTAGATAAAATTAAGGAAACGGCATGTCTAATGTTTGAGTAGGGGCTATGGGTGCAATCCAGCTAACTCCGATTCTGTTTTGCGTTCAATTCCATGATCGGTTCTGTTCACATTGCACAGCTTAATTAATTAATTAATGAGCAATACAGCCACACAAATATCAAGTAAATCCAATGCCGAATAACATCTAATTGAAATACATTTATATCGAAATAAATGTGCGAGCTAGCGTGCAACTCGTTTTGCTTCTATATAAATTTGTTCCGATCACATATTATTCAATATTCGATTGACTTTGATTTGGTACGTGACTGTGCTGCTCAACTATCTCTGCAATGTGAGCGAAACCAATCCTTTAAATGAACGCGAAACAGGATCAGAGTTTGCCGGACTGCACGGAGTGCATTAATCCCCACTCAAACAGCAGACAAACTTTGTCCTAAAATTTTATTTATATATCAGTCCGATTCCGCTAAGGGATCCCCCATTTTCTTGTCGTGCGGACCTCGCTTTTCCCGATTAAATTTCGATGATCTGAACCGTTCAATGTGATCAGAACGTGATTTTAAAGGTCTCCGCGAGAAATTAGCAAAAAATATGACCAGGAAGTGCTTGATCTCAGCAGTTTTCATTGAACAGTTCAATTAAAAACTGCTCAAAACAAGCACTTTCCGGTTCGGATTATCGAAATTTGTTCGGGAAAGGTGAGGTCCGCATTTTAACAAAGTAAGGGATCGCTCACTGAATCCGTGGTGTATGTATATATGTATATAGATAGGAGATCACTAGAAAGCAAAAGGGAGAATAAATTGCCACCACATCATGCATGATTGGTAGATCTTTGGAGCGTGGGATGTGTCCGCATCATACAAGCAAAAAATTTAATAAGTATAACAGTGGCGATTGACTCAAAGTACTTCTTCAACAAGATGATCAAAATTCAATCTGCATGCCCAGTAAAATTAACCTAACTAGTTGATGATCCCTATCAATTCCCATCTCACCCAATTTTGTTAGGATTTCGAAACAAAAATGGTAGTATGATCTTCTGTGGACCTTTAAACTTAACTTTTATCATTGTGTCCTACAATTTAGCTAAAATGGTAGTAACACCTGAACGTTATTTTAGCTGAAGTTTATGCAGAAAAATAGTTTTTCTTATCAGAAAATAAAATTTTATTCATCACAAATGATAAAATGGTGAACAGCAAAAATGAATTTGATTAATCTTTGAAAATAAAACAAATTTTTTTAAAGAACTATAAGTACGAAATATCAAAGCAGAGCACACAACGAACCCAAAATAGAAAAAGAATGCACATGAGAGAGCTTCGAAAGTAGTGAATATACTTTCTAGTCTAGTACTCGAAAAACACAACCTTGCCTTCACTTGATTAGATATCATTTAACTGATGCAGGACAAAACTATGAATCAAAGAACAAACGTGCAATAAGGACAATAAAAAATGGGATAGATATAGAGAAACTCTCTCTAGACACTTTGTGAATCAATAATAATCAAAAAATGTTCAGCCCTAAGGCTTACAACTCCTCAAATACGAAGCAAACCCGAACCCTACTAGGAAAAGGAAAAAATACCCATTTTGGAAAGTTCCGAAATTTTTACATATTCTGAAAATATAAGAAAAAATAAGACTTCTTCAACAAGAACAGACGTTATTGGACTTTCTTACCAAAAGTTATAAGCAAAAAGATTATTTCATAAAACGGCAAATTTGGCCTTTCGGAGCCCTAAACAACCGAAAACGGCTAAAAAACACACGTCACATGTGTCATGACCGTTGGGCCGTTTCGGTTCGAACCTAGGTAAGCCCGACTCCTAATTCCACCATCGCGTCGCCACTTATTTATGATTATGCCACTCGATGCTTTAAATGGTATTCATCCCTCAATGCGCACCGCATCATTAACATTATCATGTGGATTAAATATGTGAAAGATTGGTTCGAATCTACACCAGTCTCTCCATGACCTCTTTCTGGAGGTAAAGTAGAGATCTGATTCTTCAAACCATGCTTGCACTTGACTCTCTACACCATCCCTATATTTTGAAAACTGGATAGTTCCTCTTCATTTGTAGAGAGATAGTAAACTATTCACCATCTGCTTACTGTTTTACTCAATCAAAATCATTATTATCTCATAGAAATTGGATTCAAAGAGTTTCAGTTCTTTTAAAAGCACCTCCAGTGGCAATTTTAATTTATTGCAATTTTTTTGTTTTGCCGATCAAAAAAAAAATTGCAATTTTTATTCTAAATCATGTTATTTTTTCTTTGAAAAGAATCACTTCAACAATAAAAAGAAGATGATCACTACAATAAAAAAAAACATGATCTTCGAATTACAACTTTACAACAATTATTTCAAGTTACAAACTACAAAGAAAGTTCAAAATAATGACATATGACTATTTGAAAGGCTGCTGATCATTTTGCCACTCCCTTTTTAATTTGTTAACGCCACTCCCCTCAATTTGCAGGGGAGTGGCGTTAACAAAAAAGGGAATGACAAAATCATTTCCCTTTGAAAATTAGAACATGACCACTCTAATAAGGGAAAAATAAGGAATAAGGAAAGATTAGGGCTAAAGAAAGAATCTATATAATAAAACAGAGCTGTGTTTGAATCCAAAAGACAACCAACGCTCAAGATTTATCCCCTCCTCTGCATAAATCTCCGCCCTCCATTCTACAAAATGGCATGCCCGTAAATACTTAATTTTTTTTTTGACCATCTTCTAATCATCGGTCTAATTTCCAAATTTTGCAAAACACGTAAAATACTCCCACCCCTTCTCCCCCCTCTCTCCCTTCTCTCACGAACTCACAGACAACCTCGCCTCTCTCTCTCTCTCACAGACAACCTCACCATGATTGAGTTTCCGGCGACATATGGGAGGATTCGGCCCCGGCGATCTCTCATCCCTTTCATCTTGAAACCCTAGCTCCCCTTTTACTCTCTCTCTCTCTCTCTCTCTCTCTCTCTCTCTCTCTCTCTCTCTCTCTCTCTCTCTCCTTTGAACAGACCTTTTCGACTTCCTCTCTTCCTCAACTGCGATCAACCACCACCATCCCCGTCGACCACCTTCGCAGCTCCTATGTGCAACTCCTAGACTCTCATCCGGTCCTCCCTTTCGGGTAATTGACTCTCTACGTCTTTAAACTTAAAAAAAAAAAGAATTTGATCATAAATCTCTTTGATGGTTAACAGGGTATTCAGCGAACCATCGATTTCGCTACCGTCAACCACTTCTGTTGCTCTCAGACAATCAAGGCTCGATTTTTTGGACTTCATTCTCTCCTTTTAACGTAAGCAATCCCAATCAAGATTTTATTGCATTCCATGTGTTTGTAAAAATGCCTTATACAAATGGAAACAGAGTCTCAAAACTACTGCACTTATACTGTAAAATGGGCAACAACCTCTGGGGTTTCTTTGATGCTTTCCACCAGATGGATTATTTATGAAAGCTATGTTTGGAAGAGTTCACATTCAGTAAATAGGGAGTACTTCCCGAGAATTTTTAAACGTTGGATTAGTTATGTTTCTGATAATCTACGATTAGTTACTAATTCAACTTTGATCATCAGAGTGGAAGGAATGTAATGACATACAACTTTGGTCATTGGCTATGTTTGGTTAGAGAGGGTACTTTCAAGGACCAATTGTTACGGTAGTAGGTAATTTTTTGTTTTGATAAGTGACATAGCCTTCCGTCCAATTTTTTCTTTCCAATCTTGGTTTGTGATATTTTCTTAATTTTGTCTGTCCTTTCCGTTGCATTAGCCAATGGCCAGCAAATGAAAGTCAACGGGCAATGGAGAAAAAGTTTCACGGGTATCACCATTTGACGTATCTTCTATCTTTATTTTGGAAAGAAAAATTGAGAGGACACACATTTGACATTCTAATTTCTTCTATCTTTATCTTAGGAACAATCTGGTAAAGATATATCAAAAGGAACACTTGCGCAACGTGCCCGACGAGAATGAGAACGAATTTTTAAGCAAAGCACTGCAAGGCGACCGAAACAACACTCGCCGGTAGATACAAGTGTAAGACTCTTATTAATCAAAATCATGTTTGACTATCTATATCTTCCAACCATGTTTTTTTTTTTTTTGTAATTCTTTTTCCAGTACCTTGATTAATGCCCTGTTCACATGTTTGGTTGCAATATAGAAAAGGACCAATTTGCACATGCATTGCGTGTACCCAATTTGTAATCGGTATGTTAGTCTTCGGGCAAACCAGATGTTCCTTAGTTTAATGCATCCAATGTGTCTGTAAAAATGCCTCATACAAATAAAATTGAGACTGTATATTAAAATTGCTTTATCATAGTTCATTAGCTTCAACTACTATGCCTTCTGCAACGTGGGTCGGTTGAATTGCATAGTGTTCCTTGAGCTTCTCAATTTTCAAAGATATAATCGTAGAGATGCTATTAGCGTTATCTTTTTCTCATTTGGCTCTTTAATCTTAAATGACATGATTGAGTTAAGATATAATCGTAGGAATTTGGGGGAAATCAAATTCCTTCTCATCTTTTATATTCTGCCTGTTTTTTTGGAAAAAATTTTAGGGAAAGAGATGAAAAGAAAAAATCTTTCAGAATGAGAAATTGTTTAGAAAGGAACAGGGCATCCAAAATGGTGATTTATATTTTTGTGCTGCGTTATTGTTGATGCCTATTCGAGGAAGCTACTTTTTGTTTGGTGGTGATGTGGCATCATACTTCAGGCAATGTTTATTTGCGTGTAATGATCATTCGAGCCGTGCCTTTAGGCACGTTCAATTTCTAGATAGATTATCCATTGCAAACGATTTAGATCAAGTAATTTTGGATAGTTGCAAACTTGCTATTACGTTGTGCCGTGCATGAAGTCAGGTTTGTTAGTCAATAGTAACAAAGGGTGATTCAATTTAGTTGCGTTAAGAACATGTCGCGCCGTGCCTTTAGGCACGGGCAATTCCTAGTATTTTTATATAACAGAGTTAAAGTCGAGAGTCAAATGCCGCGTAAGTTTAAAAAAAACCGACTAGCAGATTAGGTATGTGCTTGACGATTTCCTGGTCCTAAATTAATGGGTTGCCCCAAGCGTAGGGCGGAGACCGACGTAGCACAATATCCGGTAAGTCCGGAATCGAATCCACAGAGACGGTGATGTGTGCTGACTAAAAACTCGAGTTGTTACTTATTTAAATTGGCTCTTAGGTAGCCACCCCTTGTTGATTTGATTGAGATTAATTAAAACCTAAAAATAACTTACTCAAAGGATTAAAAAGAGAGGCATGGTCGTAGGGAATCCGGCGCTCGCTACCCAATCAGAATCCGCTCGCTTTTCAAAGTTCTAAAAACGGTTAAAATTAGGGAGAATTGGAAACTCCGAAAGATGCGAATCCTAAGGTTGCCAGTCCCGTACACAGCGGCGAACAGGTTTTGGTCCCCCGTTCCCGCTCACATGAGTCCCGGCAATGCCTCGGATTCGTCCAACGAACGTAGTTTTCACCAACTAAGATTATTTAATTAAATCAATGAACGGAAAAAATGCGAGACGAATCCTAATTGGGTCGCGACGCGCCTTTACCCAGCTTCCAAACCTCAGAAAAACTACTCACTCATTATTAAAAATAAAAGAAATAAAACCCTAGAATTAATCATGCTTCTATTGCTTGAGATGGAAAATAAATAAAAGATCTAAGTTAAACAAGAACTAACGAACAACTTTTATAAAGAACAAAAATCAAAACAAGTTACCGGAGTACGAATAATCAAACAAAGCTTTAAAACTTGAAGGAAAGAAAAACTCGGAAGAAACCTAAATTCAACAAAAGTCTCGGCAGCGGTAGCCCCCGTCCAGTTCTTCGTTTTCGGCAGCCCCGTCTGCGTCAGAATAAGATCCCCCAATACCAACCGTGGTCTTCTTTTTATATCCTCCTGTAGCCGACTTCCCAAATACCCTATGTTTCTCTCCTTTTAATTTCCAGCCACAATTACGTTGTCAGGGCCCTTTTTTTTTCTTTGGTCTAACTCATTGGTTCTGGGCCCACCAAGACAAGTGCAAACTAAATAGAATTGTTTTGCCACCTATCAGCCCGTGGACTAATTAGGTCCGTGCTAAACATATGACCTTCAAACGGACTTGTTTCCAACACCGTATAATATTTTAATTTCGCACTTTTTGTATCAAACTCTTCAACTACCGGCTTCAAGGCCTCGCAATTCAATCTTGACGTAAAATCCACCATATTCCTGCGAAACTTAACAAAAATCCAAAAACAAGACAAAACACGGCATCAAGTGGAAAATGAGATAAAACGCGCCTCTAACGCGCTAATTCACCCTACTTAGGCGCTCATATCTATGATATATATCATGCGCCTATCACACCCCCCAACTTGAGCGTTGCTAGTCCCTAGTAACGAAAAGAATAAAAATAAAATAAAGAAAATGATAGATCTTTTAAACCCCCAGGCGGCCCCGGTAGGACGAGTGAAGTCTCGTGAGGATTTTCAGCAGTGATCACCCACAAAACACCGCGGATCCCTTTACTTGTAACCCAAAAACATGCAATGCAACTCATTGATACGCCAATGCCAAGAATATAGCATATGCAAAAAAATAGTTCTGGAGGCTATCAAAACATAGAAATAAATCATGGCACCCATGCTTAGCGTGTGTGAGCAAGGACCTTAACCACAAGTGAACCACAATCAAGTACTCTCTCCGGACCGAGTCTTGACTTCAATTCTCACCGTGTCATGCACTCAACAAAAGAAAACGCTTGAAACAAAGTGCATTTAATAAATTCTTAATGTGTGCGGACGGAAGTTATGCAATAAAGAATCAAAGCACCTCGCACACTTTAGACACGAAGAGAAAGCTTTTTAAGGTAGACACATGATTTCATGAAAGGAATGTCAAGCATTAAAGACTATCTATATCCATCGATCCACAACCCATTGCCCCTAAGATCAAATAGGACTTTTATTCGGTTATATCGTTGGGTAAGGAAAAGTACTTCAAAGGTTAGGATAAATCATAAACAAGTGTCCGAGAATAGGCTAAAACAACATAGGGCAAGTGTAACAATGTGCACCCTCTTATCATTCTTTTCAACTCCACCGCATCTCTCTTATTTTTCACCCTTCACACAATTCCCCAATGAAGTTCACACGTTTCTTTCTTCAAACAAATGCATGGGTGTCTTCCCCTTATTCATTCAAGTTCAATTTTTTTCTTTTTAGCTATGGGGAAGAATACACCACATTTCAAGCACACTTCTCAAATACACTTTCTCCATTCTCTTCAAAAATTATCCTTCACATGATTAGCTTGCCATTCTCAAGACACAATATGGTTGGTGAAGCTTAACAAGAAAAAGGCTCATGCAAGAGGCTCAATGGGGTTCGCAAGGATAAGTATTTAAGAAAAAGAAACGAACCGGCTCAATTAGCAAAGATGGCCTATTATCCTCTCCTAGGGGCAATATAACCAAGTAACGGTCCAATCCCAAAGTATAAAAAAACAGGCATATATTAAGTCTCAACACTTGACGACAAAAGATAATGAGATCAACAACGATTAAGCCTTCTTCTTTTTTTACGACAAACGAAGAGTTTATGTGACACCACTCCAAAGAAAGGTAAGGCACTAAAGCTCACATGGGCATAAGCCTCCACTAATCTAGCCATTGAAAGCACTCAAGTCACAACTCACAAGCAATCAAGGTCCAAGACACAGTGAAGTGCAAAGATGCTAAGAGTGTATGCTAGGATAAATTCCTATCGCAAAGCTAGCAAAAAGAACTACCATGCAACATAAATATTCAAGGAATGCCCACAGATTCTCAGCACAAGCAACCAACAAGTAAACATCGCAATCTCCAAGTCTCAAGTAGAAAAGATCCAACAAGTATTTTTTCAAACTTTTTAATTTTCAAAAAAAATTTCCTCTTTTTTTTTATTGAATCTAACAAAATAAAGAACAAAGTGATCTCTCCCCCCAACTTGAACCATTCGATGTCCTCATTGAATGCAAGAACAAAAATAGGACATAAAAGAAAAAGAAGGGAAAGGTATCACCTCGCAACGGAGAACTATGCAAGAAATAATATTCGGGAAGAAGACCCCCCAACTTGAACGAAGCATCCTGCAATGTTAGTCCTCACAAAAAAAAAGATAAAATAAAATAAAATAAAAGTAGCTAATCTATAAATAAAAAAAAACTATACAAAAAGTTAATGACATTCACTCCCATCACGTGAAATCCAACCATTCATCACACTACGAATAGCAATCAAAATCAACATCTCACCCCACTTCAAGCATTCCGTTAAAAATTGTACGCGACCATGCCACAAAATCAAATACTTAGAATATCTTAATTGCCTTTGTTGCGTTTGAATTTTAAATTCCACCAATCGCATATTCCGAAATAAATTAACTTTCAAGTTGTTGATGAATTTTAAGAAAAATGGATAGTAAACCACATTAAAATTATCAACACCAAGAAAATCAATTTGCTCTAACTTAACAATCTTTTGCAATGGTGGATGCTCAATAGGAGTTATGACATCAATATCTATGGCCGGAGATATTTGATCATCAAGAACAAGTGGACTTGGCACACTTATTGGCAACGACTCCTCAGGAGTCGCGTCATGAAAATCCATCTCAAGTGTACTAGAATGCTCTCGAGAAAACTGTTGCACTTCAGGTGAACTAACTATTTCGTTAGTTCCAAGTGGTTCTGTTGTTTCATCTTCCAATACACAAGAATTAATCACTTGAAAATTTTCAACTTGATTGCAAGAAAGAGAATCAGCTAATTGATCAAAATAAGACGGCTCTATTTCCTCTTTTTCTCTTCCATCAAAATTGGTACCCTCAGAACTTTCAGTCAACTCACAAAATTGGAGCCTTTGAGTTAATTCATCTAAGTAATCCCAAGCATCTTCAGGGTTTTTATCCAAGAATTCATCGGTGGACCTAAAATCCACCTGACATGGCTTAGGATTTAAACTACGACAAAAGATAACTAGAAGACTGCCAAGCTCACAATTAAAACTCGACCAAGAGAATACGGATTTTTCAAATCGCTCCCAACACTGTGACAAAGACTCATCATCTTGTTGAGAAAAATGTGATAGTTCTTGCAAAAGCATACGAGTCTCATATGAGGGATTGAAAGTTTTGAAAAACTGTATCACAATCTCAAGCCATGTCAATTTTGGACTCAAAAAATTAAACCAATCTTGAGCACTACCACGCAAAGATTCTGGGAATACATGTAAAAGAGCCACTTCATCGCTAGCAAAAACCTCCTCAAGTTTATGAACATGCATAAAAGGATTTTCTGAGGCCAAACCATAAAATATGGGAAGTGACACTAAACAATCGAACTGTCTTGCGTAACCTCCATACCAACTTGCCAAATGGGTCATTTTTTTCCTTTTCAACAATAAAAAATTAAAAATTAAAAAAAAAAAGAAGAAGCTAGCTAGAGGCGATTGCTTTCCTACGATGGAGGATTGCCTACCTCTATCTAATATGATTCAAAACAAACAACTAAAAAGAAAACAAATAAAAAATAACTACCCGAATTCTTAACACACGTCATCGTCCCCGGCAACGGCGCCAAAAATGCTTGACGATTTCCTGGTCCTAAATTAATGGGTTGCCCCAAGCGTAGGGCGGAGACTAACGTAGCACAATATCCGGTAAGTCCGGAATCGAATCCACAGAGACGGTGATGTGTGCTGACTAAAAACTCGAGTTGTTACTTATTTAAATTGGCTCTTAGGTAGCCACCCCTTGTTGATTTGATTGAGATTAATTAAAACCTAAAAATAACTTGCTCAAAGGATTAAAAAGAGAGGCATGGTCGTAGGGAATCCGGCGCTCGCTACCCAATCAGAATCCGCTCGCTTTTCAAAGTTCTAAAAACGGTTAAAATTAGGGAGAATTGGAAACTCCGAAGGATGCGAATCCTAAGGTTGCCAGTCCCGTACACAGCGGCGAACAGGTTTTGGTCCCCCGTTCCCGCTCACATGAGTCCCGGCAATGCCTCGGATTCGTCCAACGAACGTAGTTTTCACCAACTAAGATTATTTAATTAAATCAATGAACGGAAAAAATGCGAGACGAATCCTAATTGGGTCGCGACGCGCCTTTACTCAGCTTCCAAACCTCAGAAAAACTACTCACTCGTTATTAAAAATAAAAGAAATAAAACCCTAGAATTAATCATGCTTTTATTGCTTGAGATGGAAAATAAATAAAAGATCTAAGTTAAACAAGAACTAACGAACAACTTTTATAAAGAACAAAAATCAAAACAAGTTACCGGAGTACGAATAATCAAACAAAGCTTTGAAACTTGAAGGAAAGAAAAACTCGGAAGAAACCTAAATTCAACAAAAGTCTCGGCAGCGGTAGCCCCCGTCCAGTTTTTCGTTTTCGGCAGCCCCGTCTGCGTCAGAATAAGATCCCCCAATACCAACCGTGGTCTTCTTTTTATATCCTCCTGTAGCCGACTTCCCAAATACCCTATGTTTCTCTCCTTTTAATTTCCAGCCACAATTACGTTGTCAGGGCCCTTTTTTTTTCTTTGGTCTAACTCATTGGTTCTGGGCCCACCAAGACAAGTGCAAACTAAATAGAATTGTTTTGCCACCTATCAGCCCGTGGACTAATTAGGTCCGTGCTAAACATATGACCTTCAAACGGACTTGTTTCCAACACTGTATAATATTTTAATTTCGCACTTTTTGTATCAAACTCTTCAACTACCGGCTTCAAGGCCTCGCAATTCAATCTTGACGTAAAATCCACCATATTCCTGCGAAACTTAACAAAAATCCAAAAACAAGACAAAACACGGCATCAAGTGGAAAATGAGATAACGCGCTAATTCACCCTACTTAGGCGCTCATATCTATGATATCATGCGCCTATCAGTATGAGGAAATTTCGTTGAGTTTAGTGTGACGCTCTTAGACGACGGCTTAAACCTCATCTCTTTTTTGTTATGGGTTGCCAACCCACACTAGAAAATACCCATACACAATTAGAGAGACAATTAATTAGTAAAATACAGTACTATCTGAATATATATACATAATCAAAGAGAATTCGTAGGGAACTTGTATTGCATCGAAGAGTTGACCCAAGTAGTTTCAAGGGGTATATGCTACAATATGCCGGCGTAGATCCCGGAGACATTTGCATTTTTTAAAAAAGATTCAGGCAATCAACTGTCTTTATATAGCAGGCCACCAATTACACTCTTCTCCTCAGCCTAGTTAGTATCGCACCTATAGGGTACTACATGATCTCTTGCAAAGAGAGCTGTTACTCGCCCCCCCCGTGTCAGGGGGGCTCTGACGATGGACCCACCACCTTCCCCTTTTACCCCCAGACCCCCCCCCTCCCCCCCCTCTCTCTCTCTCTCTCTCTTATTTTATTTTTTGTAAATAAAATTTTAAATGCTAATAATTTTTTTTTCACATATTTTTTTTAAATAAATTTTATATTTATGAAATCTACTCAACGAAACCTATCAAACGAGCCTAATATTGATGGTGAAATAATGTAAAACGAAAAAACTATATTTTTGTCGGCCTAATATCTTATTTTTTTGTTTTTATTTTTTTGTCCTTCATTTTTTTTAAACTTCTATATTTCAGTTTTCAAGTAAATTATGTATATTGAATTCACTTAAATTTTCTTTATATTTCTCTGAATAGTCAATAATGCAAACTGAAATCAAACTTCATTTAATTATAATTGAGTATATAGAACCAATACATGAACATAAATAAATACACAAATTTAGTCAATATTTCCGCCAAATTGTGGTTGTCGTCCCGGCGGATCTATCTGCATTACTTCGTACCACAATTGGAGGCGTGCTTCATAAGGATGAGCCCATCCTTGTGCTTCATTTGATGCATTTGGCCTCCACCATATGATGATGGGTGGTACAGGGTAATGACGGTATAGAAAAACTTGCACAAAGTGATTGCCATTAACACGGCCAATAGCTATATGTGTGCGCGTTGCTAGTGGAACTGGATGGGAGCTCAACGGCAAGTGAGTGAGACAACTCGAAGCAATCATATCGAATGTATGCAGTACAACGTTGTACGTTGATGCAATGACAAGTCCCAATGATATAGAATCCATCCAATGATCCTCTGGTGCCGATGACTGGAAGTAACGAAGTCTTTGTAGCACATGGGGTACATAATTATGTTCTGGATAAAGCTGTTCATACAGGACCCAATTTTGTTCAATCTCTTGGATAAGGTCCTGTCGTACTTGAGCCCATCCATCTTCAGAACCATAGACTTGCGCGGCTATCGCCCTGAAACCACAATGACCGTCGGGTCGAACGTCAACACAGTGGGAAATATAACGCTGATACTGCTGAGGAAATTTCTCAACGAGGTGATCCCTCCCATTGCTCCTTCGCGATATTGGAATACGTGAGGCCAGAGATTCTGAAGTGGATACTGTGAAGGAAGGTATGTGACCTCTACTCTGCTCATCTCTGCCTGTAGGTCGACCCCTGTGTTCTGTGTTGTATGCTGGGGGTTGAACTGTGCAACGAGATGGATCCGCCATATCGAGAAACCTGTCCATCATAGACTCTCGACTGTCGGAATCCATTTCATTTAATCTTTCAATAAGCTGAGCTGCCCTGTCAGGTCGTGCTCCCTCGTCAGTATGCCTCTGGGCATGCATAGACAACGTACTCCAATGAGGGTGGATAGAGCTTAACGGAATTGGTCTGTCCACAGAACGGTAAAGTGCGATATCGTGAAAGCATGGCAATCCGTGTGTCCTTTTGATCTTACAAAAGCAAAGGCCGGCTTCGTTATCAGTGCGTTCTGCCTGCTTATGGATCAAGTTCATTGCCTGTAATGAAATGCGCCCTCTGATTTCACTATAAATGCCTTCATGCAGATGTCTGTGTCGTGGAATGTTGAGAGATTTCTGGAACGACCCCTGAATATCCGCGAACTGACTGGTCAACATCTTTTCTATTTTCTGAAAAGATGTTTGAAGCGAGGACATGGTATCTCCCAAGTATTGTTTGAGCCTCGCATGCGCAGACTCCGCCCTGCAATTTAATAATACACTGTGTTAAATAGGAAAGTTACATAAAGTATTCTTTAGTGCAGGACAGTAAATATACAATGACTATAGGAAAGTTACCTTTGGCTTGAATTGCTCCCAAGGTGCATAAATTGGTTTATATATGCTGTAACAAATCGCTCTTTGTAAGGACCTAACCATGTATCCCAAAGATATTGCATGGCATTGGAGTATTGCTCAAACTCTCTACACATGGCAGTCCACCTCTGTTGCAAAGACATCGGTGTCGATGAATGAATAAGAGCGTGCCATGCATTCAAAAACTCATCCCACCTCGTACCAAGCATAGGCCTGCACTTCTTCATTACACACTGATTTATGTGCCAAATACAAAGGATGTGTTGTGCGAAGGGGAAACATATTCCAATGGCGCCAAGAAGTGCCAGATCCCTATCTGAAACAATCACCGATGGCAACGCTGCCCCTTTTCCAACCATCCATCTTTTTAAAGTATCTAATGCCCATATCAGTCGCTCTTTTGTCTCATTATGCAAATATGCAAACATAATAGAGTAAGTTTTCATTGTGGATGTGATACCCACAACTTCCAATAGTGGAATCCGATACTCATTACTCTTGTACGTAGCATCAATAATCAACACGGATGGAAAATTGACAGATAGCTCTAGGCTTTTAGGATGAACCCAAAGAATATCTGTGATTTCGTTGGTGTGTTCATTTACAAAATAGTCATAAATGTATTTTTTTTCTTTTAATTCGTTCAAGATGTACCCAATAGGAGATAGACTCCCCAGTTGCTCTTTTTTACACAGTGCCTTCATATTGTAAATACTCCTAATTCCTGTAGTAATTGACGGGTCTTGTTGTCTCATGACATTAAGCATTTCTCGAGGCGCGGTGCTGGTAGACATGTCACGAACTAATTGCTGTTGGATTGGGGTCAGCCTTGATGGGTACTCATGTCCCTCAAAACTTTCAGCCGGTTCATGGTTATGAAAACCTTTAACAACCTTCAAATTATTTTAGTGTTCCGATTTGCAATCCGGTTCAATCGGTGGAAAGATCTTATTTTTTTTATCATTTTATCTTAAATGGTCATAATGAATTTTTTGTTTCGTAGAATCAAATATCTCTTAGGGTTCATCAACGAGAGTCCTAGAGTCAAAATTTAATTATGGCCATTTAGGATAAAATGATCAAGAAACCAAAATCTTTCCACCAGTTCAAGCGGATTGAAATTCGGAACACTTAATTTTTTAACCTATTTAGACCGTTTAAACTACCACAAAAATATAATATTTCCGTTTTACATCATTTAACCATCAATATTAGGTTCGTTTGATAGGTTTCGTTGAGTACATTTCAAAAATGTAAAATTTATTTTAAAAAAAGTATGTGAAAAAAAAATTATTAACATTTAAAATTTTATAAAAAAATTAAATAAGAGAGTGAGAGTGTGCTGAGAGAGACGTGGTTGGGGTTTGGGGGGGGGGGGCAGGGGTTGGGGGTAAAAGGGGAAAGGCCTGCCCGTGTCAGGGGGGGTCTGACACGGGGGGTGCGATTAGTAACGTGCTCTTGCAAACCCTCTCTCTCTCTTACATCAAGCTGCTAAAGAATATCCAGGTCTCTCTCTCTCTCTCTCTCTCTCTCTCTCTCTCTCTCTCTCTCTCTCTCAAAAAGCTCCATTTTGTTTTCATTCAGTACTGTTTGAGAATATATACCTTTGCAACTTTTTTGGTTGTGTAGATTTTTGCTGAAAATAGAAGGTTAATTATGTTATACTAATACGGGCGCATCTCCAACGCACTATTAAATCATGATTGTACTTACCTTTTTAAATCATGTATGTACTTTACCTTTTTAAATCTTGACATGAATTATAGAGATTTGTGATCGAAACTTATGGTTTATTACTCCAGCAATATTAGACTATACATATGGTTTTATATGGGGGAGGGTGTTTTTTTGTCTTCTTATTTTTTTTGATGGTTTTATGGGGGAGGTAATCAGTACATTAATTCCACCGGCTTAGCTATTCGTAGAAGTTTTTTTGAAACAGCAAAAAGATTTTATTAGAAACTCGACAAATGGTACATCGAGGAAGCTAAAAGGAACAAGACACCTGCATGATGACGTTGATACATGAAGAAGAGTGAAAGGCCCAAAATTAAACAACGAAAGAACATCCAACAAAAAATTGAATGTGACCCAGAAAGTCGGAAAATGCTCAACCACAACAAGCAAACCCTGAGGAGGCCTAACAGAAGCATCCAGATACCTAAATCAATATTTAGAAAAGAAATTTACCAAAATTAGTTATAAGTAGCGTTTTAGTCGATCTATTAAGTATTAACTGCAACAAGGTTAGCTGTTGGCAGAACTTACGTAAATTCTACTTTGAAAATTCATTTTAATCTTGTAAAGTCATTTTATAAGTAACCTGAATCAACTTATATAGAACAGATTTTGGCGCGACCATTTCTGTATTTTTTTTCTTCTCTAGAATCTTAATTAGCTCTCTTGTCTTCATTAATTGAATTTTTTCCGGATTTGTTAGTTTTTCGTCAATTTTTTTGGAATTATTGCATCGTCATGACAAGAGGAATCTAAAAAGTAAAAAATTATAATCGAAACCTAATTTTTTGAATAAAGACAAAAATAAGCCAGTAAGCCAATTTTTTCATCTTTATTCAAAAAAAAAATGGATTTCGATCATAATTTTTTACTTTTTAGATTCCTCTTCTCATGACGATGCAATAATCTCCAAAAAATTGACGAAAAACTAACAAGTACGAAAAAAATTTGAATAATAACAAAAAATAAGCCGAACGGGGCCTAATTACGTTATACTAATACGGGCGCATCTCCAACGCACTGTTCATGTCTCGGTTCTTTCATCTATTACGGAGAAAATTATGGTTTTAACGCACCTTTTATTTTTTCCTCCATTTGAGAAGATCATGGAGTTTGCTCTGAATCTAGGGTATGAGGAACAAGCACAGGACCTCGAAATTTGCTTTTTGAATATATAGAATCGAAAGCTATATCAGATGTGGAATGAGAGCGAGCAGTAAATGAAGTAAAAGCAAACAAGTATTTGAAATGGCCATGAAATATTGAGATTTGTGATTGAAACTTATTTGAATTGTTAAATCATGTATGTATGTACTTACCTTTTTGTTAGTGCAAATGAAGAAATAGAGGGTGTTGGGTTAGAGAAGCTGCATGCATGGCCAAATACCAAAAAATAAAAATAAAAAATAAGATTGCTTTTGCAAAGACGTCGTCGGTATTCCAGCGATATTAGAAGGCCCACTTAAGTGCTAGGAGAACGGAGGTCAGGAGTTTAACTCCTCCTCCAATGTGTTAATTTGACTATTGTCGCCTACTAATACGGAATTTTGCAGTCGATAAAAAAAAAAAACCCAAAGAGATTGCTTTTATATTATTGTAGTTACACGAGAAAGTCATCCCAGTTAAGTAGATTGTTGAAAAAGCAATCTCTTTGTTTCAAACGTGATGACATGCATATATGTATTTTTTTTTCCTTTTTAGATGGGAAGTAGATGACATAGTAATATTTTAGGAGTGTTTTGGGAAGCTACCTGGGCAGTTAATTATAGACTATGACATCTAGAAATTTGTGTCGGTATTTTTCCTGGTGATTTTTTTTTAATCAGCCAAAGATTCACCAGGAAACATACCGACAGCTAGCTGTTGCGTAGCTATTTTTCCTGGTGATTTGGTTTCATGATGAGAAATAAGCTATTTTTAGTCGAATTATTTTCAAAAGAAAAATATTCAGTTTTGAGTACGTACATCTGTTGAGCCTACCGCATGATCACACTGTCGAAATAACAAGCCAATCCAGTTGAATGAGTTCAACAAATCATTTTATTTTTCGTTTTTCCTTCTTTTAAACGAACAAGTCGTTTCTTATTATGTAGGTTTTGGTACATATGATGACATTTCAGAAAATATATAGGAAAAAGAAATTCATTTGTGAGGAATTAGACAATTTATATAATAACTAAAGAACTTTGATTATACGCGTTTTGTTCTTCCTTTAATTACATTTCACAGGTATTTAATTACCACTTTATGCTTAGGTTAGAAGTTAGGTTTTCTACTTTTCTCCATAGACTATGTATATGGTTTATATGGGGGAGGGTGTATTTTTTTCTTTTTTATTTTTTTTGATGTTTTTATGGGGGAGGTAATCAGTACATTAATTCCACCGGCTTAGCTATTCGTAGAAGTTTTTTTGAAACAACAAAAAGATTTTATTAGAAACTCGACAAAGGGTACATCGATCGAGGAAGCTAAAAGGAACAAGACACCCGCATCATGACGTTGATACATGAAGAAGAGTGAAGGCCCAAAATTAAACATCAAAAGAACACCCAACAAAAAATTGAATGTGACTCAGAAAGTCGGAAAATGCTCAACCACAACAAGCAAACCCTAAGGAGGCCTAACAGAAGCATCCAGATACCTAAATCATATATTTGGAAAAGAAATTTACCAAAATTAGTTATAAGTAGCGTTTTAGTCGATCTATTAAGTATTAACTGCATCAAGGTTAGCTGTTGGCAGAACTCACGTAAATTCTACTTTGAAAATTCATTTTAATCTTGTAAAGTCATTTTAGAACAGATTTTGGCGCGACCATTTCTGTATTTTTTTTCTTCTCTAGAATCTTAATTAGCTCTCTTGTCTTCATTAATTGAATTAATCGACAAAAAGTGGCTAAAATAGCCTAAAGTCACTAGATAATACGATTGATCCCCGTGAGATCCGGTGGTCGAACACAGAATCATATACCTTAGCCATCATATACATATTTTTAGTTGTCAAACTGCTAATGGATTAACCAACCGGGCTAGTTCAGTTGGCCAGTACTCTTGCATCTCACTAGAAATTAAGTTAATAGTTCGAATCTCTCCACTTGTGCGTGTGTTTTTCTCTTAGAGGGACTTTTCCTTTGTTTCTACTATATAATGGGTTTATTTTTTGTATTTGTTGAGTTGTTAGGCTTGGTTGTCTCGTAAACTCTCACAATTGATGTAGTATCCCGGATTCGTATATATATTTCACATATGATGAAATGATTTCGTCTATCACAAAAAACAAAACAAAAACTGATGATGGATTTCCAATTTTATAGGATTTACCATAGGCTTCATAGGATTGCTGGTACATCGGTTAACGTAATTGTTTCGTCAAACAAATCCTAAACTACATGTCAAGTATTTTGCAGGTTTTCAAATTCTAGCTTTTCAGAATTTGTTTGTAGTGTTCACTAAAATTTCTAGATAGTAACATATTTTCAAATTCTACAGATTTTGAAAGGCTAAAATTAGATTTTGGGGTTGGGGTTGGGTAGCTTTTGGAGCTTTTCGAATTAGATTTTCAATTTGAAGTTCAATAAATGCAAATTTTCAATTTCTAAAATTAATAGTACCAGCTTTTATCGCAGCTTAGGTATAATTTCACAGTTGTGATAAACATATTTATTTGACTCTTTTAAAATTTAGATTCTGCAGTAAAATCTTACGGAGTATGTTAGAATCTTTATAGTTATCGCAAACATGCCCAATGTTTGAATCAAGAAGTCTAGGTACACTACATCCATCCACTACACCATCCACTACATTTTTTTGTTGTGCCCACCCCGAGTCCCACAAAAATACAGAAAAATGTCCATAAATTTTAAAATAATATTTTATGGGACCTTGTAAAAAATCAGCTTCAACAAATATCGGTAATAATTATTTTTGGATTTATATGGGCAAAACTTAGAGCTGATTTTTTACAAAGCTCCATAAAATATTATTTTAAAATATATAAATATTTTTCTGTATTTTTGTGAGACCCGGAATGAGCCCCACAAAAAATGTAGTGGATGGATTTAGCGTATGTAGCATCCAATTTGAACTTTGTGATAAATCAATTGCTAAGCGAGGACACGTCTTGTGATTTAAGCAGTTGATTATAGGAGTATGTTCTAATCACACCCTTTTGCTTCTCAGCGGCTCATAATTCAAGAAACTACTGTGGGAAGAAGCCTTGATATTAGCAGCAAAATCTAGCCATGCCGAGAGAACAATTGGAAGTGCTAAATGCACTTGATGTGGCAAAAACCCAATTGTACCATTTCACTGCAATCGTAATTGCTGGCATGGGCTTCTTCACTGATGCCTATGATCTCTTCAGCATTTCCGTCGTCACAAAGTTACTCGGCCGAATCTACTACACCCAGCCCGATGCATCCAAGCCCGGTATTTTACCAGTCAAAATTTCAGCCGCGGTTACCGGTGTTGCCCTAGTTGGCACCTTATTCGGCCAACTCTTCTTCGGTTGGCTCGGTGACAAAATGGGTCGCAAAAAGGTTTACGGTTTAACACTGGCTCTCATGATTTTCTGCTCTCTTGCCTCTGGTCTTTCTTTCGGTCATCATGCAAGGGGTACGATGGCCACTCTCTGTTTCTTCCGATTTTGGCTTGGGTTTGGCATTGGAGGTGATTACCCGCTGTCTGCCACCATCATGTCTGAATACGCAAACAAGAAGACTCGAGGATCGTTTATAGCTGCCGTATTTGCAATGCAAGGGTTCGGAATATTAACCGGTGGAATTGTCGGTCTCATAGTCTCGGCCGCATTCGAACATGGGATCACAGTTTATTCGTATAATGCCAATCCCGAATTATCCCTGCCGCCCCGGGCTGACTACGTTTGGCGCATTATACTAATGTTTGGGGCCGTTCCAGCTGCAATGACTTACTACTGGCGTATGCAGATGCCCGAGACTGCCCGTTACACAGCTCTTATTGCGAAAAATGCCAAACAAGCAGCCAACGACATGGCTAGTGTGTTAAAAGTGGAAATAGACCCCGAAGAGGCCAAGCTAGAGAAACTCACCGAAGAACCCTCCAATCAATTTGGATTGTTTTCCAAAGAATTTCTTCGTCGCCACGGGCTTCACTTACTTGGCACCACGACCTGTTGGTTCTTACTCGATATCGCCTTCTACAGCCAAAATCTATTCCAGAAAAACATATTCACAGCAATTAACTGGCTCCCTTCCGCTGGGAAGATGAGTGCGATTCAAGAGGTTTATAAAGTCTCAAGAGCCCAAACCCTTATTGCCCTATGCGGTACCGTGCCGGGGTACTGGGTTACAGTGCTTCTAATCGATAGAATCGGGAGATTTACCATTCAATTGCAGGGTTTCTTCTTCATGACCGTGTTCATGTTCGCACTCGGGATACCTTTCCATCACTGGACATTGCATAAGGTTCCATTCATCATAATGTACTCCCTCACGTTTTTCTTTTCCAATTTCGGGCCAAATGCCACAACATTTGTAGTGCCGGCGGAGATCTTTCCCGCCCGACTTAGGTCCACTTGCCACGGAATATCGGCTGCAGCAGGAAAGGCGGGTGCCATTGTTGGGGCGTTTGGGTTTTTGTATGCGTCCGAGTCCGATCATTTCTTAGAGAAGGATCCAGGGTACCCCAAGGGTATCGGTGTAAAGTACTCACTAATTGTGCTTGGTTTTGTGTCTCTCCTCGGAATGGGGTTTACTTTCCTCGTCCCGGAGGCCAACGGGAAATCGCTCGAGGAAATGTCAGGTGAGAATGAGGATGACACAATTGATGCAGCTGAGGAGTCCACGCCGGACAAACAGGGCGCTTATAACCGAACGGCGCCTGTTTAATTCAGGAGAGGTAACGTGGGACTTCACATCAAGCTATTTGGAAGTGAAGAAAATTGGTCTTTCTGTGTGTTTCAATAATGTAGATATTTCTCGATTCCACCACTATATCTCTAGTTCGAAAGCAATTACAGAATCTACTGTTCGATAGTTTGATGTTGTAACTATATGAGACAAATTGTGTTTTCTAGCTGCTATGTCTATTCTACGGTGCCTCATCTTGCTCTCCTCGTGACTCTTGTATTAGCCATTAGCAAGTGAATGTCTACAAAATTAGTCACATATGTACTTGAAACTTTCTCGGTCCCAAATTGCTCGATTTTTCCCCCCCCTTCTCATTGAGGTCTTCAAATTGGCGTAAAGTTTTGGGTAAAAATATCGTGCTTACACATTTATTTATTTTTGAAAAGTCATGCAATTTTGGATGGAGGGAGTGTTAGTGTATTATTATTATTTTTTACGTAAAATCATTGATTAGCTGAATCAAATGACTGCAAGTTCTTAATTCAATCGTCTAACATTTCTGATTTTATTTGAATTCTGAATGAAAAATTGAGAGATTGAATCAAGTATTTACGATTATTCAATTGAGTTGATTTTTCACATGTTCACTAGAAACATATTTTAAAGTTGATGAACGATTCTATTCATCTGTAAAATTCCTAGACGGATGCTAGCTAGGAATAAAAGACAAAAGGATACATATACCCAATGCACAGATGGGTTTGTGTGGTCTATACTTTGGAATCCCACATAAATTGTAAGATCCAAAAGTTGGACTCCCTTTTGGTTGGCAATCCCATTGACAAACCACACATGTATCATGTATGTATTTGTATCCCGTTTTATCGAGTTTGCAATTTTTTTAGAATCCAACCTTCAAACAATTCCAAACAATAGTATCACGGAAAAGACTTAAACCACGCCCAAACACACACTCTTTGTTGCCCTAAAAAGGAAGGTGGTTTGGGCTTCAAGAAGTTGAACGATTGGTATATCAGCAAATTAATGGGAAAATGACGGTTTAGGACGTGTTTTGATAATTAATACCCGCCAAGAACATGTTGAGAACATTTGTTAATGCTGAAAATGTCTTTAGCAGGTACTCCCTCCGTCCCTTTATTATAGTCCAGTATTCCATTTTGGGCTGTCCCTTAATAAGTGTCCATTTTATAAAGTTAGTGGGTAAAAGTTGATGAATTGCCTATTTTGTCCCTAAAAGTAGATTCCATTTTGAAAAGTTAGTGAGTAAAAGTGTAATGATGATGGGTAAGTAGGGAAAGTGGAGGAAAAAGTTGATGTGAAAGGTATAATGATGATGTATTTTTAATAAGTTGGAGTTACAAAGCAGGACATTTAAAAATGGACGGAGGGAGTATTAATTATCAAAACACGTTATTGGCCGTCATTTTCCCGAAATTAATTACCTCTAAAACTAGTCCGGCCCGTAAATTACCCTTTAAAAAATGCAAATTACTAACTTATAAGCTTAAGTGGCTCACTGCTAGGCTCTGCCCATTATGAGAACTTGTAGCCACAACCCCAACAGCTCCAAAAACTTATGAATCGTTGCCTATGAATGTTTGTTGCTTTCTTGTGAATGTTTGTTGCTTTCTTATATGAACATTTGAGCTTGTTATGGATTCTGGAATTTGGTTATGAGTTGATTGTTTATTTTTGTGGTGTACCTTATAGTGATGTTTGTAGTTGAATAGGGTGACTCGTTCTTCAGGTCACAATTCACTGATGTGACTCGATTCGAACGGCTTACGTGCATTTTTATTAGATGTGTCCGAAACCATTTGCCCTTTGTGCAAGTTATATGAAAAAGATCAACCAATTTATGCCCATCAAAAAAAATATATATATATCAACCAATTTAGTAAAATAACTTGTCAACTAGTTTTTTTTTGGAAACGGGTACGGACTAGAAATATCATTCTGAGACACTTCTGTTTAGCTCTTCAAATATGGAAAACTCTGAAACACAACGCCTAGGTTGGGGTATATCCAAAGAAAGAAAAGTGTTCCCAAGGTGGTCTCTAGCAGGGCCTCTGGGTCGTTCATCCCATCAAAAACAATGTGGACAAGGCTATGGAATTCCCCAACTGCTCCCAAGGTTCGACTGTTCATGTGGAAAGCTGCTTGTAATTGGTTAGCTTGCAAAGCCAAGTTGTTCCGCCGGAAGTGTGCCCCTAATCCTATGCACCCCGTTTGTGGAAATGCTAGCGAGACAATTGAACATATTCTTTTTCACTGCCCGTGGAGTAGAGCAGTATGGTTTGGAAGTGGCGAAGCGTTTTGGGTGCTCCAAAAGGAAATAGTGGCAGTGGACAAATGGCTAGAAGACTTGCTGTGTGGGTGCCTCTCGAAAGAATCTGCTAGTGAGGATGTGGGGGTTATCTTTCAAATATGTTGGGCAATCTGGAAGGAAAGGAATAGATGTGTTTTCAATGACAAGAATCCAAGACCAGAAGTGGTGATTGAGCACGCACGAGGAGCTAATGTGAACTACCTACAAGCTGTTTGTGATCAAGTGCAGAGGAGTTCTACTACATTACCACGGGTGGAAAGGTGGTCCCCGCCTCCTCCATCGGTGTTGAAAATTAATTGTGATGGAGCGTTTAAATCCTCCTGCAGCCTTGCTGCCTTTGGCATAATTGCTAGAGATAGTGGTGGATTAGCTCACGGTTGGCATTGTGGTAGAGTTATGGTATCTTCGGCTTTGGCAATTGAAGCTTGGGCCCTTAGAGTTGCCTGCAGTATGGCAAAGGAACATAACATCCCTGAGGTGATTTTTGAATCTGATTGCAAGGCTCTTATCAGCTGTTTCAACAAACCCAAACTGAAATGCCCATGGGAGATTGCCACGGTTGTAGCGGATATCAAAGATAGGACGAAATCGAGGAAATGGTCATTCAGTTAGCGTGGCCATGCCTCAAACAAGGCTGCCCACTGGATTGCATCACGGTGTATGGATAGGAAGATTCTGCTTTCTACGGGTTTTCCGCCCGATCTACAATCTATCTTGTACACTGACTTGATCTAAGTTCTTAATCCAAGTGACAAATTCAAAAAAAAAACAACACAAAGTAAATGAAGGCAAGAAAATAGCATAAGAAAACGAAGACTGTATCGCGAATTTCTCCTTTCGATCTCCTACCTTCCTTCTTCTCCGTTCTATCCTATACTCTTTTGCTATCAAATCTCTGTCCCCTTATATGTATTCGGCAAAATAAGGGACTTGGAAAAGGTCATTGCTTCGCAAAAATCGGGCAAGCCAACGATGTGCAAACCCCTAAATGTACCATCCCTCAGACGGTAAACCCCTAATTGACCTCCTCTCACTTGGAATAAGACTTCTCCAACATTCTCCAATAGGCATACTGGAGTGAACCACCCACCATAATTGGGAAGGGTGACTATATGTTTTCTCCCAGACTCACTATTGTCATATAGATTGAAAGACGATACTCCGTAAATAATAAGAACCGTTCACATTGGAAGGATAATATACAGCTAACTTATCACCCAGAACCTGAATTCCAACACGAAAGGTGCCCCACTGAAAATCACCAGTGGTTATGTCGAGCAGTGTATATTTCTCCTTTTCTAGACAGAAAGAAACTACCTTGTAAGGGTAGTTGGGCGAACCCGTAAAATAACAGGTCCAATGGAGAGCTCCATTGACGAATACCCCGGGTTCGAGGGATCAAAGCTCAGTAGTAGGGAAGTCTTGAATCTGCCTCCAATAGTTGGTTCTCAAGGAAAAGACGCCAACTTTATTTGGTTGATACAACCCAGTCTCAAAGTCCGTGAAGGCAAGGTGGATTGATCCGAACTAACTTGTAGTCATCAGAAGACGAATCGTAACCGAGACCATAGTTGAACCAGTTGGTTAAAGGGGGAAAGGTGGGCGGATCAGAGACTCTCTTGGTCTCTCCTGTTAATGGGTTTCAGAACATAATCGAATGGCTGACTGAGCCAACTTCATTTTTGATTTGGTGAAGTACGCAGACCAAGCCATCACACGAGGCCTCACTTGAATAATAAGAAGAAGAAGCCTTGTTAACTTTGATTGGGCTGGTATCGATCTTTTGGATCGAAAATATACTGTTTTTCTTTTCTAGGAAGAAAGCAGAGGAGCAATCCAAGCCATGCCAAAGCATGAGCTGAAGAATAGCGAACTTGGGATCGGAAGATATTATAGAATTCCAGGCCTCGCAGCCTCTGGATAATGCAAGAAGTTTTCTGAAATGATACTGAGCTCCCTTACCTTTGAAACTGTTCTTCAGATTCTTCCATTTCCTTTAAATCCATACTAAAACATCCTTAGTTTTTACTACTAAATGACTAAAATGCCCTCGAATATAAGTGAATTAAAAAATAAAGTGTTCTATTTGTTTTAATTGGTGTTTTTAGTGTTCCGAGTTTATACTTTACACTTCATATATGATGATTTATTCTATCGATTGACGAAAAAAAATATTACAGGACAAGACAAATGAAAAAGAGAGACATTGCACAATGCTTGTCCTATTAATGCCTATTGGAGGAAGTTTACACTCCAGATTCTATAGCATAAATGGAAATATACTTTCTATGACGGCAAAATTCAACGTGGTGATGGCAGAAAATATGATATACTGATCGACATCTATTTGATTGTTTAATCATAGATTAGCAATCAAATAATCAAAAGAGTGCTTGACATCGGATTCTACAGCACAGATGAAACCGTTGAAAACACTTTTGAACGGCTATAATGTCACACTACACACAGCACACTACAGCGTTTCTCAATTCGGAATTATACTATATCTGACGGTAAAATTCAATGTGGTGATGACCTACAATTTGATTGACTGCATGCTTGATTGTTTAATCATAGATTAGCATTCGAATCCTCAAACGAATCCATAGGTATTCGATTCTCATCATCCTCGATCGTTTGTTATCCAAGTATCCAAATAAATTTTAGCACAATCAATTTCATACTCCCTCCGTCCCCTTTTTAAAGTCCAGTATTCCATTTGGGGCTGTCCCTTAATAAGTGTTTATTTTGTAAAGTTAGTGGGTAAAAGTTGGTACATTTTCCATTTTGCCCCTAAAAGTAGATTCCATTTTGAAAAGTTAGTGATCGAGTAAAAGTGTAATAATGATGTCTCCATAGAGGGTAAGTATGCAAAGTGGAGATAAAAATTGATGTAAAATGTGTAATGATGATGTTTTCTTAACAAGTTGGAATTACGAAGCGAGAGACGGAAGGAGTAACTGATTGTCCAGACACATTTGATTTACGAATCGACTTCACATCAAGTTTAATTATAATGGATTCAAAGTGATAACTGATGTGTAGAATATACGCTCTGCTGTACTTCGTAATCTAGGCACGACATACTTCCCTAATGAGTTTGGGGGGGTCATGGGCCTAGCCTAATCAGGTATTCCATCCACATTCAGAGGATCAGATGGCAAGCCAACCTACAGAAAAATTAAGCCCTGCTCGGCTCGGCCCTCCGTGGCTTAACTAGCTAGTCTACGCCGTCCTAAGTCCACCACGCCTCATCTACATTATGGAGATGTATTGCGCTCTCGACGCTGGTCCATCCATTATCTTAAAATTCACCACCGCGCCCAATGGAACTTCGCCAAGCCGAATCTCCTAAATAATCGTTACCTGCAGTGCTCTTATCTCTGGAGCATCATGGCTATAGTACTTCACACTGTCACTCGCAACAACCAAGGTGAACCCTCCTATAAAACTAAAATCATCAAATATTATCACTATGATGGACAAAACACACGCACGATATGCGAATATGAAAACAGTAAAGAATCAAGACACACAGAATTTACATGGTTCCCCAAAACTAGGTACGTCAAAGGGAGCGAGAGCGGTAGGTATTATCACTGCAACAAGGTTTACATAAAGTATTTATATCTCGCTCTATTCCTAACCCTAATCTGGAATCCGCTCCACTCCAGCAACTAGCCTCTTTCTACTAGCTGATTTAATACACCCATATGTATAAAATAAGCATTTCAAACCACAAGCTAAGGAAACCTGCCGTAGTAGAAAGAAAAAAGTGAACAGTCAAGAGGAGGGCTACAATACACACCCTGTTTGGGGTGTACCATATGCACCCGTTGTGTGGTCTATATTGTGCCACCTCATAGCAAATCGTAACATTTTTTAGAGTTTCGTAACTTTTCAGGAATATGATTCGTAACATTTTCTTTATGATTCGTAACATTTTTGTGCGATTCGTAACATTTTCTCTATGATTCGTAACTTTTATACAAAAAATCATAACTTTTTTCTATCAATTCGTAACATTTTTGGGGGTGCATATGATACACACCCAAATAAGGGGTGTGTATTGTAGAATTTCCCAAAAAATTAAGGCGCATAACGGGATTAGACAATCTAGATAACCAACTAGGTACTAGGATAAAGTAAAACGAGAAATTTCAGAGAATAAAGCAACACAGAGAGTAAATTAAGGGAGGAAAATAGCATGACGAAACGAAGACTGTCGAATTTTATCCTTTCTTGTACCTTCCTTCTTCTATGTTCCCATACTCTTACGATATCAATTCCTTGTACCCTTATATGTATTCGGCGAAATAAGGGACTCAGAAAAGATCATTGCTTGGAAAGTTTCGGGCAGGTCAAGGATGTTTAAATGCCTAAATGTACCATCCTTCAAACGGTAAACCCCTAATTGACCTCCACTCACTTGGAACAAGACTTCTCCAACATTCTCGAACAGGCACAATGGAGTACTGAACCACTTATCATTGGGCATGGTCACTATATGATCTGTCCAAGACTCACTATTGTCATATAGATTGGTAAACAATAAATGATAAGAACCGTTCACATTGGAAGGATAATATACAGCTAACTTATCACCCAGAACCTGAATTCCAACATGATAGTGGTTGTGCAACCGAAAATCAATGGCAGATATGTCCAGCAGTGTATATTTCTCCTTTTCTAGACAGAAAGAAACTACCTTGTAATGGTAGTTGGGCGAATTATCCTTAGAAAAACAGGTCCAATGGAGAGCTCCATTGTTGAATACCCCGGGTCGAAAGGAACAAATTAGATTAGAACTAGGGAAGCCTTGAATCTGCCTCCAAGAGTTGGCTCTCAAGGAAAAGACATCAGCTCTATTTGGTTGAAACAACCCAATTTCATGGCGCTCGAAGCCAAGGTTGAGCTGAACTAACTTGTAGTCATCAGTAGAAGAATCGTAACCGAGACCATAGGTGAACCATTTGGTTAAATGGGGATAGGTGGACGGATCAGAGACTCTCTTGGTCTCTCCTGTTAATGGGTTCCAGAACATGATCGAATTGCTGACTGAGCCAACTTCATTTTTGATTTGTTGAAGTACGCAGACCAAGCCATCACATGAGGCAACAATTGAATAATAATAAGGAGAAGCCTTGTTAACTTTGATTGGGCTGGTGTTGATCTTTTGGATTGAAAATATACTGTTTTTCTTTTCTAGGAAGAAAGCAGAGGTGCAATCCAAGCCATGCCAAAGCATGACTCTTTTGCGATCAAAACAAGTTGTTGTTGTTGTTGAAATCGCTGATGAATTCTTCAGCTGAAGAATGGCGAACTTGGGATCGGAAGATATCGTAGAATTAAAAGTCTTGCAGACTGACCTGAAACGTGCAAGAGGCTTGACTGGGAGCCTCCACATGATCTCCTCCAATATGATTTCTGCTGGGATTTCTTCCTTCTCCATCAATTCCGAACCGCACGATGTCCCTTCTCTCTTCTCCTTCTTTCTTACCATCCCCATACCGTGTTGTACAAAGGTTGAACCTTCCTTCTCTTGGATACTTTAAACAGAGACAGTTACCGGGTATGCAGGAAAACGACTCCGGGTTGAATGAAGGAACCTCCCCTGTGGTTTCTGAAAGGTGGGCGCTATTTGCAGCGTACTTCTTGCTACTCGCAGCCGATTAAAACTTTTACCAATTACGGACAAAAATGCCCTCAAGCAGTTTGACCATTATACCCCTAAAACCTCATGTTATTTGACCATTTTACCCTTGAAGAATATTACATAACTCATTACATACAGCCACAAAAAATCATCCCGTTGATTTCCCTCCCTCCCTCCCAGAACGTCTCCCCCTCCCCCATTCAAACTCCATTTTCATCCCTACCCAGCTGCCATCACCCACCAGCAGCCCCTCCCACCAGCAGCCAAGTCTGCCTATCTTCCTCCTCCCCTCTTCCTCCTACATTGTCAATGGAAACCTCGATTGCTTCCTCTCCCTCCATTGATAAACAAGAAATAGTTGACCCATCAATACACCACGATTTGGAGTCGGAAGATCACACAATGGAAGTTGAGAAACAAGTCACAGATGTTGTAATGACGGAGCAAAAATCGCAGCAAGAGGTAAGCCCGCCCTCCATTTTCAATTTCAGAAGCCCTCCATTTTCAATTTCAGTTATGGCCCGACACAGTTGGACACGCAGTGCCAAAACTTTACTAACTTTTCGGACTCTAATATCTGAATTATGTACAACTATTCGGATATTAATATCCGAATATTGTCAACATTGTTGGACTCTTATATCCGAATTTAGTGTCAGTTTTCATATATTAATTTCTGAATGAAACTGCAAAGAATCCTGCACTTATAGTTGGATACACAGTGCCAAAACTTTACTAACTTTTCGGATTCTAATGCCTGAATTATGTACAACTATTCGGATATTAATATCCAAATATTGCCAATATTGTTGGACTCTTATATCCGAATTTAGTGCCAGTTTTCAGATATTAATATCTGAATAAAACTGCAGAGAATCCTACACTTACCTGGTTTGTCTTTGGGTGTTACAGGGTGACACTTCAACCCTTGGTAGTTATGTAGGGCCATCAACTATACCTACTTCGACTCGTCCTCCATACGATTATACGAAGCATTTTACAACGGAGACGGTAAGTGTTTTTTTGATAGAGTATTTATCTTGTGCAATCTTATGTTACGGGTTATAATTTTTGTTATGTGTGTGTAGGTTTTTCCATCCGATGAAGCGTTGGTAGATTGGATAAGATGCACCGTAAACAACACGGGTTTATCATTGTGATTATGGGTTCTGAGAAATGTATTAAGAATCGCACACCTAGGATGAGATTTTCATGTGAAAGAAGTGGTAAGTATAGGCCGTATGTAAAGAAGGTTGATGGGAAGGAGGTAGCTGTAAAGAAGATAGTGCGGTCCACGGGCACCAAAAAATGTGAATGCCCATTTGAATTGAAAGCTGTAAAGGGCAATGATGGTTGGACTGTCTCTGTCCACAAAGGCACCCACAACCATCCTCCAGCGGTGTACTTGGAGGGCCATTCGTATGCCGGGAGGTTGTCGGCAGAGCAAACTAGCACGGTGGTTAATTTGTCAATCGCTTTGGTGAAACCCAGAGAAATCCTAACCCTTTTGAAGGTTCAAGATCCTGAGAATGTAACGTCTATCAAAACCGTGTACAATGTACGACAAAAGTACCGAGTGATAGAGACTAGAATGGTGTCATGCTATCATAGTTTTCATTCTGTTCGGAAATTAGAATCCAATTGAAGGTATACAAATCAGATATTAAAGTCCGAACATTGGTATAAATTTCGGATATTTGTTTCGGAAATTATTGATCCAATTCGAACATTAGTATCCGAATGGTGTCATGCTATCTCATAGTTTTCATTCTGTTCGGAAATTAGAATCCAATTAAAGGTGTGCAAATCAGATATTAAACTCTGAACATGGGTATAATTTTCAGATATTTGGTTCCGAAATTATTGATCCACTTCGAACATTAGTAACCGATTGGTGTTATTCTATTTGATAGTTCTGTTTCTGTTCGGAAATTAAAATCCAAGTACTGGTATATAAATCAGAAAATAAAGTCCAAAACTTGTTATATATTTCGGATATTTATTTCCGAATTTAATCCTCTCCGAATGAATGGGCTGTAATAGACGAAAAAGAGTGCGGATATTAAAAGGGGAATTTCAAAATCAACTCCCTTATTTGTTATTGGTTAAAATGGGATGTAAATTGTGGGTATCGAGCAGTAGTAGTTGGGTTGGGTCATGAAGAAAATGAATGGATAAACATTAGGAAGATATTGTTCATGGAATTGGAACATTATTTTTCCCTTTATGAGGGGACATGCGGCGATAAAGAATTGGCAGAAGAGTTGCGCTATAAATTGAACTTCTATCGAAGTCCCGCTCCAAAGGATAGGTGGATGATCATGCCTGAAATGGGTCACCTCATAGCATCTGTTTTTCAAGCGGTGGTTGTCTTCTTATCGAATCATCAATGTCTTACGTTCCTCCCACTACGATATCCGTCCCTTCCCCCTGAGAGTCGACGTTTGATTGCGCTCGGATACGTTAACGGCGATCACTTTGTAACGGTACATTTGCGACCAAATTCCCCCATCCCGCCTATTGCAAGGAATTGGTATATACATCACTACTCATTCGCGGATGGATGAGATACACAATATTCAAACAAGATCGAAAAGTTTAAAAACATAGTGGGGAACCATGTGGCAACGACGGACATAATCGAACTAGACTAGGTTGGCTCGAAGGACTTTTATGTAAAATTTTAGTTCATAGAATCTTATTGTCAAATATGAAATTCATGCAAACCCTTGTTTTCGATAGTGTTCTATGTTTGTCTAGAGCATTGTCGGTTCGTACGGCACTCCTCAATTATGTTAAATCATAGAGTGTCCAAAATAAATAAGTCATAGAACACCAAGAATGATTCAAACCATAAACCATGGCCATAAAGTCCATCATAAATAAGTCATAGAACACCAAGAATGATTCAAACCATAAACCATGGCCATAAAGTCTGGAATCAACACCTTGACCAAGACTTGGCAAATCAAAATAATCACTGTAATCACTACCATTAACAACACCATCTTTTGGTCTGAGTACCTCGTCCTTAATAGCTCTACTTGGGAAATTACGTTTACCAGAACTGGATACCCCATAATTCCGAAGACGTCTCACACCCCAGTTTTTTAAACCTGAATATCGTTTATTACCAAACGTCATATACCTTTTGTAATTTCCCTTATAAGAGGGAAATATCACAGAAGAACGTTTTTGCCCAACTCGAAACATGTTTCTGCAAACCTTAACGATTAAGTAACTACTTTATAAAGAATAGAGGGAAAACTGTTTGAATTGTATGAACAGTCTCCAGGAAAGTGCTAAATGTGTAGTGGGGTCCACAGTAATCATTATGCAACATATAAGGCCCAGGGCAAGCTCCTCAGTGCACCACATGTCCCACTAACCCGACAAAAGTACACATGTGGGGCCCACAATTCAAATTAAAGGGTACGGAAAAATCGGCCCGCACGGTAATATTATACGTGCGGACCCCAGGGAGCGGAAAAAAGAGAAAGAGGAGAGAGAAGGAAGTCCACTACTATATATTGCATACCGTTCCACCATTTGACTAAGCCAAGTTTGAGAGCCATTTTACTCTTCGATTCCACCATTCATAACAGCCGTTAGATCACTTCTCTCTCTAAGATGCCAAGGACACGTGGTCCTCATCCAAACCATTCTTTCTCTTCCAGTGGCCTTCCCGTAATTAATAACAATACTATTCGATACTTTGTCTTATTATGTTCCACCATTCATGACAGCCGTAGGATCTACTTGCTTACATCATACACAAATAAATAAAAGGCTCAGATTAAACCATTACAACAAACAAATAGCCCAGAACAACAAGACTGATTCAACAGTTATAATTTCACACCTCTTCTCAATTTAACTTTTTAAACCAATGGCTCGATTAATATTATTTATCGGAACCCACTTAACAACTTCTATTATCGTGGTATGTATGATAGCTTTAGTCCTTATTTCAGCTCTTCGTTTGCTATTTAAATGGTACCTACTCAGAACAGATGCAAACGAAGTAAACAACATATAGCAACCCGGATTCAAACTCATCCTAATAGTCCCAACATCACTTCAACCCATGGAGATAGAAATCGATCCCGAAGTCGAAGGCTCGTTTCAATCGAGAACCGTAGAAGCACAAGCATCCACACAACTCCAACCAATCCATCTCACATTTCCATCGAAAACGGATCAGGCATGGGCATCAATACTCCACAGACGGCGTATGTCCATGATCGTCGATAGGTGCATAATCGACTACCATCCACAATGTCCAATAAACTCTACCGGGCGAGTTAGAGTATACATCTACGACACACGTCTAGATGGCCCTGATCAAGAACAGGCACAGTACGTGTTCCCAGTCAACTGTCCAATTGAACTCTATTACTATGGAACATCATATGCATCATTACAAGATGATGTTTGCCCATGGATCGCGAAATACAAATTAGAAGAAACGAACATCAAAAAAGATGTCCGTTATTGCAAGATCAAGGCATACGTGAAGCTATGCACATCAAAGAACCCAGAGGAAATCGAATTCCGACCACCGTCTTTCAAGATTAAGTCTAAGAAGTTCAACGAGGAAGACGTGGACTGTTCTCACGTAGCATATGCACCCAAACAACCAAAGCTATGCAGGGCTAGAAGCACAATCGACACATCTGGAAGACAAAGGCCACTGCTATTACCAGGCCTAACATTCCAACAGGCCCGTTCGTCAGTAAGTTACCCAATTGAGCCCACTCCAATTCAGCCCATATTCAGTCCGGCCCAAGATCCAGGCCCATCAATATCTGAAGTGGGCTCCAACACTTCAAACACAATAGTTTTAGAGCCCAATGAACTCGCAAACATAGTGGGCTCAGCGGTAGCACAGGCAATGAAGGCCTCAACATCGGCCCAACCCGAAGAAAAGCCCAAATTCTGATTACCGTTGTTATGCATTTGTAAGGTCACCTGCGGTGCCTAATTCATTAATAATATGAGCCATTCCAATGTTATTATAAGTTCCCAATGCCCTTTTAAGTAAAGCAATCCCAAGACAAATGTTCTATTTTCTGTTTCCTCTTTATTTTAATTGATCTTTGCAAATAAACATATATAAACCCTGAATACCTTTCATTAAATGAATTACATTCAATGGAAATATACAATGCGACTGTTTATGCTATATCGCAAAACAGAAGCAACAGATGAATCCCACACGACAAACATAAATATAGCATTATCCCTAATATTTCCATAACGTCCAGTGGTATTAACTCCCATGTCTTTGAAAGAGGTCACAATACGACTACGACCATTGAACTTCAAGAACCGCTTCAGAGTGAACATAGTGCCAGAAACATTCTCATTAACATACTTCCGCTCCCTGACTAGAACTTTAAATCTGCTTAGTTGATCAACACGAACATGTTGATCCAATCTCGAACCATCTGTATTTGATAATTCACCGAAGACGTCGGAGAAGCTTGGAACACCAGTCGGTACAGGCATACGATCTAAAATAACAAAGATACCAACGTATCCTTCAATATTTTCAACAACAGGGTTCTGATCCTCTCCCATCGTTTGATCAATATTCCGAATTTGAAATCGACCATCCAGATTCATAGACCATACTTTTACACGATTTGTATGTCTGGAATCAACACCTTGACCAAGACTTGGCAAATCAAAATAATCACTGTAATCACTACCATTAACAACACCATCTTTTGGTCTGAGTACCTCGTCCTTAATAGCTCTACTTGGGAAATTACGTTTACCAGAACTGGATACCCCATAATTCCGAAGACGTCTCACACCCCAGTTTTTTAAACCTGAATATCGTTTATTACCAAACGTCTTATACCTTTTGTAATTTCCCTTATAAGAGGGAAATATCACAGAAGAACGTTTTTGCCCAACTCGAAACATGTTTCTGCAAACCTTAACGATTAAGTAACTACTTTATAAAGAATAGAGGGAAAACTGTTTGAATTGTATGAACAGTCTCCAGGAAAGTGCTAAATGTGTAGTGGGGTCCACAGTAATCATTATGCAACATATAAGGCCCAGGGCAAGCTCCTCAGTGCACCACATGTCCCACTAACCCGACAAAAGTACACATGTGGGGCCCACAATTCAAATTAAAGGGTACGGAAAAATCGGCCCGCACGGTAATATTATATACGTGCGGGCCCCGGGGAGCGGAAAAAGCAGAAAGAGGAGAGAGAAGGAAGTCCACTACTATATATTGCATACCGTTCCACCATTTGACTAAGCCAAGTTTGAGAGCCATTTTACTCTTCGATTCCACCATTCATAACAGTCGTTAGATCACTTCTCTCTCTAAGATGCCAAGGACACGTGGTCCTCATCCAAACCATTCTTTCTCTTCCAGTGGCCTTCCCGTAATTAATAACAATACTATTCGATACTTTGTCTTATTATGTTCCACCATTCATGACAGCCGTAGGATCTACTTGCTTACATCATACACAAATAAATAAAAGGCTCAGATTAAACCATTACAACAAACAAATAGCCCAGAACAACAAGACTGATTCAACAGTTATAATTTCACACCTCTTCTCAATTTAACTTTTTAAACCAATGGCTCGATTAATATTATTTATCGGAACCCACTTAACAACTTCTATTATCGTGGCATGTATGATAGCTTTAGTCCTTATTTCAGCTCTTCGTTTGCTATTTAAATGGTACCTACTCAGAACAGATGCAAACGAAGTAAACAACATATAGCAACCCGGATTCAAACTCATCCCAATAGTCCCAACATCACTTCAACCCATGGAGATAGAAATCGATCCCGAAGTCGAAGGCTCGTTTCAATCGAGAACCGTAGAAGCACAAGCATCCACACAACTCCAACCAATCCATCTCACATTTCCATCGAAAACGGATCAGGCATGGGCATCAATACTCCACAGACGGCGTATGTCCATGATCGTCGATAGGTGCATAATCGACTACCATCCACAATGTCCAATAAACTCTACCGGGCGAGTTAGAGTATACATCTACGACACACGTCTAGATGGCCCTGATCAAGAACAGGCACAGTACGTGTTCCCAGTCAACTGTCCAATTGAACTCTATTACTATGGAACATCATATGCATCATTACAAGATGATGTTTGCCCATGGATCGCGAAATACAAATTAGAAGAAACGAACATCAAAAAAGATGTCCGTTATTGCAAGATCAAGGCATACGTGAAGCTATGCACATCAAAGAACCCAGAGGAAATCGAATTCCGACCACCGTCTTTCAAGATTAAGTCTAAGAAGTTCAACGAGGAAGACGTGGACTGCTCTCACGTAGCATATGCACCCAAACAACCAAAGCTATGCAGGGCTAGAAGCACAATCGACACATCTGGAAGACAAAGGCCACTGCTATTACCAGGCCTAACATTCCAACAGGCCCGTTCGTCAGTAAGTTACCCAATTGAGCCCACTCCAATTCAGCCCATATTCAGTCCGGCCCAAGATCCAGGCCCATCAATATCTGAAGTGGGCTCCAACACTTCAAACACAATAGTTTTAGAGCCCAATGAACTCGCAAACATAGTGGGCTCAGCGGTAGCACAGGCAATGAAGGCCTCAACATCGGCCCAACCCGAAGAAAAGCCCAAATTCTGATTACCGTTGTTATGCATTTGTAAGGTCACCTGCGGTGCCTAATTCATTAATAATATGAGCCATTCCAATGTTATTATAAGTTCCCAATGCCCTTTTAAGTAAAGCAATCCCAAGACAAATGTTCTATTTTCTGTTTCCTCTTTATTTTAATTGATCTTTGCAAATAAACATATATAAACCCTGAATACCTTTCATTAAATGAATTACATTCAATGGAAATATACAATGCGACTGTTTATGCTATATCGCAAAACAGAAGCAACAGATGAATCCCACACGACAAACATAAATATAGCATTATCCCTAATATTTCCATAACGTCCAGTGGTATTAACTCCCATGTCTTTGAAAGAGGTCACAATACGACTACGACCATTGAACTTCAAGAACCGCTTCAGAGTGAACATAGTGCCAGAAACATTCTCATTAACATACTTCCGCTCCCTGACTAGAACTTTAAATCTGCTTAGTTGATCAACACGAACATGTTGATCCAATCTCGAACCATCTGTATTTGATAATTCACCGAAGACGTCGGAGAAGCTTGGAACACCAGTCGGTACAGGCATACGATCTAAAATAACAAAGATACCAACGTATCCTTCAATATTTTCAACAACAGGGTTCTGATCCTCTCCCATCGTTTGATCAATATTCCGAATTTGAAATCGACCATCCAGATTCATAGACCATACTTTTACACGATTTGTATGTCTGGAATCAACACCTTGACCAAGACTTGGCAAATCAAAATAATCACTGTAATCACTACCATTAACAACACCATCTTTTGGTCTGAGTACCTCGTCCTTAATAGCTCTACTTGGGAAATTACGTTTACCAGAACTGGATACCCCATAATTCCGAAGACGTCTCACACCCCAGTTTTTTAAACCTGAATATCGTTTATTACCAAACGTCTTATACCTTTTGTAATTTCCCTTATAAGAGGGAAATATCACAGAAGAACGTTTTTGCCCAACTCGAAACATGTTTCTGCAAACCTTAACGATTAAGTAACTACTTTATAAAGAATAGAGGGAAAACTGTTTGAATTGTATGAACAGTCTCCAGGAAAGTGCTAAATGTGTAGTGGGGTCCACAGTAATCATTATGCAACATATAAGGCCCAGGGCAAGCTCCTCAGTGCACCACATGTCCCACTAACCCGACAAAAGTACACATGTGGGGCCCACAATTCAAATTAAAGGGTACGGAAAAATCGGCCCGCACGGTAATATTATATACGTGCGGGCCCCGGGGAGCGGAAAAAGCAGAAAGAGGAGAGAGAAGGAAGTCCACTACTATATATTGCATACCGTTCCACCATTTGACTAAGCCAAGTTTGAGAGCCATTTTACTCTTCGATTCCACCATTCATAACAGCCGTTAGATCACTTCTCTCTCTAAGATGCCAAGGACACGTGGTCCTCATCCAAACCATTCTTTCTCTTCCAGTGGCCTTCCCGTAATTAATAACAATACTATTCGATACTTTGTCTTATTATGTTCCACCATTCATGACAGCCGTAGGATCTACTTGCTTACATCATACACAAATAAATAAAAGGCTCAGATTAAACCATTACAACAAACAAATAGCCCAGAACAACAAGACTGATTCAACAGTTATAATTTCACACCTCTTCTCAATTTAACTTTTTAAACCAATGGCTCGATTAATATTATTTATCGGAACCCACTTAACAACTTCTATTATCGTGGCATGTATGATAGCTTTAGTCCTTATTTCAGCTCTTCGTTTGCTATTTAAATGGTACCTACTCAGAACAGATGCAAACGAAGTAAACAACATATAGCAACCCGGATTCAAACTCATCCCAATAGTCCCAACATCACTTCAACCCATGGAGATAGAAATCGATCCCGAAGTCGAAGGCTCGTTTCAATCGAGAACCGTAGAAGCACAAGCATCCACACAACTCCAACCAATCCATCTCACATTTCCATCGAAAACGGATCAGGCATGGGCATCAATACTCCACAGACGGCGTATGTCCATGATCGTCGATAGGTGCATAATCGACTACCATCCACAATGTCCAATAAACTCTACCGGGCGAGTTAGAGTATACATCTACGACACACGTCTAGATGGCCCTGATCAAGAACAGGCACAGTACGTGTTCCCAGTCAACTGTCCAATTGAACTCTATTACTATGGAACATCATATGCATCATTACAAGATGATGTTTGCCCATGGATCGCGAAATACAAATTAGAAGAAACGAACATCAAAAAAGATGTCCGTTATTGCAAGATCAAGGCATACGTGAAGCTATGCACATCAAAGAACCCAGAGGAAATCGAATTCCGACCACCGTCTTTCAAGATTAAGTCTAAGAAGTTCAACGAGGAAGACGTGGACTGTTCTCACGTAGCATATGCACCCAAACAACCAAAGCTATGCAGGGCTAGAAGCACAATCGACACATCTGGAAGACAAAGGCCACTGCTATTACCAGGCCTAACATTCCAACAGGCCCGTTCGTCAGTAAGTTACCCAATTGAGCCCACTCCAATTCAGCCCATATTCAGTCCGGCCCAAGATCCAGGCCCATCAATATCTGAAGTGGGCTCCAACACTTCAAACACAATAGTTTTAGAGCCCAATGAACTCGCAAACATAGTGGGCTCAGCGGTAGCACAGGCAATGAAGGCCTCAACATCGGCCCAACCCGAAGAAAAGCCCAAATTCTGATTACCGTTGTTATGCATTTGTAAGGTCACCTGCGGTGCCTAATTCATTAATAATATGAGCCATTCCAATGTTATTATAAGTTCCCAATGCCCTTTTAAGTAAAGCAATCCCAAGACAAATGTTCTATTTTCTGTTTCCTCTTTATTTTAATTGATCTTTGCAAATAAACATATATAAACCCTGAATACCTTTCATTAAATGAATTACATTCAATGGAAATATACAATGCGACTGTTTATGCTATATCGCAAAACAGAAGCAACAGATGAATCCCACACGACAAACATAAATATAGCATTATCCCTAATATTTCCATAACGTCCAGTGGTATTAACTCCCATGTCTTTGAAAGAGGTCACAATACGACTACGACCATTGAACTTCAAGAACCGCTTCAGAGTGAACATAGTGCCAGAAACATTCTCATTAACATACTTCCGCTCCCTGACTAGAACTTTAAATCTGCTTAGTTGATCAACACGAACATGTTGATCCAATCTCGAACCATCTGTATTTGATAATTCACCGAAGACGTCGGAGAAGCTTGGAACACCAGTCGGTACAGGCATACGATCTAAAATAACAAAGATACCAACGTATCCTTCAATATTTTCAACAACAGGGTTCTGATCCTCTCCCATCGTTTGATCAATATTCCGAATTTGAAATCGACCATCCAGATTCATAGACCATACTTTTACACGATTTGTATGTCTGGAATCAACACCTTGACCAAGACTTGGCAAATCAAAATAATCACTGTAATCACTACCATTAACAACACCATCTTTTGGTCTGAGTACCTCGTCCTTAATAGCTCTACTTGGGAAATTACGTTTACCAGAACTGGATACCCCATAATTCCGAAGACGTCTCACACCCCAGTTTTTTAAACATGAATATCGTTTATTACCAAACGTCTTATACCTTTTGTAATTTCCCTTATAAGAGGGAAATATCACAGAAGAACGTTTTTGCCCAACTCGAAACATGTTTCTGCAAACCTTAACGATTAAGTAACTACTTTATAAAGAATAGAGGGAAAACTGTTTGAATTGTATGAACAGTCTCCAGGAAAGTGCTAAATGTGTAGTGGGGTCCACAGTAATCATTATGCAACATATAAGGCCCAGGGCAAGCTCCTCAGTGCACCACATGTCCCACTAACCCGACAAAAGTACACATGTGGGGCCCACAATTCAAATTAAAGGGTACGGAAAAATCGGCCCGCACGGTAATATTATATACGTGCGGGCCCCGGGGAGCGGAAAAAGCAGAAAGAGGAGAGAGAAGGAAGTCCACTACTATATATTGCATACCGTTCCACCATTTGACTAAGCCAAGTTTGAGAGCCATTTTACTCTTCGATTCCACCATTCATAACAGCCGTTAGATCACTTCTCTCTCTAAGATGCCAAGGACACGTGGTCCTCATCCAAACCATTCTTTCTCTTCCAGTGGCCTTCCCGTAATTAATAACAATACTATTCGATACTTTGTCTTATTATGTTCCACCATTCATGACAGCCGTAGGATCTACTTGCTTACATCATACACAAATAAATAAAAGGCTCAGATTAAACCATTACAACAAACAAATAGCCCAGAACAACAAGACTGATTCAACAGTTATAATTTCACACCTCTTCTCAATTTAACTTTTTAAACCAATGGCTCGATTAATATTATTTATCGGAACCCACTTAACAACTTCTATTATCGTGGCATGTATGATAGCTTTAGTCCTTATTTCAGCTCTTCGTTTGCTATTTAAATGGTACCTACTCAGAACAGATGCAAACGAAGTAAACAACATATAGCAACCCGGATTCAAACTCATCCCAATAGTCCCAACATCACTTCAACCCATGGAGATAGAAATCGATCCCGAAGTCGAAGGCTCGTTTCAATCGAGAACCGTAGAAGCACAAGCATCCACACAACTCCAACCAATCCATCTCACATTTCCATCGAAAACGGATCAGGCATGGGCATCAATACTCCACAGACGGCGTATGTCCATGATCGTCGATAGGTGCATAATCGACTACCATCCACAATGTCCAATAAACTCTACCGGGCGAGTTAGAGTATACATCTACGACACACGTCTAGATGGCCCTGATCAAGAACAGGCACAGTACGTGTTCCCAGTCAACTGTCCAATTGAACTCTATTACTATGGAACATCATATGCATCATTACAAGATGATGTTTGCCCATGGATCGCGAAATACAAATTAGAAGAAACGAACATCAAAAAAGATGTCCGTTATTGCAAGATCAAGGCATACGTGAAGCTATGCACATCAAAGAACCCAGAGGAAATCGAATTCCGACCACCGTCTTTCAAGATTAAGTCTAAGAAGTTCAACGAGGAAGACGTGGACTGCTCTCACGTAGCATATGCACCCAAACAACCAAAGCTATGCAGGGCTAGAAGCACAATCGACACATCTGGAAGACAAAGGCCACTGCTATTACCAGGCCTAACATTCCAACAGGCCCGTTCGTCAGTAAGTTACCCAATTGAGCCCACTCCAATTCAGCCCATATTCAGTCCGGCCCAAGATCCAGGCCCATCAATATCTGAAGTGGGCTCCAACACTTCAAACACAATAGTTTTAGAGCCCAATGAACTCGCAAACATAGTGGGCTCAGCGGTAGCACAGGCAATGAAGGCCTCAACATCGGCCCAACCCGAAGAAAAGCCCAAATTCTGATTACCGTTGTTATGCATTTGTAAGGTCACCTGCGGTGCCTAATTCATTAATAATATGAGCCATTCCAATGTTATTATAAGTTCCCAATGCCCTTTTAAGTAAAGCAATCCCAAGACAAATGTTCTATTTTCTGTTTCCTCTTTATTTTAATTGATCTTTGCAAATAAACATATATAAACCCTGAATACCTTTCATTAAATGAATTACATTCAATGGAAATATACAATGCGACTGTTTATGCTATATCGCAAAACAGAAGCAACAGATGAATCCCACACGACAAACATAAATATAGCATTATCCCTAATATTTCCATAACGTCCAGTGGTATTAACTCCCATGTCTTTGAAAGAGGTCACAATACGACTACGACCATTGAACTTCAAGAACCGCTTCAGAGTGAACATAGTGCCAGAAACATTCTCATTAACATACTTCCGCTCCCTGACTAGAACTTTAAATCTGCTTAGTTGATCAACACGAACATGTTGATCCAATCTCGAACCATCTGTATTTGATAATTCACCGAAGACGTCGGAGAAGCTTGGAACACCAGTCGGTACAGGCATACGATCTAAAATAACAAAGATACCAACGTATCCTTCAATATTTTCAACAACAGGGTTCTGATCCTCTCCCATCGTTTGATCAATATTCCGAATTTGAAATCGACCATCCAGATTCATAGACCATACTTTTACACGATTTGTATGTCTGGAATCAACACCTTGACCAAGACTTGGCAAATCAAAATAATCACTGTAATCACTACCATTAACAACACCATCTTTTGGTCTGAGTACCTCGTCCTTAATAGCTCTACTTGGGAAATTACGTTTACCAGAACTGGATACCCCATAATTTCGAAGACGTCTCACACCCCAGTTTTTTAAACTTGAATATCGTTTATTACCAAACGTCTTATACCTTTTGTAATTTCCTTATAAGAGGGAAATATCACAGAAGAACGTTTTTGCCCAACTCGAAACATGTTTCTGCAAACCTTAACGATTAAGTAACTACTTTATAAAGAATAGAGGGAAAACTGTTTGAATTGTATGAACAGTCTCCAAGAAAGTGCTAAATGTGTAGTGGGGTCCACAGTAATCATTATGCAACATATAAGGCCCAGGGCAAGCTCCTCAGTGCACCACATGTCCCACTAACCCGACAAAAGTACACATGTGGGGCCCACAATTCAAATTAAAGGGTACGGAAAAATCGGCCCGCACGGTAATATTATATACGTGCGGGCCCCGGGGAGCGGAAAAAGCAGAAAGAGGAGAGAGAAGGAAGTCCACTACTATATATTGCATACCGTTCCACCATTTGACTAAGCCAAGTTTGAGAGCCATTTTACTCTTCGATTCCACCATTCATAACAGCCGTTAGATCACTTCTCTCTCTAAGATGCCAAGGACACGTGGTCCTCATCCAAACCATTCTTTCTCTTCCAGTGGCCTTCCCGTAATTAATAACAATACTATTCGATACTTTGTCTTATTATGTTCCACCATTCATGACAGCCGTAGGATCTACTTGCTTACATCATACACAAATAAATAAAAGGCTCAGATTAAACCATTACAACAAACAAATAGCCCAGAACAACAAGACTGATTCAACAGTTATAATTTCACACCTCTTCTCAATTTAACTTTTTAAACCAATGGCTCGATTAATATTATTTATCGGAACCCACTTAACAACTTCTATTATCGTGGCATGTATGATAGCTTTAGTCCTTATTTCAGCTCTTCGTTTGCTATTTAAATGGTACCTACTCAGAACAGATGCAAACGAAGTAAACAACATATAGCAACCCGGATTCAAACTCATCCCAATAGTCCCAACATCACTTCAACCCATGGAGATAGAAATCGATCCCGAAGTCGAAGGCTCGTTTCAATCGAGAACCGTAGAAGCACAAGCATCCACACAACTCCAACCAATCCATCTCACATTTCCATCGAAAACGGATCAGGCATGGGCATCAATACTCCACAGACGGCGTATGTCCATGATCGTCGATAGGTGCATAATCGACTACCATCCACAATGTCCAATAAACTCTACCGGGCGAGTTAGAGTATACATCTACGACACACGTCTAGATGGCCCTGATCAAGAACAGGCACAGTACGTGTTCCCAGTCAACTGTCCAATTGAACTCTATTACTATGGAACATCATATGCATCATTACAAGATGATGTTTGCCCATGGATCGCGAAATACAAATTAGAAGAAACGAACATCAAAAAAGATGTCCGTTATTGCAAGATCAAGGCATACGTGAAGCTATGCACATCAAAGAACCCAGAGGAAATCGAATTCCGACCACCGTCTTTCAAGATTAAGTCTAAGAAGTTCAACGAGGAAGACGTGGACTGCTCTCACGTAGCATATGCACCCAAACAACCAAAGCTATGCAGGGCTAGAAGCACAATCGACACATCTGGAAGACAAAGGCCACTGCTATTACCAGGCCTAACATTCCAACAGGCCCGTTCGTCAGTAAGTTACCCAATTGAGCCCACTCCAATTCAGCCCATATTCAGTCCGGCCCAAGATCCAGGCCCATCAATATCTGAAGTGGGCTCCAACACTTCAAACACAATAGTTTTAGAGCCCAATGAACTCGCAAACATAGTGGGCTCAGCGGTAGCACAGGCAATGAAGGCCTCAACATCGGCCCAACCCGAAGAAAAGCCCAAATTCTGATTACCGTTGTTATGCATTTGTAAGGTCACCTGCGGTGCCTAATTCATTAATAATATGAGCCATTCCAATGTTATTATAAGTTCCCAATGCCCTTTTAAGTAAAGCAATCCCAAGACAAATGTTCTATTTTCTGTTTCCTCTTTATTTTAATTGATCTTTGCAAATAAACATATATAAACCCTGAATACCTTTCATTAAATGAATTACATTCAATGGAAATATACAATGCGACTGTTTATGCTATATCGCAAAACAGAAGCAACAGATGAATCCCACACGACAAACATAAATATAGCATTATCCCTAATATTTCCATAACGTCCAGTGGTATTAACTCCCATGTCTTTGAAAGAGGTCACAATACGACTACGACCATTGAACTTCAAGAACCGCTTCAGAGTGAACATAGTGCCAGAAACATTCTCATTAACATACTTCCGCTCCCTGACTAGAACTTTAAATCTGCTTAGTTGATCAACACGAACATGTTGATCCAATCTCGAACCATCTGTATTTGATAATTCACCGAAGACGTCGGAGAAGCTTGGAACACCAGTCGGTACAGGCATACGATCTAAAATAACAAAGATACCAACGTATCCTTCAATATTTTCAACAACAGGGTTCTGATCCTCTCCCATCGTTTGATCAATATTCCGAATTTGAAATCGACCATCCAGATTCATAGACCATACTTTTACACGATTTGTATGTCTGGAATCAACACCTTGACCAAGACTTGGCAAATCAAAATAATCACTGTAATCACTACCATTAACAACACCATCTTTTGGTCTGAGTACCTCGTCCTTAATAGCTCTACTTGGGAAATTACGTTTACCAGAACTGGATACCCCATAATTCCGAAGACGTCTCACACCCCAGTTTTTTAAACCTGAATATCGTTTATTACCAAACGTCTTATACCTTTTGTAATTTCTCTTATAAGAGGGAAATATCACAGAAGAACGTTTTTGCCCAACTCGAAACATGTTTCTGCAAACCTTAACGATTAAGTAACTACTTTATAAAGAATAGAGGGAAAACTGTTTGAATTGTATGAACAGTCTCCAGGAAAGTGCTAAATGTGTAGTGGGGTCCACAGTAATCATTATGCAACATATAAGGCCCAGGGCAAGCTCCTCAGTGCACCACATGTCCCACTAACCCGACAAAAGTACACATGTGGGGCCCACAATTCAAATTAAAGGGTACGGAAAAATCGGCCCGCACGGTAATATTATATACGTGCGGGCCCCGGGGAGCGGAAAAAGCAGAAAGAGGAGAGAGAAGGAAGTCCACTACTATATATTGCATACCGTTCCACCATTTGACTAAGCCAAGTTTGAGAGCCATTTTACTCTTCGATTCCACCATTCATAACAGCCGTTAGATCACTTCTCTCTCTAAGATGCCAAGGACACGTGGTCCTCATCCAAACCATTCTTTCTCTTCCAGTGGCCTTCCCGTAATTAATAACAATACTATTCGATACTTTGTCTTATTATGTTCCACCATTCATGACAGCCGTAGGATCTACTTGCTTACATCATACACAAATAAATAAAAGGCTCAGATTAAACCATTACAACAAACAAATAGCCCAGAACAACAAGACTGATTCAACAGTTATAATTTCACACCTCTTCTCAATTTAACTTTTTAAACCAATGGCTCGATTAATATTCTTCCTCTGACTGGCTCACATCTTTGCCAAAAAAATAAAAAATATTTGACTGTCTCACACTTTTTTGAGAGAGTCATGTTTGTATGTGTAGAAGTGGCAACAAAATGTTCAAAGAATACTTTTTGGTTTGTGAATGGGAATGGTACTATAGCTTCTTGTATTTAATTGCACTGCTTCTGTACTAGGTTATTGAAGATTATATGCCTTTGTGATTACATTAGCAATAGATGTCTTTAGAGCATTATTTTAGATGGTGGGCGCTATTTGCAGCGTACTTCTTGCTACTCGCAGTCGATTAAAACTTTTACCAATTACGGACAAAAATGCCCTCAAGCAGTTTGACCATTATACCCCTAAAACCTCATGTTATTTGACCATTTTACCCTTGAAGAATATTACATAACTCATTACATACAGCCACAAAAAATCATCCCGTTGATTTCCCTCCCTCCCTCCCAGAACGTCTCCCCCTCCCCCATTCAAACTCCATTTTCATCCCTACCCAGCTGCCATCACCCACCAGCAGCCCCTCCCACCAGCAGCCAAGTCTGCCTATCTTCCTCCTCCCCTCTTCCTCCTACATTGTCAATGGAAACCTCGATTGCTTCCTCTCCCTCCATTGATAAACAAGAAATAGTTGACCCATCAATACACCACGATTTGGAGTCGGAAGATCACACAATGGAAGTTGAGAAACAAGTCACAGATGTTGTAATGACGGAGCAAAAATCGCAGCAAGAGGTAAGCCCGCCCTCCATTTTCAATTTCAGAAGCCCTCCATTTTCAATTTCAGTTCTGGCCCGACACAGTTGGACACGCAGTGCCAAAACTTTACTAACTTTTCGGACTCTAATATCTGAATTATGTACAACTATTCGGATATTAATATCCGAATATTGTCAACATTGTTGGACTCTTATATCCGAATTTAGTGTCAGTTTTCATATATTAATTTCTGAATGAAACTGCAAAGAATCCTGCACTTATAGTTGGATACACAGTGCCAAAACTTTACTAACTTTTCGGATTCTAATGCCTGAATTATGTACAACTATTCGGATATTAATATCCAAATATTGCCAATATTGTTGGACTCTTATATCCGAATTTAGTGCCAGTTTTCAGATATTAATATCTGAATAAAACTGCAGAGAATCCTACACTTACCTGGTTTGTCTTTGGGTGTTACAGGGTGACACTTCAACCCTTGGTAGTTATGTAGGGCCATCAACTATACCTACTTCGACTCGTCCTCCATACGATTATACGAAGCATTTTACAACGGAGACGGTAAGTGTTTTTTTGATAGAGTATTTATCTTGTGCAATCTTATGTTACGGGTTATAATTTTTTGTTATGTGTGTGTAGGTTTTTCCATCCGATGAAGCGTTGGTAGATTGGATAAGATGCACTGGTAAACAACACGGGTTTATCATTGTGATTATGGGTTCTGAGAAATGTATTAAGAATCGCACACCTAGGATGAGATTTTCATGTGAAAGAAGTGGTAAGTATAGGCCGTATGTAAAGAAGGTTGATGGGAAGGAGGTAGCTGTAAAGAAGAGAGTGCGGTCCACGGGCACCAAAAAATGTGAATGCCCATTTGAATTGAAAGCTGTAAAGGGCAATGATGGTTGGACTGTCTCTGTCCACAAAGGCACCCACAACCATCCTCCAGCGGTGTACTTGGAGGGCCATTCGTATGCCGGGAGGTTGTCGGCAGAGCAAACTAGCACGGTGGTTAATTTGTCAATCGCTTTGGTGAAACCCAGAGAAATCCTAACCCTTTTGAAGGTTCAAGATCCTGAGAATGTAACGTCTATCAAAACCGTGTACAATGTACGACAAAAGTACCGAGTGATAGAGACTAGAATGGTGTCATGCTATCATAGTTTTCATTCTGTTCGGAAATTAGAATCCAATTGAAGGTATACAAATCAGATATTAAAGTCCGAACATTGGTATAAATTTCGGATATTTGTTTCGGAAATTATTGATCCAATTCGAACATTAGTATCCGAATGGTGTCATGCTATCTCATAGTTTTCATTCTGTTCGGAAATTAGAATCCAATTAAAGGTGTGCAAATCAGATATTAAACTCTGAACATGGGTATAATTTTCAGATATTTGGTTCCGAAATTATTGATCCACTTCGAACATTAGTAACCGATTGGTGTTATTCTATTTGATAGTTCTGTTTCTGTTCGGAAATTAAAATCCAAGTACTGGTATATAAATCAGAAAATAAAGTCCAAAACTTGTTATATATTTCGGATATTTATTTCCGAATTTAATCCTCTCCGAATGAATGGGCTGTAATAGACGAAAAAGAGTGCGGATATTAAAAGGGGAATTTCAAAATCAACTCCCTTATTTGTTATTGGTTAAAATGGGATGTAAATTGTGGGTATCGAGCAGTAGTAGTTGGGTTGGGTCATGAAGAAAATGAATGGATAAACATTAGGAAGATATTGTTCATGGAATTGGAACATTATTTTTCCCTTTATGAGGGGACATGCGGCGATAAAGAATTGGCAGAAGAGTTGCGCTATAAATTGAACTTCTATCGAAGTCCCGCTCCAAAGGATAGGTGGATGATCATGCCTGAAATGGGTCACCTCATAGCATCTGTTTTTCAAGCGGTGGTTGTCTTCTTATCGAATCATCAATGTCTTACGTTCCTCCCACTACGATATCCGCCCCCTCCCCCTGAGAGTCGACGTTTGATTGCGCTCGGATACGTTAACGGCGATCACTTTGTAACGGTACATTTGCGACCAAATTCCCCCATCCCGCCTATTGCAAGGAATTGGTATATACATCACTACTCATTCGCGGATGGATGAGATACACAATATTCAAACAAGATCGAAAAGTTTAAAAACATAGTGGGGAACCATGTGGCAACGACGGACATAATCGAACTAGACTAGGTTGGCTCGAAGGACTTTTATGTAAAATTTTAGTTCATAGAATCTTATTGTCAAATATGAAATTCATGCAAACCCTTGTTTTCGATAGTGTTCTATGTTTGTCTAGAGCATTGTCGGTTCGTACGGCACTCCTCAATTATGTTAAATCATAGAGTGTCCAAAATAATTAAGTCATAGAACACCAAGAATGATTCAAACCATAAACCATGGCCATAAAGTCCATCATAAATAAGTCATAGAACACCAAGAATGATTCAAACCATAAACCATGGCCATAAAGTGTCCAACATAAATACAAGGCCATAAAAGTCCATCAAAAACAAGTCATAGAACACCAACTCTCAAGTACGGTCACGGCGCCGGCACCTAGTGTAATGACTCAAGTAATGATCCGAACTAGGGCCTGCTATGCTCGCTTCAGGAGCCTCCGGTCCCCTCAAAGTCCTCCGCACTTCAACAAGTGCTTGTCGTAGTTCATACAGGCAAGTTGAAGTCGTAGCCCTAGTCCCACCCAAAACACTGTCCAAAATGGCCAAAGCCGCTGCATTGCGCTCTTCTGCACTCTCAGTATACGGCACCTCTACGGGGCGGGGTGAGACCCTGAAGTGGGAGACCGTCAAAAACCAAGGAAGGTAGTCGGGGTGTGACTCCCACGGGACTCTAGGATGAATCGGAACTCGTTTCTCCACATTCATTACATGATCACGCCAATTTTCCCATTGACCAAATGTGTACGCGTAGACCACACTGTACGAATGACTATTAACGCCTATACTACCTCGCAACGGGACTAACGGAGGCCCAGGGACCAACTGAACCATGCCGAACTGCCTCAATACTCTATCAGGACGGCCATGGCACGAATGCAGCCCGTGTAAAAAACAACATCTGCGACTACTTCCCTGCAATCTGTGTATGGGTCAAAAACCACCTGCCAAAACAAAACCACGTTAGAAAACATAATTTCGTATTTTATCAACCATTCAAACTCAACATGATTGTTTGTTGTAACTTTATTCTCCGCAACATCCGCCTCCACACCAAGACACCTCTGTACCATTGCCAAACACTCCTCCCTCGTCTTCTTCACTGCATGCACCGCTAACCCCTCCACTTGAAGACCAACAAGCTGCGGCACGTCATCCAGTGTAATAGTCATCTCCCCAAATCGAAAGTGAAAGCTATTTGTCTCCGGATGCCACCTCTCCACAAAGGCAGACAGTAATACTTTGTTGCAGTATGAAGAAATAATCTGAGAAAGTGGAAACAACCCTGAACTTCTGACCCTCATAAGTAACCTCTCATTTGCCTCCGCTATTGACCACTTCTTCAAATTACGTCCGTGCGAGTGCAGTTTCAACAACGGTCGCTCTTTACCGTTCCAAATATCAACAGCAACATGGTTCCTAAAATCCACTAACAAACTCCGATCTTGTGGACCAACTGCCTCATCGTCTACCTTATCTTGCCTCGCCTGACGCCCTCTCCCTCGTCCTCTCCCCCGTTCTCTGGCTTGTGTCGTTTCCTGTATATATTGCAAACAATAGTTTAGTCTAATAAATGAATTATAAATGAAACATAAACAAAAAAATTCTAGACTAGTAGTAGCAGTACTAGTAGTTCAGTGAAATATATCTATCCAATTCAAAGCTAGAAACACAGAATCGTATTCTAACTTTCATGTACCTCGTCCTCCTGTTGATCAGACTCACGCTCATTCTCCCGTACATCAACATGTAGCTCATCCTCACAAATTTCAGCATGTGCCTCATCCTCCCCTACATTAGCATGTGGCTCATCCTCCCGTACATTATCATGTGCCTCATCCTCGCGTAGAACAACATGTGGCTCATCCTCCTGTACCTCCGAATGTATCTCAACCTCCACATCCTTCTCTACCTGAGCATGTTGCTCAACCTCCACATTGTAGAGACCCGTAAAATTTTTGTTTTTATTTTTAATTATTGAAAAGTTTATTAATTGGCTAATTATGAGAATATAGTTTGTTTGGTGGATATTTGAATTAGGGAGTGAAGTGGAAGAATAGAAGGTTGAGGGAGTGAATGTGTAATTTCTAGATATGGGACTATATAAGGTGTGTGTGTGCAAAGTAGGAGAGCATTTATCCCCTTTCTCCATTTTCTCTCATCCGGCCTCCTCTCTCTCCCTCACGCCGATCTCTCTCTCTATCTTGCTCTCTCTCAAAAACTCACCCAAATACCTCAAACACCTTAAGAACCCACCCTCATTTCACCTCCTCTACGCAACTCCGGGCTCGTATCGTGTTGGGTGAGGCTCGGGAGAAAGATCTCGGTTGATTTCCAAAGATTCGGAGCTAGGGCTCGTTCGAGTTTCTTGGGTCTCGTTCCTTGAATCGAGGTAGGGATTTCTTGCACTTGTTGTGTGTTTATATGTTGATTATGCACCTTGATCGTGCCTTAGAATGTTGGTTATTGTTGGGTTGTGTTTTCTGAAAATCTGCAGAAAATCTGCTCGAAACCTCTCCGTATCGATACGGGATTCTTGCCGTATCGATACCCAGTTAAAACAGGATGGACTTGGCTGATTTGCATCCTGTATCGATACAGCTATTTTGGCTGTATCGATACCAGATGCTTATGGGCAGTTTCTCAGCATTTGTTTCGTACTTCATTCCTTTGGCCCCCGATCACTTCCAAACCCGTTTGGACACCTCCAAACCTATTTCTAGCATGCCTAAATGAATTCCTTTGGTTTACTTAAATTATCTTCGTCTCATTGGCTTTTCGTTGTATAGAAAGGGTAGCGTCTTACTAGACAAACTTAATCAAGCGTATTTGTGGGATTGGTGGTGCTTGAGAGTCTTTGTGGCCTGAGGTGAAACATGCTATAGGTATGTTAGGTGCTATGACTAGACGTAGTGAATGGTAGGAAGAGAATGCATATTGCAGAGAGGTTATTGCGTATTATTGGATATGAGGTATAACGTGGGGCGCTTGTGATCAATAGGGTAATCAATATCTTCGTGCTTCGTCTCGAATGTTCATCCTAGGTTTCTTTGGCATTCGTTCTATAGGCTCTTGTTTATAACCTAGCCGGTGGTGTGTCGTAGAGTTGTTATAAGTTCGGTACGAGGCATAGGGCGTCGTAATAAGCTTAGAGGAATAACGTGAACTTAAGACATTTATTATCATATAATAGAACATGGTTATTAGTTGTAATACCTTGAATGACGATGAATGAAAGATTGTGACTTGGAAAAGTGTTGTTATCCTATAATTCGAATTGATAATGTATATGCGTTGTGTGAGATGTGAATGTTGAACTGAGGGTCCTGCAACGCAAGGTGTGGTAATGCGGAGACTCTAGAGGGCCCGTAACGCAAGGTGTGGTAATGCGGAAACCCAGGAGGAGAGAATTCACTGTAACGCAAGGTGTGGTAATACAGTTGAATGTCTCATATGATGAATGCAGTCGTAATTGACTTATTGAAGTTTAAGTTGTTGTTTGGGCTATGAGCTGCTTGATATTGTAACTGTTGAAAAGAGAAGATAAACAATGGATTCCATCAAAGTTTTTGAAAGAAAGGAACTTGGTTTTGAAAAAGGGATTTTTATGAAAAATCCTCCGGTATTCCTGAGAGAATCAACGGTTCCGGTATTTGGGCACAAATCAACGGATTCCGGTATTCAAGAGAATCAACGGAGCTCGACCCGCGGAGGTCGAGAGTATTTCTCAAAATTATTTCGGAAACCCAACGGGAGTGTTTTCTTTTCATGAAAAGAGGCTCGATGGCAATGGCATTGAATAATAAGACTGTTCGTGGCATTCGTTTAAGTAGTTATAAAAGGGTTGAGAAGTCGTCGTGGTTATTCAGAATGATATGAGCTTAATGTTGCTTCGAGATGACGTACGAATGGTTAGGGATGTCTTAAGAAGCATAGGATCCCATAGTCGTAGCTTGTTGATTCTTTATGGTGCCCCTGTGTCTCTTTTGTTTGTTAGTGGAGATCATTCATTCTCATCGCATAAATCGTCACATTTTCATACAGCTTGTGCATAGAATTCTCTACGGGGCACGTGTTTGCTCAACCTACCATTTCAGGTTCATTGCAGGTCATGGTCATGGAAAGTTCGGAGTGCAGGCGGGCATTATCAAGTAAAGCTATTTTGATGAATACCTTGTTATTCTTGTAAAGTGAAAATCTTGTTATGGTTTTGTAATTTGGAAGATTGTATTTGTAGACCAGTTGAAGAATTGGAAACTGTAATGTATTTTGGGGTAATGTAAACACGATTGTGAGAGTTCTGTATTTCAAATGTTATTATTATTTATGTTCAAAATCGAGGGCGTGACAAATTGGTATCAGAGCGACTAGGTTTGAATACCTAGAGACCGTGGGGAGACTTTTAGTCTCATGGGTTCAAAAATCACTGCATCTTTTTATGAAACCACATGTGTGATTGCATGAGTGACATTAGTCCATCGATGTATCATTGCATAAGTATTGTGGTAGAGTGGTGTATAGTTGTTAACCTCATGTTGGAAAGGTTGGAGCCTTGCATTTGATAGTGATGTGATTAATGCTGATGATCCTCTTTCTTATGTTTTTTTTTTAGTAGGATGTTTTCGAGACGTGAAGTTAGGTGGGGTGAGACCGGGGATCAGGATAACCTTGGTTGTAGTGTGTGCGGGGAGAATGAGGCGAGTCAGTATACTAGGGATGAGATTATGTTTCCTGAGATCGTTGAGTGCGCGAAGGGTGTTGAGATTCTGGAGGGTGTACAAGGCGGTGTGAATGTGGGGGAAGCTAGGCATCGAGTCGTTAGCGTGAGATCATCTTTTGAGGGTGTTGAAAGTTTAGGAAGCAAGAAACCAGAGGAACTAGATCAGTCTACGCAGGGCCAGCGAGGCCTCACACTACCATTTCATTTAGAAACTTCGGGAGTTCTCCTTAAGTGTCAGATTGTGTGTCACCGATGTGGTCAGCCTGGTCATATTCGTTCTCAATGCCAAAGGGCTCAAAGATCTTGTTTTACTTGCGGGGAATTTGGCCATCTCGCGAGGAATTGTCCTCAGAAGAAGAGAATGCAAGAAGAGTCAGGCTTAGTACAGCAGCCAGGAATTCGACAAATCGCTATCCAGCCACAACCCCAGAACGCACAAAGACTACCAACCGCTAGCGTAAGTACGTCGCCAGGGAATGTCAAAAGTCAAGGGAGGAAAAGACAAAGGGAATCAAGTCAGCTATCACAGAATCAGATTCGTTTTGGGCTACCTACTTTATCCGGGAATCAGAGAGTCTCACAGCTCGATAAGCATTGTTATATTTGCCGCAAGCCTGGCCATTTTGCGAGAAATTGTCCTCGGGGATCTGGAGCACATGGTGAGTCGAGTTCAATGCAGCCGTACAAGCGTACACCAAATCGACAACAGATGCAGTTCCGTAGTTAAACTACCACCTCCTACTACTCTCTAGCTCTTAGAAACGTCACTTGTTTGAGGTGTCACCTTTTCCAAATTGTTCTACTCCTTCGTTGCAATGCTTTTGATTCGGAAACACTTCACCCATTGTGGACACCATTCTTTTTCGTGTTTGGAATCAAAGGTAAGAAATCTTAGTCCATGCGTGTCGAGAGACATTGATAGATCACATTTGTTGAAGATTAGGGGTTAATCGTTCCTTATGGAAGTGTTGTCTTTGACTTCTTTGATTTGCGTGTGGCGAGGATAGATGTGATTTGGGAAGAGGTTGATTGTATCCATGGTAGTAGTTGGTATTTCAAAAGCGAACCCGTAAGCGTTGTTTCTTTAAGTACTCTATTTCGTTGGCCAAATTGAAAATTTTGATTAGAGTTGTATCGTAATTAGTTTTTCGTGAAGTTCGTCGTACCATTAAACAGTTATAGCTCTTGGTAACTGCTTCCGGTATCCCATACGAAGTTTTATTCTGACATTTTTCTGCTTGATATAAGTTTTATTTGGTAGGTTGAGATCCCTCTGTGGCACTATCAGTTTGATCGTCTGTTACAGTTGGTCTGCGCAAGTTCTCGTATTGCAGTTTTAGTCCATTGAGCCCAATCTCTGGTCACATACCTTTTGGCATACAAATTTGTTGGAATCGTTAAACTCAGACTTGTTACTATTATTGCTCGTATCCACCTTGTATCTGTTTGTCAGCCTAGAGCTATTTAGTTGGTTTGAGTTTCCTTGTTGCACCTACCAATTTATTTGTTGGAATGTATCATCCTGCACAAATTCTTATGTCAAAATTTGAGCCAAATCTTGTGGTGGCATATCTCTCGAAATCCCTTTATTGGTTCTGTTCAGTTTGAAACCACTGGTGATAGTTGTCTTCGGTGCTATTCGATTCGGTAGTGGTTCCTCAACTCGAGAGGCATATGATGGTTCAATCTGTGACACTCAGTTTCACTTTGTTCGAAGTATGGCTCGAATCTGGTATTGAACAAATTTTCAACCTAGAAGGGCTTAATCACTGGAGATCTATCTCATCATTTTGTGTTTGTCCCCAGTAAAGTTATGATCGATTGTTTTAAGATTGCCTCGGATTATCATGAGTTGTTCGACAAGTTTGTTATCTGACCATTCTAAAGATCTCATGTGTCCTTTAGATTCGGGTACCTTACTATCGTTCTCGTATACTTGATAAGTTTTGTTTGAGTTTTGGAGTTCGCTTGACTCGTTTAAGATAATCAGGATTATGTTGACTGTTATCGTCACTTGTAGTCACTCGAGATGGGAAGATTCACGTATTTCGTAGAGAATCGCCGCATTGAAGCTCGTATCATCTTAAGAAGAAAAGGAAGCGTTCACCACTAGAAAGAGAGATTAGGTATTGGATACGGTACGTGTCTTTCGGATAACCAGGCGACAACCGATGAAATCCAGTTAGAAGAGGCGCTTGATCACCGCTCCTTCTAGATGGAGGTCTCGGGAAGTCAATTGGGATATCGGGTCGTATTTAGAGGTAAGATTGAAGTGCCGAGATAGATGATCGTATGTAGAGATAAGTACCGTTTGGAAGTGCCGCCGTGGACTTTTGGGCATTTGTGATGCATAATATATATCAGTGTTAAGGATGTATGAGCCGAATCCATTGCATGAGTTGGAACGTTCGAACTTGAATTAGAAGCTGATGTGTCCCATGGTGAAAATCTGATACGTGTCCAAAATTTGCGTAGTCAAGTGTTGAGAGGTAAGTCAATGCCGTTAGCGCGAGTTTACATGAGAAAGAGAGGGCGAAGTTAGACAGATGTATTCATATTTGTTGTGCCTTGATTGATGTAAATCTTTGATATGTATTTGATGGCTACTGAATTGTTGTGTGGTGGATAGTGACACGATTGGAGTATGTTGATACGTTGATTGGTAGGATAGAACTCGGTTTATTAAATTTCGAGGACGAAATTTCTTTAAGGAGGGTAGGTTGTAGAGACCCGTAAAATTTTTGTTTTTATTTTTAATTATTGAAAAGTTTATTAATTGGCTAATTATGAGAATATAGTTTGTTTGGTGGATATTTGAATTAGGGAGTGAAGTGGAAGAATAGAAGGTTGAGGGAGTGAATGTGTAATTTCTAGATATGGGACTATATAAGGTGTGTGTGTGCAAAGTAGGAGAGCATTTATCCCCTTTCTCCATTTTCTCTCATCCGGCCTCCTCTCTCTCCCTCACGCCGATCTCTCTCTCTATCTTGCTCTCTCTCAAAAACTCACCCAAATACCTCAAACACCTTAAGAACCCACCCTCATTTCACCTCCTCTACGCAACTCCGGGCTCGTATCGTGTTGGGTGAGGCTCGGGAGAAAGATCTCGGTTGATTTCCAAAGATTCGGAGCTAGGGCTCGTTCGAGTTTCTTGGGTCTCGTTCCTTGAATCGAGGTAGGGATTTCTTGCACTTGTTGTGTGTTTATATGTTGATTATGCACCTTGATCGTGCCTTAGAATGTTGGTTATTGTTGGGTTGTGTTTTCTGAAAATCTGCAGAAAATCTGCTCGAAACCTCTCCGTATCGATACGGGATTCTTGCCGTATCGATACCCAGTTAAAACAGGATGGACTTGGCTGATTTGCATCCTGTATCGATACAGCTATTTTGGCTGTATCGATACCAGATGCTTATGGGCAGTTTCTCAGCATTTGTTTTGTACTTCATTCCTTTGGCCCCGATCACTTCCAAACCCGTTTGGACACCTCCAAACCTATTTCTAGCATGCCTAAATGAATTCCTTTGGTTTACTTAAATTATCTTCGTCTCATTGGCTTTTCGTTGTATAGAAAGGGTAGCGTCTTACTAGACAAACTTAATCAAGCGTATTTGTGGGATTGGTGGTGCTTGAGAGTCTTTGTGGCCTGAGGTGAAACATGCTATAGGTATGTTAGGTGCTATGACTAGACGTAGTGAATGGTAGGAAGAGAATGCATATTGCAGAGAGGTTATTGCGTATTATTGGATATGAGGTATAACGTGGGGCGCTTGTGATCAATAGGGTAATCAATATCTTCGTGCTTCGTCTCGAATGTTCATCCTAGGTTTCTTTGGCATTCGTTCTATAGGCTCTTGTTTATAACCTAGCCGGTGGTGTGTCGTAGAGTTGTTATAAGTTCGGTACGAGGCATAGGGCGTCGTAATAAGCTTAGAGGAATAACGTGAACTTAAGACATTTATTATCATATAATAGAACATGGTTATTAGTTGTAATACCTTGAATGACGATGAATGAAAGATTGTGACTTGGAAAAGTGTTGTTATCCTATAATTCGAATTGATAATGTATATGCGTTGTGTGAGATGTGAATGTTGAACTGAGGGTCCTGCAACGCAAGGTGTGGTAATGCGGAGACTCTAGAGGGCCCGTAACGCAAGGTGTGGTAATGCGGAAACCCAGGAGTAGAGAATTCACTGTAACGCAAGGTGTGGTAATACAGTTGAATGTCTCATATGATGAATGCAGTCGTAATTGACTTATTGAAGTTTAAGTTGTTGTTTGGGCTATGAGCTGCTTGATATTGTAACTGTTGAAAAGAGAAGATAAACAATGGATTCCATCAAAGTTTTTGAAAGAAAGGAACTTGGTTTTGAAAAAGGGATTTTTATGAAAAATCCTCCGGTATTCCTGAGAGAATCAACGGTTCCGGTATTTGGGCACAAATCAACGGATTCCGGTATTCAAGAGAATCAACGGAGCTCGACCCGCGGAGGTCGAGAGTATTTCTCAAAATTATTTCGGAAACCCAACGGGAGTGTTTTCTTTTCATGAAAAGAGGCTCGATGGCAATGGCATTGAATAATAAGACTGTTCGTGGCATTCGTTTAAGTAGTTATAAAAGGGTTGAGAAGTCGTCGTGGTTATTCGGAATGATATGAGCTTAATGTTGCTTCGAGATGACGTACGAATGGTTAGGGATGTCTTAAGAAGCATAGGATCCCATAGTCGTAGCTTGTTGATTCTTTATGGTGCCCCTGTGTCTCTTTTGTTTGTTAGTGGAGATCATTCATTCTCATCGCATAAATCGTCACATTTTCATACAGCTTGTGCATAGAATTCTCTACTGGGCACGTGTTTGCTCAACCTACCATTTCAGGTTCATTGCAGGTCATGGTCATGGAAAGTTCGGAGTGCAGGCGGGCATTATCAAGTAAAGCTATTTTGATGAATACCTTGTTATTCTTGTAAAGTGAAAATCTTGTTATGGTTTTGTAATTTGGAAGATTGTATTTGTAGACCAGTTGAAGAATTGGAAACTGTAATGTATTTTGGGGTAATGTAAACACGATTGTGAGAGTTCTGTATTTCAAATGTTATTATTATTTATGTTCAAAATCGAGGGCGTGACACACATCCTCCTCTACCTCCGAATGTACCTCAACCTCTTGCCTCTGCCCTTGTACTCGTCTTTTGCCTCGTTTCCTTTCCAAAGTTAAAGTTTGCTCAGCCTTCCTCTTCCTTGCAGAAACGGTAGGAGGAACTCGTTTCATTTCCTGTAAATTGCAAACAATACGTTAGAACCGTAGTTGTCAAAATCGTACGATTTACGAAAAAACGTACGAATCTATACATGAATCAAGGTTTATCACATTATTGCATTTGACTAATATGAAACCATATGCAAAACTATAGTATTTTCCTACTAGGTACTAGAGTCTACCTCACGATGTTGCTCAACCACCACATCCTCCTCACCCCCAACCTCTTGCCTCTGCCCTCATCCTCGTGTTTTGGCTCGTTTACTTTCCAAAGTTAAAGCTTGCTCAGCCTTCCTCTTCCTTGCAGAAATGGTAGGAGGAACTCGTGTCATTGTATTTCTTGTACATTGCAAACAATACATTAGTCTAACGCTTGAATTAAAGGTAGGTGAATCGGATACTAATTTCTGAATAAAGATACATAAATCGGTGTCACACCCCGCGTCTATAAACACCCAAAACGAAGTTTAACAAAGAATAAACTACCATGTCAAGTAATACCAACGACAGGCCACATAAACCTTGGCTATAGAATTATATCAGAGTTAAGAACCACAAATTTATAAGATCAACGAATTAAAGGTAGTTAAGACCTTCCTGACAAATTTTTCGATGATTCCATCCAATGTTCTGAATACCGTTTCGGACAGGGTACCGATTTTCTTACAGGTACGGTATGTACCGGTACCGGTCAAGTATCGGGTACCGTTTCGAATTTACCGCAATTACAATATCTATAATAATTATATATAATTATAACTCAAAAAAATTTCCCTTTTTTGTTAACGGCACTTCCTTGCAAATGTATTTTTTGTGAAAAATACACTTGTAAGGGAGTGCCATTGACAAAAAAATTGGAGTGGCAAAATCATTTCCTTAAACCAAACCAGCTGGCAGCAAACAAAGCTATTCCCCCATCCCCTCTCTCTCTCTCTCTTACTTTACTCTTTCTTCTTCTCAACCCACGACTCCAAAAAACCAGAAAACAAAAGGCAACCCTGGTGTTCTCATCGGAGAATCGGACCCATCGAGCCCAAAAGGATCGAAAAGCTCAAAACCCACAAATCAACAAATCAATTTCAGTCCAAAACCCAACTGCTCCGGCAACGGTAATGTTCTGTCCAAATCGATTCAGTCCAAATTCGGTCTGTATTGATTTCAGTCCAAAACCCAATCGATTTCAGTCCAGATCTGTTCCGGCTCCGGCGACGGTAACTGTGGGTTGACCTCCCTCTCTCTCTTGTTGCGACTGAGAAACCCAGTTTAGCAAAATACCGGACGAAAATCCCGGTAACAACATCTCGGCCGAGATTTGCCCGGTACGCCGGAATCGTCTGAGAACAGCCGGAAAGTTGGACGAGACGGAAATGGAGGTCAAGGTTACCGGATTTGTGCTAAAACAGAACGTACCGGCCGGTACGGAACGGTATCTATAACTCTAATTCCATCGCCAAAACAACACCAACTTAACAATCTTTAAGACTCGAAAGGACCCATAACCAATAAACTTGTCTAAGTATAACAAATTTGATGAAAAACGCAGCTTTGGATGTTGCCCAGATTTTTCAAAATTTCTCAACATCAATAGTAGTAAGCAACTTCAAAATTCTACAAGTTCATGCTCATAATCCATCTATATACCAACTAACATGCATCAATCTTGGGTTTCCATAATCAAAATCATATTATCCATACCAATGAACAATATTTGAGAATTTAAGATGAATTAGGTATAAAATCACCATGTAAGCACTATAGAACCCTAATTCTTAAATCTCTTCCATGTAGGTTGATTCTATATGCATATATTCATCAATACTCATAGTTTAAGGAAGATTTCTTACCACAAGAAGAGAAATTTTCAGATTACATGTCAAACTCCAAGAGATTACTTCAAGTTCTTCAAACCAAACTAGGGTTTTCCTATTCTTTTTCAATGGAGAAGAAAGAACTCCAAGTGGGGTAATGTTATGAATGTTTATGGGTTCTCACAATCGGATTCTAATGACTGAAATTGAGGGGACAAATCGGACTCTAATGTCCGAATGGGGTGAAATACTTTGGATATTAAAATTCGAATGAGGCAAAACATTTTAGATATTAAATTCCGAATGACCTTACCTTACAAATTCAGCTACATATTAAAATTCGAAAATTTTGTCAATCATTCCTGGACAATGTCAATGGTTCGTGTCATTGTCTAATCGGTTCACATTATATGATGAAAACGTCTAGAGTGAAAAACTTACGGAAACCGATTACAGAATTAGGGTAAAATACATACACGACTCGGGTAAAATTTAAAATCCGAATGGGGTCAAATATTTCGGATATTAAAATCCGAATGAGGCAAAAAATTTCAAATATTACATTCTGAATGAGCTATGCTAATAAATTCAGCTACTGCTGTAATACATAGGGGCCAATCGGCCAATTGGATACTAAAATCCGAATGAGACAATAAATTTCAGATCTTAAAATCCGAATAGGGGGCAAACAATCAGACTTTAATATCCGAAACTGTGGAAAACAATCGGACTCTAATGTTCGATCAAATCTGAAATATACGAAATAGCAACGTACTTACTGTGGGGTTTCTCAAAAAAATTCAAACAAATCGAACAAAAATAAAAAACCCGCGAAATAACAAGATTCAAAATTTTATCGATGTTCAACTTCGAAATAGTTGGTGATGCCGGTGTGTTGTGCTTTCTTCTCACACCTCCTTCGCCTCAAAGTTGTACTGCTATTATGGTGTGGTGAGAGTGGTGCTGTGGTGGTTGTTGTGACAGATGGAGGAGAACAAGAAACGGGGCAAGAGGAGAAGAAGAAACGGGGGGGAGAGAGAGAGAGAGAGAGAGAGACGGGAGGTGGGGGTTGGTGGTGGCGGTAATGGTGGGTAGGTAGGTGGTGGCGGTGGTGGTACTGGACTGGTGTGAGAGAGAGAGAGACGGGAGCTGTGGACTGGAGCGAAAGTTATAGAAGAAAACCTAGAAAAGGGAAATGGAACGAACGGACTGGACTGGAGCTGGGTTGTATGTTTAGGTATGTTTATTGTATAGAAGGGCAAAAAGGGAAATTCAGGGATAATTTGTTGGCTGTAAGTAGCAGATTCTTATAAGGTGGTGGTTTGTAGGTAGCAATCGATTGCGAGTAGCACAAACTGGGCTGCGAATAGCGGCCACCTTCTGAAATGACATTGAGCTTGTTTACTTTTGAAACTACTGTTAAGATTCTCTCATTCCGTTAAATCCACACTAACGCTGCTAGTTTTTTGCTTCTAAATTACTAAAAATGCCCTCAAATATAGTTAAATTAAAAAATAAAGTCTTTTTGTTCTATTTTTTCTAATTGGTGCTTTTAATGTTAAATTACAACTAAATAAATATATTTGACCAAAATAAATAAATATATTTGGTCAAACTTTAACAAGTACTAATACATCTTTTATTTTAATAATCATTATTTTTATAAAGTTAGGGATATGATTTTGCCACTCCCTTTTTTTGTTAATGCCACTCCCCTGCAAGTGTATTTTTACACCAAAAATACACATACAGGGGAGTGGTGTTAACAAAAAAGTGAGTGGCAAAATCAGCAGCCTAAAGTTAATGCTTTTTTCATCTTGTATCCCATATTGTCTATAAAGTTGATGCTTTGTATTTTATTCATCACATCTAGAAACAAAAAAAAAATCTTGATTTTTACTTTTTTGTAAAGAATGAAGTCAACGCATCTTTTCTTTCAATTATTTTATGTTCGTAAGTTAGTTTTTTTCTTTGACTTGTTATTTAATATTTAAGAAAATTATTAGTATTATTCAAATTCGACAAAAGTTTGTATAATTGGGTCTAATTTAATGTTGACATTATCTTATATAACCAACATATTGTTACTTTTAATATTTGAAACTCCAATTAAAGTACAAAAGATAAGAAAAGACTTGATTGTTTATTTTAATAATATTCATGGGCATTTCAGTCAATTAATAACAAAACTAACGTTGTTAGTGTGGATTTAAGGGAATGAGAAAGTCTTAACAATAGTTCGTAAAGTAAGGGAGGTCAGTGCAATTATCAGAAACTTAGGGGAGGTCGTGAAATGGCGAAAGGAATATCCTCATTGAAGTGTAAAGAACATAAAAACATCTCTTTCCAAGTATGAGTCAAGACAAATGAAAAGGAGAGACATTGGACAATACTTGTTAGGTCAATGTAATTACACTAGGAACCAATGCCTATTGGAGGAAGTTTATACTCCAGATTGTATAGCATCAATCGAAATATACTTTTTGTGACGGTAAAATTCTATGTGGCGATGGCCTAAAATTCTATTTGATTGTATAATCGTAGAGTAGTATAGTCAAATACTCAAAAACAATCCATAACACCAGATTGTACAGAATAGATCGAGATATGCTATATGTGATGGTAAAATTCAATGTGGTGATGGCCTACAATCTAATTGACTGGTTGGTTGTTAAATCATAGATTAGCAGTCAAATCCTCAAAAGAATCCATAAGTATTCGATTCTCATAATCCTCGATAGCTCGTTATTCAAGTATAAAACAAAACATAAGTGGGGAGCCATAATTCGACTTGCAGGCGCATCACGCGTGTGCCCCGGCCTCTAATTCTTATAATGTGTGTACGTTCTCTCCTATCTCTCTCTATGTGTTTTTCAAATGAGCGAATTATCGAATTCATCTTAATCGATGACAACATTACAGGGAATCTACATCTTAAAAGCAAATTAGTTAATAAAGACATAAAAAGGAAAAGTAAACGGTCAAAAATTAGTGCAATGAAATAATGACCATCTTTGAGTACCATGTTTGGGGTACCATATGACAAATGAAGCATATTCTGCCATACATTGGTGATACAAAACATAGTACTCAAAGTTGGTCACCAAAGTAATATTCAAGGGCATTCAATCAATTAATAACAAAACTAACGTTGTCAGTGTGGATTTAAGGGAATGAGAAAATCTGAACAATAGTTTGTAAAGTAAGGGAGGTCAGTGCAATTATCATAACCTCAAGGGAGGTCGTGAAATGGTGAAAGGAATATCCTCATTTGAAGTGTAAAGAACATAAAAAAATCGCTTTCCAAGTACGAGTCAAGACAAATGAAAAGGAGAGACATTGGACAATACTTGTTAGGTCAATGTAATTACATTAGGAACCAATGCCTATTGGAGGAAGTTTATACTCCAGATTGTATAGCATCCATGGAAATATACTTTTTGTGACGGTAAAATTCTATGTGGCGATGGCCTAAAATTCTATTTGATTGTATAATCGTAGAGTCGTAGTCAAATACCCAAAAGAATCCATAACACCAGATTGTACAGGATAGATCGATATATGCTATATGTGATGGTAAAATTCAATGTGGTGATGGCCTACAATCTGATTGACTGGTTGGTTGTGATTTGTTAAATCGCAGATTAGCAGTCAAATCCTCAAAAGAATCCATTAGTATTCGATTCTCATCATCCTCGATCGCTTATTATTCAAGTATCAAACAAACCATAAGCGGGGAGCCATAATTCGACTTGCACGCGTATCTCGTGTACCCCGGCCTCTAGCTCTTATAACGTGTGTTCTCTCCTATCTCTCCCTACGTGTTTTTCAAATGACCGAATTATCGAATTCATCTTAATCGATGACAACATTATAGGGAATCTACATCTTAAAAGCAAATTAGTTAATAAAGACAGAAAAAGGAAAAGTATTGCACTATAACGAAAGCGGTCAAAATTTTGTGCAATAAAATAATGACCATATGTAAGTACCATGTTTGGGGTACCATATGACAAATGAAGCATATTCTACTAATACATTGGTGATACAAAACATAGTACTCAAAGTTGGTCACCAAAGTATTATTGCAAAAATGACCGCCATTACTATTTATTCAAAAGTACAATTCGAGAAACACAAAATCCATAAACATAGCTATTTAGATGAATTTCAAGACCACCAGTAGTATTCTCTATATAACATATCCCCTAAAACGGGAAAACTAACAAAAAAAAGAATGAACTCAGATAATTGCATGCACCACAGATGTGTTTTGGGGGTCATGGACTTAGCCTAATCAGGTACTCCACCCACATTCAGAGGATCAGAGAGCAAGCCAAGCTACAGGAAAATTAAGCCCTGCTCGGCTTGGCCCTCCGTGGCTTAACTAGCTAGTCTACACCGTGCTACGTCCACCACGCCTCATCTACATTATAGAGATGTATTGCACCCTCGACGCTCGACCATCCATTATCTTAAAATTCACCCCTCGCCCAATGGAACTTCGCCAAGCCGAATCTCCTAAATAATCGTTGCCTGCAGTGCTGAGCATTATGGCTAGTTCAACTCAGGTTGGTTGGCTAAGTCCTTGTCAAGTGGCATTAATAAAAAGATCACAACCCACAGTGTCCTTGACACCTCTGATGTCATCACAGTATCTTAGGTTTAGAGCATGCCCTAGGTACCCCCGCTCAGGCAGGGGAATTTTAACAAAATTTCCTCGAGTGGTAAACAACTGAAACGAACTGATATAAACTCGGTGACCAGCATATATTGTAATAAAGCTATCACTATCTACTAGCTGTTCTAATACACCCATATGTATAAAACAAACTTTTCAAACCACAAGCGAAGGAAACCGTTAAGAAATCGATATCACTCCTCCCACAAAGAAACACATACAAATACATGAAAACTTTCAATCGCATATGCATTGGAAGGACAACAATGGACCAATTCTAGAGGGTGAAAACTAAACTTGGCCAGTTGGCCTGCTTTCAACCTCTTAGGCTAGATATAATCAGAGTTTATATTATTAATTGGTACTGTCCAGAGGGCTAATACATTGTCGCCTAGTACAAGTAAAATTCGTGTTAAATAATTATTTCACCTGGGTAGATTCAAGTGAACCCATTGCCAACAAGCTAGAACCGCCCATGGCCTTAGGCCTTAGGGTCAGTTGAGGTATATGGTTTGGAGGCTAGAGCGATGGAACAGAGAACTATTAGGTAGGTGGTTGGTCTTCATTCCAGTGTCTGTATTGGAGTCTTTTCCTTGTGGGCATTGGTTCTGGGTGTTAGGGGTTGTTTGATAAAATAAATTCAGCACTTAAAATTAAATCAATTAAGTAATAAGTAATTCAGTAGGTTTGATAACCATATTTTATATTGCTTAACAAATTAAGTGTCACTTATAATGTAAGCTAAAAAGTTGAAAAAATTAAGTAGTTTTGAGTTACTTAATTCTGGTTGAATTTTGTGTATTTGCATTCAACCACTATACCATCACCACAACCACTCCCACCAACACCTCCACCACTCCACCACCACCACAACCACTCCCACCAACACTTCCACCACTACCTCCACCTCCACCACTCCACTACCACCACTACTTGCACTACACCACTCCACCACCACCATTCCTCTACCACCACATCACCACCACCAGCTCCACCACTCCACCACCACTACCACCACCACTCCAGCTCCACCACTCCACTACTACCACTCCACCACCACCACCACTCCTACCACCACCACCTCCACCACCCTCCACCACCACTAGTACCATCACTACAACACCACCACCACCACTCCACCATTACCATAAATATATTGTGACTATTAGTAAATTAAGAGAGAATTGGAACAAAATTAATTCATAATTTTTTTAATTTAGTGTTTAATATATTTATCAAACAGCTTTTCAGTTTAAAAAATTCAGCATTCAGCTTTCAGTACAATTTTTCAGCTTTCAGTTTCCAGTTTTATCAAACAGCCGTCTCTAAGACTAAAGTGTGCACATTCAGCAACAAGCATGTGCAAAGCGCTCGAGACGTTCCATTCTTCACGGAATTTTTCCCAAATTGGAGACAGCAATGTGGGCGCATTAAAGAGCACCTAGGAGCGTCCCACTTGCACGCAGGCGCTTAGGTTTTTCTCAGAAGTTTCCCTAATCCGTTGTACATTCACTTGGAGAACAACCCTAAGTCTTCCACTTGAGTGCAATGACATTCCCCTTCGGGGTTTTGTGCTTCATTCAGCGTATCTAGCCCTCTTTCGCTCTTTGTAGCAATCTAGGTGCATAGTATTTGACAATGAATTCAGAGTTTCCTACCCTTACATTGAAAGATGCATGTTTTCTTCACGTCCCTTTCAATTGGCCGATTTCATGAAAGCCATTGAAGATCGATGGAGATCAAGATTGAAAGCTCGTGGATGGTAGGGAATCAAGAAGAACCTCAGAGCTATAGAAAGTGGCGGAGTTAGTGTTCACTGAAACCATTTTGTGTCCGCTGAGTTAACGTCGAGGAAGGTTATTGACTCTAAATGACAGGGATGGGGATTGGAAAGCCAAATCTTGATCACAATATACTGCAACTACTGACTGATTTATGAAAATTCATGCCCAGTTTATCAATAGAAAATCCATCTCAAGCATTGAGCAGGATCATGCCATTTCGGTCATGAATCAAACACCGTCAGCTTTTCACCTATGTTACATGGATCCTTCAATTTGACTCAAATACCTGCATCGATGTGTTCGACACCCGTTTCCATTTTGGACACTCGCATCCTCTAATAGTTATCATATTTACAGAAAAATCTAGAAAGCGATATTTCGAGTGTTTCACAATTCACATAGACAGGAAATAGCAAAAACATATTTTTCTTAACCATTTCTTGTTTAAATAGATTCCTAAATATGATGTACATAACATAATCTTATAAGATTACAGAATATACTACAAACAAGTGTTCAGTACGTGTTCCCGTACTCATACCCAATTTGGAGACATATATCCTAGTACCCAAAGATTTAAGTTCAGGAAGGTCCAATACTTCGACTTGCACCTGTATCCAATATTTGCACCCGAGTCCATGAAACATAGCTTTTCGCCATGAGCCGAACTAGGTTTAAGTGAGAAGACATGCCACAATGTAAAAAGTTGTTAATTTTATCGATCATCAATGTAACAAGTCCACGTATAGCATATCTCCATCAAATACCAGCAAAAGAACAAAAAAAAAAAAGGGAAAATTTTACAAATGGTCCCTCTAGTTTGCATGAATTCTCATTTTCGTCCCTCTAGTATCAATTGTGTTATTAGCCCTATAATTTGCATTCTGTCTCAATTTTGTCCCTCTCGCTTACGGCGTTAATGAAACAAACGGAATTGGAGGACAAAATTGACATTTCCCTCACAGAGGGACTAAATTGAGATTTCGTGCAAACTAGAGGGACTATTTCTACAATTTTATTTTTTACTTTTGTTTTTGTAAATAAATTTAAAATACATCATATGTAATATATTATATATATCACAAAAAAATGAGAAAATTCGAAAAGCAACCCCTATGTTAAATGTTTTGGTATTGTATTTTTTTTTTTCAATTGAATTTTCACTTTCGTTATTTTCTTTGTCACATGATTAAAAAAAAAAAAAATTCAGTAATATTTAGAAATCTAGTAATTGTGTTTAATTAAGCAATGAAACACTATTGAATATTAAGAGATCAAATACATTAAAATATGGGTATAAGTGTATTTATTTTGGGACTTACTCATAAGATCTAGGGGTGTTATTCGGTCGGGGTCGGTCGGTTCGGTCCAATAATGTTGGAGACCGAATCGGTTCGGGGATGAAAATGCCAGGACCGATCCCGACCGTTATTAAGTTCGGTCCAATTCGGTTCGGGGTGGATTCGGTCCGGTCGGGGAATTCGGAGAATTCGGTCTGACCGAATTGGGCCTAGTTGGGCCAAACAGAAAAATTTGAAAATGGGCCAAACATAAAAATTTGAAAGTGGACCAATTAAAAAAAGCTTGATAGTGGGCCAGGAGAGTTTTCGGTCCAATACACCTGTTTTTTTGTTTTTTTTATTTATCAAACTCCAATTCAAAATTTTGATAGTGGGCCACCTGTTGAGGTTTTTTTTTTTTTTTGATGAAAACCTGTTGAGGATTTGATTCTCTCCATTTCTCTAACATATACAGAGCTCAATTCAAAAAATATATATATACATCACTACCAAATTTTCACTATCAATTCTCTACCAAATTTCACCGGTCCAATACATATATACACCTGTTGAGGAATTTTTCACTATCAATTCTCTCCATTTCAATTGAAAACCTGCATTCCAGCTAAGTGATAGCATCCAAAAAAAAGCAAGTGATAGCATCAAAAAAAGTAGTTCAAGACTAGCAGTTCAAGCCTCCAACAGCTTCACTAGCATCCATCCAACACAGCACCCGTACAAGACCTGAAATTGATAGGCAAAACAACTTAGAATTTCAGAAAACGGAAACAGATTATGTAATTTCATAAAAAAAATTACAGCAAACAAAAACAGATATTGTACCCATTGTAGAACTCCTCAGTCCAAGCAATGGGGCTTCAATTCGTCTTTTATTCTATAAAAAAATGTCCGAGTAAAACCAGAAACCATAAATATATTACTAGCATCGATGTGCGTGGAATACATATTCATATGCATATACAAGAGACATACACGTAATTATTATATACCACCACACATATAGAGCAAACAGTGGGTGTTGATTTTGGAGGGGAAAAAAGTGGATCGATCTGTAAAAGCATTGCGTCTAGGTAATGAACAACACAGATAAGACAGATATATAAACACTAACAAAGGGAGCAAAAGAAAAATAATAGAGAGGACGAACTTGCAAGGGAGGAGAGAGATTGGTGTGGATTTATGAGAGAGAGAGAGAGAGTTCTTACTTCTTACGCGATCTCTGAGAGAGAAGGGTTTCAGAGAAGGGGAGGGAGGCGTGGTGACTGGTGAGTCTGGTGGGTGGTGACTGGTGAGAGGCTGAGAAGTAGATAACCAGAGAGGGTGAGAGGCTAAGATCGCCGATCTGTGAGAGAGACTAAGAGAGGGTGAGAGAATGGGAGGCCGTGAGAGTGAGACCGAGAGAGGGCTCAGAGGGGAGTTAGAGATGAGGTAGGGTTTTGTTTGTGTGGACGGTGGAGATTAAAAGACCAAAAAAATTTACGGTTTAGATTTATGCAAATTATATAAATATATAAATTATATATACTCGGTTCGGTTCGGTCCATTTCGGTTTGGTTCGGTCGGTCGGTCTTGTTCGGTTCGGTTCGGTCCAATCGGTCTACAATTTCAGAAAACCGAGACCGAACCGAAATGAGTTCGGTTTGGTTCGGTCCACCCCGAACCGAAAAATCTCGCCAGCACCCCGACCGAAAACCGAACCGAACGGTCAGTTTTTTCGGGGTTTTTCGGTCCAGTCGGTTTTGTATCAGCCCTAATAAGATCACTCACATAACAAATAAATACGGATTTTGAACATTTTTTTATCGGGTGAAAAAGAAGGAGATTATAAGAACATGATACAAAGACATTAGCTAAGGGGTTGATTTGTGCATTTTCTAATATTTTTGTAATTTGTAATGAAATATAAATTTTTTCAATATAGTTTGATTACCCAATAAACAATAATTCAGTTGTCCCTCTAGTTTATTGGGTAATCAAACTATATTGAAAAAATTGGGTAATCAAACTATATAGTTTGAATTATTATTTATTGGGTAATCAAACTTTATTGAAAAAATTTATATTTCATTACAAATTACAAAAATATTAGAAAATGCACAAATCAACCCCTTAGCTAATGTCTTTGTATCATGTTATTATAATCTCCTTATCTTTCACCCGATAAAAAAATGTTCAAAATCCGTATTTATTTGTTATATGAGTGATCTTGTGAGTAAGTCCCAAAATAAATACATTTATACCCATATTTTAATGTATTTGATCTCTTAATATTTAATAGTGTTTCATTGCATAATTAAACACAATTACAAGATTTCTAAATACTACTGAAAAAAAATTTCTTTTTAATCATGTGACAAAGAAAATAACGAAAGTGAAAATTCAATTCAAAAAGAAAAATACAATACCAAGACATTTAACATAAGGGTTGCTTTTTGAATTTTCTCATTTTTTTGTGATATATATAATATATTACATATGATGTATTTTAAATTTATTTACAAAAACAAAAGTAAAAAATAAAATTGTAGAAATAGTCCTCTAGTTTGCACGAAATCTCAATTTAGTCCCTCTGTGAGGGAAATGTCAATTTTGTCCTCCAATTCCGTTTGTTTCATTAACGCCGTAAGCGAGAGGGACGAAATTGAGACATAATGCAAATTATAGGGCTAAAAGTAACACAATTGATACTAGAGGGACGAAAATAAGAATTCATGCAAACTAGAGGGACCATTTGTAAAATTCTCCCAAAAAAAAGCCAAAATGCAAGTGCAAATATAAGTTAAAATTTGTTCAAAACTTCAGTAGTACAAAGACAACAGTGAACAGTCAAGAGGAGGCTAATTCCCCTGTAAACTGACAAAAAGTTAAGGCGCACAACGGGATTAGACAATCTAGATAAACTAGGCACTAGGATAAACTAAAACGAGAAATTCCAGAGAATAAAACAACACATAAAGTAAATTAAGGCAGGAAAATAGTATAACGAAACAAAGACTGTCGAATTTTATCCTTTCTCCGTTCCCATACTCTTGATATCAAATCTTTGTCCCCTTATATGTATTCGGTGAAATAAGGGACTCGGAAAAGGTCAGTGCTTGGAAAGTTTCGGGCAGGCCACGGATGTGTAAACGCTCAAATGTACCATACCTCAAACGGTAAACCCCGAATTGACCTTTTCTCACTTGGAACAAGACTTCTCCACCATTATCCAACAGGTACACTGGAAAGTACAAATCACCATAGGGAAGGGTGACTGTATGTTCTGTCCAAGACTCACTATTGTCATATAGATTGTTAAACAATAAATGATAAGACCTGTTCTCATTGGAAGGATAATATACAGCTAACTTATCGCCCAGAACCTGAATTCCAACAAAAAAGTTGCGCAACGGAAAATCAATGGCAGTTATGTCCAGCAGTGTATATTTCTCCTTTTCTAGACAGAAAGAAACTACCTTGAAATGGTAGTCAGGCGAATCCTTATAAAAACAGGTCCAATGGAGAGCTCCATTGATGAATACCCCGGGTTGAAGGGAACAAATTTTAGTAGTAGGGAAGTATTGAATCTGCCTCCAAGAGTTGGTTCTCAAGGAAAAGACGCCGACTTTATTTGGTTGAAACAACCCAGTCTCATTGTTCTCGAAGCCAATGTTGATCTGAACTAACTTGTAGTCATCAGTGGACGAATCGTAACCGAGACCATAGATGAACAGGTTGGTTAAAGGGGGAAAGGTGGGCGGATCAGAGACTCTCTTGGTCTCTCTTGTTAATGGGTTCCAGAACATAATCGAATTGCTGACTAAGGCAACTTCATTTTTGATTTGTTGAAGTACGCAGACCAAGCCATCACACGAGGCCACAATTGAATAAGAAGAAGAAGAAGAAGAAGCCTTGTTAACTTTGATTGGGCTGGTATCGATCTTTTGGATCGAAAATATATTGTTTTTCTTTTCTAGGAAGAAAGCAGAGGAGCAATCCAAGCCATGCCAAAGCATGACTCTTTGGCGATCTACACAAGTTCTAACAGTTGATGAATTCTTGAGCTGAAGAATAGCGAACTTGGGATCGGAAGATATTATAGAATTCCAGGCCTTGCAGACTGACCTGAAACGTGCAAGAGGCTTCACTGGGAGCCTCCACAAGATCTCCCCCACTATCATTTCTGCTGGGATTGCTTCCTTCTCCATCAATTCCGAACCACACGAGGTCCCTTCTCTCTCTCTCTCTCTCTCTCTCTCTCTCTCTCTCTCTCTCTCTCTCTCTCTCTCTCTCTCTCTCTCTCTCTCTCTCTCTCTCTCTCTCTCTCCTAAAACACCGTGTGGTACAGAGGTTCAACCTTCCTTCTCTTGGATACTATAAACGGAGACAGTTACCGGCTGAAAAAAAAATTCAGTGCCGAGCGGGTACCACGTGGTGTCCGCTCGCACATCCGAACCGTCCATTCCGTGTTTGAACGGCTAAGATTTGGAGAGAAAAAAATGGGAGAGAAAGTGTTGGGGTGAGAGGAGAGAGAGGGTTTCAATCCAAGCCGTCCAAAAGTCTATTGGACGGTCCGGATGCGCCGAGCGGATACCACGTAAGATATACCCGGTCGGCACTGAAAAATCTCTCATAGCCGGCTATATATATGCAGGAAAACGACTCTTGGTTGAATATCTTCTAGACAGCCTTTGGATCGAGGGATTTTATCAAAAAATTAGCAGGAAGGTTTTTGAAATGACACTGATCGAGCTCTCTTACTTTTGGTAATTATTTTTACAGATTTTCCCACAACAAGCGTCATGCCCATGCTATGCACAAGAACGAAAAAAATTCTATCATGTTTAATGTTATTTATAGCAAAGAGTAAAGTCTTGTTATGTTATTTATCCTTGATTAATTATGGTTTAATATTAAATGTGCAGGTTTTAATGAGAGAATGTTTGATTATGAAACGAAGTTTAAAAGCTTTTTTCTAACTTCCTACTGTATATTTTAGTTTTCATATTTTGAAAAGTGTAGAAAAAAGAGAGTTTTATTTTGAGAATGCCACATAGGAGAGACAATTAAGGAGAGAACTCAATTTTATTTTTGGAAATTATATTTGCTTAGTATATTAATTACATCAAAAGTTTTTACTACGAAATGACTAAAATGACCTTGAATATAAATGAATTAAAAAATAAAGTGTATTTTTTTTTCTAATTGGTGTTTTTAGTGTTCCGGGTATTTACTTTGTACTTTCTATATGATGATCTATTCTATTGATTAAAAAAAATATTACTCCCTCTGTTTCTTTTTAAGTGTCTACTACAGTTCTGCTTGTCATTTTCAATTTTTTATATCTTTGGACGTATACTATGTTTTATGTTTTTAAAATCATTGTCTTATAGAAAATTAGAAATAGTTGAGATCTATTAAGCAAGATCCATATTGCATATTTTTTACAATATACATTTATTTTTTCGTGTTAAAAAAATATACATTGAGAGATATAGACAATTAAAAATGACTCACAAAACCGTACTGGACACTTAAAAAGGGACGGAGGGAGTACAAGACAAGACAAATGAAAAAGAGAGACACTGCACAATACTTGTTAGATGTAATGACTTTTTTTTTTTTTTTTTGCTCGGCAAAGAACATTTTATATAAAGAAGACTTGAAAGGGATACATCAAGTCGGGGGGAGGGGAGGGGACTCCAACCGAAGTTGAAGGAATTAAAACCACCTGAACGGGCCAAGCCCAAACACCCAAACACCTAAACGGGCCAAGCCCAACCTCCTAAGCAACAACGAAAACAAACCAAACCCAAGCCCAACCGAAACAACCCAAACCTATCCGAATACTACCCAAAAAAGTCTGAAGACACCAGCCGAGCATCCACAGTAGACTAATCAAAATTGGATAATCAAAAGTTGTCACATCACCTTTTGATTATCTAAGTTTAGCAATGTAGATATCCACAGTGGCCTAATCAACATTAAATAATCAAAAGCCACATCACATTTCAACCTGTAAAAATTTAAAAATTGTCACCATATAAAATAATTTTTTTGAAATAGTTTTCAAACTAATAAAAACAGGTTATTAGAAATAGAAAATAATTTTTTGAAAACTTTTATTTTGAAAAAACACTTTTCCGAAAAAGTTATAAAAAAAACAGTTTTTGAAAAAAAAATGTTTTTCTTAGAAACATTGTTGAGAGAGAGGGGGAGAAATCAGAAGGTTTTGGTTATTGGCAAAAGGTTGCTAGTTTTGATTATCCAAATGCCAAAATTTGATAGTTGCTAAGAGCATCCGCAATAGTAATAATCAAAACCAATAACCAAAACGTGACACGTCAGTATTTGATTAAACATTTAACCCATAATCAAACTTAATAACCTCTACCTCCACATTGATTATTTTTGCATCCCTAACCAAAAAATTCCCACAATACACAATCCACATGTCCAATCACAAACGAATTCCAATCACGCACCCGACCACACCAAATTATTCGTCTCAATGAGACGATTCAATGTGGGATGTTTTTGAGTTATTGAGTTTTGAGTTTAGTTATTGAGTTTGGTTATTGGTAAAAGTTGTTAAGTTTGGTTATGGAATGGGTGAAATTTGATTATTTGCTAAAAAACTTATAACTTTGCTTATTACAATGTGGGGTGTTTTTTGAGTATTGTTATTAAATTTGCTTATCCACACCAATTTGCTTATTACAATGGGGATGCTCTAAGAGGTTGATAAATTTGATTATGCTACAGTGAGCACTTTTTTGAGAAAATATTGCTAACTTTAGCAACCTTATGGTTTTGGTTATTCCACTATGAATGCTATTAGGAACAAATTAATGCATATTGGAGGAAGGGTTTTTTTTTTTTTTTTGTTAATTGATAGAAGAGAACATTTTACATCAAAAATGAAGTACAAAATACAAGTCCGGGACACTACAACAATTGTAAGAGTCCACGAGATAATCAAGTCCAACAACTCGACCAATACAAGAAATAAGCCCATTATAGGGTAGAAACAAAGAAAGGAAAAGTCTTCTAAGGGAAGAACACCCGGCCGCGCGTAGGTGGAGAGATTCGAACTCCTAATCTCCTAATGAGATGCAAGAGTCCTGACCATGAGCTAGCCCGAGTTGGTTCATATTGGAGGAAGTTTACACTCCAGATTCTATAGCATAAATGGAAATATACTTTCCATGACGGTAAAGTCCAACGTGGTGATGCCTAAAATATGATATATTTATTGCTATTTGATTGTTTAATCATAGATTAGTAGTCAAATAATCAAAAGAATCCTTAACATCAGATTCTACAGCACAGATGGAATTATACTATATTTGATGGTAAAATTCAACGTAGTAACGGTCTACAATCTGATTGACTGCTTGATTGTTTAATCATAGATTAGTATTCGAATCTTCAAAAGAATCCATAAGTATTCGATTCTCATCCTCCTCGATCGTTTGTTTTTGCAAGTATCTAAAAAAAAATTTGGGAACAATCAATTTCATAACTGATTGTCCAGACACATTTGATTTACGAATCGACGTACTTCACAGTAAGTTTAATAATGGATTCGAAGAGATTACTGATGTAGTGATGTGTAGAACATAAGCTAATCAATTTTGGAATTATCGCAATCTGGACAAAAATAGTTTTTAGAATCGATTTGTCGCTGCCGATCGAGTGTCTCTGTTAGTAAGAAAAACTTGTGGTTTACCTTACGAATGTTTATTCGTGACTGTCTTATTTACTGAGACTATTTACAGCACCAATCAATTACAGCCGTTCAAAAGTGTTCTGGACGTTCGGGATTTTAATGAAACTTTTCTGAGGAAAAGTTAATTCAGGAGAAAAATTTAATTCTTCTCCGGAAAAGTTTCATTAACATCCCCACCATCCAAAACATGTTCGGACGGTCACGATTGAGTGCTGTGTTTACAGCATCTCCATAAACAAGATTTTCTCATGCTTATTCTTTCTTACGAATGTTTGTTGCTTTCTTATTAATCTTTGAGGACAAGATTTGCCGAAAATCGATCGCGCGCACCCACTGTCCGTAAGTTGAAGTGATAGAAAACTCACTTCAAGCCTAGATAAACTCGTATAAGTCCCGAAACAAAAGCATGCTTACGTACCAAAGCGAACGACAATGAGGAAATTTATGCTTAAAATTTGACACAAACATATCACCAGAAGCTGTAGAATAACAATTTTGTCAAGTTCGCGTCTTTCGATATGTAGGCCTGCTGTACTTCGTAATCAAACTAGGTGCGTCGCAATGCAAAACATATCCAAGCAAGACATACTTCCCTTATAAGGATCAGAAAGTAATCCGAATCGAAACTAAACCAAACACCACTGCAAATCAACCAAACAAATTAGACATCTGCTCGACGCAAATTTAATCAACCAAACCACAATAGACATCAAGCCAAACTCGGTTCCAGTTTAACTGAATTGGCACAAACATGTCGCCCGGCCGGAATCCAAACAGTAACGAAGCTAAATGATTCAACAAGAAGATCCCCTCAGATAATTGCATGCACAACTGATGAGTTTTAGGGGTCATGGGCCTAGCCTAATCAGGTACTCCATCCACATTCAGAGGATCAGAGGGCAAGCCAACCTACTGTAAAATTAAGCCCTGCTTGGCTCGGCCCTCCATGGCTTAACTAGCAAGTCTACGCCGTGCTAAGTCCACCACGCCTCATCTACATTATGGAGATGTATTGTGCTCTCGACGCTGGACCATCCATTATCTTAAAATTCACCACCGCGCCCAATTGAACTTCGCCAAGCCGAGTCTCCTAAATAATCGTTGCCTGCAGTGCTCTTATCTCTGGAGCATCATTCCTAGTACTGTACTTCACACTGTCACTCGCAACAACCAAGGTGAACCCTCCTATAAAACTAAAATCATCAAATATTATCACAATGTTGGACAAAACACACACACGATATGCTAATATGAAAACAGTAAAGAATCAAGACACATAATTTACATGGTTCCCTAAAACCAGGTACGTCCACGGGAGCGAGAGCGGTAGGTTGTCTTATTATCACTGCAACAAGGTTTACATAAAGTATTTATATCTCGCTCTATTCCTAACCCTAATCCGGGATCTGCTCCACTCCGGCAACTAGCCTCTTTCTACTAGCTGTTTTAATACACCCACATGTACAAAATAAGCATTTCAAACCACAAGCTAAGGAAACTTTCCGTAGTAGAAACAAAAAAGTGAACAGTCGAGGAGGCTAATTCCACTCTAAACTGGAAAAAAAATTAAGGCGCATAACGGGATTAGACCTAGGTACTAGAATAAAGTAAAACGAGAAATTTCAGAGAATAAAGCAACACAGAAAGTAAATTAAGGGAGGAAAATAGCATGACGAAACAAAGTCTGTTGAATTTTATCCTTTCTCGTACCTTCTTCTATGTTCCCATACTCTTACAATATCAATTCCTTGTACCCTTATATGTATTCGGCGAAATAAGGGACTCAGAAAACGTCAATGCTTGGAAAGTTTCGGGCAGGTCAAGGACGTTTAAATACCTAAATGCACCATCCTTCAAACGGTAAACCCCTAATTGACCTCCACTCACTTGGAACAAGACTTCTCCAACATTCTCGAACAGGCACAATGGAGTACTGAACCACGTATCATTGGGAATGGTCACTATATGATCTGTCCAAGACTCACTATTGTCATATAGATTGGTAAACAATAAATGATAAGAACAGTTCACATTGGAAGGATAATATACAGCTAACTTATCGCCCAGAACCTGAATTCCAACATGATAGTGGTTGTACAACCGAAAATCAATGGTAGTTATGTCCAGCAGTGTATATTTCTCCTTTTCTAGACAGAAAGAAACTATCTTGTAATGGTAGTTGGGCGAATTATCCTTAGAAAAACAGGTCCAACGGAGAGCTCCATTGTTGAATACCCCGGGTCGAAAGGAACAAATTAGATTAGAACTAGGGAAGTCTTGAATCTGCCTCCAAGAGTTGGCTCTCAAGGAAAAGACACCAACATTATTTGGTTGAAACAACCCAATTTCATTGTGCTCGAAGCCAAGGTTGATCTGAACTAACTTGTAATCATCAGTAGAAGAATCGTAACCGAGACCATAGGTGAACCATTTGGTTAAACAAGGAAAGGTGGGCGGATCAGAGACTCTCTTGGTCTCTCCGGTTAATGGGTTCCAGAACATAATCGAATTGCTGACTGAGCCAACTTCATTTTTGATTTGTTGAAGTAAGCAGACCAAGCCATCACACGAGGCAACAATTGAATAATAAGAAGAAGAAGCCTTGTTAACTTTGATTGGGCTGGTGTTGATCTTTTGGATTGAAAATATACTGTTTTTCTTTTCTAGGAAGAAAGCAGAGGAGCAATCCAAGCACTGCCAAAGCATGACTCTTTTGCGATCAAAACAAGTTGTTGTTGTAATAGCTGATGAATTCTTCAGCTGAAGAATGGCGAACTTGGGATCGGAAGATATCGTAGAATTAAAAGTCTTGCAGACTGACCTGAAACGTGCAAGAGGCTTGACTGGGAGCCTCCACATGATCTCCTCCAATATGATTTCTGCTGGGATTTCTTCCTTCTCCATCAATTCTGAACCGCACGATGTCCCTTCTCTCTTCTCCTTCTTTCTTACCATCCCCATACCGTGTTGTGCAAAGGTTGAACCTTCCTTCTCTTGGATACTTTAAACAGAGACAGTTACCCGGTATGCAGGAAAACGACTCCAGGTTGAATGAAGGAACCTCCCCTGAGGTTTCTGAAATGACATTGAGCTTGTTTACTTTTGAAACTACAGTTAAGATTCTCTCATTCCGTTAAATCCACACTAACGCCGCTAGTTTTTTGCTTCTAAATGACTAAAATGCCCTCAAATATAGTTAAATTAAAAAATAAAGTCTTTTTGTTCTATTTTTTCTAATTGGTGGTTTTAATGTTAAATTACAACTAACTAAATTTATTTGACCAAAATAAATAAATATATTTGGTCAAACTTTAACAAGTACTAATACATCTTATATTTTAATAATCATTATTTTTATAAAGTTAATGCTTCTTTCATCTTGTATCCCATATTGTCTATAAAGTTGATGCTTTGTATTTTATTTGTCACATCTAGAAATAAAAAATAAAAAATCTTGATTTTTATTTTTTTGTAATGAATGAAGTCAACGCATCTTTTCTTTCAATTATTTTATGTTTGTAAGTTAGTTTTTTTCTTTGACTTGTGATTTAATATTTAAGAAAATTATTAGTATTATTCAAATTCGACAAAAGTTCGTATAATTGGGTCTAATTTAATGTTGACATTATCTTATATAACCAACATATTGTTACTTTTAATATTTGAAACTCCAATTAAAGTACAAAAGATAAGAAAAGACTTGATTGTTTATTTTAGTAATATTCATGGGCATTTCAGTCAATTAATAACGAAACTAACGTTGTTAGTGTGGATTTAAGGGAATGAGAAAATCTGAACAATAGTTCGTAAAGTAAGGGAGGTCAATGCAATTATCAGAACCTCAAGGGAGGTCGTGAAATGGTGAAAGGAATATCCTCATTTGAAGTGTAAAGAACATAAAAACATCGCTTTCCAAGTACGAGTCAAGACAAATGAAAAGGAGAGACATTGGACAAACTTGTTAGGTCAATGTAATTACACTAGGAACCAATGCCTATTGGAGGAAGTTTTATACTCCAGATTGTATAGCATCCATGGAAATATACTTTTTGTGACGGTAAAATTCTATGTGGCGATGGCCTAAAATTCTATTTGATTGTATAATCGTAGAGTAGTAGTCAAATACTAAAAAACAATCCATAACACCAGATTGTACAGGATAGATCGAGATATGCTATATGTGATGGTAAAATTCAATGTGGTGATGGCCTACAATCTGATTGACTGGCTGGTTGTTAAATCATAGATTAGCAGTCAAATCCTCACAAGAATCCAAAAGTATTCGATTCTCATCATCCTCGATCGCTCGTTATTCAAGTATCAAACAAACCATAAGCGGGGAGCCATAATTCGCCTTGCACGCGCATCGCGTGTGCCCCGGCCTCTAGTTCTTATAATGTGTGTTCTCTCCTATCTCTCCCTACGTGTTTTTTAAATGAGCGAATTATCGAATTCATCTTAATCGATGACAACATTACAGGGAATTTACATCTTAAAAGCAAATTAGCTAATAAAGACAGAAAAGTGAAAAGTATTGCACTATAACGGAAACAGGTCAAAAATTAGTGCAATGATATAATGACCATCTTTGAGTACCATGTTTTGGGTACCATATGACAAACGAAGCATATTCTGCCAATACATTGGAGATACGAAACATAGTACTCAAAGTTGGTCACCAAAGTATTATTGCAAAAATTACCGCCATTACTATTTATTCAAAAGTACAATTCGAGAAACAAAAAATCCATAAACATAGCTATTTAGATGAATTTCAAGACCACCAGTTGTATTCTCTGTATAACAAAAAAAGAATGAACTCAGATAATTGCATGCACCACAGATGAGTTTTGGGGGTCAAGGACTTAGCCTAATCAGGTACTCCACCCACATTCAGAGGATCAGAGAGAGAGCAAGCCAAGCTACAGGAAAATTAAGCGCTGCTCGGCTCGGCCCAGCGTGGCTTAACTACCTAGTCTACACCGTGCTACGTCCACCACGCCTCATCTACATTATAGAGATGTATTGAGCTCTCGACGCTCGACCATCCATTATTTTCAGAAAAATCTAGAAAGCGATATTTCGAGTATTCCACAATTCACATCAACAGGAAATAGCAAAAACATATTTTTCTTAACCATTTCTTGTTTAAATATATTCCTAAATATAATGTACATAACATAATCTTAAAAAATTACAGAATATACTACGTACAAACAAGTGTTCAGGAGGTGTTTCCGTACCCATACCCAATTTGGAGACACATATCCTAGTATCCTAAGATTTAAGTTTAGGAAGGTCCGAGGCTTCGACTTGCACCCGTATCCGATATTTGCACCCGAGTCCATGTAACATAGTTTTTCGCCATGAGCCGAACTAGGTTTAAGAGAGAAGACATGCCACAATGTAAAAAGTTGTTAGTTTTATCGATCGTCAATGTAACAAGTCCACGTATAGCGAATCTCCATCAAATATCAGCAAAAAAAAAAAAAAAAAAACCCAAAATGCAAGTGCAAATATAAGTTAAAATTTGTTCAAAACTTCAGTAGTACAAAGACAACAGTGAATAGTCAATTCCCCTGTAAACTGACAAAAAGTTAAGGCGCATAACGGGATTAGACAATCTAGATAAACAACTAGGCACTAGGATAAAGTAAAACGAGAAATTCCAGAGAATAAAACAACACATAAAGTAAATTAAGGCAGGAAAATAGTATAACGAAACGAAGACTGTCGAATTTTATCCTTTCTCGTACCTTCCTTCTTCTCCGTTCCCATACTCTTGATATCAAATCTTTGTCCCCTTATATGTATTTGGAGAAATAAGGGACTCGGAAAAGGTCAGTGCTTGGAAAGTTTTGGGCAGGCCACGGATGTGTAAACGCTCAAATGTACCATACCTCAAACGGTAAACCCCGAATTGACCTTTTCTCACTTGGAACAAGACTTCACCATTCTCCAACAGGTACACTGGAAAGAACAAATCACCATAGGGAAGGGTGACTGTATGTTCTGTCCAAGACTCACTATTGTCATATAGATTGTTAAACAATAAATGATAAGACCTGTTCTCATTGGAAGGATAATATACAGCTAACTTATCGCCCAGAACCTGAATTCCAACAAAAAAGCTGCGCAACGGAAAATCAATGGCAGTTATGTCCAGCAGTGTATATTTCTCCTTTTCTAGACAGAAAGAAACTACCTTGAAATGGTAGTCGGGTGAATCCTTATAAAAACAGGTCCAATGGAGAGCTCCATTGATGAATACCCCGGGTTGAAGGGAATAAATTTTAGTAGTAGGGAAGTCTTGAATCTGCCTCCAAGAGTTGGTTCTCAAGGAAAAGACGCCGACTTTATTTGGTTGAAACAACCCAGTCTCATTGTTCCCGAAGCCAATGTTGATCTGAACTAACTTGTAGTCATCAGTGGACGAATTGTAACCGAGACCATAGTTGAACCAGTTGGTTAAAGGGGGAAAGGTGGGCGGATCAGAGACTCTCTTGGTCTCTCTTGTTAATGGGTTCCAGAACATAATCGAATTGCTGACTAAAGCAACTTCATTTTTGATTTGTTGAAGTACGCAGACCAAGCCATCACACGAGGCCACAATTGAATAAGAAGAAGAAGAAGAAGAAGCCTTGTTAACTTTGATTGGGCTGGTATCGATATTTTGGATCGAAAATATATTGTTTTTCTTTTCTAGGAAGAAAGCAGAGGAGCAATCCAAGCCATGCCAAAGCATGACTCTTTGGCGATCTACACAAGTTCTAACAGTTGATGAATTCTTGAGCTGAAGAATAGCGAACTTGGGATCGGAAGATATTATAGAATTCCAGGCCTTGCAGACTGACCTGAAACGTGCAAGAGGCTTCACTGGGAGCCTCCACAAGATCTCCCCCACTATCATTTCTGCTGGGATTGCTTCCTTCTCCATCAATTAATTGCCCCTTAAACTCTCTAATTTTTGTTTACTTCGCCTTCCATCCAAGACATGGACGGAAAATCCACAACAAAGGGTAATAAAGTCTTTTCCTTCCCAGCCTCCTTTCTTTACGCTGTAGCGCGCAACGTCGAGAACGACGACGAACGAAGTCACCGACTCCTCTGGTTCACTCTCGCTACACCGCCATCAAACTCACTCCATCTCCAGCAACTCCACTAAACACTCTAGAAAACTAACCAGATTAAATTTCCAAACCATTCGGAGTGGCTTCACCAATTGATTCTTCAAAACCCAATGAGTACACATCGAAACAATATCACGATCAGAGTGAGAGCCCAAAATCATGATCAAATGGAAAACAATATCACGATCAAATCGCGACAAATCGACTATGGTTACCAAAATCGAAACCCATTTTTCTCCTCTCTGTTACCTGAATCGAAACAAATCTGCATCTTCAAGGGACTATCAGAGTGGTGGCATCCCGATCGTCGGACGCCAAACACCGAACTGTTTCTCCTCTCTTTTACCAAAAACCCACCTTCCCACACACAACAAACAGAGCCGGAGGACGACGGACATCACATCGGCAGAGGACAGTAACTGAGTTTGTGCGTTTGTGTGAAACTCACACACAAAGAGATGGGTTAGACAGTGGGTTTGCACTTGACGAGGTCGAGAGGAGTGACGGGCCTGACGGCCATGTGAGCGAGGCCGCAGCTGAGAAAAGGGGCATAAAGGGATGAGGATTGACAGAGGATAAAGGGCAAAATAGGCATTTGACATTATTTAACACTAGTTATGGATTTCCATCCATGTCTTCGATCGAAAATTATTCAGTAATCCCAGAGTATATGAATAGAATACTCCATTCTCTCATATAATATGTGGAGACCACTCAGGGACACATGTAAGACTCACATGTTATGTGAGAGGAGCGAGTATATTATTCATATATTTCTGGGAGTATTGAATAATTACTAGTCTTGGATGGAATATTGGTTTTGTCCTTAGTAAATAAGGGAATGGTAGTTTAAGGGGTAAATGTGTGCAATTAATAGTTGAAGGGGAAAACAAAAGTTGAATTGTTTAAGGGGCAAATACATATTTTACTCTTCGAATAAAAACCCTGTGTTAGAATTATAGCTCATATGTAAGTATAGAGAGATACTAAAGAGTTTAGAAAGAAGGGCAGATGCCGGAGTGGAGCGGAGCGACGGCATCTGGCCCATCGCCAATAATCCAATGGAAGTAGACTGGGCCGAAAGCTCAAGAGTTCTATAAGTTGGGGGGTGCGGGGGGCTACGGTATGGTACGGCTGTACAAGGGTATTTTTGGGATAAGACTAAATACCAGGTTAGGGTTATAATAGAGTCGCTATAAATACTCTATGTTGTAAACCCTAGTTGATAACTGTGATAATAAAAGAACAGACGCTCTCGCTCCCGTGGACGTATCCGGTTTTGGGGAACCACATATATCTCTGTGTTAATTCTTTACTGTTCTTATACTCGTAAATCGTGTGCGTGCGTGTGACGATCCTAACACCCTGGTTAACTTGTCACATTTCCGATAAGGCAGAGGAAACCGACCATCGATACCGATAATGGGAACCGACGGGTACGCAAGGCCCACTCCAAATTCTGCACAGGTGATTCGAGCCGTTCAATAATTTTAAAATAAAAAACCAAGTGAGCCTATGAAAAATCAGTTCAATTCGATACTTGTAGGTGCTCGATCCAATCTTTTATTTTTTTCATTCAGATTTCGGATCCATGAAAAATAAAAGATTGGATCGAGTACCTACACATATCGGATTGAGCTGATTTTTCATGAGCTCACTCAGTTTTTTATTTTAAAATTATTGAACAACTTGGATCGTGCATACGAGGCCCAGAGTGGACCACACGTGCCCGTCGGTTCTCATGGTCAGTGCCCATTGTCAGCATCCCACAATCGTTTTGTTAATCAAAAAGTCTACTTTCCTACTTGTTCTTTATTTATTGTAAAAAGATGGAAATAAAGGATAAAAAAGGGTGGCGTTAATGCCAGGGGGACATTTTTTAGTGCCCCGATTCTTTCTAAGGTCCCTTTTCACTTTTGGTCCCTTTTCACTTTTGGTCCTTAAAGAATAAGTAATTATGAACGTGTGGGGAGTAGAATTGGAATCCACCGCAGCAAGTGGCAATGCTTAATGGGGAGAGATACCTCACAACTAGGGATGAACAAAAAATCTGTCAAATCGCGAATCCAGTTCAAACCGAAAGATTTGGTTTGGTTTTTTAGTAGTATGGTTTGATTATGGTTTAAAAAAATTAGAAACCGCGTTATATGGTTTGGTTTGTGGATACACGTCCACGGTTAGGGTTCCAAACTGATCCGAACCGTATAATACATATATATATATATAATTTAATTATGATTCACCAAATAAATATGAGAGCCTTAGTTATCTACTTTCCTAATTTTATTGATCCTATTAAATCCACCGCAATATTTGTTTTTTCTTTCCTACCAAGATAATTTAGACTAAATTTCTATATATCAAACCCAATCCTAATTTTCTATGATTATTAATTTATTATAAACAAAAAAATCACCAGATCAGTCAATTTCCACGATCTAATTCCTAAATTTCTATACATGAGAAAACCAATTCCAATTCCAATTCCTATTCCTATAATTCCTTCACTACCAAGACTAATTATCCTAAATTTCTATACATGCAAACCGTGGTTTAAAACCGAAACCGAACCGTATTTTAATGGTTTGGATTGGTTTGGTTTTATGCCTTTTATGGGTTGGGTAGGTATTGATTTGGTTCTTGATTTACTATGAAACCAAACCAATCCGGACCATGCACACCCCTACTCACAACTCCCCATTCCAGACTTTGGTAGAGGATGCAGAAGCATGATTGTTGTTGAGCACCGGAAGTTCCATTGGGCACACCGCACACCTTAAGGGTGGAAAATTTCATTGCTAATCGCCTTTCCCGCGGTCATTCCACCGGATGATACAATCAGTCTGCTGGCCGCAGATGTAGCCCGTGCGGCATGACCCTTTCAGTTTTTTTTCTCTCTTGTCTGTTGTCTTTGTTTCAGTTAATGTACCCCCGGCCAACAAATAAATATAACTCTGTTTCGAAAATTATCAAGCGCATCTTACCTTCCGTTCAGCTTAAACTCTAATTTTGTCTATCTTTGATCAATAGCCACTGTTGGAACTAGAGATTATGTTCTTGTTTCCCATTACAAGCTGCCCAAATAGGGATTTAAACTAAATAAATTCTTCTTAAAGGCAGCGAGCGAGTATTTTTTATGTTTGGCAATTTTTATCAATCTTTTTTTTCAAAAAAAAAAAAAGTATACAGACCATAGTTCAAAGAGGGAAACATTTTATTTTTCAAATCTTTTTCACCTTAATTAGGTGCTTTTTTTTTTCCTTTTCGCACAATTGTTTGATATTTAGATTTTTCTTCGTCAAGATAACTGAGTATCCAACAACAATTTAGAAAATACATACACACACAACTTTATTATTATATGTACATATATCATCATTTATGCCAAACTCAGATTAAGCAAGTCCAGATATTTTTCCATATAGTAAAAAGCATAATTAAGCATTACATTAATTACCACAAGCACTAGTGGAAGCCTCGGGTTGATCACCACTCATACGGAGTGGCAAAACCTACAAAAAGCTCCAATCTTTATTTCTCCTAACATGCACACACATTTCCATAGCTTATCTAGTACATAGAACTAGAACACACACACACACTTCCATAGCTTAGTAACCAGCTGTACTTGTGCTCATAAGCCAAATGCTCAACGCCCATTAAGTGGAGGGTGACCCTTATGTGGTGGCTTATGTCCCTTGTGCTCCTTATGTTCCCTGTGCTTCTTATGTTCCTTGAGTGACTCCTGAGCAGGCTCATGATCTAGTTCCTTGAGTGACTCCTGATTCATGAGTGTCTTGCGCTCCGGCAGCCCATGCTCACGCGGTGGCTTGTGCTCTGGTGGCCCATGCTCATGCGGTGGCTCGTGCTCTGGTGGCCCACGCTCATGCGGTGGCTCATGCTCTGGTGGCCCATGCTCATGATGTCCCTCTTCTTCAGGCCCATTAGAAAGCGAAGGCTTGTGATCCGGTGGGCCAGGCTTGTGTGGATCATGCTCATGTGGGGGATCTTCTTTTGGAGGGCCATGGCCTGGGTTTGGTTTTCGCGGGTCAATTGGTCCTCCCTGAAGGAGGCGACGGTGTGGCAGCTCCTCCTTAGGAGGGTGACCCTTATGTTTCTTATGTTTCTTACGTAACTCCTCATCAGGCTTATGATCTTCTGGCCCAGGTTTACTTGGTTCAACCGGGCCCCTTTGAAGGAGGCGACGATGAGGTGAGTTTTCTTTAGGTGGCTCTTCTCTATGCCCATCAGAAAACGGAGGCTTGTGATCCGGTGGGCCAGGCCTGTGCGGATCATGTTCATGTGGGGGCTCTTCTCTTGGAGGCCTTTCCTCCAGTGGGTGGTGGTGATCATCAGCGGTGGAGGGAGTGGCGGTGAATGACACCACTACCAGAAGTAGCAAGAGCAAGTAGGAGAGGAGTGACATTTTGGTGTTGTAGTTGACTTGAGTGTAGAGAGGAATGGTGAGTGAAGAGCTTAGATGGGAGGGTGTGGCCTTTTATAGTGCATTCTAGCTTCTAGTACTTTACCTAGTGTGTAATTTGTTTATTCGTCTAAAAGATAAGGTAAGGAAAACGTTAATTAAAGAACGTAGGTATTATACAATTGAGCAAAACCCAAGGATTTCTACTTCACCAGTTTGAATATTTCCACTGAAACACACACTTTACCAGCCTTGAATGTCACTTTGTACCCTTTTTGCTGAGAGGAGTACGTTCAATTCCTTATTGTCTTCTCCAACAAAGGAGAGATGCAAGGAATTACATCTTTGAACACGAGCGTGAAAATGTCTTACGAAAAAGTTCTTATATATACTTCTAAAACTTGTGAGAGCGAGGATTGAAATGGAGAGCATAGAACTAGGATTGTGATTGAGAACGGAAGATGATCTGACAGAAGATTATGACCTTGTTGATATGGTAATGAGAAATGAAAAAATGAACAATTCTTGTAATGCTTGATGACAGAGCTTCTTTAGTTATTTATCTCAACAAGGTGTTTTGGTTACTTCTTTCTTCTTCTTGCAGGCTTGTTCGTTTCAAATAAATCTCCACACCAAGCAATGGAGACAATCGCAAGTGGAGTGGAGTGCAGTCGGTGCCTCCCTCATACTCCCATGTAACATGGGCATGGTTCGATTCTCATAACTTGCGTCTTTTATCTAGACACGAGCTATTCGAATAATATGCGTGTCTTTTCACCCACTTTTTTTTTTTTGAACAGCCAAAAAAGATTCTGTTAATCTTTGAATGTGAAAATAAAGACCGAAAAGAGCAAGGAAAAAGACAACAAGTGTCCATCTGAGACCCAAACCCTTAATTGCCAACCAATGAGACGCCCCAAGGGATCGACAAGCCCAGTACCTAAGAGGCCTTAATGTCTTTTCACCCACTACATATGCCCTTAAAGTCCAAACATCATTTTTGTGTCTCGTTAAGTTTGGAACATGACGTACTCTCATGCATTTCATTGGAATAATCAGATTTCACTAACTTCAACTAACAATACTGATTTTTGTCGAGAACAAAAGAAAGAAAAAAAAGAGTTATGGAACAGGATTGGAAACTTATCCAAGGGGGCGGCCGGAGATGTATTTGGTCATGTGGGTCACTCGATTAAAATTTTAGATTGGATAGTGAATTTGACCCGGCCATTGTTTCAAGGAAATTGCCCATGCATAAAAGCAATTTTTTTGTTCCTTTCAACACTAAAGTGCGGGTAACTATATCTATTAATAAGCTCAATAATGCTCACCGGATGGTAACAAAATCAAGTTTCGATCCACCTTTGCAATTACTGTTGGACCAAAATCCGGTTGATTGATTGACCATTTCTTGATTATAGCATATGAATATTGTATAATTATTTTTTCCAAGTTTAGCTTCTCGTTTCAGTATATAATGGGCTATGTATTTATGTAAACAATCATTCAGAAAGTAAGAAATATTTTCCCCATTCTCATTTCCTCTAAACTTTACAATTACGAATAAACATTCACAAATTTCTTCTTCTTCTTTTTTGGTACTTACGAAAGGAAATAGATCAATAGCCTAAAACAGGAAAAAAAAATTTGAAAAAATAGCAAAGCAATAGGCTAATCCCCACCCCATGCCGTCTTCAAGAACAAATTAAGTGCTAGGCCACATTTTACATTACTTAACAGGAAAAAAAAATTGAAAAATTAGCAAAGCAATATTTGGGTAAAAGTCATAATTTTTTATTTTTCCAATTCGTCTTAACGAAACAAATTGAAAAACCACAAAAGTTAGGCTCAAAACTAACAGACGTGAAAAAAAAAAAACCAAGGACAAAATTTAAAAAATTCAAAAAGTCTAAGCGGAATGGCGCCCGTCTTAATCGGACTGGGGGGAGCTGCTATTCCTTGAAGGGACAGCAGTGTGCTGTCCTAGCCGAGGGGGGCCCACTCCGGTCTTGCTCCGATGATCGAAAACGTTCACCTCGTAGAGCTCGTCGAGTTGAACAAGTATGCCAAAAATCAATTTGATCGGATACCATTTAGTACCTGATTGGAACACATATAACTTGCCAATAATGGGTTCTAGTAGATTTGATCAAGTGTTTCGGATCCATTCTTTTCAAGACAAAAAGGTTTCGATTAGGCACTTAATGATATCCGATCTCAATACACCATACACCATACACCATACACCATACACCATACACCATACACCAGTTACGCCTAATCCGCATGTGCCTGTTCCCAAAAGTCATGATTAATCTAATGATTAGGCTTAATCCTGATATGATCAAAGCCGAAGCTTAAGTGTGAACCACTAGCGGAAAAAAATCGGCGACTTTTTCGTTAGATTTGTCACACGGCACCAAAGTTTGGCTTTTCGGCCACACGTTCTTTTTAATCACAGCTTTTTAGTTTTTACGTTCTTAATCATTTATTTAAACTGGGATTATCTATCTACTCCCTTATTCTTATTCTAATCCCAATTTCGATATATTGAAAGATATCTTGGTAGTATTTTATATGCCATTAAGCATGGCTAGTGCTGAGGTCGGCGATCGAGCAGCGAATGGTCCTTTATTAAGGAGCTTAATTAATCATTTGGAGTTGTTAATCAGGTCGTTCTAATCCCTTCCCATGCATCATCGTACTAAAAACATGTCTCAATTCATGACAGACAAGGAGATAGTGGCCTGGATTAATTGAAACTAGCGTCACCTGTCTTTATAATTAGGTAAAGTAGATTATCGAAGGTTTAATTTTATTTGAGGTTACCTCCACGTTTTCGGACCGGGGGACGCTGCAGTAAGCAAGTCATTAAAAAGGTGTAGTGATTATTCGGACCGTCCGTTTCCAAATTGATGGTTCAGATTCGTTGTTAACTTTTACCGGTAAGAGTTGACAAATATATCTGAACCATTGATTGTCAAGATGAACGGCTCGAATTGCGCACAACATTTTATGAGTTCCTTAAATTTTAGAAATAAAGAGGGGTCGTTATTTTTAGTGGTAAAATTATTTTGTGTATGTATTTATATTAAAGGTCAGGTTTGTATACTTCTCTCCGCTCATACTCCATCGATTGAGGACTACAGGGTTATCTTTATTTTTGTGAACATATGATTTCACTACAACAAAAGTGCAAAAGATAACGGTTTTTAGCCGTGATTTTTTGATATTAATTATAGATATAAAACCGTGGTTGATCTATGGAGGTGAGATTGTTTCTATCATGGTTTTTGCCCGCGATAGAAAACTTCCGAAAACCGAGATTAACTTTAAGAAAGTGTACGATTAATACAACACTTACAATTTCAGTTTTTCTTGAAACCGTGATCTCTGCTCAACTTAAATTCTCAGTTACAGAATCTCAGTTATAAACTGAGATTTTGGTTTGACAATTTCTTCTTTTTGTTGTTCTTTTTTTCCCCTACCTATTACCCTCCTGATCTAATAGATCAGGAAATCGTATAGCCACGAATAGAATTCAAGTGTATCAAACAACACACAATATACCTTAACTAGTAATTGCTATGCTTTTTAAACACAGTCTAAATAAAGTATCAAATCTCACTTTTTTGAAGATTTTTTTTGGATACAATGGTTGTTTTTAATGCTATCTCACATGAGGTGAGTTCCGGATATGCGTATGCTCCCACCTCATTCGAGAGGAGCATTACAAATAACCGTGAATCAGGAAAAAAATTCTTCTCCCAACAAAATTTATTTCTCAGAAATTTTCATTTTAAGAATAAGCTTCAAACATATATGGTTCATCTAATCAAGTTCATAAAATAGTCCAACACAACAAATGTTACCAAATCTGTGTAATTCAAATTAGTTGCATTAGGGATAGCATAAGAGATATTAAGAATGTATAATCATACAAGATTCTAGCTCGAATTTAATTTTCTGAACATCCACTCACTCAAAAGTGACATCCTTATCGCACTTGTTTCTTTAACTGACCTAGAAAAATAGAAAAGCAAAATAGTTCAAAGATTACATATAACCAGGTAAGGAGTAGAGTTTAAAACTCTATCTACCCAAAAGGCTCCAACAACAAAAAAAACTACAATCTTCAATATCAGATAGATCATGAAACTCTAAATCATCTAAACTAACTGCTCAAGTTGTATTGAACAACAATTTTGTTCTCTTACCTAGTAGTTAAAAAGAAAAAGAATCTGCCGCGAAGAATTACTATTAGCCGTGAAGAATTACTCCTGGCCGCGAAGAATTACTTTTGGCCGCGAAGAATTGCTAAGAATTACTCCTGGCTACAAAGAATTACTCCTGGCCACACATAATTACTCTTGGCCGCCAAGAATGACTTATGGTCTCGCAATTCTTTGCGGCCAGGAGTAATTACTTGCGGCCAAGAGTAATTTTTCACAGCTAGGAGTAATTCTTTGCGGCCAAGAGTAATTCTTCACAGTCAGGAGTAATTCTTTGTGAACTTCTAATCTCAGCTTCAATGGTTGAGATGGAATGTCAAAATTTGTGTCAATTTTTTGTGTGAGGGGAACCGGCCCTACAATGGGCAATATTACAAACAAACATGTCATGATAAATAAATATGCCAGAACAATAAGGTTCCAATATGTAAGCAAATATCTACTCAAAGATGTCATCCAAAGTGGATAAGAAAGTTTCTTATTGAATCTCACGGTTTAGGTAGAATGCTTCGCCCACAACAGGGAAAGGTAATCATTTTTATTCCAAAATCATGAGGTCATATGTGTAGAGTCTGTAGACCGATGGTCGATCAACCTCAATTTGCAATAAGCGGCCCAGTTGAAACTGTAAGAATGGAAAGAATAAAGAAGTTGCAATTTGCAAAAAACTAGTAGTATACCAATGCATTATTATCATACCTTATGGTGGTTGAAGTTTAAGGTCCGTGAAAAGTAAAATGGTTTACTCAAAGATGGATGGCTATAGGCCTACTAGGGCTTCAAACGAGTCAAATCGAGCCGAGCTTTAGAATGTTCAGATGCGTTTGTTAAGTTCTTAAAAGAACTCGAGCCGAGCTTGCCTAAGCTTGATTCAAATTCGAACGTGTTCACGAGTCTTAATGAGTTACTTATGCTCTCGTATAGGTTTAGAACAGCAAATAAATTTTCATTTTGTGCATGAATAAGTTTATATATACATAATTAGCAAATAATATTAGAATAAGTATATAGTACTTTTCAAAGTTCATCCATGTATAATTTACAACATTTTGATTGTGTACATACATGTAAAAATTTATACATATTCAAGGTTATATGTAAAATTCCTATGAGATATGTATATACTCCAGGTTAAACTGGTCAATCAAGCCGAATACTGTCAGGTTCAAATACTAATTAATTTATTGAGTCTAAAATTGATGCTCGGGTTCGTACGTTTAGTACCCAAATTAAATTCAAAGGTGCCTTTACCAAAACGAGTCTCAAACAGTTCACGAATAACTCGTTTCATTGGCAGTCAAAAGACCTGCCAAGCGTCTTTTACCCACGACAACAACATAAGTCTGCTTACTAATTACAAACCCTGGTAGATCCAAATTGATCCTCTCAACTCGCTCTTCATTGTAACTCCTTATTAAGGAAGGAATGGGTATGCTCGCAAAGACTGATTTTTGGGCGCTGTCATGCAACTAAGTTATGGACTGTTTATTGAAGCACATAGGCATAGATGCTTTTGACTTTAAATGAACAGAGCTATCCAACGGGTCTTGTGGGCGGGTATATTGGGCGGGCTCATGGGCCGGGCTGGCGGACTAAGTAAAAATTCATAGGCCCAAGACTGGCCCATGAAAACTTCAGATTGGACTAGCCCGCCCGTAGGACGGACTCGGGCGAGCGGGCTTCGGGCGGGTCATGGGCCTTCGGGCTAAATGATGACCCTTACTCCTTATCCTATTTAACTACAAGAGGTTATCAACAAGGAGTCCAATGATTTTCACAAAGGTTGTACTATAAACGAAACATTTAAAAACACTAGACAGAAAAATATACTCCCTCAGCCCCTTTTTAAAATATTCACTATGGCTCTACGTGTTATTTTCAATGACTTATACTCTCTCAACATATATTATATTTTTAAAATTATTATCTTAAAGAAATAATTGAGATTTATTAAACAATATTCAAATTGCATATTTTTAACATTGTATATAAGCAATTGAAAATGGTACGCTGAACCATAATGGATACTTAAAAATGGAACGGAGGGAAGCTCACATTTTTTACTATCTGCTTCTCTATATTTCCCGCGTACATATAGATAATTAGAGGCCGGTCCTACTTTTTAACTTCCGTTTCATCCCAACTCTAAATATTGTTGTTGAACCTAGATAGGCTTTGTATGCTGCGTAATGACTTCTTTGCCCCTGTTAACTATGTGAATCGTAACTAGGGGAGCTTCCTGGCCGGTCCTGTCTGGGTGAAGAATAGCCCACTAGGTCCTGTCCAAAGAGCTCATAGCCCAGTAGATCATTTTCATTATTTTGTTGACAAAAATACCCCTCGCAAAAAAAAGTGATTGGAGAGAGATAAAAATATCACCACCACCACACACCACCACCACGCCACCACCATACCGCCGCCACCACCGTCACACCAACACCCACACCACCACCCCACCACCACCGCCACCACGTCGCCGCCACCACCACAATGACCACCACTCCACCATCACCACCACAAACGCCGCCACTACAATGACCACCACCACGCTGCCGCCACCACCACGCCGCCATCACCAACACCACCATCACGTTACCACCACCATCGCAATGACCACCACGACGCCGCCACCACTATCATCACAATTAACAGTGTTAATTTTTATTTAAATTAACACTGTTAATTTAAACAAAAATTAACACTGTTAATTGTGGTGGTGGCAACGGCGGCAGCATAGTGATGGTCATTGTGGTGGCGGCGGTGGTGGTGGTGGTGGTGATGGTGGAGTGGTGGTGGCGGTCATTGTGGTGGCGGCGTGATGGCGGTGGTGGTGCTGGTTGTGGTGATGGTGGTGGAGTGGTGGTGGTGGTGGTGGTGATGTAGGAGGTTGTATGGATTCATTTGTTTTTAAACGGGGGTAAAAATGTAAAATACACTCTACATGATCTATTAGGAATTACACACTATAAAAAAAGGATCTAGTGGGTTATGAAATTGAAAAATAGGATCGGCCCAGAATTAACTCTTGTAACTATGTGAACTATATATGTGACCCAAAAAATATTTTTGTTCGAAATAATAGAGACTATATCGGGTTGCAATAATATACGAGGGGACTAATATGGGGACAGAGCCTAAAAAACGGGCCGGTCAACTCCCTAACTACAAATGAAGAAGCTGTTAAAGTCAGCCCGACCCATCAGAGAATCAGGCCTAACTCTTTCTTTCTACAGAAAATTACCAGCCGGTCCAGTTTTTTGACATCTAATTCCCACTAAGGATGTAAAAGCTGTTTAATTACGTGCAAGGATAAACAAAAGTTGAAGTTACCGTTCTACCCTTATTTCATTTATCTTCAGATCATGTTTCACACCTGTTCCCCGTCTCTCTCTCTCTCTAGCAAGTTCTAAATCCAAACCCACACCCCATTCCTCAAGGTCCCGTCTACTGCCGCCTCCACACTGGCTCTCCCAACCATGGAAGCTTTCAGCCTACTCAAGTTCTGGCGACTCAACCCCACCGACAATCCTTCGCCCGCCGTCGACCTCGACGCCGACGCCCCCATCCAGCTCGTCGAATCGGACAGCGAGTCCTCCTCCTCCGAGGACTCCGTCTTCGACCTCGAATTCACTCTCTCAGGCCAAGACTCACGCGATGACTCACCCAAAAACAACGACGTTGACTCCGCCTCCGATTTCCTCGAATCTCCCAACGACGGCTTCTGCAAATCTGACCGCAACAACCCGCAACAGACCGCAGCAACACTGCGAAATTTCATTCTATTCGTGGTTAATTTAAGAGAGTCAAAATTGGATAGTGGATGGAAGCAAAAATAACATAAAGCCCTATCGTAGTGCTTTTTCCGGAAATTTCACAATTTTCGCAGTGATTTTTTAGAAATTTCGCAGTGTGAAATTTGGAATTTCGCAGTGTGAAATTCGCAGTGCTTCGACAAATTCGCAGTGCAGGAAACAAGCTAAATTACGCCTGGGAGTTGCCTCATGTTCCCTAATCAATATACAGCCAAAACTACTCAAAAATCCACAAAGAAATCGCAAAGATCGATGTTCGGATCCGAATCAATCGGATGGTCAGATGCATCGCCGCAACGCCTCCTTGTGCGAGAGGCTCGAATCGACCGGCCGTGACACCACCAGCCCGCTCAGCGCCGAGATCGAGTCCAGGACCTTCTCGCTCAGCAAATCCCCGAAGCTCGACTCGTCATCGGTAACATAATCATAAGTCAAGCAGCACCGCCACTCGTGCATCCGGGTCAGCACCGTCGAGGTGAAGTCATTCTGTCCCTTGACGTCAAACATACTCCCGAAGTAGAACAGCTTCACCAAATCTTCTATATCCTGCTCCCTTTCAGACTCCGTGGACGCGAGCGACAAGGATGCTTGGTGGTGGTGGTGCGTGACGGCAAGGTTGATTTCGTCGGCGAGGGGGCGCAGAGCTTCTCGAGCTCTTCCATGGCGGCGACGACGTAGGGTCTGGAGCGGAGGAAGCGGTGGATGGGGTTAGAGAGAGGAGATAGAGATGGGGTTAATGGGCTGTATTTTTTATTCCGATTTGAGGGCAATTTTGGTAATTAAATGTTTTTTATACTTGTGCGTTCAAATCTATTTCGAGGTGGACCTGAAGGGAATAACAATCTGTTTTTTAGACCGGCCCGTAAATTGCCCTTCTTTCTATCTAGCCACCCAATACTGGAAAATTCCAAGCCCATCTGGCCGAATAGAGAGCCCAAAATTCCCTGTTGGAAATTGACTTCGAAGAATTCGATTCCACTCTGCGAGCAAACCGCGAAAACCGGAGAGGGGAGAAAAACAAAAATGGGAAGCAGGAGTAGAGGGGATGGAAACTACAGAAACCCATGTCTCACAATGCATCAGCCATGGGCTTCTTTGCTAGTTTATGGCATCAAGCGGATTGAGGGCAGATCTTGGCCTTCCCCCATCCGAGGTATCCACCTTCTGTTTCATTCCTTTTCACACTGTAATAAATTATACTACGATTTATGGTATGGGTTCTAGACTTCAGTAAGCATCTTTAGTTTGAGGTTGTTTAGTTTGATTGCTCAAATGAAAGGGATTCAGGGCTCTGGTTTTTTGTAGTCATTTTTTTTTGCCCGGTTGTATTATAGGTTTAGTCTTAGTTGGTGTATTGCTTGTTGTTTGATTGTGGGTTCTGTTCTTTTTTCTTGTTTTGCTATGAAATTGTTTCTCCTCTAAGTGGTGACTGGCTTCACCTTTGGCAAGTGCTGAGATGTGTCGTTAAAATGTGCGGCTGTGCCAGGACCTTGTAGCGGTCCAAGTGAGAGATTGAGCTTAGGGCTCGAATTTAACTTCAATTCGTGAATTGTGTTGCAACTTGCAACCCCGGGAAGATTGATATGGTGGTTTGTGATTTTACTTGCTCATTAAGGACTTTTGATTTAGAGAACTAATCTAATTGTTGGAAGAAAAAGAGTTTAGTGAAATTTTGAATCTTGAATGGTATTCCCATCAAAGGAATGTTAGGTATTAAGACTTCTCAAATGTGCTAGTACTAGCAGTGCATCAAAGATGCAGTCATTGATTCACCAATGATGACTAACAGGGACTGAATTGTTCTCTCGGAAGAACTGTGCAAGTACTTTTTAGTTGAACTGATCACTAATGTATAGTAAGCACTAGTAAACTAAATGACTTCTATGATATATAAAAGTAGGGGGATAAAGCGCTTAAAGTGGAAAGGAAAGAGAGGCTAGTTGCAGAAATAACTTGGCTAGTGATGGAAACTAGAAGCTAAAACATGAATTAAGCAATTGCTGGAACTAAAAAAGAGTATGAGAAGCTTGGATGTTTGAAAATGGAACTTGGCGTTGAGTCTTGGATGGGAAGTCGTTTACGTGCCCTGGTTTCTTCTATTTATAGCCTAAGCATAATTATTTTTCCCCCTGAAAGTCAGGCAGACATGGGATTTGGTGGCTTGACACGTGTTTCATGTTCCAAACCACTCCCTTTTTTTGGCTAGATTTCTATAGGTCGCCGACTAGTTGAGCCTTTTTTTTTTTTGCATTGAGATGCTTAGTGAATCGCGTTTTCTATTGCTTAACTAATTCAATGGGTAACAGCTGAGCCACATTTAATTGTTCGTGGGATGTATTGGTAAACGATAGTTCCTTAACTTCAAGTCACAAGCTTGGTGGTAATTCTTTCAAACATCATAAATAGTTCCTTTAAGAAAGTTGAAGATAACTCAAATTGCTGTGGGATGCTTTGTATTGTCGTTGTAGCAACTACTTTTTTCACATCATCATCATGTCTGAATTGGGGATTCTTTGTTTTGTGCTGTATGTTTGATTTGTCTGACTCTTTTTTGCTAGCTTATGAAGTACAAGTCATAAACATTTTAAGAGAAATATATATTGCACTTGTCAACCGCAGACAAAGCACTGATGGAAAGATCTAATGCCTGAGCAAGGCAGTTTTGCATCCACAGATCCCTAAGGTGGGTAACCACAGGTCCATACAATACACGGCTGTTAAGGAGATAACTCTGTTGTTTGCAAGTGCTACCATTTGGCAAGATATTAGCATCTATTACAATGTTTTAACTTCTTGATGTATACTTACGATTTGAAAATCTGGATTTCTTGAGTGGTCATATACTATGTGCATAGTATCTAGTCTTCTAAATGCCCAATCGTTTTGGATGAAAGGGTGGCCGTTGTCTTAGTATATCCTTCTGTTTGATCATTTTTTAATTAACTGATTCATTAATGCAGGCCGACTTTGGATTCATGCTGCTAGTAAAGTGCCGGATCCAGCCACAATCAAAGCAATGGAGGACTTCTATAGAGCAATCTATGCAGTGAACGGGATAACTGATCTCAAGTTTCCAGAACACTACCCAATTTCAAGGCTGTTAGGTGTTAAAATTTTCTTCTCATAAGGTTCTAATTGGATATGCTTCTTTTTCTCTTTTGTTTAGTTTGTTTAACTGGCATGCAACAAGATTGCCAATAGCACGAGATTTCTACCTTTCTGGTGCACTAGATGTCATGGTTACTCTCCTTACCAGAAATGATGTCTGGTTTCTTATTCCAAGTTGAGAGAAGTACACACACACATGAAGGGTGTTTTGGCTAAATAAGCCAAGTAGCTTATTTTTTTGTTTTTATTCAAAAAAAATTCACATTTGTTAGTTTCGCTTCAAATTTTTGTGGATTATTCGTTCCTCTCGACGAGAGGAATCGGAAAAGTAAAACTTATGGTCTAAACTTAAATTTTTTTTGAATAAAGACAAAAATCAGCAAAAAAATCAGATTTTTTGGCTTTATTCAAAAAAAAAAATGAGTTCGGATCACAATTTTTGAATTTTCCCATTTCTCTCGTCGGGACAAACCAATAATCCAAAAAATTTGACATGAAACTAACAAATGCGAAAGTTTTATGAATAAATACCAAAAATTAAGCCAAGTGGCTTATTTAGCCAAAACACCCCGAAGTATACCATTCTTCTGCTTATATGCATTATACAATCTCGCGCGGATATATTTATGCTTGTGCAATACTCCGGCCATCCTTAATTTTAGTTCTTGATTTAGGTTGCGTTGAAGTGGTTGGGTGTGTTACATTGGACGAGCTAGTTAGCTGGGAGGAGCTTCCTGAAGGGGTGGGCATTTAATGTTAATCTCTTCCTCTCTATGGATATTGACGAAAGAATGCTAACGCCTTCAGTTTTACTTACATGTCTCCAATGCATTCATGAAATTTTAAGTTCTCATTTACAGGTACGGCTAGAGGGCCAAACAGATTATTGCTGGCTTTGCGAGCAACCGCAGGTTCATTTTTTCACTCAGCTGCTATTTTTAGATTCTCCATTTGTTTCACCATGTAATACCCAATAGCATTGTCATTTTCTTCTCAATATTCTGCAATTTTTTTCAATAGATTGAAGGATTTACTGTACTCAACAATGCAGAAATTGTTAGTACCGTTCGAGATGCGTGGGTATCAAGGCGTTTATAACTTGGAGAAAAAGGTAAAGGGAAATATATATATATCTCCCTTTTAAATGATGTTCTGATCTATATTTTTGCGTAGTTATGCTGCGTGAATCCTTACGTTTTTCTTACTATTGGAAATTGGCACAGATATACGAAGCAGCAGTGAGAGGCCTAAGTCCGGTCACACCTCCACTGCCGGTCAAGTTCCCACTTCCAGATCCACGAGATCTGTTCTCCTTGAAGCCAGGATCACTTGCATCTGACTCAAAGAACTCGAAAGCAATTAAGATGGAGAAACCGCCGAGTCTCGATGCAGCCATAGCGGGTGCCCGAGCAGCTGCTACACAATTCTCAAATAAGGACAGTTCCCCATCAGTGATCCAAGATGGAGATGCACCTATTTCTGCAAGAACACGAAACAAGCGTAAGGAAGCGGTTGAGGGACAAGATTCCAAATCGGTTGGGGTATCCGATGCAAAAGATTTCCGCGACCAATGTAGTGCCGAATAGTGACGCGAGCTCGTAAGGGAATTACCAGCAATCTAGCTTCTATTTGTAACTGTAAAAGGTTTGTAAGTCTTCTCCTGTTGGACTATGTTTTCCTTTTGTACTATATCTTCTAGTTATGAAATTCCTAACTTTGGATGATGTAATCTGTGCTACACAGTGGCAAATCGAATGAATAAATATTCTTCGGTTAGTTTAACTTAACGGGTTCGGGTTAATACAGTTACTTTGTCACTACTCTATCAACTCTCAATATGTGAGTGGGATCTTCGATTTCGACATAGATGCAGTGGGTTCTCTCACAAATAGTGGTGGGGCAATATTTCTTTGCGTCTGGTGGAGGTGACAGAGTACCGTACCTCCACTTCCATTTTGTCCACAAACAAAAACGGATTGGTATAGCCTATAGGGAAAATATCAGATCCTCTGCTCCAAGAACAGAGTTGGTATTTTACTACTTAAAGTACTTTAGGTACCGTAAATTCCACTGGAATTTCATACATGCAATTGGAAAGTCATAAACAGTACAAGAGTGAGACAAGACCAAATTGAATTCTTCATGACATGGAAAGACCTTTGCCTTAGCCAGTTGTTCCCTTTCCCACTGGTGGGTCACACTACAGGGTTTAAAATAATTTCATCGATGCGTCGCATATTGGCGAATATTCTTCATGGATGAAATTGGGCAAATGAATTTCCGTTTGACCAAAAAAAAATGATTCATGGATGAAATTGGGCAAATGAATTTCCATTTGACAAAAAAAAAGAAAAAGAAAATAGGCAAATAGTATCCTGGTTCTCCAGTTGGGTGGAAAGATTATTTTTCAGATAACACTCCCTCCGTCTTTCATGAACTAATCCAGAGAGATGTACTTGAAAATCATTTTAACATTTCATTAATACTCCGTATCTAACTATTCGATGCTCCCGGAGCACAGCCACCTCCCGGGACGCTTTAGCACCACACATTTTTTGTGAGATCTACGACTAAATGTATAGACCCCTCATAAGTTTGTGATGCTGGAAAGATATGAAATACCACAACTACCACATGACTAATGCATCTCAGTTGGCCAGGATACTCTTGCATCTCACTAGGAGGTCAAGAGTTCGAATCCTCCCACATGCATATGGGCGTTCTTCTCTTAGAGAAGACTCTTCTTTTCTTTCTTTGTTTCTTCCCTATGATGAGCTTGTTTCTTGTAGTGGCTGAGTTGTTGGGTGTGATTATCTCGTGCACTCTCACAATTGATATAATGTTCCGGATTTATTCTTTGTAATTCTCCAACTTATTTGTATAGTGACATGTTCGCGTTGCAAAAATTTATGAAATCTATGAGAAAATCTATAAATCTATGTTCACGTTGCATATCTGTCGCGTATCTATGCTCGGGTTGCATATCTAAATAATTTTTAAGAGTCGTCATTTAAAATTTCTATGAAATCTTTGTTTTAACCATTTCAATATCTAATAGGGAGTGATTTTCAAACTCCCCAAATTATTTCAAGGGAAGTGCAAAATCACTCCTCCATCTAATTAATTCAAGAGAAATGATATTGGCACTCCAAAAATTGATGCAGACACTCCAAAATCAGTGTAACTCTAAAGCCACTTTCCTTTATTTTTTGGAGTGTCTGCATCAATTTTTGGAGTGCCAATATCATTTCCCTTAATTCAAACAATAATCTATGATTTGACAAAATCCTAGTATTAGTTAGCACTTGCCATGATTTATCGAATTTGCCAAATCCATAGCTACATTTGAATTTGATTCTGTGGCGGTTTTATGGTTAAAATTAGGTCCTTAAATCAAATTACAAAAGGCAATGATTTTGGCACTCCACATTTTGATAATCACACTCCAATACTTGTCTTTTAGGTGTTCTTGCAAAATGTATTTGAACACTAAAAGGCAAATAGTGGAGTGCAATTATATTAAGAAACTGAAGTGTAAAAATTAATTACCAATTACAAATAAAGATATCAAAACCTAAATTTAGAAACTAAAATTTTTCATCACCCCGTTCAAGTCTCATCTTGTCGAAAACCTCATCACCATTAATCCATGTGAGTCTCGAGTAACGGTTATTTGTAACGCGTCTCTCACATGGGGTGGGATCCACACATACATGGAGTCCACGCCATGTGATAGGGCGTTACAAATAACCGTTGCATTCAAACTTTTTTCCCTGTCCTCTCACGGCCGGCCACATTCCCAACATTGCCAAGCTAAAACCACACTTGATTGCATGACTGGTTTTTTAAAATCACTTTAATGTAGCAAAAAAATGAGTCTTACAAGAATATCCTCATGAACCATTGATTCCAGGAGTACCAAGGGTTATTTTTATCATATATTCATAAACATGTAGACGTCACTAAATCTTTTTGACAGCCCGTGTGTGCGCACATAGTGGTCATCACTAGTAAATTGTAATATCTATCCTCATTTTGCGGTACCTAATATCCTCAGGCATCATTGATTCCATGAGTACTATCATGGGTTATTTTTATCGTATGTTCATAAAAATGTAGACGTTACTAAATCTTTTTGATAGCCCGTGCGTGCGTGCATAGCGGTCATCATCGCTAGTCAATTGTAATATTTATCCTCATTTTGCGGTTCCTAATAGCCTCATGCATCATTGATTCCATGAGTATATATTTTTATCATATGTTCATAAAAATGTAGCCGTTACTAAATCTTTTTGACAGTCCGTGCGTGGCTCAGATTCATTCTGCAAGTGGGTTTTCCACAACAACAGTTTGAAAATGGGCTGCTCGTTAATTTGTCTCTGTGCAATTTTCTCTGAAGCTATATATCTGTGTTTTTTTTTTTTTTTATAATCTGTATCAGAATAAAAGAAGGGAACGAGTTGCCTGTTTTAATCCTTCATTGTCAGTACTCCCAGCAGAGTCTCTGTTTGTGTGATCAGTTGTTCAATGTTGTTACGCGCGGGGAGAATTCAGGTTTAATTATCTACTCGATCATTGTAGTTCGTTCAAAATACTCGTAACAAGTGGTCATGAATAAATTTTCTTTATCTATCTCTTCCTACTTATTATTCCTACTTTTCTTACTCATATTTCCTACTTACATTATGTTAAGAATCTAATGAAAACCGGAATATTTTTTGGTTTGGTTGGTTGGTAGGAAAAGAATAAAATTACCACTTTCATGCATACTTCTCACGTCGCATAGTGTGTAGGGAAAAATTCATTTTAAACCCTTACCTTTCACTCAAATCATGCAGATATACCGGACCTCTTAAAAATGTCAATTAAACACCTGAACAATCAAGAAGCACATCAATGTTCCCCCTACCATCAATCTCCATTCCAAGACAAACGGAAAACGCTGACATGTACGTTTTTTTTTGCTTCGGGGCTCGAACATGCCAATTACGTGGAGTTTTTTTTTGGCCATTTTCGTTCCAACTTGGCATTGGGGAGAGAAAATTCTAAAAGTTGGGCCAGCTTGAAATTTCCCGAAAATTTTAAGCAGGTTAACTGAATTTTTTTTTTATAGCAAATTAGTCTTAGGTCTATTATGTAAACTTCATAAGCTTACAAATTCACCTATTAATTTTGTAAGGTCTCAAGTCCATTTTAGGGTACCCTAGGGTTTAGGCACTTTCATAAGATTTTATGGTGCACTTTTTTATTATAGTGTAGGGTACCCTACGGTTTAGGCACTTTTATAGGATTTAATGGTGCACTTTCCTATTATAAGGTTTTAGTAGTTTAGGCACTTTCATAGGGTTTAAGGTTTTAAGCACTTTCATAGGGTACCCTAGGGTTTAGGTTGTGTGGACTTGTGACTTTACAAAACTATTAAGTAGACTTGTGGACTTATAAAATGTCTATAATTGAGCTATCACTAAATCTCCCTCTTTTCTATAGGCCTCACTTTTACATGAACTTATACAATTCGGGGCCTCCTAAATTAGTAAAAAATGTGGAGGCCTAGAGCGAAAAAGCCAGCCCTGTCATGAGTGATCCGCTACGGAGATGCACCTATTTCTGCAAGAACACGGAACAAAAGTAAGGAAGCCGTTGGGGGACAAGATTCCGAATTAGCAGGCGTTCGGGCTTTGTCCCTCTTGGTGTTCTGTATCAACCGTTGGTTGATTTTCCCACCTCTCTCCCCCCACTTGATGTACCCATTATCAAGTTTTCCTAATAATGGTTTGCCGTTTCAAAAAAAAAAAAATTTCGAAGTGCAGAATAGTAATAGTAATGCGACCTCAAAATGAAATTACCAGCAATCAAGCTTATCTTTGTGGTCAGTAAAAGGTTTATTGTGTAAACTGTGTTTTCTTTTAGTACCATATCTTCTAGTTCTGAAATTCCCTTAGTTTCGATGCAAGTTATGGTACATAGTGGTAAATGGAGTGAATAAATATTCTTCGGTTGGGTTAACTTACCGGGTTCGGGTCAATAACGTTTCTGTCACTATAGTCTATAAACTATCGAGACCTGTGTGACCTCGGTCGATCCAGCGCACCAAATGCACTACGAGATTGTAGTGTGTATTGGTAGAGCCCTTCGACGTATCAACATCACAACAAAAGGTTAATCGGACATGGATAATATTCACTTATTTTGTGTTTTCCCTCCCGAACTCCTCCCGCAAGATCCTAGAGTTCATCCTATATATGGTAAAAAGGTCTGAAGTAAGAAAGAGTACCATCAATAAAAAGTGTTATGATAAATTTTATTGACATGCCCTGAGGTTTGTGTCAAATGCGGTAGGGGTGAGCATGGTCCGGATTGGTTCGATTTTATAGTAAACCAAGAACCAAATCAATACTTACGGATTACGAATTTAGATAACCAAACCAACCCACAAAAAGCATAGAACCAAACCAATCCAAACCACTAAAGTACGGTTCGGTTTCGGTTTTAAACCACGGTTTGTTTTGAATTAAGCTATCATTTTCAAAAAATATTTAAAGTACTTAAAGTTACGAAGATAAATTAAAAGAAAACTTATATTAAAATCAATTTCATTCAAATTATCAAAACACACTAACATCAACCAACTAATTAAGAGTGGAATACCATAATTGCCTCAAGTCTTGGTAGTGAAGGAATTATAGGAATAGAATTTAGGAAATTTAGGAATTGGGCAGTGTAAGTTGACTGATCTGGTGATTCCATGTGCTTTTTGTGTATAATAAATTAATAATCATAGGAAATTAGGAATGAGTTGTGATATATAGAAGTTTAATCTAAATTATCTTGACAAAGAAGGAAAACTAAATATTGCTGTGAATTTAATAGGATCAATAATTGGAAAAGTAGTTGACTAAGGCTCTCATATTTATTTGGTGAATCATAGTTAAATCCAGTTATAATGTATATATATGTATATATGGTTCGGATCGGTTTAAAACCATATCCTTGTACGTGAATTCACAAATCAAACCATATAACACGGTTTCTAATCTTTTTAAACCATGACCAAACCATACTACTAAAAATCTGAACCAAACCTTTTGGTTTGGATTGGATTCGCGGTTTGACAGATTTTTTGCTCACTCCTAAAATGTGGTATCATTCATGTGATATTTTAGGCAATAATTATATAAGCAAGAGATGTCAATATTCTCAATAATCATGAAAACGTAGCTGCATTTGTTAGAAATCTTACGGGGAGAGAGTGAAATTTACCCTAAATGATCAATGCATGATTGGCGAGCAAAATGTTTTTAAAGAACGTTTCTTTTTTTTCATTTTTCTTTTTTTGAAAAGAAAGAAATTGTATGAAAACGGTTTGGGAGTCCTCATATTTTGATACTCCCTTCATCCATGCATTTTTAAGTGTCCCGCCGTAAATCCAACATTTTTATAAAATCATCATCAATTTAACATAACACTTTAAAAGTTATACCGTTTCAGAGGTATCTTCTATATATGGAGATATTATCATTATACATTTATTCAACTGAAATCTACTTATTTTTTTGCTTAGCAACTGAAATCTAACAAAATGAAAAATTTATCAACTTTTACGTGATTTGTCTTTTAACATGACTCACCGGCCCCGGCTACGTTCTACACCAGCAACTTTTTAGTGACGGACACGTGTTGAAACTATATGTAGTCGGCAGTGGATTAATTCTGGGTCACCATCCAAGGTGGGAAAGGTAAAAAAAAAAACCCCATTTTCAGAATGTGCAATGCAATGTAATAATTATACTAGTACTAAAGAGACAAAATGAAGATCTTTGTAAAAGAGAGAGGTTATGTGGAGATTGTCAAGTGCACGTATAAAGCACAGAAACCAGTCTAAGTGCATATTGATTGAGGTCTCCTTTTTATTACTCGACACTGTTTATTGTAGGTCGGCCCGTCTCGAGTGGATACCATAATGAATCTGGATGCACAAGATTATACGAAGTACGATTAATTATGTACGATCACGTTATTGTAATTGTATCGGTCGATCAAAAACATCCACGATAATTTTTTCGATATGCATTTTTTTTTCGGTTGTATAAGTGGAAAATTGAATGTTGTGCGCGCCCACCCAACATTGAAATTCTGCTTCCGTCTTTCCCAGCTCGTCATGGCAGTTATAGGAGGTTCTCTGTAAATTGAAAAACTCTGGAATTGTAATTCATTCACTGATTTCAATTAAAAAAAAAAGAAGAGAAAAAGCTAGAGATAATTTAGTTAGACCTCACTCATGATCTGTGCAAGCATGCTTGTCAGCTTCCCATATTTTCCTCCTGGGTTAACTTTTTCCGCCCTTCAGACCAATGCAATGATTTTACACTCCACGTATTTGAGCATTTTCTGAATCTATCTAGAATATGGCTTCTCTGCGGTCTGTGTTTCGACTGAAGAGAGAGCAGTCCGGACAATTTCAGTCGTCCAAAAGTGTTTTGAACGGTTAGATTTTATAGAACTTTTATTCACCCGAATAGTTTGTTTTAAATCTGAAGCCTTGATTGAAGAAACGAACGGACAAGATTGGAAGATTTCTCTACCGTCCAACTGCAGAGAAGCCGGATCCTCAATCTATATCCTACGTGATTATTAGGTTGTCCTAAAGTTCTGTATAAGATAAGGTAGTGGATTACTGCTTTGGGTATGTGAACGCTGCGATTTCATACAAGTGGAAAATCATAGTAGTAACCCAGTACCAGAGCGAGAAAAGACCGAATAGAATTCTTCAAGACAGGGAAGGACCTTTGCCTATTCGCCAGTTGTCCCCTTTTCCAACTGGTGGGACACTGCATTTTGACACCGTATTTTTTAAATTAATATTTCATCAAGATGTCGCATTTTGGCAAAGATCGAGCAATGCTACCAACACCGCATTGTGACACCGTGTTTTTTATTCCATGAACACGAGTGTGGTTGGCTCAACACAAACACTTGTGCCTATGGAGTAAAAAATTGCAGTGTCAAAATGCTGTATCACTAGCGTTTGGGCTTGTAGCTAGGACTTTTAGGTGTTTGGGCTTGTCTCAATAGCGTTTCCTTGTCATCTTGCCAATCAATGTTTTAGGTATCGGACTCGGCGCTTTGTTGCCGTTTTTCTTGTCCTATTAAATCTTTGTAACAATTTAAAAATTAATGAAATTTTTTCGCTTTTCAAAAAGGAAAAATTTGCTGTATCACTAGACTTTCCGGATGAAATAGAAAGAAAGATATAGCTAGCACGAGATACTGCCCGTTATGTGGAAAGATTATTGTCCAGATAAAACTCCCTCCGTCTTTTGATTTTTTATTTATTTTTATTTAGAGCTAGACCTCTGAGGTCCCAAAATTACAACTGAGCAAATCCCAGTGGTCCCCATGTTTTGAATGTTTGGCCTCCGTGAGATTTGAACATTCTACGTTCTTATTGTACACCATGCATAATGGCCCCACTTAAAACGAAAAGTCTAATTTTATGTATTTTTTAGTGATTAAATGTGAGAATGCATACCATTTTCGTTCTTAAATTTTTTAACAAATTTGCAACTTCTATATATATACAATAAATCTTAGTATTGCCCATGTCCTTTTTTGTTAATTTGGGTTATGGCGAGCCATATGAAATTCGAGTAGAGGTTCCTTGGAAACCCCAAGCCTGTAACACTTGCAAAATTTTTGACCATACTACTAATGCTTAGCCAAGGAGTCAGTAGGATAGGATGTCCCCGTTGCTCAAGAGTGAATCCCCATTGCTCAAGAGCGAATTTTCAAGGAGCGAGTTGGAAACGAAGATAAAGCGTGGGAAGAAGTTAAGACCATAGATCCCCTCCGAGCTTGCCTTTGGTTACCTACTCTCCTTGCCATTCGGGTGCCTCCTTCGATGTGCCAAGGAAATATGATATGGGGAATGTGCCTCCTTCGGTGATGGTATCTTCTAGTTGTGTTCATGTGTTGATGTCGTGTGACACCAACGATTACTCATGTGTGACACAAGAGGTTCCTGAGATTGACCCTGTGGCTCCCCGTCGGTCTACACGGTTCCGAAAGCCTCCAAGGATTCCTTTGGAAGGCGACTTCGTAGGGCCTAGACATGGCTCGAATCCGTTGGTAGGGGAATCTTCATCCTCTCGAGGTGAAAATAAAAAGAAGCTTCATGAGAAGATAAAAATGTTAAAGGCTTCGGGGGATTAGATAGTTGGGGCTTAGGTAGTTGAGGCTTGCCTTTTAGAGTTGTATTGCTTTGTTGCAGTGTGCATTGAGCGTCATCGGATATCTCTTTTGCTTTGTTTAGATTTTTTTTAGCTTTGAATTTGCTTTTCGTTTGCCTGGGGTATGCCCGCCCCTTGTAAACATGTACATTCGGTTATTCTTTTTTAATTTCAAATTAATTTACCCAAAAAAAAAAAAAAATCTTAGTACTGCTACATGGTACCCAAAACAATTATATATCAGTGCTTGTATATTCATCGAGTTTGTCATAACACACATAGATGTCGTATGGATGTGTCTTTGTTTTGTTTCACTGTCTATTTCATGTACCTTCCAAACTATATATAACAATATAGGTTTCGTTTTTTGGACGAGCAATTTCCACGGCGCCTTAACATATTATCTAGATTCCATCACTGTGTGATTGAACTGTTTAGCTTGTGTAGCTCACTAAGAAAATCAATCCAAGAGAAATATTAAGTTGATCGGATATATATGATTAGTTTATTGCTCATCTGACATTTGTTATATAAAATAAATGGTTGTCAAAAATAAAATGTAGCACGAATCTATCATGCATGATTATATATTCATTAGAATTCGGACCCCTCTATAAACGGAACAGTTCAGATTAAGGCGATAAGATCTCGGTGAAGTCTATCAGGATGCCCTCCATCTTTACATTTCATTAGAGCACTAGGAGGCTTTTTGTTTGTATTTCAAAACGTGGGCCACCAATAGGACGTTCTCCTCATTGAACGGATCACCTACCATGACGCAAAATTGCAAACATCTACCATACTTTGGAGGTTTTCCATAGCCTCCCATTATGAAAAGAAAAACAGAATTCCCTCAAAAATATACTGCTACGTGGCGAGGATATATTGGCCCATATCCACTATAAAAAGACCACACATTTCTGCTTAGTTTTGCACCTCCTCTTCTAGCCCCAAACAAAATGTCTACCAAATTCCTCCTAGTGTTGCTCCTTGGTGTGGTGGCTTTCACCACTTCCTCACTAGCCGACCACCACAAACCACCTACTAATCCCGGCCACAAACCACCGGAGCACAAACCACCTGCCGTAGAAGTAGAGGATGATAAGAAACCTCCGAAGGGACCAAAACCACCTCCAAAACACAAACCACCGACCCCAGAAGATGTTGAGTCTGTAGAAGATGGTAAGAAGCTTCCAAAGGGTCCAAAACTACCCCCAATACCCATACCACCGACCCCAGAAGATGTTGAGTCCGTAGAAGATGGTAAGAAGCCTCCAAAGGGTCCAAAACCACCCCCAAAACACAAACCACCGACCCCAGAAAATGTTGAGTCCATAGAAGATGGAAAGAAGCCTCCAATAAAGGGTCCAAAACTACCCCCAATACCCAAACCACCGACCCCAAAAGATGTTGAGTCCGTAGAAGATGGTAAGAAGCCTCCAAAGGGTCCGAAACCACCCCCAAAACACAAACCACCGACCCCAGAAGATGTTGAGTCCGTAGAAGATGGTAAGAAGCTTCCAAAGGGTCCAAAACTACCCCCAATACCCATAACACCGACCCCAGAAGATGTTGAGTCCGTAGAAGATGGCAAGAAGCCTCCAAAGGGCCCTAAACCACCCCCAAAACACAAACCACCAACCCAGAAGAGTGAAATACAAAAGTAACGGAGAAAGTTGCGCAGAAAATGGGTGGCTCGGATTCATCCTATGAGTGGTTTCCACAACACCAATTGCAACTTGGGCCGCTCATTAACTTGTCGTGCAATTTTCTTCGAAACTTTCGGTGTTTCTATATCTATGTCTGAATAAAAGAAGGTTAGGAAATGAATTTGCGTGTCTTTTTTTTTTTTTTATCCTTTTATTGTCGGATGCACGGTGTTTGTTTGTTTGTGTGGTCAGTTGTTCATTGTTATGTACTGTGGGGAGAACTCAGGTTTCACGCGAACGGCGTTGTCCCCATACAGTCTTTGCCAGTAGTACCATATCCTCTGTGCTGGCTATATGGGTTTATCTACTCATTCTAGTATGTTGTAAGTACTCTGTAGCAAGTGGGCATGAATGTAAGATGTACTATTACTCCTACTTTTCATTATCATATCTCCTACTAATATGTGCGGTTAAGAATACACAAGGAGGTTCGTGTCTTGCCACAGCGAAGAGGACTTAAATCGTCCAAGTTGTGAAAAAAAAAATAGAAAGAAATTAAGTTGCTTAAGAAAAACTACATAAACTGGACTTAAACCGAAAAGAAAGACTTCATTCTCAGTGAAATAACAAAGTCTATAGTGGAAATTATCACATGGAAAGTAAACATATGCTAGGCTAACTAGTCTTGGAAGGGTATATAAACTCAAACGGGTTGAGCAAACGACTAAGGGAATGAAAAACAGAGATACTGGGCCGAACGAAAATAAGTGATTGCTGGATTCTTGGCGTGGAAGCCCAAACAATGCCTTCAGAACTTGTATTTTACTAGTATTGTGTCCATTCGATGCACGAGACAACCAAAAAAAAATTCACGATGATTTTCCCGTTATTGTGTATCCAACGGGCATAATACTAGTTTTAAATCCTATATCAATACCCACTTACTTAATCACTTACAAATAATGAAACTGAATAATTAATCTGCAAAGAAAGGAAATCATAATGGAGTAGTCCTCATGGAAAAACAGTTTAATTAAAAGGGGAAAAAAAATGATGCATACATTGGAGAGCCGAGTTGGGACAGAAATTAGATAGTGGGCTGCGGTTTGGAACGCGTAGCATGGGAATTGGAACTATGTGAATGGGAGTGTGGACGTGGGTGAGACAGTGGGGGATTCAAGGCGGAATCAGGATTTTAATTTGTCCTGGCCGGACTAACCAAAAAGAGTTTTATAGTTAATGTTCAGCAAATTTTTTCATGCATACGTACAATGTTCAAAAAAGTACAAAAGAATGTAAACTATTGAAATTGTACCCAACTGAAGTTGTGCCCTATATTGTTTTAGAGAGTAAAAATCAGTTATTATCGATTCTGAATCGATTTCTTCAACAAATTCTCTTTCAGTGAAGTGGGATAATATTTATTGGCTAGAATTTAACATATATTTTTTTTGGGAAAATGACGGCTAAGGACGTGTTTTGATAATTAATATCCGCCAGAGACATGCAGTTGTTAATGCTGAAAATGTCATTGGAGGAAATTAATTAGGAAAATTCTAAAATCAGCCCCTCGGGCTAACAATAATAAGTATGTGAATGTGTATTAAAGTGTGTAAAAAATGTATAGAAATACGTGTTTTTCTTGTCTTTTAGTGTGTTTATCGTCAGTCTAGTGGGCTGACAATAACAAGACCGAATTAATTATCAAAACACGTCCTGAGCCGTTATTTTCCCTAATTTTTTTTTGTCTTACTCCACCTGGGCTATAGCCCAACCCTTGGCCTCTTTACTTCCACCCTTCGGGGATTAGAAGTTTTTTGGGCTCAAATTTGTATAGGGTATTGATTGATTGATGAAATTTCCCGATCAATCAAGGGGCTCTTACCTGTCGGCCCTTTTTTTGTTCCTATCTACCCATCTAGGCCCAACACGCGTCTAACCATAACCGTCCAGACCCTATTTTAAATTATCCACCCAAAATACACAGTAAGGTATGCCACGCTCTCCTCAAAGACCTGCAACACGATCGCCACCGCGATCTACTTCTTCCATTGCGACCCAACCTCCACGTTCACATTAATATTCACCAAGATCTCACCAAAAAGAATATTATCAATTGATCTCAGAAAATTCATCGCATGCCAATTTATAGAACAACTTATAAATAGTTTTGAGTCTCCGAATAACATTCATATAAATTTTTGAAGGAAATACTTTTAAGGGACACAGGAATCTTTCAAAAATACGTAACATACTTAACTACTCACCTGGATCCAAACGTATTGCAAATGAACAACGCGAAACGAGTCTAACCTGAACAAGAATCATATAGCACTATTATCAGTAACTGTATCAATATAATATAATATGCAGCAATAAGGAACTACCTAAGAAAAATACTCTTCTAACCTTAGACTAATCCAACTCTACCTCAATTACAAGAGCCCATCATTGCAATTCCAAGTCCAAGGGTCCACGTGCACAAACCCATGGCACTACTGCCAAAACTCTTCTGTTCCATAAGCCAAAGCATCCAAATCCCATAATCCCACATTCAATAATAATGTAATTAAATTCTCCTACACTTGTCTCATTCACCCATACTACACAAATCACCCCAGCCCACACGCACACCGCGTCGCACGCACAAAACACCACATGCACCGCCACACACACCGTACCACCCACCAACCCAAAATCACCTCCAAATTCCATGGTCCAATAGCATGATGAAGAGGAAATAATTCTCGCCAGAGAACTTTGTACAAAACTACAAGAAAAACCCATTTTTCCCTTTATTAACTCCTCTGATCCACACTTTCAATAAACCCAAGTTTTGTTTTCTTGTTGAAGTCCCAAAACTACCGTAACGTGGAAAAGAAAAGAAGGAAGAAAAACAAGAAGGAAGAGGAACATACCACTTCGGCAAATCTTCCTCCAAGCAAAATCCTTGATTGCGGCTGGTCTCTCTCTCTCTCTCAGGATATAATCCAATATAAAACCCTACTGACCCACGTTCTCTCCTAAATAATATGTTGGTGGACCCGGGTCAAATCAAAGATGCTGCAACAGAATATTTTCGGGTCAACTTCACAGAAGAGAGAAAGATCAGACCTGATTTGGGAGGTTTCTTTTCTAGAAAACTTGACCAGGCCAGTGCTATGCAGCTTGAGATACCTTTCGAGGAGAAGGAAATTTTGGCAGCCTTGCATGATTGTAGCAACTTCAAAGCCCCCGGCCCCGACGGCTTTAACTTTTCCTTTGTTAAGAAAGGATGGGTTTTCATGAAGGAGACAGTCATCAAATTTTTCTCTGAGTTTCACTCAAATGGGAAGCTTACCAAAGGTATCAATTCCACCTTCGTCTCCTTAATTCCTAAAGTAGCTTGTCCTGTCTCGTTTAAGGAATATAGGCCTATTAGTATGGTGGGTTGGGTCTATAAAGTTCTGTCCAAAGTCTTAGCGAACAGAATTAAGAGGCAGATGCGATTAGTTATTGGAGAGGCCCAAGCTGCTTTTGTTTTTGGGAGACAAATTCTAGATGGAGTCCTTATAGCCAATGAGGCAATCCATAGTTGGAAAGTCAAGGCACACGGGGGCCTTATCTTGAAACTAGACTTTGAAAGAGCGTATGACTGTGTCAATTGGAGCTTTCTATGCAGCATGCTATCGAGATTGGGCTTCGGGGACAAATGGAGGGATTGGATTTTAGAGTGCTGTTCTTCGGTCTCAATGTCAATTTTAATCAATGGATCACCCTCACCGGAATTTCAAACACAAAAAGGGCTAAGGCAAGGCGATCCACTATCTCCTTTTCTCTTTAACATAGTCGGGGAAGCCCTCAACATAATGCTAGAACGAGCGAAGGACCGAAATATTATTAAAGGTACCAAATTGGGGAATAACGGTGTCAATATTTCTCATTTACAATTTGCGGACGATACAATTCTTTTTTGCAATAATGACCCGGAGGAGATGGCAAACATTAAAAGAATATTAAGGTGCTTTCAATTGATGTCCGGCCTGAAAATTAACTTCTCGAAGAGCTCCCTCTGCGGTGTCAACATCCCACTTCAAGCAACCTATTCCTTGGCCCAGATTATGGGCTGTAAAGTGGAGCATCTACCGATTAAATATCTCGGGTTGCCGTTGGGTGCTAATCCGGGGAGGATCAAAACTTGGGATTCTGTCATTCAAAGGACTGAGAAGGTGTTGAGTATTTGGCGTTCTCGTTGTATCTCAACTGGGGGAAGGTTGACTCTTATGAACTCAAACACTGCAAACATCCCCATTTATTTCATGTCCCTATTCAAAATGCCTGCAGCTGTTGCGAGGAAATTGGAGAAACTCCAGAGACAATTTTTCTGGGGTGACACAATCGACAAAAAGAAAATGCACACGGTCAAGTGGGATGAGATTACTCGGAAGAAATCTATTGGTGGGTTGGGGGTCAAGAAACTGATGCAACACAATCTAGCTCTTTTGGCAAAATGGTGGTGGAGATTTGGCAAGGATAAAGAAGCTCTTTGGGTGAAAGTGATTAGAGGAAAATACGGCTTGGATGGTAACTCTTGGCTGCCCCACGCTCACGGTTTTGGCTCATCATCCAGAATATGGTCAGATATTTGTTCTTTGGATAATCCCTCCTCCCATCTGGGCTATTCCATTCGAGATAGCTTTCGAGTCCAGGTAAACTCAGGCAATGCAACCGTGTTTTGGGATCACATTTGGTTAGGTGAATCTTCTTTGAAAGAAGATTATCCTAGGCTGTTTTCGTTATCTACTCAAAAAGAGGTGTTGATCAGTAATTTGAGGGCTGAAGGATCATGGGATTTAGTGTTCAGGAGAGAAATGTTTGGGCGAGAGAAGCAAGAGATGGATAACTTGAAACAGAGGCTCCAACAAGTCACTCTAGACCCATCGAAGCCTGATACCTTGCAGTGGAGATGGACGAATGATGGTATTTTCTCTGTCAAGTCAGCTTATGGGCACTGGGAATTGCTAAACTACCCGAGCAATACGTTGTTAGGGTCCCTATGGAAGAATTTGGGCCCTCCTAAGGTGGAAATCTTTGCTTGGATGGCGGTAAAGGAAAAAGCAGTAACCAGGTCGATCCTTCTTAGCAAAAACTTGATCAGTGACATTCAATTAGCTTTATGTCCCCTCTGTTCCACGAATCTTGAAACCCATCAGCATTTGTTTCTTCATTGTCATTATTCATGGAGTGTATGGTCAATAATCCTAGACTGGTGGAACATCAAATGGGTCTGTCCACTCTCTGTTCCGGATTTAGCAAATTGGTGGTTTGCGAATGGATTTTTCAACCTGGAAAAACATTTGTGGGAAGCTTGCTTCTATGCAACGTTGTGGTCTCTTTGGTTGGTGAGGAACGACTCTATCTTCAATAATTCAACGAAACAAGTTTGGGAGTTGGGGGAGTTAGTCAAAACTAGAGTTGCGATGTGGATGAAGGCGAAGTTCGACATCAAGGTCTACACTGTTGAGGAGTTCAAAATTTTCTTAGATGGTGTCCGAAAACTGAGATTGTAACCTAGTTTTCAGGTGTTCATCCAACTATCGGTTGGAGGTGTATGTAAATTCGGGCTTTGTCTAGCTCTTTCTTTTCCTTTTCTTCTCGATGTACCCCTTTCGAGATTAATAAAATGTTTCCTTTGCCGAGCAAAAAAAAAAAAAATATGTAACCACTTAATAAAAGTACTTATTACGGTACAACACCAAATACTAAAACTATTTAGACTTATACCCCAACACTATAATAGTACCGACAACAATTTATACCATGTCGAGAGAGAGAAAATATCAATTAGGATCCAAACCATAAAATCCTCTTTTTTATTTATTACAGAAATACTAATTATTAGGAATAAGAAAAGGCGGGGTGTAACAATGCGTGCGCGCATAGAGATCATCGCTAGTCAATTGTAATATTTATCCTCATTTTGCGGTTCCTAATAGCCTCAGGCATCAGTGATTCCATGAGTACTTATTCTTATCATGTATTCATAAAAATGTAGACGTTATTAATATTTTTGATAGCCTGTGCATTCGCGCATAGCGGTCATCTCTAGTAAATTGTAATATCTATCCTTATTTTGCAGTCATTAATATTTGAACCCAAAAAGCTGAACGGTTCAGATTTAGTGATGGCAACGAAGCGGATTGGGGGTGAATATTACTATCCCCATACCCAATCCCTAAACCCCATATCCATCCCCGTCCCCGCCCCGATTCCCAATGAGAATTCGGAGATTCGAAAAAAATAAAAATAGAATCAGTTCAAAATCAAAATCGACTCCAAAGTTGAGAACTAAGGCCCTGTTTGATAGCAAGATTTGAGCTTGGGATAGGATTGTGAGTCCTATGGAAGCTTTTAAATTCTTGTTTGGTGTTGGCAACAACCTAAGGATTGGCAAACCCAGGGGATTACGAATCCCACAAATCCATAGGATTACCCATCCCATGAGGGGGGTGGTATTAACAATCCTATCCCATGGGATTATGGTTGGAAAGCCAATTTTATTCACAATCCTATCCTATCCTATCCAAAACAAACATGTTATTCACAATCCTACAATCTAATCATGTCCAAAACAAACATGAATAAAAGATTCATCTCCTCATTAATAGTCCCACCTCATTACCAATCCCAATCCTAATTCCACCTCATTACGAATCCCTCCAAAACGAAATCTGTTATCAAACACGCCCTAGAAAATCAACTATCGTAGTTCGAATTGGCAGACTCCATAGATTGCTTTGATTTATGCACAAAATCAGTACAAAACCGGTCGAGCAAAATGACCATCACTATTCAATTTCTTTTTTGAAATGATCACAATTCAAATTTAGGTGATGGGATCTCAGCGAAGTCCGTCAAGACGCCCTACATCTTTATAGTGCATTAGCGCACTATGAGACTCTTGTCCGTGTATCTTTGTGTGTTGTCAGTGTGAATTAAAAACGTGGCGCACCAATGGGGCATTTTCATTAAATGGAGCCATAATGCAAACGTTTATCAAAACAAAAAAAGAAGAAGAAAACAATCGAAATATATAGTACGTTTAGTTTAATCTTTGTATTCTTTTTCAAAGATTAACAATTTTTTTTTGGCGAGAATAAAAACACTACTACGTGGCGAGGATATATTGGCTCATATTCAACCACACATTTCTCCTAGTTTTGCACCATCACATCTAGCCTTCCGAAAAATGTCTACCAAATTCCTCCTTGTGTTACTCCTCCTTGCTGTAGTGGCTTACACGGCCTCGTCATTGGCTGACCCCCCCAAAACCACCCCCCCATCCTGGCCACAAACCACCGCACGAGCACAAACCAGCCCCACCCCCGAAACACAAACCGCCGACTACGGACAATGCCGATGTAGAAGACGGAAAGAAACCTCCAAAGGGACCATCACCACCCCCAAAACACAAACCACCAACTTCAGAAAATGACGATGTTGAAGATGCTAAGACACCACCAAAGGGACCAAAGGCGCCATGCCCACCGAAGAAGAAGCCTCCACCAGTCGGCTAGCTTCAACTGAAGAGTGAGATATGTAGGGGTTCGATTAATCGGGACCTTGACTGTGGTGTCTGGTTAGGTTCCTTCCTCCGCTGCTCCGCTCGTCCGTCGCCTGACCTGCAACAAGTCACTAGGGCTTTGGTTGCCCAGTGACCCTCCGACGATCAAATTAGATCTCAGGGAAGGTGTTTAGGTCTAGGGTTAGGATAGTATTGCGTACCTCTTTCAGGTGTGTATCACTTTGTATTTATAGACCTAGGTTTGCTTGATCTCCACCCTAGCGCGTGGTGAGTACGCTCGGGTAACCGCCTCGGGTGACGTCACATATGACGAGGGAGGCGAGGTGGTTACGGAGCACATGAGACAGATCTCAATGATTGTGCCAGCTGCATGGGGAGCATGATCCCCATAGGTCCCACTCACAGTAACCGTTACCTCCTGGAAGCTTCTGGAAGCACTGGAGCATGCAGTGAACCGATGCTCCGAAGTCGATAACAACCGAAGTCCGGGCACCGACCGAAGTACCTCCCGAAGAGAGCTAGTCAGAAGAACGTGGCCCGGATCCTAGCTGCTGGTTTGGGTTTGTACCCCGGTTACCGAGCCGATAACCGAGGGCCCTACAATAGCCCCTCAACTTCCGGAGCGCCATTCTGGTCTTCGGGAAGTTGACTCCTCTGATGGACTAGCGCAACCGGGCTTTTAACCGATGATATGCTTTGGAGAAGAACCGAGAGACCTTCGTGAGAGCCGAGCCGCCTGCTTTCGCCCTAGGAGCCACGTGTCAGTCATCGCCGAAATGAGTGACATCATACGTCGCCTCGGCACGTGAAATGTCAGATGATTGGTACGAAACGTCCTTTCGGGGCACGTGTCGAAGCGTGAATGGCTCGGTACGCGGTGCGCCTGACCTCGGTTCAGACCTCTGATTGCTGACCGTCTGATGAAGACACGCATCGAAGATCCAACGGTTTGGTTGGCGACGCTTCGTTTCCCGCGCGACTCCTCGTACGCTCCACTATAAATTCAGAGCATTTGGAGAGAGAAAGTCATTGAAACCCTCTGACGCCGTCGAACTGCCGCCGGCGTGTTTTGCAAGCTTTGGATCACGATTTCGAGCATCTTGGCAGTGAATCTCTACACCAAACTTGGGTATGTTGATCTTTGTTTATCAATCTTCGAGTTTTAGTGCTTTTCTTCGTGTTTTTCAATGTTTTCTGAGCGCATTGGGGCGAATGGTCATTGATCTCTCCTCGGACAGCTCCAGTAGTTCTGACGATCCCTTGGTAGAAGCCATCTTTCAAGAGCTTTGGAGGGAGAGATTTTACCGAATCCCAGTCGACCGCATTGAGCCTGCCAACCCTAACCGAGCCTCACGCGAGATTACCTCCCTTGATCCCTGGGAGATGGAGGCCCCAAGCACGTCGGACCACGGGCCGGGGCCGTTTGAAAATTCACCCGAGGAAATCCAGGGACGCCGAAGACCGATGAGGCCCTGCTCGTTTAAGGATAAGTACTTCAACGGGGATCCCTCAGCCTACGCCGAGTTCAAGAGGCTTTATAATATCCCTCCGGACGTCGAGGTTCGGTTGCTACAAGACACTGACCCGAAGCAGCTTCCGCATAAGCCAGGGGAGTTGATCTTTCCCCTGATGGCCATCTGCGAGGGTGGCATCAGGTTTCTCCTCCACCAATTCGTACGTCGGGTGCTCCGAACCCTCAACCTTACCTCCTCCCAGCTCACGGTGAATTCTTATCGAATTATTACCAGCATCAACGAGCTGAGGAGGCAGTTTAGCCTGGTGTTCGGTCTTGAGGAGCTCTTCGGAGTCTACCTTTTGGGGGTTAATTGAGGCCACAACCGATACTATCTCTTCTGCAGATTAGGGAACGATACATTTCTGATCGACCACCTACCGGACTCCAAGGAGTGGGCGAGTATCTATGTCTCGGTCACCGGGAACTTCATGTTCGGGCCCGGGGAGAGCATAGATATAGTCACCACAGTCCCCTTTGGGATTGGAACTCCCGGTCGATAATTTACTCTTCGGTAGCGAGTTATTTTAATAAACGCTTTTCCTTGTAAACTTGTACTGATTTCTCCATGCTTTGACATCCCTTTGCAGCCGACGGCACCGTTCAGGAGCTTCGGGAGAAAGCCGTCCGCTCTCGGATAACCGCCGCCTATGCAATCCTAATCACCAGCCGTTACGCCCCTACGCTCCTCGGCTACGTCCCCTCGTACACCAATTACTTAAAGAAGAAACCGAGGAAGCAAGGGGTGTCGAGGGCAGGACGAGGGGGCAGAGGAGGAGGAGGAGGACGAAGGGGAGGCGGAGGAGCGGGGAGAGGAGGTAGAGGAAACGCTTCTGGGACCGAAGGTAGCAGCTCCGAGCCTTAAGGTGTCGTAAGAGAGGCAATTGACCGAGAGACGCCTGAGAGGATCGGACTGAGCGACGAGATGTCGGACCCTGGAGATCGGGAGGTGCTAAATCTCAGACGTCGGACGTCAAGAAGCCGAGGCCGAGGCTCAGCTACCAGTACACCTGGTGCTGGGACCTCGGGGGTGATCCCTATTTCTCCGCAGGAGCCCTCGGCGAAGAGGACTCGGCACGAGGGGGAAGGTAGCGCCCGAGGGAAGGAGAAGGAAACGTCTCGGATTACCGAGGGGGAGGAGAGGGTGGAAGAGCAGGACCGAGGGTCTGCAGAGAGGATTGAGGGGGGAACCTGGGTCCCCGCCACGGAGGTTTCTTGGGCCCCAAAATTTTGTCACTACGCTGGGCGCCAGATCCACCACGCGGACAGCGTTTCAAACCTCGGTACAGCGTTCGGGATGCTCCGCGGCTGTATTCTTCCTAGGGACTCCAGGGCTGTCCAAGGATTGACCGAGGACATCACCGCGGAGATAGCACAGGCCCTTTTCACTATAAGTTTGTTACTTTCCACTTTATTGTTGTCAGCTAAGTCCATATTTGTGATTCTTCTTCGGTTTTCTGCTCGCAGGCTGGTGCTCGGGCCTTGGTCATAAATGACCGATGCAAAGGCCAGGAGCGAAAGATTGATGAGCTGAAGAAGGCTCTTGAGCAGAGAGAGGATGACCTGAAGGTGGCTCGGGAGACCTGTGATCTTTACCTTGCGGATTTTCAAAGGTGCGACAGGGAGAGGGTGGCAGCCGAAGCCCGAGTTGCAAAAGCCGAGGAGAATGTCACCACCTTGAGGGTCACCCGAGCTACCGAGGTTGAAGCTGCTAAGAACAAAGGCTATGACGATGGTTGGGCCGCAGCCGGGGTGGAATACCAGAAGCAGGTTCGGGAGATTGAGGCCGAGCTTTACAGGGACCGCTTCGTGGACGGGCTTCGGTTTGGTCACGAAGCTCTTTTGAGTAAGCTCGATCTCCCAGCCGACTCTGAACTCCGGGTCCTTCTCGAGGTGCCGCCCGAGGAGGCTGTAGTGCCCGAGGAAGAAGAAGAGGAGGGCGAGCAGATGCCAAACCTCGAGGCGGGTATTCAGACTGCTTCTGTTGCCGTTGCTTCAACCGCGGACGGTGCCCAGACCGCTTCTGTTGCCGTTGTTTCAACCGAGGACGGTGCCCAGACCCCTCAGCCCCCCAGTGCTTAGGATTTGACCTTTTCTTTTGTTTTACATTTGGCTGGACGGTTCCGAACATTTGGATTTTACCGTTCCAGGGTTTGTAAATGTTTTTGGTAAGTAGGTACCGAACAGATGACCGAAGTTTTGTTGGATTTAAACTTGCAATCCTTTTCACTGCTTTTGAGTGAATGGTTTCTTCCGTTTCAATGCCTTGTTTATTTTTGAGATGCTCGAATGGTTTTATGCTTGTAACCGAAGGGAGCCTCATGCCCCTGCTTCTGTTGAAATGCTGTGGAGTATCAACAGATTTTAGCCGAAGCATTAACCGAGGAGTTTTTCAAAAATTTATTCCAAACCTAAGTAAGGCAGAATATAGGATTGAGTAAGTTAAAACGAAGCAAAGTAGTTAGCAATTTTTGAATTTTGCATGCCCCTGCTTTGTTTTTGCTGACGCCGAGCCGAAGGGAGTAAACCGAAGCAACTCATTGGGGCGTTGCTATATAGATTAGGGATAGGGTCCTGAAGTGGGAATGGCGTCGGCCATGGCTTCGGGACGTAGCGAATCTAAATAGTGCGTGACTTATTGGGGGGTCGGTGTAAGGGGCTCGGGATTAATACCGAGTGTCCTTATCGCCGACGTCCGAAAGTCTGAAACGACCAAAAAGGCCGTGGTGACTTGGTGAGGGATCTGTCCGAGGAATATCCCTCGGAGGACAGTCCCTGAAGTCAGGATAAAACGGTTCACGCAACGGCGAACCGAGTATGAAGAGTAAGTGACAAGATTAGACTAGTGATAAACAAGAAATTCTCATTAAAAAACTGTCGTAAAATCAGGCCATTACAAGAGTAGTTTGGTTCTTATCAAACTTTGACAAGAAACGAAAATTTTTCGAATAAATAAGTCTGAAGAGACCGAAGCCTGGCTACCCATAGAACTTCTTCAGGTTATTGGTGTTCCAGGTCTTGGTGAATGGGGAACCATCTATCTTCTCCAGCTTATAATTTCCCGAGCCGAGATGTTTTAGGACTCGGAAGGGGCCCTCCCAATTAGGCATTAACTTCCTCTTTTTGGACTTGTCCACCACCTTTTTCCAGACAAGGTCGTCCGACTTGAATGACCGAAGGCAGACGCTTCGGTTGTAGCCCTTGGTAACCTCTTGCTGATAAGATGCTAGTTTGATCCTTGGATTCTCCCGTTCCTCCTCGGCCAGATCGAGGTCCGCAGCGATGTTCTCATCATTAACCGCCTCGTCGAAATCTTCGGTTCGGATCGTCGGGAGCCCAACCTGGAGGGGGATTACAGCTTCCATCCCAAATGCCAAGGAGAAGGGGGTTCGGCCGGTGGATCGCCGAGGCGTTGTACGGTAGCCCAGAGTACCCGAGGGAGCTCTTCGGCCCACTTGCCCCGGCGTGATTCGAGCCGTCGCTTGAGGCCTGACGAGATTGCTTTGTTTGCAGCTTCGGCTTGCCCGTTGCCCTGAGGGTAGTACGGGGTAGAAGTGTCCCATTTGATGCCAAATTCATCCAAGAGTGCTCGGTACATTTGTCCGGTGAACTGGCTACCGTTGTCGGTTAAGATGGCGAAGGGTACACCGAAGCGAGAAATTATATTTCGCCATACGAAGTGAATGATGTCCGGCTCTTCAACCGTGACCAGCGGTTCGGCCTCGACCCATTTAGAGAAATAGTCGGTGGCGGTTAAGAGGAACTTGAATCCTCCAGGAGCGACGGGGAGCTTACCAACGATATCCATGCCCCACTGAGAGAAAGGCCATGGGCTAGTGAGAGGGCTGAGATCCCGAGCTGGCTGATGAATAATTGGAGCAAACATTTGACACTTCTGGCAACGCTTCACAAATTCTTCAGAGTCCTTCTTCATTGTTGGCCACCAGTATCCTTGGGTAATTACTCGGTGGGCGATGGAGCGTCCACCGGAGTGGCAACCGCTGTCACCGGCGTGTAGTTCCTCGATGATCCCGGGGACCTGGTGGGGGTGTGCAACCAATAAATAGGGGCAGGTGAACGACCGTCGGTAGAGCTTTCCATTTGGATTGAGCCAGAAGAGGGCGGCCTTGTTGCGGAGTCGGTGGGCGTCCTTCTTGTCGGTTGGTAGTGTGTCGTCGCGTAGGTAGCCGACGATCTCATCCATCCAGCTCGGACCAAGCTCCACGTTTAATATCTCATGACTTAATACCTCAAGCTCGAAGCTAGGTTTGTCGATGGAGCTAAAGGAGATGGAGCGGTGTCCCGAAGCGGCGCAGGCCGTAGCGAGTCCGGCGAGGGCGTCGGCGTGAGCGTTTTGGTCTCTCGGGATGTGTTCGATGCGGATAGCTCGGAAGCTCTTGAGGAGCCGAACAGCAGAGCTCAGGTAAGTACGCATTCGGTCGTCCCGAGCCTCATACTCCTCGGAGAGCTGGTTGACAACCAACTGTGAATCACTGTAGAGAACAAGCTCTTCAATCCCAAGGGCTTCGGCAGTCTTGAGTCCGGAGATGAGCGCCTCATATTCAGCCTCGTTGTTTGAGGTCGGAAAGTTGATAGAGATGGAGCTTTCATGTAATACACCGGAGGGAAAGAGAAGTACGATCCCAGCCCCGGCGCCTCGGCTATTTGAGGCGCCATCAACATACATTTTCCATACATCGCCATGGAAGAGTTTCCATGCGGTGCTGGGACTTGCTTGGAGAACGGCTTCAGGGCGGGGGGCTGGATTTGAAGCGAGGACGTCGGTCGGAGTGAGCTCGGCGATAAAGTCGGCGAGTGTCTGGACTTTAATCGCCGTTCTTGGTTGAAAGTGAATCTCATAGTTGGCAAGTTCGACGGCCCATTGAGAGATTCGGTTGGAGAGGTCGGCTTTTCGGAGGAGAGACTTGAGAGGATACTCGGTCAATATGATAATGCGGTGGGATTGGAAGTACGATGCGAGCTTCCGAGACGCAGAGACGAGGGCGAGAACAAGCTTTTCCAAGGGAAGATAGCGTGTCTCGGCGGGCGTCTCGTCTTGCTAGAGTAATAAATTGGCTGATGGTCGCGCTCCTCCTGTCGGACGAGTACCGAGCTTATGGCGTGCGCCGAGACGGCGAGATAAATGAACAGGTCTTCCTGGTCCCGAGGAGTGACGAGGAGAGGGGCCTTGGAGAGGTAGTCCTTCAGCTGCTGTAGAGCCCGGTCACACTCGTCGGTCCAACGGAAGCTGCGTCGGCTTCCCTTTATGAGGGCGAAGAACGGTTGGCACTTGTCGGAAGATCGGCTGATAAATCTGTTGAGGGCGGCGGCCATGCCAGTTAGACGCTACACATCTCTCTTGTTGTGGGGGGCCGAAAGTTTTTCAATTGCTGTGAGCTGTGAAGGGTCGGCCTCAATACCCCGTCGGGAGACAAGATGCCCGAGGAACTTGCCAGAGCTTACACCGAAGGCACACTTCTCGGCGTTAAGGCGAAGCTTGTGCATCTTGAGAATCTCAAATGCCTCGGCGAGGTGGGTGAGATGGTCGCCGGCCATCATGCTTTTAACCACCATATCGTCGATGTAGGCCATCATAGTATCTCCCAGCAGATGCTCAAACATCTTGGTTATCATCCTCTGGAAGGTTGCTCCGGCGTTTTTGAGGCCGAAGGGCATGATAAGATAACCGAAGATGCCGTGGGGGGTGATGAAGGCCGTGTTCTCGACGTCGCCGTCGCTCATGGCGATTTGGTGGTAGCCTCGGTAGGCATCCATGAAACTAAGTCGGTCGTGGCCAGCTGTGGCATCGACGAGCTGATCTATTCGAGGGAGGGGGAAGAAATCCTTCGGGCAGGCGTCATTGAGGTTTGAATAGTCAACACAAACTCGCCATTTCCCGTTCTTCTTTTTGACCACCACAGTGTTGGCCAACCACTTAGGGTATTGCACTTCTCGTATGGCTCCTGCGTTTAGGAGTCGGTTGACCTCGTCGAAAACGGCATCGGAATGGACCGGGGAGGATCGCCGTGCTTTCTGGATGACCGGACGCTTGGTTCGGTCGATGTTGAGCTCGTGGCAAATGAATTTTGGATCGACCCCGGGCATTTCGTAGGGGGTCCACGCAAAAACCTCAATGTTGCTCTTGAGGAAGTTCACCATGTCATTCCGTTCGGTTTCCGAGAGTGAGGAATCGATAAGGAAGAAAAGGGAACCATCCTCGGTTAGAGGGACGGTGACAAGATCCTCAACTGCCTTTTCGTCGGCAGGCCTCCCGACGTCTTCGAGAACCGGAGCCTCTGGTACTTCAATGAAGTTCACCCTGGAGGTCTGTTTGCTGCTTCGGACAGCGTTGACGTAGCAGCGTTTGGCGGCGGTTTGGTCTCCGTACAGATCTTCCTGTCGTCCGTTGGCACCGATGAACCGGACCACCTGGTGATAAGTAGAGGCAACAGCCTTTAATTTATGGAGCCAGGTGCGGCCAACGATGGCATTATAGGGGCTTGGGACATCGACTATGACGAACTCCATGTCGAGCACGACCGAGCCGGAGCGGACGGGTAGGGTGATCAAACCGACGGGCCAGACCGGAGCTCCGTTGAAACCTATGAGGTGGACCTCGGAGGGACGGAGATCGGCGTCTGACAGCTTCAAATCTTTAAACAAGGAGTAGTACATAACCTCGGCCGAGCTCCCCTGATCCACGAGGACACGTCGGACGTTGAAGGTGCCTATGCGCAGTGTGACCACGAGGGCGTCGTTGTGCGGAAGTTGGACGCGTGCAAGGTCCTTCTCGGTGAACGTTATTGTCCATTTGGATCCGTCGTCGGTTCGAGGACGTTTGGGCTCGGGGCCGACGAGCATGACCTGCTTAGAAGAGGAAGCGTCGTTCAACTCGGCGCGGATTATGCGGGCGGCTTCGGGATTGAGAGGGCCGTGGATAACGTTAATCGTCTGGATTTCCTCTTCGGCTCTGGTTTCGGCATTCTGCGCCCGGGCTCTTGTTTTCTCATGATCAATGAAGTTGTTGAGATGGCCACCGAGGACTAGCTGTCCAGGTAGGCCTTGAAGGGCCTGCAAGCGGTTGTAAAGTGTCCTTGCTCGTTGTGGTAGCTACATCGGACTATCGGGTTTTTGATTTTCCCGTTCTCGTTACCGAGTTTTTGGTTGGGGAAGGAGAAAAAGGGTTGGTCCTTTACTTGGTCGATAATCTTGTAGATAGGCATAGTAAAGACGGTTTTCTCGGCGCTGAAGTCTCCTTGCTTCGGTGCCTTCCTCGGGGACTGTTTGATGTTGTTGACTTGTTTCTTCGGTGTTGAAGCCGAGGCGGGAGCCGGAGCGGACACCGGAGTAAACGGTGCCTTGGAGCTCGTTGACTTCCCCATGCCCCTCTCTGCTTTGGTTTCGATAAGCTGGCACCAACCTTCGATTCGAGTCATGAGATCCTTCATGGAACTTGGCTTGTGCCGAGCGAGATCGTCGTAAACCTGCTCATCCTGGGCGGTGAGGCCGAGCTTGAAACCGCGGGCGGAGATGACACCGTCGCATCCTTCGATTTTGTTGAACAGTTCCCAATAGCGACCGGCATATTGGCAGAGCGTTTCGTCGGTCCGCTTGCGTAGGGCGAGAAGGGAGTCGATCTCCTTTTCATGCTTGTTGCTTGTGACAAACCGAGCCATAAAAGCGTCACAGAGAGAATCGAAGGAAGAGATTGATCTGGCAGGAAGTTGATTGAACCAAGTTAGGCCCAGGTTGCCGAGGCTGGCGGGGAAGACCTTACAGAGGAAGGCGTCGTCCGAAGGCTCGTTGCGAAGGAAGAGAGACATGACCAGCTTGTACTGAACCAGGCGAGTGTATGCCTCGGTTTTACCGTCATACTTTGCAAATTTGGGTTGGGTGAAGCCCTTCGGGGGGGTGACCGAGTCGATCTCCCTAACGAAAGGGGAGGTTGTGAGTCTCTCGAGACGGGCGTCCCGGTGGGGTCGGATCGAACGGTCGAGACCGTCTGGACCCCCGGTCGCGGTATGCTTCTTCGGCAGCGGTCGGTCCTGTCTTTCGTACTCCTTCCGCTTCGGTTGGGAGTTCCCTGACCGTTGAGGAGATCTCTCGTACTCCTTTCGTTTCGGTTGGGAGTTCCCTGACCGTTGGGGAGATCTCTCGTACCGATGCTTCTTGTAGCTATCTCGGGCGTAGGGCTCGAGGCGCTCAGTATTTTGGCTTCCGCCACCAAGCCTTTTGTAACCATCTTTGGGGTGGTGGACGAGTGGACTCTTTGAACGAGGGCCCTTGAGGCGCTCACGATACCCTTTAGTTTGGAACTCCAGGAGGGCGTTGTCCTCGTTGGCGAGACTTGGGGTGGTCTCCCGGCGACGCTCCTTGGATCCGATTGGATGGGTGGAGGAGGCAGAGACGCTTCCGCCACCAAGCCTTTCGAAGGCGGATTGCTTCCCTCGAGGACCCTTTGGTTTAGGGGAGCGGGAGCGTTCCTTTCGTTCAACGTCCCTTTCGTTACGACCCTCGCCTGGTGGTTCGAGGCGGTCCTTGATTGAAGGGCGGGGTCGGTGTTCGACCAGCTGTCCTCTGTCACGGCTGCGGGGAGGGCTGTGGTGGCTTCTTCTTCCGCCACGGCCTCCGGAGGAATGAGACGGGGACATTTGGAGGAGGTGTTTGATTTCCGCCAACTCGTCTCGGACGCTCCTGTCGCGCTCCACTACTGTCGTGAGGTCGTCGATCTTCCGCTCCAGGTGGCGGATGTAGGTTTGGAGTTCGGCCGGAGCCCCTGCCTCCTGAGTCGAAGTCCCTGCTCTGAGTCCGATGGACATGTGGGCCTTTCCAAGAGCGCCTGGTCCGCCGGACGCCGGGTCCCCGAGATCTCCGGGGCCGTAGGTGGTCTCGGTGCGATGTGCATCATCGATTTCCACCATGGTTGGGTTGGAGAGCTTTTAACGGAACCTTTGTGAGGAAGAAAGTGATTGAATGAAGAACAGCTAGGTCCCCAGCAGAGTCGCCAATTGTAGGGGTTCGATTAATCGGGACCTTGACTGTGGTGTCTGGTTAGGTTCCTTCCTCCGCTGCTCCGCTCGTCCGTCGCCTGACCTGCAACAAGTCACTAGGGCTTTGGTTGCCCAGTGACCCTCTGACGATCAAGTTAGATCTCAGGGAAGGTGTTTAGGTCTAGGGTTAGGATAGTATTGCGTACCTCTTTCAGGTGTGTATCACTTTGTATTTATAGACCTAGGTTTGCTTGATCTCCACGCTAGCGCGTGGTGAGTACGCTCGGGTAACCGCCTCGGGTTTTTTCACATATGACGAGGGAGGTAAGGTGGTTACGGAGCACATGGGACAGATCTCAATGATTGTGCCAGCTGCATGGGGAGCATGATCCCCATAGGTCCCACTCACAGTAACCGTTACCTCCTGGAAGCTTCTGGAAGCACTGGAGCATGCAGTGAACCGATGCTCCGAAGTCGATAACAGCCGAAGTCCGGGCACCGACCGAAGTACCTCCCGAAGAGAGCTAGTCAGAAGAACGTGGCCCGGATCCTAGCTACTGGTTTGGGTTTGTACACCGGTTACCGAGCCGATAACCGAGGGCCCTACAAGATACAAGAATAACAAAGAAAGTTGCAGAAAATGCGTGGCTCAGATTCATTCTGCAAGTGGGTTTTCCACAACAACAGTTTGAAAATGGGCTGCTCGTTAATTTGTCTGTGCAATTTTCTCTGAAGCTATCTGTGTGTTTTTTTTTTATCTGTATCAGAATAAAAGGAGGGAACGAGTTGTGTGTTTTAATCCCTTATTGTCAGTACTCCCAGCAGAGTCTCTGTTTGTGTGATCAGTTGTTCAATGTTGTTACGTGCGGGGGAGAATTCAGGTTTAATTATCTACTCATTGTAGTTTGTTCGGAGTACTCGTAGCAAGTGGTCACGAAGGCAAGACATTGCCTTGTTCGTTTTGGGGTCTTAAAACCCATAGACACGGTCTCCAATAAATTTTCTTTATCTATCTCTCACTACTTATTATTTTTATTTTTCATAATCATATTTCCTAATGTTAAGAATCTAACGAAAACCAGAATATTTTTTGGTTTGGTTGGTTAGTAGGAAAAGAATAAAATTTACCACTTTCATGCATACTTCTCACATCGCATAGTATGTAGGGAATAATTCATTTTAAACCTTGACCTTTCACTCAAATCATGCATATATACCGGACCTCTTAAAAATGTCAATTAAACACCTGAACAATCAAGAAGCACATCAATGTTCCCTCTACAATCAATCTCCATTCCAAGACAAATGGAAAACGCTGACATGTACGTTTTTTTGCCTCGGGGCTCGAACATGCCAATTACGTGGAGTTTTTTTTGGGCCATCTTCGTCCCAACTTGGCATTGGGGAGAGAAAATTCTAAAAGTGGGGCCAGCTTGGAATTTCTCGAAAATTTTAAGCAGGTTAACTGATTTTTTTTATAGAAAATTAGTCTTAGGTCCATTATGTGAACTTTATAAACCCACAAGTTCACCTATTAATTTTGTAAGGTCTCAAGTCTATTTTAGGATATCCTAGGGTTTAGGCATTTTCATAAGATTTTAGGGTACATTTTTTTTATTATAGCATATATAGGGTACCCTAGGGTTTATGCACTTTTATAGGGTTTTAGGGTGCACTTTCCTATTATAGGATTTTAGTAGTTTAGGCACTTTCATAGGGTATGGACCTGCCCCGTTTGATAACCATACTAGGCCTTGGGATTGGACTACCAATCCCATGGGTTTCATAATAACATGTTTGGTAACCAAAAAGGGGTGTGGATTAACAATCCCATAGGCTTGAGAGCTTGGCATTATGGGGTATTTGTAGAGGCCTCTAGCACATGGTATTAGGGGGTATTAGTAGAGGTCTCAAGCAAAAATGGAAATGTATACTATCAATTCCATTACCTAATCCCATCTCAAACAAACATACTCATCACCAATCCCATCTCCTTATCAATCCCTTCTCATTACCAATCCCAATCCTAATCCCATCTCCTTACGAATCCCAACCATCTATCCCTGTTATCAAACGAGCTAGGGTTTAGGTTATGTGGACTTGTGGCTTTACAAAACTATATATTAAATGGTCTTGTGGACTTATGAAATGTTTATAGTGGATCTATCACTAAATCTCCCACTTTTTTATAGGCCTCACTTTTACATGAACTTATACAATCCGGGGCCTCCTAAATTAGTAAAAAATGTGGAAAAAACATAAGTTTTGGGGGACCATAAAACGCCCCATACCTTTAATTTCCAACATAAAGACTAGGGGGATTTTGCTCACATGCTGGCTTGTGAGGGAAAGGGATGGTTTTTAAGATTATTTTTCCAAAGTAATTTGCAAAAATAATTTTAATATGACTCAGATTTTTTAATTTTTTTTTGGGTACATTGAAAAAGGTACAACAACAACTAAAATCTCTCAAAAGTCACTCATCGCATATCTGCCTCTAGGAGCGAAATGATGTCATTTAGAGGGATAACACGCGACACCATTTTTGTCTTCCTGGTTCACTCCCATGTTGGCCAATATGTCTATCACCTGGTTACCATCCTGAAGTGTGTGTTTTAGAGTGCATCCCTGCATTCTCGGATCAACACTTTGTGGGGAGAATGTTCGGGACTCCTCGTTGATCATCAAGAATCACCATTGTCGGATCGCTTTCCACCATCTCTCCTAAAACCAATTGGTGGTAGGAAGGGTTTCAATTAAGTCTTTTATGACATTCGATATCGCACCCGCAAGTCTGTTTTTAGAGCGGTCGCAGGGAGTGACATTGTCTAACCAAATCCATGGGGGCACTCCGGGCTGATCAACAATCCCTCCCTCACGATGAAGCTCCCGCGACCCGAACCCATGACTTTCTGGCTCTGATACCACTTGTCAGACCGCTTTCCACCATCTCTCCTAAAACCAATTGATGGTAGGAAGGGTTTCAATTAAGTCTTTTATGACATTCGATATCGCACCCGCAAGTCTATTTTTAGAACAGTCGCAGGGAGTGGCATTGTGTAACCAAATCCATGGGGGCACTCCGGGCCCAACAACCATTTCCAGCGCTCGGAACACCTAATTAATTTTTCTTTGCAATTTCCCTTTCCACTCTTCGGTGTTCTTATCTTTTTCGTCTCAAAAATCTTACGATTTAATATGGTGGTTTTTTCAATTTGAAGTAGAAAGAGAATATATGTCTCATAACTTACATATGAAATGTTTTCCAGAAATTATACTACTTAATTCTTAAACCCCCCCCCCCCCCCCAACCCCTCGCTCTCAATTTCTGGGTTCTATATTACGGAGTAGTAAAAAATGCGAAAAAGCCAGCCCTGTCATGAGTGATCCGCGACGGAGATGCACCTATTTCTGCAAGAACACGGAACAAGAGTAAGAAAGCGGTTGGGGGACAAGATTTCGAATTAGCAGGTGTATCCAACACAAAGGATTTTCACGACCAACGAAGTGCAGAATACCGGGTGTTTGGGTTTTGTCCCTCTTGGTGTTTTCTATCAACCGTTGGTTGATTTTCCCTCCTCTCTCCCCCCCACACTTGATGTACCTATTATCAAGTTTTCCTAATAATGTTTTGCCGTTTGAAAAAAAAAAATGAAGTGCAGAATAGTAATAGTAACGCGACCTCAAAATGAAATTACCAGCATTCAAGCTTATCTTTGTAGTCAGTAAAAGGTTTGTTGTGTAAACTGTGTTTTCTTTAATTTAGTACCATATCTTCTAGTAGTTCTGAAATTCCCTTAGTTTCGATGCAAGTTATGGTACATAGTGGTAAATGGAGTGAATAAATATTCTTCGGTTGGTTTAACTTACCGGGTTCAGGTCAATAACGTTTCTGTCACTATAGTCTATAAACTGTCAAGAACTGTGTGACCTCGGTCGATCCAGCGCACCAAATGCATTACGAGATTGTAGTGTGTATTGGTAGAGCCCTTCGACGTATCAACATCACAACAAAAGGTTAATCGGACATGGATAATATTCACGTATTTTGTGTTTTCCCTCCCGAACTCCTCCCGCAAGATCCTAGAGTTCATCCTATATATGGTAATTATGATAAATTTTATTGTACATGCCCTGAGGTTTGTCAAATGCGGTATCATTCATGTGATATTTTAGGCAATAATTATAAAAGCAAGATATGTCAATATTCTCAATAATCATAAAAAGGTAGCTGCATTTGTTAGAAATCTTAAGGGGAGAGAGTGAAATTTACCCTAAATGAAATGATTGGCGAGCAAAATGTTTTTAAAGAACGTTTCTTTTTCTTCTTCTTTTTTTTGAAAAGAAAGAAATTGTATGAAAACGGTTTGGGAGTCCTCATATTTTGATACTCCCTTCATCCATGCATAAGTGTCCCGCTGTAAATCCAACATTTTTATAAAATCATCATCAATTTAACATAACACTTTAAAAGTTATACCTTTTCAGAGGTACCTTCTATATATGGAGATATTATATCATTATACATTTATTCAACTAAAATCTACGGTACTTATTTTTTTGCTCAGCAACTGAAATCTAACAAATTGAAAAATGTATCAACTTTTACATGATTTGTCTTTTAACTTGACTCACTGGCCCCCCGGCTACGTTCTACACCAGCAACTTTTTAGTGACGGACACGTGTTGACACTATATGTAGTCGGCAGTGGATTAATTCTGGGTCACCATCCAAGGTGGGAAAGGTTCAAAAAAAACCCCATTTTCAGAATGTCCAATGCAATGTAATAATTATACTAGTACTAAAGAGACAAAATGAAGATCTTTGTGAAAGAAAATGTGTCCTGTTCCATTTTGAGAAAAGGTTATGTGGAGATTGTCAAGTGCACGTATAAAGCACAGAAACCAGTCTAAGTGCATATTGATTGAGGTCTCCTTTTTATTACTAGACACTGTTTATTGTAGGTCGATCCGTTTCGAGTGGATACCGTAACGAATCTGGATGCACAAGATTATACCAAGTACGATTAATTATGTACGATCACGTTATTGTAATTGTATCGGTCGATCAAAAACATCCACGATAATTTTTTCGATATGCATTTTTTTTTTCCATTGTATTAGTGGAAAATTGAATGTTCCGCACGCCCACTCAACATTGAAATTCTGCTTCCGTCTTTCCCAACTCGTTATGGCAGTTATAGGAGCTTCTCTGTAAATTGAAATACTCTGGAATTGTAATTCATTCACTGATTTCAACAAATAAAAAAAAAAAAGAGAGAAAAAGCTAGAGATAATTTAACCGTCACTCATGATCTGTGCAAGCATGCTTGCCAGCTTCCCATATTTTCCTCCTGGGTTAACTTTTTCCGTCCTTCAGACCAATGCAATGATTTTACACTCCACGTATTTGACATTTGAGCATTTTGTTAATCTATATCCTATGTGATTATTAGGTTGTCCTAAAGTTTTGTAATAAGATAAGGTAGTGGATTAAACTAATGATAAAATCTTGTATACGGAGGTGCTGTAAATACTTGTTTACAGTCAATCGTGAATGAAACTTTTCAAGGAAAGAGTTTCATTAAAATTCGGACCATTTAGAACACTTTTGGACGGTTGTGATTGATTGTTGCCGTAAACCTCCGTAAATAAGTTTATCTCTAAACTAATTACTACGGAGTACTATTTTGGGTAGTCCGTTTCAAGTAAGGGTGTCCGCATATATACAATCTGCGGATGTCGAGCGCCAGCCGTTGGATTGTATTTTGAATGGTCCGAATCTGCGGACGGTTTATGACCGGCCATAAACCGTCCGTGGATCTGGACCATTAAAAACACAATCCAACGACCAGGATCACACGTCGCATTTTGGCTATTTTGGAGGCGTCCGTAGGAGAAGGCTGGTGCTACTTTGGGTATGTGAACGCTGCGATTTCATGCAAGTGGAAAATCGTAGTAGTAACCCAGTACCAGAGCGAGAAAAGACCGAATAGAATTCTTCAAGACAGGGAAGGACCTTTGCCTATTCGCCAGTGGTCCCCTTTTCCAACTGGTGGGACCAGGGCCGGCTCATAAGTTTTGGAGGCCGGAAGCGAACCTCTTGAATGAGGCCTCCCTATATTTTTCATACAAAAGTCAGTCTACAAAGAGTTTCATAAAAAAAAATATTGTAAAAGATTTACCATTACAAAATATAAGCATATATATAATTATCCCAAAAAAATACAACTATTACAATACCTCAAAATCTATCATTTGAAAATTTGTCTTCTTGCACTTTTTGCTACAAACGTACTAATTAGTCTCTATAGTCAAGCTGCGTCACCAACTCCTTCTCGATAGACAATATACCCAATCTATTTAATCTTTCTTGAGACATGGTTGATCGAAGCTATATAGTAATTTTTTATCAATTTTAACTTTGAAAAGCTTCTTTCCCTTGATGCAACTGTAACCGGTAGAGTCAACAATATTCTATATGCAATCCATGCATTCAGGAAACAACCATCCATTGTCTTCAAGTAATTCAACGCATCAATTAGCTTTCTTATCTTTTGGCAAAACTCCTTCAAGACTTTTAATTCTGAAAATAAATCTTCCCATAGTACTCGAACTGGGTTGCCGTAGTTTGGAGTCCTCCAACTCCACATAACTAGCGTTTCTTTTTCTTTTTTTTAATCACCTCAGTGTTTCTCATTAGTAATTTCACCGTTGGGCCTATTTTGTGGCTCTTAAATTTTAACTGGGTTGCCGTAGTTTGGAGTCCTAGAATTTTCGGGACCCTCGTTTAAAAAACATTTTTTGGGGGCCCGAAGCCCATGCTTCCCTTGCCTTTGCCTTTAGCCAGCTCTTGGTGGGACACTGCATTTTGACACCGTATTTTTAAATTAATATTTCATCAAGATGTCGCATATTGGCGAAGATCGAGCAATGCTACCGACACCGCATTGTGACACCGTGTTTTTTATTCCATGAACACGAGTGTGGTTGGCTCAACACAAACACTTGTGCCTATGGAGTAAAAAATTGCAGTGTCAAAATGCTGTATCACTAGCGTTTGGGCTTGTAGCTAGGACTTTTAGGTGTTTGGGCTTGTCTCAATAGTGTTTCCTTGGCATCTTGCCAATCAATGTTTTAGGTCTCGGACTGGGCGCTTTGTTGCCGTTTTTCTTGTCCTATTAGTCTTTGTAACAATTTAAAAATTAATGAAATTTTTTTGCTGTTCAAAAAGAAAAAATTTGCTGTATCACTAGACTTTCCGGATGAGATAGAAAGAAAGATATAGTTAGCACGGGATACTGCCCGTCATGTGGAAAGATTATTGTCCAGATAATACTCCCTCCTTTTGATTTTTTATTTTTTTTATTTAGAGCTGGACGTCCGAGGTCCCAAAATTACGACCGAGCAAATCCCAGTGACCCCAATATTTTGAATATTTGGCCTCCGTGAGATTCAAACATGCTACGTTCTTATCGTTCACCCATAATGGCCCCACTTAAAACGAAAAGTCTAGTTTTATGTATTTTTTTAGTGATTAAATGTGAGAATGCATACCATTTTCGTTCTTAGATTTTTTAACAAATTTGCAACTTCTATATATATATATACAATAAATCTTAGTATTGCCCAAGTCCTATGTTGTTAATTTGGGTTATGGTGAGCCATATGAAATTAGAGTAGAGGTTCCTTGGAAACCCCAAGCCTGTAACACTTGCAAAATTTTTGGCCACACTACTAATGCTTGCACAATCCAGCCCCAAGCTCCTCCTTCTCAAGTGTGGAAAGCCAAGGAGTCAGTAGGACAGGATGTCCTCGTTGCTCAAGAGTGAATCCCCATTGCTCAAGAGCGAATTTTCAAGGAGCGAGTTGGAAACGAAGATAAAGTGTGGGAAGAAGTTACGAGGAAGAAATTAAGACCATAGATCCCCTCCGAGCTTGCCTTTGGTTACCACCTCTCCTTGCCATTCGGGTGCCTCCTCCGATGTCCTAAGGAAAGATGATATGGGGAATGTGCCTCCTTCGGTGATGGTATCTTCAAGTTGTTTTGATGTGCTGATGTCGTGTGACACCAACGATTACTCATGTGTGACACAAGAGGTTCCTGAGATTAACCCTGTGGCTCCCCGTCGGTCTACACGGTTCCGAAAGCCTACAAGGATTCCTTTGGAAGGCGACTTCGTAGGGCCTAGACATGGCTCGAATCCGTTGGTAGGGGAATCTTCATCCTCTTGAGGTGAAAATAAAAAGAAGCTTCACGAGAAGATAAAAATGTTAAAGGCTTCGAGGGCTTAGATAGTTGGGGCTAAGGTGGTTGAGGCTTGCCTTTTAGAGTTGTGTTGCTTTGTTGCGGTGTGCATTGAGCGTCATCGGATATCTCTTTTGCTTTGTATAGGTGTCGTATGGATGTGCCTTTGTTTTGTTTCACTGTCTATTTCATGTACCTTCCAAACTATATATAACAATATAGGTTTCGTTTTTTGGACGAGCAATTCCCATGGCGCCTTAACATATTATCTAGATTCCATCACTGTGTGATTGAACTGTTTAGCTTGTGTAGCTCACTAAGAAAATCAATCCAAGATAAATATTAAGTTGATCGGATATATATGATTAGTTTATTGCTCAGCTGACATTTGTTATATAAAATAAATGGTTGTCAAAAATAAAATGTAGCACAAATCTATCATGCATGATTATATATTCATTAGACTTCGGACACCTCTACAAACGGAACAGTTCAAATTAAGATGATGAGATCCCGGTGAAGTCTATCGAGATGCCCTGCATCTTTACGGTTCATTAGAGCACTAGGAGACTTTTTGTGTGTATTTCAAAACGTGGGGCACCAATGGGACATTCTCCTCATTGAACGGATCACCTACCATGATGCAAAATTGCAAACATCTACCATACTTTGGAGGTTTTCCACAGCCTCCCATTATGAAACGAAAAACAGAATTCCCTCAAAAATATACTACTACGTGGCGAGGATATATTGGCCCATATCCACTATAAAAAGGCCACACATTTCTGCTTAGTTTTGCACCTCCTCTTCTAGCCCCAAACAAAATGTCTACCAAATTCCTCCTAGTGTTGCTCCTTGGTGTGGTGGCTTTCACCACTTCCTCACTAGCCGACCACCACAAAACACCTACTAATCCCGGCCACAAACCACCGGAGCACAAACCACCAGCCGTAGAAGTAGAAGATGATAAGAAACCTCCGAAGGGACCAAAACCACCCCCAAAACACAAACCACCGACCCCAGAAGATGTTGAGTACGTAGAAGATGGTAAGAAGTCTCCAATAAAGGGTCCAAAACTACCCCCAATACCCAAACCACCGACCCCAGAAGATGTTGAGTCCGTAGAAGATGGTAAGAAGCCTCCAAAGGGTCCGAAATCACCCCCAAAACACAAACCACCGACCCCAGAAGATGTTGAGTCCGTAGAAGATGGTAAGAAGCCTCCAATAAAGGGTCCAAAACTACCTCCAATACCCAAACCACCGTCGACCCCAGAAGATGTTGAGTCCGTAGAAGATGGTAAGAAGCCTCCAAAGGGCCCTAAACCACACCCAAAACACAAACCACCGACCCCAGAAGATGTTGAGTCTATAGAAGATAGTAAGAAGCACTCAAAGGGTCCAAAAGCACCCCCACCCCCAAAGGGTCCAAAAGCACGTCCAAAAGCACCTCCACCCCCACCCCCACCCCCAAAGGGTCCAAAAGCACGTCCAAAAGCACCCCCACCCCCAAAGGGTCCAAAACCACCCCCACCCCCAAAACACAAACCACCGACTCCAGAAGATGTTGAGTCTGTAGAAGATGGTAAGAAGCCACCAAAGGGCCCAAAACCACCCCCAAAACACAAACCACTGACCCCAAAAGATGTTGAGTCAGTAGAAGATGGTAAGAAGCCTCCAAAGGGCCCTAAACCACCCCCAAAACACAAGCCACCAACCCCAGGAGAGTGAAATACAAAAGTAACGGAGAAAGTTGCGCAGAAAATGCGTGGCTCAGACTCATCCTATGAGTGGTTTCCACAACACCAATTGCAACTTGGGCCGCTCATTAACTTGTCGTGCAATTTTCTTCGAAACTTTCTGTGTTTCTATATCCATGTCTGAATAAAAGAAGGTTAGGGGATGCACGGTGTTTGTTTGTTTGTGTGGTCAGTTGTTCATTGTTATGTACTTTGGGGAGAACTCAGGTTTCACGCGAACGGCGTTGTCCCCATACAGTCTTTGCCAGTAGTACCATATCCTCTGTGCTGGCTATATGGGTTTATCTACTCATTCTAGTATGTTGTAAGTACTCTGTAGCAAGTGGGCATGAATGTAAGATGTACTATTACTCCTACTTTTCATTATCATATCTCCTACTAATATGTGCGGTTAAGAATACACAAGGAGGTTCGTGTCTTGCCACAGCGAAGAGGACTTAAATCGTCCAAGTTGTGAAAAAAAAAAATAGAAAGAAATTAAGTTGCTTAAGAAAAACTACATAAACTGGACTTAAACCGAAAAGAAAGACTTCATTCTCAGTGAAATAACAAAGTCTATAGTGGAAATTATCACATGGAAAGTAAACATATGCTAGGCTAACTAGTCTTGGAAGGGTATATAAACTCAAACGGGTTGAGCAAACGACTAAGGGAATGAAAAACAGAGATACTGGGCCGAACGAAAATAAGTGATTGCTGGATTCTTGGTGTGGAAGCCCAAACAATGCCTTCAAAACTTGTATTTTACTAGCGTTGTGTCCATTCGATGCACGAGACAACCAAAAAAGATTTCACGATGGTTTTCCCGTTATTGTGTATCTAACGGACATAATACTAGTTTTAAATCCTATATCAATACCCACTTGGTTAATCACTTACAAATAATGAAGCTGAATAATTAATCTGCAAAGAAAGGAAATCATAATGGAGTAGTCCTCATGGAAAAACAGTTTAATGAAAAGGGGAAAAAAATGATGCATACATTGGAGAGCCGAGTTGGGACAGAAATTAGATAGTGGGCTGCGGTTTGGAACGCGTAGCATGGAAGTTGGAACTATGTGAATAAGAGTGTGGACGTGGGTGAGACAGTGGGCGATTCAAGGCGGAACCAGGATTTTAATTTGCCCTGGCCGGACTAACCAAAAAGAGTTTTATAGTTAATGTTCAGCAAATTTTTTCATGCATACGTACAATGTTCAAAAAAGTACAAAAGAATGTAAACTATTGAAATTGTACCCAATTGAAATTGTGCCCTATATTGTTTTAGAGAGTAAAAATCAGTTATTATCGATTCTGAATCGATATATTCAACAAGTTCTCTTTCAGTGAAGTGGGCTAATATTTATTGGCTAGAATTTAACATATAATTTTTTGGGAAAATGACGGCCAAAAATGTGTTTTGATAATTAATTCACAGTATATCCTTAGCGGGTATTAATTATCAAAATATATCCTGGGCCGTCATTTTCATTAATTTTGTTTTGTCTTACTCCACATGGGCTATAGCCCAACCCTTGGCCTCTTTATTTCCACCCTGGGGGGATTAGAAGTTTTTTGGGCTCAAATACTGATAGGCACGCAATTTCGTAGGTATGAGCGCCTAAGTAGGGCGAATTAAGCGCTTTAGAGGCGCATTTTATTCCATTTACCACTTGATGCCGTGCTTTCTTGTGTTTTGTGTTTTTACTTTCTTGTAGGTAATAAGGCGGTTTTAGCGCCAAGGTTGGAAAGCGTGGCCTTGAGGTCGGTTCGTACGTTGCCCGGGTGTAAAAGCGGAGGTTGCTCAAGCTTGTTTTCAAGAAATTTGGATAAAAATAGAAGTAAAAGAAAGTTTGGGGTTAAAAGTGCAAAGTGCTTTAAAGTCGATTTTGTGAGTTATTATTATACATAGTCCGAGGAGCTTTGTGTAATAAAAGTATATGTCTACCCTATATAAGCAACAGAGAAATGACTTCAGCGGTAGCTTTTGGGAGAAAGGGTTACGGCCGGAAAAAAAAGAAAAGGACGGGCGACAACAGAAGTTCGAGGGAATAATTATTTTACAGTTTCAGATTAACGTTCATTCATTCAGAGTACTTTTTTTCTTCTTCAAGTTATTTTAAGTTTTGTTTAATTACTCGCACTTCGGTATCTCGTTTTAATTTTTATTCTTAATAAAAGTTATTTGTTGGTATTTGATTAGTTGATATTTATTGTTTATTTTTCATCTCGCGTAATGGAAGTATGTTTCAATCTAGGGTTTCTTTCGTTTTTTTTATTTGATGTTGAGTGAGTAGTCGTATAGGTAGGGTCGCGGAGTAATTAGCACACCGTGGCCAGTCCGGGCACTGCTCATTTTTTCAAGCAATGAAAAACGATTTTAGATTGGAAAATACTTTCCGCAGATGAATCCAGGCATTGTCGGAGCTCATGTGAACGGGGGAATGGAGATCCAAAACTCATTCTCTGCTGCGCATGGGTAAACGGCGACCATAGGGTCTCGCATCTTGCGGGGTATCTTTTCAATCCAAAATTGAACGTTTTTAAGAACACCGAATGGAGCAGGTTAATCTGGATTAGTTACGAGTACTACGAACCCTACGACCGTACCTCATTTTAATTATCTGAACAGTACAATCAATTTCTAGATTTTAGTTAATTTCATTCAAAATGACAAGGGGTGGCTACCTTACAACCAATCTTAAACCAGTTCGAGTCAGTTCTTCAGTCTAGCCTAGGAAACCGGTGTGTGGGTTGAATTGTAGTTAAGGGCCGGGTCTAGCTTTGTGCATCATGGGTGTCTTGTTGCATTGGATTTGGAGCATCGTTGTCATCGAAAGTGAGAGTGAAGAAGTCTTGATGGGTGTCATGTTTTGGAAACAAACCCAACCTTCAAGTCATAAAGCTAAGTCAAAAAGAAAAAAAAGAAAAAAGAAAAGAAATAGAAAACGCAGAATAAAAGGGAATTGAGGCAAGTTGGGAGGAATCAGCACTTGCTGGCACATCAGAATAAGTGATTGTATGATCATGTTACAGGGCAGTCCTCGGCTACGTATCAGCTGCCTCAGTTTCCGGATTTAAAGGTCAGCGACGACTGTGCCGAGAGTAGTTCGAATTGATTTTGGACTTCCGTGATGCATGAAGCTAGGGTGGTAGTGTTATTTTATGTGATATTTTGAGTCATTAGTGTCGGTGGACTATTTTTATTTTCTGTTATTTCATGTGGATCTGTAATAACTTTTGTGGTTGTTATTTTGTTTCATCGTTTGGATTTGGTTTGGTTGGCACCAATGGGTGCATATCGGGTAGTTAAGGGGAAGGTGGCGGCCAGTCTGGGTAGTCAACCTTGCGCTACTATAGGCCGCCACCTAATTTTGCATATTTCTCCTTTTGTTCGGAACCGCGGTCATTATAAGCCTAATTAAGTCCTTAGTAGATCTTGCGCACGTTGTTTAACTCTCGTTCATGCATGTTTAATATTAATGTTACTCGTTTTGTGGAATCGTGATTGTATATATTGTGCTTTTATTCTTTGTAAGCGTTATCTTTGATTCGCGCGTGGTGGCCTTCGTTTCGGTCCAACGTAGTTCGCCAAACACTTTTTATGGGATGTTCAGTGTTCCGGTGAGTGAGTGTGGCATTGTTGCCTTCATTGGGGCATTTATCTCTACATGTATTTCGGTGCTAACTTTGTTCATCTTTTTGTCAAGGCATGCATGTATTCGAGTCGCAGGTGAGTGAGGAGGCAAACATCTTTCGGCCCGCCTATTTATTGTAGCGCATGCATAACCTCTGTATCCTCGTTTGTGTCTTGTTAGTATTTCTTTTGTTATTTTTCTATTCGTTCGTTACTAGGGACTAGCAACGCTCAAGTTGGGGAGTTTGATAGGCGTGCAATATCGTAGGTATGAGCGCCTAAGTAGGGCGAATTAAGTGCTTTAGAAGCCCGTTTTATTCCATTTACCACTTGATGCCGTGCTTTCTTGTGTTTTGTGTTTTTACTTTTCTTGTAGGTAATAAGGCGGTTTTAGCGCCAAGGTTGGAAAGCGTGGCCTCGAGGCCGGTTCGTACGTTGCCAGGGTGTCAAAGCGGAGGTTGCTCAAGCTTGTTTTCAAGAAATTTGGATAAAAATAGAAGTAAAAGAAAGTTTGGGGTTAAAAGTGCAAAGTGCTTTAAAGTCGATTTTGTGAGTTATTATTATACATAGTCCGAGGAGCTTTATGTAATAAAAGTATATGTCTACCCTATATAAGCAACAGAGAAATGACTTCAGCGGTAGCTTTTGGGAGAAAGGGTTATGGACGAAAAAAAAGAAAAGGACGGGCTACGACAGAAGTTCAAGGGGATAATTATTTTACAGTTTCAGATTTACGTTCATTCATTCAGAGTACTTTTTTTCTTCTTCAAGTTATTTTAAGTTTTGTTTAATTACTCGCACTTCGGTATTTGGTTTTAATTTTTATTTTTAATAAAAGTTATTTGTTAGTATTTGATTAGTTGATATTTATTGTTTATTTTTCATCTCGCATAATAGAAGTATGTTTCAATCTAGGGTTTCTTTCGTTTTTTTTTATTTGATGTTGAGTGAGTAGTCATTTATGTAGGGTCGCAGGGTGATTAGCACACCGTGACCAGTTCAGCCACTGCTCCTTTTTCAAGCAATGAAAAACGATTTTAGATTGGAAAATACTTCCCGCAGACGAATCCGGGCATTGTCGGAGCCCATGTGAACGGGGGAATGGAGGTCCAAAACTCATTCTCCGCTGCGCATGGGTAAACGGCGAACATATGGTCTCGCATCTTGCGGGGTATCTTTTCAATCCAAAATTGAACGTTTTTAAGAACACCGAATGGAGCAGGTTAATCCGGACTGGTTACGAATGCTACGAACCCTACGACCGTACCTCATTTTAATTATCTGAACAGTACAATCAATTTCTAGATTTTAGTTAATTTCATTCAAAACGACAAGGGGTGTCTACCTAAGAGCCCGTTAAATTAGGAAAACCCGAGTTTTTAGTCAGCACACATCACTGTCGCTGTGGATTCGACTCCGGACTTACCGGATATTGTGCTGTGTCGGTCTCTGCCCAATGCTTGGGGTAACCCTTTATTTTAGGACTAGGAAATCGTCAAGCAAATACATTTGTATAGGATATTGATTGATTGATTGATTGATTGCCATACAAACATTTACTTGGGCCAGAAACTGAAAGTTGTTACTTGTCCTGCTCCATAATGTTGGCATCTCTCCAATGATCTTCGGGAAAATGACGGTCAAAGACATGTTTTAATAATTAATATCCATCAAGAATATTTTCAGCATTAACAAATATTTTCAGCATGTTCTTGGCGGGTATTAATTATCAAAACACGTCCTGAACAGTCATTTTCCCATGATCCTCCTTCAATGTGGCCATGTGGGCATTCCTTCCTCCATGGGGGGAATTGCATATCAGTGGAGAGAGGGGCAAATATTGCCCAGGTCATGGACCAGTTTTTCCAGAATTCGTCTAAACATGACAAGGAAAAAACTAATTCCCAATACATGGAGAGGGCACCTGAAATGACTATTACAGCCCTGATGAAATAAACCCTAAATCTTATAACCCAGCCACCGTTCCTTTCTCTTTCCTTCGTACGCTGCTGCTGAAGAGGAACAGAACAGCAGGGGAGGGTTCTTCTTCTGCTTCTCCTTCTGCTATCGTTCCCCTTCGAGCTTTCTCCCTCACCCCTTCTTCCTCTCTCACTTCATCTCTCTGTATCAACAATACTCTCTCCATTCCACCGAAGAAGAAGCAGTCTCTTCTCCTTGACCAAGGGACATCGTATGCATCTGGTACGTATATGTTTTGGGTGTTTCAATTTTTTTTGCAGTTTTCTCTCTTTTCTCTTCTCTCATTTCGTCCATGTGTCTGTGTTTGGAAGCAATTTGGTTTTTTGCATTGTATGAGTGAGGATAGCATTGTATGAGGGAATCCCCAACCAACAGAACAGTAGCCCATCCTACAATGGTTAAACCCAACATTAAAATTGTGATAATAATAACCATAACTCAGCAATACAACTCCTAGCTAGGAAGGCGATTTTGAAGGATCATAAATTTAGGCTAGGGTTCTAATTAATTTTAGAACATGGGGTATAGGTACAAGGGGAAATGGTTTTGAATGATTAGTGTATGAAAAAGGGTAGGGGAAATTAGAGGAATTGGAAATATGGTGAGGGAGAAGATAAATTTTCGGATTTCCTTGTGATTTGGGGATCGAGGTCTCAAAACTTGCAAAGCCCTGGGTGGAACTCGAAATTCCTCTACTGTGGAGAATGACCATGGTGAATAATGGAGAACATAACCTCCACAGGATTAGGCCCATATGAATATACCAACATTTGATCCACCACTGTGAACCCTCATTGCAATGGAAGTTTGTTTTTCCTGAAAATAAAATAGTTGCTCTTTAAGTTACCTAATGTTACTCTTTGTAAGAACTTTTGTTGCTCTGTATGTAAGAATGCATGCCCTAGACTGTTAAGGGCAGTGACGTATATTTGAACTTACTAAATGGTTGTCCATTTACAAAGGTGTGTTGGTTTGTATGAAATATGGTTCTTGTTCAAGTTACGTAACATATTTTTTTCTTGATTATTCCGAGAAAGATGAAAGATGAAACCAATACAAAATACACTTCATGTTCTTTCTAATACTTGATTAGACACTAGAAATACTTGATGTAACATGGGAACCTATATCTTACCCATGGCTTATGCCAGACCATGTAACAATTGCTAATTGCATACACAATTTAAACCGAAGCATGATATGCAACACCTTGAGCATGCACATGTCCTTTATCAATGCAAAGTTATTTACTGCTACCTCTGAAAACAGTTCCTTCAATCTACATGTCCTGACTTTCAAAAGATGAAAATCCTATGCATCCTTACAAGTGAATTAATAAGATGGAGTGAGCTATTCTCCATGTTAGATGGAGGAAGAGTGAGGTGGAGTGGCCTATTTTTCCATTTTAGCAGGAAGTCGTTTGGTATCTTTTCATTTGCTATTTATTACTTGTGGATGGTGAGAAATGATAAACTATTCAATCATAAGTATATAGACCCTACTAGTACCTTGTTCAAGAGCATTGCAGCTGATATTAGGGACATGATTTGATCTTTTAAAATGGTGTTCAACACTCAAGAAAACTACTTGTTCATCTAGCTTGGAGTATATCCACCAAGATTCTGAACATAAATAGACCGTACCCAAGAAAGCTTAACTGTAGTTTTCAGCTTCTATTTCTGGTTTCTTATTGCGATATTCTCTTACCCTAATGATGTAACTCGGCAAGGAGGGGGTACAAGATTTGTTAATCAAAAGCTTACCATCTCACCAAAATATGTGGGTATTAGTGAAGGCATAGCTTTATTTCCTTACTCAGCTAAGTGCTAACAGCTCAACTGAGACTTGACCCACTTGAGCTAATGAAGATTAGGAATACAAGAGGCAATATTGAGACTTTCCCATTAGTTCCCCTAGGAGAAGAAGGTACTCTGTTAATACCAACATTTGATCCACCATTGTGAACCCTCATTGCAATGGAAGTTTGTTTTTCCTGAAAATAAAATAGTTGCTCTTTAAGTTACCTAATGTTACTTCTTGTATGAACTTTTGTTACTCTCTATGTAAGAAAGTATGCCCTAGACTGTTAAGGGCAGTCACCTATGTTTTAACTCACTGAATGGCTGTCCCTTTACCCTTGTGTGTTGGTTTGTATGAAATGTGGTTCTTCTTCAAGTTATGTAACATATTTTTTTTCTTGAAAGTGTTTTTTTTTGAAACATCCCTCAAAACTATACACCATTTGATTACTTCGTCCTCAAACTATCAAAAACATTTACTTGGTCTTCCAAGTCTATGTTGTCCTCCTCTCTAACTTGTGTTAACTTGTAAACGGAAAACACGCATGTGAGCAGCACATGCCCTAATTCCCCACAACTAAAAGGGAAAAAATTCCATTCCACATCAATCCACAATTCGACGTGCAAAACCCTCCCCTCTCTCTCTCTCTCTTATACTCTGTATACATAGCCTACTCACCTAATGTTAATCCTTGTATGAACTTTTGTTGCTCCCTATGTGAAAAAGTATGCCCTAGACTGTTAAGGGTTGTTTTTTTCTGAAAACATAAAAGTTGCTCTTTAAGTCACCTAAGGTTACTCCTTTTATGAACTTTTGTTGCTCTCTATGTAAGAAATTATGCCCTACACTGTTAAGGGCAGTCAACCATGTTTTCACTCACTCAATGGCTGTCCCTTTACCCTTGTGTGTTGGTGTGTATGAGATGTGGTTCTTCTTCAAGTCATGTAACATGATTTCTCCTGCAAATATAAAAGTTGCTCTTTAGGTCACCTAATGTTACTCCTTGTATGAACTTTTGTTGCTCTCTATGTAAGAAAGTATGCTCTACACTGTTAAGGACAGTCACCCATGTTCTAACTCACTCAATGGTTGTTCTTTTACCCTTGTGTGTTGGTCTGTATGAAATGTGGTTCTCCTTCAAGTCAGTAACTTCATTTTTTCTGAAAATATAAAAGTTACTCTGTAAGTCACCTAATGTTAGTCCTTGTATGAACTTTTGTTGCCCTCTATATAAAAAAGTATGCCCTACACTGTTAAAGGGCAGTCACCCATGTTTTAACTCATTCAATGGCTGATCCTTTATCTTTTGTGTTGCTCTGTAAGAAAGTATGCCCTTCACTGTTAAAGGGCAGTCACCCATGTTTGAACACATTCAATGGCTGTCCATTTATCCTTTGTGTTGCTCTGTATTAAATGTGGTTCTCCTTCAAGTCATGTAACTTCTTTTTTTCTGAAAATATAAAAGTTGCTCTGTAAGTCACCTAATGTTGCTCCTTGTATGAATTTTTGTTGCTCTCTATGTAAGAAAGTATACCCTACACTGTTAAGGGCAGTCAACCATATTTTCACTCACTCAATGGTTGTCCCTTTCTCTTGTGTGTTGGCTGTCAACGATCTCAACGATAATAACGTCAACAACGGTGTTTCTTGAACTGATCCTTTTTTACATCCCCCCGCTGTGAAAAGGCAGGCGGGCCGACCGAAAAAGAGAAGGATTGAGTCACAAACACAAGATAAGGGCACAGTTTTTTTGCAGCCGATATCGTGAACCAGGGCACAACCGTAGTACATGCCAATCCGCAATACCTGGATGATAGGTACACTCACACAAATGTCAAACTGTTTTGCCTTTCCTTGGTAACTACTCTTACTTTGTTTCATTGGATATTATATGAACATCGCAATACCCGGATGATGGGTATAGTCACACAATATTTTTAATGTTTTTGGGCTTTAGAATTTACTTCGACTAAGAAATTTACTTGCAAAATTATCATAATTTCCGTTGATGGAGCTTATGTGTTGTTTGGAGTTCATTTGGATCAGCGGACTAGAGAGTAATACATGTCGCTTGTGAATTGATATGTCCCATTGGATATTTTTCAAAAATATCTCTGCTCCCGATATAATCCTGCCTCAACTCCCAATTATTGGAGTCAATTAATGTGTGCCTAATTGAAATCTGGTCTTCATCCTTTTTTTCTTTTCTGATGTGTGTAGCCATTAGTATTGCATTCAACTGTAAGCATATTGATATTTTAGGGTGCTTGCACACACTTCTTTATGGTTTTGTGCTTTGATGTTTAAATTCAATTAACATGCTTATACGGATGTGTCCGTGCAGATGCATGTTGGGGGAAAGTAAAGATGGCTGCAGATCATGATAGCGAGGCTTGGGATTTTCTGCTTGGCCTGATCCAAGTATCCTACGAAGGCTACAATAGTCCTTTTGGGAGCCGAAATCTGCATGAGTATCTAGTAGTAGTCATTGTTGGTTGGGATAAATTGGTACAAGATCATGATAGCGAGGCTTGGGATTTTCTGCTTGGCCTGAGCGCCACTTAACTGTGCCTACATAAGAAAAAAGGAAAACATAATACCTTGTCTTTCGTGCAGATACACATGATGGGAAAATAGACTTCAGTCTTTCAAATCTTTGTTCCTCTCATTTGTCTTCGCTTGCATACTCCATCTAACCTTTCAAGCTAAAACCTTTATTATCTTTATTTCAGGTGGAAGATATTGATTAATATAAAGACGGTGAAACTCTTGTACAAGACTGACAGAGCTAAGTACAAGATGACGACTGATGATCCTTTTGTGCCTGAGATTGAACTCACATATATGTCATTTTGTCGTCATAGAAATATTCTTCCTCATTCTCTGAGTTTGTTAAATCTTGAAGGCAAGCTTTTGTGATCACGTGATAAGGACCAATTTATGTGTCCTCAGTACTGGTTTTCTGATTCAAATAGACAGGACAATTGAGCAGTTTCGTATGAATGCTACTTCTTAATACGTTTTGATGTTTGAATTTGGAAAATATTTCTGGTGTTCACAAATATTACACCTTCAGAACAATCTCTCTCAACTTCGCAAACAGTTTCCAAGTCCAACGAAAAAAATCATGCAGTCTATTGGTTTGTCACTCCTTCTAGCATTCAAGGTAGGTATCCTTGCCTACATGCTTGTAGATTTTTATAGCCTTCAATGCACTGTGGTTCCTTTTGTTAAGCTATACAACTAAGACTTGCTTCTGCGTATCCAACTTCTGTGCTCGAAGTTAAGAAGCCAATGGTGGACTGAAATTTAGAAGCTTAAAAAAAAGTAATCCTAGCCTTAAAGCCAAAAAAATGCTTCCAAGTTAGATCCACCATAGGAATGTGCCAATATTATGCTCTAGGTTCAGAACTTGATTTACTCCCAACATTATGCTCTTGGTTTAGAACTTGATTTAGCTCATGCCTTGCTCTTCTTTGAAGAGTTAGCCCAAAAAATAACTTTTATAAAAATAAGTTTCACCATATACACGACAAGAGGGGCGAGTGAAAAGTCATATCACTTTTATGTTTTTTTACCCGTGACACTTGCTCTGTCAGTCCACATATGTGGCTCATTTTATGAAATTAAGTTGCCCCTTCTGAAAAATAAGTTGCTCTATATATGAAAATAAGTTACACCACATACACGACAAGAGGGGCCAATGAAAAGTCATATCACCTTTATGTTTTCTTACCCGTGACATTTGCTTTGTCAATCCACATATGTGGCTCTTTTATGAAATTAAGTTGCCCCTTCTGAAAAATAAGTTCCTCTGTATATAAAAATAAGTCACACCTTATAGAAGACAAGGGGGGCCAGTGAAGGGTCATATCACCTTTATGTTTTCTTACCCGTGACACTTGCTCTCTCAGTCCACATATGTGGCTCCTTTTATGAAATTAAGTTGCCCCTTCTGAAAAATAAGTTGCTCTGTATATGAAAATAAGTTACACCACATACACGACAAGAGGGGCCAGTGAAAGATCATATCACCTTTATGTTTTCCTACCTGTGACTAGTTGGAAGCGAAATGTGGTAAGTACCTACTGAAGGTGCCTAAAGCACGGTCAGCGCAGATGATCGCCGGAAGAAGGCCAAACCGGAAGAAGACTAGAAAAGGGAAGCTGAAAGGGACGGCTTCGACCCCAGAGAGTCTATTAGAGGAATTAAGAGGGATCCACAGTATGCATCCGACCCCGAAGTATCTAATTATTCCGATGACGAATATGAGTAATTGTATTTTATTTCATTCTTGTATTTTATTGTTGTTGGATCTATGGAAGAACTTTATGTTTTGTTGCCGGAGACAGTTGCTCTGTGAATCCACATATGTTGCTCCTTCTAGTTGCTCTGTGAATCCACATATGTTGCTCCTTCGATGAAATAAGGTTGCCCTTTGTGGAACTTAAATTGATCTCTCTATGAAAATAAGTTACACTATATACACGCCAAGGGGGGCCAGTGAAGGTAGGTTAGCTAACGGTTTGTTGGCCACGTATATGAACGAGTCAGCTCGGCTCGAGCTCGTTAAAAGGTTCCACATTCACTTTTTTAAGTCCAACTTTCACATTTGATTAAAACCACCACCTAATTCCATCGGTCCATCAATTTTAAGAACCAAAGTAAGAACATACATGAAGCACCATTCACAAAAACAATGGAGCATGCCTGGAACAAATAACATCCCCTAATATATCAAAGTTCACCAAAATATGAGATCTTAAAAAAAAAAAAAAGAGTCAATTAGCCACCAAATGCCTTTGCTTCCAATCTCTAAACATATAACTACATATCAGTATTCGATTAAAACCACCACCTAATTCCATCCGTCCATCATTTTTAAGAACCAAAGTAAGAACATACATGAAGCACCATTCACAAAAACAATGGTGCATGCCTGGAACAAAAAAGATCCCATAATATATCAAAGTTCACGACTCAACAAATAAAAAGATAGAGCTTTCCGAATTCTTCTTGTACTGACAAGGTCTTTCCGCTAGCGAACGTGGGCACCGTTCTCACGACGTTATGCATACAAGAAAGCCAGGTCATAGACTTCAAATATGCTACAAGAAAGCCAAAAAACTCGTAAGTGTTGATGTATAGGATACCCTTTTGCCCAAATTGTACTGAGCGAACTTTGCACAGCTTGAACTGCAGTGAAGAAAACCCCAGTGTATCACATGAATCACAACAAAAACAGATGTTATGAAGAACAGTTTAATACACGTTAAAAGTAAATATTTACCAGGTATACAACCAAATAAGATAATGAGAACACTCCAATGTCTAATAAGTCGTCAAATGATTGTCTCCACAGAGAAAAAACATATAGATCAGAGCAAGGGATTGAAGGAAAATCAATCAGATCAGTGAAGTTCCAGATGCATGGCAATTTCCATCGAATATAAGCTTCAACGATAATGAATGTGGCAGACTAATCAATTCGGCATAGGTATGTTTCAAGTACTAAAGATTGACATCAAGTCTAAGTTAAACGCGTTCAAAGACGAATCATACATCATCATGCAAGCATTGTTCCAGCTTAAAAGGTGTCAAACATGGCACAATTATTAGAAGGTTTTCTTTAAAAGGAAGAATGCACGTGCTTAGACAAAAAACCAACCTTGGACTCCTCATCCCTGATGGAGTGCAGTCGGAATCGGCCCTTAGTATCATAAAGGAGACGGAAACTCTCATTTGTCTTGGGAATAGAAATAACATCTGGTGCAGAAAAAGAACAAATTAAGAGACAAACTTCGAATACGTAAACATGGCAAAAAGACGCGGTCATTCTCCTGTTTTAGGAATTCTCCAAATCTACTGCCAAATTTTTCTGACATAATTTACAACGAAAGTAAAAAAGGTCAGTTCAGCAATCTCTAGTTGTATACTTGTATCTGCCCCATGATTCAGGTGGCGGAAAAGCATGTCCTTCGACCGAAGTTAATAGTCTTACTGAAAGATTAGCTTTCAACTTTCAATTCATCACTAGGATTTTGGGTAGGTAATGAGTGAGTCAAACAACTGTAAATCTCAATATGTGCAAAACAACATAAACCCAACAAGTCAAAATTAAAGACAGTCAGCTACAGAATGGTTTTTCGTATGAAGCACAATCAACTTCCACGCTACCTTCTCAATTCAACTATACTGAAACACTCCAATCTAGGTTATTATCTCTCCAATAAGATGCCAGGCCGGTGATCTTAACAAATCATCAATACTGGTGACAAAAATTGCACTCAGAAAACTTAATGCACAGATCTCCCTGTGGACAAGAGTTACTTTTTTTTTGGTTATTACCTGTTCAGAGGAAAACGAACCCTGCCAAACCACAGACTTCTAGTCAAATTCCTTACACTTAATTACAGAATCATTTCTAACATTCAGTAGGCTGGCAATCTCTTTGACCGTATTAGAATCTTATCTCCAACTTCAACGAAAATATTATCACCTAAACTAACTACCAAGCATAGCCTTGCCCAATTCTTTCGTCCCAACAATAGGAAGAGAACCACAACTATATCTCTAAACAATTCCCTTTTTTTTGGTGCTTTGGGAATTCATTTCCCTTCAGTACCTGCCATCACCATTTTTTAGAAAATAGAACATTCCATTTTGCAAGCTTCCTTGCGCAAATATCTGGCTTTTCTTCAAAGAAAGCAATTATATCAATTCTTGTTTTGCTAACATTGTTAATTACCGTCTTCAGAAACCTTCTTAGCTTCATTACAAATAAGTTTCCTATATGGTAAAATCTTTTTAACTCGCATTAACATTCCTTATACTATATTTACAGGAATATGTAAATTGTAAACCATGACCACTTGCAGTATCTATTCCGCACTTCAGTCATTGAGAACCAAAGGCAAATGCTTCGAGACCAAAAACCTATAGTCAACTGTGAAAGGCCACAATTAAACCAACACACACAAGGGTAAAGGGACAACAATTGAATGAGTTAAAACATGGGTGACTGCCCTTAACAGTCTAGAGCATACTTTGTTACATAGAGAGCAACAAAATTTCATAAAAGGAGCAACATTAGGTGACTTAAAGAGCAACTTTTATATTTTCAGAAAAAAACAAGTTACATTACTTGAAGAATAACCACATTTCATACACACCAACACACAAGGGTAAAGGGACAACCATTGAGTGAGTAAAAACATGGGTACCATTAGGTGACTTAAAGAGCAACTTTTATATTTTCAGAAAAAAACAAGTTACATGAGTTGAAGAATAACCACATTTCATACACACCAACACACACAAGGGTAAAGGGACAGCAATTGAGTGAGTTAAAACATGGGTAACTGCCATTTTGTGTTGTGCTTGCAATATTATGCCGTACAGCTTGAGATTGTACCTTTCTAACGAGAACAATGAGGGAGAAGGCCATTTTGCCTTCAAATTCAGGATATGCTATATGTAGATTTTTCTCTGTGGTGATTAACTAGGGGCTTGTGTCCTCTCTTACTCTCTCTCTCTCTCCACATCGAAAAGGATGATTGTGCTACAGTCTGAAAGCCAATATATGTGGAGGGCATATTTTGTCGAACATGTGGCGGGCGAAAGATTTTAATTAAGATGGGGAGGGGAGAGCGTTTTACACAGAAGTACATAGCAAATATAGGAGTAGTAGACAATTTATTACCTGTTCTGAGATTAGGATTGTTGGAGGCGGCTACTGGTCTAGTGACGCGTATTGATTCCTGTATCTGAATTTCTACAGCAAGCAGAGGTGGGCGGAGATGGGGAACGCACCCTCACCACTCCAGTCGGCGAGTAAGTCGTGCTGATTGATGGTCATCGGTTGGCAAGAGAGAGAGGAGGAGAGAGGAGCAACGAGAAGGGTTTCAGAGAGCAACAGAGAGAGAAAGAGGGGGTTTCAGCTAGCTAGGGTTTCACAGAGTGATTTGGGGTGGGAGGGTTTCACGTTTTGGGGAGGGAATAGAGTGAACGACGTTGTGTAAGAGAAGGGGGTATTTTTGTCCAGGTCTGTTTTGAATTCCATGTCTTTGGAATTAATATTCTCCCTCCCATGATTTATGAATTCCGAAAAAGTGGTCCATGTGTTGGGTATTTTTTGCCCATCTTCCCACTGTCCTGCAATTCTCCCTCCTCCATGATGCCAGATTGTGGGCCTTGAAAGCTGGCTGGGAACATCTGAACTTAGGTCACAGGTCATAGGTCCGTAGAAGATTGATCGCATGGCATCAGGTGAGATCCACTTGTGGGATGCTGGGGGAATAAGACTAGTCAACTGCCATGTAGACGCCACGTAGGTGATACTTCACCAATGAGCTGCGAGCTTAGCGCCACCTGTTTGGCACGTCAACAATACGTGTTTGACACGCCACCACCACATCATTGCTGTGCCACCAAAAAGGGTCCTGTAATCTTTCACGTCGGCGCCAAGTGCCAACTGTTGGAACGCATCACTGCCACATCAGAGTTGACTGGACTGATGATATAGCAGTTCATTTCCGCTCCCCGTTTGACAAAACAATATTCGGTGTTTCAAAACGATATACTCCCTCCGTCCTCTTTTTAAAATCCAATATTCCATTTTGGTTTGTCTCTTAATAAATGTCCATTTTGTAAAGTTAATGGGTAAAAGTTGATACATTTTTCATTTTGTCCCTAAAAATAGATTTTATTCTGAAAAGTTAATGAGTAAAAGTGTAATGATGATGTCTCCATAGAGAATAAGTAGGGAAAGTGGAGATAAAAGTTGATGTGAAAGATGTAATGATAATATTTTCTTAATAAGTTGAAATTACGAAGCAGCACACTTAAAAAGGGACAAAATGAGTAATATATTCTTTTAGCGATTTTAACCAATTTTGATATGTGGGTGATCGGTTGAGATGAGTTCCTAGCAATACGAGATGCTCTGAACTTCATGAGCTCTAAGAGAGGGCATATACTTTTCTTTGTTCCATTTCAAAAATTGGAAACACAAAAAGTCTATCTGCCGAAAGGGTAAGATTTACGGATAAGGAAATAACTCAGTTTTTTCGTATTTTCAGGTCTTTTTGGCACCCTTTTGATGATCGCATTTGTTCAAAGTTCAGAGCTCATTGAGAATATCAATCACATAAAAAATTATGTCATCTGATTACCGATTGATATAATTTCGAAACATATGTATCTACCGATTGATATAATTTCGAAACATATGTATCTACCTATTGATATAATTTCGAAACATATGTATCTTGAGATAAATGAGTTCTATGGGCTCCAACCCAGTGTTTTAATCTTTTCTTTTCCGATATCAATAAATGCATTCCAAAATCATATGATTGTTGACCGACTTTGTGGTATAATGAGCTTTATAATCTGAACAGTTTGGATCATTCAATATCATTCAGAAAGGACTTGAAAATACGCAAACATAACTCCATTTTCCCAAATAATAACCCTTCCAAATCTTGAGGTGTGGAGCCATGTGTACGGAAAATTATTCAACGCTCATGGGGCACCGTCACGTGGTGCTCCAAACTCTTTCTCCACCACACATTTGTGTGGGTTCCACATTATCACACAAAAGTGTAACAGAGATAAGTTTGGGGCACCGCCACGTGGTGCCGGTGTAGAGCTGTCAATCCGGTCATTCATCTCGGCAATCGAAGACTCGGATCTTGACCGTGCAATGAACGATTCAGATCTGCATGTGCTCGAATTCAATCCGACCCGTCCTTGCCGAAATGAACGGCCGAATGCCACTTGGCACCGGAGCGCTTGGCAGCATCCCGAGTCCCCGGGTCCGGTGCGTTAGAGGTAGGGACAAATCCAATGTAGGCACAAGCGGATCAAGTGACCCACCTGAAATTATCGAGATTTTTTTTGTGTGAATCGCAACAGAATGTACTATATATGAAGCTAGCCATAATAGAGCTTAATGTATGCCTAGATCAAGTGATAAGGACTACTTTGGTTTACCACTTGAGACTTGAGAGGTCCTGTGTTCAAAATTTGGCATTGCCATTCAATTATATCTTTTTACGCGTGGAAAAAAGGAATTCTGCAAAACTTTCTCCTTGCAGGAGCTGAACCAGGATCATTCAAGACTTAAGAAGTTGTAGTACCACAAAGCCAAGCATTACAATTCTACCAATTACTCAAATAAAATTTTCATAAATGATCTATTGAAAATGTAAAAACACTAGTACATTTATTTTTTTATCCTGTTATATTTTTTTGAATCCATTTTTCTTTATATTAGATTATGAGTATTTTTATTAAAGCTTATGATCGAAAGGTGATCCATCTGTCTGAAATTTCTGGATCCGCCACTGATTAGAGACATGAAATGATGGAATATTTAGAATCGAGTTCAAACCGAATTTTGTCACTGTAGTTCTATTCCAGAACATGGTAAGGTCATCATCAATCACCATCAAAAGTGGGAAACGGAGAAACGCCGTTGTAGGCGGTCACGTGCAGCGCCGACAAAATTGACTTATAACCTAATACGCGACAACCGAATCGCAAGAGACCTTTTTTGTTGTCGCAAAAATTTCGGAAAGTTTCAGGATTTCAATCCAACATAGGGAGAAGTTTTTCAGTGCCGAGCGGGTATTGCCGACGTGGCACCTGCTCGGCGCATCTCAACCGTCCGATTCACTTTTGGGTGGTTCGGATTAAAACCCTCTCTCTCCTCTCATCCAAACACTTTCTCTCTTCTTTTTCTCTCTCAAAATCTGAGCCGTCCAAACACGAAATGTACGACTCGGATGCACGAGCGGGCACCACGTGGTACCCGCTCGGCACTGAAAATTTTTCCCAACATAGGACAAGATTCCAAAACATTTTACTCGTACTTTGTATTCTCGGTAATTAAATAGTTCCTAGAAAAATGAGAAATTGAACGAGATAGCTTTTTTTCATGTTTAAATTATACCACTAGGGGGAAAAAAAAAAGTTACGTCGTGGAAATACAAGATTTTCATTTTGAACATGGCGGATTATATTTAAAGTCCAAAGGATTTATAAGCGATTTCATATAAGATAATACAACAATAAGTGTGGGATTGTCGATCAAAATCTGGTCACTTCTCTGGATCTCTGGTTCGATTACTATTCACGCCTAGCTTCCTCTCCTGACTTGCACAGGGAACGCACAATTGAAAGGCCATGTCGGTCAGCTACCGGGATAATATAACCCTCCGACTAGAAAGTCAGAGAGTGTAGAAATAGAAAGAAAGTGCTAGGGTTTATAGTGGAGAAGAGCATGTACCTCATTAGGGTTCTATCATTTCCTTTATATACAGTCATTTGACTTGTCCTCCAAGCTAGGGTGTGTGCCAAGCATGCTTAGGTAACCGCTTCGACCAACGTCATCCCTAACAATATGGATAAACTCATGAGCCCCAGCTGTCATCCCATGTGCACCCCTTCTTTCATAATCCATAACTGCTTGGAGTGACGTCATCCCAATAACTCTGGATAAGGTAGTTGCGAGCATGTAGACAGGCAACCATGGGAACGGCTGACCCCAGTGACTAAACCACAGGGCCGAACTGTAGAGGGTCAGTTTGTATCCAAGACAAGCCAACAGTACTCAGCTGCTGATTCGAGTATCGTCGAGGTCAAACCTTATGGTTGAGCCTATAAGTCCAATCAAAGGTTCGATCGTTCCAGGCAGAACTTAATTAGGGACTAGACCCGGCCTTTTGCCGAGCATAGTGACTGTGACCGAACCGTCATATTCGGCCAACTATAATAAGTAATTGGTTTAAGAGTTTGTGTTCACAAAAGTCTTTTTACCCAAAGATAGGGTAAATAGAAAATCAGGACCACAGAAGAGATAGGGAGGGGGCCAAAGTGATGATTCACATTTTGTTTTATGAATGGATATTTGGGTCAATTTGTACGCACCTCGACTTATTCTGAACCTTTAAAGTTAACGACCGAACAAACTCGGTGACCGCAAGGATGTAATGTCAGCTTCTATAAAAAATCGGACATACAACCTCATGAAAAACAAACACTTATTTGTTTTCTCATGTGTCCACTTAATTGGATGGCCAAACCCAAGGGTACTTGTGATTGACGTTTCTTTTGAAAATTTTCCAACTTTTCAACTACAATGGTCCCACGCATAAAGCGTCAGAATTCCCATATTCACAATGAGGGCATATTCCAAACCAAATGCCCTTGAGGTGAATATGGTGGTGAAAGAGTCCTGCCGACATTTGTTCCAAACCCTGTTCAGATGTGATTCCCTACTTGTAGTAGTGCACCAATATTGTCTCGTTCCGCTAATATTTTTATTTTTAAAATACTTATTTTTCGTTCTACAAGACAGATCATTTTTTTTGCAATATATCATCTTCAATTCAAAAAATAAGTATTTATTTTACTTAGTGGGACATATTTGGAGTCTAATTAGTCTCGTATTTAGACAACAAAAAATGCACAATTAGTCTCATGAATTTCATATATTTGTGATTGGTTCTGTTTTAATGTAATATATATATATAGAGTTAGTGGTTTTTTTTTTTGTTAAGTAATATAGTTTTTTTTTATCGGCAAAAGAAAATTTTATTAATCTCCGCAAGATTACAAAAATTAAAAGGATAAGGGCAAATGGAAATTAAAATTACTTAAATTCCAAAACTACCCGAGACCCAAGCATTGGTCCGAGACCAACAAACCCCAAACACCCAAAAGACAAAAAAGACGTTTGTTCCAAACCCTGTTCAGATGTGATAAGCTTTCCCTACTTGTAGTAGTGCACCAATATTGTCCCGTTTCGCTAATGTTTTTATTTTTAAAATACTTATTTTTCGTTTTACAAGACAGATCATTTTTTTTTGCAATACATCATCTTTAATTCAAAAAATAAGTATTTATTTTAGTTAGTGGGACATATTCGGAGTCTAATTAGTCTCGTATTTAGACAACAAAAAATGCACAATTAGTCTCATGAATTTCATATATTTGTGATTGGTTCTGTTTTAATGTAAAATATATATAGAGAGTTAGTGGTTTTTTTTTTTTGTTAAGTAATATAGTTTTTTTTTATCGGCAAAAGAAAATTTTATTAATCTCCGCAAGATTACAAAAATTAAAAGGATAAGGGCAAATGGAAATTAAAATTACTTAAATTCCAAGACTACCCGAGACCCAAGCGTTGGTACAAACCCCAAACACCCAAAAGACAAAAAAAACTCCATGCCCAAACTGCCACCCCACCGGAGAAAACTACCGAACCACCGTTAGAACCCGGGGAACCCAAGACTTCGCTGCCTCCGAAAACCAAATTGCCACCCATTAATCCACCACTGAACCAAACTCCTCCACCGAGAAAACCTGAAACCACCGCCCCCTGAAACCAAGTTGCCGCCAGAAACCACCGCAGAACCAAGCTCCCATCGACCATCTGCAAAAATGATCTGAGCCCTCTCCACCACCATCGACCTCCAGCCCAACTGCAAAAATTAACCAAGCTATAGCTTCCATCTTAGTGTTATTGTTTTTCTTGTGTTAGCATGTTATTGTATGGTGTATTGTCATTTTCTCATCAATGAATACCTCTCTTTTTTGTGAATTTCAGCATTGCTCTTGTGGTTAGTAAGTCGTATTAATATTACTGAATTCGATATTGTGCATGTTGACATACGGTGATTGTCCAGTGCCCTGGAAGGTGTTTGGAATTTAAAATGCATACCAAGAGTGTCGAAGCCACATGTGATCCGGTGACATTTAGTATCAATCGTTTATGGACTGCCTCATGACTAATAATATCCTCCGAGCCCGATTAAATCATCCCAACAGTAGAAAGGGACAATGTAATCAGGTGTCAAGTTTCCTGCCAAACCAAGATAAAAATATCAAATCAGGCCCTCATCCGCTCGCCTAATCCATCATCAAATCGGATCTGAATCCTCTGTGAGGATTTGCATGTAAGGATCTTGTGAGGATTTTGATGAGAGAGTGCCAACACATTAATGAGGAGATCCAATGATCCACAATAGGTACTCCTCCTTTTGAAACTAAAGGACACCTTTTTATGGGATAATTTTCTAACGGTGGAAAAAGGTTCTTCTTCTCCGCTACCCTCAATCGTTATCTTCTTCTCAATTCTTGTACTACTACAGTTCTACTGCCCAGAGAAAAAACCCACAACTGCTATCTTCTTCTTCTCCGCAACCAAAGCCGAAGTTATCTTCCTTTCTTTTTCCTCGTAGGTTCTGATTTTCAGCCAATCAAAACCCTCCATTTTTCTTTCAGTTTTTTTTTTCCCAAATTAAAATTGGGGCTTTTGTTGTTCTTCCTTTTCCGTACACTTTTCAATCTAGGAAAGAAAAAGTTTCAAATCCTCGAACCAAATTAGAATTGGAAACTGAAAATGAAGGAGAAGACTGAGATTTTGTGGAATTTGTGGTGGATGGACATAGCTGTCCTGGTTGAGAACAAGGTTTTGGGCTGAAAATGGAAACTGAAAACGAAGGAGAAGACATAATTTTCTGGCCGTTTGGGCTCCGTCTATCTGAACAACGTCGTAAGAGCACAAAATTACAGGCAACCCGCATTTTCATGTTTTACTCCGTTGGATATCTTGACATAATAGGTGGCACTCTTTTATCAAAACCCTTACAGGCAGTTTCTCAATTCTCACAGAGAGTCCGGATCCCATCCAATCAAGCCCGAGAGGAAAACGACGCCTTTGAAATTTAATGTTTCGTTAGGTATTAGTGTGAGATCGTACTCTAGGATCACCATCACAAATGAGAAATGGTGGAAGGGTCAATGTACGTGGGAACTCATGCAAATGTCAACTAGTCATGACTATAGCTCTAGCTACGTACGTACCATGCAACAAATATTTCCATAACGGAAAGGAAGTAAAATTCCACTTGACAAATTTTCAATGATTCCAAGTGCATAAAAGCCTTGTACCTTGCACATGAAATAAAAGTTTTATACACTACAATTTTGGTACAAAGAAAAAAAAATTGGGATTAACAAAACTCTTTTGTTATACGTTATACACCTATTTATCTATATATGCATGACAAGTTCAAATGAGTAGGTGCATGTTGTAGTCGAATCATTCCCCGTGGATACCCAAATGACCTAATCCTTTGCTTATGATGAAACATATCTATTGCATAGATTGTAGCTAAGTCGCCAAAGTTGCTCTGTTGAATGTTCGTTGCGGCTTAAAAGTGACCAAGTGATTTTAGCTCAAGGTGTCCAAACAAATTTATGTGCATCTTGACTTAATCTCTACAAACAAATCCCAACATTAAGTAGTCGGATACTGAATTTGCATAGTTTTTGTTCTGAAACTTATTAAGCCAAAAACAATTTTCTGACCTAGAAAAGTTGCTTTTTAAGAATTCGTATTACGCAAGTATCATCACTAACACTCCATAGATTATCCAAAAATGTAACTAAGTAAATTTTTTCAATTGAGATCACAGTAGTGATGATACCTACAATGTATGTATATGTATGAGTAAGTTTTTCTTCCTCATTCCGCAATTAGGCCTTGATAAATGGAAGAATAAGTGTCCTATTATGTGAACAAACTGACTTTTGATGCTAAGCCTTTTAAGTATAACCTAAAGCTAGGAATACAATCCAAGGAGCAAAGAACACTGCAGAGGAATTAAAGGAGCACTGACCCTACTTGACTAATTGCTTTCACAAGGAAAACTAGGTAGGCCCCCACTGTTTGCAAATTGTCAAACTTCTCAACTCAGTAGGACCATAGGATCAAAAGAAATTAGTGTCCAAGATAACCAAGTGTCACTTCACCAATGGCTCCAAACCACTATAAAAGGCCACCAAAGCTCACTTAGAATGGCACCTTCACCAAGTACCATCCCACTCGCTGTTAGATTCAGCAAAAAAAATGTCTCTCAAATACTTGCTAGTGTTGTCACTTGTGGTGGTGGCTCTCTCCACCCCCTCATTTGCTGATTACCCAAAGCCACCGATAGGGAAACCAGAGCACAAACCACCAGTGGGTAAGCCAGGACCAGAGCCTGAACCACCAGTGGGAAAGCCGGAGCACAAACCACCAACGGGAAAGCCAGAGAACAAACCACCAACGGGCGAGCCAGAACACAAACCACCAGTGGGTAAGCCAGGATGGGAGCACAAACCACCAACGGGCGAGCCAGAGAACAAACCACCAACAGGTGAACCAGAACACAAACCACCAGTGGGTAAGCCAGGATGGGAGCACAAACCACCAACGGGCGAGCCAGAGAACAAACCACCAACGGGCGGGCCAGAACACAAACCACCAACGGGTTTGCCGCCCAAGGGAGGAGAGAAGCCACCAAAAGAGGGAGAGAAGCCACCAACTCATGGGCACACTTTGTTGGAAAAGCCAGAGCACAAACCGCCAGTGGGAAAGCCAGGATCAGAGCACAAACCACCAACGGGAAAGCCAGAGCACAAACCACCAGTGGGTGTGCCGCCAAAGGGAGGAGAGAAGCCACCAAAAAAGGGAGAGAAGCCACCACCAGAGAAGAAGCCACCAACTCATGGGCATTTCCCAGGACACACTCTGATTGAGGAGAATGTTGAAGACTTTCACAAGCCACCGCGAAAGACATTGCCACCGACGAAGAAGCCATATGGTCCCCATAAGCCACCACACAAGGCTCCAACCCCTCCCCATTCCGACTAGTGACCTCGTTTATCTATGGGTATCGTATAGAAATAAGAGGCATGCTTCGCTTTGCAGATTTTATTTTAGTTTTCGAGTCACAGTCAAATGATCAGCTTGTGTTGGTGGTAGGCTTGTGTCAGCTATCCGCGATTGTAGCGTTGTCCTCTGTACTCGTTGGTTCTTATTATTAGCACCTTTACATATTCCTATGTGCGTGTTTTATAGTGCAGAGATGATTATCTAGCTCTTCTATCTATTATATAGATTACCACCAGTTCGCATTGTCTCTTTTTGTTCGATTCTGCAATCAAAACAGAGTAATAACCAACAGAGTAATAAGCACCAACCGCAGTTTAATGCTATATTCGAGAAAATTATTTAGCGCTCCTGGAGCATTAGGCAGGAACACTGCATAATTCTTCGTTCTATTCGGGTTCATAACACACATGACTGTAACGCGTGAGGGAAAACACATTGTACCCAAATTTAAATATCCAAATGTGGTCATTCCTGGCAGTACTATTGCTATGCATCATCCATTCTTATCACTGTCTTATTTCACTACGTACATCGAAGGATATATATTTTTTGATTACTCTTTGGTCACATTTTAGAATGGAGCTCGCAGGGGTTCCATTTAAGCCCGAATAAAGCCGGGTGAGTTGATAAAACCTGAGAATTTTCGAAGCCCTTAGGTATTAGACTTTGAGCACCAAACTAAATCCTTGGGGCTGATAGATAAAATCAGTTCTATTAAACAATATTTTGAAATCGTACAAAAAGTAATAGTACAAATTTGTTTTAACAAAACAGAAATGCCAAAAAAAACTTGTCATCGATCCATTTAGGAACGGAGAAATTATTGTTTTTCTGAATCAATCTGTTCTTGACCTGGAAATTGTGATGGAACAGAAATCAATTAGTTAATCAAATAATAGCCCGACACTTCCGAAGTAAGGGTGAGTTTTGGCTAGCTTTTCAAGAGTTTTTTGGCACAGTCTTTTTAGTTGTTTTCTTGTAATTTTTACCAGATTCGAGTCCAATATATTCTTACATCATATTTTCCGTCCCGAGTCTCCCGACAAGAGGAATCGAAAAATATAATAACGTAGGCCAAAATTGAAAAAAGTTTATATAAAACAACGAAAAATACCGAAAAAGTTGAAAAAACCAAAGTTAGGCTGAACTCGCCCTAATGAACCTGCAAATTCCTTCGCAAATCCTTGGCTATCTCCGTCTAACATAACTCCATACAATAGTGCTCTTAATTACTACCTGATCATACCTTGTGGGAGCATGGATCCTCTCATATGACAGTTATGTAATGTAAAAGAAGTCCTACCAAGGTGATACCTGAGGATCCGATTCATTTATTTCGCAAGTCTCAATTTATGGTTTTTTTTACGTGCTTGATCATACCTTTTTTTACGACATGGTGTCTGCTCGGTTCAAAATATTTTGATAATCAACTTACTTTAGTTACCAACTTCTCAACAGTGGCTGTGAACAAGTTTTTTTTATTTTTTTTATCGGATCCCGATTCAGTACTTAAACTATATCTCGGCTAAATTATTTTTCGGACTAATTTTTTTTTGTCTTTATAGTTTATTCAACATTTTTTTGGTTTTTGTTAAGATTTCTTTTAATTATTTGTTCATGTAACGCCCCGCTTTTTTGGGAGCAAAATAAAATAGTTTCTTAAGAAAATTTTGCTAAATAAATATAATTTTCCAAAATGAAGGTCTATTACAATCTCAAAATAAATTTACCGATTCAAAATACATTAACTTCAGAGCTGACTCTAGGCTTGATACGAATCCCAAGCATACTCGATCTCTATTCCTGATATTCTTCTTGTGTCGAACTGCACCATTGTTGAATCCTCTCCATTGAATCCTGCGCCCTCTGGCAAATTGATCGCCAAAGCAATCGATTTACCAGGATACAGACGTATCCGTGAGTGATAAATCACCCAGTAGAATAATCCAACCCAACCACCCCTCTTACTTTACAACTAGCAAGCAACAAGATAATAATGATACGAAAAAGCAAATCAGAGATTTTTCACATCAACCAGTTTATTACTATCCATTAATCTATCGTGAAATCTAAGATCTCAATCCACGAGATCTTTCCTCCCCAACCGCTAGCCATCACTACAAGAAATCAGTCATTCTGCGAGGAATTTTTTAGCGAGGATGTCTATTTCCTCGCTAAAGGAAGAGTTTTGGCGAGGAAATTATTATTACCTCGCTAATGGTGTTTTTTTGCGTGGAAGGCATATTTTCCTCGCTATTTACTTGTCGCTAAAGATTATTTGCGACGAAGTTTCAGAATTCCTCGCTAATTGTTGTCGCTAAAAATATGGCGGGAATTTTTTATATAGGCGGGAAAAATGAATTTGCGAGGAAATACAGTATTTTTGTCGCCAAAAGCCTGTAGTGATTTTTTGTGGCAAAATTGTAGGGACGGTAAAGTTGAAAACCTTTTGCGAGGAATTAGTTTTCTCGAAAAACAATGGTTATTTGCGAGGAAATAAAGAATTGGTCGGCATATGCTTACTTTTTGAGGGGAATTGTGTTCCTCGCTAAAAATCTGTAGTTACTTTTTTTAAGTTCACAAACCCACATCAGTCCACTGCCAAATCCAAAAAAATCCAGCCCTAAATTGCAAGTTCTAAGCATCAATTACAAGGATTCAAGTTGGGTTTGTTCAAAGTAAGTTCCAGCCATTGGCCGAAATCTCCACTGTCAAGAAACCAAGGTAACGCCTCCACTCTCTCTTGCATCGAACTCTGCCATTTCCCTCTCTTTTCTCACCTCTTCTACATCACCCAATCGTTAAACCACACATCTATCTCTCACAAAACCCTCATCCCACTGCCCTAAACCAGTCAAAAAATCCCTACGTCGTCTTCTTTTCTATTCTGCCCTCTGGAGCTGCGCAAGGAGACGAGCTGCCTTCTGGACTTCCGGCGACCTCGGCTCAGGTAAGTGAGTTCAACTACGACTGGCTTCAACTCGGATCTGGTGGTTTTTGGTTTAGTTCCTTGATTAGTAATTGGTGAAATTCAATTAAAATCCCATGACGTTTACGAAGAGGGGAATTGATTCAACTCCTCCTCTAGGTATGAAATTGAATTAAGCTTCTATAAAAAGGAAAAACTAAAGACTCCTCGTACTTAAAAACACCCAGTCAAGGATGTTCCAGGCCGTCCATAACCTGAGGACCAGAGTTTTTGGCTTTTGCCTTCTAATGTAACATATTTGTCGAGCAACCCATCCTTTTGGGCACCACATGTTCGACAAAATGTCTCACAGGTTAGAGTAAATTTTTTGGGTAGATGAATCAATAATCCCCACAAGTTAGTCGCAAAATTAACAAACACGAATAAAATTTTGAATAAGAACAAAACAAGAAAAATCTTAGTGAGCAAGACCTTAATCAATAGTAGAAGTAGAAGTGGGTATGACTTCATATGATTATGTTATAATGACCAGTTGATCCCTATGGCATGTCATGTGCCTTGTTTTGAGGCAAAGAGGGAATTTGTAGAATCCCCTATTGGCATGTTATGATTGCCTCGTTTTGTAATATGCATATACACATATGTTTATTCGATGACTGTTTAGGCTTGTACCCTGTTGATCCTTTTTTTTTTGTTTGGTTCTCTCTTGCTTAATATAGACCAGTGTCACGTACAAGTCTGCAATTGGTTGTCCAAATAGTAAGAATCTGGAAATTGATTGGATGAAAAAAAATGCAAATTGTCCAAAAATGATTGGGAAATGCAATTTGTTAGTGGGTCTTCCTTGCAATTCAATAGACCAGGTTTTTCACCCATGGGTATGATTGGAAAATGCAATTTGTTATCCTATCCCTTGGTATTCCAATCAAACAAGGGATTGGGATTGGTAATCACAATCCCATGATTTAATCCTTACACAATTAAACACCCACTTGGGATTACACTTAGGATTACTAATCCCATCTCCTTACTATTCCCATCTAATCCAACACACTTATCAAACATGGCCTAAAAGTAACTTTCCTTTCCCTCCTCTTTCTTTTACTTTACTCTTTTCTTTTCCATTTTGAAGCCAAATAGGATTTACCATTTTTTATTTTTTTCGAAAGGCAAATGATATTTAAAAAGGGTGCTCCAGTAAATGATATTTTAATGTTTTCTTACTAAAAGTTCAATGTTCTTAACTTTATTAGACAAAAATTTTGGAAAGCACTACAATTGATGCGGAGGATTAAGATTTGGAACTTTCATGGGGTGGCTATTTGGGGATTGTTGTTCCCAATATAGAATAATAGTGGTCCTTTCTTAATTACCAGGTCCACATTATGTATTGCACATATTTAATGACCATCCCTTTACACAAAGTCTAAAATATGGACTACTTTCTATACTTCTTAATAAAGAGGTTAATAAAGTAGCTTTTACTTTCCACATCATGTATTCCACATATGTTTTTTTTTGGGGGGCTAGATGGGTTTATGAGGCTCTGAGTTTCTGAAGCAGTTTGGTTGGGTTTTCGTGAGCTTTTGGTTATGAATTTGGTTCCTTTTTTTTGGCTGGTAGGTTGCTGTGGTTGGCTATCTTTCTGGAGGTTTTCTTATTGATATTGTAGTTTTCTTTCAGTTCATAAGGGCTTAAGATGGATAGGAGTTGGATGGATATTCGTAATAGAAGGCACCCTTTGTACATTGAAGGAGTCAAAAAATTTATCAAATTTGCGATTGATCATATGCCACCTAGTGAAACTCTCATTTGGTGTCCATGTATAAGATGCAACAATTTCAACAAGATGACTCCTGATGAAGCTGAAGAACATATGTATGGGTGGGGGGTAGTGGTGGCGTATAATCGATGGGTTTATCATGGGGAAGAATTTGATCAAGAAAACAATGGTCATGGTAATACTAACATTGAAGAAGAGAGCATCACTGTGGATGCAATGCAAGAAATACTAGATGATGTACGTGCAGAACAATTCACAAATGATTGGACAGATTCCTCTGCTGCAGGCCATGGTCCGTACATGCCTAATGACTTACTAAGGGAAGGGAACAAATTTGCAAGGTTAATGAGGGATGCAGAGAAGGAACTTTACCCTGGTTGTGAAAAGTTTTCAGTTTTGTCTTTCATTATGATGTTGCTCCATATAAAGTTAATTAGTAAGTGGAGTAACAACTCATTTGATATGTTACTCAAACTACTAAGTGATTCATTTCCTCCTGGAGCTACAATCCCAAGAACTTACAAAGAGGCAAAGAAAGTGATTCGAGACTTAGGCCTTACCTATAAGAAGATACATGTTTGTAAGAATGATTGCGTACTCTTTTGGAAGGATTATGAATTTGACGACATGTGTCCTTCTTGTAAGAGACACCAAGGTACAAGGAGGTCCAGAAGGGAAAGAAGAGTAAACGGGTTCCTCACAAGGTATTAAGGTATTTTCCTGTCAAACAAAAACTAAGGAGATTCTTTGGGTCAAGAAAGATAGCTGAGGATATGACATGGCATAAGGACAAGCGAGTTGAGGAGGAAGGAGTGATGCGACATCCTACTGATTCTTTAACATGGAAAGATTTTGACCAGAAACATGAGTCATTTGCTAGTGATCCACGCAATGTAAGGCTTGGGTTGGCAAGCGACGGTTTTAATCCATTTGGAAGTATGAGTAATTCCTATAGTGTGTGGCCTGTAATTCTTGTCCCATATAATTTGCCACCATGGAAATGCATGAAGGATCCATTTTTCATGTTGACTCTTGTAATTCCTGGGCGTAAGTCTCCTGGAATGGACATCGATGTGTTTTTAAGGCCATTAATAGATGAGTTAAAAGAGCTTTGGAGTATAGGTGTTGATACATATGATGCGGTTACAAAGCAAATTTTTCAGTTGTTACAATTTCTCACTCATATTCATATAACCCCTTATTTTATGCTATGCTTCCAGTCAGGTTGTTTCAAGTCAACTTCAAGTATGCTCCAAAACAAAATGGCCGCAACATGCCTTCCAATGATGCTAGTGAGCATCTATTCCTTGTTTTTGCTATTGATATTGTTATAGACTTGCAATTGGGCAAAAAATAGTGATGATACATAGTTTTATTTGTTCACTACTTGGAGGTTGGAACGTATAATTGTGCTATACATTGCATATTAGATTGAGATATACACTGCATATTAATTGTGAAATGTTTTGATCTTAGAGTTTGAAAAACATAAATGGCTGGGTAATCAAACTTTGGATTTAGTAAACCTTGTTCTACATAAAAGCTAGTGATCAACAGGTCCAAAGAGGTAACTCCTCTTTGAAGCCCATGTCTACATAAACTGGTAATTGATAAGCTATGGTATTAAGGCTTGTTGAATAGAGTTGGTTGGTTTTATGACTTGATCATGTGTCTTTTGACTTAAACTAAGCACGCGGTAGCTTGTGTGTCATGAACCGAATTTCTGTCCTCTATCTCACTAGTTTAGGTAATATCAGCTAGCTAGCTCAACGAAAGAGCCTTCACTCCCTGATTGAAATTAGTGGCTGGCCTTCACCTTTATGTAGCCTTATTGATGCACGAGAGCTGGTACTTTGAGACCAAGTGTTGAACTGTTGTTAAATTCCTCAAGTATTTGGACTGTTGTTAAGGGAACGGTTTTAGAGCAACTCATTATAGCTAGTGTCATCCGGTTAAGGACTATTGCTGCTTGATTTCTTGTGGGCTCCGTCCGGTCACAATCTACTTGCTAACTAGTTGGGATATTCATGTTTAGTAGTTTGATAAATTCATTTTTAAATCATGACTATAATTTGTAAAGCTCTTTATTGTGTTCTGTATGTGCAGATTGCTCAACAATCGGTGGTGATCATTTGGAGCATGGAGATACAATTTTAGAGTAGGAGATAGGAGTTGAAAAATGTTTTGGAGGACAAAGCTGCTATTTGCCTTGGTGTTTGAATTTGTACTATAGTAAGACAGTTAGTGCATGTTTTGTCCAGTTAGTAGGTGTTGATTTTGGGGTACATTGAACTGGATTTGTCGTACCAAGTGGGATGGGATAAGTAGCTATTGGTTAATGTCATGTATTGACCTCCTTTTTGTTATATGAAGTGGAATGGCATTAGTACTTGGTTTTGTGTATCAATTGGAATTAGAGTATCGATCTCTTGTTTTGGATATGAATTAGTATACCCTATGTAGAATGGACACGGACACGGATACGGACATGGGATACGGTAATTCTAAAAAAAATGGGGATACGGACACGGCGGGAACACGCCACATGTATAAATTAATAAAAAAATGAGTATATAATTTTTTTAATGAACCATTGTATATGCTAATTATTGAATTGAAATTCATAAAGTGTCTTCGGCTTGTCCCCAATCGTGTCCCCCGCGTGTCCCCTGTCAAAAATAATAAAAATTATTGGACACGCCATGTGGCGTGTCCAATACATGTTCCCGCCGTGTTTCCATGTCCAATACACGGACACGACACCCTATTGGAGTGTCGGTAGAGTGTACCAATTGAAATCAGCTATTATTCATTGATTGAAGAGGGTTTTTTCCTCACAGAATGGTGGTGCTTGGGTGCCAAACATGGGTCTGTTTTTAGACCAAAAAAAAAACAAGAAAAAACAAAGCAATGCCATCCATCACTTGAACAGAGTTTTCCTAACCACCACTGCCTAATTGTGATAACTTTGTTTGATATTACTGCAAATTTTAGCCACTAAAAGCCTAATTGTGGTAACTTTGTTTTATACCAACAGTAAAAGCATTTTGCAAGGAAATGTGTGATGGTTGCAAAAAAAAAAAAAAAACGTGAGTATTATTTAAGCATGACCCTTCATAGTTTTATACTATTGTTGCTCTTTTTTAAAATAAATGTCATTGTATCTTAGTTTTGCCAAAAAAAAAATATTCATAATAATATTACATTTTAAATAATATTTCAAGGTTTTGTGAAATATGGATTAATTAAATCATTCATTACAATTAATCATGTATTCGTTAGACATTTGATCAGACGAGAAATATCATTTTTTCAATAAATTCACATCCCGATGAAGGGACTTTTAATACCTAATCGAGCCAAAAATTTACATGAATGATTTAATCAACATGCATAACAAAATCAACGATCTCGATCGTCATGATTATGTCGCAACCATGTGGTTATTATACATCAACAATTGAATAAGACTTTGTTTACTATCAAGTGCGTCCCGATGAAGGGGCTTTCTAAACTTAATTGAGTAAAAAATTTACATGATAGCTATAATCAATAAGCCCAACGAAATCAACAATCTCGATCGTCATGATTGTGTCATGGTCGCGTGGCTACTATACATTCAACTACTGCACAATATTTAGTTTACTATCAAATAAGTTGAACGTATAGATTATAAAGATCATTATCAAGTCTATTTTTATAATGATCGATCTAAATTGTTAGGATTTTACCTTTTACTGATAACATCATTTCTACTAAAATTTGAGATCATCGGATATTGATAATCACATGGTCGAAAGACATTAATGCGTCAGGAGGCATTAAAGTCTTTATGATGCATCACTCGAGCCCACATTGAGGTCTTTTTTTGCCATCCGCACCGTCTATCTTTTTAAAATAATATGAATTAAATTATTTTTGTAACAGCATAAAGTTAATCAACTATCATTAGACGTTTGATCTAATGAAATGTATCGTTTTATTAATGAATTTGTATCCCGATTGATGAAGCGGTTTACTGAACTCGATTGAGCCAAAAATTTATGTGACTGATTTCATCAACAAACACAGTGAAATTAACAGGATTGATCGTTAAAAAAATTTATCTGAAAGATTGTGTTTGATGTTGTGTTTGAATTGTTATATATGTAGCGCTGTTGTACAAGAAATCAATATTCACAAAAGAAAATTATTAAGCAATCAGCGAGGAATAATTTTCGTGTCATTTGTCCGAAAATTTCCAATTAGTGAATGGCGGGATTGGGAAAAAAGAAAGGCGCGCGGGAGGGAAAAAATGGGGCAGAAGTGCGGCACCGTTTGGGTATAAAAAGGGGATCGAATACTACTCCGGCCTTCTCTCTCTCTCTCTCTGATGAAGTTGCAGAGAACGATGACTTCTCATAACCCACACTGACTTATTTTTTCGATCGGAGCCTCAAGCAGCTCAACTGGGTTACTTTCTAATAGCTCGAGTCTGAGATTTTAGGTACGGTGGTAAGTTTCCATCTCTCTTTTGCCATATCTTTCTCCAACAGTCCTAAATCCTAGTTGATTTGTTGTGATTATTTGGGGCAAAGGTTCCATAATCTTATATACATGTTTGTACATGGTTGTGCATCTTGGGATATTTAGATGAAGCCCTACAAGTGTTCGATGTAATGCGCGATTGAGGGGTGTCGTGTACTGGTCATTTGTGGAAGTCATTGGTTCTAAGTTATTGTAAGAGAGGGCTGGTGGAGGAGGCTGCGTATAGAAATGGAATCCCAAGGTTTCTTTATGGATAAAATTATTTACACTACTCTTATTAATGGGTATTGCAAGAAAAAGAAACTGAAAATGGCTATGAGGCTATTTATGAAAATTCTGAAGAAGGGTTGTCAGTCTATTGCACATATTCCCTTTGTCATTGGTTTAGAAAAATGGAATGCTGTCCCGGGGCTGGAATAATGGTATTGTAATTGAGGTGAAGTGCTTTGGTTGGGTTGTCAATGGGACTTTTGAAAGAAGAATTTTGGTAACAGGGTGCTTGCAACTATTATGTACCACTGACTGATTGCTATGCAATGTCTCACATGCGCTTGGATAAAGCCTGGGGTGAGCCAAGTATCCCAACAGTGACAGATGGGTGGGCCTATTTTGCTATTTGTTTTTATGTTTTTTGTGGTTTGGTTTCAAATTTTAGCATTGAAGACAATACTGCGAATCTGTGAGTCTTGGATCTGGATTGTAGCATTGAACAGCTGATGATGCTCAGAGTGAAATTAGCTGCTCATCACCAAGGATTTGACATGTACTCTTTGTTAATGATTGATATCTTTCTGTGGTTTCAATGCGTACAGAGGACATTTCAGTATGTCCCATTTGAAGATGGATAAAAATAAAAGATAGAAAGAGTTTGCAGAGGCTTTATTGACCTGCCTTTCTTATAAAAAAATTATTAAGTTTCATCCTTTACGTTTTTTTTAACCCGTTGAGTGTTGTATTTGATGTTAATGCTTTATTGATGTTAATGCTTTTATATAGATATTGTGGTACTCCTAATTGGTCATTGAAAATGCAGGAAAAATGTGACAAGTACAAGGATAGTCGATCTAAGCCCAGGAATCAGCATGTTGCTGGATCAAAGGCTTTCTACAAGGTCAAAAATCATTTGGTATGTCCTCTATTATTTCATTACAGGTTTCAATATTTGTTGAGTACAAAAAAAAGTATGTGATTTTTTTTTTCACGAACCTAATTCACCAGAAAAAGAAAAATGATGGCGTGAATCCTGACCTTCCTGAGACTTGGAAGAAGATTCATTATAGTGAAAAGAGAAAATGTTGGACCGATGGTTCAGAAACCGTATATGTAAGTGAAAAACATCTCATAATGTATTAGTTTTATCTTCTAGAAAAATTTGTTTTCATTGTCAAGGCATAATTTACTGTGATATTTGCAGAAAAAGTTAAAAGATGTTCAAGATCAAGCGATGGCAAATGGATCTGTTCCTTTGACAGATGAGGAGCTCTCATGTACAATCTTTGGACCTAAACCAGGATACATACGTGGTTTAGGACATGGTCCCAAGCCTAGCTTAACAAAATCTGGCCAAACTTCTCGGGCACAACTTATAAGAGATGCTGAAGAGGCTAGAGAAGAAACTACAGCAGCGCAGAAGAAGTGTGAGGAGGCTCTAGTTGAAGCAACACAGGCTCGTAAAAATATAGATCCACTAGTAGAAACCATAGCTAATATGCAATCCCAATTAAATTTCTTGTTACAGCAAAATGGTCGCAACATGCCTTCCAATGATGCTAGTGAGTATCTATTCCTCGCTTTTATTTTTATTTTTACTTTTATAGACTTGTAGTTGGGCAAAAAAATAGTGACGGCATAGTTTTATTTGCGCTATAGTTGAACATCTAATAGCATCGCATACTAGACTGAGACTTAGGTTTGTATCATATGGTTTTTGGTTTAGGAGGTTCAAGTATTACTCAAGGAGTTTCCACATAGTGAATGCAAGTCAAAAATTTTGGACTAATGCAATAGCAGACTTAATAAGAAGAAGTAATTATGTGAATCAAAATAAGTTGGTGGTTCATTTCTTGAATTCTTCATTCCCTTTAATCTCTTTATAGGGTCATGAAGCGTGATTTCATTTAAAGTGCCTTCCCACATTCTCTATGCTTCTTGTCCTTGAAACATTTTCAAAAATGGTCGTATATATTCCTTCTCTGCAGTGTCCAATTATTCATCTTTATTTCCTTTGAAAGAACCATGTCTAATGGCTTCCCTTTGTCTTCACTGGGTGTCATCTCCAACTTCGGATAACAGTCTGCTTCTTATTCCTTTAAATAAACCGTCCATGACTGTGCTCTCATTTCAGCTCAACTTATTTGTATGTCCTATTTTGTCTTTGCTGATTTTGCATGTGTTAGATACACCACATCTTGAGTTGTTTCCCTTTCCTCCTCGGATATTGTTCTGAGTCGTTCTTAATGATCACATGCTGGTATCTTGCGATGATAGGATTTTCCATTTGTGGCTATGTTAGGTTCCACTTAAGTTACTTTAGAATGGTTAAATACATTTTAGGTGAGAAGGTGGTTATCTTTTGATGATTCATTAACTACTTGAGAAGGTGGGTAGTATAACCTGATTTTGCATTTCTGGTGATTCCGGTTGTAGTGGTAAATAGTTTTGTTTGCATGGTATGGCTTATTATTTGCCTATATTTCCTCCAAAATTTCATTCTTGAGTGTCAAGGTCTTTTCTCTTTGCTCATCATTTAATTTTACTCATCTCGTTTGTCACCTGTTGTGAGTAGCATGTGCTTAGAGTTTGAAATTAAGATTGCAGTTTAAGCTTAGTCTTTTCCTGTGTCTTCATCTTATGGGCATTTTTCTGGATAGAGTAGAATGCTTGGCCGAAGTTCGTTGACCGTTGCCTTCATTATAATTGTTGGTCGCGACTCACGGGCCAGCATCCTGCCCACGCTTGTCAAACCAAAGTTTTCATCCACCAACTATAACAGCATTGCCCACTTTGGGCTAGGGTAGCTAGGCTCTCTTGGCTTCAAAGTGCGTTACCACTCAGAAGCGCTATGATCTTTCTTATTATACCCCAAGAACTTTTCCTACCTAGTTGATGTGGGATGGGGTGTTAAGGATAGTTGTATCAGTAGTCTTATGTTAAGCATGTTTAGCAGTGATGGTTTATTGTAATCAAATGATAATCCAAGACTAGAATTTGTAAATCTTTTCATTGTGTTACATTTATGTAGATTGCTCAATAAACGATGGTGATCGTTTGGTGGATGAAGATGCCATGGAGTACTAGATGGGAAACCAATGATATCTTTTGGTCGATGAAGATGCAATGGAGTACTAGATGGAAACCAATGATGTTATCTTTTGGTGGATGAAAATGTAAAGAAGTGTTAGATGGGAAACCAATGATGTTTGGAGGACAAAGCCACTTCTTGCCTTTTGTTTTTTGGGACATCTAGATGGAAGAAGGATATTGGAAGGATGCAATTAGTTTTTGGTACTTTACAGTACATAATATAGTACTTCATTATGGTTTTTGTAAAGATACTCGATACATGATATTATATTTTGGGAATTGAGGTACCAGGTTATGACATTTGTGAAATTGTTTTAATGTTCATGCTATTAACTTTGAGTTTGATGGATTGTGTTATTTGAATTATATGGCAGAGTATTACAGGAAGCAAAAAGAGTTATTTGCGAGGATGAGTTTCCTTGCAAAATGTATTTTCTGTTATGGGACAAAACTTATTTCCTAGCCAAAAAGTCAATTGTTTGCAAGGGAATTTGGTTTGTTGCCACTGAGTCCACCATTTTGCGGGGAAATGTTTTGTCGCTAAACATGTATATTTTGCGAGGAAATTTGGATTGTTGCTATTGAGTACACCATTTTGCGGGGAAATATTTTGTCGCTAAACATGGATATTTTGCGAGGAAATTTGGGTTGTTGCTATTGAGTACACCATTTTGCGGGGAAATATTTTGTCGCTAAACATGTATATTTTGCGAGGAAATTTGCGTCGTTGCTATTGAGTACACCATTTTGTGGGGAAATATTTTGTCGCTAAACATGTATATTTTGCGAGGAAATTTGGGTCGTTGCTATTGAGTACACCATTTTGAGAGGAAATATTTTGTCGCCAAACATGTATATTTGGCGAGGAACGGAGTATTTATAGGGACTAATTTGTTTTACATTAGCGTCAAATGAATTTCCTCGCAAAATGGTTCACTCAATAGCAACGAACCAAATTTCCTTGCAAAAAATAACTGTTTGGCGAGGAAAATTATTTTTGTCGCAAAAAAGAATCGGAGACTACCCATTTGCGAGGAATGGACGACGAATTAAATTTCCTCGCAAAAACTCTTTTGCGAGCAAAATATTGCATTTAGCGACGAAAATGCTTCCTCGCAAAAGGCTTGATTTCTTGTAGTGCATGCTCTGTCCCATGGGGTCACTTTCTTTTGCTGTCGCGGATTGCACCTAAGTTATGTACCCAGTGTGTATCCCTCTCATTACAACAAAAGAAAGCTTACCATGCCTGAATCATAACTAGGGTTCGCCTATCTTATGTACCACTTCACAATCATCACTGGGCTTACTTTGCCAGTATCAAATCATCACTCAACACTGGGCTTACTTTGCCAGTTTCAATCACATCACTCAACACTGGGCTTACTCTGCCAGTTTCAAAATCATCACACAACACTGGGCTTACTCTGCCAGTTTCAAAATCACGCCTGCAGGCAATCTAAAACAAAAAATTTTCCAATTCATCCATTACTTATCATCGTCTAGGTGATTTCTATTTCGCATACCACCCCATGTCTCTAGGATCCAATCTAACATATCAATCAGCAGTTGGAAATAATAATTAGGCAAACAGGATAATAATTGAAATAAACAATATGCATTAAATCACATAACCTTTTATGAAAGGGCCGTTGCCCTTAGTTCTGTATGATCAACAAGTCATTAATAAGGTAAGGAACTTTTATTAAATAAAAGTTTTAAAAAATATATATATAATCTAAGCTTGTATAAATTTTTATTTAGGAAAATAAATTGGCTAACGATCATAATAAATACAATAAGTAATTAATAACACTAGAATAGGTAGCATGGCTCTAAAGGAGTCCTAGTGTTCTACGTAACATGTTCGAGTATCATCAAGTGGGTCCGGAGGGTTACGGAATTGTTTTTAAAATAAAAATAATTTTTAAAGTTGTCAAAAGTAGAATTAATGGGTAATAAATTATTTAATAAATAAAATATGTTGAGGCTAACAACATATCATCTTTGGAATGTAAAGAATCTAAAAAAAATAGTATGGGAATTTATAAAATAGTTTAGAAGGTCGTATGGATTTTTCGTTTGCAAAATTTTACATGAAATCAAATAAATAATTAATAAAAAGATAATAAAATTAAAAAAATATGACATTAACAAGTTATGATCTTTGAGGTGTGAGAAAGCTAGGAAAAATAGTTCGGGGGTCGAAAACGGTGTTCGGGATGTCGAAAAATCAATTCGGAATGAAACTGGAAGAACCGCAAGGTTGGACCGGGTTGACCTTGCGGCCCGCAAGGTCAGAGACCTGGTTCTCGCGGCTGGAGAACCCGAAGGTTGCGGCCGCAAGGTTTCTGTCAGAAATCATTTTTTTGTTCGTTTGGCTTCGGTTTTGATGCATGAGACTACGGGGGCTATTGGGTTAAGCATAAAATCACTAAATATACTTAGAGAAGTGTTCGGGATAGATTATAGTACCTCGAATCGGATCGAATTGAATTAAAAACGAAACTTTGAATTTTTGGGAAGATGATTTCGGGTTCTTTGATTGGGGAACCTTGGGCTCGAATTAGATGATGTTTGGAGATGCTTGGGGTCGTAGGAAGATATTGGAATGGGTAATTCGGATCTCGGGGGGTTCTAGAGCACAAACCCACTTTTCTCTCTCTCACTTTCTCTCTCTAAAACTCCATGGATTGGGGTTTGATTTCCTACGAATTCTCTCTTTCTTCTGGATTGGTAGGGTGTGAATAATTTCGTGGTGAGTTCTAGGGTCGGGGTTATGGGGTATATATAAGAGAATTTTGATGATAAGGGTGATAAAATTGTATTGGATTGAGATTCTAACTCTTGGCTTGATATGGACGGGATTATGGACGAAAATATGGTCAAGGGAGTGGTAGAGATCGAGTAGGAGTAGGAGATGGAGAGATAGGAGAGTTGTATGCTTGCATGTAACTAAAAAAAAATTAAAAGGATTAATTAGGATAGAATAACTAATTTTTTGTAATTATCTATTTAAGGAAAATAATTTTATTACTACGCTTAATACTTTTTAAAAGATATTATTAAAAAAAAAAATTGGGTCAAAAATCCGGGTCGTTACAACCTATCCCCCTTAAAACAATTTCGTCCTCGAAATTAAGAAGTACGTTCGATTTGAAAACAGTTGCGGATAGTTGACTTTCCTTGTGTCCTCGCGTTCCCAAGTTGATTCTTCTCGTTCTCGGCATCTCCATAAGCTTCTGACACGTTTGATCATTCGCCCTCGGGTAACTTTTCTCCATGATCTTAAATTTCACCTGTTGCTCTTAAAAAGTTGTATCCTCGTCCAGGTTTGACTTTCTCCCAATCGAGCACGAGGGTGGAATGGGTCATATATTCCCGTAGCATAGGAACGTGAAAAATGTTGTGAACTTTGGCGATTTACGACGGTAAAGCTAGGTGATAGGCTACTTCACCAATTTGCTCCAAGATCTCGAACGGACCAATGTAGCGAGGCGATGACTTTCCTTTCTTGACAAATCGGGTGATCCTACGGCGCGGTTTGAACAAAAGGTACGTTGAAAATCTATGGTCTCATCCTCTTGTCGGCGTAGCTCTTTTATTGACTTCGAGCGATCGGGAGTCGTCAACGTAGCTTCTTCTTGGTCAGTTCTTGGAAGTTTGGTCCCTATCTCTTAGAAGGTGGGTACTCTTCTCTCAAAGAAACGAGAGGATTACAAGAATTTTTTTAAGAGGTTCAAACATGAGTCAAATGTTCAAAGGTCAAAGCACCAAAAAGAAAGTACGAATAGATCCTCTTCTGCGAGTCGAAGTACTAGTAGTTTGAGTTGAGTTGGAATACGAGGAAAACAAGAATCAAGTTAACCGAAGTCATACTCAATGATGATTTGGAATTGAAAGATTTCATCATTGGAATAGTGCTGATAAAAAGATTTAACATGCGAGTGAAACAAACAAGTACTTGGTCTACCAAACATTGCACTGGAATAATTGAATAAAGGTTCTCATAAGAAATATTGATCTATCGATAGGTTTTGAAAGATTACAAAGTCCAACGATGAAATCGAACTAGATATTTATTTTGCAACACGTTGGCCAAATGCGTTTCAAAATAAGCATCTAATTCTAGTCATCATAGAAAATATGGGGTACAAATGAAAAATAAGCAATGGCTTATGAGTCCATTCTTAAAATAGAACAAGAACTGATAGGATGATTATTTAGCTTAAAGAAAGCGAAGCATAACAACGATCTGTGCCCTCAAGAACTAAACAACTTCAACATTGAAAATTGAACGACGTTTACGGAATTAGAGTTTTGTAAGATTGAACACATGTATTGTTGTGATATCAAAAGAATCAAAGGTTGTGGATAATTGATAGTGCGTTGGTTAGAATAAATGAGGAGCTAGTCAGAATAAATCAGAATTGCTTCAAACTGCAGTATTCAATGGATCGGAAAGTTTAGACTCATAATTGAGTAAAACTGTGGACTTTAAATCAAATTAAGTCAAATTAAGAAAGGCTGGAACAAAATGATCAGTAGGGATACCCAACTCACAAAAGGAAAATGTCACGAGAGTTAGGTACTTGGAATAGACAATGAGTTCAACGATTTGAGCTTTAGTTGAAGTTGTAACTCTAACAATGGAGAGTCATAATGAAGGTGATTTTAAGAAGAGTCATGAGAGATGCAAAAACAGCGGAAGATCAGAATACAATCAATCGAATGAAAAAGAGGATTAAGGTGAATGATAGTCAATAGTTCTCCTATCCCCCTTAAAGAAAAACATATAACCTCCCTCAAAGAGAATGGTCACCGCTTTCCCAATTATTCACGACCTTGAACTCTTCTCGATCTGTTTGAACTACGATGGTGTCGTCGTCGGATGTAGTTTGCATGGTATATAGTTGGTTGACGATTGCGAATCTCTGACAGCATCATGCTTTTATTCCTCGATCTACTATGTTTGAGGAGTCTACGACGCGTGAGGTTGGGGTGTCGAAATAGTCGAGGTGGCAATCGCTTGTAGAAGTTGCATAACCTCCATGTTACTCGGTATCTCATTGGGCTTCGTGTTGCGTTGACCTCGAGATTGGCATAAACATGTTGATGGCTTAGGCGGCGTTGGCATTAGGGTTACACGTATTGTCCTTGCTGGTGAGGTTGACAAAATGATCGTAGAAAGTGGCGTCGTTGACCTTTGGTACCAATCTTGTAACGATTACTCCACAAGGTTAGGTTCGGGGTCTTGAGGGTTTCTAAATATCTGGTTCTCTCAAGGAAGTGTGTGCAATAACGTTCTCACACCGATCCTATCCTATTTTCGATCGTTATCTGCCTAGAGAAAGGAAATTCTTCTTCGACAGGTACTCTATTCACGGAGTAGTCTCCTTCGATAGTACCTTATCCTCCATTGTCGAGATTTGTCTCTTCGTCTTCTTCATACTAAGATTCTTTGTCTCATTTGATCGACCAACTAAATTATGAAAGGAAACGGCTGCTCCATCGCTTTCTTCTGGTCAAAGTCAACGCTGATTTCGTAATTTCTCAGAGTCTGAGTCGCAGCAGGTAAATAAATATTTATATGATATACTTAGGTAGGATATATCGTAGTTTAGAGAAGTAAAAGATATCGTAAACGTTTAGCTATTCGGATTTACGCTCTCAGAATGAGGTCTACCCAATCTACCCAAGGCCGAGGGTTTGAACCTAGGCTCTGATACCACTTGTAACGCCCCGCTTTTTTGGGAGCAAAATAAAATAGTTTCTTAAGAAAATTTTGCTAAATAAATATAATTTTCCAAAATGAAGGTCTATTACAATCTCAAAATAAATTTACCGATTCAAAATACATTAACTTCAGAGCTGACTCTAGGCTTGATACGAATCCCAAGCATACTCGATCTCTATTCCTGATATTCTTCTTGTGTCGAACTGCACCATTGTTGAATCCTCTCCATTGAATCCTGCGCCCTCTGGCAAATTGATCGCCGAAGCAATCGATTTACCAGGATACAGACGTATCCGTGAGTGATAAATCACCCAGTAGAATAATCCAACCCAACCACCCCTCTTACTTTACAACTAGCAAGCAACAAGATAATAATGATACGAAAAAGCAAATCAGAGATTTTTCACATCAACCAGTTTATTACTATCCATTAATATATCGTGAAATCTAAGATCTCAATCCACGAGATCTTTCCTCTCCAACCGCTAGCCATGCTCTGTCCCATGGGGTCACTTTCTTTTGCTGTCGCGGATTGCACCTAAGTTATGTACCCAGTGTGTATCCCTCTCATTACAACAAAAGAAAGCTTACCATGCCTGAATCATAACTAGGGTTCGCCTATCTTATGTACCACTTCACAATCATCACTGGGCTTACTTTGCCAGTATCAAATCATCACTCAACACTGGGCTTACTTTGCCAGTTTCAAATCACATCACTCAACACTGGGCTTACTCTGCCAGTTTCAAAATCATCACACAACACTGGGCTTACTCTGCCAGTTTCAAAATCACGCCTGCAGGCAATCTAAAACAAAAACTTTTCCAATTCATCCATTACTTATCATCGTCTAGGTGATTTCTATTTCGCATACCACCCCATGTCTCTAGGATCCAATCTAACATATCAATCAGTTGTTGGAAATAGTAATTAAACAAACAGAATAATAATTGAAATAAACAATATGCATTAAATCACATAACCTTTTATGAATGGGCCGTTGCCCTTAGTTCTGTATGATCAACAAGTCATTAATAAGGTAAGAAACTTTTATTAAATAAAAGTTTTAAAAAAAATATATAATCTAAGCTTGTATAAATTTTTATTTAGGAAAATAAATTGGCTAACGATCATAATAAATACAATAAGTAATTAATAACACTAGAATAGGTAGCATGGCTCTAAAGGAGTCCTAGTGTTCTACGTAACATGTTCGAATATAATCAAGTGGGTCCGGAGGGTTACGGAATTGTTTTTAAAATAAAAATGATTTTTAAAGTTGTCAAAAGTAGAATTAATGGGTAATAAATTATTTAATAAATAAAATATGTTGAGGCTAACAACATATCATCTTTGGAATGTAAAGAATCTAAAAAAAATAGTATGGAAATTTATAAAATAGTTTAGAAGGTCGTATGGATTTTTCGTTTGCAAAATTTTACATGAAATCAAATAAATAATTAATAAAAATATAATAAAATAAAAAAAATATGACATTAACAAGTTATGATATTTGAGGTGTGAGAAAGCTAGGAAAAATAGTTCGGGGGTCGAAAACGGTGTTCGGGATGTCGAAAAATCAATTCGGAACGAAACTGGACGAACCGCAAGGTTGGACCGGGTTGACCTTGCGGCCCGCAAGGTCAGAGACCTGGTTCTCGCGGCTGGAGAACCCGAAGGTTGCGGCCGCAAGGTTGCTGCCAGAAATCGTTTTTTTGTACGTTTGGCTTCTGTTTTGATGCATGAGACTACGAGGGCTATTGGGTTAAGCATAAAATCACTAAATATACTTAGAGAAGTGTTCGGGATAGATTATAGTACCTCGAATCGGATCGAATTGATTTAAAAACGAAACTTTGAATTTTTGGGAAGATGACTTCGGGTTCTTTGATTGGGGAACCTTGGGCTCGAATTAGATGATGTTTGGAGATGCTTGGGGTCGTAGGAAGATATTGGAATGGGTAATTCGGATCTCGGGGGGTTCTAGAGCACAAACCCACTTTTCTCTCTCTCACTTTCTCTCTCTAAAACTCCATGGATTGGGGTTTGATTTCCTACGAATTCTCTCTCTCTTCTGGATTGGTAGGGTGTGAATAATTTCGTGGTGAGTTCTAGGGTCGGGGTTTATGGGGTATTTATAAGAGAATTTTGATGATAAGGGTGATAAAATTGTATTGGATTGGGATTCTAACTCTTGGCTTGATATGGACGGGATTATGGACGAAAATATGGTCAAGGGAGTGGTAGAGATCGAGTAGGAGTAGGAGATGGAGAGATAGGAGAGTTGTATGCTTGCATGTAACTAAAAAAAATTAAAAGGATTAATTAGGATAGAATAACTAATTTTTTGTAATTATCTATTTAAGGAAAATAATTTTATTACTACGATTAATACTTTTTAAAAGATATTATAAAAAAAAAAAAATTGGGTCAAAAATCCAGGTCGTTACAGTTCATACAAACGAGAGGGATATAAAAAGTATTAAATTATTATGACTAAAAACTTATAAAAGCTCACTGAAAGGAAAAAATAATAAAACAGACAGATTTTTTTGGATTTTTTAAGCTTTTCCAAATTTGTTTCGTATTTTTATATTACTATCGTCACGAAAATCTAATAAAAGCGAATCAGTACCTGGTTATATCTTAATTGTTGTTTTTTTCTCCAATTAGAACAAAGAGTACCGTCGAATTGGGCAAGCTAGACAGTAGACCGATCGTTTGTTTTCGTCCTTTTCCTTCTTTACGCTATTCTTGGCTTTGCATTTTGGCTTTAAATTCTCTCCTTTTTCTCCTTCTAAGCTGCTTGCTTAGTGAAAATTCCTGGATCAGAACACAATCGGAAATGATTGGTACACACCACATTTACACAGATCCGACCACACCTCTCTCCAAGGGCAGAACCAAGAATTGATTCTGCCATGGGCTAACCCAAAAAAAAATTCCGGTGGGCAAAATAGTGTATATAATATGCATACGGGCAACTTCTAAGAAACAAGGCTTATAATCCCATTCCATATACGTACCGCACATATTGCTAGCACCATCATATCATTGACCTTTCATATTGTGAATGTCTAGATTGTAATGAGTGAGAACATCGGATATTTATTTCTTAAGAGTTAATGCAGTGGTGTGTTTAATATGCAGAATATGAAAAAACAATCCTGCAAAAACCCTCAGACATCAACAAATCTCAAAAAACGTTCTAGATTTTTTTATTTTTGCAATTCCATTATATTTTAAACCTAAAAGAGTAAGACTGTAAGAACCAACATTTTAAACCAATTCAAGTACACCGGTCAGTGCTCTACATAGTCAGTGCTCTGCACACAAGCCAGTACAAATCTAAGCACGCAAGCCAGTGCTCTGCATTTAACAACATAAGTACAAATCTAAGGATACCCACCAGTGCTCTACATAATAATGAAATACTTAAGGATTTGAAGCCTCGCAATTCGAGGTATTGCCAGCTGAAATCATTTGGATGGTGGGTTGGGCTAAAATTATTTAGACTGAAATTTTACACACACACACACACACACACACACACATATATATATATATATATATATGTATATCGGGGCGGTTCAAGAGACATCTAAAAAAACACCCCAAATCTCAAACCCATGGTTCCTGATCCAATTTTGATGATCCGAGTTGCTCAATGTGTATAGAACGTGATTTTAAGGATCCTCGCCAGAAATCGGCAAAAAAAATACCGGAAAGTGCTTGTTTTGAGCAGTTTTTAATTGAACCGTTCATAAAATCTGAACTAAAAACTGCTCAGATCAAGCTCTTCCTGGTTTTTTTTTTCTGATTTCTCGCAAGTACCCTTAAAATCACGTTATAATCACATTGAGCGGCTCAGATCATCAAAATTTGATTGGAAACTATGAGATGTTTTTATATATACATTTTGGGGGGTTTTGTGGTAGACATGGGCTACAGCCTAAGGTAGCCTATGGCTAGTTCCACCATTGCCTCTCTCACATACACGCAAGTCCCACCATGTGGGCCCTACATATGAAACCTGTATGTGGAGCCCACATATTTGTGAGAGAGATGTGGTTTGTATATTCGAACATAATTAGGCCTTAGACTTGATTAAGTAAATGGTTTAGCACAATGAGAACTTTTTGAAGCTTGCAACAAGGTCTCCACTCCCATGTACAGCGTTGGGTAATTCTTCTTACGCACCTTCGAAACAGACCACTTAATAGTGTGAGTGTCACAACATATTTTCAAATTTTAAACCGTTTTTTTTTCTTGGTTGTTGACATGCTTGTTGTCCACACAAAAATCAGGTTGATTGGACATTTGTAGCAAACTTAGAAATTTACATTTTTCAAAAGAAAAATGGATCGTTAAAGTTCTCCTCGTTAACCAATTGATTTGAGTCGGTCACTTATTGATATTCGATGAATCTAATTTTTTTGCTTGAATGATTTACACATATGGAGCTAAAAATGAATGGCTTAGATTGTCAAAATAAGTTGTGGGACCTAACGCTAGCTATTGCGTGGTGTGTTTGAGAGGTGCATTTGAACTAGTGTATACGTAGCAATGCTCTTGATTTTTTAATTCCTTCGATTTATTTTTTTTAGCGCATCTTCTGCATAAAAATCCTTTTAAGGGATTATGTGCCGGTGTTAATTTTTTTTTGCATGCTCGTGATATGTCTAAAAATACTGTAACATGCATTTTTAAGTTATACGGTTAAAATGCTGTAACAAGCTTTGAGACGTGCTTTGGGGTCATTTTAAGTTATACAGTTATTTCCTTTTTGAATTTGAGTCTAGCCGAAGCATAATTATTTGTTCGACTTGTCCATTCATGCCCAAAAAGAAAATTTAAATTTTTTTTTATTATTTATGATTTTTTAAGAAGTGAAATGCATGACATGCAAAATGTGAGCCCCACCCAACCGGCCTCCATCTCCTCCCTCCTCACCTCAAATTCCGTTCAGAATTCCTCACCTGGAAAATCACTCTCAGGCAGGTTGGTATCTCCTACACAATCCAGTCACTTCCTCCCGTTCATTCAACGCCACCCCGATCATGTCTGGGGATTTTGGGAGGAAGCCCTGGGCGAAGCTTGGGAAAACATATCTCCATATTACCCAACCCTTGTTCCCCCATCTCCTCATCCCCAGGTGGTGGTAACCTTTCTCTCAGCTCCCTACACCTTCTCCGGAGACCTTCCTCCGCAAACCATCCAGCTAAACCAAATATACAACCCTGTCACTTGGTTCTTGCCGAACAACACCCTCTACCAGGACCAAATCCATGTGGAAACCCTTCTCCCTCTAACCCTTCCCCCCAAGATGGAATTCCATTGCCTGGAGGACATCCCAAGGGTTTTTCAAATTCCGGGACAACTGAATGTGGCGCACCTCCTAACCGCATCGAAAACTCCAAACCAGCTCTTCGTCTCAGTCGAGTCCTCAAACCAACCAGGGTTCGCAGCACCCCTGCATCTGGTGATGCTAAACCCTCTTTATCTGGATCCCGTATCAAAAGCAGAAATGCCGTGCCAATCGGTGGAGGTATTAAACCAGCCACCACTCATTCCCACCAACCTCCCAATGAAGATTCTAATGTGGAACAGTAGAGGTGCTGCAAATCCTCATTTCCGACGCCATTTCGCTGATATGGTGCGTGAACATAACCCAACTTTCGTCATAATCATGGAAACCCAAATTGCGGGACCTCGTGCAAAACGACTCAGTGAAGAACTGGGCTTCACTAACTCTTTCGTGGCTGATGCTGTGGGTTTTGCTGGGGGCATCTGGCTCCTCTGGAATGATGATATCTTCCGCTGTGATATCTTGGGTAGTACCTGTTAACTATGAGAGAAGAGATATTTATTGAATTCGATATTGAAACCATACATTGAGACATTTATTTATACAAGAGTAAGGAGCCTAACTATGGAAGAGAATCATCCTAATTATAATGAAATCGTAATCAATTACAATCAAATCACAATCTCAATATCACGATATTATTTAGCATATGCAAGGATTCTAACATCCCCCTCAAACTCAAGTAGGTCTACCAACTTGAGTTTGAAAAAGCCCACAGAAACTAAGAACATCCAAGCCAAGCCAAGAGAAGCCAAGAGAGAGAAACGGTCAGGATAGCCAAAAGCCGAGAGCCATGAGAACAACCAGGAAGAAAACCAGAACAAACCAAGAAAAGCCGAAAAACGAAGAAGCCAATAATCGAAAAGTCACGAGCGTTGTGGTGAAGAGGCATGGTGGGTGTAGACAACCGGAAAACATGAAGAAGATTGACAAAGTAACTAAGTGCCCGGCGGACGGCAGTGAGGCTTAGGCCGCCCGCCAGGAGCGCATATCCACAGGGCCTAGATTTTATAGCTCTGATACCATGTTAACTACGAGAGAAGAGATATTTATTGAATTCGATATTGAAACCATACATTGAGACATTTATTTAAGAGTAAGGAGCCTAACTATGGAAGAGAATCATCCTAATTATAATGAAGGCAAAAGTACATCAACACCCCCTCAACTATCATTTTTTCCCACATACACCCCCTAACCTTCAAAAACGCCCAAGGAGACCCCCTCAACTACTCCCGTTACCCAGGTGACACCCTTCCGTCTTAGAACCGTTAGCTGGAATCACTTTTCAGAGATTTGGGCTTTTTTTGGACAAAAATGCCTTTTGCCCATACTATATACATCTTCCCCATTAAGACCTCTCTCTCTTCGACCCACACCGTTTCCAGATCCCCTCCCCAATCTCTCTCTCTCTCTCTCTCTCTCTCTCTCGTGCTCTCTCTCTCTCCGTAGGCAGCCATGGAAGATGTCAACAGTAGCAACAACAGCCACCAAAGCCGTAGCCACAGCTACAGCTCCAATCAAACCCAGAATTGGGTTGATGCTTACTGTCGTTGTGGAGAAAAAGCCCCCTTGAGGACTTCGAAAACAAATGCCAACCCTGGAAGGAGATTCTTGGGGTGTGTGAATTATGAGGTTGGTTAATGGGTACAATAATCCAATTCCGACTGTGTAATTTCTGGTATGCTAAATTAGTTGCCCTAATTTGTGCTTTTTAATGGGTTTGTAGGAGAAGAATGCATGCAAATTTTTCATATGGGTTGATCCTGCTACTTGCCCTAGAGGACTAGTGTATGGTAGACAGTTGCAGAAGAAGATCAAAGATCTGCAGGAGGTGGAGGAGGATCTGAGGAGGTTGAATGAAGTTGCAGAAATGGACAAGGAAAAGATGATGAAGAAGATGGACAAGCTATGGAAAATGAACCATGAATTGAAGAAGAAAAATGAAATGATGTGGAAATGCAATGTACTGTGTATGGTAGTTATAGGTTTACTGCCGGTACTTTGGTTGGGTAGCTGGAAAAGCACCCATGGTAGGATGTTGTACCTGCCATGAACGTTTGAAAGATGTAATCGGCCTAATGCAATGAAATATGTACTTTGTGTTTCACTAAACATGTGTTCCAATATGTATGATTAACATTCCATGAGCACCATGAATGACTTACAGTCACTGGTCATACCAAAACACAGTCATAAGCCTTACACATAGGCATTACAAAAGCTGCAGTCATAAGCTTTACACAAAGGCATTACTAATAGGCCCTTACTAATATAAAGTCAAAAGTGTTGAACAAAGTCTTACAAAAATAAAGTCATAAGCCTTATACCATTACAAGGCATACCCATTCACAAGGCATTACAAAAAGTCAGGCTATCTACCTCAAGTCAAGTAATGAAAAGTCATTTTCTGGGACCACATGAAGCTTGGGAGGAAATATTAGTCACAACTCTGCCACTCCTAGTTATTGTACCTCCTTGTGTAAACTTTGATTGTGAGGTATTGGATTGTTGACTAGAAAACCAACGGTCACCAACTTTTGTCAATCTCTTGGAAGCCTAACAAAATACACAAATAACTAGGACATAAGTCATATGCATTATCATAGTCAATTAAAATTGTACACAGTTAAGTAATGCCTTAAGTAATTATACCTGGTTCTGTTGTGGTTGGTCAACTGCCTTTCTTTTACCAGTTGCCACACTTACACTTGCAGCAGATGCACTCCCACTTTCACTTCCCCTTCCTCTGCCCCTTCCTCTACCAGTTCCACTTCCCCTTCCCCTTCCTCTGCCAACAGTCCCACTTCCTTTGCCAACAGTCCCACTGCCACTACCTTTTGGCTTACCGGCTGGTTGCACACCACCTCCAAACTTGGCCCTCTGTTTTCCATAGTACTTAGCCTTATGGTTAACCCAACTCTCTTGTGGTGTTTTACAAGTTCTCACATTGTGCCCAAATTGGCCACATTTTCTGCACATGATAGTAATGCTATGCTTCCTAACCTTATAAGGATTATTGGGCTCATCCTCTCCTTTTCTCCTAGCCTTTTTAGGCCTCCCAATTGTTGATCTTAAAGGTGGAGGCATTATTAGATCACATTCAGTTTCTGGCCATAAGCTTTTATCTGGTATTGGATTGATCCTATAGCTGTAAGTCCTAACAAATGCATCAGTTGTGTAACACTCATTCACATAATCTTCAGGTAGGGCCTTGTGAGTTATGATGGCTGCACATGCATGATTGCAAGGAATTCCACTAAGATCCCACTTTCTACAAGTGCAAGAATGGTCCCCAATATCAACCACAAATGTTTTGTCTTTACTAGTTACCTCAAACACTGTCCCCCCAGAGTATATCACTGCCAATCCTCTTGCTTTCACCTTTTTCTTCTCAACTTTCTTCCCAATACTTGGACACAACTTACCCTTGAACTTCTGACTGTAATCAAGTCTTTGCACATACCTTACCATCAGTTGTCTCCTTATTGTCTCTATTACTGTGAGTATGGGCTTATCCCTTGCCTCCTCTATCCATCTATTAAAACACTCACTCATGTTGTTGTCCATTATGTTAACCTTGGACCTAGGGCTGTGGTAGGCTCTAGCCCAAACCTCTTTTTCCTCCTTCAGCATCCACTCATGTGCCTTTTTATCTACCCTCTTCATCTCTGCCATTTGTTTATTGAACTCTGGAACTGTGTAAGCAGAGGCTGCTCCCCAAAACAAGTCTTTGTACTCTTTCCCTTTGTAGGTCTTGTTAAAATTGGCATACATATGCCGTAGACAAAATCTGTGCTCCACATTAGGCATGAGTCTTTTGAATGCTTCAACTAAACCCTGCCAAAAAGAAAAATAATGAATACCATTAAGTTTACAATAAATTAATGCAATTACAACATAAAACAAAGCAAAGAATAATGCACATGGTTACCTTCTGTCTGTCAGACATGAAACATCATCCCCTCTCCTCAGGTCTTCCTATTACTTGCATCAAATGCTCTAAAAACCAACCCCAACTGTCCTTAAGTTCTGCTTCAACAATGGCAATACACAGAGGGTACATTTGGTTATTGGCATCTCTCCCCACTGCAGCCATCAGTTGTCCACCATAAGGGCCTTTAAGGAAGCATGCATCTAAACCTATGAAAGGTCCGCAGCCAGCAAGGAATCCTTTTGCCTGAGCATCAAAGCATATGAACAATCATTGAAAAAACACAGTTGAGTTTATCCTTTCCACCTTCAGAAGTGCAGTTGATCCTGGGTTTTTGTTGATCAAAATTTGACAATAATCCCTTAATCTCAAGTATTGTTCCTCATGACTCCCCTAGATTGTTTCTAGAGCAACTTTCCTGGCCCTATAAACCTTCTTCTTTGACACATCCAACATCCAGTCCCTCTTAACATCATTTTTCAATATCTTCACATTTTTATCTGATTCATCTGTCAACACCTCCATGTACTTACCAGCTATCCACTTAGATGTTGCATACTTGTTTATGTATTTTCTGGTACAACTATGGTCAGCATTTATTTTCTTAATCTGGAATGACTTCTCACCATGCAATGGTGATGCATGTAACCTAAAACCACATTTCTCTTTGCAAATGACAGTGACTCTTGTAGCTTCATTCTTCAAGTAGGTGTATTCACACCCTTCCCTAATGTGGAACTCTTTGAGGAGAGCTCTGAAGGCAGTCACAGTAGGAAAAACCATACCCTTCAAAAGTCTGGGGTTCTCCATATCTTTATCCTTGTCAAACTCAACTAACTTATACTTCTTTATGTTGCCACCCTCATCCTCTGGATTCGATAAACATCTTAGGTCATCATCACTCTTATCACTACATTCTCCTTCCTCATTCACAGTCATAATGGCAATCCCTTGTTCAACCTCCTCCTCCTCATCTTCATCTTCAAATGAGTCAACAAAGCCACTAAAATCATCTGTGTCATCACCAGTGCCATCATCACTGTCACCATCACTTTCATCATCATCTGTGTCATCACCAATTTCCCAATCTTTATCATAATCATCATCACCCTCAAGTGGACCAGTGGGTATTATACCTTCATCAAGGTTAACTATGTCATCCAGGTCAACTATGTCATCAAAGTCATGAAGGTCTATTAAGTCATCAGTTTGCACACTAGGGCCAACCTTAGTCAAAGTAGATACCTCTTCACCACTAGGTTTGTTATGCTCCATCATAGGGTTATGGATATAGATATCAATCACATCAGAGTTGTTATCCTTGTGCATGTCAAACATGGCTACCATTGTTTTGTCACAGGTTACACCCACCAACCCATCATCCATACTTTGATTTGGACCCTTTTGGTACAACTCACTAACATCTGGACACTTTAATTCCTTCACTACAGCCCTAAGATCAATGTATGACATCATGTCAGGGTCAATCGTAACTGGGGTCACACTCCCACCAACATACATTTTTTTGGGTCCCTCAGAAATATACCCTCCATGGTAAAAGTAAAGTGTTACTGATGGACAAGCCATTTGTCAACTGAAAGGTAAACAACAAAACACAAAACAAGGCTCAATAATTGCTTCTGTTTGGGGGGGGGGGGGGACCAGTAGAAGAAAAAAGCCAAAAACCATTAAAAGGCATACCAAACAGAAAACAACAAAAGCCCCAAACGTACAGATTGCCTTGCTTTTGTTTGGACAGGGACAAGGACAGACATGGGGGACCAAAGCAGAGGAATTGTGCATAATGGGGGGGACCAGTAGTAGAAAAATCCATTCAAAGGCCATACCAATCGAAAAACAATAAAAGCCCCAATTTTTTATTTCGAAACCAAGTCAAACCCAATTTTTAATTAGGGTATACATTAAGATACTACTTCCAAGAACCCTAATATTCTCCTACAAATACCCAAACGTACAGAAACAACATATAATATGTAAACTTAAATCAAGTAACATTCGTGCCATGGTGTCAATACATCTAGGGTTTTTACATACAACACGTACCTTGAAACTAGTGTTCGATCGAATGAGTAGAGCGTTTATAGTACTTCAGTTACCACGATCCTCAATCTTCTTCGAAACGAGGGGTTTTTTTGGGGATCGAAGTCAGGAGTGGGAGAAGGAGAGAGAGAGAGAGAGTCGCCATGGGAGAGGAAGAGAGAGCACTGATCGATCGTATGAAGAGAATCGTCTCACCGTATATAATAAAAAGGGTATCTTAGTCATTTCATTCGTTCCGTTAACGGAGTTTGCGTTTTTTTCTTTTCCAGTAGTTGAGGGGGTGTTGATGTACTTTTGCCTATAATGAAATCGTAATCAATTACAATCAAATCACAATCTCAATATCACGATATGATCACGATATTATTTAGCATATGCAAGGATTCTAACACCGTCAAGAAATCCATGCTTCGATTCAGGTACACCCTAACTACACTCCTTTCATTTTATCTGTGCCATTTACGCTAGTCCTAATTTTGATATTAGAAAAGATCTTTGGAATAATCTTGCATTGCTCGCTGATAGCCATAATGAGCCCTCGCTCATGATGGGTGATTTCAATGACGTTTTGTTTTCAACCGGAAAAAGTGGTGGTCGGCATATAAACTGGAATAAGGCATCGAAATTTAAAGACTGTATTGACCATTGTGGCATGGTGGATCTTGGTTTCTTTGGCTCCCGTTATACCTGGACCAACCGTAGACAACCCTGAGGTTTCAGTTAAACACCTTGTGAGAGTCCACTCGGACCACTGCCCTGTCCTTCTAAATTCTGATCCTCCCCCTTCTCTTTCTCTGGACCGACCTTTCCGTTTCGAGCCCATGTGGTTTACTGACCCTTCTTTCATTCCTCTTGTAGAGCACTATTGGAGTATTGGGATAACTCCGACACCTTTAGCTCTATGGCTGCAAATTTTGTGGACAGAGTCCATGAGTGGAACAAAGATCATTTTGGAAATATTTTTTACAAAAAAAAATTCTGAAAGCTCGCATTCTGGGAACCCAAAAAGCTTTAGATTCCAATCCTTGCCAATTTCTCCTGGATCTTGAGGCTAAGCTCACGAAGGATCTTAATGATTTATTTAAATTGGAGGAAGATTTCTAGGCTATAAAATCTAGAACAAATTGGCTCATTGACGGGGATCGCAATACAAAAAAATTTCATTTATCCACGATTAACCGTCGAAGGACTAACCGAATCCTTAGTCTTAAGGATAACACTGGCAGGTGGATTTCGGATTCAATGAATTGCATCTCTTGACCAAATCTCATTTCTCAAGCCTCTTCACCACCGAGTGGGATTTGGACGTCCTCCATCCCCCTCCCATTCATGTTCCTCAAATTCCCATCTCCAGTCACGATCGCTTATGCATGATTCCTTCCTTGACTGAGATCAAGGAGATTTTGTGGTCTTTCAAACCTTGGAAATCCCCTGGCCCTGATGGCCTCCACCCGGGTTTTTTTCAGAAATGTTGGGCCTCTGTGGGAATATCGGTTAGAAATACCATTTGTGAGATCTTCTCCTCAGGCAAGATGTCCCCAATCCTCAATGAAACCCTCATCTGTCTCATCCCTAAAACCAAAAACCCTGAATCCATTAACCAATTTAGACCGATCAGCCTGTGCAATACCATTTACAAGCTAGTTACAAAACTCCTTGTAAATCGTCTCAGACCCATGTTGGATGACCTTATCAACCCTCTCCAAGGAAGCTTCATTCCTGGAGGTCGTGCTATTGATAATGTGATCATCGTGCAAGAGGCAGTGCATAGCCTCAAACACAAGAAAGGATCTGCAGGAAGTATGGTTATCAAAATTGACCTAGATAAGGCCTTTGATCGTTTGGAATGGGGGTTTATTCAAAAAATGCTTTTGTCCTTTAATTTTCCTACCCTTTGGGTCAACCTCATCATGTCCTGCATCTCCTCTTCATCCTCCTCTGTTCTTTTCAATGGTGGAAAGACGGAAACCTTCTGGCCTTCTTGCGGAATTAGACAAGGGGATCCCCTTTCCCCATACCTCTTTATCTTATGCCTTGAGTACCTCTCCACGCATATAAATGAGGCCATCCAGGATAAATCTTGGAAACCCATCAAAGTTGCTAATAGGGGTCCCTACCTATCCCACTGTTTTTTCACCGATGACATCGTTTTGTTTGGTAAAGCCACCCCTGATAACTGTCACACAATTCGTGACATCCTCTCTGACTTCTGTTCTCATTCTGGACAGCGCATTAGCTCCTCCAAATCCAAAGTGTTGTTCTCCAGAAATATCGCTCAAGCTGACAGAGTAAACCTTGCGAGCATCCTACAAATGCCCTTAGCTCTATCTTTTGGAGACTACCTTGGCTGCCCCATCCTAGACAAAAAACCGAGGAAAGCTTATTTCAAAACCGTGCTTGATAAAATAAATTCCAAACTTGCTGGTTGGAAAAACAAAATTCTTCCCATGGTGGGACGAACTACCCTCATCAAATCGATCAATTGTACTATCCCGGCTTATGTCATGCATAATTCCATGCTCCCCATGTCGATCCATAAAGCCATTGACAAAGCCAATAGGGACTTTCTTTGGGGTTCAACTGCGGAAGCAAGGAAAATCCACGCGGTGGGTTGGGAAAAAGTCACTAAACCCACTGAGCTTGGGGGGCTTGGTATCAAAACTTCTCTCGAAACGAATACTATTGCCATGGCCAAACTTAATTGGAGAGTTAATGTGGAGGACAGAATTTGGTCACGTGTCCTTCTCTCCAAATACAAGCACCGATCCATTGCTTATAATCGCCCCTCTCCCACTTGGAGAGGCTTGACCAAAGGGGAACACGTTTATAACTCCGGCACCAAGGTAGCCATTAGAAGCGGGATCAACACCTCCTTTTGGTATCTCAACTGGATTGGTCTTGGCCCCTTGAGATCATTAATCGCAGGCCTTCTCCTCCGAGATGAAGCTAACCTCACTGTTAGAGATGTTTGGGGTACAATCGACTGGGATCTCTCTAAAATTTCCTTCTCTCTCCCCTCTAGCATTCTTTCCCACATTCTCCTCATTCAACCCCAAAGGTTGGATCCTCAACCAGACATCACGGTCTGGAACTCCTCTCCCCATGGCACCTTCTCCTCAAAATCTGCTTGGCTTCTCACTAGAAACTTTGCCTGCACCCCCCCTTTTGATAATTGGACTTGGATTTGGAAAATTAAAGCTAATCCCAGAATCAGAAACTTTTTTTGGCTTGCTGCCCAAAATAGACTCAAAACAAAAAACCTGCTCTTCTTGAGAAATATTTCCCAAAATGATCTTTGCGAGATTCGTAATGCTGATAGTGAAACCACGACTCACATCCTTCGGGATTCCCATGTGGCCGCTAGCGTTTGGGAAGGCATCGGTATTCCTAGCAGTGCTCTGCCTTTCTTCCCCTCTCCTCTCCCCTTTTGGCTAAAATTAAACTATGAAACAAAAATCATCCACCAGTCAGGAATTCCATGGCGTATTGTTTTCCCTTTTACTTGTTGGAACATTTGGCTTCTCAAAAACAAAACCCTCTTCCAAAATGAACCAAATCGGGCTAGAGAACACCTTAACTCCACCATTGCTTCTTCAATTGCTCTGGCAATTGAATGGAACCATATTGCAATTCCAGCCTTGGAACCCAAAAAGAGGGTCACTGTGCTCATGAAATGGTGCCCTCCCAACACGCCATTTTTCAAACTCAATACAGATGGTGCATGCAAAAAGGGGCTTACACAAGCCACAACAGGTGGCTTAATCAGAGATGACAAAGGAAGTTGGGCAGTTGGTTTCCACAGAACTCTTCGCCAAATCACTACAACAAATTACACCATTGCCGACTAAATTTCCCGACTAAAAAAAATTTAGTCGCCAACTATTGTACAATTCACCACTAAACATTACTTAGTCGGTAAATTTTAATATTAATGCCAACTAAATATATTTTAGTCGGTAATTATAGTTTGTTGCCGACTAAACCAAACTTTAGTCGGAAAATCTCAATTTTTTGCCATTTAAAAATATCAATACATTTGCCGATTATATCATTTAGTTGGAAAATGTTTAGATTTACCGACTAAAAATATATTAGTCAGGAAACGTTTATTTTTTTTATTTAAAAATATCAATACATTTGCCGACTATATATTTGGTCGGGAAATATCAATTTTTGTCTTAAAATAAATCAGTAAAGAAAATGCATTTGCCGACTAAATATATATCTAGTTGGGAAATGTCAATTTTTTGGCCAATTAAGAAAATATCAATATTTGTTCCCACTACATTGATCACGATGCAACCTTCCCGATCGGAACCATTCATTTTTTTCTTCTTCTTAATCACAAGATTCTCGTAAAATTTTGGCTTGATCGGGTCAAGGAAACTCCTTCATGGCATGCAAATTCCTAAATAAAAAGAATTTTGTCGTTAAATTAAAAGAATTTTGCTGTCCGATCAAGTGTCTATCCATATACGGTTAACTTTATTCTTGGTACGAATGATCTAATTAGTATTACGCCAAAGATAGATGATTTTGATTGACAAAAAAGACCTCAGACGGGGCTCTGTTAGTACATTGGAACACTTTAAACGCCTTCGAACTCATTAAATGTCTTTCAATCATGCGGTCGCCGGTATCGAACGATCTCTGATTTTGGTGACAATGCTATAATCGGTAAAACGTTAAATCCTAACGGTTTAGATCGAGTATTATAAAAAATGACTCGGTAGTTACCTTTAAAATCTATACTTTTAATTTACTTGATAGACAACTAAGTCTTATATTGCACTCATTGTTACAGTAGCCACACGATCACGAGATAATCATGACGATCGAGACCATTGATTTTATTGCACTTGTTGATTTATTTATTCTCGTAAATTTGCGGCTCAATCAAGTTTAGAAAACCCCTTTATTGATCCATAAACTTATTAGAAAAATAGTATTTTTTCATTCGATCAATTGTCTAACGAAACATGGTAAACTATAACCTGGGTTAGAATGATCTAACCCATAATCAAATAAAGATGGATGGTTCTGATCGCACAAAAAGACCTCAAAAAGACCTTAAGTGGGGCTCGGGTGGTGTGCTATAAGAGTTTAATGCTTCTGAATGAAGTAAAAGTCTTCCGATCATGTGGTCATTGATATCGAATGATCTCTAATTTTTAATGACAATGTTATACTAATTGGTAAGACGTAAAATTCTAACGGTTCGGATTGAGTATTATAAAATATCCATGGCATATAATCTAGAGTTTGTATGGAATGATTACACAATTAGAGCCTGTTGAATCTGGTGAGAATATTTTTGCCGACTAAACATTAGTCGGTAAGCGAGCAAAAATTTCTCCCCCAAATTTAAAATTTCGCGAAAATGTTTAGCGGGGGATTTTGGTAATTTGTCGACCAAGTATTTAGTCGGCAATAGATATCCGTTCATGGAAACGACAGCGTATGGGGGCACACCTTATAAGCCCACCCCCTAATACGCTTCCTGGCCTCCGTCTCTTCCACCGCTTCCCATCCTTATCTCTTCCTCCACCAAACTCTGTCACCTCTACTCCTCATCCCACATCGATCTCCTCCCCAACCTCTCTCTCTCTCTCTCTCTCTCTCTCTGTGTCACCGACGAGACGACCACCGCTCTCAGGTTCACGTTCACGTTCCGTAGTCCTCAGCCCAGGTTCATGTTCCACCGTCCTCCAACCATCACCGCTCCCACCGGCGACGTACCACTGCACGACCAAGGTATAGGTTATGTTTGTGTATTTGTTAGGAATTTTGAAGAAAATCGAATATGGCTCTGACTTCAGTCTCCGATTTATGGTCTATAGTTTGGTTTAGTTTGTCTGAATTTGTTTTCTGATTCGGCTCTTTTTGGTCTAGTTTGTTCACCCCAGGTAAACCCTAACTTTTGTGGTCTAGTTTGGCTCTGTTTTTATTCTCAGATTTATTTGGCTCTCAATGGGGGAGATGTGGGGGGTTTTGTGTGATGTCAAAACCCTAAGTCTTGGGGGGTTTTGTTTTCGGATTTCCATTTTGAGGGTTTCAATTCCAAGTTCATCTTGGGGCTTCTCTGCTTTTGAACTTATAATGTAACTGTTGGACTCATCGTCTCTTCGAAGCGGCAAGGTTTTAGCCCTTCTCCTCAGATATATAGCTATAGTATCTACAATTTCCAATTTAGTTATGTTATTAAGGGAAATTGGCTTGCCTTTTGTATATAATTTCCCCCCATCCATTGTTTGATTATATGCTAGTGTGAAATTTGTTTCTCAAATCCATCAGCAAAACAACCAATATGTGAGGGGAAAATTCGATGAGATTGTTTGATTATATGCTTGGATTAGGTTCACTATGCAATTGTTGAGAATGGCCTACGGGCTACAAGCACTTAAGAGCTTACTTAAGGTTATCGTATCTTCTATGCCTTTTTTATTTTTTGGTACAGAAATTCGTGTTCGTGTCCTGGTTTGTAAGAGAAGTCTGAATCCGCGATAGGTTGTATTTGGGTTTCTTTATAAAAAAATATCATGTAACCGGTAGCTAAGGTTGTTAAAGTGTGTTTCGTAATTTGAGACAACAATTCAACTAGCTGTGTATCGAGATTTATATGTATGTATTTGTGAATGAACTCATGGTCTGTTTTTGTTTATGTTCCGTCTTACACTCTTACTAACCACCCAATGGCAGCCACTCTCTTTATGCTCTTCCTTGGCTAACACGAAAGACTTGCAGTCAGAGGCTTAATACTCTCCTTACTATTTCCTCCAATCGCCCATTAGGCCTTTAATAATAGTAATATAATAATAATAAGGACCTAGCGCCAAACAAATTAGTTTTTCAATACACATTTCACGAGTATTATTACTTATACGAATATCAATGCACTTTTCTTAGGTATTGATGCACATTTTACATATTATCCACCACCGTAAGGGTGTGGTTAACTCTTTCCATTAACGTTTTGGAACAACAATTTTCAACCAGTAGTTGTTGTATTTTGAAACAGCAATTCAACTGGCTGTTTGTCTATATACTCAATATGTATGTATATGGGAATGAATTTGAGGTCTGTTTTTTTTCCTCTTTTCTTTTGATGTTTGGAAACAGCTCATTGGTATCTTTTCAATCAGTCTCTAAGGGTATGTTTGATTCTTGAATTCATTGGTATGGACCTGATGGAATATAAAGAGTTTAGAGTTGATGGACAATTTTTCTTGCTGGCTTCACGGGGAGTGTGGCAATAGAGCAGGTTACATGGAGGTCACTGGTTTTAGTCCTGAGATACGGGAACAAATATAGAAAGTAGCATATGTGAATCTTTGTCAAATATTTCTGGTCAAATTCTTGCAAGCCTCATAATGAGCCCTCCCAAGGTTAAGTTTCCCCTCTTTAGATTAGTGATTGCATAGAGCTGCCATACATGGATGGGCCTAAATTTCATGGAGTTTTTTTTAAGTTATGTTGTTAATGTCATAAATAGATGGGTAGGACTTCTGATTTAAAACCAGTCCACTCCTAATACACCTTTTCTTGTAGTTGCTTCGTTTTCCTGTGTTAGAATTGCTCTAGTATGATTGTGCCTTGTTAAAATGGGCATATACCTATTTTTAAGTGAGTGTAGTACCCTAGAGGTTAATTAAGCCGCTATAAAGTTTAATTTATGCTTGACTATATTCATTAGTATGTATGGTACATGTTTATCGTACTCCTTTAAAAACATGATTTCATATTGGGAGGCGATTTCCATCAGTTTATATGAAGTCCTCATCAGGAAAAGGGGTGCCAAAGTTGGCTGGCCTTTTTATTTTTTGGTTCAGAAATTCGTGTTCGTGTTCTAGTTTGTAAGAGAAGTCTGAATCCGCGATTGGTTGTATTTGGGTTTCTTTATAATTTTTTTTTTATGTAACCAGTAGCTAAGGTCGTTAACTTGTGAAATGTTTATCGTACTCCTTTAAAAATATGATTTCATATTGGGAGGCGATTTCCATCGGTTTATCTGAAGTCCTCATCAGGAAAAGGGGTGCCAAAGTTGGCTGCCCTTTGTTACTAAAAAAATTAACGGAGACAAAGGGAAAAGGTATTGTATGATCTAACTGTAAACTTTTCCCTAGCTACTCGATTTGATAAGATGAATCCTATGGTGGAATAGTGTTAAAAGTTTCGACAGATGATGACAATTGATCAAAATTTTGTTTCGGCATATTGTTCCGGTTAGCTAGAAAAGGAAATATTTCAGAAACATTTTGGAAATGCTGTGAAAAGGAAATATTTCAGAAACATTTTAGAATGCTGCATATTGCTTTGGCTATTTGTCACAGAGAATATTATATGCTGCATGTTGTGTTAGCTTCAATCAAACAACGTGTCGGTCCTAGTACTTGACTCATGGTGTCGTAATGCTACCGCTCCTTCTCCTTCGACTAGATTGATTTGGATCTTCTACATGTGTAATTAGCGATTTGACATTGCTGAAGATGGTGGTTGAGAATTAATACTTATAAGGATTTGCTTTTCATTTAGAAGGATTTCTGCCTCGCATTTGCCGTGGTGAAACCAGTACTATCTTGCTGATTTTTTTTATAATTCAGTGTTTGGATCAACCTTATCCGTAATTTGACTAATTATAACTTTGCCGTGAAATAAAATAGCCCCTGATGGAAGACTTACCAATCAGGCGACGCGAGGAGGAGCGGGAGGAGCCTAGGAGGAGAAGAGTCGACTGGAGGAAGAGCAAAAGCAACGTGAGGAGGAACAAAGGTAAATATCTGTTGGCCCTTTTAATCGGGAAAAAATAGAAACTCATCTCTTCTGTATCAAAGTTGTTATCAAAGTTTTTTTAGAAACTTACATGTTCTGACAATGTTGGGGCAACCCTCATGAATTCTTGGTACCAGTTAGTTTGAGAGACATATATAACAGGAACATAGTTTTTTTTTTTTTTTTTATCGGCAACAAGAACATAGTTATGAGGATCAACTCAATCCTAATGCTTCTTGGGCTTCCTCCAGATTCTCCTCAAAAGACTCGGACACTTCCAATATAGAAATAGTACTTGTATTGGCACTCTTTGTTGGCTTTACCAAACAAAGAATCTTTAATGCTTCATGAATAAGTTGTAGTTTTTGTATCAGTCTCATAGTCCACTGAACCTGATGTACTTGATGTTTGATTATTAGCTGGTGTTAGTATTTAATTTTTCCTGTGACAAAATTTTGAATTGCTGTTGTGCTTTTGTGGTTGCAGACACAACCTCTTGCTGGTGAAATGTTTGAAAAGGTCAAGATCGGAGAATGATGGGTGCATAACCATCTTAAGGAAGTTAGAGTTCATGGATTTTGTGGCCGGAGCGAGTCTCAGATCGAGTTTGCTATGCACTTGGTGAAAAAAGCCATCGGTTCTTGAACAATGGTAGTGTGACCATTAGAGTGAATCTTGTTTTTTGGTCATCCATTTATTGAAGTTCAACTTTTTAGTATTTTGCGGTCTCAGGGTTTGGATTCATTTTGTTACAAAGCCTAGATTTTTTTATTTTTCCATTGTGGTTGGACGCGTTATTTTGCCCTCTAGGAATTTGGATACAAGTTGTTTAAGTATTTGTTGGATACCTTTATTTATTAAAGTTTGGATTTATTTCTTGGATTTTTTATTTTGTATTATTTGCATTAGGTTGACAATTTTGAAAATGTAATATTCAATTTTACAGGGAATAAAAATGGGAAAAATAATTGTAGAAAATTCCGGTATTTCAACATTTGGTATGGACAATTACCGACTAAATTTAGTCGGAGATAGTAAACACATTTCCCGACTAAAAAATTGGTTGGCGAAGACCACACATTTCCCGACTAAAACATTGGTCGGCGAAAACCAACACATTTCCCGACTAACAATTTGGTCGGCAAAGGCCAAATATTTCCCGACTAAAAGATAATTGCCAACTAAGTTCTTGGTCGGGATATTTTAGTCCCTTAGCCGACTAAATGTGTTTTAGTCGGGAAAAACCTTTGCCGACTCTCATTCCCCGACCAAGTTGCCGACTAAAAATTTTAGTCGGGAAAACCATTTGCCGACTAAATAAGCCACATTAGCCGACTAAACAGTTAGTCGGGAATGGTGTTTTTTCTTGTAGTGAATGATAGCTTTGGAATCAAAACTGTGGGCTCTTAGGGATGGCCTAGATTGGGTGTGAATGAAACAGTACACCAGTTCGGTGTAACTAGTCGATCAAGACCGTAGGATCTGATCCAACGGTCAAACTAAATCGGGTGCGTACCTATTCACAATGGGTGCGTAGTGGCCTATAAATAGACCACTACTTGACAAAATCTACACACTCACACATACATATGTCGAATTTCTCCCACATCTCTCTCTATATTTCCTAGCATTCATTCTGCATTCTGTTTTGTTGGAAGTAAGATGGCGAAATCTCCACAAATACTGAAATATACTTCAAGTCACGACTATGTCGCTTTCCTAAAGACAGTATTTGCCCCCACCAAATGATATGCAAAGGGTTACAACAATTCTGTCTTCAAGATAAATTGAAGCCCGAACTCGAAGTTCTTCCGTTTGCGTTTGCACTAACGAATCGGACAGAATACCTACTGGACGAATATAAGAACCGAGAACCACTGAATTCTATTTTCTACAGCAAAACAGAATGCAGAATGAATGCTAGGAAATATAGAGAGAGATGTGGGAGAAATTCGGTATATGTATGTGTGAGTGTACAGATTTTGTCAAGCAGTGGTCTATTTATAGGCCACTACGCACCCATTTGCCCCTTTCATGAGCCTACTCCATAGTTTCATCATTTGGCTCATCCAGTATCACTGGACTCGAAGTAGTCAGAACATAGACCACTTTCAAGGTGGTCAGCAAGAAGTGCATCTTCTTTTGCCAACGCCTGAAATTCCCACCTTCAAACCGCTCCAATTTCAGAAAGTCTTGTGTCATCTTTTGTAGAGACATTGCCGTTGCTAAATACTATCTTTAGAAAAGTGACATAGTCATGACTTGAAGTGTATTTCAGTATTTGTGGAGATTTTCCTATCCTACTTCCAACAATCTAAAGACAGTATTTGCCCCACAAACCTTTGCTTAGTCCTGCATTGCTTAGCATAGCAACCACCATCTCAGATAAAGTTCTATTCTTCCTTTCAGCCACTCCATTCTGTTGTAATGTATAAGGTGCAGTTACTTCATGAATTATTCCTACTGATTCACAATAATCAGGGAAGTGATATTCACCACCCCTGTCAGACCTAAGGCGTTTTATCTTCAAACCACATTGATTTTCAACTTCAATATTATATGCAACAAATTTATCAAGCACTTCATCTTTGGAATGAAGCAAATAAACATAGCAAAATTTTGAATAATCATCTATGAATGTTGCCATATAACGTTTACCGCCTCTAGTTGGAGTGCTATGAAAATCACATACATCATTATGAATCAATTCAAGTAACGATGAAGTCCGCTCAATATTAGGAAATGGCAATTTGGTTATCTTTGATTCCAAGCAAATCTTACATTTATCAACCATATCATTCTCAGATTTAGGAATTAGTCCTGATTTAACCGTGCAATCCGTTTTCCTTGTACTGATATGTCCTAACGAGTATGCCATAAAGAAATAGATTCAAGCATATAAGCAGAAACAACTCTGTTATTGATATTAAGCTTAAATGTCACGCCCTCGATTTTCAACATAAATAATATCATTAATGAGGTATCGATAATACCCAAATAACATATTTTCCCCAGTCCTCAAAGATAAATTCAAAAGTTACAAACCTAGCTCGAAGCCCCAAGATATAAAAATACCAAAATAATATTACGGTTTACAATACTCACTCTTTCAAACACTTCTTTTAAAACAAATGCAGAAGATCTTCTCTTTTATACCTTCGAAAGACATGATCAACAAGCACCATATGCACGCCATGCCAACTTCCGTGCCTTATACCTGAAAATGATAGGTTGAGCTACACTAGCCCAGTAGAAAAATCTATACTCAAGTTATATGAAAATGCGATGAAGCATGCAATAAGAATGGATGAGTTCCAATAACGGACATGAGATACAGAAGGGCTTCACAATGAATCGACGGCCTACTACTACGAAATTCCATACGTCTTAGAGATATCCCTAACCATTCGTGTGTCCAACTAGAAGAAGCATTTAAACTCATATGAATGTAGCAGATTACAACAACTGTTCAATCATCTAACGACTTTTCAACTGAATGCCACAACAAATTCCTTTTTATCCATGATTCCTCTTCACATGTTTCCGTACTCAAAGACTTACATTTCAGGTCTTGAGAACTCAGTACATTTCCTAAAGATCTCTAACATGAGTCCAAGTAGCTCATTCTCCATTAACACATCAATAGTGAACTTAAGAACTTTCCGGGTCTTAAGGCCCCATATACCCACAATACATTTCGGGTACTCGTGACCCCGTACATTCATTTAACATTCCGGGTTTTAGGGCCCCATATGCCCACAATACATTCCGGGTACTCATGACCCCGTACATCCATTTAACATTCCGGGTTTTAGGGCCCCATATGCCCACAATACATTCCGGGTACTCATGACCCCGTACATCCGATTCAAGTTCCGAGTATCAAGACCCCATATGCCAATTACAACTCATTTGTATTGCATTTCATTATACGTGTTTCTAAGGTTCTGATCGTACGATTGTAGATAAAGAGAGATTGATATTAAGTAAATGGTCCACATACCAATTCATATTTCCATTTTGTTTCCAAACTCATTGTCTCGCCTCACTCCTCGTAGTACATGGCTTCAATTATGAAGTTGTCACATTTCATTATATTCCTCATTATTCAAACCACACATCTCACGTGTTACTAGATTCAAATACCACGTCACACCACCCGCTAGGTTCTAAACGAGAATCTTATGGAACGGATACCAAAGGAACCTAGGGAGCTCATCGAGACGAAGCACGAGGATACGAATCACAATACTACCCATCGGATCACTAGACAAACTCATGTCTACCCATAACACTCACTACTTTATCCCTTATAGCCCACGGTACTCCTATCAACCGTACGGTACATTCCCTACCCATCGACACTAATATCATACTCTAATGAGTGCCTTAAACATGTTCTAATTATATAGGGAATCATAACACGGAGCGAGAACAACCTTAGGAATAGCCACAGACATCAGCCGATCGACACACCTCTACTCAAATAGTCAGAACTTTCTGTGTACTAATAGTCTTAAGATAATTTTGGTGGCAAATGAAAGCTGACTTCAAGACCTTCGATTCGATATAAAATTTACATGAAATGGACACCGGACGAAGAAGATATGGCCGTTTGAAGTTGGGCTGAAACCCAGAAAGCAAGCAGAACTTCCAGAGAGGGGAGGGATCGATCCCCCCTTCACTAGGGATCGATCCCTGGCACTGCTGGTCCATAAAAGAAATGGGGGATCGATCCCCCAAGCACGGGGATCGATCCACGCGGTTTTGGGCGATTTTCTACAGATTTCGACAGCTTTTCAAGGACACCAAGATTTACGATTCAAACTCAATTGAAGCACGAAATCAACTCATAAACACATAAAGTGAGTAAGAAATACCTACCTCAATTATCAAAGATCGAAGTTCACGCGATTCGAGCAAGCCCTAGCTCCAAGGACTTCAAAACCAAGCGAAATACTCCTCCTCCAAGCTTGAACAAACACAACCCGAGGCCTAGAACACTTAAGGAAGTCGATTTGGTGGAGGATCTTGGTGGGTTTCGAGTTTGGGAGTGAGTTTGAGAGTGGAGGAGTAGAGAGAGAGAGAGGGAGCCGAGAGTTTGAGGGAGATATTTTTCTTTTTGGGATTTTGATTTCCTACACACTCACCCATCTATATATACTAGGATACACACAAATCAAACTTGCACTCCCTCTAATTTACAATTCCATCATACAAACCCCAAATCAAATCAACTCACAATTTTTCTCATTTATTCAGTACTTTAGCATTTATAAAATCTTTAATCCATTTTCAAAAAAAAATACGGGTCTCTACATTAAACATCCCCTCGGTTACATACCCTTTGCCAACAAACACACCACTCTTGGACATAACAATTTTGCCCGACTCAAACACTATCTTACAGCCATACTTACCGCGACATATATCCTTAATAGAGTACCTCTCAAAAAGTCTAACATTACTCCGTATGAGCTCTGGTCAAAAAGGAAACCAAACCTAAGTTATTTTAAGACTTGGAAGTGTAGGGCGATTGTAAGGTTGCCTGGACCTAAAAGGAAGAAACTAGGTCCAAAAGGAATCGAATGTGTATTCCTTGGATGTGCTTTGCACAGTAAAGCATATAGGTTTCTAGTGGTTGAGCCAAATGATATTGTGTCCATCAACACCATCATTGAATCTCGAGATGCAGTATTTTATGAAAATAGATTTGATAGAATTCCAAGGTTAAAGTCTAGTAAGGATTTGGAATCTAATAAAGATTCTGAAGAGTTTCCTTTGATGTCCGAAGAGGACAATGAGCCTTTAGAGTTCCAGTTGAAGGAAATGAACCTGAGGAACAAGTCGAATTGAGAAGGAGCAAACGAGTTCGGAGAGAGAGAACGTTTGGTCCTGATTTCATTATTTATCTAGTTGAAGGCACTAGAGAGACTTCATGTGTTCACAATGTATTTTCACTTCATATGGAAAATGATCATTTGACGTTTGAGGAAGCAATGAAATCGCAAGACGTGGCTTTCTGGAAATAGGCTATCCAAGATGAGATGAACTCTATTATGGGTAATAATACATGGGTTTTGACGGATTTACCACCTGGTTCTAAACCAATTGCCTGTAAATGGATTTTCAAGACAAAAATGAATGTTGATGGAACTATTGATAAATTCAAGGCCAGACTTGTAGCCAAAGATTTTACCCGGAAAGAGGGTATTGATTACTTTGATACATATGCTCTGGTTGCTAGAATCTCAACAATTAGAGTTTTAATTGCTCTTGCTTCCATATACAAGTTTGGGATACACCAAATGGATGTCAAGACTACATTCAAGGAAAAAGGAGACGTGGCAAAGTCATGTCATTGACATGAAAGCCGCGGGGCGTACATGTGAGCGTACGTGTGACGGGGAAGTCACATTGGTTCTTTTAGATGCTTGCAAAATGGTACATCGAATGATCCGATCGCTACCATTGATTGTGTTCGGACAGTTCATGATGGTGTTGGTCCATGTACCCGTTCGGGTGAAACGAGTGGATGTGGACGGTTGCGGCACTGGTTTGAATTAGTATATTGCAATATGCAAATTTTATTACGCATGGATGCACGTGTGCCAGGATGATTAAGTGTGTTGACTTTAAGTTTGATTTGTCCTCTTATGAACTCAGTGGTTCTCGGTTCTTATATTCGTCCAGTAGGTATTCTGTCCGTTTCGTTAGTGCAAACGCAAACGGAAGAACTTCAAGTTCAGGCTTCGATTTATCTTGAAGGCAAATTTGTTGTAACCCTTTGCATACCATTTGGTGGGGGCAAATACTATCTTTAGGAAAGCGACATAGTCGTGACTCGAAGTGTATTTCAGTGTTTGTGGATATTTCACCAACAGTTCAGTATTTGCAGCAACCGATTTCCAACAAACAGTACTCAGCTGCTAATCTGAGTATCGTCGAGGTCGAACCTTAAGGTTGAGCCTATAAGCCCAGTTAGAGGTTCGATCGTTCCATGCAGAACTTAATAAGGGACTAGACCCGGCCTTCTACCGACCGTAGTGACTGTGACCGTGACCGAACCGTTATATTCGGCCAACTATAATAAGTAATTGGTTTAAGAGTTTGTGTTCGCAAAAGTCTTTTAACCAAAGATAGGGTAAATAGAAAATCAGGACCACAGCAGTGGTAGGGAGGGGGCCAAAGTGATGATTCACATTTTGTTTTATGAACGGATATCTGGGTTAATTTGCACGCAGCTTGACTTATTGTGGAGCTTTAAAGTTAACGATCGAAAAAACTCAATGACCACAAGGTTAGAATGTCAGCTTCCATAAAAAAATCAGACATGCAACCTCATGGTACAAACACTTGTTTGCTTTCTCATGTGCCCACTTAATTGGATGGCCAAACCCAAGGGTACTTTTTCTTTTCTTTTTATCCGCAACCCAAGGGTACTTGTGATTTCACATTTCTTTTGTAAATTTTCAAACTTTTCAACTACAACGGTCCCACATAAAGCGTCAGAATTCCCATATTTACAATGAGGGCATATTCCAAACCAAAATGCCCTTGAGGTGAATATATATGGTGGTGAAAGAATCCTGCCGACATTGGTTCCAAACCCTTGTTCAGATATGATCAGCTTTCCATACTTGTAGTTAGGGGTGTGCAAAAAAACCGCAACCCGACCAACCCGACCCGATCCGAAGGGTCTCGGGCAGCTCCGAACAGGTGGTTCGGTCGGGTACGGGTAGGGTTTTGTTAAAAAAATGAGTTTTGGTTCGGACTTCGGGTTTGTGTGTTTTGTACCCGTGGGGGGTCGGACCCGACCCGACCAATGCAAAACCGACCAACCCGACCCGAAGTAAAAAATCGGGCTCGCGGACGGGTGTATACCATCAGTCGGTTCGGTTGCGGGCCTGAAATTTCCTTACCTGACATTGTCGGGTCGGGGTCGGGTAGAGGGCGATACCCGACCCACCCGACCCGTGCACACCCCTACTTGTAGTAGTGCACCAATATCCCAAAGAGCTGGAGGTCCCGTTTCGCTAAGATTTTTATTTTACAAGACAGATCATTTTTTTGCAATACATCATCTTTAATTCAAAAAATAAGTACTTATTTTAATTAGCGGGACACACCCGGAGTCTAATTAGTCTCATATTTAGACAACCAAAAATGCACAATTAGTCTCATGAATTTCATATGTTTGTGATTGGTTCCGTTTTAATGTAATATATACTAGTGTTAGCCCGTGCCTACGGCACTACGCATCCCGGTTGGAAGGGGATGACAGTTGTGTGATTTGGGTGAAAATCATGGGCACTTAACCAGGAAGTGGGAGGATGCACTACAGCCTTTGGATCAAATGAATCTAAGCCGTTCCAACAACTTGTCCCCACATCCTTCTATTTTATAATAGAGATAGTATTATTATTTTTTTTTTTTGTCAAGTAATATAGTGTTATTGTTTTTCTTGTGTTAGCATGTTATTGTATGGTGTATTGTCATTTACTGATCATCAATGAATACCTATTTTTTTGTGAATTTCAGCATTGCTCTTGTGGTTAGTTGTATTAATATAACTGAATTCGATATTGTGCAAGTTGACAAACGGTGATTGTCCAGTTGTCTGGAAGGAGTTTGGAATTTAAAATGCCTACAAGAGTGTCGAAGCCACATGTGATCCGGTGACATTTAGTATCAATCGTTTATGGACATTTAGTATCATCTGTCCGGACTAATAATATCCCCTGAGCCAGAATATTAAATCGTCCCAACAGTAAAAAAGAACAAAGTAATCGGGTGTTAAGTTTCCTGCCAAACCATGATAAAAATATCAAATCAGGCCCTCTCGCCTAATCCATCATCCAATCAAGCCCGAGAGGAAAACGATGCCTTTCAAATTTAATGTTTCGTTAGGTATTAGTGTGAGATCGTACTCTAGTCACCATCACAAATGGGAAATGGTGGAAGGGTCAATGTGGGAACTCATGCAAATGTCAACTAGTCATGACAATAGCTCTAGCTACGTACTCCATGCAACAAATATTTCCATAACAGAAAGGAAGCAAAATTCTACTTGACATCAATGATTCCAAGTGCATAAAGGCCTTGTACCTTGCACATGGTACAAAAGTTTTATACACTACGATTTTGGTACAAAGAAATTTTTTTGGGGGATTAATAAAACTCTTTTGTTATTCGTTATACGCCTATTTATCTATATGCATGACAAGTTCAGATGAGTACGTGCATGTTGCAGTCGAATCATTCCCATGGATACCCAAATGACCTAATCCTTTGCTTATGATGAAACATATATATCTATTGCATAGATTGTAGCTAAGTCGCCAAAGTTGCTCTGTTGAATGTTTGTTGTGGCTTAAAAGTGACCGAGCTTGTGATTTTAGCTCAGGGTCTCCAAACAAGCTTATGTGCATCTTGACTTAATCTCTACGAACCAATCCCAACATTGAGTAGTCGGATACTGAATTTGCATAGTTTTTGTTCTGAAACTTATTAAGCCAAAAAAAAAAATTCTGACCTAGAAAAGTTGCTTTTTAAGAATTCGTATTACCCAGGTATCGTCACAACCACTCCATGGATTATCCAGAAATGTAACTAAGTAAATTTTTTCAATTGAGATCACAGTAGTGATGATACCTACAATGTATGTATATGAGTAAGTTTTTCTTCCCCATTCCGCAATTAGGCCTTCATAAATGGAAGGATAAGTGTCCTATTATGTGAACAAACTGACTTTTGATGCTAAGCCTTTAAGTATAACCTAAGGCTAGGAATACAATCCAAGGAGCAAAGAACACTGCAGAGGAATTAAAGGAGTACTGACCCTACTTGACTAATTGCTTTCACAAGGAAAACTAGGTAGGCCCCCACTGTTTGCAAATTGTCAAACTTCTCAACTCAGTAGGACCATAGGATCAAAAGAAATTAATGTCCAAAGATAACCAAGTGTCACTCCACCAATGGCTCCAAACCAATATAAAAGGCCACCAAAGCTCACTTAGTATGGCACCTTCACCAAGTACCATTCCACTCGCTGTTAGATTCAGAAAAAAAAATGTCTCTCAAATACTTGCTAGTGTTGTCACTTGTGGTGGTGGCTCTCACCACCCCCTCATTTGCTGATTACCCAAAGCCACCGATAGGGAAACCAGAGCACAAACCACCAGTGGGTAAGCCAGGACCAGAGCCTGAACCACCAGTGGGAAAGCCGGAGCACAAACCACCAACGGGCAAGCCAGGATCGGAGCACAAGCCACCAACGGGAAAGCCAGAGAACAAACCACCAACGGGCGAGCCAGAACACAAACCACCAGTGGGTAAGCCAGGATGGGAGCACAAACCACCAACGGGCGAGCCAGAGAACAAACCACCAACGGGCGAGCCAGAACACAAACCACCAACGGGTTTGCCGCCCAAGGGAGGAGAGAAGCCACCACCAGAGAAGAAGCCACCAACTCATGGGCACACTCTGTTGGAAAAGCCAGAGCACAAACCGCCAGTGGGAAAGCAAGGGTCAGAGCACAAACCACCAACAGGAAAGCCAGAGCACAATCCACCAGTGGGTGTGCCGCCAAAGGGAGGAGAGAAGCCACCACCGGAGAAGAAGCCACCAACTCATGGGCATTTCCCAGGACACACTCTGATTGAGGAGAATGTTGAAGACTTTCACAAGCCACCGCCAAAGACATTGCCACCGACGAAGAAGCCATATGGTCCCCATAAGCCACCACACAAGCCTCCAACCCCTCCCCATTCCAACTAGTGACTTCGTTTATGTATGGGTATCGTAAAGAAATAAGAGGCATGCTTCACTTTGCAGATTTCATTTTAGTTTTCGAGTCACAGTCATATGATCAGCTTGTGTTGGTGATAGGCTTGTGTCAGCTATCCGCGATTGCGATTGTAGCGTTATCCTCTGTACTCGGTTGTGCTTATTATTAGCACCTATACATAATCCTATGTGTGTGTTTTATAGTGCAGAGATGATTATCTAGCTCTTCCATCTATTATATAGATTACCACCGGTTCGCATTGTCTCTTTTTGTTCGATTCTGCAATCAGAACAGAGTAATTACCAACAGAGTAATAAGCACCAACCGCAGTGTAATGCTATATTCGAGAGAATTATTTAGCGCTCCTGGAGCATTAGGCAGGAACACTGCATAATTCTTCATTCTATTCGGGTTCATAACACACATGACTGTAACACGTGAGGGAAAACACATTGTATCCAAATTTAAATATCCCAATGTGAGGGAAAACACATTCTATTCGGGTTTATATATTTTGATTATCTTTGGTCACATTTTACTACGTACCCTGAGTGAGTTGATAAAACCTGAGAATTTTGAGCACCAAACTTGATCCTTGGGGCTGATAGATAAAATCAGTCCTATTAACCAAATTTGTTATGAAGAACAGAAATGCCAAAAAAAACTTGTCATCCATTTCGGAACAGAGAAAATATTTTGGTTTTCTGAATCAATCTGTTCTTGATCTGGAAATTATGATGAAATAGAAATCAGTTAGTTAATAAAATAATAGCATGCAGACTATGGATGTAATTGTACTGGCTCGGTTCTAGAACCTATTGAGGTCGCCATCACAAATGGGAAACGAAGAAACACCAGACCAGACTCTAGAGTAGCCCGACACTTCCAAAGTAAAAGCCATGTATTGAATCCAAGGGTGGGTTTTGGCCAACTTTTCAGGAGTTTTTTGGCAGTTTTTTTAGTTGGTTTCTTTTTAATCTTTACAAGATTCGGGTCCAATTTGTACCCCATATTTTCCGTCCCGACGAGAGGAATCGGAAAATATAATAATGTAGGCCAAAGTTTAAAAAAAATTTATATAAGACGACAAAAAATACCTAAAATGTCGAAAATCAAAGTTAGGCTGAACTCACCCTAATGAACATAAACCTTGCAAATTCCCTTCGCAAATCCTTGGTTATCTCCGTCTAACATAACTCCATACAACAGTAAATCATACCTTGTGGAGCATGGATCCTCTCATATGACATTTATGTAAATTAAAAGAAGTCCTACCACAGGGATACCTGAGGATCCGATTCATTTATTTTTGTCGGTCTCAATCTATTCATCGATCATCCATGCAAAAAAATCAGATTGACACAGACATCAAAATCCACCTAAACGAGTTGAAAGAGAATTGGCAATCAGTGTTGAGTGTCCATTTCCCCTGTAACCAATACGATTAGATCGATGGGCTCCTAATGTCCGATCAACCTGATTTGTAGCATAAATGATTCATACATCTATACAATTAGCAAATGAAGGGCTTGAATCGTCAAATGAAATTATGGTGTGTAACATTTTGTGCCAAATGAGGGTCACATGAAAGGATGTGGATTCTAATACCAATACGATTAGATCGAGTCATCATCTTCAACAGATCAACCTAGTCATTTGCATAAATGATTAGTAGATCTATACAATTAGCAAACGAATTGCTTGAATCGTCAAATGAAATCGTGGTATGTAACATTTTGTCCCAAATGAGGGTCACATGAAAGGACGGGAATTCTAATTCGCGAGCACATCCAAGATACCATGTGATGTATTATGTATGCATTAGTCAATTAGACTAACTGCTCTCATTGTCATGTATTCTACTAACTCACTGAAGACTCATTATATGATTTTCGAAATGTGATCATCATAGCAATGTTTTTTTTTTTTTTTTGTGTGGTTACTTAAGCGATGTTGTATACAGATCCGAACACAAACATTTCACAATAAGTCGATCCTTCCATATGGGCTTCTTGTACTCGCTCTTTAAAAGAAGGTTGTGTGTGTTCACATGTTTCGCGAAAACTTAGCGCACCTAAACTCGTCCCAACAAAAGTTCAAGTGGGTTGGATCAACTAGCATAAGGTTGCTCCTCTCCTACTCGTCTTGAGTTCGATACTTGGGAGAGGGGACTCCAATTTAACATGCACTTCGGTAGAAGTCTGGTGACAGAGCCTGTGACGTGGTGACAGATAGATAGGTCGAGTGGATTCTCCAGTTGATCAGGGAATCGCTATGCTGGTTGCTGGTTCAATTCAGTCCACCCTTTTACTGAGGAAAATAACATGGATGTGACTAAATTAAGGACAGATGAGTCAAATTCAATTTGAGACACAGCTTCACCGTCCAAGATGAGTTTGTCTCTTCTATTTTATTGGCTAATGTTGGCAGAAGTCTTACCTAAATATGGGGTAAATGAAAAACAAGGACCAAAGGAACTCTCTCTGTAACCTAGAGCATGTCTCTCCAAAAAAAAGCCCTAGCCGTCTCTCTACCTTCTCCTCCTTCCCCTGGTTTTCACCACCCATATGCGGGGGTGGGAGGGGAGGGTTTTTCCCTCAATGAGTGTTTCCTTCCTCCATAGTGATTGTTTTCGCTTTCAACAACTCCTTCAAAGTGAGAATTTTCTCTCTCAATTTCAGATCTGAGAGTTTCTGCATGTTATCTCTTCTTTTTCTTTCTCTCAGCTTTCCCTCCATCACTGAGTTGCCGATTAGATTCTGAACATGGTGGTGGTAATGGTTTCCTAATGAAAGAAGGTGGTGGTGTTGTGGCTGTCCAATGACAAATTAGATCGATCGGCTTGCCGGTCTCGCTACTATGGGCGTTTTGGTTTTTTCAATCAGTGTGAGTTTCCTTTTATGCGTAGGAGTGCAAATAAGGTGACCAATTCTTTGTCTATGACGGGTAGTAATGGTCTGGGCTTGAGAAGGCTACCCTCATTCGTGGCTTTCTAGTCCTTTGATCAAGGACGGATGCTATTTTTAGGTGATTATCTTGTGTCCTTGTATTTCCTATCAAAGAAGCTTTTACCATTTTGAAGAGGGAAAAAAAAACAGGACCACAGCAGATGTAGGGAGGGGGACAAATTATAAGTGCAATTGTTGGATTTACATCTCTTTGTAGGTCGGAATTTCAACCTTTTCAACTCTAAAGGGACCCATGAAATTAAAGTGACAGAGTTCTTTTTATCAAAGACATTTTAACATGCATAAAGAAAAAGGGTAATATTTCTATAGTTTCACATCGGTATACCATAGCTTTCTCATAACATGAAAGAAGTAAATTCCACTCGAAAAACTCGTTCTCAATGTGAATGGAGTAATCTTGTCCCTTAATTTTAACTGCTTTGAGTTACACCTTCATCCATCTTAGTATCAGAAGAGTCTTCCAGAGAAAAATTTGATCTCCAATGGAAATAGGCTTTGAGAAGTCCATGCTTGTATCATCAAGAATTGATGGCCTAAACTATTGCACAATTTCAGTGAGCAGAACTGCTACCACTTATCCCGATGGAATAAAGCAGTACCATCGGATCCCATCCAATCAAGCCCGAGATGAAAACGACGCCTTTCAAATTAATGTTTTGTTAGGTATTAGTGTGAGATCGTACTCTAGTCTCCATCACAAATGGGAAATGGTGGAAGGGTCATTGTACGTGGGAACTCATGCAAATGTCAACAAGTCATGACTATAGCTCTAGCTACGTACCATGCAACAAATATTTCCATAACGGAAAGGAAGTAAAATTCCACTTGACAAATTTTCAATGATTCCAAGTGCATAAAGGCCTTGTACCTTGCACATGGTACAAAAGTTTTATAAACTACAATTTTGGTACAAAGAAAAAAAAATTGAGATTAATAAAACTCTTTTGTTATACGTTATACGCCTATTTATCTATATATGCATGACAAGTTCAAATGAGTAGGTGCATGTTGCAGTCGACTCATTCCCCGTGGATACCCAAATGACCTAATCCGTTGCTTGTGATGAAACATATCTATTGCATAGATTGTAGCTAAGTCGCCAAAGTTGCTCTGTTGAATGTTTGTTGTGGCTTAAAAGTGACCGAGCTTGTGATTTTAGCTCAGGGTCTCCAAACAAGCTTATGTGCATCTTGACTTAATCTCTACGAACCAATCCCAACATTGAGTAGTCGGATACTGAATTTGCATAGTTTTTGTCCTGAAACTTATTAAGCCAAAAAAAAAAATTCTGACCTAGAAAAGTTGCTTTTTAAGAATTCGTATTACGTAGGTATCGTCACTACCACTCCATGGATTATCCAGAAATGTAACTAAGTAAATTTTTTCAATTGAGATCACAGTAGTGATGATACCTACAATGTATGTATATGAGTAAGTTTTTCTTCCCCATTCCGCAATTAGGCCTTCATAAATGGAAGGATAAGTGTCCTATTATGTGAACAAACTGACTTTTGATGCTAAGCCTAGTATAACCTAAAGCTAGGAATACAATCCAAGGAGCAAAGAACACTGCAGAGGAATTAAAGGAGTACTGACCCTACTTGACTAATTGCTTTCACAAGGAAAACTAGGTAGGCCCCCACTGTCTGCAAATTGTCAAACTTCTCAACTCAGTAGGACCATAGGATCAAAAGCAATTAAATCTCTAATATGGTTATAAGTGTCACTCCACCAATGGCTCCAAACCACTATAAAAGGCCACCAAAGCTCACTTAGTATGGCACCTTCACCAAGTACCATCCCACTCACTGTTAGATTCAGAAAAAAAAAAATGTCTCTCAAATACTTGCTAGTGTTGTCACTTGTGGTGGTGGCTCTCACCACCCCATCATTTGCTGATTACCCAAAGCCACCGATAGGGAAACCAGAGCACAAATCACCAATAGGTAAGCCAGGACCAGAGCCTGAACCACCATTGGGAAAGCCGGAGCACAACCCACCATTGGGCAAGCCAGGATCGGAGCACAAGCCACCAACGGGAAAGCCAGAGAACAAACCACCAATAGGCGAGCCAGAACACAAACCACCAATGGGTACGCCACCCAAGGGAGGAGAGAAGCCACCACCAGAGAAGAAGCCACCAACTCATGGGCACACTCTGTTGGAAAAGCCAGAGCACAAACCGCCAGTGGGAAAGCCAGGGTCAGAGTACAAACCACCAACGGGAAAGCCAGAGCACAAACCACCAGTGGGTATACCGCCCAAGGGAGAAGAGAAGCCACCAAGAAAGGGAGAGAAGCCACCACCAGAGAAGAAGCCACCAACTCATGGGCATTTCCCAGGACACACTCTGATGGAGGAGAATGTTGAAGACTTTCACAAGCCACCGCGAAAGACATTGCCGCCCACGAAGAAGCCATATGGTCCCCATAAGCCACCACACAAGCCTCCAACCCCTCCCCATTCCAACTAGTGACTTCGTTTATGTATGGGTATCCTAAAGAAATAAGAGGCATGCTTCACTTTGCAGATTTTATTTTAGTTTTCGAGTCACAGTCATATGATCAGCTTGTGTTGGTGGTAGGCTTGTGTCAGCTATCCGCGATTGTAGCGTTATCCTCTGTACTTGGTTGTGCTTATTATTAGCATCTATACATATTCCTATGTGTGTGTTTTATGGTGCAGAGATGATTATCTAGCTCTTCCATCTATTATATAGATTACCACCAGTTCGCATTGTCTCTTTTTGTTCGATTCTGCAATCAGAACAGAGTAATAAGCAACAGAGTAATAAGCACCAACCGCAGTTTAATGCTATATTCGAGAGAATTATTTAGCGCTCCTGGAGCATTAGGCAGGAACACTGCATAATTCTTCGTTCTATTCGGGTTCATAACACACATGACTAACACGTGAGGGAAAACACATTGTATCCAAATTTAAGGTCATGTTTGGTAGCCATTCTATTTTCTGTTTTCTGTTTTCATTTTCAAAATTTTCAAAAGTTAACTTTGAAAGTTTGTTTGGTACACTACTTCCACTTTCAAATTCTGGAAATCACTTTCACTATTTTCAGAAACAAAAAACAGGCTGCTCCGCTACAATTCCTTGGAGGTCTTTTGACTCTGTTTTCATTTCCTCTTACCCAGGTCATTACCCATACTTACAGAAGGAGAAAAACCTTCTAGTCAATAAAGGACCGACTTTGGAATTAGAAAATTTCATATATATATTTCATCTATATATATACTCTCTTAACTTAGAGATGAGAGGAGGCCGGAAGGGATACGTTGGGCTTATGAAGCCATCATTTTATGAAAGTTAATACTATAACTTCGGCCTAGGAAAGAAAAACCCAATCACCTGGACTCAGTGCTGGCTTAAAGATATTTGGGCCCGAAGCGAAAGTCGTAATAGGGGGGCAATTTATCTCCTCATCTTTGAACAAAATTTTGCAAAATGTTGAGGAAAACTAAGAGGTGGAGATTCGAACCCAGTTTTTAAAGCATCCAAAGAGCCTAAGTTGCCACATGATCAAAAAGATGTTACTCAAAGCAAGACAATTGAAACTTCTTATTATTTAAAACTAAAAAACTGTATTTTTTGGAGCCCTCTTCGGGCTAAAAAATCGGGGGCCGGAAGCAACGGCTTCTTCGGCTTTCCCTCTAAGCCGGCTGTGCCTGGTCTATCTACCCGCGGCCCTTTCAGAATATCAAGTAAGGAATTTGTTTCTAACATGATTGCAAAGGCTAGGATGACTCTTTCTCTCTCTCTCTCTCTCTGTATAGTTTGGGAACTAGTGGAGAAATTGCAAGAAAGACCATTTTAGAAAAAGTAAAAATTGGTTTCAGAAATTTTTTTTTTTTTTTTAAAACAGGTTGACACAAACATGTTTTCTGCTTTTACTTTTTTTTTAGGAAAAGTAAAAACTGATTTCAGCAAATAGAAAATAGGAAACAGAAAAGTGGCAGTGTTACCAAACATAGCCTAAATATCCCAATGTGGTCACTCCTGGCAGTACTATTGCTATGTACTCCCTCCGTCCCTTTATTACAGTCCAGTATTCCATTTTGGGCTGTCCCTTAATAAATGTCCATTTTGTAAAGTTAGTGGGTAAAAGTTGGTGAATTGTCTATTTTATCCCTAAAAGTAGATTCCATTTTGAAAAGTTAGTGAGTAAAAGTGTAATGATGATGGGTAAGTAGGGAAAGTGGAGGAAAAAATTGATGTGAAAGGTATAATGATGATGTCTTTTTAATAAGTTGGAATTACGAAGCAGGACATTTAAAAAGGGACGGAGGGAGTATCATCCATTCTTATCACTGTCTTATTTCACTACATACGCGGAAGGATATACAGTATATATTTTGATTACTCTTTGGTCACATTTTACTACGTACCCTGAGTGAGTTGATAAAACCTGAGAATTTTCAAAGCCCCTAGGTATTAGACTTTGAGCACCAAACTAGATGCTTGGGGCTGATAGATAAAAATCAGTCCAATTAACCAATGTTTTGAAATCATACGAAAAGTAATGGTACAAATTTGTTTTAAGAACAGAAATGCCAAAAAAAACTTGTCATCCATTTCGGAACGGAGAAAATATTTTGGTTTTCTGAATCAATCTGTTCTTGACCTGGAAATTATGATGAAATAGAAATCAGTTAGTTAATAAAATAATAGCATGCAGACGATGGATGTAATCAATTAGTTATTTTGGGTCGCCATCACAAATGGGAAACGAAGAAACACCAGACCAGACTCCAGAGTAGCCCGACACTTCCAAAGTAAAAGCCATGTATTGAATCCAAGGGTGAATTTTGGCCAACTTTTCAGGAGTTTTTTTGCACAGTCTTTTTAGTTGGTTTCTTTTTAATCTTTACAAGATTCGGGTCCAATTTGTACGCCATATTTTCTGTCCCGATGAGAGGAATCGAAAAATATAATAACGTAGGCCAAAGTTAAAAAAATATTATATAAGACGACAAAAAATACGTACCTAAAATGTCGAAAAATCAAAGTTAGGCTGAACTCACCTTAACGAACATTAACCTTGCAAATTCCCTTCGCAAATCCTTGGCTATCTCCGTCTAACATAACTCCATACAATAGTGATCATACCTTGTGGAGCATGGATCCTCTCATATGACATTTATGTAAATTAAAAGAAGTCCTACCACGGTGATACCCGAGGATCCGATTCATTTATTTTTGTCGGTCTCAATCTATTCATTGATCATCCATGCAAAAAAATCAGATTGACATAGACATCAAAATCCACCTAAACGAGTTAAAAGAGAATTGGCAGTCAATGTTGAGTGTCCATTTCCCCTATAACCAATACGATTAGATCGATGGGCTCCTAATGTCCGATCAACCTGATTTGTAGCATAAATGATTCATGCATCTATACAATTAGCAAACGAATGGCTTGAATTGTCAAATGAAATTATGGTGTGTAACATTTTGTGCCAAATGAGGGTCACATGAAAGGACGGGGATTCTAATTCGCGAGCACATCCAAGATACCATGTGATGTATTAAGTATGCATTAGTCAATTAGACTAACAGCTCTCATTGTCATGTATTCTACTAACTCACTGAAGACTCATTATATGATTTTCGAAATGTGATCATCATAGCAATTTTTTTTTTTTTTTTGTGGTTACTTACGAGCAATGTTGTATACAGATCCGAACACAAACATTTCACAATAAGTCGATCTTTCCATATGGGCTTCTTGTACTCGCTCTTTAAAAGAAGGTTGTGTGTGTTCACATGTTTCGCGAAAACTTAGCGCACCTAAACTCGTCCCAACAAAAGTTCAAGTGGGTTGGATCAACTAGCATAAGGTTGCTCCTCTCCTACTCGTCTTGAGTTCGATACTTGGGAGAGGGGACTCCAATTTAACATGCACTTCGGTAGAAGTCTGGTGACAGAGCCTGTGACGTGGTGACAGATAGATAGGTCGAGTGGATTCTCCAGTTGATCGGGGAATCGCTATGCTGGTTGCTGGTTCAATTCAGTCCACCCTTTTACTAAGGAAAATAACATGGATGTGACTAAATTAAGGACAGATGAGTCAAATTCAATTTGAGACACAGCTTCACCGTCCAAGATGAGTTTGTCTCTTCTATTTTATTGGCTAATGTTGGCAGAAGTCTTACCTAAATACGGGGTAAATGAAAAACAAGGACCAAAGGAACTCTCTCTGTAACCTAGAGCATGTCTCTCCAAAAAAAAGCCCTAGCCGTCTCTCTACCTTCTCCTCCTTCCCCTGGGTTTTCACCACCTTATGCGGGGGTGGGAGGGGAGGGTTTTTCCCTCAATGAGTGTTTCCTTCCTCCATAGTGATTGTTTTCGCTTTCAACAACTCCTTTTAAGTGAGAATTTCTCTCTCGATTTCAGATCTGAGAGTTTCTGCATGTTATCTCTTCTTTTTCTTTTGCTCAGCTTTCCCTCCATCACTGAGTTGCCGATTCAGATTCTAAACATGGTGGTGGTAATGGTTTCCTAATGAAAGAAGGTGGGGGTGGTGTGGCGGTCCAATGACAAATTAGATCGATCGGCTTGCCGGTCTAGCTACTATGGGTGTTTTGGTTTTTTCAATCAGTGTGAGTTTCTTTTTATGCGTAGGAGTGCAAATAAGGTGACCAATTCTTTATCTATGACAGGTAGTAATGGTCTGGGCCCGAGAAGGCTACCCTCATTCGTGGCTTTCTAGTTCTTTGATCAAGGACAGATGCTATTTTTAGATAATGCTATTTTTAGGTGATTATCTTGTATACTTGTATTTCCTATCAAAAAAGCTTTTACCATTTTGAAGAAAAAAAAAAAAAAAAGAGACCACAGCAGATGTAGGGAGGGGGACAAATTATAAGTGCAATTGTTGGATTTACATCTCTTTGTAGGTCGGAATTTCAACCTTCTCAACTCTAACGGGACCCATGAAATTAAAGTGACAGAGTTCTTTTTATCAAAGACATTAACATACATAAAGAAAAAGGGTAATCTATATAATAAGATAGGACTGGTTTTGAATCCAAAAGATAACCAACGGTCCAGAATTATATCCTGCATAAATCTACACCCTCCATTCTATAATGGCAGACCCGTAAATACTTCACATTATTTGAGCATCTCCCAAACACATCTTCCCATGCCTAATTTGGAAATTTGATTTTCCCCTCTCTCTCTCTCTCTCTCTCTCTCTCTCTCTCTCTCTCTCTCTCTCTCTCTCTCTCTCAAATAGGTTACATTTATTCAGAATGATTTTTTTTTTTGGGATCAAAATTTGGTGCATGATTACCGTAACGACAAAGCAAAATTTGGTGGATGATTTTCTCATATTCTACTGAGATTTGGACTCTCTTCTTTCCTTCTCACCCCTAACAATCCAACGGCCAGGATTTCTTTTTAGGATTTAAAATCTCACCCAAACACTAAATATGGATAGTTTGCTGCCATTAAACCATCAATTATGGACGCAGCCAAAAAAGAAAAAAGAAGAAGAAGAAGCGGTAGATCAGTTTTTGTTCTCTATTTTGATAGTTTGATTCACTTTGTTACCTATTAATTAATGGTTAGTTTCTGACAATTTAATTTGGCTTTTTTTTCATTGATAGTAGGGATGAGAGCTGTGTTTGTGGAAGACCATATTAACTTCGACATTAGTTGAGTTTGTGGACAGACTTTCCTTGGGAGAAAATCTTAATGTATTCTTTTTATATATCTACTCGAGACACACATTTTTGTTGTTATGTATTATTTTTTTATTTGATTTGGTGTTTGGATGATGTTTTTTATTTTATCAAAGTTTTATGCGTTTGAGTTGTGCATGCAGAAGTTAGGGATTGGAAAATTATTTGCTCTTTACTTGCCGATTGAAGTTAAACAGGTCAATAAATATATTTGGGTTATTATTTTCTGCAAAATTGAATTTATTGGGCAGGGGTTGATATAGTATTAGGTTCAATGTCCAGTATTTATTTGTGTATACTAATCGTTGCGCCGTGCCTTCAGGCACAGGCATTCGCTAGTATTTCTATAGTTCACATCGGTATACCATAGCTTTCTCCTAACATGAAATAAGTAAATTCCACCCGAAAAAACTCGTTGTCAATGTGAATGGAGTAATCTTGTCCCTTAATTTCAACTGCTTTGAGTTACACCTTCATCCTTCTTAGTATCAGAAGAGTCTTCCAGAGAAAAATTTGATCTCCTCCAATGGAAATAGGCTTTGAGACTCCTCCAATGTAAATAGGCTTTGAGAAGTCCATGATTGTATCATCAAGAATTGATGGCCTAAACTTTTGCACATCATCAGCACAATTTCAGTGAGCAGAACTGCTACCACTTATCCCGATGGAATAAAGCAGTACCGTCGGACCATGTGTGAGTTTCGCATTTAGGTCTCAACTTTTGCAAGCGGCAAAAATTCACCTCAGTCGAAATCGACACAAAAATGTTAGTATAGAACAACCAATTATGATCAAGCGATTGTGTTTTAACACTTGAAAAAACGAGTTTTGCAAGGATAAGACAATTGAAGACCAACAAAACAACGTTGTACATCTCCAATTAAATAAGTATCATATCATACTCAGCTGGCAAAACAGTCATCGTTTATAACACACTGAGTTAAAAAATGGTTAAAAACTCCATTCAGAGGTTGATGGGTGTCATACAGAGACTTTTCCTTGTTTGGATTGCTCCATTCATAGCCTGTATTTCCCTTCATTTTCAAGGGTAGGAACTCCAATCCAAACACAAAATCGATACTTAAACTCGATCACTATTGCATTACTGCGTTGTCAGGGAATCCCAGAATCAACATATGGATGTTCATACAATACCGAATTTGTAACTATCCAACTACGACATAGGCTAGTTTTACTGAGTGCACACTAGATATACCAGCAATATATCAGCTCTTCTTTTTTTTTGATCTGGTCCAGCAATACATCAGTTGCACTTGGTATTTCTGTACCCCATTCCGCAATTGCGCCTTGATTGATGTTAAGATTAAGTGTGCCCTTATGTGAACAAACGTACTTTTGATGTTAAAACCTCGAAATATAAGCCCAGTATTACTAACACAAATCAAGTACAGAAGTTTGTTTTCAAAAAAAGAGTGAGAATGAACATGCAGTAAAGAAGGGTTTTTTTTTTTCAGCTGGTAGGCGCCCACTGTGGCCAAATGTCAAATATCTCAACGTAGTTGGACCATATGATCCCAAAAAAAAAAAATTTACAAGCCCAAGATGGCCAAGATGGTGACACGTGTCACTCCGCCAAAGGCTCCAAACCACTATAAATTAAAGGGAAACCAACCTAAAATGGCACTATCAACTAGAATTTCACCACTACCATTTGATTCAAAGATGTCTCTGAAATACTTTTTACTAGTGTTACTAGCAATGGTGGCACTCGTCACTCCCTCATTTGGTGATTACCCTAAGCCACCCCCTCATGAGCCCAAACCACCAACGTATATGCCTCCTAAGGGAAGTGAGAAACCACCACTGGGGCACAAACCACCAATGGGTATGCCACCCAAGGGAGGAGAGAAACCACCAATGGGTATGCCACCCAAGGGAGGTGAGAAACCACTACCGAAGCACAAACCACCGATGGGTGAGCCACCCAAGGGAGGAGAGAAACCACCAATGGGTCAGCCACAGCCACCCAAAGGAGGTGAGAAACCACCAATGGGCATGCCACCCAAGGGAGAAGAAAAGCCACCAAAAACGGGAGAGAAGCCACCACCGGAGAAGAAGCCACCGACTCAAGGCCATTACCCTGGACACAATCTGATGGAAAATGTTCAAGACTTTGGAAAGCCACCACGAAAGGCGATGCCTCCGATGGCGGGCCCATCAAAGAAGCCATATGGCCCTCACAAGCCTAAATCACCACCCCATTCCAACTGAGCGTGTTGTACTACTACTCATGTAGAAATAAGAGCCATTACCAGCTCATCTAAATGATGATTATAAGTCAGGTGCCACTGTATGAGCATCACTACTAGGTCAATTGTCATGTTTTTAGAGCCGCCATTGTAACATTCCTGGTCTGCACTTGTAGCACTGCAGAGATGGTTATCAGGTTATGTATTGCATTCTCTTAGTATTCTATTGAAGCAATGTTGCGGAATATAAGATTAAAGGTTGAATAGGGCAGAAAATGGAGAGAATTGCATCAGCTTATCATTGACCTACTAATCTAAATCTAAATAAAAAATAAAAAAGGATGAAACCAGGGGGAAGGTCTATTGGTTGGCAACAAGATAACAAAAGAGGAAGAACTTATGAAGGACGAGAATGCACCATCACCTGCTGAAACTGCATACCAAAAGAAACCTTCTGTTTACCATAATCACAATGATAATAGTTCATTGCACCCTTAGCAAAACTGGCAAACATGCTTATGAAATGAAATCTATTGACCAGATTCATTACAGGTGTGACTAAACAGCAAAGGCAAAGTTCAAATCATATGGAGTAATAGTTATCTGATTGTCCTGGATTTTCTATTCGTGAAAACTGTAGGCACATAGCATCTCAGAGAATTGAAATCCATGTTGCAATGTAAATTTTACACTGTTTGAGCTGTATATAGCATTTTTGTAATGTTACCCCTGGTAATGTTAAATCCTCAATCCACATTTCCAAGTGGACTAAGGTTAATTTCCTTAATCGTAACATCCAATTCATTAGTATGCTTCTCATGCCAAACCTTTAGGCCGGAGATATAGCTACATCATCTAGCCTCATTTCAATGCATTCCCATTTTCCCCTCACTGCACAAACAGAAGAGGAAATTTTCCAGGCATTCAGCTGGACCTGTTACAAGTTACATTTCCACACTACATTGTTCAAAGAGGAATCCTACATACACACCTTTCGACCACAACTCCAGACACAACTGCATCCAGAACCGTTCAATGCACATGGGTTCACATGCATCGAACGGCTGAAGACGCAATTGTGACCGGAGTTGTGGTCGAAAGGTGTGTATGTAAACACTTGGGAAGGCAACAACTACACAAAGAATACCAGAAAAGAACAATAACACCAGTCCATATATAACGCCACGACGAGTCTTCAACTCATATCCATTCAGTTTCTGCCCCTTTTAGAAAAGAAAAAAACACTTACTCCAATCAGTCTTCTTGCAGTCAGTGGCGGATGGAGCATAGGACCAGCAGGGGCACATCCCCCCACTGGAATTTCTTGCTTTTTTTGGCATTTAGACAATAATTGCCCGTCAATTTTTTATGTAGACGCGTCTCCCAGGTTCCCCGAAATCTTAAAACCCTTAATTCTTCTAAACATAGCAAGTTGGAAATAATGGAGCAGTAATTTTTACTAGTAAGTTCTTTAACAAGGGTTCGGTTGATAGAAAAATACTAACCACCCACTAATGGGTGGTATCTGGCCTCAATATATATTCGAAAAGAACATAACAGGTGTAAAGAGTGTTTTGATTTTGACAAATGTTAAAATGTGTTTGAGAATCCAAATTTTATGGCTCTATGTCCACCTTGACCACCACCTAATGAAGTGTAGTTAGCAAAATTCATTAAAGCTAATTATCTATAGATTAACATTGAGATCAATGGTTGCCCCTACTGAACTTAATACCTGGCTCCACCAATTGCTGCAGAATAACATTTCATTACTGTGTTTTACTTGTATCAGGTGCCTTCTCACAATGTGTCACTAGTTTGTTGACGACTGTAAATTATTTCCGACTATCCTCAATGTCCACAGGGGTTGCCAAAAATATGGCCTCCCTTATGATTTTCTCCACTTATTCACTAATCCTTTCAAAGAACAGGACATGAACACTCGGTCCTCCACAAATACTAAGTATTGAATCCAAATGTTCCTAGCTAAATCACAGTGCAGAAGTAACCGAAAGGCACGTTGCACACATGTTGGACAAAATGGAATAAACTATCTTCCAAAGAAGTAGTATACAAATTATGATCTTCTCAAGTATTCCTTGTTACCATTTGGACATAGGGTCTCTTCAGTTGGCATCCTGTTTACACCCGTTTCCGGCAAGTCCCCAGTAATAGGGAGACACATGAAACGTGGGCCTGGGGCAATGTTCAACGGGACGCCAGAGTAGTGTGGATCCAAGCTTAGGGAGATGAAACGAACATGATAAAGGTTGTAATGTGAGAACAAATGACACCGAGTCATGTTTGATAGACCAAGAAGATTTGATAAATAATGAATTCAGGTGTCTCACACACCATATGCAATAGCATGTATATTAGGGTTAGTCAAACCCTAACACTTATCTCCCTCTCTTACAACAATGTCTACAAACTATAAAACCGCAATTGAGAGCAATTGAAACAATGAGTTCCGACACATAAATTTTAATTTCCGGACAACACTGTGAATTACTCCGAGATAATTTGTGATTTTGAAGATGATTCTTGTCAGGAATTTGAAGCCTTAGAATACGCGGGTAATAGTTCCAATGAACATTGCAGTTTTTGGACGAAAGGGGATTTCCAAGCGCTGAGAAGCGACACTGACATTGGAATTTGCTTTTCGGGATTTTTTTTTCCCAGATTTTTTCCAGATTGCGAGACCGAGATTATTCTTAGATAATTATTTTCTGTACGATAGGAACTTCATAATTTTTAAGACCGCCAACTTGAACAGTTTTCGAGCCACGTACGCATCCGGCCATCCAAGGCCACTAGCGTCATGCATGTACACTTGTAGCTTGGCTCAACACTTATAAATCTCACTAGTCGTCCCGTCATGTTCGTGTTTCCATATATTCAAAATTTTCTTGTCCCGTTTCTGATTTCGTATCCGTGTTCTTGGCTGAATCCATATGTGTGCTTCTTAAAGCCAGCCCAAAATAAGAAAATGGAATGGAAACCATACAAAAAGATATCTTAAGGTCAACAAAAACTCTTCAACCAAGATTAGACTGCCAGACACTAAAGGAAAAATTTTGGAGTACATTTATAAGAAAGTGGAGTGAAAAAATAATTTTCCGTATCCCTAACCACAATGACAATTGATTTGTATGGGGTAAAGTTTGATTTCTAGTTATTAAATGTTCATCCCCCCTAACAACACTAGTCTGAGATTGAATTAATCCTCTATTGGATTCTCTCTCTCTTTTTATTTTATCAACGTCAAGCAATTCATTCATCACCCAAAGGGGAAAGATTTCATCACAATGTACAGGAATGAACCAAAACTATAAGACACGAGTTACTGCTAAAAGCACACAGGCTACAGACTCAAGAAAACCCTGCCAAAGCAAACCTACACTAAGTGCCGGTATGAGAGACCCGTCAGTGACTCAGCAGTAGAGGATCCAAAAGGATCCCCAGTTCAAACCCGAAGTAAGCGCAAGATGAAATCGTCAATCGGAAGCAGAAACCCAAACTGGCACACTGGCCTGCTCTTGATCGGAAAACAACACCAATGAAGCGCCGGCGCGCCTTCGCAATCACAGCACGGACACCACTCCAGGGCAAGTCTTCGCAGGCATGATAGACGGCGTGGGCGGCACGGCAGCAGCAAAACCAGCCCACACAACACAGCGGCGACAGATCTCAAACTCCGAACACCACACAACGACCACCAAAACAAAAACAAACTCAAAGTTATTCACCCACCTACCACACCCACCGGATCTGGGGGGGACCCAGACCGGTACACAGCCGGATCTAGGGAAGACCTAGACTGGAAAACCTACTGGAAAAACCAGTCGGAGAGAAAAAAACTAGCAAGAAAAATGCTGGAAAACCCACCTTCGCCCTCACCGATTATTGTGACCACATCCACCGTCAGCCCAAGAAGCATTAAAAGACTAAGAGGACAAGGAGGAACCATCCAAGATAGACCAATCGACCCAAGGTCAGTAACCCGCTCGCCGGCGACCTAGCGCTTGAACCACCAGACAACGAACGGTAGGGATGGGAGGAGGAGAGGAAGAGGGGAGGGAGGGAGGGAGGGAGAGGAGAGAGGGGCGGCGGGCAGGGGGGAGGCGCCGCCCCTCCCCCGGTCAAAACCCTTTATTGGAGTCTCGTAGGCTTTGTTATTTCAACAAATCTACAAATTAAAGAATTTCATTAATAAGGGGCAGTGCCTCCTAGTTACCATAGGAACAAATACCTCTTGATTTCTAATTATCGGTTATAATATTCAGCAGAAATTTAAAATTTGTAAATATAACAAAACCGCATAAGCATAAAACTATGATTTAGTGATAGTGACCAAGGACAACTTAGATTAACATTGCAAGTTAATTTTGTTCGCATTAAAGTGTGAGGAAAAAAAAACAGAAAGGAAACTTTTAATTTTATATATTTTGGAAAAACATCAGGATTTATGTAATAGAAATAACTCATTTCAACACTGGATTTGAAATATTGGGATCAAAACATATAGAATCTCTAAAATCTAAAAAGGATTGTCATGATTTGATTACATAGTAGTATTAAATGTAAGATTGCATCAGATTTATTGGCTAAAAAGTTTGACCTGCATCTAGACCAATTTCAATGATACCACAAGTCTTGTAGATGTTATGTGCATTGAGTTTGCAGGTTCACATGCAACTGTTTTCATATTTAGGATGTGGGTTGTGGAGGGTTAAGACTTTGATGCCCTTTTTATAGGGAGCATGTGAACCTCTAACTTTATTTACATGACACATCTACAAGAGTTCTTGGCCATGATGGTGGATCCCACAAGATTTGATATTGAAATTGGTTCAGGTGTAGGTCAAACTTGTTCATTTAATATTACAACGTAATTAAATCTTGACAATCCCTATCGAATTTTTTAGATTCTATATCTTTAGTTCCTAATGTTGCATGTTTTCTAGTGCTTTGCCTTTGGCTAGCTGCTCTCACCAATCTCTCTTTTGCTGATGACGAGCAGCTATCAGATCTAGCTATCAGATCTAACTGCTGATTCTGCTTGGTTTGATAGTCAGTCAAACCATGAAGAACCATCGTCGGCACCATCCAACCATGAAGAACCATCGGCAGCACCATCCTTGGATGAGGAACAAGAAGCTAAGCATAAACCACACAAGGCAACTGCACCAACACCAACTAGCCCAGAGGCACCAACACCTTCTTCTCCTCCAACACCTTCTTCTCCTCCAAAGAAGCAACCATGGACACCAGAGGCGCCTACGCCAAAGGCACCATCCTCACCTGGTCACAAGCATAAGCATAAACACCACAAGCACCGGAAGGAGCCGAAGTCCCCACCCGAGCCAGCTCCGGCACCAAAACTGCCGATGAAAGCACCAACACCGTCACCAGCAATGACTCCACCCCAAGACCCTTAGGGCAGATAAAACAAAAGTGCCAATGCTAGATGCACCAATGCCCATTTTTCCTCTTGCTTGATGAGCAATTGCCTACTTTTTAAAATGCTCCAACCCTCCTTACTTTCTTCAAGCATTTCTAGTAATAAGAGCAACTCTTGAAATAATATATTCTTGTTATGAATAAATGCTAACCTTTTTATCATTTCCAATTCCTATATGTTCTGTAATTCTCTTCGATTGAAGTATTGGGCATATCATTTCATAAATATCTTTGGAAATTGGAATAATTGTCACTACTGACAAATAAATTTGTGATGGATTAACATTTCATTGTAGTTACCAAAGTCTTACCTCTCCTTGCCATTGCCACAACAAAAATACACGAAGATGTGATCCATGCTCCATCGATTCGCTTAGAAAACGTTGTTTCGAGAAATGCTTGATTAAAGACCTTCATTCAATATCGGCCACCTCCTAATGAGCACAACAGCCTCTCAGGTTTAGTACTTAAATTCCGATCATTATGTAGCTTAAAAGATTATTGTTTGGAGCTATTACATAATCAAAAAAGTAAATACCCTTATATTAGATGTCTACTTTTTTTTGAACGGCAAAACAAGTTTTATAATCTTTGAAATTGTTACAAAGACTAAATAAACAAGGGTTGATGGCATTATATCCCTAAATCTAAGAACAAAATATTACTATATCTTCATGTGGCCAAAGACCCGAGACCCAATCCTGAGATTGGCAAGAAACCAATCAAGGAAACACCCATTGGGACAAGCCCACACCTATTGGGGCAAGTATATTAGATGTCTACTTAATTGTCTATTTCAGTTGCCGGTAAGATCACTACTAAGTGGTTGAGGACATCAGGCCTAGTAGTTAAAGGCTTCAAAACTTCATGTCCACTCAGTTTATTTCTCATGAAAGAGAACCAAGGGACTCCCCACACTTACAAGTCCGGAGTAGTTTTCAAGGAGCAGTTGCCCCGTAGGATTTGAGTTGGATGTGTTAACATGGTATCAAAGCTAGACTTTCAGAGGCTTTTGAACAAGACTCTCTTGATTTGTTGCCCCGTGTTGTATGTGCCATAAGTGCACCTTTTTTCCGTTATGATCCAATGTGATCCGTGTTATATATATACATATACATATATATATATATACGTATAACATGTAGCACAACTTTTGGCACCAAATGTAATCGGAACCCCACGCTAATAATCAGAGTTGTTTAATTTATTTAATATTTTTTTCTACTTAACGTTGTTATATTTTCTGGGAGGGGGTAGGAGAATATATAAAAAATTAAAAAATGTATAATCCGCCTAATGTCTATGCACCGAATAATCAACCTAGGTGCTAGGTGGTGCCCGGCCGCCCGACTAGCGCCTAGCGACTTTTAGAACCTTGATTAGGAGTTATGTTTTTCATTTCTCCCACAATTGTAAAGGGCAAACCCAGTGCATGAGGCTCCCGCCATTGCGGGTTCTAGGGAAAGGTTGCGATACGCAACCTTACCCCTGCAAGCAGAGAGGCTGTTTTCGCGACTCGAACCCGTGACCTCCAGGTCACAATGGAGCAACTTTACCATTGCACTAGGCATGCCCTTGTAGCCGACTCCAATTAGATTGGTCTAGGGCGGAACGATGAAGGGGGGAGGGTGGCAGTGCCACCCCCATTTCCAAAATTTAAAAAATAATAATAATAATTCAAGAGAAAAGTTTAAACTATAAGATAAGAAAATTTCACACAAAGTTTTGCTATGGCTCAATGGTTAAGGGGTGTGTGAAGACTGCTGCTTGGAACTCTCTCACCAGGGTTCAATACTCTGTAGCACCATAATAATGTTTTCCTCTTTACAAGACTCCACTCAGAGCGCGCGCGCGCTCTCTCTCTCTCTTCAAAACTCTGTTCCATTATATGTTTTCTCCTCCTTTCAAGACTGCTCTCTCTCTCTCTCTCTCTCTCTCAATCAATTTTTGCATAAATTACAACAAGGTTTGTAACTTTTTCCTTTAATTGGAGAGGAAGGTGACCCATTTGGAAATTTATTTTTTTCCCACAGCTTAAAGTATTTTTATTGCATGTTTCTTCAGGGATTACGGTGAGTGTGAAAATACATACAAAGTGAATTTACAGACATGTCGATTTACAAAATATGAATAAATTTCTGCGCCACCCCGTGTGTGAATCTTGGTTCCGCCCCTGGGTTTGGTTTGGTTATTTCTCCCACCCTTGCTGACTACCACACCACATACCCAACCCAATTTGTCACACACCCCAAGGAACTAACCACATCAAGAAAAGTTACTGACCATACCTCAAGGAGGTATAAGACCGTTGATGCGAAGAACTCCACCACATTGTACTTAAGTGTCATATGGTAGAGGATACTGGAACTTTTGGCCTAGAGCACCAGAACTCCACCAAACAACCTGATCCACCATCATATATCATTGGTTTCTGGATTGAAATGTTGAAGAAAAAAGAAAAAAAAAAACCCTGGATTAAAGTACATGAAACTTGAAAGATAGCAATTGTCAGGAAGCAAGAGCGACAACCCAGAGGTTGTGTCCTAGTCCCTAGAAATAACAAGTAATAAGAACTACTAATCTCTATAAACATAAGACTCATATAAACAAAAAAAATTCCTTGTCGATACTATCCATATCCTTTATCGTTTGACTTTAGAAGAGCGAAGCCTGAGGCATTAACATATTGGTTTGCATGACTATAGGATCGGTTCAAGAAAAACTCAATGACAGCTCCAAAGGTTAGGCTTCTGCAAAACCTTCAAATTCCAAGAGGATATCACCGTAATACAACAATCCAAATAATTCTTTTCATAAACCAAATTGAATGTTGTTTAAATCTCGATTCTAGATGTAAACTAATTCTATTTCATTTCAAAGTAAAAAAATTCAATAAGTGTACTTGTCCCAAATTGGTTAATTTTAACCTCCAAATCTAGTATATGAGCCTGGGGTACATTGCCAATTGATTTTGAGTTGGATGTTTTAACATGGTATCAAAGCTAAGCTTTTAGAGGCTTTTGAACAAGACTCTCTTGATTTGTTGCCCCGTGTTGTATGTTCCATAAGTGCAACTTTTTTCGTTATGATCTAATGTGTGTGTGTGTATAACATGTAGCACAGCTTTTGACGCAAAATGTAATCAGAGCCCCACGCTAATAATCGGAGTTGTTTAATTTGTTTAAAACATGTTTTTACAAGTTTCTGTAAAAAAAAATCAACTCATTCGGATATCGGTAAAGGCTTGATCAATTCATTAAGTTTTTTCCTGTCAAGTTTAGGGACAAATAGTGATCCAGCTCTTACCACAAAGGAGTTGATTTTTTACGGGGAATCCTAAAAACATGTTTTAAACAAATTGAACGACCCCGATCATTTGCATGAGACTCCAAAATGGGTATACCAAACTACATATACATTTTTTTTTTGTCCCGTCATGTTCCTATCTCTAGACTTGTTTCCTATCCTAAGTCCGTATATGTTTGCTTTTTAGAGCTCACGACTACCTAGTACCAAAAAAAAAGTACCAAAAAATATTTCAAGGTTCGACAAAGTCTTCGAAATGAAGATCAGTGTACCCATGTTTGGCAAATTACAATAATAACTCTAACCACATAAGACAACTGACTTAATTGGGGATAACCTCTGTTTTCGAGCCATTAAATGTTTACCCTTTGCCCAAACAACACTAGTCTAAGATTTGATAAATCCTCTATCAGAGTCCCTAAGATTTTGTTGATTCACAAAATCTACTCATTAAATATGAGGCACTGCCTTCTAATTATCATAGGAACCAATACCTCTTGATTTCTAATTTTCAATCACAATATTAGCTGAATTTAAAATTTAAAAGGTATTAAAAAACCAGATAAGCATAAAACTAGGTATTTCATCAATAGTGATCGGAGACTACCTTTGTTAACAATGCACTTTAGTTATGTATGCATTGCAAAGTGAAAAAACATTACAGGAACTTTCGAACTTCTGCAACATAGACTGGGGGAAAACATTGGGATCTACGTAGGAGAAATAATCGATTTCCATCGTGGATTTGAAAAGTCAGGATCAATAAAAGATCTGATAAGGATTGTCAAGATCTGATTACATTGTAACATTAAATGCACTAGGATCACATTAGATTAACAGGCAAACAAGTTTCAACTGCACCTAGACCAACTTTAATGATACCAACAAGTCTTGCATGATACAAAAGCCAGAGAGATAGTTGTAGATGTCATGTGAATAAAGTTCCAGGTTCAAATCTTCCCTATAAAAAGGGCATCCAAGTCTTAAACCTCTACAACCCACATCCTAAAGATGAAAACTGTTGCATGTTTTCTAGTACTTTGCCTTTGGCTAGCTGCTCTCACCAACTTCTGTTTTGCTGATGACGAGCAGCTATCAGATCTAACTGTTGATTCTGCTTGGTTTGATAGTCAATCAAACCGTGAAGAACCATTGGCGGCACCATCCTTGGATAAGGAAAAAGAAGCTAAGCATAAACCACACAAGGCACCTGCACCAACTAGCCCAAAGGCACCAACACCTTCCTCACCTGGTCACAAGCATAAGCATAAACACCACAAGCACCGAAAGACGCCGACGTCTCCACCCAAGCCAGCACCGACACCATCACCGGCAATGACCCCACCCCAACACCCCTAGGGCCTATAACATCAACAGTGTCCATGCCACAGGCATCGACACCTGTTGTTAAAATGCTCCAACCTACTCCTATTATGAATAAATGATAAACTTTTTATCTGTTCCTATTCCCGTGTGTTCTCTAATTCTCTGCCATTGAAGAATCGGTCATATAAATTTACGAATATCTTCGAAAATAGGAATAATTGGCACTACAGGCAACGAAAATTTTGATGGCATTAACATTTTATTATAGATTTCTAGTTACCAAGTTTTAGCTCTCCTCGTAAATCATAAATCGTAATTGCCTCAACACAAATATACTCGAAGACATGCTCCATTAATTTCCCTTAGATTTCATTGTTTCGAGAACAGTTCGAAATAAAGACCTTCATTGAATATCGGCCAACTCCTTCTAATACGCACAACAACATCCCAGGTTTAGTTTCGTTGTCTTCATTATACTAGAATGAAGAAAGCATGGTACAATGCACAAAAATTGATTTGGGTCTCTAGGCCTGCCTTCTCTGATGCCTTTCGACATTGATTTGGGAGCATGGTTCTACAGCAAAACGTCCCTTTAGCTCCTCGGTTCTTGGAGGTCTAAGGGAGCCACTGTTTTAGTGGTATTCTAAGAGCAGCCACTTTGTGCATATATTGTCAAAGGTTAGGTCCGCCTCCAATCCTCCCATGCCCATACCCCCAATGATTGGGGAAGAGATGGGTTCTGTTATTGTTCTATAACATTATACTAGATGTCGACTTAATTGCCTGTTTTAGTTGCCGGTAAGATCACTACTACGAGGTTAAGGCCATCTACCCTAGCAGTTAAAGACTCCAAAACCTCATGTCCAATCCGTCTACTTCTCTATAAAAGAGCACCAAGGGACTCCCCCCACTTACGAGTCCTGTATCGTTTTCAAGGCTCCAACATAGCAAAGATGCATGTTACAATGTAGCTCCTTGGAATTATGTTTTTCATTTCTCCCAACCTTGCTGACTACGGTAGCACATGACATACCCAACCCTTTCTGTCATAGACACCAGTCGACTAACCTTATGAAGAATAGTCACTGACCATATCTCAAGGACGTATAAGACCACCTTTTTTTTTATTGGCGGGTATATAAGACCATTACTATGAAGAACTCCACAATGCACTTAGGTGTCAAAAGGTAGAGGATACTGGAACTTTCAGCCTCCAGCATACGTAATAAGCTAAGTACCATACTTTGAAGTCCAAAAAGGTAAAACGTCAATAATCATACATTACATTCAAATAACCATATAAATAAGTAAAAAAGAACATACTATCCGTCCATCAAAACTAATCTTTGAAGTTTGAATGTGTAGCTTTAAAAATTAGAAACATGATGAGGTAATACTAGGCGAATTGCAGTCTAATTGAAGGAAGCATCACAGAAAAAGAGTTGATTCAGTCAAAGGAAAGGCCAATGCAGTCGAAGAGGAGAAGTGCCAGCGGAAGATCCTATTCAACTATTAGGGCTTTTTATAAAACCTGTTATCTGGTGCTTTGGTCTCATTAAAAACGTTGATCTGGTGCGTTGGATATCAATTAGAGGTAGATACACTTAAAAATGGACAGCTCTGATTAAATTCACAAATTTCTTAGAGTTAATGGTTAAGCACACTTCATGCGCCTTAGGCTTAGGCCAAAAGCACGCACTTTTTGCGCTTCACCTGCGCTTCGCCACCCACGCTACGCTTCTACACATTTAAGCCCCATACCCGCGCCTCGTCCGCTTCGTGCTTAATCACGCTTCTTAAATCACTGCTCGAAACCAATTGGCAATGATTAGAGGGGCCGCTCGGAATCATATACTAGTTTGTGGAGCTTATAATTAATCAATGTGGGACAAGCTCTTAAAATCACCAGCACATGGAGAGGTAAACAAAGGATCCATAAAATTGGGAGCACAACGAAACAAAGTGCACTTATGGCACAAACAACGTGGCAAACAATAAGAGAGTCTTGGCCAAAACCCTCCAAAGCCTAGTTCTAATACCGTGTTAAAACATCAAACTCACAACCAACTTGCAATGAGTGGAGAGGCCATCCAGGCTCATACACTAGTTTTTGGAGGTTATAATTAACCATTGTGGGACAAGCTCTAACAAATATAATACTCATAATAGTAACAATTTTCCTTGTTGATAACAGCCATATCCTTTATTGTTTGATTTTTGAAGAGCTAAGCTTGAGACATTAAGCTATATGGGTTTTCATCAAATATAGGATCCGTTCACAAAAAACTCAATGACCATTTCAAAGGTTAGGCCTTCTGCAGAACCTTTAAATTCCAGGAGAATATCACTCTGATACGACTTCACTTTAGAAAATCAAAAAATACTTGACATGACCAAATTGAATGTTGGTCCTCTATAAGAATTAATTTCGATTCTAGAATAAAATAAATGAAAGCTACTTTTCTTGTCAACTAACATGCCATATTCTATTTCACATAGAAAATTCAAGAAATACATGCAATTATTAATTCAAGAAGTCTAAGCCTATCAGTTTTCACTTAGATATTTTGAAATGATATCAAGAGCTAGGCTTTGGAGGCTATTGGACAAAACTCTCTAGCTATTATATTCCCTGTTTTCTGCCATAAAGGCAATTTGTTTCGTTGTGATTCATGAGATATCGATGCCTAGTTTTCCTCTCCACGTCCAAGTGAGGTTTGCATGCGCAGAGTGAGTGCTAGACCCATGTCTATATACAATCATAACAAGCAGTGCATATCAGACTGTTGAGGATATATCTAATGTTATTATTCATCCCAAACAGAGGGTACTGTTTAGATCGGTGGGCAAACACAGGGCTAGCCTGAGACATTAAGATATCGATTTGCATCTGTTCAAGAAAAACTCAATGACCAACCCAAAGGTTAGGCCTTCTGCAAAACCTTTAAATTCTAGGAGGATATCACCATAATACAACATCACTTCAAAAAATTGAAATAATTCTTTACATAAACTAAATTGAATGATGTTCAAGTTTCGATTCTAGATGTAAACTAATTCTATTTCACATAAAAAAAAAATCAAGAAGTGTTAGCTTGTCCCACATTGGTTAATTATAACCTCCAAATCTAGTTTATGAGCCTGGCGGACTTTCCACTCATTGCTAATTGATTTTGAGTTGGATGTTTTGACATGGAAGCAGAGCTAGACTTTCGGAGGCTTTTGAACAAGACTCTCTTGATTTGTTGCCCTGTGTTGTATGTGCCATAAGTGCATCTTGTTTCGTTACGATCCCAATGTGAACCGTGTATACGGGCGGTTCAAGGGACATAACATTTAACACAGCTTTTGACACAAAATGTAATCATAGCCCCCAAGCTAATAATCGGAGCCATTCAATTTGTTTAAATAAGGTTTTAAGAGTTTTTGTAAAAAATCAACTCGTTCTGATGTTGGTAAGGACTTGATCAATTCATTTAGTTTTTTCCTGTCAGGTTTAGGGACAAATACTGATCCAGCCCTTACTGCATAGGAGTTAATTTTTTATGGAAACTCTTGAAAACATGTTTTAAACAAATTGAATGGCTCCGATCATTTACGTGGGACTCCAAAATGGGTATATCAAACTACACATACTTATTTTTTCCATCCCTATCATGTTCCTATCTCTATACTTGTTTCCTGTCCTAAGTCCGTATATGTGTGCTTCTTAGAGGTCACGACTACCAAGTCCGGAAAAAAGTACGAAAAAATGTTTCAAGGTTCGACAAAGTCTTCAAAATGAAGATCAGCGTACCCATGGGTGGAAAATTACAATAATAACTATAACCACTAGTCTAAGATTTGATAATAAATGGGGATAATCTTGTTTTCTACCCATTAAATGTTTACCCTTGTCACAATTGCCCAAACAACACTAGTCTAAGATTTGATAAATCCTGTATGAGAGTCCCTTAAACTTTGTTGATTCACAAAATCAACACATTAAAGACACTGCCTTCTAATTATCATACGAACCAATACCTCTTGATTTCTAATTTTCAATCACAATATTTAGCAGAATTTAAAATTTGAACGTATTAAAAAACCAGATAAGCATAAAACTATGAACTTCATCAATAGTGATCGACGACTACTTTTGTTAAAAATGCACTTTAGTTATGTAATTGCAGAGTGAAAAAAACGGTACGAAAACTTTTGATCTTACGCATCCTAGACTGGGGGAAAGCATTGGGATCTACGAAGGAGAAATAATCGATTTCCACTATGGATTTGAAATGTTAGGATCAGTAAAAAATCTATTAAGGATTGTCATGATCTGATTACATTGTAACATTAAATGCACTAGGATCACATTAGGTTAACAGGCAAATAAGTTTCAAATGCACCTACACCAATTTTAATGATACCAACAAGTCTTGCATGGTACAAAAGCCAAAGAGATAGTTGTAGATGTCATGTGAATTAAGTTCCAGGTTCAAATCTTCCCTATAAAAAGGGCATCCAAGTCTTAAACCTCTACAACCCACATCCTAAAGATGAAAACTGTTGCATGTTTTCTAGTACTTTGCCTTTGGCTAGCTGCTCTCACCAACTTCTGTTTTGCTGATGACGAGCAGCTATCAGATCTAACTGTTGATTCTGCTTGGTTTGATAGTCAATCAAACCGTGAAGAACCATTGGCGGCACCATCCTTGGATAAGGAAAAAGAAGCTAAGCATAAACCACACAAGGCACCTGCACCAACTAGCCCAGAGGCACCAACACCTTCCTCACCTGGTCACAAGCATAAGCATAAACACCACAAGCACCGAAAGACGCCGACGTCTCCACCCAAGCCAGCACCGACACCATCACCGGCAATGACCCCACCCCAACACCCCTAGGGCCTATAACACCATCAGTGTCCATGCCACAGGCATCGACACCCGTTGTTAAAATGCTCCAACCCTCCTTACTTTCTTAAAGCGTCTCAAGTAATAAGAGCTACTCTTGAAATACCATACTCCTGTTATGAATAAATGATAAACTTTTTATCTTTTCCTATTCCCATGTGTTCTCTAATTCTCTGCCATTGAAGAATCGGTCATATAAATTTACAAATATCTTCGAAAATAGGAATAATTGGCACTACAGGCAACGAAAATTTTGATGGCATTAATATTTTATTATAGATTTCTAGTTACCAAGTTTTAGCTCTCCTCGTAAATCGTAAATCATAATTGCCTCAACACAAATATACTCGAAGACATGCTCCATAAATTTCCCTAGATTTCGTTGTTTTGAGAACAGTTCGAAATAAAGACCTTCATTGAATATCGGCCAACTCTTTCTAATACGCACAACAGCATCCGATGTTTAGTTTTGTTGTCCTCATTATACTAGAATGAAGAAAGCATGGTACTGTGCATAGAAATTGATTTGGGTCTCTAGGCGACTAGGCCTGCCCTCTCTGATGGCTTTCGACTTTGATTTGGGAGCATGGTACTGCAGCAAAACGTCCCTTTAGCTCCTCGGTTCTTGGAGGTCTAAGGGGGCCACTGTTTCAATGGTATTCTAACAGCAGCCACTTTGTGCATATATTGCCAAAGGTTAGGTCCGTCTCCAATCATCCCCTGCCCATACCCCCAATGATTGGAGAAGAGATGGGTTCTGTTACATTAGACTAGATGTTGACTTAATTGCCCGTTTTAGTTGCCGATAAGATCACTACTAAGACGTTAAGGCCATCTACCCTAGCAGTTAAAAACTCCAAAACCTCATGTCCAATCCGTCTACTTCTCTATAAAAGAGCACCAAGGGACTACCCCCACTTACGAGTCCTGTATCGTTTTCAAGGCTCCAACATAGCAAAGATGCATGTTGAATACCTGACAGTCTTGCTCCTTGGAATTATGTTTTTCATTTCTCCCACCCTTGCTGACTACGGTAGCACATATGACATACCCAACCCTTTCCGTCATAGACACCGGTGGACTAACCTTATCAAGAATAGTCACTGACCATATCTCAAAGACATATAAGACATTTTTTTTTTTTATCGGCGGGTATAAGACCGTTGCTACGAAGAACTCCACAATGCACTTAGGCGTCAAATGGTAGAGGATACTGGAACTTTCGGCCTAAGCATACGTAATAAGCTAAGTATGATATTTTGAAGTCCAAAAAGGTAAAACGTCAATAATCATACATTAAATTCAAATAACCATATAAATAAGTAAAAAAGAACATACTATACATCCATCAAAACTAATCTTTGAAGTTTGAATGTGTAGCTTTAAAAATTAGAAACATGATGAGGTAATACTAGGCTAATTGCAGTCTAAATGAAGGAAGCATCGCAGAAAAAGAGTTGATTCAGTCAAAGGAAAGGCCAGTGCAGTCGAAGAGGAGAAGAAGTTCCAGTGGAAGATCCTATTCAACTATTAGGGCTTTTTATAAAACCTATTATCTGGTGCATTGGTCTCATTAAAAACTTTGATCTCATGCGTTGGATATCAATTAGAGGTAGATACACTTAAAAAAATGTACAACCCTGATTAAATTCACAAATTTCTTACAGTTAATGGTTAAGCATACTTCATGCGCCTTAGGCTTAGGCTTTGTCCCGAAGCACGCACTTTTCGCGCTTCACCTACACTTCGCCACCCGCGCTACGCTTCTACACATTTAAGCGCCATACCCGCACCTCGTCCTCTTCGCGCTTAAGCACACTTCTTAAATCACTGCTCGAAACCAATTGGCAATGATTAGAGGGGCCGCTCGGACTCATATACTAGTTTGTGGAGCTTATAATTAATCAATGTTGGACAAGCTCTTACAATCCCCAACACGTGGAGAGGTAAACAAAAGATCCATAAAATTGGGAGCACAATGAAACAAAGTGCACTTATGGCACAAACAACGTGGCAAACAATAAGAGAGTCTTGGCCAAAACCCTCCAAAGCCTAGCTCTAATACCGTGTTAAAACATCAAACTCATAACCAACTTGCAATGAGTGGAGAGGCCATCAAGGCTTATATACTAGTTTTTGGAGGTTATAATTAACCATTGTGGGACAAGCTCTAACAAACATAATACTCATAATAGTAACAATTTTCCTTGTTGATAACAGCCATATCCTTTATTGTTTGATTTTTGAAGAGCTAAGCTTGAGACATTAAGCTATGGGTTTTCATCAAATATAGGGTCCCGTTCACAAAAAACTCAATGACCATTTCAAAGGTTAGGCCTTCTGCAGAACCTTTAAATTCCAGGAGGATATCACTCTGATATGACTTCACTTTGGAAAATCTAAAAATTCTTGACATGACAAAATTGAATGTTGGTCCTCTATAAGAATTAATTTCAATTCTAGATTAAAAATAAATGAAAGCTACTTTTCTTGTCAACTAACATGCCATATTCTATTTCACATAGAAAATTCAAGAAGTACATGCAATTATTAATTCAAGAAGTCTTAGCCTATCAGTTTTCACTTAGATGTTTTGACATGATATCAAAAGCTAGGCTTTGGAGGCTATTGGACAAAACTCTCTAGCTATTATATTCCCTGTTTTCTGCCATAAAGGCAATTTGTTTCGTTGTGATTCATGAGATATCGATGCCGGCGATACTACATCATCATTGACGCATGATATCACTATCCAATGTAACGTTCCAGGTTTTCATAGCCAACCCCCTATGCAGATCTAGTGGTTAGAGTTCACTATCCTAGATGTAGTCTTATTGTTGGATGTTGATACCACTTGTCAATGACGATGCAGTATTACTAGCTAGTAGCTAGTATCACTATTGTAATGGAGTTTTTCTCCAATAGTGGGCCCACTTTAATCATTAGACCTCATCATTTGGTAGAACCTAACCAGAATATCATTCATGCGAAAAATTAAACTAATCGGATAACCATAGCCATTTAATTGCATAAAATTCAAACGTTTACAGTTTATCATCACAAATAAAACTCCGTCCATCTTTTGGAAGACGATTGTGATCGAATCACAGGGCTAGATTCATCTAATTAGCTTGTTGAGGATTTTTTTTACATAAACGGCCTACTTCGTATTGACCCGTGTTGAAGATACATTACCTTAACCTTGGCTTTTAGAGTTAACCAAACCGTGCTTAAAATAAGATAATCCTTGAACTTAATTGCACATCTCGAATAAGGTCTAGGTTTTGAATACTGAGTACATGGAGTCGGGGTTTTAGCAAGGTAAAAGGGCAAACCCAGTACCCGAGGCTCCTGCCATTGCAGGGTCTGGGGAAGGGTTGAAGTACGCAGCCAGGGTTAAGTCCAATAATTGACCCTTGGAGGTCATCAGATCAGTTTTGGACACATCGCGAAAAATATGGGACATTCCTGCTTTTCCAATTTAATTGTGTTAGAATAATAGTGTTCTGATGTTATTAATGTTTAGTTGCAAGGGTAGTATTGTCTTTTCATGTAATAGGGTTTACTTAGGGTTTCTATGTTTTCCTATATAATGCTGTGAGCCGTCCGCCGGGCACACATCTATTCTGCGACAAACCACAAAATCTACATAGTAGTTGTACGCCTCAAACTTCGGCGACCCTCCTGTTCTTCCCTCTTCTCCTCTATCTGGTTTCAGTTCCTCCAATCTGTTACAGCTTTTTTCATATTTTTTTTTTCTTTCATAATTTCGTTTTTAACTTTCATTTTTTGTCTAGGGTTTGTTAAATTTTTTTTTATTAATTAGGGATCGTAAAAGTCTTGTTGCTTTTTAGCTGGATCTCGTGTTTATCCAGTCTATAGGGTTTTACACTTTAGTCATTCATGGTTATTTCATTATAGTTTGGTCTCTGAACTTTGCAGTATTTGTTTTGGTCCCTGCTTTTGTAGCAGTGTGATAGTTTGGTTCCTGTTTTTGTAGCAGTGTGACAGTTCGGTCCCTTGTGGATATTTATCGGCTTTTGGTGAAATTATGGGCGAGTGTTTGTCTCGTTGTTTGGTAGTTAAATCCCCATTTGTTGTGCCATTGGCACCTTGTCTTGTTGTGATCCTTGTTGGATCCGTAGATGTGATCCGTGTTGGATCCTTTGTTTATCTCTCCTCGTGCGATTTGGGGTTCGCACGTGAGGGGGAGTATTGGACCTTGTCTCATATTTCTCCATTAGCAATTTCGTTCGTTGTTCCACTGCATTTGTTCCGGTACCAAAGTATTAATGATCTTCATTTTGGATTGGATCGATGTTGCATTACCACGTGAATTTGGCTTTGCTTTTTGGATTGTTTCAGTCGAAGATATGGAGACTCGGAGCATCTCATTTTCATCTTGACAAACTCACGATGCTCTCCGTGTTCGCATCATGTGTTTGAGGGGGAGTGTTAGAATAATAGTGTTCTGATGTTATTAATGTTTAGTTGCAAGGGTAGTATTGTCTTTTCATGTAATAGGGTTTACTTAGGGTTTCTATGTTTTCCTATATAATGATGTACTCGCCTCTTGTAACATAATACTCTGAATAATAAAATTTCTCTATTTCTAGTCTCACTACAAATTGTATCAACCTTAGGTAAGGGAAATGTCAGCACACATGTATCTCTAGTTAGACACAAGTGGGCACACGATATAGGTCCATTATAATTTTCAAAACTTACATTTGGACTTAAATTATCGTGTTTAAAGAATAAAAGGTAAAAATCACCACAGATACATATATGTAGACAAATACACAATATAAGTTTCGACATATATATATACCTATTTTTTGTCATCCCCCGTCAGTTAGTATTTATATTTTTTTTCAAAATTGGTGTCCCATACGTGTTTCTTTTCCTAAGTCCGCATATGTGCTCCTTAGAGCCCACGACACAATGGTCAAAAAAAATTACCAAAGAAATAGTTCAAGGTTGGACAAAACACTTCAAAACTAAGATCACAATACCTATGTTCGGAAAATTACAATAATAACTCTAACCACAAATCACAACTGACTTGGATGGGGATAATCTTTGTTTTCTAGGTATTAAATTTTTCTCTCTCCTCACAATTGCACAAACAACGCTAGCCTAAGATGGGGATGAGATTAATCCTCTACCGGATTCTCATAGATTTTAAATCTACGAATCAAAAAACTTCATTAACTATCTTCATTAAATACGGGGCATTGCCTTCGAATTATACATGGAACCAATACCTCTTTATTACTAGAGTTCGATCACAATATTTAGCTGAATATAAAAAATTCGTAGTCATCAAAAAACCCCATAAGCATTATAATAGAGTTTGTGAGCATTAGTCATTGAGGACTACTTAGATTAACAATGCGCTTTCAATTATTTATGTAGCAGGGTTCAAAAACAGTACTGGAACTTTTAATTTTAAGCATTCTAGACTGGGGGAAAACATTAGGAACTAAAGATATAGAATCTAAAAAATTCGATAGGGATTGTCAAGATTTAATTACGTTGTAATATTAAATGAACAAGTTTGACCTGCACCTGAACCAATTTCAATATCAAATCTTGTGGGATCCACCATCATGGCCAAGAACTCTTGTAGATGTGTCATGTAAATAAAGTTAGAGGTTCACATGCTCCCTATAAAAAGGGCATCAAAGTCTTAACCCTCCATAACCCACATCCTAAAGATGAAAAGTACTGTTGCATGTGTCTTTCCTTTGGCTAGCTGCTCTCACCAACCTCTCTTTTGCCGATGACGAGCAGCTATCAGATCTAACTGCTGATTCTGCTTGGTTTGATAGTCAATCAAACCATAAAGAACCATCAGCGGCACCATCCAACCATGAAGAACCATCAACGGCACCATCCTTGGATGAGGAACCAGAAGCTAAGCATAATTCGAAGGGCCACAAACATAAACAACACAAGGCACCTGCACCAACACCAACAAGCCCAGAGGCACCAACACCTTCCTCACCTGGTCACAAACATAAACACCACAAGCACTGAAAGACACCGACGTCCCCACCCGAGCCAGCACCGACACCATCACCAGTAATGACCCCACCCCAACACCCCTAGGGCCCATAACACCAATAGTGTCCATGCCAGAGGCATCGCCACCCGTTGTTAAAATGCTCCAACCCTCCTTACTTTCTTAAAGCGTTTCTAGTAATAAGAGCTACTCTTGAAATAACATACTCCTGTTATGAATAAATGATAACCTTTTTTCTTTTCCTATTCCCATATGTTCTCTAATTCTCTTCCATTCAAGAATCCGTCAACCGTAATAACATTTTATGAATATCTCCGGAAATAGGAATAATTGGCTCTACAAGTGAAGAAATTTTTGATGGCATTAACATTTTATTGTAGATTTCTAGTTCCCAAAGTTTTAGCTCTCCTTGTAAATCGTAATTGCCTCAACACAAATATACTCAAAGACATGCTCCATCAATTCCCCTTAGATTTCGTTGTTTCGAGAATAGTTAGAAATAAAGACCTTCATTGAATCGGCCACCTCCTTCTAATGCGCACAACAGCATCTCACGTTTAGTACATAAATTTTCATTATCATGTAGTTTAAAAAACTATTGCTTTAGCTATTAAAAAAGAATAAGGTCACGGAAAAGGTCATTGATCAGATATTAAGGCTATGAAGCACGGATACGGATAAGGATACGGACACAAAAAAAAATTAAAATTAAAAAAAGGGGGACATGTACACTGCCGTGGACATGGCAAATATAGCTGCACATATATGTATATATTTTTATGCATACTTGCATTGTAAAATCAAAAATGCAAACACTACTACACTAACCATAATCCACCAAAAGTCAGCAACCAATGGAAACAGAATTAATTCCTACTTAATAATATAAACACACATATGGATGCTAGCACATAAGCGGTAATATACTTACATAATATATATATATATGTATGTATATGTATATAGATGCTTGCATATATCATCATATTATGTATGCAAATATGTATGTATATGTGTGTATATGTGTGTATGTATGCATGCATATGCTGCTACGAATATGTCCAACACCATCCACCTTGGCATCATATGGCAGAGGATATTGGAACTTAGGTCCTATAGCTACGGAACTTGCCCACACAACCTGCTGCTATAGCTAAACCCACATCATATGGTACGGGAAAAATTGTTTTCAATATAATGAAATCACAAAAGCACAGTAGTGTTGTGCCCAAAGGGATCGAAACCAACAAACACAAACACACCAAACACAGATACACGAAGTATTTACGTGGTTTCCCAAACTCGGGTACTCCACGGAGGTAAACCGGAGCAATTGTTCAGACAATGGAAGCTTTACAGAGAGGTCTCTCACCCCACCACACTCTCACAGTATCTCCCACATTGCTGCTACAACTGATCCTCACTGGTATCTCTATTTCCAGATGCAAACTACACAAGGCCTAAGCTATAGCCATGGCTCAATGCATTATTAGAGACAAAATTAGTACGGTGGATGGGAATGGATAGCACCAAGCTGTCCACTTGTTTGGACACTCCATGTGTGAGGCAAACCCATGTGTAAGGCAAACCCATGTGTAATTGATGAAGAGGGGAGCCACCATGCCCCAAAGTCAACACATAGAACCTTTGAATTAGAACTTATGTCCCAATTTTAATTGCCAAAAAAGATCATTACTAAGACGCTGAGGCCATCTAGACTAATACATAGACAGATCCAAACATTTGATGATGTTTGAATCAGTTGAATCTTCTATAAAGAAGCACCAAGGAACTCCAATCACTTATAAGTTATAAGTCACTTATAGTTTGCAAGGTTTGTCAATTGGGGTGATGTATTCATTACTCCCTCCCTAACTGACTAGAGATTACCGTAGCGCATACCCGACGCAGTCAAACCAGTCGCAAACCCCAACTAATAAAACCCCCATGAAGATAACTCATTGACCATACCTCACTGATGGGTAAGACCGCCACTAAAAACATCACCACCACCTCGGCGTCATTTGGTAAGTATACTGAAACTCTGGGCCTACAGCTACAAAACTCGCCCAAAACAACCTGATGCACCACCATCTAGGGTTCGTTTGTGGGAAAAAAAATAAAAACAAAATCTCTAAGATAAAAGTGTATGAAGGAGACTATTTGGTGGAAATAAGAGCTACAGCTCAGAGGTTGTATCCCAACTTCATGAATGAAAAAGAGGTCTTCTATATTAATAGCTAATTCCATTGGTCCCCATTCCCCTCATCGTTTGAGTTCCCAAGTGGTAGGGCTGAGACATTAAGCATGGTTTTGCATCAAATATAGCATTCGCTTAGGCCTTATGCGAAAACCTTTAACTACAGGCTGGATATCACTTTCATATGGCATCACTTCAAAAAATTCAAAAATGCATTCCATATCACCAAATTGATTGATGGTTCCTCTACATGCTGAAATTTTGTTTGTACTTGTAAACAAAAAGAAAACAGAACCTAAGGCTCCAAGTTGCCTGAAACATGGATGTAAAATCTGAAAACCACCTTGTGCTCGATATAGGCTTTTCTTAGCAATTTACATAAACATGCATAATTATGTTTCTCATACAAACTTCAAAGTTCACCAGGAATCTATTTGTGTTGCTATGTATTGAAAACATAACATGTGTTGAATGAAACAGTTAAAATATTACACGAAAAAGGATCAATAGCAACGCCATTGCGGTACTCAAGTTATACCATGATAGCACATAGAGCCTACCGTATGATCTGGCATTGTTCATCGAGTGGAGGTTTCACCTATCTTCCTTTCTGGTCACTGCATGATTCTCCTTAGCTCCTCCTGATAACAACCCCAAGAACGCGAGTCGTCATCAAACCTAAGCAATTAATGTCAAGGTTACTAATGTTAACTTGCAGAATGATAAGTTTTAGGCGAATGAGGTATCATTAGGTACAGTATACATCAACATACTATGAAGCACAGATGCTTCCAGATACTCCTCCGATACTTGCAAATACATATCACAAAAGTATGATTTTCTGTAGTTTTATTTCAGATACTCCTCCGATACTTGCAATTACAGATGAGTTCGGCCTAGATTAATGATCTTTTTTCCTTTTTTTTTGCGATGCGCACAAAATAAAATAACTACAATTAGTCCTAGTACTCCATTATAGCATGAAAACACAGGCGAAAAGTACTAAAAAGACAAGAAAAGCAACCACGAATAAGCATCTCAAAAAAGTACATGTTATCAAATCTCAACGCTTCTTTCACAACACAATACACAACGATTCAAGAATCGCACCATTAATTCAAGATAACTATGGCATGCACAACAACTCGCGATATCTGAAAATCCCAATAGAATACCTGATCACTAGTATTTGTCTTCTTCCAGCAGTCAAGACTTGAGGGTTCTGCAAATTATTTGAAAGAAGAATATAATTATTTGCATATTTTGGAAAGCAGTATATATGACGACTAGGGCTATGATGGAACTTAGAGAGAGAGAGTGACCGTTGGGGAGAGTGAGAGAGTGAGAGAGCACGTTGCGCCGTAGTCCGTAGGGCACGAAAACCTCTAACCGTATTTAAGGCTCTGTTTGGAATATAAAGGAAAAGAAAGGAAAGGAAAATAAGAAGAAATAAAGAGAAAAAATTTACAATTCACTGTACTTGAAATCTTTATTTTATTCTCTTTTTCTCTTCTAACCAAACAATAGGAGAGAAAAAATTTTAATTTTCCTTTCTTTTCACTAAGTTCCAAACAGAGCCTAAGGATTTTAAGTTGTGTTTGGTCTTTCTACTCCAAAAGTAATAAAATACAAAAAGTGTTTGGCACGTTAGAAATTTTGGGTTAGTGTTTGCCGATGGGCTTTAGCCCTGTTGGTATTTTCTGTCCTTCTCCCTGTGAGAAGTCAGGATTCGAGCTCTATCGTAGGCATTTGGAATTCAAAATTATGGATAAATTCTGAAATCCCTTGTAGACTAATCTACCAACTCTTAATTAACTCCCGTTGATGTAGAGTACAATATTGCCAAAAAAAAAAAAACTTCTCAGGAGTAACCCAAGGCCAATTCTATTCCCAACCCCGGATCCATTTCTTAAATGGGAGGAGAGTAGAGTGTTCCATTAGTTGGTTTTTCATTGAGGAAGAGATGAGAAAAGGAGTACGGGAGTGATTCGTATTTCGTAGTGTGGGAGGAGGGACGAAGATAAACGGTTTATGGTCAAAGAAGGAAGGAGATGAAGGAGTGGGTTGTTAAAGGAGTAGTTTTTTAGGTGAGTGGGTTGTATATAGTAATTGTAGGGATAAAATTGTCATTCTACATGAGGATATTTTTGTCCTAAAATTTAGGCTTAAATACTTAAATGGTCCTTACAAAATAGAGTCGGTTTCAATTTCGTCCTTGTAAAATTTTTTGTTTCAATTTTGTCCTTCCAGTTTGTGACTCATTTCAATGTCACCCTTGCCGTCAACTAGTGGATGGAATTCGCCTACGTGGATAACGGGAGGGTTAACAGTACGTTTCTCATCAAAAACCCTTAGACGGGTTATCATCCGTCCATGAAGGCGTCAACACTGGTTTCTCGCCGCGCTTGCAAACCCGATCTTCGATTGCTTGCACTGCTATTTGATGAAGAGGTAGCCATTATTGAGGTCGATGATGCATCTGCAAAGTGATGGAGAGGGTTTTTGGTAAGGTTGATGATGGTGTTTGGGAATCGCATTTAGGGCTTCAAACGGGGAAGAACTAATTTGGGGGAAACCCTATTGCTCTGATTTTGGGGGGGAAAGAACGTGAGTAATATTGGGGGAAGAGAGGTGGGGCTAGGTAGGTGTGCTGGTGCTGAAAAGGGTCCCACAAAAGGCTTCCGTTATCCACGTAGGTGAATTCCATCCACTGGTTGACGGCAAGGATGACATTGAAATGAGTCACAAGCTGGAAGGACGAAATTAAAACAAAAAAATTTACAAGGACGAAATTGAAACTGACTCTATTTTGTAAGGACCATTTAAGTATTTAAACCTAAAATTTATTAGTTTTTCTAATGGGTTGTAATTGGTAATTGTGAGTTGCAAATAAAATGGGGGCGACTATTCGCAACCCCGTATTTTCTCCCATAGCCCGTTAAAAATTTCCGAAGATTATATTTCGGTAACTACATGTCGAAAATATGTTCAACCTTCGGTAAACAACTGCCGAACATACATTTCGGTAAATAGCTGTTGAAAACAAGATTATATTTCGGTAACTTCGTGTCGGAAATGCACAAGAAACATATATTTTGGTAATTGGATGCTGAAAATGTATCTCAATTTCGGTAACTAACTGTCGAAACATATTTCGGTAGTTGAAAATTTTTAATGGGCTAAGGGAGAAAATACGGGGCTGCGAATAGTCGCACCCAATAAAATTGTCCGTAACTCAATGCTCGGTAAAAAAAAAAAAAATGTCACAAATGTGCCCAAGTCAGAGAGAATTTGCGTAAGGTAAAAATTGATCTTTGAACATAATTCTCTTTTCAATACACGTAAAAAAAAACGAAAAAGAAAAGAACTTTGTCTCTTTTGTACACTCTTTCACAATTTCTATTTCACTCAATCTTTTCATTCCTTTTCATGTTTTCTATCCTCTTTGAACGCAAGTAACGAGACAGAACACTTCAAATTCCGTACTCTATAAATTGGTATATGAACACCATTTCCAGCTTAAATAAGATATCTTTTGCTGGTTCTAATTCTCATTCTTGAGAAATTAATCAGTTCAACCTATATCCGGCGACGATCCCACCCGCTCCCACTTCTGATTCTCCAGATTCAACCATTGGGCAGTTTCGTCCAAGAATCGTAACACGCACTTGTCCCTGCATCTCCTCGTATCCAGCACGTCCCCGTTGGTACCTAATTTGTAACCTATTAACAGGATGGTCCATTTTTGGAAGCCAAGAAAGCAGAACAACCCATCATGTTCGTTCTTCGGCGGACGCACATCAACCGTAACCGTTTCCCCCCGGTTGACATTCACTTTGAAATCGCGACGTTCGTTGGAGTTTTCCCCTCTCCATTGTCTCCAACACGCAATGGCATTATCTCTTACCACACTTCTGTTTTCAATGACCAGAGGCATGGCTACTACTGTAACATTAATGCAAAAGATGTATAACAAGCATGACAGTAACGATCCGGCCGCGATTAGCCGGGCCGGGCCTCCCCTTTCTCCCGTTATTTTGGTTTTCAGGTGGAGCCAGACACCATGTTATGAGAGTATAATTTTTGTTGGATTGGTATTCTTGAAGCACTAATAACTGATGACTAAAGTGAATGGAAAATTAATGTTCAAAGTAACGTAACATTGTAGGAACCAGGGGCCTGCTATGTCTTGAGGCACTGTCTCAAGCCTCAGAACGTAATCCAAACCACTCGTTCTGTAGAGCTTGACTGACGTGTAAAACAACCATGTAAAAAAATTAAGTCGAAAACTCAGTGAGCAAAAAACACGTTCATACAAAGCTATTATTATTGTTCAAAAAATCAGGCTTGAAAACGTTATTCATTCATGAGGTTACCAATATTTGATCGACTTGATTTTCTGTGGAGTTGTTCTACGTGTCGAGCTATATGAAGTGAACGGTTCAGGATACATTCACTCTTCATAATTTCCAGCATCTACATGGCAAGATCAATGGAAGGATATGTGTTAAATTCTGAATTCATCACTGAATTTAGGCTTATTAGTTTGTGCAATGTCATTTACAAGTTAATTTCTGAACTTCTAGTAGGCTTAAACATGTTCTCCCTTGTGTGTGTATATTCTGAATCTCAAGAGCAAGACTTGGGGTAGCGTAGGTCATGTGGCTCTTAAGCTTGACATGAGCAAAGCATATGCTAGAGTCGAGTGGATCCTTTTGGGATAAATTGGTACTTGCCATGGGTTTTAATACCAGATGGGAGAACAAAATTGAGGAAGGAGAGTTTTTGAGAGTCTCTCTCTCTCCAACCTAAAGAGAGAGGTTAGAGAGAGAGTTCCCAAGTCCGACCCCGAGTTTTTTTTTTTTATGAAAGTACCATAGTTTTCTAAACTATTCTTTGTTTTCAAACTATTTGTAAAAATTATCGTTGTTTTAAACTTCTCAGGTTTAAGAGGAGAGGACTGTCACATGACTCACATCCAATATGAGAAGTATTGTTAGACACGCTGGCACCACTGCTATGGTGGACAATGACACGTTGGATGGAATCCCATACGACTTCTCAGGTTGAGAATGAAAAGTGAATTAACTTCTAAGAACTCTAAAACAACGGTAATTTTATACTCCGTAAATAGTTTGAAAACAACGGTAGAACGCTGAATAGTTTAGATCTGTAGCTTGATCCATGAAAAAGGAAAATGAAAAAGATCCGCATCGTACTCTGTTATCCTTTACTGTGAGCAATATGGTAATCGTCCAGAGAGGGTGATTCGTCACCCCTCTCCCCTTAATCTGTTTTTTCCATGGTTGGAAACTTTTTTTTTTTTTTTTTTGCCAAAGATTGGGACAGTTTCCATTGATAGAAAAAAGAAAACACATACATCAGGGATGGCTTTCATCTCCTTGGAGAGAAGGCAAAAATTCATATTTATCACACATCACCAGAACTGTCCAGTCCCTTTTTGGGAACCGGAGAGTATCCGATTCCTATTTCGGGACAGCACACAATGGGATGTCATCAAGCCACCGGCGGCGCACCATGTGCTTTGTCAGCTTAGTAGTGTCCTAGAGGATATCAGATATTGTTTCAATTTTAGAGAAGTGGAGTAACAACTGATGCGTACTGCTGTTAATTGAGTACTCCATCACCTAGCAAAGAATGCTTGGTTTGTTTTTAGCATTGACGTATCGATGGAAGTGGCTCCCAAGTCTATATGCCCGCCCTTGTTGCAAACATTTGTAAGCAATGAAGTTGGTGCTGATTTACCTAACAAACCAGCAAAAGGAGGGAAAGTACCAACCTTTATTTGAATATTCACAACTGTGATATGCTCAACATTTATTTCAGAACTGGTACCCAAAAAGGAGACCAGAATAATAAGATATCATTCTCCAATGGGATAAACATTCTTCTTAGCAATAGATTCAATTAAAATTAGGAGGGTGACGGCGACGAATCCTTAGATACCCAAACTTCCCGGCACCTGGAGACGAACCTTCGAAAAGAAATGGCATGTAGCCAGTGGCACCTTTGTATCTCTGCTGAATCTGTGCATATTCAAAACGCAAAGAGGCCATTACGTCCCACAAGATATGTACTAACGAATACGAATAACAAAGCTCGCTCACAAAGTAGTGCTCCAATTGTTGCAAATTGAACTAAAAGACACTTATAGAGATTACGGCAATGTCTGGCAAGGGATGAAGAATAAAAACACCCACCCAATAAATCGACACCTACTATGAGGTACACGGCGCTCTTGGGTGGAGATAGGAATGAATGAGAAAAATTTATCCATGGTTGTGAAGGTGTTTTGCAAAACTGCAACACTAAGCTTTAGAAAAGAACTACTAACTTTATCTATGGATTCAGTACTTATTTTTCCTACTAGCTCTTTGACGTTGATACTTATTTACTCCTTCACATTGCTCTAATTCTATATCACCAACCAGGTCTACCAAATCTCTTTATAGTCTCCTCACATTTTTTTCGACTTCTCATTCTCCTAGCCTCGAGAAAGACATGTTTAATAGGATTCCAAAGTACTGTGGTGAATTGCCTTCAATATACGAAAAGCCATCAGGTTGATGATAAATTTGTATCTATTTTATCATTTAACATATTTTTACTAATTCAACCTCAAACTTTTGATTACGAGATACAAAAAAAATACCGCGAATGAGGGGCATCACCGTGAAGGGTACTCGCGAGTTAGGGCAAAGGTATCTGGGCAGTTGAGGTAGAAAAATCCAAGCTACGGTTACCAAGTAGTGTGTATGAATGAGATTGCTTGCCACTGGTCTAAATTGAATGGCACTAATTTATAGAAAGCAATAATTAGAGTTTCGTAGATACCAGAGAATATATGTGCATACCGATGCTCTGGACTATCAATGAAAGAAGCATGGTAATGTGCACATAAATTGAATTGGATATCTAGGCTTGCCCTCTCTGATGCCATTTGGCTTTGATTTGGGGGCATGGTTCCACAACAAAACAGGTATAGGGAGGCCACTGTTTCAGTGGTATCTTGAGAGCAGCCACTTTGTGCATATTGCCAAAGGTTAAGTCTGTCTCTAATCCTCCCCCGCCCATACCCCCAATGACTGGGGACTACATGGGTTCTGTTGTTGTTGTTGTAGATACCAGAGAATGCCTTTTCTTTATAGCAATTGGTTCTATAGACTATTTAGATATCCAGCAATATGGATAAAGCTATGGTACACACGGTGTGTACCATATTGATGTGATATACTTCTTCTTTTTTCGTTTAGTACAAGTATTTTGATTCATGTTACGTTTTTTCCTGGTGAAGTTGCGAATAAGAATGTAACGTAAAAAAGTGAACTTATGCATATTTATGTAAGTACAAATTTTATGGTTATTTACGAATTTTATAGTTCATGTGTGTGTTATCCATTTGTTATCGTTCGATTAGTAAAACATGTTTTCGGTTAATTTGTTACGACTTTTACTGGCATTTGTCACGTATTATTCTGGTCAATTACGAATGAGTGTGTGGTACACAACTAAATGTTAGGAATTATTGACTAGTTACAAAAATATTTGAAGGTAATCAGAAATCATTTTTTTTAGGCTACACAAAGTTTGGCTAAAGTTTACCATAGGCCTTTCATATAGCCCTACAAGAGACTATTTATAAACTGTACTAAATATAGCATCAGGTATAATGTATTTCACCTCAGAGTTAACCTTGTGAAGGAAGCTTTCCTAATACATCGACTAAAACCACACCTTTCTGATTAATTAATTAATTTATTTGAGCAAACACCTTTCTGGGGTTACACATGCATGAAATAACTAAAAATATGTTTTCAGACCAATAACCTTCAGTAAAGCATGTAAAACATCTGATAGAATAACATGTCTTGACAAATTCTTTTTGAGTAAAATGTGTAAACTTACCTCGAGAATCTGTTGGCTGCTCCGAAGACAATTCCTGCCAATGACACAAACTGTCCCACCGGATCCACCACCAGTGATCTTTGCTCCATATAAAGTTCCGTCTTCAGTGTTGGACTTTTTCTTGTGCTGCATTTGCTGTACTAATTGGACAAGCCTGTCTGTCCCATCCGAGCCAAGTCCACAAGCACTGTAACTGTAGTGACACTGCAGACCAAAGTAGTGCATCAACAACAACAGCTACCATCAATATTGGCTTCATGTTTTAGGTTCCTTTTGAAAATTTCAACCACAAAAACTGTTCTGTAGTCCCAAAAGCATGATTGTAGAACTTGGTTGTGAATGGATAAATGCAGGTTAAAAGATTTTTGATGCAGAGCTGCCACTAACATCCACTCGGGAGACACAAAATGCATTCTCATTTTGGGATACAAAGTTAATCAAGGCTTTGATCCAAAACTGTGAATGATAATAACTGTAAAAATTTCATCCACGAAAGATGCACACAGGGGCGGAGGTATTAAGGGGCCCGGTGCCCCCCCCCCCAACTTCAAAACAAAAACAAAAATTCCCTTTTACTTTTGAACAAATAAAACAAACTCTCCCTTTTGCTTCCATCGTTTTTAGGACTTATGAACTCCTCGGCGACTCCTGTAGCTTTTCGTGTAGTTCTTTGATTGAATCGGCTTGAAATTGCTCAATTGAATGTTTGATTTCAGCAGAAAAGTGATTGTATACATAGAAAGGGAAATTGCGATGCTTTATTTTAGAGTCAGTCAATCCGAGATGATTTTTGAGATTTGAAAACATGTCGGTTTCACTTTGATAGATTATTAAACTACTTTTGTTTTATTTTGATGGATAATCAATCTTGAAAAATATTTTTTGGCTTATCCTTTGACTATGAATGCAAGTATATTGGTAGTTTTTTCTTTTACTTATTTAGTAAGTAAAATTTTTTCCGCAATGGACCCCCCAGGATTCTTAATCCTAGCTCCGCCACTGGATGCACATAACTGGGTTTCAGACGACACACCCTATGACACGTTCAAATACAGTGCTTCTCATGAACTTAAGGGACCTACTAGTTATGTGTTTCAGACGATACACCCTACGACATGTTCAAAACACAGTGCTTCTCATGAACTTAAGGAACCTCCTAAGTACTAACATATTTGTTGGACTTCATAGCAGAATAATTTGATAAGAAATGTAACAAGCGTCAGCCTAAGTAGTTAAATACTTGAAGAGTACCTGGTACAACAATTCTCCAAGAGCAGTTAGTTGCTCATCTGACGCAGCAGAAGTTAATAGAGCTTTAAAGGCCTACACAACAAATATCATATGATATGTAAGCCACATCAGTTTCAAAAAGTTCAAACTCAAAATGCAATACCTAGAAGTGAGGATGATGGATAGGGAAAATAGCAAGGAAGACTAGAGTTATTTTATGCATTTATATGGTTCTCATTTAGCAATGATGCACAGGAAGTTGAGAGCACTTATACATTTTGGTAATTATGAGGAGACTCATTTGTGATGGTTAGAACCACAGAATGCTCCTCCAGCTATGAATTATGCAGAGTGGAAGTATTAGGTGGATCACAGGACTGCAGGCTTGCAATGAATAATTTGATATCCATGACCATGATATATGCTATGAGTATTTGACCAATCATTTCTGGTTACATGGCGAGAAGTGATTTCCCTTTTTAAAAGGTTAATTATGAGAAGGGACCCTTATGAGAAACATTACCCTCCTTGTGATTGGTGGAAATTGTGTAGGGTTCACGGAATATTTTTGGTAATAATGATAATGAGTTAGTTTGTGGTAGGACCCACACAATTTCCACCAATCACAAGGAGGGTAATGTTCACTCTCCTTTAAAATTATTCTCATTAATTATCAGCAATCACAATTTGCACAAACGTAATGCTGACCAACATAAGGAAATCGCACACTGACTCCTAGAATTAGATTTGCTGTCCAAAAGCGTAATTTCTGAAGAAATGGACTCAACAATGTCTATCAACCAACCTACTATATTAGTTATCATGTGTGAGTATGTGACCGTGCTTTGCACGTGGACATCTAAATAGACAAATATACAAAGAATGGTATCACAATAGCAAACATGTGGGAGCAAAAACATTGCAATCCAAATCCACAAACTCTTTGAATCACAGATCTGATACAAACCTTGCTAGATCATCAGTATATCCAAAACATTAAGTTGTTATGAAATTGGTCCAATTAGATTGGGATCACCTACTGGAGCATCCGTGTGGCATGCAAGTAAATAACTAAATACATAGAAAGATTTCATTTTTGCTTAATGCAAACATATGGATTCAACTCTGAAAACATATAGGAGATTGTATGTCAACTAGACGAAATAATTTTTAACATTAACGAATATTAAGTATGTGCAAAATACCAAATATAAATTGGACTTAGTTTCTTAATAATCTGATAGTGGTTAGTGGTTCACAAAAAGAGGTTCTAAAGCTGATTCGTCCCCCTCGGGAGGGGATTCCTGCAATTAAGCCCAGAAACAAAAGTATAACAACATTTATGTTTATGAACTTTAAGGAAATAAGCTCCAACGGTATATAATGATAGAAAACTTTTATGTCACACATTATATAATGTTGCCTATGGGCAAGGAAAGAGAGGAAAATGACTCAAAAGGATAAAGCAAGATGTTAGGTTTTGCTACATCTTCTGATACATCTTGTTGAAAAATTCTTTCACCACTACATATTTCAGAACAAATAGCATTTATGGTCCGGTTGTGGACACAACACTGTCCCTTCTCACCAAAAACAAGAAACAAGTAATGTATAGATTCATAGTGTTAAATGAAATTGAAATAAACACGTTTGTAAATTAAAAAATTTGAATTTCCTTCTTGCTTTATTTATTGGAATTTGTTGGGCAATAGTTTGTCCTGACACTCTTTTCAAGTGAACAAGGATAGATAGAGCAATAACTCCCACGATGTAGATTCAATGGCCCAAGCCAACCATCAAAAAAAGTGCCCAACATAGAATTACAAACCTTGACTCTGAAAGTCTCGTAAATAGGATGTCTTGCAGCTGCTCTAACTCCATAAGTGCGCTTTTTGTCAATGATTGTGACTGGATCACTATGATCAGAATATTGGTCCAAAAAGGCCTCACCAAGAATAGAATCTGGAAGCATTTTAAAGTAAAGAGCTGCATATCTGCAACATACAAAAAGCAAAGAACAATAGAATTCAAATACCATATTTAACTTTAGATCGTTGAGAAAAATCTTTCGATTTAGATAAATTTTAAAACAGAGATTACAAGCGGAAATGAAAGGGATTACAAGCGGAAATGAAAGGGAGTTAATAAATAAACAAATAGGAAAGGTGAAGTTATTGAGATTGGTATGGGTGAGTCGAATGACAAAGGAATAGCAAATCCTATTCTACTAGTTGTAAGTGTAAAATAAGCATTTGAGTGAGAATAGGAAAGATAGAAGTTCTAATCAGTTCCTGCAACTCAATGAATACATTGGGAACAAATGATTCTATTTGCTCCTCCAACTAGATTTAAACATTCTATTGGATTACACACACACACACAGAGTACCTAGCGTAATTGTTTATTTGCTCATCACATTTGATGTTTTTGTATTTCACGAGGTTATAACTGTATTGCTAGATCTTTATCCATTGAACCATATGTCTTTAACAGTTAACTAAACACAATTTGCAAAATATAATATGTTTGTCTACAAAATCCAGAGCTGCACACACAACGTGTGGCTCCGGTAGCTAGCTACCCATATACATATGCATTTCGCCCTCACTGGGTACCATGATACGGAAGGACTTGGGCTTACTAAGTCTAAGTGAAGAGGTAGCCCTAGACAGAGCTCAATGGAAAAACAGGATTCATATAGCCGACCCCAATTGATTGGGACACAAGGCTCGGTTCCGTGTGTGTGCATGTATATATATATATGTAGAGAGAGATGAAATGGGAAGTTTCACTCATGGAGAGTGAGTCCCCCAATGCTAGGGGTACTAGATAATGGGGCCCACGCATGGTGCCTGCAACTCAGAATTATGTAGTTAGAGAAATGTGGAGAATAACGTAATTCTTAGCAATAAAATTATAGCATCAACAAATTTCAAGCATTGAAAAAAAAAAAACACCAACACCTAGTATGATGAGCATAGAAAGAATCTCTCTCTCTCTCTCTCTCTCTCTCTCTCTCTATATATATATATATATATTGCAATAGAATATTCCAGTCTAGTTCAAGGAACAAAATGGAATCATCGGTTGATTACAAAGAGTCTGCATTGTCATTGACATTATTCTGACTCTTCGTTGCCATCCCCATTATCTTTAGTGGATGTTCCAAATGAATCAAAAAACAGGCTTTGAAAGAAAATGATTTCTACGGGTTGAGGTAATTTAATAACTGTAACTAGAGGGAAGACAAGATTAAACCGACTCCCAAATGTTGGGCCCCCTTTCTTTGAAGTCCAACTGCCACAAAACATGACGATGAGTAACTGACAAGGTTATCATTAAACATGCGCGTCTCAGAAGGCTAACTCTAGCTGCTATTGTTTACTTCCTATCACAAGAAGAAATAATCAAATGTTTGAAGGCATTCCAATACCTCCTTCCTTTATCATTGGTCAAATAAAATTACAAGTCAGGATCAAAACTTCTCAAAGCAGGAATCTCAAAGTTTTCAGATTGTCTTCTTTGCTTAGCAAAAATTGGTTGATTCCTGGCTGTATAGTTTCTCAATATGCTGATTTCTTTGTTATCTTGTATACGTTGTTTGTCTTTGTTTTGGTTGTAATTTGAGGGGTTCCCTCTTGGCAGTTGTTCTTCCTAATATAGATCTAAGTTACTGGAAAAAAGCATGCACATACTAAGTCTGTTAAAAACGAAGATGCAACTTTATGTTGTGATACTATTTTATAATTTTGTTTAATATCAAATAAGAAGAAGCAATGCATATTTTTGCTTCATTAGGTCCTTTTGGAATGAAAAAGTTCGAATGGCCTCAGCAAACTTGGCTTCACCAAAACGAGTCTTTCTTTATTATATTGGTGCAAATATACGTTTTTGATAACATGGAACAGAGAGAGAGGATGTCCCAAGAGTTAAAGATGTGTTTAGCGGTATCCTAACAGTTTTCGTTTTCATTATGAGGTATTTTGGTCACAACACATATCAGGAAAAAAAGTAAGAAAAATTCTTGGGCACCCCATTTGAATGCATGTAGATCAATGGTGATGCCGCTTGGAATATGGATTCCATTGCTTTCTAGCTAACCAAACATGGGAATGGGTACTCCAAACGAAATAACCATTTCATTCTGGCATTCGGTCAAATGAATGAAACAATGTCCAAAAGATTAACATTTTGACCTGTGAGGTGACAGATTGCACAAGTAGTCTAATGAAGCCTCTGCTTGGAGTAGTTCAACAGCACCCTCTTCCAATTCTTCAGTGTTTCCGTTTGCACTAGAAGATGATTGGGTAAGCAGTGCACAAGCACCAGACTTTATCATCTTTTGACCCATAAACGCCCCAACTCTTACAGAACCATAGTCTGCACCACCAATGCTGCAAAAAAAAAAAATCCAATTATCACCGTTGTTGAGGGTATAAATCAGAAAATAAGAGAAGAAAAGTAAGCTGGTTAACCATTTTCCTCTTTCTGTGGAGCAGGAAAGGGGATAACACATGCATTGAGAAGTACATTATATTCATTCAAAACATAGAGCAGAAAATAAGTTTGGATATGACGAATATTGTGATACCCCTCAGCTTTTGTACGGTGGCATTGTTAATGACCTATTGGACCTCTGCTCCCAAGCAAACTATAGAGGAGGAACTCTTGTAGAAGGCAGTTATTTTCTTAATAAAGGTCCAAAACTAATGCAGTGTGAGCCTTCAAGATCATAAAAAAAGAAATACTCCGTACAAAGACCATAATGAAACGGAAATAAAAGAAAAGATAGATTCTCAATGTGCCTGTGAATAATGGTTATTATTCAAGGTTGATCCATGCGGGCCACTAGTTAGTCATAAAAGTTTTGTCTAAAAGAAGAAGAATAGCACAACAAAAAGAATGGAGAAGCATGGAAGCTTTGCTGAAGAAAATTGGGATCCAAAGAGGACAAATAATTAGTAATTTTCAGAGGTAAAATCCTTTCAATTATCAACAATAAACCAGCATAAAGGAAATACTAATGTTGTAAAAGAATTAAAAATAAGTAAAGCATCAATGAAATTATTTGTGATCACTCCTCAAATACACCAACTTAGGTACCTGTGTCGTATTCCAGAATCAATTCCCCAAAATCGTATATGATTAGGAATGTCCACAAGCCCTATTACCTCAGCAGGCTGCATAGGTAGCAAGCAAAAGTTTGGCCAGAGTCCTCTCATCAAAATAACTTCAGTAGACCTGTTCTGAGATTAGCAATGACACGTACCTGACAAATCATAGCAAGAAGTTTGTTGGCTTCACCACACGCTGAAGCCATCTGGTCCATCACACCACACGGAGCTCCAACTATATGATTCTCTACCTATGAAATAACTTGTTAACTTAGAAATGAACTTTGCAGATGAATTGTTAGAAATGATACATGGGGGGAAAAGTGAACAAAATTGATCCACCTTTTGGCACAGTAAGGCAAGCTCCCTGGGGCTGATGTCCAATCCTTCAAAGAGTATATGAAAGTACCACTCAATTAGTTCTCTAGTTCAATCATTTGTGAATCTGTAAGCTCATATACAACACACCCTCTATTTTAGAGTGAAAATGCCCCCCAAGTTCAAAGCTCTTCATATTGTCATAACTACCTTTGCAACCCCAAAAGGAACAAAATGAAATTGCAGAACATGAAATAACAATCAAGTAGCTAACCAAACAAAGCAATCTAATATCAAAGAATTTAAAGTGATGTAGTGGAACTATTGTAATCACCATGAGCAGCAGCAATAGCAGACATGCTAGCAACCTCCACAGAAGCGGAAGAAGATACACCTTTTCCTTCTGGGACAGCTGAAGAAACCTGGAAGTTCACAGGAAAAAAAAAGTATGCTAAATTATCAATGGTACATCCTCACTAAAAATTTGACGATTCCGTCTATGAAAATAGCAAGCGATATTTATCTCATATGAAGGCTTGAAATGTTATCTGAAATGACAATTAAACTTTGCACTAGACTAGTGACACTCTCAAATTGGTGTAGTATATAAAAGTATCCTTTCCTCAATTAGGCAGGAAGCCTGGAACATGGAAGCCATAACGAACACTTGGCACCTAAAAAGATTGGGATACATGTCCCAAACTTCACATTGTAGACTATTTATAAACTAAATGGAACATTGGCATCGTACATAAATTTTGTAGCTTTACTACCATAAAATGAGTAAAGTGTCATTTCTAAGACTCATGTTATCTACAGAATTTTATTCGGCTAAATGGATCTAGAATCATAGAAACTATGATCCCTTGTTTCCGGAGTCTGTATACAATCTAGTTAAAGTTTGAGGGTTCCGGCCAATATATAAGCGCACCCCTTACCCGAGTGCATTGTTAAATTGTAAGGGTTTTTTTGGTTATGTATCTTTTACATAGGGGTATATTTGTACTTGCACCTTTGTCCATATATATACAAAGTGTGAGAGAGAGAAACCTAATTTTGGTGGCTCTCCTTTTTCCCCAAAGTTCACATGGTATCAAAGCATATACCTGGGAACTCCTGCCTTTTTCCTCATCGCCGATCGACCTCAGGGATGTCACCGGACGGCAACTGACCTCCGGCGACCTTCTCTGACCCCGAAGATCTCTACACGACGCCGTACAGCTCGGAGCTCCTCCTCCGACCTCAGATCTGGCGTTCTGACCCACTTCCGACATTAGCCATACTCACCGAAGCCTCGCCGGCCCTTTTCTGATGTCATCTGGTCTCACTAGTGCCTCACCGGACCTCCGACAGCCCTTTCAAGGTCGACCCAGTTCGACCCAAGCCTCGTCCATCACTGACGAGGTTGACCCAGCCTCCGACGAGGTTGACCCAACCTTTCCGATCTCCGACCACCACCGCCGGACCTCCGGCGACTCTGTTTGCTGATGTTTTTGGACTGGGTCAGCTTTTTTTCCAGGTATTTCGGCTCCTGCTTGAGGTTTTGAACTGTTTGGGCTCTGGGTCAGTGTATCTTGACCTATTTGAAGTTATTGGAGCCTTTGCTAGGGTTACCTCATCTCCTATTCAGCATCTGATCTGGTAGCTGAGTTTTGACCACCAACTTGTGGGTTTTGTATCTTTTAATTGTTTCTGTTGATATGTCAGGGGATCCCAAACCTACTTCCGCTGGTGTAAAGGATGACTTGAGTCGTGTGGGACTCTGGATAACTCTCCCCTTGATATTTGTCAGATTAAGTTGGATGGTACCAACTATTTGCTTTGGTCTCGCTCTTTTACCTTGGCCATTACAGCTTGTGGCATGTCGAAATTCATTGCAGGCCCTATTACACAACCAACAGATGCTGGACCAGAGCTAGAGATTTGGAAGTCACAGAATGCTTTAGCTATGACATGGTTATTTAACTCTATGTTACCTACTATTCGTCATACCTTCTTGCTCCTGGACACTCCATATACGATTTGGACTACTGTGGCACAAAACTATTCCCGAAAGGGTAATGATGCTCAAGCCTTTGAGTCAAGGAAGAAACTTAGGGAATTAGATCAACACAATCGGTCCCTTGCTGAGTATTATGCTGAGTTACGTGGAGTGTGGCAAGAGCTTGATTACTATCGGGCTTTTCAAGCTGTTTGCGCTGCTAATGCTACTACATTCCACCAGATGGTGGAGAAGGAGCGCATCTATGATTTTCTTGCTGGCCTTGACATAGAATATGATCCAACCGAGTGCAGGTGCTCAGCCGGGTTCCTTTTCCTACTCTGGGAGAGGCCTATGCGTGTGTTCAACAAGAGGAGAGTAGAAGGAGTGCGATGGTCCATCCTTCTATTCCGGATCGCTCTGCCTTGATTGCTATTCCTCCTCCACAGAATGGTAAGTCTTCCCAGGGTCAGCTTGGTGATAAAAGTGATTTTGTTGATAAAGAATTGCTCCGCTGTGACTATTGCAATAAAACCAGGCATACGAGAGAATTTTGTTGGAAGTTACATGGCCGTCCTTCTAGCGGGAAAGGCAATGGGAAAGGCAGTGGGAAAGGTAGTGGGAAAGGTGGTGGTCCTATGTGTTCTCATGCCCATGTTTTGGAGTCTACTGGTGACTTGTTGTCTGATCCTATTGGCACTCATTTGCAAGCTCCCATGCCCGGTCCTTCCCACAGTGGTGGTTCTCTTTCTCAGGGGGAGTTACAGACTCTCAGGCGCCTAATGGCTAAAAGCTTGATTCTCCATCTGCCACAGCTTCTGCTTCCACTACATCCTCTTACTTTGCTCACACAGGTATCCCAGCTAGTGCATCTATTGCTTCTTCCTCTCTTCCTTGGATAATAGATTCAGGTGCCACCGATCATATGACAGGTTGTTCATCCTTTTTTGACTCCTACTCTACATGTTCTGGTAAGGATAAAGTTAGAGTCGCTGATGGTTCCCTATCTGCTATTTCAGGGAAAGGTTCCATCCGCTATTCTCCAACCATTTCTCTTTCTTCAGTTCTCCATGTTCCAAATTTTTCGACTAACCTTCTTTCTGTTAGTAGTCTTACCCACTCATTGAATTGCTCAGTGACTTTTTTTCCTACACATTGTGTCTTTCAGGAGCTGGATACGGGGAGAATGATTGGCAGTGGTAAAGCTCATGGTGGTCTATATTTTTTGGAGTCTGCACCTCGTCCATCTTTTACACCCTTGTCATTGGGTCAAGCTCTTGCAACAGATACGAGTTCAGCTCTTCCTTTATTGCATTAGTGGCATCGTAGATTAGGTCACCCATCTTTTGGGATTTTAGAAAAACTTTTTCCTACTCTAACTAAGCAATGTAGTAGGAGTCAGTTTTTTTGTGAAGCGTGTGAGCTGGCTAAACACAAACGCTCCTTTTATGCTCCTGTTAATCAAAGAAGTGATTCTCCTTTTACGATTGTTCATTCTGATGTTTGGGGTCCTTCCCCGGTTACTTCTATTTCTGGTTATCGATGGTTTGTCACTTTTATTGACTGTTATTCTCGTGTCACTTGGGTGTATTTACTTCGGTCTAAAAATGAAGTGTTTTCATGCTTTAAATCTTTTCATCAGATGGTTCGTACTCAATTTGACACCAACATTAAAATCCTTTGTAGTGATAATGGGACTGAGTACCTTGATGGGCAATTTCGGGCATATCTTAGTGAGTATGGCATTCTTTTCCAAACAACTTGTGTTGGCACTCCACAGCAGAATGGGGTTGCTGAACGTAAAAATCGTCATTTTGCTGAGGTAGCCCGTTCCCTCTTGTTCACCATGAATGTCCCTAAATTTTATTGGGGCGAAGCTGTTCTTACTGCAGCTTATCTTATCAATCGCATGCCTTCCAGTGTTCTTCACTTTAAAATTCCTCGTGTTTCTTCCTCGTAGTTCTTCGGTTTCTTCCCTTCCACCTAAAGTTTTTGGTTGTGTGTGTTTTGTCCATGCTCCTAAACATCCTGGTGGCAAGTTAGATCCTAAGGCTCGTAAATGCGTTTTCCTTGGCTATTCCCCTACCCAGAAGGGATATAAATGCTATGACCCTCACTCCCGTAAACATTTTGTTTCTATGGATGTCACCTTTTGGGAAACAACTCCTTTTTACCTCTCTCCACTACATCTCTTCAGGGGGAGAATCATATAGAGAAAGAGATGTTGACATCCCATACTCAGGAGTCATGGTCTTACTTCCCAAGACCTTGTTATGGTGAGGGGGAGAAGGAAAACTCTAGGGAAGAACCCATATCTGAAGCAAGAGCAGAATATGACATGAGTGGCCAAGATGTTGACGATGGTAGAGATGGTAGACTTTACCCGCATAGGTTGCCTAACTTGCAAAAGTTTTCTCGACGGAAAAAGGGACAACCGGCCTGTGCGATACCACCTTGCCAATCACTATCACCTACTCCAGTTTCAAGTCCAGTTTCTGAGTCTTTGGCTGACTCATCTGGTAATGAACCATCCCTTCTTGTTTCTGATAATCTTGATGCTCCTATTGCTCATAGAAAAGGAGTTAGACAGTGTACTCAACATCTCATCTCACAGTTTGTTTCATATGATTGTTTATCTCCTTCGTATCGTGCATTTGTTTCCTCTTTCTCTTCCATATCTATCCCACATAGTTGGAAGGAAGCATTCATAATACCTAAGTGGAAAGAAGCTATGGTAGAGGAGATGATGGCTTTGAAAAAGAATGGCACTTGGGAACTAGTGTCTCCTCCGGAGGGAAAGAAATCAGTGGGTTGTAAATGGGTGTTCACAGTGAAATATAAGGCAGATGGGACAGTTGAGAGGTACAAGGCGAGACTTGTTGCCAAGGGCTACACTCAAACATACGGAATTGACTATGAAGAAACCTTTGCTCCGGTAGCAAAGATGAACTCTATTCGAACCTTACTCTCTTGTGCTGCTATTTTGAATTGGCCTCTACAACAATTCGATGTTAAAAATGCATTTCTTCATGGTGATTTAGAAGAAGAAGTGTACATGGATATACCACCAGGTTTCTCTTCCTTTGCAACCGAAGGGAAGGTGTGTAGATTGAGAAAGGCCCTCTATGGATTGAAGTAGTCGCCGAGAGCTTGGTTTGACAGATTTCTTAAAACAATGTTGAGATTTGGTTACCGCCAGAGTCAGGCAGATCATACTATGTTCATCAAGGGAGGTAATGGCAAAATTGCTATCCTCATTGTCTATGCGGATGACATAATTATGACTGGCAATGATGCAGAAGAAATACTCCATCTTAAGGCTCGTCTTGCTCAAGAGTTTGAGATTAAGGACTTGGGGTCATTAAGATACTTTCTTGGGATGGAGGTGGCAAGATCTGATAAAGGTATCTTTGTCTCTCAAATGAAGTATATTCTTGATCTCTTGGATGAAACGGGGATGTTAGGGTGCAAACCTGCAGACTCACCTATTGAGGCTAATCATAATCTCAGTGGAGCTATTGGGGAGCATACAGATAAGGAAAGATATCAGAGGATTGTAGGCCACCTGATATACTTATCTCACACTAGACCAGATATTACATATGCCGTTGGAGTTGTCAGCCAATTTATGCATGAGCCACGTACAGTGCATCAGTCTATCGTATTTTGAGATATCTCAAATCAGCTCCAGGTAAAGGAATTTTGTTTTCCAATCATGGTCACTTGAGGTTGGAAGCATTTACTGATGCAGATTGGGTTGGTTCAGTGGATGATAGGCGCTCCACTTCTGGCTACTACACCTTTTTTAGTGGGAATTTGGTTACTTGGCACAGTAAGAAGCAGTCAGTGGTAGCTAGATCTAGTGCAGAAGCTGAATATAGGGCTATGGCTCACGGTGTGTGTGAGCTTTTGTGGCTCCAAACCCTGTTGAAGGATTTGGGACTCTTTGACGATGGTCCTATGAAACTTTATTGTGACAACAAAGCAGCTATAAATATTGCTCATAATCCTATGCAGCATGACAGAACGAAGCATATCGAGATTGATAGGCATTTCATCAAGGAAAAGTTGAGCAAGGGTTTGATATGTATGCCGTTTGTAAGGTCTGAGGACCAGTTAGCTGATATATTTAAGAAAGGGCTTAGTAATAAGATTTTTCATCCCACTGTGTTCAAGTTGGGCTTGATAGATATCTTTGCACCAACTTGAGGGGGAGTGTTAAATTGTAAGGGGTTTTTTTGTTATGTATCTTTTACATAGGGGTATATTTGTACTTGTACCTTTGTCCATATATATACAAAGTGTGAGAGAGAGAAACCTAATTTTGGTGGCTCTCCTTTTTCCCCAAAGTTCACATGCATAACATTGGGTGGAGGTGAATCAAAATCCCCATCAAGTATCACATGTATGGAAACAACATATCTTCCTCTGAATTCAATTCGTTTCCTAGTTTTGGGATGCATGAGGATGACCTGCAAGCATTGTATAAGCCGAGAGTTGGAACCTGTCCAATTTAGAAAGAGAAGGGTGTCCTTGGTTGTTTGTGCAAGTGAACGTTGCTCCATAGATCCTTTTTCAATCATCTCTAAATTAAGGGTGCTAATGTGACTTTAACATCATGCTTAACATTGGTAAATATGCAAGGTATACATAATTAAACTGCTAGATTGTCAACAGAAATGGATGTTGATGCCTAAAAGATTTCCTAGCATTAGGCACAGTTAAGTTCGGTATACTTTCTGAAAAGGGAGAGACATGTACCAGCATGCTGATACTATTCTCGAAGCGCATGCCTAGTTCTGTCATTAAAACCAGAATTGCACCTGCAACATATGCTGCCCATCTAAAGTTGGAACCAGATAAGTAGAGGATATGAAGTATGATATATTTGAAAAATAAAAAGCAAGAAAGTAACCCACCTCTGCGATGGATCTCGGGCAAAATATTCTTTTGCTTTCTGAAAAGATATTGGCTGCCCTCCATCCATAAAATCTGTTAAATCCATGTCAAATGTTGGACCACGATTGCTTAACTCTGAACCATATGACACCTGATTTGCCAAAATATAAGATGAAGTAAGAGATCAACTAGAAGCAACAAGCAACAGAATTAGCTAATACACATACATTCCATGCAAATATTGTTCGTTTGAGCAGCTTTTCAGCTGTCTCCGAGAATCTTAAGGTCCCTTATTATGTGATTTCCTAGTTATAATTTGAGAATGATAATGCAGCTCCCCAAACGAATGAAAAGAATCTTATGTTACATGGGACTTGGGCATGAGTACCAGGTGCAAGAGTATGTCTATGTGCCTCACACCGTAAAAAAAAAAATCCCAGGCATCTAGATACGCATGCAAAAGTTATCTTGGTAGACAGACATAACTGTAACATTCAAATACATCCCATAGAGTACAACAATATCACAAGAATGCTATTCCCGGGGATATGCTTGAAATTAAATGAGATTCAATAAAATGGGACTTCTATCCAAGTATCCACTAAAGAAGCCACAAACTGTTGTACACAATCAAATATGATCTTTTTCTTCCAAGGCCTTCAGATATTCAACAGACAACTATCTGATTCCGATATGGAGTTGGAATGGTACCCCATATACCTTTACTGCATGCTTTTAAATTGTGCTATCGAGATATAGGACAGTAACAGATAAGGTGTAACGGTATCTAGAATAAAGAGGGGTAGGCATTGGAACCAGCTTTAGCGGACGTGAATGTTTTAAGCTCTAAAACTCAAAGATACTTTCGTTTGGACTAATTTATGCCTTGTTTGGATTCAAAGTTGGAAAAAAAATTCCAACTCAAAAAACACTCATCACCATACTTTCAATCATTACTCTCATTTTTCTCTCCACTTATTACCCCTATCTCTAATCATTACTCTCATTTCTCTCTCTATCTCTCTCCACTCATTACCCCTATCTCCAATTACTCTAATTTCTCTCTCTATCTCTCTCCACTCATTATCCATATCTCCAATTATTACTCTAATTTCTATCTCCACTCATTACCCCAAAAAACAAACCCAAAAAAACTCAAATTTGAATCTGAACAAGGCTCGTAAAATACTATTCCATGTGACATTAAATGGCCAGAAACATGCTATTCGAGTTTTACAAACATCAAAAAAGGTAACAGAAGAAAATTAAGTTATTTATTAGGCTTCTTCTGCCCAACGTACAAATCCACCATTGAAAAAGTGCATAATAGCTCACTGATCAAGCGCTCTTGCGCTAACCGCAGCCTACTTTGGCTTAACACTTGGTTACAAAATCTTTATGACACATAATGGTAGTGGAATGTTAATAAGTTAGGGATGGATGTATGGGTATCTTGATAACGGTAGTTACGCTAGCACATTAGCATGTTCGTAGGTGATATACATCAACAGGATTGCGAAAGTTCAAGAGGAGTCGAGAAACTTCTAAGCAATTTAGAGGAGACCAGAATTTTTTATGAAGGTTCTAGAGTATCCGAGAAAGTTATAACCGTTGAAACAAACCTCAAAGAACTTAGGGCGTTTTGGAGGATTCTAGATGTTCCAAAACATCTTGAAGAGTTGAAGAGAAATCTACCATATACTAGAGTAGTGGAGACAACTGTAGAAGATTTTGGAGAAGCATTCAATGCGTTTAATGTCCTCTTACATAATAGAATGTTTAAGTAAGAAGGTGGAGGAAGAATCTAGGAAGCTTTCCCACCCCATTGGAATGTTGACACATATACATGCTCTCAAATATTCTTGGGCAGGCATGGAAGCCTATAAACAGGAGAAGGCCACATTAGTTTAAGCAATTTGAGAAACCAAACATATCATTAGTCTTCCACTAATCGCTTTACTTGTACGCTATCTTCTCCTTTTCTCTATGTCAAGCTTTCCACTAACTGGATTTTGAGGTCCTGAAGTTGAACGCAGATATGTTTTTCTTGGAGACTGATCGGAGTGGACTCTGGAAAAATTTGTGGATCCAATGGTTGTGACCTCCGTATGACACTTTGCATATCCACCACATATTAAAATGTGTTGTGTTGTTAGGCATACTTGTTCTATGGGATTGAATCCTTGGTTCACAACTGGTCATGTATTTGGATTTGGGGCCTATTTAAGACATGATCTATTGAAGGTCTTCTGCATAAAGGTCATATATTGTGTCTATTACAAATCCAACATGGAAAACCAATGTAAGATGAGGTGTCCAAACACATTAGAAAGTGTACGCTGAGAAGCTTGAATGTTCCAGATATAGCGTTCTATTTATCGGGAGTAAAGTTTCTTCGGTGAGATGATAAACTAGATTGCTTTAGTGATGTAGAGGCATAAAAAATCCACTTCAAATTATTTGGTGCAACGTCACATCATGCTGACATGGGTGCCTTTTGGCGAACAGAAGAGTCCATCCAACATGAAGAATCATCACTACACATAGTGAGGTTTTTCCAGAGCAAGGGAAATCAAGCCCGGGCACGTGCGCTATACATAGCACCATGTGCAGGTGCACTGTAAAGAATAGAACCGACCAATGACGAGGCACGTGGAAGGTTGGGAGCTATGAAGCACGGATACTCTATTTTGGCCTCCGTATCACATATCGTATCCGTATCGGATACCGATACTCTCCGGATACGTATCTAATATGTTTTTTAAAGTATCCTACTTTTAGAATTATTTTTGGATATCCCGATACATTTCGGATACACACGGATATACTCCGGATACGTGTCCGATACGTTTTGGATACTCACGAGGGTAAATATGTTATTACTTAAAATATATGGGTTAAAATTGCAAGTAGGACTATATTTTTCTTTTTCCCCCACCAATCGACACCAGAAACACACCGACGATATCCTTTCTCTCGATAACCCTGTAAGTCTCTCATCTCCCTATCTCTCTCGTCTCTCATCTCTCTCTCGTTGTGTGTGTATGTAAATATATACATATATAACTACATAGATACAGTTATATATATAACTATACCTGAATATCTCTCTCTCAGCATGTGAAATGGTGAACTTGTGTAATGAAAAACTTTAATCATTAATGAAATTTTAGGAATTAAAAATTATGTATAATATATATTTTATTTACTTTTATATTCAATGTATCCCCCAACGTATCGTATCCTTCTTTTTGAAAAAATTACGTATCCGTGTATCCGTATCGTATCGTATCCGTATCCGTGCTTCTTAGGTTGGGAGCATCACAAGAGGGTGCGTAAAAGAGAAACACGTGGCAGCACAGTAGTGGATAACTAGAGAACCATTACAATAGGGAATAACAGATCTATTCACTTAAGTTGAAAAAGCTGCTTCATGGATATCTACCTAGGGAAGGTCGAAAGCATCCGCTAAATCACAAGAACGGCCAAAAAAGCGATTTCTCGATGGTTACCGAAACACGGGAGGGGAATAGTCACCGATCCGGACCTCAATCAACACTAGAAAAATCCCTTGGGCAAGAGTTCAAGGGCAAGTACCGCGTGAGGGTACGTAAGGCCGACCAAAGTTCTTGTGTCATGTTGCTCGGCAATGAAGCCAAACCAAACCAAACCGAGTCTTATGTCCCAATCACTTGGGATTGGCTACATGAATCATTTTCCTCTATTGAGCTCTGTCAAGGGCCACTTGTTCACACAAACCTACTATACTCATATCTTTGTGCACCACAGCATCTAATGTCAATTTAGGTCTACCCCTCCCCATAGCATTGCCACCCAAAGCTATCATATCCGCTCTCTTAACTACTGCATCTCCTGGTTTACGGTAGACATGCCCAAACCACCTTAGCCTATTTTTCCTCAATTTCTCTTCTCTATGGGTGCTACACCTACCATCTCACGAACCGTTTTATTTCTAATCCTGTCTCGTCTAGTCTTACCACACATCCACCTCAACATTCTCATGAAGCCAAGCAAATGTAATAACTGTATGAGTGTGGACCAAGTTATGCCAACCAATAAGGTGGGCGGCCAGGTCATTCTGGAATGTTCTGGAAAAAGTTCCTTACGTGATAAGGGCGGATCCCACGAATAGGGGAATAATATATTCTGCCATAATGGGCAAAGATTAAGTCATAATCTGGAACGAATTCCATATAGAAAAAGATTCCTAACGAGGTAGGGTTTCCTAAACGAATTAGGGTGCTTGGAGAGCAAGTTACGCGGAATCTATAAATTCGAGGTAAAACCTAGAAGCAAAGGTACGCTCTATGCAATTGTGATATTACTGTCGTCCTTACGAAGTTAGGGTTTTGAGTATATGTGATACTAACTTAGGCATCGGAGAGCCTTTGCCAACTAGAGGCAAAGGTGTACTCACCGGGTTTGTTTTCCAGGTAATGGGGTCCGACAAGATTGTCACGTGCAGCTTGATCTCGAAGAGTGTTGTGTTACCATAAGATGATTTTTCCCCTTACACTACATTCAATACTTTTCAACTAGTTGTCTTTTCAATGAAATAATCAAACATTAAAGAAAGAACAAAAATGAATTGTAGGACTAGAACTCACAATTTGCAGCACAGGTGTTGGGCCTTGTCTTTTTGCATTCTGCCGAGCCTGCGTATGTTTCCACAGCTTGTGTTTACTCGGATGGTTTGTTTGGACAGCTACGTGACAGGCCTCTCTGATAGGCATCTGCGATATATTTAACACAAAATTATAGAAAAAATGAAAGATAACAAAATGATGAAAGGATTTTTTTAATCAGCTCACAAACATCAGGATTGTTATGATTTATGTCCAATATGGTGAATGGCACGAAAGTATCACCCGTACCTAATATGACTCCATTGAGCAAGTTACAAATACAAATACGATAAAGCCAAAATTCATGAGTTTTCAATCATCAAGAACAACTTTAAATTTAGAGGAAAATGAGATGTCATAAACTAAAGAAAACAAGAATAGCAATAATGAAGAACTGCTTGTGAATTATCTGTTATCTTGGTGTTTGTTTATTAAAACATTCATTGGTTGAGGTTAACGACCCAACAATTGAGCTTTTATCTTTAGCACGTCTCTTGGGCTTTTTTCAATAACAAGCCACAAGGCCCACAACTAACAAGAGTCGTCTTTCTTGAGTTAATGAAACATTTCAGCATAGACACATGGAGAAAATTACCTTTCATGTTCTCACTTACAGAAGATGGAAGCATCTAGGCATTCATCATCATGAAAGCCAATGTAGCCCATGGAGCCATTGAGTTATGGAGAAAAAATCTAAAAATGGTCTTTAGAGATTGGCATTCAAGTTCTTTGGTTTTATGACTACAATACTACATATACGCCATCATGCTCGCAAACGTAGAGTAATTGAATATGATATTTTTCCTATAACTTCAAGGGGATTTGCGGTCAGGATTATATATCTCCCGTACGTGAAATTCCACAAAGTATGGAATACCATGGGGAATTGGTAATTTTAATCCCCTCACTATTAGGCTGACTTGATTACGCATCCCATGTGGTTTTTGACACCCGAATTACTTTTACACATATCCATTCACTATTAGATATGTCAAACACTAGGGCTTAAATGTTCCATTCGTAAGAATATTTAACTTCCGTGAATTGCACCCATAGCAACAATTATGTAGAAAGACCAAATCAAGGAACCTAGAAAATACAAGAAACTCACCTGTAAGACAAGGCTTCCAGAATAATCTGCTATTCCTCCAACAACATCCAATCTTCCTGGTGCTCTTGCCACGAAAATCTCTTCCTATATATGTTTAAAGCTCTTCAGTGAGACCTCTAAATAAATTAAAAAATTCATATAAAAATGATTTCGTATACCCTTCAAATTCATAAATAAGTATGCCAAACCAACAAATGAAGATCTAAAAAATCAAATAAGTGTGCATAATATCATGAATCCGCGAGAAGTCCACGACGATGGATGGATCTGCTATGGTTCAAAGTAGAAACGTGATGGCTGTAAAGCTTTAAGCATGCACGTCTAAACCAAAAGCGTGGTCTGTAAATCTTCCTAGAGATGCGACAACTATGGCCACCCAATCAGTTCTAGAGGTGGAGGAAGAGCCTAAAACAATGTGCATTCATGAGATGAGTAAAACCAGATTTCAAAACTTCATACAGCCGAAATAACTAAGCCAGTAGAACAAATGCCAACAGAGATTCGAAGATTCTTGGTTCAAGATAATGTTAGACTGAATCGTAGATAATGCAACATGTGTGCGTGTGTGTGTGCAATATAGTTCTTACTACTGCAACACCACCCTTGACTAATTATTATTACATAGCCGATCCAAATAGTATAGTTCTTACTACTGCAACACCACCCTTGACTAATTATTACTCCCTCCGTCCCATTTTCATTGTCCATTATTCCTTTTGTCACTATGTGTCTATTGCGTATATCTTTCAATCTATAATATTTTTCATGATTTTGACATCTTTGTATTATAGAACAAATTGAAATCTATCAAATAAGATCCATATTGCATATTTTTGGAGATTCACATTGGAAGATATAAGCGATTGAAAACTGACACGAACATCAAAAAAGGACAATGAAAATGGGACGGAGGGAGTATTACATAGTCTATCCAAATAGTATAGATAAATCAATATCCTAACATGAAATGAAAAAATGCCAAAGCTACTATAATACACCTAAAAGGAAATATTAATAACAAAATACAATTAATAGAATCACATATTCTTCCTATAAATGTATGAATGTTGAGAGAAAAGATCAACTGACGAAAGAAAGTGAACGCTATGTTTACTCGAACCCAACCAGTCCTGGGAAAAAAATTGAGAATTGAAGTGAGAAAGAAGACGAGAATAAATGATAAGAAGTTAACATCCTGCATGAAAACAACCACAAATATGAAGACTTCTTTTAAAATAGATTTTCAAATTTTAATTTGTATGCACCCACACATACAGAATTGCTGAAATAAAGAAAGCAAAAAAATAGATTCATCCCATATATCATTGAACATTTTCGGACTGCAACCTGATGTGCATTGCTTAGGACATATTCCCTCACATGCAAATACCTATGCATCCATTTTGGGTGATCCTGCAATTGTAGTTCCAAGGGGACTGAAACAAAATACACCAGACCCAATTCACAAGTTTCCGATCACCTAGTAAATTGCTACCAGAACTACCCAAACAATTGTAAGATAGAAAACAGAGTGAGTTTTAGCAGAATGGCAAAAAGTACCTCCCAATTGAAGATGCCAGCAGCAGCCATGCGTTCGCGAATCCAGTGCTTCTCTTTATTCTTTCCAGAATCGTAGACAGCATCAAGTTCTGCCAAGCTCTTCAAGAAAGTCATTGTATCCGAAAGACCTTGAAGATCTCCGTGAAGAATGTCGAAGTCTTCCGTGTAACTAGGAGAGAAAATAAAAAAGAGGGGGGCCAAAAAAAAGAGTTCACATTCAGCATTTCATTGAAAGTGTTCTCATTTTAAGCGTGTTAAAAAAGTTTAACGGAGACAAAAAAATACACACTCACGACATTATATGGGATCTTGTCTCAGTCATTTCAGCAGTAGGTGATCCAGTGCGAAGACCAAACTCATTTTCAGCATTCGCATACCAATCGGGAATGCAAATATCTCTTCCAGGGACTCTTTGCAATTGGTACCCTAGAACTATAGCATCCCGCAATCTCCTTGCGCCACTAAGCTACAATCCATGGGGAGAGAAATCGATTCAGAGGTAAATAAGGGCATTGGACAGTTTCACATTGGCAATACAATACTCTCTACAAACGATTGCTCGTATCACAAACTATTTTCAAGACTTTGGACAGATTAGTTTGAATTAGATATCCAAGATCATCCTTTTATAACCCAAACTGCAAGCAACGCTCCCTTCAGTATAAAACTACAGTATTACCTAAAATGACACATCCAATGTTTCTTTATGAAGCAAAAAACAAATGCTAATCGCAACTTAAATCTGCAGAAAGTAACTCGAAGTTACCATCATGTTATATGTATACGAATGAAGAATGAATCAGAATACTTTTATGCCTAATCCATGCAAAAGTTGCAGAGTGCAGTTAGTCATTGACTTAATTTAAATTTCTAAGTTGGGATGTATGGAAATCTGAAACTACGTCTGATGCTTGACACTAGCAACCTCAAAATTCTATTGCTGATATAAATTGGACCATTGATGCTTGTTGCCAATGTCGTATAGTGAACTGGTGACATCAGGATTAATAATTCTTATTTTCCGTTGAAACTACAGGAAATGTGAATAACTGCGACTTCAACTACAAAGTCTTAGCAGAGATCTAGGGAAGACAAAGGAACAGCATGCAAGACAGTCACCAATTATGCAAAATGGTAGATAAGGATGTAAAACTAAGAAGAATAATATGGGATGCTGAATATGTAAAGGGAAAGAAAGGAAACTTTCTTTCCCTACTTCTTTGGTAGAAGTACAAGGAAAGTAAAGAGAAGCCACAACTTGCTTTTCATGTATTACTGATGGTTGCCCATAGGTACATGATGTCATCGCCAATGTCCTCCACCACTCACACTGTCATGGAATCTCACAAGAAAAGGGAAAAGAATGCATACATGAATGGACAGAAGAGGTTAATAGAACGCTTCTAACCTCACTAGACCAAGAGGAGTCACACTTTTATGTACTGTCTGATGGGGCAGCATAACTTTTGCCTCCCTCCTTCCAATATTAGTCCCTTTCAATAGTTCCAACTCTTTAACGGGATGTTCATAATTCATATCAAAAGCTATTTATTTCCAATATTACCACTTTATCCCTGCCTTCATATCAAAAGGTATTCCTCCATCCAATACTAGCATTTTGCATGTATGTTTCAAGCAAACAAAACCATAGTTCAGACTAATGAAAAGGATTTTGTTTTTAACTGAGTCTTATAAATCAAGATAAAAGGAGGGTATCAAGCTAACGCCACACACTCCACAAAAGGACGACAACCAAAAAAGGCCCTATATCTTTTATAACAAACTTAGTTAAAAACTTCTATTTTGGTTTAAGCTTAATTACAATGTATCTTTATTAAACAAAAGCGTAGATACATTTTCCAATCTATTTCCAAATTTTGAACAATTGTTATGATTCCTGGTTCCAATTGATTCACAATTCGCAAAAAAGCAACCCGATGCTTGATTCCATTCACAACTAGACAAACTTGAGAATAACACTTATGTCACACTTCGTGTCAAACATCAAATACAGCTTTTATAGTAGTTCCTTCTTCTATAAACTGCGGACTGATTTACCACTGGTCCACATTCATATCATCAGAAGCAAGGTAAGTGAAACTGAAAAACAAAAATACAAAATCAAAGTGGCAATGCAACAGATTAATTAATTTGCTCACCTTATCTGCAGTATAGTTCTTTCCAACAGCAGTATCCTGTAAAATGCGAGCTGCAACCTGATAGATTGACAATCCATATTAGGTAAGGTACACTTGAAAGGGTAGAGACCATCTGAAACTATGATAGGGATGCTCATGACTCAATAAAAAACTCTAACTTCTCAGATAATAACAAAGGCAACAAATTACCAGTAAAATGTTGGCTTATGCTCGGCAATAAATCTATACTGCAACTAGAAAATAGGCTTCAAAATTCATTATAGAAGATCACCCATGGAGAAATTTCAAACAGCATCTAGTTCTCTCTATTTCATTAAGTCGGCATAAAGGTGTTGGCTGTCAATCTTCACAACAGGTTGTCCATCTACTCCTAAAATGTTAAGGAGCCATTCTTAAAAGTTTCATTTTACACGGAATGATTTGTTGCCATTTGAGTTGTTAAAAATAAAACTCAACAATAATTAACTGAAAAAATGGCTTTTAAGTCATTGATATGGGCATGTGAGTACGTGAAATTTTGGCCATGGAATGTGTAAAAGACGATGATGTACTTTCTATTTGGCGACAGAAACTCTAAGTTGTTGAAAAATGCTTAGCTATCTGTTGTTTAGAGAATGAGAGAGAAGTGTTTAGGGTGTTAACTAACCCTAACACAAGTAAGCTTTATTTATATTACATGATGATTAGTAACATAACATAAGTAACCAATGTGGGACGTAGTCCAACTCTATTCTAACACTCCCCCTCAAGCTGGAGAATAAATATCACAAAATCCCAGCTTGTTACATAACAACTCTAAACGTGGTGGGCCCATAACCCACAGGTCCCAGGATCGGAACCTGGCTCTGATACCATGTTAAAGCATCCAACTCCATACCAATTGGCAAAGAGTGGAGAAGCCGCCCAGGCTCATATATTAGTTTTGGAGGAGATAATTAACCAATGTGGGACAAATCCCAACACTCCCCCGCACGTGCGACCCCTGACTCGCACGTGGAGAGATAAACAAAGGATCCATAACACTTGGATCACAACAAACAACGGTGCACTTATGGCACAAATAAGGGGAACAAATTCTCCGAAACCCTAGCTCTGATACCATGTTAAAGCATCCAACTCCAAACCAACCAATTGGCTCACATATATTAAGCTCCTCACAGATACCACGGAACTTAGAATAATAAGCCTCCAAAGATAAGTCACCCTGTGAGATAGAAAAGAAGGACTGATGAAGATCATATGTGCGACGGAGATTGTTAACACCAGAATACATATCCTGAGCCTGTGTCCATACTTGTTTGGCCGTAGATAAGAAAACCAGCGTGCTAGCAATATGTTCTTCCATACTATTCCATAAATCAGACCGAATATTAGCATCGTCAGATACCCATGTCTCATATGTAGTAGCAGTCGCGGCGGGTGGATCATCTGTCAAATAATGATAACGTTTCTGACCTACATAATAAACTTCGACGGCTCTAGCCCAAACAGCATAATTCTTACCATTCAAAGGGGTGGAGGTAATGGACAACCTTTCACGAAACCGAGAAGAGCTAGCCAAACGATCAGTACCAACAGAATTAGAAGGGGACTCAGATTTCTTTTCAGACATTATACTGAACAATAAAGTGACAACAACCAATAGGAATCAACTATTATAACTGAGTGGACCACCACCACCACCAACTAAACATCAACCAACAGTCAACCCAACATCAACATCCACTGACCAAAGTTTTAATCAACAGGAAGCCAGAAATCGAAATACAACTGAAACAGGAATACAACTGGATACCTTATAAGCCTGAAATACCACTTGAAATACCACTGAATACCACATACCACTGAATATCACCACCGAAGACCACTGAATACCACTGATGCGTGTACGTGATGCATCTACGAACCAGATTACAACCTTGGCAAGGCTCAGGAGTACCGACGGAACCTGGGTAATTTCCAACAGGTCTGTTGAGCCACGTTGGAGGATGAAACAGGACTGGGTAAGAGACGTGGAGTCAGGCGAGGATCATACGGGTTCAGGCGAGGGTCGCCGGAGTCAGGCGAGGGTCGCCGGAGTCAGGCGAGGGTCGCCAGAGTCAGGCGAGGGTCGCCGGAGGTGTGCAGAGGCTGGACAAGGGCTGGATCTGAGGTTTTGAGGTCTGTCGGAACCAGGTAAGGGGTTTGAGGTTCAGGCGAGGGTCATAGGGGTGCAGGCAAGCGTCGCCGGAGGTACGCCGGAGGCTGGCGAGGGTCGCCGGAGGGGTGTTGGTGGCTGGCGAGGGTCACGGTGTCTGGGTTATGGCTGGATCTGAGTCTTTGGCTGAAATATGGTGGCTAGGGTTTCTGGGGCTACTGTTCACAGTCGTGACACTGTTCACGACGGCTACAGTAGTCGATTTTCTGGGCTAGGGTTAGAATCTATGGTGGGTTAGGATTTGGCTCTGATACCATGTTGTTTAGAGAATGAGAGAGAAGTGTTTAGGGTGTTAACTAACCCTAACACAAGTAAGCTTTATTTATATTACGTGATGATTAGTAACATAACATAAGTAACCAATGTGGGACGTAGTCCAACTCTATTCTAACACTATCCTTCTTTTTGTATGAAATGGATGCTTAATAAGTTATTGCATGTTTTGAGAAATGTTTGAGATGCTTCAGTTTCTTTTCTTTCTTTTTTTTGTGGCAGATGGATGCATGATGCATATGTTTCAGATTTTTTTATAAGCGCTGCACTTGAACGACCTTTAACTTTATATGAAAGATACTTTTCTTCCTATAAAGACCCCTTATTCTGGTCCAAACCCCTCCCCAAATTTCAGCCAAGGCCAAAAATGAGTTTTAAAGGGATAAAAATGGCTTCTTTACAATTTACCGGATCTGTCCAAATTTCTTCCGAGGCCAGCCACTAGTTGAATTTTACTGGAATTAATTATCACAAATTCCGGAGACATGACCGGTAGTGAACCAAGAAGCCTTGCCCATGGAACATGCAAGCCTACTACAAAATACTTATATCAACATGTGTTGCATATGTCAACTGTCCTACAAAAATCATGCAAATCCTGAGGTCCGCCAAATATTTTCAAAGTCTTCTACAAACTCTCTGAGAATGCTCACCTGAAAAAAAAAACTTTTTAACTTCCAGCATGAGCACAAAGCTCGGTGACATTAAGGCTGAACGTGGGAAATTTCAAATTAATTGGTAATGAGAAAATATTCATGGCCTAAACACGTTCCAACCATAACTAATATTTCAGGAACCACTGAATCATCTCACAGCAGTGGAGACACACAATACTATCAAATAATCTTGGTGAACCATAGCAAAGCACGTATCAATTGCCAAAATATCTAGGGGCGCCCGTAGCCCAGGTTCGATCCAACATACTTCGCGTCACTGCGTCACCATGGCTTGGTGCCCGAGAACTTTTCTCAAAGGCAATTTGGTGAAGGTCGCCAGGACGCACCGGAAACATTCCCTTCAACCTGAACACTAAAGTTACCACAGTCTCACTTCCCTAGTGGGGTCACCCACGCACAAGGGGTGAAATTCCATGGACTTTCAATCAAGGTCCGAATGCACAATGACAATTGTCATATATATGCGTAAAGATATCAACAATACTAAATAAAAAGAAAGTGCATCAAAGAAAATACAATGGATTATTTTCTACCAGGGTAAAGGTCTTAGATTTATCATTAAAGGTTCAAGTCCATGTCTAATTAAAAAAACTCTATGACATATACATGTATCAACATTTTAATAGTGTAGGGAGGCTTCTTAGATACTTCGCCCACCTCCTGAAGGATATGCTAATTACTAGAAGGATATTGACACAAATGCTTCCTTACAAGTCTTGCAAAAATTCCACACTAGTCTAGTACATGGTTGATATCTCTTCAAATCCAAGAGTGTTGAAGCATTCTGGAATCCTTTGGAACACTCTGCATTCTTTGAGATTCTTCTCTTCTAGAAGACTAGAACCTTCCAAGACGTGCTACATTTTCTCCTACACTCTGGATTGTTCAAGAACTTTCTAGAATCCTCTAGAACTACCAAGAATCCTCAAGAATTTTTCTGAACTCCCTTTCCAAAATTCTCTACAACCTTGTTAAATAGTAAATACAGCACCAAGAACATTTCATTGTGCTATCTTATCGGGAAAAGTACGGGCCTGTCCAACTTAGAAGCCCTTATTCCCGCAAACTCCAGGCCAACAGCAAAATACACCAAAAAGGATTTTCAAGAATTTTCTCCTAACCAAAAAGGATTTTCAAGAATTTTCTCCTAAAATTGTCCCTCCCTCCCTCTCTCTCCAAAAAACCTCTTACCACACTCTCTCTCTCTCTCTCTCTCTCCAAAAAACCCCTTACCACCCCACCGCTGTAAAGCTCGGCGCCGTCAAGCTCGCAACCACCCTCTGCCGTCAAGCTCGCCTCCTATCTCGCATCCATCGGCTGGTCTTCTCACTCTTTCTCCACTATACCGTCTTAAGGTTAGTTCCTTGTTTGTTTCGATTGTTCTTTCTTTCCTCTCCCTTTCTCTCACATCCAACACTTTTCGCTCTGATCAACCTCTCTTCAATCTGTGCTAACCTCCCTTTGATGGATGAAGTAGATTTAGATGACACCACCGATAATTTCAACTTTTTTTGCAGGCCGTGAGAGAGAGGAGGAGGAGGAATTAGATGTGGTTCGTCGGTGATCAAACTAAATCTAATCATCTAGTGTAATTGTTACTTTCTCTAGCCTTGGGATTGTCGTTCTGGTTGTGTACATCGGAATTTGTGTTGATTTTCAGGTTAATTTTTTGCTTCAAAGTATACTTGGTTGTGCACGTGAAGTGTTCGATCATCGATGATTTGTGTGAGTCAAAACTAGTTGTTCATGAACTTCACAAGCTCAAAGCTAATGAAATTTTCTATTCCCAACGAGCTCCATTGTTTTGTAGTGTTTTTAAACCCAGTGAAATTCACGAGCAGAAAGTTATGAAATTCACGAGTTTCAAGCTAGGGAAATTCACGATTGTTGTGTTTGGAAATCCAGTAAAATTCACGAGCTCGAAACTAATAAAATTCACGAGCTCCAAGCTAGTAAAGTTCATGCCTTCAAAATTTCATAATTAGTGAAACTCAATGAAATTCACGAGCTCAAAGCTAGTGAAATTCACGCATTCAAAGGTTAGTGAATTTCACGAGCTCAAGTTAGTGAAATTCACAAGTTCAAAAAGCTAGTGAAATTCACAAGGCCGAAGCCAAGTTGTGAAAATAGTGAAATTTCAAAATTAGTGAATTTCACTAACTTTTTGTGAAAATTAGTGAAATTTTGCCGGCCGGAAAAGTTGCCAAGTAATGAAAAAATAGTAAAGTATAAAATTGTATTTATTGAAGGGTAAAAGGATAATTTTCATAATGAGGTCGTCCTTAGAGGTAAATAAAAACTGATTCCATCCTTATTGGGAACTAACATGCACTTTTCTATCCTTAGAGGTAATTTGCTGCTATCTTAACTACCACTACGAAAAATCCCATACATTCATTCAAAATATTAACATGCCACTAAGCTCCATTTTGTGTCAGATAGATTCAAAATTAATTGGCAAGCCAAAATTGGTTGTGGTATGATATAATTCCTTCGCAGTTTCAATCTGAAACTTTTACTGCTGCTACATCAGCTACACCAACTTGTCATCTAATTTTTAGCACTGGTTTCACCTCCTTTGAATTTGACATCTATTACGATTTTTAATCCTTCACTGTTAGCGAAAACAAACGTTGGCGTAGAGGAAATACTAATTGAGAAACAAAAAACCCGACACTTCATAGAACGTGTTCCACCTCCTTAGTCTCTAAATGATTTTAACATTTAAAGATGCAATAATGTAGTGTTGAAGTACCATCAAAGCAAGAACAGAATACCTCACCACCGTTGATGCCTCCTTCATAGCATGGCTTCAAACTAATTGCCCGTTCAAGGTATGGTTTCCAGCGCCCAGTTAGTAAATCTCTCCTAATCATCTCAACGCCACCTTGATAGTACTGTTAATACATTGACAACTATCAAATGTTTATCAATCACGCCAAGGAATGAATGGCCAATTGGGCCAAAGAAAAACCAAGACAGCAGTTAATTGTACCTCCAGCATATTTCTTAGAAAAGGTTCTTCATTGAAATAATCTCTACGTACAAAGACAAATGGTAACTTGTATGCAAGGGCTTCACTGACAGTGCCATACCCAATTTTTCCTAAAACAAGAACTTATGATTAGGCTGCTCTAATTCTTGTTTTCCTCTAATGATTCCGCATTAGCTAAAATAATCTTACTAACCAAGCATACAGTCAGATGCAGCTATGAGATCAGGTGTATATGCAGCTTTCGCAAGCTTTATGAAATTTGAAGGAAGATTTTGGTCATCAGAAGCACCACAAACCTGAACAACAGAAAAAACCACTTAATAGCGAGAGCATGGATCATGACTCCAACATCCTGGCTAGAAATGGATGATAGCAACAAAACATACCAGGCACAGCCACCCCGAAGGCAAGCAGTCCTCTTTTAAATTCCAACCTCCTGGCTGCAAATGGCAAAAAGAAATACAAGGCTCCAATAAAATCCACCAAGTGATAGAGATCCACACAGATATAGGCAAAGCAAAAGGACAAATATGGCGGTTTTGAAAGGGAAAAAAACGACATGAAGTTGAAAGAACAAATGAGCCAATACCTAGTTATTGATGAAAGAACATAAAATTATCTGTGATGTTGAAGTGCATAATGAGGAAGGTTGAGAATCAGATAGGGAGTTACTTTCACCTTATTAAGCAATAAATAACTATGGCACAATGTTTCTGACAGCCTCAGGTACAAGATCATGTGTTCACATCCCATTACCTACCGATTGAATATTTTCAAGTGTTTGGCCTACTTACGGTGGGACCTGGCCGCACATGGTGATGTTATAGTCATCTCTTGCTCTAAATGCTTAAGCCTTTAGATGAGATGGTAACAAGTTTACCACTATGTACCGCAGTGATGTAACAGCATGCATGGTCAACACCACCCATAACAGCCAGTAAACACAGTTACAATATGATTACACCTGTAACATCTTTTATGTATGTACCGTCTTTCCACCAAACCTTAATATAATCCAAAAGAGATGTAGGACAGTAGGAGTAATGCGAGTTGTAATATTTTGCAACTTGTGAAGAATGAATTGCTAACCTCAGCAATTGCAAAGAAAGAATAGGAGTGGCCCATATAAATTGCTTATTGTCTATTGAGTTCAGTGGCAATATAAAGAGGACTTCACTTTGTCATATCGTCCAAGCGAAAAGGAAAACTTCAGTATACATCAAATCCGTCTAGGATAAATTGATGATTTTAAGAAGTATAGTTGGCTTCCACTTTAAGTCGTATGTGTCTATAGCACGAGAAGTGGAGCCATTAGACACATTAAATTTACGTCCCTACGAGAAGTGAATCTACACAACTCATTTTATGAATTCCATCAAACCGCTGAAGTGGTCCTCAATCAACAAAACCAAGCTCGCAGCAGTTTGTACTACGAAACACTTGCAAGAAGGGTCACAGCACTCCGTCTAAATCAGCAGAGATACTTTAAGGAGCGTGGGATATCATGAAAGGCAGGCCGTTCTGCCAAAGCACTCCTCTATTAAAAAAATAAAAAAAATAGTCCATAGAACAAATATGGAAGATTGTTTGTGGCTTGCACACTCAGAGAGAGTCCATAGATCATAGAGCCTTCTGATTGGATACATCACTACTTTGATTCATCACTCCTATAATCCTAGTGAAGACCTTCGGTAGGTTCCATGGGTGGAGAGATCATGTTGTGGATCCGAGACCATGGTGATCAGGCACCAAAAGAATGGTGTATGTGTTAAACTTTAAACTTAAAATTCATTCCATGTCCCTTCGTAATTGTTATAAAGCCTAATGTCTCTTTTAGTACTTTCAAGTCTTATGCTTACATGTAATTGGAATGCCGTTGCATTATTATGAATTAAAAGAGAAGGGGAAAAGCAAGAGCCCTAGTAGCCCCCATCATTTCATCCCCTGCTCCTTGGCCCCGTGTTTCCACATTTCACTCTATGCTTCCTCCAGTTTCTCATCACTAAACACGAAAATGTTCATTCAAGCCACCATAGAACGCAGATTCAACCAGAACAACATAAATCCATAGGTTGTGGATTCAAATTAGTTGAATCCCAAGCAAATAGTAGCGTCTGGTAATCATTCAGTTCCAAGTGCCGGGATTTGTTGGACTAGATCCAATGGTCATCGCCCCACTCGGCATTTTCCTCATTAGCATCCGCATATCTCCATTTTAATGGTTGTGACTAGTTTAACTTACAATACAGATGTGTTGAATTGGCTACTAAATGCTTGAGAAAGAAACAGAGAAATAAACTGCCTAACTAGTCTATAGTTGTGCATCAATCAAGTGATTTTTCATAAGCAGTTGGAAATAGTTACAGAACAGACATATCGTCTTAAGATATGGGCGTAGTATGCCATTTGAAGTCAAAAGTTACAAACTGAAATACGAGCATTTGCACTTGTAATAATCCTAAAACAAGAAAATCCACTCAACACCCACCCACAAATTCGCACAGAGGGAGGATAAAATAATATAATGAAAGAGGCAATGCTAGTTCACCCACCCAAGACCAATAGACACCAGCTTCATCCACTCAATAGAGACTGGAAGACGACGGATTTGTACAATTGGTCACCTAACTCACTCTTTGATACAGAAAGACTGAAAGATGAAAAGGATCAAGCAGACCATATAATTTGCCGTTGGACTTATGTACTGATTCAAAGTAACTGGTCTAATACAGCAGCTAGTAAGAACGAGATCACAAGTTTTACAACATTATGTATACACCTATTTCACACGCAGATTAACCTAAGAAAGAAGCATAACAGAGAAAGCAGTTACAGAGGCATGGGCTGGACTGGACAACTAATCTATAACGCACCTGACCACCAAAGTTCAGGATAACGACCTTCACATCATCTCCAATACCAAGCTCCTTCCTCACCTGAAATACCAAAGGTAAAATTAAGGAACTACAAAGAGCAAATAAAATGTGAGATGTGTAGAATTGTTTTGTTGCATGTTAACTACTTTAGGGTAATCTTGTCCCTTGCAAGTCCTAAAGATTCCTTTTAATTCATTAATGTAGTTGTGCAGTGTCACGTTAGTTGCCATAATGCAATAATATTATGTTTCTCTCTTTTGTATCATTGTATCAGAGCCCCAACCATAACTATAGCCGCCAACGACTCCATATTCATGTGGCATCCCTCTTGTCAGCATTATCCTTATTTCGTCTCGATCAAAATTCCCCTTTCAATCCATCTTTGGTTGTCTAGGTTAAGACTGTTCGGTCATCCATAAATTTTCCAAAAAAAAAAATTTTGCAACATTTTTTATTATTCCTTGAAATTGTTACAAAGATTAAAAGGACAAGGGATGATGGCATCAAATCCTAAGCAAAGCTAAGAACTGTCTTCTGCCCACCCGAGACCCAAACCCTAGGTTAGCAAGAAAACACCCATTGGAACAAAGCCCCATTACACCCATTGGGCCAAGCCCAGAAACCTATGGGTATCAAACCTAGATCTACAATAAACAGCTAAGGGCAGGCCAAGCCCAGACCGAAAATGGACCAAGCCCAACCCAAAAATTTTCCAAAACATGTACCTTGCCTTTAGCTAAAAGTGAATATGTTTCAACTTCTCCCTTCTTTTAAGCCATATCGATACATGGGGGGCTTGTCAATAGCCACCGAAAGTCAATCTTCATACTATGTTCCATATTAATTAACTTGGGCATATCTTAGGTCATAAAAATCTGACTAGTTTCCATGTCGTAGCTTTTGTTCTATGGTTCAGCCCTTTGTAGCACGAAGCGGGGGCGGGAGCGGGGGCGGGGAGTGAAGGCACCTAGAAGCTCCTAAGGTTGGGAGCGGTTAAGGAGCATACATAGATTATATAAAAATATCTTTAAATACTTAACCATTAAAGGAAAAGTGATACTGAAAATTTTCCCAATCTTAAAGTGTAATTATTGGAAGTTATATATTCTCAATTTGCAAAACTTCTTGACTAAATATAATTCTCATATTCTAATTTCCACAATAACACAACTCCCTTAAAAATAAGAGAATAATTGCCTTAACGGCCCGATAAGCTCCCATATTAGTTAGGAGCGAGCTCTCGTCTTCAGAAGAGCGAGCTCTTGGGAGCGTCAATTCGAGCTCCCATCTAGGGAGCGCACCCATTTTAGAAGGATCTTGCTACTAAGGTTCAGACTCAATTTTCTATCTCTACATTTATTCTCCTTTATATTTGGGTGGGGAGAATATCTTAACCATGTCAATAGATTTCTAGATACATTCGGGCGCTATTCATCAATCCTGGTGCTCAAGCACTTCAACGCAAATTCGTAGGCGTAAGAGAAAATAGGCACATCACTGAAACAGATAGATCTCATTTATTCCTACTATTTATTGCCATAGGGATTTTCTGGTTGGTTCCAAAATACAAGGAATTGGTTGTTCAGGTTCCTAATTACAAGTCTTATACTCCCTCCGTCCCTAATTGAATGTCCAACCCGCAAACCTAGGACTTTAAAACATGCAATTTTTTTGTTTCAAAAATTTGAAAAAGATTGGAAAATTTTATTTCAAATTTTTGAACAAAAAAAATGCATGTTTTAAAGACCTAGGTTTTCGGTCCGGACATTTATTTAGGGACGGAGGGAGTATCTTCTTAGGATATGGCATACACAGAAAGGGTATAGATGTTATAATCATGTATCTAAGACTTTGGATGTGTTGCATTTCCCATAACTTTATCCTTCCTCCTATACAGCTCCCCTCCCAATAAGGGGATTTAACGTTGACCATTTTTTAGAAAATGTGTTGTGTGAGAAGTTTACTTCAACCCTTGCGTTTGGATGTCCCTTCTATAGTTCTATCCCTTTGGTTTGTTCTTGCAAGAACAATCCTTCTGCGCATTGATTTGAGTCGATGCAGTACATCAATGGCCCCTTTTTCAATTGGATATCAAGAACACATTCCTCAATGGGCATCTTAGTGAAAAGATTGTATGCTTCCTCCTCTAAGGCTGTCTCACAGCGCTTGTTATTTTTGACACTGCGTTGAGCCCTATGCGGTTTTTAAAAAGTCTCTTCATGGATAAATTGAGCATTTTTAGTTATGCAGGTTGGTTTTCATCCTAGCGCTCAGTGATTCTGCTATTTTTAATCATCATGCATTTGGTGGTCATTGTGCTATTATCGGTGCAGTGTGGAGAATATGGTTACTACTTGGCTTGGACTATATTGTCATTGCAGAGATGAAACATCTTTTTCTAGAGTTTGAGATGACAGATTTGGTTCATTTGCAAAATTGTGGAGTTGAGGCATCCCCTTTTCCCTTAAAGGCTGTCTATTGTCTTACTAGCTCTAGTGAGTTTGTTGACCGTGCTAGACTGGCTAATGACAAGTTTGTTGATACTCTTATAGAGTTTTCATCCCAAGATTTTGAGTTTTGATGGTGTTCCCCTTTGATTATCCTTCCTCTTCTCGTGAGTTAGTAGGTTCTTACAGTGACTCTACATACTTCATTGTCCCTCTTTGTTGGCCCATTTTGCAGAATCCAACTTATCAATGAGACATAGTGATTATACTTCGTAAGCTTCAATGTCCCATCGTTACTTTTAAGTTTCCATATTACTCTTTGTTCCTCTTTTGAGTCATCAATTAACTTCAAAATAGAAGGGCAAAGCTGTAATGTCACCAATTTTTTGCTCATTGGTTTTTCAAGGTGGGATATTCTTCATGGGCAACCAGAATCGTCAAACCTACACATTGAATTAGCATACCAATGGAAAAGACATAGGAATAGTCAAACCTCCTTGCGGGATTTGTGCAACCTCCTCACAACCAAAGGTACATCCATCACATCACGAAAAGCAGGCACTGCAATGTTAAGGAAACAAATTGCAGAAAGAACATCATTCGAACTTCCCATCACTGGATGCGTGGAGAAATTTGAACAAAAAGAAAGATGTTCAGTATCTGATCAATATACTAAACAACATACTCGGGCAGTATCCAGGGAGACGAATTAAGAATTCACAGTGAGAATAATCCTCAGCAATCTGTACAGATCATCAGCCAACAAAAATGAATATGCCCGATTATTACTTAAAAATGAAAAGAACAATAATTGACAAAAAAAGAGAAGATAATGAAATAATTAGCAAACACAACCAAAGACCATTCCCATACAAGGGCCAAGCACATTCACATAAACCCATATGAATCTCCATCTCTGTATGACTATTAATCAGAGGCAGCTCCACTACTATTCCAGAGGGTTCAAAAAATGCACTGAAATTTTTTATTTTTTTGTATAAGTTAAATTTTCCTTAGTATTGTGGGCGCTAAGTTACTCGTGCAAGGTTAAAATATGAAAGTCCAACTAAATTTGGACACAAAATATTATAGCCCAACAAAACAAAATAATCCCACCCCAAATAAGTTCGACGTTTTAAGAATCTAAAACTTAAAGAGGTGTAAAAAAACAAAAGTAACAGGTAGAGTACTATTCTTTTTTTACAAGAGTAACAAATATTATCTTTTTTCCCCTTATTTTTACGACGGAATACATCTAAATCTTCACTCCAATAGTAATATCATATAACTTAAGCGGCTTTACTAGTATTTGCGGGGGTTCATGCGAGCCCATTGGGTTAAAAAAAATATACTAAAATTTTATATTTTTTAACATAATTCGATTTTTCTTTGTTATTGTTGCACTGGGTCATTCGTGCATAGCCAATATAAGCAAAAATCTACTTAAATCTGTGAGTAAATAGAAAGTATATGACAACAAAACAAAATTTATCAGTCTCAATTTACTTTTAATTAAATAAAAATCTGCATTTAAAATAGAGTTTTGCATTGTAAAAATTTTCTACACAATTTTGTCACTGCTAAACCGAAACCCTAATTAATCACATGTATGAGTAGGACAAGTCGAACGGAATACTTGGTGACCGAATAGTAAGTACATGACTACTGTTAGGAGCTCTATAGTATTAGTGAGAGAGTATTTCAGTCATTTTATGTATGTGTACATTGTACTCTCCCAGTATAGGATATCAATAACGCTTACGTATTAGGGTTAATTGACACCCTAAACTCTTCTCTTTCATAACATGGTATCAGAGCATCAACCAAACCCTAACCAGCCACCATACCCACCGCCACCATACGTCGTCGACCCTTCGTCGGATCTTCATCGCTGTACTCTGAAATCACTGAAATACCCTCTCACTAATACTATAGAGCTCCTAACAACTAGGATACAAAATCACTAAACACAGCCACTCATGTCTATCAAGTACGAAATTTGGAGAAACAACCGTCAAGTAGCATACTAACTTGGTGTAAATGTGAATAAAGATCATGAAAAAGCTACCATGGACTCCTAGACACTTTCCTTTTGGCCAAAAAGACTTCTTCGTTGTGGTACGAACACCAGCCACTAAAACCATTGTACATGCTTAACTATCCCATTGAAGTGCCATTATGCTATGAAGAAAAGACTAACCAAGGAAAGAAACTTGCATGGAAATAAATTTGTTATCACCAGAAAGGGCACTAAATATGCACTATTTGTATCAGTTATCACAAGAAAAGGATGAATCAAGATCTGGATAAACATAAATGCACAACACAAGAAGATAAATAAGGGACCACCTGCCAGACTGTTGTTCGATGATGATGACCGGCTGCCATCACATACTCTGCATAGATGAAATCCCAACTACAGAGGAAAAAATATTAATTCGATTGATAACACCGTCATATATTCCTTTTTTATCAGGACAAGAGTACGCAGGCCAGGCTAATTCGTCATATTTAACCAACATTTAAAGTACATCTGTTTGGCTTACACATGAGATCAGAATTCAAGATGCAAATACACCTTTGAAACCTCCTTAAAATATAGCCTATATTGGATAGAAGAGGAAAACAACTACTTAAAAGTGGAAGTAAATAGGATTACTCCTGGACAGAATGTGGACAAAAAAATGATAGGGAAGCTAAGACATAATACTGCAAAACTCATTGCAAATCATAATCTCCAGCAATATAACTTGCATATCAGTAGGTAGTGTATCTCAGCAGCAGAAACCCGTAGGGAACCCTCAGGGAAACCAAAGCAATTATGATATGAAGTTCAAGCTAACAGATAAATTAGCCACAACATTCACTACACTGTAATTGGAAGTATATGATACCAAAAAAAACCTTAATAAAGCATATTTCCTTAAAAATGTGCTTCTCCAAACAACCGAGGACCTCTATTCATCGTCATTCTGCAACTGTCTCTCAGACATCGTGAGTCTTTTCTAGAATGGAACGAAAAAGCTATACCAAAAGAGCTGTAGGGGTAAGTTGTACCCAAGAATCCATGAAATGACACAAGGCATACCACAGTCAATTTCTATGGATACCTCAAAATAACTACATCTATCCAGTCTCATCACGTAAGTTGCTCCAGTTACAAAAATTTACGGGCATCCAATGCCAATTGTACCCTCTATGTTATAATAGAAATCTGGTGCCATCAGCTTATGATAGCATCCATTTTTAAGCAGGATCAAGAAAACCGTAAGCCAGCAATTGGAGTCATTATATCAGGTAAACAAGTAACCTGAGTGGATCTTCTCTTCTCATCTTAAACATCATATGATCTTCGTCAGGAATCTCAATTCTCAACATCTCAAAATACTAAATTTGTATGAGGTCAGACAAACTTACATGTTTTGCTAAAGACACGTTCCCAGGTTAAACGAACAATTCGACGATGGCAATATACACACCAATCTTAGCTAACATCAGCAGTTGATGTCACCAATGATAAAGCATGCTCAAAGATTTGTCGCTTCCCCAGTAAATATAAAAACTCAACCCGGTTAAAGTTAGTTTGAACTCCTAAATGTTTGAAAAAAAAAAACTTGATACCCCATTAGGGAAACTGAAAGTCTTGAGTTTTGACCCATAAGGCACACAGTCCCCTGACAACCATTATTGTGGGCCACCAAATAGAGGAAAACTGGAAATCCTTGTCCCGCTATAACTATCAAGTCTCCTTTCCACTATCCAAAATAGGCATCTTTCCCTAAATAAATCGTGTTTGATACCAACTTCCTCATGAACTTACAAACGTTGCATCCACACTAAAGGTGATAAATCGAGAAATACATCGATAATTTTCTGTGGGAAGAAAAATAAAATCATTAAATCAAGCAAAAAAAGAATGCTAACAATGACAAGCTACCTGAAATTGGTGACACAAACTGACCGAATACCAGCGTCAGCTGCTGCACGGCATGCAACTGGAACAACATCTGAAACCTGTTTGCACAAGAATACTAATAAACATCACATAAGGACCTAGCTTCAAGTGGACCAAAATTTCTCTCCAGTTGAAAAGACTTCACTACAGCAGAAATTTAGTTTTCAAACTGCACTAATATTCAATTATGTACTCAAGTCACCCTTTCCAACTAGACAGTCAAAATAATCGGAAGGGAAAATCCAAATATGGTTCATAAGGCACAAAGCATCTAGTTACCACTAAGTCAGCCTTGATGGAGTTCAACCACTCCACTTCTGTTGCCAAAATGGAAGCACGAGGTACTACAGCTGTCTCAGAATACTGGTTTAGCCACATGCACATAAATATTGAAAAAAAAAAAACTCATTAGCAAGCAAGCAGGGAAGTGACAAAGAAATTACAGATAACCTTCTAGCTGGAAAAGAAGAAGAATCCACAAAGAACAATCTAGTTTCTAACTAATTCTAATAATTGATAGATGAGAACAACTTTCATAGGTCTTATCATCAGAATCATCCATACCTTCTCCAAAGAGGCAAGGCGATCCACTGTCAAAGCGTCTGCTTGGACAGCTCCACAGTCTAGTACCAACTGCGTCCCAAATATAAATTGTTATAACTGGGAAGGCTTACAAGAAATATATGTGCACACAAGGTGTCAAAATAATGGTTTCAGGATTTACAAGGTTAGCAACCCTTAAGTGCATAAAAGACACAAAGTTAAGGGATAAAAGCTGACAATAAAAAAATAGGTCTGTTCTTCAGTATCAAGGTTGAAAAGTTTCTTTCCTTCAAGTAATTTGTAACATAGTTTTAGACTCGCCAAAGAGAAACTCTGAATACTTAATACAAAAGACAGATTCTTTCAACATAAGCAGTCAAAAGACAGACCTTGCGAAGAAACAGTTTAGGAGACTGGATTTCAGTTGTGAAGACAAAGTCCGGTGCACCAGTTACTACGTGAACATCATGTCCAGCATATATGAGGTGTCGAACTACCTAAACAGCACAAGAGACTAACCAGTAAACAACAAATAGAGAGTAACATAATCCAAAAAACCAATTTCTACTAAGGTAAAAACAAGTATGAATCGAAAACCAATTTGCAGATTTTATTAGCAAAAATTGCAAACTTCTTGGGTTACTGTGATATGAAAATGTGGTATGAAACAATGAAACTGAAATTGATAAACTCATGAATGGATAGAACCTGGAAATTGCATGAAAAACTGATATGGTGATAAAGGCTAGAGCCAACACTATGTCCTTACAAAAGATTTGTTCCTACTATGGTGCTTACACAATCTTTGAATGTCTATCTCCCAAAATAGAATCATCGATATCCCACAGAAGCCGCATGCCAATCCGATGGGCTCGGCAAACCAACACAAGTTTTGCACTCTCTCATATGAAGACTCAAGACTCAAAAGGATGTATGGAAAACTACAATCCAAAACTATACAGTCTACTCCCAAAATCAATGAGGAACACGATACTCATAAAGCAATTTGTGACTACTCCAAACAGTCACGAAACAAAGTGACACAAAAGTTTATCCGAACAGGTGTCAACAAATAGACACAACTCCAAGAACAACTAATCCAAGAGGTCTTTCCTACTCTAATTTTCATTCCCACTTCATGGTTCGTTGACATATTTTGTTCAACAAGCCCCCACATGAAGAAAAAAAAATTGAGTAGATAAATAATCAAAAACAAATGCAAACGACAAAGTGAGTGCGAGTGAAATTTTCTGCAGAGGATAGCTAGCTTGTGGCCTTCAACCTGCTCTGTGAAAGACATCATCAGATTTACTAGCTAAATAGTGGGTGCAATGCCTTGAACTGCTCTGCCACTTTTAAACCAAGATAAATCAAACTCTATAATATTCATTCACACTTCATGGTTTATACAACCATTTTTTTTCCAGCAAATTCACCAATCGCTAATTATCTCTCTGTTTTACTATCAAGATAACTGAACAAAAACGCACTTTCGCAATCAGTTTAACTTTTCTCCTTGTCGTGCTCCACTTGCGCCTCCCCTCCCCCTCCACCCTCCGCCTCCTTCCTCCGTCTGCTTGTCCGGCCTTGCTGGGGCCGATCTGGTGAAGATTTGAAGATGGGATGGCTTGGCTTTGCTCATCCGGTGAATAAGTCGATGGATCCAGTGCGGCGGCTTTCGGCGACAGCGTCCTCGGCTGGGTCTTTTTTATTTATTTATTTTTCAATCTCTTTTTGGTTTTGTTTGTTTTGGGTTTTGTTGGTTTGGTTCTCTCCCTTTAATGGGAGTTTTCCCTTCCCTGTGTGCGGTTTCTAGTGTTCATTTGGCTGTCTTTGCCGCAGTTGAGGGTTTGTGTTGCTCTCTGTTCGGAGGTCGATCATGGCCGATTAGCTGGCATAGCCTGGTTGCAAGGCTCTAGTGGATGATCTTGGGTAAATCGGCCTCTTGTTTGGTTATTTACTCCCTTTGGGACGATATCCAACTTCGATGTATCCGGCTATTTTCTGATATAATACAACTCCTACCATATTGGCAAAAAAAATAACCTTTTCCCTGGGAAACCAATCCAACTGAAGTACGATATTGAAAAAGGTCCTCATCAATTCCATTCATATTCAACTTTTCCCAATTATTTGAAAACCAGAACACAGTTGGAATTATGGGCATGGAAAATTGCTTTCCTTGACTAACCTACGGTACCTACGGATTTCGTCAAATAAAATTCCAAAATCGAAGCAATTTAGGCGTGATCACTAAGAATCACAGACACCATTACTAAACTTCCAAATTGAAACAAATAAAATAAATTTAAACACCAAAAGTTATCAATCAAGTGATAGGAAGAAACATGAAAATCAGTGTATGAGAGAGAGAGATAGAGAGAGACCTCAACAACACGAGTGGCATGGCCAAAGCCATGGCCAGTGACATAGTAGGCAAACACTAGGTGCTTCCTTGATGCCAAGACTTGCTCGTTTCCTTCTTCGGTCCCCATTCTCACCCTCTTTTTCACGAGAAGATTTTCAGTGCCGAGCGGTCTCTGACAGCTCGTTTGGGTAAGGTGATTTCGAGAGAAAAGAAACGATTTTGAGGGGGAGAGCTCTCTCTCGGAAGATTGGCTGGACAAGAAAGTGAGAAACGCTGGGGGAGGGTGAGAGAGCAGAACCCCTTCAAACCCCTATTTCGTTTCTCATCAATATTGGCAAGATTCCGGGAAAAAGGGTCTTCCAATCTTACCCAGATTCTCCGCTTCTCTCTCCGCTTATCTCTCTCTCTCTCTCTCAAGTCTCAACGGACAGATTAATTTATACGCGGAAGGAAGGACTCGCACGCAGGAGCTGAATCAACACGACAGCGTTTTGGTTCTGTTTGGGCTCCACTTGCTCTCTTTTTTTTGCTCTTATCCTTTGCCGGAAAGTCTATGGGTACGTACATTCATGTACATACACCACGTGTATGCACACTTTAGACCCGTCTCGGATCCTAAAAAAATGAATCGAGCCACTCATTTTATTCAAAATAATTTGTTTACGATCCTTGTAAGAAAATCAATTCAACCCAATATCGGTAAAGACGTTTAAGAAACATCCAATTTTGCTTTAGAATTCAGGCCTGGATTCTGTAGCAAAAGTTGATGTTTCGTAAACGCCTTTACCGATATCGGATTGAGTTAATTTTTTACAAGAATCGTAAACAAACTATTTTGAACAAAATGAGCTGCTCAGATCTTTTTTATAGGACTCGAGACGAGTCTAAAGTACGTATGTACGCGATATATGTACATGAGTATATGTACCTATAGCAGCACCCTATCTTTGCTGACCAATAATCAATTTGCCATGAGTTTTCATACAAATTTGGAATATTTCTTAATAGACTTTTTTAATGTGATGTAGACCCTATACCGTCCACCAAAACAAGGGAAATATTATAAATGTGCAATTGAGCATCTCCAATCTTGGTTTGAAATTTTGCGAGGTTAAATTTGTTTGAAGGCTCATCTTTTCACCAAAAAAAAAAAATTTGAAAACTTATGTGGCAATTTAACACGTGAGAACTTGACTTTTTTAAATTGTCCTCTGAAATTAATATGCCAAATTGTTATTTTAGTCTATTTTCCCTTTAATATGGTTATCTTTCATTTTAGTAAGTTTTGGTGAGTAAAATAAAGGAAGAAAAAATTTGGCTTGCCATGTGAAATTTGACATGAGATCGAGGAGAAATGTCAAATACTCCGTTATATCGGAGTCAAAGTGCGAGATCACGAAATGAAAAATCTTGATTGCAAATCTTTTATTTTAGTTGGAGTAGTTGATTCAAGCGACAATTCACTCACTTGGCATGCTAAGTAAAATTTAACGTCTTTGATTGGAGATGCTAATATAATGAACAACGTATATGCATCTTTCGCGCAACCAAAACCCACTATAGATGCTGCCTTCACTGTACAAATCCACAACTTCGTGGGAATAGATTCTACAGAATATCCATTTCGAGTAAAGTTTAATCCAGAAAAGGAACTCCATTCCTTCAAGTAATCAGAAAAAGATAAGGTCGAAATTTATTTCATTGATGATAAGATGCTGCAATTAAACAGGGAGAATCTTAACAGTAAATGATCAAAGACTATACACCAAGAATATAAAAAGAAGTCAAATGAACCACTGCTACTAGAAAGTTATCCCTCCGTCCCTTTATTAGAGTTCGGTAATTTATTTTGGATTTGTCCTTTAATAAGTGTTCATTTTATAAAGTTAGTGAAAAAAAGTTGCTAATTTTTTCATTTTGTTCCTAAAAGTAGATGGGAATTGATTTTGTCACTCCTCTTTTTGTTAATGCCACTCCTATTTTCTCATAAAACAAATCATCTATTAAAAACACAAAGGGGAGTGACATTAACAAAAAAGAGAATGGCAAAATCACTTCCCAAATAGATTCATATTTGAAAAGTTAATTGATAAAGTATAATAATGATGTCTCCATAAAGAATCGTTATGAAAAGTAGAAGTAAAAGTTGATGTGAAAGGTGTAATGATGATGTCTTCATAAAATCACGATAGCGTTTTGGTTCTGTTTGGGCTCCACTTGCTCTCTTTTTTTTGCTCTTATCTTTGCCGGAAAGTCTATGGGTACATATATTCATGTACATACACCACGTACATGTGTACTTTAGACCCGTCTCGAATCCTAAAAAAATAATTTGAGCCGCTCATTTTGTTCAAAATAATTTGTTTATGATTCCTGTAAAAAATCAACTCAACCCAATATCGGTAAAGACGTTTAAAAAACATCCAACTTTGCTTTAGAATTCAGGCCTGAATTTTGTAGCAAAAGTTGGATGTTTCTTAAACGCCTTTACCGATATCGGATTGAGTTAATTATTTACAAAAATTGTAAACAAACTATTTTGAACAAAATGAGTTGCTCAAATCTTTTTTATAGAACTCGAGATGAGTCTAAAGTACATATGTACGCGGTATATGTACATGAGTATATGTACCTATAGCAGCACCCTATCTTTGCTGATCAATAATCAATTTGTCATGAGTTTTCATACAAATTTGGAATATTTTTTTATAGACTTTTTTAATGTGATATAGACCCTATACTGTCCACCAAAACAAGGGAAATATTTAATGGTTGTGTTTGTTTGGCATTTTAGTTTTGTTTTAATTTTTTTTTCTAATCATTATCTTATTTTTTTCTCCAATTATTACTCTATTTCTCCAATTATTACTTTGTTATCCCTCTCTACTCATTACTCCTCTCTCCAATCATTACCCTATTTCTCTCTCCAATAATTGTGCATCTCCAATCTTGGTTTGAAATTTTGCGAGGTTAAATTTTTTTGAAGGCTCATCTTTTCACAAAAAAAATTAAATTAAATTAAAATTTATGTGGCAATTTAACACGTGAGAACTTGACTTTTTTAAATTGTCCACTGAAATTAATATGCCAAATTGTTATTTTAGTCTATTTTCCCTTTAATATGGTTTATCTTTCATTTTAGTAAGTTTTGGTGAGTAAAATAAAGGAGGAAAAAATTTGGCTTGCCATGTGAAATTTGACATGAGATCGAGAAGAAATGTCAAATATTCCGTTATATCGGAGGATCAAAGTGCGTCTCTGATTGTATACTGATAGCCAAATGAGATTATGCACTCTCTGAAGAACTCCTGATAGCGCACGGGATCTCAAAATGAGAAATCTTGATTGCAAATCTTTTTTTATTTTAGTTGGAGTAGTTGATTCAAGCGACAATTCACTCACTTTGCATGCCAAGTAAAATTTAACGTCTTTGGTTGGAGATGCCCATCACTGTACAAATCCACAACTTCGTGGGAATAGATTCTACAGAATATCCATTTCGAGTGAAGTTTAATCCAGAAAAGGAACTCCATTCCTTCAAGTAATCAGAAAAGATAAGGTCGAATTTTATTTCATTGATGATAAGATGCTGCTATTAAACAGGGAGAATCATAACAGTACATGATCAAAGTCTAGAATGGCTATGATGCTCCCGGCGGTTTTGGGAGCATCATACTCCCAATTAATTACAGCCCTTGGATTGAAAATAAATAAATCACAGCTTTTGGATCAAAACCAAAAACTAAAAGTATGGTGGTTTTGTTAAAAACGAGGTGGTTTTGACCAAAAAAATGAAAGATTACTTACCACAGAAACATACAACTCTTATCATTGATTAAGGCAACACTTACCATCGTATAAGGCAAAACTTACCACCTTTGAAATGGTAAGTGTTACCTTATACAATGGTAAGTGTTGTCTTAGTGAATGGTATAAGTTGCTTGTTTTGTGGTAAGTAATCCTTGGGAGTATGATACTCCCATACCACTTGGGAGCATCACAGAAGTTTTGACTCTACCCCATCCTTTTCTCTAAAAAAAAAACCCCATCCTCTGCAATGCCTCGTCTTCTCCGTCCGCCGCCGCAGACGTCGATCATCACCACTCCGGCAGTCCGTCTCTTGCTCCGATCATCACTACAACTTCTACCTCTCTCCATCCACTTATCCAAAAATGAACAGTACTTCTCTCTCTCTCTCTCTCTTTCTTTGTTGTTACAGAGAGGAATAGAGGAAGACACCTCATCCAGATTTATGAGGGCAAAATCGTCCAAAAACACCGGGATTAGCCAACGACAGGGGTACCCCAATCGTTACAAATCTGGGCGGAGGGGGATTAGTAATCCCGGCGTCGGCCAAATCCGGGAGAAAAGGATGAACTTTTTTTCTCTCCCAAACACAGGAGATAGAGTGGGGCCTGGACTCCTTATCCGGGAAAGGGTTATGTGGGGTCTTAAGGAACCCGCCAAACAGGCCGTTAGACACAACAATCATATGTCACCACGAACCACAGGGAAAAAAGCACTCAGTTGACAAGGAGTGAACCAAATGCAGTCAGCTAAAAAAAACCAAATGCAGAGTACATGACAACACAAGAGCAAAACATAGTCCCTATTCCAATACTCAAACCACCTAATCCCAAGTTTCCTATGCCAATACAAGCACAGGTAGTAAAGAGCATCAAGAAATATAATGTGGTGTAATGTGGCATCATATCATCCAAAGTAGCGGCAACTGAATCAGATCAATGAGCACCTTATCAACCAAAGGATAAAAACTTCAGCAGCAGAAGAAGGAACCTCACATTTGAAAGACTAATAGCACTAATGGCAGTAGTAAGATGCAGCAGGTATTGACATCCCCTCTCTTGTTACTACTTTGCATATAGTCACATTTGCCTTGACTCTCTTAAAATATCCAAATTCATTCCTAATTTGCCTTGACTCACTTCACACAGCCTAGACTCAGACCTCAAATTGCCATGACTCACTTGACAGATTAACAACTGACACACTCACTGTAGAAATCCAACGATAGATGCTGCCTTACTGTAGAAATCCACAACTTCGTTCCAAGTTAACAGTCCAAGCATTGGATCGGATCGGAAGACATAACGGTAACGGTCGAGGTGTAATGTACCAGGAGTTTCAAACAATACGTAACAGGAATTGGTTGCCAGGATCGTGAACTTTTTAAAAAATCATTTGTTAGAACAATTTTTTTTAAAGTTTCAAAATTATGGTCATTTTTTAATTGGAAACGGACCGTTGCGCAATTGGAACAGCCGATACGCATGCGATTTTCCCTCTTAGCGGTATATCGGGGTGTAACAATATCGGAAGGCCGAAAAACCGTTACATATCGGTCGTTACGTCCCGCAACGGCCGATGCTTAAATCCTTGCCAATGGGTGCAGAATATCCATTTCGCTAAAAGTTAATCCAGAAAGGGAAACTCCATTCATTCAAGTAATCAGAAAAGATAAGGTCGAATTTTATTTCATTGATAAGCTATTCAACAGCGACAAGCATAACAGTGAATGATCAAAGACTACTCCAAGAATAAAACATGAAGCCAAACGAACTACTACTGTTACTTGACTAAAAAACAAGTTCAAACTTTTCTAACTACCCAAACTTTCTTCTATTCAAAATTTTTTCCTTCTTTTCCCTGTCCTAAAAACCAATCCATACCCCCGAAGGCAATCTTCAGAATTCAGTCCACGACTACAAGATTCTTGTATTTTTCGCCAGAGATAGCCGATTGCGTCAGAGCATTCGCATTCATCTCTCCTCCTTTCTCCAGAAACAAATTCAGCATCTTCTTGGAAAACCCATCAACCAGAACCACCCCCTCCCGCTTGCTTGGCACAAGAGTGGCTTTTGATGCTCCAAGGTTCCAAAACACCAACTCAGGGACCTTGTTGAAACCGTACTTCCTAAACTTTGTCTGAATAGCTCTGTATTCGGTCTCCCAATCGTACTTCGATGCCCTGTCAAACTCCATATTGCTGAACACAAATACCCTCTCAATCATCTCCTCGTCTCTGAGCTTTCCGTAATACCCCACTTCTAGTATCCGCTTGAAAACCCTTTGGAAATCGATATGGTGTCCACTCTCCATCTCCTTCAAAAGTCGAACTTTCGACTTAAGCTTGGTTCCCTCAATCTTGTGAAGCTTGGGTCTCCTGTGGAAACTTATCACCTTCCCTTCCCAAGGATCATCACTGAGCTCCGAAACCAAAAGCCCTAGAGCGACGCATACGTTCATTGCTTGTCTCCCCATGGTTCCAGATACATCACAAACTGCTATACAATCTCCAAATGACCCTTTTGTGAGGAAGTCTTGTTTCAGTTTCTTCCATTGAAGCTCTACAGTTTGGCTGTTGTTTTCGTCGCACGGCATGGCATGAAACCACCTTACCTTCTCTACAGAAGCTATAATCTTGTGGGGAAACAATGGTTTAGACTTTTCCCCTTTCTCGGATTTCTTGTTCTTTTTCGCCTCAAGGTACTCAATAAATCTTTCGTTATCATGCCTAAGGAAGAGTTTCTTGTATCTCCTCATGGAAACAGAGGAAACCCTATTGTAGGGTACCAATTCCCATTGCCTTGCACTCATGTAAACCTCAGGCAATTCCAATGCTTTGCGAAGGGGCACGAGGACTTCTTTTCTCAATCTATCTCTAACTCTATACACATAGTGAGCCTCTTCAATAACCTCATACTCTGAACATGACTCCCTTGGAAATACCCTCTTCGCAATGCTCTCGCAAATTAGAGTCGACTTATCGTACGAAGAATCAAGCGAAGGGCACCACTTCGACGCCAAACTAATCTTATCAATCCTGCCCAGTTTCAGATTTTCCATATCACATCTCAAAAGATCTGCAAAAATATCTGATATTCGATCATGTAAGAACCGGTAATCCGAATCTTTCCTATACTTTTCAAACGCCCTTTTCGCTTTTTCAACCCTCTTCTCCTTCCTCAACTCGCTAGCCCTCTTCTTAGCCTCCTCGTTTTTCGCTTTACTAGCCAAAACCCTAGCTTCTCTCGACACACTAAACTTAATTCTCTTACAAGGTTTGTTTTTCCTCATTGGAGGCCTACCGCAACTCCTACACATCCGATCAACTTTCGCTTTCTTTTTTCTCTCCCGTTCTTCCTTCGCATTGGACCGAACATCTGATCCCTCCATTATCCGATAAAGAACCTCTAACAAGTCCTTCAAACACCCGAGTTTCGCGATCGAAGTCAGGTTCACCGCTAGGGTTTTGGGGTGGTTCTTGTGCAGCCACAGCGCCGCCGCGTAAAACCCTTCCCTGTTGGGATTTCCTGTGACCGGGTGGTGAGACCTCAGGTTGCATATGAGTTTGAGGGTTGTCAATGGGTGGTGGGTCCAGGATTTTTCGAGGAGTTTGATGAAGTCTTTTGGTGGGGTGTTTGGAACTGGTTTGAGGAAGAAGTCCGCGCATGGGGGCATTGGTGGCGGTTCGGCAGAGGCGGCGTTAGGTTTCGCGGCGGTGGGCTTGTGGATTTGTGGCGGACCCAGAAGCTGAATACCGTTGGGGATAGCCATGGATGGCGTTTCAGTGAGATTCGTCATTGAAACTAGGTTTGTCTTTATAAGCCGCAGAGATTCTTCCTGTTCACCGACTCTGAGAACCAAATTATTAAGTGATCTTGGGCGCACCGTCACAAGGTGCTCCAAAAACCCTTCTCCGATCTGCACCGCATATTCTTACGGGCAGGGGCAGCTCTATCATTACAGTAGTCGAGAGGATTCAAACGAACCCCTAATTAAATTATATTTTACTAACATATAGAAGTTCAATTAAATTTGGGTAACTAAATAGTACTCCGTATGATTGTTTAACCGGATGGAAGATGAATAATCAAATAATTCTTTGGTCGCGTTCAATTTTTTTCTGAACCGCATGATTGTTTAACCGGATGGAAGATGAATAATCAAATAATTCTTTGGTCGCGTTCAATTTTTTTTTGAACCGCATGATTATTTAACCGGATGGAAGATGAATAATCGAATAATTCTTTGGTCACGTTCAATTTTTTTCTGAACCGGCACATTCAATTAGAAGAACACGTTTAGTAGTATTGATAGTGAAGCTATAATTTAGCGTTTTCAAAATATGAAGACTCGTTGTGGAGTACTCTGCAAGAGGCATCAGTGGAATCTAATATACATTTCCTTGGGGTTGTGTTTGGATGACAGGTATCTTACGGGAGAATGAGAATGAAATTCCGGAACTCTAATATTCCTATGTTTGTGAAGAGTGAAAATGAGAATGAGATTATTGATCTCCCAATCCAGGAAGAATCACATTCTTGAATACAGGAAGAATCTGATCCCTCCCATCCTCATGGGAATCTTGGATTCCTGGCTCAATCAATATAAAAACGAAACATTTGACTTTCATATTTCCAAAATAAATGATTCCTAGAGAAGATTATTTAATTAATCCAAATGTCGGAATAGAATTACTCCGGGTATCGAATTACTAGGAATTTGATTCTTGGTAATCAAATTCTTATTCTTACAAAAGATTACGGGCATCCAAACTGAGTCTTAGGTTATACTATCACGCCAAACAGGATAAAAATTCTGAAGCCAACCCTGCTTGTGGGATTCGATACTCGAGGTGCCTAATAATTTTTCCAACTCTGAGGGACAAATTATCTCAAGAGAGCTATAGGTCAGATGATTAATCGGTATACTTGGTTTCACTTCCTACTTGCTGACTCTGAGTTTACAAAATCATTCCATTCGGCATTCCTTACTCTATCAAAGTGCCAGATTTCTAATTTCTCACAGGGTCCTCCCGTAATTCCTTTCAAAACCTGTTCTATAATTTTTATAGATTCTATTCGTACTAAATAACGAATAAACAAAAGAGAACTATGACTGTAGGGCTCCCATTCGAGTATGGTTTTAAGGGTGCAAGTCTTTTTTGGTTGAAGTTTGCATTAAGAGGTGTGTGCCCCTCTTCATTTTGGGCTGATTTTGATGATCGGAATATTTATTTTTGGATGATTTTCCATTTAAGAGGTGTGTGCCCCTCTTCTAGTATTCGAGTGGGCCAAATTTGGCCCAATAGTGGCCCATAATAATAACTAAAAGGCCCTACGTTTTCTTACCACCTTTTGTTATGTGGGCTCAAGGTGCTAGTTGGGCCAATGATCACTGGGATGCCCTGTAGCTCATGACGAGTGCAGTACCTCTTGATCTTGTCTATCCCCACCACTCTGTTTCACCGCTCCCAATTTTACTGTCTAAAAGTGTTATGGATGGTCTAAATTTTAAAAAAACTTTTTCAAAAAAGAGTTTAAAATCAGGGATATTTTTCTTCATAAAACCGAGAAAATGAACCTGAAGTCCCGAAAAGATCAAATTAGAACACTTATGACTTATGCTTGGAGAAGGGATCACCGTAATGCGCTAAAACACTACAGATTTTATTACTATATTTTGTGAGTTTTATCGAGATCTCATCATCATATTTGAACCGTTCATTTAGTACGTTTAGGACTGTATTAATGAGACATGTTGTAGGTTTCACTTCGACAATTAGAACCATACAGTTATTGTGTATGAGTTGTTTTGTTAAAATTAAGGTCAAACAAATATCAATACAATACGTACGATTTTTAAAAAAATAAAAATAAAAATAGGCCTAAAGCTGGGGAAATATTATTATTCTTTAACGCCATTAAATTGGGTCACATGCATATCATGTGACCATTTTTCATTACTCTTTCTAACGGTTGTTTAATGGGAGAGGGACATTAATACTCAAAATAAGCCAATTAAAAGTCCAGGGTGCAAAGTAATACTGAGCGTAAATAATGGGGGTGCAAAGTATAATACTTTATCACATGAGTTTACAATATTGATTTCTATTTTCTACACTATTGTCTATTAAGGGAATTGATTTCTACACTCCCTTTTTTGTTTTTATCAACATGAGTTTGCAATATTGCATGTGTGAAAAGTGTATTGAATAAAAGGCAAGATAATAAATTCAAGTGAATAAAGACAAAAAAAGAAAAGAGAGTGTGAATTGTAAAAAATGGAGTGTGGAAATCAATTCCCTGCCCCGTTTGTTAAAAGTATTAGATGGGTGAGGATTCGTAAAGAGATGAGAATCGTAAGAAGATGGGCCGGATTCGTAATTTACATGTTTGTTTCGCACAGGATTAGATAGTGTGATTATTAATATTATATTTGTTTCACAGGAGATAAGATTGGATTGATAGTATACATTTTCATTTTTGCCCTTACCCAAAACTAAAGGATAACAACATCATGCACTATGCATCAAAAGCAAACCGAGTAAAAAATAAATAACCAAAGCCAACCATCAATTGTTTATATATTAAAAATATAGTTAAAAAATTAAGAGCTTCAATTTTCAATACGTCTGAATTGGTGCGAAAATCTTATTTTTTTGATCATTTTATCTTAAAGGGTCATAATTAATTTTTCTCTTTAGGGCTCTAATAATTAAGTATTTATTCTTTATTTGGTTCTATGACAATCTTAGGGCTTGTACATAAGAGCCCTAAAGTCAAAATTTAATTATGACCCTTTAGGATAAAATGATCAGAAAAATAAAATCTTCGCACTGGTTCAAACAGATTGAAAATGGGAGCACTTAATTTTTAATCATATTTTTAATATATAAACGGTCTTAAAAAATTTAGTGCTCCAATTTTCAATCCGTTTGAATCGATGCGAAGATCTTATTTTTCTGATCATTTTATCCTAAAGAGTCATAATTAATTTTTAACTCTAGAGCTTTCATATGAGAGCTCTAAAAGAGTCGTAGGACCAAATGAGGACAACTTTGTCTTTTTGGATCAAGCCACCTGGGATTGGATTATGAATACCAAGTCCCAGAGGGAATTCGTAATACCTTCTATGAAGCTCACTGCTCATCTCAACGGAGTAATAATCCGGTTATCAAACAGCGGAGGTCTGGGAAGCCCTTGGGATTGGTAGTCCAATCCTAAGGCATAGTCCGGTTATCAAACTGGGCCTGAGGTGAGTAAGCAAAGCAGAACTCTAGGTGTGGGACAGCTCCTTTCCTCGTCACAGTCTAGGCATGCTCCAACTACACAGTTAAAAAGGTCTGTTAGTTAGTCAATGGGAATATGATTTCCGGTTTAAGGTATCTTTGCCTCTGAAATGGTGACTATGTGTCTAAGTTCAGTTAATCATTCAGTTAATAATGTGACCACAGTCCCCATCATAGGAAACGAACCAAACTACTGTGTGACATCTTCTTATATATAACGACAAAATTGTGGGATCTGACTGAAAATACTGCAAAGCAGCTCCCTGTAGAGCGTTGCAGGGCGCATACAGACCATCTAAAAGTGTTTTCAACGGTCCGAATTAGAAACAAACTCTTTCAGGAAGAAGTTTACTCTTCCTTAAAAGAGTTTGTTTTCAATCTGAACCATTAATTACCGGGATGAACGGTCTGGATGCTCCCTACATAACACTCTATATAAAGAGCTACTTTACAACATCCTCGGGCCCATGCGTGGCGTCTATTCTATTTATAAAGACGTCTACATGTAAATCAGCCACACACACATGTGTTAGGAACATTAAATGAGTTCCTTTGAATTGACTATTCATATTTTGACCATAGAAAATCATCATGTGACGAATTGGATGGTCACGTTATTAAATGTGACTGCTATCTGAAATCTACAAGTGCTTTTAGTTTCGCCAATTAAATTTTAAAGAATTACCTGAATTTGTTAATCTCACTCATGTGAGTACGTGTTTTGAATCGTACACAAATGTTTCGAATCGTTTATTAGATTTATACTGCAATATATTTTTTCGAGTGAATCCATGAAAAAGCAGTTCAATCGGTTAACTGCAAGTGCTTGGTCCAATATACTAATTTTTATTCAGAATTACCGGGAAGTTTCCCGCGCGCCAATTTGTAGATAGTTGGTACACTTCCCATCGATACACGTAGTTTTATTTGAAAAAAGGGAGGGTACATTTTGGCTTCTTATAAGGTTTGGTAACCATTTTTAGCATCGTAGAGAGATGACTAAGATTTTTTGATTTTCTATAAAAAGGAATTTTTAGGAGTGCCTGGGGAGGGGTGAGAGAAGATGAGAGGAAGAAAAACAGAGATGTAAAGGAGTGAAAGAATGCTTTCTTTTTTTTTTGGATCATTGTGAGAGTAAAAAAAAATTGGTAATCACTAAGGGTCATCATCGGCAGCCCACGGGCTAGCCCAATTGACGGGCTGGCGGGCCAACGGACGGGCCAAAAGCCGGGTAGGCTAAAATTTTCTTGGGCAGAAACTAAACTAAGGGAAAAAAGAAAGGGTTTTGTGGGATTTCGGGCTAATGGGCGGGCCCGTAGGCGGGTACCTCGGGCCGGGCTGAGTAAAAATTCATAGGCTCAAGCCCGTCCATTACAAACTACGGGCTAGGCTAGCCTGCCCGTTTCACGGGCTCGAGCTGGGTAAAAGCCCGATAGACCGGGTAAATTTAGAATGGGTCGCGGGCTTTCGGGCTAAATGAAGACCCTTAGTAATCACCGAGGTGAGCGGAGGCTCAACTACTCTAGGCTCGGGAGGGTAAAGGTTACGATTTTACATATATTTTGTTCATCCCAGATTGTAATCTTTTCCCTTTTTTTTTTTATTATTATAGTTGAATCTCTCTTTCTGAATGATATAGGCAATTTCCGAGTCATGTAATGACTTCATTTTTAGGTACTTGTTCTTCTTTTATGAGTGCTTTTGTTGGCTTAGATGAGATGTGGTAAAATTCTATGTTTGAAAAATTAATGAAAATTAGATGTGATCAAGGCGAGTGTTGCTCTAAGTACTTTTTTTGTTTATCAGCGTAGCACTATGTACTTTTCTCCGCTACGGTACTTTATGGTTTACATGGACGTCTATATCTCAGCGCTACATAATCGAACACCCCACAGAAGCAGCACTGCAATCGATGGGTCTGTCGAAGCAAACTCCCGTTTGTACTCTTACTTGTGCATTAGTAAATTGACCACCCAAAATAAATGAAGGATACAATATAAATAGACCAATCGGCGACTTCCTGAATAGTCACAGCGAGAAATTAAAGAACACCTTAATTCATAATACACGCATCCGTCCACGACGAATAGGTACCATTGAAAAGACCCAGAGATTGAAATATTATATTCTAAATATTTTCCAACATTCTCAGCCTACTATCTCTCAGCACTATATAATCGAACACCCCACAGAAGCAACACTGCAATCGATGGGTTTGTCGAAGCAAACTCCCGTTTGTACTCTTACAAGTGTATTAGTAAATTGACCACCCAAAATAAATGAAGGATACAATATAAATAGACCAATCGGCGACTTCCTGAATAGTCACAGCGAGAAATTAAGGAACACCTTAATTCATAATACACGCATTCGTCCACGACGAATAGGTAACCATTGAAAAGACCCAGAGATTGAAATATTATATTCTAAATATTTTCCAACATTCTCAGCCTAGGAGGGGTGTTGTTCCCACCAAATTCAGAGGACCCAACAACAAGAGAAGGTTCCTTCTTATTTCCTTTTGCTTTGCCATCCCTTTCCCTGGACTCTGGACTGATGGACCAATCCAATACCTTTCTAGTATTGATTTTATCATCAAGGGTTCCATTTATATATTCATATATATGTAAACTATTTAATGGTCGGGCTTCATGCATGCATGTAACCTGTTAATGCGCCAAGGGCCATGTCCTGTTCAGTGAAGAAAATTCAGAGAGCATCGCTTTCCTGCAAAGAATCGACAGAAAATCAAAGTTTGGTTCAACAGAGCTTAAAGATCTTTTAATAAGCTATTAATATACCAAGGGCCATGTCCTGTTCAGTGAAGAAAATTCAGAGAGCATTGCTTTCATGAAAAAAAAAAAAAAATCAACAGAAAATCAAAGTTTTGGTTCAATGTTTCTTAAATATCTCGGTCCATTTGTTATTAATAAGAAGTTCGATTTTTACATTCAGTTTTTTGGTTTTTTTTCACTTCAAAAGAGCTTGAGACCTAGAAGTAGGGCTCCCAACAAATCGAGATCTTCGAGGCTCGGCTCGGCTTGACTCAGTGACTTGTTTAGTAATCGAGCTCGAGCTCGAGCTCGAGAGCTCGAGTCTTAGACTTGTGTCGTAAACAACCCTAGCTCACCACTCAAAAAGCCTGACTCGTTTGTACTCGTTTATAGAGGTTAGTTTAGAAAATGAACTGGGCTTGCTCGTTAAACGAGCCGAGTCTGAACTCAAGTTTTAGGCTTGTTTTAGTAAACGGATCGAGCTCAAACACTACAAAACTCGACTCATTTTAGTAAACGAGCCAAATTCAAATACTACAAAACTCGACTCATTTGCGTCCTATCTAGAAGGAGATGCAGAGTTGGTGGATTTCTATGTTAGTTGTAATTCACTTTCCAAATTTCTTGTCACCTTTTGATTCATAGTAAAGAGTCTAGTGGGGTTAGGTCGTGGATTTCATCCACGCGTCATAAGCTAGTCTCTAGAATTCCACGTATATCGTTGTGTACATTACCCGTTCGGCTAAATAAGCCAAGTGACTTTTTTTTTTGTTCTTATTCAAATTTCTTTCGTATTTGTTAGTTTGACGTCAATTTTTTGGGGATTATTGCATCTCCATGACGAGAGGAATCTAAAAAGTAAAAAAATTCGATCGAAACCTAATTTTTTTGAATAAAGACAAAAATAAGCCAATTTTTTCGTCTTTATTAAAAAAATGGATTTCGATCATAATTTTTTTTTTTAGATTCCTCTCGTCATGGAGATGCAATAATCCCCCAAAAATTGACACAAAACTAACAAATACGAAATTTTTTTGAATAAGGTCAAAAAAATAAGCCACTTGGCTTATTTAGCCGAACGGGTAAGAATCTTTAAAAACTCAACTATTCACCCCTGCCACCCTATAACTGATTTTATCAATTTAGGTAAGGGAAATGATAATGTCAAAACTGTTTTTGTTAGTGTCAAAACTGTTTTTGTTGGTTCCAAAACTCTAGTGCACAAAAGGCTTGTACCATGTGCAATGTATAAGACTTTTATGTATTAGAGTTTTAACACCAACAAAAACATAAACCGGACCTGTGTCCCTAAAAGAAACCTTGCATTAAATACGAGGCTGTATTTGATTGGTCGAATCAAACGCAAGATTGTACTAAGGATCTCTGTGAGATTTCATTTTCAGACACTAAAAAATGCTAACTATGACCAAAAATTAAAATTTGAACATCATAAGTTAGGGTAGTGATAATATCAAAACTGTTTTTGTTAACAAAAACGGTAACAAAAACGGTTTTGCCATTATCATTTCCCCATAAGTTATCACCTTATCAAATAGTTTTATCATTCGGCATTCGACAAAGAAGAGTACAAAAGGCTAAACAATGAGTGAAATTTACAAATACCATTCACTCCTACAACTAATTCCCCTGCTATCTCAAAAAACTTGATAAGCAAAAGAAAGAAGAGAAAAAAAATGCATTACAAATGGGGTTTTCATCCGGACCGTCCATTTTGGTTTTGCCGTGTGGGTACCGCGTGGGCACGGTCATGTCATACCCACCGGCATCCAAAAATTTCTCAAAAAACCCACACTGAAAAAGAAGAAAAAAATGCGTAGGAAATCAGCAATCTTGATTTCAACAAGGACTACCCGCTCTCTGTCGAACTCAAGAGTTCTTCCAAAAACTCTGCCCCCAAGTCCTCAAACACCACCACACTCTCTCTCTTGATCATCTCTTTCTCTCTGCTCTTGTTCCTGCTCGCGCTCCTCCTCCTCATGGTGTGTCTCTTCTTCAGCGTCAGCACCGGCGAACACCCCTCCTCCAAATCGTACTTCATTTCGCAGAGCGATTCGCGCACCCTTTCGATGGGAAAATTCAGAGTGGCCGCCGGGCCGCGCATTGCAAAAGCCGCCTGGTCGTACGCCAAGGCCGCAGCTTCCGCGCTGTCAAACGTGCCCAGCCAGACCCTCACCCCGTTCCTAGTGGAATCCCTTATCTCGGCAGCGAATTTCCCCCACGGCCGCTTCCTCACCCCTCTGAAGGAGGAATTTTCCTTCTTGGGTGTTTTTTTGGCTCCGGTTTTCGAACAAACTTCCTCTACATCCTTGTTCGGATTGGAGGAGTTGTTCTCGGACGTCTCTTGAGCGGCTTCCGCTAGGAGCCCGAAGAGAAGCATTTCCTCGGAGTCGTTTTCGTTGAAGGGAAGGGAGTTGCCGAACCAAGAGAAGGATTCCCGAGGCGACCCGGAAGAAGATTCCAGCGAGAAATCGGAGTTTTGGGAGAGAAAGACAGAGGAATCCATTTTGGATTGCAAAGATCTTGAGGTTTATATGTATGTTTGTGACTCCTCTGTTTCTTGGTAAGTACTACCCTTGTATTGGACTTGGTTCCTTTAAATACCCAAAAGTGGAGGGAGGATTTGAATGAGAAATGGGATTGGGAAAAAGAATAGTTTCACTTGAATTGACAGGTGAAAAGAAACAGGGGCAAATGGGTAAAAAGATAATGAAGAATGGCCAAAGGGGATGTTTTGACATTATTTTTTAGAGTACATGTTGCTTTTGTAATTATCTTGGGGGACCACATCCAATGGGGATAAATTGCCACATGGGTCAAATGAATCCAGGCGGCGTGGTCATACATGCCTCAGTTACGTCAGCTATCTATGGCCAAAGCTATCTTGGCCGAGCAGCATGTGGCGGTGTTCTAAGATCATTCAATGACTTCTTATTTGGAGCGTCTCATTAAGTGGCAACCATTGAGGTACAAATCACATTTACTGCCAAGCCAACCAATTTGCTGATTGCCTGGCCCGTCTTGGTTCCCAACAAGAGGAAGATTTGATCGTCGCCGCTTCTGTCCCACACGTTGCTAGGGAGTTTGTTCTGGCAGATTCCTTGAGAGTGGGACACCTTAGAACCTAATTGCTGGCTTTCTTGGCCTTTTGTTATTTCAGGCATGACGCTACTTTTTGTATTTCCGACGTTCACCGTCTAGCTTAATAGTAATCTCTTTCCGTTTGACCCAAAAAAAAAAAAAAACCTATTTAGATTTTTCGTTATATTTTTCGCACTTCGCACTTTATCTTTCTTGATCCACTTTTTTGAGATTCGAACTTGTGACTTTCTAATTGGGAGTCATGAACTATTACAAGCACTCTATTCAAAAAATCTTTTCATGCACCGTGTATACTCAAAGTAATTTGGTTACCATTTTTACAGTCATAAAAACACAAATTTTGTGGACGCCTCATTTAAAATAAGTTTATGGATTATAAATCAAGCGCCAAATCGTATTTTCAAGTTCTGTAAAATTCAAATTTGTTTTTTTATCGTGTAACAATATTCATACTTAAATCCTTTCAAACTGTGTGCTAATCAATGACGGAGCTACTTGTAGGCACACGGAGGCCACGGCCCCCAAGTTGTTTCGGGGTTTTTTTTTTTAAATTTTAATTTTAATATCAGTTATTTTTTATTTGTTAAGAATTATATTTTGTATTGAATGTTATTTAGACATTTAAATGCTTAAGAATGTGTTCGTTTTAGGTCCCAAAACTCCCAAAACCCAATTTCTCTCTCTGCTTATGGTCTCCCATAAGTTTTTTCTTTAATTATTAATCTCATTCCTCTTTCTATCTCTCTCCACTGATTATCCAAAAAAACTTCTCCCAAAATCTAAACCAAACAAACTATTAGATTACCGAATCTTGAAATTTTAAAATTTTGTTGTTCATAGTCCGGTCCCCGCGTTTATGAAATCCTGGTGCTAAGCTAATTGGCAAATCCAATTACGAGCTTGACATCAAACCAATCAAGCTCGAATTGTGACCAAATTCGCAAGAACATATATAAAAATTTGTATTTCAAGAGATTTGTGGAGGGAAATGCCTTAATAACACGGCAAAATTGTAAGATTAATTAGACATTATTTCTGGTGAGGAAATTTTTTAATTTTGTCTGGATTTTTGGTAAAGAGATCACAATTTCAAGTGACTTAAAACGCATGTGCGGCGCCAAGTAGTGCAGTGGAAGATTCAAATTCCACCCTCCAGTCCTCAAAATGCCAAAGATTATTCAACGTTTCTTGAATGTCAAGAATGCCAGAAAGCCATATGCCAAACAGAAAGACTACTGGCACAGCAAATCTAATTGAACTGATTTTTCGTAGAGGCCCTTGAAAAACTGTTTTACATTTAATGAACGGCTCGAATCATTTGTGTGGGACCCGTAGTGGACCCCACAACAAATCTGTACAAAAAATCTGTTTTCTGTACCAGTAGACTTTCTGTATGCCAAAAGGAGGAGATTTACTTGAGCGGGGTTGGCTTTCAGTGATTAATTTTTTATGAGTATTTTCTTGTACCTATTGAGAAAGATTTATACCCAAGCTTGTCAAATGAAGCTTCCAGGATGTGTCAAGATGACCTTTACCAGTTTGAGATAGAGAGATTTTCCAATTTTCCTGAAACAAGTTGTTTTCAAAACTGTCTCCTTGCTAGCAAGAAAATTTGACCATCTGTGGATCAATTCTGGTGTGGCATACCCTTAGAAATTGTGCTAGAAAAGTCAGGACCGAAGCCCAAATGGATAATCCGGTTTTTTTTTTTTCAATCGATAGAAGATATCATTACATCATGTAAGAAGTACAAATTAAGCAAAAACCACGTGACACTACATGGATTGCTTGAGAGTTCACGAGATAACTAAGCCCAATATCTCAACTATTGTAAACACGACCCAACTACAAGTTCCCATGGGGGGGGTGGGAATAATCCCCAACGGAAGAACACCCATACGCAGGTGGAAAGACTCGAACTCTTGACCTTCTAGTAAGATGCAAGAGTTATGACCAACCGAGCCAGCCCCACTTGGTTGTTAGTCCGGTTGGTTGGTGGATTTGCTTCATATACAATTGACTGGGGTTCTATGCTTGGGGACATGTCGCAAGAAAGTAAGTAATTTCTTGTGAATACTCTAGTCCCGACGTAGATGGTCTGTCTTTAACCGAACTGGGAGGAGATTAGTTGAGATACGCATAAGCTAGCCCAGACACCCCTAACCGGAAAAAAAGAAAAAAAGAAAAAATCAGGATTAACCAAACCGTGATGTGCGCATGCAGATTAGGAAGTTCAAAACTTTATAATAACCTCTTCTAATTGTCCTTATCTTAAGAGATTTCCTAATATTTTATTCAGTCAGTTGCCCACGTTTCCTCACACTAAAAGATTAAATTCGTAAACAAACACGATACAGTATGGATTGGCATAATATTACATGCCTTGTCCAACAATTTCACCAGCCTTTTGTTTTGCAATTTTTTTTTTTTGTCGTAGAGCCTATTAGCTTGTAGTGCTTTTTGGAGTAGCTCGTGTCTTAGATTTGGTAGTTTTTGGTTCATTCCTGTCTATTGTAATGAAATCTTTGCCTTCGGGCTCTTGAATGAAATGAATTGCCTAGCCTGTTTATCAACCAAAAAATAAACTGGTTGATTAATTAGAAATACTCGTTTTGTTTTAAAGTTTAGTCTATACTTTTCGACCATTTGATTGTTTGGATCAAACACTTACCTATAACCTATGTCCATTTGAGTTGGTTTTTTTTTGCTGGAATAACTAAACAAATACGGAGTAAAGCTGTACGAAACAAACAACTCTGAATAAACTAAGTTTCAATTCCCATTTTTTTTCTAACTACTCTGCATGCTTACTAGCGTTTGCAGTTACTTGGCAATTTCGCTTTGCCACATTTTGCGGTGCCATGTGATGTAATGTGGTGGTAGGCGGTTGCCAATCCAACCATACAAATGAAATCAGCGTTTTAGGGATTAAATTAGTATAGTGAAATTCCAAGGACCACTGTTGAGAAATTCATACTCTTCTGGGTCAAAGTAAAGCGTCTACAAATTACAAACTTCATCGCCCCAAGAAGCTTCTAAACTTTCACATCACATAACCATGAGAAATTTTTCAGTGCCGGGTGGGCACGGGACACGTGGTGCCCGGCACCATCTCGGCCGTCCAATGAAGTTTTGGACGGCCCAGATCTGTTCGGCTGCCGAGGGGTATTTTAGTCATTTCACACTTTAAAACAGCCGAACAGATCTGGACCGTCCAAAACTTCATTGGACGGCCGAGATGGTGCACGGGCACCACGTGTCCCGTGCCCACCCGGCACTGAAAAATTTCTCCATAACCATAAAAAGAAAATCATAGTATGAACTCTGAAGATCAGTTTAAAAAAAAAAGAAGTGGAAACTAAGGAACGCTTTAGAGAGAGAAGCTCTGGGGTGGGGTCCCCCCTCCTCTCTTCCTGTTTTCTTTCTACGCCTATGGTTGTGAGGTGGCTGAGACTCTCTCCATTGAGAGCTGAGACCTCTTACTCTCCTCATCATTTTTGGACTCAAGAGCTAGATCTAGTGTTCTAGATCTAGATCTGGTTTCTTGGAACCAGTTCATCGACGATGAAGACGGCGTCTGCGACGACTTCTGCCTTCAGTCTGCGGCGGAACGAGTTCGAGTTGGTGCGGGAGATCATCTAGGAGGGTCTGCTTTGTGTTCATACCTGGACTCTCCAACCCCTCTTCACGAGTGTGTTTGACGGGTCCGGCTCCGGCTTCGTGGTTCCAAGCGACTTTTCTTTTTTGATTTTATTGTTTTAATTTGTTGGTTTTAGTTGTTGTTTCTGTATTTTCGGACCGGTAGTGTCCCCCTTTATTGTACTGTTTTCTTATATATAATATTTACATTTTCTAGCTAGTCAAAAAAATATTAAGGGTAAATTACATTGACCTAACCTAAGGTTTCTAACAAATACGCTGACCTCCCCTGTGATTTGAGAAAATACTTTAACCTCCCTTACGTTTGAAACTATTGTCAAGATTCCCCATTCCCATTAAATTAGGCCTAACTCTGTTAGTTTTGAGTACAAAAAGTTTGAAATAACCTTAAACATTAAACTAAACTAATCAGCAATAAATAGGTGAATTACACTAACATCCCTTCCTCTATTGGCATGCATTATTTCTGCTATCAGTATACATAAGAATCCAAGAGTAATGGGAAAAATTAAACTCATATGATTGAAAAATAAAAATTTCTTGATGTCATTGTTTTTTCAACTATGTGTCAACCATTGTTAACTTTCCCTTAGTTCTTGTAAGACTTGTAGAAAATGTTACAAATGTATTAATCTAAAATTTTAGGGCACTACATAATTTTACAAATTATTTCATAATTTTATCATCTTAAGAGAAGTTTTTCTATTGAATTTTTTAATTTTTTAATTTCACTCGCTAAGACAAATTGAAAAAAAACTGTATTTTCTTTAGGAAAAAAAAACACAATAAAAGGCAAATTATTAAATTTATTGAGTTTTCATGATGGTTATTTAACAATTAAAAATGATTTTGAAACGTGTTACATATTGGTAGTATTAATAGGTAATACTAATACAGAAGGGGAGGTTAGTGAAATTTATTTTATTTTCTATGGGTTAGTTTGGATTTATGTTTGAGGGTATTTCAGAGTTTTTGTACTCAAAACTAACAATGTTAGGCAACTTAGGCTAATTTAATGGCCAGGGAAAATCTTGATAATAGTTCAAAAGTAAGGGAGGCCATTGTATTTTTTTTCAAACCAGAGGGTAGGTTAAGCTGGCGGGCTTTAATTGACGGGTAGCTTTCGCTTTCTGAGCTGAATATATAATCTGGATTTTTAGACCATTGGGGTGTTGGGCTTCAGCCTTTTTAGGTGAGTTTCGTCCCAGAGGGTGTCCTTGATTGGCTTCATGCCAATCATAGGTTTGGGTTTCGAATTGAACAGAAGATTGCTCTTTGAGCATGATTTCCTTGCTCTTATTAGTCTTACAACATTTTTAAGATTAATGAAATTTTTTTTGCTATTTAAAAAAAGTAATTTACCCAAGTATTAAATTATATGGGGATTGAGATCAATACACATGTTAGGCTTTATTTTTGGGTCATTCTTCGTCTCACTTCTATGATCGAAATGATTATATCCGTTAAGAACATCAACCACATCAAAAATAATATTGATCCAATCAGGGCGGCTCCAGGATTCAGTGACAAATCATTCACAAACCTTTTGATATATAAACTCTATATAAGATAAAAAAAAATTATTTTCTTATAAATTTATTGGACCTGGTTTATTATATTTTGTTGAGCTAGATTATCTATTTTTTTTCAAAAACTTAAGTATATAATTTTTGTTTACTTTGACAACACATGAATAATTCAGAGCAGACAATGAACCTACATACAAATAGGAATACTAAAACTTTCAATCTCTTTTACGAACAGGAGAGAATCCAATCCCAAATTAAGAACATCCGAATCCACGATCGATAATGCCTGCATTTTCTTCACACGCCTTCGTTCTCACAAAACAAACGAGATTCATGTGAAATCATCGGGCAATAAATCTCAATTTGCTGCCTACTTCACATAACTCCCATTGCCTTGATTGTGACAATCATATATACCTATTCAAAAACAAACAAACAAAAAATCAAAAAAGCATTTGTATTTGTGGATAGTGATCTACCTAGCTAGAAACCATTATCAAAACCAATCGTATATCAATTTAACACTTGAAATTAATGACTCGAATTGTCCAGATACAGGCCCCTTTGAAGCTCATCAGCTGCACTTTCTTGGTCACCAAAATTCAGAGGAATTGAAGCTTATCTTTGAGGCTTTGAAAGTCCTCCCCTAGAACAATGGACACTCCTGTGATTAGAAAGTGACTTGTCACTCAAGTATGATCCTACCACTTTGAAGCTTCTGAGAAAGCCCATTTTGGGACAATTTTCTAGGTATCTAAATTTCGAATTCCATTTAAAATTAGACAAAACAAAATTTCACCAACCGTAGGCATAGCTCCTTCCTCTGTGTATACCACAACAGTCAAATTACCGGTCGCTACTCCCACGAGGTGACACTTAACATGATTTGACGCACTCCTACGAGTTTGTGCCATTATACAAGTGTAAAAGCGGGAATGAGTTTTTCCATCGTCGTTTGCAGAATCCAAAATGGACTTCAATTCCGCTAAGTCCCTTACCGAGGGCAAGTGGGTCACGATTGAATGAGACCTACCACGTTTAGTTAGCATATAGATATTTAAGCTTTATGGGATCCACGATATTGTTGCCACTTTTTCTCATTATATTATGAGGCAGGCTGTGTGGAACCTTCATTGACATATTTAAAATTAAATAAGTCCTATATAACATTATTTTTTTTTACAAAAAAAAAAAAATTAATCTTTGAGAGGCCCAGATGAGAGGGGGAGACAGTTTCCAAATAAACCGAAATAAAATTTCACATGAGGACAGGCCCCCATGAGAAATACTATAACAGAGCCATAAACCCCATGAGAAATACTATAACAGAGCCATAAAGATATTCAATAAATTACACCTATATCAAAGCCACAAGCAGACAAATGTTTGAAGATGATACAAGTACAACCTGATGAAATGCTTGAAGAGTCCTACTCCTATAACATTAATGGGACACACATATTATGTAAATACTCCTAAATTACACTCTATCCTATTATATTTGTTCAGTCCGCAAAACGAAAACTTAAAAATAACATAAAATTCATAAATAAATTAAAATATTTCTTACCAATTTTTTAGATATCAATGAGTTCTTTTAATTAATGACAAAAGATTGAATTTTTTTGTTGCAATAAATGTATTATTTTTAATTTCTTATTCTGGGAACCGAACAAATATTTTGGGACCGAAGAAGTATATTAAATCTTGCATTACAATATTGGATCCAAAAAATATAATTTAATGGTCACCGAAAGGAAACCGATGGAAACAAGATTGATAATTTGATAATGAATTAAGGAGATGGAATACACTAGATAATGAGTCTAGAGAGATTGATGGACCGGACAAATATTTCACGACTGAGGCGCAACAAATTTGCCCAAAAATCTATACACATAAACTTATAGTCACTAGAGCCGGCATTGAGCTAAAGCTCGTAAAGCCACCGCTTTAGGCCCTTGATTTTTGACTAATTTTAAGGGCCTCCAATTTTATAGGTCCAGATAATAATTAGGCCTACATAAAAATTAAAACGGAAAATTCCTGGCCGGTCCCATTTTTTGCCTGCCATCCTATCCGAACCCTTTTTTAAAGTACTATCCCATCCAAACCCTTTTTAAAGATGCTCTTACTATTTTGCCCTTGTAACTATTTATACCCTCAGATTTCACACCCTTTGCAGAATTCACACCCTCTAGAATTCACTTCTTTTTTTTTTTTTCAGAATTCACACCCCTAGAATTCTTGAGGTGTGAATTGTGGGTGAATTCTTGGTATGAATCCCCCCAAAATCCAAGAATTCACACCACAAAAAAAGAAAAAAAAGGAGGCCATCATCTACCCATAAATTTAGGGGTGTAAACGAGCCGAGCCGAGCCGAGTTTCGGCGAGCTTGAGCTCGGCTCGTTTACTTAACGAGCTCAAAACTCGAGCTCGAGCTCGGCTCGAGCCTTAACGAGCCGAGCTTAGTCATTTATTAAACGAGCCTTCCTTAACGAGCCGAGCCTCCCTACCCATAATAGATTAAAATAAGTTCTCATCACTATTTTTTTCTCATAAAAAGAAGATTTAGCTTATAGAGAGAAAGAGAGAGAGGGGCCATCATCTTCTTTCTTTTTATTAATTTTCTGCGACCCAACTCTGCTGCTGCTGCTGTTTCTTCTTTGTCAAAGGCACGCTAGTTTCACGTACTAGCGTTGAACTACCCGTGTGGTGGCTACACAGCTCCATTTTTTACGGGTCCGGTATCAATCTATTCGTATCGTCGAGATGCACGAGACTCATGTATCAATTTGAGTCTTGGATCAGATTTTCGTTTTTGCAATTTTGAAAAGCAGCTCTTCGGGCAGCGTGTGAGGGCCACACCGGGATCTTTTCAGCGACGGAAAGGCTTCTTAAGAATCATCTTGATGAGACGATGTTGTTTCTGGTGTCGAAGTTGATTTTCGGTCACTTCTCCACGTCGACGAAAAACAACTCTACTTCGACGCTGAGTCGCCGACGCCCGCAACGAAGAACAACTCTCCTTCGTTCCTTACAGGTATACCCGCCTGTCGACAACCAAGTGCGAAGTGAGGCGAACTCCGGCGACCACGCTGGTCTGAACGAAACGACGAAGGAGATGAAAGGATTGGGAAAATGACGGCCAAGGACGTATTTTGATAATTATTACCCGCCATCTGTTAATGCTGAAAATGTCCTTGACGGATATTAATTATCAAAACACGTCCTGGACCGTCATTTTCCCCTTAAAAAAACAAAGGGGGCCGTTGATGTGCTCAATTACTTAAAAGGATGGACAATTAGTTGTTTTCCGAATTTGTGAATTGCATATAGAATACTATTGACTATTTCGGTTACAGCTACCTCTAGAGAAAAAAAAAATTTTTGAAGTTAAAATTAATCAAAACTTATCTAAAGTCGACGATGTCACAAGAGAGATTGAATGGATTGGTTGTGCTATCTATTGGCTATGAGAAACTTGATAATGGATGTGACATATTGAGGGAAGATTTTGTAATTTATTTCATTTTTTCTTCACTTTCTGTATTTTTTGGGAGAATTTTTGTGGGACCCATCTTTTTTTTTTTAAATTTTGTCATCTAAAAGTAAATTTAATTTACTAAAAGTAATTTTCGAGTACAAAATCCCTCCAAACTCGACGATGAGTCACAAGTGTCAGAGTCGATCCTGATAGTCACTGTAATTGTATTTATTGTATGGCTGCTTTGATGTTTACAGATTCAGAGTACATGATCACTTTTCTCATACTTCAGTTCTCCACGTTTTGGATTGTGACCTCCTAAACATCTCTCTCTCTCTCTCTCTCTCTTCCAACGGCTGTAGTTCCTGGTGGTTAACTACATAGCGCGCCGTTGCAGTCGCAGGACCATGTTTCTTTGGCCTAACTCTTTTCTAGCACATCAAGTCAAAATTTTAGATCATGTTTTTCGTCGCCACGAGAGGAATCGGAGAAGACATTATATTTTTTGGTCTTTTCCGTCGGCTTACATGAACTTTGTTCAACTATTATCTATGTTTTATACTTCTCCGATTTTTCGCGTCAAGACAAAAACTGTGATGTAAAAGTTTAAATGGAATCTTGTAAATTAAGAGAAACAACAAAAAAAAAAAATACCGAGTCTAGCTAAAAAGTTCAAAAAAGTTAGGCCAAAGAGGCCCCAACCGAGCTTCTCATCAGTTGTTGGGATTCTCAAAATGTAGCATACTAGTTTTCGTTTGTGAGCTCACTATGGGCCCCTGCATAGAGGATCAGAGTCATTCATTTTCGATTACCCATCAAGAAAATTATCTCGTGAAATAACTTGATTAACGATTAGATGTCGATAACAAGTCATCGAACCACATTTGTGGTGAAGAATTAAAATGAACAATCACAATTTAGGTCATTCGTCATTTAATTCTCTCATAGGCAGATACAATTGGTTGATGTGTCTACGTCCTATTTCAATCTCGTTCCCTTATAATTCCATTTCAGCCTCAATTCCATTTCTGTATCCGTTCCAATATTCCAGGAAACCAAACTCACGTATTAGGTGATTGGTTCGAAATGTTAGGCTTTAACCTGCTATGAATTCCACTCATTGTAATGACTTGATTTATCATTTTGGAATCAACCTCCGTCGCGATGAAATATAACATGGTATCAGAGCTAGGTCTTGGGTGGTCTCGCCTCACATGGTCGAGTTTCCGTCGCCCGAATCAAATCTCTTAGTTTCCTCAATTCGTACCTCCTCCACGTGCATCCGGGCTGCACATAAGGGGTAATCTAGAGACTACTTCAAACCCTCCGAAAAATCTAACAGAGACACATTTTGCCTTGGAAAAAGGATTTGATATGTTTCCAAAATTATATTCTTGTCCATGTTTTTGTTGATTTGTTTGATATATATTACTATTAACTACCATGTTCTCATTTCTTTTTCTTATTAACATGTGATTTGTGCTTGTAGTGTTTTTTTTTTGGTCAAACGGAATTTCTTTTCAGCCACTATGTAAGCTGAAAGGGAAAAATTCACCTGATCGAACTTAAATAAACTTCAATTGAACACCGGAACTTTCATGCAAAGCCCAAAATTTGATTATGTCTCTTTAAAATAATATGATCAAAATAATAAGATCTTCACATCAGTTTAATATATAAACGGTCTAATAAAAAAATTAAGTGCTCAAATTTTCAAAAAAATTTTAAAAAAATTCCCCTACTTCCAACATTTCTCTCTCTATCTCTCTCTACATAAACTTCACAGACCCTACCCACACACCAAAATGGCCACGTTTTGGAATCATAAACGTGATTATGAGAGCCTTAAAGATAAAATTGATTATGTCTCTTTAGAATAATATGATCGAATAATAAGATCTTCACACCCGTTCAAACGGATTAAAAATTGAAGCACTTAATTTTTTAATCATATTTTTAATATATAAACAGTGTTAGTCTATTCCGTTCGAATCGGTGCAATGATCTTTTTATTCTTATCATATTATTCTAAAGGGTCGTAATTCATTTTTATCTCTAAGGCTCTCATATTAAGTATGTGTTCTTTATTTAGGACCCTATGGAGCAGAAATTTAATTTGAGCACTTAATTTTTTATGAGCACTTAAATATCTTTGTACTGATTCAAAACGGAGTGAAAATTTGAGCACTTAATTTTTTATGACCGTTTATATATTAAAAAATATGATTAAAAAATTAAGTGCTTCAATTTTTAATTCGTTTGAACGGGTGTGAAGATCTTATTATTCTGATCATATTATTCTAAAGAGACATAATCAAATTTTGTCTCTAAGGCTCTCATAATCACGTTTCTGCTTCAAATGTTCTTAAGTTCAGTGCCACTATGTAAGCTGAAAAGAAATTCTGTTTGACCAAAAAAAAAAAAAAAAAACACTACAAGCACAAATCACATGTTAATAAGAAAAAGAAATGAGAACAGGGTAGAAGTGCTTGTAGTGTTTTGATTATTGGTATCTAGCTTGCTAATTAACATGTGATTAGTGCTTGTTTAGTATTGCTTCTGACTTACGGTGTTTTTCATATGGTCATTAATTAGCTCTATTCTCCTTTCTTTTTTCCGTCTCTCTCGCAATTTTTATTATTTAAAAAAAAAATTCAAGTAATAGACGAATCCGTGCCGGGTAGAGAGATCCCCTAACCCTAAGACAGTGCTGAACTTTTGGGCCTTGCTTTGAAAGCCCGACTAAACCCTTTTTTTCCAATGGGCAAATAAGTCCGACTAAGCTTCCAATAAAGATGGTAGAAAAGAGCAAATAAAAAATGATTACTTATTTTACTATGGGAAAAGAAAACCATAAGTAATATGAGATAGACCTATTCGCGGAGCCGCTGTAAACAGGCTGTTTACGGAGCCACGCGATCTCAGCTATCCGTTTTGGCTTTGGACGGTTCGGATTTAAATGAATTAAATTTTTTTCCGGAAAAATTTCATTAGAATCTGGACCATCCAAAGTGTTTTGGACGCTCGAGATTCACCTCCATAAACAACTGTTGATGGAAAGCTCCGTGAAAAAGCTTTTCTCAAGTATTATATTAAACTTTGCCGGTAGGATTGTCGATCGGAAGGAGCTTAAAAGTGATATGCACTCTTACAGTTCAAATAACATTGATAGCTGGCCTAATCCCACTTAAATAAAGACAACCTTAAAATAGTGAAATGAGAAGAGAAATCAATAAAGAAGCATAGCTAATCATATTGATGTCTCAATTTTGTGCTACAGAAATTAGATTCATTGTCCCTTTTCCAAATTTGTTTTATTTGGTTGCTAATTTGATTCATCTCGTTCAATGAATTTCAATGCTATCCTTTTGGGTCTTCTTTTTGGAAGTACCAATAAACTTATACTCCATCCGTTCCTTTTTTATGGTTCAGTATTTTATTTTGAGTTGTTCCTTAATACTTTCTCCGTCTCTTTTTAAGTGTCCTATTTCGTATCTCCAACTTATTAAAAAGACATCATCATTACACCTTTCACATTAACTTTTACCTCCACTTTCCCTATTTACCTTCTATGGAGACATCATCATTACACTTTTACTCACTAACTTTTCAAAATGGAATTCACTTTTAGGGGCAAAATAGAAAATGCATCAACTTTTACCAATTAACTTTACAAAATGGATACTTATTAAGGGACAACCCAAAATGAAATACTGGACTCTAAAAAAGAGACAGATGGAGTAAGTTGGTATATTCCCACTTTGCCTTGAGCATATTCCAAAGAATCCCATAAAAAGCATCTTTGAATTAGGTATCAACCTAATAAAATGCGCGAGAGCAAAAATTAAGAGCACGAGCGCAGTAAAATAATTGAAAGCAGGATCGCGAGATATATTAAAGGATTATGTGACTAAAATAATACTTACCCTTCAAATACGATTGATCAGCTGGAGTGATTTCTTAATTCAATATGTTCCATCATTATGGTTCCGATTCAACTAAATCGAAACAACCTTCAAAAAATGAAAATCAAAAGTGAAATCAATGAAGAAAAAGGTAATCATGGTGTTTTTTTTTTGAAAATCAAAAGTGAAATCAATGAAGAAAAAGGTAATCATAGTTAATGTCTGGGTGCAAAAGTGAGATTCAACGCCTTTTCCCTTTTGGATTTATAATTGGTACATGAACCTATAAACTAGTCCCTTTTGTTTATTAATCCCCTATCTTCTAGAACATAAAATTTCCCTTTTTTTTAATGGGCACGTATACAATTTAAATTTATTAATAGTGTGGGGGTGGTGCTCGATCACTCTTCTGGATTGGACCTCTCCTTCTCCGACTTTCTCTAGATGGATTATGGATAGGGTTCTCTAGCATTCTTCTCTGTTCCGTTTACTGCACAAGAATTAAACGGTTAGTGCCTACTGACTGAAGGTAGTCGGCGGGTACTCCAATGACTAAGTTAGTTTTAATTTAAGATGAGGAAAACCGAACTTAGTAAGAGAGAAGAGAGCATATCTGTTAGGGTTTATTAGTGTAGTATACATAGGGGAGTGCCCTGCCTTGGGAGGCCAAGTTGGTGCGCATGCCACCCTTGTGCCAAGGTGATGTCACTGACCATCCCTTTCCTGGACGCTTGGCCAGATAGTGGAGCATCTTTGAGCTTGTCGGCCGGCGCGTTATCGAACCATGTGGCCACACTGGATTGGACCCGTACACCCGTACTAACAATCGCTAAAAGCCTTGCTACTGCTCAACCAGAGACTCTGCCATGTGTAAGCACCTTTTGGTGACATGTAGCTGGACTGTACTAGTACTGTGCGTCAAACTCGTCGTTTACTGTTTGGCCGCACCACATGGCAGAACCAGCTGAATGATGCCACGTGGCCCGACTGGATCATTCTGTACTTGAGCACCTGAGATCCACTGCAGTGCCCGACCGCTATCCTCTACATGGCGCCTCCCCTCATTCCTAACGGACGGGCAAACAGGAGTATGAGCTCAATCAGTCCATATATTGGGCTTTGATTAATATTCCGGTCCACTACAAATAGTGATCAAGTTATCTTGAACGGTATTTCACATTTTGTGCGACCATATACCCGACGTATATGTAAACAGATTGTAAAAATCTTAATCCGACGCAGGATATTTGAGCACCTTAAATATATATGTCCGATCATACAAACAGGCCCATAAGTTACTGAATTGTAGGCTTAGAAAATCTTATCAGCAAGATAGAATTACGTAGGGATAGGGTCCAGTGACTACTGTAATTGCTCATGATGGATTCGGTATCAGTTCACATCAAGCTCTGGCCGGCCTGCTTTCTAGAAGTGTCCCGAATCCACAGCCGGGACCGAAAAGACCAACAAAGGGCCAAGCAACAAGGAGGGGTCGAAAAAAAACAAGGAGGGGTCGCGCGATTTTTGTGAACCCAAGGGTTTTAGCGAAATGAGTATGAGAAAGCAACTAATTAAAGAACTAGCTTGTCTCCGACCAGGTCGCAAGTTCATTTCCTACGAAATCCAAACATTCCAAACATTGAGGCCACTAGAAGTTTGCTCAGTCATTAACTTCGAGACCCCTGAATTAGTCGAGGTGCGAAAACTGGCGTGGGCATCTAGTTATTGAAAAAAAATACTAGCAATTTTGGTGAAAGAAGTGGAACTTTGTGTTTCATCTGGTGATGGTTAGGATTGATGAATTTATAAATGAGAACAATTTAAGGGTAATCGTCATCATTTTGACCAAAAAATGATTTTGATGGTCTAAATAAGATGAGAATCGAAGTTTATGTGAGGGGTGGGCTCACATTGATACTCTTTTTTTTTTTTTAAGAGAAGAAATAATATCAATGTTATAATATAAATCATTAAAAAATGCATTACTCGGTGGGACTAATTCAAACTAATATGACACAAAACGAAAACTTAATTGGAAGTCATTTGGCTTATGGAAAGCTCTTTAATTTGAAATAAAGATTCGCTTATGTGATAATCCACTCATGTAACACAAAATATGAGTCACCAAAGGTCTCACATGACGATCTAAGCCGTTTGCTAGGACAATCATGACGTAGGGAAAAAAAACTAACAAACAATTAAATAAGGACATAAAGATCTATGTGATTCTGCCCAACCAAGGGCGGCTGTGGTGTTTATTGAGGGGGTTCAAGCGAACTCTTTAGTTTTGAAAAATTCTTGCTTCTTTTTATAGACTTTAAACGATGTTAATATGTTATCATGCTTGTTTGAACAGTTGAATTTCATGTAACTAGGATCCAAACTAGTAGGCATTCGGCATCTCTAGTACTGAATTAACTTTCATCGAATTATGCAATAACCAATGTCTTGTGTAATAGATTGAGGAGAAAATCTAAAACAAAAAGTTTCTTTTAAAGATTTTTTACTTGCAGAAAGTCTAATGGTACAGATGGAAAATCTGTACTAGTGGGTACAAATCCTTTTCTGGGCCCATTTTGGGTCTCAAAAAACTGATCGGAGTCGCTTATTTTGTTTGAAATACTTTAGTTATGGTCCTTGCAAAAAATAAGCTCAATTCGGTATCGGTAAGAGCATTTACGAAAACATCCAAACTTTGCTCTAGAATTCAGGATTGAATTCTGGAACAAAGTTGGACGTTTTGTAGGTGTCTTAACCGATATCGGATTGAGCTTATTTTTTGCAGGAGCCGTAAATAAAGTATTTTAAACAAAATGAGCGGTTACAATCATTTTTTTGAGACCCAAAACGGGACAAAAATGGGATTTGTACACACTGGTACAGATATAATATCTGTACCAGTAGCACCATTCTTTTACTTGTAACAAAAAAGAAGAAAAATTAAGTATTATGGCCCAGGTAGGCTAGATCCGGGCCGGGCAAGCCTAGTGACAGAAGGGCCCATATACTATGGCCCAGATAATTTACGGGAGCTCTGAAAGAAGAGAGATATTCTATGGGTTGAGCCCAAAAGCCAGGTGGTCATTAATTCCATTGTGAGAATGATCAAAGATTGCTTATGGCCTTATGGGGAATTCAGAGGCTGGCCCCGTTTTCTAGGTTTGGACTTCTGGAACAAAATTTTGTGGTAGGGTGTAAATTGTGGCCCTTAATTTTTTTCTTTCCCGGCAAAACTCAGTTTTATTAGTTGTAGTTCGTAAGACTTAAACCCCCGTCAAATGCATGAGAATACATGGTGTCTATCACTAAACTGCTACTCTAGTTGCAATTGTGGCCCTTTTGCGTCTCTATTATCCATTTACGCTATTATACTACGTTACCTTGGGAAATGATACTCAACTAGAAATAATTGATGCCGGTTCACCCTAAGATGAGTTTATTTTATTTTATTTTATTTATCGGCAAAAACACCCTAAGATGAGTTAAAAGATGGGAAATGATTTTGCCACTCCTTGCAGGGGAGTGACGTTAACAAAAAAGGGAGTGGTAAAATCACCAACCTAAAAGATACTCCACTGAATATCTGGAAGGCATTCCAATATTTTGACACAATGGGGTTCGTGTGAGTTGGCCAGTTGTGCATTTTCCGTTGGCGCGCTAGTGGACAGTTTTGCCATCTGGTGCTAAATTTAAAAATGCCAGGTAAGATCAGCTGTTCAATTAATGTAAAACCAAAAGCTTCATGAATAGTTATGTGGCATTTAGATTTTGGGGTCATTTTTTGAGATTTTCCCTTGGTTTAAGCCAAACTGCCCTAAACTTGTTCTAGATGGGTCAATGGGATGTTATCCGTTCATACTTCAATAGGTCTAATAGTAGTCGCAGACTCAAAAAGGACTCAGCCTCGTGACTATGTGTGGTGGAAAATGAGCTTAAGCCGGGGAATAGTTATGAATAATTTTTCGGTATTCTAGAGCCTTTCCCTATGGAAGTAATTGGGTGGTCCTCAGACACCGCAACATGGTGGTTCTAGAGCTCTAAAAATCATACATTTCCATAGAGCCCGCCACCAAGTGTATGGACCCTACAGAAATATATGTATAGTACATATATGAGGAATGTTGGGCACCACGCGCCACTACATCAAGAATACTAAATATTCTCTCCTTCCCAATTGCACATTAGTGTAAGCTCCACCATAAATGTGCGACTCCCACACATATATAAGTCAAGCAGGAAAGGCTCTTGGGGCACCACGTGGAGGTGCTCACGAGCACTCAACAATCAGTCGCACACCTTTTTGACAGCAATATTATAATCATAGCTTTTCCACACGATATATGTATGAATTGAGTATTGAAAATTAAAACTCTTCATGGATTAATAATTGAGAGAGAGAGAGAGAGAGAGAGAGAGAGAGCAATTTTCCTCAGAATTGAAGTATGCGTAAACGTGGGCATGAGGAAGTTTTGGCCAGGTCAAGGCAATTGACTCACGGGGTGGCTGGTCAATAGGAGACCGTGTTCCTCAAGGCATTATTGGATTTGAAAGTCCTAATCAAAATTGGTTAGCTTCATCTTGAGCTCAAATTTAAATAACAATTGGCTATATCATTCGCCCATATGCTTTGAATTATGTTGCGGACTTTTATACTTACAAGCTCAAAATTGCTACGTTTTCTTCTTCTCTCCATCTAAGTTTAGCGTTTAAGTAACGCAACGGCCACTATACGTAACGGTGTTTCGGCCTTCCGATACCGTTACACTCTGATACTGTAGCTATTCTTTAATGGTTTATTTTTTCTTTTTTTTCTTTGTTTACTTTCTTCCTCCTTAATTAATCATTAATATGGGAATTGCTACAATCCGCATGGTATGTACAGTATGCACCACATTTAGTCGCCCTATAATATTTCCACTGAAATTCATTATATTTGTTTATAACTCCACAACTGTTTATAAAACAAGATTAATTCTCATTGCACAAATATCATGAATTCAAGATTAATACTACTCCATAATGAATTCACGTGCACACATAGCGAATACTTGTACAAAATTAGCATTTCTGGAAAGGTTATGGCAGCTAGCACTAGTTCAACCTAGAAAATTCTGAACGTAATGATACTGAAGTAGGCTGAATATGCTGGTTCAGTCTGATTCAATATACTTGACGGGCGGTAGGCCGGCTTTAGCCCCTCGATTCTTTCTCTGAGCAGACCGGACTAGACAATGGATTCCTAGGTTCGAAAGCTGGGTTCGGCGGAGTAGCGTTCGGATATGAATTATCCAGTTGCAGTTCCATGATGAGATAATACTCGACCCTCAAGGGTTCGAACTTTTGGGTTCGGCCAAACCCTAGCAGGCCAGCTCATTTGCATGATCCTAAACGCCTTGCACCCATCATTCAGCCGTGAAGTCATTTGGGGCGGTTAGGGCGTGAGTCAAGTACGTGCGCACATGGGTGACAGCTCAAACGCGTCAAGAGTGACATCAGCCTTAGCGATTACCGAGCGTGAGAAGAACGCACACGTACTTAGAGAGCAAGTCAAGGATTTTTATATAAAAGAAAGGATAGAACCCTAATGAGGTACACACTCTTCTCCACTCAAAACCCTAGTACTTTCCTTCTCCTCCTGCACTTTCTGACTTGCTAGTCGAAGGGTCATTCCGGTGGACGGTTGGATTGACTTTTAGTCGTGCGTTCCATGCGAAGAACTACACGAACCCAGTAACCGAACCAGAGGCAACAACCCCACAGATACATTGTCAATCTAGTCTCAAGCTGAACCCGCTTACTAAAAATGTATCTGAAATGTATCTTAGGAAAAAGTAAAGTGGCATGTCATGTCAAAAGTTTTATTCACCCATCCGTGTTAACTTTCTTTTTTACCAAAGTAAAATTTTTCATTACAAATTCAAGATGCCATGTAATCATGTGGTAAAGTCTTAATTTTGTGGGTCCTATTTCCTAATCCAAATGGTCCACCAGATATATCATAGCATGGAATAACAAATCTTCTGCAAGGAAAATGCTAGAATCCAAAACTTTCTTACTCCTATCAAGGAACAAAATTAAACAAATGTTTTTGTAGTGAGAATGGGTTGAAAAGTGTTTTTTTGAATCATAGATTTGGGTCCAAAAAGCAAATTTTTATACTGCTGCAAAGAAAATTCCAAAAGGCCAAATGAATTTCGTATTCTTACTTATTGGCTATGTTGAGGGGTCGTGGCAGTAATTTCATATTCTGGCTTCTTATCATAGCATAGAACCAAATCAACCGACAACCGTCGCTATATATCCACCAACGAAACTCTCTCATGCAGCCACATTTGGTCCATTAAACACAAGAAACACTGAAACAAAGCTAGAGTATTATGGAAGAGCCTTCAAAGGGAAAGGGAAAGCAAGAGGGAGAAGAAAAGGGGAGGGAGGAAGTCCGGTACCGCGGAGTCCGGCGGCGGCCGTGGGGGAAGTTTGCGGCGGAGATCAGAGACCCGTCGAGGCAAGGGGCTCGTCTCTGGCTGGGAACGTTTGACACCGCGGAGGCGGCGGCCAGGGCTTACGATAAGGCTGCATTCAACCTGAGGGGCCATCTTGCAGTTCTGAATTTTCCTAATGAGTACTACTCTCGACTCCCGAACTCTCCTTACAACTATCCGCCATTGCCGTCTTCATCGTCGTCGTCGTCGGTTCCTGGTGAGGGTTTGCAGAGAGGAAGTTCATCGCTAGGGCAAGAAAGGCAAGTGCTTGAGCTTGAGTATTTGGATGACCAAGTGTTGGAGGACCTTCTTGAATCAGAAGAGGAGAAGAAGAAGAGGATGGAAGATGATTGAGGTTTTGGTCCATTTTCCTGATCTTTCTCTTTCCTTTTCTCAAATTAACTTCATTTTTCCTGAGGGAAGGAAATACATTTGTTTTTGGGCATCATTTGAAGGTTTAACGGGGAATAGGTTTACCTGTTGAGCATTGAGTATTCTCATAAAATTTCACATGATTCACTTACTAAAAGGCCCTCCAACTTCATATCAAGGTTTTAAATAATGGTATCGAGACACATAACAATAACGATCCAGGCATCGGTTTTCAACTTAAAAACCAAAAAAAAACAAAAACAAAAACAAAACAAATGTTGTTGTTTTTAGTAGGGGGGACAGTAAGATTGGGGTTCGAATGCCCGATCTTGATCTTGAGTTCCGAAAATCCATGTATCTCTGTGCCGAGAAGTTTTTCAGCCATTAGATTGTGTGATTTTTTTTATGTTTTAAATCTAACGGTTGGAAAATTATTCGGTACAGAGACACATGTAGGATTTTGGCACAGATGATGCAACATTATAAGATTGTTTTGTGTTTTCTAGCTAGCAACAATGATGATAGTACTTAATTACGAGCCAATTCCTTGCATATTTGTGGGAGGACGAAAATGAATAATACTACTTCCTCCATCCCAATTTGTTTATCCAATCTACGAAAAGGGAATCACATCTAAGCGAAATGGCATGCGTCCGAGCAAGGTCCCTCAGCAACTTTCGGGAGCTAGCTCTTCACTGAGAGACGTCTTGGGCCTTGTTTGTTTTGGGTTTTGAGAGAAAATTTTTAAGAGTAATGAGTGGTGAGAGATAGAGAAAATTTATTAGAGACCGTACGCAGGAATTTTGAATACCCCAAACGAACAAGGTAAATAATCAGGTAAATCTTCTCGGCAGACGATATTATAGACAAGATTTTATCATCTTCCTCAACCTATTTGAGGAAAGCCGTAAGGTGAGAACCTAAACTATACAAAGTCCTTCGGTGAATTTTTAGAAGGCAAACGATAGGGCTTGTAGATTCCATGATGCGGCGGTCAATCACTAGTTGTGGTGAACGACAATTCGACAAGTGAAAGTCAATCGAACATCGCTAACTTAGTATCACATTTTTCTTTAGGAAAAAACAGTAAATACAATTTCAACAATACAAAGTAAGATTACTTAATTTGCGATTAGTAGGCTACTATATCTGATCGATTTGATTTTCAACAAGTTATTGTTCGCGTCTAGCTATAACAATGAACAGTTTGGATTATATTTTCAAGCTTAGGAAGAGTCACAAGTGCCCTAAGGCACAGCATGGCCCTAAACATTGACACCTCATTTCAAAAAAAGAAACAAAAAAGCATGGTTGAAACCACGTGCATGCATGGTAAACGCAGGGGGAATATAATTACGGAGTATCACTTTAATTAGATACTAGCATCAGTATGTCAAGCTAAGATTTTTGTTCTTGAGATATTATCAAGAATCTACACCCAAGAATAAAGCTTAATTAATCTCACCCATTCTAATCCTATATCCATACTAGAAGGGCTTTATTTTGTGAAAGTATGATGCATTGTGATCTCGTATCTTGTATTTTAGGCATAGAATCGTATCGTGATAATATCGTAATCATATCTCTTTGCAATCTTCTATTTTAGGTATAGATTTCTAGGTTTTTCTCTATTTAAATTTGTGTTAATATTGTAACAATTTACTCTCAATATTTAGTAATACAGATCAGTTCTCTCTCCCATATGTTATGTCACATAGTGTCAGAGCCTAAGATCTAGGGCTGTGGGATATTTGCTTTTCGGCGGGCGGCTTATGCCTTGCTGCCGTCCACCGGGCACTCATCTGTTTTGTCATATGGTATCAGATCTGCCACTACCATAGCATTCTCTATTATTGACCTTCCTTTTCTCTTCACTCTGAGCTGACCGCTCTATTCAGTCTCTCTCTCTCTCTTCTTAATCTGTTCATCGATCGTTGTTCATCTACGCACTTGAGTCTCTGAAAATTCTGGTACTGTTGTTATTCACTTTCGCATTATTTCAAGCGATTTTGATCTTTGATTTCGCATCTCTATAGTTCTGTCTTTCTTATTTATGGCTCTGTTTCTTTGGTTTTGTATCTGAAATTTGTATGGCACTCTCTCTTTCTTCTTGAAAATCATCTGAATCTTCATCTTTTGAATATGTATCTTCTGAATCTACATTTGTTCTTCCTCTGCTCTACATCTGTTTGGCATCTGAAACTTTTTTGTTCATTTACTATGCATCTGTTTGGCATCTGAAACTTATTTGGCATCTATTCTGATATTTGCATCTTTTCTGCATTTGGTATCTATTCAGCTTCTGGACTGTTCGGCATTCTTATGTTTTATTCGGCAACGTTTGCATCTTCTCTCCCTCCTATCCATTCTATCTTCTCTCACATCACACAACAACCATCTTTTCACTGCGACACTACTCACCGCGATCTGTTATCAACAATTTTCTGCAGAGTTTGGTACTGTTCGACATAGTTGCGGCTCCGTTTGGAACAGTTTCAGCTTCTTAGCTTCTATTTTGATACTTTGGTTTGGGGCTGCAAAATCTCTCAGTTTTGCAGGTTGTGGCACTCGGTTTTGGACCTCTGATTGGCGCACACCACTGCTCAGTTGCGTTACTTGGAAAACTCACGATGCTCTCTGGGCTTGCATCATGAATTTGAGGGAGGATGTGAAAGTATGATGCATCTTGATCTCGTATCTTGTATTTTAGACATAGAATCGTATCGTGATAATATCGTAATCATATCTCTTTGCAATCTTCTATTTTAGGTATAGATTTCTAGGTTTTTCTCTATTTAAATTTGTGTTAATATTGTAACCATTTACTCTCAATATTTAGTAATACAGATCAGTTCTCTCTCCCATATGTTATGTCACATGTGAAGAAATACAAAATAATTTATTATTGTTTGTGTTCAAACCATAACCTAGCATGCCTTTATATAGGCTACAAGACGCATAACAAGGAAATACGCATAATAAGGAAACCTAGACTAACTAGGAAACATAAATAATAATCTGCCTAAACTGAAATATAATAATAAAGCTTAGAAAATATGACAACATAATATTTCCTAATATTATGTTAACATATTTAAAGCAGTTGACAAATAAATCCATAAAAAGGGTTCAAAGCAATTATGATATTATATTCGTATATCCTAACAAAACAATTTCTTTTATTTTTTTCTTTTTGTGACAAAGTAAGACCTTCATTAATAATAACAAAAGTATAACCCACTAAGTGCAGCTATTATAACAAAAAGAGAAAAAGGGCGACCTAATGCACAAATGTATATCTCACCGCTAGTGGAGCTATTGTTGCAACTGTTTATCTAGACTACGTAACTGTTGTCGAACCTTAAGGAGCTGCTCGCGAACGGCTCAATTTGTTTGCCGCCCCAATCCAAAGGTCTAAATTGGCTTCATATCCTTTTTTTTGCTATGGAAAGGTAGTTTATTCGTCCAAGACATAATTTTGACATTAAAATTCGAATTATTATCCTCTTTTTAACAAAAAAAAAAAGTTTTTGTTAAATATTCTTGAATCTTCTGTTATTATTTTCTTGAAATCAAGGTTACTTTAGTAAATGTGACGCTAACTTTGAGACTGCATATGCCGAGCAAAAAAAAAACTTTGAGACTGCATATGTACGAGGACTTAAAGCTGATTAGAACTTGTTACCCAATAAAAATAGGCAACTTGGTTTAAAGTGGGCATAAAAGTTGTTCAATGGAGGATTGTGTTTGATCTTTTAATATGTGGATTTATCAGATCATATCAGCATAAACAAGGATGATCTCCTTGCGCGTGCATTGCTGGATGCCATTCGATGCTTGCATAGTATTCCCTCCGTTCTTAAATGACAGTTCATCACAAAAAAACGTGTAATTTGTATTAACGTTGTATTAAAAAATTAATTGAGATGTGTAATCTAGTGTCAAGAAATATGAAAAATCATACAAGAAAATACTTTATATTTTATTCAAAAATTGCACGTCTTTTACTAGTGTCAAGAAATAGGTTAGTAGTCGCCCCGTTTAGTGTCAAACCTCCGTGACAATTAAGCTAATCACATATGTTCTTGCAAACTACTTATATAGTAGTAGCAAAGAGATGGTAGCTTTTCGGGCAGCATCGTTAGTAGAATATGTTCATTGTACAGTATGTATTGTTGCCCATTTATTTTTTCCCTTGGAATCTCAGCAAAATTTCTCAAATGTCATCATCCAATGAAATATACTATGTGATATGGGTGCTATGTTAAAAGGGAGATATTTAAATGAAAGAATCATGCGTTTCCTTCTTTTTTATTATTCTCTACCACTATTTTACAAGATTTATAAGAAGTTAAATTCTGTCCGCTGGCGGTGGAAATATTATCTCATGTTTGTTGTAGTAATGTATTGTCCGTTGCCTGTAAAAGAACTCTCAGGGAATCTATATAAATATGTCCATGTAATAATGTAGCCTTGTAATAATGTAGCCATGAGTAGGCCCAGGTATGTTTGTAAGTATTATGTTTGTATGCTTGCTAGGAAGGTTCCGCTTCTCCTTTTCCCTATACAAGGAGGAGGTCACCAGCAATGTAATCTCGTACTTAAGCAATAATATTCTCCAGCTTTTGTGTATCTCTTGATCCTCTCCATTCTTTGTGATTGTACCTTCTTCGTGATTGCCGCGCACTTGTTTCCGCCACCGCCATGGTGGGCCTTATTGTGCGTTTATTATTGTAATAGGAATCACACATCTTGTAGGGTCTGTAGAGTAGCATATTTACACACACAAAAATCAGCTTCATTGAATATAGGTATAGGTATGTATAACAAACAGGGCCCTTATGCAATGCATCTGGTTATGCGTAGTAACTTAGTTGGCCCATACCTGAGGAGGCACAATCTAGATTATAACTAAACCAAACCCATAAGTTGGCCCACAAGTTATGTACACAAATCAACTCTCACCTTTGGAGTGGGCTGGGCCGTCAACAGTCATAGACAAAATGTACCATTAGTTGGCTTCAATTTGATCATATTTCCAGTCACTCTCAAGTACAAACGAGCCCGAGTAGCTTAATTTTAGTTTTCGTAAGCAAAGAGTCAAGTTCGAAACTTAATGGCCTTCAAAATACTAGTGAATTTAGTAGAGGTTATTAATACTAATATTTATCTCTGCTCCAACCACACACCTCTATTTCCATCTCTATTTCTTTCCAAACTCAACAATTTTTTTTCATTTTTCCTCCAAAATTTGAATTTACGATCTTGATTGTTTTCTTATACTCTGATATATATATATAGGAAATTGATTTTAGCACTCCAAAAATTGATGGAGGGGCTCCAAAACGACGTCGTTTTGTGTATCAACACAGTTCAGTTTTGGAGCCCCTCCATCAATTTTTGGAGTGCCAAAATCACAATCCATATATATACTATTCAACATGGGTCTTGTTTTTTAAAGATGATGTTCAGACTTTTTCAATAATATTTACTTTGAAAATTTTAATTTTAGTGATTAAAAGTTGTATATGCATTTGAAGATTAAAATCTTCATCCTCTCAAATAGAAGATCATCTTCTCCATCCTCGAAATATAGTGGATCCATCATCTATCAATAAATATAAAAGAAGGGAAATGATTTTGCCACTCCCTTTTTTGTTAACGTCACTCTCCTGCAAGTGTATTTTTGCACCAAAAATACACTTGTAGGAGAGTGACGTTAACAAAAAAGGAAGTGGCAAAATCAGCAGCCGAAAAGAAATCGCGAGTCTCTACTAAAGAAGAAAAGCGAAAAAGTCATTGCCCACAGATTCTGTAGATTGACTACTATACTATTGCTGCAGCGGATCAAAAAACAAAAGAAAAGACTAGAGATGGCAAATGGGCGGGTCTGAACGGGTTGAAACGGGTCACGGGTCAAATATAGGCGGGTCAAATATTGAACGGGTTGAAACGGGTCGGGTCGAATACGGGTCAAGCAATGCATCTGGATCTGGTATAGCGTAGTAATTTAGTTGGCCCATACCTGAGGAGGCACAATCTAGATTATAACTAGGGAAAATGACGGCCTAGGACGTGTTTTGATAATTAATAACCTTCAAGGACATTTTCAGTATTAACAAATATTCTCAACATGTCCTTGACAGGTATTAATTATCAAAACACGTCATTGACCGTCATTTTTCCTTATAACTAAACCAAACCCATAAGTTGGCCCACAAGTTATGTACACAAATCAACTCTCACCTTTGGAGTGGGCTGGGCCGTCAACAGTCATAGACAAAATGTACCATAAGTTGGCTTCAATTTGATCATATTTCCTATCACTCTCAAGTACAAACGAGCCCGAGTAGCTTAATTTAGTTTTCGTAAGCAAAGAGTCAAGTTCGAAACTTCATGGCCTTCAAAATACTAGTGAATTTAGAGGTTATTAATAATATTTATCTCTGCTCCAACCACACACCTCTATTTCTTTCCAAACTCAACAAATTTTCATTTTTCCTCCAAAATTTGAATTTACGATCTTGATTGTTTTCTCATACTCTGATATATATATATACACACTATTCAACATGGGTCTTGTTTTTTAAACATAATGTTCAGAATTTTTCAATAATATTAACTTTGTAAATTTTTATTTTAGTGATTAAAAGTTATATGCATTTGAAGATTAAAATCTTCATCCTCTCAAATAGAAAGATCATCTTCTCCACATCCTCCAAATATAGTGGATCCATCCTCTATATATAAATATAAAAGAATCGCGAGTCTCTACTAAAGAAGAAAAGCGAAAAAGTCATTGCCCACAGATTCTGTAGATTGACTACTATTGCTTCGAATCCTTTTTCTTTTATTTGCGGTGGGGAAGGGGACCACCCAGGCTCGAACCTACGTATATAAGCAAGATAGTCTGACTTATGACATTGCACTATAGTCTCAAATCAATGCTCAAATTTTTTTTATAACCGCATGTTCGGGCCAACTTACACACACCTCGACTAATTCCGGAGCCCTGAAGGTAACGACCGGACATAAACTCCAGTGGCCCGAAGGTTTATATGTTTGGCCTCCGTTGAAATGCTGGGAACATGTGACTTCAAGGAAGAACACTTATTGCTTTCTTAACGCTCAACTATTAAATTAAGTGACATGCTATATGACATATGGTACAGAGATATCAGAACATTTGATTTAGTAGTACTGAAATTTGATTTAGTATGTAAGGATCTAAACACATACGTACACAATATTCGAGTATAAACAGTAAAGGATTGACACAGAGATATACGTGGTTCCCCAAACCGGGTACGTCCACGGGAGCGGAGCTGTTTTTATTGATGATCACTGTACATAGGGTTTTACAATAGAGAGTATATATAGTCACGACTTCTATTTCAACCCTAATAATTCCGTACCGTACCGCGGGGGGCGCACCCCCCAAACCTTTGGGCCTTCGGCCCAACCAACTAATCTGCGATGGGGCTCCACTCCGTTCGGTCGCTTCCCTTCCTCACTCCGCTCGGCACTGGCCTTATACGAGAACTTCTTAGTACCTCTCATACACAACATATGAGCCACAAGTTCCAACATAGTAGTACTGAAAGAAGAGACGAGATGAGTCACATGACAAATCTTGTGCATGAGACTGCATCCTTTTCTCTTTTTTTTGGTAACCGAGGAACAATCCTACAGCCAAGCCGCTATTGGACCCGACTGCGCAATCCAAACCTCGGAAGATTGTTTTATGAGCTCCTATCAATATGCACGACCTGCACAAAATTAATGTAAACCTTTCTCGGAGGTGAAGAGGTTACTGGAGTCCTTCACAATGTTGACACGTTTCAAATCCCTAGAGGCTAGATGGTGCCGTAATGTATTTTCTGTCAGGCTACGAATATATATAGATGAGATGAGATGAGACTTAGTATCTACTTAAAACTCACCTAAAGTTACTGAGTCCACTTAGCACTTAGCACATATTCAAAATACATGATAAATACAGCTAAATATTATACCATATGGACACATCCATAGACCCCATACAACAAAGCTTGTGGTGTATATAATTTCCAAAATAATCAAATCTAATCTAGGCACAACTTGAATAACAAGATGATTATAGCATGGTTACACAATGCGCGAAACTCCCGCTACTGCATTGTTCTGGAGATGGAGACATTATACGTACACAGTCCTACCCTTGCAATTGTGACAATTTATGCCTTGTTTGGATGATGTTTTGAAAAATTTTGAATTTGGTTTTTGGGTAATGAGTGGAAAGAGAAATTAAGGTAATGATTGGAGGTAGGAGTAATGAGTGGAGAGAGATAGAGAGAGAAATGAGAATAATGATTGGAGAGAAGAGAAAAAAATTATATATAGTAATGATTGAAAGTAAGAATAATGAGTGTTTTTTAAGTTAAAAATTATTTTTCAAGAAGTGATCCAAACAAGGCATTAGTCATTACGCACTGGCGAACGCAATGGTTATTAGGATACCAAAAGATTTTTAATTTCACAAATGGTAGACGAGTCAATCAACCATGTATCGTACTAGTAGTAATTAATACCCCAAATCCCAATGTTAAACCCACGACATTTTGGGTGTTTTAAATGGAACAGAACCAACTCAGACTAGCTCAGTTGGTCAGGATTTTTGCATCTTATTAGAATGTCAGGATTCGAGTCTCCCACCTATGTGTGAGTGTTCTTCTTTTCTTTCATTGTTTTTATCCTATAATAGGTTTATTTCTTGTATTGGTTGAGTCGTTGCGCTTGATTGTCTCGTAAACTCTCACTATTGATATAGTGTCCCTGCCCCGGGTCTGTACTATGTACCTCGTATCTGAAGTTAAAAATGATCTCTTTCTATCGATTGAAAAAAAAAAAAGAAAAAAAAAGATAACAGAGATAGCTGTAAAATGAGGAAAAGTCCCAAAAAAAAAATTTGAAGCAACAGAGATGAACAGTTTTGTCAACATTTGACGCTGCTGCATGTTGACTGCAGTTGCCTACAGGAAGCGCTATGAACGGTTTACAAGGCACGTGTCAACACGTGACCAACCGCATATATATGACCATAATTTTGTGGCCCCATGCATATATGGATGTATTTGACCATCTTGTTTTACGATTTCCAAAGTGAACTGCCAAGTCAATTCACATCAGCTACTGTACCCTGCCATGTGCATTTGCAAACAAACATCATATATAATCACATTATATATATATATATATATGTGTACACACACACCTCGCTTCCTCTAAGGACGCCCGCACGTAGAGAAAAAAAAACGGGCTTCTGTTATCGGTTATTGGATTTTGTTTTTAATGGTCTGAATCCTGTGCGTTCTTGCGTGCAAACTTCTAATCTTTGCAACCATCACACTAGTTTTAACCGTGAGATCCTAAGCAATTATATGACACCTAGCACATATGCTGGCCCGTAAACTTGTGTTATTAATTAAAAATGCACCCATCACCATTTTTTTTTTTTAAAAAAAGAACAAAGTGCTTTAATTAATTAAAAGTCATGACTCAAAAAACTACTACCTAAGCATTTGATTAATATTCATTTTCCCTCTCTGCTGAATATTTTCCCACTTGACAGGAAAGGAAAAAGTCTTTCAAACGAACTCTTACGTTCAAACTTTCTCTCTCAATAAAATTTTGATATCTGATATATTGTACTATAAATCGTAAATCGGCGAGGGGTAAATATACGGCATTAAATATATGAGAAATTTTGTAATGCTCTATAGTCTGTACATAGTACGTACCGCGTAGCATGGGGCCATACAATATTGAGAAACATGTGGGTGTGGTCAGTGTGTGTAGGAGAAGTGTTGAATGGAGTTCAAAGTAGACGAAAATAATTAAATACATTATTTTTGGCAGCAGAGATGATGCATGTAATAATTGTCTGGAATTCCTGGACAAGGTATCAAAGACCATCAGTTTAATTGGGGGATTAATTAAACTTGAAGTTAACTTGGAGACCAAGGCATTAATAACTTGGAGTAGTACGTAGTTTATTTTTCAAACAAGTTAATTTCCTGATAATTAGACTATTAGGAAATAAACATTCGTAAAATGTGCACGCTTCACAAATCATAGGGGTGTCATGTGAATAATTTGGAACCATAGCGGATGTATCCGCACATGACCCAAACGACAGGGGCCAAAGTGGATTTTCTCCAAAAATATACACATGGTTAGTTACGCGAAGAGAAAAAGAATGTTTTGGGGGCGGGACATTCTTGAAATATATGATCTAGCGAAATTCAATATTTTGTGTGATAACGAAAGGCATCGACCCTGATGGACAACAAAAACAATTTTTAGGCTATTGAGATTTGCCTGTTTCAGAGCTGGCCTTGCGCTAAGGTCCAAGAGGCGGCCTTAAACCCTAAAAATGTGTATAATTTAATTAATTAAGAGCGCCATTTATTTTTATTTTTAGTACCCACCATATGACTTCGAAAAAAAATTAGTACCTAGCACATGCATAAGCCCAAAAGGAAAAATTAGTACCCCTTCTTCAAAATTCACCTTCCCCCGAAAATTCATGACTCGCCATGCCTAGCCTTTAAATCCAAGACGCAAGTATTAGTCGAGATGCACATAAACTGACCCGAATATCCGGTTATCAAAAATAATGAAACCGGGGAATTATAAGTGTCAAAAGTCGGGTAAGACATCTTGAAAATTTCAAGTGAGGTACTTGTACTCGGTAAAACAAAAAGTCTAAGACCACCGCACACACCCACACATATGTCCGCACGGTTAGTGGGGCCCACTCCAGGCCCCACAAAAATACAAGAAAATATCTATATATTTTAAAATAAAATTTTTATGAAATTTTGTAAAAAAATCAGCTCCAACGAATATCGGTAATTGTATTTTCTAAATTCATAAGGGCGAAATTGATCTCAAGGCAATAATTGCTCCCTCCTATAATTTCCTTTGTGTTTACCGTTTACTTTACGCCTTGCTCGAAGATGATGTTGACATGGAGCCTTTAAGCTTTTGATCTTGTACCCTGTTTGGTTGATGGGAATTAATGCCAACTTAAAACTTGCAAGAATTTGATTTAATTGGCAGGAAAGTTACTGTACAAAATTCCCTTGCCAACGAAAGAGCTAAAGCTTTTTGACTATAGAGGGACGAACACTAATCTATTGAAAATGAGTATCAATCATTTCCCACCTAAGTGGATTTGTCTTTCTCCACTCAGTCAACAAGTGTGGATCCCCTTTCTCTCTTTTTTATTTATATTTATTGATTCGAGCGGTGTCCCGACCAGCTTACGGTTACCTCAACTAATTTCCTCCCCGATCCAGTCAAAGTCCGGTTATCCACGCCAAGACTAAAAAAATTCACAAAAAATTACTTTCTAACGATCTGATCCTTATAACCAAACTCCGATAAATTGCGTGTAAAGTAAAACCCACCAATCAACTGAACTAACACGGGCCATTTCCTTTCCCTCCCCCATATTTAATTGAGTTCACCTTTTGTGCATATCCTCTCCACACGTATTTGACTTTTCATATCATATGTCCACAGTCCCCACTCAATATCTGGCCTTTGTGGAAAAATGCTTCCTAGTCTGGGCCCCCACCCAAACGTGGATGGTGGATGATTCCATTTTTCTTCAAAAGATATGCTTTTGGGTTGGTTTTTTCCTTTGGAAGATTTGAAAGTGAAACAGGGGGAGGGGAGAGAGCAAATGTGATTTATGTGATTGGAATTTGTTGTGAAAGCAAGCAAGTTGTGCCGTTTCGCTTTCTTTTTAAACCTTCTTTTTTAAAAAAAAGATAATTTCAAGTTCAAATATAATGAAAATGAAAAATAATTTTTTAAATTTTTTTACACCGTTTAAAAGATCTCAATGAGATCTATTAAACAAGATCCATATTGGTAAAAAAATTATTTACGTAAACAAATGATTTTTGAGCTTAAAATTACCTTTCTTTTCTAAAACTTCCTTTTCCTAGAAACCGGAACGGCTTATGTCTTGTATCGGAAGGCTGGACCCAAAGTGCTCAGTGGTGGGTTACATGTGCATTTAAGAGACTTTTGGGTGCATAAGGGATAAGAAAGTTAGATGATGCTATGGTGTCCCCGGTCATTTTGGGGACACCGTAATTTTTGGTATAACTTTACCATTACGAGCATAATTAAAACTCGTTACAAGCATAACAGAATCCAAATAAGGCATAACCAAGGAATATTCAAAAAACCGATCAAGACATAACCAAATCCAACCAAGACATAAGTTATGATTTTGTTATACTTGTAATGAGTTTTGGTTATAATTCCACGAGTAACAGACCCTTTGATATTATTGTGCTAGAGAACTCTAGGCTTTCTGAATTTTAGTACAAAAAATTGCTAACGCTACAAAATTCCAGTCTAGGACTACAATCTTGAGTTGAAAATGTAGCCGAGAGTGACAATCTTGAAAGGAACAAAATTGATGAGACATAAAATGGAGTTGCCTGATCGATAATTGGGATCGGAATATTGACCTAAACCGTCCAATCAGAAAATAAAATCAAAAGAGGGAAAATCTCAATGGTTGTTTCTACTAAAAAAAAAACATTCTTATACCACATGGGAAAAACTGACGTTTACATACTTCAACTAGTTTGACATTTAACAGAAACAACTTCACTATTGTCGTTAGCCTGCAGCAAGAAAATACTAATGGAATAAATTTTGGGTGTTGGTGAGAATAACTAACCGAAAGAGAAAATTTTAGAGAAAAACTATTCTCGCCAACCTTACCAAATTTTCTATTGAAAGTCTGAGAATATTTCACCAACTACGTACCTCCTACCCATCTTATTTCCTCAGTTTCTCTCTCCATAAATTAACTTCCATCCCCATTCAATTCCGACGTTTCTATTTCCCCTTCAATAACACCCTCTTTTAATGCGCACCATTCTGAGTACTCTCTCTCTCTCTCTCTCTCTCTCCAATCTACTATACTCCCTATGAGATCAGAAAAACCCCTGTTTTCCTCTTTAAAGAACTTGTGATCTAAACAGATCTCTCTCTCTCTCTCTCTCTCTCTCTCTCCACTATCCTTGCTACGACACTAGCATCACTTGACGACCCATTTCTCCTCACTCATCCCCATCAAAAACCCATCTCTCCATTTCTCCAAAAACAGAGACTTTCAACTGTTCAATTTTGCGGCTTTTTATTTTGTTGTTTTTCTTTTTACGTTCTTTGTTTTGTCCGTCATTTGCTGTATATGTCATTTTCAGGCTTATGGGTCGTGCAATTTGTATCTGATTTTATCGGTATAAGTTGCGTTTTCCTAAAAGAAAAATGGATCTGGTAAACAAGAAGTACCTAATCCACCTATCAGAATCTCTCTCCCCACCCAACAACAGCCCCCCAGACTGGGCACCCCTGCACTCCTCCAACTCCAGTTTCCCCATCCTCGCCGTCGCGATCATCGGCATTTTCGCCACCGCAATCCTGCTCGTCAGCTACTACGTTTTCGTAATCAAATGCTGCCTTAACTGGCACAGAATCGATCTCTTAAGCCGGTTCTCTCTCTCGAGAAACCGACGCCGCGGCGACCAGCTCACCGTGGGGCTGTTCTCTCCGAGGGTGCAGCGAAGGGGGCTGGAGGAATCCGTGATCCAGTCCATCCCGGTGGTTCAGTTCAAGAGAGAGAAGAACGGGGAGTTTTTCAGGGAGAGAAGCTTCGGCGAATGCGCGGTTTGCTTGAACGAGTTTCAAGAAACGGAGAAGCTGAGGAAAATACCAAACTGCTGTCACGTGTTCCATGTCGACTGCATTGATGTTTGGTTACAGGGAAACGTCAACTGCCCTCTTTGCAGAACAAGTGTTTCCATTTCTATCCCGTCCCAGTTTCCGCTAACCCCGAATAGTCCGAACAAGGATAATTTCGCGGGCCGGGACGAAGAATACGTGGTGATTGAGTTGGGTGATCAGGGTTCTGGTCGCCAGGCGTTGCTTGGAGCGCAAGAAAGGTCGGTGGCTTCGGGATTAGCCGAGGTGCGCGTAAGCAGGTCCGGACAGGCAGAGAGGTCGAGCGAAAGGTCGAATTCAAGGGAACAACCCGACACGTCGACTAGTCCTTCCCGGAGGAAATTCGGACCGAAGATTGCGCACAAGAAATCGAAGAAATTTAGCCATGTTTCGAGCATGGGGGATGAGTGCATTGACACCAGGAGGGGGAAAGATGAACGGTTCGAGATCCAACCGATACGGAGATCGTTTTCGATGGATTCGGCGAACGACAGGCAGTTGTATCTAGCAGTTCAAGAGATTATTCAACAGAAGAAGAATGGGAATGGCGAGGAAACTGGGTTGGGGGATGGGGGTAGTGGCAGCAACAGAATACGAAGATCAATGTTTTCATTTGGGAATGTAAGGGGATCCAGAAGTGCAATTCTTCCCGTTGATTTGGAACCATAGGATACTTTTATTTTTCATTGATATATATATATTTATTTTTTTGTTTCCTTGTTGTATTTGATCATGTAGGTGTAGTGATAGTAGAGTTTGTTTAGAAGCAGAGATAGTTTTTATATCATTTGTACTGTAGCCACAAGTTTAATTCAATTTGAAAGATTGTTAATAGCAAGATGTGGCCTTGTTTTTTTTTTTTGGTCAAAAAGTGAGAAGATTGTATTGATAAACGTCCAACGGCACTTACAAAACGGGGATCATTACAAAGAATTTGGACAAAGCCAAACTAATCGTCAAACAAATACTGTACAAAACAAGTAAATCACAAGGCAATCGATGTCTTTCATCCTAACCCAGACATGGCCTGACGCAATAGTGACACTTTTAAACTGTCTAATATCTAATTAGGAGTCTCAAAGAAAAAGTGCAAAGTTAAAGACAAAAGACACCAAATATCTAGACGATTAGATGCACTTCACCCAAGTATGAACGCACCAATGAATTTCCAAGAACTACAGATCTGTCAAGCCGCCACGGGTTGCTTCGTCAAAGATATCGTGTAGGGATAGATCGCTGAAGCACAGATATTGTTGTGAAGCAATCTCGATTGAGAGAACCCAATCCGTAGACAAAATTCGTCCAAAGGCGAAACTAATAACTCTCGTTGAACGAGAGACAAAACTCTCACAGATCAGATAACAAGTCGTAGATCTGAAGAGACGGAAGGGGAAAAAAAAAAACCAAAGAAATGGGGTCGGTAGTACCATGGCCTCCCCCTTCCACCGCCGCACACGGGTATGGAACCCACAGGGGGGATGGGAAGGGAGAAGATCGAGGAGTTGTGGTGGCTAGGGTTGAAAGAGAGGAAGAGAGAGATAGGGTTGAGAGAGATAGGGTTGAGAAGATGTGGCCCTGTTTAGTTGTGAGAGAATGACATGTCTCGAAAAGCGAGAAATAAGTAAATAAGAACCTTAGCAGAACGAGGCGATTATTTTGGTGTATCTTGACATATATTTTGTTTTTTCGTAAAAAGGATGGCGATGTGTTTTCAAATGTAGAAAATATACATTTCAAACTTTCAAAATCCTTTTCTGCTGAAATGTTAACAAGATAGTACTACTTAGAACATTAATTGATGTTTTTGTTTTCAAAAACAAATACTGAAAGTGTTCCACAAATTTTTGATTTTGAAAACTTGAACCAAATAGGACACAAAGAGATTTGGGTTTGTATCGGCATGAGATTAGGGGTGGCCCAGTCACTGGGCCCCAGTGTATGTTAATTAACCAAAAGCAATGCTTAATAATCATTGCTTGAATCACTATTTTTTTTTTTCCTCTTCTAATCTCTTTTTCTACTAGGGCCTAGGGGGTTTGAATTCTTGTTGATGATTGCGAATGATTTTACTTTCTCTGTTTCGGTTGAGACTTTTTAGAGAGAGAAACGCCAAGTAAAAGAATTTTTTATTTATTTAAAAAAAAAAGGATAGGAATGGATAGAAAGGGACCTGCCCTTTTCTCATTTGCAAAATAGGGAAGGTAGAGAAGCCAGAGGGGATAGACCTCGACCTTCCATTGTTGCAAATTGCAATCATATAGCCAACAACCTCTTCTTTCTTGATTTCTTGATAACCGAATGTCCGGATCAGCTTGCGCGCATCTCGACTAATTCCGAAGCCCTGAAGACAACGACATGACATAATCCCCGGTGACCCCAATGTTTGGAATGTTTTGGCCTCCGTGGAAATGGAACCTGTGAGTTCACGAAATGGCACTTATTACTTTCTCACAACCAGTTGGCCGAACCCGTTTGGGGGTTGCCAACAACTTCTTGTGATCAATAATATGCTTTTATTGTTGATGGAAGGTATGGTTGGGTTATGGGGGCTTATTCTCCTTCCTATTTTTTTAATTTCATTTGGTAAAAGAAGTGAATAGAAATACACTCAAGGGTTTATTCTTCCTTCTATGTTTCAACTAACTTCCAGCCTGGATCCAAGGGCATATCTTATCTGATTAATCAATGCCTGCCAAACAAGGGAAAAGAAATGGGGGTTGGAATTGGATACATTCCCGAGCATTTGCCTGAAAGGCTTTAGAAAAATGAATCATCCGAGGTTGGTAGTGAAATGGCCAGTAGATCATTCTTACAGGGTTTTGGGTTTTAGCCTTTTAGCAAGTGTTGTGTGGTCGCGGAGCTATGTCACGAGCGACACAAATTAAACTATTATTTCGCCTTTTACTGAAGTGTTGTGTGGTCACGCGCTTAGGGAGGATCGCTTGCTATTGGTTGGCCCTATTACTCTCTTTTTGTCTTAGCCAAAAATCAAATTTAAACAAAGTTGTAATCATTGGCCTAAATATCCATCATCATTGCAACACGTGGGGGGTTTTAGGGATGAAACATTTTAGTTGCGGAAGCTAAAATTTTGGTTGCCAAAGAGATTTCAGGACAATATTCCATGGTCAGGAGGTTTGTGCTTAAAGCGTGGTAAAAAAAAAGAAGGAAAATGACTAGTTTAGGAGACCACATCACAGTTGGAGCCGGAAACCCTGTAGTGCAGGGTGCACTACAGGGCGTGTAGTGCGTATCACAGTCGTCCGTGAGTGATTTTAACTCTTTCCCGGAAAAATTTCATTTGAATCCGGACCGTTGAAAACACTCACGGACGGTTGAGATTTGCCTTGCAGGATCCCCGGGTCGCATCATAGTTTTGTCGCTGAAAGGGGAGAATCAGCAGCCAAATCCGGATTTAATCCCCAGTAGTTTCACTTTCCAAACAAAACATTTGGTGCCTAAATGCCATCCAAATTTCGTCCTTAATAAACATTTTGTTGCTAAAAATTAACTCACGTCAGGTTCTCATGCCATGCCATGTTAAAATGGGCTGAGTCAGAGTATAAAAAAAAAAATGAAAATAGCATTTGTTTACTTAATTTTCCATTCTCTTTCCTTTTTTTGCAAATTTGTTTTCCAGTCTCTAACTGTCACTTTCTTTGTGATAATATTATTGGAGAAAGTTTCCTTTTCTTCCAGACAGTTAAGTTGCTGAGGAATTTCGTTGCTTTGACAGCTTGACATTACCCTGGCATGACATGTTTTGAGGCATGAAGTTGCTGGATTTCTGCTAAGAAATCCACAAATATGATAGACTGGTAAGGATTCTGGTGTTGCGGTATCTTTGTAGATTGTTGCTGGTGCCATTATTATTTTTTGATAGGCAAAAGATGAATTTTATTAAAAATAGGGAAAGGGGAATGGGATCCAACAAAATGCCATTATTGGCGTAATGCGTTAATTGAAATGACGAGGTTCAAGTCAGATATAAGAGGCTCCATTAGCGATTATTTCAAACAGGATAGGTGAAAAACAGTGGTCTGTACCAGAGTACCTTACCCATGTTTCATTGAGATGCTGTTAGGGTATGGTGCTAATATGCTATTTTGTTATTGAATCTTTTTAGTCGTAACGAACTGGGTACCCCTTTCTGTTTATTTTGGAGGAAAATGTGCTCTACAGTAGTCGCGAAATTTAACTCTCAACAGGTGGTACTGTTACCAAATTTTCTGGATTCTATCCCATCGACAGAGAAATACTTTGTGATTGCTGGAATGTGGGTGAATTGTGAGGTGGTGTTTAGTTCCTTTTATTTTCCAATAATACCCTTTTATTTATGTCACGTGCCACTCAATCGACAGAGGAAAGAAAATCACAGATATGGAGCAAACAGGTACATAACAGCTCTCTCTCTCTCTCTCTCTCTCTCTCTCTCTCTCTCTCTCTCTCTCTCTCTCTCTCAAATATGGTGCTTGTGGAAACATGAATTAGGGTCAAATCTTGTTCAACTCAGCTGCTATTTCAGTTTACTTTCTATTCCTTTAAGCAATGACTGAGGGGTCATTATTTGTACTTGAATTGCAATAGTTTAAAATGGTACTGTTCCAATAGCTTGATTGAGGAAAGGAAAAGGAAATGACACTGCTGTTGACATCAGGTTATTGCGCCAAAACCGTGTAATCTTGCTATTCATTCCCTGAATTAAGAATGTGAAACCGTCGCGACCTCTTTGCTAATTTAGTAGCTATAAAGCAGTGTATTTCTTGCCATATTCTAGATACACAATTCGTATGTTACGCATGCCCCGACTGTGGCCCTTCACACCTGACTGTGTCACCGATTGGAAAATCTAGCTCCAAATGTTGAGATTTGATTTGCCTCAATTTATGGAGTTAGTTTTGCTAAGATATTCTGTGAAGATCTTGATTTGTAATTCCAGTTTGTTGGCACAGAATAATCTCTTTCCATGTATAGCTCCTTAGATTTTGGATCTAATTTAGGTAGACTTTATTGTTGTACATGTATAAATCATTCCTGTAATGCACTATGATCAATATACAGAAATACATTTTTCATCCACTTCAATTTATCACCAAAAAGTAGGATTTCCCTTTCTTTTTCTTTTTTTCTTTTTTCTTTTTATGTAAAGGATCTAGTCGGTTAGGTAGCTTTTGCGAACTCTGTGTGAACTCGGTAGCTATAAAGCCATGTATCACCATATCCTGAGATAAAAAAATTCAAAAAAACCCCTGAACTTTGAACCCAATGTCAAATAGGCACCTGAACTTAAATAAACTTCAATTGAACACCTGAACGTGATTATGAGAGCCTTAGAGACAAAATTTGATTATGTCTCTTTAGAATAATATGATCAGAATAATAAAATCTTCACATCCGTTCAAACGGATTAAAAATTGGAGCACTTAATTTTTTAACCATATTTTTTAATATATAAACGGTCCCAAAAAATTAAGTGCTCAAATTTTTTATGAATTTACTATGAATAGGATTGCAAACTGGTGGTATGAATTTTTATTTAACCAAAACGTTGCCATTTTGGTGTGTGGGTAGGGGCTGATGTGCCTTTTGGGCAGCAGAGCCCTCGGGTCCGGGTAATAAGTAGAGAGAGATAGAGATTTTTCATCCACTTCAATTTATCACCAAAAAGTAGGATTTCCCTTTCTTTTTCTTTTTTTCTTTTTTCTTTTTATGTAAAGGATCTAGTCGGTTAGGTAGCTTTTGCGAACTCTGTGTGAACTCGGTAGCTATAAAGCCATGTATCACCATATCCTGAGATAAAATCTTATCTTTTCATTCATTCCTTCTTTGTTTTTTCTCTTGGTTTTATTGAGCACATCATGGCCTTTCTTGACAAAGTGATGAATAATAATTCTTAAGGTTCTTCTTTCGTGTAATTTCCAGCAGAAGTAAATACTGGTGCTTTCAGGTTCTTATGCTCCTCACAACAAGTTGGAACGATTTGCTCCTCCGGCTTCATTTCTTCTTGATCACCTTCTTTACCCCACAACAGCAAGTACAACCCAATAATGACGACAACTCCCCCTAGTATGCTGTACGAGATAAAGACGGATTTTTTTAGAACTTGAAACACAATTGCCCTGTAGTATATGAAAAGATGTGTATATCGTGTACTGTGTAAGTTTATCTATCTAAGATTCTAAATAGCTGTCGAGTTGATCTTGATACCCTTGCAACTTGATCTTGGTAAAACTGATGCTATGTTGATATGTACGACAGGCTAATTCGATTATCTTTTCAAAAAAATGGTGCAAAAAATGGATATGTAAACATAATTTTACCTGCCCATGTAAAGTCTCTCGCCGAGTACAAAGTATGCCAGCACTGCTACTAATATTGTCGATAGGGGGTTGAACATTGTCACAAACACTGGTCCTTTTTCTTCTGTGCACCACAATTGGATGAATATTACTAAACCAGACATCACAAGTCCCTGCCACGAGACAATGAACAATAAGCCTTTGCAAGAAAATCGGGTTTCGATATTGGTTTATCTTAGATTACTGAACCCTTACGCCGTAGATTGTAGACCACAAGTCAATGTTGAAACCGATGGTCCAAGCAGCTGGTTTATGTTCTATGCACACTGTGAAAACGGCTGATTGTGCTGCTCCAACAAAGCACATCCATGTAGTTAGTGATAGTTTTGCTGGGTATCTCTTCAATGTAAATGCCTGCAACATTTAGGAGATAGGTTTTCACTTTTCAGTCAGAATTTAGCCACTTTGAGAAGATGCTGATACAGAAGGGTAAATTTTCTGTTACGTTATTTTTCAACTTGCTAGCTTCGTCCATTTCTTGTGTTCACTCATCACCACTTGGAAATGCTAACGATCATTTAAGTTTGTACTTTATTTTTGTTGGAACTTTTATTATTATTTTGTTTCCCGGTATGCAACCGTTTTTTGTTTAGACTTGGGATTCATGCATTCTAGTTGATCTTTAATTATGAATCCTGAATTTATCTGTTTAATACGTTGTTTGGTCTTGCTTTTTTTATGCGACTTATGTACTCTGTAGCGTTTACAAAACTTTATTTCAATCTGTATAAATGAACCTGGAATAGATAGGAGCCGGAGTCATTAACCTGCATAATGTACCATATAGACCATGTTATGCAGCTTGCTACTGTAAGAATTGAACCCTTCAGCCAGTTCTCCTGGATAGTTGTTTTTCCATGAAGATGGATCGGAGGATGCCCTAAGTTCCTCACAATGGGTCCCTTATAAAGTGTCATGGTCATGACTCCTGCCAGGGAAACCAAGGTTCCAACAACTTTGGCTACCCCACGAGGTTTTCGAAGATCAAGAACCTCTAACCTGCACAAAGACGTCGCCACACTAAGATATAAACAACGAAACCAGTTTGTGTATATGCATACGCTGTGAAGTAAATGTTGTAGATTCAAAGATATGTTAGATGACCTGAGAACAATTGCGATTACAAAAGTTAAGGAAGCTATGGTGTTGACCATCGATGCAAGAAAGGTTGGAGAGGTGTATCTCAAGCTTGCGAAATACATGTTTAGAGTCAATCCCACCCTGCAATCATTAAAAGGCTATTTAGTTCTCTTCTCATTTGTTGCTTGGGAGTTGTACACCATGATCTTACCCCAAAAGAGAGACAACAAAAATCTCCAAAAATAGGGCTACTGTCAACTTTGGCCTAATCTTCCTGCAGTGAAAAAGGAACAGTCCGTAAATGTTAACCCGTTGCTGAGTGAAATTCTTTTGAACTGGACAATCAACTTGTCTTAATATATATGACTACAGATATGATCTATGACCATTAACTAATGAAACTTCTCAGCTTGAATCTCATGCAGCAACGTAACTCAAGCTACTCAATATAACCTGTATTAGACAGTCAAAAACCAAATTTTTTTATACTTTGCCAAAAGGGAACTTCTCGGGCCTTTTTTATTTTCTTTACGGCAATATGCACACATTTTCATAACATTCGTGCCCAATTACGTTTGTATGTGCGTCTATGTAAATACAGAGATGTAAGATATACCTTTCAAGGAAATAGGCAAAGGGTAGCATTCCTAAACCAGCAACTATATGTCTGTAAGTTATGTAAACATGAGGATTCATCCCATGATTGAAGGAAGCCTCTGTAATGAAATATAGAAAAGTATAGCCTATCTGAGCCAGCACCATTAGGAGGTGTGGCTTAAACCTCCGGTACGTACAAACAAGGGTAGATGCATCAACTGCCATTGGCATTCTATGCGTTTTTTTCCTCCTTCACAGAACCTTATGGTCACCACTTCATCTCTAGATATAGAAGATGACGAAGAGTTTGGTTTCGATACTTCATTGCATGTTGTTGGCATCGTATTCTTGATTGTTGATCCACTGAGACAACTTCCCAATTCCGTTCTAGTGTAGCGATGACGTATTGAAATAGGAAATATTCTCGATCCCGTCAGCAACATCCTCGAGAATGTGCGCATCACTAGGAAAAGTTGGATCCTTGCTCCAACAACTAGAACAGTTTTGCTTAAGTACTTATGAGTGATTCTTCAGCAAAAAAGGAAGCTAGGTTGATTGAAATGGTTGTTCACCTTTTTTGCCTTCATTACAGGATTAGTTCTGAACCATCTTGAAATTTTATGCTCTTGTTTGTGTGTCGTTGACACCAGCTTATCAATGGTGGCCATTTATCTATTTGAATATAGCGATATTTTGAAGTACTGTTCATATCGAGTGAGCATCCTCTCGGAATAGATGCCATTTTTTCGTTCTCGGCTTTTTCCATGTGAATGAAAGGAACTTCATCCCCACCATACATTAGCTATGTGTTACAGATCTCGGAGATTCCGTTGGCCTAAGTTTGAGGAATTGTTGATACCTTAATCATCATTACCAGTTTCTGTGTTTGAAACTGGAGTTTCTCCAGATTTATGGATTTCTTATTTACTCCCTCCGTACCTAAATAAGCGTCAGGCGCGTAAACCTAGGCCTTCAAAAAAGATGCATTTGTTTCGCTAAAAAAATTAATTTTTTTTAACAAATCAATAGATAGCAATGAGTTCTATTAGATTGTGAAAAAAAAATTAAATTTTTTAATGAAAAACATGCATATTTTGTAAGGCCTAGTTTTGCGCGCCGGATACTTCCGTTCGGCTAAATAAGCCAAATGGCTTATTTTTTTGTCCTTATTCAATTTTTTTTTTTGCATTTGTTAGTTTTTCGTCAATTTTTTGGGGATTATTGCATCGTCATGACAAGAGGAATCTAAAAAGTAAAAAATTATGATCGAAACCTAATTTTTTTTGAATAAAGACAAAAATAAGCCAATTTTTTCATCTTTATTCAAAAAAAATTGAATTTCGATCATAATTTTTAACTTTTTAGATTCCTCTCGTCATGGAGATGCAATAATCTCCAAAAAATTGATGGAAAACTAATAAATACGAAAAAAAATTTAAATAAGGACAAAAAAATAAGCCACTTGGCTTATTTTGCCGAACAGGGGGAACCATAGTTTAGTATTTTGTGATGTTTTGGTTTTTGAATATTTACTTCTTTATGCCTGCTTGAACGGATGTATGGAATATATGCATCCCTATCTTCACTTTTATGTTGCTAATACGTGGCGGATATCTTTCTTCTTTTGTTATGTTCTACAGACTTTATACCATCAAATGCGAACAGAGGCACTGACGTCTTAGTTGAGCAATTTGGGAATTTCACCTCATTTTTCATCAGTAGGATCTGTATGGTTACCTTACAAGAACAAGCTTATGAGATGCCAAAATATGTGCCTGCTATTTTCTTTTATTATCTTAGTCGCACATGTTGAGAAAACACAATTGGAGAATTTGGAGGTATATATGATTGCAGTTTAAAAAAGTTGGAGGACAATCAAACATGAAATGATGGTTAGTTCTTGCTTCATAATGGTCATGTTGTTTTGTTCTTAGGGCATCCGCATCAGCCTCACCAAACTTTGGACCAAATTAATCTTCAAAAATCACTTTTCTACTTTAGCTAGTTACTTTTTCGAAATTACACAAAATCAGACTCTTTACTCTCACTTTAAGTAGTAGTGAGTGAACAGTAATCAGACAAAGAAAATGAGTAACTGTAGAAATTTAAAAAAAAATTCAAAGTAGTGAGGGAGGAAGAGAGTCTGATAAAGGGGTGTTTTGTGGTGTTTTTCTTGATTTTACTCGTTAGTTTAGTTTAAAGAGGCAAGTAGTGAGCCTAGTGTGGATGCTCTTATATCTCTAATTTGGTAGGAGTTGTAATTTTTTTTTTTATCTCAAGTGTCCGTGTTGAAAAATGGTGTGTCCGCTTGTCGTGTTTGTATCCTTGCTTTGCAAATGAGAAGAAATGGGAAAGAAGTCAATATTGGAAGTCATTGACCCTTCTTTCCTCTCTCTTTTCTTGGTTTTGAACCGTCAAGAGACGGTTCAAACCTCTAGTAGGTGCCAAGAAGTGTGTTTCTGTCAGCCGCCCTACCTAAGTTTTTTTCCTCCTTGCCAAACCCTTTTGTCACCAATTAATCTAAGTACAGGAGAGCCAGGTTCCATATCACATAGACTGGCTAATAGCTATTGAACTTATTCCTCATTGCTAAAATGGTTCATCAGCTTTCGTAAGCTTATGTGTAACATTATTCTCAAAATTTTAGGACAACTTATTTGCAAACGTATCTTGGCCAGTTGGCCGTATCCATATCCTACTTTTTTAGGTTTTTGCTTGTCGACATATGTGTATCACATCGTATCGTGTCGTATCTGTATCCTGTCATGCGGTCAATGTCTCACAAGTTCAAATGTTTTGTTCATCTTTTGTGCCTTCCATCGTAGGAGGGATTAGTATCCCGAACCAACTTTCAATTTTATGCTCTTGGGTGTGTTTTGCTCGACATTCGTACTGGAATAACTAATTCGGACGTTTCAATTTTCTGAAGAACCATTGATATCCGACATAAATGTGCTTCTATTATTCTTACAGGTCTCTGAGAAGGTATTTTCCCCAGATTAAAGAACTGTTCTTATCATAATCACCGTCTTCGATTATCATCATTTGGCGATTGAAATCATGGTTCCCTTGAAGGACAGAGGAATTGGTCTATCAGGGAATTAATCGAGATGCACGTAAACTGATCGATCCGAACTCTGATTTATCAAAATAACAATAATCATTCGACGATTGCATTTCTACGAATTTCCGAGCCTCTGACTTTAGCTTTTTAAGCATACGTATGGATAAGATAAGATTACAGTTCCCATTGTTTAGTACTTGATTCTGATCATTTGGTGTTGGAATATTTCCTTCTCTTTGCCTACTTGAAGAGATATGTCGAACATATGCTGCATATCTTCACTTTTTTGGTTGCCAACTAATAGGTCATGGAAAATATTCTTCCATTGCCCTGTCGGAAATTCTAATCGCAAGGTAGATTTGCAGGGAACCACGCAAGGAAAAACGCGTTTGGGTTCATTTCGGATTCCATAAAAATCTAGAAAAATATCCATAAATTTAAGAATATTATTTTATGGGGCCCTGTAAAAAAATCAGCTCCAATGGACATCGGTAAGTATTACTTTTGGATTCATAGGGCGAAACTGCTCAGTTAGCCCTTATGAATCCAAAAGTAATACTTACCGATGTCCGTTGGAGTTGATTTTTTATAGGGCCCCATAAAATAATATTCAAAAATTTAAGGATATTTTTCTAGATTTTTGTGGGACCCGAAATGGATCCAAAACGCATTTTTTCTTGCGTGGTTCCCTACAAATCTTCCTTGCGAATAGCAGGCTCGTTGTTCATACTTTATCCCATCAGATACAACCAGTCGCAGGTACTTGATGTCCTAGTTGATGGATGTGAACAATTCTTTAACTCTAGGTTTCTATTCCATCTCAAGGATGTGTTTGGAGTCTTTAGCTAGTTGGTTGATTATGCATGCCTTTGTTTTACTTTTGTATGTCTTGCACGGGCTGCTCCACTAGGGTTTGAGGGGCCCAAGCGGATCCTCAGGGTTCAAAAATCGTACTAGAGTTTTGTATATTTTTGCATATAATTTAATATTTCTTTTCTATTGTCGGCACTAAATCAGTCGTGCAAAGCAAAGTAAATGAAAATTTAATTTGTGACTAAATAGGTCATATAGCTCAACAAAATAAAATAAATTAGGCTCGATAAATCTTCAAGCAAAGTGTATATAGTTATCTTATATAGTGTTTTGTACGCAAAATGTTTTGTTTATATTTTTGTCACTGTTGAGTTAAAATCCTGCAGCCACCTCTTATGTCTAGATAAGTTTAGAGTGAAAGTCGTACTGAAATGGCCCGCCTTTCGTTTGATATGTGACTAATAGTGAAGGATATACAATCCTACCGCATATATAGTTTTACTAGATTAATAGTGATTGAATTAAAAATACCACACCTGCATGGTACTGTATATTTTCCGATAATTCAGAATATCTGAACCAGCTTACGCGCATCTCGACTTATCCATAGGACCAACTCCACCTTCCATTACAAAACGCTCGTGGCATTATCACCGTCCAATATTTTAACCAAATTTTGAATGTTTGGTCATTGTGGGTATATAGTATAATCCGATAAAAAAAAAAAAGGAATTGGATAGAAGTCTAAAAATGAGGTCATAAACCTATTATTTTGGGCTTGAGCTCACCAAAATCTCATTGGTTTGAGAGTTCTTTGTGGTCCTCTCCTTTTGGGCCTGTTCAAAACCCTTTCAGACGGCAAGGGTAAAAATTAGGTTTTTTTGTCCACGGGAAAATCAGAATGCAAAAACTCCAATATATCAAATTGTGCCTCTAAAGTGTGATTTTCATAATGTTTTTCAGGAAAAAAGCATTCTCGTTAATTTGATGACTCCCAAACACCAATAGTGCAATAATGCAAAATGGAGAATCCAATAATCCGGCTCCCAAACGGCCCCTAAATGTTACAGCAACCTACCACTGAATTAATCAACAAGACTAATTACTAAACGTAACAGAATCAACAAGGCCGGTAGCATTATTATGGATGGATCTATCCTTCAAATTTGAGAAAATTACTTCTGACACAACGCGTTCTTCATCTAGCTCCCAAAGAACTAGAATGCGAAAGTATACAATGCGAATGAGAAGCAGAGGCTGCCAAACATCCCCTTGAAATAGTATTAGTCATAAGAGACCAATTCAATCACTGCTTTTCCCATCGAACCAATTCTTTTACCCTTTTCATTCTTCCTATACAGTTTCATAAAGGAGATAGAGGACAAATAAGCATTACTCTCGATTGGAAATTTTTTTAAAGAACTCTGGAGAAAAATATCTGAACGGGAGATCTTTTACGGAATAAGCACAGATACTCAGCACCTTTGATACACCAGTAAAAACATAGGCTTTCCAAATGGATGAAGTGAACTCACAATTATGATCCCTGCGTGGAACCTATCCCACCCTCTGCGGGTGTTTCTGTTCCCTCAGTAAGTTGCGCAACGGGGAGGATGATGAGGCTGGTCAAATTACCGCTGCCGTCCTCAATACTTTTAACGTATTATACCTGTGTGGAGCTTATTTTCAAGTGCATTTGTGAGTGTCAACCCTTCGCCTTGGGGATTCGTCCTTGGATAACCCGGTCGCCGAGGTCTGTGTACCCAACGACGGGCTCTGGTGTTTGGGAGTCTGTAGCCTCACGCGGGCAGTTTTCTGTTCTTCCTTGAGCGATGAATTTGTCTGTTATCAAAAAAATGAAAAAAACTCACAATCATGATACAAGGCCACGCCTTATAAGGAGATACCACTAATTGCGAATTCTTCATGGACTTTAAAGATCATCAAACTAAGAAAGAAATGTCACCCACGAGTGAAATATAAATGTATGAAATTTCACAGATACTGTACTTTTTCTTCATTTCCTCCTTACTTTTTTTTTTATAATATTCATTCCACTTCGAAATGAGGATAGAAATTACTGTCATAAATTTTAACTAATAAATGCTGTATTAAATCTCTCCCTTGCAATCACAGCTTACAACATTTGTTGAGAGAGAAATGCGGATGTTTCACAACCAAATATTGAAACGAAAAACGGGATTATTGAAGCACCAGGAGAGGATGTCAGAACTCATACTAGTAGATGGAGAAAAGATCAAACAATTTTGCCAAGGGAGGAAGATAAGAGTACCTAAGAATCTACATGTGTTAATGCTAAGGAAAAAAAAAGAATTAATGCCACCACAAATCGTAGTACACTAAGCAATTTAGAGGCATTCAGAGAGTAATTGAAGACAGGAAGAGTTAAGGGGACATATGTTGGGACAGTATATTCTAGCTTTCCAAAGGAAAAAAAGAGGCTACGACCGCAAATTACTATTCAGTATACCACTTATATTCATAGGCACAAAGATGAGAGTTTCGCTCTATGATAGCCTACAAACTTTTGTGTAAAACTAGATTTATCTTCACAGCTCCACGATTATCGTTGGCATGAACTTTGTTATCACTTCTTGGAGAGCAAGATCGATCATATCCCTGAGTTGAGATTAAATCCTTAATCATGCGAAAAGTAGATGCATTGGGCGAATTAACCCTTCCAACCATTTCCTCGAAAAGTAACAGAGCCTCATTGAACTTCTGTTGTTCAACAAAACCTTGGATGATAGTGTTGTAAGTGCCACTATCAGGCAATACACCATTCTGGTCCATTTTCACTAACTCTTTAGCTTCATCCAAAAACCCTTCTTTACAAATACCGCATATCATGATTTTATATGTAATGAAATCAGGTTGTAACCCCTTGGAAGAAAGTTTAATGAAAAGATCTCTTGCATTTTCAATGTTATTATTCTTGCAAAATGCATCAATGACGATATTGTAAATAACAATATTGAGACCTACACCTTTGTTTTCAATCATGTGAAATAATGACAATGCTTCATCAATATGCCCGGTCTTGCAAAGCCCGCTTAACAACATAACATAAGTTTTACTCTCGGGAGTAAGGCCCGCAAGTTCCATTGCGTTGAGAAGTTCTCGACCAAATGTAAATCTACCAAGCCGAGAGATTCCTGAGAAGATAGTGGTAAAAGTTGCAAGGTCAGGCTTCAAACCCCTTCGAGGGATTTCTCGGAAGAGACCGATGGCCTCGTCTATTTTCATATTATCGCAATACCCCCGGATTAAAATGTTGTAGCTACGAACCGTAGGTTGAATGCCCCTATCCACCATCGTATTCATCACTCTCATTGCCTCATCCATTTGGCCTTGCAAACAATATCCATTTATTAAAGAATTGTACGTGATTACATTACGATGCACACCTCTTTGAATCAAGCTTTCAAGTACTTCCTCTGCCTCTTTTGCCTTCCCTTCCTTGGAAAGTGCATCGACCAAGACATTGAATGTAATGATGTTCGGAGAAATACCAATATCCAACATTTGTCCTAACACTCTTGTAGCCTCCTTCCACTGGCCACAACTAAATAAGCCATGAATCAAAGAGTTATAAGTAACAACATTCGGGTGAACCCCTTTCTCTTTCATTTCGTAAAAAAGGTTCAAAGCATCATCCACCATTCTATCCTTGCAATAACTGTCAATGATCATGTTATACACCATTTTGTTAGGTTTACAACTTCCCTCATCCATGATCCTAAGCCACCTCACAGCCATTCGGGTGTTTCCCTTTTTACAAAGCCCATCAATAATGGTTCCATACATAACCTCATTGGGCTCATTTTCTCCCTTTCTCTTTAATCTCTCGAATAACTCAACAGCTTCAGTAGTTTTATCTTCTAAAATAAGTCCCTTTATCAGGGTAGTGAAGGTAGCTACAACAGGCCTATAACCGCGTTTGAAGATGCAGCCTAACAGAGAGAACCCGAAACCAACTCGATTCATGTGACAGTAGCAGTTCATTGCAATGTTCAAGGTATACAAATTTACCCGAGTGCCTAGTAGCTGCAACTTTTCAAAATGAGAAAGAGCCTCGACGTAATGACCCGCTCTCGCAACAGTCACTAACGCCTTAGTGATATAAAAAATGGGTGGGTAAGGTCGCGTTCGGGAAATCCGATTGAGAAACTCTCGAGCTTCTTGGAGCTCGTAGGGTTTAACAGAGCCCTTTTTCCTCGACAGCTGTGGGTGTTTTGCTGGAGTCGTAGTTGGCGAAATAGGGTTTCTAGAGTGAGAATGAATACGAAAGGAAACAATCTGAGAAGGGTGTGGAGGTAGAGAGAGAAGAATACCTTTCGGGAAATTAGAAGTTTGAATGGGACTGATTACAGGAAAGACACCACCAATCGTCTCCATCCTCTTTCTTCTCTGTGGAATCTCTCTACTTTGCTTGTTGATTAGTGGCGACTGGCGAGAGAGAGCAGTTGAGAGAGAGAGAGAGAGAGAGAGAGAGAGAGAGATGAATTCGATACTACTGTCTAACCCACGGTGGGCAAGGAATTGTGAATTTCAGGCTCTGTTTAGAAAGCGATGGAAAATTAGGGAAAGAAAATGACAGGGAAATTGGGGGAAAATTGGAGAGAAATTCTCCTATTCACAAAACTTAAATTCTTTTATTTTCTCTCCTCTTTCTCTCCAATCCAAACAATTGGGGGGGAAATTTTTAACTTTTCTTTCACTTTCCCTTAGTTTCAAACAGAGAAAGAAAAGAAAGGAAAATTAAAAAAAATTGCCTTCCATTATTCGGTTGGAAGAGAAAAAGAGGAGAAAATAAAAAATTTAAGTTTGGTGAATTTCCATCCCATCTTTCTCATTTTCTGCCCATTTTCTTTTTTCTTTCTTTTCTTATTCTTAGGTTCCAAACAGAGCCAAGCTTTGATGATAAATTGCGCTGATGTCTCCTGAATTTTTTGACAAATACAATTATCTCCCCTTCACATACTAATTGTTCATTATGAGCTACTCCTTGCACAAGATTTTTTTTTATCAGCAAAAGATAAATTTTTATTAAAAAACGGGGAATGGGAAAGGGAATCCAACAAAAAGTTGGATGATACAGCACAAGGGCAAAGCCCAAACCACCCAAAGGTCTAAAAGGGTCCAAGAAAATACAACGAAAAGCTCGACCCACACCCAAATATTCAACAAAGAGCCCAAAACCCTTACTCGGTCCACCCAAGGACCGGCCCACCCAAACCAACACCCAAATCCTACCCACTCCAACCTGCATCGCCGCACAAATCACCGGAAAACCAGCCTCGCCGTTAAGCCAAGCCAGCCTCTCCCAGATGTAGAAACCGGCCTACGACAATGAAAGACAGAGCAGTCAAGGCAAGGGAGCAAACCACCACCAACACCAGCAGTCCCCAAAACGAAACCCAGCCAACAAAACCAGTGATTTCCAGCAACGGCAACAAACCAGAAGGAATGAACTGCTAGCCCCGCGCCCGGAAGAGAACTCAGAGAAGCCGCCGACCAGACTTTGGCACACAAAACGACCACCCAGACTTTGGTTCAAAACTTTGAAATTAGTAGTCCTATTGAAGAGGGAATTGCAAGTTTGTCGTGCAACTTGTGACTTTGTCCTCGATCTTTCTTTAATATGTATTCTTTTTTCTAGGAGCTTGTGGGCCCTGTATTTAAAGATAATATTCACCAGCCACTAAATATGACAAAAATAGACTACAAGGAATTTTATTAGTGACCATTGAAAAATAAATAATACAAAATCATTAAAAAGCACCCCGAAATTGATAGCCGAGAGGTGACAGTAGATATTGTTTATGGAACATTTTGTGCCAACTAACTCATATATTGGACAAAAGAAGAATTATCTACCTAATAAAATACAGGAGTGTGGGGATCACACAAATACAAGTTGAAAGAAGGGCTAAGATTCATTTGATCCAATGGCTAATGTGTGCTCTCCAACTCTCTTAAGAAAACACACACACTCTTACTAATATATTACAAAAATGTCATCGATTCTTTTTACCTACTGCTCGGCTTCTAGGTTGGCATAAAAAAACAAAAATATATTACAAAAATGTCCGAGCTTACGGCACTACCGGGGTGCGTAGTGCCATAAGTACGGGCAAACACTAGTGACAAATATGGCAGAAGCCGGATAAGAAAAGATTTAAAATGGTAATAGTGAAAAAATAAATAATAGTAGATTTTTTAGGGAAACAACATTTCAAATGTGATGACGGTGATTGACAATGGTAGTTGATAAGCTTTAATGATTTTGGTGTACAAAGGTAATGCATATCAACATAATACTATGGATGAATTGGTTTTAAATTTAGCTTCAAATTCTGCTGTAGATTTTAATTTCGGATTTTAGCAAAAGTTGTTTGTTGCAACTACGAGATTATGAGAATTTCATTCAATTTTCAAGAATTTGTGTGGTAGAATCTTAAAAGGTACCCAAACCCAACTTCGGATTTTTGAGAATTTTAATTTTCAATTGCCCTTGTCTTTTTAATCTTTCAGATATTAATAAAATTACATTTTTGCTGATAAAAAAAGGATTTTTGAGAAATTATTTCCTTTTTCAGGGTATCAGAATCTGTAGATTTTAAAAATCAGTTATGTAAAAATTTTGACAAATATTTTAAACTAATTTTTAGATTTTAGAAGCTAGAATCTAAAAATCGGGAAAATAATTTTTCGCAAACAACACATAATCTGATTGCATAACCATGTGTTATACTTTTTATAAAAAGCTAATGACGATTGATTTTAAGCATATTGGACAAAGTAATCTAAGGTGGTGTTTTTCTTTAACTTTTTGAGAGTTTTTAGGGCTTTTAAAGTTTGTCTTCATTCATTCTTTTGGATTTGTTTGCGATCGCTATAGATACATATTCTAGCTTCAAATTCAACTGCAGATTTCAGATTCTGAATTTTAGTAGAAATTGAGAAACTTGTTTATTGCAGTTCCGAGATTACGAGAATTTAATTCCTTTTTTTATAATTTGCGTTACAAAATTCCAAAAGCTACCACAACCCAACTTTGGAATTTTGAAAATTCCTTTCCTTTTTTCAGGTTTTCAGAATATGTAGATTCTAATAATCAGTTGCGTAGAATTTTTGACAAATAATATAGTAATCTGATTTTTAGAAGTTGGAATCTAAAAACCTGTCCAAGGGCGTGTTTACGATAGTTATCGATACAAATTTTAGATTCTAATTTCATATTCTGCTGCAGATTCTAGATTTTAGATTTTAGTCGAAGCAGATCATAAATATGTTTACTATAGTAGTGAAATCTATATTACTCCCTCCATCCTAAGTTCTTGATCCTCTACGGTTTTACATGTAATTTTCAATTTTCTATATCTTAAAATATGCAATCTTTTTTTGATAGATTTCAATTATTTCTATAAAATAATATTTTCAAAAACAATATACATTGAGAGATGTAGTCCATTGAAAATTGCACGTAAAACCGTATAGGACCAAGAATTTGGGACGGAGAGATTATAAAATGAAGCAGCTTTTTAAAAAAAAAAAAATCTAGGAAGACAAAAAAAATAGCATCTACACCCGTTCGATCGTACTTTCTGATAAGGTTGGCATCGGATTGAATGAATATTTTTGAATATATAAACCTTCGTTAATGTTAAAAAAGAAGTTTCCCTGATACAAAAATATACAGCCCTTCCTTTTCCACTAGAGTATTGAGGTGTCCCGCAAGAGTCTATAGAGTGTCCCGAGAGTGCCCAAAATTATTCTAAGCACGTCTCAAGAGTGTCCGCGTGAACATAATTAAAATTTCTAATTTCTAGGGCACTTAACTTCGAATGTGAATGTGTAGGTGTCAGTAGAGTTGGGGTCTGACAAGCTTCCGACATCATAGCCGACCTCTGACAAGGTATCCGTACTTCATAGATGCTGCATAACACTCTAGCTTCAATTAAGAAGATACAAGTGAAGCCAAATTTCCTTTAGAAGGAATAACTTTGCGGACTTTAAGGCCAACACTTGAAACTAACTGAGCAATAAAATTTTGCAGACTTGAGGTCTTAGTGCTAGAAACTTTATCCTTCCCTATCCAGTTCAGTAATACCTGCACAAATTGTACATCAATAGAATGACAAGGAAATACTACAGTCCATCAAAACTAAAAGCAAAATGAACAGTTGTAAGTCACCAGGTAGTTAAAACTGAGGACTGAGCAACTCCAGACGCTTTAGAAATAATGGAAACGACCTTCGATGACAGAAGCAACATGACTTAAATGCTACTGCAACCCACCACTGAGTCAATCAACAAGACTAAACGTAACAGAATCAACACGGGTAGCATTATTATGGATGGATCTATCCTTCCAATTTGAGAATTAGTTCTGGCACAATGCCTTCATCTATCTCCCAAAGAACTAGAATGCGAAAATACACAATGCGAAAAGCAGAGGCTCCCAAACATCCCGTTAAAATCGGGCAATGGATTTTGGGCTTTCGTAGGGACCAATTCAATCACGGCTTTCCTATCAAAACAATTCTTCTACCCTTTTCATTCTTCCTATAGAGTATCATAAAGGAGATGGAGGACAAAAAAGCATTCCTCTGGAATGGAAAAAAATGTAGAACTCTGGAGAAAAATATCTGGAAGTGAAGGAGGGCAAAGATTGAAGAAACTAAAAGAACGGAATAAAGCACCGACATTCAGCACCTTCAATACACCAGTAACAACTTAGGTTTCCAATGGATGAAGTGAACTCACAATTATGATACAAGGCCACAACATATAGGGAACAACACTCATTGCAAATTCTTCATGGACTCAAATATCGTTAAACTAAGAAAGAAAAGTCATTCACGAATGAAATATAAAATATGAAAATTTACAGATACTGTTATTTTTCTTCATTTCCCCCTTCCTTTTTTATTTATTTATAATGTTCATTCCCCTTCAAAATGCGGAAAGAACTGACTGTCATAATTTTTACTAACAAACCCTAAATTAAATATCTCCCTTGCAATCACAGCGTACAACATTTGTTGAGAGAGAAATGCTGATGTTGTACAACCAAATATTGAAATGAATAATGGAATTACTGAAGCACAAGAAGAGGATGTTAGAACTCATACTAGTAGAAGAAGAAAAGATCAAAAATATTGCCAAGGGAGGAAGATAAGAGTACGTAAGAATCTACAACATGTGGTAATGCTAAGAAAAAAAGAATTAATGCCACCGCAAATCGTAGTACACTAAGCAATTTAGAGGCATTCAGAGAGTAATTGAAGACAGGAAGAGTTAAGGGGACATATGTTGGGACAGTGTATTCTACCTTTCCAAAGGAAAAAAGAGAGGCTACAACCGCAAATTCCTATTCAGTGTACAATTTATATATATAGGCACAAAGACGAGAGTTATGCTCAATGATAGCCTACAGACTTTGGTGTAAAACTAGATTTACCTTCACAGCTCCATATCTATCATTGGCATGAACTTTGTTATCACTTCTTGGAGAGCAAGATCGTATCCCTGATTTGAGATTAAATCCTTAATCATGCAAAAAGTAGCTGCATCGGGTGAAATACGCCTTCCAACCATTTCCTCGAAAAGTACCATAGCCTCATGTAATTTATGTTGTTCAACAAAACCTTGGATGATAGTGTTGTAAGTGCCACTACCAGGTAATACACCATTCTGCTCCATTTTCACTAACAACTCTTTAGCTTCATCCAAAAACCCTTGTTTACAAAGACCGTGTATCATGATATTATATGTAATGAAATTAGGTTGTAATCCCTTGGAAGAAAGTTTAATGAAAAGATCCCTTGCATTATCAAGGTCTTTATTCTTGCAAAATGCATCAATGAGGATATTGTACATAACAACATTAAGACCTAAACCTTTGTTTTCAATCATGTGAAATAATGACAATGCTTCATCTATATGCCCGGTCTTGCAAAGCCCACGCAACAACCTGCCATAAGTTTTACTGTCGGGAGTTAGGCCTGCAAGTTCCATCGCATTGAGAAGTTCTCGACCAACTACAAATCTACCAAACCGATAGATACCTGCGAAGATAGTGGTAAATGTTGCCAGGTTAGGCTTCAAACCCCTTTGAGGCATTTCTCGAAAGAGATCGATGGCCTTGTCTATTTTCATATTATCGCGATACCCCCTGATTAAAATGGTGTAGCTATGAACATTCGGTTGAATGCCCCTATCCACCATGGTATTGAACACTCTCATGGCTTCATCCATCTGGCCTTGCAAACAATATCCATTCATTAAAGAACTGTACGTGATTACATTAGGATGCACACCTCTTTCAATCAAGTTTTCAATTACTTCCTCTGCCTCTTTTGCCTTCCCCTCTTTGGTAAGTGCATCGACCAAGACACTGTATGTAATGATGTCCGGAGAAATACCAATATCCGACATTTCTCCTAACATTCTTGTAGCCTCCTTCCACAGGCCACAACTGCATAAGCCATGAATCAAAGAGGTATAAGTAACAACATTTGGGTGAACCCCTCTCTCTTCCAAAGCGGTATAAGTAGCCACATATGGTTTCATTTCTCCTCTTTTGACTAATTTCTGGAATAACTCGACGGCCTCAGAAACTTTATGTTGTGCAATAAGTCCATTTAACAGGGTGTTGAAGGTAACTGCATCAGGTGTATAACCATATTTGAAGATACTGCCTAAAAGAGAGAACCCAAAGCCAACTCGATTCATGCGACAGTAACAGTTAATTGCAATGTTGAAGGTATACAAATCTAGCTCAATGTCTAGTAACTGCAACTTGTTGAAATGAGAAAGAGCCTCGGCAGCTTTATCTTGTGCAATTAGTCCTTTTAACAGGGTGTTGAAGATAACTAGATCAGGCGTATAACCGCGTTTGAAGATGGTGCCTAAAAGAGAGAGCCCAAAGCCAACTTGATTCACGCAACAGTAGCAGTTAATCGCAATGCCGAAGATATACAAATTTAGCTCAATGTCTTCTAACTGCAACTTATTAAACTGAGAAAGAGCCGTGCTGTACTTGCCCAATTTCGCAGTAATCGCTAAAGCCTTAGTGATTTTGAAAATGGTTGGAACCTCTTCCAAGCGCAGATTCCCCGACCTGGGTTTTTGTTTCCCTAATCTTTTTCTTTCAAAAATGGGTTGGTGTTTTGCTTGGCAGATGATGGTCGAAGAAGGAGTAGAACTAGAGTTTATAGTGTAGGAACGAGAATGAAGGGCAAAAGATGAATGGTGGGGAGGAGAGAGAAGATTATTACCTCCTCGGAAATTAACAGCTTCCATGGGAATGATTATTGTAAATTCACCAATCTGAGCCATCGTCTCCGTCCCAGATTCCTCTCTCTCTCTCTCTCTCTCTCTGGATAACGTTGGCCTGTGAAAGGAACGATATAGTGAGACCCCCATTTATCTGACCGGGACCTCGCGTTTTCAAAGTGTGTAATTATTTGAAAAAATCTTGTAAAAAAATATTTGGAAAAATTAAAAATTATTACTTTTATCCAAATATTTAGAGAATAAATCACTTTTAAGCACACAAAAAAAAAAACCAAAACTAAAAAAGTAGTTATTTTCCAAAATATTTGGATAAAAATAAAAAATAAATTTGCTTTTCTGAATCAATAATCCACAAAAATTTGACGGAAAGCTAACAAATGCAAAAAAAATTCAAATAGGGACAAAATGTTAGGATTTTGATTTTGGCATTCCAAAAATTGATGGAGGGGCTCCAAAACTGCACAGAGTTGATACACAAAACGACGTCGTTTTGGAGCCCCTCCATCAATTTTTGGAGTGCTAAAATCAATTTCCAAATGTTATTGTAACTTTTAGAAAAAGTTAAGTGGAACTAGGAGTTAGTTTTAGGTCATGTAGAAATGTGTCGTGGATAAGATGTTGGGGCACCACGTGGCGGTATCACAAACCATCAAATATATTTTCAAAAAAAATAGGAGGTTAGTTTACACTGACGTTCGTTTTGGCTTGACACCTTGAGATCACGTCTTGAAAACGGGAGGTTGGCGTACTCTGACGTCGTCGTTTGGTTTCCCTTGATCTTAAAGATCGCGTCTTGAAAACCTACAGAAACTCATGGGTAGAACTCATCTCTAAAAGCCGGCTCAAAAGGGGTGACCAAGAGCTTATACACAAGGTCAAGCCCATACTTAGGCGATATTGGACATTAGGATCGTAACATACCACCACGCTCTACAACCGATGTCCTCGGCGGCCTACTCTATCGACAATGACCCGATGATAGCTCTTTTTTTTTTTTTTTTTGCCAGCTCTACTCACCTATCAGTATTCAATACTTTAAGACCTTATTCAATTTGAGTTTTGAGAGAGGTTTTTGAAAATTATTTTATTGTGCTTGTATATTACTAGTTCTTTTGATTGGAATGTACTTATTTTGTCGATAATCGGTTTGGCCTAGTAAAAATGTTGAATTATATTTTATTTATGAAAAACATTGCATTTATTAGTATTGTGTAAATTTTTTTGTGGATTATTTGTTTGTCTCGACGAGAGGAGTCTAAAAGTAAAAGTAAACGAGAACCAAATTTGGTTGTTACCTGTTGCTCCCATACTAGAAGTGAGAAACATGGTTCTGGAATTAATTAAAGGATATTACGAATACACTACTGTGTCTCATGATGTGCAATGTAACCTTACTAGTGCATGCCCGTACCTGAAGGCACGGCTCCAAATTGATGGGCAAAAAATTATTCTTAAATATCCCTCTAACCTCTTTAACGCAAAGGCAAAAAAAAAACTCAATATAACATCCTCCTTCACTCATCAATATTATTAAAAAAATTTCAAAATAGTTCAATTTTTTTCTCCCGAAGAAACTCGTAGAAGAATTTGTGTGTATTCTTATAAAAAGGGTTGTTTCTTTTTCACGTATGAATCCAAAAGTGCTACACACACAACCAATCTCTAGCCGTCCGTTGTAATAAATGGTCAGAATTTGCTCAAACTCTTCCCCGGAAAAGTTAAACTTTTCCCTGAAATAGTTTTTTTTAAAATCTAGACCGTCCAAAAACGGACGGTCAGAATTACGCGCGGTTGTGCGCGTAGCATTTTCAAAATCCAAAAATGATTGGTTTTTTTTTACTGTAAGAAAATCAACATAAAAGGAATCAACTCAAAAGCAAATATTGAATTGAATGTAAGGAAATCAAGTTTAGAGAAATCAATTAAAAAAATAAGGGGTGTATATTTCTCTATCAGGGAAATATGTAACTTCTTTTTTTACATTAGTGTAGGTGTATATAATAGGAAATATTCATTCAATCCGACGGCTATAACCTTATCAGAAAATAAGATCGAACGGCTATAGATGCTACTTTGTTTGTATGCCTAGACATTTTTAAAGAAAACCGCTCTGTTTTACAATATAGATATAGATTGTCTCAAAAGTCCTTCCTCTTTCTTCCTCTCTCATTTTAATTTACTTCTCTTTCTTGTATTTAGAGCCACTAAGGGGCTGTTTGATAAAATTGAAAATTGAAACTGAAAACTGAAAAGTTAAGTACTGAAAGCTGAATGCTAACTGAATGCTGAATTTTTTACGCTGAAGAGCTGTTTGATAAACATATTAAGTACTAAATTAAAATTAATGAATTAATTCTAGTTCTAATTCTCTTTAATTTTGGTGATTGTGGTGGTAGTAGTGAACTAGTGATGGAATGTTAGTGGTGAGGGTGGTGGTGGGATGGTGATGGTAGTGTGATAGTGACGATGGAATGATGGTGGTACAATGGTGACGTTGTGGTGGCGGCGGCGGCATGGTAGGAGTGGGGTAGTAGTGGTGGTGGCCCTGGTGGGGATGGATTAGTGGTGAGTGGTAATGGTTGTGGTGGTGATAGCGTCGTGGTGGTGGTGAAATGATAGTGGTGGGGGTGGAGTAGTGGGGGTGATAATGGTTGTGATAGTGGTAGCGTGGTGGTGGAGTGGTAATGGTTGTGGTGGTGGTGGTGAAGTGATGGTGGTGGAGTGGAGTGGAGTGGCGGTGGTGATAATGGTTGTGGTAGTGGTAGCGGTAGCGTTGTGGTGGTGGTAGTGGAGTGGTGGTGGTGGAGTGGCGGTGGTGGCAGTGTTGGTGTTGGTGTTGGTGGAGTGATGGTGGTTGTGGTGGTGGTAGCGTGGTAGTGGAATAGTGATGGTTGTGATAGTGGTAGTGGTAGTGGTGGTAGTGGAATAGTGATGGTTGTGGTGGTGGTAGTGTGGTAGTGGAGTAGTGATGGTGGTGGTGGTGATGGGAGTAGCGGCGGTTGTGGTGGTGGTGGTGGTTGAGTGACGACGATGGTGGTAGTGGTGGTTGTTGTTGAATGCAAGCATATAAAAATTCAGCCAGAATTAAGTAGCTCAAAGTTACTTAATTTTTATCAATTTTTTACACTATATTTTAAGTGACACTTAATCTGTTAAGTAATAAAAATGTAATTATCAAACCTATTTAATCACTTATTACTTAATTGTTTTAGTTTAAGTGTTGAATATGGAATATCAAACAATCCCTTAGCCAAGCTTTCTTAAAAAATAAGTACTTACTCGTATTTTTTAATTTTCAAGAATAAAAATAATGGACTAACTGAGATAATTTTTTTGTTTAATACGAATATTTGATAGATCTCAATGAGATCTTTTGAATGATGCAAAAAAATTCAAAAAATATATTTTCGTAAATACATTATTTTTAAGTTTAAAAATTATAATATAAATACTTATTTTTTAAAAAGACTAAGCGGAACAGGACTCAGCAATTTTTTAAGTAGCCTTGAAGGCAAATTACAGTATTAATTGAAGGACCATAAGCCTAAATAGAAGCTTTCGGGATGAAATGTTTCAAGTACCTTAGACAATTCTTGGGGTCACCTCACCTTAAAAAAATTGCATTTTAGGGGCAAAATGAAAAATGTATCAACTTTTATCCACTAATTAACTTTACAAAATGGACACTTATTAAAGGACAGTTCAAAATGGAATACTGGGCTTCAAAAAAGAGACGGAGAGAGAGTATTTGATAAAAATCTTCACAAGGAGGAGAAAGTTTACCACAAACTGAACCTAGTATCCCAAATCATAATAGGCTTTAGCTTAATGGGAAAGTCTTCAATACACATCCCTTTAAAGTTGTGTACCATATGCACCTATTGTGTGATTCATATTGTGCCACTTTATAAAAAATTACTTGTAGGACCGGTCATTCATGACATTTTATTTTATATCATAACTTTTATACTAAAAATTCGTAACTTTTCAACAATATGATTCGTAACTTTTTAGCAATAGATTCATAACATTTTGGGAATCATAACATTTTGACGTGTTTCAATGAGAGTGCTTATGATACACACTCAAATAAGAGGTGTGTATTGTATGTTTCCTTAATCTTGCATTATCTTTTAAAATAAATAGAGCTTCTTCACTTCTCTCATGGGGAAAAACCGAAAAAAAACATTACGTATGACACATTAACAACCTCAAAGAAAAAGTTTATTTTGTTCGGTTGCTTTTTTACTTTAGTTTTAGTTTTATTTTCCAATCATTACCCTATATCTTTCTCCAATCATTACCCTATATCTCTAATTATTAATTTCATTTCTCTCTCTATCTCTCTCCAATCATTACCCTATTTTTCTGTCCACCTACTACCAAAACTAAACTAAACTAAAATGCCAACCGAACAAAGCCAGCTCCAACAATGTCCAAAAATGGCTTGGCTACGCCGCTCACACTTTACAATTGCATTAGTATCACCTGCTCAATTCAGAAATTAGCAAACCGCAGCGGTGAATAAAAGGATAATAACACCCTCTGGGATAGCAAACGCTTCAACAACGAATGTTGTACAAACATATCGCAGTCACGATTATCTAGAAGGTGGCCTGAGGAGATGGACACCAGTTTGTGTTCGGGTGATGTATACCATGTTTCTACCACCCACCCACCTTTGCTCCCTAATAGTGTCGGCATCTGGTGTCCTATACAATGGTATAATGAAGTAAATGGAAAACGCTGCAGCTTTTAGGCCTTAACAAATGCCCTGCACCGTTAGTGAATGAGAGTGCAAATTAGAACTTGATGTACGAGTCAACACCGTAGGGTTCTCCAACTTTAATATCTATTGCTTGAGCAACATGTTGCAGTAAGCAGTACGGGGACACGACACCGACACTCCAACAAGCAAATTTAAAACAAGGAGGACACGACATGTCAGGGACACTATAAACTAATACTATGCACAAACAGACGTGTATTACTATATTTATACCCATGACAATGGGACAAAATAATGAAAAACATAAGAATAAAGGCACTATATTATAATATCATATATGCCTTCCAATCTACACTGTCATACGATTATTGATGAAAGTGTTCCATCATAAGGCGTTTCATCACTTTCATGTTTTTCTTATTTTCTTGTCGTTATAATATATGAATCATTGACTAAGACACAAACTGAAGAATTTCCAAAGCTTTCACCAGAGTACTGAGGTGTCCCGCAAACGTCTATAGACTGTCCCGAGAGTGCCCAAAAGTGTTCTAAGCATGTCTCAAGAGTGTTTGTGTGAACATAATTAAAAAATTTAGGGCACTTAAACTTTGAATGTGGAGAGTGTCAGTAGAGTAGGGGTCTGACAAGCTTCCGACAACGTAGCTGACCTCCGACAAGATGTCTGTACTTCATAGAGGCTGCATAATACTCTATGCTTCAATTAAGAAGATACAAGTGAAGCAAAATTTCCTTTAGAAGGAATAACTCAGCAGACTTTAAGGCCAAACACTTGAAACTAACTGAGCAATAAAATTTTGCAGACTTGAGGTCTTAGCGCTAGAAACTTTATCCTTCCCTATCCATTTCAGTAATAGCATGCACAAATAGTACAGCAATAGAATGACATGGAAAAACTACAGTCCATCAAAACTATAAAAGCAAATGAAGAGTTGTAAAGTCACCGGGTAGTTAAAACTGAGGAATATGAAACTAACTGAGCAACTTCAGATGCTTTCAAAATAATCGAAACGAATTTCGATGACAGAAGCAACATGACTTAAATGTTACTGCAACCCACAATTGAATCAATCAACAAGGCTAAACGTAAAATCAACACAAGTAGCATTCTTATGGATGGATCTATCTTTAAATTTGAGAATTACTACCGACACAATGCATTCTTCATCTAGCGCCCCACAGACTAGAATGTGAAAAGTACACATTTTTCTTCATTTTCCCCTTCCTTTTTCTTTATAATGTTCATTCCCCTTCAAAATGCGGAAAGAATGACTGTCCTTATTTTTAACTAATAAATGCTATATTAAATCACTCCCTCGCAATCACGGCTTACAACATTGTTGAGAGAGAAATGCGGATGTTTTACAACCAAATATTGAAACGAATAGTGGGATTACTAAAGCACCAGAAGAGGATGTTAGAACTCATACTAGTATGTGGAGAAAAGATCAAATAATTTTGCCAAGGGAGGAAGATGAGAGTAGGTAAGAATCTACAACATGTGGTAATGCTAAGAAAAAAAGAATTAATGCCACCAAAAATTGTAGTACACTAAGCAATTTAGAGGCATTCAGAGAGTAATTGAAGAGTGGAAGAGTTAAGGGGACATATTTTGGAACAGTGTATTCCACCTTTCCAAAGGTTCCAAAGGAAAAAAAAAAGGCTATGAATGCAAATTACCATTCAGTAAACCACTTATATATATAGGCACAAAGACAAGAGCTTCGCTCAATGATAGCCTACAAACATTTAAGTTTTATGTAAAACTAGATTTACCTTCACAGCTCCACGTCTATCGTTGGCATGAACTTCGTTATCACTTCTTGGAAAGCAAGATCAATCATATCCCTGCGTTGAGATTAAATCCTTAATCATGCGAAAAGTAGATGCATTGTGTGAAATACTCCTTCCAACCATTTCCTCGAAAAGTACCAGAGCCTCATTGAACTTCTGTTGTTCAATAAAACCTTGGATGATAGCGTTGTAAGTGCCACTATCAGGCAATACACCATTCTGGTCCATTTTCACTAACAACTCTTTAGCTTCATCCAAAAACCCTTCTTTACAAAGACCGCGAATAATGATATCATATGTAATGAAATCAGGTTGTAACCCCTTGGAAGAAAGTTTAATAAAAAAATCCCTTGCACTTTCAAGGTTATTATTCTTGCAAAATGCATCAATGATGATATTGTAAATTACAATATTGAGATCTAAACCTTTGTTTTCAATCATGTGAAATAACGACAATGCTTCATCTATATGCCCGGTCTTGCAAAGCCCGCTTAACAACATAACATAAGTTCTACTCTCGGGAGTTAGGCCCACAAGTTCCATCGCACTGAGAAGTTCTCTACCAACTGTAAATCTACCAAACCGAGAGATACCTGCGAAGATAGTTTTAAACGTTGCAAGGTCAGGCTTCAAACCCCTTTGAGGGATTTCTCGAAAGAGACCGATAGCCTCGTCTATTTTTATATTATCGCAGTACCCCCTGATTAAAATGGTGTAGCTACGAACATTCAGTTGAATGCCCCTACCCGCCATGGTATTCAACACTCTCATGGCCTCATCCATCTGGCCTTGCAAACAATATCCTTTCATTAAAGAACTGTATGTGATTACATTAGGATGCGCACCTCTTTGAATCATGCTTTCAACTACTTCCTCTGCCTCTTTTACCTTCCCTTGCTTGCTAAGTGCATCTAGCAAGACAGTGAGTGTAGGGACATCTAGAGAGATACCAATATCCAACATTTCTCCTAACATTCCATTAGCCTCCTTCCACCGGCCACAACTACATAAGCCATGAATCAATGAGTGATAAGTAACAACATCTGGGTGAACCCCTTTCTCTTTCATTTTGTAAAAAAGGTTCAAAGCATCATCCAACATCATATGCTTGCAATGACAGTCAATGATCGTGCTATACACTACTTTGTTAGGTTTACAACTTCCCTCTTCCATGATCCTGAGCCACCTAACAGCCGCTCCCGTGTTTCCCTTCTTGCAGAGCCCATTAATAAACGTCCCATACATAACTTCGTTGGGTTCAATTTCTCTCTTCCTCATTAACTTCTCGAATAACTCCTCGACGTCAGCAGCTTTATCTTCTAAAATAAGTCCCTTTAACAGGAAGGTAAAGATAGCAACATCAGGCCTATAACCGCGTTTGAAGATGCCGCTTAACAGAGAGAACCCGAAACCAACTCGATTCATGTGACAGCACCCATTAATTGCGATACTCAAGGTATACAAATCAACCCGAGTGCCTAGTAACTGTAACTTTTCAAAATGAGAAAGAGCCTGAGAAGGATTTATAGTTGGAGAAATAGGGATTCTAGAGTGAGAATGAATACGAAAGGAAACAGTCTGAGAAGGAGGGTGTGGAGGTAGAGAGAGAAGAATACCTTTCGGGAAATTAGAAGTTTCGATGGGACTGATGACAGGAAAGACACCAACCGTCTCCATGCTCTTTCTTCTCCGTGGAATCTCTCTACTTTGCTTGTTGATTAGTGGCGACTGGCGAAGGAGAGCAGTTGAGAGAGAGAGAGAGAGAGAGAGATGAATTCGATACTACTGTCTAACGTTGGGCAAGGAATTGTGAATTTCAGGCTCTGTTTAGAAAGGCAGGGAAAGTGATGAAAATTAGGACCGGAAAGTTATTCTCAGAAAAAATTAAGTCAAGTGAAGTAAATGAAAAAGAAATCTATTTTCTTGGAAGTATTTATTTGACAGTTTTTTTTGGCAGAAAAAGACACTTATGAGAATTTTTTTTATTTTTATTTCCATGGCTAATTTTAAATAAAATTAACTTTAAGAGCTAAATAATAGACTATCATATTTCAAAAGTTAACACATACGGAAAATGTATTTTATCTAATGCAAAGCCTTAACATGAAATGAAAAAAATCGACTTGCAATTTCCTATTCAATTTGCTATATTCTGAATATATGGTCATGCAGATCTCCCATTTAAATTGACATTCTCTGATAATCAACCGTACAAATAAAGTTTAAAAAATAAGTAGATGATAACTAAATAAATAAATATTAAACAACCGTGCTTGATTAGTTGTCGGTGCAAAAACTCACTGAAAATTAGTTAGTACAAAACAAAATTGAAGACTAATGACAAGATAAATAAATACTTCCAAAAAAAATAAACTACCAATCTTTTTCCACAACAATTATCTCAGAAAGCACCAGAGTAGTCGAAATTATTATTGCTCACATAAATCTCGAAGTGTCTTTCTAAGAACTCAATTTGTATTTTTTTGTTATTGGGCGTCATTCAATTTTTTTCTTACCCGCCAATTATTTTGGCCCCACAATGGACAAAACTTTTCCCGTGACGCAAAATCCTATGCTTTTGGCCAGATCACTTTTGCAAGAAAGTAAATCTTGCAGGAAAACTTAAAAACATGTTTCCCACTACTTTCCTGCCAACTGAACACTACAAAAGTCATGAAAAAGTTGATTTTTCCATCCTTTCCTGTACTTTCCTGGCAACTGAACGGGGCCTTAGGGAAAGAAAATGATAGGGAAATTGGGGGAAAATTGGAGAGAAATTCTCCCATTCACAAAACTTAAATTCTTTTATTTTCTCTCCTCTTTCTCTCCAATCCAAACAATTGGGGGGGAAATTTTTATTTTCCCTCACTTTCCCTTAGTTCCAAACAGAGAAAGAAAAAGAAAGGAAAATTAAAAAAAATTCCCTTCCATTATTTGGTCGGAAGAGAAAAAGAGGAGAAAATAAAAAATTTAAGTTTGGTGAATTTCCTTCTTATCTTTCTCATTTTCTGCCCATTTATTTTTCCTTTCTTTTCTGTTTGATGAATTTCCTTCCTATCTTTCTCATTTTCTGCCCATTTTCTTTTTCCTTTCTTTTCTTTTCTTTTTCTTAGGTTCCAAACAGAGCCAAGCTTTGATGATATTGCGCTGATGTCTCCTGAGTTTTTTGACAAATACAGTTATCTCCCCTTCACATACTCATTGTTCATTATGAACTACTCCTTGCACAGGAGTGGTTCGAAACTTTGAAATTAGTAGTCCTATTGAAGAGGGAATTGCAAGTTTGTCGTGCAACTTGTGACTTTGTCCTCGATCTTTCTTCAATATGTATTCTTTTTTCTGGGAGCTTGTGGGCCCTGTATTTAAAGATAATATTCACCAGCCACTAAATATGACAAAAATAGACTACAAGGAATTTTATTAGTGACTATTGAAAAATAAATAATACAAAATCATTAAAAAGCACCCCAAAATTGATAGCCGAGAGGTGACAGTAGATATTGTTTATGGAACATTTTGTGCCAACTAACTCATATATTGGACAAAAGAAGAATTATGACAAATATGGCAGAAGCCGATGCGGATAAGAAAAGATTTAAAATGGTAATAGTGTAAAAATAAATAATAGATTTTGTAGGGAAACAACATTTCAAATGTGATGGCAGTGATTGACGATGGTAGTTGATGAGCTTTAATGATTTTGGTGTACAAAGGTAATGCATATCAACATAATACTATGGATAAATTGGTTTTAAATTTTAGCTTCAAATTCTGCTGTAGATTTTAATTTCGGATTTTAGCAAAAGTTGTTTGTTGCAACTACGAGATTATGAGAATTTCATTCAATTTTCAAGAATTTGTGTTGTAGAATCCTAAAAGCTACCCAAACCCAACTTTGGATTTTTGAGAATTTTAATTTTCAATTGCCCTTGTCTTTTTAATCTTTCAGAGATTAATAAAATTACATTTTTGCTGATAAAAAAAGGATTTTTGAGAAATTATTTCCTTTTTCAGGGTATCAGAATCTGTAGATTTAAAAAATCAGTTATGTAAAATTTTTGTCAAATATTTTAAACTAATTTTTAGATTTTAGAAGCTATAATCTAAAAATCGGGAAAATAATTTTTCACAAACAACACATAATCTGATTGCATAACCATGTGTTATACTCCCTCCGTCCTTTTTTAAGTGTCCTGCTTCGTAACTCTAACTTATTAAAAAGACATCATCATTATACCTTTCACATCAATTTTTTCCTCCACTTTCCCTACTTACCCATCATCATTACACTTTTATTCACTAATTTTTCAAAATGAAATCTACTTTTAGGGACAAAATAGACAATGCACCAACTTTTACCCACTAACTTTACAAAATAGACACTTATTAAGGGACAGCCCAAAATGGAATACTGGACTCAAAAAAAGGGACGGAGGGAGTACTTTTTATAAAAAGCTAATGACGATTGATTTTAAGCATATTGGACAAAGTAATCTGAGGTGGTGTTTTTCTTAACTTTTTGAGAGTTTGTAGGGCTTTTAAAGTTTGTCTTCATTCATTCTTTTGGGTTTGTTTGTGATTGCTGTAGATACATATTCTAGCTTCAAATTCAACTGCAGATTTCAGATTCTGAATTTTCGTAGAAATTGAGAAACCTATTTATTGCAGTTCTGAGATTATTAGAATTTAATTCATTTTTTGAGAATTTGCGCTACAAAATTCCAAAAGCTACCACAACCTAACTTTGGAATTTTGAGAATTCCTTTTCTTTTTTTCAAGTTTTCAGAATATGTAGATTCTAATAATCAGTTATGTAGAATTTTTAATAAATAATATAGTAATCTGATTTTTAGAAGTTGGAATCTAAAAACCTGTCCAAGGGCGTGTTTACAATAGTTATGGATACAAATTTTAGATTCTAACTTCATATTCTGCTGCAGATTCTAGATTTTAGATTTTAGTCGAAGCAGATCATAAATATGTTTACTATAGCAGTAAAATCTATATTACTCCCTCCATCCCAAGTTCTTGATCCTCTACGATTTTACATGTAATTTTCAATTTCTTATATCTTAAAATATGCAATCTTTTTTTATAGATTTCAATTATTTCTATAAAATAATATTTTCAAAAACAATATACATTGAGAGATGTAGTCCATTGAAAATTACACGTAAAACCGTATAGGACCAAAAATTTGGGACGGAGAGAGTATAAAATGAAGCAATTTTTAAAAAAAAAATAAATCTAGGCATACAAAAAAATAGCATCTACACCCGTTCGATTGTACTTTCTGATAAGGTTGCCATCGGATTGAATGAATATTTTCTACTCCCTCCGTCCCTTTTTAAATGTCCTGCTTCGTAACTCCAACTTATTAAAAAGACATCATCATTATACCTTTTACATCAACTTTTTCCTCCACTTTTCCTACTTACCCATCATCATTACACTTTTACTCACTAACTTTTCAAAATAGAATCTACTTTTAGGGACAAAATAGACAATGCACCAACTTTTACCCACTAACTTTACAAAATGGACATTTATTAAGGGACAACCCAAAATGGAATACTGGACTGTAAATAAGGGACGGAGGGAGTAATATATAAACCTACGTTAATGTTAAAAAAGAAGTTTCCCTGATACAAAAATATAGAGCCCTTCCTTTTCCACTAGAGTATTGAGGTGTCCCGCAAGCGTCTATAGAGTGTCCCGAGAGTGCCCAAAATCATTCTTAGCATGTCTCAAGAGTGTCCGCGTGAACATAATTAAAATTTCTAATTTTTAGGGCACTTAAACTTCGAATGTGGAGGTGTCAGTAGAGTTGGGGTCTGACAAGCTTCCGACGGCATAGCTGACCTCTGACAAGGTATCCGTACTTCATAGATGTTGCATAACACTCTAGCTTCAATTAATAAGATACAAGTGAAACCAAATTTCCTTTAGAAGGAATAAAATTTTGCAGACTTTGAGGTCTTAGTGCTAGAAACTTTATCCTTCCCTATCCATTTCAGTAATAGCATGCACAAATTGTACATCAATAGAATGACAAGGTATTGAAGGAAATACTACAGTCCATCAAAACTAAAAGCAAAATGAACAGTTGTAAGTCACCAGGATATTATGGATGGATCTATCCTTCCAATTTGAGAATTAGTTCTGGCACAATGCCTTCATCTAGCTCCCAAAGAACTAGAATGCGAAAATACACAATGCGAAAAGCAGAGGCTCCCAAACATCCCGTTAAAATAGGGCTATGGATTTTGGGCTTTCATAGGGACCAATTCAATCACGGCTTTCCTATCAAACAATTCTTCTACCCTTTTCATTCTTCCTATAGAGTATCATAAAGGAGATAGAGGACAAAAAAGCATTCCTCTGGAATGGAAAAAAATGTGAAGAACTCTGGAGAAAAATTCCTGGAAGTGAAGGAGGGCAAAGAATTGAAGAAACTAAAAGAACGAAATAAAGAACCGACATTCAGCACCTTCAATACACCAGTAACAACTTAGGTTTCCAAATGGATGAAGACAGGAAGAGTTAATGCCACCGCAAATCGTAGTACACTAAGCAATTTAGAGGCATTCAGAGAGTAATTGAAGACAGGAAGAGTTAAATGGACATATGTTGGGACAGTGTATTCTACCTTTCCAAAGGAAAAAAAGAGAGGCTACAACCGCAAATTCCTATTCAGTGTACAACTTATATATATAGGCACAAAGACGAGAGTTATGCTCAATGATAGCCTACAGACTTTGGTGTAAAACTAGATTTACCTTCACAGCTCCACATCTATCACCTTCACAGCTCCAAATCTATCATTGGCATGAACTTTGTTATCACTTCTTGGAGAGCAAGATCGTATCCCTGATTTGAGATTAAATCCTTAATCATGCAAAAAGTAGCTGCATGGGGTGAAATACACCTTCCAACCATTTCCTCGAAAAGTACCATAGCCTCATGTAATTTATGTTGTTCAACAAAACCTTGGATGATAGTGTTGTAAGTGCCACTACCAGGTAATACACCATTCTGCTCCATTTTCACTAACAACTCTTTAGCTTCATCCAAAAACCCTTGTTTACAAAGACCGCGTATCATGATATTATATGTAATGAAATTAGGTTGTAATCCCTTGGAAGAAAGTTTAATGAAAAGATCCCTTGCATTATCAAGGTCTTTATTCTTGCAAAATGCATCAATGAGGATATTGTACATAACAACATTGAGACCTAAACCTTTGTTTTCAATCATGTGAAATAATGACAATGCTTCATCTATATGCCTGGTCTTGCAAAGCCCGCGCAACAACCTACCATAAGTTTTACTGTCGGGAGTTAGGCCCTCAAGTTCCATCGCATTGAGAAGTTCTCGACCAACTACAAATCTACCAAACCGATAGATACCTGCGAAGATAGTGGTAAACGTTGCCAGGTTAGGCTTCAAACCCCTTTGAGGCATTTCTCGAAAGAGATCGATGGCCTTGTCTATTTTCATATTATCGCGATACCCCCTGATTAAAATGGTGTAGCTATGAACATTCGGTTGAATGCCCCTATCCACCATGGTATTGAACACTCTCATGGCTTCATCCATCTGGCCTTGCAAACAATATCCATTCATTAAAGAACTGTACGTGATTACATTAGGATGCACACCTCTTTGAATCAAGCTTTCAATTACTTCATCTGCCTCTTTTGCCTTTCCTTCCTTGGTAAGTGCATCGACCAAGACACTGAATGTAACGATGTCCGGAGAAATACCAATATCCAACATTTCTCTAAACATTCCATTAGCCTCCTTCCACTGGCCACAACTACATAAGCCATGAATCAATGAGTTATAAGTAACAACATCTGGGTGAACCCCTTTCTCTTCCTGGTCTTCCAAAGAGGCATAAGTAGCCACATTGGGTTTGATTTCTCCTTTTTTGACTAATTTCTGGAATAACTCAACGGCCTCAGCAACTTTATCTTGTGCAATAAATCCATTTAACAGGGTGGTGAAGGTAACTGCATCAGGTGTATAACCATATTTGAAGATACCACCTAAAAGAGAGAACCCAAAGCCAACTCGATTCATGCGACAGTAACAGTTAATTGCAACGTTGAAGGTATACAAATTTAGCTCAATGTCTAGTAACTGCAACTTGTTGAAATGAGAAAGAGCCTCGGCAGCTTTATCTTGTGCAATTAGTCCTTTTAACAGGGTGTTGAAGATAACTAGATTAGGCGTATAACCGCGTTTGAAGATGGTGCCTAAAAGAGAGAGCCCAAAGCCAACTTGATTCACGCAACAGTAGCAGTTAATCGCAATGCCGAAGATATACAAATTTAGCTCAATGTCTTCTAACTGCAACTTATTAAACTGAGAAAGAGCCGTGCTGTACTTGCCCAATTTCGCAGTAATCGCTAAAGCCTTAGTGATTTTGAAAATGGTTGGAACCTCTTCCAAGCGCAGATTCCCCGACCTGGGTTTTTGTTTCCCTAATCTTTTTCTTTCAAAAATGGGTTGTTGTTTTGCTTGGCAGATGATGGTCGAAGAAGGAGTAGAACTAGAGTTTATAGTGTAGGAACGAGAATGAAGGGCAAAAGATGAATGGCGGGGAGGAGAGAGAAGATTATTACCTCCTCGGAAATTAACAGCTTCCATGGGAATGATTATTGTAAATGCACCAATCTGAGCCATCGTCTCCGTCCCAGATTCCTCTCTCTCTCTCTCTCTCTCTCTCTCTCTCTCTCTGGATAACGTTGGCCTGTGAAAGGAACGATTTAGTGAGACCCCCATTTATCTGGCCGGGACCTCGCGTTTTCAAAGTGTGTAATTATTCGGTGGTTTGGGGTTCCAGTCACAACCTAACTTATCCACAGCAATTTTTGTGAGGTCCCATTCATTTAAGCCTAGTTACACTTAACTTTTTTTTTTCTAAGTTAACATTTTTTCCTTATTTGAATTTTTTTCCGCGTTTATTAATTTTTTGCCAATTTGTGGATTGTTGATTCATCCCGACGATAATAAACGCGAAAAAAATCCAAATAAGGACAAAATGTTAACTTTTAGAAAAACTTAAGGGAACTAGGAATTAGTTTTAGGTCCTGTAGAAATGTGTCATGGATAAAATGTTGGGGCACCACATGGCGGTACCCAGACCACCAAATATATTTTCAGAAAGGGAACTGATTTTCGCGCTCCAAAATTTACTGCAGGCGCTCCACCTTTTTGTTTTTATACTGTGTGCAGTAAATCTTGGAGCGCAAATATCAATTCCCTTTCAGAAAAACAAGAGGTTAGTTTAAACTACGTAAATGTTGGGGCACCACATGACAGTACCCAGACCACCAAATATATTTTCAGAAAAACAGGAGGTTAGTTTAAACTACGTTCATTTTGGCTTAACTTGACATTGAGATCGCGTCTTGAAAACGGGAGGTTGGCATACTCTGACGTTGACGTTTGGTTTTCCCTTGATCTTAAAGATCACGTCTTGAAACCTGATAGAAACTCAAGGGTAGAACTCATTCTTAAAATCCGGCTCAAAAGGGAAGGGTGTCCAAGAGCTTGTACACAAGGTCAAGCCCATACCTAGGCAATATTGGATCTTAGGATCGTAACATACCACCATGCTCCACAACCGACGTCCTCGGCGGTTTACTCTATTGACATTGACCCGATGGTAGCCCTTTCTCTTCTTCATTTTTTCAGCTCTACTCACCTATCAGTATTCAATACTTTAAGACCCTATTTGGTTTGGGTTTTGACAAAGGTTTTGTAGATGAGTCAAGACAAAATTAAAGATAAAGAAAATTTAGTGGGAACCGTAACGAACAAGCCTATGACCGCATACTTAGGATAGAAACTCATTAGTGGGAACCGTGCGCAGAAGTTTTAATCGAGCCTATAAGTCACTCCCTTCTGCGGTTTGAATTGCGATGAGGTAGCTAGCTCTCATACTAATGATAGAAACTCATTGGTAGAAACTCATCCTTGAAAACTATCTTACAAGGGGAGGATACCCAAAAACTTATATACACAAGGCCAAGCTCATACTTAGACGATATGGGCTGTGATAGGGTCGTAACAAAAACGGGGCATTCAACTACACCGAAGTCGTTTGTGTTACCTTGTACTTAAGATCGCAACTTGAAAACGGGAGGTTGGTCGACATCGACGTCGTCAGGACTTCCAAACCTTAGATTTCTCCAGGACCTTCTTCGAAGAAGGATTTTGCGGAGAAAATGACGACGAACCGTCGTTTTGACCTTCTTCTTCGATATCCCACCTTTACCACAGCGGCCGTTGTGTTAAATAGTGTCAAATGAAAACTTATAAGGGTAACAATTTCTAACATAAAAATTATTATAATTATAAATAAAATCTACGATACAAGTCGGATCCTAGATGTATAGAAATATAAGAAGGTGGACCTTCTTTCCATCAAAAGAAATGGGATTATCGCGTATATTATATGCAACACTAAATAAAAATTAACCAAATTTACCCGATGTAGAGGCAATCAAGAAAGCCGCATAAGTGAATATATAACCTACAGAAAAGTGGGCTAATCCAACCAATCTTGCTTGTGCCGCCCTACCTAAACCAATCATCATATCGGTCCCTAGGCCACATTGCTGGAAAGGCTCGGCTTCAAAACCGGACGTGGAGCTTCCGCCTAATACGGCTCCTTCTAGGGATGGAGGTAGGCCCAGCCCAGATGTACATGAGATTGTGTAGCACCATTTTGAGGTCTTACATTAATGTTTAATTTATTTAAAATATTATTTTAAGCGTCCCAACAAAAAATCAGCTCATTCTACATTTGTTCAACTTTTGCTGCTCCAAATTCCAAAATTTGCTAACAAGCCATTTTATGTGTATATTTGATAAAAATAGCTGGAACTATGAATATATACGTTGGTTAGTGAGCAAGTTGGCTTTAACTCTAAATAAATGGGTCGATTGGGCAGGAATAACAATAGTCTAGCTAATTGGGTTGTAAATGGGCTAATGAAATGATTACGACTCAACCAATTTACAACCCGCCCAAATCCACCCAAACTCCCTGGGTGCAATAATTCGGAGCAGAATTAAATATCAGTTGCATAATTAGTCTCACAAGACATTGAATTTACATATATACAAAGCATGTGAAATTTAGCAAATTTTGATATGCATCTTTAATTGTTGGCTCGGAAAAGGTGGATAGAGACATGGCAAGAGACCTCTGGAGAGAACTTGGAGCCCTCAAAAGAGGCCAAAGAAATTAGGCATTTGGAACCAAAGCAAAGCAACAGAATTGCTTCCACTTGATCTGGTGTTTAACAAGCTTCTGGAATGCCAGTCAAGTCTTGCAATAATCTTCTTCCTGATGGCAATCAGAAATACGTGACATACGCACCGCTAGCAAAGGAAACGGTCCATAGCAGACTACAATACAGCTGCACCCAAGGCATAGCCTGACTCCTTCCAAAATCGAATTAAACCACAAAGAGGGAACCGTGATCAGACCATACCATACCACAACACAATCAACCGATCACACCATAGGTGTTCATCGATGCACCAAATATTGCCAAAAGAGAGATGAAAAGTCTAGGTAAAGAGAAAAAATACTACCTTCCATGTTTAAGCTTCAATTAGATTGGACCAGAGCCCCTTTCCTGGAGATTTCGATTAGACAGAAAACATAGAAAAGCAGATTAACAAGAACAAGAACAGCAGTTTTAAGAGAGTTGACAAACAGCTTTAGTGTTGCCATAACCTACTTGGCAAACAGCTTCTCCCAAAGAATTTCACAATTAGCAATTTTGCATGTTTCAAGAGCAAGATATTCAATTTGCGAGGATAGTTATTTCTTGAGTGTTTTCACAAGTCATAACCTAATTGGCAAGATTAAAGACATTTCATAATTAAAATATGCACAATAAGTTGAATGAGTATATCTTTGTCTTAACAAAGGACTAATACAGGGGAGTTTCATAACCCGGTTAGCGATTGCATTTTTTAGAGAAACTTTGGGAATAAATAGTAAATCCAATACTTCCAAAGAGTTGATTCTACTTTCGAGTTCAGGGAATGAATCAAACTTGCCAACTGATGGCGGAGTCAGCTGAAACAAATTCAACCAAAAAAAGAAAGAAAGAAAAGTATAGTGAGATAATCGACCAGAAGAACTGTCAAAAACCACCATTTAAGTGAGTACTCAACTATCTACTAAAAAAATCTTTGGAAATAAAAGATCCTGAAGAAGCTGCGCTTCTTCCTCAAGCTGTTTAATGTGGCCTTATAAAGCAAATTCTAATAAACTAATAAGTAGAGTGATTCTGCAAACCTAGCAAAGGAGAAATAGATTATCTAAGGACTCAGAAAAGCTATAAGTCCTGGAAGACACAACAGTTTCCTATCTTATGTTTCACAATGTAAGCAAATTTTGAGGGAAAAGCACTATCCTTGAACCACAAACACATGGATGGAACAAACAAAACATACATTACCAGTGGCCTCAACAGAGAAGCCATACTTTTGCAAAATTCTTGGGGAAGAAAATACTAATTAATATCAGAGACATGGCAGTGGTGTAATACTATAATTGAAAACATACAATGCAGTATCAAGTTCTTTATTCTTGCAGAATACATCAAGGATGATATTGTAATTAACAGTATCGAGAGATCTGAACCTTAGTTTTCATCAAAATGCCCAGTTTGCAAAGGCAATCCAACAACATACCACAAGTATTTCTATTGGGAGTTATGCCCAAGTATCATCTCCTTCAGAAGTTAAATTACTTCCTCGCGCTCTTTTGCCTTCCCTTGCTTGCTAAGTGCATCTATCATATTGTCGATTGTCCAGACACGTAGACCTATGAAGCACGGATACTCTATTTTAGCTTACGTATCACGTACCGTACTCATATCGGATACGGATACGCTCCGGATACGTATCCGATACGTTTTTTAGAGTATCCTGTTTTTTAATTTAATTTTTGGTATCCCGATACGTTTCGGATACGCTCGGATACGTTGTGGATACGTTTTGGATACGCGCGGGGTTAAAAATGTTATTACTTAAAATAAAAGGGTCAAAACTGCAATTAGGTCTACATATTACCCCTGGACCAGTAAAAAACAGAGAACGAAAGGCAAAAAAGAAGAAGACGATCGATCTCTTATCTCTCTCAACAATGAAGATGACTGTAAGTCTCTCTCTCTCTCTCATCTCTCTGTTCTCCCTCGTCTCTCTCTCTCGTCTTCTTCTTCTCTCTCATCTCTCTCTGTCTTGTTTTGTATAAGTATATATGTATACATATATATATACAGGCATATAATATACCTATACGGAAATCTCTCTCTCGTCTGTCATCTCTCTCTCTTGTCTGATTTAGGGTTTTTTTAAACAGAACTTATTTTTATTTATTTTTATTTTTATATTCAACGTATCCCCAACGTATCGTATCCTACTTTTTGGAAAAATCACGTATCCGCATATCCGTATCGTATCGTATCCGTATCCCGTATCCGTATCGGTGCTTCTTAGACGTAGACAGATACCAATATCCAACATTTCTCCAAATATTCTTGCAGCCTCCTTCACCCAGCCAGACTTACACAAGCCATCAGTCAGACATCCACCAGTAACAACATCTGGGTTAATGCCTTTCTCTTTCATTTCAGAAAAAAGGTTCAAAGCATCATCCACCATTCCATCCTTGCAACGACGGTGAATGATCATGTTATACTTTTTTGTGTTAGGTCAATAACCTTCCTTATCCATGATCCTAAGCCACCTCATAGCCATTCCGGTGTTTCCCTGTTTGCAAAGCCAACTAATAATCATTTCAAACATAAACTCCTCGGGCTCAATCCCTCCCTTTCTCACTAATTCATCAAATAGCTTAACTGCTTCAGTAGTTTTACCTTCAAAAATGAGTATCAGGGTGTTGAAGGTAGATACATCAGGTGCAGAACTAGGGTTTCCAGAGTGAGAATGTGCATGAAAGGAACGAATCTGACAAGGGCGTGGAGGTAGAGAGAGAAGAAGACCGTTTGGGAAAGTAGAAGAACCCATGGGAGCGTTCACAGAAAAGACACCAATCGTCTCCATCCTCTTTCTTCTCAGTGGAATCTCTATACTTTGTTTCCAGTTTCTAAGACACAAACTGAAGAATTTCCAAAGCTTTCGCCAGAGTACTGAGGTGTCCTGCAAATGTCTATAGAGTGTCCCGAGAGTGCCCAAAAGTATTCTAAGCATGTCTCAAGAGTGTCCGCGTGAACATAATTAAAATTTCTAATTTCTAGGGCACTTAAACTTCGAATGTGGAGAATGTCAGTAGAGTTGGGGTCTGACATGCCAAGGTGTCTGTACATCATAGATGCTGCATAATACTCTAGTTTCAATTAAGAAGATACAAGTGAAACCAAATTTCCTTTAGAAGGAATAACTCTGCAGACTTTAAGGCCAAACACTTGAAACAAACTGAGCAATAAAATTTTGCAGACTTGAGGTCTTACCGCTAGAAACTTTATCATTCCCTATCCATTTCAGTAATAGCATGTACAAATTGTACATCAATAGAATGACATGGAAATACTAAAGTCCATCAAAACTAAAAGCGAAATGAACAGTTGTAAAGTCACCGGGTAGTTAAAACTGAGGACTGAGCAAGTTCAGCGCTTTAGAAATAATCAAAACGACTTTCAATGACAAAAGCAAATGACTTAAATGTTACTACAACCCACCACTGAATCAATCAACAAGACTAAACGTAACAGAATCAACATGGGTAGCACTATTATGGACGGATCTATCCTTCAAATTTGAGAATTGCTTCTGACACAATGCATTCTTCATCTAGCTCCCAAAGAACTAGAATGCGAAAAGCAAAGGCTCCCAAACATCCCCTTAAAATAGTACTCCCTCCGTCCCAAATTGCTTGCCCGCTAAATATTAAGAGGACAAGCAATGATAGTACCAAATTCAAATTGTGAGGCATCACTTTACTACATTGCCCTTGTATTCTATCTTTTCAACACAATGATGACAACTTTATAGGGACAATTTTGGAAAACTAAAAGCTTTTTTAGTTCGACTTTTCAAAGGGACTAACATTTTGGGACATCCAAAAAAGAAAAGGACCAGCAATTAAGACTGTAGCTTTTGGGCTTTCGTAGGGACCAATTCAATCACTACTTTTCCCATCGAAACAATTCTTCGACCCTTTCCATTCTTCATATAGAGTATCATAAAGGAGATAGACGACAAATAAGCATTCCTCTGGATTGGAAAAAATGAAAAGAACTCTGGAGAAAAATATCTGAACGGGAGACTTTTTGAACTTCTAGGGCAAAGAATTGAAGAAACTAAAAGAACGGAATAAAGCACCCACATTCAGCACCTTTGATACACCAGTAAAAACTTAGGTTTCCAAATGGATGAAGTGAACTCACAATAATGATACAAGGCCACACCTTATAGGGGATTCCACTCATTGCAAATTCTTCATGGACTTCAAAGATCGTCAAACTAAGAAAGAAATGTCACCCACGAGTGAAATATAAAATATGAAATTTTACAGATGTCAAAGCATCCAACTCAAAACCAATTGGCAATAAGTGGAGAGGCCGCACAGGCTCATATACTAGTTTCAAAGGTCATAATTTACCAATGTGGGACAAACTCTAACAACAGATACTGTTATTTTCCTTCATTTTCCCCTTCCTTTTTCTTTATAATGTTCATTCCCCTTCAAAATGCGGAAAGAAATGACTCTCATTATTTTTAACTAATAAATGCTATGATAAATCTCTCCCTTGCAATCACAGCTTACAACATTTGTTGTGAGAGAAATGCGGATGTGTTACAACCAAATATTGAAATGAATAATGGACCAGAAGAGGATGTTAGAACTCATACTAGTAGATGGAGAAAAGATCAAATAATTTTGCAAAGGGAGGAAGATGAAGAGTACATAAGAATCTACAACATGTGGTAATACTAAGAAAAAGAGAATTAATGCCACCAAAAATCATAGTACACGAAGCAATTTAGACGGCATTCAGAGAGTAATTGAAGGGTGGAAGAGTTAAGGGGTCATATGTTGGAACATTGTATTCCACCTTTCCAAAGGAAAAAAGAGAGAGGCTATGACCGCAAATTACTACTCAGTAGACCACCTATATAACATATATATATATATAGGCACAAAGACGAGAGTTTTGCTCAATGATAGCCTACAAACTTTGTGTAAAACAAGATTTTACCTTCACAGCTCCACATCAATTGTTGGCATGAACTTCGTAATCACTTCTTAGAGAGCAAGATCGTATCGAATCCCTGAGTTGAGAATATATCCTTAATCATGCGAAAAGTAGATGCATTGGGTGAATTGCCCCTTCCAACCATTTCCTCGTAAAGTACCACAGCCTCATTGAACTTCTGTTGTTCAACAAAACCTTGGATGATAGCGTTGTAAGTGCCACTAATAGGCAATACACCATTCTGGTCCATTTTCACTAACAACTCTTTAGCTTCATCCAAAAACCCTTCTTTACAAAGACCGCGTATCATGACATCATATGCAATGAAATCAGGTTGTGACCCCTTGGAAGAAAGTTTAATAAAAAGATCCCTTGCACTTTCAAGGTTATTATTCTTGCAAAATGCATCAATCATGATACTGTAAAAAACAATATTGAGACCTAAACCTTTGTTTTCAATCATGTGAAATAATGACAATGCTTCATCTATATGCCCGGTCTTGCAAAGCCCGCTTAACAACATAACATAAGTTCTACTCTCGGGAGTTAGGCCCGCAAGTTCCATCGCATTGAGAAGTTCTCGAGCAACTGTATATCTACCAAGCCGAGAGATACCTGTGAAGATAGTGGTAAAAGTTGCAAGGTTAGGCTTCAAACCTCTTTGAGGGATTTCTCGAAAGAGACCGATGGCCTCGTCTATTTTCATATTATCACAATATCCCCTGATTAAAATGGTGTAGCTATGAACATTCGGTTGAATGCCCCTTTCCGCCATGGTATTCAATACTCTCATGGCCTCATCCATCTGTCCTTGCAAACAATATCCATTCATTAAAGAAGTGTACGTGATTACATTAGGATGCACACCAACTGTGCGAATCATGCTTTCAACTACTTCCTCTGCCTCTTTTACCTTCCCTTGCTTGCTAAGTGCATCAACCAAGACAGTGAGTGTAGGGGCATTTAGAGAGATACCAATATCCAACATTTGTCCCAACATTCTTGTAGCCTCTTTCCACTGGCCACAACTAAATAAGCCATGAATCAAAGAGTTATAAGTAACAACATTCGGGTGAACCCCTTTCTCTTTCATTTCGTAAAAAAGGTTCAAAGCATCACCCAACATTCTATCCTTGCAATGACTGTCAATGATCGTGCTATAAACTACTTTGTTAGGTTTACAACTTCCCTCTTCCATGATCCTGAGCCACCTAACAGCCGCTCCCGTGTTTCCCTTCTTGCAGAGCCCATTAATAATCGTCCCATACATAACCTCGTTGGGTTCAATTTCTCTCTTCCTCATTAACTTCTCGAATAACTCCTCGGCGTCAGCAGCTTTATCTTCTAAAATAAGTCCCTTTAACAGGGTGGTAAAGATAGCAACATCAGGCCTATAACCGCATTTGAAGATGCCGCCCAGCAGAGAGAACCCAAAAGCAACTCGACTCACGTGACAGTAGCAGTTTATTGCGATGCTCAAGGTATACAAACCTACACGAGTGCCTAGTAACTGCAATTTTTCAAAATGAGAAAGAGCCTCGACGTAATGACCCGCTCTCGCAAGAGTCCCTAAAGCTTTATTGATATTAAAAATGGGTGGGAAAGGTCGCATTTGGGAAATCCGATTGAGAAGCTCTCGAGCTTCTTGGAGCTCGTAGGGTGTAACAGAGGTCGTTCTCCTCGACAGGGGTGGGTGTTTTGCTGGAGTCACAGTTGGAGAAATAGGGTTTCTAGAGAGAGAATGAATACGAAAGGAAACAATCTGAGAAGGGTGCGGAGGTAGAGAGAGAAGAATACCTCTTGGGAAATTACAAGTTTCAATGGGACTGATGATTACAGGAAAGACACCACCAATCGTCTCCATCATCTTTCTTCTCTGTGAAATTAGTGGCGAGGGAGAGCAGTGGAGAGAGAGGGGGAGGAGAGGGAGATGAATTCGATAACGTTATTGGGCAACGAATTGTGAGTTTTTGGAGCTTTGATAAATTGCACTGATGTCTCCTGAGTTTTCTGACAAATATAGTTATCTCCCCTTGACATATTCATTGTTCTTCTATTCTACGGAGTAATATATAAAGGAGAGCACTTTTTGGCGTAACCAATATTTTGAAGCCCCGTCACAAAATTGATTGACACACTCTTACCTCCGAAAAACTTTCTTTTTACTCCTCCATCCGTCTTTAAATAAGTATTGAAAACACCCCTTCACATACTCATTGTTCATCTATTCTAATTCTAATATATAAAGGGAGAACACTTTTTGGCGTAAGCCGCGTAACCAATATTTTGAAGCTCCGTCACAAAAGTGATTGATACACTCGTACCCCCGAGTGTATTGGAAACAATTTCCCTATATTAAGGCTTTGTTTGGAAAACTTGGAAAGGAAGGGAAAGGGTAAGAAAGTTTAAAAATTTTCTATTCTCTTGTTTGGTTGGTTGGAGAGGAAAGAGGAGAGAAAATGACAGAATAGAGTTTTAGGAATAGTAAAATCCCCCAACCACCCCCCCCCCCCCATTCTCTCTCATTTTCCTCTTAATTATTTTCTCTCCTCTTTTCTTTCTTTTCACAAGTTCCATACAGAGCGTATGTAATCTTCAACTGAAAGTTGTTTAATCCTTTTTCTTTGTTTCTTTCATTATTTGTTCTTTTCAATTATTATTGCCTTTAAGGTTTTGTGGGTGGGGTGGGTGGGGGGAGGGGAGGAAATTACAGGAAAAAAAGTGGAATTTCATAACCTGCTTAGCAATTGCATTTTAACAGAAACTTTGGGACTGAAAACAGCAAATCGAATACTTTCAATGAGTTATAATAATGACTTTCAAATACAGGGAATGAATCAAACTTGGCGACTGACGGCAAAGATCCAGCCGAAACAAATCCAACCAATAAGAACAGAAAGTATAGTCGGCTAACCGACGAGAAGAACCGTCAACAACCACCATTTTAGTAAGTATTCAACTACCTAATAACAAAAATCTTGGGATACAAAAGATTCTGAAGAAGCTGCACTTCTTCCTCGAGCTGTTTAATGTGTCCTTATAAAGCAAATTCGAGTAAATTAATACGTAGAGTGACTCTGGAAACCTATCAAAGGAGAAATAGATTATCCAAGGACTTAGTAAAGCTTCAAGTCCTGGAAAACACAACAGTTTCCTATCCTATGTTTCACAATATAAGCAAATTCTGAGCGAAAAAGTACTATCCTTGAACCACAAACACATGGATGGAACAAACAAAACACACGTTACTGGTGTCCCCAACAGAGCAGTCTTACTTTTGCAAAATTCTTGGGGAAGACAATACTAATTAATAAAGGAGACATGGCAGTGGTATAATATAATTGAAAAGCACGGACACTCTAATGAATTCTGGAGAATGCATATCTGTCATTAGATAAAAGGGATCTAGACCGTCCTAAACAATATGTGTTATTGTGGTCCCTACACCTTCCTCTCTTGTAATATAGATATTTCAGAGACAAAGCTTTATCTTAACATATAAAGAAATTTATACAATCTATTGACTTCCATGTCCAACCTTGTGCAAGAACTTCTTAATCACATCTTGAAGAGCAGGGGTCCTGTCTTTTAGTAGCACAAAGGTCAACAATCAAGGGGAAAGTAGATTCATTGGGTCAAAAACCCCTACAAACCATTTCCTCAATTAAAACCGGAGCCTCATAGAACTTCTGAAAACCTCGGATGCATGACAGCATTGTAGGTGACACTATCAGGCAAGAAATCATCCATTCCATTTTCACAGAACTATTTAGCTTCATCAAGAAAGCCTTCTTCCCAAGGACATTGTGTCAAAATACATCAAGGAGGATATTGAAACTAACAATATCGAGATCTAAGCCTTTGTCTTCCACCATGTGAAATAAGAACAATGCTTCATCAACATGCCCAGTTTGTAAAGGCAATCCAACAAAGTACCACAAGTATTTCTATTGGGAGTTATGCCCAAGTTCCATCTCATTCTCATCCAGAAGTTCAATTATTTCCTCAGCCTCTTTTGCCTTCCCTTCCTTGGTAAGTGCATCTACGAAGGTATTTAATGTAATGACATCAGGAGAAATACTAGCATCCAGCATGTGTCTAAACATTCTTGTAGCCTCCTTCCAGCAGCCTATATTACATAAGCCCCGAATCAAAGTGCTGTAAGTAACAACATTTTGGCAAAGGCATTTTTAGTTCATTTCTAAAAAGAGATGCAGAGCCTCGTCTGTTTTCATGTCCTTGCCTTGCCATAACCGTTACTTAAAGTGGTGAAGCTATAGACATCAGGTTGGATGCCTCTATCCACCATGGTATTCAACACTCTCATTGCTTCATCCTTTTGGCCTTGTAAACAATATCCTTTCATTAAAGTATTGTATGTGATTACATTAGGATCCACTCCTCTTTGAATCATACTTTCAATTACTTCCTCTGCCTCTTTTACCATCCTTGCGTTGGTAAGTCCATCGATAAAGATATTGAATGTCTCGATATCTGGAGAAATACCAATACCAAACATTTCTCCAAACATTCTTGTTACCTCCTTCCACTGGCCAATATCACATAAGCAATGAATCAAAGTGTTGTAAGTAACAACACTTGGGTAAATGCCTTTCTCTTTCATTTTTAAAAAGAGATGCATAGCTTCGTCTACATTCATCTGCTTGCAATATCCATCAATCAAAATGTTGTAGCTACGAACACTAGGTTGAATGCCCCTATCCACCATGGTATTCAACACTCTCATTGCCTCATCCATCCGGCCTAGCAAACAATATCCCTTCATTAAACTGTTGAATGTGATTACATCAGGATCCACACCAGATTGAATCATGATTTCAGTTAATTCCTCTGCCTCTTTTACCTTCCCATCCTTGGCCTCCTTCCACCGGCCACAACTACATAAGCCATGAATCAATGAGTTATAAGTAACAACATCTGGGTGAACCCCTTTCTCTTTCATTTCGTAAAAAAGGTTCAAAGCATCATCCAACATTCTATCCTTGCAATGACTGTCAATGATCATACTATACACTACTTTGTCAGGTTTACAACTTTCCTCTTCCATGATCCTGAGCCACCTAACAGCCGCTCCCGTGTTTCCCTTCTTGCAGAGCCCATTAATAATCGTCCCATACATAACCTTGTTGGGTTCAATTTCTCTCTTGCTCATTAACTTCTCGAATAACTCCACAGCGTCAGCAACTTTATCTTCTAAAATAAGTCCCTTTAACAGGGTGGTAAAGATAGCAACATTAGGCCTATAACCGTGTTTGAAGATGCCGCCTAACAGAGAGAACCCGAAACCAGCTCGATTCACGTGACAGTAGGAGTTAATCGCGATGCTCAAGGTAAAGAAATTTACAGGAACGCCTAGCGACTGCAAGTTTTCGAAATGAGAAAGAGCTTCCGTGTAATGACACCTTTTCGCAAGGGTCGCCAACGCCGTATTGATGTTAAAGATGGGCGGAAAAGGTCGCGTTCGGGCCGTCCGATTGAGAAACTCTCGAGCTTCTTGGAGTTCATCGGGTTTAACAGAGCTCTTTTTTCTCGACTGTGGTGGGTGTTTTTCTGGACTCACAGTTGGAGAACTAGGGTTTATAGAGTGAGAACGAGCACGAAAGGAAACAATCTGAGAAGGGTGCGGAGGTAGAGAGAGAAGAATACCTTTTCCTTTTGGGAAATGAGAAGAATCCACGGGACTGATTACAGAAAAGACGCCAATCTTCTCCATCCTCTTTCTTCTCTGTGGCGAGGGAGAGCAGTTGAGAGAGAGAGAGAGAGAGAGAGAGAGGGGTTTTGGAGAACGTTGGGCAAAAGGGGGCAGTGAAATTACACAGACCTTCCATGAGGTTTCTAAACAATACAATGACCTCCCCTCTGATTTCAAAACTTATCATCACCTCTTTTATTTTTTGAAATTGTACCCCGAAATTATCTTGAAAGGGCAAATTGACGGCGAAAGTGATAATACTAAATCTGAAAGATTGATTCAAGTTCCGTGCTGCTCACCACTCCTCAAGTTCAAGGACATGGTTAATTCAAAAATATAGTACGTCTTTTTGTAATGGACTATAATTTGGAAAGGAGGGAGTATAACATGTGGGCCAAGCTCCCCGTGAAACAATTTACGTCCTTTTCCACAACGAACGGTGTGTTGTGCAGAAGAAGTTACACAAGAAAGACGTAATGTGTTCCGCTAAGGGTACTTCTTTGTAATTTTCAAACTTACAAATGATGGACTTACTAAAATAATTTGTTGTGCAATATGGATCTTATTTGATAGATTTCGATGAGATTTGTTGAACAGTGCCAAAAAAATCAAAAAATTATTTTCATAAAAATATTATTTTTAAGTTTAAAAATTACAAATAAATAATTATTTTTTAAAAAACTCTTAGCAGAACATGAAATCTACAACATGGCCCAATACGTGTTCAGAGCTTCTTGTCCAAGTAAAGTTGACTTTGATTCTAGTTTTATTTTAATCCTTCAAATAGATTGATGAACTGTCAAGTTTCCTTATTATTATTAAAACCGTGAGAAATTTTTATTTTTTTCAGAAACATGATTATAAACAGAGGACTTCAACTACTCCTCCTCCATCTTCGATCTCCTCTGAATTGAACAAAGAATGGATATCTCAGGCACTAAATTATCCTACCCAGAAAGTGCTGGAGACCATTTTGACAGGGCAAAAGAGGTACAGGCTTTTGATGATTCGAAAGCCGGAGTCAAAGGGCTAATTGATGCCAGAGTGGTAAAAGTCCCAACGATATTCATTCGCCCGCAGGATGAACTATTTGAGGATTTGAAAAGTCCACCGGTAGAGATGCAAGTGCCGATCATTGATCTCGGGAACATTGGAGAACGTTATAGTCGGGAAAGAGTTGTGAACGAAGTCCGGTGTGCATCGGAGGAGTGGGGATTCTTTCAAGTCGTCAACCACGGAATCCCGTTGAATGTGCTGGAGGAAATGATTGATGGAATAAGAATGTTTCACGAGAAAGATCCGGAGGTAAAGAGAGCGTTGTATTCGCGTGATCGGACGAAAAAAGTGAGATTTGAGAGTAACCGTGATTTGTACAAGTCAAAATATTTGAATTGGAGGGACACCTTGACCATCTCTATGCTTGTTTCTGACCATCTTGACCTTGATGAAATTCCCAAAACCTGTAGGTACGTTGTTTCAGTCTTACTCCTTTTGAACGGCAATCTTTTCTGAATTAATCATTGAAATTGTTACAAAGATTAAAAGGACAGTCTTCCTCCTTTAATCGTGTTTTAACCTTATAATTAGTTGATGCAGCTTTCTTTTCTTTTTTTTGTTGTTTTTGCCGCTACTATTAGTTGACATGTCTTGAAAAGCCTTTAGGTATCTCCTTATTGAAAAATCCAGTGGTTGGCACAGGGGCGGTTACTTGATAATCAAAGACTTCGGGAGGTCTCTAACCGGGGTCTGGGGTTTACTCCCCGCCGCGAGTTATATCTTCTTGCGTAGGATTAGTCTAGACGAGATTTTTCCCCGGTTTTAGTTGGATCCCCTCCTAATAGACTGTGGAAATTGGTCCTCCAAATACACTCACGACTGGACCGCGTAATGCACCGAATAGTTTGATTGATATGATCGGCTCCTCAACCACTGTTGTGACTTCCGAATTAGGTTAATTTCTCTAATAATTCGTAGGTTGTCTGATCAATTGCATAATTCATCAGACGTCTAAGTTATTCCGTCTTCTTTCCTTTTTTATTGCAAGGGTAACCAATTAATCCAGGTGAGTAGTGGGGCGGGTAATTAAATATTTGGGAGAACGGACCTTGATTCCTCTATTTACTATTAGGGAGCCCAATTAAGCCGGGACAAAATCTCGTTTGGACTGACCCGACGCATGAATAGATAGCAAACGAGTGTGAGTCAAACCCATGCCAAAAGGCTTCATGAGGCCTCAGGTTGTCATTTGACTACCACTTCTTCTTTCCTTTTTGAGGAAAATGACGGCCCAGGACGTGTTTTGATAATTAATACCCGTCAAGGACATTTTTAGCATTAACAAATGTTTTCATCATGTCTTTGACGGATATTAATTATCTAAACACGTTCTTGACCGTCATTTTCCTTTCCTTTTTCCCATACAAAAGTGCAAAGCATACTATTATGATCTGCCATTACTTTAAACCATCCATCTATTCGATATCGTAACAAAAGTAAACCAACCATTTGGTGTTTGGCGTATCAAAATTTGTATCGAGAACAATTTTCACCTCAATTGATCTAAATTTTGTTAAAGGACAATCAATTCCAGTGCTGCGCGGTCTTACATAGTCACGTTCGCAGGGCTTCAACAATCGAGTATATCAAGCACGTTACCTACCTGGGACATACTCTATTTGAGTTGTTATCAGAGGCTCTTGGCCTTGCACTTGACCACTTAGCCACCCTCGAGTGTGCTATAGGTCCCACTTTCGTCTGCCATTATTATCCAGCATGCCCAGAGCCAGAGCTGACTTTAGGAACTGGCAAGCACTCAGATCCTGCCTTCATCACTGTACTCCTACAAGACCAACTTGGAGGCCTCCAAATCATGCATAAAAATCGATGGGTTAATGTTAAACCGATTCCCGGAGGTTTGGTAGTTAACATTGGGGATCTTCTCCAGGTTTGTCCTACTAATTACTATGACTCATCAAGTATAATGAGATTCAGTCATTTCTTCTGATTCTGTCCTTATTTTGACTTAGATCATATCTAATGACAAGTTCAAGAGCGTTGATCATAGAGTGTTGGCAAACCGTGTTGGACAGAGAATTTCTGTGGCAAACTTTTTCAAAGGGGTTTTTGTTCCTCCAAAGGTCTACGGCCCTATAAAAGAACTGATATCAGAAGAAAATCCTGCTGTATACAGGGATTTTACGGTAAGCGATTACATTGGAAGTTTCCTTTCAAAGCCGTTTGACAAGCCTGGGCTCGACTATTTCAAGAAATAACCCCAGTAGGGATTACTGGGATTGTTTTTCCACACACCACCTCATGCGGTATATGATTAATGTTTCTGTACGGTTGTATTGTGATAACCTATGAATTGTTTCTTTCTACTAGTACTACTTTGTAATTCAAATTATATAGCTGTCTTCTTGTTTTCTGTTACTTTATACGGAAAATAAAACTACCAATGCATGCATTCTATTGGTTTTCTAAACGACTACGTAAAGTGTTCTTGATATGGCCTGCTATTCCGATGACATCCCTAGATCATAGCTCCTTTTGGTACTGGACATTGACAAACTCGTATAAGCGACGGTACTATATTACTGTACCGAATTCTGCTTCTTCTTCAACGTATAAACACGGGTCCCCTGATATTAGAATGTTACTGCAAAATTACATCGCCGAAGTTGCAAGTTTACAACTGCGAATCATCAAACTTGGATTCGCTTCCTGCTAGGGTGCTCCTGCCAATGAAACCATGAATACGTACAGTTGCCTTGTTAGTTAGAAAAAAATATGTATACAATAATATGAATGCAATAGAATCGGAATTCAAAACCTGGAAATCGATGATGGTGATCAAGGCGAGTGTGACACTCTATACTTAAGACACATTAGTCTCCACTACAGTGCTTACGATTTTCATGGACGTCTATCTCTCAGCACTACTTGATCGAACGCCCCACAGAAGCAACACTAATTTGGTGGGTCTGTTGGAAATCAGCTTGGATTGGGGGATTCCAGAAGCTATTTTTGTGTAGAGGTTTGTTTTCCTTGTTTGTAGACAGTTTCAGTGGATTAGTTTTGCAGGAGAATTAAAAAAAAAAAAGAGTTTTGCAAGAAAAATTCAAAATATCTCCAAACTTTACATTCAATGTAAATTAGATTCTCAAACTTTCAAAAAAATCAAATTTACTTTCAAAGTTATCTGCCGTTATTCAAATAGACCCTTTCCGTCAAATTCAGTTAAACTTAGAGAAAACCCAATAGTTCAAGCTTGTACCCAAGAAAAGCAGGAAAACCCAATAATTCTCCACTTCTCTAACTTCAAGACCCATATCCTTGATCAAGTATTCCATCTTCTCTTCCAACAATTCATGATTGTATTGCGGTACCTGGGGATGCTTCTTACTCATGATCAAAATGTCATTGCAAGTTAGCCCATAGTTCAAATACAGCGCAATCACCTGCTGAAAATTCTTGCAGCTGATTCTGGTTATTTCAAATCCTTTGTTCTGTTTTGGGTAAATTACTGTTTCCCCCTCTAACTATAGGTCGGAAACACTTTACGCCCTTTAACTATTTTTTTAGTACTTAACCCCCTCTAACTAATGGAAATACTTATCCATCTGACTTCCGTAACGGAGATGCATAAAGTTACGAATTTGCCCTCCGCAAAAATACAAATCTGCAAAGGCCAAAGAGCCATTTCTTTCTCCAACCCTAAAACTCAATCTAGCAAGGTGACGCTACAACAGCAGCAGCACAACAAGCAGCAACTCCTCCTTCAACAATTCCAACAACAACAACAGAAACAACAGCCATCTCTCGTTTCCCTTCCAACATCGACGCCCACCTCTAGCCTCTCAACCTTTCGCACTGCTCCCTCAACCCCGAACAAAAACTCATCAACAAACCCCAAATCTGAAGCCTACCCCTAACCCTAATTTTACTCAAAATAATCAAAACCCTAACTCGAAGTCGAATCAACATCAGCAGCAATCGCAACAGCTAGAGAAGGAAAATAGACCGCTGCCCACGTCATCGATTACCATATATGCATCTCAGAAATTTCTTCATTTCTTGAATTTCTGTCTGCTTCTCTTCATCTTTGTGGAATAGCAGCAGTGCAATTTCTAGACAGATGAAACGAAAGAGAGAGCGGTAAGGGAAAATTTAGGAAAATAAGAGAAAATTTAGGATAGGTACCATTGATTTTTTCTTCAATATATTTCTTCTACTGTATTTTTTCTACGATGGGTAACTGATTGGGGAAACGACGATGTTCTGCTCGATCTCGGACGCCTTCGTCAGCGCCAACACCTTCACCCCTCTCTCCACTGCCTTCGTCGACTGTCTACGACGTCAAGAACGTGCTCAATTACCCGTTTATGGCGGCGACCGGCTGTCTCCACCCTCGTCGCCGGTAAGTGAAAGCTAAAACGGTGGCTCTACCGCCGTCTGTTCCATGCTGCATGGAGGAAATCGAGTGTTGCGGGGTTGGGAAAGAGAGAGAGAGGGTGAGAGAGAGAAGAGAGGGAGTTGTGGAAGTGGTGGGAAAGCTCTGGTAGGAGGAGATGACTGTTGCTGTTGAGGAGAGAGAGACAGACGTATGGATAGAGGAAAGAGAAGGGTAATAAGGTCTATAATAAGGGCATGTGACTTGCACATGCCACTTTCCATCCAATTTCTAACAGAAGTCAGACGGAATAAGGGTTTTCATTACTTAGAGGGGGTTAAGAGCTAAAAAAAATAGTTAGAGGGTGTAAAGTGTTTGCGAGGCATAATTAGAGGGGGTTAATTATAATTTACCCTTTTGTTTTTATACCCAATATTCACCAAAAATACCAACTTAGAGCAAGTTTACCAGAGTAGCAAAATCACCTTTTGTAGCTATTTTACCTATTCAAGACACCAAAAGAGGACTACAACAGATAGGCAAACATGTAGGTATTTCCCATTTATGAACAGTACTTCTCTATTTCTACCGAACAACTGTTCACAAGGTAAGTATTAAAATATTATTATTTTTCTCTCTCCTCCCCACCAATCTCTCGTTCTTCTCTCTGTCTCTCACTCTCTCAACCAGTGCTCATCACCATGAAACAAAATTCTTCCCATGTTTGAATCATGTTTTCCTATGGGTTTGATTTTGACGAGACAGACACCCCTCTCTCAGATCTGCCATATAATCAAAGTGGTCGAAACTCCATTTTGACCAGACAAAACTCTTCTGTCTTGACGAGAAGAAGCCTTCAACTCTGGCGACCACAGTTCGGTGGAAAAAAAGAAACGGACTTGTTTCTCCGCTGCCCACAAATCAATTTGATAAAAACCCAGTTTTCAGCACAAAAAAGGTGGAAGAAACTCAGGGGAAAAAAATTGATAAAGGAAAAAAAATGGAAGAATGTATATTTTAATTGATGTTAGGTAAAATAGATAGTATTGATGTAATTGTGGAAGAAAAAGGTGATAGCTAAATTAGAATTGTGAACTATTGACATGGTATTTTACCAAACCATTGGTGTACATGCTCTTAGCAGCAAGGTTTTTTCCAAAGGAAAAGGATCAGAAACTATTCTTTTAGAATAATGCTACGCCCACCGAATGAGATGCGGTGACCAGCCCACCGCACAGTGGGTCCCAGGCAAAACGACGTCGTTTTGTTTTTAAAAAAACGCTAAACAGCTGAAAGGGAAAATCAAGTTCCCCCATTCAAAACTTTTGTTCTTCTGGTTCGAAGAGAGAGAGAGAGGGAGGAGGACGAAATCGTGAGCACCGACAACCACCACCTACGCCGACGACCCTCATCACCACCGACGATTACCACGTCAGCGGCTCCACCTCCGGCGACCACCCCCACCACCTCTCGCGAAAACCTGCCTTTTTGCCCTAGATTCAAATCGGCAGAGTAGGTACACACACACTCTCTCTCTCTCAGCCATAGCCCTATAAATTGGGGGTTTCAGAACTTGTTTCGATTTTGATTTCCCTCGGATTAGGGTTAATGCTGAACAGAACTTGTTACAATTTCACTCGATTTGAGGTTAAACAACTGGGTCTTAATAATCGTTGGAGGACTAAGAATTTTCTGGATATAATTCGGCTACGCTTGCTGCTGTTCCTATTGCGCTTGCTGAATGGTATCTCTTTCAACTCCACATTTTGGAGGGCTAAGAATCTGTGATGTGCCTGCCTTTTACAGTGGTGAGGCTTACTTGGTAATTCCCACTGTGAGTTTCCTTGAAAACTCAGTCTAGGATTTTGGGATGATTTCGACTGGTGATGTTTCTTCTTAGATGTTCAGAATGCTCTTCTCAACTCCAGTTTTTGGAGGGCTAAGAGTCAAGAGTGTGTCACATGCCTGATGTTTACAGATGGTGACTTTACTGTTAACAACCTTCTATAGCAGTGAGTCTCAACTGCTGTTATCAAGGTTACTGATAGGAGGATGCTCAACTTGTACATGTCGTAAGGTTTAGAATCTTCACTGTCATCTTCTTGTAACTCCTATTATTAGGAGGGCTAAGAAGTTTGGAGATGCTTCGCTATTATGCTGGGAGCCTGGGATAATTATGCTGATGGAATATTGATGCTGATACTTTGGCCATTTCAAGCTTCAAGTGGTGATTTTATCAACGTTATGAATCGAATTGTGCTTTGGGTTAGGATCTGATGAAGTGATGCTCTTGGTTATGGTGGAATTAAATATTTTCATGCAGTTACCTTAGATTGATTGTGCTGGATTGGTACTTTGGGCCAATGTAACTTTGGGCTCATTCAATCTTCATTGAATGTATCTTTTCCTCAATCTTCAAGGTTCACATCAACTGGACATCTCATCTACAAGCTTGGAGGATACAAGCTTGTGATTGAGAGGTTCGAGAAGGAAGCTGCTGATATGAACAAGAAGTCATTCAAGTACTACTGCACGGTCATTGATGCTCCTTGTCATTGTGACTTTATCAAGAACATTTGGCTTCCTAGAGTTGGGAGCCATTGATAGTAGGATAGTTGCTTACCTTAATGTCAAGTCTTGTAATTCTTTTGGTTTTATGGTTTTTGTGATAGCATTTGTTCACCTGTAATAAAATGGAGATGTAATTCATTTGGTCACTGTATCGACTGATGAGAGTTTTGTGATAGCATTTTCTTTTATGGTTTTTTTTGTTGTGAATGGATAAGTTGGCAATGGATTTTTATCTATAAATGTGGCTTGTGAATGGTGATTTAGAATAAGAAATGCCCGGCGTGGGCTTGTGCGTAACCTGATGTTCTTCTTGTTGTTTTTGTTGTACTAGGTAAAACGTGAGACGCCGAAATTTTTTCAAAACCTACATTTGTGATTCGTTTTGACATTCTCATGAATTGGGATTTGTTTTTACATTCTACCTAGTCTATGTCCATTCCACTACCTTTGCTCTATATACCGTTTCAGTTATATTTCGCATTCAATACAACTATGTTATTGCAAAGGGCTGCACAATCACTCTTTTCAAGCTCCTATACCATGACAAGCAGAGAGAGAAATTGTTGATTCAGGAACTGAACAGAGTATTTCATCGTCATAGAACAACTTGAGTATGAAACAAAGCTAATGCCAGGAAGCTGGTTAATGGTAACAAAGCTAATGCCAGGAAGATGGTTATACTGCCAAATTTCAGTGGGAATTATTTGGAAAGAAATCATCAAAATGAATACTTGCATATTTTCATATACCAAAATATAGTTTTATACTTGCATAGTTTCATATACCAAAAGGCACAATCAGATTACTAAACCAATCACATTACTAAACCATTTCATATGCATGTCTTGCTGCTACTGGTGTTCGTCATGCTAGAGTTTGAGCTCATGTAGAACTTCACTTGGTTGAAATTGTGTCCGTATCGTGTCGTGTCCGTAATCGCTTTCATTTGTATAGTCCTTGGAAAAATTTGACATAGTTCCGTTGCTTTATGGCCTAGCCCGACGTCTCGCGCCTCAAACTAACAACAACAAGTCAGCAACGACAATCAGATAAAATTGAAAACGACATTGTATATAACATTCACAATCCAATAAATTTAAAACCCACACCGGGCCATTCTCATTGCAATTATCAATTACATACAAAGTTAAGTTTCGCAAAACTAAAACTTGATACTACAACTACATATTCCAACAAATTACAACTTGATATTCCAAATTACAACAAATTGATCATTTTTCTTGGCCTTTGATTCATTTGAATAGCTTCAATCTCTTTCACTGCCTTTTCGAGTCTCCCCAACACCGCACAAGAAAGACTGGCCTTGAAAGTCCAATGAGAAGCAAACTAATTGGGCAGAGCATCACTCCGTTTGAGCCCCGAAACCACCCCAAAACTCAGTCACAAAACCAGCCCGAAACAGGTCCAAAACCAGCCCAGAAACTGCACTAAAAACAGCCCGTTTTAGCTTGGTAAACAACCCAGAAAAATCAGCTCATTCCAGCCCTGAAAACAGCCATCGTTCCAGCCGCAAAACAGTCCGAAATATTTGAATCCTTTGCCTCATCAAAAGGTATTGGTGACTCTGCAAATTCGATTCGCACAAAAAAGGAAAAACTGTTAATACTATCCTATGCACAGCAGCCCATTAATCAAGTAATCAACTAATTTTCTTTGCAACTAATCAGATACACATAGTTACACTTGAGAGCAGGGCTTTTCTTGCAACAAGGTGGCTTTAGAGAATGCAATATAGTCCTAGTTCATTGATCTGTATTGAAAACTAAAAATGTTACAGTCTAGTGTTACCTGTTTTATTCTATACCAAAAAACAAAGATACTACACGTATGATGATATTCCCAACCAAACCAAAACATGAGGACAGAGCTGTTTGCATGCATCCACATATTTCTAATTAAGCTCAAAGTTCATCACTTGTAGCTGAACATCCTTGCCATTTTGAAACTGGCAGCTCACAAGCTGATCCGGACGAGCTCAAGGATTCTAACCACAGCTCATCGCCCTCGTTGGAGTCCGATTTTTTGCAAGTGATTGCAAATTCAATTCAAAGATGTAATCAGCCACAAAGGCAGACATAGAGGTAATTTGTGCACACAAATATTTGCTATGGGATATTTTCTATTAAGCCTCACGAATATTTATTTTTGACTATGGGATCTTCTCTGTTACTCTCATTAATTCGTGCACACAATTTTCGCATACAATCAAAGGGTGTCTCAAATTGGAGTACTAATTTACACATGCATTGTGCAAAGACCAAAAACATCAATGAATCTAGGGTTTACTGATTTACCCAATCAAATTGAACACCAAAAATCTGCAATTTTCCCAATTATTGTAACCCTAATTTTTGGGGTTTGACAGTCAAGAATCTAGCCACCACCAAGATGGAGAATCTAGGGCTCATCTGAAAGTTCAGAGAGAGAGAAGGAGAGAGGGGGGAGGGAGAGGAGGAGAGACCTTCGCGGTGCTTGGACGGTGGTGCGTCACGCTTTTCGCGATTTGATAGTGAGATCTTTTCGCGAGGTAGAGGTGGTCGCCGGAGGGACTGACAGTGGTGGGGGTCGCCGCTCCTCCTCCTCCTCCTCTCTCTCTCTCTCTTCGAACCAGAAGAACAAAGTTTTTGAATGGGGGAACTTGATTTTCCCTTTCAGCTGTTTAGCGTTTTTTTAAAAACAAAACGATGTCGTTTTGTCTGGGACCCACTGTGCGGTGGGCTGGTCACCGCATCTCATTCGGTGGGCGTAGCATTATTCAACTTGTTATCCTTCCCTATCCATTTCAGTAATAGCATGCACAAATTGTACATCAATAGAATGACAAGGAAATACTACAGTCCATCAAAACTAAGAGCAAAATGAACAGTTGTAATGTCATCGGGTAGTTAACACTGAGGACTGAGCAACTTCAGACGCTTTAGAAATAATCGACATGACCTTCGATGACAGAAGCAACATGACTTAGAGCAACAACATCAGTTGGGGTAAAATAGCTAAAAAGTTATTTTACCTAAGCAAAACCTCCAAATCAGCACTACACTAGATTAGGTAAAGGCTGAGCTAAAACCCATCTATGAACAGTAATTAGGTAAATATACCTAAGCACTATTCACCATGTATGTAGTATTTTATTAATTGTTCTCTCTCTCTCCTCCTCTCTCTCTTCCCAGAAAATAAAAAGAAAATAAAAGTAATAATATTTTAATAAAGAATAGGTTAAATAGATAGTATTGGTGTAGTGTTGAGAGAAATGTGAGTAGGTAAAATGAAAAAAGTGCACTGTTCACGGGGCATTTTACCTTTTCATCGGTAAACTTGCTCTTAAATGTTACTGCAACCCACCACTGGATCAATCAACAAGACTAGAATTACGGATGGATCTATCAACAAGACTAGAATAGCTGTAATTGTATTATGGATGGATCACTACAAGAAAAATTGAATTAGGTGACAAGTGAAAATTGTCACAAATTGCATGTTTTTCGTCACAAATAGTATACGTGACAAAAAAAAATTTGTTGACTAAAGGTTGTCGAGGATTCCTACCTGGTGACGAAATTTATTTTTCGTCACCAATAATGTCTTTTGATGACGAAAAATTTCGTCACAAAAAAATCACTTGGTGACGAAATTTTCTTCGTCACCTATTATGCTTTTTGAGGACGAAACATTTCGTCATCGTTCTAATAATTATTCGTCACTCATTTTCAATTTCGTCACTAATTGTGACAGGTAATTGATCAAGAGAAGTGCATCAGTGACAAAAAAAAGTTTCGTGACAAAAAAAAGTTTCGTCACAAAAGGAATTAATTAAAAATAATAATGGTGACAAAATATTTTGTCGCCTAAAATTTTAAATTAAGGCCAATCAGTTGTCACTAACATTTTTCTTACAAGACAATATTATCCTATTCATTTTAGAATTCAATACTCATCCAAACAAATGAATTATACATTACACCACAATAGCCAACACATCTCCATAAACCAATATAATCATGAACCAAACTATTTCCATTAACCACAAGAACTATGTATTCTACACCAAATGTGTCCATTCAACCATAGAATCTAAAGCATCAATATTCCCATGACAAAAACATTAAAGGTAAACAATATATACCATATATGTTCATCATAGTATGGTAGCATCATTAAAATGAAAAAAAGACTCGGAACTTCAACCAAAAAAAGAGTCTTCATAGAAGCATGTATCCAGAAAAGAAGACTTAGAACTTCATCCAACCAAAAAAAGAGTCTCCATAGAAGCATTTATCCAGAAAAGAAGACTCAGAACTTCATCCAAAAGAGGAATCTTCATAGAAGAGCGTATATATATCATCTTCCCCGCTACCAACCTTACGCATATTCAATCTGCACACATAAAAAGTAGGATAAAGTATTTTGATTATGATGTTAATAGAACACAAAATATTATGGAAACTTAACAATATATAAATGACACAAGTGAGGAGCTAACTCAAAATACAACACAAGCACCACGAGGCCTAATAGAAGCAACCAATAGCAGGAACCAACTCCACCTTAACCGCAAGAGATGCCATAGGACTTCACTACCAATAATTAAGGGCAGACCTCACCCAAAAAACATCAACAAAGATCAGCCAAGCGATCCAGAAAATTAAGAACAGCAACAGCAGACATGAGTAGCCAAAAACCACATTCACACCACTAGATGCCACAGTCGAGACACAGTAAACAGGGCAGCAGCCCCCCCAACAACATAAAACCAGCAACAGAAACAAAGAAACACAAACCAAACATCACACAAAGCAGCCACAGGACCCATACCAGAAAAGCCGAAAAACACTCCTCTCACCCTGCCACAAAAGTCCATCCAGCCAGAATCAAAATCCGGAAAAAACACTCCTCTCACCCTGCTACTGAAGCCTCATACTCTTGTATAACTTGGTCATCTATTTATCTGTGAAGTGTATGTCTAATAGCCATGTTTGATTGATCCAATGGAATAGTGAGATTCTAAGCATAGTTGTGCTATTATTGGCAATATTTGTGGGAGCTTTACCCATGCCCGTTTGGAAAATTAAGGCCCATACTTATAGTCCTACTTCACGTAACTGCAGAATGTAGAATAATAAAAGGGTTGTTATGTTAAGCTACAAGGTTTTATACACCTAAGGAGCTGTGTCCCCATATATGTTGTGTCCCCCGCGTGTCCATGTTGTGTCCCCGCCGTAAAGAGGTGGAAACCCCTCTTTTTCGGGACACGAAATCCGTTTTGGTACCCATATAGAGAGAAGACAAATCAAAAGCAATTGGAGAGAGAGAGACGACGCGGAAGTTGAACCTGCAACCTGCAAGTGCAGCCGTCAGACCTCTGTTTGGGTGTCCATTACTATTAGACTCAAGACGGCGTTGTGTGTCATTTTACTTTATCGTGCTGTGTCGGGCCGTGCATTTTTTAAATTGTGTCGTGTCGTGCCGTGCCCGATTAATTAATCATGACGCGTCGTGCCGTGTCTTTTTTTGTCGTGTCGTGTTGTGCCGTGCCTTTTTTGTAGTGTTGTGTTGTGCCATGCCTTTTTGTTGTGTCATGTTGCGCCGTGCCGACCCGTTTACTTAATCATGTGTCATGCCGTGCCGTGCCGTGTCTTTTTAAATCGTGTCGTGCCGTGTAGATGAGCAGTGTTAAACTAGCTCATCAATACAAGAGGTAGAAAGCCAAGCAAGGCAGTTAGATTTGGTCTCTGCCAAAGTAGAACCAGACTAGAAAAAGATACTAGCTAAGGAAAATAATATCACATACTCGATTGCAGCCGCACTAAGAGAATGCCCCCCAATGGTGTATGCTGGCTGTAAGACAAACATAAGTTAATATCAGTACTTGAACCTTCCTGCTCAAGAAGAAAAAAGAAATCAAACAAAAACTCAACCTTGCTTGTATCAATGTTTCGTCAATTTTCTGTTTGTTAAACAGCGGATTAAAGTGCAAAAGGTGCACTTAGCCTTAAGATTCTTAAAGGCTCTCAGTTGCTATTAACGGAATTCAGACAAAATGAACAAAGGAAATAGCTCAAGTTCCTTGCTCAAGATATAAGCGCAAAGAGTAAGCATAGCATCTTCATGGCTTTAAAAGAACAAAGGTCCAATGCCCAATGGCAATTCAACAAATCTTCTTCCATAAAAAAAGTGCCAAGCTACAAAGGAACTGATTGGTTTAGTATTTTACAAACTGTAAATAACTGCATTTTATAATCAAAGTGCCAGGACCAGTAGAAATCAAACCTTTTGCATCAAAGAAAAGAGCTTCAATTCACTTCTTGGGACTCCGTATGCCAAATATGCCTCTTCATAGCCAGAAATAAACGTCAACAAAATACATTGCCGCCATCTCACTTTACCTGCATTTTTAAAGGGCAGAGCCTTTGGCACTCCATTCAGGGGTAATTTTGGAATTGCTCGACTAGAATGGTAGATTCAACATCCTCTCCTAATTCAATTTCTTCACCAGAAGCAGTTGTTCCAATTTCTTTTTCAGTTGAACAGCAAGTTCTAACTGGTTGTGACCTTTTAATAGTTCATTAGATTTTGCTGACTGGACTCTTGCTGGTGTACTCCAAATTCAAGCTTTAAAACAACAAAATTTCCTATCTTATCATGTATCTGTTCTATCTCCAAAGTCCTCTCTCAAATTCAGCTAAGTATAGAAAGAAATAGGATTAATAAGCAAGACATTTGATTAAACTTCTTGCACTTCACACAACCGACTCAAGACAAATTTAAAGGAAGTTTGTTCATGAAGACTGGAATACTTACAGTAACTGATAGATACAATACTTAATTTTCAGTATTCCGATAGAAAAAAGAACACACTAATGCCACTACAGTTTGTGTTCATGCGTTGTGCAATTTTAGTGCATAGAATTTTAAAAACTAGCAAGTCCAATGTGGAGTGACAATATTACTACCTTAGACAGGTAGAATACTCTGAGTTGGTCCAAGCTACACTATGGGAAAATTAATTTCACCAAAAAGTAAAATAATTGAAAAGAAGAAAGGTTGAGATACACACATGCATTATTAGTGCATTGTACAAATTGATCCAGAAAGCCAACTTCTCATTGCCGCTCAAGTAGATGGGATTCACTCTTGGCTCTTGCCAGTTGCTCCACCAGTGTTCTTGTCACGCCCTCGATTTTTAACATAAATTATAAACATTTTTAATAAATAAAACCTTCACTGAAATACCGGAAATACCCAAATGACATACTTTTCCCAGTTTTCAAAGTTAAATTTGAGTTACAATCTTGGTTCGAAGCCCCAAGTTATACAAACGCTAAAACAATATTACAATTTTCATTAATCAATTTTCCGAATACTTCTTTAAAAAAAATGCAAACTTGACTCCTCATTTGAACCTCCGAGACACGTGATCAGCAAGCACGGGATGCACGTCATGCCAACTTCCTTGACCTTTACCTGAAAATGATAGGTTGAGCTACACTAGCCCAGTAGATAAATCTATACTCAAGTTATATGGAAATAAGATGAAATATACACCTGACACGAATGAGACACTCAATTGAACATGAGACACAAGAGGGATTACAAAAAAAGAACTGACGAATTTAGACCTTTCCGTATATCTTAGAGATAACCCTAACCATCCATGCATCAACTAGAAGAAGCATTAGGACTCATATCAATCAAACAAACAACAATTATAGTTCAACCAACAACGTTTCAAATGAATTCCACAAACCATCTCCTCTTTTCATACCATCCACCATGGTGCCTCATTACTTAAAACTTTCCTTTTAGATTTCCAAAATATTTTAAGGAAAACTCAAGACCATCACAGTCAAGCTCCGTTGATTCGAGCTTGAATGCCGGAGTCCGTTGATTTGTGCCCAAATACCGGATCCGTTGATTCGCTCAAGAATACCGGAGGATTTTTAAATAAAATCCTCTTTTCAAAACTCAAATTGCTTTCTTTGATAAAAATCAACCTTTCATTCTCTGTCTCGGCAACCACAATCTCAAGCAATCATGCAATCCAAACATCAATATAGACCTCTAAGGTCAATCAAAATTCTCTTCATCATGCGAGACATTCAACTGTGTTACCACCCCTTGCGTCACATTGAATTCTCTCAACCTGGGTTTCCGCACTACCACACCTTGCGTTGCGGGCCCTCTAGAGTCCCCGCATTTCCACACCTTGCGTTGCAGGACCCTCAATTCAGAATTCACAACTCACGTAAACATAAAAAGCGTTATCAATCCGTATATAAACAAACATCACTTTCCACACTCACAATCGTTCTTACATCATTAACCATGCATACCAACTCATAAGTACACCCCATTATACATTGATAAATACTTTAAGTCCACGTTATTCATCAAAGTCAATCACGACGCCCTACGTCACATATCGAACCCGCAAAGACTCTACGACACACCACCCACTTGGTTCCTAACAGAAAACATATCGAACGAGGACACGAGTCACAATACTACCCATAGGATCACTAGACAAACTCAAGTCTACGCGTAACGTTCACCTCTTACTCCCTTATAGCCCACGGTACTCCAACCACCCTTACGGTATATATTCTCCAACCAACGACACTAATATTATACACTAACGAGTGCTCAGAGACAAGATCGAACAACGAACCATTAGGGCATAAGCAACCCTACTCAAGAGTGACTTAAACATAGTCTAATCAAATAGGAAGTCATAACACGGAACGAATATAACCTAGGGAGTAGCCGCAAACATCGACCGACTGACACACCTCTACTCAAATGGTCATAACTTTCTGTGTACAAAGATTTTAAAGGTGATTTTGGTGGCAAACGAAAGCTAACTTCCAGACCTTCGATTCGATATAAAGTTTGCGTGAAACGGGCATCGGATGAAGGAGTTATGGCCGTTCAAAGTTGGGCTGAAACCCAAAAACGGGAAGAAATTTCCAGATTTGATAGAAGCACAAAACCCAACCTCAAGCACGAAATAAAGCACGATCTAGGTACATAAACATCACACTAACGCATAACGAGAGTAAGAAATCCCTACCACAATGGGTTTTGAGCAAAACCCTAAGTAACCCAAGCTTGAAACACCAAGATCTAGCTCCTCCCAAGCTACAATACGAGACCTAGGTCCAAGATTTCCCAAGATCAAGAGAAATAAGTGAGGTTCAACAAGTGATTGAGAGGAGAGAGAGAGAAATCCGAAAATGATGAAGTTCTTACCTCTTTGAACGCAATAACCTTGATTCCGAATGAAATTAGGATGAACAACCCATAGATCTTGAAGATTTTGAGGTGTTTGATGTAGAAATCCAAGAATTTGGGTGAGAGATTGAAGAGAGAAGGTAGAGGGGTGATTTTAGGGCTTGGTTCGTGGCCTTGGAGTGAGAAAATAACATAAGAGGTCTATTTATAGTGGTCCAAGAAGCGTGCTGAAAATCTGCAGAAAACGCAGCATGTACCGGTACGGGTAAAAGCTGTACCAGTTCATGAACCTTCAAACTGTCAAAAATCACAACTTCTGGATACCATGTACCGGTACGGGGAAAAGCTGTACCGGTTCATGAAGGGCAGAAAAAGAAAATTTTCCAACGGACACCGAAACGAACCTGACTTGGTACTAACACTTCCAAACATCATTGCAACATCAAAACTAACATTTTACTATCCTACGAGAGTCCGATACACACCCGGATACGTATCTCCGTATACCCCACAACATACGAGCGATTTTACCAACAATACAACTAATTGATGAAATAAACGATTTCTGAAATTAAAACAAATTTGCGAGTCTCTACAATCTATCCTCCTTAAAGAAATTTCGTCCCGAAATTTACAATTCAAGCCAACTAAGCTCATCCCTCGCGATACCTAACCTTATGCCACATTTCCACAATTTAACGGTATGCTCCTACCGCTCAACAGTCGATCTCGTATGCCTAGGATGTACATTGGTTTCTTCCCAAGAATCACACCAACCTCTAACCGCTCTCCTGAAATCTCAACCTTCACAGACTCTCAAATTCTAACACTCACTCTAAGATTCATCAACTTATATCCCCTCGTTTACCCAAAACTTTGAATCTTACATTCTCTCTCTCTCTTTTTTGCCAACTATCAATCTAGAAAATCTCGAATAATCTCTATGGTAGTAAAACCAAGAAAGCCCAAAATTCAATGATTAGACCTCATAGTGACCCTCACCATCTGCTCAGTTTTAACACCAATTCTCCATGATTGAACTTCTTACGTCTCAAAGCTATTGATATCCTTCTCGACTTTGAAAGTAAATACATCCCACGATCGATCCCATTCTATTGATAGTACTGAGGATAGACACCGACACCAAACGCACATAAGACAACCGCTAGTCACAGTCTCCAACTCACACCTCTTCTTCTTCTTCTTTTTTTTCACATAACTCTTCCCTATGAACTCTACACAAGCCTCGAACGTCTTTTCGTCCATCTAACATTCAATCACAATCAAGATTCTAACTACACAAGACAAAAAAATAATTCCTCATAGCAAATACCCACATACGCTTCATTGTTTATTCTACATTGTGTAATAAAAGCAAACTTCACACATTGGGGCTACATAACAAGTCAAACATATAGGTTTAAACTAAGTCGCAACGAATTTCATACACGAAACATCCCAACAAACCAACCATACCATTTAACAGCTTACACGATACCAAACACATTCACGCATTAATAGGCTCACCCCATATCCAACGGATCCACAGAGTGCCCAACAGACTCACCAAGTATCCAACACTTCACAATTCATGGTTCTAAAAAGCCCTACAGTTATCTCATTCTTCCCAATCTCGTGAAGCCTCACACCACGTCTATTCACTTTACCGATCTCAATCATTTCCATTCATTTAGTCAAAGCAAATCGCACAATTCCCAAATTCATAATCTCAAACATCACATCACAGATACACGTATTATCAGTTCTAATTATTCCCCTATTCCATCAACATCACAACCAAACAACATATCTATACTTCTCGTTATATTCTAAGACTCTGACTACTTCGTTACTTAAGAATTAATCTCACTCACACCAATGATTTCTAACGGTTCCGCTCACCACACACCTCACAGCTCTCGATTTTCTCTCAATCAAGTAATCATGTCAATCTCAATATCCCTCAAAGGCATTCGCCACTTGTACACTCAACCTCAGGAACAACGACTTCCATTACCACCACCATCTCTGCTATCACTATTATCTCTTAATCTTTCTTAAACAGACTTATCATCTCAACGACGCCTAAACATGTCCTATACTGTCATTAGTCTAGCCTTCATACTTGGTTACACTCCACACACAATCTCTACGCTTCAATCCTTCAATTTACAGCATACTATTTCTCCACACGCCTATCCCTTCCAAGTTCCTACCATTTCCCACCCAGTATATCATTTACACTTCGCCTCATTATCTGCCTCAACAGTTCACATCCGTATTGCCCTCACTTCAGTTAAGTCTCTCACCATACACTTACATCAATCACTCGGCTCAAGTCACATCGATATAGGTCACCTCAAGTCTTGTTGTCCCTCTTACAAAATTCCTATATACACCATCTATCTAAATTCCCAAACCTAGAGATCTAGCTAGTCCCCTATACACAATCCTAGTGTCCAATTGACTTTCCGAGACTTCCATCTAGAAGGAGCGGTGATCAAGCGCCTCTTCCAACTGGATCTCATCGGTAGTCGCCTGGGTGTCCAGAAGACACATACCGTATCTAGACACCCTATCGATAACTCTTATTTTCCTAAGTCAACCTCAGATACTTACAACTCTCTACGAAGACTTGACTTGTCTGATCTATACTTAATATCACCACCTCAATGACTACCATAACGATAACAAAGCACAATCACTGCCACGACAAAACATCATCTCTTCACACATTCAAGATACTCCTTAGTTCAATCCCCTAGCTATGATACACCTTACTCACTTTCTGGACAAACTATGCTCCTGTCACACCTTACCTCACATAAAAATTACTTAAAGTATTTAAAAGTTAACAAGTAACCTGCACAATCCAAATAAAACACATCAGGTACTTAGCTCACAAATCTTACTAACAGTCTAACACTTCTATTACATACTAACAGATATCATCTCTCACGTGTCAACCTCGCCACTATGCATAACTACCACAATCCTTCACGACTTTCCAGCTCATCTAAAAGGTATCTTACCACGTAGAATCCAATGACAAGACTGCTAACGGAAACCACAATAATAACAACAAACGCTGCCACATCCCCTACGCATAGACCAAACTTCCATTCTTCCCAAACAAGGGTCGCCAGCATTCCACCTAACAGAGTAAACGTAAATACAAGCCACACTGTTGAACAAACGTCGGTCATGCAAGCACACACATGTTTTTGTTAAAAAAAAATGCAATGACTTTTGAACCCATGAGACTAAAAGTCTCCCCACGGTCTCAAAGTATTCTAACCTAGTTGCTCTGATACCAATTTGTCACGCCCTCGATTTTTAACATAAATTATAAACATTTTTAATAAATAAAACCTTCACCGAAATACCGGAAATACCCAAATGACATACTTTTCCCAATTTTCAAAGTTAAATTCGAGTTACAATCTTGGTTCGAAGCCCCAAGTTATACAAACGCTAAACAATATTACAATTTTCATTAATCAATTTTCCGAATACTACTTTAAAAAAAATGCAAACTTGACTCCTCATTTGAACCTCCGAGACACGTGATCAGCAAGCACGGGATGCACGTCATGCCAACTTCCTTGACCTTTACCTGAAAATGATAGGTTGAGCTACACTAGCCCAGTAGAGAAATCTATACTCAAGTTATATGGAAATGAGATGAAATATACACCTGACACGAATGAGACACCCAATTGAACATGAGACACAAGAGGGATTACAAAAAAGAACTGACGAATTTAGACCTTTCCGTATATCTTAGAGATAACCCTAACCATCCATGCATCAACTAGAAGAAGCATTAGGACTCATATCAATCAAACAAACAACAATTATAGTTCAACCAACAACGTTTCAAATGAATTCCACAAACCATCTCCTCTTTCCATACCATCCACCATGGTGCCTCATTACTTAAAACTTTCCTTTTAGATTTCCAAAACATTTTAGGAAAAACTCAAGACCATCACAGGTCAAGCTCCGTTGATTCGAGCTTGAATGCCGGAGTCCGTTGATTTGTGCCCAAATACCGGATCCGTTGATTCGCTCAAGATACCGGAGGATTTTTAAATAAAATCCTCTTTTCAAAACTCAAATTGCTTTCTTTGATAAAAATCAACATTTCATTCTCTGTCTCGGCAACCACAATCTCAAGCAATCATGCAATCCAAACATCAATATAGACCTCTAAGGTCAATCAAAATTCTCTTCATCATGCGAGACATTCAACTGTGTTACCACCCCTTGCGTCACATTGAATTCTCTCAACCTGGGTTTCCGCACTACCACACCTTGCGTTGCGGGCCCTCTAGAGTCCCCGCATTTCCACACCTTGCGTTGCAGGACCCTCAATTCAGAATTCACAACTCACGTAAACATAAAAAGCGTTATCAATCCGTATATAAACAAACATCACTTTCCACACTCACAATCGTTCTTACATCATTAACCATGCATACCAACTCATAAGTACACCCCATTATACATTGATAAATACTTTAAGTCCACGTTATTCATCAAAGTCAATCACGACGCCCTACGTCACATATCGAACCCGCAAAGACTCTACGACACACCACCCACTTGGTTCCTAACAGAAAACATATCGAACGAGGACACGAGTCACAATACTACCCATAGGATCACTAGACAAACTCAAGTCTACGCGTAACGTTCACCTCTTACTCCCTTATAGCCCACGGTACTCCAACCACCCTTACGGTATATATTCTCCAACCAACGACACTAATATTATACACTAACGAGTGCTCAGAGACAAGATCGAACAACGAACCATTAGGGCATAAGCAACCCTACTCAAGAGTGACTTAAACATAGTCTAATCATATAGGAAGTCATAACACGGAACGAATATAACCTAGGGAGTAGCCGCAAACATCGACCGACTGACACACCTCTACTCAAATGGTCATAACTTTCTGTGTACAAAGAGTTTAAAGGTGATTTTGGTGGCAAACGAAAGCTAACTTCCAGACCTTCGATTCGATATAAAGTTTGCGTGAAACGGGCATCGGATGAAGGAGTTATGGCCGTTCAAAGTTGGGCTGAAACCCAAAAACGGGAAGAAATTTCCAGATTTGATAGAAGCACAAAACCCAACCTCAAGCACAAAATAAAGCACGATCCAGGTACATAAACATCACACTAACGCATAACGAGAGTAAGAAATCCCTACCACAATGGGTTTTGAGCAAAACCCTAAGTAACCCAAGCTTGAAACACCAAGATCTAGCTCCTCCCAAGCTACAATACGAGACCTAGGTCTAAGATTTCCCAAGATCAAGAGAAATAAGTGAGGTTCAACAAGTGATTGAGAGGAGAGAGAGAGAAATCCGAAAATGATGAAGTTCTTACCTCTTTGAACGCAATAACCTTGATTCCGAATGAAATTAGGATGAACAACCCATAGATCTTGAAGATTTTGAGGTGTTTGATGTAGAAATCCAAGAATTTGGGTGAGAGATTGAAGAGAGAAGGTAGAGGGGTGATTTTAGGGCTTGGTTCGTGGCCTTGGAGTGAGAAAATAACATAAGAGGTCTATTTATAGTGGTCCAAGAAGCGTGCTGAAAATCTGCAGAAAACGCAGCATGTACCGGTACGGGTAAAAGCTGTACCGGTTCATGAACCTTCAAATTGTCAAAAATCACAACTTCTGGATACCATGTACCGGTACGGGGAAAAGCTGTACCGGTTCATGAAGGGCAGAAAAAAGAAAATTTTCCAACGGATACCGAAACGAACCTGACTTGGTACTAACACTTCCAAACATCATTGCAACATCAAAACTAACATTTTACTATCCTACGAGAGTCCGATACACACCCGGATACGTATCTCCGTACACCCCACAACATACGAGCGATTTTACCAACAATACAACTAATTGATGAAATAAACGATTTCTGAAATTAAAACAAATTTGCGAGTCTCTACAATCTATCCTCCTTAAAGAAATTTCGTCCCGAAATTTACAATTCAAGCCAACTAAGCTCATCCCTCGCGATACCTAACCTTATGCCACATTTCCACAATTTAACGGTATGCTCCTACCGCTCAACAGTCGATCTCGTATGCCTAGGATGTACATTGGTTTCTTCCCAAGAATCACACCAACCTCTAACCGCTCTCCTGAAATCTCAACCTTCACAGACACTCAAATTCTAACACTCACTCTAAGATTCATCAACTTATATCCCCTCGTTTACCCAAAACTTTGAATCTTACATTCTCTCTCTCTTTTTGCCAACTATCAATCTAGAAAATCTCGAATAATCTCTATGGTAGTAAAACCAAGAAAGCCCAAAATTCAATGATTAGACCTCATAGTGACCCTCACCATCTGCTCAGTTTTAACACCAATTCTCCATGATTGAACTTCTTACGTCTCAAAGCTATTGATATCCTTATCGACTTTGAAAGTAAATACATCACACGATCGATCCCATTCTATTGATAGTACTGAGGATAGACACCGACACCAAACGCACATAAGACAACCGCTAGTCACAGTCTCCAACTCACACCTCTTCTTCTTCTTCTTTTTTTTCACATAACTCTTCCCTATGAACTCTACACAAGCCTCAAACGTCTTTTCGTCCATCTAACATTCAATCACAATCAAGATTCTAACTACACAAGACAAAAAAATAATTCCTCATAGCAAATACCCACATACGCTTCATTGTTTATTCTACATTGTGTAATAAAAGCAAACTTCACACATTGGGGCTACATAACAAGTCAAACATATAGGTTTAAACTAAGTTGCAACGAATTTCATACACGAAACATCCCAACAAACCAACCATACCATTTAACAGCTTACACGATACCAAACACATTCACGCATTAATAGGCTCACCCCATATCCAACGGATCCACAGAGTGTCCAACAGACTCACCAAGTATCCAACACTTCACAATTATGGTTCTAAAAAGCCCTACAGTTATCTCATTCTTCCCAATCTCGTGAAGCCTCACACCACGTCTATTCACTTTACCGATCTCAATCATTTCCATTCATTTAGTCAAAGCAAATCGCACAATTCCCAAATTCATAATCTCAAACATCACATCACAGATACACGTATTATCAGTTCTAATTATTCCCCTATTCCATCAACATCACAACCTAACAACATATCTATACTTCTCTTTATATTCTAAGACTCTGACTACTACGTTACTTAAGAATCAACATCACAACCTAACAACATATCTATACTTCTCTTTATATTCTAAGACTCTGACTACTACGTTACTTAAGAATTAATCTCACTCACACTAATGATTTCTAACGGTTCCGCTCACCACACACCTCACAGCTCTCGATTTTCCCTCAATCAAGTAATCATGTCAATCTCAATATCCCTCAAAGGCATTCGCCACTTGTACACTCAACCTCAGGAACAACGACTTCCATTACCACCACCATCTCTGCTATCACTATTATCTCTTAATCTTTCTTAAACAGACTTATCATCTCAACGACGCCTAAACATGTCCTATACTGTCATTAGTCTAGCCTTCGTACTTGGTTACACTCCACACACAATCTCTACGCTTCAATCCTTCAATTTACAGCATACTATTTCTCCACACGCCTATCCCTTCCAAGTTCCTACCATTTCCCACCCAGTATATCATTTACACTTCGCCTCATTATCTGCCTCAACAGTTCACATCCGTATTGCCCTCACTTCAGTTAAGTCTCTCACCATACACTTACATCAATCACTCGGCTCAAGTCACATCGATATAGGTCACCTCAAGTCTTGTTGTCCCTCTTACAAAATTCCTATATACAGCCATCTATCTAAATTCCCAAACCTAGAGATCTAGCTAGTCCCCTATACACAATCCTAGTGTCCAATTGACTTTCCGAGACTTCCATCTAGAAGGAGCGGTGATCAAGCGCCTCTTCCAGTTGGATTTCATCGGTAGTCGCCCGGGTGTCCAGAAGACACATACCGTATCTAGACACCCTATCGATAACTCTTATTTTCCTAAGTCAACCTCAGATACTTACAACTCTCTACGAAGGCTTGACTTGTCTGATCTATACTTAATATCACCACCTCAATGACTACCATAACGATAACAAAGCACAATCACTGCCACGACAAAACATCATCTCTTCACACATTCAAGATACTCCTTAGTTCAATCCCCTAGCTATGATACACCTTACTCACTTTCTGGACAAACTATGCTCCTGTCACACCTTACCTCACATAAAAATTACTTAAAGTATTTAAAAGTTAACAAGTAACCTGCACAATCCAAATAAAACACATCAGGTACTTAGCTCACAAATCTTACTAACAGTCTAACACTTCTATTACATACTAACAGATATCATCTCTCACGTGTCAACCTCGCCACTATGCATAACTACCACAATCCTTCACGACTTTCCAGCTCATCTAAAAGGTATCTTACCACGTAGAATCCAATAACAAGACTGCTAACGGAAACCACAATAATAACAACAAACGCTGCCACATCCCCTATACATAGACCAAACTTCCATTCTTCCCAAACAAGGGTCGCCAGCATTCCACCTAACAGAGTAAACGTAAATACAAGCCACACTGTTGAACAAACGTCGGTCATGCAAGCACACACATGTTTTTGTTAAAAAAAAATGCAATGACTTTTGAACCCATGAGACTAAAAGTCTCCCCACGGTCTCAAAGTATTCTAACCTAGTTGCTCTGATACCAATTTGTCACGCACTCGATTTTTAACATAATTATAAACATTTTTAATAAATAAAACCTTCACTAAAATACCGGAAATACCCAAATGACATACTTTTCCCAGTTTTCAAAGTTAAATTTGAGTTACAATCTTGGTTCGAAACCCCAAGTTATACAAACGCTAAAACAATATTACAATTTTCATTAATCAATTTTCCGAATACTTCTTTAAAAAAAATGCAAACTTGACTCCTCATTTGAACCTCCGAGACACGTGATCAGCAAGCACGGGATGCACGTCATGCCAACTTCCTTGACCTTTACCTGAAAATGATAGGTTGAGTTACACTAGCCCAGTAGAGAAATCTATACTCAAGTTATATGGAAATGAGATGAAATATACACCTGACACGAATGAGACACCCAATTGAACATGAGACACAAGAGGGATCACAAAAAAAGAACTGACGAATTTAGACCTTTCCGTATATCTTAGAGATAACCCTAACCATCCATGCATCAACTAGAAGAAGCATTAGGACTCATATCAATCAAACAAACAACAATTATAGTTCAACCAACAACGTTTCAAATGAATTCCACAAACCATCTCCTCTTTTCATACCATCCACCATGGTGCCTCATTACTTAAAACTTTCCTTTTAGATTTCCAAAACATTTTAGGAAAAACTCAAGACCATCACAGGTCAAGCTCCGTTGATTCGAGCTTGAATGCCGGAGTCCGTTGATTTGTGCCCAAATACCGGATCCGTTGATTCGCTCAAGAATACCGGAGGATTTTTAAATAAAATCCTCTTTTCAAAACTCAAATTGCTTTCTTTGATAAAAATCAACCTTTCATTCTCTGTCTCGGCAACCACAATCTCAAGCAATCATGCAATCCAAACATCAATATAGACCTCTAAGGTCAATCAAAATTCTCTTCATCATGCGAGACATTCAACTGTGTTACCACCCCTTGCTTCACATTGAATTCTCTCAACCTGGGTTTCCGCACTACCACACCTTGCGTTGCGGGCCCTCTAGAGTCCCCGCATTTCCACACCTTGCGTTGCAGGACCCTCAATTCAGAATTCACAACTCACGTAAACATAAAAAGCGTTATCAATCCGTATATAAACAAACATCACTTTCCACACTCACAATCGTTCTTACATCATTAACCATGCATACCAACTCATAAGTACACCCCATTATACATTGATAAATACTTTAAGTCCACGTTATTCATCAAAGTCAATCACGACGCCCTACGTCACATATCGAACCCGCAAAGACTCTACGACACACCACCCACTTGGTTCCTAACAGAAAACATATCGAACGAGGACACGAGTCACAATACTACCCATAGGATCACTAGACAAACTCAAGTCTATGCGTAACGTTCACCTCTTACTCCCTTATAGCCCACGGTACTCCAACCACCCTTACGGTATATATTCTCCAACCAACGACACTAATATTATACACTAACGAGTGCTCAGAGACAAGATCGAACAACGAACCATTAGGGCATAAGCAACCCTACTCAAGAGTGACTTAAACATAGTCTAATCATATAGGAAGTCATAACACGGAACGAATATAACCTAGGGAGTAGCCGCAAACATCGACCGACCGACACACCTCTACTCAAATGGTCATAACTTTCTGTGTACAAAGAGTTTAAAGGTGATTTTGGTGGCAAACGAAAGCTAACTTCCAGACCTTTGATTCGATATAAAGTTTGCGTGAAACGGGCATCGGATGAAGGAGTTATGGCCGTTCAAAGTTGGGCTGAAACCCAAAAACGGGAAGAAATTTCCAGATTTGATAGAAGCACAAAACCCAACCTCAAGCACGAAATAAAGCACGATCTAGGTACATAAACATCACACTAACGCATAACGAGAGTAAGAAATCCCTACCACAATGGATTTTGAGCAAAACCCTAAGTAACCCAAGTTTGAAACACCAAGATCTAGCTCCTCCCAAGCTACAATACGAGACCTAGGTCCAAGATTTCCCAAGATCAAGAGAAATAAGTGAGGTTCAACAAGTGATTGAGAGGAGAGAGAGAGAAATCCGAAAATGATGAAGTTCTTACCTCTTTGAACGCAATAACCTTGATTCCGAATGAAATTAGGATGAACAACCCATAGATCTTGAAGATTTTGAGGTGTTTGATGTAGAAATCCAAGAATTTGGGTGAGAGATTGAAGAGAGAAGGTAGAGGGGTGATTTTAGGGCTTGGTTCGTGGCCTTGGAGTGAGAAAATAACATAAGAGGTCTATTTATAGTGGTCCAAGAAGCGTGCTGAAAATCTGCAGAAAACGCAGCATGTACCGGTACGGGTAAAAGCTGTACCGGTTCATGAACCTTCAAACTGTCAAAAATCACAACTTCTGAATACCATGTACCGGTACGGGGAAAAGCTGTACCGGTTCATGAAGGGCAGAAAAAAGAAAATTTTCCAACGGACACCGAAACGAACCTGACTTGGTACTAACACTTCCAAACATCATTGCAACATCAAAACTAACATTTTACTATCCTACGAGAGTCCGATACACACCCGGATACGTATCTCCGTACACCCCACAACATACGAGCGATTTTACCAACAATACAACTAATTGACGAAATAAACGATTTCTGAAATTAAAACAAATTTGCGAGTCTCTACAGTTCTGTTCTCCAAACAATAGCACGAAAATAGTATTTGATCAAAGCTCAGTCTGCAGAACAATTCATAATCACATTTGAAAGTAGCAAAACCGTTATACAGGATACGTTAAGAGGTACTGTTACTGTTAGCTAACAAATTCAATTGCAAAACGTGATTTTTCGAGAGAGAGGATTCATTTAACTATATGCACATAAAGATATGTGAATCATTTCTTGATGAACTATAAATTTCACTTGCAAGGAATGTAGCTTTGTTTCCTGAACAAAATGCAGCTTCATAGGTTATACTTTTAGGTGTTTTTTAGGAACCTTCATAAGCAGTACACATGTCGTGAATAAAAATCCATTAGGAGGGAAGCTAACAGGATCATTCAAATATAGAGAAACCAAGTGACCCAATCTATACAATTTGGCAAATAGCTTATCCATGAAATTTACTTTAATTGAGGGAATCATAAAAAAAGCCATGGATAGAAAAAATTAGTGAAAGAAAATCCACCTTCTACATTTTGCTGGCATTAATTTGCTTCAGCCTTCACGTGGTCTGGTCCTTGGCCTCTACAATGTCCTACAAAACAAGAACCAGCAGCAGCAGAAAAACAGGTATATGAAAGCCAAATGAAAAACACCATAACAGGGGTTATTAAAGGGGAAACACGAAAGCCCTAATTTTGTAACCCTACAGATTTCTTAGAATACGCCAAAACAAACGTCATTGAAATAAAATTCTTTTTCTAGATAAAAAATGGAAGACTTACCGACGCCGAGGCCCACTACATCAAGCAGCGCCAGCTCCTCTCCTTCACCGAGCACGACACCAGTGAATGCACGAGCGGCGGCGACTTGAGAATCGTCAACGATGGTGGCCACGGCTAGTACCGGCGACGGCTTCCACTCGATGGAGCTACTCCTATAAACGAGACGACGCCCGCACGAGCGGCGGCGACTTGAGAATTGAGGCCAATGGCGGATTCAGTCGCTAAGGAGAGTTGTTTGTCAAGAAGGATTGTGATTTGATGTTTCCCAGTATATATTATGGCGATTCGGCAACTGTAAGGTAATTCCGTCACCGCGAACGTAGGTTACATCAACTGAAATCTGGTGTTCTTGCAATTTTTTGCGCGAAAGTGGAAAAAGCTTGTTGATCAGAAAACTCGGTACATATGGAATCAACAAGAAGAGAGGGCCAATTTTCAATATCAGACGTTGAGAGATGAGAGTGAGAGAGACCGAGTCAGAGAGTGGGCTGCTAGGGCTCCGGCTCAACTCATCTCTTTTTATTTATACCAGTGCGTGATCATGTGCAACAGTTGCACCATAATCCATATGCACTCAATAAAGAAAAATTCTCGTAAAGTCCTATAATGCATCACTCGAGGGCCGCCCGAGCTGTTTTTTGAAAATCGGAACCGTCTACCTTTTATGTGGGAGTGATTATATCATTCGTGCAAAAAATGAAGTAAATTGGTAATCGCTATGTACTTGATCGCACATAACAAAAAACTTCATATTAATGAATCTACGTTCCGATGAAAGGGCTTCTAAAACCCGATAGACTCAAAAAATTGCAAGAGTGATTAAAACACTAAGAACAACAAAATGAACGGTATAGATCGTCATAGTTGTGTCGCAATCGTGTGGCTAGCGTACATTGGACTATAACGGAATACATTGGTTTAGAACCAGATAAATTGGATGTATAGATTTGAAAGGTAACTGCAGACTCATTTTTTCGAATGTTTGATCTAAACCGTTACGATTTAATATCTTATCAAATTTATCATTCTCCCCTAAATAGGTGATAATCGGATGTCGGAAACCACGTGATCGGAACACATTCGGTGCTTCCATAGGCGTTAAAGTCTTATAATGAATCACTCGAGGGCTGCTCGAGCTGTTTTTTGAAAATCGGAACCGTCTACCATTTATGTGGGAGTGATTATATCACTCGTGCAAAAAATAAAGTAAATTGGTTATCGTTATATACTTGATCGCACATAACAAAAAAATTCGTATTAATGAATCTATGTCCCGATGAAAGGGCTTCCAAAACCCGATAGACCCAAAAATTTACGAGAGTGATTAAAACACCAAGAACGACAAAATGAACGGTATGGATCGCCATAGTTGTGTCGCAATTGTGTGGCTACCATACAAGAGACCTGTTTTTATACAATAGAATTATATAATATATATTACTTGTTTCAATTATAAGCACAAAAAGATTGTTGGCCCGGTGGTTTGAAATGTGTGTCAAGGACTTGGGTTTGATCCCCATAGGGATTATTTTTTTAAAACCATTTTTTTCCTTATTTATTATTAGTTGTTCCAAGTAAAAACATAACATGATTAAAGGCCTTGGTGGTTTGTGATGTGTGGTTGTTCCAAGTAAAAACATAACATGATTAAAGGCTTTGGTGATTTGTGATGTGTGACAAATTCCATAGGACATTAGGACTTGGATTCGAATCACATGGAGGTTTTTTTAAAATTTTTTTTTGTTTTTTTTCTATGTATTTTTTTAAAAAATCTTTATTAGATAAAACGCAATGTATATCAGTATATGTGTGGTAATTGGTATATTATCATGTTTGAATTTTGATTCAAATTTTCTTAATCATATAAAACATTTAAAAAGCTTATTTTAGTTAAATAAAAGGAAAAGATTAATAAATTATTAAATTATCAAAAAATACATAGAAATAAAGTAAAGTATAATCTAAAATCCCTTGTTTATTTAATAACAATTTTTTTTGGTTTTTCCATGCATGTCTCGTGTCGTGCCATGCCATGACGTGCCCGACGAGAATCGTGTTGTGTCGTGCCGTGCCCGACTAGAACCGTGTTGTGTCGTGCCATGCCCGTCCTACTTTTTTTTAATCATCTAAATTCCCTCTTTAAAATGGAAGACAAAAAAGAATTCGTCACCCAAAGTATTTCCTTTTGTGAGGAATTATTTCGTCACGTAATTGTTGCAAGTATATGTGGAGAAAACGGATTAGTGACAAAATTTATTTTTTCGTCACCTTATATTTTTTTGTCCACCTTTTGCTGACAAAATTTATTTTTTCGTCACCGATTAACTGTTTTTGGTGACAAAATAAAATTTCCTCACCTTAAATTTTTCTGCCCTCTTAATTGGTGACGAAAAAATATTTTCCTCACAAAATAGGTATATTTGGAGACGAAATCTACTTTCCTCACCACCATTTCGTCACATATTCTCATTTTTCTTGTAGTGGATCTATCCTTCAAATTTGAGAATTACTTCTGACATGATGCATTCTTCATTTAGGAGGTGTTCCACTTTTGTTAAAAAAGTACTTTTTGAAAAAGAATATAATTTTAAACTTAAAAATTATGTGTTTACGTAAATAATTTTCTTACCAATGTGGATTTTGTTTGATAGATCTCATTAAGATATTTTAAACGGTGTAAAAAAAATTGAAAAAATATTTTTCATTTTCATTATATTTGAGTTTGAAATTACCTTATTTTAAAAAAAAAATACTTTCACAAAAAGTGAAACACCTTAGCCCTCAGATAACTAGAATGCGAAAATACACAATGCAACATGCAGAGGCTCCCAAACTATGAAGCACGGATACTCTGAAATTAGTCACGTACATGAATCGCATATTTTTTGGATACGGATACGCACCCGATACATATCGGATACAGCAAATAAGTATCCTGCAATTAAATTAAATGCTTTTATTTTCGGATACGATTCAGATACGTGAGCGATACGGCTAGATACGTTTCGGGATACAGCGGGGTCAAAAATAATTTTTTTTTAAATTTAATTAGAAAAAATAGATCTACAAGGAGTACTATAAAATACTAGTCTGTTGGCAGACCAGACAGACATACTCGACATACAAGCCCTAGAATCTAGATCGATTCCTTCTCTCCCTCTCGATTCCTTCTCCATGCCCTCGATCGATTGAAGGCAGGTACACTCTCTCTCTGTCTCTCTCCTCTCAGTCCTGATCGTACTCTCTCTCTCTCTCTCTTCCTCCCCCTCTTTCTCGATTAGTCTGGAATCTGGATAGTCCCTCTTTTTTACTCTCTGAATGTGTAGATAACTTGCTGAATTTGTTTATTTTTTGTACAAAATTGTCATTTTTAGGATGAGCAGTTCTGGAACCGGAAGTTTAGGTTCTACAGGCGGTAGTAGCAATCCCACGAACACGAATGAAGAAGAAGCTCCTCTTTGGGCTTATGTTACTAGGGTAGAAAAATTGGGAGGTGGAGGTGAAAACACAAATTTTAAATGCCACTTTTGCCAAGCTCCCCGTGGATCAATTTCTGTATTAACCCTTCTCTGCAACAAACAGTAATGTGTTGCGCAGAACAAGTTACCACAAGAAAGAGGAAAGACCTCAACCTATGAGAAGAGTGCCTTCCAGGAAATTTGTTTCCTAGTACATGTCTGATGTAACAAGTGTTAACTGATAAAGAAAATGAAGACCATGGTCACAGCTAGGTGACATTAGACTTTTTCTCTTGTTAATTGTTTAGTTGCCAGCTCAGCTATCGTTGGCAACTAAACAATTAACAAGAGAAAAAGTCTAATGTCACCTAGCTATCGTTGACAACTTTTACAGAACTTGAAGAAACCCTAAACTTGATCTCATTAGATTGTAATTTGAGTTCTGATTACAAGAGAGCAGCGAGCGTATTACACGTATATAAGCAGCTCAAATACAACGTAAATGTAATTGAGATTCTACTCAAATGAAACTACATTTGCCAGCTCAGCTATCGTTGGCAACTAAACAATTAACAAGAGAAAAAGTCTAATGTCACCTAGCTGTGACCATGGTCTTCATTTTCTTTATCAGTTAACAGCCCCCCACAAACTGATGCTGGTACTTGAGACAGCTTCAGTTTGTCACGTAGAAGAAGAAATCTAGCCACAGTGAGAGGTTTAGTAAGAATGTCCGCAAGTTGGAACACAGAAGGAACATGTCGAACACTGAATTGCTTTAGAGCTATCTTTTCTCGGACAAAATGAAAATCAACCTCAACATGCTTTGTGCGAGCATGGAAGACTGGATTTGTGGCTAAGGAAAGGGCAGAATTGTTATCACACCAAAGAATAGGAGGAGCAGTCAATTGAACACCTAAATCTTTGAACAATTGAAGCAACCAAATCACTTCAGCAGCAGCATTAGCTAGGGCTTTATACTCAGCCTCAGTAGATGATCGTGCCACAGTCATTTGTTTCTTAGCTGACCAAGATATGAGATTAGAACCTATAAAAACACAATAACCACCAGTGGAACGTCTGTCAAGAGCATTCCCTGCCCAATCGGCATCAGAAAATGCTGAAAGAGTGAGAGAGCTCTTGGAGAAGGCAAGCCCATGAGCCAAAGTACCCTTGATGTAGCGTAAAATTCGTTTCACAGCAGTGAGATGACATTCTAATGGTGCATGCATATGTTGACAGACAGTATTAACAGCAAAAGAGATTTCTGGGCGCGTGAGAGTAAGGTATTGTAAAGAGCCAACAAGAGATCTATAGTGCTCTAGATTGGCAAGAGGAGTGAGGTTTTCCGGAGTAACAGGCTTGAGAGAAGAAGGTGAGGCACAAGGCCTACACTCAGTCATACCAGCTTTGGTAAGTAAATTCAAGGCATACTTGGCTTGAGAGAGAATGAAACCATCAGCAGTGGGAATAGCTTCAATGCCCAGAAAGTAATGTAACAGTCCCAAATCCTTAAGAGCAAAGGAAGAACTAAGCTGAGCAATTATAGCAGCAACTAACTCAGAACTTGAACCAGTAATTAAAATATCATCCACATAAACCAAAACATAAACCAAATCTGAGCCTTTGTGTAGAACAAACAAGGAAGAATCAGCAAGACTGTTCTGGAAGCCAAGAGAAATCAAAGATTGAGACAGCATATCATACCATGCTCTCGGGGCCTGTTTAAGGCCATATAGGGCTTTGTGCAACTGACAGACATGAGAAGGAAACTGGGCATCAACAAAGCCTTGTGGTTGCCTGATATAAACCTTTTCTTGAAGAGAACCGTGAAGGAAAGCATTTGAGATGTCTAACTGTTTAATAGGCCAAGCAAAGTGTAGTGCTAAAGAGAGAACAACCCTGACAGTTGGTTGCTTAATAACTGGGCTAAAAGTCTCAGTGTAATCCACTCCCTCAGTTTGTTGAAACCCTTGGGCCACCAATCGTGCTTTATATCTAGCAATGGAGCCATTTGGATTTCGTTTGATCCTGAAAATCCATTTGCAACCAATAACAGGAGCACCAGGAGGAGGAGAAATAAGAGACCATGTTCTTTGGGACATTAAGGCCTTGTATTCTTCAGACATGGCCTGTCTCCATTCAGGAAAATGCATTGCTTCCTTAAAAGTACTTGGTTCAGTAGAGGGAGGAGTTTGTACGAATAAAGAAAAAGGAATCTTAGGAACAGAAATACCATTTTTTGACCTAGTTTGCATGGGATGAGCTGGAAGTGGAAGACAAGGACCAGGGATAGGAGAGATAGGAAGAAGGGTAGAGGAGATAGGAGTGGGACTAGGAATTGGGGAAGGAAGACTAGAGGAAACAGGAGTAGCTGGAGTAGAGGAGATGGAACCATGAGGAATAGGGGAAGAAGAGTGAACAAGAGAAGAGTTAGAAGTTACAGGAGATTGAGGAGGTACAATAGAAGAAGGAAGAATAAAATGTGGAATGTCAGCTGAAGGAGCAGAGGTAGAAGGCTTAGGAGTAGAAATAAGAGTCGGATAAGGAAAATCATGCTCAAGAAACTTGACATGTCTAGAAACATAGACCTTGTGAGTTGTGGGATTGAAGCACCTATAACCCTTGGTACCAGCACAATAGCCTAAGAATACACATGGCGTGGATCTAGGTTCAAGTTTATTGGAGGCATAAGGTCGAAGCCAAGGAAAACAGCAACAACCAAAAGGTTTAAGAAGCATGTAATCAGGTGCAGTATTGTAGAGTTTTTGAAAAGGGACATCAAAGTGCAGTGAAGAATGAGGTAAGCGATTGATAAGATATAGAGCTGTATTTATAGCTTCAAGCCAGAACGAAATGGGAAGGTGAGCTTGTTGAAGGAGGGTAATAGCTGTTTCTATGATATGAGCATGTTTTCTTTCCACAAGACCATTTTGTTGAGGAGTGTAAGGACAAGTTGTTTGATGAAGGATACCAAATTGAGAGAAAAAATAGGTCATGACTTTGTTAAGGAATTCTCCCCCACAATCTGTTCGAAAGGTCTTGATAGAATGATTAAAGTGATTAGAAACAAACACTTGAAATGCTTTAACATGAGAGGAGACATCACTCTTAGCATGTAAAGGGAATAACCAACAATATCTTGTAAAATCATCTACAAGTAACAAATAGTATCTATATCCAGAAAAAGAAGCAACTGGGGATGGTCCCCAAACATCCATATGAATGAGTTCAAAAGGTGTAGTAGTGTGAGTTGTGGAAGCTGGAAAAGGAAGTTTATGACTTTTCCCTTTATTACAAGCATAACAGTCTAGCTTAGGAAAAGAAGAAATAGGTAAACAGTACTTGTTTGCTAAATGTTGAGTAAGGCCAGCATGTGGATGACCTAATCTTCTGTGCCACAGTTCATCAGAGGATGTGGTACTGAGAAGAGCTGTGACACCAGGCAGAGTTCTAGAAGAAGGCAGAAGGGGATAGAGGCCCTGAAGACAAGGCCCCTGGTGGACCACTTGATTGGTTTGTTTGTCCTGGATAACATAGCCACAAGAATCAAAAGTTATACGACAGTTGTTATCCAGGGCAAATTGCTGAACGGATAAGAGATTATGGGAAATTTGGGGAACATGAAGAATATGATTAAGAAGAAAAGAATGATGTGGAGTAGGAAGCAACCCCTTACCTGAATTAGAGATGGGCACTGCCTGACCATTTCCCACTGTAACAGTGGTAGGAGCTGTGTAAGAGGGAGCTGTAATATGTGTCACATCACTGGTAGCATGAGCTGTTGCCCCTGAGTCAAAATACCAAGGTCCATAAGGTACAGCAGGAGGTGTACCAGAAGAACTAGGACCAAAGGAAGTGAACCCTGTTGGTGTGCCAAAACCTTGACCAATAGGAGGCATGGAGACTTGTGACAATGGAGGATAACTGTTAAACTGAGAAAACTGTGGTGGAGTGCCATTGTACTAAGAAAATTGTGGTTGAAAACCACTATATTGAGAAAGTTGTTGGGAAGCTGGATAGCCCCCTAAACCTGCAGTAAGCATGAGAGCCTGAGGCCTTTGAGAAGCATAACCCTGAGTCTGTGGCATTCCCAAGCCAGAAGTTGGAAAGGTTGCACCATGTACCATACTGAACCCTTGAGATATACCATTTTGCCCAAATAGAGGTCCATTCTGCCCAAATTGAGAGCCAGAACCTGGAGAGAAACCAAACTGTGGAGGTCTATATGCTAAATTCTGCCTGTAATAACAATTGTAGGCTTGATGATTGGTTTTCCCACAGATTTGACAACTGCCTAGAGGAAAAGGAAAATCCATAGGAAAGCTGTTACGAGAGGATGATGGCCCTTGGTTTCCTTTGAATTTGTTACCATTGTAGTAGTTTCTGCCATTTCTATTTCCCCCATAGTTGTTAGGACCAAAACCAGACATCTGTGGCTGAACAGGTCCAAATTGTGGTGCTTGAGAACCAAATGCAACAGGAAATTGAAACTGAGGTGTTGATGGTAGAGTAGGAGTAGAATTGGTACTACTGGTCTGTGTAGTGGATGAAGGAGGAACACTATGTTGAGCAACCAGAATTGTAGATGTGACAGGTTGATCAGTGTCCAAGTACAAATCCTCAGCCATTAACATAGAAGAAAGACCACTAAAAGTAAGTGGAGCAGTTTCAAAGCGTGTACGTATAGCTTGTTTGAACGAACGATATTCTTCATTTGGAAGACCTCTTAACGTATGAAAGACCAGTTCTTCATCATCCATGTGAGATCCCGAAGCTTCTAACCTCTGAATCAAGACTTTAATAGAGTCCAAGTATTGTTCCATGGAAGTGGTCTTTTTTAAGCTATAGATACGGCATCTAAGATCATGAACGTGAGTGCGTGAGAGACTACTGTATTTCTCCTCTAGTTTAGACCAAACTTCACAAGTACGACGAGATCCAACGATGTGAGGCAAAATAGGTGGAGTTACAGTAGCTATGATGCAAGACATGAGCATGCGATCGATGGTTTCCCATTTTGCATATGCTGGATTAGGTATTTTGTTCCCTGATGTATCTTGAGTTTCAGTAGAAGGTACTTCAATTGAACCATTCGCATAATCAAACAGAGAATTTGCTGTTAAGGCGTTCTCAATTTGTGTTTTCCAAGCAAAGTAGTTGGAAGAATCTAATTTGACGGTAATGAAAGACTGAAAATTGGCGATAAGAAAAGAGAGAGCTTGGGGCAAATACTCTGTGGAAGAACTCGCCATTGATGAAGATCTGAGGAAGATGAAGATGTTTCAGTTGGTGAAGAAGATCGAACAGTGGACTTTCGTCTCGTGCGGCTCTGATACCATGACAACTTTTACAGAACTTGAAGAAACCCTAAACTTGATCTCATTAGATTGTAATTTGAGTTCTGATTACAAGAGAGCAGCGAGCGTATTACACGTATATAAGCAGCTCAAATACAACGTAAATGTAATTGAGATTCTACTCAAATGAAACTACATTTGCCAGCTCAGCTATCGTTGGCAACTAAACAATTAACAAGAGAAAAAGTCTAATGTCACCTAGCTGTGACCATGGTCTTCATTTTCTTTATCAGTTAACAACAAGTACAGAGATTGTTGCCCAAGTAAAGTTGACTTTGATTCTAGTATTATTAATCCCTGAAATTCATTGATGAATTGCCAAGTTACACTTTTTTATTATTATAACATTGAAGTTATAATATTGAGAATCTTTGATGATAAGTGTTGTGGACTTCAACTAATCCTCCTCCATCTTCTCCTCTTGAGTAGAACAAAGAATGGATATCTCAGGCACCGAATTATCCTTTCCGGAGGGTGGTGGAGACCATTTTGATAGGGTAAAAGAGGTGAAGGCTTTTGATGATTCGAAAGCCGGTGTCAAAGGGATAATTGATGCCGGTGTGGTAAAAGTCCCAAAGATATTCATTCGCCCACCAGATGAGCTCTCTGAGGATTTGAAAAGTCCACCGGTAGAGTTACAAGTGCCGGTCATTGATCTCGGCAACATTCGAGAAGGTTACAGTCGTGAACGAAGTCCGGTGTGCGTCAGAGGAGTGGGGATTCTTTCAAGTTGTCAACCACGGAATCCCGTTGGACGTGTTGGAGGAAATGATTGATGGAATACGAATGTTTCATGAGGAAGATCCGGAGGTAAAGAGAGCATTGTATTCACTTGATCACGTGAAAAGAGTGAGATTCTATAGTAACCGTGATTCGTACCAGTCAAAACATGTGTTTTGGAGGGACACCTTGAACATCTCTATGCTTGTTTCTGACCATCTTGACCCTGATGAAATTCCCAAAACCTGTAGGTACGTGGTTTTAGTCTTCCTCCTTTAATCGTGTTTTATCTTTATAATTAGGTTACAATGTCTTGAAAAGCCCTTAAGTATCTCCTTATTGAAAACTAGAGTGGTTGGCGTGGGGGGCAGTTACTTGGTAATCAAATACTTCGGGAAGCCCCACCGCGTGTTATATATTCTTGCGTAGGATCAGTCTAGACGGGATTTTTCTCCGGCTTTAATTGGATCCTCCGGTTATAGACGGTAGAAATTAGTCCTCCAAGCTGGTCGGATATTTAATGCGAGATATCTAAGTTATCCAATGAAAAAAGGTTTTCCCTCTTTGCTGTTTCGATGTATTATGCGAGATAAGAAAGCCTGGCCTCTTCTTATTTCCTTTTTTTTTATTGAAACTCTGGTCACTAATTAATCCAGGTGATTAGAGGGGAGCGCAATTAAATTTTAGGGAGAAACACACCCTAATTCCTCTGTTTACTGACGGAGAGCCCAATTAAGCTGGGACAAAGTCTCATTTGGACTGACCCGATGCAGGAATAGATGTCAAACGAGTGTCAGTCGAACCCCACACCAAAGGCTTCACGAGGCCTCGTCTTGTCATTTGACTCTCACTTCCTTCCTTTTTCCATACAAAAGTGCAAAAGATACTTCTATGATCTGCCATTACTTTAAGGGAATAACTTATTACGGAGCCACGCAATCTATGTTACACGGACTCGGGTTCGAGTATCGGGTGCGGGTGCAAGTGCAAGGCCAAGCGTCGGACCTTCCTAAACTTAAATCTTAGGATACGTGGATATGTGTCTCCAACTTGGGTACGGGTACGGGACACGTCTTGAACTCTTGTTTGTATTATATATTGCATAGTTTTCTAAGATTATGTACCGTAAACATACCGTAAACTATGTTTACAAATGTATTTAAACAAGAAAGGGTTAAGAAAATTATGTTTTTGCTATTTCCTATTTATGTGAAATACTCAGAAATATCGTTTTTCTAGCTAATTTGATATTCTTTTTCTGTAAGTATCTTAACAATTAGAGGATCCGAGTGTCCAAAAGGATACGGGTGTCGGATACATTGACACAGGTACTTGAGCCAAAATGAAGGATCCATGTAACATAGCGTGCAATCATAGCCGTCCGTTTCGGCAATTAATGGTTGAGATATGTTTTTAAACTTTGACTGGTAATAAATATTTCTGACCGGTAATAGTTGTATTTAATCCGGACCGTCCGAAACACTTTTGGACATGTGAAATTGAGGTCCGTAAAACTTATTCACGTCTCCTCCGTGAATAAGTTTTTCTCTTACTTTGAACCATCCATCTAATTCGATGTCATTACAAACGTAAGCCAACCATTTGGATGTTTGGCATATCGAAATCTAAACTCAAAACCAATTTTCACCTCAATTGATCTGATTTGATCAGAGGACAAGCAATTCCAGTTCTGCTAGCTCTTACATAGTTACCTTTGCAGGGCTTCATCGATCGAGTATATCGAGCACGTTACCGACCTGGGGCGTACTCTATTTGAGTTGTTATCAGAGGCTCTTGGCCTAACACTTGATCATTTACCCGCCCTCGAATGTGCTAGAGGCCGCACCTTTCTTTGCCATTACTATCCAGCATGCCCCGAGCCAGAGCTGACTTTAGGAAGCGGCAAGCACTCGGATCCTACCTTCATCACTGTGCTCCTACAAGACCAACTTGGAGGCCTCCAAGTCATGCATAAAAATCAATGGGTTAATGTTAAACCGATTCCCGGAGCTTTGGTAGTTAACATTGGGGATCTTCTCCAGGTTTGTCGTATTAAATATCGATCACTCATTGAGTATAATGCAATCCGGTCATTTTTCTGATTTCGTCTTTGTTTTGACTTATTAGATCATATCTAATGACAAGTTCAAGAGTGTTGATCATAGAGTGTTGGCAAACCGTGTTGGACCGAGAGTTTCCGTGGCAGGCTTTTTCACCGGTGTTTTTGTTCCTCCAAAGGTCTACGGCCCTATAAAAGAACTGATATCAGAAGAAAATCCTCCTATATACCGGGATTTTACGGTAAGCGATTACATTAGAGGTTTTCTTTCGAGGCCGCTTGACAAGCCTGGGCTCGACTATTTGAAGAAATAACGGTGGTAGGAATTACAGGGATGCGTTCCCACACACCGCATCATGCAGTAATATGAATAACGTTTGTGTACATTGTAATTTCAAATTATATCGCTGTCTTCTGGTTTTCCGGTACTTCATATGGAAAAAATAAAACTAACAATGCATGCAAATGTTTGATTGGTTTTCTAAACAACTGCGTAAAATGTTCTTGTTACGGCTATTGAGATGACATCCCTAGATCATTTATAGCTCCTTTTGGTACTGGACATTGACAAACTTGCTACGCTTAGAAAAATTGAAAAGAAATTACAACTTGATAAATAATGGGATACACATAAATGTGTGATTTGTCAATGGACTTGCCAACCGAAAAGGAAGCGCGGCTTTTTGGAGCTAACAAATTGTACCGAATTCAGCTTCTTCTTCAACATATAAACTCGGGTTCCCTGATACAACTGCAAAATACACCGCCGAAGTTGCAAGTTTGCAACTGCAAATTCATCAAACTCGGATTCACTTCATGCTACTGCCAATGAAACGATGCATACGTACAGTTGTGGCGGCCAAGGGTGGAGGGAAAGAGAGACAAGTGGGGTCATACTTTTCACCCAGTTGTTGCTTAATTACTTGACCCTACTTCTAAATACTAATTTGCCCCAGCCCATTCAAAAAGATTTGGTACTAAGTAAAAAAAGGGGGCAAAATAGATTCTCCTTTATCTCTTTCCCCACAAAAATCCCCAAACGTTTTGTTTCAACACCGATGATTTCTCAATCGCCATGGAGGATTCATTGGAGGTATGAACCAAGCAACTCTGGTATTTTTGATTTTTTTGCCATCTTATAGAGCATCATTTTTATACTTTTCTGATTTATCTTGCCGAGATGAATGATTAAATCCCAAAAATTATGACAACAAACTATATAAAAATTACGAAACACAAAAAATAAGGAAAAAATAGTAGACCAAAAATTCAGACAGTAAAAAATTGTCAATCCATATTTTGCAAAAGTCAAATTAATTTGTTCTTTATGCATTGGATCCGCACTAGAATCGGAATTATGGGCTATTTATAGAGGATAGATCATTGTGTTTTTTTTTTAATAACCGGATGTCCGGGCGAGCTTGCGCACACCTCAACTAATTCCGGAGCCCTGAAGGTAATGACCGGGCATAACCCCCAGTGGCCCCAATGTTTGGAATGTTTGGCCTCCGTGCGAATGGAACTTGTGACCTGGAGGATCGAAACACACACACACACACACGATATGTGAATAGAAAACAGTAAAGAAATCAACACACAGAATATACGTGGTTCCCCATCATTCGTGATGGGTCAGATGCCGTCGCTCCGCTCCACTCGTTCTGCTCCGCTCCGGCATCTGGCCTATTTCTAGAACTTCTTATTATCTCTTCATATTAACATATGAGCCACAAGTTCTAACAAGACCTCCAGAAGGAGCACTTATTACTTTTTCATAATTACTTGGGGCCAAACCCCTTGGGATTACGATAGATCATCGTTTTGGAGAAGGGTGTGATAACAGGAAGATTGAATCGCACTCCCTTATAGTGGTCTCCTGGCAGCCAGCCAGACTTTGGTGCTGAGCAAGTTGAAGACTTGGTGGTCACTTCCGACATCGCACCTTCGACAAGGCCTTCTATTATTGCACTTTGCTTTTTCTATTGCTTCAGTTTTATCCATATCTATTCCATCCGCCATTTCATATTTTAGTATTTTTTGGAGTACGAACCTCTTCGGTCCTTTTAGAAGCTGGACCGGGGTTCTTTTCTGTCTCGCTTCAATAATTGGGTACGATTGAGAACATCAATCGCGTAAAAAATCATGTTAGTCGGGATATAATTTGATATGCTTTTGGGAAACGTCTAGGTTGCGATAGGATGTTCTATATGCATAGTTACGATGCATGTCGTCGATTGGGGTAAGAAGTCAAGGGATGACATAGGTGCAATTAAACACCCCTTTGATTCACTTCCTTGTTATTATTTTTATTTGCCTACAATAGTAAGAAATATGCTAGTTTGGTGGATTTAGGGTCTCTTTGGCTAAATTTTTATGGACTTTTTTGCACTGTCTTTTCGGTTGTTTTCTCTTAATCTCTTCAAGATTCGGATAAAAAAAATTTACTTCATTTTTTTCCTGTCTAGATGAGAGGAATCATATTCTCATTACTTCCTTTCCGTATTTATCTCTTCTTTCTTTCTCTCCTCCTCAGTAACCAAAATGTACAAAATCAATAGTTTTGATCCAGACTTTATTGACTAAACGAAATGGAAAGCATCAAATACAATCACCATGCCAACAACTATCAATAGTGAAATTATGGAAGGTTCTTTCCATTTTCTTGGATGACCACACACTAAAAATATGTCTCTTCAAGACCGGCCGGTCAACGAAAACCTAGCGGAAAAAACCTTTGACGAAGGAAAAAGAATACAACATTATTCAATGGATAACTGCCACAAACACAAAACAAAACCCTATATCGAATTTATTCATATGAAAAGGGAAAAGTTTAACAGGACAACACAATATAGCTTCACAGATGAACTCTATGCATTTGCTTCATATATTGTAGTCGTCGACCCTAGATGTCACGACCCAAACCCGTGGGTTAAAGGTCTAATGACCGGCCAGTGAGTCTAGGTCACCCTAGACCTATCTTAATAAATCAGTTTAGGGAATTCATAAAATCCTCTCATCAAAATAGTTTACCTTAAGAAATTCAGTAAGCTGCGGAAGTACAATTTCAATAATTCCAACATATTCCAGAGTTCTACGTGCGGAAATAAATATAAGGCTTAAATACTTAAATGGTCCTTACAAAATAGAGTCGGTTTCATTTTCATCCTTGTAAAAAATTTTGTGTCAATTTCGTTCTTCCAGTTTGTGACTCAGTTCAATGTCACCCTTGCCGTCAACCAGTGGACGGAATTCGCCTACTTGGATAACGGAAGCCTTATTTGGTACCTACCTGGCCCACGTCTCTTCCCCCAATATTACCCACATTGTTTTCTACCAAAAAAAGACGCACAAGATCAATCTGCCATTCAATTACATTACGAACGTGTGACAAAAAAAAATCACAAACGATATAGGTTTACATAAAACACTCTCTAGACTTTTTTCATTCAATAATAATCAATCACTATCTTGCCCCGAAGGCTTACAACTTGTTAAATAGGTAGAAAAACCCTAACTCTAATTGATTGGCCTCAAAACGGACACCGAATCAATTAATAACGGAAATTACCAATAATGAAAAAATTCAGAATAATAGCAAAACTAGAAAATAGAGAAAATTGTAAGACTTCTCCCAAAATAACAACTTAATTAGGATTTTCCTTGCCAAGTTATTAGCAAGTCAAATATTTCCTTAAACAGTAAATTTGAGCTTCCAAAGGCCTAAACGGCCTTAAACGGCTACAAAACCACGGTACACGGCCAAAGGCCATGTGCATTGACCGTTGGGCCGTTTCGGATTGAACCCAAATGCGTACAAAGAGGGGACCACAAATGCGTACAAAACAGAGATTTTTTAACAGAAAAAAAGGTAGATGAAAAGTATAGAAAACCACGCACACATGAAATTTGTCCCCCACTGAAAAAATTACTAGTATATAAACTAATGATACAAATTAATATAAACTAATGATGTTCTTGTAGTAAACATCTTTTGGGTGGAAAACCTTAAACCATTTGCATTAAAAACTTGGGTAACAAACTGGAAGGACGGCAAGGGGGAATTCCATCCACTGGTTGACGACAAGGGTGATATTGAACTGAGTCACAAACTGAAAGGACGAAATTGACACAAAATTTTTTATAAGGACGAAAATGAAACCGACTCTATTTTTTAAGGACCATTTAAGTATTTAAGCCTAAATATAACTGCTTAACAATACCTGCAAGTAACCATAGCGTAACCTGACCGGAACAAGCGGTTATCAAAATTCAAATGTCTTCAAGTCAAGTCCTCATAGCTCTATACTCACATCAGAACAGTACTACTATATACACATAAGAACTGATCACCAAAAAGATTTCGACTTGAGAGCAAAGCCGAGTCCATCTAATGCTGCTAACCTGAAAAGTATGGTTTTTGAAAAACTCCATAAGCTAAAGCTCGTATGAAACATGACATATCCAGTAAACATGTTAAATCATGGATACAACTAACATCTTATAAAAAGTGTAGTCATACTTTTCAGTATCGAACATGTAAAATGTACTTCCTTTCGAAGATAATCAAATTTCAAGTCCATAATAAAATGAATACAAGTCTTTCAATAGACTTATGCTAAAAGCAATAATTCTCAGTCACAAGTTCATTCATAGAATGAAATCCAACTTTTCAGGATAAAGCAGAAAACCATCATGATATTAAAAATATCACATTTCATAATACTCGTCGATTTCGCACATCTTTCATGAACAAGTTTCAACCAGAATTCTAGAGGAGCGACCTCTATATCATAAAAGGGAATGACGTCAAACCATCAGGATACCTGGTTAATATCCCCCAACCTTATAACTCTAAATCCACTTTGTCTGTTTAAAGTCCTCAAGCACGGACACTTATTCAGATGCATCGACAGAAAAATATACATTTCATCAAGTCATTTAGCAAGTTAATAAATATCCATGATTCCATTTAGAAAACATTTCTAAGATATTTCAACAGCAATGAAATATTTAAACAACACATGTAAACAAGATACGCATGTTTCACCTTGCTCCTGAAGACGCAGCTAATCTCTACTCGAGTCTTCACGTATTTCATACTAACGATCACACAGACCTAATGAGAATATCATAAACGTCCAAATATGAGTACAATTAATGTACTAAGTCCAAATAGTCCAATCCTAGTCATCTAAGTCATGGCTTAGAGCCAATCTTTTACTAGGGGTAAAATGGTCATTTTACGTTCCAGAGTCAATCTATCCAAGCGCTATGAACTAAGATCTCTCATCTTATCAAATCTGATCCAAAAATCGTAATTCATTCAGAACTCAAGTATAAAACTCAGTTTTAAAACATTTATGACTAAAAAGGTCATTTTAGCACACATTGAATCCCAAGGGCAAAATAGTCATTTTAAATCTCTAAGTACGAAGTGTAAAATTTAAGTAACCTAATTATTCAAAAATTATAATCCTGTAATTTTTACAAAAATCAATAAGATTTTATACAAAGTCTATTTTTGGCGTAGAAACGCAACATAATGGATCGAAGGTTCAACAACCTTTATTGGTAAAATGGTAAACACAATTCCACCTTAAGATCACATGAAATTTCTGGGTAAAAACTTAGTTTTGTCAAAAACTCTAGAAAACCTATGCATGCAAGGTATTTTAAGAAATAAAAATAATACTTTGCTCATTTACTAAAATCTGTCACCCTTTCTTTGAAAAATCATAACTTATTCATATAACGTCCAAAAATACTCAAACCAGCGCCCAAACTTGCGTAACATCCATGTGTATCTACTGTAAAAATTGGAAGATTAGTTATCAACCAAATATTCTCCAGATTTCAAAAGAACAAGCTGTTCTACAGAAAACAGGGCAGCCAAACATGTTTTAGTAGAAAAACCATAACTAATTCATTTCAACTTCAAAAATGTTGAAACTAGTGCTCAAAGTTGCGAAACGTAAAGTATTATTCTCAGTAAAAATATAAGATTCATAAATCTAAAGGATTTTCCTCGGCAAACCAAAGAAAACAGATCGATCACAGTTTATGTCCATGTCAGACAACTCTACTTTAAAAATTCACCAAATATTTTATATTTATCCAAATGATTTGATTCCAACGCCAAAATGTTTCCAACTTAAAGGTTTAATTCTTGAAAAAAAACCATAGCCATGCAAGTAGTGAAAATTTCCATAAATTTAAAAGAAGACAGACACAATCAGATTCGGACACACAGATTACAGTCAGTATTCAAAAATTCATAACTAATTCTGTGTTGATCGGTTTTGCATTTTCTTGGTGTCAAAATCTTCTTATTTAAACGTACTTTAAAAGTTATGAAGACTTCAAAAATTGAATCTTAGCAGAAGGGTTCTCAAAATACGAATTTGTGATGGTCCAGAAAGCTGTCAGGAAAGTTTAAGAAGTTACCGGCAAGATTTGACGGAGAACCTTAGTGTCTAAGGGCTGGACCAGATCTTGGAGGAGCTAAAATGGCTTCTCTTCTTCCTTTCTCTCTCTCTCTCTCTCTTCTCCTCCTGCCGACCTCTTCTCTTCTCTTCTTTCCTTTTCTTTTTTATTTTCTTTCTTCTTTTAATTAGGCATGCAAGTGCAACTATTATGAGTATAATTATAAAAATCTATTAGATTTTCCTAGGGTGCCACATGCCCACTTACTTGGCACATGATCAATTTAAAAGCATGCCAAGTGTTGGCTTCATCTCAATAACTGGTCATGCATGCATGGCTAGTTCCGGAGCACGGCTCGCGTGCGGCTCGAAAAATTGTACGGGTTCCGGACTCAGAAAAATATGAAATTCGCACTGTACCCTAAATAAATTATTCTAAGAATAACCCCATTCTCGGAATTTAAAGGAAAAATCTAGAACACAAAGATTTGAAATGCCTGGCCGATTGACTTGTAAGATGTGTCCACGACCAATAATTAAAGGTAGTGACGAATTATCATGTACTAATACTATTTTTAACGTGAGGGCTCTCACACTAGATTTGTCAAGTGCCCTGGAAAAGAACTTTGCGAAATAATCACTTACTAGAAAATTCTTGTACAGGGGAGGATTTTCTGCTGATATCAATTCTTCTATTGGCACGTACAGCTTCTGGGGCGATACGACACCAACGAAAAAGCACGCCACAGAGATTCTCGGTCCGGCAAGGTTGGCCACCACTCTATGATCAACGCTTTTGAACTTGTCGTTCGATATCATCTGAAATCAAAATAAGGTAATTAGCTCGATTTTAAAGTTACTGAATTTAACAAGAGATGAAGTTACGAGGAACAAACCTGGAGAAGAACCCCAATGTTTACTACCAAACCTCCGGAAATCGGATGAACATCAACCCACTGATTTTTATGCATGACTTGGAGGCCTCCAAGTTGGTCTTGCAGCAGTACAGTGAGGAATGTAGGATCTAAGTGCTTGTCAATTCCCAAAGTTAGCTCTGGCTCTGGGCATGCCGGATAGTAATGGCAAAGAAAGCTGTGGTCTCTACCACATTCGAGGGCGTTTAAGTGGTCGCGGTTCAGGCATAGAACCTCTGAGAGCAACTCGAACAGATTATTTCCCAGGTTCCTAACATGCTTCATATACTCGACTGTTGTAGCTCTGCACATTTTAACACCATGAATTTGTTACTAGTTGAATTCTAGTCAGTGCAGATTGGGATTGCAACGTGCAATTGTGAGAACCCCTAGAATGGTTGTCCCACATCGGGCAAAAATAGGAAGCGTAGGCAGTACAGTATATTAATAAGTCAAAGCAGCTACTGTATAATTTGAGCTTATCCTTTTGAGCCAAGTGGGTTAGGCTAGTAAGCAGTTGGCGCGGGTCGGTACAAATGGTATGGTATCATGTTTTTTGAAGACGTTTTTTTTTTCTTTTCTCGAAGTAAATAAAGTGTGCATGGAAAAAAAAAAAGTAACTGGTAACCCCCTTAGGCGCGTCCAAAGGAGTCCCCACACGTTTTGCTCTGGTGTGTTCGATAGAGGGTGCATATGAAACTAGCACATAGTTCATTAGCGAAAGGACTACATACCTGCACACGGGGGGAATCTCATCAGGGCCAAGTTGATCTGAAGCAAGCACATAGATGGTCAAGGTGTCCCTCCAACTAGCGGATTTCGAGTTGTACAAATCATAATTAGACTCGAATCTCACTTTTTTCTTCCGATCATACAATGGTTTCTTTATCTCGGAATCTTGGTTGTGAAACATGCATATTCCGTCAATCATTTCATCCAGCACGTTCAAGGGGATTCCGTGGTTGACCACTTGAAAAAATCCCCACTCCTCGGATGCTATCCGGATTTCGTTCACAACTTTCTCGCGCCTATCATTTCCACCAATAGCACCAAGATCAATACTGTAAATTGGCCTTGCAACTGTTGAACTCCTCAGCAAGCTCATCCGGTGGCCTAACAAATAGTTCCGGCACTTTTGTCACCCCCGCGTCGATTAGCCCTTTTACACCAGCTTTTGAATCATCAAAAGCCTTTAGCTCTTCTTTCCTGTTGTAAATCACTTCCATTCCAGCAGAGGAATCATTGAAGCCTGCAGAGACGTCCATTTTTTGTTCCATCCCCGAGAAAAAAAGATGGGGATCAATTAGTTGAAGTCCACAAGATTTAAACACCATGTTCTGTCATGTTGTTGTTCAATCATTAAGTGGGTTTCTCATTATTTTTATTTATAATAAAGAAACTTTAGCCCTTTCTTTGAAGCCTGAGAGAAACCGTGAGACGTCCATTTTTCATTTCATTCCATCCACGAGAAAGGGATACACCATGTTCTGCTGTTTAATCATTAGGTGGGTTCTCATTAGAGGAAAGTCCACTTTCACCCCCTGTGGTTATCGTCATGTGCGGATACACCCCCTGTGGTTTAAAAGTGTGCACATAACCCCCTGTGGTTTTCAAATTGTGCGGATAGACCCCCTGGCGTCATGTTTTCCATCCATATTAACGGAGGTGTATCTCACACACCTCTAGAATGTAATCTGAGTCGTTCATAATGTATTAAATAAAGAATAGAGTATTTCTGTAAAAAAATCATCTTAATCAGCCATCAGTAACCCAGTGATCTAATTTTTAGTAAATTCAAATTTGAAATTTTAATTTCATAACAAAATCGAATTGACCATAAGCTTTTCATTTTTTGATTGACTTGAATTTTGGCATAGACCTAGTACTCGTCAAAATTTACAATATCAACGGTTTGGATTCAATTTTTGATATACGGAATGGTGTGGTTAGATTTAAAAAAGAAGAAGAATCAAGGGATGTGATGGGGGTATAACGGTCTTTTAACGTTGTTTCCGTTAATATGGATGGAAAACATGACGGCAGGGGGTCTATCCGCACAATTTGAAAACCACAGGGGGTTATGTGCACACTTTTAAACCACAGGGGTGTATCCGCACATGGTGATAACCACAGGGGGGTGAAAGTGGACTTTCCTCTTCTCATTATATTTACAAAAATCTCGTGGATGGAATAAATTATTTGAAGTCCACAAGATTTTGATACACCATGTTCGATCTGCTGTTTAATCATTAGGTGGGTTCTCATTATAGTATTTATTTACGATAAATTAAGAAACTTTAGACCTCCATTTTTCATTCCATCCACGAGAAAATGATCGATGGGGATAAATTATTATTTGAAGTCCATAAGATTTTGATACACCATGTTCTGCTAGCTGTTTAACCAGTCGATCGGTAGGTTGTCATTATATAGGAGTATATATATATTACCATCAATCCAATCATTTTTATATATAATCGCCAGAACGATTCTCAAACTCAACTTTAGATGAAATAATTGCACTGGGCAGTGACAAACTAGGGGTGCATCAACGTGAGCCCAAACCTCTCTATCTGGGCCATATATGTTGAAAACAAAATCATTCTTAATTTCAAGGTACTGATCTCCATCCTTTTATTGCTTTCAAGTTTCCACACTAAAGGGTCTGCAATGTCCGCTTTTTGAATGCTACCGTTAATTTGAAGGATCGATCTCACTCACAACAGGGCATATGAAATGCAGTAGATGCGCGCATAGCCTTCCAACCACGTTATCATATAACATGTTTTCTAGAAGTATCATAAAGTACGTACGTGATGAGAATAATGTGTAATACTATCACATGTGTTCTATAATGTGATGAGAATAGGTGGTCATTTATCCGATGAGTGACTGAATACAAGAGACATATTATTGAGTTGGGGAAATTATTGAAAATAGCAGCTGCATGTGTTGGAGTAGAATCTCATGCGCCCACCTATTCTTCTACTTGCCAGTTCTCTACACTGGTTTGGTTAGGTGGAAGAGCTAAGTGACCATGTCGTACCGAGTCAAAAATAAATTTATAAAAATTGAGAATTAACTGAGTCAAAAATAAATTTATACAAATTGAGAATTAACAACTACTCAGTGAATAGTGGCTAAGTCCAAGTATCGATTCTCAGGAACAGTTTGACTAAGTAACGCTAAATTCGATTAACTTCTAGATTAATCCGGAAGGAAAAAGTTGGATTGGTTTGATTTTGAGAATTGATTAAATAAAGAAAATAATTAAACTAATTTGTAAATGAGTGGAGAAATAATCTAGGGTTTCGAATCCACTCCGACATGCATAGGCTAGGTTAATTATTCGAATCAGAAGAAATTATCGCTAGGGCTTTCAAACCCTTCCGATAATTGTCAAGAGAATAATTGGGTTGTTAAAAGGCATGGACTATCCCATAGCATGGACTGTCTCAATAGCACCGTCTGGCCTAACGGCATGATCCGTCTTACGAGCATAATACATCTCAGAACCCCAACCACAACCAATGAGAACCATTGCAAAACTATGTATTTGAAATCGTGAACACATGCAAATACCCAATAGATAGAAAGAATAAAAATCGATTCATTCAATTATAATGAAAAAGATTCTTAGTCTTGCAATCAATTCGAATAACAAACTCAAAACGAATGCATCAAAGAAGTTACTCGGTGCGGAGTTTCATCTTCCCCCTAGACAAGGGATTTAGTCGGCCATGGATCGAGAAGACAAAGGCGCTTGAATTTAAAGAACGAATGGAAGACATTGAGCTTTTCTCTTAGATCCACTCTTGCCTATCTCTATGCTTGCTAAACAAAAGTAAGGCACCTTAAAATAAGTTTTGGAAAGCCTATTTATAATTTTTGACCTAAAAATTACATAAAGACGCTAGAAAACGGAGAAATTCGGTCCCGATGGTCCGGACCAGAGCACGAATCGTTAGGACCATGACTGCTGTAAGCTATTTGCGCATTGAGGCCTCGTTGGTCCGGACCAAGGCCGGGCTGGTCTGGACCACATGTACTGCAAATCCAGATCTTGTTCAGGAGGTTCTGGTCTGGACCAGCAGTGCTGCAAACGTAGTTTTGACCCCTCTTTACTTCTCGGCTTTCACTCTTTGCTGCTTATCACCTCTAACAACCTCCACTTTGCTACTTTTCACCTCCAACGGTCTCCAAGACCTGCTACCACGAATCCAAAACTCAAAACATACAGTATTAAATAACAACGGAAAGGACACACAAAACGTAAATGAAAGGGATTGAATGAGTGCTTTTCAGTTTTCACCAAGTTGGGATCTTTTTCTCGCGACTGGTCTCTAGCTTCTGAGGTTCATTGGGCCTCCAATTTCTGCAAGAATAAGTCTGTCAGGGCCTCGTTATTCAACCTCTGTTTGGATGCTTCTATCTACTACCTTTGGATGGAGAGAAATGGGCTCCAAAGGACTGGGCATGACTATTGGATGGAGAGAAATGGGCATATCTTCCAAAGGACTGGGCATGACTCTGGTTCAGTTATTCGCCAAATCTTAGAAGAAGTCAAGGCCTGTGTAAGCTCATGGAGGAATGTGCCCAAGACTGGATAACCTCAACATCTACCTCAATTGGGGGATTCTAGATGCTATTTTTGTGTAGAGATTTACAGTATTTTCAGGGTTTGCAGACAGTTTTAGATGTTTAGTTTTGCCTCTGAGTTGTATGGTTTTCATCTGGGTTCCTAGCCTCCTATGAGTCTTGTTTTTGTAGCTTAGGCTCTATTGTACCCTGTTCCAGAGCTTTCTCCCTGAATTTCATGGGCCTTGTCCCGTTCAAAAATTGCCTGGTTCCAAAAAAAAAAAAAAATTCGCAAGTATTTTTTATCATCTAAGCCGACAAATTATGCGCAATTATTTTATCATTTCGTCCCTCAAGTATCAATTACAACTCTTTTGACCTTCAAGTTTGGTTTTGTACCAAATTAGTCCAATTGATAACTTTTGTCAGCCAAACTGGACAGAAAAAATCAGATTGATGGCAGTTTGGACATTGCAGTTCGTACCAAGTTGATCCGATTGATAACGTTTGCCCTTAGTCTGATTTTTCCGTCCAGTTTGACTGATAAACATTATCAATTAGACCAACTTGGCACGAAAACGAAACTTGAAGGTCAAAAAAGTTGCAATTGATACTTGGAGAACGAAAATGAGATTCGGGTGAAACTAGGAGGACTATTTATATAAATTTCCCTTTTTGTAATGGACTATAATTTGGAAAGGAGGGAGTATAACACGTGGGCCAAGCTCCCCGTGAAACAATTTACGTCCTTTTCCACAACAAACAGTGTGTTGTGCAGAAGAAGTTAAACAAGAAAGACGTAATGTGTTCTGCTAAGGGTATTTATTTGTAATTTTTAAACTTACAAATTATGAATTTACTAAAATAATTTTTTGTGCAATATAGATTTTATTTGATAGATCTCGATAAGATCTGTTGAACAGTGCAAAAAAAAATTATTTTCATAAAAACATTATTCTTAAATTTTAAAATTACAAATAAGTACTTATTTTTTAAGAACTCTAAACAGAACATGAAATCTACAGCATGGCCCCAATACGTGTTCAGAGCTTCTTGTCCAAGTAAAGTTGACTTTGATTCTAATTTTATTTTAACGGTCCAGCTAACCACCGCAATATAGCGTCCATTACAAAAGGAAAAACTTCTCTTGATTTCGTGCAGAGTCACTTTTTAGTACTCCCTCCGTTTCAAATTGAGAGTCCCTTATTCCATTTTGGGATGTTCCAAAATGATTGTCCCTTTCCAAAAATAGAAGTGGGAATTTGATAAAATTCCAAAAGTATCCCTCTTATTTGAATACAAATGATACAAAATAGGTAGAATATATGGATAATGGTGGAAAATAGGTGTATACTTTCTCAGACCTTACTAATGGTCATTATTGTCCCAACTCTACATATGACAATGCTATCCCTCATAAGTCATAAGTAAAGATCCTTTCCCAGCAAACATACGGACGGCTGTGGGAAAAAATAATTCCGTTCCAGAACTAAATATAAAGGGAAATGATATTGTCACACCCTTTTTTGTTATTGCCACACCCTGCAAGTGTATTTTTGCACCAAAAAATACACTTCCAGGGTGTGGCAATAACAAAAAAGGGTGTGGCAAAATCACTAGCCAATATACTTATTTTTAAATGAGTGTTTATTTATAATTTTTAAGCTTAAAAATAATAAGTTTACTAAAATCTAAAAATATGCAATATAGATCTTATTTGAAATATCTCATTAGATCTTAATGAGATCTTTTAAACGATCTAAAAAAAATTAAAAAATTATTTTTATAATTTCATGATTTTTAAGCTTGAAAATTAAAAATAAGGACGTATGTTTTAAAAAGGTTTCTGGAACGGGCTGCATTTAACAACTACTTCCCTTCTATTCCTTTTGATCTCTTTTTTCTGCATTTAACAACTATACCACTTCTATTTCATATTTTTTTAGGTTTCTGGATCTCATCTAGGTAATGAACGGCTCTCGATTGTTGGTTGCTGAGATGAGATCCGAGCCGCCGGATGCACGATCTAACGGCTTAGAGGTGCGCAGCACGGTGCTGTGCACCTCACTTTATAGCACCAACCTAAAGTCTGTCTTTTGGAATGTCCCAAAGTGTCATTGGACTATCAAAAGGGGATGGAGGGTGAAAAAAAAATGACACATGTCCCATCAGTGTTTTCCTTTTGTTTTACCGTCTAAAAAGTATCAAAAAGTCTAACCGTACAAATTTTGTGCATAGGTCACGTTGTGGGGTCACTCGGAGTTCCACACCAATATCCAAGTCATTCATTAAATTTAAGTTAATTTTTTGAATTCGCTATATTATGCGAAAAATCAGCTCAAACCGATACCTACAGGGAGCTCGATTCAATTGTCTAATTTTTCATTCAAATTTCAGGATCTTGAAAAGTTAACAAGCACCTATAGGTTGTAACGACCCGAATTTCCGACCCAATTTTTTTTAATAATAGCGTTAATATTATTAGGTCTTAATTATTATTATTATTTTTCCTTAATAGATATATACAAATATAATTATCTCATCTTATTTATCTCTTTTTTATTTATTTTTTAAAATTGCATGCAAGCATACAACTCCTTCCATCTCTCCCTCTCCTACTCCTACTCAGTCTCTACTTCCTCCCTAATCCTATTTTTCGTCCATATTCCGTCCATCTCAAAGCCAAGAGTTAGAATTTCATTAAAACACAATCTTACCTCCCTCATCAAAATTCTCCTATAAATATCCCCTTAATCTGACCCTAGGGCATATCACGGTACTCCCCACGTTCCACCAGTCCACAGAGAGAGAAAAATCGGAGAGAAACCGAACTCAAATCCATGGAGTTTTAGAGAAAGAAAGAAAGAGAGAGAAAAGTGGGTTTCGTACCAAGACAAACTCAAATTGATCGTTCCAATCACTTCCCTCAACCCCAAGCATCTCCAAACATCATCCAATTCGAGCCCAAGGTCCCCCGATTGCCAAAACCGAAGTTGTCTTCTCCAAACGTTCAAGATTCGTTTTAAATCAATTCGATCCAAACCGAGGTATTATAATCCCTTCCAAACACTCCTCTAAGCATATTTGGTGTTTTTATACTTAACCCATAGCCCCTTATGGTCCCATGCATCAAAAACCGCGAAGAAAACGAAAAAAACCAAATCTGCCTCCGACCTCGCGGCCGCAACCTGTGGGCCGCGAGAACCAGCCGCGAGCTTGCGGCAGGACCTGTTTCGTTCCGAATCCGTTTTTTGACCTTCCGAATCTGTTTTTCAACCCCCGATCTATTTTTCATAGACTTCTAACACCTCAAAGATCATAACTTGTTAATGTCATATTTTTTTTATTTTATTATCTATTTATTAATTATTTATTTGATTTCATGTAAAAGTTTACGAACGAAAAATCCTTTCGACCTTATAAACCATTTTATTAATTCCCGGATTATTTTTTTTATATTCTTTACATTCCAAAGATGATATGTTGTTAATCTCAACATATTTTATTTATTAAATAATTTATTATCCATTTATTTTACTTTTGACAACTTTAAAAATCATTTTTATTTTAAGAATGATTCCGCGACCCTCCGGACCCACTTTTTGGTACCTGAACTCGATGTGTGGACCTTTAGGACTCTTAATAAAGTCATGATAGTTATCCTAATGTTTTCACCTATTTAAAGTATTTAATTAACCTGTGATTAATCTAATTATAATTTTTAAATAGTTATTAAGAACCTAAAAATATTTCTCAAATTATTTTTAAGTTCCTATTTAAATTTTGACATCATAAAGGCAACGGCTCATCCATAACAAGTTGAGTGATTGCATTGCTGGGTATTTGTTTAATTATTTTCCGCTTGTTGTTTATTTATTTATTTATTTATTATCGTGATTATTATTTCTGTGTTAATTGGTTTTAAATGCTAGATTGGACCCTAGAGACATGGGGTGGTATGCGAATAGAATTCACCTAGATGATGCTAGGTAATGGATGAATTGGAAAGTTTTATTTTTAGATTGCCTGCAGGCGTGATTTTGAGATGTGATGAGTTGGAGGTGATGATTTGAAACTGGCAGAAGCCCAGTGTTGAGTGATGATTTGAAACTGGCAAAGTAAGCCCAGTGATGATTGTGAAGTGGTACATAAGATAGGCGAACCCTAGTTATGATTCAGGCATGGTAAGCTTTCTTTTGTTGTAATGAGAGGGATACACGCTGGATACATAACTTAGGTGCAATCCGCGACAGCAAAAGAAAATGATCCCATGGGACCGAGCATGGCTAGCGGTTGGGAAGGAAAGATCTCGTGGATGAGATCTTAGATTTCATATTAGGTTAATGGATAGCAATAAACTGTCTATGTGAAATATCTTTGTTTACTTCTTCGCACTATATATATCTTGTTGCTTGCTAGCTGTAAAGTAAGAGGGGTAGTTGGGTTGGATTATTCTACTGGGTGATTTATCACTCACGGATACGTCTGTATCCTGGTAAATTGATTGCTTCGGCGATCAATTTGCCAGAGGGCGCATGATTCAATGGAGGGGATTCAACAATGGTGCAGTTCGACACGGAAAGAATATCAGGAATGGAGATCAAGTATGCTTGAAATCCGTATTAAGTCTAGAGTCGGCTCTAAAGTTAATGTATTTTGAATCAGTAAATCTATCTTGAGATTGTAATAGCAAAACCTTTATTTTGGAAAATTATGTTTATTTAGCAAATTTTCGTAAGAAATTATTTTATATTGCTTCCGAGAAATCGGGGCGTTACATAGGTATCGAATTGAACTGATTTTTTTGTAGAGGCCTTTGAAAAAGTTTCTAAATTTAATGAGCAATTTAAATTATTTATGACTTCCGGAGTTGGCCCCGGAATGTGATATGTGCATAATCACCGTGCACAAAATCTGTGCAATTAGCCGCTCTCAAAAAGTTTCACTAGTTGTTGAAAAGAACACACAGTACTCTACATAGGGTTATTTTTGTAAATTGCATAAAAGCATTAACTTTGTCAGAGGTGATGGACGTTGCATTGGAAAAATTGGAAAAAGGTAATACACCACAGTGAATGGCGGTTGTTAGCTTTTGCCTTATTTTAATCCTTCAAATAGATTGATGAAATGTCAAGTTTCCTCATTATTAAACGTGACATATTATTTTTCAGAAACGTGATTATAAACAGAGGACTTCAACAACTCCTCCTCCTCCTCCTCCTCCTCCATCTTCTCCTCTGAATTGAACAAAGAATGGATATCTCAGGCACCAAATTATCCTACCCAGAAATTGCTGGAGACCATTTTGACAGGGCAAAAGAGGTGCAGGCTTTTGAAGATTCGAAAGCCGGAGTCAAAGGGCTAATTGATGCCGGAGTGGTAAAAGTCCCAACGATATTCATTCGCCCGCAGGATGAACTGTCTGAAGATTTGAAAAGTCCACCGATAGAGATGCCAGTGCCGGTCATTGATCTTGGGAACATTGGAGAACGTTATAGTCGGGAAAGAGTTGTGAACAAAGTCCGGTGTGCGTCGGAGGAGTGGGGATTCTTTCAAGTCGTCAACCACGGAATCCCGTTGAATGTGCTGGAGGAAATGATTGATGGAATAAGAATGTTTCACGAGGAAGATCCGGAGGTAAAGAGAGCGTTGTATTCGCGGGATCGGACGAAAAAAGTGAGATTTGAGAGTAACCGTAATTTGTACAAGTCAAAATATTTGATTTGGCAGGACACCTTGAACATCTCTATGCTTGTTTCTGACCATCTTGACCCTGATGAAATTCCCAAAACCTGTAGGTATGTTGTTTCAGTCTTACTCCTTTTGAACGGCAAACTTTTCTGAATTAATCCTTGGAATTGTTACAAAGATTAAAAGGACATTCTTCCTCCTTTAATCGTGTTTTATCTTTATAATTAGTTGACGTGGTTTTTTTTTTTTTTGCTGCTACTATTAGTTGACGTCTTGAAAAGCCCTTAGGTATCTCCTTATTGAAAATTCCTGTGGTTAGCACAGGGGCAGTTACTTGATAATCAAAGACTTCGGGAGGTCTCTAACTGGGGTTTCACTCCCCTCCGTGTGTTATATCTTTTTGCGTAGGATCAGTCTAGACGGGATTTTTCCTGTCTTTTAGTTGGATCCCCTACTAATAGACTGTACGTAGAAATAGGTTCTCTGAAATACACTTAAGGGCCGCATAATGCACTGAATAGTTTGGTTGATATGGTCAGCTTACCAGCCACTGTTGTCACTTTCGAATCAGGTGAATTATCTCCAAAAATTCGTAGGTTATCTGATCAATTGCATAATTCATCAGACGTCTAAGTTATTTAAGCCGGGACAAAGTCCCGTTTGGACTGACCCGACGCATGAATAGATAGCGAACGAGTGTGAGTCAAACCCACGCCAAAGGCTTCATGAGGCCTCAGGTTGTCATTTGACTACCACTTCTTCTTTCCTTTTACCATACAAAACTTCAAAGGATACCATTATGATCTGCCATTACTTTAAACCAACCATTTGGTGTTTGGCATATCAAAATTTGTATCGAGAACAATTTTCACCTCAATCGATCTAAATTTTATTATAGGACAATCAATTCCAGTGCTGCACGGTCTTACATAGTCATGTTCGCAGGGCTTCAACAATTGAGTATATCAAGCACGTTACCTACCTGGGACATACTCTATTTGAGTTGTTATCAGAGGCTCTTGGCCTTGCACTTGACCACTTAGCCGCCCTCGAGTGTGCTAGAGGCCGCACTTTCTTCTGCCATTATTATCCAGCATGCCCAGAGCCAGAGCTGACTTTAGGAACTGGCAAGCACTCAGATCCTGCCTTCATCACTGTACTCCTACAAGACCAACTTGGAGGCCTCCAAGTCATGCATAAAAATAGATGGGTTAATGTTAAACCGATTCCCGGAGGTTTGGTAGTTAACATTGGGGATCTTCTCCAGGTTTGTCCTATTAATTACTATAACTCATCAAGTACAATGAGATTCAGTCATTTTTCTGATTCCGTCGTTATTTTGACTCAGATCATATCTAATGACAAGTTCAAGAGCGTTGATCATAGAGTGTTGGCAAACCATGTTGGACCGAGAATTTCTGTGGCAAACATTTTCACTGGGGTTTTTGTTCCTCCAAGGGTCTACGGCCCTATAAAAGAACTGATATCAGAAGAAAATCCTCCTATATACAGGGATTTTACGGTAAGCGATTACATTGGAAGTATCTTTTCGAGGCCACTTGACAAGCCTGGGCTTGACTATTTGAAGAAATAACCCCAGTCGGGATTACAGGGATTGTTTTTCCACACACCACATCATGTGGTATATGAATAATGTTTCTGTACGGTTGTATTGTGGTAACCTATGAATTGTTTCTTTCTACTACAAATTTGTAATTCAAATTATATAGCTGTCTTCTTGTTTTCTGGTACTTTATACGGAAATAAAACTACCAATGCATGCATTCTATTGGTTTTCTAAACGACTATGTAAAGTGTTCTTCATATGGCCTGCTATTCAGACTGCTATTCAGATGACATCCCTAGATCATAGCTGGTACTGGACAATGACAAACTCGTATAGCGATGGTACTATATTACCGTACCGAATTCAGCTTCTTCTTCAACGTATAAACACGGGTTCCCTGATATTACTGCAAAATTACATCGCCGAAGTTGCAAGTTTACAATTGTGAATCATCAAACTCGGATTCGCTTCCTGCTAGGCTGCTCCTGCCAATGAAACCATGAATACATACAGTTGCCTTGTTAGTTAGAAAAAAATATGTATACAATAATATGAATGCAATAAAATCGGAACTCAAAACTTGGAAATCGATGAAAACAAATTGGTGATCAAGGTGAGTATGACACTCTGTACTTAAGACTGATTTGTCTCCGCTACAGTGCTTACGATTTTCATGGACGTCTTATCTCCCGGCACTACTTGATCGAACGCCCCACAGAAGCAGCACTAAATTGGTGGGTCTGTTGGAATCAGCTTGGATTGGGGGATTCAAGATTCTATTTTTGTGTAGAGGTTTATTTTCCTTGTTTGTAGACAGTTTTGTAGTGGATTAGTTTTGCAGGAAAAATTCAAAATATCCCCAAACTTTACATTCAATGTAAATTAGACTCCCAAACTTTCAAAAAAATCAATTTGACTTCCAAAGTTATCTTCCGTTATTCAAATAGACCCTTTCCGTCAAATTCAGTTAAATTGCTAATAGAGAAAACCCAATAGTTCAAGCTTGTACCCAAGAAAAACAGGAAAACCCAATAGTTCTCTAACTTCAAGACCCATATCCTTGATCAAGTAATCCATCTTCTCTTCCAACAATTCATGATTGTATTGCAGTACCTGGGGATGCTTCTTACTCATGATCAAAATGTCATTGCAAGTTAGCCCATAATTCAAATACAGTGCAATCACCTGCTGAAAATTCTTGCAGCTGATTCTTGTTATTTCAAATCCTTTGTTCTGTTTTTATACCTAATATTCACCAAAAATACCAACTTATAAGCAAGGTTCTTTTCAAAGGAAAGGATCAGAGAGAGAGAGAGAGAGAGAGAGAGAGAGAGAGAGAGAGAGAGAGAGAGAGAGAGAGAGAGAGAGAGAGAGAGAGAGAGAGAGAGAGAGAGAGAGAGAGAGAGAGAGAGAGGTCTTAGTGCTAGAAACTTTATCCTTCCCTATCCATTTCAGTAATAGCATGCACAAATTGTACACAAAAATGCTACAAGCACAACAACTCCCGCACAACAACTCGCACAACCGCTGACGTCATGATGACGTCAGCATAAAACGACGTCGTTTTGATTATTAAAAAAAAAAAAAGGGTCGCGTACAGAGAAACCCCTTCCCCCTTTGATGTAGAGGAGTAATAAAGTTAAAAAGAACTGAAACAATATTGATGTAGAGGAGTAATAAAGTCACCTCCGGCTAAAATTCCATTCTACCAGTAAAGTCCTAGATCTAGTAAGACTCAAAATGCGTAATTACAAAAAAAAAAATACACATTTGAAATTTCTGGCAGTCCAGATAAAAAATATAGAGAGAGAGATACCTTCAGTAGTTCTCTTCTTCGTCCTCTTCAGCAAATAATCCCTAAGAAAACGAGCCAGAGAGAGAGAAAGATTCAGCTCAACTCTCAAACAAACCCTAACTCGAACAAAATCAACCCAGAATCAAACTTGTGGTAGGTGTAACAACGTTGGAGTTCTCAGAAATTGGTGGTGGTGGTCGCCGGTGGTCGTGGGAAGAGTACCGTGGTCGTCAGTGGTGGGAGTCCCTTTGAATGTTTTGAGCGTCAAAAATGGAGGGAACGAAAGGGGGAAGGGAAAAGGGGAAAGGGTTTCTCTGTACGCGACCCTTTTTTTTTTTAATAATCAAAACGACGTCGTTTTATGCTGATGTCATCATGACGTCAACGGTTGTGCAAGTTTTTGTGCGGGAGTTGTTGTGCTTGTAGCATTTTTGAATTGTACATCAATAGAATGACAAGGAAATACTACAGTCCATCAAAACTAAAAGCAAAATGAACAGTTGTAAAGTCACCGGACTGAGCAACTTCAGACGCTTTAGAAATGTAATCGACACGACCTTCGATGACAGAAGCAACACGACTTAAATGTTACTGCAACCCCACCACTGGATCAATCAACAAGACTAGAATTACGGATGGATCTATCAACAAGACTAGAATTAGCTATAAATGTATTATGGATGGATCTATCCTTCAAATTTGAGAATTACTTCTGACATGATGCATTCTTCATTTAGCTCTCAGAGAACTAGAATGCGAAAATACACAATGCAACAAGCAGAGGCTCCCAAATTATGAAGCACGGATACTTCGAAATTAGTCACGTATATGTATTGGATATTTTTTGGATACGGATACGCATCCGATACGTATCGGATATGGCAAATAGATATCCTGTAATTAAATTAAATGCTTTTATTTTCAGATACGATTCGGATACGCGAGCGATACGGCCAGATACGTTTCGGGATACAGCGGGGTCAAAAATATTTTTTTTTTAAAATTTTAGTAGAAAAAATAGAACTATAAGGAGTACTCCTATAAAATACGGAGTACTAGTCTGTTGGCAGACCAGACAGACATACTCGACATCCAAGCCCTAGAATCTAGATCGATTCCTTCTCTCCCTCTCGATTCCTTCTCCATGCCCTCGATCGATTGAAGGCAGGTACTCTCTCTCTCTCTCTCTCTCTCTCTCTCTCTCTCCTGAGTCCTGATCGTACTCTTTGTCTCTCTCTCTCCTGATCGTACTCTCTCTTCCTCCCCCTCTCTCTCGATTAGTCTGGAATCTGGATAGTCCCTCTTTTTTACTCTCTGAATGTGTAGATAACTTGCTGAATTTGTTCATTTTTTGTACAAAATTGTCATTTTTAGGATGAGCAGTTCTGGAACCGGAAGTTTAGGTTCTACAGGCGGTAGTAGCAATCCCACGAACACGAATGAAGAAGAAGCTCCTCTTTGGGCTTATGTTACTAGGGTAGAAAAATTGGGAGGTGGAGGTGAAAACACAAATTTTAAATGCCACTTTTGCCAAGCTCCCCGTGGATCAATTTCTGTATTAACCCTTCTCTGCAACAAACAGTAATGTGTTGCGCAGAACAAGTTACCACAAGAAAGAGGAAAGACCTCAACCTATGAGAAGAGTGCCTTCCAGGAAATTTGTTTCCTAGTACATGTCTGATGTAACAAGTACAGAGATTGTTGCCCAAGTAAAGTTGACTTTGATTCTAGTATTATTAATCCCTGAAATTCATTGATGAATTGCCAAGTTACACTTTTTTATTATTATAACATTGAAGTTATAATATTGAGAATCTTTGATGATAAGTGTTGTGGACTTCAACTAATCCTCCTCCATCTTCTCCTCTTGAGTAGAACAAAGAATGGATATCTCAGGCACCGAATTATCCTTTCCGGAGGGTGGTGGAGACCATTTTGATAGGGTAAAAGAGGTGAAGGCTTTTGATGATTCGAAAGCCGGTGTCAAAGGGCTAATTGATGCCGGTGTGGTAAAAGTCCCAAAGATATTCATTCGCCCACCAGATGAGCTCTCTGAGGATTTGAAAAGTCCACCGGTAGAGTTACAAGTGCCGGTCATTGATCTCGGCAACATTCGAGAAGGTTACAGTCGGGAAAGAGTCGTGAACGAAGTCCGGTGTGCGTCAGAGGAGTGGGGATTCTTTCAAGTTGTCAACCACGGAATCCCGTTGGACGTGTTGGAGGAAATGATTGATGGAATACGAATGTTTCATGAGGAAGATCCGGAGGTAAAGAGAGCATTGTATTCACTTGATCACGTGAAAAGAGTGAGATTCTATAGTAACCGTGATTCGTACCAGTCAAAACATGTGTTTTGGAGGGACACCTTGAACATCTCTATGCTTATTTCTGACCATCTTGACCCTGATGAAATTCCCAAAACCTGTAGGTACGTGGTTTTAGTCTTCCTCCTTTAATCGTGTTTTATCTTTATAATTAGGTTACAATGTCTTGAAAAGCCCTTAAGTATCTCCTTATTGAAAACTAGAGTGGTTGGCGCGGGGGGCAGTTACTTGGTAATCAAATACTTCGGGAAGCCCCACCGCGTGTTATATATTCTTGCGTAGGATCAGTCTAGACGGATTTTTCTCCGGCTTTAATTGGATCCTCCGGTTATAGACGGTAGAAATTGGTCCTCCAAGCTGGTCGGATATTTAATGCGAGATATCTAAGTTATCCAATGAAAAAAGGTTTTCCCTCTTTGCTGTTTCGATGTATTATGCGAGATAAGAAAGCCTGGCCTCTTCTTATTTCCTTTTTTTATTGAAACTCTGGTCACTAATTAATCCAGGTGATTAGAGGGGAGCGCAATTAAATTTTAGGGAGAAACACACCCTAATTCCTCTGTTTACTGACGGAGAGCCCAATTAAGCTGGGACAAAGTCTCATTTGGACTGACCCGATGCAGGAATAGATGTCAAACGAGTGTCAGTCGAACCCCACACCAAAGGCTTCACGAGGCCTCGTCTTGTCATTTGACTCTCACTTCCTTCCTTTTTCCATACAAAAGTGCAAAAGATACTTCTATGATCTGCCATTACTTTAAGGGAATAACTTATTACGGAGCCACGCAATCTATGTTACACGGACTCGGGTTCGAGTATCGGGTGCGGGTGCAAGTGCAAGGCCAAGCGTCGGACCTTCCTAAACTTAAATCTTAGGATACGTGGATATGTGTCTCCAACTTGGGTACGGGTACGGGACACGTCTTGAACTCTTGTTTGTATTATATATTGCATAATTTTCTAAGATTATGTACCGTAAACATACCGTAAACTATGTTTACAAATGTATTTAAACAAGAAAGGGTTAAGAAAATTATGTTTTTGCTATTTCCTATTTATGTGAAATACTCAGAAATATCGTTTTTCTAGCTAATTTGATATTCTTTTTCTGTAAGTATCTTAACAATTAGAGGATCCGAGTGTCCAAAAGGATATGGGTGTCGGATACATTGACACAGGTACTTGAGGCAAAATGAAGGATCCATGTAACATAGCGTGCAATCATAGCCGTCCGTTTCGGCAATTAATGGTTGAGATATATGTTTTTAAACTTTGACCGGTAATAAATATTTCTGACCGGTAATAGTTGTATTTAATCCGGACCGTCCGAAACACTTTTGGACATGTGAAATTGAGGTCCGTAAAACTTATTCACGTCTCCTCCGTGAATAAGTTTTTCTCTTACTTTGAACCATCCATCTAATTCGATGTCATTACAAACGTAAGCCAACCATTTGGATGTTTGGCATATCGAAATCTAAACTCAAAACCAATTTTCACCTCAATTGATCTGATTTGATCAGAGGACAAGCAATTCCAGTTCTGCTAGCTCTTACATAGTTACCTTCGCAGGGCTTCATCGATCGAGTATATCGAGCACGTTACCGACCTGGGGCGTACTCTATTTGAGTTGTTATCAGAGGCTCTTGGCCTAACACTTGATCATTTACCCGCCCTCGAATGTGCTAGAGGCCGCACCTTTCTTTGCCATTACTATCCAGCATGCCCCGAGCCAGAGCTGACTTTAGGAAGCGGCAAGCACTCGGATCCTACCTTCATCACTGTGCTCCTACAAGACCAACTTGGAGGCCTCCAAGTCATGCATAAAAATCAATGGGTTAATGTTAAACCGATTCCCGGAGCTTTGGTAGTTAACATTGGGGATCTTCTCCAGGTTTGTCGTATTAAATATCGATCATTGAGTATAATGCAATCCGGTCATTTTTCTGATTTCGTCCTTGTTTTGACTTATTAGATCATATCTAATGACAAGTTCAAGAGTGTTGATCATAGAGTGTTGGCAAACTGTGTTGGACCGAGAGTTTCCGTGGCAGGCTTTTTCACCGGTGTTTTTGTTCCTCCAAAGGTCTATGGCCCTATAAAAGAACTGATATCAGAAGAAAATCCTCCTATATACCGGGATTTTACGGTAAGCGATTACATTAGAGGTTTTCTTTCGAGGCCGCTTGACAAGCCTGGGCTCGACTATTTGAAGAAATAACGCTGGTAGGAATTACAGGGATGCATTTCTGCACACCGCGTCATGCAGTAATATGAATAACGTTTGCGTACGACAGTATTTTGATGACCTATGAATTATGAATTGTTTCTTTCTGCATTGTAATTTCAAATTATATCCGCCGTCTTCTGGTTTTCTGGTACTTCATATGGAAAATAAAACTAACAATGCATGCAAATGTTTGATTGGTTTTCTAAACAACTGCGTAAAATGTTGTTGTTACGGCTATTGAGATGACATCCCGTGATCATAGCTCCTTTTGGTACTGGACATCGACAAACTTGTACAGCGACGGTACTTTATGATTGTACCGAATTCAGCTTCTTCTTCAACATATAAACTCATCTGTGAAGCTATATTGTGTTGTCCTGTTAAACTTTTTCCCTTTCATATGAATAAATTCAATATCGGGTTTTGTTTTGTGTTTGTAGCAGGTATCTATCGAATAATATTGTACTCTTTTTCCTTCATCGAAGAATTTTTTTTTTCCGCTAGGTTTTCGTTGACAAGGTTTTGAGAAGAGATATATGTTTTGGTGATTTTAAACGCTTTCCATTTTGTTCAATAAAGTGTGAATCAAAACTACTGATTTTGTACATTTTGATTACTGAGAAGGAGAGAAAGATAGAAGAGAGAAATCCAGAAAGAAAGTAATGAGAATATGATTCCTCTCGTCAAAACGGGAAAAAAAATGATGTAAATTTTTTTTACCCGAATCTTGTAAAGATTAAGAGAGAACAACCGAAAAGATCGTGCAAAAAATGTTCACAAAAATTTAGACCAAAGAGCATCCCATTTTAAGACCCAAATTCAAAATTTGGATAAAAACCACAAAAATCCCTCTCCAATCCTTTACCTAAATAAAAAATTGGCCTAAGGTCCACTATAGCATGTTTCTAACCCACTAGGTCCACTGATCAAGTTTCTAACCCACTAGGTCCACTAATATGTATTTGATAAGGCATAAAGTCCACTACATTTAAAAAGGAAAATAGTGCCTGACAAAATTACCCTTTCCATTCAAATCCCATAAGTTTAGCCCATTATCCGTTCTACGTTTCAAATCCCAGCAGTTACGATGGAATAGAGTGACAGAAGATTCTCCTTTTCTGATACACTGTATATAACGTTATATACTCGTTCATCAGTTCACATTTAACGTGAAATACTTACATGAAGATTCTCTTTTTCTGATACACTGTATATAACGTTATATACTCGTTCATCAGTTCACATTTAACGTGAAATACTTACATGAAGATTCTCCTTTTCTGATACACTGTATATAACGTTATATACTCGTTCATCAATTCACATTTAACGTGAAATACTTACATTTTACGTTATATACTCATTCATCAGCTCGCATTTAACGTTATATACTCATTCACTCATGACAGAAGACCACATATAACGATATTAAGGATGCAAACCTAAAATGATTTTAGTTGTTTAGGTTTAACCTTATATAATGTCAATATAACGTCTTGTACATATATAACGTTATATACTTTATTGAATTGGTCCGCGCAGCGGCCTCATTGACTCGCTTCTGATAACCGTATATGTATGAGCTTCTGAAATCTTTTTTATTACAATGCAAGAACATATAAATAATCTTATATATGTTTTACAATGCTAAAACAAACAAATAACCTTATATGTGTTTCAATTACTTTGCCACATAAATAAATACAAACAAAAAAACGTAATACGTGTGACAAAAAATAAACATATAACCTTATAAAGTTATACATGAGATTCTGTCCTTTCTAACTCAAAAAAAAAAGAAAAAGAGAAGATCTCGTAACTTCTTTCCCTTCGTCGCCGTCGCCTTCTTCACAAGTAACTTAATACTCTTGACCCCTTGAACAACTGCACAAATAATAACAAGTCATATACGATGAGAAACATAAACTGCTCAGAGCAGGGTCTCAGAGTTTGATATAACCATATCTATTCGCAATCAAAACCCTAAATTAACTTAGCCAAACCATTCATATAACTATATATATGAAGAGAAACATACCTAGTGTTTCGATTGCAATGTAGGATCTGACGAAGGCGATGGAGAAACGAAGGCGAAGAACGTCGACGGCTTCCGACTGAAGCGAGGGCGAATCAAAGGCAACGGAGACGAACGTGGGTGAACGGAGACGTACGTGGGAGAAGGCCGACGACGAAGAAGGGCTGACGCCGAAGAAGCCCGACGAGGACGAAGATTGACAACGAAGAAGGGCTGACCCCGAAGAAGGGAGAAGGCTGACGATAAAAAAGGGCTGACGACGAAGATCTCCGACGAGAACGTGGGAGAAGGCGACGACAATCTAGTGTTTTGTCTGAGTTTTTTTCGTCTGGAAAAGGGGGGGAGGGGTGATGGGTTTTATAATGGGGATGTTCTGTTTGAATGGAGGAAAAAGGGGAACTGAATGGAGGAAAAAAAGGAAGGAGGAACTGAATGGAGGAAAAAAAGGAAGGAGGAAAAAACGGAACTGAATGGAGGAAAAAAAGGAAATGGAGGAAAAACGGGACAAAAGATTTTTTGGAAGCAGGGGTATATTAGACTAATCAGGGTTATTATATCTTTACTAATAGATTAGTGGACTTAGGGGGTTATAGAATTTAGAAGTGGACTTAGTGGGTTTGGAAAGTGGTATAGTGGACCTGGGAAAAATATCCTTTCCCATTTTGGGTTATACCCACCCATATTTTCTCCCAAATTTGGGATAACTTTCGCTTTGACCCATTTTTTTTTTTTTTTTGAGAGAGAGAGAGAGAGAGCCGGAGCTTTTGTATTTCGCCGAAGTCGCTGAGTTGCCGACTGTTGAAGCTTTCTTCAATGGATTTCTCGTCTAATCTTTGCATTGCCAGAGTTGTGTTCGTCGGAGATTTATGCTGCCGGATCTTTGTTCGTCGAAGCTTTGTGTTGCTTGAAGCTGGGCGCCGATCGTTGTTGGAGGTGCAGACGAAGAAGAAGATGTAGATAGAGAAAGTGGTGGTTTTAATTGTGAGCAGACGAAGAAGGTGGCGACGTGATCTGTTTTAATTGGCTCTATTTGCCATTCTGCCATTAAGAATTAAAAATATATATACTTGGGTAAAATTTGGGTTTGATGTGCCTACCCACAATGAATTTTTACCCAAAATTTGACTTAAATTTGGAAAAAAAGAGAGGTGAAAGCTGGGATGCTCTGAATCCACCAAACTAGCTTATTTCTTACTACTCCCTCCGTCCCTTTTTAAGTGTCCCGCTTCGTAACTCCAACTTATTAAGAAAGAAAATATTATCATTACACCTTTCACATTAACTTTTACCTCCATTTTTCCTACTTATCCTCTATGGAGATATTATCATTACACTTTTACTCACTAACTTTTTAAAATAGAATATACTTTTATGGGCAAAATGGAAAATGTACTAACTTTTATCCACTAACTTTACAAAATGGACACTTATTAAGGGACAATCCAAAATAAAATACTGGACTATAAAAAGGGACGGAGGGAGTACTATTGTAGGCAAATAGAAAAAATAAGGAAGTGAATCAAAGGGGTGTTTAATTGCACCTATGTCATCCCTTGACTTCTTAGCCCAATCGACTACATGCATCTTAACTATATGCATATTAGAACATATTATCGCAACCTAGACATGTTCCAAAAGCATATCAAATATTATCCGACTAACATGATTTTCTGGCGCGATTGGTGTTCTCAATGGTGCCCAAGTTTTTAAGCGAGACTGAAAAGAACCCCCGGTCCAGCTTCTAAAAGGACGGAAGAGGATCGCTGCTTACTCCGCAACCTAACCTCTTAGAAAGGCTTGCACCCGAGCATAGGGCTAGGTCGTTGACAGCATATATACCGGAAGACCGGATCGTTCCCACAGAGAAATCTTCTTCAGCGAACTTGGAATAGATGTAAAGTAAGGTGTTTCGGCGTTCAAGCGGCCAACTTTTGGTGATTGATTCGAAAGATGGAATTAAACTTGGAAGTTAACTAGATTAAAGTGGTCGAGTCAAAAGGATCGATTTACCCATGACTTAGCCATTAAATGGTTTCTTCATCTAACTCATGTATGGACCGAAACCGTCCGGATTCCACTAGAAGAATTAAAAGCTGAAGACTACTTGTAACTTAATTCAAAGCTCTAATTCAAATTGAACTCATTTAACGCAAGTGAGAGACGAAAAAGGATCGTTCGCACGCGTAAGATTAATCAAGCACGTAGCATGAGGCGATAGACTTCATTGATCAAAGAAGCCACCGACCTCATGATCAAAGCTAGAGATCATGGGTTTAATTCATTCAAAACCTTGAGATTAAGCTAAAGTTTAAGCGAAACCATTTAAACGACTAATCCATGGAGCAAACCTCACCCCGTGACCAAACCGATTAACTACTCACTCATAGCAAATTGACTAGAAACAAGGCTAGGAAGTGAAAACATGCTTGGCCGATAAAAACGGAAATAAACTTGATTTATATAAGGATCTCAACCGTAGCTACAACATTAACACATGAGAAAACATCAAAACACTTAAACTTACTTGAGTTCTTGGAGATGAAAGCTTGAAAGACTAAGAACACAAAATAGAAATCCTAGAAAGCAAGAAAAGACTAAGGCCTAAAAACTAACTAATGGCCTCCCCCTTCCATAAATGGCATACAAGCCTATTTATAGACCTTACAAAATCAGCCAAAAAGTGGACAAAAAGGCCCCTAAAATATCCCAAAGACATGCCAAAAGTGGAAACTTTCCATAAAAGGAAAGTTGGAATATTCAGCAAAAGGTGCTGGCCGAAGGGCATTGGCATGGATACCTCAAAAATGAGGTATGCATACCAACTCAACTGTCTTGCAATTCGGCATGATGGTATGGATACCTCATTTTTGAGGCATCCATACCTCTGTGAAAAAACTGCAGAACTGGACAGCTTGGTTCACCAAGCCTTGTGGTGACCCGACGGCTCTCTGATGCTTCATTACATGATCAACGGGAGTTGGCGGAGGTATGCCTTGTGGCCTTGGATCCTCGGATGCCCTCGAGGGCCGTCCTCGATGCATTAGGCTTACTTGAAACACTTTGGCACGTTTCTCGCCAACCTTGACCACCGGCCAATCTCCGAGGCTTCTTGTGGCACCATTAGGCTTCGGTGACAATGAAATGAGAACCGGCGGGCAGCTGGACACTTGGTTCATCCCGGAACACTGCTTGGCGTCCAAAACCACCTTCTTGGCACTTTTGACCTGATAAGCTTACAAAAGATACCTTACGAGCAAAAATGCAATAGAAGCTAAATAAACGCAAGATAAAACAACATAAAACGGGACTAGCCGCACCAAATATCTACAAAATTGGGTGCTCATCACACCCCCCAACTTGAACTTTGCTAGTCCCTAGCAAACTAAAACAAAAGGTATTAAACTAAGCTAAACAATCCCCTCGAGATTCAAGATACAAAAATTATGCTCAACTACAACAACTAGGCAAGAGTCTAAAACACCCCTTCAAATCCAATCATATGCAATCCCCGCACAAACATGCCATGAACTAGGATGAAGAAATTATGCCATATTAGAGTAGTCAAGCATGCATGCACCACAACGAGTTTCGACTCCAAAACTCACAAGGATACACTCTTATTCGACTTTTCACACATTGAGAAATGAGATACATCCCATGACAAGTGCTAGCGAGTAAATGCAATAGCCAAAGACAAAAAGCTACGCATGCTATCAAAAAGGCGCTTAGAACGAAAGGAAAGCTAATTATTGACAAGTATGGAAAGACTAGGAATATCACAACTTAAGTAGTAATAGATATCGACCATGCATCAAACGGAGTTAATTAGCGTACTAAAGATCAACGGAGGACTTTATTAGCTAATAACGACCTTGGATACAAAGGGAAAGAGACTACAAAAATGTAGTGGCCATATATTTGCATGGTTCATCTACCCCTTGGCCACTACCGACCCTAAACTACCCAAGGCACGGCCACATAACGGCCAAACACCAAAGAAAGTTACGAAAAAGAAATAACGAAAAACTACTACCACCGACTCTACCACATATAAACAACATTCATATCCGGCTCCTCACGGTATTAAGCATCGAGCTCCCCCTTTCCATCGGACTTTTTCTCATCCGGAATGTATGCAAGCCCGGAGGTCACACCAATCCTCTCGTCAAAGTATTCAACCCTCTTTCGAATATGCTTTTGCTCTTTATAGCATTTCTTTGATTTTTCTTTGAGGAAAAGGGTCATTTGAATTGAGATTTGTATTGAGAGAGATTGAGGGTCCAAGTTTGAAGGCTTTGGAGAGGGAGATGAAAATTTGGGGCTTAAGCTTTCGTAGTGGGAGAGGAGAGATAGAGAATCATATACCAATTCTTCACCTTTTTACATCCCAACCACTTCTATCATATTCACACCACCCCCAAACCATCTTGAATCTTTGAAAACTATTGACACACAACCCTCCAAACAACCGGTTACCTAGGTTTGAACAACGGAAGAGACTCGGACTATGGTTCAAAATAAGGATAAGGAGACTCTTATGTGGTTTAATCAAGCAAAAATGCCTTGAATCATTTCCCTCGTACGCCAACAACTCCAACAAGATGCATGAAAGATATATACACTACTCAAGCATGAACAAAAGATATTATTTACGCAAGTGCGGGAAATGAGAACAAAAAGCATGGGATGCTTAAGAAATGAATCTCTACTCTAGCGATGCACACTACTTGACTTGACTTTTAGGCTCAATTTGTTCATCAATATTCATGTATATGCAAATGACATGGATTAAAACGTATAACCAAATTCGACGGGATACATGACTCTTGCCACTGACACAATTGAGCATAATTAAAGTATCTAACATACGAAAACACTACTAACAAGAGAAGATTGCACAAAAAATTTAAAAATTTAACCATAAGCAGAAAAATGAGACAAGTCTCATGAACATAAATATAACATATATAACCCTCCCCCCAACTTAAACGATGCTATGTCCTCATAGCATGAAAACAATTGAAATGAAATACAAGAGGGGGAGTAAACGTACCTTCCAACCAACTCTTCACGCGATTGAACGAGTCATACTTTTCTTCCCATTTCCCTTGCGTGAGCAAAAGAACGGGTGGCTATACCAGACCATCAAAAGAGAAAAAGAAAATAGAACGAAAAAGAAAGAGTTTATGTACGTTCAACCAAACGCGGGCTCCGAACATTCAACATGCCTGCAAAAACCAATAGTAGGAACATAGCATGCCACCCCACATTCTTCGCCAAGAATTGAATTCGACCATTCCACAAGAAAAGATACTTAGAGTAAAGCATATGCCGAATTTGTTTCAAAAATTGAAGTTCCACCAAGTGTATATGCCAAACCAGATTAAACTTCAAAACAAGAGTCGAATTCTCAAGAGTAGGAGACCTACTCTTGGTCTCATATACATTATCTTGCTCTGCCCACAAGGAGTCCATAAAAGGTTCCTCAATTAATTTGACTCCAATGAAGTCTTGCTTCGCACAAGTAGGAGACCAACAGTTGGTCTCAATCTTTTGGTCTCGCTCTTCTAACAAAGAGTACAAATAATCCACCTCCTCGTCCATTTCCTTAACAGTGAGTAATTTCCCCAATGGGTAGATACCACAAGGAGAGGACACTTGATCTATCGTGCTCACCACAAGAGCCGGTTCCTCACAAATAGGAGACCAACTGTCGGTCTCATCCACGTTCATCTCTTCAGCTATGAGATGTTTTTCCAACGGATCCTCACACAGAGGTAAGGACTCAAAGGGAGAATATTGGAAATTGAGCTCATCATTCCCTCCAAACTCTGAGGAGTTTTCGGATTCCGAATCTGATTCTTCAATAAAGATAGATTTCTCAAGAGGAGAACAATGGATATTTAACTCAGCACCCCATCCAGACTCCGAGGAGCTGTCACAATCTAAACAAATATTTTCAACAAACCTATGTGGTTCAAGTCCCTCTTCCATGGCATTTGAGTTGGAATCTTGAAAATGTTTAACAAAAACCCGAGATTGTAAAGTTTGAGCCAATCGATCAAAGAAATCTAAGGCTTCAGTGGGTTCTTTATCAAACAGTTTCCCATCGCACAACATGTCTATGAAAGCATGACTCTTGTGACAAAGTCCATCATAAAAATAGTTAGCAAGTTGAAAATTTTCATAGCCATGATGTGGGACCGCATTAAGCAAGTCCTTATATCTTCCCCAACATGCATAAAATGACTCATTCTCTCTTTCAACAAAGGTTTGAATTTGTTTCTTGCGAACCCCCGTATAGAAAATGGGAAGGAACTTTTTGTAGAATTCATTTATCAAATCAACCCAAGTTAGCACAGATTGAGGGTTCAAGGAATTGAGCCAAGTTTTGGCATTATCCCTTAAAGAGAGAGAAAAGAATGTCACCCACGCGGACTCTGATTTCACAATGGCACCAAGGGTATCAAGTTTGTCCTTGAAAGCCGCAACATGTTTGTAAGGCTGTTCGTGCTCCATGCCATGGAAGTGGGGCAACAAATTGGAAAATTTCATTTTTATTTTAAATACATTGACGGCAGGAGCAGTGGGAGCAACGATGCAAGAAGATGAAAAAGCATGATCGGGATAAGAGTAGTCCCACATAGTCATGGGGACTATTGCCCCATTTGCTGCCACCATACTATTAGATAGATAAGACATAAAATAAACAGGCTAGAGGGGCTATACCGCCACCTCTTTCAAAACAGCTCCGTGGGGTTATGCCACCACCACGTTATAAACACAATTAAAGAAAAGGCAATTGATATGTACTCTAGCTTCGTTACACCTCAAATTTGATATGAAGATCGGTTAGAGGTATCCGCTAGACTATGTATAAGTTGCAAAAAACAAAAAAAACGGAATACTTACAATGGTTTGTCAAACCTCCAAATAAGCTAAAATAAGAGATCCCCGGCAACAGCGCCAAAATTTGCTTACTCCGCAACCTAACCTCTTAGAAAGGCTTGCACCCGAGCATAGGGCTAGGTCGTTGACAGCATATATACCGGAAGACCGGATCGTTCCCACAGAGAAATCTTCTTCAGCGAACTTGGAATAGATGTAAAGTAAGGTGTTTCGGCGTTCAAGCGGCCAACTTTTGGTGATTGATTCGAAAGATGGAATTAAACTTGGAAGTTAACTAGATTAAAGTGGTCGAGTCAAAAGGATCGATTTACCCATGACTTAGCCATTAAATGGTTTCTTCATCTAACTCATGTATGGACCGAAACCGTCCGGATTCCACTAGAAGAATTAAAAGCTGAAGACTACTTGTAACTTAATTCAAAGCTCTAATTCAAATTGAACTCATTTAACGCAAGTGAGAGACGAAAAAGGATCGTTCGCACGCGTAAGATTAATCAAGCACGTAGCATGAGGCGATAGACTTCATTGATCAAAGAAGCCACCGACCTCATGATCAAAGCTAGAGATCATGGGTTTAATTCATTCAAAACCTTGAGATTAAGCTAAAGTTTAAGCGAAACCATTTAAACGACTAATCCATGGAGCAAACCTCACCCCGTGACCAAACCGATTAACTACTCACTCATAGCAAATTGACTAGAAACAAGGCTAGGAAGTGAAAACATGCTTGGCCGATAAAAACGGAAATAAACTTGATTTATATAAGGATCTCAACCGTAGCTACAACATTAACACATGAGAAAACATCAAAACACTTAAACTTACTTGAGTTCTTGGAGATGAAAGCTTGAAAGACTAAGAACACAAAATAGAAATCCTAGAAAGCAAGAAAAGACTAAGGCCTAAAAACTAACTAATGGCCTCCCCCTTCCATAAATGGCATACAAGCCTATTTATAGACCTTACAAAATCAGCCAAAAAGTGGACAAAAAGGCCCCTAAAATATCCCAAAGACATGCCAAAAGTGGAAACTTTCCATAAAAGGAAAGTTGAAATATTCAGCAAAAGGTGCTGGCCGAAGGGCATTGGCATGGATACCTCAAAAATGAGGTATGCATACCAACTCAACTGTCTTGCAATTCGGCATGATGGTATGGATACCTCATTTTTGAGGCATCCATACCTCTGTGAAAAAACTGCAGAACTGGACAGCTTGGTTCACCAAGCCTTGTGGTGACCCGACGGCTCTCTGATGCTTCATTACATGATCAACGGGAGTTGGCGGAGGTATGCCTTGTGGCCTTGGATCCTCGGATGCCCTCGAGGGCCGTCCTCGATGCATTAGGCTTACTTGAAACACTTTGGCACGTTTCTCGCCAACCTTGACCACCGGCCAATCTCCGAGGCTTCTTGTGGCACCATTAGGCTTCGGTGACAATGAAATGAGAACCGGCGGGCAGCTGGACACTTGGTTCATCCCGGAACACTGCTTGGCGTCCAAAACCACCTTCTTGGCACTTTTGACCTGATAAGCTTACAAAAGATACCTTACGAGCAAAAATGCAATAGAAGCTAAATAAACGCAAGATAAAACAACATAAAACGGGACTAGCCGCACCAAATATCTACAAAATTGGGTGCTCATCAATCGCACTCCAAAAAATCTATATAATATGGAGCAGTGGTTTTTGAATTCTCTATATTTTGGATCATCGAATTTGTACATATTTTTTCTATAGCTGAGATTTATGGGTAGTAAGATTAGAAATATACTTGGAAAATATGAATATTTAGAGGAAAGACGAAAGAAAAACTAAAATTAATGTTTCCTAATCTTATTCCGATTCCTTATTTTCGAATTTTCCTTATTTTTCTAACAGTTATCAGTCAAAAACGATTATTGTGATTACTACTCCCTCCGTCCCTTATTTACAGTCCAGTATTCTATTTTGGGCTGTCCCTTAATAAGTGTCCATTTTGTAAAGTTAGTGGGTAAAAGTTGGTGCATTGTCTATTTTGTCCCTAAAAGTAGATTCCATTTTGAAAAGTTAGTGAGTAAAAGTGTAATGATGATGGGTAAGTAGGAAAAGTGGAGGAAAAAGTTGATGTGAAAAGTATAATGATGATGTCTTTTTAATAAGTTGGAGTTACGAAGCAGGACACTTAAAAAGGGACGGAGGGAGTATGATCTAGGTTTCTCTCTCTCTCTCTCTCTCCCACGCTAATTCCAAAACGAATTCTAATTTTGAATCCAAAACTGCTTTCTCTCACACACATACGTTTAGCTCTCTATCTCTCTCCCTCCTTCCCTCCCCTTCTCTCTCTCTCTCTCTCTATGTATATATATAAATATATGCGGGCCCTGTCATTTTTTTGAAATGTATTCAGATTGCTAAATGTTTAGTTAGTTAAGTGATTGAGGGGAAAAAACTGATTAATTATATATTTGGTTGTTTGATTTATTGCAATATGTTGGTGGCAACAAATGTATTGATTTTGTTACATTTTAATTCTAAGTCATAATTTCATCTTCGCCTTCATCGGGTTAAAAGTTGAAAGCCAACGAAAATATACATGTGCCTGTGTTTTCGCATTGGAATTAATTTTCTTATTTAACTTAATTTCCTATAGTACATTACGCAAGGATGTAGGGTCCATCCATACTTAACAAAAGACAAGTTGTTGCAATGGATGATTACTTTGATCCAATGGTTTAGGCTTATTCTCTGCCTTTCAGTAAAATGCTTGCACTTTTTGCACATATTACACAATTGTTGTGTGAGTTTTTTTTACTCCTAACACCTGTACATTAATTTCTCTGTGATTTTTCAAAAAAAGAAGAGAAGAATACCAAAACTTTCTAAATTCTGTGCTAATTTGAAGAATATATATATAGGGGAGCATTCCGGGGACACAAAAAAGACACTATGGCTAAGATTAGAAGTTCATAAAGAATTAGTATTGGTCGCAAAGAATTACTCTTAGCCGCAAATAATTACTCTTGGCCACGATGAAGTACTCTTGGCGGCAAAAATTTACTCGTCGCCGCAAAGAATTACTCATGGCCGAGAATTACTTTTAGCCGCATCGAATTACACTTGACCGCATTGAATTACACTTGGCCGTATTGAATTACTTTTGGTCACATCGAATTACTCTTGGTCGCGTCGAATTGCACTTGGCCGCGAAGAATTACTCCTGGCTGCGAAGAATTACTCTTAGCCGCACAGAATTGCACTTGGCCGCATTGAATTACTCTTGGTCGTATCAAATTGCTCTTGGCCGCATTCACTTGGCCGGATCGAATTGCTTTATGGTCTCACAATTTTGTGCGGCCAAGTGCAATTTTGTGCGGCTAATTGCAATTTAATGCGGCCAAGAGTAATTCTTCGCATCCAGGAGTAATTTTTCGCGGCCAAGAGTAATTCGTAGCTGCCAGGAGTAATTCGATGAGCCAAGAGTAATTCTTCACGGCCAGGAGTAATATTTTGCGGCCATGAGTAATTGTTCGCAGCCAATAGTAATTCTTCACGTCAGATTTCTTTTCTTTTTAACTAAGAGGTAAGAGAACAAAATTGTTATTCAATACAGCTTGAGTTGTTGGTTTAGATGATTTGGAATTTCATGATCTGTCTGGGATTGAAGATTGTAGGTTTTTTGTTAGAGACTTTTGGGTAGACAGAGTTTCAAACTTTACTCCTTACTTGGTTATATGTAATCTTGAACTATTTTGCTTTTTTATTTTTCTAGGTCAGGTAAGGAAACAAGGGCGATAGGGGTGTCACTTTTGAGTGAATAGACGTTCAAAAAATTGAATTCGAGTTAGAATCCGGTATGATTATACATTTTTAATATCTCTAATGCTATCCCTGAATGCAACTAACGGAATTAAATAGATTTGGTAACATTTGTGTCCAAGAATGGAGTGGCCGAAAAACCAGGAGCATCTGGGGCAAAGAATTCTAAATTCATTGCTGCGAATTCCGAACTGTTGGCGAAACCTCCACAAATGCTGAAATAACACTTCGAGTCACGACTATGTCGCTTTCCTAAAGACAGTATTTGCCACCACCAGATGGTATGCAAAGGGTTACAGCAAATCTGCCTTCAAGATAAATCGAAGCCCGAACTTGAAGTTCTTTCCGTTTGCGTTTGCACTAACGAAACGGACAGAATACTTGCTGTGTTAATTTAAGAACCGAGAACCACTGAACTTTGTTTTCTGCAGCAAAACAGAATGCAGAATGAATGCTAGAAAATATAGAGAGAGATGTGGGAGAATTCGGCACATGTATGTGTGGTTTTTTTTTCCGTCCAGATTTTGTCAAGTAGTGCGCACCCATTGTGAATGGGTACGCACCCGATCTAGTCTGACCGTTGGATTAGATCCTACGGTCTTGATCGATTAGTCACACCCAGTCACACCGAACTGGTGTACTGTTTCATTCACACCCAATCAGATTTGATCCAATCCGTTGGATCGTGACTATTCACGGCCGACGGCTGCGATGGCAACCCACGAACCGGTGCACCCGTTGGCACGAGTTGCACCCGATCGGACCTGTTCCGTGTGACTCACCTGCCACGCGCCTAGCGCTGACGTGCTAAGTGCAAAGTGTGCCGCTAAAGCGCCACAATGTGCACCACAGCCCACGCCACACAGCCCATGCCGCGTGCTCGTGTGGGTGTGTCCTGGTGCTTACCGGCTCCGCCGGTATGGTGCGAAGCACCATAGGGCTGCGCCACACTGGATTATTAGTTATTCACATTAGGAATGTTTCCTAATATATACCACTCCAACATCTCTCAACTATCCAATGTGGGACAAAGCTCACAAAGAGGAAAACAAGCATTCTAAGGAAACAAGGAAATTTTCCAAAACCAAAACGACGACTCTTTTATTTTGAAAATCTCTAACATTTGTTGTGTTAGATTATTTTATGAACTTGGTTAGATGGAGCATGTTTGAAGCTTATTCTTAAAATAAAAATTTCCGAGAAGTAGATTTTGTTGTGAGAAGGAGAATTTTTTAATTCATGGTTATTTGTAATACTCCTCTCGCATGAGGTGAGACCATACGCATATCCGGGACTCACCTCATGTGAGATGACATTAAAAAGAACCGTTGTATCCCAAAAAAACATTCGAAAAAATGGAGTTTGATACTTCATTTAGTGTTTAGAAAGTATTACGGGCAATTACTAGTACTAAAATATGAAATGGCGGATGGAAATAGATATGAATAAAAACTGAAGCAATAGAAAAAGCAAAGTGCAATAATAGAAGGCCTTGGTGCGATGTCGGAAGTGACCACCAAATCTTCAACTTGCTCAGCAAAACGATGATCTATCGTAATTCCAAGGGGTTTGGCCAAGTGATTGTGAGAAAGCAATAAATGCTCATTTTTGAGGTCATGTTAGAACTTGTGGCTCATATGTTAATATGAAAAGACACTAAGAAGTTTTAGAAACAGGCCAGATGTTGGAGCGGAGCGGAGCGACGGCATCTGACCCATCACGAATGATGGAGAACCACGTATATTCTGTGTGTTGATTTCTTTACTGTTTTCTATTCGCATATCGTGTATGTGTGTTTCGATCCTCCAGGTCACAAGTTCCATTTTCACGGAGGGCAAAAATTCTATACCTTGGGGCCACTGGGAGTTATGCCCGGTCGTTACATTCAGGGTCCCGGAATTAGTCGAGGTGCGCCCAAACTGGCCCGAATATCCGGTTATAAATTAAAAAAAACGATGATCTATCCTCTATAAATAGCCCATAATTCCGATTCTAGTGCGGATCCAATGCATAAAGAACAATAAAACTACCAAATTCGGCGTTGACTTATGCAAAATATGGATTGACCATTTTCTACTCTGTCTGAATTTTTGGTCTGCTATTTTTTCCTTATTTTTTGTGTTTCGTAATTTTTATATAGTTTGTTGTCATAATTTTTGGGATTTAATCATTCGTCTCGGTAAGATAAATCAGAAAAGTATAAAAATGCGAACCGAAGTTAAAAATACTCTATAAGATGGCAAAAAAATAAAAAATACCAGAGTTGCGTGGTTCATACCTCCAAAAGAATCCTCCATTGCGATTGAGAAATCATCGGTGTTGAAACAAAACGTTTGGGGATTTTTGTGGGGATTTTTTACTTTGTTTGTCAATGTCCAGTACCAAAAGGAGCTATGATCTAGGAATGTCATCTCAATAGCCGTAACAACAGCATTTTACGCAGTTGTTTAGAAAACCAATCAAACGTTTGCATGCATTGTTAGTTTTATTTTCCATATGGAGTACCAGAAAACCAGAAGACAGCGGATATAATTTGAAATTACAATGTAGAAACAAACAATTCATACTTCATAGGTCATCAAAATACTATCGTACACAAACGTTATTCATATTCTGCATGACGCGGTGTGTGGAAAACGCATCCCTGTAATTCCTACCAGCGTTATTTCTTCAAATAGTCGAGCCCAGGCTTGTCGAGCGGCCTAGAAAGAAAACCTCCAATATAATCGCTTACCGTAAAATCCTCGTATATAGGAGAATTTTCTTCTGATATCAGTTCTTTTATAGGGCCGTAGACCTTTGGAGGAACAACAACACCAGCGAAAAAGCTTGCCACGGAAATTCTCGGTCCAACACGGTTTGCCAACACTCTATGATCAACACTCTTGAATTTGTCATTAGATATGATCTAAGTCAAAAAACAAGGACGAAATCAGAAAAATGACTGATGAATTGCATTATGCTTAATGAGTGATCGATATTTAATAGGACAAACCTGGAGAAGATCCCCGATGTTAACTACCAAACCTCCGGGAATCGGTTTAACATTAACCCATTGATTTTTATGCATGACTTGGAGGCCTCCAAGTTGGTCTTGTAGGAGTACAGTGATGAAGTCAGGATCTGAGTGCTTGCTGGTTCCTAAAGTCAGCTCCGGCTCCGGGCATGCTGGATAATAATTGCAGACGAAGGTGCGGCCTCTAGCACATTCGAGGGCCGGTAAGTGGTCAAGTGTTAGGCCAAGAGCCTCTGATAACAACTCAAATAGAGTTTGTCCCAGGTAGGTAACGTGCTTGATATACTCGATCGACGAAGCCCTGCAAAGGTAACTATGTAAGAGCAGAACTGCAGTTGTTTGTGATCCTCTGATCAAATCAGATCAATTGAGGTGAAAATTGGTTCTGAATTTAAATTTGATATGCCAAAAACATCCAAATGGTTGGTTTACATGGATGGTTTAAAGTAATGGCAGATCATGGAAGTACCCTTTGCACTTTTGTATGGAAAAAGGAAGAGATATAGTCAAATGACAAGCCGAAGCCTTTTGGTGTTGGGTTCGACTCACACTCGTTTGCCATCTATTTCTTCGTTGGGTCAGTCCAAATGAGACTTTGTCCCGGTTTAATTGGGCTCTCTGTTATTAAACAGAGGAATTGCATTCCCCTCTAATCACCTGGAATCTAGATTAATCGGTGACCGTTTCAATAAAAAAGGAAAGAAGAAGAAGAGGCTTTCTTGATAACTTAGATATCTCGGATAACCTTTTCATTGGATAACTTAGATATCTCGCATAAAATATCTGACTATCTCGGAGGACCAATTTCTACCGTCTATTACCGGAGGAGCCAATTAAAGCCGGAGGAAAATCCCTTCTGGACTGATCCTACTCAAGAATGTATAACAAGCGGTTTGGAGTCGAAACCCAGTAAGAGACTTCCCGAAGTATTTGATTACCAAGTAACTGCCCCTGCGCCAAGCACTCCAGTTTTTTTCATTAAGGAGATACCCAAGGGCTTTTCAAGACATGACAACTAATTATAAAGATAAAACACGATTAAAGGAGGAAGACTAAAACCATGTACCTACAGGATTTGGGAATTTCATCAGGGTCAAGATGGTCAGAAACTAGCATAGAGATGTTCAAGGTGTCCCTCCAATTCGCATATGTTGACTTGTACATATCACGGTTGCTGTAGAATCTCACTCTTTTCACCTGATCAAGTGAATACCGATCAAGTGAATACCATGCTGTCTTTACCTCCGGATCTTCTTCGTGAAACATTCTTATTCCATCGATCATTTCCTCCAACACATCCAACGGGATTCCGTGGTTGACAACTTGAAAGAATCCCCACTCCTCCGATGCACAGCGGACTTCATTCACAACTCTTTCCCGACTGTAACGCTCTCGAATGTTGCCGAGATCAATGACCGGCACTTGTAACTCTACCGGTGGACTTTTCAAATCCTCAGAGAGTTCATCTGGTGGGCGAATGAATATCTTTGGGACTTTTACCACACCGGCATCAATTAGCCCTTTGACACCAGCTTTAGAATCATCAAAAGCCTTTACTTCTTTTACCCTATCAAAATGGTCTCCAGCACTCTCCTGAAAGGGTAATTCAGTGCTTGAGATATCCATTCTTTGCTCTACTCAAGACGAGACGATGGAGGAGGATACTTGTAATCAATGATTCTCAATATTATAACTTCAATGTTAATATTATTATATTAAAAAGTAACTTGGCAATTCGTCAATCAATTTCAGGGATTTATAATACTAAAATCAAAGTAACTTGGCAATTCGACAATAAATTTCAGGGATTAATAATACTAAAATCAAAGGGAAGTGATAACGTCAAAACTGTTTTTTTTATGCCAAAACTATTGTGCATAAGAGTCTTGTACATTGCACATGGTACAAGTTTTTTATGCACAACAATTTTGGCATTAACAAAAACAGTTTTGGCATTAGCTTATGCACAACAATTTTGACATTAACACCACCCAAATCAAAGTCAACTTTACTTGGGCAACAAGCTTTGTACATATACATCAGACATGTTGGAAATTGTAAAATATGATGGAAGAAATATTTTATGGAATTGAATTCCTCTATACGATGAGCCTCTATTTTTAGAGGGAGGAGCTCAATTATGGAAGGAAATCATACTAATTATCTATGGTAGAAAATCGTTCTAATTACAATCAAATCACAATCTCAATATCATGATATTTTTTATTATATCTATTTATTCTAATATCTATAATACAAATCACGACGGAGTGGTGACCCACATATTTATCCTCCACCGTTGGATTTGTAACACATTTTTCTGCGTAAATCTTCACCATTTATTCATTTCCATTCTAATACCCCATTAATTAATCGGTTCCTAAACCATGTATAGACTATATATGGCAATAATTGGCACGGGCAAACATTATGTAGACTATATTGGCACGTGCAAATAATTATTAATCGGCACGGGCCAATCACTACCAAGTTTTCTATTCCTATTCCTAAACCATACCATATATTGACAATAATTGCACTTAATTTATGGTAAGAAGACAAATCAATATACGATTTTGTATTTCATTGTTTTACTCTCTCCCTCTCTCCTCCCCCGTCCCTCCCTACTCTGCTTTCGAAACGACAAAATTGAGGTGAGTGTATTTCATTGTTTTCTTTTAGTTTACCCCCAACGTAAGGTTCCATCTTGCTTCCCTTTTTTCAGTTCTTTTTTTTGTATTTCATTCTCTCTCTTTTTTTGCGAATACAATTATTCACATACGGTTTTGTATTTCACATACGTATAGACTTTTGTATTTTAGTTTTATTTTTTTCCTGAGATTCTTATTGTGGCTTTTCAGAGCATACATTGAAGGCTTTATTTTGGGGTGCTTGGCTTTTGTTCGGTTAGATATATATTTTGGAGAGTTTTTGGCTTTTGTTCGGTTTCGTTGGCGAAGTTGACGATAACCAGGCTGGGAAAGATAAACTTTGCCTTGAGAAATAGGAGTATTGGTAGCTTTGTTTAATTGATTTGATCAATTATTTTGTGTTTGTTGCATCTTGAACCACATATATGCAAGTCTTTGTAAAGCATCCTGAGTATGAAAGTTTTTGTAAAGCATGTTGTGTCTGGGTTAGTTAATTGATGATGTTCATTTTCTAAAATGTACGTGGTCAGTTTGCTAGCTAGCCCTTTGCCCTAACATTAGGGAAGAAAGAGAGTTGTAAAACATGGGAAGAAAATGCCTATTAGGTGTTTGACAGAATGCCCTACTAGGTGACCGACAGAAAATGCTTATTTTGCTAGCACTTGAATGTGTTGTATTTTACTGTGGTGTATATATTTTGTGTGTCTGCCATCTCTCTTTCATTTTCAGGTTTGGCATAGTACACACTCTTTGCGCGGGTCTTTATTCTTTTCCAGTATGCATTTTTAAACAATGACTAAATCTGGTGCAGTTGAATGCAAAACACCATCATTGATATTGCAAATTGAAGCCAAATACATAAGTATTTAACAAAGGGAAATGATTTTGCCACTCCCTTTTTTGTTAACGTCACTCCCCTGTAAGTGTATTTTTGCACCAAAAGAGAATGGCGTTAACAAAAAAGGGAATGGCAAAATCAGCAGCCTTAACAAAATTTGGTAATTGAAGATGCATGGAATGAGCACACAAAATTTTAAAACATGGAAGGCAGAAGACGGAGGAATACAAAAAAAAAAGACATCTGCAAGTGAAACCTGATTTAGGTTATTTTCACTTGAAGCCAAAGGGATGATTTGGTTATTATCATTGCCATCTATTTTGATAGCAAACAATTGCATTTATTCTCGGATTTTATTTCGAGAAGGAAGTGTTCAAAGATATCATAAGAGGGCAGGTAGTTTTCAAGTGGGAAAAATTGAACGACAGTTTTTAGTTTTGTGATATTTCTGTGTATGTCCTTAGGATTTAATGAAGATTCAAACTTTTAATTGGGAATTTTTTTTCTTAAGGTGGTCAAATTTGAAAAGACAAAAAGAATGACAGGGCTTCATAAAAAGGAATACACCAAACTAGTTGTCTTTATTTTTTTCTTTTGGGCTTTTCGAAGGACTGGTCAATCCTTTTAATTAATGGATGATGATGTATAAAATCTCCAATCCAGTGGTCATCTTACATATGATTTGAGTCCCAAATCTCAATTGAAGTACTCTTAAAAGAAAAAATCCCAAGTGGCCAAAGCAATTGATAAACCTCAACCGTCACAATAATTAACCTAGCCTAATGTGATATTAACTTATGAATGGGGAATGACTTATGACTTCGTAACTACAATGAAGTTGTATTATAGATTTCACTACTGATAATTGGTTGTTAATTAGGTATTTAGATTTTATGAAACTTTAATTGAGAGTTGCCGGGTTTGATTTTATTTCATCTCCAAACCAAGGGTTTTCTTATCCCATGAACGATGATTTCTACTTTGTTTTGTATTTTTATCATCACTACTATGTTGATTGGGTGTTTATCTAGATTTTCTGAAACTTTAATTTGGAATTGGATTTCGCAGAGTTGGAATCATTGGACAGGAGTTGAGATATTGCATAATTGATTTGCGTGTGCTAATTACTCGAGCCGTGCCTGCTAGATAAAATGGTTTCTGCTTTGTCAATTTTTTAAAAAAGATTCATGTTTGATTTAAGGGAGATGCTTAATTTTTGATTTTTTAGTGTTTGTAGGTAGTTTTTAATGTACAAGTGGCAAAATTACTAAAATACAATAGACATTTATAGTTTTTCTTACATGTGTGTTTTCCGTTGAGTTAATGAACAACGATGCTATTTATTTTATTTTCTATGCATTTATTCCCGGATTTTATTTCGAGAAGGAAGTGTTCAAAGATAAGAGGGCAAGTAGTTTTCAAGTGGGGAAAATTGAACGACGGTTTTTAATTTTGTGATATTTCTGTGTATGCCCTTAGGATTTAATGAAGATTCAAACTTTTAATTGGGAAAAACTTTTCTTAAGGTGGTCAAATTTGAAAAGAAAAAAGAATGACAGGGCTTCATAAAAAGGAATACACCAAACTGGTTGTCTTTATTTTTTTCTTTTGGGCTTTTCGAAGGACTGGTCAATCCTTTTAATTAATGGATGATGATGTATAAAATCTCCAATCCAGTGGTCATCTTACATATGATTTGAGTCCCAAATCTCAATTGACGTACTCTTAAAAGAAAAAATCCCAAGTGACCAAAGCAATTGATAAACCTCAACCGTCACAATAATTAACCTAGCCTAATGATATTAACTTATGAATGGGGAATGACTTATGACTTCGTAACTACAATGAAGTTGTATTATAGATTTCACTACTGATAATTGGTTGTTAATTAGGTGTTTAGATTTTATGAAACTTTAATTGAGAGTTGCCGGGTTTGATTTTATTTCATCTCCAAACCAAGGGTTTTCTTATCCCATGAACGATGATTTCTACTTTGTTTTGTTTTTTTATCATCACTACTATGTTGATTGGGTGTTTATCTAGATTTTCTGAAACTTTAATTTGGAATTGGATTTCGCAGAGTTGGAATCATTGGACAGGAGTTGAGATATTGCATAATTGATTTGCGTGTGCTAATTACTCGAGCCGTGCCTGCTAGATAAAATGGTTTCTGCTTTGTCAATTTTTTAAAAAAGATTCATGTTTGATTTAAGGGAGATGCTTAATTTTTGATTTTTTAGTGTTTGTAGGTAGTTTTTAATGTACAAGTGGCAAGATTACTAAAATACAATAGACATTTATAGTTTTCCTTACCTGTGTGTTTTCCGTTGAGTTAATGAACAACGATGCTATGTATTTTATTTTCTATGCATTTATTCCCGGATTTTATTTCGAGAAGGAAGTGTTCAAAGATAAGAGGGCAAGTAGTTTTCAAGTGGGGAAAATTGAACGACGGTTTTAGTTTTGTGATATTTCTGTGTATGCCCTTAGGATTTAATGAAGATTCGAACTTTTAATTGGAAAAAACTTTTCTTAAGGTGGTCAAATTTGAAAAGACAAAAAGAATGACAGGGCTTCATAAAAAGGAATACACCAAACTGGTTGTCTTTATTTTTTTCTTTTGGGCTTTTCGAAGGACTGGTCAATCCTTTTAATTAATGGATGATGATGTATAAAATCTCCAATCCAGTGGTCATCTTACATATGATTTGAGTCCCAAATCTCAATTGACGTACTCTTAAAAGAAAAAATCCCAAGTGACCAAAGCAATTGATAAACCTCAACCGTCACAATAATTAACCTAGCCTAATGTGATATTAACTTATGAATGGGGAATGACTTATGACTTCGTAACTACAATGAAGTTGTATTATAGATTTCACTACTGATAATTGGTTGTTAATTAGGTGTTTAGATTTTATGAAACTTTAATTGAGAGTTGCCGGGTTTGATTTTATTTCATCTCCAAACCAAGGGTTTTCTTATCCCATGAACGATGATTTCTACTTTGTTTTGTTTTTTTTTTATCATCACTACTATGTTGATTGGGTGTTTATCTAGATTTTCTAAAACTTTAATTTGGAATTGGTTTTCGCAGAGTTGGAATCGTTGGACAGGAGTTGAGATATTGCATAATTGATTTGCGTGTGCTAATTACTCGAGCCGTGCCTGCTAGATAAAATGGTTTCTGCTTTGTCAATTTTTTTAAAAAGATTCATGTTTGATTTAAGGGAGATGCTTAATTTTTGATTTTTTAGTGTTTGTAGGTAGTTTTTAATGTACAAGTGGCAAGATTACTAAAATACAATAGACATTTATAGTTTTCCTTACCTGTGTGTTTTCCGTTGAGTTAATGAACAAAACAATGATGCTATGTATTTTATTTTCTAATATGTGGTCGAGTTGTCTTTTTTCTCCTTATCTTTGGTTGTTGGGTGACTGCTTAATTGATTAATTGATTATTTGGTGGTATTTTTTATTTGTTTCATGAAAGATTATTTTTATCTTAATGAAATACTTCCTCCGTCCCATAATATTTGTCCGGTCCGCAAAACAAGGACGTAAAAATAATATGTTTTTTGCAAGAAAAATTCAAATTTTTTTCAACAATTCATTAGATATTGATGAGTTCTTGTAATTTATGAAAAAAGTTTAAATTTTTTATTGAAAGAAATGCATTATTTTTCAGTCCCCGTTTTGCGGACCGGACAAATATTATGGGACGGAGGGAGTAGTATCAAGACCAGTTTCCCCACGGGGCTACAAGGGAATATTCGGCCTTAGTCCGGTAGGAAAAATCGGTCTTAGTTTAGTTTTTCGAAGAAGTCGGGTTCATTAATGGTAGAGGTGGTTAATAATAGAGAATGGTAGTCATTTAGGTTGCGCTCAGAATCTGTTGCTCCGTGCCTTCAGGCACGAGCAATTTCTAGTCCCCTACAACTCAAGTAGGTCTACCAACTTGAATTTAAAAAAAAAGAAAAAGAAACCATGAGCAGCTAGGAGCCAAGAGAAGCCAAGAAGAAAACTAGGAACAACCAGGAGCCAGGAAGAAAACCAAGAGAAGACATGAGCCAGGATGAAACCAGGAGTAGCCAGTAACCAGGAGCCAAGAGAAGCCAAGAAGAAAACCAAGAAGACAGGAACGACCAGGAGCCAGGAAGAAAAATAGAGAAGTCATGAGCCAGTAAAAGCCAGTAAGCCAAAGTGAGTCAATTACATGTTACTATGAGTGCCCGATAAACGGCGACGAAGGACGCTTGCCGAGAGCAAAATTTTCACATGACCTAGATCTTATGGCTCTGATATCATGTAAAATACTACCTCCATCCCAATTTAAATATGCCCTACGGTTTTTTGTGCATTTTCAAACCCCCCAAAAATATACCTCTACATATTATTATTTTTATTTTCTTACACCAAATTAAAGTGAAAAAATATTATGTAGAAGTATATTTTTTTGGGGTTTGAAAATGCATGAAAAACCGCAGGGGTCATTTAAATTGGGACAAATGGAGTATGAGAGAAGAAATATTTTATTGAATTGAATTTTACTATACAATGAGTCATGCATCTATTTATAGAGGGGAGGGAGCCCAATTATGAAAGAAAATCATACTAATTAACTATGAAAGAAAATCATTCTAATTACAATCAAATCACAAAATCACGATATTCTTATTATATCTATTTATTCTAAAATTTCTTGGAAGGCACTCTTCTCATGGGTTGGGGTCTTTCTACTTTCTTGTAGTAACTTGTTCTGCACAACACATTACTGTTTGTTGCAGAAAAGGATTAATACAAAAATCGATCCACGGGGAGCTTGGCCCAAATGTTATAGCGGACAAGGGGCTCCGACTAGTCACCCGCCTAGGTGTCTAGGTAGGGCTAGGTGGCGACTAGCCGACTGCCTAATCTAGGCGTTAGACCACCGCATAGCGCCTAGTTGGCCTAGGCGGCCGACTTTTAGAACACTGTCATCACCATGTGTGAGTATGTGTCACCTACCAAATATTATGTTCCTGGTTTCAATCTCTTTGATAGCTGTGCTAATTGCACTAACTGTAGAGACCCGTATTAAAACTCAATTATCCGAATAATATATCAACGCGAAATGTGGATTAAATGTGAAATATGTGTTTATGTGATTTGGGGTTAATGTGTTAGGATTGCAAATTGAGGGAGTGCACGTGTGATTTGTGTTTATGCTAGTATAAAAGGGTGTGTGTGTGTGTGTGTGTAAGAGATCAAAATCTCCCATCTCACTCTCTCTCTATCCCTCTCGACGTCTCTCTCTCTCTTGCTCTTTTGAGCTCAAAACCTCACTGCAACACTTAAAGACCCACATATCTCGACCTTCAATCCGTCATCTACGTGTGATTCGAGCCTTGGGTCGCATGGGTTCAAGCTTGAAGTTATTCTTGGTGGATTTTGAAGTTTGGGCGACTAGGGCTTGAATCAATCTCTTTGGGTTTCACTCTCCAAGTTTGAGGTAGGGATTTCTTGCTCACTCTATAGGTTTATGAGTTGATTTTGTGCCTAAAATTGTGCCATGGATTGTTGGGTTTCGTTGTTGTGTTTGCCCTTGTTAGGTTGTATCGATACACTTAAGTTAAATTCGAGACAGTGAATTGGGTATCGATACAACCCAAAACTCTGTATCGATACCAGATCCTTAGGGACAGCTTTGCTCCTGCTGATCCCACTTCGATTGTTTTTACCCCGATCACTTCTAACACCTCTTAAACGTCTTTAAACCATCTATAAACTTGATTACACGTCCTCCAATGACTTATTGATTGTTCCCATTCTCTAGACACTCGTTAAACGTAACCTTAGTATTGTTGTAAGATGTACCGTAAGGTTATTTAGGAATACCATAGGCTATATGAGGCATTGTGGTGAGTATAATTGGTAGACGTGAGCCTGTCTAGTGATCCGAAAGGTAACATAGTAATTCGTGTCCTCATGATTCATCTCGTTGATCTTTCTAAATTCCTTTGGTGCTCGTTCCATGAGATCTAAGTATCGATATACTAGCGGGTAGTATGACGTAGAATTGCTATGAGTTGGTACGTTACGTAGGGTATCGTGATATACATAGGTGAAAGGCATGTATTTACTTATTAGTCAACGTTATGATAAGATTTAATGTTTGAAATGCTTTGAATTGTGATTGATCACTCGACACGTGGGTATAATGAGACTTGGCACAACGGGTATCATCACTCGGTGGTGAGATGACCAGACTTGACACGAACGGGTATCACCATTCGGTAAAACGACCAAAATGGTGAGATGACCGGACTGTAAATGAACAGGTATCACCACTCAGTGAGATGACTGGACCATGCAAATGAACGGGTATCACCATGGACATTCGATGAGATGACCGGACCACGCACGAGACATGCGAAAACAGTGATTGATGATATACATATTAATATGCGATGCAAAATTCCGCGAACTAGAGAATGATGATATATGGATTAATGTGTGATTATCGAGAATGGGATAAATGGTTGATTTTATCAAGATTTTGAAAAGAAATGATTTTGGTTTTGGAAAAAGGATTTTTATTAAAAATCCTCTGGCATTCTTGAGTGAATTAACGGACTCCGGTATTTAGGCACAAATCAACGGATTCCGGTATTCAAACTCGAATCAACAGAGCTTTATGTTTTCCATACTATTTTGTACAAAAAAATGGAAGGTTTGAGATGAACAGACACTGTTGATTGGTTGTAACGTTGAACATGGTTGAGAGCAAGTTGAGTTTTAGTCAAGTTGATTCGAGTTGGTCCGTGCTTCTAGCTTGACGTGTGAACTGTTAGGCATAAATTTATGAAATCTTGATCCTCTTGATTGTAGTATGCTCGTCGATCCGTGGTGAAAGACCCATGTCTTTTTGTAATATTTTGTAGTATTCACTTACTCTGGGTGTATGATTCATCACATTTTCATATATTTGAGTATAGAATTCTCTACTGGGCTAGTGTAGCTCACTCTATTATCATTTCCAGGTACATCTCAAGGCCATTGACATGGAGTGCTTGGAGTGCATGTTTGAATTCATCATTTTGAAAGATAATATGGAAGAATTACTTTGGCATCTCTGTAAAACTCTTTTGGAAGATGTAATTGTAATTTTTGATATAATCTTTTGACTTGGAAATCATGTAATCTCTAAACTTACTTTCTTTTGACTAATCTCTAAGAATTTGGGGCCGAAGAGCCAGTATTGTAAACTTTTAAACTTGATCGTACTCTTGATGGTTTATGGGAAGTCTTTTGGGGTATCGATATGTATATATAATGCGATGGTTTTCCTTTTTGAAATATTATTAATATTATGTTGAAAATCGTGGACGTGAAACACTAACGAAAGTTCTTGTTTTGTTTACCAAAAGGGTTTGTTTTTCTAAGCATTTCGTGTTTAAATATCTCTTCAATTTTTTCTTTCTTTAAACGCTTAGAAAAACAAACCCTTTTGGTATTTATCTCTTCTTTCTTTCTTTCCTTCTCCGTAATCACAATGTACAAAATAATGGTTTTGATTCAGATTTATTTGAACGAAATGGAAAGCATCTAATACAATCACCAAAACATATCTCTTCAAAACATTGTCGGCGAAAACTTAGTGGGAAAAACCTTTGACGAAGGAAAAAAAGTACAATATTATTCAATGGATACTGCCACAAAAAAAAAAGAAAAAAAAGAAAAAAAGAAAAACCGATACTGACTTTATTCATATGAAAGGGAAAAGTGTAACAGGACAACACAATATAGCTAGCTTCACAGATGAACTTTATGTGTTTGCTTCATATCTTGTAGTCGTTGACCCTGGATTTGTCAAGTGCCCTGGAAAAGAACTCTGCAAAATAATCACTCACTAGAAAATCCTTGTACAGGGGAGGATTTTCTACGGATATCAATTCTTCTATTGGCCCGTACGGCTTCGGAGGTGATACGACACCAACGAAAAAGCACGCCACGGAGATTCTCGGCCCGGCAAGGTTGGCCACCACTCTATGATCAACGCTTTTGAACTTGTCGTTCGATATCATCTGAAAATCAAAATAAGGTAATGAATTTGATTTTAAAGCTACTGAATTTAACAAGAGATATATTTACCAGCTAGGAACAAACCTGGAGAAGAACCCCAATGTTAACTACCAAATCTCCGGAAATCGGCTGAACATCAACCCACTGATTTTTGTGCATGACTTGGAGGCCTCCGAGTTGGTTTTGCAGCAGTACAGTGAGGAATGTAGGATCTGAGTGCTTGTCAGCTCCCAAAGTTAGCTCTGGCTCCGGGCATGCTGGATAGTAATGGCAAAGAAGGGTGTGGTCTCTACCACATTCGAGGGCGTTTAAGTGGTCGTGGTTCAGGCCTAGAACCTCCGATAGCAACTCGAACAGAGTATTTCCCAGGTTCGTAACATGCTTCATATACTCCATTGTTGTAGCCCTGCCAATTTTAATGCCATGAATTTGTTACTAGTTGAATTCTAGTTAGTGCAGATTGGGATTGCAACATGGAATTGCGAGAACCCCTAGAATGGTTGTCTCACATCGGGCAAAAACAGGAAGTGGAGGCAATATATTAACCAGTCCGAGCAGCTACTGTATAACTTGAGGTTAGTCTTTTTAGCCATGTGGTTAAGCTAATGGTAAGCAGGTTAGTTGGCGCGGGTCAGTATAAGTGGTATCTCGTTTTTCCAATGCGCACGTTTCGCTCTGGTGTGTGCATATGAGACGAGCATAATTTGTTAGCTAAAGGACTACATACCTGCACACTGGGGGAATCTCATCATGGCCAAGTTGATCTGAAGCAAGATTATAGATGGTCAAGGTGTCCCTCCAACTAGCGGATTTCGACCTGTACAAATCATAATTAGTCTCGAATCTCACCTTTTTCGCCCGATCATACAACGCTTTCTTTATCTCGGAATCCTGGTCGTGAAACATGCACACTCCGTCAATCATTTCATCCAGCACGTTCAGGGGGATGCCGTGGTTGACCACCTGAAAAAATCCCCACTCCTCGGATGCTATCCGGATTTCGTTCACAACTTTCTCGCGCCCTTCACTTCCTTTAATGTCACTGATATCAATAACCGGAATCTGTAAATCAGTACTCTTGCGCCTGGCAAGCTCCTCAGCAATCTCTTCAGGCGATCGGATGAATATCTTAGGGACTTCTGTCACGCCAGAATCTATTAGTCCTTTAACACCGGCTTTCGAATCATCAAAAGCCTTTAGCTCTTCTTCCCTGTTGTAGTTCACCGCAACAGAGGATTCTTGGCAGCCTGAGATGTCCGTTTTTTGATCCATCTATCCCTTGGTTGCTTTTCGGGTTGATATATTTTCTAATTCCAACATCAACATGCATTAGGGTGGATGAGAAAATTAAAGGTGGTACGACCACAAAGAAATTCTATTTCGTAGTTGTGTTACTTCTTAATTAAAACTCCAAAAACATGGTATGAACTGAAATAGTAAATAAATAATGAAGATATGGTGATGAAATAATTTAATTATTTCATAGATATTTTACTTTCAATGGCCATGCATAGCACAGGTTGATATATATATATCAGGGCGGTTTCGGGGACCCTTAAAAAAACCCCCCAAATCTTAATTTCATAGGTCCCGATCAAGATTTAGGGGGGTTTTTTTAGAGGTTTTTTTAAGGGTCCCTGGAACCGGCTCCGTGTATATATATATATATATATATATATATGTATATATGTTGAAACTTCCTTGCACAAGGCTTTCTCAAAAAAAATTACCCAAATTAAATTTTTTTTTAAAAACTCGACTTTGATATTGATTAAGGCTCCATTTGTTTGGACGTAACGTTGTTTGGCTGGAAAAAAGGAGGATAATATTTTCAAGCTAGAACATTTTGCACCAACGGAGTGAAATTGTTTTTCTCTAATTTTGGCCATAAGTCATTTTTGCATTTTACCCCTCAATGGTCCGACATTTCCCAAAACCACGTACGTATTGTTGAAATATTAAACTTAATTATTGTGGGGTAATTATTGTGGGGATGTGATTTAGCCGCCCATGTGTGGGTTGGCTTGAAGGAAAAAATGAGGCTGGCCGAAAAGAAGGAAAGCTTGGCAGCTGTGCAAGTGTGCCGGATGTGAAGTCTCCAAAGGCTGCCCATTTGTATTACGAAAAGTCTATGAGTACATATATTCATTTACATACATCACGTACATACGCATTTTGGATCCGTCTCGGATTCTACAAAAATGATCCGAGCCACTCATTTAGTTCAAAATAGTTTTTTACGGTCTTTGCAAAAAATAAACTCAATCCGATTTCGGTAAAGACGTTTACGAAACATCCAACTTTGCTTTAGAATTCAGGCTTGGATTCTTAGCAAAGTTGGATGTTTCGTAAACGTTTTTACCGATATCAGATTGAGTTAATTTTTTACAGGGACCGTAAACAAACTATATTTTGAACTAAATGAGCGGGTCGGATCCTTTTTTTTAAGACTCGAGACGAGTTCAAAATGCGTATGTACACGACATATGTACATAAGTGTATGTACCTATAGCAGCACTCGGGGAAAAAAGTGAGCAGAGGAGAGACGTGAGAAAGAGGAGTATCTTCGGGGGAACTCCCCACCACTAGGCCTGTCAATGGATCGGATCCGATCCGGATCCGATCCGAAAAATCCGATCCGAATCCGAATCCGATAACAGAAATCCGTAATCCGGTAATCCGAATCCGATTATTACGGATCGGATCGGATCGGATCAGGATTTTTTCGGATCGGATCGGATCGGATCCGAATCCGAACTTCTTCTTTTTTTTAACTTTTTATAAATTTTTAAATTTTTTTAAAAAAAAACAGTAAATTTTTTATTTTGAACAAAAAATGTTTTAGAAGTTGTATTTTTATTTTAAATTTTTTATTTTAATTTTCAATTTTTTTTTTTGGAAAATAAATTTTTTTTGAAAAAAAATTGTATTTTTTAAAAAAATATATATTTTTTTTGTTAAAATTTTTGAAGTAAAAAAATTTTCGGATCGGATTCGGATTTTCGGATCGGATCCGGATTACCACTATCGGATTTGAGTCTTATCGGATTCGGATCGGATCCAAGTCTTATCGGATTCGGATCCGTCGGATTTAGTGAAGTTTCTGATGTGGAGGATCCTTAATAGGCAACCACAGAGCATACGCTTCAATTTCTTTTTAGAAAAAGATTTGAAGTACTTTAGAATACGAAGTTCCCAGAAGAGGGTTTAAGCTAGAATGGAACACATGGCTCTGATTGCTTCGTATATTATTCCCCCATCAAAATGGTGTTGATGAATTTGATGAGGATATTGTAGGATACTGAAAACACACCACTGTATCTGAAACATGACTGCCAATAGGATTAACCAGACCCACCTTACTGTAAATATGCAGGCATCAAAATGGCGGATCGGATTCGGATCCGTCGGATTCGGATCGGATCCGTCGGATTCGGATCGGATCCGTCGGATTCGGATCGGATCCGAATCCGATCCGGCCCGTTGACAGGCCTACCCACCACCAGTGGGAAATAGAGAGAAAAGAGAGTTGTGAGATTGTGAGGTTGAGTTGGGTAATTTGTGTATTCTTCCCCCTGATTTCATAGTAAAATCTGCTGCCCGTGGATGTACCCATTCTTTGGGGAACCACGTAAAATCTGTGTTCTCTTTGTGTTTGAGTGTGTGTGTTCGTAGTCGCTTCCGCTTTCCAACACGTATTCCATTTCTTTGATTCAAATATTTTACTTTGAAACAAAGTAAAATATTTTTCGATGTATAATATTTTCCTTGTAAAATAATTTTGCAAAAAACAAAAGTTGTCATTTTTATTTTTTAGTGTTTGGTTGATTGTTGTTTCACACAAGAGGTTTTCTGGAAAATGACTTACGACCTTTTCAAACGGAAAATATTTTCAACCACATGAAGTATATTTTCCTGTCTTTTGCACAATCAAACACCAAAAAATAAGTAAAACATTTTTTAGGAAAATATTTTATGCCAACAAACAAACGGAGCTTAAATACGACTCTTTACTGACAACATTCATGTCTTGCACAAACTACAAATTTTTATGGCTGCTGATTTTGTCACTCCATTTTTTGTTAACAGCACTCCCCAACAAGTGTATTTTTGGTGCAAAAATACATTTGCAGGGGAGTGCCGTTAACAAAAAATGGAGTGGCAAAATCATTTCCCATTTTTATTAGCAACTCCACTGTCATTAGCAACTCCACTGTCGTTGTCACTGAAAATATGGTTTTGACAAATGACAACCTTCGAGTTGCCACAAAGAATTTTGTCACAAAACTCTTTTTATTTGAAAGAAGATGCTATACATCCGTACGCTTACCTTCCAGCAACAGCACCAGACTAGGTAAATAGACATTTTTATGAATGGGAGATGCTGTCAAGCACCTCGTGTTTGGCAGCAGTGCTGAGCAGTCCATCTGGCCACTCATTCAAGCAACGGTGCCAAGCCACCTATCCAGCCACTCATTTCGGAACAGATGGCTTGTATCTAATCCGAGTGCATAAAAATCTCGACCGTTCGTTGCTTGGATTAAGATCTGAGCTGTCCATTGCCGAGATGAACGGCCGGATGGATCGCTCGGCAACGCTGCTAAGCGGGGTGTAGGTACTTTAGAGAGGAAAACACAAAAAGTTAACTATACCAGCCTCTGTTAAGGTTTTTTTACTTTTCCTTTTGCCACATAAAACTTCGCTACCCGTTTTCACTAACAAAAACAACAAAAAACTTAACGCCTTTTACTATCTCGTTTTCACTAACAAGAAAATTTCAGCATTTTATCATCTCGTTTCCACTAACAAAAAAGTTGTCAACAAAAACTTTTTTTACTATAGTAACTACTCACAAATTCATCAACAATTTATTCACTACCGGAAACAACTTAACATTTCTCAACAACATATTCACTACTATTAGAAACACCTAACAATTTTTCGACCAGAAATATTTTTCTGCCCTAGTTTTCACTAGTGGAAACACCCCCGACCACTAACAAAAAAATATTAAAAACTTAACGCATTATACCATCCCGTTTCCACTAACAAAAAAGTTTTAGCATTTTATCATTTTATTTTCACTAACCAAAAAATTGTCAACAAAACTGTTTTTCCTACAATAACTACTCACAAACCATCAACAACTTATTCACTACCGGAAACAATTTGACATTTCTCAACAATTTATTTACTACTGGAAACACCTAACAACTTCTTAACTACAAATAAAAATCTACAAATTTTTCACTACCGAAAAACACCCTATGTATACCTAAGGATTGTTCACTATATATTGCTTATTTTATTATTTTTTCCCACAATTCTCTCTCTCCTCATGTTCCAGGGTTTTTTTTCTCTCTCTTTGCATTATATTTTTATAATTCCACAAATGTTACTTTACAATATTTTAATCGATATAAAGGATTATAGAGAGTCTGTTCAAAAAAAGGATTATAGAGAGGATTGGTGGGGCATGAAACAAGGGTAGAACCAGGAATTGATTCTGCCATAGGTTAATATAAAAAAAATTTGGTGGACAAAACAGTGTATGTAAAATATGTATATTAGCAACTCTAAGAAAGAAGGCTTGTAATCTATTCCATGCACCACGCATATTGCTAGCATTTATTGTGAATGTCCAGATTGTAACGAGTGAGGACACCGGATATCTATTTTTTAAGAGTTAACGTAGTGGTGTCTTTAATAGCACAATATAAAAAAAATGCTCCCGTAAAAACCCTGGACATCAACAAATCTCAAAAAAACGGTCTGGATTTTTTTTTTGGTTCTTTCATTATAATTTAAAACTAAGGCTCTGTTTGGAACTCAAGGAAAAGAAAGGAAAATTAAAAAAAATTCCCTCCTATTGTTTGGTTGGAAGAGAAAGAGAAAAGAAAATAAAGATTTCAAGTTTAATGAATAGTAAATTTTCCCTCCTATTTTCCTCTCATTTTTCTTCTTTTTTCTTTTCCTTTCCTTTCTTTTCCTTTCTATAGATTCCAAACAGAGCCTAAAAGAGTAAGATTGTAAAAACCAACATTTTATAATTTAAACACACTAACTAGTGTTATCAACTTAATCAGTAAAAATTTACGCACATCAGCCAGTACTCTGCATTTAACAACATAATAGTAGCAAAATCTAAGCACACTAACCAGTGTTATGAATTTAACAACATGCACACCAGCCAAAAAACAAATAAATGGATTTGTGGCTTGGGCTAAACAAATAAATGGGCTAGACTAAAAAAAACTTGGACAAAAATTTTACTTATAATTTTTTTTTTTGATTTTCTAGAATGCACCTGGGCTAGACTAAAAAAAACTTGGACAAAAATTTTGTTGAACCTATAGTGGCTGTAGTTCCGCCCTTGGCGTGAAAGTTAAAAGGAGCGAGCTAGCAACAATACATTTTTGCACTGTTCACTTGTTATTTCGCCTAACCCTTGGTGTACATAGGTTCAACACAGAGCTATTTGGTTTTTTTTTTTTTTTAACCTCTGATGACAGCTACTACTACATTTTTGTGTCATGGGTATAGCTTAGATCGATCCAGTAAACTAACACAGACACACACACAAAAAAACAATTACAAGTTTAATTCAGGACATGATAAAAAAAAAGTTTAATTCAGGACAATAATACTTTATTAATAATGAAACATTTAAAACTATAGGATGTTAGCGGGCGGATCAAGTCAGGGCGTCCGGATTTTTATTTATGTCCAGACTTTTGCTCTAGGCCGTTGGATTGTATTTTCAATGGTCAGATCTGGACTATTGAAAACATAATCCAACGACTTAGATCGTGATCTGGATTTTGACTAAAATCTGGACGTCCTGACTTGATCCTAGATTGCAAGAATATTCTTACTCAGTAGAAGATCTGCCAGACTTATATTTTGCTCAAGGACATTCCGGGAATCCGTGTTGTCTAGCTCCTTGGTAAAAAAAATGAGTGCCTTTTATAGGCAATTCCAGACTTCGAAACAAGGACTTTGTGTGCGAAAATTGAATTAAAAAATAACGCTATTGAAGAGGTCTAAAGCAATAATAATATTGTAATCAAGATTCATGACTTGTTCAAACTTCATGTGAGGTCTGCATATATGTAACATGACTTTTTTTTTTTGTTTATGTAGTAGGCCGAACATCACGATCTGAACGTACATCTTGGAAGATTAGGCCGAAGATGGCGTAGCCGTACTTGAACCGAGGCTCGGCTTGCACTGAGGCTTTGCAGTCGCCCACATTGCACTCACCTTATGACCGGCGCCAAGAGAGAGCCATCAGGTTCGGCCACCTTCAAGACAGGCAGCTCGATCAGTGGATTCTCCCCACGAGACACCCACCAAGTTCAGCCAATCGTGGGGCTCGGCCAGCTGTGATTACACGTGTCTCCCCACGTGCTGAAGCAGTTACGCCAAAGGATAAAGATGAATGCACATGGGGGCACTAGCTCACACCAAAACGGTTACCAGATCTAATTGGTGACGTCAGGACAACGTCACCCGACCTATGCAAGGCACATGCCCGTACTTGGAGAGCAAGTCAAGCAGACTCTATAAATACTGAAGGATCTCAACCCTAAGAGGTACACACTCTTCTACACCAAAACCCTAGTCTCTTGCTTTACTCTCTGCACATTTTCATCCTCTTGCCGGAGGGCCTTGCCGGGCAACCCCGACCAGGTCTTAGTTGTGCGTTCATTGTGCAGGTTAGGGCAAGAAGGCTAGGCAACTCATGAATCAACGGAGGAGGAACTCGGACCAAGAACCACGGGCCACACAGTTTAGTATATTTAAGTACAAAACATAACTTAGTAACATGACTCTATTGCCAAGATGGACAGCCGAATTTGGAGGTGCACTACAACATCCTGAGTCTGCATTACACCGTGTAGTGCAGCAGCACCCCCTACCCCCAATCGGGTGTGAGTATGCATGGGTACAAAGTGAAGAGATTGGGTATGGCAGGAGTACCCTTGGTTCAAATCCGACCCGTACGTGGGCATTGGGTGCTTCGTGTAGAGTCTTAAAACTCATGGGTACGGTCTCCAATAAATTTTCTCAATCTATCTCTCTCTCCACTCATTACTCTAAAAAATCTCCCTTGAAACCCCATATGTGGTGATCAAAATCGGTATGCAGGAAGGTGTGGTGATCAAAATCAATAATGCTAGGGATATATTAATTTGTCACACCCTAACCACACCCCTCTTCCATACGTACATGCGGGTCTCATTAATTCCACGATTAATGCCAGGGATCCACACGCATGTATGTGAGATGAATGTGATTGGGGTGTGACAAATTGATATGTCTATAACATCTCTCAATCAAAATATTAAGAATGAAACAGGCAATTCAATGGTGAGAGGTTGACTTCGGGGTACTGAGGATTAATGCCTAGGTTAAGTCTCGTCGAGAAACTTTTAGGTATATCGGGGATACCAAGCCCCATGGTATCCCCTCCGGTTCGTTTCTTATTTTTCGATCACATTTGAATGCTCGGTTTCATTCATTTTTCGGTTTCATTCATTTTGTAGAGTTCGGCAAGAACTTTAATCATACCAAAAATTGTGTTCTTCGGACTTTATTTGATACATGATCGGGACACGTGAAAATCGCAAAAAAAGCAAAACTGGGTTTTAATTCAGTGTGTTTTTGGACCCAGTTTTGATTTTCTTCAATTTTCACGTGTGCCGATCATGTATCAAATAAAATCCAATGAACACAATTTTTGGTATGATTAAGATTCTCGTCAAACTCTACAAAATGAACGAAATCGATCATCCAAATATGATCGAAAAATGTCTGAAAAATGAGAAATGGATTGGAAGGGATACCATGGGGGTTGGTACCCCGTTATACCTAAAAGTTTCTCAAGTTTCGTGTATTGGTAACGAACCGGTACCGGTTTTATCCAACTGACTTTGTGAGATGGCGTGACTACTGACTTTGATCCAATTTTTTTCGCTTTTAGCACGTAAGCCTCGTTCGTTTGATTCGCAGATTAAAACTTATGGGATTAAGTGATTAACAGTCCTGGGATTGTTAGTCTCTAGACTATTTGTTTTGAATTAATTTCATCTCTAATTCTATTCGATCCCATATTTTTTTGTTTTGTTTTGAACGGCGAATTGTTTTAGGGTTATTTACCGAAATACCCCTCAACGTTTACCCGTTTTTCATGGACACCCTCTCCACGAATTTTCGCTACGGCCAGACCCCCTTATTAAAGTTTTTGTTTGAGGGACCTAACGCCATTGGATAGAATGATTGAAAAGACCATTTTGCCCTCACATATTTCTGCCTCACCAATCACCACTTTCACTCTCTCCCCTCTCCTTTTGGCTGAAATTCAAACCAAACCCATTTCTCCTCCACCTCACCCACCAACACCCACGGACCCGGCGTTCCTGCAGTGAGATGAAAGCACTGCAGTTTGAAGCCCCCCAAAACGACATCGTTTTGGGGGCAACTTGCACTCCACACGCGGACAAGGCAGCGGATGAGGAAAACGTGATGGCGTGGAAAATTATTCAGTGCTTTGGCCTCCCTAAAAAAAGTTGTTCCAAATCCTTACAAGCCCATAAAATGCACTTCACCATCGAAAATCACTCCATTTGCCCTTCTGAGCTTGCCGCCGGCTACTGTAATCCATCCCCGGCGCCACCATTCTCACCCAACCGGACTCTCTCTCTTTCCCACGCCAACATCACTCCTCTACCACAGCTTTATGTGTTCCCAAATTCCCCTCCCCTCCTTTCCTTCTCTCTGTTACAAATCGTCCCTTTGAAAAAAAAATTACCTTGACCACTTAGAAATGTATGCAGTACACTACAAGCTTGCTAAAATAGAATGTTGGGTTTGTTCGCCTTGGGATTCCTAAATCAAATCGAAAATGAAACAGAAAAAACAGAATCAACAGATCAAAAAACCCACTCCCTGGGATTCAGACAAGTCGAAACCGAATAAAAAATACCAAATTGAACGACGACGAGACTTTGGCAACGCAGGTTGGGTGAGGAATGTGGCACCGAGGATGGATTATAGTCACTGGCGGCAAAGCAGAGAAGGGGATATGGATGATTTTTGCCGGTGAAGTGCAGAGGAGAGAAAGGGAGAATATGATTTAAGGGTCATGATTCAATTTGGACAGCCGAAGCACTGAATAATTTTCCACGCCATCACGTTTTCCTCATCCGCTGCCTTGTCTGCGTGTGGAGTGCAAGTTGCCCCCAAAACGACGTCGTTTTGGAGGGCTGCAACCTGCATTGCTTTTATCTCACTGTAGGAACGCCGAGTCCACACCGACGCACCGCAACTACCAACTGCTGACCATGGCTGGCGAGAATTACAGCTCTGACGACCGCACCACGCACCACTCACTCTCTCTCTCTCTCTCTCTCCCCTGAAATCACCCCTGCTGAAAGTCACAGATTAAAAACGAAGTCGAAGATTCGCTTGTTTTTGCATTTTGAAATAGATGTTTGCCCGTGACCCAGAGAGAGGTGGAAATTTGGGACAAATCGAGTCCGAGTGAAACGCAGATAAGCCAAATCCAACTCTAGTGATTGCAGAAGCATATCGTAAGCAAAATGGAGTTGCACTAACCCAGAAGATTGAACAGCCAAAGGATTTGAGTTTATTATGATTACTAGTTGTATCCTTTTTCTGGTGTTTAGCTTTTAATTAATCAAAAGGGAAAAATTCAAAATACCCCCCAACCTTTACACCAAAATTAATTAGACTCCCAACCTTTTAAAAATTTCAATTTTACTCCCAACGTTATCTTCCGTTAATCATAATGCTCCCTTCCGTCCGAATGACTAACAGATTTCGTTAAATACTCCGTTAAATATTGTCCCGATAGAATTTTGATGATCCGAGCCGCTCAATGTGTTCAAAACGTGATTTTAAGGGAACCCGTTAGAAATCAGCAAAAAAAATGACCAGGAAGGGCTTCATCTGAACAGTTTTTTTTATTGAATAGTTCAATAAAAAACTATTCAGATGAATCCCTTTCCGATCATTTTTTTTGTTAATTTCTCACGGGTATCCTTAAAATCACGTTTTGAACACATTGAGCGGCTCGGATCATGGAAATTCGATCGAAAAGGGGAGGTGCAAACCGAAGCAAAATTCAGATGTCCAGACTTGAACAAAATTCGGATCGATATGCACCTCCTCTTTTCCAATCGAATTTCGATGATCCGAACTGTTCAATGTGTTCAAAACTTGATTTTAAGGGTACCCGCGAGAAATCAACAAAAAAAATGATCGGAAATAGCTTCATCTGAACAATTTTTTATTGAATAGTTTAATAAAAAACTGTTCAGATGAAGCCCTTCTCGGTCTTTTTTTTTTGCTGACTTCTCACGGGTATCCTTAAAATCACGTTTTGAACATATTGAACGGCTCAGATCATCGAAACTCGATTGGGACGCTATTTAACGGAGCTTTTAACGAAATCTGTTAGTCATTCGGACGGAAGGGGGCATTTTGATTAACGGAAGATAACGTTGGGAGTAAAATTGAAGTTTTTAAAAGGTTGGAAGTCTAATTAAATTTTGGTGTAAAGGTTGGGAGTATTTTGAAAATTTCCCTAATCAAAAATAGAACTGGTGGCTTATTTAGGAATTTGACGTACGATGCCGCCCAAGTACTTCCTCCGCCGCCGCCGTCGAACGACGCCGAGTCGGCTGCGCTTGTGGCCCTGCTCTCCCTGCTCGACGGCGCTCGATCGGGGAACACGATCCTGTGGTTGGGATTGCCGATGTCGATCTGGATCTCCGGCAGGCGGTGGTGGTGTTGAAAAGAGCTCCTTGTTCACGAAGATTGTGTGGTATATTGCTATCTTGGAGAGAGAGAGATAGAGAGATGAGGGGTGAGTCAATTAGGGGAGCATTGGTGATGTCGGCAATGGGGTTTTGTTGTAGTTTGGGGGGGAGGAGGTCGAAGGCAGTGAGGGCGTTGAGGGAGGGGGAGCGGAGGATGGCGAGGAGGCGGTGGGTGTGGTGGTCGACAACAACGCTGAGGAAGGAGGAGTTGGGGGTAGGGAGGGGTGGTCGCCGAGGGAGGAGGGTGGCAGCGACGGCATCGGAGATGGAGAGTAGGGTGGGGCGGCTATGGTTTACTGGGCTGGGAGAAAGGAAGGATTGAGGGAAGAGAGGAAATATAGTTGAGGGTAATATTGGAACATTTTATTAATTTTGAAATAATTTCAGTAAAAAAATTAACAGAACTTGACGGAACTCTAACAGAAGGGGTGTACGGGACAAAAAAAAAACTTTAATGAGGGGGTCTCGCTGTAGCGAGAATTCGTGGAGGGGGTGTCCGTAAAAAACGGGTAAATGTTGAGGGGCGTCTCGGTAAATAACCCATTGTTTTATTAATCTATAAATTATTATAAAGATTAGCAAGAACAAGGAAAACGACATCATATCCCTAAGCTGCTCGATCCCATGTTTGATTTGCATGGAATTACACAATTACATATGGGATAAGGAACAGTTTTTTTTCTAAAACAAATTTTAAAAAAAGTACGTCATTGAAATTTTAAATAAAGTGTTCGCATGAGATCCCATTGTAGATACTCCCTCTGTTCCTTTTTTAGTGTTCAGTATTTTATTTTGAGTTGTCCCTTAATAAATGTTCATTTTGTAAAGTTAGTGAGTAAAAGTTGGTATCATATTTTTCATTTTGCGCCTAAAATTAGATTTTTTTTTTGAAAAGTTAGTAAATTAAAAGTGAAGTAGAGAAAATGAAGGTAAAAATTAATGTGAAAAGTGTAATAATGATACATGTCTCCTTATTAAATTGGAGTTACAAAGCTGGACAATTAAAAAGGGATGAAAGGAGTAACGGTTTATACTCACTTGATTATTTATTGTCATTGAATTTGAGAGGCCGTATTTGGTGAACATATTTTGCTTTGCAAAATATTCACTTCGCTTGGTTCCCATTTTTTAGAGTAACTTTTTACTCTCTGCACAATTTTTAATAAATCTCTCTCTCTATCTTTCTCCACTCCTTACTACTCATTACATCTATGCCTCCGCTGCGGGTGACTTTGGCCTTTGTCTAGAGCGACCGAGTCGTGAGGCCACGTTGACTCTAATGCCAAACGGGGTTGAAGGAAAAATTCCACCTGCATTTTGGTGGCCTTCACGGACCCGGGGATCCTATAAGGCGGAGTGCCCTATGGGAATTGTAGCAGTGGCGGAGGGAGTGGGGGCACGCGCCCCCACTCAATTTGTTTTAAATTTAAGATTTTAAAATGTATATTATGTATTTGTCTAGTTAATTATATTTCATAAATTTACTTTTAATCTTTCTAAGACATGTCAAATATCATTTCATTCTCAATTTTTTGTTTCACATATTTTAACATTGTCATTACACTGCATGGCAAAATGAGACGTCTAATGTGAAAAATAGCAATCACTTACAAACTGGAACTCTCTAATGCATAATGTCCAAAATTCAAAAATGCCTAAACCATGGACTATACGTTTTATACTTTAGCAATTATTAACAATGGGAGCAATATTGCTAAATAGTGTATAGTGAATTGCTCTTAGACTTGATACGCTGAGACAATTCAAGCAATTCGATTGTTCTAATATTCTATATAATCTACTATATTAATAAATATGTTAGGTTTTTTAATTCTTAGCACAAACGTTTTATGTTGCTTAGTACGATTTTTTTTTGGTTGAAATGTGTTTAAAAGGTGCGCCCACTTACATAGATTTCTGGCTACGCCACTGGGTTGTAGTGCAGCGCACAGCCGTTGATCTCATCAATTAACGATCCAGATCAAAAATCAATTATGATCGGTAATAAATGATTCTTACTGGTCATAATTAAAAATCATATCTCAACCATTCATTGTCAAGATCGATGGCCAGTGTGCGCCCTACAGGGTGTGTCACGCCCTCGATTTTAAACATAATTAGCTATACACTTTTGATAAATGAAGTCCTCGCAGTAATACAAATAATCCCCAAAAGCCCTTTCTTTTCATTGTTCTCAAATATAACTCAATTATTACATTTTGGCTCGACGACCCCAAGTTATGAAAACACCAATATCCGATGGAAATAACATTACAGTTTACGATAGACATCTTTCCAAAAACACTCCTTTCGAATCAAATGCAATAGACTTCCTCTAGTATACCTCTTTAAAAAAAAATTATCAACCATGCACAATAAGCACTCCATGCCAACCTCCTTTGCTTTGTACCTGAAAATGATAGGGTTGAGCACACACTTGCCCAGTAGAGAAATCTATACTCAAGTTATATGAAAATATGATGAGTTATGCTTCTAGAGTGAATGAATATCAACAGATAAGCCCAAAGTTTACATGATCCTCAACATGCAGCATATTGCGGCCAAGGGATTCCAGACAATCCTAACAATTCACATCCTAAGCTAGAATCGCTAATATTCCCTCTAGACTAAACATACCATTAATTTGGGTTTCAGTCCTCCTCAACAATTTTAGTCACATTTCAGTTGTTATCACAAATCTTCATAATTATAAATACCACGTTTAGTTCTCATTCATCTCTCGTTCATTACCACGCAATTTCATTCATTCATTTCTTTTTAAATCAAAATAGAGTAGAAAAATACTCACTCTGTTGATTCGAGCCAGAATACCGAAATCCGTTGATTCGCTCAGAATGCCAGAGGATCTTTATCCAAATCCTTTAACCAAAAACCAAAATCTCTTTCATCAACTTCATAAACCAATTTCGTGTCATGTGTCTGAGCCTAAGCTCCTGCCGGGCCAATTAAAGGACCCCGATATCCTCTGCCAGGCACTCACCCGTCGATGAGTCCTGAAATAACCAATATGAGCATTTAGCTCCTGCCGGGCCAGTTAAAGGACCCCGATATCCTCTGCCAGGCACTCACCCATTAGGAGGTCCTGAAGTAACCAATATGAGCATTTAGCTCCTGCCGGGCCAATTAAAGGACCCCGATATCCTCTGCCAGGCACCTTACCCATAAGGAGGTCCTGAAGTAACCAATATGAGCATTTAGCTCCTGCCGGGCCAATTAAAGGACCCCGATATCCTCTGCCAGGCACTCACCCGTCGATGAGTCCTGAATGTTCTCATTGTGTCCGTTTGTTATTCACATTTCAATTCTCGTTTCCAATTTACTAGCACCAAACCATCCAGTCATTTCTCAATTTAATCAAACAAGTACTTCTCTACCAATTACGCACGTCGCAATATTCCTTATAGTCTACGATGTTCACGAGCTCCTTCACACTACTATAGCCTTTACAATGATACTCCAACTATGCTAACGAAAACCAATGGCACAGATACGTTCAACGAGTCGTACGATATGATCTTTCAAACTTAGGAATGACTTTCAGATATCTTGATTTTCAGCAGAGCAATCCAAGTCGAAAATTCATCAAAAATAGCATACTCAATATTTTTCAATGATTCCAACGCTAAAAGATCACCAACTTACCAATCTTTAAAACCCGTAAGGACCCATACCCAATAGCATCGTTTAACTATAACAAACGATGAAAACGCAGCTCTGTTCGCTGTCCAGATTTTCAGATTTCAGCTCAATGTTCTATAATTCACTATAAATCGAGTTCTTAATACTTTTGAACGATTCCAGTCCCAAAAGCTGCGCAATTGAACGAAGCTTAAAAGGTATGAAGGAACCCTAGTCAAATCTGCACCCCAAGGATGGTTAAATAGACATTTACTGAAGCAATATGAATCTATCACGCAGCAGGACAGATTGACACCGCTCCACTCAAATGATCATAACTTTCTGTGTACTAAGAGTTTTAAGACGATTCTGGTGGCAAATGAAAGCTGACTTCAAGACCTTCGATTCGATATAAAATTTGCATGAAACGGACATCGGACGAGGAAGTTATGGCTGTTTGAATTCGGGCGCAAGCCCAGAAAACGAGACAGATTCGAGACCTGACTTCTAAAATCCACCATTTATTCAATTCTCAACGGTTTCAGGTGATTCCAGCGGCATTAGAACGGGTTCTAAGTCTACTCTATTTCATATGAAGGAACCAAAATTTATTTCCGAGCTTAAGACAACGAAAATGCCCCATGAACATGGACCTGTTCTGCAGAAATTCGGGAATGAAGGAAACAATCTCAAACAACGAAACAAGGCTCGATCTAGGTACACAAACACCGTATAAACACATAACAAGAGTAAGAAATCCCTACCTCAAGGGTTTTGAGCAAAACCCGACCCTTTGACCAAGTCAACTGTAGCTCCACGAGGTCCGATCATGATTTTTCTTGGATATTCGGAAAGCCCATACTCCGAATAGCAACTTTAATTCTCGGGCCTTGTCCGGAATCACACCCTAGGTAGATGAAATCGAAGAGAGAAGAGAGGAGGGAGTTTTCGGATGGAGAGGAGAGAGAGAGATGCCGAGAGTGAGAAAGAGAGAATGAGATATTTCTTCTCCTGGAGAAATAATAGAGGTGGGGGAGTAATCCCCTACTTCTCACACCACACACTCACACGTGCACCACTTGCTCAATTACCCTTATATCCTTCCACGAATACGCTACACCAAATATCCGTACCGTCCATCTCGACAAGTCGTACGATTGCAAAAGAAAATTCCGGCCTCAAAAATACGGGTCTCTACATCCTACCCTCCTTAAAAAAAATTTCGTCCTCGAAATTTAAACCAAACCTACGAAAACACATTATCAAAGAAACTCTAATTCACAAGACCGTGTCCACTCACAACGTTTCGTACCCATCTACTCTCGTGTCCAAGACGCAATGAACTCTACAATGCCACAATCAATTTGTATCACCTCTTACCAAAACGATCGTCAGATCCTAAGGTTCGCACACATCAGATGAAGGAGCTGCCGTATTCGTATGAATCTTACTCGTGTTAGTAATCAATTTTGGTCTCCCAAACCGTATCCATTTTCACTCTTTCCGATTAATCAGTTCCGGTTCTAAGGATAGTATCCAAACACAAAGGAGAACTTCACGACATCGTAACTCAACAACTTGCCAAACCATATACAATCAACAAGTTTAAGATTTTCCCTTCTCTCCCTCGAGGTTTATAAGACTTTTCATGTACGCTAATAAAGTGGTCAACTCTCGTACGTTTCTATTTCACTTCCTTTCTTATTATTCAACTTACTCTCATTCTCAAGACTCACATAAGCAAAGCTCTAATGACCCTTAACGCTAACTCAAAACAAGTTCCCTTTAAAGGCATACGTTAGCTCAAAGTCTACGTGTCCGACACAATAAGATTAAAATTAAACAACAATCATGAGTTTCTCACTCACCATTCTCATAGTAAAAGTGCAATATCACACGCCTCCAAGCAGTTTTGACGAAAAACTTAGTCCATTGAAAATTTCAGTTCCCGTAGTTGATAAATCATCGAAACACGTCCACCTAGTGGCGAAATTTTATAGAATTTAACTGAAAAAGTTCATTTAAAATACTAATTTTTTTTTTTGAAAGATATCATCGCTAGTCAATCTTTATGCACCATACCTAGTCTTTTAGGATACGACAATTTAGACAACATGGTAACGAATTTAAGATAAGGTTCATATCATCATGATATAGCCGACTCCAAACTTGTATCGTTATCATTTTTTTTTTTTTTCAAAACGAACTAAATTAAGAATCAACTTTCATACAGCATCATTCTCATTTGGAAAAGGAAAAAAAGAATTTTGAGTTCAACCCGATCTTCATACGTATCAATATGAAGCTTCCATTAACCGAATACTGATAATTCCATACATATGATACTCAATACACATAAATCAAAACTGCTAGCCACAATCTCTATCTCACACCTCTATGTATCCACATAACTCTTTTTACCAATTCTGGACTGCATTTTAAAGGCAAATTCCACACTCAAATTCATAACAGATCAAGCACTTAAATGAAATATCAACACATTTCATACATGGAATATCTCCTGGAAATCAATCGTACAATTTAATGGCTTACACCACACCGCCACATATTCACGCATTAACACTCACTCAGTATCCCACGGACTCACCGAGTACCCATCACTTCACAATTCTTGGCTTTAGGAAGCCCAACAATTATCTCATTCCTTTTACTCTCATAATACCTTATACAATGTTTACTCACTTTACCAATCTCGAGTTTTCTCATTCATTCAGTCAAATCAAATCACGTATTTATCACATTTACAATCCTAAACATCACATCATAAATACACGTATCATCAATTCTAATCATTCCTCTATTTTGACAATATTGCAACCTATCAACATCTCATCACTTAAGAATCAATTTTACTCGCACCAACAACTTCTAACAGTCCCGCTCACCACCAATTTCGCACCATTCCCACTAAAGACACCAACTACACTCCACTTCATTATCACCCTTAATAGTTCAACCTCGTATCGCCCTTACTTCAAACAATTTCCTTACCTTGCATATATTGACCACTTGACTTAAGTTACATCACTATCGTTCTCCCTGTGTCTTACTTTCCCTCCCTCCAAATAACACAACTAATATTCTCCTACCGATCTCTCATAACACCACCACTACGGCAATCACTACAATGACTACAACAACACCATAGTACATCATTTTCTACGACATTTCTATATATAGACATCTGTCTCAAACCTAGAGATCTTATCCCTAAGTATAAACCTAGTGTCCAATTGACTTCCCGAGAGTTCCATCTAGAAGGAGCGATGATCAAGCACACCTTCCAACTGGATCTATTCGGTAGTCGCCTGGGTGTCCAAAAGACACATACTATATCCTGACACCCTACTTATAACACTCTTTTCCTAAGTCAACATATACTCACAATCACAACTTCAAATACGACCAACCACAAAGGTTACCTCAACAAGTCCTTACCTTTCTAAACGTCTCAAGATACATTCTAGCTCAATTCCCGACATATACGTTACTCTACCTCTTCCTGTACTTATACTCAACACAACACAACTCGTATTACACAGAATTCACTTAACACATTTAAGGCTTAATACGTAATCTGCACAATTTAAATAAAAACACATCAAGCACTTATCTCGTAAATTACACTAATAACTTTTATCATATGCTAATAAATATCCTCTTTCGCACATCATCATCGTCATAACTCAACCATTACAACCATCAACAAAATGCATCTTAGCACAAATGGTTCAAAAATCTGATTGCCAACAACAACAGTGACAATAGCAACAAATGCAACTGCAACCACTACAATGAGGTCAAACTTCTCTTCTCTTATCATTTTTTTTTTTGACACGAGTCATTAACACTTCACCGTTTCATGTAAACGTAAATACAATACCACTTCAGTGAACACACGTCAATCATGCAAGCACATTTTTTTTTGTAAAAATATGCATTGATTTTTTTTTTTTGAACCCCTGAGACTAAGTCTCCCCACGGTCTCTAGGTATTCAAACCTAATGCTTTGATACCAAGTTGTCACGCCCTCGATTTTAAACATAATTAGCTATACACTTTTGATAAATGAAGTCCTCGCAGTAATACAAATAATCCCCAAAAGCCCTTTCTTTTCATTGTTCTCAAATATAACTCAATTATTACATTTTGGCTCGACGACCCCAAGTTATGAAAACACCAATATCCGATGGAAATAACATTACAGTTTACGATAGACATCTTTCCAAAAACACTCCTTTCGAATCAAATGCAATAGACTTCCTCTAGTATACCTCTTTAAAAAAAAAATTATCAACCATGCACAATAAGCACTCCATGCCAACCTCCTTTGCTTTGTACCTGAAAATGATAGGGTTGAGCACACACTTGCCCAGTAGAGAAATCTATACTCAAGTTATATGAAAATATGATGAGTTATGCTTCTAGAGTGAATGAATATCAACAGATAAGCCCAAAGTTTACATGATCCTCAACATGCAGCATATTGCGGCCAAGGGATTCCAGACAATCCTAACAATTCACATCCTAAGCTAGAATCGCTAATATTCCCTCTAGACTAAACATACCATTAATTTGGGTTTCAGTCCTCCTCAACAATTTTAGTCACATTTCAGTTGTTATCACAAATCTTCATAATTATAAATACCACGTTTAGTTCTCATTCATCTCTCGTTCATTACCACGCAATTTCATTCATTCATTTCTTTTTAAATCAAAATAGAGTAGAAAAATACTCACTCTGTTGATTCGAGCCAGAATACCGAAATCCGTTGATTCGCTCAGAATGCCAGAGGATCTTTATCCAAATCCTTTAACCAAAAACCAAAATCTCTTTCATCAACTTCATAAACCAATTTCGTGTCATGTGTCTGAGCCTAAGCTCCTGCCGGGCCAATTAAAGGACCCCGATATCCTCTGCCAGGCACTCACCCGTCGATGAGTCTGAAATAACCAATATGAGCATTTAGCTCTCGCAATTAAAGGACCCCGATATCCTCTGCCAGTGCACTCACCCATAAGGAGGTCTGAAGTAACCAATATGGGCATTTAGCTCTGGGCCAATTAAAGGACCCCGATATCCTCTGCCAGGCACCTTACCCATAAGGAGGTCTGAAGTAACCAATATGAGCATTTAGCTCTTTAGGCCAATTAAAGGACCCCGATATCCTCTGCATGCACTCACCCGTCGATGAGTCCTGAATGTTCTCATTGTGTCCGTTTGTTATTCACATTTCAATTCTCGTTTCCAATTTACTAGCACCAAACCATCCAGTCATTTCTCAATTTAATCAAACAAGTACTTCTCTACCAATTACGCACGTCGCAATATTCCTTATAGTCTACGATGTTCACGAGCTCCTTCACACTACTATAGCCTTTACAATGATACTCCAACTATGCTAACGAAAACCAATGGCACATATACGTTCAACGAGTCGTACGATATGATCTTTCAAACTTAGGAATGACTTTCAGATATCTTGATTTTCAGCAGAGCAATCCAAGTCGAAAATTCATCAAAAATAGCATACTCAATATTTTTCAATGATTCCAACGCTAAAAGATCACCAACTTACCAATCTTTAAAACCCGTAAGGACCCATACCCAATAGCATCGTTTAACTATAACAAACGATGAAAACGCAGCTCTGTTCGCTGTCCAGATTTTCAGATTTCAGCTCAATGTTCTATAATTCACTATAAATCGAGTTCTTAATACTTTTGAACGATTCCAGTCCCAAAAGCTGCGCAATTGAACGAAGCTTAAAAGGTATGAAGGAACCCTAGTCAAATCTGCACCCCAAGGATGGTTAAATAGACATTTACTGAAGCAATATGAATCTATCACGCAGCAGGACAGATTGACACCGCTCCACTCAAATGATCATAACTTTCTGTGTACTAAGAGTTTTAAGACGATTCTGGTGGCAAATGAAAGCTGACTTCAAGACCTTCGATTCGATATAAAATTTGCATGAAACGGACATCGGACGAGGAAGTTATGGCTGTTTGAATTCGGGCGCAAGCCCAGAAAACGAGACAGATTCGAGACCTGACTTCTAAAATCCACCATTTATTCAATTCTCAACGGTTTCAGGTGATTCCAGCGGCATTAGAACGGGTTCTAAGTCTACTCTATTTCATATGAAGGAACCAAAATTTATTTCCGAGCTTAAGACAACGAAAATGCCCCATGAACATGGACCTGTTCTGCAGAAATTCGGGAATGAAGGAAACAATCTCAAACAACGAAACAAGGCTCGATCTAGGTACACAAACACCGTATAAACACATAACAAGAGTAAGAAATCCCTACCTCAAGGGTTTTGAGCAAAACCCGACCCTTTGACCAAGTCAACTGTAGCTCCACGAGGTCCGATCATGATTTTTCTTGGATATTCGGAAAGCCCATACTCCGAATAGCAACTTTAATTCTCGGGCCTTGTCCGGAATCACACCCTAGGTAGATGAAATCGAAGAGAGAAGAGAGGAGGGAGTTTTCGGATGGAGAGGAGAGAGAGAGATGCCGAGAGTGAGAAAGAGAGAATGAGATATTTCTTCTCCTGGAGAAATAATAGAGGTGGGGGAGTAATCCCCTACTTCTCACACCACACACTCACACGTGCACCACTTGCTCAATTACCCTTATATCCTTCCACGAATACGCTACACCAAATATCCGTACCGTCCATCTCGACAAGTCGTACGATTGCAAAAGAAAATTCCGGCCTCAAAAATACGGGTCTCTACAGGGTGCTTTAGAGGGTCTTGCACTACAAGATTTCCCAATCCGGCCTTCACCAGATTGTCTTAGAATTTTTTTTTACAGGCCACTATGATATTGGATACAATGATTTGTTGGCACTTGATATTATTTGGTATTTGTGTTTTACCATGTTTGTTGTATATCATGTTTTAATAACAATTGAGATTCATTATTGGAAGTGATTTGATCACAGTTTGCATATTTTTATAAAAACACATATATTATTTCAATTTTCAATCGTTGTTTTAGAAATTTATTTTTTAACATTCATGGTTTGTCATTTAATGAGATTTCACGTGACATATTCATTCCTACGACTCTTTAAGTCAAGCTGTGGTGTTAGGTGAGGACTCCAGCGGCAACCTAAGAGTTTCTCATATTAATTTGATCACCTCCTTATGAGGTACTCCCTCCGTCCCAATTTGATTGAAGGTTCAGTGATCACTTATCAAAATTTGTGTCTTTCAAAAATAAATTTATATATTACATTTTATAATATTTTTTATGATTTTGAAGATTTTATATAATAAAACTAATTGAGATCTACAAAACAAAATCTGTATTGCATATTAAAAACATTATAGACAATTTTTTAAGAGGTCAAATGCTCTCAAAAAGTCAAAAAGGGGACAAACAAATCGGGACGGATGGAGTAGCATTTTAGTGTTAGGATTTAATTCATTGCCTCTGCATTTTTAAAAACTTTTTGGTTAAAGATGAATCCATTTTATTTTATTTTATTTTTTTGAAGGGCAAAATGATGAAGAATCCATTTTACTAGCTATTTGGTGGTACATTCCTATTATTTGAGTCATTTGACAGTTTAATCCTATAATTCCGAAGTACAAAAAAGGAAAAAAGAAGATAGTTTGATCCCACCGTTATGAGTCATTAACGATCACCACATTTGAATTCGAACTTTGGAAGGATGGTATGCCAAGTTACTTGCTATCGAATTTTATATACATCATTCACATTTGTGTTCTATGTTTTTTTCCCCCTCTTTTTTTTTTTTTATACATAAGAGAAACAAAAACACTTGACACAGTAGCTCGATGAACTCCAAGACTACCGCGGTCATTGCGCAAAGCCTCCAACACGATTGATATGGGGCTTGATCAAACACACTTGTTTTCCTCGGTCTAACTGCAGACCCGACCTTGCTAGATTATGGGCGCAACCATTAGCCTCTCCAACCAAAGATTGATTCAGACATCCAGCCTATATTACGTTGCTCATTAATCAAGGTGATCAAGTTGTAATTAGGAAATTGCCCGGAGAGCCACTTGTGAATCTGTTTCTAACCCAACATGACCTAACACCATATCCCACACAAGTTCAGCCTTAAAGCATCCAAATTACCAATTCTACAAGCAAAGCCCCTAATCCAATTCCCACCGGCCGTCATCACAAACTAACTCTCCAGTCGCAGCCTGTCTTGGACTTCCATTGGAGGCCCCATCGACATTAACTTTGAAAACACCAATGGAAGGAGCTTGCCATTTCACAGCTATCCTTTTGTTTCAAGAATTTGTTGGAAGGATAGAGTATCAAACACTTCGGCCACTGAACAATGCATTTTTGTTAAATAAATCAATCAATACAAATTTTTTATTCCACTTCTTTCTAGAAAATCCACCAGCTAGGTAACTGCTTACGTCAGGCAAAAATGGACGTCACATCAGGCATTTGATTTTGGAATGATAGGGTGGGTTTTGTTTGGATTCAGTTTCTCAAATGCAGAGAAGGATGTGCGGAATGTACTAAAAAAGAGAGAAGAATGTGCGGTTCAGATTGATAATCAATGGTTCAGATTTGTTAAATTTTTTATCGGTAAAAGTCTTTTATTACCGGTAAAAAATTGAAAACAAATCTAAACCATTAAAAACACTATCAAAGGTTGCAATCACTTGGACTGCACATATGCAGTCCAAACCTGAACTTTAGACAAGCCATCTTTCGTTTTCTTGAGAATTTCTACTCGTGTAGTTAAGTGAAATTACCCTCTTGCCCCTCCTAAAAAAATAAAAAGAGAATTCCTACTCATACAAATTTTCAATGATATGGACATTTTCTCTTTCAAAATAAGAACATCCTTGTGCTTCTTAGTTTCGTATATTTTTTGTTTTTGGATTAATGGCAATAGAAATGTTATTTCCATTAAAAATATTATTTAGTCCATTTAGTTAGAGGAAATGACCAGTTTGAAAAGTGAAAAACCAAGTGCAAATCACCAAAAATACCATTTAGTCAAAAGTGAAAACTCTATACACACCCACAAGGATTAGCTTTTTTTTATTCCAAAGTTTAGGATAGTTCCATTGATAAGAAAAGAAAATGTATAGTAATCAGGAAAGGAATACAAGCCAAGTACGCACTCCAATGCATTATGGGCTACAACTGACAAAGTAACAAGTGCCGTGCGGGAGTGACATCAGGCATTTTGCCTCTTGGTTTGCCGTGTCGGTTGGAAACCACAAGTGCAAGTGCCGCTCGGTAATTATGCTAGCAGTAAGCATTTGTTGAGCCGGTAGGAGATGCTCTAACGCTGTGGTGTTGGCACTGCTCTGAAATCATCCTATTAAACCCATAATTAGGGGATTCTTGTCTTTATTAAAAAAAATCGCATTTATTAGTTTTGTGTCAAAATTTTGTGGATTAGTGATTTGTCTTGACGTCAGGAATCATAAAAGTAAAAAATTATGATCCAAACTCAAATTTTTTTAAAGATAAAAATATGTTATTTTGACTTATTTTTTGTTTTATTCAAAAAAACTTTAGAGTGGTTTCAGAAAGTAAAGGGGTGTGCAGTGTGTTTTGTCTGAAATCGAGGGGGTGTCATTGAGATTTATCCTATAAATAAACGAAAATGATATTGGTATCGATGGTACCGTAGGGAAAATGCACCGACGGCCACCTGTGCGGCATCCGGACGGATAGCTCGGATACCGCGCTATCCCCCAGTTCCAATACTACGTAACACCCCCAATGGGCGGGCTTTTGCTACAAAATTCACAAGGAACAAGGGACCACCCTTTCAGCAAAGAACACTCAGATGGCCGAATTACCGTCAACCGAAACTCCATCGGGCGACAACCGATTACAAGAGCTAAAAGCCTTCGACGACACAAAATCCGGCGTCAAAGGCCTCGTCGACGCCGGCATCCAAAGCATCCCCAAAATATTCGTCCGACCCACCGACGAACTCGCCGCCGACTACCCTATTTCCGGCACCCACTTCGCAATCCCAATCGTAGACCTCGGGTCCAGGGGCCCCGCAACCGTTGACAAAGTCAGGCACGCGTCGGAGACTTTCGGTTTCTTCCAGGTGGTGAACCACGGGGTGCCCGAGAGGGTGTTGGAGGAGATGCTGACGGCGGCGTGCGGGTTCCACGAGATGGAGAGAGAGGCGAAGATGGAGCACTACACGTGTGTGGAGAGGAGAGTGATGTATGGGAGTAACTTCGATTTGTATCAGACACGGTCTGCCAATTGGAGGGACAGCTTGTTCTGTGTTATGGGTCCTGATCCTTTTGATCCACTTGAGTTGCCTGAGGTTTGCAGGTACATATATAGGATCTCTCTCTCTCTCTCTCTCTCTCTCTCTCTCTCTCTCTCTCTCTCTCATATATAGGATCAAGACATTGAGAACGGCCATGCAGAACCCATCAATTAATTTTGTGTCCTATTCGTATGCCTTCCTCAGTGGACGCATGATTCGAGCCCCGCGATGGGCGTTTTGGGGTTTATGGCTATGGACAGCCTTTGAACTCTGTGTGGACTAATATACTAACACCCCGCTGGCCCACTCATGTATTCCATATTGGCCACGGGCCACCCCGGTCCTAACCTCCCACCAAAAAAATTCCAGTTTTGCTTTACCACCTTCCATCAATTTTAATCGTTCACGGGGCCCGGGTGAGAGCTACAATCTGGTGGCTCTTGGTTTTTTCATCTCTTTATCGTTTGAAGCATTCAAGGGTTTCCACACCCTTGCCTTCACTCAACATGGGCGACAACCAGAATAAGGACTCCCCGGTTGAATCCACAAGTCTTTTTTTATTCATCCATCTGATCATCCAGGCCTCTTACTAGACGCTCCATGGTGACTACTACACTCACTACCAAAAACAAAATTGATTTTGTTAACAGTGCAATCAAAGCTCCGGACGCAGCCAAGAAACCATGAGCGCTGTGACAAAATTCTCATGGTTTCTCAACTCTGCCGAAGTAGATTTTGTGGATGGTGTTGTGTACGCTGAGACGGCGGAGAAAATTTGGGGCGATCTCCATGATTGTTTCTCACAAGGCAATGCTCCACAAATTTTCAAGATTCAAAAGCCAATAGGTTTTGAGGCGGATGCTTTAATATGGTATCAGAGCAGACAATAGATACTGTGATCGAACCTCACCGCCTACCTAATGATTAAAATTTACACGTGTTTAGCCCGCTTAGGGAGAAAAGTCTGGCTACACGTAAGGGTGCATGTTGAGAATATACATAATAAAGTTGCCCATCTCTCTAAGAGCTTAAGCTGTTATTAGATGAGTTGGTGGTTAACAATCTAATAGTCCCAACTTCTATAATTTTTTTACCCCAAAACTTCTTGTTGATTTGGTTTCTCGTTTATTCTTGTTATAGCTGAATTTTGTCTAGTTTAGAGCAAGTGCAACAGATCCGGCTACCCCAAAATGGAGCTCTAACCAGTAACAAGCAGCCAAAATTTGAGAAAATGAAAATTGTGCACTCTTCAATAGCATTTTTGGCTAGTAACTGCTGCACTTGCCCTTAATAGGGAAATTGAAGCCAATTAGAGCGCCATTGATCGGACCTTTACTATTCAATTTTTTGTGCTTGTCGAGTTGATGGTCCCTTCTCTGACATTTGTCGTTACATGGGCGGATCACGTTTGTCCTGAAAAATTGAACAGCTAACATGATTTTTAAGATACATTCCAAGATAAATGTGCTCAAATATCATATGTCGACAACCCTATGATGAACTTGATTTCTTTGAATGTGCAACCACCACGATGAGCCTAAAAAACCGAAGCAATTCAGATAATAAAGTTGGATCTCGGTGGGCTCAAATATCTCCTCAGAGCAGGCTGCCCTCAGCCCACTTCCAATTCATCCTTGATTTACATGGTGTTTGGCCTGACTGATTGAACAGAATTGGAGTTCTTCCAGAACTCAAATACGGGCACCAATGCCGAATCTGGGTGAAGTATAAGCTTTAATTGGCTAATTCCTAAACCATGTGGCTTTATGGGCTACGTAAACTGATCTGATTCTGGAAATATTTGAAATTTCGGCTTGATTTGGCAGACGTATATGAAGACAAGTTCTTATCTTTTTGTTGTAGGAAAAACTCATTTTTAAATTGGACAAATATCCTGTTCCTGTTTGTTCATAGATTAAAACATTGTAGGCTTGATACGCGTTACATCGGCATGCAGAGATATAACAATGGAGTATTCGAAGCAGATAAAGAGACTAGGGACTACTTTATTTGAACTGCTATCGGAGGCGCTTGGGCTCAAACCTGACCACCTAACTGGCTTAGATTCTTTAAAGGGGCATGCAATCTTAAGTCACTATTACCCTGCTTGCCCGGAGCCAGAACTGACCCTGGGCACGTCCAAACACTCCGATCCTGATTTCCTGACGATCCTACTTCAAGATGGCATCGGGGGACTCCGAGTACTGCATCAAAACCAGTGGGTCAATGTACCTCCTGTTCCTGGAGTTTTGGTTGTAGACATTGGAGATCTCTTACAGGTAACCCCTTTGTAGTTGTTCTCTTTTCTTTCTCTGCGCATCTCTGTGTTTCTATCCTCCTTGTGCAGATGTCGTTCATGGTTTCAGTTTGTTCTCATGATGGTTGCTGATTTTAACGATGCCTAGCACTATTGACGGGTTGTCGTTCGTGTACTTGTACAGCTTGTATCGAATGACAAATTCGCAAGTGTTGAGCACCCGAGTCTTTGCAAACCACGTGGACCCAAGACTGTCCGTGGCATGCTTTTTCACCACATACCGTTATCCATCGACAGAGATATGTGGCCCGATCAAGGAATTGTTGTCGGAAGATAATCCGCCCGTATATAGAGATACGACAGTGAGCGACTTCACTGCACACTACTATTCTAAAGGGCTTCATGGAACCTCTGCTCTCGGTTATTTCAAGTTGTGAAGATCACAAAGTAAATAAGAGGCTGGATTAGAGATAATTATGGTTGCAACAATAGGTTGGTGTACGTTGTCTTCAATGGATGTTCGTGCTGTTGTAGTGTTGACGATGTTCACTTTATCATCTTGGACGTATGTTCAATATTACTTCTAGGAAACGCACTTCATGCTAGTATTGAGCAACGTTTACGTGTGTTGTTCAAATTCGATATTGTGGTCAAGAAATAACGCGAATCACAATTCTGCCGCGCCTTTTATACACTCCCTTGCTGAAATGTCCAACTATCTGTACAGGATATCGATATGGACCGAGTGGGGTGTCAACATTGTGCATGTAAGATAAGTGCAAGCTCTTTAGTTTTCGTTTTCAGTATATCTAAATGATGTTCTATGTTCTTGTGTACTTGAATGCTTTGTGACTTTTCTAGCTCATTGATTGGATGGTTCGTGATTCAAATAATTGAATGCGAAGCTCATGTGCCTTATGCACTCGTACATATATTTCTAGTGCGATGGATTTAGTTCTGAAATGTTACCTACCCGAAATGAAATAATTCCATCTTCATTAACCACGAAGGAGCCACAATAGTTTCTGTGGTATGCTTTGAATAAGTTAATGGGAGCTATATGTACAGTATCTGGAATGATATATATGAAGTATGAACGACTTGTTTGGCTAAATAATTCGTCTTGGATTATTTTGTCCTTATTCAAAAAAAAATCGCATTTGTTAGTTATTCGTCAATTTTTTGAGGATTATTGCTTCGTCATGACGAAAGAAATCTAAAAAGTACTCCCTCCGTTCCAAATTGAGAGTCCCACTTGGGGATTCCAACTATTTTAAGGGACATGCAATGACTACACCTATATTGCCTATCATTTCCACTTTTACCCCTATATTTTACCTAATGTATAACACTTATATTCACTTGTGAGGGATACTTTTGGAAAATCACCAAATTTTTCCTTCCATTTTTGGAAAAGGGCCATCATTTTGGAACAACCCAAAATGGAATAATGGACTCTCAATTTGAAACGGAGGGAGTAAAAAATTAGGACCGAAACTTGTTCAAACTCAGCTCGTTCACTAAACGAGTCAAAAACTCGAGCTCAAGCTCGGCTCAGCTGTAAACAAGCTGAGCCCATAACGAGCCGAGCCTAATTCATTTACTAAACGACCAGAAAACACATTGAAGGGAAAAGTTTAAGCTAATTAACATCAATGTTTGAACTTACTCATACGAAAGGGGAAAAGTTTTCACGAAAACACAATACAGCTCCACGCAGGAACTTTAATTTGTTCACTTCTTGACGATATAGTTTTGGAGAATGCATCCCGGCCCTAAGTTCCTATTACCTTCAAAGCTTGAAATAGTCGAGGCCAGACTTGTCAAGTGCCCTCGAAAAGAACTTTTCAATATAATCACTCACTTGAAAATCCTTGTATACCGAAGGATTTTCATCTGATATCAGCTCTTTGACAGGGCCGTACAACTTTGGAGGCACAAAAACACCAGTGAAAAAGCACGCCACAGAAATTCTCGGTCCAACAAGGTTAGCCACCACTCTATGATTGACACTCTTGAACTTGTCATTTGACATGATCTGAAATCAAAATAACGAGAAAAGATGGATTTTATAGTTACTGAATTGCAGTATTGTTAAAAAGTGATATTTACTGGGAACAAACCTGGAGAAGATCCCCAATGTTAACTACCAGAGCCCCGGAAATTGGCTGAACATCAACCCATTGGTTCTTGTACATGACTTGGAGACCTCCAAGTTGGTCTTGCAGAAGTACAGTTAGGAATGCTGGATCTGTGTGCTTGCTAGCTCCCAAAGTTAGCTTTGGTTCCGGGCATGCTGGATAATAGTGGCAAACAAAGGTGCGACCTCTACCACATTCGAGGCCGTTGAAGTGGTCATCTTTGAGGCCAAGAGCCTCTGATAACAACTCGAATAGAGTACGCCCCAGGTCGGTAATATGCTCTATATACTCGAGTGCTGCAGCTCTTCAAATTCAAGAGCAGAAATATGGTCTTAGTTTCATTCTTGTCAGTACGTAGATTGAGATAACTCCAGTGAATTTTATTTCAAACTTTTAGATGTGCAATGAAATAGCCAAGGGAATTGACATCCAAACATCTACATGGGTGGTGTTCTTTCACCTTTTGGGATGAGATCATCTACGAGGGTTGAATATGGATAAGCTTAGAGGGTAAAATCATCACAAGGAGAAGAAAGAATCCTTAAAATGGTTTTATTATTTGCCAAATGAAATGTATGAATTTCAACTCTTTCAAGAAGTTTAGAACACATTTGAGGCTTTAGGATGTAGTATTCAACCTCAACTTTCAATCGTTAACACAGAATTGATAGAATACTCACCCTATCAAGTATAGTACACTGTACATGATTGCCAACTCGAGGAAGTGAAATTTTCAGCTGCTGTAAAAGAAATGTAGGATAAAAAGTGGGGATTCTACCATTCTTTGTACTAATAGTTACCTTCTTAAAAAATTGGTCGGTTAACAGTGACTCTGATTTCAACTGGAGTTGATATGCGACACATTAACGTAGATGGTTTAGGCTTCAGAGGAGATCAGAAAGAATAGTTGTAAAATGGAGAACCTCCGCATCTGAACGCCTCATAAACGAGCAGTCATGTCCGTATGATCATTTTTTCCTCTTAATGGCAGACCAATCAACCACATAATTACTTGATGCGCGAAAGAGTTAAAACTTCACCATAGGCCAGGTATGCGTAAAAAAATTTGAAAATGGCTAAAGGCTTACTGCTCATATCAGCAATGATGGATAATCAAGTTTAAAGGACCGCGTACCTGCATGCTGTGGGAATTTCATCAGGGTCAAGTTGATCTGAGACAAGCATAGAGATGTTCAAGGTGTCCCTCCAATTCGCGGCTTTTGACTCGTACAAATCATAATTACTCTCAAATCTCACTCTGTTCATCCGATCACGCGTATACAATGATTTCTTTACCTCGGGATCTTGTTCATGAAACCTGCGTACTCCATCAATCATTTCATTCAACACGTTCAAGGGGATTCCATGGTTGACCACTTGAAAAAATCCCCACTCCTCTGATGCTATCCGGATTTCATCCAGTACTTTTTTGTGCCTATCGCTCCCCTCTATAGCGTTGAGATCTATAACCGGTACCTGTAAATTGTTCTTGTACCTGTCGAACTCCTCAGCAAGCTCATCCGGTGGGCGAACAAATATTTTGGGGACTTTTGCTACCCCAGCATCTATTAGCCCTTTCACACCGGCTTTTGAATCATCAAAGGCCTTCAGCTCTTCTTCCCTGCTGTAATTCACAGCCGTTTCAGTTGAGGATTCTTTGAAGCCTGAGATGTCCATTTTTTGTTCCATCCAAGAGAAGAAGATGGGGATCAATTAGTTGAAGTCCACGAAGTAATGTCCAAAAAGTCTATCAAAGCCAACTATAGATGGAATAGTTGTTTAATCAATCCCTTATTGAACGAATTTGGAGAGAGAAAGATTTGAGCGTGAGAAATCTCTCATCTGATTTCATTAACAGAGAAAAGGGGAATATATACATCCCTACAATACAAATGACTAAAGTACCCTTTTGTACAAAGAATCTAACAAATAGCACCCTAGCTAAGACAAACTAATCTACTGAGACATGTCTCATTACATGTTAGCCACTACAATCTAACACTCCCCCTCAAGTTGGTGCATAGATATTGATCATGCCCAACTTGGAGAGGATACGATGAAATACCTTACTACTAAGACCTTTAGTAAACACATCAGCTAATTGGTCCTCGGATTTCACATAAGGCATGCATATTACACCACTGCTCAGCTTCTCTTTGATAAAGTGTCTATCAATCTCTATATGCTTTGTCCGATCATGTTGAACAGGGTTATGAGCGATATTGATAGCAGCCTTGTTATTACAGTACAGCTTCATAGGAACTGTGATCAACAATTCCCAAATCATGCAAAAAAGTTTGAAGCCATAAAAGCTCACAAACACCATGTGCCATGGCTCTGTACTCAGCTTCTGCACTTGACCTCGCTACCACAGATTGCTTTTTGCTTCTCCACGTAACTAAATTCCCACCAAGGAAAGTGCAATAGCCAGAGGTAGAACGTCTATCATCAATAGATCCTGCCCAGTCTGCATCAGTGAAGGATTCCAACCTCAAATGACCATGGTTTGAAAACAAAATACCTTTGCCCGGAGAGGATTTTAGGTACCTCAAGATACGATAAACAGCATCAAGGTGAGAAGAACGAGGGTCATGCATAAATTGACTGACAACTCCCACCGCATAAGAAATATCTGGACGTGTGTGGGATAAGTATATCAAACGACCCACAAGTCTCTGATATCTTTCCTTATCCGCATGCTCTCCCACGCTACCAAGATGATGATTGACCTCAATAGAAGTGTCAGCGGGCTTGCACCCCAGCATCCCTGTCTCCTCCAAGAGGTCAAGAATATATTTCCTTTGGGAAATGAAGATCCCTTTCTCAGATCTAGCCACCTCCATGCCAAGAAAGTATTGCATCGCCCCCAGCTCCTTAATTTCAAATTCCTTGGCAAGAAGAACTTTAAGCATCTAAAGCTCATTCACATCATCACCTGTCATAATTATGTCATCCACATAAACTATAAGGATGGCAATCTTACCATCACTCCTCTTGGTGAACATAGTATGATCAGCATGACTCTGCGTGTATCCAAGTTTCAACATGGCCTTGAGAAATCTGTCAAACCACGCTCTTGGTGATTGTTTCAAGCCATAGAGAGCCTTCTTCAACCTACACACCTTGCCCTCAGTGGTAGGGGAAGAAAACCAGGTGGTATATCCATATACACCTCTTCTTCCAAATCACCATGAAGAAAAGCATTCTTCACATCAAACTGTTGAAGTGGCCAGTTTAGAGTAGCAGCACAGGACAACAAGGTGCGAATAGAGTTCATCTTGGCCACTGGAGCAAAGGTTTCTTCATAGTCAATGCCATATGTCTGAGTATAGCCTTTGGCAACCAATCTTGCCTTGTACCTCTCAACAGTGCCATCAGCTTTATGCTTAACCGTGAACACCCATTTACATCCCACTGCATTCTTTCCCCGAGGAAGAGACACTAACTCCCAGGTGCCATTTTTCTTCAAGGCCTTCATCTCCTCTACCATAGCTTCATTCCACTTAGGAATTGCAAAAGCTTCCTTCCAACCCTGTGGAATAGGTATAGAAGAAAGAGAAGAAAGAAAGGTAGAGTACGAAGGAGACAGACGAGAATATGAAACAAATTGCGAAATGGAATGTTGGGTACATAATCGAGCCGGCACTTTATGTGTACGAATTGGCTTTCTATGAGCAATAGGCACATCAAGATCATCAAAAGGAAGGGATATAGAGGAAGGAGATTTACCAGGAGACTCAGCTGAAGCGTCAGGAACTGGAACTGGTGATGATGATTGGTACTGTGGTAATGCACCAAGTTGGCCCTTTTTCTTGCGAGTGAAAGTTTTTAACTCAGGTCTGTCCAATCTTTCTCTTGCATCTGGCATTATTCTTTCTCTAGATTCAGGTTCCTCTCTCTCCCCTTCAGGATTACTAAGGCTAGGAGAAGCCTCCTCCCCCTCACCAATATTCTCCCCTGTACCAACATTCTCCCCCTCACCAACAGTTGGGGGAAATGACCACAAATCAAAACCACAAGATGTCAACATCTCTTCCCCTCTAGAACTCTCCCCCTGAAGAGATGAGGACGAGAGAGGGTAAAAGGGTTGGTGTTCCCAAAAGGTGACATCCATTGAAACAAATTTCTTTCGAGAAAGAGGGTCATAGCAATGATACCCCTTTTGAGTGGGGGAGTAGCCAAGAAAAACGCATTTACGAGCTTTAGGATCTAACTTTCCACCGGGGTGGTGAGGAGCATGCACATAACAAACACAACCAAAAATCTTAGGAGGAAGAGTAGAGACCCGAAAGTTACCAGGAAGGAAATCCAAGGGAGTCCGGAATTGAAGAACACTGGATGGCATTCGATTAATAAGATAAGAGGCTGTAAGGATAGCCTCGCCCCAAAAATGTTTAGGAACATTCATAGTAAACATAAGAGAGCGAGCCACCTCAGCCAGATGCCGGTTCTTCCTTTCCGCAACTCCATTTTGCTGCGGCGTATCTACACAAGTGGTTTGGAAAAGAATACCATGGCCATCAAGATATGACTTGAAGGGACCGTTCATATATTCAGTCCCATTGTCACAACGAAGTATCTTGATGTTGGTATCAAATTGTGTGTGCACCATCTTATGAAATGACTGGAAGCATGAGAAAACTTCACTTTTTGCTCGAAGTAGATACACCCAAGTTATACGAGAATGACAATCAATAAAGGTAACAAAATAGCGATAACCAGAATTAGAGGTAATGGGAGAAGGACCCCATACATCAGTGTGGACAACCATAAAAGGAGAAGCACTTCTCTGATGAACAGGAGCATAAAAGGAACGTCTATGTTTTGCAAGTTCACAAGCTTCACAAAAGAACCTACTTCTAGAACATCGTTTAGTTAAAGTAGGAAAAAGTTTCTCTAAAATACCAAAAGAAGGGTGGCCAAGTCTACGGTGCCACTGATGCAATAGAGGAAGAGCTGAACCCGTATCCGCCTCAAGGGCATGACCCAATGATAAGGGTGTAAAAGAAGGACAAGGCACAGACTCCAAAAAATACAGGCCATCCTGAGCTCTACCGGTACCAATCGTCTTTCCTGTTTCCAGTTCCTGAAAGACACAATGAGTGGGAAAAAATGTTACCGAACAATTCAAAGATTGTGTGAGACTACTAACAGATATAAGATTAGTAGTAAAATTTGGAACATGGAGAACGGAAGAAAGAGGTAAGGTAGGTGAGCAGCGAATGGAACCTTTCCCTGAAATAGCAGATAGGGATCCATCAGCTACTCGTACTTTGTCCTTACCGGAGCAAGTAGAGTAGGAATCAAAAAAGGATGAGCAACCTGTCATATGGTCCGTGGCACCCGAATCGATTATCCAAGGAATAGAGATAGAAGCTGGAGAAATATGAGCTTGTATACCTGAGTTGGCAGAGTGGGAGGAAGTAGTGGAATTAGAAGCCATAGAGGATGGAGGACCTTGGTTACTCATTAGCCGCCTGAGAACTTGCATCTCTTCGGGAGAAAAAGAATCACCAGTATTAGATATAGAGTCACCAGCAGACTCTGTGGCATTGGCATAAGAGCGCACAGAACCACCACTACGACCACCTCGGTGTCCCCGTGAGTTAGGTTTACCATGTAACTTCCAACAGTATTCCTTGGTATGACCATTTTTATCACAATAGTCACAATGGAGTGATGCTCGATCAACCGAAACACCTTTGGCCTTCAACTGGCTCTGTCCTGTTTTACCATCCCGTGGAAAGGGAATAGATACCAAGGCTGAGTGATCTGGAGTGGATGCCATCAAGGGAGGAGCCATAGAATTTCTGCGAGTCTCCTCTTGCTGAATACTTGCATAAGCCTCGCCAAGAGAGGGAAGAGGGGTACGACTCAGCACATGCCCACGGTGCTGATCATAATCCACATCAAGACCTGCCATAAAGTCATAAACACGATCTTTCCCAACCATTTGTTGGAAAGCAGCTGCATCAGTAGCACAAACAGGCCGATAACTTTGATAAAAATCAAGTGCCTGCCAGAGCCCCATTATCTCTGCATAATAGTCAGCAACTGGTCGATTGTTTTGCACAACGGCCTTGAGTTTCTTCCTCAACTCAAAAATTTGGGCGTCATTCCCTTTTTGAGAATAAGTCTCTGCCACGGCATCCCAAACCTGCTTTGGCGTATCAAGATACATAAAGCTATTCTGAATAGTAGAAGACATCGAATTAAACAACCATGTCAAGACCAAGGCATTATGATTGGTCCATTTTGTGAGATCTGGTCCCTCCGTGGGTTTCACCACATTCTCAGTAAGGTAGTGTAGGAGACCCTTAGTGGTGATAGCCAGTGTAAACGCACGCGACCAAAGTAGATAATTGGAACCATCTAACTTGACGCGGCAGATATCCATCGGAGTGTTGTCAAGAAAAGGACTATAACCCATTCCACTGTTTGAACTAGACTTACCAGTTCCTTCATTTGAAAATGGATTCTCCTCTGACATATTGAAGGCTCAAAAACAGTGGACTGCCGAAAAAAGAAGTTGCACAACTGAACAATACAAACACAAATCACTGTTCAAGTGCAGCAAACGCCCCCTAAATAGTGGGTTACGAGTAAACTAACCACAGGCTTCGAAACACATGAAAAAGGAACCTCGGATAACCAGGCCCAGTCACTTTCAGAAGCAAAGAGGCGGTAGCGGAAGCTTACAGAGATGATCAACAGCAACAAACATAAAGAACGAGCACATACCAGATCTTGGAAGCAATAGGCAGCAGAAAAAATACCCAATCGGCACCAGAGAACACTCAAAACGAGTCCAACCGGAGGTAGAAAGACCTCAAACGAGAACAACCTGGGTTCGCCGAAGTTCGCCGGAGGTCGCCGGTAGTCGGCGAGAGTCCAGGTGGGAAAAAGATCCGGTGCCCTAGATCGTGATGCTCTGATACCATGAACGAATTTGGAGAGAGAAAGATTTGAGCGTGAGAAATCTCTCATCTGATTTCATTAACAGAGAAAAGGGGAATATATACATCCCTACAATACAAATGACTAAAGTACCCTTTTGTACAAAGAATCTAACAAATAGCACCCTAGCTAAGACAAACTAATCTACTGAGACATGTCTCATTACATGTTAGCCACTACAATCTAACACTTATTGTTATAAAGGAACTGGGCAATAACTCAAAGTTGAGTAATGTCTTAAAATATTTCTCAAAGTCAACTATAGATGCTATAGTTAGATAGATAAATGGGAATCTAAAGGGTGCATAAGTACTACATGAACCTGAAGCTCTGTACCTGGAGGAATTACTCGATGGGTCTTGGAAGACCACGTCATTTCGGAGAAATGACGCGGTCTCCCTGACCCACCAAAAACAAAAATTTCTCAGGTCCTTGGGACACGTTGTGAACATTTTTTTTTTATTTTAATTTTAAGCTATTCCCCCCTCTCAATATATTCATCTTCACATCATATGTTTTCAATGTCCCCATTCTCCATGCTGCCGGTGGAAGGATCTCACTTAGAGAAGGGCATGCAAATTCTATGTAATATGGATCATTCTAAATATATACTATGCTCGTGTATGTCAGACACTCTCCACTCGGATAAGGGTTATAGTAAAGGATGTTAAAAGTAAGGAAACAAGGAAACAAGTGTATGACATGGAGAGGTTTAATTGGAAATTTGAAGCAATACTTGGCAGCATAAGCTCAATTTGGTACACCAAAGGAAAGTTTTTTTTTTTTTCTTCCCATTTCTTACCTCCTATAAACAATGAAAAGACAACAACTCTCCCTGCAAATTCTCTTAGCTCTTTACCTTTCAAAATCCCAATTACGTATTGCTTCAATTATAGTTCAATATACCATCTTTGAGTTTAATTGTATGGTCCAATAACGCTTGACCCCTCAGACATTCCATATACTGACTGAAATAAGAGTACCAAAGAGCGCGCAAAAGTGACCGCTTTCTTTTGGGCTTATGGCAGCCGCATCCCAAATGGTTGAGTCAGTGACCGAACAGGATAAGTGTTATGGTGGACCCACACAGACAGAGTATCTTGTTGAAGGTTGGGAACACATCTTGCAAAAGCCAAGTCAGTGCTAGTTGAGCTGCGGGATGTAACTGGAATCCATGCAATACCAGGAGGGCAAAAATGGAAAACCAAAACCCAGGAACGAAAACTTTGTAACTCCGGCTCTCATTGTATTCAGACACAGATATAGATACAGAAAACTACCACAAACTCGCCCAAAAAAAATAATAAACAATAATGAAGTACCTTGAATGATTCATACGAAAAGGAAAATTAACAGCACAACACAATACAGCTTCACACATTAACTCTATTCGCTTACTTCCTGATGATATGGTTTTGTGGATACGTATCCTCCCAGTTCGTATTAGCTTCATAGCTTGAAATTGTAGGGGCCAGAGTTGTCAAAAGCCTTGGAAAAGAACTTTTCCCTATAATCGCTCACTACAAAGTCCTTGAATATGGGAGGACTTTCTTTTGATATCAGTTCTTTTATAGGGCCGTATAGCTTTGGAGGTACAACAACACCATTGAAAAAGCATGCCACAGAAATTCTTGGTCCCACAAGGTTGGCCAACACTCTATGAGCAACACTCTTGAACTTGTCATTAGATATTATCTAAAATCAAAATGAGGAAAAGTTAGATTTGAAAGTTATTCTATTGCAAAACAATTAGCAAGTTATATTAACTGGGGACAAACCTGGAGAAGATCCCCAATGTTAACTACCAAACCTCCGGAAATTGGTTGAACATTAACCCACTGATTATTAAACATGACTTGGAGGCCTCCAAGTTGATCTTGCAGCAGTACAGTGAGGAATACAGGATCCGAGTGCTTGCTAATTCCCAAAGTTAACTCTGGCTCAGGGCATGCTGGATAGTAGTTGCAAACAAGGGTGCGGCCTTTACCACATTCCAGGGTGTTTAAGTGGTCATGTTTGAGGCCTAAAGCCTCTGACAACAACTCGAATAGAGTAGTCCCAAGGTCAGTAACATACTTCATATACTTAATTGTCGCAGCTCTGCAAATTGAAGATTATAAATACGCTATGAGTGTTTGCATTATTGAGATTTACAATGGATCGAATTTCTATTTTTTTCCGTTTACACTGATTTAGCAAAGGGAATTGATATCGCAATCATCTCGATGTTTGGTTTACTTTCGGGGGATGAGATCAACTAGAATGGTTGAAATAATGGCAAAGCTTAGAGAAGAAGCTCCAAATGGTATATGTATGTTAAATGCCATGCATGAATTTAATCTCTTCCACACAGTTCAGAAAAATTGAAGCTTTAGGATGTAGTCTTGAACTTCAACTTTGGATCACATAACACAGTATTGCTCAAAGACACACCCAATCTAGTAGTATATCATCACAAACTCTACGAAATGAAATTGTCTAATGCCTAAAATAGAAAAAAAAAAAAAAAAACCCCAAGGATCTAAAGAGGGGATCCAAACCTTCTTCGTATAATGGTTAACCTTTTCTTGAATTAGACTAACATTAACCGTGACTCTGATTTCAGAGCTTTTGATAGGTATCAATACAACCTTAACGTTGATGGTTAGTATCCAAAGAAGCTCAACTAGGATAGTTCTAATTAATAGCGCACCTCAGACGCTGGACCCCTTACAACTCAGCAGCCATGCCCAAACAACCATAAGATTACTTAAACCATTCAGTCCAAACCCTACCATCAGATATACTTATGAAACTAGCAATAACATCACGGACTAGTTTGACATAGTAAATACTTAAAGGCTTGCTCAATATATCAGCAACAACAATAAATCGGGCTTCATGGACAACATACCTGCAGGCAATGGGAATTTCATCAGGGTCAAGTTTATCTGAAACAAGCATAGAGATGTTTAAGTTGTCCCTCCAATTTGCAGATTTCGATGCATACAAATCTAAATTACTCCCATATCTCACTCTTTTTGTTGGATCACGTGTATACCACGATTTCTTCACCTCGGGATCTTGTTCGTGAAACATACGTACTCCATGAATCATTTCCTCCAGCACGTTCAAGGGGATCCCGTGGTTGACAACTTGAAAAAATCCCCACTCCTTTGATGCTATCCGGACTTCATTCGCAACTTTTTCGCGCCCATCACTTCCACCAATTGAACTGAGATCAATAACAGGAACCTGTACATTGGCCTTGTAACTGTCGAACTCCTCAGCAAGCTCATCCGGTGGTCTAATAAATATTTTTGGCACTTTTGCCGCACCAGCATCAATCAGCCCTTTTACACCAGCTTTTGAATCATCAAAAGCCTTTAGCTCTTCTTTCCTGTTGTAATTCATTTCCATTTCAGCAGAGGATCCTTTGAAGCCTGAGACGTCCATTTTTTGTTCCATCCAGGAGAAAAAGATGGGGATCAATTAGTTGAAGTCCACAAGATTTTAAAACACCATGTTCTTTTGTTTAATCATTAGGTTGGTTCTCATTATATTTACATTAAAGAAACTTTAGCCCTTCTTTGAAGCCTGAGAGATCCATCTTTTATTCCATCCACGAGAAAAAGATGGGGGTCAATTATTTGAGGTCCAAGATTTTTAAACACCATATTCTATTGTTTAACCAGTCGGTAGGTGGTCATTTTATAGGAGTATATAATAAAGGAAGTTTACCATCACTCCAATCATTATAATCACCAAAACAACTCTGAAATTCAACTTGGGCAAAACGATTCGAAATGTAATGATGCCGGTCGAAGGATTACGTGTAGCAGGCCGAGCGAAATGGCTTGTGCCGTCCTGAGTGGGATACCGAGTCATTTCCCAGGCCGTCCTACCTATTCCAGGAGTTTGTCTAAACGCCTCGGCCAGCCGACGGTCAAGTCCAAATCTCTAAACTCCTCGGCCAGCTGACGATCGAATACCAATGTTTCCATCAGACTTCGTTGACATATCTCGTTCGGCTTACCGACCTTTGGACAGTCGGTTATCATGTTCGGCTCTGAACGAATGTGGGGGCCAAGACTCCAGCTCACCCACGTGGGAACGCAACCGTGGCCATGATGACGCTCGTGACATTAGCCGAACGGTTATCAAGGTAATAATGAGAGCACGTGAAGATGCCAGCTCACCCTTTAAACGGTTACGAAACCCTAAAGTGACGTAAGGGTGACGTGAGCCGACGCGTGTCGAGCTTTCATACAATCTTGAGGGCCAAGCTAGGAGTTCCCTATAAATACATCACTTTGCCTTCTTGAAAGAGGTATATCCTACACAACCCTAAAACCCTAGCTTCTAGTATTTCACTCTTCACTGCAAGCATTCTGATTCTTGCACTGGAGGGCCATCCCGGAGAACCTCCGGTGTGGTCTCTAGTCGTGCTCTCTTTTGCAGGACAGGTGAAGGTCAGGAGCTGGACTCGAACCCCAGATCCAAATACAGAGATACGGAGACACAGCCAAACCCTAAAGCTAACGATATACAGGAAAAACAAAGAGACGAAACTGATGTCTATCACCTAAGTAAGAACCATCGCTCATTCCACACCATTATCAACAAGGATCGGCATAAGTGGAGCTGTAGTACCCAGACACCAAACGCCTCGGGATGGCGGAGCTCCATATCAAAGACAGCATCAAAAACCAATGGAAATCAACAACCCACCGGATTATATCCGGACAGAAACCTGACTAAATTCAGACAAAAACAAAAGAAAATAAAACATATCCGGACTGAATCCTGATAGAAACCGGACTGAATTTGGACAAAAACAAAATAAAATAAAACATATAATCCCCTCCGTCATTGAGCAACCCTTCTCTTGTCTAATCCCCTACCGATCAAAGCTCTGAAGCCGACGACTCAAGAAGCGAGAAACTCTCAATACATATTATTCATATTCAGTCATCTATATATATATACAAGAGTACAATGATCAGATCCCATAATCAAGGGGATTCAAACTTCCTAAATTATCTACATCAAATCACATCATTAAGGGGATTTCAATTTCCTAAAATACATGCATCAGATCCCATAATTATAGTTAACACTCCCCCTCAAGGTGGAGCGTGAATGTCGAGAACGCCCAACTTGCGAAGAAGAAGCTGGAACTGATCTTTGCCCAAGGACTTCGTAAAGATATCAGCAAGTTGCTCTTTACTAGGCATATATGCAGTACGGATGAAACCTTGACGAAGTTTTTCTCTAATAAAGTGGCAATCAATCTCAATGTGCTTTGTTCTTTCATGGAAGACTGGATTGGCGGCTATATGAAGTGCTGCTTGATTGTCGCAAAAGAGTATGGCAGGTTGAGGATGGTCAACTCCCATATCTTTCAAAAGAGATAGTAACCAAGTAATTTCACACGCAGCAGAGGCCATGACGCGGTATTCGGATTCTGCAGATGACCTAGACACGGTGTGTTGTTTCTTGGTTTTCCATGAAATAGGTGAGGTGCCTAGAAATGAACAAAAACCAGTAGTCGAACGTCGTGTATCTGAACAGCTGGCCCAATCAGAGTCAGAATACATCCGAAGTTGAAGGTCAGAACTTGAAGATAAAAGAATTCCTTGACCAGGTGCTCGTTTCAAGTAGCGCACTAGGCGAAGAGCAGCATCAAGATGCGGCTTGCGTGGTTGGCTCATGTATTGACTTAGAACATGAACAGGATACACAATGTCCGGCCGAGTAATGGTGAGATAAATGAGGCGACCTACCAGTCTTCTATAGGAATAAGGGTCTGTAAGCAAGGCACCATCAGAAGCATTCAATTTATGGTTTTGCTCCATTGGAATATGAACTGGTTGAGCACCTAGTAAACCAGTTTCTTCAATAATTTCAAGAGCATATTTCCGTTGCGAAAGGCAAATACCTCTTGTAGATCGCGCAACCTCAAGACCAAGAAAATATTTGAGAAGTCCAAGGTCTTTGAGATGAAATCGCTGGTGAAGAAATTCCTTGAGATGACGAATGTCAGTTTCATTATTTCCGGTGACAATAATGTCATCCACATAGACAAGGACAATAGTGAACTGTTGATCACGAGAGCGGGTGAATAGAGAATAATCTGTTTTGGATTGGATAAACCCATCGTCTATAAGAGCAGTAGAGAATTTAGCAAACCATTGGCGTGAAGCCTGCTTAAGACCATATAAGGACTTAAGGAGACGACATACCTTTGTCTCCCCCTGCCGTCGAAAACCTTGAGGAAGTGACATATAGACTTCTTCCTCAAGATCTCCATGGAGAAAAGCATTTTGCACATCGAGCTGATGTAGGGGCCAAGAATGAGCTGATGCAATGGCAAGAAGACAGCGTACAGTAACTAGTTTTGCAACTGGAGCAAACGTTTCGTGATAGTCAAGTCCTTCTATTTGATTATAACCTTTAGCAACGAGACAAGCTTTGTAGCGTTCTATGGTGCCATCAGCTCGATATTTGATTTTATAAACCCACTTACAACCGATAGCCTTTTTACCAGGAGGCAAATGTGTTAGTTGCCAAGTACAATTCTGCTCAAGAGCGAGAAATTCATTAGCCATAGCAGCATGCCAATTTGGGTCTTGCATGGCCTGACAAAAAGAATTGGGTTCCACAACAGAAGAAATTGCTGCAACAAATTTGTGGTGAGAAGGGGACAATTGTTGATAGGATATGCATGAGGATAATGAATAAGACATGCCTTTCTGTGAACCAAGCAAAGAAGAAGAGAAAGGAACAGCCGGCAATTGAGCTTGAGAGCAGTGGAAGTCTCGAAGATAGCTAGGTGGACGATGCACACGTTGTGGTCGAGGGGATGTCGAAGTAGGAGGGATGGAGGGAGGTATGGTGGATATATCTGGACAAGCGGAAGGGTGAGAATCATGTGAATCTGTATGCAGTGGACTAGAGATGCAAGAAGGTGTATCACATGGTTCAGGCGGAGAACGTGAAGAATGTGATATATCGAGGGAATTGTGATACTCAGATATAGGGAGGGGAATAACAGAATCTGACTTGAATTTTTGGGAAGAATGTTGAAAGGGGAAAATTGTTTCATGAAATATAACATCTCGACTCGTGAAAATTTCATGGGTGTTGAGATCATAAACACAATAACCCTTTTTACCAAGAGGATAACCAACAAAAACACACTTGCGGGCTCTTGGACTGAATTTATCTCGAGAAGGGTTAAGATTAGCTGTATAACAAAGACAACCGAATACTCGAAGATGGGAGTAATTAGGTTTTCTATTAAACAGAACTTCGTGTGGTGATCTATTTGAGAGTATGGGAGTGGGAATGCGATTGACCAAATATGTGGCAGCTAAGACGCATTCACCCCAAAAGGCAAGGGGTAGATGTGGTTGAAATCGAAGAGCTCGAGCATCTCCAAGAATGTGACCATGTTTGCGTTCTACAACTCCATTTTGTTGGGGAGTGGCAACACAACTTGATTGATGAAAAATACCATGTTCTTGAAGAAATGGATTGATTAATTTGGAAAAGAGCTCTCGTCCATTATCTGTTCGGATTTGTTTGACTTTGCATTGAAATTGGGTATCAACAAATGCAAAAAAATACTTAAGGTAGAGAGGAGTTTCAGATTTATGTCGCATCAAAAATACCCATGTGCAACGAGTAAAGTCATCTACAATGGTGAGAAAATAATGAGCCCCACAATGAGATGGGGTTCGATAACCACCCCATATGTCACAATGTATCAAATCAAATGGGCCAAGAGAGGAAATGGAACTCCTAGGAAAAGGGAGTCGCTTAAATTTTGCTAACGGACAGATATCACAATGACAAGAATCTTGAATTGAAATATCACTAACAGTTTTTGACAATACTTGTAAACGACTAGAAGAAACAAGACCAAGCCGCCAATGCCACAAGTCAAAAGTTGGACGAATAGAAACAAAAGAAGTGCTAGAAACATCCCAAGAGTGAAAGTAGTAGAGACCATTTTTTTGCTCAGCTATTCCAATCTTCCTCTTCTGGGGTTGGTCCTGAAAGATGCAAGAGTTTTGAGTAAATAAAACGGAAATAGATGTAGAAGCCGTGAGCTTGCTGATGGAAAGTAGATTGAAACCAAAAGAAGGGACACACAAAACATGGTCAAGTAAAATTGTTGGAGTGAGAAAAACAGAACCAACACCAGTGACTGCAGCTGTAGTACCATTCGAAAGTTTGACAGATAACATGGTAGAAGTGGGTGTAAACGTATGAGGAATCAAATACCATATGATCCGAGGCACCCGTGTCCACTATCCATGTTGCAAAGGATAAAGAGGATGGGTAAGAAACAGAATTACCTGCAAAATGAGTTGATGGGGGTGTATTACCAGTATTGATGAGATTGAGTAAGTGTTGATATTGCTCAGCAGTGAAGGCTTGAGCCGTGTGGGTGAGGTTGACTGGATTTGTTGGATCTATATGAGTGGGAGTTTGACGCGATAAGGAACTAGAGCCATCCACAAAACCTTGATTGGCATGGAACTCTTGAGAAGAACGAACATTAGCAGCAGTTGCAAAACCTTTGGCCGGTGCTTGAGTGGTAGTCTGATGAAAGAGAGGTGCTCTGACAGTGGGCTTATTGACTCCCTCATTTTTGGAATGTTTGTTGGACTGATGAAGACGATGGCCGGGTGGGTAACCAACGAGTTTGTAGCAATTTGCTTTGGTGTGTCCAACCCATTTGCAATGCTCGCAAATGGGACGAGGTTTGCGATGACCACTAGCAGTTGGCAATGGAGTAATTTGATAATTAGACGGGAAAGGGGCAGCATAGTTATTTGAAGCTAGAAATGCAGCAGATTCTAGTTCAACCGATGGATTTGCAGAAATCTGGCGTTGTTTCTCTTCTTGAAGCAAAAGAGAATAGGCACGATTAATAGATGGAAGTGGATCCATAAGAAGAATTTGGCCACGAATGTTGCCGTAAGTATCATTGAGACCCATAAGAAATTGGGTTAGCTTCTCTTGTTGCTGGTAGTCTTGTAGGGCCTTTGAAGAACCACAATGGCAAGTAGGAATAGAAAGAGAAGAGTAAAGTTCATCCCACAAGGATTTCAACTTTTTGTAATAAGAAGAAATGGAAAGTATCCCTTGAGAATGAAGAGCAATATCGCGGCGTAACTGATAAATTCTAGGAGCATTTGTTACGGCAAAACGCGCCTTGAGATCATTCCAGATGGCGGAAGCATAGGTCTCATACATCACACTATCAGCGATTTCGACAGAAAGAGAGTTGAGGAGCCAAATCTTCACCATATCATTGCAGCGTTTCCAAATCTGATGGTCTGCAGTAGATGGTGGAGGAATCTCCAAAGAACCATCAACAAAACATAGTTTATTTTTGGCGTTCAACGCTGTGCTCATAGCACGACTCCATGAAAAATAATTATCTCCATTTAGAGGATGAGAAACTAGTATAGTGCCTGGACTATCTGAGTGGTGTAGGAAATAGGGACTTGAAGAATCAATACTTGCAATTACGACAGCAGCACTCTTTATTACATCTATAGTGGTAGATGAAGTTTTACTATCTGTAGCCATTAGGTTCACAATTGAAAACAGGAGAGATAGAACAGGAATGTGTTCTACAAAGAAAGAGAGCAGGAATGTGTTCTATGAAATGAAATTTTTGAGAAAGATTATGAGAAAAGGGAACGTACTCAAAACAGTAAACAAGAATCTTAATTCTCTGATACCATGACAAATTTGGGAGAAACTCTCAATACATATTATTCATATTCAGTCATCTATATATACAAGAGTACAATGATCAGATCCCATAATCAAGGGGATTCAAACTTCCTAAATTATCTACATCAAATCACATCATTAAGGGGATTTCAATTTCCTAAAATACATGCATCAGATCCCATAATTATAGTTAACAGCTACCGAAGTGATCAACGCTGAGCGAAGCCGACTTCGATGTATTTATCTGCACCATCGCGACACGAATTTTGATTGTGTTCGGGCTCTGATCGGGCACCGTTAAAAATCAATCGAGAACACTGCAATCTTTTTTGCAGTTATCAAAAAAGAGGCGGTGATAACTTTTATCCTTGTTTCAAAGAAGAGGCGGTGGCCGTGAGATGTTATTTGGGGTATCTGTTTCTCTATTTTTCTCTTAGTCGACGAATCGACTGTGAATGGTGTAAGTGCTGGAATGTGAATGTTTGTGCCGTATTTCAGGACTTCTCTGGAAGCAAACTTAATGCAGTGAACGGAAATGGAAGAAGAATAACAAAATGGACTTTATTATTCCTCAAAGTAGAAGTCAGTCGACTATGGATACACAATCGAGAAGACGGTTTTAAGATAACAAGCTACTCCTAGTGCAGGAAATGTAAAGTACAGATAAAAAGTAGAAGCCTTTGGGCGATTGAGTGGGGGTTTGAATTTGTCTTCTCTTCTTGTATTTATAGGCTTCACTTCGACTTGAAATTCAAATTTGGCAGATTTCCCTCCAATGATTTGAATCAAGCGGTTATCTCCTCTTTCTTCTCCACGTTCTTGACCGAGCGGTTTCTTTATAGTCTGGACACACGATCCATTGTGATTACTTTCTTTAACTGCCCTTGTCAAATGCTCCTATCCACGATCTGCTTGTAACTTGTCATCGAACATGTGACTCTATTACTTCCGTAACCGTCGACTAGTCCATTTGAACCCCTGGTTGTATGCCTTTCGTCTTCTTTTATTGCAGACAACACGTGTCAGCAAATAAACCAGTCGATCAACATGGGTCTAAAATATGGTGTAAACAGTATCCCAATCCGATGTACACAATTTGGTGAATGAATGGTTCCAGTAATCAATTTTTGGTTATGGAAGAATTATCTTATGGCCATTTGACAGGCAGGAAAAATCACACCAAGTCACCAACAGTACTAATATATATCTTCTTCTTTATTTTTTTTAAATGTACACCGACACTAATATTTCATTGAAGATTGACAATAATTGTACATGGGTGGCAACGGTACGATCGAGTTGTCATTAAGTAACATATAATTAATTGAAGATCGAGTTTTTTATTTTTTGGTAAGTAGTTGAAGATTGAGTTGCAAGTTTACATGTCAAGATTTCACATCGGCTATGAAAGGAAAATTGATTTGATATATAACGAATCATGACAAGCTATTGTATAATTTAAGCTTAATCTTTTGAGCCAGTCAGTTGGGACAGATCGTTACTTTTGAGCCAGTCAGTTGGGACAGATCGTTACATGACGTAAGAGGCGAAAAATTAACTCGTGTTAATGGGTTTACTGAGGAACTTATTTCCATGATGTTTGAGCCTGCTAAAACATTAATAGTAGTATATTAATAAGCTGGGAAATGCTACGGTGTCCACCCTTATGGTGTCCCCATTATGCCTTTGTGTTGTTCCAATGTTATGCCATTTTGTGGTTAATTATATATAAAAAAAAAACGGCATAACGGGGAACACCGAAAAAAGTGAATTAAAAAAAATTAAAAATGTTACTCCCTCCGTCCCTTTTTAAGTGTCCTGCTTCGTAACTCCAACTTATTAAAAAGACATCATCATTATACCTTTCACATCAATTTTTTTTCTCCACTTTCCCTACTTACCCATCATCATTACACTCTTACTCACTAACTTTTCAAAATGGAATCTACTTTTAGGGACAAAATAGATAATGCACCAACTTTTACCCACTAACTTTACAAAATGGACACTTATTAAGGGACAGGCCAAAATGGAATACATGACTCTAATTAAGGGACGGAGGGAGTATGTCATTTTTGGGTTTATGTTATGTCATGTTATGCCCTCCGTGTGGTTTATGTTATGCCAAATGGTTGCTAAGTGGTAAAATGGCATAACATAAACCACACAATGGCATAACATATTATGTTATACCTGTATCCCCCTAAAAGATGGTAGACACCATAACATTATCCTAATAAGCCGCATAGTAGTCTTTACCGAACAAGGATTAAAAATGAAAATGGTTTCCTTTTGGAAAAATTTCAAAATAACACCTGACCTTTAACACAAATCACACATAGGCACCTGACCTTTTAAAATTATCAAAAAAACACCTGACCTATTTAAAAACCCATCAATTTCCCACCCGCCGTTAACTTCTCATCCAAAACTAAAGGAAATGTTGAAAATAGGACAACATTCATTTGTCTTAACGTTTTTTACACCTACTACTCTTTGTCTTCAGTTTGCACAATTACTTTTCTTTCTCTGTCGTCACTTTTCACACATACCCATGACTATTCTATGTTTTTTGTTTTTGCCTTTTCCTTTGTTTAATACAGAGTAATCTTGTTTGGCTGCATAGTTATGGATATTTAATTACTAAATTAAGCTTGATTTCTTATTTTGGGTGGATTTGAATTGAAAAGTTAAGTAATTTTGGTAACTTATTGATTCGTTTTGACGCAAAATTAACAAATGTAATTTTTTTTTGAATAAAGACAAAAAATAAGTCATGGGTAGGTTATTTTTTGTAGGGATAGTCAATTACTAATAACTTACTACCTCCGTCCCAAAATGTTTGTCCGGTCCGCAAAACGAGAACGTAAAAATAATTCAAGTTTTGCAAGAAAAATTTAAATTTTTTTCAACAATTTACTAGATCTCGACAAGTTCTTTTAATTTATGAAAAAAGTTTAGAATTTTTCTTAAAAGAAATGCATTATTTTTTTGTCCTCGTTTTACGGACAGGACAAATATTTTTGGACAAGGGAGTATTTATTTTTAGTCGATGAGGGTATAAAGGAAGATAGGGTTAACAAAGATGATGTCATGTGGGACCATTCTTCTTATTCGCGCCAAAATGTACATTTTCAACATTCCCGTTTGTTTTTGATGGGAAGTTAACGGCGGGTGGGAAATTGATGGGTTTTTGAATAGGTCAGGTGTTTTTTTGATAATTTTAAAAGGTCAGGTGCCTATGTGTAATTTGTGTGAAAGGTCAGGTGTTATTTTGAAATTTTCCCTTTCCTTTTTAAGGATGTTTAAAATGAAATATCGGCCCAATTTAATTAATATCTAATTAAATGCCCCTCCAGCACTGGCCCAAGGTTTGATGCCAAAAATGAGTGTTGCCTTGATTTTTTACTTTTAGGATCAAGACGCGTATGAAAAAACAAATCATTTTTATCACCCAAACAGGCCTCAAATCTTGTTTAATTAACATATCTTCTTTGGTTTTCCTTGCCTTTGGACTTTAACTTAGTAGGCATTAAGCATTTTTCATGCTCCATTTAGACCTGTCTGTCTTTAGGCCTGAACCATGAAAGGCCTAGAAATACGTTGGAAGGCCTGAACTTCTTCTTGAAATGCTTATAAAGGTGGTTCAGGCTTAGTCAAAGAGCTCAAAGGGCCTTCATTCCGACAGAAAAGGCCTGCTTACACCAACAAAAGGCCTTTTTTCAAGCCTAGTTGTAGACAAACTACAAAACCAAAAAAAAATAAAAAAAATAAAACACCCTGAAAGAGGCCTAGAAATACACTTGAAGGCTTGAACTTTTGCTTGGAGTGCTTATAATATTGGTTCAGGCCTATTTAAAGAGCTCAAAAGAACCTCCTTACCTGCAGAAAGATTGTCGACACCAATATAATGCCTATGTCCAAGCCTGATTGTAAGGAAACCATAGAATCATGAAAAGGTCTAACAATGACTAAAAATATATTGAAAGGCCTGAAGCTCTGCTTGGAACTCTTATGATGGTAATTCGACCTGTCCAATAAAATAAAAAGGCCTCTACCTCTGCGAAAAAGGCCTGGTAAAACTTTGATAAATGCCTACTTAATGACTGATAGGCCACAACGAACTTGGCCGAACATTTTAGAGATGTTTGTTCTGCCTATGAAGGACTTTTCTCTGCTTAGCCCTTCTTGATGCCACTTTGGCACTTTTGTGTGAGCTAAGTTTATAAGACTTGCTTTTGAAATTTTTATGCGTATCCATCACTGAGCAATGAGCAAGAGACCATGTGCTACGCGCATGGTGTTGACGCTAGTTTTTGTGCAAGAACAGAAAGAAAAGCAGGACGAAAGCATAAATTTATAGCTTTGACAACAATATACACAGCTGCAGAAGTAGAGAGAACTCATTCCTAAATGATCACAAGCTTTAAAGTGAAGAGTTGTTTTGCCACATTCGTCCCACAATCAAAGTCTCAAGCAAAGAGATAAACAAACTGATCAATGGTTACCCAAAACAAGCAGTGGGAAATTTAAGTAATTCTGCGAACATGATAACCGATTCCACAATCAACGACAAAAAAAAAAAATGAATGGGCAGAATTTCAAAAGATGCATTGACAGGAATCGCTTTTGAAACAGAAGTCCATCCATTCGCTTTTCTATGGCACGTTGCGTGGTCGGTTTCTGTGTCCGAATCCTTGAATTACAACTTGAAGTGCGTGAGTGTGTGGATTCCATCATTCCCTTTCTGATAGCGGAGCGTGACATACTCCTCCAAAGTAGTCTCCTTGTAGATTGGGGGATTTTCCTCCGATACCAACTGTTTGAACTTTGATTCAATTCCTTTCTGGAAATGTGTTCTGAAAAAGACACTCTTGAACTTGTCATTGGCGATGAGCTGCAAATGTATAAGAATCAGATCATCAGTTACTACTTGTGGTGGGTGTACAACATATTTCACGAAATTCGCCATGGACAAGTTGATACCAACAATTTTAACTTGAAGGATTTGCATCTAAAATTTTGTGATATCATGTTCAAAATGAGTATTTTCGTATCTTCGCATCTGACATTCTAGTCTGAGAGTAGACAACTAATACGTTCAACTTATTTCCAAGTGTTCTTTGGTCGGCTCGTAACCCTCATGCCAAAGATGTCCTTGGGAGTTGTGATGACAAATCAAGAAATCGAGATTACAGAAACAAGTTCAGGGAAAAAAACAAGAACATAAGTTGTTCCACTTTAAAGTCACGAAGATTGGTAGGGGCATCATTTGAAAAGAGAACATAAGAGTCAACAATATCCATAAAAATTTTGCATACAAACCCCTAGAATACGATCAAGGGTTTAACAAAAAAACTGCAATCCTAGGCATCAAGTCGGATAAAATGTAGGGTGTTAATCAGTCAGACTATTGGTACCGGGTTATGAGAACCTAGTAGATGGAATTTGAGATATTGTTGAAAACATAGTTTCTACAAACATCAACTGTTTCTTCCTCTTTTTTTCCGGGTACGTAAATGTATCCAAACAGATCAAAACAAAATTGGTGTCACGCTGAGGGAGCCAATGAAAGATAACAAAGTGAGAGAGATTTGCCTGTAGATGATCAGCAATGTTTACTATCAGTGCTCCAGCCAAGGAGGGGACGTCAATCCTTTCATTTTTGTGAAGAACTTGTAGACCACCAATTTGATCTTGTAAAAGCACAGTAAGAAGGCCAAAAATTACACACTAGCTTCTAAAACAATAAAAAATTTAACAGTTGATGACATAATTTACAAAAAAATTAAACAGGCAAAACAGCAGTAGCACATTTCGAGGATTTTTGTGCGTATGTTTAGTGAACATGATCACATGAGAAGCAGCGGTGTTTTCATCGCTAAATGTGGTGGTGTTCAGCACTTCAATGGAGAACTCGCTAGTGCCATCACTGAATGCAGTGGTGTACCGCACTTCAATGGAACTCGCACATGCCAACTGATTCAACTGTGGGTCCTCAGAATACCACGCGTACCCAGCGGGGGCCTTCCTATCATATGGACCTTGTTCGTTGGGGGGGGGGGGGGGGGGTTGGGTGGGTGGGTGGGTGTGCGACCACATCATAAGGAACGTAGGGCCACAGCTCTGCTTTCTTGCCCGTCCTATGAGCCACAGGCCCACGTGGGCCACCACCTTTTCTGGGGGCTCGATATCAACAGCTCTCCTCACCGTTCGCATCCTCCAACTGATAGAGTCACACCCCACCAAACAAAATGAGGAAGAAAAAGTCACAAAACATTCAAATGCACCAGAACACAGAACATCATTTAGATCCATCAACAATGAAAACTAAAGAGCCTGCACATATCTTACGAGCACAATGTTGAAATCCTCAAGTACTACCCCACTCGATTAATATTACATTTTGTGAATAAGCAGCAGAATTGTGCTCCACAATCTCAAATCCTAATGACAAACTCAAATGTTGCCCGAGGAGATGACAAAGTAAACATCTTCTATTGGTACCCGATACTGTTTTTAAACACAAAAGCATAACTTGGAATTAAGGCAGCCCTAAAGTATTGTTGCAGCCATAGTTAACTGTAATCTAACCTCTTATTTGCTTTGGGATCTTCACAACTTGAAATAAGTGAGAGCAGATTTTCCGTCAAGCCCTTTTGAATCGTAGTATGCAACAAAGTCTTTCACCGTCGTTTCTCTATAAACAGGCGGATTGTCTTCTGACAACAGGTCCTTGATGGGGCCATACATCTTTGTCGACGGATAACCATGTGTGTTGAAAAAGCATGCCACGGACACTCTTGGGCCCACATGGTTTGCCAAGACTTGGTGCTCAACACTTACGAATTTGTCATTAGATACAAGCTGTAAAAGTACATGAACAATAACCCATCAATACTGCTAGGTGCAATTAAAAACAGCAACCATAACTTGTTCCTTATAAAATGTGTCTAGGTATTTGTAAAATGAGCAACCATCATGAGAACAAACTGCGACGAGAATACGGAAAGTTTTTTCTTCAATGTTAAACAAGGTGTTACAAGGACCGGTCCTTCACACTTTCTTCTGTGCACGTACTTTTAAGGATACAGGATTATTTTGCATCAAACATGAAATGTGTATGCGGATCAAAAAAAAAAAAAACATGAAATGTGTATCTGTGATTCAATTTCATTTGTTCTGCAATAATTTATACAAAGGGGAAAGGGGCAGGTCACAATTTTACCCCAGCAACAGTAAATTTCTGCCTCTCTAAAAACCTTTCTACTGATCTCTAACAACCTTTCTTGATTACTGTTAAATGGATGGCGAACCGATTTGTAGCAGGCCGAGTTAACTGGCTCGGGCTGCACCGAGCGTAATACCGAGCCGGGGGACCGACTGTCCATGTTCACTCCTGAAGCAAGTCTGATATAGCCTCGGCAGACCGATGGTCCTAAACCCTCCTCGGATACACCGACGAAGCCTCGGCAACCGACGGTCCAATTCGATCCAGGGATGTATCTCACCGCCTCGGCTTCCCCAGGGATGAATGTTTTCCTCTTGATACCTTCTTCGGCCAACAGCCTCTCGGCTAGCCGACTCCTTGACTGTCGGCTCACATTCGGTTTCGAACGGATGTGGGGGCCATGCTCCATCCCCCTTCACGTGGGAATGCCACTCTGGCTATGATGACGATAGTGACGTCTGCCGAGCGGTTACCAGGTTGATGGTATCACGTGAAAGGGGGGGCCCGCTCACTCGCCAATCGGTTACGAAACCCTAAATGGTGACGTAGGAGATTCGTCAGTCGACACGTGGCAGGCATGCATACAATCTTGGATCGGGCTGAACGATCCCTATAAATATACAGTGATGCCTCCGGAAAAGAGGTACGTTCTGAACACTATTGAAAACCCTAAACACTTGGTCCTTCCCCTTGGCAAGAGAGCTGATTCTTGCACCGGAGGGCCATCCCGGAGAACCTCCGGCGTGGTCTTTAGTCGTGCTCTGTTTTGCAGGACTAAAGAGGATCGAAGACGAGATCCAGACCCCAGAGCAAAGACGATTGAACCATCTCAAAAGGAGCCCCACACGATTTCAACGAGGAAATGGCTTGGTTGAGAAATCCTTCCCCCCAAGAAAAGATAGAAAGATCTTTGGATATGTAAAGTCTTCTTATTTGAGTGGAAAAATCCAATTGGAAGGACTTAGCCACTTTCTTTCATACGTTGCCTATAAGAATAACTTTCTCACCTGATCTACTCAAAACGAGGACTCCCCGTCTTTCAAAAAAAAAAATATTTTGAGGACTCCCCATGCCATTTGGGCTGAATCACCCCCCTTGCCCCAGGTTCAGAACACAGAAAAATGAATATTCCTTTTGATTGCCTAGACAGAATCATTTGTCATGCAGAAGATATAGTTCCAAGTTTTGTTCAGAGAAAGTTAGTGACGTAGGACGGGATTGAAATAAGGCCGAGTATAATCAAAACACAAACAGTGGCTGTTTTGGGGCTGTGAAAAGGTGATGTGAATAGTGAAATAGAAGAGAAGTGGAAGGGTTTTATGAAGATAGATCTAGGCCTCACACCTAGGTCACCAAAGGCATCACACCTAAGGCCTCTTTAGCATCCCTCCAAAGATAGGATCGCATCACAGTCGTCAAAGCTTTAAGCTCTTGTAAATTCTTATTCATTCAATCATAATTCAAGCTCTTGGGATTAGATCAATTATAAGCTCCTAATGTGTTTAATACCAAAGAATGTTCATATTCCCTTCATGGCTAGATACGATGAATGTGTGGTGATGGTTAAATACATTGAATAGGAGGTCAAAGCTCCCTAAATTAAAAGTCACAAGGTTCATGAATGTCACAGGCTCACAGCCTTTAATGTTCTAGCCAATGTCTAGCTAATAATCCCAAGTAGGTCCTTCATCATCGAGCATATACCAGATTAAGGCTTGGGCCTCAGAACCATCTAGTCCACGCCTTCTATAGAATTTTACTGGTTGCTTCCATTTTCCATCAACTCTCCCCGGTGAGTTAAAATGATCTCAAAAACATTGGATCCTCTAAAACTACCCAAATACCCATTGCATTTATCATGGACTGCATCATTTAGTTAGGATGCAAAGACCATTGTTGGATGATTAACAGTGCATGAAGCAAAAACACACACACACACACATAAAAAGCAAACATCTAAAATACCATCTTATTAATTATGGCATAACATAAAGTCATATTCTTGTGGTACAATCTACGAACTTGGAAATGACTAACCTTTTCCTCTTTAGAATATTTGATAAACAACATATGCAGAAGGATGACAGAAACACATAGATGTGTGAAGAATGAAAAAAGAACAACTATAAAGGGGTTACCTGTAAGAGATCTCCAATATTCACAACTAAAGCTCCAGAAACAGGAGGAACATTGACCCACTGGTTTTGATGGAGTACTTGGAGTCCCCCAAAACCATCTTGAAGTAGGATCGTGAGAAAATCCGGATCTGAGTGTTTGGTTGTGCCCATGGTCAGTTCCGGCTCTGGGCAAGCAGGGTAATAGTGACATAGGATTGCATGCCCCTTTGTACAATCCAAGCCAATTAGGTGGTCAGGTTTGAGCCCAAGCGCCTCCGATAGTAGTTCAAATAAAGTACTGCCTAGTCTCTTTATTTGCTTTGAATACTCCATTGTTATATCTCTGCATGTCAATATATGTAATAGATATCAGACCTAAACAAGTTTAATTCATGAACAGGATATGTGTCCAATCTAAACATGAGTATCTCCAGAAAGAGAAAGATAAGAACTTGTCTTCATATACTTCTCCCTACGTCAGGCCAAAATTTCTACATTTGGATCAGTTTACCTAAGCCATTAACTATTAAAACCATTTGGCTTAGAAGTAAGCCAATTGCAGCTTGTACTTCTCCCATATTTTGCATTGGTGTTGCGGATATATCAGTTCAGGAAGAACTCCAAATCTGTTCAATCTGTCAACCTAATTTTGGAAAAACACACCTGAGCAAGTCCAATGGCGGGACGGAAAATGAGGGGATAGATAGTTATTTTAGTATGAAAAAGTGGTTAAAAGTTAGATGAATAATAGGACTCACCCCTCTCCAATGGTGAGTTCTATAATAGAACCAAAGGGATGGAAAATAAAATAAACCAACGGCACTGTCAACATTGGATTACAACTCAATGGTAATATATTCTCTCTCTCTCTCTCTCTCTTCGACGTCGGGAAGAGAAAACACCAAAGACCAAACCCTAACTCCCCTCTCTCTCACACCGACGAGATCTCTCTCTCTCACCTCTCTCTCACGGGATTACCCCTCTCTCTCGCCGATCGACTGTGAAACCCTATCAAGCCATTTGGGGATGGATATACCCTATCAAGTCATCTGGTAATTGCAATTGGGTTTGATGATATTTGCTGATGTATAGCTATAGTCATTTGGGGATGGATATATCCATCTTTGCCATTTTCCATCCCTATTGGAGCGCTAGCTGATTTTTGCATTTGGGGATGGAAAATGACCATCCATCCCCCATTAGACTTGCTCTCAACTTATTCTAATATATAAAGGGATAGCACCAATTTTGTGTATCTCATTTTTGAAATCCCGGTCATTTTCATAATGCCCCTCAAAAAAATTAAGTACTTATGACTATTTTTAACTTACCATTAAATAATTGTTATGGGCAAATAGCAATCAATTTAGAACCACCCACCATAACCACCACTCCACTATCCCCACCCGTCCTAAAAATGTTATCAAGAAAAAAAAAGAGTGGAATGTACCTGCAAATCTCAGGCAACTCAAGTGGATCAAGAGGCTCAGGATCCATAGCACAGAAAAAGGTGTCCCTCCAATTAGCAAACGGTGACTGATACAAATCAAAGTTAGTCCCAAACTTCACCCTCCTCTCCGCCTCACGCGAGTAAAATCCCAGCTTCACCTCCTTCTCCATCTCGTGGAACCCACGCGCCGCCGCCAACATCTCCTCCAACACCCTCTCGGGTACCCCGTGGTTCACCACCTGGAAGAAACCCAGAGTCTCCGCCGCCCGCCGGACTGCGTCGACGGTTGTGGGTCCCTTAGTCCCGAGGTCTATGATTGGAATTGCGAGGTGGGTTTGGCAAATTGGGTAGTCGGCGGCGAGGTCGTCGGTGGGTCGGACGAATATCTTGGGGATGGTTTGGATGCCGGCGTCGACAAGGCCTTTGACGCCGGATTTTGAGTCGTCGAAGGCTTTTAGCTCTTGTAATCGGTTGTAGACCGTTGGAGTTTCAGTTGTGGCTAATTCGGCCATTTGAGAGCGTTCTTTGCTGAAAGGTGGTTTCTTGTGGGAGCAAGTCATTTTGACTCGGGGCAAATTTTGCTTTCAAAGTGAAATAGTAACTTATTTTGTTTTTATTTAAAAAAAATTATATTTGTTAATTTTGCATCAAATTTTTTGTGACTTATTGATTCGTCTCGGTGAGAGAAATCGGAGAAGTATAAAATTTTGATCAAAACTCATAAATTTTTAAAAAAGACAAAAATAAGTAAAATAAGTTGTATTTTTGATTTATTTTTGTCTTTATTCACAAAATTATGAGTTTTGATCATACTTTATACTTTTCTGATTTCTCTTACAGAGACGAATCAATAAATCACGAAAGTTTGATACAAAACAAACAAATGCAAAAAAAAATTGGATAGAGACAAAAAAAATAAGTTACTTGACTTTTTAATCCAAACCCACCCTTAAGCCATTTTCATAAAGATGAAGTATTATTTACACAGCTACTATAAATATTTGTTTATTTTAAATCAATTTTATTGCGCCACATTGTCAAAATGTTCACACCGCCGGTATATATAATTTATTCTCTTCTATAAAATGGCAATGGTAGCTAGGACCAATAGTGTATTGCCATTTGCAGGACCATTTTTACCAATAATTCCCCTTTATCATTTTCCTAACTAATCTTTGCAACTGTAGACACCTCCCAAACGGGGCATCGCCATACAGATTGATCATGGATTGCTCGATTGGTTGCTTGCTTCATAAACCAAAATCATGGACATTCCCATGGCTAGGAACATCGCCACACGATAGTGGTTATCATCAAAACAGAGTCGCCACCTAGTTTATTAAAACTAGGAAAATAGATAGAGATTCTGGGTACGGGAGCCAAAAGTACAGTAAGAGAAAGGTGTTAGGCACCCCTCTCTGCCCAGTCGTTTGACTGGCCCATAGTTATTCAACATAAGACATGTACATGCTTTATTCAACTCTAACGCATAGTCTGTTTAATTAAGCCTTTAACAGTGAATAAGGTGAGCCAAGACTGTAATTGAAAGCATGCATCAGAAATAAACAAAACAGACAGGCTGTCCCAGGAAAATCGATCTCTCGGCCGGTGAATGGATTTCACGGCCGAGGGATCCCACTAGATTGATATATCGGCCGAAGGATTGATCCCCCAACCGATGTTCTTCCTCACACCAGAACAGATATTTAACAGATAATCAAAACACTATGATTAATGCATAAAAACGTAAAAGAGATCAAACCATAGGCCCCTGGGCCTCACCACCTTGATCCCTCAGTTGCTTGATTGCTTCGGATTGGGTGTGATTGACTGATTTACTTCTCCAAAAACCCTAGGGTTAGGGTTTGTACTTCGGGGTTTGATCGTTCGGGATGCGGCTGCCTTCGGAAAGTTAGGGCTTCTATAGAGGGAGTATGTGAGATGATTTCTGCAGAGCTTGGAGGTATGAGATGGAGAAATTGAATGTTAATTTCGGAACCCAAAGGTTCCTTTATATAGGCACCGGATGACTCATTCCAACCAATCAAATCACGAGATGGCAATTGCAATTGCAATGCATCTCTAACTCTACGTCGTGATCTCCGAACGTAGCCCGAACGCATCGGAAAGGTAGTGTAGTTGGATCAAACCAAACGTCTGACAGAACGTTAGTCTGGAAAAAGGTCGATCTGGCGGCCGAGCAAAGGATGTCGCGGCCGTGGAATGGATGTCTCGGCCGAAGGATAGATCTCGCGGCCGAGGGATTGATCTCTCAGGGAGATTTTGCTGGCAACAGGTTGCTCGGGTGAGGGATTGATGTTGTGGCCGTGGGATCGATGTTACGGCCGTCAGATGGATTCTCCTAGGCTTCTGTATTTCTGTCTGAAAGGCTGTATGGCTTTGAATTGGGTCCTCTAAGTGGTCAAAGTTCTCACCGAAAGTCCTAAGGTCCTCAAGGAAGCAATCAGCAATCATTGTATCCATTTCATCATCGGGATTGTCCCAAGGTGGGACTTGAATAATCGTTAGGCCAAATTGGGGTGTCTACAGATGCCCCTCTTTGACTGAACTCAGACGGATCGCGAGACATGTTTGAGTAAGAGTCAAAGCTGTAAAAAGCAACTCAATTTGGTCCAACCACTATTCCAAGGGGTTTTCGAAAAAGGTTTTGTTATGGTCGGGCCGGGAGGCTGCCTACGTATTCCACAAGGGAAATTCAGACCAATCGTAGTTTGGGCATATAAAACAAAAGTAAAAAGTTTGGAGGGTTAGAGACAGAAGACGTACCTTAGGGCTTAAAAAGCCGTAGTGTGACGTACCTAGAATGAGCCAGGGTTTTGGCGAAGAGTAGTTGAAGGAGCGCGGGGCTACCTGGGGAGTTTCTTTGCGGAGAGCTTCCTTAGTATTTTGGGGTAGATCAGTACACTGCAGGTGCGTTTGCTTTTCTTGATCATCCTTACTTTGACTGAAAGGAGCTCGGTAGAGTAGCCTATCCTTGCGAATGAGCTGGAAGGAATTGATATAATTGGGTGGAATCCAAGCCATCTGCGGGGGATGATTCAGACACCATTTTTGAGATATGGGGTGGAACCCAAGCCATCTTCTGGAGATGAGTCGGATGCCGTTTTGAGATATGAGGGGCTCGTGGCCTGTAACTGGAGCACAGAGCGTTAGAATGAGGGAACCGAGGCGCTGAGCCGGTTGTAATCATGAGGTAAGAGCTTGGGGTGAGCTTAGAGCTTGATGAGACCGAAGCGCGGAGCTGGTATTGATCAGGATGAGAGCCTGTGGTGTCAGAGCTTTGAGCTTGACGTAATGAACCGAAGCGCGGAGCTGGTTGTATTCTGATGGTCTGTGCACGGAGCTTTCTCATCATAAGTGTTGGCATGGAGCCAAAGGATCGAGGCGCTGAATCGATCAATAAAACCGAGGCATAGTGTCGGTTGATTGCAGGGTTGACCTGTTTCATGAGAGATATGCAGAGTGTATATGTGTGATGATGGTTGTTAGATGTGAACAGATATGATGATGCAGACTCGATGTGATAATGTTGATGCAATATGTGCACGGGCCCGTGCATGTGTGTTTGTTTTAAGCTTAGAGCTTCTATCAAGTTCCGGACTTGAGCATTCAGAGCGTAGAGCTCGAGCATTCGGACGGCAGAATCCGAGCATTCAAAGTACAGGCTTTGAGCATCCAGTACGCAGTGGTTGGGCATCCAAGCGAAGAGCTTGAGCATTCAAGTGTATAACTTGAGCATCCAGTACACAGTGGTTGGGCATCCAAACGTAGAGCTTGAGCATTCAAAAATGTTAGATTTTTGAGCATTCAGGCGTAGAGCCTGAGAATAGATGTCTTGATTGTTGGGGCGGCTTAGAGCCTGTTGCTTGTTTACGGCTTTGAGCCAGTCGAGATAATGGGCTTGGAGCCGCTGAGATTGTTTGTTACGGCTTCGAGCCAGTTGAGATGATGAACACAGGCTTCGAGCCTGTTAAGAACTTGATTGTGTACGGCTTCGAGCCAGTTGAGACAATGGGCTTAGAGCCGTTGAGTTGGTTGTTACGGCTTCGAGCCAGTTGAGATAGTAGATACAGGCTTCGAGCCTGTTGAGGTGATGGTTACGGCTTGGAGCCATTTGAGATAGTAGATACAGGCTTCGAGCCTGTTGAGGTGATGGTTACGGCTCTGTTGAGCTGTTGAGTATTCCATCTTCCATCTTCCACGGGGTTTGATTGGTTCCTTATGCTTGGGATGTTTCCAAGGCTAGTTTCCACACGCTCGGGATGCTTCCAAGGCTAGTTCTGAGTATGCTCGGGATTGTCCCCAAGACTAGTTCTGAGTATGCTCGGGATTGCCCCCAAGGCTAGTTTTTTTTTTTTTAGTATGCTCGGGATTGTCCCTAAGGCTAGTTCTGAGTATGCTCGGGATTGCCCCCAAGGCTAGTTTTTTGAGTATGCTCGGGATCGTCCCCAAGGCTAGATTCCACATGCTCAGGATTGTCCCCAAGGCTAGTTCTTGACCATATTCCACTTTGACTTCGTTGACTTGTTGACCCAAAGTGCCATAAGATTTGTTAAATGCTTCGGTGATTAATGTCTTCAGAGATTTCCATCGTCTTTGCTGACAAGATGATCCTCATGCACGCCTAGGAGATTTCCTTCGCCTCATAATTTCAACCTTGTTAAGCAGACTTTCAACTCCCCTACTGAAGGGATGCTTTCCGAAGTGTGTGCTGGGCCAGAACTGCATAAATGTGCATTAAGTGGGAGTCACAGGATTGCTTCACCGGCCTGGAAGTGGTGAGGCTGCTTATCTTCAAGATGTGAGCTCGGGGTAGCTACAGAGCTGCTGAATGACTAGTAGGCACGAGGCTGTTGAGGTGAGTGCAGAGCTGTTTGAGTGACTTGGGCACAGGGCTGCTGAGTATGAGTATAGAGTGGCTGGTAGTGATAGTGAACTTAGAGTTGTTGAGTTTCCAAAGTTGAGTGACCTGAGTATGGAGCTTTTGAGCACGGGGGCTACTGAGGTGGGGGAGCCATTGACATGTTTTGATGGTAGCGAGCATGTAGCTGCTGAGATAATAGGTGCAGGGAGCTGCTGAATTGAGCTACTGTTGAGAGGGAGTCGTGGAGATCGGACCTGCTGAGCGCAAGGCGACCTGTTCATAGAATTGCTCAGAGCTTATGAAACCCAACAAGGTCGTGAATATGACAAGGCATGCGTACGGTGCTACTGAAGAGCAAGTGTGAGGCTTCTGAGTTATGAAGGCAAAGTTGCTGATGCAAAGTAAGGAGCTATGGGGATGTGAAGTGCGAAGCCACTTTAATACTGTTGATATGGTGCCAATTGTAGAGTTTGCTGAGGCTATCTTTCAGCTTTTTTGACTTGGCTCTGTCAGTTATAGATACCAAGCTTGGTATGGTCGGTTCAAGGACCGAAATCCAGGAGAATCCTGCAATCCATATTTGAATAGTTTAGAAAAATAGCAATGGATAGGAAAACAACATGCAATAGGCTTGGGATCGACCACGGGCCGAAACCCTTTTATGCTGATTGCTAGGGGCAGGACCATCACTTTTAAAGAACCCTAGTTCAAGAGCTTGAACGATTTTGGGTGACATAGATTGCAATGCAATACATAGGCATGTTAATTTGAGTATTTAAAAAGAAATGCAAGCCCCCTGTTTAGGCCATGAATGCTTGACCCTAGCTCAATCGTGCATGATGACAATGATCTACTTGCCCCTAGCATAGAAACATGCAATGTGAATAACAATAAACGTGGGTGCAATGTTTCCGTTCGGCAGAGGTCTTGGCATGCCCTTGATAGTGCTGTGTGACAGCATTCCACAAAAGAGTTGAGGTGTTCCCCCAGGATATGACGCTTCTCAGGCTGAGCTTTTTTTTCAAGTGTGTTGGCAGGGAGGTAGACTTTACAATGCATCCCTTTATTGCCCTTTATTCCTTGATGGCCATGATGCCTTGATGAACCTGCCTTGTTTGAGCATAAGAACACCTCATACTTGGGGTTAGATCGTGCAACCAAGACAACTAATTTTGCTAAGCAAACATAAGGATGTACACATGAAATACTAGGTGCAAAAGACAAGGTGATGATGATATGCATGTGAACCCGCAATGCATTCTGGACATCTCAACTTTCACATATTTGATAATGGCTTATTGCTTATACTAGCCAGGTGTTTTGAAAGACCGCAATGCCCTAGCAGTACCACTGAAAACATAGTTTGGTCAAGGAACCATATTGCTGCACCCTTCATGAAATGAGAGACCCATGTTATTTCCTCAGAAATTTGCAAAAAGGTGACTGCGCTTGCATTTGCTATGTTAAGAATGCTTAGGATAAAATCATCTTCGAAAGCTCCTCGAGGATTTCAAGGTCATATCATTCCATCCATGTTCCACACTCACGTCATTCAATCATCAAAGGACGTAGAACTGTTTTGCAAACCTATGCCCCTAGTCAATTAGGTGAGTTTGTTGCTTCGAGCTTGATTTGGTTGACTTGAGTTGGATTGATAAGCACCTACTGAGACCCACACAAGAGGTTGGATACTTTTGAGAGAAGTGCATAAAGGGGAACATAGCCATGCCCCCTGTCTCACGTGACTCTCCATGTTGTGCAATTTGCCAAGATGATGCAAATTCCAAGATTCTTGCCCTTCGTGTTAAGTCCCACACTGGTGATGCCTCAAGGCTGTCAGGACCTTGCTACTAAGTCGTGTTCCCCAATCTGAGAGGACTTTATTATGGACCATAATGTAGGCTTGGGGTTTTGGTTTGAAAAAGAAGCGGATGTAAATGCTCAAACCTAATTTCTACTCACGCTTGGGTTTTAAAAGCTAGCAGCCATCTTCAACATTTTTATCAACTCTTGTTATCTCTTGCCTCACTTTGTGTGAAAGAGTTGGTTTCTTCAAAAATGTCCTTCGTATGTATTGGAAGAAATGTTTCCTTCAAAATGCCCCTTGTATGACGAGATGCTCATTATTTCATTGATTTTTCTTTCATCTCTCCTTGTATTTTTTTGTGTTTGCCCAGTGTAAGGGATGGCTGCCTAGCAGGCTGTTCAAAGAAATTATCCAGAGGCTCGATGTGGCTAGCAAGGAATAAGTGTTTAGGATAGAGAAATGAATGCCTTTCTTCATCTTGAAACACACGACAAAGTGGCAAGGATCTTTACCAAGAAATTAGGGGCTTCGATGTTAACCAAGTGAATTTTCTAAGATTGAGGACAATCCTTTGAGACACATAGTAGATGCATGGAGACATGGCTGATTTCTCATTTTGTTCGTGCTCTAACTTTTGCCAAGACCGCCCTTACAGGTTTTCAATCTAGCGAGCTCGTCATTTTTTTCTCCTCTCTTTTCTTCTTTCTCCTTTTTCCTACTCTTTATCTTTGATAGCATGTTTTGCTTACAAGTGATCTCTATGAGGGTGCAAAGATGTGTCAACTCCTCAACAAAAATGACGCGGGTCTTAGCTTTGAAAAACTCATTTTGCGCTTTTGACAATTCAAGTGATTATGATGTGTTCCAAAAGATGTCATAAGATTACTTTGAAACCCTTGTGGATTGTTTTCAACGTTTGATGTTATCATGAGTATTCTATGGCAGCGAACTAGCACAGGAGAAAGCATTTTCAAAATTTGTGGCCGACCAAAAGGTGCCTACGTATCCCAATAGAGAATCAGGCCATTCGTAGTTCAAGTCTAAGGAGATTCACATTTCATGCTAGGTGCAACAAGCGGATTTATGACCAAAATAAACTCAAGACGTAGACCTTTTAAAAAGGAAACAAATATGGACCAAAATAGTAGCCAAAAATAGCTAGATAAGACTCCTCAAAAGATTGACTCTTAGCCTAAGACGTGACAGGCATGGATGCTACTGCTGCCCAGTGATCAAACTCAGCTGGATCAATCTTCTCTTGATCGATGAGGTCTTGGATCACATTCTTGAAAGCCCCGCATTCTCTGATAGAGTGACCACTTACTTGGTGGTACTTGCAATACCCTCCGCCTTTTTGTATAAAGTTTGGAAACTTTGGCTGTAACGGCTTCAATACCCCTTTTGCTTCTAAGATACAGAACACCTTTTCCAAGTTCATTCTAAGAGGAACAAAGTTTCTCTTTTGCCTGCGGTCGAGATGGGATCCCACCATTTTAATATTACTGTTGCTTATGTTCATCTTACAGCTGTTTTTCCCTTTGAGAGATTCCTGGTTTAGATCGATGGTATTGAGAAGAAGTTGATTTTCATGTTGCTGTTGCAGATCATTCACCGCCATTTCAATTTGGTTGTCCTTAGCGGGATAAGTTTCTTTCTGAGCTGCGTTTTTCGTCCATCTAGTAGGGGGAGGTGGAGGTGAAGCTTGTGAAGGACTTATTTGCAAACTGTGAACAATGGTGGCTAGGGCAGCCACTAATTCAGCCAATACATCAACTTTAGCAGCCAGAGCTTCAATCTTCTTGTCAGTCATTGCTGTCACGTCTAAGACCAAACCCAAAATTTAGAAAAAGCAAGAACTTAGCTACGCTTAGGTTGAGATGCCCAAAATCAAGTGTCTATGTAATGCACACATCAAACACACTTATTGCCCTTAAAATGCAAATCTAGCATGATGGGGTGGCTTAACCAAATGATAATCGATGTTGACACGTGATCATGCAATGTGCTATAAGAAGAAATGAGGGTGATGGATTCCTCTCTTGGTTTGGCCTCTGCATAGTTAGAAAGAGGCAAGCAAAATGATATACAAAGCACCATAGCTACCTTCACAGATTATGGATGAGTCATGCATAGCAATTCGTTTGTATGCATGAGTTTGTCAGATATTATAGATAGCCAGCTATTTTTGATATGGATGATTCTTAAGACTCGTTGCTGCCACTTAAGATCCCACTTCCAACCCAATCCATATTATGAGATAAACCGAAAAGGTTGAGCATATGACTACAACAGAAAGTAGACTCGGAGTCCATCGCTGTGCTAGTGGCTATTTGAATGTTTTAGAAAAACTTGTCATTAGACTAGGTATTGCAAAAAGTTTTGAAAGTTCTTTCAATTCTTGGTTAGGGAAGATTCAAAAGGTGATTGAGGTAATTGAAATCCACCTGATTATTTGCTAGCACATTGACAACCTCCTAAATTTTACCAGCTTGCTGAGGTAAGCATGCTCAAAATTTTGAATTTTGAAAGATGGGTTGCTATGCCGATTTGGAAATAGGAATCAAAGTCCTAAGTTGAATCACTCATCGAGAAATGAGTATTGCAAGTTCTATCCATAATATCCTTAATTTTGCATACAATCATCCATAATCTGCTCTACTACCTCACACTCCCACTTTCCTTTAGCCTTGCAAGGCAGAGATTGCTAGAGTAACCTCAGTTCAATTGCCGACGGGGCGGCCTTTTTTTTTTTTTTTGATGTTTGATTTTGTTCTAGAAATCCATGCTTCGCGGTGCTTCAAGCAAAATGGGAGTGAGAAATAAGCAGTGGTGCTTTCAACTTACTAAAAACATACCTTGCAGGCAATGCTATGCTTCAGTGCTTAGCTATAAAGACTTAGAGTTAGGGCTCTTAGTTCATGCCCCAACCCTTCTGCACAGAAAATGATATTACAACAACATATGATACAAGGTGTGAGGAAGAACTTTTGCAAGCAAATGCAAATAGGTTCCTAGCCTGTAGGTTCCTGTCTTAGTTTGATAAGTTCTATGGCTTTCTAATACATGCAAGGTTTAGGTAGTCTCAGGGTGCTCCGTTGTCAAAGGGCACCAATCCTCTCACCAGCCCATCATAGGCGGTGATTGGGTGATCCCCTTTTTGATATACCACTAGGTACGAGTGACTGTGGAGTTTGCTGGAACCCCCAACATAGCCCGTGTCATGCCGGGATATCAGGTGAACTCAACGGGTTGCCCGCTCGATGCATATGATAAGTGAATTAAACAAGGCATGTATTAGTCTTATGTTGAACTTTCTGGTTATGGCTCTCATATTCCCAGCGGAGTCGCCAAAAACTGTAGACACCTCCCAAACGGGGCATCGCCATACAGATTGATCATGGATTGCTCGATTGGTTGCTTGCTTCATAAACCAAAATCATGGACATTCCCATGGCTAGGAACATCGCCACACGATAGTGGTTATCATCAAAACAGAGTCGCCACCTAGTTTATTAAAACTAGGAAAATAGATAGAGATTCTGGGTACGGGAGCCAAAAGTACAGTAAGAGAAAGGTGTTAGGCACCCCTCTCTGCCCAGTCGTTTGACTGGCCCATAGTTATTCAACATAAGACATGTACATGCTTTATTCAACTCTAACACATAGTCTGTTTAATTAAGCCTTTAACAGTGAATAAGGTGAGCCAGGACTGTAATTGAAAGCATGCATCAGAAATAAACAAAACAGACAGGCTGTCCCAGGAAAATCGATCTCTCGGCCGGTGAATGGATTTCACGGCCGAGGGATCCCACTGGATTGATATATCGGCCGAAGGATTGATCCCCCAACCGATGTTCTTCCTCACACCAGAACAGATATTTAACAGATAATCAAAACACTATGATTAATGCATAAAAACGTAAAAGAGATCAAACCATAGGCCCCTGGGCCTCACCACCTTGATCCCTCAGTTGCTTGATTGCTTCGGATTGGGTGTGATTGACTGATTTACTTCTCCAAAAACCCTAGGGTTAGGGTTTGTACTTCGGGGTTTGATCGTTCGGGATGCGGCTGCCTTCGGAAAGTTAGGGCTTCTATAGAGGGAGTATGTGAGATGATTTCTGCAGAGCTTGGAGGTATGAGATGGAGAAATTGAATGTTAATTTCGGAACCCAAAGGTTCCTTTATATAGGCACCGGATGACTCATTCCAACCAATCAAATCACGAGATGGCAATTGCAATTGCAATGCATCTCTAACTCTACGTCGTGATCTCCGAACGTAGCCCGAACGCATCGGAAAGGTAGTGTAGTTGGATCAAACCAAATGTCTGACAGAACGTTCCAGAGTCTGGAAAAAGGTCGATCTGGCGGCCGAGCAAAGGATGTCGCGGCCGTGGAATGGATGTCTCGGCCGAAGGATAGATCTCGCGGCCGAGGGATTGATCTCTCAGGGAGATTTTGCTGGCAACAGGTTGCTCGGGTGAGGGATTGATGTTGTGGCCGTGGGATCGATGTTACGGCCGTCAGATGGATTCTCCTAGGCTTCTGTATTTCTGTCTGAAAGGCTGTATGGCTTTGAATTGGGTCCTCTAAGTGGTCAAAGTTCTCACCGAAAGTCCTAAGGTCCTCAAGGAAGCAATCAGCAATCATTGTATCCATTTCATCATCGGGATTGTCCCAAGGTGGGACTTGAAATAATCGTTAGGCCAAATTGGGGTGTCTACAGCAACTATCTCCATCTACCATTCTCCATCTGTGCAATGAATAAGTTAAAAAATATGACATGGGATACTATATTGCTGAAGGTATTTATCTGAAATGGGCAACTATATAATTTCTCAACCGCAAGGACACAAGAGATAACTATTTGTAAGGATGCAAGAAGCATGCCGAAAGGATGTGGAAAGGGTATTTGGCGTCTGTTTACACTCATTTTTGGCCAAATTCTAAAAAGGAATTTGTTAATGGATTAATGGCCCAAAATAACATTTTGGGCTTTGGTTAAATTAGGCCTTGATTGATTTAGGCATTTGGTCAAATTTATAATGGGCCAATTCTTAGGCTTATTCGGCCCAATTAAGTTAAAGTTCAGATTAGGTTCAGGCATTGGCCCAACTAATCAAAGCTTGGATGTCCAATAAGGTCAAGATTCGTTTTTCAGGTTTGGGCCCAGTTTTTCAGATTTATTCAGGCCTGAAAATGAAGAAGTCAAGACCTGCAGCCGTTTTCCTTCAGCATGAAGCAATGACACATGGCATTCATGCAGCCCATGTGGTCCAAGCAGCTCAATTAAGCCTGCACAAGATGCTCACAAACAGCTTACTTAGGCTTGCTTGGTCTTTTATTACAAGAAAATGAGGGCACAAGTACCAAAAATGTCATTTGTCTTGAGCTTTCAAGGGCCCACAAGGGACGAAAAGTGGCTGAAAAGTCTTCTCATTTACAAGAACCAACTTAGAGCTTTCAAGGGCCCACAAGGGACGAAAAATGGTTGAAAAGTCTTCTCATTTACAGAAAAATTTCAGCTTTTAGCATTAAAAGATCCCAAAACCCTCCTTTTGGCAAGTACCTATGCAAAAAGAGAGAATAAAGTCTTGAAATAGTTTATTTCAGGCCTCAAGCAAAGCTTGTACCGGAAGTCTTGGAGTAGGAAGCAAGGCATGGACACATGGCAGTCATGCAAGAAGACACGTGGAGACCATACAAGCACCTCAAAGCAAGATCTATGTTGCTGCTTATAAATACCAAAATTGAAGATCTTAGCAAAGGTCCCCGATCAATCAAGCCCACGGCTTACTCAAATTATCTTTCAAGTATCTTTACTTTCCAGCAATTTTTTTTTTATCTTTTAGTCCAATCTAGCCCAGCTTAGATTTTATTTCCTTTTATTTCCTTGTACCTAAATTTCGTTAAACCGTTAATGAAGTTCTTTTAATTTCATTGCACCTTGTTTCTTTTTCTTTCCATTTTCCACAACGGTTGAGAAATTTTAAGTTCTTATCCCGCAAAGGCAAATCACGAACTACATACGGCCTCATCCCTTAGGTCGTACGCAATCGCTTAATACGAAGTTAGATTTGAGGCATTCAGGCCTTAGCACGAATTTGGACTGCATTCGGTCCTGACATGCCCACAAACAAGCCAATCTGGTTTTGCACTTTTTGTGGAAAAATAGCGTCTTGCAAGCACATTTTGCAATTGTCCGGAGGCCAACACGACTGTGGGTGACAAGAAGACGTGACAAGAAGATGAGATGCGACCCGCCACAAGCGCGTTCAAGCTCTGTTCGAACCGAGGATTAGACATGATTGACAAGGGAATTAAGATTAGGGGGTGTGTTCGAAAAGTAATCTTAATTAGGAGGAGCAACAACTAGTTGAGTTAGTTGTGAGAGTGAAATAAAGGTGCGTTTCTGCACCTCCATGTAAGTTGGGTATGTTTACGTGTGTGCAATCGTGCAATAAGAGAGAGAGAGAGAGAGAGATGTGCGATCTTTCCTTTACTTCACCCACTTTATCATTCTCTTTTATTAATTAAGAAAACTTTTACAACACAAACCATGACTGACTGGCACAAATCAGATAGGTTTGACAACCAATATTCTTTATCTAGGACAACATCACAGATTTGGAGTAGGCAATGTCGAATTTCAACATGTTCATCACAATAACAAGAAGTTTACAAGGTTGTTGCATCAGAATCACATGCTCAACAAAATGTAACGTTCGGGGTACAGAAAGAGTACAGAGCTGGAGGGCAGAGGCGAATAAGGAATGACCAGAGAGCCGCAGGCAGAGGCGACCCAAGTTCCGGATTAATGACCTAAGGCATGTGGATGGCTGTATGACCGAACCAAGAATATCATGAGCTACTTACACAACTTGAAATGGGACAGTGTAGAGGTTCCATCAAGCCCTTTCTTATTGTATTGCGTGATGTATTCCTTAACGGTTATCCCCCTGTACACCGGGGGATTTTCTTCCGACAGTAGTTCTTCGACTGGACCATACACTCTCGTTGTAAACCCATCACAAAAATGGGTCCTGAAAAAACTCGCCACCGAAATTCTTGGACCGGCGTTTTTCGCTAGCACGATGTGGTTGACGCTTTTGAACTTGTCGTTTGTGATGAGCTGCAAAAGATAAGACATTGACAAACTACGTTGAAAAACCGAGTCCTGAAGATACATACATTTATAATATATGCATAAAAAACGTTCAACTGCAAGAACTTTCAGGGGGAGTTTATTCTTTTTCATAAAGAAGTTGAAAATGTACACACTAGAAGTTTATATACACTTGTACAGCCCCTAAACTTCTACAAACATCTCGTTTCCTTTCTTTTTTCCCAGCGACATCTCCTTGGTTTGTACCTGCCTTTTAATTTCTTACATACGTTGAAAATGGACTTTATATGATTTGTTGTCGATTGAACAAAAGGTTCAAACTTAGACTGTATCCATATGCATACATGCTCTCTGGGTGTTAACGTGTGTAACTTTTGAGCCATATGGTTAGAACGCAGGTCGCTACAAGGTGGTATTAGAGCATACACCAACCGAAAGCGTGGGACGTGTAACCATGAGGACACATGCTTGGGTGGACACGACAAGGGACAAGCTGGAGGTGATGGTCATGCTTGGGCATGTCCCATCTAAGATGAGCTTGAGGTGCAAAAATCCCTCCCTGGTCCCACATCGGTTACATGTGAATGTTGAGTAGTAACTACTATTAATCTAACTTAAGACCTTTGAGTCACGTGGCTAGGCTAAGAGTTAGACAGTCAACTTGTTCTTACAAATGTCATGTTTCTTACAAATGTCATGTTAAAGTAGAGTAAAAGATACCGAAATAGAAGACAAATAAATCATCACAATTGTAAGGACTTGCCTGCAGTAGATCAGCAATGTTTACTACTAGAGCTCCAGGCTGAGGAGGCACATCAACCCATTGATTCTCATGGAGGATTTGGAGGCCACCCATTTGGTCTTGTAGAAGTATGGTAAAGAAGCCGCTGTCTGCATGGTTGCTGCTACCAAAAGTCAAGTCTGGTTCAGGGCATGCTGGGTAGTACTGGCCCAGAACATAAAGCCCCTCGGCGCAATCCATGTCTTTTAGGTGATTTGGGTTAAGGCCCAAGGCTTCTGAGAGTACTTCACAGATCACCAGTCCTAATCTCAGCATGTGCTTCGAATACTCTACCAATATATCTCTGCAAGTTTCAAACTTTCAATCATATATATAAACACATTTGGTGCTTCAAAGAGATGAACACTCGGGCTTCTCTGAAATGCAATAGCAGCAAGATGTTTTGTCATGCAAGAGGGGAAACTATTAAGATACAAATCATAACTGTCTTCTCTAATGGATGTCCAGGTTTGTTTGGGAGTTTCTTTTTGTTTTCGACATATTTGCTGCTGGTTTGCTTAATTCCTATCGCATAAATTTAACAGCATTTTGTCGAAAAAGGAAATTAATCATATTTCCTCACAGATGAGTAAAAGTAGTCTCGCTCTGTCCTGACAACATGTTTACTTGTGTTTCAATGTATATGGCTTCCAATAATTCTTTTGATAAAATAGTATAATTTGGATAATAGTTCTAACATCTTGTGCTTCATACCTGCATACTGCAGGCAGTTCTTGGGGCTCAGGAGGCTCAGGAGCCATAATACAAGTAATGGTGTCCCTCCAGTTAGTAGCCGGCCCTGTATACAGATCAAAGTTGCTAACATATCCAAACTTCCTCATAATATCTCGTGTATAGAATCCCTTCTTCACCTCAGTATCTTGCTCGTGAAACCTCCGAACCCCGTTGATCATATCATCCATAACGTACTTGGCAATTCCGTGATTCACTACCTGAAAAAATCCGAACTTCTCACAGGCATCTCTAACTTTTTTGATTATTCCAGCGCGTTGAGCTGAACCTTCGTCTACGCCTTCGAAATCAATGATTGGAACACTAAATAGGGGGGCAACAGACCTTGTCGTCGATATGTCATTAAGCTGGCTTTTGTCATGGATGAATATGCGCGGGATTTTCGTCAACCCTGCATCTACGAGACCTTTTACGCCGGTTTTTGTGTCATCGAAAGCCTTTAATTCATTTTTCCGATCATATTCAGGCTTGGTTTGTTCCTGAACTTCTTCCCCAGTGCTTGTGACCACCATTTTCTTGTCCACAGGATGAAAATTGTGCGCTACCAATCAAATGTCGTACAAATGCAATCACTAAAAGAGTACAATCACAAAGAAGGGAGAGGATACAAAGAATAAACAAGAGAATAGTATTCCACAAGTCTGATCCATACATTGGCTAGTTTAGATGCCGGCTTAGGAAGGGGGATAACTAATACCCCCATTTATACCTGGGCCCACGGCTTATCCCTGGTTTGGGAAGCCATTTGAGGCTGGGTATTGTTTTATCCCGTTCTTGTGTAACACCGGAGAAAGGGGTATTCGGAGGTCTTACCTATGGGTAGGATTTGAGGTATCCATAACTTATACTCCTAATTCCCCTCAAAAATTGACAATTTCACCCCTCCTTATCCCCCTTCAAGGCCCCGATTGGATGCGGGATAAGTTTTGGGGGATTAATTATGGAGGGGATAAAATAGTAGAGGTATTAGTTATGAAGGGTGGACTCACATCGATGTGACTGTTATGGAGGGTGGATAAAAAAGTAGTTGGTTTGGATGGGGAGGGATAAAATTGGGTGGATGATGTAAAAAGCAGTCAAATGACTTTTTTGTCCTTGTACACTCCCAAATTAAATTATGCGTTATATTAACTACATATATAATTCAAAACTCAATTTATTTTTTAAAATTTTGTGTGGCCATTGGATTGCTCTCCATTATTATACACCATTGATTTGGGTTGGTTTCCACATACTATTAATTAACAAGTAGCAAGAAGCAGAGTACTAGATAATTTTCCCAACTTCGGGAACTTTGGAAATATCGACTGCCTTTTCCATCCACTGTCCGATACTCCATTTGAGAGAGAGAGAGAGAGAGGGGAGAAAGACAGAAGAAGAAGAAAAAGAAGCAGCAGCGGCACCGATCGTCTCTCTCTCCGATTTACTCCAGAACCCACCCCAAAATCAGGTACATCTCTCTCTCTCTCTCTCTACATATACATACTTCTGTGCGTGTGTTTTTGTGGTGGTGGTTCGTGGTTGTGATCTGTTGTTCTTTTTCTTGTTTTGATGTAGCAAATTGAGAGAGGGATAGCTGTTGGGGAGAAGGATAAGGAGGGGTAAAACAGTCAAAATCCAGCCGGATTAGCCCTCCATAAATATGCCCACCTCAAACCCCACGCATAAATAATCCCCTTACCCGGATAAGAAGAGAGAAATATGGAGGGGGATAAGCTATGGAGGGAGAAGAAATGGGAGCCAAACCTTGTGAAACCTGTCACATCAAGGCCTTATTCTCCCTGATGAGTTATGGAGGGGGGCTATTACTCCATCCAATCGGGCCCCCGTTGGTTTTGTTTTCTGGAGCGACAAACAAAAAATAGGAAGATGAAGAACAATAACAACAAGAACATATCGGAGAGAGAAGGGATCGAACCAGTCGTAGCTGTTGCTGCTGCTGCTGCTTCTTCTTCTTCTTCTTCCGCCGCTGCTGTTGCTGCCGTTCTCTCTCGCTCGCTCGCGCGCTCTCTCTCTCTCTTAAACGGTGATAAGAACAAAGGAAACGGTGATAAAAGGAAGAAAAGAATAAGAAAAATGATTGTGTGCATATGAGACCATGTGCTATCATACACTCTCAATAATAATTAATTAAAATACACACATAATTAAATTATAAATATAAATTAAAGAAAGGTATTACAAGTTCCCCACTTTTAAAAAAACAAATTAAGAAAAAAAACTTAAAAACAACAGGAGGAAAATAATTATGTGCTTGTGTGACCATGTGCTATCATACACCCCACCCATAATAAATTAACATGCACACATAATTAAATTGTAAATGTAAATTAAAGAAGGGTATTGAAAATTGGGAGACTTAAATATTCATCCTCAGACCTCATCCCACTTAAGAATTCATCCCGATCATTTTGAACAGTTATGTTTTCATCCTTTCAGATGATGAATTACCTATTTTACCCTTTTAATAATATATTCATATATGTTTTATTAAATTGACATCCTAAATTAGTGGGATTCAACCATTTCCTAATTTAATTAGTGGGATTCAATCTCAATAATTACGGGAGATAATTATGAAAGATGATTTCAAAACTTAAAAGATTCGTAATAACCAAATTTCACCGATTTACATTCGAAAACCATATTTATTTTTTCATTTATACTATGTATTATCATGAAACCTTTTGGAACATGGTGGATTGATCATATTTTTATTTTTTACAAAATTATCATAAAAAATATTTCAGAACATATACAATATTCGTACTGACCATGTTTTTCATGGTTAATTTGTCATGAAAACAATAAACCAAAATCATGAATTCTAGGCGGAACTTGAAAAACCATAACATTCTGGGAAAATAGCCCTTTTTTGAAACATGGTGGATTGACCATGTTTTTATTTTTTGCAAAACGATCTTAAGAAATATTTCAGAACATACACAATATTCAAACTGGCCATGTTTTTCATGGTTAATTTATCATGAAAAACAATAAACCAAAATCATGATTTCTCAGCGAAACTTGAAAACCCATAACATTCCGGAAAAATAGCATGAAAAAACATGAATATAAAATGTTTTATTCATGAATATACACCACAAAAAAATATGAATATACAATGTTTTATTCATGAAAACTCAACAATATGAAAAATACATCATGTTTGAAACATAAAACACCATGAAACGAATTGAAAAAGGTACAAAACTAAACGGAGCTAACCAACAAAGATGTCGAACACCACTCCAGATCTTGGGCCGCTCTGTTTGCGATGCTACCTGAACCCATTATTCTTTATCCCAAACTCATCGTCTCTGAACTCGTCGATTCGGGCAGAGGCGAAGTTGAAGGGCAACGGCAACGGCAACGGCAACGGCAAAGGAGTGTCGTTCGTCGGCACAGAGGGCGACAAAAGGAGGTCGACGAGGGGAGAACGGGATCTATTCAAAGCTCCTGAAGCTATTATTGAAGAACCAGCGGTAGGCTTTGATCCCATGACAGCTGTCATTTCAATGATCTCGTGCAAAAATGGACAAGATGGAAATAGAGATCGAGACTCCAGCGGTAGGATTTGATGGGATCGGCATGTGGGTGTTCGATGGGAGAAGAGAGATGGCACCGGCGTGGGTGATCAAGATTTAGGGCAAAAGACGGAATCGAAAATAGAGATCGGGACTCCATCCCTCATCTTCTCTCCACAGGCAACCAATAATTATGGGATTTGGTTTATGGGGCAAACAAATTCCATAAATTACGGGATATGACATCAATTACGGGATTTGATTTTTGGGATTGGTTTCTCTAATAACAGTTAAGACCCTAGCTTTAAGATTTCATCCCAAATTATTTACTAATAATATATATATATATATATATAAAAGGGCAGTTCTGGTATTATTTTAAGATGGGGATGAAATCATAACTGTTTAAATTGCGTGGGATGAATACTTACATGACATGACTAAAGAGGATGATTATTTAAATATTCCTTGAAAGGTTCTCCACTTAAAAAAAATTAAAAAAACACTTTAAAAAATGATTTTTAATTTATTATGATTATTAAATTAATTAAATTATTAATAAACTAAATTATTATTGTTTAATTATGAAAAATTAATTAATTGCATTGAATTTTGCAATTTTATATTTAATTTAATGAATAATCTAATTTAATATTGTACAAGGGCAAAATAGTCATTTGACAACTTTTTACATTATTCCTTCCTTATACCCCCTATTTATCCCCTATACAAACCAATTACTATTTAATCCTCATTCTCTAATACCTCATCCAAACCAACTACTATTTAATCCCCCTTCTATAAACATCACATCAATGTGAGTCATCCTTTATTAATGAATCCCCCATACTATCTTATTCCCCTATTAACTAATACCCCAAATTCTTTCTCCGCATCCAAACGGGTCAGACTTCCTTTCATAGGCCTAAAGGGGGCTTAACTTTTGACGGGAGGAATCCTACAAACATGATGACAAACAACCCACCTACCTAGAAAGCATACTACATTATTAATTTATTACACATGGATTCCTTGAGAAAGTTCTTTACATGCAAATACCAAGTATTACTACATTATTACAATGGACAAACAACTAACAAACTTTAATTTCTAATTCTTTACTGGAAAAAAAAGAAGTTGATTTCCTCATTTGGAATCAAATATCTATTTTTGATCCTACCTCCAAGGGATCGTAACAAATTTCTATACCTAATTTAGCTGTGGTGACAGTTGTGACAAGTTAAAGAAACATTTGCAAATTGCAACAAGTCTAATCCAAGAGACTCTTCAATATTAAAATTTCTTATTACTCTTTCGACTTCACGAGGCCCACTTTGCCCAAAAAAAATCCAGAAATTCACCAACCACCTTTATTATATTTCATGATATGTCCATTTGATGAATAGTCATTTCTCTCTCTCTCTTCAAACTTGGAGGCTCAAAGAGCTACACCAAAATAGTGCAGTAGGTTTGCTATCTCCTTTTGGAGTTCGTTTTGCTATATGGCTCTTCAAGTAGTTTAGTTTTTATTTAGCTATCTCCCTTGGAGATGCTTTTATGGCATGAAGCTCCAAATTTCCTTCTCCAATAATGAGGTAAAACACACATGCGTGATATTTACCTAAAGCTATGTGTACGTTGTGCCTGGATTAATGATACAAGGTATAGCTATTGCTGTAATCATGCACATTTGTTTCTATTTTTCTCATCATGGGACCCGCAAATAGCAATTCAAATTGACATTTTATGAAAAAAATTATGAAGAAATAGCATTTGCTTCATTTGGAGCAACATTGTTATATGATAACAATTTGAAACTATTCATCATACATTATTGCAATAGCTATCCAAATAGCGTCTCTACCCTTGGAGATGCTCTAAGGACTAAGAGTATTGATATATTTTAGTAGCAGGGAATATTTTTGCACTATTTCAAGTACCTGTGGAGGCTATTGTGTCTTTTAAATGAGTCACAACTTGTGACGCGAGTCTCTTGTAACGAATGAAGACAATTCTTCTATAACTTTGTTGAATCCTAAGACAGTTCTTCAATATTATTCATCAACTAATTTGCCCTAATGCTTACAACACTTATTTATAGGCTAGTACGTAAGACCCAAACATATTTGGAAACGAATAATCAAAAGGTAGCTCTAGCCTCTAGCTAACCAAGAAAAACCATTACTAGAAATAAGAAATATTATTGATACCTACTACACATTACTAGAATATGTCAAAACAAGCGTCATTGAAAAAAAAAAATTCCTCGTCAAAGATAAAAGCAAATTTAATCAGATTTAGAGGACTTCTCCCTTCATGGATATTTCAAGAAAAATCCACCATAATTTTTTTACTATTTTGCGCTTTGTCTTTCATGCTGATCCATGTACACCCAAGCAATCAAGTCTGCATCTGCTTGAGCTCGAAGACGTGATTCGAACCATTCACTTAGTTAAACTCCACTAGCACTTGTATTGAATAAATGAATGATGAGTAAAAATTTGAAAATACGCCACCAAGATAATTTGCTTCGATCTTTGGGTAAATGATGTTAGATTGAAATGATTCTCTATGAGGCTATTATGTGCATCGAAGTCTACAAAGTGAACCATTTGGATTATGTTCTTAGCTCAGGAAAAAGCCTATCTGGAGAGCACAACACTACAACAGCCTATTGTGCCCTTTAGATTGGTAGGCCTAAAAGATGGAAAATTTCAAAAAAGTACCTGAACTTTTAGGTAATTTTCAAAAGAAGACTTGGACTTTGAATAATTACGAAAACACACATGAACTTGTCATCCCGTTAATAAATAGGCCCCTAACGTCCCATTCCGTCAATTTTGTGATGGATGGAACTAAACGGAAAGAGCTAACCTGAAAAAAATTTCAAAAAAGCACCTGACGTCCCATTCGGTCACTGATTAGTGGTCCCGCCTTATCAAAGTAACTGTATATTTTTGGGGCAGGGAATAATTTCGCATAAGTGACTATTTTCGCACTTATACAGAAAGTGGTACCCTCTAAACGAGCCTTGTCTTGAGCTCAAATATATGATCCAAGTCGTTCACTCAGTTTTGGTAACAGAAGAAGAACCCTACACACTATATGGAGACGACTGTGCAATCCAATTAAACCTCTGGGAGAGTTAGCGCGTCCACACCAGTCACAGCCATCCACTTACTTCAAGATACTCACCTGGTGGGAAATCGAACCCCAGACCTTGAGGAGTACTCCCGAAGCCTGGGCATCCGCCCAAACCCTTGGGTGTGTTCCTAAAATTAACATTATTTGTTGGGTACACTAACATTAACATTATTATTTTGGATATAAAAACCGTAGCGGGTGGGAACGTATTGTTTTGATTTTCCTCTAGTTAATTGCTTTCTTGCAACAATTGAATGCCGTAGTATAATTGCTTTCTTACAACAGTTGAATGCCGTAGTATAATTGCTTTCTTTTCTTTCAACAATTGAATGCCGTAGAATAATGGGCATGATAACTGCATCCAAACCGATTGAACCGGACAACACTCACGGACGGGTGCGGATGAAGAAAATGACAAATCACCCGCGAGTGGATCGGTTTGGAATCCGAACCGAACTGAACTGCGAGCGGCCCTAACCATTACATTGATTCAAGTCCCTACGATTCACTACACCATTACACAGGGGCGGACCAACGTTAGGGCACGTGGGGTCACGTGCCCCCAGGGCTTTCGAAAAATCCAAAAAAAAAAAAAATTATACATAGATAGGTTAAATATAATATATCTCTAGAAATAAGCACAGAACTCTGCTTTGGCGTAGTGGCTCCCGTGTAATGTGCAGAGACAGGGAAACTGGGTTCGATTCCCCCTTCTCACTTTTTTTCCCGTGTTACCCTAATTGCTCTCTCTCTCTCTCTCTCTCTCTCTCTCTCTCTCTCCCCGTGGCTTAAATTCTCACAAGATTTGTACAATAATGTTTTTCACTAATTGAAAAGGTACGTGATGCATGTGGACATTAAATTTTTACTTGACTTATTTGAACACATTTTTAAAAAAAGACTAATGTGGTACCACTATGTACTTACCGGTATGCAAAAAACAATTAATACTTTGTACAAATATTGTAAATTTGCAATTTAAAGAATGATCAGTTTGGATCAGGAATAGTAAGCAAAGTTAGATACAATTTTCAGGACCCTCTATCCCTTGTTTTTTCTTATTTTTTCATTTTTGTTCTAACTCTTTCATTTATTTCTTCATTTTCGTTCTACCTCTCGTCCTTATTTTTTAAATTTTTTTGTTCTACCTCTTTCTTTTATTTCTCCATTTTTGTTTTATCTCTTTTTGTTTTCCTCCCAATCCACAATATTATGAAAATTAAATTTACTAAATTAATATATCTTTTAGTTTACTTGCTTTGACTTTGGCATTAATCTTACGGTTGCTACGTACTGCGACAGTTGAAAGGGTATTTTTAGCCATGAACATTGTGAAAAATCGGCTGTGGAATAGAATGAGTGATCAATATTTAATGGTTAAATGATAATTTAGTTGTATATATATAGAGAAATATTTTTTAAGATTGAGAATAATAGGTGCCCCCAGTATATAGAATTCCTGGGTCCGCCACTGCCATTACATCCATTTCATCATTGTGGGCTATATGCCCGGAAAAATTCCCCATCTCTCTTATTGTATTTTTAGTGTTACAAAAAGGGGAAATGGTTGGTTCGTTTGAGAGTCGCCACGGGTTTTGAAAAGGATCGTCCCCGAGAAACCATTTATTTGAAAAATGTGACTCTTTTGCCCTTTAAAAAGGTTTTGGTCTATTGAAAACAGAGAGTTTTGGGTTCGGGAGCCAGGTTACGAGGGGGAAAGGTTTTGTTTGGAAAAGCACCCCCCTCGCCCGATAAAGTCGGTCTTTACTAATACTTGTGAGATTTGAAAAATCATTTTATTGCTTAACTTTTATGGCACATAAACAGTTATATTGCACGTAAAGCTGTTTAATTGTAGAAACATGAGCATGCAGTAAATATAAGCAGGTTGGTATGTCAGGAATATAAACATTATAAACTTTTAACAATTAACATGTTTATAACAGGAAGCTAGCGGGCAAATCTAGTTAATTGCAGAAAATAACATGCTGTCCCACAAGGACTCAACCGTACGGCAGACACTTGTACCGCACGGTACATGTTCTATGGTTTCCAGTTTCAAAACAAAGCTATTTAACATTCAATGTTCTAACAGGCATATTTCCCAAAAAAAAAAAAAAAAAATGTTCTAACAGGCATACATGCTCATGTATCAAATAAGCAATTTTTATGTCAAATCATGCTACATGACTGATGCAAATTTCATGAATCTAGCTAGCGTGGCATGTATTTGCTTAAAACAAGACATGAGTTTAAAACATAACATGAAACAGCATGGTATCTTATATCAAATCATAAGAAGAAAAGAAGTTGCAAACTAAACTGTTCCCTGAAAAACCTCTATCGATCGTACGGTAGTAGGGTGTGCCGTACGGTGGAAGTATAAGGGATTCCAATTTTAATTTCTTGTAGTGTTTGAACTATTTAGGCCCAAGGGGTGGTATTACCGTATTAGGAACCAGCCTGAACCTATTGGTTCCCCTCAGAATACAAGAACAGAAAGTAATACCTTTGGAATAAAAACCTCTTCGGAAAATTTGTGATAATTTGCAAAGCTTTGAGACGCGTGCTTTGAGTAGACTCGTAGGCCCAATACACTGTGATGGCAAGGCTTGAGGCTATGGGCTGCTTTGGAACAAAGGTTTTGAATTTGGTTTGGAAAGAAAATGGAGCTTTTGGTGTTTGAACAATATGGAAATGAAAACTGATTTTTCAAGACATCTTGGAACAGTTTTTCAGTGTGTTTTCAATGTGTTCTTGTCCCTCCTTCTCCAAAAACACCCCATAGGTATTTATAGAGGAATTTTTCAAAGGTTTTGCTTGGTCTCCAAGGCTGAACCGACTTCTTGCAGGCCTATGGCAGGCTATGGCGGCCTAAGACTGTGGAAACTTGGCTGTCAAGTAAAAAATAAAGGCGGCAATATGTACCTACGGTAGAGGTGTGTACCGTACGGTGGACATTGTTCTATCGCATGGTGGAGATTTTAGCCGCCTTAACTTAAGTCTAGGGAGATGTACTGTATGGTGGAAAGTGTCCCGTACGGTGGAAATATTTCTACCGTGCGGTAGAGTTTGACTGCTCAGCAGGCCGAACTTCGCAAGGTTGCCCCGGACACTCCCGAACTCGGTTTTGGGTGTTCTTTGGACTGTTGGAAAGCTCATTAAGTCTACTTTCTAACCCAAGTGGTTTGGATAAAAATAATTTTGTACATCAAAAGATATGACGATTTTACCCTCAGGTGGTCGAAAAAGAAGTCGTTTAGGCAAAATCCTTGTATCTCCCTCATTTCAAATTGGATTAAGGATTATTATATATCGATAAAGAGGGTTTTGAATGTACTAGAAGATGGTGGAATCCAAACATAAAAATAAGGAAGTTTGGTTTATGAAAAATGGGCTGAAAGCAGACTAAACCGAAGACCGTTGGTGCCACGATGGTCAAAACACGTACTCACTCATTTTAAACTGTCACTTGGCACTCTTTAAGGTGTTTCCTCACTCCTTTGAGTACAAAGAGCATTATTTGAAGCTTTTCAAGGCACGTTTTCATCATTGGGAAGCTTATCGACCACTTGTCTACGGTTTTCGAAAGGTAGCGCTCCAAAAGGTTTATATCAATCCAAAGGTTTAAATCATTCTTTGTTTATCATCATTGGGGGACTTAAAAGGTGTCCGGGATTTCCAAAATGGGGTGTCTAAAATCATTCATTCTTTTTTTTTTCTTCCCAATCGTCATACATCAGTGGGGGTTAGTGGGGGTGTTAGAGTTAGCACGGGGTCCAAAAGCTATCCATAGCTTGGGACCCAAAGATATTGTCCCAGCAGGGGTCGAACCCAAGACCTCTCCCTTAGGAGAGAGATGACATACTAACTGCACTGGGCAGTGGTTGTCATTTCATCATTCATTCAAAAAGCACTATTCAGTGTTTTTTGACATTAAAGTCTAGGGTTTTTTTTTTTAGAATTGGCTAAAAGTTCAGGTATTTTTTTGAAATTTTCATCTGTCACAAAAATGACGAAATGGGACGTCAGGAGCCTATTTGTTAATGGAATGGGAAGTTCATATTTGATTAAGGGTCATCATTTAGCCCGCTGGCCCGCCCGGCCTAGGCCCGTCCAACAGGCAGGCTAGCCCAGCCCGTGGTTTGTAATGGGCGGGCTTGGGCCTATCAATTTTTACTTGGCCCGTGAGCCCGCCCACAAGCCCGCCCGTGATACCGGCCCAAAAGCCCGCCCACGGGTCCGCCCATTAGCCCGAAATTCCACAAAATCCTTTCTTTTTCCCTTGGTTTAGTTTCTACTAGGGCTGTAAGTGAGCCGAGCTACTTGCGAGCTCGGCTCGGCTCGTTAAGGCTCGGCTCGACTTGACTTGGCTCGTTTAGTAAACGAGCCGAACTCGAGCTCGAGTATTCGACTCGTTTACTAAACGAGACGAGTGGAGCTCTGCTCGTTCGACAAAAGCTCGGCTCGTTAAGGGAGGCTCGGCTCGATTAAAGAGGCTCGTTTAGTAAATGACTAAGCTCGGCTCGTTAAGGCTCGAGCCGAGCTCGAGCTCGAATTTTTGGCTCGTTAAGTTAACGAGCTGAGCTCGAGCTCACCGAAACTCGGCTCGGCTCGTTTACACCCCTTGTTTATACCCAAGGAAATTTAAGCCCTCCTGTTGGCCCGCCCGGATTTTGGCCCGCTAGCTCGTCAATTGGGCTAGCCCGATGATGACCCTTATATTTGATTCTAGAAAGCCAAAAATCAGAGTATAAAAGATCCAAGGTTGTTTCATCATGATGCACCAAAGTAGGCAATTTTACATCAACTTACAATTGTGAGGTTGTTTCACTTTGCTCCTCCGAAAGGGAAAATCCCAACTCAGTCACTGATTAGTGGTCCCGTCTTATCTAGTAATGGTATTTTTCTGTGGCAGCTGGGAATAATTTGGCACAAGTGACTATTTTCACACGTATTTCAGAAAGTGGTACCTCTGAATGAGCCTCGCGCGTCTTGAGCTCAGATATATGATCCGAATCGTTCACTTAATTGTATTCCTAACATTATCATTATTGTATATAAAAAAACATAGCGGGTGGGAACGGTTTGTTTTGATTTTCCTCTAGTTAATTGCTTTCTTAAAACAATTGAATGTCAGTAGTATAATAATGGGCATGATAATTACGTACGTACCTTTCTTTGGTGTTTCATGCTTTCTTTTTAAAATTATATTTGGTTTTTCATGCTTTCTTTTTAAAATTATAAATCTTAATTTCGCGCAAGCAACGAATAGATTATTATGTTGATGTGCTATTGACAAGGTCATCTTCTTATATAGTAGTACCAATTTCACATGCCTATACACATCATGTCTTCGGTAAGAAATAACATTTCCTCCTAACAAAATACTTTACTGGTTTTAACAAAAATTGCATCACTAGTAGGTTCGGCCTAACATAGTTCGGTGATCGTGGCTCGGGTGCAGAGACTCGGGAAATCCCTACGTGCCAGCTCACCCACGTGCTCATAACTACCTTATCCAGACTGACGGATATGACGTCATCCGAAGCAGTTATAGAGTGAGATAATCATGGATGTACATGGGTGACAATTCATGTACACGGTTGTTAACCACCTTATCTGCTACGTCAAGAGTGACGCTAGTTGAAGCGTGCTTGGCACATGTACAAACTTGGAGAGCAAGTCACGACCCTCTATATAAAGATAAGGATGGAACCACCCTCTATATAAAGATAAGGATGGAACCCTAATGAGGTACACACTCTTTCTCCACCGAAAAAACCCTAGTCCTTTCATCCTTTTCCAACACTTTCTGACTTAACCATCGGAGGGTCATTCTGGTGTACGTCCAACCAAATTGGCCTTTAGTCGTGTGCTATCTACGCAAGTTAGGACAAGAAGGTTAGGCGAAACCAACAGCTGAACTAGAGGTTCAGGAGAGGTGACCTGATCTTGATCAACAACCCCACATAATATATTCCCATCAGCCCATTATCATTGGTCTGCAAACTCAGGCATACCAAAGACCAGCTCAAACCGGATAGGTTAGACAACCACTCTTCTTTTTCTAGGACAACATCACATTAATTTGGAAAAGGACATTCTCATAATACTATATGTTCATCAGTTCATCACAAAAACAACAAGTTCATGAAGTTGTGGCACCAGAATCACATGCTCAACAAAATGTAAAAGGTTCAGTTCACGGAAAGACTACAGAGATGCAGGGCAGAGGCAACTCGAGTTCTGGGTGAATGACAGTAGCCATGGCCCTGGAGCTGAATGACCAACCCAAGAGTCTTAACAGGCTACTTACACAACCTGAAATGGGACAGTGAAGAGGTTCCATCAAGCCCTTTCTTATGGTAGTGTGATACGTACTCTTTAATGGTCGTCCCCCTGTACACCGGGGGATTTTCTTCCGATAGTAGTTCTTCGAGTGGACCGTACACTCTCGTTGTAACCCCTTTGCGAAGATGGGTCCTGAAAAAACTCGCCACCGAAATTCTCGGACCAACTTTTTTCGCTAGCACTCTGTGGTTGACGCTTTTGAACTTGTCGTTCGTGATGAGCTGCATAAAACAAGACATAGAGAAACTGATGAATTTGCCCTCTACGTTGAATGACAGAATCCTGAAGATACATAACACCTGTAATGACAGCATACAAAATGTTCCAATTGCAAGAACTTTATAGGGTACACTAAAGAAGTAGAAAATTTACACCCTAAACGTTCATATACAGAAGCCAGCCGGAGGATCAATGCAGCGGCGGTGGCAGAGGATGAAGCCAACTGGGTGGGCCGATTGGGGGTCATCTTAGGAGCAGTTTTGGCCTTTGGGGGTCAATTGGGGGCTGTTTTGGGGCAGTGATTTGGCGGCAACATATATTGATTTGGAGGCTGATTTAGGGGCTTTTGGTTGGTTTCTTGCCAATTTTTTAAGTGGAATTTGCATATATTGTCGTTTGATTTGTCATTCTTATCTCCTCTCTCTTGTAATGTTACATTGTTACTGTCTTCGTTGATAAAAGAGAAAAAGTTCATATATAGCCCCTAAACTTATACAAACATCTCGTTTCCTTTCTTTTTCCCAACAACATCTCATGGGTTTGCTCCATCTTTTTAACTTTCTTACATACATCGGGAATGGAATTTATTGTTGTTTTCTTGGGTAAAGTGAGTCCTTTAAAGTTTAAAAAAAGGGAAATTTTGAATAGTCCCTTGGAGTGTATAACTCTCCAACTTACCACATGGGTTACGAAAGTACATATTTGATGTAAAAATTTTGATTATTCCCTAGGAGATGCTCTAAGAGTTAACTAGTCAGCTTGTACATGTCGTTAATATCATGTTAAAGTAGGAAAAAAGATGCCCAAATAGAAGACAAATAATAGATCACAGAGTAGATGCCGAAATAGAAGACAAATAAATCAGCACAATTGTATGGACTTGCCTGCAGTAGATCAGCAATGTTTACTACTAGAGCTCCAGGCACAGGAGGCACATCAACCCATTGATTCTCATGGAGGATTTGGAGGCCACCCATTTGGTCTTGTAGAAGTACGGTAAAGAAGCCATTGTCTGCATGGTTGCTGCTACCCAATCCATGTCTTTTAGGTGATTTGGGTTAAGGCCCAAGGCTTCTGAGAGTATTTCAAAGAGCACCAGTCCTAATCTCATCACTTGCTTCGAATACTCTATCAGTATATCTCTGCAAGTTTCAAACTTTCAATCATACGTATAAAAACATTTGGTGCTTCAAAGAGATGAACACTCGGGATTCTCTGAAATGCATTAGCAGCAACATGTTTTGTCATGCAAGGGGGGAATGTATAAAGATACAAATCATAACTGTCTTCTCCAATGGATGTCCAGGTTTTTTTTGGAGTTTCATTTCGTTTTCAATATATTTGCATGCTTGTTTACTTAATTCCTTTCACATATATTTAACAGCATTTTGTTGAAAAAGGAAAATTAATCATATATACATTTCAAATCTATGTAGAGTATACACATACACAGATGGATTATGGATATTGTTAGATGTATACACGGAGAGAAAACAACTGTGTTTGTGTAAGTCATAATATCTACACATACACAGATGGAGTATCTTGTTTGTTCATTGGGCAACTCAGTTCGTGACTGGTTCAAACCTCCCAGTGGTCGTCAATATCGGATGAGGAATGCTTGTGAGCACTTGGGTTTAATCTTGGGGCTAGTACACTCAGGTGGAATCTTCACAAGGGGTGGAATATAAGCCTTAAAGAAAATGCTCAACACGACTCTCATTCTTACAGGGCATTATCTTTCCTACTTTCACTATTTCCATAGTCTCTTGATTTACTTGTTGTGTTTCTATGTATATGTATTCCAATAATTATTGTGATAAAATAATATAATTTGGATAATAGTTACTCCCTCCATCCCTTTATTACAGTCCAGTATTCCATTTTGGGCTGTCCCTTAATAAATGTCTATTTTATAAAGTTAGTGGGTAAAAGTTAGTGAATTGTCTATTTTGTCCCTAAAAGTAGATTCCATTTTGAAAAGTTAGTGAGTAAAAGTGTAATGATGATGGGTAAGTATGGAAAGTGGAGGAAAAAGTTGATGTGAAAGGTATAATGATGATGTCTTTTTAAACAGTTGGAGTTACGAAGCAGGACATTTAAAAAGAGACGTAGGGAGTATAACATCATGTCATGTGCATCATACCTGCAAACTGCAGGCAGTTCTTGAGGATAAGGAGGCTGAGGATGTCACGCCCTCGATTTTTAACGTAAATAATAATCGTTTTCAATAAATAATACCATCACCGAAGTACTGATAATACCCAAATGACATATCTTTCCCTGTTCTTAAAGTTAAGTTCAAAAATTACAATCCTGGCTCGAAGCCCTAGGTTATACAAAATACCAAATTAATATTACATTTTGCAATGATCATCCTTCAAATACATCTTTCAATATAAAAGCACAAAACTGCCTCTTTATACCTTTGAAACATATGATCAATAAGCAAGAGATGCACGCCATGCCAACTTCCTTACCTTTTTTTTTACCTGAAAATGATAGGTTGAGCTACACTAGCCCAGTAGAGAAATCTATACTCAAGTTATATGAAAATGTGATGAAACATGCAATAAGAGTGAATGAGTTTCAATAAAAGGACATGAGGTACAAGAGGGGTTACCAAAATGAACAGACGATTAGACTTCGGGATTTCGGACATCTTAGAGATAATCCTAACCATCAACACATCGACTAGAAGCAACTTTTAAACTCATATCAGCCAAACAAATAACAATAGTTCAACAATCTCATAACTTTTCGAATGAATGCCACAAACCACTTCCTCTTTTCATACCATTCACCATAGAGCTTTATTTCATAAAACTTTCCTTTTTGATTTCCAAAACAATTTAGAGAAAACTAAAGACCACCACAGGTCAAGCTCCGTTGATTCGAACTTGAATGCCGGAATCCGTTGATTCGCTCAAGAATACCGGAGGATTTTTAGTAAAAATCCTCTTTTCAAAACCCAAAATCCTTTCTTTAGTAAAAACTTAATAGAATCAACCGTTCATTCTCTTTTTCGACAGCCACGATTCCAAGAAACAAACAATCCAAACTTCAACATAAACTTCTAAAATCAATCAATATTCTCTTCCTCCTGGAGAGACATTCAACTGTGTTACCACCCCTTGCGTGACAGTGAATTCTCTCCACCTGGGTTTCCGCATTACCACACCTTGCGTTGCGGGCCCTTTATGCAAATTCTCAATTCAAGCATACATACATATAAGCCATTGTTCAATGTGCAAGCAGGTAACATTTCCCAAATTCACATTGTAATACAAACTCGTAAACATGTCACATCGTACATTGATAATTAACTTAAGTTCACGTTATTTCTCTAAGTCTATCACAACGTCCTTCTTTACGTATCGAAGCCACAATTGACTTCTCGACACACCACCCGCTAGGTTCTAAACGAGAATCTTATAGAACGAGTGCCAAAGGAACCTAGGGGACTTAACAAGACGAAGCGCGAGGATACGAGTCACAATACTACCCATCGGATCTCTAGACATGCTCATGTCTACTCACAACACACCCCACTTTATCCCTTATAGCCCACGGTACTCCTATCAACCTTACAGTACATTTCCCTAACCAACGTCGTTGATATTATGCTCTAATGAATGCCAAGAAACAAAGTCGATCAATGGTTCATTAGGACACAAGCAATCATGCTCAAAAGTGACTTAAACATGTTCTAATCATATAGGGGATCATCATACGGAACGAGAATAACCTTAGGGATAGCCACAAACATCGACAGATTGACACACCTCTACTCAAATGACCATAACTTTCTGTGTACTAAGAGTCTTAAGGTGATTTTAGTGGCAAATGAAAGCTAACTTCAAGACCTTTGATTTGATATAAAGTTTGCATGAATTAGACATCGGACGAAGAAGTTACGGCCGTTTGAAGTTGGGCTGAAACCCAGAAAGTGAGCAGAACTTCCAGAGAGGGGAGGGATCGATCCCTCCTCCATTGGGGATCGATCCCCAAGGGCAAAAAGTCCAGATTTGAATGAGGGATCGATCCCCAAGGGCAAAAAGTCCAGATTTGAATGAGGGATCGATCCCTCATGCTTGGGGGATCGATCCCTAGGCGATTTTGGGCGATTTTCTGCAGATTTTGACAGCTTTTCGAATGGACGACGGAGGACGATCAAAACTCGATTAAAGCACAAAATCAACTCATAAACACGTAAAGTGAGTAAGAAATCCCTACCTCGAAGTGCATACGCGAAGATCCAACCCAAGCACACGAGCCCTAGCTTCCAAAGCTCCGAAATCCTCCAAGATCTTCCCCCCGAGCCTCACCCAATGCGATACGAGCCCGAGGATGCGTTCTAGAGATGAAATAGAGATAGATCCTTGATGTTTTTGTGAGATGGAGTGAAGTTTTGAGTGAGGGGAGGAGAGAGAGATGAGGCCGGCTAGAGAGAGAGGGAAAACGGATGAGAGAGAGATATTTGGGGATGAAATAATTCCCTACACACACACCCACTATTTATACCCTTATATCTTTATATTACACAAACACTCCCTCAAGTTTTCATCTTATCACTTAACTCCTCAATTCAATTAACCACCAAACATACCGTATTCTCCTAATTGGGCATTTAATATACATTTCAAAAATTAAAAAAAAATTTCCGGGTCTCTACAGAGGAGCCATAATACAATTAATGGAGTCCCTCCAGTTAGTAGCCTGCCCTGTATACAGATCAAAGTTGCTAAGATATCCAATCTTCCTTGTAAGATCTCGCGTATAGAATCCCTTCTTCACCTCAGTATCTTGCTCGTGAAACCTCCGAACCCCATCGATCATATCATCTATAATGTACTTGGCAATTCCGTGATTCATTACCTGAAAAAATCCGAACTTCTCACAGGCATCTCTAACTTTTTTGATGATTCCAGCGCATTGAGCTGAACCTTCGTCTATGCCTTCGAAATCAATGATTGGAACACTAAACCGGGAGGCAACAAAGCTTGACGTCGATATTTCATTAAGCTGGCTTTTGTCATGGATGAATATGTGCAGGATTTTCGTCACCCCTGCATCTAGGAGACCTTTTACACCGGTTTTTGTGTCATCGAAAGCCTTTAATTCACTTTTCCGATCATATTCAGGCTTGATATGTTCCTGAACTTCTTCCCCATTGCTTGTCATGACCACCATTTTCTTGTCTGCAGGATGAAAATAGTGCGCTATCAATAAAATGTAGTAACAAATTAAACTTTAATTTATTTCCTAATTCTTTTACGGAAAAAAAATTAAAAATTGATTTCCGCATTTGGAGATATGTCAAATACCTATTTATGTTGCTACCTTATAAGAGCATCTCCATTCTCATGTTAGAGAAATGACACTTGCACAACAAATGTGCACAGCAATGGCGCACAGATAGCGGTGTGGGGCCCATTCTGGATCCCACACAAATAATCCGAGCCATACATTAGATGTATAACATTTTTTCAAAGACTCTCTCGTGAAAAATCAGCTCAATCCAATATATATAGGTGCTCAATCCATTATCATTTAACTTTTCAGGATCCTGAAAACTAAATGAAAAGTTAGATGAATAGATTAAGCATCTATAGGTATCGGATTGAGATGATTTTTTTGAGGGAGCCTTCGAAAACATCTAATGAACGGCTCGGATTGTTGTGTTGAACCCGTAGTGGGCCTCACATCGCACGATCGATGTGCACATTTGTTGTGCAAGAAGTTGGACTAGTCATGTTATATGTGTTGCTATTGCTATATTAGATCTCCAAGGGACGTAGCAATATTTTTTAGTCAATTTAGCTTTGGTGACACATGTGGCAAGTTGAAGCAACATTTGCAAGTCGCAACAAGTCTAATCCAAGAGACTCTTCAATATTTAAACTTTTTTACTCTTTTGACTTTACGGGGCCCACTTTGCCAAAAATATCAAGAAATTCGCCAATCATCATTATTAGGTGTTGATGATATGTCAGTGTGAATAATCATCTCTCTCTTCAAACTTGGTGGCTGAGAGAGCTACACAAAAATAGTGTAGTAAATGTGCAATCTCTTTTGGAGTTTGTTTTGCTGATATGGCTCCTCAAATATAGTTTAGTTTCCATTTTGCTATCTCCATTGGAGACGTTCTTATGGCATAAAGCTCTAAATTTCCTTCTGCAGTAGTGAGGTAAAACACACGCAATATTTGTTAAGGAAATAGAGGCTCATATTGTTTGGGAGTGGAATTGATGATACTTATTAACATTTGGGACCTCTTGTCACATCCTCGATTTTCAACATAAAATATAATGATTTCCGATAAACGATACCTCGCAATAATACAGATAATACCCCAAATCATGGTTCATTCCCATATTTACAAATTAAGTTCAAAGTTTCTTGTCAAGCTTGACGATCCAAATAACATAATAAAAATGAAGTTTTAGGATTTACAGTTCCCCATGATCAAACGATAGACATAATAGAAATCAATATTACACTGCCAAAGGGTTTTACAAAACATGCCAAAGTAATTTCCATATCAGCTTTCAAAAGGATGATGTCAAAATATACGAGCCAAGCACACCATGTCGCTATCTCCGAGTGTACCTGAAAGAAGGATAGGGTTGAGCAAAACACGTGCCCAGTAGAGAATTTTATACTCAAGCTATATGAAAATGTAATGAATCACGTACCATGAATGAGTGAGTAAAGACAGATACACCCAAAGTACGAACGATTACCAACGAGCTGCACGCTTTGATCAAGAATTCTAGACTTCCCCAGGAGGTCACTAACCTTTTACTCCTCAAACTAGATGCCTCAATAATCTCACGTCTATCCACCATACTCTATAACCAGTTCTAATCATCTTATTATTATTCCTCGTGCAATACTACAATCATTCTTGTGTCCACATTCGTCATCACTACATCCCTTATTCACAAACCTTTCCTTTCTTTTAATCAAGTGTATCCCATCAATGATCACTAGGGTCACCTCGGGTCTAGTTCCCTCGAGCGTAGGGTCACCCCGAGTCTATTCCCTCAATAATAAGATCACTTGGGTCACCTCGGGTCTAGTTCCCTCAGCGTAGGGTCACCCCGAGTCTATTCCCTAAATAATAAAACCACTTGGGTCACCTCGGGTCTAGTTCCCTCGAGCGCAGGGTCACCCCGAGTCTATTCCCTCAATCAGTAATAATCCTTGGTTAGCGGAAACGCACATCGCTTAACCGACCATCCGTCATTTCACAATCAACTTCATCATCAACTTGTCGGTCGTACCACTAAACTTTAATCCACCGTTTTCTAATTCCACAAATGTACATGTTCATACCTTTTCATTAATTTACAACTCCGCATTTTACTTAACGTACCTAGCCCGTAAATAAAATCTTACAATACTCTATTCATTTGTTGTCCTCATTCAGTCCACTTCTCATTTCACAAACCTTAAAACATCCAATCAAATCCAAAGACCATTTAATCAATCGCTTGGTCTCACAAGACCCACAATCTACCGTATCGCATACAAGCAAAGACACACATGCTCACCGTACCTCTAAGCATATTCCCGCACCGACACAGCGTGCTACTCACAAGCAATTTCTAAAGTACCTGACCTACTAGCTCCTATACTTGAATCCCATAGCAAGTGTACCAAGGTGAATCGATAGGTTCAACGAATCGTGAAGATACAAGTTTCTACCTTACCCTTAAAGTTATTGGACCACTCTCATCAAGCATCTATACCCACCGCGATGTTAATACAACCTACGGTACTCATAAACACTCTACAATACGTTTTCCATCCACAATAATATATACTTAGATCACACTTAACCAAAGCCTAGGGAATAAGAACGATAAACGGATCATCAAGGGATGAGCAACCAAGCTTAAGGAAGGTTTAAAGATGCTTTAGAGGTGTTAGAAGTGATTGGAAACCAAAACGGTGAAGTACGTAACGAAACAGCAAAAGCTGGAGATAAGCAACATGTATCGATACCTAAGGCAAAGGTATCGATACCTCTGGGTCAAAATGGCTCCAGACGCAAGGGTATCGATAACAAAGGCATAGGGTATCGATAACAAGTGATTTTCTGGGTTTTGTAAGCCAAAGGTATCGATAACAATACCAAAGGTATCGATAACAGTTCAGTTCGAGGGATTTTCTGCAGATTTTTGAAACTACTCCTAACAACCAAACCGATGATTTCAAGCACGATCAAGGCACATATTCAACTCATAGACATATAGAAAGAGCAAGAAATCCCTACCTCGAAGTTGGAGAGCAAACACGAAAGAAGATCGGGCCACGCAAGCCTTTGACTCCGAAATCTTGACATCGACCGAAATACTCCTCCTCTGGGCAAGACCCACGAAATTCAAGCTCGGTAACGCGTAGAGAACGTAAAACGGAGGTGGGTTCGAGTGGGTTTCGAGTGGTTTTGGTGGGTTTTTGGTTGAGAGGAAGAGAGAGAGAGAGTGGAGCCGAGAGAGAGATATCGGGAGGGATGAGAGAGAGTGAGATGGGAATTCTAATTCCCTACATCTCCACCACACACACTTATATTAGGACACACACTAATCACACTTGCACTCCCTCCACTAACAATCCTTTCACATTAACCCCAAATCAAATAAACTTGACAAATTCCATCTTTTCCTTCAATTATAATATCGAATAAACTTTTTAATAACTTTTGAAATTACGGGTCCTTACACCTCTCCACTCATGCATGTCTGGTTTTGAGATGGATATAAAGTTTTCACATGATATTAGAGCAGGGCTCATTCCACTCTACATTTTAAAAAATTTACAATCTACACCCCACAATGACAGACCAACAAAAAGGCTGCACGATGATAGAACCCAAAAAGTGGCCACACGTGACAAATCTCAAATGCGGCTGCACATGAGGGGGGATGTTAAGGAAATGGAGTCCCACATTACTTGGGAGTGGAATGGGTGATCAGTTAATAACATTTAGAACCTTTCTACTCATTGCCAATTAATTTTGAGATGGATATAAAGTTTCCACAATATTTACCTATAACAATTCATGCCAATTAAACATAATACAAGGTATAGCTATTGCTATAATCATGCACATTTGTTTCTACCTCTCACACCATGCGACCCGCAAATAGCAAATTAAATTGACATAATGTGAATTTTTTTTTTTTGGAAGAGAAATAGCATTTGCACCATTTGGAGCAACATTGCTATATCATAACAATTTGAAACTATTCGTCGCTGTACTATAACAATAGCTATGCAAATAGCATCTCTACCGTTGGAGATGCTTTAAGAATATTGATATATTTTAGGGGCGGAGAATATTTTTGGACCATTTCAAGAAAGTGCTTGCTAGATTTGGTGATCGATTGACTTATAATTTGGGTAGGAATCTGCAGGCTAAAGTGGCTTCTATTATTGTTGATAATCATTGGCTTTGGCCCAGGGGGAGGAATACAGTCACTAGAGAGATTATTGAGCACACACCTGTTTCTCTTCTTCCTAATACTGCCAGGGAGGATTCTATTATTTGGAACTTAAATGCCAATGGTAGATTTTCTATTCAATCTGCCTGGAATGCATTCAGAAGGCCCAAACCTCTGGTCCCTTGGGCTAAAGTAGTGTGGTACAAGCATGCAGTTCCTAGGTGGGCTATTGTGCAATGGTTGGCTATCTTGTGTAGACTTTCCACAAAGGACAGGTTGCAGCAGTGGGGTGTTTTGGGGGAAAACCAATGTGTGTTGTGTTCAAATGCTGTGGAATCTCATGAGCATCTATTTTTTCAGTGCCCTTTTTCATCTCAGTTGTGGAGCTTGTTGCAAATGAAGTTTAGTTCCTTTTGCAACCTCTCTGTTCTTTCACAGGTGGTAGATTGGATGGTTCAACATCATACTGGCACTCTTTTCTTGAATCTGGTGGCTAAAGTGGTTTTTGCTGCTACGATTTATCATGTTTGGGGGGAGCATAATAGACGTATATTCTAACAGCATAGAGGCTTGGATGTGCGGGGTTTGGAAGCTCATATTTGCATAGAGGTTAGAGCTTGTATCAGTGCTTGGAGAGGAGTGAATAGGAGTTAATCTAGACCTCTGCTCTTGTTGGCGCTTCTCTACTCGTATTTTTGACTCTAGGTACTAGTGAATAGCTTATTTAGTTGCTGGTTTTGGGTTAGTTGTCTTTTCTGTTGCTTGTTGATAGAGTGATCTGAGCAATTTTTTGGCATGGTTCACTAGGGAATGCGGCCCCTTTGATTTTGTATCTTGTTTGTTGTGAATAAAAACTTTACTTACCCAAAAAAAAACAAAAACAAAAAAAAAGGAGGTACCTGTGAAGGCTATCGTACCCTCTAAATGAGCCTCGACTTGTGATGCAACTTAACAAGACATGAGTCTCCCGTAACAAATCAAGGCAATTTTTCTATTACTTGTTGAATCCTAAGATTACCAGGTCTAGAGGAAAACAGAGATACTCTCTCTAAAAGAACACAATATTATTCATCAACTAATTTGGCCTAATGCTTACCGCGCGCACTTATTTATAGGCTAGTAGGACCCAAACATATTAGGAAACAAACAATCAAAAGGTAGCTCTTGCTAACCAAGTAAAACCATTGCTAGAAATAGAAATACTATTGATTCTTACAGATTTCTTAGAATATCCCAAAACAAGCGTCATTGAAAGAATCCTGGTCAAAGATAAAAGCAAATCAAATCAGATTTGGAGGACTTCATGATATTTCGATTCAAGAAAAATACACCATAATTTTTTTACTCCACTATTTTGCCCTTTGTCTTTCATGTTGATCCATGTACACCCAAGCAATCAAGTCTGCATGAGAATGGTATTGTTCATCCTTCCTAAAAGAGGGTGAACATTATCCTCTCTTTCATTGGTTGAAATGGTGTAGAGACCACAGAATCATTACATTTTTTGATGCAAGGACAACCGGATCTCTGTGGTCCCTACACCCAATTCTATGGTCCCTACACCATTTCTACCAATGAGAGGGAGGGTAATATTTACTTGAGCTCAAGCTCAAAGACGTGGTCTGATACGTTCACTTAGTTAAACTCCACTAGCACAACAATCATTCGAACAAATCAAGTTGTTCGGATGTCGGTAATGTAGTGAGCGAATCAAATTTGTACATTGAATAAATGAATGACGGGTAAAAATTTGAAAATCCGCCGCAAGATAATTTGCTTCGATCTTTGGGTAACTGATTTTAGATCGAAATGATTATCTAGAGGAATATTGTTATGAATCAAAGTCCTACAAAGTGAATAATTTGGATCACGTTTTCAGCTCAGGAAAAAGCCTAGTTGGAGGGCACAACATTACAACAGCCTATTTTGCCTTTAGATTGGAAGGCCTAGATAAAATGTAAAATTTTCAAAAAAGCACCTAAACTTTTAGCTACTTTTGAAAAAAACACCTGAACTTCGAATAATGACAAAAACACACTGAACTTGTTATTTTGTAAACAAATAGGCCCCTGACGCCCCATTCTATCAATTAGACTAAATTTTGAAGCAAAATTGGATGATTCATAAACACCATTTCCGATATCGGATTGAGATGATTTTTTACAGGGACCCTAATCGAAATATTTTGAACAAAATGAGCGGCTCCGATCATCTTTGCGGGACCCGAGACGGGCGCAAACGAGATCTGTACCCGGCTGCTGTACTCCTTTTGCTGTACCTGTAGCAGTTCTCAAATAAGTATAACTAGTAGAGTTGTAATTCTATCCACCTTAGGGTTTCCACCACCACCATTTGTGGGCCCCATCGTGCGTATATTGTAGTAATTTGAATAGTTTGTCATGTAGGACCCACAGAGTAGTATACCTCCAAAAAAATTAGTTTTATCGGACATCAATAGATATATGAAAAATTGAATTTTGGTTTATGAAATCAATGGTAGATAAGTTTTAAGTAACCTATCCATAACTGTCTATTTTGTAAACCAAAATTTAATTTTTGATGATGTACTTATCGATGTCCGATCAACCTAATTTTTTGAATGGATGTTATAATCTGCGGACCCTACAAGATGAGCAGTTCAGATTACTGCAAAAAATGCACGGTGGGCCCTGTAATGGGTGGTGGAACCATTGGCGTAGCTAGGAATTAACGATAGTGGGGCACCTTTTAAACACTCTTCAACAAAAAAAATTGTAATATGCAACACCAAGATAATAAAAGAATGCTTGTGCGAATAATAATAATAATAATAATAATAATAATAATAATAATAATAATAATAATAATAATAATAATAATAAGCTAACACATTTACTAAGAAAAGAAAGGTAGTTGTGGGCTCCCGCGCCCGTGGTGCGATTTTAGACAGAGTCGCCACCCGGATTTTTGAGATGGATGATCCGAGAAATCGAGGGGGTTTTGTTTTGAAAAGAAAAAGGGCTTTTGATCTAGCGAAACTGTTTGAAATTTTGGATCCGGGAGCCAGGTTACGAACGGGGAAGGTTTTGTTGAAAAGCACTCCGCTCGCCCGGTGAAAACCGGTCTCTACTAAACATTTTAAATGGGGGGATTAATATGATTCGGAAAACCTTAAAAACACGTAAATGGGAAAGGGGAACAAGATAAATCATAATACGTTGTCGTGCTAGTGGTGCTTGCTGTACAGAGATGGTAAAGATGGAATGGCAATGATATAAACAAGAAAGGTACAAACAGACTGTCTGAATCACTGCCCTTCGTCAGACGGCATATCGGCTTATAACGCGCGGTTTATCAATATGTCGTGCGTGGTTCCGAGCTCGATACCAAACTTTTATCGTTTTGAAAAGCTTCGCACGGTGTACCCATTACATCGCACGGTTTTATTTTAAAACTTTAGACAACTCACAGCTGTCAGATCATCTCAGATCTGCACCATTCTTTCAAACCATGAAGAGAAAGCCATTTTTGATACGTTTGCTTGTTTTGAAATGATTTATGAAGTTTAAAACATGGCTTGTAGAAATGGTCTCATTCTGAGACAGCTTTTGGTATACAGAAAAGACCCAATAACGGACGATCGTGATCCAGACAGTTTGATCAAGGAAACAGTATCCTTTCAAAATGCCGTGCGTGCAAGTCTACTACGCCGTGCGACGCTCCAGAGCGCCGCGCGGTGTAGCACACCTTTGCACAGAACACGGATTTTGTTTTGTAAAAGAGGTTTTGGGTCAGATCTCAACCAAAAGGGTTAAGCCTGAAAAACAGAAAGGTCCCCTCAGGGCCAGGACAGAGCCTAGCCCAAGGAAACTTGATTTTTACCTTGGATCTGGAGCTTGAATGAGCTTTGATGAAGGCGGATGGACGTCGGAAGGTTGAAAAAGAGAGTAGAAGTATGGATGTGTGTAATAGATGGGTATATTGGGTAGTTGAGACCTCAAAGTTAGTAAGGAACTAACTTCAATGGTGAAGAGAAAAATGGAATAAAAGGCCTAGAGAATGTCTTTTGAGAACAACATTCTCAAGGTTTGGAAATAGGAAAGTGGGTGTGAAAGCAAGAAGAGAGAGAAATGGTATAATGGTGATCAAGGGCCCTTTTCCCTTGAGTGGAGGGGTGTATTTATAGGCAAGAGCCTCGGATTTTGAATTTAAAAAGTTGGAGGTATTTTCTGGGCGGGCCAGAAGTGTGCTTTCGGCTGAGCCGTATTGCGTGGCCGACAGCTTTCTGAGCCAGTCAGAACTTTATCCAAAATGCCATGCGGTTAACCTCATGCCTGCGTGCGGCGTATTAAATTTCGATACGCCGCGCGGTGTAGAAGTGTCGCGTACGGTACTTTAGGTTCAATCTAGGGCTTTTGGGCTTTCTCTGGGCTTTTGGGCTTTCTGGGTTTTTCTGGGCTGATGGTTTGGTTTGGGCTGTGGATGCTGGAGGAATACTTCATTCAAGCTCGCAAAAGGCTTTGTTTCCTTTATTTTATCATCGGGGTTGTTAAAGACCCTTCGAGGTCCGGATTGGGGTGTCTACAGTAGTTTCTTTTCACATTTATTCTTAAACCTCTAATTTCATCATGCGTTGTGGGTTCTATTGAAAAAGACAAGACTACTTTCAAATTTGTGAATAATTAATAAAGTGAAATGCATATAACACATGGTTTAACCACTTACGAATTTGGACATTATGCATTAGAGAGATTCAAATGGTAAGTGGTGGCTGTTTTTTCATTAAACATCACTCCGTTGAAATTGTTGTAATATTTATAAAAAGTTGGGAATCAAATGATATACAAAATGTATTAAAGTGATTAAAAAACAATTTAATAAGCCAATTTAGGGGGGTACTCAATTGGGGACCGTGCTGTAACGCCCCGATTTTCGGACACGTTAATTAAATCATTTTTAATTGATTTAATAATTCATATAACTGATTTAAGAAATAAGATTTTATTAAACAGAGTTTAACAGTAGAAATCTCAAATACTAAAATTCAAAACTACCTATTTGTCTTACAACTCAACAAAATAAAACAGAATTTGACAAATGTGATAACATTTTTGGAAATTCAAATAATAATACTTTAACTTAACAGAGCTTCTAAAGATATGGCTTCCAAGACTCAACAAACTCCCCTTCCTCAGCTGGGAGGTCCTCACTCTAGTACGCATCGTCTTGAAAAGGATTCTGTTCTTCGGTCTCCAGATTACCTGGCATGAAACGCCAGCCCAACGGCACTATGATGAGTTTTGAAACTCAGTAGATAATCTCAACCCTACTAACCCCTTACTTTACAGTTAGCAGTTCAACAATATAATAATTTACAATACACAGAAGGTACAGAATAATAGCACATCGTCTTTTTCCTTACTATCCATCAACTTACATGAAATTTAAGGATTCTCTCCGCGAGATCCTTTCCTCCCACATCCACCAACTTTGACCGTCCCATGGAATAACTCTTCCTTTATTTGTCCTGCACCAGGGTTCTAAGCGAATACTACTAAATTATGTACTCAGTTGGGATTCGCCTACAACCATAATAAAGGAACAGCTCACCATGACAACTCAGCATTAGGGGTCGCACTATCTCATTGCCAGGATCTTTTACCGTCTCCCAACTCCACACACTGGTACTATACCGTATTCAGGGATCCTTTACCGTTTCCCAAAATACTGTACCTGAAGTCCTTTACCGTACTTCACACACTGGGTACTGTACCGCATTTAGGATCCTTTACCGTATCCCAAATTCTGTACCCGAAGTCCTTTACCGTCCTTCACACACACACTGGGTCCTGTACCGTATTTAGGATCCTTTACCGTATCCTAAATCCTGTACCCGGAGTCCTTTACCGTCCTCCACACACACAAGGGTACTGTACCGCATTTAGGATCCTTTACCGTATCCCAAATACTGTACCCGGAGTCCTTTACCGTCCTCCACACACACATGGGTACTGTACCGCATTTAGGATCCTTTACCGTATCCCAAATACTGTACCCGGTGTCCTTTACCGTCCTCCACTGTAATACCCCTAATCTTTAATTAAGTTTTAAGTTAATTATGTGAGTTATTGGGCTTAATTTGCTAGCTTAGTGAAATTGGAGCATAAGTTAGAATATGACACACACACACTCAATAATTTTTCCTAAGCCGAGTAAGACAAAACAGGGAAGGTTCTACGTTCTTCCTTTCTCTTGTTCATATCAGAAACGTAGAGAGAGAGAGAGAGAGAGAGAGAGAGAGAGAGAGAGAGAGAGAGAGAGAGAGAGAGAGAGAGAAGAAGAAAGAAGAGAAGAAAAATTAGGGGAAATCTTGTCTAGGCTTGAAATTGAAGATTTAACTCGGTAATTCTTACATCTCTTACCTGAATTCATGTTTTGTATGTTGAATCCCATGTTTTAGTAGTTGAATTTCATGTTTAGTGGATGAATTTTATATATATTGGGTGAACTTGGGTTTGGGGAGGAGCACCACTTGAATCTCTTGAATTAATGAGTTTAAAGCTTGTTTTGATGCATAAATTTGATGTTCTTGGAATGGCTCTTCTATATCTATGAGTTTGAACTTGATTAGTGAGGTTTTGGTGTGAATTAGAACTGTTTTGGAAGGGTTTCGGAGCTGTAAATCACAGGAAGAAGAAGATGAAATTTCTGGGAAAAATCTGCCGGTTTGAGGAACCTTGAATCTGTCCTGTTTTTGGGGAATTTTTTTGAGGCAGTTCCTGAGCTCCGAAAATTACGAGATTTTTATAGAGAGTTCCTCTATGAGTCTATTGTCTATGGTAAAAATTTCGGAATCAGATTTGAAGTATTAAATTCTGTAGAAATTCGTAACTTAGAAGCACGCAATTTCGGACTGTGCTGACTGCACAGACACGTGTTACGGAAACGGTCATATTTTTTAGCTCGAGCGATGAAATTGCGATCCGATTTCTGATTTTGAAACTAGATTCATAGACCTTAAAAAGTATGTAGAGCTTGTGCGTTAGTTATTCTTGTGCAAAGTCAGTTTTTGCGTTGAAGTTTATGGAACTGCTGATTCTGTGATTGTTTTCTTGAGACTAGTTATCTAACTTCTTTAAATCGTTCTTAAATGTATTTAGGACCTCATTTAGGTATATTTAAGCATGTTTAACAGTTCCTAATCATGTTTTTATTGCCTAATTGTTTTAGGAGGTTCGGGTGGTTCGTAGAGCCGAGGTGAGTGATTAATACCTAAACACATGGTTTTGAACTTGTTTTCTTTATCGAGCTTATTTGAACATGTTTTATAAATTGTGTACTCCATGGATAACAATGGAAGGTGGACCTATTTGTGAAATATTTGCGAATCTATTTAATGGCATTCCCAACGTCCGGTCTTGCTAGGGGACGGCTTAATGGCTAGCAAGGGTGTTTGAGGTTGGTGTGTGTTTTGGGATAACGCATAGACGTCTAGCTTATCCACTACCGGGGACGCCCAGTAGCTTTGAATTTTGAATAGCGGAATGTGCATTATATTTGGCTTATGGATTTTAGTTCTTTGTTTTGAAATATTATCAAAATTATTTTGCGTTGTCCATGGAAGGCATGTGAGTTAAGTATTAATCATTCGCACGAGCTTTGGCTTATGGACTTTCTTCTCCACCTTTCAGGAAGTGACGCGTAGCGCGGTGGCGTGTTTACTTTTGGGATGTGTTGAATTTTTGGAAACTTGTGGAAATGAAGTTATGCTTGTAGACACTTCGCTTGTATATGGTTTGTCTGCTTTTGAGGTTATATGTAAGCACAGCTCTGGAAGGTTTACCCTTTTGGTTTGTAAATCTATGTAAAACTTTGGTTTGTTATCAATAAAAGTTGACTTTTGCTTCCGCTGTTATGTTTAGCCCCTTTTGATTATCACTTGCTTAGATGATATTTGATTTGTGATTTGGCCTTAGTGAGAAATCACTGGCATTTGTCATGATTAAGACCTCAAGGGGCGGGTCAGGGTCGTGACAAAGTTTTTGGTATCAGAGCATGAGCAATACGTTAGAACAATGAGATGCACGGTTAGCAATGACTCACACACAAGCCCTCAGAGCTTTAGGACAAGTAAAGTCTATGTGCTAAGTGAGCCATATTGGATGCTATGCTATGAAATTATTAATGTGAGTGTTACATGACTATATGTGCATAATTTATGTGATCATGATATGAATTGTACAATGCGAATTTTGTCTCTTTTGATTTAGCAAATGGAGCATCGGGATATTCCAGAGGGGGCACTACCTCCACCTCCACCTCAAGATAAGTTGGAGAGAATGGAGCGGATACTTGAGGGAATACTTGGGGTAATGAACCAGCAAGCCCAGCAAAATCAGCCACAACCTGTTGTGATTAGAGAACCTGCTAGAGTTGGGCCGATTAGTATCAAAGATTTTCAGAAAATGAAACCTCCGACCTTTGAAGGAGGAATTGATGGGCTAAAGGCTTATAATTGGGTTCAGGGTATGGAAAAGATATTTTCAGTTATTCTGGACACTGAGTGTCCAGAAACACACAAAGTGGTTCTTGCTACCTACAACTTTGAAGGAGAAGCTCATAGATGGTGGTTACAACAAAGAGAAAGGGAACAAAACATGATTTGGACACGGTTTAAGGAGATATTTTATGAGAAGTACTTTCCACAAACCTTGAAGGACAACAAATGTACGGAGTTCATTAATTTGAAGCAAGGAAACGTGACAGTGTCTGAATACGATAAAGCTTTTACCGACTTGAGTCAATTCGCACCACACATGATTTCAACGGAGAATCTTAAAGCAAGGAGATTTGAGGAAGGTCTAAAGGATGGTCTTCGCAAGCCAATCAAGATGCTTAGGCTGCCAACATATACGGATGTACTGAATGTGGCTTTAATGGCAGAAACCGATGGTGAGAAATCGAACACTTCTGGTAATGAACAAAGGAGACAAATCAGTTATGTGCCACCAAGGAATCAGGGAGGCAGCAATCCATATAAAAAGCAGAATACCGGAACGTCTGGGTGGAGTCAAGGTAGTAGTAGTGGAGGAAATCAGAACCGGCCATGTGGGAAGTGTGGTAAGGTACATACCGGGCAATGCTATCGAGATGCTGGAGCGTGTTATAAGTGTGGACAGGTGGGACATTTGATGAGAAATTGTACGAATGCACCAAGGCCGGGATTTGTGGATAGACGTGCAACTTCAATGGGTTCGGGGTTTGTGCCAAGACCAACAGCCACTACTAGTTTAGCGCAGAGTTCAGGAGCGAAGTTAGATTCAGGAAGGAGGCAGGGCAAGATGTTTGCAATGACGCCAGGGGACTCCCAAAACACAAATTCAGTGGTGTCAGGTACTCTCCATATTTGTGGTCATTTAGCTCATGTACTTATTGATTCGGGATCTACGCATTCATTTGTTTCTGCACAGTTTGCTATTAAATTGACTAGACCACTTGAATCCCTTGACTACGAATTGCACGTGTCCCAACCTATGGGTAGTGGTGTTATATGTTCTACAGTCTATAAGGCATGTGATATATTAGTTGGAAGTGCGCATCTGTTAGTTAATTTAATTCCTTTAAATATGAGTCATTTCGATGTCATACTGGGGATGGATTGGTTGACTTCCAACTTTGCCACGATAGATTGTATTGCCAAAAGAGTTATGATTCAGATACCAGATAAGGGAGATATTACTTTTGAGGGAAAAGCAGTGGTTCCACCGCCTTATTTGATATCTGCTATGCATGCTCGTAGATTGATAAATAAAGGGTGTCAAGGTTATCTGTGTTCAATTCTTACTACTGAATCTGGAGTAACTACCTTGCAAGATATCCCTATTGTTAATGAGTTTCCTGATGTGTTTCCGGAGGATTTGCCTGGTCTATTGGTTGACAGGGAGATAGAGTTTGTTATTGACCTTGTTTCGGGGACTCAACCGATTTCTAAGACTCCATATCGAATGGCACCGTTGGAGTTGAAGGAATTGAAAGTTCAATTGCAGGAATTACTCGACAAGGGGTTTATCAAACCAAGTATCTCGCCTTGGGGAGCACCGGTCTTATTTGTGAAGAAGAAGGACGGTACCATGAGGCTTTGCATTGATTACCGGGAACTGAATAAGGTGACTATCAAGAATAGGTATCCACTTCCGAGGATTGATGATTTATTCGATCAACTACAAGGAGCGAGGGTGTTTTCTAAAATTGATCTTCGATCGGGCTACCATCAGTTAAAGGTAAAGACAAAGGATGTTGAGAAAACAGCGTTCAGAACAAGGTATGGACATTATGAATTTTTAGTCATGCCTTTTGGGGTTACTAATGCACCGGCGGCTTTTATGGATTTAATGAATAGAGTGTTCAAGTATTACCTAGATGAATTTGTTGTTGTATTCATTGACGATATACTTGTGTACTCTAAGACTCCGGAACAGCATGCCGAGCATTTGAGGAGGGTTTTACAAACACTACGGGATAATAAGTTATTTGGCAAATTGAAGAAATGTGAGTTCTGGCTATCTAGTGTTGCATTCCTTGGACATGTGATCAGTGGGGATGGTATTACAGTTGATCCACAGAAGATTGAGGCGATAATGGATTGGCCAAGACCGACTACAGTGACAGAAGTTTGCAGCTTCTTAGGATTGGCTGGATACTATCGGAAATTTGTGAAAGACTTTTCTAAAATTGCAGGGCCGTTGACTGAATTGACACGGAGAGAAGTTCCATTTGTGTGGACTGAGGAGAGAGAAAGTTGTTTCCTAGAATTGAAAGAACGGCTAGTGACAGCACCGATTTTGACTTTGCCGTCGGGGACAGAGGGATTTGTGATTTTCAGCGATGCTTCACATCGAGGTTTGGGCTGTGTTCTGATGCAGCACAGAAAGGTGATCGCTTATGCTTCACGCCAACTGAAATTGCATGAAAAGAAATATCCCACACATGATCTGGAGTTAGCGGCAGTGATCTTTGCTTTGAAATTGTGGCGACACTATTTGTATGGGGCGTCATGTGAGATTTATACGGACCATAAGAGCTTGAAATATCTCTTCACGCAAAAGGAGTTGAACTTGAGGCAGAGAAGGTGGCTTGAGTTGATGAAAGACTATGATTTGACAATTCAGTATCATCCGGGTAAAGCTAATGTGGTTGCGGATGCCTTGAGTCGAAAATCATCGGGCGAATTATGTTATTTGCTCACTTCTCAACAGGCCTTGATTAGAGAAATGGAGAAGCTAGAATTGGAGGTTTCCGTTCATGGCACCGATGCTATATTGGCTGCTTTTATGGTTCAACCTGTGTTATATGAAACTGTTACACAAAGACAACCGGATGATGAATTTTTAAAGAACATTATTGAGGCATTGGAAACTAAACCTAAGGAGGACTTCTCTTTTAGAGATGGTGTACTGAGATTTCGAAACAGGGTTTGTGTACCTGATGTACCAGAAATCCGAAGACAAATCTTGGAGGAGGCTCATAAATCCAGATTTGCAGTTCACCCTGGAAGCAATAAAATGTATCGAGATCTTAGGGAAGTGTATTGGTGGCCAGGTATGAAAAGAGAGGTAGCTGAATTTGTTTCGCAATGTCTAACGTGCCAACGAGTTAAAGCTGAGCATAAAAATCCAGCGGGGTTACTTCAACCGTTGCCTATACCGGAATGGAAATGGGAGCACATCACGATGGACTTTGTTGTGGGATTGCCGTGTACACAGAAAGGAAATAATGCAATATGGGTGATTGTGGACCGTTTAACAAAATCTGCGCATTTCTTGCCTGTGAATGTCTCATTTACCTTGGAACAATTGGCTGAATTGTACATTAAGGAGATAATACGACTTCATGGCACTCCGGTATCTATCGTGTCGGATCGGGATTCGAGATTTACTTCTAATTTCTGGAGGAGTTTGCAAAAGGCTATGGGCACGGAATTGAAGTTTAGCACAGCATTTCATCCACAAACCGACGGTCAGTCTGAAAGGGTGATTCAAGTATTAGAGGATATGTTACGGGCTTGTGTTTTGGATTTTCAGGGGAGCTGGGAGAAACATTTGTCTTTGGCAGAATTTGCATATAACAATAGTTATCAGGCAAGCATAGGAGTGGCACCATACGAGGCACTATATGGGAGGAAATGTCGATCACCAATATTGTAGAGACCCGTATTTTTGAGTTCGTATTTTTTTTTTCTTTTGTAAACGTATGGCCCGTCGAGATAGACGGTGCAGATATTCGGTGTGACTTATTCGTGGAAGGAAATAAGGTTAATTGAGCGAGGGGTGCACGTGTGAGTGTGTGGTGTGAGAAGTAGGGGATTACTCCCCCACCTCTTTTATTTCCCCAGGAGGAGAATAATCTTCATTCTCTCTCTTTCTCACTCTCGGCTCTCTTTCTTCTCCTCTCCATCCGAAAACTCCACTCTCTCTTCTCTCTTCGATTTCATCAACCTAGGTCGTGATTCCGGATAAGGTTCAAGAATTAAAGTTGCTATACGGAGCACGGGCTTTCCGAATATCCAAGAAAATTCATGATCGGATCTCGTGGAGCTACGGTTGACTTGGTCAAAGGGCCGGGTTTTGCTCAAAACCCTTGAGGTAGGGATTTCTTACTCTCGTTATGCGTTTATACGGTGTTTATGTACTTAGATCGTGTCTTGTTTCGTTGCTTGAGGTTGTTTTTTTCATTTCCGAAAATCAGCAGAACAGGGCCTGCGTTTTTGGGGTTTTACGCCTTCTTAAACTCAGATTTGAATTTTGGTTCCTTCATATGGAATAGAGTAGACTTAGAGCTCGTTTTAATGCCGTAAGAATCACCCGAAACCGTTGAGAATTGAATTTATGGTGATTTTTAGAAAACTGGTCTGCAATCTGTCTCGTGTTCTGGATTTCAGCCCACTTCGAACGGACATAACGTTCTCGTCCGATGTCCGTTTTATGCAAACTTTATATCGAATCGAAGGTCTTGAAGTCAGCTTTCCATCGCCACCGGAATCGCCTTAAAAGTCTTAGTACACAGAAAGTTATGATTATTAGAGTGAAGGTGTGTCGGTCTGCCAATGTCTGCTGGCTATTCCTAAGTTGTATTCGTTCCGTATTAGGACTCCCTATATGATTAGACGTGTTTAAGTCACTCTCAAGTATGATTACTTGTGTCTTAATGAGACTCGTATCCTCGTGCCTCGTCTTGTTGAGTTCCCTAGGTTCCTTTGGCACTCGTTTTATAATATTCTCGTTTGGAACTTAGTCGGTGATGTGCCGTGGAATCATTACGGGTTCGATACGTGGCATAGGGCGTTGTGATAGATTTAGAGGAATAACGTGGACTTAAAATATTTATCAATGTACAATAGGGCATGCTTATGAGTTTGCAATATATTGTTGATGATGTATGAACGAATGTGACCTTGGGAAAATGTTGTCTTTTTGGATACGGATTGGTATTGCCATGTGATTGATTAAATGGCTTTGGATTCAATTGAATGATTTGATGTTTGTGAAATGGAAACGTGAAATGAATGTGGATGACAAATGGTCATTAAGAGAACTTTCAGGGCTCTTAAATGAGTAAATGCCTGGCAGGAGCTAAAATGCTCATATCGTATGTTTTCGTGGCTCTTAAGTGAGTAAATGCATGCAAGAGCTAAATGCTCATATCGTATGTTTTCATGGCTCTTAAGTGAGTAAATGCATGAGGAGCTAAATGCTCGTATCGTATGTTTTCATGGCTCTTAAGTGAGTAAATGCATGGCAGAGCTAAATGCTCATATCGTATGTTTTCATGGCTCTTAAGTGAGTAAATGCATGGGCAAGAGCTAAAATGCTCATATCACTTGTCTTCAGGGCTCGTTATCGAGTAAGTGCCTGGCAGGAGCTTCGGCTCAGACTTTTAATGACACGTAATTGGTTTATGAAGTTAATGTGAGGATTTTGGTTTTGGTTAAAGGATTTTGATGAAAATCCTCCGGTATTCAGCCCGAATCAACGGAGCTCGGCCTATAATGGTCTTGAGTTTTCTTTGAATTGTTTTGAAATCAAAATGAAGGGTTTTGTAATGAAGGAATTTGATGATGGTAAATGCGGACACGAGAGAGATTATAGTATCGTACAATGAATGATAAGATGAATTTGAATTGGTTATAGTCTAATGTGGATTGACGTGAGTTTATTAACGTATCTAGTCTTAGAGGAAAACAGTCAGTGGTATCTATGTGAAGTCTAGAATCTTTTGACGATAGTGTGCAGCTCGTTGGTAAACGTTCGTACTTTGAGCGTATCTGTCAGTATTCACTCATTCATAGTGCATGATTCATTATATTTACATATAGCTTGAGTATAGATTTCTCTACTGGGCTAGTGTAGCTCAACCTATCATTTTCAGGTAAAAAAAGCAAGGAAGTTGGCATGACGTGCATCTCGTGCTTGTAGATCATGGGTTTCAAAGGTATAGAGGGGCGATTTTATGCTTTTACCTTGAAAGATGTATTTTTGAAGGATGATCTTTGTAAACTGTAATACTAATTTGGTAACTTGTATAACTTGGGACCTTGAGCCCGGATTGTAATATTTGTTTTTAATTTGAGAACTGGGGAAAGAAATGTTATTTGGGTATTACCTGTACTCCAGTGAGGATTTTATTTATCTCAAATGGTTATTATTTATGTTGAAAATCGAGGGCGTGACAACTTGGTATCAAAGCATAGGTTTAGAATACCTAGAGACCGTGGGGAGACTTTTTAGTCTCATGGGTTCAAAATCCGCTGCATATTCTTTTCAAAACACATGTGTGCTTGCATGAATGAGTCGGTACATCATTGAGATGTCGCATTTTGTATTATGGTAGAGCGACATTGAGTTGTTGACCTGCATTGAGAAGTTGGAGGCTTGGATCTCATTGTAGTGATTGTGATTGTGGCTATGTTGACGTGTGAAGCAAAATATAAGATAGCATGTGTTAAAAGGGATGGAATGTTGATATGACTCATGAGATGAGTGTTAAATGTGTTATTGAATTGCTTGGATTATGTGTTAAGTTTCAAATATGTTAAGTTAAGCCTATGGGAGATAAACTGTATAGGGTATAAGTATAAGGTGAGTAATATGTGCGATGGGAATTGATTTTAGTGCGTGTCTTGAATGTGTTTGGAAAGGTTAAAGACTTGTTGTGGTGATAATTATAGTTGATTATTGTAGTGGTAGTTATTGAGACAGTTAATATAAGCATAGGTAGGGCAAGTCGAACCTACATAGGAGATATAAGTATCTAAAGTTGAGATAGGAAAATGAGGGTTATAGGTAGGGTGTCAGGATGCTATATGTGTCTTCTGGACACCCAGGCGACTACCGATGAGATCCAGTTGGAAGAGGCGTTTGATCACCGCTCCTTCTAGATGGAAGTCTCGGAAAGTCAATTGGACCCTAGGATTGTGTATATGGGTTAGATCTCTAGGCTTGAGATAGATGGCTCTACGTAGGAATTTCTTAGAAAAGGGAAGTGTTATGGTGTCATAGTTTTCATTGTTGAGGTGAGTGTCATGGTGGTGTCATTTTGATAGGATGGCAAAAAAAACAAAAAAAACATAGTGATAGCATGGCGTGGAAAAAGAAAAAAAAAAGAAAAAGACTTGAGGTGATAGATTTGAGAGGGATTAATGTTTAAATAGTGGTAGTGATAGCAGTGATGGTGATGGTGATGGTGATGAGAATAGTGTGGTTGATATTATTGAAGTTGAGTGCAATTGTGGTAAATATCTTTGAGAAAAATTGATGTCGTTATGACTACATAGTTGAGAGAAGAAATTTATGAGCTGTGAAACTTATGGTGAGCGGAACTGTCAGAAGATATTGGTGCGAGAGAATTGATTCTTAGGTGATGAAGTAGTTGGGATATTAGAATGTGATGAGAAGTATAGACATGTTGTTTGCAACCCCGATGTCTTGTTGGTATTTAGGAAGGAGTCTATCAATTTGTTTGTACTTGTATTGGTGTTTAAATTTTAGTATCGCGATAATCAATAGTAGTGGAAGTTCGTTAGTGCAACAATTGCACACATTGTGTAGGTATTTGGGTGATGAAATGCCGTGTGATTATAAAGTTGATAGAGAAATGATTAATATTGATACTGTGTACTTGTTATGTGATATTCGAGATTGTGAAAATAGGAAACATGTGACTTGAGTAGACTAATTAACGAGAGTATTCGAGATTGATGGGTGAACAGAAAATGTAAAAGGTATTATGAAGGTTAAAAGAATGAGATTACCATTGGGCTTTCTAGAGCCATGAATAGTGAAGTGTTGGATACTTTGTGAGTCTGTTGGGTACTTTGTGAGTTGGTAAGTCTGCTGGATACTAAGTGAGTCTGTTAATGCGTGGATGTGTCTGATGTTGTGTAAGCTATTAAAATTGTACCGTGGGTTTGTTGAAATATTTCGTGAATGAAATGTGCTGTTGTTTAGTTTTAACCTACATGTTTGATTTGTTATGTGATCTCAATACGTGAAATTTGTTTTTAGTATATGATGTAGAATAAACAGTGATGATTATGTGGGTAGTTACTACGAGTGTATGCCTTTCTTGAGTAACAGCAACGATGTTTGGAGAACTGGGTTTAAGAAAATAGTGGATTGATAGTTTACCAGAATGGTTTTAATGTGTCTTGTGAAGAGTTATGTAGAAGGGACGCATTACAATAGAAGTGAATTTGGATTTCCGAAAATAGAAACCGATAGTGATTCAGAGTGGGCTAGGGAATGTGAAGTAGTGTTGGATTCTTAGTTGTGTTTGAATGTTAAATGGACGAAACAGCGTTTGAGATTTGTGCGGAGTTGATATAAAGTTGTTTTGGTAAATAGAAGTGTGAGTTAGAGATAAAGGTTGACGATTTTGTGATAGGTGTGTTTCGTCGTACCAAGGGAGGTGAACCATGTCTTTAAGAGAGGGATGTGGGTATCGAGGTGCGTGAAAAAAAATTGAGATTGTTAAAGGGAATGGTGCAGCAGTCTATTACTAGTGGTATTGATAGAATTGAATCGGTTGTGAGGTGTGTTAATTTTTGGAGACGAAAGAGGTATTAATAGCTTTGAGATGTGAGACGTTTAACTAGGGTGAGTTGGTGTTAAAATTGAGCAAATGGTGATGATCGTTATGTAGTCAAATTATTGGATTTTGGGTTTCTTGGATTTATTACAATGGAGAGTGTTTGGGTATTCAAAAAAAAAATTATTATTGATGGATTGATCTATCAGTTGGTGTTGGGAAGATGAAACTTAGAGTGTTAGAATTATAGTTTTTTTTATAAACGGTTTAGTATGTCATTCTGGGAAGTTCAAGAGATACTTAGTGGAATAAGGTACAAAGAATGAGAATGAGGAATTTCAGAGTTCGAAGAACATGAGATTATAATCTGTTGGATCTCGGTGTGAGTGTCATGTAGATATGTGGGGACTAGAATTCTGGTGTAGATGTTAGGACTTGAAATTATGATAAAGATGATGAAGGTTCATGGCTGAGTGTTGAGTGATAAGACTATACCATTAATGAGGGTTCAGAGGAGCAAACGGGATAAGAAAAGTCTAAGTAGAAAGAGAGGATGACGCTATGATTACGGAGTTGCAGTATGAGGTTTGATACTACGGTTGGTGACTCGGTTGGACTTAGGTGAGCGAATTTCGAGGACGAAATTTCTTTAAGGAGGGTAGAATGTAGAGACCCGTATTTTTGAGTTCGTATTTTTTTTTCTTTTGTAAACGTATGGCCCGTCGAGATAGACGGTGCAGATATTCGGTGTGACTTATTCGTGGAAGGAAATAAGGTTAATTGAGCGAAGGGTGCACGTGTGAGTGTGTGGTGTGAGAAGTAGGGGATTACTCCCCCACCTCTTTTATTTCCCCAGGAGGAGAATAATCTTCATTCTCTCTCTTTCTCACTCTCGGCTCTCTTTCTTCTCCTCTCCATCCGAAAACTCCACTCTCTCTTCTCTCTTCGATTTCATCAACCTAGGTCGTGATTCCGGATAAGGTTCAAGAATTAAAGTTGCTATACGGAGCACGGGCTTTCCGAATATCCAAGAAAATTCATGATCGGATCTCGTGGAGCTACGGTTGACTTGGTCAAAGGGCCGGGTTTTGCTCAAAACCCTTGAGGTAGGGATTTCTTACTCTCGTTATGCGTTTATACGGTGTTTATGTACTTAGATCGTGTCTTGTTTCGTTGCTTGAGGTTGTTTTTTTCATTTCCGAAAATCAGCAGAACAGGGCCTGCGTTTTTGGGGTTTTACGCCTTCTTAAACTCAGATTTGAATTTTGGTTCCTTCATATGGAATAGAGTAGACTTAGAGCTCGTTTTAATGCCGTAAGAATCACCCGAAACCGTTGAGAATTGAATTTATGGTGATTTTTAGAAAACTGGTCTGCAATCTGTCTCGTGTTCTGGATTTCAGCCCACTTCGAACGGACATAACGTTCTCGTCCGATGTCCGTTTTATGCAAACTTTATATCGAATCGAAGGTCTTGAAGTCAGCTTTCCATCGCCACCGGAATCGCCTTAAAAGTCTTAGTACACAGAAAGTTATGATTATTAGAGTGAAGGTGTGTCGGTCTGCCAATGTCTGCTGGCTATTCCTAAGTTGTATTCGTTCCGTATTAGGACTCCCTATATGATTAGACGTGTTTAAGTCACTCTCAAGTATGATTACTTGTGTCTTAATGAGACTCGTATCCTCGTGCCTCGTCTTGTTGAGTTCCCTAGGTTCCTTTGGCACTCGTTTTATAATATTCTCGTTTGGAACTTAGTCGGTGATGTGCCGTGGAATCATTACGGGTTCGATACGTGGCATAGGGCGTTGTGATAGATTTAGAGGAATAACGTGGACTTAAAATATTTATCAATGTACAATAGGGCATGCTTATGAGTTTGCAATATATTGTTGATGATGTATGAACGAATGTGACCTTGGGAAAATGTTGTCTTTTTGGATACGGATTGGTATTGCCATGTGATTGATTAAATGGCTTTGGATTCAATTGAATGATTTGATGTTTGTGAAATGGAAACGTGAAATGAATGTGGATGACAAATGGTCATTAAGAGAACTTTCATGGCTCTTAAATGAGTAAATGCTTGGCCAGGAGCTAAATGCTCATATCGTATGTTTTCGTGGCTCTTAAGTGAGTAAATGCATGGCAAGAGCTAAATGCTCATATCGTATGTTTTCGTGGCTCTTAAGTGAGTAAATGCATGGGCAGGAGCTAAATGCTCGTATCGTATGTTTTCATGGCTCTTAAGTGAGTAAATGCATGCAAGAGCTAAATGCTCATATCGTATGTTTTCAAGGCTCTTAAGTGAGTAAATGCATGGCAAGAGCTAAAATGCTCATATCACTTGTCTTCGTGGCTCGTTATCGAGTAAGTGCCGCAAGAGCTTCGGCTCAGACTTTTAATGACACGTAATTGGTTTATGAAGTTAATGTGAGGATTTTGGTTTTGGTTAAAGGATTTTGATGAAAATCCTCCGGTATTCAGCCCGAATCAACGGAGCTCGGCCTACAATGGTCTTGAGTTTTCTTTGAATTGTTTTGAAATCAAAATGAAGGGTTTTGTAATGAAGGAATTTGATGATGATAAATGCGGACACGAGAGAGATTATAGTATCGTACAATGAATGATAAGATGAATTTGAATTGGTTATAGTCTAATGTGGATTGACGTGAGTTTATTAACGTATCTAGTCTTAGAGGAAAACAGTCAGTGGTATCTATGTGAAGTCTAGAATCTTTTGACGATAGTGTGCAGCTCGTTGGTAAACGTTCGTACTTTGAGCGTATCTGTCAGTATTCACTCATTCATAGTGCATGATTCATTATATTTACATATAGCTTGAGTATAGATTTCTCTACTGGGCTAGTGTAGCTCAACCTATCATTTTCAGGTAAAAAAAGCAAGGAAGTTGGCATGACGTGCATCTCGTGCTTGTAGATCATGGGTTTCAAAGGTATAGAGGGGCGATTTTATGCTTTTACCTTGAAAGATGTATTTTTGAAGGATGATCTTTGTAAACTGTAATACTAATTTGGTAACTTGTATAACTTGGGACCTTGAGCCCGGATTGTAATATTTGTTTTTAATTTGAGAACTGGGGAAAGAAATGTTATTTGGGTATTACCTGTACTCCAGTGAGGATTTTATTTATCTCAAATGGTTATTATTTATGTTGAAAATCGAGGGCGTGACAAATATGCTGGACCGAAGTGGGGGAGAGGAGACTAGAAGGACCGGCTATTGCCGATGAAACTACCGAGAGGATTCGAGTAATTCAAGAAAGATTGAAAGCGGCGCAAAGTCGGCAAAAGAGTTACGCGGATTCAAAGAGGAGACCGTTGAAATTTGAAGTTGGGGATCTCGTATTTTTGAAAGTGTCGCCAATAAAGGGAAAAAGGCGGTTTGGAAAGGCAGGAAAGCTACAACCGAGGTATGTTGGACCATTTGAAGTTCTAAATAAGGTTGGTGAGGTGAGTTATCGGTTAGCGTTACCGCCGGAGTTATCCTATGTTCACGATGTTTTCCATGTGTCCATGTTACGTCGATGTTTGCCTAACTCCGATGAAAGGTTGCTTGTGACAACACCTACTGAACTTCGGGGAGACTTGAGATACGAGGTGAAGCCGGAAAAGATCATTGGCCGAAAGGACAAAGTTCTTAGGAACAAAGTGATACCGTTAGTTAAAGTGTGGTGGACTAATCAACGTGGGGGAGAAGCGACATGGGAAACGGAGGAGGACATGCGGAAGAAGTATCCGTATCTCTTTCCAATACAAGGTAACTTAAGTTTGAGGACAAACTTCTATAAGTGGGGGAGAGTGTAATACCCCTAATCTTTAATTAAGTTTTAAGTTAATTATGTGAGTTATTGGGCTTAATTTGCTAGCTTAGTGAAATTGGAGCATAAGTTAGAATATGACACACACACACTCAATAATTTTTCCTAAGCCGAGTAAGACAAAACAGGGAAGGTTCTACGTTCTTCCTTTCTCTTGTTCATATCAGAAACGTAGAGAGAGAGAGAGAGAGAGAGAGAGAGAGAGAGAGAGAGAGAGAGAGAGAGAGAGAGAGAGAGAGACTAAGAGAAGAAGAAGGAAGAGAAGAAAAATTAGGGGAAATCTTGTCTAGGCTTGAAATTGAAGATTTAACTCGGTAATTCTTACATCTCTTACCTGAATTCATGTTTTGTATGTTGAATCCCATGTTTTAGTAGTTGAATTACATGTTTAGTGGATGAATTTTATATATATTGGGTGAACTTGGGTTTGGGGAGGAGCACCACTTGAATCTCTTGAATTAATGAGTTTAAAGCTTGTTTTGATGCATAAATTTGATGTTCTTGGAATGGCTCTTCTATATCTATGAGTTTGAACTTGATTAGTGAGGTTTTGGTGTGAATTAGAACTGTTTTGGAAGGGTTTCGGAGCTGTAAATCACAGGAAGAAGAAGATGAAATTTCTGGGAAAAATCTGCCGGTTTGAGAAACCTTGAATCTGTCCTGTTTTTGGGGAATTTTTTTGAGGCAGTTCCTGAGCTCCGAAAATTACGAGATTTTTATAGAGAGTTCCTCTATGAGTCTATTGTCTATGGTAAAAATTTCGGAATCAGATTTGAAGTATTAAATTCTGTAGAAATTCGTAACTTAGAAGCACGCAATTTCGGACTGTGCTGACTGCACAGACACGTGTTACGGAAACGGTCATATTTTTAGCTCGAGCGATGAAATTGCGATCCGATTTCTGATTTTGAAACTAGATTCATAGACCTTAAAAAGTATGTAGAGCTTGTGCGTTAGTTATTCTTGTGCAAAGTCAGTTTTTGCGTTGAAGTTTATGGAACTGCTGATTCTGTGATTGTTTTCTTGAGACTAGTTATCTAACTTCTTTAAATCGTTCTTAAATGTATTTAGGACCTCATTTAGGTATATTTAAGCATGTTTAACAGTTCCTAATCATGTTTTTATTGCCTAATTGTTTTAGGAGGTTCGGGTGGTTCGTAGAGCCGAGGTGAGTGATTAATACCTAAACACATGGTTTTGAACTTGTTTTCTTTATCGAGCTTATTTGAACATGTTTTATAAATTGTGTACTCCATGGATAACAATGGAAGGTGGACCTATTTGTGAAATATTTGCGAATCTATTTAATGGCATTCCCAACGTCCGGTCTTGCTAGGGGACGGCTTAATGGCTAGCAAGGGTGTTTGAGGTTGGTGTGTGTTTTGGGATAACGCATAGACGTCTGGCTTATCCACTTCCGGGGACGCCCGGTAGCTTTCGAATTTTGAATAGCGGAATGTGCATTATATTTGGCTTATGGATTTTAGTTCTTTGTTTTGAAATATTATCAAAATTATTTTGCGTTGTCCATGGAAGGCATGTGAGTTAAGTATTAATCATTCGCACGAGCTTTGGCTTATGGACTTTCTTCTCCACCTTTCAGGAAGTGACGCGTAGCGCGGTGGCGTGTTTACTTTTGGGATGTGTTGAATTTTTGGAAACTTGTGGAAATGAAGTTATGCTTGTAGACACTTCGCTTGTATATGGTTTGTCTGCTTTTGAGGTTATATGTAAGCACAGCTCTGGGAGGTTTACCCTTTTGGTTTGTAAATCTATGTAAAACTTTGGTTTGTTATCAATAAAAGTTGACTTTTGCTTCCGCTGTTATGTTTAGCCCCTTTTGATTATCACTTGCTTAGATGATATTTGATTTGTGATTTGGCCTTAGTGAGAAATCACTGGCATTTGTCATGATTAAGACCTCAAGGGGCGGGTCAGGGTCGTGACATCCACACACACATGGGTACTGTACCGCATTTAGGATCCTTTACCGTATCCCAAATACTGTACCCGGAGTCCTTTACCGTCCTCCACACACTCTGAGTACTTTACCATACTCGGGGTCCTTTACCAGCACCCAACATCCTCAATCAACTTTACCATTTTTATCCTTTACATATCCACGTCTATGTGTTCACTTTTCGAAACCACCTATGAATCTAAGTCCATTCTAGCACGTACAACATGACAACTCCATAAATAACTCATTTAATAACATCATACATTTCAATGTGAACACAAGCAGGACATTTTATAAGTGCGAGTAATTAAACACGTAGAGGTTAGGATTGGGCCGATGCCTTTTGAATTAGTAAAACATACTCCCTAGTCTTTACAACTTAGCTACCTTTTGATCAATGAGTCATACTTATGTTTGTTATTGATGATACTAAATTTTACTAAACGGTCCAGTACCCCCACCTAATAAAATATCAACTAAATCTATATATTTTTCCTTTAAGTTAACAGTAGCCTTAGTCATTTTAATATCTTTATATACTACTGTATATTTTATAATCTATCATACTAGATTAATAGGATCATTAATCTTTTAGCTTATAACCAATATGTCTCAATAGTTTTAACTTCATGTAGCAAAAATAAAAATGTTAGCTTTCACCTATTGATTACTTAACTTTAGATGATAATTAAACTTATTGTTTTACTATGTAAAAAAAAAAATAGTCTTATCATTTACTATTTTTAGTTCAAGCTAATTATTACTATTAATCTTACTATGTACTTTTATTTTCTTGTGACAAAGTTTGACTGTGATTGACTTATTCACAAACCTTAAATATTATACGTATCAATGGAGAATACAATAATCATGTATTTATCCTACTGAACAACAAATATGATAAGTTAATCACCTAGTTAGGATCAGATTTGGGAACTAACGTAACCACAGGGGGCAAACTATAGTTTCAGCACATCTCCTTAATAAAATAGAACGTGCATGCTACTGTAGCAATTGGGTTTCGTTTCCAGAAAAACAGAGCATCGCCTCTGGTCTTTTTCGTTTTCAACAAGGAGTCGATTTTCATCACTTCTAGGTATTATAACTAACACATAGGAGTAAAAATATACTTAAGGGAGAGCAGAGGAGAGATTTGTCTACCTCGGTTCCGGCCGAAAAAGCGGTTAACGGGTTCGGACTGTTTTGGATGGGTTTGAAAAGATTGGAGAAGACGATAGAGCAACGGAACGCTGGGGATGACTTCGGGTGATTGGGGATTGGTTCGGAGGTGCTCGGGGTCGTTCTAGAAGATGGACAGTCGAAATGAGTGCTCGGATAAGTGTAGGACCGAAACCCACTTTTACGTTTTCTCTCTAAACCACCATTGTTGGAGCTCGAAAATCTCTCTTTTCTCTGGACCGAATAGCAGAATAGAAGGGAATGACTGTGGTTTTAATTTTCGGAATTATTTGGATATATATAATGGGAGAGAATGAGATAGTGGCCAGGGAGGTTACAATTTGCAGATGGGTGATGGGTAGCCTTAATTTCGGCTGGAATGGGGGAGAGAGTAGTTGAGTGTGGGAAGGAAGTTTGGGTTTTGTTAGGATAGAATTTTGGTTAGGATTTTTAGGGTGAAGCTAGAAAAGATAAGGGATAATCATAGACGTATGTGTATGTAAAGTATACTATAAATCGTATAAAATTTTATTACTAGAATAAATTATACACCTAATCATGTACTTTAATTATTCAATCTAATTAATTATTGAATTAGTATTTAATATTTCAAATTTGTATAAAAAAAAATACAGCAAAAATCCGGGTCGTTACAGTGCTCCCACTAGTCCTCAAGTGGCTCTACATTGGTTTTCAGTTTTGGTGGAAAGAATTTAAACTCTAACTAGTAAGTAATCAACTTCCAATTGAGAGGTGGTTCGTTCTCATAATGTTGACTTTAAAGTTGAAAATTATTACTTGCTCCTGGAGCATCCAGGGCCTTCTCCACCTCATATTTATGTGGACTCAATCACTGAGTGTGTGGCCCACAAAAATGTGGTGAAAAAAGGGATTTTAATTGTTAAGTTAAAAAAAAAAAATTTCCTCTCCACACTCACCTTGTGGCTTTCACTCTCAAGTTAATTCCAAGGATCAGAACTATTTATCTCGTACAATCCGCAGTTATCTACTTAATCAGATTCATTGGACATTTATGTATATAAACGAATTGTATTTTGGTCATAAATGGAATATAAAATAGAAGTGTTCAATGATTGAAACAAAATTTGATTAGTTTACAAGCTTATGAATGTCCAATAAATCTAATTTTTTTTCAGACATAGCTAACTGCAAATTCTACGAAATGAATAGAACAGATATGCTAGACCTACAAAGTGGACGTCGAAAATCAGTTAGAGAGGAAGATTAAGAAAATGAGGTCTGATAGCAAACCGATACCACCAATATCTCACTCTTGCCTTTACAACACAAACCACTCACTGGCACAAATCAAATATATTTGACAAACATAATCTTTATTTAGGACGACATCACATATTTGGAGCAGGCAATACCGAATTTCAACATGTTCATCACAATAACATGTTTATAAGGTTGTGGCATCAGAATCACATGCTCAACAAAACGTAATGTTCGGGGTACGGAAAGACTACAGAGCTGCAGGACAGAGGCGAATAAGGAAAGAACAGAGAGCTCCAGGCAGAGGCGACCCGAGTACTTCTGGATTAATGACACAAGGCTGTATGACCGAACCAAGAATATCATGAGCTACTTACACAACTTGAAATGGGACAGTGTAGAGGTTCCATCAAGCCCTTTCTTATTGTATTGCGTGATGTATTCCTTAACGGTTGTCCCCCTGTACACCGGGGGATTTTCTTCGGACAGTAGTTCTTCGACTGGAGCATACACTCTCGTTGAAACCCCTTCACGAAAATGGGTCCTGAAAAAACTCGCCACCGAAATTCTTGGACCAGCATTTTTCGCTAGCACTCTGTGGTTGACGCTTTTGAACTTGTCGTTTGTGATGAGCTGCAAAAGATAAGACATTGACGAACTACGTTGTAAAACCGAGTCCTAAAGATACATACACTTATAAAAGATGCATAAAAAACGTTCAACTGCAAGAACTTTCTGGGGGAGTTAATTCTTTTTCATAAAGAAGTTGAAAATGTACAACCTAGAAGTTCATATACACTTGTACAGCCCCTAAACTTCTACAAACATCTAGTTTCCTTTCTTTTTTCCCAGCGACATCTCCTTGGTTTGTACCGGCCTTTTAATTTCTTACATACGTTGAAAATGGGCTTTATATGATTTGTTGTCGATTGAACAAAAGGTTCAAACTTAGACTGTATCCATACGCATACAAGCTCTCTGGGTGTTAACGTGTGTAACTTTTGAGCCATATGGCTAGAACAGGTTAGAACGCAGGTCGCTACAAGGTGGTATCAGAGCATACACCAACTGAAAGCATGGAATGTGTAACCATGTGGAGACATGCTTGGGTGGACAAGACAAGGGACAAGCTTGAGGTGATGGTCATGCTTGGGCATGTCCCATCTGAGATGAGATTGAGGTGCGAAAATCCCTCCCTAGTCCCATATCGGTTACATGTGAATGTTGAGTAGTAACTACTATTTATCTAACTTAAGACCTTTGAGTCACGTGGCTAGGTTAAGAGTTAGACGGTCAACTTTTTCTTAGAAATGTCATGTTAAAGTAGAGTAAAAGATACCGAAATAGAAGACAAATAAATCATCACAATTATAAGGACTTGCCTGCAGTAGATCAGCAACGTTTACTACTAGAGCTCCAGGCAGAGGAGGCACATCAACCCATTGATTCTCATGGAGGATTTGGAGGCCACCCATTTGGTCTTGTAGAAGTACGGTAAAGAAGCCGTTGTCTGCATGGTTGCTGCTACCCAAAGTCAAGTCTGGTTCTGGGCATGCCGGGTAGTAATGGCCCAGAACATAAAGCCCCTCGGCGCAATCCATTTCTTTTAGGTGATTTGGGTTAAGGCCCAAGGCTTCTGAGAGTACTTCAAAGATCACCAGTCCTAATCTCATCATGTGCTTCGAATACTCTATCAATATATCTCTGCAAGTTTCAAACTTTCAATCATATATATAAACACATGCATTTGGTGCTTCAAAGAGATGAACACTCGGGCTTCTCTGAAATGCAATAGCAGCAACATGTTTTGTCATGCAAGAGGGGAAACTATAAAGATACAAATCATAACTGTCTTCTCTAATGGATGTCCAGGTTTGTTTGGGAGTTTCTTTTCGTTTTCGACATATTTGCTGCTGGTTTGCTTAATTCCACATGTTTAATAGTTCTAAAATCTTGTGCATCATACCTGCATACTGCAGGCAGTTCTTGAGGATCAGGAGGCTGAGAAGCCATAGTACAAGTAATGGTGTCCCTCCAGTTAGTAGCCGGCCCTGTATACAGATCAAAGTTGCTAACATATCCAAACTTCCTCGTAAGATCTCGCGTATAGAATCCCTTCTTCACCTCAGTATCTTGCTCGTGAAACCTCCGAACCCCGTCGATCATATCATCCATAACGTACTTGGCAATTCCGTGATTCACTACCTGAAAAAATCCGAATTTCTCGCAAGCATCTCTAACTTTTTTGATGATTCCAGTGCGTTGAGCTGAACCTTCGTCTACGCCTTCGAAATCAATGATTGGAACACTAAACAGGGAGGCAACAGAGCTTGTCGTTGATATGTCATTAAGCTGGCTTTTGTCATGGATGAATATGCGCGGGATTTTCGTCACCCCTGCATCTACGAGACCTTTTACGCCTGTTTTTGTGTCATCGAAAGCCTTTAATTCACTTTTCCGATCATATTCAGGCTTGGTTTGTTCCTGAACTTCTTCCCCATTGCTTGTGACCACCATTTTCTTGTCCACAGGATGAAAATAGCGCGCTATCAATCAAATGTAGAACAAATGCAATCACTAAGAGACTAGAATCCTAAAGAAGGGAGAGGATACAAAGAACACACTGGAGAATATTATTGCACAAGTCTGATCCATACATGGATAGGCCTCCTCTTTTATGGAATCCTACAAACATGATGACAAACAACCATAAAAAAGAAGATGATTTCCACATTTGGAATCAAATACCTATTTATGATCCTACATTATAAGAGCATCTCCATTGTCATGTTATATGTGTTGCTATAGCTATATTAGATCTCCAAGGGATCGTAGCAAATTTCTATACCCAATGTAGCTATGGTGACACATTTGGCAAGTTAAAGAAACATTTGCAAATTGCAACAAGTCTAATCCAAGTGACTCTTCAATATTTAAATTTCTTATTACTCTTGTGACTTTACGAGGCCCACTTTGCTAAAAAAAAATCACGAAATTCACCAACCATCATTATTATATTTCAAGATATGTCAATTTGATGAATAGTCATTTCTCTCTCTTCAAACTTGGAGGCTGAAAAAGCTACGCCAAAATAGTGTAGTAAGTTTGCTATCTCCTATTAGAGTTTGTTTTGCTATATGGCTCTTCAAATATAGTTTAGTTTTTATTTTGCTATCTCCCTTGGAGATGCTCTTGTGGCATGAAGCTCCAAATTTCCTTCTCCAATAATGAGGTAAAACACGAGCGCGCGATATTTACCTATAGCTATTTGTTGTGCCAAACATGATACAAGGTATTGCTATTGCTATAATCATGCACATTTGTTTCTATCTTTCTCATCATGAGACCCGCAAATAGCAATTCAAATTGACATTTTGTGAAAAAATTCTGAAGAAATAGCATTTGCATCATTTGGAGCAACATTGCTATATCATAACAATTTGAAGCTATTCATCATACATTATAGCAATAGCCAGTGGCATAGCCAGAAATCTATGTAAGTGGGGGCATTTTTTAAACACATTTCAACCAAAAAATTGCTTACTAAGCAACGTTAAAACGTTTGTGCTAAGAATTAAAAAACCTAACATTTTTATTAATATAGTAAACTATATAGAATATAAAAACAATCGAATTGCTTGAATTGTCTCAGCGTATCAAGTCTAGGAGCAATTCACTATACAATATTTAGCAATATTGCTCCCATTATTAATAATTGCTAAAGTATAAAACGTATAGCCCATGGTTTAGGCATTTTTGAATTTTGGGCATTATGCATTAGGCCATCCACAGTAGAATAATCAAAAACCAATTGTTTTTAAAGTTAACAATGTTAGTATAAAAGATGGCTCACAATGGTATAATCAAACTTAACAACATCTTTAAAAATAATCAAATTTTGGGTTTTGGATAACCAAAACTAGCAACCTTTTTCAATAATCAAAATTTATGAACCCCACACCATAAGTTAACTAGTTCCAAAATTTGTATATACGCATGTTTCAACTGGTATTTTCTTTTTCTCTTCTTCGCTTACTCTATATCTTCTACACTTCACCCACAAATTATTTCTCTTTCTTTCCCTACAAAAGTGAAACTCATATCTCTCGATCATCTACAATTCAACCCATAGTCATCGGATTAAAATATTTCACTCTTCTTTCTTGTTTCTATTTTCCCCCCCAAAAAATTTCATAATAGGCCAGAGGGAAGGAAGTCATCAATTTTTTTCCAAAAATTAAGAGAGGGAATCGATATATTTTTGCCCAAAAAAAACTTAAATGGAGGGAAGTGAATGGCGAGAGAGAGAGAGAGAGAGAGAGAGAGAGAGAGAGAGAGAGAGAGAGAGAGAGAAATTATAATAGACCTCTTATTTTGGTTATGGACTAGAAGTGACTATTGTGAACTTCAACATTGTTAAGCTTAACAACCTCTTAAATGAATAATTAAAAGCTGATGTGTCAACTTTTAATTTGGTTATCATTTTTTGCTTATACCACTGTGGATGGCCTTAGTGACAACATTAGAGAGTTCCAATTAGTAAGTGACTGCTATTTTTCACATTAGATATCTCATTTCGCTAGTGTAATGACCATGTTCAAAAATGTGAAACAAAAAATTGAGAATGAAATGATATTTGACATGTCGTAGAAAGATTAAAAGTAGATTTATGAAACACAATTAACTAGACAAAATACAAAATATACACTTTAAAATCTTAATTTTTTTTAAAAAAAAATCGAGTTCCCATGCTCCCTCTACCACTGGCAATAGCTATCCAAATAGCATCTCTACCCTTGGAGATGCTCTAAGGACTAAGAGTATTGATATATTTTAGTAGCAGGGAATATTTTTGCACTGTTTCAAGTACCTGTGGAGGTTATCGTGTCCTTTAAATGAGCCTCAACTTGTGACGCGAGTCTCCTGTAACGAATGAAGACAATTCTTCTATAACTTTGTTGAATCCTAAGATTACCAGATCTATAGATAGGAAAATAGAGATACTCTCTCTAAAAGAGCTCAATATTATTCATCAACTAATTTGTCCTAATGCTTACAACACTTATTTATAGGCTAGTACGTAGGACCCAAACATATTTGGAAACAAATAATCAAAAGGTAGCTCTAGCTAACCAAGAAATAAGAAATATTATTGATACCTACTAGAAATAAGAAATATTATTGATACCTAATACACATTTCTAGAATATGCCAAAACAAGCGTCATTGAAAAAAAAAATTCCTCGTCAAAGATAAAAGCAAATTAAATCAGATTTAGAGTACTATATTTCAAGAAAAATCCACCATAATTTTTTTTACTATTTTGCGCTTTGTCTTTTATGCTGATCCATGTACACCCAAGCAATCAAGTTTGCATCAGCTTGAGCTCGAAGACGTGATCCGAACCGTTCACTTAGTTAAACTCCACGAGCACTTGTATTGAATAAATGAATGACAGTGTAAAAATTTGAAAATACGCCACCAAGATAATTTTTCTTCGATCTTTGGTTAAATGATGTTAGATTGAAATGATTTTCTATGAGGCTATTTTGTGCATCGAAGTCCACAAAGTGAACAATTTGGATAATGTTTTCAGCTCAAGAAAAAGCCTATCTGGAGGGCACAACACTACATCAGCCTATTGTGCCTTTAGATTGGTAGGCCTAAAAAAAGGGAAATTTTCAAAAAAGCACCTGAACTTTTAGGTAATTTTCAAAAAAAAGACATGGACTTTGAATAATTACGAAAACACACATGAACTGGTCATCTTGTTAACAAATAGGCCCCTAACGGCCCATTCCGTCAATTTTGTGACGGATGGAACTAAATGGAAAGAGTTAACCTGGAAAAATTTCAAAAAAGCACCTGACGTACGTCCCATTTGGTCGCTGATTAGTGGTCCCGCCTTATCAAAGTAATTGTATATTTTTGGGGCAGGGAATAATTTCTCACAAGTGACTATTTTCGCACTTATACAGAAAGTGGTACCCTCTAAACGAGCCTCGTCTTGAGCACAAATATATGATCCAAGTTGTTCACTTAGATGTGTTCCTAACATTAACATTATTTTTTGGGTACACTAATTAACATTTGTTGTGAATTATTGTGGATGATCCACTTGGAAGACAAAGAAACAAGAACATTAATAGGGCACTATTTGAGTTAGATGAAATAGTCAATATATTAATTACACCTCTTTGATTTTTGCCTATAAATATGATGTACATCGTGTAGAGAAATACATCGAGCAAATGAGAAAGAAAAGGCAAAGAGCAGAAAAGAGAAAATAATGAGTATAACATAATAGATCCTGAAGATCTACTTTGCTCTCGATAGTTCCTGGAGAAACTATCATTTCTATATACTTGTGTCCAGTGTTCAATTTAGTTTCAGCAATCTTATTTATTACGCTAGTTTTATAACACGTTATCAGCACGAGTCTCTACCCTACTGAGAAAGGTAAATGGCTTACATTTTCTATAACTCACTTGTTCATATATGCTCTGCTTACTATATCTTTTTCTCCTGCATAATATTCGTAAGTAATATATGTTTAAAAAAAAAGGGTACATGAAGTACTTACCAGTTATGAATCCTGAAGAATTCTATTTACAATAAAAGAAAATGAATACCTGAAGTATTCTACTAGTAAATACTTATATATATGAAAAAAAAGGGAGAGAATACCTGAAGTATTTTATACGGTATAAAAAAATTGAAAATAACCGAAGTATTTTTTGCAACAAAGTGGATGGGTCTTCAATATTGAATCCGCCACACCGCTTCGAACCCGTGACCTCCTTGAGGGAAAATCACGAGTTTGGCCACTGAGCTAACCCCAGTGGTTAGATATATGATTACATATTTTTACATTTATAGCATCTCCTTTATAATTTTATTGTTTCCAGTTACTGAAAGATATGAAATATTTATATGCCGATACACAAAGAATTAGAACTGACTCACATCCTAAGGCCTTACTATGTTCAGCTTATTTCTTGTGCATACTCAAAAGAACGACATCATGCATGAATAGATAAAAATCAGTTCATGTAACTTGTTCCATGATTGTCGATATGCATTTAGTAAGATTGGACCATTTAAAAGTTAAATAGAAAAATAGCTTTGGACTTATTTAATTGCCAGCAACCATAGCAATCAATCTGGAAAAATACTGTTCAACACTATTTATTCCACCATTTGTTACTTCACATTAGAAAATTGACTAGATTGTATTAAACACTACTTTTTCAGTAAAAATAATTTATGCCACATGTTTGTAGTCATTGCAACCTACCCCTGAAAGTTTCAACAAACATTGTTTAGTACACATGTTTAAGATTATCCCATTAGATATTCTGAATTTTGTTATTGCCTAAGAATATATATTTGGCTTGCTCATTTAATTATCTCTGATTTAAATGTTTATCTAAATTGAAATCTCTTATTTTATCACTACAAGAAAAATCACATTGGGTGACGAGTGAAAATCGTCACAAATTGCATATTTTTCGTCACAAATAGTATAGGTGACGAAAAAAAAATTGTCGACTAAAGGTTGTCGAGGATTCCTCCCTGGTGACGAAATCCGTTTTTCGTCACTCATAGTGCCTTTTGACGACAAAAAATTTCGTCACTAAAAAATCACTTGGTGACGAAAAAAATTCGTCACCAATTGTGTTTTCTATGACGAAACATTTCATCACCATTGCCATAATTATTTGTCACCCATTTTCAATTTCGTCACTAATTGTGGCAAGTAATTGATCAAGTTAAGCACATAGGTGACAAAAAAATTCGTCACCAAAGGATTTAATTAAAAAATAATGAAAAATAATAAAGGTGACAAAATATTTTGTCGCCTAAAATTATAAATTAAAGCCAATCAGGGACGAAAAATTGTCGATCACCTACACTCTTCTTACAATACAATATTATCCTGTTCATTTCAATACTCATACAAACAAATAAATTATACATTACCCCGTATATAATAGCCAACACATATTCATAAACCAATATAATCATGTCCAAATTAGACATCCATTAACCACGAGAACTATGTACTCTACACCAAAATGTCCATCCACCCATAGGGTCCAAAGCATCAATGTCCCCATGAAAAAAACATGAAAGGTAGGCCATACCATATATGTTTATCATAGTTCGGTAGCATCATTAAAATAAAGAAGACTCGAAACTTCAACCAAAAAGGAGTCTTCATAGAAGCATATATCCAGAAAAGAAGACTCGGAACTTCATCCTTCGTAGAAGCATATATCCAAACAAAAAATCTTCATAGTAGAGCATATATATACCATCTTCCCCGCTACCAAACTTATGCATATTCAATCTGCACACATGAAAAGTAGGATAAAGTATTTTGGTTATGATGTTAATAGAACACAAAATATTATGTAAACTATACAATATACAAATGAAACAACAAGTGAGGACCTAATTCAAAATACAACACCAATACCACCACCTTAAGCAAGGAAAAGTTCACCGCATGGGATGATTAATGCACAAAACCAAACTTTTAAAGAGACAAAAAGCCTCATACTCTTGTATAACTTGGTCGCCTTTTTATCTGTAAAGTGTATGTCTAACAACCATGTTTAACTGATCCAATGGTATAGTCAGATTCTATGTAGAGTTGTGCTATTATTGGCAAATATTTGTGGGAGCTTTACCCATGCGCGTTTGAAAAATTAAGGCCCATACTTATAGTCCTACTGTATTTAAATGCATAATGTAGAATAATAAAAGGATTGTTATGTTAAGCTACAAGATTTTATACACCCAAGGAGTTGTGTCCCCATATATGTCGTGTCCCTGCCGTAAAGAGGTGGAAACCCCTTTGTTTTGGGACACGACGGACCAGCAAACCCCAAACCACATATCAGCATCAGATGGCTACATCAGATCTCTATAAATGAAGATATACCACGACAATAATAGCAGAGCAAAATCAGAGCAGTAAGAGTCCAAAACTAGACCAATAATAGCCCAAAAACTCTATGATTATCAGCTACAACAGAAACCAAGCTGGACAGTGTCAAACATTAGGTTTCTTGAAGGAAAACCACAGCAGCAAACAGCAAAGCAATACCAAAGCAAGAGGAATACAACATAAACTATTTGTTTCTTGATTGACTATTTGTGCCTGTCCATCTATTTTGGACAGACTTATAGGATGTAGAGATAGTTAACATCAAACCAGAGAACATAAAAACTTTCATAATCTCTATAAATAGAAAACATAATAAAAAGGGCACAAAAAAGGCAGAAAACCAAACCAACAAAAATATATAGCCCACTCCAGCCCAGTTTTCTCACGATGAATGTAAATAGGGAAAGCATGATGTACTAACCAGCAAGTCATTAACCGGTGAATCCTTGGTGTTTAAGAAACGCCATAACACTAGCCAAAGTCCTCCCATGTTCCTCTTTTGCCTCTACTAGCTCGTCTGTCTTATTGTTTGCTGCTTCATTTCCTTTCACTTGCTCTTAAAGAAGAGCAGTACATGTCCATGTTGATAAAAATAAAAAAGAAGTTACAAATTAAGCAGAAGAGGCCACAAAAAATAATAGTCAAAACAATCCTAAACTTAAGAGGCACTACAAAGAGATCCAAGGATCAACAACAATAGGCACAAGGGCAGAAAAGAATGCAAAAAGGCAGCAGCAAAAGCAGCATCAAAAAGGGAAGAAAATTAGACCTGTTTGTGGTGTTTTTTTTATCGCTCCTACAAGACCACAAACTAACAGAGAAAACTATAATGGTTTCAAGTTTAGGATGTGGTTTTTTCAATAAAATCCAAGATTAGGATGCAATAAGAAGAACCATGACCATTTCTCTGGTGAACGAGAATACCTGTCATATTGGAACAGCCCACTTCTTAGTTATTAAGCTTGTCCACTGGTGGGTTGTTTCTAGCATACTCTTCCCCCCTTGTTTCTCTAAGTTTCTTGTATTTTTGTGCAAAATGAAGTTGTGGTTGCTCAGCCTCCGTCCACACTGCGTTGCCACTGCATTTTCAACATTGATAGGATCTCCTAGCAAGTCAAACTTATCCTGCAATATTTGATATTTTGAGTAATGACTTGATCGTAATTTTGGAAATTAATACCCTATTTGCAAACTAAGAAACCTGATAATTTTAGTACACTATACCCCATTAGAAGCTTAAACTAAGAGCTGTTGCAAATGAACAGCTAGAAGTTAACAAAGAACGAAATACTGAGAGGTTCCCAAATAAGTGCTCAAGTCAAAAATGAATTGCAAATGAAAGATTAACTGCTGCATATCGTTTCCGACCATTTCCAAGACCTCAAGCGAGGGGGGCGAGTCTTTTAGAGCACATTAAACATATGCAGATACAACTAAAGTCTTTTAATTTCCTTTGGCAATGTTATGAGCTTCCACCAAAGTTTTCCTAGGAACCCTTTGTTTCAGTAACATGATCAAAAGTAACAGCAAGAGTAATAAAATCCTTAAAAACACATTCTGCAAAACACAGCAAGCATGAGAGACGTCTTTAATGCCTAAAACTACTTCACTTGCATTGGTTAAAATATGCACACGATGGCAATTCGGTAACACAATTCTTGTATGTATGTCTGTTTTGTTGATTATCAAACATTGTTGTCACTAAGACATGCTTAAAGACCATATACAACAAAAAGAAAATCCAAACATTTAGATATCACCTGTCCAGTCTGAGCCCCCATGCACTTGAGATGAGCCATTAACCTCTCATTAAGCCATTAAGCATACGCTCAATCTGTTTTGTGAGCCTCTGCTCAATCACTTCCATGAGCTTCTGTTCAATCTCAAAGCTTAGCCTTTGATCAATCTTGAGTGGCCTAACATACTTGCATAGTGATCTTGTTAAGTCCAAGACACACCTGCACCGAAGTACAACAAAATAAAAGAGAAGTCAGGTCATACACCACAGACATTATCGAACATGACCTAAAGTTTGGCTCCACTACCCCACTTCTTCATGCCCTTAGCACAGCCTCGACCATGCTTCTTCATAGATGTCTCAGGAGCTGAAAAATCAATTAATAGTATGATAGTAACCTATTAGCAAACAAATACCAAACACACACCCCAACAACTCTGTATTCTGTAATTCCAGTTAGAGCATATGGCAAAACAGAAGCAACAACCAGGAAAAGGCATTTACACAGACTAACATAGTAGCAACAGATTCCATCTCATCTAGAGTATGTGTTTCCTTTTAAAAAAATAGAAGAGTTACATGTCCAGATCATCTGATGACGGTTGAGCAGGCTGTCTTGACTGAGAATAGAATTTGATACTCTATAGAGGCTGCATTTAGACAGATGGATTGGTGCCTTCATACCATGTTAGGAATGGTATATGAATTTCTAATTTTCTACAACTAAAATGCTAAAAGTTTATTATACAAGATACCAACAGATACAACAAGTAATCCAAAATAGACATGAACTTGATCATTTCCATTTCATGCTCCGGTTCATATCGCTCAAGGACACGTTTGTTCCTAATTTTCCACAAGGACCAACAAATAAAAGGACTGACTTCGCATAGCAAAAAGAAAAAAATAGATCTCATGTTTCCCTTTCACAGTCACAAAATAGGCAAACTACAGCCAAATCAAAAAACCCCATATGTGCAGGTTAGCATCTTGCTAATCTTATTTCTTTTGTATATGTATTCATATACATAGCTGTTCACTTTGCCTATCAAAAAAACATAACTTAAGAAGATACCAAATCAATTCTTACTAATCATACGGAAAGAAATAGATAGATCCTTTAATGAGTACAAATCTTTAATGTAAATAAACCTGAAATCCTAACCATCGTTTACGGAGACTGCTCGCCAACGCATCCGCCGTCAACAGGAAACTCTGACTACTGTACCCTCCACACCACATCTCTCTTGCAGAAAACCTTACTTCGGCGTCCGATTAGCCAGGATTCTCGGAATATCAAACCGAAATCGGTCCATCTGTCCATGTACTGAGAAGTGAAGTTATAGAGAGAGAGAGAGAGCGAGGGAGAGAGAGAATACGAGCCAATGGCGGGTGGCGAAGCAGGTGTCCGATTGGCAAATCCACGGCCAAATCTGAAGCCATACGGTGCGTCCATCTCGTAGCTTTCCGAATCGGACGAGAAGCAGAAGGCGAGCCACGAGCGGAGGAGAACGAAGGTCGCCTCGAGGAACACTGGCTTGAGACTGAGTGAATCTCCTCATTGTATCGAAGGAGACTCGCACCCCCCCCCCCCTCTCTCTCTCTCTCTCTCTCTCTCTGTGTAATTAGGGCTTATTTTGGGCGTGGAAGTAAAACCCACTGAAATGATATACTGTATTGTTTGCCTAACATAACCCCTTAAACGATGTCATTTTCCCTCACATAACTTTTCAATTAATTTGTTAAGGGCACCTAAATGAGTACCAGTCCGCCCACGTGAAAATTTAAATCGCGCGCCTAAATGAGTAGTTTTTATCACGGTCTTTTTTAGGCTTTTTATCTCGTCACAAGAGTGAGGTCATTTATCTCATTTTTTCCGTGCTAAAGTTTTTTTATCACGCCACAAGGGTGAGATCTTTTCTTTTTTATCTTGCCACAAGAGCGAGATCTTTTATCTCTTTCTTTTCCGTCCTAAAATCTTTTATCACTCCGTAAGGGTGAGGTTGTTTTTCTTTTATCTCGCCGCAAGACCGAGGTCTTTTATTCCGTGCTAAAACTCACTTTTTATCTCAGTTTTGGACTTAAACTGAGATAAAAAAATTTAAGCACCATTTTTTATCACGCTTTCACTGAAAACCGTGATCTTTGTGAATCTCCTTAGTTTGATCCAAATCTATTATTGTAGTAGTGTTAATCGAGTATCGCTACACAATTGATCGGACAGAAAAACTCATTTTGTTAACGACATTGTGTCTCGATAAAGAAGCTTTTTAAATTTGATCGACACAAAAAATTTTGAAAAAAATTTAATCAAAAAGGAAAACAAGAGCAACGGTCTGGATTGTCGTAATTGTGTCATAGTCAAATGGCTACTGTACGTTCAAATATAACACAAGATTTAGTTTGTTAACAATTACACTAAACGTATAGAATTCAAAGGTCTTACCAACTCAATTTTTACAGTGGTTGATCTGAACCGTTATGATTTCATGTCTCATTGATTTCATTGTTGTCACCAAAAACGGAAATCATCAGATATCGGCGACCACCTGATCGAACAATATTTGATGCATCTCAAGACATTAAATAATTAGATTGCAAAACCTGACCCCCACCAAAGCCTTTATTTTTCAATCCAAACCATCTATCTTTTACATATTAAGGAGTTCATCAATCGTACCGAGAATGAAGTTGATCGGGGATCACTGCACGTTTGATCAAACGATAACTATCATCCAAAAAATAAAATTGCTTCCCAATCAATGAGCTTTTTAAACCTGATCGAGCCAAATTTTTACGATAATGATTTAATCAATAAGCACAACGAAATCAACGGCCTCGACTGTTAAAATAGTTTTGTTTTATTGAGATCCGCTCAAATTTCTTGCAGTGGATGAACGCCCCCACCCTCTAAAACCTGCCCAAAAAAATCCCCTCTTTAATGGACGACAAAAAGAATTCCTCACCCAAAGTCTTTCCTTTTGTGAGGAACTATTTCGTCACGTAATGGTTGCAAGTATCTGTGCAACGTATGGAGTAAACGGATTAGTGACGAAACTTTTTTTTTTGTCACCTTATATTTTTTGGTCCACCCTTTTGGTGACAAAATTTATTTTTTCGTCACTGATTAGATATTTTTGGCGACAAAATAAAATTTCCTCACCTTAAATTTGTCTACCTTCTTAATTGGTGACGAAAAAATATTTTCCTCACAAAATAGGCATATTTGGAGACAAAATCTACTTTCCTCACCAACATTTCGTCACATATTCTCATTTTTCTTGTAGTGTATAGACAATGTCGAACTACAGAAAATTGGAATTTGCAGCCCTTGATATTTCTGGAAGAAATTATTTATCATGGATTCTTGACATTGAGATTCACCTCGATGCCATGGAAATAGGAGAAACGATTAAAACCGATAATGACGCATCCTTGAAGGATCGCGCTAAAGCAATGATATTTATTCGTCACCACCTCCACGAAGACCTGAAGTCTGAGTACCTTACGGTTAAGGACCCATTAACCTTATGGAATAGTCTGAAGGAAAGGTACGGGCACCAAAAAGCAGTGATACTACCAAGAGCTCGTTATCACTGGTTAAACTTAAGGGTGCAAGATTATAAATCTGTTAGCGAGTATAACTCCGCTCTGTTCAAGATAGTTTCGATCTTGAAATTATGTGGTGAAACTATCACTGAAAAAGATATGTTGAAAAAAACTTTTACCACTTTTCACACCAACAATTTGCTCCTGCAGCAGCAATATAGAGAGCGTAGGTTTGAGAAATACTCAGATTTAATTTCCTGTCTCCTGGTTGCTGAACAGAATAACGAGTTGTTAATGAGGAATCACGAGTCTCGTCCAGTTGGCTCAATACCATTCCCAGAAGCGAATAGAGTCTCTTTTCCCAATCAGGGACGAGGACGAGGACGAGGACGCGGCCGTGGTCGTGGCCGTGGACGTGGGCATGGGCGTGGTAGCCATAACCACCAAGTCCATGGAGGATATGTTCAGAAATCAGGCAATAAACCTAATATTCCCCAGAAGTGGAATAAGTGGACTAGACCAGAGGTGTCTGCAGGAAAAGGGAAGAATTTGGAAAATAAGCCTCCTAGGAATTCTGAGGACTCCTGCTACAGATGTGGAGTGAAAGGACATTGGTCGCGTACCTGTCGTACGCCGAGGCATTTGGCAGACCTTTACCAGGCGTCTATCAAAGGAAAGGAAAAGGAAATTGAAACAAACTTCACTGATCAAATGAATAATCAACCTGATCCTTTTGAACCTTTTGATATCTCGTCTTTTGATATTTCTGAGTATATCGGTGAACCAAGTGGAATGAAAATTGACCCCTACGATGAAAACGACTACCCCGAATGGTCTCAGCAGTTAGACTAAATTATCATTTCCTACTCATATTGCATGTAATAAACTTGAAGGTGTGTTTATGTTTTAATCATGTTGTAAGAAATATGTCATGTTGTATCTTTGTAATAAAATGTCAAGGTGTGTTTCAGTTATCTATCTCTGAACTTATATCTTGCATATAATAGGGGCATGGATACTAACAGTGCGTTGTCAAAAACAAAGACAACTGATGAAGATATTTGTTTGGTAGACAGTGGTACAACACAAACCATTCTTCGGGATAACAAATATTTTAAACAATTGACAAAGATACAAGCAAATGTCAATACAATATCAGGTTCCGTAAACCTAATTGAGGGCTCTGGAAGAGCGAATATTGTGTTAACAAATGGGACAAATTTAAGTATTGACAATGCTCTGTATTCTACCAGATCCAGAAGAAATCTTCTAAGTTTCAAAGATATACGTCGTAATGGTTACCATATTGAAACCATCAGCAAAGGTCAAGAAGAGTATTTATATATCACTTCTAATGTATCTGGCCAGAAGCTAGTATTAGAAAAACTTTCTGCATTCTCTTCTGGGCTATATTATACGACTATTAGAACAATTGAATCATATGCTGTTATGCACCAGAAGTGCTCTAATCCAAAACTTTTCATGCTATGGCATGATCGCCTTGGGCATCCAGGTTCAATAATGATGCGTCGTATTGTCGAAAATTCACATGGGCATTCGTTAAAGAACCAGAAGATTCTTTTGACCAGCAATTACCCTTGTAATGCTTGTTCACAAGGGAAACTGATAACTAGACCATCTCTCTCTAAAGTCGTTATTGAGTCTCCATCCTTTTTACAAAGAGTTCAAGGGGATATTTGTGGTCCAATACACCCATCTTGTGGACCATTTCGCTATTTCATGATTCTAGTTGATGCCTCAACCAGATGGTCACATACTTGTTTATTATCTACACGAAATGCCGCATTTGCTAAATTTCTTGCCCAGATAATCAGATTACGAGGACAATTTCCGGATCACCCAATCAAGACAATTCGTTTGGACAATGCTGGAGAATTCACATCTCAGGCATTTAATGATTACTGTATGTCAATAGGTATTGATGTTGAACATCCTATTGCACACACACATACCCAGAATGGTTTAGCTGAGTCTTTTATTAAAAGACTCCAACTGATTGCTCGTCCGTTGCTCATGAAAACAAAATTACCAGTTTCTGCTTGGGGTCATGCTATTTTACATGCTGCTTCTCTAATTCGTGTTAGGCCAACTGCATATCACAAATACTCACCTTCACAACTTGTATTTGGTCCACAACCGAATATCTCTCACTTAAGAGTTTTTGGTTGTGCAGTGTATGTACCTATTGCACCTCCCCAACGCACTAAAATGGGTCCTCAACGTAGACTTGGTATCTATATAGGTTTTGACTCTCCATCTATCATTAGATACCTTGAACCCTTAACAGCTGATGTTTTTAAGGCACGTTTTGAGGATTGCCATTTTGATGAATCAGTATTCCCACCATTAGGGGGAGATAAATCGCAGCCAGAAGCTCGAGGTGAAATTACTTGGAATGCTTCGACATTATCTCATCTTGATCTGCGTACTAATCAATGTGACCTAGAAGTTCAAAGGATTATTCATTTGCAAGGTATTGCAAATCAACTACCGGATGCATTCACCGATACAAAGAAGGTAACTAAGTCTCATATACCAACTGCTAACATTCCAGCACGCATTGAAGTTCCTGCAGAACAAACCACTGGCATAGCAGGTGATGAGTCTAAGGCACGCCAGAAGCGTGGGAGACCTGTCGGTGCAAGAGATAAATTTCCCCGGAAGAGGAAAAACCAAGGCAAAGAGGCTGAAGTAGCTGGTACTCTCGAAGAGACCAAGCTAACAAATTCAAGCGCTCCTGGAGAGGCTAAACCCACAAAACAGGCAAATGAAAGAATGAATCTATCAATATTTTCCCGTAAGTATGAACCTCCTGAAGAGAAGTCTCCCGAAGAGTTATTTCCTGAAGAGGAACAGGTACCTGAAAGTAATGAGATATCAATACATTATATGAATACGGGTGAAATATTGGATAGAAACAAAACCGTTGTCGACAACGTATTTTCGTTTAAAGTTGCTCTTGACATTACTAGAAGTAATGAGAACATTACTAGAAGTAATGAAGAAAGTGAACCACAAACTGTCGAAGAATGTCAACATAGGAATGATTGGCCAATGTGGAAAGGAGCAATTCAAGCAGAACTAAATTCTCTTGCAAAAAGAGAAGTATTTGGACCTGTAGTACAAACCCCTGAAAGGATACAGCCTGTAGGATACAAGTGGGTGTTTGTGCGAAAACGCAATGAGAAGAATGAAGTTGTGCGCTATAAAGCACGACTTGTTGCACAAGGTTTCTCGCAGAGACCTGGAATTGATTATGAGGAGACATATTCTCCCGTAATGGATGCAATCACATTTAGATTTTTGATCAGCTTAGTAGTCATGGAATGTCTAGATATGCGCCTGATGGACGTAGTAACTGCATACCTATATGGATCATTAGATGCTGACATATACATGAAGGTCCGTGAAGGATATACTATGCCTGAAGCATATAAATCAAAACCTCGAAGTGTTTGTTCTCTTAAGCTACAAAAATCTTTATATGGATTGAAACAATTTGGTCATATGTGGTATAAACGGCTTAGTGATTATTTGCTAAAAGAAGGATATGAAAATGATCCTATTTGTCCATGTATTTTTACTAATAAATCAAATTCTGGATTTGCGATTATTGCGGTTTATGTCGATGATTTAAATCTCGTTGGAACTCCAGAAGAGCTTATAAAAACCGCAGAATATTTAAAGAAAGAGTTTGAAATGAAAGATCTTGGCAAAACAAAGTATTGTCTCGGCCTGCAGATTGAGCATTTACCAAATGGGATTTTAGTACATCAGTCGACATACACAGAAAAAGTCTTGAAGCAATTTTACATGGATAAGGCACATCCTTTGAGTACGCCAATGATTGTTAGATCACTTGATGTGAACAAAGATCCGTTTCGACCTCTAGAAGAGGGAGAAGATATACTTGGTCCCGAAGTACCATATATGAGTGCAATCGGTGCACTTATGTACCTAGCAAATTGTACAAGACCGGATATTGCATTTTCGGTCAATTTGTTAGCTCGATGCAGTTCTGCTCCAACTCAGAGGCATTGGAAAGGAGTTAAACACATATTACGTTATCTTCGAGGAACAACTGACCGGGGCTTATTCTATTCAAATGGATCAACATCACAATTAATTGGATATGCAGATGCTGGTTATTTATCAGATCCACATAAAGCCCGATCACAAACAGGATATGTGTTCACTTGCGGTGGTACTGCTATTTTGTGGCGTTCTGTAAAGCAAACATTGACTGCGACTTCTTCTAATCACTCTGAGATTATTGCAATTCATGAAACAAGTCGTGAATATATTTGGTTGAGATCTATGATTCAACACATTCGGGAAAAATGTGGATTGTCATCAATCAAAGATCATCCAACATTACTATATGAAGATAACGCTGCATGTATCACACAGATCAAGGGAGGTTGTATCAAAGGAGACAGAACTAAGCACATATCACCAAAATTCTTCTACACTCATGACCTTCAGAAAAATGGTGATATTGATGTTCAGCAGATACGGTCTAGTGACAATCTGGCAGACTTATTCACTAAGGCATTACCAGCCACAACATTCAAGAAGTTGATAAACAGTATTGGAATGCGTCGACTCAAAGATTTATCTTGCAGTATTAAGGGGGAGTCAATAATTTGAAAATGATTGCACTCTTTTTCCTTAGTCTAAGGTTTTATCCCACTGGGTTTTCCTTAGCAAAGGTTTTTAACGAGGCAATCTGAAGACTGAAGCCATATTGCAAGAGAAACAAGAATGATGTACTCTTTCCCACAGGATTTTCCTTAACAAGGTTTTAACGAGGCATATTCTTAGTAAGTGATCATCCAAGGGGGAGTGTTGTGAATTATTGTGGATGATCCACTTGGAAGACAAAGAAACAAGAACATTAATAGGGCACTATTTGAGTTAGATGAAATAGTCAGTATATTAATTACACCTCTTTGATTTTTGCCTATAAATATGATGTACATCGTGTAGAGAAATACATCGAGCAAATGAGAAAGAAAAGGCAAAGAGCAGAAAAGAGAAAATAATGAGTATAACATAATAGATCCTGAAGATCTACTTTGCTCTCGATAGTTCCTGGAGAAACTATCATTTCTATATACTTGTGTCCAGTGTTCAATTTAGTTTCAGCAATCTTATTTATTACGCTAGTTTTATAACAACATTAACATTATTGTATTATAAAAACCATAGCGGGTGGAAACGTATAGTTTTGATTTTTCTCTACTTAATTGCTTTCTTAAAACAATTGAATGTCGTAGAATAATGGGTATGATAACTACGTTTCTTTGGTGTTTTATGCTTTTTTGTTAAAATTTTACTCCCTCTGTTCCTTATTTAGAGTTCAGTATTTCATTTTGGGCTGTTCATTAATAAGTGTTCATTTTGTAAAGTTAGTAAATAAAAGTTGGTGCATTGTCTAGTGTAATGATGATGAGTAAGTAGGGAAAGTAGAGAAAAAAGTTGATGTGAAAGGTATAATGATGATGTCTTTTTAATAAGTTGGAGTTACGAAGCAGGATACTTAAATAGGGACGGAGGGAGTAGATCTTTTCAGCAAGCAACGAATAGATTATTATGTTGATGGGATATATATTGATACTAGTGGTTGCCCGTGCCTACGGCACTACGCACTCCGGTAGTACCGTAGGCACGGGCATTTTTGTAATATATTTTTGTTTTTTTTATGCTAACGCCAAAAGCCGAGCAGTGAGTAAAAAGAATCGATGACATTTTTGTAATATATTTGTAATAGTGTGGGTGTTTTGTTAAGAGAGTTGGAGAACAAACATCAGCTCTTGGATCAAATGAATCTCAGCTCTTCTTTTAATTTGTGTTTATGTGGTCCCCACACCCTTATGTTTTATTAGGTAGATGGTTATCAATTTCAAATGCCTATATACATCATGTCATCGGTAAGAAATAGCATTTTCTCCTAAGAAAGAACTTTATTGATTTTCACATCATGTACATCATACCTGGACTTTGAATAATGACAAAAACACACCTGAACTTGTCATTCTGTTAACCAATAGGGCCCTGACATCCCATTCCATCAATTTTGTGAAAGATGGAACTAAACGGAAGGAATTAACCAAGGAAAATTTCAAAAAAGCACTTGAACTTTCGGCCAATTTCTCAAAAAAACACCTAGACTTTACCTAATGTCAAAAACACTGATTGGTGCTTTTTGAATGAATGAAGAAATTGATGTAGTGAATGGTAGGGACTTGAATCAATGTAATGGTAGTGCTTGGAATCGGTGAATAGTGTTTTGAAATATGCGTGACTGACTCACTTTCCCGTTGATTGAATCAATGAACTCTATGGATCCATCTATATGGGGATACAGATCCTAATGTCCCTAATATTGGAGATCGGTTCGGTTTAGTTACGGATTCGGTTTAAACCGAACCGACCGTTGCCCCAAAAAAAAAAAAAAACTTAAACGTAAAAAGTAAAAAACCTAGGTCCCTAACTCCTCATTTCATTCTCTATTCTATCTCCGCTTCTCCCCCTGGCTCCCTCCCTCAGTCTCTCCATTCTCTGCCTCTCTCCAACCACCTCCTCAACCTTCGGCAATGACGGAACCGCACCTCCGGATGAATCACTGCTAAGGTATTTGACTGTATATAGGACTTGTAATCGTAGAAAATTAATTTGTTTCCCAAATTTTACTCCTTCCATCCCAGACCCACAAACATAACCCATTTACACGAGAGTGAGGTGCTTTTTTGATGTTAATTTGGAAATAAATAGTTTAATTATTTGGGGATGAAAAATAGAGCAAACCAAAAAAACAGAGTATCGCTTGTTGTCTGTTTTAGTCTATCAAAAAGATTTAAGGCCCAAACTGCATCCAAATCGATTGAACTGGACAACACTCACGGACAGGTGCGGATGAAGAAAATGACAAACCACCCGTGAGTGAATCGGTTTGGGATCCGAACCAAACCGCCCAAACCGAACCGAACCGCGAGCAGCCCTAACCATTACATTGATTCAAGTCCCTACGATTCACCATTACATCCATTTCATCATTCATTCAAAAAGCACCATTCAGTGTTTTTTTTGACATTAAAGTCTAGGTGTTTTTTAAGAATAGTGTTTTTTTGACATTAAAGTCTAGGTTTTTTTTTTAGAATTGGCTGAAAGTTCAAGTATTTTTTTAAAATTTTCATCCATCACAAAATTGACGAAATGGGACGTCAGGAGCCTATTAATTTGTTAATGGAATGGGAAGTTCATATTTGATTCTAGAAAGCCAAAAATCAAAGTATAAGAGATCCGAGGTTGTTTCATAATGATGCACCAAAGTAGGCAATTATACATCAACTTACAATTGAGAGGTTGTTTCATTTTGCTCCTCTGAAAGGGAAAATCCCAATCCGGTCACTGATTAGTGGTCCCGTCTTATCAAAGTAATGGTATTTTTGGCAGCTGGGAATAATTTGGCACAGGTGACTATTTTCACACGTATTTTAGAAAGTGGTACCTCTAAATGAGCCTCATCTTGAGCTTAGATATATGATCCGAATCGTTCATTTAATTGTGTTCCTAACATTATCATTACTGTATATAAAAACCCTTGCGGGTGGGAACGGTTTGTTTTGATTTTCCTCTAGTTAATTGCTTTCTTAAAACAATTGAATGTCGATCGTAATATTATAATGTGCATGATAACTACGTACGTTTCTTTGGTGTTTCATGCTTTCTTTTTTAAATTATACTTACGTTTTTTTGGTGTTTCACGCTTTCTTTTTAAAATTATAGTTGGTGTTTCATGCTTTCTTTCTAAAATTTCTTTGGTATTTCATTCTTTCTTTTTAAAATTATATTTGGTGTTTCATGCTTTCTTTTTAAAATTATAGATCTTTCGCACAAGCAACGAATAGATTATTATGTTGATGTGATATTGACAAGGTCATCTTTGTATATAATAGTACCAATTTCACATGCCTATACACATCATGTCTTTGGTAAGAAATAACATTTCCTCCTAACAAAATACTTTACTGGTTTTAACAAAAATTGCATCACTAGTAGGTTCGGCTAACATGGTTCGGTGACTGTGGCTCGGGCGTGGAGACTCGGGAAATCCCTATGTGCCAGCTCACCCACGTGCCCATAATTGCCTTATCCAGAGTGACGGATATGACGTTATCTGAAGCTGCTATAGCGTGAGATAATCATGGATGTACATGGGTGACAGTTAATGTACACGGTTGTTAACCACCTTATCTACTACGTCAGTAACCACCTTATCTACTACGTCAGGAGTGACGTTAGCCGAAACGTGCTTGGCACATGTACAAACTTGGAGAGCAAGTCATGACCCTCTATATAAAGGAAAGAATGGAACCCTAATGAGGTACACACTCCTCTCCACCGAAAAAGCCCTAGTCCTTTCATCCTTTTCCAACACTTTCTGACTTGACCGTCGGAGGGTCATTCTGGTGTACGTCCGACCAGATTGGCCTTTAGTCGTGTGCTGCCTATGCAGGTTAGGACAAGAAGGCTAGGCGAAGCCAATAGCCGAACTAGAGGTTCAGGAGAGGTGACCTAATCTTGATCGACAACCCCACATAATATATTCCCATCAGCCCATTATCATTGGTCTACAAACTCACGCATACCAAAGACCGGCTCAAACCAGATAGGTTTGACAACCAATCTTCTTTTTCCAGGACAACATCACATTTGGAGAAGGACAATCTCATAATACTATATGTCCATCACAAAAACAAGAAGTTCATGAAGTTGTGGCATCACAATCACATGCTCAACAAAATGTAAAGGTTCAGTACACGGAAAGACTACAGAGATGCAGGGCAGAGGCAACTAGATTTCTGGGAGAATGACATTACCCATGGCCCTGGAGCTGAATGACCAAACCAAGAGTCTAACAGGCTACTTACACAACTTGAAATGGGACAGTGAAGAGGTTCCGTCAAGCCCTTTCTTATGGCAGTGTGATAACCCAAGAGTCTTAACAGGCTACTTACACAACTTGAAATGGGACAGTGAAGAGGTTCCATCAAGCCCTTTCTTATGGTAGTGTGTTACGTACTCTTTAATGGTCGTCCCCCTGTACACCGGGGGATTTTCTTCCGATAGTAGTTCTTCGACTGGACCGTACACTATCGTTGTAACCCCATCGCGAAGATGGGTCCTGAAAAAACTGGCCACCGAAATTCTCGAACCAACTTTTTGTTGGTTTTAATTTAATATTTTACTTTTACGTTAACATTGAGAACGTGGGTCTGAGGAGGAATTATAGGGAGTACAGTTAAAGTTAAAATAGGAGTGTTTAGTTGAAAACCTCTTTGACTAGGTCTCCTAGTTTTCCTCCTAGTTTTGAGACCACTATCAGTTAGCATAACAAACTTGTTTTATTAATGCCTATAAAACCTCTGCTTTGTTATTCGGCTGGAATATATATCAGTGCACAACTCTATCAAAAACTCTCTCTTGTTTTACACAAACTTACACACTGATATTTGGTACAACAATATATTTGGATTTCGAGTGTCGGGAAACAATCAGTTCGTGAGTTTGATTCGCTGCACCGAAGAAAACTTGAAGGTCGTTGTATCTTGGGGAAAGAACGCCATCCAACCCGTGCAGAAGGGGGTGTATCATTCCTTAGGAGGGCGCCATCACGTGCCTCGACCACCCTACAGGCCATTCTTATTCCTTTCTCTATCTATTTAATTTTGTCAATTGGATTGATGAATATTATTTAGCATTATTATCCTACCAGAAAATTTCTATCATATATTTTCTCCAACAATCTAAGGAACGATAATTATAGGATTTTTTGTGAGAATAATTTCTAGCTTGGTGGTCGTGTAACTACTTCTCTTGTTTGAAATAAATATTTAAAAGAAAAGGCATACTCGTCAAGGTAGCATGATCAGGAGAAATGAAATTTTATATGCATCATGGAATTAGAATTGGAATTCGGTTATGTGCCCACTCTGGGCATAGCAAGTTCTTATAAGATTTTACTTTGCTATGCATCATGGAATTGGAATAATCATTCTCTTGTTTTGATTGTTTTTATGATTTATATACTGTTAGAGTTGCACAAACATTGGTATGCCGTATGTCATTATTGACTTTACAAGGAAAGGAATTCTTGTATACATTTGTGCACTATGTATTTATGTGTGATCGAGGGGGTAAATTTTATTTCTCTTCAGTTTGCTGTAAACCTTGGAGTTAGCATACAAAAGGCCCATAAGGTTGTATTCTGATTTTGGACACAGTACTTGCGTAAAGCGAATTTGTTCCAATGGGAAATCTGAGGTTCAACAAATGGTAGGAAGAGAAACCAAAATAGGACTCCAGGTTAAGCTGAAAATTCCTAGAGAATCTATAGTGATGGTTTGAGTATGTAAAAGTAAAAGATAATAACAATAATAATTTGCAGCATTAGATGTCGTCAATTTGATGGTTGTGATTTTTTTATCACAGAATTTCTAATGGCTTTTGACAAGTCAAATTATGTTCACCTTTTGGAATCCTTAACTATTAAAAGATCAGGATGTCTCGGACCTCTCATACATGGTGGATGCAAATTTTTAAAAATATGTACAGTGATAGCTTTCTGTGTGCATTATATCGAAGATATTAATTTGACTGTACTACAATTTTGAGCTTTTCGTTTAATCTTAAGCTTAGTTAAAAGAGTTTATCATGATTGGTATGCTTTGATCGCCATTTACCACTAAGAACTTTGAGCTCAGTTAAGATGAACATGGTATTCATTGGATTGTTCAAGCTTAGTACCAGTGTTCAACTATTAAAGCTTCAGTATTTCACAAACTCGTCACTCTGATCACAGCACATCTAATTGTTTGATTATGATGTTATAGATGATGTGAATATGAGGATAATTAACATAAAATGTGGGGGTGTTGTCTTGATTGACATTTCACATGTTATTCAGTTTGTTATATGATATGTTAATGTTTGTTAAGTTCTACTACTAAACTCTAGATTGGTTAAACTCATGTTCTGGTAGATACACTTTGTACTCTTGAAAAACTAATTGGTAGCTACATGGTTATGCCAAAGTGATTTGATTGGTCAATCGAGATGTTTAAAGGAAAAAATTCCGAATGGATTTCCTTCTCTGAATTGGTTGGGCTGCTATGCATGTAGATGTTATTTCCTTATGCTAGAGAAAAGGAACGTCAAGATTTTGTTCTCGAATTGATCAAAAGTAGATGTTAATTTGCAGATCGTATTACACTACGCACTAATTTGGAATTGCAGAATGTTGTTTGAAAAACTTTCAGGTGCATCGCTAGCTAGCTTGCAATGATGAAACAATCGAGTCTGCAACAATACTTGAAATATGTGGGGGCCTAATTAGCCCAAAGAGAATTCTCATTGAAAAGATTAGCGTGTAGGCTAATTCTTATAAGTCTTAATATAGAGTTAGCGCGCAGGCTGGTTCTTAAATCATCGAGGGGAATGGGACTGAAGCCTATAAGTTAGTCACCTCGGTGGACACCTAACCTGTGTGATTGGAGATCCCATGAATCATGTTCAATAGGTAACAACGAAGCTGAATGGTGACTAGGAGGAGCACTAAAAATGATAAGAGGGGAATTCCCTGGTCCTATTCCTATGGTCATAGTGCTCATGTTATGTGATGATAGGAAGAGCTTAGCTCTGAATGTGTCCAAGGTAGGATTTCTACAGGGTGTTGGTCACAAATCACCCTTGGAGGATACACCTATATGAGTGTGGCAGTGGGGTGAGAAATTAGGCTACTCTCTAAAGACACTCATGAAATAAGATACGTGCGCATGACCGTCTATCGCGCCAAACCATTTTAGAACCGTAATTGTTTCCCGTACTGTGTGTGTGGTAGGCGTAAGTTTGATTTAAAGAACCTAGTTCAGGACTTAGTTCACTACGTCTCTTCAAATTGAAACCTGCTAACACTAAGTATAGGTTCAAGTCTGGAAGACACCTATGCCTATTGCACACTAAAAGCACTCTTGTAAAATTTTAAATTATGTGGGGGATTGTTGGTTTTAATTTAATATTTTACTTTTACGTTAACATTGAGAACGTGGGTCTGAGGAGGAATTATAGGGAGTACAGTTAAAGTTAAAATAGGAGTGTTTAGTTGAAAACCTCTTTGACTAGGTCTCCTAATTTTCCTCCTAGTTTTGAGACCACTATCAGTTAGCATAACAAACTTGTTTTATTAATGCCTATAAAACCTCTGCTTTGTTATTCGGCTGGAATATATATCAGTGCACAACTCTATCAAAAACTCTCTCTCTTGTTTTACACAAACTTACACACTGATATTTGGTACAACAATATATTTGGATTTCGAGTGTCGGGAAATAATCGGTTCGTGAGTTTGATTCGCTGCACCGAAGAAAACTTGAAGGTCGTTGTATCTTGGAGAAAGAACGCCATCCAACCCCGTGCAGAAGGGGGTGTATCATTCCTTAGGAGGGCGCCATCACGTGCCTCGACCACCCTACAGGCCATTCTTATTCCTTTCTCTATCTATTTAATTTTGTCAATTGGATTGATAAATATTATTTAGCATTATTATTCTACCAGAAAATTCCTATCATATCATATATTTTCTCCAACACTTTTTTCGCTAGCACTCTATGTTTTGACGCTTTTGAACTTGTCGTTCGTGATGAGCTGCATAAAAGAAGACATAGAGAAACTGATGAATCTGCCCTCTACGTTGAATGACAGAATCCTGAAGATACATAACACCTGTAATGACAGCATACAAAATGTTCCAACTGCAAGAACTTTATAGGGTACACTAAAGAAGTAGAAAATTTACACCCTAAACGTTCATATACAGAAGCCAGCCGGAGGATCAATACAGCGACAGTGGGCAGAGGATGAAGCCAACTGGGTGGGCCGATTGGGGGTAATCTTAGGAGCAGTTTTGGCCTTTAGGGGTCAATTGGGGGCTGTTTTGGGGCAGTGATTTGGCGGCAACATATATTGATTTGGAGGCTGATTTAGGGGCTTTTGGTTGGTTTCTTGCCAATTTTTTAAGTGGAATTTGCATATATTGTCGTTTGATTTGTCATTCTTATCTCCTCTCTCTTGTAATGTTACATTGTTACTATCTTCGTTGATAAAAGAGAAAAAGTTCATATATAGCCCCTAAACTTATACAAACATCTCGTTTCCTTTCTTTTTCCCAGCAACATCTCATGGGTTTGCTCCATCTTTTTAACTTTCTTACATACATCGGGAATGGAATTTATTGTTGTTTTCTTGGGTAAAGTGAGTCCTTTAAAGTTTAAAAAAAAGGAAATTTTGAATAGTCCCTTGGAGTGTATAACTCTCCAACTTACCACATGGGTTACGAAAGTACATATTTGATGTAAAAATTTTGCTTATTCCCTAGGAGATGCTCTAAGAGTTAACTAGTCAGCTTGTACATGTCGTTAATATCATGTTAAAGTAGGAAAAAAGATGCCCAAATAGAAGCCAAATAATAGATCACAGAGTAGATGCCGAAATAGAAGACAAATAAATCAGCACAATTGTATGGACTTGCCTGCAGTAGATCAGCAATGTTTACTACTAGAGCTCCAGGCACAGGAGGCACATCAACCCATTGATTCTCATGGAGGATTTGGAGGCCACCCATTTGGTCTTGTAGAAGTATGGTAAAGAAGCCGTTGTCCGCGTGGTTGCTGGTGCCCAAAGTCAAGTCTGGTTCAGGGCATGCCGGGTAGTAATGACCCAGAACTAAAAGCCCCTCGGCGCAATCCATGTCTTTTAGGTGATTTGGGTTAAGGCCCAAGGCTTCTGAGAGTATTTCAAAGAGCACCAGTCCTAATCTCATCACTTGCTTTGAATACTCTATCAGTATATCTCTGCAAGTTTCAAACTTTCAATCATATGTATAAAAACATTTGGTGCTTCAAAGAGATGAACACTCGGGCTTCTCTGAAATGCATCAGCAGCAACATGTTTTGTCATGCAAGGGGGGAATGTATAAAGATACAAATCATAACTGTCTTCGATCTCCAATGGATGTCCAGGATTTTTTTGGAGTTTCATTTTGTTTTCGACATATTTGCATGCTTGTTTACTTAATTCCTTTCACATATATTTAACAGCATTTTGTTGAAAAAGGAAAATTAATCATATATACGTTTCAAATCTATGTAGAGTATACACATACACAGATGGATTATGGATATTGTTAGATGTATACACGGAGAGAAAACAACTGTGTTTGTGTAAGTCATAATATCGATCTACACATACACAGATGGAGTATCTTGTTTGTTCATTGGGCAACTCAGTTCGTGACTGGTTCAAACCTTCCAGTGGTCGTCAATATCGGATGAGGAATGCTTGTGAGCACTTGGGTTTAATCTTGGGGCTAGTACACTCCGGTGGAATCTTCACAAGGGGAGGAACATTAGCCTTAAAGAAAATGCTCAACACGACTCTCATTCTTACAGGGCATTATCTTTCCTACTTTGACTATTTCCATAGTCTCTTGATTTACTTGTTGTGTTTCTATGTATATGTATTCCAATAATTATTGTGATAAAATAATATAATTTGGATAATAGTTATAACATCATGTCATGTGCATCATACCTGCATACTGCAGGCAGTTCTTGAGGATCAGGAGGCTGAGGAGCCATAATACAATAAATGGTGTCCCTCCAGTTAGTAGCTAGCCCTGTATACAGATCAAAGTTGCTCTTGTATACAATCCTCCTCGTAAAATCTCGCGTATAGAATCCCTTCTTCACCTCAATATCTTGCTCGTGAAACCTCCGAATCCCATCGATCATTTCATCCATAACGTACTTGGCAATTCCGTGATTCACTACCTGAAAAAATCCGAATTTCTCACAAGCATCTCTAACTTTTTCGATGATTCCGGCGCGTTGAGCTGAACCTTTGTCTACGCCTTCCAAATCAATGATTGGAACACTAAACAGGGAGGCAACAGAGTCAATAAGCTGGCTTTTGTCATGGATGAATATGCGCGGGATTTTTGTCACCCCTGCATCTACGAGACCTTTTACACCGGTTTTTGTGTCATCGAAAGCCTTTAATTCACTTTTCCGATCATATTCAGGTTTGATATGTTCCTGAACTTCTTCCCCCTTGCTTGTGACCACCATTTTCTTGTCTGCAGGATGAAAATAGCGCGTTATCAATCAAATGTAGTTACTGGTGAAATAGTAAGCATGATTCCCACATTTGGGAAATGTTCTTTTGGAGGCTTGGTACGGATAAGCTTCAAAACAAGTGGAAGGATTTAGTCAAAGATCAGATGAAGACTTTTGCCATTACATATTTGATTTTGTGAGTGTTTCAATAAATATAAGCTTATCAATTAAGTGTGTAGCTTTACCTATAAATAGGATTGTAATTCATATCGTAAGAGTATGGGAGTTGAGTGAGAGGAAGAGAGAGACGTGAGTGAGAGCTTTGTAATTGTTTGTTTGTTTTATCAATAAAAAGTATGCTTTGTCTCTCGTCTTTGTCTCTGTCACCAAAGAAGACGTACAGTGACGACGAAAGTAATTGCATGTGGTGTGGTTATCTTTTTCAAAAGAAAAGATAAGGTTCATTAAAGGCAAATTCAAGGGTTAATTATAGTCTGCCTCCTTTGACTCTTAAGTTATTAAGTCAAAGCCCAGAAGTTTCAAAGGTTTGACTTTGAACCCCGACAGACGAGATTTTGACGCGACGATCGTTGCCACAAGCAATTTAGACGGTGTATTTGACGGTGCAAGCTCACATGTCTAAAGAAACCAATTTCTTTACGCTACCACGTTTGGGCAAGGAGAAATATGAGAATTGGAGCATCCAGATGTGAATGCTCTTGGAATCCCAAGAGCTATGGGATTCGGTAGACATGGGATACGTGGAGTATTCCAGAGAGGAAGAAGCAAAGCTTAAAGATGCACAAAAAGCCACGCTTTGTGAAGCGTGAAAGAATGATAGACGGGTGCTGTTGTTAATCTACCAAGGGGTAGAAGATGAGAATTTCGAAAAAATCTCTGTTGCCACCACTGCCAAAGAAGCATGGGATAGCCTTTGAAATGCCAATCAAGGGATCGAGAGGACGATTCGAGTGCAGCTTCAACTATTGCGAGGAGAGTTTGAAGCATTGTTAATGGAGGACGATGAGACCATATCATCGTATTTCACGAAGACGTTGACTGTAGAGACCCGTAGACTTCTTTATTTAATTTAAATGTTTTATAATTGGATTATTGGAAAAGAATTAAAGTTGGGGGTTAAAGTGCAAGAATATGAAAAACCAAGGGTGTTAGTGTAATTGTGCATGTGTGTGCCGTGTATGTATACCAGGAGAAACTTTTTCTTTTTCCATTTTTTTCATCTCATCTCTCTCTCGGCTCTCTCTCGATCTCTCTCACTCACTCATCCAAACACTCACCAAATTATTCAAGACCCACAACAATCAACCTCAACCCCACCTTCTACTTGCGTATTCAAGCTCGTATTGCGTTGGGTAGAGCTCGGTTTGGCGTATTTTCGTTCGGTTTGGATTCCGGAAGCTAGGGCTTGCTCAACCTCTTTGATTTCGGTTTTGATACTCGAGGTAGGAAATTCTACATCTCTTTATATGTTATTTGAGTATTCTTATGCCTCATTTGAGCTGGTATTTGTTGTTATCGGGATCGGATCAAAATCTGTTGCTGCTGTGGAATTGTCTGTTTTTCTTGAATTTCTACCGGTAGGTCCGTCTTTTCTACCGGTAGAACGTTGTTGCGTTGCCAGAAATTCTGATTCCTACCGGTAGATTGTTTAAAATTTTCCTCGTGAAAAATGATGGCCTCTCTGATCTGCTTTTGTACCGGTAGGACTCGATCCCTACCGGTAGGAACACAAAATTCTAATTTCTACCGGTAGATTTCTAATCTCTACCGGTAGACCACCAGAAAAATTCCAAAATCTTCCTGCGTCATTTCACCTTTACTTTTCCAAGCCTTAAGACTTTTCAATGAGTTTGGATGATTATTTTATCATGTATGACAATGACTTGGACAATCATGCATAACATCATGATCAATGAGATATTCAACTTGGGTTTGTCCGAATTTGTTTGAGATTTCCTGAAATGATAAGCATGAGCTTTTAATTGCATGAAGTTGTATGAACGATACACTTGAGCACAAGGATGACGCGCGAACACTCAGGGCCCATCGACGGGTGGGTGCCTGGCAGGGGATATCAGGGTCCCATAAATAGCCTGGCAGGAGCTAATGCTCGTATTGAATATTCAAGGCCTAACCTACAAGGTGGGTGCTTGGCAGGGGATATCGGGGTCCCATGAATAGCCCGGCAGGAGCTTCGGCTCAGACACAAAGGACACGATATGTTGAGACACGAGTTGATCAATGGTTTGGGGACAACAATTGATCATCATGCATAACATCATGATCAATAAGATATTCAACTTGGGTTTGTCCGAATTTGTTTGAGATTTCCTGAAATGATAAGCATGAGTTTTTAATTGCATGAAGTTGTATGAACGATACACTTGAGCACGAGGATGACGCGCGAACACTCAGGGCCCATCGACGGGTGGGTGCCTGGCAGGGGATATCAGGGTCCCATAAATAGCCTGGCAGGAGCTAATGCTCGTATTGAATATTCAAGGCCTAACCTACAAGGTGGGTGCTTGGCAGGGGATATCGGGGTCCCATGAATAGCCCGGCAGGAGCTTCGGCTCAAACACAAAGGACACGATATGTTGAGACACGAGTTGAACAAATATGATTTGTGGATTTGAAATAAAGATGGTTTGGGGATATTGGAACAATTGATCATGATAGCTATACTTCCTCCGTTATTTGATCGTCCATCATTTGTTCTTTCTTTTGGCTCACTTGCATATAGAGTTTGCGTAGACTTTTCTACTGAGCTAGTGAAAGCTCAAGCCTATTATATTTTTCAGGTGCTAACCCGGGACAATAGCTTGCATGGCTGAAGTGCTTGGATTGTGGACACTTCTTTTGGGATCTAACATTGACAAGTTACTTAGGCATCTTTGTGAACTTCTTTTGGAGATGTATTTGTAACTTAAATTGTAATTCTTTTGACTTGAAATATTGTAAACCCTTAACTCTCTTTCAAAACTCGATACTTATGTTGATTTGGGGCCGTCGAGCCGACGTTGTAATATTTTGGAACCTTGTGGACTTGGAGGTATAAGTATGGGAATGAAATATAGTAATCTTTTGGGTATCGTACGGAATATTGTGAGGTTTTATTTGTGAAATCTTTTATAATTTATGTTGAAAATCGAGGACGTGACAACTTGGTATCAGAGCATAGGTTTAGAACACCTAGAGACCGTGGGGAGGCGTTTCGCCTCATGGGTTCAAAATGTCGCGCCCTCTAACATAATTTATGCATGCTTGTGTGTAAGGACCCGTATTTTTCGAAAATTATTTAAAGGTCTATTAATATTAGAAAGTGAGGAAAATGTAAAATTCGTGGAGTTATTTGATTTGGGGTTTGAGCGATAGTATTGCAATTAGAAGGGTTTAGAGTGTAATTAGTAGATATTTGGGTATATATAGGAGGGTGAGAGAGTAGAGAATTATTTTTTTCTCCTCCCTCTCTCACCGGCGTCTCTCTCCCTCTCGGCTCCACTCTCTCTCTCCCTCTCCCTCTCGCTCCCAACCAAAACCCACTCAAACCAACCTCCATTCCACCTTCCTCTCGTGCTTTTGAGCTTGTAGCTTGCCCGGTTCGGCTCGGCTCGGAGTATTTTGGACGTATTTCAAAGTTGGAGTTCCGGGACTTGCGTGGCCCGATCTCCTCGTGTGTTTGCTCTCCGACTTCGAGGTAGGGATTTCTTGCGCTTGATATATGTTTACGTGTTGGGTTAGTGCCTTGATCGTGCTTTAGATTGTTGATTGATGTTGTAGTTGAAACTTCAAAAAAATCTGCAGAAAATCTGCTCGAAAGCATCCTGTATCGATACGGCCTAAAATCCGTATCAATACAACACTCTCTGATCTGCCTCGAAGCCTATCCGTATCGATACGGATTTTGCCCGTATCGATACGGTGAGCTTATTTACAGTTTTCACTGTTTTGTTCCGAAACCCATTGTTTTGACCCCTGATCACTTCCAACACCTCTTAAACGTCTTTAGACCATTTCTAAACTCGATTGTTCGATCTCTATTGACTCATTAGTGTTTTCGTTCTCGGGGCACTCGTAAGACGTAACGTTAGTATCATTGTCAACGGGGGATGTATCGTAAGACCGTATAAGGAAGTCGTGGGTTGTGTGAGGCTCGTGGTGAGTGTGAATGGATAGATGGGTGTTGTCTAGTGGTTTGAAAGGTAGGTTCAAAATCCATATTCTCAAGAATCGTTTTGTTGTTTCCCGTTAGTTCCTTTGGTACTCGTTCCATGAGGTTTAGGTGTCGGTGTTAGTGAGGGGTATGTCATAGGATGGTGACGGGTTCGTACGTTACTTGGGGTATAATATAAGGAAATGGCGTGTATTATTTTATTAGTCGAAGAGGTGTTATGGTTGACGATTTGGAACGTTTGAAATGTAACCAATGTGGTGGATTGGTAGATTATTAAGGATGCTTAAAGTGAAACCGAGGTTGTGAAGAATTGTTTGGGATGATATTATAACCTGAGTCCTCTTGACTCGTCCAATGAGGTTTAAGCGTAGAAAGCAAATGAGTAGAGTATTGTGGGATTATACGTATAGGCTCAATACGTTATGTAGGATGCGGATTTGTAAACTAATGAAAAGACACGAGCATGTACGTCTGTAGAGTTAAGTAATGACCGATAGATTGATGATGAGATTGATTATGAGATGTTGACGATAATGAAAGTGTGAGAGGTGACCCAAGGGGTCGTTATTGAGGGAATAGACTCGGGGTGACTCTACGCTCGAGGGGATAGACCCGAGGTGACCCATATGGTTATTGTTATTGAGGGAAAAGACTCGGGGTGACCCTACGCTCGAGGGGATAGACCCGAGGTGACCCAACTGACTATTATGATAAGTGAGGGAATAGACTCGGGGTGACCCTGCGCTCGAGGGAAATAGACCCGAGGTGACCCTAACGTTCATTGATGGGAAAAATCTGACGAAAAGAAAGGAAAGGAAAGATGATCTTTTAACAAGAAACGGGGTTTGGTGATGAAATGATAAACGTGAAAGATTGTGAAATGAGAACGAATGTAGAGATGGATGTGAAGTGAAGTATCAATTGATAAACTAAAGATTGGTTAAACGTGTTTGATGTGGGAACGTTAGTGACATTTGTATGGTGTGCGAAGTGATAGGCATAGTATATAGAATTGTCTAGAACCCTTTGGTCACATGGAGTTGCTCGTTGGTAGCCATGTAAACTTTGGGTATATCAGTCTTTTCTCACTCACTCTTGGTGCATAACTTGGCGTGTTTTCTTATAACTTGTGTATAGATTTCTCTACTGGGCTAGTGTAGCTCAACCTATCATTTTCAGGTTTATTGCAGGTCACTGTCATGAAATGCTTGGAGTGCATGCTGATGTTGTTGTTGTTCAAAACTATTTTCGGAAGCTTTTGACTATCTTTGTAAACTAAACTGCGTTGTATTGTATTTTCTATTGTGAAATTCTGTAATTATTGGACAGGTTTATGGAATTGGGAACTAAACTATCTTTTGGGTTATTTATCGTAATCCTGGTAAGGATTTTGATTATCAAATGTTATTATTGTTTATGTTGGAAATCGAGGGCGTGACAACTTGGTATCAGAGCATAGGTCTAGAACACCTCGAGACCGTGGGGAGGCTTTTAGTCTCATGGGTTCAAAAATCGCTGCATTTTTTTACAAAATCACACGTGTGCTTGCATGAATGATGTTAGTCCATTGTTGTGTCATTGCATTGGCATTACGGTAGATTGGCGCAGAGTTGTTGATTCTTGTTGGAAAGGTTAGAGACCTGTAGCATATAGTTAAGTGACTAACGTTGACGATTTTGTTTCTTATGCTTTCATAGTTAGATGTCTTCGAAGCTTGGAGATAGGTGTGGTGAGATTGAGGATCGTGAGCACCAGGACTGTAATGCATACGAGGAGAATGAAGTGAGTCAGTGTACTAGGGATGAGGCAATGTTTCCTGAGATCGATGAGTGTGCAAAGGGAGTTGAGATTCTGGAGAGTGCGCGGATTGGTATGAATGTAGGGGAGATTAAACGTCGAGTCATTAGCGCAAGGTCATCCTCAGAGAGTGTTGAAAGTTCAGGAAGGAAGAAACCTAGGGTATCAAATCCCACTATTCAGGGTCAGCAGGGCCTTAAGCCACCTCCTCATTCTAGGACTCCGGGAGTTCCCCTCAAACGTCAGATCGTGTGTTATCGATGCCGTCAGTCGGGTCATATTCGTTCTCAATGTCCAAGGCGTGGGGGATCTTGTTATTCTTGCGGCGAACTTGGCCACATGGCAAGGAATTGTCCTCGGGGATTGGGAGTACATGATGAGTCGAGCTCCGTGCAGCAGCATAAGCGTATACCGAAACGGCAGATGCAGTTCCGTAGTTGAACCATTTCCTTCTACTCTCTAACTCTCAGAAATGTTAGTTGTTTGAGGTATCTTCCTCTCCTTATCGTTCGATTCGTTCGCTATAATACTTTTGCTTTGAAATCTTGTCATTCGTTGAGAATCACATCATTGTTCAAGTTTAGAATTGAAATCCAGAAATCTTAGTCTTTGCGTGTTGAGAAGCATTAATAAATCATATATGTCGAGACTAGAGGTTAATCGTTCCATATTGAGGAGTTGCCTTTGACTTCTTTAGTTTGCTTACAGCGAGATTTGATTTGATTTGGACAGGGATTAGTTGTAACCATGATGGTTGGTGATATTCCGAACGTGAATTTGTAAGAGTTGTTACATTTATTATCCTCTTCCATTGGCCTAGCGGAATATTGTTAGAATTGTATCGTAAACCACTTTTCCGTGAAATCTGTTGTGTAGTTGATCCGTCATAATTGTTAAGCAATCCTTTCCTAGCTGTTCTTGGGGATATTCAAAATCTTGCGGCGAAGTGTCCTGTGACACGTTTGTTATTAATGTTGATGAAGGTCCCTCGTATTCCATTCGGAGTTTTGCTTTGACACTATCCTGCTTGATATAAGTTTTCATTGGTCGGTTGAGATCCTTGTGTTACAACTATTAGTTTGTTCGTCTATCACTGTTGTTCTGCGCAAGTTCTTATGTTGCAACTTGACCTATTGAACCCAATCCGTGATCACATTCTTTATGTCATATAAATCCAGACTTTGATGCTATTGTTACATGCGTTCGTACCACCATTTAATCTGGTTTCTTGATCACGGAGTCACGCAATTTGAACTTGTACCCGCCTTGTACCCATTTTGCTTGCCTGGACCTATTCAGTTGGCGTGAAATTCGTTGTTGCAGTTGCTCGTCTATTTGTTGGAAATTGTTGCTCTGCTTAAGTTCTCATGTCGTAATTAAAGTCAAATCTTAAAGTGAGATATCTATTGAGACCCATTTGTTGATGCCGTTTAGTTCGAATTCGCTTGTTATTATTTCTTTCAGTACCGTTCGACTCTGTTATGGTTCCTCAACTCTGCAGGCACATGATTCATCCTGTAATCCTTGGTCTCAAATTGTTGGCAAGTATAACTCACTTCTAGTACTGTGCAATTTCTGATATTGGATCGGTTAGTATACGAAAGATTAGTCTCATTACCTTGTGCCTGTCCTTAATATCGAAATCGTCCAGTTGTCAAGACGTTATCCACTGACTCCTTTGGCTTGTAGAGTAATAAGAGAGTTATGATCGACCATTTTGAATTTCTCGGGTTATCATAAAAGGGCATTATGAGTTTGTTGACTAATCACCTTAAAGATTCCATGTGTTTCTTGAATTTCGGATGTCTCGTTGCCATTCATTAAATTCTTGACTGACGTTGCTCGAGTTTTGGAGTTAGCTCGTTTCATATGAGATAACAAAATGAATTCCTCTCATAATCTAGAATGACCCAACTTGGAGCGAAAATTTGGTGCAACTTTTAGAGGACTTGGCTTGTGTTGTGTATCCGCTAGATTTAGTATTAAGAGATATGATGAAATCTATTCGCCAACGGTATTTGGAAACTCGAGGGAGAATGATCGAAAAGAGAAGGGTAAAAGTAGCCAAAGATTGCTAACCGCTCACGGTTGACCAAAGGATCGTGTGGACCGTCGTCGTCACCTAATGTTGTTTGAAAGATGGAAGTCATGTGTTTTCCATGTTGGAGTTTGTCTTGTCTTGGAGGGAAAATGAAACTGTGATCGCTAGAAAGATTGTTTAAGTGCCGGATACGGCGCGTGTCTTTCGGATAACCAAGCGACAACCGATGAAATCCAGTTAGAAAGGGCGCTTGATCACCGCTTCTTCTAGATGGAAGTCTCGGGAAGTCAATTGGACTATCGAGTTATATTTAGAGGTGAGATTTCTATGTTGAGGTAATCGACCGTATGTAGGAATTTCGTAACAAAAGGGAAGTTTAGAAATTGCGTTTCGTTTAACTTTGCTGATGAAACCTTCGAGTAATTGGAATGTGCTCTATGTATGGTTATTGAGAAAGTATGAATCGAATCCATTGCGTGAGTTAGAAAGGTCCAAACATGAGTTAGAAGCTGACGTGTCCCATGGTGAGAATCCGATACGTATCCTAGATTTACGTGATTAAGTCTTGAGGGGGTAAGATGATGTCGTTGGTGTGAATTTACGTGGGAAAAGGAGGACAAGGTTAGAAAGAAATGCTTGCGTCTGTCTCGATTTTACTGACATGAGTTGAGATGTAGATTTTCATGATAATAGAATTGTTGCATGATGAACCGTGTTATGGCTAATGTGTATCTGAATGGTGTGTGTTGGTTGGACTTGGTTTGGCAAATTTCGAGGACGAAATTTCTTTAAGGAGGGAAGGGTGTAAGGACCCGTATTTTTCGAAAATTATTTAAAGGTCTATTAATATTAGAAAGTGAGGAAAATGTAAAATTCGTGGAGTTATTTGATTTGGGGTTTGAGCGATAGTATTGCAATTAGAAGGGTTTAGAGTGTAATTAGTAGATATTTGGGTATATATAGGAGGGTGAGAGAGTAGAGAATTATTTTTTTCTCCTCCCTCTCTCACCGGCGTCTCTCTCCCTCTCGGCTCCACTCTCTCTCTCCCTCTCCCTCTCGCTCCCAACCAAAACCCACTCAAACCAACCTCCATTCCACCTTCCTCTCGTGCTTTTGAGCTTGTAGCTTGCCCGGTTCGGCTCGGCTCGGAGTATTTTGGACGTATTTCAAAGTTGGAGTTCCGGGACTTGCGTGGCCCGATCTCCTCGTGTGTTTGCTCTCCGACTTCGAGGTAGGGATTTCTTGCGCTTGATATATGTTTACGTGTTGGGTTAGTGCCTTGATCGTGCTTTAGATTGTTGATTGATGTTGTAGTTGAAACTTCAAAAATCTGCAGAAAATCTGCTCGAAAGCATCCTGTATCGATACGGCCTAAAATCCGTATCGATACAACACTCTCTGATCTGCCTCGAAGCCTATCCGTATCGATACGGATTTTGCCCGTATCGATACGGTGAGCTTATTTCCACAGTTTTCACTGTTTTGTTCCGAAACCCATTGTTTTGACCCCTGATCACTTCCAACACCTCTTAAACGTCTTTAGACCATTTCTAAACTCGATTGTTCGATCTCTATTGACTCATTAGTGTTTTCGTTCTCGGGGCACTCGTAAGACGTAACGTTAGTATCATTGTCAACGGGGGATGTATCGTAAGACCGTATAAGGAAGTCGTGGGTTGTGTGAGGCTCGTGGTGAGTGTGAATGGATAGATGGGTGTTGTCTAGTGGTTTGAAAGGTAGGTTCAAAATCCATATTCTCAAGAATCGTTTTGTTGTTTCCCGTTAGTTCCTTTGGTACTCGTTCCATGAGGTTTAGGTGTCGGTGTTAGTGAGGGGTATGTCATAGGATGGTGACGGGTTCGTACGTTACTTGGGGTATAATATAAGGAAATGGCATGTATTATTTTATTAGTCGAAGAGGTGTTATGGTTGACGATTTGGAACGTTTGAAATGTAACCAATGTGGTGGATTGGTAGATTATTAAGGATGCTTAAAGTGAAACCGAGGTTGTGAAGAATTGTTTGGGATGATATTATAACCTGAGTCCTCTTGACTCGTCCAATGAGGTTTAAGCGTAGAAAGCAAATGAGTAGAGTATTGTGGGATTATACGTATAGGCTCAATACGTTATGTAGGATGCGGATTTGTAAACTAATGAAAAGACACGAGCATGTACGTCTATAGAGTTAAGTAATGACCGATAGATTGATGATGAGATTGATTATGAGATGTTGACGATAATGAAAGTGTGAGAGGTGACCCAAGGGGTCGTTATTGAGGGAATAGACTCGGGGTGACCCTACGCTCGAGGGGATAGACCCGAGGTGACCCATATGGTTATTGTTATTGAGGGAAAAGACTCGGGGTGACCCTACGCTCGAGGGGATAGACCCGAGGTGACCCAACTGACTATTATGATAAGTGAGGGAATAGACTCGGGGTGACCCTGCGCTCGAGGGAAATAGACCCGAGGTGACCCTAACGTTCATTGATGGGAAAAATCTGACGAAAAGAAAGGAAAGGAAAGATGATCGTTTAACAAGAAACGGGGTTTGGTGATGAAATGATAAACGTGAAAGATTGTGAAATGAGAACGAATGTAGAGATGGATGTGAAGTGAAGTATCAATTGATAAACTAAAGATTGGTTAAACGTGTTTGATGTGGGAACGTTAGTGACATTTGTATGGTGTGCGAAGTGATAGGCATAGTATATAGAATTGTCTAGAACCCTTTGGTCACAGGGAGTTGCTCGTTGGTAGCCATGTAAACTTTGGGTATATCAGTCTTTTCTCACTCACTCTTGGTGCATAACTTGGCATGTTTTCTTATAACTTGTGTATAGATTTCTCTACTGGGCTAGTGTAGCTCAACCTATCATTTTCAGGTTTATTGCAGGTCACTGTCATGAAATGCTTGGAGTGCATGCTGATGTTGTTGTTGTTCAAAACTATTTTCGGAAGCTTTTGACTATCTTTGTAAACTAAACTGCGTTGTATTGTATTTTCTATTGTGAAATTCTGTAATTATTGGACAGGTTTATGGAATTGGGAACTAAACTATCTTTTGGGTTATTTATCGTAATCCTGGTGAGGATTTTGATTATCAAATGTTATTATTGTTTATGTTGGAAATCGAGGGCGTGACATTGTGTGACTAACATTCATGTGACTATGTGGCATTGTATTTTTTCGTTATCGTAGAGTGATGTAGAGTTGTTTAACCGTGTTGCAGAGTTAGGGCTTTGGTCCCTTAGCTATATTGTTGTGGTTAATAGCCTTTCTTTCTTATATCCTTGTAGTAAGATGCCTTCGAAGACGCACGGTAAACGGAGCGGGGTTGGAAATCGGGGTGGTCGAGGCCGTGGTCGTGGCTGTGGGGTACCTCCTGAGGATGAGGTGAGTCAGCTCGGGGAGAATCCTGGGGGGAATCCGGGGGTTGGGGCCGGTCGAGGTGCAGGGGTACCTCTCGTTCAGAATCAATTCGCTAGAGATCTCGTTGCGGCACTTACGGCTGCAAATCTTTTGAACCAAGCTCCTAGGGAGAACGTCGAGGATCGCGCTATGGTAGGAATGAGGGAGTTTAGCCGTAGAAACCCTCCGGTGTTCGATGGGACTAGTACCGACCCTTTGGTAGCTGACCATTGGTTGACTCAGATCCGCAAGCTCTTTCGAGCTCTAAATATTACCGAGGACAACATCCGAGTGGGAATTGTGGCCGTTCAATTAGTTGGGAAGGCTGGCGAATGGTGGGAGTCTGTCTTGGAGATTAGGAAGGATGCGAGGAGGGTGGCAAGGACCGCAGCTCAAGTGGACGAATCGGACGTTGAGAACTTGACATGGGCCGAGTTTGAAGCGCTATTTGAGGAGCAGTACTTTCCGGAGACTTCTCGTGATAACTTGAGGGAATAATTTGAGAAATTGGAGCAGGGCAATATGACCATTTCGGAGTATGTACAGAAATTTCAATCCTTGTCTCGCTTTGCTCCAGAGTTAGTGGCGACTGAGGAAAGGAGGTGTCGGCGGTTTGAAAAGGGTTTGCACAGCACTGTAAGGAGGATGGTAATGGTACAACGTAGGACTAAATTTTCTGAGGTTATAGAATGCGCAAGGAGTATCGAGATACCGAAAGAGGCGCAGCGAAATAGGGGAGTCTGGGAACCGAGGCAATCAAGTGTGGGTGTGAGGCGTCGGGGAGCTATGGGAGTTAGGGGAGGAAAAGGCCAAGGGAACCGTCTCAGGCACCACAGGGTAGTTCGTCGAACTTTAGGCCACCGCCATTTTCTTCGGGGACTCAGAGTGCTTTGTCTAGACCTTCGTCTGTGTGCTACAAATGCAATCAACCTGGACACGTGCGTGCTCAATGTCCACATCTTGAGAAGGCTTGCTATACTTGTGGGAAGATGGATCATCTCGCGAGGAATTGTCTTCAGAGTTCGGGAGTGCGTAGTGAGTCGGGATCCATGCAGCAGTCGGGAACGGGGCGCAGTGTGGGCCAACAATTTTGGGGTACTCAGAGGCAGCAACAGCCTCACTTTCGCCAGACAACATCGGTTCAGGGTTCTGGGGTTGATAAGGGAACAAGTTCTTCCGCGCCTGCTCAAGGTTCCGGACAGAGGGGAGGTTTTGTGCAGGGTCAGGGCACCCAGGGGCGTGTTTTCAACATCAACACCAATGCTTCACCTTCTGTTTCTCAAGCTCCAGAGACATCGGTTGTAAGGGGTACTTTTCTTCTCTTCAACTCTTTCGCTAGAGTACTCTGACTCTGGAGCATCGCATTCTTTTATTGCTACGTCTTTCGTGTGTGCATTGGAGTTGGACACCGAAAATCTTAATACGCCGTTGTTTGTCGAGACACCGTTAGGAGGAAAATCATCGTTGAGTCATATCTGTAAGGATTGTGAGCTAGTTATTTGCGACCATCGCTTCGTCTTTGATTTCATCGTGCTAGATATGTCGGGTTTCGACCTCATTATTGGGATGGATTGGTTATCTTCATTCCATGCTACGATTGACTGTTTCAAGCGTCGTGTTTGCGTATGTCCGCCTAGGGGTGTTTGTTTCGAGTTTCATGGGGAGCGTAGAGAACCGTTAGCACCGTATTTGTGTGGGTCCCGGGAAAGAGAGTCGGTTTATGCTATGTTGGCAAGTTTGACGTTAGACGAGGATTTGTCCACGCGTGGGGAGTTACCTCTAGTAGTTTGTGAATTTCCCGATGTGTTTCCGGAAGAGTTGCCCGGTTTGCCTCCCGAGAGAGAAGTCGAGTTCACGATAGACTTGCTTCCAGGCACCGCTCCTATATCGATTCCTCCTTATCGTTTTGCACCCGCCGAGCTTAGAGAGTTGAAAGTTCAGCTGCAGGAGTTAGAGAATTTGGGGTTTATTCGTCCTAGCACATCACCGTGGGGAGCGCCGGCATTGTTTGCTCAGAAGAAGGATGGTTCACTCCGTTTGTGTATCGACTATCGTCAGCTAAACCGAGTCACCATTAAGAACAAGTATCCCATGCCTAGAATTGACGATTTGTTTGATCAACTTCGAGGTGCGACTTGCTTTTCTAAAATCGACTTGAGGTCCGGTTATCATCAGTTGAGGGTTCGGAGAGAGGATATTCCTAAAACCGCATTTCGTACTCGTTACGGCCATTATGAGTTCGTGGTTATGCCTTTTGGATTGACGAATGCTCCAGCTACTTTCATGGACTTGATGAATCTTATCTTCCGTACTTATCTTGATCGGTTTGTCATCGTTTTTGTGGATGACATTCTTATTTATTCACCTACGGAGGAGGAACACCAACTCACCTTGCCATTGTCCTTGAACTCTTGAGAGAGCACCAACTGTATGCCAAACTTAGTAAGTGCGAGTTTTGGTTACCCAAGGTTAAATTCTTAGGTCACGTGGTTTCGAAAGGAGGTGTGTCTGTTGATTCGGGGAAGATTGAGTCCATTATGAATTGGCAACGACCGAAGAACGTGTTTGAGATTCGAAGCTTTTTGGGGTTGGCCGGGTACTACCGCCGTTTTGTTCTTGACTTTTCTCGTCTGGCGGCACCGATGACTAGACTAACTCGTAAGGGTACTCTTTTTGTTTGGAGTGATTCGTGTGAGACGGCATTTGAAGAATTGAAGAGGCGATTGACCACCGCACCGGTTTTGATTGTGCCCGAACGTGGAGTTGGCTACTCCGTGTATTGTGATGCGTCTAAGGAAGGGTTGGGGTGTGTATTGATGCAAGCGGGGCGAGTAGAAGCGTATGGATCGAGACAATTGAAAACTCACGAGCGAAACTATCCTACTCATGATTTAGAACTCGCGGCCGTCGTTTTTGGTTTGAAGAGTTGGCGTCACTACCTTTACGGTGAGAAATTTGAAGTCTTTTCCGACCATAAGAGCCTAAAGTATCTCTTCTCTCAAAAGGAACTTAACCTACGTCAACGTCGTTGGATGGAACACTTAGAAGATTATGATTTCGAATTGCATTATCATCCGGGAAAGGCGAACGTTGTTGCGGACGCATTGAGTAGAAAACCGATGTACTTAGCGAGCTTAGCCGTACGTGGGTGGAAGATGGTGAGCGATTTGGGGCATTATGCTTCGCACTTTGAGGAAGTTCAAGAAGGGGTTACGTTGTGCAATCTTACCGTTCAATCGACTTTATCGGCACGAGTAGTGGAGGCTCAACAAGAAGATGGGGAAGCGGAGGAACTTCGTACCAAGTTTCTTAGCGGGAATGCTCGAGATGGGTGGATGATTCACACTGACCGAAGCTTACGTTATCAAGGGAAGTTGTTCGTACCCATTTTGTGTCGGGAGGAAATTCTACGAGAGTTTCACCATTCACCGTTAGCCGTTCATCCGGGAGGAACGAAAATGTATCACGACTTGCGTAGGCAATTTTGGTGGCCGGGGATGAAGAGAGATGTGGTGATCTTTGTGTCCAAGTGTTTGACGTGTCAACAAGTGAATGCCGAACATCAACGACCCGCGGGAGAACTACAACCGTTACCGGTGGCCGAGTGGAAATGGAAAAATGTGACGATGGACTTTGTGACGGGTTTGCCGAGATCGCCGAGGGGCCATGATGCTATTTGGGTTATCGTGGATCGTTTTACCAAGACCGCCCACTTTCTACCTATTCACGTTACCGATTCTGTGGAAACGCTTAGCCGTTTGTACATTCGGGAGATCATTCGACTTCATGGGATTCCCGTATCTATCGTGTCCGACCGAGACCCGAGATTCACCGCACGTTTTTGGCAGAGTTTGCAGGCCGCTCTGGGCACAAATCTCTTATTTAGTACCGCTTATCACCCACAGACCGACGGTCAATCCGAGCGAACGATTCAGACTTTGGAGGATATGCTTCGGGCTTGCGTTATGGATTTCCGGGGTAATTGGGAAGACCACCTACCGTTAGTAGAGTTTGCGTACAACAATAGTTATCAATCGAGTATTGAGATGGCACCGTATGAAGCCATGTATGGGAGACCGTGTCGATCACCTGTGTGTTGGACCGAATTGGGAGAGGCTACGTTAGTGGGGCCGGATATGATTAAGGAAACCACCGAGAGTATGAGATCGATTCGTCAACGACTTTTAGAGGCTCAAGAGAGGACGACCGAACAAGTCAAGTTGATTCGCCGAAGGTTGCTAACCGCTCAAAGTCGACAAAAGAGTTATGCCGATCGTCGTCGTCGTCCATTATCGTTTGAAGTGGGAGATCATGTGTTTCTCAAAGTATCGCCATGTCGAGGCTTGTCGCGTTTTGGGAGGAAGGGAAAGCTTTCACCGCGTTATATCGGTCCATTTGACATTATCGAGAAAATCGGGGAGGTTGCGTACCGTTTGGCTTTACCGCCGAGATTATCGAATGTGCATGACGTGTTTCACATGTCTATGTTGAGAAAGTACGAACCGGATCCATCGCATGTGTTAGAGTGGTCCGAACTTGAGTTAGTAGCCGATGCATCCTACGGGGAAAAGCCGATACGAATCTTGGATACACGTGAGCAAGTGTTGAGGGGTAAGACGATACCGTTAGTACGAGTCTTATGGAGTAATCAAGGTAGTGAGGAGTCGACGTGGGAACGAGAGGACGAGGTTAGGGAGAAGTATCCGCACCTATTTCCGGAATGAATCGATGTGAGTATTTAAATTCGAAGTTTCATGTTATTTGACTCGTTGCATAATATTGATGGCTATACTTGTTGCATATCTATGTGGAGCATGTCTTAGTCGAACATGGTTATTTAAATTTCGAGGACGAAATTCCTTTAAGGAGGGTAGAATGTAGAGACCCGTAGACTTCTTTATTTAATTTAAATGTTTTATAATTGGATTATTGGAAAAGAATTAAAGTTGGGGGTTAAAGTGCAAGAATATGAAAAACCAAGGGTGTTAGTGTAATTGTGCATGTGTGTGCCGTGTATGTATACCAGGAGAAACTTTTTCTTTTTCCATTTTTTTCATCTCATCTCTCTCTCGGCTCTCTCTCGATCTCTCTCACTCACTCATCCAAACACTCACCAAATTATTCAAGACCCACAACAATCAACCTCAACCCCACCTTCTACTTGCGTATTCAAGCTCGTATTGCGTTGGGTAGAGCTCGGTTTGGCGTATTTTCGTTCGGTTTGGATTCCGAAAGTTAGGGCTTGCTCAACCTCTTTGATTTCGGCTTTGATACTCGAGGTAGGAAATTCTACCTCTCTTTATATGTTATTTGAGTATTCTTATGCCTCATTTGAGCTGGTATTTGTTGTTATCGGGATCGGATCAAAATCTGTTGCTGCTGTGGAATTGTCTATTTTTCTTGAATTTCTACCGGTAGGTCCGTCTTTTCTACCGGTAGAACGTTGTTGCGTTGCCAGAAATTCTGATTCCTACCGGTAGATTGTTTAAAATTTTCCTCGTGAAAAATGATGGCCTCTCTGATCTGCTTTTGTACCGGTAGGACTCGATCCCTACCGGTAGGAACACAAAATTCTAATTTCTACCGGTAGATTTCTAATCTCTACCGGTAGACCACCAGAAAAATTCCAAAATCTTCCTGCGTCATTTCACCTTTACTTTTCCAAGCCTTAAGACTTTTCAATGAGTTTGGATGATTATTTTATCATGTATGACAATGACTTGGACAATCATGCATAACATCATGATCAATGAGATATTCAACTTGGGTTTGTCCGAATTTGTTTGAGATTTCCTGAAATGATAAGCATGAGCTTTTAATTGCATGAAGTTGTATGAACGATACACTTGAGCACGAGGATGACGCGTGAACACTCAGGGCCCATCGACGGGTGGGTGCCTGGCAGGGGATATCAGGGTCCCATAAATAGCCTGGCAGGAGCTAATGCTCGTATTAAATATTCAAGGCCTAACCTACAAGGTGGGTGCTTGGCAGGGGATATCGGGGTCCCATGAATAGCCCGGCAGGAGCTTCGGCTCAGACACAAAGGACACGATATGTTGAGACACGAGTTGAACAAATATGATTTGTGGATTTGAAATAAAGATGGTTTGGGGATATTGGAACAATTGATCATGATAGCTATACTTCCTCCGTTGTTATTTGATCGTCCATCATTTGTTCTTTCTTTTGGCTCACTTGCATATAGAGTTTGCGTAGACTTTTCTACTGAGCTAGTGAAAGCTCAAGCCTATTATATTTTTCAGGTGCTAACCCGGGACAATAGCTTGCATGGCTGAAGTGCTTGGATTGTGGACACTTCTTTTGGGATCTAACATTGACAAGTTACTTAGGCATCTTTGTGAACTTCTTTTGGAGATGTATTTGTAACTTAAATTGTAATTCTTTTGACTTGAAATATTGTAAACCCTTAACTCTCTTTCAAAACTCGATACTTATGTTGATTTGGGGCCGTCGAGCCGACGTTGTAATATTTTGGAACCTTGTGGACTTGGAGGTATAAGTATGGGAATGAAATATAGTAATCTTTTGGGTATCGTACGGAATATTGTGAGGTTTTATTTGTGAAATCTTTTATAATTTATGTTGAAAATCGAGGACGTGACATTGACGATCGTGAACCAGATGAGACGATATAGGGAAAAGCTAGACAGTGTCCGAGTGATGGAGAAAATACTTTGTTCGCTAAGTACGAAGTTTGAAAATATTGTAGTTGTCGTTGAGGAATCCAAAGATCTCAACAATATGACGATTGATGAGTTGATGGCAACCTTAGAGATCCATGAGCAACGGATCAACAAGAGGACGTCTTGGACTTCCCCTGTCACGCCCTCGATTTTTAACGTAAATAATTAATCCATTTTAAATAAAAGCCTCTCGCATAACATAGATAATACCCAAAAGAGCCTTCCACCTTTTTACTTTACAAATCAAGTCCCCAAGATTAAATGAAGTCCAACTTGGCACACTGGCCCAAGATTAAATTTAAGTACAAATACGAACAAGTTATTGGATTACAATCGGTTTGGTCAAAGAAATTCATAAGTTTTTAGTTACAAAGCCATCTTTAACAAAAGGGGAACCATTACAAAAATGGTTAAGTAACTAATGAAGCCAACTTCTAAAAAGTATTCTTCTTCATCCAAGCACTTGATGTATGCGAGCTATTGACCGGAATTTGAACCTGAAAAGAAGGATTTTGTTGAGCTACACTAGCCCAGTAAGAAAATCTCTAACAACTCTATATGCTTATGGGAAGATGAGTGCGAAGGAAAAACATTTTAATAAAACCATAACAGCCTGACTAGAAGAGCTATACGTGACTCAATCTCAACTTTTATACAAAAGCTTACATAGCATTTTATCTCATACATATTAACTTTATTAACCACGCACATACACCTTTCAATTAGACCTTGATTTGCCATCATCAATATTGGCTCTTATTATTACCTTCTCATTTCAATGACTTAGAAACGTTCTGAATCCGTAACGATCATTTTCTCTTTCTTATTTCACTTCACTAACCCACGTTTCATCTAAGTATACACACTAAGTGTGAGAAGGAGGAGTGTAAAGCAAACTAAGACTCTTCGAACTAAACCTCACGACAACATCAAAGAATCCACAAGGCTACATGGTTCAATCTCTTAAGTCTCATGTTAATGCTTATCGTATCCTCCCTCGTGTCCCCTTCATCACGCTTTCTTATTAGTGCCGACTTACCAATATTCATACCAAACAAATTTCTCCGTAACTATCTATTTTAATCCCTCATCTTTACCCTTACTATCATACGTTCCACTTCAACATCAACCTAACATGAGTAACTTAAAATCACACGTATACACATCTTTCATCCAAACCGGCATCAAGACAACGAACCCAATGACCGAAAGTCTATGAAATACCAACTCAAGTTCAAAATTCATTATCCTTCATCGAATATTTATTTATGTCTCAATCCCACGTTATTGGTTAATAAACCATTTCCATATAAAACCATCCATTTTTTTTTTATAGCAAAGTGGTGTAGAGGTACACAAAACCAGTACAAGTCAAGCTCTGTGGATTCGAGCTTGAATACCGGAGTCCGTTGATTTGTGCCCAAATACCGGAATCCGTTGATTCGCTCAAGAACGCCAGAGGATTTTGTTTTTTTAAAAAAAATCCTTTTCTTTTCCTTCCTTTTTAATCAAGAAACTTCGATTGTTTTTTCTCGACATTAGCTAGTCACAATCACATGGGTCACCCCGGGTCTTTTCCCTCGAGCGTTAGGGTCATCCCGAGTCTTTTCCCATAATCAAAATCACTTGGGTCACCCCGGGTCTTTTCCCTCGAGCATTAGGGTCACCCCGAGTCTATTCCCTCCATCACATAACTTGGGTCACCTCAGGTCTTTTCCCTCAAGCGTAGGGTCACCCTGAGTCTATTCCCTCGATCACAATAACTTGGGTCACCTCAGGTCTTTTCCCTCGAGCGTAGGGTCACCCTGAGTCTATTCCCTCAATCACAATAACTTGGGTCACCTCAGGTCTTTTCCCTCGAGCGTAGGGTCACCCTGAGTCTATTCCCTCAATCACAACCAATCATTATTCTTACTAGTTTTCGTATCACAATAGGTTGACAAGCATATCTCATTTATCGTAGCACACTTGTCTAACAAATATCCCAACCGATGCATACACATCAAAGCAACCCAATATAAGTGAATCAACAATTTCGACATCATGGAACTCACACGCCCACATCTCCAATCTATTGGTTGTTCCACGAAGCATCAACTAGTCTTTCAATAGCTCAACGACATGCAAATAATTAGAAACACTTTCACCTTTCAATTTATTGTTCAATAGAAACGAATAATAGTTGTACCACACATTACCATTTCATAAACTGAGTGAGTCATCATCATTCAAGTACTCCCATTTAAATCCTAATACACAATCGCCCCTTGCACCACAAATTTCTCCTACGTGTCAACGAACATTCTCCCAATCATAGTGGCATACCACCAAAACCTTGTTAGACCATTCAAATACTTAAACGAACATAGGAGCATCCGTATCTCACTCAAGTGAATCTAAAGGAAAAAGGATGCCAAATGTATACCAAAGTATCCACCACAAAGACCTAGAAGTGTATTAAATCATTCGTGAGGTTCAAACATAACCTAACCCCCAAAGTTAACATGAAATCTTATAACAACCGATCTTATTTTGGCCATAACATTTTATTGGTTTAGGATTTGACTACGAGACCACCACCGTTAGAAAGTAGACCTTCCGTACATCAATTTCGATATAAAATTTGTCCAAAACCGAGTTCGGATGAAAAAGTTATGCCCGTTCGAAGTTTTTCCAAAAATGCTGATTTTTGAATGCCTACCGGTAGACATTGAATGTCTACCGGTAGAAGACCAAAATTTCACAAAAATGACAGATTTTTGAATACCTACCGGTAGACATTCAATGTCTACCGGTAGAAGACCAAAATTTCACAAAAGTGGCACTACTGGACAGCGTTTCTACCGGTAGATTTCAAACTCCTACCGGTAGGACTTGATTTTTCAGCGCACGAATTCTAGTTCCAGACAGATTTCTCCCAACAACAAATACGGACATTTAAACACTCTTAAACACATCAAACCAACTCATAAACACATAAAGGAGGAGAGAAATCCTTACCGAAAGGGTTTTGAGCAAAACCCTCAAATTCCAAACAAGCCCTAGCTCCGAAAACCTTGAATCAACCAAATACTCCTCTCCGAGCTAAACCCAACGAAAAGCAAGCTCAATATCGCGTGCGGAAGGTGAGATGGAGGTTGAATCTCATGGGTTTTGAGTGAGAAAGAGGATGGGGAGGGATATCGGAGAGAGAGAGCGAGGGAGCCAAGAGAGGGAGAGAGAGCCGTGAGAGTTGGAAAATGGGAATTATTTTCCCCTGGCACACACATATACACACATGCACCAAATTACACCAACACCCATATTTTCCCAACCTTTGCACACTTAACCTCCACATTCGCATTCACGTCATTTTCCACCCTTTTTCCTCAATTACAAACATTAAAATTTTATAAAGAAATTTACGGATCTCTACATCCCCGGAACAAGCTCTATAGACGAAATTGACGTTAATGAGAGACGAAGAAGAGCAAAGGGGGACGTTACATAGAGGAAGAGGACGTGGACAAGGATGAGGAGGTAGAGGCGACCAAGAGACGATGCAGCAAGGAAGAGGCAGAGGACCAGGGCAAGGACGAGGCAGGGGCTTTGATTTGAGCCAAGTAAAATGCTACAATTGCAATGACTACGGTCATTTGAGCAGGGACTGCACTGTAGATGTTTAGTGCTTTAATTGTTTTAAGTACGGTCATTACAGTTACAACTATACAAAGGAAGAATATGGAGGAGTTTACGAGCAAACGAATATTAAGGAGACAGGTGAAGCAATGTTACTTAAAACAGATGTAATCTTAGCCAAAGAAGAGGAGATATTCGATGCTGAAGGAATCAAGCTTAAGGGGGGATATTGAAATAGTAAGCATGATTCCCACATTTTAGGAACTGTTCTTTTGGAGGCTTGGTACTAATAAGCTTCAAAGCAAGTGGAAAGATTTAGTCATAGATCAGATGAAGACTTTTGCCATTACATATTTGATTTTGTGTAACGCCCTGACTTTTCGGAAGCAAAATAAAATACTTCTTTAAGAAAATTTGCTAAATAAATATAATTTTCCAAAATAAAGGTTTAACTATTACAATCTCAAGATAAATCTACTGATTTAAAATACATTAACTTCAGAGCTGACTCTAGGCTTGATACAGATTCCAAGCACACTCCATCTTCGTTCCTGATATTCTTTCCATGTCGAACTGCACCATCGTTGAATCCCCTCCATTGAATCCTGCGCCCTCTGGCAAATTGATCGTCGAAGCAATCGATTTACCAGGATATAGACGTATCTATCCGTGAGTGATAAATCATCCAGTAGAATAATCCAACCCAACTACCCCTCTTACTTTACAGCTAACAGGCAACAAGATAATAATGATACGAAAAAGCAAAGCAGAGATTTTTCACATAAACCAGTTTCTTACTATCCATTAATCTATCGTGAAATCTAAGATCTCATCCACGAGATCTTTCCTCCCCAACCGCTAGCCATGCCCTATCCCATGAGATCACTTTCTTTTGCTGTCGCGGATTGCACCCAAGTTATGTATCAGCGTGTATCCCTCTCATTACACCAAAAGAAAGCTTATCATGCATGCCCGAATCATAACTAGGGTTCGCCTATCTTATGCACCACTTCACAATCAACACTGGGCTTATTTTGCCAGTTTCAAATCATCACATTCATCACTGGGCTTACTTTGCCAGTTTCAAATCATCACTCAACACTGGGCTTACTCTGCCAGTTTCAAATCATCACATCTCACAATCACGCCTGCAGGCAAACTAAAAATAAAACTTTCCAATTCATCCATTACCTAGCATCATCTAGGTGAATTCTATTCGCATACCACCCCATGTCTCTAGGGTCCAATCTAGCATTTAAAACAAGTATCGGTGCAATATACAATTAATCAAAATAATAAATCACAACAACAAATAATGCAATCACATAACTTTTTATGAATGGGCCGTTGCCCTTGGTCTTATATGGCCACGATGTCAAAATTTAAAATAGAAACTTGAAAATAATTTGGGAAATATTTTTAGGTTCTTAATAACTATAAACTTCAATGACTTTAGGGCTTAACTGCAATAGGACAACCACTAATAATTAATATATGGGCCGAAACATTACATTCAAAAAGAGGAGGGAAAAAGTGTAATTGTTGTGTCAATCTTAAAACTTCCAGCGGGTGATGAACATGAACAGTTGCCAAAAACGCGAACAGTGTTCACGCCTATGAACAGTGAACAGTGAACATAGGGATGGCAACGGGGCGGATCGGATTCGGATATTGCAATATCCGAATCCGAACCTTCCACCCGCCCCCGAACTCCGAACGGATATTATTTTTGTCCTCCATCCCCGCTCCGAACGGGGAACGGATATCCGAATCCGAATTTGAAAAAAAAATAATTTGTAAGACATTGACTAATCCAACTAAGCCACTATCAGACAATCTGCCAATTAAGCCACAACTATTAGGCATTAACTTAGCCAATTAAGTTAAACCAACACCATTGCATCCAACAATACTAGAGTTCCATTATACTTCCGTAGTTCATCCAACAACACATTGTTGGGCTTCCATACTTCATAATTCCATAGTAGCAAATACAAAATACTAAAGTTCATAATTCCATACTTCATAATTACATAACTCCATACTTCATAATTACATAATTCCATACTTCATAATTACATAATTCTAAAGTTCTTGAACCTCCAAAAAAATGGATACACCATTGATTCATTGAACGCATATCACTCTCTAACAAGAAGCATCCATCCAAAGTCCAAACTCCAAAAAGTAACCATCCAAAGTCCAAACTCCAAAAAGTACCACCTGTCACATAAAATGCAAACATATCACTCTTTACAACTTATAATCAAGTGATATCAAAACAATCACAGAAATTAGGCAACATTTGCACCACAAACAACAACATTATTTTGAACAATATCATGAAGCCCTTTTAGTTTTCACAAAACATTGACCTTGCTTCCTTTTCTTTGGATGTGGGGATACACTCTCACTCAGAGAAGTCATATGCAGTGGCACCATCTCACCAAAATATCTGACAGGGGCAACAGTGGGCTCTAAAGCTTAATGTTTCTTCTCTTATTGGTTCAAACATTACAAAACTGAGATCATTCTACATTTTTAGTATTATCCTACCATTATTTTGAACAGAGAATAAAGTATTTGGACAGAAAAAAGAAAGCCAAATTCAGAAAAAGCAATCCGTGAGCTTTTAGCATGCTGCACTATATAAAACTTTTCACAGTACAAATGAAACAACTTACCCATAAGTTCATAACTTGATCAATCATCAACAGTTGTCACATCGGACGTACATTCATCAACATCCGCATCCTCATCATTGATAGTTGGAACCTCTACTTGAAGAAAAAATAATACTTAATTAAGAACAATATTGTTATAGCATATTAGCAAAGACAAAAAAATATAGTATGACAAAGAAGAGAAGATTATTAAAATTACCTTCATTCTCCAAAGCCGCCAACCAACTTTGAGTACACATTAAGGCTTCCAAAGTCTTCGGGTGAAGTCTATTTCGACTTGGATTCACCACCCTACCACTAGTGCTAAAAGAAGACTCCGATGCAACAGTAGACACAGGCACGGCCAACACATCCCTAGCTATGGCTTGCAAAACAGGGTACTTTAAACCATTAGACTTCCACCATGCCAATATATCAAAATCATCACACATTGGTAATTGCTCCTCCTCCAAATAACGATCTAATTCTGACTTTACATGCACAGTTTTAGTTCTCTTTTGTTGATCAAGATAATCGGAGAGAGAAGTCCTATCCCTCAAATAGGTAGAGGGCGGCGCCTTGCTTGAAGATTCACTATGTTCCTTGCTTGAAGATTTACCTTGGTACAATGTAAGCAAGTCATAACACCTTCTTTGAATGTCCTCCGCCATCCCAACACCATGCTCTCCATAAATTCTTTTATAGTAGTACTCAATCAAGGACATCTTGAACCTTTGGTCCAACACGACTGCGACTGCCAAAAATCCATGCATATTATCCCAATACTTGTCATATTTCTCAAGCATATTTAAGGCCATTTCCTCCACTACATCAATCACACAACAAACCCACTCTGACAATCTAACTTTAATATCACACACATCTGGAAAAAATAAATTGGAAGTAGGATAGGTAGTCCCACTAAATAACAAAGTGACCTTGTAGAATATTTCCAATCTCTCACATATATCTTCAGCCAAGTTCCAATCATCATCATTTGGGCAACTTTTATATTGGGGATCCTTGAGTTTTAACCGACCAAAAGCATTCCTATATTTTATGGCAGTTTGAAGCATCAAAAATGTGGAATTCCACCTTGTAGGACAATCAAGAGACAAATGTTTACCATAAGTAATTCCCAATTGGCGAGCCGCACCTTCAAATGTCTCCTCTCTCTTTTGAGTTGCTGTCCAATAAGCAACACTATCCCTAACCTTCACATTGGAAGACTTAATGACATCCAAACCATCTTTCACAATCAAGTTAAGAATGTGGGCAGCACATCGCACATGAAATAAACTCTTACACCTTATATGATCACCTCCAAGTTTTTCTAACAACAAATCAATCATTGCATCATTGGTAGTACAATTATCAACAGTCAAAGTGGACAATTTTCTATCAATATTCCACTCCAAAAAGGTATCCATCAACACTTGACACAATGCTTCCGTCGTGTGTGGACATGGCACATACACAAACCTAAATAAAATAGTTACTATTAAGTATGAATGTACAATAACAATAACAACACTCAACTTGCATAAAATTAAAATTACCTTAGAATGCGGCTTTGTAACTTCCAAGAATCATCGATGATGTGCGCCGTGATAACCATGAACCCTCTTTTCTTACTGATTGATGTCCACATATCCGTAGTCAAGGAAACTCTACTTTTGTTTCTTTCAATAAGCCTCATTGTCTTCACCTTCTCAACATCATATATCTTAAAAATGTCCCTCTTCATAGTGTTCCGAGAAATCACATGAAACGCAGGTTGTAAAGCATGGCAAAATCTCCTAAACCCAGCATGTTCCACCATGCTTAGAGGGTACTCATGCATTATTATCATGTAAGCTAGTTGTTTCCTAGCAACTTCTGGATCATAGCTATATGATTGCATGTTGGCCTTTTGCCCTCCCCCATCAAAAGACTAGGTGTTATAAACTTTTGTTTGCTATCAATCGCTTTTTTCATGAAACAAGAACTAGTATGATCTTTCAAATGTGTCGTTCCACTCTTACCATCCCCAACAAACTTTCTTTTACAATACAAGCACCTTGCTTTTTCTACACCATTGTCCTTAGTTCTTATTTTCTGAAAATGCTCCCAAACTGTACTCCTACATTTAGCTTTTGACAATATTTTATCACCATCAGAAGTATACCCAAGGTCTTCTGGTTCATTTGTAGGGAGATTTGACTCAGTTTCTGCTTGTGAACTGTCAGGTGTTGGTAATTGTGCCTCATTTGATTCAATTTCAGTTGACGTAGAGTTACTTTCCCAAATAGGCACACTACATATTAAAAAACATAAAAGATTTTATAAACATAAGATCACAAGAGCTCACACACACTCACAATAAAAAAGATGATGCACTTAATTTAGGACAAATGACTAAAAAATGGGCAGAATTTTCATTTTGTTCAGGGTATTCTAGATGCATCAGTTCTTTGTCTCCTACATATTCCAATAGCCCTATAGGTGGCCCCTAAAAAGAGATCAACTGCTTCATGCAATTGTTAACAACATTTTATGGAGGATTATCCAACAAAATCATATCCATCACCAACTCAAATTCCATAAAGAAACACACCTGAAAATGCTAATAATAATAGCAAATACAATGAAGATAAATGCATGATCCATTAAAAATGATGTTTTGATGAATGATACTCGAACATGAAAAACAAATCAAGATGTGTGGTTTCCCTACCAATTTGTCTACATCCACATGGGAAATGAGAGTGCTTATCAGTTATCAAGATCACTGATTCACTTTGAAGTGAAAACTACTAGCATTTTAGGAACACAGGTGTCCTCTGCTATCATCCAGTTTAAAATAAAAGTACAATCAAAACATCAAAATCCCTTAATCCGTATTTTACATTGTGATAACTTTAAAGTAGACTTCTAACGACTTCTATATTAGCCAACAGATGCTTAGCACTCGAAGCACAACCCCCAGAAATGCAGAAAATATTGAGAGACAATTTAAGGATGAACTGCACAAGAACGTAAGTGTTGTTAACATGAACACATATCAGCAGTTGATTTTTAAAGAAACAATCCTTTTAGAATCACCTCGCTTTTTTATAACTTCAAGTGTGAAATATATTGACTTAGCAGGCTTGATACGTCAAAAAACCAAATAGATCAACGAACCAGTTACCTGTTTCTTGACCATTCGGTTTACCTTGACGAGCGTACGGTTGGTCCGGTTGGAGTCGGAGATCTCTAGCGAGGAGGAGGCATCGCCATTAAGAAATAACCCTAACAGATCGAGAGAGAGAGAGAGAGAGAGAGAGAGAGATTAGTAGATTACAGAATGCAAATAGATCGAGAGAGAAAAAAGAGAGAGAACGAGAGAGAGAAAGATTTTACCCTGGTCGAGGTCGACTGTCGACACTCGACAGAGAGAACACGAGAGAGAGAGAGAGAGAGAGAGAGAGAGAGAGAGTTTACCCTCGTCGACACTCGACGTCGACTGGGGAGGGAGATCATTGGGGTGGACGATGGATCGTGGGATTCGTGGGAAGTCGGCAGACAGCAGTAGATCTGGGGGCGTGGTGAATGGGTGTGTTTAATTTAACCCTAACAGGTAACTGGTAATAAGAGGTATTTATACTCGGGCATTCGGGGCGGATCGGAGCGGATCGGATACGGATCGGGGATCGGATTCGGGGCGGATCGGATCGGAGGCAAACTTATATCCGAATCCGATCCAAACTCCGAATTTTTTTTTTAAAAAAAATCCGAATCCGATCCGAACTCCGAAAAAATCCCCGAATATCCAATCCGTTCGGAGCGGATAACAGATCGGATTCGGACGGATCGGCCGAGATGGCCATCCCTAAGCGAACAGCGAACAGTGATTTTCGGAATACAGGGGAAAACAACCGGTTTGATTACGCAACTTCGGGATCGATTTTTCTCATTCTGGAACTTAATAATCTACACATAATCACTCAATATACTTAGGAGAAGGTAGAAAATGGATTATTTTACCTCGGTTTCGACCGGAAAATCGGGTAATGGTTCGGACGATTTCGGAGAAATTGGGGAAGACGACGGAGCACTGGGACGCCGGGCTAACTTCGGGTGATTGGGACTGGGCTCTGTGAAGCTCGGGGACGTGCTACAATATGGGGCGGCTTGATTGGTGATTGGCTATGGTGGAACCGAAACCCACCTAAGTTTCTCTTCTCTAATCCTCCATTAATGGAGTGAGCCCTTTTTCTTTTTCTTTTTCTTTTTCTTTTTCTGATTCATTCGTAACTGAGATGGGGGTGGTATTTGTAAGGGAATTTCGATGAGGGTGATAAGATTGTATTAAAAAAGGTTTCTATCTCTTGGGTTTTGAGATGGACGAGATGAGGACGAAAATACGATAGGGAGGAAATAGAGATTGAGTAGGAGTAGGAGAGTGAGAGATGGAAGGAGTTAATGTTGTGGGGAGAGAGAAAGATCTATACACGGCTGGGAAAAAAAAAATTGGTTTGGAAAAATTCTATGGTGTATGTGGCACATATGGAACCTATACTAAAAAGAAATCTTTATAACTAATTTACTAAAAATAATCTTACCAGAATAAAATTTGCAAATCTAATAAAAAAAATTTGGGTCGAAAATCCGGATCGTTACAACCTATCCCCCTTAAAATAATTTCGTCCTCAAAATTAAGATGTACTCTCTGGTGAATGCAATTGTTAGTAGTTGGCGCGAATCGTGTCTTCTCGTTCCCCAGTTGATTCCTCCAATCTTCGGTGTCTCCACAAGACTTTGACTAATTTGATTGTTCATCCTCGGGTAACTTTTTCTCCATGATCCTGAATTTTTCACCAGTTGTTCTTCAAAGATTGTATCCACGTCCAGAGCGACTTTCTCCCATTTGAACACATGGGTAGGGATGGCCACATATTTCCGTAGCATGGAGACGTGAAAAATGTTGTGAACTTTGGCGATCTACGGCGGTAAAGCTAGGTGATAGGCTACTTCGCCAATTTGCTCCAAGATCTCGAACGTACCAATGTGGCGAGGTGATAACTTTCCTTTCTTGACAAATCGGGTGATCCCATGACGCGGTTTGAACAAAAAGTACGTTGAAAATCTACGGTCTCATCCTCTTGTCGGCGTAGTTCTTTTATTGACTTCAAGCGATCGGGAGTCGTCAACGTATCTCCTTCCTTGGTCAGTTCTTGAAAGTTTGGTTTCTATCTCTTAGAAGGTGGGTACTCTTCTCTCAAAGAAACAAGAGGATTACAAGAATTTTTAAGAGATTCAAACATGAGTCAAATGTTCAAAGCACCAAAAAGAAAGTACGAACAAATCCTCTTCTGCGAGTCGAAGTACTAGTAGTTGGAACACGAGGACAACGAGAATCAAGTTAACCGAAGTCATACTCAATGATGATTTGGAAGTGGAGGATTTCATCATTGGAATAGTGCTGATAAGAAGATTTAACATGTGGGTGAAACAAGCAAATATTTGATCTACCAAACATGCAATGTAATAATTTAACAAGGGTTCTCATCAGAAATATCGATCTATCGATAGGTTTAAAAGGATTACAAGGTCCAATCGATGAAACCGAACTAGATATTTATTTTGCATCACATTGGCCAAATGCATTTCAAAACAAGCATCTAACTCTAGTTATCATCGAAAATATTGGGCACAAATGAAAAATAAGCAATGGCTTACGAGTCCATTCTTAAAATAGAACAAGAACTTGATAGGATGATTATTGAATTTTATTAGCTCAAGACAAGATATATAGCTTAAAGAAAGCGAAACATAACAACAATCTGTGCCCTCAAGAACTAAACAACTCCAACATTAAAAATTTGAACGACGTTTACGGAATTATAGTTTTGGACACAAGTCTTGTTGTGATATCAAAAGAATCAAATGTTGTAGGTACCTAATAGCGCACTAGTCAGAATAAATGAGGATTGCTCCAAACTGCAGTATTCAATGGATCAGAAAGGTTAGACTCATAATTGAGTAAACTGTTGACTTCAAATCAAATCAAGTCAAATCAAGAAAGGTTGGAACAAAATGATCCGTAGAAATACCCAACTCACAAAAGAGAAAGTTACAAAAGTCAGGTGCTTGGAATAGACAAGGAGTTCAACGATTTGAGTTTTAGTTGAAGTTGTAACTCTAACTATGAAGAGTCACAGTGACAAAGGTGATTTTAAGAAGAGTCATGAGAGACGCAAAAACAGCGGAAGGTTAGAATACAATCAATCGAATGAAAAGGAGGATTAAGATGAATGATCGTCAGTAGCTCTCCTATCCCCCTAAAAGAAAAACATATAACCTCCTTCAAAGAGAATGGTCACCGCTTTCCCAATTATTCACGACCTTGAACTCTTCTCGATCTGTTTGAACTACGATGGTGTTATCGTCGGATGTAGCTTGCATGGTATCTAGTTGGTTGACGATTGCGAATCTCTGACAGCATCATGCTTTTATTCGTCGATCTACTATGTTGAGGAGTCTACGACGCGTGAGGTTGGGGTGTTGAAATAGTCGAGGTGGCAATCGCTTGTAGAAGTTGCATAACCTCCATGTTACTCGGTTTCTCATTGGGCTTCGTGTTGCGTTGACCTCGAGATTGACGTTAGCATGTTGATGACGTGGGCGTTTGACGTTGGCATTAGCGTTCATGCAAAGTTAGGGTTAAAACTCCTTCTACTATGATCTATCTATCTTTTAGGGACGAGTGGCGTTTGGAGCTTGAGGTGGGAGTTCAGGCGTAATCATGGCAATAATCGCTCGTATGAGTTGCATAACTTTGTTGATACCCGTATTGCGTTGAGGTTTGAGTTGACATTGATCTCGAGATTCACGGAATCATTGTTATCGACGTCGGTAGCGTGGTCGTTGGCATTAGGGCTACGCGTATTGTCCTTGCTAATGAGGTTGACAAAATGATCGTAAAAAGTGACGTCGTTGACCTTTGGTACTAATCTTGTAACGACTACTCCACAAAGTTAGGTTCGGGGTCTTGAGGGTTTCTGAATACCTGGTTCTCGAAATGGAATGCGTGCAACAACGATCTCCTACTGGTCCTACCCTATTTGACCTATTTTAGATTGTTATCTACCTAGAGAAGGGAAGTTCATCCTCGACAGGTCTTCTATTTACTGAGTAGCCTCCTTAGACAACACATTTTCCTTTATTGTCGAGGTTTGTCTCTTTGTCTTCTTCGTACTGGGATTCTTCGTCTCATTTGATCACATTTGATCAGTCAACCAATTATAAAAGGAATGGCTCTTCCGTCGCTTCCTTCTGATCGGAGTCACGTTGATTTTGTATCTCCTCGGAGTCTGACTCGCAATAGGTAAATAAATATTTATATGATATACTTAGGTAGGATATCTCGTGGTTTAGAGAAGTAATAGATACCGTAAACGTTTAGCTATTCGGATTTACGCTATCAGGATGTGGTCTACCCAATCTACCCAAGGCCGAGTGTGGAACCTATGCTCTGATACCATTTGTAACGCCCCGACTTTTCGGAAGCAAAATAAAATACTTCTTTAAGAAAATTTGCTAAATAAATATAATTTTCCAAAATAAAGGTTTAACTATTACAATCTCAAGATAAATCTATTGATTTAAAATACATTAACTTCAGAGCTGACTCTAGGCTTGATACAAATTCCAAGCACACTTCATCTTCGTTCCTGATATTCTTTCCATGTCGAACTGCACCATCGTTGAATCCCCTCCATTGAATCCTGCGCTCTCTGGCAAATTGATCGCCGAAGCAATCGATTTACTAGGATACAGACGTATCCGTGAGTGATAAATCACCCAGTAGAATAATCCAACCCAACTACCCCTCTTACTTTACAGCTAGCAGGCAACAAGATAATAATGATACGAAGAAGCAAAGCAGAGATTTTTCACATAAACCAGTTTCTTATTATCCATTAATCTATCGTGAAATCTAAGATCTCATCCACGAGATCTTTCCTCCCCAACCGCTAGCAATGCCCTATCCCATGAGATCACTTTCTTTTGCTGTCGCGGATTGCACCCAAGTTATGTACCAGTGTGTATCCCTCTCATTACAACAAAAGAAAGCTTATCATGCATGCCCGAATATAACTAGGGTTCGCCTATCTTATGCACCACTTCACAATCAACACTGGGCTTATTTTGCCAGTTTCAAATCATCACATTCATCACTAGGCTTACTTTGCCAGTTTCAAATCATCACTCAACACTGGGCTTACTCTGCCAGTTTCAAATCATCACATCTCACAATCACGCCTGCAGGCAATCTAAAAATAAAACTTTCCAATTCATCAATTACCTAGCATCATCTAGGTGAATTCTATTCGCATACCACCCCATGTCTCTAGGGTCCAATCTAGCATTTAAAACAAGTATCGGTGCAATATACAATTAATCAAAATAATAAATCACAACAACAACAAATAATGCAATCACATAACTTTTTATGAATGGGCCGTTGCCCTTGGTCTTATATGGCCACGATGTCAAAATTTAAAATAGAAACTTGAAAATAATTTGGGAAATATTTTTAGGTTCTTAATAACTATAAACTTCAATGACTTTAGGGCTTAACTGCAATAGGACAACCACTAATAATTAATATCTGGGCCGAAACATTACATTCAAAAAGAGGAGGGAAAAAGTGTAATTGTTGTGCCAACCTTAAAACTTCCAGCGGGTGATGAACAGTTGCCAAAAACGCGAACAGTGTTCACGCATATGAACAATGAACAGTGAACAGTGAACAGTGAACAGCGAACAGCGAACAGTGATTTTCGGAATACAGGGGAAAACGACCGGTTTGATTACGCAACTTCGGGATCGATTTCTCTCATTCTGGAACTTAATAATCTACACATAATCACTCAATATACTTAGGAGAAGGTAGAAAATGGATTATTTTACCTCGGTTTCGACCGGAAAATCAGGTAATGGTTCGGACGATTTCGGAGAAATTGGGGAAGACGACGGAGCACTGGGACGCCGGGCTAACTTCGGGTGATTGGGACTGGGCTCTGTGAAGCTCGGGGACGTGCTACAATATGGGGCGGCTTGATTGGCGATTGGCTATGGTGGAACCGAAACCCACCTAAGTTTCTCTTCTCTAATCCTCCATTAAGGGAGTGAGCCCTTTTTCTTTTTCTTTTTTTCTGATTCATTCGTAACTGAGATGGGGGTGGTATTTATAAGGGAATTTCGATAAGGGTGATAAGATTGTATTCAAAAAGGTTTCTATGTCTTGGGTTTTGAGATGGACGAGATGAGGACGAAAATACGATAGGGAGGAAGTAGAGATTGAGTAGGAGTAGGAGAGTGAGAGATGGAAGGAGTTAATGTTGTGGGGAGAGAGAAAGATCTATATACGGCTGGGAAAAAAAATTGGTTTGGAAAAATTCAATGGTGTATGTGGCACATATGGAACCTATACTAAAAAGAAATCTTTATAACTAATTTACTAAAAATAATCTTACCGGAATAAAATTTGCAAATCGAATAAAAAAAAATTTGGGTCGAAAATCCGGATCGTTACATTTTGTGAGTGTTTCAATAAATGTAAGCTTATCAATTAAGTGTGTAGCTTTGCCTATAAATAGGCTTGTAATTCATATTGTAAAAATATGAGAGTTGAGTGAGAGAAAGAGAGAGAGACGTGAGTGAGAGCTTTGTAATTGTTTATGTGCTTTATCAATAAAAAGTAGGGAGAATTTTTGATAGGTCCAATATAGCATATTTCTAACCCATCTAGTCCACCTCTAAAGTTTCTAACACCTCTAGTCCACTAATAATTCCAATGACAAAAATACCCTAAATAAAAGAAATAAGGGCCTTATTTTGCTAATACAAAAAAAAGTATTTTTTCATTTTTTTCAATTTTATTGCAACCACATAACCACCACCACCAAAACAACAATGACCACCACCATGTGGCCGCCACAACCACCACTCCGCCACCACCACCACCACCATTCCACCACCAACACTGCCACCAACACCGCCACCACCTCCACCACCACGACACCCCCACCACCACCTCCACCACGACACCGCCGCCGCTGACACCGCCACCACCACCACAATGCTGCCACTTCCACCCACCACCTCCACCACCACGCCGCCGCCACCACCACCACAATGCTGCCGCCACCACAATTACCACCACCACCAAGCCGCCGCCACAACCACCACCACCACGACGCCACCACCATCACTCCACCACCACCATAATGACCACCACGTCGCCACCACAACAACCACCACCACCATGCCGCCACCGTAACCACCACCACCACTCCACCACCAACACCTCCACCACCACCACCCCCCCACCACCACACCACCGCCGCCGCCACCACCACAACCACTATGCCGCCACCTCCACCCACCACCATGCCGCCGCCGCCACCGCCACCACCAAGCCGCCACCACAACCACCACCACCACCACCACGCCACCGCCATCACTCCACCACCACCACCACCACCACCACCACGCCCCCACCACCACCTCCACCACCACACCACCGCCGCCACCTCCATACACCACCACCACCACGCCGCCGCTGCCACCTCCACCACAATTATCACCACCACCAAGCCGCCACCACAACAACCACCGCCATCACTCCACCACTACCACCACCACCATAATGACCACCACGCCGCCACCACAACAACCACCACCACCACTCTACCACGCCCCCACCTCCACCCACCACCACGCCGCCGCCGCCGCCACCACCACCATCACCACCACCAAAACGCCGCCACATCCACCACAATTACCACCACCATCAAGCCGCCACCACCACCACGCTCCCGCCATCACTCCACCACCACCACCACCATAATGACCACCACGCCGCCAACACAACCGCCATCACCACCACAACGCCGCCACCACATCCACAATGACCACTACCACAACAACCACCACCACCGTCACCATCACCATCACCACCACGCCGCCACCACCACCACCGCTCCACCACCACCACCGCCACTACCACGCCGCCGCCATCACTCCACCACCACCACTTTTGTAAACTTTGCAATCTAAAAGAGCAAATTTGCAGTCTAAATTCTCATTGGCGTTAGTGTACAACTAATAATTTGCAGTCTAAATTATGTGTAGACAACAAATTTGTACTTTTAGACTGCAAAGTTTACAAAAGTGCCTCTATTTGCGGTCTAAATTTTCTATGTCGTTGATGTTCATTTAACAAATTTTGCAGTCTAAATTCTCATTGGCGTTAGTGTTTATTTAATAATTTGCAATCTAAATTTTTGTGTAGAATGTAAATTTGAACTTTTAGACTGCAAAGTTTACAAAAGTGCCTTTATTTGCAGTTTTAAAGTGCAAATTTACAGTCTAAATTCTCATTGGCGTTAGTGTTCATTTACTAATTTGCTATCTAAATTTATGTGTAGACTGCAAATTTGTACTTTTAAACTGCAAAATTGACAAAAATGCCTTTATTTGCATCTAAAAGTGCAAATTTACAGTCTAAATTTTCTCTAGCGTTAGTGTTCATTTAATAAATTTGCAGTCAAAATTCTCATTGATGTTAGAGTTCATTTAATAATTTGTAGTCTAAATTTGTGTGTAGACTGCAAATTAGAACTTTTAGACAGCAAAGTTTACAAAAGTGCCTTTATTTGCAGTCTAAAAGTGCAAATTTGCAGTCTAAATTTTCTCTAGTGTTGGTGTTCATTTAACAACTTTACAGTCTAAATTCTAACTTGCGTTAATGTTTATTTAATAATTTCTAGTTTAAATTTGTGTATAGACTGCAAATTTATAATTTTAGACTGCAAAGTTTACAAAACTGTCTTTATTGCAATATAAAAGTTCAAATATACCGTCTAAATTTTATCTGGCGTTGGTGTTCATTTAACAAATTTGCAGTCTAAATTCTCATTGGTGTTTGTGTCTTTCTAATAATTTGCAGTCTAAATTTGTGTTTAAACTGCAAATTTGAACGTTTGGACTTAAAATTTACAAAAGTGCTTTATTTGCAGTCTAAAAGTGCAAATTTGCCGTTTAAATTTTTTTTTGTGTTGGTGTTCATTTAACAAATTTACAGTCTAAATTCTCATTGGTGTTAATATTCATTTTATAATTTCTAGTCTAAAGTTGTGTGTAGACTGTAAATTTACACTTTCAGACTGTAAAGTTTACAAAAGTGCCTTTATTTGCAGTATAAAAGTGTAAATTTGTAGTCTAAATTTTCTCTGACGTTGGTGTTCAATTAACAAATTTGGAGTCTAAATTCTCATTGTCGTTAGTGTTCATTTATTAATTTGCAGTCTAAATTTATGTGTAGACTGCAAATTTTAACTTTTTTATTGCAAAGTTTACAATTGTGCATTTATTTGCCGTTTAAAAGTGCTAATTTACAGTCTAAATTTTCTCTGGTGTTGTTGTTCATTTATCAAATTTACAGTCTAAATTCTCATTGGCGTTAATGTTCATTTAATAATTTATAGTCTAAATTTGTGTGTAGACTGCAAAATTTACAAAAGTGTCTTTATTTGTAGTCTAAAAGTGTAAATTTGCAGTCTAAATTCTCATTAGCGTTAGTGTTCATTTAATAATTTGCAGTCTAAATTTGTGTATAGATTACAAATTTGAACTTTTAGACTGTAAAATTTACAAAAGTGTCTTTATTTGCAGTATAAATTTTTCTGGTGTTGGTGTTCAGTTAATAAATTTACAGTCTAAATTCTCATTGGCGTTAATATTCATTTTATAATTTCTAGTCTAAATTTGTGTGTAGACTGCAAATTTACACTTTTAGACTGTAAAGTTTACAAAAGTGTCTTTATTTACAGTCTAAATGTGTATATTTGCAGTCTAAATTTTCTCTGGCATTGGTGTTTATTTAACAAATTTGCAGTCTAAATTCTCATTGGCGTTAGTGTTCATTTACTAATTTGCAATCTAAATTTTTGTGTAGACTGCAAATTTGAAATTTTAGACTGTAAAGTTTACAAAAGTGTTTTTATTTGCAAACTAAATTTTTTTTGGTGTTGGTGTTCCTTTAACAAATTTATAGTCTAAATTCTCATTGTATTTGTGTTCATTTAATAATTCACAGTCTAAATTTTTTTGTAGACTGCAAATTTACACTTTTAGACTGCAACGTTTACAAAAGTGCCTTTATTTGCAGTCTAAAAGTTCAAATTTGGAGTCTAAATTTTTTCTGGCGTTGGTGTTCATTTAACCAAAATTGCAATCTAAAAGTGCAAATTTGCAGTCTAAATTCTCGTTGGCGTTAGTATTTATATAATAATTTGCTACCTAAATTTGTGTTTAGACTGCAAATTTTAACTTTTAGATTGTAAAGTTTACAAAAGTGCCTTTATTTGCAGTCTAAATTTTCTCTGGTGTTGGTGTTCATTTAACAAATTTACAGTCTAAATTCTTATTGGCGTTAGTGTTTATTTAATAATTTGCAGTCTAAATTTGTGTGTAGACTCAAATTTGGATTTTTAGACTGCAAAGTTTACAAAAGTGCCTGTATTTGCAGTCTAAAAGTTTAAATTTGTAGTCTAAATTTTTTCTGGGGTTTGTGTTCATTTAACAAATTTGCAATCTAAATTTTTCCTGGCATTGGCGTTCATATAACAAATTTGTAGTCTAAATTTTTCTCAGCGTTGATGTTCAATTCGTTCAATAATTCGAAATCTAAAACCTAAATGGGACTAAATAGTAATTACTGAATAAAATTGAAAGGTAACCACCTAACTTGTTATCATTTACTTGAACATGCATCAAACAACTCATAACATGTCACCATCTACATCGCAATTTAAATCAAAATAGGACGAAATAGTAATTTTTTATTTAAGAAAAGATCACCATCTACATTGCAATTTAAAAATAGGTCCAAACTCCATTAAAACGTAGATTAAGTTTCGGGTTGCCGGGAAACTAGCTCAATACGCGAATTAAGGCTCGGGTAAGAGTATGTGGGGGCCGTAGATCACTGTGGCGCTTCCGAAATCTCAAGGCGGTGTCCGGCGGGACTACGCGGTGGTGGGTCGGAGCCGCGTGGAGCTCGGCTGTGATGATGGTGAATACGGCAGTGGTGATCCGGAGGTGCTCAGTGGTGCTCGACAGTGTTGATGAGGTCCGGTGGTGGTGGTGAGTTACGTGGTGAGTTACGGTTATGGGCTCGGTGATCGGTGGTGCAAGGTGGTGGTGAGAGGTGATGAACTCCATAGCTCCTAGAAGGGAACTTCTCTCTCTCTCTCTCTCTCTCCACGGACTTCGTACCTCCTCCTCCCCTACCGACAACTGCAACTTTCCGGCAACAACTCTACAGAGAGAAGGAAAATCACTGTCGTAGATCGTCGGAGTTGGTGCCGGTCACCAGACCTTTGTCTCTACTTCATCGATCACGCGCCGGAGGTAGCGCTGAAAAATCACCAGCGGCCGGAGTAGTCGGAGGAGGAGTCGGTCTTATTGTCGGACATGGTGGTAGTAAGGAAAAATAGGATTTAAAACATAAAAGGGCTTTTTTGTCTTGCCAAAGATAGAAGATGGACCTTAGACCTTACAAACTATCATAAGTGGACACGACACTTTACTGAAAAAACAGGTGGATTGGGCATTGGTCAAACACATGTAATGGACCTTACACCAATTCTTTATAAAAAGTATGCTTACTATTGTGTGTGAGAAATCTCCTCCTCCCATCAGTGATACCTATCGCTTCCGCTTTCCAACAGTAACAAACTTTATTTCCTAATTCTTTATCGGAAAAAAAATTAAAAATTGATTTCCGCATTTGGAAATATGTCAAATACCTATTTATGATCCTACCTTATAAGAGCATCTCCATTCTCATGTTATGATTTCCAAATTATGTTTTCATCCTGAAATTTAAATAATACCCATTTAGCCCTTAATAATTTTTTACATTTTAATAGAGCCGCTGCGCGGACCAAATTAAATAAGGGATATTGACTTTGTCATGTTTGGACAAAGTCAGTATCCCTTATTTAAGTTGGTCTACGCAGTGGCAATCATGACAAAATCATCTGGAATCATGACAAAATCATCTGGGATGCAAAACTAACATAAATAGTTAGTTTAAAGTCCTAAAATTCTTTACTATATAGATAAAGAAATTCAGGATATAAAACTAACTTAAAAGGTCCTAAAATTCTTTACTATATAGGTGAAGAAATTCATGATGTAAAACTAACATAAAAAGTTAGTTTAAGATACTAAAATTCTTTACTATATAGGTAAAGAAATTCGGGATGTATTTTACATCCCAGATGATTTTGTCATGATTCCAGATGACTTTGCGATAATTCTTGTATTTTTCGTGATTTTGTCATAATTTCTGTATTTGTCATGATTAAGGGCGTTTTAGGTATTATTTAAAATTCAAGATGTCGACTTAAGTATTCAAACCTAGTAGGATTGGCACCTAAATAAGTCTACGAAACAGGATAGCTATTTAATTTTTACTCCTAAAGAAAGCCAAAAATCAGAGTATAAGAGATCCGAATATGTCATCATGATGCTGGTAAGTAGGAAAATTTACATCAACTTACAATTGAGAGGTTGTTTCTTTATAGAAAGTTGACTTAAACTTTAAATTAATTTTGCTCCTCTTAAGGGAAAATCCCGACTCGCACTACAAGAAAAATGAAAATTGGTGACGAAAAAGTGGTGACGAAATTTAATTTCGTCACTAAATGAGTATATTTGGCGACGAAAAAATAAATTCATCACTGTTTTGATAACTTTCGTGACGAAATAATTTCGTCACCAATTATGCTTGTGTAGCAACGAAAAAAATATTTTCGTCACCAAAGGTACCTATTTGGCGACGAAATACATTTTTCGTCGTCGAAAGCTTAAAAAAGGTGATGAAATTATTTTTCGTCGCCAAAAATAATCATTTGGTGACAAAAATATATTTCGTCGCCAAATAAGACCAATTTAGTGACGAAATATTTCTTTCGTCACCAAATACTTAACTTTGGCAACGAAATTATTTTTCGTCACCATTTTAACGCTTTCAGCGACGAAAAACATATATCGTCGTCAAATGGGTACCTTTCGTGACAAAATTTATGAATTGCGCTTTGTCACTAAATGTATTTCAGACATAACTCTTTACTAAAAACTCCGATTGAGATAATTCAAATTGGGATTGAACAATAACTCAATTGCCTACAACTTTCATGTTTATCAAAATTACTAATTTTAATGTTTAATAACTCAATTCGAAATATATTTTCATGTTAAACATATATGTTATATATTAGATATTTCAAATATCTATTGAAAAGTATGTGTGGTACAGTTGGTTAGAGCTTGCGCGAAAAACTCAAGAGAGTCGGGTTCGAAACCCGGTAGGAGTAAGAAAGAAGGATTTTTTTTTCATATGAAAACGTCTTTTACAACAAAAAATTTCGTCACCGATTTCTTATATTGGTGACGAAAATTTTCATCACCGATGTGACCCATCGGTGACGAATTTTTTCGTCGCCAAAAAGCACAATAAGCGAGGAAAAAAATTTCGTCACCAATTATTCACTTTTTGGTGACGAAATATTTCGTCATCAAAAGGCATTATAGGTGACGAAAAATAGATTTCGTCACCAGGTAGGAATCCTCGACAACCTTTAGTCGACAAATTTTTTTTCGTCACCTATATTATTTGTGACGAAAAACATGCAATTTGTGACAATCTTCATTCGTCACCAAATGTAATTTTTCTTGTAGTGTCGGACGCTGATTAGTGGTCCCGCTTTGTCAAAGCAATGGTATATTTTTATGGCAGAGAATAATTTCGCACAATTGACTATTTTCACATTGATTACAGAAACTGGTAACCTCTAAATGAGCTTCATCTTGAGCTCAAATATATGATGCGAATCGTTCACTTAGATAGAGAGTTGAATAATGTTGTTACAGATCTCCAAGTTGATTTAAATATGAAAAGTTGACTAGAGAAAAATCCAACTCGATCCGTCACTGATTTGATTCTAGAAAGTCACTAATAATACCACAAGGTATCCAAAAATGTCATCATGATGCTGGTAAGAAATAAGTGTTAACTAGTAGAGTTTTAATTCTATCCACCTTAGGGTTTCCACCACCACCATATGTGGGTCCCATCGTGTGTATATTGTAGTAATCTAAACAATTCATCTTGTAGGTCGACCCACAGAGTAGTATACCTCCAAAAAAATCAATTTTATTGGACATCGATAAATATATGAAAAATTGAATTTTGGTTTATGAAATCAATGGTAGATAAGTTTTAAGTAAACTATCCAAATTTAATTTTTGATGTACTTATCGATTTCCGATCAACCTAATTTTTTGCATGGATGTTATACTCTGCGGGCCCTACAAGATGAACGTTTCAGATTACTGCAAAAAATGCACGGTGGGGCCTGCAATGGGTGGTTCCACCAATGGCGTAGCCAGGAATTAACGATAGTGGGGCACCTTTTAAACACTCTTCAACAAAAAAATTTGTAATATGCAACACCAAGATAATAAAAGAATGCTTGTGCTAAAAATAATAATAATAAGGGTAAATTTCACTTACCTCCCCTGAGGTTTCTGATAATGACAGACACCTCCTCTCACATTTCTGAAATTGCACTTACCTCCCCTGTCAGAATTGTCGGCTAACAGACGTTAACGGAGCACGTGAATGTACAATTTTACCCTTTTATTGACCTCCCCTGATGTTTCTAACAATTGCAAGTACTTCCCCTAAGTCTCTCTCTGCTATATATAATTTAAGCTGCAATTTAATTAAGTTATTGGAGCTAATGCAATTGTTATCTAGTCTAGAATTTAAAAAATGAAAGTTTACTTCATCTTATCTCTAAATTTCTTGTGAAAAATTTATAATTATAATTTTTTGCCTATTTTTTCAAATATTTAAATTTCTAATTTTAGATTTCTAGTTTCATTGAAGTTGTGAAAATTTAATTCCAGCATAATTCTAAAGGTATATGTTACCGATTGGGAACCCATTACCTTTTTTCCCAATTATGATTTTGTTGTTTGATAAATTAAACTGAATTTTATTAGAACATTCTATCATAAATATCATTCTTGGAAAAAACATATGGGTAAATCATGTAGCCGTAAGGTCCTTTTCTGAAAAATAGGAGAGTAATTTTGATATGTGTACTGTTAATTTAAATCGGCCTTGATTAGCAACTATATTCTTTATACCATAGAATTTTTTAATACCGTGAAACTTTTAATCTTTTAATCAAAAATTTGTTTTACAAGATCCAAAATTTTGGAAAAAAATTCGGATGGATAAAAAAGATGGTTTGGCTAAGAAACTATGTAAGAGATTTAGCCAAAATATGTCTTTTTACTCCAATCGATTTTTTTCCAGACTTTTGGATGACATATAACCATAATATAAAGCCATGTATTTCCAAAAATTTTGTTATTCTTTGCAAAAATAATAAAAATTGAAGCTTCATGAAAATAGAAAGAAACCAACTGCAATTCTAAGTGGCCTAGTGCAATTCGACGAGTATAAGTGCAATTCGACGCGGCCAAGTGAAATTCCATGCGGCCAAGTGCAATTCGAGGCGGATAAGAGTAATTCATGGCAACCTAGTGCGATTCGATGCCGCCAATGCAATTCGATTCAACCAAGAGCAATTTGAGCGGCCAAGTGCAATTCGATAAAACGATCTTAGCATCCGATAGGAATACAATGAAGGCTGCCTCCTGTTTAGTTGGATAACTTAGGATTGGAAAGCGTGAAATAGAAGCACAATTCTATTTTAAACAATGGCCATGCGGTTTTACTCTTGGCCGCACTCTTTTAGTCTTGGCCGCGTAATTTGACTTATGGCCGCTCAATTTTGCAACGGCGTCGTTTGAATTAATGAGAACTCTTTTTTCGGGAATATGAGTTCTATGCGCACATGGGCAACCAAACTCGCTTATTTGGAATGCGATTTATGTATGACGTCGAATTACTTCACTGTCTATCTAAATTTTCCATACATTTTTTTTTAATTTTAACTGTTGGGTGCTGAAGTAGGCCATGTTTGGAAAGTTCGTAATTTTGGGTGAATTTGGATTTGATTACAGTAATGAATGATATACTTCCGGTACGAATTAGTTCAGAAATCAGGATCACGAACATATCCATGGAGCCTTAGGATGTCTATAGAGTTCAACATTCCTTTTTTAGCGAGCTTGTTTTTGTGCTACCAAACCCGTAGAGCAAGAAGCCGTTAGAGGTTACCGACAAGTAGAACTCGACTGATAAATAGGGTTTTAAAAGTGTTAAAAGATTTTGGATTCTGACTATAAAAATATTTTGATTTTGTTCATGAAAAATGGGTAGAAAGCATACCGCTATAGAAATCGTCGGAGCCACTAATCCAAAAGCACATTTTAAGTTTCATTCAATGCTGAAATCCCTTATTCTTTTCATTTTCTTCATTGCTTAAATGTTCCAAAGAGTTTATATATAGACCACGCATCCACATTGCATGGAAGTGCACGGAAAATCATTTCATCATCGAGATTCGTTCAAAGCAAGGCTTAAACGTTTACAAACAATTTGAACCATAACCACTTTGATTAGAAAGTACATTTAACAAGCTTTTTAACTGTTCTAACCATGCGCAAATCAGATTTCGGGAGTGTCCATAGTATGCGAGCGAAGTTTGGCTTGTTTGGCAATTTTGAGGACGGCGCCAGGGGAGCACAGACATGCGCCTGGGGCGCATGAAATTGCACCTAAGGCGCATCAAAGCTGTAGAACAAGTCAATCGTTATGGGATTGTTTCGGACATCCCGAACTCCGTTTTACGAGTGGTTTGAACCGTTACAAAGTTTGTTGAATTTATAATCTAACCCAAGTGGTTTCGATTCAAAATTATTTATACATCAGAAGAAGTGATCATTTCAACAGTATGCCAAGTTTAATCCCAATGGATGTCTAAATGAGCTCTAGATTTGATCCCTGTTGCCTTTTTTAGTGTCTGGTGCTAATAATTATATGCTGAGTTGATTTTCAATGTTCAATGCTCTGAGTCTTTTGACATAGTTAAAAAGAGCCTCATTTTAACTTATTTTCATGTCATGGGGCATCCAGTTGTTCGATAAGCACATCTCAAATCGTTTTGGCCCCCGGGCAAGAAGGAGAAATAGGCGATGCACCATCCTTGCTGCTACGTACGTTGACCTATTTGTCAATAATGTGCCAGAACATTAACCAGAAGCTGGATTCCACGGTAGGTACAATATACTAAATAACCAATGCAAACAGTGAAGAGACTAAGAAAAGTAGCAGTCCCGCAATTGACGCGAGTTTTAGCGGAAAACCTTATGTGAAAAATGGGAAAACAGTCAGGCAAATGAAAAAATGCCCTGTTATGAATTGTTATGTTGCAAAATCCTCCAGTTTATGATAAAAGACAACACAATTGGACACGATTTATTTGCTACTTTTAACGCCAACGGCAAGAAACCTTCCCCCGTGCAGGGATCAACCACACACGATAAGCTTCGACATCTTCATTCTTCCCCTTATTGAAGGGTTTGATCATCCGAATTGATTCCTGCATTTGAAAATATTTATAAGTGATTAGAATGTAATTTTCGGCACAATGTTGGTGTATATGACATGATTAAATAAGCTTGAAGGCATTTCAATGGGACATTTTGGTTTGGGATTTGTAAAATGTTTTCTCAACGTAGCAACATATAATTTTAGGTTTCTCTTCGATGTAAGTGGACCAAAGTCTAGCTCTAGTTATCATTTTATGAGCGATAGTTACGCGGAATAGCAAAGGCGTTGATTACACAAGGTCATTGAAAGTGCAAGGTAAATTTTTTTGGGGTCCAATGAATATCTTGATCCTGTTACATTGATTCAGAACTGTAATAGTAATTTTTTTTTCTTTGTGTTGCTTTCCCTCAAATGTACCCAATTGAAATAGTCCGACTGTCACGAGAGTTGGTTATGTCCAAGGAAGCTAGGCTAGTTACAATATGCACCAAGGACAACTGATATCTTAGTTTCATTTGAAATCTTTGCTTGAAAAGTTTGAATCATTTACAACAAAGGATCAGGAAGAATGAGAAATGTAAATGAGTAGGAAGAAAAAAGAAAAGGATCAATGTACTAAGATGGAATTAAATATACATTATTTACGAACAAAAGTTTTTGGTTATTCGAGAAAAATCAATATACAATTGACCGAATCGAATTTCCCTTGAACGCTACGAATTGCTCTTGGCCGCGTTTAATGGAAGTTGGCCACGTTGAATTGTAATACGCCGGCTGAAATTGCAATTGGCCGCTTCGAATTGCACTTAAGCGTGCAATTAAACGCGGCCAACTGAAATTCCAAGCGGCCAATTGCAATTCTACGCGGCCAACCGCAATTCGACGCGGCCAACTACCATTCCACGCGGCCAACTGCAATTCTAAGCGGCCTACTGCAATTCGACGAGTATAAGTGCAATTCGACGCGGCCAAGTGAATTCCATCGGCCAAGTGCAATTCGAGGCGGATAAGAGTAATTCATGGCAGCCTAGTGCGATTCGATGCCGCCAATCCAATTCGATTCAACCAAGAGCAATTTGAGCGGCCAAGTGCAATTCGATAAAACGATCTTAGCATCCGATAGGAATACAATGAAGGCTGCCTCCTGTTTAGTTGGATAACTTAGGATTGGAAAGCGTGAAACAGAAGCACAATTCTATTTTAAACAATGGCCATGCGGTTTTACTCTTGGCCGCACTCTTTTAGTATTGGCCGCGTAATTTGACTTATGGCCGCTCAATTTTGCAACGGCGTCGTTTGGATTAATGAGAACTCTTATTTCGGGAATACGAGTTCTATGCACACATGGGCAACAAAACTCGCCTATTTGGAATGCGATTTACGTATGACCTCGAATTACATCACCGTCTATCTAAATTTTCCAAACATTTTTTTTAATTTTAACTGTTGGGTGCTGAAGTAGGCCGTGTTTGGAATGTTCGTAATCTTGGGTGAATTAGGATTTGATTACAGTAATGAATGATATACTTCCGGTACGAATTAGTTCAGAAATCAGGATCACGAACATATCCATGGAGCCTTAGGATGTCTATAGAGTTCAACATTCCTTTTTTAGCAAGCTTGTTTTTGTGCTACCAAACCCGTAGAGCAAGAAGCTGTTAGAGGTTACCGACAAGTAGAACTCGACCGATAAATAGGGTTTTAAAAGTGTTAAAAGATTGTGGATTCTGACTATAAAAATATTTTGATTTTGTTCATGAAAAATGGGTAGAAAGCATACCACTATAGAAATCGTCGGAGCCACTAATCCAAAAGCACATTTTAAGTTTCATTCAATGCTGAAATCCCTTATTCTTTTCATTTTCTTCATTGCTTAAATGTTACAAAGAGTTTATATATAGACCATGCATCCACATTGCATGGAAGTGCACGGAAAATCATTTCATCATCGAGATTCGTTCAAAGCAAGGCTTAAACGTTTACAAACAATTTGAACCATAACCACTTCGATTAGAAAGTACATTTAACAAGCTTTTTAACTGTTCTAACCATGCGCAAATTAGATTTCGGGAGTGTCCATAGTATGCGAGCGAAGTTTGGCTTGTTTGGCAATTTTGAGGACGGCGCCAGGGGAGCACAGACATGCGCCTGGGGCGCATGAAATTGCGCCTAAGGCGCATCAAAGCTGTAGAACAAGTCAATCGTTATGGGATTGTTTCGGACATCCCGAACTCCGTTTTACGAGTGGTTTGAACCGTTACAAAGTTTGTTGAATTTACTATCTAACCCAAGTGGTTTCGATTCAAAATTATTTATACATCAGAAGAAGTGATCATTTCAACAGTATGCCTAGTTTAATCCCAATGGATGTCTAAATGAGCTCTAGATTTGATCCCTGTTGCCTTTTCTAGTGTCTGGTGCTAATAATTATATGCTGAGCTGATTTTCAATGTTCAATGCTCTGAGTCTTTTGACATAGTTAAAAAGAGCCTCATTTTAACTTATTTTCATGTCATGGGCATCCAGTTGTTCGATAAGCACATCTCAAATCGTTTTGGCCCCCGGGCAAGAAGGACAAATAGGCGATGCACCATCCTTGCTGCTACGTACGTTGACCTATCTGTCAATAATGTGCCAGAACAATTGTCACGCCCTCGATTTTCAACATAAATAAATATTCCTTTTCAGAATAAAAGACCTCGCATAACATAAATGGTACCCAAAAGATTTCCCACCTGTTTAACTTTACAAACCAGTCCCCAAGTTTAGAGGATTACAATGTTGGCACCATGACCCAAATTAGTTTAAATACAAGTACGAACATATCTTGAATACTACAAACTTTAATCAAGAGGGGATTTACAAATAATTAGTTACATAGCCACCTTTAACAAAAAAAAAGTCATTACAAAAATGTTCTAGTAACTAAAAGAGGATAGCTTCCAAAATGGGCCTTCACATCGAAGCACACAATGCATGCATGCTATTGTCCAGTATTCGAACCTGAAAAGAAAGATTTGGTTGAGCTACACTAGCCCAGTAGGAAAATCTTTACCGATTCTATGTATAAATATGAAGCCGAGTGCAAAATTAAATGATAAGGAGATGTAGTTCAATCAAGAGATAACAATGAACTCATAGGAGTATCGACATTCATTACGATTGCTCACAGGTATGCCATGATCTCAAAGCCACACGATTCACAAGACACATGCATTCTACCAACTCAACACAACTCACTATCCCAAACTCCCACCATCGGTATTTCCACCCCTTGCATTACCATATAATACTACGAGGATTACCATGTTACCACCCCTTGCGTCACGGTGATCCCAAATGACTCGAGTCACCGTATTACCACCCCTTGCGTTACGAGACCCGTCTAAGTCTCTGTATTACCACCCCTTGCGTTACGAGACGTGTCTAAGTCTCCGTATTACCACCCCTTGCGTTACGAGACGTCCTAGACCAACTTCAGACTCAGACAACTACCTTCTCACCCAATATGAAAGTTAAGGCTCCCCATGATCACATTCATAAATGAAACATCATATAATATGCCAACGTTATCACAAATGCGCTATAAGCAATCACAAATGCCAACAATCAATCGAATGCACTTAAACAACGCTTAACTAAGTAATTCCTTGGTCATTCCTCACTAACGGAAGGCCAATGAGTCACAAATATCATCCACAAGTCATAGGAAGTCGAAACGATAGAACGAGGATCCTAGGGGTAGACAACGGACGTTGGGAAGCCGACATACCCTCACTCTAATGGTCATAACTTTTTGTATACTTAGAGTATTAAGGTGATTTTGGTGGCGATGGAAAGCTAACTTCAAGACCTTCGAATCGATACCAAGTTTACATGAATCGGACGTCGGACAAGAAAGTTATGGCCGTTTGAAGTTGGGCTAAAACCAGAAAGACGAGCAGAAATTCCAGAGAGGGGAGGGATCGATCCCCCCATCACCAGGGATCGATCCCTGGGCTTGTTGGACCAGAAATGAAAAGGGGGATCGATCCCCCAAGTTTAGGGATCGATCCCTACGCGATTTGGGCGATTTTTTACAGATTTCGAAAGGGACGAAGGGAGACGATCCAAGCCCGATTCTTACACCAAACCAACATATAAACACATAAAAGAGGTAAAGAAGTCCCTACCTCGCGACGATAACCAAGATCTACGAGATTTGAACGAGCCCTAGTCTCTTTGAACTCCAAAGCTCCGCTCCAAGCTTGACCCAAGGATTTCCGAGCTCAAAAACGCGATTGGAAGGTCGAAGGGAGGTTAATCTCTGAGATTCTTAAGGTCTTCAAAGAGTTTTGAGTGAGAGGGGAAGAGTGAGAGAGATACACGGCTAGAGAGAGAGAGAGGACGGCGTGAGAGAGAGAGAGAGAATAAGAGATATAATAATCTCATACACACACACCCCACTATATATACTCCCATATCTTCTAATCACACATATACTCCCTCAAGTCTCTATCCTTTCACTTCACTCCCCAATTCAATTTACCACCAAATAAATCCTACTTTCCCAATTAAGCAATTAATAAACATTTCAATAATTAAAATTTATACGGGTCTCTATAACAATAACCAGAAGCCGGATTCCACGGTAGGTACAATCTACTAAATAACCAATGCAAACAGTGAAAAGACTAAGAAAAGTAGCAGTCCCGCAATTGACGCGAGTTTTAGAGGAAACCCCTATGTGAAAAAAAAGGAAAAACAGTCAGGCAAATGAAAAAATGCACTGTTATGAATTGTTATGTTGCAAAATCCTCTAGTTTATGATAAAAGACAACACAATTGGACACGATTTATTTGCTACTTTTCACGCCAACGGCAAGAAACCTTCCCCCGTGCAGGGATCTACCACACACGATAAGCTTCGACATCTTCATTCTTCCACTTATTGAAGGGTTTGATCATCCGAATTGATTCCTGCATTTGAAAATATTTATAAGTGATTCCAATGTAATTTTTGGCACAATGTTGGTGTACATGACATGATTAAATAAGCTTGAAGGCATTTCAATGGGACATTTTGATTTGGGATTTGTAAAATGTTTTCTCTACGTAGCAACATATAATTTTAGGTTTCTCTTCGATGTAAGTGGACCAAAGTCTAGCTCTAGTTATCATTTTATAAGCGATAGTTACACGGAATAGCAAAGGCGTTGATTACACAAGGTCATTGAAAGTGCAAGGTAAATTTTTTTGGGGTCCAATGAATATCTTGATCCTGTTACATTGATTCAGAACTGTAATAGTAAATTTTTTTTCTTTGTGTTGCTTTCCCTCAAATGTACCCAATTGAAATAGTCCGACTGTCGCGAGAGTTGGTTATGTCCAAGGAAGCTAGGCTAGTTACAATATGCACCAAGAACAACAAATGCTTATGGCTCTGCACACATCAGATATCTTAGTTTGATTTGAAATCTTTACTTGAAAAGTTTGAATCATTTACAACAAAGGATTAGGAAAAATGAAAAATGTAAATAAGTAGGAAGAAAAAAGAAAAGGATCAATGTACTAGGATGGAATTAAATATACATTATTTACAAACAAAAGTTTGCGGTTATTCGAGAAAAATCAATATACAATTGACCGCATCGAATTTCCCTGAACGCTACAAATTGCTCTTGGCCGCGTTTAATGGCAGTTGGCCGCGTTTATTTGCAGTAAGCCGCCTGAAATTGCAATTGGCCGCTTCGAATTGCACTTGGGCGTGCAATTAAATGCGGCCAATTGCAATTCCAAGCGGCCAACTGCCATTCCACGCGGCCAATTGCAATTCTAAGCGGCCTACTGCAATTCGACGAGTATAAGTGCAATTCGACGCGGCCAAGTGAAATTCCATATAGCGAAGTGCAATTTGAGGCGGATAAGAGTAATTCATGGTAGCCTAGTGCGATTCGATGTCGCCAATGCAATTCGATTCAACCAAGAGCAATTTGAGCGGTCAAGTGCAATTCGATAAAACGATCTTAGCATCCAATAGGAATACAATGAAGGCTGCCTCCTGTTTAGTTGGATAACTTAGGATTGGAAAGCGTGAAACAGAAGTACAATTCTATTTTAAACAATGGCCACGCGCTTTTAGTCTTGGCTGCACTCTTTTTGTCTTGGCTGCGTAATTTGACTTATAGCCGCTCAATTTTGCAACGGCGTCGTTTGGATTAATGAGAACTCTTATTTCGGGAATACGAGTTCTATGCGCACATGGGCAACCAAACTCGCTTATTTGGAATGCGATTCACGTATGACCTCGAATTACTTCACCGTCTATCTAAATTTTCCATACATTTTTTTTAATTTTAACTGTTGGGTGCTGAAGTAGGCCAAGTTTGGAATGTTCGTAATCTTAGATGAATTAGGATTTGATTACAGTAACGAATGTTATACTTCCGATACGAATTAGTTCAGAAATCAGGATCACGAACATATCCATGGAGCCTTAGGATGTCTATAGAGTTCAACATTCCTTTTTTAACGAGCTTGTTTTTATGCTACCAAACCCGTAGAGCAAGAAGCCGTAAGAGGTTACCGACAAGTAGAACTCGACCGATAAATAGGGTTTTAAAAGTGTTAAAAGATTGTGGATTCTGACTATAAAAATATTTTGATTTTGTTCATGAAAAATGGGTAGAAAGCATACCACTATAGAAATCGTCGGAGCCACTAATCAAAAACCACATTTTAAGTTTAATTCAATGCTGAAATCCCTTGTTCTTTTCATTTTCTTCATTGCTTAAATGTTCCAAAGAGTTTATATATAGACCATGCATCCACATTGCATGGAAGTGCACGAAAAATCATTTCATCATCGAGATTCGTTCAAAGCAAGGCTTAAACGTTTACGAACAATTTGAACCATAACCACTTCGATTAGAAAGTACATTTAACAAGCTTTTTAACTGTTCTAACCATGCGCAAATTAGATTTCGGGAGTGTCCATAGTATGCTAGCTTGTTTGGCAATTTTGAGGACGGTGCCAGGGGAGCACAGACATGTGCCTAAGGCGCATCAAAGCTGTAGAACAAGTCAATCGTTATGGGATTGTTCGGACATCCCGAACTCCGTTTTACGAGTGGTTTGAACCGTTACAAAGTTTGTTGAATTTACTATCTAACCCAAGTGGTTTCGATTCAAAATTATTTATACATCAAAAGAAGTGATCATTTCAACAGTATGCCAAGTTTAATCCCAATGGTTGTCTAAATGAGCTCTAGATTTGATCCCTGTTGCCTTTTCTAGTGTCTGGTCCTAATAATTATATGCTGAGTTGATTTTCAATGTTCAATGCTCTGAGTCTTTTGACATAGTTAAAAAGAGCCTCATTTTAACTTCTTTTCTTCTCATGGGGCATCCAGTTGTTCAACAAGCACATCTCAAATCATTTTGGCCCCCAGGCAAGTAGGTGAAATAGGCGATGCACCATCCTTGCTGCTACGTACGTTGACCTATCTGTCAATAATGTGCCAGAACATTAACCAGAAGCCGGATTCCACGGTAGGTACAATATACTAAATAACCAATGCAAACAGTGAAGAGACTAAGAAAAATAGCAGTCCCGCAATTGACGCGAGTTTTAGCCGAAACCCCTATGTGAAAAAAGGAAAAACAGTCAGGCAAATGAAAAAATGCGCTGTTATGAATTGTTATGTTGCAAAATCTTCCAGTTTATGATAAAAGACAACACAATTGGACACTATTTATTTGCTACTTTTCACGCCAACGGCAAGAAACCTTCCCCCGTGTAGGGATCTACCACACACGATAAGCTTCGACATCTTCATTCTTCCCCTTATTGAAGGGTTTGATCATCCGAATTGATTCCTGCGTTTGAAAATATTTATAAGTGATTCCAATGTAATTTTCGGCACAATGTTGGTGTACATGACATGATTAAATAAGATTGAAGGCATTTCAATGGGACATTTTGGTTTGGGATTTTTAAAATGTTTTCTCAACGTAGCAACATATAATTTTAGGTTTCTCTTCGATGTAAGTGGACCAAAGTCTAGATCTAGTTATCATTTTTTGAGCGATAGTTACACGGAATAGCAAAGGCGATGATTACACAAGGTCATTGAAAGTGCAAGGTAAAATTTTTTTGGGTCCAATGAATATCTTGATCCTGTTATATTGATTAAGAATTGTAATAGTAATTTTTTTTTCTTTGTGTTGCTTTCCCTCAAATGTACCCAATTGAAATTGTCCGACTGTCGCGAGAGTTTTTTATGTCCAAAGAAGCTAGGCTAGTTACAATATGCACCAAGGACAACAAATGCTTATGGCTCTGAACACAACTGATATCTTAGTTTGATTTGAAATCTTTGATTGAAAAGTTTGAATCATTTACAACAAAGGATCAGGAAGAATGAAAAATGTAAATGAGTAGGAAGAAAAAAGAAAAGGATCAATGTACTAGGATGGAATTAAATATACATTATTTACAAACGAAAGTTTTCGGTTATTCGAGAAAAATCAATATACAATTGACCGCATCGAATTTCCCTTGAACGCTACGAATTGCTCTTGGCCTCGTTGAATTGCAGTTGGCCGCGTTGAATTGCAGTAGGCCACCTGAAATTGCAATTGGCCGCTTCGAATTGCACTTGGGCATGCAATTAAATGCGGCCAACTGCAATTCCAAGCGGCCAATTGCAATTCTACGCGGCCAACTGTAATTCGATGCGGCCAACTGCCATTCCACGCGGCCAACCGCAATTCTAAGCGGCCTACTGCAATTCGACGAGTATAAGTGCAATTCGACGCAGCCAAGTGAATTCCATGCGGCCAAGTACAATTCGAGGCGGATATGTGTAATTCATGGCAGCCTAGTGCGATTCGATGCCGCCAATGCAATTCAATTCAACCAAGAGCAATTTGAGCAGCCAAGTGCAATTCGATAAAACGATCTTAGCATCCGATAGGAATACAATGAAGGCTGCCTCCTGTTTAGTTGGATAATTTAGGATTGGAAAGCGTGAAACAGAAGCACAATTCTATTTTAAACAATGGCCACGCGGTTTTACTCTAGGCCGCACTCTTTTAGTATTGGCCGCGTAATTTGACTTATGGCCGCTCAATTTTGCAACGGCGTCGTTTGGATTAATGAGAACTCTTATTTCGGCAATACGAGTTCTATGCGCACATGGGCAACCAAACTCGCCTATTTGGAATGCGATTTACGTATGACTTCGAATTACTTCACCGTGTATCTAAATTTTCCATACATTTTTTTTAATTTTAACTGTTGGGTGCTGAAGTAAGCCATGTTTGGAATGTTCGTAATCTTGGGTGAATTAGGATTTGATTACAGTAACGAATGATATACTTCCGGTACGAATTAGTTCAAATATCAGGATCACGAACATATCCATGGAGCCTTAGGATGTCTATAGAGTTCAACATTCCTTTTTTAGAGACCTTATTTTTGTGTGCTACCAAACCCGTAGAGCAAGAAGCCGGTAGAGGTTACCGACAAGTCGAACTCGACCGATAAATAGGATTTTTAAAAGTGTTAAAAGATTGTGGATTCTGACTATAAAAATATTTTGATTTTGTTCATGAAAAATGGGTAGAAAGCATACCACTATAGAAATCGTCAAAGCCACTAATCCAAAAGCACATTTTAAGTTTCATTCAATGCTGAAATCCCTTATTCTTTTCATTTTCTTCATTGCTTAAATGTTCCAAAGAGTATATATATAGACCATGCATCCACATTGCATGGAAGTGCACGGAAAATCATTTCATCATCGAGATTCATTCAAAGCAAGGCTTAAACGTTTACAAACAATTTGAACCATAACCACTTCGATTAGAAAGTACATTTAACAAGGTTTTTAACTGTTCTAACCATGCACAAATTAGATTTTGGGAGTGTCCATAGTATGCTTGCTTGTTTGGCAATTTTGAGGACGGCGCCAGGGGAGCACAGACATGCGCCTTTGGCGCATGAAATTGCGCCTAAGGCGCATCAAAGCTGTAGAACAAGTCAATCGTTATGGGATTGTTTCGGACATCCCGAACTCCGTTTTACGAGTGGTTTGAACCGTTACAAAGTTTGTTAAATTTACTATCTAACCCAAGTGGTTTCGATTCAAAATTATTTATATACATCAGAAGAAGTGATCATTTCAACAGTATGCCAAGTTTAATCCCAATGGATGTCTAAATGAGCTCTAGATTTGATCCCTGTTGCTTTTTCTAGTGTCTGGTCCTAATAATTATATGCTGAGTTGATTTTCAATGTTCAATGCTCTGAGTCTTTTGACGTAGTTAAAAAGAGCCTCATTTTAACTTATTTTCATGTCATGGGGCATCCAGTTGTTCGATAAGCACATCTCAAATCGTTTTGGCCCCCGGGCAAGTAGGTGAAATAGGCGATGCACCATCCTTGCTGCTACGTACGTTGACCTATTTGTCAATAATGTGCCAGAACATTAACCAGAAGCCGGATTCCATGGTAGGTACAATATACTAAATAACCAATGCAAACAGTGAAGAGACTAAGAAAAGTAGCAGTCCCGCAATTGACGCGAGTTTTAGCCGAAAACCCTATGTGAAAAATGGAAAAACAGTCAGGCAAATGAAAAAATGCGCTGTTATGAATTGTTATGTTGCAAAATCCTCCAGTTTATGATAAAAGACAACACAATTGGACACGATTTATTTGCTACTTTTCACGCCAACGGCAAGAAACCTTCCCCCGTGCAGGGATCTACCACACACGATAAGCTTCGACATCTTCATTCTTCCCCTTATTGAAGGGTTTGATCATCCGAATTGATTCCTGCATTTGAAAATATTTATAAGTGATTACAATGTAATTTTCGGCACAATGTTGGTGTATATGACATGATTAAATAAGCTTGAAGGCATTTCAATGGGACATTTTGGTTTGGGATTTGTAAAATGTTTTCTCAACGTAGCAACATATAATTTTAGGTTTCTCTTCGATGCAAGTGGACCAAAGTCTAGCTCTAGTTATCTGTAGACACCCCAATTTGGCCTAACGATTATTTCAAGTCCCACCTTGGGACCATCCCAATGATAAAATGGATACAGTGATTGCTGATTGCTTCCTTGAGTACCTTAGGACTTTCGGTAAGAACTTTGAGCCACTTAGAGCACCCAATTCAAAGCCATACAGCCTTTCATACAGAAATACAGAAGCCTAGGAGAATCCATCTGACGGCCGTCACATCGATCCCACGGCCCTAACATCATTTCCTCACCCGAGTAACCTGTTGCTAGCAAAATCTCCCTGAGAGATCAATCCCTCACCCGCAAGATCTATCCTTCGGCCGAGACATCCATTCCTCGGCCGTGATATCTTTTACTCGGCTGCCAGATCGACCTTTTCCCAGACTCTGGAACGTGTTATGTCAGACGTTTGATCCGATTACACTACCTTTCCGATGCGTTTGGGCTACGCTCAGAGATTACGACGTAGAGTTAGAGATGCATTGCAATTGCAATTGCCATCTCGTGATTTGATTGGCCGGAGTGAGTCACCAATTGCCTATATAAAGGGTCTTTGGACTCCGAAAATAAACACACGAAATTATCAGAGTATACACTCTCTCAAGCCTCGAAACTCTGCACAAATACTCTCCCAAACCCACTCTTCAAAAGCCCTAACCTCCCGAAGGCAGCCGTCAATCCGGCGATCAAACCCCGAAGTTCAAACCCTAACCCTAGGGTTTTTAATCAAGCAATCAATCAATCACGCTCAATCCAAAGCAATCAAGCAACTGAGGGATCAAGGTAGTGAGGCCCAAAGGCCTCTGGTTTGTCTTATTTACTGTCTTTTTTTACTAATCATAGCGTTTTGATTACCTGTTAATCTTTCTGTCGGGTGTGAGGAAGAACACCGACCGGGGCTTCGATCCCTCGGCCGGTACATCAAACTAGGAGGATCCCTCGGCCGTGACATCCATTCGCCGGCCGCGGGATCCATCTCCCTGGGACATTTTGTTTGCTTTTCTGCTTTCTGAATGCATGCTTACTTATCGCACTGGCTCACTTTGCTTACTGTTTAAAGGAATAAATAAACAGACTATGTGTTAGAATTAAACAAAGCATCTACACGTCTTATGTTGAATGAGTATGGCCAGTCTCACGACTGGGCAAAGAGGGGTGCCTAACACCTTCCCCTTGTTGTACTTTTGGCTCCCGTATCCAGAATCTCTATCTATTTTCCCAGTTTTAATAAACTGGGTGGCGACTCTGTTTTGATGATAACCGTTATCATGTGGCGATGTTCCTAGCCATGGGAATGTCCATGATTTTGGTTTACGAAGCAAGCAACCAATCAAGCAAACAAATGTGATCAATCTGTATGGCGACGCCCCGTTTGGGAGGTGTCTACAGTTTTTGGCGACTCTGCTAGGGAATATGAGAGCCATAACCGAAAAGTTCAACATAAAACTAATACATGCCTTGTTTAATTCATTTATCATATGCATCGAGCGGGCAACCCGTTGAGTTCACCTGATATCCCGGCATGACACGGGCTATGTTGGGGGTTCCAGCAAACTCCACAGTCACTCGTACCTAGTGGTATATCAAAAAGGAAATCACCCAATCACCGCTTATGATGGGCTGGTGAGAGGATTGGTGCCCTTTGACAACGGAGCATCCTGAGACTACCAAAACCTTGCATGTTTTAGAAAGCCATAGAACTTATCAAACTAAGACAGGAACCTACAAGCGAGGAACCTACTTGCATTTCACTTCCAAGTTCTTCCTTACACCCATTGTATATGTGTATGTTGTAAAGTTTCTCTTTTGCAGGTTAAACCTTAGGAATCTCTCTAAGTCAAATAAACAGTAGGTAAGATTAATCAATCTAACTAAAGCAAAAACCTTTTTAGGAAAAATGACTGCATCACTGTTCATGTCTGATTCGCACTTTCAAGTTGTCACCAAGCTGTCTGGTCCGCTCCACTTTGCTGTTGAAGACTTCAACCCCTCCGAATACATCACTCCAGTAAATCAACCAAAGCCTATGGTGGCTATCATTGAAGACAACCATGTCATGTTCGCTGGAACGGTTTATGAGGAAGAAGTTAAAGACCTGATCGAAGAAGAAGGGCTTCGCAGGGTTTCAATCTATTTTTATGACCCCTATGCACCTACCGATGACTATTGGCCAATAGACGAGGTCAACAATCTCGAAACTGAAGAGGCAAAGGAAGAAGAGTCTGTCGACAATGACCCACTAGACGAAATATCACTAAACCTACTTTTTGATGAGGGGGTCACCAACAATGAAATAAGGGTGATCCACCCCATCACAGATAGCTTTGGTAATTGGTGGGGCTTTGTTGGCACACGACGAGTCGACAACAGCGACGAAGCAGAGATTGAAGCTCAATTGGAAGAAATAACAGCAATAGCAAATCAAATGGCCCTCCAAGACTTGCAGGGTGACAATGATGAAAGTGCGAATCAAGGTGACAGTGAGGTGCTGGTGATCAACCTTGGTGATGAAAAAGACTGCTCTGAACTGATTGTGGATGCTGAAAAAGGGGCTTACCTTAACTGGACTGTGGAACACACTCTGAAATACAAAATGAAAAGCGCTAATTCTGATCTTAGTTCTGATTCCGATTCCGACTCCGAGTCGACTTAGTCCGAGTCAAGCTTTTCATCTGTTGAAATTACTAAGTCTAGTGAGGAAAACCTGGTCAAAGTACCAAGGCATAACATTTATTTCGAATTCGACTCTGAAATGTCTTTTGATAAACTTAGCATTGAGAAGGAAGATTTAGAGTATTTCACTTTGCCTATGATCAATTGCATGGATTCTGACAAACCAAATTTTGAGGAAGAAATTCCAAAAGAAATTCTAGAATTCATCGAGAGAGAAGAAGAAAGGCACGCTAAACCTTTTTCTGAGGAAATAATAACAGCAAACATAGGTTTTGAAAACGAGCCCGAAATGGTTAAAATTGGTGCCGTGCTATCCCCTCAAGAAAGTGAAAAACTAATCCTTTTGCTAAAAGAATACAAAGATGTTTTTGCCTGGTCTTACGAGGACATGCCTGGAATAGACCCTGAAATTGTTCAGCATAAAATTCCTCTTCATCCTGATGCAAAACCAGTTAAACAAAAACTGAGACGTATGCGCCCTGATTGGGTCCTAAAGATAAAAGAAGAAGTCACTAAACAAATCAACGCCGGTTTTCTCATAGTCACCGAATATCCACAATGGGTAGCTAACATCGTTCCTGTACCAAAGAAAACTGGAGGAATCAGGGTCTGCGTAGATTTCTGAGATCTCAACAAAGCCAGTCCAAAGGATGACTTCTCATTACCTCACATAGACGAGCTAGTAGATAACACCGCAGGCCATGCATTGCTATCTTTCATGGACGGATTTTCTGGGTACAATCAAATCCTTATGTCTCCTGAGGATAGAGAGAAAACCACCTTCACTACGCCTTGGGGAACTTACTGCTACCGAGTAATGCCGTTTGGGTTGAAGAATGCTGGAGCCACTTACCAGAGGATGGCAACAACACTGCTGCACGACATGATGCACAAAGAGGTCGAGGTATATGTCGATGATATGATAGTCAAATCAAAGGAAAGGGAAGGACACTATGGAGCACTCCAAAAGTTCTTTGAGAGGATTATGAATTACAAACTACGTCTTAACCCTCAAAAATGCACTTTTGGGGTAACAGCTGGAAAGATGTTAGGATTCCTCATCACTCAAAGAGGAATCGAGGTAAATCCTTCCAAGATACAGGCTATCATGGAGATATCACCGCCTAGGACGGAGAAGGAAGTAAGGAGCTTCTTGGGGAAGGTACAGTTCATCAGCAGGTTCATTTCCAAGCTCACAACCACCTGTGAACCTCTTTTCAAGCTACTGAAGAAAGGTACTGATTTTGAATGGAGCCAAGACTGTCAGCAAGCGTTCGAGGCAATCAAAGAATATCTTCAGAATCCACCTGTACTGTCGCTGCCCATCCCTGGGAAGCCATTGATTCTGTATCTCTCAGTAACAGACACATCCATGGGATGCATGCTAGCGCAAGAAAACGACGCCAAAGTAGAGTGCGCCATATACTACCTCAGCAAAAAAATGATGGATTATGAGACAAGGTACACTCCCCTCGAGAAAACCTGTTGGGGGCTAACTGAGGCACTACCTGTTAGCACATCCGGTGGTGCTGGTCTCTCGTTTAGACCCAATCAAGTATCTTTTCGAAAAGCCAGCACTTATCGGAAAGCTAGCTAGGTGGTTATTGCTGCTAGCAGAATTCGACCTCAAATACATGACAAGGAAATCAGTAAAGGGAAGAGCTGTGGCAGAATTCTTGGCAGATCACCCTGTGATAGAGGCCGAGGCAGAGGCCTTCATGTTCCCCGGCGAGGACATCTTATGTCTCTTAGACGACACCTGGCAACTTTACTTTGATGGAGCATCAAACCGATGTGGATATGGCATAGAGGTATTGCTAGTTTCCCCAAACGACTCCCACATCCCTTTGTCATATAAACTGAGGTTTGAGGTCAGTAACAACCAAGCTGAATACGAAGCTTGTATTGCTGGAATGGAGGTAGCCCTGGAGCTAGGGGCAAAAAGGGTAGAAGTCACTGGGAATTCAAACCTGGTGGTATCTCAAGCAAGAGGAGACTGGAAGGTCAAGGAGGATACATTGAAGCTATATCACTCTGTGCTGGAAGATCTAATTCCACAATTCGATTATGTTATCTTCACACACACTCCTCGAGTGAGCAATAGATTTGTAGATGCACTGGCGACATTAGCATCTATGGTCGAAATACCCCTGGGATTCACAATGCGGCCTCTCATGATCGAGCAAAAAGTTAAACTAGCATGTGAATGTACCTTTACCGAGGAAGGTGAAGACGATGGCAAGTCGTGGTACGAAGACGTGAAGGAATTCCTGGAAAAAGGAGAATACCCACCCGAGGCCACCTCAAAAGACAAAACAGCTCTGCGGAAGTTTGCTGCCCGATTTGTAATATGTGGAGGAGCATTGTATCGAAGGGCACACTTGGGTCCAAGCCAACTTTGCGTCACAACGGAGGACAGTCACAAGGTAATGGAGGAAATACACGAAGGAATTTGTGGGCCACATATGAATGGGGCAACGATGGCAAAGAAGATCCTACGTCAGGGATATTACTGGATTACAATGGAGGCCGACTGCGCTGATTATGTCCGCCGATGTTACAAATGCCAAATTCACGCTGATCGTATGCGTATTCCCCCTACGGAATTGTACAGCATGACATCTCCTTGGCCGTTCTCCACCTGGGGGAGACGTCATTGGAAGTATAAATCCAAAGGGAAAATACAAACATCAGTTCATTCTGGTGGCCATTGACTACTTCACCAAGTGGGTAGAAGCGGCTTCTTATGCTACTCTCAAACCCACTCATGTGGCCAAATTTATTTGCACTAATATCATCTATCGATATGGTGTACCTCACGAGTTCATCTGTGACAATGGATCGCACTTCAAGGGGGCGACAAAGAAGCTTTTCGCCGAATTTGGGATACGGAATCATCGGTCATCTACTTACCGACCTCAAACTAATGGAGCAATTGAGGCTGCAAACAAGAATATCAAGAGGATTCTGCGGAAGACTACCGACACTTACACAGACTGGCCAGAAATGCTACCTCTGGCGCTATGGGGTTATCGAACAACTGAAAGGACTTCAACTGGGGCCACTCCCTACTCTCTGGTCTATGGAATGGAAGCTGTCTTGCCTATCGAACTGGAGTTACCTTCGTTAAGGGTTCTAGCTGAGATTGGAATGATTGAAGAAGACTGGGTTCAAAATCGCCACGATGAGTTGGTACTACTAGACGAAAGGAGACTGAGAGCCTTATACCATGTACAAGGGTATCAATGCCGCATTGCACGAGCATTCAACAAAAAGGTGAAACCTAGGGACATCAAGGTAGGAGACATGGTGCTCAAAGCAATTCGTCGCCACGTCTCAGACCCAAGGGGCAAGTTTAGACCAAACTGGGGAGGCCCCTACCTTATCAAACGCATACTTTCTGGAGGAGCAGCATACATTGCAGACTTGGATGGAATGGAATTCGCAACGCCAGTCAACATCGATAAGTTGAGGAAGTATTACCCATGAGAGATGCTCGTTGGACCGAAAACCACAAGGGTGGGCGGATCCAAGCAAAAATTAGAGCAGCCTGCTAGGTCGAAAACCCGCGAGGGCGGCTTAGGCAAAAACTAAGGCATAAATAAAACGCTCGCTAGACCGAAAACCCGCAAGGGCGGTTTTAGGCAAAATTTAGAGCACAAAAGGAGAGGAAAATACCCGAGTGGACCCTAACTAAAACAAAACAAATCCCCTTTGTTGGAACTACGTTTATGGCCTGATTCCCTCCATGGGATACGTAGGCAATCTCCAAATTTGAGATTCGGCCACTGCTATCATCATCACTTCCAAAATTTCTAGATCTATCCTAAAGCATGTTCGCTATCAAATCATGGCAATAACATCTTCAAATAAAACGACCAAATGTTTTATTATTTCCAAAGAAAAGAGGAAAAAGCGAACCTAAACAATTCTTAATCCATGAAAGCTAGAATCAAACAAACATCTTTTGAAAAAAACATAAGCAAAGCGTTAATCTCTAGGTCTTCCTTCTCTTTGCACTACTATTCTCCAAAAGGTTTTTCTTCAACCAGCGTTTGTAAGAACCCGATGGCTTGGCAACGAAGTTCTCAGCAACCTCCTGCATCACTCTATTTGGCCAAAGACGCAGCATGTTGCGGCGGAAGTTGGCATCATGGATCTTAGAGACGGTGTACTCAGGGTCACCCAGGATTGCGGTTTGTTCAGCCCCAAACTGCCTTTGAAAGCGAGCAGGAAAGTAGAAAACGACTCGAGCGATACCAATCACTGCTATACCAAAATGGTTCATGGTACTCACAGTCATGCTCTCAATACCATACTAGGGGCAAACCCATTGAATCCAATCACCTCTGCAAGTCTTCATCCATGCTTCCCAAGCAGCCTTAGTTGGGAACTGTTTAATCATGTGACGCTCCATGCATTGGTCTGGATTATAAGGAAGTCGCTCTGGCCATCCCACACCTTTAGCTTCTCAAACAACCACACCTAAAAGAACAAGGGAAAAATGTGAGTTGAGAGAACACGTGAGTCAAAACAAAAGAGTGATGAGTGAAAAGATAAACTTGACAAAAAAAAAAAACAAATAAAAGAGCGAACCTGCAATAGCAAGGGACTGCCTGAGAACTGAGCTGTAGGACTACCCTTCATCACATCTAGACCCATCAAGGTCTCTGCCAATACTAAGCCAGCGAAACTCACATGGTTTCCAATTTGTTGAGCAAGGTTAAGCAACACAGGATCAGCGTGGCCAGAGGAAGGGCCAAGCAAATAATAATGAAGGAGACAAATGCACAATGCATGAAAACACGACTTATGTAGGGGAACTTGGCGATGAGCCTCAGCTGTACCAAAACGCTGAATAAGTTGCAGAATCTCCAGCCTTCCTTTCGCTAGGAAGAATTTAACTTCATGTTTCTGAACTTGGAGTAAATCCTTCAGGAGATCACCTCTGTTGAACAAAGGATTAGGGACAACGAAACCCTCTCTGTCCGAATGACCCATGATGTCCGCAAACTCCTCGATAGTAGGACACAATTCCTCTTTCCTAAATCAAAAGACGTGAAAATCAGGGTCCCACAAACTAGCGGCTGCCCTAAGGAAGGCAAAATTCACAGGAATTTGACGAAGGGAAAAGAGGAAGTCCATGCCAAAGGACTTAAAGTGTAAACGGTCGAGGCCATTGAAGGAAATCAACCACTGATCAAGGACTGGTTGTGCCATATGTGAGGAATTGCTACTGACAATGCTATCGGGTTTGTAGAACGCGTATTTATAGAACTAAGTCGAGTCTTAGTCCGAATCGGAATCGGATTCTTAATCCTCAGAATTTCAATCGGTCTCTCGGCCGATACTTCGATACGACGGCCGTAGGATCTATCCATCGGCCCGTAAAAAATCAGGGTTGACTGTAAGTCAAACCCAGGCAGACAAAACGATCCTTCGGCCGCCAGATCGAAGCCTCGGCCGTGTAATCACTGAATCGGCCGCCAGAACGGCTATTTTACAGACTGCTTCCACAGATCAGTTCGTTTCATTGGATTAACAAGAATATCACACGCAAATAACGTAGACACAGCGTACATAATCACAAGCAAAGCAAAAAGGTTTTTGTTTCATATAACGAAAAGCTTTTTACATCACAAGGTGGATCATCCCATATTTCCTAAAGAAACTATACATCGATATTCCTGTCAAACTAACCTATGCAGGAAGAGAAACAGAAAAAAAACAAAAAGAGGAAGCAGAAGAGGATGTCGAACCCTCTGGTGGTCCGAACACTAGAGACCAGCTGCAAAAAAGAAAAGGAGACCCCTGGGACGATGGTGCAGAAGGGACACCACATGGCTCAAAAGAATCACCACATGGCCCAGAAAAATCACCACACCGTGTACCACCGCCACGCCAGAAGCTCCGCGTCACGGAAGCAAGCCACCCATGCGAAGGCCCCTAACCAAGCATACCCATGTGAGGGTCCCAAATCAAGCATCAAGACGGGACCAAAAGCAAACGCGGTCTCCCTCTGCGCACGTAAGCCACGTCAGCGTGTCATCCATAGCCCAGAGCTGTCGGGAACGAAGAGAAACGGAATAGGTCTTCGGTGGAAGTCTCGGACGTAGGAAACAGAGAGGAAAGAAAGGAAAGTGAAATGAAACGGCTGAGGCCGTGGCCTTTTATAGGCCCCTGGAAACGAACCGATTAAACGGCCGAGTATTCGATATTTCGACCGAGACATCAATCCTTCGGCCGAGATATCGATCTCCTGGCTGCCCAATCTATCTCCCTCAGCCATATCAGGTCTTGCTCTGTGCACTGACTCAAGTCACTACAGATTCCTAAGTCCTCAACCAACCGAGTGGCCTTGGGGGCATTCCCTGATGCCAATACAATGTGATCAAAACCAGCCTCGGGGGCATGCCCAAGCATCGAAGATCTCTCTCCACAAACTGCTGGCCAAAGCAAATTAAGCAGCCATGAGCTCAAAACTTTAGCAGCTCCACGCTCAATAACCTTGTGAACAAGTCATTCGACAAACACCATGCTCCTTGCATCATCAACAACTCAACGGCTCCGTGCCTATGGTCATTCACATCAACTCATACATCAGCTCTACGCTTGCCACTCCAGCAACCATATCGCCGCCAACTTACTCAACAGGCTCAAAGCCATAGCAACTGACTCAGCGGCTCGAAGCCCATTATCTCAAATGGCTCCAAGCCGTAACCATCACCTCAACAGGCTCGAAGTCTGTATCTACTATCTCAATTGGCTCGAAGCCATAATAACCAATCTCAGCGGCTCGAAGCCTATTATCAACAGGCTCTACGCCCATACTCACTCACTCAGCGGCTCTACGCCTTCAACTCAGCGGCTCTAAGCCCATTACCTCAACAGGCTCGAAGCCTATGTCTACCATCGATCTCAGCGGCTCCAAGCCCTCGACTCAGCCACTCGCTATCACAACAACAGGCTCTATGCCCTTTATCTCACCAAAGCGGCTCTATGCCCACTATCTCAACTGGCTCGAAGCCGTAACAACCAACTCAGCGGCTCCAAGCCCACCGTTTCAACTGGCTCGAAGCCGTAACAATCAAGTCTACTTCAGCGGCTCAAAGCCCATTACTTCAACAGGCTCGAAGCCTGTATCTACCATCTGAAATGGCTCAAAGCCATAACAAACAATCTCAGCGGCTCCAATCCCATTATTTCAACTGGCTCGAAGCCGTAAACAAGCAACAGGCTCTACGCCCGCCCCAACAATCAAGACAAACTATTCTCAGGCTCTACGCCTGAATGCTCAAAATCTAACATTTTTGAATGCTCAAGCTCTACGCTTGGATGCCCAACCACTGTGTACTGGATGCTCAAGTTATACACTTGAATGCTCAAGCTCTACGCTTGGATGCCCAACCACTGTGTACTGGACGCTCAAAGCCTGTACTTTGAATGCTCGGATTCTGCCGTCCGAATGCTCGAGCTCTACGCTCTGAATGCTCAAGTCCAGAACTTGATAGAAGCTCTAAGCTTTAAAACAAACACACACGCACGAGCCCGTGCACATATTGCATCCACATCGAGTTTGCATATCTATTCACATCTAACAACCATCATCACGCATATACACTCTGCATATCTCTCATGAAACAGGTCAACCCTGCAATCAACCGGCTCTACGCCTCGGTTTTATTGATCGGTCCAGCGCCTCGATCCTTTGGCTCCACGCCAACACTTATGATGGAAAAGCTCCGTGCACAGACCATCAGAATGCAACCAGCTCTACGCTTCGGTTCAAATCACGTCAAGCTCTAAGCTCCGACAACTCAGGCCCTCAAGACTGCATGCAGGCTCCATGCCTCAATCTAATCACCTCAGGCTCCACGCCTCAGTTCTTTCACCTCAGGCTCCACGCCTCAGTTCCTTCACCTCAGGCTCCACGCCTCGATTCCATCACTCTCCAGGCTCTCGCCTCATGACTACAACCGGCTCCGTGCCTCGGTTCCCTCATCTCCAAAGCTCCGTGCTCTAGTCACCGGCCCTGCGCCCCCAATATCTCAAAAACAAACGGCGTCCGATTCATCGTCAGCAGATGGTTTGGATTCCACCCCACTACATCAATTCCTTCCAGCTCATTCGCAAGGATAGGCTACTCTACCGAGCTCCTTTCAGTCAAAGTAAGGATGATCAAGAAAAGCAAACGCATCTGCAGTGTACTGATCTACCCCAAAATACTAAGGAAGCTCTCCGCAAAAACTCCCCAGGTAGCCCCACGCTTCTTCAACTACTCTTCGCCAAAACCCTGGCTCAGTCTAGGTACGTCACACTACGGCTTTTTAAGCCCTAAGGTACGTCTTCTGTCTCTAACCCTCCAAACTTTTATTTTTCTTATTTTGCCCGAACTACGGTTGGTCTGAATTTCCTTTGTGGAATACGTAGGCAGCCTCCCGGCCCGACCATAACAAAACCTTTTTCAAAAACCCCTTGGAATAGTGGTTGGACCAAATTGAGTTGCTTTTTACAGCTTTGACTCTTACTCAAACATGTCTCGCGATCCGTCTGAGTTCACTCAAAGAGGGGCATCTGTAGACTCCCCAATTTGGCCTAACGATTATTTCAAGTCCCACCTTGGGACCATCCCGATGATGAAATGGATACAATGATTGCTGATTGCTTCCTTGAGAACCTTAGGACTTTCGGTAAGAACTTTGAGCCACTTAGAGGACCCAATTCAAAGCCATACAGCCTTTCAGACAGAAATACAGAAGCCTAGGAGAATCCATCTGACGGCCGTCACATCGATCCCACGGCCCTAACATCATTTCCTCACCGAGCAACCTGTTGCTAGCAAAATCTCCCTGAGAGATCAATCCCTCGGCCGCAAGATCTATCCTTCGGCCGAGACATCCATTCCTTGGCCGTGATATCCTTTACTCGGCCGCCAAATCGACCTTTTCCCAGACTCTGGAACGTGTTCTGTCAGACGTTTGATCCGATTACACTACCTTCCCGATGCGTTCGGGCTACGCTCAGAGATTACGACGTAGAGTTAGAGATGCATTGCAATTGCAATTGCCATCTCATGATTTGATTGGCCGAAGTGAGTCACCAATTGCCTATATAAAGGGCCTTTGGACTCCGAAAATAAACACACGAAATTATCAGAGTATACACTTGTAGACACCCTATTCTGGACTGTCCAAATTAGTTTACTTACGGTTTTTGATTCCCCGATGATGAGTAAAGGTCAAGAACATCCCGAGTTTTTTTTGGAAGAGTTTGAGCTTTGAGCGTCCTGAGCCTCATCCGAACCCTTTTCAAACCCTTGTCGAACCCTTAAGCCAGAACCAAATGGCCTCAGCAGAACCCTACTGGAGTACGCTGGTTCTTGACTAGCATGCGTAGGTAGCCCTGCCACGTGTCAGTCATCGCCGCTTACTGGTGCACGCCACTCAACAAGGGGCGTACGCCAGTCAATTCCAGTCAAATCAACCTTTTTCAGCCAGACGCGCGGGAGATTTTGTAGCCACCTGACGTCAGCCACAGTTCCCCTGATGATTATCTCGGCCAGAACTGTCCCCTTCTCACCTACAACTTCCCTCAAGCCAAGTCCCATGCATTAAATGCATGGGAGGCTCCTCCATCCCTTAACCTCCAAACAACCCCTTAGGGAGCCAACTGATCTCAGTCCTCTCCCTCCATAAATACCCCCCTTTTGCATTCATTTGCAAGGAGTTAGTTCCATTAAGGCAAAACACTCTATTGTCTTCTTCTCCTTAAGTGTTCTTGCTTCCTTTCTTTTCCCATAGAAAGAGTAAGTGAAGAACACTCAACTCAGTCCAAAAACCCACCATAATCATCCTCCAACCTTCAACCTTCAAGCTCAAGTTCAAACAACCCTTCAAAACTCACAAGCAAAGGTATACCACCTTTTGCTTCTGCTTTCTGTTCTGACCCCTGAGGGGGGCTAGCAGGGTCAAGGCTGGTAATCTATACCAGTCCTGGCCCTAATGCTGGCAAGGTTTCAAAACCGTGTGCAGTGATCAGTGGCGCACGCCAGTCGGTTGAGCCGTACGCCAGTAATGGCAGTACGTGCAAAACTGGCGTGGGGATCATGGATCATTGTTTTTATTGCTTCATTTGTGTTCTGATCACCTTGATGCATGCTAAAACCAGTCTTTTGCTTACTGTATTTTAGAACTGCTTTCTCTTCCATCTGTATCTTAGTATAGTTTGGCCTCTGGGAGCCTTCTGGTCATGTTCTAGAGCCCAGATGGTGCAAAGCCAAAGTATTGGAGCAAAGTGACAACTGGCGTACGGCCATACACTACTGGCGTACGGTATTTGTCTAGCTTCCAGTGGCTTGGCCCTTGCATGGATCTTCCACCCAGGTCTTTGATCATTGTCCCCTCACTGTTTAAGGGGTTTTCTGTTCATTTGGTGGCTTCTTAGCCCTTTAATCTGTCTGTAATAGCCTAGTAATCTATATCAACTGTGTGGTTTGTCCTGGGTGTGCACTAGTCCCTTCCAGAGCCCAGAGGGTTGATAATAGAAGCTGTGAATTTGAGCTTACAGGCGCACGCCAGTTGTGGTGTGGCGCACGCAGGTCAGGGCCGCATGCAGTGGCGCAGCCAGTGCATGCAGGCTTGCTTCTGTGTGCATCACTGCACAGTTAGTGTGCTTTAGTCTGTTCAAAATGTTCACAGTAACTTGTTCTCAATCTATTATACTTGCTTAGATCAAACATCAATCATCCATAAACATCTTGTCACATATTTGTACATAAACTGCAAACGTGTTACAGTTTTAATCCCCATTAACTGTTTCCCCGCCCTAACTGGCTAAGAAAATGATCAAACAACGAGAGAAGTGCAAATGTTTTATAAATGCCTGAGTAGAGACCGATCTCCGGATTGGGCGAGAGGGGGTGCCATAAAACCCTTCCCCTCTCGTAATCTGGCTCCCGAACTTCAGATTTCAAAGGTGACGACGGACCAGTCTACAAGCCTTTTTCAAACTCAAACAAATGCAATCCAAACGTTTTCAAAAGCACGGTTTCTTGGGTACTTTTTGCAAAACCCGAGTGGCGACTCTCTGATCTGCGAAGCGTTTCGCCGCGCTTTCCGCGAGAAGGGCGCACCCGGAATTTTCATGCTTAAAACTCGAGAGTTTTTGGGGCGTGTGCCCACAACACTCTCTCAAGCCTCGAAACTCTGCACAAATACTCTCCCAAACCCACTCTTCAAAAGCCCTAACCTCCCGAAGGCAGCCGTCAATCCGGCGATCAAACCCCAAAGTTCAAACCCTAACCCTAGGATTTTCAATCAAGCAATCAATCAATCACGCTCAATCCAAAGCAATCAAGCAACTGAGGGATCAAGGTGGTGAGGCCCAACGGCCTCTGGTTTGTCTTATTTACTGTCTTTTTTTACTAATCATAGCGTTTTGATTACCTGTTAATCTTTCTGTCGGGTGTGAGGAAGAACACCGACCGGGGCTTCGATCCCTCGGCCGGTACATCAAACCAGGAGGATCCCTCCGCCGTGACATCCATTCACCGGTCGCGGGATCCATCTCCCTGGGACATTTTGTTTGCTTTTCTGCTTTCTAAATGCTTGCTTACTTATCGCACTGGCTCACTTTGCTTACTGTTTAAAGAAATAAATAAACAGACTATGTGTTAGAATTAAATAAAGCATCTACACGTCTTATGTTGAATGAGTATGGGCCAGTCTCACGACTGGGCAAAGAGGGGTGCCTAACACCTTCCCCTCGTTGTACTTTTGGCTCCCGTATCCAGAATCTCTATCTATTTTCCCAGTTTTAATAAACTGGGTGGCGACTCTGTTTTGATGATAACCGTTATCATGTGGCGATGTTCCTAACCATGGGAATGTCCATGATTTTGGTTTACGAAGCAAGCAACCAATCAAGCAAACAAATGTGATAAATCTGTATGGCGACGCCCCGTTTGGGAGGTGTCTACATTATCATTTTATGAGCGATAGTTACATGGAATAGCGAAGGCGTTGATTACACAAGGTCATTGAAAGTGCAAGGTAAATTTTTTTGGGGTCCAATGAATATCTAGATCCTGTTACATTGATTCAGAACTGTAATAGTAATTTTTTTTTTCTTTGGGTTGCTTTCCCTCAAATGTAACCAATTGAAATAGTCCTATTGTCACAAGAGTTGGTTATGTCCAAGGAAGCTAGGCTAGTTACAATATGCACCAAGTACAACAAATGCTTATGGCTCTGCACACAACTGATATCTTAGTTTGATTTGAAATCTTTGCTTGAAAAGTGTGAATCATTTACAACAAAAGATCAGGAAGAATGAAAAATGTAAATGAGTACGAAGAAAAAAAAAGGATCAATGTACTAGGATGGAATTAAATATACATTATTTACAAACAAAAGTTTTCGGTTATTCGAGAAAAATCAATATACAATTGACCGCATCGAATTTCCCTTGAACGCTACGAATTGCTCTTGGCCGCGTTTAATTGCAGTTGGCCGCGTTTAATTGCAGTAGGCCGCCTGAAATTGCAATTGGCCGCTTCGAAATTCACTTGGGTGTTCAATTAAACGCGGCCAACTGCAATTCCAAGCGGCCAACTGCAATTCCAAACGGCCAATTGCAATTCAATGCAGCCAACTGTAATTCGACGCGGCCAACTGCCATTCCACGCGGCCAACTGCAATTCTAGGCGGCCTACTGCAATTCGACGAGTATAAGTGCAATTCGACGCGGCCAAGTGAATTCCATGAGGCCAAGAGCAATTCGAGGCGGATAAGAGTAATTCATGGCAGCCTAGTGCGATTCGATGCCGCCAATGCAATTCGATTCAACCAAGAGCAATTTGAGCGGCCAAGTGCAATTCAATAAAACGATCTTAGCATCCGATAGGAATACAATGAAGGCTGACTCCTATTTAGTTGGATTACTTAGGATTGGAAAGCATGAAACAGAAGCACAATTCTATTTTAAACAATGGCCACGCGGTTTTACTCTTTGCCGCACTCTTTTAGTCTTGGCCGCGTAATTTGACTTATGGCCGCTCAATTTTGCAACGGCGTCGTTTGGATTAATGAGAACTCTTATTTCGGGAATATGAGTTCTATGCGCACATGGGCAACCAAACTCGCCTATTTGGAATGCGATTTACGTATGACCTCGAATTACTTCACCGTCTATCTAAATTTTTCATACATTTTTTTTTAATTTTAACTGTTGGGTGCTGAAATAGGCCATGTTTGGAATGTTCGTAATCTTGGGTGAATTAGGATTTGATTGCAGTAACGAATGATATACTTCCGGTACGAATTAGTTCAAAAATCAGGATCACGAACATATCTATGGAGCCTTAGGATGTCTATAGAGTTCAACATTCCTTTTTTAGCGAGCTTGTTTTTGTGCTACCAAACCCGTAGAGCAAGAAGCCGTTAGAGGTTACCGACAAGTAGAACTGACCAATAAATAGGGTTTTAAAAGTGTTAAAAGATTGTGGATTCTGACTATAAAAATATTTTGATTTTGTTCATGAAAAATGGGTAGAAAGCATACCATTATAGAAATCGTCGGAGCCACTAATCCAAAAGCACATTTTAAGTTTCATTCAATGCTGAAATCCCTTATTCTTTTCATTTTCTTCATTGCTTAAATGTTCCAAAGAGTTTATATATAGACCATGCATCCACATTGCATGGAAGTGCACGGAAAATCATTTCATCATCGAGATTCGTTCAAAGCAAGGCTTAAACGTTTACAAACAATTTGAACCATAACCACTTCGATTAGAAAGTGCATTTAACAAGCTTTTTAACTGTTCTAATCATGCGCAAATCAGATTTCGGGAGTGTCCATAGTATGCAAGCGAAGTTTGGCTTGTTTGGCAATTTTGAGGACGGCGCCAGGGGAGCACAGAAATGCGCCCGGGGCGCATGAAATTGCACCTAAGGCGCATCAAAGCTGTAGAACAAGTCAATCGTTATGGGATTGTTTCGGACATCCCGAACTCCGTTTTACGAGTGGTTTGAACCGTTACAAAGTCTGTTGAATTTACTATCTAACCCAAGTGGTTTCGATTCAAAATTATTAATACATCAAAAGAAGTGATCATTTCAACAGTATGCCAAGTTTAATCCCAATGGATGTCTAAATGAGCTCTAGATTTGATCCCTGTTGCCTTTTCTAGTGCCTGGTCCTAATAATTATATGCTGAATGGTTTTCAATTTCAATGCTCTGAGTCTTTTGACATAGTTAAAAAGAGCCTCATTTTAACTTATTTTCATGTCGTGGGGCATCCAGTTGTTCGATAAGCACATCTCAAATCGTTTTGGCCCCCGGGCAAGAAGGAGAAATAGGCGATGCACCATCCTTGCTGCTACGTACGTTGACCTATCTGTCAATAATGTGCCAGAACATTAACCAGAAGCCGGATTCCATGGTAGGTACAATATACTAAATAACCAATGCAAACAGTGAAGAGACTAAGAAAAGTAGCAGTCCCGCAATTGACGCGAGTTTTAGTGGAAACCCCTATGTGAAAAATGGAAAAACAGTCAGGCAAATGAAAAAATGTGCTGTTATGAATTGTTATGTTGCAAAATCCTCCAGTTTATGATAAAAGACAACACAATTGGACACGATTTATTTGCTACTTTTCACGCCAACGGCAAGAAACCTTCCCCCGTGCAGGGATCTTCCACACACGATAAGCTTCGACATCTTCATTCTTCCCCTTATTGAAGGGTTTGATCATCCGAATTGATTCCTGCATTTGAAAATATTTATAAGTGATTCCAATGTAATTTTCGGCACAATGTTGGTGTACATGACATGATTAAATAAGCTTGAAGGCATTTCAATGGGACATTTTGGTTTGGGATTTGTAAAATGTTTTCTCAACGTAGCAACATATAATTTTAGGTTTCTCTTCGATGTAAGTGGACCAAAGTCTAGCTCTAGTTATCATTTTATGAGCGATAGTTACACGGAATAGCGAAAGCGTTGATTACACAAGGTCATTAACAATGCAAGGTAAATTTTTTTGGGGTCCAATGAATATCTTGATCCTGTTACATAGATTCAGAACTGTAATAGTAATTTTATTTTTCTTTGTGTTGCTTTCCCTCAAATGTACCCAATTGAAATAGTCCGACTGTCGCGAGAGTTGGTTATGTCCAAGGAAGCTAGGCTAGTGACAATATGCACCAAGGACAACAAATGCTTAATTATGGCTCTGCACACAACTGATATCTTAGTTTGATTTGAAATCTTTGCTTGAAAAGTTTGAATTATTTACAACAAAGGATCAGGAAGAATGAAAAATGTAAATGAGTAGGAAGAAAAAAGAAAAGGATCAATGTACTAGGATGGAAATAAATATACATTATTTACAAACAAAAGTTTTCGGTTATTCGAGAAAAATCAATATACAATTGACCGCATCGAATTTCCCTTGAACGCTACGAATTGCTCTTGGCCGCGTTGAATTGCAGTTGGCTGCCTGCAATTGCAATTGGCCGCTTCGAATTGCACTTGGGCGTGCAATTAAACGCGGCCAACTGCAGTTCTACGCGGCCAACTGCAATTCCAAGCGGCTTACTGCCATTCCACGCGGCCAACTGCAATTCTAAGCAGCCTACTGCAATTCGACGTGTATAAGTGCAATTCGACGCGACCAAGTGAAATTCCATGTGGCCAAGTGCAATTCGAGGCGGATTAGAGTAATTCATGGCAGCCTAGTGCGATTCGATGCCGCCAATGCAATTCGATTCAACCAAGAGCAATTTGAGCGGCCAAGTGCAATTCGATAAAACGATCTTAGCATCCGATAGGAATACAATGAAGGCTGCTGTAACGACCCGGATTTTTGGGAAATAAAAATTTCATTAAAAATTTGAATTTTATTTTATTACTTGGATTCCATTTAAAATTCTTTTTCTAAATATCCAAAAATCCGTCGTTACTAAAATCTAGACTTATTAATATAGTTTTCTTCATATAGACTTTCTAGTCATTCCTCCTAGACAAGTATACTTGTAAAGCACTTGTATATTTTCCCCAGTAATCCGTCGTGATGAGATTTGTTCGCCATGCAACATAGTCATTTTCTAAAGACAAGTGAGATAGTAAACCCTAAATCGTCCTATTTAGCAAGCCTAGCTAGCTTCTAACTAATCGTTAGAATAGCCTAATCGAACCTTTGATCTTCGTGAACCATTTGAACCCTAAGTGAGACCTTGACCAAAAGTCAACCTTTGATCTATTACCCATTGGACGATAGATGCTAGGATAATCTTTATCCATTGGACCATAGGTTTACACCAAGGATATTGTGACGAGATTGCTAGGTACACTTTATATGATTATATATCTTTACCCATTGGACGATAGAAGTTAGCGAAATCTTTATCCATTGGACAATAAGCTTTCTACCTAAGATATTTTATTAGATTTGACCAAGGTACACTTATATAGTATTATATAGGCCTTTGTACACATATTTGAAAGATGTATATATAATATTCCAATATTATACTTTACTCTTTTACCCATTAGTCCATAAATGTTAGGAGAATTGTTACCCATTAGACAATAGGTTAAGTCTTCCTATCAAGTACAAGATCCATTAGTTTAATAGATTTGCCATGAGTCATTGTACTTATATCTACATATAGTACCTCCCATCTTAGACCATTGGTTAATAACTACAAGGGAAATGGATGACCTTTGGATAGTAAACGTTAGGGTAAATATTGTTCATAGGATAATAAGTTAGTCTTTCCACCTAGTACAAGATTTAATTAGTTTAATGGAATCACCATGAGTCATTGTACTTATATACATACTTTATGAAAGTATAGTACTTACCATCTTTATCCATTGGATAATAAAAGTTAGGGGAATTGTTGCCCATTGGACAATATGTTAGTCTTTCTATCTAGTACAAGGTCTATTAGTTTAAGTAGATTCACCATGAGTCATTGTACTAGCATAAATAGATTATATAAGCCTAGTACTTTCTATCTTTAACCTTTGGATAAGAAAAGTTAGGAGGACTATGACCCATTGGTTAATAACTACTAGGGGAATTATTATTCATTGGATGATAGGACTAGTACTAATGTATGTTGGTTAGTAGCATTACCCAATTTTCCCATGGGATTCTCTAGTGAAAGAATAAGATTTATACTTATATATATATTTCCATAGGATTCTATATATTATATTAGGGCAAGTGTACACCTACTCCTTATTAAAATAAAGTGAGTACACATGTGCTAAATCCATTAGTTTAATAGAAAATCTTACTCTTTCAAAATCCCATTTGTTTATTCTTTCCTTGTCCTTCATATCTAGTAAGTATATATATATATATATTAGATATAGGAAGTACAAGAGAGATAGGAGAGAGAGAGAGAAATTCGGGAGAGAGGGAGAGAGAGAGGTCGAGAGAGATGGGAGGGAGGGAGAGAGAGAGATGGCCGGTTGAGAGGAGAGAGAGAGGGAGTGATGTGTACTAGTCCAACCCTTGGTCAATCTTCCTACATCATCCTACTACCTCATCATGTACCACCAAAATCTAGTCTTTCTTGCTCTTGGATATCTAAGGACAACCATATCACCATTTCTTACTCTTTCAAGTACTAGACTAGACTAGGAAACCCTTAGGATTGCTTACACTTGTCCTAGATTGGAAGAAAGAGCAAAGAAATATCTTTGTAATCTTTCCACCTATTGTACCATGGAGAGAGAGAGAGAGTGAGAGAGAGAGAGAGAGAGAGAGAGAGAGAGAGAGAAATTTCGGATGAGAGGGAGAGAGGGAGAGTGATGTGTGCAAAGTGTACAATGAGCCTAGTTATGTCCTTTAAGCCATCATCCTACCTCACCAAAGGACAACCAAATCTAGACAAATTTTTATCCATTGGACAACAAATGTTAGAGGAAAATTTACCCCTTGGATAATAGATCAACCTTGGCCTATAAATAGAAGGCCACTCCAAGCTTAAACTCACACCTCCACTTCTTGCTCCCACTTCTCTCTAGAAACTCAAGCATTGCTCCAACTTCTCTCTAGAAACCATTTCTGTTTTTCCAGGCAGCCTACTGCCCTTTGTAAATCCTCATTATTCTCCTGCTTAGAGTAGTTTTTAGAACCAACTTTCTCCGGGAAAGTTATAGAGCACTTCAAGATCTTCAAGTTAGACCCAAGAACCACCCTAATCGGTCAAGAAACGACAAAGATATCGACATCCGAAGTTCAGCAAAAATTCGGATTTCCAGATTTCCAGACAGCTTACTGTCCATCCCTTTATCACCATATTCCTCCTACCTAAAGTACTTTCTAGGATCAACTTCCTTCACGAAAGTTGTAGAGCACTTCTAGAGCTTCGATTTCAACTCAAGAACGATCGTATTCGGCTAAATATTGACCAAGTTACTGCCATCCGAAGTTCGGTCCAGATTCGAGAGTTTCACCGCCCATAGGATTTCCAATTAGCTTATTCGGCCCCGACTAGTTTCGGATCAAGGTAGAATTTTCCTACACCTCCTAACCCTAAGTGTAGTAGATTCTCCTATCTACTTAAATCCTAAGTATACGTAGTTATGCTATCGAAACTAGATTAAATACAACCTTGTTCTAAGTACATGTGATTTGGTTGAATGATAATTAAACGTAGTTTACCTTTAAGATATAGTATGATGCTTAAGCGTAGGATCTTCCTACACCTCCTATACTCTAAGTATATGTAGATTTTAACTATGCTTTCTAAACTCTAAGTATAACGTATGATATGCGTATGTTGAAAAGAATGTAGAATACTCCTTACGCCCTAACTTTAAGTATAGTATAACTTTCCTATACTTTCCAAAAATCTAAGTATAGCGTATTGCATGCGTATTTCGAAACGATTGTAGATTATTCTAAACCTTCGAGATCCTAAGTATACGTAGATTATCTTATCTTTATTCCTTAAGCATGACCAGAAATGTTTAGGAGTTGTTATCTTGATTAACCATGGCATGATTAGCATAACGTTAGAAATACTCAATAAACATATGCTGTTTTGAACTTAGGAAAGCATGATTAAGCTGTGGTGATTTCATTTTGATCTTAAGATGATATAAGTATGATTATGTGATTACTTGACTACTTGTTGTTGATAAAGCATAAGTGGTTTACCACTCCAAAGGTGCCCGTCCATGTGGTACTATGCTTTATCTTGTATGATTAAATGTTGAGCATGATGATGTGATAAAGTGAGCATGCTATTTAATATAGAGTTGGATGATCTTGCTAGTTTAGTTTCAAGATTTCTACGATTACATGAAAGTCTTACCGCGGAGTCTATGCATGAGAACGAGACACGTAAACCGACAAAGTAGAAACATGACACCTAGGGTCTGGATAAAGGAAATAATTGGTCTTGGATAAAATATTTTTGAAAGTACATTGTGGCCGGACATGGTAGCCCAATGTGAGTTGTAAAAACCCGCAAGGTGGCCGGACTTGGTAGCCCTTTGTGTGGACTTGCAAAAACCGTAATGTGACCGGACTTGGTAGCCCATTGCGAAGATTGCCAATGGGGCCGGACGTGGTAGCCTCATGTGGCAATAAGGCTTGGTTATCCGCGGAAAGGAGCCAATGCAAGTTTTGTGTGCCAATGGGAACCCGGGACGGCGGAACCATTATGAGGATACTCGGGAACCCGGAACGGCGGAACCGAGGTTGGGTGTGTGTTTTAAAAACCTCATGTGGCCGAACGTGGCAGCTCATTGTGTGGATAGATTTTGAAAGCAGCAATGTGGCCAGACTTGGTAGCCCGTTGTGTGTGTGTCACCAATGTAGCCGGACGTGGTAGCTTCATTGGTAACATGATTTATCTATACACTCAATAGGGACCTAGCGTGAAAGCCCTTGTGTGGATTTTGAAAACCGCGATGTGGCCGGACGTGGTAGTCCATCGTGTGTGATATTTGAAAACCACAATGTGGCCGGACTTGCCCATTGTGTGGTGTGCGTGTGTAGAGTTTGTTTTGAAAACCATGATTTGGCCGGACTTGGTAGCCATCGTGAGTGTTACTAACGGAGCCGGACTTAGTAGCCTCGTTAGTAGCAATTTGTGAAAGAAACTTTGGAAACTATGATTTTGGTAAAAGTGAAAAAGATGACACGGTCTACGATGAGTCGCGTAGGAGAAACACGAAAAGACATGACACCAACGCTAAAAAGATATCGAATATGGATGTATCATTGCTTAACTATGTTGTTGAATGAGCTTGTGTAATTGTCTATGTGAATTTCTGGTTACTTAACGATTTTCAAAATGTTAATTTGAGAAATGAAACGCTGCGTAAGAGAAACTCTGATATTTCGAAAACCAACGATAGTTAATAGAGCATACGAATGTGTTATTGTTGATAACTGTTGAATAAACACGTACTGCGTAGATATCCTTATCTGTATGATTCACTACTGTTATACGTGACTTGCTATGTGTAAGTTAAGGGTTAGTGGGTTTGGTTTATTCTATTGAGCTTTGTAAGCTCACGGTGTTGCCTTTGGTGACCCTGACATATTATATTGGTGGCGACGCCGGTATAATGTGTCAGACCTTATAGACGAACAGGGCGAGATGTACACTTTGGAGGCTTTTGGAGCCAAAGAGCTGGCTAGGATGGAAGAGCAGGCGGAGCTGTAGTTAGGAACCTTAGTTCCCTTCCCTTTTGAATAAATGTACTCCTTGTGAGGTTGATAATGAGCCAGACTCCATTTGATTTTATCAATAAAATTGTCCTTTAACATACCCGAAAATTGGGGGCGTTACAGCTGCCTCCTGTTTAGTTGGAAAACTTAGGATTGGAAAGCGTGAAACAGAAGCACAATTCTATTTTAAACAATGGCCACGCGGTTTTACTCTTGGCCGCACTCTTTTAGACTTGGCCGCATAATTTGACTTATGGCCGCTCAATTTTGCAACGGCATCGTTTGGATTAATGAGAACTCTAATTTCGGGAATACGAGTTCTATGCGCACATGGGCAACCAAACTCGCCTATTTGGAATGCGATTTACGTATGACCTCGAATTACTTCACCGTCTATCTAAATTTTACATACATTTTTTTTTAATTTTAACTGTTGGGTGCTGAAGTAGGCCATGTTTGGAATGTTCGTAATCTTGGGTGAATTAGGATTTGATTACAGTAACGAATGATATACTTCCGGTACGAATTAGTTCAGAAATCAGGATCACGAACATATCCATGGAGCCTTAGGATGTCTATAGAGTTCAACATTCCTTTTTTAGCGAGCTTGTTTTTGTGCTACCAATCCCGTAGAGCAAGAAGTCGTTAGAGGTTACCGACAAGTAGAACTCGACCGATAAAAAGGGTTTTAAAAGTGTTAAAAGATTGTGGATTCTGACTATAAAAATATTTTGATTTTGTTCATGAAAAATGGGTAGAAAGCATACCACTATAGAAATCGTCGGAGCCACTAATCCAAAAGCACATTTTAAGTTTCATTCAATGCTGAAATCCCTTATTCTTTGCATTTTCTTCATTGCTTAAATGTTCCAAAGAGTTTATATATAGACCATGCATCCACATTGCATGGAAGTGCACGGAAAATCATTTCATCATCGAGATTCGTTCAAAGCAAGGCTTAAACGTTTACAAACAATTTGAACCATAACCACTTCTATTAGAAAGTATATTTAACAAGCTTTTTAACTGTTCTAACCATGCGCAAATTAGATTTCGGGAGTGTCCATAGTATGCTGGCTTGTTTGGAAATTTTGAGGACGGCGCCAGGGGAGCACAGACATGCGCCTGGGGTGCATGAAATTGCGCTTAAGGCGCATCAACGCTGTAGAACAAGTCAATCCTTATGGGATTGTTTCGGACCTATCCCGAACTCCGTTTTACGAGTGGTTTGAACCGTTACAAAATTTGTTTAATTTACTATCTAACCCAAGTGGTTTCGATTCAAAATTATTTATACATCAGATGAAGTGATCATTTCAACAGTATGCCAAGTTTAATCCCAATGGATGTCTAAATGAGCTCTAGATTTGATCCTTGTTGTCTTTTCTAGTGTCTGGTCCTAATAATTATATACTGAGTTGATTTTCAATGTTCAATGCTCTGAGTCTTCTGACATAGTTAAAAAGAGCCTCATTTTAACTTATTTTCATGTCGTGGGGCATCCAGTTGTTCGATAAGCACATCTCAAATCGTTTTGGCCCCCGGCAAGAAGGAGAAATAGGCGATGCACCATCCTTGCTGCTACGTACGTTGACCTATCTGTCAATAATGTGCCAGAACATTAACCAGAAGCCGGATTCCATGGTAGGTACAATATACTAAATAACCAATGCAAACAGTGAAGAGACTAAGAAAAGTAGTAGTCCCGCAATTGACGCGAGTTTTAGTGGAAACCCCTATGTGAAAAATGGAAAAACAGTCAGGCAAATGAAAAAATGTGCTGTTATGAATTGTTATGTTGCAAAATCCTCCAGTTTATGATAAAAGACAACACAATTGGACACGATTTATTTGCTACTTTTCACGCCAACGGCAAGAAACCTTCCCCCGTGCAGGGATCTACCACACACGATAAGCTTCGACATCTTCATTCTTCCCCTTATTGAAGGGTTTGATCATCCGAATTGATTCCTGCATTTGAAAATATTTATAAGTGATTCCAATGTAATTTTCGGCACAATGTTGGTGTACATGATATGATTAAATAAGCTTGAAGGCATTTCAATGGGACATTTTGTTTTGGGATTTGTAAAATGTTTTCTCAACGTAGCAACATATAATTTTAGGTTTCTCTTCGATGTAAGTGAACCAAAGTCTAGCTTTAGTAATCATTTTATGAGCGATAGTTACACGGAATAGCAAATGCGTTGATTACACAAGGTCATTGAAAGTGCAAGGTAAATTTTTTTGGGGTCCAATGAATATCTTGATCCTGTAACATTGATTCAGAACTGTAATAGTAATTTTTCTTTTCTTTGTGTTGCTTTCCCTCAAATGTACCCAATTGAAATAGTCCGACTGTCGCGAGAGTTGGTTATGTCCAAGGAAGCTAGGCTAGTTACAATATGCACCAAGGACAACAAATGCTTAATTATGGCTCTGCACACAACTGATATCTTAGTTTGATTTGAAATCTTTACTTGAAAAGTTTGAATCATTTACAACAAAGGATCAGGAAGAATGAAAAATGGAAATGAGTAGGAAGAAAAAAGAAAAGGATCAATGTACTAGGATGGAATTAAATATACATTATTTACAAACAAAAGTTTTTGGTTATTCGAGAAAAATCAATATACAATTGACCGCATCAAATTTCCCTTGAACGCTACGAATAGCTCTTGGCCACGTTGAATTGCAGTTGGCCGCGTTGAATTGCAGTTGGCCGCCTGCAATTGCAATTGGCTGCTTCGAATTGCACTTGGGCGTGCAATTAAACACGGCCAACTGCAATTCCAAGCGGCCAATTGCAATTCTACGCGGCCAACTCCAATTCCAAGCGGCCAACTGCCATTCCACGCGGCCAACTGCAATTCTAAGCGGCCTAATGCAATTCGACGAGTATAAGTGCAATTCGACGCGGCCAAGTGAAATTCCATACGGCCAAGTGCAATTCGAGGTAGATAAGAGTAATTCATGGCAGCCTAGTGCGATTCGATGCCGCCAATGCAATTCGATTCAACCAAGAGCAATTTGAGCGGCCAAGTGCAATTCGATAAAACGATCTTAGCATCCGATAGGAATACAATGAAGGCTGCCTCCTGTTTAGTTGGATAACTTAGGATTGGAAAGTGTGAAACAGAAGCACAATTCTATTTTAAACAATGGCCACGCGGTTTTACTCTTGGCCGCACTCTTTTAGTCTTGGCCGCGTAATTTGACTTATGGTCGCTCAATTTTGCAACGGCGTCGTTTGGTTTAATGAGAACTCTTATTTCGGGAATACGAGTTCTATGCGCACATGGGCAACCAAACTCGCCTATTTGGAATGCGATTTACGTATGACCTCGAATTACTTCACCGTCTATCTAAATTTTCCATACATATTTTTTAATTTTAACTGTTGGGTGCTGAAGTAGGCCATGTTTGGAATGTTCGTAATCTTGGGTGAATTAGGATTTGATTACAGCAACGAATGTTATACTTCCGGTACGAATTAGTTCAGAAATCAGGATCACGAACATATCCATGGAGCCTTAGGATGTCTATAGAGTTCAACATTCCTTTTTTAGCGAGCTTGTTTTTGTGCTACCAAACCCGTAGAGCAAGAAGCCGTTAGAGGTTACCGACAAGTAGAACTCGACCGATAAATAGGGTTTCAAAAGTGTTAAAAGATTGTGAATTCTGACTATAAAAATATTTTGATTTTGTTCACGAAAAATGGGTAGAAAGCATACCACGATAGAAATCGTCGGAGCCACTAATCCAAAAGCACATTTTAAGTTTCATTTAATGCTGAAATCCCTTATTCTTTTCATTTTCTTCATTGCTTAAATGTTCCAAAGAGTTTATATATAGACCATGCATCCACATTGCATGGAAGTGCACGGAAAATCATTTCATCATCGAGATTCGTTCAAAGCAAGGCTTAAACGTTTACAAACAATTTGAACCATAATCACTTCGATTAGAAAGTACATTTAACGAGCTTTTTAACTGTTCTAACCACGCGTAAATCAGCTTTCGGGAGTGTCCATAGTATGCTGGCTTGTTTGGCAATTTTGAGGCCGGCGCTAGGGGAGCTCATACATGCGCCTGGGTGCATGAAATTGCGCCTAAGGCGCATCAAAGCTGTAGAACAAGTCAATCGTTATGGGATTGTTTCCGACATCCCGAACTCCGTTTTACGAGTGGTTTGATCCGTTACAAAGTTTGTTGAATTTACTATCTAACCCAAGTGGTTTCGATTCAAAATTATTTATACATCAGAAGAAGTGATCATTTCAACAGTATACCAAGTTTAATACCAATGGATGTCTAAATTAGCTCTAGATTTGATCCATGTTGCCTTTTCTAGTGTCTGGTCCTAATAATTATATGCTGAATGATTTTCAATGTTCAATGCTCTGAGTCTTTTGACATAGTTAAATAGATTCTCATTTTAACTTATTTCATGTCGTGGGGCATCCAGTTGTTCGATAAGCACATCTCAAATCGTTTTGGCCCCCGGGCAAGAAGGAGAAATAGGCGATGCACCATCCTTGCTGTTACGTACGTTGTCCTATCTGTCAATAATGTGCCAGAACATTAACCAGAAGCCGGATTCCATGGTAGGTACAATATACTAAATAACCAATGCAAACAGTGAAGAGACTAAGAAAATTAGCAGTCCCCCAATTGACGCGAGTTTTAGTGGAAACCCCTATTTGAAAAATGGAAAAACAGTCAGGCAAATGAAAAAATGTGCTGTTATGAATTGTTATGTTGCAAAATCCTCCAGTTTATGATAAAAGACAATACAATTGGACACGATTTATTTGCTACTTTTCACGCCAACGGCAAGAAACCTTCCCCCGTGCAGGGATCTACCACACACGATAAGCTTCGACATCTTCATTCTTCCCCTTATTGAAGGGTTTGATCATCCGAATTGATTCCTGCATTTGAAAATATTTATAAGTGATTCCAATGTAATTTTCGGCACAATGTTGGTGTACATGACATGATTAAATAAGCTTGAAGGCATTTCAATGGGACATTTTGGTTTGGGACTTGTAAAATGTTTTCTCAACGTAGCAACATATAATTTTAGGTTTCTCTTCGATGTAAGTGGACCAAAGTCTAGCTCTAGTTATCATTTTATGAGCGATAGTTACACAGAATAGCGAAAGCGTTGATTACACAAGGTCATTGAAAGTGCAAGGTAAATTTTTTTGGGGTCCAATGAATATCTTGATCCTGTTACATTGATTCAGAACTGTAATCGTAATTTTTTTTCTCTTTGTGTTGCTTTCCCTCAAATATACCCAATTGAAATAGTCCGACTGTCGCGAGAGTTGGTTATGTCCAAGGAAGCTAGGCTAGTTACAATATCCACCAAGGACAACAACTGCTTATGGCTCTGCACACAACTGATATCTTAGTTTAATTTGAAATATTTGCTTGAAAAGTTTGAATCATTTATAACAAAGGATCAGGAAGAATGAAAAATGTAAATGAGTAGGAAGAAAAAAGAAAAGGATCAATGTACTAGGATGGAATTAAATATACATTACTTACAAACAAAAATTTTCGGTTATTCGATAAAAATCAATATACAATTGACCGCATCTAATTTCCCTTGAACGCTACAAATTGCTCTTGGCCGCGTTGAATTGCAGTTGGCTGCCTGCAATTGCAATTGGCCGCTTCGAATTGCACTTGCGTGCAATTAAACACGGCCAACTGCAATTCCAAGCGGCCAATTGCAATTCTACGCGGCCAACTGCAATTCGACTCGGCCAACTGCAATTCCAAGCGGCCAACTGCAATTCTAAGCGGCCTAGTGCAATTCGACGAGTATAAGTGCAATTCGACGCGGCCAAGTGAAATTCCATGCGGCCAAGTGCAATTCGAGGCAGATAAAAGTAATTCATGGCAGCCTAGTGCGATTCGATGCCGCCAATGCAATTCGATTCAACCAAGAGCAATTTGAGCGGCCAAGTGCAATTCGATAAAACGATCTTAGCATCCGATAGGAATACAATGAAGGCTGCCTCCTGTTTAGTTGGATAACTTAGGATTGGAAAGCGTGAAACAGAAGCACAATTCTATTTTAAACAATGGCCACGCGGTTTTACTCTTGGTCGCACTCTTTTAGTCTTGGCCGCGTAATTTGACTTATGGCCGCTCAATTTTGCAACGGCGTCATTTGGATTAATGAGAACTCTTATTTCGAGAATACGAGTTCTATGCGCACATGGGCAACCAAACTCGCCTATTTGGATTGCGATTTACGTATGACCTCGAATTACTTCACCGTCTATCTAAATTTTCCATACATTTGTTTTAATTTTAACTGTTGGGTGCTGAAGTAGGCCATGTTTGGAATGTTCGTAATCTTAGGTGAATTAGGATTTGATTACAGCAACGAATGATATACTTCCGGAAATATTAGTTCAGAAATCAGGATCACGAACATATCCATGGAGCCTTAGGATGTCTATAGAGTTCAACATTCCTTTTTTAGCGAGCTTGTTTTTGTGCTACCAAACCCGTAGAGCAAGAAGCCGTTAGAGGTTACCGACAAGTAGAACTCGACCGATAAATAGGGTTTTAAAAGTGTTAAAAGATTATGGATTCTGACTATAAAAATATTTTGATTTTGTTCATGAAAAATGGGTAGAAAGCATACCACTATAGAAATCGTCGGAGGCACTAATCCAAAAGCACATTTTAAGTTTCATTCAATGCTGAAATCCCTTATTCTTTTCATTTTCTTCATTGCTTAAATGTTCCAAAGAGTTTATATATAGACCATGCATCCACATTGCATGGAAGTGCACGGAAAATCATTTCATCATCGAGATTCGTTCAAAGCAAGGCTTAAACGTTTACAAACAATTTGAACCATAAACACTTCGATTAGAAAGTACATTTAACAAGCTTTTTAACTGTTCTAACCACGCGCAAATCAGCTTTCGGGAGTGTCCATAGTATGCTGGCTTGTTTGGCAATTTTGAGGCCGGCGCCAGGGGAGCACATACATGCGCCTGGGGCGCATGAAATTGCGCCTAAGGTGCATCAAACCTGTAGAACAAGTCAATCGTTATGGGATTGTTTCCGACATCCCGAACTCCGTTTTACGAGTGGTTTGATCCGTTACAAAGTTTGTTGAATTTACTATCTAACCCAAGTGATTTCGATTCAAAATTATTTATACATCAGAAGAAGTGATCATTTCAACAGTATGCTAAGTTTAATCCCAATGGATGTCTAAATGAGCTCTAGATTTGATCCCTGTTGCCTTTTCTAGTGTCTGGTTCTAATAATTATATGCTGAATGATTTTCAATGTTCAATGTTCTGAGTCTTTTGACATAGTTAAAAAGAGCCTCATTTTAACTTATTTTCATGTCGTGGGGCATCCAGTTGTTCGATAAGCACATCTCAAATCGTTTTGGCCCCCGGGCAAGAAGGAGAAATAGGCGATGCACCATCCTTGTTGCTACGTACGTTGTCCTATCTGTCAATAATGTGCCAGAACATTAACCAGAAGCCGGATTCCATGGTAGGTACAATATACTAAATAACCAATGCAAACAGTGAAGAGACTAAGAAAAGTAGCAGTCCCGCAATTGACGCGAGTTTTAGTGGAAACCCCTATGTGAAAAATGGAAAAACAGTCAGGCAAATGAAAAAATGTGCTGTTATGAATTGTTATGTTGCAAAATCCTCCAGTTTATGATAAAAGACAACACAATTGGACACGATTTATTTGCTACTTTTCACGCCAACGGCAAGAAACCATCCCCCGTGCCGGGATCTACCACACACGATAAGCTTCGACATCTTCATTCTTCCCCTTATTGAAGGGTTTGATCATCCGAATTGATTCCTGCATTTGAAAATATTTATAAGTGATTCCAATGTAATTTTCGGCACAATGTTGGTGTACAAGACATGATTAAATAAGCTTGAAGGCATTTCAATGGGACATTTTGGTTTGGGACTTGTAAAATGTTTTCTCAACGTAGCAACATATAATTTTAGATTTCTCTTCGATGTAAGTGGACCAAAGTCTAGCTCTAGTTATCATTTTATGAGCGATAGTTACACGGAATTGCGAAAGCGTTGATTACACAAGGTCATTGAAAGTGCAAGGTAAATTTTTTTGGGGTCCAATGAATATCTTCATCCTGTTACATTGATTCATAACTGTAATAGTAATTTTTTTTTCTCTTTGTGTTGCTTTCCCTCAAATGTACCCAATTGAAATAGTCCGACTGTCGCGAGAGTTGGTTATGTCCAAGGAAGCTAGGCTAGTTACAATATGCACCAAGGGCAACAATTGCTTATGGCTCTGCACACAACTGATATCTTAGTTTGATTTGAAATCTTTGCTTGAAAAGTTTGAATCATTTACAACAAAGGATCAGGAAGAATGAAAAATGTAAATGAGTAGGAAGAAAAAAGAAAAGTATCAATGTACTAGGATGGAATTAAATATACATTATTTACAAACAAAAGTTTTCGGTTATTCGAGAAAAATCAATATACAATTGACCGCATCGAATTTCCCTTGAACGCTACTAATTGCTCTTGGCCGCGTTGAATTGCAGTTGGCCGCCTGCAATTGCAATTGGCCGCTTCGAATTGCACTTGGGCGTGCAATTAAACGCGGCCAACTGCAATTCCAAGCGGCCAACTGCAATTCCAAGCGGCCAATTGCAATTCTACGCGGCCAACTGCAATTCGATGCGGCCAACTTCAATTCCAAGCGGCCAACTGCCATTCCACGCGGCCAATTGCAATTCTAAGCGGCATAGTGCAATTCGACGAGTATAAGTGCAATTCGACGCGGCCAAGTGAAATTCCATGCGGCCAAGTGCAATTTGAGGCAGATAAGAGTAATTCATGGCAGCCTAGTGCGATTCGATGCCGCCAACGCAATTCGATTCAACCAAGAGCAATTTGAGCGGCCAAGTGCAATTCGATAAAACGATCTTAGCATCCGATAGGAATACAATGAAGGCTGCCTCCTGTTTAGTTGGATAATTTAGGATTGGAAGGCATGAAACTGAAGCACAATTCTATTTTAAACAATGGCCACGCGGTTTTACTCTTGGTCGCACTCTTTTAGTCTTGGCCGCGTAATTTGACTTATGGTCGCTCAATTTTGCAACGGCGTCATTTGGATTAATGAGAACTCTTATTTCGAGAATACGAGTTCTATGTGCACATGGGCAACCAAACTCGCCTATTTGGATTGCGATTTACGTATGACCTCGAATTACTTCACCGTCTATCTAAATTTTCCATACATTTTTTTTTTAATTTTAACTGTTGGGTGCTGAAGTAGGCCATGTTTGGAATGTTCGTAATCTTGGGTGAATTAGGATTTGATTACAGCAACGAATGATATACTTCCGGTACGAATTAGTTCAGAAATCAGGATCACGAACATATCCATGGAGCCTTAGGATGTCTATAGAGTTCAACATTCCTTTTTTAGCGAGCTTGTTTTTGTGCTACCAAACCCGTAGAGCAAGAAGCCGTTAGAGGTTACCGACAAGTAGAACTCGACCGATAAATAGGGTTTTAAAAGTGTTAAAAGATTGTGGATTCTGACTATAAAAATATTTTGATTTTGTTCATGAAAAATGGGTAGAAAGCATACCATTATAGAAATCGTCGGAGCCACTAATCCAAAAGCACATTTTAAGTTTCATTCAATGCTGAAATCCCTTATTCTTTTCATTTTCTTAATTGCTTAAATGTTCCAAAGAGTTTATATATAGACCATGCATCCACATTGCATGGAAGTGCACGGAAAATCATTTCATCATCGAGATTCGTTCAAAGCAAGGCTTAAACGTTTACAAACAATTTGAACCATAATCACTTCGATTAGAAAGTACATTTAACAAGCTTTTTAACTGTTCTAACCATTCGCAAATCAGATTTCGGGAGTGTCCATAGTATGCTGGCTTGTTTGGTAATTTTGAGGCCGGCGCCAGGGGAGCACAGACATGCGCCTGGGGCGCATCAAAGCTGTTGAACAAGTCAATCGGTATGGGATTGTTTCGGACATCCCGAACTCCGTTTTACGAGTGGTTTGATCTGTTACAAAGTTTGTTGAATTTACTATCTAACCTAAGTGGTTTCGATCCGAAATTATTTATACATCAGAAGAAGTGATCATTTCAACAGTATGCCAAGTTTAATCCCAATGGATGTCTAAATGAGCTCTAGATTTAATCCCTGTTGCCTTTTCTAGTGTCTGGTCCTAATAATTATATGCTGAATGATTTTCAATGTTCAATGCTCTGACTCTTTTGACATAGTTAGAAAGAGCCTCATTTTAACTTATTTTCATGTCATGGGGCATCCAGTTGTTTGATAAGCACATCTCAAATCGTTTTGGCCCCCGGGCAAAAAGGAGAAATAGGCGATGCACCATCCTTGCTGCTACGTACGTTGACCTATCTGTCAATAATGTGCCAGAACATTAACCAGAAGCCGGATTCCATGGTAGGTACAATATACTAAATAACCAATGCAAACAGTGAAGAGACTAAGAAAAGTAGCAGTCCCGCAATTGACGCGAGTTTTAGTGGAAACCCCTATGTGAAAAATGGAAAAACAGTCAGGCAAATGAAAAAATGTGCTGTTATGAATTGTTATGTTGCAAAATCCTCCAGTTTATGATAAAAGACAACACAATTGGACACGATTTATTTGCTACTTTTCACGCCAACGGCAAGAAACCTTCCCCCGTGCAGGGATCTACCACACACGATAAGCTTCGACATCTTCATTCTTCCCCTTATTGAAGGGTTTGATCATCCGAACTGATTCCTGCATTTGAAAATATTTATAAGTGATTCCAATGTAATTTTCGGCACAATGTTGGTGTATATGACATGATTAAATAAGCTTGAAGGCATTTCAATGGGACATTTTGGTTTGGGACTTGTAAAATGTTTTCTCAACGTAGCAACATATAATTTTAGGTTTCTCTTCGATGTAAGTGGACCAAAGTCTAGCTCTAGTTATCATTTTATGAGCGATAGTTACACGGAATTGCGAAAGCGTTGATTACACAAGGTCATTGAAAGTGCAAGGTATATTTTTTTGGGGTCCAATGAATATCTTGATCCTGTTACATTGATTCAGAACTGTAATAGTAATTTTTTTTCTCTTTGTGTTGCTTTCCCTCAAATGTACCCAATTGAAATAATCCGACTGTCGCGAGAGTTGGTTATGTCCAAGGAAGCTAGGCTAGTTACAATATGCACCAAGGACAACAACTGCTTATGGCTCTGCACACAACTGATATCTTAGCTTAATTTGAAATCTTTGCTTGAAATGTTTGAATCATTTATAACAAAGGATCAGGAAGAATGAAAAATGTAAATGAGTAGGAAGAAAAAAGAAAAGGATCAATGTACTAGGATGGAATTAAATATACATTTCTTACAAACAAAAGTTTTCGGTTATTCGATAAAAATCAATATACAATTGACCGCATCGAATTTCCCTTGAACGCTACGAATTGCTCTTGGCCGCGTTGAATTGCAGTTGGCCGCCTGCAATTGCAATTGGCCGCTTCGAATTGCACTTGCGTGCAATTAAACGCGGCCAACTGCAATTCCAAGCGGCCAACTGCAATTCTACGCGGCCAACTGCAATTCGACGCGGCCAACTGCAATTCCAAGCGGCCAACTGCCATTCCATGCGGCCAACTGCAATTCTAAGCGGCCTAGTGCAATTCGACGAGTATAAGTGCAATTCGACGCGGCCAAGTGAAATTCCATGCGGCCAAGTGCAATTCGAGGCAGATAAGAGTAATTCATGGCAGCCTAGTGTGATTCGATGCCGCCAATGCAATTCGATTCAACCAAGAGCAATTTGAGCGGCCAAGTGCAGTTCGATAAAACGATCTTAGCATCCGATAGGAATACAATGAAGGCTGCCTCCTGTTTAGTTGGATAACTTAGGATTGGAAAGCGTGAAACAGAAGCACAATTCTATTTTAAACAATGGCCACGCGGTTTTACTCTTGGCCACACTCTTTTAGTCTTGGCCGCGTAATTTGACTTATGGCCGCTCAATTTTGCAACGGCGTCGTTTGGATTAATGAGAACTCTTATTTCGGGAATACGAGTTCTATGCGCACATGGGCAACCAAACTCGCCTATTTGGAATGCGATTTACGTATGACCTCGAATTACTTCACCGTCTATCTAAATTTTACATACATTTTTTTTTAATTTTAACTGTTGGGTGCTGAAGTAGGCCATGTTTGGAATGTTCGTAATCTTGGGTGAATTAGGATTTGATTACAGTAACGGATGATATACTTCCGGTACGAATTAGTTCAGAAATCAGGATCACGAACATATCCATGGAGCCTTAGGATGTCTATAGAGTTCAACATTCCTTTTTTAGCGAGCTTGTTTTTGTGCTACCAAACCCGTAGAGCAAGAAGCCGTTAGAGATTACCGACAAGTAGAACTCGACCGATAAATAGGGTTTTAAAAGTGTTAAAAGATTGTGGATTCTGACTATAAAAATATTTTGATTTTGTTCATGAAAAATGGGTAGAAAGCATACCACTATAGAAATCGTCGGAGCCACTAATCCAAAAGCACATTTTAAGTTTCATTCAATGCTGAAATCCCTTATTCTTTTCATTTTCTTCATTGCTTAAATGTTCCAAAGAGTTTATATATAGACCATGCATCCACATTGCATGGAAGTGCACGGAAAATCATTTCATCATCGAGATTCGTTCAAAGCAAGGCTTAAACGTTTACAAACAATTTGAACCATAATCACTTCGATTAGAAAGTACATTTAACAAGCTTTTTAACTGTTCTAACCATGCGCAAATCAGATTTCGGGAGTGTCCATAGTATGCTGGCTTGTTTGGTAATTTTGAGGACGGCGCCAGGGGAGCACAGACATGCGCCTGGGGCGCATGAAATTGCGCCTACGGCGCATCAAAGCTGTAGAACAAGTCAATCCTTATGGGATTGTTTCGGACATCCCGAACTCCGTTTTACGAGTGGTTTGATCCGTTACAAAGTTTGTTTAATTTACTATCTAACCCAAGTGGTTTCGATTCAAAATTATTTATACATCAGAAGAAGTGATCATTTCAGAGATAAGGACAGTTTCCCTGCTTCAGTCTTCAGTACCGATATGCTAGACCTACAAAGCGGAAGTCGAAAATCAGTTAGAGAGGAAGATTAAGAAAATGAGGTCTGATAGAGGCGGTGAGTACAACGTAAACAGTCTTGTTGGCTAGCAAACCGATACCACCAATATCTCACTCTCGCCTTTACAACACAAACCACTGACTGGCACAAATCAGATAGATTTGACAAACCAATAATCTTTATTTAGGACAGCATCACATATTTGGAGCAGGCAATGTCGAATTTCAATATGTTCATCACAATAACAACATGCTCAACAAAGTGTACGGTTCAGGATACGGAAAGACTACAGAGCTGCAGGACAGAGGCGAATAAGGAAAGACCAGAGAGCCGCAGGCAGAAGTGACCCGAGTACTTCTGGATTAATGACACAAGGCATGTGGCTGTGTGACCAAACCAAGAATACCATAAGCTACTTGCACAACTTGAAATGGGACAGTGTAGAGGTTCCATCAAGCCCTTTCTTATTGTACTGCGTGACGTATTCCTTAACGGTTGTCCCCCTGTACACCGGGGGATTTTCTTCTGACAGTAGTTCTTCGACTGGAGCATACACTCTCGTTGAAACCCCTTCACAAAAATGGGTCCTGAAAAAAATCGCCACCGAAATTCTTGGACCAGCGTTTTTCGCTAGCACTCTGTGGTTGACACTTTTGAACTTCTCGTTTGTGATGAGCTGCATAAAATAAGACATCGACAAACTGATGAATCTGCCCTCTACGTTGAATAACAGAATCCTGAAGATACATACACCTATAATAGATGCATAAAAAGTGTTCAACTGCAAGAACTTTCTGGAGTGAGTGCATTTTTTTATAAAGAAGTTGAAAATGTACACCCTAGAAGTTCATATACACTTGTACAGCCCCTAAAATTCTACAAACACCTCGTTTCCTTCTTTTTTTCCAGCAACGTCTCCTTGGTTTGTACAATTGTACCAGCTTTTTAATTTCTTACATGCATTGAAAATGGACTTCATACGATTTGTTGGCGATTGAACAAAAAGTTCAAACTTATACTGTATCCATACGCATACATGTTTTCCGATTGTATGTGAAAATTTTCAATACAAAAAGTATCCCCGTAATTTAGTTGCTTGGCTCAGCCGCGGGACACAAAGGCTTCCTGGTAAGAGTTGTCTAGCTTCAACCAGTTTTATTATTCCAGTTACAATTTCATGGTTAAAGAAAAACAAATCAAGTTATTACATTAGAAAACATCAGAAAGCTGGGGCATTTTAAGGCACCCATGAGAATATTGAATCACTTGAACATGAGGCATGAACACTAAGAAAATGCCATTGAAATCTGCCTGTTGAAATTTCCAGAGTTGGCATACAGACTTCAGTTCAAATCTTTTTATTTTCCTGATGCATACCCACTTCTGAAATTTTTTAGTGATACTTAAATTTTAGAGTTTTGGAAATTCCTCACTTGTCCCACATCAGTTAGATGAGCGAATATTGTACAGCAAAGGGAATGCTCTCTAGGTGTTAACGTGCGTAACTTTTGAGTCATATGGTTAGAACGCGAGTCACTACAAGGTGGTATCAGAGCATACACCAACCGGAAGTGTGAGACATGTAACTGTGAGGAGACATGCTTGGGTGGACCCGACAAGGGACAAGCTTGAAGTGATGGTCATGCTTGGGCATGTCCCATCTGAGACGAGCTTGAGGAGCACGTTATGAAATCCCTCCCTAGTTCCACATCGGTTACATGTGAATGTTGAGTAGTAAATAAGGTAATGCCCACTAACTACTATTTATCTAACGTAAAACCTGTGAGCCATGTGCCTAGACTAAGAATTAGCCAGACAACTTGTGCGAGTCATTACAAATGTCATGTTAAAGTAGAGAAAAGATACCCAAATAGAAGACAAATAGATCATCACAATTGTAAGGACTTGCCTGCAGTAGATCAGCAACGTTTACTACGAGAGCTCCAGGCAGAGGAGGCACATCAACCCATTGATTCTCATGGAGGATTTGTAGGCCACCCATTTGGTCTTGTAGAAGTATGGTAAAGAAGCCGTTGTCCGCATGCTTGCTGCTACCAAAAGTCAAGTCTGGTTCAGGGCATGCCGGGTAGTAATGGCCCAGAACAAAAAGCCCCTCAGCGCAATCCATGTCTTTTAGGTGATTTGGGTTAAGGCCCAAGGCTTCAGAGAGTAATTCAAAGAGCACCAGTCCTAATCTCATCACGTGCTTCGAATACTCTATCATTATATCTCTGCAAGTTTCAAATTTTCAACCATATGTATGAACACATTTTGTGCTTCAAAGAGATGAACACTCGAGCTTCTCTGAAATGCATTAGCTGCAACATGTTTTGCCATGTGATGCAGATGCCATAGCGGAGGAGTATCGATCTTAGGCATTTTAAGCCTAGGATGGCATAAATACGCAACTGTGGAGTTAAGTGACGGGCCCATATGGGTTCAATCCAAAACAGCCCAACGGTCAGGACACATTGCCTTTGGCCATGTGCCGTGTGTTTTTTAGCCGTTTATTGCCATTTAGGATCCCGAAAGCCCAAATTTGTTGTTTAAGGAAAGATTTGACTTACTTATAACTTGGGCAAGGAGAATCTAAATTAAGCGGTTCTTTTGGGAGAAGTCTTAGAATTTCCTCTATTTTCCAGTTTGCTATTATTCTGAATTTTTCCGTTTTTGGTAATTTTCGTCATTAATTGATTCGATTTCCGGTTTGGGGCGAATCAATTAGGGTTAGGGTTTTCTCTACTATTTAATAAGTTGTAAGCCTTCTAGGCAAGACAGTTGTTGATTATTATTGAATTAAAAAGAGTCTAGAGAGCGTTTCTCTAACTTATATCGTTTGTGGTTTTCTTGTTGCACGTTTCTCTAACTTACCACAAAACAGGGTCCCTACTTCGATATAAGATTCGCACATACTTTGGATAATAGTTCTAACATCATACCTGCATACTGCAGGCAGTTCTTGAGGATCATGAGGCTGAGGAGCCATAATACAAGTAATGGTGTCCCTCCAGTTAGTAGCCGGCCCTGTATACAGATCAAAGTTGCTATTGTATATGAACTTCCTCGTTACATCACGCGAATAAAATCCCTTCTTCACCTCAGTATCTTGCTCGTGAAACCTCCGAACCCCGTCGATCATATCATCCATAACATACTTGGCAATTCCGTGATTCACTACCTGAAAAAATCCGAGCTTCTCACAGGCATCTCTAACTTTTTTGATGATTCCAGCCCGCTGAGCTGAACCTTGGTCTACGCCTTCGAAATCAATGATTGGAACACTAAAAAGGGAGGCAACAGAGCTTGTCGTCGATATGTCATTAAGCTTGCTTTTGTCATGGATGAATATACGAGGGATTTTCGTCACCCCTGCATCTACGAGACCTTTTACACCGGCTTTTGTGTCATCGAAAGCCTTTAATTCACTTTTCCGATCATATTCAGGCTTGATTTGTTCCTGATCTTCTTCCCCATTGCTTGTGACCACCATTTTCTTGTCCACGGGATGAAAATGGTTTGTTTGGTAGCCTTTGCTCATTTCAGTGTCAAAAGTCTTGCAATAAGTCTACCCCGGCCACCTCTCTTTTCCACCCGTCGGCTCACCACTGCCTACGTGGGGCATGGGCCCCACCATTTGAAAAAAAAATCTGATTCGCGCGTGTTTGAATAGAGAGAGAAGGAGGAGGAAGACCCAGTAGCGTGCGACCACCACCCTGAATTGATGAAACAATATGGCTTAATTGTCTGTGTGCTGTGGTATGGTAGCGGGCCTGGGCCCTCGGGTTGTTTTCTTTATAGAAAGTTGACTTTTAATCTTTATATTAATTTTGCTCCTCTTAATTTAAAATTCCGACTCGGTCACTGATTAGTGATTAGTGGTCCCGCCTTATCAAAGTAATGGTATATTTTTGTGGCGGGAAATAATTTCGCAGAGTTGACTATTCTCATACTGATTACAGAAGAAAGTGCTATCCTCTAAACAAGCCTTGTCTTGAGCTCAAATATATGTTCCGAATCGTTCACTTAGTTGAACTCCACAAGCACAACATCCTTGCGACTAAATAAAGTTGAACGGGTATCACGCTATCTAGTGAGTGAATCGTATTTAGATAAATAAATGAACACAAGAACATATTTGAAAAGACAACGCCGAGATAATTTGTTTCGATTTTGGGTAACTCGTGTTCGATCAAAAAGATCTTTTGCAAGAGCATCTAAGTCTACATGAATGATTTGGATCATGTTTTTTAGTCGGAAACAAGACTCTTTAGAGGGCACAACAACTTGTTGTGCCTTTAATTAGGTAGGTAGGCATCAAAGAAAAGCCGCACCCGATACTTGAAGGTAGGTTTTTTCACAACGATTTAACCTTCGAGAGGTTGTAAATTTCTAATTATGAAAAGTATTTTTAATTTTTTGACAAAGGTGAGACGTATTGGTATTAGCCCAACAGCACTTACATAACGGAATTCATTGCAAAAAATTCTTGATCCGGTGAAAAATGTTGTTACATATGTCCAATTTGATTTTATAAAAAGTTGACTAGAGAAAAATCCAACTCGATCCGTCACTAATTTGATTCTAGAAAGTCATTAATAATACCACCGCCCAAAATGTCATGATGATGCTGGTAAGTAGTAATAAGTTTAACTAGTAGAGTTTAAATTCTATCTATCTTAGGGTTTCCACCGTCACTATCACCATCACCATCTGTGGGCCCCACCATGTGTATGTTGTAGTAAGATGAACCGTACATTTTGTAGGACCCACAGAGTAGTATATCTCCACAAAAAATTAACTTTATCGGACATCAATAAATATATGAAAAATTAATTGAATTTTGGTTTACTAAATCGACGGTAGATAAGTTTAAAGTTAAACTATCCATAACCACCTATTTTGTAAAGCAAAATTCAATTTTTGATGTACCTACCGATGTCTGATCAACATAATCTTTTGCATGAATGTACTACTCTATGTGCTTTACAAAATGAACAGTTCAAATTACCGTAAAAAAATAAAATAAAATATAAGGTTGGGCCCGCAATGGGTGATGGGGTTTTCACTTTTGGTGGAAACAATTTAAACTCTAACTAGCTGATCAATTTTTTTTTTTTTTAACTCTAACTAGTAATCAACTTACAATTGAGAGGTAGTTCGTTTTCAAAATGTTGACTTAAACTTGAAAATATTACTACTTGCTTCTGGAGCATCCATGGCCTTCTCCACCATATATTTATGTGGGCTTAATCACCAAGTGTGTGGTTATGTGTGATGAAAAAGAGTTTTTTTTTTCTTGCTAAGTAAAAAAATAATAATAATCCTCTCCATACTCTCCTCGTGGCTTTCACTCTCGAGCTAATGCCAAGGATCAGAACTGATTATCTCGTATGATCTGCAGTTATCCACATTCATGAAAAAAATCAAATTCATCGGACATTTATATATGTATAAACAAATCATATTTTGTTCATAAAATGGATTATAAAGTTAATGCAGGTGTTCAATGTTTGAAACAAAATGTGATTTGTTCACAAGTTTACGAATGTCTGATGAATCCAATTTTTTCCGGACGTAGATAACTGCGAGTTCTACGAGATGAACAGTTTCGATTCTCGGTGTCAGCTCGGAAGCGGGAGCCATAAGGACAATATGGAGGAATATGGAGAGATGGAGTACGGAGAGGAATTGATCCGGTGAAAAAGGCCCGTGGAGCGCCTCCCAGAGCACTGAATAATCACTCGTTAACCTTTAAATTGATTTTTCTCCCCATAGGGAAAATCCCGACTCGGGCACTGATAATAGGCTTAAGGAACCCAAAACTACCATAAGGATGTTGTAAAGAGTCCTGCTACACACACAGATTTCTGTGCACATATTGTGCACAGATTTCTTTGTGGGGCCCACCACGGGTCCGACACAAATCATCCGAGCCGTTCATTAAATGTAAAACATTTTTTTGAGGGTCCCCGTAAAAAATAAGCCCAATCCCATACCTATAGATGTTTCATCCAACCATCTAACTTTTCATTCAGATTTCCGGATAATGAAAAGTTATATGGTTGGATTGAACACCTATAGGTATCGGATTGAGCTTATATTTTACGGAGACCCTTGAAAAAATATTTTACATTTAATGAACGGCTCGGATGATTTGTGTGGGACCCGTGGTGGGCCCCACAACAAAATCTGTGCACAATCTGTGCACAAATTGTATGTGCAAGCAGACTTTCTGCGTTGTAAAACCCACAATGACAAAGCCCATTTGGTAAAAGCTTTGATTAATTTCACAAAATTGGAAAATACGTTCCTATCACAAATATTCCTGCCCGAATTTCACCATCAAAAGTGAAATGGTGCCAATATAAAAATAATAATTAAAAAAAAAAAAAACTATTATGTCAAATGGAAGTGAATCGAAACAACTTCCCTGTCAAATGTTAGGATTATGGAACATGGCCTCAAACAATCTCTCTAGTCAGCAATTTTCCTCAATGCTCAATCTGTCGATGCGTCGTCTTTGGAATGATTTGGCTGGCACCACCTCTCCTTGAAAATAGGGATCCGGGGATCCTGCAGGGAGAGAGCCCTGCAGGTCGTGCAGTTCCTCCCCAAAACGGCGCCGTTTTGGGGCGCAAGGGGGGAAACCAATTAAAGCCCAAAACGATTGTCGTTTTGGCCTTTGAAGTCCAATTTTTTCCTCTTTTCCCTTTTCGCGCTCAAATTCTGTGTGAAGGAGAGGATTAGGCAGTGAACGATGGCGATGGACTCCTCTCAACAAGGTGCGACTGCAATTCCTCTTTGGCAGGATCAACCACCTTCGGAATTGCCGGAGGATTCGACAGAGAACTTGCCGGAATCATCACCCACCAGGTATTGCAGAACACTGTTTGTTACAGGAGAAAACTTTGATTTTAGAGAAAAGAGGGTACGGTTTTGTCTTGGAATGGTATCCAATCCTACAAATATTTTGATCTAGCCGAAAAATATTTGGATGTCACAAAGTATCACCCACCTCTTTTGAAAAAAAGTACTCCTTTTCTTCTGTTTGTGGGTTAAAGGTAACCCTGAAATCGAAAGTAAAGTTGGTTCCACATTCATGTTAAACTATGATGGTTTTAGCCTTGGGGGAATAGAAGGAAATGTTCCATGTAATTGTAAAATACCTTACTATGGTTCCCATTCAAGGGACCACTGTAGAAAAGTTCATAAAAAAACTTCCTGTATTTTATTCCTTGGGTTCTTTATTTGTTCATTCCAAGAACACTAATGAAAAGTGTTCGTATTTTATTCCTTGGGTTCAATGTTCAATGTTCTTTTTTGAATATAAGCATTAGATTTATCTACTAGTTGTCTTTACTTCTAATTCGAGTGCTATTTTTGATGAATATTATATATTTTGGATGTTAGAATGGAGGATGATGGGCGTGAGGAGGATGTCAAAGAAAATGAGGATTTGTACAAGAGGTATCTTCCATGTGTTAAAATGGAGTTTGAATCAGAGCAAGAGGCATTTGATTTTTACAACGAATATGCAAGGATTAGTGGGTTTTGTGTTAGAAGACATTGGCGTACGTTAAGCAAGATAGATGGTATTTTGATTGCTCGAATGTTTGTATGTGATAAGGAAGGACAAAAGGAAAAAGATAAACGGAGCCTAGTCGTAGAACAACCTCATAAAGAGACGAGAAGTAATTGCCTTGCATCCATGTATGTATCATTGAATCGAAACAAGTTGAAATGGGTTGTGAAAAAATTTGAAGAAAACCACAACCATGTTTTACACCTTCCTGAACATTCTCATTTGCTGAAATCCCATAGAATGGTAAGTGAGGCTCAAGCTATAAATATCGATATTGCTGCTGATATTGGTTTATCGCTTAAGGCATCGCACGATCTCTTAAGTGCCCAAGCAGGGGGAAAGGAATGCTTAGGGTTCACGCGGGAGGACCAAAAAAATTATTTGCGAACAAGAAGACAAAGGAGCTTGAAGTTTGGTGAATCAGGGGCTTTGTTGGGATATTTTCGTAATCAAGCTACTCAAAATCCGTATTTCTACTATGCGGTTCAATTGGATAAAGAAGATATGAATACCAACATTTTTTGGGCTGACCATGAGATGATTACAGATTATGCCCTTTTTGGAGATGCTATATCCTTTGACACAACATTCCGCACAAACAAAGAGTACCGGCCATTTGCTCTTTTTGCTGGCTTTAACCATTTTAAAATGACTTGCATTTTTGGTGCGGCGCTATTATATGATGAAAATGCGGAATCCTTTGAGTGGCTATTTAAGACCTTCTTGCATGCTATGTCTGGAAAAAAGCCGATTACCATTTTCACAGACCAAGATGCTGCAATGGCCAAGGCAATTAAGAGTGTCCTGCCCGATGTTTCTCATGGATTGTGTACTTTTCACCTCAATCAAAATGCTTTGAAGCATTTGGGTCACTTGTTCAATGCAGAATCAGACTTTGGTAAGGAGTTGAATGCTTGTATTTTTGGGTATGAGGAACCCGATGAGTTAAAGAAAGCTTGGGAGACTTTGGTTCAGAAATACAATTTAAAAGATAACACTTGGATGGCAAAAACTTGGGAAATTAAAGAGAAATGGGCGCATGTATACATGAAATGGTCATTCACCACGGGAATGCGGAGCACCCAACTTAGTGAGAGCCTAAATGCAAAACTAAAGAAGTGTTTAAAATCTGATCTCAACATTGTTCAATTCTTTACTCAGTGGGACACAATAGTTTTGGAGAAGCGGTACGAGGAAAGTAAAGCCATATTCAATTCTAGGGAAAAGTTCCAGAGAACGAAGTTGAAGGAGAGTCCTATATTAATCCAGGTTTCGCAAGTGTACTCCCCTCCTCCTCTGTTTGACTTGTTCCATAATGAGGTTGACGCCTCACTTCGTTGTGGGGTCAAGCCGTGTCTTGAGTTTGGAGGACAATTCAATTTTTTTATTAGTAAGTACAGAGAGAAAGTGAAGTATGTGGTGAAAGGTAGTGTTGAAACAGACGAGTTTGGGGAGACTATTTGCCGAGATATATGTTGTAGTTGTCGCAAATTTGAAAGTTTTGGAATTTTATGTTGCCATGCACTTTCGGGCCTTCATCGAATGGGTGTTTTCGAAATTCCCGAAAGGTATCTATTAGGGCGTTGGCGATTAGATGCAAAGGATTGTGAATTGGAGAAGGAAAAAACTAGAGTGGATGAGAATGATCCTAAATTACAAAAAGCGGCTCGTTTTAGGATTATTTGTCCAAAGATGGTAAAGCTAGCAACTCGGTCATGTGAAGTTCAAGAAGCATATGAATTTGTGGAGACGCTGTAATACATGTGTGCAAAAGTGGCCAATATACTTCTTGGAGCGGAAGAGGAAGGATGCACTGATGCGGAAAGTGAAGAATTGGAGAAGGTTGATCCTCAATTCGCACGAGTCAAAGGTTTGAAGAAGAAAAACGGGTTAAAAATTAAGGGTACGAGAAGATTAAAACCTTGGCATGAAAGAGGAAGAAAGTTGCTTCACAATCTACTACACGCCTTAGTGAGGTAAAAAAAACTACTATGCAACATTTACTTTTGTATGTACACAGCTTTACTTTTGTATTGTAGTTCTAACTATTTTGATTTTCCATAGCATATTGATCATGCTGCCACTACTACAATTGTGCACGGTTCATCTTTGAAGCAACCACCGGTTAGTTGTTTTTATTTGTGCTTAAGTATACTTTTGTATTGTATGATTTGTTGGATTTACTTGTGAATATATTTTCGATGATAGGATGTTTATACACCACAAATGGTGAGTTACGAGGATGGTTCCCAATCAATAGCTTCGTCTTCCCAAGCATCACATAAACCACAAACTCTTAAGGTATGTTTAAATTGTGTTAATAGCTTAAACGTGTTCTGTGACCACTGAAAACACAAGTTGGAAGACACAAGTTGGAAGACTTTCGCAAGTGCGAGTGCATGTATATCAGTTCATCTTCTTGTAGTTGTTGTGCATGATCAAAATACCTCCATCTATTTTCTCTCAACTTTCTTTCAATTTATGCTACCCCTACTAATCCGCGACTATTTTCATTTCTAATTCTATCTTACCACACCCCGCTCTAAAACCTCATTTTTCATGACCCAAGTTCATGGAAAATGGCTCAGAGATCCTCCCGACCAATTCAACGCATTTTCCTTTGTGGAAAGCCTCGAATCAGGATAAAAACAATGGTTAATCTGAATAATCTCCATTCCCCGCACTAACTTGTTATTCGTAGACCTTAGGCTCGATAATTGCCTTCTATGTGGGGGACAGGTGATTCTTACTCAGTGAAGCCAAAACAACATTGCTGAAAATATACTGCAGTAGATGTTAAACACACAACACAATGACATTAAAGTGACAAAATCCACCTGCGGTCAACTATGCATCCAAATGAAGTGTTCTGAGTTGTCAATAAACTTTGGTATATAGCTTAAATAACTTAAATTCATGCTACTTTCTTAGAATTATTCCTATTCTAAATCCACCATATTCACATGGATCGCATCCTAACCCTTCAATCCTAAGCAAGGTTTTTAAATAGCGGTACTGGGACACGTAACAGTACCGGTTGCAGTGCAACCATATTGACAGTATCAAACACTACGTAACGTGAATTGACCGCAGAGGTTGTGAATTTTTTAAAGAGTCAATTTTGACCACACACAAAAAAAAACACAAAACTTTAGGGTGCCTCCCCTTTCTCAGCAACCAAACACGCACAAAAAACGAAACCCTAGAAATCGAGCTACCAAATTACAAAAAAATTAAAAACTCACTCACGTGGAAGAACTCGAGCTGGTCCTCGAGGCTCTCGAGCACCGCACAAATCGCGTTGAGGCTCTAATTTTTTAGGGCTCGAACCACCAAATCCCACAAATTCTCAAGTCCAGAAGACACACAGAGACAGAGAGAACCTTGGTGGGTCGGCAAGCGTGGATGGTGGCGTCGGTGGGCTTTTCGCCGGAGCCACAGGTCGCCGACGTGGAGGGTGGTGAGAGGAGTCCATCGCGTGAAAGTTCCATCGTGTTAATCGCTTCTCTTCACTGAAAGCTCCATCGTGTTTTCTTTCAGAAGAAGGGTTTTGAGTTTTGAAGGGCCAAAACGACAGTCGTTTTGGGCTTTAATTGGTTTCCCCCCTTGCGCCCCAAAACGGCGCCATTTTGGGGAGGAACTGCACGACCTGCAGGGCTCTCTCCCTGCAGGATCCCCGGATCCTGAAAATAGAGGAAGTGCGCCGTGACATGAAAGTGTTACATGCCCTAGTTCTCATGATTCAATGCAATCTTCTATCGGCGCACTCGAAGATCGACCAGAGGAATCTCACGAGCTAGCCGACTATGTCCGTAACTCGCATATTAGTTGTCATTCCCTGAGGTTTGGACATTTGGCAGATAACCTCCCTGACGTTAAGTAATGAGCACATAACCCCCCTATGGTTTTGGAGTAAACTGCAACCGTTAGGTTTTCCATCCCATTTGACGGCGTGTGTGTGGCACGCGCCTGGATTGCGAGTATAGTCCTAAAAAATGTGTTTCCCTCCAAAAATGATACTTTTTCTTTCCTTAATGCCCTTTACCCATCTCTATAAAAGACCAACCTTAGTTTACTCCTCCTATTTCATACCAGGTTTTCAACTTTCTTACCAAGTTCTATGGTAAAATATTTTATTACTTGTAACGACCCTAATTTTTTTTTTCTCGAATAAAAAATTTTTTACATTTTTATTTTGAATTTTTCTGACTAGTATCTATCAATATTTTTTTTTTTAACCCATATGTTACAATGATGCCTATTCTAATTTTCTATGGATAGAGATATTCTATATACCTATATAAAAAATAAGATATTACAATATGAGATGAAAAATCACCCTCAAGAGCTCTTAACACCATGGCTCTACACAATATTTTTCACTCACTCTCACATTTCTATTTTTTTCTCAGAAGTCACATCTATTCTCCTCTCACCTCACGGCCGGTGTCCGGAAGGAGCTGCCTTTTCTTTTTCTCACACGCACAACACCTTCTGTCTTTTCTTTTTCTTTTTCTCTCTCACCGATACAGCACACATGCACCCCTTTAAGTACACATAGCATTGATACTAAGGGGTTGTTCGGCTAAATAAGCCAAAGTGGCTTATTTTTTGTCCTTATTCAATTTTTTTTCGTATCACTTGGCTTATCATCATTTTTTTTGGGGATTATTGCATTCTCATAACAAGAGGAATCTAAAAAGTAAAAAAATTTGATCGAAATCCTTTTTTTTAATAAAGACGGAAAAAGTGGCTTATTGGCTTATTTTCGTCTTTATTAAATCTGTGCACAGAAAAAAAATATGTGCACAGATTGCTGTGTGTGTAGACTTTCTGAAAGAAAAAAAAACCCAACACCCCGGCCTCCTGATAAAGCATCAACACACCTGGAGAGAGAGAGAGAGAGAGAGAGAGAGAGAGAGAGAGAGAGAGAGAGAGAGAGAGAGAGAGAGAGAGAGAATGGGAGTACCATCATTTTACAGATGGTTAGTGAAGAAATATCCAAACACAGTGGCGAATGCCATTGAAGAAGAAGGAGATGAAGCAGGTGGTGGTAGTGTTGTAGATTCAAGATCATCACGGCCGAATCCCAATGGGTTTGAGTTTGATAACTTGTATCTGGATATGAACGGGATTATTCACCCTTGTTTTCACCCGGTGGATCATGTGAGTAAAACACCAAAAAAATTTACATTTTTATGTTTAGAAGTAAAAGAAATCGAACCCGTGCATCCAATTTCACAAGCCAACCGAAACCCTTTTTTTTTTTCCTCGGGATTGCACTGATTTGTGCGTAAGAAGAAGTGAAAGTGCTTTATTTATCACAAGGGTAACGAGGTCTTTTCGCTCTTTGCTGTTAACAGAGTTACGGTTGCAGTTTACTCCAAAACCATAGGGGGATTATGTGCTCATTACTTAACGTCAGGGAGGTTATCTGCCAAACGTCCAAGCCTCAGGGAGGTTTTCCGTACTTTGCCCTTTTTTCTTTCTAGTATTTTCTTTCATTGGTTCACATATCAAATAAGACACGTCAATATGCACCAAGACACGTCAATATGCACCAACATTTCCATCACGTAAATAATTAAAAAAAAAAAAAACTATTATGTCAAATGGAAGTGAATCGAAACAACTTCCCTGTCAAATGGTAGGATTATGGAACATGGCCTCAAACAATCCCTCTAGTCAGCAATTTTCCTCGATGCTCAATCTGTCGATGCGTCTCTTGAATGATATGGCTGGCACCACCTCTCTCCTTGAAAATAGAGGAAGTGCGCCGTGACATGAAAGTGTTACACGCCCTAGTTCTCATGATTCAATGCAATCTTCTATCGGCGCACTCGAAGATCGACCAGAGGAATCTCATGAGCTAGTGTTACACGCCCTAGTTCTCATGATTCAATGCAATCTTCTATCGGCGCACTCGAAGATCGACCAGAGGAATCTCATGAGCTAGCCGACTATGTCCGTAACTCGCATATTAGTTGTCATTTTTTCTTTCTAGTATTTTCTTTCATTGGTTCACATATCAAATAAGACACGTCAATAAGCACCAACATTTCCATCACTGCCAAAGTTGCCAAATTGTATTGATGCGCCACTCAGAAGACTCTGCTTCAAAAGTGAGGGTTTGAGAATACAGAGGAAAGTGATTCTTCATATAATTCATAGCCTAGCAAACCGATATCCACCAATATCTCGCTCTTGCCTTTACTTCACCCACTCTATCACTCTCTTATACTAGTTTAGAAAACTTTTACAACACAAACAACTGAGTGGCACAAATCAGATAGATTTGACAACCAATATTCTTTATTTAGGACAACATCACATAATTTGGAGCACAGAGCTGCAGGACAGAGGCAAATAAGGAAAGACCAGAGAGCCGCAGGCAGAGGCGACTCGAGTTCTGGATTATAATGACATAAGGCATGTGGCTGTATGACCAAACCAAGAATATCATAAGCTACTTGCGCAACTTGAAATGGCACAGTGTAGAGGTTCCATCAAGCCCTTTCTTGTAGCGGTGCGTCTGGAATTCCTTAATGGTTGTCCCCCTGTACACCGGGGGATTTTCTTCCGATAGTAGTTTTTTGACGGGACAATACACTCTCGTTGTTACCCCATCATCATAATGGGTCCTGAAAAAACTCGCCACCGAAATTCTTGGACCAACGTTTTTTGCAAGCACTTTGTGGTTGACGCTTTTGAACTTGTCGTTTGTGATGAGCTGCATAAAATTAGACATTGACAAACTGATGAATCTGCCCTCTACGTTGAATAACATGCAGAATCCCACATCAATTAGATCATCTAACTTAGATGAGTGAATATTGAATAGCATACACTGTAACGCTCTCTAGGTCAACTTTTGAGCCATATGGTTAGAACATGTTAGAACTCGGATCGCTACAAGGTGGTATCTGAGCATACACCAACCCAAAGACATGTAAATGTGAGGAGACATGCTTGGGTGGACCCAACAAGGGACAAGCTTGAGGTGATGGTCATGCTTGGGCATGTCCCATCTAAGATGAGCTTGAGGAGCACGTTGTGAAATCCCTCCCTAGTCCCACCTTGGTTACATGTGAATGTTGAGTAGTAAATAAGGTGATGTCCACTAACTACTATTAATCAAACTTAAAAGCTTTGAGCCACGTGGCTAAGCTAAGAGTAAGCCGGTCAACTTGTGCGGATCGTTACAAATGTCATGTTAAAGTAGTGAAAAAGATACCCAAATAGAAGACAAATAGATCATCACAGTTTTGAGGACTTGCCTGCAGTAGATCAGCAACGTTTACTACTAGAGCTCCAGGCTGAGGAGGCACATCAACCCATTGATTCTCATGGAGGATTTGTAGGCCACCCATTTGGTCCTGCAGAAGTATGGTAAAGAAGCCGTCATCCACATGGTTGCTGGTACCCAAAGTCAAGTCTGGTTCAGGGCATGCCGGGTAGTAATGGCCCAGAACATAAAGCCCCTCGGCGCAGTCCATGTCTTTTAGGTGATTTGGGTTAAGCCCCAAGGCTTCTGAGAGTAATTCAAAGAGCACCAGTCCTAATCTCATCATGTGCTTCGAATACTCTATTAGTATGTCTCTGCAATTACGAAACTTTCAATCATTTGTATATTACACACGTTTGGTGCTTCAAAGAGATGAACACTCGGGCTTCTGAAATGCATTAGCAGCAACATGTTTTGGAGTTTCTTTTCGTTTTCGGCATATTTGTTGGTTTGCTTAATTCCTTCCACATAAATTTAACAGCAGGAAATTAATCATATTTTCTCGCAGATGAGTAAAAGTAGTTTCGCTCTGTAAAATTAATCATATTTCAATCTTCCTCTGATCTTCTCATGGTTTACTTCTTGTGTTTCTATGTAAATGTGTTTGAATAATTCTTGTGGTAAAATTAACAATATAATTTGGATAATAGTTCTAACATCATGTGCATCATACCTGCATACTGCAGGCAGTTCTTGAGGATCAGGAGGCTGAGGAGCCATAATACAATAAATGGTGTCCCTCCAGTTAGTAGCCGGCCCTGTATACAGATCAAAGTTGCTATTGTATTTAAACTTCCTCGTTACATCACGCGAATAAAATCCCTTCTTCACTTCAGTATCTTCCTCGTGAAACCTCAGAACCCCGTCGATCATATCATCCATAACGTACTCGGCAATTCCGTGATTCACTACCTGAAAAAATCCAAACTTCTCACAGGCATCTCTAACTTTTTTGATGATTCCAGCACGTTGAGCTGAACCTTGGTCTACGCCTCCGAAATCAATGATTGGAACACTAAACAGAGGGGCAACAGAGCTTGTCGTTGATATGTCATTAAGCTGGCTTTTGTCATGGATGAATATGCGAGGGATTTTTGTCACCCCTGCATCTACAAGACCTTTTACCCCAGTTTTTTTGTCATCGAAAGCCTTTAATTCACTTTTCCGATCGTATTCAGGCTTGATTTGTTCCTGAACTTCTTCCCCATTGCTTGTGACCACCATTTTCTTGTCCACAGGATGAAAATAGCGCGCTATCAATCAAATGTAGCACTAACAAACTTTATTTCCTAATTCTTTACGGAAAAAAAAAATTGATTTCTGTGAAAAGAATAGCAGTTAGTGGGGCATAATTGAAATGCATCCGCAGAACTCTGAGCTTAAAAGAGACTTAACACACTTAACTAACTAATTGCTATTCTCTTCACAATTTCCTGATTTGGAAACATGTCAAATACCATTTATGATCCTACCTTATAAGAGCAACTTCATTTTCATGTTAATATGTGTTTTGCTATAGCTATGTTAGATCTCCAAGGGATAGTAGCAAATTTCTATACCCAATTTAGTTGTGGTACTGACACATGTGACAAGTTGAAGAAACATGTCACGCCCTCGATTTTCAACATAAATAATAACCATTTGTGATAAATAAAATCCTCGCTGAAGTACAAGCAATACCCAAATAACATTTCTTTCCCCAGTTCTCAAATTAAAAACAAATATTACAATCCGGGCTCAAGGTCCCAAGTTATACAAGTTACCAAATTAATATTACAGTTTACAAAGGTCATCCTTCAAAATACATCTTTCAAGGTAAAAGCATAAAATCGCCCCTCTATACCTTTGAAACCCATGATCTACAAACACGAGATGCACGTCATGCTAACTTCCTTGCTTCTTTTTTTTTTTACCTGAAAATGATAGATTGAGCTACACTAGCCCAGTAGAGAAATCTATACTCAAGCTATATGTAAATGTAATGAATCATGCACTATGAATGAGTGAATGTTGACAGATACGCTCAAAGTGCGAACGTTTACCAACGACCCGCACACTATAGTCAAAAGATTCTAGACTTCACATAAATATCATTGAACGTTTTCCTCCCTGACTAGATACGTTAATAAACTCACGTCAATCCACATTAGACTATAACCAATTCAAATTCATCTATCATTTTCATTGTACGATACTATAATCTTTCTCGTGTCCGTATTTTTCATCATCAAATTCCTTCATTACAAAACCCTTCCTTTTGATTTCAAAACAATTCAAAGAAAACTCAAGACCATTGTAGGCCGAGCTCCGTTGATTCGGGCTGAATACCGGAGGATTTTCATCAAAATCCTTTAACCAAAACCGAAATTCTCACATTAACTTCATAAACCAATTACGTGCCGTTAAAAGTCTGAGCCGGAGCTCCTGCCAGGCACTTACTCGATAACGAGCCCTGAAGACAAGTGATATGAGCATTTTAGCTCCTGCCAGGCATTTACTCACTTAAGAGCTCTGAAAGCATACGACATGAGCATTTATCTCCAGCCAGGCATTTACTCGTTTAAGAGCCCTGAAAGCATACGATATGAGCATTTAGCTCCAGCCAGGCATTTACTCGTTTAAGAGCCCTGAAAGTATACGACAGTATTTTAAATGGCGAAAGGTGCAACAGTCCCCTGGGGCTTTAGCGCAAGGCGCGGCGCGCACTTTATTGACGCGAAGCGCAAAAAAAAAAATTCTTCACAACAAGGCAAATTTTATTAGAACAAATTTTCAACACAAACAAACACTTGTAAAACTTTCAAATGTCATAAAACATAACATGTCAATGGTTAAACGAAAGTACCAAACACAAAACATAACATATCATCCATGAAAAGCTAACATAATAATATTTAGCCTTAGAGACATAACAAAAGGATTAAAGGCAATAAAATCTAGAGTCATGCATAGACATTAATCATCATTCTCAGAACCAAGAACTTCATCTTCAATTTCAGCATCATCATCTGATGATTCTGATTTATATCCTTCCACATCTTCCTCCTCCTCATCATCTGTCTCCCATTCTCCCTCTTCAATCACCTCATCCAAGAACTTCATCTTCAATTGCGGCAGGAGGTTAAAAAAAAAAAAAAAAGCCCACAAGAAAAAGAAAAAGAAAGAGAGGTCCAGAAGATGGGGAAAAAAAAATTGCCGACTGAAAAAAAAGAAGAAACAGTCGACGACTGAAAAAAAAAAAGGAGGAAGAAAAAAGAAAAAATGTCGGAGGAGGAGGAGAAAAAGAAAAAAGAAGGAAGAAGAAGAACCAGAGGTCCAGAAAATGGAGGAGGACTGGAGGAGGAGGAGGAGGAGGAGGACTGGAGGAGGTTACCTCGCTGAAGAGTGAAGCCAGAAGCTGCTATCTCGATCGATCGTTGATCGCCTGTAGCTGAAGCTGCTCTGCTGGTGCTGGACTGCTGGGTATGAATCGTCTTTTGATCAATTAGCCGATTAGGGTTGAAATCAAACTTAAAAGCCACAATTATTCAGTGCATCGCATCTGTTTTCTGCTCAATCTGCACCGTTGGATCAATTTTTGGATCGGAAACAAAAGGCGTGCGCTTCTGCGCCTTGCGCCATAGCGTGCGCTTTGCGCCATATCATGCGCTTTCATGTTCTGCGCTATAGCGCTACTCTTCAAAGAGCAGAAGCTGCGCTGCGCTTCGCGCTTTTTAAATCACTGGTATACGATATGAGCATTTAGCTCCAGCCAGGCATTTACTCATTTAAGAGCCCTGAAAGTTCTCTTAGGTTCCATTTGTCATCCACATTCATTCCACGTTTTCATTTCACAAACATCAAATCATTCAATTGAATCCAAAGCCATTTAATCAATCACATGTCGATACCAATCCGTATTCAAAAAGACAGCATTTTCCCAAGGTCACATTCGTTCATACATCATCAACAATATATTGCAAACTCATAAGCATGTCCCATTGTACATTGATAAATATTTTAAGTCCACGTTATTCCTCTAAATCTATCACAACGCCCTATGCCACGTATCGAACCCATAATGATTCCACGGCACATCACCGGCTAGGTTCCAAACGAGAATCTTATAAAACGAGCGCCAAAGGAACCTAGGGAACTCAACAAGACGAGGCACGAGGATACGAGTCTCATTAAGACACAAGTAATCATACTTGAGGGTGACTTAAACACGTCTAATCATGTAGGGAGTCATAATACGGAACGAATACAACTTAGGAATAGCCAGCAGACTTTGGCAGACCGACACACCTCCACTCAAATAATCATAACTTTCTGTGTACTAAGACTTTTTAGGCGATTCTAGTGGCAATGGAAAGCTGACTTCAAGACCTTCGATTCGATATAAAATTTGCATGAAACGGACATCGGACGAGGAAGTTATGGCTATTTGAAGTCGGGCACGAACCCAGAAAACGAGACAGATTCAAGACCTGATTTCTAAAATCCACCATTTATTCAATTCTCAACGGTTTCGAGTGATTCTAGTGGCATTAGAACGGGCTCTAAGTCTACTCTATTTCATATGAAGGAACCAAAATTTATTTCTGAGTTTAAGATGACGAAAATGCCCCATAAACAGGGACCTGTTCTGCAGAAATTCGGGAATGAAAGAAACAATCTCAAACGACGAAACAAGGCACGATCTAGGTACATAAACATCGTATAAACGCATAACAAGAGTAAGAAATTCCTACCTCATGGGTTTTGAGCAAAACCCAACCGTTTGACCAAGACAACAAAGTTCCCACGTGGCCCGATCGCAATTTTTCTTGGATAGATAGGAAGCCCGTGCTCCGTAGAACAACGTTAATTCTTGGACTTTGTCCGGAATCACGCCCCAAGTAGATGAAATCGAGGAGAGAAGGTAGGAGAGAGTTTCTTTTTTTTTTTATTCGGAGGGAGAGCAGAGAGAGCGAGAGGACGCAGGAGAGAGAGAGAGATTGTGACGTGTGTGGGTGTGCTTGGGAAAGAAGAAACAAGTGGGGGAAAATAATTCCCTACACACACCTACACATCCACACTTATGCACTTTACACTTGCATCCCGAACTTCTAATTTCCAACACATTCACCCCAAATTAAATAACCGGGCCATTTCTCGTATTCCACTATTTTTGCCTTACCAACGACTGTAACATTTCTTAAAAAAAAATTACGGGTCTTTACAAAACAATTGCAAGTTGCAACAAGTCTAATCCAAGAGACTCTTCAATATTTAAATTTTTATTACTCTTTTGACTTTACAGGGCCCACTTCGCCAAAAAATAAGATATTTACCAACCAACATTATTATATTTCATATCAAATTGAATAGTTATTTCTCTCTTCAAACTTGGAGGCTCAGTAGTAAGTTTGCTATCTCCTTTAGAGTTCATTTTGCTGATATGGCTCTTCAAATATAATCTAGTTTTTATTTTGCTATCTCCCTTGGAGATCTTATGGCATGAAGCTCCAAATTTCCTTCTCCAATAGTGAGGTAAAACACACGTGCATGATATTTACCTATAGCTATTTGTTGTGCCAAACATAATACTAAGGTATAGCCATTGCTATAATCATGCGCATTTGTTTTTACTTCTATCATCATGGACCTGCAAATAGCAATTCAAATTGACATTTTGTGAAAAAAAAATTTCTGAAATAGCATTTGCATCATTTGGAGCAACATTGCTATATCATAACAATTTGAAACAATTCATCCGTTCATCGCTATATATTATAGCAATAGCTATCTAAATAGCATCTCTACTGTTAGAGATGCTCTAAGAGTATCGATATATTTTAGTGGCAGGGAATATTTTTGCATATATCAAAAAAGTGGTACTTGTGGAGGCTATCCTGCTCTCTAATTGAGCCTCGACTTGTGACGCGAGTCTCCTGTAACGAACGAAGACAATTCTTCTATAACTTTGTTGAATCCTAAGATTAATACCACATCTACAAATAGGTAAACAGAGATACTCTCTCTAAAAGAACTCAATATTATTCATCTTACTAATTTGCCCTAATGCTTACAGCACTTATTTATAGGCTAATACGTAGGACCCAAACATATTTGGAAACAAATAATCAAAAGGTAGCTATTGCTAACTGTTGGGATTTGTCCCACATTGGTTAATTATCTCCTCCAAAACTAGTATATGAGCCTGGGCGGCCCCTCCACTCTTAGCCAATTGGTTTGGAGATGGATGCTTTAACACCAAGTAAAACCATTACTAGAAATAAGAAATATTATTGATAACTTCACATTCACTACAACAAAATACACAATTCCCGACTAAAATTTCCCGACTAAAACATGTTTAGTCGGAAAATATAATCCAATCACCGACTAAACAATTTTTAGTCGGTCAAATATTAAACATTTGCCGACTAAATTATTTTGGTCGGCCAAAACATATATTTGCCGACTAAATTTAAATTTAGTCGGGAAATACCTTTTTTCCGAATTTAATAAAATAGAAATTAATTGGTAATTTACTTTTTTGCCGACTAAATTTAAACTTAGTCGGGAAATACCTTTTTTCGGAATTTAATAAAATAGAAATTAGTCGGGAAATACCTTTTTCCGAATTTAATAAAATAGAAATTAATTGGTAATTTACTTTTTTGCCGACTAAATTTAAATTTAGTCGGGAAATACCTTTTTTCCGAATTTAATAAAATAGAAATTAATTGGTAATTTACTTTTTTGCCGACTAAATTTAAATTTGGTCTGGAAATACCTTTTTTCCGAATTTAATAAAATAGAAATTAATTGGTAATTTACTTTTTTGTCGACTAAATTTAAATTTAGTCGGGAAATACCTTTTTTTCGAATTTAATAAAATAGAAAACGAAATTGCATTTTCGACCAAATATATTTTAGTCTGGTAATATCATTTAATCCGAATTAAAAAATCAAATACATTTCCCAACTAATAGGTTTAGTCATGGAATATCAACTTTGTCCTCTTTTTAAAAATTTCAAAGAAAGGAAATATTTGTTCCAACGACATTGATCACAATGTAACCTTTCCGATCACTACCGCTCATTTTTTTTTCCTTCTTAATCATAAGATTCTCATAAAATTTTGGCTCAATTGGGTTAAGGAAATCCCTTTATCAACACGTAAATTCTTAAATTAAAAAAAATTTGTTGTCCGATCAAGTGTTTATCCATATGCGGTTAACTTCATTTTTAGGATGAATAATTTAATTTGTATTACGCCAAAGATAGATGGTTTTGATTGCCAAAAAAGATCTCATGCAAGGCTCAGTTAGTGCAGTATAACGCTTAAACGTCTCTGAAGGCATAAAATGTCTTTTGATCACGAGGTCATCGATATCAAATGATCTCCGATTTTGGTGACAGTGCTATAATCGGTAAGACGTGAAATCCTAACGGTTCAGATCGAGTATTATAAATAATGGCTTGGCAGTTACCTTTACAATTTATACTTCTGATCTAATTGATAGTCAACTAAGTCTTATGTTGCACTTATTGTTGCAGTAGTTACACGATTGCGAAACAATCATGACGATCAAGACCGTTGATTTTGTTGCACTTGTCAAATTATTCATTATCGTAAATTTGCGGCTCGATCAAGTTTAGGAAATTCCTTCATGGAGACATGGACTCATTAGAAAAATAGTATTTTTCGTTCGATGAGTTGTCTAATTAAAAGCGATCTCAACTATAACTCGGTAAGAATGATCTAATCCATATTAAATTCAAGATGGATGGTTTTGATCTTGCAAAAAGACCTCAAGTGTGGCTCAGGTGGTGTGCTATTAGACTTTAATGCTTCTGGAAGCAGTAAAACTATTCCGATCATGTGGTCATTGATACTGAATGATCTCTGATTTTGGTGACAATTCTATAATTAATAAGACGTGAAATCCTAACGATTCAGATCGAGCATTATAAAAAATATCCATCGTGATAAAGTTTAGAGTTTATATGCAATGGTGGTGTAATTAAAGCTCACTATATTTTTTCCCAAATTCTCAAAGTACATAATTGCCGACTAAATTAGGTTCATTAGTCGGGAAAATCGTAATTTTTTTTGCGGAACAATTTAACTTTTCGCGAAAATTGTTGGCGGCAGTCTCTTACCAAAAAATCCCTCGATCATTCTCGGTAATACAAGGTTCCAAAACGCGGAATCACTGCCCCTTCACTCTCCCACCGTCCCACGATTGAAACCCCTCCCCACCTCTCTCTCTCTCGATCTCGACTTCTCAATCGATGAAGCAGTTCTTCTCCCCCTTGCCCCCTTCCACTCTCCTCCTCCTCTGTTTGTGTGTGTGTGTGTTGTGACACATGAAAACGAGTATGTTAGCACCGCTGGTCTCCGCCATTGGCGAGGGAGAGATCCCCACGAGGAGCAACAACACGTGACAGATACAACAACCAGGTTGATTCTCTCTCTACTTGTCTTGCTTTGTCTATCTCTCCCTCGTTCCCTTCCTCTCTTGCAATACATTTATGCATACAACCCCCAATTTCAGAAACCCTAGTTTTTTTGTTGAAAAGAAACCAAATTAAAAAAACCCTTAATTTTTTTGCAGAAATTAAACCCAATTTCGAAATTCATTGGAGCTTTTGTTTATTCTGATTGTTGTTTGTACAATTTCTTGGAGTTTCATTTGATTGAAGATCTTCTCACTGGATTCCGTGGAAGTCCGATGTCACTGACATAACATTCGTGCTCTGCGATCTACAAAGGTGTGGCCTTAAAGTGTAAAATTCATCATGAAAGGTATGCAATTGTCCCAAATTCAGAAACCCTAGATTTTTGTTGAAAAAAAACCAAATTCGAAAACCCTCGATTTTTTCCAGAAACTAAATCCAATTTTTAAACACTAGTTCTCTTTATCCAGCCCTAAATAAACTCCTGGTTTGTATAAATCTGTATATGTGGCTTGGATTTCATTATGTGCTTATGAGTAATTAACTATCAAGTCAAGGCTATCAAGCAACACGTTGAGCTCACCAAGTATTGTGTGGTTCATCGTCACTTGAAAATTATCAAGCTTGAGGTGAAAATTGAGCTTAACACCTTCAGTTGAGCCTATTTAGAGTAGCGTGCTTACTGCCCAAAAGTGAGGATGAAGGTAAACAAGAAAGAAACTGATCTTTATGCAAACAATATATTCAGTTGAGCAATTGTGAACCTACTGGTAACAAAAGATGGGTTGAAATTTATCCATCGTCCCCATAGCACTTCATAAGCAATCCCTTGTACTTTTAATTCCAATTTGGCTGAGATAATGTGCTCCATAACTTGAAAATCAGTGCATATTGTGGACATTTGGGCTTTGTGGCTGTGTGTTTGTGTTGATGATCCTAATATCCTATTGTGGATGCTATATGCAATTGCGATCAAGGTGCTTTCCATTCCTAACTGATTCCTTTTGCTGCCACGTTGGATGAGTTTGTCTTTGATTATTATGAAGGTGCTATCGTACGTTAAATGATGATTTTCAAAGCTTAGCTATCAATATTTTTTTGCCCTTTGCTTTAACACTTAAGACTTGTATATTGGTTTCTAGTATTTGGAAATTTGTGGAATGCTTTAAGTGCTTTTAGAGACTGAGTATCCTTTTATAGATTATTTCAAGTTAAAAACTATCTATCTTGTTTGTATTTAGCTTCTCTTCTCCGTTGCTGTTTTATTTTTACTTACCAGACATAGTTGCCCTCTATTAACTTTGCCTAGGAAGAGCATACATACTGGAGTCCAGTTTGCAGCTTAACTTGAATGTCAATTTCTCCTTGAGGTATGTAATGCTCTATCGTGGAGCTCATCCTTTAACTTTCTTCTTGGTGCTTTGGCTATTCTGTCACAAAGCAATGCCTAGTTGTTGCTTATTAAAAATATTAACCAATAAAAAAAAGTACAAGTGAATGGCTATGTTGAGACTGATATAGCCCTGGCATGATCTTTGGAATGTCAACTATGTTGAGGCTGATATTGTAATACCCCTGACCTTTAATTATGCTTGGAGTTTAATTAGGTGATGTGTTTCGGGTTAATTAGGTGAGTATTGCACTTGTCATACTTGTTAAATAGAATTGGAGTACATGATAGAGTATGGACTAGGCCACACACAAGTATTTATCCACCTAGCCTGAGAAAACAAAAGAGAATGTTCTACATTATTCTGGTTCCACTTCTATCTTCCACGTTGAGAGAGAGAGAGAGAGAGAGAGAGAGAGAGAGAGAGAGAGAGAGAGAGAGAGAGAAACGGTGGAAAAGAGGAAGAAGAAGAGAAAGGAAAAAAAAATTGGGGAAAAACCTTGCTTGGCTTGGAATTGAAGATTTAACTTGGTAATACATCTTTCCTTTACTTGATTCCATGATTTTTATGTTAAATTTCATATCTTCGGGACTGAATTCATGCTCTAGATGTTTGATTTAAGTTGAATTTGAGTTTTAGGGTTGAACTCTTGAAGAAGCTCAAGAACCCTAATTGAATCCCTTGAATTTCATATTTAGAACTTACTTGATCCATGAATTTGATGTTTCTAGAGTAGCTCTTTAATATATATGGGTTTGAGCTTGATTAGTAAGGATTTGATGTGAGTTTGAAGTATTTTGGAAGGGTTTAAGGATTGAAAATCACAGGAAGAAGAACAAGTAATTTTCTGGAAATCTGCAGAATTGGAAACCTTGTGTCTGCCCTGATTTTGTGGATTTTTGTTGAGGCAGTTCCTAAGCTCCAAAAATTATGAGATTTTTATTGAGAGTTCCTCTATGAGTCTTTTATCTATGGTAAAAATTTCGGGATTAGATTCGAAGTATTGAATTCTGTAAAAATTCGTAACCTAACAGCACTCAAATTCGTTACTGTGCAGTCAGCACTGTCACATGTTAGGAAAACAGCCGTATCTTTTAGCACGAGCATCGAAAACGCACACCGTTTCTTGATTTTGAAACTAGACACATAGACCTTTCAAGCTATTTAAAGATTGTGCCTCAAATGTTCTTGAGTTAAATCAGTTTTTGGTTTGAAGTTGGTAGAATTGCAGAATCTGCAACTTTGTCTTTCCAAAGCTAAAAGGCCAACTTAAACGGGTATAGCTATGTTGTCCGAACTCCGTTTTTAATCTATGACCTGTCGTTTCGAAGCTCTTGAAGTCTAGTTTCTAATGACTCTGGACTTCCTACCGGAACTAGCGATTACATCACTTCTAAGCTATTGAATCTCAACCTAACCTTATACCTTGACCCTAGAATCTTGTTAGTAAAATATGGGATAATGAGGAAGTTTATCTTAGAGTTTTGAATGATTATTGATGCCTAACATATTTTCACATTACTTGCTTACTATAGGGGACTTGTGTGAAAGCTCAGATCGAGGTGAGTGATTAATACCCAAAACACATGGTTTGTTATAACTTTTCGCTTCAATGATGTTTTATACTTTGATATGAACTCCATGGATTATGAATGAAAGGTGGACATGTTTTATATCTATTAATGGCATCCTCCCACGTCCCAGCTTGCTAGGGGACTCGTGCTAAAAGGCTAGCAAGATATGACTGATATGGGATAATGTAAAGACGTCTTTTTTTATCCACTACCGGGGACGCCTGGTAGACATGAAATGAATAGAGGATGTGCATTACTATGTTATGTCGCTATAAAATGTGATTCGTTTTCGAATGGCTTTATCATTGTCTATGGAAAGCATGTGAATTGTGTATTAATCATTCATACGAGCTTTGGCTTATGAATTTTCCCACCTTTCAAGCAACGGGGAGTAGAGTGGTGACGTGCAGCCCTTCTTTTGGATGTGCTTTGTACATGTGGACTTGTAGTTAGGAGTTGTTCTTTGTGAGCACTTTTGTCACGTAAATATGCACAACTCTGGATGGTTTGCCAAGTAAAGATCCTTATAAAGACTTCTAGTTTTGGCGTATGTAAATAAAATGAGGTTTTGCTTCCGCTATTAGTACTTGTGCCCCTTTTAGTCATTTGCTAATGAGATGTTTAACTTTGATATGGCCTTAGTGATTGGATCACTGGCGCTTTGTTGTGGCTAGAGCCTTTAGGGGCGGGCTAGGGTCGTGACAGATATAGCCTTCTCCTTTTGCTAAAGATAAAGTTGAATGTTATGAGATGCTGGTGGTATGGTAGTTCAACTTTAGTATTTGAAAATCAGTGCATATGGATAAATTGGTATCTCCAATTCTGCCTGAAGTTTTAATGGAAGTATACATTCTTGTAGCATGCCAGGAGATACACGTATGCGTTTAATATTGAACACTTATTCCTTTACTTTTTTGTTGTTTCCTTTTTAATTAGTCCATTCCTTGTGTCTTCGTTGTTTATTTTCTTTTCCTTTTTAAATGATAGGCGATGGTGGTGGCGATGCGTGACGAGGCAGTGTTGGAGCAAGGTGATGGTGGCTCGAATATATGGTACGTAATTTGAGAATATCAATATGAGAATAGACTTTGATGCTAAGTAGGAAATCTGGAATTGCAGTCAGTAAACAGATTTTTTTGCTGATATTGAAATCTGGAATTACAATTTTTTTTAATCCTTTGGGGCTGAATAATTGGTGGTGTTATGACTGGGAAGCTGAGAGTTGCAAGTAGCCATGTGATGTGTATACTTTGCGTTGGTTGAATATAAAGTATTATCTTCACCATTCAACCACCCTAAAACCACCACTGGACCAGTCCCATTTCAGCTGCAAATCAGTCCCAAAACCAGCAGAAAAACAGCCGAACACAACTCCATTTTAGCTTCGAAAACCAGCTGCAAAACCAGATCTGTACCACTCCGAACCAGCCCAGAAAACTCTCCAAAAGCTGTCCTGAAACCAGTCCCCGAACAGCTCCGGAAACTGTCTCAAAACCAGCCCTGTTTTCGCCTCAAAACACCCCCGAAACAGGTCCAAAACCAGCCCACAAACTGGACTAAAGATATCCCATTTCGACTTCGTAATAGTCCCCAAAACAGCTAATTTGGAAATTGGATAAATGTTGGAGTAAACTTTTAGCAGCTAAACAGTCCGAAAAACAGATTTCTCATTAATATATCTTAGAGTAAACTTTTATACTTACCTGTTATTCATTACGGTGGTAGGCAAATTTGGAAATTGGATAATTCGATTAACTTGCTAAGTAGCTTGGTAATGAGAGTGAAAGTGGGGCAAATCCAAACAGACCTAGAGGGAGTATTGGTAGTAGTGACCTCGAGTTCTTTGGAGATGGAGATGAGTTGTATGATTTAGGTGACAATATTAGAACTAAACAGGTGAGTGAGACCTTTGTAGGTGGTTCTGAACCATTTTTTCTTGCTGTTTCTATTTTTTTGGTGTATTATGATTGGAATGCTTAAAAAAGGTTGAAGCTGGTTGGGTGTTCGTTTTGCGTGGACAATTGATGCACCTCTACACTTAGCTTTTGTACAAGGTTCATCAATGACTCAATTTCCTCTTCATTTTCTACAACAAGGTCTTCAGTAACTAAAATTGGAATAGTTAGAGGGGGAAGTAGATATTTAACCCTTCTTTTTTACTGCTGCATTATCCATGTTGTAGGTTGTGTGGCTAGCTCTAATCTTATAGTTATTTCTGTATGCATAATTATGTCAAGATAATTTTTCATTCTGGCTTCTAATTAGTAAATATTTACCATGTTCATGCTTTGTGCAAATGGGATATACTAGTTCATAAATACTAATGATAGATTGTTCTTTTTTTTGGTTTCTTACAGGGACGGCGTTTTAATGGAGTATCGTGCAGGATATTGGTTATTGACTATGAAGATCAAAGTTGAATTTTGGTTGTGGACGTGCTTGGATTTTTTTCGCGAGACAATCCGTTTGTTGAAGTTGAGTGTCCATGGGGTTTGGATACATTTTGTTACTGAGCTTGATTTTTTTTTTTTCCTCCCGTGGTGGACGTGTTGTTATTTTGCACTCTAGGAATTTGGATACAAGTTTTTTTAACTATTTGGTGGACACCTCTATTTATAAAAGTTTGTATTTATTTCTTGGAATTTTTATTTTGTATTAATTGCATTAGGTTGGCAATTTTGTGGATTTAATGATTGTTGGTTGAAATTTATAGGGAATAATAATGTGGAAAAAATTTGTAGAAAATTTTGGAATGACAAATTGGTATGGAACATTCCCTGACTAAAGTTTAGTCGCCAATAGGCCAAAAATTAGTTGATTCGAAATGACATTTACCGACTAAACTATTAGTCGGTGATAATTAAAACACATTTCCCGACTAAACAATTAGTCGGCCAATAGGTTAAACATTCCCCGACTAAACCATTAGTCGGCAAATGAGTTATACATCCCGACTAAACAATTAGTCGGCCAATAGTAACACATTCGCCGACTAAAAAGTTAGTCGGCAAAGATATATACTTTAGCCGACTAGACTTTTTTTAGTCGGCAACAACCTTTGCCGACCATCTTCCGCCGATTAATTTGCCGACTAAAATTTTTAGTCGGGGAAGGCTTTTGCCGACTAAAATGCCTACAATTGCCGACTAAACCGTTAGTCGGGAATGGTGTTTTTTCTTGTAGTGATTACACATTTCTAGAATATGCCAAAACAAGCGTCATTGAATATCATAATGTCCCAAATATTGGCAGGCCGGTTCGGTTCTTGCAAATTCGGTTTAAACCGAACCGGCCATTGCCAAAAAGAAAAAAAAAACTTAAACGTAAAAGTAAAAACCCTAGGTCCTTAACTTCTCATTTCATTCTTTATTCTATCTCCTCCTCTCCTCCTGACTCCCTCCCTCAGTCTCTCCATTCTCTGCCTCTCTCCTTCCCTCTCTCCGACCACCTCCTCAACCTTCGGTAATGACAGAATCACACCTCAGAGGCGGCTCTATGTAGGGCATTGCATGGTCAATTGAACACCCAAATATATATATATTTTTGCTTAGAATAGATAAAAAAAATTATGTGTTAACTTTTTTTTAACACCCAACTCAAATATCATTGAACACCCAATTCTAATAGTCTTGAACACTTAAACCAAAAAAAAATTGAACACGTACCCAACCCAAAACTAGTTCAACACTCAATCACAACTCAATTACAGCCCATCAATCTAGATAATTTGAACACATAACACATTACCTCAAATAAAAGCTCCTAATCATAATTAAAACATTGAAAAAAGAAAGAGAAAATGAAGAATCTATAGATGTAAGTGTTATGCTCTGCCTTCTCTCTCTATTTTTATTCTCGATGGTTTAAATGTGTTAATTTTGCATTCATTACAATAACTACTTCTTCTTCTTTTTTGGTTTAGTTAGCTTATAGAATTACGGACAAAGCTTTAAAAAAAGCTCAACTACATTGCAAACCCCGTTAACTTGAATAATATTCTTCGAATTTAAGACTGCAATAGAAAATCTCATCATGTCATCCCAAAGGACGACATATTTTCGAGAAGTTCAGCCCCAACATACTCACTATAATTTCTTTCAAAAGGTTTTTAATAGATTAATATGGCTAAACGTTGGCACAAAATATGATAACTCATCTAGGGCAACTGTAAAATTTTACCCTCTCCATTCTCAAAACACTGTCTACAATGCAACACAACAACTTTCAAAAAAAAAAAATTTGTTAAGAAAATAGTACTCCCTCCGTTCCATAATGAGAGTCCCACTTTCTCTCTCTTACCATTTTTCAAATCAAAAAATCAACTACTTTTGTGCATAAATTTTCAAATTTTTTTGCACCGTACTAAAGATCTCGATTAGTACTTTAATTTGGTGCGAAAAAATTCAAAAAATTATACACGAAAGTAGTTGATTTTTTGATTTGAAAAATGGCACGACTTTTTATAGTGGACTCTCAATATGGAACGGAGGGAGTATATATTTTTAAGTTCTCATTTCGCTTGGTAGTTAATTTTTTTTTGGATAGAGGTTATGTTTTTTTAACCGCACTATTTATACAACTATATGAGATTGCCAATTAAGGTAAATTCTGAACATCCTATTTCAAATTCCTGGAGCCGTCATTGCCACACCTCCGGCTGAATCACTGCTAAGGTATTTGACTGTATATTGGACCTATAACCCTAGAAAATTAATTTGTTTCTCAAATTTTACTCCTTCCATCCCAGACCCACATACATAACCCATTTATGCGCGAGTGAAGTGCTTTTTTTTTTTTTGTTAATTTGGAATTCATTAGTTTAATTATTCGGGGATCATAAAATAGAGCAAAGCCAAAAAAAAGAGAGTATAGCTTGTTGTTTGTTATAGTTTTAGTCTTATAAAAAAGATTAAGGCCCAAACTGCATCCAAACCGATAGAACCGGACAACACTCATGAACGGGTACGGATGGAAAAAACAAAAAATCATTGCGAGCGGATCGGTTTGGGAACCGAACCGAATCGCCCAAACCGAAACCAAATCGCGAGCAGCCCTAACCATTACATTGATTCAAGTCACTACGATTCACTACACCATTACATTCATTTTTCATTTTGCTCCTCTAAAGAAAAAATCTTGACTCGGTCACTAATTAGTGGTCCCGCCTTGTCAAAGTAATTATTGTGGCAGCTGGGAATAATTTGGCACAGGTGACTATTTTCACACTTATATTTCAAAAAAGCATTACTCGTTGTGCTCCTAACAAAAGCACCTCAAAGTGAGCCTCGTCTTGAGCTCAAATATATGATCCGAATCGTTCATTTAGTTGTGTTTCAAACATTAGCATTACTGTATATAAAAACCATAGCGGGTGGGAATGGTTTGTTTTGATTTTCCTCTAGTTAATTGCTTTCTTAAAACAATTGAATGTCGTAGTATAATGATGTGCATTTTGTACATATCGATGCTCTGGACTATCAATGAAAAAAGTATGGTAATGTCCACATAAATTGAATTGGGTCTCTAGACCTAGCCTCTGTGATGTCATTTGGTTTTGATTTTGGGGCATGATGATTCCGCAGCAAAATAGGTATAAGGGGTCATTGTTTCAGTAGTATTCTGAGAGCAGTCACTTTATGCATATATTGCCAAATGTTAGGTCTGTCTCCAATCCTCTCCCGCCCATACCGCCAATGATTGGGGACTACATGGTTTTTTTTTTTTATCGGCAAAAGATGAATTTTATTAAAAGCGGGGAAAGGGGAAGGGAATCCAACAAAAAGTTGGACAATACACCATAAGGGCAAAGCCCAAAACACCCAAAGGTCTATCAGGGTCCACAACATGGGTTCTATTGTTGTTGTAGTATAATAATGGGCATGATAACTACGTACATTTCTTTGGTGTTTCGTGCTTTCTTTTTAAAATTATATTTGGTGTTTCATGCTTTCTTTTTGACATTATAGGTCTTTCGCGCAAGCAACGAATAGATTATTATGTTGGTGTGATATTGATAAGGTGATCTTTGTATATTATAGTATCAATTTCACATGCCTATACACATCATGTCTTCGGTAAGAAATAGTAGTAACACTTTCTCCTGACAAAAAACCCCAAGGGTTTTGACTAAATAGTTGTGAGAAAACAATAAACGCTCATCTATAAAATTACAGGTTCCATTCCAACGGAGGTGTTTACTCCATTATTGTGATTTTAATTCACCCGTCGTTTGGGTGACACGTGGCACATGGAATTGTGATATTATTAAAGGTAACTCCGGTACACCTTAATATCATAGGTTAAAATAGGTAAACATAAAACCACAACAAAAGATTTTAGCAACACATTCCCGTCGAGTGACCCGTCGATCGGTCATTCTAGGACTTGCTCCCGCTCAATAAGCTACGTATTGATGAACTTATTTATATGGGCAGTTCACATACATATGTCAAAAGGAGATTCACAGAGACATTCTCATGATCGTGGGAAGTGTTGCTCAGCAATTCTTGGAGCAATTCTATACAACGTGGGAGTTATTTGGTTCACAGATCGTGGGAACAAATTCAAAAGCACACTATGAGGGAGTAACTGCCATCTTTTGAGGGAACATTCAAATTCAAACGAAGAGGCCTATTTATGGAGGAATTAGCAGCAGTTTACAAACACACAAACAACGCCAATCAGGCCTTTATCTTTTCTTTTCTAGGAGTAGCTTTAACTTGTAATCGTTCACACGATAATCTTTATCGTTTGTTCTTCTACTTTGAAGTTTAATAGAGTCCATTTTATTATTCTTCTTCCATAATCCATCCACTTCATTGTTTGTTTCCAAAGAAGTCCTGAAACACGGCAAGGAACCAAACTCCACTTTTCCACAACCACATTCCAGCAACTCGAAACACAGATATCCGTCGATTCTACCATCGATTTCCGTCGATTGAATCGATCCAGAAAACTTGGTAACAGGAGGCCAAGTATTTCAAACCTTGGGGCCACTGGGGGTTATGCCCAGTCGTTACCTTCATGCTCCCGGAATTGGTCGAGGTGCGCGCAAGCTGGTCCACATCAAGTTATGAAAAACAAAAAACAAAAAAATCCCTTCTTCACCTCAGTGTCTTGCTCGTGGAACCTCAGAATCCCGTCGATCATATCATCCATAACGTACTTGGCAATTCCGTGATTCACTACCTGAAAAAATCCAAACTTTTCACAGGCATCTCTAACTTTGTTGATGATTCCAGCGCGTTGAGCTGAACCTTCTTCGTCTACGCCTTTGAAATCAATGATTGGAACACTAAACAGGGAGGCAACAGAGCTTGTCCTCGAAATGTGATTAAGCTGGATTTTGTCATGGATGAATATGCGCGAGATTTTCGTCACCCCTGCACCTACGAGACCTTTTACACCGGTTTTTGTGTTCAGGGCCGGCCCCGGGGTGAGCCCAACAAGCCCCTGGGCTTGGACAACCCCGGCTAGGGCAACCAAAAAAAAAAAACTTACTCCTAAAAAAAAGTCTAACTCCCTCGCTGATTTGATTAAGAGATCCGAAAATGTCATCATGATGCTGGTAAGTAGGCAATTTTCTCAACTTACAATTGAGAGGTTGTTTCTTTATAGAAAGCTGTCTTAAACTTTAAATTAATTTTGCTCCTCTTAAGCGAAAATCCCGACTCGGTCACTAATTAGTGATCCCACCTTATCAAAGTAATCGTATATGTTTGGGGCAGGGAATAATTTCACACAGGTGACTATTATTTTCGTACTTATTACAAAAAGTGGGTACCCTCTATATGAGCCTCGTCATGAGTTCAAATAGAACGTCCAAATCGTTCACTTAGTTGTGTTCCTAACATTAACAATACCGTACATAAAAACCATAGCGGGTGGGAACGGTTTGTTTTGATTTTCGTCTAGTTAATTGCTTTCTTAAAAGTTAAAACAATTGAATGTCTTAGTATTATAATGTGCATGATAACTACGTACGTTTCTTTGTTGTTTCATGCTTTCTTTTTAAAATTATATTTGGTGTTTCATGCTTTCTTTTTAAAATTATACGTACGTTTCCTTGGTGTTTTATGCTTTCTTTTTAAAATTATATTTGGTGTTTCAAGCTTTCTTTTTAATTAAAATTATACGTACGTTTCTTTGGTGTTTCATGCTTTCTTTTTAAAATTTCTTTGGTATTTCATGCTTTCTTTTTAAAATTATAGATCTTTCGGGCAAGCAACAAACAGATGATTATGTTGATGTGATATTGATAAGGTGATCTTTGTATATAATAAAATAATATCGATTTCACATGTCTATATACACCATGTCTTTGGTAAGAAATAGCATTTTCTCCTAACAAAATACTTTATTGATTTTAACATAAATTGCATTACTAATAGTTAATGACTATTCCAAATCCCAAATCGTTGACGTGTTGCCTGCTTTACGAAAAAAATTTCAGTGACGGGTGGTACCATGTTGATGCGTCGAATCGTTGACGGGTACGTTGCCTGCTTTATGAAAAAAAATTAAGTGTCGGATGGTACCACGTGGTGCCCGCTAGACGCATTCAATCCATTCATTACGTTTTTGGACGCAAAATTTTTTCGATTTTAAAATTTGAAGAATGCGCCCTCGACACATGGGATTGCGTCTGGCGCGCAATAAAGCTCTACAAATTGCCAAACTTTGGGATTTTGTTCCAACACTCCTGAACTCCAATTTTTGCAAGGTTTGAACCGATAGAAAGCTTGTGGAGTCTACATTCCAACTCAACTAGCTTGAGTCTAAAATAATTTGAACATCAAAAGATATGACGAATTTACTCCCAGTAAGTTAAAAAATAAATCATTTCGGTAAAAGCTCGTATATTGCTTGTTTTAAATGGGATAAGTACGTATTATATATCCATAATTAGAATTTTCAAAGTACTAAAAAGATAATAGAATCGAAACATGGAAATAATAAAGTTTAGTTTTGTATGAAAATGTGTTTTAACATCAATGGCTTCGACGATCTTTGAGTTGGTCTACTTCCGAACAACTTTTCGTAAGCCAAATTCTATTATTTTCGTGGTTCGATTCCACCATCTTATAGTATTTGAATACCCCCTTTATCGATATGAAATAGGTCTGGATCCGATTTAAAATTATTGTGGTTCAAGAATTTCTTGAAATATTTTATTTTTTTGACCTATTGTGGGTAAAATCATCATATCTTTTGATGTGTAAATCTTTTTTGGTCCAAACTAATTTGGTTAGAAATTAGGCACTTCACAAGCTTTTCAATTGTTCAAACCATGTAAAAATCTGAATTCGGTAGTGTCCTTAATAATACCGTAAAGTTGGTCGGTTTCCAAATTTGAAGGATGCGCCTGGGTGCATTGAGGGGCGCCTGGGGAGCATGGAATTGTGTCTGGGCGGAATAAACCTCAACATTTGGTCAAACTTTACGGGTTCGTCCCGGACACTCCCGAACTCCGATTTTTGCAAGGTTTGAACCGATAGAAAGCTTGTGGAGTCAACTTTCCAACCATAGTAGTTTGAATCTAATATTATTTGAACAGAAAAAAATATGACCAATTTACTCCCAGTGAGTCGAAAAAAATCATTTCGGTAAAATGCTCGCATCATTCTCATCTTAAATGGGATAAATACCTGTTATATATCGATAAAGAGGATTTTCAAAGTACTAAATGGTAGTGGAGTCTGATCATGAAAATAATAAAGTTTAGTTATGTATGAAAAAGTGTGTTTTAACATCAATGGCTTCGACGATCAAAGAGTCTGTCTACTTCCGACCAACTTTTCGTGAACCAAAATTTATTGTTTTCAGCGTTCCATTCCACCACCTTGTAGTACTTTCAATATCCTCTTTATCGATATGAAATAGGTCTGGATCTGATTTAAAATTATTGTGATTCAAGAATTTTCCCAAAAATAATTTATTTTTCGACATAGTGAAGGTAAAATTATCATATCTTTTGATGTGTAAATAATTTTTGGGCCAAACTAATTTGGTTAGAAATTAGGCTTGACAAGCTTCTAAACTGTTCAAACCACGTAAAAATCAGAGTTCGATAGTATCCGTAAAGAGAACGCAAAATTTGATCGATTTTCAAATTTGAATGATGCGCCCCCGGCGCATGGAATTGCGTCTGGGGCAAAATAAAGATCGGCAATTTGTCATACTTTGGGATTTTGTTCCAACACTCCTGAACTCCGATGTTTGCAAGGTTTGAACTGATAGAAAACTTGTGGAGTCTACTTTCCAACTCAACTAGCTTGAGTCTAAAATAATTTGAACTTCAAAAGATATGACGAATTTACTCCCAATAAGTTAAAAAATAAATCATTTCGATAAAAGCTCGTATATTGCTCGTTTTAAATGGGATAAGTACGTATTATATATCCATAATTAGAATTTTCAAAGTACTAAAAAGATAATAGAATCGAAACATGGAAATAATAAAGTTTAGTTTTGTATGAAAATGTGTTTTAACATCAATGGCTTCGACGATCTTTGAGTTGATCTACTTCCGAACAACTTTTCGTAAGCCAAATTCTATTATTTTCATGGTTCGATTCCACCATCTTGTAGTATTTGAATACCCTCTTTATCGATATGAAATAGGCCTGGATCCGATTTAAAATTATTGTGGTTCAAGAATTTCTTGAAATATTTTATTTTTTTGACTTATTGTGGGTAAAATCGTCATATCTTTTGATGTGTAAATATTTTTTGGTCCAAACTAATTTGGTTAGAAATTAGGCTCTTCACAAGCTTTTCAATGGTTCAAACCATGTAAAAATCTGAATTCGGTAGTGTCCTTAATAATACCGTATAGTTGGTCGAGTTTCCAAATTTGATGGATGCGCCCGGGCGCATTGAGGGGCGCCTGGGGAGCATAGAATTGCGTCTGGGGCGCAATAAACCTCAACATTTGGTCAAACTTTACGGGTTCGTCTCGGACACTCCCGAACTCCGATTTTTGCAAGGTTTGAACCGATAGAAAGCTTGTGGAGTCAACTTTCCAACCGTAGTAGTTTGAATATAATATTATTTGAACAGGAAAAAATATGACCAATTTACTCCCAGTGAGTCGAAAAAAATCATTTCGGTAAAATGCTCGCATCATTCTCGTCTTAAATGGGATAAATACCTGTTATATATCGATAAAGAGGATTTTCAAAATACTAAATGGTAGTGGAGTCTGATCATGAAAATAATAAAGTTTAGTTATGTATGAAAAAGTGTGTTTTAACATCAATGGCTTTGACGATCAAAGAGTCTGTCTACTTCCGACCAACTTTTCGGGAACCAAAGTTTATTGTTTTTAGCGTTCGATTCCACCACCTTTTAGTACTTTCAATATCCACTTTATCCTTATGAAATAGGTCTGGATCCGATTTAAAATTATTGTGGTTCAAGAATTTCTTGAAATATTTTGTTTTTTTGACCTAATGTGGGTAAAATCGTCATATCTTTTGATGTGTAAATATATTTTGGTCCAAACTAATTTGATTTGAAATTAGGCTCTTCACAAGCTTTTCAATGGTTCAAACCATGTAAAAATCTGAATTCGGTAGTGTCCTTAATAATACCGTAAAGTTGGTCAGTTTCCAAATTTGAAGGATGCGCCCGGGCGCATTGAGGGGCGCCAGGGGAGCATGGAATTGTGTCTGGGGCGGAATAAACCTCAACATTTGGTCAAACTTTACGGGTTCGTCCCGGACACTCCCGAACTCCGATTTTTGCAAGGTTTGAACCAATAGAAAGCTTGTGGAGTCAACTTTCCAACCGTAGTAGTTTGAATCTAATATTATTTGAACAGAAAAAAATATGACCAATTTACTCCCAGTGAGTCGAAAAAAATCATTTCGGTAAAATGCTCGCATCATTCTCGTCTTAAATGGGATAAATACCTGTTATATATCGATAAAGAGGATTTTCAAAGTACTAAATGGTAGTGGAGTCTGATCATGAAAATAATAAATTTTAGTTATGTATGAAAAACTGTGTTTTAACATCAATGGCTTCAATGATCAAAGAGTCTGTCTACTTCCGACCAACTTTTCGTGAACCAAAGTTTATTGTTTTCAGTGTTCGATTCCACCACCTTGTAGTACTTTCAATATCCTCTTTATGCCCGCCTGGGGAGCATGGAATTGCGTCTGGGGTGCAATAAACCTCAATGTTTGGTCAAACTAGCTTTACGGGTTCGTCCCGGACACTCCCGAACTCTGATTTTTGTAAGGTTTGAACCAATAGAAAGCTTGTAGAGTCAACTTTCCAACCGTAGTAGTTTAAATCTAATATTATTTGAACAGGAAAAAATATGACCAATTTATACCCAGTGAGTCGAAAAAAATCATTTCGGTAAAATGCTCACATCATTCTCGTCTTAAATGGGATAAATACCTGTTATATATCGATAAAGAGGATTTTCAATGTACTAAATGGTAGTGGAGTCTGATCATGAAAATAATAAAGTTTAGTTATGTATGAAAAAGTGTGTTTTAACATCAATGGCTTCGACGATCAAAGAGTCTGTCTACTTCCGACCAACTTTTCGTGAACCAAAGTTTATTGTTTTCACCGTTCGATTCCACCACATTGTAGTACTTTCAATATCCTCTTTATCGATATGAATTAGGCCTGGATCCGAATTAAAATTATTTTGATTCAAGGATTTTCAAAAAATAATTTATTTTTTGACATATTGAAGGTAAAATTATCATATCTTTTGATGTGTAAATATTTTTTGGCAAATTTTTTTTAGACAATTTACCTTTGGTGACACATGTGATAAGTTGAAGCAACATTTGCAAGTCGCAACAAGTCTAATCCAAGAGACTCTTCAATATTTAAACTTTTTTACTCTTTTGACTTTACGGGGCCCATTTTGCCAACAAAATCAAGAAATCCACCAATCATCATTATTAGGTTTTGATGATATGTCAGTCTGAATAATCATCTCTCTCTTCAAACTTGGTGGCTGAGAGAGTTACACCAAAATAGTGTAGTAAGTGTGCAATCTCTTTTGGAGTTTGTTTTGCTGATATGGCTCTTCAAATATAGTTTAGTTTCCATTTTGCTATCTGCATTGGAGACACTCTTATGGCATAAAGCTCTAAATTTCCTTCTGCAATAGTGAGGTAAAACACACGCAATATTTGTTAAGGAAATAGTGGCTCATATTATTTGGGAGTGGAATGGATTATACTTAATAACATTTGGGACCTCTCCTGTCACGCCCTCAATTTTCAACATATAATATAAAGGATTTTCATCAATTAAACCTCGCAATAATCCGTACGATATCCCAAAATAACATAGCATTCCCATTTCCATAGTATCATTCCAAACATCCATTAATTCCCAAAATATTACATCTTGGCTCCAAGGCCCAAATTTACATAACTAATGAGTATTGAAAGAGGGTTAAGAGTTTACAATGTCCCTTAGTCAAAGTTTTACAATTAAAGTTACAAATACACCGTTCATTGAGAATATACAAGGATGGACAAGTAACTTTCAATATTAGCTATCAAAAGAGCTTTCCTTGTCCAAGCACTCCCAAGCATGCAAGCTACGGTCTCGAGTTAGTACCTGAAATAATATAAGGCTTGAGCTACACTAGCCCAGTAGGAAAGCCTCTACAAGCTTTGTATGCAAATGAGAAGATTTTAGCATAAAAAGAATGAAGTTTGGGACAACAAACGGGAATGCAAACGAATGCTAACTCCATGTCAAAAAACTCAGGACTTTAAGAATACGTCACTTACCATCGATCAATCTAGTCAACCCCTTAGTTATCTTTTACATTCTCCCTTTTTATTCAAAATTTCATTCACACATTTCCACGTTATGCGCCTCACATTCCGGGTCTTGTGGACCCCGTACGTCTCCTTTCGATTTCCCAATGTTAAGATCAAATAACTCTTTCTCCTCTAACACGTCAAACAGTGAACTTAGGAACTTTTCGTGTCACGTCCTCCATTTTCGACATAAAATATAAAGAGTTTCATAAACAAATACCTCACAATAAACCGTACGACACCAAAATATCATTAGCTTCCCATACCACACCCCAAGTCCAAGTGTTCAAAATATTACATCTAAGGCACGACGGCCCCGAATCAGATTAGACAACAACGGTCAAGAGTTTAGAGTTTACAAAATGTCCCATAGTCAATTGAGTTATCACATAAGTTACAAATACATCTTCAAAAGGAATTTACAAAGATGCCTAAGTAACTCTACAATGTTAGCTTTTCAAAACGTGTCCAACATCTAAGCACTCCAATCATGCTCGCTACCGACCAGAGGTAGTACCTGAAAAGAAATAAGGCTTGAGCTACACTAGCCCAGTAGAAATGCTACACAGACAATATATGCAAGAGAAATGCGGGAACGATGATACGACATGAACAAAGGGTAACCCAAGCAACTGACAATCGAAACGGTTCAACAATCCGACAAACAAGCCAAGAGATTCAGAATACATCTTAACTATTAACCGTTCTCATATCTCGCGTGTCCAAACCATCTCGCGTTATGTGTCATGAGCCGAAGCTCCTGCCGGGCTATTCATGGAACCCCGATATCCCCTGCCAAGCACCCACCTCGAAGGTTGGGCCTTGAATAATCAATATGAGCATTAGCTCCTGCCAGGCTATTTATGGGACCCTGATATCCCCTGCCAAGCACCCACCCGTCGATGGGCCTTGAGTGTTCACGCGTTGTGTCAACAAGTTTTGCATGTCACAAATTTCATAATGTCTCGTTCCATTTCAAGTTCACATGGTAATTAAGACAACTTTAATCGTACGAAAGTGAGGAAGTGCCAAGAACGCACAAGAGCCCAACAAGGGTGTTCAACAATGATTAGGAGGGTTTTAGAAGTCCTTGGAACGAGTTGAAAGTGATCGGGGGTCAAAACAATGGGTTTCGGAACAAAACAGTAAAATCTGGAGATAAGCTCACTGTATGGATACGAGGAAAAAATCCGTATGGATACGGGTTGGTTACGAATTTTACAGCTTGTTCCGTATGGATACAGATTTTTGGCCGTATCCATACGGGAGGCTTACGAGCAGTTTTTCTGCAGATTATCAGAAATTCAACAACAACCACAACAACAACAACAATGGATACAATTTCAAGCAAGGAAAACACTTCTATTACATGTATTGAGAGGTAGAATCCCTACCTCAAAGCCGAGGAACGAAACCCAAGAAGATACGAGCCCTAGCTCTCCGAAAACCTTGATTCAAACGGGATACGACTCCACCGAGCTCCAACCGGTGGGATACGGACCACAATACGCGTAGAGGTCGAAGGATTGAAGGTTATCTTGGTGGGTTTTTGAGTGATTTTGGTGAGAGAGCAAGAGAGAGAGAGGGAGACGTGAGGAGAGAGTGAGAGAACGGTGAGGAGGAGGGGGAAAAATGATTCCATACACTCTCAATCCCCTATTTATACCAACATTACCACAAATCACACATTACACCCTACTACAATCAATTCATGCACTTTAACCCCAAATCACATAAACCAAACATTCCGTTTTCCCTTTTCCAAAAATTATGCATTTAATAAATATCAACTTTGGATAAAATAAATACGGTTCTCTACATTCTACCCTCCTTAAAGAAATTTCGTCCTCGAAATTACCAGGCCCAAGCTAACCACTAATGCATCAAGCATGCATACAACATTCACAATTTCATCATCATGCAACAAGTCAATTATCGAAAAGCTCGAAATGTAAATACTCACATTGGCTCATTCCAAAAATAAGTGCGGATATTTCTCCCTAACTTCGTCCTCTCTTTCCCACGTCGATTCCTCGTTACCTTGACTTCTCCACAAGACTCGCACTAGCGGTATCGTCTTACCCCTCAAAACTTGATCACGCGAATCTAGGATACGAATCGGTTCTTCCCCATAAGATGCATCGGCCTCTAACTCAAGCTCGGACCACTCTAATACGTGCGACGGATCCGGTTCGTACTTTCTCAACATAGACACGTGAAACACGTCATGGACACCCGATAGCTTCGGTGGCAAAGCCAAGCGATACGCAACCTCCCCAATTTTCTCGATAATGTCAAACGGCCCGATATAACGCGGCGATAGCTTCCCTTTCTTCCCAAAACGCGATAACCCCTACGAGGCGATACCTTAAGAAATACGTGATCCCCTTCCTCAAACGACAACGGGCGGCGACGACGATCGGCATAACTCTTTTGCCTACTTTGCGCGGTCAACAATCTTTGGCGAATCACCTTAACTTGTTCGGTCGTTCTCTCTTGAGCTTCTTTAAGGCGTTGGCGAATAATCTTCATACTCTCGGACGTCTCCGTGACCATATCCGGTCCCACTAGCGTAGCTTCTCCCAAGTCGGTCCAACATACCGGCGATCGACACGGTCTTCCATATAAGGCTTCATACGGTGCCATTTCGATACTCGATTGATAGCTATTGTTGTACGCGAATTCTACCAACGGCAAGTGATCCTCCCAACTACCCCGAAAATCCATCACGCAAGCCCGAAGCATATCTTCTAGAATCTGAATCGTTCTCTCGGATTGTCCATCGGTTTGAGGATGATAGGCGGTACTAAACAAAAGGTTGGTGCCCAAAGCGGCTTGCAAACTCTGCCAAAAATGTGCGGTAAACCTCGGATCACGGTCGGATACGATGGATACGGGAATCCCGTGAAGACGTATGATCTCCCGAATATACAAACGACTGAGCGCTTCCACGGAGTCGGTAACACGCATAGACAAGAAGTGAGCGGTTTTGGTCAAACGATCCACGATCACCCAAATAGCGTCATGTCCCTTTGGCGACCTCGGTAAACCCGTAACGAAATCCATGGTCACATTCTCCCATTTCCATTCGGCCACAGGCAATGGTTGTAACTCCCCTGCGGGTCGTTGATGTTCGGCTTTTACTTGTTGGCACGTAAGACACTTGGAAACAAAAATCACAATGTCCCTCTTCATTCCGGACCACCAAAATTGCCTACGTAGATCATGATACATTTTCGTCCCTCCCGGGTGAACGGCTAATGGAGAATGATGAAACTCTCGCAAGATTTCCGCCCGACACGAAATGGGTACGAACAACTTCCCTTGATAACGCAAACTTCTATCGGCGTGTATCATCCACCCTCTTGAGCATTTCCACTAAGGAATCTAGCACGAAATTCTTCCGCTTCTTCATCGTGTTGTTGAGCTTCAATCACTCGAGTCGATAAGGTCGATTGCACAGTCAAATTACATAACGTTACCCCTTCCCGAACCTCCTCGAAATGCGTAGCACAAAAGCCCAAATCGTATATCATCTTCCACTCATAAACAGCTAGACTCGCAAGGTGTGTGGGTTTTCTACTTAGTGCGTCCGCTACAACGTTCGCTTTCCCCGGGTGGTATTGCAACTCAAAGTCATAATCCTCCAAATGCTCCATCCAACGACGTTGACGAAGGTTAAGCTCTTTCTGAGAAAACAAATATTTCAAACTTTTATGGTCGGAAAAGACTTCAAATCTCTCACCGTACAAGTAATGACGCCAACTCTTCAAAGCGAAAACAACGGCCGCAAGCTCTAAGTCGTGTGTCGGGTAATTTCGTTCATGAGTTTTCAATTGCCGCGATCCATACGCTACCACTCGCTCCTTTTGCATCAGAACGCATCCTAACCCTTCCTTAGACGCATCACAATACACGGAGTAGCCAACTCCACGTTCGGGCACGATCAAAACCGGTGCGGTAGTCAACCTCTTCTTTAGTTCTTCAAAAGCCGTCTCACACGAGTCACTCCATACGAAACGAGTCCCCTTACGCGTCAATCGAGTCATCGGTGCCGCCAAACGAGAGAAATCCAGGACGAAACGACGGTAGTAACCGGCCAACCCCAGAAGCTTCGAATCTCAAACACGTTCTTCGGTCGTTGCCAATTCATGATAGACTCTATCTTTCCCGGATCAACGGACACGCCACCTTTCGATACCACATGACCCAAAAATTTGACTTCGGACATCCAAAACTCGCACTTACTGAGTTTGGCGTACAATTGGTGCTCTCTTAAGAGTTCTAGAACAATGGCAAGATGGGATTGATGTTCCTCCTCCGTTGGCGAATAGATAAGGATATCGTCGACGAATACGACCACAAAACGATCAAGATACGCATGAAAGATTCGATTCATTAAGTCCATGAAAGTAGCTGGAGCGTTCGTCAACCCAAAAGGCATAACAACGAATTCATAATGGCCATAACGAGTACGAAATGCGGTTTTAGGAATATCCTCTCTCCGAACTCTCAACTGGTGATAACCGGACCTCAAATCAATTTTAGAGAAACAAATGGCACCTCGTAGTTGATCAAACAAATCATCAATTCTAGGCATCGGATACTTGTTCTTAATGGTGACTCGGTTTAACTTACGATAGTCAATACACAAACCGGAGTGATCCATCCTTCTTTTGCGCGAAAAGAGCCGGTGCTCCCCACGGCGACGTACTTGGACGAATGAAACCTAAGCTCTCCAGTTCTTGCAACTGAGTTTTCAACTCTCTCAATTCAGCGGGTGCGAAACGATACGGAGGTATGGAGATAGGAGCGGTACCAGGAAGTAATTCAATGGTGAACTCAACCTCTCTCTCAGGAGGCAAACCGGGCAATTCTTCCGGAAACACCTCCGGGAAATCACAAACCACTAAGGGTAACTCCCCACGCACGGAGGTATCCTCATCTAACGTCAAACTTGCCAACAAAGAATAGATCGATTCGCGTTCTCGAGGTCCACATAGATACGGTTCTAACGGTTCTCGACGCTCCCCAAAGAATTCGAAACAAGGACCCTCAGGAGGACAAATACGAACCCGACGCTTGAAACAATCAATGGTAGCATGAAATATGGACAGCCAATCCATTCCTAAGATAAGATCAAACCCTGACATACCCAGAACAATGAAATCGAACACAAAACGACGGTCACGGATGATCAACTCACAATCTCGACAGATACGATCAAGCGGTGTCCTACCCCCTAGAGGTGTTTCAACGAACAAGGGAGGACTAAGACTCTCCGTTTCCAATTCCAAAGCACACACAAATGATGCAGCAATGAATGAATGTGATGCTCCAGAATCAAAGAGAACTTTAGCAAAGGAGTTGAATAAAAGGAATGTACCCCTCACGACAGGAGTCTCTGGAACCTGAGAAGTGGTGGATGGAATGGCCGAAGTGATGTTGAAGACTCGCCCTTGAGTACCCTGACCCGTACTCTGAGCAGGCGCGGAAGAGCTCGCCCCCTTATCAACCCCGGAACTCTGAGCCGACGTAGTCTGGCGGAAGTGAGGCTGCTGCTGCCTCTGGGTACCCCGAAACTGTTGGCCTACGCTACGCCCCATTCCCGGCTGCTGCACGGATCCCGACTCACTACGTGCTCCAGAACCCTGAAGACAATTTCTCGCAAGATGATCCATCTTCCCACAAGTATAGCAAGCCTTCTCAAGATGTGGACATTGAGCACGCACGTGTCCCGGTTGATTGCACTTATAGCATACAGGTGGAGGCCTAGACAACGCACCCCGAGTCCCTGAAGATGGTGGCCTGAAGCCCGATGAGCTACCCTGCGGTGTCTGAGATGGTTCCCTTGGTCTTTTCCGTCCTTGACTTCCAAAACTCCCCGACGACGAACTCACGCCCACGTTTGATTGCCTCGGTTCCCAAACTCCCCTATTTCGTTGCGCCTCTTTCGGTATCTCGATACTCCTTGCGCATTCTATAACCTCGGAAAACTTCGTCCTACGTTGGACAGTCACCAGTCTCTTGAAGGTATTGTTCAGCCCTTTCTCAAATCGTCGGCACCTCCTCTCCTCCGTCGCCACCAACTCCGGAGCGAAACGAGACAAAGATCGGAATTTCAACACATATTCTGAGATAGTCATATTACCCTGTTCTAGTTTCTCAAACTGATCTCTCATGGTGTCACGTGAGGTTTCCGGGAAATACTGCTCTTCAAAGAGCGCTTCAAACTCAGCCCACGTCAAGTTCTCAACGTCCAGCTCATCTACTTGTGCCGCGGTCCTCGCCGCTCTCCTAGCATCTTTCCTACTTTCCAACACTGCTTCCCACCATTCACCTGCTTCCCCGACTAACTGAACGGCCACGATTCCCACCCTAATGTTGTCCTCGGTAATATTAAGGGCTCGGAAGAGTTTACGGATTTGGGTTAGCCAATGGTCCGCTACCAATGGGTCACTATCTGTCCCGTCAAACACTGGAGGGTTCCTACGACTGAACTCTCGCATTGCCACCATGGCTCGGTCCTCAACATTCTCTCTCGGAGCTTGGTTCAAAAGATTTGCAGCCGTTAGTGCCGCAACGAGATCCCTAGCGAATTGATTCTGATTCAGAGGCACACCTGCACCTCGACCGGCCCCAGCCCCCGGGTTCCCACCTGGGTTCTCCCCAAGCTGACTAACCTCATCCTCGGGAGGCGCCCCACGGCCACGGCCACCCCGATTTCCAACCCCGCCACGTCTACCACGAGTCCTCGGAGGCATCTTACTACAAAGATATAAGAAGAAAAGACTATTAACCACAACATTATAGCTATGAGGTCAAGGCCTCAACTCCCAACATAGGTATTTAACCCTACGCCACTCTACGATAACAAAAACACAATGCCACGTAGTCACATAAATGTTAGTCACACAAGCATGCACAATTTATGTTAAAGGGCGCGACGTTTTGAACCCATGAGACGAAACGCCTCCCCACGGTCTCTAGGTGTTCTAAACCTATTGCTCTGATACCAAGTTGTCACGTCCTCCATTTTCGACATAAAATATAAAGAGTTTCATAAACAAATACCTCACAATAAACCGTACGACACCAAAATATCATTAGCTTCCCATACCACACCCCAAGTCCAAGTGTTCAAAATATTACATCTAAGGCACGACGGCCCCGAATCAGATTAGACAACAACGGTCAAGAGTTTAGAGTTTACAAAATGTCCCATAGTCAATTGAGTTATCACATAAGTTACAAATACATCTTCAAAAGGAATTTACAAAGATGCCTAAGTAACTCTACAATGTTAGCTTTTCAAAACGTGTCCAACATCTAAGCACTCCAATCATGCTCGCTACCGACCAGAGGTAGTACCTGAAAAGAAATAAGGCTTGAGCTACACTAGCCCAGTAGAAATGCTACACAGACAATATATGCAAGAGAAATGCGGGAACGATGATACGACATGAACAAAGGGTAACCCAAGCAACTGACAATCGAAACGGTTCAACAATCCGACAAACAAGCCAAGAGATTCAGAATACATCTTAACTATTAACCGTTCTCATATCTCGCGTGTCCAAACCATCTCGCGTTATGTGTCATGAGCCGAAGCTCCTGCCGGGCTATTCATGGAACCCCGATATCCCCTGCCAAGCACCCACCTCGAAGGTTGGGCCTTGAATAATCAATATGAGCATTAGCTCCTGCCAGGCTATTTATGGGACCCTGATATCCCCTGCCAAGCACCCACCCGTCGATGGGCCTTGAGTGTTCACGCGTTGTGTCAACAAGTTTTGCATGTCACAAATTTCATAATGTCTCGTTCCATTTCAAGTTCACATGGTAATTAAGACAACTTTAATCGTACGAAAGTGAGGAAGTGCCAAGAACGCACAAGAGCCCAACAAGGGTGTTCAACAATGATTAGGAGGGTTTTAGAAGTCCTTGGAACGAGTTGAAAGTGATCGGGGGTCAAAACAATGGGTTTCGGAACAAAACAGTAAAATCTGGAGATAAGCTCACTGTATGGATACGAGAAAAAAATCCGTATGGATACGGGTTGGTTACGAATTTTACAGCTTGTTCCGTATGGATACAGATTTTTGGCCGTATCCATACGGGAGGCTTACGAGCAGTTTTTCTGCAGATTATCAGAAATTCAACAACAACCACAAAAAAAACAACAATGGAAACAAATTCAAGCAAGGAAAACACTTCTATTACATGTATTGAGAGGTAGAATCCCTACCTCAAAGCCGAGAACGAAACCCAAGAAGATACGAGCCCTAGCTCTCCGAAAACCTTGATTCAAACGGGATACGACTCCACCGAGCTCCAACCGGTGGGATACGGACCACAATACGCGTAGAGGTCGAAGGATTGAAGGTTATCTTGGTGGGTTTTTGAGTGATTTTGGTGAGAGAGCAAGAGAGAGAGAGGGAGACGTGAGGAGAGAGTGAGAGAACGGTGAGGAGGAGGGGGAAAAATGATTCCATACACTCTCAATCCCCTATTTATACCAACATTACCACAAATCACACATTACACCCTACTACAATCAATTCATGCACTTTAACCCCAAATCACATAAACCAAACATTCCGTTTTCCCTTTTCCAAAAATTATGCATTTAATAAATATCAACTTTGGATAAAATAAATACGGTTCTCTACATTCTACCCTCCTTAAAGAAATTTCGTCCTCGAAATTACCAGGCCCAAGCTAACCACTAATGCATCAAGCATGCATACAACATTCACAATTTCATCATCATGCAACAAGTCAATTATCGAAAAGCTCGAAATGTAAATACTCACATTGGCTCATTCCAAAAATAAGTGCGGATATTTCTCCCTAACTTCGTCCTCTCTTTCCCACGTCGATTCCTCGTTACCTTGACTTCTCCACAAGACTCGCACTAGCGGTATCGTCTTATCCCTCAAAACTTGATCACGCGAATCTAGGATACGAATCGGTTCTTCCCCATAAGATGCATCGGCCTCTAACTCAAGCTCGGACCACTCTAATACGTGCGACGGATCCGGTTCGTACTTTCTCAACATAGACACGTGAAACACGTCATGGACACCCGATAGCTTCGGTGGCAAAGCCAAGCGATACGCAACCTCCCCAATTTTCTCGATAATGTCAAACGGCCCGATATAACGCGGCGATAGCTTCCCTTTCTTCCCAAAACGCGATAACCCCCTACGAGGCGATACCTTAAGAAATACGTGATCCCCTTCCTCAAACGACAACGGGCGGCGACGACGATCGGCATAACTCTTTTGCCTACTTTGCGCGGTCAACAATCTTTGGCGAATCACCTTAACTTGTTCGGTCGTTCTCTCTTGAGCTTCTTTAAGGCGTTGGCGAATAATCTTCATACTCTCGGACGTCTCCGTGACCATATCCGGTCCCACTAGCGTAGCTTCTCCCAATTCGGTCCAACATACCGGCGATCGACACGGTCTTCCATATAAGGCTTCATACGGTGCCATTTCGATACTCGATTGATAGCTATTGTTGTACGCGAATTCTACCAACGGCAAGTGATCCTCCCAACTACCCCGAAAATCCATCACGCAAGCCCGAAGCATATCTTCTAGAATCTGAATCGTTCTCTCGGATTGTCCATCGGTTTGAGGATGATAGGCGGTACTAAACAAAAGGTTGGTGCCCAAAGCGGCTTGCAAACTCTGCCAAAAATGTGCGGTAAACCTCGGATCACGGTCGGATACGATGGATACGGGAATCCCGTGAAGACGTATGATCTCCCGAATATACAAACGACTGAGCGCTTCCACGGAGTCGGTAACACGCATAGACAAGAAGTGAGCGGTTTTGGTCAAACGATCCACGATCACCCAAATAGCGTCATGTCCCTTTGGCGACCTCGGTAAACCCGTAACGAAATCCATGGTCACATTCTCCCATTTCCATTCGGCCACAGGCAATGGTTGTAACTCCCCTGCGGGTCGTTGATGTTCGGCTTTTACTTGTTGGCACGTAAGACACTTGGAAACAAAAATCACAATGTCCCTCTTCATTCCGGACCACCAAAATTGCCTACGTAGATCATGATACATTTTCGTCCCTCCCGGGTGAACGGCTAATGGAGAATGATGAAACTCTCGCAAGATTTCCGCCCGACACGAAATGGGTACGAACAACTTCCCTTGATAACGCAAACTTCTATCGGCGTGTATCATCCACCCCTCTTGAGCATTTCCACTAAGGAATCTAGCACGAAATTCTTCCGCTTCTTCATCGTGTTGTTGAGCTTCAATCACTCGAGTCGATAAGGTCGATTGCACAGTCAAATTACATAACGTTACCCCTTCCCGAACCTCCTCGAAATGCGTAGCACAAAAGCCCAAATCGTATATCATCTTCCACTCATAAACAGCTAGACTCGCAAGGTGTGTGGGTTTTCTACTTAGTGCGTCCGCTACAACGTTCGCTTTCCCCGGGTGGTATTGCAACTCAAAGTCATAATCCTCCAAATGCTCCATCCAACGACGTTGACGAAGGTTAAGCTCTTTCTGAGAAAACAAATATTTCAAACTTTTATGGTCGGAAAAGACTTCAAATCTCTCACCGTACAAGTAATGACGCCAACTCTTCAAAGCGAAAACAACGGCCGCAAGCTCTAAGTCGTGTGTCGGGTAATTTCGTTCATGAGTTTTCAATTGCCGCGATCCATACGCTACCACTCGCTCCTTTTGCATCAGAACGCATCCTAACCCTTCCTTAGACGCATCACAATACACGGAGTAGCCAACTCCACGTTCGGGCACGATCAAAACCGGTGCGGTAGTCAACCTCTTCTTTAGTTCTTCAAAAGCCGTCTCACACGAGTCACTCCATACGAAACGAGTCCCCTTACGCGTCAATCGAGTCATCGGTGCCGCCAAACGAGAGAAATCCAGGACGAAACGACGGTAGTAACCGGCCAACCCCAGAAAGCTTCGAATCTCAAACACGTTCTTCGGTCGCTGCCAATTCATGATAGACTCTATCTTTCCCGGATCAACGGACACGCCACCTTTCGATACCACATGACCCAAAAATTTGACTTCGGACATCCAAAACTCGCACTTACTGAGTTTGGCGTACAATTGGTGCTCTCTTAAGAGTTCTAGAACAATGGCAAGATGGGATTGATGTTCCTCCTCCGTTGGCGAATAGATAAGGATATCGTCGACGAATACGACCACAAAACGATCAAGATACGCATGAAAGATTCGATTCATTAAGTCCATGAAAGTAGCTGGAGCGTTCGTCAACCCAAAAGGCATAACAACGAATTCATAATGGCCATAACGAGTACGAAATGCGGTTTTAGGAATATCCTCTCTCCAAACTCTCAACTGGTGATAACCGGACCTCAAATCAATTTTAGAGAAACAAATGGCACCTCGTAGTTGATCAAACAAATCATCAATTCTAGGCATCGGATACTTGTTCTTAATGGTGACTCGGTTTAACTTACGATAGTCAATACACAAACGGAGTGATCCATCCTTCTTTTGCGCGAAAAGAGCCGGTGCTCCCCACGGCGACGTACTTGGACGAATGAAACCTAAGCTTTCCAGTTCTTGCAACTGAGTTTTCAACTCTCTCAATTCAGCGGGTGCGAAACGATACAGAGGTATGGAGATAGGAGCGGTACCAGGAAGTAATTCAATGGTGAACTCAACCTCTCTCTCAGGAGGCAAACCAGGCAATTCTTCCGGAAACACCTCCGGGAAATCACAAACCACTAAGGGTAACTCCCCACGCACGGAGGTATCCTCATCTAACGTCAAACTTGCCAACAAAGAATAGATCGATTCGCGTTCTCGAGGTCCACATAGATACGGTTCTAACGGTTCTCGACGCTCCCCAAAGAATTCGAAACAAGGACCCTCAGGAGGACAAATACGAACCCGACGCTTGAAACAATCAATGGTAGCATGAAATATGGACAGCCAATCCATTCCTAAGATAAGATCAAACCCTGACATACCCAGAACAATGAAATCGAACACAAAACGACGGTCACAGATGATCAACTCACAATCTCGACAGATACGATCAAGCGGTGTCCTACCCCCTAGAGGTGTTTCAACGAACAAGGGAGGACTAAGACTCTCCGTTTCCAATTCCAAAGCACACACAAATGATGCAGCAATGAATGAATGTGATGCTCCAGAATCAAAGAGAACTTTAGCAAAGGAGTTGAATAAAAGGAATGTACCCCTCACGACAGGAGTCTCTGGAGCCTGAGAAGTGGTGGATGGAATGGCAGAAGTGATGTTGTAGACTCGCCCTTGAGTACCCTGACCCGTACTCTGAGTAGGCGCGGAAGAGCTCGCCCCCTTATCAACCCCGGAACTCTGAGCCGACGTAGTCTGGCGGAAGTGAGGCTGCTGCTGCCTCTGGGTACCCCGAAACTGTTGGCCTACGCTACGCCCCATTCCCGGCTGCTGCACGGATCCCGACTCACTACGTGCTCCAGAACCCTGAAGACAATTTCTCGCAAGATGATCCATCTTCCCACAAGTATAGCAAGCCTTCTCAAGATGTGGACATTGAGCACGCACGTGTCCCGGTTGATTGCACTTATAGCATACAGGTGGAGGCCTAGACAACGCACCCCGAGTCCCTGAAGATGGTGGCCTGAAGCCCGATGAGCTACCCTGCGGTGTCTGAGATGGTTCCCTTGGTCTTTTCCGTCCTTGACTTCCAAAACTCCCCGACGACGAACTCACGCCCACGTTTGATTGCCTCGGTTCCCAAACTCCCCTATTTCGTTGCGCCTCTTTCGGTATCTCGATACTCCTTGCGCATTCTATAACCTCAGAAAACTTCGTCCTACGTTGGACAGTCACCAGTCTCTTGAAGGTATTGTTCAGCCCTTTCTCAAATCGTCGGCACCTCCTCTCCTCCGTCGCCACCAACTCCGGAGCGAAACGAGACAAAGATCGGAATTTCAACACATATTCTGAGATAGTCATATTACCCTGTTCTAGTTTCTCAAACTGATCTCTCATGGTGTCACGTGAGGTTTCCGGGAAATACTGCTCTTCAAAGAGCGCTTCAAACTCAGCCCACGTCAAGTTCTCAACGTCCAGCTCATCTACTTGTGCCGCGGTCCTCGCCGCTCTCCTAGCATCTTTCCTACTTTCCAACACTGCTTCCCACCATTCACCTGCTTCCCCGACTAACTGAACGGCCACGATTCCCACCCTAATGTTGTCCTCGGTAATATTAAGGGCTCGGAAGAGTTTACGGATTTGGGTTAGCCAATGGTCCGCTACCAATGGGTCACTATCTGTCCCGTCAAACACAGGAGGGTTCCTACGACTGAACTCTCGCATTGCCACCATGGCTCGGTCCTCAACATTCTCTCTCGGAGCTTGGTTCAAAAGATTTGCAGCCGTTAGTGCCGCAACGAGATCCCTAGCGAATTGATTCTGATTCAGAGGCACACCTGCACCTCGACCGGCCCCAGCCCCCAGATTCCCACCTGGGTTCTCCCCAAGCTGACTAACCTCATCCTCGGGAGGTGCCCCACGGCCACGACCACCCCGATTTCCAACCCCGCCACGTCTACCACGAGTCCTCGGAGGCATCTTACTACAAAGATATAAGAAGAAAAGACTATTAACCACAACAGTATAGCTATGAGGTCAAGGCCTCAACTCCCAACATAGGTATTTAACCCTACGCCACTCTACGATAACAAAAACACAATGCCACGTAGTCACATAAATGTTAGTCACACAAGCATGCACAATTTATGTTAAAGGGCGCGACGTTTTGAACCCATGAGACGAAACGCCTCCCCACGGTCTCTAGGTGTTCTAAACCTATTGCTCTGATACCAAGTTGTCACGTCCTCCATTTTCGACATAAAATATAAAGAGTTTCATAAACAAATACCTCACAATAAACCGTACGACACCAAAATATCATTAGCTTCCCATACCACACCCCAAGTCCAAGTGTTCAAAATATTACATCTAAGGCACGACGGCCCCGAATCAGATTAGACAACAACGGTCAAGAGTTTAGAGTTTACAAAATGTCCCATAGTCAATTGAGTTATCACATAAGTTACAAATACATCTTCAAAAGGGATTTACAAAGATGCCTAAGTAACTCTACAATGTTAGCTTTTCAAAACGTGTCCAACATCTAAGCACTCCAATCATGCTCGCTACCGACCAGAGGTAGTACCTGAAAAGAAATAAGGCTTGAGCTACACTAGCCCAGTAGAAATGCTACACAGACAATATATGCAAGAGAAATGCGGGAACGATGATACGACATGAACAAAGGGTAACCCAAGCAACTGACAATCGAAACGGTTCAACAATCCGACAAACAAGCCAAGAGATTCAGAATACATCTTAACTATTAACCGTTCTCATATCTCGCGTGTCCAAACCATCTCGCGTTATGTGTCATGAGCCGAAGCTCCTGCCGGGCTATTCATGGAACCCCGATATCCCCTGCCAAGCACCCACCTCGAAGGTTGGGCCTTGAATAATCAATATGAGCATTAGCTCCTGCCAGGCTATTCATGGAACCCCGATATCCCCTGCCAAGCACCCACCCGTCGATGGGCCTTGAGTGTTCACGCGTTGTGTCAACAAGTTTTGCATGTCACAAATTTCATAATGTCTCGTTCCATTTCAAGTTCACATGGTAATTAAGACAACTTTAATCGTACGAAAGTGAGGAAGTGCCAAGAACGCACAAGAGCCCAACAAGGGTGTTCAACAATGATTAGGAGGGTTTTAGAAGTCCTTGGAACGAGTTGAAAGTGATCGGGGGTCAAAACAATGGGTTTCGGAACAAAACAGTAAAATCTGGAGATAAGCTCACTGTATGGATACGAGGAAAAAATCCGTATGGATACGGGTTGGTTACGAATTTTACAGCTTGTTCCGTATGGATACAGATTTTTGGCCGTATCCATACGGGAGGCTTACGAGCAGTTTTTCTGCAGATTATCAGAAATTCAACAACAACCACAACAACAACAACAATGGATACAATTTCAAGCAAGGAAAACACTTCTATTACATGTATTGAGAGGTAGAATCCCTACCTCAAAGCCGAGGAACGAAACCCAAGAAGATACGAGCCCTAGCTCTCCGAAAACCTTGATTCAAACGGGATACGACTCCACCGAGCTCCAACCGGTGGGATACGGACCACAATACGCGTAGAGGTCGAAGGATTGAAGGTTATCTTGGTGGGTTTTTGAGTGATTTTGGTGAGAGAGCAAGAGAGAGAGAGGGAGACGTGAGGAGAGAGTGAGAGAACGGTGAGGAGGAGGGGGAAAAATGATTCCATACACTCTCAATCCCCTATTTATACCAACATTACCACAAATCACACATTACACCCTACTACAATCAATTCATGCACTTTAACCCCAAATCACATAAACCAAACATTCCGTTTTCCCTTTTCCAAAAATTATGCATTTAATAAATATCAACTTTGGATAAAATAAATACGGTTCTCTACATTTCGGGTTTAGGGCCCCATATACCCAACCATACTTTTCCGGGTGCTCGTGACCCCGTACATCCACTTTACATTCCGGGTGCTCATGACCCCGTACATCCGTTCTAAGTTCCGGGTATCAAGATCCCGTATGCCGATTACAATCCTTTTGTGTCGCATTTTGTCATATGTACTCCCAAAGCTCTGATTTCACGATTTGAAGATAAGGAGGGAGATTGATATTAAGTAAACGGTCCGCGTGTCAATTCTTGTTTCCATCTTGTCTCCAAACTCGTTGTCTCGACTCACTCATCGTACTACATAGCATCAAGTGTCAGGTTCTCGCGTGCGTCTATAATCTATCCATCATCCTATCTAACAGTCGTCCTTATCAACACACACGATTAGTTTAAACAAGTTCACTCTGTCGACCATAATATCTCACTTTATCCCTAATAGCTAAACGAACAGACTATTATGACATTAGGATAATAATAGGCTCCCTAAGATACTCATAATTGACGCAACGAGAACCCACAAACAAGGGTGACCAAGGAATCATTAGAGTGCGAACAACTATGTTTGGAAGCAGTTTAGGATACCTAGAAGTGATCGGAGGTCAAAACAATGGGTTTCGGAGCAAAACAGTGAAAACTGGTTTTAAGCTCACTATATCGATACGAGGGAAAGGCGTATCGATACCAATTTGCTTCGAAGCTGTCCAGCGAGTTTTGTATCAATACGGGTTTACAGCCGTATCGATACAAATGTTGTTCGAGCAGATTTTCTGCAGATTTCGAGGATTTCAACTACGACAACAATCACAACAACCATAGGCACGATTTCATGCACAAAACCAACTCAAGAACATACAAGGAGTGAGAGAAATCCCTACCTCGAAGTTGGAGAGCAAACCCAAAGAGAGATCGAGCCCTAGCTTCCAAACTCCAAACCGAGTGAAATACGAACCACCGAGCTCCCACCGACGAGGTACGAGCTTCAATATGCGCGTAGATGATGGATTGGAAGTCGTTGTGTATGGGTTTTGAGGTTGGAGGTTGCGTTTTGGTGGAGGAACAAGAGAGAGGGAGAGGAGCCGAGAAAGAGGGGGAGAGACCGGGAGAAGAGAGAGAGTGAGATTTGGGATTTTTAATCCCCTACACTCACACACACCTATATATATACTAGCACACACATAATTACACATGCACCCCTCTACAAACAACCCTCTCACATTAACCCCAAATCATATAATTCGACAAATTTCACAATTATACAATATTCCAATATTAATAAAATCTTTTTAATAGTTTCCGAAAATTACGGGTCTCTACATCTCCACTCATGCATGGCTGGTTTTGAGATGGATATAAAGTTTTCACATAATATCATAGCGGGGCTCATTCCATCCCATATTTTAAAAAATTCACAATCTACACCCCACGATGACAGACCAGTAAAAAGACTGCACGATGATAGAATCCAAAAAGTGGCCATATGTGACAGACCTCAAACGCGACTGCACATGAGGGGTGATGTTAAGGAAATGGAGTCCCGCATTGCTTGGGAGTGGAATGGGTGATCAGTTAATAACATTTAGAACCTCTTTACTCGTTGCCAATTGGTTTGGAGATGGATATAAAATTTCCACAATATTTACCTATAACTATTCGTGCCAATTAAACATAATACAAGGTATAGCTATTGCTATAATCATGCACATTTGTTTCTACCTCTCACACCATGCGGCCCGCTAGCAATTTAAATTGACATAATGTGATTTTTTTATTTTTTTTTTGGAGGAGAAATAGCATTTGCACCATTTGGAGAACCATTGCTATATCATAACAATTTGAAACTATTCGTCGCTATACTATAACAATAGATATGCAAATAGCATCTCTACCATTGGAGATGCTCTACGAATATTGATATATTTTAGTGGCAGAGAATATTTTTGGACTATTTCAAGAAAGTGGTACCTGTGAAGGCTATCGTACCCTCTAAATGAGCCTCGACTTGTAACGCAACTTAACAAGACGAGAGTCTCCCATAACGAATGAAGGCAATTCTTCTATTACTTGTTGAGTCCTAAGATTGCCAGGCCTAGAGGAATACAGAGATACTCTAGCTCTCTAAAAGAACACAATATTATTCATCAACTAATTTGCCCTAATGCTTACCGCTCGCACTTATTTATAGGCTAGTAGGACCAAACATATTAGGAAATAAACAATCAAATGGTAGCTCTTGCTAACCAAGTAAAACAATTGCTAGATAAAGAAATATTATTGATTCCAACAGATTTCTTAGAATATGCCAAAACAAGCATCATTGAAAAAATTCTGGTCAAAGATAAAATCAAATCAAATCAGATTTGGACGACTTCATGATATTTCGATTCAAAAAAAATTCACCATAATTTTTTTACTATTTTGCCATTTGTCTTTCATGTTGATCCATGTACACCCAAGCAAGAGAGGGTGAACATTATCCTCACTCTCATTGGTTAAAATGGTGTGGAGACAACAAAATCATTACATTTTTTGGTTCAAGGACAATAGGATCTCTGTGGTCCCTACACCCCATTCTATGGTCCTTACACCTTTTCAACCAATGAGAGGGAGGGTAATATTATTCACTTGAGCTCAAGCTCGATGATGTGGTCCGATATGTTCACTTAGTTAAACTCCACTAGCACAACAATCATGCGAACAAATCAAGTTGTTCGGATGTCGGTAATGTAGTGAGTGAATCAAATTTGTATTGAATAAATGAATGACGAGTAAAAATTTGAAAATACACCGCAAGATAATTTGCTTCGATCTTTGGGTAACTGATTTTAGATCGAAATGATTCTCTAGAAGACTATTTTCGCATTGATTACAAAGACTGGTACCCTCCAAATGAGCTTCGTCTTGAGCTCAAATATATGATGCGAATCGTTCACTTAGATAGAGAGTTGAATAATGTTGTTACAGATCTCCAAGTTGATTTAAATATGAATAGTTGACTAGAGAAAAATCCAACTCCGTCACTGATTTGATTCTAGAAAGTCACTAATAATACCACAAGGTATCCAAAAATGTCATCATGATGCTGGTAAGAAATAAGTATAACTAGTAGAGTTTTAATTCTATCCACCTTAGGGTTTCCACCACCACCATTTGTGGGCCCCATCGTGTGTATATTGTAGTAATCTGAACAGTTCATCTTGTAGAACCCACAAAGTAGTATACCTCCAAAAAAATCAGTTTTATCGGACATCGATAGATATATGAAAATTTGAATTTTGGTTTATGAAATCAATGGTAGATAAGTTTTAAGTAAACTATCCATAACTGTCCATTTTGTAAACCAAAATTTAATTTTTGATGTACTTATCCTGAAAACCTATATGTACCGACCAACTCCCCACCGAAATCGTACCGCCGGCTGCGCCAGGCCGTCTCCGGCCACCGGACAGCCAATCCGAGCCATCCAAAAATTCTATAAAAAAAAACAAGGGGGTGCACATGGGAATCAACGGCATCCAATGTGTGTAGAGTGTTGGATCAAGCACCCTATTTTTTGTGTATATATGTATAGGACTCGTACTTATCGATGTCCGATTAACCTAATTTTTTGCATGGATGTTATACTCTGCGGGCCCTACAAGATGAACGGTTCAAATTACTCAAAAAAATGCACGGTGGGGCCTGCAATGGGTGGTGGAACCAATGGCGTAGCCAGGAATTAACGATAGTGGGGCACCTTTTAAACATTGTTCAACAAAAAATTTTGTAATATATATGCAACACCAAGATAATAAAAGAATGCTTGTGCTAAAAATAATAATAATAATAATAATAAGCTAACACATTTACTAAGAAAGGTAGTTTCTTTTCAAATTTATTCTTAAACCTCTAAATTCGTCATGCGTTGTGGGTTCTATCGAGAAAGACAAGACTACTTTTAAATTTGTGAATAATTAATAAAGTGTAATGCATATAATCCATGGTTTAGCCACTTACGAATTTGGACATTATGTATTGGGGAGTTTCAAATGGTAAGTGGTGGCTGTTTTTTTCATTAAACATCACTCCATTGAAATTGTTGTAATATTTGATATAAAAAGTTGAGAATCAAATGATATACAAAAAGTATTAAAGTGATTAAACAAAAATAATTTAATAAGCCAATTTATGGGGGGGAGGAAGTAATCAGTGGGGGACCGTGCTCCCACTAGTCCTCAAGTGGCTCTGCACTAGTTTTCACTTTAGGTGGAAAGAATTTAAACTCTAACTAGTAAGTAATCAACTTCCAATTGAGAGGTTGTTCGTTCTCATAATGTTTACTTTAAACTTGAAAATTATTGCTTGCTCCTCAGCATCCAGGGCATTCTCCACCTCATATTTATGTGGACTCAACCACTAAGTGTGTGGCCCACAAAAATGTGTGGAAAAAAAGGGATTTTATTTTTTGCTAAGTAAAAAAAAAAAAATTTCCTCTCTACACTCGCCTTGTGGCTTTCACTCTCGAGCTAATTCCAAAGATCAGAACTATTTATCTCGCACAATCCACAGTTATCTACTTCCATGAAAAAATCAGATTCATCGGACATTTATATATGCATATAGACAAATCGTATTTTGGTCATAAATGGAATATAAAATTGAAGTGTTCAATGATTGAAACAAAATGTGATTGGTTTACAAATTTATGAATGTCCGATGAATCTATTTTTTTCTTGACAAAGTTAACTGCGAGTTTTACGAGATGAACAGTTTCATTTCTCGGTCTTCAGTACCGAGATGCTAGACCTACAAAGCGGAAGTCGAAAATCAGTTAGAGGGGAAGATTAAGAATTGAGGTCTGATAGAGGCGGTGAGTACAACGTAAACAGTCTTGTTGGCTAGCAAACCGATACCACCAATATCTCACTCTTGCCTTTACTTCACCCACTCTATCTTCCAAAACAAACCAATAATCTTTATTTAGGACAACATCACATAACAACATGCTCAACAAAGTGAAAGGGTTCAGGATACGGAAAGACTACAGAGCTGCAGGACAGAGGCGAATAAGGAAAGACCAGAGAGCCGCAGGCAGAGGCGACCCGAGTACTTTTGGATTAATGACACAAGGCATGTGGTTGGCTGTATGACCAAACCAAGAATACCATAAGCTACTTGCACAACTTGAAATGGGACAGTGTAGAGGTTCCATCAAGCCCTTTCATATGGTACTGCGTGATGTATTCCTTAACAGTTGTCCCCCTGTACACCGGGGGATTTTCTTCTGACAGTAGTTCTTCGACTGGAGCATACACTCTCGATGAAACCCCTTCACGAAAATGGGTCCTGAAAAAACTTGCCACCGATATTCTTGGACCAACATTTTTCGCTAGCACTCTGTGGTTGACGCTTTTGAACTTGTCGTTTGTGATGAGCTGCATAAAATTAGACATTGACAAACTGATGAATCTGCCCTCTACGTTGAATAACCAAATCCTGAAGATGCATACACTTATAATAGATGCATAAAAAACGTTCATCTGCAAGAATTTAGGAGGGAGTGTATTTTTTTATAAAGAAGTTGATCGAAAATGTACAGCTCCTAAAGTTCTACAAATATTTCGTTTCTTTCCTTTTTCCCCGCAACATCTCCTTGGTTTGTACCGGCTTTTTAACTTCTTACATGCATTGAAAATGGACTTTATACGATTTGTTGTCAATTAAACAAAAGGTTCAAACTTATACTGTATCCATACGCATACATGTTTTCCGATTGTGTATGTGAAAATTTTCAATACAAAAAGTATCCCCGTAATTTAGTTGCTTGGCTCAGCCACTGGACACAAAGGCTTCCTGGTAAAAGTTGTCCAGCTTCAACCAGATTCATTATTCCAGTTACAATTTCGTGGTTAAAGAAAAACAAATCGAGTTATTACATTAGAAAACATCAGAAAGCTGGGGCATTTTAAGGCACCTGAGAATATTGAATCACTTGAACATGAGGCATGAACACTACGAAAATGCCATTGAAATCTGCCTATTGAAATTTCCAGAGTTGGCATACAGACTTCAGTTCAAATCTTTTTATTTTCCTGATACATACCCACTTCTGAAATATTTTAGTGATACTTAAATTTTAGAGTTTTGGAAATTCCTCACTTGTCCCACATAAGTTAGATGAGCAAATATTGTATAGCATATGTAATGCTCTCTAGGTGTTAACGTGTGTAACTTTTGAGTCATACGGTTAGAACGTGAGTCACTACAAGGTGTTATCAGAGCATACACCATCCGGAAGTGTGAGACATGTAACCGTGAGGAGACATGCTTGGGTGGACCCGACAAGGGACAAGCTTGAGGTGATGGTCATGCTTGGGCATGTCCCATCTGAGACGAGCTTGAGGAGCACGTTGTCAAATCCCTCCCTAGTTCCACATCGGTTACATGTGAATGTTGAGTAGTAAATAAGGTAATGCCCACTAACTACTATTTATCTAACGTAAAACCTTTGAGCCACGTGGCTAGACTAAGAGTTAGCCAGTCAACTTGTGCGAGTCATTACAAATGTCATGTTAAAGTAGAGAAAAAGATACCCAAATAGAAGACAAATAGATCATCACAATTGTAAGGACTTGCCTGCAGTAGATCAGCAATGTTTACTACTAGAGCTCCAGGCAAAGAAGGCACATCAACCCATTGATTCTCATGGAGGATTTGTAGGCCACCCATTTGGTCTTGCAGAAGTATGGTAAAGAAGCCGTTGTCCGCATGCTTGCTGGTACCAAAAGTCAAGTCTGGTTCAGGGCATGCCGGGTAGTAATGGCCCAGAACAAAAAGCCCCTCAGCGCAATCCATGTCTTTTAGGTGATTTGGGGTAAGGCCCAAGGCTTCTGAGAGTATTTCAAACAGCACCAGTCCTAATCTCATCACGTGCTTCGAATACTCTATCATTATATCTCTGCAAGTTTAAAATTTTCAACTATATGTATGAACACATTTGGTGCTTCAAAAAGATGAACACTCAGAGCTTCTCTGAAATGCATTAGCTGCAACATGTTTTGCCATGCAAGGGGGGAAAGTATAAAAAGTAAAAATCATAACTGTCTTCTCCAATGGATGTCCAGGTTTGTTTTGGAATTTCATATGCAACACCACACCCCCCCCCCCCCCAAACAAGAAAAATCACATTGGGTGACGAATGAAAATCGTCACAAATTGCATGTTTTTCATCACAAATAATATAAGTGACGAAAAAAAATTTGTCAACTAAAGGTTGTCGAGGATTCCTACCTGGTGACGAAATTTATTTTTCATCACCTATAGTGCCTTTTGATGACAAAATATTTCGTCACCAAAAAGTGAAGAATTTGTGACAAAATTTTTTTCCTCGCCTATTATGGTTTTTTACAACGAAATTTTTTGTCATCAATTATTCCTTTTGGCGACGAAAAAATTCGTCACCAATGGGTCACATCGGTGACGAAAATTTTCGTCAACAATATAAGAAATCGGTGATGAAATTTTTCGTTGCAAAAGATGTTTTCATATGGAAAAAAAATCATTCTTTCTTGATCCTGCTGGGTTTCGAACCCGAGTCCCTTGAGTTTTTCGCGCAAGCTCCGACCAACTGCACCACACATACTTTTATGTAAATATTTGAAATATCTAATATATAACATATATGTTTAACATGAAAATATATTTCGAAAGTAATTTTGAACCCTTAAACATTAAAATTATCAATTTTGATAAATATGAAAGTTGTAGGCAATTGAGTTATTGTTCAACCCCAATTTGAATTATCTCAATCGAAATTTTTAGTGAAGAGTTATTTTCGAAATAAATTTAGTGACAAAGCGCAATTCATGAATTTCGTCACGAAAGGTACCCATTTGACAACGAAATATATTTTTCGTCGCTGAAAGCATTAAAATGGTGACAAAATTATTTTCCATCACCAAAGTTAAGCATTTGGTGACGGAAAAAATATTTCGTCACTAAATTGGTCTCATTTGGCGACGAAATATGTTTTTGTCACCAAATGATTATCTTTGGCGACGAAAAATAATTTCATCACCTTTTTTAAGCTTTTGGCGACGAAAAATGTATTTCGTCGCCAAATGGGTACCTTTGGTGACGAAAATATTTTTTTCGTCGCTAAACAGGTATAATTGGTGACGAAAGTTGTCAAAACAGTGACGTCGCCAAATATTCTCATTTAGTGACAAAATTAAATTTTGTCGCCACTTTTTCGTCACCAATTTTCATTTTTCTTGTAGTGCCCCAAAAAAAATGTTATGAATTGTAGAGAAAATGTTACGAATCGTAATGGTAAAAAGTTACGAATTGTATAAAGATTACGAGATACACAAAAATATTATGAATTATAATGAAAATGTTACGAATCATACTGCTGAAAGGTTATGAATTCTAGAATAAAAGTTACGAAACACACTAAAAAGGTGATGAATGAACCATAAAATAGATGTATATGGTACACACTTTTAAGGGGTGTATATTGTAGACTTTCCCTAATGGGGGTTTCACATAAAATTGAACAACACACTCATTCCTGTGAAAGGAATTAAGAAAATTTTACCACAAAACAGGGTCCCTACTTCGATATAAGATTCACACATACTTTGGATAATAGTTCTAACATCATGTGCATCATCATACCTACATACTGGAGGCAGTTCTTGAGGATCAGGAGGCTGAGGAGCCATAATACAATTAATGGAGTCCCTCCAGTTAGTAGCCGGCCCTGTATACAGATCAAAGTTGCTATTGTATCTGAACTTCCTCGTTACATCACGCGAATAAAATCCCTTCTTCACCTCAGTATCTTGCTCGTGAAACCTCCGAACCCCGTCGATCATATCATCCATAACATACTTGGCAATTCCGTGATTCACTACCTGAAAAAATCCGAGCTTCTCACAGGCATCTCTAACTTTTTTGATGATTCCAGCGCGTTGAGCTGAACCTTGGTCTATGCCTTCGAAATCAATGATAGGAACACTAAACTGGGAGGCAGCAAAGCTTGTCGTCGATATGTCATTAAGCTTGCTTTTGTCATGGATGAATATGCGAGGGATTTTCGTCACCCCTGCATCTACGAGACCTTTCACACCGGTTTTTGTGTCATCGAAAGCCTTTAATTCACTTTTCCGATCATATTCAGGCTTGATTTGTTCCTGATCTTCTTCCCCATTGCTTGTGACCACCATTTTCTTACCCACAGGATGAAAATGGTTTGTTTGGCAGCCTTTGCTCTTTCAGTGTCAAAAGTCTTGCAATAAGTCTACCCCCACATCTCTTTTCCACCCCTCGGCTCACCACTGCTTCCGTGACGCGGCAGGCCCCACCATTTGGAAAAAAAATCTGGTTCGCACGAGTTTGAAGAGAGAGAGAGAAGGAGGAGGAGGAAGACCCAGTAGCCCGGCTCCACCACCGCGAATGGATTTCTTTTAAGACCCAACTCGGTCACTGAAGTGATTAGGGGTCCCACCTTATCAAAATACTAGTGCTAGCCCGTGTCTACGGTACTATACATCCTAGTTGGAAGGGAATAGCAGTTGTATGATTTAGGTGAAAATCATGGACACTTAACCGGAAAGTGGGAGAACGCACTACAGCTTTTGGATCAAATGAATCTAAGCCTTTCCAACAACTTGTCCCCACACCCTTCTGTTTTATAATAAAGATGGTATATTTTTGTGGCGGGAAATAATTTCGCAGAGGTGACAATTTTTGTACTGATTACAGAAAGTGGTATCCTCTAAATGAGCCCCGTCTTGAGCTCAAATATCGGAAAAGATATGAGGACCGACGGTCCCCGGACCGAAAAATTCTAAAAAAAAAAAACGAGGGGGCCTACGCGAGAATCAATGGCATCCGATGTGTGTAAGGTGCTTGATCAAGCACCCTATTTTTCGTGTATATATGTATATTCGTGTGTATATACATATATACACGAAAAATAGGGTACTTGATCAAGCACCCTACACATATCGGATGCCATTGATTCTCGCGTAGGCCCCTCGTTTTGGGGACCGTCGGTCCCAATAGCATTACTCCTCAAATATATGTTCCAAATCGTTCACTTAGTTGAACCACAAGCACAACATACTTGCGACTAAATAAAGTTGAACGGGTATCCGCTATCTAATGAGTGAATTGTATTTAGATAAATAAATGAACAAAAGTACATATTTGAGAAGACATTGCCAAGATAATTTGTTTCGATTTTGGGTAACTCGTGTTCGATCAAAATGACCTTTTGCAAGAGCATCTAAGTCTACAAAGTGAATGATTTGGATCACATTTTTTAGTCGGAAACAAGTCTCTTTAGAGGGCACAACAGGTGGTTGTGCCTTTAGGTAGGTAGGCATCAAAGAAAAGCCGCACCCAATAAATCAAAGAAAAGCCGCACCCGATAATTGAAGGTAGGCGTTTTCGCAACGATTTAACCGTCGAGAGGTTGTTTCTTTCTAATTATGAAAAGTTTTTTTTTTTTGTACAAAGGTGAGATGTATTGATATTAGCCCAACAACACTTATATAACGGAATTCATTGCAAAAAAATCTTGGACAAAGCCAAACTTATCATCTAATTGATGCAAAACGAGAAAAATACTAGGTGATTGATTTCTTTTACCCTAACCCAAGCATCTCGCTTGATGCACATTTTACTGAAAATTCATACTTTCTCTAGCCGTTTCAAAAAGAGATAAAGTGCTAACTAAAAAAAACTACAACTCATGTAAACAAATAAAAAAAAAAACTACCACAAGTATCCAGACGATTAGACAAACTCTAACTAAGTGTTAACGCACCAATGATCTTTCAAAGTTACAGATTTGACAAACCACCTTGACTGCCGGGCCGGATCGAGAGAAGGCCCGGGGTCACGTGCCCCTGGAATTTTATCTGCTACAGCCGTGTATTTTTTCAAATCCGGATTGGTGTTGTGCTTAAATCCCTGCAAATCTATGGGTATGGGGGGTTGGGCCTTTTGGTTAATTGCAAAAATGCCATCCATACCGTTCAGTTGCCAGGAATATTGTACCGGAAAGTTATTCTCAGGAAAAGTTAAGTAAAGTTAAGTAAAGGAAAAAAATCTATTTTCTTGTGAGTGTTCATTTGACAATTTTTTTGGCAGGAAAACTAAAGTTTAGTGGTTCATTTGCCAGGAAAAGACACTTATAAGAAACTTCTTTATTTTTATTCCCATGGCTAATTTTAAATAAAAGTAACTTTGAGAGCTAAATAATAGGCTATCATATTTCAAAAATTAACACATGCGAAAAATGTATTTTATCCAACTTCGGCACTAATTTGATTCTGGAAAGTCATTAATAATATGGGAAATGCTAGGGACACATCAACGTGTCACACCTCGACCACACCCCTCTCACATGCATGTGTGAGAATTCCACAATAAATGCTGAGCTTCATAATGTATTTATCTACACTTTTGAGAGTGATTAATTTGTGAGACTTCATTGTAAAAGGGAGTGTGACTCCTTGCGTAACTCTTGTGAGTGATTATCTTTTTTGAGTGATTTTGGAGAGAAAATCACTTGGTGGTTAGGTGTTACTTACACCGGAGTCAAAATTAGTTGGGTTAGGTGTGACTAGCACCAGAGTCAAAATTAGTCGGAACGATTGAGGATAAATTGCTCGTTGTAAAGGTTGTCTAGTACCCGCGAAGCCAAAAGGATTGTAACTATTGGAGATAGTGCAGCAAATCCCGAGTTGAACACTTGGGGAGTGGACTAGGTCGTGAAGTTGCGGACCGAACCACTATAAATCCTTGCGTTCGATTCTCTTTTCCCTACCCCTTTAATTTCTGTTTTGCATATTTATATTGCATGCGTAAACTGATAATCTCTGAATCTGACTTGGGGCAATTTAGCTTGCTTAATTAGTTAATTTCGTCCATATATTAAAGCCTAGAAATCTGCTAATCGGTTCTCTGTTTCTGCTGTGTTGTTGCATTTGAGCTAGCTCAATCTGTTAAGCTTACTGTGTACTCACTATTTTGAGTCAGCTCAATTATGCTGCAGAGTGGTTATTTAAGTTGGTGGTTTATTGAAGTTTGTGATTTCTGGCATGGACGACTCGGACATGTAAATTTGAGGAAAATTAGGAAAATGATGGATTTGGATTTGGTACCTAAATCAATAAAAAAATGGGCTACTCATACAATAATTCAAACACAATAACTTACACAACCTCTCACATACATGTGGGAATCAACCACGAAAAATGCATGTGAAGTGTGCGTGCAAGCGAAGGAGTGGCTTTGTTTGGTTGGTTGTTTAGTTTATTTTAGTTTTGATAGTGGGTAGAAAGAGAAATAGGGTAATGATTGGAGAGAGGAGTAATGATTGGAGAGAGATAGAGAAAGAAATGAAATTAATAATTGGAGATATAGAGTAATGATTGGAGAAAGATATAAAGTAATGATTGAAAAATAAAATTAAAACTAAAGATAAATGGCAACCGAACACAACGAAGTCATTTAAGTCCTACACATAGCGACGTTTGCGATCCTAATAGACCTCCAACAAGAGCAGGAAATAAATATGTTGTTACATCCAACTGCTGAAGAGCATATAAGGTGGTGTTCCACTTCCCAAAAAAGTGCTTTTTTTTCAAAATAAGGTAATTTCAAATTCAAATAAGTACTTATTACAAAATATAACCAGAATTTAATTATGACCATTTATGATAAAATGATCGAAAAATTAAAATCTTTCCACCGATTTAAACCGATTGAAATTTGGAACACTTAGGGCACAAAAGATAACTAATACGATCGCGACATCAAGCCCAATTCGCCAAAACATCCCATCAACTGACACCCAACCAATTTTTTCTTAGATTTCCCCAAAGGTCAAAAACACCGGCTAAAGAAATCATGCGCAATATAGTCAAAGGTGTTTAATTCAAACTGTCAAAATCAGTCGTAGAACATGAAATCTTTCAATCGAATTGGACAATTTTGGTTCAATTTTTCCGAATTAACCCCTTCATCCAGCACACGTCGACACAATTTGTGGGACTATTTAGCACTTTTTGGTTGTTTGTTTACTAAAATGACTTTCCAAACTTCTAATGTTTTCCTATTATTTCCCCTTTTTGTTCTCTCATCCGCATTTTCATCAGGGGTACAGTTGGGTTTCCGTCCGCCTGAATACGGTGGTGTTCCACTTTCCTTAAAAGTTCTTTTTTTTCAAACGAAGGTAATTTCAAGCTCAAAAATTATGTGTTTACGCAAATAATTTTCCTACCAATATGGATCTTGTTTGATAGATTTCATTGAGATCTTTTATACGGTGCAAAAAAAATTAAAAAATTATTTTTCATTTCATTATATTTGAGTTTGAAATTTGAAAAAAAAGAACTTTTACTGGAACACCACCTACCACTAATTTTGACGGTTTGAATTAAACACATTTAACTAAGAGTAGTGCTAGCCGTACCGACCAGCCACCCACCGAAATTGTACCGAGCCGATCCGAGCCGTCCAAAAATTCTAAAAAAAAAAACCGAGGGGCCCTACGCGAGAATCAATGGCATCCGATGTGTGTAGGGTGCTTGGATCAAGCACCATTTTTTTCGTGTATATACATCATTTTTTTCGTGTATATATGTATATACACGAAAAAAATGGTGCTTGATCCAAGCACCCTACACACATCGGATGCCATTGATTCTCGCGTAGGGCCCCTCGGTTTTTTTTTTTAGAATTTTTGGACGGCTCGGATCGGCTGTCCGGTGGCCGGAGACGGCCCTCCGGTTGCCGTCGGTACAATTTCGGTGGGTGTGGTCGGTATACATATCATTTTCGTTTAACTATATTGCGCATGATTTCTTTAGCCGGTGTTTTTGACCTTTGGGGAAATCTAAGAAAAAATTGGTTGGGTGTCAGTTGATGGGATGTTTTGGCGAATTGGGCTTGATGTCGCGATCGTATTAGTTATCTTTTATGCCCTAAGTGTTCCAAATTTCAATCAGTTTAAACCGGTGGAAAGATTTTAATTTTTTGATCATTTTATCATAAATGGTCATAATTAAATTTTGGCTCTATGACTCTCGTTAATTAATCCTAAGAGATATTTGATTCTACGACTTTCTTATGGCTAATCAACGAGAGCTCTAGAGTCAAAAATTAATTATGATCATCTAAGATAAAATGATAAGAAAACTAAAATATTTCCACATGTTCAAACGGATTGAAATTTGAAAATTGCTTAGCTTTCCCTCTCGTCTCTTTGAATAGAGGCAGAACTAGGGTAGCGGCAGAAAAATAGGAAGCTAGGGGTGGGAGAATGGAGATAATGAGGAGTTACAGTTGGATTTTTTTACCGATTACCCCAGTTGGGACGCAAATCCCAGTTGGGATTTCCATTTTGTCAGATCCACATAATTACAAGGGAATGATACACCCACCGCAATTCACCCACAGAACCACCCACCGCACGCACGCCAGACCCACTTCAGCCATCGGGCTTCCGATTCGAGCCGTCCAAAAATTCTAAAAAAAAACCGAGTGGGCCTACGCGAGAATCAACGACATCCGAGACATGTGTAAGTGCTTGAACCAATCTTTCCGTTTTTTAACGTCTCGAATCATCTGATTTTTGGAAGTTCAGATCGAACACCTACACACGTCGGATGCCGTTGATTCTCGTGTAGGCCCACTAGATTTATTTTTTAAGAATTTTTGGACGGCTCGAATCGACCGTCCTGTTGCCAGAGTGGGCCCGGCGTGCATGCAGTGGGTGGTTCAGTGGGTGAATTGCGGTGGGTGTATCATTCCTCAATTACAAGGGGTTACAGTTGGGTTTTTTTGACCGATTTGATAGTATTGATTAAGACTGAACCATGCTGTTGCCAATTATGGTACCCCATTCTCTGTGGTCCGTAATTGGTCTCCCCTCGATATACCCTTTGTCGAGTTTTAATAAAATCATGTTGCCTATCAAAAAAAAAAAAGACTGAACCATGCTGACACCATGTGCACGGAAATTGGAATTGACCTCACCGGTTGAGTATTGGACTGTGTAGTCATTTGTGTAAATAGACCCAAACTTCTCATACAGTAATTTACATGCATGTCCCATTTTTAATTTGTTTTGTAGGTCAGTGGTGGGTTAATTGGAGGTACAATTAAATTTTGATTGGCGGCTAATTTTGTCACTTCTTTTTTTTAAACTCCACTTCCCTGCAAGTGTATTGTTGGTGCAAAAATACACTTGAAGCAGAGTGGCGTTAACAAACAATAGAGTGGATCATTTCCCTTTTTTGTTCGGCACGTTGAAACTTGAAACTAATGGCTCATTGGGTGAAACGCCAAATGAGATGTGTGAATAAGACGTATTGAAAATTTAGAGAAAGTGGAGACATTTGTCTGGTGTGTTGATGCTATGTTTGCTTTAGGATTTAAAAAATATTTTTTAAAAAATTTCTCATACTTCCAGCATTTCTCTCTCTATCTATCTTTACTTATTACCCCTACTATTTTTCAAAAAAAATTTCAAAAACGAAACCAAACACGGAACTCTTACCCATTCATCTTTCCTTTATACACCTCTCTCTCTCTCTCTAACCAAATTAAATTGTCTCATCATTTTAACAATTAAGGGCTTGTTCGGTTGGGAATTTTGGTTTTAAACTTTTTCTCTATGTGCGATATTCAATAAATTTTTTCTTAATTATTACTCTTATTTATCTCTCTATATCTCTCTTTTTGTTACCCCAAATCCAAAACCAAAATTCTAAAACGAACATGGTCTAAGTATACTATCATTTTTTTAATAACAAATCAGAATAAAAATGTTTTAAAATCCTGTCCGAACGCTATTTCTAAAATCCAAGGTTTTCAAAAAAATTAACTGCAAATTTCCGTTGAGATGCAAATCCCATTTCTGCTAATATTGATCCTCATTTGTTGCAAGTGAACTAAAAGATACGGAGTAATAAAAAAGGATAAAGCCAAAAAGGCTTTATGTCCAAAATCTAATACTATTAAAAAATTATTTCAAGGGCCACAGTTGTCACTTTTAAAAAATTACTTCTCCGACGTTGTATCAAAATGTTTTGTAAAACATTAAAGAATTGTTTTGTCCAAAGGCTTATATTAAAGAATTGTTTTGTCGGAAAAATATAAAACTTCCATAAATCAATTTTGACATAAAACATAATTAAAATCCATTATAACTAACAATCTCCCTCTTTTTATAATGGCACAAAATAAGATTTTTGAAAGCAATAATAAATAAGAAGTGAGCAAATGCTCCCCTTACATATATGCACCAATAGCAGTTATATATGATCAACGAGTAATGCAATAATCAACGGATCGTAACAAGCAATTTTAAAATTACCCCACAACAGTAAAAAATAACAAGATAGATCAAATCAAACTTATTTTTTTCTCCCTCTGTAACATCATCAAAAACAAATAAAACTCAGAGGGAAAAAAAATATAGATACGGTTCCATCACAATGCCTCTCTTGCCCTGTATCACACTATATTGAGTGCTTGTCGTCTTTGATTTTCATATTCGCGAAAAATGGCTGCTACAGCGATAGTCACAATGCCAATCCAGTACCACATAGTATCCAAATTTACATTCCACCCGAACCATGGTGGTATTCTCATTGTAAGTAACGCACAGAGAAGAAGGAAAATAAAGAGTTGCATCCGAAGGGTTTGGATAAACAACCTAAACTCTACTCGTTCGGCATCTCTTTCGTAAAACTCAAACGGTAACCCTTGCGGTAAGTTTGCCATCGTTCGATAGAAATTTGAAGAGATTGAAGTTGGGAGAGACCGAGGTGAGAAAGAAAGAGGGAGAGAGAGATAGAAAGAAAAATGGAGAGATGGGGATTGTGTGGTTGAAATTATAGAGTATGAAAGGAGTGCGTGAGGAATAAATTTGAATTTTGAAAATCTGAAAATGAAGATAGGGGTTACCGCGCCAAATATAACAAAAATAGGGGGAAGAAAATTGTGTTCAATACTTATTGCTGTGTCCCCTCAATGTTTCATATAGTTGAATGTAATATATTCAAATTGTAATTTATTAAACACTATGATGGTAAGTACTCCAAAAAAAATGATTAGACAAGTTATATTAATATTAACTAAAAATCCCCCCAAGAGAGAGAGAGAGAGAATGGATTAAACATCCCGAGTTCTCTTCGAATAAAACAAAATTGTTACTCCCTCCGTCCCTTTATTATAGTCCAGTATTCCATTTTGGGCTATCCCTTAATAAGTGTCCATTTTGTAAAGTTAGTGGGTAAAAGTTGGTGAATTGTCTATTTTGTCCCTAAAAGTAGATTCCATTTTGAAAAGTTAGTGAGTAAAAGTATAATAATAATGGGTAAGTAGGGAAAGTGGAGGAAAAAGTTGATGTGAAAGGTATAATGATGATGTCTTTTTAATAAGTTGGAATTACGAAGCAGGACATTTAAAAAGGGACGGATGGAGTATTCATTAATTGTAGGATAAAATAAATTCATTTTATTTTACAAATGTTTAAACTATATTATTTATTAGAAACAATAGTATTTCCGGAATATTTAAAAAATAATAATTGGAAGGTAAGATTTTTATATAAAAAAAATACAATTCACTTACACAGTTATGGCTAAAAAAAAAATACGCAGTTATGACTAAAAAAACAATTCATATACACCCCATCATATGCATATGTGAGATAAAGCCCCATGACCTCCACCTCATTTCTATCGTTTCCCCCCAAAAAAACAAAAGGAAAATGATACACCCATCGAAGTTCACTACCGAACCACCCACCACACGCACGCCGGGCCCACTCCGGTCACCGGACAGCCGAGCCGTCCAAAAATTCTATAAAAAAAAATCGAGTGGGCCTTCGCGATAATCAACGGCATCCAACGTGTGTAGGTGCTCGATCCGAACTTCCAAAAATCAGAGATCCGAGCCGCTAAAAAATGGAAGATTGGTTCGAGCACTTACACACGTCGGATGCCGTTGATTCTCACGTAAGCCCACTCGGTTTCTTTTTTTAGAATTTTTGGACGGCTCGGATCGGCCGTCCGGTGGCCGGAATGGGCCCGGCGTGCATGCGGTGGATGGTTCGGTGGGTGAACTTCTGTGGGTGTATCATTTTCCAAAACAAAAAACCCATCTCAGATGTACCACTCCTCCTTGGACATCAACATGAAGACGACAGGGGTACACCTTCTTCTCCGACCCCAACGAGCTCTATGAGGTACCACTCCTCCTCCTCTCTCTCTCTCTCTCTCTCTCTCTCTCTCTCTCTCTATATATATATATATATATATATATATTCTTCGTAAAACACTGTGTGGGGGTGAGGGTGGATTTAGAGGGTAAAAAGAACCCAAATCCCCCTGTTTTGCTAACGTTAGGGGCAAAGCTCCGCTTGGTGAATCCACCCAAAAAACTATTGGAGGTGGATTTGTAGTCCCAATAGTGTTTGTTGGGTCCGGAGTGCCCCCATGGATTTGGTTACACAATGCCACTCCCTGCGACCGCTCTAAAAACAGACTTGCGGGTGCGATATCGAATGCCATAAAAGACTTAATTGAAATCCTTCCTACCACCAATTGGTTTTAGGAGAGATGGTGGAAAAGCGATCCGACAAGTGGTATCAGAGCCAGGAAGTCATGGGTTCGAGTCGCGGGAGCGTCATCGTGAGGGAGGGATTATTGGGCCCGGAGCGCCCCCATGGATTTGGTTACACAATGCCACTCCCTGCGACAACTCTAAAAACAGACTTGCGGGTGCGATGTCGAATGCCATAAAAGACTTAATTGAAACCCTTCCTACCACCAATTGGTTTTAGGAGAGATGGTGGAAAAGCGGTCCGACAGTGTTTTAGTCCACCCTCCAACAAATGCAACCAAAGACCGGATATGAGTGGGACCAGGAGATGAAATCCAGGCGGCTCCATATCCGGCCTCTAAATCCGGCATCCAAACAGAGACTTAAAAACCAAATTTAACTATTAACAGGATACCATAACCGGACAGCTACAAATCCAACCTCCTACTCCGGCAATCACAAAACAGGCTATATGATTCTGAAATCCACACACATCTCGTCCAATTTCACGCCTAAGATCTGTTCGCTCGCGCTGATCGTCTACATGCAAAATCGACTACGGTTAGATTGAATAACAATGAGTGAATTTCCTCTAAACTCAGTATATTTTATTAGGCTGTTAAGTTCGAATATATATATATATTTATTTATTTATTTGCACAATTCCATTTTTTCCCCAAACTTGGAACCCTAAAGTTTTTTGCTTCAATCAACTCCGTTATCTATTTTGGCTTATCATTTTATAATATTAGCAACATTTTGGTTCATCATTTTGAATCGTACAATTCCGTTAAGTTTCCACCTAAATATAATTACGTATAATCGCTATGAAAATATATATAATACAACGTTTAAAACTAACATGTACTTAACATAAATTAATATGTGTCAAGCATATGCAACATTATATCTACATTTATCGTTAAATGCCCTGAAGATATTTTGTATTCCCTCCGTCCCTTTTTAAATGTCCTGCTTCGTAACTCCAACTTATTAAAAAGACATCATCATTATACCTTTCACATCAACTTTTTCCTCCACTTTCCCTACTTACCCATTATCATTACACTTTTACTCACTAACTTTTCAAAATGGAATCTACTTTTAGGGACAAAATAGACAATGCACCAACTTTTACCCACTAACTTTACAAAATAGACACTTATTATGGGACAGTCCAAAATGGAATATTGGACTCTAAATAAGGGACGAAGGGAGTATTTGTTTCAATGGTTGTTTACCCATTGCAAGGTTATGGTTCTCACTACACTTTTTGTGATAATTGTTAAACAAGGGAAGTACGATAAAATCGGCAATACTGGTGAATGGTACGCATTGATAAATGTCAATGGACAAAGAGAAGTTGTAGCCTTCTCTAAAAGTAGAAGCACCAAAAATCTCAAATACCACACGCATGATTGCTTTATTACAAAATATAACCAGATCTTGCCAACTGGCGGTGCCAAAATATGGGATTTAAGGAAAGATATAGAGGCATGGATTTACAAAATGGTATACTATTCCTTCCTGCATTTCTCAAATAAACGTAAGTATAGTCACATTGTTTAAATAACTAATGATACTGTTACCTATGGTTTCTATTTTTTATTTTGAACAACTTTTACTTTCATTGTTGTTTATGATTTCTGCTGCAGACAATATAAAATGTTGGTTTACGAAGCAAATCACCCTATTCGACGATGTTGAATTCTTGGTCAGAAGTTTTTATTCGTACTCTTTCATTCATTCTTATTATTAGTGATATTATTATTATTAGATCAAATTGAATACTTATTAATTTCCTTATAGTTTATGCCTGATGACCACAAAGACATTTTCAAACTTCAAAATCCAGACATATGGATTCTCCTGAAAATTAAATCTAGGGTCTGGCCAGTGCACGTTATCAACAATAGAATGGAAGCAGGCTGGGAAGAGTTTTATTTTGCGAATAACTTGAAGAGAGGGTTTAGAGTTATCTTCGGATTACAAAGGACTTGGATTTTTGACGTTATTATATTGAATCGAAACTTAGAATGAGTTCAATTTGATGCTTGGGCTGACAATCCTACTCTCATTGACACAATTCATCCAACTGGTTAGCAAAGTCCTGCTCTTAAATAGTTCGATCTAATTATTGAAAGCATATGCTATTATACTGAATTACATTATGTTTAATTTGGTTTCGTAAACTAGGTGCCATCCAAACAGCATGGCTTCCTTCAGTACTTCTAGCCGATGATTATCCTCTACAGTTTGCATATGTCTGCACACCGCACATGTCATTCACTCAGGTTCAATTCTCATTTCAACTGACTAATCAAATTTATTATGTCCCTGTGACGAATTAGTTGATCGAAACTATATCACAGGTTTTCACAAATCATTTTGAAGGGTTTTTCCACAATCAGCCTATTCATAACATCACTTTCCGCATGAATAACTTCGAGTGGAACATTCCCCGACAAAATGGCCAATTTCAACCTATTGGAATGGAAGTCCTGGAGAATACTTTGAGATTAGGGGAATCGGATGTGGTCTTTGTTGCCGTCAGAGATCCAAGTAATATCCGCCTTCTGGTGCTGGGTTCAGATGGGTCTGAGAAGATGTATTTCTGGCTTTAGTATGCAACTGATAAAAACTATTAAGTAGGTCCGTACGCTAAGAAACATGTTCTGTGTATATACATTTCCAAGTTGATTTTGTTTAACGGGCAGGAAATTAAGCTACTTTTGAAATTTTCTTGTAGTTCATCTCATCTAATTATTCCATGTATCCGATGACTTTTTCTGCCTTATAACCATGCAATTGCTGATTCATAAATTAAAAAAAGGCATTCATACCATTTAACAATAACCATATATGCAGGTGTACATGAAAAAACATATAGGTTAGAACACAAACTATATTGGTAATCTAAGTTTGAGGTCCAAGATTTGGAATTGCCTGCTAAATTTTTAGGTATCAAGCTGTCCAATTAAACAAAATTGATGACATAAAGTTTGAATGCAAGTGAAGTATCCTCAAGCTTCTTGAGGCATGATTTATGTGGTTTGGAAGAGAAGGGTTCAGATATCCCCCGGAGTGTATATAGAAAGACAGGTTTCTCGCTGCTGGCGAGTTTTGTGACAAAATTCTTTATATATACCCTTGTTACCTTGTTCCAACAAATTAAATGTTGTATAAAAAACAACACTCCGTCTTACATTTTACAACCAACACTCGGTCTTACATTCTACAACCAACACTCCGTCCTACACCAATGCCTACCTAGGACCAACACTCTGTCCTACATTCTGCAACCAACACTCCGTCTTACATTGCAAAAACTATTGCAGGCTTATTGTGGTTCAAAAGCAAAATATGCACATTCCAGTGCGAATAAATATCTCGCGATCTAATCCAGTGAAATAATAAAGCCGACAAATAACCGTTGAAACTCCATTATGCTATGCCAATTAACCAAGTCCAGCATAAAATATATATATACAACGATCATTCCACCAAACATACCAACAAGACAAACTCAACGAAATGGAAAGGAACACGTCAAAAAATGTACGTAGCACACCGTGCATACACTACGATTAGGATATCTGTGAATAAATCTACTTAAAGCATAAAAAAACAAGAAGTTTCCAAATTAAATTTTACAATTCAAGTCAAAATTTATAAATTAACATGTTCAACCAATGCATGTTTGCAATTGTACACAATTAATGAAGGTTTTCAAAGTCATAAACGACATGGATTGTGGTTGTCATCCAAACAAAGATTTCAAAAATCCATTTCCTCCCGACACCTAACACAATCGTTAAACTTGACAACCAAGCATAATGAAACCTCGCCCAACCAATGTCAAAACTATTGTTTACAATCCTATCTAAATCCCCAACAAGCACAAACAACGGGCACGATAACGTGCAACTCACGTGGGGAAAACACTAGTATATATATATAGACGATTGTTCAAGGTATTCCTACATATACTTGATTGGGCATAAGGATGAAGCAAATTCAAGACCTACAAAGCGGAAGTCGAAAATCAGATTGAGAGAAAGATTAAGAAATTGAAGTCTGATAGAGGCGGTGAGTACAATGTAAACAGATACAAACAAGTAAACAACTGACTGGCACAAATCAGATAGATAGATTTGACAACCAATATTCTTTATTTAGGAGGACAACATCACATATTTGGAATACAGAGCTGCAGGACAGAGGCAAATAAGGAAAAGACCAGAGAGCCGCAGGCAGAGGCGACTCGAGTACTTCTGGATTAATGACACAAGGCCTGTGGCTGGCTGGCTGTATGACCAAACCAAGAATACCATAAGCGCGCTACTTGCACAACTTGAAATGGCACAGTGTAGAGGTTCCATCAAGCCCTTTCTTATTGTGGTGTGTCTGGAATTCCTTAATGGTTGTCCCCCTGTACACCGGGGGATTTTCTTCCGATAGTAGTTTTTTTATGGGACCATACACTCTCGCGCGTTGTTACCCCATCATGAAAATGGGTCCTGAAAAAACTCGCCACCGAAATTCTTGGACCAACGTTTTTCGCTAGCACTCTGTAGTTGACGCTTTTGAACTTGTCGTTTGTGATGAGCTGCATAAAATTAGACATTGACAAACTGATGAATCTGCCCTCTACGTTGAATAACATGCAGAATCCCTGAAGATACATACGCCTATAATCGATGCATAAAAAATGTTCAACTGCAAGAACTTTATTTTATAAAGAAGTTGAAAATGTACACCCTGAAAGTTCATATAACACTTGTACAAACATCTACAAACATCTCGTTTCTTTTCTCTCTTGTTTTTTTCCAGCAACATCTCCTTGGTTTGTACCAGCTTTTTAATTTCTTACATGCATTGAAAATGGACTTTATATGATTTATTGTCGATTAAACAAAAAGGTTGAAACTTATACAGTATGTATCCAGACGCATACATGTTTTCCGATTGTATGTGAAAATTTTCAATACAAAAGTATCCCCGTAATTTAGTTGCTTGGCTCAGCCGCTGGACACAAAGGCTTCCATGGTAAAAGTTGTCCAGCTTCAACTAGATTCATTATTCCAGTTACAATTTCATGGTTAAAGAAAAACAAATCAAGTTATTACATTAGAAAACATCAGAAAGCTTGGGCATTTTAAGAAACCTGAGAATATTGAATCAGTTGAACATGAGGCATCAACGTACACTAGAAAAATACCATTGAAATCTGCCAATTGTAATTGCCAGAGTTGGCATTCGGACTTCAGTTCAAAGCTTTTTATTTCCCTAATACATAGCCACTTCTGAATTTTTTTAGTGGCACTTAAATTTGTGAAAGTTTGGAAATTCCTCACTTGTCCCACATCAGTTAGATCATCTAACTTAGATGAGCGAATATTGAATAGCATACACTGTAATGCTCTCTAGGTCAACTTTTGAGCCGTATGGTTAGAACAGGTTAGAACTCGGGTCGCTACAAGGTGGTATCTGAGCATGCATCAACCGAAGACATGTAAATGTGACGAGACATGCTTGGGTGGACCCGACAAGGGACAAGCTTGAGGTGATGGTCATAATTGGGCATGTCCCATCTAAGACGAGCTTGTGAGGAGCACGCTGTGAAATCCCTCCCTAGTCCCACATTGGTTACATGTGAATGTTGAGTAGTAAATAAAGTAATGCCCACTAACTACTATTAATCAAACTTCAAAGCTTTGAGCCACGTGGCTAGGCTAAGAGTTAACCGGTCACAACTTGTCCGGGTCGTTACAAAAGTAGAGAAAAAGATACCCAAATAGAAGACAAGTAAATCATCACAATTGTAAGGACTTGCCTGCAGTAGATCAGCAACGTTTACTACTAGAGCTCCAGGCAGAGGCGGCACATCAACCCATTGATTCTCATGGAGGATTTGGAGGCCACCCATTTGGTCTTGCAGAAGTATGGTAAAGAAGCCGTTGTCCGCATGGTTGCTGGTACCCAAAGTCAAGTCTGGCTCAGGGCATGCCGGGTAGTAATGGCCCAGAACATAAAGCCCCTAGACGCAATCCATGTCTTTTAGGTGATTTGGGTTAAGACCCAAAGCTTCAGAGAGTAACTCAAAGAGCACCAGTCCTAATCTCATCACGTGCTTCGATTACTCTATCAGTATATCTCTGAAAGTTTCAAACTTTCAATCATAACTCTCTTCTCCAATGAATGTCCAGGTTTGTTTTGGAGTTTCTTTTCGTTTTCGACATAATTTGCTGGTTTGCTTAATTCCTTCCACGTAAATTTAACAGCATTTTGTAGAAATTGAAATTTATCATATTTCCTCGCTCTGTCCTGACATATATATATACATACATACATATATATATATACATACACACTAATCTTCTCTAATGAGGACCTAAAATGAGAACTACCCCATTTCTTCTCTTTTCCGATTGAATTTTGATGATCCGAGCCGCTCAATGTGCTCAGAACGTGATTTTAAGGGTACCCGCGATAAATCGGCAAAAAAAATGACCGGAAGGGCTTGATTTGAGCAGTTTTTATTTGAACCGTTCGATAAAAAATAAATAAAAACTGCTCGGATGAAGCCCTTCCCGGTCTTTTTTTTCTGATTTCAGGCGAGTACCCTTAAAATCACGTTCTGAACACATTAAGCGGCTCGGATCATCAAAATTCAATCGGAAAAGGGAGGTCCTCATTTTATTAAAATGAGGTGGTCCTTATTAGAAGGGGACTCTATATATATATATATATATATATATATAGACCTCAACAATGTCGGTTTTCAAACTTGACATGGCCCTTTTTCATTTTTTAACAATTCAAAATATCGGACTCACAAAAAAAGAGCAACATCCAAAGCTATGTGCTTAGAAAATATCATATTATTTGCCTGAATATGATTTTCTGTTATTTGTTCTGTTTTCTTTGCAGTGAAAATAACGTGAGTATTTACGAAATGCTGCCGGGTTATCTGGTCCTTGTATCTAGAGAAGTTTTAGATTCGACCAACAAGACTCTTTCTAGCTTGTAGTTTTCATAGGTTAACATAGTCTCTATGTCCAAATTTGCAGTAATTAATAGCATACCGATAGCTCTAGAACCAAATTTGCAGTAATTAATAGCATACCGATAGCTCTAGCTTATACTCTCTCCGTCCCTTTTTTAAAGTCCAGTATTCCATTTTAGGCTGTCCCTTAATAAGTGTTTATTTTGTAAAGTTAGTGGGTAAAAAATGGTACATTTTCTATTTTGTCCCTAAAAGTAGATTCAATTTTGAAAAATTAGTGAGTAAAAATGTAATGATAATGTCTCCATAGAAGGTAAGTAGGGAAAGTTGAGGTAAAAGTTGATGTGAAATGTGTAATGATGATATTTTCTTAATAAGTTGGAGTTACGAAGTGGGACACTTAAAAAGGGACGGAGGGAGTAGTTTTCATAGGTTAACGTAGTCTCTATGTTTCATTTGGCAACTAGGTTCGTGACTGGTTCAAACCTCCCTGCGGTCATGAACATCAGATGAGAAATTCTTGTGAGCGCTCGGGTTCAACCTTCGGGTTAGTACACTCCGGTGAAACCTTCACAAGGGGAGGAATATTAGCCTTAAAACAGTATTAAACATGACTCTCGTTCTCACAGGCAATATCTTTCCTATACTTACACTATTTCCGTAGTCTCTTCGATTTACTTCTTGTGTTTCTATGTAAATGTGTTTGAATAATTCTTCGGGTAAAATTAATAATATAATTTGGATAATAGTTCTAACATCATGTGCATCATACCTGCATACTGCAGGCAGTTCTTGAGGCTCAGGAGCCATAATACCATAAATGGTATCCCTCCAGTTAGTAGCCGGCCGGCCCTGCATACAGATCAAAGTTGCTATTGTATTTATACTTCCTCGTTACATAACGCGAATAAAATCCCTTCTTCACCTCAGTATCTTGCTCGTGAAACCTCAGAACCCCATCGATCATATCATCCGTAACGTACTCAACAATTCCGTGATTTACTACCTGAAAAAATCCAAACTTTCACAGGCATCTCTAACTTTTTCGATGATTCCAGCGCGTTGAGCTGAACCTTGGTCTACGCCTCCGAAATCAATGATTGGAACACTAAACAGAGGGGCAACAGAGCTTGTCGTCGATATGTCATTAAGCTGGCTTTGGTCATGGATGAATATGCGAGGGATTTTTGTCACCCCTGCATCTACGAGACCTTTTACACCAGTTTTTTTGTCATCGAAAGCCTTTAATTCACTTTTCCGCTCGTATTCAGGCTTGATTTGTTCCTGAACTTCTTCCCCATTGCTTGTGACCACCATTTTCTTGTCCACAGGATGAAAATAGCGCGCTATCAATCAAATGTAGTACTAACAAACTTTATTTCCTAATTCTTTACGGGAAAAAAATTTGATTTCTGTGAAAAGAATAGCAGTTAGTGGGGCATAATTGAAATGCATCTGCTGAACTCTGAGCTTAACAGAGACTTAACACACTTAACTAACTAATTGCTATTCTCTTCACAATTTCCTCATTTGGAAATATGTCAAATACCTATTTATGATCCTACCTTATAAGAGCAACTCCATTGTCATGTTAATATGTGTTTTGCTATAGCTATATTAGATCTCCAAGGGATAGTAGCAAATTTCTATACCCAATTTAGTTGTGGTACTGACAAATGTGACAAGTTGAAGAAACATTTGCAAGTTGCAACAAGTCTAATCCAAGAGACTCTTCAATATTTAAATTTTTATTACTCTTTTGACTTTACGGGGTCCACTTTGCCAAAAAAAAAGATATTCACCAACCAACATTATTATATTTCATGATATGTCAAATTGAATAGTTATTTCTCTCTTTAAACTTGGAGGCTAAAAGAGCTACACCAAAATAGTGTAGTTAGTTTGCTATATCCTTTGGAGTTCGTTTTGCTGATATGGATCTTCAAATATAGTCTAGTTTTTACTTTGCTATCTCCCTTGGAGATCTTACGGCATGATCTCCAAATTTCCTTCTCTAATAGTGAGGTAAAACACACGCACACGATATTTACCAATAGCTATTTGTTGTGCCAAACATAATACAAGGTATAGCTATTGCTATAATCATGCACTTTTTTTTTACGTCTCTCATCATGGACCCGCAAATAGCAATTCAAATTGACATTTTGTGAAAAAAAAAATTCTGAAATAGCATTTGCATCATTTGGAGCAACATTGCTATATCATAACAATTTGAAACAATTCATCGCTATATATTATAGCAATAGCTATCTAAATAGCATCTCTACCGTTAGAGATGCTCTAAGAGTATCGATATATTTTAGTGGCAGGAAATATTTTTGCATATTTCAAAAAAGTGGTACCTGTGGAGGCTATCCTGCTCTCTAATTGAGCCTCGACTTGTGACCCAAGTCTCCTATAACGAACGAAGACAATTCTTCTATAACTTTGTTGAATCCTAAGATTAATACCACATCTACAAATAGGAAAACAGAGATACTCTCTCTAAAAGAATTCAATATTATTCATCTTACTAATTTGCCCTAATGCTTACAGCACTTATTTATAGGCTAATACGTAGGACCCAAACATATTAGGAAACAAATAATCAAAAGGTAGCTATTGCTAACCAAGTAAATTAAACCATTACTAGAAATAAGAAATATTATTGATAACTTCACATTACACATTTCTAGAATATGCCAAAACAAGAGTCATTGATAACTTCACATTACACATTTATAGAATATGCCAAAACAAGCGTCATTGAATATCATAATGTCCCTAATATTGACAGGTCGGTTCGGTTCTTGCGGATTCGGTTTAAACCGAACCGGCCGTTGCCAAAAAGAAAAAAAAACCTTCAACGTAAAAAGTAAAAACCCTAGGTCCCTAACTTCTCATTTCATTCTCTATTCTATCTCCGCCTCTCCTCCTGACTCCCTCCCTCAGTCTCTCCATTCTCTGCCTCTCTCCCTCCCTCTCTCCGACCACCTCCTCAACCTTCAGCAATGACTGAATCACTACTAAGGTATTTGACTGTATATAGGACCTATAATCCTAGAAAATTAATTTGTTTATCAAATTTTACTCCTTCCATCCCAGACCCATAGACATAACCCATTTATACGCGAGTGAAGTGCTTTTTTTTTTTGTTAATTTGGAAATCATTAGTTTAATTATTCGGGGATCAAAAAATAGAGCAAAGCCAAAAAAAAGAGAGAGTATAGCTTGTTGTTTGTTATAGTTTTAGTCTTATCAAAAAGATTAATGCTCAAACTGCATCCAAACCGATCGAACAGGACAACACTCACGAACGAGTGCGGATGGAAAAACAAAAAACCATTGCGAGCGGATCGGTTTGGGAACCAAACCGAATTGCCCAAACCGAAACCAAATCACGAGCAGCCCTAACCATTACATTGATTCAAGTCACTACGATTCACTACACCATTACATTCATTTTTCATTTTGCTCCTCTAAAAGAAAAATCCTGACTCGGTCACTGATTAGTGGTCCCATGACTCCCACCTTGTCAAAGTAATACTTGTGGCAGCAGGGAATAATTTGGCACAGGTGACTATTTTCACACTTATATTTCAAAAAAGCATTACTAGTTGTGTTTTCCTCACAAAAGGACCTCTAAATGAGCCTCGTCTTGAGCTCAAATATATGATCCGAATCGTTCACATAGTTGTGTTCCAAAAATTAGCATTACTGTATATAAAAATCATAGCGGGTGGGAATGGTTTGTTTTGATTTTCCTCTAGCTAATTGCTTTCTTATAACAATTGAATGTCGTAGTATAATGATGTGCATTTTGTGCATACCGATACTCTGGACTATCAATGAAGAAAGCATGGCAATGTGCACATAAATTGAAATGGGTCTCTAGGCCTAGCCTCTCTGATGTCATTTGGCTTTGATTTGGGGGTATGATTCTGCAGCAAAATAGGTATATTCTGAGAGCAGCCACTTTATACGTATATTGCCAAAGGTTAGGTCTGTCTCCACTCCTCTCCCGCCCATACCGCCAATGATTGAGGATTACATGGGTTCTGTTGTTGTTGTAGTATAATAATGGGCATGATAACTACGTACGTTTCTTTGGTGTTTCATGCTTTCTTTTTAAAATTATACATACGTTTCTTTGATGTTTCATGCTTTCTTTTTAAAATTATACATACGTTTCTTTGGTGTTTCATGCTTTCTTTTTAAAATTATACTTAGTGTTTCATGCTTTCTTTTTAAAATTTCTTTGGTGTTTCATGTTTTCTTTTTAAAATTTCTTTGGCATTTCATGCTTTCTTTTTAAAATTATATTTGGTGTTTCATGCTTTCTTTTTAAAATTATAGATCTTTCGCGCAAGCAACGAACAGATTATTGTGTTGATGTGATATTGATAAGGTGATCTTTGTGTGTATATATCTCTATTATATATATATATATATATATATATATATATATATATATATATATATATATATATATATATATACGGGGCGGTTCCGGGGACATCGATCTATAAAAACATCTAAAAAAACACTTCATAATTCCCGATCAAATTCTAATGATCCGAGCCGCTCAATGTGATCAGAGCGTGATTTTAAGGGAACCCGTGAGAAATGAGAAAAAAAATGATCGGGAAGGGCTTGATCCGAACAGTTCCGAACAGTTTTTTATTGAACGGTTCAATTAAAAACTGCTCAAAACAAGCACTTCCCGGTAATTTTTTTTTGCCGATTTCTAGCGAGTACCCTTAAAATCACATTCGGCTCGGATCATCAAAATTTGATCAGAAACTATGAGATTGAGATTTGGAGTGTTTTTTTAGATGTTTTTATAGATGTCCCCGGAACCGTCCCGATATATATATATATACCAGTGCTAATCCTTGCCTACGGCACTACGTATCCCGGTTGGAAGGGGATGGCAGTTGTGTGATTTAGGTGAAAACCATGGCACTTAACTGGGAAGTGAGAGGATGCACTACAGCCTTTGGATCAAATGAATCTAAGCCGTTCCAACAACTTGTCCCAATACCCTTCTGTTTTATAATAGAGATATACACCATGTCTTTGGTAAGAAATAGCATTTTCTCCTAACAAAATACTTTATTCATTTTAACATAAATTGCATTACTAGTAGTTAATGACTAATCCAAATCCCAAATCGTTGACGGGATGCCTGCTTTACGAAAAAAAATTCAGCGCGGGTGGTACCACGTGGTGTCCGCTCGACGCATTCAATCCATCCATTATGTTTTTGGACGGCTCGGATTTGGAGAGAAAAAAAAGGGAGAGAAAGTGTTGGGGTTAGAGGAGAGAGAGGGTTTCAATCCGAGCCGTCCAAAAGTGTATTGGACGGCCCAAATATGCCGAGCAGGTACCACGTGGGATATACCCACCCGGCAAAGTAAAGTACCCAAGGAAAGAGAACCAACATGTTTTTGGAAATAATCAAATAAACTAGCTCAAATAATAAATGTTCTTATTTCAGCGGTTTATTATTTTTGGGGCTGGTTCTCCTAACACAAATTTTGACACAAAACTAATCGGAGTTCCACGCAAATGATCTGAGCCATTTGGTTTGTTTAAAATATGTTTTTATGAGTTCTTGCAGAAAATCAACTCATTCGCATATAGGTAAAGATTTGATCGATTTATTGAATTTTATCCTGTAAAGTACAATATGTCAAATGGAAGTGAATTGAAACAATTTCCCTGTCATGGTAGATAAAAGTAGGATTATGGAACATGGCCTCAAACATCTCTAGTCAGCAATTTTCCTCAATTGTCAATCTGTCACTGCGTCTCCTGATGATTTGGCTGGCACCACCCAAGGGTATGAATCCCATATCGTACCGGTTGGTATGTACTGGTATTGTCCAAATCCAATACCCTACATATTTAATTCTGTTCCGCCTCAAATACCGGCCGATACCAGTAATACCGGACTACTTTTTATTTTTATTTTTTATAACTGTGTATGTTATACTAATAAATTCTTTTATATATGAAAATAACACCAATAGCGATAAATCTAAAACAGTACACAGTATCTCACCGGTACCGGTACGTATCGTATCAGTAGGAAAATCGGTACTCTAACCGATACGGTATTCGGAACCTTGGCACCACCTCTCCTTGAAAATAATAGAGGAAGTGTTGGGCTTCCCGCTGTCACATAAAAGTGTTATACGCCCTAGATCTCATGTTTCAATGCAATCTTCGGCGCACTTGAAGATCGAGCGGAGGAATCTCATGAGCCGACTATGTCCGTAACTCGCAGATTAGAGTATCAGTTTTTCTTACTCCATTTTCTTTCATAGTTTCACATATCAAAATAAGACACGTCAATATGCACAAACAGTACTTTAAATCTCTCATCAAATACCAATTAGAGGTGGATGCACTCATACATTGTTTGGATTCACAAGCAAGATATCATCCTAAGCTACTAAGAAAGCACTGCCACAGTTGCCAAATTGTATTGATGCACCACTTAGAAGACTCAGCTTCAAAAGTGAGGGGTTTTTTTTTTTTTAAAGACGGAGGAACAGTCCTACGGCCAGACCACTAAATGGATCCGATTGCACAACCCAAATCTCCGGGGCTTACCTCGGGTACTTATCTGGTGGGGAATCAAATCCCAGACCTTGAGTAGTACTCCCAAAGTCTAGGCATCCGCGCGAACTACTAGGGCAACCCCGGGCGTATAAAGTAAGGGTTTGAGAATACAGAGGAAAGTGATTCTTCATATAATTCAAATGGATTTTCGCCACGATCAAGAATCACCACGCATTCCCACAAATCAGATGATAGTCGATCGAGAAAACTAAAAATCCCCAAACAGTGCAACTGGTGAAAACGTTGCATTATTCTAGTCTATAAAATAAGAAGGGCGGCCTGGGCGCAACGGTAAGATCTCCTGAAATGACCTTTTGGTTGTAAGACTGCATAGTGCGGATATGCAACCCTTGCTCAAACCGTGCCGTAGCGAGAGCCTCATGCATCGGGTAGCCATTTTCTATTCTTAGCGTACTGTAAGAGAATTCATGCACCATGGTTGATGGCCCAAGCCATATTCACCCGATGTGCCAGAATTACCATTGAGAGAAGGGATTTAAGTGTCATTGAACTCATTATTTTAATTTGTAATGAGTTTTGGATTCAAACCACGGGCTATAAAGTAGGTTTGACAAATTTTTCATAGGTTCAAACTACGCGCGAATCGGAGTTCGATAGTGTCCGTGGTGAGCTTGCAAAGTTTGACCTCTTTTTCAGTTTTAATGCGCCTCGGGCGCAATTTCGTTCGCCCCGGGCGCGCATCCTCAAAATATCAACACATGCCAAACTTTGCACAGCTTGTTCCAGTCACTCCGAACTCCGATTTACGAGTGGTTTGAACCGCTAAAAAGTTTGTCAAGTCTACTTTTATAACCCAACTTTTTTGGATCAAAAATTGTTTGTACGTCAAAATATATGACCATTTTGCCCTCAGTGGGTCGAAATATAAATCTTTTCAATGAAACGCTCATTTTAAATCGGATCAAGATCTATTGTAGATCGATAAAAAAGGATTCCAAGTACTAAAAGATCACGGTGTAATGAGTTCAACATCATGCATATCTTAACCATTTCACCATTTTATTGTTGATTTCCTCCAATACCTCAATAACTCTGTCGTGGTTGATTTCAAATGTTCCCAACATAGCTTCCCAAATGTTTCTAATCTTTTACCTATTTCAATTAAATCTAAACTATTATCCTTTAAGTGATTCCCAAAATTCTGCGAAAAAAGTTGTTGTATGTGCCAATTACTCAACCAAATATCATGGTGTAATGAGTTCAACATCATGCTACTGCTACTGCACATAATTCTCTTGGACAAGATAGGTTTGACAACAAATATTATTTCTCTTGGACAAGATCGATCACAGATTCGGGGAATACAATCCCAAAACTCTATATGTTACATCACAACAAGTTTATCAAGTTACGGCATCACGATCAAGGTTCGGTGAACGGAACGAGTACAGGAGCTGAAGTGCAGAGGCGACTTGAGTTCTAGATTAATGATACACAAGGCATGTAGCTGTGAACGACCAAACCAAGAGTCTTAACAGGCTACTTACACAGCTTGAAATGGGACAGTTTAGAGGTTCCATCAAGCCCTTTCTTATGGTAGTGCACGCGGAACTCTTTAACGGTGGTCTCCCTGTACACCGGGGTATTTTGTTCCGATAGCAGTTCTTTGATTGGACCGTACACTCTCATTGGAGCACCTTCACGCCAATGGGTCGTGAAAAAACTCGCCACCGAAATTCTGGGACGTACCGACGTTTCGCGCTAGCACTCTGTGGTTGATGCTTTTGAACTGGTCGTTTGTGATGAGCTGCATAAAAATAAGATACAGAGAAACTGATCAAGCTGTCCTCTCTGTTACTTCAATAGAAAATGAGGCATAATTACTACAAAAATGCCAATGAAATCTGTCTTTCGAAATTTCCCAATTGTTGGCACACAGAATTCATTTCAAATCTTTTTTATGTTCCCAAAACATACCCTCTTCTGAATCTCCTATTAATTTTGTTACTATAACTTCAAAGCGCGGAAAAACATACCCAAATCGAAAAGATAAATAAACCATCATGTTATATGGACTTGCCTGCAGTAGATCAGCAATGTTTACTACGAGTGCTCCAGGCGAAGGGCGCACATCAACCCATTGATCCTCATGGAGGATTTGGAGGCCACCCATTTGGTCTTGTAGAAGAACGGTAAAGAAGCCGCTGTCGGTGTGTTTGCTGGTACCCAAAGTCAAGTCTGGTTCAGGGCACGCCGGGTAGTAATGGCCCATCATGAAGGATCCCTCGGCGCAATCCATGTCTTTCAGATGATTTGGGTTAAGGCCCAAGGCTTCCGACAGTACTTCGAAGAGCGCGATTCCTAGTCTCATCACTTGCTCCGAATACTCTATCAGTATATCTCTGCAAGTTTCAATACTCATGTATTACTAATACGAACGAAACACCCCAGTTGTTATGCGGCTTACACATTCATTTTCGAATTTTACCCATGTAACAACTAAATTCCTCTGAAAGCAGTGTGAAACCTTTTCGTTGTTTCACAAATGAAGTGATCGAACACACCGAGAAAAAGATGAAGATCCACAGTTATGTGCTTAGAAAATCTCGTATTACTTGATTTTCTTTCAATCTTTTTACATTATTTGCAGGGAAAACAACGTTTTTCGAAATCCTAACGGGTTATATGGTCCTTGTACATAGAAAAGTCCCGGATCCAACCAGCAAGAAATTCATAGCTCATGGTGTTCTCCATGTGACAGAATCGGCTTAGAGCACAAGACGTACAAAGAAGTCGCGGCTTCGAGTCCTAAAAGACTGGCTTCATTATTTTTTGTTGAATCCTGCTACACGTGAAAATAGGCTCAAATATTTAAGACCCTTATATATACCCTTACGTTTGCAGCTATTTTGAAGTATTGTAGTGGTGGTTGTTTTATGGATAACTATCCGTTTAAATATTTGTATTGGTAAACATTTTTAAACGGTTTTTTTTACGAAGACTTTGTGTTGATCAACTTCTATAGGCAAAATACTCAGAGGGGCCCATTTGAAATTTTTGATTTGGCCCCCAAACTTTTGAGACAGCACTGGATATTGGAGATAAGCTTGACCCAATGAGTTATAGCTTAAAGGATCTATTCAAACACACACATATGTTCTAATAAAAGAAACACACACACGCAAACATATACGTGCATACGCACGTGTGCACTGTATCATCAATCAATCTATACTCTATACAAATATGTTTGTGCCTTCAAAAGCATCCAAACCCTAAATTCTAATTTTTAAATTTAAGTGTGTGTGTTTGTGTTTTTTTTTTTTTTTTTAACCATATTTTATAGTTAGTGGGGATTAGTTGGAAGTTAGTCAACGAGGGGGCTCAGAGGTTATATATCCATAGCCCTGAAACCCCAAACCCCGCCCCTCATGAGACTCGAACCTTGGTCCCCACAAGGGAGGGACATGAGCAAAGTCAACGAGGGGGCTCAGAGGCTATATATCCATAGCCCTGAAACCCCAAACCCCGCCCCTGATGGGACTCGAACCTTGGTCCCCACAAGGAAGAGACATGAGCAAACCATCTGACCAAGCATGGAGAGAGCTAGAGAGAGAGAGACGTGGGGAGGGGGGTAAATATGGAGGATTCTATGCTTCTGGAGCACCGCCACATGGTGCCCCAAACTCATTCTCCACCACACGTCTTTCAATGCATAGAATGAGAACAATGCCAGTGTGCATCGAACAGAACTGCAAAAAAAAAAAATTGAACTATCTTTTTTATCAACTTGCGTTGTGCCCGTTTGATGCACGGGACCGAAAAAATCGCCAATGTAATCTTTGTTGCCCCGTGCATCAAACGGCTACAATACGCACTACACATGTGTTCATATATGACTTATGACATCATACCTGCACACGGCAGGCAGTTCTTCAGGATCAGGAAGCTGAGGAGCCATAGTACAAAGAAGGCTGTCCCTCCAGTTAACAGTCGGGGTTCGAAACAGATCATAGTTGCTATAGTATACGAACGGCCTCTTAACATCACGCGAATAGAATCGCTTCTTCGCCTCGGCATCTTGCTCGTGAAACCTCCGAACCCCTTCGATCATATCATCCATAACACGCGCGGGAATTCCATGATTCACCATCTGGAAGAATCCCCACTTCTCACAGGCATCTCTAACTTTTTTGATGATCTCACCGCGCTGAGCTGGGCCTCCGTCAATGCCTTCAAAATCTATTATTGGAACACTAGACACAGAGGGGACATCGTCTAGGATCGATATTTCATGGAGCTGATTCTTTTCCTCAATGAATATGTGCGGGATTTTCGTCACCCCTGCATCTATGAGACCCTTTACGCCGGACTTTGAATCATCAAAAGCCTTTAGTTCGCTTTTCCGATCATATACAGGCTGGAATTGTTCCTCAAGTTCTTCCCCATTGCTTTTGACCACCATTCTCTTGTCCAAAGGATGAAAATAGTGCACTATCAATCAGTTGTACTAACAAACTTGTTTTCCTGATGATTTGGTGGTAGTATATAGAGCACTTATCGTAGTATATAAAGCACTTATCGGTAGTCTCATCTTATAAAATAATTGGTGTATTTTTGTGGCAAGGAATAATTCACGGAAGTCGTGCCTGTGGAGGCTCTTGTGCCCTCTAAATGAAATTCGTCTCGAATATGAAAAGGTGATTCGAATCGTTCAGTTAGTTAAACTCGGTGAGCACAATAGTGGTGTATTTTTGGGGCAAGAAGAGGTGGTCTATTTTAGAACTAATTCAAGAAAGTTGCACCTGTGGAGTCTGATGTGCCCTCTAAAGGAGACTCTTTGCGAACACGAAAATGCGATACTAATCATTATAGATAAACTCGGCGAGCACAACAGTCATATTTTTTTGGAAGGGAATAATTGGTACAGGTGGTCTATTTTAGAACTAATTCAAGAAAGTCGTAACTGTGGAGGCTGTTGTGCCCTCTAAATGTGACTCGTCTCAAACACGAAATGTGATCCGTATGTTCACTTAGTTAAACTTGGTGAGCACAACATTCGTGTATTTTTAGAACTAGTTCAGGAAATTAATTCGTACCGGTGGAGGCTAATATGCCCTATAAAAATGTCATAGTATCGTTCACTTAGTTAAACTCGGTGAGCACACCATTCTCGCGAGAAAATCAAGTTGATCGGATATCTAATAGAGCACTTGTTGGTAGTCTCATCTGATACAAGTATTGGTGTATTTTGTGGCAGGGAATAATTGGTGTGTTTTTGTGGCAGGAGGGAATAATTGGTGTGTGTTTTTGGCAGGGAATAATTCAAGAAAGTCCTGTCTGTGGAGGCTGTTGTGCCCTCTAACTGAGACTCGTCTCGTACACAAAAAGGTGATCCGGATCGTTCAGTTAGTTAAACTCGGCGAGCACGATAATGGTGTATTTTTTTGGCAGGGAATAGTTGGTACATCTGGTCTATTTTAGAACTAATTCAAGCTAGAAAGTCAGGTTAGGTGATCTGTATGTTCACTTAGTTAAACTTGGTGAGCACGACATTCGTGTATTTTTGTGGCGTGGAATAATTGGTACAGGTGTTCGACTTTTAGAACTAGTTCAAGAAAGCCGTACCGGTAGAGGCTGATATGCCCCATAAATCAGACTCGATCGTCTCAAACACGAAAATGTGAACCATATCGTTCTCTTAGTTGAACTCGGCAAGCACACCGTTCTCGCGAGAAAATCAAGATGATTGGATATCTAGTAAGCGATCAGTCTTGTGTTAAATATAAATGAGTGGCAGGTACAGATTTGAATAATTTTGGTACTATAATAGAGATACCGGTACGTACTAGGTAAGGCAGTTTCACATGGATATAACCGTGGAGTAATTGTTTCTTTATAGCAGGTTGACTTAAACATTAGAACCATCTTGGTCGAAAGGATAAGAGAGAATGATTCGATTCTTCTATAAATGTAATCATGACGCTGCCCGCATGCAGTTCCACATCGGCTTACGATCGAGAGGTTGTTTATTTATAGAAAGTTGACTTCAACTCTTGAATTAAGTTTGCTCCTTGTGGGTGAAGCGGATTCCTTGGGGGCTGCTTACGTGTAAAAAGTGAGCTAGAGAGGTGCGATTGGCTGATAATTAGTACCAGGGGAAAAGAGGAAAGAACTCGTGGGGTGAGGGCTGGAGCAAGAGGTACGAAAAAGACAAAGGCAACGTGTCTCCTTTGTTCTCTCTGGAATCAAATGAGTGAGGTCACCTTCTCTCCGGGGAAGAATGTTCTACTTCCTCAGAATCAGTGCTCTCTCTCTCTCTTTTCAGAAAAGTCAGTCTCTGGCAATCATTGGGAATGTCAGGGGTATTTATAGGGCCCTTGGGCCTAGGTCAAGCCCAGGACGGCTCTCCTATAAGACCCCAACACGTGTCTCTCCCGTACCTCCAGGTCGCGAAAGACTTGTCTTCCTGCGGAGGATTTTCCACGGGGGGACTCGCGCTTCCGCGACGCTACCTCCATCCCAAGCCACAAGAGCTTCCCCAATTCCCGCAAGAGCAAGGTCGCAACCCGCGGCGATCGTTTGCCTCCTGCGGGGGTCCCTTCTGGGCCTGCCTTTTAGGCCCAAATAGGATCCCAGGGTCTTCTTGTAGTTTCTGTATTAATTCCGGTACGTCTTTCAATTCCCCCTAGCGGGGCCCGCGGGGGGTCCCGCGGGGTCTTCCCTTCCGCGGGTTAATTCCGCGGGCATCGATCTTATGGGCTACACGTGCTTCCTTTCTATTGGTCAGTCAAACGTCTTCTCGGAATAGTGTTTTGACTAAGATTGACTTTCCGCGTGGACCTAATTGCCACGTGTCCACGGCCAATTGGTTGGTCAAAAGATCTTCTCTGATGACATGTCAATAATCTTGACCGCGCCTACACTCCTCTCAAGCCAAATCCCGACTCGGCCACTGATGATAGATCGAAAGGAACCCCTAATTGCCATCATGATCAGGGATGAAAGTTTTAACCGAAAAACCGAACTGCGCCATTTCTAACAGGCTTGGCCCGTTCTAATTACAAGCGTCATGGTTCAGTTCGGTTTTAAATTCCTAAGAAACTTAAAGACTGGGACCGTTGATTCGATTCCTAATTTTAACTGTTGGTGGCTGTTTTTGAGCGTCCATTGTTTTTCTTCTTCTCTTTTTAGGCGAAATTCAGCGTTGGTAGTTGTGGTTAGTGAGGTTTTAACGTACCCTGTCAAATGCACGGAAGTGCATGTAACCTCTTACATGGCTACCATTTTCTTGCTTCGAACATCCATTGTTTTCCCCCACATCTGTTATAATTCGGGAGTTTCTCGCCTGAGTCTGTTCAAAATCCAAACTATTTCATCGAAAACTGATTGAACCGATCGATTGAAACCGAACAGTTCCAACGAATGCCATACAGAACAGTTACAATCAAAGTGATTCTTCATATAATTCATATGCATCATCGCCACGATCACTCCCACAAATAACATCATAGTCAAGAAGAACAATAACAACAACAAAAAACCAACAGGCCGACTATTCAAAATACTCCATCAGTCTTAGTCTAATGTGACTTGGCGATCACGACTTTGAGTCTTAGAAAAAGCCTCTCCGCTTATGGTGATAAGATTGCTTAGTTCGTTCGTGTATCCAAAAAAAAAAAAAAACCAATTAACAGGCCAACTGATCAAAATATTTCATTAGTCTTAGTCTAATGTGACTTGCCAACCACAACTTTGAGCTGTAGAAAAAGCCTCTCCGCTTATGGTGGTAAAATTGTTTAGTTCGCACGCGTGTCCGAAACCTTCGTCATACCCTGAAGTAGCAGGAGCCTCAGTGAAATGATGAGCTCTTCTTCTTCTTTTTTTAAAGTTGATTTTGTCCTTATTTGAATTTTTTTCGCATTTGTTAGTTTTGCGCCAAACTTTTGTAGATTATTATCGGAAAAGTAAAAAAAATTACTTTTACCCAATATTTCACAAAAAAAATCACTTATAAGCAACAACAACAAAAAGGCCAACTTTTTTTACTTTATTTTTCTAAAAAGTGGTCATTTTTCAAAATATTTGGTAAAAGTAAAAAAAATTTACTTCCGATTCGTAATCCACAAAAGTTTGGTGCAGAACTAACAAACCCAAAAAAAGTTTGAGCAAGAACAAAAAGTGCTAAAAATTAAGTGGGGTCTTGGTCGGCCTTAAGTGGATACACCATGGTTGATGGTCTGCAGTCTGCACCATACTAAGACCTCAGTTGGCATGCAAGAATTACCACTGAACAGGGGGGGCTTATGTATCATGGAACCCACTCTAAAGCCAAGTGAGAAGGATCCATAGAAATAAACATTGAAAATAAACGGATACATGAAAGTATAATGGATGGTCCAGATTCACGTGAATCTACACCATCCATTAATGTACTTTCATGTATCCTATCAAACCTCTACAAACATTTCATCTTTTAATATTTTATTTTCCTCCAGTACCTCAATAACTATGTCCTGTTTGATTTCAGATGATCCCAACATGCTTCAAAATGTTACCATTCCCATTTCAATTTCCTCAAAATGACCGGGGACACCATAGTGTCATCCTTCAATTAATTGTAAACAATTCTCCCTTTACATGAAACACACACACACACACACACAAGTTGTATGTGCCATTTAGGGCCAGCCCTGGGCATAAGCCCACCAGGCGACCGCCTAAGGCCTCCCGTTTTGGGCCAAATAATAGGGCCCCCAAAATGGAAAAATATAATAAATATTATATGTTTGAACAATTTTACATGAAGGCTATTGTAGCTCAGTGGTAAGACGCGCGTGTATCAGGATCCTGAGTTGGGTCGCTGGCTACCCACTCTGGAGTCTCAAACCCACGACCCTTTGGAACTTAAAGGCAGTTCAACCACTTTGCCACTGAACCACAAGGCTAGCTTATAAATATACTAAAAAGTGAGAGGCCCCATTTTTAAATCCCGCCTAGGGTCTCGGAAATCTCAGGGCCGAGCCTGGTGCCATTATTCAACCAAATATCAATGGTGTATGTTTTTTTTTTCTTTTGAGAAATGTACTCCTTTATTGAAAGCCCCAAGCAAAGAATTACATCAAAAGATTGGGGAAAATGTTAGGGTCCATAAAAACAAAACATGAAAGTGTCTGGGAAAGTGTAATGGACAAGTGAATCCGGACCGTCCATTACACTTTCCCGGACACTTACGTGTTTTGTTTTCATTTGACTCTACTAAACCCCAAAGAAAGGGATCAACCCTGCAAATGATATGCAGCAAAGCAAACCACCAAATACGCAGAATTGTACAGCCAACTTATTTCTACTTTAGTAATTAATCTTTTGCTAACGGAAGCAAATAATGGAGGGTCGACAAAACTCAAGCAAATCGAAGACCAGGCGGCACAAACCAGATAGGTTTGACAACCAATACTGTTTCTCTTTGACAAGATCACTGATTTCGAGAATGCGATCCCAATATTCGATATGTTCGTCCCAATAGCAAGAAGTTTAATAAATTTATGGCATCACAATCACATGCTCGACAAATGGTAAGGTTCGGTATACGGAAAGACTACAGAGCTGAAGTGCAGAGGCGACTCGAGTGCTGCAGTATTAATGACATATATAAGGCATGTAGCTGCGTACGACCAAACCAAGAAACTGATAGGCTGCTCACACAACTTCAAATAGGATAGTGAAGAGGTTCCATCAAGCCCTTTCTTGTAGAAGCGCGTGAGGTACTCTTTAACGGTGGTCTCCCTGTACACTGGGGGATTTTCTTCGGATAGTAGTTCTTTGATTGGACCATACACTCTTGATGTAACCCCTTCACGAAAATGGGTCGCCCTGAAAAAACTCGCCGCTGAAATTCTAGGACCAATGCTTTTTGCTAGCACTCTGTGGTTGGCGCTTTTGAACTTGTCAAAACTGGGTACGGGTTTACTGAAAGCACAAGGATCGCCAGGCTATTGATCATAGTACGATGTCCTTAAGGGCTTCTGTGATGAGTTGCATGAAATGAGACACAGAGAGAGAAACTGATGAATCTGTCCTTGTACAAATTTAGAGCGAGAAAGAATTGAGCGTTAGAATCTTTCTCCTTTCTTCCATTAACAGAGAAAAGGGAATATATACTGCCCTACAATACAAATGACTAAAGAGCCCTTATGTACAAAGAATTTAACAAATAGCACCCTAGCTACTACATTCTAACCACATGAGACATGTCTAATTACAAGATGCTAATACAATCTAACACTCCCCCTCAAGTTGGTGCATAGATATTAATCATGCCCAACTTGGAGAGGATACGATGAAACACCTTACTACTAAGACCTTTAGTAAACACATCAGCCAATTGGTCCTCGGATTTCACATAAGGCATGCATATTACACCACTGTTCAGTTTCTCTTTGATAAAGTGTCTATCAATCTCTATATGCTTTGTCCGATCATGTTGAACAGGGTTATGAGCGATATTGATAGCAGCCTTGTTATCACAGTACAGTTTCATAGAACTGTGATCAACAATTCCCAAATCATGCAAAAAGGTTTGAAGCCATAAAAGCTCACAAACACCATGTGCCATGGCTCTATACTCAGCTTCTGCACTTGACCTCGCTACAACAGATTACTTTTTGCTTCTCCACGTAACTAAATTCCCACCAAGGAAAGTGCAGTAGTCAGAGGTAGAACGTCTATCATCAATTGATCCTGCCAAGTCTGCATCAGTGAAGGATTCCAACCTCAAATGACCATGGTTTGAAAACAAAATACCTTTGCCTGGAGATGATTTTAGGTACCTCAAGATACGATAAACAGCATCAAGGTGAGAAGAACGAGGGTCATGCATAAATTGACTGACAACTCCCACCGCATAAGAAATATCTGGACGTGTGTGAGATAAGTATATCAGACGACCTACAAGTCTTTGATATCTTTCCTTATCTGCATGCTCTCCCACGCTGCCAAGATGATGATTAACCTCAATAGGAGTGTCAGCGGGCTTGCACCCCAGCATCCCTGTCTCCTCTAAAAGGTCAAGAATATATTTCCTTTGGGAAATGAAGATCCCTTTCTCAGATCTAGCCACCTCCATGCCAAGAAAGTATTGCATCGCCCCCAGCTTCTTAATTTCAAATTCCTTGGCAAGAAGAACTTTAAGCATCTGAAGCTCATTCACATCATCACCTGTCATAATTATGTCATCCACATAAACTATAAGGATGGCAATCTTACCATCACTCCTCTTGGTGAACATAGTATGATCAGCATGACTCTGCGTGTATCCAAGTTTCAACATGGCCTTGAGAAATCTGTCAAACCACGCTCTTGGTGATTGTTTCAAGCCATAGAGAGCCTTCTTCAACCTACACACCTTGCCCTCAGTGGTAGGAGAAGAAAAACCAGGTGGTATATCCATATACACCTCTTCTTCCAAATCACCATGAAGAAAAGCATTCTTCACATCAAACTGTTGAAGTGGCCAGTTTAGAGTAGCAGCACAGGACAACAAGGTGCGAATAGAGTTCATCTTGGCCACTGGAGCAAAGGTTTCTTCATAGTCAATACCATATGTCTGAGTATAGCCTTTGGCAACCAATCTTGCCTTGTACCTCTCCATAGTGCCATCAGCTTTATGCTTAACCGTGAACACCCATTTACATCCCACTGCATTCATTCCCCGAGGAAGAGGCACTAACTCCCAGGTGCCATTTTTCTTCAAGGCCTTCATCTCCTCTACCATAGCTTCATTCCACTTAGGCGTTGCAAAAGCTTCATTCCAACCCTGTGGAATAGGTATAGAAGAAAGAGAAGAAAGAAATGTAGAGCACGAAGGAGACAGACGAGAATATGAAACAAATTGCGAAATGGAATGTTGGGTACATAATCGAGCCGGCACTTTATGTGTACGAATTGACTTTCTATGAGCAATAGGCACATCAAGATCATCAAAAGGAAGGGATATAGAGGAAGGAGATTTACCAAAAGACTCAGCTGAAGCGTTAGGAACTAGAACTGGTGATGATGATTGGTACTGTGGTAATGCACCAGGTTGGCCCTTTTTCTTGCGAGTGAAAGTTTTTAACTCAGGTCTGTCCAATCTTTCTCTTGCATCCGGAATTACTCTTTCTCCAGATTCAGGTTCCTCTCTCTCCCCTTCAGGATTACTAAGGCTGGGAGATGACTCCTCCCCCTCACCAATGTTCTCCCCTGTAACAATATTCTCCCCCTCACCAACAGTTGGGGGAGAGTACCACAAATCAAAATCATAAGGTGTCAACATCTCTTCCCCTCTAGTCAACATCTCTTCCCCTCTAGAACTAGAACTCTCCCCCTGAAGAGATGGGGACGAGAGAGGGTAGAAGGGTTGGTGTTCCCAAAAGGTGACATCCATTGAAACAAATTTCTTTTGAGAAAAAGGGTCATAGCAATGATACCCTTTTTGAGTGGGGGAGTAGCCAAGAAAAATACATTTACGAGCTTTAGGATCTAACTTTCCACCGGGGTGGTGAGGAGCATGCACATAACAAACACAACCAAAAACCTTAGGAGGAAGAGTAGAGACCCGAAAGTTACCAGGAAGGAAATCCAAGGGAGTCCGGAATTGAAGAACACTAGAGGGCATTCGATTAATAAGATAAGAAGCTGTAAGGATGGCCTCGCCCCAAAAATGTTTAGGAACATTCATAGTAAACATAAGAGAACGAGCCACCTCAGCAAGATGCCGGTTCTTCCTTTCCGCAACTCCATTTTGCTGCGGTGTACCCACACAAGTAGTTTGGAAAAGAATGCCATTGCCATCAAGATATGACTTGAAGGGACCGTTCATATATTCAGTTCCATTGTCACAACGAAGTATCTTGATGTTGGTATCAAATTGTGTGTGCACCATCTTATGAAAAGACTGAAAGCATGAGAAAACTTCATTTTTTGCTCGGAGTAGATACACCCAAGTTATACGAGAATGACAATCAATAAAGGTAACAAAATAGCGATAACCAGAAATAGAGGTAATGGGGGAAGGACCCCAGACATCAGTGTGGACAACCATAAAAGGAGAAGCACTTCTCTGATGAACAGGAGCATAACAGGAACGTCTATGTTTTGCAAGTTCACAAGCTTCACAAAAGAACCTACTTCTAGAACACCGTTTAGTTAAAATAGGGAAAATTTTCTCTAAAATACCAAAAGAAGGGTGGCCAAGTCTACGGTGCCACTGATGCAATAGAGGAAGAGCCGAACCCGTGTCCGCCTCAAGGGTATGACCCAATGATAAGGGTGTAAAAGAAGAACAAGGCACAGACTCCAAAAAATACAGGCCATCCTGAGCTCTACCAGTACCAATCGTCTTTCCTGTTCCCAGTTCCTGAAAGACACAATGAGTGGGAAAAAATTTCACTGAACAATTCAAAGATTGTGTGAGACTACTTACAGATATAAGATTAGTAGTAAAATTTGGAATATGGAGGACGGAAGAAAAAGGTAAGGTAGGTGAGCAGCGAATGGAACATTTCCCTGAAATAGCAGATAGGGATCCATCAGCTACTCGTACTTTGTCCTTACCGGAGCAAGTAGAGTAGGAATCAAAAAAGGATGAGCAACCTGTCATATAGTCCGTGGCACCAGAATCTATTATCCAAGGAAGAGAAGAAGTGGCGGTAGATGCACTAGGTTGGATACCTGTGTGAGCAAAGGAGGTAGTAGAAATAGAAGCTATAGAAGACAGAGTATCAAGCTTAGCCAGTAGGCGCCTGAGAGTTTGTAACTCCCCCTGAGAAAGAGTACCAAAAGGAATATTCTTGTGATCCTCCGACATACCGTCAAATGCCAAATAGCTCGAAACAATCCCGTACGTATAGTGCAGAACGGTACCCAACAGTGGCAGAGGAAGGCAAATACAATCCAAACAGCTCCCAAACAGGGACTACGAAATTGCCCTAACAATAAACTGCAAACCCCGAATACATAGAGGCACAAACCCTTCAAACTATATTGCAAGTTATTGATGAAGTCCAAAAATCCTCTTGTATGTTCAAAAAATCGACTCATGGGCAATCAAAAGAACCCAGCGAACTACTACTCAAACAGCTCAGCAAAAGCAAAGAGGCGATAGCAGAAGCTTACAGAGATGATCAACAGCAACAAATATAAAAAACGAGCACATACCAGATCTTGGAAGCAATGGGCAGCAGAAAAAATACCCAATCGGCACCAGAAAACACTCAAAACGAGTTCAACCGGAGGTAGAAAGACCTCAAACGAGAATAACCTGGGTTCGCCGGAGGTCGCCGGTAGTCGGCGAGAGTCCAGGTGGAAAAAGATCTGGTGCCCTAGATCGTGACGCTCTGATACCATGTACAAATTTAGAGAGAGAAAGAATTGAGCGTTAGAATCTTTCTCCTTTCTTCCATTAACAGAGAAAAGGGAATATATACTACCCTACAATACAAATGACTAAAGAGCCCTTATGTACAAAGAATTTAACAAATAGCACCCTAGCTACTACATTCTAACCACATGAGACATGTCTCATTACAAGATGCTAATACAATCTAACAGTCCTTTATGTTCTAAGATACACACACTAGTAATAGAGGCATAAAAAATTAATTGTCCCCACGGGCAAACGGCAAGAACTTCATGGGGAGTGAAACAATCGTTCTGATACAACGATCCGATGGCAGAGACACGAGATGCCCAACGGGGTAAGTTGTAATGATACTTCCATTTGTTCACATGAAGTTAAAGCAGGGGATAAGATACTCACATAGAAGACAAATAAAGCATCACAGTTTATAGGAACTTGCCTGCAGTAGATCAGCAATGTTTACTACGAGAGCTCCAGGCGAAGGGCGCACATCAACCCATTGATCCTCATGGAGGATCTGGAGGCCACCCACTTGGTCTTGTAGAAGTACGGTAAAGAAGCCGCTATCAGCGTGGTTGCTGGTACCCAAAGTCAAGTCTGGTTCAGGGCATGCCGGGTAGTAATGGCCCACCATGTAGAGCCCCTCGAGACAATCCATATCTTTCAGGTGATCTGGATTGAGCCCCAAGGCTTCTGAGAGTAATTCGAAGACCATGATTCCTAATCTCATCATGTGCTTCGAATACTCTATCACAATATCTCTGCAAGTTTCAAACTTTCAATCACGTATGTAAACACGTTTCGTGCTTCAAAGAGAGGGACATTTAGGCGCGCTTCTCTGAAATGCATTACCAGCAACATCTTTTGTGTGATGACTAGGGGGAAAGTACGAAGATACAAATCATAACTCTCTTCTCTTGTAGGTGTCCAGATTCGTTTCGGTCAAGTACAGTTTCTTTTCGTCTTCGACACATTCCCTGGTTTAAGTAATGTCCTTCACTTGAATTTAACCGAGTTTTGTGTGGGGGGAAAAAATTCTTCATTTGCCGGTTTACTTGATGTCCTTCGCTTGAATTTAACCATGTTTCAACTGCTTTTTTTGTCACACTTTAGAAGCATTTGTACAACTCAAATAACCTCCCAACCTGTCAAAGTGATCTACTTTTGGACTTGTATTGGTCCATCGTTTTTGACAATTTACTCTCTCTGTGTTCTTCTTCTCACCCTTTTGAGTTGGTTTCATCTTATAAATTTTGTTATAACTTTCGAGTTTGCCTTGTAGCGCAAACAATTGTTCGATTTATTGAATCATACCTGCATAGGGCAGGCAGTTCTTGAGGACCAGGAGGCTGAGGAGCCATATCACAATAAATGGTGTCCCTCCGGTTAGAAGCCGGCGCTTGATACAGATCAAAGTTGATATTGTACACAAACTTTCTCGGTAGATCGCATGAATAGAATCCCTTTTTCACCTCAGTATCTTGCTCGTGAAACCTCCGGACCCCATTGATCATATCATCCATGACACACGTGGGAATTCCGTGATTCACTACCTAAAAAAATCCTCACTTTTCACAGGCATCTCTAAGTTTTGTGATGGTCTCGCCACGTTGAGCTGAGCCTCTGTCGATGCCTTCAAAATCTATGACTAGAACACTAAACAAGGCGGCAATACCGTCTGGGATTGATAAGTCATTGAGTTTATATTTTTCATGGACGAATATGCGTGGAATTTTCATCACCCCTGCATCTACGAGACCCTTTACGCCGGTTTTTGAATCATCGAAAGCCTTTAATTCACTTTTCCGATCGTATTCAGGCTTGAATTGTGCCTCATCTTCTCCCCCATTGCTTGTTACCACCATTTTCTTGTCCATGGCATGAAAACAGAGTACTACCAGTTAGATGTAGCAACAAACTTGATTTACTACTTTGGAAATAGGGAAAATTTCAAAATACCCCCAACTTTTACTCTAAATTTCAATTAGACTTTCAATCTTTTAAAAAAATCAATTTTACCCCAACGTTATCTTCCGTTAATCAAAACGCCCCCTTCCGTCCAAATGACTAACAGATTTCGTTAAAGGCTCCGTTAAATAGCGTCCCGATCGAATTTCGATGATCCGAGTCACTCAATGTGATTAGAACGTGATTTTAAGGGTACCATATAGAAATCAGCAAAAAAAATGATCGGGAAGGGCTTCATCTGAACATTTTTTTATTGAATAGTTTAATAAAAAAAAAAACTACTCAAATCAAGCCCTTCCCGGTCTTTTTTTTGTTGATTTCTCGAGGGTACCCTTAAAATCACGTTCTAATCACATTGAGCGGCTTAGATCATCGATATTATAATCCGTAACTGCACCATTGGAACAGGTGAGTACATACAAGTTTCTCTTGATTTTCTTCTCTGGTCTTTTGCTGTTTTGGGTTATTTATGAGGTATGATATGCTTCATTACTATTAACCGTAGGTGATGATTGCATTGCAATTGGTGGGGGCTCCTCCAATGTTAATATCAATGGTGTAACATGTGGACCAGGCCATGGTATAAGGTTAGCAGCCTTTTTATTTGCTTCATCTCTGATAACAAATGTGAATTAAGAAAGTGATCTTGGTCCAAATGACTACCAAAACATAAAAAAAAGTCCTTGCAACCTGTTTGGAATTGTCTTGTCTTCATTTTCTTCGGGTTAATTTCTGTATTTTTCGATTTTCAGAAATACAACGAAAGCTCGAATAAGAAAACAACATTTCTCATATACGTGAACGTATCAGCAGGAAAATCTGTCCAAGACACGAAAATATGTATCTAAAAAGTCGGTTGTTTTCAGAAATCAAATTCCTGAAACAGTGCACCAAGCAAGTTTTGCATATTCATCTGCCCAATCTTCTGCTTTGCTAAACATCTATGTTTCGCTTCACAGTTCTCAAAGTCCTTAAGTAGGAGTAGAATGTTTTCTTTGTGCTCAATCTTTTGCTTTGTTAAGTATCTATGTTCTCACTTCACAGTTCTCAAAGTCCTAAAGTAGGAGTAAAATAGTTTCTTTGACTCAGCATTGGGGCCTTGGGTCGTGGAGGGTACGACACAGTTGAAGAAATCCATGTGAGGAACTGTACATTCAAAGGAACCATGAATGGAGTCAGGATCAAGACTTGGCAGGTAAGTTTTTTTTTTTTTTGGGGTTTCTCGCCGGGGCTGCAATTTTGAAGACATCAGCAGTTGAGTTGAGTGATATAACGTACTCTGGAATTAATGGGACATCAACAGCGGATGATGCGATAAATCTGAGCTGCAACCAGAGTACTGGCTGCACGGGCATTTCGATTGATCATGTGTATATAACTTCTACGAATCTGGGGAAGAGGACTTATGCTAATTGCTTCAACGCCCACGGGACATGCACCCATACCGTACCTCCTGTCAAATGCCTACTTCCATAAAAGAACACATCCTGTTTCTTTATCGTGATTACAATGATGGTGGTTGGATTTTGATATAGTGATACTTTGATCTTTACATTGATGCCATTTTCTTTCTGTAAACGTAGTGGTTCTTGATATACCTTGTGTTATCATGCGCATGCCCTCATACTTCCTTGGACAAATTATTTCTTTCAACCACTGGTTATGATACCACCACAACCTATAATAAACCTGAAGGTGTGGAACTTAAAGAAAGAAAGGAAAGGAAAGGAAAGGAAAAACACCGATTCCATTTACGGGTTGAGTCAGCAAGTCTTTATGTGTTTCCAATCATATGTTAACCTATCGGTTCTAAAATTCGGATGCATCGAGTGCAACTCAGCCGTTTGTTAATCCTATTATATCCCAAACGAGGTTTTAGTCTTTCTCCTTACAAGAGTGGTGACTGAGTATTTGAAGAACAAAGGATTTTCAATTCTCTGTGAAGAATATCTAGCTTTCAACATGCCCATTCAAGGTTTCCACAGAAATATGGTTTGTCCTCAACATCCACCTCTTTTCTCAATTACTGCGAAAATCAATATGTTGCATGTTTATATTATGAATACAACCATCACCTAACGATTTTTACTTTCACTGTGTGTGTGTCAAGTAAATGGCCAAAACACAATTATTTGTTCAAGCTTGTGGCATGACAGGGAGATCAAATGTTCAAAAAACCTCGATAAGGTGTTTGAGAATATCGTGGCACCAGAAATTAACGAATGAGCAAGGGAAAACTCAGAAAATTGGATTGGTTTCTCAAATGAGAATGGGCTTATTGCCAATGGGAGTTGGCAAATCGGCCTCCAAGGCTCTGCCTGGTGGAATCAGCACAATGAACTCGACGATTCTAGCATTGGTTTTTACGCAGTCTTTGTGCTACATCTCTCACCTCATTGAATCTTTTCCTTGCTTCTGTTTACTATTTAAATTTCTTCGTAATAAATTTAAAAAAGACGTCTTATTGTCAGAGGCCAAATTTCCACAGATCCACAGTAAGTTAGACCTCTTTCCAAAGCATCATCAACTCCTATCCCCATTGACCAATACTACAGTATCACTGATGTACCTTGCACAAACCAGGTAAGAACGAAGTGTTTACATACATAAATGCATGTGTACGTACACGATGGTCGCTATTTCTAGCTGTCGAATTGCTAATTAATTATCTCTCTTCATCCTACCTGATGTTGAAGACCGCTGCTATTCAAGTGACTGACATTACATAGGATGGATTCCACGAGACATCAAACAAGGACCATGCAATCAAACGTAGTTGCAGTGAGACTGTCCCGTGCACTGGACATTTTGTGGAGGGAATAAGCAGTCATATGAAAACCACAAGATATCTAAGATAATTACCATCTTCATAACATCTGTGTATGGATGACATTAAGTAAGAAGCATCATAATGCTGAATTTTTTGCATTGGATTTAGAGTTCTGCTATACACAGAGCAGATCTGTGCACAGATTTCGTTGTGGGGCCCACCACGGGTCCCACACAAATCATCCGAGCCGTTCATTAAATGTAAAACATTTTTTCAAGGGTCTCCGTAAAAAATAAGCTCAATCCGATACCTATAGGTGCTTCATCCAACCATCTAACTTTTCATTCAAATTTCCGGATAATGAAAAGTTATATAGTTGGATCAAGCACCTATAGGTATCGGATTGAGTTTATTTTTTACGGAAACCCTTGAAAAAATGTTTTACATTTAATGAACGGCTCGGATGATTTCTGTGGGACCCATGGTGGGCCCCACAATGAAATCTGTGCACAGATCTGCTGTGTGTGTAGACTTTCTGTTGGATTTATGTTACAACATCGGTACTCCTGAATTTCAAAACTCCAAACTATCAATGTCAAACAACCACAACACCAAAATGACTTGCTATATTTCACATGACTCCGAGCGACCAAAGAATGCATAACGATTGTTTGCAACATTGTCGTATACAAAGTCGCGTATGAAACTGCAGACATCAGTACCAAAAAGTAATGTTATCACGGATAAGGGTAACAGTTAGTTGATCCTGTTAATCGCAAAGACAGACCAGAGCAACAAAAAGGGCCTACTTACAGAGGTATAAACTGCAGAAAAAGTGCCAGCTGAGGAAAGGGCCGGTAAATTGATGTACTCCATGATCTTCAGTACCGCCTCTGACTTGATATATGATCTGATGTGTCATGGGAAAAAGCTTGAACTGATTAATCCTTCTATGGGATAGAAATCTTTGAAACTCTCTCAAAACGTAAATCCTTAAATACATCCATAGTTTAGTCGAAAGCCACACGAAACAACAGAACTACATCCAAATTTCTAAACATACCTTTCCTTTTCAATAAGTACAACACTTGATATATCATCAGGAGCTCTTCCAGACCTCCTTAGCAGTTTCTTGCCTGCTTCACTCTGTAGAGCTTCAAATCTTATATTCCTGACAGATAAAGTAGACAAGAACTTAAGAGAACAACTTGACTTAAGCCGAAGAATAAATTTGATCACATTTCGTAGAAGCATCCGAGGTAATTTTGAATTTGATGTTGATGTGTGTAAAGAGTTCTCATATTATTCTTCCCATGGGCTGATCTATCTTATCAGTCCTTGTAGATAATCCTCAACTGATGAAAGTAGTAAAATCTGCTTTTGTGGTCCCGATTTCTCTAAAACTAAATTACCATAGAAAAACGAGAACAAAATGACGATGAAGCAGTTAGTGCGTAATCATAAAGAAACTTCATGAAGAAGATGAAGAAAAACCACCTACCTGTTTCTATCATTATCACAAACAAACTTCACGCCTCCGTTACACAAGTTGCATACACCTATCAAAACAGAAAAGATGTGCACACAGTCAAATGATACAATTGCTCTGAATTATTGGGGTAGGAGCTATGAAGCACTGACACCTCTAGAGGTCGACGAATCGCAGTGTCAGGACACGGGGACACGGCGGGACACCTCGGAGATACGTACGGGACACACCACGTGGCATGTCCCATATTTTAATATTAAATTTTGAGGGGGACACGGTGGGACACAGCAGGGGCCAAATTGCAATTTTTAAAAAAAATTGGGGGCCAAACTGTAATTTTTGAAAAAATTGGGGGTCAAACTATAATTTTAAAAAAAAATTTGGAGCCAAATTATAATTTTTTTTAAATTTCTGGGTGTTAAACTATAATTATTTATTTATTTATATATATATATAAATAAATATACACGTGGCGTGTCCGTGTCCCATTTTTTTAGAATTTCCGTGTCCCGGTGTCGATTTCGGTGTCCATGCCTGTGTCGATGCATCATAGGGTAGGAGTAATTTATAGTAACCTCATTGACAACCATTTCTTTAAAACCAGGTAAGCAGTGATAAATAGTCCCAAAAAGAACGTACTTTTGCCAAGTAACAGATACATCACCACTCAAACGCAGGACGCTAAACTTTACATATCCAGAGCTGTAAAACTACTATGATGTGTGATTCGTATCCTAGATTTCAATAACTTTAGAGGTAAAATCGATACGTATTCATAAACATATCTTGTGTTTGCTCCAAAACGTCTTACGATAGACACAATACGTGTCTCACAATTGAGTTCATTTGGAGGTAAAGCTGATATGCATCTCTCAACTTATCTTAAGTGAAAATTAAAACACGGTCCATTGTTTGAATTCCTTCTTTTCTTTTTTTGCAGTATGCTGTTCTCAGTGCTGCAGCATTGTTTGTTATGATAACAAAGGACTGAAGGATGAAGTTCAAGCAGCGAATTCAAATACCTGAAAATCCGATTTGATTGTGACCTCTCATCACTATTGTGTACATTCGCTGCCTAATCTTTTCATACCCAAAATTTACTCATAAAGGAAAAAATGTTAGGTAACATTCACGGCAAGTTCTGATGTTGTCCGATGTTAGCACTCCTTGTTCAGAGGGATATCTTCATTCTTTCTTTGGTGATTAGAATCGAAAAGAAAATTAGTTGAATCAGATGTTTTAGCAAATTCTACAAGGATTCGATTGCAAACAGTAACATGGGCTTTCAAAATTCTTCAATCTTCATCGGCGTCAACTTTCAAGAGCATGTTGTTGCAGATCATCTTCTCTCTCATGTCCGAACACCATTATTAGTAAGAGACTAGTTGAACCATTTGGTATTTGTAGTTAAAATAAGGGGGGAAAATACTACTTGTCAAGGAAATTACCCTAGCTGATTTCCAAGAATTTGTTGAATTGATAGCTCTACAAAATACATATTGTCGAAAACATCATTTTTTGTATTTTTGTTTGATAAAATAGCATGAAAGTTAATATTAGTTCCTATTATTTATCTTAAATACTGCAAATTGGAGTCAACAATGAATTTGTTCATGTCTACTTTGAATAATTTGCGTTCTAACTTGATTTGTGTATCAGTTTAGGTGGGTCTCAAAATGAGTTTTAATTGAGTCAATACGAACTACGTTCAAGTTCCTTGGTGTGTTTTTTTTGGACAAATAAGCTTGTCAAGCAGAATGCTCACTAAACTGTTCAAATTTGATTTAGATACTTAAACGAGTTTTAAAAGTATGTTGAAACCCCAAAAATTACTTTTAAAACTAGTACTCAATTTTTAACGAGTTGAACACGAATTGAGTTTTGAGTAGGAAAAAGTTTAAGAGGACCTCTTTTGGTTTATTTTGTTCAAGTTGAAGGCTGGTTTCATTATTCAACTGTATTTTACTAAGCAAGTATGAGGGTGAAAATAGCTGAGTCACTTGGATTGCAAATAAAGTGAGGTTGTTTCTTTTGTTGCCATATTTAAAAGGCTCATGGAGTTCTAGTCCCACATGACAATGGAATTTGGGCATCCTTCCGATATGTTTACTCATCTCAACTTGCCATAACAAACACGACCCAATGGTTGATCGAGTAGAAGCATGACACGATTATTCCCAAGGTGACTGAAGATTAATACTAGTAGTACAATTATTTTTCTTTTATAACTGAATATCCAGACCGACTTGCGTGCACCTTAACTAATTCAAGTTCTAATTCCGAGCAAGATTTTGAATTCCGCACCGTACCAACCGGTATGTACCGTTATTTACAAAATCTTGTATCTTATCTTATACCTTTGATTTCGTTCTGGCTCAAATATAGGTTGTCACCAGTCGGACCGGTTAGTACCTGTCCATACCAGACTATATTTCAATTTATTTTTTCCTTCCAATACTAATCAATATTGGGTGGTACTGGTCAAATACCAGACGGAACCGGATTATTTTTTAGTTTATTTTTCTTTTTAATAAATAAATATATTATATATGTGGGTAAATAATATTAATAGTGATAATTCCCAAATGATACCCAAAACGGATGCATATCATACCAGTAAGAAAATATTTACTCTAACCGGTACGGTATTAATAAGCTTGATTAGGAGAACTTGATGAAGTTAGGGAGAATTGCATATCAGTGGGTAAAGGGGCAACTAATGCCCAAATGATGGAACACTTTTTTCGGAATTCATCTAAACATGACAAGGAGAAAGATTAATTCCCAATACATGGAGAGGCCACCTACACCTCTTCTTCCTCTCTGACTTCATCTCTCTCTCAATGGTACAGTACTCTTACCATTCCACGGAAGAAGAAGCAAGATCTTGTCCTTGACCAAACGGAAAATCGTACGCATCTGGTAAGGAATTTTTTGGGTTGGGTGTTTCAATTTGTTTGCAGTTTTCTCTCTTTTCTCTTCTCTCATTCCGTCCATGTGAATTTTTTATAAGCAATTTGGTTTTTCACATTGTATGAGTGAGGAATAGAAGGGGCAATATTAAGACTTGCCCATTAGTTCCCCCTAGGAGAAAAATGTACTATGTTAATACCAACATTTGATCCACCATTCTGTACTCCCATTGTCGCCATTGCAATGGAAGTTTGTTTTTCCAGAAAATATAATAGTTGCTCTTTAAGTCACCTAATGTTACTCCTTGTAAGAACTGTTGTTGCTCTCTATGTAAGAAAGTATGCCCTAGGCTGTTAAGGGCAGTCACCCATGTTTTAAGTCACTGATAGCTGTCCATTTACCCCTTGTGTTGGTCTGTATATATGAAATGTGGTTCTTCTTAAAGTTATGTAACATGTTTTTTTTTACTGTAAGAGTATTATTTGGAAACATCCCTCCCTCGAACTATACACCATTTGTTTACTTCGTCATCAAACTATCAAAGACGTTTACTTAGTCCTCCAAGTCTATGTTGTCCTCTTCTCTAACTTCTTTTAACTTTTAAACGGAAAACACACATGTGAGCAGCACATGCGCTAATTCCCCACAAGTGAAAGGGCAAAAATGCCATTCCACATCAATCCAGAATTCCATGCACAAAATCCTCCCCCTCCTCTCTGTCTCTCATACTTTGTATACATAGCCTACTCATCACTCCATAGTCCACACCATTGTTACACACTCAAATTCAGAATTTTGATCGATGAAGGCTTAAGGAGAGGAGTTAGCTGCAATGAACGATTTTTGTAGCTAATGACAGTTGAATCCACACCATTCTTACACACACAAATCCAGAAATTTGTAAGTAATAGCAAAACCAGAATGTGGTCTATTTTTTTGTAGGTCATGACAGTTGAATATGAAGTAGTTGAACCTACTTTAGTTTTATAGCTGCTGAATCTGTGTTTGGCATTGAATCTGCACTTTCAGTTTAAGTTTTGTGTTATGCACTTTCAGTTTCAGCATTGGTTTGTAATGATTGCTGCACTTTGTTGTACTTTGATGGATGCACTTTCCTCCACCAGTTTAGATGCAGCTCTGTTATCAAATTTGGAGTGGTGAAATAATTTCATTACGCAAACAAATGCAGAAGGCAGTGGTGAAATCGTTTCTTTGCATTTTAAGACACAAATTTTGGACACAGACACAACTTAGGACACAGTCATAGCTTAAGTTTTTGAGCACTTCAAACATGGACACAACTTCATGGTAGATACTTTAGATTTCCAACAGTTACAGTCTTGTCAACCATGAAATGATCAATAGGGTACTCATTTAGAGTGTTTGAAGAGGATGAGGATGAGGATGAGGAATGCATGGCTGGAGATGGAGGGAGGTCACAGGAAGGGAGGGAAGTCACAGGGAGGGAGAGAGGTCAAGGGATGGAGGCTGGTGGTGTACTCTTGGTGTTGTACTCTGTTTTTTCTCTCGATTGTATGTCTGTATATATACCGCGATTGTAGGAAACCCATTTCAGTCTGGCACCAGATTGGTGGATTGATGTGGAATGAAATTTCTGCCCCTTAAGGTGTGGAATGTGCTGCTCGCATGGCTGCTTTTCGTTTAAAAGTTAATAGAAGTTAGAGAGGACAACATAGACATGGATTCAATAGTTGGAGGACAGAGTAAATGTTTTTGATAGTTTGAGGGATGTTTTCGAAAAAAACTCTTCCTGAAAATATAATAGTTGCTCTTTAAGTCACCTAATGTTACACCTTGTATGAATTTTTGTTGCTCTCTATGTAAGAAAGTATGCCCTAGACTGTTAAGGGCAGTCACCCATGTTTGTACTCACTCAATGGCTGTCCCTTCACCCTTGTGTGTGTTGGTTTGTATGAAATGTGGTTCTCCTTCAAGTCGTGTAACTTGTTTTTTTCTGAAAATACAAACGTTGCTCTCTAAGTCACCAAATGTTGCTCCTTTTATGAACTGTTGTTGCTCTCTTTGTAAGATAGTATGCCCTTAACTGTTAAGGGCAGTCACCCATGTTTTAACTCACTCAATGGATGTCCCTTCACCCTTGTGTGTGTTGGTGTGTATGAAATGTGGTTCTCCTTCAAGACGTGTAACTTGTTTTTTTTCTGAAAATACAAACGTTGCTCTTTAAGTCACCAAATGTTGCTCCTTTTATGAACTGTTATTGCTCTCTTCGTAAGATAGTATGCCCTGGACTGTTAAGGGCAGTCACCCATGTTTTAACTTACTCAATGGCTGTCCCTTCACCCTTGTGTGTGTTGGTGTGTATGAAATGTGGTTTTCCTTCAAGTCATGTAACTTGCTTGGATATCTCTATGGTATTGTAGTTCTTTTTGCTAGCTTGTCGCAAGAAATTCGTCATGGCACTTATTCTTAGCACTTTTGCACTTCACGTTTATGTGGGCTTTGGTCGCTTTTTGAGTTGCATACTGACTGTTCTTAATGGCTTGTTTAGTGGAGACTTATGCCCATGTGAGTTTAGAGCCTTACCTTTTCTTGGAGTGGGTGTCACATAAACTCTAATTTGTCACAGAAGAACATATTCGTAGTTGATCTCATTCTCTTTGTTGTCAAGTATTGGGAACTTAATGTGATGTTTATTTATCTCTTGGGTTTGAAAATTTGCATGGCTGTGTTGCCCTTGGGAAAGGATTATAGGCCGCCTTTGATACTTTGAGCCAGTTCGTTTCTTTCTTTCATACACTTATCCCTTGTGAGCCCATTTGAGCCTCTTGCATGATAGCCTTTTCTTGTTAAGCTCTACTATCCATATTGTGTCTTAAGAAGGGATATTGGATCATGTGGAGGTGACTTGTTGAAAAAAAAGGGGTGAGTGGTGTTTTTGGTTGCTGGTGTTTTTTTCTGAAAATACAAACGTTGCTCCTTTTATGAACTTTTGTTGCTCTCTTTGTAAGATAGTATGCCCTTGACTGTTAAGGGCAGTCATCCATGGTTTAACTCACTCAATGGCTGTCCCTTCACCCTTGTGTGTGTTGGTGTGTATGAAATGTGGTTTTCCTTCAAGTCGTGTAACTTGTTTTTTTTTTTTCTGAAAATACAAATGTTGTTCTCTAAGTCACCTAATGTTGCTCCTTTTATGAAATTTTGTTGCTCTCTTTGTAAGATAGTATGCCCTGGACTGTTAAGGGCAGTCACCCATGGTTTAACTCACTCAATGGCTGTCCCTTCACCCTTGTGTGTGTTGGTGTGTATGAAATGTGGTTCTCCTTCAAGTCGTGTAAGTTGATTTTTTCTGAAAATACAAACGTTGCTCTCTAAGTCACCAAATGTTGCTCCTTTTATGAACTGTTGTTGCTCTCTTTGTAAAATAGTATGCCCTGGACTGTTAAGGGCAGTCACCCATGTTTTAACTCACTCAATGGCTGTCCCTTCACCCTTGTGTGTGTTGGTGTGTATGAAATGTGGTTCTCCTTGAAGTCGTGTAAGTTGATTTTTTTTGAAAATACAAACATTGCTCTCTAAGTCACCAAATGTTGCTCCTTTTATGAACTGTTGTTGCTCTCTTTGTAAAATAGTATGCCCTTGACTGTTAAGGGCAGTCACCCATGGTGTAACTCACTCAATGGCTGTCCCTTCACCCTTGTATGTGTTGGTGTGTATGAAATGTGGTTCTCCTTCAAGTCGTGTAAGTTGATTTTTTCTGAAAATACAAACGTTGCTCTCTAAGTTACCAAATGTTGCTCCTTTTATGAACTGTTGTTACTCTCTTTGTAAGATAGTATGCCCTTGACTGTTAAGGGCAGTCACCCATGGTTTAACTCACTCAATAGCTGTCCCTTCACCCTTGTGTGTGTTGGTGTGTATGAAATGTGGTTTTCCTTCAAGTCGTGTAACTTTTTTTTTCTGAAAATACAAATGTTGCCCTCTAAGTCACCTAATGTTACTCCTTTTATGAAATTTTGTTGCTCTCTTTGTAAGATAGTATGCCCTGGACTGTTAAGGGCAGTCACCCATGCTTTAACTCACTCAATGGCTATCCCTTCACCCTTGTGTGTGTTGGTGTGTATGAAATGTGGTTCTCCTTCAAGTCGTGTAAGTTGATTTTTTCTGAAAATACAAACGTTGCTCTCTAAGTCACCAAATGTTGCTCCTTTTATGAACTGTTGTGTATGAAAGCATGCCCTAGACTGTTAAGGGCAGTCACCCAAATTTTAACTCACTGAATGGCTGTCCCTTTACCCTTGTGTGTTGGTCTGTATGAAATGTGGTTCTCCTTCAAGTGATCTAACTTGTTTTTTTTTATGAAAATATAACAGTTGCTCTTTAAGTCACCTAATGGTACTCCTTCTAAGAACTTTTGTTGCTCTCTATGTAAGAAAGTATGCCCTAGACTGTTAAGGGCAGTCACCCATGTTTTAACTCACCGAATGGCCTTCCCTTTACCTTTGTGTGTTGGTGTGTATGAAATGTGGATCTCCTTCAAGTAATGTAACTTGTCTTTTTATGATAATATATAAGTTGCTCTTTAAGTTACCTATTGTTATTCCTTGTATGAACTTTTGTTGCTCTCTATGTAAGAAAGTATGCCCTAGACTATTAAGGGCAGTCACCCATGTTTTAACTCACTGAATGGCTGTCCCTTTACCCTTGTGTGTTGCTTCGTATGAAATGTGATTTTTCTTCAAGTCGTGTAACATGTTTTCTCCTGAAAATATAATAGTTGCTTTTGAAGTCACCTAATGTTACTCTTTGTTTTTTTTTAACTCGCTGCCTCGTTTGACTTATATGGGTTGAAATGCTATATTGTTCAGACGTACGACTTTTTTGTATGTTTCTTGGATGTAATTTACGAACTTGGAAATATTTTTTGTCCGTTGATGGAGCTTATGTGTTGTTTGGAGTTCATTTGGATCAGCAGATGCAGAGACTAATACATGTAGCCTGTGAACTGATATGTTCCATTGGACATTTTAGAGAAATATCTCTGGTCCCGTTAGAATCCTGCCTCAACTCCCATTTGTTCGAGTGAATTAATGTGCGCATAATTGAAATCTGGTCTGCATCCTTGCTTTTTCCCCATGTGTGTAGTCATTATTAAACATTAATTCACCTAGCACCATATCGATATTTTAGGTTGCTTGCACACAATTGTTTATGCTTTTGTGCTATGATGTTCAAATTAAATTAACATGCTTATACGGATGTGTCCGTACAGGTGCATTTTGGGGGAAAAGTAAAGATGGCTGCAGAAAACAAGGTAAGATTCATCTTGGAGATTGGTTTTAGTAGTGTGTTTTGTTCATTACTTTCTATTATAGCTATTTAAACTATTATAGCCTTTGAATTGTCAAGTTTCTTTGCTTCATAGGGCTTGTTTGTTCATATCCTAGTTTAGTCCATCCCTTGATTGGGTAAGATTGTAACATCCTATTACCTTAAGGTGCTTAAGAGTTCATCTTATAACTTAAAGGGGTGTAGTGCAATAACTTTAATTGCAAGTCTGTGTGTTCTCTTTGCAACACCTTTAAACTTTAAAGTTTAAAATAAAAAAAAAAAAAACCCAAAGCAAGAGGACTCTTGTTTTACGTTAGAGAGAGAGAGAGAGAGAGAGAGCTGTTGAGAGGAAGGGAAGAAAGAGGAAGAATTGGGTCTTGAATTCAAGCCTTAATCTAGGTAAAATTCATGTTTGATGTTGTGTTCTCAAGTATTCCTTTTAGGTATGATTGTGTTTAAAATCTCCAATTTCAATTGAGTAATCTAGGTTTCTCAATTCTAAGATGGGGTTTTATGTGTTCCTCAAATCTTGATAAGATGGGAGTAGGTTTCAGTATTCATGAGGTATGCTTGCTGGGAATTGAAGCCTAGTCACAGGAAAAGAAATTTCTTTTCTTTGAGCTGAAATTGCGTTTTAGAAGCAAGAAATAGGGTCTTGATTGCTGGAACATGATTTCTTAGTTGTTGAATCTGTTTTTTTAGTGCTAAACTGTAACTGGTTGCTGAAATTGTGATCTATAAGTGCTGAAATTGCACTTAGGTGAGGTATGTTGATGGATAAATGCTGGAAATTGCTACTATGTGCTGAAACAATAACTTAAAAGTTGCTGAAACTGAAGTTAGGTGCAGGACACATGAATTAGAGGTGTTGAAACTGTTAATAGGTTGCTGAAAAACTGCTGTTTTTTTTTGGGTAAATAAAAACTGCTGTTAGGATGCTGAAATCACTTAAATCACTGTTGGAAATCACTAGAAAGCGCAGGAAATATGTGTTTAAGTGCAGGAAATTGATAGTGAATGCTGAAAATATGATTTAGAGGCATAGAACACCCCTTAGGATGTTGTAATTGAACTCAAATGGCTGAAACTGGTCATGTTTGCCTGGAATATGGCTAAGAGAATTGGAACTCGAGCTCATAATGTTGAGAACTGAAAAACAGTTGCTAGACTTGGTTGAAGTTAGTGCTTCTATTCCTATATTTTGTTAAGGAGTATAAGCAAGTAGTTGCTAGAATTCGTTATGAGAATTTCCCATATTAATACTCACATGTTTGGTTACGTATGATGAATGTTAGGTTTGGAAGCAACGACAAGTACCGCGACTCCACGTAGGGAGTGAGCTAAAGCAAGGACTCGTGAAGATTTGCCCATAAACCATATGCGTGGGTACCGCGGGGTTCAGAATGACTTTATTATCAAAAGAAGCTTTTGACAATATGCCAGTAACACATGAGCTAACGCAAAACTATATTTGTCAAACTAATTTAGTAGTAACTGAAACACGCTCACAAGGAATGCTTGATATTTATGTCAACCTTACATTAACGTTCTTTTGTACATAAATTCCTCCAAGTTCGAAATTATAACACTCCGTGTGCCATTGGAAAGCTCTCTACAAGTACTAATATTTCAAGACTCGAGTGGCATACTAGCCTAAAAGTATGACAATTTTTCAAACCATATGCAGTTGGGAAGTCCCTGAAAAATTGAAGCACACATACTCAACTTATACCACGTAACAACATTTAAAATATTGAGAAATAGAGCTAGGCAAACCTTTTAATACAACTTTCACATCAACTTCACATTCACATGAGGCAAACTTAAAACTTCATACTCCAAGCATAAAAGCAATCCACCATTTAACACAATTTTCACGTCAACTTCAAATTCACATGAAGCAAACTTAAAATTCCATACTCTATGCATAAAAGCAATCCATCTTAGTGAGGACCCCCTTTGTGTCATAAGGGACATTTGTGAATATTATTGGAGGACACAAACAACCCTTTACATAGTAAGGGACATTTGTTAAAAAGATTCCTAACTGAGTCTATAAGGGCAGCGAAGGCCAAGCTACAGTTGGAGATTGATCCCAGGTCCTCTAAAGATGGTCGTAGATCAGGTGGCTGTAGGTCAAGACTCGGATCAATTACTCTTGCTTCTACAAAGAAAGCTCCTTCGATGATTGAAGTGGAAAGGGAGGAAGCATGGACAGTGTGAAAGTGAGAATGCTCGGAAGTTTGCTTCAATGGCACAGTTTGGGCTTTAAAACCAATATTAGAGAGAGCACTAAAAGGATTCCCGAGGCCAAGCATTATTCATTTACTAACAATGGCCTCAGACTCAAATCTCTTGACGAGCCCCACTAGGACTTCCAAGATTCTAATAAACTTTTTTCATTTGTGGGAACACTGCTCAGGTAAGCTAATCCCACCACTCTAATCAGAACCTCATCACCATATTGGAAAAGCATTGGCTATTGACAGGTCTGGGTATGAGGGATAGCTACGGCTAAAGTGTCTCTCTTTATCATAGCATTCAAGTCAGTTGACACAATACTACATTAGCTGATCACTTTTCAGTCCAAAGCAAACAAATACTTTGGTTGTTTGTCATTTAGGAAAGCTCGCCATGCTCCACCTTAGCAAGTGTGATTCCTTGGCTGTCAAAACTAAATTTGATGTTCTTATCTGGAGTTTTTTATGAAACCATGACAACTTTTGTACCCAAAAGAATAGTGAAAAGAAGAGAAGAGAAAGGAAGAATATTGAAGAAACTAAATTTCATGATACTTCTGTACCCAAAAGAATAGTGAAAAGAAGAGAAGAAACCTTGTATCCTAAGAAGTTGCATGTCGGCATGATAATAAATTTGTCACTTTTATCAGTTTCAAGTATAGAAGAACAATAAAATCATAGGTTCAAGTATAGAAGAACATGAAAATTATGTAATTGAGCTTCAATTCAACCTAACCCTAACCTTCTTCCTTTTCTTCTTCTTCCACCGTCTACGTAAGTAATTATCATTCATCCCTTCCAACTATCTGACATCATTCCCAGCCCTCATAGCCAAGGACATGCACTTACCAACATAACCTAAAGCATCAACGTAATCTTTCTCTATAATCTGTTCCCCTTTCTTTTCCTCCCCCGTTTACCATGGATATTCTTTTCTTTTTATAGTCACTGTTAAGAGTCATACCACAGTTCCTTATAATTCATATTACATTTTACAATACAATAAAACTACTGAAATATTAATGTTAAAAGGGTGGAGAGTTCCTACTATTCTGCCTAGCCTTCTTTCAAGAAACATGTTCACCTCTTGCACATATGCTCATTGAAACATTACTGTTGGCCACCCTTCAACCCACCACAGCAAAGCTCTTTCACCCCTGCACCTCATATTAAATCAATGTATTCTTTTTCCACGTTCCACAAACCATTCAGTTAATAACCCAATCATATAATTAGTCCCAGTGAAGGACCACTTCTCATAACTCAGTTTTGGGGTTCTTTCTCTCGAAGCAAATCAAGTAAATCGAAAGCTAGAAAATCAGACATTATTCTAGCTATATGAGTGAAACAAAATGAAAAGAAAATAATCTCCATCCGCTCATGACCCATGAACACCAAATGTTTAACACAACTTTTTTTTCCCTGCCCCTAATAAGAACATCATTCTAAACGGCATAAAATTATGACTTCCAATCCCAAAACATATCATAGAGATTACTCACCCTTTTTCCCCTTACTGAGGCTGCACATAGCTTCCAAACCGACGTATGTGACGATATGTAAACAAAAAACTGAATAATGAAAACCATTTCTTTTTATCACAACTAGAGGTATAATTCAATACTTCTCAATCCAATTCCTAAAGGCTACAGGTATTCCTTCCTACCTCTGTCACCACATAATGACAGTTTTTAACAAAATCCAACTACTAACTGAAACTATCATCCGTGTCATTTATATAGAGAGACAGAGTAATCCGTTGCACAACCCATAAACAGGGATCATCTAACAGGGGAAACACAATAGAGTGATTAAAGGGATCAATTAGACCGAAGCATGAGGGAAAGTTTCAACCTAAAAATGGTCCCAAATAATAGTAAGTACGTGAGATAAAATTGAAGTTCTGTAGGTCAAGAACTCTTTACCTTGGACGAGAATGGAAGTCGAGGAAGCGCTGCCACAAACCCACTGAATAGCACTGCTTTATCGTCGTTAGTTGGAGGAATCAACGGAGCAACGAGATGGAGGGAGAGAGCAACACACACACACACGCACACAGAGGGGTTTCTCTGGTCGTCGGAGAGGAGGAGAGAGGAAACAACGCACTAAGAGAGAGGGCAACGGACTGAGAGAGAGAGAGAGAGAGAGAGAGAGGCGCTAGGGTTACAGAGTGATTTGGGTGGGATTGGGAGGGTTTCACACGTTTTGGGTGGGAGATAAAAGGGGAACGACGTCGTGTAAGGAGAAGGGGTATTTGTGTCCATGTCTGTTTTGGATTCCATGTATTGGGAAATACTTTTGTCCTTCCCATGCATTTTGAATTCCTAAAAACTTCTCCATCACCTGGGCAATATTTGCCCCACTGTCCACTGATTGGCAATTTTCCCATGAAGTTACTAGTAAAACTCGTAGTAGATCGTTAGAACATCCACACCAGACTCCCTAAATTTTGGACCAAATTACACCTTAAAAAGTCACTTTATTACTTTAGCTATCTATTTTTAAAATGTCTTCTGCATCAAGCTCTCTATATTAAAATTATCCTATTAAAAATATTGTTTCTTTTTTTAATCTTAAAAAAAGCCTCTCAATCAAAACCACAATTTTGTTCCGACCCAACCCCAACAAAACAAAACCCTCTTTTTGTTTCAACCAGTCGATCAAACCCCAATTTTTGTTCTGAACTCACCCTCTCGAAGGCGTCGATTACAGGAAGAAGGTGTCGACCACAGGGGGTTCGATCAAAACCCCAATTTTTGTTCCAACCAGTCGATCAAAGAAGGCCCGTTGCCGGCGTCGATCGAGGCCATGCCGTCGGTGAAGTAACGGAGTTGGGGCTCAAGCTGCTTGGAGAAGGCCATGTTGTCGGTGAAGGTAAGTGGGGTACAGATTTGGGGAAATTACGGAATAGTGGACAAAGGGGCAAAAAATGCCCAAGTCATGGACTACTTATTTGGAATTCACAAGTCATGGGAAGGAGAAGAATAATTCCAAAGACATGGTCCTGAAAACAGACGTGGACAAAAATACCCCTCTCTCCACTTTTCCCTTCTTTTTTCCCCTTCCACTCCCCAAAAGTCAAGAACCGTCTTTACTCATTTCTTCTCTCCTTCCACTGGAAGTCTGGAACGTAACTCCCCCTTCATCTCCTCTCTAGGGTTTGCTCCTCCTTCATCTCTTCTCTAGGGTTTGCTCCTCCTTCATCTTCTCTCTGCTCTCCATCGTCTGAAGAGTTGCCCTTGTACGAACACCCGACTACGCTTCATACGAATCGATTCCGACTCAATCATCGTCAGGTAAGTTGAATCGATACCTGTTATGCAGAGTTGCCCTAGTACGAACCCCTCTCTCTCTCTCTCTGTTAATGTTCCTTTGTATGTCGATTTTCCTGTGAATATTGGGGGATTAGAAGCATGTCAGTAGCACCTCTTTGAGGACATAGCTAATAGTACCAGTCCTGAGCAAAGACTTCGTCTTGCGTCTCCAAAATTTGATAGAAAGAGGGCCTAAAAAAAGTACATAGTATTACTATTCCATAAAAATAAGTCTATGAGATTAAGTTCATAAGTGCATAATCAGTACTTCCACGGTTTAAAATAGGAAAAGAGTAAATTTTAAGTGATTGCTCCGAATTTTTCTTAATGATGCGTTAGTTAGTTTTTTATCTTATTGAATAGGAGTATTAGTTTTGTTTTGAAGTTGACTTAAAGGCCCGCAATTTTTTAAATTCGCCTAGAACCCCAAAATATCAGGGCCGGCTGTGATAGCTAAAGTGGGTATTGAGGCTTAAAAGTGGGTCTCGAACCTCTTCTTTAGGGACATTATTGTTCCCACTTATTGCAGCAGAGATGTGTAGCCTAATTTGGCAATGTACACAATGAGGTAGTGTAGTAGAGTATGTGGGTTTCAAACTATATTATATTCCTTGCACCTAGTATTGTAATCTCCCTTGGTTTTTCAGTGCTTTGTAAATGTGTTTCTGAAATTGAATGAGGTTTCATTCACAAGCTATACAAATAATTGGAATGTTCCCGTTCAAATGACAACTGTCTACTCTATGAGGACTTTTTTTTTATTAGACCAAAAGAAAGAAATACAAATGGTATTAGCCACATAGGCCCAAAATAGAAGCACAGTCCCTTTGGCACCTTCTCTGAATTGCAGAGGCGGACTACCCTTCTGTTCTCACATTCAATCTCCACATTTGAGATATTTCCAGTGGGCACCATTTGGTGAGCGAATAGATTCTTTGCTTCTTTACATCGTCTGTTTGAAAGATGTGATCTCCTTGCCCCCGCTGGATAGCTTTCAAAAGATGCAGGAAGAAGAAGTCGTTTAGTTGTTGTACTAGAATAGTATGGGAAATCTGGAAAAGAGGAGTAGTTTAGTATCAAAGATAAGGTTTCTGGGCTTCACATTGGAAGCCTCTGCAACACCTTGTGACATTGATTCCTCACAACTTTTCTCTAAAATTTGAAGTCCTGAAGTCCGTTTTCTTCCTCGTCTAGCAGCAGACATGTTTGCAATAGAAACACTTACATTTTGCTTCTACAAGGATGAGGGACTAGGAGTAGATAAATTCTGTTGACTCGTGGGTTAGTCGATTATCGGAACTGCATGAAACGGGAGTTTACAAAACATGCAACTAAGATTCTGGTTCATGAAAATAGTTGCAGGTTGAGTTCTCTCCATTGGTGCAGGAACCTAGCTATGGAACTGTAGCATTATATAGCTAGTGATTCCCACGCTAAATCCACTCCTGTTCCTGCCCCAAGAAAGAAGGGGGGAACACCGACGGGAAGCTGACAGATTAAACCATTTCATGGTGCATACTACTTTGTTTATGAATGAAACACTTTTATGGATGCAGACACGATTGCGGCCTTCATACCTTCAAGTTTATGGAGCAATGGAACGGTGGGATGATGAGGTCAAAGGAGTTGGAGGTAAACACTACCCCAACACATATTGTTCCAGAAATTCATCTCCATCTTCCTAAACTTTGATGAGTAGATGTACAAACCTCTTCGACATAGTTTGAAAACAAAAAGATAATAGATAAAACATATAGAAAACTGTCAACATTTGTCTTCATGTTAACATACACGTGTACTTGCCTTACAGGGTAATGTGGGTCCTGGTTTGCGAAAGAGGCTATTCGTACAGTTCATGTTTTGTCCGCGCAACTACCTACTAGCTGACATCTTACGGAAGTGCTGAATGTGTTTGAGTCTTGGTATTTATATGATTGTGTATGTCGGTTTGGTGGTTTGCTCTGTTTCTGATATTCGTATTTACATATACATCCTGTGGTAGTCACAATGTTATTGGAATTGTTCATGTGTTGGCTAGGTATGGCTTAGCACCTTAATTATACACTGGGCAACTATAACTGATAGTGTGACTGTGTAATAACCCTCATTCTAATCATGCTTAATATATGGATACTTGTGGTGCATTTATTAACTATGGTTATAGACAATCTTATTTGCTAAGTTAGGTTGGAATACAAATAGCACATGGTTACTTACACACTTGATAGTTTTCCTAAGAAGAGAAAAAAGAAAAAGAAAAAGACGTATGTGTATTCCTCATGAGAATTCCACTGCTTCATTCATCTGAGAGAGAGAGAGAGAGAACCGAACAGGAACAGGAACAGGAAGAGGAGAAAGAAGAAAGGAAAAACCTAGAAGGAAAAAATCCTAGCTTTGCTGACCGAAATTCAATTAGGTATGAATTCCAAGTTCTTAGTGTGAAATTCATATTCCTTGTTGCTCTAGTAGATTGATTTCAAGTTTAATTGGAATTGGGAGTTGGGTTTTGTTAGGGAGTTGAAGAACTCATGAAAGCCCTACTGAATGTTTGGACTTTGTGTAGTTAAAGTAGTTTAGAACATAAATTACTTGGTTTAGAATTCTGCAGAATTGGAAAATTCATGTTTGTCTGATTTTGGGGAATTTTATTAAGATAGTTCGAAAGTTTTGAAATTTCTGGGAATTTTACTGAGAGTTCCTCTATGAGTCTTCTATCTACGGTAAAATTTCAGGATCAAGTTCGAAGTATTGAGCTCTATAGAAATCTTAACCTAGCATCACTCATTTTCAGAACTGTGCAGTCTGCACCAACGCATGTTGGGGAAACGGCCATAATTTTTAGCTCGAACGATGAAATTGCAAACCATTTTCTGATTTTGAAACTAGATTCATAGACCTTAAAAAAGTATGTGGAGTTCTTACCTTAGTTATTTTTGTGCAAAGTTAGATTTTAAGTTGAAGTTGATGAAATTGCAGATTCTGAAATTATTTCTTGAGATTGGTTATCTAATTTCATATCTTTCACTCTAGGACCTTATGTTCATTAAAGATAGGCTTATTTAGCATCTTCTAATCATGTTTTTATTGCCTAATTGTCTAGGAGGTTCGTGTGACACGTGAATCAAGGTGAGTGACTCAATACCTAAATTACATAGTTTTATGCAAGTTTTTCAATTCAAAGCTTGTTCTACACCAACTATCGGGGATGCCTGGTAGATACACCAACTATGGGGAATGTGCTTTATAAAGGCTATGCTTCTATGTTTGAAATCTCTATGAAATGTTTTTATCATTTCCATGGAAAGCATGTAAATTATGTATTGGTCACTCATACGAGCGTTAGCTTATGTATTTTTCTCCACCTTTCAGGATGCGAAGATTAAAGGGTTGACATGGACTCTTTTGTGTGGATAGGCTGTAATTATAAGACCTGTACTTTTGTTGTAGATATTGAAGCTCTACTTTAGAGGCTTGTTTGTTTGTAGTTGAATCTTGTAAGATATGTAGAAGGCACGGCTATGAGAGGTTGACAAGGAAAACCATGTATATAACCTGTGTTGTTTGATATGATAATGTAAGTTCCGTTTCCACTGAATCCATATTTGTTCCTTTGTCATTGCCTATAAGGTTTGTTACTTGATATGGCCTTGGTGGGATTTCCACCGGCGCTTTGTTTTGGCCTAACCCCTAGGGACGGGTTAGGGTCGTTACAGACTGTCATAGACATGAGGGTGAAACAGTTGGTTTTTGTTGAAAGATTTTGGACTTATTGATGCTTTAATTGATGGTGGATGTAATTTTATTTGTTCTCTTGTGTTGATTTGCGTTGACGATATGGATAGTCACATATACAGGTTGGTTGACAATGTACTTTGTTCTTAGGCAAAATCTGCCAATTTTTTATTTTTATTATTTGCAATTTTGTTTGTAAATGTACAGTTCATATGAATAGTATAAGCGACAAATTTGTGTGTCGACAATTGTGCTTTTTCTTGTAGTGTCTTCAGCCACACTCTTCTCTCCTCTCCTCTCCTCTCTCTCTCTCTCTCTCTCTCGTGCAATGGCTTCTCCTACAACTCTTGCCCTCTTCATCCTCATCTCTGCAGCGTTTCTTCTGGTTGTAGTTGAATGGTAGATGGCTTCCAAACATTCCACAATCCGTAAAAGACTTACTCTTCATGAAACCTTCTATTGGTCTTCACGTATATTAAGTGTAGTCTTCATGAAATTTTGACTTGGTTGTCTATAGCTCAGGGAAGGCTCCCCTAACTTTCCACCCTCATATAATATAAATACCAGCAAGTTCTACCTCAATTTCTTATAATCCGCAAAGCCAAACATGCGATAAAATCCAAACTTTCCGAATGTCTTCCTTTATGGTATTATATGTGTATATCTATTGGTCGGTATGGGGTCTTGGGAAAAAACCCCACAAAAGTGGTGTCATGGTTAGTCCAAAAGGCGAGGACCAAATAAAGCTAAAACAAAGCTTCATACTAGTCAAAAAAACATGGCGTGGTCATTGTGAAAATACAATATGGTACCGATCTACGAGAACTCTCTCCTTGTTCTAGTCTTCTTCTTCTTCCAAATGGGAAGTTTGGATCCATTTTTTATATACCCCCACCAACGTCAAAATTGTTTAAATGGACCATGCACATATATACCTCCACCTTGAACCATGTCACTTTGTAGTGTATAAAAAGGACATAGAAGACTCAACTACTATGTCCCTACTAAGGAGTAATATATACAAACTTGAGTAATAGACCTAACTTTTCATGCTTCGTACTCGTCACAAATATGACGTGCTCCTTTTGAATATATAATATGGTCTAAGTGTAGTAAGAATAAAGTCTTTTCGAATTATTGACTTGCTCTTATTTACTTCGGAGAAAAAAGGTTCACTTAACTTTCCATGCTTCGTACTCGTCACAAATATGACGTGCTCCTTTTGAATATATAATATGGTCTAAGTGTAGTAAGAATAAAGTCTTTACGAATTATTGACTTGCTCTTGTTTACTTCGGAGAAAAAAGGTTCACCTAACTTTCCATGATTCGTACTCGTCACAAATATGACGTGCTCCTTTTGAATATATAATATGGTCTAAGTGTAGTAAGAATAAAGTCTTTTCGAATTATTGACTTGCTCTTGTTTACTTCGGAGAAAAAAGGTTCACTTAACTTTCCATGCTTCGTACTTGTCACAAATATGACGTGCTCCTTTTGAATATATAATATGGTCTAAGTGTAATAAGAATAAAGTCTTTTCGAATTATTGACTTGCTCTTGTTTACCTTGGAGAAGGTTGGTTCACCTAACTTTCCATGCTTCGTACTTGTCACAAATATGATGTGCTCATTTTGAATATATAATATGGTCCAAGAGTACTCAGAATTAAGTCTTTTCGAATTATTGACTTGCTCTTGTTTACCTCCAGCTCCCCCAGATCATGCTTATTTGTGCAGGGAAAGAAAGTGGTGTCATGGATAGTTACGTCAAGTTGTCCTCTAAAGTATGGAGTAGGCCTCTAAAATGGGAGCAGGCCTCACCAACATGATTGGTTGCCGAGAGAGTGTCTTAGTTATAAAACAATGGAAATGCTTACATGAACAAAAAGACTGTCTTACGTTCTTGAACCAATATTCATGTATGACAAGCTTCGTGTCATATTTGTAGTATGTAATGAGCAGTAATATTTTGAGAACTTGTAATGATAATTTCTAACTTTTTTTGGTTTGAGGTGGAGTTCTCTCTATTCAATAGATCATTTCTTATGAAATTTTCGGCGTGGTGCAACTTACATGGTTTACGCGTTATTGATTCCCGAAATGAGAATATTTGTCTCCACGTAAAGTCGGTACTCTTTCTGCATTTTTGAGCCCAAAAAACCATCTTGACTTATAAAATAGTTCATGTAAAAATGAAAAATTGGCTGATTTCGCCTAAGAACAAAGTACATTGTCAACCAACCTGTATATGTTACTATATATATCGTCAACGCAAATAAGAACAATAATATAGGATAGCTAGATTGACTACCATTTCGAAACCACAACCTCATAAATCAACACAAGAGAACAAATAAATTACATCTACCACCAATTAAAGCATCAATCAGTCCAAAATCTTTCAACAAAAACCATCTGTTTCACGCTCATGTCTATGACAGTCACATTATCCGTTCTAGTTGCATAGTGTATAATTAAGGTGCCAAGCCATACCAGCCAACACATGAACAATTTCAATAACATTGTGACTACCACGGGATGTACATCTACAAACGAATATCAGAAATAGATACCAAGGAAAAAGATCAACTTAGATACCAAGGAAAAAGATCAGTCACTTGTTTGTTGGTAGCTGCAGTTACAGGACTTCTCTCAAAAACGACTGTCCGGAATTGGAATGCATATTTAGATTGAGAAAGCAGCATCCCATGAGCAGTATGCTCAACTTAGATACCAAGAAAAAAGATCCTAGGTCCCATGAGCAGTATGTTCAACCGACTCCCGGAAGGCTCCTGATCATGTATCTCACAATTCTCGAATCATCCATGGGTAGCATACTGGGACAATGTGACGTTGCGTCCTGCGAGCCAATATTCAAATCCTTTTTTCGCAAACAAACAAAGATTCCGAAAGCTAAAAAAAAGGATAGGTGCAGATGTAATGCAACACATTCAACTCTGGGCTATTACCGTTGAATATCAAATGTCAAATCTCTTAATCTGAAACCCATATTAATCCAAACAGAGCCTTGTAGACTAAAATCAGGACACATAATCAAAGGGCCTAGCTGATAGATGTTTTACCAAGTATAGCAGACACCCAATGTCACACCCCATCTCGGAAAACACCACGATAGATAATTTTTCAAATGGGATGGACACACGCCTTGGCCCTGCTCAAACAGTAAATAAAAACACCAGCCAAATGTCCAACACAAGAAAGCTTAACTTGCATATATACGGAAAATAACAGTATATTCAACGGTTAGACTACTATATCAACAACTCCTGTCTAGACTCTGCAGTAGACCCATGTGCCGTCACGCACCTGAAAAGAAACACTGTGGGGGTGTGAGCTATCAACATGCTCAGTGAATGCTCTTATCCATAATAAGAGAAGCAATAAAGACAAGTGCTATCAAACATTTTAAACAAGAATATTCAACCCCACAATAACGTTCCATTACGTAATACTCATAACACCACTAAGGCAATTCCATATTTACGCCACTAAGGCAATACTCTTTACGCCACTAAGGCAATAGTCGTCACGCCACTAAGGCAATATTTATCCACGCCGCTAAGGCAATATTCAATAACGCCACTAAGGCCATATTATAACGCCACTAAGGCTACGATCATATTCTCGCTTAGGAGCTCAAGCCAAATATTAACCATTTCAATACGAAAAATAACTCTACACAATGTCTCATCCACCTCGAGGCCCAGCCAAAAAGGTACTAGCACGAGCTCACTCCCTACGTGGAGTCACGGTACCCGTCGTCGTTTCCGAACCTGACGAGTAACACATAAATCCATACATGTGAGTTTGAAGTTCAAATCGAAAGGAAATAACAACAATAACTCAAATACTCCTTTCCACAGTCAAGTGTAGCATATGATTTTCAACTCTAGCAACCATAAATGAATATTTCAACACTTAGATTCAGATTTTCACCATATACAATCAATTTCCAATATCTGGCATTTAATTCCTGCACCTAGGTAACAGTTTTAGCATCCAAATTCCAACTTCCAGTAGCTATACACAATTTAGCACCAAAACTACACATTTCCTGCAACTAGGTTCACATTGGCAGCATATAGAGTCAAATTTCAGTACATAAAAAAATAATTTTTGCACTTAAAATATACTTCACAGCTTCGAAATCATAGGTTCAGCACCTGTTTTCTAGTTTCAGCACTTCAAGATCAGGTTTGACAGAAATACAAGTAAAAGTCACTTGCTTTACAAGACCCCATTAGAGATGTTTACAACCTAGGTGCAAGCTCAATTAATGACTCCCTCACACATGATAATTTTTCCAAAGTAGTCATTTGCAACCATTATCAGCAACAACAAACAAAGGCAACAACACTGCCCTTAATCGTTTCTTTCTCTTTTTCCCCTCATTAACCAATTTAATCAAAATTCATCTTTCCTAACCCCAAAAATCAAATCTTCCATAATCAATTAAAAGAGGGCCTAAGAATACTTGCAATCACAACTATAAATTCCAGCAGAGGAAAGAAACAAAGAATAGCCCTAATTAGAAGTACTCAGAACCCAATTGATTCTTAAAGAGTAACATATATTGATACAATAAGCAACTTAGATAAGTGCTACTTCGAAAAAATAAGGAGCAACTTAGGTTCATACAAAGTGTAATGAATTTTAATAAAAAGAGCAACATGTATTGATACAAAGAGCAAAAGTATAAAAAAAGAAAAGAAACATCTCTGTATCTTCTTCTTCACACACAGCAGTCCGAAGCCGAGAACCCAATGGGAAATTGAAAGTATCAATTATTCAAATGAACTTTACCAAGATACAAATAAATCCCTGCGATTGCAGCAGCAATTAACATTTCCTCAAATCGAATTATGAGAAGGAAATAGAAATTGAAATAGACTTACGTAGTGATTGGCAAAAGAGAGTTGGTCCAGGTCGGTGGAGGATTTACTAGTATATCGGACACAAGGGTCTCGGATAGCTGTAAATTGGAGAGGCTAGCACCAGCGGATATGGCAGAGAACGAGACCAAGAACAAAATAGCGACACTTATCCGAAGTCGTTCCATATCAGAAAAAATTGGAGTCAAAAAATTGTTCGCAATTGAATGATCGATGGTTTGTTGAAATCTGATTTCAACAAGGAAAAACAGTCTCCCCAGTTTACCTGCGGTTGAAGGGTCTGTTGAGAGAGAGAGGTGTGTAATCTGGATTGGGGAGTTCTTCATCGACAGTGGAGTTCCCGATCGACGGTGGGTTTGGATGGAAAAAGAGGATGAAGTGTTTTGGGGTTGGAGATTTAGGATTTCACTTGAGAGGGAATATTTGTCTTTTTACGTTGCCCTTTCCATGTGTTTGAAATTATATTCTTCCGTTTCATATCTGGATGAATTCCATAAAAATCCATCCATGAGTTGGAATTTTTTTGCCCCAACAGCCACTGTCCTGCAATTCCCCCCAGTGCAGAATGCAGCGAAAAGCTAAACTCGCCGCCAAATTCAAAACCACAGATGACTAAGAACCCCCCTCACCCCCTCACCGTTTCATGTCGAGAACCCTTCTCAGCCGCATCAAACCCCGCCCCAAAAACCCCCACTTCTTCTTCCCCTTACGCCCGTTTCAAACCCCAAACAAAAAGACTCGTCAACGAAATCTGCCAAATACTCGCAACCCAAAACAACACCCAATGGCAAGACACCCTCGAAACCCTCCTCTCCGAACAAGAAACCGCCCCGTCCGACATCACCCACTTCGTACTGGACCGGATTCGAGACCCTGAGCTGGGTTTGAAGTTCTTTGACTGGGTCAGCAACAGACCGTACGGTTGTTCTGTTGATGGGTTTGCTTATTCCTCTCTCTTGAAGCTCTTGGCCAGGTCCAGAGTGTTTCCAGAGATTGAGAGGCTAATGGGGGTTATGAGGGTTGAGAACAAGGTACCAAGTAGAGAAGCTTTGGATGATGTGATTCGAGCGTATTCGGATTCCGGGTTGGCGGGTAAAGCCGTTGAGTTTTATAGAGTTTTTGTTAGTATGTATGGTTATGTTCCTAGTGTGATTGGTTTTAATTCTTTGCTTGATGTGATTGTGAAACTTGGGCGGATTGATGTTGCGCGGCAGGTGTATGATGAAATGATAGGAAGGGAGGATGGGTGTGTAGATAATTATAGTACTTGTATAATGGTGAGAGGTTTGTGCAAGGAAGGGAAGGTCGAGGAAGGTAGGAAGTTGATTGATGATAGGTGGGGAAAGGGATGTGTACCCAACATTGTGTTTTATAATACTCTAATTGATGGGTATTGCAAGAAAGGGGATGTTGAAAGGGCTTATGCCCTTTTCAAGGAGTTGAAATCGAAGGGCTTTTTGCCTGCGGTGGAGACGTATGGCGCAATGATCAATGGGTTTTGCAAGGGAGGGAGTTTCGAGGCAATTGAACGGCTTTTGGTGGAAATGAACGCAAGGGGATTAAATGTTAATGTTCATGTCTATAATAATGTTATTGATGCACGGTTTAGGCATGGTTGTGCGGTGAAGGCAGAGGAAACTGTAAGAAAGATGATTGATAGTGGTTGTGAGCCTGACATTGTGACGTTTAATACTTTGATTAATGGTTCGTGTAGGAATGGGAAGGTTCAAGAAGTTAAACAACTTCTAGAGCAGGCAACAAGGAAGGGATTGATGCCGACTAAATTAACTTATACTCCTATCGTACAGGTTTATTGCAGACAAGGGGAATTTGTCAGGGCTTCAGAACTGTTAATCAAGATGACAAAAAGAGGAGAAAACCCTGATGTCATCACTTATGGAGCTCTTGTTCATGGACTTGTTACTGCAGGTGAAATTGATGTTGCTTTGGCAATCCGAGATAAAATGGTGGAAAGAGGAGTGTTACCTGATGCTTGTATTTACAATATTTTGATGAATGGACTCTGTAAGAAAGGGAGGCTTCCTGCCGCTAAACAGCTACTTGCTGAGATGCTTGACCAAAATCTGCCACCTGATGCATTTGTTTATGCCACTCTCGTAGATGGGTTCATCAGAAATGGTGACCTTAACGAGGCTAAAAGGCTCTTCGAGCTCGCAATTGAAAACGGTGTCAATCCTGGTGTTGTGGGATTCAACGCTATGATTAAGGGCTATAGCAAATTCGGAATGATGAATGATGCAGTGTCATGCATCAATAGAATGATGCAAAGGTGTATTTCTCCTGATGAATATACGTATTCTATTATGGTCGATGGCTATGTGAAGCAGCATGACTTGAATGGTGCACTAAGGATGTTTACCCAAATGGTTAAGCGAAAATGTAAGCCAAATGTTGTTACATATACCTCTCTCATTAACGGGTTCTGTCTCAAAGGAGATTTCCATGGAGCTGAAAATATTTACAGTGAGATGAAATCTTGTGGTTTGGCGCCAAATGTTGTCACGTACAGTGTACTAATAGGAAGCTTTTGTAAGGATGGTAAACTTGTAAAAGCGGTATCATTCTTCGAACAAATGCTGAGGAGCAAGTGCATTCCCAATGATGTTACATTCCATTATCTGGTAACTGGGTTCTCTCATAATGCTCGTTTTATCAATGAGAAGAAGGGAAATGAGGTTTGTGAATGTGAGATGTCTGTATTTTTTGCCATTTTTGGAATGATGATATCGGATGGATGGGATCCGAGGATTGCTGCATATAGTTCTATCCTTGTTTGCCTTTGCCTCTATGGAATGCTCAAAACTGCTTTGCATTTGGGTGATAAGATGGTTACTAAAGCCTTGAATTCATATTCTGTTACTTTTGCTGCTCTGCTGCATGGGATTTACGTGGAAGGACGATCCAGGGAATGGAAGAGCATAATATCCTGCAATTTAAATCAGCTGGAGCTCCAGGTTGCTCTAAAATACTCACTGCTAATAGATCAGTACCTACCTAAGGAAGTGACGTCAGAGGGTTCGCACATTCTGCAGACCTTGGTTGAAGATTACAGGTCTCATGACAAAGAAATAAGCAATCTTAAGGTTTCAGTAAGATAGGGTAAACCCGGAAAAGGCTATACTACAAGACCTGACCTACCTTCTTCTATGGACCGGTGAATGTTGTCATTTCCTCAAGTAATAGTCAGCACGTATGTTTTTTTAACCACATGTGCCATTGTAGTTTTGTTGTTTGAAGTTCGAACCACTTTTTCCCCCATTCATGCTGTCTTAATGGCTATTTGGGAATTGTTAAGATCGATGTTATAATAAAATGGTTTCCTGAAATCCCACGAAATGCCATATCTGATTGGAGGAGGGCCCATTGAGCAAATGATAAGATCAAGTTTCAGTATGATCTCAAAGGACTATAGTTTTTACCTTAAGCTTTGGGGGATGACGTATTAATGACTGGGTTAGTGGGTAATCTAAAGATCTTAGAGCATCTTTTAAGGAAAACCGAGTCTGTCTCATCTTTCTCCATACTGCCATAATTGTGTTGCATGCCAACGTAGGCATACGGACTTTTAAGAAGTATTATGAGCTTTATAATGCTAGCTGAATTCTTAAAAAAACCATGCAAACAAATCTCGAGCGAAGACAGGAATTTGAGTGTTCAATACTCTTGTTGTTTTGCAGTCTCAAACGTAGACTTTCTTCTTCATTTGTTTGTCTACTTCGTATCTATCTTCAGATACGGAGTAATACAGTTCTTCTTTCTTTTTTTTGGGTAAGTTACTACAGTTACTTCTGTTTGCTTTATGACCTGTATTCTTTGGATAAATGAGAACCACTTTTCATCCCAGGGGGACATTTTGCTCTTGCACATGGGTAAAGATCCTATACGTGCTGGGGAAATTGTTGTGTTTAATGTTGAAGTAAGATTTCTTCCTTTTTCTTCCCATTCATATTTTTCTATCCTTTTGTTATGTTTGCAGCACATTTGGAATTTTTTCCTCTTGTGACTGTTGAATCCAATGTACTTTTCCCTTGCTGATGTTTTAATCATTCAATGTTGCTGCGAAACAAACTTTTTGCTGTCCAATGAGAATGATAACCTGTTTGCTTTCGATTTTTTATTTGTAGGCTGGTAGTATATTTCAGCTTCGCTGTAGGATTAATCTTTTTTGTGAACCCCGAGCTTACAAAGCCTCTCAGGTCCTATTGACATTCTATCATGTTTGGTGCACGCTGGTGCCGTTAAGTTTGTCCGTCGTGAGCTGTAGACCTGGCAACACTACCTTCATGATTTGCGATTTGAAAATCAGTACCATTTGTAGAATTTGCTTGTGGGATCAACCAAATATATTGTCGATAGTCAATCCAAATTCCTAATCTTAGATTTTAAGAACAATCCACCAATGAATAGGCATGTCGATTCTCCGTTTCACTTGAATAAAGCAAAATATACAATTCTGTTGCGCTATTAGTCTTCTTTCCAGATACCTGCATATCTTATTACTCTGCTGTCATTTGCTAACATGCTTTCCTTTTTTATTCAGTTTCCTCATTTTCCCTTTATTTTGTGCGTGTGTGTGCAGGGTCGTGATATACCAATTGTCCATCGTGTCATTAAGGTAATAACAGGTGGCCGAATGTTTCCCTCCCAAATGTTGCATCATCCTACTGGCATGAAATACTTTTTATGCATAAATCTGATGTAAAGAAGGTTGCATGGAGGTGCACGAGTATGGAACTCTAGTACTTGTCCATTGAATCTATGACCTGAGCTGTTAAACACTCCTCTCATTGTGTGAGAAGTATAGTAGTTCCAACTTCCAACAGAATCCTGTGATACTTTGGAATTCATCTAATTGACACTGTAGTAATCCTGTGACCTGATTATCGTTGTAGGTTCACAAGCGGAAAGATAATGGAGAAGTTGATGTCCTCACGAAAGGTGCTAGTCTTTTGTTGTTGTTGTTGTTGTTTTATTTCTTTTATTTCCGTGCTCCGTATCTTCGGAGTGGAAAGAATCAGATATTAAGTAGTTGCAAACATTTTATTCCATGTCCATCTTATAATCTAGAATCTGTTGAGGAAATCAATGGCATTATCCTCTATTCCACGGTGACAATGGTGAAATTGTTTGCATGTTTCATGTGAGAATTCATTGGACAAGACATGGTTATGTGTAGTTTCAAAGATTATACTTCGTGTCCACTTTATAAGCTAGATTCTGTTGAGGAAATCAATGGCATTATCCTGTATTTTACGTGGACAAGACCTGATTATGTTGTTGTGATTCGTCTTCGTATTTGGTTTGTGTTTAATGCTGCTACCCCAAGTTATTATCTGAAGAGATATAGTATTGCACTTTACGGAGGCTATCCGTAAGGACTAGGCACGTTAATTACCCTACATATGCGATTGACAAGGTGCTACATTTATCAGGAAATTAGTATCTGTGTTTGTGCTGCTATTAAACCCAAGTTTTTTCTCAAGGGAGATAAGATTACACTTTATTGAGGCTACCCCAAGGGCTTAGGCTCATTGATTAATGATTACATAACTTATGGGGACAAGGGACTGGGGAAATTAGTAATTGCAAATTCCTAATCACCCTCATTAGCAAAAAAAAGAATGCACATTTTACAGTGTTCATCTACTGATACCCGTGTTACTTAACCAATTATGTATTTTGTATTTTTCTCAGGGGACAACAATCTTGACAACGATATAAGTTTGTATGCCCCCGGTCAGCACTGGCTTCGGCAGGAGCACATCATGGGCAGGGTTGTAGGGTAAAGCCACTAGTTTTAACCTTCTCTCTTAGTTGCAAGTACACGGTGGGGTGGTTAGGCTTGTAACTACAGTTGTGTTTTCGAATCTTGCTGGGAGATAGCCACTCCCATGTTTTGTACTCTTCAATGCTTGGTTATCCCTATTCCCTTGGCGTATTTGGTCTGCAGATTACATTCAAGCTTTTGTATTTCCCTTCTTTCTATCTATGAGAAAAAATCACTACAGCTTTCTGTTGCTGTCGCAGGTTCTTACCTTATCTTGGCTGGGCAACAATTATCATGAAGGAGAAGCCTGTTGCAAAGGTTCGTGTTTCCCACAATAGTCTCTATATCTGTGGCGCCTAACTGAGATCCAGTTTTATCTGGCATTTTGACCCCGTGAAATAATGGGGTTTCATTTTTTACTGTTTATTTGCAAGAAATGGAGCAGAAATCTTTTCATCCATCAACATTCTTTGCTGATGTATCATTACGCATTACATCCTTTAAAATGCATGTTATTGGTTTGCAATTCTTTTGGCTCTAAATATCAAGTATTTAGAATTGTAGTTTCTTCTTTATTTTTGGTCCTGCCATGAAGGATAAATAAAAACAAAACTGTACTATTAAAATACGAGACTTCTTAGTAGATGCTGTAAGCTGATATTGTAGCTGTTAAAATTCCTAGGAAGTGTGGCAGATACGAATGTTGTCACTACAAGAAAAAAGGGAATACCCGGCAGTTTGTTTCCAGCGTTTTTACAAAACCCCACTAAAGTTACTGTAGCGGAGCATAACTCTACCCTGAAATTACACTATCTCCTTTTAGATATGACACTATCCCCCTTTATCTAAAGCCGACCCAACTTCGGCGTAGAACAAAAAAAAGAACCAGCGCTCCTCTCGATCTAGGGTTCCTCCGCTTCGTCCGTTCGCCTCCTCTCCATCTGCGGCTCCCTCCTCTTGGTACACACACTCTCTCTCTCTCTCTCTCTCTCTCTCTGTATCTTCTCTTCGGTATTCATGCGGGGGATTGGGAGTTGGGGTCGCAGGGTCGTAGGCTTCAACTACGATTGGGTTCAGAGGGAAGGGATCGGGTTAGGGGTGGGGAAATCAATAGCACTCGATCTCGTTGAACCACGCTTCTCGCGTGATGAACCCTAGCTCCCACATAAAGAATCGAACCTCATAACTTTTGAAAATTTCTCCTTCTCTGTTCATTAAGTCTCTTTTATTTGAAATTCTTAGTTAAACAGTCTCTCTTTCCGTATGGGTATGTATGTGTGTATATGTACACTTGTATGTGTGCTTAGTTGTGAAATGGATTGCTTCAACCGACTTGATTTGGTCTCACGCTCAGTCAAAGAAAAAGGTTTTGTATCTAGGTCGACTGATTTTGTTAGGGAAGTTGACATATTGGTTCCTGCAGGTGTACTTGGCAAATTTGCGCCTTAAGGAAGTTGGTACAGATGTACTAATCACTGCGTATGAGCCCATCTTAATAAAGTAAGTATCAAGAACAAGTAATTTTGCTTTTTACTCCAATTAATCTTCATTTTGATTCAGTAAAAGGGTTATTTCTCATTATGTAGATGTAAGACAGTCTGTTATGGAAACAAAATGCACAACAATATCTCCCCTTCTACTGCCTGGATTTTTTTCTTCTCTTTTTGTCTGGGGTTCAATAGTTTTATCTTCATTATGTACATGCTTTCAAGTGAGAAAATATTCATGCAAGTCGGCTTATAGTTTGCTTTGTGTTATATGTTCTGAGAGTTACAGTGGTCATATTGAGCTATATTTGTTTTTGACACTTTTTTCAATCTTCAAGCAACTAAAGGAGTAAGCACTTTAGGACTTGTAGAGAGATGGTGTCCCACAATATTTTAGGGTCACGTAGAGACCCCCTGGGTATGTTATGAACACAAGAAAAATCAGGGGTTAGTTCCAAGGTCTAGAATTCAGGGCCACTCCTTTTCCTTTGTCTGTACTAGACTCAACCTCACTGGCTTACAATTTTGTTTCAAAATTATTTATAGATACCTGTATCATTGTTGCTATTGCTGAGCATGTTTGTTTAACTTTCGTTGCGAAATTTTGCTTAAACATGAAATTAGTAGGTTCGATTCCTCTACCTCATCCACCCAAGCATAGTGGCTCAGAAAACCTGGAAAACATGGTGCAAACATACTTTACGACTTTCGATAGGAACACTGTTTATAAAGATTAAAGATTAAAGAATAGGTGGTTGTTTTAGAGGATTTATGAATAATTCCTCCTCCTCAATCTGCTGTATCGAACATATCTAATCTGACGTAAACATAGGAGAAGTGGCATGTTACAATATGACGTGTTTCAACCCTTTTGACCTTTTTTGGTAATGTGAGTGCAGCCCTTTGAGTGAAAGTGCTAGCTCGGTTGGTGCTGGTCTGGCTGCCCCTGCTGCAGAGTCCGGACGTATGCCGATGGCGGAGGTTTTCAAACTTGCAGTCTCCAGCTTCAAGGTGAACGACTGGGGCCTTTTTGGGAATGCCACAGGTTGAGAAATTATAAATGGCTGGTTATGAACACAAGCAATTGGTATTTTTTTGAATCCTTTTGTTTTGTTTCTCTTTTGCAGTTTATCTTATGTGGGTTTTGCAAGTTCTTATTATGAACCCATTTTTAGGTAGAAGGGTAATCTTTTTTTTCTGTTGACATAAAATCTAAGTGTTTGGGCCCAAGTTTGACTTGATTTGCTTGTCAGAGTTCTTTATTGGTAGTTTTCTTTCTGTGATCTTCTTGATCTTTGTTAGCAAGTGCTTAGCTACATACTGAGACTTCTGCATTTAGTTGATGATGTGAGTTTTGCCTCATGGATCAGGAGGGAGGGACAACAATATCCACAATAGATACAATTTCTTCATGAATCTCCAACCATCGATCACACTCTTTTTAAATTAATGTGAGGAACAACAATTGAATATATCTTGGAGACTACTTGTTTGATGTTCCTGTGATCAATCCAAGTTTTTATGGACTAGTTTGGGACTCATACATTAGCTTTAAGTGTGCCTGTAAGGCACTGATATGGACAAAATTGGTCCATAAAAACTAGATGAGAGAATCTCATCCCTACTTTGGACCTACCTTTGCAAGGTAAACCTCGAATATGTGTTGGATAAATTCATACTAGTGATTTCGATACACAAAACCTTGAATATAAAGCACAAACAGGCACAAGAGATATATGTGTTGGATAAATTCATACTAGTGATTTCAATACACAAAACCTTGAATATAAAGCCAAAACAGGCACAAGAGATATACCAGGCAATTAATAGTTTTATGTGTGGACTTTTGATATATCCTGTATGTTTTGTACATTGATTTTGGCACCCTTGAATTTGGTCAACAGTTCAGGAAATACTATACAGAATCATAAAATGAACTCTATGACTCCACCTGTGTGTGCTAACTGTTTCTTGGAGGCAAGTCTTAATCTTTGTTCTCCGGGGAAAGAGATTAGTCTTTGTTACCAATAACTCCACAAAGTGCAGGAAACAATATGGGAAAAAGTTTGAAACACTTGGTCTTAATGTCAACGAGGTTAGTTCATGGCCCTTGCCTTCTAAATTCTCAGATAGTATATGTCACATCCTTCATAATCAAAAGATAACCCCATGTATCAGGAAGGAATTTTTGCGTCGTCCTTTGCCGCTGCAGCATATTTGAACTCCATTAATTTCCCAAAAGATAAGAAGGTATGCGCAACAAGAACTTATAACTCCTAAGTTAGTGATGAATTGAAAGTTGAAAGCTAATCTGAAAGTAAGACTAAAAACTTTGTCCGCAGGACATGCTTTTCCACCATCCACTACCGGCATACATTCAATAGCTGTTGTATTGTGTGATCACCCGAACTGATTTATTTTCAAGTGAAGGCACATGTTTTTACTTTAGGCTTCCTTGCCCTCGAAGAATTCAAAAGAATTAATTAAGGCGTATATGGGGGTAGCAATGCTTTCCTTTTCCCTTTTTTTTTTTTTTTGTTTCCTTTTACTTTTATGCGGTCTTATGCATTGGGTTTGTATTTCTAGTGGTAATCAGGGAAATGTGGGAAGCTCCTGATAACAAGATTGTTGATTGGGCCAAGTGGTAGATATTTTGGGCCAAGGAGCGTGTTGTGGCTAAAGTAACGCCGATAGCAATTATAAGCAGCCAATCGGTAAATATCTAATTGAGTAAGTTTTAATGAAGTCTATTACAAGTTACCTGTTTAATTGATTGGGTCAATCGGTTAATGTCTAAGTGACACTACCTAATTGAGACATCTGTTTGATTGACAAAATGCCCAAACCATTCTATTTTGTGGTTACTTTTTGGCTTAGGATACTTATCACCTCTATGCCATGTGGTTACTTTTCGGAGTTGCGAATGTTCTAGGTTTCATACTATGCCCCTTCATTTTTGCTTCATTGATATCAAAATGCCGATGGTCTTTGGTTTGAAAGTTTTGTTTCTATAAGTTCACTTGGAAATTCTGGGCTATACTTGAAAAGTATTAAGTTAGAATAAAAGCTTATAGTTTTCTTCCTTCGCTTGTATCTTATCTCTCTTGGCTTGTATGTTTTATCTGGCTTATTAAGCTATGCGTTATTCCTTTCTATTGCATTCAGATTGTATATATTATGATGGTGCTTTTTCTTTAAACAAAAACTTGCTAGATGCTTGGAAAGGGATGGTTTCACCTTTCAATACCGTTTATGAGGCAGTTGGTGCAGATTCTAGGTTCCAAGCGTGAGAGCGGTGCCCACATTCGTTAGCTGAAAGAACCCGTCAATTGAAGAAGATTTTGGAAGCTCTATCTGTTATTCATTTTTCAAGTGTTACTAGTAAGGACTGTAAGGTACAGTAATAAGACATTACATTTGGTTTGATAGACAGACAATCTATAGTTCCATGGTTGAAGAAGATTTTGGAAGCTCTATCTGTTATCTGTTATTAATGAATTTGAATATTTTCGGAACAATTTGTACGGTCTAAAGTATTTTTAAGTTGTGGTATGAGAAGAGTACAACTTTAAACAAAAATCTATTGAGAAATTAACTGAAATGAGGAATGGCTTTTTTTTTTAAACAAACAATAGTTTTCCCGGGGTTTATAAAAACGCCAGGAAAGGTTAATTTTTTTTACAAACAAAAGTTTTCCCGGCGTTTTCAAAAACGCCGGCAAAGGGTTCGCCGGACCGGAAAAGTTGCCGATCAAGGATTTATTCCCGGGGTTTTATAAAATGCCGGAAATAGTTGCCAAAACGCCGGGAAACATAACCGGCGTTTTGCAAACACCGGGAAGTATTCCCGAGCCCGGCAGTCGCAGCATTCAGTGCAAATGCCGGGAAGACTTTTCCCGGCGTTTATTTCACTATTGCCAGCGTTTATAAAACGCCGGAAAAAGTCTGATTTCTTGTAGTGTGTAGTTCGAATTTGAATTCCTTCTTTTCTTTTTTGCAGTATGTTGTTCTCAGTGCTGCAGCATTGTTTGTTATGATAACAAAGGAAGGATGAAGTTCAAGCAGCAAATTCAAATACCTGAAAATCCAATTTCGTTGAAGGCAGCCCCTTCCGATTTGGTTGTGACCTCTCATCACTATTGTGTACATTCGCTGCCTAATCTTTTCATACCCAAAATTTACTCAAAAAGGAAAAAATGTTAGGTAACATTCACGGCAAGTTCTGATGTTGTCCGATGTTAGCACTCCTTTTTCAGAGGGATATCTTCATTCTTTCTTTGGTGATTAGAATCGAAAAGAAAATTAGTTGAATCAGATGTTTTAGCAAATTCTGCAAGGATTCGATTGCAAACAGTAACATGGGCTTTCAAAATTCTTCAATCTTCATCGGCGTCAACTTTCAAGAGCATATTGTTGTTGCAGATCATCTTCTCTCTCATCGTCCGAACACCATTAGTAAGAGACTAGTTGAACCATTAAGGTATTTGTAGTTAAAATAAGGGGAGAAAAATACTACTTGTCAAGGAAATTACCCTAGCTGATTTCCAAGAATTTGTTGAACTGATAGCTCTACAAAATACATATTGTCGAAAACATCATTTTTTGTATTTTTGTTTGATAAAATAGCATGAAAGTTAATATTAGTTCCTGTTATTTATCTTAGATACTGCAAATTGGAGTCAACAATGAATTTGTTCATGTTTACTTTGAATAATTTGCGTTCTAACTTGATTTGTGTATCAGTTTAGGTGGGTCTCAAAATGAGTTTTAATTGAGTCAATACGAACTACGTTCAAGTTCCTTGGTGTGTTTTTTTGGACAAATAAGCTTGTCAAGCAGAATGCTCACTAAACTGTTCAAATTTGATTGAGATACTTAAACGAGTTTTAAAAGTGTGTTGAAACCCCAAAAATTACTTTTAAAACTAGTACTCAATTTTTAACGAGTTGAACACGAATTGAGTTTTGAGTAAGTTAAAAGTTTAAGAGGACCTCTTTTGGTTTATTTTGTTCAAGTTGAAGGCTGGTTTCATTATTCAACTGTATTCTACTAAGCAAGTATGAGGGTGAAAATAGCTGAGTCACTTGGATTGCAAGTACAGTGAGGTTGTTTCTTTTGTTGCCATATTTAAAAGGCTCATGGAGTTCTAATCCCACATGACAATGGAATTTGGGCATCCTTCCGATATGTTTACTCATCTCAACTTGCCATAACAAACACGACCCAATGGTTGATCGAGTAGAGGAATGACACGATTATTCCCAAGGCGACTGAAGATTAATAGTAGTACAATTGTTTTTCTTTTATAACTGAATATCCAGACCGACTTACGTGCACCTTAACTAATTCAAGTTCGATCAACCCTTGGGTCGTGTTTGTTATGGCAAGTTGAGATGAGTAGACATATCGGAAGGATGCCCAAATTCCATTGTCATGTGGGATTAGAACTCCATGAGCCTTTTAATATGGCAACAAAAGAAACAACCTCACTGTACTTGCAATCCAAGTGACTCAGCTATTTTCACTCTCATACTTGCTTAGCAAAATACAGTTGAATAATGAAACCAACTCTAAACTTGAACAAAATAAACCAAAAGAGGTCCTCTTAAACTTTTAACCTACTCAAAACTCAATTCGTGTTCAACTCGTTAAAAATTGAGTACTAGTTTTAAAAGTAATTTTTGGGGTTTCAACACACTTTTAAAACTCATTAAAGTATCTCAATCAAATTTGAACAGTTTAATAAGCATTCTGCTTGACAAGCTTATTTGTCCCAAAAAAAAAACACCAAGGAACTTGAACATAGTTCATATTGACTCAATTAAAACTCGTTTTGAGACCACCTAAACTGATACACAAATCAAGTTAGAACGCAAATTATTCAAAGTAAACATGAACAAATTCATTGTTGACTTATATAAGATAAATAACAGGAAATAATATTAATTTTCATGCTATTTTATCAAACAAAAATACAGAAAATGATGTTTTCGACAATATGTATTTTGTAGAGCTATCAATTCAACAAATTCTTGGAAATCAGCTAGGGTAATTTCCTTGACAAGTACTCCGTATTTTTTCCACCTTATTTTAACTACAAATACCTTAATGGTTCAACTAGTCTCTTACTGACGCAACGGAATTCATGAAAGACTAGTTAGCGTACTAGTCTAAACAAGATAAACAACTCGTCGCAACGAGCAAACCTTACGCACAAGGAAGAAAGAGAGAAACTCTGCAATATTATTGATAAAAGCTGCATAAACTCTAGGTTACAAACCCTTGTATTGGCCGAAACCCTAGAAACCCTAAAAATACACTTGGAAAATAAAAAAGTCTTAGAATTTGGTGCTTTTCCTAAAACTGAGAACGGGAAAGAAAAACAAAACTTTCCCAAAAAGAATCAACTTAAAAGGAATTACAGTTAAGAGTTATTAACGAAATAAATCTTTCCTAAAACAGCAAAATAACGCAATTGAAGACCTAAACGAAAGAATTAGGCCAAAAACCACCCGGACTCACGAATTTAGGGTCGTGAGCCTTGACCGGAGCGCGAAAATAAGTCAGCCCACCAAGTTTGGGCCTATTCCGAGCTCATCCGAATTTTGCCAATTTAGGTAATCTAAAATTAAACACCGTTTGGGCTTCCTAGGCTTGGCTCGATCCAATTGATCATGGAATTGGGCCTCCACGTATTCTACATCACTTACTAATGGTGTTCGGACGATGAGAGAGAAGATGATCTGCAACAACAATAAGCTCTTGAAAGTCGACGCCGATGAAGATTGAAGAATTTTGAAAGCCCATGTTACTGTTTGCAATCGAATCCTTATAGAATTTGCTAAAACATTTGATTCAACTAATTTTCTTTTCGATTCTAATCACCAAAGAAAGAATGAAGATATCCCTCTGAACAAGGAGTACTACCAGCCTACAAATAAAAAATCGAAAGCAAACAGGTTATCATTCTCATTGGACAGCAAAAAGTTTGTTTCGCAGCAACATTGAATGATTAAAACATCAGCAAGGGAAAAGTACATCGGATTCAACAGTCACAAGAGGAAAAAATTCCAAATGTGCTGCAAACAAAACGAAAGGATAGAAAAATATGAATGGGAAGAAAAAGGAAGAAATCTTACTTCGACATTAAACACAACAATTTCCCCAGCACGTATAGGATCTTTACCCATGTGCAAGAGCAAAATGTCCCCCTGGAATGAAAAGTGGTTCTCATTTATCCAAAGAATACAGGTCATAAAGCAAACAGAAGTAACTGTAGTAACTTACCAAAAAAAAGGAAGAAGAACTGTATTACTCCGTATGTGAAGATAGATTCGAAGTAGACAAACAAAAGAAGAAGAAAGTCTACGTTATACTTCCTTGCACTTTTGAGACTGCTAAACAACAAGAGCATTGAACACTCAAATACCCGTCTTCACTCGAGATTTGTTTGCATGGTTTTTTTAAGAATTCAGTTAATTAGCATTATAAAGCTTTATTACTTCTTAAAAGTCTGTATGCCTATGTTGGCATGCAACACAATTATGGCAGTATGGAGAAAGATGAGACAGACTCGGTTTTCCTTAAAAGTTGCTCTAAGATCTTTAGATTACCCACTAACCCAGTCAGTAATACGTCATCCCCCAAAGCTTAAGATAAAAACTATAGTCCTTTGAGATCATACTGAAACTTGATCTCATCATTTGCTCAATGGGCCCTCCTCCAATCAGATATGGCATTTCAGGAAACCATTTTATTATAAACACAGGAAATTAATTGATAAGCCCATCTTTTCCACGATTCTATTTTAATGGATTACTCCCTCCGTCCCATAATATTTGTCCGGTCCGCAAAACGGAGGCGTAAAAATAATACTATTTTTGTAAGAAAAGTTGGAAAAAAATTCAACAATTTATTAGATCTCGATGAGTTCTTTTAACTTATGAAAAAAATTTGAATTTTTTCTTGAAAGAAATGCATTATTTTGTAGTCCTCGTTTCGCGGACCGGACATATATTATGGGACGGAGGGAGTACAAAGGACCCATGTCCAAAATCAGACAATCTAAATTCCAAAGTTTCTGAATAGCTTGGTTGATTAAACTGTTTGTGCATAGCTTTCCAAAGGGAAGCCTGCGTATTTCTTATTAGTCACGGGAGAGATTATTCAGTACCCCTGGAGCAAGGACACAAGGTGCCCCAACCTCTCTTTTCATCACACATTTGTGTGGGCTCCACACACTTTGTGGGGGTCCACACAAATGTGTGGTGGAGAGAAGGGTTGGGGCACCACATGTCCTTGGCCCTGGGGCAATGAATAGTTTTTGCAGTCACGGACCATTATAAATGGGAGGTTGTCCTAGCCTTTTTTAGAGACCACTTCCAAGCAAGATATTGGCGCAATAACCTTATCAATTCTCAACAACACTATAGAGTATAGAGGAATTACCAACTGCAGGAGCTTTTTGATTATCTTGTTTCAAACTTCCAAGTGTCAGTAGAGTACAAAATATGAAAAATAGCTTCAAGACACAAAAATGTAGTAGCGCAAGTTCAAACTTGAATGAATTGCTGCTACTAAATGCTCAAAACAATAATTTCTCCTCAACCAATTTAAGATAGTTTACACGGATTCCTAAATGCAACACAAGCTCAACTATGAAGTGGGTACTTCAAAAAGCCTGTCGTACCTGTACCAGGTACTTATTGGGTACCGGTACTTGACATGGATACTTCTACATGCATATCGGGTACAAGAAATACGTACCCATATATTCATTGGTGGGTTCCACACCTCACTGGAGGCATGAGCAAGCATGTCAACAGGGCAGTAAAGAGTAATTTCCAATTGCAAGAGCTTGTTCACCTTGTTTCTTCCAAACTTCAAGTACCGCATGCCAGAAATTCCAGGTACTACAAGTTAGGAGTATGAGATATGCCACCAAAACAAAAGCATCAGATCTCTTCGTCAACCAGGTTGAGATACATACGCTTCTTTACCACCAACTGGTTGTACCTTCTCTAGGCATTGTAACCAAAACTTACTAAGGATTCAACATCAAAGTTACTAAAATGAAGGATTGGGACTCAAGTCTCAAAACAACGCCGTATGCTTTCCTACTTCGCTGAAAACCACACCACAAACTTAAGCTCCTACCAGGCTTCTACACTGGGTGAACTGAGCAACATATCAACCGCAACTGCTGTTTATTCAGTGAGACAATAGAAATATATTTCCGCTGTCCCTTTTTAATCTTGTGAGTAAACAGTCTCATTCTCAGAAATATAGCATGCCAGCTCATTAACCTTCAACATATTGAATGACAGACTGGAACATGATTGAAATAGCCAATATGAGCCACCATTATGTCTGAAGTCATCTGTAACAAACAAACTCGGAGCACAGAGGATGAGACAGCCACCATCTCATAATAAACTCTTTGCCATTACTCATCACTGTCGTCCGAGCTTTCTCCTTCTCTTCTTAGTCTTGCACTGCCCCTCTCACCTCTCATAATATCAGACAGCTCTTGTATGGAACAAGAGGTACTTCTTTCCATCTTATCCGCAAGTATGTGTGTCTGCTCTGAAAACCCTAACCCTATCAGTCGGTTCCTCAACATTTCACAGGTAGAAGAATATGGTAGAATTCCTTCATCAACCATTATTTCAAAGTATCTACACGCATCCTCTAGTTTTTCTTTCTTCTTACAAAGACCGTGGACCATCACAGCATATGTGGAGGCTGAAGGATAAAATCCCCTCTCTTCCATGCTCTCCCAAACCTTTGTGACTCTGTCAAACCTACCTATCCTAATTAGCATTTTGGATCACCATATTATATGTATGCTGGTCGGGCAAACACGAATCTTGGTCCATTCTTGAAATCAACCTAAGAGCCTTGTTGACTTCATTATGATCGCAGTGGCAAGCTAGGATGGTATTGTAACTCCATACATCTGGTCTTTCACCTCTCTCTATCATCTCATCTAGTAGCAGGTAAGCCTCTTCCACCCTATCATTCTTACAGAGTCTTTTGATAATAGCATTGTAAGTGTACACATTTGGCACAAGCTCATATCTTTTCATTCTGTCCAGAACCCGAAAGGCTGAATGAATGTCATTTGCATCACAAGCAGCATGAATGAAAATCGAGTAGGTAAACGCATCCAGTTCAAGTCCTTAGACCCCATCTCGCCGAACAGCTTATAAACTTCCTCCACACTTCCTCCTTTGCACAAAGACTGTAACATGCTATTATAAGCAAGCAAATCCACATAGCACCCCCTCTCAAGCATTTCATCAAACACTTTACGTGCCTCACCTGATTCACCAATATCACCCCACCATCGCATCAAAATACTGTAACTTTTCGCACTAGGCTCAACCTCAGACTTAACTCTATCAAAGAAACCCTGGGCATGCCTAACATGCTTCCTTTTACAAAGCTCATACAACAACTTATCAACATCATCATTGCCAAACCCAACACCAAAATCCGCCATTTTACCAAAAGCCCGAATCGCATCAGCAGGTAAATTAGCTCTACTGTACGTTCTGAAAACAACCCAGAAAATTTCCGGCCCGATTTCGCAACACTAAGGGCGTGTTTGATAACAAGTTTTGTTTGGAGGGGATTGGTAATGAGGTGGGATTAGGATAGGGATTGGTAAGGAGAAGGGATTGGTAAAGAGATGGGATTGGTAATGAGTATGTTTGTTTTGCACCGGATTAAACGATAGGAGTATTATCTAACATGTTTGTTTTACATGGAATAGGATTGGATTAAAACGTCTATTTTCATTTTTACCCTTATGCAAAATAGTAAAAAAAATTGTAGTTGCCATCCAACAAAAGAATACAGGGGGAATTTTTTATTTTTTTTTCCGGAACCTGCAGGCCAACGCCTGGAATAGCAGGTCCAGTAATAGGAGCAACACAACACAACTACTGGACGCGGATCAAAAAAAAAACACATACTGGACGCGGATCAAAAAAAAAACACAACTACTGGACTGGAATAGCAATCTAAGCAGACGAGGGTAATTGTGTCAATCTATTTAAAAAGGAGGGCATAAAAGTCTTCCAACACCAATCCCAGGGGGATAGGATTGGTAATAACACCCTCCCTTGGGTTGGGTAATCCTGCCAATTTGTGGGATTCACAATCCCATGGGACTCATAATCCCTCCCCCCAAAATCAAACCAAACAAACAACTTCAAACCCAAATCACTTTATTAGTCCAATCCCAAGGCCTTAAGTGGCTATCAAACACGCCCTAAGTGTCTTTCCACTCTGCAAGGAAATCCCATATCAACGGGTACTGTTTGCTACTTCCTAAGATGCCCTAAGTGTCTTTCCACTCTGCAAGGAAATCCCATATCAACGGGAACTGTTTGCTACTTCCTAAGATGCTAACGAGAATGTGATGGGTTTCTTTTGTGGGTATGAAACCCGGGTGGCAGCGGGCCCAGAGGAAGAACCTGTGGGCTGAGAATCCGAGGTTTTTACAACGTTTGAGGACTTGTTCGACCAAATTGGTGGAGATGTTGGGGGAGAATGGGATGAGAACGGATTTGAGGTCGTGGTGGGGGTTTCGGTAGTCGCTTAGCGTTCGGGAGAGGTCGTTGACGAGTTGTGGAGGTGGGTCTGGGTTAGGGTTGGTGTTTAGTGGTTGAGAAGAGAGGGGTTGGGAGGAGAAGGGTTTAGGATTGTGGTGGTGGGTTGGGTAGAGATGAGAGAGAAAATGGGGTTTGGGATTGTGGGGATGAGAGAGATGGAAGCGGAGGTATTGGAGGAGATGGTGAGTGGTGGAGGAGGAAGAGGAGAGTGATGCGATCACCATTGATGATTCAGGAAGCTTAGCGTTCGCGAGAGGTCGTTCGATTTGGATACACTAAAAATCAGCCGGAAAATCAAAACCCTGATGGAGTAATCTGAAAACTTTTGAATCAAACATACACAATATTTGAAAATCCAGCATCAAAACCCAGTTGGAGTAATCTGAAAACCTTTCGAATCCGGCCACATTCCTCGCCGTCGCTGCCGGAAACCCAAAAATCGTTACACCGGACGAAGAAGGCAAGAGAGGGAGGGGTAACCTTTCTTACCATCGCCGGAGCCAAACGACGGCGACGACGCGGTAAAAAACACAGATCTGATGCTTGTGAAGACAAGGGGGAAGAGAGAGAGGGGAACTCACTGGGAGCGAGTCAGTCGTACGACAGGACCAGAGAGCTACAGTAGCGGCTGCTACGATTGACGGCCCGTTCCGACTTCTGGAGAGGGGGAGAGAGAGGGCGGCGAGGGGAAGCCCAAGCAAAGAATTACATCAAAAGAAAGGAGAAATTGTTAGGGTCCATGAAAACAAAACATGAAAGTGTCCGGGAAAGTATAATGGACCGGACCGTCCATTACACTTTCCCGGACTCTTTCATGCTTTGTTTTCATTGACTCTACTAAACCCCAAAGAAAGGGATCAACCCTAAAGCAACCAAAACCTTTGCTGCAAATCATTTGACATCATGCAAATGATATGCAGCAAAGCAAAACACCAAATACGCAGACCATTACTTGTACAGCCGACTTGTTTCTACTTGAGTAATTAATCCTTTGCTAAAACGGAAGCAAACAATGGAGGGTCTACAACACTCAGGCGCCGCAAATCAAAGACCGGCCGGCACAAACCAGATTGGTTTGACAACCAGTACTGTTTCTCTTTGACAAGATCACTGATTTCACGGATGCGATCCCAATATTCTATACATGGTCGTCCCCATATCAAGAAGTTTATAAATTTATGGCATCACAGTCACATGCTCAACAAATCGTAAGGTTCAGTACACGGAAAAAGACTACAGAGCTGAAGTGCAGAGCGACTCGAGTGCTGGATTTTATGACATATAAGGCATGTAGCTGCGCACGACCAAACCGAGAATCTAAATAGGCTACTCACACAACTTGAAATGGGATAGTGAAGAGGTTCCGTCAAGCCCTCTATTATAGTACTGCGTGAGGTATTCTTTAATGGTGGTCTCCCTGTACACCGGGGGATTTTCTTCCGATACTAGTTCTTCAAGTGGGCCGTACACTCTCATTGTAACCCCTCCGCGAAAATGGGTCCTGAAAAAGCTCGCCACCGAAATTCTCGGACCGACGTTTTTCGCTAGCACCCTGTGGTTGACGCTTTTGAATTTGTCGTTTGTGATGAGCTGCATGAAATGAGAGACAGAGAAACTGATGAATCTTCCCACTACGTTAAATAACAGAATCCTGAAGATACATACACCTATAATACAACAAAAATAACAGAACCTATCTGATCCAGTTCAATCATTGGAGGCATGAGCGGGGGAGTATTGGAGACAGACCTAACCTTTGGCAATATTTAAGTGTTTGCTCTCAGGATACTACTGGATCAGTGACCCCCTATACCTCCAAGAACCAATGAGCTAAAGGGACGTTTTGTTGCTAAACCATGTCCGAAATCAAAGCCGAAAGGCATAAGAGAGGACAGACCTAGAGATCAAAATCAATTAATCTACATAGTACCATGCTTCATTCGTAGTCCAGAGCATCGGAAAGCACAAAATACATACACCTATAATAGATGCATAAAAAATGTTCCAATTGCAAGAACTGTATGGGGGAGTGAGATAATCACTTGGGATACATGCAGACTGGCAGAGGCCCAGTAGGCTAAACTGTATTTTTGCCTATGTTTATAAAGAAAGTTGAAAGTTGCACCCCTACAAGCGTTGTACCAGCGAGCTTCCTATCTTTTTCCCGGCGAAATCTCCAGGTTTTGTACCGTTTTATTTTCTTACCCGTATTGGTAATGGAATTGATAACCTTTGCTAGCTGTTGATAAAGGAAAAAAAAATCCCAACTTATGCTTTATACATATAGGCACCTGAACTTAAATAAACTTCAATTGAACACCTGAACTTTCACTCCGTTATCAATTTACCCCCTGCCGTCTCGGATCGTTAACGGCACAGTTAAAAAAAAAAAAACTTACCACCAGTTTGCAATCCTATGAAGCAGAAACGTGATTATGAGAGCCTTAGAGACAAAATTTGATTATGTCTCTTTAGAATAATATGATCAGAATAATAAAATCTTCACATCCGTTCAAACGGATTAAAAATTGGAGCACTTAATTTTTTAACCATATTTTTTAATATATAAACGGTCCCAAAAAATTAAGTGCTCAAATTTTTTATGAATTTACTATGAATTTACTGGGTATAAACGGTCCCAAAAAATTAACTGGGTATGAATTTTTTATTTAACCAAAACGTTGCCATTTTGGTGTGTGGGTAGGGGCTGATGTGCCTTTGGGAGGTTTTTTCGGTAATAAGTGGAGAGATATAGATAGATTAATGTTGTATGTAGGGGGAATTTTTTTAAAAATTCTTTTCGAAAATTTGAGCACTTAATTTTTTGGGACCGTTTATATATTAAAAAATATGGTTAAAAAATTAAGTGCTCCAATTTTTAATCCGTTTGAATGGGTGTGAAGATTTTATTATTCTGATCATATTATTCTAAAGAGACATAATCAAATTTTGTCTCTAAGGCTCTCATAATCACGTTTCTGCTTCATAGGATTGCAAACTGGTGGTAAGTTTTTTTAACGGATTGAGACGGCAGGGGGTAAATTGATAACGGAGTGAAAGTTCAGGTGTTCAATTGAAGTTTATTTAAGTTCAGGTGCCTATTTGACATTGAATTCAAAGTTCAGGGGTTTTTTTGAATTTTTCCCAAAAAAAAATCCCAACTTATGCTTTATACATATGCATATATGTTTTCCGATTGTATGTATACAGTTTTCAATACAGAAGTTTCGCCCCTAACTTAGTTGTCTGGTTCAGCCACTGGACTCAAAAGGCTTCTATGGTAGAAGTTGTCCAGCTTCAACCAGATTCATTGGCAATGTCAATGCTTCAAAATATCGAGTTATTACAGTAGAAAACCTTGGAATGGTTCGGCATTAGAGGCACCAGGGAATATTGAACCACTTGAACATGAGGCATAAACACTAGAAAGATGCCAATGTAATCTGCCCATTGAAATTTCCCAAGTTGGCATACAGACTTCAGTTCAAATTTTTTTATTTTTCTGATACATACTCTCTTATGAATCTTCTATGATACTTCAATTTTCCAATATCATGAAATCCCTCCCTAGCCCCACATAGGTTAGACGTGTGCATTTGAGTAGTTGAGTAGGAGTAGTATATAAGGTAATGCTCTTGGGAAGAACTTGAGGCCCCTAGTTCTGCATCGGCTGGATGTGTGAATCTTGTGTAGTATATAATGTAATTCCCACGAACTACTATTAACTTGTGTTATAGCCTTTGACAACATGGATAAGACCAACGGTTAGCAAATCAGTTGGTGCGATTCATTACAAACATCATGTTAAAGTAGGGAAAATGATACACAAATAGAAGAGAAATAAACCATCACAGCTTATATTAGATACCAAAATAAAAGACAAATAAATCATGACAATCATAAGGACTTGCCTGCAGTAGATCAGCAATGTTTACTACTAGAGCTCCAGGAAAAGGAGGCACATCAACCCATTGATTCTCATGGAGAATTTGGAGGCCACCGATTTTGTCTTGTAGAAGTATGGTAAAGAAACCGCTGTCCGCATGGTTGCTGGTGCCCAAAGTCAAGTCTGGTTCAGGGCACGCCGGGTAGTAATGGCCAATCACAAAAAGCCCCTCAGCGCAATCCATGTCTTTTAGGCGATTTGGGTTAAGGCCCAAGGCTTCTGAGAGTAATTCAAAGAGCGCGAGTCCTAATCTCATCACGTGCTTCGAATACTCTATCAGTATGTCTCTGCAATTACGAAACTTTTAATCATCATATATAAATACACATTTGGTGCTTCAAAGAGATGAACATTTGGGCTTCTCTGAAATGCATTAGCAGCAACGGGTTTTGTTATTACAAGAGGGAAAGTATAAAGATACAAATCATAACTGTCTTCTCTTATAGATGTCCAAGTTTGTTTTGGTCAAGTACAGTTTCTTTGCTGGTTTACATAATATCCATCACTTAAGTTTCAATTCGTCGCTTTTATGAAAAAAGGAAATCATATTTCGTCAAAGATGCGCAAAAGTAGTCTCTCTCTATCTTAAGCATAAATAATCCCCAGGACCTCAGCACTGTCGGTTTTCAACTGGGCATGACCCTTTGTCATTTCGCAACTGAATAATCAAACGCGCTCAAAAAATATCAAGATCCACAGCTCCGTGCTCAGAAAATCGTATCTTGACTGAATACATTTTCCAAATGCTTCCGGGTTATCTAGTCCTGGTATATAGAGAAGTTTTAAATCCGACTACCGGGACTCTTTCCATTTATGATTATCATAGCTTATGGTTTTCTCCATGTCCAAAGTTGCTAGCAATAGCATATCGCTAAATATAGAGCCAGGAAAATATAGTCAGCTATGTAATAGCTATACCAAGTTCCAGTTGCATCACAAGCCATAAATTCCCTTTTGGCATGTAGGAATAACTTGGAAGTGATGTGATTAGGTGTGTTTGGATCAAGAAATTATGCCGGGGTTAAGAAATCGATCAAGGGGAAAGTACCAAAAACAAAAACATAAAACAAGCTTCCCAATTCCATGAAATATTTGACTTGTGCATCATACCGGCATATAGCAGGCAGTTCTTGAGGATCAGGAGGCTGAGGAGCCATAACACAAGAAATGGTGTCCCTCCAGTTAGCAGCTGGCGCTTGGTACAGATCAAAGTTGCTATTGTATATAAACTTCCTCGTCACATCACGCGAATAAAATCCCTTCTTCACCTCAGTATCTTGCTCGTGAAACCTCCGAACCCCGTCGATCATATCATCCATGACAAACATGGGAATTCCATGGTTCACTACCTGAAAAAATCCCCACTTTTCACAGGCATCTCTAATTTTTTCAATGATCTCGGTGCGTTGAGCTGGGCCTCCATGGATGCCTTCAAAATCTATGACTGGAACACTAAACTTGGAGGCTACAGAGCCTGTCGTCGATATGTCATTAAGCTGACTTTTTTCATGGATGAATATGTGCGGGATTTTCGTCACCCCGGCATCTACGAGACCCTTTACGCCAGTTTCTGAATCATCGAAAGCCTTTAGTTCGCTTTTCCGATCATATCCAGGCTTGTTTTGTGCCTTATCTTCTTCCCCAATGCTTGTGACAACCATTTTCTTGTCCACAGGATGAAGATAGCGTACTACCAGTCAGATGTAGTAAACAAACTTGAAAACAGAGAACTAACTAGTCACAGGTCGTAACAAACTTGACTTGCTTTCAACCTTGGTGGTCCAACATTAGAAAAGTATTGGTATGTTTTTGTGGCGGGGAATATTAGCTGCATTCTTTGGCACTTTTAGCCAAGTATTTTGAGAAATAACCATTGTTTAGCGCAAAAATGACATTTTGCGCTAAAAAATGATTATTTCTCAAAATACTTGGGTAAAAGTAAAAAAAAATTTACTTTTCTGATTCCTCTCGTCGAGACAAATCAATAAACCACAAAAGTTTGGCCTAAAACTAACAAATGCGAAAAAAATTTAAATACAGTCAAAAATTTCAGATTTAAGTTAAGTTTAAGTCCAAAAGAACTCAGGCTTAGTCACATAAGCTGGCCCACTTGGTTACCAAAAATATACTCTCTCTTAAATGTTCTCTACGAATTTTTGTACATTTTTAAGGGAAATACTAGGGACACATCAATGTGTCACACATCTCTCACATGCATGTGTAGGAATTTCACAATATATGCTAGGGACCCACATGTATGTGAGTGGGATGTAGTTGAGGTGCGACAAATTGATGTGCCCCTTGCATCTCCTCATTTTCAAACCTAAAAAAAATATAGTTTTACATATTATTTTCTTCAAACCTAAAAAAATTTAGGGTGAAAATGTAAGGAAATACTCAGGGGACATTTAAATTGGTACGGAGGGAGTATATGTATTTCGTACTGGTGGTCTATTTTCACAATAATTCAAGAAAGTCGCACCTTGAGAGGCTATTTTGTGCCCTCTATATTAGCCTCGTTTCGAGCTAAAAAATGTGATCCGAATCTTTCACTTAAGCAGAAGGAATTGACAGAAAACTTCAAAAAGAGAAAACGATGTTCAAAATGAATTCCGACTAAAGGCACTTACCCGGGAAAACGTAGGTTGGTAGTCCGGACGGCAATCGGAACAGAGATCGAGGGAGACCAAGAAGGAGGAGTCAAACCATGAACTTGAAAGCTCAGCGGGGCATTCGATATCAAAGCTTAACTTAACAAATGTCGCCGCGGTTTCGAGAGATGAGAGAGAGAGAGAGAATTCTTCAAATTGTCGCAACAGTCTAGTCGGCTCTGGAAACAAGGCAGAACGCAATGATCAACTAATGATCTCATCAGTCTTTTGGATTAGGTGAGTGACAGGGACTCGGCTCCCGTCCAGTTTGGTCCAGCTTCGGTCGTGTGGACCCAGAAAGGGCTCACAATAATCATTAGAATCGTTCACTTTTTAGAGTTCGCTGAGAACAATGATTACATCAAAATTCATGTTGATTGGATACCACAGTAATTGATATGATTTCGAAACGCATTAAGCTTCCGAAAAAAGGTGTTCAACACTAGACTCCAACTCATTTGACACAATTATCTGAATCTTAATGCATTTTCGAAATCATACAACCGGAATCTAATCAGCTTGATTCTTAATGTGGTCGATGTTCTCAGCAAGCTTTAAAAAGTGAACGATTTCGATCATTGTCATTGGCCTGAGAAGGGCCCACAAATGGCAGAAACTGGACTCCAAATTGGACGGCCCCACACTGAATGGGAGCTGAGTCCGACAGTAAGAAGTTTTCAAAAAAATTTATTGAAAACCGTGTTGAGAGATGGGTAATTTTAGAAAAGGTAATGATTTTTATGCTCCCCTATTTGATAGTAAATAAATTCTTTTTCTTGTCTTATAGTTAAAGAAAATAACACAAAAGCTTCAATAAAAGAAAAAATAAACTGGCAATATCAAAAAAAGAGAGTATAAAAGTCATTTAAACGCCAATAGAACACAGATGTGCGTAACTCTAAGGTGTGTGCCACACTGTGTGGGGTCAAATGTGAATAATTCTAAGGTGTGTGAGGTCTGAGGAAACTATGGAACATTTGGACTTTGTTCACTTGGGGGTTCGTGAACCACCCCCTCTTTCGGTTTTCAATATGTTTTATCTCCACTTATTACTCCTATCTGTCTATCTATCTCTCCGCTTATTTACCCAAAACCTTTAAAAAACGACCCCTTGCTATTTGAGTGCGACTTCTCCAGGCATGTGTGGAAGGGGCCTAGTTAGGGCTGCAAACGAAGAGAGCCACTCGCGAGCCGCTCGAGACATAAATAAACAAGCTCAAGCTCAAATTCTAAGCTCGTTTCGTTATCAAACCGAACACAAGGCAGTAGAGGCTCGGCTCGAGTTGGCTCGCAAGCCAAGATTTAGTAGACTTTTTACGTTAATTACTACGATTACCATTAACATTTTGATATTGTGATGCAGAATCCTTACAAAAACATATTACATATTATTATTCTAAAATTGAGATTTTTTTCTTGTAGAGTATAGGAAAATGAAAGATATATATATATATATATTCACAATCAAAATATTTTTGGTTGTATTAGGCCTATGCGAGGATATTTGTACATTTTTTGTTGGTCCATTAAGGCTCGTGAACAAGCTCAAGTCAAGCCAAGGCCCGCTCGGCTCGAGCTCGACTCATTAAGTTTTCACTGAGTTGAATTTGTTAAAAACTTAATAAACAAGCTTGAGCACGGTAAATCACGGCTCGGCTCGTTTGCAGCCCTAGGCCTAGTTTTGGTTTCGATTTGGGTCTCCGATTCCCATTGGGGATCGGTGGTGTTTCTGGCTTCAGCGGGCGGGTTTGTAATGATCTTATCCAGGAGTCAATTGTTACTCCTCCAAGGCGATATGGCTCCATAGGATAGGAATTCAGTCTTTTCCTTATGGGATTGTGCAATATAAGACTCTCCGGCTCAAATTCGGATTGGAAAATTTTGTAGTGCAAAGCCCTGCAAGGCATCCTGTAGGATGTACACGGGTCATTGATCTTGACAATGACAATGAATTGTTGAATATAATCCGAGTTTCAATAAATCCTACCCGTCTATTGTTTGGATGAAAATCCGAGCCATCCATTACCGAGATGGACGGCCGGATTGGACGCACTACAACAATAATTATTTCCTCAAATATCTCTAACAAAAACAAATCCTCAAATGCTCCAACTTGGTCGCCGCTAACTCCTTCCGGAACCTGCCACATAAATTACGCGGAAAGTATATAATACGACGAATAATAGCTCAAAGCAAAGGAATTAACTCAATCAACGACAAAGCGAGATTATCTCTATATAGCGGGATTAAATCCAGCTTCTCTGGTACACAACGGTGACTGAACCTCACCCTCTCAACCAGAAAGGTATATCTTGGAGGGCTGTTGGCCGAGTTCACTCGTTCATGTACCAATTCATCCATGGCATTAAGCCAAGATATCTTATGCAGCATTAAGCGGCAATATCTTTAGTCAATAAATAATGATAACGATTCTCGATTCCAATAAATTTCACAGAATTCAAAAATAGCATGAGATCAAATAAAGAGTACGAAATTGATATGAAGGAAATATTCCGGAGATTGGAATGCATATTGTATACTTCCGGTACCTCAAATCTCAAATTGTGATCTTTTAATTTGTGCGGATTCTGCAGACATAAGTAACATAGGGACTTCCCATCCCAAACAGATGCAAACACCTTAGTCTCCTTTGAATGTTATTCTTCTTCACTTCTCTCCATAAAAAAAAAAACTCCACATAAATTGAACTTTTAGTCTACTATTAGAACCTTACTTCTCTTCCTCAAATATGAAAGGCTTATCTACTTTTTTGGTCCCTACAAATATCTCTCGGTTTCAAATTCGTCCTTCTAAAATTTTTGGTTTCAATTTTACCCTTGTAGTTTCTAGCCGATTTCAATGTTACCCTGCCGTCCGAAACTTGGATGGAAAATGCCTAAGTGGCAAACGGGTTGATGATGTGGCAAAATTTTCCACAGCAGGGCACTAGGCCCCACCTCGGCACCTCCTTTCCCCCCAAAAATCGTTTCCAGCTTTCCCAAAAAAAAAAAAACCCTAAATCCTTAAATCCCAAATATTTATCGATGTACTTTTTATTTTAGGTAAATAAAAATTAGAAAACAGAATGATAGGTCCAAAGTACCAGAATATGTATCAAAAAAATCTTAGAAAATGATAGCAGTGCTCGTTGGCTTCATTGCGTCGCGCCTCTTTCGTTGTTTGTGTATTAGGGCAAAATACTACTTAGGCAAAGTTCCGCTAAGAGTTTTTTAGAATTTTTCTTGTTTTATTCTTTTTTAATTTTTTTGTGTTTCTTAGTTTTGCACCTAACTTTCTTGGTTTATTTATTCATCTCGTCAAGATGAATTGAAAAAGTAAAAAATTATGCCATTTACCCAAACATTTTTTGAAATATCCAAGATAAAATCCAAAAAGCCAATTTTTGCCTTCAGTAATTTTGGTTCATTCCTATATATCGTGATGAAAAATTTTGCCTTCGGATGTTGAAATCAAATGCTTGACTTGTTGACAAAAAAAAAACGAGTAGAATTTTGTTTTCGAATACTGAATTCACTCTTGCAACTTGTTTGGAAAATGATTCTGCTATTACTACAAATCAAGAAGAACTCCATGTAGCGACTTAGAAGAAAGCTTCCAATCAATTATTTATTTACAGTCATGATGATTGGATATCAACATCAACGCTCCATTTGTTTGGACGTAAAATGTTTTACCTATTTTCCGGTGTTTGGTTGTGTAAAAAATGAGGAAAACATTTTACATGTAAAACATTTTCCATCAATTGAATGAAAATGACTTACTCTTAAATCTTCCGTAAGCTAGTTATTTTCCAAAATGAACCCGTTGCCTTCTACTGCAATTCTCACTGCTCAGTTTCCTCGATCGTCAATCCTGACCTACGTTCAATTCCAATAATCTCATGTCTCTCCACCGTTTAAGCTCTCCATCTCTCTCTCTACACTATTTTGTTGATTTCTAAAAATATTTTCAAGTGCCAACCAAACACCGGAAAATAAAAATTTGAAGTTTATTTTCTGAAAAAATATTTTACATTGTAAAACATTTTACATCGAAACAAACGGAGCCCAAATACCAGTCTTTTTGGTTATCAATAAGCAAACACCAACTGAAACAGAAACAACTGCGAACAGAAACAGAACAATGCCATGCCAACAGAAAGAAAACTTCACAGCTTCCAATTAAGAAGAAACCTATACTCAGTCAATTCTCTGTATCCAAAGACTTGTTTCGATCCATCTGCATTTCTTTTATCTCCGATTTCACTTGAGCGATTTTGTCTTTGGCTTCCTCCACCATTGCATCAACTTCACTTGTCAATCAATCCCTTCACCATAAATATTTGGGGATTTTAGGATTTACAGTTTTTTTTTTTTTTAGGGGGGGGATGGGGTGGCCTAGTGTCCTGCTGCGGAAAATTTTACACATCACCAAGCCGTTTGCCACTTAGGCATTTTCCATCCAAGTTTTGGACGGAAGGGTAAATATTGAAATCGGCTAGAAACCATGAGGGTAAAATTGAAACAAAAAATTTTAGGAGGACGAAATTGAAACTGAGAGATATTTGTAGGGAGCAAAAAAGTATATAAGCCAATATGAAAATAAAACTCTCTAAAACTTTTCCTCTCCCCTCTCTTGAAACCACAGCTTCGGTTGCCACCGCCTGGGGGGAGGCGATCCTCCTTCCCTCCTTCCCTGGGCCTCTTCTGATCCATTTTTTTCCTGCTTACTCTTTTGTTTTGCAGGTTCTTCTTCTGTTTTCGTCACCGCTTTCACCTGCGATGGTGGCTGCTTCCTCCTGCCGGTTATTACATCGTTCCTCCCCGTTCTTCTCGTTTTCTTCCCGTTCGCCGCTCTCATCGCCGGTTTCCTTCTTGGGGGTTACTAGTTTCCTAACGGATGGCGGCGGTGGAAGGCGGGGCCGCGAGATCTCCCTCCGATCTCGGCTCTTGAACGTTTTCGGTTTCGCCTAACGGCTTGTGGAGATCTCGGTTTTCGCAGATGTTTCATCTTCTCCGGTCCCTTGCTCTTTCCAGTGAATCGCCCTTTGTGCTCTGTCTCGTTTGGTGGTTGGGCGCGAGCGTGCATCACCGTTTCGGCTTTGGTGGCTACTGGTGGTGGTGGGGGTGCGAGTTAGGGCCTTTGGTTGTCTTTGCTGGACTGGGTTTGGTTGCCAGTTGGTGGCTGCTATGTCTGTGGATGTTGTGTGGAGGCGGTGTTGATGGCAGTCGGAGTGGGGGTGCCATCGTCTGTTGCTCTGACGATCACGCTACTCTTCGCTCACAGATCTGGTTCGTTCCGCCATGGCCGTGGTATGTGTAGGTGGTTTGGCAGCAGATGGTGGTGGGCGGTGGTTAGGGCTTCTTTGGGCGGCTGAGCTTTCAGGGGTGTATTATGATACCAGTGCAAGGTATGGGACTTGTCCCACATCGGGAGTATGGGCTCCTGGTGGGGGTTAATAAGTCCTTAGGCACCATCCCCTCAATAGATAGCTTTTGGGGGTGAGTTCTACCGGGGACTTGTTACATTGGTATCAGAGCCAGGTTCCCCCTTGGACGAGGCCGCCACGGAGTAGTCGAAGGTGCCAGAAAGGCGACCTCCGTGGGCGTCGGCTCTGAAGGGGTGGGGTTTGTTATGATCCCAGTGCAAGGTATGGGACTTGTCCCACATCGGGAGTATGGGCTCCTGGTGGGGGGTTAATAAGTCCTTGGGCACCCTCCCCTCAATAGCTAGCTTTTGGGGATGAGTTCTACCCGGGGACTATTGCAGGGTGTTCTGCGGCGGAGAGTTTGGTTGTGGTCTATTGCAGTTTCAGCGTGGGTAGTGGCGGCGGTGGACGGAGGTGCTGGTGGTGGGTGGCTAGGGTTAGGGTTTGGTTTTGGGGCTTTAGGTGTTGGGCTAGGCCCATTCTGGTGTATTTAGGTTTGTGTTGGTTTCTTACCAACCTTGGACTGTTAGGTGTTTTGTTTCCTTCTGGTTTGGGCTCAGCCTGTTGGGCCTAAATCACTACCTCCATGTGGTTAGGAGAAGAGGGCCTTGGGTGGTCAGGCCGGTGTACCCAAGACCCTTTTAGTTTTGTATTTCGTGTTATGAGTTAATAAATTTTTTTTGCCGATCAAAAAATATATGAAAATAAAATAAAAGCCAGAAGTCCAAAATGACTCCAAAATAGTTGATGATTGACAATAGCTATTCTTGCATGAACTACACGTCCCACCCTCTCATGCACAAACTTGACACCCAACACCCACATGTCCTTTGCCTTCAAAAGTAAAAATAGGTGTCACCACCAAACCCATTGCATAATGCCACACACATGTATCCTTAAATTTTGTCCTCTCCTCCACCGAAAACTCCTCTATCAACATATTATATTTTAGGGGTGAGCAAAATATCTGTCAAACCACGAATCTAGTCCAAACGAATCCAAACCGAATGATTTGGTTTGGTTTTTTAGTAGGGTGATTTGGTTCCGGTTTAAAAAAAATTAGAAACCGCGTTAAATGGTTTGGTCTGTGGATTTACGTTAATGGTTTCGGTTCCAAACCAATCCAAACTGTGTATTTATACATCTCATTTAATTTAGATACACCAAGTATACTTGAGAGTTATATACAGTCAACTAATTTCCTAAATTAATAATCTATTTAATCCACCGTCCTATTCAGTATTCATTTACTATCAAAATTATTTAGCATAAACTTCTATATATCACATCTTATTCCTATAATTAAATTTTCCATTTTACGGGTCGTATTCTGCCTGCTCTTAATTCTATTTTGATTAAGGACTTTTCCTAGTTTTGCTTATTGAAATCCAGAGACGATATTAAAAAACAAAACTTAATCCTATAATTTTGATACACCAAAAGTACATGGTATATAAATATAATGCTTCATTCAGTGAATAGTGGTTTCACGGTTCAATTAATTCCTAAATTTTCCTATATTTATATAAGTGAAAACCAATTCTTAGTTATCTCAGCAATTTGTAGTACTTTAAATAGTTTAAGAAGATGATATTTCAGTTTTAAGTAAACCGTGGTTCAAAACCGAACCGTAATCCAATGGTTTGGATTGGTTTGGTCCTATGCATAAGTTAGAAGAGCTTATACATGAGTTCGAAGTAGCTAGGAGTAGTTTCATAGTAGTAATTGTAATCACTTCGTGATTCGTTCTGTTCGTTATTGGAAGTTTGGCTAGTTCATTTTTGAATTGATCAAAGTATCTTGCTTGTTCTTTGGGTTTATCAAGTTTCTAGTGGATCGTTGTGCCGTTTCTAATACTTCTAGATAGAGAAATCTTCTTCATTGAGGTCATTGAACCGACACCACAATCGCCTGATTAAGTTTGGCTTTTCATAAGCTTGAAATCTGAAAAGGATAATTACAAGTCTTTTCTGGCACGCTCGCACACAATCATATCCCGGAGGTAAACCAAAAATCCCAGCGCCAAACAGGAGGAGAGAGATAGAGAGTGTGTGTGTGTGTGTGTACTGGCAAAGGGTATTTTTGTTCAAGAAAGCCCAAATTATTGACATGTGACCTTCCAGCAAACGGATATGAGACGGAAGGGTGTCACTTGAGTATTGGGGAGTAGTTGAGGGGCTCTCCATGGGCGATTTTAAATGTGAGGGGGTCTCCATGGGACAAAGTGATAATTGAGGGGGTGTTTATGTACTTTTACCTTAGAAAATTGACTCCAATGCAGAAACACAGGCACATGTATATTTTCGTTGGCTTTCAACTTTCAACCCAATGAAGACAAAGATGAAACTATGACTTAGAATTAAGATGCAATAAAATCAATACATTTGCTGCCACCAACATATTGCAATGTATCAAATAACCAAATATATAATTAATCAGGATTTTCCCCTTAATCACTCAACCAACTAAACATATAGCAATATGAATACATTTCAAAAAATGATAGGTCCCACATACATATATATATATATATATATCTATATAATAAGATAGGACTGGGTTTGAATCCAAAAGACAACCAACGGTCCAGAATTGTCTCCCGCATATTCTCCACCCTTGATTCTACAATGGCATTTTTGTAAATACTTAGACTTTTTCACGACAAAAAATAGAGCACGTTTTGGTTCAAAATGGAAGTTTGGGATTCTTTTTTTCCATGGAAAGTTTGGGATTCAACAAAATGGAAATTTGGGATTCTTAGGGGGTGTTTGGGAACCCCATTTTCCCATTTTTGCATTCCCATTTTATTTTGGGTGTTTGGCACCCCATTATGAGAATGCATTATGAGAGAATGGATTCATGGTTTTTCGGTTTTGAAGCAAAAACCCAGAATCTCCTCTGGAGGTGTTTTTCACATTTTTGCATTTTCCCATTTTATGGTCAATTACCAAAATACCCGCTTTCCTCCCTTTAAAACAATAATAAAGGTCAAGGGCAAGGGCAACTAGGTAAAAAATCAATCCATAATTCATTTTCATCATTCATCTACCAAACACTACTACTGTTCCAAAATATATTCTGCACATATCTCCCAAACACTCATTCATTCTCTAAAACACATTTTGATTACTCCCTCCGTCCCTTTTTAAATGTCCTGCTTCGTAACTCCAACTTATTAAAAAGACATCATCATTATACCTTTCACATCAACTTTTTCCTCTACTTTCCATACTTACCCATCATCATTACACTTTTACTCACTAACTTTTCAAAATGGAATCTACTTTTAGGGACAAAATAGACAATACACCAACTTTTACCCACTAACTTTACAAAATAGACACTTATTAAGGGACAGCCCAAAATGGAATACTGGACTCAAAAAAAGGGACGGAGGGAGTATAATCCAAAAAGCCAAAAAGTCAAAAAGCTGAAAATGAAAAGCCAAAAAGTAGGCTCCCAAACACCCCCTTAACTCATCTGCCGGTCCTCATTCCTTTTACATTATTGTGGTTTCCTTTCTCTCTCTTCTTTCACTTTCTGAAGTTTAACGCTCTGTTCTCCACCAGCCTGTTTGTTCTTCGACCCAGGTTTGCACCTTCTCTCTCTCTCCTAATGTGGCGATAATGCATGCTTAGATCGAACTGCCAATGGCCCTTGATCAGTAATACTAAGATGATTTCTTTGTATATTTTCATATAGTTTAATCAGTTGCCATACGATTTCTCGGCCCTAATGTGGTAACACAAAAGTGGTTGGGGTATTATTGATGCATTTGATTACAATATAATTGAGGTGTACGTGAGGTGTGAGTGACTCTTTTTTCCTAAGAAGTTGGGGCTATTGAGATTCATCATGTTTCTCTCACGGTTGAATCTCCAACGATCCCCAAGACGCTGGCACGCGGTGTATTTCTCTTTCTTCACTTTAAATGGGTCAAACCATCCTCTCTCTTTTTTCAATCGGGAATTTTTTTACTATGTGTGTCCTCACGATAAGTTTTTCAGCATTTGTCATCATGTAGTACAATTGCCTGCTAAGTGTTTGAGAAAATGTGCCAACTACAATAGCCTTATGTTTACCTTTCATTGATATTTTATGTAATTATTTTCCAGAAACTTCAGCTAGCAGAATCGGCCCCTCACTTTTTAGCCAATTTCTACCACAATCTTACAAACTCGAGGTATGTAAAAACCTTTTCCCTTATAGTTATCACTCCAAGTTGGCTGTCATTGAGATGTGGTCTATCCATTTTGGTTCTTGGTTTGTTTCATATATTTTCACGTCACAATTTCCTTTTTCGTTAAATTTCTTTTGATTGTTAAGATATTATTACGTATAATGGTAACTTGAATCATTGCCTCAATGCCAAATTCAACTGTGGCCAGAGGAAAATTACCCGTCTTCAATAATCGCTTGAATTATTGTTTCAATTCCATTTTGGTTTCACATGCATTTGCATTAGATTTGACCATGAAACCGAACTAGCCACTCGGGAAAACATAAGGGTTTTGTGACAATTGCTCCAGCCGACGCCGACACCTTAGCGTCCTTCTCCGCCGAGCTGTGAAGCCCCGATATAAAAACCCTTGGTGCCTTTTGCTTCCATACATTTTTATGATTAGTTGATTACTACTGTCTACAGTGTTTTATACTTATATGAGAGTTTTGGAATCAATTACTTAATGGATTTTGCCTTCCGCTTTGGATTTGAGATAGTGCTTAGTGAGCACGTTAATTAGAATTTAGTTTGTCGTTCATTTTGGGGGTATATGGTAAGAACATGAATCATAAATCTAGGGTGTTCGGAAGGTGTTTAATGGAAGGTGTTTTCGGTGGATTCGAGGATGGAGACAGCTTGGGTTGGATGAATGTTTTGGATTTGGATTTAAGGTGGCCAGTGTTTGTCTATAATTAGCCGTACTCTGGATCTGTTCTGTAGGATATTGTTGACTTATCCACTCTTTCTAAGGGTGATGAGCTCTAATTAGAGAACTCATTTTAGAGAAAGACGGGCATGTTATGGGATTTGTCTTAGGAGTTTGCTGCTGAAAATTGGTTATTATCCCTAAAGGTTGATCCTTGAGTGATGGGTATTTTTTGGTTGGGGATTTTGATCTTTAAACTATTTTCCTTTAAGTGTAGTACGTATGAATTGTTGTAGGGGTATTGGATGAATTTAAATGGCTTCTATATTCCGTTGATCGATCGATGCATGGGTGTTCTAAGAGTTTTTTAGAGTTGGCTTTTATATTCTGGTGATGTATGGTTCGGTTAATTTAATCATCGAGCGATTATTTTGGCAGTGAATAGATAATTGAGTTTTTTTCTTTGCGCAGGATAAATTCAAGTCCAGCTCAAGGCCACCATACATTTTTCTCCTATTGTCCACTACCTAAGGTGAGTCTATGTGCTTAATTTCATTGGGTTAGTTTCATGAGGATTGGTTTGGAAAATGGTTCTTCACTCTTGCATATTTGTGAAGAGTATCTCATCACTGTCCATTTCTAAGCCTATCAATTCAAAATTTGATCGCTGGTATGTGTTATTTTAGAAGCATCCCTCTATTTTTTATTCTATTGCATTGCAACTATGTCATCAGTTTTGGGGTTCTTACTATAACCGAAAGTATACATTTTTTCTTTCTTCATGTACACGATTGAGCATGTCTGTTATGAACGTGTATAAACGGGAACATAAGACACAGCTTTTTGCTTTTTGTATTTAGGTATAAATTACCTGATCACTATTCTCTTAGCATCAGAAGTCTCAATTGTTGTGTTATTGCTAGGGCTTTCCCATTCATTGTGGGAGTTGGACCTTATATTCGTGTAGTCACATTCCCTTTGTTCAGGAGATTAGATATTTACATGTGGCTTTTGATTAAAGTCTCTTCCTAATTCCTATTCCCAACTCTAGTTGACCTAATAAATGGGAGGGAGAGGGTTTTCCTCTGTTTTCAATAGTAAAAGCCCTAGAGAAGTGTATGTTGGTGATAGCACATGTGGCTTTTGATAAAAAGGGTCAGTTTGCATCCAAACAGATGTGTATTTGTCAGAAACTGAAATATTTCTTTTCGTCACCATTTCGCACGATTAAAGGGGAGTGCGCACCATTTCTCTCATGGAAGTTTGATTGTACGTATAAGATCCTTGAAACACACACAAACAACAAGATATATACGTGGTTCCCTAAAATCGGATACTTTAGGTTGTCCATGAGTTTCCCTATCTATTCTTAAACTTCATTTTGTTTTTTCTTTTTCAAATCCTTATGGAATTGGTGGAGCATTAATTAGGGAAAAAGCAGTTTCCAATGTCCAAATTTCTCATTGTTCAATTGCAGGTACCTCTCCTTAAATCTCATTATATCATCTCGAGTTCTGTCATAATTTTATTTGAATTACTTCCAAGCGTGATTAAGTGGGAGCATCGATGCCGTAGAGCGGTAGAGGTCTGGCCTTGAATACTTTTCGAGAGTACGCTTCCACTTCTATTTTAAAAAAATTGGGTGTACTATTTGCTCTAATGAGATGCTATTTGTGTAGAAGATAATATGTCTCTAGCTTTCTTACAAAGCTTTGGTTTGACTCTAATAAGATGAAAATTTCACGGATGGAAGGTTGGAGTTATTTTACCGTTGAAAGCAACTTTGTTGGAGCTTTGAAGATAGACAAAGCTTCATAGTGAATGTGGGTGTTTGTTAAAAAAAAATGTAATTGTTATTACGCGGTTGGGAATCTACAACTTATGGATTCAACTATACTGTGGAGTACAATTGGTTAGTTCTCCATGTTGATGTTATAGGTAAGTATGTTAGTTCTTCATGTTGTGTTACTCTAATGGGTGGATGATTTATATGGTTGACCAATTTTTATTTTTCTTCTTCTGTTCTTAAACAAAAGTACTAAAGTTCCAGCGGAAGGGATTAGAAAATTGTTTGTTCTTTATTTGCCGATTCAAGTTAAACAGGTCAATGAATATGCTTAGGTTATTGTTTTTTGCATAGTTGGATTCATTGAGTAGGAGTTGATATATTGCACGCAAGTCTATAATTTATTTGCATGTGCTAATCGCTTGAGCCGTGCCTTCAGGCACGGGCATTCGCTAGTATATATATATATATAGAGAGAGAGAGAGAGAGAGAGAGAGAGAGGGGGGGTAAACGTACATGTGTGAGAGAAAACAGTTTTGGATTCAAAATTGGAAATTGGAATTAACGTGTAAGGGAGGGAGGGAGAGACAGCCCTAGATCACGATAATCGTTTTTGACTGATAACTGTTAGGAAAGTAAGGAAAATTCAAAAATAAGGAATCAGAATAAGATTATGAAACATTAATTTTAGTTTTTCTTTCTTCATTCTTCCAAATATTCATTCTTTCCAGGTATATTTCTAGTCTTATTACCCGTAAATCTCAGCTATAGAGAATTCAAAAATCGTTGCACCATATTATATAAATACTATATATGTGGCAGGGATATGCTCTTACAGATGGTCTACGTATTTTGCACTAATTCAAGAAAGTCGTACCCGTGACGCTGTTGTGCCTCTAAGTGAGCCTCATCTCGAACTTGAAAATGTGATCCAAGTCATTTATTTAGTTAAGTTCGATGATCAGCACAACATACTTGCGAACAAATCAAGTTGATGGGATATCTAGTACGCAAATCAGATTAATTTTTGCTAAAGAACTGAAGGAAAGTACAAAATTGAAATTTAAAGGCCAATATAATTTGATTAGATCTTTGGGTTACTCATGATCGATCAGAATGATTTTTTGCAAAGCTGTTGTACGTGCGCATCGAAGTCTATAAAGTGAACGATTTGAATTACGTTTTCAGTTTTGCAAGAAAGCCCATTCGCAGGCATAAAAAAAGTCGAACAGTATGTACTAGGTAGGTAATTTCACATTGATTTTAATTCATTCAGTCATTTTGGCACCATTTTATTTGTATTTATTTATAAGGTCAGTTTTTTTTGTCAATCGATAGAAGAGATCATTTTACATCAGAAATGAAATACAGAGTATAAGCCCGGGACACTATCATAAGCCTCTCCGCTTATGGTGGTAAGATTGCTTAGTTCGTACGTGTATCCAAAAAAAAACAATTAACAGACCAACTGGTCAAAAAACAATTAACAGACCAACTTTTTCAGAAATCATAGGGTGAAACAGTCTGATTCGCCCTGCGATTTTTGAAATAGCCCTTACCGATATCCTATCGAGTTGATTTTTTACAGAAACTCTTAAAACATTATTTTAAAAATAATGAGCGGTTCAGATCATATTGGTGGGACCCGAGGTGGGCCCCATAAAAATGTATGTGCAAGATATGTGTAAAAATGTATGTGTCCTTAGGTTTATTGCAAAAGAAAGGGGAAAATGTTAGGGTCCAAGAAAACAAAACATGAAAGTGTCCGGGAAAGTGTAATGGACGGTCCGGATTCACCGTCCATTACACTTTCCCGGACACTTTCATGCTTTGTTTTCATTGACTCTACTAAACCCAAAGAAAGGGATAAACCCTTTTTTTGAAAAAAAAAAAACCATGCTTACCGGATGTACAATATCCGGCCTGGTGTTGGTGAGATACATGAGGGAACCAACCAGGCTGCGATACAATGTTGGGTCAGCTTTCGGTGCTCCATCTTCAAGCTGCAACTTTTCATTTAGTGCTATTGGTGTTGAGACCGCCTTGCATGTCGACATCTTGAACCTTTTCAGCAAGTCTTCAGTGTATTTTTCTTGAGAAATAAAAATTTCTCCTTCTTTCTGTCTCACTTGGAAGCCAAGGAAGTATTTCATTAAGCCAAGATCAATCATTTCATATTCCCTCATCATAGCTTTCTTGAATTCATATAGCATTGCAAGGTTAGTGCTAGTGAAAATCAAATCATCAACGTAAAGGCATACAATGAGAAAATCCTTGGTACCTCCCTTTTTGAAAAATAAAGATGGCTCACTAGGATTCCTGTGAAAACCATTTTGGAGAAAATATTTGTCTATTTTACTGTTCCAAGCACGCGGGGCCTGTTTTAGACCATAGAGTGCTTTTCGCAGTCGATAGACCATATTTTCTTTTCCTTTCACCACGTATCCATCAGGTTGATCCACGTACACCATAGTTTTAAATCTCGGCCGAGACGTACCGTTTCGGCAGATACGTACCGGGATTTGGGGTCCCCGATTCGGATACGGGCCGATATATCGGAAAGATTGGAATTCACAGCCGTATCGGCCGATACCCGATACGTATCGGTCCGTATCGGTTCGGCAAAAAAAAAAAATTTTTTTTTTTTTTTTCAGCAGGCTTTTTCAGTTTTTCCCAGAGCATCAATACCATCTTCTTCTGTTTTTTCTGATAGGCTACTAGGCTTTTAAGCCAAAAAAAAAAAAACAAAGTATTTTTTATGACTTAAAATCATCTTACTTTTGCTGTTTATGTCAATTATATCGAAACTCATAATGTTGCATTTTTCTCATATTTGTAAAATCTTATTAACTTGCGGGTTTTGATAAATTATCGGATATTTCACATGAAGAGAATGGGCTATTACATGTCTTAAATGAATTAAAATATGATAATTTAAGCCAATGTTGGGGGCAAAAGTATATTTTTCAAGTTTTATACATGTTGCTGATGATTTTTAAAAATTCACGACCGCGACACCCGATTCCCGCGACGTATCACCGATACATCCCGATACCGATACACCGCGATCGATATCGAGACGGCGACCGATACCGAGATTTAAAACTATGACGTACACTTCTTCGTCTAGTTCGCCATTAAGAAATGCTGATTTTACATCCAATTGGTAGATTGGCAACTCCAATTGGGCAGCCAACTCCATCCGAGCAACTGGTGCGAATGTCTCATTGAAGTCAACTCCGGGTTGTTGCATGTAGCCTTTTGCAACGAGACGGGCTTTGTATTTTTGAATTGAGTTGTCTTCATTGAGCTTGGTTTTAAAAATCCATTTCAGCCCGACCACGTCTTTTTGCGGAGGACATTCAACAAGCTCCCATGTTTGATTTTTGACAATGGAAAAAATTTCTTCATCCATTGCTTTTTTCCAAACTTCATTTTTTACTGCATCTTCAAAGTTTTGAGGCTCACAAGAGAAAAATGCAAAATTACATGCATCATAAACTTCTCTTTTAGTGGGCGTACCTTCCTTATTGGTGATTCTGATTTCTGAGTCACTTTCTTCAAATGGACTTTGTTGGAAATTTGGTGAATCCATTGGTGAAGCTGGACCGGTCGGAGAACTTGGCTCGCCTTGGAAGGCACCAACTTGTTGAGTTTTGGATCAAAAAGTCGATAGCCTTTTGATTCATCACTATAGCCAATGAAAATGTACTTTTCTCCCTTTTCATCAAATTTGTCCTTGTTTTGAGAAGGAACATGAGAGTAGGCAATGCATCCAAAGACTTTTAAAAAATTTACCACCGGCTTGCGATTGTGCCAAGCTTCATAAGGAGTTTTGTTGATGACGGCTTTTGTTGGGGACCGATTAATTGAGGATGAAAACTGCCGTGTTTACGGCTTCGGCCCAGAAATTGTTAGGAAGGCTTTTTGCTTTGAGCATGCTCTGCGTCATCTCGACAATCGTACGGTTCTTCCTTTCGGCTACACCATTTTGTTGAGGAGTGTAACGGGTTGTGAGCTGACGTTTGATTCCTTCATTGTTGCAGTGGCTTATGAATTCTTTGGATAAGAATTCTCCTCCACGATCGGTTCTGAGGACTTTTAGGAGATGACCGCTTTGCCTTTCCACCATCTTCTTGAACTGGATAAAGTGAGAAAATGCTTCTGACTTCTGCTCTAGGAAGTATACCCACATCATCCTGCTAAAATCATCAACAAACAAGAGAAAATATCTTTTGTTTCCAAATGATTGAGTCCTTTTTGGTCCAACAATGTCAGCATGTACCAGTTCAAGTGGAGCTTTTGCTCGCCAGGCAGTTTTAGGAAATGGAAATCGGTGCATTTTTCCATATATACATCCTTCACAGGTTCTATCCTTTTGTTCAATTGTAGGAAGTCCGATCACCATGTTCTTTTGTCTCAACAGTCTTAGTCCATTGTAGTTCAAATGTCCATATCTCCAATGCCAAAGTAAGGAATCATCAGTCTTTTCACTTTTTAGAGCAAAATTCTCATCCAAGGGCATAGTGAGGGGAAATATTTTGTTGTGTGCCATTTTTACATTAGCCACCAACAAATTATTTTTGTCACTTATCTTGCACTCATCCCCATTGAAGTTTACAGTATACCCCTTTTGAATTAGTTGCCCAACACTCAATAAATTTTGAGTTAAACCAGGAACATATAAGACATCATCAATTATTTTAGAGTTACCTCCCTTGGTTTTTATGGCAACTGTTCCTTTGCCTTTTACTGGATGCTCCTTCCCATCTCCCATTTTGACTTGGGAAGCAAATTGGCTATCCATTTGAGCAAAGAACTTCAAGTCTCCGGTCATGTGGTTGCTGCAGCCACTGTCCAGGTACCATGTTTGCTGTGCATCATGGTGTGTGCTCATGCAAGAAAAGAGCACTTGTGGTGAATCATTTTCCTCCGAAAAATGTGCTGCATTTTTTGCTGTCTTTTTTCTGATACCGACAGTCACTCTGTGAGTGGTTTGGAATCCTGCACTTGGTGCATTTGTATCTACAATCTTTGGATTCGTGGTTAGTTTTACCACAAACAAAACAAGAAGGGCCATTTTTATCATTACCCCCTGGTTTTGTTTGTTGGTTGAATTTTCTCCATTCTCCTCGATTGCGGTTGCCAAATATTTTGTGCTGTGGTTTTTGTTGTTCTTGAGCTGGACCACATCCTCTTTTCTCTGGTTCTGAAATATGGAGTTTGGCTTGAAGAGCTTGCTCGACTGTACTTGATCCTGCAAATCTGGACATTCTTTTCTCATGGGCTTCAAGAGAACCCATGAGCTCATGAAGGGTGAATGTGGACAGATCTTTAGATTCTTCAATTGCAGCAACAAAATGATCAAATTTTAGTGGCAAGCTTCTCAATACTTTTTCAACAATTTTCCGCTCCGCAATGGTATCTCCGTAACCTCTAATTTGATTTATCAATTCCGCAACTTTTGTTAAGAATGGTCGAATAGTCTCATTTTCTTTCATGGCAAGATTATCAAAATCACGCCATAAAATTTGGAGGTTAATGGCGATCACTTTTTCAGAACCTTTGAATTAAATTTTCAAAATATCCCAGGCCTCTTTAGAATATTTTGCACTAACGATTCTGGGGAGAATAGATTTGCTTACCCCCTGTTGTATGTTGAGAAAAGCTCTGGCATCTTTTCTCACATTCTCCTTGTACTCCTTTTGTTTGGCTTGTGTCCAAGTTGCCAAGACCTCGGCACTTTCCGGGACTGCAAAACCATCCTCAACAATTTCCCATAGGTCTTGGGAAACGAAGAGAGTTTTCATTTGAATGCTCCAATAACTGTAGCTTTCCCCATCAAATATGGGTATCATATTTGAAGCATAGTTAAACGTGGCATTATTTTGAGTTGGAATGGAGTATAAGGAAAAGGGTTAGGCTCTGATACCAAAAAGATGTTGGGTGCAAAATATTTAGGTGGATTTTTGAGTGAAGGACAAGGTGAATTCAAGTATTTGTTAAAGAGAGAGAGAGAGAGAGAGGAGAGAACGAGAGAGACTAAAAGGAAGGGACTGTTTTTGGATTTTTTCTTCACGTTCGTAACAGGCGTACAAGTGTGCCTTATGTAAGGCTTACACATTACAGAATAATAAAAGCCATACATGGGAGCCATGCTCCTTAATTATTACACAACATGGTGCACCATACTGCACATTATTTCCCTTAGACAGATCTCTGCCATTCAGTGGCACATTATTCAAAACACAATTACTGTACAATTTACTTATTCTAATAAAAGGCGACTCGAGTGCTGGATTTTATGACATATAAGGTACGTAGCTGTGCGCGACCAAACCGAGAATCTAAATAGGCTACTCACACAACTTGAAATGGGAAAGTGAAGAGGTTCCGTCAAGCCCTTTCTTATAGTACTGCATGAGGTATTCTTTAATGGTGGTCTCCCTGTACACCGGGGGATTTTCTTCCGATACTAGTTCTTCAAGTGGGCCGTACACTCTTGTTGTAAACCCTCCGCAAAAATGGGTCCTGAAAAAGTTCGCCACCGAAATTCTCGGACCGACGTTTTTCGATAGCACCCTGTGGAAGACGCTTTTGAATTTGTCGTTTGTGATGAGCTGCATGAAATGAAATGAGAGAGAAAGAAACTAATGAATCTTCCCACTACGTTAAATAACAGAATCCTGAAGATACATACACCTATAATACACCTAGTCCAGTGGTCCTCAATCATTGGAGGTATGGGCGGGGGAGTATTGGAGACAAACCTAACCTTTGGCAATATTTGCACAAAGTGTCTGTTCTCAAAATACCACTGGAACAGTGACCCCCTAAACTTCCAAGAACCAATGAGCTAAAGGGACGTTTTGTTGCTAAACTATGCCCGAAATCAAAGCCAAAAGGCATAAGAGAGGACAGACCTAGAGACCAAAATCAATTAATCTACATAGTACCTTGCTTCCTTCATTCATAGTCCAGAGCATCGGAAAGCACAAAATACATACACCTATAATAGATGCATAAAAAATGTTCCAATTGCAAGAACTGTATGGGGGAGTGAGATAATCACTTGGGATACATGCAGACTGGCAGAGGCCCAGTAGGCTAAACTGAATATTGCCTATGTTTATAAAGAAAGTTGAAAGTTGCACCCCTACAAGCGTTGTACCAGCGAGTTTCCTATCTTTTTCCCGGCGAGATCTCCAGGTTTTGTACCGTTTTATTTTCTTACCCGTATTGGTAATGGAATTGATAACCTTTGCTAGCTGTTGATAAAGGAAAATAAATCCCAACTTATGCTTTATACATATGCATATATGTTTTCCGATTGTATGTAAACAGTTTTCAATACAGAAGTTTCGCCCCTAACTTAGTTGCCTGGTTCAGCCACTGGACTCAAAAGGCTTCTATGGTAGAAGTTGTCCAGCTTCAACCAGATTCATTGGCAATGTCAATGCTTCAAAATATCGAGTTATTACCGTAGAAAACCTTGGAATGGTTCGGCATTAGAGGCACCAGGGAATATTGAACCACTTGAACATGAGGCATAAACACTAGAAAGATGCCAATGTAATCTGCCCATTGAAATTTCCCAAGTTGGCATACAGACTTCAGTTCAAATTTTTTTATTTTCCTGATACATACTCTCTTATGAATCTTCTATGATACTTCAATTTTCCAATATCATGAAATCCCTCCCTAGTCCCACATAGGTTAGATTTGTGCATTTGAGTAGTTGAGTAGGAGTAGTATATAAGGTAATGCTCTTGGGAAGAACTTGAGGCCTCTAGTTCTGCATCGGCTGGATGTGTGAATCTTGTGTAGTATATAACGTAATTCCCACGAACTACTATTAACTTGTGTTATAGCCTTTGACAACGTGGCTAAGACCAACGGTTAGCAAATCAGTTGGTGCGATTCATTACAAACATCATGTTAAAGTAGGGAAAACGATACACAAATAGAAGAGAAATAAACCATCACAGCTTATATTAGATACCAAAATAGGAGACAAATAAATCATGACAATCGTAAGGACTAAGGACTTGCCTGCAGTAGATCAGCAATGTTTACTACTAGAGCTCCAGGAAGAGGAGGCACATCAACCCATTGATTCTCATGGAAGATTTGGAGGCCACCGATTTTGTCTTGTAGAAGTATGGTAAAGAAACCGGTGTCCACATGGCTGCTGGTGCCCAAAGTCAAGTCTGGTTCAGGGCACGCCGGGTAGTAATTGCCAAACACAAAAAGCCCCTCAGCGCAATCCATGTCTTTTAGGCGATTTGGGTCAAGGCCCAAGGCTTCTGAGAGTAATTCAAAGAGCGTGAGTCCTAATCTCATCACGTACTTCGAATACTCTATCAGTATGTCTCTGCAATTACGAAACTTTTAATCATCATCATCATCATATATATATATATATATATATATATATATATAACACATTTGGTGCTTCAAAGAGATGAATATTTTCTTTGCTGGTTTTGTTATCACAAGGGGGAAAGTATAAAGATAAAAATCATAACTGTCTTCTCTTATAGATGTCCAAGTTTGTTTTGGTGAAGTACAGTTTCTTTGCTGGTTTACATAATATCCATCACTTAAGTTTCACCGCTTTTATGAAAAAAGGAAATCACATTTCGTCAAAGATGCGTAAAAAGTAGCCTCTCTCTATCTTAAGCATAAATAATCCCCAAGACCCCAGCACTGCAGGTTTTCAACTGGGCATGACCCTTTGTCATTTCGCAGCTGAATAATCGAACACGCTCAAAAAATATCAAGATCCACAGCTCCGTGCTCAGAAAATCGTATCTTACTTGACTGAATACATTTTCCAAATGCTTCCGGGTTATCTAGTCCTGGTATATAGAGATCGAAGTTTTAAATCCGACCACCGGGACTCTTTCCATTTATGATTATCATAGCTTATGGTTTTCTCCATGTCCAAAGTTGCTAGCAATAGCATATCGCTAAATATAGAGCCAGGAAAATATAGTCAGCTATGTAATAGCTATACCAAGTTCCAGTTCAACCATCACAAGCCATAAATTCCCTTTTGGCATGTAGGAATAACTTGGAAGTGATGTGATTAGGTGTGTTTGGATCAAGAAATTATGGCGCGGTTAAGAAATCGATCAAGGGGAAAGTACCAAAAACAAAAACATAAAACAAGCTTCCCAAATCCATGAAATATTTTACTTGTGCATCATACCGGCATACGGCAGGCAGTTCTTGAGGATCAGGAGGCTGAGGAGCCATAACACAAGCAATGGTGTCCCTCCAGTTAGCAGCTGGCGCTTGGTACAGATCAAAGTTACTATTGTATATAAACTTCCCCGTCACATCACGCGAATAAAATCCCTTCTTCACCTCAGTATCTTGTTCGTGAAACCTCCGAACCCCGTCGATCATATCATCCATGACAAACATGGGAATTCCATGGTTCACTACCTGAAAAAATCCCCACTTTTCACAGGCATCTCTAATTTTTTCGATGATCTCGGTGCGTTGAGCTGGGCCTCCATGGATGCCTTCCAAATCTATGACTGGAACACTAAACTTGGAGGTTATAGAGCCTGTCGTCGATATGTCATTAAGCGGACTTTTTTCATGGATGAATATGTGCGGGATTTTCGTCACCCCGGCATCTACGAGACCCTTTACGCCAGTTTTTGAAACATCGAAAGCCTTTAGTTCGCTTTTCCGATCATATTCAGGCGTGTTTTGTGCCTTGTCTTCTTCCCCAATGCTTGTGTCCACCATTTTCTTATGCACAGGATGAAGATAGCGTACTACCAGTCAGATGTAGTAACAAACTTGACTTATCAAAAAAAAAAACTTGACTTGATTTACAGAAAGTCTACTGGCACAGCAAATCTGTGCACAGATCGTGCACAGATTTTTATGTGGGGCCTACTACGGGTCCCACACAAGTGATTCGAGCAGTTCATTATGTTTAAAACATTTTTTCAAGTGCCCCCGCAAAAAATCAGCTCAATCCGACACCTATAAGTACTTGATCTAATCATCTAACTTTTCATTCTCTAAAAACCAGAATGAAAAGTTAGATGATTAGATCAAGCACTTATAGGTATCGGATTGAGCTAATTTTTCGCAGAGGCCCTTGAAAAAATGTTTTAAACATAATTAACGGATCGGATTATTTTTATGGGACCCTTAGTGGGCCCCACAATGCAATCTGTGCACAATATGTGCACAGATCTGCTGTGCCAGTAGCAAGGTTCCTTGATTTATGAACCATGCTACTGGCACAGCAAATCTGTGCACAGATTTTGTTGTGGGGCCCATTAAAGGTCCCAGACAAATAATCCGATCCGTTAATTATGTTTAAAACATTTTTTCAAGAGCCTCCGCAAAAAATTAACTCAATCCGATACCTATAAGTGCTTGATCTAATCGTCTAATTTTTCATTCTCTAAAAACTAACTTTTCATTCGGATGTTTAGAGAATGAAAAGTTAGACTATTAGATCAAGGACTTATAGGTGTTGGATTGAGCTGATTTTGAGCTGGGACCCTTGAAAAAATATTTTAAACATAATGAACGGCTCGAATCACTTATGTGAGATCCGTATTAGACCCCACATAGAAATCTGTGTACAGATTTACTGTGTCCACAGACTTTCTGCTTGATTTACCTTGGTGGTCCCACGTTGGAAAAGTATTGGTTATCCCCAGTTCCCACCAACCCACCCAACCAACCAACCAACCAAAATACCCCAACCCCATTTTCTTCTTTATTTACTTAATAATAATATTTATATCTTTTTTCTTTTTTATTTATTAAATACTATTTAAGTGTTCCGATTTTCAATTCGGTTGAATCGATACAAATATTTTTTTTTTATCATTTTATCCTCAATGGTCATAATGAATTTTTGGCTCTAAGGTCTTTCAACGAGCACCATAAGGCTCCTTATTTAGTTTCAGGTATTTCTTATGGTACTTATTGAAAGACCTTAAAGCCAAATATTCATTACCACCATTTAGGATGAAATGATAAGAAAAATAAGATTTTCGCACCGATTAAAATGAATTGAAAATTGGAATACTTATTTTTTTTACACCGTTTATATATTAAAAAATATAGTTAAAAAATTAAGTGTTTCAATTTTCAATCTGTTTGAACCGGTGTAAAGATATTACTTTTCTGATCATTTAATATCAAATGGTTATAATGGATTTTTGGCTCTAAAGTCTTTCAATTGGCATTCTAAGAGAGCCCTTAAACTAAATAAAAAGTCTGGGTATTCGTTGAAAAGTCTTAGAGTAAAAAATTCATTATGATTGTTTAGTATGAAATGATAAGAAAAATAAGATCTTCCCACCGATTAAAACGAATTAAAAATTGGAATACTTATTTTTTTACACCGTCTATATATTAAAAAATATAGTTAAAAAATTAAGTGTTTCAATTTTCAATCTGTTTGAACCGTGTAAACCCCTCTCTCTCTCTCTCTCTCTCTCTCTCTCTCTCTCTCTCTCTCTCTCTCTCTCTCTCTCTCCAACTTTTCTTTTCTCTGCCTTCTCTCTACAAACATCTAGTAGGGTTTCCTGGTAGGGGGCTGGGGCTGCCGCCTCACCCCACCCCTCCATCACCGGCCGTCCACTCCCTGTTATGACGGGTTGTTGGGCTGCTTGGTGAGATCCTCTGGCGAATAGGCTCCCGGAATCGAAGCGGCAATTTGTCGGGTGACATGATTATGGCTGGGGTTCTGTTTTCTCCTCCTCCTCTCTCTCCAGATCTGTCACTCCCTGAGTTTGGTGCTCCCCGTCGATGGCGCCAATCGTCTGCGTGCAATCCGCCTATGTGCTCTCTTTTCCAATCTTCCTCACCGTGCGAGTTTTATCAGCGTTATCAGGCCGGCCCGGCCTTGTCGTTTGGATGTCGCTTGTTCGAGGCCTGACAAGGTGGTTGTTGTGGGATAGAGATAGCTGTTGGTGTTGCTGAATGGTGGAGTGTGGTTGCTGCAGTGATCTGCGATCCCGGTGACCGGATTTAGGAGTGTAGATAGGTTTTGGTTTATTTTTCTCTGCTGCATTTATTTTTTGGTTTCCTACCCCTGATGGGGTTTCCTTTGGTTTGGTTGTGTATTTTTTCTGTGGCGAATGTTGTGCCCAGAAGGTTTGTGTGTGGGAGTAAGGTGCTTTCTTGCTGGCCTCTCCCTTGTGGCTTGATTTGCCCGTTGTGCTGTGGGATCTTGCTCTTCTTGATGTACTGTTTCTCCTATCAATGGAAACTCCTAACATTTTGGCCAAAAAAAAAAAAAACTGTGTAAAGTTCTTATTTTTCTAATCATTTTATATTAAAGGCAAATTTTCGTAGTTATCCCTCTAGTTTTACGATTGTCTCAATTTCGTCCCTCTAGTTTCAATTGTCTCAATTTCGTCCCTATAGTTTGTTTTACGTTCCAACTTGGTAAAATCGTTAACACCGTTAATGAAACTAACGGAAAAATATGATTAAAAAATTAAGTGCTCTAATTTTCAATCCGGTTGAACCAGTGCGAGGATCTTGTTTTTTTTATCATTTTATCCTAGATGGTCGTAATGAATTTTTGCCTCTAAGACCTTTCAACGAGCACCCGAAGACTCCTTATTTAGTTTCAAGGCTCTCTTAGGGTGCTCATTGAAAGGTCTTAGAGCCAAAAATCCATTATGACCATTTAAGATAAAATGATCAGAAAAACAAGATTTTCGCACCGGTTTAAACAGATTAAAAATTGGGACACTTAATTTTTTAACTATATTTTTTAATATATAAATGGTGTAAAAAAACAAGTGTTTCAATTTTCAATCCATTTAAACCGGTGCGAATATCTTATTTTTCTCATCATTTTATCTTTTTTTTGGGTAAATTGAGGATTTTATAAGCACAAACAAACTACAGAACAAAGGAACTAGTCCTTTACAAGCCACGAGAAAAAACAAACACACAACAACTAAACAGAACAGCTGCAACTATTACCCCAAAACACTTAGGGGAAAAAACATTTCTGGGAATTCTCTAAGATGTCACAATTGACAGATTCTGGGCAGAAGCACGAATCCCTCTCCAGGAGCTGAGACAAGCACGAACATCCTCAATTATAGATAGCTGCAAAAGAGAGAAATCCACACTTTTTCGCTGAAACACCCGCAAATTCCGTTCCCTCCACAACCAATAAACTGTGGCTGCTAATGACAATTTGCATAAAGTAAGAGCCATAGAACTGCCACTACTATGTTGCTGTATCCAAGACAAAACCCCAGGCAAATCTATTGGACCATTACGAACTCCATTTTGTGCCAATATGTAGGACCAAACCTGCTGAGCATAACGACATGAAAAAAAGAGATGGGAATGGGATTCAGGTTCACAAAGACAGAGGCTGCATGTAGGATCAACTTGCATACCCCACAAGATAAGGCGATCTTTGGTAGATAATCTGCCCAAAACAGATAACCACATAATAAAGGCCCACCTTGGAGTGTGACGCTTGAACCAAATCACGTTATGCCAAGGAAAAAGAGGATTAGACTCCCTAAAGGCTTGCCAAGCCGAGCGAGCTGTATAAACACCCCCAGGAGAGAGGTTCCAAAAGACAGAATCAGCAGAGCTGGGGTTAGGAACAAAATGAGCAGGTGCAGCACTCATTAATTCCATGATGATAGGATTACGCTGCCTAGGCCAACACCAACTATCCCTTTGAATAATAGAACAAACTTTTAAAGAGAGCGATCTCCCAAAAGTACGCACTAACTGCTCCCCAAATTTCTGGTATAGAGGTCCCAAGGGGTGCCAATTGTCCATCCATAAAAAGGTGTCTTTACCATTTCCAACTTGGTATGAGATCCAAGGTTGAACTTTATCCCTTAGCTTAAAGAGTTTCCTAACAGTCCAAGAAGCATTAGGAGGAACTCTCAAGCCCCATATACTCCTGTCTTTAAGAATGTACGTGTGAATCCATTTAACCCATAGAGTATCGCTCTTTTTACAAATTGCCCATAAATGTCTAGTCATTGAAGCCCTATTCCAGTCCTCCATTAATCTGAAACCAAGACCACCTTCATCCTTTGGAACACAGACATCCTTCCAAGAGACCTTAGCCCCCGCACTTTTTAGATCTGCCCCAAACCAAAGGAAAGCCCTAAGAATCTTCTCAATCTCCTTAGTAACCTGTTGAGGAATGATAAAGATAGAAGCCCAATAGACTTGTATGCTAAAGAGAACTGACCCAACCAACGAGCCCTTCCACCATAAGACAAAGACTTATTAGACCATGATTGTACTCTGGAAAGAATTCTATTCTTTAATTGATCACAATCTGAAGCTCTCAACCGGGTAGAAATCAATGGAACGCCAAGGTATTTGACTGGTAAAAAACCCTCAGGAATAGGCAAAATAGAATGCAGCCTGATCTTTGTAGCATCATCAACCCCAGCATAGAAGATAGAACTTTTGAGCAAATTAGGTTTCAACCCTGAAAACAAATGAAAATCATGCAGTACATCTGCAACAGTAGAGAAGGAACCTTCCTCAGCTCCACACAAAACAAAAAGGTCATCAGCAAAGATGAGATGGGACAACTGTAAGCTTTGACACTTAGGATGAAATCTGAAAGTTTGATGTCTGACCTTGTATTGAAGGAGGGCAGTGAAAGCCTCCATAACCAACAAGAAAAGGTAAGGAGATAGTGGATCCCCTTGCATAAGCCCTCTCTGACCAGGAAAAAAACCTTCCAGCTCCCCATTCACCATGATAGAGAACATAGGGGTAGTGATACAACTTCTAACCCACTGAATGTACAAATTAGGAAACTGCATGTATTTCATAATGTCAAGCAGAAAAAACCAATCAACAGAGTCGTAGGCCTTCATTAGATCCATCTTAATGGCACATCTTGGAGTCCCCCCAGACTTATGATAGTTCTTTACTAACTCTTGCATTAACAGGATATTATCCAAAATACTCCTCCCTTTCACAAACGCAGATTGATTAGGACTGATGATACTTGGCAAGATGGGCAGTAATTTGGTAGCAAGCACTTTAGTTACACACTTATAAACCACGTTGCAGCAAGCAATGGGTCTAAAGTCCCTTATAGTGGAAGGAGAGTTAGATTTGGGGACCAAAGTGATGGTTGTAGCATTCCAATGTTTAATATCTCCCTCTTGAAAAAACTGTTGAACTGTCTGGATAACATCCGTCCCCACGATATCCATTTTATCTTAAATGGTCATAATGGATTTTTGGCTCTAAGACCTTTCAATGAGCACCCTAAGAGAGTCCTGAAACTAAATAAGGAGTTTTCGGGTGCTCGTTGAAAGGTGTCACGCCCTCGATTTTTCAACATAAATAATGATAAGTTTTGAAATACAAAATCCTCACAATAGTATCTACAATACCCCAAAATACGATACGGTGCCCAGTTCCATAAATACAACGAATCAAAATAGAAAGTACATGACAATGCGATTTTGTTTACAAGGTTAATAGAGTACTCTCCAAAAAAAATAGCTTTAAACCATAACCACAGCATGCACTCCAAGCACTCCATGACAGTGACCTGCAATGTACCTGAAAATGATAGGTTGAGCTACACTAGCCCAGTAGAGAATTCTATGCTCAAACTATATGTAAATTTGATGAACCATGCACCATGAATGAGTGAGTATTGACAGATACGCCCAAAATATGAGTTACTACCAACAAACAGCAAGCTATAGTCGAAGCGTCCTAGACTTCACATAAATGACACTAACCGTTTTCTTCTTTGACTAAATACATTAATAAACTCACGTCGTTCCACATTTGTCCATAATCAATTCAAAATCATCTTATTATTCTTCGTACGGTACTACAACCTTTCTCGTGTCCACATTGATTATCATCAAATCCCTTTATCACAAAACCTTTCCTTTTGATTTCAAAACGATTCAAAGAAAACTCACGACCATTGTAGGCCGAGCTCCGTTGATTCGGGCTGAATACCGGAGTCCGTTGATTTGTGCCCAAATACCGAAAACCGTTGATTTGCTCAAGAATAGCCGGAGGATTTTTAATAGAAAAATCATTTTCCCTTTTTAAACAATCCAGTTAAGTAAAACCAATCTTTCTTTTGTTTTCACAAGTTCTCATATCACATCAATCAAAGTTTTTGCATGAATTGCACGTACCCTGGGACACATCACATATAAGCGATGCCCATTCATAAGTTTCGGGACACATCACATATAAGTGATGCCCATTTATAACTCCGGGACACATCACATTTAAGTGATGCCCATTTCTCGTCATATCCATACGTGTCAGCCCATTTCTCGTCATATCCATACGTGTCAGTCAATCAATCAGTCACAATTTAATCATCCCAAACAGCTCTATTACAATATCGATTACACTTCAAGCGTCCTAAACGATCTACCAATCCACCACATTGATTACATTTCAAAACGTTCCAAACTGTCAACCATATCAAGACTCCGACTAATTACTTAATACATGTCTTTCTCTTTAAGCATACCATAATACCACACGTCCTCACTGCTCCTCTAAGTACATCCCTGTACCTTCACATACCACATATCAACCCACGACTAGGCTCAGCGATGCCCGGTCTTCTAATCTCTATACTTGGAGTCCGTAAAACATATGCTAGAGGAATCTAAAGAATTCTACGAGTCGAGAGAAAACGAATTGCAATACTACTCATTGGATCCCTAGACATGTTCAGGTATATCGTTCGTATTTCAATATGTAATAACGTCCATTTCTCATTTCTTAACACAACGAGTTCACTCTAGTCCATTGGATACCACTCTAAATGAGAAACAAGTAATACTCTCCAAAACACTTGAAGGAATGTGTAAACAAACCCATTAGAGTCGATGAGAAACTTCAGAATGTGGTTTGGAAGATATAGGAAAAACAGCTCGAAGACATTGTAGCAGCTCAACCACCTACCAGTAGATGAATGAGTCCTACCGGTAGAAGAGGGAAATTCTGCACTTGGCCTACCGGTAGGTGGAAGTTCCTACCGGTAGGAATTGGAAACAGAAAGGCCAAGATTTTTCACAAAACAATTTTGTACTTGACCTAGCGGTAGGTGGGTGAATACGTTTGAGTTGCTGCAGTACGTTTGAGCTGGTTGGAGAAGAATTTCTTACTTGTCCTACCGGTAGATGGAAAGTTCCTACCGGTAGGAAGAGTATCATTCAGGCGATTTTTGACAGAAATTTTAGATTTTGATCCAATCCCAATAACGACCAATACAAGCTCAAGAAAGGCATGGAAACACTCAAATAACATATAAAGAGAGGTAGAATTCCCTACCTCAAGTCGGAAGGCGAAATCCAAGCGATTTGAACGAGCCCTAGCTTCCAGAACCTCAAAATCAATTGAATACTCCTCTCCGAGCTAAACCCAACTGAATACGAGCTCAAGATCACGTACGGAGGGAAGGATGAAGGCTAATCTTCATGGGTTTTGAAGTTGGAGGTGAAATTTGAGAGTGGGAGGGAGAGGAATGGAGAGAGCCGAGAGAGGGAGAGAACGGGATTGAGAAAGAAAATGGAGTGAGGGGAAATTATTCTCCTGCCTCACACACCACACATTTATATACCAGCACTCACACAAATCACACTTGCACTCCCTCAAATAGCAATCCTAACACATTAACCCCAAATTAAATAAACTCAATAAATTTCACATTTTTCTCAATTTCTAACATTTATAAAACTTTTAAATAATATTCGAAAAATATAGGTTCTTACAAAAGGCCTTATAGCGAAAAATTCATTACGACCATCTAGGATAAAATGATCAAAAAAATAAGATCTTCGCACCGGTTCAACCGGATTGAAAATTGGAGCACTTAATTTTTTAATCATATTTTTCTGTTAGTTTCATTAACGGTGTTAACGATTTTACCAATTTGAAACGTAAAACAAACTACAGGGACGAAATTGAGACAATTGAAACTAGAGGGACGAAATTGAGACAACCGTAAAACTAGAGGGATGACTACGAAAATTTGCCCTATATTAAATGGTCATAATGGATTTTTGGCTCTAAAGTCTTTCAATGGACATCCTAAGAGAGCCTTGAAACTAAATAAAGAGTCTTAGGGTGCTCGTTGAAAGGCCTTAGAGTCAAAAATTCATTACAACCGTTTAGGATGAAATGATAAGAAAAATAAGATTTTCGCACCGATTAAAAGGAATTGAAAATTGAAACACTTACTTTTTTACACCATTTATATATTAAGAAATATAGTTAAAAAATTAAGTGTTTCAATTTTCAATCTGTTTGAATCGGTGTAAAGATCTTATTTTTTCGATCATTTTATCTTAAATGGTCATAATGGATTTTTGGCTCTAAAGCCTTTCAATGGCCACCCTTAGAGAGCCCTGAAACTAAATAAGGAGTTTTAGGGTGCTCGTTGAAAGGCCTTAGAGTTTTTTTCCAGTTTACCAAAAAAAGAAAGGCCTTAAAGAAAAAAATTCATTACAACCATTTAGAATTAAATGATAGAAAAAAGTAAGATCTTCGCACCGGTTCAACTGAATTGAAACTTGGAGCAATATATAAACGATGTATTTATTCCGTTTGAACCGGAAATGTTCCAATTTTTATAGATAAACGGTGTATTTTTTATTTATTATTCATTGTTAGACAAATTAAAATAATATAATGTTCTTAGGCCCATTCTCTTGAACTTAACTTAAATCTGAAAATTGTCCTCATTTGAATTTTTTTTTGCATTTGTTAGTTTTGCATCAAACTTTTGTGGATTATTGATTCGTCTCGACGAGAAGAATCGAAAAAGTAATTTTTTTTTACTTTTACCCAAGTATTTTTGTCACGACCTAGATCTTCAACATAATTTAAATAAAGCTTTCTCAACGAAAGACCTTCGCATATTGTAATTAATACCCCAAACAGTTCCCACCTGTTAAGCTTAACAAAACAAGTCCCAATTTCAAAGAATATCCAATTTTGGCACTCCGGCCCCAAATAGATTACAAGTGTTTGTATGGACAAACCATTAAGTTACAAACTCATCTTTATCCAAAAGAAAGTCTATTACAAAAGATGACGATGTAACTAAATCAGTGTCAGCTTCCAAAAACCCTTTTCACATCCATACACGCATTTCATGCAAGTCACTGTCCCGCATTTAAACCTGAAAAGAAAGATTAGGTTGAGCTACACTAGCCCAGTAGGAAAATCTTTTACCAATTCTATGTGCAAATATGGTGCCTAGTGCAAGGAATAAGACATGGGGATATAGTTCAGCCGATGGACAGAAATCAACTCATTGGGGTGCCAATCATTCGTTACAATCGTCCTAAGACATGCCGTCATCACAAAATTAGCCACAATGTTCACAAGACTCATGCAACCCTACAATTTTGACACAACTCTCTATTTCCAAACTCCACCGTCTGTATTTCCACCCCTTGCGTTACAGTAATAAAGCACGAGGGTTACCGTATTACCACCCCTTGCGTTACGAAGAACCCTAACCACTTGGATCACCGTATTACCACCCCTTACGTTACGAGATCCACTCGAGTCTCCGTATTACCACCCCTTGCGTTACGAGACTCCCTATCCCAACCTTCGAATCACACGACTACTCATTTACTCACTATGCAAACAAGGACTCTCTTATGACCACATTCAAGCATGAAACATCATGCATTATGCCAACAATGCCACAATTACTCTCAAGTCATCTATCAATCAACAAGTTATGTTTCAACACGGTTTTAATCAAGTAAACTCATATTCGCCCCTTACAAACGGAAGATCAACGGATCAAAGATAACATCAATGATTCATAGAAAAAACAAGTGAACATGTTAGGGATAGGTTTGGAAGTGTCCAAAAGGGTTTTGAAGTGATTGGGGATCAAAACAGTCGAAATATAAGCAAGGTGGGAAAAACTGCCCAGAAAGCCAAGGAGTATTGATACCAGAATTTTGTATCAATATTGCAGAGCTTGGAGTATCGATACGGTGATGGAGTATCGATACGGCAGAGTTTGGAGTATCGATACGGAGAAAGAGTATCGATACGGTTACGTTACGATAGATTTCTGATGCTACTGGAATGCAGATCCCTTCAGCGTATCGATACGCAAACGATTGTATCGATATGAGGACATTACGAACAACGATTCAGTGCAGAAAACTCAAGGCAAACACGACAACGAAAATCCAATGATTCAAAGCATGATTCTACACCAAACCAACATACAAACACATAAAAGAAGCAAAGAAATCCCTACCTCGAGTCAAGGAGCAAAATCCCATGGATTTGAACGAGCCCTAGCTTCCAACTTTTGAAATCAACCAAGATCTACTTCCCGAGCCTCACCCAACGCGATACGAGCCCGGGGTTGCGTAGAGGAGGTGAAATGAGGGTGGGTTCTTGAGATCTTTGAGGTATTTCGGTGGGTTTTTTAGAGAGAGATAGATACGGTAGAGAGAGGGAGAGAGAGCCGGTGTGTGAGAGAGAGAGTGTGGGGATAAATGTTCTCCTACATTGCACACACACCTTATATAGTTTCACATCTTTAAACTACACATTTACTCCCTCAAACTTCAATTCTTTCACTTAGATCCTCAAATCAAATAATCACCAATTAATCCATATTCTACCAATTAACCATTTAACAAACATTTCAATAATTTTAGAAAATACGGGTCTCTACAATTTTGCTAAAAAATGATTATTTCTCAAAATACTTGGGTAAAAGTAAAAAAAATATATATTTCTTCAATTCTACTAGTCGAGACGAATCAATAACGCAAAACTAACAAATGCGAAAAAAATTAAATAAGGACAAAGTTCCCAAATTTAAGTTAAGTTCAAGAGAACGGAGCCTTAAATATAAAGTCAAATTTAAATGTAAAAAACATATTTTACTTGAAAATTTTATTTGAGTTAACCAAATAATAATTAAATAAGTAATTAAATAAATAAGATAATTGAATTAAGGAATTAAACGAAAAAGAATTTAGCTAAAAGGGTGGGAGTTGGGGACGTTTTGGTCTTCTGGGCAAGAAGCGGGGAACTCTCCCAATTTAAATGTCCTACACGGATTTTTGTGCATTTTCAAACTTCAAAAAATTATATTCTTGTACTATTTGGTGTATGAGAAAATAAAAAAATAATATGTAAAAATATATTTTTTGGGTTTGAAAATGCACAAAAATTCATAGAGGATATTTAAATTGGGACAAATGGAATATGCTTTTGTGGCAGGGAATATTTGACATGCGTGTAAACTGACCCGGACAACTTCGTTACGAAAAATATGGAGGGTTTTTTTTTTTTCCCGCAGAGGCGGTCTATTTTCACAATAATTCAAGAAAGTCGCACCTGGAGTGGCTATTTTGTGCCCTCTATATTAGCCTCGCTTCGAGCTTAAAAAATGTGATCCGAATCTTTCACTTAACCAGAAGGAATTGACAGCAAACTTTAAAAAGAGAAAACGATGTTCAAAATGAATTCCGACTAAAGGCACTTACCCGGAAAACGTAGGTTGGTAGTCCGAACGGAAATCGGAACAGAGATCCAACAGAGCCGCTCGAGACATAAATAAACAAGCTTAAGCTTAAATTTTAGGCTCGTTTCGTTATCAAGCCGAACACAAGCCAATAGAGGCTCGGCTCGAGTTGGCTCGCAAGCCAAGACTTAGTAGACTTTTTACGTTAATTACTACAATTAGCATTAACATTTTGATATTCTGATGCAGAATCCTTACAAAAACATATTACTCCCTCCGTCCCTTTATTACAGTCCAGTATTCTATTTTGGGCTGTCCCTTAATAAGTGTTCATTTTGTAAAGTTAGTGGGCAAAAGTTGGTGAATTGTCTATTTTGTCACTAAAAGTAGATTCCATTTTAAAAAGTTAGTGAGTAAAAGTGTAATGATGATGGGTAAGTAGGGAAAGTGGAGGAAAAAGTTGATGTGAAAAGTATAATGATGATGTCTTTTTAATAAGTTGGAGTTACGAAGCGGGACATTTAAAAGGGACGGAGGGAGTACATATTATTATTTTAAAATTGAGATTATTTTCTTGTAGAGTATAGGAAAATAAAAGATATATACATTCACAATCAAAATATTTTTGATTGTATTAGGCCTATCCAAGAATATATATACACTAGTGCTAGCCCGTGCCTACGGCACTACGCATCCCGGTTAGAAGGAGATGGCAGTTGTGTGATTTAGGTGAAAACTATGGGCACTTAACCGGAAAGTGGAAGGATGCACTTCAGCCTTTGGATCAAATGAATCTAAGCCGTTCCAACTTGTCCCCACACCCTTCTGTTTTATAATAGAGATTTTTCGTTGGTCCGGTAAGGCTTATGAACAAGCTCGAGCTCGAGTCAAGCCAGTTCGTTAAAAACTTAATAAACAAACTTGAGCACGGTAAATATCGGCTCGGCTCGTTTGCAGCCCTATGCCTATTTTTGGTTTCAATTCTAGCGTTGGGTCTCCGATTCCCATTAGGGATCGATGGTGTTTCTGGTTTCAGCAGGCGGGTTTGTAATGATCTTATCCAGGAGTCAATTGTTACTCCTCCTAGGCTATATGGCCCCATAGGATAGGAATTCAGTCTTTTTCCTTATGGGCAATATAAGACTCTTCGGCTCAAATTCGGATTGGAAAATCCCGTTGTGCAAGAGCTTGCAAGGCACCCTGTAGGGCGTACACGGGCCATCGATCTTGACAATGAATGGTCGAATATAATCCGAGCTTCTATAAAACCTACCCGTCCATTGTTTGGATGAAAATCCGAGCCATCCATTACTAAGATGGACGACCGAATTGGGCGCACTACATGTATAGTGCGAAAGGTACACTTCAGCACCCTGGGTCCCTCAAATTCGGAAACCCAAAGTCCAAATTGTTGATGCTAGAATCATTGGATTGTGATCCCAGTCACACCTATAATCGGTCTTTAAATGCGAATACGGAGTTTTCTTTCTCCATGTCTAAAGTGCCTAACTATTCTAGTGAAAGGTTTGGTCATGATTGTGGTGGATGGGAGAAGGAGACTCTTCGAGACGCCACGGCATGGGTGTGACGACTCAAATTTTTACATTGCTTTAAAAATAATTAATCTCCAATAATTACAAGTCTCCGAAATAAAATCTACATCATGGGCCCTAAAATCCTCAATTGCTACAACAATAATTATTTCCTCAAATATCTCTAACAAAAATAAATCCTCAATAATACTCCAACTTGGTCTTCTCTAACTCCTTCCAGGATCTGCCACATAAATTACCCGAAAAGTACATAATACGACGAATAATAACTCAAAGCAAAGAAATTAGCTCAATCAACAACAAAAGCGAGATTAAATCCAGCTTCTCTTGTAACGACCCTAATTTTTTTTTTTCAATAAAATTATAAGTTTAATAAAATTTCTTTTACTCGTTTACCTTTTATTTATTTGAGTGTTGATTTTGTTAGGCAAATCGTAATGTATTAAATTTAGATGTGGAGCCTTAATAAATATACATACACATACTTGGAGAGAAAGCCGGATGGGGTTTCTATCCAAAGAACCTGTTTTATCACGTCATCACTTCTCTTACACCTCTTATCCCTTTCCCATCAAAATCAAATTTGAGAGAAAGAGTTACTGCCGAGAATAGGGGGGAAGGGTGAGATAGGATTCTTCCGGATTTTTACTCCTGCACCATCATCACCCTAGACAGTCTATTGAGACTAGCTTGGTCAGGGACTCAGGTATTGCCGAGAGAGGAAAGGGAGAAAGAGATAAGCTGCCATCATAAGATTTTCCCACCAATTGCGCCAACACATCAAACCCCTATATGGGATAGCTTGCAGGCTAAGATTATTTAAAAATTAAGAGAGTGATGGTGTGTGTGCTGTGTAGAGAGAGAGAGAGAGAGGGAGTATACCCGAGAGAGAGAGGAAAAGATATGAGATCTTCAGGGAAATCTCATCACAAATAAACCTACTTCATCCTATTTTCTTAGCCTTGTAAGCCTGAGAGAGAGAGAGAGAGAGAGAGAGAGAGAGAGAGAACGGATGAGAGGGGAGGGAGAAAAGTCAAGCTCTATAAATACCTCTTCTTTTCTTCCATCCCAGTACACCAACTTCCTTTGTACCTTTCCTCTTTTGGAAAAAGTAAACTGTGAGGAATAGAAGAGAGAGAGCCGAGACTTTTGTTAGTCAATTTTAGTTAATTGCTTTTCATTTCTTAAGAAGAAGAAGTTAGGTACTCGGTCAAACCAAGGCTTTAAAGAGACGTATCATTCGCGACTCGATCCAACACTATCGTAGTCAACCCGCTACCGCCAAGAAGTAAGGTAGAAACCTCCTATCTACTCACCTAAATATAATAGTGCTACGTGTTCGTTGATCTTAAAAAGTATTGAAATGATGCTTAGATGATAAATGCATGTAAAAATATATATATATTAATAGTGGAGGTATAACCTCCTGGAAGACAGAAGCGTACAGTTATTTTGTTAGATTTCGAAAAGCACGATTTTGATTTAATTACTGGAAATTGGATTAGACGTTACAACATGTTAAATGGTTAGTTGTAAAGTGTGATTATCGATTGCATGATAGAAGTGTTGCTCATAGATTATGTGCCGTTATGTTTTTTTTTGATTGATCAGGTAGAAAAGCATGGAAAATTAAGATTTATTAATATCATGATTTTAACAAGCTTTGAAAGAATAATGTGTTCGCGAGAAAATGATGCATGTGTACGAGACACGAGAACCGAGAAAACGATATTTGAAAACGAGAAGAGCAAAAAGAGAAATTTTGACATGTGTAAACCTGGGAGACCGGAACGGCGGAACCAGTGTTCGGGAATGTGTGAGTAAACCTGGGAGACCGGAACGGCGGAACCAGAGTTTGTAAATGCATGGTCGACCGTCATTCTGAAAGAAGGAGTAAACGGAACCAGTGCTAAAGGAAAAGAATTGATAATAAGTGAATTTGACGTTTTGACACAGAGTACGATACACTATTCTGAACCCGACACTCGACACTTTTATTTGTATGATATCTCTAAATTGTTGATTTGTTAAAGTTATGTGGATGCCTTGTAAAGTAGATATTATTTTTGATAAAGTATGGGACATAGGGGTAGGAGTTAGTTACTGAGCTTAAAAGCTCACGGTGTTACTTTTGTGGCCCTGGCATCTTATGCCAGATTTAGAAGGCGAACAGGAGGCGTACTATAATCTGGAACAATTTGGAGCAGAGCAGAATATCGTCGAAGAAGGCAATCACCGCGAAGAGTAGAAATTTCCCGTAGTCCCCCTCCCTATCCTTAAATAAATGTAATCTTGATTTGAGAATAATTTGGGATGTAATGACTTATTATTCCACTTTTAGTTATTAAATGATTAAGTTTGAATAAAAATAGTTACAATCAATGTTCCCAAAATTTGGGGCGTCACATCTCTAGTACACAATAGTGACCTCACCCCCTCAACCAAAAAGGTATATCTTGGAGGACTGTTGACCGAGTTCACTCTTTCATGTACCAATTCATCCATGGCATTAAGCCCAAGATATCTTATTCGGCATTAAGCGACAATATCTTTAGTCAATAAATAATGATAACAATTCTCGATTCCAATAAATTTCACAGAATTCAAAAATAGCATGAGATCAAATAAAGAGTACGAAATTGACATGAAGGAAATATTCCGGAGATTGGAATGCATATTGTATACTTCCAGTACCTCAAATCTCAAATTGTGATCGTTTAATTGTGCGGATTCTGCAGCCATAAGTAACATAGGGACTTCCCATCCCAAACAGATGCAAACACCTTAGTCTCCTTTGAATGTTATTCTTCTTCACTTCTCTCCATAAAAAAAAAACTGCACATAAATTGAACTTTTAGTCTACTATTAGGACCTTACTTCTCTTCCTCAAATATGAAAATAAAATAAAAGCCAGAAGTCCAAAATGACTACAAATAGTTGATGATTGACAATATATAGCTATTCTTGCATGAACTACACGTCCCACCCTCTCATGCACAAACTTGACACCCAACGCCCACATGTCCTTTGCCTTCAAAGGTAAAAATAGGTGTCACCACCAAACCCATGCATAATGCCACACACCATGTATCCTTTAAATTTTGTCCTCTCCTCCATCGAAAACTCCTCTATCAACATATTATATTCCCCCGTTTTAAATTACTGCCACTTAGAAGAAAAAATAATTCACTAAACCCAATTTTAATTAGCACTATGCTCCAAAAATGACACCAGATTATTCCCCTTTTTTTCAAGAGAAATGATTTTGTCATTTCCTTTTTTTGTTAACGTCATTCCTCTACAAGTGTATTTTTGCACCAAAAATGCACTTGCAGGGGAGTGGCGTTAACAAAAAAAGAGTGGCAAAATCAGCAGCCTTTTACAAACTCCAACACCAAAAATACACTTGCAGGGGAGTGGCGTTAACAAAAAAGAAAGTGGCAAAATCAGCAGCCTTTTACAAACTCCAACACAATTTCCAAAATTATGAGAAATACCCAATTCAACTATAATCACTTTCAATAAATAAATAAAAAATACGGGATGTGACAATGGGAGTAATGGATTCTAATAACCGGAAGGTTGAAGAGGGTGCCAAGTGCAATTCTTCGTGGTAAGCGGCCGTGACGGAAGCAAAAGCCTGTTTGGAGGCCCTCAGATGGTGTGTTGATTCCCAGCAAAGGGTTGCGTCCATTGTTACAAATAGCTTATCACTGGTTTACTGCCTTCTCTGGAGCTGCCCAGCTGAAAATTTGGGTCGAGTTATTATTATTATTAGAGATATATTAAGCAAGTTTGTAGTACTCTAGTTCATGTACATCTGTTGTAAAAGTTGATAGAACAGTTGTGGAGATGGCTCACAAACTGGCCAAGGCAACTCTCAAACGAAGGTGCTAATTTTGCCCATGAATTCCGTCAATTTCGTCCCTCTTGAAGGAGAACGACAATTTCGTCATGAATCACGCCATCAGTGAGGGAACGAAATTGAAACGAAATGAAACCATGAAATGAACCTTGTAGGAATCAATTTACATATGTAGCAGTGAACACATACAATAGACAATAATGGTTGCACACCCAATTTTACTAACCTAGGCTGGGAAGTGTTTGCTGCAAATTGAGCCTCAAAATACAATCCGAAAAAGAAAATTTCACCATAAACAACAAACTGGATTCCAAAAGATACTCTTCCAAAAAACATAAAACCAATTCCCCAACTTAATAGTGCTAGTAAAATTAGGGTCACCAAGAAGTTGCTATCCATGAAGAATAAAAACTTCAGTTCAAATATAGAAGTTGCTATCCGTGATTGTAAGTGTAAAGGAATGTTGTAAGTGTAGCTTTTCAAGTATGAATTGAAGTTTCATACGAACGAGAGGACTATTTTCAAATTGTTGCAACTCAAACAATTACTCTTAACAATTAGGAGTATATATTTGCTAGCCCCTATAGAGATCAATACAATTGGTAGCAAAATTAATCAAATCCAAGTTCGGACTTCTGTTGCATGAGGTCCACCTCCATCCCATCTAGTAGATTGCACATATTTAGCCAGAGATAGATAAAAGGCAAGGGAAAATGCAAGGGACACAGATATGATTGGAATGACGGAAGCACTAATGACACGTGCATCAGACTGCTCCAAACATATTCAGTGTCCGGATCCGGCTGGATAATGCAAACAGATCAAATTTAACCTTCTCAAATTAAAAGAATCTAGAGTAAACCAGGTAAGGACACAGAATCAGACCTTTTCCTCATGAAACGTACTCTGGAACTCAACTCAAAATTTCTAAATCCCCGATGAAACGTCACCCCACTGTAAATGTTAAAAAGCATAAAACAAAGGCAAAAGGAAAAGCAGCAAACTGCCTCCTCAACCAAAAAAGGCATGCAAAACGCAATCCCGAGTGATATCCAAATGGAACCGAAGCTAGTCTTTGTCAGTTGGTCTTAGTTTTGGGAGCCTTCTTCTTATGTCTCCTTGGCATTGAGTTCTTCATGCCAATAAAGAAGAGCAATGCCCCCGTTGTTGCCAAACTCTGCATCAAAGAACATAAGGTGATCAATTTCTATTATAATGTTTCCAGCTACTACTTATGCATCAAGAGATTAAGAATAATGTGAAGACAAATCGATCCTCTTCAGCAGAGAAGTCAAATTGGCTGACCTGTGTAAACTTGAGAAAAAGCAGAGCAAATTCGTTCTTATAGACATCGTAGTTGTAGAAGTCAAACAAGATTGGAATAGCAATTGCCTGGTGTAGAAGCTGCATGTAGCATGATAATGATTCATTAATTACACATCACACAGAAATCAACTTCATCGTCCAAAGAAAACAAAACAAGGATGTATAAGGTGAAAAAACAGACCAGTAGATAAGCTCCAAGAGAGCTACCGAGGATGAAAAGAATGCTCCCAAGACCCTTCATAGCTATACCTGCAGCAACTAGATATTTGATCTGTACATAATAGCACCAGGCGTTATAGAGTTTGAAATATCGCGACTTTGCTTACTTCAACAAAAGAAGAGTGGGAAAAAAAAATATGGTAGTTCCTTACTTCTACGTCTGGCACTTGTAGCCCAGTCAGTACTGACACGTGGTTTGAGAAAACATCGAACTTTGGGGCCAGGGACTTTGCCGCCGGGCCCCCATCAATGCCAAAATCATTATACCTACAAACAGGAACGGGTAATAAGAATTTGAACTTTGAAATCAAGAAGCATGTAGACATTGCTCTAGAGACTACCAAATTCTAAGAGGTGAAGCAGAGTCGAATTATCAAGATTCAAGCAACACACACCACAGTACCACACCATGGCCTTATGATACAACAACTATATTTATAGTAGTTACTCCATTTGCTTTTGCACTGACTGGGCTTTGTAAAGTCTTTTCCTATAATGTGGCGATTCAAAACATGCAATAGTCACTCTCTAAAGGACATACACTGGGACAAAACCAAAATCACACATCCCTTTCATGCACCTAAAAGTAATCATCCAATTCACGCCACTCCCAAGCCTACTCTTTGGCGATCTTATATTCCATTTATAATCAACCGGACACAAACTAAGTCTGTTGGATGAAGGAGATATACATTCCATATACCACCAGCACATACGCATCCTGTTGTTGTTAGGGGAAGGGAGCAAAGAGCACTTTGCTAATTGGTTCCACAACCAAATAGTCCCCACATCAATTTCCTTCAAAACATATTGCCAACAAACTTTTCATAAAAACATTATATCTCCATCAAAACTTTGCGGCATTTATTTCTGGATAAATCTCTTCATAACCACCTCCGCCCACAAATCTCGATCAGAAAATCAGAGAAAGGATCTAAAAATATGATCCAGTGCTTCTAGATGTTGTAGCACTTTAAAAGCAAGGTTCAAATACTATTTGTATTGCACAAACACCCGTGTTTCAGTAAAACTACAATTGTACTGAATGCCTATCCACATTTTTTAAATCGTTACTCAAATAATAACACGCAGAGCCATTAAAGAATTGCTGCCAAAAGGCCCAAAACACATTATCTCAGTTGAACCTGAATTGTAAAGGTAACTCATTGCCGCACAACTCGACCAATGGTCGATCCGACCTCATGTATTTTCAGTATTGCTTCTGACCCAAATCAATAGTTGGGAATCTTCTATATTAGGCGATATTTGGTGCTCTCTAGTTTACATCTGAGGGTTTGCAAAACAAAGATGCACATTGTATTATTTTCTTTAACACAAAGGAGATTCCTTTGTCATTCTTCGCATGTAGATTTGAAGGTAAAACAGAAATAAATAAATAAATAATACAATCTCTTGTTTCCAATTTTGTTAGGGTTGAGAGGACGTGATCTGCAGAAGGATAGTGTGGGCAAACAATTACTTCGGGTCCTTGCCATTGGTATGTAGTTAAGCATAACTTAACTACTTATATTGGAACTCCATTGAATCTTTGTTTAAGGACAAACAATAATCATTGGTATTTATTCAAGCATAAGTTTTACTTCTCTTAGATTCGAAGTTCAAACACCTTTGAATCTTTCTTTAACCACAAACATAAAGCCTAAAACGATTCTACCTCCTTCCCAAAAAAATTACCATGTCCGCAAAACGAGGTATTAAAAATAATGCATTCTTATCAATTAGTTCTCTTAACATAATGACCTAATTACTACAGTACTTACCAATTTAGTTCTTTTCATTTATAAAAAAATTAATGTTTCTTGACAAGAGCCTATTTTTTCGAGTTCCACGGGACAACACAACAATAACATAACCCATCTAATCCCTATTGAGTGGGGGTATGGGCGGGGGAGGATGGGACAATAGGGAGGGAGTAAACAAATCGACGGAGAGCAAAGAAAATACAAATTAACAAGATCAGAGCATAGTTGAGTGCTCAATTCTAAATCTAACTTATCCCTCAGAGCACTGACGACGGCAGCAAAACCCTAATCTCAAACTTATCCCTCAGAGCACTGACGATGGCAGTAAAACCCTAGCATCTTCTTACTAAAAGGTTCAGCTCAAAGAAAGACATAAACATGCTTACACGTTGAAAGACAAGTTAAACGTAGCAGATCTGATCATACAAAAAAGAGCAGGGAAAGAAAAGTAGAAAAAAGGCTTACTCTTGCCATGCTGAGAGTACGAAGACAGAGGCGAATAGAGCCCTTCCAAGGAACGATACGAACCCCATTGATATTGCTCGAAAACAGTCGCCTGAGTTTCTCTCTCTCTCTCTCTCTCTATACTGCTCTCGCTCACTCTCTCTCTCTCTCTCTAGAAAATCGAGACAGAAAGCAGAGATGCGAGGAGTGGAATTAGGGACAATGTACGAGGGAAGGTAGAGAACTTAAATACTACTGCTGTCTGCTGGGAGTAGCCCGAGTAGGAATAGAAGTCCCTTCTCAGTACGATTATTATTCAGTGCGCCCGGCACATGCTCCAACCTCCTCTCACAGCCTAACAACCCCTATTCTATTGGACTTGGGTTTCATGTAGGCCCCCAAGGCACTACACCCGTTAGTGCCCTGAATTGTGGGCCCTCTGGAGTCTACGTTAGTAATCGAAATCGTTTACTGTACTTTTTTTAGGCATGTTGAGCATATCATGTGTACAAAAAATCATATTGATCGAATATTGATATACATATGATTAAGATAAATTTGTCTCACAAATTTATTCTCTAAATTATATTGTCCATTCATTTTTTTGTTAAATAAATGGTATCCGACCATATGGCTACCAATATCCAATTAATTTGATTTTTGCATAAATTATCTACTCAATATTAATGACAAAGTAAAGGGTTTACAAAACCAATATAAACTATGGAAGCCCCACATCCGAAGGTACAACGGGGTGTAGTGCTTTGGGGCAATGGGGAAGCCCCGACTCCCTATTCTAATGTTGTATTATTCGGAAGGAATTGGATACATACATGTATGAACGGTCATGTCCTATCCATTCTGACGTTATAGATGTTTCTTGATTTGCAAAACAAGTGTGCTCCAAAAATACATGGAACAATATCATATCTAGTATGATTGTTGACTGGGCTGATATTCTTAATAATATTTAAAATGCGAACGGTTTCCATCAGTGAAGTATGCCCGAAAATTGCTCAAAAAGTGAAAAATTGGACTGTCCATCTTTTGTCGAACAATTGTTATTCAACCACAAACACACTTACATCTTTTGGTGGAGCCCACACATATTGGAGGTGTAGTATGTGTGGGCCCTCAATGTGAATGTGAGTGAATTTGTACGAGTGTTTGTGGTTGTTTTATGATTGTTTATGTAGGGAGACAAAAAAGCACTAACAGGATGGAATAGCACTGAATAAAATTTCACTTTATGAAGCTACTATTAACACGTCAAAAGAACCAATCACGTTGGGGCGGCTCAGTCACGTGGCAAGCGAGTCGCTAATGATCTGTATAGCAGAAAAAGGTACGGTTAGAGCGTCCACAGTGGAATAAGCAAAATAAAAAGTTGTTAAAATTAGTAATATTTGCTCAAAAAAATGCTCACATTGGAATAACCAAACTAAACAACATCTTAGCAACTCATCAAATTTTGGCTTTTGAATAATCAAAACGAGCAACCTTTTGTCAATAACCAAATTTAATGATCCCCACATTTTCTCAATCAAGTACATCCATCATTATACAAAAATCTTATATCTCTCTCTCAACAATGTTTTCAAAAAATATTTATAAAAAACTATTCTTACTATTCTTTTCAGGAACTTTTTCTTTATATATAAAAAAATCATCTTTATATGAACTTTTTTTTAAATTTTTTTTATAAAAACTGTTTCTTCAAATTTTTAAAAAAATTGTATTTACACAAAACTGTTTTTTTACACATTTTTTTTCATAAACTATTTTTTTATCTAACTTAAACTGTTTTTTCTTCTTCTAAAAACTGTTTAATAAACTGTTTTTTTTTTCAAAAACAAATATTTTTATAATAAAAACTGTTTTTTAACATAAACTAGTTTTTCAAAAGATTTACGTGAAATGAAGGGGAAAAGTTTGGAGAAAACTCAGGGAAGAAAGCATGGTTTTGATTATGAGCAAAAAATAACCAATGTGAGACTTGACATTGCTAACTTTAGCAACCTCTAAATGGATAATCAAAATCTGATGTGGCATGTTTTGATTATTTATTTTTGCTTATTCCACTGTGGATGCTCTTAGGCTCGTTTCAGAAACACAGATAAGTATTTAAAAAATAATATCTATTTTTAATTTTTAAATTTAAAAATAATGGACTTATGAAAATATTTTTTATTTTTTTTGCAGGGCTTGATAAATCTCGATTAGAATTATCAAACAAGATCTATATTGTATATTTTTTTATTTCAATAAGCTTATTATTTTTAAGTTTGAAAATTATAAATAAGTATTTATTTTTTAAGGGGCCTTTCTGAAACTGGGCCTTAATGTAATAATTTTATAACGGTCCTTGGATTTTCGTTGCTTTAAAGTTATTCCCCAATGAGGGTTATGCTTTTCTTTCTTGTAAGGTAGGGTTTATTAACAGGCCCTGTTCCAGAAACCTTCTTAAAAAATAAGTAGCTTATTTTACATTTTCAAACTCAAAAATAATGTAAATGAAAAATAATTTTTTAATTTTTTTTGCACCGTATTAAATATCTCAATGAGATCTATAAAATAAGATCCATAGTGGTAGGAAAATTATTTGCGTAAGCACATGATTTTTGAGCTTGAAATTACCTTCTTAAAAAATAAGTACTTATATTGAGTTGCGGAACGGAGCAAACAAATCCACTTCTAAGTGAAAAAAACAAAAGAAAAAACAAACTCCAAATATTCTTATTAAATACTCCTATATTATAGTACTAGTTTTGATATTAAGTTAACAAAGTTTCTGAAATTAGCCCATACAAGTCTGAAATCTCTTGGGTTAAAAAAATCGTAATTTTCTATGTATGTGTGGAAAAAATGTCAAAAATTTTGAAGTTATTGTGGCGTGCATGAAATTAAATGGCGGTCACGTATACACAAAAAATTGTCCCATTCTTAGACTTATCAAGAAGCAATATTAATTTACTTATAGAATACACTATTTGTTATCAATGTGGAAATATATGTGGTTCCAACTCACGCTGAATATAATTCATGCTTCCGCCATTGCACCACTGCAGAAGGGCATCTCTAACTCATACTCTATATCTTTTATTATCGAATTTAGTGCGATTGTTGACTTATGCTAATATGCTCAGTATGTTTGAGAATAGGGACATTTTGTTCTTTTTCTTTAAGAGAAGGGTTTTATTTTTTTATTTTTTTGTCAAAAGTGAGAATATTGTATTGATAAACGCCCAACGGTATTTATAAAACGGAGATCATTACAAAGAACTCAGAGAAAGCCAAACTAATCATCGAACAAATACAAAACGAGTAAATCACAAGGCAATCGATGTCTTTCATCCTAATTCAAACATAATCTGACGCAATAGTGACACTTCAAGAGAAGGTTGAATTAACAAAAACACGAATTAAAAGATTAATTAGAACGGATCAAATTATCCAGATGTAGGGGCCAAGATCCTAGAATGGAAAGAGTTTAGGGACAGCAGATGCCCATAGATTTTATCATCTGGGGTTTGAAATGATTTTTCAATAAAATCAAGTCCTCCCTCAATTCGATTTTATTTTATGCCAATAGCAGAGTTCTTGACCATGTTAAATTGTACTCCACTTGAATTGACCATATTGTAATTATTTGAATTGATCTCCATTCAAAAGGAAGAAATCTACCTTCCAGGGGTATACATATGATCGGACATTGGTATGCGTATGATTGAGGCACATTTTTCTCACAGTTCATTCTCTAAAATCTAAATCATACTGTCCATTCATTTTTGTTTAAAAAAAAAAAAACTGTAAGGAATAATTCCCCTAAAATAACCATTACGAAAATAATCTGTTATTAACCCTCTGAGGTCGGTTCCAGTTTGTAGAAAAAGTATGTTTTAAAAAAGAAGTCAATTTCAAGCTCAAAAATTATGTATTTACACCAATATAGATCTTATTTGATAGATCTCATTGAGATCTTTTATACGGTGTAAAAAAAATAAAATTATTATTCATTATCATTATAGGAGTATTTAAATTGAAAAATTGAAAAAAAAGAACTTTTAAACCAACCCCACCCTTCAAACTTCAAAGTTCAAACCACGCTCAGACAACGTTTGATTTCCACTTTTACAGTGCCCCAAGGCGAGGAGGCCCCAGTTTTGCTCTCTCTCTCTCTCCAACAATGGGCTTCTTTTCTTTCCTCGGACGAGTCCTCTTCGCCTCTCTCTTCATCCTCTCAGCTTGGCTGATGTAAGCTCTCTCTCTCTCTCTCCATTTGTAGATACATTACATTAACTGCGTAGGTCAGATCAGTTGTTTGCTATGTTGTCTGTACATGGTTACGAACACATACTGCTACCAGATCCAGCTCTTCTTAATCTCTCCATACATTGTTTGCTTATGAATCGCTCACCACTTGCCATAAATTAAAAATTCGACCTACTGATCCGTTGGAAAAAATAAGGATGGTTATATTTTCGGATCCTTGTGCCCTTTGGTGTTTAAAGCTTGGAAATGTGGAAAGACTGGCCTTAAACGAGGCCAAATAGCTCTACAAGGTTGGGTTTTTGAAGGATTTTGATTTATCAGGTCTCCTTTTCTTCTTAGATTTGCTCGCCTTGTGTACACCGCTGCGGTTTATCCTCTACCATGTGCTTGGGATGTTTCATGTTGATGATTTAGTTTATTTTAGGTCGTATGCCGCATTTTGCTGAATGAAGAGACTGAAGTTCGAGTGTCTTTGGTTTTTTCTGTTTTAGGTAAATACAATTTCATTGAACCAAAGCAACAAAACTTCGTCTAGCACTACGGCTGTAGCATACCCAAGATGTCTCTTGAAAATACAGCAAAATATCTGTAGACATCTCGAGAAAATTCAACTTTCCTAATGCATTTACCTTTCTTTGTTTAATTTGGGTTGCTGGGAATGCCATGTTAATTCAGTAGCACTAATTCCAAATGGAAGCTAGTTAGAAACGATTGGACTAAGATAATCACAAAGCAAGGGGAAAATTAAAATGAACATAGCAAAGGAAAATTGGGGAAATCAGGTCTGAGAAATTGGGAGGCATGATCACACTGTCCTACAGTCGTAGATCATTCGTACGTGAAGGTTCAATTGGATTGCCACGACTCCAAGATTCAACCCTATCACTTGTGGCCTTCCTCTTCCAGGGGTCATGTCCACCAAGAGGTTATGAACCAAGTCTCAAACTGAGTTCTGAAAGTAATCGAAAGGGTATGAAATTATAAAGCTTTGTATGAGAGTTTGTTTAGAGCACAGAGCAAGAAGTTTGGAAGAAGAAGATCCTAGGATTTCTACCAGAAAATTGGAAGGCATAGGACTATCCAACTAAGCATAATACTAGTTTGGCAAGGGACATACAAAGGTGGGGATATTAATAAATATCTATTTACCAATTAATATTCAGGATCCAACGCATTCACATTGAAGAAGTGGATTTTTCCCGATGGTATTTTTAGGATCTGACAGAATTCCCATGTGTACATGTGTAATGCATGTAAGTTTTGAAACTTCACCTTAAAGGTCATAAATTTTTAACATGCCCACTGTTTTCAACTTCTTAAAACTCAGCCCAATTGCAATTTCCTTCATTCAGTGTTGGGAACTAAGGTAAATGATTAGGGGAAGCCAAGGTAAGCAAAACTTGTTGAGATGTTGCTCTCTAAACTGCCACTTTACCACTTTTTTTGGTCCGCTGAACTCCAATTTTGACTTGGGAGTTGGGACCTGTCCAAATGCGAAAGCACTGAGCAAGAATGCATTTAAACCATGTTGAAAGCAACCATTAATGCTGAACTTCTTTGCTTTTCATTCCACCCATGGGTGGTTTTATCTGACAAGAAAGATAGGAAAGACAAATTAGAAATTCTACTTTGGGATTTGATCTAGTAGAAGGTCCTATTGGAGATTGATTTATAAGTAATATCTTCTTCTATGTTATATGGACTCCTATATGGATGTCGGGAGTGGTTGAGGTTCATCTAATTGACTAATTCCCATCTCAAGGATATGCGGAGACAACACATCGTTCATATTCCTTAATGTATTGCTTTTATTTATTAGTGGTAGATGCCGATGGTGCTATGGTACAACGTACTCATAGCATATTTAATGCATAATATAGGAGCTTAGTGAAAGTTCTATGGTAAACTTGGTTTGTGAAATCTACTTGCTAGGTGAATCCTAACTAAAAATGTCAGGCAAACCCCTATCCTTACTTGCGTGTCAAGTGTTCGACGCATGTACTTCGTGTTTTGTACATTTAGAAACTTCCATTAGCATAGATCTTTTTCTTTTTTTCCCCATGGTATAGGTTGAATAAGTTCCACAAGATGAGAGAAGTAGAGAATAATTCTTTGAAGGTCTTAATTGAAGTGGTCAAACAGGCATGATTATCTGAGAATGGAATCTACTTCTTAAAAGAAGGATGTGGAAGTCTTTGGAAATGTTGTGGGTTTAGTGCATGTCTTCAAAGGGATCTTACATTTACCCCTATCTAGTGAATATGGAGCAATCCTTTTGGGTTTCTGAGATTTCTTACCTCCCATCTATTTAAAGCTTAATCACTACATTCGGAATGGCAAGATGGTTGAAAGGAATATATCTCCCGTTGCATGCAATGGGTAAATTCTGTTTGGTAACACTGCCACTTTTCTGCTTCTTGTTTTCTATTTTCTATTTGCTGAAATCAGTTTCTACTTTTTCTCAAAAAAAAGTGAAAGCGGAAAACATGTTTGTGTCAACGTGTTATAAAAAAAATGAAAGCGGAAAACATGTTATCAACCAAGTCCTCCATAGACCCAACCATCCATTATCCACAGTAAGAGGCAAAGCAGACCCAGATTTCTCAGCTAGCACTTTATGCAACATACTATTCTCCTTTTGAAGGTCTTGAAGATTAGGAGCAACATCCTTAGGTACCGAAACTTGTTCTCCAATCAGATTGCAATTAGAACTAGTCCCCCCAAAATTCCTAGATCTTCAGAGTCACTCGAAAGGGAGAGAAATTGCCCTCAAAATTCATCATAGACAAAAAACTAACTACAGATCAAAGAAAAGGGGAGCAGACAACAGAAACACAGAGAATCACCAGGAGAAATGCAAGAATTCGACGGAAATAAAAGAAGAAATCAAAGGACTGAAGCAAACCTCAAATCACCGCCGTTTTGACGTCGTAGACCTAGAGAGAGAGAGAGAGATCTGTTATGGAAATCCAGAAAGGTTTGGGAAGATTCGAAGAGAGCTCTGGCACTGTAGCGGAATGAAGTTGGCAGCCGTTTTTTTATTTCTAAAAGAAGTGGAAGTTAAGTTTTGTTACAAACCAAACCGAGCCTTATGTCCCAATCACTTGGGGTCGGCTACATGAATCATTTTCCTCCATTGAGCTCTGTCAAGGGCCACTTGTTCACTCAAACCTACTATACTTATATCTTTGCACACCACAGCATCTAATGTCAATTTAGGTCTATCCCTCCCCGTAGCATTGCTACCCAAAGCTATCCTATCCGTTCTCTTAACTACTACATCTCCTGGTCTACGGTAGATATACCCAAACCACCTTAGCCTATTTTCTCTCAACTTCTCTTCTCTTCTATGGGTGCTACACCTACCATCTCACGAACCGTTTCATTTCTAATCCTGTCTCGTCTAGTTTTACCACACATCCACCTCAACATTCTCATTTCCGCTACACTCATCTTGTTCACCTGTTATTTCTTAATAGGCTAACATTCTGTTCCGTAAAGTATTGCTGGTCTGATGGCAGTTCCATAGAATTTTCTCTTCAATTTTATGGGTACCCTCTTGTCACAGTACACCAGTAGCGCTCCTCCACTTGAGCCTCCCCACTTGGATCATATGGGTTACATCATCGGCAATCTCTCCATCTCTACTAATAATTGAGCCTAAGTACCTAAAATGATCACTCTTAGGTATCTCCTGGTCTTGGATCATCACTCTTTCTTCGTGCGCATTGCTTGTACCACTAAACTTGCACACCATATATTCAGTTTTACTCCTACGTATCCGAAAACCCTTTGACTCTAATGCTTCCCTCCAAATTTCTAGTTTCGTATTAACACCTCTAGCGGTTTCATCTACGAGGACAATGTCATCTGCAAACATCATACACCATAAGATATCCTCCTAAAATTGTCTAGTCAATTCATCCATAACTAAGGCGGAAGTTAAGTTTTGTTACTTCCTTAAATTATGAAAATAGTGAAAGTGATTACCAGAATTGGAATGTGGAAGTAGTGCACCAAACAAACTTTCAAGGTTAATTTTTGAAAATTCTGAAGTATGTTAGAATGGAGAATTAAAGTAACAACCCTTCCTAGGGCTTTTGTTTTTGTGATTGCATATCCCACTTCTTTTGTTTTCTATTCATCCTCTTTATTTTGCTTACATACCTTATCTTTTTGTTGGAGCTTGTTCTCGAGCTTTGGATTTTAGGCCATATCCGTGACCTCCATGAGCTCCCCTCTATGTTGCGTTTCTTGTAGCTTGTATTGTTAAAGTTTACTGTTCATGTTGATTTATCTTTTGGTAACTTATGGTTCCCTTTGTTTATGTGGTATGCATCCGTGTAGGTTCAATGATTTCGGTACTGATGGTGGGCCTGCAGCGAAGGAATTAGCTCCCAAGTTAGCTGTTGTCGAAAAATACCTTACTTCTAAGTTAGGGGAAGGGGCACTGAAGATTGATGTGAGGCTCTTGTTTTCATCTTTGGTTTTCATTTTCTCTCATAAAGTGAAGATGTTTTCTTGCATCTTGCTTTGGACATAGACACATAGTTTACTAACTTTGAGGTTCTTTTATTCAGGTTATGCATTTCGTTGCGGTCTCTATATTTCTAAAGGGGCTTGGTGGCTTTCTATTTGTTTTTGGCAGTTCCCTCGGGGCTTACCTACTGGTAAGGATTATATGCCTTCCCAAAATTTCCTCTTTTAACTATTTATCAGTACACAATTTGCATAGATTTGCTTTCAGCCCACTTATTTATTTATTGCTAATCATATTTAAATTCTCTTCGTCTATATTTGTCTAGTTGTACCACTTGGCCTATACCACTCCACTATTGTATGACTTCTACAACTATAATTTCGGCGAGCCAGAATTTTTTGCACTCCTACAGGAGTTCTTGCAGGTTTGGTTTCATACCCAATTTGTTTATTCTCTTATGCGCTGAAGTGAACTTCGTTTAAAATTATTTAACCTTATTTGCATCCCTTTGCAGTGCATTGCACTTTCTGGTGCATTGATCTTCTTCCTTGGGATGAAGTACTCAATTCCGAGGAAACAACTCAAAAGGAAGACCCCCAAAACCAAAACAAAGACAGTTTAGACACATCAAAGACACGGTAGTTGAAGGTAGGTTATTTGGCTGGTGTTCAAAATTATGACAGGAAGTGGCTGCCCTGCAGTATCAGCTCTTGCATTGTTGACTTCGTTTTGAAGTCCTTTAGGGTAGAAATTTGAAGTTGTAGTCGTCTTTCGTTTTCCTGGAGTTGTTATTTAGCCAAACAAGTTGTGATCTTTATTCCTCGTCAAGGTTGTGGCCGAGCTGTATGAACAAGTAGTTGGATTGCTTAGGGTTGCAAAAATATTAGTACATTTTTTTGGAAAAGTATGTTACAAGTACATGTCTGATTGCTGGATTATGGTGATTTGCTCCGATGTTTGTTCCAAGTACGATTTTTTTCACGTGTCCCTTACTATTTGATGCAGTTAATTTTCCGCAGAGATGTTCTTTTCGTACAGATTTTGTGAAATATAACTATTATGGATTCGATGTAAAACTTCCAAATAGTAGTCTGGAGAGACTGGGAATGAGGAATGGAGGGAGCTAATCCTAGTCAACCTCAATCTTTTCGTCTCTTCGGACTCTTCTTGTCTTAAATTTTACCTAGAAAAAGGGTTTATGGCCTTTTAATCGAGGCATTGCTTTGAGATAAAAAGAGAAAAAAAATTGATCTCGAATATAAATTCTCCAGAACGAAAGATCTAACCACTCTAGAAGGTTTTTAAGAACGTACAATAACAAAAAAATTCATTTGTAAGTTTTGAAACACTCTTAACAAGTTCCGAAGAAAATAGTTGGATTAATTGAGGCCGCAAACTTCAACCTTGTGGAACCCCGGGGGCCTGCTGTGCACAATCTGGGCTGTCCGTTCGGCCATTCGACGGTCTATATCTCATCGGCAAACGCCGAATGTGTGACAGCATTCTTATACCATGTGGCCGCATACTTTTGAAATTGGCCGCCAACTTTGACAGTTTGGCCGCAAAATTTTACAAGTGGCCGCACTTTTTTACAATTGGCCGCGAACTTGAAACTGTTACTACTATTTAAACCTGAAACTGAAGTGATCTTTGAAACCTTGTTTCCTTTTTCCTCCTCGTTTCTCCCCTTCTACCTTCGACACACATCTCTTTTAACAAATCTCTCTCTCTCTCTCTCTCTCTCTCTCTCTCACACACACACACACACACACACACATCATCGTATGAAAAATGTCGGCTTCAGCTCCTTATCTACACTCTCAAGACTACCTAAAGACAGCAGTTGCTTCTCAACTCCTCTCCGAAAGAGGCTCCAATCTCGTCGTCATCAATCCAGGTCCCCCTAAAAACCCTAACCCTAACCCCTCTGCTTTGTATCGTTTTTTTCCCCTACGTACATGCATTGGTATATGTTAAGATTATTGCAATTCGTTATTCATGGTTATGCCTTTTTTGTTTGTGATACTCTTAGGTTCTGCAAACATCCGGATAGGACTAGCCCAACAGGACGTTCCTTTCAACATCCCTCACTGCATTGCTCGACGCACCACTGGAGCCAACCAAGCTCCTAAAAAGATTGTGCAAGATCAGGTTGTGTACTACTTGCTATTCTCAAATCCATGAGCCCCCTTATCCACACTGCTAGAATTTTAAAACTGGGTTTCCGGTATAGGCCCGTTGAGTTGTCGGGAAAGGAAAGTTAAGAATATATCTTGCAATTTATTTAGAGTTCAGTTGACCTAGAAGTTGTGGTATTGCGTTGTTTCAATTCCACTGTTAGGGTCCTGTTCAGTTGTTGGGAAAGGAAAGTGAAGTACGAGAATGTCCAACTTTTATGCGTATCTCATGTGTTCAGTTGGCCTAGAACTTATGGGTTTCTGGTTTAGGCCCATCAAGTTGTTGGGAAAGGGAAATACAAATATATGTTGTAATTTGTTTAGTGTTCAGTTGGCCTAGAACTTGTGGGATTGTGTCTTTTCACTTCCACTTCTAGGGCAAGGGAAGTGAAGTACAAGAATGTCTAACAGCTCTGCATATTTCATATCTTCAGTTAGCTGGAAAATTGTGGTACCCATGTCTCTAACCTTATCTCTTGGATTAGTGCTCTCTCAAAACTTGTACCTGCGAAAAACACAAAAATTTGTCTTGCAGAACACAAGATTTTGCAGGAATCTTGTTTTTAAGCTAGTTTTTCACACAATTAAACTACTGCATCTCACCTTGCTCACAAATTTCTTTCAAATGAACGCATAAGAGAAAATATATTTTTTCGCTTTGTTGTACTAAAAGTTTTCTAAGGAACAATTTTCTGCATCGAGTCGCTCAAAGGTTATTATGCATTTTGCACTTTGTTACGATTTTTTCTTTAAATGAATATGGAAAGAAAAAATAAGTTTCCGTTTCCTCTACTTTTCACAAGAATGACTTTCCTGCACAAATTCTTGACAGCTGATCTATTACTTAGAAATTTATTTGGTACAATTTTTTGACTACTGTTGTTTCCCGTGGTTTTTCAGTTGCTTAATTCTCAGGTTACCACAGCTCAACACGTGGAGCGTGAGAAGGCTTATGATAGTGTATGTGAATGCCTGTTGTTTACGGTTTCTCTGACGAGGTAGTAGATTTCCACGCAATTAGTGCATATTAGGTTTGTTTAATTGTGCATTTTGTTTCTCAGATTGCATCACTGTTGAAGATTCCTTTCTTAGATGAAGAGGTTGCAAACAACTCATTCACACGGAAGGTACATGGCGCTTGATTAGTCCATTATTTATGTTAGTTTAATCTTATTATTCGGGCTTGTCGGATTAAGAAATATGTAGTCCTGACATCTTAGATATGTAAAATTTCTCTTTTCCTCAACAAAGAAATCACATTGGGTTTCCAGGCTTGCCCAACTCTTTCACAATGTCACAAATCATAATGTGGTTTCTACTTATCAAAAACAAAAAAACAAAAAAACAAAAACAAAAACAAATTATAATGTGTTTTCTAGGCTCACCCACATCGTTCAATTACAACTTATTTCTGTCAAACAACTACCTCGGATTCTTCAAGCTTTACCACCAGTTCTTAACATTTAACAAGTAGGAACTAAATTAAAAAATGCGTGGTTACACTATGCGTTTCAAGTATGGTAACGTAGAGAACTTAGACCTCGGATTGAGTGCCAAATGTTGCCTAAGCTTGTTCTTTAGGATACTCAAATTTTTTTTTTGATAGGCTAGGATACTCAACTTTGGAGCACTTGTTGATGGCGAGTAGGTGATTAACAATTTCTAATAGCTTTTCAAATCCTTGAAAATATGTCTCATATATGTACAAGTGATATTGAGCCTAAAACTATCTAGTTGCAACTTAAACCAGAGATTTCTTGGTATTGTCAAGCCTTGAAATAGTCTAATCTAATGTGCTATGTTTGTGTCTTATCCCAAAGAAGGTCGCTCGAAAATGCTAAGGTTGCTTGACGGCTTAAAATTGTCAACCGACCACCAACACTTCTCTTTTTTGGACAGTCTGGTTGGCCAGGCTTATGTCCTTGCTAACTCTGCATGCTGGGCTTCTTATAGCAGTGCATAGGTGAACTATGTGCCCAACTGAAGCTGTTGAAGTCTAGTCTCAAAGATACATTCCTACTAGATCCTTCTTTGGAAGGTCAGGGTGTTGTATCACTTGACAAAAATGGTTGGCCAAACTTGTGATTGATTATCCCTAACTAGCTTAGATGTCTTATAAGGTCCAAGTCTTGATGTGCGGTGTCTTTACGTAAGAGATTATGGTTCTCTTGATCCTTCCATCATCCTTGATGATTGAAGCCTATCAAGCCTCCCGTTCTTCCTATGTTATTGAAATCTTGAAGATGGTCTTTTTTGAGGTTGTTTAAAGTTTGGGAAATGATTTTCGCACTCCCTTTATTGTCTTTATCCGCATGAATTTACAGTTTTGCCCTTGGACGTGTTAAAAAATGTATTGAGAAAAGGGCAAAATTGTAAATTCATGTGGATAAAGACAAAAAAGGAAGTGTAGATTGTAAAAAGGGGGAGTGTGATAAAGACTGTGGTACACAATTATGATAATGCCAGGCCGTTCAAAAAAAAAATGATAATGCCAGCTTTACGTAGTCTGGCACTTTGATGTTGTTCAACTTCAAAGGGTGTTCGAATGTTGTTTGCTAGAGGGAGCAATTTTTTATTGGGGGTCTTTTTTTATTTGCTCTTCAATTAGTATGGTCAGTTGTCAAAGTCAGTTTAGAGATGTAAAAAATGAAATCTAGGTTCTGAAGGCAATTTTGATTCACCCATTCCCTAGTCGGGAGTCTGATGTTGCTAGTCGGGAGTCTGAGGTTATTCTTATTTGCTTTTGTTTTTAAAGCTGTTCTTTTCCCACTCCCTGCTTGCTCGCTTTCTTCTTATCTTTTTTTCTTCCCTAATTAGGGACGAACTGGCTGGAGATATTCGGGATTACATTTTGTGGTTAATGTTGTTTGCACTTGATATCGCCATAGGGATGAAATTAAATTAGAAGATGAGTTAATCCTGGATATGAAAGTTGAAAGAAAATTGGAATCATAATTGTTTGATGTTAGTAGATTAAAATAGGACTTATGAGATGTAAAATGAGTACCAATAGAAAAGTTATGTAGTGAAGATGTAGAGAATGAACCATGACGTGCTAAAAACATGAACAAAACTTTCTATGTAGATTTATTTTGTTGAGAAAGATGGACAGATGAAGGAGGATGTATTTTATGAATCGAACTAGGTTGGCTCAAGTGGAGGGGTACTTCTAGTAAACGGTAAACCATGCAATCCATGGATACTTTCAAAATTGAACGAAGAATAAGTAGAACAACTGTAAAACCGGTACTGCTTTATGCGGTAAATGTTGAGCTACCAAGAAACAACATATACACAGAATGCGTAGAGCTTAGATGAGGATGTTTCATGGATATGCGGTAAGACTAGAAGAGATCGAGTTAGAGATGAAATAGTCGCGAAATGGTGAGGGCAGTGGCAACTGAAGATAAGAGAGAGTTGACTAGGGTATTTTGGTTAATTGGAGAAAGATCAATAAATGTGACAGTTAGGAAGAGTGGTATGATTACTCTAAATAGAAAGGCCACAGAGGGAAGGACCTGGATAGAGATGTTGCGATAAAGAAGACATGAATTGGTTTAATCGTTCTTAACGCAGAGGCGTTGACAGTGCGGAATTGATTCATTTTGACGACCCCCATTCATCTAGACAGAAAGCAACTTTTTTCCCTAATACAGCAGACAGATACTTTTTCTCCTTTTGTTGTTCTCTTTCCTGGCTTCTTAGAAGTATAGATGTCAAGGTATCATATCATACTGAATAATGTATTGGTCTGTGGCTTTTGCAAAATTTCAGGGCTGTTCAAATTTCCAAGTCAATAGAGTTTTTAAATTTCCTAGTAAGCGGTTTGAGGAAAGGAGGATAAATGTTCCCTATGAATGTACAAACTAAAAAATTTCTCTTGCAGATGGGGCGTGCTGATGGATACGCTAATACCCCGCAGAGCAACAGGAAGGAGATTGCATTCACTTGGACCAATGTGGTTGAGAAGAAACTTGATTCATCTTCAACATTACGTAATAGACTCTGGCTCTCCTAATGCTTGTTCTGTTCTGTCTATATATAAGCAAACGCCCACCTAATGAAGATGATTTATATAAATTATCCCTACAAATCTAAAGCCATATGAATATTTTTTTCTCAGATTGTTAATTACATTGTTAAACAACGAGAATAAAACAATCAACACACCAATCATAATCCTCTAGAACTATCGTGATAGAGTTTAATTGTGTAAGGGTTACTTGTGTTGATGGGTATAAGGGTATTGCGGAGAAGAGAGCAAGAGAATGTTGTAAATTTAACTGGGTAGTGATGTGTTAATGGGTATTGCAGAAAAGTGAGAAGAGAGAGATTCCAAAAATGTAGAGAAGTTTTCCTTTTCTCATTAAAAGACGTATGGAGAAATGGTGATTAGGAATATTACCAAAAAAAAAATGAGGATACAGACAAGGTAGATTGGTTGAGAGAATGTGATTCTATTTTTCTTTTTGTGTATCTTTTTTCTCACACGGCCGTACTCTCTTAATAAAAAGAAGTGATCCCATGCCTGTAGAGGTTGCTCTCTTTCGTATGCTTACACATTCTAAAAAAAGATACCGCTCTGTTTTAGTGTAAAGATATCTTGCAGAAGTCTGATTTGTAACTTTCTTTTGTTGAATTGCATTTGTTTATCAAATTGCATTGATAGTACTTTTTGTGCTATTTTTTTAGCACAGTACATGTGACAGTTCTTGGTAACTCGTGATACAAGATAAACATATGGGGTCAAGTTGAACGTAGTTAGAATTTATTAATATTGCCAATGTGACTCTAAATGTATCAGTTGGAGCGCCAGGATGGAGATTGGTTACTATAGGAATTTGAAGCTCTGTCCTCTTAAGAATTCCTATTTCTTTCCCTCCAAATGCATCACATCACGCAACGGAATGATATCTCCAAGCCTTCCTCTAACAGCCCAAGGGTTGCCCCCACTTCAATGTAACAAAAATCCGTTAATGAATGAAGCATTACCAACTCAACCTAAAAAACTCGCCATAACTTTCTAACCACCTCACCACAAAGGAGATGGTGGCTAGCCCTCTTCTTTTCCTTCTTATATCTGTACATCCCTCTATAGGATTAATTTCACCCAGTCTTGTTGGAAGACAATTGAACCCACTACAGCAGGGAGAAAACATCAGCATCAAGAAGACTAGAAGGTATGTAGTAGGCTAGTAGCAGTAATAGAAGAGAGAACAAGAGAGCATCGTTTATCCTTTATGGACTAGTGTTTCTTCGTAGGAAATGGTTATGGTGGGACACATCTTCGTCTGACAACTGAAAACACCTACAAGAAAGAAACAAATTTTGTTTCCCTTGAGCGTAAAGCCGTAATTCTGATGTCTCAAGTGGAGAGTCAATTAATTGATTGCGTGACTAGCATGTAGCTATGAAGTTAATGTGGACAACCCCCGCATCATGGACTCGAAAAGTGAGAAATTATCTCGATCAAAATAAATGAACAATTAGATAAGAGAAGTGTAACCTAACCCTTGATCAAGTATTTGGAAACTCGTCTTAAATTTTAAGCATGATATATGATGCACATTACAAGCATGCGAATCAAGACTGTCTGATTTCACAATTGAATTGTTCAAAAATACACACCTCGATTAAATGTCTTATCAGCTAAAAAACAGTTGTGACGAACTACTACCTTACCACTACACAAAGGACTGGCCCTATAACTAGCATATGATTATTGATTACAGGAATATGTGATAGACTTTTCCGCATAAGTACTGTTGGTGAGGCAATTAGCCTTTAGGTTAACCTTCTTGTTCATATTGATGTATCTGAATATAAAATGCCAAAAATTCACCAGTTGTGTCCAAACTTAGGCTATGAGTTTTAGTGAAGTTACAAGAGTCCCTTTTTGCTGTTGCCTGTGCTATGATAACCTTAAGTTATCGTACCTTAAGCGAAAGAAAGCAAATTGGTTCACTCTGGACATCATAGTGATTTGGTGGATGCATTCACAAGTTCTCTATCCTTTTCTCCCACGCGCACTCACATACACACAAACACACATACAAGCTTTTGGTTGACAGAGCTTTGACTCGTTGCTGAGTATTGGGCCACAGGAAATGTGACGCCTACAGGTCATGGGGGCAGTCGGACATTGGGTATCTTAAAGTTACATGTAATAATTTAAATGATTGTACTTGCGTTATATTATGTTATTAAGAAGGTTGCCATATTTGGTACCTTTGAACCCTGAACCTATGTTGATACTGCTTTGGTCAACTTCACGACTGGCCGCAGTAGTTTGGCAAGTTTATGACTTCAACTCCTTACTCTCATACTAAGGAAGCCATTATTAGAGCATATGCTTTCCCTTAACAAAATGAATTTGATAAGTAATGATTAATTTTCAGCAGACAGTTCCCCAAACAAAGGTGAGATTGGCGGGCCCACAGACCTGAAGGAAGGTACTGCCAGCAAGGAGCTTGGTTCAAGTGAATGTAAATTAAAAGAGTATATCTGTGGTGAGGAAGCTCTAAGAATATCACCTACTGAGCCTTATTGCCTACGCCGTCCAATTCGCAGAGGTCACCTTAATGTGTCTCTATATTATCCCATGCAGCAGGTACCACATTTTACATTATGGTTAAACATTTGAAGAGATTACTAATGTGTGAATACTAGCTAGGTCTTGTCTTGAGCATAAAGAATATTGTTGTTTGGTCTTTTCTTTTTGATTATTTTTCCTGTCAGTCGTAGTTTTATGGTAAGCTATCTAAATTTTGCAAAAGGTTCTAGTACTATTGGGAGTGCTGCTACATCATTGACGTAAATGAACTTATTGTTCATTGGTTTTTATCTGAACTGCTTTTCAGATAAAGGGGTCATTAGAGCTAAGCTGACCAGGAAAAAAGTTGGTTTTCAGTAATATGGTGGTGGACTTGTGCAAAAATTTGCAGTTTTGTACTAAGCATTAGTATTTCAAGTACTATTTAACATACCCTGCAGGTATTTGAAGATCTTCAAGCCATCTGGGACTGGATTTTGATTGAGAAGTTGCATATCCCTCATAGTGAAAGGAACATGTTTTCCGTTGTTCTGGTAGTGCCAGAAACATTTGATAGTCGTGGTATGATGTAGATTCTACTTCTTTTAGTTTCCCTTAGTTTATCTGTTGTAACGTATAAGAATAACTTGCTGGGACTGGGAGTTTGTTAATTCTTTCATGAGATAGCTCATCTTCCCATATGACTTGCATTTTCTGAGATGCATGGATGCCTGCTCTTGTTTGACCTCCCCCCCCCCCCTGAGCTACCTGGCCGTAGTTCAGCCCAAGGTCAATTATTGAGCATGGGTTAGTCTCACTTGCCCATAAATGGATGGGATAAATGGTTTAGTTTTTAATATAGAGCTCTTCCAAATTTTGATTTTATGAATCTCTATAACTCCAATCTCTAAATACTAACATAATTCAGCACTTGTCTTATTTTTATGAGCAGAAATAAAGGAGATGTTGTCTATCATATTGAGAGACTTGCACTTTAGCTCGGCTGTGGTCCACCAGGTGTGAAAATTTCCAAGGTGTCCTGTTTTAGTTTAGATGCCAGCGCCAAACTAATATTGCACAATTTTTACATAGAACAGTAGCAGCGACTAAGGTTATCTCTTGGTTATGTGTGTGGTATTAAATGTCCGAAACCAATAAAATCTATTTTATCATGTTCCTCGAACCTCTTTCCTACATATCCAGAAATTGCAAGGGTAGACATGGGTCGGTCCTGTAGAGGGCTTAAAATGACCTGCTCCCATGGCTGAGCTTGGCCTACTGGCCCTAAGCTCAGTCTTGTCCTTGCCCGTGTCCTCCATGTAGCAACTGGAACTAGCATTTTAAACTAACCCGAAGAAAAATGTTATTATGTTTGTGGTTTGGGTGCCTCATTAACCTATTCAAATATGTACAGAGTAAGGATTCAGGGATTTCAAACACTCTAATGGACTATTAGAATATATCTGAGATATTCAAACTTTCTTATTTTGTGGTGTTGTGATTATGATGAAGAATGTTAATGTCCTAGTTGTCAGAGGAAGATTTTGGTCCAAGAAATATTATTATCATTGTTATAATTAGTATTATTATTGACTAAAGCATTTGTCAGTTTCATGTCCTGGACCTCCCATCGGAACTAAGCATATGATCTAATAAGTAATATTTTATTATTATAGTTATTATCGTTATTTTTATTTGGTAGGATAAGATTATCATAAGTAATTAGTTATGATAAAATTAGATAAGATAAGATCATGATAAGTAGTTATATATTTTGTTATGTGATGACAAAGGGAGCTCTTTAGCCTTATTTTTCATTTCAGACCACCTTTCTTCCTTTTCCCCATGTAGTTTGATCTTTCGCCGGATCAGGTTTTCTTGGTTGCTAGCGGCGTGAGACAGACGCGGTTCCCTCTCTCCCTCTCCATGTGGACAAGGCGGCAACTGGTACGAGCAGAGACAGAGAGGGAGAAGAAGAAAAAGAGAAAGAGAGAATGATCGGAATGAGCACCTCACTCGTACCAGTCGCTGGAGAGGGAACCGCGTCTGCCTCATGCCGCTAGCAACCAAGAAACCTGATCCGGCGACAGATAGCTCGAACTACAAGGGCGGAAAGGAAGAAAGGTGGTCTGAAACGAAAAATAAGGCTAAAGACTCCCTTTGTCATCAAAGAGAAGGAGAGATTGGTTAAATAATGAATGCAAAAGAGTGGCTCAAGAACTGGGAGGAAAAGTTGATACAAGACGTGAAGGGATGAGAAGGGTAGCGCAAATGGGCCACAGCCTTAAAACTCAATTTTCATCAATCAAACTCTGAATAATACATAAAAGAAGCACTTATTCATAGAACTAAAATCCTAACAGCAAGGAATTAGAATCTTAGTAAAACTAGAAAACATACTCATAACAAAATATATAATAACTACTTATCATGGTCTTGTCTTATCTAATTTTATCATAACTTACTACTTTTGATAATATTCCTTGGACCAATATCTTCCTCTGACGACTAGGACGTTAACATTCTTCATCAGATTATGCATAAACCATAATGTATTTTGGATGATATGGTAGAAATTTCCCCGGTTCTAGATTAAAGGAAGTGATTACTTAACTCCTGCTAATGCCCTATTTAATGGCCTTTGAATTGCTTGCTTAGCACTTGAAGCCCCGAAATGTGTTATTTATGAATATGCGATTATCGTACTTGTGAATCTTACCTTCTTGTATCTTTGACTTGTACTTGGTGCTCAGTTTATTTCATTGTTTGCTTTTGTGTCTGTTAATTTCTTAAGGACAAGATTTTGTAAGATTCTTGTTACAGATAATAAGTTTGTAAAGAGTTTGTATGAACATGATCATGTCTTGCTTACTCAGTTCCTCTATCTGGCAATTTCTACGTTGCATATTGTAGGATATGCTATCAAATCTTTGTTGAGTTGTATTAATAATGCCCTTGCTTTCAGCTTTGGATTGCTTTTTATAGTGTTAAAGCATCCAACTCCAAACCAATTGGCAAAGAGTAGAGAGGCCGCCCAGGCTCATATACTAGTTTTGGAGGAGATAATTAACCGATGTGGGACAAACTCCAACACTCCCCCCCCACGTGCGACCCCCGACTCGCACGTGGAGAGGTAAACAAAGGATCCGGAACACACGGATCACAATGAAAGAAAGTGCAACTATGGCACAGACAAAGGGGAAAAGCCTCCGAAACCCTAGCTTTGATACCATGTTAAAGCATCCAACTCCAAACCAATTGGCAAAGAGTAGAGAGGCCGCCCAGGCTCATATACTAGTTTTGGAGGAGATAATTAACCGATGTGGGACAAACTCCAACAGTTGTTATCTTGTTGTATATTACTCTCCTATTTTCCTTGTGTATTAAAGGTCTTTGCAAGGCTCTAATTAGCACTCCATGGAGTTGTTTTTCAGTATTTGCTATCATAAAATAACATAAAACGGCTTCGAACAGGAAGGTCTAGCTGCAGTTTTCGGAAATGGGTTATCAACAGCATGTGCCGTAAATATTGGTGCCCAGGTGACGTCAGTCATCTGCATTGAGGTAATACTTCATTTTGACATACTTTGTAGCAGATAATTCTTACCTTGCTGTTTGAACAGTGCACCACCTCATACATTTGCAAGTTCAATCCTTTATCGCGTATTATCTTCTATGTTCCTCTTTTGCATCAGGAAGGAACTATGAACAAAAAAGTTTGGGTTGGTAATTTAACGTAAATTTTCTATGAAATGTAAAGAGAGAAAATAGTCCTTTGAGAAAGCAACTATCATGTATGGTGTTGGAAATTAATTGTTAATTTTTCCTTGTATCCCAGCATCAGCAGAGTTACACACTGTTGCTACTATTACAGTCGGCACCAACATCTTCCATAACACTGCTGAATATTCATTACTTGTGACTATTACCAAGTTCACCACCATAAATGGCACAACTTGTGAAACCATAAACATTTTAGTTATTCAAAAGGAAAAAAAAAATCTGCCACCAACTACTTTGTGATTGCATGAAGTTAGCTGTGGGAAAGCTACTACCCTTTACCTCGATTCTCTTTCATTAGCATAACTTCTAAGTAGTCATTGCAGCCACCTTTCGTGGTGTCACTCTCTCTCCAGCATTAACCTTTTTACCTTAATCACCGTCGGTTCCATGCTGTACTGCAAGCATGCGCTTCAGTGCTTTCAGCAAATGTTGCCTTGATTTGAAACATTATCAAACTTGTTAACTTACCAAAGCAAAGAGCAATAAAGGCAAATGCATCCTTCTCAGCTTCTTAGATAGTGCTTCCATTTACATCAGTAACTCTGTTAATTCTGTCTTTGTGTAAAATGATCTGGCTAAATTAATTTTTGCAATTGTACGTGGTTCTGTTCAGGATGGAGTGGCTCTACCTACTACACAAATGACTTTACGTTTTGGCGGAGAGGTTTAGTTTCTGGTTTCGGATTTCAACTTGTTTTCATCTCAATTATATATGTGAACAAATTGCTGGATGCTTGCTTTTATGACTTCTTCTACTCTTCTTATTTCGTGAGTAGTTTTCTGTTTTTGTGGAAATTAGGGGTGGGACATAGATATGACACGATATATACACACCAGCATGACATTTGAAAAAAGCATCTCACGTCTTAGAACTTCTCCAAGATGGAAATCCTATCTCCTTACCTTCTCTCACTGCCCTAATTTTCTTCCTCTCCTTCCCCCCTTGCCTGCACCTTTTGAAATGAAGAAAAACCCAAAGCTAAGTTTTTTGTTTTTGTTCTTCCCTTGGGGTCAATTACGAGAACCTTTTTCACCATTCCTTTTTGTCTGTTCAATCAAACAGTTAAACTAAGTAAACTCATAATTTTTGTCATCGAAACATCCCTTGTAATTTAGATCTTCCCTTCCCTTTGTGGTTTTTATGAGTCTTCAGTTGCTTCTGTCGGTGGAGGATAGCTGTAATTTCTAAATTTGTGATATTGAGTTTCGTCAAGTTATGACTTATAACATGGGATTTTTTATAAAATGGATTAAGTGATAGAGATCTCTTACAAACTTTTGGAGTGGAAAATCTTTGGAAAAATAGTTTAGTTGTCAATTGTGAGACTCATGACTCACATATCTGTATGCTGCCGCCATTTGTATAATTATTAGCTTTGGTGAACGATTCTGATCCGAAGTACATATCCATTTACTTTTTCGGCTATGCCTTCGTAGTGGCGAATTTTTTTGCTACGTTTACTTCATCTCTTAGTTGGTGATTTCTTTGTCCAGGATATATCAAGATGCCTTCTCTGGACACAAAGGCATCATCAGACATGGCCTCCGATTCGTACTGATGCCTTGGCAAAGCCTGTGGATTTGTTAATGCTTAACAGACTTAAAGAGGCATATTGTCAGATTAAAGTGAGTATGTTTTCTCAAGTTTAATATGACCATCTGTTTATTGCCCCTTTCAAGTTTCATGGATGTTTTGTCGGATCATACAATCTGTTTATTACCCCTTGATGAGTTGTGTGGATGTTTTGTCAGATCATGCAATTTAGGGCTACTTGTCAGAATTATTCATCCTGTTTACCTGCTTTCTTCACGGATATTGCTGCTTTTGTTACCTGCCTAAACTTTTTTTTATTTATTCTACCCCTTTGCAGCATCTGTAACATGGGAAGTTGGAATTAAGGAAACAAATGACAAGAATTTAAGGGAATTACCCTTTCTTGTCCAGTTATGTTGGGAAACCATGAGATACAGGAAGTATTAATAAGAAAAAGATGGTACTTATGACTTGAACCCATTTTTCCTTGACCCCCTTTTGGGTGGATACCTCATTCACCTATTTTAGGGCGTGTCCTATGCCAGTTTGAGTCATAACCAAAACCATTTCCGGTCGCAGTCAAGATTGGCCCCAGTTTGATTTTGCCGTAGTCTTACCCCATTCTTTTTTCAATAAGTAAATAATATCATGTAACAAGGCATTGGTTGGAGGCCACCCGTGTGCAAAAGGAAGCCCAAAACAAAAAGACCCTATACATTCCCTTGGGTACCGAAAAGATCTATCTTATCAACACATTGAGAGAGAAAAGGATAACGATGCCCTGATTCCCTCCCATACAAGCTACTAACAAAAGAACTCGGAAGTCCATATAAGGGACTTTGATTATCAACATCGCTTTCTGGCATAACTAACACGAATTTGGATCATAACTTGCATATGACACACACTCTATGATGAGCTGAAATTTTAACTAGATGGTGTGAACAAACCATTATGAGAATGAACTTGAAGAGTTAATGAGTTTGAGATAGATCGTTAGAAAGGACAAGGGAAAAACAACTCATTCTTCTGAAAACTTGTCACGTTGACAACCTCGGCATCAAGACAGGTTATTGGGTCCTATCAATTATGCTAAGAGCGTAGGTGTCACTAGGTTTGTTTTAATAAAAAAAGTTGCTACATGTGGTTTTGGTCTCCACTAATTTGGCATGTTTCTCGTTATCCAGGAGGGGGAAGTTGAAGCTTTAGCTGTAGTTCATTCTTATGAAGATGGCATGCCTGCTGGATCTCATAAGACAAGACTAGCAGCTCTGAATGTATGGCTGATACCTGTTTGTACCATAATATGTTTGCATATGTGTCCTTGTTAAATGTTCAGCTTGGCTGGCTTTATATTACTCTGTAGTTTTTGGAACTACACGGTGCAGTTTTTATTTGGAATGCAATGAAATTCTGATAGCTGTTTAAAATAGGTTCCTCCTATGGGCCTCTTCTACCCCATGCTTTTGGTTCCAGATGTTTACCCTCCACCTCCCCGTTCTTGGTGTGTAACTTATGAGCTTTATGTATTTACATTATTCAGCGTTTTCCATTTTCTTCTGCCTTCTAATATGATGATTTTACTGTGCTAGGTTTAATGACTACGAAGATATGTTGGAAGATACATGGCATATGGAATTTCCAAGAAGAACAGACTTGTCAGATGGCTTCTATCCCAGCCTTAATGGTGGGTTCCCAATGTGGGACAGTTACCCATCTTTCCAAACTAAACCAAAGAAAGAAGATAACATTGGCCTTGCAGAAGCTATAACAAAGAGCATTCTTTCAACAGGTAGATTTGTTGTTGAAGCTATGCTCTTATCTTGGGAAGATTCTCATTGATAAAATATGGTTTGTTAATTTGTTCTCTATGTACAGGGCGTATCGATCTCCAAAGAAAACTGTTTTGTAGCATACAACTGGTTAGTTTTGGAGCAGTTGTAAATTTTTAACTTACCAGTATGAGGTACTATTTAGCATGGGATAAATGACTCAGTTATTTGCTTTAGATTGGTGGTGTGGCTTTGACAGCTGGTCTGATTTCTGCTGTGGAGGAGAGGTTAGTACCAGCTTAAATGTGACATATGTCATCATCCTTTATGCCATACATGATTTGAGGAGCATATATTGAGATAAACAAGCAGAAACACATTGTAATAGGCACTCGTACTCTTTGAATATGAAATTTGCTTCTAAGCTTGAGAGAGTAGAATTAAAGTCAGTTGGATGCTCTGAATGGACATGGGGACACCTAAGGGTACTGGCTAAATTGTTGGCCGACTGACCTGATTGTAATGTAAAACAGGTGCAGGCTACCAAGCCTGCTTGGTTTATAAGCCTTCAAGTTCCATGGAATACGGATTGGCAGTTCATAATGTCCATATGAAGATATGGAAATTATGATGTACAGCGCCACCTAATTACCTGTTACCAGCAACGTATTGTATTTAGGCCTTTGCCACCGAGATTAAAGGTATCGCTATTGCCTTTAGGCTCAGTTTGGATGGTAGGAATCTTGAGGAGGAATGGGAATGTGATACCATACTTCCATGATTCCGACGTTTGGAAGGAACATGAATAGGAATGTGATGCCGCACTCTCAGGAGTCCCATGTTTGGGAGAGACACGAATAAGATTGTGATTCTTGACAACACATCCAACCAGGAATCACATTACCAGATAGAGTGGGAATTTGATCCCTCCCTTACCCCATGGGAATCTTAGATTCCTGGCCCAATCAATAAAAAAAAGGAAATATTGACTTTGATAATTTCCAAAAAAATTGATTCCTGCAGAAGATTACTGAACTAATCCAAACACTGGAATGAAATAACTTCAGGTATTCCTAGGAATTTCATTCCTAGTAATCACATTCCTATTCCTATTGAAGATTCCGGTCATCCAAACTGAGCCTTATTATTAAAGCATATTACACTTGGGAATTGGAGAATGGTAATGTTATATAACACATCAATACGTCATTTTTTGGTTTGAACCTTTTTTCTTTGAAAAGTTTATATCTATTTAATATTCTGGGGTGCCCCTACCTTGTGCAATGGCAATGTTGTCCCCATTGTCACGAACTACGGAAGTAGTGATTTTTTGACAGTCTAGAATGGCCGAGGTAGAAATATCTCTGGAGGAAACTTGGATTTGAATGCACTTTATGGATTGACTTAGCTTCCATGAATAATATTAATGCCTCACAGTCTTGTAGAAATGTTAAGATCACTTATTTTGTTGCAGAGTATTACACGCGATTCCTTCACATGAAGCAATTGACACAGTGGAGGTCAGTTCACACTTATATTTTCTGTTAGCATTGCTATTAATAGTTCTCCCCTAAAATAATGCCTGCCCACGTTTCCCTCACAGTCTGCTCGTAGAAAATACTAAGATCTGCTTTGCTATTCGAGTCTTATGGAGGCTGGCAACAGTGGTTTCCTTATGTAAAATAGGCCTTCTTCTTTTACATGTGATGGACTATATTGCGTCAGTTCGGTATGGTGATATTGTAATGTAGGAATAACATGTAACTGCGGGGTGGTTTCCCCCATACAGTGGGATTGCATGACTATAACTTCAGGGGCATATATATGGTATAATATCTCACCACTGCATGACTTTGAATGTCAATTCACTTAAAACTGACCAAAGCTCTTTATTTGAATGCATGGATGATTTTGCATGACATCTATCTCAATATATTATACAAATGTAGTTGAAGCCAAAAGCCTCTCAACCCTCAATCCTAAATTCCTAGAATTTTGAGTTTTTTTTTTAAAGAGAGAAAGAGAGAGAGAGAGAGAGAGAGAGAGAGAGAGGAACGTGGGAAAGAAAAGAGGGAGAGACTTTGGAAAAATTATTCTATGCCCCTACAGGGTACAATCACGTGGTATTACAAATTCATTTTTCATCACACATGTCTTTCAGTGGATAGAATGAGACCAATGCTAGCGTGAAACGAACACGGGACTGAAAAAATATTAAACTATGTTTTTTATCACTAGCGTTGTGCCCGTTTGATACACGGGATCGAAAAAACCAAGGGTATTTTTTATCACGTGCATTGAACGGGTAGAAATGCTATACATATTCTATAAAAATGTATTTTGCCTTCAAAAGCCTCTAAACCCTCATTCCTAATTTTCTAGATTTTTGATTTTTTTGTAATTCGTTGAAATTGCTAGAGGAAAGGGCAACGTGGGAGTGGGAACCAACTGCTCGACTTCTAGCCCTATCTGGAAGCAGTATATGATTCAATGGTTAAAAATTTTAATTGACAATAGTGCCGAGTCTTAATTGCATGGATCACAGATGCTATTTTACTCCCACTGGATAGAGATGCTGTACTATTGACTTAGGAAATACGTCCTAAGGATAGCACCTATCTTGGCAACAAATGTCATTGATAAATACATGTATAGGTGTAATGATCTGTAAATTTGTGTTATAGATTTTCTTATATTTAGGTCACCCCTCACTGTATGACTGATTTATGTGATGCCATTCTTGTGAATCAAATGTCTGCAATGTTAGATCAGATGAAATAATTTATCTTTATCTCATTCATCTCGGAGTAGCACTTCCATCTTTTGAAGGAGAAAGGAAGAAAATATGTCATCACAAGGAAGAAAAAGAAAAAGCAAAAATACAACCCAATTCTTTGAATGGGTCAAGGCATTTCTGCCTTCCTAATAAAATTGGTTTGTGTATGTGTGTGTGTGTTCATATGTATGGAAATGAAGATTCAGAGATCCTTCAATTCTCTGTGATCATCCCACCATGGGTCACCGAGAATTTTCACATGGGTTGGATCCCGTTCTTCTTTCGGTGCCATGCCTTGAATCTTGGTAGTCTGTGCAAACGAGCTCTTTGTTTGGTATAGCATTATTCATTCGATTCAAAGCATTTTTGCCTGCCTTATTCCCTGCTTACACTGCAGCCTTTTTAAGTTTATATAAATTGTTCAGGTTTTGCAGTCGAGAGCAAATCCAGCTATGGTGCCATGGAAAGGCGGGGCAGTAAGTCATTCACCTACTATTACTTTTCCTGATTTTAATGTTCTTTATTTGCCTTCTTGTGATTCTTTTACCAATGACTCAATTGAGAGAAATTTATTGTGAGTCTTGTTATTTTCAACATTTACCTCTTATAATTACATGAATGTTTCGGTTGAAGACATTAAACTAACTGCAGGTGAATTCTATATAAACTATGAGTTAAAGAACCATAAGAAAGAACCCTGTTAAAAAAACTGTCAGCATAATGAGTAGTGTTCTTAAATGACTTTCTTAGTGGAAATAAGAAGTAAGAGATAATCATGTGTTGTAAAAGAAAGATTAGGGTTACATTGCTTATGTATTTAATAGTCAGATATGTAGGAGAAAGGTTAGTGTTTATAGCATCCACCTCATATCCAACAGTTGCCCTCACTGCCACTCCTACTATGCAAAATCAATCAAGAGAGCCTTGACCAAAACTACCAGTAGCCAAGTTGTGATACGACAAAGAAATTTCATTATGTGAATTTAACGCAAAAGCTTAAGCTATTGGGTGATGATGCCACACTGTGTATTAAGTGGTGTTATCCATTTTAAACCCCAAGGCATGTCGTACGATAGTCTGAACTCCCAACACGCGCGCGCGCACCCACACACACACCCGCAGATTTTAGTTCTGTCATGTGTGGACTCTTATCGGTCCATAATCGTGCAGTTTTTCTGTTAGGTCCATCATACTGGGGTATGAATTTTCTTTTCTCCCCAAAAAATACCATGTTAAAGTATCTAACTCATAATCAATTGGCAATGAGTGTAGACGCTGCCAAGGCTCATATGAGTTTTGATGGTTAAAATCAACCACTGTTGATGAATTGATGTTCGACTATGTTGTACAACATTGTGAGTATTATCGATCACATGGTTGATGACTAATGGACCTATTAGGCTATACCAAACCTAGGAAGACGTAGCTGGTGGCATTTTACTGTGATGCAAACAGCCAGGGGTGGAACCAGGAATTGAGTATAGAGGGGTCACTATTACACGCATAGTAATGCTCTCCTGGCCCTATTTTTTAAGCCTATTTTGTTTATCATTTCATATGGTGCACCAACAATAGTTAGTTGGGATGATGCTTCTCACATGTTCACTCCAATGACCACATTATGTGGGGAACGAACAATGATGAAAAATAGGACCATAGCACTATTGCTAGTTCTAAGCTTTAGAATGCTTTTCCACAAACCCACAATGCACAAAATTGTAATACAGACTTGCAAAAATGTATTTAGAGTCTAGATGGGCACTAGTACAACTTCTTAAGGGGTTAAGTCATAAGTGGCAGATACTATTACCACTTGAGGTGCAGATGTTTAAAAAGTTTGGGGGGTACGTATCCCCTAGGCATTAATTGAATCCACAAGTGGTAGCCACTAATGTTAATGGGCGACTATTGGGGACAAATCTAGGATTCCGACCTTTGGGGAGTGAGTTTTTATAATTTTCCGACCTTGTGGGCAAGCTGTTTGTAATTTTGCGATTATTGTCAATAATGACTAACAAAGTGTAGGGTTTGTAGATATGTATATACATATAGATAATAGGATCCTTTGCGCATATAGAGATATAAAAGCACACTTTACGCATTCATAATATAATATTTGAACATGTTGTAAGTTACAGTTTTTTGTAACTCCGATTGGAGTAGGCTTTTGCCTCTATAAACTTTAGTCACGTGTAACCGAACTTACCTTTTCTCACCGGCTTGACAATGGTATAGCTTGAAACTATAGTAGGTGTTGATTATTGTTGTCGAATTCAGAAGAGTTATAAGTGCATTTTTTGAAGCCCATCTGGCAAAGTTCCCAGGGACGGAACCAGGATTTCGTAAACACGGGGGCCGAATTATGAACAAGAAGATTTTGAAATTTCAAGGTTGGAAAATGATAGTTTGTATGGTTTAGGTTTTGAGGGAGGTTTTTTGGGTTATTAGTGGAGAGAGATGGAAAGAAAAATGAGATTAATAATTGAAGGAAAACTTGTGGGAGACCGTATGCAGAGAGAAATTGGATTTTGAGACCCAAAACGAACACATTCTTAAAGTATTTAAATGTCTATATAACACTCAATACAAAATACAATATCTATGTGTTCTTAACAAATAAAAACAACAACTAATATTATATCAATATTTGAAGAGAAAAAACCCCAAAACAACACGGCGGCCGTGGCCCCCATATGCCCATACATAGATCCGTCTTTGAAAGTTCCTCCGGGCTCCTTAGAAGTAGTTCCTAAACAAGTACATTGGGGTGTGTCCCGTCCATGAGCACAGACCATTTTAAAGTAGATCACTACCCCGTGAGGTTCCTTATAACGGAACTGAATTGGGTGTGACACCATGCATTTACTAGAATAGGAAAACTGAAAACTGTTGGAGAAGTGGTTGACTGAGGTTAAAACCAGTACGTACCGTCAAAAGGACTTTGTTTTGTCCATTGGGACATATAAGCGCTGGGTTTGTTTATTGTCATGTGTTTTTTAAACTCAAGTCATATTTGAATTTCAAATCCCATACAAATGAAACCAAGTTACAAGCTCCAGTGCCATCTAGTAATAAAGGGTGTGAATAGTTAAAAAGAACCATCCTCTTGACAAGATGGGGTGACATGAAGGAAGGTCTTGCTTTACTATAATATGTAAAACTTGTTGGATTTGCAGTTGGCTCAGTTTTTACAGGAGACAAGTATGGTAAAAAAACTCGTTTTGCCCCTTGTGGCTTATAAACATTGGGTTTGTTCATTTTGTATAATTGTGGAACCCCATCATATTCGTGATCTGAATTTCATAAAGATGAAAACCAACTTACAAGCTCCAATGTCATCCAGTAATGGAGGGTGTGGATAGTTGGAAAGAATCATCTTCCTGACGATATGAAGTAATAGGAAGTAAGGTCTTATATGGTATATAAATATTTGAGAATTCAAACCCAATGAATGTATCAGGTAAGCTTGTTGTGGATATGAAGCAACATCATCATTCACTGTGTCTCGAATGTACTTCAATACTTTTAGTCGAGGGTTCTATGCAAACACTCCGATTTGAAACCGAGTAATGTTATCTGTCCTTTATTATTGTAAATCGTGTCTTCAAACTAGGGCTGCGTTGCTTACATAAAGGTAATAGTATGAAGGGGATAAAAATGGATATGAAGATAATTATGAGGATATAGACCTTGAAATAGAAGGATTGTAAAAGATTCATCAGCTGACTTAATTGATTGGGATTTAATATAGATTTAAAATGCAAATTTTTTCCTTGCGAGGAGTTTGGAAATGGTGAATCAGATAAACTAGATGAGAATGTTTGTTCTTGAGTGAGGTTTGGAAATAATGATTGTTACATTAAAAGTTAATGTCAATATCAGAGATTGGTTTCGTTGGATCCATTTATCATTGACCACTTCTCAAAAACCATCAGACTTGTGCACTTAGAGATCTGCACTGATTAATTTAAAGGAACAGTCTCTGTTCTTTTGCACATTTGGTTTTTTGTTTGTTTCATCTTCCACTTGCTGTGCATATAGTTACAATTCATGTTCCTGCAGATTCTTGGTGTTCTTGATTTCGGCCGTGAGGCCTGGATACATCGAGAGGACTGGATTCGCAATGGGATCCACATTGGAAGTGGCAGAAAATACAAGGATTCTTACTTTCTTCAAGCACAAGCAATGTGTTACATGAATTCTTGAAAGGTATGGAAGGTAGAAGTAAACAGAGATATTGAAGAATGTTTCAGAAGCAATATAAAGCAGCATTCTTTCTTAGTGGGCATTTAGTTTTGGTGTTGATGACTATATTAAGAGATCTGAGATCTTACTAGTACAGTGAATTATAGAGAAGAGAAAGCGTGCCCTTGTTTTTTTCCTTCTTCTAGTTATGGGGTCATTTTGAGGTGATTTCAGTGGTTATTACTAACCTAACTGAAAGGAACAAGTAAGAGGCTCCTCTCCAATCCTCCTAAAATTGGAGGATCCGCAAGTCCTATTACTAACGTGACACATGGCAACTATAAACTCAAATGGCTGAGATCACTAATGGCCTCAGAATCCTTGTTATCCAGTCAAACACCTAATAGTTTCACATCCCTTCTTTCTTACAGACACCGCCGATCAACGCCCCTTTCCCTCCACCTGTCCAGTAGCCATCACCACTGCTGTCCGCCTCCATGCCAATGCCATCCATAGCCAGCTCTAGCCTTAATCACTGGGTCTCAAATCTTTAATCATCACTGATAGAAGACCAGTTAATGACCTTGTTTTCCTGTGGCAAAAGACCAATCTGCCTATGAAGCGCTGGCTGGTGAATAAAAATGTTACTCCCTCTGTCCCAAATTGCTTGACCTTTTTGGGTAGCCGTGCATTTTGCAAGCAAAAATAATGCATTAGCGCGAATTTTTTTACCAATTTAAAGATCTCATTGAGAAGAAAAAATGGACCAATTTTTGACATGCAAAATGCACGATTATCCAAAAAGGTCTAGCAATTTGGGACAGAGAGAGTATTAATGGCGGCGAATGGTGGTAATGAGAGGGGTGCATAATTATGCGTGATCATCCTCATGGCCTTTAAATAGGGTTGGTTTAGTGTTAAATTCTTGGCCGTTAGATTAGAGCAGGTGGATCCTCCAATTCCCCTGGCATTGTAGAGGAGCTTAATTCCAACTAAGAGGTAGGAGCTATTTAGTAATTTATTCGCGTGCTTCTGCTCCTTTTGGTGAGTTACAGCCGATCAAAAGCATTAGTCTGAAGTTGTATATCCATAGTTTAGGTCTCTGTGTTAAAAATATCTTCATCTCCACAAATGGCGAAGGCCCCCCCCCCCCCCGCCTCCTCTTTTCCGGGGATCTCTTAGGCGACTTATGCAATGGTTTATTTGATGTATACAGTGATGAATTGACTTACCCAAAAAAAAGGTGATGAGTTGATGATTGACATAAGTAATCCTTCTATTGCTGAATTTGCCAACTTGTTTTCTTATTCTCGGTGAAAATTCCCTAGCCTACTTTTGGTTGTTTTGGGGCATCACGATTTTATTTGTGCATATCACTGGTATAGTATTAAATTGGCAGAATGCCGGTTTGATTTACGTTGTCAATGTGACAATGTGTCGCCAATTATAGTTTGATCTGTTGTTTTAATTTCCCCCTTTTCTTTCCGATGATAAAACTTCTAGATGGCTGCATCCATTTGTGTATAATTAGGTGTTCAACAGAGACGCCCATTCTTGGAAGAAACCTCTGGTTAGAGAAGTACTCATATACACGATTGGAATTCGGCAGTAATTGATGTTGGAGACAAATTGGCTTGGCATGCATATGCCAATAAAGGGGCTTTACACCGAAATCTAGCTACGAGGTGGCCCTGGTGATAAAAGGAAACATTTTGCTGAAGGGCGAGGGAGCAGCTACCTCTCTTATGAAGAGCTTTCGGAAATACATGTCTTGGGAAGCAATGAAGTTCGATCGTATCAAGTATAACATTTACGACTATACATAATTAATATCAGGGCCCTTGAAATTATAGATGTTCTCCTGCTTTCTGTGAATGTATATCAGGAGTTCTTTTGACGGGCCGTTAAAAAAAAAATGTTCTTTTGACTGTCATTCGTATGTATGACTCGGGTACTTTTCTCCTTTCCTTCTTGCTGCCACATCTGATGTATAAATCTGCTGATAGAATCTTAAAACGCATCAGTGAATTGTTCTTCTAAAGTAGGATACCGCCTTTGATATACTTTTGGGTGATGTCCTAAACACGCTGGTCTTTTGGGAATTCTTCGTCTCAAATTATTACTTTTAAGCTCGAGAACCTTTTCTTCCTCTATTGATGATCTGAAAGCAGGAGTCGTTCATGTGTCTGGAGGAGCAGTTTGAATCATGTTTCTGGAGATTGGAATGGCACATGAATACACTTGTATGCAGAGAATCAACCGCATAGGAAAGGATTATTTAAAGCTATACTATAAAGTAGAATTTACTATTACAGTGTACAAGAGAATTTCCAAATGTTGGGTTTCTTTTTCCTCTTCTTGTAACTATACCTATAAATTATAGCTTTTTTGTCACTTTCATAGACCCTGCCTAACGTTTTTCTGATTTTTTCGAACAATTTTTGGTGGTTTTCTTTTAATTGTATTAAATTTATAAAGAATCTTTTTCGATCTTTTACTTCATTTTATATGGATTCTTTTCAATTTTGGTATATGTTTTATGTACTTTTCTGATTCCCGACAAACAATGTTACGTAAAAATTCGATTCAAATCTAATAACAATTAGAAAACAACAGAAAAAGATCATGCCAAAAAGTCAGGTCAAAGACTCGAAGGGGCCCTTAATGTACTTTCAGAAAACAACTTATTTGTTATGTATAAATCCATTGCTTTTTAGTTTTTGATCCCACTAATCAAAATCTCTGGCTCCACCCGACCCGTGGAACAAATCCATTTTCAGTTCTATCATTCATTCTCCATTACGGATATAATTACATGCCGGTCAGCTTGATTCTTCCCTTCGAAGATGGTTTGAGTTGGGTTGGGTTGATTTGAATTTGATCCTCTTTTAATTAAGGATTAAGAAGACACAAAGAAGAAGAGAGTTTGAAAGTGGACGAGAAGATATAGAAGAGTAGCTACTAGCCTTGGTTTTGCGTCCCACATCGGTGGGGAGAGTAAAAGAAGAAGTGAGTGCTCTTCATAAAACAAGAGTGGTGTGGAGCTGGAAAGATTAAAAAGGGTCGGTTGGCTAAATATGCCACGCCCGCCCTAGTTAGGTGGGTGCTGTATGGCTATCAAGACATATGGCCGACATAATTTATGGAACTTTTATAGGGTTGGCTCGCTCTGGCCGACCCTCCATTTCAAAGAAAACAAAACTTTAGATCTTTTGTAATAATTATATTTCATGCGTATAATTTTCAAAAATTGATATTGGCACTGCCATTGATACTTCATTTTTTTGTCCTTTTTTATTTAAAATTACAATAATATTCTTTAAAAGTAATTTTGTAATATTACATAAGATGAAAATAAAAAATAGAGTGCCAATAGTTAAATATGGAGTGTCAAAATCACTTTCCTTTGCAAAACTATCCACCTGTATACACAATCAAAACAGAAAAGTACTACTCCGTATATGTAACGAGTGCAGAGAAGTCAAGCTTCAATTGGCTCATTTTTACAAACAAGCAGTATCGTGTATTGAGCAGGTTGCAAACGAACTAAATAACCTCGTACTCGGCTTAGCTCTACTCGCTTTGTAATCGAGAGCCAAGTCGAGCTTTAGCTAGAATTTAAGACTTGTTTGGTAAACGAGCCGGGCTCAACACACAAAAACTTGACTCGGCTCGTTTGTATAGACTTGGAAACGAACTAAATAAGCTCGTACTCGGCTTAGCTCGACTCGCTTTGTAATCGAGAGCCAAGTCAAGTTTTAGCTAGAATTTAAGGCTTGTTTAGTAAACGAGCTGGACTCAACACTCAAAAACTTGGCTCAGCTCGTTTGTATAAACTTGGTTCGTTTAAGAAACCAAACTCTCTTCCAAGTCAATCAGAGCAAAATTAAAATGATAGGCCAGGCAAAATCTCTAAACCTTTGACAAAATTATAGCTAGCTTCACGGCCTCCGCCATCCCACACACATTAGAGAAATGCACCCTACTGAAACTATTTCAAAACCACCATCATTGGGCCAATAGAATCTCAAATGCCACGTGACAGGGCTCGAACTCTGGTCTTCCATATGGGGAGGACAAGAGTTATCAACTGGAACAGGAGCCCATTACAATGTTGGATTGTATGCACAATGTTGCGGTGTTGTTGTGCTCTGAGTCCGTTTAATCTTTGCATTCTCTTCAATATTAATAAAATCCTTTTTTTTTTTTTGCTGTTTAAAAAATAAAATCTCACAAATAAAAGATAATACTAACAAGAGTCGCTCCCCATAAGATTTTTTTTTATTGCTAAAGTTGAAATTTCATGAGCAATGCAGCAGACTTAAATGAAATTGCCCAGTGCGAGACACAACTGTGTTTAGAATCGTCTGATGCACGTGAATCCTATATACTGTACAATATTAACTATAATCAGACACATGTGTATCCAAATATGTTCACATTGGTCTGTGTCCACAACATTTTTGTATCAATAATTCTAAAACCACACGTAAATACAAACCCACACCTTAGTTGTCAAAGGGCCTTGCTATTTGCAGCCACAAATTTTCTGAACATAGTCTGTGTACCATATTATAAACAGGTGTGTAACATAGTATATACAGGCTACGTTCAGGAAATAAATGGCTGCAAATAGCAAGGCCCGTTGTCAGATCCTTTCCAAAAAAAAAAACACCCTTTACGACATCGTATCCTAACCCCCACTTTCCCAAGAACCCTTTCACCTTCTAGTGGCCTTTTCCCCTCCTTTTCGCGCCAAATTCTTTACCACCAAAACCAATAAAAAACTTACCGCGAAAGTTCAATTGATGAATTGAAAATCTTTCGTGCAATCCATCCATAATCCCTCCCGCCAAAACAAGTTCCCACTATCTCACTAAAACCCTCCACTTCCCTCCCTCCCAAACCATTCCTCTCTCTCTCTGTCTCTCTCAACATTCGCTTCCAGTTCTTTCAATCGTTATTTTATTTTCTCCTTGTAAACAATGGAGACGATGGCCACAGGAGGGGAAGACGAGAATCGGAACATAAAGAAAATAAGATTTGTTTTCTTCGGCTCCGAGTTAACAGACTCAGACATACTCAAAGCCCTCTCTCAATGCGGAAACAGCCCAGACGCAGCAATCAACTACATCCTCGACACCCCTGGGTTCTTACCGCCTCCCTCGGACGTCAAGCGGACGGTTACCAGCACTGGAGCCAGGGTTTCCGCACCCGTCAAGGAAGCAGGTAAATCTGAACTGGGTTGTGTTTTGAAACCTGATGTTAGGGTTCTTAAGGAAGAATCTGATGTGGGTTTGGCGAATAAGTGTAGTGTGGAGGGAGAAATCGCGGGTTCTGATTGTGTTTCTCAATCAAAACCCGCAATTTTTGATGTGGAGGGAGAAATCGCGGGTACTAATATGGAGGAAGAAATCGTGGGTTCGGATTGCGTTCAAGAGTCGGGTGATGGGGTGAGAGTGAATGAGGAAGAATGTGATGTGGGGTTCTTGGATAAGGAAGACAAAATGGTGCTCTCTGATTGTGTTAGAGAAACGGTTGATGGGATGGAACCGGATGATAGGGTTAAGGAAGAATCTGACGTGGGTAAGGACGATATGGAGGTAGAAACAGTGTGTTTGGATGATGAGTTGAAAGTGAATGTTAGGGTTAAGGAAGAACCTGACGTGGGTTTTGTGAGTAAGGAGATTGTGGAGGTTGAAAATGTCGGGTCTGATTCTATTAAGAAATCGAGGCCCAAGATGTCGTTTGACGAGTTTCTTAAGGCTACGAATACAAAAGTTATGGCTGATGATGAGTATCTCAAGGCTCAGATGAAGAAAGAGCCAAAGGAAGGTGAGTCGGATTGTGGGTCAGAGGGGTGTGTGAAGAAGGAGGAAGTAATTGTTGGTACTGAGAAGAAAGAACCAGTGGCTAAGGTGGAGCCTGATTTGGAGTTAGAGAATAAGGCTCCTATGAAAGAGGCAAAGGAAGATAGATGGTCATCGAAAAGCTTTCCCGAGAAGTTTGAAGAACATTGTAGGTTGGAAATGGAGGCTAAGCGCAGTTTGCAAAAGCCGGCTCAAGTGAAGAAAGAAATGGGTGAGGATAGGAAGCAGCTGAGTACAGTTGTGATTGAGGATGGGGATTTTCCAGAGGACCCGGATTGGTTATTAGTGGGGAGGAATATGGTTACCGGGCTTTCAACTACTAGGGGAAGGAAATTAGAGAACAATGAGATTGTTCATCTTGCTTTCCCGTCCTTGGATGCAAGGAATAGGTCGGGCTCAAAGTGGTTGAGTGCAAGGTCTGCAGCTTCAGAAATCGTTCGCTTCTCCACCAAACGGTCTGGGGAGGTAACCTCTAGTTTTGTCTGATATAATTTTGTTATATAGCTTGTATTTATTTGATGTATGCTCATTCATACTAACTTTTCAATTAGGAAAAATAGTGTGGATTTATACATGGTTGTGCTTTAGATTGTACTGAAAGGATCTATATGGGATTTATAACTACAGATTGGAAGGTTGCCAATGGAGTGGGCAAAATGCCTCATTCCACTAGTCAATTCTACAAAGGTTAAAGTCCTTGCTCGGTGTATAGCTGCGCCTGCAAATCTTCAGTTGATGCAAGAGATAATGTTATATGTCAGGTAAATTATGAACCTTGGTTGAACTTAAGTCCTATTATGTTTGCTTATAGTTCTTTTGAGAGTTAATTTGCTTTGGCTAATTGGTTAGGCTATTATATTCGGTCATTTATTGTTATTTACATACTTCTTAACTGTTTTTTTTTTTTTTAATTTGTAGCTTTTATATTCACAAGTCCATTTTCACGGTGTGTGAGAAGTCCTCATGGAGGCTGGATTCTCCCTCAAACATTGACACCACAATTTACCCTCTCCTTACGCTTTTCAAATTGTTGAAGAACAATCCATTTCAGAAGGTACTTTATTTCTGTGTTTCAGTTCCTCTGAAATCCAATTTTGGATGAACATTTGAAGTTGTGGTTATGCATAGTTTCTTATTTGTTATGCTTCTGTCACTGCTTGAACCAGGCTGAATTCACTCCAGAGGAACTTGATTCTCGGAAACGGTCACTGAATCTAGAAGTATGTGTCATCATATCAGTTTCCCCATTTTCTCTAATTATTATTGTCATCTTAAATGCTCAAGGTGGTGCAACGCGTGATCTCATGAGTTGTTATAAAGTATGCTAAAGCTGTGTATACACTGCATTTCACCAAAACATTCACTTTTCTTTCATTTTTTTGACGGATGCGTCAGGTTGAATTCCTTGTGCAGTTATTAACATACCACTATTCTACATTTGAAAATATCCCCACGTTTTATCCGATCACACAGATGCGCAAATTGAATCAGCATGAGTGACCGTAAGCTCCAAATCCCATGCCAAGTTAAATTGACATTGTTGGCGATTGATTGAAACAGGTGGACTCAGATGAAGCAGCATCCATGTTGCCCATAGTGAAACGGAGGAACGGTTGCCAGCAGTACCCGGAACAGAATAAGGATGAACAAGCTCTCTCTGAATCATCTTTGAACAAACTTGTTGGTGCTGTAGATGTGTATAACTTGGAGGTAGCATCATATGAAATATTATCACTTCCTTTTCAGATACAAGAATACAATTGTTTCGGGGAGGTCTGTTTGTTTCTCTCTTATCATGCCCTTCGGGTTTTAAATATGTACAGGAGATGGAGCCTCCTGAGACTCTTATGTGTGACTTAAGGCCATACCAGAAGCAGGCTCTCTACTGGATGTCAGAGTTGGAGAAGGGAGTGGATGTTGAGAAAGCAGGAAAAACCCTTCATCCATGCTGGGCAGCATACAAAATTTGTGATGGGTATGCAGTTTTTTTTCCCTTCACTGAATATCCAAATGAGAGAAAAGAAAAATGTTCAGAAGATAAAATTTTTATATCGAGTGTGTATGGGGGCTCACACCCATTGCGCGTGCTTTGTAATATATGTTGTATACCAATGAAGTTTCGAAAGCAGCATAAAAATAACTAGATTTTGATCACACTTATAATGGTTTTGAATGTGCAACTTGACCAAACACGTTTTGTAACAGGAGGGCTTCTTCTATTTATGTGAACATATTTTCGGGTGAAGCAACTACAAAATTTCCAACTGCAATGCAGATGGCAAGAGGAGGAGTAAGTTTCTCCATTTCTTCATTAGTGTCTGGAACTGGTGTTTTTTATTCCTGCAACAAAGATTTGCCTACATTCTCATTCTTTGTAGTTTGTTCTGGCTTAATTGAGTTCAAGATGTTAATTTTCTCTAACTTCACTATCCTACGTGTAGATTTTAGCAGATGCAATGGGGCTTGGAAAAACTGTGATGACAATTGCTCTAATACTTGCCCGACCTGGTAGGAGCTCTGACTACCAAAAGCTTGTTTCGGAAGCCTCAGATGAGGCTGAAAATGTAAAGAGAAAGAGAGATTCGGATACAAACAAGCCGGGAGTAAGAGGCCGTACCCTAATTATTTGTCCTATGGCCTTGCTAGGCCAGTGGAAGGTGAGAATCTTTATCTCCATAATGACTTAAGAAAGGAGCTGAATTATTTGGTTTCTTTGTTTTTGCTAATCTTACACATTTAACCCATTTTCGTGATGTTTCAACCAATTTGATGGTTGCTAAATTAATTGGTGCTATAGATTTAATCCTCAGATGATATAAATGTCCCATCACTTATGTTTGGCATGCAGGATGAGCTCGATAACCATTCACAGCCAGAAAGTATTTCAACTTTTGTACACTATGGTGGGGATAGAACCAATGATCCCAAGGTGATCGCATCACATGATGTGGTCTTGACAACGTATGGTGTGTTGACTGCAGCTTATAAGAAGGTAAATTACCCTGAAATCCCTTTTGCTAACAAAAGTCCCATCATTTCGAGAATACTTATTGTTCTATATATTTTGCTGAAGCTGTTATATGGTTGTTAAACTACTCGTATGAATGGTGATACAGGATGGTGAAAACTGCATTTTCCATAAAATTGAGTGGTATAGGGTGGTTTTAGATGAAGCTCATACTATCAAAGCCTCAAAGACCCAAGGTGCCCAAGCTGCCTTTGCATTGTCCTCTCATTGTAGGTGGTGTCTTACAGGTACCCCTCTTCAGGTATGCTTCTTCTCTTTCAACTTTTTCCATGTGTTATACCACCACAGGCTCCTGTATCACTTTTTTCTATGCGTCTTCATTATTGTTTCGACAAATGACTCAAGGCCATGTTAAGTTGTCACTTATCATCATTCGTTTTTTGGATTTGTTTTTGAAACATAAACAAAACTTGTTCGGTTGAAGGTTTTTGCAACTAGTTTCCTTAGAAATTTTTGGTAACATTACTGAATGATAAGGGTTTTACATTTTCAAAAGCTTTTCGGAAAGTTTTCTGCAACCAAACGTGGCGAAATATCTTTTGCAACAGATATTTGTCAAGCTAGTCTTAATGATCAACAGTTGTCAAATTGATGGGAAATTGTATGTTTTGTGGCTGCATAGAGAATGAGTAAAAACTTAATGGGATTTCATCTTTACTTGCTAGTTACTAATGAATGTCATTGATAATGGCCGCAGAATAATTTGGAAGACCTCTATAGCCTCTTATGCTTTTTGCATGTTGAGCCATGGTGCAACTGGGCATGGTATGGATCAAAAACAATTTGATTGTCACAATGCACGATTGACTTCTGATTTCCATGCACCATATGTAATTACAACCCTTAATTATTTGTTTTCCTCGACTTAGGTGGTCGAAACTGATTCAAAGGCCCTATGAGAATGGTGAACAGAGAGGACTGAGATTGGTTAAAGCAATTCTGAGGCCACTGATGCTGAGGAGGACAAAGGAGACAAAGGATAAAGAAGGAAGGTGAATGATTATTCTGGTTACTTTTCCATTTCTTTTACCTACTGAATTTAATGTGAGCAAATCCTGTCATGTTTAGCCGTTTAATAACTGATTTGTGTGACATTAGGCCCATACTTACTCTCCCACCAACCGACATCCAAATCATCGAATGTGAACAGTCGGAAGCTGAACACGACTTTTACAGTGCCCTCTTCAAGAGATCTAAAGTGAGTAATGTTCTAATATGATTTTTATGGTGACGGGAATTATAGGATGTCGTTATGCTGCTTAAATGCTTCACGTATTGGTTTGCACAATTCTTGAAGCCATTAATACTATTGTGAACAAGGCAACTTAGATCTTTTCTGCAATTGTCACCAGGTCCAATTCGACCAATTTGTCGCACAAGGCAAAGTGCTTCACAACTATGCAAATATTCTTGAGCTGCTACTTCGATTGAGGCAATGCTGCAACCACCCATTTCTAGTCATGAGGTGAGAATGCAGCCGTAAATCTTGATAACTAACTCATACTAATGAAGTGATACCACCCATTTCTTTTTGCAACAGTTTTTGGAATTTCTTGTGTTTGTCAGAAAATTGAAACAGAAATGAAGTGATACCACGGATTATTTTTTGTGAATTTCCTAACTCATACTTTTTTCCTTGAAATCTGCAGCCGAGGGGATTCACAGGAGTATGCAGACCTGAACAAGCTCGCAAGAAAGTTCCTTGAAACCGATCCTGATTCTGCTACTCCAAACCAAAAACTCCCAACTCGAGCATATGTTGAAGAGGTGGTGGAGGAAATCAGGCGTGGTGAAAACACCGAATGCCCCATATGTCTAGAATCAGCAGATGATCCAGTCCTCACACCTTGTGCACATAGAATGTGTAGGGAATGCCTTCTCTCGAGCTGGCGGACCCCATCAGCTGGAGTATGCCCAATATGCCGCCAACTACTAAAGAAGACTGACCTCATTACTTGTCCGTCAGAAAACCGTTTTCGTATTGATGTGGAGAAGAACTGGAAAGAGTCTTCTAAGGTTACGAAGCTCTTGGAATGCCTGGAAAATATAGCAAAGTCTGGCTTGGGGGAGAAGAGCATTGTTTTTAGCCAGTGGACTTCGTTTTTGGATTTGCTTGAGATACCATTAAGGAGGAAAAAAATTGGGTTTTTGAGATTTGATGGAAGGCTTGCGCAGAAACAAAGGGAGAGGGTTTTGAAGGAGTTCAATGAGACTAATGAGAAAATGGTAAGTGTTGTTTCTCTGTGTCTAACCCCTTGTTTAGTTGCTGTTTCGAGAAAACAGTTTTCCATAACCTTATCAAACAACTGCTTTACAGACAAACAGTGGTTTTACTATCATTTGAAAGTTCACCGAAAACAAGTTTCAAAATCTGTTTATCTGTTTTCGAAGGATGGGATTGTAGCATAAGGGCCTAAATGGTTCAAAGTCATATATCTGTGTTTCTTCTTATGATTGTAGTTTGGCAGTTGAGACATACCAAATTGAACATTTTCCCAAGCAAAGACTGAATCCCATTTTGTTCCCATTTCAGGTACTCCTGATGTCACTTAAGGTAGGAGGTGTGGGATTAAATCTGACTGCAGCTTCTAGTGTCTTTCTTATGGTACACAGCCTACCTTTGCTTCTACTATGATCTTTCTTTCCCACTTTTACCATTTTGTCTTTTCCAATGTTCTTTCCCCCTCTTTGATGTTCAAATTCTTCCATCCAATATGCAGGATCCGTGGTGGAATCCGGCGGTAGAAGAGCAAGCAATAATGCGAATTCATCGCATTGGTCAAAAACGAACCGTCTCAGTTAGAAGGTTCATTGTCAAGGTAACTCAACCTCCTGTAGTTTCTGATCTGCTTAAAGATTGGTCAAACTCTATACTAGACAATGTACTACAATAAACATTTCCTGTATAATTTGGAACTCTTATTTTTTCTGACTCATAAAGCTTGTTTAAACATTATGTACTGAATGTAACACCGAAATCTTGCGCACAGGACACTGTGGAGGAAAGGATGCAACAAGTTCAAGCAAGGAAGCAACGGATGATAGCTGGAGCTCTGACCGATGAGGAAGTCCGATCAGCCAGGATTGAAGAGCTTAAAATGCTCTTCAGATAAATCTCTTTGTCATTGTGTAGTTTATGTTATGTTCTTATCACTTATCGACAATTTAGACTAAATTAGAGAGCAAGTTGATGCTCTAAGGGGAGGAGCATTTTTTGTATAGGAGAGCCATGTTCTATTTTCAAAATTCTCGTTGCTCCGTCAATGAATTTGGGAAGACAATCCAACTCGGGTCAATGAGACCACCCCCAATTTTGTAAATTTATTCTTAAGGGCTTTTTTGGTTGGAGGATTCATAGACGCAATAGAAGTAACCCTACCAGGTCTATAAATTTGGCATTTGGTGTTACAAATTGAAACGGTATTACATCTTCCAAAGGTGTCCATAGCCGAAAGATTACAAATTCCTACTCCCTACTCGGGTACAGTAGGCTAATTTCAAAACCACGCGTAAATCGGAGCTTGGGAGGCGATATTTTGTTCTCAAAATTCTTGTAAAGCTTGTTCTATGAATTTGGAGCCGCGAGTCCTAATACGGCACTACTCACAAGCAATCATGTATTCATATTGTTCACTGCAAGTGTAGAGAGCTTAAATTGTAACCCTTAACTGCTTTACTTTGGTTCAGCATAGAATCCTATTGATGGTCGAAGTGAAGAACTTCAGCATTGGGCACATTCTAAGTAGGATACTAGGCATGAGTCGCATGACTTGGTCAATCAATTGAATTTTTTCTTGTTGTAATATTCAATTTTCTTTATTTTTTGTTTTTTGTCCATTTTGATTTTCCTCTTTTTGGTGTGGACTGAGGAAGATAGCTGAGAACAGCTAGTTAATTAGAGCTCTTATGATTTTGATCTTGCTCCTTTGTCAAAGCTCATTCAACACTTGTAGTAGTAGTATTCTCTTGTTTTTCTCTCCTCACTCAGTAAATATTTGACTTTTAGGCCAGCAATAAATTTCTTCATGATCCAGAATATTCTAGAGGGAAAAGACACTTAAAACCCTTGACTGCTTTGTTTTTTTTTGACAAAAGAAACAACTTAACACCCACATCTTGTGATTATTTTAGGTTTAAAGAGTCAAGATTCAGACAACAATGGATATGAACTAATGTTTCAGTTTTAATTTGTCCAACATCAATGGGTATTGAGGTAGCTCAAGTGACAACAGAGATGAGTTGTAAATCGAGAAATCTTGAATTCGAAATTAGACAATTTCTTAGGGTCAGACTGCAATAGAGAAATTTCTTGTAAATTTCCTAGTACGGCTAGTACCGGCATAGATGAATTATCTTTGACCGAACCAGAAAGGAAAATAGTCGAGGTGCACGTAAGTTGGGCCCAAACCAAAGGCTTTAATTTGTCTATCATAGACCTCTGGTTGGTTAAAGGACTAGAAACAGCCACGTAACTTGATCGCAACCGTTGGATTCATTATAATATCTACTGGGCACGTGATGCCACGTGGGGGATGGATTGTGGTGTCAGAGTTATATTTAACGGAGAAAGTAACGTTCGTTTGAAGCATCCGGTCAAGATCCAGGGGTGGGAAATAAAGGGCGGTTACGGAAGGCGTCAAAGATTTACCCCACTTTGGGATCTCGCTGGTTTTGACTGAGCCGTCCAGTTGTAAAGTAATTGGCTCGGCTTATGGCTCGTCTATTAGATATTTTATTATATTTATTATTATTATTATTATTATTATACAGTATATGTTTGGCTCAGGTTATTACTACTTTAAAATAGTGGATCCTTTTCGGATAGAAAAGTAACAAACCTAGTTAAATGTGTATTTTTTTTTTAAAGCTATTTTAACTAGTACTCCCATCCCAAAAAGATTATCCAGTCCGCCAAACGATAACTTAGAAATCTACGTTTTTGTATCAACGAGTTCTTTCAATTTGTGTAAAAAAAATAAAATACCTAAGTACATTATTTTTAAGTCCTCTTAAAATGTACTATATTATATTAATTGTTAAAAGAAAAAGAGGAGAATAGATAATATGATTAGGGGTGTTTGCACTAAGTATTTTGGGCAACAACTTATGCCATTTGAAAAAAACTTATTTTATAGCGGAGTTGTGAATATAATTTACGGCGCTCAATCCCATGCGCCCAAAAGTGTTTTAAACGATCCAGATTTTAAAAATTCTATTCACGGGAAGAGTTTTTTTTTTTTTAAATCCAGACAATTGGTTGCCAAAAAGAATGACTGAGATTGCGCGGAGACGTGAATAAGTTTCTCTCCATGGCATTTTAGCAAGTCGTTCACACTAACTCACAACTTATGAGTTAGTGGAAACAATTTGACATTATTCAACAATAATTCGGGCTACAACTTATTGATTAATTCTGACAAGTCATTTACACTAACTCACAACTTATGGATTAGTGAAAACAACTTGACATTTTTCAACAATAAGTTATGATCCACAACTTATTGCTTAGTGTATGGATGCAAAAAAAAAAATAAAAATGATTAGTTAGAATGACTGGAAATTTTAGCTGAGCATTGCTGTAAATGCTCTAATGACAGGACCTGTGGGGAGGTAAACTAGTAAAAGTTGAGCATAGATTTTTCTCTAGGTAAAAAAGAACTGAAAAGGGAAAAAATATAGTGGAAGAAACAAATTGCTATTCTCTCATTCCCAATTTATTTTTCTAGCTTTAGGAAATCAACTTTTCAAGAAAATGCAATTATTGCCGTCGTACAGTTCCAACTTTTCAAAAAACGTACACCCTTTGAGTTTTAAGTGATGTTACTTTAACTAAAAGAACGAGGGACAAAAGAGAAATCGCATAGGATATGACTCATTAGGTTTTCAAAATAGATAAAATATTTTTAAATATATCATAGACTGAGCCATACTCGAGCCTCGAGGAGCACACGAGGTAATCTAGGAAGTTGGGATAATGGTGATAAACAAATTATCCCAAAAGATGCTTCAGCATTGTATAATCACAAATATTATATTATTAGGTTTTGATTAATTAATACTCCAAGTTGTAGTAAAACAACATTTGCAGTATTAATGGAATGAACATACATTTTAGTATGATCTGACAATGAATTTTTATTATTTAATAAATGAATGCAAGACTCACTTGGTGAGTAAGAAAACATAGTAAAGGAAAGTCTACCAGATTCTCTGCCTATTTTTGTGCTCTACTTGGACTGAGTTTTTAACCTGTGTGCAACATAATGAATACTATGTACTTATAATTTCGATACTTTTTTTGACACTAACAAAACAACATTTTTTTCGGTCAAATGTTTATCATCCATCCAAATCGAAATGACCATTATAGTGCACAAATTCAAAATAAATGGTTCAAAATCGTTTGATGCACGTGAATCCCACACTACACGTGCGAAACTACACGTGTTAAACGGTCCCAAGCATAGTATCTAGATTTGTTCGCGTTTTCCTATGTAGCCATTTAAAAAAAAAATTGATCATTGTCAGTGTAGAATTGATGTAACTTTTTTCAAGAAAATAAGTACTCCAACAGAAAGAAAAAGGGAAGTGATTTTCACACTTCGCATTTTCATAACCACGCTCCTTTTTTCCCCCCTTATATATGATTAGCCTTTTAGGAGTAGATTTTTACATTTGAAAGGATAATTTCGTAAATGCACATTATAAATGACAAAAAGATAAGTGCACTTATAAATTACTAAATGTAAAATATAAAAAACCAGGATAAAAGGAAAGAGAATTGATTTTCGTACTCCATAAATTAGAGTCCGACTACAGGTACAGATTTTCGGGTACAGCAGCGTTTTGCTCCCGTCTCGGGTCCCGCAAAGATGATCGGAGCCGCTCATTTTGTTCAAAATACGTCGTTTAGGGTCCTTGTAAAAAATCACCTCAATTCGATATCGGGAAAGGTGTTTACGAATCATCCAATTTTACTTCAAAATACCCGAAAATCTGTACCTGTAGCATTTTTGCATAAATTACCATCTACACTTCACACAAATTATCATCTACCCTCCGAAGTCGAGTGGAGATAGTAATTTGTGGAACGCGAAAGCTTCAGTCAACACGGCTCCGAAGAAGCCGAGCCACGTCACATCATCTTCTCCCCCGTTCTGTTGACCGTTCCCCCCCTAATTGTGTCCTCCACATTCCGCACTATATAATCACCGCAACATAGCCCCTCTGTCCACAAATCTCGTATCTCTCTCTCTCTCTCTCCCCCTTTCTCTCTCTACCCACCCACACGAATACGCGATTGTTCATATAAGAAATTCTAACGACCGAAGTAAATACATGGCCGAGGCAGCGATGAGGAGTTCAGGCAACCGGCGCCAGCCGAGCCGGTTACAGCGGCGGGCGCCGGCGTCGATACAGATCAGCCCGGCAACGGACTGGAAGGCCGCGATACCCCTCTTATCGCCGTTGATCACGTCGCCGACGTCGGACGATCTGGCGACCGAGATCCAGTCCTGTGGTAATAGCAGCAACAACAACAACAAAAACCATCACAATGAGCCGGAGAAACCGACGGCGTTCAAGAAGTGGCAGCACCCGGCGGCGCCGTTCTCCTACGAGCCGGCGCCGTTTGTGCCCTTTGTTTGTACAGGAGGTGCCGTAAAGAGGAAGTAGTAGTGGAGTACTACTAGTATTTTACATCTAACGGTGTATTTTTTTTTCTTTTTTTTTTCGATCTTCTTTTCTTTTTGTTTTTGGATTTTGGAAAGGGAAGGGTTTGTGTAAACACATTTGCAATAATGTGGTTTATAATATTGAATCAGGCTTCTCTGCAGTTGGATATAAATCTCGACCGTTTATAAGTGTTTTACTAATTTAGTTTTGTTAAATGATTTTTCTGGATTTTTTTTTTCTTTTGAAATCTGAAGTATTACTAATGGCCGAGATGAACGATCGAAATGCAATTAGAGAAGTTTGGGTCCTATAATTATTTTTTCTCTTGGGTCAGATTGAAAAGCTAGTCAATTGAAGAATTATTACTTAGGTATCGAATATTCAAGAGAATTCAAACACTTTTGCTTCCTTTTCAGAATGAGTTTAGTAGGTGAGATTTGATCCAGATTAGAAGTAATTACTGTGGGCTCTCCATTTTTTAGCATAAACTCCGATAGCATTTGAATAGTACTTTTCACTCCACGTACTTTTCAAAATGGTCTTTCACTGCTTAGAAATACATAAGCAGTACAATTCGTGTCGGGAGGTGATTTTGACACTCCAAATTTAGCCAATGGCACTCCACTTTTAGTTTTATTTTCTCACAAGATTAACACACAAAGTGAAGTGCCAGTGATAAAAACTGGAGTGCCAAAATCAATTTCCTTCGTGCCGGTACTAAAAAGACACATTTTGAGGTGCATTTATAGTAAAAATGGGGTGCGGAAATTATTTTTCTTGCAGAAATTAAAATTCATCCCATCCTGGCAATCAGTGGGCTCTAGGAACTTATGAGCAAGGAGTCATTCAAAAACAAGGGCGGAGGTATGTGGATGGGTATGGCACATGCAACCTCCTGTTTCGGGGAAAAATTGTACTTTAAGAGAAGTCAATTAAGTACTTATCGGTATCCGAACAGCTTTTTTTTTTTTTTTTAGGAGCACAACTGATGAGGAAATAGAGATTTAAAGAATAAACATGCTGGTCCTCTGTTATAAAAATAATAATAATGTAGTCCGGGTGTCTTTTTTAATAACACAAGTATATTTACAAGTCCGTAAAAACCGCATACGGTGATTACGGTTTTCATTAGGTACCGTAAAAAACCAAATACAAAGTGTGATGAAATTCTCCTTAGTTAGTAATCGTCTAGGTGGGTTGGTATGTGAAATCACCCTCTTGTCCTCTTCCAAAGTTCTCCTTGACTTTATGACGAATTCTAAGAAGTAAAGAAGAAACTAGTGGGTACTCCGTGTAACAAGTTCGATTAGATATCATCCTTGATCTCAACGATAAACAAATTTAAGAGTCAAAATTTTGTATAATACTGTAGTATTTAGCAGCCGGCCACATAGTATTAAAAAAGGAAAAAGTTCAACCCAAATCTCATTCTTTCTCCCTTGACGAAATAACTCTCGGGGGTGTTTCAGGTAGTAAAAAATTTGTAGGTTTTTATTTGTGGTTGAGAAGTTGTTAGGTGTTTTCGGTAGTAAATAAGCTGTTGAGAAATGTCAAGTTGTTTCCGGTAGTGAATAAGTTGTTGAGAGGTTTATGAGTAGAGTTACTGTAGCAAAAACAGTTTTTGTTGACAACTTTTTTGTTAGTGGAAACGAGATGGCAAAATGCTGAAACTTTTATTTTAATGGAAACAAGATGATAAAATACGTTAAGTTTTTACTGTAATATTTTTTGTTCATGGAAACGGGACCTAAGTTGATCAAAGGCCAATTGAAAGATGCACAATGCGTTGTGGGGCGGGGACCACCGCAATGGATCCGGCGTGTGGAGTGACAATGAAGTGTACAAAATACAAATGATACTGCACCGCCAACCCCCCCACCCAAAAAAACAAGGAAGAAGTGTACAAATGATACACAATTATTTTTCCCTTTAGTTTAATTAAGAGGTGATCTACAAGTACAAAGGAAACAGTGGCCCCATTCCGCTAAAGAAAATAAGTACTTATTGTTTGAATTGAAGCGAAAAGTTATTGTTTGAATGATCTGTTTCGTAAAGCAAAAAATAAGTACTTAAAAAATAAGAATCTTAGCGAAAAGTTAGGAACATTATTAGTTTAATTTTTGATCTTTTATAGCGAGGCTAATATCGAGGCTTCATCTTTGTACCACAAGTATTGATTTAATAAAATTGTGGCTATTATCCGTAACTTAACAACAACAACAAAAAATCCGAAACAGCAATGCGATGACTTAGAATTTTTCCAAGGAAGAAACTATTGGCTACTGTGTGTACGTAACAACTTCGATTATTTGAAGTTTGAACCATTATTTTCCATGAATAAACGTATCGAGTCAAAGCGCAAAAACAATATTGATCTGAAACATCATCCTTGATTTCACAATTAAAAAAATTTAAGAGTCAAATTTCTACACATAAAAACGGAAAAGCCTCCATCAAATCTCTTTCTTTTTCTTTGACCGAATGACTTAACTGATAGAGGCCAATTTGGATGATAACTGGAGTTTTACGTTGTGGGGCCTGCCGCATGTGCCTATGGAGTGTCAATTTTGATGTCTAAACTAACCAATGTCTTTGAATCAATCAATCAAAGTGATTGTTTTGGACTTTGATCGGTAGCTCTTTACCCTAGCTAGCTAGAGTGATCGATCGAGGAGGAGCAAGTTGTCGATCGTTAGCTACCTGAAGGCAAAGCTGTAGTTGCAAATTAAGGGTGCGGTGCGACCATCGGGGATCGATCGATGTTCGTCTTGAGTTCGATGTGGAGTCCGGTGAGGACAGTGAGATGGTCGTTGTCGATGTTACGAATGGTTTAATAAATGAATAGAAAATTAGTCTTTAGATTCACATAAAAGGTCGTTGTAGATGTTATGAATGGTTTAAATGAATAGAAAATTAGTCTTTAGGTCCATTATGTGAATTTCATAAATCCACAAGTCCACCTATTAATTTTGTAAGGTCTCAAGTCCATTTTAGGGTACCCTAGAGTACGTACGGTAGGGTACCCTAAGGTTTAGGCACTCTCATAAGATTTTAGGGTGCACTTTTTTTTATTATAGGATAGGGTACCTTAGGGTAGGGTAGATTACCCTAGCGTAGGGTACCCTAGGGTTTAGGCATTTTTATAGGATTTTAGGATGCACTTTCTATTATAGGGTTTTAGTGGTTTAGGCACTTTCATAGGGTTTAGAGTTTTAGGCACTTTCATAGGGTACCCTAGGGTTTTGGTTGTGTGGACTTGTTGATTTACAAAACTACTAGGTGGACTTGTGGGCTTATGAAATGTCTATAAATGAATATCACTCATGCGGAGCCTACAACTTGGAGGAAGATGTTTTCGCGGAGGATGATGAGAACTTCGAGGAATGTGCCTCTCTTTCTTTGGAATTTTAATTCGGTGGTTTGGCTGTTTTGGTTTGTTCTCTTGGTCTTCGATTTTGCTCTTTTGGGTTGTTCTTTTGGCTTTAGTTTTGCTTTGGTTTGGCTGTCGTTTGGGTTGTTTTTAGAGGGTGTTCGGATTCCGTGTTTTGTTTGTGGTGTTTTAGTTAGCATCTTACCTTCATTTGGTTTTGATTCTTGGGTGGCAAATGTCGATGTACCCGTGATCCTTTTAATCGATGTAATTCTATGATTCCTATCCAAAGATCAACAACAACAATTAACAAAAAAAATAACATAACCCATCTAGTCCCCAATCATTGGGGGTATGGGCGGGGGATGATTGGAGACAGACCTAACCTTTGGCAATATATGCACAAAGTGGCTGCTCTCAGAATACCACTAAAACAGTGGCCCCCCTAAACCTCCAAGAACCGAGGAGCTACAGGGACGTTTTGTTGTAGAACCATGCCCCCAAATCAAAGCCAAATGGCATCAGAGAGGGCAGGCCTAGAGACCCAAATCAATTTATGTGTACATTACCATGCTTCCTTCATTGATAGTCCAGAGCATCGGTATGCACAACATTCCTATCCAAAGATCAATTAAAAAAAATTGCTGATCAAAATAACATAAAATTGGTCATTAGACTCATTACCCAAAAAAAAAACAAGGAAGGAAGGAAGACTCTAATGGCTTTATATACCAGCATCCAGAAAGCAAATAAGGACGAAATCAACGGTCAGAGACACAAAATGGACAAAGGCTTCTTGAGTGCGCAAATGCACTACGACAAAGTAGTGCACCTCATGGACTCTCCATCGAAATCACATCGTCATCATCCAAACCATTCAATTTACAGAATTCGTTGAGCACAACATTTCGAAAAAACTAAGCTGATCAGATATCATGAGTGACTTGATCGTATGACCTTTAATATCTAAAAGAAAAGGACGGTCAGTATGATTTACAAAATTAACGATAACGGCCATATGGATGCCGCTTATCCGCTAAATTTCACTTTCTGTACAGAAGCAGTGTTCAACGCACTCTGCAAGCTGAATGATTCAAATCATGACGATGAGATCTCGATAGAGCCGTATGGGACGCCATATCGACAGATGATGTTTTGTTAAAATGAAGTTAGCCACGTTCTTGGCTGACAGGGACGCGTAGAACGCAACTTCCACCCACTTGGGCGCCCATCAAAATGCTATACACCCTCATAATGCATTTTCGCAATATAGGGAGGGACCCTTGTGTATAGTGTAAGATGGGAGTTATTATTACTGCATGTTGTTGCTAGTCCAACTTCCTATGTAAGCCTAAAATGGTAGGACATCTAAAATTTGCCATATGAGGTAGATAATTAAGAACATTAGCAAAAGCAAAAAAAGCTTTAGGGAAAAAAAAAAAAAAACGAAGGCTGAAGTTCAAAAAACTTTAGGAAAAAAAAATTGAGACTGAAAAACTGTCTTTCTAAATTATTTAGGTCTGTAATGCACTTTTTTAGTTTTCGGTACTACTATTTTTTTTTTTTGGAGTCCTCTCGTCAAGGCAAAAGCCATAACGCAAAACTAACAAGAAGTGCGGTGTACCTTGATTAGTTACCAAAAGCAAGAGCGGAGTACCACCGCAAATAATGACATAGTATCATTTCACAATCAAATATCACTATGATGTATGATCGATATATATAAGTTATAATTTATCACAAGCCATACGTATCAACAAGCTGTTCTGAATTGATTTGAATGGCCATATACTCTCAGACAAAAGCAAGAAAAGAAAGAGAAAAAAAAGCATATAAAAACAAGGATATGACAATAATTAGGAATACAAACAAAAGATAGGAGTAAATGGTATATATTGAATTCACAGAAAGTGTTCAAAAAGATCAGGATGCCTTGCAATATTAGAAAAGATTTTGAATGGCTGTCTTTTGACTCATCCCCCACCTAGAGTGGTCCTCATTCTATTCTTACATATTCTTGAGTTTTAGTGTGTGTATATATATATATATACACACACATACATACACACACAGTCTGTCTCCCGTATGGACCACTCATTTTAATAAAATGTGGACCTCCCATTTCGCGATCGAATTTCGATGATCCGAGCTGCTCAATTGTTATTGTACTGTAGGGCTGCAAACGAGTTGAGCCTTGTCGAGCTCGAGTTCGGCTCGAGCCTTAACGAGTCGAGTTTAATCAAGCCGAGTTTTTTTCGAACGAGCAGAGCTCCACTCAGCAGTCAGCACGCAACATCTGTTTTACGTTTCGGAGTTAAAAAAATAGGATTTGGCCTTTTCCATAGAGTTGAGGGCTAAAATTGTCTGTCAAACTCAACTCCCAAAACCAACCTTAAATTTTCAATTAGACTCCGGGACGTCAAGTGAGCATGAGAAAGCAAACGTTCGTTTGTCCTCCATGAAGTTGCGTATTTTTGAATCCTACGGAAGCCAAACGTTCCAAACCTTGGGGTGATTGGAGGGTTTGCCTCGTCGTTAACTTCAGCATCCCAAAATTAGTCAAAGTGCGCGCAAGTTGATCCGGACATCCGGTTATTTATTTATCTTTATCACGACTCCATATCCTTTATTGAGCTGTAACCCCCAAACTAGACAAACATATTTCTCCTCGAAATTACAAGTACACACACGTATGGATTACAGTATGATATACTATGTGCCATAAGTAACATTAAAAACAGCAAAACTGGGCACTGCTCCCCAAAAGTCTAAAGTAGAATAACAAAGATCTCTCAATATATACTTCTGTGTATAAAGAAAATCTTCAAACGTAAAAGTAAAGAAATCAAACATGGAGTAACATCAAAGTTTGACCATATTCTATTCTCTCGTACATATCTTTCCGAGGCTGATTAGACTAATTCATCAACCTATGGACCTCTCGATTAGTACTTATCTTTCGTGGGCTAGCTGCTTCTCTTTCCATAATTGAAAAAGATGCTGTAAAAAAAATCACATCTAAAAGAAACCCAGGTGTCGACTTTCCCGTACGAGCATTCGGTACATATGGAACGACAATTATGGCCTTACAGAACGACAATTCATTATGGTCTTACTTAACGATAACTATTAAATGGGGTTCGTATCGCCGGAAAAGCCGAGGGGCCAACCGGTCAAGTTTTATTACTATTACTTGAAATTGGGTATGGCTTCGACTATTCTCGGAGCCCGGTAAATAGAAGAGATCATTTTACATCAGATATGAAGTACAGAGTACAAACCCGGGATACTACGTCGTCCACGAGATAACCAAACCCAACAGCTCAACCAATACAAGAAATAAGCCCATTATAGTTAATCTTACATATGTTATAGTTATTGGTCGTATAATAGATGTACAGAGTTATCGTTGCAAACCACGAGATATTATTACACCAAGGATGAACGAAAATCCAGAGCTTTGATTCAGAATTCGTTGGATTGACCACGTCGTAAGCATAAGAAATTGCGAAAACATTTGACTATTTACCGTGTCCAATATAAAGGATTAGTCCTGATAAAAAAAAGAAGGTAGTATAAAGGATTAGTCAATCACATAATAGATAGTAATTGGGTCGGTTTGAAATTAAAAATTACTATGAAAGATCTATTTAGATATTGGTTGACACGGGCATATAAGTCACATTATAGTTTATACTGTTGAATAACAAGCTTTCTGTTTTTTATTTTTATTTATGAAAATCCGTGTGCTTGGGAGTCCCCAATGATTAAATAAATCAAGATTTTACTATGACTGCAATTTTAGAGAGACGCGAAAGTGATAGCCTATGGGGTCGCTGTTTTGAATCTTTTGTATGAATGTTAATTGACTTGTGAAATAGAATCGTGAGCAAATAGCGTATAATATTGTGTGGATGCTAGATATTGTCTTAGTATTTATGTTCGCCTATAATTTGTTGTCTTTGTAAAAACTTTGGATCCCCGAATTTCTACGGGGATGGAGGGAAAAAAAATTTCCGTTGGGGATCAAGTTGGGGACGGGGACGGGGACAAGAAAGGGGTTCGGGGATCGGGATAGTACACTTCGGCACTGACCCTTTCCCATTTCCAACTCTATGTGGCATCACGTGACGTTACCCCAAGACCACTGAATAATTACTCGGCTTTCGTCCACCTTACTTATCATCAGCCCATTCAACTGGGCCGAATCCAAATGGAGCTTGCTTTGTCTCTCTTGTTCACAACACTACTTATCACCAGCTCAGATAAATTGGCCCAATTAAAAGCCCAAAGTATTTGAATATCCCCAGAGGTTATTAAGGGAAAATGACAGCCCATGACGTGTTTTGATAATTAATACCTACCAAGGACAAGCTAAGAATATTTGTTAATGCTGAAAATGCCTTTGGCGGGTATTAATTATCAAAACACGTCATTGGCCGTCATTTTCCCGATTATTTAAACCACTTGATCTCGCTCTGCCATTGGAACCGATTGAATTGTTTAAACCACTTGATCAACTGACTCTGACTTGAACGATTGATTGGTCCGTGATGACCTTTTCATTTTTTTCCTTTTTCATATTGAAAAAGTAATAAGAATGAAGGGTGTTAAGCTTTTTAACATGCGCTCTAGTGAAAGAGAAATCACACCCAAAACGCCCCTTACGAGACTTGAACCCTGACCTCCACCAAGGGAGCCTTTGGGCATTACCATTGAGTTGAGAATTAAAAAAATTCTGCACCCATGTTAAAGAAAAAAAAATCAATCGCACAACCAAGTTAAAAATTCCACCCCAAATTGCTAGATTATTTGACAGTTCCATCTATAATTACGGAGTATCAATCAACTTAATTATGTCCTCATGTAAATATCAATTCTAATTCATGTTCGTCGGTCTTACTTTTGCAGGGGTATTTATGTCGAAGTCTTGGTAGTTTTGGTTCATTCTTGTATCTTTTGATAGAATCTGTATTGCCTTCGGGTTTTGTTATGAAATGAATTGAATGTGTTAAAAAAAAAAAAGGGAAAATGACGGGCAATGACATGTTTTGATAATTAATACCCGCCAATGACATTTTCAGCATTAACAAATATTCTTAGGTTGTCCTTGACGGGTATTAATTATCAAAACACGTCCTGGGCGTCATTTTCCCAAAAAAAGGGGAAAATGACGGGCAAGGACATGTTTTGATAATTAATACCCGCCAATGACATTTTCAGCATTAACAAATGTTCTTAGGTTGTCCTTGATGGGTATTAATTATCAAAACACGTCCTGGGCCGTCATTTTCCCAAAAAAAAGGGAAAACGACGGGTAAGGACATGTTTTGATAATTAATATCCGCGAAGGACATTTTCAGCATTATTACGTCTTGCCTAGGGCTCATGCTTTCTAAACCTATTTTCATCGGGACGGCCCAGTGTTTAGGGTTTTCCTCGTGTCAGGCCCAATTCCCACTTTCGACACAGGGCTTAAAATTATTAGAGCGTGCAACTCTAGCATATTGTACTTCAAATGTCCAATATTACAAAACAAGCTCTTTTTTTTATTTTTATTTATAGGAGGGTGTCCGGGTTAGGGTTTCGCACGCCTCGATTAATTTTGAGGTCTTGAAGCTAACGACCGGACAAAAAGAAAAAGAAAAAAATAAAGCTTTTTTGTTTCGTTAGACTTGCGGAAGTAAAAACCAACGTAAATCATGCATGTCTATTCTTAACCAGGTTGGCGATATGCCTTTTGAGTTGAAAACGAACCCATTCCAGTTTGTTTGGTCATCCGCGATTAATGGAATTTATATTAAAGTTGAGAGAGAGAGAGAGAGAGAGAGAGATTATAAGCACCTAACAACAAACAATTACGACAAGTTTTAGATAATTACCATTTTGTAGGCTTTTCCCAATTCAAATATGGTCGAAATTCTAAGCTTAGAGTAGACGGGGCTGACCGGAATTGGCAGTTTACGTTGGGATGACCAATCCAAGCTAAACGTGTAGGTTTCAAACTTTGAAAACAAGTGTGTCTTTTCTTTGCTTCCGGTCTTTCACGATCAGGATGTCCGAACCAACTTACGCGCATCTCAACTATTGCCCTCTCCGGTTCGGCCAAAGGCAGATTATCTACGCTGGAACTAGAAAATTCATGAAATTTCTCTCTTGCGGTCCGACTCCAAGAGGTTGTTGATCGAATGGAATAGATTAATTTTAACACCCAAAATAAAGCTAGCATGGAATAGATTAAGTTTTAACTTTTCATTAATTCCTGTATATACTTTTAAGTCGGTCCTCGTGAATCTTTCTTTTACCCTCAAAAGAAACAAAAAGTGAATCTAAAGTGCTCTATAATTGCAAACAATAATTTCCTTTTGCTTAATCTCAGTTAATAAAGGGTTATTCATTAAGCTTTCTGCGACCCCGCTTTGAAACAAAAGGTGATCTCAGTTCTCATCAACACACACCTTCATGTCTACAAAAGCTACACGAGGAACTATATATGTCTGGATTAATGATTGGTGTGTATTGTTAATGAGGTTGTCTTTTTCACGGAGGCTCCGTGAACAACCTGTTCACGGAGCGGCGCGATCACAATCGTCCATTCGCGCAATCAATGGTTGAGATTCGTTAAGAATTAATTCTTGCCGATAAGAACTGATTTTCAATCCGGACTGTCCAAAAACACTTTGGATGGTCGTAATTGTGAAAAAAGTTTTTCTCATTTTGAATATAGATAGATGACATTGGTTATCAACCCACATGAGCAAAAATTGTCAAAAGGCTACACCTAAACCAACAAAGCTACGAAAACAAAATCAATCAATGAAAGCGACATTACTCAATGCATTAGTTGGCTTCTCTCTCAATTTTTTTATTCACAATTTGAACCGGCCATTTTATAGACTTTACTTAAACTTTACACAGTGTTTGAAAATCAAGTCAATCGACCAGACTTTGATAATCACATAATCAAGATAAATTTGTTTTACAGTTTATTTCTTAAATCATACTGGCCATCCATTTTTTTCCAAACAAATCTCGTCCAATCAAGTTGTTAACGATATTCGATCAATAAAATCTTTTCTTGTATGATCTACTCGCAAAGCTATATACACTACACAGTTCAGATCATGAAGATGAAATATCGATAGATCGATCCCACCGAGACACACTATATATACTCCCATAGTGCATAAGCGCAATAGGGGTCTCCCTCCTCAATCCTCACTCCTATTTACCCACAAAAAAGGTATTCGAAAAAGAAGCAAGAATTTAAATTTTGAAGATCAAATGTATTCTTAAGTACTGTCTCTATTTTAGTAGGAGTATTATTTTCAGATGTACCAGCTGTCTGGGTATACATAGCTTTCTAGTGTAATTAACATGAATTGAGGAGGAGTTGGGTTGGGTTGGGTTGTAAAGTGAGGTTTATATAAAAGGCGTGTGGGGGCTAAAGTCCAACGGCCATGGCTGAGATATAGAGTATTCTCTTCACATAAAAGTAACTCCAAACGCATACTTACATGCAAATGATGGGGAAATTGGTTGAAATATATCAACCAAAACTCCACTTTGGTTTTCTTTTTCCTTGACGCTTCTAATTTCTTCCACTCACCCCCAAGAACATGTACTATCTCTTGGTGGGACAAAACTGTGGGGCTCACATGAACGGCTTGTGTACATTTTTTTTATAAGATTCGGCTCCTTCCCGGTTTATGTTTTGGGTTGGAGGAGACAGTTCTGATCGCGACCGTCCATTGGTGGATTCGATTGTTAGGATGTTCTCATAAACTCTTACCGGTCAAAGTTTAAAAATACATCCAAGTCATTGGTTGCAGCAAATGAACGGTCATGATCAGAACTGTCTCTTTCAGTCCAAAACATGGACCGGAGAGGAGCCGAATCCTTTTTGATAACTCAGGTGTTCGGACCGATTTATGGCTTTATTCACACCTCGAGTAATCTTGGAGGACCGATCCAACCGCCCACATGTGGGGGAGGCCCCAATCAAAATTAGAGCAAAAAGCTTTGTATGTATGAACTAGTCCCAAAGAAATACCTGAGAACTTTCGAAAATGAAAACTTATGAGGAGACAAAAACCCTAAATTTCAAGTCTTTGACCACTTCGCGAATTCCTTGAGCTAACGGCTTATGTACTGCTAAATGCCAATTGCCGTGTAGTTGCAAATTGGATAATATAACTTACTTTTGATGAGCAAATTGGTAGATGTTAGTTACAAAGATTGAATATGAATCATTACCAAAAAAAAAAAGAAAAAAAGATTGAATATGAACCAGTTGTGTTTCTTTTTTACCAGAAGAAGATTAGGTGTGAGTAATATTTTTTTTCTCTCTCTACACAATAAATTTATTTTTTGGTGGATCAGTTATTGTAAGGAAAGTTTTTCCCTTAGGTACTCTTAATATATATCAAGTCAATTTCTCTCTCTTTTTTAAAAAAGAGGTTTCGTATATTTCCCAGCAACATGGAAAAGAAACAAATTTTTGTTGGCTTATTCACTTATTTAGTACTCATAAATATATTCAGGTTCCATTTAATTTATTCCAAAGAAAATTAGTAGTTTCAATTTTGTCCTTGATTTGTCGATATTTTAACTCACTGTCAACTCCATGCTGATTTTTAATCACGTGGCAGACAGGGATGGCATGGGGTTCACGTGGAGATCGCTTGGAGCCGACATCGATTGCCCTCCTCATTTTTTCGGGTGGAGATCGTGTGGATCGAGCCGAATATTGCAAAATAAAAATCCATCATTTTAGTAATAGTCCAACTATGAAACACAGCCTAGGTAGACCATGAAGGCCAAAATTGGAAGATCCTTGAGCCATTATCAAATGACCTCTACTTCTCAACTAAAAAAATCCATTTGACTTCTCAACCCAAAAAATATTTAAGTACCTTTAATTCGTTTGATTGCTCCATTAACAAGTACCCAATCTGTACCTTAAATTGAATGTAATATAGATGAGACTGATCCATTCCATATTGGCATACTTTTTATTGAAGACCAACCACCTAAGATGATCAAGATTAGAGAGTTTTTTTTTTTTTTTAAATTTTTTTTGGGGTAAGTAGATTAGATAGTACTGGTTGATTCTCGATTGCTATTTTCCTCTCAATCTTTTTATGACTGGATATTCGAGCCGGTCTACGTGCACCTTGACTAATTAAATTCGGGGTCCTGAAATTAACGACCGGGCAAATCCTTTAGTGGTCCAAAGGCTTGAAATGTTTGGCTTCTGTAGGATTCGAACTACATGCGACCTCATATAGGACAAACACTCATTTGCTTTCTCATGCTCACTTGGCCAAAACCCTTGAGATTATTTTCCTCTCAATTGACAGGCATGTATTGCATGGCCATGGTTTTTGGAGCTCTCACTTTTCAGCAGTTAAGCCAAATCCATGTTGAGGAAAAGTAATTGGCAAATCACCAATTGGGTTGTCTCATCCCTTTCTCTTCTTGTCTTTGTGTTTCTTGTCTTCGGATCTCTCTTTTTTGTTTGGATGTGTCTCAAGAAAGCTAGTAGTTTTTTTCTTTATAAGAACAAAATTACCAACTCCCACTAGCTACTATTACTTTTTTGACAATATCTTGCCTAATGATTTTGGTCATGTTTTAATTTCCATCCCTCTCATAAGTGTCTTTTTCTTGTATTACCAGACAACAAATGACAAATCATTCCCAAAGTTGTACATTACAAGCTAAGACTATGAAAGGGATGCAGTGAGAGATATAGAGATTTGTATGGGCATATATATTTCATGCTTTTCACATGACTTTGTCTTCACTTCTCCAACAAGGTTCTAAATTTCTCTTGCTCCTCTCGATGGATGTGATTGTGGGTTTAGATCATTGGCTATTTACCTATTAGGTCTATAGTTGAAAATGTGCCCTTACTTTCCGGTGCTTGAAATTTGAATTAATTGTATCTGGCTTGAATTCAAATTGTGCCTAAAGGGGAGTTGATGTTGAGATCCTTAACCACAATTAGTTCTTTAAATTGGTGGGAAAAATTTCAAAAAAATATGTAAGTGCTTTAGAATTTTACTAAAAAAAGTAGTACGAGTTTTCTCTTTGGACTAAGGTCCCGTTTGATAACAGTGATAGATGGATGAGATTCGTAAGGAGATGGGATTGGTAATGAGAAGGGATTGATAATGAGTATGTTTGTTTGGGATGGGATTAGATGATGGGATTATTAATATCATGTTTGTTTGAGATGGAATTAGATGATGGGATTGGATTGATAGAAGAAATTGGTAATGAGAAGGGATTGGTAATGTGAAGGAGTTGGGATTGGACTATTAATACCCCTTAGGCCTGCTTGGATGGAGTGTTGTGAAAGGGTATTGTGATATACCCCCTCCTAATACCTGGGCCCCACCCCAAGACCCCATTTGGCAAGTTAATTTGGAGGGGGTATTCTCTTTGGCCCTCTTCCACTACACCTCCTAATACCCCCTGAGGGGGTGTTAGCCATGGGTAGGGTTTGACCTATTATTGTGGAATACCCCCTAATCCCCCTCCATTTCGGACAACTATACCCCTCCTAATCCCCCTTCCCAACCCCAGGTACCCATTTCTTGAGCAAAAGCAAAAAAAATCCCCCCTTATTTATTCTTCATCCAAACCAAGTGCTATTTAATACCCCCTCCATAAACATCACATCAATGTGGGCCATCCCTTATTAACCAATACCTCCTACTATCCAATCCCCCCTTATTACATAACACCTCCAAACCTAATCCCGCATCCAAACGAGCCCTTAATACCAAGTCCCACGGGGTATTAGCAATACCCCCTATTACCCAGATTATTAATCCCATCGGACTACTAGTCCGAACCATTTTTGGTTACCAAACAAGGTATTAATAATACCCCCACTCTACCAATCCAATCCCAACCCCTCGGGGGTTATCAAACGGGGCCTAAAATTATAAGACGAAGGGAATACAAAGAAAGTTGGATACGGAAATGAAAATGTGAGATTCCAGTTAATGTTGAAACTAGTGAGACCATATGGAATGAATCTGAACTCCGAGTAAATTCTCATTAGCCGTTTGATTCTTCAAAATGCAAAATGGCTAATCATGTACAAATCGCTCCTCCTGTATTACAGACGCTTTATATGTACATCCCGAAAATATGGTACAGGGGAGGCAAAATAGTGTATGCAATGGAGGAATTTTAAGGCTTCCATTTGTGTTTATTGTTCTTTGGTTGGAGCTAGTACACCTCTCTCACTGTGGCTATCATTGTACTCGAACTATGTTCGGTCTGCTCTGCAATATGTGATGTTTCGGTTTGGGTGATGTAGGTTTTGACTCTTTTCTCTATTTCTGTTATAGATTCTTTTGTAGAGGCGCCGTACAACTTTCTTGAACGAAATTCTTAACGGATCAATGGTACATCATCCTTAACAGGTGGACAGACTAATTGCAGCGTACAAGCAAATGGTACATCATCTTGTGCAAATTGGTGCTCTATTATTGCCTCATTTTGTCTGCAATTCTGTTGAAGAAGTTTTCCAATATGTCCTCTGAGAAATTGTGTCCAACTGCTTAACAGCAAAGACTTATTGGTGCAAGGCTTGTGATATACTGCACAGAATATGGTCCCCTCCCGATTAGCCTCGTTCCGCTAAGGTACTTATTTTTTACTTTACGAGACACGACATACATTTTCTCAACAAATTTTTCCAGTTGAATATTACTTTGAAAAAAGTAAGTCAACAAATTTGGTAATCACAAACCAGGGAGAATAGTGACTGAACAACTAATTCTCCCACGTAGTTGGTGCCCACTTGGCCACTTAAGTTTGTTTATTATTGACTTTGAATATCAAATGGGCTAGAAGGCTATTCAGGGCCAAATATATATATATGGGAATTCTCTCTCTGCATATGTGCATTGCAAAGACAGATATGAACTTGGTTGACCACAGGATTCCTATTCCCAACTATAGTAGTTCAAAAAAAAACAAAAAAAGCCATGTGATTCATATACCTGTTGTATATTAAAGTCAGCCCTAATATAGGTCAATACCCATTTCACTATTGGATTTTGGAGTAGGTTTGGCACCCTCCAAACATCATCAAAGGGCCACATAAAATCAGAGGATAATTGGAAAGATGGGATAGAATACTTCTATATATGTGTACAGAAAAATAATTTTCAACCTGGCGGGGTGGTAGCCAAGATGGCAATGGGTTACTCCATCGGGTTTGGCTTTCATGTGGTCACAGGTTCGAGGTGTCCCGACACCCCCTCACTCCGGCCCCTTTGATTTATCTCATGATCTGCCTATTGCCTTCTTTGACCTCGGGTGGGGAGGTGCGCACCTATGACTTTTTGGTCTCCTCTGGAGCCCCCTCCTACGATTGTGAAGTCACGCCTAAAGAAGGATTGCTACACCTGGTCGCCCCCACCTCCACTCTTCTAATTAGAAAAAACAGAAAAAAGTGTAATCGGTGAAAGAGCACTTAAACAGCCCTAATCGTAATGGAATCTTCCATTGCTCATTCCCTAATTCCAAAGTTATCATTTTATTTTTATTTTTTTATGCTGTTGTTAGAAAATCAGTCCAAAAAATATAATATATATACATATATATATAAAATGAATCATTGCCCGGCACTCTTCTGGATTTAGGGGGTGTTTGGCAACCCCATTTTTTCATTTTTGCATTCTCATTTTCCCATTTTGGGTGTTTGGCAAGCACATTTTGAAAACCCATTTTGCAAAACCCATTCTCGGATTCTCTTAAAGAAGCAAAAACGGAGAATCAAGGCAGGAGGTCCTTTTCGGTTTCCCATTTTCCCATTTTCCGTGCAATTACCTAAATATCCATACTATTATTACCTATTCACCACTTTTGCTCTACCTTTAACACTTCTTATCTACTTCCTCACCTGTGAGAGCTGACGTAGTACAGAGAGGGAGAGACAATCCGAAGATTTTTTATTTATTTTTACATCTTTTTACACAATAATAAAGGCCAAACGCAAAAAAAATAATTATTTTTACACCTTTTAACACAATAATAAAGGCAAAGGACAACTTGGTAAAAAACCAATCCATAATTCATCTACCAAACATTACTATAGTTTCAAAATACATTCTGCACATATCTCCCAAACACTTCTACCATACACAAATACATTTTCGCCATAATCCAAAAAGCCAAAAAGCTAAAAAGCTGAAAATAAAAAGCCAAAAAATAAGCTCCCAAACACCCCCATAAGGGTGGAAAGCTCTTTTAAGGGCACATGGCTGGCACATTACAATATTCAAAACATGGCAGTTAATGAGTACCGGTATCTAGATCTACCATTTTAAATGATCTTTCAGAAATTTATTTCCAAGGGGTAAATTAGGTGAGAGAGAGATAGCGAGCTTGCTTGCTTGCTTGGTTCAGAATACTACTACTGAAAGTCTACTGGCACAGCAGATCTGTGCACAGATTGTGCACAGATCGCGTTGTGGGGCCCATTGAGGGTCCCATACAAATAATTCGAGCCGTACATTATGTTTAAAATATTTTTTCAAGGGCCCTCGCGAAAAATTAGCTCAATTCGACACCTATAAGTACTTGATCTAATCGTCCAACTTTTCATTCTCTAAAAACCCGGATGAAAAGTTCGATGATTAGATCAAGTACTTATAGGTATCGGATTGAGCTAATTTTTTGCGAAGGCCCTTGAAATTTTTTTTTAAAAATAATTAACGAATTGGATTATTTGTATGGGACCCTTAGTTGGCCCCACAACGCGATCTGTGCACAAATCTGCTGTGCCAGTAGCAAGGTTCATACTACTAAGAGCTGTGCTACGTGCATAGCAAGCTGTGCACAGCAGCTGTGCACAGACCCCTTTTTCTCTCGCCTCGGGTAGCACAAAGATGATCGGAGCCGCTCATTTTGTTCAAAATATGTCGTTAAATGTCTCTGTAAAAAATGAGCTTCGTTCGATATCGTTAGAGGCGTTAACAAAACACTCAAAATCACTTCAGAATCTAATTGGTTCAAATTTTTATATGGTACGGTAGATAAAAAGGCTTGCATTTACTAGTACTCCGTATATGATATTCATCCCCATGGACGGAATCGAGATTTGAATAACTACTAAAGTGTCATTTTCAACTACTATTACCAAGAGGTCCAAGACAATATTTAAAATAAAAAATATATATATTACTAAAAGTGTGTTTTATTAACTAAAATAAGTACTTATTTTTTTAAATATTTATTTATTTTTTGAAGAATTAAAAGTGATATATTACACAAGAATAACATATTTCGTAAAATAAAAAATAAATACAGTAATTAACAAATACTGTAAGAATTTTAACGAAAAGGGACATAAGAACATAAACAAACAAGAATCTTGATTAGTTTTTTTTGATTAGTTTTTTTTTCGGTCAAGCGAAAAATCAAGAACCTTGATTAGTACTATAATGCTGCCGAAAGACATCACAGGAGTAAAAAAGAAAACAAATCTAAAACCCCCCCTCCAAAAAGGAATTCCAAAGGTCAATATAAACCCCACACTCGAATCTTGGAAAAAACAATCCATATAGTATAATTTACCTTCTTTTCTTTCAAACCACCTGCTCCTCTTTCTCAGTTTCAAACAAACCAACAAACAAACCCACCCCCCTCCCTCTTTCAAACAAACAAACAAACAAACAAACCACCCCCAAAATTCACTACTGCATACTCCTATTTCTAGAGAGAGAGAGAGAGAGAAGCAGCTCAGGCATAGACCCTCCTGTCAATCATCAATTTCCCCCTCTTTCCTTCCCTTCTCTCGACTCCTGCTGGAAATCCTCCATTCCCAGCTCCTCCTTTACTCCCCACTCCACTCTCTTCCCACCCAGATCCAAACCCAGCTCGAAAACACTTTTTGTTTACTGGGTGTCCCGGCCAACTCACGAGCACCTCAAGAAAACATCGACTTGTAACATTGGAGAATCACAACCAGCAATGGTGGCGGAGCCTTGGAGGATTCTCAGAATGGGCCACCAGGTAACCTCAAAGAACCTCAAGAAACACGACAAAAACCAACAACAACCGCCGCCGCCGCTCCGCAAGCAGACCATAGGCATCCTCTCCTTCGAGGTCGCCAACGTCATGTCCAAAACCATCCACCTCCACAAGTCCCTCACCGACGCCTCCGTCTCCGGCTTGAAGCGCGAGATCTCCCAGTCCGACGGCGTTTTAAGCCTCGTCTCCCCCGACGAGGCCCACCTCCTCGACCTCGCCCTGGTCGAGAAGCTCGACGACTTGAACATAATCGCCGGGGTCGTGTCCAGGCTGGGCAAGAAGTGCTCGGTCCCCGCCCTGCAGGGATTCGAGCACGTGTACGGCGACGTGACGAGCGGCAAGCTGGACGTGAACTTGTTGGGGCTCTTGGTGAAGGACATGGAGAGGACGGTGAGGAAGATGGAGAGGTACGTGAGCGCGACCAAGCGGCTGTACGGCGAGATTGAGGTGATGAACGAGCTGGAGCAGGCGACGAGGAAGTTCGCGGCGAACCACCACGAGGAGAGCCGGAAGGCGTTCGAGCAGAAGCTGGGCTGGCAGAGGCAGGACGTGAGGGGTTTGAAGGACGTTTCGCTCTGGAACCAGGGGTACGACAAGGTTGTGGAGCTGCTGGCTAGGGCGGTTTGCACGATTTTCGCTAGGGTTTGTGCGGTGTTTGGCGATTCCGTTCTGAGGAAGGAGTTCGGTTGTGAGGGCGATTCGCGAACTTTGAAGGACGAATGCGGGCGGAAATCTGGTCAAATTGATTCAAATCGTAAAAATCGGAAGAGTTCTTATGGATTAGGACCGGTTTTGAGCAAGGGTGCTAATGGGTATAATCGCTCTGGGCCGGTTAAGAGAGAGCAAAAGGGGATGAATATTAGTAGCCCTGAAGTGCGGTTGTATCGTCCGGGAGATTTTAATTTGGATTGTGGGGCTGGCCCTGGCAGGCTTTTCATGGAGTGTCTTAGTTTGAGCAGTTCAGCTTCCAAAGTGGATGATGATGATGATGACGACGACGAAGTTGTTAGTCGTGATGATCGAAGTAGTCAAACTTCCGGGTGTTGTAGTGTTGCGAGTGGTATGAGAAGAGAGCTCCCGAATCATTCGGGTTGCTTTACTCCGGCTCAAAGTGGTGTTCTTTTTGGTGGAGAGCAATGGCATGCCAAGGGTGGTGTGGAAAATGGGTCCCCATTTGGGCCTAAAAGTAGGTTACCCCTGTATGCTCCTCCATCCACTGTTGGAGGCGCTGCTCTAGCCATGCATTATGCGAATGTCATAATTGTGATAGAGAAATTGCTTCGGTACCCACATTTGGTTGGGGAAGACGCTAGGGACGATTTGTATCAGATGTTGCCAACAAGCTTAAGAATGTTGTTGAAGGCTAGTTTAAAGACTTATGCAAAAGACATGGCAATATACGATGCTCCTCTTGCCCATGATTGGAAAGAGAGGCTTGATGGGATACTTAGGTGGCTTGCTCCAGTAGCACATAATATGATCAGGTGGCAAAGTGAGCGGAATTTCGAACAGCAGCAGATTGTTATGCGAACAAATGTGCTTCTGTTGCAGACTATATATTTCGCTGATAGGGAAAAGACGGAGGCAGCTATATGTGAACTTCTGGTTGGGTTGAATTATATATGTCGGTATGAGCACCAGCAAAATGCGTTATTGGATTGTGCAAGCAGTTTTGACTTTGATGACTGTGCGGATTGGGAGATGCCCTACTGAGCTTCTTATCTGCATTGAAGATATCGGTAGTTTTCTTTGTTAGCTCCTGATACTTATGTGAAGATAAAGAGATTCTAGTTCGAAATTGTGAATATCAGAGCTTTTTGCATATTGGAGACTCCAATTGTTGTAAATTTTTGTTGATTTGTGTATGTTATTGCAAGGTATGGAGAGTTTACTCCTTAAGTAAAATTCCACTTCTTTTAGTGAAAATGAAAGTATATTTTTCTTCTTTAGGATGTGTCATATAGTGTTAGTAGTTTGGAATAAAATTTCTTTTCCGAATTTTATGTGCATGATCTTTTGGATTGAGATACTTCCAATTTTCAAAGTGGTGCTTCTGAGAGGATCATAATGTTAGCTGGTATCCACATCTTCTTCTGCTATTTTCATTTGGTAAATATATCACTTGTAAATGTAATCATTGATTTGTTGGTTGCCTAAAAAGTTCAATTTGCTTTCAATGGAACTGACTATTCTTCTCGATGAAGATCTCCTACCAACTATTCTTACTTTAATGTACTTGATTAGTGTAGGACTAAACCAGACAAGTTATAGGGAATTTATAGTGATAATGACACCCTACCCCGTCGTACTAGAAGTTTTCTCGACCTCTTATTCTTGTAACAGACAACAGGATGATTATGCAACGTGCGAGGATCAGAAATTGCACTGGAGATGTCTTTTGCTGTAAAAAGGCATTCTTTCGTGTACTTCATCTCATGGTATGCAAAGTTTGGAATTCTGAAGTAAACTATTCCATTTTTCTATGGAATGATGTATCTTTACTTCATAGTGGAACTTGCATCTATGCTTTTTGCAGTCTCTTTTTTCCTTTTCAAGTTATCTGTGCATTATTGGATAACCTTATGAAATGATATTAAATCCCTGGAGTAAGGTCAGCTCTTATCTGGGAACCCTTGTCCAACTTGAAGTTTACACTACTAATGCAGTCACTGGCCATGACTGGTAGTTTTAAGGCCGAAGTCTCTCGAACTTTATTTAAGGTTGGCAATTTGCTCATGCACTTCCTGCCCATGACTGCTTGTTTTATTAGTGAAGTGTTTGTCCAACCTGAAAGTTGATGCAGACTTATACATACTTCAAGATTCAAGGGGTTATAACTTATAACTATGATAGACAGATACTTTTCTGGGTCGAGAGTGTTCCTATCCTATAGTGGTCCTTTTGGAAAAAATGCTTGGTACTAATTGTAGACAAGGAGGGTGGGAGGAAGGCACCTGAACAATGATCAAATGTTTACAATCTACTCGGTATTCACTGGACATAACCGATAGTTTTATGACCAAAAGTCTCTAACTTCGATTTAATATGCAATTTGCTCACCCGCTCAGTGGCCGTGACAGTAGCTTCACGATCCCGAAGTCTCTCTGCAACCAGGAAATGTATCCCTACTTATGTGTATACCTCTCTGCATTGTCAGATAATTGCTGTTGTGGGATACACTATGATGGGGGTTGTAAAAAGAATCTTATGTGGTTAAAGGAGATCCTATGGGGGTGATTCTGAATAACAGCTTGGTAGTTTCTGCAGACATGGCAATTTCTGGAATTTGGTGAAATAATGGGATTTGGTAAGATGTAGAGTGCTGCTTCTAAAAAGTAACCCCTTGTGTCTACTAATTTATTTGTGGTCGCTATAAGTTTCATATTTCAGGGGAAGGCACGTTTCTTGGCATTTCTCATGATAATGCAGTTATATCTTCCTGAAAAAGTTGATCTCAGCTTAGCAACAGACTGAAAATAGATGTCTCTGTTTATTGAAATAGCACCTGTGCCTTTATTGCTTCTATTAAACCTAGTCATTTTCTTGCGATTGCTTAACGAAACGTAGCAATAGTAACTTACATCTATCTACTATTATGATAGTTGAAAGAGGCCAGAGTGTTGCTGCAAAGCCTTTCGCTTCTTCATTCTAACCTGCATTGCCTTCTCCCAGGTAATGTTTGCTTTGGCATATCTCTTTTTCTTGTCTTTATTCTAGGTATTCTCTGATCCTTCATAATTGTTTTCAGTTTCAGTTCAGAATCTCTCCCGATAAAGCTATACAAAGGTTGCATGGCCTCTATGTTGATAGTTTTGTTCCACTTATATGGTTATTGCAATGAAATAAAACGATGTAATAAAATCGAGAAATGTTCACCATACTGCAAGCAGTTGTTGCTAACATTGCACATTAAGCTGTATATTCATTTGACTGCTGCCTCATTCTGTCAATGAATATTCGAACAAGTTGTGCATGTTTGGTAATTGAGTTGGTTGAATTGTAAAATATTGCCTTCAAATTGGTGCATTTTTATTTCTGGTTGTTAGAGGTTATAACTAAAAATAGTATACTCTGCTTCTGGTTTCTTGTCTGACCGTGGAGACTATACCATACTGTCTCCCCAAATTCCTGATGGCTTAACCAAAAGGCGTATAGCGAGTCCTGAGATGTTCATTTTTCACTTGGTAAGTTTATTGATTGTTCTTATGTCTGATATGGAGTAACTTAATTATTTGAAGACTTGCCAGGAGAAGAAGGTTATCATTACAAGAACTGCTAAGAGGACTGAAGAAACAAGCATATCGGTCTTCTAAAGCTTATACTGGCTCTTGTGGACCAAAGATTTTAGCAGGCTGTTTACACCCGCTTCCGGCAAAACCCTAGGGCCCTGTTTAATGGGCCATGAGAGGACGGGCCCAGCAGTGTATTGGATCATCAACAGGCTTATTAGGGCCCAGATTTGTATGGCTTTGGCAGATATTCAAAAGGCCGTTGACACGAAGCCGTTTAAGTCCCTGAATAATAGGAGCAGCTCCTTGAGAGGTTTAGTACGTTTAGGGACAGGTGGCATCTGTTTAGTACGTTTACAATGAAGGTTGAATCATGATGGACTGTTATGGGGCTGAGTCTTGAGTGAAATTGGTTCTTGCAGGGAAGAAGTCCCTGAAATGTAAGAGTTGTGGCCGTTTGTTGACCAAATCAAAGGGACGCGTAGCAGCAATCAGAGGAATCTCAGGAGAAATCAATGGTTGTCTTATTTTTAGTTTAAGTTCGAATAATTGGAGCGGTTGGCAGGGGTTGAACGGGGAGCGCTACCGGGGTCTACTGGGCTGTTTATATCTGGGGATCTGTTGATATTTATAGGGGAAAAGAGGGCAGGCCAAAGGCTCTCACCTCAACATTCAAATTCCAGTCAATATCTTCAGCTTCTCAGCATTTATCTTTCCAGTTGTTGGCATAACTTAGCTTATTTCCTTTCACAAAAGACTCCTAATTCCGATATTAGAGAGTCATTGTTCTTTTCTTTTCCTTTCATGTACTTTGTCACTTTATTCACGGGAATACAAGTGGATTTTGTTTCTTGTTTACGTATTGTTATTCACTGAATATTTAAGTCCTTCACGAGCAAGGTGTCCTCGAATCGTTTTCACGGCCTTTCCCAAAGGGTGGTGAAGCAATCGTTTGTTTAAGAAATCAGAGAACAGACACTACGCATGGACTTATTCACGGTTTGATCACGTCAAGGTCCTGGCACGCCCTCTCAACTACTTGCATACTCAACGTTCCCTGTCGCCAGGGCACGTTTCGCTTTTGGTCGTAACACAGGTGTATACCGTGTATTTTCAGAGAATTATGAGATAGGTGAACAAATTAATGCGTTACCATCAAATCCATGAAACTTGGGACAAATCTCAAGTTTCCAAGGGGCCGGAATTTTTGTTGATCATGCTCACAGAATATTGCTTAGGGAGTTTTTTCAGCATTGCCTTGAATGCAAATTATTAGTTAGGACTTGAGACCTTTAAGATACGATACCAGTTAGTCTTGTTATTGTTTTGCTACTTGGTAAGATACGATACCAGTCAGTTTTTTCAGCATTGCCTCGAAGGCTCGAACCCTTAATACGTTGTACCTGTTCCTAGCTTGGTTAGGTGTTCTCCGTTCTGTCGTGGATGGCGCTGTGATTTCATTTCCTGTTGCCCTCAGTGAGGAGGTTATTCGTGCAAAACACGAACTTGATTGTTCATAGATAGTTATGTAAACAGAACACATACGTGAAAGAATAAACGAACGGCTTCTTAGCCAGAGCTGCAAAAATGACTGGTTTCAATGATTGTTTTGGGTATCGGAGACGAAGCTGGAGAGATGCAAATTGAACGGTAGCCAAGTCCCCATTGACAAGCTCCGTTCTTCCTTGCTTCCATTTTTCCCAGGTGAAAATCAGAATTCCAAAGGCGTACGATTAGTTTAACTTCTGAAAAAATGAGGATTATGTGGCCCTTGAGGAGTTCGATAATGAAGAGCCGTGGATTACATGATAAGTTATAGGACAACGTTGGCCAAGCTAGTACAGGCATGGTGCTCAAGATGTGTACTCTTGTTGGGTAGTTGGTACATTTCAAGCCAGCGGTGAGCAGAGCAATCTTCCTTTAAATGATCAAGTTCTTCATTTATTTCTGATTGGGAAATGTCACCATGAAAAGAAATTAACGCCGTGGACAGGGCCGGCCCTGAGCTTTAGCTCAGCGTGCGGCCGCTTTAGGCATCCCGCATCCGAAAGTTAGCCTAAAATTGGGCCTCATTTTCCATATGCGAGTTTTTATAATATATATATATATATATGTAAATTGTTCCATACTTTAACAATGTTGAGTGCTAGCACTGATGGTCCGGCAATCTGGTCCCGGGTTCAACACCCAGGAGATTCTTTTTCACTCCCAGGAGGCCCTTTGTCTTTTGACAAACTAATTCTTTTTTCTTTTGGCAAACTAATTCTTTTTCACTCCCAAGAGGCCCTTTGTCTTTTGGCAAGCTAATTTTTTCCCTTATTTTCTCTTTTGGCAAGCTAATTTTTTCCCTTATTTTCTGTGATTAGATCTAGGTCGGTATTACACTATTCTTGCATCACTTGTATTCTAAATTAGTTATGCTTAAGTGGTTATAGATATTACTCAAAGTCTATATTCAATTTTATTGCACGATAAGTGTTTTGATAAGTTTTTTTTCCTTTCATTTATTTCAATTTTATTTTCAACTTCTAATAGGAGTATCAAATTCACAAATAAAATACTTTTGACTATAAATAAACCATAATAATAAATTTTCACTCAACAACTTTGATAAAAAAAATGCTTAAAATAAATAATTCTCTCATTGCTAAAAACAATATTCTTACGGTTAAAGTTAATAATATGATTAGTTAGAAAAAAACGCGGTGTATGAATGGTACTTCGTCATGTTTGATTATTTTCTCTAATGGTATAAAACATTTTAAAAGTTTATTTTAGTTAAATTAGAAAACTAAAATACCATGTTTAATCTTTTTATCTTATACTAACCACCTATATTGGATTTTTTCTGGTAGAAAACCTAAAGCCTCAATTTTAAAAGTCGCTTTAAGCCTCCAAAATCTCAGGGCCGGCCCTGGCCGTGGAGTAGAAGAGTGTACGTATTTCATCTCTCTCTCTCTCTCTCTCTCTCTCTCTCTCTCTCTCTTCTAAGACATGCTTTTAAGCCCATGTGGTTGTATCGCTTGTGTGTGGGATTTGAATCGCGTTATTGAGCTAAACATACTCATAACGCCACCAACACACCCACCCACCTGGGGTAGAACCGTAGAACCATAGTTTCATTCTGAATAAAGTACAAATGGTAGGGTGTGATGGGCAATGGCGGCTCTACTGAGGTTTTAAGGGGTTTGAGTGAACTCTCTAGATTCAAAAAATTCACTAAAATTTTATATTCTTAATTTTTTTCTTCTTATGATTTGATTTTTTTTTAATTTTGTTTGTACTGAATCATTCATACGAATCCAGACTCAATGAAAATTCACTAAATTTATAAGTTTATGGATCAAATCACTTAGTGAAGCAACATAAACTAGACCGGATAAGTTTTCTATAAAAATAAACATAATTAATTTTACATAGTGCTTTTATACAAAAATTTTGTATATATTTACCATTTAGCAAAAATCCTGCTGTCCCTCCGGTTGACAGTGTAATACTCCGACGAGTACCATATCTGCACTTCTAATTTTTATTTTTGTCAAACATTCCAAAAAAAAAAATTGAAATTAGGAACGTATATACATCTAGACCCCATTTTGCTAAGATTGTTATTTTTGAAATACTTCTTTTCTACTTTATGAGATATGTCATTCTCTCATAATATATCGGTTTTAAATTCATAAAATAAGTAATTATCTGAAAAATAATCAGTTATTCCTAGTCATTCATTCCGTTTCGATTCTCCTTTCAACACTCTTGATCTGTTTCTGTCAAATCTAGGGTTTCGATTCCAATTTTCCACGCATTCTTCACAGTTTCACTCATCATCTCAGATTTCTTTCTTCGGCTTTCAATCTCCAATCACCCGCCATTTTTCTTTCTTCGATTGCCTGATTTTCCATCCACCGTTTCAGTTTCTTCTTGGAGATATATTTCGTCTTAAAATCATCGGCGTGGTGAAATTCTACGGGCCATGAGCAACCGCAGGTTCGTCTTACACGTTCTTTGCCCATACATTCCATCTATTTGTTACTTTTTTACATGTTCGAGTACGCGTCTTTGTAATGTAGAATCATAGATAGATGTGCTCTTATTAATATGGTTTGAAACATCGGTGGTACCTAATGGTATTGGCCGATATGTTACGGTATGATTGGTAGGTACCCACATTCTGTTACAGGCTTACAGCCGATATCGCGGTGTGGAGGAAAATCGCATAAGCAACGTAGGGGCAAAATATGGCCGTTACGGACAGTATGGATTGATTTTTCCTATGTTGTGAGAAATTTTAAAAATTCACGTCTTTGGTTACCGATACTGTTGTGCTACGACTGGTACAACCTGAAACCGCGATATTGCATTCAATACCGTTATGGTGACTGATACCGATATCTCGAACCATTTGTTTATGTATATATGCAAGTACCCATGACTGAGTTGTTATATTTTGCACTTCAGAAAAAAGAAGTTATGTTTTTGTCGAGTATGATGTTGTTCCATGTATTTTATCTTGCTCCGTGTATCAATTTTCCCAGATGTGTAATTATACCTTGTTTCATTCTGTGTTTGGATCTAGATTCCCGAATCGCGGAGGGGAAATAAAAGAATAGAAAAAGAGAGAGAAATAGAATGAAGTGGAAGAAGTTTTCTTGTTCCTTTTTGATTTGTTTAGAAATAGAAAAGAAGGAATGGATATTTCTCAAAAAGTCCTTTTTTTTTCTTTCTTTTTTTCTTTCTTTTTTTCTTGACCAACCCTCGTTTGGTAATGTTTGTCTTTAGCAACCCTTTGACATTGGTTCTTTTCCCCCTCTAAAATAACCCTGACATGGTCATCTAGTTGTCTTCTTCATAGTTGAAGTTAGGATAAATGAAGTTAGCCACCCACGTCAAGCTATATATAAGGGCTGCCTTCCTGTAGAAAGAGAGACATAACGTGAGTTCAGACAACGGCACCATCAAAACAAAGTTCTGTAAACATTGGAATAATTGATGCCATTCCCAACTCGAGAAGTGAAGCTCGAGCTCTAGACATTCGTTCATTGCTAAGATGTAGGGTAAAGATCATTCTAATACATGTAACTACTAAATAACCTGCCTTTATACTACCGGTGTCTTAAGTTCACCATACAATTTTTTAGCTGTAGTCATGGCTATAAAGATAGATTGACAGAAGATAAGCAATTCTAATTTCTTAGGTAGTCATGGCTGATAAACAACCTGATACATTGGCTATTCTATCAGCATATACACTGGCTATCTTCAGTCCAGGAATACTAAATAACCTGATGTTTTTTACAGGCTGAATTTTTAGCTGTAGTCATTTCCCCTGGATTTTACAGGCTCCCATAGCAAAAACATCAGTCTTGTTTCAATAGCCAAGCTAATTAATTCTAAGGTTCCTAAAAGATAGATTAACAAAAGATAAAACTACTGGATACAAGGAAAAAAGGAATAGCTGAAACTAACTGATTGATTTTAGAAATTTCCACAACAACAACAACAAAACCCATGTAGTCCCCAATCATTGGGGGTATGGGCGGGGAAGATTGGAGACAGACCTAACATTTGGCAATATGTACAAAGTGGTTGCTCTTAGAATACCACTGAAACAGTGGCCCCCCCCTATACCTGTTTTGTGCTAAACCATGCCCCCAAATCAAAGCCAAATGGCATCAAAGAGGGCAGGCCTAGAGACCCAATTTAATTTCTGTGCACATTACCATGCTTCCTTCATTGATAGTCCAGATCATAGGTATGCACAATATTTTAGAAATTTCCACTGGTTCTCTAAATTTATTGCGGTCTTAGACGCTTAGTTCCATCATGCAACTCCTTTTCTACCCCCAACTTTTAACCTCATTGGTAGGATCCCTAAAGTAATTTTCATGTATACATATGTCTTTTATATGAAATTCATGGTGATTTCATGTATAAAAATATAAGCAGTGTGTAACTAATTTGTTTGTTAAGGGTGGAAACTGAAATAAAGATAGTCCCTACTCCTTACTCGGGTATAGAATGATCACATGAGTACTTGGGGTTTGATGGAGATTTCTTTGACCTATGTTTCTGCAGTTAACCAGATCTTCCAAATATTTCCCCCCCTTGGTGTGGTATATGTGGCACTACTAGTTGGGCAAAGTTTCGGTTCAAAGTTGACTGACGTGGTAACTCTCTAGTGGGCAGTGGGGGGCCTGTTAAATATGTTGTCCAATGGTGCTCTGGGAAATACTAAATAAGTTGTCCAATGGTGCTCTGGGAAATACTAACTTTCAGCCAAATCTTTCACCCTACCGTTCCATTTCCTAGTCTATCTGTGTATATACCATGCTAAAGTGGACTATTTGATTGGGCACACCATCATCCTTTTGTGCATCCCGGTGAACTAAATAAGAAGGTGAGACTAGAATATTTGTTGGAAGTTCTGCAAATATTGTACTGGGTAATGATGGTAGGTGTAGTCTATGTAGTAAAGATTTGAATATGAAAGTTCCCAAAGTCCACACAAGTTATTTAGTGTTTCTGTGTTTGGCCATCACAAAGATGCGAACAAGGGCTTATCAGATGACAATGGTTTGATAAGATGTGTGAGTCCATGACAAAGGTGTTAAATCCATTTCTTTAGATACCCATCTAGATCATCCAATGACAATCATACTCCGTTTTTTGAATAGTATGGTCTAGGCACGGAGTGTTTCTACTTAATCCGAAGCCCATTTAGAGTTATTCGGGTCTGTTGATATGATTCCTACTTCAACTGGAGTCGCATTAGAATGTCTTGGTAAGTTTATCAAGGGAGTGTTTGAGAGATTAGCATCTTTTCGGCAACAGAATGTGTTATTCTGTGGTCAGTGTGTTTTTTCAAAGCTTTGGCTTCCTTTTGCTTTGTCCGGGGCTGCTAAACTTATTTCAAGATGCTGATCTAGAGGGAAAAAAAAAAGGGGGCAAACCCCGTGCACAAGGCTCCCGCCATTGCGGGGTCTGGGGAAGGGTTGATGTACGCAGCCTTACCTCTGCAAGCAGAGAGGCAATGCAAATTAAGTGCTGAAAAGATGAGCTGTACGGCTCTATTTGTTTTTGACGTAAAATTAATAGTTTATGTATGTCATGTTATTCGGGTTGGACAGTAAAACATTTCTTTAACAAAAGTACTTTACATTGTTGTTTGGAGGAGAGAGAATAAGAAAAGTGTATAGGGTGTTGAATTAACCCTAATACACACGAGAGAGCTTTTATTTATATTACTTAGTGTCTTGTTACATAACTCCAACTATCCGATGTGGGACAAAGACGAACTATTCTAACACTCCCCCTCAAGCTGGAGAATAAATATCACAGAACCCTAGCTTGTTACGTAATAACTCTAAACGTGGTTTAAATAACGGTTTGGTGAAGATATCTGCCAACTGAGCTCCTGTAGACACAAAAGGGGTAGCCAACACGCCACTATCTATCTTCTCCCGAACAATATGACAATCTACTTCGATATGTTTGGTTCTCTCATGAAATACTGGATTCGAAGCGATATGCATTGCTGCCTGATTATCACAATACATAGGAATAGGTAACTGTACGCCAAACCCCAACTCTTCGAGCAAAGCTCTCAACCATACAACCTCGCATGTAGTATGAGCCATGGCACGATATTCTGCTTCAGCACTGGACCGAGCAACAGCAGTTTGTTTCTTGCTCTTCCAGGTAACTAGATTTCCACCAACAAAAGTACAGTATCCAGTTGTTGACCGTCTATTAGATGGTGATCCCGCCCAATCAGCATTGGTAAAAGCTTCAACATGCAAATGACCATTTGAACGATAAAATAGACCACGTCCAGGATTAGCCTTGAGATACTTCACAACACGAAGACAGGCTTCCCAATGGGGTAGACGAGGGGCTGATATGAACTGACTTATCATACTGACGGCAAATGAGATATCAGGTCGTGTATTCGTGTATTGGTGAGATAATTCAATTTGCCAACCAAGCGACGATAACGGTCTGGATGAGGAAATATCTCCCCCTGATCGACACACAGTTTGACGTTTGGATCCATAGGAGTCTCCACAGGTTTTGCTCCTAATAAACTAGTCTCCTCTAGAATATCTAGCGTATACTTTCTTTGGGATAGACTAATCCCCTCTTTGGATCTTGCTACCTCAATACCTAAGAAATATCGCAGTTTACCCAAATCTTTGGTGTGAAACTGACGTTGTAGAAAGTGTTTTAGCTCATCAATACCTTTCTGATCATCCCCAGTAATAATGATATCATCCACATACACAATCAACACTACTTTTCCCCGATCGGACTGAATAGAAAAGACAGAATGATCAGAATGAGAGCGACGCATACCAGTGATTTAAAAATCGTGCCTAGGCGATCGCCTAGGCGAGGTGAGCGATGAGGCGAGGCTGGGTCGCCTCGCAGTGGTGAGGCGAGGCGAGAATGGAAGAGGCGGTCGCCTAGTCGGTGAAGTCTCGACTAGGCGCGAGGCGTGAGGCGATGAAAAAAGGTCGCCTAGGCGAGGCTGGGTCACAAACAAAATATAAGGGCAAAATACGACTTTTACCCAGACATACCTCATCAGATCGAAGCCGCCTCTCACTCCTGGGCAATCCGAAGCCCTCTCTCGGTCTCTCCTCTACGATCGAAGCCCTCTCTCTCGACTCTTCTCTTGACTCTTCACTCTGGTAAGCTCTCAGTCTCCGCTCTCAGTCTCTCGCTCTCTCTCTCTCTCTGATCAACGCTCTGCTTTCTCTCTCTCTCCTTCCTGATCTCTCTTTCTCTCTGTTGATCAACTCTTAATCCTGTCGGTGTTGATCGACCCACGCTCTGCTTTCACACTCTGTTTTTTTTTTTAAATCCTGTCGGTCAGAGTCCAGAATTCAGAGACTCACACAGTCAGGACTCACACTCACACGTACACACTACAGTGACTAATAACCCACAAGTTTGTGAATTATGTTTCTGCATTTTGTGACTACACAGTAATAAGTTTGTGAATTATGTTTCTGCATGTTGTTTCTGCACTTTGTTTGTATAGATATTGTAGATGTCGAATAGAACGGATCCTGCTTGGAAGTATTCAAAGAGACATGAAGATAACAAGTTCAGATTCACATGTAATTTTTGTAACAAAGTGGTTACTGGGAGTGTTTACCGAGTGAAGCTACATCTTGCTGGAGGATACCCTGATGTGACTTCATGTCCAAATTGCCCAGAACCAGTTAAAGAGGAGATTAGAGCATATATGTGTAAGAAAAAGGAGACGGCATCTAGCATAACTCCTATTCCAGATTTTGATGAAATGGGCAATGAGGAGGACATTGATGAGGATGAGTTTTATGTACAATCGAAACCCCCTCCTAAGAGACCTGCTGCCACTGCTACCTCCGGCTCCAAGTTCCAACTTAAGAAGCCCAAGACCAAAGGGCCTATGGATGCTTACTTCACTCTTGACCAAGAGATCAAGGTAGAGAATAGGAGAAGCGGTAAACAACCTAAAGTTGACGAGAATACACCGCAAAAGAAGTTATTGAAAGAGCGGGCTCATCAAGCTATTGCGAGGTGGATTTACGATGCTGGAATACCTCTCAATGTTGTCAATGTGGAGTCCTTTGAACCAATGATTGAGGCTATTGGGCAATATGGCCCTAGTTTAACACCGCCGACTTATTATCAAGTGCGTGTCCCTCTTCTTAAAAAAGAGGTGAAAAATGTGAACAAACAAATGGAAGACCATAAGAAGGAGAGAGAGGAAAATGGATGCACTCTTATGTGTGATGGATGGACGGATCGAAAGAATAGGTCATTGACAAATTTTTTGGTTAATTCTCCTAAAGGTAGCATGTTTATTGAATCGGTTGATTCATCGAGTCATGCCACAACCGTGGACAGCATGTATAGGTTGCTTGACGAGTATGTGGAGCGAATCGGAGAAGCTAATATGGTCCAAGTTGTCACGGATAGTGCCGCATACAATAAGATGGCAGGTAACAATGAATTGCTATATGTTAGTAAGTTAGTTACTAGTTACTACTCAAAGTCTCAAATGTATTATTTCTTACTTTATTACTTACTCTTAGAATCTTATTGTACTTGTTCTGACTTATGATAGGGAGGTTGTTAATGGCAAAAAGACCACATTTGTATTGGACTCCATGTGCTGCCCATTGTTTGGATTTAATGTTAGAAGACATTTTCAAGTTGCCATATTTGAAGAGGACATGGGAAAGGGCAATCAAGGTACACGGTTATATTTATAACCGTCCGACATTGTTGAACATGATGAGACACTTTACCCAACGAAAAGAGTTGATTAAGCCAGCAAAGACTCGTTTTGCAACAGCTTGTTTGACTTTACAAAGGGTTCATCAACAAAAGAATAACCTAAGAAAGATGTTCACATCAGAGGCTTGGGGTAAGAGCAAGTGGGCAAAGGAGGCGGATGGTAAAAAGGTAGCAGAAATAATGTTGTCGCCATCATTTTGGAACAATGTCTTGCTGGCCCTAAGATTTGCATGTCCTCTTGTTAAAGTACTTCGTTTGGTTGATGGTGAAGAAAAACCCGCAATGGGATACATCTACGAGGCCATGGATAGGGCCAAAGAAACTATTATAAACACGTTTAGCGGAGATGAAGACAAGTATAAAACTGTGTTTGATATCATTGATACGAGGTGGGAAGTGCAATTGCATCAACCTTTGCATGCAGCAGGCTACTATTTGAACCCTGCATTTTTGTACAAGGATGGTGCAAGGATGAAAGCTGATAAAGAGGTATAGAAGGGTTTGGTGGATTGTATTGAAAGGCTGGTACCAACTGATAGGATGCAAGATGAAATTCTTCATCAGATAACATTATATGAGGAGGAGGAGGGAATCTTCAAAAAGGACATGGCAATTAGGCAAAGAATTACAAGGTCACCAGGTGATCACAATTTTTTACTCTTTGTGCTTAAAAGCCTTAAATACTACCTCTTTATTCTTTATCCTTTGCGACAATATAACTAATTGGCAATGTGCAGTTGAGTGGTGGAAGTCATTTGGTCGTGAAACTCCTGAATTGCAAAAATTTGCCATCAAGATCCTTAGCCTTACTTGTAGTTCATCCGGATGCAAGAGAAATTGGAGTGTGTTCGAACATGTGAGTATTACATTAAGGGATTTCTAATCGTTTTGAAGATGTGAATCGTGTGATATAAACTTAAATCCCTTTTAACTTTATTTTGCAGCTTCACACCAAAAAAAAGAAATAAGCTAGATCAAAAGCGCCTCAACGACTTGGTGTTTGTTAAGTACAATAGAGCATTGAAGCGTCGATAAATGAAACGCGGCAAATTTGACCCGATTTCCTTGAAGAACATTGATGAGAGCAATGAATGGTTGATTGGGAAATTGGAGGATGAGCTTGTATTTGACGGTGAAGATTTGGATTGGAATGTTGTTGCGGAGGCTAGTGGGGTTGAACAACCTAGCAAAGTAACTAGGTCAACTCATAAATCAACAAGTTCAAAGAAGCGTTCCAAAGCATCAACTTCTTGTTTAGATGATTGGGAAGAAGAAGAATTGGATGACACTGTTTCAGATGAAGGAGAAGAGGAAGATGTGGATGGATATCAATCATGAAGAAGATGAAGATATTGGTGATGACTGATGAAAGGATGACTAATGATGTCTTGTTTGGAATATTTGGAATTTTGGATTTTTAGTTTGTGACATTTTATGAACGTATTTTACTAGTATTTCGTATGTTGGAATGTTGGATTGTTGGTTATTATGCAATATAGTGATGTTTGTTCTTGATTTGATGGTAGGAGTGAATATTGGTCGTTTATGTAGTTTATATTACTTTTTTTTTAAAACGCTCACCTCGCTTCAATGAGGCGCTCGCCTCGCCTCGCCTTGCTCCGACGAGGACTTTGTCGCCTCGCGTATTTCAATCACTGACGCATACCAAACTGTAACACAGCATCACTAAATCTGCCAAACCAAGCTCGAGGTGACTGCTTAAGACCATAAAGAGCTTTGCGAAGGCGACACACCTGAGAACGCTCCCCCTGAGCAACAAACCCAGGAGGTTGCTCCATATACACTTCCTCGAGCAGATCACCGTGGAGAAACGCATTCTTGACATCCAACTGAAATAAGGGCCAACCAAGATTGGCAGCCATAGAAATAAGAACTCGAACAGAGGCAATTTTGGCCACCGGAGAGAAAGTCTCCGCATAATCAACTCCATATGTCTGAGTATAGCCTTTGGCCACAAGACGGGCCTTGTACCGGGCGACTGTGCCATCTGGAGTATACTTGACTGTAAATACCCACCGACAACCAACGGTAGACTTCCCTGGCGGAAGAAGAACCAACGCCCAAGTGCCATTGTCGTGAAGAGCAGACATTTCTGCCTCCATAGCTGTCCGCCACTCAGAAACAGATAAGGCCTCCTGAACATTGTTAGGAATAGAAATGGAAGAAATAGAAGTAGTAAAAGCACGAAGAGACGGAGACAGATGATCATAGGAAACAAACTGAGCAATAGGATGAGAAGTGCAAGATCGAATACCTTTGCGAAGAGCAATAGGAGGTGATGGTGGTGGTGGTGGTGGTGGAGGTGGTGGTGGTGAGGAAGGAGGAACCGGATCTTGGGACGAAGGAGGTGCACTGGTAGGCACTGGTGGGGCTGTTAATACATGTCGCCGACGAACATAGACCTGCATGGGTGGCACAGGAATAGGAGGAACATCGACAGGAATAACATACTCAGATTCAGAAAGTACATACTCAGACTTAGGGGTACCCGAGAAGAAGGGCAATGACTCATTAAAGGTGACATCAGCACACACAAAGTGACGACGAAGAGAAGGTGAGTAACACTTATACCCTTTTTGAGTGCGCGAATAACCAAGAAAGACACACCGGATCGACCGGGGGTCAAGTTTGTCCCGGTCAGGATCAAGCGCATGAACATAACATGTGCATCCGAAGACCCGAGGGGGTAATGAGTGGAGAAGACGACTAGGAAATAAAACTTTGTGAGGTATTTGACCACCAAGAACAGTGGAGGGCATACGGTTAATCAAGTAACAAGCTGTAAGAATAGCATCACTCCAATAAGATTTAGGAACCTGCATCTGTATTAACATGGCACGCATAACCTCAGATATGTGTCTGATCTTACGTTCAGCAACCCCATTTTGTTGTGGAGTCCGAGCGCAAGAAGACTGGTGAAGTATCCCATGATCATCAAAAAAGTGAGAAAGAGCATTATGAAAATATTCACGGGCATTATCGGAGCGAAGTATACGAATGCAAGTATCAAATTGAGTCTTTATTTCGGTATAAAATGACTTAAAAACAGATGACAATTTTGATCTCGTTTTCATAAGATAAAGATATGTAACACGAGAGAAATCGTCTACAAAAATAACATAATACTGAAAACCAGCGACAGTGGGAACATGAATAGGACCCCAAATATCCGAATGTACTAACTGAAAAGGACGCGACACACGACGCTCAATTCTAGGATAAAAAGACGCTCGACGGTGTTTACTAAACTCACAGACCTCACATTGCAAATCCTTAATATTACTACATGATGGAACTAGACGCTGCAAATTTGAAAGTGAAGGATGACCCAGACAACAATGTTGTTGATATGGTGATACTGATGACCGAAAGGCAGCAGACGCAGGATAGATGTCATCGGCAAAGTAATATAGGCCGCCACGTTCAGTACCCCCACCAATCTTCCTCCCCGTCTTCAGATCCTGAAACACACAACCATGAGGAGAAAATGTGACGGAGCAGTTTAAGGACTTGGTAAGTTTACTAACAGACATAAGATTAAAAGGAAAACTAGGAACATGTAACACAGATTCCAAAGTAACATGTGAAGTGACAGAAACAGAACCCAAACTAGTAAGTTCTGTGGTAGAACCATCTGCTAAGGTAACATGAGATGGTTTACCAACAGATTGACGACGAGAAAACAGAGTAGAAGTACCAGTCATATGATCAGTGGCACCAGAATCAATAACCCAAGGAGTAGAAGTGGAGGAGGACGCAACACAAGTAACAGATGGACCTTTCTGAGCAAGCGTAGCAGTGGAGGAAGAACCCGCAGCTGGAGACTGAAATGACATAAGGCGTTGGTACTCCTCTGAAGAGATAGTCACCGCATTGTCGGTAGAAGAGTGAGTAAGTTATCCAGCATCCTGATTGATAGCAACCTGATGAGCCTGAGGAAAACCATGAAGTTCATAACAGAAATCCACCGTATGATTGGTTCCCCGACAATGAGTACAAAATCTGGAATCACGGCCACGACCACAGCCACCTCCCCCGGATAGGCGACCCCCACGAGTACCAAAACCAGAGTCACGACCACCAGAACCACGACCAAAACCACGTCCACTATCTCCAGGATCACGACCACGGCTACTAAACCCAGAATCACGGCCGCGACCACGGCCACGGCCACGGCTGAAGGAAGAGCCAGAACCACCAAAAACAGTAGAAGCCAATGCTGAACGATCAGGAGGTGGCACAGGCACAGGCACAGATACAGAAGACTGACGAAGTCGACTAAAGACCTCGCTGAGAGAAGGTAAATCTCGAGACCCCAAAAGCTGATTACAGACAGGACCATAAGTAGTCGATGACACACCAGATATGAACCGAGTCACCTGCATACGCTCACGTTGGTGCCTCATAACCTGAATATCAGCAGAAATAGGCTCACAGATATTGAGCTCATCACAAATACCACGAAACTTGGAATAATAAGACTCCAAGGATAACTCACCCTGTGAGACAGAAAAGAAGGACTGCTGAAGATCATATGTGCGACGAAGATTGTTAACACCAGAATACATCTCCTGAGCCTGTGCCCATACTTGTTTGGCTGTAGGTAAGAAGACGAGTGTACTAGAAATATGGTCTTCCATACTATTCCATAACTCAGATCGAATCCGGGCATCCTCAGACACCCATGCCCCAAATGTGGCAGCAGTCGCTGCGGGGGAGTCATCTGTCAAAAAATGATACAATGTCTCACCCAAATAATATACCTCAACTGCTTTAGCCCAAACAACATAATTTTTGCCATTCAAAAGTGTAGAGGTAATAGACAGCCTCTCTCGAAATCGAGAAGAACGAGCAGAGCTACCAATAACAGCAAATAACAGTGGAAGAAGAAGCAGACTTAGTCTCCTCTGTAGACATTGTACCAAACTACTAAACAATCGACCAATCAAACCTTGGATACCAACTAATCAACAGCTAACAACTAACAACCCAAATCAACCAACCCAACAACATGCGACATCAGACATCAGTAACAGCAACAGACCATACCAACCCAAGTGTTCAACGAAATCAATAGAAGTAACAATCCAACAAAGCTCCAATAATCAATACTCAACATAGAGAATCCCCAAACAGACCAGAAATACCCAACAGATCAAAGAACTTCCACCAAATCAACAACTGAAAATACCCAACTGATGTCGCACAAATCAGGAATACCCAACTGAAAAAACCCAACTTACATCAACATGGAGTAGAGGTCAGACTAGACAAAATCAGAATGGAGCACGAAATCAACAACAGAACTCAGAATCAGCAGCCAGGAGGGTACCGGAGAGTTCGCCGGAGACTGGCGAGGGTCGCCGGAGGCTGGGCGACGGTCGGCGAGGGTCGCCGGAGGCTGGGCGACGGTCGGCGAAGGTCGCCGGAGGCTGGACGACGGTCGGCACTGGTCGCCGGAGGCTGGGTGCTAGTCGCTGATTGCTGAATGCAGTCTAGGTTGGCTGGGTTTAGGGTTTCGGCAGTTTTAGGATTGTCGGGGGTGATGAAGTCAGTAGATAAATGATGGGTGGGTTTGGGCTGGTGGATTTAGACGCATATAATCTAGGGTGGATTAGGGTTAGGCTCTGATACCATGTTGTTTGGAGGAGAGAGAATAAGAAAAGTGTATAGGGTGTTGAATTAACCCTAATACACAAGAGAGAGCTTTTATTTATATTACTTAGTGTCTTGTTACATAACTCCAACTATCCGATGTGGGACAAAGACTAACTATTCTAACATACATCATAGGGCCAAAAGTGATGTATGTTCCAAAATCCTGGTAAGTCATTTTTGTCATTTACACAAGGAATCGTTGGTGGCTTTAGAGCTTCTGACATTTTCTAACGACTGGACTTGCTCTTGCTCAGCCTTCGCCTTGCATCAAGCTGGACGTAAAGAAGTGATACAAATTCATGTTGACCCAATCCTTGAGCATGCTAGTTTATCATTGGTGTTGGCAACGAAGTCTTAAAAGTGTTCTATTCAAGTGCCAACCATAAGGTGGAAAACAAAGGAGGAAAAAGATTTTTATGAACGATCATCTGACATAAAAATATTTACACATCGGATAAAACGGTGGCTAAATTTGTTTCCAAGGTTTCTTGGAAGTGTTGAAATAGGAGCCTATAGAAATGTGACTTGTGTTTGAGTGCATTGTTGGGAATTGTTACAACTTGCTGGTGTGTGAGAAGAGCCCACCTAAAGACCAAATGCGGAGAGCCCTTGGAAGTCTGTCTTGGATAAGTAGGATATCTGCTCACCTTTGAGCCATTCCTAACCTCACAAAATGCCCTTTTGGTCCTTGTGTAATATAGGAAGAACTGCCCTGCCCTCAAACAGTCAAATGAACACCCTTAGAAGGCCCATTAGTAGATCACAACTTTGGAGCGTTCGGTTGACGTTGATGGTGTGAGCTAAAGATCTTTTGACAATGTCAAAGAAACTAAACGGAGAATAGGGAGACCTCAATAAGTTGAACTATTTTGGGTGAAATCTATAAGTTGAGTTACTTGAAGTTTTACCCTTTATGAAGAGGTATACACTCAATCAATTCTGTAACTCCGTCCCAACTTGTTTGTCAATTTTGTGAAATCTAACTTTGTAAGGGGCCATAATTGTTGCACTTAAAAAGTTTCAACTTGATATTACAATTTGGGATGGAGGAGTAGGTGTATCAATGGACCCTTGATTTTGTGGGAGGAGAAATGCTAAGTGCAAAGAAAATGGGCAAAGAAAGGACCCTTAAAGTGTACATGAACGGCTCATATTCACTGTGCAGTGAATCTGAGCCGTTCATGTACACTTTAAGGGTCTTTTCTTTGCCCATTTTCTTTGTCCCTAGCACAGCCCCTTAAATGTGAAGCATGAAGTGTACTGGTTTTCTTACTTGCAAAAAAAAAAATGAAGTGTACTGGTTTTCTTTGTTAGTGTGCTGGTTTCTCTCCGTTTACAATGCCATCCATTCCATGCGTATGCACAGAAGTGTATAACGCGGATATGGCAGTTTCTGTTTGGTTTTCAATTTCTCTTTTTTGTCACAAAACTGGATTTTCCAATTTTTATTGGTGATTTGTCTGGTTCTCTAAAGTTCTGGTGTGGCCAATCTTTATGCAGGGATTACCGTGCCTCTAAAGCGGCACTCTTTGATGGCATTGATAACATTGAGGAAGGTGGCATTCGGGCCTCTTCCTCTTACTCTCGAGAGATTGATGATCATACCAATGACAATGCTTTAGATAGCCTGGAAGATAGAGTCAGCTTCCTAAAGAGAGTGAGTTTCTCAAGCTCTTTGTTTTAAGTTTTTAACAGTGAAGATCTTATCTGCTTCTTGTCTTTTCCAGCATGTAAATGTACGATTGGTATTGTCTAGAGGTATTTTCGGGTTATGCTATGGCTCTTGATGGGTCAAAGTAGCTTTGTTGAATTCAGTGCAATCATAGCTAGTACTCGTGTCTAATCTTTCTAGTCACCGTGATTACCACTAATAGCAGCATGTATTAACTTCTTTTTTTCCTGTCAGATTTTGTTAGTTTTCGGCAAGATGTACAATGAAGCTTGAAACAAACATAGCCAAAGGGGACACTAACACGTCAACAAGTGACTCAATTATATGACAAGTTCAATTTACTTTCTAAATTAATTCCGTGAAAAAGGTTAGAGTATGATTTGTTTTGAAAAGCTATGATTAACTAGAGAGCGGTAATTGGAAGTGGTGAAAACTTTGAGAGAGGATTTCAACTCCACTGCCACCACATAATCAAGTGGGCTATTTACGTGTAGATACAGAAAATAAAAAGTAATTCCCACCAGGTCACCTCTAATTAATGAAACACTAAAACCCTATGAAAGTGCCTAAATCCCTAAACCCTGAAAGTGTCTAAACCCTAGGGTACCCTATAAAAATGTCTAAACCTTAGGGTACCTTATGAAAATGCCTAAACCTCTAAAACCCTATGATAGGAAAGTGCACCCTAAAACCCATATGAAAGTGTCTAAACCTAAACCCTACGGCTCTATGAAAGCGCCTAAACCTAAACCCTAGGGTATCCTAAAATCCTAGAGTACCCTAAAACCCTAGGGTGGCACTTCCATTAATGGTAAATGTGTTTTGTAAAAAGTGAACTTAGTGATAATTAAGTATTCCATCTTACCTTAATGGGAATTAAGATGTGGTTTTTTGTACCTAGTGGTAAAAATCCCTAATCAAGTCATGTATAGACCCCATTTACTATTCAAATCAATTATGATTACTGTTGGGGCTTGCAATCCCTACCGATAAGCACTAAGATGATGTTTACGGTTCTTCAATTGGCATAGGGTATTCTATAGCACAAACCTTCTTATTAGTATGGTCCGTGTTGATGCACGGGCCCTTTCCAATAGCATAAATTGTCTGAATGACCTACAAACTAATTAGAATTCAGAACCATTGCAAGACCGTACTTGAAACCATGAACAAAAATACATGATAGAAAAAATTCAATTGAATTTGAAGGAATGAAAAAAGGATCCTTGTCATAGAGTCGAATTCGAATAGGACACCTAAGATTTATACAAAAACGAAGTTACTTGGAAGGAAGCTTCTAGACCCTACAGGATGGATTTAGCCGCTCATGGGGGATCGGATCTTCACGCCTTCAATGATAGTAGAAGTCATGGAGGTCTCTCTCTATTGTCCTCTTTTATAGCCTTGCCCCTTCAAAATGCACTAGAAATCTACTAGAAATGTAGGTTTTGTCAGACAAACATCGTTTTCCGTCGAGATAGGTTGGACCACCGTCCGGATGGAAAATCGGGTTGACTGATGGCTGTCCGGGCGGCCGTGACCCCGTCCATGCAGAATGTGCTGGATTGGCCATTCTCTTCAATCAACTCCAAGGCCTCTCATCTTCGCAGAAACCATTTAATGGCCTCTCATGAGCACTTTTTGCCGTCCTAATGTCCTCGGAATCTGCAGACATGAGAAATGCAATAAGCCAACCGATTAACCAGAAGCAATTGCATCTCAGGGGGCTTGAATGGGTACATTTATGCACCTATCACCAAGCAGTCGAATACTCGTATGAGTGGGCTAAAAAGGAAGGCATGTTATCTAATCGCATTGTTCACTAAAAGAGGATGCATCGGAAAGGGCAAGTGTCTGCTCCATGCCAAATAACCTCCCTACCCTGACACATAAATATGGAACCACACTGTACATACCGATCAAGGGAAGATAAGGAGATTCAACAACCCTCAAACCCATAGTGGCGAGCCGAAATAATCCCAAGTTCTACTCAATAGTGTCCACAGTGGTACCCTACAAAAGACTATCCATTGATCAAAAATTCAAGGAATAGTTCTGAGTTTAGATTTCTTTTCTGAATTTTTGGGTGGTATATTTATGGAATGCGTGGTGATTTCCATTTTCTATCGGACAAGGTTTTTGTAAAGGTGACACAAAATGGGGTGTCATTAGGGAGGACCACATCATATTGATTCCCACCATGGCCTTGTTTTGAACCCTGGTCTTTGCTACTTGTATGGAGCCCATCCACCGTGTAATTGCCTACGTGGAACTCTTCACGTTGGGAAAAAGTGCAAGATTTATTGATCCTGTGGTAGGATCATTCTTTCTTCTTTACTCTCTTACTAATCTAAACTGCAGCATGTGTGAACAGTTGTAATGGTACACAGATTGCTAAAAAACTTGTAAGGACGAGTTTCTTTTCCGTGATCGGTGAAGAAAATTTTCATTAACTCGAAAACACAAAGTATAGCGAGTTAGATGGGAAACCCAAGAAATGAAGACCGGAAAGATCATGAGCCACCAAAACCTGGAATAGGAAAAGATGCCAAGGCATCCACAGATAATAGGAAATGCATAGGTCTGAAAACACAAAAAAAGGGCAATACACCATATCAGTAATCAACCAACCCCTTGTTTTTATCTTAGATAGATAATTTTAGCTGTCTTCTATTGACCTTCACGCCCCTAACATCCTCAATGCAACATATAAAATCTTGGATTGGATTTCCAGTGATCAAGAATCCACCCTAGCTTTCACTAACTCAACCATGTCAGATCATAAAATTGCAAAGAATAATGATCCCCAAGTATCTTTGTTGACATGTTTTCATTTTTAACCAAACCACCAGTGTAAACATCCAGACCAAACCTTCCAAACAAAATCACAGTATCATGTAGTCTAAAGATTCATCAAATGCACCATAGGGTTTTGCTTGGAATGACCTAGGTCCTAGGCTATGAAGCATAAATACGGATACGGGACGTGGATATGACACGATACGGATATGTTAGGATACGGATACGTTGGCAATATGTTTGTAACTACTAACTATTATATATTATTTTAAGGGAAGTGATTTTGCCACTCCCCTTTTTGTTAATGCCACTCCCCTTTGTGTCTTGATTAGATGATTTATTTTTGTGAGAGAAAGGGAGTGGCATTAACAAAAAGGGGAGTGGCAAAATCAATTCCCTATTTTAATTCTAATAATACCAATTATCCTTGTAAAAATGTAGTACATCCAAGAGTAATTCTGACCCTGGTACTATTTCAGAAGTCAGAGAAGTTGTTTTCTAGAGCTATCATTTTTTAATCTTTTTTGAATTAAATACATAGTCTAGACAGTTTATATACAGTGCTTACGTAGCTTGTGTTACATTGTGTGATTTAGAGAGAGAGTGTTCGAAATCGATCGTCTGGCCCTGTGCGTAAGGCTTCTTCTCTATCGAGTCTGGGCTTGTCTTTCATGCATATTTTATTTGCAGTTTGCCCCCTACTAACTTAATTCTTTGAAAAATTTCAACTTAACCCTGCTGTATCCCACAAGTATTCTGAACGTATCCGAAATTGCCGTTTAAGTTAACTACTGGACACTTATTTTCTGTATCTGATACCCGTGTGTGACTCGTTTCTGAGTGCATAGAACCTAGGCATTGGTACTAACCAGCCTAAAAGTGTTTTCCATCAAAGTAAAAATTGCCACACATGGGCCATTTTGCAATTTAATTGCCCATGTGAACCCCAGTTTCATGACTTTAGGATGTAAATATCCAAATCAATAAGTATTTTGGTCGACACTTATGACCTGAAACTTGCAACGATCTGATACTAAGACATCTTCTGAAGCAACAATTTTCTCTCTTTGCAGTTAACAGGTGATATACATGGGGAGGTGGAGAATCATAACCGCATGTTGGATCGAATGGTAAGTGGTTGCATTTGTGAGAATAAACCCAAACCCGTTCACTTAGGAAAGAAGTAAATCCAGTATGTTTTGTTTTTGAACCACTTGTACTTGTACTTCAGGGCACTACGATGGATGCAACGAGGGGAATTATGTCAGGAACTATGGATCGATTCAAGATAGTAAATAAACTCTCTGCTGAACTTTCTTATCTTCAATTCTGTTATTGTTTGTTTATTTAGCTTTTGGCTAATGGCTCAATGTCTTAATAGTGGCCTTGTAACTGTTTTAGGTACTTGAGAAGAAATCAAGTCGGAAGATGTTCAAACTTGCGGCATATTTTGTAGTTTCTTTCTTTGTCATATACTATTTCATTAGGTAAACCATCTATCTTTACTTTCTATTACGTCGCAGGCAAGCCGTCTGTCTGTTTGCCTGCCTGCCCGTCTGTCTGTATGTGTTTGTGTGGAATGACTCAGACACATGCACCTGAGCCTTAATGAGGACTCTTAACCTTCATCTTTTGGGTGGCTGGGATGCCACTAAGCTCTTACAGCATCTATTTTCGTTTCAGTGAGAAGTGAACTTTAAATATTTTAAAGATTGGGATGAAGCATCGTTTTATTGCCCATGGAACTGGGGTTATGACTTTGATGAATGTATCTGCATATTTTCATATATTTGTTGGCATCCATCTGGTAACGTCTATAAATCAGGACACATAACTGTAAGCTTCATGCCTCTTTCCCTTGGGTTGCTTACCGGTTGTTTCTGGTTGCATTATTTGCATGTAACACTAATTAGTAGTGAGTCTGCTTCCATTTATGCTTGGGCTTGATCAAATCCATGCGCATATAGATGCCTAGACAGATGAGCAAAAGCACACGGGCGAGCGAATATTTGCACGTGCTCGCGTGTCCGTCAGGAATAGCAAATTCCTGCTATTGATGTTCTAACTTCCAACTCACCTTTCTCGTTTGCAGGGTTTTCAGAGTTTTCATGTATGGTTAAAGTTGAATTTTGAAGCCGGACTGATGTACTCTGATTAACGGGTAGAAGCTAAAACAAACAGAATTAGATTTATAGGTTTATGAAACTTCCCTTTCACTGAATTGGTGAGACAGCTGGGAGAAAACGCTTTGTGGTTACGAGTCATAATAATCCACAGGGGAAGTTGTATTTTTTGTGCTCATATGGATTGTCATTATTTTCTGCTGGTAGTTGGTTTCTCTGAGGTTATGTAAACCTGAATAATTCCTGGTTTCTGCAGAGAGTTTTTGTTGGCTACACTGTAATTAGAATGCATTAAGATGTGATTTGTGATCGGAATTACCATGTGATTTGTCATACAATATTCCTCAGCTGATTTATGGTCTCTCTCTTTTAGGTTAATAAAAATTACCGGAGTTAGGCCCTGATCAGTTTATGTGATTTAGAAGGTTTCTTCCTCTGAAACATCGTCTTAGTGGCAAGGTTGCAAACGAACCGAGCAACTCACGATGAGCTCGAGACTCAGCTTGTTTAGTAATCGAGCCGAATTCGAATTTTAGGCTCGTGTAGTAAACGAGCCGAACTCAATACTCTAAAGCTCTGCGTGGCTCAAAAAAGCTCGGCTCGTTGTATAGGCTCCAATCGTTTATAGAGGCTCGTGTAGTAAATGAACCTGGCTTGGCTTGTTAAGAGCTCGGCTTGTTTACAGATGAGCCGAGCTTGAGCTCAAGCTTTAAAACTCGATTCCTAAACAAGCCGAGCTCGAACACAACAAAGCTCGGCTCGTTTGCACCCCAAGTTAGTGCTATCAGCTATGTTTAGATCTTGGATTTGTCATGCAGTCACCTCTTTATACTTGACTGACTGGAGTAGAAATCAGTGTGTTAACAGTTTTTCCAGAATCACACGTTGTCGACATTTGAATACAACAATTTAGCTAGTTGATTTTCTTTTGACCAATTAGGTGATGGATTGGGACAATTAATCCCAAAATAATACCTTGGGAATGTGGTGTTAGTTAACATTAATCCTCTCATCATATTGTCCGGTAGAATCACTCACCTATCATTTCTGTATCATCTACTCCTAATCATTGATACTTACATGCCCTTCTACTGAGGGCGTCCTTATTCAGCAAGATGCGGACTTTGCCTTTCACGATCGAATTTCGATGATCCGAGTCGCTCAATGTGATCAGAACGTGATTTTAAGGGTTCTTGTGAGAAATCAGCAAAAAAAAAAAAAAAGACTGTGATGGGCTTCATTCAAGCAATTTTCATTGAACGGTTCAAATAAAAATTGCTCGAATCAAGCATTTTCCAGTCAATTTTTTTTTTTTTTGCTGATTTCTTTCAGGTACCCTTAAAATTACGTTTTGCACACATTGAGCGGCTCGGATCATCGAAATTCGATCGGAAAAGGACGAAAGGTAAAGTCCGCAACTTATTAGTCTAAGGGCACCTTTATTAGAAGGGCCCTGTTGATACTTAACAATAATCTTTGTATTATTGGTCTGGTAGAGTTGCTCATATCTTTTGATGCATCATATGGTACATTTAAAAAAAAAAATAGTCTTTGTAGTTTTGGTTTCTTCATTTTTTTAAGACCGAAGGACAAAATTCAATTCTGAAATTGAAATACTACCTAATACTAAAAGATAGGGTTCAGTAAATACCAAACAACCTTTGACAGATCAATTTAGGCCACCCAACTAAAACTAAAAAAATGCAAACAAATTGAAAGATGGCTCACCCATGTAAATATTGTCACTCGTTCCTGCTAGGGTGCTTACGGTTTGCATGGACGTTTATGATCTCTCAACACTACTTGATCGAACTCCCCATTGAAGCAGCACTAAATCAGTGGGTCTGTCGAACCAAACTTGTGTTTGTACTTTCTCATGTGAATGAACTTCAAATAGAAGAAAAAAAAATCAAATCCCCCAAAACAATGTAGGATGGGATGCAATATATAAGACCAACCGGTGATTCTACGAATAGTCACAAGAGAAAGGAGCGCCTCCGTTCATAAAAGACGTGTCTATCCACAACAAACAGGTGTCACTATCACCGGAAAGACACAACTCTGAATCAATTCAATTTACATTCAAACCGAATGAAAATATTATATATCAATAATATGTTTCAACAAAAGGTATCATTTGACGTGTCACCACTGTATTGGTAGAATGTGTCTCGTTTATCATATAGTGAAACACATTCTACAAATGTAATGGTGACAGCTCAGTACCCAAAACTATAAACATTGCTCTTTTTTTTCCTTAGGAGCACTAGTATCCTTCTCTACCCTCGTTCAGCCTTCGCGACTAAATTCTGGCCTTCGAAAATCTCAATTTTCGTTAGTAAGAGCCCTTAATGGTTGACGTTTAACTAAGAGAAATCTTGACACGTTCTATTTGGCCAAATCGAATTTAAAAAACACACTATCACCATACAATAAAAATTACCCTCTTGTGAACTATTTGAACTACTATTAAAGATCGGATTTAGCTATTGCAAAATAGTGAAAAATGAGTTTTATCAATTTTTTTATCTGCAAAAGTAACATTTTATTAATAGGGAAAAGGGGAGGAGATTCTAACCGAAAGTTGAAAAATAAATCCAATTGGAAACAAAGCCCAAACACACCTCAAGGGACAGAGTCCAGAACACCTGTGGGCCTAAAATGTCCAGATCATACGATAAAGCTCAATCCAAGAAAAATCCGAAACCTAACCCTAATCTTTTGAGAAAAATCAAAACCCAAATGCCGCCAACCACCGCCAGATCATCAACTCCAGAAAACCACCATGCCACCACAATGACTTTTATCAGTTGTAAAAACTAGTGAAATATTTAAGAGTAAATAGTGCAGCTGTCGATTCTTGTACGTTCTCGTAAATTTTAGCACATTGAGTTGTTTTTGAAAGATGACTTCACGCTCGAACAAGCACACGCATATGATGCAACTCAGGGTCAGTGGAGAAGCTAGCCGTTGCCGGCTGCCGGCCACTGAAAGTGATTAATTGCCTGCAACTAGAGGTGGCCGGGTAGTGAATCTAGTGATTACAATATTGTGTCTGAAGAATATCTGATAAATTATTGCTTCCATTAGTTAGTACACGTTTTAAACTCCTTAAATATTTATTATAAGCTCTTTGACCTTTTAGTGTAAAAATAAGGGAGCATAGATAGATGAATTCTTCTGAGTTATCTTTGCTTAATATACTAGTATATATACGTACACACACACACTCTTCATCCATCACATAATTTTAGTCGTTGGAAAATTATCTAGAATCGGATAACAATTGAGCACTTTCATGGATAGATTTCTTAAGTTTCTGCACTAATTTAAAGATCTCAATAAATAAATTCTAAAAGTGGTACAAAAAAAATTCAGGAAATCATGCACAGAAGTGTTTCATTTTTATTTTTTATGAAAAGGGATACGATTTTTCATAATGAACTAGTACAAAAGTGTACAATTATAGAACGAAGGAATTACTTTTGCAATAACATCATGCAGATTTTGATTATAAAAAAAAAAGAGTACCGTATTAATGATGTACATCAGGCCTATTTGAATGTCATGTGAATATGTGATGTTGATAGGACCCACAAATATAGTTAACCATATAAATACTTTTTTAGGACAAATGATGATAGTATTCACATGTAAAAATCTGATTAAGCTATTAATTAAGTTGATAGGTCCAAGTATTTATCTTAAACGATCACTCATTTTATATCCAAATAATGTGGGATTATTTTTCTAAACATCCTTCTAATTACGTGCAACTGCATTTGAGATTTATCGCCAACTCACGTGAAGTCTCTTTTGGGGATTTATATTCATGCAAACCTTTTTATTGAGTTGGTATCAGAGGTGTGGATTATAATTTTTTTTTAAATCTTATTAAAATATGTCACACTTTTATACCACATAGAAACTTAATTTGGATCCGTCCCAAAAGTTTAACTATTGGTTGAAGACTTAGAGATGTTCTGACATTACATTAAGTGATCATCTATTTCATACGCAACTGACCTTGTCACTCCGAGTTATAAAAAAAAAAATGTTATTATCTGCTTCATACCCAATCAATGTAGGATTATTTTCCTTAACACCACAAACGTGACGGCTGTGTGGCATGTGTAAAATATAAAAAGTAATTAAGACAATATACATGCATGTTTCGGCAAAATCCATGTCACTGTGCTTTTTGGTCTTTCTCCTAAATTTGTTCTAGATTCCCATCATTTTTTTTTAATATTAATCATTTTTTTATGAGCTTAATCCACAAGTAAAAATAATGACCAAAACTTGTTTTACAAAAGCTAAAGTATTTCACTAAATGCAAAAAAAAAAATAGTACTGTACCAACTATCTACACATGAAAATCAATTTAGTACGAACCACTTTCTCTTTCCTGTCTTAGCCTTCATTAGTTTCATGTTCTATGCATGTAGCTCTTGTTTTGGCTCGGATGCTTTATCTCGATATACCCTCTGTCGAGTATCAATAAAATTTTGCTGTCGATAAAAAAAAAAACACTCATACTGAAACAGTTGGCCCACGTGTGTGTGTGGTTTTTTTTTTGGTAAGTAGTTGGCGAGAAAGACTACGGCCACCGAACGGAAAATGCGGTGGCCGGCCACCGCACGCCGTTTCGGGCCCACTCCGGGCTCCGTACGGATGATCCGAGCCGTTCAATAATTTAAAAAAAAAAAACCGAGTGGGTACGTAAAAAATCAGCTTGATCCGATTTGTGTAGGTGCTCGGATCAAACTTCTAATATTTGGAAAATCGGAAAAAATGGAAAGATTGGTTTTCCGATTTTTCAAAGATGAAAAGCTTGATCCGAGCACCTACACATATCGGATCAAGCTGATTTTTCACGTACCCACTCGGTTTTTTTTAAAAAAATTATTGAACGGATCGGATCATCCGTACGGAGCCCGGAGTGGGCCCGAAACGGCGTGCGGTGGCCGGCCACCGCATTTTCCGTTCGGTGGCCGTAGACTTTCTGGTAGTTGGCCCATGTGTTGTACTAATAGGAGTACTATTTTTTTTGGCGGTCTCTTTATGGGTAGCACAAATCGGAGTGGTTGGGATTCTGATCAATTAACTAGAGGTAGGCCCAATCTGTTGGAAATCCATCGAATCCACGCTACATCGCCTAGACCTAATATAGATTGAATAACTCATATATATTTAAAGGGGCCGGATCCTCCCACACAAAACTTAACACAAAACTTGACACTCCATCTCAGCCATTAAAACCAAGGGCTGAGATTAAAACTTAAACACCCCCTCTCTCTCCTCCCACTAACGTGGTTCCTTCTCCTGGTTAAAGAAAATAACGCCGTTCTCCCTCCTCCTCAACCCTCATGCATGTTCTCTCTCTCTCTCCCTCCCTCACGCCTTTTCATCTTCGTCAAGCCACACCGCCACCGCTGTACAACGACTCCCTCACATAATCAACACAAAAGCTCCACTCCAGTACATTCAACAGGTATTCTTAAACATCCGTGTACATAACTCTCTCCCTCTCTCTCTGTGTACATGTACAGTTTATGTGCATAGCACTGTAACAGAGACAAATAGTTCCAGCCGAGTAAAGATATTTGATTTATGCGTAGGGTTTAAATGATTGGGTCTTGGATTTTTGTTAAGGGTTTAAACAATTTTGGGTTTTGCATCAAACACATTGCCATGCATACCGGTCTTTGTTCACGTCGATTTTGTCGAACATTTGAACTACCTGACTTAACTCCCCTGTTTCCAACTCTTATTTATCCTAAACCCCTAAAAAAAAAAAATCAAGAGTTCTGTACAGAAAGCATTGGTTTGATTAGCATTATTATAAAACGAATTGGATTGATTCGGTGTGATTTATGAGTTTTCATCGTTTTTTCAATCATTGATTCATTGCACTGCACACAAATCAATAATCTAATTTATTGATGTAAGCTGTAGTTTATTGGGATTGCATTGCATTGATATCAATAATCTAGTTAGCGAATAAAAAAAATCTAGTTAATTGGGATTACATAGAAAGCAATAATTTATACCTCTGGGGTGTCTTAGTTTGAATTATTTTTTAAAGTTTTTACCCTATATGTATTGTATATTGAATAATTTGTTTTGGGCTGAAATTTCACTATAATAAATGTTTGTCCCTTGTCAGGGTGAGCAATGGAAGAACATTTTGATTTAGATGATTTCGAAGTAGAAGATTTTCAGACTCCAAATAACGATGTGGAAGTGTTAGAATCACCGTCAAGTGAAATGTCTTTTGCGACAATTGATGAAGCACGAAAGTATTATGAAGATTATGGTCGACAAAATGGTTTTTGGATTCGTACTCGAACTTCATCCAAAGGACAAAACCAGTCAAATGAAGTGACTAGTATACTATTTGTTTGTGCAAAAGAAGGAAAATATTGTGCCAGGCCTAAGAACGATGGTGTCGTGGAGGGGGATGAAAAGAGAGAGGAAGATGAGGAAGTGAAAACGAAGAAAAGATTTAGAAATCGTTCAACTGTTAGATGTGATTGCAAGGCTCATTTGCGGATTAGATATGACAAATGGAGTAGCAAGTGGAAAGTAACAGTTTTCAATGACAGTCACAATCACCAGTTAGTAACTCCATCTAAGAGGATGAAAATGAGGTCAAATCGATACATGCCAAAACCAATTAAGGATTTGACCGAAGTATTTCAAAAAGAAAATTTGGAAGTTTCTAAAGTTGCTTCAATTTTCGGTGGCGAATACATGGGCTTTGATAATAGAGATTACTATAACCACTTGACGAATGTAAGGCATAGAGAGCTAGATGGCGGGGATGCACAATCAGTCCTCACCTACTTCAAGAACAAACAAGCACAGAATCCACAATTTTTCTATGCAATTCAATGTGATGAAAGTGGAAGAGCAGTGAATTTTTTTTGGGTGGACTCTCGATCTCGCATGGCATACCAATATTTTGGGGATGTAGTCACATTTGACACAACATATCGAACCAACAAATATGATATGCCTTTCGCACCATTTACTGGAGTAAACCACCACATGCAGTCAATACAGTTTGGATGCGCACTTTTACAAGACGAGACTGAGGTAACGTTTATATGGTTGTTTCAGACATGGCTTGAAGCTATGGGAGGACGTCCTCCAACTTCTATCATCATGGACCAAGACTTGGCAATGAAAGGAGCGATCGCCCAAGTCTTTCCAAATACCCGTCATCGTCTATGCCTTTGGCACATTAAGAAGAAATTTGTTGAGAAGTTGTCACAAGTGTACTATAAGAAATCAAAATTCAAGAAAGATGTGAAAAAATGTATTTGGTTGACATATAAGAAAGAGGATTTTGAAGAGAGATGGATAGCATTGATGAAGGAAAATGGGTTAGAAGACAATGAATGGCTTCAACAATTGTACGAAATTCGTGATTCATGGGTACCCGTTTACAATCGTGGGACATTCTTTGCCGGTATGAATACTACCGGACGTAGTGAGGGCGTCAATTCATTTTTTGATGCTTTTGTTACTTCGACAACAAATCTTAAAGAATTTGTTGTCAAGTATGACCAAGCCTTGAAGAGGATTGTGAAAAGGGAAACTGATGAAGATTTTGAGTCTGAGCATAAGTTTCGAATTGTGAAGGACAATGAATTTTTGTTGAAGCATGGGGCAAAAGTTTATACTAGAAACATCTTCAACAAGTTCAAGGATGAAATTAGTGAAGCCTTTAATTACAAAGTTGAAGAGATGACAAATGCCGATGGATTTCAATCGTTTGTGGTAAAGTCCAAAGTTAATGAACTTCAAAAGTTCACTGTGACGTTGGATTCGCAAACCTACGAAGGTACGTGTGAATGCCAAAACTTTGAATTTGTTGGTATATTGTGTAGACACATTTTGAAAGTGTTTGTCCGACTAGACATTGATGCAATACCAGATCATTTTATTCTTCCACGGTGGAGGCAAAAGGCCAACAAATTTAGAATAATAGATTCTGAAGGTTTGGTGCATGATGATGGGAAAGAAGAATCCGAGGCGTTACGACTTAGTCATATGTGCCAAGAATCTACCAAATTGGCTTGTTTGGCTGCCCCATCATATGAGAGTTACAAAATTTACATTGAAGCTATGAATGATCTATCCGAGAAGCTCCTAAAAATTTCATCTTATGTGCCTCCTCCGGTCAATGTTTGCCATGAAATAGATGATTTACATTCCACCGAGCGAACTGAAGTATTGCTTTTGGATCCGAACATCTCAAAAACTAAAGGTAGGAAAAAAAATGTGAAGGGAAAAGATTCTACTATACACTCCGGAAGATTGAAAAGTGATAGGCGCGCAATCATAGATATAAGCACCTAAGTAGGGCGTTTTAGCGCGTTAGAGGCGCGATTTATTCCATTTTCCGCTTGATGTCGTGCTTTGTCTTGTTTTTGTATTTTTGTTAGTTTCGCAGGAAATAAGGCGGTTTTTGCGCCAAGTTTGGATTGCGTGGTATCCGGAAAGGCCGTGATGGAGCTTGAGAGCGAGGAAGGCTGTGGAGACTAAGGCCCCGTTTGATAACCCTCCAAGGGGTTGGGATTGGATTGGTAGAGTGTTGGTATTATTAATACCTTGTTTGGTAACCAAAAATGGTTCGGACTAGTAGTCCGATGGGATTAAAAATCCGGGTAATAGGGGGTATTGCTAATACCCCGTGGGACTTGGTATTGAGGGGTATTAATAGTCCAATCCCAACTCCTTCACATTACCAATCCCTTTTCATTACCAATTTCTTCTATCAATCCAATCCCATCATCTAATCCCATCTCAAACAAACATGATATTAATAATCCAATCATTTAATCCCATCCCAAACAAACATACTCATTATCAATCCCTTCTCATTATCAATCCCATATCCTTACGAATCCCAATCCTAATCCCATCTCCTTACGAATCCCATCCATCTATCACTGTTATCAAACGAGGCCTAAGTGTTGAAGTGAAATTCGCAAGGAATGTCATTGTAATCTTCGTGAGCGCTACAGAACAAGGAGTATAGCGCTCAGAAGTGGCATAGCAAGGCCCTCTAAGTGATCAGAGAGTTGGCGAGCGCTACACCACTTTGGGTGTAGCGCTACCCAGAGGCTAAAGGGAATCGGCCAAGCATCGGTCAACGGGGTCAACACGTCATTAAGCATTCGCTAGCGCTACACCTAATCCACTATAGCGCTACCGAGGGTTTTAAATTGGTCTTGGATTTGTTCTATTACATGGTGGGCCCAATGGTTAAATGGTGGGCCAAGGCTTAATAGGTAGGAGTCGGCTGGAAGTAAAGAAGAAAAGAAAAGAAAATAGGGCTGTGAGGGGATCATGGCTACAGCACTTATAAAAGGGAGGATTCCCACAGAAAAAGTGAGAGGACTGGACGGGGGCTGCCGCTGCCGAGATTTTTGTTCTGTTTAGGTTTCTTCCGAGTTTTTCTTTCCTTCTAGTTTTTAGAAAGCTTTGTTCAATTACTCGCACTCCGGTAATGCGTTATTAATTTTTGTTCTTTAATAAAGTTATTCTTTGATACTTGTTTAATTCGTATCTTTTGTTTATTTCGTTTCAGAAGCATGTTTCAATCTAGGGTTTTCTTCGTTTATTACTTAAGCATGAGTGAGTAATTTCGTAGAGTGCGGCCACGGGGCAAGGGCGTCTCGTGGCTAGTTTAATTAATGTTTTTACCTCGGATTCGAATTAATTTAATCTTTAAGCAGTTTTAGAAGACGAAAACTCTTCTAACAAACAAAACCCAGGCATCGCCGGAATTCGAATGCGCACGGATACTGGTGACAGGTGGTGCGCATTTGTTAGGGATCCTTTTTCCTATTCTAAAATCAACAAAGTGAATAATTGTGGCCCGAGTAAACATTGGTTAGACTAGTTGCGGACGCTGAGTTCCCACGGCTGTACTCTCCCTTTTTAAATCTTTATTTAATTAATTCAATTTCGTAATCTAGTTAGTAAATCAATCTCATGGCTACCTAAGAGCCAAGATAAACTGTGAACCCATCATCTTTGAGTCCTGCGCACGTTCGTCCGTCTCTGTGGTTCGACTCCGGTACTTCTGGATATTATGCTACATCGGTCGAGAGTCCTACGCTTGGGATGCGTCTTTATTTTAAGTCACCCGGTCGGTCAAGCATTTTTGGCGCCGTTGCCGGGGACGGCGTTGTGTGTTGAGAATTCGGGTAATTTTTAGGTTCTTTTCTTTTCTTTTTCTTTTTCTTTTTCTTTGTAGTGTTTAGTTTTTAGTTTCAAAAAAAAAAAAAAAAGAGTTGGGTAAGGGGATACAGTCATGATAAAGCCGAAAACGATGCGCGATCACCTTTTTGGGCGTGATATGTGGGACTCCAATTCACATAAAAGAAGTCCTAATCCTCCCCAATTACCCCAGTTCCATGGCTTAGGTTCCGAGAATCCATATTGGCATATTGCAGAACTTGAGGAGCTTTTCACGAATGATAAGGTGCGTTTGAGTAAGTTTTTTTCATCATCTTTGCAAGACTATACTTTGAGTTGGTTTCATTCTTTGAATCTCGGCTCAATATTTACATGGCAAGATGTGGAAGAAGAGTTTTACAGGAAGTTTTCTCCCATATATGCAACTCATAATCTTCTACAAGAACTTGAAAATTTTTATCAATTCGATAATGAGTCTTTTGCATGTTGTTGGTGGAGGTTTAGAGAACACACTTTACTCAATTGGCGGGATCATAATTGTGAAACGATGCACCTTGTTACCATTTTCTTTAACGGTTTAAATTCTACAACGCGTAAGCTTGTAGATGATATGTTTGATGGTGTATTTTTAGATACAACCTCTACTGACAAATTGGAGTACTTTGATGAGTTGGCCGAAAGTTTAGAATGGTGGGACCATGATTTACATGTTAAAGAAAAGGAAGTCGAGCCACTTATCATTGAGGGTGGGGTTGATGATTGTTTGGAGGAACCCTCTAAGTTGGGAGGGAATGAGGAGCTAACTGCCCAATGTTCCCCCCTTGAGTCTAATGTAAAGGTCGAACCCCCTCTCATGTATCTCCCACTATTGATCCGCGCTGCCTACGTTTTCCTTTTGCGCTCCTATGAGTCTAGAGAACGAGGAGCTCACTGCCCTCCGTATGATGGTCCGATCGAAAAATCTCCCACTGCTGAGGAGTGGGACGCTGAGATTGATTATTTACAGTCCTTAATGGACGAGCAAGAGAGGAAGTATGGGTTTGAGAGTGAGTCTCTTATTTTTGGGGACCAAGACTTTGTTGAGTAGGAATTAATTGAGAAACCAAACTTGGCGGAGGAGGTTTTGGTAGAAGAACCGAAGTCGGGGGTAGTGGAACGTATTGATTTTTTGGGTGTTGATGATGTTGATCTTGTTTACCATCCTTATATTGCAGATTTTGTCAACACCAAGAAATTTGATTTACTTCCGCTTGTGCACCTTGAGGCTTTCAAATTTCTTAACAAAACTCGGCGATTGCTTTATTCGAAATATCTTTTCTTGTGGTCTGGCCGAATTCAATTTTTTGTGCAAAGCTTAGAGTGGGGTGATGAATTCTTGGGAGTTACTTTTGTGCATTTGATTAATTTTCGGATTTTACGTTGGAAAGATCTCTCTCTCTCTCTCTCTCTCTCTTTCTCTCTTCAACTCATAAATAAAAAAAATTCAGAAAATTGAAAACACAAAAAAAAAAAAATTCAAAAAAAAAAACCAAAAAGATTTTCTTTTTTCGTTTGGGCTTTTGACTTTTTGGTCTTGTATAGCCACCCGTTTCTCGCTCATCCGCTTGACACGGGGAGAAAAGTATGACACGTGAGACTGCGTGAATGTCTGGTGGTGTTCTTTTATTTTCATTATTATTATTATTTTTTTGATATGGCCCGGCTTCTAATAGCGGGCGGTACTAATGTCATTTGTTGTCTAGTAGGTAGTTGGTTCTTAAGTCTTTTGCAGGACAAGCATGCTACCACACCAGCCTTGGTAGTTTGGGCCTCTCCGCCGGAGTGAATGAGACATTCAGGAGCCTCGAGCAGGGGTGCCCCTAAGTGTGGCGGTTGTAGGTCCAATAAAGCTTTGGCGCGGCTCTGTGTGACTAGCTGTGGACTTTGTTAGGTCCGAAGGAGCGGATTCTGGAAGCAGTTCTGATGACGAAACGCAACGGTGACAACAAACTCCCCATACATCGGCCGGGGTCATAATGGTTGGCTGCCATTTGTTGGTCCATTTCTCTCTCTTGTTCTTTATTTTCTTATTGTCTTCATGCTCTGAGGACATAGCATGTTCTACGTTGGGGAGAGGGTGTACTTCGTACTTGTTTTTATTCATTTTGCATAGTTAAAAAAATTTAATTAAGGATTTTGGATACTTGGGTGCAACTATTCTTGGTTGATGGCTTCTAATTAGCACTATAGTGGTTGTTGTGCGAGTCGGAGTCACGATATGATATTATGGATAGATTTAAGCTCGTGAACATGATGTTGAAAAAGCACTTGGTTAGCCGGTATCGTCTATAGTTGGATAGCGTTTGGTCACTTGAAAACATGCTCTCACACACACAGAGCCACATGAGTATTTACCGGTTGAGAGTTTGGTTCACATGTTTTTGGTATTTCGGTATAAGCTTGTTTGATGGAATTTTTGGAACTCCTTTCCCAATATAAAAAAAAGTAAAAGAGAGTTATGTGTGCTATATTGTTAATGCTTATCCGGGCGTCCATTGAGTAGTAACCGGGCAATCGGGGTATGCTCCCACCGTGTTGTTCGCTTCAAAAGATGGATAGACTTTGTGAAAGTATCATTAAATGTGGTTAGCTTGGATCTCAATATAAAGCCTTTTTGACTTGAGCAATTAAGTTCGTAGGGGTCTCTTAAAACCTGGTACTCTAAAGCCGTTTGGCTTGGGGATAGCCGACCCAAAGCTCGCTAAAGAGTCAACTAGAAAGCCCGAGAGATCCGGGCATTGCACGACCATGAGGAAAAAAGCAAAAAAAAAAATAGAAAGAGGAAAAAATACAAAAAGGGAAGGAGTGCGCTTAAGAAATATTGGGCTATCAACGGTGTGTGAACTGTTCTCGAGGTTGGTAAATTTCTCTATGTGGTTTTCCATACACGCATGCCATTTGAAAATTCTCTATCCGATCGTAGGTGAGAGGATTAATTTTTGTGCTAAGTTTGGTACGAAGTTCACTTGTTTAACTCTATCCATGGATGAAATATCTTGCCTTTGACTTGCTTGACAGTTATTGTAGTGTTTTTGGAGGTTATTGATTGGGTTGAGTTGCATTCGAAGTGTCCGAGTCCTTTGTGTTTTGTGGGTGATCACTGCTGAAAACCCTCACGAGACTTCACTCGTCCTACCGGGGCCGCCCGGGGGTTTAAAAGATCTATCTTTTTTTTTATTTGTTTTATTCTTCTTGTTGCTAGGGACTAGCAACCTTCAAGTTGGGGGGTGTGATAGGCGCGCAATCATAGATATAAGCACCTAAGTAGGGCGTTTTAGCGCGTTAGAGGCGCGATTTATTCCATTTTCCGCTTGATGTCGTGCTTTGTCTTGTTTTTGTATTTTTGTTAGTTTCGCAGGAAATAAGGCGGTTTTTGCGCCAAGTTTGGATTGCGTGGTATCCGGAAAGGCCGTGATGGAGCTTGAGAGCGAGGAAGGCTGTGGAGACTAAGTGTTGAAGTGAAATTCGCAAGGAATGTCATTGTAATCTTCGTGAGCGCTACAGAACAAGGAGTATAGCGCTCAGAAGTGGCATAGCAAGGCCCTCTAAGTGATCAGAGAGTTGGCGAGCGCTACACCACTTTGGGTGTAGCGCTACCCAGAGGCTAAAGGGAATTGGCCAAGCATCGGTCAACGAGGTCAACACGTCATTAAGCATTCGCTAGCGCTACACCTAATCCACTATAGCGCTACCGAGGGTTTTAAATTGGTCTTGGATTTGTTCTATTACATGGTGGGCCCAATGGTTAAATGGTGGGCCAAGGCTTAATAGGTAGGAGTCGGCTGGAAGTAAAGAAGAAAAGAAAAGAAAATAGGGCTGTGAGGGGATCACGGCTACAGCACTTATAAAAGGGAGGATTCCCACAGAAAAAGTGAGAGGACTGGACGGGGGCTGCCGCTGCCGAGATTTTTGTTCTGTTTAGGTTTCTTCCGAGTTTTTCTTTCCTTCTAGTTTTTAGAAAGCTTTGTTCAATTACTCGCACTCCGGTAATGCGTTATTAATTTTTGTTCTTTAATAAAGTTATTCTTTGATACTTGTTTAATTCGTATCTTTTGTTTATTTCGTTTCAGAAGCATGTTTCAATCTAGGGTTTTCTTCGTTTATTACTTAAGCATGAGTGAGTAATTTCGTAGAGTGCGGCCACGGGGCAAGGGCGTCTCGTGGCTAGTTTAATTAATGTTTTTACCTCGGATTCGAATTAATTTAATCTTTAAGCAGTTTTAGAAGACGAAAACTCTTCTAACAAACAAAACCCAGGCATCGCCGGAATTCGAATGCGCACGGATACTGGTGACAGGTGGTGCGCATTTGTTAGGGATCCTTTTTCCTATTCTAAAATCAACAAAGTGAATAATTGTGGCCCGAGTAAACATTGGTTAGTCTAGTTGCGGACGCTGAGTTCCCACGGCTGTACTCTCCCTTTTTAAATCTTTATTTAATTAATTCAATTTCGTAATCTAGTTAGTAAATCAATCTCATTGAACAAGGGGTGGCTACCTAAGAGCCAAGATAAACTGTGAACCCATCATCTTTGAGTCCTGCACACGTTCGTCCGTCTCTGTGGTTCGACTCCGGTACTTCTGGATATTATGCTACATCGGTCGAGAGTCCTACGCTTGGGATGCGTCTTTATTTTAAGTCACCCGGTCGGTCAAGCAAAAAGCGGTATAGAGTTGGCATTAAACAAGAAGAAAAGAAAGTGTAACTTGTGCAAAGGGATCGGACATGATAAGAGAACTTGTCCTGAGAATCCGATGAGTAAAGCTAACAAAGGTAAGTGAATTACAAATTTTCTTGTGTAAAATGTTCTTATTTACTTATCATAAATATCCTTACTTATTCCTTATTCGCAATTTGCTTCCATAGCCTTAGAAGCGGAAGCACAATCGTCTGATAGTGACCAAGAGATGACATAATGAGAATATGGTAATCGAAAACTTGCTTAACCTTCTTGATGTTTTCACTAATTATGTTCCATGCACAATCTTTACTTAATTAAAGTAACTTTGTGTTTTGTACAGGGCAAAATATCTTGATGCCAAAGGATTGCTTTGAATGATCGCGGAGTCTTTTTGGATGTTTGCAAATGCAGTATATGAACCTTATTTTTAATATAATGATGGAAAACTCGACTTTTAGGAACTTTTGGACGTTATTTTTGTGTAGTAAGGGTTCACCAATGCCCTTGCCAGAGCTCCATGGAGAAAACGGATGCATGTAGACGCTCCAATTGATTGGGGATTAAGGCTTGGTTTCTTTGGTTTGGTTTGTTAGGAGGGGCATTTACTGTAGTTGTACACATGGAGAAAGAGTACTTTAGTGGTATTATGTGTCATGGTTTCGAGGAATTTGAAATCCAGAAAACTCTCTTTGTATAGCTTATGAACTTTCCCCAAGTGGTACTAAATCTCTACTATACCTATTGCTTTTTGTTTCAAGGATACAGCTGTGTTTTTGTCTTAGTTTATATCTTCCACTTCAATATTCTACCTTGTAAATTTTTTTTTTTTTGGGATTCTTTGATAGATTCTATGCAACGGCCCTGGAACTTGTTTACCTCTATGTGTGATTGCATTCTTTTTCAAGGTTAAGACACTTCGATTTCTGCTAGCTTTATACATCAACTTGATTTTTGATTTCTGTAAATTGGCGATTAAGTTTATTGATCGAGAAAGTTTTGAATGTTGTTGACAGGTTGTGGGTATTAGATGGTCATCTACCTAATTATTGAGAAATTATTTTCTTGCTTAACCAGCATTCTTTGAAGTATAGTCTTCTTGGTTTTTACGTTCTTTCTTTTCTCAGCATGTCCAAGTGCAACATTCTGACTAATTCTTTAGTGAACCCAGTCCGTCATGTTTGTGTGGTTGACACAATTGTTGTATTCCGTCTCAAACTGAGGTCTTTAGCATGTTTTGCTCTCCTGCCTTGTGCACAATGTCTATGGCTGTTAAGTGGATTTAGTCTTCATTTTATTTGGACAACCCAAACAAGGATAGACCATCAGCAAATATTAAGTTGAAAAAGAAGCAGCAGCTACAAAGGTCAAAACACCACAAAGAAGCAACAGCTAAAAAGGTCAAAATACCACAAAAATAGGTCTGTTAAATGAACATTCATTGAACTCATCTTGGACAACTCTCACTTGTCCCATACAAGAAATAATAGTCTTCGATCAACAGATCCGTAGAAAGCAAAAAAATTCACTAAGTTCATATCGGCAGCAAAGAACTTGCATTAATCCCAAAAGCATCAAAAGAGGCTTTACATCAGGAAAAAAAAACAAGAAAAGAGGCTCCTGTTTGAAACTCGTTACAGTTTCAAACCAAGCCCACTCCTCAGTCCTCAGCCAACTGACCAACAACCTCCACCGCCACAAACACCGCCGCTGCCACCGCCATGACTATCCTAACACTGTTTCTGTTGCCAATTTATCCAATCCACAAAGACCCTAACAGCAGAAACAACTTTGGGGAATTATATCAAACACTTGGTGTCCATATGCATCCATCTTATGAATCCAAAAACTAGCTGAAACAAATTCACCGAAAACACCCTAAATAAATTCACTATGCGTCAATATCAACTAAATACTAACACAAATGATTAAACATTTCTAATTCAGGAAAAAAAAACTGGAGTAATTCTTTTTCTTTCAAGAAATTGCTACCCAAATCCGAGACTGGTTCTCTAAGATTTCGTGACCATCGAAAGGGCTCATCGGAACCCATTTTTTTCCGGAGAAGAAGGTCCCTAACTCCGGCGGACGAAGGCAAGACCGACAAGTTGTTCGGCGGGGCAGCGATGTGCGCGAGGCATGGGAGGGCGAGTACGGAGAAGGAAGCCCTCGTCGGAGAAGCAAATACCTCGTCGGAGGCGGCGGCGGAGGGCGACGGTCAGGCTCGACGGCGTGAGGGAACAGGCGACGGTACGTGACAAGCGTGAGGGAGGGAGAGAACAGAGGTGAGGGTTGAGACTGAAGAGAACAATGACACGTTGCTTTTGGGTCGAGATTAGGTGCGGGAGTTGTTGGACGGCGATGGCTGTGTGGCTTGATGAAGATGAACAGGCAAGAGAGAGAGAGAAGGTGTCTAGAAGCAGAACGAATGAGAACAGAAGTCTGGAATGGCGTTATTTTCTTTAACCAGGAGAAGGAACCACGTTAGTGGGAGGAGAGAGAGGGGGTGTTTAAGTTTTAATCTCAGCCCTTGGTTTTAATGGCTGAGATGGAGTGTCAAGTTTTGTGTTAAGTTTTGTGTGGGAGGATCCGGCCCCATATTGAAAAGGTTAAACCTTGTAAGTGGTTAACATTTCAATTGTATATTAAGGTTCAATTTTTTTTCTGCTATTAGATGTGGGACTCAATCTTCACATATGTTTCTAGCAGGAGTAAGACATTACAGAATAACGTACGGGATGGGATGAATAAGAAAGATGGATGTAATGCAGAAAAGAAGGGGAAGAAGAAGATGAATAGTACTTATCCCAAAAAGAAGAAGATGAATAGCACTGGATATGAGAATATATGATGATGGTGGTAGGGAATTTTTGTCTAAAAATTGGGAGAGAATTTTGAACGTCATATCGAGAGTGTATGACATTTGCTGAATGCAGCCCATTAATTGTTTCATACTTGTAGCCCAATTTTGTCATCTACCCCTTTGAGAGCCCGTTCCAGAACACCTTCTTAAAAAATACTAAGTACTTATTTCACATTTTCAAACTCAAAAATAATGTAAATGAAAAATAACTTTTCAATTTTTTTTGTAGCGTATTAAAGATCTCAATGAGATATTTCGAACCAGATCCATATTATATATTTTTAGATTTCAATAAACCCATCATTTTTGAGCTTGAAATTGCCTTCTTAAAAAATAATACTTATTTCGCGTTCCGGAACGGGGCCTGAGTGAATGACTTCTAATGTCGGTCCTATTTACGAGGAAAGATTTCTTACATACAACCCGTTTTTTTATTCAATGCAATCCGGTATTTTGTATTGGAGGTACCCCGACCATGTAATTGCGTCATTAGCTTGTCAAGTCGGCCCTATTGTTAAATCAGAAATGCTAACCACACAGAGAGTATGTGCACAGATCGTGCACATACGGCTCGGTGGGGCCTACTACGGGGTTTCCACAAATTATTCAAGCCGTCTATTATCTTTAAAATAATTTTCTAAGTCATCACATGAAAAATCAGCACAATCGAATATCTCTAAATACTTAATCTAATCTTTCAAATTTTCGCTTAGACTTTAGGATTTTGAAATCTGAAGAAACATTTAGGCAATTGGATCAAATACTTGTAGGTATCCGATTGAGTTGATTTTTAGCGTTATGTCTTATAAAATCATTTTAAAGCTAATGGATGGCTTGGATTGTTTGTGTGGACCCTATCGTGGGCCCCACAGAGCCGTATATGCACGATCTGTGCACATACAATATGTGTGGTTAGCATTTCTATTGTTAAATAAAGTAAGTACTAGTCAGCACACTAAAAAATCTGAATTCACCAACTTGATTAAGGCTCCATTCCGGAACTCATTTTAAATACTTATTTTTTAAAAAGGCAATTTCAAGCTAAAAAATAATGTGTCTATGCAAATAATTTTTCTAGTAATATGGATCTTATTTGATAGATCTTATCGAGATCTTTTATACGGTGCAAAAAAAAAAATAAAATATTTTTTATTTACATTATTTTTGAGTTTAAAAATGTGAAATAAGTACTTATTTTTTAAGAAGGTGTTCTGGAACGGAGCCTTAATCGCTTTTTGTGGAAAGTGGTAATATAAGGGTGGTTGTGTTTGAGTGGTAATTATTTCTTTGCAATGAGTGATTTTAGGTTTGAATTGATGAAGCAGCATGTATACTGCTTCTACAGGATCGGTTGAGTAGGAACACGACAATAAGAACGAATTATCTCTAAGTCTAGGAGTGGCCGCCCATGCACTAGGCTATTAAGACCCATGTGTATCCACTTTTGAGAGGCCTTGTTTTTCACAAGGTATAAGGCATGTTGATGGACCGGATCCAATTTGAATCCCAAGCTCTAGGCTATTAAGACCCATGTGTATCCACTTTTGAGAGGCCTTGTTTTTCACAAGGTATAGGCCTGTTAATGAATTGGATCCAATAATCCGAATCCGGTAATCCAAATACGGATCGGATTGAATTCGGATTGGATCGGATTAAATCAGTTATCAATCTGATCCGAACTTTATTTTTTTAATTTTTTTTTAAACTATAAATTTTTTTATTTTGAAAAAAAATGTTTAAGAAGTTGTATTTTTATTTTAAACTTGTATTTTTATTTTAAATTTTTTTTGCTAAATTTTTTGAAGTAAATTTTTTTTCGGATTTTCGGATCGGATCCGATTTTTCGGATTTTCGGATCGAATCCGGTCCATTGACAGGCCTAACAAGGTATATCACGCATGTATACAAGAAGTTTTGACTTTCCAAAACTACTTCAATTTTTTTTCTTTTTTCATCAACCGTTGGTTGGATTCCCCTCCCCCCATCTTGATGTACCTTTTGTCAAGATTTTTGAATATAACTTTTTTGGCCGATAAAAAAAAAAAATAGCCTCTCAAATTAAAAAGGGAGTTTTTTTTGGCACTCCCTAAATTGATAACCACACTTCCTAAATTGATTTTGGCACTCCCCTATGGCAGTGTTATCAATTTCGGGTATGCAAAAATCACTCTCCATTAAAAAAGGTCATCCATGTTTACGTACTATTTTTGTCATGATTAATCCTTCGATATAATTTTTTTTTAGCTGAATCCTTCCATATAATTGATTACTCTTCCTATTTCTCAATTTAATGTAAAATACTAAAACGGTAAGCATTGGAAACTTGGTGTTCCATACCAATATGTGATGGAAAATGCCCTTTAGTACTGGAGCACCACGCGGTTGTACACCATACATTCTACCATAGAGAGCAAATTGAACCGAGCTGCACGAGACTCGGCTTGTTAAGACTCGACTCGGCTTAGCTCGTTTAGTAATCAAGTCAAGTTCGAATTTTGAGCACGGCTAATAAACGAGCGGAGCTTAACACCCTAAAGCTCAGCTCTGCTCGAAAAAGTAGACTCAACTCGTTTATAGAACCTCGTTTAGTAAATGAATAGAACTCCGTTTGTTAAGGGTTAGGCTCATTTAAAGCTGAGCCATGCTAGAGCTCGAGTTTTTAGCTCGTCTAATTGACGAGCCAATCGAGATTCAGAACACACCAAATCTCGGCTCAGCTTGTTTTTTTTTTTTTTTTTGATCTGCAAAAAGGATGAGAGGGAGCGACCAGCGTAGCAACTCCCTTTGGGCGTGACCATAGAGCCAATGGAATGTCCGATTTGAGCCATAGCTACCGTCCGGGAGGACGGACCGTCATCACGACACCACTTTAGTGCACAACTGGTGAAAACTCTCCCTTTTGATCGGCAGACAAGGTTCGAGTACCTGTAAGGACTCAAACTCCCGCCTGCGTTAAGGGAGGTAAGCCTCACCAATTGAGCTACCACCTCGGTGGTTGCTCAGCTTGTTTGCCACTCTATTTTTACCCTACCAAATTAATCCCGGCTCGGCTTGTTATGTGGTTCTATTTTTTGGACAATGCTACTTACACAATAATTCAAACACAACAATTCAAACACAATCTCTCACATACATGTGGAGCCCACACATAGTAGTGTGTGTGGAGCCCACATGTATGTAAGAGGTTGTGTAAATTATTGTGTTTGAATTGTTGTATAAGTAACATTTTTGCTATTTTTTTTACCTTAAACGAAAAGGAGAAAAGGAAAGAAGAGTAAAAAGCGTCGCTCTCATGTATTAGGTCAGCCCTCCGTTTTGAAATTGTCGGAAGGAGACAGCGACATGCTCCCCTCCCACCTTCCCACCTATCCACGCGCACAGAGACCCCACCAAACACATTTTACTAAAGAAAAACCCTAATGCCCCCTCGACCAAACAACCCCCTCCACCAAATGTTGAGACTTTTGAGAGAGAGAAAGTAGAATGGACCTGAAAAATGGATATATATATATATATATAGAGAGAGAGGAAAAACCTAGCCCAGCTCCTCATTTCACAGAACGGACCTCATCCATCCAAGAAATATATTATTAATAAATTCAACCCGGTTGTGGTCATCATATTTTTTTTCCCTTCCAACTCATGTGTCCGGACTAATTTTCAGCTTGCACACATTTCAACTAATTACAGGGTGTCTAAGTTAACGGCCCGACAAATATTCTACGTGTTGGGACCAACTTACACAGACATTCATTTATTTCGGGAACTAAATGATCAATTACTTGGCATAAATACAGAAAATAATAGATACTTAAAAATCGACAGAAAGTCAGGTATAAATTGTCACTACAAGAATTAATGATACTCAAACAATGGAGTTTGAAATTTAGAAGAGAACAAACTAGCTAGCTCATTCGTCAGGCATTGACCCACTTAACTCCACGGAGTTGTGGATGTCATACTATTGGTATACTGTCTTTTCCTAAATAGGCTTAAACTTTTAGTACAATACTCCCTCCGTCCCGATTTGTTTGTCTATTTTTTGACTTTTAAGTGTTTCAAAATGTTTATCCATTTGACTTCAATTTTTCCTTTTTGCCCTTTCTTTAGTAGAATAAAGTAACTTTTGTAAAAAAATTGAGGGTAAATGTGAAAAGTTGTATCTTTTTAGGTGTAATAATTGTGTTCCCTAAAAAATTTGGATTTTTGAGATTGGACAAACAAATTGAAACGGAGGGAGTGTGTAAAAACAAATATTTCTAATCTTTGAGTGCGTTTTTCTTGTTTTTTCCTCCTCTTTTGTTGTTTGCGTCTGTTCTTTTGTTCTGTCCACTTGGAGCAATTATATGTGTTGTTTTTAATTCACAGTATCATCTACTCTCTCTCTCTCTCTCTCTCTCTCTCCTTTACTTGATTCCATAAGCTACCAGTGCTGCATCTAATTCTCCTATTCTAGTTCCACACTCCATCCCTCTTTCTCAATGAAACTGTTTTGGCCCTTGTTCCAGAGTTAATATTTGGGTTCTCACTTCTCTCTTTTTTCATAGTTTTGTTCATCGAATTCGCAACAATGGCTAACCGGTGGTGGACCGGCGTCCAGGTGGGCTTGCCGGGAATTGATCCGGCAACCAGCTCACCTATGTTGAGTAACCAAGATCTTGAAATCTCCATGAACCAAAAAGTTTCCAATAATTCTACAAAAGATGACGACGAAGAAGAAGACGAGGACAGAGATAATAGGGATGAGCTGAACGAGGGCGCGGTGGTGGAGCCTGGGTCACGTAGACCAAGGGGCCGCCCTCCAGGATCTAAAAACAAGCCCAAACCCCCAATCTTTGTCACTAGAGACAGCCCTAACGCGCTTCGTAGCCACGTCATGGAGATAGCTGGAGGGACCGATGTCGCAGAGAGCATCGCCCAATATGCCAGGAGGCGTCAACGAGGGGTTTGCGTTCTGAGCGGAAGCGGTTCAGTCGCCAACGTGACACTGAGGCAGCCGGCTGCGCCAGGCGCTGTGGTGGCACTTCACGGAAGGTTTGAGATTCTTTCATTGACAGGGACATTTCTGCCTGGACCATCCCCACCTGGTTCCACTGGCCTAACAGTTTACCTGGCAGGCGGGCAGGGGCAAGTGGTGGGGGGAAGTGTGGTCGGTTCACTGGTGGCGGCAGGACCAGTCATGGTCATTGCCGCCACGTTTTCTAATGCGACCTATGAGAGGCTACCTCTAGAGGATGACGATGATGTTGGTAGCGCTGGGCAGGGTGAGCTGCCCAACGCCACGGGAAGTGGCGGGGGACCACAACAACACGGTCTCCCTGAGCCCTCTTCTCTTCCAACTTACAATTTGACACCAAATCTTTTGCCTAATGGGGGGCAACTTAATCATGATCCATACAATTGGAATCATGCCAGGCCTCCTTATTGAAGGGGGCAAGACCTAGAGATCAGACAGTACTGTAACCTTAACAATGTTCAATAAGCAAAAGGGATGAGAGGGTTTAGCCTCATGAATCCTTAATGGTGTTGTATTGATAGGTACTTAGGAACCTCATGAATCCTTAATGGTGTTGTATTGATAGGTACTTAGGAATAGCAAATTCTAAGAGGACAAAGCTTATTTCTATGTAAATTAGGCTTCTTTTGTGTTGTTTCCTTTAAGTTTGCAATAAGAAAAAACCCCAGGTTTGCTTACTTTGATTGCTTCTTAATTTGTGTAAACTTTTTATATGCAATTAGCTAGTAACAATTTAGTATTTGCACTAAGCTTCGTCTGCGGTTTGCCATGAGAAAATGGTGAGCTTTGTTTTTAATGGTTGTTTTGGAACATATATGCAATTCCCTACAATTAGGTCTTTCGCATTTCTGGGTGTTAGTAGTATATGATTGCCGGTTAATCAGCGCACCTGACCCAACGATTGTGTAGCTGCACTTTTATAATGCAGTAGAGTTAAAGGTTCCATTCCTATGGATTGACAAGAATTTCTACGTGGGGAGGTAGAGAGCTCTAATGTCCTTGGACAAGATTTAAGTTTGTTATCTTCCAGTGAGAAGCAAATGGTTTTGGGTAGGGGTGGGAATTTCCGACACGACATGTGAACACGACACGAAGTTATAGTGGGTTAGGATTAGCTATTTCAGACACAGAACATGAATATGGCACGATAGGATAACACGAGAAACTAAACAGGCCGGATTAGGATTGAGAGAATATATACACGAACATGAGAAGACACGATACGAACATGAGATGACACGACGCGGGCTGGGAATTTATGAAAGGACAGGATAACACGACACAAATCGGACACGAAGTTAGCGGGTTAGGATCGGCTATTTTTGACACGGAACACGAACACGACACGACACGATGACACAAAAAGCTAAACAGGTCGGGTTATGGTTGAAAGAATTCTGACACGAACACGATGCGCACCCCTAGTTCTGGGCAAGTTGTAGTGAGGGTATATGTTTTTTGTCTGTTTCATGTATAGTCTTCACTCTTAAGAATCAAATTTGTTGACCTTGTTTCAGTTTTGTAATATGTTAGTATTATATGATATGAAACTGGTCGAAAACTAGGGTTTGCTTTCATAAGATTGCAGAGGGAAAATGGTTTCTTCCTTCTTTTTCTTTTCTTTTCTTTTTTATTGGCTTTTCTATGGCTTTCTTGATTTCACCGTCCAAGTCTTCGTAATGGTTTCAACTATGGGAAGCATCTTTCAAGGTTCATAGTTTCAACTATATATAGTCGTAGCGGTCACATAGTGGCAGTAGCTGCCATAAAGCGGGCAAGAAAATCAAATACACAGCGATACATATCGAACAATCGGTGTGTGGTGTGATAGCGTCTACTCTGTCTTTGTGGCAATGGTGTTTAGGGTTGCTTGGTTTTGGTTTTGGTTTTCATTATTTCAGGTGTGGGCGTTTTGAAGCTTTTAGGTTTTCGGGCTTTTGCCCCTAAGGTATTTGGACCTCGGTCCATTGTTTTCCAACCTTGGTTGAATTCTCCCCCCTTCCCCAACTTGATGTACCTTTTGTCAAGTTTTCTTAATAAATCTTTTTGCTTATAAAAAAAAAAAAAGCAATCGGTTGATATAGCTGTAGGTACATGTGAGTTTTTCAGAAGGAAATGCTAATGACAGTTGTGGCAGCAATGACTTAATTGGGCATCTAGAAGAGTTTAATTACTACAGAAATCTTGATGAATGTAAACCTTCCCTATCTCTTTTTTTCACTTTCTATTTTTTTTTATTTTATAGATAAGCTAAATACGACCAGTCTTCTCTGTCTCCGTTCCGTTAGGTTTTTAATTTTTAAGTACTTATTTTCTGCTTTACGAGACCAGTTATTCTCTCATAATACATCATTTTTAATTCAAAAAATAAGTATTTATTTCTCTTAGCGAAACGGGGCTGCATTGGCACAAGTCCCGGTACCTAATTGAAGAAAAATGAGTATGTAGGAATTTTTCATGGTCTTCATTTTCGTCTCGTAATCGCAAATGTTTTCTTGGGGAGGGCTGCTGACTGTCTGAGGTTTTCCCAGGGAAGGGTGTTGACTCTTGCAGTCTTGCCCTTTGTTTTTTTTTTTAATTGATGGGCAAAAATATTATTGATAACTCGATAAGCGTATATCGAGAAAAAGCAAAGAGGAAAAAACACCTAGCTACAACATGATGTTGATGCATGATGCAGGGGTTTTCCAAGGGAGATCTCTTTAACGCTCTCGTTAGCCAAAAATGCCAAAATGAGGAACGGTAAGGTATTTGAACGATTTGTGAAAGCTAGTTAGATCTATTACTATCATCATTTTCACAATCTCCAAAGGAAAAGAAAATCTACTCGTACTTATTGATGCAAAGTTGGAATTATCGATCCAATGGTTATTTGTAACGCCGCCGGTTGAGTACGTAGTACTACGGTTATTTGCAACGCCCTCTTAAATGAGTGTGTTTTCATGTATGTGTAAACCCTACCCTATGTGAAATAAGTGTTACAAATAACTTTTGCATCTAATTTTTCCGAAATAAATCGATTAAAGCGCCCGTCAATCTTGCAAAGAGTTTTCTGCCCACCGTAGAAACGAGTTTTTCTATCCAACTTTGGTGGTAGGGGAGAATTCGACAATAAACATCCCTGTTTTTTTTGCTAAGCAAAGAGGATTTATTAATCTTTATAAACATCCCTGTTAAGATGTGCTCGGTGTACATTCCTTTGAATCGCTTTGGATTCGTAACATTTTCTATAGATATTCATAATATTTTGAATATAAAATTCATTACATTCGCATAAAACTTTATAATATTTGTGTCAAAACCCCTAAATATATTAAAAATCTCATAAAACACGAAATTCTGTATGTTTCAAACAAATAATGTGGACCAAAATATTAGCTAATTAAGTTAATATATACGTGTTCTTTCCAAAAAGATAAGCAAATAAATTCCGTAAAGAGAAAGATGTTTTATATTCTTGTAGATTTCCATGGGTAAGTCATATATATAACACAACTTGAGTTTAACTACGTTTTGTCAGAGGGAATTGGTAGGTTAAGAATATTTTTAAATTAATTTTCTGAATTAAGAATACATCTTTACTTGATTTTTAAAATAAGAATACTTTTAAAAAGATAAAAGGTTAATAGTGAACACATGTTATAAACTACAACGACCCTAGGCTGCCTTTAATGTTTAATAAAGCAACATGAAGGATGAGTTCTTGTAAACTTTCTTCATTTTATGTGTATTGTTCGTTTTTTTGAATTTCTTTTTTTAGATTTGCGTTATAGTTTTTGGGTTGATCATATGTCTCGACATAGGCGTCTGAAAAGTAGTAAAAAATTAAATTATGACCAAAAGTAAAAAAAAAAAATACTAAGGCGAAAAAGTATCAAATTGCTTCTTTTTTTTTCTTTCTAAAATGTCGTTGAGATGAATAAATGCCATATATTCATACTTGATTTAATTTATACTCAATACATTGCATTAGTTACATAGAAAATGTTAACTTCCGCCCAATAAGCAGAAGATAATGTGTAGAAAATGTATCAATACCTGGAAAAAAAAACGTATCGATATTCAAAAAAAGTGTATTGATATCCGTAAAATGTAGTGTATCGATATCCAAATTTGTTTGTTATTATATGCATATTATCCTCTGCCGAATAGGCGAAGATTAGCAAGACCGTAATTACATTGCCATCAACAACTATCGTTAGTTTAGGATAAATAAAAAACATTAAAAGATCATTGATTGGGGTTCTGATTGTTTCCGGTAGTACCCCTATACCGAAATCGGACTTTTTATATATGCTATGTTTTAGACAACTTTAAAGTAATAAAAAAAATGGGAAAATTACAAAAAACTATAATCGAAGAATGTGATGAGCACTGCCCACTATTATTATCCTCAACCTTGAGGTCAATAAACAATCCTCATTACAGAAAAATTCCTTATAATTGTAAATTTATCCCACAGAATATTAGTCATAAATTATTTTTTATATATCCTGTAGTTCGAACATAAACCTTGAGATTAAATCTAAAAAACCAGACTCCATAACCAATAAACGATAAGAAAAAAAAAGAGGGGAAAAAAAAGACTTGAAACAAGGGTAGTTTCGTCAATATAAATATCTGATTTTATCTACTAATGAAAGTAGTTGGAGAACCTCATCACTTACCAATGAATTTAATTTTCCTTACTAGCTAGCCAAAACGATGTTTACCAGCTTCGATCTTAAGTTATTTAATTAATATGCTTGACCTTGTACCCCAGGGATTATTGCGTTGTGCCTCTCTAGATATATCTATATGTATCTATATAATCTACATCGATCCATATCAACGGTTAACTTTTTCTATCCCTGTTATATATCAGTTCTTTTTTTCTATCCCGGTGTTCCAGTGTAATTTAGCCATTGGCATGGGTCGCGTGAAAATCTTGAAATATGACAAGATTTTCACGCGATCAAGATTTTTCACCGATATGGGCAAAAATTTGGTACATATATAGGCTTAATTTGAGAGGGTAGCATTTTGAGGGTTAAAGTTATGGAAACAACAACTCTAAAAAAGAAAGAAGTAGGATTGCATACATGGGAGCAAGTTTATTGTATGATGATGACAACAGAAATTCTTGGAAAAAACATAGTCTAATTAATTCAAAATATTAATAAGGAATTAATTAATTAAGTGATTCTCAATAACTAGATGAATCTGTATGGTTAACAACAGAGAAGGGTACAAGTACTGGTAGGGCTGTTAGCCGAAACCGGTAAATCTATCGGAATCGGAAAAATTGGACTGGACCGAATTTTTTAAACCGGTTGAATAATTTCAATCCGGTTTATGTGTTTTAAAAACCGGTCAAAACCGGACCGGTTATATATATGTATATTGGTCGAATAAATATATTTATTATATAAAATCAACCATATATATACATATATAAACTGTTTTTATGGGCTTAATTATATTTTTATGGGTTTTTTTTAATGTATTGGGTTCAAAATTGATCCTTTTTTGTTGGGCCCAAAAAAGGGGTTGAATTATAGGTTTTTGGTTGATATTTTGTGGGTTAAATTATGAATTTTTTGATGTGTTGGGCCCAAAATATGTCCCGTGAATGAAAACCGGATAAACTGGCCAGAAACCGGTTGAGCCAATCGAAACCGGACCGAATTATCTCAACCGGTTCCGGTTTCTAAAAATCTCAAACCGGATAACCGGTTTCGACCGAAAAATATGCCGAAACCGGTTGAAACCGGACCGGTATCACCCTAATTAAGCACTGGTCTACAATACATCATTAAACATAGAATTATTGAACAAGTTTTTTAATTGGGAAAGAGGAAAAAATATAACATATGAAAAATTTAGGCCCAACCTAGCCTAATTAGTTAGGTCAATTTACTTCGCTGAAAGGTAGCAAAATTGTCGGACCCTTTAGTTAGGTTTAAGTCTGACGAGAGAGTACTATTCTACGACTCGCAATTCGTTTATTTTCAAACCGACGCATTTACTATCTATTATTTAATTAACTAATCCTTTATATTTGATTCGGTAAAGAGTTAAATGGTTTGGCAGTGGTATTGCTATTAGATAAAAGTCCACATATAAAGAAATAGTGATAACTTATCAGGAAATAATATTTAAAAAGTGAAGAAATTAAAGAAAACTAAAGCAATTGATGATCCTTTGCTTACTTTGCTTTACTCTTTACCAGATGGTTCTAATTAATTATTAATTGGATTACAATGATGATCATCCCCTTTAACTAATGTATTTAATCTACTAGGTTCCTTCTTCGTGCATAGCACGAATGTTTTGCCCGTTGAAAAGAGCGTGTTGGGAAACGGTAGATTCACCTTCGTGCATAGCACGAATGCATGTCCGTCGAAGGGAACAAGTTTTGATATAGGCTAGATATGTCTTGTTTATAATTTTAGAGCTGGAAGCAATAGAAGAGTATGAAAATAACTAGGAATATATATTACATAGTTTGATCAAAGTAGCAAAAGCATTAGATGATTTACACATGTACCACATAGAGCGTAAGTCTTTGAACTTATTTCACAAATTCCAACAGTTGTATGGTGAAATCCACTGTTGGTGGCGGCGTGGGCATGAAACCCGCTGTTGGTGGCGGTTTGGCGGAGAGTCGAAGGACGGAGGAGATGGTGGTGAGGCCGATCGAGAGGGGGAGGTGACGGGTGGTGGAGCTCGATGGTGTGGGGAGAGGAAGGTGGTGGTGCCGTGGAGGAGAGGAGAGGTGGGTGTTTTGGGTGGTCTTGGGCCGGAGGTGACGGTGGAGGCGGGGAGGGGCATTATTGGAAATGGCATCTGTAACACCCCGTCCCAAATCGGAAGTCTACATGGATGATCTTGGGCATATAACAAACCTTGAGGGCTACTACTAGTACCTTGGGCTTAAGCTTTTGGGCCATGTGGTGTGGCTGGTGGATCAAAATCAAGGTATTGGGCCAGTAGTCTACTTGGGGCGTTACATCATCTCTGGGCAATTGGTAAAATTAACGAACTTAAAGGGCAAAATTGTCCCAAATTTAAAAATCTAGGCAAACTGTAAATTGTCTGAAATTGAGGGGCAAAATTGCAATTGACAATTTGGCATGGCTATGCAATTTGTAAAATGGGCCAAATCAAAGGGTAAATTGGTCCTAAATTGAAAAATGGTAGGCCAAAAACTCCTTTTTATTATATAAGGCTTGGATATAACAACAGTAAGTCTACTGGTACAGAAATTCTGTACAGATTTTGCGTACAGATTTTTTTGTGGGGCCCACTACGGATTCCACACAAATGATTCGAGCCGTTCATTAAATGTAAAACAGTTTTTCAAGGGCCCCCGCGAAAAATCAATTCGATCCGATACTTATAGATACTCGATCTAATCATCTAACTTTCGATTTAGATTCTCGGATAATAAAACATTATATGATTAGATTGAGCATCTATAAGTATTGGATTGAACTGATTTTTCGTGGAGACCCTTGAAAAACTGTTTTACATTTAATGAACGGCTCGGATCATTTGTGTGGAATCCGTAATGGGCCCCACAAAAAATCTGTACGCAAAATCTGTATAGAATTTATGTACCAATAGACTTACTGATATAATAACGTGCATGTGTGTAAATGGTGACTTAATTAGAAATAGGGGCATTATCAATCTTGAGAGTTAAGTAATTAATTAATCAAGCCTTGTTCTGCTAATGGAAATAAGTAAAAAAAAAAAAAAAGTAATTTTTTTTGAATTAAAAGTTATGTATTGTGAGAGAATAATCTGTCTCATAAAATGAAAAATAATTAATACTTAAAAAATAATAATCTTAACAGAACGGGGCCTCGTCAGGAGCTTCTAAATGAAAACATGATTCTTCAAAACACTAGATCACTTTTAAGAAACAAATTATAAATTCTCAGCGACGTAATTAAACTCTCGTGCGAGTTGGTTGAACCATATATACAATATAAAACCCCAAGAAAATACTACTTACTCTTCTGAAAAATATGGTTTTGCTTATGCTTCACGTGATAATTAGTCAAGATCATGAGGATTTGCTTTCACTTGATATTTTACGGTACAATTTTTTACCCGTGGACAATAGTCAATCAAAATCATTGTGGGCACATGCCCCGGAAATCGCATCGACAAGTAGGTGCGCCCCTTTTTAAAGCGCGATGAAATGTTCAATTCAGAATCGCCACTTGGGTTTGAAGGTCTGACACCCAAGGAACTGAACTTGAAACGCTTGCTACGTTGTTTTGATTTGAAAAGGCTTGTAGACTGGTCCGTTATCACCTTGATATCTGAGGTTCGAGAGCCAGGTTACGAGAAGGAAAGAGTTTTAAAGCACCCCTCTCGCTCAATCCGGAGATCGGTCTCTACTCGGACATTTGAAAAACGTTTGCGATTCCCTCTCATTAATCAATTTTTAGCCAGTTAAAGCGAGGGAATTGTTTAAGAGGATTAAAACTGTAATAGATTTGCAGGATATGATAGATGGCATGCTTGCTTATTGAAACAGTTAGAAAAATGATGAAAATAGACTCCTGTGGCGATCTTAAACAGACTGGAAAGTACTGTTTTGGAGTGTCGTGTGCAGGAAGAAATCAGCATGCACTGATCAAGTCACTACATACTGATCTAACCAGTGCACGCGAGTAAGCTTAAACCCACAGTTTTCCTTTTCAATCCTCTGGGCTCTGGAAATGACCAGTGCACACTTAGGACAAACGATGCAGTTCATATTGCAGTTAATATACAGTTACAGGCAGTTTGAATGGGTTACAAAGCCACAAAATGAATAAAACACTCTATAAACAGTGTGAGGATAAAAACAGAGGCTAAGGCCTAGTTACCCATCCAAAGGTCAGCCACTGGTCGAGACAAAACCAGCGCGCGGGTAGACCACTACTGCGCGCAGGTTTGAGTCAACAAACCAGTACTCGGTTCTACATGTTTCTGAGTTCTATAGAAAGAGTGATCTATATACAAAGGAGAAATACACATTGAAGTAAAACTAGCGATTCTAACAAAGGAAAGCAGTAAACTGGTTGTTAGCATGTTTATAGTGATCTATATACAAAGGAGAGCATAAAACAACAAGACCCCAGGCCCCACGCAAGGTCTGCGCGCGCAGCCACAAAGTGGTGGGCGCGTGCTATGGACCGGCGAGCGCTGGTCCTTGCCACTACGATTTTCGAAACATTGCTAGCATTAGGGTCAGGACTTGGTATTGATTACCAGTAATAACCCTGCTAGCCCCATCAGGGATCAAAACAGAATGCAGATCAAAGGTGTTATACCTTTGATTTTTGGGTTTGAAAAAGTGATTGAACTTGAGCTTGAAGATTGGGTTGGGTTTGAAATTAAGATGGTTGTGTGTTGGATGGGTGTATACTTGTAACCTTTTTTTTTCTAACCCCTTGGAAGAAATAGTGAGGAAGTTATTTATAAGGTAAACACCCTCCACTAATGGAAACCCTCCATTAATGGAAAGCATTCCATTAATGGAAATTGTTCTATTAATAGAAACTGTTCTATTAATAGAAACTGTTCCTTTAATAGAAATTGTTCCATTAATGGAAACCTTCTAGAAACCTTCCATTAATGAAAAGGAAATGAAAACCCTCTATAAATGAAAACCTTTCAGAAATGGAAAGTATTAGGTCGGCTGCAACTTTAACCAACGCACACAGAAAAGAAACATGCGCACGTCAGTAAGGTTCTGGTTAGGGTTAAAAAGGGGATCAAATACTCAAAACTCAACCACTCGACATTTCCAGGATGTTCTTGATTCGTTTCATCATTGGGGAATCAAAAACCGAAAGTAAACTAATCTGGAACCCAGATTGGAGTGTCTACAATCATGTTTTATTTCAAGCTGCCCCTTCATTCTCTTCTTTTCATTATTTTTGTAAACTCTATTTTGTGACCTCGGATTAACATCGATGATCTGAACCGTTCAGGTCGTAACACCCAGCCCCTGAAGACCAATATCTTGTTTTTTAATCTATAAAATGGAGTGTGGAGTGTGGATGGCCCGTAGCAGTAGCATAAAACAATTTCCCAAACGCCCGCACACATGTTTTACACATGCTTTGATTGGCTAGAATGTGACAAATACTACATTTGTTGTTGTTGTTGCTATTTGTTGTAGATTGGATTTGATTAGTACATTAGATAGAAAAATAGGTATATTATTTCTCATAGCTCTCGCATTGATATCTTAATTAATTTCATAAATATAAACACCATAATCCGTCTCTGTCCCAAAAAACTAAGACCGGTCCTGGTCAAAGCAAATATATTTTCTTTTGTTTTTTTTATTTTTATAATTAGGTGTCTGGATTAACTTGTATATGCACCTCTACTAATCATACGGTCTTGAAGTTAACGACCGGTCAAAATTCCAATAACCTCAATATTTAGAACGTTTGGCATTTGCAAGCCAATCGGCAGTGGCGGAGCCACATAGTGCCTAGTGGGGGCAAGCGTCCCCACTGCAATTTTCAATCATTTTACTTTTACCCCAAATTATAAATGTCATCCAGATCCCTTGGGGTTAATGCATATGAAGTTAAAGCAAATCAAAAGAGTGATGTATGGTTATTCGGCTAAATAAGCCACTTGGCTTATTTGTTTTGTCCTTATTCAAATTTTTTTCCGCATTTGTTAGTTTTTTATCAATTTTTTAGGGATTATTGCTTATTCATGACAAAAGGAATCTAAAAAGTAAAAAAATTACGATCGAAATCTAATTTTTTTAAATAAAGACGAAAAAATTGGCTTATTAGCTTATTTTTGTCTTTATTAAAAAAAAAGGTTTTGATCATAATTTTTTACTTTTTAGATTCCTCTCGTCATGATGAAGCAATAATCTCCAAAAAATTGACGAAAAACTAACAAATGCAAAAAAATTTGAATAAAGACAAAAAAATAAAACACTTGACTTATTTAGCCGAACAACCACACAATCAAGGTATCCTAGAGGAATAGGAACATGGAGGACCCTCTTCACATGGATTCACGTGCAAACGTTAACAAATCCTAATATGGAAACTATATTTAATTAGCAACTTGCTTAAAAGCATTCCAATGCTAAAGTCGAAATATGATGGGACCTCATTGCTTCAATAATTACGGCCTCTCTATTACTCCAATAACCTCCGTTTAAAGACCCATTAAACAAATGATTCTTGCTTTTTGTTCCACTAATTAAACCTTTCCAAGTACGGAGTACAGATGTACAATCGCACGCCACCACCCTAATGAGACAGGATTAGCATCGTTTGGACCTTTTCAGTTTTTTTTTTAAAAAAAAAAAACTAAAACTAGAAACAGATTTATGTTTTCATAAAAATAAAAACAAGAAACATGTTTTGATAATATTTGTGTTCCTCAAAAAAAAAAAACCGGGGAAAACATTTTTTTTAGTTTCTATAGTTTACAAAAACTTTTTAAAAAATTTATAAAAAACAAAAATCAAAAACTGTAAACAAATAGGTTACCAAATGCCCCCTTACCTTTGATGGTTTTTTTTTCTTCTTCTCAAGTTTATAACTTTCAATAACCCCTCATGTCTATTGAGGGTCTTCTCTCTCAATCTCAGATTTGAAAGTTTTTTTTTTTGTGTGTTTTTTTCTTTCTTTCTCATTTTCTCTCGGTTTCTCATTCATTATGAGGTGTCGTTTTGGGTTTCTGTAACGGTGGTAGTGATGGTTCTTTGGCGGCGATGGCAGTCCGATGACAAATCAGGCCAATTAGATCGACTTTCTAATCGATCCATTTGGGGAGGATGTAGTCGATTTAATGTGCTGAGGCCGGCCATGGCGCGCGTGCAGGAATGCCTTACAACTTACTAAGTTTTTGGGTTTGAATTCGCTTACAGTAGACCGGGACTCGCAGCATGCAGCTGATTCAGATCTTGGCCTGGTAGCCTATGGAAGTGGAAGGTCTCGTTGAAGATATTCGTCGAGAGCTTATCAATGGGTTTAGGTTTTGTGATTTTCTCTTTATTCCTTCGGAGCTAGTCCATGTAGAATTTTGTTTTTGACTTTAATTTGTTGCAAGTAGGTGTACGAAGTGATCCAGTTCTGCTCTTGGATCTCTGGTACGAACTGGATCTGGCCCATGGACTTGCCCCCGCCATGCCATAGCATTGCACTCAGGCCCATCCCAGGCCCATTCTGCCCACATGCTATGTAGGAACTGGACTGGCCCATGGACATGATTTTATTTTGATTGTAATTAATTACGATTTCATTATAATTTGGATGATTCTCTTCCATAATTAGGCTAAAAAATATTAGGTTTCGATCTTAATTTTTTACTTTTTAGATTCCTCTCGTCATGATGAAGCAATAATCTCCAAAAAAAATTGACGAAAAATAACAAATGCTAAAAAAATTTGAATAAGAACAAATGAATAAGTCACTTAACTTATTTAGCCGAATAACCACACGATCAAGGTATAATAGAGGAATAGGAACATGGAGGACCCACTTCACGTGGATTCACGTGTCAAAGTTAGCAAATCCTTATATGAGAGGACCCACTTCACATGGGTTCACGTGTCAATGTTAACAAATCCTAATATAGAAACTATATTTAATTAGCAACTTGGTTAAAAGCATTCCAATGCTAAAGACGAAATATGATGGGAGAAAATTCCGTTTGACCCAAAAAAAAAGAAAAGAAATATGATGGGAGCTCATTGCTTCAATAATTACGGCCTCTCTATTAGTACACTAATCTCCGTTTAAAGACCCATTAAACGTTTACCACAAAAAAAAAAAAAAGACCCATTAAACAAATGATTCTTGCTTTTGTTCCACTAATTTAACCTTTCCAAGTATAATCACACGCCACCACTGACCACCCTAATGAGACGGAGTTCGGATGCGTTTAGACCTTTTCAGTTTTTTTTTTTTAAAGAAACTAGAAGTAGAAACAGGTTTATGTTTTTATAAAAATAAGAAACATATTTGGTAATATTTGTGTTTCTAAAAAAAAAATGGGGAAAACACTTTTTTGTAGTTTCCATAGTTTCTAAAAACTTTTAAAAAGTTTATGAAAAACAAAAATGTAGAAAAAAATCAAAAATCAAAAATTGTAAGTAAAAAGGTTACCAAACACCCCCTTACCTTTAATGGTTTGTTTTTTTTGTTCTTCTTCTTCTCAGGTTTATAACTTTCAATAACCCCTCCTGTCTATAGACGGTCTTCTCTCTCGATCTCATATTTGAAAGTTTTTTGTGTGTGTTTTTCTTTCTCTCTCCTTTCTCTCGGCTTCTCCTTCATCATGAGGTGTTGTTTTGGGTTTCGGTAATGGTGGTAGTGATGGTTCATTTGGCGGCGATGGCAGTCCGATGACAAATTAGACCAATTAAATCGACTTTCTAATCGATCCATTTGGGGAGGATGTAGTCGATTTAATGTGCTGAGGCCGGCCATGGCGCGCGTGCAGGAATGCCTTACAACTTACGAAGTTTTTGGGTTTGAATTCGCTTACAGTAGATCGGAACTCGCAGCAATTGATTCAGATCTTGGCCTGGTAGCCTATGGAAGTGGAAGGTCTCGTTAAAGATATTCGTCGAGAGTTTATCAATGGGTTTTGGTTTTGTGATTTTCTCTTTATTCATAGATCGGCGAGTGTAGTTGCACACACTTCGACAACTTCGGATTTCGCAAGGTTTTGGTATTCTTACTTGAAAGTTAGACCTCCTGATTGATTATTGGATTTTCTATGAAACGATTAATCATCATCTTTGATGTACAGTTATACTCCTTTTTATCTGTTAGAATATAGTAATCATATAATATCATAATCATGTGCTGATATGATTACGATATTATATGATTGCTTTAATTTTATTTTGATTGTAATTGATTTACAATTGCATTGTAATTTGAATGATTCTCTTCCATAGTTAGGCTCATTCCTCTTTTATAAATAAAGGTCTCATTGTACAATTTCATTATCGAATTTAATAAAATATTTCTTCTCTAATATTTAACATTATCAATGAAAGTTTCTACCCCAAAAAAAAAGTATAATCAAACGAACACTTTTATATAGGGTTGTGCAAAAAAATTCGTCAACCGGCAAACCAAACCGATCGACACTCGTGGAGGGAGAGGATGAGCGGGTTACTTCAGGTGAGTGATAAGCTATTTGTTGTTGGTTTGAATTAAGGGAAATTAACGGCCACGGATGTGTTTTGATAATTAATATTCGTCAAGAATATTTTCAGCATTAACAAATGTTCTCAACATGTTCTTGGTGGGTATTAATTATCAAAATACATCCTGAACCGTCATTTTCCCTTGAATTAACTGGGAGTTATATCTTCTAACCTATCATGATAAATTCGACCCAACAAGCTCGATATGTAGCTATTTACAGAGACTCGTTTAAAACACGGATTAACTGCAGACTTTGAAAAACTCAAAGAAGTTGGCCTAGCGGTCAAAACCTAGAATTTAGGAGCGAGCAACTTCTTCAGAGCTAGTCCATGTAGAATTTTGTTTTTGACTTTAATTTGTTGCAAGGTACGAACTGGATCTGGCCCATGGACTTGCCCCCGCCATGCCATAGCATTGCGCTCAGGCCCATCCCAGGTCGGCCACGTGCTGCGTGCCCTATTCAGCCCACATGCTATGTACGAACTGGATCAGGCCCATGGACTTGATTTTATTTTGATTGTAATTGATTATGATTTTATTATAATTTGGATGATTCTCTTCATTAGTTAGGCTTAAAAATATTAGGTTTCGATCATAATTTTTTACATTTTAGATTCCTCTCGTCATGATAAAGCAATAATCCCCAAAAAATTAACGAAAAATTAACAAATGCGAAAAAAAATTAAATAAGAATAAATAAATAAATCACTTAACTTATTTAGCCGAACAATCACACAATCAAGATATCGTAGAGGAATACGAACAGGGAGGACCCACTTCACGTGGATTCCTCCACGTGTCAAAGTTAGCAAATCCTTATATGAGAGGACCCACTTCACATGGGTTCACGTGTCAATGTTAACAAATCCTAATATAGAAACTATATTTAATTAGCAACTTGGTTAAAGGCATTCCAATGCTAATATAGAAACTATATATAATTAGCAACTTGGTTAAAAGCATTCCAATTCTAAAGTCGAAATATGATGGGACCTCATTGCTTCAATAATTACGGCCTCTCTATTAGTACAGTAGTCTCCGTTTAAAGACCCATTAAACAAATGATTCTTGCTTTTGTTCCACTAAACCTTTCCAAGTGCAATCACACCACGCCACCACTGACCACCCTAATGAGACGGGGTTCGGGTGCGTTTGGACCTTTTCTGTTCTTTTTTTCCTTAAGAAATTAGAAGTAGAAACAGGTTTATGTTTTCATAAAAATAAAAATAAGAAACATATTTCGTAATATTTGTGCTTCTAAAAAAAACTGGGGAAAACACTTTTTTGTAGTTTACAAAATTTTTTAAAAAGTTTATGAAAAACAAAAATCAAAAACTGTAAACAAAAAGGTTACCAAACGCCTCCTTACCTTTGATGGGTTTTTTTTTTCTTCTTCTCAAGTTTATAACTTTCAATAACCCCTCCTGTCTATTGAGGGTCTTCTCTCTCGATCTCATATTTGGAAGTTTTTTTTTTTTTTTTGTGTGTGTTTTTCTTTCTTTCTCCTTTCTCTCGACTTCTCCTTCATCATGAGGTGTCGTTTCGGGTTTCGGTAATGGTGGTGGTGATGGTTCTTTGGCGGCGATGGTAGTTCGATGACAAATCAGACCAATTAGATCGACTTTCTAATTGATCCATTTGGGGAGGATGTTGTCAATTTAATGTGCTGATCCCATGGCGCTCGTGCAGGAATGCCTTACAACTTACTAAGTTTTTGGGTTTGAATTCCCTTACAGTAGACGGGGACTCGCAGCAGCTGATTCAGATCTTGGGTAGCCTATGGAAGTGGAAGGTCTCGTCGAAGATATTCGTCGAGAGTTTATCAATGGGTTTAGGTATTGTGATTTTCTTTTTATTCATAGATCGACGAGTGTAGTTGCACACACTCTGGCAACGTTGGATTTTGCGAGGTTTTGATATTCGTACTTGAAAAGTTAGACCTTCTGATTGATTATTGGAAAGTTGGCCTAGCGGTCGAAACCTAGAATTTAGGAGCAACTCCTTTGGAGCTAGTCCATGTAGAATTTTGTTTTGACTTTAATTTGGTGCAAGTAGGTGTACGAAGTGATCCAGTTCTGCTCTTAGATCTCTGGTACGAACTGGATCTGGCCCATGGACTTGCCCCCGCCATGCCACAGTATCGCGCTCAGGCCCACCCCACCTTTCTGCCAGCCGCACATGATTTAGCCCACATGCTCTATTCAGCCCATATGCTATGTGCTCTGGGTTGCTCGTTTGGAAGGCCGAACATATCCCAGTTCGGCCCACTACACTAGGGTTGCCCAGTGCTAATCAGTTTCACTGTTACCTTAGCCACACATGATTTATTTTGGATCATTTATTAGCAAAAATTAGGCTTGGATAAAGTCTACGCAATGCCTATTCATGGTTTTGCCATGGTAGGCCTAATGCCTCTAGGCCCACATCACTCAACTCTCTGCATTTCCAAAATAAAATAATCCGTTCACAAACCTAATCAAACAAAAGAGAGATGTGAGTCTTTGCACATTTGGTTGTACTCCTTGACTTTTAAGGGGTAGTCTGGAGTTCGAGTTCATGGAGAGATGTCGAACCCCCTTTAGTAGTTAACTCACTAATTTTCCGCTAACCCCCACTATTATATACTCCAATATTGGCAAGAGAGAGAGATTAACCCAAAGAGTTAGCCTTATCCGGATGGTCTGGACTTGGAACTTAGGCGCTATAGTCCCTCCTAAGAGCACCTCCAAGAGGCCCTCTTGGCTTACACTAGTATTGTTGGACATGCTCTAAGGTTTCAATGGTCCGAAGTCACTCAAGTGCTAGCTAAATATAAATTTTTGTGTTGCTAGTTCATATAGGGTTTTCCCCTAGCTTTAATCGAATTCTCTATTAGTTAATGGTGAGATTGAATCCCCAAAATATTAGTTGAAGTGTGTGTAAGCTAGTCTAGACACTCCGAATTATTAAAAATAAGTACAAGGATCGTAAAGAAAACTGACCTTATTATTCAGTAGGCCGAAGCCAATGTTACAACAGGAGGGGGAGGAGAGTACAGCGGAAGAGAGAAGGGAGAGCTAGGATTTTAGAGAGAGAGAGAGGGTAATCCTGAAAAACCTGCCTAAACCCTTACAAACACAAACTATTTATAGACTCCAAAGAAAACCAAATGAAATGAAAATGAAATACAAATTACACTCAAATTCAAATGAAGATTCTAGCCGGGTACACCTGGGGCCCCATCGACGCTTTGGTCTTCACCGACAGTAGAGTGTCATCATGCCGACTCCACTATTGAGTCCTTTATCACCGAAAGTAGTTTTGGCATTTTATCAGATTATTGGTGCTTTTCTTTACCTTTTTTTGGACTGTGACAAACGTTCAGCCATCAACTCTGTCATGCTGTCCCAATAGTCACCTAAAGTAGGTGTGTCCATATTCGCCTCATCTTCGTAGGAATCCTGGGATTCACCTGCTAGGCATGTGAAAGGATTATTGTCCTCTTCCTTGGATTTAACTGATGTCATGGATTCGTCATCAGCTGTATCAATCTGAACAGTCTGGAGGAATTGTTCCTTCATGAAATCCATAGTTTTCATGACAATTTCGTCATCTGTGGAATTAGGAAACTTAGCCTTAATTTGAGCTGAGATTTCTAAAAACGGATTTTTAACAGACAACTGTTCCTTTTGTTTTATCTGTTGTCTCAATTCCTGAATCTTTATTTTGACGCTATCAATGGTTTTCTGCATATCAGCTTGCTTTCACCACCGATATTGGAATGTCCTTTGGAGGATTGGAAGTCCCAATTGACTTTTACCAATTTGAAGATCCCATTTCCAAATCCATGGGATACCAAAAATTGTCATTGTATCTAGAAAAAAGTTTTCTTTCAGGAACATCTCCTATCACGCCCCGCCCCGCAAATGGCACCCAAAGTGGGCCCGAGTCGACGCGGCCACGTGGCATTCCCCACAGAAGACCAAAACACACCTCACAACCTGTCAGAAATAAACACCTAGCGGGAGACTTATCACCTTAACATAAAAATGAGTCAACGTGTCAACCAACCAACTACAATCTCAATTTAAAATACTTTAGAAAATTTCATACTTCAACTACCCACAACAAGCTCGACTATCCACAACATCCAAGGCTAGCCCAAACACTCCTCAACACGAAGACCGGTAGTGGACCCACTCTAAGCAACCTGCTTGCTACCTGGCAAACCAAAAAGGAAAGCCAGAGTGTGTGAGATATAGAAGTGCTCAACATAATACCACAATATCCGAAGGAATATCAACATGAACACACATCACCATTGACCAAGGTAACTGAAATACTATAATGTATACAACAGTTATAACCAACATATCCACCCAACTGGGCAATAAAAATCAATGCACAACAATATGAATGTAATCACATCACATGTAGTGGCACGTCTGCCACATCCCATGTACCCAAGACGAGGTGTCCCACATACCATCCTCCCATCCACCGACAATTAGTCAGCATGGCATACGACATGGTATGCCTCACACACTAACCTTCGGCGGTTCAATCAACACCCATCAACATGCATATTCATCTAACACGCATATCATACCAAATCTCGTGTCCCACACACCATGCTCCCAACCATCGTCCATTGAACGATATGGCTTACGATATGGTGCGCCTCACACGCACACATTCACAATATATCAAAGCTAAATCACAATAGCATGACCACTAACACAATATCTCATAAAGATAACCAAATCGAAAGCTAACTACGATTAGCAAGATATACACCCATCACCACAACAGTATTATATGGAGAAGAACCATATCAAACACACTCACCTTTGTATCGACCGAGGTACGCTAAACTTACGGTTTTGGCACCTCTCAATTGACCGGCTTGACACCTAACCACAAGTTAACCATATCAATTTATTGAATGCTTAAACGCCAAAATCAGCTCCTAACAACAATCTATAACACCAAAAATAGATTAAAGATGCTTAACACGTACTAGCATGTCCATCTCAAAGGTTTAGAAGTGTCCCTAAACAAGTGTAACACTCAAACACCACATCACCCCTACATTCAGTTTGAAATCTACGATCAGCCTGTCATATTCTGCCTCTAACTTCTTATAGGGTTAAAACCAGATCATGAAACCACCACCATTAGAAAGTACACCTCCGGTACATGAATTTTGATATAAGATTTGCCCAACATAGAGTCCGGACGACAAAGTTATGCTCGTCCGAAGTTACATAATTAAGGCAGAAATCCCAGTTTCAGCAGAACAGTCTGCGATCGAAAGCTCATTAAAAATCACCTACTGAATAATTTTCAATAATTCCAACACCAAAACATCACCAACTGATCAATGTTTAAGACTCAAGGGAACCCATAGTCAGTAACACAATCAACTATGATAAAATTGATGAAAAACATAGCTCCAAAAGCTGCCCAGATTTTCAGAATTACCAAACTATCAACTTCGGAACAAAAACTGATTTTTCCTAGAAGGAACTAAGGCACGAACCTTACATATTCAGAAAGGTATGCAAGTCTAGTTTCAGAATCAAGAAACGGTGCGTAAAACCGATACCCGAGCAAGAAGTTATGCCCGTTTTTCCAACACGTGTCTGTGTTGCCAGCACAGACGCGAACCAGACACCAGTTCAGTCCACGAATTTTGTAGGCCAAACCAATTCGAGTTATTTTCTGAAAATTTAACACGATGCAATAGACTCACAGATGAACATTCAGGATTTATTTCAAGAATTTAGAAGATTTCTAGGTACCTTGAATAAATTCGTCAAAAACAGGACAGATTCAACTTGTTCAAACACAGTTAAGCATATTCATAATATACACGAATTTTCTGTAATAAAAACCCAATTCCAACCTCTAAAACCTTCTCCCATGGATTCAATCCAACTCTAACTAGATGCCAAGTATGGAATTGAACAACAAAATCATATATTCAAGTAGAGAAGAACATGAATTACCTTACAAAGTCTCCAATTCAACCTAGCTCTCACTTCCCCTTTCTCTTTTCTCTCTCTCTCTCTCTCTCTCTCTCTCTCTCTCTCTCTCTCTCTCTCTCTCTTCTAACGTAGAATAGGAGTTCTCTGCCTTTGAGTTTCTTTTCTTCTTTTTTTTGACACACACACCTCACAGGAGAAATTTTTCAGTGCCGAGTGGGTAGGGCCACGTGGTGCCTTGCACGATCTCGGCCGTCCAACGAAGTTTTGGACGGTCCAGATCTGTTCGGCTGCCGAAGGGTATTTTAGTCATTTCACACCTTAAAATTAGCCTAACAGATCTGGACCGTCCAAAACTTCGTTGGACGGCCGAGATCAGTGCAAGGCACCACGTGGCCTCCTACCCACTCGGCACTGAAAAATTTCTCACCTCACAGACACACGGCACACATGCACAACTCTTTTTTTTTTGGAGCGACTATTCGCAATCCTCAAATTTTCTCCCGTAGCCCGTTAAAAATTTTTGAAAATTATATTTCAGTAACTGCATGTCGAAAATATATTCAACCTTCGGTAAACAACTGCCGAACATACATTTCGGTAAATAGCTGTTGAAAATAAGATTATATTTCGGTAACTACATGTCGAAAATGCACAAGAAACATATATTTCGGTAATTGGATACTGAAAATGTATCTCAATTTCGGTAACTAACTGTCGAAAATGTATCTCAATTTCGGTAACTAACTGTCGAAACATATGGAAATTTTTAACGGGCTACGGGAGAAAATTGAGGGGTGCGAATAGCAGCGCCCTTTTTTTTTAAAAAATGCACTTTACCCCTTAAGTTACTAGAGTATAACATTTAAGCACCTCAAATATAAAGGATGTTACACCCTTCCCCTCTTAGGAAATTATAAGGTGTAACCACACCACCCTCCACTTATGCAACCACCCAAAACACACACAAGGCTCTCAAACTTCTAATGCATGCAATCTAACCCCGAATCATATAATTCAAATAAAAAGTGAATTAAATATTCTAAATATTCGGAACGGGTATTACATCTCCCCTCAATTGGGAGTAACATTTGTGGAAGGACTCTATTTCCTTCTGAATCTCAGTTGGCAAATAATCTCGTAATGGTCCAAATTTTGACCACCATTCAAAAAACCAATTTGGAAAATCATTTTGCCCAACCAGCAATGGACACAATTTAAGAAACCAAGAATGCCTTCTGTGCTGGTTTTGGTAGTAAAAAGTTTTAGTAAAAGCTTCAATGTAGTCCCAGTAATTGTACTGGATCGGAACTCCATTATTCGATTTAATAGTCAAAGATCTTGATTTGCTTGGGTGAATTCCCCATTTTTGTATTGGAATGACCATCTTTATTACAACCTTGCTATAGCTAATTGGACTTTTTTGTCCAATTTTACTATCATAGGTGTGGCGAATTTCCACTGATCCAGTTTCTGTGAGCATTGCTTCATAGACGTATCTGTATTTTCCTTCATGGACTGGATAACTCATTGTATCCAAGTACTGGGACTTTATTTCCCAGGGATCATTTCTCCTTCATCTTTTGATTCCAAGACTAAAATTGTCTCGGTAGTCTTCAAAGATTTGAAGATCTCATTAGTCTGGATCACTTCCTTCATTGAAAGTGATGAGGAAGATGCAGAAGCCGCTTCCTGTAGTGACGGGAACTGTAGTTTGTTGGTCTTCAAGTAGGCCTCAATATCTGCGTGGGTAACCTTGGATGATCTACCCTTGCCACGAGGGCTATTTCCACGGCCACGACCTCGATCCGGTGGTCTATTCATCTGCAAAATTACGCACGAGATAAAATATTCAGTTTATTCTAAATCTGACGAATCCTCTGGTTCAGTTGAAGAACCAGAGGATCAGGTGAATGATATATCTGATCAAGAAGAAGACACTTCTTCTGATTCCAGAAGAAGTGTCTTCTTCTTGATCAGATATATCATTATCGAATTCTCTATTAGTTAATGGTGAGATTGAATCCCCAAAATATTAGTTGAAGTGTGTGTAAGCTAGTCTAGACACTCCGAATTATTAAAAGACACAAAAGAAAGAGATTAATGTAATAGAGAGAAAATTTTGGCATCCAAAATGTGCTATGCACTCCAAATTGGAAAATATAGGGGTGGCAAATTAAACCCAAACCCATTAATCAACCCAAATCCACCCACTAAAAAATAAACTCAACCCAGCCCATATATTAATTGGGTCAGAATGGGTCCAACCCATCTAGCCTATTTAGTAATTGGGTCTTAAGTGGATCTTAATGGGTCAACTTAAATGACCGGATAAGTCATGAACATGACCCATCAAAGAAAAATAGAAAAAACACAATACAAATTGAAATTAGCCCCTCTCGATGTCATTCTTTCTCCACTGAGGTCGTCACAATCAAATCCACTCGTCATAGCCATCGACGGGGAAATCGGTGGAGGCGACTCCGACATAGAATTCGAGCTCTTCGCCGTCGCGAATTACCTCAACAACGTTGAGCTTATCCGGGGTTATGCACCTGTGATTTTGGTCTTGTACTTGAGCTCGTAGCTGCTGATGGTGAATGTGCAGGTGCTGTTCAAGTAGGCCAAAAATGTGTGGTTTGTTTCCCCAAAAAGCATAATATGGGTTTCACACTAACGCCTCTGATTGCCGCCGTGAAATGGCTGGGATTTGTCACCAACACAAATCTTCTACCACATCACAATCATCATATGAAAATCGCCCCTATAAAATCTTGAAAACATAATCATGGTTATTCGACTAATTTCGTTCGGAACTTTAGTCACGTAATTCTTCAAAATGCCTTGCGTTCGCGCCCACAATCCTCGCACTGCGCACGAGCTCTCAATCTCCGCTCTCGCAAATCTTAGTAGGTTGGGATGTGTTCCAAAGACGTTTGCACGTGCTTCCACTCCCGCTCATGTTAGCTAATTATATTTGACCTAGGTACGTTTGGACCATAGATTTTGTCTAGAGCTGAACAAAAGTAAAAACTATAACTAAAGCGACATGCATGGATCATATTTCCCCTTGTATCAGTAATGAATCAGGAATATTTTCTTTGCATATTTTTTTTTTATTAATCTTTCTGACAAATAGATTACTATCAGAGAAGAGTAATGACAAATGCGAAAGCCCAATTGTTTCTGGTATGGATTCCATCTTGCTGTGAGTTCATTGTCAAAAGTTGACAAATAAACCTGCATACTGTTTTATTATCAGTATGCAGAGATGGTGCCTACAAGGTGTTTGATGTTATGTCTGAGTAGGGTATGAACGAGCCGAGTCGAGTTTCGTAGTGTTCGAGTTCGGCCTTTTTATTAAACAAGCCATAAAACTAGAACTTGAGCTCAAACGAGCCGAGCCTATACAAACGAGACGAACTTTTGCAACTGAGCCGAGCTTTGGAGTGTCGATCTCAACTTGTTCAGTGTGGGTGGAGAGCGGGTTCTGTGAGGTCGCTTACGTGTACAAAAAGTGAGCTGGAGAGGTTCGATTGGTCGATAATCAGTACCAAGGGGAAAAGAGGAATAATCTCGTGGGGTGAGGGCTAGAGCAAGAGGTACGGAAAAGACAAAGGCAACGTGTCTCCTTTGTTCTCCGCGGGGGGTGAATGACGTCTGCCCTTTCCGGAATCAGATGAGTGAGGTCACCTTCTCTCCGGGGAAGAATGTTCTCCTTCCTCAGAATCAGTGCTCTCTCTCTCCTTTTCCAGAAAAGTCAGCCTCTGGCAATCATTGGGAATGTCAGGGGTATTTATAGGGCACATGGGCCTAGGTCAGGCCCAGGACGGCGCTCCTATAAGACCCCAACACGTGTCCCTCCCGTACCTCCAGGTCGCGGAAGACTCGTCCTCCCGCGGAGGATCTCCGCGGGGGAACCCGCATTTCCGCGACGTTACCTCCATCCCAAGCCACCAAGCCACAAGAGCTTCCCCAATTCCCGCAAGAGCAAGGTCGCGACCCGCGGCGATCGTTTGCCTCCCGCGGGGTCCCTTCTGGGCCTGCCTTTTGGGCCAGAATAGGATCCCGGGGTCTCCTTACAGTTTCTGTGTCAATTCCGACATGTCTTTCAGTTCTTCCAGGCAGGGCCCGCGGGGGTGTCCCGCGGGATCTTCACTTCCGCGGATCGGTTCCGTGGGGTCTTCAGTTCCGCGGGTTGGTTCCACGGGCGTCCATCTTAATGTGCTACGTGTTTCCTTTCCATTGGTCAGTCAAACGTCTCCTTGGAATAACGTTTTGACTAAGATCGACTTTCCGCGTGGACCAGGTCACCACATGTCCACGGCCGATAGGCTGGTCAAAAGGTCTCCCCTGATGACATGTAAATAATTTTGATTGCGCCTACATATGCCCCCCGCACGCGTACGATAAGTGCATGTCGTCCGCGTGCGTACCATCCTCTTTGTAAGTTTCCGCGGTCACTCTGGGTTTGTTCCGCGGAGCAACAGGCGTGATAATTGCTCACGTCCCTTCGTGTACCCTTATGACCCTTCGTGTGCAGACGTCATAAATGTCCACACCGTTTGACCACTATATAAACCCTTTGTTCATTATTTCCTTTTTCACCAAACTCCAAATTTTCGTCGAAGTGCTGTCAATTTCTCTTCTGACTTTTCGAGCGAACGTTTTCCTTGTCTCTTTCTAGCCTTCGCGGTCAACACCTTCCTCTTTCTTTCACTTCACTCACAAATGGCTACGCGTGGTCCAATCGTTGAGATCCCTGTCCCCTCCGCGGATCAGTGGTAGAGGGCCCCGTATCTGCGAACAGTTGGGGACCCATTCTGGTCCCTCGCTGAGGCGTATCCCGTTGTGGGTGCCGCCGTGGCTATCCCCACTTTCTTCACGGCCCCTGCCGCCCCGGAGGATGCAGAGCCCGTCAACCCCTCCTCGGTACTTCGCTTTTGCCTTGAGCGCGGGGATTTCCCCTTTGTGGAATGCCGTTTTGGATCCCAAGCCTCTGTACCCACTGACTGGGCGGACTGGGTTGATGACGTCGTTGGCAATCCCCGCTGCAAGCAGGTGTTACTGGTCAGCGGTACTCTCGAAGCCATCCAACTGTCACGGCGTCTGAGCATTCCTCGTTCTGGGGCTGCCGTCAGGAACCTGGAGTTCGCGTGCTCGCGCTGGAGCAGCGACGCTCACTCCTTTGCATGGGCATGGGGGGAGAGTGGACTCTCGCTCGAAGATGTTCACATTCTTACCCGCCTGTCTCTTCGCGGGGGCAACACCCTGGACTTTGCCAAGCTCTCGCGGGCGGATCTGGACGAAGTGGAGGCCCTGAAGGCGTTCCACAAGTAGGCCCAGAACGGGCCAATCTTCAGTCTCCAAGGGGCCCGCAAGGATTTCGCGGCAAATGCCAAGAAGACCTCCCTCGGCAGTTGGCTGCGTTATTTCTTCAAGGACCTTCAGCCCGCGAGGACTGTCGCTCCTGGTGCTGAGCGCGATTTTGTCGCGGGCCCTCAATATGGCCAGCACTTCTACATGGCGGGCTTCTTTGCTTACTTCCTCTCGTACTTTGTCCTGCCCGACTACCCCGCTGATGGCATTTCTCAGGCGGTCTTCCCGCTGGCCGTCCTTCTCACCCGCGGCCAGCCTGTTGCCTTAGCGCCGCTGTTTCTGGGGTCACTCTTCCGCCAACTGGACCTGGTTCATGCGGACTACGCCAGGTCCCTCGGGAGGTGTGACCACTTTTCGATGGCTCACTCCACCTTCCTGCTCGCGTACTTCTTTGAGCATTTTCGCGCCGTCGCCCCGGAACCCCTGGCCCTTCATGCCTCGGGAATACGCTCCCGCGCGGAGCAGTGGCATGGAACCAGTAGCGAGGCCTCGTGGTACGAGGCATGTGACGTCGAGGCCAACTTCGCTCCTCGTCCTTACAACATTTCTCATCCGGGCGTCATGGGCGTAGGCCAATGCCTTCTCCCAGTCGCTTCTTCCCTCAATGCTGCGAGTGACAACACTCCCACGGCGCGGACGGTGATCAACTCCGTGCTCATTGCCCTTCCGGGGTGGCTCCCAACTTTGTCCGGTGAGGGGTCTGGGGTGGCGGTGTACCGCCCGGATCGCTTCGCAAGGCAGTTGGGTTTCGATCAGGGGGTACCCGGTCCTGCTCCCGCGATGTCTTCTTTTGCGGAGTCGCAGCTCCGGTTCATGAGGGGGGAACTTTCCCCAGTCCTGGTTCAACTTGGGAATTTGCTCATCCCTGAGAGGGACAGGGTTTCGCACTATACACAGGAGTTCCGTGTATTCTGGAGGAGAAACCTTGACTCCTTCTTGACGTTCGTCCGCGGGCAGGCCGTGGTCCCTGAGGTGCCTGAAGTCCGGACTCGGGATACCTCTCTTCGGGCCATTACTGCAGTACGGGCGACTGAGTGGCGCGGACCTCGCGGTCAATGGGCCGTGATCTGCGCGGAGCCTGTGAACAGGGTCTTTCCGGAGGAAGCCCCTGCACCTGCTCAAACTGCCCCGGGGCAAACCCGCGCGCGGGGACCCCGCGGACGGACACAGCCTCCGCATCCTCCACCAGCAGAACCATCTCAACCGTCCTCTTCTCAGGCGCCCGCGGCGTGGTGCCCCGCCGTCGAAAGCGTCTCTGCAATGTAAGTACTTTCTCTCCCCTCGATCGACCATCTCTTCACAATATTTTGGCTTTTGCTCTCTGAGACTTATTTCCTCTGTCTTGCTTTCTTCCTTTTCTTTAGCAGCGGGAGCGAGATGCTAGCACCTTCGTGGCTTATGAGCCAGAAGCAGCTGCGGCAGCGGCGGTGGCGGAGGAAGCAGCGGGCGGGGCAGAAGAAGATGCCCCAGACACTCAGCCGAAGAGACGCCGCCTCGATGGTAAGCTTTGCTTTACCAGGATGTCCCTGCCTTGTTGCCCTATTCAGTCCCTGACTTGTATTTTACCATGCTTTCTGAGACAGCTTTGGCGGAGTCCGACGAGGAAGAGGACGAGGGCGCGCAGGCAAGCGATGGGGGTGGTGATGATGATGACGATGATGACGATGAAGACGACCTCCCCCTCAGCATCTTGCAGGCCCGAGCGTCCGCGTCCGCGACCGCAAAGGACCCAGTCGCGGCGGATGTCAGTGTAGTGGAGATCTCCGACTCTCCCGAGGAACGGAGGGGCCCGGAGGTGATCCAACCTCGTGCGGAGCCGGTACCTTTTCTTCACCCGGAGCCAGAATCCTCCCCGGTCATTGGAGGTATGTTGCCCGACGAGCCTTCCGTTGTTGACCTCGGGGGGGATCCCAACACAGTCTCTTCTGAGTCGTGTTCTTCCCCGGAGGAATCCGGATATGTTATAGCGCAATCTATTGATCCGGCCCCATCTCCTTCTCACGCAGCGACCTCTGAGGCCCGCGAGCCCCAACCATCAGCGGATACCCACGAATCTGTGGGCCAGGCCGCTATCGCCGCGGATCCTCTCAACGCGACGGCTGCACAATTGCTGAGGGAGGGAGATGAGGACAACCTCGAAGTGCTTCCTCGCCCTGCCGTCGGGGGGTCTGCCGCGAGACAACCCGAGGTGGCTTCAGCTTCCACACCTTCTGGCTCCCACCAACAGTCCACTAGTGCCCACATCCGGTCAACGGAGAGTTATCTGGGCCGGGTTGCTGGTGGTTCCACTGGGGTTTCCAATGCCTCATTTCTTCAAGGCCCGGGCTCGAACGCGGAGCGGGATACGGCCATGGACGCCGCCAGTCCCCATTCCCCGGCATGCTCTACTTCGCAAACCCACTCTCCTCTTCAGTCCGCGAGACGCCCGCCGGCCGAGCCTTCTGCCCAACCCTCAGACCGACAGCTGGAGGTAAACGAAGAACTTATTGGTGGCCCCACCTCCATTACTGACTCAGATTTCAATTCCTTATTTAAAGACATGGACTTCTTGCCAACTGACGATGTTTTGGGGGGACAGGGAAGCCAAGCTCTTGGGGATTACGAGCTTGATTTGAATTTGGAGATGGGCGAGCAAAGGGAGGAGGTTGAATCGAGGGAGCAGTCGCCGCCCAGGCAACCTGCCTTAGATCTGGGGAAGGGGCCCATGGATACTGAGACCGCGAAGCCTATCCGCCTCTTTCCCGCGGGCTATGATGTGCCTGTGGAACACTGGCCGCTGCTGAACGCCATAGCCCGGTCTCACCCGGAGACTTTCAGCTCCTTCAACCCGCGGTCTGCCCGGCTCGGGGTGATCTACCTCAGCAGCCTCCACAACGTGCTCACTCCTTGGGGGCAGCTTCGCTACAGGGACTTCAATCCCGGGACCGAGGCTGAACTGCTGGAGGTTGCTGCGGATATGCAAGTCTTTGGGTTTGACCTGGCTTGGCTGTGCGCGCGGAGCTCTGCTCTGAGGGCCGCGGGGGAGAGGGCCGCTCTGAGGCCTGAAATCCAGGGCCTGGCTGCCCAGTTGGAGTCCACTCGTCAACAGCTGGAGTCTACCCGCCAACACTTGGCCAATCTGGAGGCCAGCTTTGCTCGGTTGCTGCAGCATGATGCGGAGCTGGCTGCTGCCTCGCTGAATCTAGCTGACCCTGACCCGGACGGGCTTGTTTTCTTGGACTGGCAGGCTTAGAAAGTGTTGCCGTTGTACTCCTTTTTTTTTTTTTTTTTTTTGAACACATGTACCATTATTATTTTTTTTTGAATAAAACATTGGGTCTTACAATATCTGTGTTGATAATAGCCGTATTTTGCTGGGGTCCGCGAGCCATGCTCTGACTTCTTGTGACTTGTTTAACATTTTCGTTCAACAAATAGTAAGTCTGCCACTCGGGTAGGGCCTCGCTCTGGCCGTTCAAGACTTGACATTATCTCTTTTTCGACAATCACTAAGTGTAAACCTCGCGGGTCATGTTCTAACCCCTCGCGACTTAGCATTATCTCTTCCTAACCGTCGTTAATCTCGGAGAAACGAAACGGGGGCCATGTTCTGGCCATCCGAGGCTTAACATCGTCTTTTTTTGACAATCACTAAGTATAATTCTCGCGAGTCATGTTCTGACCTCTCGCGACTTAGCATCATCTCTCTTTGACAATCGTCAAGTTTGAGTGGATCGGGGCCATGTTCTGGCCGCTCAGGACTTAACATTATCTCTTCTCGACAATCACTAAGTATGAGCCTCGCGGGTCATGCTCTGACCTCTCGCGACTTAGTATTGTCTCTTTTGATAATCGTTAAGTTTGAGTGGATCGGGGCCATGTTCTGGCCGCTCAGGACTTAACATTATCTCTTCTCGACAATCACTAAGTATGAGTCTCGCGGGTCATGCTCTGACCTCTCGCGACTTAGTATTGTCTCTTTTGATAATCGTTAAGTTTGAAATGAAAGAATTACAAAAGGAGTTGATAGTGCCGCGGAAATGTTCTCCCCGCGGAACCCCATTACTTTACCTTAACGTAATTTGCAAAAGAAAGTTAAACACCAGTGTCAATTAGAAACAAGTGCCCGTCTTTTCATTAACGATAGATCCAGTCAACTTGTTACAATAGGGGAGAAAGAAACAAACTGTTCTAAAATCAAAGGGGGAAGACTGGCAGGGCAGGACAGCGGCTTGCTCACTTCCAACATTTCTCTTCAGGGGTAGAATTTCTTGACATACTTAGCGTTCACCGCTCCTGTCTCGAAACCATCTTCGACGCGGGCTAGGTGGTAGTACCCGCTGGCAGAGGCACTGATCACCTCATAGGGTCCTTCCCACCTCGGAGTGAATTTAGGTGTTTTCATATCCCTCATTACTACCGTGGTAGCCTTCCAAACCAACTCCCCGACTTCAAATACCCGCGGCACCACGCCCTTGTTGTAGTAGCGTGCCACGGACTCCCAGTATTTTTCGTGGGCAAGGGCCGCCGTTGCTCTTCTCTCCTCTAGGGCTTCCAGGTCTGCTTTCCTTCCTTCCGCGGAATTTTCCATCGCGAGTATCATCCGCGCGGAGGGGACACTTAGCTCTGCGGGTAAGACCGTTTCCGCTCCGTATACCAAGCTGAAGGGGCTGGCGCGGGTAGATTTCCTTTTCGAAGTTCGATAAGCCCAAAGAGCTATCGGTAAGTGGTCTGCCCAAGTACCACCGCGCTCGTCCAACAGTTTGCTCAAGATTCTGATCAAGGTCTTGTTTGTTGCTTCCGCCTGTCCGTTTCCCTGCGGGTAATAGGCGCTAGATGTACGGTGATCGACCGTGTATTCATCGAGGAGGCTTCCCACGTGGTGATTGATGAACGGAGTACCGTTATCAGAAAGGATCACCTTCGGTATGCCGAACCTGCAAATGATGTTCTCCTTGATGAATGCCGCTACCGCGTCTCCTGTTGCTTTCTTCAGTGGAATAGCCTCGACCCACTTAGTGTAAACTTCCGTGGCTGCCAGGATCCACCTGTTCTTCCGTGATGCTGGTCTAATCGGTCCGACTAGATCCATCGCCCAAGTGTGGAAGGGGTAAGGGGCGCGGACGGAATGCAATTCCACCGAAGGAGCGTGAACCAAGTTCCCGAATTTCTGGCAAGCCCGACATCTTCACACGTGTCTCTTCGAATCTTTCTCCATCGTGGGCCAAAAATACCCCAGGTTAACCATCTGCTCGTAAAGCTTCCTCCACCCTTGTTGCTCAGTTCCGTGAGTCTTGGCCAGAACCTCTTCTGCCTACTCCTTGTCTATACATACTTGAGGCGTTCCATCAAGAGTTCTTCTAAACAGTAGTCCTTTTTCCAGGAAGAAACGCCGCGCACCGCGGACGACCCTCGCGGACTCAGCTCGCTCGGTGGGTAGGGCTCCTTCTCGTAAGTAATCGATGTAGACTTGTCTCCAGTCCCCCTCCTGGTTGTCGGTGTTTGCCATCAGGCATTCTGGCTGGGCCATGTACAGGGAACACCGAGTGCAATTCTTCGTAATCAAATCAGCCTCTTTCTTCATAGTAGGCCAGTAATAACCTTGCCTCTGAATTCTCCTGTATAGGGCTATCTCGTTATCCGCGCAGTTGTCAATGTGGATCCTGTCCAATACTTCTTCTGCCTCCTTTGCGCCAATACACCGCGCGAGCCACCCCTGCGGGCCGCGATAATACAATTCTCCGCGTAAAACTATAAAACTCAATGCAGGCTCTGTCTTCTCCAAATTCCGTCCTTGCCCCCAGCGTTGCGAGAGCGTCCGGGAAACGGTTCTCCGATCTGGGTTTGTGAATGATACTGACACCTTTGAAGAATTTCATCAATTTCTGCACTGTTGTTCGGTATGGTGCCAGCGTTGGTTTCTCCAGCGCGTAGATCCCTTCCGTTTGCAAAACTACCAGCTTTGAGTCTCCTACTATCCTTAGGTGCTTGACTCCTCTCTCTTACGCTGCTATTAGACCCAGGATTAATGCCTCGTATTCCGCTTCATTGTTGGAGCATGGGAAATTCAGTTTGTACGCCAGGTGCACTTTATCTCCTTCTTCTGTTTGTAATACTATTCCCGCGCCTCCTGATCCACTACCCGCGGCCCCATCGAAGCTGAGCGTCCAGTGCTGTTCATCTGTGCTGGCCGCGAGAGCTTCGAAACCATCTCCGGGTAGACAATCTTCTAGCGGCTCGCACTGTCCGCTTGGGAATTGAGCTAGCAAGTCCGCTAGAGCTTGACACTTGATTGCTTTTGGAGTTACGCACGAGATGTCGAATTCCGCGAGTGCCAGCAACCAGCGGGCTACCCGTCCCGTAAGGGCGGGGCGCGACAGAAGAAATCTGACGGGGTCGCACTTAGTGATTATCTGGACGGGAAAAGATAGGAAATAGTGCCGGAGCTTCTGCGCGGTAAAGACGAGGGCCAAGCAATGTCTTTCTATGGCGGTATATCTTTCCTCCGCTCCATGTACTTTCCTGCTGATGTAGTAGACTGGGCGCTCTGTCCCATCTACCTCTTGTACCAGCAGGGCCCCAATGGATCTCGGGGTAGAGGTCAGATAAAGGATCAGCGGCTTCCCCGCGACTGGTGCCACCATTGTCTGAGGAGAAGTCAATGCCGCTTTAATCCGCTGGAACGCCTGCTGGTGGTCTTCCTTCCATTCAAACTTTGCATTTCCCTTTAACAAGTCCGCGAACGGCTCCGCGATCTCCGCCATCGCGGGAATAAAACGACGTAGGTATGATACCTTTCCCAGGAATCGCTTGAGTGTTTTCTGTGAGTGGGGCGGGGGCATTTCCGTGATAGACTTGATCTTGGCCTCGTCTGCGTCGATCCCGTGGCGATGTACCAGGAAGCCCAAGAATTTTCCCGCGGTGACTCCAAATGCGCACTTCAGTGGATTCATCTTGAGATTGAACTTTCTGCATCTCGCGAAAACAGTGGCCAAGTCCGCGAGATGGGCCTTGCGCTCCTTGGATTTCACCACCAAGTCATCCACGTAATCTTCAATTATCTTGTGCATGAGGTCGTGGAAAATTGCTGTCATGACCCGCTGGTATGTTGCCCCCGCATTCTTGAGTCCAAAAGGCATGACAATGTAGTAGAAATTACCCAACGGTGTTCGAAATGTTGTCTTCTCCGCGTCCTCCGGAGCCATCTTGATCTGGTTGTACCCGCTGAAACCGTCCATGAAAGAGAACATTTGGTGGCCGGAGGTAGCATCCACCAATGTATCGATATGTGGCAGCGGGAACTCATCTTTTGGGCACGCTTTGTTGAGATCGCGGAAGTCGACACAAACTCGTATTTGGCCATTCTTCTTCTTGACAGGGACAATGTTTGCCAGCCACTCCGGGTACTGGATCGGGCGAATGAATCCTGCCTTCCACAGCTTCTCGACTTCCTCTTTGATCTGTCCTTCCAAATCGGGGTGGTATTTCCGCTGGGACTGTTTCGCGGGCTTAGAATTTGGGAAGGTATCCAAGTGATGCGTAACCAGCTCTGGATCCAACCCGGGCATCTCCTCGTAATGCCACGCGAATACGTCTGAGTTAGCACGTAGTAATGTTATCAGTTTCTCGCGGAACTCTCCGCTCAACTCCTTACTTACGAACACCGGTCTTTTGGGGCCTACCCCGTCGCTTAAATCAACTTCTTCTAAAGCCTCTTGCTGCGGCCTGGGCTGGTCTTGCATACATTCCGGAGCGGGCTCCGGCTTGTCTATTACCTCTTCTTCTTCCACTGCGGCACATGTACCGCCGGGGCCAGCGGTTTCATGATCATCCGCTGCCCCGGTGGACCGTCATAAGTAATACACTGTCTTACCCCCCTCCTTTGTCTTAGTTATCTTCCTGGGGGTCGCGGCGTCTGTCGCGGCAGGGTCTCTCCGGCGCGTCTCCGGCTTTTCATCCTTGATATCTTCCCACCTTGGGATCTTGACTGCGCGAGGCTTGGCGGTGATCGCCTGAGATACCTCGCCCAGCTCCGAGAAGTAGACCGCGTCTGATAGGTGTGTTTCATTGGTATCAAATGGGTTTTCCGACGCGCGGACTGTGACCTTCTTTCCCGCCCAGATCCCCTTCAAACATTGATGGTAGCTAGAAGGTACAACCGCGTACTTGTGCATCCAACTTCTTCCGAGAATAATCTGGTAGTTCGGATCCGCGTTGATTAGATGAAATTTAGTGGCCGAGCGGATTGCTCCCACTTCCAGGTCCACCACCACGTATCCCAAAGACTGCTTCTTATTGCTTGCGACCTTAATGTGCGTCAGAATAAGATTACCCCAAGCGTAGGGCTAGGTCGGTTGCAGCATAATAAACTCGGAAGTCCGAGATCGAATCCACAGGGAGCCAATGGAGCTAGGCCGGAGGTTTGATTTACGAAGGGTTTTTAGCGTTAGGACCGCCAACCTTTAGTTCGGCTTTGAGACGGCCAACTTTTGAGTGATGGAAATTCTCTCTACCTCCTAACTTTAGTTGAAAACAACGATTGACTAGAAATTAAAAGCGGCAAGGTCTAGGGGTTCATTCCGCCCATAACTTAGGCCGTTCAATGCTTCTCTTTGATAACTCAAGTGAAAGTCATTGTCATTTGATCTCACTCGGAAGATTTAACCATGAAAACCAAGTTTAACTCATACAACGGGGTTTGGAAATGGAAAGGAACTCATTTAGGCATTTTATCAAACACATAGAGTGCCATGGTTCTAAGCATTGGGTGTGCCAAGGAGACTTGTCTACACCCAATCAAAGAAGTTAACAACCCTAAGTTTAGACCAAAGATTAGAGTTCAACAAGTTCTTTGAGGCATTTTGGCAAACACCTAGAGTGACATAGCTCCAAGCATTAAATGTGGCAAGAGATCGAGTCCTTGCCTACACATAATCAAAGAGGTTAACAACCCTAGGTTTTGGTACATAAAAATGAACTTAGTCCATTCACAAACCACATTAAGCACAAGAAATGAGAGAAGCCATTAAACTACCCAAGTCACGGGATAGAAATCACCCCATGACCAAGCCTTTATCACTACTCAACCATAGAACAAGAACGAAGAACAAGCATAGAAAGATAAATACGATTCATGGATGAAAACGAAAATAAACTTAAGATTACGAAAGATCTCAACCGTACCTACAACATTAATGAAGACGAAATACCTCAAAACCCATCTCTTCAATCTCCTTTGAAGAGAGATGAAGAGTTTGAGAGGAGAGGGAGGTAGAGAGAGAAGTTCCTAGGGCTGAGAATGAAAGATATATTGTCAAAATGAGGTTAAAAACTATTTATAGTCCCAAACATTCGGGATACAAAAGTCTAAACTACCCCTGAAATGTCCAACAGTCGGGCAAAAAAATGCAGAAATTTGGGAATGTCTACCGGTAGACATTGAATATCTACCGGTAGACATTGGTCGTTTCAGAATGATGCAAAATGGTGTCCTCACTGATCTGGAATTGAACCGGTAGACATTCATTGAATGTCTACCGGTAGACATTGTGTCTGCCAGCCTTCCACAGCAGCTCATGTCAGGCTTTGTTTCGGGGCTTCCACGACAATCCCCAAGCTCCGGAATCGCTCCGATTGGAGCCCTCGGATCACCGAACGTTGTTGGAGCGAAACTTGGCTTTAATCAAGCCTTATTCACACGGAAAACCTGTAATCACCAAAAACGCACCTTTCGCGCAATATCAAACAAAAACAAAGAGTTATGCGCGTGAGCGTGGCAAAAATGAGCGAGATAAGCCCGGTTATTTACACTATTGAGGGCTTATCACACCCCCCAACTTGGACTTTGCTAGTCCCTAGCAAAACTAAAATAAAAAATATATAACTAATTCTATGCAATCTTCCCCCAAAACAAGATTTGCTCAACTATGCTCAACTTAGGATACGGCAAGAGTCCACAATCAACACCCCTTCGGACTCAATCACATGCACCCCACGCACACGCATACATTGAACTAAGGTGAACAAATTATGCCAACGGCCAAGCAACACACATCCACATTGAATTTCCATTCCAAGACTCAAAAGAGCGAACTTTGACATAAACTTGCACAAAGTAATAAACAAGAACATCCCATGATAAGCGCTAGCAAGAATCGCAATAGCAAGAGACAAAAAGCTATGCATGCTAATCAAAAGAGCGCCGACAAAAAGAGCTAAGCAATTATTCACAAACAAACTAAGCCAACGGAAATTTCATACAAAATTAGCTTTAGATATCGATCATGCATCGAAAGGAGTTAGATGAGCGTACATTAGGATCAACGGAGGACTTTAGTAGCTTATAATGACCTTGGTGCCAAGAAAAGGGAAACAAAAGGGGTAGGGGCCATAACTTTGCTCGGTTTCAACTACCCTTGGCCACTACCATCCCCTAGACTACCCAACCACGGCCACATGCCGGCCAATCACCAAACAAAGCTACGAAGAAAAAATAAAGAAAATCTACTAGATTAATCCTACTAAAACTACTACCACCGACTCCTCCACACCTAGTCATAATTCTCATCCGGCTCCTCACGTTATTTAGCCTTGTGCTCTCCCTTCTCATTGGACTCCTTCTTATCGGGAATGTCTGTTAGCCCGGATATCTAACCAATCCTCTCATCATAGTATTTAACCCTCTTTCGAATTCGGTTTTGCTCTTTCATAGCATTTCTTTGAGAAAAAGGGTCCTTTGAGGTGAGATTTGTAGTAAGAGAGATTGAGGGTCCAATTTCGAGAGCTTTGGAAAGGGAGATGAAAATTTGGGGCTTTAGCTTTTGAAGTGGGAGAGGAGAGATAGGGAATCATGTATCAATTCTTCGCCCTTTTGCATCCCAACCACTTCTATCACATTCACACCACCCCCAAACCTCCTTGAATCATTGAAAATCAATTTCACACAACCCTCCAAACATCCGGTTACCTAAGTTTGAACAAAAATGGAGACTCGGACAATGGTTCAACAATTTAGGACGAGGGGACACATTTGTGGTTTTATCATGCAAAAATTGCCTTGTATCATTTCCTACGTACGCCAATCAACTCCAATCTGATGCATAAAAGATATCTAAACTACTCACGTATGAACAAACGGATATTATTTATGCAAGTGCGGAAAAAGAGACAAACAAGCATGGGATGCTTCAAAAAGAACTTCAACTCTAAGCAATGCATACTACTTGACACACCTTGGAGCTCAATTTGTTCAACAAAGTTCACGTATATGCATGCAGCATGGATTCAACACATAATCAAATTCGACGGGGTGCACGACTCTTGCCATTATTAGGGAAAATTGAGCATAATCTAAGTATCTAGCACTTGAATTCACTAATTATAAGGGAAAATTGCACAAAAATTTAAAATTTTTCTATGCAATACCGAGAACGAAATAAACTTAAAGCATAAACCATCCCCCCCAACTTGAAATATGCAGTGTCCTCAATGCAAAAAGACAAAAAAAGTAAGGAGAGGGATAGAACAAAAGTACCAACGGGGTGGAATGTCAACCACCCTATACCTCGACCAAGTTGGAGGATTTGCGTCCAAATCACCGTCCGTCTTTAGCAAGGCTTCCAAAGCTCATTCCTGCAATCAGGCTTAAGAACCAACCACGAAACGGGAGACAAAAGACATTAGTACCGCCGGCTCGTGATAGCCCGGCACACAAATTATTATTAACAAGTATTGAAACCACCGAATCGTCACGTGATTAGACGGGTACTACTTTTCTCCCCGTGTCTCGCTTAAGGCGCCGCAGAGCAAGTCATACAACATCTTAGGCACGACACAGGTGGCTATACCGGACCACAAAAGTAAAATGGAAAAGGAGAGAGCGAGAGAGAGAGAAAGAGAGAGGGAGTGTATGTGTGTTCAGCCACATGTGGATTTCGAACATTGATGTGCCCTTCAATAACTATTACCATGAGCACATCGCTCCACTCCAAAATCTTGCTCAAAAATTGAATTCGGCCATACCACAAAATTAGATACTTTGAGTAGCGCATTTGCCGAATTCGTTTAAAACATTTAAATTCAACCAAATGAGCATTCCAAACTAGATTGATTTTCAAACTGTTGACAAAATCTACAATGTAAGGATGGTAAACCAAATCAAAGTCATCAACACCAAGAAAATCAATTAGTTCCACTCCCACAAAATCTTGGAATGGTGGAGACTCAACAAGAGTGCCAACAACATCTACCGAATTCTCATGAGGAGAACATTGAACATTAAGCTCATCACGGTATCCAAGCTCCGAGGTGTTTTGTAAATCTAAACCAACCTCTTCAAAAATGAAAAGCGGCTCTATTTCATCTTTCTCAACATTTAAGTTGGCATCTTCAACAATGACATCATAAACCCAAGATTCAGAGTTTTCGGCCAATTGATCAAAGTAATCCCAACTTTCAATTGCGGTTTTATCCAAAAATGCACCATCGAACATCTTATCTACAAGCTGACGCGTTGTAGAATTTAAACTCTTATAGAAAATGGGAATAAGATGCCTTGTTTCACAGCAATGCTGCGACCAATAGAGTATGTGATATCTAAACCGCCACCAACAACACGCAAAAGACTCTTCTTCAAGTTGACAAAAATTTACGATTTCACATAGTAGCATATGAGTCTCATGTATTGGGGAAAACTTTTTGAAAAATTGATTTTCCATATCTTGCCATGTAACTATTGATCCTGGGTTCAATGAATGAAACCAACTCTTAGCCCTATCTTTCAAAGATAATGGAAATATCTGAAATAAGGCCACTTTATCATTCATGCAAAGCTCCTCAAGTTCTAAGATGTGCGCACAAGGATTTTCAGAGGCTAAGCCATGAAAAGGGGGCAATACTTGAAGCATGCTCGGCTTAGCACTAAAAACACTGGCGGTAGGAGGGACTAATTCCTCATTTGACGCCGCCATTCTACTACAAAGATAAAAATATAAATTAAAAACAAAAGATGGAATACTTACAGTGCGGTGTAAAGCAATACCTCCAAGTTAGCTACCAATTGATTCCCCGGCAACGGCGCCAAAAATGCTTGCGACCTTAATGTGCGTCAGAATAAGATTACCCCAAGCGTAGGGCTAGGTCGGTTGCAGCATAATAAACTCGGAAGTCCGAGATCGAATCCACAGGGAGCCAATGGAGCTAGGCCGGAGGTTTGATTTACGAAGGGTTTTTAGCGTTAGGACCGCCAACCTTTAGTTCGGCTTTGAGACGGCCAACTTTTGAGTGATGGAAATTCTCTCTACCTCCTAACTTTAGTTGAAAACAACGATTGACTAGAAATTAAAAGCGGCAAGGTCTAGGGGTTCATTCCGCCCATAACTTAGGCCGTTCAATGCTTCTCTTTGATAACTCAAGTGAAAGTCATTGTCATTTGATCTCACTCGGAAGATTTAACCATGAAAACCAAGTTTAACTCATACAACGGGGTTTGGAAATGGAAAGGAACTCATTTAGGCATTTTATCAAACACATAGAGTGCCATGGTTCTAAGCATTGGGTGTGCCAAGGAGACTTGTCTACACCCAATCAAAGAAGTTAACAACCCTAAGTTTAGACCAAAGATTAGAGTTCAACAAGTTCTTTGAGGCATTTTGGCAAACACCTAGAGTGACATAGCTCCAAGCATTAAATGTGGCAAGAGATCGAGTCCTTGCCTACACATAATCAAAGAGGTTAACAACCCTAGGTTTTGGTACATAAAAATGAACTTAGTCCATTCACAAACCACATTAAGCACAAGAAATGAGAGAAGCCATTAAACTACCCAAGTCACGGGATAGAAATCACCCCATGACCAAGCCTTTATCACTACTCAACCATAGAACAAGAACGAAGAACAAGCATAGAAAGATAAATACGATTCATGGATGAAAACGAAAATAAACTTAAGATTACGAAAGATCTCAACCGTACCTACAACATTAATGAAGACGAAATACCTCAAAACCCATCTCTTCAATCTCCTTTGAAGAGAGATGAAGAGTTTGAGAGGAGAGGGAGGTAGAGAGAGAAGTTCCTAGGGCTGAGAATGAAAGATATATTGTCAAAATGAGGTTAAAAACTATTTATAGTCCCAAACATTCGGGATACAAAAGTCTAAACTACCCCTGAAATGTCCAACAGTCGGGCAAAAAAATGCAGAAATTTGGGAATGTCTACCGGTAGACATTGAATATCTACCGGTAGACATTGGTCGTTTCAGAATGATGCAAAATGGTGTCCTCACTGATCTGGAATTGAACCGGTAGACATTCATTGAATGTCTACCGGTAGACATTGTGTCTGCCAGCCTTCCACAGCAGCTCATGTCAGGCTTTGTTCCGGGACTTCCACGACAATCCCCAAGCTCCGGAATCGCTCCGATTGGAGCCCTCGGATCACCGAACGTTGTTGGAGCGAAACTTGGCTTTAATCAAGCCTTATTCACACGGAAAACCTGTAATCACCAAAAACGCACCTTTCGCGCAATATCAAACAAAAACAAAGAGTTATGCGCGTGAGCGTGGCAAAAATGAGCGAGATAAGCCCGGTTATTTACACTATTGAGGGCTTATCACACCCCCCAACTTGGACTTTGCTAGTCCCTAGCAAAACTAAAATAAAACATAAGTAACTAATTCTATGCAATCTTCCCCCAAAACAAGATACGAAACTATGCTCAACTTAGGATACGGCAAGAGTCCACAATCAACACCCCTTCGGACTCAATCACATGCACCCTACGCACACGCATACATTGAACTAAGGTGAACAAATTATGCCAACGGCCAAGCAACACACATCCACATTGAATTTCCATTCCAAGACTCAAAAGAGCGAACTTTGATATAAACTTGCACAAAGTAATAAACAAGAACATCCCATGATAAGCGCTAGCAAGAATCGCAATAGCAAGAGACAAAAAGCTATGCATGCTAATCAAAAGAGCGCCGACAAAAAGAGCTAAGCAATTATTCACAAACAAACTAAGCCAACGGAAATTTCATACAAAATTAGCTTTAGATATCGATCATGCATCGAAAGGAGTTAGATGAGCGTACATTAGGATCAACGGAGGACTTTAGTAGCTTATAATGACCTTGGTGCCAAGAAAAGGGAAACAAAAGGGGTAGGGGCCATAACTTTGCTCGGTTTCAACTACCCTTGGCCACTACCATCCCCTAGACTACCCAACCACGGCCACATGCCGGCCAATCACCAAACAAAGCTACGAAGAAAAAATAAAGAAAATCTACTAGATTAATCCTACTAAAACTACTACCACCGACTCCTCCACACCTAGTCATAATTCTCATCCGGCTCCTCACGTTATTTAGCCTTGTGCTCTCCCTTCTCATTGGACTCCTTCTTATCGGGAATGTCTGTTAGCCCGGATATCTAACCAATCCTCTCATCATAGTATTTAACCCTCTTTCGAATTCGGTTTTGCTCTTTCATAGCATTTCTTTGAGAAAAAGGGTCCTTTGAGGTGAGATTTGTAGTAAGAGAGATTGAGGGTCCAATTTCGAGAGCTTTGGAAAGGGAGATGAAAATTTGGGGCTTTAGCTTTTGAAGTGGGAGAGGAGAGATAGGGAATCATGTATCAATTCTTCGCCCTTTTGCATCCCAACCACTTCTATCACATTCACACCACCCCCAAACCTCCTTGAATCATTGAAAATCAATTTCACAGAACCCTCCAAACATCCGGTTACTTAAGTTTGAACAAAAATGGAGACTCGGACAATGGTTCAACAATTTAGGACGAGGGGACACATTTGTGGTTTTATCATGCAAAAATTGCCTTGTATCATTTCCTACGTACGCCAATCAACTCCAATCTGATGCATAAAAGATATCTAAACTACTCACGTATGAACAAACGGATATTATTTACGCAAGTGCGGAAAAAGAGACAAACAAGCATGGGATGCTTCAAAAAGAACTTCAACTCTAAGCAATGCATACTACTTGACACACCTTGGAGCTTAATTTGTTCAACAAAGTTCACGTATATGCATGCAGCATGGATTCAACACATAATCAAATTCGACGGGGTGCACGACTCTTGCCATTATTAGGGAAAATTGAGCATAATCTAAGTATCTAGCACTTGAATTCACTAATTATAAGGGAAAATTGCACAAAAATTTAAAATTTTTCTATGCAATACCGAGAACGAAATAAACTTAAAGCATAAACCATCCCCCCCAACTTGAAATATGCAGTGTCCTCAATGCAAAAAGACAAAAAAAGTAAGGAGAGGGATAGAACAAAAGTACCAACGGGGTGGAATGTCAACCACTCTATACCTCGACCAAGTTGGAGGATTTGCGTCCAAATCACCGTCCGTCTTTAGCAAGGCTTCCAAAGCTCATTCCTGCAATCAGGCTTAAGAACCAACCACGAAACGGGAGACAAAAGACATTAGTACCGCCGGCTCGTGATAGCCCGGCACACAAATTATTATTAACAAGTATTGAAACCACCGAATCGTCACGTGATTAGACGGGTACTACTTTTCTCCCCGTGTCTCGCTTAAGGCGCCGCAGAGCAAGTCATACAACATCTTAGGCACGACACAGGTGGCTATACCGGACCACAAAAGTAAAATGGAAAAGGAGAGAGCGAGAGAGAGAGAAAGAGAGAGGGAGTGTATGTGTGTTCAGCCACATGTGGATTTCGAACATTGACTGTGCCCTTCAATAACTATTACCATGAGCACATCGCTCCACTCCAAAATCTTGCTCAAAAATTGAATTCGGCCATACCACAAAATTAGATACTTTGAGTAGCGCATTTGCCGAATTCGTTTAAGACATTTAAATTCAACCAAATGAGCATTCCAAACTAGATTGATTTTCAAACTGTTGACAAAATCTACAATGTAAGGATGGTAAACCAAATCAAAGTCATCAACACCAAGAAAATCAATTAGTTCCACTCCCACAAAATCTTGGAATGGTGGAGACTCAACAAGAGTGCCAACAACATCTACCGAATTCTCATGAGGAGAACATTGAACATTAAGCTCATCACGGTATCCAAGCTCCGAGGTGTTTTGTAAATCTAAACCAACCTCTTCAAAAATGAAAAGCGGCTCTATTTCATCTTTCTCAACATTTAAGTTGGCATCTTCAACAATGACATCATAAACCCAAGATTCAGAGTTTTCGGCCAATTGATCAAAGTAATCCCAACTTTCAATTGCGGTTTTATCCAAAAATGCACCATCGAACATCTTATCTACAAGCTAACGCGTTGTAGAATTTAAACTCTTATAGAAAATGGGAATAAGATGCCTTGTTTCACAGCAATGCTGCGACCAATAGAGTATGTGATATCTAAACCGCCACCAACAACACGCAAAAGACTCTTCTTCAAGTTGACAAAAATTTACGATTTCACATAGTAGCATATGAGTCTCATGTATTGGGGAAAACTTTTTGAAAAATTGATTTTCCATATCTTGCCATGTAACTATTGATCCTGGGTTCAATGAATGAAACCAACTCTTAGCCCTATCTTTCAAAGATAATGGAAATATCTGAAATAAGGCCACTTTATCATTCATGCAAAGCTCCTCAAGTTCTAAGATGTGCGCACAAGGATTTTCAGAGGCTAAGCCATGAAAAGGGGGCAATACTTGAAGCATGCTCGGCTTAGCACTAAAAACACTGGCGGTAGGAGGGACTAATTCCTCATTTGACGCCGCCATTCTACTACAAAGATAAAAATATAAATTAAAAACAAAAGATGGAATACTTACAGTGCGGTGTAAAGCAATACCTCCAAGTTAGCTACCAATTGATTCCCCGGCAACGGCGCCAAAAATGCTTGCGACCTTAATGTGCGTCAGAATAAGATTACCCCAAGCGTAGGGCTAGGTCGGTTGCAGCATAATAAACTCGGAAGTCCGAGATCGAATCCACAGGGAGCCAATGGAGCTAGGCCGGAGGTTTGATTTACGAAGGGTTTTTAGCGTTAGGACCGCCAACCTTTAGTTCGGCTTTGAGACGGCCAACTTTTGAGTGATGGAAATTCTCTCTACCTCCTAACTTTAGTTGAAAACAACGATTGACTAGAAATTAAAAGCGGCAAGGTCTAGGGGTTCATTCCGCCCATAACTTAGGCCGTTCAATGCTTCTCTTTGATAACTCAAGTGAAAGTCATTGTCATTTGATCTCACTCGGAAGATTTAACCATGAAAACCAAGTTTAACTCATACAACGGGGTTTGGAAATGGAAAGGAACTCATTTAGGCATTTTATCAAACACATAGAGTGCCATGGTTCTAAGCATTGGGTGTGCCAAGGAGACTTGTCTACACCCAATCAAAGAAGTTAACAACCCTAAGTTTAGACCAAAGATTAGAGTTCAACAAGTTCTTTGAGGCATTTTGGCAAACACCTAGAGTGACATAGCTCCAAGCATTAAATGTGGCAAGAGATCGAGTCCTTGCCTACACATAATCAAAGAGGTTAACAACCCTAGGTTTTGGTACATAAAAATGAACTTAGTCCATTCACAAACCACATTAAGCACAAGAAATGAGAGAAGCCATTAAACTACCCAAGTCACGGGATAGAAATCACCCCATGACCAAGCCTTTATCACTACTCAACCATAGAACAAGAACGAAGAACAAGCATAGAAAGATAAATACGATTCATGGATGAAAACAAAAATAAACTTAAGATTACGAAAGATCTCAACCGTACCTACAACATTAATGAAGACGAAATACCTCAAAACCCATCTCTTCAATCTCCTTTGAAGAGAGATGAAGAGTTTGAGAGGAGAGGGAGGTAGAGAGAGAAGTTCCTAGGGCTGAGAATGAAAGATATATTGTCAAAATGAGGTTAAAAACTATTTATAGTCCCAAACATTCGGGATACAAAAGTCTAAACTACCCCTGAAATGTCCAACAGTCGGGCAAAAAAATGCAGAAATTTGGGAATGTCTACCGGTAGACATTGAATATCTACCGGTAGACATTGGTCGTTTCAGAATGATGCAAAATGGTGTCCTCACTGATCTGGAATTGAACCGGTAGACATTCAATGTCTACCGGTAGACATTGTGTCTGCTAGCCTTCCACAGCAGCTCATGTCAGCTCATGTCAGGCTTTGTTCCGGGGCTTCCACGACAATCCCCAAGCTCCGGAATCGCTCCGATTGGAGCCCTCGGATCACCGAACGTTGTTGGAGCGAAACTTGGCTTTAATCAAGCCTTATTCACACGGAAAACCTGTAATCACCAAAAACGCACCTTTCGCGCAATATCAAACAAAAACAAAGAGTTATGCGCGTGAGCGTGGCAAAAATGAGCGAGATAAGCCCGGTTATTTACACTATTGAGGGCTTATCACTTATCTCCTCCAAACCCCGTGATGGTTATTGGAGATTCCACGATCTTGTTGGGCTGTATTCCCACCTTCTTGAATGTTGACATCGGCATCAGATTGATGGAGGCTCCGCCATCTAAGAAAGCCCTCTTTAGCTCCATCCCGTTAACGCGGGATGTAACATACAGGGGGCGGTTATGCGGGTAAGGTACCCGTCGATCCACGTCCGAGAAGGTGACTGAGTTAGACTCATCGCGGATTGTCCGCGGGACGGACCCTTCCGCGGTCATGCACGACTCCTGATGGACTTCCGCGATGTTGACAATCGCCTTTGTAATCTCCAACCTCGCCGCCGGCGTGAATCCAAAACCATCAAAGAATGCGCGGAATTTCGCACTGTTCTGTAATGTTTTGGCCGACGCATTGGGGTCTGGTATTACCGCGGGTGCTGGACCTTCCCCGAACTCTTCGGTTATCTCGTAGCACGAGACCATGTAGGCCCCTGCTTCTTCACCGTCTCTTCCCATGTAGTAGTTGCTTTCGGCCTCGTCATCATCATCGTACATGAACGGGTAGCACTCCGCCATGTTGACCTCCCCGTTGTTTCCGTGAGCTGTATAAGGCTCGTCGCGGACGTCGCGACGTCCTATCCTTAGCTCGTTTGCGTTCTATTTCCGCTTGAACAACCTCTTCAAAGACCAACAATCGCTCGTTGGATGCTTGGTATGCCTATGGTACATGCAGTACCTTGGGTGCTCGCGGTCCTCCCGCGTCGGCTCATACTCCACGGGGGGGAGTGCTAATTCTCCATCCTGCACCCACGCATTTACCAAGGCCCGCACCTCATCCATCGTACATGGGAAATCTGGCGCTGGTCCCATCTCGCGTTCTCTCCGCTTTCGACCTCCCGCGGCCTGCTGAGTCCGCGGTACCTCCGCGACAGCCACAGTGGCGCTGGCGGTCTTGCCTTTCCATGCATCCTTTCTTGCCGGTTTGACTACATGGCGGATGTTGTACGCCGATTCCAATAAGGCAGAGAATGTTCCCAACTTCAAATTAATGAGCAGCATCTTAAATTCGTCCATCATCCCACCGATGCAAATTTCCACTAGTTGTACTTCCTTCGCGGACTCGGTGCAATCAACTGCACGATCCTGAAACCTCCCGATGTAGTCCACCACGTCTTCTCCGCTGGCCTGCGTCTCTTTCGTCAAGCTGATCACTGTCACCTTTTCGCGGACCTGGAAGAATTTAGCGTAGAAGCTGTTCACCATTTCTTCCCAGGTGGTGATCGAATAAGGCTCTAGGTTGACGTACCAAGTGTACGCGCGCGAGGTGAGGGACTTCGAGAATTCCCGTAGCCGTAAGTTATGATCGGACACGTGTGCCCCCAGAGATTCCATGAAACGGTCTACATGTTCCTGGGCACTTCCTTCCTTTCCGTCGAACTTCACAAATTTTGGTGGGGCATACCCTTCCGGGTACGGGAGTGATAGGATCGTCATAGGATAAGGCGGGCGGATATCCGAGCTAGGGAGAGAAGGCAAGACCATCTTGGTTTTCTCCTTAGTGAGGAGGGCTTGTACGTCCGCCGGGGTGATGAACTGTCCCGCGGACGAGGCCCCCACTTCAGTAATGGCCGGCTCCTTCCTGCTCGCCTCGCTCGCTTTCTGCTGCGCTAGTAGGGCCTGAACTTCCGCCATGGTAATATAAGGTCCCGCGGAGGGCGTGCTAGCACCGTCAGCGGCTGCTTCCTTCTGGCGGTCTCCAGTGTTATTTCCCGCGACGCCCCCTACGAGTATAGGGCGCAAGTGGGGAGGCACCGTTGGGGGAAACTGGGGCTGCGTTGTCTGGCTAGTGTTGCCTCCCGCTTGATTCTGTGGCGGTTCATCGTTTTGACCGCCGCGGCCTTTGGGAGCGCTGCTGAGATGACCTCGGTGAGACCAGCAAAAGCCGCGAGCAGCTGTCGCTGCGTCTCGAGGAACTGCCGCTGGCCGTCCTGGAGGGCTCGCAGCGCTTGCGTGGCCATGCCCGCGCTATTGGTTTCCTCAACCTCCTCGATAATCGTGCCGTCTTGCTGTGCCGCCATTGCGTTACGGCGTGATAGCGGCCGCTCGATGTATTCCGTGGAACGGGTACTAACCATAAACCAAAAGACACCTCCCCAGCAGAGTCGCCTAAATGTGGGTGGAGAGCGGGTTCTGTGAGGTCGCTTACGTGTACAAAAAGTGAGCTGGAGAGGTTCGATTGGTCGATAATCAGTACCAAGGGGAAAAGAGGAATAATCTCGTGGGGTGAGGACTAGAGCAAGAGGTACGGAAAAGACAAAGGCAACGTGTCTCCTTTGTTCTCCGCGGGGGGTGAATGACGTCTGCCCTTTTCGGAATCAGATGAGTGAGGTCACCTTCTCTCCGGGGAAGAATGTTCTCCTTCCTCAGAATCAGTGCTCTCTCTCTCCTTTTCCAGAAAAGACAGCCTCTGGCAATCATTGGGAATGTCAGGGGTATTTATAGGGCACATGGGCCTAGGTCAGGCCCAGGACGGCGCTCCTATAAGACCCCAACACGTGTCCCTCCCGTACCTCCAGGTCGCGGAAGACTCGTCCTCCCGCGGAAACTCGCACTTCCACGACGTTACCTCCATCCCAAGCCACCAAGCCACAAGAGCTTCCCCAATTCCCGCAAGAGCAAGGTCGCGACCCGCGGCGATCGTTTGCCTCCTGCGGGGTCCCTTCTGGGCCTGCCTTTTGGGCCAGAATAGGATCCCGGGGTCTCCTTACAGTTTCTGTGTCAATTCCGACATGTCTTTCAGTTCTTCCAGGCGGGGCCCGCGGGGGTGTCCCGCGGGATCTTCACTTCCGCGGATCGGTTCCGCGGGGTCTTCAGTTCCGCGGGTTGGTTCCGCGGGCGTCCATCTTAATGTGCTACGTGTTTCCTTTCCATTGGTCAGTCAAACGTCTCCTTGGAATAACGTTTTGACTAAGATCGACTTTCCGCGTGGACCAGGTCGCCACATGTTCACGGCCGATAGGCTGGTCAAAAGGTCTCCCCTGATGACATGTAAATAATTTTGACCGCGCCTACATTTAGTAAACGAGCCAAAAACTCGTGCTTAAGCTCGGCTTGGTTACTAAAGTGTCGAGCCGAGCCACGGGCTGCTCAGCTCTGTTCATTTTTGAATTTTTTTTTTTGGTTTTTGAAGGAAACTTTTGGAGTTGGCAATACTCAATTCTATTTTTTTTATTTAGTCAATAGTCAATTCATCCGAATCATTTTTTACTTGATGCTAAAATTTCAGCAGAATCTCCATTTGGTTCAATAATTTTAGTATACAGGGGTAATTTGGTCATTTTAGTATATAGGGGTATTATGGTAATTTTAGTATACAAGGGTAATTTGGTCATTTAAATGTATAAGGGTAATATGGTCATTTTAGTGTATATGGGTATTTTTAGCCATTTTAAATTTTAATAATATATATGTAATTGGGTTAATAGACGGGTCGGATTTGATTTCAAATAAATGGGTTGGGTTGGGTATGAGTAATTGGGCTCATAACTAATTGGGTCTTTAATGGGTCAACGACCTATTAAAGACCCAACCCAACCCACTAATAACTTACCCAATTTGATCCAAACCCGCCCATTTGGCACCCTTAGGAAAATATAAGTACGAAATAGATGTATTTGTGGCAGCAGAAAATGGTAATGATTTTGGTTGATCCATTTGTAAAGCTGGTCCAAAAGAAATGGGCTTGGCCCAGCAAGAGCTAGGCTCAAATGACTTTGGATAACTGAAGTCCGAACTAGTCTTCTCGGATTCAAGCCCAAGAAGAACATTTCTATTTTCGTTGGTTGTGCTGAAAGTCTCAAAGCAGTAGCACACAATTTATATAAAAGAGTGCATTAATGCATCATTCACTCATTTTCTCATAGGGAAATTAAATAACATGAAATTCGATATCTCTGTTGTCGAGATTAAAATCTGCAATTAATGTCTTGTAAACCCTTTTGTAGTTGGGTTGGTTAATTCATGGAAAATTCTTAATTTGGATATAGGATCTGATCGGAGATTGATGTATCCGTAGTCGTCCGACAAGTGAAGGACTCATGTGTATCGTTTGGAGCTCATGTGCATGAAGGGCTGCAGACGAATCTGCATGTATCTGTGCCCAAATATTTGTATTCACAACACTGCTCTTAACATATTATCGATTTGGAAAGAAAAATGTCATTATTCTTGATATATTACTTTGCATGCCGATAAAGCAAGGACTTCTTTTCAGACTTCCTCTGTAAAATTCTCAGACCTTCATAGGGGCAAAACAGTCAACTCCAGGCATAACATAATACTCCCAGAAAATCAACAACTGCAAATACATTATCAAGGATGCCACTCCAAATCTAGACGAAGATGCTCTAATTGAACTTTATTCCGCACTACTAGGTTTGAAGATACATATTGTGACTTGATTCACAAACATGTATGAATGTGTCACATCAACTTGTTTATTTTAACGTTGTGTCGCACCAACTTGCCCATGTCTTTTGATTTCTTGGCCAAGGTTTTGGTGCTAAAAGCCTTGGCATATATATTTGAAAATTTCAAATACAGATCCCTTCGAAACAATGCTATTCTCTAATATTCTCTCCTTGTCAAAGCAAAGGTGATAGGAGGCCCGAGCAATTTAAATCTTTAGACCGAGGTGGGGTTTGAGTCTGAAGTACTCCATATATATATAGAACTGTGCTACTTACAACTTAAACACTGATTCTACACAGATTTTTTTACGAAGTCCGCCTCGGGCCCTGCAAAGATGATCCGAACCGCTCGATTTTCTTAAAATACTTGTCTGTGTATTCCTGTAAAAAAAAAAAATTATTTCAATCGGATTTCGGCAAGAGCTTTTTCAAAATTCGTTAGGCAAACCAGTTAGTTTCGCCTACGAATTTTGAAAAAGCTTTTACCGGCTTCCGATTGAAGTGAAATTTTTTACAGGAATACGTGAACAAATATTTTAAGAAAATTGAGCGGTTCAGATCATCTTTGCGGAATCCGAGGTAGGCCCCCTGAAAAATCGGCGTTAGAATTTGTGCTTAAGTTGTTTGTGTTACCCCCTCGCTCTCTCCACAGTTGATTTTTGGCTCTAGATTCTCTTCATGAAATCTATGACATCGAAAGCCTAACCAAATGTTAATTATAGCTTATTGATTCAAGTATGCAGACCCCCTGGCACAACACTTTTGCTTGAATTCCAAGTCCATATATGGTAAGGCAATAAGATACGTATTCTAATATTATACTCCCTCCGTCCCGATTTGTTTATCTCATTTTTAACTTATACACATTCTAAATTGACTGTCCAATTTCAAAATGAATGACTTAGATTATGTAAATTTTGAAATCAATGGATTAGATTTTGTTTTCTTAATAAGTTGGAAACCCGATATTGAACAAACAAATCGGAACAATGGGAGTATCAAGAACTTGAGCCCCCTTCTATGGTTTTAGTAGACCACTCTCTCAATTTTTTAATGAACTAGCTCTATTTGGATCCAATTAACCACTTGTTCATTTGACAGGCAATAGAAGTAAATTTAATAAACTTTTTCTCAATCACTTTTTGCTCCTTCTGCAACTTCAGTCTTGTTCGTTTTGGGGTCTCAAATCCCTCGACACAGTCTTTAAATTTTTTTTTCTACCTCTCTCTCCACTTATTACTTTAAAAAACGTCCCTCAAAATTCAAACCAAACAGGAAAATGTGAAGACCTAACCCAGTACAAGCACAGCATTGCATGGGCACAAAATAGGCACAAATTGTAGCATGCTCCCGAGCTGGGCTGGGCTTTGTCACACGCAAAAACAAATGAATTAGGCCAGGCTTAGGCACACAAAAATAAATGAATAAACCGGCACATACGGCACGATCTATTCGACACCTCTAAGTGCTAATACAGTCTTCCCTTTTGTGCTTTTATGGTTTGAGCTTGATGTTCTCGTATGATCTTCTCTCTCTCTTTTTCGATAACCTCATATGATCCTTTACAATCATATTTTTGTCGGCCTTTGTAATATGTGTCTGATTTTGCTAGTGCATGTGCTCGCTTCAAAATTTTGATAGTTTTGGTTCACTTCTATTTCTTGGGACGAAATCTTTTGTAACTTCGGACTTTTGAAATGAAATTGCCTCTTAGTAATTAAAAATATATATATTTGTAAGTAATGCTACCGATTAAAAAAGTAAAAACAAAACACCCAAAAAAAAAGTCCTTGACATCCGACAAGTGATCTAACGTCAGTCAAGGCCCTCCCAATAGTATAATTATATCAACATAGAGTATTAATAATAGATTTGGGCAATCAAATAGTATATTATTATCAGTAAAATACTTTCTTTCTTTTTTATGGGTACTTCTGGCCACTTTCATCGGTGGGGTTTTGTGGGGTAGAGTGATGATTGATGAGTCATGTTTTGAACCGGTGGAGACAATCGTAATTTGAAGGGAGACTTAGTCAAAAATTTCTCATATTTACTTTTTTTGAGGACAAGCATCTTTTGCAATCAAACATTAGGACAAATGAAAACTATTTTGATGGCGTCATTCCTCTAAATGAAAACTATTTTACCGTCCTTACGACTAATTTTTCCTAATTTTTGAACTGTCCAATAAAAAAAAATTTGAGAAGCGAACCATTTCACCGAAGCAAACAAACCAAAACTCTGGGCATAGCTGTACAACCAGCAGACCTCGAAGGTCAATACAACAAAGCAAAAGCAAACAGCAATGCAATAAGAAACAAAAAAACAAATGCACCCTACACAGCACTAAAGACCCTAGAACTCACTCACTCCCCAACCCCTAACCAGTCTATTATCATTAGCAGGTTTCATGCTCTTCCAGGAACACATACAAGCCCTGACTTCATCAATAATTCTGGATCCCAAGACTCGAGCAGAAACACTCAAACCACCGAAGTGTCTGGCTTGAGGGTACCTGCCATGAAGAACCTACCATTAGCATTCAACAATAGAATCAGGAACAGGGGATTAGGAGCAAAATTACCTGCCAAGATTTCCCTAGTAATAGCGTTCTTGGCACGAGGCCACTTCCACATACCATTCTGAATGATAGAAGCCACACTAGTATGAACCGAACGCCCCAAGTTGAAAACCACTGACTCGCCAAATCTCTGATATAGTGGGCCTAGTTGGTGCCTATTATCAGTCCATAAGAAACCCCAAGGACATGCTTTATCCACACATGAACCAAACCTCCCAAGTTGAAGATTTTCCTAATAGACCAAGAGGATTCATTAGGGATTTTTATCGTCCACACACTCTGAACCTTAATGACATGTATGTATCCACTTAATCCACAACGTATCGGCTTTTACACAAATGGCTTACAAGTGTCTAATCGTAGACGCTTTATTCCTCGTTTGAGAAGCCTAAAACCCAAGCCACCTTCTTTTTAGGAACACAGAGGGACTCCCATGCCCACTTTTTATCTCTAGAATTTCTCAAATCTGCCTGCCATGAAGAACCTTCTTGTGTCAAATAAAAATTGAAGACCAATAAACCTGTATGCTAAACAGAACATATTGAGCCAGCTGACATCTCCCTCCATATGTCAAACGTTTGTTGGTCCATGATTGAATCCTTGCCAGCATTTTCTCCTTAAGTTGCTCACAGTCTACTGCCCTCAATCTTGTAGAAATAAGGGGCACCCCTAAGTACTTAACAGGTAGGGAACCCACAGGGGAACCGTCCAATATTGCAATAAATGATTCGAATCTGCTCAAGGACTCTTCGCGAGGAGTCCTTGAGCAAATCCGATTTTTTCAATTCTCATCTGAACCTGAATATAATAGTCATATATCTATTTGTAAAAATGAGGTGATTATCGAAACTAGCTCAACGAATTTCATCCAATTCTCCATACACAATCTTGAATCAGCGAGCATGGATTCTCTCGTGATCTTTTCGTGTGACCTCCTGTAACGCAAAATAAAACTTTTCAAAATTTAACTTGAATCCAAATCGATCATGCTGTATGGTCCAATATAATCATCTATAAAAAAAACAAAAGGATTGATCGCACATTAGTATCCCACTCAAATGAAGCGCAATTATCACAAGAGGAATAAACTGTTCGAAGAATTAATGGATGATCAGCATATATCCTTCCATTATCTTATCACCAACACGATTCGATCAAAGCTATATTCAAGGTCCAATTAACCTAACTTTTTGTCTTATCACCAACACAATTCGATCAAAGCCATTTTCAAGGTTCAATTAACCTAACTTTGTTGCATTGATGATAAGTACAACTAGACTTACAAAAAGAACGACTTGAATAGTCGAGCAAGACGCTGATTGAAAAAAAAAAAAAAATAGTCAGGCAAGACTATGCCGAACTTCTTTTTGCATATATTAATTGAGATTAAATTTTATCCGGTTCACTAGGAAAACCATACTTTTCCGCCGCACCATTCAATTATTGACATCTCAGCAATTAGCTTAAAGCCTTTGGAAAAGTATGCATACATTTCACTGACACCGCCTGAATTCTAGTAGTAATAGTAGGATAAATAAAATCACACTGATACTCCCATTACTCTCCAAAATTATAGTATACTCCCTTACTTTATAACCAAGCAAAAGTTCATGACATCAACTCACATGAACTTGTTAATAAATTTTGGAGTGAATTTATGAATTAGTGAAGAGAAAAAAATATTTTTTATTTTTTATTTTCTAATTACTCTCTTTGAATCAAATTCAAAAAGTCAAATATTTTGATGTGAAGTTTAAAAAATATCTATAAGAAAGTAATTAAGGCCCATTCTCTTTAACTTTTTTCTTGTTTTAATTTTGGTTTGATTCACGTCATATATTTTGGATTAATTATCCATTTTTAAGAGAGAAGTCTAAGAAGTATAAAATTATGATCAAAAACAAAAAAGAAATCATTAAAAAGGAAAAAAAGTTCATTAAAGACAAAAAAAAACCTCAAAAAGTACAAAATTGTATTTTCTAATTCTTAGGAGAATGGTTGAAGTATAAGTTTGGGCTAGATATCTGGAGAAAAAAGGATAGCTATTTGGTATTTTTTTCATCTATAGTATATAAACTTTTTTTTTGCTTTTTTTTTAAAAAACTTTTTAGACTCATTTTGTCAAGATGGACAATTAATCTAAAACATATGACCCAAATCAAATGAAAATTCAAAAACGATGAACAAAATACACAAAACGACATGACAAAAAGTTAAAGAGAATGGAGCCTTAGATTCTTATACAGTAGATATTTTTTAAACTTCACATCTTGATTTTTTTGAATTTGTTTCAGTGAGAGTAATTATAAAATAAAAAATAAAAATAAGTTTTGCTTCTTCACTAGCTTACAAATGGGGAATGATAGCGCCACTTCATTTTTTACCAATGCCACTTCCTTTCTTGTCTTGTAGTGTATGAATTTAAACAATAGTCCATGCATTTTGTGCAAGTTTTATTGCATTGAGGGGTAAAATTAGTAAATTCACCTAACTAAAAGACAAAAGAGAAGTGGCATTGGTAAAAAAAAAAAAAGGGGAGACATTATTATCATTGGCCTTACAAATTCACTCCAAAAATTAGTTACAAGTCCGTGTAAGCTAATGTCGTGAACTTTTGTTTGATTACAAAGAGTTACTATAATGTAAGGTAGTATACTGTAATTTTGGAGAGTAATGGCCTAATGGGTGTGATTCTATCAGAATCCAGGCGGTGTCAGTGAAATGTACCCACTAACTGCTGAGTTGTGGCTTAAGGATATTTGTTAACAAAGATTATTGAAGATACTCGTATCTTTATATTAAATGTACAATTATTTCAAAACATGTTATTAATCAATATCTTAAGGCACTTGTTAACTGGAAATCAGATACTGTATAATATTTGATCCTCTCTCGAAACATGAAACTAAAAAGATCCATTAACCACCTTGAAATTACCAATGTCAGTAATATACAAAAAGGACAATAATAACTCTTGTGGCTTGGAAAACTGGCTACATAGCTTAGAGAGTTAGGCCACCCCAAACACTAACACTAACTACACAACACATCCGCTAAAACTTCATTTTTCTAGCATACGTACTCCGTGATCAGAACCCTTCACTTGTAGTCTAGCAGTATAAAAAATTGGTTAACTTTATTAACGAAATGAGAAGAAATAACAATTCTACCCCTTAAAAATCACTCACAACACCCCCTCATCTGTTAAAAAAAATAAAAATATCCATGTTAATCTCTTCATGTAAACGGTCTTATTGACAAAAAAGATTCTAATTGAGTAGCGATTATAGTTGAGGGAGTCTGTACAAACAATTTTAAATGTTAGGAAATTTCCGTGAAAAAAATAATAGTTAAAGAAGTCTCCGTATTCTTTTACTAGAATTCATGATGTTGACCTTAGATTACACATCTCAAAATCCGTGTGTTTTTTTGGACTTTAGCACATTTGGGAAACCCAGCCTAAACCCATGATCCCTTCTAAAGGAAAATTAGAAGAGAGAAGAGATTAAAAGAAAAGCAGAGTGATGGGCATAGGAAAATATACAAAACTGAAGTCCTCAAATTACAAGCAAAAGATGCACCCATATGAAAGTTGCACAAAAATGCATTTTCACAAACACAATTTGCAACTGACAACCATTTACAGTATGTGTTATATAAGCTAGTATTCATTAGAACCACCCATTTGTGTCAAAAACCTTAATCCAAGTTTGTTAATTTCAAGGTATTTTCTATCAAAAGGTTACTATCTGTTTTTAGATTAACTATGCATGATAACCATAAACTTGAACACAGAAAAAAGAAGATAAAAGATTAAAAAGTAACATTGCTTTGCTTGAATTTTGGCCTGCCTAGTATCTCTCCTACCGGCACATCGTCACACGACTTTGTTTGCCAGCACGAGGACTCTTCGCAGCTCATCAGCGATTCCTTGTAAGAGAACCGGTTTTCTGACAACTCCGTTCATCCCAATCTGTGAACACCTTGCCCACACCTCCTCATCGCCACTTGCTGTTAGGGCGACGATCAACGGCCAGGATCGGCTCCTAAATTTCCGAATCCTCAACGCAACTTCAAACCCGTCCAAATCGGACATGTGGAGATCCAATAGGACTACTTTGAACGAAGTGACCGCAGGGCCCAGAGCGCTGAGGCATTCGAATCCAGACCCTACGGTGGAAACGATGCACCCAAGTTTCTGAAGCTGTTTCTTTGTCACAGCCCTGTTCACATCGTTTTCGTCGGCTAAGAGGACCTGAAGGCCTTGGAAAATAGAGTTGGATTGTGGAGCACTAGAAGAGTTTTCAGATTCAGATATGCCGATTACAATAGAAGGCCGGAGTTGGAACCGGAGAACTAGTGCCATGCTTTGATCAAAGCCTTCTGGGTACGGGACTACCCATATGTTCCCCTGCATTAGCTGAAAATTATTGGGAAAGAAAGATAAGTTAGAGAAGATAACAGAAGTCGTCACCAAAGAAGGAAGAAGTACTTGTATGTTCTCAAATGTTCCAAAAGGAAATTATCTTCTGAACTATATTTAATCAACACAAACAACCATTTGCAAAATTAACTGTCCAGATATCCGATTCCTCGACAAGAAAACACATGGCTTTGTTTGGAGTTAAATTGATGTTGGTCTAAACAGGTACTAGAAAGTTACTGTTTGAGAACACAGTTTCTTCAAGCTCGTTGAAATCGAGATTTGAGGACATATGGGACATCGTAATTCATAACCATCATGCTAAATTAAAACCTTACTAGCATGGTAGCATATTTAGCAAAGCAATATGGCAATCAAAGCACTAAAATCTTTATGCTAGCCAAATCATTGATAGAATTAGTGCCGACTATTGCCTCTATGCATTGTCAATTGGAGAAACAAGAATACCATTGTTAGAGCAAATATCAGAATATTAATACTAAGCAACCACATAGGAGAGCCAATTATGGAAGAATTTTAAGAGTCCTGGTATTGGTAGTCCCTTAATTCTTTCCAATCCATGTTTGGCCGACGCAAGATTAGGGCCTTTTTTTAACTGTCCTGGGTATTTTTGTATTTTTCAGGATTTCTACTGTCGAGGGAACATTTGAGGGTATTTTTGTAATTTGTCATAAATCGTTAAAAGGAGCGGGAGGGTATTTTTGTAATTTTTCATAAATCGTTAAAAGGAGCTTCCCGCGTGCTCTCCTTGTGACAAATTATATAGTATATAGGGACTACAGTACCCCACATATAAGGACTATTAATCTCGATAGTGATTTCGGCAACCAAACATGGGATAACGTAGGATTAGGCGCATTTAGTCCTATTCAGGCGCCTATTTCGCGAATCAAACAAGGCCTGGTTTCATTAAAGACTATGCTCCATTGCATGAAAAAATTAAATCCTACTGTTCAAATTTCCACATATGCGATCATAAGAAAAACAGATACATCCTTACCTGTACAAGCTTTTTGCAAACGTTGAAGCTCAAGCCTTCCTCAGCTCCATCGCTGCTGTACCTCCGGCCTCCGATTGTCATCCTTTCCATAGAGCTCTCTGAATGGGAAGAACTATTCTTTATCCCAATTTCAAACTTAACATAAACACATCCGTCAGAAGAGCTCGTTCTCCACACTGCCCATCTCTGATCATTTCTTCCCTGACTTCCACTCTCAGAGCATACACGAAACGTCACACACCCACCCCCATTTCCACTATTCAAGAGATTGCCAACCATGTGCAAAATCACTTGGAAAACCCTTCTCTCGTCTCCCATGACCTGATCCGGTAAAGACTTTTCCACGTGAACTGCAAAACTATACCCCTGATAAATGCAAAGGCACTTGGAAAGGCAAGCGGCTTCTTTAATCATGGAATGCAACCGAAAAGACTTCATTTCCAACGGGAATCTCCCGTTTTCCTTTGTCGAAATGTCCATTACATCATTGATCAAAGTGGACAACACGTTACTGGTTTTAACCATTGAGTCAACAAGAAGCCGTTGATGGCTACTTAACTTCTCGTCCTGAATCACCGAAAGCAACCCTAAAACTGAATGCATCGGCTTTCCCATCCCATCGCTCATCACCTTTTGAAACGCGTTCCTAGCTTGACTCGCCATCATAGCATCCTTCCTCGCTTGTTGCAATTTTCGATTTTGCTCCACTAATTGATCCCTCATGAGCTGTGACTCTTCTAGCACAGCTGCGTGGGAGAGAGCCACAGCAACTTGATCTGCCACCACTTTTACTATTTCCAGCTCCTGATTGCTCCAAAATCGACCTTCCCCGCCCGGAAGAACCAATACCAGTATAGCATAACAAGCCTGAACTATCTCAGGCGTACCACCTTTGAAATTTGAAAACCTAAGCATCGGCATCCTAATAGCCGCCACAGCCCCAACATCCATAGATCCTCCACCGCTTGCCACAGCTAGTGCTGAGTCAGGCTCAAGTATCTTAACTCCATCCCTCTCCTTTATCTCTGTAACATCAACATCTGTAATTGGAATGGAGGAATTATACATGTTAGAAGGATTTCTCTCCTTTAATTCATGGGTTAGATTCATCTCTGTCTTAGTCTCATTAGGCATCCAAACAGCACAATTTCGCAAGTCTAGCGTCTTAGATAGTTCGACCAGAGTGGTGTATAAAATGGTGTGTCGGTCTAGTGACTTACGGATCTCTTGGGTAAGCATCCGGACATGCCACCCTGCTTCCTTCTGCTTCTTTATGATTCCAACCTCTCGGCCGAGATCCCAAGTTTTCTTCTTCAACATGAATTCTCGCACCTTCACTTTTAGAAGCAAAGGGATGAGAGTGATTAGAGTTATGGCAGTGGCAAAAGATACAAGGGCGGTGAGGAATTTGAATATGGTGAGGGCTAGCATTAGCTGAAATGGGTGGGGACCATAAGTCCACCCATTGAGCAAATGGGTCATCCCACACAGAACAATGAAGGCGATGAACTCGAAGAGTACCCATTTGAACGGAACGTTGGAACAACTGACAAAGTAAAGGAGCTCAATTGGGATCGAAAAATAGGCAACCGCAATCAAGAAGTCACTCACTTTTTGACACTCAAGGATGCTTTCAGTGCTCCAAAACCCCCCTTCCTCATTACAATCGCACCGGGGAAACCCATTATCAGCAACAGAAATGGAAATTAGGAACGACGAAATCAATAACCCGGATGCTAATTTCTTCAACATTGCATCTAATATACTTTTTTTTCAATCCATTTGTTGATAATTATGGATATTTCGATACCCCAGAATAATAAATTTCTTATGAGATAGAGAACCCTCTTGTACTAAGCTTCAGAACCCAAACTTCCACTACCATCAGTCCTCTCCTGTTCAATAAAAGTTCAAAACAAATCTATGAAGCCTTCTAAAATAAGAAATACATAAAGGATAAAATAAATCTTCCGTATAAATACGCATGTATATCCATTAGACCATTTTGCAAGACACCCATTAACAAATAATTTTCGATACCTATCATTATCATACAGAAGCCAAAAAATATCTGGCACAACAACCGGTTCAACAAAAAATCAAATAAATTAATTACTAAATATTCCTCTTCAAATCTCTAAACTATAAAGCAGAATCTAATCTCTATTTTTACCCGTTATCTAACTATTTTTCATGGTTCGAGTAATAACAATATTTATAAATAGAACTCCGAAATTACCTCAACCAAAGCACCAATGTATAAATGCACCATAAATCCCAAATCTACCAGAACTCAATAAACATAAATAAATAACAAAAAATTCGGAAATCACAAATCTTACTAGCATTTTGGAAGGTGGAAAATCTGAAATGTAGGAAAAATAAAAATAAAAAACACAAACTTTACCTGAATAAACGATCAAGATTCTGAACCAGCCCATCTTCCAACCAGCCCATCTTCCAGATCTAAATCCCTCCTCCGCATGAATACAGATATATATTCAATGAATATATATATATATATTCACTTGTACTATAAATTTCTAAAAACCCAGATCAAGAACACCCTCGTATCCAAATCCATCGAAAACCCAGAAACCCAAATCCCTCAATGTCTATTTTATCTCAACTCTTCACAACAAATCAAAAGCACGGCGGAAAGATCTGCGGCGAAAACCCCAGAAAGAGAACCGGGTTTGTTTACGAGAACCGGCTGCCTCGCGCCGCGTGAACCGGGAGAGAATCGAGTCTTGAAGCTACCGTTCTTTGTGCATAGATACGTATAAACAGTTGTGTATATCTTTTTTCTCCCTCTGTGTTCAAATTTCAAACAATGGTTTCAGAGGGGAGAGACTCTTTCTAGAGATAGAGAGAGAGAGAGAGAAGAAGAAGGTTTTGAGGTCCGCGCCGTTGTTTATTACAAAGGCGGAAAACGAAGAGAGAGAAAGAGAGAGCGAGGGGGGTTTTAGAGAGAGAGGAGTAGAAAACTAGAGTAGAATACCCTTGTTTTTCTAATGGGGGGAACTGAAGTGGACGTTTTTAGCAAAAGTGCGTCCAAGTTCTCTTCACGTAAGGAAAGTGGACCCTACCTTCCTTTACATCTCTCTTTCTCTCTCTCCCCCTCTGTGTGTCTCTATGTTTTTTTTTTTTTTGTGTTTTTATACGGAGTAATCTAAAAGGGTGGGGCAATCAGCATTGCAACTCCATTAGATGTGACCATAGGGCTCCCTGTCCGCCGAGGGAATGTTCGATTCGAGTCATAGCTATTATCCGGGAGGACGGGCCGTCACCATGGCACCTCCCGATGCACAATTGGCATAAACTCCCCCTCTCAATGACCAAAGACTCATTCGCAGACGTGAGGTCAAGCCACCTACTGGGACTCAAACCCATGTCTCCGTCATCTATTTGTTTTGTGCACCTTTTATTTCTACATACATTGAGAAAAATAATACACAAGGCTCCCTCTCCGAAGGTTACTCCGGTTGGTTAGTGGGTTTGCTTTTGTCACAATTGGTCAATGTTTAATTCTTGGGGTCAGGATGCAAGAAAATAATTTGTCATGAATTCCATAGTCCAGATGTGAACGGGGAGGGGATTAGTTGAGGTGCGCGTATGCTGATCCGATCACTCCTTACCTGAACCAAAAGAAAAAAGGCTCTGTACAGTTGTTAGAAATGTTGCATGAGAAATGAATTATTAAAAACGTGAAGTGAGAGAAAGTAAAAGAAAATAAAATCTACTTTCACGAGCGTTTTCTTGACAAGAAATCTCACAGGAATATTAAAATTCCTTCCTTTTAGCAGGATTTATTTCGTAGGGAAGTGTTTTCTAGTGAAAAAGTTGAAGTTGAGGATCCATAACTTTATTGTTAACTGAGCACACAGAAAGTTATGGAAAAAATTGATACTCCCGTCCTTTCCTTGCAACTAGACAGGGCCTCAATTACCAAAAAAAAAACTAGACAGGGCCTAAAGAAAAAACCTCGCAATTATAAAAAAACAATTACAGTTACTATAAATAAATAAATAAAAACAATTACAGTTTGGTATTAATGAAAGCGAAAATTAAAATGGCTGGACCACTTGTGTGATTTTTCAATTTTCTTTTTTTGGTTGGAGTTGTCTTCAAAACTCAAAAGTGCCCTGTATTTTTCGAGTGTATCGTATTGTCTTTTCGTTTCAAATATAGTAGTACTCCTATTTGAATTGGCTACATTTAAACAGAAAAACTAGATACTATTACCTAGTTTTATTCGAAAGTTAATTGAGCAAAGCTTTGCTACCGTTGTCATCGGAAAAAACCACGATTTGCTCATACGAGCTAAATAGGTCATTGTTCAAGCTCGATTTGAATTTTGCAAGCTTGAAGAAAAAATGCCGAACAAATGATGTGCTAATTAGGTGAGTCCATCGAAAACAAGTTCTGATTGAGCCGGTAACGATCTGAGGTCAAGTAGTAGCTTACAATTTTTTACTACTTCCTCAAAATTTGTCGAGTCCAGTCTAACAAACGTGGAAAAAATTCCAATTATGAGAAAACAAGAAAAATCTGACGGGCCCATTCATGTTAATGCCTGACGGGCACCCCTTCCATCAGAGTAAAATTATTTGTAATCCAATCCGTAACAGTAGATGAATGCATTTGTTACGCCAGTGGTTCAAATTCATGCATCTCTCTTTGTCTCATCTCCACATAACTGCTCATAGTACATAAAAGAAGAGACATTTTGCCTTCAAAGAATCAAATTTATGTTGACGAATGAAACGAGTGATTATTTGGTGCTCCAGAAGGAGAGCGACGTGACGTGACGCTTCAAGGCCTGCAAATTAGTGCAAGAGTCACATATTTTGTGATGAAACTCACACCAATGTACGGTGGCAAAGAAAAACCTTGGAGACAGAGACGGATTTAGACTTCGGCTTACGTAGTTTCGGTCCCCCCGGCCACCACCCCCCCACCCCCCAAACCCAAATTTTAATATTAATATTAGTTGTATTTTGCTTGAATACATAGATATTGTGCTTTGTATTAAGTGTTATTTAGACATTTAAATGCTTTAGAATATGTCCGCTTTGGGTCTCAAAACCCAACCTCTCTCTCTACCCACAGTTTCTCATAAGCTTTCCCTTTAATTAATAGTCTCATTTCTCGTTTTACCCCTCTCACTCGTAACCCAGAAAACTTCCCTCAAAATCTAAACCAAACAAACTATTAAATTCCCGAACCTTGAAATTTCAGAATCTTATTGTTTATAGTTCGGCCCCTGCGTTTAGGAAATCTTGGTTCCGTCCCAGCTTGGAGCATCGTTATCATGGACTTGGTCACATGATTTTTTAAGACGGCACTCGCTATGCTCTCAATTCTCGCTCGGCATTTATGCTTTCAATCCGCACACCCATGAGTTTTTATTGTTGAGAGGTTTTTGAGAGATGCTTTCGTGTTTGCGCACCCGCAATCGCACCTAATCGTGCTCTCACACTTGCACCTGCTCGCGCATTATCTGATTTAGATCCTGATGCACTTTTAAAAGTCGTTAAAAGTAGGGGTGAGCAAAAAATTCATCAAACCACGAATCCAGTCCAAACCAATCCAAACCTTCTTTGATTTTTTAGTAGTATGGTTTGGTCATGGTTTTAAAAAATTAGAAACCGCATTATATGGTTTGGTTTGTGGATTCACGTACACGGTTATAGTTCTAAACCGATCCAAATCGTATAATAGATATATATATATATATATATATATATATAAATATGCATATAATTTTATTATGATTCACCAAATAAATATGGGAGCCTTAATAAAATACTTTCCTAATTTATTGATCCTATTAAATCCACCACAATATTTAATTTCATTCCTAATTTAGACTAAACTTCTACTATATATCAAACTCATTCCTAATTTCCAGTATTTCATCTTATTACTTTAAGACTTGAGGCAATTGTTGGTATTATACTCTTAATTAGTAGGTCGATATTAGTGTGTTTTGGTAATTTGATTGAAATTGGTTTTAATATAAGTTTTCTTTTAATTTATCTTCACAATTTTAAATACTTTGAATATTTTTTTGAAGATGATAGCTTAGTTCAAAGCAAACAGTGGCAGCAAACAGTGGTTTAAAACAAAAATCGAACCGTATTTTAATGGTTTGAATTGGTTTGGTTCTATACCTTTTGTGGGTTGGTTTAGTTCTCCAAATTCATAATCCATAGGCATTGATTTGGTTCTTGATTTACTATAAAACCGAACCAATTCGGACCATACTCACCCCTAGTTTTTTTTTTTTTGCCAAAAGTTGAGAGGTAGTATTTATCAAAAGATCCCCATGGGAGCAGGTTGGGAGTCCACAGATCGAACACTCCAACAGAAAGAGCGTATAAGCGCATAGATGCGCCGCCCTACAGAATAAGAAGAAACCCCCAAAAGGAGGACGAAACCCCCCGAAGGAGGACGAAACCTCCCGCAGGAGGACAAACCCCCCAAAGAGGGGACATCATTAAAATAAATAACAAAAAAAAAAAGAAAAAGAAAAAGAAGCACCGCCGAGACATCCGCCGCCACTCTTTCGCAACTATCTTGATAGACTCGTAACCACCACCTCTGCTTCACAAAATAGGAACACATCGTTGGGAGGTGGTCGCCCAACAAACGTGGTAGACGGCGTCATGTCACAGATCTGAGAAGATGGAGGCTGAGAATGGACGCCCGAACTTCAGTCGCAGAATTGAGAGAGGATACGGTTCGACGGTGGGGAGAAGGGAATAGAGGGAGAGAGATCGGAGGGGAATGATCCCTCCCCTCCCGCCGCCTGAGAAGGGGGGAGGGGAAGGGTTGTTGGCGGCTAGGGTTTGAAGTTTTTTAGAAATAAAGGGAGAGAGGTTTTTCGAGAGAGTAGAAATAGAGTTGTTTCCCAGAAGTGCTGAAACTGCTCTGGTATTTACGGTGCTATTAATTAATTAATTAATACTATAAGCAAATGTGTTTTATCTTCAGAAGCATCCAAACTCCTAATCCTGATTTTTTAGATTTTAGATTTTTTGTCTAGAGAGAGAGAAACGTGGGGGAGGGAGGGAGGGAGGGAGAGACGTGGGGGGAGGGTTTGAACACGGAGGAAAAATTATTCCCCCTTGCACCGTAATGTGGTGTCTCCCAAATTCATTTTCCACCACACATGTCTGTCAGTGTACAAAATGGGACCAACGCTAGCGTGCATCGAACACGGATCCGGAGAAAAAAAATTAAACCATAACTTTTCATCAATTAGCAACGTGTCCGCTCAACACACCAGGACCAAAAAAAAATACCAAACGAGAATTTCTGGTCTCGCGCATCGAACGGACACCAACGCCAGTTTTAGACAAATGAGTGAGGTGGGCCTTTTGCCCTACAAAGCAGCATGAGCCACTTTTGGGAAACTCCACCTAATTGGCCCTGTGTTCACATCAGTCGATTCTCAGTCCGTACGTCCAACCGAATGCAATGAACCTGGTTCTTTCGTGACGGGCACCACAAATGGTGGGATTCTAACCAAAGGGTCAAATCTGGCTTGCCCCCTGGCAGAGACCGAAGGCTCTGACCCCTTGGGGCCTTCCAAGGGCGAGAGTTTGATGAAGCTTTAAAATCACAATCAAATCTCTTATGAAATGGTGGTCCCACCCTTTAATGTGGATGGGTTCATTATCAACCGATCTCTTCTGGTATGTGACAATAAAACAAGCCATCACTTTTTGTGGGAGTGGTTGCATGAGATATTAATGCTCATGTGTGGAGAATTTTTGTGGGGTGGGGTGTCATATTCATGCCCCCGCGGGTTCGTCGGGTGGGAACGAGAAAAGTAGTAAGTGTTTATTCCCTGTAAGGTTGTATATTCGAATTTCACGGTGACAAAACAATCCAAGAATTGAATTGGAGGAATTTTTGATTTCTCTCGTCGAGACAAATCTATTCACAAAAATTTGACGTAAAACTGTCAAATGTAAACAGGAAAATAAAATTAAGTAAAGACAGATCAAAAAAGCCAAGTTTTTTTTTTTTTTTTGCCAAAACAAGCCCATATGGGTAACGGGTTGGACTTTTCTCGAGTGTAAGGATTTGAATTAAATTGGGACACTTAGGTCCACATAATTGGTGTTTTGGCCTAATAATATTTGGGAAATGATTTTGCCACTCCCTTTTTTGTTAACGCCACTCCCCTGTAAAAAATACACTTGCAGAGGAGTGACGTTAACAAAAAAGGGAGTGGCAAAATCAGAAGCCTAATATTTTTAGATTATTTGACTTTACTTAAATAATTTTGGCTTCGTTAGATTTGCGTCAATTTTTTTCTGTATAGATTGTTAGTTCGTCTCAAAGAGAGGAATCTGAGAAGATTTTTTTTTGAATTTCACTAAAGCTAAAAATAATCAAACACTGACAGATTTTTTTGATTATCTCTGTCTTTGTTTAATTTTTTTTCGTTCGGCCTATTTTTTTTTTTTCCAATTTCGCTTGTTGAAACGAATCAATAATTTACAAAAACTAACAAAGACGATTTTTTTTTTTTTGTGAATAAGGAAAAAAAATCTAGAAAGATAGAAAGATTATTAGGCCAAAACACGCCTGCCTAATTATTAGTTTTTTTTTTTGTTAGCAAATAAGATTATGTTGATACAGTTCCAACAGCACTTACGTTAGAGTTCAACAAATATTTTGGACAAAACCATACTAATCATCTAACTAATGCAATTATGCAAAACAAGAAAAACACAAGGCAGCAGATATGATTCATCTCAATCAGATTTACGCTCGACGGACATTCAACCAAAAATTCAAATCTAGAATTTTAGTAGTCTCAAGCCATATAAAAAAAGAAAACAAGTACCGAGACGATCAGATGGACTCCAACTAAATATGAACGCACCAATAAACTCCCAAAGTTACATATCTAACAAGTCATTGTGAGTTGCTCCGCTAAATACATCATGTAGGGTTAGAGTACTGTTGGCACGAATATCATTGTGAATCAATATAGTCTAAAAGAATCCGATCTATAGACCAAACTAACAACTCTTGCAAAAATGAGAGGCAAGAATAAACAAAAAACCTCCCGCCACCGTACAAGGGTAGTGAAACCTTGGTGGGAGGGGAATAGAGGGAAAAAATTATTTGTGACGGCTATGGTCCCGCTAATAGATGTCTCAAACTTATGTCTCAGTGACACCTTGTAGCATTTGCCAAATAGTAATTGCATTCTGTCACTGGTTGGAATATTTAATCAAATCCTATATTGGGATTTTGCTTCGAATATGGAGTACATAGCCTTGAATTGAAATAGACTCCAATCTATGGCGGCTGTTTCGCATAGCTATTTTGGGAGTTTTTGGAATTTTGTCTTTATTTGAATTTTTCTTTGTTTTGTTAATTTCATGTCAAATTTTTATGGATTATTAGTTTGTCTCGTCGATACGAATTAAAAAATAAAGAAATTATGATTTTTATCCAAATATTTTATGAAACCCACCCCTCATGTGAATATGGGTGTGTAAGTGAGTGTGTATTACCATGACTTTTATCCAAAAAGTAAGAATTATTGTAATAAAACTATAGAGAAAAATTTATTGTGCTGAAATCTTCGTTTTGTTATTTTCCTCTCGAACAAAATAAGAGAGATTAATTTTTCTTTCTTTTCTTTTCTGTTTTCACAACTTCCAAATAAGGCCGAGATCTGTTCGGTCGAGATGCAATCTAAACCGTTCATTGCCGAGCATGAACGGCCTAGATTGGCCCAACACGCACAGGCACCCCCAATTCCAAATAAATAGAGCTGGATTGCATAATCTGTAATTGAGAAAGTGTTGGATTCTAAAAGTTGATACTAAAATAGGAGTATGATTTGGATTGAGATGATTACCTTATTTTCTTTTCTTTTTTTTCTTTTCCCCCTTCTTTGAAGTTTAGCAAATAATCAATCCACGTGATTCTCATTTTTTCTTTTTCCCCTTCTTTGAATTTAGCAAATATCAAACCACGTGATTCTCGTGCAAAATACATTTCGATGTCCAGAATATACGTACAGAAATTATTTTACACACTCTCCTCCTCAATCACAATCCACACACTCGTTTTCATTTGTATGCACATAAATTTACAATATTACCCTTGAAAAATGATTCTTGGGGAGGGCAATATAGTAAATTCATGTGAATAAAGCCGAAAAATGGAGTGTGGATGGTAAAATATGGAGTGTGAAAATCACTCTCTTATTCGCACACGTGGTCAATATCAGTTCAACATTGACATTCGAAAAAGATGGAGGGAACTCTTCAGCATTAGAAAATAACTCGGCCGATAAAATTTTGCACATTTTAGGATCAACTGGACCCCACCTCAATAATCCAAACTGTTCATTGTAGTGCGCTAGAATTATATTAATTGCATAGGACTAAATATGATTTGAAAACTAAATTTTGTCCAAAACCATAATTGGATGCACCGAATGATTTTTGATTTTATTTTAAGATAGGTATGATCTGACCATCTAGTATTCTAGTTTATCTAATATCCAATTAACATGATTTTTGCCATGATTTGATTGCATCGGTGAGCTCTAAAATAAACAATTCTCATCGTTAAGTAAATTGTCCAATGCTAAAAAGACAATTTACTTAAGTTTTTATCAGTTGGCCACTTTTTTTTTTCAATCGGTAGAAGAGATTATTTTTTACATCAAATATGAAGTATGATGAGCACCCAATATTGTAGATTTTTGGTGCGACTAGTCCCGTTTTATATTGTTTTAACTTGCGTTTATTTAGCTTTTATAACGATATTGCACGTAAGGTAGGTTTTTGTGTATTTCAGGTAATTTCTATAAATAAGGCGCGTTTGAACGCCAAGGAATGCTCTGGGTGCAACCGAGTACTCAAGGCCACGTGCCACCACATTGTGGTGCCCGATGAGTCATGAAGAGGTGGTTTGGAGGTTACTCAGGTCGCCCGAGGGTCAAGGGAATTGAAGGAGAAGTAAGGATTTTATCCAAGCTACTCATCTTCCGACTAGCTGAAGGTAGAATTGTCATATCTTTTGATGTACAAATGATATTGGATCCAAATCACTTGGATTAGAAAATAGACTCGACAAGCTTTCCAACGGTCCAAATAACACCCAAATCCGAGTTCGGGAGTGTCTGGAGCGAGCCCGCGAAATTTGCCCAAAAATCTGTCTGTCAAGCGGGTACCGGTACTGGCCGACACCCAGTATCGGTACTGGGTGTCCAAAGATCAATTTTTCCAGCCCGTTGAAGCTTTGTACTGGTACTGGGGCATTTCCAGTACCGGTACTGCATGGAAAAATCTGCAGATTTTTGTTATCTTTTTCAACCTTCCATTTATGAAAAGTTTCCACTTATGGAATATTTTTGGGATATTTTTGGGACTTTTTGGTCCTTTGTAACTTAACTTTAGAGCCCTATAAATAGGCTTGTATGCCTTTTATAGAAAGGATGGCCATTCCTAGTCTTTTTAGGCCCAAGTCTTTTTCTTGCTTTCTAGGAACTCCATTGTCATCTTCAAGCTTTCTTAGTTAGTTTCTTCAAGAACTCAAGTAAGTTTAAGTGTTTTGATGTTTTCTCATATATTAATGTTGTAGCTATGGTATGGATCTATGCAAATATCAAGTTTATTTCCGTTTCTATCGGTTAAAAGCTATGTCTCGTTTTTATACTTTTGGTTTATGCTTTAGCTATGTGTGAGTAGTTGTTCGGCTAAGTCTTGGGTTAATCTTTCCTAATGACTTAGGTGATTATTTGGTTCTCAAACATTTGGGCTTAAAAAGCATGATTTTTATAATTGAACTATTCTAGCCATTTTGGTCTAAGCGAGGGGTGTTAACTCCTTGATATGTTGTTTAGTCAAGCGGTCTTGGCAAGCGACATACCGAGAGCTCGTGGCCTCCTACGTGTTAGATACATTAGCAAAAATAGATTGGTTTAGTTCCGGAAAATCACATCTTTTGATAAACGTAGTCTTTTAAAGCTAAATCTTCCGAGTGTGAGCGCGCGGTCGTGACTCTCGCTTGAGTTATATTTGAGAATTGGTAACGGTCTTTGTTAAGGGTTAAAAGATCCCTAGGCTTGCCTCTTTTAGTTTATAAAACTCGTTTTCCAGTCTTTTTCATTAGCATTTCCACTTTCAAGCAAAACCAAGTTGGCCGTCTTAAACGCCACAATCCGTTACATAAAACCTTCAATCTGATTAAGCTATATTCGATTCTCTGTAGGTACGATCCCGGACTTTCCAGTTATTATGCTATCGACGACATAGCCATACGCTTGGGGTATTTCAATCTTATATTGGAAGGTAAGGTTGTGGCATAAGCTAAGTACAATGTACAAGCTCGGGGCACTATATCAATTGTAATTAGAGTCCCCAAGATACAAAAATTAGCCCATTATAGGGTAGAAACAAAGAAAGATAGGAAAAACCCTATAAGGAAAGAACACTCACACGCAGGTGGGGAGACTCGAACTCCTGATCTCCTAATGAGATGCAAGAGTTTTGGTCAACTGAACTAGCCTCAGTTGGTTTATCAGTTGGCCACTTAGGCGCCAAAATTTCTCAATTTCTGATTTGATTATGAACCACCATATAAACAAAAGGTTAATCTTGTTAATTTAGTCGGTCTATCTAAATTCGAATACAGCCACCTCCTCTTAGGGTTTTGAGAGCTCTCTCTAAGACGATTTTGAGAAGCCACAGCCGTCTTGCTTTTCTGCCGAGAGGGGAGGCGCCCCTCTCCCTCCTCCCCCGGGCTCCTCCTCCTCCTCCTCCATCCGCTCTCCTCTATCTTCCCCCTTTTCCCTATAGTTTTTTTCTTTTTGTTTTCTCCTACCTCAGATCTGACCCTCTCTGTTCGGCGGGCTCCGCCGTCACCGGAGTCGTTTGTCTGCATGTAATCCGTCACCGGAGCCCTTGTGGCAGCAGTGGTGGAGGCAGTGAGGGTTGCGATCTGTTTGGCGATTTTTGGGCGGCTGGATTTAGAGCAAGTTCTGGGGGAGTTTTATCTCTCCTTGTGGGAGTTTTGTCTCTCCTTATGAGAGTTTTGTCTCTCCTTGTAAGAGTAATAAAGTTCGCCTTTGGGTGATTTGTTTACTGTTCGGGCTTGAGAAGATTAATATGCATCTATTGATGGTTTGTTAGAAATTCATTAGTGTGCTCATTTCTAGTCGAAGTTCATCTGATCGTTTGGGTTCTTGTTGTTTTTTTTTTCTTGGCTAGCAATGTATCTCTTTTTGAGACTGCTATAGGATATATGAATTTTCCGCTCAGCAGAAGGTGCGTCAGGTCATGCCTGGGCTGGGGATAAAAAACATCAATCGCCTCTTTCTTCTCGTTTTGTATCAATTCGATGATTAGTTTGGCTTTGTCCAAGTTATCTGTAATGAATTTCGTTGTGTAAGTGCCGTTGGGCTTTATTAATGCAGTACCTCTCACTTTTGTGACAAAAAAAAAATAAAATCTTGTTAATTAAGATACAAAAGGACAAAAAATAGTGTGATTATATATTTAAAAAAAAGTGTGAAAATCGCTACCTGAAATGTATAGTAGTTGTTGGATTGAGGCCCCATTTCCACTAAACTAAAATTGTACACTACAATTATTTTGTTTTGTTCTTATTCAAATTTATTCGCTTTTGTTTTTTTCACGCTAAACTTTGTACTCTTTTGTCCCATTTTAAATGCTTTATACGAAAAATCGTGTCATTTTCAATACTTCCTCTGGTTCTCTGATTGAATCCCTCCAACAGAGACCTTAACTTCTAATTTTACAATCTGGAAAATCTTTCGGTTCCAAAAACAAACAGTTTCTTCGTTTTTTTTTTTTACTCTATGCACAGTTCTCAATAAGTTTATCCATCTATCTCTCTCCACTTATCACCACTCATTCATCAAAATTTTTTCTAAAAACTCAAAACCAAACAAAGTGAAAGAGTTCAAGAATACAAATCAAGACCCGAGGCTTAAAACTTACTCTTTATCTGATGTGTGAGGTGGTGTTCACTCTCTCTCTTCGATTTTAGAATTCCACCCATTGTTTTTGACTTTTATTATAGCTTGGGGTCTGAATTTGGTCACCCTAAATATCATCATTAGGGTACATTGATGGGATAAAGTACTAATCAGTCATCAATTTGCAAACGTATAAAAGAATAAATCCTATCCACCGCTAGTGGAAAACAAGAATTCCGCCACCTCCATTGTGGGATCCACCTGGGCATTCATTATTTTTTTTTGGAATTTGAACTTTTCATCTTGTAAGGTCTGCAAAAAAAATTAGGTAAAAAATTAGTTTGATCTGACATCAATAAATATATCAAAATCTAAATTTTTGTTTATGAAATGGACGGTTTGATTATGTCAAAAATTGTAAAGTTAGAACTCTCCATGACCATCTACTTTACAAAATAAAGTTTAATTTCTGATATGCCTATTGATGTCTGCATGTGTGGTATACTACATTGTCGGCTACAAATTAAACAGTTTAGATCAATAATAAACACACGGTAGGGCTCACAATCACGGTTGTGGAAAATCCACAGTTTCCACTGCCGGTGAAAAGAATTTATCTTGTACTCTATTACAGTATATGGTTTATTCTGCTAATCACCTAATCAAGTGGAAAGCACTATTCCAAGGTCCATTTTGAAATCATTAGTTTGATTACTTTTGGACCAAGTTTTTTTTTTGTTCTTGACAAGATGGAACTGAATTTTACTTTCCAAGATGCTTGCTCGATACAACAACATATAGTTTTTACTGTTTATAAATAATTGACGTGTCTAAAATTTTGTGTATTTTACTTTCTTGATACAAAACTGGAAGAGCTACCCATTTTACACACCCACATCATAAGTGTGTGGGCTTAAAAAATTCTAGGCGTACAACTGTTGTGTAGGTTGTGCAACTAATTCTGGCCGTCCAGATGTATTTGGACGGTTCAGATTCTCTTCCATGGAAAAGATAACTTTTTTGAGGAAGAGTTTGAGCGAATCCCGACCATTAATTATAACAATGGATGGCTAGAAATTGGTTGTGCTCCTATTGTTGTGCGTGTAGCATTGTTGGCAGGCTTAAATAATGCTACACGCATCCCGTGTGTGTGGAGCCCAACACTTGTGAACGTGGATATGTAAATGAGTGTGTAAAAATAGATGTGGTTATAGAATAGTAATTGTTATTGATATGAAAAATTCACACAACTAAGGTAAACTACAGTAAGAGTCCTTAAAGTATGCACTCTGTGTAACTTGTCCTCTAACTTTTAATTTTATCAAGTCAATCCTTAAAGTTTTTAGTTCGAATATTAATATTAATGATCGCCTAATAGAAATACTATTTTTTAAGAGAGTTCTCAAATGGTTCCTAATAGGGATGCTGTGTCAATTCGGACCTCAAATCCTTAATTAATTTCGTCAATTGTAATACCATTATAAACTGTTACTATAATACGGAGTAGTATTTACCAGCTAGTAGTCTAATACCGCAACTATTTCCACTACAATGTTTTGGTTGTGATTCAAAATAATTGACATGGTCAGGTGCATTTATCATCCCCAAAAGATGCATTGTCATCCCCAAAAGATGCATTGAAACTCGAAAGTTTGCTCAATAATAGGGTTACATCCGTACAGTAAATGGCTAGTCCCAATGATATATCCAACGAAATTCTAGTACAATATTGAGGTGTTTCCGGTAGTGAAAAATTTATAAAATTTTATTTGTGGTTGAGAAGTTATTAAGTGTTTTCGGTAGTAATTAAATTGTTGAGAAATGTCAAGTTATTTTCGGTAGTGAATAAATTGTTGATGGGTTTGTGAGTAAAGTTACTGTAGCAAAAAAGTTTTTGCTGACAATTTTTTTGTTAGCGGAAACGAGGTGATAAAATACTGAAACTTTATTGTTCATGGAAACGAAATGGTAAAACGCGTTAAATTTTTAGTATTTTTTTTTATAGTGAAAACACCCCTGATTCACTGTCAAGTTGCTTAAGTATTAGGCTAGGGAAAACTTCAATTCCAAGTGAAATTTGCTTCTGAGAAAGATATACTGGAGTAGGATAGATCTGGTTGATTTCTAGTGGGCGGCTATCCAATAAGAAAAGCTCTAGTTTTGTAGAAATTTGAGTACAAATAATGAAGGTTTTTGGCCCGGCCCGAGTAGAAGTATACACCAAGGTATTGAATCCCGTACTATACTGGCCGAGACCGATTAATACCCGATTACTTTTCAATTTATTTTTCTCTTCTAATATTGGTCAATACCGAATTATATAACCCACTAGGACTAGCTCAATTGGTCAGGAATTTTGTGTTTCACTAAGAGGTCAGAATTCGAGTCTTCTCACATCCGTTAGTATTTTTTTTTTTGGAAAAAATCCACTTTTCATCTTGTTGGGATTTTACCTGCCGAAGCAGTACTTGGTTTCTTGTCAAGGGGAATGAATTGGGTTGGGTGGGCTCCATCTGCATTATCACAACATACGAAGTATTTCTCTCGCTCCTTTTCCATTTTCAAACAATGTTCACTCAATTGTTAAAAGGAAATTACAACAAAGGAACAAATCTTATAAGGTCCCGTTTCGTTAAGCGAAAAATAAGTATCTTAAAAATAAGAATCTTAGCGGAACGGGTAGGTATAATTCAACCTTCTTTCTATTACAGTGATCTCACAACTTCTTTACTATACCACAAAATTTTTGAAAGTGCCCTTTTGTTTGTATCTTTTGAATTTGTATCCATTCATGTCAATTTTTTGAATCAATAGTTTGTTTCGAAGGGAGGAATTTAAAAAGTAAAAAGTAATGACTGGATGCTAAAAAAACCCTCACCACAGACCAAAACATGAAAAAAAAATGGAATAATTTTATTGACTTTTTGTTTATTTTTCTGAACACTTTCCTATTGCGGTTCATATTTTTATATCTTTCAATTTTCTCGTTGAGACAAACAATTAATTCTAAATGTTTTGATGTCAAAGATAAAAGAAAATTTCCATAAACACTGACCATACCTCTTAATCACAAAATACTAAACCCATTTATTAATTTAGTCCAAACCAAGAAAATCCACAGAATTATAAAATATCCACCACCTAAAAGGAAAATCATTAATCCAAAGATTTGGTTGGTGGCAAAAGCTTAACTTAGCGAGTTTGTTCCCTCCACATGTTTTAGGTTTAATTTTTTTTTTGTCAGTAACTCTTGAGACCACCTTTTCCTTTCCGCATAAGTTTATGAAAGAGATGTAGAAGATAATATAGAAATTAGTCTGATGTGCTATAAGTTGATCAGTGACATCCATCTTGCATTACGGAAAAGAGAGAGAGAGAGAGAGAGAGAGAGGGGGATCGGGAGATCCTGCCAAGCAAAAGTGTTTTGAACGGCCCGGATGCAAAAGTACCGAATGGATTTTAAAAAAAAAAAGGAAAAGGAAAAAGATGTTTCGATCCGAACCGTTGATTCCGAGATGGACGGCCGGATTGGCCGCTCGGCAGGCACCCCGGGTCCGAGAGAGAGAGTTAAAACGCCTGCCGACGTGATTCGTTATCGTATTGGTTATTGTGCAACATCATAACGTCATAGCATCTCCAAAGTTAAAAAAAAAAGAAAAAGAAATTAAGTAGTAATAAAGTTGGAAATGTCGCATGGTTCATTGCGTTCAATGTTTCTGGGCTACGTCTTTGATAAGTCAAATATTTTTCTACTGTTGATTTTTCCTTCGTTTCTTGTACTTCTTTCTTAAGAGAAAAAAAATTTCACGGAACTTTATGTGAAAAAGTGTATACGAGCCAATTGTGACCGTCCAAAAGTGTTTTGAATGGTCTGATTTTCTTAATATTTTTTTTTTTACAGTATTTTTCTTGCAGACAAAGTTGGATTGTTATGAAAGCTTTAGACTGTCAAACCAAACCCAGAAGACATGGGGCTCCTCTATATAGCACCAAACGCTATCACATCTTAATTAACAAAAACGAGAAAAATTTGGATAAGGACAAAACTAGAAAAAAAGCCCAAAAATCTTGGTGGAGCTTAGCTCGAGGTTATATCTTATAAGGTCGTGCAGCGAATTGGAGAGGTTAATTACCAGTGCTCTTAGCGGAGTATCATTTGATCCCCTTAAACACAAACGAAACGATTATGAGTCCTGTAGTATTACCAATCGCAATATGCTTACCAATCATAATAATTAATTTGAACAACCACATGACATTGCTTCAAGTCTAATTAACATATTGGATAAAATTCTCCACAATACCGATAGTATGCTTCATTTCCTTAAAAAAAACATGATCTATATATCCCTGATTCTCCAAGTTTCTCAAACCTTAATTAGTCAAATGAAAGAATTTGCAAGAGTACTGGGGCTGGGTATTTTTTATTTATTTAAAATTTCAATATTTAAAGTAATGATGGATGTTTGACTTGCTCTCTTGCCGTGCTTGAATGAGAGTAGATAATGAAGCTCGCGAGGGACCATGAATGACTGTAATCATCGAAGTGAACTCGGGGCTAATATGAAGTGCGTAGATACGTGTTATGTCTTGAAATGACTACAATTATTGAAGTGAACTCGGGGCTAATATGAAGCGCGTAGATACGTGTTATGCCTCGGAATAAAAGGCAATTGTGAATTTGCTTTGTTTACGCTTCTAATACTTCCGGAAAATTATGCAAGAATCTGGTTTCTCTGCAGTTGAGATTTGGACTTCCCTGGACTGCAGAGGTACGGTCCAAGTGATCGCAACTGTTGGATAGTGTTTTTAATGGTTCAGATTTGTTTTCAATCTTTTCCAAACCAATTGGCTAAGAGTGGAGAGGCCGCCCAGGCTCATATACTAGTTTTGGAGGAGATAATTAACCAATGTGGGACAAATCCCAACACTCCCCCGCACGTGCGACCCCTGACTCGCACGTGGAGAGGTAAACAAAGGATCCGGAACACACGGATCACAATGAAAGAAAGTGCATCTATGGCACAGACAAAGGGGAAAAGCCTCCGAAACCCTAGCTCTGATACCATGTTAAAGCATCCAACCCCAAACCAATTGGCTAAGAGTGGAGAGGCCGCCCAGGCTCATATACTAGTTTTGGAGGAGATAATTAACCAATGTGGGACAAATCCCAACATACCTGTTAAAAAGATTCAACAAATTTGAACCAATAATTGTCAATATGAACGGTTCCGCACATTTTTCTTTGCAATTGACAGCAGAGATGCCGGATCCTTATGCAAAGTGGGGTGGGGGTGGTGGGTGGGGCAAAGGATTGTTGCAAACTATGTGTCCACCAAATGCATGATATTCAGGGGACACCGAACATGATTTTTCTGTATTGGAAAGTCAAGATCAGGCAATTACCTCACTTTTTCTTTTTCATGTTTCAAGCTAGTGCTGCATTTTTTCCTCCCTTTCCACTCAAAACTGTGGGCTGACAACATTATTCCATATGATGGGAGTCATGAATTGTGAGCATTTGAAAAGGAAACCTTGGACTTGGCAAAAACCCATTACCTCTTGCTTTTTTTCTTTTGTTGGATTTGACTGGCAAGCAGTAAGTCGCGTATACGTGCGTGAGTATGAGCGTGAGCGTCAAAACGTCTTTCAAATAATATTTTTGAACATTTTGCGGGAGCGGGAAATGAGAGCGCGAGCATAAAGTGAGAATGAGTCGATCTCCGGTTTCACAGCTTCGGCCCACCCCTTCTTTCGTAGATCGTTCATTTAGGGTATGCCGCACTGAGTGAAGTGGAACACTTTCTGATCACTTTCGATGAAGTGAAATCGGAGGACATTCAGTGATAAAAAACCTTCAATCTCATTTCAGATTGTTAGATGGTTCACTGTAAACTACTGAAACTAAAGATGATCATTGATCTCCGAGTTGAATTATTTTCACTTCGTCCTTATTGAAGTTTTCAGAATTTTTTTTTACTCACTACACGATTCTTTATCTATTTCTCTCCGCTCATTGAAAATAATTTCTCAAAAATTCTCAATAAATTTCTCTATCTATGAATTTTTTTTCTCAAAACTTAAAACTTAAAAAATTTCTCACTTTGTTTCTCTTCTTGTTCATGGTCCAAGCGCCCTAGATGCACTGGCAGATGGAAGGGAGTGCGGGCGGGGGCCATGACACTTCCAAAGCTTGTCTAAATTTTATTTCTTCTGTGTTTATTTGGTTACACCGAAATCAGTGTTTCGGGCCAGAAAAAAAGTGAATATCATTCACTCGCCTGGTGTAAGCGGACAAAATTGTTTTCGACGATATATTTATATATATACAGTCCAGATCAGGTCAGGGATCCCTGACCTGATTCGGGTCCTCATCTCCCATTTTCCGATCGAATTTAGATGATCCGAGCCGCTCAATATGATCAGAACATGATTTTAAGTGTAACTGCGAGAAATCGGCCTCAATTTTTCGGTGCAGCTTGAAGATTTGATGTATATGTACAAGTAAGAAATCTTTAGATGTTTGGACAATTAAAGGTCAAAGTTGATAAGTTGCAGACATATTTCAACTTGCCTAACCCAGCTCAAATTTTCTGGACCTTAGGAACCCTGCAGCGCCCCCTAGCGCGCTGCAAGTCGCGCTGCAAGTTGCAGTACTTGATCCTGTCCGTCCGTCTCGGCAATCAATGGTCTAGATATCAATGGTCTAGATTTTAGAAAAATTTTTACGGGGAAAACTTTACTGTTCAAAACACTTTTGAACGGTGAGATACAGCACTGTAAGGTGCAGTGCTTTAGAAGCACTGCACCAACCCGCCTTCCAAATTTTAGACAAACATTCACAGGATTAAGATTTGAGCCGTTGCTTGGCAGCATCCCCAAATGGTGCCTAAAAGTAAAACCGGGTTCTTAAGCTTCAGCCTCCCCAAATCGCCAATGTGGAGGGAAAGAAAGAATTTTGCATCCGGCCCCTCCTTCATCAAAATTCTGCATTCGTCACCGCCCATGTGGCTCAATTGTATTTCTCTCTCCCTCTATTCTGGGAAGGAAAAAAAAAAATAGAAAGTCTACTGGCACAGCAGATCTATGCACAGATCGCGTTGTGGGATCCACTAAGGGTCCTATTCAAATAATTCGAGCCATTCATTATGTTTAAAATATTTTTTCAAATGGCCCCGCGAAAAATTAGCTTAATCCGACACCTATAAGTACTTGATCTATTCGTCTAACTTTTCATTATCTTAAAACCCGAATGAAAAGTTAGATGATTAGATCAAGCACTAGCTTATAGGTATCGGATTGAGCTAATTTTTTCGCGTAGGCCCTTGAAAAAATATTTTAAACATAATTAACGGATCGGATTATTTGTATAGAACCCTTAGTGGACCCCACAACGCGATCTGTGCACAATCTGTGCACAGATCTGTTGTGCCAGTAGCAAGGTTCAAAAAAAAAAGCTGCCTTCTTCTTGATCTTCAATTTCAATCAGTCTCATTTTTTTTAGTTTTCGGTCCATACTCTATTTACCTTCTTCTGCTACTTCTTCTTCTTTTTTTTTGGGCGAAAACCTTTTTGGTATTATTTAGAGGCCAATACAAAATCTTACGTTGCGTTGTCTCTAAATTTTGGTATTTTGTACTTTTTTTAAAATTATTATTTTTGGTTAGATCCTTCATGTGGGAAAATGACGACTCAAGACGTGTTTTTTTTTGATAATTAATACTCGCCAATGACATTTTCAGCATTAATAAATGTTCTTAACTTGTCCTTGGCAGGTATTAATTATCAAAACATGTCATTGGCCGTCATTTTCCCTTCTTTTTTTGATTAATCATCCATCTTAATGAGGGAAGTCTGGAAAATAAAAACGAAAGCTCAAACAAAAGATTAAAAAATATCGAAAAAGTTTACCGGACGGAAAATTCAGGAGGATGGGGCCTTACTTTGAGGATTTACTATTGGGCCTCCAAACTTGTAACGGCCGGCCTTATTGGGTGTCCACCATTACCATAATAATCCATAAAGAATCTGCGACTCTTGTGGCAATTGAAAGAAAAAAAAAGGAAGAGAGAGACAATGAATGCTGCTAAACAACGTATGTACCCAACAAATGCATAAAAGGCAAAATCTAATTGTGGTTGGGAAAGTCAAGATCACAAAATCTGGTCACCTTTTTGCTTAGTATTACTTAATTCCTCTTTGGTCACTCCATGTGCTGTATCGGATCAGGACATTTTACAAAGAGTTGGTGTGTGGGGTTGGGGTCCTGATGCACAATCAGGGGCGGAGGCACATGGGTACAAGGGAGGGCGGCCGATCCCACTGGCTGCCAAATTTTTGTAGGGATTAGTATAATTTTTACCCCATTTTTACCAATTTGACCTCAAATTTTTATAGGAATAGGTATAATTTAGCTATTTTGACCCCACAAAAATCTCTAAATTGCCTCAACTTGTTTTAAGTGCATAGAAATCCCAAGCGTTCTCTTCTTTTCGAGAGTTAATAGTACTAGAAATGAGACTATATTATACTATTTTTCAAATATAACAAGTCTTTTGGGGCCAATTATGAGGCAAAAATGAATTATTAGTGCATATCGATCTTATAATAAACCTTTTAATTTAGTTATTTTTGGACTTGTGCGTAGAAAAAATATATTGCATATGAATCTAATTTTTGACCCCACTAACCAAAATTCCTGGCTCCACCCCTGTGCACAATGCACATGATCACACCCTAAGCTCCATGTCTACACCCACCAATAATGTGTCACATGCAAGATCTTTGGAATTGCAAGAAAGTTTAGCAAACATCTTTTTGTGCTCCTTTCAAAAGTGCTTGGCCTTTATGGTGATTAATGGGTTGTTGCATTTGGTTGTCCTTGTGTTGAAATTAACATGTGGGAACCTAACTACGCTCGAGAGATGATCCGATAATATTAGGTGCGGAATCGATCTAAAGAATTGTGCTCGACAAGAAAAATGGATCTATATGCATATGCTTTGACTGGAACTAGAAGTTCTAGAACAGGTGGTTGGTAGACACTTTTTATTCATACTTGGCAAAACATACATATACACACATAAAAGGAAGTAATTGTTTTTTGGTAAAAGTACATAAACACCCACTCAATTATCACTTTTTCTCGTAAACACCCCATCACATTTAAAAGCGCCCATGGAGACCCCCTCAACTACTGGAAACGAAAAAAAACCAAACTTCGTTAACGGAATGGATGAATTGACGAATATACCCTTTTTATTATTATACAAATATACCCTGACTCCTCCCCCCATTAATGCCTCCACAAGAAACTCCTTCCCATTCCCAACCCAATCGTGGAACAAATCGATCCCATTCCATTCAAACTACATTTCCAATACAACAACATTCAACACACATTTCCCCATCCATCAAAGCACAAGAACTCAATAAATGGGCAAGAAAATGAAATTCCCATTTCTCTTCAAAACCACAAAAGAAGACTCAACCACCACCATTACCGCCGCCGCTGCCGCTTCCTGGCAGTGGCCGTTCTGTGGAGCCCACAAAACCCTCTTTTTCCGAGCCCCCGGCGGCGACGTCTTCAAGACCATGAACTCTGTCTACGACACCGTAACAAAGCTGGAGGATCCCACCGGCGGCGGCGGCGACCCGGTGGAGGTCGTGATCAGTGGGTTGCGGATGGCAGAGCAGCTGTTTTTCGAGCTGGGGGAGATGAGTTCGATTCTCGGGGAGCTGAAAACAACCGGTCAGGTGCAAATTTGTTCGGAGAAAGAAGAGAGCAGCAGTAGTAGCGGTGGTGGCGTGCTAGTGGCGATGGACTCGATGGACTTCAAGTGGTCGATGGAGGAGATGGTGGAGACCGACGGGCTAAAGGAGTGGGATCGGCTGGAGGAGCTTTTGGGATCAGCTTTAGGAGCTTCATCAAGGGAGAGAGAGAGAGAGGAAGAAGAAGAAGAAGTATATAGCTGTCAAAGAGAGAGAAGAAGATGTATTTAGCTGTCAAAGGGCATTTTTGTCCAAAAAAGGCCCAAATTACTGACGTGTGACCTCTCAGCAAACGGTTCTAAGACGGAAGGGGGTCACTTGGGTAACAGCAGTAGTTGAGGGGGTCTCCATGGACACTTTTAAATGTGAGAGGGTGTTTACGAAAAAAGCGATAGTTGAGGAGGTGTTTATGTACTTTCACCTTGTTTTTTTTTATTACATAGCCACTTTTTATTTTGTTTTGTAATGATTGGGGCAGCTGATGTAGTACATTATAAATATTTAATGTACATATTATACAATATATAGGGTGATCTAGCCAGGGTTGGGAGAGGCCCAGATCTCCCAGCCATACACTTCCCTCCGTCCCTGCTAATAACCGCCAGTATGTGTACATTGTTTTGGAGATTGGTGTCTCGAATTGAATATATGCCCATAAAGAATTTGATTAGTGAGGTTGGACCTTATGGGTCTGACTTGCTGACAAGGATTAGGTATTCTCGACCCGATTCGTATTTTTGGGATTTTCTTCAATCAACCGGGCGCAGTTATATATGGCTCATTTACTTGATAAAACCACATATTTCAGACCAAGAAATAGCAAACTAATAGTGTACATTTGTGTTGGATGGGGACAAAGGGTTGTTTTTATAATTTTATTGTTATTTTATAAGTCAGGGGGATTAAGACCGGCCCAATGGCTATCTGACCTTGGGCTTACGGATGTTAGGGCCCCTGGCCCAAGATTTGGGAGGCCAAAGCTGAAATCACGGGGTGGGGCCGTAAATACCTTGGTTCCAGCTTCAAACGTGTTGCCTTGTATCCTCTTTGGTCGCAAGTTCAACACATAGTAGCTCCCAGTGCCTAGATTTAAAATTATTTTTTGACAAATAAATGCTTAAATAAAGTGCTAGGATTAGATTTCTAGCTGAGCCACTTTGTGTGGGCTAAACTTAGCATGCTGCCGAACCAAACAGAGAGGTTTGTTTATGTTGCAAATAACATTTATGACCATTCATAATCAGGGCTCCTTTTTTGGGTCTTAAATTAGGGGCCAAGGTGGCAGCCTCTTGAGCCTTGCCTTAAGGCCGGCCCTGACGGGGAATAAAGGGTTAGGTTCACATCTTTGTATGCTTGGACCAAGGGCAATTTTGCCTTTCAGCAAGAGGCCCCAGGACACTATTACAAATACATAATTAGGAATGGCGATGGAGTGGGACGGGTTTTTGCACACCCCGACCCGAAAATTATTACACGACCCCGAACCCGGCTGGGTATTTTTTTGGTACCCCCGTTCCTGCCCCTATCGGGGAACGGGTTTACCCTCCCCACCCCATAAGAAATTAAAAAAAATTGGTAATCTAATAGCAAAATAAAAGAAAATTAGTTATAAAAAAGTGGTAGTTTAGTACTCCATAATGGTGAAAATATAAAGTTAAGAATAAGGTTTTTTAGTATAATGATAATAATATTAGGGTAAAAATGTTAAATTTAAAGTATAATGACAATTAAATTAGGATAAAAGTATAATTATATATATAAATATATTTCGGGTGGGTAATATGCGAGGCGGGGTACTTCCACCCCGAACCCTACCCGAACCCGGTCATGTTTTGAAATTTTAACCCCGACCCTATACCCGAAAATGAGTTGGAAAACCCGCCCCATTCGAAATGGGACGGGTCCGATTGCCATCCCAGTAACATAGGTCCACCGTTTTGGGGTCGGGGGTATCTGTTGGTTTGTCTCTGGTTTTGGGTCGATTCGAAGACCGTTGGGCTTGTTTTTCCGGTGGGCATTTGCAAAGTAAAGAGTCGTAGGCCCATGGGCTTACTAATCCGATTCTAATAAGGCCGCATGAGCTTATCAAATAGGGCCTCAACAGTCTAGATCGTATGCTAAGGTCCCTAAGCAATCACTTAGTGCAAATCCCTATGTTTACCATTTTAATGCAAGTTGTTTTCCTTTCTCGCACTTGTTAGTTGAGTTTAATCTTTCGGGTTGGTGCTGTGCAGTGAGATTCACTATACAATGCTACGCACCTCTGAGTTGTTGGATCGTGCGTTCGACGGCTCAGATCTCATCTTGGCAACCAACGATCGAGAGTCGTTCATTGTCGAGATGAGATCCGAGCCGTCGGATGCACACGATCCGACGGCTCGGAGGTGTGCAACACGATGCTGCGCACACCACTGCACAGTACCATTTCCCAATTGACTTAGCTGAGGCAACCAAGAACAAGTAGGTGGCTTTCTCCTCGAGTTACACACATCGCTTGAAAGATGTTTTGTATCAGGGTGCAATTCATGTTCAACTTAGACCGATTTGTTTCTAGCACACCCGCATATTGCCTAAACCGCTATGCGAAGTTCATGCCAATTATGATATGTAGTGCTTTTCTCGTACTTCTCAAGAAAAAGGGCAACAGTACTATATATTACAGTCGTGAACCGAGATAGAAACGAGACAAGTAGAAGCCGTGATCATTCTGCATGTTCACAGTGGAGTTAAACTCGATAGAAAATCAGAAGTCTTAGATGAGCAAATCCCTAATTGTGCGCGAGACTTGAAAATGCCTAGAGAACTATAAGCAAACGAAAGCGTTGTGATTCGGCTCTTTTCGCGCAAAGTCATTAATTACTCTGTTGCACAAGCTGGAATAGCTGGTAGTCTTTTAGAACTCTGGCAGCAAGGCAAAGCCATTTCATTAGGATTGTTAGCACTGCTTAGAGTTGTCATCAGTGCCGGCCCCGACGTTTGGGTTGCCCAAGCCCGATCTCAAGTTTGGTTGCCCGCTTATTATTAAGTCATAAAAAATTAAAAAAATACAAGGCAAAAAAATCAAGGTCACAATGTGCTTTTAGCTTGAATTTTATCAAAAAATTAAAATTAAAACGAAATTCGGGTTATAGTGCTTTATGATTTAGCATGATTCGATTCAAAAAAAAAATTGATGGGTTCCTATTTATTTTATCTTTCATTTTTTATTTTGATCATTGTTCTATATTTTATGATAAATTGAAAAAAGAAAAATTATGGACCAACTTGAAAAAAAACAAACCTAACTTCAAAAATGGTTAATTTTTTCATTGAAGTTTTTTTTTTAAATTCATGAGTTCTGTGTATACATTATATACATATGCATGTATATTTTTCATATTTGCATACATGATCACTATATATGTGAGTATGTGAATGCGAGTAGTTATTTTTCCTTTTTCTTTTTTTGAGGAGTTTGTCACGTTCTGTTAAGGTTCTTATTTTTTAAGTACTTATTTTCCGTTTTACATCACCTTTAATTCAAAAAATAAATACTTATTTTAATGAGTGGAACATACCATAATTGTTGATATAGGGAATTAAACCTAGGCGCATGAGTATGAGGGAACTTAAGTATGCCCTATTAACCAACACCATCCTTCATGTTGTGTTTGCATCCAAGTATAAATATATATGTATTTATATTTACATGGGAATTTTTTTTTTTGGGTTGCCCTACCAGACGGCGGGGGTTGGGGTTGCCCAAGCCGACGGCGACGGGCTTACAGGTCTTACCCCGGGGCCGGCCCTGGTTGTCATCGGCTCCATATAGACCCCAATAGAGTTCAGATACATGCTTGCAGCACCATGAAATCCGCAAAATTTGTTGTGCAATCCCACCTGATAGTCAAACGCAATATCTTCTTGTCCGCGGCATCCAAATGGTCCGTAAGCAGCAAGGTTGGTACAGAAGGAGATTGAGGACACAATTTGCTGCCCACTGCGGATGCCATAGGAACCGCATATTCCAATAATAAGCTCTGATGGATATCTAAGCTTAATCTGCGTTGTAGAATGATATTAGTATTAAACAAGAAGAAGAGTCAAATTACGCCATTTTACTTCGAACCAAGGTTATCAAAATGGGATAAATAGTGTATCATGTTTTCTTTAAATTTTGTGTACCGTTGGCGGGACAGTACTATTGTTATCATGTGTGTATCGTTTAATTTCGGGTGAGTTTCCACTAAAAATTTGTCTTACGCTAATGACAAATTGACAATAGTCAAGTTGTTTGTGCTAAATAGTATTTTAGTTGATACATGTGCACAGAAAAATCTGTCTACAAATACATAAAAACATAGGCTTTAGTCCGTTTAGTTTAGGGAAAACTCACCTACCCTAACATGAGATAGGGTAAAGATATGCGTATCAATCTTATTTTTAGAAGGCTCGAATCCATCTCATACTGTAGTATTTTGATAAACCTACTTAGAACATACCTGAGTCACATAATGCGCTTGTGTAGTATTCATAAGATTTATTCAGCTCTAAATTACATTTAGAGATACATATCAAATTTATCTCTAACCATATCGAATCGACAGCGTATCGTAAGATTTTGATAAAACTATTGGGAACATACCTGAGTCACATAATGAATATATACATGTGTCGATTTTACCTCGAGTCACATAATGACTACATGTGCGCATTTGTAAGATTTATTCAAACATAAAATTTGATCAATGATACATGTCGGTTTAACCTCTAAAGTATCGAAGCGATCAGGTGTCGTATGATTTTGAGAACACCTCCTGAGTGGTCAAGAAAGAAAGGATTTCTTGAATCAACCCCACGCTTAAAAGAACAGAAGTCACTTAATTAATATTGTGTGCATAAGTGAAAGCGAGAGCAAGACCGTAAAGCAACAAACATCCCAAAGCACTACAATTCGCGAAAGTGAGTAGGGATGGCAATTAGCCCATCCTACCCGCCCCAACCCTAGCCCGATAAGGGCGGGTTTTCATAAAATTTTCTGGTATGGGCGGGATCGGGGAAAATTAGAAAAATTCGATAGGGGTTGGATTGGGTTCGGGTTTATATTACCCCACCCTCTTACCCGATCGGAAATATTTTTATATGTAAGAATGTTTTTGCCCTAGTATAATTCACCTTGTTTGGTTCTCATTTTTGAAAGTTATTTTTGATGTAATGAGTGGAGAAAGATAGAGAGAAAAATGTATTGATAAATGTGTAGAGAAGAAAATGAGATAAGATGGGAACCAAACAAGGTGATTATAATTACACTAAATTTTTTATATTTTTACTCTAACATTGTTATCATTATACTAAAACATATATTTTTCCCTTTATAATTTCACCATTATACTAAAATACCACTTTATATATAACTATTTCTTTTCATCTTGCTTTCAAGAATAATTTTGTTCTGAGGTGGTGTTCTACTAAGCCTTCTTAAAAAATAAGTATTTATTTGCAATTTTCAATCTTAAAAATAATGGATTTACTAAAATAATTTTTTGTGCAATATGAATTTTGTTTGATTGATCTCATCGAAATCTTTTGAATGGTGCAAAAAAATCAAATTTTTTTTTTCGTAAATACATTATTTTAAATTTGAAAATTGCAAATAAGTACTTACAGAGTATTTTTTAAGAAGGCTTGTGGAACACCACATTTCTTGCGGGCGGGTTAAAGAGCATCTCCTCCCCGAACCGGAGGAGGGACGAGAGCACCAAAACAAGTTTCAAAAAATCTAGGCACACAACAATTCAAACACAACCCCTAGGGAGGCGAATTGGTAAAACACAAAGAGGTCATCTCCAAAACGGCCAAATCAAAGGAAAATAATCTGTACTTTGTCATTTCTTCTAAGACAAACTTTTGTGTTGTATTCAGGGGAACACCAATGCGTCATCGAGGAAAATTTCTGAAGGGACAAGAATTTCAAAAGCTACCCTAGTGATAGGCTTACCTCTCAACAAGGAGACATCCCCTAAGGGGGACACCAATGAGTCGTCGAGGATGCCCTTTTGACTCAAGGAGGTGTCAAGCTTTTTCCGAAGCATCAGTGCTGTAGCAAAAGGAGATCATTTGGCTGGCGCTTCTCGTCTATTTCACGTATGGACGTATGGGGGCCACAGTTCCCGTGTCGTTTCGGGATTTTTTTTTTCAAATTTCAATATCAAAATTAGTTGTTTTTTTGTTTGTTAAGAACACCTAGAATGTGTTCGTTTTGAGTCTCAAAATCCAATTTCTCTGAGCATAAGGTCTCCCATAAGTTTTTCCTTTCTTAATTAATCTTATTTTTCTTTCTATCTTTCTCCACTCATTATCCAAAAAATCTCCCTCAAAACCTAAACCAAAAAAATCATTAGATTCCTGAACTTTAAAATTTCAAAATCTTGTTGTTCATAGTTCAGTCCCCGCGATTACGAAATCTTGGTTCAATCCTTGCCTCTTAACAATGAGGCATTTCCTGGGTCACGCACAGTTTCATTAGAAATCAAAGACCGTTAGCCATGTACTTCATCCGTCCCAAATTGGATGTCAATTTTTGATATCCGTGCCAATTTCAACTCCTTATATCTTTCAATATAGATCTCAAAAAATATGCAATATGGATCTTATTTGATAGTTCTCGATTAGTTCTATTATACAAAGTTTTCAAACTCATGAAAAATATTATAGATTAAAAGATATAAGCAATTAAAATGACACGAGTTTCAAAAATTGTCATTCTTTTTGGGATGGAAGGAGTATTAATCAAAGATTTTATCGGGCCAAAGATATGAGTGGTCAAAAGTTTAACAATCGCCTTTTCTGAAGTAAATTGATATTCGCGCTCCATTTTTTTGATGCAGGCGCTCCACTTTGTTCATGAAGTTACTAGTAATTTCACGTTGAAAGTGGAGCGCCTGTATCAAAAAAGGAAGCGCGAATATCAATTCCCTTTCTGAAACAAAAAGACATAAAGAAATCTCTGACTAGGCCTCTTCTTCAACCTCCAGACACAGCTTGAGATACAGGCTGAGAGTGAATCTCACTCTCCTACACGCACCGGACTCAGTAGGCGCCGGAGGCCTGAATACTGCTCTAATCGAGATGACCAATCTCTTCGTCCTAGTTAGACGAACGGGATTTACACGCTGAGAGTGAATCTCACTCTCCTACACGCACCGGACTCAGTAGGCGCCGGAGGCCTGAATACTGCTCTGATCGAGATGACCAATCTCTTCGTCGTAGTTAGACGAATGGGATGACCCGATCAGATCAAGTTTTAGAACAATTTAAAAAACCCTGCAATTTCGGACAGAGAACAGAAATGGTGGTGGCTTCGAAAGTTTTTTTGTTGTAATGTAGGGTGTTCCGGGTTATCTTGTGCGCACCTCAAACTAATTTTTGCAGCCCCTATCATAGTTGTTTCACACAACTACGCGTCGAGTGAGGTGGCCCCAAGAGCTAGCAATGATATCAAAACTTCACATTAGAAAGGAACAAACTCTTAAGTCCCAATCAAGACCACTTGGCCAATCCCTTTGGACTTTTGGAAAGCTTTGGTTCCCTAGCACTCTGATACTATGTTTTGTGCCCTAAGGATCAAATCAAAACACACGAACAAACACACACACCCCAAGTGAACTCGGAGACAACAAAATCATTGTCCCTGTAGTAGATAAAGAAACAAGTTGTGGAAAACACTCACAGCTTTGAACTTGGGGGCAGCGTCATAACCACAATCTAGGCCATGCTTGTCTGATAAAACCAAGGTTCCATTCTCAACAAATTGGAACTGGAGAGAATGGATCATGTCTCCGTGTGAAATGAAAATCTGCGCGATTCCAACCCTGTCCAATTCATCCCAAGGGCTTCCAGAAGATGCATTCCCTACCGGACCAATTTTGAACATGATGATTTGCTTTCTATCCACCCTTTGAAACTTTCTTTATTAGCTCAAATACAATAGCTAGCCTTGTGTATTTATTTGCAAACGAATAAAGGTACAGAGATGGTTTTGGAGGCATTTATTCCACCCCTTGAAACTTTCTTTAGCTCAAATACTGTAGCTAGCCTTGCGTATTTATTTGGAAACGAATAAAGGTACAGGGATGGTTTTGGAGGCATTTTATTCCACCTTTGAAACTTTCTTTAGCTCAAATGCAGTAGCTAGCCTTGCGTATTTATTTGGAAACGAATAAAGGTATAGGAATGGTTTTGGAGGCATTTTATTCCGGCTTAATTGCAAGAACACCCCCTAAACTATCACTTTTTGGCAACTTCACTCCCTTAAGTTTAAATTCGAGCAACTTCACCCCCCTAACTACCAAATTTGAGCAAATTCACCCCCTCCCCGATTTTCCGTCCAATTTTGTTAGGGATTTGGATGGAAAATTGGATGGAAAAGTACCAAAATGCCCTTTATACACCCATTATAGACTCTCTCTCTCTCTCTCTCTCTGTTTTTCTCCCCCTCTCTCTCTCTCTCCTCGGAGGAGGGAGAGAGAGGGAGAGGGAGAGAAAGAGAGAGAGTCTATAATGGGTGTATAAAGGGCATTTTGGTATGTTAAATTACTTTGCTATCCAATTTTCCATCCAAATCCCTAACAGAATTGGATGGAAAATGGGGGAGGGGGTGAAGTTGCTCGAATTTGGTAGTTAGGGGGGTGAAGTTGCTCGAATTTAAACTTAAGGGGGTGAAGTTGCCAAAAAGTGACAGTTTAAGGGGTGTTCTTGCAATTAAGCCTTTTATTCCACCCTTTGAAACTTTCTTTAGCTCAAATACAGTAGCTAGCCTTGCGTATTTATTTGGAAACGAATAAAGGTACATGGATGGTTTTGGAGGCATTTTATTCCACCCTTTGAAACTTTCTTTAGCTCAAATACAGTTGCTAGCCTTGCGTATTTATTTGGAAACGAATAAAGGTACTGGGATGGTTTTGGAGGCATTTTATTCCACCCTTTGAAACTTTCTTAAGCTCAAATCCAGTATCTAGGTACAGGGATGGTTTTGGAGGCATTTATTCCACCCTTTGAAACTTTCTTTAGCTCAAATACAGTAGTTATTCACACAACAATCCAAACACAACAACTTACACAACTTCTCACATACATGTGGGCTTCACACATAGTAATGTGTGTGGAGCCCACATGCATGTGAGATGTTGTGTTTGGTGTTATGTTTGGATTGTTGTGTGAGTAGTATTTTTAATTTAATAATGCCATTCGTGCTATCCACACAGACCCTGTGGATCACGATGTGGAGCCCATAGTGGGTCTCATACAAATGATACGAATCGTTCATTAAATTTCGAATGTTTTCTCTGGTGCTCCGCTAAAAAATCAGCTCAATTCAACCTAAAATCTAAATTAAAAGTTCGTTGATTGGATCATACACTTACAGGCATCAGAATTAAAAAATAAATGTTTTTTTCCAATCAATTGTGTTTGAAAAGTCTCATTTCCATCTAGCTCTTTTTCGTATAAAAGTTATGGAGATTATCAATTTAAGTTCCGTCAATCAACAAAAAAGCCCAGTCTTGATCTTCACTTCAAATCTCCCTTACAATTCATCTCTCTCTGATTACTACACAACACTCTCCCTTGAGGCCAACAATTTGGTGACCCTTTAGCCCATCACGCAACATCCTGTATTTGCTATTTTGAAGAGGAAAAATAAATCATTCAAAGATATCCTCTTTGCGCTATGGGTATAGTATTGCGTTCTTATGAACTTAACTTAAACTTAGTTTAAATATGATAATTTTGTCCTTATTTGAATTTTTTTCGCATTTATTAGTTTTGCGCAAAATTTTTGTGGGTTATTGATTCGTCTTGACGAGTGGGTACTTTTTTGCGCTAAAAAGAGGTTATTTCTCCAAATACTTAGGTAAAAGTAGAAAAGAATTACTTTTCTGACTCTTCTCGTCAAGACGAATCAATAACCCACAAAAATTTGGCGCAAAACTAACAAATGCAAAAAAAATTCAAATAAAGACAAAATTCTCAAATTTAAGTTAGCTTTAAGTTAAATTCATAAGAACGCAGAGAACTACCTGTGAATGGGCACTGGTTAACATGTCAATGTAGCAGAACCATGTGTATGCACATATTTTAACTACAAAGATTGTATAACAACAATATCTTACTAACACTTCCACAACGAATTAGAAAGTCTTATCTCTCTCTCTAAAGTTCACCACAAGCATCGGCAAATAGGGCTTCCTCTGGGGGGGGCCCCTCCCTCCTCCCACGGGCGTTTTACTCTCTTTTCCTTCTCTTTTCCTTTTCCCTACACAGACCCACTCCTTGCTCCCTTTCTTGCCATTTTCTCCCTGCCGTTTCTCTTCCCGGTGTCGTCGTCCACCCGTCAGCTACCACATCTGGGGGTAGACGGTTGCCCTAACGGCTAGGTGTTGGTGTCGGCGTCAGGTGGAGTCATGGCAGCACGGTTTCCAACAAGTTCTGCTCTGGGGCGATCTTGGTCTTTGGCCTAACGGCTTTGTATGACTGTGCAGCTGGTGTTGGGGTGTGGCTGTGGAGATCCGGTGGTTTGGCTGCGGGTTGCGGTGGCTTTGGGGTGGCGTATTGGAAGTGCTCAGGTGATCGACGGGTGCTCCTGGTTGTTTATAAGAGCAGAAGTGGCGGCGTCTTGGTGGCCATCTATGGAGTCCGGCATCTCGCGGGGTTCGCGTCATCTCAGATCATCATTTCTCGCCGTCGACTACTGGTTGATGTCGAGTGTTGGGGTTGGTGTTGCTGTCGGTCGAGTGGTGGAGGTGGGGTTGTGGCAGGTCCGGTGGTGGTGGGGGTTTTCAGGTGGCGGCGGCGGAGTTGATCGGGTTTGGTGCGGTGATGGTGGTGCTTTTTGTGTAGGGTTTAGGCTGTGGCAGGCTCAGCTCATGTTTGGGCCGAGTCTTTTTGGGTCAAGCCCATGTGATTTAATGTTGTATTCTTTGGGGCCTGGACTGTTTGGGAGTGTTTGGTTTGGTCCAAACAGTTTTTTTCTTTTCATCCAACCCTTGGTTGGATTCCCCTATGCCTTTCCCCATCTTGATGTACCCTTTGTCAAGATTTCTGAAAAAGAAATTTGGCCTATCAAAAAAAAGAAAAAAATAATATCTTGATCAAAACTTAATTAGAGAAATAGGGAGCTTTTTCCTAATACAAGCGCGTGCGCGCACACACACAAAATTGTAGGATATCTCATCATATCGTAGGATTTCTACACAAAAAATATACGGGTCAGATACTTAGTAGTTTTTTAAGGAGACGATACAAATTGTAGGATCGTAGGTTTTTAACAACTATGTTCATATCACTATCAAGCTCTGTTATGAGAGAACTGACCATAGTCAAAGATCAAGCAGCTAATCAATACAGGGCAACAAGACTTCCAAATTCACCTATATGGACACTTAACCAAACACTGAGAGATATTCCATAGAGGTACATCCAGAGAAAGGAAAAATTATAGTTTGGGTGGCAATAACAAGAATTGCACAAAAAGAAATAAAAATTCAAGTACTAAAAAAGAAGATAAACCTGAATTAAATTAGGTAAATTGAAGTGATGATATCGATAGCCTCATTTGAATCGCACACGGTCCGGATAAAAATTGAGCTTTTGCATACCTCGAAAATGTGAGGCCAGAATCAATTTGGAGAAGATTGACGTCCGTTTGTGAACGAAGATTCAGTTAAATACAACATGTATACACACCCAGAGAGAGAGAGAGAGAAATCTTGGGGGAAATGGTGAAGACGACGGGTGTTCGGTAAGAACCTCGCACATAATAGACGCGAGCTTTGTCTAAACGGCGTCGCCTTGGTTCCATTTGAAGCTGACATCTTGAACACCCGAGGAATACCCAAAACGAAAAAGTCTGTACTCGTTGGTACTTCGCATCTTCAACCTGCGAATTCCTTTGGAAACATGTTGGAGAGCTTGTTTAGAAAATTGTAAGCGCATTCCAGTTTATCTCTGTGATCGAAGATGTCCATGTTGAAGAACTTGTTAAGAAGATAATCCTCGTTGAACATAATTTCAATCGAGTACTGATTGATACATAATAGAAGATGATAGATAGCTTGACCATAGGAAGTGGGATCATGAGTATGAGATAAAGCTAAAAGGAAAGCAAAGCGGGTGGGAGAAAGATGAGAATAGGAAATAAAAAGACTTAGCGGATGGACCTTATCTGGAGACTGAGGTGAAGCAGGGGTGTAGGCAGTTGTGGCAGAGGGTAGGGTAGGGCATAGGTAATCCTGAAGATAAGTCGGGGGATGACGAGGCCGTGATGGCCGAGAGGAGCTGATTGTTGGTTGGGATTCCAGTGGGCCTGGATGTATGTCGGAGAAAATGGGATGGTTGGTTTGGGCCGAAGGGTTAATGGGTTGGGGTGGTGATTCAATGGGTGTTTCAAGAGGGGGGTGAGGGCTGGTATTGGGAGTAGGAGAGTTAATAGGTGAGGTGGGGTTGGGTTCAGTAGGATGGCTAAGAGGTTCAGTTGGGTATAAGTTAACAAGACTAGGGGATGGGCTTGTAGGAGGGGGTATGTAATGGGAACTTTGGGTATTGAAGGGAAAGATATTCTCAAAAAAAGTGATGTCCCGAAAATGTGTTCGTGTCGAGATTAAAAAGGTGATAGCCGCTGTGGTGGGGAGGATAGCCCAAAAACACAGGGGACCCCATGAGGTTGAAATTTGTCGCGACCGACAAGGGATGTTTGTGCATAACATAAACATCCAAAAACACGCAAACATTTGTAATTGGGAGGTCTACGAAAAAGTCGTTCATATGGGGAGATATTTTTCAAATTTTTGGATGGGGTACGGTTAATAAGATAAACTGTAGCTAAGACAAATTCGCCCCAAAATTTGATGGGAAGATGAGCTTGAAAACCTAAGCATCGAGCCACATTTAAAATGTGACGATGTTTACGTTCAACAACACTATTTTTTGGTACAGGTTAATTCTTGTAAAATCCCATTGTCATGAAATAATTTTTGTATCGGACTGGACAAAAAATCAAGGGCATTATCCAAACGATAAAATTAAACTTTTGCATTGAAATGTGTTTTGACCATGTTGATAAAAAATTAAATCTTAGAAAGAGCATCCGATTTGTAACACAATAAGTACACCAAAGTATTACGCGTGCAATCATCGACTATTGTAAGAAAATAACGAGCCCCACAAGTTGAAAAGGTATGATAGCCACCCCAAATATCAACAAATATACGAGCAAAAGGGATAGCACTTTTATTGAGAATTAATGCAAAAGGTAGTCTTGTGTGTTTACCACACTGATAGGCATCACAAGGAGAAATATTATTTGTGCGACAAAAAGAAGAAGGAGGTAAGCTAGTAGGGGCTGGATGGCCTAATCTTTGGTGCCGTAGAGTAGAGTCATCGGACGGGGCTGTGAGGGCGGTGGAAGAGGAGGTGCGGAGGTAATATAAGCCATTGCGTGCCTCACCTGCTCCAATCACAGTCTTTGATTTGAGGTCCTGAAAGAGGTAGAAATTGGGAAGAAAAAAAACAATGCACTTAAGGTCGCGAGATATTTGTTGCACATAAAATAAATTGAAATGAAAACTGTAGAGACCCGTAATAAATTCTTTTAAATTCTAGATGTTTTCACTTGGGAAATAATGGAAAGGAGATGAAATATTGATTTTATGTGATTTGAGGCCTAAGTGTTGGAATTGATTGTGGAAGGGGTGTAAGTGTAATAAGTGGAATTTTGAGTATAAATAGGAGAGTGAGGGAGTAGGAGATTATTTTCACCCCACTCCCCCACCGGCTCACTCTCTCCCTCTCACGGTCTCTCTCTCTCTCTTGCTCTCTCTTCAAATTCCACCCAAAGCCCACCAAATTAACCTCCAATCTTGCAACTCTACGCGTATTGTGGTCCGTATCCCACCGGTTGGAGCTCGGTGGAGTCGTCTTGCTCTCGGTTTCGATTCTTGGAGGGCTAGGGCTCGAATCTTCTTGGGTCTCGTGTCTCGGCTTCGAGGTAGGGATTCTACCTCTCAATACATGTATTAGACGTGCTTATATCCTTGAATCCATGCTTGTAGTTGTTGTAGTTGTTGATGGCATTGAAACCCGGAAAATCTGCTGTTTATCTGCTCGAAACCACTCCGTATCGATACGGGGTTCTTGCCGTATCGATACCCCATTAACACAGAATGGACTTTGCTGATAAGCATCCTGTATCGATACAGCCATTTTGGCCGTATCGATACCAGTTGCTTATGGGCAGTTTTCACTGCTTTGTTCCAAACTTCATCGTTTTGAACCCCGTTCACTTCTAACTTGTTCTAAACACTTCCAAATCACCTTATAACATGATTAATCGTATCCGTTGAGTTCGAGAGATATCTATGCTCCTTTTGTTCTTGTTCGGTGAACCTTGCTCAAGTTCCTCATGTTACTATAGAAACGGGAAGACACGATATGAGAATTTGTGATACGTGAAATCTTGTTGACACAACGCGCGAACACTCAGGGCCCATCGACGGGTGGGTGCCTGGCAGGGGATATCAGGGTCCCATAAATAGCCTGGCAGGAGCTAATGCTCATATAGATTATTCAAGACCCAACCTACACGGTGGGTGCTTGGCAGGGGATATCGGGGTCCCATGAACAGCCCGGCAGGAGCTTTGGCTCACGACACATAGTGCGATACGGTTTGGACACGTGGGATATGAAAATGGTTTAAAGTTGAGATGTATATTTAAACTCATGGCTCGTTTGTCGGATTGTTGAACCTTATCGATTGCCTATTGCTTGAGCTACCATTGGACGTGTCGTATCCTCATTCTCGCATTTCTATTGCATATATCGTTTGTGTAGAATTTCTACTGGGCTAGTGTAGCTCAAGCCTTATTTCTTTTCAGGTACTAACTCTGGACATTAGCGATCATGACTGGAGTGCTTGGATTGTGGACACGATATTTTGAAAGCTAACACAGTAGAGTTACTTAGGCATCTTTGTAAATTTCTTTTGAAGATGTATTTGTAACTAAATTAATGGTTTATTTGATGATGCGACGTCTGTAAACTCTGAAACCTCCGGGTTATTGACGTAAGATCGGATTTGGGGCCGTTGTGCCAAAGATGTCATATTTTGAACTTGTGGACTTGAAGTATTCTTATGGGAAATTAATGATCTTTTGGGTATCGTATGGACCGTTGAGAGGTATTTTCTTACGTAATTCCTTTATAATTTATGTTGAAAATCGAGGACGTGACAACTTGGTATCAGAGCATAGGTTTAGAACACCTAGTGACCGTGGGGAGGCGTTTCGCCTCATGGGTTCAAAATGTCGCGCCCTCTGACATAATTTGTGCATGCTTGTGTGACTAACACTTATGTGGCTACGTGGCATTGTACCTTTTGTTATCGTAGAGTGGTGTGGAGTTGTTTACTCGTGTTGGAGTGTTAGGGCTTTGATCCCTTAGCCGTACTGTTGTGGTTAATAGTCTTTCTTTCTTATATCCTTGTAGTAAGATGCCTCCGAAGACGCGCGGTAAGCGGAGCGGGGTTGGAAACCGGGGTGGTCGAGGCCGTGGCCGTGGCCGTGGGATACCTCCTGAGGATGAGGTTAGTCAGCATGGGGAGAACCCTGGTGGGAATCCGGGGGCTGGGGCCGGTCGAGGTGCAGGTGTGCCTCTGAATCAGAATCAATTCGCTAGGGATCTTGTCGCAGCACTTACGGCTGCAAATCTTTTGAACCAAGCTCCGAGAGAGAATGCCGAGGATCGAGCCATGGTGGCAATGCGAGAGTTTAGTCGTAGGAATCCTCCGGTGTTCGATGGGATTAGTACCGACCCTTTGGTAGCTGATCATTGGTTGACTCAGATTCGCAAGCTCTTTCGAGCTCTAAATATTACCGAGGACAACATTCGAGTGGGTATCGTGGCCGTCCAGCTAGTTGGTGAGGCTGGCGAGTGGTGGGAATCTGTTCTAGAGATTAGGAAGGATGCTAGGAGGGCGGCAAGGACCGCAGCTCAAGTGAACGAACCGGATGTGGAGGATTTAACATGGGCTGAGTTTGAAGCGCTCTTTGAGGAGCAGTACTTTCCTGAGACCTCTCGTGATACCTTGAGGGAGCAATTTGAGAAATTGGAGCAAGGTAATATGACCATTTCGGAGTATGTGCAGAAGTTTCAAACATTGTCTCGTTTTGCTCCGGAGTTGGTGGCAACGGAGGAAAGGAGGTGCCGACGGTTTGAGAGGGGTTTGCATAGCACTGTGAAGAGGTTGGTAGCAGTCCAACGTAGGACCAAGTTTTCTGAGGTTATAGAGTGCGCTAGAAGCATCGAGATACCGAAGGAGGCGCAACGAAATAGGGGAGTTTGGGAACCGAGGCAAACAAATGTGGGCGTAAGTTCATCGTCGGGGAGTTTTGGGAGTCAAGGGCGGAAAAGGCCGAGGGAACCATCTCAGACACCGCAGGGTAACCCATCGGGCTTTAGGCCACCATCTTCAGGGACTCGGGGAGCGTTAACTAGGCCTCCACCTGTATGCTATAAGTGCAATCAACCGGGACACGTGCGTGCTCAATGTCCACATCTTGAGAAGGCTTGCTATACTTGTGGGAAGATGGATCATCTTGCGAGGAATTGTCTTCAGGGTTCGGGAGTGCGTAGTGAATCGGGATCCGTGCAGCAGTCGGGAACGGGGCGCAGTGTGGGCCAACAGTTTCGGGGTACTCAGAGGCAGCAGCAGCCTCACTTTCGCCAGACTACGTCGGCTCAGAGTTCCGGGGTTGATAAAGGGGCGAGTTCTTCCGCGCCTGCTCAGAGTACGGGTCAGGGTACTCACGGGCGAGTCTACAACATCACTTCTGCCATTCCATCCACCACTTCTCAGGCTCCAGAGACTCCTGTTGTGAGGGGTACATTCCTTTTATTCAACTCCTTTGCTAGAGTTCTCTTTGATTCTGGAGCATCACATTCATTCATTGCTGCATCATTTGTGTGTACTTTGGAATTGGAAATGGAGAGTCTTAGTCCTCCCTTGTTCGTTGAAACACCTCTAGGGGTAGGACACCGCTTGATCGTATCTGTCGGGATTGTGAGTTGATTATCCGTGACCGTCGTTTTGTATTCGATTTCATAGTTCTGGGGATGTCAGGGTTTGATTTGATTTTAGGAATGGATTGGCTGTCCACCTTTCACGCTACCATCGACTGCTTTAAGCGTAGGGTTCGTATTTGTCCTCCTGAGGGTCCTTGTTTCGAATTCTTTGGGGAGCGTCGAGAACCGTTGGAGCCGTATCTGTGTGGGCCTCGAGAGCACGATTCTATTTATTCCTTGTTGGCTAGCTTGACGTTAGATGAGGATGTCACCTTGCGTGGGGAATTACCCTTAGTGGTTCGTGACTTTCCGGATGTATTCCCAGAAGAGTTACCCGGTTTGCCTCCTGAGAGAGAGGTAGAGTTCACCATTGAGTTACTTCCCGGTACCGCACCTATTTCCGTACCACCGTATCGTTTTGCCCCCGCCGAATTGAGAGAGTTGAAAACTCAGCTGCAAGAATTGGAGAGCTTAGGGTTTATTCGTCCGAGTACGTCGCCATGGGGAGCACCGGCACTTTTCGCACAGAAGAAGGATGGTTCACTCCGCCTATGTATCGATTATCGTAAACTAAACCGAGTCACTATTAAGAACAAGTATCCTATGCCTAGAATCGATGATTTGTTTGATCAACTTCGAGGTGCCACTTGTTTCTCCAAAATCGATTTGAGGTCCGGTTATCACCAGTTGAGAGTTCGAAGGGAAGACATTCCAAAAACCGCATTTCGTACTCGTTATGGCCATTACGAATTCGTTGTTATGCCTTTTGGGTTGACGAACGCTCCAGCTACTTTCATGGACTTAATGAATCGAATCTTTCGTGCGTATCTTGATCGTTTTGTGGTCGTGTTCGTTGACGATATCCTTATCTATTCACCAACGGAGGAGGAACATCAATCCCACCTTGCCATTGTTCTAGAACTCTTGAGAGAACACCAATTGTATGCCAAGCTTAGTAAGTGCGAGTTTTGGATGTCTGAGGTTAAATTCTTGGGTCATGTGGTTTCGAAGGGTGGCGTGTCCGTTGATCCGGGAAAGATAGAGTCTATCATGAATTGGCAGCGACCGAAGAACGTGTTTGAGATTGGAAGCTTTCTGGGGTTGGCCGGTTACTACCGTCGTTTCGTTCTTGATTTCTCTCGTTTGGCGGCACCGATGACTCGATTAACGCGTAAGGGGACTCGTTTCGTATGGAGCGACTCATGTGAGACGGCTTTTGAAGAATTAAAGAAGAGGTTGACTACCGCACCGGTCTTGATCGTGCCCGAACGTGGAGTTGGCTACTCCGTGTATTGTGATGCGTCTAAAGAAGGGTTAGGATGCGTTTTGATGCAAAGGGGACGAGTAGTAGCGTATGGATCGCGGCAATTGAAAACTCACGAACGAAATTACCCGACACACGACTTGGAGCTTGCGGCCGTCGTTTTCGCTTTAAAGAGTTGGCGCCACTATTTGTACGGTGAGAAATTCGAAGTCTTTTCTGACCATAAGAGCTTGAAATACTTGTTTTCCCAAAAGGAACTCAACCTTCGTCAACGTCGTTGGATGGAGCATTTGGAGGATTACGACTTTGAGTTACAATATCCACACCTATTTCCGGAGTAAGATAATGTGAGTGTTCGAACTTTTGAGTACTTTGATGATTGATTTGTTGCATTATAATGAAAGTTGTGGTTGTTGCATACATGATGCATTAGTGGTTAGTTTTGGCATGGTAATTTCGAGGACGAAATTTCTTTAAGGAGGATAGAATGTAGAGACCCGTAATAAATTCTTTTAAATTCTAAATGTTTTCACTTGGGAAATAATGGAAAGGAGATGAAATATTGATTTTATGTGATTTGAGGCCTAAGTGTTGGAATTGATTGTGGAAGGGGTGTAAGTGTAATAAGTGGAATTTTGAGTATAAATAGGAGAGTGAGGGAGTAGGAGATTATTTTCACCCCACTCCCCCACCGGCTCACTCTCTCCCTCTCACGGTCTCTCTCTCTCTTGCTCTCTCTTCAAATTCCACCCAAAGCCCACCAAATTAACCTCCAATCTTGCAACTCTACGCGTATTGTGGTCCGTATCCCACCGGTTGGAGCTCGGTGGAGTCGTCTTGCTCTCGGTTTCGATTCTTGGAGGGCTAGGGCTCGAATCTTCTTGGGTCTCGTGTCTCGGCTTCGAGGTAGGGATTCTACCTCTCAATACATGTATTAGACGTGCTTCTATCCTTGAATTCATGCTTGTAGTTGTTGTTGTTGTTGATGGCATTGAAACCCAGAAAATCTGCTGTTTTCTGCTCGAAACCACTCCGTATCGATACGGGGTTCTTGCCGTATCGATACCCCATTAACACAGAATGGACTTTGCTGATAAGCATCCTGTATCGATACAACCATTTTGGCCGTATCGATACCAGTTGCTTATGGGCAGTTTTCACTGCTTTGTTCCAAACTTCATCGTTTTGAACCCCGTTCACTTCTAACTTGTTCTAAACACTTCCAAATCACCTTATAACATGATTAATCGTATCCGTTGAGTTCGAGAGATATCTATGCTCCTTTTGTTCTTGTTCGGTGAACCTTGCTCAAGTTCCTCATGTTACTATAGAAACGGGAAGACACGATATGAGAATTTGTGATACGTGAAATCTTGTTGACACAACGCGCGAACACTCAGGGCCCATCGACGGGTGGGTGCCTGGCAGGGGATATCAGGGTCCCATAAATAGCCTGGCAGGAGCTAATGCTCATATAGATTATTCAAGACCCAACCTACACGGTGGGTGCTTGGCAGGGGATATCGGGGTCCCATGAACAGCCCGGCAGGAGCTTTGGCTCACGACACATAGTGCGATACGGTTTGGACACGTGGGATATGAAAATGGTTTAAAGTTGAGATGTATATTTAAACTCATGGCTCGTTTGTCGGATTGTTGAACCTTATCGATTGCCTATTGCTTGAGCTACCATTGGACGTGTCGTATCCTCATTCTCGCATTTCTATTGCATATATCGTTTGTGTAGAATTTCTACTGGGCTAGTGTAGCTCAAGCCTTATTTCTTTTCAGGTACTAACTCTGGACATTAGCGATCATGACTGGAGTGCTTGGATTGTGGACACGATATTTTGAAAGCTAACACAGTAGAGTTGCTTAGGCATCTTTGTAAATTTCTTTTGAAGATGTATTTGTAACTAAATTAATGGTTTATTTGATGATGCGACGTCTGTAAACTCTGAAACCTCCGGGTTATTGACGTAAGATCGGATTTGGGGCCGTTGTGCCAAAGATGTCATATTTTGAACTTGTGGACTTGAAGTATTCTTATGGGAAATTAATGATCTTTTGGGTATCGTATGGACCGTTGAGAGGTATTTTCTTACGTAATTCCTTTATAATTTATGTTGAAAATCGAGGACGTGACAAAAACTGGGTACGTGTGATACATCAACTAGGGTGATGGAAGGAGTGACATTTACATCTCCTTTATGAGAGATAACATGAGTAGAACCAGAGGCATACCGAACTGGCAAAATATTAGGAGCAGCTATATATGAATTAAAAAGAGATAGGTGAGGTGTCATGTGAGAGGTTGCCCCACTATCAATAATCCATTTGTTAGAAATAGAATTGGTATTACCATTTAAAAAGGCAGATGGATTATCATAAAAGGCATATGCTTGGGACGCCTCGACGGGACTCGAGTGGGGGCTAGAATCCATGAACGACAATTGTGTTGCATGATTGGTCCGGCTAGTTGATTGATTCGAGATACGATTGAAGAACCAATCTGGATATCCAATGAGTTTAAAACAGCTCGTCTTGTAATGACCCGTACGGTTGCAATGAGTACAAAAGGCGTTCGGGTCATTACCAGGTCGGATTGGTGGGTTGGGCTGCTGGGCATGTTGTGGCAAAGACGGCAGTGACGGATTAATGCGTGCAACAGGTTGTGGCCGATTAGGTTGCTGTTGTTGGCGCTGGGGGAACCAGACAGAGGCGAGGTTCGTGTTTGATTTTGCGAGAAAAACCTTTAAGATGGTGAGTTTCGTTGCTACCCATTGGTGGGTTTGGGCTGAAATCTTTGACTCACCATTGCCGAGTCTTTTTGTGTCGGTTGATGGGTTAAAAGATTTGGGTTTGTTCTTTTGAGATCAGCAAGCCATGAACCTGCCCTAGGTCAGGGAACGGATCCATGGCAAAAATCTGAGAGTGAAGAACGTGAAAAGGTTCCTTGAGCCCCATCAAAAGTTGATATACACGTTCCTTCGACACTCTTTGATGCCATTTCTTAGTAGTGCCACACGTACACTCCGGAAGCGGATTGATACCATCAAATTGATCCCAAAGCGTCTTGAAGGTATTATAGTAATTTGTGATATCAAGATTACCTTGTTGGAGATTCGAGAGTTCCCTTTGAATTTTGAAGATGGTAGCATTGTTGCCTTGAGTAAACCTTGACTCAAGGTCACACCATAATTCATATGGCATGTAGCAACTGGCCAAACTAGGTGTGATAGTGTTGCTGATGCTATTGAGCATCCATGAGAGAACCATTGTTGATACGCGTTTCCAAAGGGGTTGAATGTCTGGATCAGTCGGGTTCGACAATGAGTTGTCGATGAAGCACAGTTTGTTTTTCACACAAAGGGCCATGGTAACGGCATGGCTCCAAGACCCATAGTTGGTGTGGGTCAATGCAATATCGACAAGAGGGGTGCAAGGATGATCGGCGGAGTGCAAAAAATAGAGAGAGGAAAGATCAGAAATTAATTTCTGGGGAAAATTTCAAAATACCCTCCAACCTTTACACCAAAATTCAATTAGACTCCCAACCTTTTAAAAACTTCAATTTTACTCCCAACGTTATCTTCCGTTAATCAAAACGCCCCCTTCCGCCCGAATGACTAACGGATTTCGTTAAAAGCTCTGTTAAATAGCGGCCTGATCGAATTTCGATGATCTAAGCCGCTCAATGTGTTCAAAACGTGATTTTAAAGGTAATTGCGAGAAATCAGCAAAAAAAATGACCGGGAAGGGCTTCATCTGAATAGTTTTTTATTGAACTATTCAAAAAAAACTGTTCAGATGAAGTCCTTTCCGATCATTCTTTTTGTTGATTTCGTGTGGGTACCCTTAAAATCACGTTTTAATCATATTGAGTGGCTCGGATCATCGAAATTCGATTGAGAAAGGGGAGGTGCGGATCGATCCAGATTTTGTTCAAGTCCGGACGTCCGGATTTTGCTTCGGTCTGCACCTCTCCTTTTCCGATCGAATTTTGATGATCCGAGCCGCTCAATGTGATTAGAACGTGATTTTAAGGGTACTCGCAAGAAATCAGTTAAAAAAATGACCGGGAAAGGATTGATTTGAGCAGTTTTTTATTTAACTATTCAATAAAAAACTGTTCAGGTGAAGCCCTTCCTGGTTATTTTTTTTGCTGATTTCTCGTGGGTACCCTTAAAATCACGTTTTGAACACATTGAGCGGCTCGGATCATCAAAATTCGATCGGGACGATATTTAACGGAGCCTTTTACGAAATCCATTAGTTATTCGGACAGAAGGGGGCATTTTGATTAACGGAAGATTACGTTGGGAGTAAAATTGAAGTTTTTAAAAGGTTGGGAGTCTAAATGAATTTTGGTGTAAAAGTTGGGGGGTATTGTGAAATTTTCCCTAATTTCTGAACCTTTTCTTGAGCGTCGGCCATGTCGGAAAAGATGGACAGCAGGTTAAGGTTGCTGTCTTCTTCCAGTTTGTGGTGAGATTGATTTACGTGGAGAAGAAAGAACAAGAATGTAAACCATGCTCTGATACCATGATAAGAGAATGATTTGTGATGAATATCTCTCTGTTTCTCATTAATCTCATTGACAGAATACAACCACATATATAGAAAAAGATTACAATCAATTAGGAAAGGATGAGAGCTACAATTAGGGAATTTTACTGATTCTAACATATGTGATTGATCCTAAAATATTTGTTGCCAAGTATATCTCGTGACTTCCGTTAATAATAACTGTGAATTTGTTTTTGTGAAAATAGATAAGGCCGCACTATATCAAACCCGTTGTTCAGAACCCGTTGCGAGGTTGGTTGAAACGACGTCGGATGCGTGCATTATTGGATCCGCAACATGAATTCGTCGAATTGCAACCTCGTTTCGATTGATCTCCATGATCGAAGTTGTTCAAGTTTTAGAGCTTGTGAAGAAGATAAACAATGTCAAAGATCATTTGAATCTATTTCTTAATGATATATAATCTGAGATGATCAAAGTGAATTTGTTTTTATGTGAATAGATTTGACCACACAATATCGAGAGAGAGAGAGAGAGTGAGTGCGGTTGTTCAGCAGAGAAGCAACGACTCGGCTGCTCACTACACCATTGTAACAGGTCCCTTAATTTCGATTTAGTGTAGCTTTCATGGTTCTTGGCAAAAACAAAAACTGCTTGATCACTGCTCCATTGCTAGTTTTTTTTTTTTTTTTTTAATCCGCTGCTCCATTGCTAGTTTGAAAGCTATTTTGTTTATATATGAGATTTCATGGTCTCACTTGGATTTTACCGTAATCTGTTGATGATCTTTTGTACACCTATTAATCTGCGATAACTAGAAATTTTAATTCTTGCTCCATTGCATGTTCAAATTGAGGCAATTGTACACTAGTTTGCGTGTATTACTGTATGAGCTGTTGCGAGCACCGGTTTTTGCAAGGGATTTTAGGTTCTTGGAATGGAAATGGTTGCTTTCTGTTTGGATTCTGGACCTTCCTAATTCTAAGATAGGATGAGTTTCACTCGGCAGCGTTCGCCTTCTCTCGGTTTCCTCATCCGACTAGACCGAAGACATCTTTACGAAAGTTCATCTACCTGGACATTTTTATGATTCGGTTCTGGAGTCAAGAATTAGGAATCTAGATCTCGTGATTGGTTATTGTATTCTCTAGCTAGGGAAGGATAAGCATCTTCTTTTCTGTTTGCTATGAGTTTTTTTACCAATAAAAGTACCTACCATGTTGACAACCAAAAAACTCCTGGGCCATGCAATTGGATGGACTTATATAATTTGAAATTAGTGGTGAGAACACTCTAGTTTAATGTATTGATCCTCGTGGTACGATGCCCGTACGTTCACCGTTGTTCTATTTACATTGAGATTCTAGCTCGATTTCTACACCAATTTTACGTTGGTGTGGAAAACGACGGCGTGCCACGTACGTATTACGGTCCCAAACCGAAATTAGAAAGCACGTACGTGAGCAGAATCAGTGAACATTCTACATGTTCATTGTAGAGTAATCAAACTAGTAGAAAATCCAGTTGCCGTTTTTTTTTTTTTTTTGGGGGGGGGAGGCCGCCGCCTCCTCCTCTCCTCCCTCCTCCTCCTCGCCTCTCCTCTCTCTCTTCGTCGTGTTTTTCTCCATGACCACCAGGTTTCAGGACGTCGAGGGTTCTTCAGGCCGGAGCGGATGGTGGCTCCTCTGGCCCGTTCCTCTTCCATCGTCTCCAGATCTGTTGTTCCTGGTCCGGCGACGAGCGTAATAAGGCGTGTGGTTGGTGTAAGGGGGCTTTTCCGTTTTTTCTTCTGCTTTTTCCGTTTTCTTTCTACCGGTAGGTTTCCCCCGTTCTGTTCTGTACCAGTTTGGGTGTTCTAGATCTGGTGGGTGATTGTGGTGGGCACATAACCCGGGGCCTATTGAGGAATGGTTCGGTGTTGGTGGTCTTTGTTTCTCAGGATGTTTGTTTTGGGGCTGGTGGGTTTTGGTGGTGCTGTTGGGATTGGTGGTGGTCCGGTGGTATTTGTTTGGGTTGCGCAGCAGTTTCGGCTGGAAGAAGACTGGTCTTCGGTCGCCGTGGTCCGGTGGTGTTCGATTCTCATCCTGTTCAAGCTGGTGACCCTTGTGGTTTTGTCCATGAGTCTTGTTAGATTTTAGTTGGTTTGTTGTTTGCCTTCTGATTTCAGCGATGCTTATTTGTTTAGGGTTTGAGCTGTGAATCTCTTTAGATCTTCTGTTGTCTAGACCGAGATTGGTTCTTATGTACCCGCGTTATCGCGGGACCTGCTTCGGCAGTAGGTGCCTGAGATTGACGTTTAGGCTGCTTTGGTTCTTTCATGTATCTGTTCTAGAATCTGTTAGCCCGATGGGCTTGTGTTGAATGAGTGTCGACTCTTTTCAAAAAAAAAAAGAACTAGTAGAAAATCGAAAGTCATAAATAAGAAAATTCCTAATTCTGAGACTTGGAAAAAAAAAGAAGAGAAAATTCTGCATTTTGGTTTGTCCAACCCCAATTAAGAAACATCAGTTGCCGCATCTGTCTCTAATTAATAGGCCCGGAGATGCTGCCGAGTGGCTTATCCGGTAGTTCATCTCGGCATAAAGAAAACGGAGATTCTGCATTTTGGTTTGTCCAACCCCAATTAAGAAACATCAGTGTCGGCCCACCACTTCTTTCGTAGATCTGATCACTTTCGATGGTAGTGAAATCGGAGGACATAGAGTGATAAAACCTTCAATCTCATTTCAGATTGTTTAGATGGTTCACTACTTCACTGTAAATTTCTGAAACTAAAGATGATACATTGATCTCCGAGTTGAATTATTTTCACTTTGTTCTTTCGCAAGTTTTCAGAATTTTTTTTACTCTTTGCACGATTCTCAATAAATTTTTCTATCTATCTCGCTTCACTGATTACCACTTCTCTAAACTTAAAAATTTCTCACTCTGTTTCTCTTCTTGATCATGGTCCAACCGCCCTAGATGCACCGGCAGATGGAAAGGGGTGCGGGTGGAGGCCATGACACTTCCAAAGTTTGTCGAATTTTATTTCTTCTGTATTTCTCTCTCTCTATTCTGGGTAGGTAAAAAAATTTTCCTTCTTCTTGATCTTCAATTTCAGTCGATTTTTTTAGTTTTCGGTCCGCACTCTATTTACCTTCTTCTGCTTCGTCTTTTTTTTGGGTGAAAACCTTTTTGGTCTTATTTAGAGGCCAATACAAAGTCTTACGTTGAGTTCTCTCTAAATTTTGGTATTTTTTACGTATCCACCCGCGGGGTGGATTACAAATCCGGAGGCTCCAAATCGGGGCCAAATCCGGCTGCCATTTTTTGCAGCCAAAGACCGGAGATAGAGGAGGGAGGGATTGCAACTCCGGGCGCAAGCCAAATCCGGGTGCAAATCCCCCAGCCAAACAGGCTGTAAGCTCCATGTCTACACCCACCAATAATGTGTCACATGCAAGATCTTTGGAATTGCAAGAAAGTTTAGCAAAACACCAAAATTTTGTGCTCCTTTCAAAGTGCTTGGCCTTTATGGTGACTAATGGTTTGTTGCATTTGGTTGTCCATGTGTTGAAATTAGCAAGTGGGAACCTAACTATGTTCGAGAGATGATCTGATAATATTAGCTACGAAATCGATCTAAAGAATTATGCTCGACAAGAAAAATGAATCTATATGCATATGCTTTGACTGGAACAAGAAGTTCTAGAACAGGTGATTGGTAGACATTTTTTATTCATACTTGGTAAAACAAACATATACACAGACATAAAAGGGAGTAATTGTTTTTTTATTACATAACCACTTTTTATTTTGTTTTGTAATGTTTGGGGCGGCTGATATAGTACATTATAAATATTTAACGTACATATTATACAATATATAAGGTGATCTAGCAAGGGTTGGGAGAGGCCCAGATCTCCAGCCATACACTTCCCTCCGTCCCTACTAATAACCACCAATATGTGTACATTGTTTTGGAGATTGGTGTCTTGAATTGAATATGTTGTACGCCCATAAGAATTGATTAGTGAGGCCGGACCTATAAGGTCTGACTCGTTGACAAGGATCGGGTATTCTCGACCCGATTCGTATTTTTGGATTTTCTTCAATCAACCGGGCGCAGTTATATATGGCTCATTTACTTGATAAAACCACATATTTGAGACCAAGAAATAGCAAAGTAATAGTGTACATTTGTGTTGGATGGGGACGAAGGGTTGTTTTTGTAATTTTATTGTTATTTTATAAGTCAGGGGGATTAAGACCGGCCCAATGGATATCTGACCTTGGGCTTACGGATGTTAGGGCCCCTGGCCTGTCGGTAATTGCGTAATAAATTAATCTTCTTTGTTTCCGAGTCAAAAAAAAAAAAGAAAAGGAAAAATGATGGCCAATGACGTGTTTTAATAATTAATATCCGCCAAGGACATTTTCAGCATTAACAAATGTTTTCAACATGTGCTTGGCGGGTTTTAATTATCAAAACACGTCATGGGCCGTCATTTTTCAAAAATAAAAGAAAAAAAATACCGGCTCAAGATTTGGGGGGCCAAGCTGAAATCACGGGGTGGGGCCTTACATATTTTTACAATTAAACCACAATAATCAATTTTTTTGGGTATATATATAGTAAATAACTAAATACCTTGGATCCAACTTCAAATGTGTTGCCTTGCATCCTCTTTGGCGCAAGTTCAATGCAGTAGCTCCCAGTTAGTGGCGGACCCAGAAATTTGACATAGTGGGGGTACAAATTTTTTTTTGTACCGTAATATACGAGTCACAGTTGAACACATTTACTCCAAAATAATTTTAGTATTCATGATAAATTAACAATTTTAAAGTATATATGTATTTTAATAACTAGCTACTTGGGCTAATTTACACACCTCGACTATATGCGTTAAAACAATATTATCACATGTTCATCATCTATTTTTCTATTACTAACTCTACGATTACAGTTTTGGGGACCAAAAGTATACAAATGCAATGTGGGGGTAGACTCGAACCCACGAACAGTATAAAAAACAACTACGCATTACTATTTTCTACTGCCTTTTGAAAAAAAAACCCAAAGGAGAGTGTGGGGCAGTCTCAAACCCACAAACTCTTGTTTATAGGGAGAGCACTTTACCATGCACTACACCAACAGACAATTATGTACATGTATTCGACATAAATAATATATATACAAAATCGCAAAAAAAAATTTATTTTATTTTTGAAGGGCGCGGAGGCACGTGACCTTGCATGCCCTATGGTGGGTCCGCCTCTACTCCCAGTGCCTAGATTTAAAATTATTTTTTGACAAATAAAGTGCTGGGATGAGATTTCTAGCTGAGCCACTTTATGTGGGCTACACTTAGTGTTCCCCACTTTTTCGCCGCGTAGGCGTGAGCGGAAAATCAATGGCGTTTGCGGTATGAGCGCGGGCGTGCCAGGACTTGTCGTCGTCCAACGTATGAAAGGCGTGAGCGCCTCGATCTGACTTCGTATGTAATGCGACTGCGTGTGACCCAAAGGGTGAGGCCACAAAAAGGTTCGTGATTTGCCACAACGAAGTGGACTTAGAATTTCCCAACCGTGTGAGAAAAAGAAGAGAATATCGTAGAAGTACTTTACTATATCGTAATAATAAAGTAAGGGATGGAGAGAGATATGAATAACTTTATTATATTGCGTAATAATAAAGTTGGGATACAAGAGAGACGAAGCTCGAATTACTTGGTGAAGTAATTGAGTAAAAAGTGAGAAAAAGAGATAATTGCTTCGCTGGGAAGGCTTTGGTTTTTTAAGCGTTGAGCTTGATTGGTGTGGGGACCCTTTTCTCTTCTTTGCTTCTAGTACTTATAGGCCAAGCTTCCACGGTTCTTGCATGCAAGGATTTCCCGCTCTTGCTCCTTGAGGTGACACGTGTCCCATGATCTCTCCACTTCATGGGGTCATGGGGATTTACTGGAGAAAATGGAAGTTACCCATATGCTGATTGTAAGTCATGGGCAGTTACCAAGAGATAGTGGGCCACCTCATCCCTTTTCCCGTGGGTTTCAAAGAATAATGGACCATTTGACTTGTCAAATGGCCATGTGGCAATAACCCCCACTAACCCATTTCCTACTTCCATGGGCACTCTGGAACAATCAGCCGCTTGACTTGGTCAAATAGCTCCTCGGCAGGTAACAACTTTCTAACTTCCTTCCACCTTTTATGGGCCACCTAGATAATGGGCCATTTAATAATTTAAATGGCATTTTTAACTCAACTAGCCCAAACTCTTACTTGATCCACCTGACTAAAACAAGGGCCAACCGAATCCTTATGTAAACAGGCCCAAGAATCTTCAAATAACTCTTCAACCCATGACCCAATTCAATTAAACTCTAATCGAATAACCGTCCAACGTTGGCCTTGGACTGGGTGCCAAAAACGGGTGTAAACACTTAGCATACCGCTTAACCAAGCAGAGAGGTGTGTTTATGTTGCAAATAGCATTTATGACCATTCATAATCAGGGCTCTCTTTTAGGGTCCGAAATTTGGGAGGCCGAGGTGGTGGCCTCTTGAGGCTTGCCTTAAGGCTGGTCCTGACGGGGATAAAGGGTTAGGTTCACATCTTTGTATGCTTGGACCAAGGGCAATGTCGTCTTTCAGCAAGAGCCCCCAGGACACTATTACAAATACATAGTCCACCGTTTTGGGGTTGGGGGTATCTGTTGGTTTATCTCCGGTTTTGGGCCGATTCGCAGACCGTTGGGCTTGTTTTTCCAGTGGGCATTTGCAAAGTAAAGAAAGAGTCGTAGGCCCATTGGCTTACTAATCCAATTCTAATATGGCCGCATGAGCTTATCAAATAGGGCCTCAACAGCCCAGATCGTATCCTAAGGTCCCCAAGCAATCACTTAGTGGAAAAGGAATTCGGAAATCCCGTAGTGCACAGCCGCACTACAGGGTTGATCCGGCCGTTGATTTTGGCATGGACGGCTCAAATTTAATCCGAGCTACTATTGATCTGAACTGTCTATTGCTCGAATTAAAAACCGAGCCGTTCATTGCCGAAATGGGCCGCCGGATTGCATGCCCTACAGGATCCTCGGAAAAGAATTCATCGCCCACAAACTATAAAAGAGATATCCAAATAGGATTTGGTATAATGTTTGGATGAGAGACCTGAAGAAACCTTTGGGAGAACTTCTACAATTAATGGAGGGCATCACGAATGCCACATGTGGAGGAATGTTCACCTGAAGAAAAAATACCAAGTGATAATTCTTGCTTAAATTCCACTAAACTTGCTAGTCGTATATTCTTGGACATGCATGTGGTACTTTTTTTTTGCCTCCTTTGTCTTTTCAGGTCATTGGTGCGATTTACGAGGCTTTGCGATCCCACAATTTCAAAGGTTTAAGAGCATCTCCAGCCCATCTCCATTCCATGGAGATTCTTATAATGATCATTAGGATTCTCCGGGTAATTTCTCTCTCATAGGTTGTAGGTAAATTTTCCATCGATGGTTGTACAACTTTAAATAGCAAATCCCCATGTTTGCCATTTTAATGCAAGTTGTTTTCCGATCCTTTCTCGCACTTGCTCGTTTGATCTTTCTGTTAGATTAAAAGTCCACTTAGTTGAGGCAACCAAGAACCAGTAGGTGGCTTGGTGGCTGTCGGGGTGTGATTTCCGACGGTGGTGGCTTTCTATTTGAAGCGGTGGGTGACGGTGGATGTGCAGCATCTAGGGTTAGGTTTTGGGTATTCTTTGGGCCGGGCTTTATTGTAATATCTGGGCTTTTTTAGGCCTTTTGGGTGGTTTGTACTTCAATTGTATTTATTTGGGCACTTTAGGCCCTCAGGTGTATGGGCTTTGTCCCTTGGCTGTGCTTCCAACTTTTGGTTGGAATCCTTTTCCCTATCCCTAATAAAATGTTGCTTTTGCCTACCAAAAAAAAAAGAACCAGTAGGTGGCTTTCTCCTTGAGTTACACACACAACGCTTGAAAGAGGGTATCGGCCGGCGCAATTCATATTCGAACTTAGACCGAATTTCGTTTCTAGCATGCTCGCATATCGCCTAAACCGCTATGCAAAATTCACGCCAATTATTCTGTTAGTGCTCTTCTCGTACTTCTCGAGAAAAAAAGGACAACAGTACATTTACAGTCGTGAACCGAAATAGAAACCAGACAAGTAGAAGTCGTGATCATTCTGCATTGCATGTTCATAGTATAGAGTTAAACTCGGTAGAAAATCGAAAGTCATAGATGACCAAATCTCTAATTGTACGCGAGAGTACTTGAAAACGTACGCCTGGAGAACTATAAGCAAACGAAAGTATTGTGATTCGGCTCTTTTTTCGCGCAAAGTCATTAATAGTTCAGGCCTCTGCTATGCCCATGCGGGGACTCTTCAATGCATCTACAACGTACCAATTGCCCAAAAAAGAGGCGTTTCAATGCTTCCACTGGAGTTTCAGCTATCCAATTTCTTTCACAAAAATAACGATTCAGGTCTTTATCATGATATTCCACAGGCCTACTAGCAGCCACAATGATATCTCCGATCCGATCCATTAATTACTCTCTCCGTCTAATAGTTTTTACTTAGTACGCTATGTAAAATGTCGTGTATTTCTTAGAAAAACGCGCTTCTGCCTGAAACTGCTCAGGAGTTTATATGACTTCGCTGACTCCTCACTGATCAACAAGAGTATCACTAATTCCTTTACCACTACACTTTGTTGTAATAATCAGAGTGCTGTTTAGATTGGACGAGTTTCACTCGGTGGCGTTCGCCTTCTCTCAGAGTGCTGTTTAGATTGGAGAGTCTTTGTTCACTGTTCGGAAGTCTCTCAAAGCATTTCTTTTTCTACCATATTGGTTTTTTATTTTTATCTTTGTGATATATAGATTTTTTTTTTTGCCGATAAAACATGAATTCCCTTGGTGGTGTCATTACGTATTATAGCAAGTCCTTCTCTGGAATCACATGAACTTATTTGGTGATATCATTAGGCTTTTGATTATTTACAATAATTAGTTTAGTCAAAAAATAAATAAATACTCCTGGGTCAATTTCCACACCAAATTTAACGTATCGTCCTCGTGGTACTATATCCGTTCGTTCACCACTGTTCTATTTAAATTGAGATTCTAGCTCAATTTCCACACCAAATTTATTTTGGTGTAGAGAACGACGTACCACGTATGTATTACGGTCTATAACTGATATTAGAAAGCTCACACGAGCAGAAACCGTGAACATTCTACATGTTCATTGTAGAGGACAAACTTTTATATGAAACGGGGATAGGAGGGGTGGTGGTGTCCCTCTCCAGTCCGTTTTCAATTTTCCGGCTATTTTAATTTTGCGATGAGTTCTATATGTATTGTGCTTGGGAAATGGTTGAAAAATTGAAACGGACCGGAGGGGGACACCACCTCCCCACCTATCTCTGTTTCATATAAAAGTTTCTCCATTGAAGAGTACTCAAACTAGTAGAAAATTGAAAGTCGTAAATAAGCAAATCCCTAATTGTGAAAAATAGAAAATTCTACATTTTGTTTTGTTCAAATTTGGAAATCCTGTAGTACTGCAGCCCGCACTACAAGAGCTATAGGGCGGCCGATCCGATCATCCATTTTGAGGCTGATAGCTCAGATTTAATCCGAGCTCTTATTTATCCAAGCCGTTTATTGCTCGGATTAAAATCCGAGCTGTCCATTGTCCAAATGTCCATTATCGAAATGGATAGCTGAATCGGCCGCCCTACAGCCTTGTAAGGTAGCCTATCCTACAGAATCCCCTCCAACCCAATTAACAAATGGGGGAACCTCAATGCATCTGCAAAGTACAAATGCCCAAAAAGGGGCATTTCAATGCTTCTTCACTGGAGTTTCAGTTATCCAATTTCTTTCACAAAATTAATGTTTCATCTTTATAACAATATTCCACAGGCCTACTAGTACTAACAACCACATCGATAGCCGATTCGATCTATTATAATTACTCTCTCCGTCTCATAATTTTAGTCTATCGCGTAAAATTTCCGTGCATAATTTTTAATTTTTGTCAACAATTTAAAAAATATTAATTAGTTCTTTACATTGGTGTGAAATTCAGAAAAAATATGCATGAAACTTGTTTATTTTTTTTCTAAAAAAATGACATGAACTTTTTTTTTTACCAAAAATCCTTTCGTCTTTTCGAAATAACTCAACCAGAAAGAAGAGAAAGATAGAGGAGGTATAAATCTCCCGGGTTGGGCTTAGAGGAAGAACCAACAACCAGGGCGAATCAGCCCACAAATGAAAGAGGGGAATCTCTAGCTAGAAAGATGAATTTTTTTTCTAAACGATCGATCGGACCAGAGAAGCCAGACAAAAAGATCTTGGGAAAAGGCCATGCAAGTGACTAAATAAGATACTGAAAAATTCTCTCCGAAGTAAACCCTAGTTTTCCTCCATGCATGGGACAAGACGAACAACATAGCCATGGGGACTATTAGAGAAAAAACAAACAACATTCTAATCTAGATAATCTAGTACTTATAGTTCAACAAATTGATCCAACTTTTTCTTCAATCTAGCTCAAACACAACTTGGGATAATTCATGAAGCTGAAATTAATATGAATAAAAACAAATAAACAAATATTAAACGACTTAAGGAAAATAAGAAACACTGTAATTAATTCATTCAAAGCAAATGCTAACTCAACCAGGCTTCAGGATGTAATTAACTTTGTTACTTCTTTGAGTTCTTTCTTCCCAAAATTCCTTTCTTAGAAAGGATAAGTAAACGATATACCGAAATTAAAATCGATCGATATTGTGTAAGTATAGGTGCATATCATGTATAGCTGAGTGATCAGGGGTTGAAACCAAGACGAAGCTCCACATCGACTACTTCATTTCTCTCTTGATGATCGTCTCCATCGACCACGATTATCGGTCCAATTCCCAAGCTAAAATTCTCACCCGCGTAGCTTCCATGAGGACTAGAACACGCAGAATCGCGCAGAGAAAAACTAGGGTAGTCTGGCGTCGGAAGATGCATCGGGTAATTCGACCGCCGCGGTCCAAAACAATTGTCGCTTGAAATGGGTACTGTAGAGTAGTTACAATTGTTGGCCATGTTGTTGTAGTACTCTGAATCATTTTTGGCCTTGTGGGTTAGTGAAGAAGAGTACTGGTCGTGATGGCTAGCTACCGTTTTAGCCTTGCCGGCCTTTCTTTTGCTGTGAATGTTCATGTGCCCTCCCAAGGCCTGAGCTTTGGTGAATCCCCTCTTGCAATAGGTGCAATCGTATGTTCGGACTTTGGCGACTTTCTCCGGCTGATCCATGGTAATTAAGAACCTTCTTGGCGGATGAGTAATGAAATTAGGGTTGAAGAGAGAGAGAGAGAGAGAGAGAGAGAGAGAGGTTCTATAGAGTAAAAGCCTTGTGGGATGGCAGATGCATGAGTGGGATGGAAATTAGGGTTTGATAAGAGAGAGAGAAAGGGTTTCATAAAGGAAAATATGGGATTGTAAGTGGATATATATATATACTCACACATATGAGTTGATGAGAGAGAGAGAGGGCAAAAAGAGAATGTTTTTTTTTCCCTTCATATTTTAAATTTTTAAAAGAGAAAAACGTTTGGGGTGATATCATGGGGACGATTAAAAAAATATTTGTATTGATTGAGAATCCTCTTTTTTATTTTTTATTTTGGCTCAGCCGGCTTTTTAATTAATGCACCTTTACTAAGATCAAATGAAATCAGCTGTCCCTCGATCGTTTTGTAAAGATGTGCTGTCAATTATGTATACTACCTTTGAGTTAATATAACTACGTTTGGTTTATAAGAAAAGCTCCCTTCCTCGCAAATGTGTTCCAACTTCTTCCGGTTTATGAAGAATTTTTTTGTTGCAGTTGAAGTAATTACATCAGTAGCTGTTTACGAGATTTTCAGTTCGTTTTGTATGAAAAATACATGTTCCAATGAACTTTTTTTCCTCATCAAATGGAACCTAGCCCCCGTTCCATTTAGCTTCTTATTTTTTGAGTACTTATTTTTTTACTTTACGAGAAATGTCATTTTTTGTATTCCAAAATTGAAACGACCCAATTTTAAAACATAGTAGTATACTGAGCCCCATTCCAGAAACCTTCTTAAAAAATAAGCAGCTTATTTCACATTTTTAAACTCAAAAATAATATAAATGAAAAATAAATTTTCAATTTTTTTTGCATCGTATAAAAGATCTCATTGAGATCTGTTAAACAAGATCCATATTACATATTTTTAAATTTCAATAAGCTCATAATTTTTGAGCTTGAAATTGCCTTCTTAAAAAATAAAGACTTTTTTTGGGTTCTGGAACGGGGCCTGAAGCCTCTTTTCAAAAGGGAAATTTAAAGAAATTATATATAGTACAAATAGTACACGAGCAAATCCATTCTCTATCCACCCTCTAGCAATTAATGAATTCGTTTAACTACAACCGTAATTATGAGTTGGCAACAACCTTTTTTTCTTTCTTTAGGAAAATGATTTCGCATTGCCCCTATGCCTTTTTCACTACTTCTAGACTATTCAACATGATGTTAAAGAAATTTACCCATATTTAGGTTGAGTTCACGCTATGAATTTTTGTCATCAGTTTTTTGTTGACGAAAACTTAATTACTTTTTGTAATCTTTGTTTATCTTTTCATCGTACTTTTGAAATTAATTGTTTGTCTCGATGAGAGGAATTGGAAGGATATGAGAATGTGGATGGAAGTTGAAAAAAATTACATAAACATAAATTCAACAAGAATTCAGAAAAAAGAAGAAGAAAAATACCGAAATAAAACATACGTTGAATACTAGACATTGACACTTAAGGTTCATAATACTTAGGCTGTGTTTTTGTAAACTTAGAGCATCCGCAATGGGTTTGTTAACTAGTGTGTTAATTGTGTATGTTAAGACTTAACAAATAAAAGTGTATTTTTTGTGCCACAATGCATGTGTGTTAGAGTGTGCTAAATCTAATAGTGTGTTAGCATGGTTATCAAGTTTGGCAACCAAGCTAACAAACAATAAGTGGGTCCTATCTCCATAAATTCAAACTTCAACCATAAAACATAAATGCCAAAGGGCTAAAAACTTACCGTTGCCTTTTTCAAACTTTAAATTTACTGTTGCTTTTTTCATTGTTTTTCTATATATATTTTAAAGAGTTAACACACTCCTAAGTTAACACACACTTGTGGGATCCATTTTTTATCCTAATACATACCTTAACAAACATTTTGATACACAAATATAACACACTCATTGCGGATGCTCTATAAATCTGAAACTTATTTTCATATTTTTTTATTTTTCGTAAGTTTTAGTATCCTTGAATATCTTTCTCCTATGCTAGATTAGTCATGACCAAGTGGGCGCAAACCACAAGATCAATTATTACTTCCACTATAGCATGGATGCATTAATGAATCAACTTTTATTAATTTCCTAGCCTCCTCTAAATATAACCTAAATATTGCTTACTCCATAATTAATATTCTTCATTTAATGCAAGCTAGCTCCAACTACACACATTGAACGACTCCACTCTTGAGAGAGAGAGAGAGAGAGAGATGTCTGACACATTCGTTATTCGTTAATAATTTTGCCAAATGTTCCAAGTAAAGCTAATTGTGTATAGCTGGTTACAGTACTGGCATATGTTAATTACCCTTTGGATTTTGACCATGTCTTATCTTACAATGAAATAAGTGTAGCTAGCTATGAGACAAGTTTTAGAGGACATTAAGTAGAATTAATTCAGGATTATTAAATGATAATTGGACACATAATAAGTAAGCCATCGATCATTACGTGCGACAAAAGTCTACACATATATAATAAGGTATTACAATTTATAACACGGTATCGATCACATCATCTCCATGATCCTTCGTGATTGAAAAATACTACTATAGCAATTCACAAGTTGTGCAATTCAATGCGAATTGCACAACTCGTTGTCTTATACGTCAACTTTCTTAATATTGCGGCCATGCCAACTCATATGTATCTGTGCAGTTGAGACAGTTAGTGTCCAATATTTTTTAGTGGTGGAACATTTCTTAATTGGGTAAGTCCTGCCTCAATTATTGGCCCTTTTTGATTGGTGGTTCGATAATAATTTCTCTAACCTTGGGAAATCGATTTGGGAAGCTTGCCTAGCTATATGCTGTGATGTGGTTTATTTGATTGGTGTTAGGATCACGGGCCACGTTCTCTTTGTGTTGGTACATTTTAAGACAAAAACACATATTTAATTGTATCCCTATTTATCGAGTTGTAATTTTTTTTCTTTCCATTTTGTCTGTTTAGAGAGTGGAAGAAAATCAAAACTTTTGTACTCCGTATTTGATAGGTTGATTCTTTAAGTAATGAGAGTGGAAGACAATCGAGAAGATCAATGCAAGAGGATTTCCGCGTATAGGAGCCATATTTGGAAAGGCAAGTACAAGGGTAAAGTTGGTCCACCTACTGGGTAAAAAGTTGGGCTTATAAATACATGCTTCCACTTATTATTTCTTTTACCTATATACGTGAGAGCAGCCGAAATACATGTTTCTGTGAGGAGAAACATTCAAGGGGTTTTATTATTGAATCTTGGAGTTCCTAATCAATTGTTCAAGCTACCATGTAACTCCAAGAGGTGTTCTCAATTTTATCTCAACAAACTTAGAGTTGTTTTTCAGTGGATTTCGAGAGGCAAACGGAAGGCTTGTGGATTTAAGACAGCGGCGGTCAAACACTAGGTGTGGTGAACGTGGATTCGGTAAGTAGGTCTTAGGCTCGATTGTGAGGATTTAAATCGTAGGGTAAGATTACTTGTAACTACATAATGTTTATGGCTCACCTTCAAGAGAATTTCAGATTCAAAAAGGCCTTCGTCAAGGGGATCCGTTGTCCCCTTTTCTTTTCAACATAGTTGTTGAAGGGCTGAACATCTTGTTGGAAAGAGCTAAGGAACTGAATATTATTCAAGGGGTAAGAATTGGGACTAATGGGGTAATAGTCTCACACCTACAATTTGCAGATGATACTATTGTGTTTTGTAACAATGACAGGGGAGAGATGGCCAATATCAAAAGAATTCTTAGATGCTTCCAACTCATGTCTGAACTTAAGATTAATTTCTGCAAAAGTTCACTGTGCGGAGTGAACATTCCTCATCAGGATGTCATCTCCCTAGCTCGGATTATGGAGTGCAAAGTTGATCACTTGCCAATCAAGTACTTGGGCTTGCCGTTGGGTGCTAATCCCTCTAGAATCAAAACGTGGGATCCAGTGGTTGCTAGAATGGAAAAGAGGCTGTCTGTGAGGCGTAGTAGATATAATTCTTCTGGAGGTAAACTTACTTTAATTAATTCATCCCTTGGCAGTTTACCCATCTACTTCATGTCCCTTTTCAAGATGCCAATTTCGGTAGCAAAGAGGTTAGAGAAAATCCAAAGACAGTTTTTTTGGGGCGATACGGTGGATAAGAAAAAGCTTCATTTGGTTAAATGGGAGATGATTTCTAAAAAGAAGGAATATGGTGGGTTAGGAGTGAAGAATTTGATTACTCAAAATCTTGCTCTTTTGGCCAAGTGGTGGTGGAGGTTCTATAAGGACAATGATTCCCTTTGGGTGAAGGTTATTAAACGTAAATACAATCTGGAGCAAGGCTGTTGGTTACCCTGTTTGCCTGTGTCTGGTGTGGTGTCGAATATCTGGAGGGACATTTGTTCGGTAGGGGAGGCATCTTCATGTATTGGGACTATTATCCAAGAAGGTTTTAGACGGCAGGTTCATTCCGGACAGGAAATTTCCTTTTGGCACCATACGTGGATGGGGGACACTACTCTTAAGGAGGAGTTCCCACGTCTTTATCTCAAGTCATTGCAAAAAAATGAGATGATTAGTGTTGTGAAAGGTGGTAGTGGAGTGGGGAATTGGAATCTGCTATTCCGAAGTATTCGATATGATGGGGAAATTCAACAACTGGAGGATTTACAATAAAGACTTCATGCAGTGACTTTGGATCATTCTAAGCGTGATCTATTGAAGTGGAGGTGGGCCTCTGATGGTTGTTTCTCGGTGAAATCAGTGTATAACAAATGGAAACAGTCCGGAAATGCAAGAAACCTGGTGTTGGAAACAATCTGGAAAAATCTCAGCCCTCCCAAGGTGGAGATTTTTGCATGGATGGCCCTTCAGGATAGAGTGGCTACTAGATCTGTGCTTCAAAGTAGAAACTTGATCCTTGATGACAATTCAGCACTTTGCCCATTGTGTTCTATGCATTTGGAGACACCCCAACACCTTTTTCTACATTGTAAATTCTCATGGAATGTTTGGTGTTTGATCCTGGACTGGTGGCATGTGAGATGGGTGTGTCCTCAATCTCTAGAAGCTCTCTTTACTTGGTGGTTTGACAATAGATTTAGAAATTTGGAGAATCATTTGTGGGAAACGACATTCTTTGCTACAATTTGGTCATTATGGTTGGCGAGGAATGACTATGTGTTCAATAATGCTTCGACAGGAGTAGGGCAAGTGGGTGAGGTGATCAAAACCAGAGTCGCGATGTGGATTAAGGTGAAGTTTGATATCAAGGTATACACTGTGGAGGATTTTAAAGGTTTTCTTGATGGAGTTAGAAAGGTGAAATTGTAATATGTGTTTGAAGTGTGTCAGGTGATCCGTCCAACTCTCGGTTGGATACTTATTTTTAGTGTTTCTCCCTTTTTTCTTCTTTGTTTGGTCTCGTAAGCGTCGTGTGCTTTCGATGTTCCCCCTCAATGTAACCTTTCGAGTTTTATAAAAGTTCCTTTTGCCGAGTAAAAAAAAACTACATAATGTTTATAGTGTTTGATTCATTCTCGTGTTTTTTTTTTCCGTTTAGGGTTTTCCACGTATATCTTGGCGTTCTTTGTTTATTGCTTTTATTCGTGCGATTGGTTTATTTATCGATTGGTGGATTGATTATTTAAAAAGATAAAAAATAGCAAATATTTATATACCGAGGCGAGCAAGGGTTTTTCATTTGGCAAGGAATTATAAGGTATTCAACAAACTCTGAGCTAGACCCATATTGGGTGTTAGGGCTTCGGCCTTTGTAGATGGGCTTGTCTCATATGGGTGTCCTTCGATTGGCCAGTTTCTTGCCAATTGTAGGGATTGGGTCTCGGATTGAGCATAAGTGTTCTTTGAACATGGACGTTGTTTCATTGCTCCTATTAGTCTTGTAACAATTTCAGGATTAATGAAATTTTTTTGCCTTTCAAAAAAACAACTCTAAGCTAGAGGTTATATGGAAATTTTTGATTTGGTGAAGACAAGAGTCGCTAGCTGGATCAAAGCGAAATTCGATATTAAGCTTTATCTGGACTTCAAAAGGGCTTTGGATGGAATTAATCAGAAGAATTAGTATGAGATGTCTTGATTTTAGTACTTTTTTTGTTTCTCATCCAATCTTTTATTGGATGTTTTTTTAACTTCATTTTTTTCCTTCTTTTCCAGCTTTGACTTGCATTCTACGATGCAGGTTTGTCTTTTGTGCGATTGTACCTTATCAATCTTAATAAAATCTTTTCATTGTGATGAGGAATTTTTTTTTATACCTACATTTATATTCGGTGTGTGATCATATTCTAGGTACACATTCCGTACAGAGAAATTAATGTGCCCTTGTTGATGGCCGGTTTGGATACATTTTTAGCAGAAATGCTAACCACACAGAGAGTATGTGCACAGATTGTGCACATACGGCTCGGTGGGGCCTACTACGGGGTTCCCACAAATGATCCAAGCCGTCCATTATCTTTAAAATAATTTTCTAAGTCATCACATGAAAAATCAGCACAATCGAATATCTCTAAATACTTAATCTAATCTTTCAAATTTTCGCTCAGACTTTAGGATTTTGAAATCTGGAGAAACATTTAGCCAATTGGATCAAATACTTGTAGGTATCCGATTGAGTTGATTTTTAGCGTGATATCTTATAAAATAATTTTAAAGCTAATGGACGGCTTGGATTGTTTGTGTGGACCCTATCGTGGGCCCCACAGAGCCGTAAGTGCACGATCTGTGCACATACAATCTGTGTGGTTAGCATTTTTGCATTTTTAGACTAGTGTAGATATTCTAACATCAGAAAAAGTCTTCCATGACCATTTTAAGAAATATAGCATTTTCGTTAAAGTAATGGACTATAAAGTGTATGTTTTCAAGGATTTCTAGGCAGATTATTCTCCTCACTCACATCAACTAAAATACTAGCATTTAGCGTAAGCAACTGACTATTACTCCTACCTTATAGCCTGTAGTCCAATTATATCGCGGAAACGCACCCTAAATGGCATTTTCAAGATTCGCGTTGGAGTGGAGAAAATTGTAAGCTTTTGAGACCTTCAATTTACGAGAACAATTGCTCCTTCTGGCATCTAACAACACGTTAACATTAAATCCGAAAGGACAATTTTCAAATTTTAATTTCTAATTATTTACGAACGAGAAGTTTCAGATTGCTTAACAGCATCTTCCATTTCCACATAAAAATTGGTGGTGAAATTCCTATTTTGATATCCAACTGAGAAATAAGCAATATATAGGAAACGAAGAACGATAACGAACATAAGATATACATGGAAAAACCCATAATGTGCAAAAAAAACTACGGGAATAAATCAATCCTCGAGCCTTCCAACAATCTTCCAAAAATCCACCGGAAGTCGACTCAAGTTGATTTGAGTCGGGGTTGTAGAAACTTCTTAGAGTTGAAATAAATCTTCAATGATCTAAAGATCTCATGTGTATATATACTACAAGAAACAAAGAACAAACCTCTCTGAAATATTCCTTAGCCTTCAATGTTATAAAGATATGTGGCTGCTCTCAACGGCGTAGTCTGTTTTTATCTAGTTGTTTGCTTTATATAGCTGCTGCAAAAATCGCACAGGATCGTGGCTTGAGCGAATTTTTTTTCTTGGTCCCCTGTGTTAATCTCCATCTGGATTATCGTCTAGATTTTTGTTGAAATCTAACAAAGATTTAATAAACAAAGAAGGAAACTCAAAACCCACGGGAATCCGATTTTCTTCTAGATTAGCATCTAGATTTTTGTCGAACTTTGACAAAGATTTTATAATTAATAAACAAATCGTCCAGCCTCTCACTGAACAAAGGCTTAACCGGTGCTCGATAGTGGCTCAAGCCACTTGCTGTATACTTGCACACAATACCTTGGCCAACATCTAAGGGCATCCGCACCAGACTCTTTATATTTTGGACCAATTTACACCTTAAAAAGTCACTTTATTACTTTAGCTACCCATTTTTAAAATAACTACTGCATCAGGCTCTTTACTCTCACTCTCCTCTCAATAAATAATCAAACCCACCTCAATTAAATACTCTCCCTTGCCTCGGAGAGAGAAACAAATGTAGGAAAGGTGTAAAAATCAGAGAGAGAGAGAGAGAGAGTACAGAGAGTACAGAGAGAGAGATTGGGAAACAATATAAAAATGAGAAGTAAGTGAACAGTTGCTCGGCTGTCCAAATGAGCAACTGTAGCAATGTTAGAGTTTTTTCAAAGTAGAGAGGAAAGAAGAGAGACTGATGCATGGGATTTTGGGTGTTTTTTTTTTCTTTTTGGCTCTTTAATTTAATTAGTTTGAAGAGGGGAGTAAAGAGAGAGATGTGGATGCTCTAACTCTCATATGTTCATTACAAAATAATTTTTTAAAACTTTAGTTCATATCAGAATACTTTTCTGATTTCTCTCATCGAGTAAAGTACTACATCACAAAAATTAGGACAAAAAATTTTTAAAAAAATAAAAAATACAAACCCAAAAATTTTAGGAGAACGGGGCATGTGGAAAGGGCAGGCCTAGGCCTATCTCATATACAGAAAGCACTGGAATATGTGACAAAGCGGGAAAATGACGGCCCATGACATATTTTGATAATTAATACCTGCCAAGGATATGCTGAGAACATTTGTTAATGCTGAAAATGTCCTTGGCGGGTATTAATTATCAAAATACGTCATTGTTCGTCATTTCCCTTCCTGGCCCAATTTGAGGTCCAAACTGAACTGTGGGCCAACAATTCTGCTCACTTTTCCCTCTGGCCTCTGGGATGAGATATAGGCCTCGTTTGATAACAGTGATAGATGGATGGGATTCGTAAGGAGATGTGATTAGGATTGGGATTCGTAAGGAGATGGGATTGGTAATGAGAAGGGATTGATAATGAGTATGTTTGTTTGGGATGAGATTAAATGATGGGATTATTAATATCATGTTTGTTTGAGATGGGATTAGATGATGGGATTGGATTGATAGAAGAAATTGGTAATGAAAAGGGATTGGTAATGTGAAGGAGTTGGGATTGGACTATTAATACCCCTCAATACCAAGTCCCACAGGGTATTAGCAATACCCCCTATTACCCGGATTTTTAATCCCATCGGACTACTAGTCCGAACCATTTTTGGTTACCAAACAAGGTATTAATAATACCAACACTCTACCAATCCAATCCCAACCCCTTGGAGGGTTATCAAACGGGGCCTATAGTCCATACGTTTGGACATTGCACATTGCAGCTCTTCATAGTGGGTTAGTCCAGTTGGTTGGTGGGTTTGTTCTCCATACAATTGATCTTGGGTTCAATTCTTGGGCTAAGACTGCAAGAAAGAAATTTTTTGTGAATCCCTCAGTCCCGACGTAGATGTCCTACTATACCTTTGACCGAATGACCGGACCGAGGCTGGGATTAGATTGGTATGTACACACGTATGCATATGATATGTGCAGTACTTTATAAATCGGAAAAAAATTATGAAAACATATAGTTTTTCCCCTAAGAAAATCCCACTTACGTAATGGCTCGATGGGAGTATTTGGTTTTATTTCTAGCGAATGAAATGATTTTGCTGACACCATTCTTTTTTCTTTTTTTTCATTCATTAATCCTAATGATCTACTCTATCCTAAGAAATTTGGGGAGGGGGATGAGTGTTTACGGGAATCGAACCCTGCCCATGTGCATTGGAGTATAAGGAAGGTACTAACTGCACTCCACTCCACTTGCGCCAAACCATTCAATTGACAAGTTCTGTTTGTATACTAGTACTTGCAAAATTGATGGTTGGTTCAACATCCCTTCTCGGGTAGAACCATCCGCCTTCCTCCACCAAGCAACTTACAAGAAGTTGTAGGGCTGTGACCAGCTTAACGACCCTCCGACGATCAAGTCAGTATGTGATGAATGAGTAAGTATTGTAGACAAAAAATGACGTTCCTTACTTAAGGTTTATCCCTTGGTATTTATAGACAAAATGTACTTACTCTCCAACACTACAACAAATTACATAATTCCCGACCAAAATTGCCGACTAAAAAAACTTTAGTCGGCAAATATTGATAAATTACCGGCTAAATATAATTAGTCGGTAGAAATGGTAATAATTCCCGACTAAACTTATTTTAGTAGGCAATTAATTATATTAGACGACTAAAAATAGGTTTAGTCGGCAAATATTAATTTTTAACAAATTTAAAAAATCAATAAATAAAATACATTTTTCCGACAAAATATTTTAGTCGGAAATTAATTATATGAGCCGACTAAATATATATTTAGTCGGCAAATATTAATTTTTAACCGATTTAAAAAATCAATAAATAAAATACATTTTTCCGACAAAATATTTTAGTCGGAAATTAATTATATTAGCCGACTAAATATATATTTAGTCGGCAAATATTAATTTTTAACCGATTTAAAAAATCAATAAATAAAATACATTTTTCCGACAAAATATTTTAGTCGGAAATTAATTATATTAGCCGACTAAATATATATTTAGTCGGCAAATATTAATTTTTAACCGATTTAAAAAATCAATAAATAAAATACATTTTCCGACAAAATATTTTAGTCGGAAATTAATTATATTAGCCGACTAAATATATATTTAGTCGGCAAATATTAATTTTTAACCGATTTAAAAAATCAATAAATAAAATACATTTTTCCGACAAAATATTTTAGTCGGAAATTAATTATATTAGCCGACTAAATATATATTTAGTCGGCAAATATTAATTTTTAACCGATTTAAAAAATCAATAAATAAAATACATTTTTCCCGACAAAATATTTTAGTCGGAAATTAATTATATTAGCCGACTAAATATATATTTAGTCGGCAAATATTAATTTTTAACCGATTTAAAAAATCAATAAATAAAATACATTTTTCCGACAAAATATTTTAGTCGGAAATTAATTATATTAGCCGACTAAATATATATTTAGTCGGCAAATATTAATTTTTAACCGATTTAAAAAATCAATAAATAAAATACATTTTTCCGACAAAATATTTTAGTCGGAAATTAATTATATTAGCCGACTAAATATAGATTTAGTCGGCAAATATTAATTTTTAACCAATTTAAAAAATCAATAAATAAAATACATTTTTCCGACAAAATATTTTAGTCGGAAATTAATTATATTAGCCGACTAAATATAGATTTAGTCGGCAAATATTAATTTTTAACCAATTTAAAAAATCAATAAATAAAATACATTTTTCCGACAAAATATTTTAGTCGGAAATTAATTATATTAGCCGACTAAATATAGATTTAGTCGGTAAATATTAATTTTTAACCAATTTAAAAAATCAATAAATAAAATACATTTTTCCGACAAAATATTTTAGTCGGAATTGTGTTCCTCGCAAAAAATGCCGATTATTTGCGAGGAAATTGTAAATTTGTCGTTATAAGCCTATACTTCCTTTTTTGGCTAATTTAGTCCACCCAAACAGTTGCATTTTGCGAGGAATCGACGTTGCTGCAAAAAGAAATTAATGCGTCCAAGAAAATTTAAGTCTTATAGTGCACCGCATGAGGCCTTTCTTTGCGATCAGAATCGTCTATTTTTTACGTAATATGGACAAAATCACTTTTGTTTCAAGAATGAAGTTGAGCGCGTATCGTTAGACACTTGATCGGATATAAAAATTTCATTTTATTAACGAATTTGCATACCGATGAAGGGGTTTTCTACACCCGATCGAGCCAAAAATTCACGTTAATGATTTAATCGACAATCTAAAGGAAATCAACGGTATCGATTGTCATGGTTGTGTTGTAGTTGCGTGGCTACTGTACATTCACCTACAACAGATGTCTTAGTTTACTACCAAGTAAGTTGAATGTATAGATTCTAAAGGTGATTGCCGAGTCTATTCTTATAATGGGCGATCTAAACCGTTAGAATTTTATATTTTACCAATTCAATCAGTGTCCCCTAAATTGGAGATCATCGGATATCAACAACTACTTGATCAAAAGACATTTAATGCGTTCGGAAGTATTAAAGTCTCAAAATGCACCACCCGAACACCACTTGAGGTATTTATTCGCGATCAAAACCGTCTATCTTTTGTACCTTGTAGAGTAGATCATTCCTAGCGAAAATGAAGTTTAACGGACACCCGTAACCACCTCATTGGAATAGTTTAGTCATGCCAAAAAATGATTAGACTCATCTAATTTTTTTTATATTATATAAAAGTATTTCGATGAGGTAGTTGCGGACGTCCGATCAATTCGAACTTTTGCGTGTAGATTCAATTTGACGAGTCTTACAAAATGAATGGTTCGGATTATCGAGTACAAATCCAAACGTGACGAACTAATTGCACCGTTCATAGAACCGGCACCATTTCATGTGTAATGCCCAATATTTCCTTTCCCCTCTTTCCACTACGGTGAATTAATTGCAAATAGAATACGACACTGTTTAATAAAGAACCTCTATTTCCCCGAGAAACTTTTTTGTATACCGGGTATACCAACACCCTTGGTATCCCATTCGGTCCGTTTTCTAATTTTTCGGTCATTTTTTGATCACACTTGGATGATCGACTCCGTTCATTTTGTAGAGTTTGGCGAGAACCTTAAACATACCAAAAATCGTGTTCATCGGATTTTTCATGATCGGCACACATGAAAATTGAAGAAAATCAAAACTGGATCCAAAACCACACTGAATCAGAACTCAGTTTTGTTTTTTTGCAATTTTCACGTGTACCGATCATGTATCAATTAAAGTCGAATGAACATAATTTTTGATATGATTATGGTTCTCGTTGAACTCTACAAAATGAACGGAGTCGATCATCCAAGTGTGATCGGAAAATGGCCGAAAAATTGAAAACGGACCGGAGGGGATACCAAGGGTGTTGGTATCCCCGGTATACTAAAAAGTTTCTCCTATTTCCCCTTCCAAAACACACTTCAATCTCCCGCTACCTAGGGCTGGAAAATTTTCAAGTCTCGCGCTAGAAAATTTTCCCCTCCCTTCCAATCTCCCGCTATACCCTACCTAGGGCTTATCGATTTGCTGCCTCTCCACTCTCCACGGACTTGGAACATAGTGTGAGCATCTCCAATAATCTCGTCTTCTCCCCTATTTTGTTAATTCCCCGAACTGGCATCAGTTTCTAATATATCGATCTATTGGTATTCTAGGGTTCGTGAAGAACAGGTTTTTCCCTTATTCTAGGGCTCATGAAGAACAGGTTTTTCCCTTGTCCGGACCAGTTGAAGTATACAGTCATAGGTCGGAGACTCCTCACCAGGTTTGATTTGATTTCTTCCCTTAATTCTTTCCCAAATACATGGCTAGGGTTTTAATCGCCTTTACTAGCTTGTGATAATCATTTTAAGGATTTGCACAGATTATTGACTTTAGAGGGTTTGGATTTACTTAAATTGGGGCATCTGTTTTCAATCGGAAAAGATATTGGAGCTTTTGTGTTGATTCATTCCAAACTATTCACTATTAGTGTAAAATTCTACAATTGGAACTGGTAATGGATCTAGTTCTCTTCATAGGAGGTGTTAGGTTGAGCTTATGGGTTACACTTTCTTAGATTTTGGTGGTCTGATGTCCTTGAAAAAGATACGTTAAAACCATCCAGAACTAAAAAGCTCAATAAAATTTTCACACATGGAGAGAGAAATAATGGCTGAAAATTGATGAAAACCTAATCCTAAAAGAAATACTAGTATTGATGGTACCTACACTAGGTGATTGGCATTCATGCTGCTAAAAGGGTTTCTCTACAATTTTCTTGTACATTAGGAAGAAAGTGTTCTTCGTTAATATTTCTGGATGTGAGATAAAATAGTGGTTCACAGGCTTGTTCTGCTATTGGGTTTTTATGCTTGAGCTTTTGTTTGATGCCCCCACCCCAAATGCTGATGGTGTTGTCTATATTGGGATTGGCCCTCATAGGTACTGGTTCTAGAATGGTCTTGTACTCTGCTATTTGAAGCTTAGTTCTTCTTTGCGTGAAGTTGAATCTTGTAGTAGTCCATAGGTAATTGGGATTTGGGACAAAACAACTTTTTTTAGTTAAGTGGAGTCTAGAAAGCAGGAAGATGGGTTATGTTTGGTCTATGCCCAACGTACCCAATTGCCATTCCTCCATCTCTTTACTCTGTAAACCTGAAGCCCATTTAACAAATCAGTCAATAAGATAATAATTTAGTTGGCCAAACACTTTGAGGAAGAGGTCTGGTTGCACATTTAGCCATGGGATGCCACCTAGTGGAAGAAGACACTTTAATTTTTTACATTGATGCCTTGCCAGTTATTTTGGACCATTTTGAATATTGACATTAAGCCCTTTTTTGGGGGGTTGTTGTTGAGCTTTCTAGAGTCAGAATCAGCGGGCAACTAATGAAGGAAGCAGCACATGCTCGTATAAACAGCACATGCTCGTATAAACACTGAGCAGCTAGCAGAAAACATGGCTACCATGCAATCCCAACTAAATTTTTTGATGCAACTACAAAATGGTCGCAACATGCCTTCCAATGATACTAGTGAGTATCTATTCCTTGCTTTTTCTATTATAATCCTTGTGTTGACACGTAATTTCAGCATTTATAGAGGTGTTTTTCTGCAGAACATTTCCAGGAACTAATTTATGCTTTAAATATGCTGAAACTAAGACAGTTGTTAAACTTAAGTTCTTGAATACTGAAATTGAATTTTAGTTGCAAAAAATATGGTATAAGTGCTGAAAGTGTGAAAGTTAGCATTTTTTTGGGTTGAGCAAAGCTAGCTGCACTTTTTATGGCTTTAGCTCATCCTTGTTGAGCGATTGAGATCGCTCAATCAGTCTTTACAACTTTTTCGCAAAAAGAATTTAGGTGTTGGGGAATCGAAGATATATGGCTGGGGATACACCTATGTATTGGTTAAATGGTTTTCACTTGTTGAGTGGTGGTACAACATTAGTTTCCATATCTCCACTTGTTTCATTGAATCACTCCATGATCTCTATGAAGTGGTTTAGTCAACCACCGTCAATTTAAAGCAATTATACCAGTGGAAGCTAATATGTGAAACTCAGTTTGCTTGTATTCCTTTGCTTGTAATGCCTAGCTCATCAACTAATTTAAGCCTTAAATATGCTGAATCTCAAACTCAGTTGTTAAACTTATGTTCTTGGACTATTGTTAAGAGACGGGTTTTAGAGCAACTCATTATAGTTAGTGTTATCCGTTAAAGGACTCTATTGCTGCTTGATTTCTCGTGGTTAAGTCATAATCTATGCGCTAAGCTACTAGGGATAGTAGTGATGACATATTGCAATCAATTATTACTCATGACTATAGTTTGTAAAGCTTTTTATTGTGTTACATGCAGATTGCTCAACAATCGATGGTGATCATTTGATGAATGAAGATACAATGTAGTAGGAGATATGAGATGAATGATGTTTTGGAAGACAAAGCTGCCTTTTGTCTTATTTTTGGGTACTTCTAGATGGAAGAAGGATGTCTTTAGTTTTTAGAAGAAGGATTGTGGTTCTTGCCTCTAATACTTGATGTTATGTTCGGGGGTTTTTGGCTTTTGTTTTGGGCATTGAAGAAGATTAAGGTTAAAGCTATCATATTTTGATTTATGTGAACTGGTTTGGTTTTAAGTTAATGTTATGCTATTGCCGTTGAATTTGATGAATTATGCCTTTGAAATCTGAAAAATCCTAGATCACCTAGGTATATAAATATTTGCTATTTTTTTATCTTTTTAATTAATCAATCCACCAATCGATAAATAAGCTAATCAAACGAACGAGGAGCAATAAAAAGATGAACGCAAAGATATACGTGGAAAACCCCTTAAAAAGGGTAAAAACCACGGGAGGAAATCAAACACTATAAACCATTGTACGGTTACAAACAAACCTATACTTACAACCTAGAATCGCTCTCGGTTGACCAAGGTTGATTGCCGAATCACTCGTTCACCGCACCCAGTGTTTAACCGCCGCTGCCTTGAATCCACAAGTCCTCCGAGATACTTCCAGAATCCACCGGAAGAAACGATTCACTCAATAGAATCAAAGTTTGAAAAGAACTCTTGGAATTGTTCTGAAAGCTCGATGATCAACGGATCATGTGATTATTCCAAGAGACAAGCCACAATCTCCCTTAAGTATTTTTCTGATTTGGAGCAAGAGAGAGGCGGCACAAATATGTTCAATCATCTATAAATCCCAAATGAGCCGCATATATATAGATGGATGAAATCTGTCAAGTTGCTTGAGCACTGGTTAAAGCTTTTCTGGAGTTGCTCGAGCACTGTTTCTGACAATCGTTTCCATAATTCTGCACCCTTGATTTCTTGATCCCCTTTCCTTATTGAATTGATATATGCACGAAATTCTCTTGATTCCTTCCATTCCCATATTGCCATACACACGTGATTTCACCATCCCATATTGCCTTGACAATCTTTCCTTTTCCTGATATTGATTATATTCCACGCAAGTTTCCTAAACAGTCTCTATCACACTCAATTACATAATATTTTTGATTTCCTTCCACTTCCTAAACAGACACTCTAATAAATAAATAAATTACAACGTGATAAATGGAGATACAAATCAATGTGTTTTTGTCATGGGATTTGCCAAATAAAAACTTGACCTTACAATCTCCCCCTTTGGCACTTCCATGACAAAACATACATAACAACCTATCTCTTAACAGATTGATCATGACCTGAGAAGCTGCAAAAACAAATACTTAAAGACAATCTGTTAATCAATAAATTTCTCCCCCTTTTTGTCATGGAATGACAAAGGTAGAAGAGGAAATCAAATGTCAACTAAAAAATATTGAAAGAATGAATAACCCATCAGCAGTTGAACTAAACTCATCATGAACCAAACATATCAATAGCCAAGTATATAGAACTATCAATGACATAACCAAACCATATTCATGTATTGCAAAAGCAAAGAATTGAGCTAGGAGAATGAAAAAATTATAAACTCATGAAACAATAGCCGGAAAAGAAGTGCCGCAATTATAGCCCATAAACCAAACAACCAATAGTACTACGAGAACCAAAAACCTACATAGATAAACGAGAACCAAAAACCTACATAGATAAGCCAAAAATAAATAATGACCAACAAAAATAATGCAACAAGGGAGCACACCAATGGAGGACAAGTTTTTGAATACGAGACTCAAGGAATATGAAATTTTTTTTAAATGCATGAGCAAATTTTCATGAGAATCAATCATGGATTAATCTAGAAGTAATTGTAACATGCGACATGAGTTCGTGACAAGGTGAGTGTGTGACACGTCTCAAGAAATTAAGATTATCAGTCAAGGATTTGAGAATTCTCATGTAAACTCTGGATTGTCAAACACTCTCCCCCTTATGAAGTCAAACCATGCATATCGATATAGATACAACTCCCCTTCAAAGAATGAATACTCTCCCCCTTAATCAATTAATCCTTTTTCTTTTTTATTGTTTCTCATGATAACAAGAATGTATTCTCTATTACCCCACTGTCGTTTGACGCGAATACTGAGAGTAAGAATATATACCTCATACCCAATACCCGGTTACTAGCAAGTGGTCCAACACGGATGTCTTCACAAGGTCTATCCACTATATGACGCGAACTCTCAGAGGGAGAATACCTCACTCCAATTGCCCGGTTACTCGGTGAACGCCCGGATAAGCATTATTATCTCTAGCAAACCATCCATGATCTCCTTTTTTTTTTTTTTTTTACGAAACTTTAGAAGGTAGAATCTCGTATCCATAAAAAATATACCTGAAATAGTCAATCGTCGAAGAAAAGCATGTGACATACCCAAGTACATGAGAATCAACTTGCCTAAAAAAAAAAACTCGCTAACTTTGACGTATAGAGGTGGAGATCACATAATCATGAAACATGTCACATTTAACTTCCAAATACTTCGCATGAATGTTATCATGAAAAGATGTGCATGCATTACAAAAAAAAAACGCTCATATGAATGTATCTCATAGCCAACAACTTAAAACCTCAAAGGCATGCCCATAGCAAAAAAAATAAAAAAAATCTTTTTTTTAAAGTAAATTCGCCAGACTAATAATTCCGGAAAAAAACAAAATTCTGTTATTATATTAAAATAACTAAATGAAACATGCTAAGAATGTAATCAACACTAGTAAATAATCCAACAGAAACCATAGCTCTAGGTACAAGAATTGCAAGAAAACCAACCTAGACTATGGATGCAAGACCAAGCCTTTAAAAGATGAGGCCAACTCCTCCGAACGATCCAGTGGCATCAAGAGGATTGGAAGGAAAATCTACACAAGTTCTCAAGTCCATTTTCCTCACCCAAATAGATCTAACCTTGACCTTTTTAAAATTTTCAACAACTTTAGGCGCATGTTTAGGCATCACATTTGTATTCTTTTCATGAGAAATCACCCTACATCTAGGTTTTTGGGTTCTATCACAATCATAATCAAAATAATTGTCCCTACCCTCATTGTTATTAATACGACGATAATTGAGAGGAGCAATAGGGTACCCATGGAGTTTAAAGCAATTTGGCCGAATATGACCTTTCATCCCACAAAAATGACAAGTGGGAACAAATTGGGCATGTTTACACAAATTCATTTTTTCAGGAGCATTTGAAATACAAGAAGCATGTAATTTCTTGCAATGTGGTCTTATATGTCCAATCATTCCACAATTATGACAAGTAGGCTTAAATTTAGAAGAGCTTACCTCACCACGCTTGGTGGTGGATTTACCATTGACGCCTCTTTGAATCCTCGCATCGGTGGGAGTGGGTTGTTTGAACACATTGGTATTACCAATTTTCTTGATGTTAGTTTTGGCTATATCTTTTGGCGAGGCAATTTGTTTTTCAGTGGGCTTTACAATCTTGCCTTCCGCCATTGACTTTGAAAACACTTTTACTTCATATCCAAGTCCACTTCTATCCGATGCCACCTTTTGAGATAACAAAATTTGATCTAAAACTTGTGAACCTGCATTTAATTTCTTAAAAGTAGCATTGGCCTTGTCAAGTTCAACTTGCAAATTTGCTACCTTTGATTCAAGAAGCTTGTTAGTCTTAATAAGGCTATCCATATCATTTTCAACATTCATATGTTTTCGCTTAAGCACATCAAGTTCATGCAACGCATCAATTTTCTCTTTCTCACATTGTTTTAGCTTTGTGGCTAACCCTAAATTAGGTTTTTTCTTAAAAGAACGTTTAAAACTTTTCATAACCAAAGCCATAGCTTCCGTATCATAGTTATCTTCTCCATCGCTAGTTTGGTTAGTCTCAACCTCACAAAAAATATTACTGGTACTCTCACTGTCAGATAGAACACTATTACCACCAGGAAACATAGTTGTAGCACATGCTACATATTTGGAGCTGTCAAAAATCGGAGGTTTGATAATAAATTTTCTTTCTCTTGGTGAATCCATAATAGCAAATTAAAAAAAATAAAGATCCGCTCTAGGAATAAACCTAATATTACGAGCGACCCGCTCTGATACCAATTGAAAAATCCTAGATCACCTAGGTATATAAATATTTGCTATTTTTTTATCTTTTTAATTAATCAATCCACCAATCGATAAATAAGCTAATCAAACGAACGAGGAGCAATAAAAAGATGAACGCAAAGATATACGTGGAAAACCCCTTAAAAAGGGTAAAAACCACGGGAGGAAATCAAACACTATAAACCATTGTACGGTTACAAACAAACCTATACTTACAACCTAGAATCGCTCTCGGTTGACCAAGGTTGATTGCCGAATCACTCGTTCACCGCACCCAGTGTTTAACCGCCGCTGCCTTGAATCCACAAGTCCTCCGAGATACTTCCAGAATCCACCGGAAGAAACGATTCACTCAATAGAATCAAAGTTTGAAAAGAACTCTTGGAATTGTTCTGAAAGCTCGATGATCAACGGATCATGTGATTATTCCAAGAGACAAGCCACAATCTCCCTTAAGTATTTTTCTGATTTGGAGCAAGAGAGAGGCGGCACAAATATGTTCAATCATCTATAAATCCCAAATGAGCCGCATATATATAGATGGATGAAATCTGTCAAGTTGCTTGAGCACTGGTTAAAGCTTTTCTGGAGTTGCTCGAGCACTGTTTCTGACAATCGTTTCCATAATTCTGCACCCTTGATTTCTTGATCCCCTTTCCTTATTGAATTGATATATGCACGAAATTCTCTTGATTCCTTCCATTCCCATATTGCCATACACACGTGATTTCACCATCCCATATTGCCTTGACAATCTTTCCTTTTCCTGATATTGATTATATTCCACGCAAGTTTCCTAAACAGTCTCTATCACACTCAATTACATAATATTTTTGATTTCCTTCCACTTCCTAAACAGACACTCTAATAAATAAATAAATTACAACGTGATAAATGGAGATACAAATCAATGTGTTTTTGTCATGGGATTTGCCAAATAAAAACTTGACCTTACAAAATCATGACAGGAAGTAAAAAGAAAACATCTAGAAACTACTATTTTTGTGTGATGGTTTTGTTTGTAGCAAAAAGAAATTTTTTTGCCCAAAAAATTTCTTGCTATAAGAAATTTCTTTTTTGCGAGGAGCAAGTTTCCTTGCAAAAAGGATTCACTAGTTTGTCAAAAGAAATCGTCTTTGGCGAGGTATTTCTTCCTCGCTAAAAGAATTCACTTTTTGCGACGAAAAATTTCCTTGCAAAAAGCAAGACCTATTTTGGCAAAAGAAAGGGTCTTTTGCGAGGAACCTATTACTCGCCAAAAGATTTTTTTGCTTTAGCGAGAAAATACTTCGTCGCCAATGAGAGATTTTTTGCAAGGAACGGTATACCTTTGGCGACTAATTTGTTTAATATTAGCGTCCAATTATTTTCCTCGCTAAATGGTGTACTCAATTGCGACCAAGCTAATTTCTCGCAAAAGAGACTTTTTGTGGTTGTTTTCCTACAACTGATTCTGTGGTTATCTTCTTCGTATTGCAGACTTCGTGATCTAAAGCATTCTTGGTGAGGCTTTTCATTCTTGATTCGAGAGGGTTTTCGTATTGCAGAACCACTGTAAGTGTCCCGCTTCTTTCTTGTAGTAGTAGTTAGTAGCTCGTATTTAGCTTGGTGGATACCTCTAACCTGGTTTTATGCCAAACCTGAGGTGTAACGAAGCCAAGTTAAATATTGAGTTTGTTTTTAGTTAGTATAGTTAGTTTTATTTGATTGCATTGCTTAGCCGAGGTGGTGGCATAACCCATCGCATATTCTGTTTGCTGAGTTGAGGTGGCGGCCTAGCCCCTCCAGTCTGTTAGTTTGTTAGTCTGTTAACTGTTTATTTGATTGCATTGCATGAACATTAGTTTTTTGCACTATAAGAAACATGTCCTTGGACTAGAAGGCAGCCAAAAATTGAATTTGCTGATATATTCACTTGTTGTGGACTGCAATGCATTTAGCAGTGTACTTTGGAAGCTTTATATGTTGAATCATCTGGTATTTCCTTTGGATTAAAAATGTCTGAATCACCTGTCGGTTTGGGTGCTCATTCAACAAATCCGATTGATGGTTCTGGTCCTTCAATATTGGTACTTTGGAAGCTTTATATTTTTTATAAGCCAATATTGATAATATTTCGGTTGAAAGCTGGTAATATTGATAAACCAACATTGATAATAGTGGCCAGTTTTTTCTAATGCTTCAAAACTCTAATATTTCGGTGCGGGTCGGGTCGGGTCGGAACATATTATTCTAATTCCATTCGGTTACTTCAAAAAACTTCGTTTAGCTTATGGGTATACAAGTTAGAGTTTGAACAGAAATGAATAATGAAGGTTCTTGATGAATTTTTATAACCAACTTTCCGACCTTATGTGTAAGGAATGTCGCAACAGCAGTAGACTTATGTGTATGAAATGTAGCAACAGCAGTAGACTTATGTGTAAGGAATGCAAGTTATGCAACAACTAGAGCAGCATAAGTTTTCCACATAAAACCAAATGCATTAGAACCCATAAAGGCCGTAGATTCGTAGAAAGAGGAAAAATACTCAACTTAAAATAAAAGAAAAATACTCGTGCTGCCTGTATGGTAGGTGCTTTAATATATAGCAGTAGGAATATCATCCCACTTCTCCATGTCCTTCAATGGCGCACGTGTGCTAATTCACCAAGCCAAAGGGCAAACCTTGTGGCAATTACCCCAACTAGAGCTCCTGCCTCCCGAGAAACCCCTGCAACAAGTTTGGTGCCATCATTAGCAGCAATTAAGCGTTCAATTTTAATTCCATGGGTGGCACCCCGAACGTGTTTTTGGTTAGCTCTCAAATAGGTTTCTAGAAGATTGGTGGTTTAGCAGCAACAAGGATCAGTAAATACAAAAAATTAAAGGAGCTCACAGTGCATTGAAGACTCCCTTATTTCTTGTGCCATATCCAGCCGTAGTTCCACCTGAGGCCCCTCTTCCATTTCTGGCTATAAAATCTAGTGTATAGCTCTTGTATTTGTGTGGTAGCAATCAGTGAGGTTGAGAGAGCAATTTGTTTTGAGTGTATGTGAGTTGAGTGATAGTAATCCTCCTACATATAGTGAATACGCCGCTGCCCCCATGGATGTACCCGATTTTGGGAAACCACGTAAAATCGTGTCTCTCTCTTTCTATGTGTTTGACTCGATTCGTGTGTATGTGTGTGTGTTTGGTTTGCCAATCCTTGTCGCACAACAGAACATGCCTTGAGGAAGAAGATGAATAAATTGAAAGAGTGTATGACTATAACATATAATATGATAGAATTTGCGATGGTTAAGAACCTGGTGCAGCTGACAAAGAATAAGGTTCAAGCGGTAATTCTTGGGTGGCAGTAGGAGCCACTATAGTACTTAGTTAGGTACTAAAGTATGCCATATAAGGTTATTTTTAGCACAATTAGTGGCCCTTGTGTCAGTTAACATTCAAAGAATTTAATTAATCATCCCTACTTGAGCCATGTCACTTTACATGGCTTATAAATAACTCTCAATGGCAGACAACACAGCAATAGAAAGCCCTGCTTCTTTACACTCAAATCATTTTGTTCCTCTGTTTCGTAACCCTTATTTCATATACAAAAACTGTACTTGTAAGTTGGGTTAGAAGTAAGAGGAGCCCTGTCACTTTTTGGTAAAAACGGTGCTTAAGCATTGAAGTATTTATAGTTTTGTCCACAGAGAGGAAAATATACCCATATCCCAGGGAGATAAACAAAAAAGCACACACAAAGTTTGTATCTACTTATGTTAATACTTTGAGCAATGGGATACACTAGTTCATAAATACTAATGGTGGATTATTCTTTTCTTTTCTTTTTTTACAGATTGACGCTTAACGGAGTATTCTGCAGTTCTACTTTTGGTTATTGACTATGAAGATCAAAGTTGGATTTTGGTTGTGAACGTGCAATTAGGTTATCCATCTGTCGAGGTTGAACTTTTTAGTATTTTGCAATCTAGGGGTTTTGATACATTTTGTTATTGAGCTTGGATTTTTTTTTTTTAATTTCCCCCTTGTGGTTGATGTGTCGTTATTTTGCGTTTTAGGAATTTGGATACAAGTTGTTTTCTAAGTATTTGGTGGATACTTCTATTTATGGAATTCTAGATTTATTTCTTGGAATTTTATTTTTTTATTAAATACATTATGTTGCAATTTTGTTGATGTAATGAAAATGGAGGGAAAATAAAATTTACAGGGTCGCTCAAATATACAGGGAATGAATGGAGAAAAAATTTGTAGAAAATTATGGAATATTGACCAATTGGTACGGACAATAAGTACATTTCCCGACTAAAATTTGGTCGCCAAAAGGGTATTCATTTGTTGAATTGTACACACATTTCCCGACTAAATATTTAGTCGGCAAAATATGGACACAAATTCCCCGACTAAATATTTAGTCGGCAAATAGATAACACATTCTCCGACTAAACATTTAGTCGGCCAATAGGTAACACATTCCCCGACTAAACAATTAGTCGGTAAATAGGTAGCACATTTTCCGGCGAAATATTTAGTCGGACAATAGGGTCAACCTTCCCCGACTAAACCACTTTCCCCGACTAAACCATTAGTCGGCAAATAGGATATACATCCCCGACTAAACAATTAGTCGGCCAATAGAATCACATTCGCCGGCTAAACTTTAGTCGGCAAATAGTCTAATCTTTACCGACTAAACTGTTTTTAGTCGGCAAACACATTTTCCGACCTTCTTCCGCCGACTAACGTGCCGACCAAAATTTTTAGTCGGGGAAGGCTTTTGCCGACTAAAATCCCTACCATTGCCGACTAAACAGTTAGTCGGGAAAGGTGTTTTTTCTTGTAGTGCAAGTTAAGTGTGCAAGCTAGGCACGCGCTTGACTTCACGCGTAACCGCTTCGGCTAGTGATGACCGGCCATCACATGGATATCGTCCATGTGCTTCGAATAATATTCCAGAAACATCTCCAACCTTCTCCCAGGTCACCACCTGGGTCGAGAACTGTCGGTCCTAAACCGACCTTCCACATAACGGGTCTTGGGCTTTTACCTGGACCATTGGCACGACCCACTACCGCCCGGCCCATCTCGTCTGCCTTGTGGATTTGGTTCACTTGCTTAGCTCGTCTTAACCCAGTACATGCATGTTCGGCCCAATATCTTTGTTGGGTTGGGCCCACTACAATGTTGTCTACTTTTTTTTTTTTTTGGAAATTGTTAACCACACCAATCATGTAATCAATTTTTACACTTTAATCGTGTAGAGTTTGATACGTGCTACTCCCTCCGTCTCCATTTGTTGGTTCTTTTTAGGGATCTCAATTTATTTAAGGGGACATAATTATTTTTGTTATCACTTGATTTACCCATTTTACCCTTCAAATTTTAAAAATTTTCAAATTTTAAAATTTGAATTTGAGTTATTTGTTGCCTTTTGACATCAGTCAACTGGGATGTACTAAGGGTGAGTTCCGGTTTCTTTAAAAATAAACTTTTAAAAAAGGAAGGTAATTTCAAGCTCAAAAATCATGTGTTTACGTAAATAATTTTTCTATCAATATAGATCTTGTTTGATAGATCTCATTGAGATCTTTTAAATGGTGCAAAAAAAATTTAAAAATTATTTTTCATTTTCATTATATTTGAGCTAGAAATTACCTAAAAAAGAAAGCGGAACGGCACCTAACTGCATGCTGAATTAGGCGCCAAAAGAAGAACCCAAAACAGAGAGAAAATTTCACTCCCAAAATTAAGGTGACATACTGTCTTTTCTCATTTTTGTTAGAATAATTAAAAAAAAATGTTAAGGGTAGAATGGGAAATTCTTTAACTGTTCCCTCCTTAGTTTGGAAATGAAGCAATTTTTTTAGGACGGCAAAAACTATTAACCGGGACCAATATATACTAAATAGGGACGGAGGAAGTATTGCATTTCTCGTTTGTATCCACCGTACTCCGATATGACATTATTTTATTCTTCATAATGAAACAGCCGCAATGGCCGTGCATGGATGTAGCCCACCAGCTCAAAAACAAAACTCTCTCTCTCTCTCTCTCTCTCTCTCTCTCTCTCTCTCTCTCTCTCTCTCTCTCTCTCTCTCTCATAGTCTCATTCATTCATGTGTATGAGTATGCATAGCCTAGTCATGTGAATCATGTGATCTCAACTCAGCCTCCCATGAAAGTTGTTCAAAGCAATGAATGTAATAGGGGGAAGAGAGGGTCGTAAGCAAGATGGTGATGTGCGCCGACTGGCTCACTTTTACGCCATACCCCTCCACTTTTCACTAAAATAAGCACCCTCTCAGCTCTTCCTTCTTCTCAATTGTCTCACCCTTTTTCTATCCTCTTTCACTCTCCAGTCTCCACCCGTGGGGACCTCATTAATTTGATGCAGGACTGGAGTAGTATATAGCATCTTTCTTTAATGGCCCCCTCTTAATTTCGTTGTCCTCCGGTAAATAAAATTAAGCGCAGTGATTTTCATACTCCTTTTTTTTATTTTATAGAATTATGTTTCTTTTTTTTCTTTTCTTATTATGATGTATATTTACAATGCTGTCATTCCGAGTGTGAAAGAATATGTACAGAAGAAATGTTACTTCTGCAATTTCACCTGAACAAGTGGGCAAAAAATATATGGAGTGTGACAATCAATTACCTAAATGGGCTGTGGTATTAATACTGGGGTAATGATTTTGGCACTTCCTAAATTACTAACCGCACTTAATTCCCTTTCGGAGTACGAAAATGACTACCCTCAATACTCTTTCACCGACCAAAGAGTATTTCGTGTCTTGCTCCGTATATTCTATTCGTACTTGCGTCGTTCTCTTGTAAAGTACGAAAGATAATGGATTCACGGGCGGCCCTTTCAAGTAGTGTTTTTTTGATACATGATGTCCGGACCAGTTTTGAGCGTACTTTAGACTAATTTTTATTGCTCCTCTCACAAATCTAGCTCAAGGGGTGACATTGAATAAATTTTTGCCAATATTTTATAATGTCCTGAAAGATACTAAAATTTGTCAATTGGAGTGGTCCTAAAGAAGTGCTCTTGAGCTTTTCCCATCACATATTGATAGAGAGAGCATTTTGAACTTGGGACTCGGGGGGGCAAATCACAACAGAATATGCTGTGAGCTGAAACGCTGACGTTTCGTCCTAAAAAACAGAGGCTCAGCTGAACTCTTCTCTCTCTCTCTCTCTCTCTCTCTCTCTTGTGTGTGTGTGTTAGCTTGGTGTATGCAGCCTTACATTATAGAAAGAAACCAACACAAATATTCGAAATCGGGTGGGTTGTTTTTACGGTAAAGCATGTGGGAGAAAATGAGTTTTGTTCAATAGAATTTCTAGAAATTTTGAGTCAAATGGGACTCGACTCACTCGAGCACCTTTCGAGGTGGTCCATGTGTGCTAGACCCTCTTAACTAATAAATAAAAAGTTCTTATTAGATGAATAAGAAGGATCCGGGATCGGATCAAAAAAAAGGAAAAGGATCCGGGGACCCTATAGTAAGCAAAATCACTACAGAGTTGTAGCGAGTAGTTTTAATCATCCAAAAGTGTCTTCAACTCTTCAAATTAAAAAAAAAAACTCTTTTGAACCGTTGATTGTTGAGATAGACTGATGAGATGCTCACTACAACTTTGCTCACTACAAGAGATGTCTCATAAAGTGAGCATATTTGAGAATGTGAAAAAAACCCCAAGTTCGGTCTTGGGCTTGGGCTTTCCAGCCCATAAACCCTTTTCTGTGCCCATGAGCATATTCTTGAAGGAATGTGAAAGGCTGTGATTATTCAGTTTTTTTTTTTTTAAGCATCAAAGAAAGAACTTCATAGATAAATAAAGAGTCCGTGCAAGAGATAATAAAATATGGAAAATTTTAAAATCAGCCTAATGAGCTGACAATAATAAGTGTGTTTATGTGTATTAAATGGTGTAAAAAGTACACAGAAATATGTGTTTTCCTTGTCTTCTAGCATATTTATCGTCAACCCCGCGCCGTGAGCTGACAAAAGCAAGACCGATAAAATACAGCCCCAATGACAAAATGGTCAACAAGAACAAGAAATTACAAACATAATAAAGGAGTACATACAACAAGCATAAATAAGATAGGAAACTCCAAAACAAAAGATCCACTTGAGAAGATTATTCGTTGTCAAAGCTAGAGATAAGATATATCAACTTCAGAATGAATCCGGGAAGATGCAGCAAATCTTGACTCACCAGTTGCCACAGATCACCATGCTTATGGAGCTTTCTAGCTGATCCAACTTACTTACATTGCAGCTGAAAGGTCTCTCCTTACTCTTGAAGAATTGGTTCGTTCTGCCTCATTTTTGTTTAATTTCTTCACCAGGTAGGGTGTGTTTCACTAACTAAAATAAATACTATTTATTTATTAAATTAAAAGGTGATGTATTGTTAGAGAATGACCGGTCTCATAAAATCAAAAATAAGTACTTCAAAATAAGAACCTTAGCAGAACGGGGCCGTCGTAGTCTAGTAATTAGATCCACCATTTTTTCTTTTTCACATTCTTTCAAAATATCTTAGTAATGATTGCGAATTTTGTTTGCGCCACTGTACGTATTAACAAGTGTACAATTATGTCATTACATGCATGCAAAAAAAAATAAAATGTGACCCACATGAGATAAGTCAGTAGCTGGGCCATGGATGTACAGATAGGCCCCCACAATTTGAAATTTTCCTTTCTTTGCCGAAGGGTACGTACGTTGCAACATCTGTAGCTTTCCACACTTTTAAACCAACCAAATTTTGTCTTGAGGCCAATATTGTTGTAGCCAATAACGTTGTGTATAAGTAATGATTACAGGAATGACGTGGGGCCTGCATGTGGCCTCCTCGACTTGTGAATGAGATGTGCCCTTAAATTCCCTTACATCGATCTACTTGTCCCTTGGAATTTTGGAACTGATTAGGGCACCCTTTTTTTTTTCATCGGCAGATTATAGCTAGGCCACCCTGACTGTTTGACCATGCTTTCTATTCATCAGTTTCCAAATAAAAGGAGGGTAGAGCATATCTGGCCCTTACCCATTTTGCAATCCAAATTTGAGTAAAATTTTAGGTCAAAAACTCTATTTGGATATGTCTTCTCTTCAATGATATATATACCCCCTTTTTATTTTAAACCCAAATCTAGTGTTTTTTAGGCTTTTCCTCTAAAATGTGAATCAAAAGGGCACATTAATAAATATTAAGGAGTGAAAAGAGGTGTTGAGAAAAATAGGTATATATAGGTCTGGGTCTCCCCAAACTTGGATAAAGAAAAAGGTGAAACTCAAAATGGATTGGGAAATGGGTATGACATTGAAGATAGTTTTTAAGTGTTTTTACTCAAATTTTGAGTCTGGGTAGAAAAATGGGTAAGGGTAAGAGATGCTCTAATTTGTTCGCTCATTTTCATGGGTACGTGGGTGTAAGTTTCCTCTCCGAGGCTTCATTGTAAACGGATATTAAGTACATCGTATAGTGCGAGGAGCAAAACCGTATGCAACAACGAGACCCAATGTCTTTTTCCCTATTTCGAAATTAGTTTTTCTTTAATTTTACGGGCACGCAATCTTTTCCCTGCATCTAATCGATGAGAGTAAAAAGTACGGCCTTGATACCGAACATAAATCCTGACTCCGCCCGAAGAAAAGGGTTGGCTTGTTCATCGGAACAAGGGGGTGGCGACATCATATCAAAACACTAAATCTAAAAAAAATTAAAAAAAAAACACACAATTGAGATGACAAAATGTGAAAAAGGGTAGGAGGTGGGGGTGTGGGGGTTTGTTAGTACGCGAATGTCGCGAGTACTATGTTGGGAAATAATGCGTGAGTGTGTTCCCGAGTTTTATGTGCAATAGTATCGGGTTGGGAACTGACCAAAGACTCAAACCTCCTTCTGTTTAAGGAAAAGCCATCATGCCATTTGACGCCCAGAGGATGTCGGGAACATGCAAACTATCAGATTTCGGGAATAGCAATATATATATATATATCCGGCCCCATTCACCTCCAACAACAAGAGAAAGGGAGAAGTATCCCGATGGGGGTACCGACCAATTGCGGAACCCACTTAAGGGTCTCGTGCCAATGATTCGAATTGTTAGATTATTATTTTTATTATCATTGAATGATTTCAACTTTATCGGATAGCTGTATATAAGTACTTGATCCAAAGTTTTTTTTTTGTTTTTTTTGTTTCAGAGTTTAGGATCTTGAATTTTGAATGAAACGTTGGACATATGGACCAAGTACTTACGTTTATGCAATGGAGCTGAACGATTTGGATCATTCACGTGGGACCCTGAAGTGAGTCCTACAATTGATCGTTACCCCCCATCGGGATGCTTCCCGTCGGTACCAGTAGTGGGGTTCACCACAATAAGCTACATGCACACCACTCTAAAAATTAAGAGCCCATTTTGGCCGAACTTTTTCTTGACTATTTGACACGATTTTTTTTTTTTTGTTTTCTTAATTATTACTAGATTTGGGTTAAATTTTTACATTATATTGTCCAGCGAGATGAACCGAAAAACCATAAAAATATAGATCGAAGTCGAGTATAGTTCGTAGAAGACACCAACAAGTAGACTTTTGGGTCTTTTTCGTCGGTCTATATATTTTTATACGTTCCTAATCAACAAGAAACGATGCGATGCGAAAATTAATTTGATCTCAATCTATGAATTAATTAACAGAAAACAACCAAAAATTAAGACCACGCCAAAAAATTAAAAGAAAAAGTTGGCCGAAGTTATTGACATTGTAACCATGCACGTTAAGCTGAAAGTGGTCACACACACCCCTGCACTATCAGAGAGAGAGACATGAATGATGGATATTTCTCAGATCCTGTACTTTATACGCTTATATATGTATGTAAATGTACGAATAATGCTAACAATGTAAATATACGCATAATCTATAACCACACTCGGGTTTTTGTTTTGTTCTTCTGTGATATGAATTTACAAAATTAACCTTTCATTTGTATTCTTTTTTACCCTTAGAAGAACAACATTGTAAATTCACTTCAGGAAAAAGACAAGAAAGCAGGGAGTGTGATTAGTTATGTGGCCGGTGACCTAGGTTACCGGCTCGGTAACCTAGCCCAACGGTGTGAACCGATGTCCCGTGAGGATCCGGTCCTTGACTTGGTACAAGCCGAAGGTCCCGACGTGCCGTTCGCCCGAACGATTCGGTGAGAAGACCTCAGTGATAGATTCGGTAACTTCAAACAGCACGGACCGTACCCGCTCTGGTATTCCCGAAGGCGCCTAAAAAGAAGTAGTTACGCCAGTTGGGCCCCATGAGGATTGTGCAGCAAGCGTAATCATTGGGAAGTGACCTGGCCATGTGCTCCGTAACCGCCTCATCTCTTTCGTCATATATGACGTCACCCGAAGCGGTTACCCGAGCGTCCCCTCCACGCGCTGGCTTGGAGGCCAAGTAAACCTAGGTCTATAAATACAAAGGGATATTCACCTGGAAAGGTATGTCATTCTACCCTAACCCTAAACCTACATTCTTCCCCTGAGATCTAACTTGATCGTCGGAGGGTTAGTACTGGGCTACTCCAACCCTAGTGACTTGTTGCAGGTCCAGCAGTAGGGGCGCAGAGTCGTGGAGGAAGGAACCTAACCTGAACCACGGTTAAGATCCCAACAAATCAAACCCCTACAAATGATATAAAAAAGAAAAGAAAAGAAAAGAAGGGGAGTGAGTGAGTGAGTGAATTTATGAGATAGTGAAATGCAAAATGATTTCGTTTGGCTTTTACCTGTCTTGTCTAGTTGTCTTCGATTAATAACTGTATCAGAAACATGAAAATGAAATCTCCATGTGAGTTTTGTGCCCATGATTTTGAGTGTTGGAACTTGTACGCAATGAGTGCAAATTAAGTAAACAGGGAGAGAAAGTTGCTTTCACCCTTTTCGTTGGAGTATTTTTTTGATGTCATGGTCTCGATCTGTGGGTACGTACGTATAATATGTAACTGCAGAAGATGATAAGGTCAGAAATTAAATGAAATTCTCCCACAATATTCGGTTGCTTGAGCATTTTAATTTGTGTTGGAACTTTTATTGGTAGTTGGCAGCTTCCCTTAATTACCACCAGCGTTCAGAGCTGGCACACGTACGCATCGCGTGTGCAATTTTATTTGGAAATAGGTTCCGGCGTACACCTCATACAGGTGCAACGACGGCGAAATGGGGAATTAATCAACTGTTAATTAAAGTCAGTTTACGAAGTTATCCTCAACAATGAGAAGATGTTGAGTATTTGGCGTACTCGTTGTATTTCTACAGGGGGAAGGTTGACTCTTATTAATTCCAATACTGCAAACATCCCCATATATTTTATGTCTCTGTTTAAAATGCCAGTAGCTGTTGCGAGGAAATTGGAGAAACTACAGAGAAAATTTTTCTGGGGTGACTCGAATGACAAAAAGAAAATGCACGTGGTCAAGTGGGATGAGATTACTCGGAAGAAATCTAACGGAGGACTGGGGGTCAAGAAAATGGTCCAACAGAACCTAGCTCTCTTGGCAAAATGGTGGTGGAGATTTGGCAAGGATAAAGAAGCTCTTTGGGTGAAAGTGATTCGAGGAAAATACGGTTTGGATACTAACTGTTGGCTGCCCTATGCTAATGGCCCTGGATCAACATCAAGAATTTGGTCAGATATATGCTCCTTGGAAAACCCCTCATCCGATTTGGGTTACTCCATTCGAGACAGCTTTCGAGTCCAGGTAAACTCCGGCGATGCAACTGTATTTTGGGAACATGTTTGGTTAGGTGAAGCCTCATTGAAAGAAGTCTATCCCAGACTGTTTTCTTTATCTACTCAAAAAGAGGTGTTGATCTGTAATTTGAGGACCGAGGGGTCTTGGGAGTTATTGTTTAGAAGGGACATGTTTGGGCGTGAGAAGCAAGAGATGGATAACTTGAAACAGAGACTTCAACGAGTTATTCTAAACCCTTCGAAGCCGGATACTCTGCAATGGAGGTGGTCGGGTGATGGAATTTTTTCAGTCAAGTCAGCTTATGGGCAATGGGAACAACAAACCCACTCGAGCAGTAAGTTGTTGGGTTCTCTATGGAAGAATTTGGGCCCCCCTAAGGTGGAAATCTTTGCTTGGATGGCTGTTAAGGAAAGAGCAGTAACCAGGTCAGTCCTCCTCAGTAGAAACCTGATCAATGATAGTCAACTAGCTTTGTGCCCCTTATGCTCTCTTTATGTTGAAACTCATAAGCACTTGTTTCTCCAATGTCACTTTTCGTGGAGTGTTTGGTCAATAATATTAGATTGGTGGAACCTCAGTTGGGTTAGCCCAAGCTCTGTACCAGAATTAGCCGAATGGTGGTTTGATAATGGATTTTACAACCTGGAGAAAAATGTATGGGAAGCTTGTTTCTATGCAACATTGTGGTCCCTTTGGTTGGTTAGGAACGACAATATCTTCAACAACTCTTTGAAACAAGTTTGGGAGGTAGGGGATTTAGTCAAAACAAGAGTTGCAATGTGGATGAAGGCGAAGTTCGACATCAAGGTCTACACCGTTGAGGAGTTCAAGTTCTTTTTAGATGGTATCCGAAAACTGAAATTGTAACCTAGTTTTCAGGTGGGCATCCAACTGTCGGTTGGATGTGATTGTAATTTTGGGCTCTACCGAGTTTTGTCTTTCGGTGTTCTTTCCTCGATGTACCCCTTTCGAGTTTTATAAAATATTTCATTTTCCGAGCAAAAAAAAAAACAATTCAGTTATATAGAACAGTTTGTGGCGTGTGAGCAGTTGAAACCATGGGTGATTTTTTGAGAGCTCAAAGAGTGAGCCAACTTCAAAATTTGTCCACATGCACCAAATAAATGCTCTCTCTTTATAATATAGAATAGAATAGATATCTATTGAATATTTTAATTTGCTTAAAAAAAAAAAAAACCACCACTTTTACGGTTGCATACTGTAAGCTAGAAAAAAAAGAAGTGTTTCTGATACTTTTTTTTTTTTTTTACTTCGGAATATTATATAACTAGGCGAAGGGCAAAAAACGCAACAGAGTATCAGACATGTTTAAAGTATTACAGTCCCATACAAAAGCCACGGGCAACACCCTAGTTTATTATCTGCCTTAAGTTAAGACGCTCCCTAATACAAAATTCCCTCACTGAGTCTGAAAGTGGCTGATCCATTAACACCACCAGGTCTTCTTTTTGTTCGGCTCCAACTCAGTGTTTCATATACGTTCCAGTGTATCTTGTGCCTTTTTTTTTTTTCAAATAAGATTATCTCATGGTTGTGCTCTTCTAATTTTATAAAATCGTCATAGAAAATGGAAATCAAGGCAAAAGTGACGTGCCGATATAATTTTGTTTTGAACTCAACGACTTTATTTTTTGAACGACGAAAAATGGAATTTATTAATATTTAAATGATGTTAACAAATATTAAAGGGATCGAAAGCACGACAGCATCAGAACAATGAAAATATGCCAAGTACGGTGGTATGTATGAAAAGCATACCCCTACCTTCGACAATCACATACTTATTAGACACATGATTTTATGCTTATACACATATACATACACATATACTGCATGCTTCTCTTACTTTTTCTATAGGAAAATAAGGACTCACATTATTAAAAATAGGGATCGATCCAGAAATTTATGCTATATAATGTAGTTTGCATACGCTTTGGTAACTTCGGGTTTGCGAGGTTCTGGTATCCGTACTCGGGAAGCTTGACCTCCTGATTGGTTATTGGATTTTCCATGGATCGATAATCGTCTTCTTCGATGTACAGCTACAATCTTTGTTATCAATGAAAATTTCGTACCATATTGAAAAAAAATATAATAATATTACGTGACATTAGCAAAAAAATCAGCTTTTGTTCTCGAGCCCAATGGGTCTTCTTCTTTTTTTTCAGTCATGGTTGTTGGCATGTGACTGGTCATTTATTCGTATTGAGACATGTTTGCCAATCACTTTTGTTTTGGAGAAAAAGAACACCACCCTTTCACTTGTACTTCAATAATTACCTCCTTTTTTGATGTTTCTCTGCTATGATTACTAGCCATTCACCTAATTCATGTTCACATCTTTGTAGTCAATTTGTTAGTACAAAAATACTACTCCCCTCGATCCGTCCCGTTTTGTTTGTTCATAGTTCCTTTTGTCTTTTTTTTGTGTCTGTTGCGTATGTTTTTCAATGTGAATCTTCAAAATTATGCAGTATGGATTTTATTTGATAGATTTCAGTTTGTTTTATAATACTGCACAAAGTTGTCGAAATCATGAAAAACATTATGGATTGAAAGATATACGCAATAAACACAAAATGGACAAAAGAAATAATGAAGAAACAAAATGGGATAGAGGGAGTACCTTTTTTATTTTATTTTATGTCCACTTAATAATTACCGTTTTAATGCAACTCGTGAAAACTCAAATAGCTACAAGATAGAACCCTGAGATCCTTTCGGCACATGGTTCGACTCATACCCGGTTGCTATCAATTCTTATATTGTCCCAACTTTAATTCAGTCTTCTGCTAGTGAATGATGGGATTTGTCTCCCGAATTAGTCAGCCTATTAGAACGCATAGATACAGAGTATCAAAAATTTCCTTCTCCATCTTGTTTCTCTTGTGTTAAACAGATTACACAAATTTCTGTCCAAGCTTTACCATGTAAGAACAAATTAGTTCTCTTACAATTAATAAGTATCAGCAACACAAGGCAGGTTCCCTCGACTCTTAAAGAGGAGTTCCCTCGACTCTACCTTATTTCTACTCAAAAAGAGAAAGTGATTGGAGATTTATCGGATACAAGTTCTGATGGGAGGTGGAATTTGCTTTTCCAGAGGGGACTAAGGGATTGGGAGTTTCGCCAATTCGATGAGCTGCTTATGAGGTTACAGCGTGTGACTTTGGATTTGTCCAAAAACACTACACTTCTTCGTCTTGAGCTCGTGTGTTTCTCTTCCATTTATCGATGTACTCTTATCGATTTAGCGTATAAATATTTTTTCCGATAACAAAAAAATATTATTTGTCTAAGATTACACAAATTTCTGTCCAAGCTTTGGGTAGCAATATGGGTCAAGGTGAAGTTCGATATTAAGGTGCACTCGGTGGAAGATTTCAAGGGTTATCTTGATGGAATGAGAAAGGTGTAAGAACAAATTAGTTCTCTTACAATTAATAAGTATCAGCAACACAAGGCAGGTTCAGTTGAAGGGAAAAAGGGAAAATAATAACAAGAGTAATGAAAGCCCTAATTACCCTCATCCGCAAAATATATTCTAGCAGTTTTGAAGATAATATATTTGTGTGTACATATCTATATATAAGCATATATTTTCAAAAAAAAAATGAAGGAAAGGAAAGAAAAAGAGGTAGAACAACTCCATATGTCTTCACAAAAACAGACACCAGTCAAAGCTTCAAAAGCAACTCATGGCATAAAGGAGGCAAAATTTTACTAATAAATTGTTACTTTTGTCGATCAAAATAAATAAATAAATAATAAATAAAGAAGGCGAATTTTTTTTAGCAGCACCGGTTTCTTGCAAGCGTTTTGAGAGCACAGTTTTTTTTTATATCTAATTTTATACTAATTTAAATTGTTGAAATTTTAATACAAACAAATTTCTGAATTCCATAGACACATCTCTCCATCAGCCAATAACATTAGAAAATTTAAAACAACAAGATATATGGAATTAGTACGTACCATAATAGTCCTACATTACCATCAACCCTTGAAATCTCTATGAAATTTCACAAGTTCGTCACCGGCCAGCTAATTTTTAAATAACATATTGCATGATAAATCACGAAGTGATCGAAAGTCGAAAGAAAGCCACCAACCTTAGCAATCTCTCTAAAAAAATTTAACAATCTAAGAGCGTCCGAGGCGAAGTTCCAAGTCCAAATCCTCCTTTGAATCCGCAACCAAACCGATCTCCAAATCCAACCGATCAATCCCGGCCTTCTTCACAACTTCGAATCGACTATCTCGAGCAAGTCCTTCAAACTCGCCGACTCCAACAAGGGCCTTCGCGGCCTTGATCTTCCCCACATCCGCACCACCACCCTTCTTGTGAAACATTACCCATTTCTTGATTCCACCGGGAGAAGCCGAAGAAGGCGAAGACAAAGCGGTAAGAGAGGAGGGAGACACCACGGGGATTAAAGTGGGCGCGAATGGCGGGTAATCATGGCTTTGGTTAGGGTTAGAGTTAGGGTTTGAGTTGAGATTGAGGTTGAGGAAAGGAAAGTCACCATTTTTGGGGGGAGACTGTCTGAGTCTGGCTCTGTCTCTCCTATGGACATTCATGTGGCCGCCAAGCGCTTGAGCTGATCTGAATTCCCTCTTGCAGAAGGTGCAGGTGTAGGATCTTGGAGGCCATGGGTGGAACCCACTCAGTAAATCTCCTTCACTGCTCCCACTGTATTCCCATGAATCTCTAACCCTACTGTTGTTGCTGCTGCTGCTGTTGTTGAGGATGATGTTGTCTTTCATTGATCTTCCTCCACAGAGGCTGTGGTGCTTCAGGGTGTTCCTCTCCATTTCTGCCTTTCGGTTTTAGTCAGACCCTAGCAAAGATCAAAATGACAACTACTGTCTAGCTTACATCATGTCACTTGAAAAAAAAGTTAGAGAGAGAGAGAGACTGAGAGAGAGAGAGAGAGAGGACTTACCAGAGATATTTGGAGAGGAGGGGGAGAGAGAGAGAGTAGTGATGAGGATGGTAGGAAAGGCCATCAAATTCTAAGCCAGGAGGTGGAGATCTTATTGGTGGGGTTTTTTTTTTTTTTTTTTTAAATTTATTTTTAAGCTGGAAAAAAGTGCTCTATTTTTGGGTCACTGCTTACTAAATGGGGAACCTTGTTCTGCCAGGTTTATACCTTTTTGCCAAATCCGGTAAGATGTTACTCCTCTTTAAGTTTGTTTTGTCAATCTCTTAAGTCATGTATAAACCTTTAAGTAATTTGTAAATGTTTTTCATCTTTTAATATTGGGTTTAATGGATTCTTTTATTCACCAATACAAAATTCAGTCACGAATTTATCATTACATATCTTCGCATATCTGTGTGGTTAATTTATACAAGTTTCGGTGTTGCGATGCTTCATTGATCAGAAAAAATACATGATAAATTGAAGGGAAAAAAAATATCAATCTACATTAATTTACTTTGGTGCGACTAGACTACCATAATGATATACTTCCTTCGTTCCATATTGAGTGTCCTTGTTACTATTCTAAACATTTTAAGAAAAAAATTACGTATATTTTTCAATCTATAATGCTAAAAATATCCAATATGGATATTATTTGATAGATTTCAATTAGTTTTATTATACATAAATCTTAAAATCATAAAAATATTATAAATTAAAAGATATAAACAAGATAAAAATAACAAAAAAAAAGTGAAAGTGGTACCTCAATATGGAACGGAGGGAGTAGTATTTATTTTAGCACTCTTATGTTTTCCGAAGTTTTGAAATGATAATTTATAATGTTATGTCAAGGAGAGAGAAGCTACTGGGGTTACTCGTATTTTGAGATAGATATAGAGAAAAATGCTTATATACTAATACCAGATCTTGACCAGTAACGATATTGGTAATTTATTATGTATTAGAATGCTTTCGAATAATGGTATGTCTATTCTAATATACAAAGGGAGACCACCAGTTTGGTGTCTCCCCTTTCTGAAACCCCGTCACAAAAGTAATTTTTTTTTTTATCATTGTCCTTTATAGAAGGAAAAATTTATAATTACCTTAAGTATATATAACACAGATCGATTAACTGTTAGGGACAAAGTGGTAAAATCACTCACGCTCAACTACCCCACTCCCCCATCCCACGTTTCAATTTCAACATACTTGCACACACGTCTGTCTGTGCCTAAATTGCTAGTTTCTCATTAGCATCGACTACAGTAAGAAATGCACCATCTTTTGGCTCAATGACTGTAAAGGCAAATGGTTTGTTAAAAAAGGGAACAAACATTCCTATCTATATACTACTAGTGATCTTCTTGTATAAAAGGGTCATGGCATGGAGCTAAAGTACCCCAATCGTAGCAGCCTAGCTCTAACAAATTGGGCTTTAATAAATCGAATTGGGTTGGAAAGCGACTCTGGATTAATTCTAGCCTTGAAATTTTTTTATTTTTTATTTTTTATTTTTGGGTTGTGTTTTGAAATTAAATTTGAGCAATGCAATTTAATTAGATTGACGAGATCATATTGAACTAGTCTATTCTGAGAGCTTGCAGTATTTCCTGGCCGGACGGGGTTGAGGGCCGTTCGGACAGCCGCGACATGGGGCCAATTCTGCAGTTGCTGGATTAATCATGTTCGGGCGGTTGTGACTTCCCCCCGAACAATCGTGGAAGAAAAACTTAAAGCTAGAGAGAGATTTTTGAGAGTTTCCTCCAACATTAATTGTAATGAACTGGTGCCGCTCATGAGAAGTAGTTAGGCAGTTTGCCTTGAATATATTTGTGTTTTGGTTTTCTCTCTCTCCCTCTATTTCTCTGATTTGTGTTTATATATGTGATGATTGAATAGAATCCAAGATGATTATCAAAAAAAAAAATAGAATCCAAGATTCTAAGAGCTTTTTTTTTTTTTTTTTCTCAGCAAAAAGATTTTACTAATCTTTGTAAACGATTACAAATATTAAACAGAACAAGGGCACACTGCCGGCATAAGCCACCCAAGACCACCGAAAAAGGACGGTAAGACGCCAACCAAAACAACAAATTTCATGTAATTAGAGTACTCAATTATAAACCTTGACAGTGTTAAAAATATTCTACTATACTTTGTTCTAAAATTACTGTTTGTACATGGAATATGGCGTCGCTACGGGCTCACCTTCTGCCTCCCGCACCCCCATCTCTTCATTCCCTTTAGAACTAGTAACATTTGCGCGTACTTAAATTGTTTTCGCCAAATGGTATTTTAAATGATATATGTGAGAAGAATTATGACCTGCCTAGAAATTTGAGAAATTTTAGGACTTTCGTCCAGTTAGTCCATTTAGTTTAGCAAAAACGCACTCTCAAGGGTTATAAACAGTAATGGGGTATTTAGGCTTTTTGTGTGAGAGAGAGATATACAGAATTGGTGAGAGCAATAGATAAAAAAAATATTATTGAGCGTGGGCTTAGGGATGTATACTTTTCTCTCTCATTGTTCTCAATCAATGCAGGAATTCTCCTTTGTAATGGAGTAGGTATTGAGACCGAATCACATTAAATTCTATGTTTTTTTTAATTTTTTGCTATGCTTGTTTAATTTTGTAGAATGATTCCGTCGTGGAGGGGGACTAAAAATCCCAAACATTTTTTTGATCAGCCAGTTTGATTGGACATTGGTAAACGTTTGAACATATCATATTTAGTACTGTAGATGTTATTGGTGGTATAAGTTTAAAATTAGAACGTTGTCTTGTAGAACAAATTACTTGTTCACGTCGGGTTCACCAATTATGGGATGGCATTTGCTCTTCGGGTCGGATCTCCGCTTCTTTGGATCTCTTTGAGCTTAGATAGGTTGAGCTAGCCCTCTTCTTCCCCTGGTCACTACAACAAAAGCAACCAGTTAGTGCCTCGCTGGTATAAGGCGGCTGGAAGGAACTCCGACGATCAAGTTAGTGCTTGCCCGAGGAAGGGAAACACAAAACTCAATAGAGGAGAAGAGAGCATACCTCTTAGGATTTGCCACTGTGAAATTTACCAGGAAAAACGCTTATTCTAACTAAAATCACTTGCCCTTATTAAATTAGAATAGCCCTGTGACAATGGCTTGAGACTTCTCATCCAAAGGTCTCGTGTTCGAAACTCCACAAGTATTCAATTTGTATTCAGATCGCTACGCCTAGGGACTATGTTCAATAACTATCTAATATCAATAGAACGAGAGAATTACATGTATCGTATCTTTTTTTTTGAACGGCGAAGAAGAAAATTTATTAAGAGGAAGAAAGGAAGAACAAAAAAAAGAAAGAAAGTATAAAACGGCATCACAACGACAAGGATACGTGTATCATCATAAGTATCTCCTAAACACACTAATTGGTACTAATGAAATCCTCATCCTCTTTGTAGGTTCAGTGACACCTCTGGTAAGCACATTGGTTTTAGCACTAAGGTCTTGGAATAGAATATAAATATATAGATTAACTGTTTCACTGGAAAATTTGAATTTTTTTTTTGATTTTTTTCAATTTTTGTCCTCCTTTGTATGTCAGTACGATGCTGACAACCTATTCCAATCAAAAACCATCTATACGAAAAAGAAAGTGATTTTAACACTCTTCAAATTGTTAACCGCATTTCAAAGGGGAGTGCAAAAATCAATTTAAATTGATTTTGGCACTCTCCAAATCACGTCCTGGTTAACAATTCGGTAAGTACGAAAATCACTCCCCAGGCAAAAATACAAGTACAAAACAGGCACGTCGACATAAACGAGAAGGAAAATCTAAGTGAGCCCAGAACATATTTTCCCTTAAAATTTTCTCGGGAAAAAAAAAGGGGGGGATGGTTACTTGAGGGACTCCAAACAGACAAAAGATCCTGTCAAATTTAGGTGGAGATTTGGTGAAAGACTAGTGGCCAATTGGGTGAAACGATCCCAGTCCAGATATAGGAGTGGATTTACAAGCTTATGCGGTCGAAACTGCAGGGTTTGCCCGCAGTGTATTAGCCCATTGCCGTCTCCTTTACACTTGATGATGGAAAGAAAAAGAAAAAAACAAAAGGCTTCCAGACTTTGATATTTCCAGAGAATGGGTTTACTCTGTTTATCCATGAATAAAGAGACAGGGCAGAAAGGCATGTTATATATGGGCTTCTTCTGTTTCGCATCCCAACCCCATTTGCTAGTTTTTTTGTTTTGCTGTCTTGTCTGTGCTTTTGCTCTCTCTCTCTCTCTCTCTCTCTCTCTCTCTCTCTGTGTTTTTTGTGAAGTGAATTGGGATTGGTTGGAAGTTATGGAGACTAACAAAAAGGAGATATTGGTTTTGTGATCATGTGTTTCTGTGAGAGTGACAGATTGTAGTAATGGTGGTGGGGATTGTACTCTGAGTTACGTTGTAGTTTTTGATTGGTGCCTTTGAACTTCGTTTCTTGACTCTCAACAGGGCCTTCAAGAGCAGCACTTCTAGTTAAAAGTTTTTCGTAAATTAAAAGTTTTTTTTTTTTCTCTCTCTAGTTTTTGCAATGCCAATAATATCAAAATGAAAATACAACAATGGCTCTGCTCGGATCTGAACTATGTTTTGTTTGGCGCAGGAATGGGAGCGGGGGAAAAAAATTAAAAAAATTTACCCCTCCTTTTTCGGGGAATCGTTGCAGGCGCAAGTGGTTGAATGAGTGGTATTTCACGAAATGATCTATAAGAAAATTACCTTCGAAATTGGCTAAATCATAATCATTGTAACATAGGCTGGAATGGTGAGGAGTGGAGTCATTTGGCCTCGAAACTAAGTTTTTCATCACGAGATTACTTGCACTGAAGTTCCTAAATAAAAAGGCAGAATAAACTTTAGCAAAGCCAAACGTATGCTCTACAAATTTGGCATAAGAAGTTAATTTTTCAAAAGATTTGCGAAAGTTTTACCCTACCACTACCACTTTTGGTCTTGTAAAATGACAATGACACTATGTTTCGTCAATCAATGGAGATGTTCTAAATTTTTCAAGCTACTCAAAAGAAAATTGTGTTTAGGTCCTCAAAAGTTCTTTAGGGTTGAAATACTTATCGCATCGCATGCACTAATCAAATTTGAACACACTATTTAAGCTCGGTAAAATTTCCTATCTGAACTTGAAGAATCAACTATTTAGCTTCATAAACTTTGGTGGAATCTCAACATGTGACATATTTACTTCAAAGTTTTTTTCTCTTTAATCTTACCAATAATTTTTCCAACAAACAAAAAAAAAAAAATCCAATATGATTGGGCTATGTAACCTGAACCCACTGATTCTTATTTTCTTCACTGGGCTATGTTGGGCTATGTTTATGAACAAATGTTATTTAGCTCAGGTCCATTGCAGGGGGAGCCCCATGCTCTGTAATTTCAAGCCTAATCGACTTAAAAACCAATGGGGTATTTCTATTTGAGTATGGTCAATTTCCTACATTACACAATTGATCAAGGTTTAACTTTATTCATAATCAAATATTATCATGTACGTTGATTCATGATGAAAATGCACGAGTTAAATGTATGAAAATGTAATAAATTTGGGTATGTCTCGGTAAGATATGATCAAATATTGCCGAGCAAAAGAAAAAAAGAAGAAGATATGATCAAATTTGAACATGAAAAGGTAAATCGATCATCGTGAACTGGAATATGATAAATTCTGTAATAGATCACTTGATCTTGAAAAGTAACGATGACAGAGTAAATTGTAAAATAGAAAAGACTTTCTTTGAATGTCTTAATCCTACAAATCTTTTCCCAATCAATACACAAATGCAGGCTATGTTATGAATGGGATGCACGCACATGCAATAAAGCATGACCATATGTGAGGAAAAATGCTCGAGGATTCAAGACATAATACCCAGATACGCAATAAGAAATATTAATCCTGCAGCATCAAGACCAAGAGCCGGCGGACTCAAATGAATTGACAAAAACCGATTAAGGCAATGTGAATACATGTGACAAAACAAAAAGGGAAATTTCAATGCGAGGACAAAGAACAAAAAACGAGATTAATTCCCTTGTTAACCCAATATTCGAATCTTGGAAACAAAAATGTGTAACCCTGACATTGTTAGCCAATGTATTTAAGATGTGTATAAGTCTGGACTAAGCATAAGAGTATGTATACAAAGGGCACAAAAAGCTTACAGTTTTTGAAGCACTCATTTTGGTGTGGATGCTGCTATGTGCTCTCCATAAACTTCCATGGAGGCCTCCCAGCATTAGACAAAGGGGCTCCTAATTCTAAGATGCCCTTGAGCCATTTCACCTTGTTAACGAGTTCCTCCAAATCAATAATTGAAGCTTCTAATGTGTCCGAGTACACAGCATTCAAAGAAATATTTTCACTAGTTCTCATCTTCATCGAGGGCCCACTGCAATAGGACTGGTCTTCCTCGGCAGGAAGCGCTGCAGTTTCAGTTGAAGTATCTCTAACGTATGAAGTAGAGACGCTGGCTGACGAACTCGTTTTGCCAATGGTGCTATCCCCAATTCCCAAACCCGTATGTTCCTCTGGCCTTTCTCTTGCACCCTTGGAATATGTTGGAGGTAATGAGTTTGATGAAATCTGAGAGGAAAAAGAAGCATCACAAGATGATACACGGGTTGCCTGAACATCTTTTATTCCTTCATCCATTGCATCGATCTCCAACTTTGGAAGGCCTGTGGCAGCTACAAAGACAAAAAATTTTAAGCAACTCGTGTTAAAATGTAAAGGCAATAACCAACAAAGTAAAAGACATGGGCATAACCAAATATTGTAGTTCACTAGAATCACTACCAATGTGTTTCCTTCCATATTGTCTTGAAAAAAATTACTGATGCACAAGGGCCAAGCTAAACAAGTGATGATGATAGTCAGGTTAACTACACAGAATCGGATACATAAAAGACAATAGAAGAAATGTGAACTATAAAAGTTAACAATGTTAACTCTAAAAGTTAAAGTACATTTAGCTTGGTCTTATGCAGAATAAATAACTCCACCCACAGGCCAATGACGATCTCGACAGGTAGTAGAACTTTCATATCAGTAAATCTCAATGGATTTTTCCATAGTTGGCATCTTATCAGGAAAATCAGTCTGAAGGAAGAATCCTACTATCGTGGCATATATTTTTTAACTGGTAGAAGAAATCCAATAAACATTTAGACACCCACGACACCATGACTTCAAGCTCCAAGTCAGAAGAGAAGAATGTCTAAGTCCCCTTTGGTCAGACCATCACATTTTTCAAGACAATGCATTAGCTCTCAGCAATAATCACATTTCCATAGAACAAGGAAGTGCTTCCAGGGAAAGTTATCAAGGCTATCATTCTTCTATGCCCCTCAACTGTTAATACAAGAAATGAAAGCATACACCTAAAAAATGTAAGTAGATGCCAAATGCAATTTAGACAATTAGAGGAACTAAATAGTATCAATAACTTTGGTTCCTTCCAATCCATATTGAATTTTGCTAGAACAGAATGTGTCATAATATGCTTGTCACATGGTATACCTAGAACTTATGTAATTGAAAAAACAAGCAATAATGACAAAATTCGCTGAAATGTGTACAACATTCATCCATTCTATCTAGAAACAAAATCTCTATCGAACATTACCATGAATATCCTCAAACTTTAAGCTGCAAATGTATAAGCTGCTGCTGTTCTTACCTTGGTTCTCTGGCTTGATTATTCGAGCACAAATGACGTCTTCTCCTTCCTGTACAAGTCAAACACAAGCAGATGAGGGGAAAAACCAATAAAACAGCTAGAAATATCCAAGTAGACGAGCAAATGGGAGGCACCTTAGAGGTAGGAACACTCCAACCATAGTCCGGAGACCAGTCTAAGGATGGGCGAAGATCATTGCAGGAAACTTCGTAACATGAACCTTCACCAACAGGAGGTGGTGGCAGCTCAATCTATAGAAACAAGGTTGCAAGAACATGTTAATACGATTACCATAATAAATAAAGGATCTCTTAAATATTAAGTGCTCTTAACTTGAATCTTATTTGAGAAAAGCATTATGCCATCGCATCGCTACATAATGTTCAATGGAGGAAAACCAATACATAGTTTCTTGTACCAACTTCAATCCTCCACCTGTGCATATGTCAACGTAAATTGATACAAAAGGATCCAAATGTCTTACGAGAGACAAATTTTTAGTGCAAGAAAAGTATACTCGACTGCAAAATCCACTTAGACTGCCAAGGATGTTCCGATACTCATCAGTGTATTGGCATGAGTACAGATGGGCGCAATATGATGGAGGGAAATAGAACCTAGCAACCCTAGGAAATTTCTTGGAGATTGCCTCCTGAATGTCATGGGTTCATGGCTTGAGGCAAGACACCATGTACGCTGGCCTAGGCCAGCAGAGTTCTACCATAGAGGAAGAATAAGCGTGGACAAATTCTACTACTCCAAGTGTCACCTCAGAAGGCTGACACGCTGAGAAAGGGCCAACAACTAAGAGATAGTCTATTACAGCACCTTCATTTGCCATGTCTACCTATCTTGATATCCCTTTCCAAGTAAGATGCTTCTTCTCAGTGCTGAAAATCATTACTTGTTGAAAGGAACACATGAACATTTACCATAGCTCCTAGACATGAGAACAAATTTTCTTGAACATCATAGAATTTTTATGCATCTTTAATCGCCACATCCACATGTCTTAAGAGTCCACTAATAAAAGAGTGAGGTCAAACTGGTAATTTTGAAAAGTGCAAATGGGCGGCAACTGGCAAATCTGAAAAAGTATTACCTGAACCCTGTCATTGCTTAATATCTGAGCCACTCTTCCAGACCACTGAGCACTAGCATTCCACCAATCTACCAAATCCCCCACTTTCCACGCACCATTGATCACAACTGTCTCTTCGGAAATTGCTTCTGCACAAGGCAATTGACTCTCATGGCATATAGGAGGATACCGCGGACGCACCATCAACTGCCTTTTCTTCTCCTTTGACATCTTAATCGCAGGGGGCACCTGGTATATTCTGGTACACCCGACTTCTGCAGAAATGCAAATTCAACTACTGAAAGATGCACCTTCATTAATATGGAAGAGAAGGGCATTTCAACTACAAGAACTCGTCTAGCATTAGATGTCAAAATCTAAGAGGGCTCATCACACCTGAATAGTAAACGGTAAACTGTAAACATATAAACCCCAGGGTAGCGGGTAGCCTATTCAGGCTTTAACTTCAGTTACATTCATTGTCCCTTCATAAAATATTCTCTATATATTGATACTACGAAGTACGGACTATATACAAACAAGAGGAAAAAACAATACATAAGAATGAATTCCACTGTAGCCGTTCAAAATAAAAATAAAAATGCCCCTGTAAATTCAATCCAACGTGCTCACTAGTCTGATGCAGGGAACATAGTCACTAATGCTTCTGCTTAGTTGTCACAGTTCCCATTGGAACACAACCATGAAACTTAACAGTAACTGACCTGTAAATCCAATATATTTTAAAAAAGGTAAAACAGTTATTCTGAACACTAAGTACATATAACATATGACCCTAATGGCCACATGACTTATACTATCACAAATAGTCATGTGAATCATTATATCTTTCTGAAATTAACAACAGGTGAAGCAAGGTGGAAAATGAGAAGAAGAATACATGTAGCCATGTCAAGGAATCCAACATGGTATAATTGGCATTCAAGCTTTGAGTGCTTAAGCAAAAATTAGGGTTTGATTCACCAAGTATGCAAGTAATATTCCCTCTGGAAAACTCAAGTGCCAAAAGTCAGAACAAGGTTAGAGTAGGGAGAAGGAGATACAAACACTCCCAAGAGATTTACCAACTAAATGTCATTGGTTCAGAATGATTGTCCAAGGATGTATACTTACTTGAAAGGGACAACAAAAGCACAAGACTCCTTACTTTCAAAAAGGCAATAAGAAAGGTGAAGCATCTATAAAAACCATAATTGCGAATGTTTTGATTTCGAGGAGAGGGGCAATGGGTGCATGCTTATGACCTTGTAAAGATAGTTAAAGGTGCAAAAGCGCTTTAACACAAAGTGTGGAGAAGGTATTCACAATGTTAAACCTGGTACGATTATATAGCATTTCAGCTGAAAAAGATGGCTAAGGTGTGCTCTTGTATGATAATATGTTTGGGGTGCTAGAGAAATCTAATTTTTAGATATATTATCTTTGGACTTTTCGGAAAAGAAGGCTTGTTAGCATTCCCCTCCATCAAACAAGATGACCGTTGAATGGGACCACCAGGGTCATGGTGGAATAATTTCTCCTATTTTTATTTCTCTCAACAGAGTCCACAACATCCCCAGTGGCTAAGTAAGTTTACAGGAAAATCTAGGAGTCCAAAAATGTTTCTTTGTGGTTGTGATTAAACAAATGGTTAGGCAATCTCATCCTAAAACAAAAAAGGCAACCACAATTCTGTATTTTCACTCTTTTTCTCTAGGCTCATTCACAATAGCCTAACCACCAGTTACTATCATATTTCCCACCAAAGCAGTTTGGCGTCATACTTTAGAGGGTGGACTGCAACTTGGGTGATGCTTAATGAAGGGATTGATTCAGAAGGCATTCATAACGAACTTCATCAGTCTACAAGAAGAAAGGCGATCCAATAACCTAAGGTTTGGATTTTTTCCTCAAATGTCTCCGAGATGTGAATCACAAACACAACAGTCATCGACATATTACTTACCCCTGCACCCAAGATCACACGTAATTTGAAATTAATTGCCAACTTTTCCAATTAAGATACATCCTAGCATTCAAATAAGATATTACAGTTTCACAAGTATAATGTATTGAGACATAACAGGAACGCCAATGTATTAACAGATGAACGTACAACTAACCACTATTTGCAATTTATCCCTTGCACTTGATATTTGTAACATGAATGCAACCTATATATTTGTTGGAACAAACAAACATTTATTTGTCACTTTTAGATCTTGGAATATGAGAGGAGGTCACAATTTTAAGGACCATACTATAGCACGCATACGATAAGAGAAAATATCTCAACAAATCATGTGCAACACAGTTTATTAAACAATTGAGGGTACCAAAGACGGATCCACCTTTCGGCTTACAGGGGTCACGGCCATTGCGTGGTTTCAAAATATCACAATTATCTAAGTTTTTTTTTTGTTTAAATATCAAAATTATACATGGTGGTCCCCTAATAAATAAAAAAAGTGGATAGAAAGGGCATTTTCAACTATAAATATTGTCATAACACATGCTTCGGATGGAGGATGAATTTCTCACAAATGCTTTGGTTATATTTACTGAGATGGAAATTACTGCAACAATTAGTTCTAACTCAATAATAGATGATTTTCAGATCTAAGCTATCACTAAATTCCATTTTGGTACATGCTTGACGTATAACATATTGACTTTATTTTATTTTTCCACCTTTTAGTTGTTTTTGGTTTGTTAAGATCACGTAGATATTGTGGTTTGTAATGGGTATTATTTTGTCATTCAGATATTTTATATTCTTGAACGTTGGAATTTTAAAATTTCATTGTTCATGCTATGGCCGGCCCCCTTGTATAACAAATCCTGGTTCCGTCACTGAAGACGGCAAAGGTAGAAAAGACAATAGTACAAAGTCCAATGGCTAAACCTACAGCATAAATTAGCAAAGAGAAAATAGCTCAACAATTAATAGGCAGCTACTTAAGCTTCGAAATCCGTTACTTACTTTCATCTGGAAAATCAAAGTATTCCAAGGCATACTCAATGTGCCCTTTTCTCCAGCAAATCTCTTTTATCTGATGGAATGTACAAGATGGTGTAAGTGCATGTAATTCTATTACTCTCGAAGATCAACTCCCGCACAAGAAAGAATGAAGTTCCTCCAATCCCAAATAGAAGACAGGAGATCAGTCTGTTATATTCTGATTAAGTAGAGAAAAGAAGGGAATTATAAAATTTCAAGCATAATGTCCAATGAAAACAAAATCGCTTCATTGAATCCTACTAAAACAACTTGTCATATTAGGTTAAACTGAACATGTGTTTTAGATGTTAGGTCCTAAATCATGAAGACTTCCAAACTAAAAGTTTAATTTCTTTCCAATTACTAACTTTAGCAACTAATGATGGAATAAGAATCTATGGCAGCAGGTCTAATGTTTTGTATATCTAGCAGGAAATGACATTGTTGTTTCAATAACTGATGAGAGAAGTTGCTTCAGAATTCAATGACACCTTGCATCGAAACCATGCACCACGGAACCCGGTCTGGAAACATCTTGACTCAGCTACTTCCCCAACTTTTAATGGCAGCATAACTTGGTCATCCATGATATTTCAAAGATGAATTATGGCTGCACTATAAACATCAAATTTTGTAAAAGCATCGCGACATAGAGGGAGAAAGCCGTTGGATTATAATCCATAAACAAGTAAGCAGTTAAACAAAGACCTTCACAAAAATTCCATGATTTTCTCTTGATCATAAGCAAAATAAGACTTCCTGATCTAGAAATAAATAACTACAATGTCCATCTCCATTGTCATTCAGTAAAATTGAAATTGATTATCTTCTTCCTCGCACAAGACCAACATAGTTTTATAGGAGTACGATTTATTTTATTGGTTGCCTTTATCACATCCTATATACTAACAATTTGAACAGACTCAAGTCGTCATCTGATCGGGCCTCAGGGTCAAATAACCTCAAATTTGATCAAATGAAAACTCCTCCTTTGCTATTTTCTCCTCTCAACAAAAAACTTATCTCCAAAATTTTTGACTGCTTCATCATTCATGTTTTTTGTCCTTAGTGATTTTTTATTCATTTTTTACTTTTTGGATGTATATATAGCATACCTCTATTTTAAAAAAATTGACTAAAGATGAAAAAAAATGCACAAACGTATACAACTTTTTTTTTGTCTCGAAACTTGACAACAAAACAAGGTGCAGTGTCCATTTTCCATTACTGACCATCACAGTTATACTTAATCCGACATTCCTCGATCCTTTCAGGCCCAGGGCTGTGAATTGCAGAATTAGTTGAGAAGCCCTAACTGAAAATTCATGTTTCAAGCACTATTCTAGTAACAAGGAGTAACAATCATCGTTGCCGTAACCAGAATTTCGACAAAATCATGATCATGGCTGTAACCAGAATCTAGGGCTATGTTTTTTTTGAGGAATGCGTACCTGAAAGGAGAGTCTGAGATAGATTATCTGTTTTCTTTGGAGATTGCGATTCTCGTCGTTGAGAGTCGTTTTTGCGTTCTTCGCTTTCCTCCTCCTCCTCTTCCCGCGTTTCTTTGATAGTTATAGTAATTTCGAAGTTGGACACGTCTCCAAATCCGATTGGACCACACGCCCCAACACCTTTTTTTCGTTAATGGAAATTGCTAACCGGCTTTGGAGGATATCCTACCTGGTATTCGTTCGGCGCATTTGAGCCGTCCGATATATTTTTGGACAGTTCGGATTGAAATTTTCTCACTCTAACACTTTCTTTTTTCTTTTTTTCTCTCCAAATCTAAGTTGTTCAAACACGTGATGGACGGCTCGGATGTGTGAGCAGACACCAACCACCCGCTCGGCACTAAAAAAATTTCCCCTTTGGAGGGTGGAGGGATAATTGTAAAGACCCTAATTTTTGCCCTAATTTTTTCGAATAAAGAAATTATTTTTAATCAAGTAGTCTATCGTAATCGATTAATTATTTAAAAGTATAATTGGATTAAACTAGAACTTAGATTAATTTTTCGTGAATAAAATTAGTTTAGTAAAATTTTAATTCAACTGGTAACTATATATGCGTATCTTATATCTATATTATAGATACTAATAATCATCCCACAAATTATGGGAATTCCCACAATCCCCATCTCTTATCATTCCTATCTAAACCCTAACTAGAATTCTATGCGAACCAACTCTCTCACTTCCCTTCCACAGTCCGTCACCTTCACCCTTATCATCCCACTCTCCCACCTTTCTCCACTACTCCTCTGTATTAGTTTCTCACGTCCCTCCCATCTCTCCACAAAAACCAAACCAACTCTATTTTCGTCCATATCACGTACCTCTGTTCATGGCCTGTTTCTCCCTAGCTAATATTGTTTTTAGGCCTGAGTTTCTTCACGAATGTTGTAGAGGGCATCGAGGGCTTCGATTTCAACCCAAGAATCACCTAAAACGATCAAGTATTGATAGAGTTATCGCCGTCCAAAGTTCAGTGAAATTTTCGGATTTCTGTTTCCAGACAGCACACAGGACTTATGAAAATCCCCACTTTTCTCCTAGTTCGAATGGTTTTCGGGCTTAGACTTCTTCACAAAAGTTGTAGAACGTTTCAAGATCTTCGCGTTAGACACAAGAATTGTCCAAAACGGCAGAGGTTTGGTCAAGTTATTCCAGTCCAAAGTTGCTGCTAGAATACCGATCATTCGCCGCCAAACGAAAACCCACCGGACTCCACCGAATCGTTTTGTCCGGATTAAAGGTAGATTAATCGCTTCCCTACTTTCTCCTAAGTATATTTAGTTCTTAGTATGGTTCCTAGTATGTTGTTTAACATTTAGAAGTAGAAAAAAATCAAACCCATGCATCAAAATCCAATCCACCGTAGCTATCCCCTGTTTTCGGTTTTGGTAGTGACTGGAAATGAAAACAGTTGGCATGTAGTGTGTTTCATTACAGTTTAGTCCTCAAGTAATGTATGTGATAGATTGCCATGCAAAGAATTGACCCTATGCATAAAAACCCACCCAAACCGTAGCCTCCCCTGTTTTTCTTTTAAAAGGTTAGGTTTCAATTACACTAAGGCCCTTGCATGTTGTAACCTGACGGATTGAACCTCATTTATTGTTATATCACATTTCCTTGTTACGTAATAAATTTTACAATATTTAGGAATGTGCAGGTGCATGCTATGATCATTGTATGCTTGAATGAAAGGGATGATATAATCCACGTTTGTGAATAAGTTAATAACAGTTAAGCTTTATCGCAAGAACAAAATAGTGTACATAATATAATAACTAATAATAATAATAGGAGAAATAGTTATTTGCACTATAGAGGTATGGTAGGGTTTACGAAATTGTTAATTAAATCCCAAGTTTAATAAATTGATTAAAGAACAAAGACGTTTATTGAAATTTTAAACAAACCAAAAGGCATCGGCCCAATCCTAACTTTTACTTGTTTAATTACTCGCACTTATAAACTGTCATGCTTGTGTTCACATTGAAATGTATGATGTTGTTAAATGAGTTGTTTATGGAGTTGTCATGTTATACGTGCTAGAATGGACTTAGGTTCATGGGTGGTTTCGAATAGTGAACACATAGACGTGGATATGTAAAGGATAAAAATGGTAAAGTTGATTGAGGATGTTGGGTGCCGGTAAAAGACCCTGGTACGGTAAAGTAGCTTTAGTTGAGTTGGGGAACGGTAAAGAACCCCGAGTACGGTAAAGTACTTAGAGTGTGTGGAGGACGGTAAAGGACTCCGGGTACAGTATTTGGGATACGGTAAATGATCCTAAATGCGGTACAGTACCCATGTGTGTGTGGAGGATGGTAAAGGACTCCGGGTACAGGATTTAGGATACGGTAAAGGATTCTAAATGCGGTACAGTACCCAGTGTGTGTGTGAAGGACGATAAAGGACTTCAGGTACAGTATTTTGGGAAACGGTAAAGGATCCCTGAATACGGTATAGTACCAGTGTGTAGATTAGGGGTACGGTAAAGTACCCAGTGTGTAGAGTTGGGAGACGATAAAGGATTCTGACAATAAGATAATGCAACCCCTAATGCTGAGTTGTCATGGTGAGCTGTTCCTTTATTATGGTTGTAGGCGAATCCCAACTGAGTACATAATTTAGTAGTATTCGCTTAGAACCCTGGTGCATGACAAATAAAGGGATAGTTATTCCATGGGACGGTCAAAGTTGGTGGATGTGGGAGGAAAGGATCTCGCAGAGAGAATCCTTAGATTTCATGTAAGTTGATGGATAGTAAAGAAAAAGATGATGTGCTATTATTCTGTACCTTCTGTGTATTATCAATTATTATATTGTTAAACTGCTAACTGTAGAGTAGGGGGTTAGTAGGGTTGAGATTATCTACTGAGTTTCAAAACTCATCATAGTCCCGTTGGGCTGGCGTTTCATGCCAGGTAATCTGGAGACCGAAGAACAAAATCCTTTTTGAGATGATCAGTATCAAGGTGAAAACCTCCCAGCTGAGGAAGGGGAGTTTGTTGAGTCTTGGATGTCTTACCCTTAGAAGCTCTGTTAATTTGAAGTACTCTGTTATTTGAATTTCCAAAAGTGTTATTACATTTGTCAAACTCCATTTTATTTTTGTTCAGTTGTAAGACAATTAAGTAGTTTTGAATTTAGTATTTGAGATTTCTGGTGCTAAACTCTGTTTAAATAAAATTTTATTTCTTAAATCAGTTTTATGGATCATTAAATCAGTTGAAAATGATTTAATTAACGTGTCCGAAAATCGGGGCGTTACAATAATAGGGAATATCAAAAAAAATTACGTATATCCAAAAAAAGGTATATTGATATTTGTAAAAGTGTATTATACAATATTTATGTGATATGTATTGATATCCGAACTTATTTAAAATTATTGATATATTATCATCCGTCTAGTAGGGAGAGGTTGACATTCGTTAATTATTTGAATTCAAGTTACAATATACTCCCTCCGTCCCACTTTAAATGTTGCCCACGGGAATTCGTACTATTTCAAACCCAAAAAAACATATTTCTACGTGTTAAAAAAATAAAAATAACATGTAGAAATATGTTTTTTTATATTTGAAATTGCACGAATTCCCGTATGAGACATTTAAAGTAGGACGGAGGGAGTATTATTTTGACTATATGAGTCTAACTCTAAAAGGGAAAAAAATGATATAAAAAAACAAAAAACAAAAACACTTGTCACGTCCTCCATTTTCAACATAAATAATAACGGAATAACCTAAGAAAATACCTCATGACAATCCGTACGATACCCAAAAATCATAGATTTCCCATAAATCATACGTCAAATCCACCGAATCCAAAATATTACATCTTAGGCTCATGGTCCCAAATCAGAGTAAACGCCATTTGTCAAGAGAGTTTAGAGTTTACAAAATATCCCATAGTCAAATGAATTATCACATAAGTTACAAATACATCTTCAAAAGAAATTTACAAAGATGCCTAAGTAACTCTACGAAGTTAGATTTCAAAAGACGTGTCCATAGTCCAAGCACTCCAACCATGCTCGCTACTGTCCCGAGTTAGTACCTGAAAAGAAATAAGGCTTGAGCTACACTAGCCCAGTAGAAATTCTACGCAGACGATATATGCAAGAGAAATGCAAAAGAATGAGGATACGACATGAAACGGAGGTAGCCCAAGCGTTAGACAATCGATGTGGTTCAACAATCCAACAGGCAAGTCATGAGATTTAGAATACATCCCGACCTTTAACCATTTCCACCTCTCTCGTGTCCAAACCGTCTCGCATCATGTGTCATGAGCCGAAGCTCTTGCCGGGCTGTTTATGGGACCCCAATATCCCTTGCCAAGCACCCACCCTGTAGGTTAGGCCTTGAGTATTCAACACGAGCATTAGCTCCTACCAGGCTATAAATGGGACCCTGATATCCCCTGCCAGGCACCCACCCGTCGATGGGCCCCAAGTGTCCGCGCGTTGTGTCAACATGGTTTCACGTGTCTCAAATTCCCATAACGTTTCATTCCAGTTCAAGCTCATACGATAATCAAGTTCAATTTCTTCGAACAAGGGTAAGGTAATACCGTGAATGCACAACGAACTCAACAAAAGTGATCAATAATGATTAGGAGTGATGTAGAGGTGTTTAGAATGGTTTAACAGTAATCGGGGGTCAAAACAATGAAGTTTGGGACATAGCAGTGAAAACTGTCCATAAGCAACTGGTATCGATACAGCCATAATAGCTGTATTGATACATAATGCAAACAGAATGAGAAGCTACGATTTTGAACTGGTATCGATACGGCAAAAAGCCCGTATCTATACGGATGCGTTTCGAACAGATTTCTAGCAGAAAATCGAGTAGTCAACAACAACTACAACAACAACAACAAGGCACAGATTCAAGGAAGAAAACACTCCAATTACATATAATGAGAGGTAGAATTCCTACCTCGAAGCCGAAGCACGTTTTCCAAGGAGTTACGAGCTCTAGCCTTTTGAAAAACCCCGATTCGAACAAAATACAACTTCCCGAGCTCCAACGAACGAGGTACGGGCCACAAAGCGCGTAGAGATGCAAGATTGGAGGTTGTTTTGAGTGGGTTTTGAGTGCTTTTGGAGTGAGAGCGAGAGAGAGAGTGAGAGCCGAGAGGGAGGCCGGGAGAGGGAGAGAGCCGGTGGGGAGTGGAGGGGAAAAATAATTTCCTACTCCCTCACCCTCCTATTTATACCAACAAATGAACATATCACACACACACCCCTCTACTATCAATTCTATCATTTTAACCTCGAATCACATAAACATAACACATTTTTCCATTATTCCTCAATTATAAACATTAAAATTAAAAGAATTTATTACGGGTCTCTACAACACTCGTTCCTTTTAGTTTGTTGGACTTCTTTTTTAAGTTTTTTTTCCGCATTTGTTAGTTTTACGCCAAATTTTTATGGATTATTGATTCATACCGACAAGAGAAATCGAAGAAGTAAAAACTTGCACCCAAATATTTTTGGAAATATTCAACATAAAGTCCCAAAAGCTCAATTATTTGGCTTTTTGAGCTTTATCTTGGATATGTTTTAAGGTAAAAGTCATAATTTTTTTACTTTTTCGATTCGTCTTAACGAGACAAAGCAATAATTTACAAAAGTTTGACACAATACTAACAAACACGGAATTTTTTTTGAATAAAGACAAAACTCAAAAAAACAAAACAAAAATCTCTCAAAAAAGCTAAGGAGAACAACACCTAAATACAACAATTACAAAACAGCTGGTATTTTTGATATTTTTGTCGCCTTAGTTATATGTATTTTTTTTCAACTCTGGTTCACTTTTGATTTTTACTTATTCTTCAGATTGAATGATTAATATTAAAAAAATTGCTATTAAAAACTAAACAAAAATTACGAAAGAAACGGAAAAAATAAATTTAGGAAAAATGACGGTCAAAGATGTGTTTTGATAATTAATACCCGCCAATGACATTTTCAGCATTAACAAATGCTCTTAGCTTGTCCTTAGCGGGTATTAATTATCAAAACACGTCATAAACTGTCATTTTCCCATAAATTTGGGGAGAAGTAGGCTTGCATAGTTTTTGAGATATGGGCCGGGTTCCATATTCATCGCAAGGGCTTCTCCCGGTCTCCCACCCAATTTCCATCGTAATCTTGGCCCTGTTTGATAACCCTCGCCGGCCCATGGTCCTTAAGATTGGACTAGGAAGCCCATCAGCTTAACAGGGCCTTAAGATTGGATTGGGAAGCCCATCGGCTTGCTAGTAACCCTCATGGGCCTTGGGATTGGATTAGCCCAATTGGCAATAGCTTTGAGGCAACGTTTATTAGCCCATGGACTAGATAGTAAGCCATTCCAAATTTCTTTGCATTAAATTAGAGAAAGTGATTGAGATTTTCAATTAATAATTATATACGAAAAGTAATTTATTTTTTGACCAAAAAATTACATTTCGTTTTACAGGAAACAAACTTTGCGAGACGAAGAGAGTATTTGAAGACCCTCCAACCAAATAGAGAGCCATCTCTGTTATTTCTTGACATCAATTTTTTCTGAAGCACATGCTCCGTAACACATTAAAATGATATATATATATATAGTACTTTAAAAAAGGATAATATTGAACGCGTTCAATTGAAATCTTAAGAATAAGGAAATGCGCCGATATGTTGAAGAAATTTTTTTTAAGGTAAAATAGTTACTGAGGTGGAAATTGGTGTGAGTAATTAAGTTTCCTAAACTATTTTGTTAAATAACCGTTCATCAGGTTTGACTATTATTTTAAAACTTGATTCTTTTTAATAACTATAAAGTAAGACACTTATATTCATTTTTTCCTAATTTCTTTTTCCTTTTTTTGCTTCTTTTGTTATCAATTTTATTTTATTTTATTTTGCGGAACCTATTTTTCTTAACCTAACCAGAAGAGAGAGAGAGAGAGAGAGAGAGAGAGGTCAGAGGAGTGCCGTATGACCGTATCTCTTCCTCGCTGTTCATCAGTAAGACGCACGAGAATAAAGATGATAAAACAATAAACAAAAATAATTTAGCTTCAATTTCGCCTTTGCCCTGCTGGTGCTCTTCTTCGACCTCAAATCTCTCTCACTCTCTTCTATTTTCCCTCTCTCTCCTCTCCTCTCTCTCTAGACCTGAACGATAGCTCTCTGCTGCTTACAGGTTTTTTTTCCCCTTCTTCGATCTATACATTTTTATCCGCTGTTTGAATTACTATAATTGGTCTTTATTAGGGTTTTGGTTTGGTTGCTTTTCTTGGGAGGGATGTTATAGCGCGATCTTCTTTGTTCACTATAAAAGGGTGGTTTGGCTATAAGGATTTCAATGGTTTTGTTTATCTAGTCTGTCAATTGTAGATAGGTTTATTTATATAATTCGATTTTATGTGAGCTTGTTCTGAGTCGTGAATTGGTTTTTTCTATTGAAATAGGAGTATTTATTATTGGGACATGTTTGTGAATTTTGGAATGTGGGTTAAAGAAATTAAACTTTGCAGTGGTCGAATTTACGTGTTGAAATGTCTTAATTGCTGATTGGAAATAGGAAAATGTTGCATTTTTAGGGTACCCATTTTTCAGTTTTCGGATTTGTGGATTTTATTATTGAGAAGGATAGAGAATAGTATGGCCTTCGTTTTGAGCTAAAGGAGCTTGCTTTTTGTCTAGCAGGTGAAGTTGGAGTGCGGTGGGAGTTGTGGAGTGGGAGATGGCTGGTATTTCACGTGAGGATTCGGGTGTTGGAAGTTCTACGGAAGGATTTTCGAGCGGGCAGCAGCTGTGTGAATCTGGGGAAGCATTGGCCGAATGGCGGTCTTCCGAGCAGCTTGAAAATGGAACCCCATCAACTTCTCCCCCTTACTGGGACACTGATGACGACGACGACTTTGGTAGGCTGTTTGTCTCCCGTAAGCCTTATGTGCTACGTTTCTTTGTTCTTACCAATTTATTTACAAGATATAAAAGAACAGTAAGAAGATTAATCATATTTGTGTTTTGCTCCCTAAAGTTTGATCAATTATTGGCCTTTGACTTCATGAGTACTTTAGATGTTATTAAAGGTAAGTATTTTGATAATTAAAATGAATACACAACTTTATGTGTCTTTTCTTAGTTGGTGAGAAGTTTGGTGCTAAGAATTGGTTTAGACTGGAAGAGAACTGTACTTGGTTGTGGGAAGTTGGATAGTGTAATAGCTGGTGCTTCCATTACAAAACAGTTAATAGGCATTCTTGTGAAATCAGGTTTTGGGTCTTCATTGTAATAACAATTTTCAGCTTTTCCTATAAGTATCAAGTTGTCAACCTCCGTGTTTGTTAAATTATGCATCCATTATGCAGTTAACTTCAGTTTTAGCTATTTTATGACATTGCAGGACCAAAACCTTGCGAGTTATATGGGAAGTATACATGGAAGATAGACAAATTTTCACAGATTAACAAGAGAGAACTTCGCAGTAATGCATTTGAGGTTGGCGGCTACAAATGGTATGTAGAACCTGCATTTGGTTTTTGTTTTTTCAGATAGTAGCATTTTTAATGTAATTGTTTATTTCACTTTTACTATTATGGTGGTTCCTTATTATTTGGAACCGATTCTTGAAATGCAGTGTTATATACTTGGAAAATGCTAACGAAAGCCTATTTAGGCTTTGGATAATAGCAAAAATGTGTATTGATATCCGTAAAAAGTGCGTAGATATTCGCCAAAGTGCATTGATATCTGTGAAAGCTGTATTGGAGTTCTAACTGTTTTGTCTTTTTGTGTGTTTTATCTTGTGCCCAATGGGCTCATGTTAGCCGGACCCTATATGCTTTTGCTGAACAATTCATTTTCCTTCTTGTATATTCATGTCGATGCACACTTGACATGAGCATGTATGAGCCTCTTGGGTTGGCTTGAACCTGCTATGGTTTGAAGTTCTTAACCTATGGATTGGTCTGGTTTATAAATAACATTTGGTCTGGTAAGTACCATTATGTTTTTAGGTGCTTTGAAATGATTGGCTGAAATCTAACTTTGTCATACTGGTTTGTGCATGCTTCATCCCTAACATTTGGCATCTCAATTAAGCAGTTATGAGTTATCTATGACGATCAGTTGGCTAGGGGTATTATTATAAGGTCACGGGTGGAGGCATGGAGACCATATTTCTCGTTTACCATTTATAATTACAGTAGTAGGGTTATCCTTGTGATCCCATAGGGTTGTAGTTGATGGTGATTGATTGACTTTGAGGTTGGAATCGATATTGGGGGAGGGTTGTAGTGGCTCCCACTTTTATTTGCTAAGAGGGTTGAGAGTACATAGACTTTTGTTGATCTATTTTGTGGTGTTTGGTCTTAAGTGGAAGCCGTTTTCTTGTATTCTTTGATTATGAATGGGAGGAGTCTTTTGGAGCCCATTTGACTGCTTTTGCATCGAAAAAGCCCTTTGATATAAGAGGGAAAGAGCAAGTTTGATCAATTTAACAAGGGTCTTGCTAGCCACTGCCACTAGGGGGTGGATAATATACATATAATGCCAAATGAGTTAGAATTTAAATACACACTCACGGATATTGATAAATTTTCACGGATTTCAATTCATTTTTCTCGTATAACGATACATCTTTTACACATAATCCAACTACTTGGGAAAGGCATTACTTGTACAAGTGGGTAGAGTTATTACGCCCTTCGTCCCGATTTGTTTGTCCCTTTTCACTATTTGCGACATCCTACAAAATTGTCTATATGTTTTAATTAATAATATTTTTTATATGCAATATGGATTTTGTTTGATAGATCTCAATTAGGTCTAAAATATAATGTTTTCAAAATTTTGTAAAACATTATAAATTGTGAGATATAGATAATTTTTTAAAAGGCACGTATGTCGAAATTGGACAAACAAACTGTGACGGAGGGAGTATTATTTAGAGCACTCTATCTAGTTTCCTATAGACTATAGTTATGTTATTTTTCTCTCCATCTGTGGTGAGAGAGCTGATTCAATAATGGTTTGGGGCTACATTGGGCAGACGAAGACGGAAGTGCTAGATTTGGCCTTGCTTTGCTTGATGTGGCTAATTCGAAGAAAGTGGAATAGTAGATATTTTGATGGGGTGGAGAGGCCTTTGTTTAGCCTTAAAAGTCTTTTTCTTAGTTTGCTTAGTTGGGAGTTAAAGGTGTGCAATCCGATCCTCGACCTATTCCGTATATGATTAGATATTTTTTGCATTCGGAGTGGAGTATGGAGGAGTACATGGGTTTTTCCTTTGATTGGTTTTTTAGGCTATTGATGTAGTGGGCCTTTTTATCCTTGGCCTTCTTTTGTAAATGGTGGGCATCCCCTTGATGCCTAGGAGGCATAGGAGAGGTTGGAAAAATTTGCATGTGTTTTTCTTCAGGAGGCAGGTGTTAGCCGACTAGAATTTGATTAGGACTTAAGGCTCGGTTTGGTTTGGTTAGGCATAGGAGAGGTGTCAGTGAATTGAGATCATGTGCAAACTGCTGCACTTCATCTGTTCTAATGTAAGCTTCTTATTGTGACAGGTATATTCTAATTTATCCTCAAGGATGTGATGTCTGCAATCATCTCTCTTTGTTTCTCTGCGTGGCTAATCACGACAAACTTCTTCCAGGTATGCTTGTAAGTTGTAATTTTTGAACTACAATGGTCATATAATCTATTTTCTTGCTTTCTAGCTGATCTCTTTTTCTTTTTCTCTTGGGCTCAAACAGGATGGAGTCATTTCGCACAGTTCACAATTGCAGTGGTGAATAAAGATCCGAAGAAATCTAAATATTCTGGTTAGTTGGCTACATGTTGGCAATGTTGTTGTAATCAAGTTTCTGATTCTATTTAGTTCAGTATTAAAGCATTATAAGTGAATTCTACAGATACATTGCATCGATTCTGGAAGAAAGAGCATGATTGGGGTTGGAAAAAGTTTATGGAGCTGTCTAAAGTGTTGGATGGGTTTATTGATGGTGATACTCTGATTATTAAAGCTCAAGTCCAAGTCATCAGGTTTATTATGAGTCTTATCTTTCCATGTTTTTGTTTCCTTGTAGATTAATCAATGTTGAAGAACTAAGATTTTTTTTAGTTTGAAAGTCCTTGTATATATGGTTATATTCATTGTTCATGTATGTACCCCAAAGACGGATCCACGTATGGGCGTATGGAGGCCACGGCCCCCGCGTCGTTTCGGGGATTTTTTTTCTTTCAAATTTTAATATTAAAATTACTTTTTTTTTTGTTTGTTAAGAACACCTAGAATGTGTTCGTTTTGGGTCCCAAAACCCAATTTCTCAACACACGGTCTTCTATAAGTTTTTCCTTTCTCAATTAATCTTATTTCTCTTTCTATCTTTTTCCACTCATTAGCCAAAAAACCTCCCTCAAAACCTAAACCAAAGATACCATTAGATTCCCGAACCTTGAAATTTCAAAATCTTCTTGTTCATAATTCGGCCCTCACGTTTATGAAATCTTAGTTCTTGTCCCTGTATGTACCTATAGTTTTTTTGTTTGCCTAGTCTTCTATATTTCCTTGTTTATGTAATTATTGTTATATTCCAGTTAGCGAGAAACAAAGAATAAGAATCTAGTATTGTGCGAGGATTTTGCCTTTAAAACTATGATTGATTACCTCATTTCCCCCCTTTTCTTTTAGCACTTGCCAAATATTGATAGTCCCCCTCCTATAGGTTCCATTCTTGCAAGAATGATCAAGCAATTCTGTTGTTACTAATTTTAATTGGGGTTGATCATTGTGATGACTGATTTCAAATTGTGTTTATGGTTTGTAGGGAGAGAGCAGATCGTCCCTTTCGCTGCCTTGATTGTCAGTATAGGAGAGAACTTGTTCGCGTATATTTGACAAATGTAGAGCAAATTTGTCGCCGTTTTGTGGAAGACAGAAGAAGCAAGCTTGGGAAATTGATTGAAGATAAAGCTAGATGGTCAAGGTAGAGGTTGTCCCTTTTCATGATTATTACTTGTAAGTTGACCTATTCTTACATGAAAAACAGGTAGTTTTAACATCCATTATGATTTTAGTTGATATGGCTGTAAAAGTTTGACATTCTTCTCTCTCTTTTTTAGGGGTTAAATCAATCAAAAGTTGCCTTTTATTTTCACCCTTGAGAACTGCTCTAGTGGACTGACACCATATAGTTTTTGGCCCTTAAATTAAATGTTTGTTGCTTGTAGTCTAGATTCTCTAGAAACCTGAAAATTTGTAGCCTATTTTTCTTACTACCGGTTATGCTTTATCCTTTGGTTTCATCTATTATCTGGTTCATAACATTTTCAGTCAATATATTTTTACTTCCAAAATAACAGATTACTTGTGGTGGCTGCAGCTTTTGTGCTTTTTGGCTGGGGATTGACCAAAATGCTAGGCGGCGTATGTCCAAAGAGAAAACAGATTCGATTTTGAGAGTTGTTGTAAAACATTTCTTTATTGAAAAGGAAGTCACGTCTACCTTGGTAATGGATTCCTTGTACAGTGGACTGAAAGCCCTTGAAGGCCAGGCCAAGAGCAAGAATGGTAGGGAAAAATCGGAGGACGCTGAAGATTCTCCAGTTCCAATTGTTCGTATAGATAAGGATATGTTTATTTTGGTGGATGATGTATTACTGCTACTTGAGAGAGCTGCCTTGGAACCCTTGCCTCCAAAGGATGATAAGGGTCCTCAGAACCGAATGAAGGTGAGCTATGTGAATTTCGTGTTAAAAATTTATTGAATGTGCAAATTTTTTTTCAGAACCGAATGAAGGTGAGCTATGTGAATTTCGTGTTAAAAATTTATTGAATGTGCAAATTTTTTTCTGATTTGTTACGTCATGTTTTTTTAGCTAACGATGGTGTCTGGGACTTCGTTCTGCCTAATCTCTTGGTACATGTAGTCCTCCTGTCCTACATATACCAGATAATTACTAGGGCTACCTAACGGTAGCAACCTCAAGGGAGAGATAAAGTAAATTCATCAGTGGTCCACCCTTGAGATTTGGACCATAGACCTCTCTAAGAGACGGTCCAGGTCCTTGTCACTTGAGCTAGACCCAAGTGGTTATGTATATATTGGTACTTCCAACGGGTTAGATTCAGAATTCGAGTTCTCAAGTTTTTCCCTACACCAAAAGCTATACAAATTGAAATATATAGTCTGGTTTCATATTTTGATCAAAGATTAAACTTGTAAAGCTCTCTTGTTTGTAATTCCTAATTTTGGAGGGTCACTCTCAGATACTAGAAAATTTATTTTGGTTTTCTCTCGTGTGTGGACTGAAAGTGCAGCTGTGCTGTTGGTGACTGGTGGTGACACACGGGTCCCATTTGGTTGTTGGAATCCGTTTCTTTTCTTCTAATATGCCTTGATGTGTAGATCATCCTTAGGAAAAATTATCTTCATGCAATAATCTTACCAACTTGATTTCATCACATCTATTTAGAGAAAAATGGGAATTCTAGGTTTAAAATCATATATGTGGTCCAACTTTCCCAGATAAATGCATAATATCTTGTTACAGTTGCTTTATGAAGTTGGTTTTTTGCTGATCTACACACCGGAGCCTAGTTGTATAATCAAAATGTGACCCCCGGTGGGACCCACAGGTACAAAGAAGCCTCTTCGTTTGACATTACCTCAAAAGCTTATACCTTGTTTGGAACACTTTTTGAAAAGTATTTTTCAAAAGATTCCCCCTACTTCCAATCATTTCTCTCTCTATCTCTCTCCACTTATTACCCCTACTACTTTTTCAAAAAAAATTTCAAAAAGTGTTCCAAACACAGCATTAAAGACTTGGATTATTATAGTTCATTGCGGCGGGCACTCCTTGTCCCTTACCTTGGCCATGGCAAGGGGCACATGGGAAGAGCTACTTCAGCTAATTTTGTTGGGTAGTTGGGGTGTGTTGTTTTGTATGTGTAGAGGTGTTAACGTATCGAGACCTAAGAGGGATTATCCTAGTGTTATAGGTGATGAAGTTGTGTTAGGTGCTGGGAATGGATTGACATTATTGGATGTTGTTGCAGATACTAGGTTTTGATTTAAGAGTGTGAGTTTGAGAAAATATTGATGTTTCATTTCCCATTGGTGCATATCCTGGGACAAGCAATAAGAAAATAGGTGATAGGAAAAGGGAATTGTTTTTGGACCATTAGGGTTTCACTTTATGAGATGATTATTAAATGGCAGAGATGAGTGTGTATATCAGTGTTAAGCAGTTCAGATGAATGGCAGGAAGGATATTTCATAGGCAGTGCAAGATTTCTCTAAGACGGACATGAATGCCTGGCTGAATCATGCTTACCACTCGTCCACTCCTTGACGAGATCATGCATTTCTCTTTAAGGATGAGGAATTAATGTTTGACAAGTTCCCGTCAGCCAGATGACTTGTAACTGCTGCTGCATGTGCAGGGGACAAGAATGGTCCTGTAAGATTTCTTGCATACCACCTTATACTCTGGAATTCTCCAGTGCATGAGGAAATCATGAAAATTGCATCCATGTCCTCACTAGTGATGTGCCTGTTAAGACAAGTTGTTCCCAAAGCTTACGCCCCCTCCCCCCAAATGTTGTAATGAAGCCACCCAACGACCTCTCTCGCGTGCAATTCCTTTTTTTTTTGATACGTCGGAAATTCCTCTCACTTGGCATTCCGTTTTGGCCGACAGGGAACAAATGCAGAAGAAGGGTCTTGAATTCAAGACCTCCAAGAAACCTAAGTTTTGATACAACATTATATCACCAATTGTCCTAAAAGGTTGTCGTTAGGAAATTGTCCCAAGACTCCCAACAATTTATGCTATTGCTAACCTACAAACAATGCACAGTACTGGTTACTTTGTACCTGTTTCTGCTTTTGTGTCTTTTTTTTTTTTTATCGGTTAAGCAGGTTCACTGGTTGCAAATCATTTAAGTAATTGCACCCCTGATGAATGAATAGAACATTATACATGTTTGTGGTACCTTTCACCCGATCTTGCAAAGCGGATGTCATATTTCTTGGATTAAGTTCTTATGCTTTATTAATTTGCCAACAAATTTACTTATTTATTGTTGATTGTTGATTGCTGATTCATTATACATTCACTTTTCTTTAACTCTTGCTTCTAGGATGGTGGTTCTGGAGAGGACATGAGTAAGGATTCCATTGAGCGCGATGAAAGGCGTCTTACTGAACTAGGTCGTAGGACTATTGAGATTTTTGTCCTAGCCCATGTATTCAGGTAACCCACCGCCCATTTTGTTTGCTGCTGGAAACGAATTTTTCCCCATTGATCTTGGAACTCTTTCGTCTTTTTATAATGCCACATTCATGCTTGCAGTAATCTGTTTCCTTCCAATTTCTTGATTTCCTATTTTCATGCATATTTTGCTCGTTTACATGTTTGGCAAAAGAGACGAGTACACTTTTTCTTCTGATTTTTGATATATGGGGATACAACCGGCTAAACCGAAAATCATATACCTTTGGTTTTGCACCTTTAACTGGAATTTTCTTTAAGTTGCATTTCAATTTGTCAAGCTCACTTTAAGTTAGACTCGGAAGTTGCTAAGACACTACAGGGTTCTTTTGTGTGACTGCTTTATCAGTATGTACGCAAATACTTTTTCGTTGAGGAAGTGAAGAAGCTGGATCGAGAATAGTCCCTCTTTTATGTTGTGTTTGTCTAGAGCAAAATGTCTTTCAAGATAAAACATCACTCAAGGTATGATTTTCCTTTTAATTTGGGTATTAGTTGATGAAACAAGGTCTGTGTAACAATGTCAGAAGTATAAACCTTGATCTTTGCAGTTGTCGGATCTTGGAAGTTCTTTATATGGCTTGGAGTGGGAGGTTGTTTAAGGGTTCTTGATCGCTAGTTAGTTCTGGATATCTTGCCGTGTCTCGTTGTAAGAGGTAATTTGGATAAGAGGTCTGTGTCCGTAATGTTCTAGGTTGTGACATTTCAATTATGGGAAACGTTAAAGTGCATAATGGTATGAATAAGGGTGTCTGATGGATTGTTCAGTAGGCAGAAATATTACTTCAACCGAATAAAGCCTGAACACTTTGGCCGACTGCAATCCCCAAATCCCGTTGCACAATATTAAATGCAGAATTACCAGAGGCGCACTCTACAACTGAGCTAATAGCCCATCGTGCGAGCCCCTGCCAGGGGTCTTGTCCCTCATTGGTAGAATAGTTATCTCCAGGACTAGTACTGAGCCTTGATGAGCTCACTGCTCATTGCCAATTCTTTTTGAGTTAGATGTTTTAACATTGCATATGAGCTAGCCTTTGAGAGCCTTTCGGGAAAGACTTTTTGTTTCTTTAGTGTTTGAGTCCTCCTTGTTTGTGCCAAAAGTTTACAGGGTTCAAATGTGATCCTTGAGTTATGTATCTATTGTTTACCTCTTCACTTTGTGGGTGAAATAATATCTGTGAAACTAGTAGACGAGTCTGGGTGGCTTGCCTTTCTACTGATTGCGAATTTCGTTTTTAGTGGGGTGCTTGAAGAATCAGCATCATTACCTTTTTAACAGTTCATTCTGGTATCCAAGGAACAAGATGCTGCTACCATCTAATCTGCCAGGTGACATGCTTAGTTAAGGATGTGGATCAACTATCCATGGGCCCTTGATTAAGAGATACAACAACAACAACATAACATAACCCATCTAGTCCCCTCGATTAAGAAATCCGGAGTAAAAAAAAGTATTTCATGTCAATTGGTTTAGGTGTTTCTTTTTTTCACTGACCAGTCGATGGGAAACTTTTCAAAGCATAGGTTGCTCTGGTTGTTGGTCTTTTTAAGTTTTTTGTTGAATGGGCTCCCAGTAAAAAAAAGTATTTCATGTCAATTGGTTTAGGTGTTAAATTTTTTCACTGACCAGTCGTTGGGAAACTTTTCAAAGCATAGGTTGCTCTGGTTGTTGGTCTTTTTAAGTTTTTTGTTGAATGGGCTCCCAGTACTTTTGGATTGGACTGTTGTCTAGCCCAATATTTCAAAAGAAAGACTAAATGGGGAATGCTACACGTCACTTGGGTGATCGGTTATCACATTCTCTTTCAACACACCATTAGGTAAATTTGGATTTCTGATTTTGGAAAATATAAATGGTAAAGTGGACCAATTGATTCTTGAGAAAATTTGTTTTTGTTGATGTTTTGGGATGAACCAAATTTTCTTGTGTGTTGCTATGAAGTATTTTTGCTCTTTTTGTTTTTGTAGTGAAGTATCACGTGCCTTACCGCAGGTGACGTTAGTTTTTAAGAGAGTGCTATTACCTCCATGCATCTCAAAAGAAATACCCACAGTTTTTGGGTTTGATGCCAAAATTATCAGGGATTAGACTGCAAGAGAACTTGTTGAACTGACAACTTGTGGTGTGCTGGTTTATCGACGTGAGGCCTGGTGGTGCTCCGGTTCGGATCTGGGCTAGGGCTCCTCCACAGGTCATTTCCTGTGCAATGAACACCCACCGTTTGTGCCTAACAGGTCAGAGTCGACCGGGAAGGCACTTTGATGGTTAAATAATTATATGGAGGAAGGAGAAAGGTAGGAAACTCTAGGGTTAGAGTGAGCGGCGTACCTCTTAGGGTTTATCCCTTTTCCTTATATAGAACCTTCAGACTAGCCCTCCAAGTATGTCCATCTTGGGCACGCTAGATAACCCCTCTGGATGACGGCCACGTATGGATCTGGCGGTTATATCCACGTGGATGAACCACCTGTCTGTAAATCACGCAGGTCGTAACAGTTGTACCCGGGTCAGTCCTGCCCGCAACATACAGTTCGGGCATGGATCTCTGTTTGTACACAAATCGTTATCCGCCCGAGCGACGTACACCAAACTCGGTCAGACGGTCCTCGTACATGATCATCCTTTCTTGGCCAATCCTAGGTGCTGAGTACTTCTGCATCCCGCATCCCTCCGAGCCCTATAAGGGCATGTGGCTCGGACCATAAGGTGTTCGGCCATTCGGCCCACTACACAACTAAAGAGTGGTGGGATTTACTGCTTGTTTGTTGTCCATTCAATTTGGGCCCCAACCTCTACTTGACGGTAGCAAAAACTGCAAGCTGCTCTTTACAATTCACGCCTTATTTGGGCCTGTTGCAGTACAATCACCTTTTGCTTTTCCATAGACCTTGTTTCATTTCAAGGAACTTGTTGATCCTTCTAATAAAACTTAATTTTCTATGGCTGAAGCAATAACATTGACGGAATCCAGGGTTGATGCAATCTTTGATGTGGAAGAGTGTTCATGCCTATGGTTTTGATTGTTTATTCTACTCTTATGTTTGCTCTTATTTCATCCTTCATGTTTCAGCAGTAAAATTGAAGTTGCATACCAGGAGGCTGTTGCTTTGAAGAGGCAAGAGGAGCTCATCCGTGAAGAGGCTGCTTGGCTGGCTGAAACTGAGCAGAAAGCAAAACGGGGTGCAGCTGAAAAGGAAAAGAAGTCAAAGAAAAAGCAGGTTTGACGACCAAATGCATATATGTAAACATAACTGCCACTTTTAACAAAAAAATAGCTAAATAGAACTGGTTCTGCCTCTCTGGGTTAGAAGCGGTAATATTGGTTATGATTAGTATGTGACAATGGGCATTGGTTTTGGCGGAAATGCATATATGTTTTCCTATTTTTTTGGTACTTTGGAAACTATGCTGTGCATCTTACTTATTCTACACTTCAGGGGAAACAAAAACGAAATAACCGCAAGGGGAAAGATAAAGGAAGGGTTGAGATGCTTGATGTGCCGCTACAAGAAAGTCCTGCTGATGAAGTTAAAGATTTCAGGACTGATGTGGTGGAACCTGTGCCTGAAAACCCTGACACACTGGAAGATGTTTCTGATGTGTCCGATTCAGTAGATTTTGTTCCCGAAATGCTCCAGCCTGATTCTGAAGACAGAGATGCTAGTCCTGCCAACTGGGATACAGACACATCAGAAATTCATCCTGCGACAGAGGCAAGTGGCAGTGGAGTAAGTGGCCTTTCATCCGTACAAAATGGAACAAGAGATGGAAACAGCACGTCTGCAGTGGATGATAGCTCATCAACATGTTCCACTGACTCGGTTCCCTCAGTGGTAACAAACGGGCCTTACAAGGGGAGTTTGCATCCCAACCATAAAAGCCAAAAATCACCAAGCAGGTAATATTTACATTATTGTTGTTCTAAGAGCAAGTCCAACCCGATACTTCGAAATCTATATCTAAACTAATTTCTTATTTTACAAATGAAGTTTAGAGGATATTATTATTCATTTGAACTGACTACACCAGTACACCTCCATTTGCATTTTTATATTAAAAATCACTCGTTTCTATCTGGAACTCCCAAGTTTTTAATGTTTTGATGTTTTTGTAAAGTACATTTAATTTTGATCTTTTTGGAGTTATTGTTGATCTATTTCCAATGGTACCAGTTCTAGTAGAATTAGGTGTCAATATTGTTTATGTGTTCTATTTGAAAGGGAAAATTCCCATCCTGTAAAATTGGGGATCACCCTCTATTTCTTCCTCCATCCTCTATGTTTGGACGATTTGCTTCTCGTCCTCGAAAATGGAGATGGTATTAGAGGATGAGTTGGCGAAGTTATTTACTCTCAAAATGAAGATACAGAGTGTGGGTTGGAGATACACTACGGCACCTGTGCTAGATTACATTATATTTCATATGGTTTTGCTATATATTGTCAGAGGGAGGAACCAGCGAGGTAAGGAGACTACTGATGCAACTGATGGGGTGAAAGAAGCCCATAGCCGCCCATCAGAACCTACGAAGGCGGCAACGAGGCCAAATGATGCATCTGGAAGTTGCAAGGCTGAGTCCGAGGCTGTTGTACACTCCTTGGAGGATCGTATAAAGGAGCTTGAGAAACACATGGTGAAGAAGGTGGTATTTGTTTCATTTATTTTGTTTGAGTAGCACTTTCTTGTTCCTCGGTGATTTGACTAGATTAATAGTGAAGAGAGATATATGATCCCATATGATAAGGGATCCCATTGGACTAACACTGAGAGGATTAATATAATCACATCCTCTAAGTTATGTTTTCATATCCAACGGATGTTTTATCCTGACATGTGGAACCCAATCCGGACAAACAGATGGGTCCTGAAGGTTGCCAATCATGGGCATGTGGTGTACTCACTCCGTCCCCATTTGTTTTTCATTCTCTATTGCGGACATCTTAAAGGTCCTCTATTTTTTAATTTGTTAGAGTTTAGATGATTTTGAAAACTTGGTCTACAAGGATTAATTAAGATGTTTAGTAAAAAATCCTTGAAATTTTTGAACGACAATAAATATTTGTTGACCGTATAAAGGAGCATGACGGTAAAAATAAGAAGGAACAAACAAATGAGGACAGGGGAGTATTGGTTTTAAATTTCTTATTGCTCTGTTTTCTTTTTCACTTTCTTCATATTTTCTCTTGAGTTGACGAACTTTACTTTCTATATGTAATAGGAAGAAGAAGTAGTTTCTCTGCGAAGAGAATTGAGCACCAAGGACCAGGTTGATACAGTGAGGCCTCCCAAAAAGAAGGCAACAGTGCCTTCCTCCACCATTCCTCCCAAAAATCTCCCATCGGCTATTCAGGCAAAATCAGCTTCGAAAAATGTCGCAGCCATCGATCCTGTTTCCCTTAGGAACCCATCTTCAGACATCCCCCAACAAACAGCCCCACTTGTAAATTCAGCTCCAAAGTTTACCGAAAAGCCCTCGGTTCAACAAATGCCGGTCACATCAAGGCCCTTGAGCACTCCAATTAACTCCGGACCTAGGCCAACTGCTCCTGTTGCTTCCACGGTTCAAACACCACCTCCATTGCTAGCACGTTCAGTGAGCGCAGCTGGGCGGCTGGGTCCTGACCCGTCACCCGCGACTCATAATTCTGTTCCTCAGTCATATCGAAATGCCATAATGGGAACTTCCATTACCTCAAGTTCAACTGGTTTCACTCAACCTCACTCTCCAAGATCTGCGACAAGTTCAACTGGTTTCAGTCAACCTCACTCTCCAAGATCTGCGATTAACCCATCACAGTTGTACTCACAGCTGCCCGGCTTGACATCTTCACCCATGTTCTTACCACGGAGCTCTGATCGGATGGAACCGAACTCAGTGAAACCAAGCATTTCGTTTGGAATGCTCAATCTTGATGTGTTTCAGAATGGACGACCACAGTGGGTGGATTGCCCTGAAAGGAGCAGCAGCACAAGAAGCATGCACTATGATGACCCTTCTTCCTCCCAGCAAAATGACGTTCATAACCTTGGTTTCTACAAGCCTGTTGTTCACCGAAGACTGCAGGATAATATCTCTACTGACTCTACTCCTGCTTGTACATCCGGGCGCCAGACCAACCACGGTGCCTTCACTGATGAGTTTCCTCACCTTGACATTATCAATGACCTCCTTGACGATGAACACAGTATCGCTAAGCAAACTAGGGCCAGCACGAGCTTTCAAAGTTTCAGCAACGGCCCCCACCATCTGAATCGGCAGTTCTCTTTCCCCTTGGGCCCCGGCATGTCGAGCAACATGGGCCCATCGACTTCTTGCAGGTTTGAGCGAGCACGGAGTTTCCACGACGACGGGTTGCAACGTGGCTATGGCTCTTTAAGTGGAGCCCATTTCGATGCGTTACTACCGGATATGATTCCCCAAGCTAATCCAGGGCCATTTCTGAATGAACATGTCGATGGGTTTCTTCCGACCCAGTGGCAAATGGGTGGGTCTGATTACTCGTATCTTGGCATGGGGAACGTGGAGGGGGATGGTTACCCTTACCATGTCCCAGACTATTCGAACTTGGTTTGTGGTGTTAATGGTTATACTGTATTCCGACCATCGAATGGGCATTGAGAAGGAACGCCGACGGAGATTGTGCCTTTAAATTTGTGGGGATATGGTCCTTGGGAATAATGTATTTTGAGGATAAAAGTGTTGATGGTTGATGTTTAGATTTGGAGTGAGGTTGTAACCACCCTTTGGTAAGGAAAAAGGTTTCTGCTTCCTTAGTTTTCAGCATTAGCTTTTTACAGTAGGGGCGGCTTTGATTTTTCTCAATAGAAAAAATAACTTCTCTGCATCCCAGAATCTGGGTTGAACGGTGTGGCTTATGATGATGGTCTCGGCTTGATGATCCTAGCCTTTCGTTTTTAAGAGCACGATTTAATTATTTGTGGAAAAAAAAAAAAGAATTCAACTTGATTGGACATCAACCGGCCTGGTGGATCCATATCTTTTGGTAAAAAATCGACAGGTTGATATAGTGATTGTTGTTTTCATTTCAAAGAAGAAAGAGTTTAGATCAAGTGGCTCTCGATCTCAAATCAAGCTGATTCTTGGAAGCATGGATGATCTAGTTAGTGAACGGTTTGGATCATTGAGGTGAGACAATAGATGTATCAGTAGGCCTTGATGATCGGTTTGGTTTTTCAAGGTTTCTATTGTTTGGAAATGATATTGGCACTCCAAAAATTGATGCAGGCACTACAAAATCAATATAACTCTAAAGCCACTTTCCTTTGTTTTTTGGAGTGCCTGCATAAATTTTTGGAATGCCAATATCATTTCCCTAAATGTAGTGAGTTTTGTAAAACTAAAATGGATATGAATAAGTACAGAAATATATTTTTAATAGAATAAATAGATGTAAAGTCTTGGGAGAAATTAATACTCGGATCATTTTTATCCAAAAGAAATTACGTCTGTGACACAGCAATGTCAATACTGTATTATTATCTCTTATTATGAGTTGCATAGGAATATTGGCAATATGAGACCCCGCCTATATGCTACGGGTGCACATTGTTTGGATTAATTGATTGATGCGTTTTCGCTGAAATCTAGTGGGCAGACCATTCTAAACTGTTCTAAGGAAATAGAGAATCGAAACCCGACCATTGTACATACAAATCTTGACCAAAATCAAAGCGCAAGACCGGTCCAGCTAATGAAATAAAGCAATTCAGCAATGAATTACTATCAAATAAATTCGGAAATCAACCATGTGAAATTACAAATGTCTCCTTGCTCGATACAAAGAACTATAAATTCGCCCGTAAGTCCATAAATCAACATATAGTGTATGGTATGCATGTACGTACATGGTCACCAATCATTTGAAAGAATCAAAATATCAAGAAAAAAATTGAACAAATAACAAAGAAGACTAAATAGTTTCGGTACGGCTTATGTACACCTTGAATCGCGCATGCCTAGAAATTTGAAACATGTGCTTCTAGTTTATTATAAAAAGAAGTTTATGTATCTTCGGTGGCAATCGCGATTTAATCAAAGATATATAAGACGTGATGAGTCTTATCTCTGATTTCTAGCAACGCCTAAAGGAACCACGAGATGGGGGTAAGCACTAGCGCGATGGAAAGCAGCATCACCGGCGAAGTTCATTTCTTGAGCCGCAAGGCAGCTTGGACCACCACCGCCGGGGATGTTGGTGCACCCAGATGATCCGGAAGGAGGGACCGGAGCCCTTTGAAGTGACTCCAGAATCAGCATGTCTCCTTTGTTCTTCACCACCATTTTTTCACCATCTTCATACAAAACCCTACTAGCTTTGCATGGTTGTTGAATTAGAAGAACAAGAAGTATTGATAGTAGTACAATAGTAATTGGAACCCTCATTTTCGTAGGTTACAGAAACAAACTAGGATGAGAGACAACAATATATTGGTGATTATCATGAGGGAGGGTGGTTGTGTGTATATTTATATGAAGGAAGGATTAAGGTTTTTGTTTTCTTTTTTAATTCTTTGATAGGTTTTGATTGACAACTAGTAGGTTTCTTGGCTAACTAAAATTCTAAGTGTTGAATGGGTCATGTTGAAGAGAGGTTTTCAACTTCAATCTCAACCTTTTCTAATCTTTTATCAAACTTTTCTTCTTTTATAAATTAAAATACTGTGAGTTTGGCATGAAATTTCTCCTTCTTTCTTTTTTAATAAAAACAAGTGTTTAAGAGCTTGATTGATTTGTTTTCCTATTACTCCCTCCGTCCCCTTTTTAAAGTCCACTATTCCATTTTGGGCTGTCCCTTAATAAGTGTTCATTTTGTAAAGTTAGTGGGTAAAAGTTGGTACATTTTCTATTTTGCCACTAAAAGTAGATTCTATTTTGAAAAATTAGTGTGTAAAAGTGTAATGATGATGTCTCCATAGAGGGTAAGTAGGGAAAGTGGAGGTAAAAGTTGATGTGAAAGGTGTAATGATGATATTTTTTTAATAAGTTGGAGTTACGAAGTGGGACTCTTAAAAGGGGACGGAGGGAGTAATACTTTGTCCACTAGTACATTCAGCTGATTTGTTTTCCTATTAAATACTGTCCACTAGTACATTCAGCCTTTGGTTGTGGAATTGTGGGGTAGGTTCTGTAAGGATCTAAACACACACGCACACAATATTCGAGTATAAACAGTAAAGAATTGACACAGAGATATACGTGGTTCCCCAAACCGGATACGTCCACGGGAGCGGAGCTGTTTCATTTATGATCACAGTACATAGGGTTTTACAATAGAGAGTATATATAGTCACGACTTCTATTCCAACCCTAATAATTCCGTACCGTACCGCGGGGGGCTACGCCCTCGGCCGCACCCCCAAACCTTTGGGCCTTCGGCCCAACCAACTAATCTGCGATGGGCCAGTGCCTCGCTCCGTTCCGCTCCGCTCCGCTCCGCACTGGCCTTATACAAGAACTTCTTAGTACCTCTCATACACAACATATGAGCCACAAGTTCCAACAGGTTCTTTGTTGGGGAAGTTTACTGCTCCCTCCATCTCAAATTGAATGTCAATTTTTGATATCTGTACCAATTTTAACTCCTTATATCTTTTAATATGAATTTCAAAAAATATGCAATATGGATTTTATTTGATAGTTCTCAATTAGTTCTATTATACAAAGTTTTCAAACTCATGAAAAACATTATAGACTGAAAAATATACGCCATGAAAAATGACACGGATTTCAAAAAATTTCATTCTTTTTGGGACGTAGGGAGTATAACACTGCCGTAGAGCAGTTGCTAATTGGGGCTTAATATAGTATAGGTTTGGAATTTGATTTGAAGTGTTTTTGTCTGATTATGTATGTACTTAATGTAAATAAATGTCATTAGTAGGAGATGAAGTCACTGCACAAGTCATCCGGCCCATTATGGCATCATGGAAAAATTCAATACTTAAGCTTGTGTGCAGGCTAGTTCAGTTGGCTGCGGATCATGCGTCTAAGTGTTCTTCCCTTAGAGGAGTTTTTCCTTTCTTTCTTTATTTCTACTCTATAATGGGTTTATTTCTTACATTTGTTGAGTTGTTGAGCTTGGTTAATTGTTGTAGTGTCCCGAGTTTATACTTTGTACTTCATATATATATATGATCGGGGCGGTTCCGGAAACAACTAATTAGACACCTAAAAAAACACCTCATAGTTCCCGATCAAATTTTGATGATCCGAGACGCTCAATGCGATCAGAACGTGATTTTAAGGGTACCCATTTTAAGGGTACCCGCGAGAAATTAGCAAAAAAAATGACCGAAAAAGGCTTGATCTGAGCAGTTTTTAACTTAGATTTAATGAACGGTTCAATTAAAAACAGATCAAAATAAGCACTTTCCGGTCATATATTTTGCTAATTTCTCGCGGGCACCCTTAAAATCACATTCTGCACACATTGAACGGTTCGGATTATAAAAATTTGATCGGGAACTATGAGATTGAGATTTGGAGTGTTTTTTTAGGTGTTTATTTGGGTGTCCCTTGAACCGTCCCGATATACAATATAAAATATATGTCAATTGTTGTAGTGTCCCGAATTTGTACTTTATACTTCATATATATATGATATAAAATATATCTTCTATCGATTGACAAAAAAAGAAAAAGAAAAGCCAATGCTCACAATTTTTTGGAATCGCCATTGCTCTGAATCTCTCAAACACAAAAACGCAAACTACATTCATGTAAAAATAACGTGATGGCTCTGTCATTTATCGCTAAATTAACTTTAACAGGTGGTTAAGATGGATTTAGATTAGTGAAAAATGGTGTGAATCGTGGATGTACTGAACAAATTATTGAGGAGCCAGGTAAAAATCTCTCCGTCTTGCGTGCTTCTTCTTTTTATTGTTCTGATTATATTCGATTTGACCTATTTCTCAACAAAGCCATCTGCCTATGCTAGAGGCAGGGCCGGCTTATGGCCAAGGCCGGGAAAGTCCGCGCTTCCGGCCCTCCAAAAAAGTTAAAAACGAGGGCCCTCAAAATTTTATGATCCCTATATATATGGTCCCAAAAAAATGCACTAATCTCCTTTACACAAAATAGACCCAATTGAAATTTAGGAGCCACAAAATAGGGTCAAATGATGGAATTACTCATTAGTAACACTAAGGTATTTAAAAAAAGAAAAAGAAACGGCTGGAGCCTGGAAGATATTTTCAGTTCGGTGATTGCAAAGTACTCAATCAGGCCCTATCTCCTACGCTACCATCTATGTTGAATTATCAAATTTTTTATAGTTAGAGGGAATTAGAGAGAAAAAGAACTTGACCACATCGTACCGTGTCAAAAATATATTTATAAAACCTTGGAGTTAACTACTACTCCATAAAATAGTGGTCAAGACCGAGTGTCGATCCACAGGGACAGTATGGCTAAGTTACTATAATTTCGATTGATTTCTAGATTAATTCGGAGGAAAAAGATTTGAGTTGTTTGATTTCAAAAAACTAATTAATTAAGAAAGCTACTAAATTATTTGATTTGAAAACTGATGAGAAAAAGACCTAGGGTTTCGAATCCACGCCGACCACGTAACAACGATATGCATAGGCTAGGTTTAACATTCAAATCATTAAAGACTATTGTTAGAGCTTGCAATCCCTTCTGATAATCATCAAGAAGATAATTGAGTTGTTAAAAGGCATAGACTATCTCATAGCACGGATCATCTCACTAGCCCGGTCTAGCCGCCTAGCGGCATGATCCATCTTACAAACATAATCTATCTCAGAACTCCAACCACAATCAAAGAATACCATTGTTTAACTCCGTATTTGAAAACCGCGAATATAAATACGGAACAGATTGAAAGTATTAAAATCTATATATATAATAAAATAGAGCTGCTTTTGAATCCCAAACATAACTAACGTTTCAGATTTATCTCCTCCTTCTACATAAATCTCCACCCTCAATTCCACAAATTGGCATTTTGGTATATACTGTACTCCGTACTTTGTTTTTTTATGACAAAAAAAGAGCACATTTATGGTGGAACCGAAATCTCAGACTTTGTTTTTGAATTTTCATTATTTCAAACGGGTAAGATTCGAAACTGAAATGGAACATTACTTTACCAAAACTTCATCTTCTTTGATTAAGGTAATGTTAGTCAATACATAAATCACATCCCTCCTAATCTAATGGAATTTTCAATCTATTATCTCATTCAAATTCAAATTTTGTCATAAATTATGGAAAGCAAGGTAATTTTGTGATTGATCCCATAATCTCCATATGTATATAGGTATCCATTGATCAAAAAATTGTTTAACGGATAGGCTCACTTATAAGAAACTTTTAAAAAAGGAAGATTTACAGCTAATCATTTCATTCTTAATTTATGGGATTTCTAATAGAGAGAGATGGTTAGTTTGTTCTTAGAGGCATTCAACGGGGAGATCATGTGCAACCAAAGTGAGTGTGATTTACATAATTTTTCTATGATTTTACTTTCTTACGTATCCAAAAAAATTTCATGGATTTTTGTGGTTTTAGATGTCGTTTACAGATTTGCTGAGGTTCTTCTGAGCACACCAAACATCAACCAAGGTAATGGCATGAATTTAATCTATTGTAATGTTTGCTCACGCGATGTGTGATTTTTCCCTAATCTTAATTTGATTTTTGCCTAATCTTAATTTGGTACAAGCTTTTGTTAATTGGGAATGGGCTTTCTCTATTATCTATTGACAGATATCAATGTTTGGATTGCCCTCTTCATAATCACTTTTTGGGGACACATCGTAGGCAAGAAAAATGGTATACAACCATATATTTTGTCATTTTATTATTATTGATTTTTTTTCCTACCCAAAATCAATATAGATTTTTTGTTTGCATAGATGTTTGGATGGTGTTTTTTATTTTATCAAAGTTTTATACATTTGAGTTTGTGCATACAGAAGTTAGAAATTGAAAAATTATTTGCTCTTCACTTGCTGATTCAAGTTAAACAGATCAATAAATTTGTTTGGGTTATTATTTTCCGCAAAGTTGAATTCATTGGGTAGGGGTTGATATATTTGGTTGAATGTCCAGTATTTGTTTGCATGTGCTGATCGCTCAAGCCGTGCCTTCAGGCACGGGCATGCACTAGTCATTCCATAAAATTGAAACGAATTCTAGGTAAACAATCAATCCGAATATTAAAATCTAAACCTATACATATACAAAGTTACTTGAATCGGTGCTTCATCTTCCCCCTAGAAAATAGAGTTTAGCCGGCCATCAAGGCCGGAGTCTTGTTCGTCGTCCTGTTCCGTCCCAACCTTGCCTCCACGGCCGAGAGGTTCCCGTCCACGAACTGACTTCCCCCGTTTAAAACTACCCCCCAAGTCAGCAGTCATCATAGTTCTTATATAGGTAGGGCTTTAATGTATTAATTGCATAGAAGCCCCTTGGACATTGTCTAATAATTAATTGGAGGCCCCACTTTAGAAAGTTCTGTACTTTGACCCCAAACTCCTTTGTGTGCACAACATATGGATAGAATTAATTTGATCAATTCCCATCTTTACGGCAATGCTCCATAAGACCTTCCAAATTACACGTTTTCGCACCCATCGGTCTTCAAGGCCTACAAACACTACAAAACACTAAAATATATCAAGTAACAATATAAACGGACCAACAAAGCGTAGATTAGGTGGATTAAATGGGTGCTTTTCAGCACCTATCACGCCCCCAAATTACACTTTGCTAGTCCTCGAGCAAAGAAAATAAAATGCAACTAAAGAAAATAAATTAAAATAGATAGTTCTTTTAAACCCCCAGGTGGCCCTGGTAGGATGAGTGAAGTCTCGTGAGGGTTTTCAACAGTGATCACCTACAAAACACTGTGAATCCTTTCACACGGAACCCAAAACCTATCATACAACTCACTGGTCCATCAAGTAAAGAATGTGCAACTACCACAAAGATATAAGAAGGCACAAATAGTTCCAAATGCTACCAAGTCAAGAAATAAACGATGGCACCTAGGCTTTGCGTGTGTGTGATATGGGCCTCAACCACAAGTATGCAATGACTAACCCCTCTCTCCGGACCGAGTCTCGACTTCAATTCTCACTATGTCATGCACTCACAAAGAAAAACACTCGAAACAAGGTGCATATTTTGAACTCTCAAGTGTGCGGTTAGAAGTTATGTAAATGAAAGCAAAGCACTCGCACACTATGACACAAAAAGAACGCTTAATATGGTGGACACACGGTCTCATGAATGAAATACCAAGTTTTGGAACTCTCTCTCACATCCATCAATCCACTTCCCATCACCCCTTGGATCAAATAGGACTTTAATTCGGTTATAACTTTGGGTAATGGAAAGTGTGTAAAAAGGCTAGGGTAAAACATCACGTGTCCAAGAATAAGCAAACGACTTAGGGCTAATTTAATAATGTGCACCCATTTTTTCACTCTTTTCAACTCCACCTTATCTCTCTTTTTCTACCTTTCAACACAATTCCACGATGAAGTTTCCTTTTTTCCCTTTTTTCTTCTTCTTTCAACCACAAATTAGTGTCCTTCCCTTTAATTTGTCATTCAAAATTTATTTATTTTTCTCTTTGCTTTTGTGGTTTTTTTTTTTCTAATTTTGAGCAACGGGAAAGACCACCATGGTTCACATAAAATTACACTCACCCTCTTCTTTTTCACAAAAGATAGCCACCACATAATTAACAGCCATTCTCAAGGCACAATATAGATGGTGAAGTTGAGCAAGAAAAAGGCTTAATGCAAGAGGCTCAAAATGGCACACAAAGGATAAGTGTTAAAAGCAAAGAACGAACCGGCTCAAAGATAGCAAAGATGGCCTATAATCCTCTCCAAGGGGTGAACCATCCAAATGCCAGACCAAACCAAAGAGATTAGGAGATCATGCAAACAAGTTCCAACACTTAGGAATCAAGAATAATGAGACCATCAACAAGTTGACTCTTTCCATGGCAAATTAAGAGTTACGATGACACCACTCCAATAAAAAGATAAGGCTCAATAGCTCACTAGGGCACAAGTCTCCACTAATCTAGCCTTCAAAAACAATCAAATCAAAACTCACAAGTGGTCAAGGCCCAAATATACGTGAAGTGCAAGAGTGCCAAACCAAAGTGTCATAATCAATTTCTTAAGACAAGATAGCAAGTAGAACTACCATGCTAAAAACAGATATCACTATGGTAGGCAATACACCTCAACTCAATTATCCAACAAGCTAAGCAATCAAAACAAATTCCAAATCGCATGCAAAAGGGTCCCACTATTTTTAATTTTTTTTTAAATTTTCAATTTTTTAGAATTTTAATAGTCTAAGAAAAAATAAACTACCAAAGTAATTCCTCCCCCCAACTTGAACCATTCAATGTCCTCATTGAATGCAAAAGAACAAAAATATGACATAAGAGAAAAAGAAGGGAAATGTACCACCTCGCAACGGAGAACTATGCAAGAAATAATATAGCGGGAAGAAGACCTCCAACTTGAACGAAAGTGTCCTGCAATGTTAGTCCTCACAACAAAAATAAAAAAAAATAAAAAAACTAACCTAAGAAATTAAAAAAAAAAAAACTATACAAAAAGGTAATGCCATTCACTCCCATCATGTGAAATCCAAACAATCATTGCACTACGGAGAGCAACTAATATGAACGTCTCACCCCACTTCAAGCACTCCGTTAAAAATTGTACGCGACCATGCCACAAAATCAAATACTTAGAGTATCTCAATTGCCTTTGTCGCATTTGAATTTTAAATTCCACCAATTGCATATTCTGAACCAAATTAACTTTCAAGTTGTTGATGAGTTTCAGAAAAAAATGGATGGTAAACCATATTAAAATTATCAACACCAAGAAAGTCAATTTGTTCTAACGTGATAATCTCTTGTAATGGTGGATTTTCAAAAGGAGTGCTAGTATCATGTACAATTGGGATTATTTTATTATCAAATTCAATTGGACTATGGGCAATGGCTCCTCAAGAGTTTTCATATCAAAAGACACATCAAGTGAACAAGTAAAATTCTCTTGAGGAGAACATTGGACATTGAACTTATCAATCGATTCAGACTCCACGATTTTTTCTAATGCCAAATCAACCCCTTCACTAGCAACAAGTGGCTCTATTCGCTCTTCTTCCCATGCATCCTCCCCATACTCCATATCCACTACTTGCTCAATATTCAATGATATTTCCTCATCCCATCTACTAATCGCAATGTCTATTTGGTCCGCGTAGGCCTCAATCTTCGAGAAAGATTGAGCTTGGGAGTGAAGCAATTCGACACACACTTGTGTACTAGCCTCAAGCTTGTCAAGAGCCTGCAACACCTTCTCTTGAAAATTGATAGAATAGTTTTGAGAGGGAGTGGGAGCGAGGTGCTCATGATACGGTTGTTGCTGTGAAGTAGGGTAGTAGGCCCACGGATCAGAAATATTAGAAAAATATGGCCTTGAATTTGGGGCGCAATATGGGTCTGGAGCTTGTTGTGTCCATGTAAAATTGGAATGATTTTCCCATCCCGAATTATAAGAGTTGGAGTAACAATTATAACTTGGTTCAGGAAACCATGCAAAATTAAACTGCTCTCGGACATACTCGGAACACTGGGGAGTATAGGCATAGTCCTTTTTTTTTTTTTTTAAAGGAGACAAAAACAAGAAGAAAAAAAATAAAATAATAATAAAAAAAACCCTAGTGCAAGCCTCTCAACTTATGCAAGTAAAAAAAAACTTACAACACTTTGTTCAGAATTTTCTCCACGACAAAGTAGTTGCCAGCTTCGATTTTCTTTTTCTTGTAAAGTTAATAGTCCTGCATCAGAAAAAGTAATACAAAAAAAATAAAAATAGGATTAAAAATCCTAAGCTAAGAATTAAAATAAAAACTAATCAAAAGAATGTAACCATGCAAACTGTCCCCGGCAATGGCGCCAAAATTTGACCGCGTCGTATCGTGTCAAATATATGTATAAAACCTTGGAGTTAACTACTACTCCGTAGAATAGTGGTCAAGACCGAGTGTCGATCCACAAGGACAGTATGGCTAAGTTACTATAATTTCGATTGATTTCTAGATTAATTCGGAGGAAAAAGATTTGAGTTGTTTGATATCAGAAAACTAATTAATTAAGAAAGCTACTAAATTATTTGATTTGAAAACTGATGAGAAAAAGACCTAGGATTTCGAATCCACGCCGACCACGTAACAACGATATGCATAGGCTAGGTTTAACATTCGAATCATTAAAGACTATCGTTAGAGCTTGCAATCCCTTCCGATAATCGTCAAGAAGATAATTGAGTTACGTTGTTAAAAAGCATAGACTATTCCATAGCACGGACCGTCTCACTAGCCCGGTCTAGCCGCCTAACGGCACGATCCGTCTTACAAGCATAATCTATCTCAGAACTCCAACCACAATCAAAAAATACCATTGTTTAACTCCGTATTTGAAAACCGCGAATATAAATATGGAACAGATTGAAAGTATTAAAATCATTCCATAAAACTGAAACGAATTCTATTTAAACAATCGATTTGAATATTAAAATCTAAACCTATACATATACAAAGTTACTTGAATCGGTGCTTCATCTTCCCTCTAGAGAATAGAGTTTAGCGGGCCATCAAAGCCGGAGTCTTGTTCGTCGTCCTGTTCCGTCCCAACCTTGCCTCCACGGCCGGGAGGTTCTCCTCCACAAACTGACTTCCCCCGTTTTAAACTGCCCCCCAAGTCAACAGTCATCATAGTTCTTATATAGGTAGGGCTTTAATGCATTAACTGCATAGAAGCCCCTTGGACATTGTCTAATAATTAATTGGAGGCCCCACTTTAGAAAGTTCTGTACTTTGACCCCAAACTCCTTTGTGTGCACAACATATGGATCGAATTAATTGGATCAATTCCCATCTTTACGGCAATGCTCCATAAGACCTTCCAAATTACACACTTTCGCACCCATCGGTCTTCAAGGCCTACAAACACTACAAAACACTAAAATATATCAAGTAACAATGTAAACGGACCAACAAAGCGTAGATTAGGTGGATTAAATGGGTGTTTTTCAGCACTTATCAAACTTCTAAAAGAAAAGCCACGCAGCCAATCAAAAAAGAAGAAGAAAGAAACGTAGACGCTTGAGGAGTCGAGGGGAGGGAAGATATAGGGAGGCCTCATTCAAGAGGTTCGCTTCTGGCCTCTAAAACTTATGAGCCGACCCTGACTAGAGGCTCAGCCTGGAGATGAAAAGTGAAAACCCATCTAGGTCCATGCTTCTTACGCTAGACCTAGGAACATGCATGTTTCTTATGCCCGACCTGAACATGCCATAAAACCTCAGGATCCACGGTTGTAGTTGCCAACCAAGCTAATTTAATAGGCATGGCTAGAATTTTCTAACAAAAAAATGAGAATCGATATTTTTGCAAAACTTTCAAAATCAATTTTGGAAGGAAAAAAAAAACACTACATTCTGTACATCTTACCATACACAAGATCCTAAAATAAGAAAAAATAATCAATTCTGTTATTGGGTTGCAAATAAAGAATTTACTTTGTGTGCATTGAAAAGGACAATTTTGGGATTGTTATTTCCATGATTTTTTTTTTAGGCAAAAATTTTATTAAGAAGACTTGACAAATGGTACATCAAGTTGGGGGAAGGGGAGGGGGATCCAACCAAGGTTGGAAGACAGTGGACCAAGGTCCAAACACCTTACGGGCAAAAGCCCGAATACCTAAAAGCCTCAAAGCACCTCCAAACGCCCACATGTGAAATATTAAGCCCAGCTCTAGAAACGAAACCATAACCAAATCCAAAACCTAAAACTAACCCAAACAAACCCATCACCACCGACAACAAAACGCCCGAGCACACACACATAGCCTGCTCACCAAAGAATCAGAAAACACCCCACACACCACCTCCTAACCCCTAACCCATTAGAAAACTAAGGAGGAACTCTGCCGAACCCGAGACTCATTCCTTTGGTGCTTATTCCTTTGGAGAGGAGCGAAACGATTGTCTCTCAGTATAATTTCCAGTTCCTTAGCTTCCTGTTCAACCATCTTTTTCATTCTCAAAACACCAGCGTCATCAAACTTAATGCCTAACTTATTTCCATGATATACAAGGGCTGTGAAACATTCAAAAAAATTAATCAATTCTATAACTGAGTTACAAATAAACAATTTACAAGGGTGCACGCAACATGACTTGCTAGCTTCGTTCCTATTGCAAGATCAAGAGCTTTAATCCCTCCTTGTTAATCAGCTTCGTTTTGTTCAGGGAATGTAAGTGCCGGGATTACTTCCAGATGAGGGCACAGTTCCTCTCGGCAAGGATTGGATCACCAAAGCTTTCCACTCCATAGGCGCCGGCCAATTTTCTCCATCGAGAGGTCTCGCTGCTTCAGCAAGCGGTAAAATAGTCGAACAGGCGAACACCAACGCCAACACAAGGAATAACTTTGTGAAGAGACTCCCAGAGAAAATCATCCTAGAGATGGTAATAATATGACCCTTTTGTTTGTTTGTAACAATGTGGAACTCAGAAAATGGGGGGAGTAGAGAATAGAGATAATATTGGTAATGAGAAACTTTTTTTTGGTGTGTGTATGTGATATTTTGTTGAGGGCTATGCCTATGTATATATATAGGCATGCATGGATATATCTTTGTATGTGGGTGGGTATACATGGTAATATGGGTTTTGTTTGACTTGGGAATGGGGGGGAGCTTTTGTGTTGACTTGACCATAAATTGTTTAAAATTAAAGTTTGAAAAGTCATCACTTTGGTCCATTTTGTGAAATCAAACACACGGTAGCTTTGATTGAATCCCAAGCAACTTTTGTTTTATTAAGGAGTGAGATGATCGAAGAAGTTACGAACATGATGTAACCGCCCACATAATAAAAATGGATCTTTTCAAACCTAAAATAAAATAATAAAAAAAAAGACTATAAAAATGGAAGTTAGACTATGCATAAACGAGCAAGGACGGAACCAGGATTTTACTCTAATAGTGGCGAAATGTATACTAAAAAAATCTAGTGGTGGCGAGACCATATAGGTTGCATAATTTTTTTTTTACATATAATAATTGCATTTTCTAAAATTCTTGTCGTGACGGTCGCCGCCACTAGACCCCGGTCCCATCCTTGGAAACGAGAGAAACATACATGGACAAGAATAACAGGAAGTAGAATACAAGTACGGGTCTGAAAAGAAAAACAGGCTGTAAATTGCAATGGGCCAGGTTTTTCAATTTGTGCGTGGTCCTCGTTCACCACCTTTTTTATTTTTATTTTTTATAATCGGATGTCCAGGTTAACTTGTGCGCAACTCGACTAATTTCAAGGCCCTGAAGGTTTGAAATATTTGACCGCTGTGAGAATGGAACCTATGACCGTTGTGAGCATAACTCCCAGTAGACCGTGTATTGAATTTTTTTTTTTTTTGTACATTGTTCTCTATACATTTGTCTGTGCATCGTATTTTTCCTCGATTGTAATGGTACGTTGATCGGTCGTGATAACTGCCTCATTAGGCATGTATAGGTTACACGATCGAGTTGATCATTCTACATAAAGCACTTATGTTTTCATAGTTTGATAAATCAAGTTGTTTGGACCAGCGTACGCACGCGCACTTGATGCGTATCCTAGATACCCTCTTTTTAAAAACATAGGCTACCAAAATTCCTATTTTTGTGTAATTATACGATATATTTCTTTTTTTTATCTTTTAAAACTTAAAAATAGTTTTTTTTTTTAAGGGGGTCTGCAAAAGAGAAATATTATTCAAAACTCAAAAGGGTACATCGATCAAGAGAAAGAGAAAGGGTGTATCACTACTAGAAACATACATCCCAACGAAAAGAAAAACATCCAATAAAGTATTGGATGTACCCCAAAAAATACAATCACAATATTAGATCCATACACTAAATTTTGATCCTCCTGATTCCATCCAAGCTCCTTGAAATCCTCAATGGAATAATCCTTGATGTCAAACTAAAATTCAATATAGGCAATGTTAGCATCATATTATTTACTTTTTTTTTATAAGCAACAAATTTTATTAGAAACTCGACCGAGGTACATCGAGGAGGCCGAACCTCAAGCTAGAAGGAGAAACTTGAAGCAAAAGATATGAATGTTGTACGTGCCTTTTCTTCTCCGTACTAGATGATCTATTGTGTAGAATTTGGCTCTGTACACCAGGCCATTAGCTCTTGTAGAGAGTTTAAGTTTTTTTTTTTCTTTCCCAACGATCGATCTTAGGAAATTAGAGAGACCCCATTCCACTGAATAAAATGGATTTTATCAAACGAATTAGGAAATAAAAGTACAAGATCAAAGGGCAAGAGAAGTATCGCATTATCGTGGCAGAGACACATCCCAACTAAGTTGGCGCTCATCTCATCCGTTACCAAACAAATCAATGGACACAGATGAAGCAACGTAAAACTCCAATATCGATCTGACCTGCCAAATAAAGCTCCTTGTTTTGGTGATACCCCTACAACTAAGATTTGGAGTCCAACTATAAATGTTTTTTAATATATATGATCAGTAAATCATACTATATTTACACTAGGTAGGTACTTAAGAAAATTTGAGCAGCTATTTTCTAAGTATCTTGTCGACATAAAGTAAATAGGTTTTTATATCTTATTATTACTTTATATTTTCTTCTACTTGATCACTCTTCTTGTATTTCTTTTGCGATTCCTAGTTGGGAACGCGCTCCTTTCTCAATTCTTAGTAGAATTAATTTGACCTTGAGAATGCGAGAATGAAGTTTTGGGGTGGATTCATAGTTGAGCTTTCTAAAAACAAAATTCATTTGCTAGTAAACTTTGTGTACATTTTTTTTTTGACATAAAAGAGAACTTCATTTATATAAAGCATGATAATACAGGGAAAAGGGAAACAAGAAATATTACAACAGTTGAATCACAGAAACCAAACCGCAACCAAAAGCTAAACGGAACGCGCCCATTAAACGACGACCGAAACAGATGAAACCACTAAAGGAAGTGCATGAGTGAGGTGAAACATAACCGGTGACTACAATCAAACTGATCGGGACGGGAAGGGGAAAACTTCACCGGGTGGACCGATCGGAACCAAATAGAAGATATGGGGGACTGATCGGGTCGCACACGGCTACCACCAAAGAGAGACCCGACGGCAGCGGGAATACTGCCACATGCAAAAGAAAAGCACAGACACAGAGAAACTAAGAAGACTAAGTTTTGACCTTGAGAATGCGAGAATGAAGTTTTGGGGTGGATTCATAGTTGAGCTTTCTAAAAACAAAATTCATTTGCTAGTAAACTTTGTGTACATTGAGAAGGACAATTAGGATTTTTAGAGAGAAGGCAGAGCCTCTCTCTCTAAACGGGAAATTGAATATTTCAACTTTGTGTACATTGAGAAGGACAATTTTGGGATTGTCAATTCCACAATATACAAGGGCTGTGAAACATTCAAAAATCAATCAAATTCTTGTAGTGAGTTACAAATAAACTCAAAAAAAATAATAATAATAAATAAACAATTTCCAAGGCTACGCACAACAAGACTTGCTAGCTTCGTTCCTATTGCAAGATCAAGAGCTTTAACCCTCCCTGTTAATTAGCTTTCATTTTGTTCAGGGAATGTAAGTGCCGCCATCACTTCCAGACGAGGGCACAGTTCCTCTCTGCAGGGTTTGGATCACCAGAGCTTTCCACTCCATAGCTAGCCAATTCTCTCCATTGAGAGGTCTCGCTGCTTCAGCAAGCGGTAAAATAGCCGAAGAAGCGAACAACAGCACCAACACGATGAATAACTTGGCGAAGAGACTCCTAGGGAAAACCATCTTGTTAATTAACAAAATAGTTGTTCAAAAACAAAATCTTGTTTACAAAATGGATGACCCTTTTGTTTATAATAATATGGAACACAGAGTGGGGATTAGAGAGATGAAAATGAGAACTTTTTTAGGATGTGATATGTATTTGTTGAGGGCATTTGTCTCTATATATAGGCATAGGCTTTGGTTTTGTGTTTGACTTGGCCATGGTTTAAGGTTTGAATCACGTTGGTCCATGTTCTGAAATCAAACATACCGCGGGCGTTGAATACTTGAATCCCAAGCAGCATTTGTTTTAAGTAGAGGTGGCAAATGGGCGGGTCTGGGTGGGTTTGGGCGGGTTGAAACGGGTCACGGGTCAAATATGGGCGGGTCAAATAGTAAACGGGTTGAGTCGAATATGGGTCAAGTCAAATCCAAACCCGCCCGACCCGACCCGTCCCCCCCCCCCTTTTTTTTTTTTTTAAATAATTTATATTTTAAACTTAATTTCATCTTTATTCAAAAAATTATGAGTTTTGATCATTATTTTTTACTTTTTCTATTCCTCTCGACGAGACGAATAAAAAAGTTACAAAAGTTTGACGCATAATTGACAAATGCGAATATTTTTTGTCTTTCAAATTGTGTGGCTGTGTGGTTGTAAAGGTTTGGCGTCATGTGTATAGAGTATAAGAGAGATACCAACTGCACTCTACTCTATTTGCGTGGTTTGTAAAAGTTTGCCTTTTGGACTTTTGTTAGTTTCACGTCAATTTTTTGTGGATTATTGGTTCGATTCGACGAGAGGAATTGGAAAAGTAAAAAATTATGGTCCAAACCTATTTTTTTAATCGCATTTGTTAGTTTTTCGTCAATTTTTTTGTGCATTATTGCTTCGTCATGACAAGGAATCTAAAAAGTAAAAAATTACGATCGAAATCCATTTTTATAATAAAGACAAAATAAGTGGCTTCTTTTTGTCTTTAGTAAAAAAAAATTGGGTTTCGACGTTAAAAGATCAACGCAAAACTAACAAATGTGGAAAAAAAAATTGAATAAAGGACAAAAAATTGGGTTTCGATTTGTTTTGTCGAGATGAACGATTAACCCCAAGATTACGACGAAAAGCAAAACAAAAAGTTACAAAAAGTAAAAAAATACCGAAATAATTTCTAGACCTATAAGTTAAGAAAAGTACGTAAAAAAGATGGGGCAGCAGAAATCGGCACTGAAAAATTACGAAAAGTAACAAAAAAAAAATGGGGGCAACAAATATCGGCACTGAAAATTTTTCCCGAGGACCAGATGTTGAAAGTGAAAACAGCTGTTCAAAAAAAAAAAGTGGAAACAGAACTTCCGTGTTTTTTTATCAGATTTGGGTCTTTTAATTCCAACCCATATTGAACCCATTTTTAACCCACCTAAACCCATGTAAATATGGGCGGGTTGGGTTGGGTTATAAGTGGGCGGATTGGACGGATTAGAAAAATATGGGTTGAGATTGCCACCTCTAGTTTTAAGGATTCAGATTGGTAATTTCAAATTCTTTTAGGGGAGTGATTTTCATTCTCCTTTTTTATATTTACCCTCTCTTCTTCTTTTTTTAATGTTAAAAATGTATGATTTTTTTTTTTGGGCTAAAAAAAAGAGAGTGAATGTAAAAATTGAGAGTGTGAAAATCATTTCCCTTGTTTAGCTATGCTGAGCAAGAAAACAATTATTTAGGTAAAAATGCAACAAAAAAAAAAACTGCTCGGGAGTATCTCGAGGCTCGGCTCGTGTAATAAATGAGCCGAGCTCAACACTTTAAAACTCAAGTCGCCTCATTTGGATAGTCTTGACTCCTTCATAGAGACTTATTTAGTAAATGAACCGGGCTCAGCTCGTTTGTAAACGAGCCGAGCTCGAACACTAATAAACTCAGCTTGGCTCATTTGCACCCCTATTCCTACATATAGGGACAGGCGCAGAAAATCTACTGTATTTACAACTCAACCAAATACAAGAATGAACATCCGGGCCGGGCCCGGGTTATTATAACATATATTTTTTTTCTTTTTTCTTTTTTTATCTTTTATAACTTAAAAGATAAAAAAGAAATAGAGAGGAGTTTCGTGTTTGGGGGTCAATAGGTTTTGTTGGTCAAGTCCTTGACTAATGCTTGGGTCTCGGGTAGCTTTGGAGATTAAGTAATTTTAATTTTCAATTACCCTTATCCTTTTAATCTTTGAAATTTTATTAAAAAAAACTTTAAAATAGTTATTTTATTCAAGTAAAAATCAATATAGACAATGTTAGCATCATACTCCGTATTATTTACTAATAGTATATGAATGTTTCTAATAAAAAATTTTGCCGATCAAAAAAAAAAAATAGTATATGAATGTTGTACATGCCTTTTCTTCTCCGTACTGGATGATCTACTGTGTAGTTTGGCTCTGTACACCAGGCCATTAGCTCTTGTAGGGAATTTAAGTATATTTTCTCAACAATCTTAGGAAATTACTAAATTAGAGACACCATTCCACTGAAGAAAATGGATTTTATCAAATGAATTGAGGAAATAAAAGTACACGATCATAGGGTTAGAAAAACATCGCATTGTTGAATAAAAGTACATGATCACAGGGCTAGAAAAACATCTCATTGTTGAAGCAGAGACACAGCCCAGCTAAGTTGACGCTCGTCTCATACATTACCAAACAAAATCAATGGACACAGATGAAGCAACGGAAAATTACAATATCTGACCTGCCAAAGCAAAGCTCCTTGTTTTGGCCATCGATACCCCTACAACTAAGATTTGGAGTCATATATATTTACACTAGGTACGTACTTAAGTAAATTTGAGCAGCTATTTTCTAAGTATCTTGTCGATATAAAGTAAAATAGGTTTTTAAATCTTATTTTTACTTTGTATTTTCTCTTACTCGATCACTCTTCTCATGTTTCTTATGGGAAACCTAGTTGGGAACGACCTCCTTTTTAGGGAGCGAGGTTCTTAGGAGGTTTTGACCTTGAGAATGCGAGAACGAAGTTTTGGGGTGGATTCGTTTGTCCAATGGAAAGATCAAAACTTCGTTCAAAGGATTGGTGAGATTCTACCAATGGATTCGTTTGTCTATATATCAATACATTGGTGAGACATCATGGTACCAAACATATGGTACTCTTAGATGGTCACCAAAGTATTATTGCGGATTTATATTCCCGTGCCCATTTGTGGACTAATATAATTTCATAAAATGGGTCGCCAAAAGGAGTAAGCGCCCTCCACTACCGTTTCATAAGCAATGAATCTTTCATAGTTGAGCTTAATTTATAAATACAAAATTCATTTGCTACTAATATACTTTGTGTAAATTGATCAAAAGGACAATTTTGGGATTGCAATATCCACAATATACAAAGGGCTGTGAAACATTCAAAAAAATTAATCAAATTCTTGTACTGAGTTGCAAATAAACAATTTCCAAGGCTACGCACAACAAGACTTGCTAGCTTCGTTCCTATTGCAAGATCAAGAGCTTTAACCCTCCCTGTTAATTAGCTTTCATTTTGTTCAGGGAATGTAAGTGCCGCCATCACTTCCAGACGAGGGCACAGTTCCTCTCTGCAGGGTTTGGATCACCAGAGCTTTCCACTCCATAGCTAGCCAATTTTCTCCATTGAGAGGTCTCGCTGCTTCAGCAAGCGGTAAAATAGCCGAAGAAGCGAACAACAGCACCAACACGATGAATAACTTGGCGAAGAGACTCCTAGGGAAAACCATCTTGTTAATTAACAAAATAGTTGTTCAAAAACAAAATCTTGTTTACAAAATGGATGACCCTAATTTGTTTATAATAATAAGGAACACAGAGTGGGGATTAGAGATGAAAAATGAGAACTTTTTTAGGATGAACGTATATGTATTTGTTGAGGGCATTGTCTCTATATATAGGCATAGGTTTTGGTTTTGTGTTTGACTTGGCCATGGTTTAAGGTTTGAATCACGTTGGTCCATGTTCTGAAATCAAACACACGACCGTTGAATCCCAAAAGCAGCATTTGTTTAAAGGAGTCAGATTGGCAATTTCAAATTCTTGTACGTAGGGGAGTGATTTTCACACCCGTCTTTTGGATATCCATTCTTCCTTTTTCTTTTTTCTTTTTTTTTTTATAGTATTGAAAGCGTGTATTTTTTAGGAGCTAAAATACAAAAAAAAAAGAAAAGAAAGAAAGAATGTGAATATAAAAAAAAGAAAGTGTGAAAATCATTTCTCTTGTTATACTATAAGATAGGATGAAAATATAGCTGTTTAGCTATGCTGAGCAAGAAATTAAACAATTATTTAGCTATATACGAGTGGTATATAGAAAAAAAAATGCAGAAAAACATGCTCTGCACAAATTAATATTGGCGTTGATCGATTTACTCAATGTGATTTTGCATGACGTTCTTACGTAGCGCTGCAAACGAATCAAGCTGTTTGGGAATATCTCGAGGCTCGAGTCATATAATAAATGAGCCGAGCTTGACCCTCTAAATTAAGCTCAGCTTGCTTCATTTTGATAGTCTTGACTCCTTCATAGAGACTCATTTTTTTAAACGAGCAGAGCGCTCGATCTCGAATTATAGGTTTATTTAATAAACGAGCCGAACTCGAACACTAAGTTATCAAAGGCAATTTTAATTGCAATAATACCACCAAATAGATTATCATATATATGGTCCACTTGGGGGTCCCATACAAATGATCCAGGCTAGTGATTATTTTTTACAAAATTTCAAGGGAATGTGCAAAAAAAAAATCATCTCAATCGGATAAATGCAAGTGCTTGATCCAATCTTTTGATTTTTCATTTAGAAGTTAGGATCCTCAATTCTGAATAAAAAAATTCAAAGATTGGTTTAAGCACTTTCCCAAAAGTGCTGAAGTACTAAAAGTATTTTTTTCACAAAATACAAAGGGAAAAAAAAGCCTCTTTAGTACTTCTAATTAATACTTTTGGAAAAGGAAAATGATATTGGCACTCCAAAAATTGATGCAGGTATTCCAAAATCAGTGTAATTCCAAAGCCGCTTTCCTTTGTCTTTTGGTGTGCCTCCATCAATTTTTGGAGTGCCAATATCATTTCCCTTGGAAAAATAGGGCTTAATGTTATCCGATTGAGCTCTTTTTTTTAAGGCTACTTAAGAGTTAATTAACGCCTTGGATCATTTTGTATGAGATCATGATCTCGAAGTGGACTCCACATGTCGATCTGTACACAATGGGTACCCTTCAGCCATTACGCTGCATAGTCGAATTTGGTGTTTAATATGTTCTATCGCATATGCGTGAAATGGAAAAAAATATAGTATATATGTTTGTTCCCCAAAGGACTAGTCCGGACGAGTGACTGAACCAAAAATAAAAATACTGTCAAAGATTTCAGTCAACGGTATCTACAAGTGACTAGATCAAATCAAACCTTGAATGAAGCCGTGTGAGTCTTAAACAAGCATTGATACTTTTCATTCATCTATGCTTGTATAATTTTATCTCAATTTTTTTTTTTGAGAACTCAAAGGTTTGGATTTCATAGCTAGGGATAGGTACCAAAATCATCGGACTCGGAGGGATAGTCTGAATCACAAGCGGACTATCAAGAGAGAAGGCTAAGACTGTCTCCGAATTTACGGTAGATGGGTAAAGGCCTGTGTTTTTCTTTTCCTCATACATCAAATCTTTTACCAACAATATGAGGTTCTTAGTATATTTTGGTTAATTGAAATTTCTATACTTGGATAATTAAATCGAGACACGTTGCTTCCATGTGAGTCGTGAGCCAAAGTCTCAAGGTACTTTTAACTCACTGTTACAAAATTTTCACAACCAAAATGGTTAATACCATATCCTCGGTCCCATATCTTGATGGTTTGATTTACGGGAAGTACGGCAATACACGCCCTACATTTAGGTGTCAACATAATTGAGATGTATGGTTTAGGTTGCGATGTCTTGCCTCTTTTCTCCTTTTAATCATTGTACCTATACTTACTTTGATTAATAAATTTCTTTTGCCTTTCGAAAAAAATTCATAACATTAAGACAAAAATTTATACGCACAATTCAAAGCTGAAATTAAGCTTTATATTATGGATTTTGGTACAACGTTATATACATATATACCATAAATAATCGTCCAATATTATGCATTTCTACACAGCTTAATTAACGAGTGCATATCGACATATCATACACTTTAAATAGTATAGGCCTCTATTTTTATTTTTATTTTTGAAAGGTAAATAGACTTTAGAGAACCAGAAATGTTTGACGAGAAGTCAAGAACTATCAAAATTTAAAAAAAAAAAAAAAAAAGAACTATAAAAAATGACCAAATGCTATTGGGTTTTCTTGACCCGGGGGGGCGTTGAGATAGCTTTCGTGTTGATTTGGCCAGGGGGTCCTTTGGTCTATATTAATTATGATATAAAATCAAACATTGTAGCTTTGAATGAATCCCAATTACTAATAAAAGTATTTTGTTTCAGGGGGTCGAGTTGAAAAGTACAAAAGTTAACTGTATACTATTTGGTCATGGACATTGCTCCCCTACCATTCACAACGTGCCACATATTATCTTTTGTAAAATAGGGTGAGTTCTCTTCTTTTTTTTTATAACCGAATATCCGGACCAGTTTATGCGCACATCGACTAATTTCTGGATTCTGTAGGTAACGACCGGACATAACCTCCAATGATCTAGGTTTGGAATTTTTGGCCTCCGTGAAAATGAAACTTGTGATCTCATGGAAGAGCACTGATTTTATAGGCATGGATTTTGGTTTGTAGGTCAAGTAATGCGATTGGGTATTCATGACTTGGGGATGGAGGGAGATTTTGTGTTGACTGTGCCAATGTTAAAAGTTTGAATCACAATTTTGGTCTATATTCAGCGCCAAATTCAAACACAATTTTGGTCTATATTCCTCATCTCGATTAGAAACTTTTGTGTATACCGGGGATACCAAGGGTGTTGGTATCCCCTCCGGTTCGTTTCTAATTTTTTGGTCATTTTCCGATCAAATTTGGATGATCGGCTCCGTTCTTTTTGTAGAGTTCGGTGAGAACTTTAATCGTACCAAAAATCATGTTCATCGAACTTTAGTAGATATATAATCAACACATGGGAAAATTGAAAAAAAAAAACTAAAACTAAAACTGGGTCCAAAAACACACTTAATCGGAACCCAATTTATTTTTTTATTTTTACAATTTTCACTTGTTCAATCATATATTTACTAAAGTCCGATGAACATGATTTTCAGTATGATTAAGGTTCTCGCTGAACTCTACAAAATGCACGGAGCCGGTTATCCAAATGTGATCGAAAAATTAAAAACGGATCGGAGGGGATACCAACACCCATGGTTTCCCCGGTATACATAAAAGTCATTTGGATAGTTTTGACTCCTTTATAGAAACTCATTTAGTAAATGGCCTGGGCTTGTTTAGTAAATGAATCGGGCTCGGCTCCTTTCTAAACGAGCAGAGCTCGATCTCGAATTATAGGTTCATTAAGTAAACGAGCTGAGCTCAAATACTAATAAGCTCAGCTTGGCTCATTTGCACCCATATTCCTACATATAGGGACAGGCACAGAATTTCATGACTGGGTGGATGAAGATTAGCAACAATTAAAATATCAAAGGCGATTTTAATTGCAATTATACTACCAAATAGATTATCGTATATATGGTTCACTTCGCAGTCTCATACAATTGGTCTAGGCCAGTAATTATTTTTTACATAACTTTTCAAGGGGCTGTGCAAAAAATCATCTCAACCGGATAAATGCAAGTGCTTGATCAAATCTTTCAATTTTTCATTTAGAAGTTAGGATCAATTCTGAATAAAAAAAAAATAGAAAATTGGATTAAGCATTTTCCCAAAAGTACTAAAAGTTCTTCTTTTTTTTCACAAAATACAAAGGAAAAAAAGCCTCTTTAGTACTTCTTAATTAATACTTTTGGAAAATTAAAGCTTAATGTTATCTGATTGAGCTAATTTTTTTCAAGGCTACTTAATAAAATAATTTCAAAGTTAATTAACGCCTCGGATCATTTTGTGTGAGATCTCGAAGTGGACTCCACATGTCGATCTGTACACAATGGGTACCCTTCAGCCGATACGCATAGTCGAATTTGGTGTTTATATGTTCTTTATCGAATATGCGTGAAATGAAAAAACCAAAAGAAAATATGTTTGTGCCCCCAAAGGACTAGTCCGGATGAGTGACTTTTAAAATAAAATAAAATTCAGTCAACGGTATCTCCAAGTGACTAAATCAAATCAAACCTTGAATAAAGCCGTGTGAGTCTTAAACAAGCATTGAAAATTTTCATATATCTAAGCTTGTGATCTCATGCATGAAAGAGCACTGATTTTAAGGGCATGAATTTTGGTTTGTACTTTGTAGGTCAAGTAATGCGATTGGGTTTTCATGACTTGGGGGTGGAGGGAGATTTTGTGTTGACTCTGCCATGGTTAAAAGTTTGAATGACAATTTTGGTCTACATTCGGCGCCAAATTCAAACAAATGGTAGATTGAGCCCCAAACATCTTATATTGTTCCCGATAACCGGATGTCCGGATCATCTTGCATGCACCTTGAATAAATTTCGAGACCCTAAAATTAACGATCGAAAAAACTCTCCGGTTACTCTAAAGTTGCAGTGTTTGGCCCCTCGTAGGAGTCAAACATGCATCCTGATCATGAAGACAAATATTTATTTTCTTTTCGTGGTCACATGGCCAAACACCAGGGTTGAAACAACATTTGTTTTAAAGGAGTCATGGTTGAAAAGTTCAGGGTTTTAAATGATTTCTTAGTTAGTACTGTAGCTTTCATGGTCTTTGGTTTATTTATGTTCACCTTGACATGATTGGCACGCGTTATAAACGGATTTCATCCGGAATGAAATGGAATTAGGGAACATGCGACCCTACATTTTTAAGTTTGCTGCCAAGTACCCCTGCAAAAGCGGGTGCAGAGCGGTCATTTATCTCGGCAATCGACGGTTCGGATATTAACCGAGTAATGAACGATTCATATTTGTATGCGCTCAAATTCAATTCGAGCCGTCCATACCGAGATGAATGACCGGATTGACCGCTTGACACCGTTTTGTAGGGAGATGCTCAACAACATCCCCTATCAAGGCCAAGGGATTATGGATTTCTTTTCCTCCATATGGGAGATTAAGAGAAACCTAAATTATTGTCTTAGACATTAATATTTTATTTAAAAATATAATCCAGATTAGCCTGCACATTGAGATTTTTGCTTAATGGACCAGCTCATACTGGACTTTTGAGTATTGTACTTGCTTTAATTCGCCTCGCGACGGTGGGATCGGTTACAGAACTATGAAAAAGTGCTACTATGACATTGTCAAGCAAGAGTAAAGTGCTTGAATCTTGTTTCTTAACCTCAAATCGTATTCCAGTGGTAAGTTTAAACGTTAATGGGTTTTTTTTTTTTTTTGCTCGGCAAAAGGAACTTTTATAAAACTCGAAAGGTTACATCGAGGGGAACATCGAAAGCACACGACGCTTACAAGACCAAACAAAGAAGAAAAAAAGGGAGAAACACTAAAAATAAGTATCCAACCGAGAGTTGGACGGATCACCTGACACACTTCAAATACATATTACAATTTCACATTTCTAACTCCATCAAGAAAACCTTTAAAATCCTCCACAGTGTATACCTTGATATCAAACTTTACCTTAATCCACATCGCGACTCTGGTTTTGATCACCTCACCCACTTGCCCTACTCCTGTCGAAGCATTATTGAACACATAGTCATTCCTCGCCAACCATAATGACCAAATTGTAGCAAAGAATGTCGTTTCCCACAAATGATTCTCCAAATTTCTAAATCTATTGTCAAACCACCAAGTAAAGAGAGCTTCTAGAGATTGAGGGTTGATGTCTCCTCAGGTCCTACCACCTTCTTTGAGGCCAGTCTATACAGAATTTTGCTCTGACTTTAATTAATGCCCCCTCTAGTGGAAACGGGAATAGGAGAGGTGGTGGTGTCCCCCTCCAGGCCGTTTTCAATTTTTCGGCCATTATTCGAGCACACTTTGATGATCAACTCCGTTCATTTTGTAGAGCTCGACAAGAACATTAATCTTGTCAAAAATTATGTTCATGAGACTTTAGCCACGTGAAAATTGTAGAAAAACAAAAACTGGATCCAAAAACACACTGAATCGAACCCAGTTTTTTGTTTTTATGCAATTTTCACCTGTGTCGATCATGTATCTACTAAAATTCGATGAATATGCTTTTTGGCAAGATTAATATTCTCGCCGAACTCTACAAAATGAACAGAGCTGATCATCAAAGTGTGCTCGAAGAATGACTGAAAATTTGAAAACAGACCGGAAGGGGACACCACCACCCTTCTATCCCCGTTTCGTATAAAAGTTTCTCTTTATTTTATGTCCAAATATTATGCATTTCTACATAGTTTAATTAACGAGTGCATATCGACACATCGTACACTTTAAATAGCTTTAAAAAGCACAAATGTTTGACAAGAACCAACAAATAATTACCAAAATGTTTGTCATTCTTGTTGGGAATTGGTGAGTCTATGATTGTTCGGGTTGTTTGTGTCATTCTTGTTGAGTTCTACTTCTTCGACAATGATATTTTTTTATTTTTTTCCTATTAACTTCTTGTCATATTTACTCAAGTTTATCAAAAAAAATTTTTGTTATAAAAAAATGTTTGACAAGCACATATGTTTGCCTATTGAATTAGGGGCCAAATAATTGTAATATCCCATGGTTGCGATTTTTTCTGCATTTTCTCTACCGAGTTTTGCATTGTAGTTGGCTTCGAATTGGAGACCCTGCCGTGAGCAAAGGATGGCAGGGTGTGTTGGGTGCAAATAAGGTCAACCGATTAAGCCTTGGGTCACATTTGGGACATCAATTATTTATGAGTCAAGATGGGTTTTTCATCATAAGTAATATATATGTTCAAATCTCACTTGCTACCTGATAATTTTATACTAGTATAGTTATAATTTTGTCTAACAACTTTACTCTTTAAATGTACAAATCGTTATACATCTTATATACCCAAGAAAATCATGAAATTATACAAGTAAATAAATTCTAGTAGTGAGTTAGGAAAAAAATAAAAAATTTGCATATGGATGCTCAACCGAACTTGATTGGGTTGATGATATGTGACATTAACTTTATAGCTCTATCGACCACATCATCAGGAGCCTTAAATCATCCTTGTCAACTTAGCTCACTTCCCACCGGGAATGTAAGTGCTGGGATTACTGCCAGATGGGGTCACAGGTCCTCTCTGCAGAGATTGGATCACCGGAACTTTCCTCCCCACAATTCGCCAGGTTTCTCCACGGACAGGCCTCATTGCTTTAGCAAGCTGTAAACTTGTTGAAGAGCTGAACAACAACATCAACACAATGAATAACTTTGTCAAGAGACTCTTAGGGAAAGCCATCTTGTTAAGAAATCTGATGAGCAGTACTCTGCCACTCTTTGGTTTGCAACAATATTATGGAACTCAGAAAATATGAGGAATAGAAAGAGATATTTGGTACTTGAGTTTTTTTCTTTTTGAGATTTGATATACTTGTTTGAGGGGCTATAGCTATATGAGGGTATATATAGGCATGGATTTTGGTTTGTGGGTTCAAATGCTATTGGGTTTTCTTGAGCTGGGGGGCGTTGAGATAGCTTTTGTGTTGACTTGGCCAGGGGGTCCTTTGGTAATTATGATATGAAATCAAACATGGTAGCTTTGAATTAATCCCAATTACTAATAAAAGTATTTTGTTTCAAGGGGTCGAGTTGAAAAGTACAAAAGTTAACTGTATACTATTTGGTTATGGGCATTGCTAGCTCCCCTACCATTCACAACGTGCCACATATTATCTTTTGTAAAATAGGGTGAGTTCTCTCTTCTTCTTCTTTTTATAACCGAATATCCGGGCCAGTTTATGCGCACATCGACTAATTTCTGGATTCTGTAGGTAACGACCAGACATAACCTCTACTGATTTAGGTTTGAAATTTTTGGCCTCCGTGCAAATGAAACTTATGACCTCATAGAAGAGCACTGATTTTATGGGCTTTGGTTTGTAGATTAAGTAATGTGATTGGGTACTCATGACTTGGGGATGGAGGGAGATTTTGTGTTGACTCTGCCAATGTTAAAAGTTTGAATCACAATTTTGGTCTATATTCCACGCCAAATTCAAACCCTATTTTGGTCTATATTCCTCATCTGGATTAGAAACTTTTATGTATACCGGGAATACAAAGGGTGTTGGTATCCCATTCGGTCTGTTTCTAATTTTTTGGTCATTTTCCGATCAAACTTGGATGATCGGCTCCGTTCTTTTTGTAGAGTTCAGTGAGAACTTTAATCGTACCAAAAATCATGTTCATCAAACTTTAGTAGATACATAATCAACACATGTGAAAATTGGAAAAAAAAACTAAAACTGGGTCCAAAAACACACTTAATCAGAACCCAATTTTGTTTTTTATACAATTTTCACATGTTCGATCATATATTTACTAAAGTCCAATGAACACGTGAACAAGGTCTTAGGGTCACAGGTTCTCGCCGAACTTACAAAATGAACGGAGCCGATTATCCAAATGTGATCGGAAATGGCCGAAAAATTAAAAACGGATCGGAGGGAATACCAACACCCTTGGTATCCCCAGTATACATATAAAAGTCATTTGGATAGTCTTGACTCCTTTATAGAGACTCATTTAGTAAGTGGCCTGGGCTCGGCTCGTTTAGTAAATGAACCGAGTTCGGCTCCTTTCTAAACAAGCAAAGCTCGATCTCGAATTATAGATTCATTTAGTAAACGAGCCAAGCTCGAACACTAATAAGCTCAACTTGGCTCATTTGCACCCCTATTCCTACATATAGGGACAGGCGCAAAATTTCATGACTGGGTGGATGAAGATTAGCAACAATTAAAATATCAAAGGCGATTTTAATTGCAATTATACTACCAAATAGATTATCGTATATATGGTCCACTTCGCAGTCTCATACAATTGATCTAGGCCAGTAATTATTTTTTACATATCTTTTCAAGGGGCTGTGCAAAAAATCATCTCAACCGGATAAATGCAAGTGCTTGATCTAATCTTTTAATTTTTCATTTAGAAGTTAGCATCAATTCTGAATTAAAAAAAAATAGTAAATTGGATTAAGCATTTTCCCAAAAGTGCTAAAAGTACTGAAAGTGCTTCTTCTTTTTTTCACAAAATACAAAGGAAAAAAAGCCTCTTTAGTACTTCTTTGTAAAGACCCGTAATTTCATGATATTGATTTAAAGGTTTTAAAAGAAATAAGAAGGATGAGATTGATTTGAAATTGGAGAGTTGGGGTTAATGTGTAAGGTGGAATTCTTGTTGGGTGAAAATGTAAGGTGTGCATAGTGTATACATGTGTGAGTAGGGAATAAAATTCCCATATCTCACTCCCCGTTCTTTTCTCTCACTCACGGCTCTCACTCTCTCCCGGCTCTCTCTCACTTCTCTCACCCAACAACCAACCAAAATCACCCAAAGCCCACTCAAAATAGCCATCAATCCTTCACTCCTCCGCGTATCTCAGTTCGTATTGCTTGGGTTTGAGCTCGGTGGAGGCGTATTTCGTTCGAACTCGAGGATTGGAGCTAGGGCTTGAGAAATCTTCCAAATTCGTTCTTTGATTTTGAGGTAGGAGGTTCTAACTATCAATACATGTTTATGAAGTGTTTCTTGAAGCTCAATTTGTGCCTTGGATCGTTGTTGATATTGTTGTTATTGTTGTGGTTGAAAAACCCATCTCTGTCTGTCAAAAATCTGCTCGAAACCCATTGTTATCGATAACATTTTTATTGTTATCGATAACATTTTGTTCCGGAGCCCAGAAATTCTATTGTTATCGATACCTTTGGTCATTGTTATCGCTACCCTTGCGGCTGGAATTATTTTAACCCCAATGTTATCGATACCATCCTTTTTCGTTATCGATAACGTTATTAATTATTTTACCCCGACCATGAGTTATCGATACCCATGTTCTTTGTTATCGATGACACATTGTAATTACATTGTTTTGCAAATTTCCGATTTCCATTCCATTAACTTGGACTCTGATTATTCCTAGCCTACTTTCTAAACATCATCCTAATGATCTGAATTTGACCATCCATGCCGTGTGACATCATCAAATATGTTCATGATTTTATAAGCTCTATTAAACATGATTTTCTTCGAACACTCTTTATGAATCAAGTTGTGTTTTGTACGGCATTTCCAAATGGTGAAATGAATTTTAATACTTTACGGACGCAACGAGAACACTTCAGGACTCATCGACGGGTGAGTGCCTGGCAGAGGACATCGGGGTCCTTTAATTGGCCCGGCAGGAGTTATATGCTCATAATTGATATTTCAGGACCTCCCTTTGGGCAAGGTGCCTGGCAGAGGACATCGGGGTCCTTTAATTGGCCCGGCAGGAGCTACGGCTCACGACACTTGTACGAGACACATTATAATACTCGGTGCTTGAAATGCTTTTCATTGGAACTTACGATCGGTTTGAAAGTGAAATGTTGGAATTGGATTGTTATCACCGTTCGTCCATCAAACCTTGTTGCCATTGTTCATCTTGTCATTCCTCCTACATTTCGTATGCATATATTGCTAGATTAGAACTTTCTACTGGGCTAGTGTAGTTCAGACCTTCTTTCTTTTCAGGTGCTAACTTGGGACAATAGCTGCATGTTTGGATTGCTTGGATGTGAGAATTATTTTGACAGCTAACATTGTGGAGTTACCGAGTCATCTTTATAGTTTCTTTTTGAAAGATGTATTTGTAACTCTATTTGTAAATTCTCAATTTATGAAACGATGTAATTCCTTAACTCTATCGATACTTTTACTTTTGTTAATTTGGGCCATGGAGCCGAAGTTGTACTATTTTGGAAACTCTTGGTGGATTATCTGGAACTGCGGAATGGAAATGTCAAATGCTTTTGGGGTATTATTCGGACTATTGTGAGGTTTCTAATTATAAAAATCCTTTATAATTTATGTTGAAAATCGAGGGTGTGACATTCTTAATTAATACTTTTGGAAAATTAAAGCTTAATGTTATCCGATTGAGCTAATTTTTTCGAAGGCTACTAATTAATAAAATAATTTCAAAGTTACGCCTCGGATCATTTTGTGTGAGATCACTCGAAGTGGACTCCACATGTCGATCTGTACACAATGGGTACCCTTCAACCGTAGTCGAATTTGGGGTTTATATGTTCATAATCGAAAATGCGTGAAATGAAATAAATCCAAAAGAAAATATGTTTTGTGCCCCAAATGACTAGTCCGGATGAGTGACTTTTAAAATAAAATAAAATAAAATTCAGTCAACGGTATCTCCAAGTGACTAATCAAATCAAACCTTGAATAAAGCCGTGTGAGTCTTAAACAAGCATTGAAAATTTTCATTTATCTAAGCTTATATAATTTTATCTCAAATTTTTTTGAGAACTCCAAGGTTTAGAATTCATAGCTGGGGAAAGTATCAAAATCATCAAACTCGGAGGAATAGTCTGAATCACAAGCGGACTATTAAGAGAGAAGGGTAAGACTGTCTCCAAATATATAGTAAATGGGTAAAGGCCTGAGTTCTTCTTTTCCTCATACATCAAATCTTTTATCAACTATATGAGGTTCTTAGACATGCTGCTTCCACATGAGCCAAAGTCTCAATGTACTTTTAAACCACTATTACAAAATTTTCACAACCAAAATAGTTAATACCATAACCCTAGGTCCATAGCTTGATGGTTTGATTTACGGGAAGTACGGCAATACACGCTCTACATATTTAGGTGTCAACATAATTGAGATGTATGATTTATGTTGTGATGTCTTGTCTCTTTTTCCTTTTTATTCCTTGTATTTGTACTCACTTGTTTTGATTAATAAATTTCTTTTGCCTATCAGAAAATATTCATAACTTTAAGACAAAAATCCATACGCACAATATAAAAGCCGAAATTAAGATTTATATTATGGTTTTTGGTACAATGTTTGTAGAGACCCGTAAAATTTTTGTTTTATTTTAATTATTGAAAAGTTTATTAATTGGATAATTATGAGAATATGGATTGTTTGGTGAATATTTGAATTGGGGACTAAAGTAGAAGAATAGAAGGTTGAGGGAGTGAATGTGTAATTTCTAGATGTGGGACTATATAAGGTGTGTGTGTGCAAAGTAGGAGAGCATTTATCCCCTTTCTCCATTTTCTCTCATCCGGCCTCCTCTCTCTCCCTCACGCCGGTCTCTCTCTCTCTCTTGCTCTCTCTCAAAAACTCACCCAAATACCTCAAACACCTCAAGAACCCACCCTCAATTCACCTCCTCTACGCAACTCCGGGCTCGTATTGCGTTGGGTGAAGCTCGGGAGATAGATCACGGTTGATTTCCAAAGATTCGGAGCTAGGGGTCGTTCGAGTTTCTTGGGTCTCGTTCCTTGAATCGAGGTAGGGATCTCTTTACCCTCTTTATGTGTGAATGTGTTGATATAGTGTGAATTCGTGCCTATGTTTGTTGTTGTTGGCATTGTTGTTAAAATCCCAGAAAATCTGCAGAAAATCTGCTCGAAACACATCCGTATCGATACGGGATTTTTGCCGTATCGATACTAATTCGAAATCGTAGCTTCTCATTCTGTTTGCATCCTGTATCGATACAGCTATTTTGGCTGTATCGATACCAGATGCTTATGGGCAGTTTCTCAGCATTTGTTCCGTACTTCATTCCTTTGGCCCCCGATCACTTCCAAACCCTGTTGGACACCTCCAAACCAATTTCTAGCATGCCTAAACGAATTCCTTTGGTTTACTTAGGTTATCCTCGTCTCATTGGCTTTTCGTTGTTATAGAAAGGGTAGTGTCTTACTAGATAAAACTTAATCAAACGTATTTTTTGGGATTGGTGGTGCTTGAGAGTCTTTATGGCCGGAGGTAAAGCATGCTATAGGTATGTTAGGTGCTATGACTAGACGTGACGAATGGTAGGAAGAAAATGCGTATTGTAGAGAGGTTGTTGTGTATCGTAGGGCATAAGGTATGACGTGGAGAGTTTTGTTGAACGATAGGGGTTTGGCTAGTGATCCGAAAGGGAATATGGTAACTCGTATCTTCGTGCTTCGTCTCGAATGTTCATCCTAGGTTTCTTTGGCATTCGTTCTATAGGCTCTTGTTTATAACCTAGCCGGTGGTGTGTCGTAGAGTTGTTATAGGTTCGGTACGAGGCATATGGCGTCGTAATAAGCTTAGAGGAATAACGTGAACTTAAGGCATTTATTATCATATAATAGAACGTGGTTATTAGTTGTAATACCTTGAATGACGATGAATGAAGGATTGTGACTTGGGAAAATTGTTGTTATCCTATATTCGAATTGATAATGTATATGTGTTGTGTGAGTTGTGAATGTTGAACTGAGGGTCCTGCAACGCAAGGTGTGGTAATGCGGAGACTCTAGAGGGCCCGTAACGCAAGGTGTGGTAATGCGGAAACCCAGGTGGAGAGAATTCACTGTAACGCAAGGTGTGGTAATATAGTTGAATGTCTCATATGATGAATGCAGTCGTAATTGACTTATTGAAGTTTAAGTTGTTGTTTGGGCTATGAGTTGCTTGAGATTGTAACTATTGAAAAGAGAAGATAAACAATGGATTCCATCAAAGTTTTTGAAAGAAAGGAACTTGGTTTTGAAAAATGGTTTTTTTTATGAAAAGTCCTCCGGTATTCCTGAGAGAATCAACGGTTCCGGTATTTGGGCACAAATCAACGGATTCCGGTATTCAAGAGAATCAACGGAGCTCGACCCCGGAAGTCGGGAGTATTTCTCAAAATTATTTTGGAAATCGAACGGGAATGTTTTCTTTTTATGAAAAGAGGCTCGTTGGCAATGGCAATGAATAATAAGATTGTTCGTGACATTCGTTTAAGTAGTTATAAAATGGTTGAGAAGTCGTCGTGGTTATTCTGAATGATATGAGTTTTATGTTGCTTCGGGAAGATGTACGAATGATTAGGGATGTCTTAAGAAGTATTGGATCCCATAATCGTAGCTTGTCAGTTCTTTCTGGTGCCCCTATGTATCACTTGTTCGTTAGTGGAGATCAATCATTCTCATTGCACCAATTGTCACATTTTCATATAGCTTGTGTAAAGATTTTCCTACTGGGCTAGTGTAGCTCAACAAAATCCTTCTTTTCAGGTTCAAATGCAGGACAATAGATTGTATGCATCCGTGTGCTTGGACATGAAGACTTTTGGAAGCTAACTACATCTAGTTACTCACTTATCTTGTAATAGACTGGCTTTGATTTAGGTGGCTATGTAACTAATTTATTTATTTTAAATTCCTTTTTGACTAAAAGGTTTGTATTATTCTGAACTGGTTGTGCTTGTAACTAAATTGAATTGGGCCGTAGTGCCAAGGTTGAATCTCTTTAAACTTGGGGACTTGTTGTATATTAAACAGGTGGGAAGTCCCTTTGGGTAATATGTATGATACGCGAGGTTCTTTACTTAGAATGTATTACTTATTTATGTTAAAAATCGAGGTCGTGACAATGTTATATACGTATACTAGCGCATGCCCGTGCCTGAAGGCACGGCTTGAACAATCAATAGATGCAAATTAATGTTGAGCTCACATGCAATATTTCACCCCCAGCTCAGCGGTTTCAATTATTTGAAAAGTTAATAAATCGTTCATAAAAAAAAATACAGTTAAATGCACGACTCGACTTATTTTGAATCAATCTATATGAATAACCCTTATCAACTTTTGTCCACCGCATGCAGCCATAACCCAACTGGCTTGAAAATTAGGTTTCTAATTGGTCAATTCAATTTAAGCATTATGGAGGAGGAAAAACATAAACCACTACATATATTAGTAACTTAACGAACCCCAAATTTGCCCACAAAATTGCAGATTCTAGCAAGTATCTTTGGAGCAATACAATTGAGACTTCATTAAAAGCAAAAGAAATCTACATACAATTGTTCTATTATGAAACGATGACTGTAGGCCACCATTGATCAGACCTCCAAAAATGCAAGAGCGTTATACCTTGCCTATCAAAAAAAAAAGAGAGAGAAAGAGAGCGCGTTATACCTTTAGTCTTTCATATATATGATCTGCATCCAGACATTCATTACACTTAGAGAGGATATCCAATTGAACTATCCAAACCTTAAAAGCCAACCAAGATGGTTCAATTTCCAAAGTGTTTTCGATTTTCACTTTACTCATCTGTAAATGATATTACAAACCCATCAACAGTTTTCGAAGACAATATTCAAGCTTCGAATTGGCTGGTTTACACTGCAAATTCGCTGCACCGGTTGAAAAAAATTGTAAGTACATCAAAATAGTTATCAAATAACTTACTTCCCTGAAATATTTGGTTTAACAAAGCTAAGAATATCATTTTAAAATTTTATTAGTCGTACTGCATATCCATTGAACGCAACACTTAGAAAGTGAAAATGCAACAACTCATTTTCATACACACTAAGAAAACTGCACACAGTAGGACTAACACCACACCGAATGATGACAACACATCCATTACATTGTGCCTTTAGGCACTTCCAAACATATTAACTTAATCAACCATCATGTTTGATTAACCATCCAAACCCAATGTAACTCCAGTACGTTACCAGAAGTTGCCTTGTAAGCTTCACATAGGGTCTTTATTATATCAGAAACTTGAATTATTGAAAAATAGAAAAATTTACAACATAGCGCACTTCTAACCGTTCAAGCTCATTTCAACACTTGCCTCGAAAAAGTGAATACACATTAGAGGGTTAGCGAAGGCAAAAATCACTAACAATCATTCTATCTTTTCAATCAGCATCCTTAGGCCTACAAATTGGAGCCAAATATGAATTTTTGATAAAAATAGGGCGACGGATAACAACTGAAGAGAAACTATAAACTTCGATCTGCCTTGGTTGGGCTCCAAAAGAGTTCCAATAACCACACGTAATTAGGGTTCCATCTGGTCACCGAATGATACCTGCAAAAAGGAGGGGGGGAAATCATCAACGGAAGATCAATAGAGCATTTGGAGGTCACGTGAGACTATGGTTGCGAGCATGTTTTGGTTGCTTTGTGAGATGCCGAAGCAGATTTACGTCAATGCATTTATGGTACCCTTTAAAGGAGTTTCAATTTCAAGTTCAAAAGAAAAAAGAAAAAAGAGTTTCATCAAATACCCATGTGCTAATGAAACGAAGTTTCAAAAAAATGGGAAAAGGTTTACAACTCCAAGTGTTAATTTTGCGGAAAAGTGGTGCTGCAACAATTATCAAGGTTAAAAAGAATAGGGTGTTAATTAATTTTGCACTCCTCTATCTTTTGCTATGTCGGTAGCTAGAGTTTAAAAGAAACCAAAAAAAAAACTCTTCTATATAGATTTCTCTATTTAATAGCTAGTTAGTTTTGATCAACGTATGTCTGCACGTAAGATATTTTTTGAGAAGTACTATACCAAAAATACATAAACAATGAATTAATCATAAAACACTAACAAATTTTGGTTTCATCGACATGAGAGGGATTGGAGGCGCAAACATAAAAAATAAAAAAATAAAAAAGCATGAAAATGACAACAAAAACCATCATATGTCTTAGAACTACATAATAGCAATAGCTTAAAAACCCACAAATGACGCAAGGGATGCATATACCTGTTGATGATCCGTTCATGAACGTTCAAAGTTCTAGGATTTTCATGGGGGAGAGAATGGAATGAGAAAATACAAAACTTCTCGATACCATATAAATTATAGGTATATCCTTCCTTGCAAAATCCTTAAATCGTGAGATTATAATTGCCCGAGTAATGGATATGATCGGTTTAATGGTTAACGGATACTACTTTTTTAGTCTAAAAGTATATAGGCTACTCATTATTTCCGAATCTTTTTATACTAATATTAGGGTACAACTATCCCTAAAATGGTTCCCATATAGTTTAATTTAAGTGAAGATCGAGGGCAACTATGGAAAATTTAAATGCACAGGCATAATTGGGTTGCTATTCTGTTTTAGTTTAATATAACTATGCACTGGCATAATGGTTTGTACTTTGTAGATCGGTTGAATAACAACTAAATTATAATTAACTCATTAAGAAGCAAACAACTAAACAAACAAAAAAGAGTACATTCATATGGAATAAAACCTTTTGTTTTGCATAGAATACTTCACTGATTGCCGCCATTCGAATCACCCTATGCTCCTCCCCTACCAAACCCGGGCCCTTTAAAGATCTAACATTAAACATTCTGATGTCAGAGAACCCCAAAAAATGCCAAAATAACTGAAATAATATATACTATTTACAATGACCCGTCAGAACAGAGTTATGCGACACTAACACCAAAAAAATTGAGTCCTCCCCTCACAATCTCCTACCTCTTCAAACTTTGTCGAACACCTTTCCGGCTTGTCTTTTCCCCTTCGTCTGTAACCATCATCAACCGGCTGCCACACAAAATAGATTTTAAATTAGTTTCCAATTGCCAAAAGCTAGGGACCGCAAATGTATAGAAAAATCTGGGATTTTGCTTCACGCCAAAAGGAGCAGAAAATAGGACCCGGTGGGGCTGCGGCGCAGGGAAAGGAAGAAAGCCTCGGGACGGGATGGTGCCGGACTCGGCGATTAAAACCCGGTTGTTGGACCCCAAACCTATGGGAAGCAAAGTTGAGGACGCCCGACAGGAGGAGTGGTAAGGACGGCTAACTGTGAAACTGACGGTGATGGGATCTATAGAGCTTCCACCGTGCGTAAATAAAAACAGCGAGTTTAGGGAGACATAAATAAAATCAGCGAGTTTAGGGAGACAGAGTTAATCAGCGAATTTAGGGCTTGTCGAAGGCGGAGGAGGAGAGGATGGAGAGAAGAGGACTGAAGAAGGTTTGCATCGGAGAGATTGAGAGTGACCATTTACCAATAACAAATCAAATAAAATATATGTTCTTACACGTAAATAGGTAGGTTGCTGTATAACATATATATTTTTTTATCATTATTACCTTTAGATAATGAAACTCGAGCCAATAAGCTTGCAGTAATTTGTTCAAAATTATAAAAGGTATCTTTAGATAAAGTCAGCCAAAGATTTGTACTCCACCATCGTTAATTTGTTCAAAATTAAGGAAGGTTTCCTTTCATCCTTCATTCTTTCCGTTCTTTCCAAATATATCGTTAGTCGTAGATCTCAGCCATTGAAAAAATGTGTACCGATCATAGGGTCTAAAATATAGGGGATTTGAAAACTTCCCTATCATATTATATAGATTTTGGCTGATTATACAATCATGCCTTTCCTGAAAATTGGCTGATATACAATTAGCATTAGGATTATACAATCATGCCTTTCCGGAATATACAATTTTGGCGAATTATAGCATTAGGATTAGGATAACTTCATTAGTTATAAATTACCATAATTAGTCACTAATTTCCAAAATATTAGGCATGATTGATTCAAAGTCATGTAAAAGGATTCAAAGGCATGTATATTTCCAATCCAACGGTTGAAAAATATGTACCAATCCAACGGTGAAAAATATGTACCGCTCTTCCATATTATATAGATATCATAAATATTTTACAAATTCAAATTTGAGGTTTTGATTTTATGTGTCCAATATTATATATGCATTTCTACACAGTTTACCAACTCATTTTGGGAATTGGTGAGTCCATTATTGTTCAGGTTGTTTGTGTCATTCTTGTTCTATGTTTTTCTTTCTCCTATTAACTTCTTGTCATATTTACTCAAGTTTATAAAATCTATTTTCTTATAAAAGAAATGTTTGAGTACAAGCACATATGTTTGCCTATTGACTTAGGGGCCAAGTAATAATTATATATAAAATCCCACGGTTGCGATTTTTTCTGCATTTTCTCTACCGATTTTTTTTTTTTGATCGGCAAAATGAAATTTTATTTTAAAAAAAACAGGTAAAGGGGAAGGGGATCCAACAAAAAGTTGGATAATACACCGATTTTTGCATTGTAGTTGGTTTCTCGGCCATCTAGTTGCATGGGAATTGAAGACTCTGCCATGAGCAAATGACGATACAGTGTGCTAGGTGCAGATACAGTCCTGTTTTGCATCCAATCAGCTGAGTGCCACCCGATTAAGCATTGGGCCACGTTTGGGACACCGATTATTTATGAGTCCAGATGGGTTTTCCATCATAAGTAATATGTTCGAATCTCACTTGCTACTTGATAATTTTATAGTAAAGTTACAATTTTGTCTAACAAGTCTTTAAATGTACAAATCGTTATACATCTTATATACCCAAAATAATCATGAAATCATACAAATAAATAAACTCTAGTATAGGGTTAGAAAATAAAAAATAAAAAAATTACATATGGATGCTCAACCGAACTTGATTGGGTTGATGATATGTGACATTAACTTTATAGCTCTATCGACCACATCATCAGGAGCCTTAAATCGTCCTTGTCAACTTAGCTCACTTCCCACCAGGAATGTAAGTGCTGGGATTACTGCCAGATGGGGTCACAGGTCCTCTCTGCAGAGATTGGATCACCGGAACTTTCCTCCCCACAATTCGCCAGGTTTCTCCACGGACAGGCCTCGTTGCTTTAGCAAGCTGTAAACTTGTTGAAGAGCTGAACAACAACACCAACACGATGAATAACTTTGTCAAGAGACTCTTAGGGAAAGCCATCTTGTTAAGAAATCTGATGAGCACTCTTTGGTTTGCAACAATATTATGGAACTCAGAAAAAATGAGGAATAGAGAGCGATATTTGGTACTTAAGTTTTTTTCTTCCTGAGATTGATATACTTGTTTGAGGGGCTATATCTATATGAGGGTATATATAGGCATGGATTTTGGTTTGTGGGTTCAAATGCTATTGGGTTTTCTTGACCTGGGCGTTGAGATAGCTTTTGCATGTGTTGACTTGGCCAGGGGGTCCTTTGGTCTATATTAATTATGATATGAAATCAAACATGGTAGCTTTGAATCCCAATTAATACAAGTACTATTTTGTTTCAAGGGGTCGAGTTGAAAAGTACAAAAGTAAAATCATAAATGTACACTATTTTACTATTTGGTTATTGACATTGCTCCCCTACCATTCACAACGTGCCACATGCGGAGTATTTATCTTTTGTAAAATAGGGTGAGTTCTCTTCTTCCTTTTTTTTTATAACCGAATATCCGGGTCAGCTTACGCGCACATCGACTAATTTCTGGGCCCTGTAGGTAACAACCGGGCATAACCTCCAGTGACCCTAAGACCTTGTTCTCTTCATTTATTACTCTCATTTTTCTCGCTCTCTCTCTCTCTCCAATCATTACATCTATTTCTATTCATTACTTTATTTCTCTCTACACTCATTACTTACAAATCCAAAATCCCAAAACGATCGAACGGAGTCTAAGGTTTGAAATTTTTAGCCTCCGTGGAAATGAAATCTGTGACCTTGTGAAAGAGCACTGATTTTATGGGCATGGATTTTGGTTTGGGTTACTTAAATATTCGTCCTCCAATCTAGTATGGGTTATGTTTTCATCCCATCCACTTTTTAGGATTATGTTTCCATCCTCCAATTTTTATAAACCCAAGTTTACCCTTTTTGCACTATATTAATTGTACTTCTTTGGGACTGAAAACTAACCTCGGAGGTCCCGTGCGTAATTAATGGATATACACATCTAATTAATCCTAATCTTACGCTTCCCATGTATATCTGTTTCAAAACTTCTAAATAATCATTCTAGCAAGGGATGAATACCCTCTCTCCTCTCTCTCGGATTTGAATCGCCACCCCCTCCGTCAACTTCTCCGACTCATCCCGACGCTTAGTCCTTTGGCCTCACGCCGCGCTCACGCCATCCAGTCCGTTGCACATTCTGGATTCCATCCCGTCGCCGTCCGTCGCTCATATGGTGTTTCTTTTCATCTTGTATTCCAGCCTATTGCCATTCGAACATGTGCCTGATCACCATCCACCTATTGCCCTCGTCCATTGCACCGGGAAATCCTAAAACGATTGAGGAGAAGACGATTCAACAAAGAAACCCATTTTCATTCCAATCTGCAATAGAATTTGAAAACCCACATGGGTTCCTCCGCCACTCTTAATTGAAAACCCAGATGGTGCCCCTCTTGTTCTGGTAGTTCATGGTGGTTGATCCATTGCCAGAGCCGTTGAGCACATGGCCATGTTCCCAGTCGACACCCTCAAGACCTGTATGCAGACCATTGGGCCGTCTGCTACCGCGGTATTGCTGCCATGGGCCTCGCACGCCGGATCATCCCATGCCGTTTACTTCTAGGTTTACAAGTGATTCAAGAAGTCTTTGGATTTTTTGGATGGTGGTTCATTTGGTAAATTATTTGTAGTTATATTGGTTTTTCAATCATTTCATGGTAAATTATTTGTACTATTTACCATGAAATATGTTTGAGTATAACTTGAATTTATTCAATGGGTCGTGTATGTTGCACACACATTGCCAATTATTTCATGGTAAATTATTTGTACCATTTACCATGAAATATGTTTGAGCATAACTTGAAATTATTAAATTGGTCGTGTAAATTATTTGTACCGTTTACCATGAAATATGTTTGAGCATAACTTGAAATTATTAAATTGGTCGTGTATGTTGCACACACGTTGCCAATAATTTCATGGTAAATTATTTGTACCATTTACCATGAAATATGTTTGAGCATAACTTGAAATTATTAAATTGGTCATGTATGTTGCACACACGTTGCTTGGAATATTTACTAGCAACTATGACTTTAACAATATTGGATCATGGTCAATTGATCGCAAATTTTTCAAAGTCTTACAATGAATTATGATTCGCAACCATATTTCATGAAACATGGATTAATTTTCATCAAAATTGGAATTGGTCAACATAACATGATAAGTTGACTATGTTGGTGCTGAGTTCAAATTAGGGAAATTCCTTTTCCTTCCTTTAAGGCTATAAACGTGGAATTTTCCTTCTTTTAAGTTTGGATTAAGGCAAGTTTCAGTTACTAATGATAACGTCTGCACTAAATGGAACGAGAAATTAGTGGGTTTTGTTGGAATATTTGAAATTTTGAAAATCTTCCTCTCTTCCCCTCTTAGATCTCACTTAATTGCATATGTTTCCATATTCATCTGAATCCCATAAATTTAGGAAACAGTAAAAGTAACTCTCTCTCTCTCTCTCTCTCTCTCTAGTGCAAGGGTAATAAGGGTAATTTATATAATGGAAGGATGAAAACATAAGCATAAAAAATGGGCGGGATGAATTCTTACATAGCAAGACTAAAGAGGATGATTATTTAAATTTTCCTTTTGGTTTGTAGGTCAAATAATGCGATTGGGTATTCACGACTTGGGGGTGGAGGGAGATTTTGTTGACTCTGCCATGGTTAAAAGTTTGAATCCCAATTTTGGGTCTATATTCCGCGCCGAATTCAAACATATGGTAGATTGGGGCCCAAACATCATTTTTTTTTTTTTGGTTCCCAATAACTGGATGTTCGAGCTATCTTGCATTCATTTCGAACAAATTTTGGGATCTTAAAGTTAACGACCAGACAAATTCTCCAGTGGCTCTAAGGTTGCAATGTTTGGCCTCCGCAGAAGTCGAACATGTGACCTCATGAAGAACAAATAATTATTTGCTTTTGTGGACACGTGGCCAAACCCCAGGGTTCAAACAACATTTGTTTTAAAAGAGTCTTGGTTGAAAAGTTCAGGATTTAAATGATATCATAAGTTAGTAGCTTTCATGGTCGTTGGTTGGTTTATTAATTTATGTTCACCTTGACATGATTGGCACGCGTTATAGACGGATTTCAATCTGGAATGAAACGGAATTGGGGAACATGCGACCCTACATTTTTAAGTTTGCTGCCAAGCACCCCTGCAAAAGCGGGTGCAGAGTGGTCGATCCGGCAGTTCATCTCGGCAGTCGACGGCTCAGATCTTAACCGAGCAATGGACGTTTCATGTTTGTATGCTTGCAGATTCAATTCGAGCTGTCCGTGCCGAGATGAACGGCAGGATCGACCTCTCGACACCGCTTGGCAGGGAGATGCTCAGCAGCATCCCCTATCTCTTGGCCAAGGGATTATGGGTTTCTTTTCCTCCATATGGGAGATTAAGAGAACCTATGAGTATTGTACTTGCTTTAATTCGCCTCGCGACGGTGGGATCGGTTACAGAACTATGAAAAATTGCTACGATAACATTGTCAAGCAAGAGTAAAGTGCTTGAATCTTGTTTCTTATCCTCAAACCGTATTCCAGTGGTAAGTTTAAACGTTAATGGGTTAACCCTAGGTGTTGGCCCGGCGGTCAAAATTAGAGGGTTGATGTCTCCTCAGGTCCTACCACTTCTTTTGGGCCAATCTATATGAAGTTTTGCTCTGACTTTAATTAATGCCCCCTCTAGCGGACGTTTAGATTAGTCTTCCATGATTAGTTGAAATGCACGTAAGCTGACCCGCACACATATGTTATGAGAAACAAAAACGTTTGAATGGGTTTTATCTCGAGTTTGCCTATTTGGTTCTTTCGTGTTGACTTTACCAACCATCGCTTGCAGTTTGAACCACTGCGGTCATACTACAAAATCAACCATGTTTTTTTAGTAGTCCATCTTGTTCGATGGGTTGAATTCAAATCTCCAACTTGTACCATATTTTGTTTCAGTTTGTGAAAAGTATGGAAAACAACAGATGATGTAACCTTGAATTTGCAAATTTTAAGTGAGAACAAAGACATCTAGTTAACTACTGTAGTTTCTAGGACTGCTCAAAAAATCAGGTGAACCGTGAAACCGATCCAGACCGAACTGATCCGTGCCTTTTGGATTTTGTCTGTGGATTAATGGTTCGGACACGGATTGAAAAATTAGAAAACCGTGACTCATGGTTTGGTCCACGTATTTTTATTACAAAACCGTGGATTAACCGAACTGGACCATAAGATATTTATTTTATATAAATAATACTCCATATATAAATATATATATATATGTGTATTTATATAATAAATTATTAGTAATGTTAACACTTTTTTCTACCAATTTTAGTATTTTATCTTAATAATGGGATATAGTATAGATGTACATAAAATATAGGGAGTAAATCGTAGTATTTTCGTATAAATTACGAGTAACCCTAGTTGAGTTTCAGTAGTTCATTTTTTTTCTAGTTCTTTTATGTTATGTACTATAATGATACAATCCTATTAGTATTTAGATTCTTTTGAATCTGATTTCTGAAGTAGGTCATTGGTAGTTTATGTTACAAGTACTTTATGGTGATGTTAAACTTAATTCTGAATGTAACTTTCTTCCATTTTAGTGTGAGATATAAGCTTGAGCTTTATTTTTGCTAAAATATGTGGATAAAACTGTAACCGATCCGCGAGTCACGGATTGGATTGGAACCGGGCCGTAGGACTTTTGGTCCGGACACGAATTTCATTTTGTAAAAACCGTGATTAGCAGTTCAGTCCTCAGATTCCTAAAAATCCGAACCGAACCGGACCAGGAGTAGCCCTAGTCACTAGTTTCATATTTGTGTTTAATTAGGAAGAGTGTTAGGGATGCGGCCAATGGCGGATCTAACATGGGACAGGGTCCCTTGCCCCATGAATTTTGTATTATGACTATTAAACACAAATGAATTTATCTTATACTCCATTTGAATCCCTTAAAAACCCATGCTAGTGTCCCCAAGTTTAAAATGTCATTTACTTTTGCATAAGAACTTCGACCATGTTAACCACTTGAGAGTAGCTCAGTTAGTTACCTTTGTACACTTCTATGAGGAAGGTTAGGAGGTCAATCTTTGCCGAAAGCAAAAATTGATTATTTCTTCTTCTGAATATATAGGAGTGAAATGTTCTCCTAATTCGATTGCAATGGTTATTACGAGTGTATGTCTCATTTGATGTAATTCTGATAGTTGTAAGAACGACTTCGACCATATTGATGTTTAATCAACTAACTCGTCCCTTGTTGGCCTAACAACCTATTAAAATTGACAAACATGTTGCTCAAAAGCTCAAGACTAGACTACTAGGACCTCTTCCCGGGCCCACATCGGCTAGATATCGGAGGTGATATTTAATATCCCAAAGGTCTTCCTCCCTTAGGCTCTGTTTGGAAGTGAGGGAAAGAAAGTGAAAAGGAAAAAAAATAATGAAGACGAAAATGAGATGGAAATTAGAGAGAAATTGAGAGGAAAGTTGAGTTAGAATTTAATATTTTCCCTTCTTTTTTAAGAATCAAACAAGGATGGGAAAATTTTATCGATCCAACATAGGTTATAGGCGACAAAAGGTAAAAGGGGGCATAGATTGTACAATCATTGAAATCGTGACCGTCTCCAACTACTGACAGATATAACAAAAGTCGACGAACGCTTATCGGGCACATGAGTCACACATCGGTGGATGAACAGCTAGGCCCGGCTCCGCCGGCCCAAGGCCCCAATTTGTCCGCCTCAAGCTTCCTCCTTGTAGGGCCCTCGGTTATCGGCTCTGTAACCGGGCTACAAACCCTAAACCAGCGGCTAGGGTCCGGGCCAAGGTCTTCTGACTAGCTCTCTTCGGGAGGCACCTCGATCGTTGCCCGGACTTCGGTTGTGATCGGCTTCGGAGCATCAGTTGTCTGCATGCTCCAGTACTTCCAAAGGCTTCCAGGAGATAACGGTTATTGTGAGTGGGACCTATGGGGATCATGCTCCCCATGCAGCTGGCACAATCATTGAGATCTGTCACATGTGCTCTGTAACCACCTCGCCCCCTCGTCATTTGTGACGTCACCCGAGGCAGTTACCCGAGCGTACTCTCCACGCGCTAGCTTGGAGACCAAGTAAACCTAGGTCTATAAATACAAAGTGATACACACCTGAAAGAGGTACGCAATACGATCCTAACACTATACCTAAACGCCTTCCCTGATATCTAACTTGATCGTCGGAGGGTCACTGGACATCCAAAGCCCTAGTGACTTATTGCAGGTGAGGCGACGGACGAGCGGAGCAGCGGAGGAAGAAACCTAGCCAAATACCACAGTCAAGGTCCCGATTAATCGAACCCTTACACTCCTCTTGTTTAGATCACTACTACTACTATCGTTCATTCCTTCTAGTACAGTTTAGCCATCCCTTTGGTCATCGAAAACAAAAGCAGGAGAAACGATTCCATGTGGTGTAGTGGATGGGGGTCAATACAAGCCTCAGAAAACTGCGTATAGCATTAAAATCGCCGACGGGAAACAGCCACCATGGATCTGCCACCGATGGAGCCGGGTGGCGGAAGGTCGGGGTAAGTTGTTTGCATTGCGGCATCGCTTCCAGGAGGGTCCCGATGATGAAAATAGGGCCTTATTGGGACGCCATGGATGTGACAAAATGCAAGGACAAGTGTTTTTTTTCGAGTCCTGCCCAGTAACCTCACTTGGTGGAATGACCATGATCAGGAATGGCAGCAGTGGCCTTTGAGGCGTTTTTTAGGATAAAAGAGGGAAAAAAAGATGGCAGCAGGTTGCGGACCGATGATCGCAGTCGTTTATTTTTTAGAGATTAATGTTTTAAGCATTATCTGATCGAATACCACTAAGAAACGGATTTACCCTTACTTTTTTTTTTTCTAGTAATCCTTAACTGAATTTTTTTCGTGTTAGTTTATTTTGCGCCTCCACCATTTTGGTTTTGTTTTCCATTTCGTCTCGTCGATAGCCAAATATTTTGGAAAAATAACCCTTTTTTAGCATAAAAAATAAATAATCAACTTTTTTGACCATTTTTTTCTTAAAAAGTGGTTTTTGGAAAAATATTTGGATAATATTAAAAAAATTTAACTTTTCTGATTCTCTCGTCGATATTAATCAATAATCAATAATTTACAAAAGTTTGGCATAAAACTAAAAAAGGCGAAAAAAATTCGAATAAGAACAAAAAGTGCTAAATCAAAAAGTTCTCAGAATTGGGTCTAAGTGCTACCAATTTGGTTGGGATTAATGTCAAGCATTATGTAAATGATCTCAGTCGTTCATTTTTAAGAAATTAATACTTAAAACATTATATTTTTAGAGATTAATGGTTTAAGCATTATCTGTAAAATAGAACATATATAAAGTACCTTGTCCCCACTCCCCGATTACTTTACACCCAATTTGATTTATCATTTTTCTTTTGGTAAATCGGAAATTCTTTTGGTTTATCTTTATTCCGGTGCATGTTGTTTTCTGGATTATTGGTTTTTAAAGATTCTTTGCATAATTTTGTAATTGAATACACCATCATCAAAACGAGAACTAAAAGGAACATATTTTTGTCAAAGAAACGTGTTAATAAATAAAGGAAATTGATTTTAGCACTTCAAAAATTGATAGAGGGGCTCCAAAACGACGTCGTTTTGTGTATCAACACAGTTCAATTTTAGAACCCCTCTATCAATTTTTGGAGTGCCAAAATCACATTACTGCAAAAATTACTTTTTGACAAAATAAATTGTTTTCAAATTTTCTTTTTACAGACTAACTACAGTAATTTTCTAGAAAAGAAATACTAGCACTAAAACCATGTTATTGAAAATATGTATAAACACTCTGCCTCCACAAAACGAGATTTCAAAAACCTACATTTTTGTCCAGAAAAATACAAAATCTTCTTTAAAAAAATTAAAGGATCTTAGTGGACTTCTAGGAATTAACAGAATAATGTATTATTTTCAAGTCCTCGTTTTTTCTACCAAAGAAATTTGGTACGCGTAATCCATCTGCCGATGGATATATAAGAACAAAGAATCCAAAGGACAACTTTCCTCAATTTTTCCAATCAAACCCCTTAATTTGGTACACGTCATCAACTCTTGGGGGCAAAACCAGTCTATTCATGCGTTTTTTTGCATTTCCAAAACTGCCTTCCCAGACTTTTGCTATTTTTCCCTCTGTGTCCCTTTTCTTCTTCTGTCGTTTGTCTATTCCGTCGTCTACCGTTGGGGTATTATGGGATTGTGAATGGTGTATGAATTAATGGGACGGTTGTAGTTGACAGTTCGTGCTTGCCCTTTGGTGTTTTCCATAAATGCAACCACATCTTTAAATGCAACCACATTTCCTGGTGTTTTTATGAGATGGGAAGACTTGGGTCTCTTACTTATCAGATCACTGAATCAGTGAAGCTTATCCCCTGAATTTAGAACTTTCAATTCCGCCGGTAAATCATTGAGACGGGCTTCCATTGAGTTTCCGTTGTGGTTGGATCAGGTTTGTTTTCATCTCTTTCTCAAATCCAGATTGATTGATTAGGTTTGTTCATTTATTTAGTTCCATTTTTTTTATGATAAAGTATGTGAATCATATGGACTATTCTTAGTGTTCTACAATACTTTATTGTAAGTGGTTCCAATCGATTAAACTAGCGATAGGGTCCATAACCGTTTTGGATTTAACTAGCTATATTTGATGTTGAGCAGAGAAGACGACGGAGGCGCAGGACAGAGAGAAATCGCCCATCGGAGTAACCTCTCTTTCTCTTCCTTGCTCTCTCTCTATATGTATGTATGTATATATGTACATATACTTGCGTATAGCTGAAGCTTGTTTGTAGGATTATGACGGACAGTAAGGCGGTGACAATCGGGACCAAGAAGGCAAGAAGTTCACGACTAATTGGCTCCTTTCGAGGAAGCAATTTGTGAGTTTTCTGATATCTTTCGTTGATTATTCTTTTTGCTGTTAGTTCACATGTCTCATGTTCTGCTCTTCTTAATTTATTTGGTTCAGATCATTGACGTTCTTCATCCAGGAAGGCTGAATGTCTCCAAGGTTTGATCTCTCCCTTTTATATTTCTCTTGAACATGACATGATTCATACATGTTCGTATTTACTGTTTTTTTTAATCAGAGTATTTGCTGTTTCTATACAGGTGAATCAGTATGGCCTCCGTATTTCCAAATCTGCGTACACATGCTTTGAGTTTTTAGGTGTAGTTTATCACTGCCTCTCCTGTGGCGACTCCTGAATTTAGAAAACCATTCTAGCATTGAGTTGGTATAGTTGCTTGGTGTTCTTTTGTGTTACCTACCTCGTGTGAGAAGTGTTTCTCGTTCCGATATAAGTTATTAATGCTTTGATTGTGTGTGCATGTGTGGTGTTTTCAGTCGATTTTCTTTCAGCAAATAAATTCACTGGGTAATCTCTCTTTCACTCCCTGTGCCCATACTCTTTAATTTTGGGGTTAGTAAGGTAGAAAACTATAGTAAATTAGGGCTTTTGCTCAATTTTCCGTTGCCATTTTTATTAGGTAAAATTGAATAAGAAGAGTTCAGCTAATGATTTTTCTGTTATTATCAACTTTTATGTTTCACTTGAGGAAATTTCTGCTACTTTGGATGAATAAAATGAAAGAACTCGGTGAAATAGTAGTATAGTCATAGATTTTGTTACAAGATTATGGAGCCATTTTTCCATTTTCCATCAGCTCCTCTTTTCGATTCCTTTGCAGAAACATCACCTCTAAGTAGAAGCCACAGTGAGACTTATATAAGATTGTGAAAATTGAGATAGAAGAATTTGAGGATGGTGGTGGTGGCATGTGGGAGTGAAGGAAGCAAGTTTGAATAGTTGTAGAGATGATCGGGTGGTTGAGATGAGCATGGTGAACCAAGCGGGTAATTGAAGTTTTAGAGAAGCTGAGTCATTGATTGATGAGATTGAAGAAGAGAGTCAGATTGTTAGGGAGGTGTTGTGGATCAAAGAGATTTTTGATAACTGTCATGATGAGGTTTATCTCCTGAACTTTTAGCAGTCTTTTTCTTTTAGCAATCCAATTACTATTTCCTTGGGTCGTCCACTTATTTATGCTAGGATAATCGTTTATGATTTGTTTTTTTCATCAGGTACTGGAGGAAAGCAGAAACCAATTGGCAGTAGTTTTGATTGTGGCTTTTGTAGAGGTAATTCCTTGTCTACTGGTTTTGTATCGTTTTGGGGGTATCTCCTTCTGTTTTTCCTCACGTTTTTTCGCTAGGGGTTGATTTGTTTGTTGAATAGTCGAAAGAAAATAATTTTGTTTTAGAAATTGAAGTAAGAAAAAATCTGGGAAAAATGATTTCTCCATGTTTGAAAAGGGTGGAAAATTATGCCCAATGTGTTAGTAATAAAGGAAATGAGAAAAAATTAGGGAAGAAATAGAGGTACAAATTGAGTTTATATATGTTACATGTTGTCAATTATGGGCCTACTTCTGCATGATGTCCATAAGTGTAGTTGGTTTGTGTAGTGTTAAGTAGATGAACGGAAGAAGGTTGATATTTGTTTAGCTAATGATTCGTTGGTAGAGTTTTAGTGTGGTGGACTGGTATATTGGTGGACACTACAATAATGAAGGTTTGAGTGTGTTTCCTAATGCACATAAGTTGGTATCTGGTGTTGTCTTAGTTTTCATTCCTTGGATAGACCTTAAGCTACATACTTCGATCTTTGCTAAGAAGGGTTGTGAGCACCCATGGTATTGAGAAGGATGAGTTTCTTTTGGCTTTAGCTCTTTGAACAATGCGGAATTGAGAATAAGTAATGAAACAAGGACTATATCTATCGAACTGAATAACGAAAAACATCGGATTCACGGTCAACGGGTCAAGTATCTAATTGAATTTAGTAAATATGACGGGTTTTTTTTTGGTTAAATATAGCTAATGAGGGACTATGATATCTGGCATTCTCCTATACATTACTTTTTGGGTATCTTTCGCAATTTATTTACTTATGATTCGTCTTTTGCAGAAATTACATCTTGCACAAGCACTTTAGGGGAAGAAGGCTACAAACTCAATGTTGAATCACAAATTGCTAAATTTGCTGCAGACATTTTGTCAACTCTTAAAATTAGCAAAGTCAAGATTGCATACGAGGTATGAAGTGCTACATGCTGGTAACATAGATGTTAATGAAGCTAAAAAATTAGAGTTGGACGGGTTGTGTAGGATCTGACCAGTTAGAAAAGAAATTTATGGTTGAAAACCAGGATGTTTTGAGAGCTATTACGATTAGGCAATAATGGAATAGTTGAAAAGATGTTATGGTTTTGGATGGATTTGCGTGAAGAGTTTTCTGGTTTGACGAGGTGACGGTCTGTCCCCCTTCCCTTGTTTCTTACATTGAGCTCGATTTATTCTTGATACTTTGGTGGTCCATGTTCTGATGCTAATAGTGCTTGATTTGGTATTCTTCAAAAATTGAATTATGCTATGATTTTTTTTACCTTGAACTTGTGTTGTTTAAGGAAAAGATAAAGGAGAATTAGGATAAGACCGATCCGAACATGCAACTTCCCTATTTTGTGGGGAATATTGTAGGGGGTAGTAATCTTTTTTTTATTTACTGAAAAGTATTTTTTTTTAAGGTTAGGGTTGTTGAACAAACGAAATTGCGATTCGTGAAAGTTTGTTCAAAATTGACTTATTACATGGACAAACTAAGTTGAATACGTCTTTGAACCTAGGGAGTTTTGAAACAAAATTAAACCGCCCACTACTTGGCTACGAATTTGAAGAATGTAACAAAAAGTTAGGTTGTGCCCAAATTGTCGATTCCTATTCTTACAGGTAATTGATGTTGATGGCTATTTGGAGAGGATGTACTTAAGCCCAGCTCCAATCAGAGTAGGAAATTGAATTGATGGCTAGATGAGGAAGCTGGTTTCCGAACATGAAGATTTTAGATCCTTGGCCAGCTCTGCATTATAATCGATTTGGTTCTGTTTGGTCCTTTTTTGTGATTATTTTAGTATTGGTCAATAATACCTTGTTATGGAATTTGTTAAGGCCAATGGAAGCCAGTGTGAAGAAGTGAATGGAAGCATTGTTTGGAATGAGAATTCGACGTTTGAAGTACTTCTCAATTATTTTCCTGTCTTCTTTGTAGGCAAATAGTTAATTACCGTGTTGTCTCTTATCTTGCTTTGTTAGATCTACGGTTGCGTAGGTAAATGCTTCATTTCCAAAGTTAATGTACCATATTGAGTTATTTTTCTGTTGAATTCGATGGAAGATTCAGATTAAAAGTGCCCCTTAACCACATGTGCATCTGAAGTTCGGGATGGAAAGGTACTATTTTGTGTGTTTTCATGTTTGGATGTTGATTTTTTAATTTTTTTTCTTTTCTACGTATGAGTCTTGATGGAAGCATTGCATTTTTTGAACCTGATTCTTACAGTAAGTATATCAAAAATGCTAGAAACATAACACCAAACACATCCTCTTACATACATGTGGGGCCCAAAATGCCTTCCCAGACTTTCCCTGTGTCCCCTTTTCTCATCTGTGGTTTGTGTATTTTGGCTTCTAGCATTGGGGGTACTCTGGACCTTGTAATAGCTGAAGACTTTTGTGTTTTGCCTTTCAGTTGTCTCTTTTAATGCATCCCCAATGGCCGCATTTTTTTGGGAGAGAAGACTTGGATCTTTGACCCTTTGGTTGTTGCACTGAATGCAGCCACCGTTGCCGTGTATGCCACATCTTTAAATGCAACCACATTCAACCAATTGAAAAATTATTGCTTCCGTATGTCTGGCTTCTTCATTTGCATTTTTGATAAGCCAGATGAAGATTACTTCTTAAGAACCTCTTCGCATGTCTGGCTTCTTTATTTGCATTTTTGGTAAGCCAGATGAGGATTACTTCTCAAGAACCTCTTCGCCAAACTCAGCAGAGTTGAGCATCAAAACAAAGCCCTTAAGGTCTATCTCTGAATCTCTTTCCTTTTCCTTTTTCGTGTTTTTCTTATGAATATGCTTCTGATTGTGGAAAAATAGGGGTTTTGAGTGTGAGTGAGAGAGAGAGAGAGAGAGAATCGTTACACCTACTCCATCATTGTTAGAAGCTTTGATATATAAGATATTCAAAATTTTGGTGTACAAATAGAGGCATAGAGCAATAATGGTAGCAGAACAAAGGGGTGTTGAGAAAGTGATTTTGTATGGCAACCATATGTAGCATTTTGTATGGCAATTGGAGTATCAAATTTTGACAATAGTCTTCATTCTTGTTATCTCTCGATGGACTTTACATTTGCAATTTGTGTTTAACGTTGTAAGACAAAAGTCAAGATTATATAATTCGTTGCATCGGAGCAAATTACTACTAAAGTTATTGCATCGAGATATCTTTTTTGCATATCTCTGGGCCCTCCTATGAATGATCCTGGTAAGATAATTATTTTTTCAACTTTTGAACGGTGCGTCCAATGATCTCTCTCTCTCTCTCTAATAAATCAACATGTTTTATAACTCAAGTCCCCATCCAACCCTTTCTCCCCCCAATAAAAGACAGGAGAGGAGTAGTGGTGGAAATTTTGGATATCAAGAAGAAAATTTGAAAAGGGAAAGTGGTGGGAATTTCGGATCGAGGTTAATGTTAGAGGATGAAAAATCCTAGATCGCCTAGGTATATAGGTTTGTTATGTTTTATCTTTTTAATTAATTAACCCACCAACTGAAAATTAAATCAATCTCACCAATGGAAAGCAAACAAATAAAGAACGTCAGGATATACGTGGAAAACTCTAAACGGGAAAAAACCACGGGAAGAAAATCATGCACTATAACTCATTGCACGGTTACAAACAAACCTATACTTACAACCTAGAATCGCTCTCGGTTGACCAAGGTTGATTGCTGAATCACTTGTTCACCGCACCCAGTGCTTGACCATCGCTTCCTTGAATCGCTCAAGCCTTCCGAGATACTTCCAGAATCCACCGGAAGAACAAATCACTCAATAGAATTACAGTTTGAAAAGAACTCTTGGAATTAATTATTCTGAAAGTCTGATGATCAACGAATCATATGTTTACTCCAAGAGACAAACTAAAATCTCCCTTGAGTATTTCTCAGTTTTGGAGCAAGGGAGGAGCTGCACTCATATATTCGGTAACCTTGAAATCCCAAGTGAGCTGCATATATATAGATGGATGAAATTTGTCAAGTTGCTCAAGCACCTGTACAGGCTTGTTCAGAGTTGCTCGAGCAATCACTACTGATGCACGTTGCCTTATTTTCAACCCACAGATTTTAAGATCCTCTATCCTTATTCATCTGCCATGATCACCAATCCCCTTGATTCCTTCCATCATTTTCCTTCTCTATCTCTCAATTACAATATAATAGATTTAGTTTCCAAAAACGCATCCTCTCAATTACAAACGATTTGATTTTTTCCCACTTCCTAAACAGACACTCTAGAAATAAATAAAGAATAAATTTCAACTCAATAATAAAAGAAACAAATCAATGTATTTTTGTCATGGGATTTGCCAAATAAAAACTTGACCTTACAGAGGAAAACTTTTGGAGATGAAAATAGAAATGTGTAGGTTGGGGTGGAAACGGGGAGTGTGCTGTGCTCAGTTACTCACTATCATGGGGAATTTTCCATGCACAATCTGTTTGTTGTAAGTATCTCATTGAATGATTGAAAATTCAGCATGCAGGGTTATCATGATTAAATGACATGTTAAATTAGTATACAAGTTTTGCTTAATTTGTGATCTATTATGTGTTCATATTTCGCCATGAAATAATCATTGACAGATTCAGCTACAACATTAATACGTATAAATTCGTAATAGTATATAGTACAAAGGGGTGTGGTGTAATACTTTACGTATTCTCCCTAATTTCTTTTGGTATTCTTCGTTGAGTTTGGAGAAATACAGAGGCCCTAGCAATTGATCGATTCGCAAAGTTTTCAACAGTCAACAATCTCTTCGATCTCGTCACCATTCCTTCCGTTCTTTATCGCCGTCTACCTGGTTTATTTCCTCTTTCTCTAACTCTCTTGCTTCCTTTACATGTTTTTTCCTCTCTTTATTGTATATTCTTTGTCTGTGAATCTGTGGCACATCATGTACGATCAACCTGTTAGAAAATGGATTTGGAACTGATTTATATTACTTTAACTATGCTAATTATAGTGTTTTTTTTGTTCAAATTACTTACGGAGTAGTATTATACATGGTGTGTTCCATCATGATAAGAATGTTCTCTGATATAAGAAGAGTAATTTTGCTTAGTTTTCTCCTTCCACACTCAAAGTATATTTGATAGAGATGCTTTTTGCTTTGCGATGTCAAAGCATTTCTAATTGACTCGATATTGCAGCTAGCTTCCGTTTGGACATGCAACCATTGAATACATTTACTCCCATTAATCTTTCAATTTCAGAGTAAAAAGCATGCTCAGCAAACATTTCCCCCAAAGAATACCACCAAAAAATCAACGGGCACGACATAAACGCGACAAAAACGTGCGTAGCACGTCGCAAAGACACTAGTTTCTTTGTAACAGAGGAAGTCCTAATGAACGTACATGGAGTATAAAGGAACAGAGAAACTCATACACAGCTCCGCACGATCCCAATTGCCCGTTTTGGCTTTAAATTTAAATGAAACTTATCCTGGAAAAGAGTTAAATTTTTTCCCAAAAAGATTTCATTAAAATTCGAACCATCTAAAACAATTTTAAATAGCCACAATTAGCACCGTAAACAACTACTCGTATTATTCACGGCGGAATCAAGAAAAAGATTTTCACATAAAGGAAGAGATACTAATAAAGGAAAGATCGATATACACAGAACTCACCAAACAAGCACTTTGGAAAGCCACGAAGTACACCATCGAACTGGACAGATCTAGCCCCGAATCTTGACCCGAATCATCAATTTATACAGAGAAACACGGTAGAGAGAGAAAAAAAAGTGAATAGAGAGAGAGAGAGAGAGAGAAACACAGACTGGTCTCTCAAAAATCAATCACAAGACCCTCTCGACCGTGATTTCTCTGTATAAACAAATGAAACGGACCAAAAAGGGTATTGAATCGCCGTATACGGAGAGGAAGGGGGGTGGGAATCTAGGGCTTTATGCACATTTTTAGGGCTGCAAAAGTATGTATATATAGGCAAAGGGCCGCAGTACACTCGCCGACGTAATCTCCAAGAAACCCTAGAAGGGAAAAAGGGTTATCGTCGTCATCTCCAGATCTGATGGTGCAGAGGGCGTGCTCAGAAAGGGTAAAATGTCGTAACTGGATTTACAATCTCAGCCGTTTAAAAGGGAGACTCCTTTTTTAGAATATTTTTTCCTGACCTAGAGTCCTGAATGTGTCGGGGAAAATATTTGAAAAATTCTTTTTGAATTGCAAAGAGAACAAGGCAAAATAACCCTACATTAGAATCGTCTCATCGAGATGAATAATTTGGTGTGGTCGGGTGCGTGATTAGAATTTGTTTGCGATTGGACATAGGTGCATTGTGTATTGTGGAGTTTTTTTAGTTAGGGATGCAAAAATAACCAATATGGAGGTAAAGGTTGTTAAGTTTGATTATCGACTAAATGGATAATCAAATGCTGACGTGGAACATTTTGATTATTCCCATTGCGGATGCTCTTAGGCATCTGAAAATTAGGATTATAAATTGATCACTCATCTTTTGATTCCCGGGAATAAGCTGTTATTATTATACCTACCCATCTTCAAATTGAGACACAGTGTCCCCGAAATGTCACTGGTATGTCGCTTGCTTGAAATTACTTGGATACGCCATCTAGCGTGTCCCACACGTGTCCTCGGTGTGTCTAACGCAGATACAGTGAGCATCGTGTCCTATGAAGCATCGATGCTTCATAGGGTAGTCGATACTAGATATTCCTAGAGAATTAGAAGAATAGTAATGATAGGTCTTGCCAATTTGCTTCAGAAATGGAAGAAACCCAACTGATTTATTTCAGTGTACAATCTATTTTTGTTCCATCTTTAGGCTTTTCTTATGTTCATGGTACGTAGAGGTTTTGTGGTGCAATAATGTTGCTATATTGGCTCAGAGGTGATGTCCATTGGCCACCATTATGACTTTAAGCTAGCAGACTGTTTGCTAGTCTCGTGTGTTTGTTTTTAAATTGCAAAACTTCTAGGCTGGAAACTTGTGGTGGTAATTTCAACAAATTGATGTGACGTGATGTTCAAATGGCTGTTTCTACATCTTGATTATGGTTGTGTGACATCCTACTGCTTTGATTATGTGTATAAGGGAACATTGTTACTGACCATCTCATTCCACAAATTCTCAGCCTTTTGTACATGTGGCCTGTTCTATCCACTAAGCATTTACAAAAATGATGGGTGAAATGGCGTTGTAGGGACCGGTCAGATTTGAGCATACGAGATAGAAGTTACCCATGCCTTGGCCACTTGGTTATGGTTTCCTATCAATTCGATGTCTTCCCCCCTTCTCCCACTCTGCTTAATTCAGAGGGTGAGACCAGGAATTACAGGCCCTGGAATGCTTTGGGAACGTAGGTGGAGATGGATTTTCTTAAGTACTTCCTAGAACTTGAGAATCAAGTTCTCTGTACCTGAACCTTTAACCCACGTAGTTCAGTCAACACGCTAATATAAGTTATCATCTTATCCTCATGTATTGAGGTCAGTTTCATGACCCATTATTGCAATTCTTAGATGAATCTTACCCTCGTTCTTTTTGTGATTCCGATTCTGTATTGCTGCTCTTGGTTGGAACTACGATATTAGTAATAGGTAGTACTAAGAAGCACGGATACACATACAGGCACTAGGCACTGATACAGACACAACTCCCGACAACTCTAAATGAATGGGGACACAGACATGCCGGGGGACACAGCTAAAAATATATATGCATTTGTATTGACATTAGGCTTGTGAACATTCTATCTAGATACAACAATTACTCATGGCTTCTTTATGATTCTTTTTACTTTTTAAATGGTATTATTGTTTAGTGTCATATTTTGATTTCCGGGTATAAGCTTTTATTATAAATTGATCAAATTAATGTTTCCACCGTGCTGAAGTTGAGTTGCTGATATGTCCCCGGTGTGTTGCCTGCTTAAAAAAAGTTGTGTCGCTCATATGTCCCCGGTGTGTCGCCTGCTTAAAATTAGTAAAATTACATGGACAGGCCGTCTAGTGTGTCATGTACGCCATATTTGTACCTGGCGCGTCTAATGCAGATACACAAGCAGTTAGGCGTGTCAGGGCTTTATAGGGATGTAAATACCAGATATTGCAAGAGAATCATAAGAATAGTAATGATAGGTCCTGCCATAGTTAAGAAATGGAAGAAACCCTAGTGATTTATTTGAATGTTTTCTCAATTTGTGTTCCATTTTTAGGCTTACCTTATGTTCATCAATTCATGGTAGAGGTTTTGTGGTGCAATAATGTTGCTATTGGCTCAGAGGTGAGATCCATTAGCCACCATTATTACCCTAAGCTGTTGGACTATTTGCTAGTCTCATATGTGTTTATTTTTTAATTGTGAAATGTCTAGGCCTGAAACAATTTTATTCTGTCAATCAAGCTCTTTATTCCCCCATGAAAATATGGTTTCAACGACTCAACTGTCAAATGCCTTGTGGTGGAATATTCAGCATATTGATTGATGTTCAAATGACTGCTTCTACTTCTTGATTATGGTGGTGTGACATATATCCTACTTCTTTGATTATGTATTCGAGAACATTGTTACTGACCGTCTCATTCCACATTGTTATTCATGTGAACATTCTATCTAGATACCATCAAATCTATAACATCAGTACGATTCTTACTTTTTACTTGTTAAATGGTAGATTTTAATTGAGGATTATAAATTGATCACTGTCATAATCTGATACCCGGGAATAAGCTTTTACTATTATAAGTGATCACTGTCATGTTTCCACCCGTGTTCAAGTTAAGACCGGTATCCACATTGTTTCCCTAGTGTGTCGCCTGCTTAAAATTTGTTAATTTAAGTGGACACGCCATCTAGCATGTCCCAACCGCATCCCTCGTGTGTATCACGTAGATACGGTAAGCAGTTAGGTGCGTCGGTGTTTCGTAGGTTAGTAGATACAAGATATTATAAGGGTATCAGATTAATACTAATTATAGATCTTGACAAGATAATTTGGAATTGAAAGAAACCCACCTGATTTTTTTGAATGTACCGTCAATTTGTGTTCCATCTTTAGGCTTACCTTATGTTCATGGGAGACGTTTTATGGTGCAATAATTTGGCTATTGGCTCAGAGGTGATATCCATTAGCCACCATTATGTTTCTGAGCTAGTGGACTATATGCAAGACTCGTATGTGTTTATGTTTCAAATGCGAGAATTCTAGGCCTGAAACAATTTTATTCTGTCAATTAAGGTTTGAAATTCCCCCATGGAACAATGCTGTCGGACAACTTGTCATGGAATTTTCAACATATTGATCTGATGTTCAAATGGCTGCTTCTACTTTTTTGGTTATTGTGATACGACATCCTACTGCTTCGATTATGTATAAGAGAACATTGTTACTGACCATCTCATCCGCGTATCTCAGTTTTGTTCGGGGGGAAGCAAGTACAAAAATGAAGGGTGAATGGCGGCATACGAATTGGTCAGATTCAAACTGACTAATTGAGGTTTTGTGGACCCCTGCCTTGGCCACTTGGTTGCGGTTACCTATCAATTCCATGTCTTTCCTCTTCTCTGACTTCGCTTCATAGGGTGCAACCAGGAATGACAGATGCTGGAATGCTTTGGGAGGAAGCACAACATAGGGGACATAGATTTTGATAAATACTTTCTAAAACTTGAGAATCTAAGAGTGCTCCCTACCTAAACCCTTTCCGGGGCGACAATATATGGATGCATCTAGGGATTTGTTGATGCTCCATGACCCAGAAAGTATGGCATCTGTCAACGGATTCAGCTGCCGTTGGTATAAAAAAAATGCAGGTTCTAACCATCAAATTGGAAAACTTTGCCAGGTTATGATCTTATTCTGTAGTGCTTGATGGAGATTCTTTTCTTCTTATTTTTAAAGGGAGAATTGCTGGAATCTCTGAATTTTTAGTCAGGATCTTCTGTAGTAGATGAACTGTTTTCTAGGGTGGCATAAATTTGTTGTTTTCATCTTGTTGATTAGTTCTTGGGTGTGTTAGCATCTTTTACATTCTTCTCCTGTGAATCTGGCTGACAAAGATCTGGATTCTCGTTTAAGCTAGCAGTAGAACATATGTATGGTAATTGTTGAACGTTTGATCGGTCCATTTAGTGGCTTGGCTATAGGGCTATTTCTCCGTTACAAAAAAAAAAAAAAAAGATAAAGAAGAATAAGAACATATAGTTGGTGATCAGGTTTGCGGGTAACTGTGAAACTAAATTATTATTGCACTTTCGATTACGTTTATATGGTTTTCTGATTAACAGCGGTGGAGTCAGGATTTTGACTTTAGGGGACCAGGCTTAATAGACCTATATAATTTTTTATTGGAACGTATACTTAACTTTATCATAGAGTTTTTGCTTTCGAATACATTACATTTGTACATTGAAATGATTGTAGCCTAATGCAATTAAAATATACAAATCATTTGTTTTTTTTTAATGGCATTGTGGCTTTTTTTTATTCAATTTTTTTTTTTTGCATTTATTAGTTTTGTATCAAAATTTCATGAGTTATTGCTTCATCTCAATGAGAAGAATCAGAAATATGAAAAATTATGATTGAAACTCGAACTTTTCGGAATAAAGACGAAAATAAGCCCAAAAATTTGCCTTTATGGCTTATTTTTGTCTTTATTTTAAAAATTTTGAGTTTCAATCATACGTAATTTTTTAATTTTTATCGTCGAGATGAACTAATAATCCACAAATTTGATGCAAAATCGACAAATGCAAAAAATAAAGAAAAAAAAATTACCGCTCGACTTATTTAGCAAAACAAGGCCTAGAAACGAAGAAGTATGTTGGGGTAGGGTGCTTACTGAAATCAAACCCTGTCCATAGCATGGGAATATTTAGTGAGACATTAACTGCACTTCACTCGCGCCTTTGAAAAACTTGACACAGTAGGATTTTTTTTTTTCCAAAAGCCAAATGTTACAACTAGAGTAGTAGTAGGTCCCGTTCTGCTTTTGGTCCTTAAAAAATAAGTACTACCTATTTGCAATTTTCAAATTTGAAATTAATAGGGTTATAAAAATAAAAAAAATGAAACATTGATATTTTTTAATAGATATCGAGATCTATCACTATCAAATCCTGTAAAAAAATTAAAAAATTATTTTTGTAAGTCAATAATTTTTTAACTTGAAAATAAATTTTCATTTTTTAAGTAGTATTTATTTGAGAAAACAGAAAAACGGGGCCGTACCGCCGTAGTAACTTTTTCCGAGCATAAATCTGCGGAGCACTGAATTACAGTATACGTCCTCCAGATTTACCCATTTTTCTTTTATAGGTGAGTCTTAAGTCTTAAGTCTTAACCGGTTCGTCAAGTGTCACGTTTTTTCCGAAGGGGATCGGTGAGCTTTGAACTCGCATCGAAAATCCGAGAGAGAGAGATAGAGAGGAGAGATGGCTCAGATTGGGGTTTTTTCTGTAATCAGTCCCATGGAATCTGCTAACTACCGAAAAGGTAATCTTCTCTCTCCTCCCCGCCTTTCATATTTTGCCCTTCATTCTCATTCCAACACTATAAACCCTAGAAGTTCTACTCCTTCTGCGACCATCATCAGCCAAGCAAAACCCCAACCCAGTTTTGGAAGAAAAAGGTTGTCGGAAAAAAAACCCAGATCGGGGGATCTGTGCTTTGGGCAAGATGATGTTCCAACCATTATAAATATCAATAAGGCGTTAGCGAATACTACAAAATCAGGTAGGTACAGCACGGCTCTTTCTCATTTCAACGAGTTGCAGTTACATGACATTGAGCTAGATTTGTACACATTCAACATTGCAATTAACTGCTACTGTCACGTGAATCGAGTTGGCTTTGGGTTCTCTCTTTTAGGCAGCATCTTCAAATGCGGTTATACGCCAAATGGAGTTACGTTCACCACTCTGTTAAATGGACTTTTTGCACAAGATAAAGCTGATGATGCTCTTTCTCTTTTCAACAAGTTGCAATTGCAAGACATTGAGCAAAATTTGTACACCTTCAACATTGCAATTAACTGCTACTGTCACGTGAATCGAGTTGGCTTTGGGTTCTCTCTTTTAGGCAGCATCTTCAAACGCGGTTATATGCCTGATGGAGTTACGTTCACCACTCTGTTAAATGGACTTTTTGCACAAGATAAAGCTGATGATGCTCTTTCTCTTTTCAACAAGTTGCAATTGCAAGACATTGAGCAAAATTTGTACACCTTCAACATTGCAATTAACTGCTACTGTCACGTGAATCGAGTTGGCTTTGGGTTCTCACTTTTAGGCAGCATTTACAAACGCGGTTATACACTTGATGTAGTTTCCTTAAACACCCTGTTGAAAGGACTTATTGCACAAGATAAAGCTGCTGAGGCTCTTTCTCTTTTCAACAAGTTGCAATTGCTAGACATAGAGCAAAATTTGTACACCTTCAACATTGCAATTAACTGCTACTGTCACGTGAATCGAGTTGGCTTTGGGTTCTCACTTTTAGGCAGCATTTACAAACGCGGTTATACACCTGATGAAGTTACCTTCAGAACTCTGTTAGATGGACTTATCCCACAAGATAAAGCTGATGAGGTTCTTTCTCTTTTCAACAAGTTGTTGTTACAAGACATTGAGCTAGATTTGTATACCTTCAACATTGCAATTAACTGCTATAGTTGTGTGAATCGAGTTGGCTTTGGGTTCTCTCTTTTAGGCAGCATCTTCAAACATGGGTATACGCCTGATGTAGTTACCTTCAATACTCTGTTTAATGGACTTATCTCACAAGATAAAGCTGATGAGGCTCTTTCTCTTTTCAACAAGTTGTTGTTACAAGACATTGAGCTAGATTTGTATACCTTCAACATTGCAATTACCTGCTATAGTTGTGTGAATCGAGTTGGCTTTGGGTTCTCTCTTTTAGGCAGCATCTTCAAACATGGGTATACGCCTGATGTAGTTACCTTCAATACTCTGTTTAATGGACTTATCTCACAAGATAAAGATGATGAGGCTCTTTCTCTTTTCAACAAGTTGTTGTTACAAGACATTGAGCTAGATTTGTATACCTTCAACATTGCAATTAACTGCTATTGTTGTGTGAATCGAGTTGGCTTTGGGTTCTCTCTTTTAGGCAGCATCTTCAAACATGGGTATACACCTGATGTAGTTACCTTCAATACTCTGTTTAATGGACTTATTGCACAAGATAAAGTTGATGATGCTCTTTCTCTTTTCAACAAGTTGCAATTGCTAGACATAGAGCAAAATTTGTACACCTTCAACATTGCAATTAACTGCTATTGTCACGTGAATCGAGTTGGCTTTGGGTTCTCTCTTTTAGGCAGCATCTTCAAACGCGGTTATACACCTTCTGAAGTTACCTTCAGAACTCTGTTAAATGGACTTATTGGACAAGACAAAGCTAATGAGGCTCTTTCTCTTTTCAACAAGTTGCTGTTACAGGACATTGAGCTAAATTTGTCTACCTTCAGCATTGCAATTAAATGCTACTGTCGCGTGAATATGGTTGGCTTTGGGCTATCGCTTTTAGGCGGTATCTTCAAACGCGGTTATACGCCTGAAGTAGTTACATTCACCACTCTGTTAAATGGACTTCTTGCACAAGAAAAAGATGATGAGGCTCTTTCTCTTTTCAACAAGTTGTTGTTACAAGACATTGAGCTAAATTTGTATACCTTCATCATTGCTATTAACTGCTACTGTCGCGTGAATCGAGTTGGCTTTGGGTTCTCTCTTTTAGGCAGCGTCTTCAAACACGGTTATACGCCTGATGTAGTTACCTTCAACACTCTGTTGAATGCACTTATTGGACAAGATAAAGCTGATGAGGCCGTGGAGTTATTTGAGAAAATAGTTAAAAAGGGTGAAATCAAACCTGATGTGACGATGTATGGATCGTTAATAAATAGGCTTTGCAAAATGGGAAACACGGGAGCGGCTATTAGTTTTCTGGGGATAGCGGAAGAAGGAGGTTTAAAACATGACACCAAGACATATACCATGATCATTGACCGTCTTTGCAAGGATGGGTTGGCGAATGACGCTCTCAACTTCTAAGTAGAAATGAATAACAAAGATATTCGTGCAAATAATGTCACTTATACATCCTTGATTGATGGTCTCTGCTCTTTGCAAGCGAGGGATGACAAAGGAAGTGGAGGAGTTACTTGAAGTCATGGAAGAAAGAGGTGTGGGTCCTGATGCATCAAAGATTTTACTGGGGCATCAAATGTGCTGACTGTCATTAGTAGCAACGAACAGGCTTAATAATGCTAGCCATATTGATTCTGTCACGTTTAGTCATGTTGATTCGTCATGGTTGGCTGCAGTGACATTAGTCATGTTGCTTCTATCATGTTTTCCTTTAGTTTGTTTCGATCATTTCTAAAGTCTGAAGTTACCCAGTTAAATTTTTTATTCATCACCGCGGTGTCCAGCGACCTCCATCATAGTCCTTGGTGCTGACACTGCAAAAATTCCTAATGAATTTACAACTGTTCTTTTTGCTTTTAACTTTGATGAACTATGGTATTTCCATGTCATTCTATGTTGTACTGTTTATGCATGTTACTCTGTATTTACTGAGATGGATAGAGAAGGATAAGGTAAAGCAGTTAGTTTCTAGCTTTAAGAACTTAAGTCTGCACAGTTATATCGCTCAGTAAGTTTGAAGCATTCGGCCTTAAAGTCTGCAAAATTATATTGCTTTTAGAGGAAATCTGGTTTCACTTGTATCTTCTTAATTCAGGCTACAGTAATATGCATTATCTATGGAGTATAGACACCTTGCCAGAGGTCAGCTACCGGTGTTGGAAGCTTCTCACACACCGACAATCCTTGGACACTCTCCGGACAACTGTTCCATGTTCAAAGTGTAAGTGTCCTAAAGTTCTAAATTTTGTTCTCTTGGAGACTCTGGGGCATGCTTTGAATACTTTTAAACACTCTCCAGATACTCTATAGAAGCTTGCAGGACAAGTCATTACTGTAGTGAAAGCTCTGAAAATTTTCATTTTGTGTCTTAGATTATGGTTGATACATTATAATGACAAGTGCATGATGAAACACCTTATGTTGGACAATTATTAGGAATAATGCAATGACAGTTGGCAAATAAGAATTTTAGTTTAGTTGCCTTATTCTTGTTAGTCTTTTTTTTTTTTCACTGCCATTTATGCGAAAGATTAACATACAGATTTGTATGCCGTATCCCTAACGTGTCAAGTCCACCAATTTTCCAAAATCTGGTAGTTGGTGTAGACTCTAAGAAGCACGGATACAGGATACGGATACGATATGATACGGATACGTGGATACTTGGTTTTTTCAGGATATGATACGTTGGGGATACGTTGAATATAAAATTAAATAAAAAATATCATATATATATATATAAATTTTCATTCCTAAAATTCCATTATAAAAATAAGGGTTTCAGTCTACTCTTTAAAAAAAAGACGTGAGAGAGAGAGAGATGACTGATGAGATATATACATATATATATTGACACACACAGTACATACACAGTAAACAGCAAGAGAGATGAGAGGCGAGAGAGAAGAGAGAGACGAGAGAGAGAGAAGAGAGGAGAGAGAGAAAGTGAGAGGAGAGGAGAGAGACTTGCAGGTCAGAGAGAGATGAGAGATGATTGTCTTCTTTCTTCTGACCTTTTCATCGTTTCTTCATTTCCACTCGATAGGGGGAGAAGAAACATATATATCTATAGCCCTAATTGCAGTTTAACCCATATGTTTTAAGAAATAACATATTTACCCCGCGTGTATCCAAAACGTATCCGAATACCAAAAATTAAAAAAAAAACAGGATACTCCAGAAAACGTATCGGATACGTATCCGTTTCCGATACGCGTACGGTACGTGATATGGAGACCAAAATAGAGTGTCCGTGCTTCATAGGGTGTAGTGGTATCCTGTCCGTGTCTGTACTACTTACTGCAACATGGTGCACAGTAAATACATATTCAAGCTAGAGATTGAGGATTGAAGTTAAAGCTCTTAACCCTCTGATTTTGACTTCTATATCAAGTTCTAATTAGCACTCTTACAATGATAATATAATGGTGCAGGGCAGGGGGAGGTCAAATGGAAGGGGGAGATCAAGTGGAAGGGGAATGTTAAGTGGCATAGGAAGGTCAAGTGGAAGAGGAAGTTCAAATGGAAGGGGAGTTGAAGGTCAAGTGGAAGGGGAATGTCAAGTGGCGTAGGCTTGATGTATGTTGCATTCCACTGATCTTTGTTGTTTGGGTACATTTTAAGAACCTGTCTCATATAGGACAGAGTTCCAGACTTGGGTTCCCCTTACTAAAATACAGTTTCGCCCTATAAGGTACCTTTGTTGGAGGATTAGGAGGTCACCAATTACAACACTCAACAATCAATTTGTTTTTTTATTGAACAGTACACACCAATTTTACAAATTACAATGAGAGGGGAAAACTAGGTTTCCCTGGAACTCTCAAGCTTAATCTCTCTGATTTTTACACTCAATCTCCTTAATTACAACAATTAATCCTACTTATAGGCTGCCAATTTGTGTATGAACCGTGTGCAAGCCGTGTTTGTATTTCGGTCAACAATAGGGGTTACCTGGAAACTTCCATGGCTGCCCACGTTGATCACGTTAATGGAGAACAGAGGTTGAAGCTACCTCGGCTTCTTTATTCTGCTAGGCTTCTTCTTGATTCTTCAAGACTGCATCAAGCTTATTTTCAACAACCTTATGGTTTATAAAACGGGGAAATTTAACTCAATTAAAGACTAATGTAATTCTTAACACCTTATGTACATTGATTGCAGATGGTTGGTTCAGTTGAAAACTTGACGCCATCTACTATTTGGTCTCTTTTGAAGTATGCCAGTGCTTTTGTGAAATGTGTTAGACTTCTACTGGCTTATGAGCTTGTCTATGATGTATCGGGCTGTTCATGGATATGCTCACCTTTTGTTTCTTTGTTGGTGCGAGCACAAGACTTTACTTTTTGTTGCTAGTTAGTATGTTCTTTTGGCCGTCGGGCTGATATAGATATGGCTCAAGTAGGATAGTTCAAGATTTAACTCTATAACCAAGCTAGTTCGAGCTTTTTGATTTCTTTTGTGCTGGTGGGGAATGTTCACACTTGAACTTTATCTATTTCAGTAATGTAGTATGAAATGGGTGATGTGCCCTCTTGAACTCTAATTTGTATGCAAGTGGAGTGGAGTGCAGTTGGTGACTCTCTTATACTCCCATGCACATGGATAGGGTTCGATTCCCGTAAGCACCCATTGTCCTCCTCAAGTCCCCTAGGATAGAGTAGATTAGGATTAACAAATAGCAGAAAAACTCTAATTTGTATGAAATGGGGGTGGTGGCCACTTTAGTTTTTTCTTCTAGCTCAGTACCTATTGAAATCTGTAGCTATTTTGTTTTAGGCCACTGATTTCGGCGCTCCTGTTTTCAACAATGGCGCTCCTCTTTTTGGCCTTATTAGGTAAAATTCCTAAACTATCCTTGTACTTTCTTCTGGGTTCTTTTCATAATGTCCAAATTACCCTTTTTGATTTATTTACTCAGTCCCAGAACATTATCTTCTTGGGCGAGACTTTTCGGGTGAAAAGTGAAAACCCTTTTCACAGATACCCATCTTCTTCGTCTACACACTCCCATCCACTCCGGCGAGGGCGGGGTTCAATCGTTTCAAGCAACTATGGGATTTATGGATGAAGATTTTTCAACAATGGAGGGTGAGAATCAAGATATTGGTGGCTTTCAAGCAACTATGGGATTTACGGATGAAGATTTTTGGGTAAATTCCAGATATACCTCCTGTATTTTGGTTGTTTTTCAACTACACCCCCTCTACTGTATTTTTAATCACTCGCACCCCTTGTACTTAAGACTGGTTTGGAACCGTTAGTATTTCTGTCCAAAATAACGAAAAAGCAGGTAATGGCTTGTTGGCGGGAATTTTCCCTTCTAAAACATCTTCTCTAAGACCAAATTGCCCCCAAAACCCATTTACATTCTATATATACAGTGAGAGCCCTCACATTAAAAATATTAGTACGATGATAATTCGTCAAACATGTATTTTAATTTTTGAGAGAGGGAGCTACGAAATTTGAATAAAGAGGAGGAGGATGGTGTTCTTCCACCCCCCCACCTTAGTTCCACCACGAGTCACCACCTCCCGTCACCATTCTCTTGTCGGAAAACTTGTTTTTTTGCCGGAAACTTCTTAAACTTTCCTGACAGCTTTCTGGACCATTACAAATTCATATTTTGAGAAATCTTCTGCTATGATTCAATTTTTGAAGTCTTCATAACTTTTAAAGTACGTTTAAAGACGAAGATTTTGATACCAAAAACATGTAAAACCGATAAACACAGAATTAGTTATGATTTTCGGAATATGGACTGATACACATGTTTCGAAATCTGGGCAGAGCCATCTTCTTTTTATTTCTGGGAACTATCCTATTAAGTTATGAATTTGATATTTTTACTGAGAATAATACTTTACGTTAAGAAACTTTGAGAGTTGGTTTCAATATTTTTGGAATTGAAATGAATTAGTTATAGATTTTCTATGAAGACATGTTTGTCTGCCCTGTTTTTCTGTAGAACAGCTTGTTCTTTTGAAATTTGGAGAATATTTGGTTGATAACTAATCTTTCAATTTTTACAGTAGATACACATGGATGTTACGCAAGTTTGGGCGCTGGTTTGAGTATTTTTGGACCTTATATGAATAAGTTATGATTTTTCAAAGAAAGGGTCACAGATTTTAGTAAATGAACAAAGTATTGTTTTTATTTCTTAAAATACCTTGCATGCATAGGTTTGGGGCTATCAACGTACCATAAATGAACAAAAACCCATACGATTTTGGGGCTATCAAAGTATCAGAAATGAACAAAAACCCTAGACGATTTTGGGGCTATCAACGTACCTTACGAACACAATCTTCTGTTCTTTGAAGCAGATGATTCACGATCTTACGTTTCTCTCTCCACCATTGCAGAACCAGAGCTTTGTAGAGAGAGAGAGGATAATACGTAAATGAAAAAAGGGGAAAAAGAAAGGGGAATACGAATGGGTATTTCAGTCTTTTTGTTACTTTGGACGGAAATACTAACAGTTCCAAACCAGTCTTAAGTACAAGGGGTGTGAGTGATTAAAAATGAAGTAGAAGGGGTGTAGTTGAAAAACGACCAAAGTACAGGGGGTGTATCTGGAATTTACCCAAGATTATTCAGAGCTAAATGACATCGTAAATCTCACAGTCACAAACAACATTGAAGAAATGTCGGAGTTCTACAAATCATTCTACTCTACAAATGATTTTGGTAATTTCCTTTCCTAATATGCCTGAGATACTAACTCTAGGGTTTATTTTCTACAAATGATTCTGGTAATTTCCCATGAGATTTTTTCCTTGATTAATCGATGCTTTGAACTTTTCTTTTTTATTGATATGTGCTTCCAACTACTTCTTGCAGTTGAATGTGAGATCAATACCTCACTGGAACTATAGCCGTGGTGGAGTTTGTTTGGTGGATGTGCTACTATTTGTTTGTGGAGAACCAATTGTGCAAAGATCTCCACTTTTTGGTAGGAACTAGTTAGGAAACTGCTAGAACATATAGTATATTGTAAGGATTTTGATTTTCGCGCTCCACTTTTTATTGATGGTGCTTCACTTTGTTCATGAAGTTACTAATAATTTCACGTTAAAAGTGGAGCGCCATCAATAAAAATTGAAGCGCGAAAATCAGTTTCCTATTGTAATGTCATCTGCAGTTTTTTTGTTGGACTCTATGAAGATCGAATGATTGGAGATCTCTACTGGGATAGATGATGAATATTTGTATGGGTTTTTGAAGTAACATTGTGTGAACTTCTTGTGTTTTTTGGACTTAATTTGGGAATGGTCTTGGATTTCAGAAAAATTCAAGCATCTAATTTGGCCAAGGTTGTTTTAAGATTTGTAGGATTTTGAGGTTGTTTAAATTCTGGGTATGGTTTCTTCTTCTTCTTCTTCTTTTTTTTTTTTTTAACTGGATTCATGTGGTTGTGTTTGTTTGGCATTTTAGTTTTATTTTTCAATCATTACCTTATTTCTTTCTCCAATCATTACCCTTCTCTCCAATTATTACTCAATTCCTCTCTCTACCCACTACCAAAACTAAACTAATGAAGAAAGATTAAAGAAAGAAGGAATGACTTTCTTCATTAATTTATTGTGAGGGTAGTTAAGGTATTTGGCCATTGAAAGATTAAAGAAAGAAGGATACTTTTGTAATTGGAGTGCCATTGGACAAAGTTGGAGTGCTAAAATCAATCTCCTTTGTTTTATTGTTTTTCTTTACAATGGAATCTTTGGTATGCAATGGAATCTTTACGTTCTCGGTATTATTTTTCATTTGAGCACCTTGTAACATAGCACAAGTTACCATGCCCTGGACTACGAACAAAACACATCTTTGGGATTTTCTTAACTGTATCGCAAACGTGTTGGACACAGACTTTTAGAGTTATATTTGGGAATATGAATGTGGCGGAAAAAAGTGTGCAACTAGGATGGAAACAGAGTAGAGAGATTCCACAGACAATGGATATTGTGGATATGAGAAGTGGGAAGAGTACCTGAGGTTGCCCTCTGGGAGTATGGTGGTTACTACAGTGATTCAGGACCACCGAAGGTGGAGGAGGAGATAGCTCAGGGCAGCCTTAGAGAGAGAGAAAGGGATGGCAATGGAGAGTAGGTTTGTTAGGTGTGTATTGAATGCTTGTCTTTAATGAGAGTTAACTCCTCCTTATATAGGAGCTTGAGAACCTTGGAGGGGAAGAAAGCGTCTCTCTCAACATTAATGCTTCATTAATGCTAGCAGAGTACCACATTCTCCTTTGGTTGTTATATCATAGCAGAAGTTCTGCTGCAAGGATACTGTAGACATAAATTTTGAACCGTAGAATTTACCCACACTTCGAAATCCATATCTCAAATATCCACTGTTCAAGCGAACAGTGTTGTTTATTTATATGTAGGCTCCTATTTCCGATTTGAATTTCAAATCGTTAATTACATACTACAAAAGTAAAACCTCCGATTAATGAAGAATAAAGAACAGGAAAAAAAGACCAGAACAATTTAATTTTATTGATGATTGGGGTTTAAAACCCTTGTTTACATCAAAACATAGAATATTTGATACATTTAGAGGGATTGGAACCCTTTACCTATCACTTGGTATTCTTACTCTTACTGATCTTCGAAGTTTGCTGAAGATTGCAGGTGGTAGTGAGCGGGGTAGGTTGCTTGGTGGTTGTAGATTGTAGTGGTTTTGCTTGAATGGAGTATATCTTCTCTCTCTGTATATTTTCTACGTTAAGAGAGAAGAGGTGTGTATGGCTTCTGTGTTTGGGTGGAGAGTATGATGGTGAAAAGATGAGGTTTGAGGTCTGAGATTTTGAGGTAGATGAGAGACTTTTTTAGGTCTGAGATGTAGTATGAGGTGATGGACGGATGGATGATAGATAGATGAGAGAGAGAGAGGCCGGTCTACAGATAGAGAGAGAGAGAGGTCCATTTCCTTTGATGATGGACCTCATATTTATAGGGGCTCCTTTCATCAGATGCTTGGCCGCCAAATAATTCCTTTGAATTTGAATAGTTGTTGCCAGAGGATAGGATGATATCATATCTCCTCAGTCTTTTTCAATTTTGAATGTTGGTTGCATCAGATGACATCCATCTTGTGATATTCTTCTGCTTCCACAGGAGTGTTTATTGGGCTCTACGTACTAATTTGAGACTACGTGAACCCATATTTGTTTTGTAGGGCCTGCGAAATGCAGACCTACATGGTTCAACTGAATATTTGATTTGTAGGCCCTGCGAGATATGGGCTTACATGGTTCAATTGATTTGTAGTCACGTTACTTCTTCCGCGGGCTCATATACTCGCTTGGCTTGTCGGGCCAACATGCCTTCTTCCGCAGGCTCATATCCTCGCTAGACTTGTCAGGCCAACATGTATTTGTTGATTCGCGGGCTCGCTGGGTCAACATGCTTTTAGGCTCTTTATATGCCTTTTAGTTCGCAAGCCCAACATATGATACATTAATAATATTCACCAATCTTTGGTTGAAATTTATGTGCCAACAAATGCCCCTCGTGAGTCGTGCAAGCAAGTTTTGACTTGCACGAGTCACGATTTCTTGGCACTTCTTCATATCTCAAATGTGCATCATTTTTTGCGAGTCCTTGTTTACCTGAACTCGAGCTTTTGGTGGCCTGGTCTTTTGACTTCGCAAGGCATGAACCTTTTTTTTTTTCATTTTTTTTTCTTCTTCTTCTTCTTCTTCTTCTTCTTCTTTTTTTTTTTTTTTTTTTTGTGGCAACAGCCATTTTTTGAGCACTTTATTTATTTATTATTTTTAGTGCTGACTTTTCTTTCTTTCTTTCTTCTTTCTTCTTTTTTTTCTTTCTTCATAGGCTTTTTATATGGCCTCTTCTTTTTGGGGTTTCGCATGGGCTACCCTTTTTCATGTGATACTTCCATATATCATGGATATTGTGTATAGATTTTTTTTGTAAGCCTTTTCCGTAGGCCTTTTTCTTTTTGTGTGATTTCTTCTTTGAGGGCTTCGTATCTACAGGCCACGTTTGTTTTTTTTTTTGTTTTTTTTCTTCTTTTGTTTTTTTGTGTGTAGACCAAGCCCAATATGAGATCAAAAAGACTAATTTTGAAGAGATGGCAAGTTCTTATGAGGAGATGACTTCTTCTGTCTCAAATCTTTCAGAGCGCGTCACCAGTCTTGAAAAGGAGATTGCTCGTACGAATGAGTTACTCAAAAAAACTCGAGTTTGAATTGTACTCATGCAAGGCCAAGCATTCTTCTTCCCAAAGTGATTTAACCAAGTTTTCCAAGACTATTTCCAAATCTGATAAGGATCTTCATGTCGCCTTGGATCTTGTTGAGCAATGCAAGAAGAAAAATGCATATTATGATATTGTGAAAGGAGCACTTGATGCTGCTAGAGCTTCTTTGATGGATTGAGCTTCTTTTAGTAATATAGTTTTGCACCTTTGAATAACGTCGTGAATTATGGATTTTAGACTTTGTTTAGCCGTACACAGTTTAAGCTCTTGCGGGCCAGGAGCATGGTTTATTTGTTGAGATTATTTTGTTGAGATTATTTTGCCGTTCACAGTTTAAACTCTTGCGGGCCAGGAGTATGGTTTGTTTGGTTTGTTGGGGTTGTTTTGCCGTTCACAGTTTAAACTCTTGCGGGCCAGGAGTATCCTTAGATTTATCACCTTGGATTTCGGTGAGGTGTTTTAGCAGTTTAGCCACATACTGCACCATTGGTGGTTTTTTTTTTTTTTTTTTTTATGAAGGATCTAGGATTAATTGCATCATTACTAAAGATGTATATCCCAACTAGGTTGGCACATACACCCCAGCCAATCATGTGCATTCCTAGAACCACCCATTTTATTTTGTTTGCCCTAATTTTGGCCTAGGTCGTGTTTTTGACCTAGCGGGACTTCTTTTTTTTTTTTGTGCCCTAACTTTTGCCTAGGCCGCCCTTGCGGGTTTTCAACCTAGCGGGCCTTTATTTAAGGAAAATACCTTTTCAAAAACCTTGCATTGGTGGGAGGGATGATTCGCTCGCCATCCATTGTGATCAACAAATAAGCCCCATTAGAATAGACCTTCTCAATGACATAGGGCCCATCCCATTTAGGCTCAAGCTTTCCTTTAGTCCTTCGAGATATGACTATTGGTCTTCTAACCATCAACACCAAATCCCCTTTCTTAAATGAACGAAGCCGAACTCGCTTATTGAAAGCATTGGCCATTCTTTGCTGGTATATCTCCAAGTTTTGTTGAGCATATAGTCTCCTTTCATCCAAGGATTCAAGCTCGACCATCCTTATTTTCGCACTTTCTTCTTTCGTTAAGGATTCCTGTATTGCCACTCTTAAAGAAGGTATTTGTACTTCCAACGGTAATACGGCTTCCCCCCCAAACACTAAAGAATAGGGTGTTGCTTGAGTTGGAGTTCTATGCGAAGTTCGGTAGGCCCATAATGCTTCTTTGTAACTTCTCATGACAGTAACAAGGTCTATGGCCAAGCAAGAACAACCAAAGGGATTAACTGTAAGTGAAGGAGATGACTCTGTCTCAGTGTACTCGTCATCCCCTGCGAGCAGTAAATCATCATCCTCTATGAGTAAGAAGCCCAGAAGTGTTACAAAAGTTGTTTCGGTGATGGTGACGGAAGTGGGTGACGAAGAAAGTTCAAACCCTCAGCTATTGGAGGAGAAGGTAGCTTCATTGCAAGAACAGCTAGCGAAAAGGGACCAAGAAATGTCTCACCTGATGGAACAGATCAAAAGTTTGCAAGCCTAAGTAACAGGGGACAAACAGAAAAAATCTGCCTTTGAGGAGGAATCATTCGAAGTCCCGAAAACAAAGTTTACTGGGGGCAACGGGCATTTCTTTGCTGACCCAATGAGCAGTAATGTAAACCCGATGCTCATGGCCATGATCGATGACATGGTGAAGAAACAAGTAAAGAAGGCTAAAGAAAAGGATGACGAGGGCTTTCGGATGATCACAAAGCCCTATCCAGCATGGGTGGATACCGTTCCATTCCCACATGGCTTCTCCCAACCTGATTTCAAAATGTTTGGAGGAACAGGAGATCCTAGACAACATATTGCCCATTTCCTCTCACGATGTGGGCCAATAGCACAGAATGAAGCCTTGTGTTTGCAACTCTTTGTGCAATCTCTTGAAGGTTCTGCATTTTCCTGGTATTCAAATCTCCCTGAAGGATCAATCCAAAGTTGGGATTTCATGGTTAAAGAATTCCTCAGACAGTTTTGCAATACCCAAAGACGTGTTGGGGTACCAGAGCTCATTGAGACCAAACAACGAGATAACGAACCAGTCACTGACTTCATTGCAAGATGGCGAGCTTTGACGTTCGCATGCCCACAAAAGTTCACGCAGTTAGAACTCATTCGCATGTGTCTCAACAATTTTCGGCATGAGCTTTCTACGGCACTCATGGCTCAGACCTTTGAAGGGTTCAATGACTTATGTACCAAAGCACATGACATGGAACTACACTTGGGCAAACGAAGAAGGCCGAGGGTTGTAGATAGGCTTGAAACCTCAGTTGCTGCAATAGTTGAAACCAAGAAAAGAGTTCCAGTTGTGGTTGGGGCGCAAAGACCAAAGGAAACTAAAAAGGCCACCATGAAGGAAAGATTGGAAAAGAAGTATTCCTTTACAGATGACTTGGTGGAGGATATGTTCGAAGACCTCTTGGAGCAGAAGTTGATTACGCTCCCCGATGTGAAAAGGCCACATGAAGAAGGCAAGAAAAATGATCCCAAGTATTGCCCATATCATCGCCTTATCAGTCATCCGTTAAGGGATTGCTTTGTCTTGAAAGACAAGATTCAAGAACTCTTTGACTCGAGGGTTATTGAGCTTCCCTCTCCTGAGAAAGTGACAGCGAACCCAATTACAGCCGATGACGATGGGGAGGGTGAATGGTTTGTATATCAATCAAAAGGAATGAAGAAAAGACGGAGTTCCTCATCTAGAGCCAAGGCGCCCTTTGTTTCGAAAAAAGTGCGAAAGCCGAAAACGTCCAAAAAGGTGAAAAGGACCAAAGTGAGTAAAAGTGCGAGGAATAAGAAGAAGAGCCAAAAGAAAGCAAAGGAAGTGAAGCTTGTCCCCGATGAGCCTTTGAAACAATCTCCTCGCATTACCATCACACTTGAAGAATTTTTGCCTGAAAAACTTCAATCTCCAGAGCTAAAAGCTTATTTTAAGAAGAAGAGAGACGAGGCGGTAACCCAAGTCCCATGCCTTAACATCATTGTGATAAGTGATGATGAAGAAGAAGAAGAAAGCAGTGCTTCGAGTCCAATTCACATACCGGATTCCCCTATTGTGATAAGTGACGATGAAGAAGAAGGAAGCAATGCTTCATGTCCGATTCATATATCTGATTTTCCTACTTCACGAAATCTCGCGGTGGGAGAATTCATGGTAACCCCTAAGGCTCGTGTGACTCCTGAAAAGGCAATGGCTTCACCAAAGTACTCTCATGTACCTCCTATGTCCTACATAAACACTCCAGAGTATGTAGTAAGTCCATCTCAAAGAAACATGGGATACGGATCGGATACGGAGCTTGTGAGAAATTCTCGAAAGCGGCTTCGTTTTGAAGATGAGAAGTTCAGCCTCAAGTGTCAATCAGATGACGAGATGTGGAAACATTCTACTCAATCCCCACATATCCTTGAGTCATTCGTAGACTCAGATTTCTCTCCCAGGTATCCTTCGCCAGCAAGAACATACGATGGGGAAAGTGTGTCCAGTGACCATTTTGATTTTTCATGCAACGTAATTTCGGTGGATGTGAATTTTCAAGATGCGGATATACAAATCAGAAGTTGTCCAGAGGATGATGAAAAAGCAAGAGTTTTTGCTCGGAGGGAGGGAACGAATCAAGCGAAGGTAATTGTAGCTTTGAAAGAGGAAAAGTCCAGAATTCCCCAAAACTATGCGATTGGTAGAGAACACATTTTAAATCATCCATATCCTGAATGGGTTGAAATGGTCTTATTCCCAAGAGGATACTCCATACCACAATTTCCCTTGTATAATGGAGTTGGATGTCCAAGGCGCCATTTAGTGCATTTCTTAGCACTATGTGGAAACTCAATACGAAGTCAAGCACTACTTCTGCGGCAATTTGTACTCTCATTAGGAGGTTGGGCAGCTGATTGGTATTTTAGCCTTCCTCCCAATTCAATCCCTGATTGGGACACAATGGCAGAATGGTTTTATAGGAGGTTCTACACACCATGGCCTATGGAACTTGAAATGTGGGAGCCCTTACAGGATGAAAGTGCTCCATTTCAAACATATGAGTTGTTAGAAGGAACTGCGGACCAGAAGCTCGAATCTGCGTTGGACCAACGAGACATGGGGAGTATGAGACCTAGAGATTTGCTCCCTTTATGGGTTCAGCAAACACCGTTCCTGTAGGATACGAACTCCCAAATTTCTCTATCTATGAAGGGTATGGTGATCCTGAAAAGCATATAAAGCTCTTTTTGAGACAATGCGGGGAAACTGCCCAAAATCAAGCATTGTGCCTACGACAATTTCCTCTTTCTCTAGATGGGATTGCATTTGATTGGTATTGTTCTCTTTCTGGGTTTACTGTACCTAGTTGGGAGGTCATGAAAAGTGCCTTCATACAGTCCCAATACTTTTATAGATGGGACTCACGATATCTAAGAAATGCAAAGGAAAGGCATCCCCAAGGAGGAGAAGTGATCACTGATGACGAAAATTCATCTGTTGGATCAGTGAACATGGTGCAAATAAACGATGAACCTAAAGAAGGGGATGGGAAGGAAGTTGTCCATGTGTGCAAGACATATTTGACTTATAAAAGACAGCCCCGCAATCAGTTAAGTCAAAATTTGCAAGTACCAGTTACACAAGATGAAGTCCCAAAAGAAGAAGAACAAGTGAAATATGATGTTCTTGCCCATCTAAAGAAGATCCCAGCTCTATTAAGCATATATGATGCCTTGATGATGTCTCCAGAACTTCGAAAGTCATTGGTTTATGCCTTGTCCAATCCGGATGATTTTTGCAAGGAGATCCAAGAAAAGGGGCAAAAGAGCACAACTACATGCCTGTCCACAGTAGTATTTGGCGATGAGGATATGTATGCAGAAACACTAGATCACAATCGACCTTTGTTCATTACTGGTCTTGTTCTTAACACCAAAATCTCTCGGGTTTTGGTTGATGGTGGGTCCGCAGTAAATTTACTACCAAAAAGGGCTTTGGGCATAATAGGGGTTCGATTATCCCAATTACGGCCATGTCATTTGGTGATCCAAGGGTTCAATCAGAATGAACAACGCCCCATGGGGAAAATTAAATTGCGAACCAAATTTGGTGGCATCGAGGAGGATACCGAGTTTCTGGTAATTGATGTAGACACTTCCTACAATGCCTTGCTTGGGAGACCATGGTCACATAATCATATGGCGGTGCCTTCTACCTACCATCAGTGCATCAAATATCCATTGCCTCCACCTATAAACGAAGGGATAATCGTTGCGGATAATGATCCCTTTAATGGGGTTGAAGCTTACTATGCGGATGCTCGTTTCTACACAAAGACTTCGCAAAATAGAGTGAAGGGCTCAACAGAAACAAATACTAAAAGCGTGAAAGCTCAGACAAAGAAGGCATTTCGCTATGTTCCGAAGTCTCAAAGGAAGCTGGGTGCAAGCGCTTTAGCTCCGATAGACCCAACTTTGGAGTTAAAAGATGCATTTGTCTTGCCATTACAGAAGGCAGAATGCACATATGTGGAGGACTATCGTAAATTTGTAGTCCCTGCAAAAGCAAAAGGCATGAAGCCTATAGTGTTCCATGCACTTGGTGACATGGAAAAGAAAGTTCAGGATGATAATCTCAAAACTGTGGAGATATCGAGTCCAATAAGACCAAGTTACGCTGCAAACATTACAAAAATGTTAGTAAAAGCTGGTCTTGATCCTGAAAAAGTATCCACACAAACAGTAGCACCTTTTGACTCTGTGCTAACTCATGCACAAGCCAAATCCCTTCAGCAAGGAAGTCCTATTGTGGTCACAAGAGAAGGATTGGGCTATCAAGCCGCAGAAGAAAAGATCTTTGGATCTCTGTAAATATGATTACAGTGGAAGGGGCATCGGATGATGGGATTGAAGATGAGACATATCCCATACCAACACAATCTGAAGAAAGAGGTCAAGCTACAATTGACGAGCTTCACGAAGTCAATCTTGGTGATGAAGGAGAGAATAAGCCAACTTTTGTAAGTGCAAACTTGGCAGAGGAAGAGGCTCAAAAGTACATCTCTTTTTTGAAGGAGTATCGCGATGTTTTTTGCATGGACCTACAACGAGATGCCTGGCCTTGATCCTAGAGTTGCAGTTCATAGGCTCGCAATCCATCCTGAGAAACGGCCTGTTAAACAAGCACCAAGAAGGACACGGCCAGAATTGATGTCCCAAATCGAGGCTGAAGTCGATAAACTCCTGACAGCTGGATTCATCAGAGAGGTTAAATACCCGACTTGGTTGGCAAACATAGTCCCAGTCCCGAAAAAGAATGGGAAAATACGGATTTGCATTGATTTCCGCGATCTCAATGAAGCTTGTCCTAAAGATGATTTTCCTTTACCCATCACCGAACTTCTGGTTGATGCAACCACAGGTTATGAAACCTTGTCATTCATGGACGGATATTCGGGTTATAATCAAATCCGAATGGCTCCCGAAGATGAAGAACTGACAGCTTTTAGATCTCCAAAAGGGATCTTTTGCTATACGGTGATGCCTTTTGGTCTGAAAAATGCGGGGGCAACATACCAAAGAGCAATGACGGTGATATTTGGTGATATGTTGCATAACATTGTTGAGTGCTATGTTGATGATCTTGTCGCCAAAACTAGAAATAAGGAAGATCATTTGGAGGACTTGAAGCAAATTTTTGAACGTTTAAGGCAGTACAAGCTCAAGATGAACCCGTTAAAGTGCGCTTTTGGGGTTTGTTCGGGTAAATTCCTTGGGTTTGTAGTTCGAAGCAGAGGAATCGAAATTGATCCTGTGAAAATCAAGGCTATCCTCGAAATGCCTCCCCCCAAAAATTTGAAGGAGTTGAAAGGGTTACAAGGAAGACTAGCCTATATAAGAAGGTTCATCTCTAACTTAGCAGGGCGATGCTTGCCGCTCTCAAGACTAATGAAAAAGGGTGTACCCTTCGAATGGGACCAATCGTGCCAAAACGCATTTGATAGTATCAAGGCATATCTCATGAAACCCCCGGTACTTATGAGCCCAACCAAGGGAAAACCATTGTTGCTGTACATTGCTGCTCTTGACTGCTCATTGGGAGCCCTTTTGGCCCAACATAACGAACAAGGGAAGGAACAAGCTTTGTATTATCTAAGTCGAACTTTGGTTGGTGCAGAACTCAACTACTCTCCGATTGAGAAAACATGTCTCGCTTTGGTGTTCGCCTTGCAAAAGTTAAGACATTACGTCTTGGAGCACGAAGTCAAATTGATATCGAAGGCTGACCCTTTGAAGTATATACTGTCAAGGCCAATACTCTCTGGGAAAATTGCAAAATGGGCTGTAATCCTCCAACAATTTGCAATTGAGTATGTTTCCCAAAAAGCAGTAAAAGGTCAAGCCTTAGCAGACTTTTTAGCAGCGCACCCTATCCCTGATGATTCACCTCTAGCCACTGATCTACCAGATGAAGAGGTCATGCAAGTTGAAGTTCAAAAAGCATGGGAGATGTATTTCGATGGGGCAACAAGGAGTCCAAATGGCCAAAAGCAAGAAAATCTAAAAAATAACAAATCTGGAATCGGTGTTGTGTTCGTCACACCAAATAATGCCATAATCCCTCATTCCTTTGCTTTAATAGAAGGATGTTCAAACAATGAGGCAGAATATGAAGCTGTAATTGCTGGGTTGGAATTGGCATTGCAAATACCGATCGAAGAGCTCTTAGTCTATGGAGATTCTGAGTTGGTGATAAAACAGTTGCGTGGAGAATACATTGTTAAAAAAGCAAGCTTAGCCCCATACCACGAAAAGGCTATCCAAATGCTTTCACAATTCAAGAAAGTGAACATTTTCCATGTTAAAAGAAGGATAAATGCTCAAGCAGACTCCTTGGCAAGTTTGGCTGCCTCACTCTCCCTGCCTGATAGGGAGACAATAATTGTTACAGTTGGAGAAAGAAGAGTTCTACAGCCCTTAACTGAAATCTCAGAAGTACTGCCAGTTTTTGTAGCCACAACAAAAGAAGGTGACGAAGATTGGCGCGAGCCCTTTATAAATTACCTCCAACATGGTAGGCTCCCAGATGACAAAGCAAAAAGGGCAGAGGTAAGACGTCGAGCCACAAAATTCATCATGTGGAAGGACGCATTATACAAAAGATCCTTGGATGGAATGTATATGCGTTGCATAGCCAATGAACAGGCTCATGAAGTTATGGCGGAAGTTCATAGTGGTGTATGTGGGGCACACCAAAGTGGTCCAAAGTTACATATGCAATTGAAACGCCTTGGATACTATTGGCCAACCATGATTTATGATTGCATCAATTATGCAAAAAGATGCCAAGTTTGCCAATATCATGGAAATTTTATCCATCAGCCTCCAGAGCCTTTACATGTGACAACATGCTCTTGGCCATTTGCAGCATGGGGCATTGATGTTATTGGGCCTATCAAGCCATCATCCTCTGCAGGAGATAAATACATCATAGCTGCCACTGATTATTTCTCAAAATGGGCTGAAGCAATTGCTTTGAAAGAAATGAAGAGTGGGAATGTCTCAGATTTCATCCGAACCCATATCATCTATAGGTTTGGGATCCCAGATAGTATCATAACTGATAATGGGCAACCCTTGACCGGCCTCTCTCTCTCTCATCTATCTATCATCCATCCGTCCATCACCTCATACTACATCTCAGACCTAAAAAAGTCTCTCATCTACCTCAAAATCTCAGACCTCAAACCTCATCTTTTCACCATCATACTCTCCACCCAAACACAGAAGCCATACACACCTCTTCTCTCTTAACGTAGAAAATATACAGAGAGAGAAGATATACTCCATTCAAGCAAAACCACTACAATCTACAACCACCAAGCAACCTACCCCGCTCACTACCACCTGCAATCTTCAGCAAACTTCGAAGATCAGTAAGAGTAAGAATACCAAGTGATAGGTAAAGGGTTCCAATCCCTCTAAATGTATCAAATATTCTATGTTTTGATGTAAACAAGGGTTTTAAACCCCAATCATCAATAAAATTAAATTGTTCTGGTCTTTTTTCCTGTTCTTTATTCTTCATTAATCGGAGGTTTTACTTTTGTAGTATGTAATTAACGATTTGAAATCCAAATCGGAAATAGGAGCCTACATATAAATAAACAACACTGTTCGCTTGAACAGTGGATATTTGAGATATGGATTTCGAAGTGTGGGTAAATTCTACGGTTCAAAATTTATGTCTACAAATTTATGGCACGCCCAGTGGGACCTATTTCTCCTCCCATCTTTTGAAGAATAAAACAAACTATAAAACTCATTATTCTAACAGTGTCCCTTGCTTCAACAGATTCGAATATGGAAGTTGCAATCATGAAGGCCAACAATGGACTCGCTGTGAAGACACCGATGAATCCTATGACGGGGATTCAAAAATCTTGGAAGGATGTGTTAGTCTCTCCGGCACCTGCTTACTGGAAGGCTCCAGAGCGCAAGCTCTTGGCTGTCTCGCCAGAAGTTCCTGCTTACTGGGAGGCTCCAGAGCGCAAGCTCTTGGCTGTCTCGCCAGAAGTGCCTGCTTACTGGAAGGCTCCAGAGCGCAAGCTCTTGGCTGTCTTACCAGAAGTGCCTGCTCATCGGGAGGCTCCAGAGCGAAAGCTCTTGGCCGTCTTACCGCGAGCTCAAACAAACAATAGCACTTCGCTACTCCAAAAGGCTGAAAGCCTCAAAGGAGTAGCCGAAGACCTTTTAAAGGCTGCCAAACAATATATGGCAGTAAGAGCAACAAGGTGCTCGTGGGATTTCCTTGGAAAAGCGAAGGATGCTAAGGAAGCAATAGCAGTTGTTGTTACCCTGGCCAAGGCCCGCACAACTCAAAGTACACTGGGTCTTTTGATTACACAGGCAGAGCACTCCATTATGATTGCGGAAAAAGCTCAAAAGAGGGCATCTGTGGAAAACTATTCCATCATCAGGAACATTGGCAAGGAGATGATTAGTCAAACTCGAAATCCCGCTAATTCGTTAGCCCAACCGAAAGTGGTAGATTGGTCGGCTCAACGAAGAACCAACAATTCGACGGCTCTGCATAAATCATCCATGCTGAGTCGTCGACTCACGAGTCCAATTGTGAGAAACGCTACAGCAATCATAAAAATCCAGGAGACACAAGCTTTCTCTTCCATGCCTGTAGGGATTCGGCCAGAAACCCCCATTAAAGCCTCAAAAAGACAGAGGCAGAGGAGGAATAAAACCTCAAAAAGGGAGAACAGAAGTCTGTAGCAGCCAATGTTATGGGAGCAATTGAAAAGGCTCTTGGTAGTTATAATGACGACCTTGAGTATCCCACAGAATCAAGTGAATCAGAGTTGAACTCTTCCGATGGTGAGAGGGGTTCTGTTTCCACCACCACAGAGGAACAATTTGCCAAGTTGGTTGAACAAGCAAAGAGAACTGCTACCTCGATGCCTATGCCAGGGACAGTAACAAGGTCTATGGCCAAGCAAGAACAACCAAAGGGATTAACTGTAAGTGAAGGAGATGACTCTGTCTCAGTGTACTCGTCATCCCCTGCGAGCAGTAAATCATCATCCTCTATGAGTAAGAAGCCCAGAAGTGTTACAAAAGCTGTTTCGGTGATGGTGACGGAAGTGGGTGACGAAGAAAGTTCAAACCCTCGGCTGTTGGAGGAGAAGGTAGCTTCACTGCAAGAACAGCTAGCGAAAAGGGACCAAGAAATGTCTCACCTGATGGAACAGATCAAAAGTTTGCAAGCCCAAGTAACAGGGGACAAACAGAAAAAATCTGCCTTTGAGGAGGAATCATTCGAAGTCCCGAAAACAAAGTTTACTGGGGGCAACGGGCATTTCTTTGCTGACCCAATGAGCAGTAATGTAAACCCGATGCTCATGGCCATGATCGATGACATGGTGAAGAAACAAGTAAAGAAGGCTAAAGAAAAGGATGACGAGGGCTTTCGGATGATCACAAAGCCCTATCCAGCATGGGTGGATACCGTTCCATTCCCACCTACAGATAGAGAGAGAGAGAGGTCCATTTCCTTTGATGATGGACCTCATATTTATAGGGGCTCCTTTCATCAGATGCTTGGCCGCCAAATAATTCCTTTGAATTTGAATAGTTGTTGCCAGAGGATAGGATGATATCATATCTCCTCAGTCTTTTTCAATTTTGAATGTTGGTTGCATCAGATGACATCCATCTTGTGATATTCTTCTGCTTCCACAGGAGTGTTTATTGGGCTCTACGTACTAATTTGAGACTACGTGAACCCATATTTGTTTTGTAGGGCCTGCGAAATGCAGACCTACATGGTTCAACTGAATATTTGATTTGTAGGCCCTGCGAGATATGGGCTTACATGGTTCAATTGATTTGTAGTCACGTTACTTCTTCCGCGGGCTCATATACTCGCTTGGCTTGTCGGGCCAACATGCCTTCTTCCGCAGGCTCATATCCTCGCTAGGCTTGTCAGGCCAACATGTATTTGTTGATTCGCGGGCTCGCTGGGTCAACATGCTTTTAGGCTCTTTATATGCCTTTTAGTTCGCAAGCCCAACATATGATACATTAATAATATTCACCAATCTTTGGTTGAAATTTATGTGCCAACAACCCAAAGACAGTTGTGACATTAGAGGCCTATGTCATGCCAGACAGTAGGTACAATACAGGCTTTTATGTATTAGCTTGTCAGACGGGATACGGGATACGCAGAGATCTTCACACATCAGGTGACGTTGGCGATCTTCACACGTTAGGTGACGTTGGCAAACTCCTCTCTCTCTCTCTCTCTCTATGACTGGTCAAGTGGAGCTCACCTTGGAGGTGAGCCGGTCCTTGACAATCCCTTCACTCTAGCCTCCAATCCACATTCCTCCTTAGGTCTCGAGTAGGTACCCAGGCCCTGCTCCCGGCCTAGGGTGTTATGCAAAGTCGCCGTAAGTGTGGAGCTTTAGAGGCAAGCAACGTAGCTCGTTGGGTAAGCTCGCCTCCATATGTGGCGTGCGAGCCTTGGAGTTAGAGTGACGCCTTAGTAGTTTAGTGGATGGAGGATCCACTCATGGCCTCTTTGGGGTGGAGGAGCTCCATATACCCACAGATATTGCTGGCCAAGAAGCGATAACGAAGTTTATGCCAAGGATATATGTGGAGTTGTGAACGTAAATCTAGTTTTACACCGACATATGTAGGCTACCATTTTACAGAATTCTCGTCCCTCAGTATATATATTAGTGGTATTCTTGATGATAATGTGCAGTCATAGCCTCTGTTCTAACATGTTTTCCCTCAAGTCTTCCACTCTTTGTACTCCCCGGATGCCTCTGAATTGCAGTGCGTACTGTGATGTTCAATATCTGAAAATTCCCATTTTTGGCAAAGGTGTGAATGCGTTGAATACGGGCGTGCCAAGACTTGTGGCACCTAACTTTTGATGAAGATTCCCGTGAATTTTGACTTCTAACGTATGAACAATTGCGTGTGACCCAAAGGTTAAAGATCACAATGAGGTTCGTGGTTTGCCACACGGTCGTGGACTTAAAATTTCCTAGTCGTATAGGAAATGGACGTAGAAACGTAAAAAACGTGAACTTTATTACTCCGGGATAATAAAGTTTGATTACAAAAAAAGTAAAAGATCCAAACTACTTGATGAAGTGAGTTTGAATGGGGTTTGAGCACGTGGTACTCGATAGACTACTTTGCTGAAAGTAGGAAAGTTTTTGTAGACGTTGAGCTTTGATTGGTGTTGGACCCGTTTTTCATCTTGTGAACTTGTATTTATAGGCACAGCAGTAAGCTGATTCAGGCCTGAATCCGAATTCTGCTTTGCTCCATAAGCTGACATGTGTCCCATGATGCTCCACTTTTCATGCATGTAAGGTCATGGGCGGTTTTCTGGCAGTTAAGGGTTCATGGATGATGTGGCAATAACTATCCATGATCTCCCTCCTTAGGTGAGTTTAACACATGGCCAATTGACCAAGTCAATTGGCCTTTGATTTTTTGGAGGGAAATAACCACGTCGGCAGCAACCAAACCCCTAAAATCATGGGCCGCACCTCATGGACCAAATCTGCTTCTTTCTTCGTGGGCCCAACTGTGGGCTAGCCTCCTTGGCCAAACCGTGCTGATTACGGGCCATGGGCGGTATATTTCTTGGGCCCAAATGGGAAAAACCCATGGCCCAATACTTACTCAATGACAAATTACCCAGCTTCGGCCCAATTTAATTAACGAATCCAATTAAAAACCCAATCACGACTAGCCCGATCCGTGGTGCCAAAAACAAGTATAAACAATATCATAAAATTCTGGGAAATGATATTGCCACACCCTGCAAGTATATTTTTTAGGGGTGTACACGGTCCGGATTGATCCGGTTCTCTAGAAAACCAGTAACCGGACCATTTCAAACGGTTCTAGAAAATTGAGAACCAGAACCTATCCAATATATGCATAGAACCTAACCAGAACCAAACCGCAAGACCGGTCCGGTTTTGGTTCGGTTCCGGTTCTATCCAATAAGCATCCAAACACTTATTCACAAAATATGAACTCATAAAATTAAAGAAATAGGAAGATAATCTGCTACAATAGAAAAGGAAGGAAGAAAATAAAAACTTTCCTAACAAATGCGATTTCATCTCTAAAAAAATTAAAGTTTAGCAAGGAAAACATTTACCTACCAAATTCAATTAATATATTTAATTACACACACATATGTATTTCTATATTTATCTTAATTTTAAACGGTCCGGTTCGGTTCTAACCACGGTTCATTAATTGAGAACCAGTAACCGAATCAAAATTAACGGTTCTTATGTTGTTGGAACCATAACCTGACCATAGAACCGCATAACCGGACCAAATAGGACGGTTAGGTCCGGATCGGACCGGTTTTACGGTTCGGACGGTTTTCTTGAACACCCCTAGTATTTTTGCACCAATAAATACACTTGCAGGGTATGGCAATAACAAAAAAAGGTGTGGCAAAATCACTAGCCAAAATTCTTTATCTTTAGCATTACCTTATGTTGTAGATTCTTATGAACTCTTAATCTACCTCCCTTGGCAAAATTATTTGACCTCTTCTCCATCTACTACTACGAGTTCTGACGTTTTCTTCTGGTGCTTCATTTTCTCCATCATTGTGTTTGTTAGTAAGAAATAATGCGTCTGCGTACCATTGAGTCTTGTCTTCACACTCTTGTGATATCTTCTTAACTTAGATTCTTGAAAGTCGAATATTTCTGCATTATGTGCCCCACAAGTTTTTAATTCCCTGCTAGGGAATTCACACGAAAAGAGAACAAGGAATTCTCAAACATGAAACCCAACATAATTTGCCCCGATTTCTTTAGATTGATATGAATTTGATTTTGTTGGTTACATACCTGATGGGTCTACTGAGCTGATAACATCCGAATATGCTTTCGACACTTTTCTTCCAGATCTTAAATCTTCGAGTGAGTCCAAATGTCATCATCAACCATAGATTGAATTCTAGCCTTACAGTCAGTTCTTGTCTTCGAATTACTAAATTCTTTCACACCAGTAAACTCCAAGTTTCACGATGCCTAGCTTTTGAGCACAAATTTCCTTGGTGTCATATGGTTTCATTCAAAGATCGACGCTTATTTCCCCTGTAATTCTAAAACCCTTACTCAAGGTGTAATACCCGTATTTTAGAAAAGTATTAATTTTTGCATGGAATCTCTAGGTGGTGTTTTTGTGTTGTGTTGTGTGTGCATGGGGTTGCACTTGGGGAGCAAGTGAGCTGATAAACAGTGAAGAGTATGGACATGTGTCATGGTAAAATTAATCTAGTTTGCTGCGTCAATGTTTCCTTTATAAGGAGAAGAGAACACTCACAGTTGGGGGGGATAGCTTTGGTGGAAGTGTTTTGAGATAGGAACAATTGTGTTTCTCCGGTCTCGGTGTTGCCTAACTTAATAGATTTTTTGATAAAATTATGTTAACATTTGAGGAAGTGGGGAGTGACATCTTAATAGTATTTGACTGTTGTTGGTGGCGTGAATCACTTCATTCCGTTGTGTTGTGGTCGTGGTGTCTGTGGTTTTGGGGTGTTACAGTTGGTATATGAGCATAAGTTTCATGATTCTGTAGACTGTCCAAAAATTTGATTTTAGGACGACGACCTATGGGTAAGTGATGCTAAGTAACTAGTATGAGTTCTTGGTAATTTAGTTAATTTGCTACTGGCTTTCCTTACTTGAAAATCAAAAACAACTTGTGGCTGTCGAAGTAGTATTTAATTTAATTTTAGTAGGTGTATCGGAAGAACCATTTCTTGCAAAATAGATTTCAATTGCTATAATGATATGATCAACATATCCTATCTTGATTGGTTTTTTGGATCCAGATAATGCGAAGTGATGAGTTGGTTATTAGTTCTATAGTTATTAGAGTAGTTCATACTATGGGGAATCTTTTTTGAATCCTAAGCCTAAAAAAACCAAGTTACACACTAAGCATAGCAATTCCATCAAAAAGTCAATCGAAGGAATTGACTTGCTAACAGCCTTTATATATGCAACTCCTTCTCTTCCGAAAGAGCTTACTTTTGATGGCATGAGCTTGTGAAGTCCCACAGCCCTCCAACAGCTGATTTGATACCATCCATACAATTAGCGGATTTTACCCCCTGACTTGATTCATCGGAGATTGACGGGTGTGATCGCATTCTTTTGAAAGGGTATGGGGTAAGACCTCACATGTCGTGAGTGGAATTAGTCCTAGGCGCACTATCGTTGAGTAAGCAAGAGCCAATTAACATTATCTTTCTCGGTGGGAAAAGAGCTTATTACATCTGTGCCAAGCTTAGGAAAGCTAGCAATTCCCTCAATAGTAGCGGATTCTGTGAATCAATTCCTCGCCAATGGCTCGCTGCAATCACTCTAATCCATTGACAGCAGCATAAATGACTAGAATTTGTTTTTCTAATGGAAGTGGTGCATATTGTGGTTGTTTCAAGACTTCTGTTAGCCTTGCACCTCTATTGAGTAATGCCTGAGTCGCAGCATCAAGGTCCGAACCAAATTGAGCAAAGGCGGCTGAGATTCACACTCATTCGCCAGGAAAGACCAATCACCAATACCATAAGGAAAATAGATGGCATAACTGAATGGGAATACGGCAAAGAGGATCTGCAGCAAACCATAGTGGGCCTGAACCTGCCTTTCTTTCTTTGCCTGCCAGGAAATAGAACAGAACAAGATACTGACTCTGCTCCGACGAGTTTGGGGCCTTCATTACACCCTAAAGCTTCTCTTGATCAAAAGTCCCATCCATTGGTAGACGCCCTAAAGCAGACATAGACCAATCCAGGTGCCTACAGAATTTCTGGTGCTTCAAAAGGCTTAGATTCTAAGGGCGCTACTGAAAGCCTTTTTTTAAGTCGTGTAATAGAGGGGTGTAGCACCTGCTATTAGATAATCAACCTCTCTTGCCACGGCTGTAGGTGTTGGGAAACGATTCCCAGAAACCAGTAATGACGCGTACAGATTAGACAATAAGAAAACCGCAAAACCCTACAAGGCAGAATTAGGGTTTTACCTCAACTCCTTGTGAACACGAACGCTGGTTGAACTTGTTATAGCACGTCTTGCTATAAGCCACGTATACTGCTCGACTGCACCTTACGATCTTCTATCGTATTCCCTGCACGTCCAGAACACGAACTGAGTGTGGACTCTTTCGTGGTCTGTTTGCTCTCTCTGGATCTGCCTCTATTTTGTGAATAATAGAAACGTCAAAAAATGTCCATTCTGACCTAGAGAGCATAACGTGTATATATAGGGCTACGATAGGGACCTAAGGAGTAATAAGTCTGGGCTCCCAGTGTAAATAAGAAAACCTAATCCCACCAGGATTCTATTTCTTATTTCACTAATTATAATTCACCCCACTACAGAATTATAATTGCACTCCCGTCCTTATCTCAATTATATTACGAGCTCCATGATATTAAATACTTATTAATCTCCCCACGTTAAGATTACAAATACCCGTTGATTAAAATAAATTACTAACAATCTCCCACTTAATCAACATCTTAACTTGAGACTATCCACTTAACTTATTCGATATGTCGGATACAAATATCCACCTGCAGGGTTTGACATAATCGAAACTTATAAGCTTACTCAAAGGGTATCATCAATCCCTATCGGGACGTGGATTCCATTAATAATTAATAGTTGTCATATACACAATGTTGCGACCCAACTCACCGAGACTATTGACCGTATAAAGATCTCACCCTTTAATGAATCAAAATCAACAACATTAAATATATACATCTAATAATTATCTTTGGATTAAGAGCATAAGTATTCATAATAACCATGAGGTTCCAATTGTCTTATAAAGTTAGTACAAAGACAATTACCTCAATGCGGTCCCGTTCAATACACACAAAGTGTACTAGCACAATGAGTTAGAACTAGACCGTTCCCTGTAGTCAAGATAGACCTACTAAACATTGTACTACAGTCCTACCGATGGTGTGTCAAATTCCATCTAAGACTGTGAACTATCTCTTATATTCCACAAGAACCGATGATCCAATCTTCTGTGTGTAAGCCGTACTCTACACACTGGATTATCTACTATGCAGAATAAAAGACACACATACACAACATACAAAAATATCATGCAAACATTGCCCATAAAAGATTCTCATCAAAAAGGGATAAAACTGATTAATACATAACAATATTAATCCATCATATAAAAACATAGCTTTTACATAACCTCCTAACAAACTCCCACTAAGACTCAAAATCATACTGCCACGCATCTCACTCCCATTCCTTCTACGTGACTATCAAAAGTCTTAGCCTATAAGCTGTAAGTAAAAGAATCTGCTAGGTTGTTTACCGATGCGATCTTGGTCACAGCTACATCACCTCTCTGAACGATCTCTCGAATCAGGTGATACTTACGCTCGATGTGTTTTCCTTCTTATGAGTCAATGGTTCCTTAGAGTTAGCAATTCCACCACTATTGTCACAATAGACGTAATAGCTAATTCCACTAAAGGAATCACTTCTAGATCCATCAAGAAGTTTTAAGCCAAACGGCCTCTTTGGTTGCTTAAGAAGCTACCACATACCCGGCCTCCATGGTGGAATTAATCAATTCACGATTGCTTGATACTCCCCAAAATTATGGCTCCACCTCCTAAGGTAAACACATATCCGGAGGTAGACTTTCTGGAATCCTTATCTGATATAAAGTTTGAGTCTGTGTACCCATGAGGTACCAGACTATCTGACTGGAACACCAACATATGATCTCTAGTTCTTTTCAGATACTTGAGTATATGTTTCACTGCAGTCCAATGTTCTTGTCCTGGATTAGACTGAAATCTGCTAACCATGCCAACGGCAAAGCAAATATTAGGTCTAGTACACAACATAGCATACATAAGGCTTCCTACTGCCGAGACATGAGGAACTACCTTCATCTCCTCAGGTGTCTTAGGACACTGATCCTTGGATAGGTTGATTCCATGTCTAAAAGGGAGGAACCCTTTCTTGGAATCTGTATGCTAAAACAGGCAAGAATCTCATCGATATAATTAACTTGTGATAAATCCAACATCTTGTTCTTGCGATCTCGCAGAAGCTTAATCCCAAAGATGTGACTGGTTTTTCCCAAGTCCATTTCGAATTGGCCGGATAACCACACTTTCACTGAAGACAATACTCCCACATTGTTTCTGATGAGCAGAATATCATCGACATATAGTACTAAAAACACCACCACTTTTCCGTTGCGCTTCTTATACACACATGAATCATTCGGACATTGATCAAAATCAAAAGACTTGATTGCTTGATCAAAACGGATGTTCCACGATCTAGATGTCTGCTTAAGCCCATAAATAGACTTCTTAAGCTTGCACACAACATGTGCTCTTGACCTTTCGCTATGAATCCATCTGGTTGCACCATATAGATGCACTCATCCAGATTTCCATTAAGGAATGCCGACCTGATTAGAGTACATAGACTCCATCTCTGATTTCATAGTCTTTTGCCAAAGTTCCACATCTTTATCTTGAAGTGCCTCATTGTAGTTACAGGGTTCGGCATGTTGATCATCAGGGATCATTTCAAAAGACTCTCCCAACAACGTATACCGACTGGGTGGAATAATAACCCTCCCACTACTGACGAGGTACCGGTGTGTCAATAGGTGCCTCTACGGATGTCACTTGTGGTGTTTCCTCCTGCACTACTGGTGGTAAAGAAGTTTGTGCCGATCTCTCTCCTCTCAATTCCACTAGAACAATTTTACTTCTGGGCTTGTAGTCTATCACATAGTTCTCCACTAAGTATCGGGCATTGGATCTAACAATGACCTTCTGATCCTTAGAACTATAAAATAATCTACATTTCGTTCCTCTAGGGTACCCCACAAACAGACAAACTTATGACCTTGATTCCAATTTATCTGCGTTCCCATTCAGCACATGTGCTAGACTACCTCAAACCCGAACATGCCACAGACTAGGTTTGCATCCAGTCCACAGTTCTGTGGGCATAGATGGTACCGACTTAGATGGTACCAAGTTAAGAATATACGCTGTCGTTTCTAGTGCATGTCCCCAAAACGAAATTGGTAAATCTGAATAACTCATCATTGATCTTACCATATCCATAAGAGTCCTATTCCTTCTCTCTGCTACACCATTTTGTTGTGGCATACCTGGAGCTGACAACTGGGATGTAATCCCTTCAGCTAACAAGTAGTCCCTAAACTCTCCCAAGAGGTATTCTCCACCACGATCAGATCGCAGTGTCTTGAGACATTTACCCAGACGCTTTTCCGTTTCCGCCCTATACTCCCTGAATTTCTCAAAGCATTCGGACTTACGGCGCATCAAATAAATGTTTCCATACCTTGAGTAATCGTCAATAAAAGTGACAAAGTACTCAAAACCACCTCTAGCTTGGACATTCATAGGCCCACACAAATCAGAATGAACCAATTCCAACGGCTCTTTGGCTCTATATCCTTTTGCTGAAAAAAGCTTCTATGTCATTTTACCTTCTAAATAGGATTCACAGTCTGGAAGTTCCTCAACTTTCAATGAACCTAAAGGTCCATCCCAGACCAGTCTAGAAATCCTATTCAGATTAATATGACCAAGGCGTAAGTGCCAAAGATACGTTTAGTTCAATTTAGAAAGCTACTTTCTCTTACATGGCAAATTATTAGTGTTATTCAATTCATGCAGTTGCACTGTAGGAAATATAGGATTAATAATTTAGAGATTATCCACTAAATATCCATCCTTGATCAACTTAGAAACTGAAACCAAGTTTCTTCTAATAGAGGGAACATAAAGGCAATCTCTCAAAATTAAACTCCTATTACTACTAAAATTTGAAAAGACATTTCCTACTGCAACTGCTGCCACTCTCGTAGCATTTTCCACATGTAGATAAATCTCCCCATCACTGAGTCTTCTGGTTTCCTGGAACCCGTGCAACAAAATGCAAACATGATTAGTGGCTCCCGTATCTACACACCAGGTACTGGTAGATAACACCACTAAACGTGATTCAACAACTAGTGAAAAAGATTTATCCTAATTGTTCACTTTATTGAGATAGAATGGACATTCCTACTTCCAGTGTTCTTTCTGCTTGCAGTGAAAACACTTGCCCGCAGGCTTTTTCACTCCACCTTGAGGCGCATGAAATGCCTCTACAATCTTTTTCTGAGACTAGTTCTGCTTCTTCTTGCCTTCAGCTTAGAAGTAGAAGCCTTCTCTGCCACTAACACTGATGGTGATTTCTTTACAACCAAAAGACCCTCAGCTGCTTGGAGTTCCTTAAGAAGTTTCGCCAAAAATATATGCAATTTGTTCATATAATAGTTCAGGCGAAATTACTTAAAACTCTCAGACTGCAGTGAGTTAAGAACGAAATCGATCTGGGTTTCCCCATCAATTTCAGCTCCAAGGATCTCTAGTTCATTCAGAAGAGCTATCATCTTCAGAACATGATCCCTAATCAGGGTCCCTTCAACATGGGTGATATTCACCAATTTTTATAAAATTTTGCTTCATGTTACGTGGCATTCTCATCAGGTCTAGGAGGGCACATCTCATACAACCCAAATTTGTGCCCCTCAGTAGTTAACACAATATCCAAATTCCTTTTCCAGTCAATATAATTCGATCCAGTAAGTTTATTAGTTTTGAGAATAATTGCAAGTGGATTGAAAAAACCCATTTTTGAATCTGAGAATCACATAACAACAATTATGAAGGGCAATAAAAACTTGAATTTCATTTTAATATTGGTTCCCTCAACCACGTGTTAAAAGAAAAACATTGGCAACCCTACACACCGTGAAGAGCATGCCTCGATGGGAAGGTCGTCTACTCTTCATCATTCGTGTAGATAGGCACAACCTTTTAATTTTACTATCTAGACACTATATCGTGCCAAGCAAAATTAAATAGCCAATATAGCTTCGGTCCTATAAATAATAATAGTGACTCAGATGGTGAGGATATTATTATTTACAGCTAAGTGTATACCATTACCTAGCCCCATGACCCATTGTTCCGTTATGAACCACCTCAGATGGAGAAGTGACCCACACAACAATTATTTTAGAACTATTCCTTTAGGAAGTTTGTACCGATGATGCCACAATTAATTTTGTCCGATATGGAGGAAGGTTCTGAAACCAACACACAAAATTAATTATATCACCTACGAACTAGCAATGGAGACCGTGGGATTTATCCAAAATAAATTCCCCCTCCCACTTAGTTATTTAAAAATTTATGAGGGTTATCAAACGTGATCTAGGTCAAAAGCCAAATATTACCATGTTGTCCCAATATGGTAAACTATCACATATGCAAACAATATGGAAACACAAATAATAAGGAAGCACAAGATAAAGAATCCAGCTATTATGGTCAAAGACGCAATCCTTGAGCAATAAGGAATCCTTCCAAACTTGAAATCCTTAAGCAATAAGGAGTCCTTCCAAACTTGAAATCCTTAAGCAATCCTTCCAACCTTGAAATCCTTCAGCTATACTTGTGTGGAAGACTTAGATATTTTGAATCAATCAAGGAAACCAAAATCCAACCGTGCTTAGGCAAGAAAATCGGATTTGATATATTCCCGCGTAAACTGCACAGCCTTCAGTATTTTGGCCATATCTTCCTCATCCGACCTCCAATTGAAGTGATCCAAATTGGGTTGGATTCGAAATTCAATTATCTACAACTTCTGTGCAGAACAGATTTTCTAATTCCAACGTTTACTGGTCGAAATAGCCCTGCAATCAGACCCTACGAATCTGGAAAAAAACTGTTACGAGCCAAACAACTTGTATCTTCTGTATCTCCCTTCTTCGATCTCCGAATAACCATCGAACGCTATTACAATCGAAGAAACATACATATATCGATCTTATGCCTCCATTGGAGTTCACATGATACGTTAATTATTACAACCACGAAAAATAATCATGGCACCCAATAAATAACACATGCTACGTTAATTATTACAACCACGAAAAATAATCGTGGTACCCAATAAATAACAATAACCACACAAAAATTATGTGGGATCCAATCACACAAAATCAACAAAAAAAAATATGTGACCATAATAGCTGGGTAAGAACGCTGCAAAACAAGGGTTAGCACAGTTCTACGTTCTACCCTCTATAACCTACGGACAACATGGCATGTTTAATCCATAAGCGTGATTACAGCCTGCTCTGATACCACTGTTGGGAAACGATTCCCAGAAACCAGTAATGACGCGTACAGATTAGACAATAAGAAAACCGCAAAACCCTACAAGGCAGAATTAGGATTTTACCTCAACTCCTTGCGAACACGAACGCTGGTTGAACTTGTTATAGCACGTCTTGCTATAAGCCACGTATACTGCTCGACTGCACCTTACGATCTTCTATCGTATTCCCTGCACGTCCAGAACACGAACTGAGTGTGGACTCTTTCGTGGTCTGTTTGCTCTCTCTGGATCTGCCTCTATTTTGTGAATAATAGAAACGTCAAAAAATGTCCATTCTGACCTAGAGAGCATAACGTGTATATATAGGGCTACGATAGGGACCTAAGGAGTAATAAGTCTAGGCTCCCAGTGTAAATAAGAAAACCTAATCCCACCAGGATTCTATTTCTTATTTCACTAATTATAATTCACCCCACTACAGAATTATAATTGCACTCCCGTCCTTATCTCAATTATATTACGAGCTCCATGATATTAAATACTTATTAATCTCCCCACGTTAAGATTACAGATACCCGTTGATTAAAATAAATTACTAACAGTAGGAACGTACGGAAAGAAGACTTATTGCAAGACCTCACGAGTCACAATAAAAAAAAATATGAATGGGTGGTAGGCTTTCATGTATAACACGATCTATTGCTCGTTTTCTGCCTTCCTCGCTCCTATGTCAGTTGGGTTGGCTTTGTGTTAGCAATTTTCTGTTGGTGAGCCTACATAAATCATAAAATTAAACATTGTATGTTGTCGAATAAGGCTTGAGTGATGTCGGTATTACCCATAAGGTTGTGATCGTTCAATTAATGTGACCCGGGTAATGGACACGTCTCTATTAGCACGTATTTGGGTCATATCATGTGTGTTAAGTGGTGCGGCCTTATTTTATATATAGAGACCAATTAAATGGCCCAATATGGTTCCATCTATTATGATGGGCTATGACGGAACCGGGACTTATAAATATGTGGTCAAGGTCCCCACCCCAAATCCTAGCATCTTCTCTCATACCATTCCATTGTGTGTGAGACTAAGATCAAGATCAAGAGAAGGGTTTTGGAGGCGAAAGACGAATAACCACACACTAAGGTTTTCATCCTCCATGGCGACAGGTACGCATCCGGTATTATTTTCTTCAATGGTTTGACATGAGATCTTGGGTTTAGGGTTTCTTACGAAATCCTACAAGTGGTATCAGAGACTCTTATTAGATTATTGAGGAAAATAAAGATTTGGTTTTCCTTTTGGTTCTGGAAACAAGTAATAAATCCAATCTACGTAATGGCGACATATTTCCGATTCTTGGTTGAAGTCGTTCTTGCTGTTAGTTACTTGGATCAATACATGTTTTATCCACTTGATCTAATATGCCTACTGTACTATGGTCTACATGGCGTGCGGCAGGGGTAACTTTTGTTACATAGTTATGAGAATCTAACTTTTGTCTTATTGATTCTATATTGTATATTGGTGGGTACAAGTGATGTTTTTCGATATAATTTTTTTTTTTTTGGTTCCGACCATGGTTAGATTGCTTTCATACCCACCGTTAAGACGATCAAAATTCAAAAGTGATTGTCTTTTTATTTTATTTTATGCCGCCATGGAATACAGTGCGACTACGGCGAGTAGATTTTATGGTCATTACTTGTTTCACTAAAGAATATAAATTGGGGCATAAAAATTATTTCGTAGTCCATATCTAAGGTTTGGGAAAATTAAAGTGATATACCACCAAAGTGGTCTCTGTCATGGAGATTTTCTTAAACTTAAAGATAAAAGTTTTGGATTGCATAAAGTTACGTTTAGATCCATTTTTTTTTATAGGCAACAAAATTTTATTGAGAAACTTGACAAAGGGTACATCAAGTTGGGAAAAGAGGAAGGGAAATCCAACAAAAAGTTGGAAGACACACCTGTTGGGACGAAGCCCAAAACACCCTATAGGCCTCAACAAGCCCAGATCAAACATTAAAGATCAAAACAACCAGGAAAGCCCAAAAACTCCCAAAATGGGCCAGGCCCCATAAAACCCAAACACAAATCAAACATAGGCCCAACCCAAAACTAAGCCCAAACAAGTCTGTCCACAGCCACGCCAAAAACCCTACCAACACCAGCCACCAACCACCGCCAACAACCAGATGCCGCCAGGCGCCACCCACACCAGTCATCCCTCACCACCATCAGCCCCCTCCGCCACCAAAACAACACCTAAGAGGCGAGGTCCATAGGGAACATAGGCCCCACCCCAAACGGCGAGGCCCATAGGGTACATAGGCCAAGCCGAAATCAACAACCCCAACCCTCTCGGAACCAGATCATCGCCGACCACAGAAAGACCAACCCCGGATCGAAACCACCAGACGACAGCAGACAAGCCCTCCGCCAAGAGCCCCCGTGTGCAGCCGGAAACCCAAAATGACCATCGAGACACCGGCGGTTCGGCTCCCATAAATGATCTGAGTCACCCAACTACAGTGGTACCAATCGACTTCGGGACGCCGCCAGCTGCCGCCACCCACGAACCCTGAGCCGGAAAATCGCACCTAAAAACACCAAACTGGGCAAAACCCAACACCTAAGGCCCAAAACCATTCCCAACTGCACCCACGTCCAAACTGCAGCCTCCGTCCAACACCTTATCTGCCACTTAACAACTACCCACAAAACCACCTCAGAAAAGCCTCCCAATCAAACCCAAACCGACAGCACCAAAACCTGAAAAAAAAAAACAAAACGGAGAGGAAAAAACAAAATCCTAAGGGAAAATTTTACAAATGGTCCCTTTACTTTGCCTGAATTCTCATTTTCGTCCCTCTAGTACCAATTGCGTTAGTTTTAGCCCTATAGTTTATATTTTGTCTCAATTTCGTCCCTCTTGCTTACGGTGTCAATGAAGCAAACGGAATTGAAGGGCAAAATTGTCATTTCTCCTCACAGAGGGACTAAATTGAGACTTCATAGAAACTATAGGGACTATTTCTAAAAATATTCATTTTACTTTTGTTTTTGCAAATATAATTAAAAGACACCATACATAATATATTTTTCATCTCAGTTTTTTTAATCAAAATATGTTGAAAATTTTAAAGCTTTTATTATATTCCTTCGAAAAGTAACCCCTATGTTAAATGTCTATGTATCGTATTTTTTTTCAATTGGATTTTCAATCTCGTTATGTTCTTTGTTACGCGATTAAAAAGAAAAATTGTTCAATAGTATTTAGGTGTCTTGTATTTTTGTTTAATTAACCAATGAAATACTATTACATTAAAACATGGGTATAGTGTATTTTTTAGGGACTTACTCATAGGACCACTCATATAACAAATAAATACAGATTGAATATTAATAGCTACATAATCAGTTTATTTTAGTCTTCAAATAATTTAACGACATATAGCTACATAATGAAATACGAAAATAACATCTTCAAATCAATATAAGTTAACAATATCAAAGCTGTGAGTTGGCTTAAAATTTCACCCCCAAGTCAAAAGTTCACTCGCTTATTTGTTATTCAATAGTGATCCACTTCTTAATCAATGATTACAAGATTAACTAAATAATTTTGAACATTATTTTTTATTGGGTGAAAAAAAAAGAACATTATAAAAACATGATACTAATGATATGGAATATTAAGTATGGAATATAATGATTTTCAATTACATACTAAATGATAAAAGCAAAACTTTTTGTGATATGGAATATAATAAAAACATTATATTTCCATACTTAATGATATGGAACATCATTAAAATTTTTTGTGATATGGAATATAATAAAAGTAAAAGCTTTAAAATTGTTTATATATTCCAAATTTTTTTGTGATATGGAATATTAAGTACTCCTATTATATGTTGAAATTTTTTGCAAATTGTTTCCTCTTGCGTTTTTATATTCCATACTAACATCATTAAAAAATTTTGTTTTTGCAAATATAATGTTTTTATAATAAAAGCTTTAAAATTTTCAACATATTTTGATTAAAAAAACTGAGATGAAAAATATATTATGTATGATGTCTTTTAATTATATTTGCAAAAACAAAAGTAAAAAGAATATTTTTAGAAATAATCTCTCTAGTTTGTATGAAGTCTCAATTTAGTCCCTCTGTGAGGAGAAATGACAATTTTGCCCTTCAATTCCGTTTGCTTCATTGACACCGTAAGCAAGAGGGACGAAATTGAGGCAAAATATAAACTATAGGACTAAAACTAACGCAATTGGTACTAGAGGGACGAAAATGAGGATTCAGGCAAAGTAAAGGGACCATTTGTAAAATTTTCCCAAATCCGAAACCAGATCAACTGCAGCCACACCCCAATCACGCCGCCGCCGTCGCCGCCCCTTAAAACCTTTGGAGGCAGACCAAACTGAACCCCAGCCAACACCATAAACCCAACCACCGAACGTCGACCCAAACAACCACATCCCCGCTCCAACAGCAGCCACCAAAGCCGAAGAACGGCGATGCACGCTCGCGCCCAACCTCCAAACATCCAATAGGCCAAAGAACGAAGATGAATCCGGTCCGGCTAGAGAGGAAAGCTGTACACCGAAGGCTGCGAAGAACTCATCGCCGTTAAGCACAAACGGGCTCCTCCAGGAAAGGAGCCAGCCGGAGAACCAGACGCCGGACCAATGATCGCCACCTGCAACCGCAACCGCCTAGCCGATAAGCACCAAATCGGAATCGACCAAGGAAGAGACCGACGGGGAAAGCGAAAAACCAGGCACGATCGGCGCCAGAAAAGAGGACAGGATCGGCAGAGAGGAAAGGGGAGGGGTGAAGGAGAAAGGAGAAGGGGTTAGCAAGGAAAATCAAGGCCCGAGGGGAGGAGGGAGGGAGATCGCCTCCCCCCCCCCCCCCAGGCGGCGGCAGAAAACAAAGACTTTTAGGGTTAGAGAGAGAAGGAGACGAGGGGTTATGTACATCAATTGACTTTTACGTTTAGATCCATGCAGGTAGTGATCGGCCTAAAGGAAGGTTATTATCTGGCCGGATTTTAAACGGTATAAGATAGTTGATTTTTTGAATAATATAGTTCTAGAATTTGCCTATGCGTTCAATAGTCGGCCCAACGGAAGGCTTTTGATTGGCCAGGCCTATTTTATATTGTTCATGTTAACTAGCCTTATTCGTGAGAAGACCACTTGCATGTTGTAATTACTGTCCAAAGACTTGGTTATGATGATGCGTTAGGTTTCTTGAAAGGGCCTACTATTAAAGACACAAATATCAAATTTTATTTTATTTGTCTAATTGTTTGCCCCTACAATTAGACCAAGTTTTGCATGATAATTATAATCAAGTTTTCTTATTTTTATCATCGCACTAAAGTAGCTGGATATTTGTTAACTGTGAGCTTTTGTTTTATGTTGTTATAGTGAATGCATCTTCTATATTTGCCAATTTGAATAACATTCCAGTTCTTACGGGTTCCAACTTTAAAAAAGGGAAAGAGCATGTTACAATTCATTCTCATGGCTATTCAGGCACTAAGAAAAGAAAATTAAACCTTAAGATTAAGGGAACTGCAGATGCTGGGATTTCACAGACAACTGTGCAACAAGAACAGGATAAAGGTGTTCCCTGTTACTTTTGCAAATGGGTTGTTGGTCATGTAAAGAAGGATTGTCCCTAATATCACAAGTGGCTCGCAAAGAAAGGTAACCAATTTAGTTTTGTTTGTTGTGAATTTAATTTAGCTGAAGTACCACCCAACACTTGGTGGATAGATACGGGTGCAACTATCCTCATAAGTGTGTCTATGTAAGGTTGTTTAAAGAGTCGAACACCCAGTGATGCCAAAAGGTTCATTTATATGGGAGACGGCAATAAAGTTCGTGTTGAGGCAATTGGAGTCGATAGACTTAAATTAGAATCTGTTTTTTATTTGGATTTGGATGAGACTGTTTACGTATCGTCGTTTAGATGGAATTTGATTTCTGTCTCCTGTTTGGACAAATCCGGTTATACTTGTTCATTTGGAAACGGAGGTTTCAGTCTTTTCCAAAATTCAAATATTATTGGTACTGAATCTCTAGTTGATAGTCTATACAGGTTAGACTTGGATGCCTCTCACTTAAAGTTTAATGAAACTTTGCATGTTGACAAATATGGTACGAAGCGAAAATTAATTAATGAGAACTCCTCTGTATTGTGGCACAAGCGTTTGGGACATATCTCGAGAGAGAGAATTGAAAGACTTGTGTCAAGTGGAATTTGTAATCCTCTTGATTTTTTAGATTTTAAAATCTATGTTGAATGTACAAAGGGGAAGCAAACAAATATAAGGATAATTGGTGCCAAAAGGAGTTTAAACGTTTTCGAAGTGATACATACCGATATTTGTGGTCCATTCCCTACGGCTTCTTGGAATGGTCAACGGTATTTTATCACTTTTACAGATGACTATTCTCGTTATGGGTATCTGTATTTGATACATGAAAAATCACAAGCACTGGACGTTTTTAAGGCCTACAAAGCATAAGTTGAAAATCAACTTAATAAGAAAATTAAGGTTGTTAGATCATGGTGGTGAATACTACGGTAGATATGACGGATCAGGCAAACAACGTCCAGAGCCTTTTGCGAGATACTTGGAAGAATGTGGCATCGTACCTCAATACACCATGCCAGGGACACCACGTCAAAATGGTGTATCTGAGATACGAAATCGAACCCTTAAGGATATGGTTAGAAGTATGATGTCTAATTCTTCTTTACCAGATTCCCTGTGGGGATCCGGAGAAGCCTTAAAGACTGCAGTTTATATTCTTAATCGAGTACTTAGTAAAGTAGTAGCTAAAACCTCATACGAGTTGTGGACTGAAAAGAATCCTAGTCTTAGGCATTTCCATGTCTGGGGTTGTCCAACTGAGGCTAGGCCTTATAGGCCTAACGAAAGAAAATTGGACTCAAGAACTGTTAACTGTTATTTTATTGGATACTGAGAAAGGTCAAGGGGTTTCAAGTTTTATTGTCCTTTCACAAATACCATAATTGAGACGGATAATGCCAAATTTATTGAGGATGTTGAAAGTAGTGGTAGTGCACAACAACCCAGGAATTTTGAATTTGAGGAGGAACATATTGAGATTCCTATGATTCATGTTGGGACTGATGATGTGGTCACACCTGTCTTAGTACAGGATGCGGATGCAAACCACCAGACTATTCCTGAGTTGTCTCCTACTAATACGGAAGAACCCCAACAAACTCAATTGAAAGTGCTAAAGGATCAGAACTTCTGATTTGCAAACTAAAGAAATCCATTTATGGCTTAAAGCAAGCATCTCGTCAATGGTATCAGAAGTTTGATCAAGTAATTTCCTCTTTTGGTTTTAAGGAAAATGCTATGGATCAATGTGTCTATCATAAGATCAATGAGAGCTAATTCATTTTTCTAGTATTGTATGTCGATGATATCTTACTGGCAAGCAGCGATATAGGATTATTGCATGAAACTAAGAGATTTCTTTCAAAGAATTTTGAAATGAAAGATCTTGGTGATGCATCTTTTATGATAGGCATACAGATTCATCGTGATAGATCACGTGGTATAATAGGCTTATCACAAAAGGCTTATATCGATAAGGTGCTCAGTAGATTTGGCATGCAAAATTGTGCACCATGTGATGCACCAATTGCCAACGGTGACAAAATGAGTTTGCTCCATTGCCCAAAAGAATGACTGGAAAGAAAACAAATGAAAGACATCCCTTATGCATCAGCAGTAGGGAGTCTTAATGCTCTAGTTTGTACGCATTCGGATATTGCGTGTGTAGTTGGAATGTTTGGTAGATATTTGCAAATGACATGCTCACATATCGGAGAATCTAATTATTTGGAAATTGTTGGATATTCGGACTCCGAGTTTGTTATTGCTTGCTCTAAAGCAACAAAGCAAGTGCTATGGTTGCAGAATTTTATCACTTGGCTTCATAATATAGTGAGTAATAACGGGAAGCCACTAGGGATTTACTGTGATAATAAAGCTGTTGAACTGTATTTTAAGAATGACAAGAGTTCGTCAAAATCGAAGCATATTGACATCAAGTTTCTTGTCATTAAGGAAAGAGTTCAGAATCATCTTATGTCAATTGAGTACATTAGCACAGAACTCATGATTGCGGATCCGCTTACCAAGGGCTTATCACCTAAAGTGTTTAAGGAGCATGTTGCTCATGCAGGAGTGGTTAGTCCTAATGAAGTATTTTGTTAGTGGGAGTTGTGGTACTCATATGGTTGACTATTTGACATTTGTGGTGATCACTTTCGGTTTATTGATGATTCTAAAATAAAGTTGCGTATTTTTCAAATTGTGGTTATACATGAAGTTTTGAAAATATGCATGATACAGGAACTCTATTGAGTTATAAAGTTGGACCAGTTGGAAACATGCATGATAAAGGATCACATTGCATGCATTTTCCATGCTACATATCCGTACTTGATCTATGTCGTTGAATACATAGGTATTTGTGATCATGGATGGGTTCTGTCATGATAAATATGGCAAAGGCCGCCATGATCCTATATTTATGTTTTCAATGGACCAGATTGTTTTGAGATGACATTCATAAATTTCGACAACAAAAGTTTGAGCTCCTAAAGTTTACAATGTCTAATATCAGGATGACCTATGTGGCCCAAGTGGGAGATTGTTAGCAATTTTCTGTTGGTGTGGCTACATAGATCATAAAATTAAACATTGTATATTGTCGAATAAGGCTTGAGTGATGTCGGTATTACCCATAAGGTTGTGATCGTTCAATTAATGTGACCCGAGTAATGGACACATCTCTATTAGTACGTATTTGGGTCATATCACGTGTGTTAAGTGGTGCGGACTTATTTTATATGCAGAGACCAATTAAATGGCCCAATATGGTTCCATCTATTATGATGGGCTATGATGGAACTGGGGCTTATAAATATGTGGTCAAGGTCCCCACCCCAAACCCTAGCCTCTTTTCTCATACCATCTCATCGTGTGTGAGACTAAGGTCAGGATCAAGAGAAAGGTTTTGGAGGCGGAAGACGAATAACCACACTAAGGTTTTCATCCTCCATGACGACAAGTACGCATTCAGTATTATTTTCTTCAATGGTTTGACATAAGATCTTGGGTCTAGGGTTTCTTACGAAATCCTACACTTTGGCCATTGCCCCCCAATATATATGTAAGTTGTTAACCATACCCTACTCAACCGTAGGTCGGGTCAACCCAGAGCATCGAAACCTTCATTGACTCCAAACGAAAATGCACTCATTTCAAGCGGGTGCAACATTTCTCAGTTTAGTCGATCTTGCTCTAGCCGCTTTCGGCTTCAAGGAAGGTTGACTTTTCCCTCCAGGTAGAGAACAATTCTTTCTTCGCTTTCTCTCTTTCCTTCTGCTTTACGTAATAGGGGTCCGAAAGCCAACCCAGTCCTCTAGTCAGCAAGCTGAAACCGGTCCATGATTAGTTGAGGGAGAGATACGAAGAATTGGCACTGTTTGATGAGAAAAGACTCCGCTGTGAATGCTAGGTAGGCGAGGAACGTTAGTCAGTTTAGTCCCAGCTGTCGTGACAGATTCTATCTTCCCCGTCTTTTGGGCATAACAAGCTTTGCAAAAGGGCTCTTGAAAAATGAGAAAACTACATCTCATATAGCTGTGAAATGGCCAATGGATCAAGGAGAGCTATCATAGGGGAGGTCGAGCTGTCATAGCGGAAGCGAGGAATTTAATTACTTATCTTTGCTATTAAATTTCGGGGACGAAATTTTCAAACGAGGGGATATTGTAATACCTGTATTTTAGAAAAGTATTTATTTTTGCATGCAAGCTGTAGGTGGTGTTTTTGCGCTGTGTTGTGTATGCACGTGGATCTCAAGGAAGAGTAGTGTGTGCATGGGGTTGCACTTGGGGAGCAAGTGAGCTGATAAACAGTGAAGAGTCTGGACATGTGTCATGGTAAAATTAATCTAGTTTGCTGAGTCAATGTTTCCTTTATAAGGAAGAGAACACTCACAGTTGGGGGGGGATAGCTTCGGTGGAAGTGTTTTGAGACAGAAACAATTGTGTTTCTCCGGTCTTGGTGTTGCCTAACGTAATAGATTTTTTGGGGATATGTAAAATTATGTTAACATTTGAGGAAGTGGAGAGTGACATCTTAATATTTGTCTGTTGTTGGTGGCGTGAATCACTTCGTTCCGTTGTGTCGTGGTATTTGTGGTTTTGGGGTGTTACAAAAGGCATATTCATTGTAGAGATCGTAAGCTTCATCTTCAAAACAAACTTTAGGCTTACTAGAAAATATAGAGTCTGATGTGCCGAAAATATCTAATCGGAGCACATGTACTTTGAAAAATAAAAGAGAGAGAGCAGGGTAAACTGGGTCAAAGCATTGACATTTGACTCTTGTTGTGCACTTTAGTGTCAGATTTTATATAGATAATAACAATTTGCAATTTTGTTTGCTCCATTTGATAAAAATCCCCTCCTTGATTTTAGCCCCTTAGATAACTGTCTTGGACTTAAGATGAGGATGAGGAAGGGGGGTGTCAAAAAATGGTAGAGCATAACAGAAACGCGGCGGCAGGAGAGAGAGAGCATAAATGGGTGGGTCTCATGTAAACTCTTTTTTAATCTTAACTAACACTACAAAAGCCCCTAAAAATATCAAATGTACCACTTTTTCCACTCTCTCCTTAACAACCAGGGGCGGAGGCACATGGGTACAAGGAGTAGGGATGGCAATTACCTCCGACCCGTCCCCGCCTCCGACCTCTCTGCCCCAATCCGAGCTGGTATTCCCCGATCCGATAAGCAAATGGGACGAGTATGTTATTTGCTTCCTCCGCCCCGTTTGAACCCGATCCGAACCCAATTATAAATATTTATATTTTTGTATGTATATGTCTAAATAAATTTCATTGTTTTGATAAGAACAATATGCCAATTAATAAAACACTAATTTATGTCTTTGTTTTTTTTTTCCTGTTTTTTTTAAACTCTCATCAATCATCAATATCTTGTTTTTTTTTCAAAACACTCTAAAAAGAACAAAACTAGTCAAATTATTATGGTGTATGGGGACCCGATTTTCCCCCGACCCCGACACCTCTCCAATTTCCCCTGCTCCGACTCCGACCCGATATAGAAAGGAGCGGGTTTGGGGGACGCTAAATCCAACTCCGATCCGCCCCATTGCCATCCCTATAAGGGAGGGCTACTGGTTGCCAAATTTTAGTAGGATAGGTAAATTTTTACCCTATTTTTATAATTTGACCCCAAATTTTCATAGGAATAAGTATAATTTAGCTATTTTGACCCCATAAAAAATCTCTAAATTGTCCCAACTTGTTTTAAGTGCATAGAAATTCCAAACGTTCTCTTCTTTTCGAGAGTTGATATTGCTAGAAATGAGAATATCATATATTATTTTTCAAATATAACAAGTCTTTTGGGGCCAATTATGAGGCAAAAATGAATTATTAGTGCATATCGATCTTATAATTAACCTTTTAATTTAGTTATTTTTAGACTTGTGCGTAAAAAAAATATATTGCATATGAATCTAATTTTTGACCCAAATAACCAAAACTCCTGGCTCCGCCCCTGTTAACAACCCTCTAACACATAATTTTGGAGCCCCATTTTTAGCACTTTTCGTCACATATGGCAATATCTAGAACAAAATTGTTAGGATACATGAAAACAAAATATAAAAGTGTGAACGAAAGAAAAATGACAATTTTTTTCGTGTACACTTTCATGTTTTGTTTTCATGGTCCTATCAAGCCTCTATCTAGAATTGGCCCAATCCACGTTCATCGTGTGGGGTCTAAAGTAATCTGGGCTTGACATGTGTTCATCGCGAGGGGTCTAAAGTAATCTGGGCTTGACATGTGTTACTTAAGTGTACTTTAAAAGAGCAGGTGAAATGATGTATATAAAGTTCGGACTGTGAAATTTTCCCTCACTTGTTCCTTGGCTCAGTTTGCTCAAGTAGTGTGGAGCTCTCACCGATTAGGTTTCGTACCAAGCATGAATGTTGACACATCTATTTTAGCTTGGTTTGACAGTTTTATTAGAAAGGTGGAAAGGCACTGAGGAGGGCAGCCACAATATCACTCTTGCTGTGTTCATATTGTGGCCTATCTCTGGACGTGCCGCAATGATGTGGTGTTTAATGGGGGTTGGGGCAGATCCTCAGGTAGCCATTCTCATGGCAGTGAAGGATGAGACAGAGTTTGTTGGTGTGGTTCGCGATGGGGAGGGCGTAAGACCTCGGGGAGCACGTATTCAATCTGGGGGTGCACAGAGCTGGACAGTTAGCAGGTGAATAAAAATCAATGTGGATATATGGAGCATGGGTTCCGAGAGCGACGACTGGGGGGACATCAGGTGCGGGTCGGTATGGTTTTGAAGGACTCTTTGGGCTGTTTTGTGGCGGATCGATCGATCAACCTGGGCTCTTCGGGTTATGCGCTTTGTGCTGAAGCAGTGGCGTGGAGAGCGCGCGGCATTGGGGTTTGCTAAAATTGTTGGGGTTTAGTAGTATCACGGTAGAGGGAGATTCTCAACAGCTTGTGAAGGTTCTAAACTAGGAAATCCAGTGCCCGGCAGGGGTGGAGGTGATTGTTTGTGGAAGACATCAGACGGTATGAGCAACAGAGCAAGGGTTTGATAGCTGCATTTTTCAGTTTGTTCGGCGATCGGCAAATGTGGTTGCGGACATGTTGGTCCAAATAGCAACCCAAGAGGGGGGGTGAATTGGGTATCTCAAATATAACGCGGAATTTTAAAAACTAATTGCAATCTTCTTCTTCTTTTTTTATCCGCAAAACTAATTACAATCTATTCAACCACAATTTCAATTTCAATGATATATCATTCTACTCATGCAATATTGATATGCAAAACTGAAAATAAAGAGAATAGGAAAGAGAGAATCAAATGCAAGGATTTATAGTGGTTCGGTCCGCAACTTCACGGCCTAATCCACTCCCCAAGTGTCCAATTCGGGATTTGTTGCACTATCTCTAATAGTTACATTCTTCTAGCTTCTCGGGTGCTAGACAACCTTTACAACGAGCAATTTATCCTCAATCGCTCCGACTAATTTTGACTCCGGTGCTAGTCACACCTAACCCAACTAATTTTGACTCCGGTGCTAGTAACACCTAATTCCAAGTGATTTTCTCTCCAAAATCACTCACAAAAAGTAATCACTCACAAGAGTATGAATAAGGGTGTATAATCCCTTTTACAATAAGGTTCAAACTAAGAACTCTCTCACACAAGAGTATATATATCAAGATGAAGAATTGAGTATGACTTGGTAGATTTTCAAGTGATGGCTCACGGCAATTTTTCTTCCAGAGTTCTCTCTCTGTATTTTTCTTCCTTCTTCACCTGTATTAATAAATCCTTTAAAAGCCAATATGGATGAAGAAACATTTACTCCTAGTCGTTGGAGAGAATAATCTCCTTCCACAAATCAAGCAATTTGCTCCTTTCCTTGTATTAAGCAATTTGTCTTCTTCTTGCTTAGCAAAAATATTGGGAAAAATTCAAAAAAACCCCTGAACTTTGAACTCAATGTCAAATAGGCACCTGAACTTAAATAAACTTCAATTGAACACCTGAACTTTCACTCCGTTGTCGTTAACGGCACAGTTAAAAAAAAAAAAACTTACCACCAGTTTGCAATCCTATGAAGCAGAAACGTGATTATGAGAGCCTTAGAGACAAAATTTGATTATGTCTCTTTAGAATAATATGATCAGAATAATAAAATCTTCACACCCGTTCAAACGGATTAAAAATTGGAGCACTTAATTTTTTAACCATATTTTTTAATATATAAACGGTCCCAAAAAATTAAGTGCTCAAATTTTCACTCCGTTCGAATCGATGCAAAGATCTTTTTATTCTTATCATATTATTCTAAAGGGTCGTAATTCATTTTTATCTCTAAGGCTCTCATATTAAGTATGTGTTCTTTATTTAGGACCCTATGGAGCGGAAATGTGATTATGAGCACTTAATTTTTTATGAGCACTTAAATATCTTTTTACTTATTCAAAACTTATTTAAAATTTGAGCACTTAATTTTTTAGGACCGTTTATATATTAAAAAATATGATTAAAAAATTAAGTGCTCCAATTTTTAATCCGTTTGAACAGGTGTGAAGATTTTATTATTCTGATCATATTATTCTAAAGAGACATAATCAAATTTTGTCTCTAAGGCTCTCATAATCACGTTTCTGCTTCATAGGATTGCAAACTGGTGGTAAGTTTTTTTTTTTTTAACTGTGCCGTTAACGATCCGAGACGGCAGGTGTTCAATTGAAATTTATTTAAGTTCAGGTGCCTATTTGACATTGAGTTCAAAGTTCAGGGGTTTTTTTGAATTTTTCCCAAAAATATTCTATGGTGAAGCTCCACTAGCCGCGCGTTGAAAGGATTGGCTCCAATCTTGCCTTTCTAGATTTTTGCATCTTCCATCTTAAGCAATGAATCTTCTTCACACAAACTTCAATCAAGTCTTCAATTAGCCGTTAAAAATAATAAAGCTCCAAGAAATCTTCTAGCTTCCTCCTTTATTGATATTTGTTTTCCATAGAAGTTCTTATAGCGAATCACACATTAGGAGAAGATTTGTCCTTAATCTTCCTCCTTTTAATTTTAATCTTGACTGTTGGAGATAGGAATATTGGTGTAGAATTTTCCCATGAGTACTTCATCCAAATCCTACAAAAAAAAACATTAATTCAAATGAGTAACAAATATCACAATATTAATTATATTTCATTCCAATAAATTATGTTTTGTTATCATCAAAATCAATAAGGTATTCAATAGAAACCTTTGGGCTAACAGGACAAACTCGCAAGGTTCAGGATGCGAGGTTATGGCATGAAGACTTGACAAGCTAGACTTCCTGATTGGTTATTGACAAAAAAAAGAAAAGAAAAATAAATGATGTAAATTTTGTGGGTTAAGAGGACAATAATACCCCTTCTCCCTCTTTTAAATCACAAAAGTGACACAAATTATTAGCACTGGCGGGCATTTTCCCTCCTCCTCTTCTTCCCTTTCACTTTCCTACTCTACTCTTTTCTTTTTTCACCTTTTTCACAAAATCCCAAACCAAGTCTTTCTTGGGTAACCAAATGGGAAGAGAGGAGTGAAAGTAAACCTTGGTGAGTTCTTGATGGCAAAATCAGTTGCCAACGATTAGGCCGTTGGAATTCTGCGGGACCAATTCGAAATTTGATCGTTGAAATTTGGCCGGAATCATTCGAAATTTGGCCGGAATCACAATTTCCGGCACCAAACTAAGGGTTACTTGGCCATTCTTGCACCAAACAAGATCGAGAGGTACAGAGAAATCTATTCTTGCAAAAATGATGTATTTACTTAACTTTACTATTAAGTAAGGTTTTTTGTTTCTCCTTTATAGGGAGGGAAAAAATGCATGTTGAAGAATTTTTAACATGGAAACTAACTTTTTTGTAAAAAAATCTTGAATTTTTTGGAATACAAATGAAAATAAGCCAATAAATTTGCCTTTATGGCTTATTTTTGTCTTTATTCTAAAATTTTTGAATTTCAATCACACATAATTTTTGGATATTTCTGGTCGAGACGAACAACTAATCCACAAATTTGACACGAAACCGACAAAAGAAAAAAAATAAGTCACTCGACTTATTTAGCAAGACTAGGCCTAAAAACAAAGAAATATGTAGGGTTTTTTTTTTTATATTTCTTTTGCTTCTTAATTTTGTTACTCCATTAACAAAACGTACACACATTTTAAGGGCAAAACAGGCATTTAAAAAATTTGAGAGCAAGTAAATATGACTTCAAAAAAATTTGGGATACAGGTGAGCTTGGAATATCCTCATCCTTTGAATTCACTTGCGCAGACAGCCAGACACACACAGAGAGAGAGAGAGAGAGAGAGAGAGAGGACGGAGAAGAGATGGCTCAGATTGGGGTTTTTTCAGTAATCAGTCCCATGGAATCTGCTAATTACCGAAAAGGTAATCTTCTCTCTCCTCCCCACCTTTCATATTTTGCCCTCCGTTCTCATTCCAACACTATAAACACTAGAAGTTCTACTCCTTCTGCGACCGTCATCAGCCAAGCAAGAACGCAAGATGATGTTCCAACCATTTTAGAAATCAATAAGGCGTTAGCCAATACTACGAAGTCGGGTAAGTACAGCACGGCTCTTTCCCATTTCAACGAGTTGCAGTTACAAGACATTGAGCTAAATTTGTACACCTTCAACATTGCGATTAACTGCTATTGTTGCGTTAATCGAGTTGGATTTGGGTTCTCTCTTTTAGGTAGCATCTTCAAACGTGGTTATACGCCTGATGTAGTTACCTTCAATACTCTGTTGAATGGGCTTATCCCACAAGATAAAGCTGATGAGGCTCTTTCTCTTTTCAACAAGTTGTTGTTACAAGACATTGAGCTAAATTTGTATACCTTCAACATTGCTATTAACTGTTACTGTCACATGAATCGAGTTGGCTATGGGTTCTCTCTTTTGGGCAGCGTCTTCAAACGCGGTTATATGCCTGATGTAGTTACCTACAACACTCTGTTGAATGCACTTATCCCACAAGATAAAGCTGATGAGGCTCTTTCTCTTTTCAACAAGTTGTTGTTACAAGACATTGAGCTAGATTTGTATACCTTCAGCATTGCTATTAACTGTTACTCTCTCGTGAATCGAGTTGGCTTTGGGTTCTCTCTTTTAGGCAGCATCTTCAAACGCGGGTATACACCTAATGTAATTATCTTCAACACCCTGTTAGATGGACTTGTCGCACAGGATAAAGCTGATGAGGCTCTTTCTCTTTTCAACAAGTTGTTGTTGCAAGACATTGAGCTAGATTTGTATACCTTCAGCATTGCTATTAACTGCTACTCTTGCGTGAATCGAGTTGGCTTTGGGTTCTCTCTTTTAGGCAGCATCTTCAAACGCGGGTATACACCTAATGTAGTTATCTTCAACACCCTGTTAGATGGACTTATCGCATGGGATAAAACTGATGAGGCTCTTTCTCTTTTCAACAAGTTGCTGTTACAAGACATCGAGATCGATTTGTATACCTTCAACATTGCTATTAACTGCTATTGTCATGTGAACCGAGTTGGCTTTGGGTTCTCTCTTTTAGGCAGCGTCTTCAAACGCGGTTATACGCCTGATGTAGTTACCTTCAACACTCTGATGAATGCACTTATCCCACAAGATAAAGCTGATGAGGCTCTTTCTCTTTTCAACAAGTTGTTGTTACAAGACATTGAGCTAGATTTGTATACCTTCAGCATTGCTATTAACTGCTACTCTCGCGTGAATCGAGTTGGCTTTGGGCTCTCTCTTTTAGGAAGCATCTTCAAATGCGGTTATACGCCTAATGTAGTTACCTTCAGCACTCTGTTAAATGGACTTATTGCACAAGATAAAGCTGCTGGGGCTCTTTCTCATTTTGAAATGTTGCAATTACAAGACATTGAGCTAAATTTGAACACCTTCAACAGTGCAATTAACTGCTGTTGATGTATGCTGCATTCCACTGATCGTTGTTGTTTGGGTACATTTTTAGAACCTGTCACGTATAGGACAGAGTTCCAGACTTGGGTTACCCTTACTAAAATACAGTTTCGCACTATAAGGTACCTTACGGTTTATAAAACGGGGAAATTTAACTCAATTAAAGACTAATGTAAGCCTTAACACCTTTTGCAGATGGTTGGTTCAGTTGAAAACTTTGAGCAATCTACTATTTGGTCACCTTTCAAGTTTGTCTTTTGAAGTATGCCAGTGCTTTTGTGAAATGTTTTAGACTTCTACTGGCTTGTCTATGATGTATAGAGTGTACATGGAGATGCTCACCTTTTGTTTCTTTGTTGGTGCGAACGCAAGACTTTCATGTTTGTCTGTAAGTGATCACTGTCATGTTTCCACCCGTGTTCAAGTTAAGACAGGGGTGTCCACGAACTTTCCCTTGTGTGTCGCCTTCTTAAAGTTTGTTAATGTAAGTGGACACGCCATCTAGCATGTCCCAACCGTGTCCCCGGTATGTATCACGCAGATACGGTAAGCAGTTAGATGTGTCGGTGTTTCATAGGTTAGTAGATACAAGATATTCTAAGAGAATCAGAAGCATACTAATTATCGGTCTTGCCATGATACTTTGAAATTGTAAGAAACCAACCTGATTTTTTTGAATGTACCGTCAATTTGTGTTCCATCTTAAGGCTTACCTTGTGTTCATGGTAGACGTTTTATGGTGCAATAATTTGGCTATTGGCTCAGACGTGATATCCATTAGCCACCATTATGTTTCTGAGCTAGTAAGACTCGTATGTGTTTATTTTTCAATTGCAAGAATTCTAGGCCTGAAACAATTTTATTCTGTCAATGAAGGTTTGAAATTCCCCAATGGAACAATGCTGTCAGACAACTTGTTGTGGAATGTTCAACATATTGATCTGATGTTCAAATGGCTGCTTCTACTTTGTTGGTTATAGTGATACGACATCCTACTACTTCGATTATTTATAAGCAACCATTGTTACTGACCATCTCATCCACGTATCTCAGTTTTATTCGGGGGGAAGCAAGTACAAAAATGAAGGGTGAATGGCGGCGTATGAATTGGTCAGATTCGAACCGACGAATTGAGTTTTTGCGGACCCCTGCCTTGGCCACTGGCCCACTTGGTTGGGGATCCCTATCAATTCCATGTCTTTCCCCTTCTCTGACTTCGCTTCATAGGGTGCAACCCGGAATAACAGATGCTGGAATGCTTTGGGAGGAAGCATAACATAGGGGACATAGATTATGATAAATACTTTCTAAAACTTGAGAATCCAAGAGTTCTCCCTACCCAAACCCTTTCCGGGGCGACAATATAAAGATGCATCTAGGGATTTATTGATGCTCCACGACCCAGAAAGTATGGTATCTGTCAACGGATTCAGCTGCCATTGGTATAAAAAAATGCAGGTTCTAACCATCAAATTCGAAACCTATGCCAGGTTATGATTTTATTCTGTAGTGCTCGTTGGAGATTCTTTTCTTCTTCTTTTTAAAGGGAGAATTGTTGGAATCTCTGAAATTTTTGGTCAGGATCTTCTGTAGTAGATGAACTGTTTACTAGGGTGGCATAAATTGGTTGTTTTCGTTTTGTTGCGTAATTCTTGGCTGTGTCTTGTTTCTTTTGCTTTGGTGGCTCCTGGCTTTATGCCGTGGGGAGTTTGCTGAGATAGCTTAGTTGGTTGTGTGTCCTGTTTGGACTTCTCTGTATTTGTTTGGGAGCTTTTAATGATAGTGTACATTTACCGGGAAAAAATATTACTCCGTGCACGCGCGGATCTTGTGCTCGTGCTTTTGTGCTTTATTTTTATTTACTTTATTTTATTTGTGTTGGTGGTTTCCAGGTAGTTCAATGGTGTTTGGTTTTTTACAAAATGGCTTTGGTAATTATTGGCTTTCATTCATTCTAAAGAGCTGAGACTCTCATTCTAGAACTATCAGGTTTAAGGGCAGTCATCACATGTATACAAATGAGAAAACCAATCCCATGTACACAATTTGAAATATGATATTATGTACTCCATACGAGCTAACTGATCAAATCGCATTGCGAAACTCTTAAACCCAAATTCAAATTACATCGTCAACGAGCAGTGATGTAACACTCAATTGCATTTGCTGCACATAGTTGTAAGGATACAATCGTATAAAGAAGTTGAGATGAGAAACAAGTGGGGGAAAATGGATCAAAGGGGAACAATACAGGTATAGACATCAAAGGGGAGGACAATACAGGACACAAGTGACTCTTGGGCCTAGCTCAAGCGGTCATGTAGCTCCCCTTTGGGAGTGGGAGGTTGTGCATTCGATGCCTAAGGATAGGAGGTCACTCCTTGTGGTAATCACTAACAACTAACTACTAACTCTACTGATGTATATGATATGAAAAATATACAGGTTGTGAGTGAAAAGCCAAAAACCTTGATAAATTTCAATATCCCCAAGATCGAAATTTAGATTAGGCAGAAGATTACCTGGGGTATTTCATCCCTACATAGTCTTGCTCAAATTGAAACTTGACAACCGTAGGAATTGCATCTAAAACATGGAAATCAAAGGGGTAGTGCAAGGGCTGATCTTGCCTAGATATCAGCATCTAAAATCGTAGGAATTGCATCTAAAAGTAGTCTTGTTGGCTTCATGCCAGATATTTAGGAGTCACGTCGCTTGAAATTTTCCCAGAAGAAATCTGCAATCGGAGATTAAATTGCACAACTGGTGATGGTCATGGTCAGTTCTAGATTCTTGCATTAACTGAATTTCATCTTCAAAATAAACTTTAGGCCCACTAGAAGATGTGGAGTTTGATGTGCCGAAAAAGGAGATGACTTCTTTAACGTTTAGCATCTAATTTTGTATTTTTGTTTCATGGTCGGATTGGTTCACATTGTAGCACTCATCAAGTAGAACCAGCATGCAAAAAATCAAGTTAATTAGACTTCGAAAATATCTAATCGGAGCACATTTATTTTGAAAAAATAAAAGAGAGTAGGGCAAGCTGGGTAAGAGCATCGACATTTGGCTCTTGTTGTGCACTTTAGTGTCAGATTTTACAGAGATAGTAACAATTTGCAAATTTGTTTGCTCCATTTGATCACTTTGGGGACTACATTAGATAAAAATCCCCTCCTCAATTTTTTTGGAATACAATCCACAAATTTGACAAGAAACCGACAAAAGAAAAAAAAAGCCACTCGACTTATTTAGCAAAACTAGGCTTGAAAACAATGAAATATGTTGGTTTTTTATTTTTTAAATTCTTTCGTAAGTGATATTGACACTGCTAAAATTGATGCAGAAACTTCAAAATTAGTGATCGAAAGCCAATTTTTAGGGTGTTTTTATCAAATTTTTGAAGTGCCAATATGATTTCTCAAATTCTTTTGCTACACAAAACGTACAGACATTTTCAAGGGCAAAACAGGCATTTAAAAAATTAGAGGGCAAGTACTGTATGACTTCGAAAAATTTGGGATACCAGGTGAGCTTGGAATATCCTCATCCTTCGAATTCACTTGCGCAGAGAGAGAGAGAGAGAGCGGACGGAGAAGAGATGACTCAGATTGGGGTTTTTTCTGTAACCAGTCCCATGGGATCCGCTAATTACCGAAAAGGTAATCTTCTCTCTCCTCCCCACCTTTCATATTTTGCCCTTCATTCTCATTCCAACACTATAAACCCTAGAAGTTCTACTCCTTCTGCGACCATCATCAGCCAAGCAAAACCCCAACCCAGTTTTGGAAGAGAAAGGTTGTCGAAAAGAAAACCCACTTCGGGGAATCTGCGCCCTGCGCAAGATGGTGTTCCACCCATTAAAAAAATCAATAAGGCGTTGGCGATTAATGCGAAGTCGGGTAAGTACGGCAAAGCTCTTTCTCATTTCAATGAGTTGCAGTTGCAAGACATTGAGCCAAATTTGTACACCTTCACCATTGCAATTAACTGCTACTGTCACGTGAATCGAGTTGGCTTTGGGTTATCGCTTTTAGGCGGTATCTTCAAACGCGGTTATACACCTGATGTAGTTACCTTCACCGCTCTGTTAAATGGACTTATCGCACAAGATAAAGCTGATGAGGCTCTTTCTCTTTTCAACAAGTTGCAATTGCAAGACATTGAGCCAAATTTGTACACCTTCACCATTGCTATTAAGTGCTATTGTCACCTGAATCGAGTTGGCTTTGGGTTATCGCTTTTAGGCGGCATCTTCAAACGCGGTTATACACCTGATGGAGTTACCTTCACAACTCTGTTAAATGGACTTATCGCACAAGATAAAGCTGATGAGGCTCTTTCTCTTTTCAACAAGTTACAGTTACGAGACATTGATCTAGATTTGTACACCTTTAGCATTGCAATTAACTGCTACTGTCACGTGAATCGAGTTGGCTTAGGGTTCTCTCTTTTAGGCAGCATTTTCAAACGCGGATATATGCCTAATGGAGTTACGTACGCCACTCTGTTAAATGGACTTATTGCACAAGATAAAGCTGCTGAGGCTCTTTCTCTTTTTGACAAGTTGCAGTTACAACACATTGAGCTAGATTTGTACACCTTCAGCATTGCAATTAACTGCTACTGTTGTGTGAATCGAGTTGCCTTTGGGTTATCGCTTTTAGGCGGTATCTTCAAACGTGGCTATATGCCTAATGTAGTTACCTTCACCACTCTGTTAAATGGACTTCTTGCACAAGATAAAGCTGATGAGGCTCTTTCTCTTTTCAACAAGTTGCAATTGCAAGACATTGAGCCAACTTTGTATACCTTCAGCGTTGCTATTAACTGCTACTGTCACGTGAATCGGGTTGGCTTTGGGTTCTCTCTTTTAGGCTGTATCTTCAAACACGGTTATACGCCTGATGTAGTTACCCTCAACACTCTGTTAATTGGACTTATTGGACAAGATAAAGCTGATGAGGCCGTGGAGTTATTTGAGAAAGTTGTCAAAAAGGGTGAAATCAAACCCAATGTGACGATGTATGGATCGTTAATAAATAGGCTTTGCAAAATGGGAAACACGGGAGCGGCTATTAGTTTTCTGAGGATAGCAGAAGAAGGTTTAAAACATGACACCATGACATAGATCATGATCATTGACCGTCTTTGCAAGGATGGGTTGGCAAATGACGCTCTCAACTTCTTAGTAGAAATGAAAAGCAAAGATATTCGTGCAAATAATGTCACTTATTATACATCCTTGATTGATGGTCTGTGCTCTTTGCAAGCGAGGGATGACAAAGGAAGTGGAGGAGTTACTTGAAGTCATGGAAGAAAGAGGTGTGGGTCCTGATGCAGTCACATACACTAGGCTCATGGAGGGATATTGTTACAAGGCCGGATGGATGAAGCAATGAGATTGTTAAAGGCCATGGTGGATAGGTGCATTCATCCAGACACATGTTGCTATAACATTTGGATCAATGGATATTGCAAGAACATGAAATTAGGTGAGGCCTGCATCTCCTTCGAGAAATGCCTCTACTTGGTCTAAAACGTGACATCATTACTTTTAGAACTATATTGCTAGGTCTGGTTCATATAGATAGATATGCTCCTGCCCAAGAAATTCTTAATGAGATGCATCCTGCCGACCTACATTTCGATACTAAAACTTGTGGTCTCTTGTTCGACTGCCTTTGCCAAAGTGGGCATATTGATGAAGCAATATTCCTATTTCACATGATGGAAAAAAGGGTTTAGGTCTCGATATTGTTAAGTACAACGTCCTTGTTGATGCATACTGCAAGAATAAAACACTTGATATGATTCAAGGTCTTTTGAGGAACCTGTGGTTGAGGAAGTTGTTGCCTGCGGAATGATGTCTCTTACACGCTATCATTCTGGGATTTCATCGAGGTTTGAAGTCATTCAAGGCCAAGGGGCATCAACAGGGATATCCATATTCCTAGTATGGCCTTCAATTCTTATATTCTTACCATTATCACATGTTGGAGATTCTTATGGACTCTTGTCTTTATCCCTTGGGATGATTATTTGATCTCCTTTCAATCTACCAGAATGAGTTCCAACATCCTCTTCTGGTGCTTCAATAATCCCTCTGTTCCTTTCAATCTGTGGTTGTAAAATATCAGCGTTCTTTCTCTCCAAAGAGTCTCATCTTCACACTGGAGGCATCTTCTGGACTTGATTCTTAATAGTCAGTTCTCTCTGCATTTTGAAGGAGAATGAAACAGGAGAATGGGGAAATGAAGGAAAAAATGTATCTTTACAGTTTCCTTATTCATTAGGGGTGACATTTCTTTCTTAGTTTGACGATCTTTACAGTACCCTCCATGAACAATTTCCATTGAGTGGTTTCCCCCATAACGTGTGGCCTGCATCATAAGGGTGAGTCCAGTTCACCCATTTGGAAACCAAAGATTTTACTGGGCCATCAAAGGTGCTGACGGTCATAAGTAGCAACGAACAGGCTTAATAATGCTAGCCATATTGATTCTGTCACGTTTAGTCATGTTGATTCGTCATGGTTGGCTGCAGTGACATTAGTCATGTTGCTTCTATCATGTTTTCCTTTAGTTTGTTTCAATCATTTCTAAAGTCTGAAGTTACCCAGTTAAATTTTTTATTCATCACCGCGGTGTCCAGCGACCTCCATCATAGTCCTTGGTGCTGACACTGCAAAAATTCCTAATGAATTTACGACTGTTCTTTTTGCTTTTAATTTTGATGAACTATGCTATTTCCATGTCATTCTATGCTGTACTGTTTATGCATGAAAGGGAAGGATCAGGTAGAGCAGTTAGTTTCTAGCTTTAGGAACTTAAGTCTGCACAATTATATTGCTCAGCTAGTTTGAAGCATTCGACCTTAAAGTCTGCACAATTATATTGCTTTTAGAGGAAATCTGGTTTCATTTGTATCTCCTTAGTTCAGGCTAGAGTATTATGCAGTATCTATGGAGTATAGACACCTTGCCAGAGGTCAGCTACCAGTGTCGGAAGCTTCTCACACGCCAGCACTCCCCGGACACTCTCCGGACAACTGTTCCACTTTCAAAGTGTAAGTGTTCAAAAGTTTAAAATTCTGTTCTCTTGGACAATCTGGGGCATGATTTGAATACCTTAGAACACTCTTTAGAGGCTTGCAGGACAAGTCTTTACTGTAGTGAAAGCATTTGAAATTCTTCATTTTGTGTCTTAGATTATGGTTGATACATTATAATGACAAGTGCATGATGAAACACCTTATGTTGGACAATTATTAGGAATAATGCAATGGACAGTTGGCAAATAAGAATTTTAGTTTAGTTGCCTTATTCTTGTTATTTGGGTACATTTTTAGAACCTGTCTCATATAGGACAGAGTTCCAGACTTGGGTTACCCTTACTAAAATACAGTTTCGCACTATAAGGTACCTTACAGTTTATAAAACGGGGAAACTTAACTCAATTAAAGACTAATGTAAGTCTTAACACCTTATGTACATTGATTGCAGATGGTTCAGTTGAAAACTTTTTTTTTTTTTTGATAAGTAAATAGTTCAGTTGAAAACTTGAAGCCATCTACTATTTGGCAAGTTTGTTTTTGAAGTATGCCAGTGCTTTTGTGAAATGTGTTAGACTTCTACTGGCTTGTCTATGATGTATAGGGTGTACATGGAGATGCTCACCTTTTGTTTCTTTGTTGGTGCGAGCACAAGACTTTACTTTTTGTTGCTAGTTGGTATGTTCTTTTGGCCATCGGGCTGATATAGATATGGCTCAAGTAGGATAGTTCAAGATTTAACTCTATAACCAAGCTATAGTTCGAGCCTTTTGATTTCTTTTGTGCTTGTGGGGAATGTTCCCACTTGAACTTTATCTATTTCAGTAACGTAGTATGAAATGGGTGATGTGCCGTCTTGGACCCTAATTTGTGTGCAAGTGGTGTGGGGTGCAGTCGGTGCCTCCATTGGGCAGGGTTCGATTCCGTAAGAACCCATTGTCCTCCTCAAGTCCCCCTAGGATAGAGTAGATTAGGATTAACGAATAGCAGAAAAACTCTAATTTGTATGAATTGGAGGTGGTGGCCGCTTGAGTTTTTTCTTCCAAAACAGTACCTATTGAAATCTGTAGCTATGTTGTTTTGTTGTTTTTCTTTACAATGGAATCTCTGGTATGTAATGGAATCTTTACATTCTTCGTATTATTTTTCATTTGAGCACCTCGTAACATAGCACAAGTTACCATGTCCTGAACGGGGAACAAAACGCATCTCTTGGATTTTCTTAACCGTATCGCAAACGTGTCGGACAGAGACACAACTCGCGACAACTCTAAATGAATGGGGACACAGACATGCCGGGGGACACGGCTAAGAATATATATGCATTTGTATTGACATTAGGCTTGTGAACATTCTATCTAGATACAACAATTACTTATGGCTTCTTTATGATTCTTACTTTTTGCTTTTTAAATGGTATAATTGATCACTGTCACATTTTTATTTCCGGGAATAAGCTTTCACTATTATAAATTGGTCAATGTAATGTTTCCACCCGTGCTGAAGTTGAATCCTTTATATGTCCCTGGTGTCTTGCCTGCTTAAAATTAGTAAAATTACGTGGAGACGCCGTCTAGCATGTCCCATACCACCATATGTGTCCCTGCCGTGTCTAATACAGATACAGTATGCAGTTAGGCGTGTCAGCGCTTTATAGGGTTGTAGATACCAGATATTGCAAGGGAATCATAAGAATAGTAATGATAGGTCATGCCAATATAGTTTAGAAATGGAAGAAACCCAACTGATTTATTTGAATGTACAGTAAATTTGTGTTCCATTTTTAGGCTTACCTTATGTTCATGATAGAGGTTTTGTGGTGCAATAATGTTGCTATTGGCTCAGAGGTGATATCCATTAGCCACCATTATTACCCTAAGCTGTTGGACTATTTGCTAGTCTCACATGTGTTTATTTTTCAATGGTGAAATGTCTAGGCCTGAAACAATTTTATTCTATCAATCAAGGTCTTTATTCCCCCATGAAAATATGGTGTCAACGACTCAACTGTCAAATGCCTTGTGGTGGAATATTCAGCATATTGATTGATGTTCGAATGACTGCTTCTACTTCTTGATTATGGTGGTGTGACATCCTACTATTCGAGAACATTGTTCCTGACCGTCTCATTCCACATTTTTATTCATGTGAACATTCTATCCAGATACCATTAAACTTATAAGATCAGTACGGTTCTTACTTTTTACTTGTTAAATTGTAGATTTTAATTCAGGATTATAAATTGATACCTGGGAATATGCTTTTACTATTATAAGTGATCACTGTCATGTTTCCACCCCTGTTCAAGTTAAGACAGGGGTGTCCACGAACTTTCCCTTGTGTGTCGCCTGCTTAAAGTTTGTTAATGTAAGTGGACACGCCATCTAGCATGTCCCAACCGTGTCCCCGGTGTGTATCACGCAGATACGGTAAGCAGTTAGGCGTGTCGGTGTTTCATAGGTTAGTAGATACAAGATATTCTAAGAGAATTAGAAGGCTAGAAGCATACTAATTATAGGTCTTGCCATGATACTTTGAAATTGTAAGAAACCCACCTGATTTTTTTGAATATACCGTCAATTTGTGTTCCTTCTTTAGGCTTACCTTGTGTTCATGGTAGACATTTTATGGTGCAATAATTTGGCTATTGGCTCAGAGGTGATATCCATTAGCCACCATTATGTTTCTGAGCTAGTAAGACTCGTATGTGTTTATTTTTCAATTCCAAGAATTCTAGGCCTGAAACAATTTTATTCTGTCAATGAAGGTTTGAAATTCCCCTATGGAACAATGCTGTCGGACGACTTGTTGTGGAATGTTCAACATATTGATCTGATGTTCAAATGGCTCCTTCTACTTTTTTGGTTATAGTGATACGACATCCTACTGCTTCGATTATGTATAAGCGACCATTGTTACTGACCATCTCGTCCACGTATCTCAGTTTTATTCGGGGGGAAGCAAGTACAAAAATGAAGGGTGAATGGCGGCGTACAAATTGGTCAGATTCGAACCGACGAATTGAGTTTTTGCAGACCCCTGCCTTGGCCACTTGGTTGCGGTTCCCTATCAATTCCATGTCTTTCCCCTTCTCTGACTTCGCTTCATATGGTGCAACCCGGAATAACAGATGCTGGAATGCTTTGGGAGGAAGCATAACATAGGGAACATAGATTATGATAAATACTTTCTAAAACTTGAGAATCCAAGAGTTCTCCCTACCCAAACCCTTTCCGGGGCAACAATATAAAGATGCATCTAGGGATTTGTTGATGCTCCACGACCCATAAAGTATGGTATCTGTCAACGGTTTCAGTTGCCGTTGGTATAAAAAATGCAGGTTCTAACCATCAAATTGGAAAACTATGCCAGGTTATGATCTTATTCTGTAGTGCTTGATGGAGATTCTTTTCTTCTTTTTAAAGGGAGAATTGCTGGAATCTCTGAAATTTTTGGTCAGGATCTTCTGTAGTAGATGAACTGTTTACTAGGGTGGCATAAATTGGTTGTTTTCATTTTGTTGCTTAGTTCTTGGCTGTGTCTTGTTTCTTTTGCTTTGGTGGCTCCTGGCTTTATGCCGTGCGGAGTTTGCTGAGATAGCTTTGTTGGTTGTGTGTCCTGTTTGGACTTTGCTGTATTTGTTTGGAGCTTTTAATGATAGAGTACATTTACCGGGAAAAAAAGATTACTCCGTGCACGAGCGGATCTTGTGCTCGTGCTTTTGTGCTTTTTTTTTTAATTTACTTTATTTTTATTTGTGTTGGTGGTTTCCAGGTAGTTCAATGGTGTTTGTTTTTTTTATTTGTGTTGGTGGTTTCTAAGATGAGTGTATGAACAAAAGTTCAAACAACGAGATAACTGATCAAATGTATACAAATGAGAAAACCAATACCATGTACACAATTTGAAATATGATATTATGTACTCCATACAACGAGATAACTGATCAAATCGCATTGCGAAACTCTTAAACCCAAATTCAAATTACATCGTCAACGAGCAGTGATGTAACACTCAATTGCGTTTGCTGCACGTAGTTGTAAGGATACAATCGTATAAAGAAGTTGAGATGAGAGGGGACATAAACAGAAACAAGTGGGGGAAAATGGATCTTGTTTATTCCAAAAAGTTCCCATCAGTACAGGTATAGACATCAAAGGGGAGGACAATACAGGACACAAGTGACTCTTGGGCCTAGCTCAAGCGGTCATGTAGCTCCCCTTTGGGAGTGCGAGGTTGTGCATTCGATGCCTAAGGAGTGGAGGTCACTCCTTGTGGTAATCACTAACAACTAACTATTAACTCTACTGATGTATACGGTATGAAAAATATACCGGTTGCGAGTGAAAAGCCGAAAACCTTGGTAAATTTTAGTATCCCCAAGATCGAAATTTAGATTAGGCAGAAGATTACCTACATAGTCTTGCTCAAATTGAAACTTGACAACCGTAGGAATTGCATCTAAAACATGGAAATCAAAGGGGTAGTGCAAGGGCTGATCTTGCCTAGATATCAGCATCTAAAATCGTAGGAATTGCATCTAAAAGTAGTCTTGTTGGCTTCATGCCAGATATTTAGGAGTCACGCCGCTTGAAATTTTCCCAGAAGAAATCTGCAATCGGAGATTAAATTGCGCAACTGATGATGGTCATGGTCAGTTCTAGATTCTTGCATTAACTGAATTTCATCTTCAAAATAAACTTTAGGCCCACTAGAAGATGTGGAGTCTGATGTGCCGAAAAAGGAGATGACTCCTTTAACGTTTAGCATCTAATTTTGTATTTTTCTTTAATGGTCGGATTGGTTCACATTGTAGCACTCATCAAGTAGAACCAACATGCAAAAAATCAAGTTAATTAAACTTCAAAAATATCTAATCGGAGCACATTTATTTTGAAAAAATAAAAGAGAGCAGGGCAAGCTGGATAAGAGCATCGACATTTGGCTCTTGTTGTGCACTTTAGTGTCAGATTTTATAGAGATAGTAACAATTTGCAAATTTGTTTGCTCCATTTGATTACTTTGGGGACTACAATAGATAAAAATCCCCTCCTCAATTTTTTTGGAATACAAACGAAAATAAGCCAATAAATTTGCCTTTATGGCTTATTTTTGTCTTTATTCTAAAAATTTTGAATTCCAATCACACATAATTTTTTTTTTATGGTCGAGACGAACAAATAATCCACAAATTTGACAAGAAACCAACGAAAGAAAAAAAAAAGCCACTCGACTTATTTAGCAAAACTAGGCTTGAAAACAATGAAATATGTTGGTTTTTTATTTTTTATATTTCTGTTGCATCTTGATTTTGTTACAAGAAAGTACAAGATAAATTCTTTCGTAAATGATATTGACACTGCAAAAATTGATATAGAAACTTCAAAATTAGTGATCCAAGGCCAATTTTTAGGGTGTTTTCATCAATATTTGGAGTGGCAATATGATTTCCCAAATTCTTTGGCTACACAAAACGTACAGACATTATCAAGGGCAAAACAGGCATTTAAAAAATTAGAGGGCAAGTACTGTATGACTAAGAAAAATTTGGGATACCAGGTGAGCTTGGAATATCCTCATCCTTCGAATTCACTTGCGCAGAGAGAGAGAGAGAGAGAGCGGACGGAGAAGAGATGACTCAGATTGGGGTTTTTCCTGTAACCAGTCCCATGAAATCCGCTAATTACCGAAAAGGTAATCTTCCCTCTCCTCCCCACCTTTCATATTTTGCCCTCCGTTCTCATTCCAACACTATAAACACTAGAGGTTCTACTCCTTCTGCGACCATCATCAGCCAAGCAAGAACGCAAGATGATGTTCCAACCATTTTAGAAATCAATAAGGCGTTAGCCAATACTACGAAGTCGGGTAAGTACAGCACGGCTCTTTCCCATTTCAACGAGTTGCAGTTACAAGACATTGAGCTAAATTTGTACACCTTCAACATTGCGATTAACTGCTATTGTTGCGTTAATCGATTTGGATTTGGGTTCTCTCTTTTAGGTAGTATCTTCAAACGTGGTTATACGCCTGATACCTTCACGGTCACCGCTCTGTTAAATGGACTTATCGCACAAGATAAAGCTGGTGAGGCTCTTTCTCTTTTCAACAAGTTGCAGTTACAAGACATTGAGCTAGATTTGTATACCTTCACCATTGCTATTAAGTGCTATTGTCGCATAAATCGAGTTGGCTTTGGGTTATCGCTTTTAGGCGGTATCTTGAAACGCGGTTATACGCCTGATGTAGTTACCTTCACCACTCTGTTAAATGGACTTATCGCACAAGATAAAGCTGATGAGGCTCTTTCTCTTTTCAACAAGTTACAGTTACAGGACATTGATCTAGATTTGCATACCTTTAGCATTGCTATTAACTGTTACTCTCTCGTGAATCGAGTTGGCTTTGGGTTCTCTCTTTTAGGCAGCATCTTCAAACGCGGGTATACACCTAATGTATTTATCGTCAACACCCTATTAGATGGACTTATCGCACAGGATAAAGCTGATGAGGCTCTTTCTCATTTCAACAAGTTGCAGTTACAAGACATTGAGCTAGATTTGTACACATTCAACATCGCAATTAACTGCTACTGTTGCGTGAATCAAGTTGGCTTTGGGTTATCTCTTTTAGGCAGCATCTTCAAACGCGGGTATACGCCTGATGTAGTAACCTTCAATACTCTGTTCAATGGACTTATCCCACAAGATAAAGCTGATGAGGCTCTTTCTCTTTTCAACAAGTTGTTGTTACAAGACATTGAGCTAGATTTGTTCACCTTCAACATTGCAATTAACTGCTACTGTCACGTGAATCGAGTTGGCTTTGGGTTCTCTCTTTTAGGCAGCGTCTTCAAACGCGGTTTTACGCCTGATGTAGTTACCTTCAACACTCTGATGAATGCACTTATCCCACAAGATAAAGCTGATGAGGCTCTTTCTCTTTTCAACAAGTTGTTGTTACAAGACATTGAGCTAGATTTGTTCACCTTCAACATTGCAATTAACTGCTACTCTCGCGTGAATCGAGTTGGCTTTGGGTTCTCTCTTTTAGGCAGCATCTTCAAATGCGGTTATATGCCTAATGTAGTTACCTTCAACACTCTGTTAAATGGACTTATTGCACACGATAAAGCTGCTGAGGCTCTTTCTCTTTTTGACAAATTGCAGTTACAACACATTGAGCTAGATTTGTACACCTTCAGTATTGCAATTAATTGCTACTGTTGCGTGAATCAAGTTGCCTTTGGACTCTCTCTTTTGGGCAGCATCTTCAAACGCGGTTATACGCCTGATGTAGTTACCTTCACCACTTTGTTAAATGGACTTATTGCACAAGATAAAGCTGCTGAGGCCGTGGAGTTATTTGAGAAAATAGTCAAAAAAGGTGAAATCAAACCCAATGTGACGATGTATGGATCGTTAATAAATAGGCTTTGCAAAATGGGAAACACGGGAGCGGCTATTAGTTTTCTGAGGATAGCGGAAGAAGGAGGTTTAAAACATGACACCATGACATGTACCATGATCATTGACCGTCTTTGCAAGGATGGGTTGGCGAATGACGCTCTCAACTTCTAAGTAGAAATGAATAACAAAGATATTCGTGCAAATAATGCCACTTATTCATCCTTGATTGATGGTCTCTGCTCTTTGCAAGCGAGGGATGACAAAGGAAGTGGAGGAGTTACTTGAAGTCATGGAAGAAAGAGGTGTGGGTCCTGATTCATCAAAGATTTTACTGGGGCATCAAAGGTGCTGACTGTCATAAGTAGCAACGAACAGGCTTAATAATGCTTGCCATATTGATTCTGTCACGTTTAGTCATGTTGATTCGTCATGGTTGGCTGCAGTGACATTAGTCATGTTGCTTCTATCATGTTTTCCTTTAGTTTGTTTCAATCATTTCTAAAGTCTGAAGTTACCCAGTTAAATTTTTTTTTCATCACCGCGGTGTCCAGCGACCTCCATCATAGTCCTTGGTGCTAACACTGCAAAAATTCCTAATGAATTTATGACTGTTCTTTTTGCTTTTAATTTTGTTGAACTATGGTATTTCCATGTCATTCTATGCTGTACTGTTTATGCATGCTACTCTGTATTACTGAGATGGAAAGGGAAGGATCAGGTAGAGCAGTTAGTTTCTAGCTTTAGGAACTTAAGTCTGCACAATTATATCGCTCAGTGAGTTTGAAGCATTCGACCTTAAAGTCTGCACAATTATATTGCTTTTAGAGGAACTCTGGTTTCATTTGTATCTCCTTAATTAAGGCTAGAGTATTATGCAGTATCTATGGAGTATAGACACCTTGCCAGAGGTCAGCTACCAGTGTCGGAAGCTTCTCACACACCAGCACTCCCTGGACACTCTCCGGACAACTGCTCCACGTTCAAAGTGTAAGTGTCCAAAAGTTTAAAATTCTGTTCTCTTGGACAATCTGGGGCATGCTTTGAATACCTCAGAACACACTTTAGAGGCTTTCAGGACAAGTCTTTACTGCAGTGAAAGCATCTGAAATTCTTCATTTTGTGTCTTAGATTATGGTTGATACATTATAATGTCACGTGCATGATGAAACACCTTATGTTGGACAATTATTAGGAATAATGCAATGACAGTTGGCAAATAAGAATTTTAGTTAGTTGCCTTATTCTTGTTATTGTCTTTTTTTTTTTTTTTTCACTGCCATGTATGCGAAAGATTAACATACAAATTTGTATGTCGTATCCCTAAGGTGTCAAGTCCACCATTTTTCCAAAATCTTGTAGTTGGTGTAGTGGTATCCTGTCCGTGTCTGTACGCCTTACTGCAACATGGTGCACAGTAAATACATAATCAAGCTAGAGATTGAGGATTGAAGTTAAAGCTCTTGACCCTCTGATTTTGACGTCTATATCAAGTTCTAATTAGCACTCTTATAATGATAATATAATGGTGCAGGGCAGGGGGAGGTCAAATGGAAGGGGGAGGTCAAGTGGAAGGGCAATGTCAAGTGGCATAGGACGGTCAAGTGGAAGAGGAAGGTCAAATGGAAGGGGAGTTCCAGTGGAAGGGTAATGTCAAGTGGCATAGGCTTGATGTATGTTGCATTCCACTGATCTTTGTTTGGGTACATTTTTAGAACCTGTCTCATATAGGACAGAGTTCCAGACTTGGGTTACCCTTACTAAAATACAGTTTCGCACTATAAGGTACCTTACGGTTTATAAAACGGGGAAACTTTACTCAATTAAAGACAAATGTAAGTCTTAACACCTTATGTACATTGATTGCAGATGGTTGGTTCAGTTGAAAACTTGAAGCCATCTACTATTTGGCAAGTTTGTCTTTTGAAGTATGCCAGTGCTTTTGTGAAATGTGTTGGACTTCTACTGGCTTGTCTATGATGTATAGGGTGTACATGGAGATGCTCACGTTTTGTTTCTTTGTTGGTGCGAGCACAAGACTTTACTTTTTGTTGCTAGTTAGTATGTTCTTTTGGCCATCGGGCTGATATAGATATGGCTCCAGTAGGATAGTTCGAGATTTAACTCTATAACCAAGCTATAGTTCGAGCCTTTTGATTTCTTTTGTGCTGGTGGGGAATGTTCCCACTTGAACTTTATCTATTTCAGTAACGTAGTATGAAATGGGTGATGTGCCCTCTTGGACCCTAATTTGTGTGCAAGTGGAGTGGGGTGCAGTTGGTGCCTCCCTTGGGCAGGGTTCAATTCCGTAAGAGCCCATCGTCCTCCTCAAGTCCCCCTAGGATAGAGTAGATTAGGATTAACGAATAGCAAAAAAACTCTAATTTGTATGAATTGGAGGTGGTGGCCACTTGAGTTTTTTCTTCTAGAACAGTACCTATTGAAATCTGTAGCTATGTTGTTTTGTTGTTTTTCTTTACAATGGAATCTCTGGTATGTAATGGAATCTTTACATTCTTCGTATTATTTTTCATTTGAGCACCTCGTAACATAGCACAAGTTACCATGTCCTGAACGGGGAACAAAACGCATCTCTTGGATTTTCTTAACCGTATCGCAAACGTGTCGGACAGAGACACAACTCGCGACAACTCTAAATGAATGGGGACACAGACATGCCGGGGGACACGGCTAAGAATATATATGCATTTGTATTGACATTAGGCTTGTGAACATTCTATCTAGATACAACAATTACTTATGGCTTCTTTATGATTCTTACTTTTTGCTTTTTAAATGGTATAATTGATCACTGTCACATTTTTATTTCCGGGAATAAGCTTTCACTATTATAAATTGGTCAATGTAATGTTTCCACCCGTGCTGAAGTTGAATCCTTTATATGTCCCTGGTGTCTTGCCTGCTTAAAATTAGTAAAATTACGTGGAGACGCCGTCTAGCATGTCCCATACCACCATATGTGTCCCTGCCGTGTCTAATACAGATACAGTATGCAGTTAGGCGTGTCAGCGCTTTATAGGGTTGTAGATACCAGATATTGCAAGAGAATCATAAGAATAGTAATGATAGGTCATGCCAATATAGTTTAGAAATGGAAGAAACCCAACTGATTTATTTGAATGTACAGTAAATTTGTGTTCCATTTTTAGGCTTACCTTGTGTTCATGGTAGAGGTTTTGTGGTGCAATAATGTTGCTATTGGCTCAGAGGTGATATCCATTAGCCACCATTATTACCCTAAGCTGTTGGACTATTTGCTAGTCTCACATGTGTTTATTTTTCAATGGTGAAATGTCTAGGCCTGAAACAATTTTATTCTATCAATCAAGGTCTTTATTCCCCCATGAAAATATGGTGTCAACGACTCAACTGTCAAATGCCTTGTGGTGGAATATTCAGCATATTGATTGATGTTCGAATGACTGCTTCTACTTCTTGATTATGGTGGTGTGACATCCTACTATTCGAGAACATTGTTACTGACCGTCTCATTCCACATTTTTATTCATGTGAACATTCTATCCAGATACCATTAAACTTATAAGATCAGTACGGTTCTTACTTTTTACTTGTTAAATTGTAGATTTTAATTCAGGATTATAAATTGATACCTGGGAATATGCTTTTACTATTATAAGTGATCACTGTCATGTTTCCACCCCTGTTCAAGTTAAGACAGGGGTGTCCACGAACTTTCCCTTGTGTGTCGCCTGCTTAAAGTTTGTTAATGTAAGTGGACACGCCATCTAGCATGTCCCAACCGTGTCCCCGGTGTGTATCACGCAGATACGGTAAGCAGTTAGGCGTGTCGGTGTTTCATAGGTTAGTAGATACAAGATATTCTAAGAGAATTAGAAGGCTAGAAGCATACTAATTATAGGTCTTGCCATGATACTTTGAAATTGTAAGAAACCCACCTGATTTTTTTGAATATACCGTCAATTTGTGTTCCTTCTTTAGGCTTACCTTGTGTTCATGGTAGACATTTTATGGTGCAATAATTTGGCTATTGGCTCAGAGGTGATATCCATTAGCCACCATTATGTTTCTGAGCTAGTAAGACTCGTATGTGTTTATTTTTCAATTCCAAGAATTCTAGGCCTGAAACAATTTTATTCTGTCAATGAAGGTTTGAAATTCCCCTATGGAACAATGCTGTCGGACGACTTGTTGTGGAATGTTCAACATATTGATCTGATGTTCAAATGGCTCCTTCTACTTTTTTGGTTATAGTGATACGACATCCTACTGCTTCGATTATGTATAAGCGACCATTGTTACTGACCATCTCGTCCACGTATCTCAGTTTTATTCGGGGGGAAGCAAGTACAAAAATGAAGGGTGAATGGCGGCGTACAAATTGGTCAGATTCGAACCGACGAATTGAGTTTTTGCAGACCCCTGCCTTGGCCACTTGGTTGCGGTTCCCTATCAATTCCATGTCTTTCCCCTTCTCTGACTTCGCTTCATATGGTGCAACCCGGAATAACAGATGCTGGAATGCTTTGGGAGGAAGCATAACATAGGGAACATAGATTATGATAAATACTTTCTAAAACTTGAGAATCCAAGAGTTCTCCCTACCCAAACCCTTTCCGGGGCGACAATATAAAGATGCATCTAGGGATTTGTTGATGCTCCACGACCCATAAAGTATGGTATCTGTCAACGGTTTCAGTTGCCGTTGGTATAAAAAATGCAGGTTCTAACCATCAAATTGGAAAACTATGCCAGGTTATGATCTTATTCTGTAGTGCTTGATGGAGATTCTTTTCTTCTTCTTTTTTAAGGGAGAATTGCTGGAATCTCTGAAATTTTTGGTCAGGATCTTCTGTAGTAGATGAACTGTTTACTAGGGTGGCATAAATTGGTTGTTTTCATTTTGTTGCTTAGTTCTTGGCTGTGTCTTGTTTCTTTTTCTTTGGTGGCTCCTGGCTTTATGCCGTGCGGAGTTTGCTGAGATAGCTTTGTTGGTTGTGTGTCCTGTTTGGACTTTGCTGTATTTGTTTGGAGCTTTTAATGATAGAGTACATTTACCGGGAAAAAAAGATTACTCCGTGCACGAGCGGATCTTGTGCTCGTGCTTTTGTGCTTTTTTTTTTAATTTACTTTATTTTTATTTGTGTTGGTGGTTTCCAGGTAGTTCAATGGTGTTTGTTTTTTTTATTTGTGTTGGTGGTTTCTAAGATGAGTGTATGAACAAAAGTTCAAACAACGAGATAACTGATCAAATGTATACAAATGAGAAAACCAATACCATGTACACAATTTGAAATATGATATTATGTACTCCATACAACGAGATAACTGATCAAATCGCATTGCGAAACTCTTAAACCCAAATTCAAATTACATCGTCAACGAGCAGTGATGTAACACTCAATTGCGTTTGCTGCACGTAGTTGTAAGGATACAATCGTATAAAGAAGTTGAGATGAGAGGGGACATAAACAGAAACAAGTGGGGGAAAATGGATCTTGTTTATTCCAAAAAGTTCCCATCAGTACAGGTATAGACATCAAAGGGGAGGACAATACAGGACACAAGTGACTCTTGGGCCTAGCTCAAGCGGTCATGTAGCTCCCCTTTGGGAGTGCGAGGTTGTGCATTCGATGCCTAAGGAGTGGAGGTCACTCCTTGTGGTAATCACTAACAACTAACTATTAACTCTACTGATGTATACGGTATGAAAAATATACAGGTTGCGAGTGAAAAGCCGAAAACCTTGGTAAATTTTAGTATCCCCAAGATCGAAATTTAGATTAGGCAGAAGATTACCTGGGGTATTTCATCCCTACATAGTCTTGCTCAAATTGAAACTTGACAACCGTAGGAATTGCATCTAAAACATGGAAATCAAAGGGTAGTGCAAGGGCTGATCTTGCCTAGATACCAGCATCTAAAATCGTAGGAATTGCATCTAAAAGAAGTCTTGTTGGCTTCATGCCAGATATTTAGGAGTCGCGCCGCTTGAAATTTTCCCAGAAGAAATCTGCAATCGGAGATTAAATTGCACAACTGGTGATGGTCATGGTCAGTTCTAGATTCTTGCATTAACTGAATTTCATCTTCAAAATAAACTTTAGGCCCACTAGAAGACGTGGAGTCTGATGTGCCGAAAAAGGAGATGACTTCTTTAACGTTTAGCATCTAATTTTGTATTTTTCTTTCATGGTCGGACTGGTTAACATTGTAGCACTCATCAAGTAGAACCAGCATGCAAAAAATCAAGTTAATTAGACTTCGAAAATATCTAATCGGAGCACATTTATTTTGAAAAAATAAAAGAGAGCAGGGCAAGCTGGGTAAGAGCATCGAAATTTGGCTCTTGTTGTGCACTTTAGTGTTAGATTTTATAGAGATAGTAACAATTTGCAAATTTGTTTGCTCCATTTGATCACTTTGGACTACTTTAGATAAAAATCCCCTCCTCAAATTTTTTGGAATACGAACGAAAATAAGCCAATAAATTTGCCTTTATGGCTTATTTTTGTCTTTATTCTAAAAATTTCGAGTTTCAATCACACAATTTTTTTTGATTTTTTCTGATCGAGACGAACAAATAATCCACAAATTTGACAAGAAACCGACAAAAGAAAAAAAATAAGCCACTCGACTTATTTAGCAAAACTAGGCCTGAAAACAATGAAATATGTTGGTTTTTTTATTTTTTATATTTCTGTTGCGTCTTGATTTTGTTACTCCATTAACAAGTCTTGATTATGTTACTCCAATAAGAAGACAAAAGTTACAAGAAAGTAGAAGATTAAATTCTTTCGTAAGTGATATTGGCACTGCAAAAATTGATGCAAACACTTCAAAATTAGTGTAAATCCAAAGCCAATTTTTAGAGTGTGTTCTTAATTTTTGGAGTGATTTCCCAAATTCTTTTGCTACACAAAACGTACAGACATTTTCAAGGGCAAAACAGGCATTTAAAAACTTAGAGGGCAAGTAGTGTAGACTTAGAAAAATTTGGGGGGCGACTATTCGCAGCCTCGTTTTTTCTCCCTTAGCCCTTTAAAAATTGCCAACTAATTACAATATGACCCCCTAATGTAAAGTGACCTACTTACCCTTATACTTATACGTGAAATGACCTATATGCCCTTATGACCAAAACCCCTAAATTATCCACTTCCCCCTGACTTAAACCCCTAAATTATCCACTTCCCCCTCAAAATCATCATTCACGTTTTGTAAAAGAAAAAAAATCACAGACCTGTTCTTGGCTTCTACTGTTCATCTTCTTCTCTTCTCTTCTCTTCTCTTCTCCTCTCTCGAAATCATCATTTTCTTTTCTTCTCTCTCTCAAATTTTCCAATGGAGGAGGAGCAAGGGCCAAATATTGTATCAATGAAAGGTTCAAGTCCTTCCATTGATTCATTTTTTGACCCACTTGTAGGTTTGAATTTTGAAATTGAATCAAATTCTATTGGAAACCATATGATGGCAGAGGAGAAGAAAGATACTTTGATGGACATTGTATGTTTTTCCGTTTACAATGGCCTCTGCTTTGTTGTTGTGGCATCTGGGTTTACAAAACCCAGTTTTTCGAGGGTTTTCATGTTTCTGGTTCGAACAGAATAACCACTGTAATTTCGGTAGCTAACCACTGTAAAATATTACCATACTCGACAGTTAGTTACCGAAATTTAGATACATTTTCAGTATCCAATTACCGAAATATAATCTTGTTTTCAACAGCTATTTACTGAAATGTATGTATGATTTTCCCTATATATAGATAGTTCGACAATTGTTTACCAAAATTTGAACATATTTTCAACGTGTAGTTACCGAAATATAATTATTATTTCAACAGCTATTTACCGAAATGTATATATGATTTTTGTATATAGTGGTTCGGCAGTTGTTTACCGAAGTTTGAACATATTTTCGACGTATAGTTACCGAAATATAATTATTGTTTCAACAGCTATTTACCGAAAATAGTGGTTCGGCAGTTGTTTACCGAAATTTGAAAATATTTTCGACGTGTAGTTACCGAAATATAATCTTGTTTTCAACAGCTATTTACCGAAATGTATGTATGATTTTCCCTATATCTAGTTCGACAGTTGTTTACCGAAGTTTGAACATATTTTCGACGTGTAGTTACCGAAATATAATTATTGTTTCAATAGCTATTTACCGAAATGTATATATATTTTTGTATATAGTGGTTCGGCAGTTGTTTACCGAAGTGTTATACATTAACCATTGCTTATCTTGCTCGCTTTTTGTTATACATCTTTCACATATATCAATGAACTTTTTGTACATTAACCATTGCTCACTGGGCTGAGGTTGGCATTTTCCATTGCTTATCTTGCTCGGTTTACCGTTTAGGTACTTTTTCTGGTAATGAAGTTTGTGTCCCAGCCTTCAGCATTTGAATAGCTATCTTGTTATTTTCTTTCTTCTCTTTAATTCTGAATCCTCACCAGATTCGTCGGCTTTCCACTAGCGAATTTGATGAAACGATCGAGTCTGTAAGGCTGCGTACCAAGAAACAAGACTTGACGTTCAAATCCTACAGCCATTTGCAGATACGTCATAGTAACATGGATCTAGTGAATTTGACGAAACAAGACATACGGGTTTCACCCAGTTGCATACGAGCTTGTCGAAGGAACGAACGGGGTGCCCAATCACATAGATTGCAGCAGGGTAAACGTAAACCTAAGAGAGCTGAACGCGTTCGGGATCCTTTCAAAAAGGAGATCTACCAAAACCTAACCAAACTGGTTCTGGGACACCTAACCACAATTGGCACCATCAAAAGAACTAGAGAACTAAGCAGTATAACACACCAGACAATAATGAAATACTAGTACTTTACTCAGATGAAACAACGAGAAGAGTTGAAGTTTAGCTCTCCAATTGTGGCAACAAAACATTTCAAAATGAAACTTTAAATCCAAATTTATAGGGCTACAGATATAAAGGTTTCTTGTCTATACCTAAATAGACTTGGGGAAGGATATGCAGAACGAGGTTTAACCTGCAACTACCACACCTTCGTTTTCAGTCTTTTGAAATACAAAACCAATGAACGAATGCATTACTTCTACTTATAATAAGGACAATAGGCGACGAACTAAATCGAGAAGCATACAACTTTTCCACCCCAGCTCTATCTTCGCAGAGCCTACAACTGGTCTTGCTTTTGGGTTTTGTTGCCATTCTGCTGCTGCTGCGCTGATAGAAAGCTGCTGGAACTTGGTTGGATCCCCATTCATCTCCGCAGTAGCAATCTTCAATCTTTGAACCTCCGCAGTTAAAGCTTCATTAAGAGCTGTCACAAGCAACCACATTTAAATATGCAACTCTCTTTGAGCTCCATTTGGAAAAGGAAAAAAAAAGGACTTCTAATGAACGAGTTTGATATGATTATTCAATAAGAATAGCTGATGTTTAGGTCTAATAAAGAGATTTTGATATTTGAGTTTGAGAGCTCAAGCGTCATCGATTTTACATTACTTTCTCATAGGAGCGATTGAGATCCTTCACGTCAAGAATTGTACAACTCAGGTGATACCAATGAAATATACATCTGTTCTACTTCATTCCATATTTCATCAAGTTTCACGGGCAGAGAGGGAGCAAGAGAGATTACATACTCATTCAACCTTGAAGGAAAAAGGAACCGGATTTCTGTTTTTAACAATGAAACATCAGTTTTCAAAAATGTCAATTTTATTCTGTTAAACTGATACAAATCAATATGCACGGCATGACTGTTCCTTCAAAAGGGTGAAAAAGATATTATCTCTAGATAAAACCACCTGCCCAATGACGTTAGACATGAATTAAAGCAGAAATCTATTAAATCCAAACAAAATTCGTGTATAAAAAACTAAATCATTAGACATTTAAGCAATAAATTGGACATATAAAGAAAGAAAAGATAACAGCCATACAAAATGATTCAACAATTTAACCACAGTATGCTGTTACTTATGTGCATGAAATTCCCCCCTTCACAAGACGGCCCCCGTGACGAAAAGTAGGGACGATTCTGAGCAAATTAAAAGCCCCAGCAAGAAATATCCCCCAGACGATGATGTAAAACTATGGTAAAGGAAATTAATTGTAGGATAAACCATCGAAATTCGCAGGAAACATCCCGTGTTTCACCCAATCTATGAGAGAGAAACCCCAAGAAAAATCATGAGGAAACGAACGCGATATCTTTCTCAAAAGAAACACATGTTGTCTGACAAAAAGAAAAAATAATAGTCTTCTGGGAAGAACAAAACCAACAGTGAAGCTACACTCATGCAAGAGAGAGAACAAAACTTGGTGGTGTGGCGGTGGTGAACAGAGACAGAGAGAGAGAAGAAGAAGAAGAACAGAGAGAGAGAGAACAACACCTTGAAGAGAGGCGGTGGTGCGACGGCGGCAGGAGTGGCGGTGCTGCGGTGGTGGCTATGGAGGTGGAGGAGGTGGGAGGCGGAAATGGCGTGGGAGTGGTCTGCCGACGTAAATGGGGTGGGGGGACCAGGGGTGGGGAGTTTAGGGTTTTGATGGGTGAGTGGGTTTAAAGTGTAATTTTTTAGAGAAAGGGTATAATTGGAAGATCAGGGACATTTATTGGGTTACCTGGAGAAAATTTTCTGTTTTAAAAGGACTGTATGGAGTAAGGGGCTAAGGGAGAAAAAACAGGGTTGCGAATAGTCGCTCCCAAAATTTGGGATACCAGGTGAGCTTGGAATATCCTCATCCTTCGAATTCACTTGCGCAGAGAGAGAGAGAGAGAGAGCGGACGGAGAAGAGATGACTCAGATTGGGGTTTTTCCTGTAACCAGTCCCATGGGATCCGCTAATTACCGAAAAGGGAATCTTCTCTTTCCTCCCCACCTTTCATATTTTGCCCTTCATTCTCATTCCAACACTATAAACCCTAGAAGTTCTACTCCTTCTGCTACCATCATCAGCCAAGCAAAACCCCAACCCAGTTTTGGAAGAGAAAGGTTGTCGAAAAGAAAACCCACGTCGGGGAATCTGAGCCCTGCGCAAGATGATGTTCCAACCAATAAAAAAATCAATAAGGCGTTGGCGATTATTGCGAAGTCGGGTAAGTACGGCAAAGCTCTTTCTCATTTCAATGAGTTGCAGTTAAAGGAGATTGAGCTAGATTTGTATACCTTCTCCATTGCTATTAACTGCTATTCTCACCTGAATCGAGTTGGCTTTGGGTTATCGCTTTTAGGCGGTATCTTCAAACGCGGTTATACACCTGATGTAGTTACCTTCACCGCTCTGTTAAATGGACTTATCGCACAAGATAAAGCTGATGAGGCTCTTTCTCTTTTCAACAAGTTGCAGTTTCAAGACATTGAGCTAGATTTGTATACCTTCACCATTGCTATTAAGTGCTATTGTCACCTGAATCGAGTTGGCTTTGGGTTATCGCTTTTAGGCGGTATCTTCAAACGCGGTTATACACCTGATGTATTTACCTTCATCACTCTGTTAAATGGACTTATCGCACAAGATAAAGCTGATGAGGCTCTTTCTCTTTTCAACAAGTTACAGTTACGAGACATTGATCTAGATTTGCACACATTCAACATCGCAATTAACTGCTACTGTTGCGTGAATCAAGTTGGCTTTGGGTTATCTCTTTTAGGCAGCATCTTCAAACGCGGGTATACGCCTGATGTAGTAACCTTCAATACTCTGTTCAATGGACTTATCCCACAAAATAAAGCTGATGAGGCTCTTTCTCTTTTCAACAAGTTGTTGTTACAAGACATTGAGCTAGATTTGTTCACCTTCAACATTGCAATTAACTGCTACTGTCACGTGAATCGAGTTGGCTTTGGGTTCTCTCTTTTGGGCAGCATCTTCAAACACGGTTATATGCTTGATGGAGTTACCTTCACCACTCTGTTAAATGGACTTATCGCACAAGATAAAGCTGATGATGCTCTTTCTCTTTTCAACAACTTGCACTTGCAAGACATTGAGCAAAATTTGTACACCTTCAACATTGCAATTAACTGCTACTGTCACGTGAATCGAGTTGGCTTTGGGTTCTCTCTTTTGGGCAGCATCTTCAAACACGGTTATATGCCTGATGGAGTTACCTTCACCACTCTGTTAAATGGACTTATCGCACAAGATAAAGCTGATGATGCTCTTTCTCTTTTCAACAACTTGCAATTGCAAGACATTGAGCAAAATTTGTACACCTTCAACATTGCAATTAACTGCTACTGTCACGTGAATCGAGTTGGCTTTGGGTTCTCTCTTTTAGGCAGCATCTTCAAACGCGGTTATATGCCTGATGGAGTTACGTACGCCACTCTGTTAAATGGACTTATTGCACAAGATAAAGCTGCTGAGGCTCTTTCTCTTTTCAACAAGTTGCAGTTACAACACATTGAGCTAGATTTGTACACCTTCAGCATTGCAATTAACTGCTACTGTTGTGTGAAGCGCGTTGCCTTTGGGTTATCGCTTTTAGGCAGTATCTTCAAACGTGGCTATATGCCTAATGTAGTTACCTTCACCACTCTATTAAATGGACTTCTTGCACAAGATAAAGCTGATGAGGCTCTTTCTCTTTTCAACAAGTTGCAATTGCAAGACATTGAGCCAAATTTGTATACCTTCACCATTGCTATTAAGTGCTATTGTCACCTGAATCGAGTTGGCTTTGGGTTATCGCTTTTAGGCGGTATCTTCAAACGCGGTTATACACCTGATGTAGTTACCTTCAACGCTCTATTAAATGGACTTATTGCACAAGATAAAGCTGATGAGGCCGTGGAGTTATTTGAGAAAGTTGTCAAAAAGGGTGAAATCAAACCCAATGTGACGATGTATGGATCGTTAATAAATAGGCTTTGCAAAATGGGAAACACGGGAGCGGCTATTAGTTTTCTGAGGATAGCAGAAGGAGGTTTAAAACATGACACCATGACATAGATCATGATCATTGACCGTCTTTGCAAGGATGGGTTGGCAAATGACGCTCTCAACTTCTTAGTAGAAATGAATATTCGTGCAAATAATGTCACTTATTATACATCCTTGATTGATGGTCTGTGCTCTTTGCAAGCGAGGGATGACAAAGGAAGTGGAGGAGTCACTTGAAGTCATGGAAGAAAGAGGTGTGGGTCCTGATGCAGTCACATACACTAGGCTCATGGAGGGATATTGTTACAAGGCCAGATGGATGAAGCAATGAGATTGTTAAAGGCCATGGTGGATAGGTGCATTCATCCAGACACATGTTGCTATAACATTTGGATCAATGGATATTGCAAGAACATGAAATTAGGTGAGGCCTGCATCTCCTTCGAGAAATGCCTCTACTTGGTCTAAAACGTGACATCATTACTTTTAGAACTATATTGCTAGGTCTGGTTCATATAGATAGATATGCTCCTGCCCAAGAAATTCTTAATGAGATGCATCCTGCCGACCTACATCTCGATACTAAAACTTGTGGTCTCTTGTTTGACTGCCTTTGCCAAAGTGGTCTCCTGTCTCATATAGGACAGAGTTCCAGACTTGGGTTACCCTTACTAAAATACAGTTTCGCACTATAAGGTACCTTACAGTTTATAAAACGGGGAAACTTAACTCAATTAAAGACTAATGTAAGTCTTAACACCTTATGTACATTGATTGCAGATGGTTCAGTTGAAAACTTGAAGCCATCTACTATTTGGCAAGTTTGTTTTTGAAGTATGCCAGTGCTTTTGTGAAATGTGTTAGACTTCTACTGGCTTGTCTATGATGTATAGGGTGTACATGGAGATGCTCACCTTTTGTTTCTTTGTTGGTGCGAGCACAAGACTTTACTTTTTGTTGCTAGTTGGTATGTTCTTTTGGCCATCGGGCTGATATAGATATGGCTCAAGTAGGATAGTTCAAGATTTAACTCTATAACCAAGCTATAGTTCGAGCCTTTTGATTTCTTTTGTGCCGGTGGGGAATGTTCCCACTTGAACTTTATCTATTTCAGTAACGTAGTATGAAATGGGTGATGTGCCGTCTTGGACCCTAATTTGTGCGCAAGTGGTGTGGGGTGCAGTCGGTGCCTCCATTGGGCAGGGTTCGATTCCGTAAGAACCCATTGTCCTCCTCAAGTCCCCCTAGGATAGAGTAGATTAGGATTAACGAATAGCAGAAAAACTCTAATTTGTATGAATTGGAGGTGGTGGCCGCTTGAGTTTTTTCTTCCAAAACAGTACCTATTGAAATCTGTAGCTATGTTGTTTTATTGTTTTTCTTTACAATGGAATCTCTGGTATGCAATGGAATCTTTACATTCTTCGTATTATTTTTCATTTGAGCACCTTGTAACATAGCACAAGTTACCATGTCCTGAACTGGGAACAAAACACATCTCTGGGATTTTCTTAACCGTATCGCAAACGTATCGGACATGGACACAACTCGCGACAACTCTAAATGAATGGGGAGTCGGGGACACAGACATGCCAGGGGACACGGCTAAGAATATGTATGCATTTTTATTGACATTAGGCTTGTGAACATTCTATCTATATACAACAATTACTTATGGCTTCTTTATGATTCTTACTTTTTGCTTTGTAAATGGTATAATTGATCACTGTCACATTTTTATTTCCGGGAATAAGCTTTCACTATTATAAATTGATCAATGTAATGTTTCCACCCGTTCTGAAGTTGAATCCTTGATATGTCCCTGGTGTCTTGCCTGCTTAAAATTAGTAAAATTACGTGGAGATGCCGTCTAGCATGTCCCATACCGCCATATGTGTCCCCGGCGTGTCTAATACAGATATAATATGCAGTTAGGCGTGTCAGCGCTTTATAGGGTTGTAGATACCAGATATTGCAAGAGAATCATAAGAATAGTAATGATTAGTCATGCCAATATAGTTTAGAAATGGAAGAAATCCAACTGATTTATTTGAATGTACAGTAAATTTGTGTTCCATTTTTAGGCTTACCTTATGTTCATGGTAGAGGTTTTGTGGTGCAATAATGTTGCTATTGGCTCCAAGGTGATATCCATTAGCCACCATTATTACCCTAAGCTGTTGGACTATTTGCTAGTCTCATATGTGTTTATTTTTCAATGGTGAAATGTCTAGGCCTGAAACAATTTTATTCTATCAATCAAGGTCTTTATTCCCCCATGAAAATATGGTGTCAACGACTCAACTGTCAAATGCCTTTTGGTGGAATATTCAGCATATTGATTGATGTTCAAATGACTGCATCTACTTGTTGATTATGGTGGTGTGACATCCTACTATTCGAGAACATTGTTACTGACCATCTCATTCCACATTTTTATTCATGTGAACATTCTATCCAGATACCATTAAACTTATAAGATCAGTACGGTTCTTACTTTTTACTTGTTAAATTGTAGATTTTAATTCAGGATTATAAATTGATACCCGGGAATATGCTTTTACTATTATAAGTGATCACTGTCATGTTTCCACCCCTGTTCAAGTTAAGACGGGTGTCCACAAACTTTCCCTTGTGTGTCGCCTGCTTAAAGTTTGTTAATGTAAGTGGACACGCCATCTAGCATGTCCCAATCGTGTCCCCGGTGTGTATCACGCAGATACGGTAAGCAGTTAGGCGTGTCAGTGTTTCATAGGTTAGTAGATACAAGATATTCTATGAGAATTAGAAGCTTACTAACTATAGGTCTTGCCGTGATACTTTGAAATTGTAAGAAACCCACCTGATTTTTTTGAATGTACCGTCAATTTGTGTTCCTTCTTTAGGCTTACCTTGTGTTCATGGTAGACGTTTTATGGTGCAATAATTTGGCTATTGGCTCGGAGGTGATATCCATTAGCCACCATTATGTTTCTGAGCTAGTAAGACTCGTATGTGTTTATTTTTCAATTGCAAGAATTCTAGGCCTGAAACAATTTTATTCTGTCAATGAAGGTTTGAAATTCCCCTATGGAACAATGCTGTCAGACGACTTCTTGTGGAATGTTCAACATATTGATCTGATGTTCAAATGGCTGCTTCTACTTCTTTGGTTATAGTGATACGACATCCTACTGCTTCGATTATGTATAAGCGACCATTGTTACTGACCATCTCGTCCACGTATCTCAGTTTTATTCGGGGGGAAGCAAGTACAAAAATGAAGGGTGAATGGCGGCGTACAAATTGGTCAGATTCGAACCGACGAATTGAGTTTTTGCGGACCCCTGCCTTGGCCACTTGGTTGCCGTTCCCTATCAATTCCATGTCTTTCCCCTTCTTTGACTTCGCTTCATAGGGTGCAACCCGGAATAACAGATGCTGGAATGCTTTGGGAGGAAGCATAACATAGGGGACATAGATTTTGATAAATACTTTCTAAAACTTGAGAATCCAAGAGTTCTCCCTACCCAAACCCTTTCCGGGGCGACAATATAAAGATGCATCTAGGGATTTGTTGATGCTCCACGACCCAGAAAGTATGGTATCTGTCAATGGATTCAGCTGCCATTGGTATAAAAAATGCAGGTTCTAACCATCAAATTGGAAAACTATGCCAGGTTATGATCTTATTCTGTAGTGCTTGTTGGAGATTCTTTTCTTCTTCTTTTTAAAGGGAGAATTGCTGGAATCTCTGAAATTTTTGGTCAGGATCTTCTGTAGTAGATGAACTGTTTACTAGGGTGGCATAAATTGGTTAATTTCATTTTGTTGCTTAGTTCTTGGCTGTGTGTTGTTTCTTTTGCTTTGGTGGCTCCTGGCTTTATGCCGTGGGGAGTATGCTGAGATAGCTTTGTTGGTTTTGTGTCCTATTTGGACTTTGCTGTATTTGTTTGGAGCTTTTAATGATAGTGTACATTTACCGGAAAAAAAGTTTACTCCATGCACACGCGGATCTTGTGCTCGTGCTTTTGTGCTTTATTTTCTTTTTTTTTTTTACCTTTTTTTTATTTGTGTTGGTGGTTTCCAGGTAGTTCAATGGTTGTTTGTTTTTTTACAAAATGGCTTTGGTAATTATTGGCTTTCATTCATTCTAAGATGAGTGTGAACAGAAGTTCAAACAAACATACAACAAAAAATAAAGAGCTTGGACTCTCATTCTAGAACTATCAGGTGTAAGGGCCTAGCTCAAGCGGTCATGTAGCTTCCCTTTGGGAGTGGGAGGTTGTGCATTTGATGCCTAAGGAGGGGAGGTCACTCCTTGTGGTAATCACTAACAATTAACTACTAACTCTACTGATGTATATGGTATGAAAAATATACAGGTTGCAAGTGAAAAGCCAAAAACCTTGGTAAATTTCAGTATCCCAAAGATCGAAATTTAGATTAGGCAAAAGATTATCCAGGGTATTTTATCCCTACATAGTCTTGCTCAAATTGAAACTTGACAACCGTAGGAATTGCATCTAAAACATGGAAATCAAAGGGTAGTGCAAGGGCTGATCTTGCCTAGATATCAGCATCTAAAACCATAGGAATTGCATCTAAAAGCAGTCTTGTTGGCTTCACGGCAGATATGGAGGAGTCGTGCCGCTTGAAATTTTCCCAGAAGAAACCTGCAATCGGAGATTAAATTGCACAACTGGTGATGGTCATGGTCAGTTCTAGATTCTTGCATTAACTGAATTTCATCTTCACAATAAACTTTAGGCCCACTAGAAGATATGGAGTCTGATGTGCCGAAAAAGGAGATGACTTCTTTGTCGTTTAGCATCTAATTTTGTATTTTTTTTTTGTGGCCGGACTTGTTCACATTGTAGCAATCATCAAGTAGAACCAACATGCAGAAAATCAAGTTAATTAGACTCCGAAAATATCTAATTGGAGAACATGTATTTTGAAAAAATAAAAAAGAGCAGGGCAAGCTGGGTAAGAGCATCGACATTTGACTCTTGTTGTGCACTTCAGTATCATATTTTATAGAGATAATAACAATTTGCAATTTGCTCCATTTGATCACTTTAGGGACTACTTTAGATAAAATTCCCGTCCTTGAATTTTTTGGAATACAAACAAAAATAAGCCAATAAATATGCCTTTATGACTTATTTTTGTCTTTATTCTAAAAATTTCGAGTTTCAATCACACATAATTTTTTAATTTTTCTGGTCGAGACGAACAAATAATCTATAAATTTGACACGAAACCGACAAAAGAAAAGAAAATAAGCCACTAGACTTATTTAGCAAACCTTAGGCCTAAAAACAAAGAAATATGTTGGTTTTTTTTTTTATAAATATTTTTGTTGCATCTTGATTTTGTATTAACAAGGCAAAAGTTACAAGAAAGTGGAAGAAGTCTTTTGCTCAACAAAACGTACAGACATTTTTAAGTGCAAAACAGGCATTTAAAAAATTTGTGAGCTTGGAATATTCTCCTCATCCTTTGAATTCACTTGCGCAGAGAGAGAGAGAGAGAAGAGATGACTCAGATGGGGTTTTTTCCTGTAACCAGTCCCATGAAATCAGCTAATTACCGAAAAGGTAATCTTCTCTCTCCTCCCCACCTCTCATATTTTGCCCTTCATACTCATTCCAACACTATAAACCCTAGAAGTTCTACTCCTTCTGCGACCGTCATCAGCCAAGCAAAAACCCAACCCAGTTTTGGAAGAGAAAGGTTGTCGAAAAGAAAACCCACGTCGGGGAATCTGCGCCCTGCGCAAGATGATGTTCCAACCATTAGAAAAATCAAAAAGGTGTTGGCCGAGGAGTTATTTGAGAAAATGGTCAACGAGGGTGAAATCAAACCCAATGTGATGATGTATGAATCGTTCATATACAGGCTTTGCAAAAAGGGAAACACAGGAGGGGCTATTAGTTTTCTGAGGATAGCGGAAGATGGAGGTTTAAAACCTAACACATTGATATATAGCATGATCATTGACCGTCTTTGCAAGGATGGGATGGTGGATGACGGTGTCAACTTCTTAGTAGAAATGAATAGCAAAGGGATTCGTGCAAATATTGTCACTTATAACTCTTTGATTGATGGCCTATGCAAACATGGCAAGTGGAAGGAGGCTACAGGAATGCTAAGAAAAATGGTCGAAAGTGGTATTTCACCCGATGTTGTCACTTATAACACTTTTATTGATGGCCTATACAAACATGGCAAGTGGAAGGAGGCTACAGGAATGCTAAGAAAAATGGTCGAAAGTGGTATTTCACCAGATGTCGTCACTTATAACTCTTTGATTGATGGCCTATGCAAACATGGCAAGTGGAAGGAGGCTACAGGAATGCTAACAGAAATGGTGGATAGTGGTATTTCATCGGATGTTCGTACATTTAATGTTTTGGTCTCTGCTTTTTGCAAACAAGGAATGACAAAGGAAGCGGAGGAGTTACTTGAAGTCATGGAAAAAAGAGGTTTGGATCCTGATGTATTCACATACACTAGTCTCATGGAAAAATATTGTGTGCAAGGCCGGATGGACGAAGCAATGAGGATATTTGATACCATGGTGACCAGGGGCCTTCGCCCTAACAGTTATTGCCGCAAAGTTGTCATGAAGTTCATGCCAAGGATAGGCACGGAGTTGTGAAGGTAAACATATTTGCCTATTGTATTGTCAAACTAAATATGTTGCCTATTATGTCTTGAAATTCTTTTCTCTGTCTCTATAGAAATGCTATTATGTATTTGGAATACTGGATTAGAGACCATAACCTTTGTTACTGTGTTGGGAACTAGAAAAGGTAATGATCAAGCATATGGTTCCTTCTCCACTTTTCAATTACTATCTCGATGCCTCTAATGTGTAGTTTACCGTAGTTTTGAGTATGTCTGTGCTGGATTATAGATATATTTGCCCCACATTTTCGGCAGCACTTTATGAACTATAGTTTCTTGCTCTGCTTTTCCGGCCAATGCAGGCCCTCCTTGAGATTGCTGTTTCAAAAAAAAAATTCCAGGTGGCTAATAGTTTCTTGCTCTGCTTAAAATACCAATGCAGGCCCTCCTTGAGAATTCAGCGTATTTGGATTTTCTCTCAGTTCTCATGGTGAGTATATTCTCTTTCAAGAGAAAGCTGTTTAATGACTTATGATATAAGACACTATACTTCAGCAGTCATTTTCGTATATCAAAAGCCAATTGCATTCTGAAGAATGCAAAACAATTGCCGAATATTGTTATGCAAATTTATGTATTCATGTGAATAACGTTTGAAACTGCATGGAGTGCACCAGTTGTGGTCCAAAGAATGCAAAACATCTTATTATAAAGATGCTGTGTTCCAAAGAATCAAAAGAATCTTCTTCACGTGGTGTATTTGCAAAGTTCAAGAAGTGTGCCAAAGTGCCAGCAAAGCTATCCAACATATCTTCTTCACGTGGTGTATTTGGAGAGTTCAAGTGTGCCAAAGTGCCAGCAAACCTATGAAGCACTGAGCCACCGACACTCCTACAGGTCGCTGTATCTGTGTTCAACACGTCGGGGACACGGCAAAAATGTGTGAGATACACCACGTGGTGTGTCCATTATATTATATTTAATTTATTATTCATGGGGACACAGTGGGGATACGGGGGTCACGGCAGGGACATGTAAAGGGACACGGTAGGGGTTAAATATGCAATTTTTAATTTTTAATTTTTTTTTTTTTGGGGGGGGGGGGGGGGGGGGTTGGTAAATGTGTAATACTTCAAAATTATGGGTTAAAAGTGTGAATGATGTATATATGATGCTTGTTTATACATATTGATGCTTCATACTTCTACATAAAATTATGCTTCCACTTGTTGACAATAAATACTATTTATTCATTTTTGCATTGTCTCCTACCGTGTCTGTGTCCATGTTTGTGTCCGTGTCTGTGCTACATAGCTGCAAAGTATCGTAAAAGTATTTGAATTTAATTTTATGTAAGACATGTTGAAGAAGTGCGGACAAGCTTCTTCTTTTTTTCTTTGAGTGTGCTTGTGTAACACACGACATGCCTCCTTCATAGAAGTGTTTGTGCTTCTTGATAAGGTACAAATGTCCATGTCGTTGTATTGCTTATTTTGTGTCGTAAGTTAATATAGCAATAGCAACTTACTTTTGTAATCGTATACCTTGGGCTGAGTCTTTGAATTCAAATGTGGAGCTAAGAGTAATGCTTTGTTTCATGCTGGGTTAATATGACATGCCTTTTATCTTGCATTTCAATCGGAAAGTGTAACCCTAGTTTTCTTTCTCTTGTTGTGTTCGTTCAATTACTTCATATCTTCAAAATTTCCAATCTGCCTTGTTACACCCCAGGTCAATCCTAGAAATGGGCAAGGCTCGACATGATGAAGAATGTAAAACTGTTGCTAGGTTATGGCTTGCAATGTTGTTTGATAACATGCAAGAGGTGAACTTGACAGCTGGAGACTGATGTATTTTTTTTACATCGCAGTTCAAGACGAAGGAAAGGGGGCATGTGCCTATTTGGAGAGCTAAGCCATTGCATAATTGCGAGATGGATTGTTTTGAAGCCAACTAGAAAGGTTCTCCCTTGCATCCTTTATTGTACTACTATCTCTTTTAACTGGCAGAAACACACAAAGTCAAAGACACGGGGAGAAGAGATTTCCATGCCTTGTGTGAGAAAATTTCAGTTTCATACCCTCAACTATTCAATTTTGTGTAATTTGTCTTTAATCTATCAACTAAACCTATTGATTCCTTAAAACTTTGTAAATCGATTTCCACTTACTCTGAATTTGGATTCCCAGTCTATTTACTGATGTAAGTCACTGTTCTTTCTAAAATATCAAAGAAATTGTTGTTCTCAATTATAAACAACTAATGATCAGAAATCCATATTCTTCAATTAGCTCCTGATTTTATTGAATCCCCAAGACTTGTAGACTACACGGCAAGTTTTAGTAACAAACCTCAGGATACAACAGTCAACGACACACTGCAATTTGTTTTTGTGTACGTTTATGGAATATGTCATCTATGCGAATTAATAATATATGCAGTGGTAACACAAACTATGAGTTAACTGTCATATCTGTAACTTCAAAGCCAATTGTACCAGTTGTGTTTCCAAAGAATGTGAAACATCTTATTATGAAGGCATTGTGCTAGAAAGATTGCAAAACATCTTATTATAATAACATTTTCCAGGTGGTGTATTTGGAAAGTTCAAGAAGTGTTGCCAAAGTGCCCGCAAAGTGTAGTGTCCCTAATATGTCGTATCCTCCATGTTTTAAATTTGCTTGTTGGAGTTTTGGTGTCGTGCCCGTATTGCTTAGTGCGACATGTTGCTCAATAAATAGATATTCAAGCTAGAGAACCCTAAACTTCAAGTTCTAATTTGCACTCTCATTCTATAATGGTGCAGGGTATTTGTTAACGCCTAAAAGCTGCAGCAAAACAAGTTTTCCATTACTTCATTATCCCAATGAATAGGACACCGGATGCCAACAAAGGAGGGTGGTAGAAACATGGTATACACCTTTTTACATGAAGATACTTGCCTCTCTTTTTTTTTGGTGCTCACCCAAACACAAAATGGTGTCCATCTCCTGAGGCCACCTTTGAGATAATCGTGGATGCGATATGTTTGTAAAATATTATTTGTCGAAGCGTGTGCTATTCCAGAGGGTGTTATCCTAAGATAAACACAAAGAGAGGGTGTTATCCTTATTCATCATATCGGTTTGCTAATTTCCAAACCGAGCTGGCGATACTAATGCAAGCCGCGTAGCAATGCCATTTTTGGTGACATTGTTGGAGCTGAAAAATTGATAGCCTATATGACTTACTACTTCTTTGAGGGTCTTAATGCGTCATATGTATTGGTTTTTTCCCTTGATCGTAATCGACTTGAGGGTCCCTTCGGATCTATTCTATCGAAGAGATCTTTCCCCATGTAAATTGTCGATTTCGGTCGGGAGACTACTCTACTCTAGAAAGATTGATTCCAAAACCACAATTGTACACCACCAAAGGAAAAGAGTCAATTCGCGCATACTATCCAAAGATCTAAAGGTTTCACCCACATGCCAAAGCCTATGATTTGGGATGCTAAGTGCAATGTCCCAAATTTTGGGACTCTTACGAAAAGTCGTGTAACTTTAAGATCAAATAATAAATTACTTTTGTACATAATTTGTACACCATAGTAAGAAACTCATGTCTGAAGTAAAATAGTGGTAAAAGCATAGGACCTCTTGGCACTCTCTCGTATTTGCATAATTGCATATAATTAGTGGGACCATATATTCGATAATTTGCTGTCCCTTAGTTATTACTGATTACAGTATCACTTAATCATCCCAAACTAAAAAAACTAATCAACCACACCCTCAACTTTTGGAAATCAAATTTGTCACCACTCTGTTAAATGGGGAGGTTAAATTACAACAATAGAGTCCCCTCCCTATGAGGGCGTCCTCATTTTAAATAAAATGAAGATGTCCCATTTTCTCCCCTTTTTCGATCAAATTTTGATGATCCGAGCCGTTCAACGTGTTCAGAACGTGATTTTAAGGATAATCACGAGAAATTAGTATTAAAAAAAAATGACCGGGAAGGGCTTGATTTGAGCAGTTTTTATTTGAACCGTTCGATAAAATACAAAAAAAAAAACTTATCGGATCAAGCCCTTTCCGGTCTTTTTTTTTTTGTGCTGATTTCTCGCAAGTACCTTTAAAATCACATTCTGAACATATTGAGCGGCTCGGATCATTATAAATTGATCGGAAAAGGAACGTTCTTAACTTAATAAGTTGAGAGTGCCCTTATAGAAAGTTTAGTGTACAACAATATATCTCAAAATGAAATTCATGAACGGACGACGGTTCAGCTCCGCAAATGGTTTATTATTGACGGCTCCTCCGTGAAAAGCCAATCTCGTTCACCATATATGTAGTTCGATAAGATTGGGGTTCCATGAAACTTCTGCCTCGCTCGCCTGGTTTCAAATTCCTTGAATGAATTTTGTGGAAACCAGTATGCTAAAAATGGAGATATAGTTGAGAGATCAGTACTGCAACAACAGATAAGAAAGAGGATGGAGACGATTGGTGTAATCAGTCCCGTGGATTCAAAGGTATTCTTCTCTCTCTACCCCCACACCCTTCTCAGATTATTTCCTTTCGTATTCATTCTCACTCTAGAAACCCTAGTAGTTCTCCAACTGTTAGTCCAAAAAAACACCCTCCGCTGTCGAGGAAAAAGAGTTCTGTTAAACCCAACGAGCTCCAAGAAGCTCGAGAGTTTCTCAATCGGATTTCCCAAATCCGACCTTCCCCACCCATTTTTTATTTTTTATATCAATACAGCATTAGGGAATCTTGCGAAAGCGGGTCATTTCGTCGAGGCTCTTTCTCGTTTCGAAAAGTTGCAGTTACTAGGCATTCGGGTAGATTTGTATACCTCGAATATTGCAATTAACTGTTACTGTCACGTGAATCGAGTTGGTTTTGGGTTCTCTCTGTTAGGCGGCATCTTCAAACGCGGTTATACACCTGATGTATCTACCTTCGCCACCCTGATAAAGGGACTTATTTTGCAAAATAAAACTACTGAAGCGGTTGATTTATTCGAGAGATTAATGAGAAAGGGAGAAATTGAGCCCAATGAGGTTATGTATGGAATGATTATTAATGGGCTTTGCAAAAAGGGAAACACCGGAGCGGCTGTTAGGTTTTTTAGGAGAGCGGAAGAGGAAGGGTTTAAGTCTGACACCAAAGCATATACCATGATCATTGACGGTCTGTGCAAGGATGGGATGGTAGATGACGCTATGAACTTGTTATTAGAAATGAATGGAAAAGCTATGCGTCCGGATGTTGTCACTTATATGTCCTTGATTCGTGGCCTCTACAATTGTGGAAAGTTGAAGGAGGCTCAAGGAATGGTAAGAGAAATGTTTGATAGTGGTGTTTCACCAGATGTTCGTACATTTGGTGTGTTGGTGCGTGCACTTACCAAGCAAGGGATGGAAAAGGAAGCGGAGGGGCTACTTGATGTCATGAGAGAAAGAGGCATGGATCCTGATGTCGTCACATACACTAGTCTAATGCAGAGGTATTGTTTGCAAGGCCAAATGGATGAAGCAATGAGGATGTTTGAAACCATGGTGGATAGGGGCCTCGAATTTGACATCATCAGTTATAACATTTTAATCAGGGGGTATTGCAAGAATATGAAAATAGACAGGGCTATCGATCTCTTTCGAGAAATCCCTCAAAGGGGTTTGAAGCCTGACCTTGCAACTTTTACCACTATCTTCACAGGTATCTCTCGGGTTGGTAGATTTACAGTTGGTCGAGAACTTCTCAATGCGATGGAACTCGCTGGCCTAACTCCCGACATTAAAACTTATGGCATGTTGTTGAGTGGGCTTTGCAAGACTGGGCATATAGATGAAGCATTGTCATTATTTCACATGATTGAAAATAAAGGTTTAGGTCTCAATATTGTTATTTACAATATCATCATTGATGCATTTTGCAAGAATAATAACCTTGAAAGTGCAAGGGATCTTTTTATTAAACTTTCTTCCAAGGGGTTACAACCTGATTTCATTACATATGATATCATGATACGCGGTCTTTGTAAAGAAGGGTTTTTGGATGAAGCTAAAGAGTTGTTAGTGAAAATGGACCAGAATGGTGTATTGACTGATAGTGGCCCTTACAACGCTATCAACCAAGGTTTTGTTGAACAACAGAAGTTCAATGAGGCTCTGGTACTTTTTGAGGAAATGGTTGGAAGGGGTAATTCACCCAATGCATCTACTTTTCACATGATTAAGGATTTAATCTCAACTCAGGGATATGATTGATTTAATCTCAACTCAGGGATATGATCGATCTTGCTCTCCAAGAAGTGATAACGAAGTTCATGCCAACGATAGACATGGAGCTGTGAAGGTAAATCTAGTTTTACACAAAAGTTTGTAGGCTATCCTTGAGCGAAACTTTCGTCTTTGTGCCTATATATATAAGTGGTATACTGAATAGTAATTTGCAGTCATAGCCTCTCATTTTTCCTTTGGAACCTTTGGAAAGGTGGAATACACTGTTCCATCATATGTCCCCTTAACTAGTCAATTACTCTCTGGATGCCTCTAAATTGCTTCGTGTACTACGATTTTTGGTGGCACCAATTCTTTTTTTCTTAGCATTACCACATGTTGTAGATTCTTATGTACTCTTATCTTCCTCCCTTGGCAAAATTATTTGATCTTTTCTCCATCTACTAGTATGAGTTCTAACATCGTCTTGTGGTGCTTCAGTAATCCCATTATTTGTTTCAATGTTTGGTTGTAACACATCTGCATTTCTCTCTCAACAAATGTTGTAAGCTGTGATTGCAAGGAAAGATTTATCGTAGCGTTTATCAGTTAAAAATAATGAGAGTCATTTCTTTATGCATTTTGAAGGGGAATGAACATTATAAAGAAAAAGGAAGGGGAAAATGAATAAAATAACAATATCTGTTGTTAGAGCTTGTCCCACATTGGTTAATTATAACCTCCGAAACTAGTATATGAGCCTGGGCGGCCTCTCCACTCATTGCCAATTGGTTTTGAGTTGGATGCTTTGACATCTGTAAAATTTCATATTTTATATTTCACTTGTGGGTGACATTTCTTTCTTAGTTTGACGATCTTTGAAGTCCATGAAGAATTTGCAGTGAGTGGTAACAAGGTATCCTCTATAAGGTGTGGCCTTGTATCATAATTGTGAGTTCACTTCATCCATTTGGAAACCTAAGTTTTTACTGGTGTATCAAAGGTGCTGAATGTTGGTGCTTTATTCCGTTCTTTTAGTTTCTTCAATTCTTTGCCCTCCTTCACTTGTAGAAGTTCAAAAAGTCTCCCAATCAGATATTTATCTCCAGAGTTTGTTACATTTTTTCCAATTCAGAGGAATGCTTATTTGTCCTCTATCTCCTTTATGATACTCTATAGGTGTGGATCCTGGTGTAAACTCTTACAATTCTTTAATGTATGGATATTGTTTGCAAGGCCTGATGGATGAGGCAATGAGCGTGTTGAATACCATGGTGGGTAGGGGCATTCAATGTGATGTTTTTAGCTACAGCATTTTAATTAATGGATATGGCAAGAAGATGAAAATAGACGAGGCTATGCGTCTCTTTTTAGAAATGAAAGAGAAAGGCATTCACCCAAATGTTGTTACTTATAACACTTCGACTCATGGCTTATGCAGTGTTGGCAGTTGGAAGGACGGTACAAGATTGTTTGGAGAAATGTTGGATATTGGTATTTCTCCAGATGCCAGTACATTCAATGTCTTGGTCGATACAGTTGCCAAGGAAGGGAAGTCAAAAGAAGCAGAGGAAGTAATTGAAAATATGATTCAAAGAGGTGTGGTTCCTGATGTAATCACGTACAATACTTTTATTAGGGGATATTGTTTGCAAGGCCAGATGGATGAGGCAATGAGAGTGTTGATTACCATGGTGGATAGGGATTCAACCTGAAGTTCGGAGCTACAACATTTAAATTAGTATGTGATACTCTTTTGCCTTAGCCTTTTCTTTTTTGTTTCTTGGTAATTGCAAATTTGCAATGTGATTCTTTAAGTTACTGCATATCACCTTTGAAGCCAAAACGATATATATATACACACACACACTTCCCTTCACCTAAGGTCGACCTCAACTTGGGAAAATGCGGACGTCACACTTAAGCCGTTGGATCTCATCCAACGGCTCAGATTAGAGTGCTTTGCTCGAGGGTAAAAATAGACAAAGGGTCGGGTAAATTTGCTCTGGGTCATACACACGCGGGTCAAACAAAACCCCCTCTTCCCCTCTTTCAGACGCGTATTCAACACTGACGAAGGGAGAGAGAAAGAGTGAGAAGAGGAGAACTCCAGAGCGCGACAAAAACAACGACCACGATCGGGACGAACGAGGAACAAATTGAACACGAACGAGGTATCTCTCTCTCTCCCTCTCTCTCTTGATCTGAATCTCTCTTTCTTCTAGGTCGAACAAGGTTTGAGATTAATGTTAGGGTTTTTTCTTGTCACTCAAACAGATCCACGAAAAGGAAGTAAGATCGAACAAATTAGGGTTCCATTTCAAGGTATCTTTCTCCCTCTCTCTCTCTTTGAATCTGTAATTTTTTATTTTTTATTTTTTTTGAGTTAGGGTTTCTTTGAATCTGGAGGCTTTCCTTAGCACTAAGTAAATTTTCATGTATCTTAAGCATTAGCCAATATTTTTGTCTTCAGTACCATTATGATCAAATTTAAGCTTCTTTTTAGGGGAAAATCTGATTTATTAAGTTGATTAGTCTCACTTTAAATTTGGGCTTGTTTGGATGAAGTCATGGACGCTTGTGTTTTTTTTTTTTTTTCCTAATAGTAGCGTAAAGGAAATGCTAAAGAGTATGAATTTTGGTGCATGATGCATCTGTTTTTTCTTTTCCAAAACATAAGTTCGCAACAAGAAGGGATCAAGATGATGAACAGATAATACTTCGTGAAAATCTACTAGTTATGGACTACCATATGAATTTTACGTTGTGAATTGAACTCCAGAGGTTAACCATACATTAACAACTTTATGTAACCAAAATTTGGGTTGCCACATAAACTACACAACTTTGCTTGGGTGAAAATATGATAGATATTCGAAGGGCTTGGAGTCATGACGGTGTTGGGAATGTACACTGATATGACGACGATAGGTACCTGTAAAGAATTGATTTTTATGGTTGGTTTGTTAGCCGTTAATTTGTAGGAAACTAATGAATGTGGATGTATGGACCCTTGTTCAAATAAGGGTTTGAAAGCTGTATTTAGCCCAAACGTAGAAGCGAATGCTGTGGCAAAATGAGGAGAGACTAGAAGCTGGTCCTTGTTTTTAATTTTGTCCAAGCAATCTATTTGCATTAGTAGAGTAATCTATTATATGTTTGGTGATGCAGTTATGGTTCTGGCTGGTGCCATTTTCCCATGCTCAATTGCAGGCGTGTCTACTGCCCCATTCGGAGGATCGAAAGAGTTTGCTCCCATAGCTGCTCTAGGGACGTCTGATTCTACTGGTCTTGCAATTTTTGTTGGAACTTGTGGCACTATTGGATGGTCATGATTAAGTAGTATGTGGAGTTCTAATGTGAACAACACCACGTGGGAGATTAGTCCCAAGGGATCCAGTTCCTGTTCTGTGCTGATTTTGTGTTAGGGTTGATAAATCTTCAATTTAAGAACAGGAAATCTGTTGGGAAGACTACTTGTGAATGTGTATGTGTGTCAGCAAATCTGTTGGAAGATTAGAATTTTTGTATACATTTGAGCTTTTTGAAACTTGTATCCATTTTTGTGTACTTGAATTGAACCTTATGAGTTGTGAGTCTTCTGACTGAAATTTTTGAATGTGACTGGAATATTTCGAGTTAGGGTTTTTTTGAGACTTGATACTTGTACCACAAGAAGTTTAGGGTCTTTGGCCCTAGTCTTTCATTCTTTTTTTGATCATTCTGACCACAGTTTTGGTGCAAAATTTATTTTGGTAAAGTGCAATTTTAATAAGCTCAAACAATCAAGGAAAACAAGGCCTAAGCCAGCAGTACTATCCATACTGAGTACTTCACAAATCTATTTAAAAAAAAAAAACAGTAAGCAGCAAAAATTCTAAAAGGAATCCTCCATCTGATGGCAAGCAGCCTGTTAGTCACTCTTCTTGACGCACCTCCAAGAGAACATACAAGCCCTAACGTCCTCCTTAATTTGATTGATCAATCCTCCAACATCCCTGCTTTGATTCTGGAAAATCAGAAGATTCCCTCTCCCTCCAAATCCAGTACAGAGAGGGAGTCAAAGACAACGAAGCTTAAGCCCAAGTTCTCCCCCCAGCTAGGCCACGCACATTCCTTGCAACATTGTTCTTACCCAAGAAATAACCCCGAACTTGACAAGAAAATGGACAAGCAAAAAACAAATGTTAATTCATGGGACTCCACTTAGCCATTACAAAGACATCATGCCATATCTGCCTGCAAGCCCCAACTGGGGCCTGTCCTAATTAGTAGATAATCTGCCCCAGAAAATGAGCCATTCAATGAATGCCCATCTAGGGACATGATGGAAGAACCAGACAACAACAGGCTCCAAGTCTCGGTATTACATTGTCACTGTCATGTTTATATAACTTTCCCCTCTTTGTCCTTGGTCAGCTCTCATAGTGTGAAAAGCTGATTAAAAAGATCAAACGGAGTGTTTAAAAAGGAAGGTTAGTTGTTAGCATGCCATTGTGGACTTGGTGGATCATTGGAGTCATGTCCAACATCAATGAGATTATTACAACCCTTTATGGCTCAACTTGACAAGAAAATGGCCAAGCAAAAAACAAATGTTCATGGGACTCCACTTAGCCATAACAAAGACAGCATGCCATATCTAACCTGCAAGGCCCAACTTCCCAGCCTGTCCTTAGTAGATAATCTGCCCCAGAAAATGAGCCATTCAATGAATGCCCATCTAGGGACAGAATGGGCGAACGAGACAAAAAAATTTCAAAGAAATGGTAGGCTGGACCTCCCTCTAAGCATTCCAGTTGGTCCAGATTTAAATTATTGAAACAACATTTTGAAATAAAACACAAGCATTATTGAAAGTATCCGTCAGAGCTTCTATTCATTAATTGAACACTCACAGATAAATAGTACACTCTCAGTTTATTACAAATCATCGGGTTTGCTAAGGCCAACTAGAAAAGGGAAAAATAGACAAGTAACATGTCATGCCATATTATAACATGCTCGCAATTCATTTTTTTTCCCCCAGTCAATAGAAGATATCATTTACATCATATAGCGTAACATGCTCGCAATTCAAGTAACTGAGATAACTAAATGACATAAAAGAGGGATAGCCAACTTAGTGCCAAATGCTAAATCTTGTCCCCTCCACGTGATCGCCTGAAAAGGGATAAACCAGCCCACAAAGGTTACAAAAAAAGTGTGAATAAATTTGGGTTTTCAATTTGGATTCTAGGTATCCCACTTAAATAGCCGTAGGCTGGGTTGTACTTAGACAAATCAAGCTTCTCCAACCTCGCCAAGAGCGAGAACTCCATCGGAATCTGCCCAACAAAATCAGTGTTTGACAATTTCAAATATTTTAGATTTGTGAGGATTCCAAAACTGGATGGAATTTGTGTTGGGTCCGGGTTGAAGCTGTTGTAAGCCAAGTTCAGCTTCTCTAGAAACTTGAGCCCGAAAGTGGTTTAATCCTCTGGAGATTGATTCCGTGTTCAGGTCAAGACCTATAACACGGCCGAAATGGTCACGAGTCACACCATTCCATTGACAATCGGTTGTTTGAGCCCAATTCATCAACTTGGCCGAGGAATCTGGATCAAACTGGAGGCTGTTCTTCAATTGAAGTAACAAATATTTTTGATCCTCCAGGCATTGGCTGTGTACTGGAATGGTGATAAAGCAGAAGATTGTGAGTGTGGTGATTGAGAAAAACCAGGTAACTGGTTAAATTCTCTTATCTTTTTTTTTGGTGGCTGTGAAGCAAACTGGTGAAGATAGTGAGTGAGGTCCCATAGAAATATATTATACATATTCATTTGTCTTCAAAGAGCATGACTTAACAAGTGACTTTGGAAGTCGTCTTGGGTCCCCCCCTTTTGCTTTCCAATTGCAGTTAATGGTATAGGAAGACTTTGGAAGTGACTCTGGAAGTCTGTCTTGGTCCCCCTTTGGATCGAAGACTTTGAATCTCCATACCTCTCAAGGTCAAGGTCATTGTCCCTAGTGTTACTGTTATGTCTTGCTTTGTTGGTGTCCAAAATTATGGGAAATTCATGTGGAGTATTTTTTTTGTTTCTGTTATTATGTGATGGTGTTGTTCGATTTTTGTCAATAGGCAAGGGCGCACCGAGTAAGGTCAGATGAGTACGGGCGACTGCCCTACCCACAAGATTCCTAGTTTTTATTCAAAATATAGTGGTTGTTTCTCAAAAAAAATATTTATGGTATAGAAGTTCCCTGTTCAACATGATTTTGAACAATTCAACACCTTCTCAACCAATAGTTTTTGAATAAATAATGCTATTCTATTAGTACATTTATCTTTTATGATATTATTTTGCTTTTCAAAATGGATATCGATGCACAAAATTGTATGCAATTATGCGTAAAGATGACTGACCATATCTTAGTAATTAAATAGAATGCACAGAAACATATATTCTAGTTTTTTCTGTTAATTGGAAATTTCTTATTAATTGAAGTCACTGATGTTCTTAGGTATAACTTTAAAGGCCTAGTGTCAGGCCGAAAGGGGGTCCATTGTTTGCCGGGTTTGGTCGTTACAAATAGTTTTAGACCCCCACCTTGATACAAGTGGTGAGTAGGATGGCGTTCTGCCACCACAGACACCAAGAGATCGAGATTGCTGGGACCATGCGACAAAGACGTTGGATTTGTGAGGAGGCAAGGCCCTCACTTAATATATTAACACCCACCAAACGCTACATGGTTCCTTCTTAGGTATACCTTTAAGGCCGAGTGTATAGGCTAAAAGAGGATCCATGGTTAGTTGGGTCTGGTCATTACATTTTTTCCATTAGAGAAGCTACTGGGATGTTGCTATATTATATATTCGTTCAAGTGATTTCTCCATATTTGACAAGTCTGTTTTGATAGCTATATATTTGGAATGCTGCTATATTAGCAGGGCCGGCTCATAAGTTTTGGAGGCCGGAAGCGAACCTCTTGAATGAGGTCTCCCTATATTTTTCATACAAAAATGAAAACTTTTCTTGCAATTCTCTCTAATTTCCTCGTTGTTTATTTAACATTAGTCAATTAGAACTTAAAAGTGAAACGAAACAAATCAGACAATACTAAGAAGTGTAAACATCACTTGTAGAAACGGGACAAGAAATGCAATAGATTATGAGCTACGTTCACACTAGTTTCATAGAAAAGACTCAAGACTCCTTTACAGCATTGGGCCAGATAACACAACAGAAAATACTCACACATTCTTTATGGTAGCATTAAATTCTTGAAGCTCTTCCAATGCCACCTTGAAGAGGCCTGAGAAAGAAAAAATAAGGCATTGTTTGATTTATTGAATGTGAAGTACATTGCCTCCCTTCAAATTAATTAACACTGTATTGCACTAAAAGAGTATTATGATGTCATGACAATACCATTGCTACGATTAGTAGGAAGCTCTCCAATTGGAATATGCATTCTCTCTCTTCTAATGCATTCACTCTGCTCCAACTTCTTGGCTTTCTGTTGCTCCATTTTCTTGCGGAGCTCTGATGCAGTTTTGGTCAACTCTGTCAGAAGCATTAAGGCATAAACACATTTACCGATAGCAGAAATCCAGCACAAACTATCAACCATTCTCACAAACAATCTAGACAGAAAGTCCAACATAAATTGCCATGCTTATCCAGTGGTTTTCAAAATCATGAAAGCGAGTGATAACTACCAGCGAAATTTATGATTCCAATTGGTATTTGCACATTAACCTAGTTCGTGGTTATCTTAGAAGAGCGAACACAATAGTACAGTCCAGGAGCATATTCTAGAAAATAGAGTCAGCTCAGAAGTTTAATCAAACAAGATTTCTGTCTTGGATAAAAGGGTCTGACAGCCTAGAAGAAAGTTTCTAATATAAACCTTATCTCGGAGAATGCAAAACATCTCAGCGAATATCATAATCTGTCCTCCTTACAGTTGGCAATTGAAGCATGTCCATCACAATTGTTCAAAGAAATGATTATAGCACAAACTACATTAGTAAATTAACAAGTGGCATCAAATATGATGCATTGACATGGTTCAATATCAGGACAAGAACATCAAAAACAATCAAAACGTGAGTCTCAACACAATCGGGAGTAGGGATAGTGAATGATATGGATTGGGAATTAATTGTTTCTTCATTTACCTTGGAACATGTCGTGCACAGAGTTTTGCTCATATAACTGCAATGCTTCATTCACAGATCCAGCATAATGATTACTTAAAAGAGACTGTCTTTCCAGTGCTCTATGCTCTTTGTCCAGCTCAGAATTCTCCTTTCCAAGCTGGTTCAAGTTCAAAACTTGAAGTTAATCCAAGAAAAAAGAAGAAAAAAGGAAGCGATTGGAGACTGCAGGATCCTTCTTACCAATGCAAGCTGATTCCTCAGTTTGTCCAACTGCGCATCAAGCTCTTGATCACTTGAAATATCAAGATCCATAGAACTATCACCAGCAAATTCATTCTACAAAGCATTTTTAAGAGACATTTTAGCTATAAAAATTATATCTCAAGAGTCAACGCAAAGGAAATTACTGGATACCACAGATGATCGCATTGCAAAACAGTGTCAGTTTTTTTTGAAGTAAGGACAATCACAAACAGTTTGATAACTTTGATTGAGCACGAAAAGCCTGACAGCGACACATGTCTCCATACCATCAGTGTCATGCAAGAAAATCAATTATGCGAAAAAGTTGACATATAACCTGCATAATTCAATACTTAGTTGCACAAAGCGGGAGTGAGTGCGGATAGCGTGAGAATATAGGAGAATCTAATGCTGAGACCATCTAATCTATAGGAGCGTATATACGTAAAATGTAAAATAATAACCTAATCATTCTAGTATAAATGCAGGAATTTGGCTGCAACTGCAACTTTTTCGATATATAAAAATAAATATTATGTTTATACTACGTACTTGAGCGAGTTAAACTACCATATTTTAGTATCTAATTGTTATTCCATATTTTCTATCGCTTGGTAGCAGTTCTTTTGATTTTTTGGGATTCATGTACCTCAGATATTCAATCCTTGTTCACAAAAATATGCTTCTTTCTCGATGGAAGTGAGGTTCCTAGGAAATTTTGAGGTAAAATCAGGTCGATTCATCATCTGATAGGAGGATGTTGTAACTAAGATTCAATATCGACCACCCAACGAAAACAATTGGTCAAAGCAAACAAGGGCATCATATACATCTCAAGGAGGGAAAAAATTATGGAGCATTGCTCAGGAATCCCAGAAGCAAACATCCCTATATCCCAGAAGCCAATATCACTGGCTAATATTCACGAAAATGCTCCAGCTACTTACAGTCAATCAAAAGTCTATCAATTCAGCTATTCTTATGCCCCAGCCCTCCCCTTTTATGGGACAAGGTGAATGAAGACCTTTAGGACCAAATCAGATAATTATTGAAATGCTTGTTTATATTCAAATGCACATATACCATAACTGATAATACCAATAGCAAATGGCATATAAACAAAAGTCTTTTGGAGCTGGTTACAGACTCCAGGCCATTCGAGCTTTTGCTTTTGTCATTTCTGTTGACTCAGTCCCCCAATTGAGAGAGACGTGGGTGGCCAAGCCCCACCACCAACCACCGACATGGGCACCCTTCGGCACCACCCCAAAGCATTATCTATGTTCAATAGCTCAATATACATTATTGGATCCAATCTAACAGCGAATTTATACCGCCTGTGGTAAGTCTTTTTGCCGTAGACCCTTAAATTTAAGTACACCTACCTTGCTTATTGTCCATGTCAAAATATCAGGCTGATCAGATGTACCAATCTCCCAATTACATAAGTAATGTTTTATCCAATCAAAAGTACCACTTGTTATTAGGTACGAGAAAGCTATTGACTTTGGACACAGAAGGCAAACGCCCCACTTGCTTATCTCTATGGCTAAGAACTGCCATGGGTTAAACCAAGTTGTATGGCACCATAACAAACCAATATTTATCATTTAGAAGAAAGGAAGGGAAAAGCTACTCATGGTGATCTCACTTTTGAAAGAGCGTCTCGAAAACTCCAACTCTAAATGTTTGGCATCAACGGCATGCATGTTTAGTGCAAGATTAGACGTGAACCAAAGGTGGACACTGTAACATATGAGTTCTATAAACTATATAACCAAGTATTCAGAAATAAAGCCGTTTTTTATGTCATCACAAGTAATACGCAAACAAAAATGTAGATGGAAAGATAAACATGGATAATTAACTCCAAAACCCTTTTTTCCCAGAAAAAGAAAAAGAAAAAAACTTACAGCTTTGGGCAGTGAGAATCCTTCTGGGACAACAAAACATTGCCGCAGACAATAGTTCTCCCACCGCGCCATTGGCTTATCCAGTGCCGAGTGCACCATTTCCCGGAGGTAAGCAACACCCTGCAAGTAGAATTTGTACCAGAAGTGCCAAACAAAATGGCAGAGTTTACAAGGCAGCCCTAATCTATCTGAGCAAAACCAAACAATGTTCTCAAAATCGCTAGGTGCTAGTCGGGTGGAAAAGGGGCGCTAGCGCCTATGTGCCAACTACTCAGCTGCCTATCGCCTAGACAGACTAGGCGTCGACTATTCGGTTGCCTGCCTAATTTAGGTGTTGGTCCTTAGGTGTTAATTTACTATTACTAATCGGCCTAGGCGGCCGACTTTTAGAACGCTGAATCGAACAGCACGCAAACCCTAAAAAAAGACCAAGAGCATTGAATTTCAGAAATAGTAATAGTAAATCAAAATAGAGGCATGAGATTGGATTTACTTCGCTTATATCCTGGGACCTTTCTGTGCCTTCCTCGATTTTCAACATCTCCGAGGCGTTCCTGGGCAATAATTTAGAAACGGTCATCACAATTGATTGTACTCATGACTTATGACAGACGGACACAGAGAGAGAGAGAGAGAGAGAGAGAGAGAGAGAGAGAGAGAGAGGCAGTTACTGATGATAGTAGTCGAAAGCATCATCGACCATGTCGCGGACACAATTGACGGCCTCGTTGATGAAAAGCTGGGGGTTGAGGTTTAGCGCATCGAAGACCGCTTCGCTTTCACTGCCTTCCATTTTCGTACTCACCAGAGAGAGAGAGAGAGAGAGAGAGAGAGATTCTGAAACTTATGTAGAACTCGCATCATTTTCCCGCCAAAACCTAAAAGGGGAAAAAAATCGATCACCTCTGAAATTTTAAAAGAGGAATGTTGCAAACACAATTTCAAACCTAACTGTGTCCGCAATCCCTTAGATGCATATGAATTGATATACCGCTAATTCGATATAAAGCTGACGGTTCTAAATAGCATTATTGTGTTCAAAGTTGTGTTTTTAAAAAAAAATGTCTGCTTTTGAGCAAAAGAGGGAACATGTAGAGATCCATAATTATTTTCTCAAATTTTAAATGTTTAACATGTGTTTGGGTTGTCAAAATTTGACTTAATGAATGATGTGAATGGATATGTGTGGGGTCAATGTGGGATAAATTGTTAGTTGTGGGAGTTGTGGTGGTGTTGTATTAATGAAGGGGTTTAAGTGTTACATGTGATAGATATATATATATATATATCTACCTAATAAAACAGAATGGTGTGGGGATCACATAAACACAAGTTAAAAGAAGGGTTGAGATTCATTTGATCCAATGGCTGATGTGTGTTTTTCAACTCTCTTAAGAAAACACCCACACTCTTACGAATATATTACAAAAATGCCATCGAATGATGGGTAGTGCCGTAGGCACGGGCAAGCACTAGTATATATACAGTTCGATTCTGATCCGGGATCCCGGATGGAAGCTCAGTGCGGGACTCCACTGTGGGCCGTTGGATTTAATCCAACGGCCAGGAAAAGAAAAGGCAAAAAACACTCGGGTAAATTACACTTTTTCCCCTCCCCACACTTTCCCCCTTCTGGATTCATTTCACGGCTTCACCTTACACAGACCACAGAGAGAGAGAGAAGACGAGAAGACGATTGAAGAACGAAGAAACGCGAAGAACGAAGACGAGAAGACGAAGACGAGAAGACAAACCAGCCAAGGTATCTCTGTATCTCTCTCTCTCTCACTCGAACTCGAACTCGAAAAATCTGGATCGGAAGAAATTTCTCAGAAATTTCAATTTTTTTTTTTTGTTAGGGTTTCGATTCTCTCTCTCTCTGGATCGTTCTCTATATAAGAAATTAGGTTTTTTTTTTTCCTGTTAGGGTTTCGAGTTGTACCAATTGTCGTGTTCACTACGACGATTTGCCTGCAGCCCCTAGCATTGGTTAGCCGTATTGGTACGATTTTGCGATGTTTTCTGTGCAAAAGCAGACATATTGGTTAGCCGTATAGATTTGATGCATTTGTGACATGGTATTTTTCTATCATGGTGACAAGGAAATATTTTCTCTCTCACTCTTGAAAACATGAACCTTCTCTGAAGATTTTCCTTCTGGAGGCTTAGAGGGAAATGTTCGCGGCATGTTATTTGTTTATTTGGCTCAAGTTATTTCTACGGAGATGTGTATGTCTCTATAACAAAAAAAAATATCCGGTTAATAGATGTGATAGTTGGTCAGGATAGGTCAGTGGGTCATGGAAATCTAAATTTCCATTAGGAGATATTATGTGATAGTTGGCCAATATTCTGTGAGGAAATTTATTTGAGAAGACATAAATATGTTTTCTTATGTGCTGAAAATATTAGCAATTAATTCAGTTTGCCACTCCATGTAATAAACTAGCAGATTGCCCTTTGAACATAAGTTTTATATTTTCTCTTAAAGTCGTTATCGTGCATCCTTTTCCCCTATCTCTAGCCAGCTGTTGCTTAAATCGGGTTAATATAATTGGGTTAAACAAGGCTACTTTGTATCTAAAATGTTGACAGAACATCTCCCTCTGCGAATTAGGACTATTTCAGTCTTTATAGCATTGCTGATGGTATGCTTCAATTGAATGTATTCCATTGTCTCTGCTATTTGCAGTTACACATTCTTAAAGTGGAAAAGAGTTCGAACTAGACCAAAGAAGGAACGAAGAAGAAGAAATGGAACAAGAAGATATTTCCAGCGTCAGTCCAACCCCCTTGTTTCCACCACCACCACTGCGACGGTATATATCTCTCTCTCATGTACACAAATAGGGTAGTAATGATAACTATGGTTTAGTAAGTGTTTTGTCTTTTGATGGTTAGAATGCAGTCTGTAGATGATATACAACTACTCTCACTGTCACCTTCTCAACTGTGTGAGGAGTCTGGTAATTCTTGTGAAGAACTTTACACTCCTGAAGTTAAAAACGAGGTGATATCGAAAATGTCACAAGAATTTAAAAGCATAGAGGATGTTTATAAGTTCTACAACAATTACGCATTCGAAGCTGGTTTTAGTGTGCGAATCCATTCTAGCAAGACGGATACAAATGGTGAAACCATTAGGAAAGAATGTTTGTTTCAAAGAAGGGGAGAGTAAATGTTCTGAGGGCAGTCAAAGACAGCGGGGTCAAAGTAGGGAGAAATGTGGTGCAAGACTAACAGTTGTAAAAAATCGGTCAGGTGAAGGGTTTGTTGTCACCCAATTTGTGGAGCAGCATAGCCATGAGCTTACGACACCAAGAAAGAAGCATTTCTTGAGATCTCATCGTCGAGTGTCACTTGCACAGAAAGTGTTAACGGAACAACTAGCAGCTGCAAATGTGTCAACTAGCCAACAAATGGCTGTTTTAGAGTTGCAAGCCAGGGGTCTTGAAAATGTTGGTTGTTTACAACAAGATATTTATAATTCTCGAAGGGATACGAGGGAATATGTAGATGGACATGATGCCAACATGTTGAAAGAGCTTTTTGAGATGGAAAAAGAAAAGAATCCAAGTTTTATGTATACAATCGAGGAAGATGATGAGCACAGGCTGACCCATTGTTTTTGGGCCGATGCGACCTCTAGGAAGTCATACCAGTATTTCGGGGACGTGGTCGTATTCGATACTACATACAACACAAACAAATATCGCTTATTGTTTGCACCTTTATTAGGGGTTAACCATCACGGGCAGACAACGCTTTTTGGGTGTGCCTTCTTAAGTGACGAAACAAGTGAAACTTTTGAATGGCATTTCAAGGAATTTTTGAAAGCGATGCCTGGACCACCACCCAAAATGATCATAACTGATCAAGATCCGGCAATGACAAAAGCCATTGCTTGTGCTCTTCCCAATACGTTTCATAGATATTGCATTTGGCACATTATTAGTAAATTTTCTGAGAAAATAGGTGCATTGGCATACAAAGAACATTATGAACAGTTCAAGAAATGTATTTGGAATTCCGAGAGCCCTGAAGAGTTTGATGCAACATGGGTATATATTGTAGGAAAATCGAACTTGTCCACCCATCAATGGTTGCAGTCCATGTACGAAATTCGTGCCAGATGGGTTCCTGCATATACGAGACACATTTTCTCTGCCCACATGACAAATAGTCAAAGGGCTGAAATTTCTCATGCATTCTTCAAGAGGTATTTGTCTGACAAGAATTCAATGTACGAATTTGTGACACGGTTCGAAAAGGCACTTGCACGTCTACGACATAATGAATTAGATTTGGACCACAAAGATATAAATGAGAAACCAGTCTTGAAAACCTCAAGGTTGATGGAAAAGAAAATGAGTGAATTATACACACTCCATTCATTTAAGAAATTTCAGGAGGAAATATTTCATAGTGGTGCATATGTGCTTACGATACTACATGAGGATGAACGGCGCTGTGTGTGGAAGGTTCATAGGGAAGAAATGGAAGGTTCGAGAGGTCGTGAGGTGTCGGTAGACAAGTCATCGAACCGTGTGAGTTGTAGTTGTCAGATGTTTGAATTCGAGGGAATTCCATGTCGGCACTTGTTGGCGTACTTGTCTTTAATGCAGATTAGGGAACTCCCTAGCACATACATTTTGCAAAGGTGGACTAAAACTGCAAAAGCAGGCAGAGTTTTTGATGACTTGGGCAGTCATCAAAAAGAATTATGTGGCAGTTCACTTTTGGAAAGGCGACAGGGTATCTTTCAACTTGCTTATAAAGTTGCTGATTACGCTGTATTAGATGAAGAAGGAACTGAAATTCTGCGAGAAGGGTTGCTATCTAGTGAAAAGAAGATTGAATTCATGAGGGGTTCTCGCGTAGATGGTTCAACGAGTTCTATCCAATTGCCTATTTCTCTCGGAAGCCAACATGGTTTGAAAGAACCACTGAAAGTTAGGGCCAAGGGTTGTGGTAAGCGTTTGAAAGGAGGAAAAGAGAAGGCCGTGAAGAAAAGTAGGAAATGTCATGGGTGTAGGTTATTGGGGCAGTCGCATGACAAAAGAAATTGTCCGAAGCTTATTGGGATGTGTGTAAGCGGACAAGTACCGGATTAATCAATCTAGTTCTCATGTCAAAAGCACCATGAGAAGGCAAAAAGCACCATCAGAAAGCTCTTCCAAAAACAATAAGTGAAAGATAGGGTGCGTCTCTTTGGTGCAAGCAAATGGTGTACCACGTGCACGACAAAAACTCTTCCTAGTTAACAAATCTCTAAACTTTTCTTCCTACTGTAAATGGTGTTTCATGCATGATATGAGACATTCTAGGGAAGTATGTCAGGCATGTAGCCTGTATCCTTGCACAAGGTCAACCGTCCAACTCTTGTTCTTTATACATCTAGAAGAGTCCGTATAACATATTGTGATTCTTCTGTTGGGAAAGAGGAGTTGAATTGCTTGGGATTAACTTACTGTCTTTGGAATTACGAATCCGGAGAAAAGGTTCCACAATGCATAGATCAGAAGAAAAACAAAATCGGAAACCTATTTTTTTGCCGATTTCGAATGTATGAAAAAAGCCCTAACCATATTTTTTTTTTCCGAGAGAGACCTCGGTGGATGCTGGCCGTTCGTCTTCGTTCTTCTTCGATCTTCTTCTCCTCTTCGTTCTTCGTCGTTCGTCCTAAAAAAAAAACGAGATCCAGATTTTTCGAGTTCGAGTGAGAGAGAGAGAGAGATACAGATACCTCGGTGAATGCTGACTTCAATCTTCGTCGTTCATCTTCATTCTTCTTCGTTCTTGTTCTCCTCTGCGTTCGTTATTCGAAATCGAAACCCTAACAGAAAAAAAAAACCTAATTTCTTATATAGAGAACGATCCAGAGAGAGAGAGAGAGAATCGAAACCCTAACAAAAAAAAAATGAAATTTCTGAGAAATTTCTTCCGATCCAGATTTTTCGAGTTCGAGTTCGAGTGAGAGAGAGAGAGAGAGAGAGAGAGAGAGAGATACAGAGATACCTTGGCTGGTTTGTCTTCTCGTCTTCGTTCTTCGCGTTTCTTCGTTCTTCAATCGTCTTCTCGTCGTCTCTCTCTCTCTCTGTGGTCTGTGTAAGCTAAAGCCGTGAAATGAATCCAGAAGGGGGAAAGTGTGAGGGGAGGGGAAAAAGTGTAATTTACCCGAGTGTTTTTTGCCTTTTCTTTTCCTAGCCGTTGGATTAAATCCAACGGCCCACAGTGGAGTCCCGCACTGAGCTTCCATCCGGGATCCCGGATCAGAACCGAACTGTATATATATATATATATGTATGTATGTATGTATGTATATCAGTTAGGATCTTATGAGGTATTCCTTACGGCTTTACCGAGAGGGACTCCCCTTTCTTGATCGAATTGCGATGATCCGAGCCGCTCAATGTGTTCAGAACGTGATTTTAAGGGTACTCGCGAAAAATCGCCCATAAAAATGATCGGGAAGGGCTTGATCCGAACAGTTTTGCATAAAATGCATTTATAGTGATTTTATGAAAAACTGCTTAGATCAAGCTCTTCCCGGTCATTTTTTTGGGCGATTTCTCGCGGGTACCCTTAAAATCACGTTCTGAACACATTGAGCAGCTCGGATCGTTGCAATTCGATCGGAAAAGAAGAGTCCCTTACGGTCTTACCGTAAGGGATCCCTCATAGGATCCTAACTGTATATACATACACATACATAGTTACAGGGGCCTTCAGCTGAAGGCGCCCTTAGAATCCAAAAATGAGGACGTTTGTTGTGAGATAAAAAAGAGGAGCTCGCGGGTAAAATGGCGCCAGGGTCGGGTAAAATGATAACCGGGTCATAACACGCGGATCCACCCAATTCCTCATTTCCTTTCAAACGCACACCGACAAAGAGAGCGAGAAAGCGATTCAGCGAAAAACGAAGGAGCAACCACGAAATCAAAGGAGACGAAGACGATCGACTAAGAACAAGGTAACTTCTCTCTCTCTCTCTCTCTCTCTCTCTCATTTTGGAAATCTCAGAAGTCAGGGTTTTTTTTTCAGATCCACAAAGAAGAGGATGACAAAGAAGAGGATAAGAAGAACCCTAATTCCGAAGCGCTCTCTTTCTCTCTCTCTCTGGCTTTGAATCTGTTTTTTTTTTCTTTCTGGAATTTAAAATTTGTGGATTTTCTTAAAGTGTTTTTGTTTTCCTCGAAAAAATGGGTATTTTAGGAACCCTAACTGATTTATAAGGATTGGTTTGATTCTAGGTTGATTTTGTTCGAGAAAGGGTTTGTTTCATGTTTATCAACAAAACCAAAACCACTGAAACTTCTAAATTTGACTGTTTTCTCAAAGGACCAGATGTTTTATCTCTTGGTTTTTAGAATGTAGTGTTTGGAAGATATGGACGTAGTTTCACCATTACCATCTGAAGCGTGTCAATCATCTACCAATTCTTGTCAAATACCTTACATTCCTCAAGTTAAGAATGACGTGATACCGAAAATTAAGCAAGAGTTTGACACTTTAGACGCCGTTCAGAATTTTTACAACAATTATGCTAAAGAGTCAGGAGGAATGGGGATAAACAAATCGTTAGGAAAGAGTATGTTTGCTGCAAAGAAGGTCAGTCGGTGCCCAAAAAAACTTTAGAAAATAGTGAATCCTCTAAACGCCGTCGGCGGTTAATTAGAGAGGGCTGTGGTGCGAAATTGGCTGTTGTGAGAGCCAAGTCCGGTGACAAGTATGTTGTCTCCCAATTTGTTGAGGCACATAACCACCCTCTTGCGTCTCCAAGGAGGGTGCATTTGTTGTGATCTCATCGTAAAGTGTCAGCTGCCAAAAAAGCTTTGGCACAACAACTAACGCAAGCAAATATGCCAATTTGCCAACAAATGAGTATTTTCGAGGTGCAATTCGGAGGTCTTCAAAATGTTGGGTTCATACAGCAAGATCTCTATAATAAAGAAAGGGATATAAGGTGCAATCCGGAGGTCTGCAATCCCGATATGTTGCATGCGTATTTTCAAATTGAACAACAAAAGAACTCAGGGTTTATGTTTACAATGGAGAAAGACGATGAGGGGAGGTTGACTCATTGTTTTTGGGCAGATGCCACGTCTAGAAAGTCGTACAAATATTTTGAGGATGTTGTGGTGTTTGATACAACGTACAACACAAACCGATACTGTATGATCTTTGCACCTATACTAGGGGTTAATCACCACAGGCAAAAATTTATGAACCCATCTTTAGGTATGAAATTTTGCAGAAAATCAATAATGCAGAAAGTTGACAATGAGTTAGAAACTTCTTCATTTTTTTTAGTTGAAGTTTGTAGTAACTATTTAACTAGTATGAGTACCTTGATTTTAAAAAGTTTATCTTTCTAGGTAAGTTGATATCAGAATGGAATGTGTTGTTAATCTTAAATTTTTCATTTTCATAAGTTGAGGTTTAAAGAAACTTACCTTGAGTACTTGCTTCTATTGTGCTTCACAACATAGTTTCCTGTGGTTCTTATCATCAATTCTTTTGAGTTTTGAGATATTTGGACTCACCTTTTTGTATCTTTCTTTTGATTCATTGGCATGATAGTCTCGGTTTACATTAAACAGTGGTATTGTTTGAAGTATTAGGAAGCACTACATGCCTTTTTCTTATTTGCATTTTGGACTTGACCATAATCTAAACATGGATACTTCAACTTATATACGTACAAGTGCAGATGAATGGTGTGAGCAATTCTATAGGAGTGACTTAAATGGTATCCTCCTATTGCTTTAAAGCTAAAAACGGATGGCATGAAAGTAATGGAAAATGAGGTTTTGGTGGTGTTTTCAAAATAGAAGAAGGCAGATGGCTCCTTGGTTACAGCGGCAAGTTCAGATGCACCTCAAGTTTGGAAGCTGAAATATGGGCTATCGATCCATTGGGGCCTAACCATCATCTTAGAGAAAAGGATGACCAATGTGAAGATCGAGACTAAATCACTTCAAACCAATTTGATTGAGGAAAGACCCCCTCCAAGGGTCGGCCGCCTAGAAAGACTTGGATCTAAGCAAGATGAAGACCTCATAGTGTGCCTTCACATGCACATTTGTGCTCGAAGACGCCATGGGGATGAGTTGGCTTAGGGATTAGCTCGATTTGTTTGTGTATTATGTACTTATCGTCTTTGTATTTGAACTACTTTATTTTGAAGCACCTAAAAATGATTCTATCGGACTATGATGTGGTGGGATGGCTCAATGTGTTATGGTTGTATTCTCTTCCCTATTACAAGCCAATTAGCAGTTATTCATAGTGTTTGTTAGGGGTGAGCATGGTTCGGATTGGTTCGGTTTCATACTAAACCAAGAACCAAACCAATACATACGGATTATGAATTTGAAGAACCAACCCAATCCACAAAAGGCATAAAACCAAATCAATCCAAACCATTTAAATACGGATCGGTTTCGGTTTTAAACCATGGTTTGCTTTAAACTAAGCTATTGTCTTCAAAAAATATTTAAAGTACTTAACATTATGAAGATAAATTTTAAAAAATACATATATTTAAACCAGTTCCATTCAAATTATTAAAACACACTAATATCAACCAACTAATTAAGAGTAGGATACCAAAAATTGCCTCAAGTCTTAAACTAAGAAAATAAAATGCTGGTAAGTCACTAAAACGAACCAACTAAGAATACCAACTAGTACTAAATATCTTAAGATAGTTTAACCAAATAAAAGGCTAAAAATAATTTCTAAAACTATTGAATTGAAATGAGGTAGTAAAAGGGCAATAGTAGCAGCATGGTAGAAACCAACTTGTGATATCACTCTACATTACGGTTCATATCATTATCTTGGAAATGAAGGAAAATTAAATATATCACTCTACATCAAGGTTCATATCATTATATTGACAATGAAGGAAAATTAAATATTACAGTGGATTTAATGGGATAAATAAATTAAGAAAGTAGTTGACTAAAAGCTCCCATATTTATTGGGTGAATAATAATTAATTTATAGAGAAAATTAAATAGAAATCCTATTCGCTAGACTTATTTAGGTGTTCATCCTAAAGGTTTTAAATACTTATGTTCTCATCCTAAAAATGCATTATTTCCCATTACACCCTTAGTTATATATTAATATAAATATAGATATTATATATTGATTTTCCCATATTTTTAGGGATGTTTTCAGTCCTCCACAAAATAGGAGATTTATGGTTTCCATCCTCCCTAAAATCAGGGATTCCATGCCAACGTAAATACCACAGCCTATTAAAATCCTCTCCAGAAAAAAACCCTACCCAATTGACCCCAATCCCACTCCCCACAGCCGCCGCAAAAAGGCCCGTCCAAGACCTCACACCTCCGCCCGTCGCTGCCGCACGAAATGGTGCCGTCGAGAGCAGCGAAGCCAAAGACGAGGCCTGGGTATGAGCACAGATCAAGGCCGAGGCCCGCCGCGACACCGAGTCGGAGCCGGCCCTGGCCAGCTTACCTCTACACCATCATCTCCCACTCCTCCCTCTCCCGGTCCCTCTCCTTCCACCTCGGCAACAAGCTCTGCTCCTCCACCCTCCTCTACGACCTCTTCCTCCACACCCTCTCCTCCTCCGACCTCCTCTCCTCCACCGTCGCTGACCTCCACGCCGCCCGCGAGCCCGACCTCGCCTGCACCTCCTTCTCCCCTTGCCTCTTGAACTACAAGGGGTTCTTGTCCATCCATGTTAGGGTCCACCCTAGTGGTGGGGGTGTATTTGTGATTTTGTTGGTACGGGCATTCTTGTCTTTTTTGGTATGTGATAGGGTTTGGTTATATATGTGTGTTAGGGTAAGAGATTAGTGTAGAAGTGTGTGCTTTGTGGTTGTGTGTGAGGTTTGAGAGGAAAGAGAGGGTTTTTGTAGCTATATTGTGTACTTAATATAGTGAAATTTCCCTACTCAATTTCGTGTGTGTTTCTTGCTCATCCATGGCTTGATTGTGTGTTTGTGCTCGTTGGTGAGGTCTTGGGCGTGCCCCAACAAGTGGTATCAGAGCAAGGTTCGGGTTCGGGTTGCGTTTTGTTACTGTTCACGGATCTGGTCAGAAATGAAGATGTTCGAAAATTATTTTTGACCAGTAAGGGTTGTGCACCTCACTGAGACGAGTCTATAGGAGGTGACGGGGTCGAGTTTCGTCACCGGACGAAGGCTCGGGAGCCATTCGATCGCAGTGGGCGGAGACGGCGACGGGCAGATAGGCTGTTTTGAAAAGCCCGAAGTTGTGGATGATCGAAGACGAGTTTGAGCACAGGGTTTTGTTTGTCTTGTCAAGGCGAGCACGGGGGTGTGTAGAACGTCGCCGGTGGAGCTTGGGATAGCCCGGAAAACATGTTCGAAAGGCGGCGGGCGGAGGCGAGTGGCGGCGTACCAGTCGATCGGTGAAGGAGTCGTCATACGAAAGTTTGGAATACGGGGTTTTGTTCGTCTCGAGGAGACGATCCGAGATCTGGAAATTTTGTCGCCGGAAGTTGAGAGGGTGGCCCACACGCGCCGGTAGAAGGAGGCGCGTGGCTGTCGGAGTTTTTTTGAATCTGTTCCGCCGGTTCGTGGCCGGTTCAGGCCGGTTTTGGGGGTTTTCAGACCGGTTCAGACCGGTTCCAGCTTGGTTTCGACGTTTCGAATTCGTTTTTGGGGTCGGTTCGCAGTGATCAGGTTCGGATTTTGCAGTTCTGTGTATTTTCAGCCTGTTTTTACGCGTTCTTTGAGCTTTTGGATTAGTTTTTGGAGTATTGTGGGCTCTTTACTTGTTGAATCTTGCTTATTGAGGATTAAGTGAGATGGCGGATGCGAGTATGAGTAGTATGGTTCAATTGACGTCTTCCAATTATGCGATTTGGAGAGCGAGAATGGTGGATTTGTTGTCGTGGAAGGATTTGTATGAGCCGTTGGAGTGTGAAGGGGTAAAACCAACGGCGATGAAGACGGAAGATTGGAAAAAGTTGAACCGAAGAGCGTTAGGATTGATTCGGCAATTTATTTCCGAGGAGGTGTTTTATCATGTATCCGAGGAGATCGATACTTATAATTTGTGGATGACGTTGGAGGGTATGTATCAACCGAAAGCATCCCGAAATAAAGCGTTATTGATGAGGAGGTTAGTGAATTTGAAGTTGAGGAGTGGAAAATCGGTTGCGGCACATTCTAGTGAGTTCCAAAACTTGGTTAATCAACTTGGTAGTGCGGGATTGAAGCTTGACGATGAATTGCAAGCCCTACTATTGCTTAGTTCCCTACATGAGGATTGGGATATGCTCGTGATTTCTCTTGGCAATTCGGCACCGGAGGGTAAGGTTTCAATGTCAATGGTTAAAGAGGCCTTGTTCAATGAGGAAGCACGACGGAATGAGGGGATGGGAACGAAGTGTGTTGATGATTCGCAAGCTTTGGTTACGGAAGGGGCTAGAGGGAGAACCCAAAAGAAGGGTGGCAATTCATGGTCAAACTCGCGTTCGAGGGATCGGGGTGAGAATCGGGCTTTGTCTTGCTTTTATTGCAAGAAAGAAGGACACATGATTCGAGATTGCCCTAAGTTAGTTGGTCGAACTTGTCATTATTGCAAGGAAGAGGGACATATGATTCGGGATTGTCCTAAGTTGAAGGGCAAATCGAAGGAAGCGGCGGTAGTCCAAGATTCGGATGGGGATCTTATGTTGGTCGAGGAAAAGCCTAAAGTTGCGAGAGGAATGGATTGGGTACTTGACACGGGGTGCTCATATCATGTTTGTGGGGATATGAGAGAGTTTTGTAGTTATGAGGCTTTTGATGGTGGTGTTGTTCGGATGGCGAATGGTTCGAGGAGCCGTGTCGTTGGTAAGGGGATAGTGAAGTTTCGCTTGCCGGATGGAAGGTTTGTGAGGTTGTCGGATGTTCGACATGTGCCGGGTGTGAAGAAGAATTTGATTTCGCTTGGAGTACTTGATGAGAAAGGGTACACTTTCTCGGCTAGTGAGGGTATTCTTCGGGTTCGGCAAGAGGAGCGTGTGATGCTTGAGGGTAGATTGATTGATGGTCTATACCGGTTCGAGGGTTCCGTTGTAAGAGGTGATATGCGTTTTAGAAGTTCGGTTGGAAGAAAAGTGTGGCGTGTGAAAACGCAAGTTGAAGAGCCTTTGTGTGAAGCGGATTGTTTGTTGAGTTTGAATGAAGCATCGGTTAGTGGAGTTGGTGAAGAAGAATTGTGCACAAAGAAAAGGGTTTCTTTTGCACAAGATTTGATTTCCGATGTGTTCGTGTTTGCACCAAATGAAGAGGTAGGAGGCTACCAAGTGAGGAGGTGCGAGGCATCCGTTAAGGGGGTGCGAGCTATCGAAGTTTGGGATCGCGGACGCTCCGGTCGGGGAGTGAAGAGATGACCGGTCCACCCACTAGGGTAGAGGGGGTGATTGTTAGGGTCCACCCTAGTGGTGGGGGTGTATTTGTGATTTTGTTAGTAAGGGCATTCTTGTCTTTTTTGGTATGTGATAGGGTTTGGTTATATATGTGTGTTAGGGTAAGAGATTAGTGTGTAGAAGTGTGTTTAGTGTGTGCTTTGTGGTTGTGTGTGAGGTTTGAGAGGAAAGAGAGGGTTTTTGTAGCTATATTGTGTACTTAATATAGTGAAATTTCCCTACTCAATTTCGTGTGTGTTTCTTGCTCATCCATGGCTTGATTGTGTGTTTGTGCTTCGTTGGTGAGGTCTTGGGCGTGCCCCAACAATCCAGGCCCACCGCGTGGCACACAACAGGAAGCCGTTGGCGCTGGCGTTGCAATCAAGGATTGCCGACGGGTTCGCAATTGACTTACACCGCGGGGCTAAAATCGGAAAGGGAGTTTTGTCATGTTTGTGAATTGATAATGTTTTGTTCATCTATCTCAATTGAAACCTATACTTCTCAAAACTTGTCATGTTTTCGATTTTTGTCATGTTTTTTATTTGATCATGTTTTGTTTATCTATCTCGATCGAAACCTACACTTCTTGAAACTTGTCATGTTTTCTGATTTTTGTCATGTTTTTTATTTGATCATGTTTTATTCATCTACCTCGATCGAAACCTACACTTCTCGAAACTTGCCTTTTTTGTCATGTTTTTTAATTGATCTTGTTTTGTTCATCCACCTCGATCAGGTTTTGCCATGTTTTTTGGCTTACACATTCGTTTTTTGTAAGAGTCGTGTTTTCTTTTTAGATTTTAGAGGAATGAAAATATGAGAGAGAAGATTAGGAGAGAGAGAAAATTCAAAAGATTAAGTAAGAGAAATGTTTGAAAAAAGAGAGAATTGAGATAATTAGAAAAGATTAAAAAAAAAGAAGAGAAAGATTTGAAAAATTAGGAGAAAGAAAGGGTAGTTTAGGATTTAATTGAATTTGAGGATGGAAAAATAAGTATTTAAACACATTAGGATGAACACCTAAATAAGTAGGGTTAAAAGGATGGCTAATTAAGTTCCCCTAATTTATATATATGTATGTATTATACGGTTCGGATCGGTTTGGAACCATAACCGTAAACATGAATCCACAAACCAAATCATATAATGCGGTTTCTAATTTTTTTAAACCATGACCAAACCATACTACTAAAAACCCAAACCAAACCTTCCGGTTTGGATTGGTTTGGACTGGATTCGCGATTTTACGGATTTTTTGCTCACCCCTAGTGTTTGTATTAGAAAGTTTGCATTGATCAATTGATTGTTAGTAGCTTGGTTTTCTTTTTCTTTTTCAAATTTACTTACTGAACTTGCTCTATTATATATAATTTAGGTATGGGTGGAATTCAGTAGCTGGAGTACTAGAGGATGAGAGCAATGCGGGGGCCTTGTTGTATGGTTGCTTAAGGTTCTGATCGTATTGGTTTGTAATTGCCTTCAAGCGCAGACAAGGCGATAAAAGCATATGTTAGGGCTTAGTATTTATTTGTGTGTTGATTGCATGCGCTAGTATCTCTATTATAAAACAGAAGGGTGTGGGGATAAATTGTTGAAACGGCTTAGATTCATTTGATCCAAAGGCTGTAGTGCATCCTCGCACAACTGCTATCTCTTTCCAACCGGGATGCGTAGTGCCGTAAGCACGCGCTAGCACTAGTATACATATATTTTGAGACTCTCTGTTTCCAGTTTATTTGTCCCCTCTGTTAAGAAATCTCAATTGTTTCTTTTTGGTCGTTCTTCTCCCATCGCTGCCATCAGGAGCTTCATACACATCTATAGTTAAGCCTTCAGCTTGGACCACTACATTCACAAAGCACACCAGCAGTTATTAGTTGAAGAACAGTTGTAAGGCTTAGTTCTACAATTAGGAAGAAAGTTGAGTACATATCATAAGAATTTGACAAAATCCTACCAATTTTGTTGGAGATATTTAAAGCCCTTCTGGTGATATGCAGCATGCTCCACAAAGCTAAAGCTTCAAGTGAGGAGCGTTGTTTGCTTATTTTGCAATCTCTTGTGTACTCTCTATAATAGGAATAGCCAGCATGCTCACTTGTGTCTTTTAATTCAGTTTTCGACACATTGTAGGTGTAGAGACCCGTATTTTTGAGTTCGTATTTTTGTCTTTTGTAAACTTATGGCCCGTCGAGATAGACGGTGCAGATATTCGGTGTGACTTATTCGTGGAAGGAAATAAGGTTAATTGAGCGAGGGGTGCACGTGTGAGTGTGTGGTGTGAGAAGTAGGGGATTACTCCCCCACTTTTTTTATTTCCCCAGGAGGAGAATAATCTTCATTCTCTCTCTTTCTCACTCTCGGCTCTCTTTCTTCTCCTCTCCATCCGAAAACTCCACTCTCTCTTCTCTCTTCGATTTCATCAACCTAGGTCGTGATTCCGGACAAGGTCCAAGAATTAAAGTTGCTATACGGAGCACGGGCTTTCCGAATATCCAAGAAAATTCATGATCGGATCTCGTGGAGATACGGTTGACTTGGTCAAAGGGCCGGGTTTTGCTCAAAACCCTTGAGGTAGGGATTTCTTACTCTCGTTATGCGTTTATACGGTGTTTATGTACTTAGATCGTGCCTTGTTTCGTTGCTTGAGGTTGTTTCTTCCATTTCCGAAAATCAGCAGAACAGGGCCTGCGTTTTTGGGGTTTTACGCCTTCTTAAACTCAGATTTGAATTTTGGTTCCTTCGTATGGAATAGAGTAGACTTAGAACTCGTTTTAATGCCGCAAGAATCACCCGAAACCGTTGAGAATAAAATTTATGGTGATTTTTAGAAAACTGGTCTGCAATCTGTCTCGTGTTCTGGATTTCAGTCCACTTCGAACGGACATAACGTTCTCGTCCGATGTCCGTTTTATGCAAACTTTATATCGAATCGAAGGTCTTGAAGTCAGCTTTCCATTGCCACCGGAATCGCCTTAAAAGTCTTAGTACACAGAAAGTTATGATTATTAGAGTGAAGGTGTGTCGGTCTGCCAATGTCTGCTGGCTATTCCTAAGTTGTATTCGTTCCGTATTATGACTCCCTATATGATTAGACGTGTTTAAGTCACTCTCAAGTATGATTACTTGTGTCTTAATGAGACTCGTATCCTCGTGTCTCGTCTTGTTGAGTTCCCTAGGTTCCTTTGGCACTCGTTTTATAATATTCTCGTTTGGAACTTAGCCGGTGATGTGCCGTGGAATCATTACGGGTTCGATACGTGGCATAGGGCGTTGTGATAGATTTAGAGGAATAACGTGGACTTAAAATATTTATCAATGTACAATAGGGCATGCTTATGAGTTTGCAATATATTGTTGATGATGTATGAACGAATGTGACCTTGGGAAAATGCTGTCTTTTTGGATACGGATTGGTATTGCCATGTGATTGATTAAATGGCTTTGGATTCAATTGAATGATTTGATGTTTGTGAAATGGAAATGTGAAATGAATGTGGATGACAAATGGTCATTAAGAGAACTTTCAGGGCTCTTAAGTGAGTAAATGCCTGGCAGGAGCTAAATGCTCATATCGTATGTTTTCAGGGCTCTTAAATGAGTAAATGCCTGGGCAAGAGCTAAATGCTCATATCGTATGTTTTCGTGGCTCTTAAGTGAGTAAATGCATGGCAAGAGCTAAATGCTCATATCGTATGTTTTCGTGGCTCTTAAGTGAGTAAATGCATGCAAGAGCTAAAATGCTCATATCACTTGTCTTCGGTGGCTCGTTATCGAGTAAGTGCCTGGCAGGAGCTTCGGCTCAGACTTTTAATGACACGTAATTGGTTTATGAAGTTAATGTGAGGATTTTGGTTTTGGTTAAAGGATTTTGATGAAAATCCTCCGGTATTCAGCCCGAATCAACGGAGCTCGGCCTACAATGGTCTTGAGTTTTCTTTGAATTGTTTTGAAATCAAAAGGAAGGGTTTTGTAATGAAGGAATTTGATGATGATAAATGCGGACATGAGAAAGATTATAGTATCGTACAATGAATGATAAGATGAATTTGAATTGGTTATAGTCTAATGTGGATTGACATGAGTTTATTAACGTATCTAGTCTTAGAGGAAAACAGTCAGTGGTATCTATGTGAAGTCTAGAATCTTTTGACGATAGTGTGCAGCTCGTTGGTAAACGTTCGTACTTTGAGCGTATCTGTCAATATTCACTCATTCATAGTGCATGATTCATTATATTTACATATAGCTTGAGTATAGATTTCTCTACTGGGCTAGTGTAGCTCAACCTATCATTTTCAGGTAAAAAAAAGCAAGGAAGTTGGCATGACGTGCATCTCGTGCTTGTAGATCATGTGTTTCAAAGGTATAGAGGGGCGATTTTATGCTTTTACCTTGAAAGATGTATTTTTGAAGGATGATCTTTGTAAACTGTAATATTAATTTGGTAACTTGTATAACTTGGGACCTTGAGCCCGGATTGTAATATTTGTTTTTAATTTGAGAACTAGGGAAAGAAATGTTATTTGGGTATTACCTGTACTCCAGTGAGGATTTTATTTATCTCAAATGGTTATTATTTATGTTGAAAATCGAGGGCGTGACAGTAGGGCTTTTACTTTGGTTTCATTTTGATATGGTTCAGAGATTTTCTACGGAATCGGAAGCATTAACCCTAAATTACACTAAATTTTACAAACTATTAGGCCCCTATTTGCCGTTATACAAAATTTACATTAAAAAAATACAAAAAAAAATCTAACATTTATTTAAACGTCTTCAGAGCGACTTTAGTCTTGATATAGATCCCAAGCATACTCGGTCTCCGCCCTTGGTATTCCTCCTGTGTCAAACAGCTCCACCATTGAACCCTGCACCATCTGGCAAATTGATCGCCGAAGCAACTGATTTACCAGGATACAAACGTATCCGTGAGTGATAATTCACCCAGTAGAATAATCCCAATCCTACCAACCCCTTACTCTACAATTAACATTCAATAATAACAACAATATCACAATTGATAATACACGAGAGGTACAGAATAATAGCACATCGTCTTTTTCTTTACTATCCATCATCTTACATGAAATCTAAGGATCCTCTCCACGAGATCATTTCCTCCCACATCCACTAACTACAACCGTCTCATGGGTCCACCCTTCCTCTTGTTTATCCTGTACCAGGGTCCTAGGTGAGCGCACCTAAATTATGTATCTAGCATGTTCTCACTTAAGACCATAACAGGAGGATCGAGTCGGTCGGACATCCACTACCCCACGCTAACTATAACCGTCTCATGGGACCCATTCCCTTCCTCAAAGAGAAACTTCCCATGACGTATCATACATTAACGTCTCACCAACTATAACCATCTCATGGGACCCATTCCCTTCCTCGAAGAGAAACTTCCCATGACGTATCATACGTTAGTGTCACAACATATCTCATCACCGGGCCCCATTGGTTACCCTTGCTATTGCCATGGCTCAATTCACAATCCACACAGTACTCACACTTTCAACACTTTACCATTTTCAATTTACTTATCATCGTCTACATGATTCACTATTCGTAACCACCCCCATGAACCTAAGTCCATTTTAGCACGTACAACATGATATAATCATGTTTTCTGCCCAGAATCGTCAGATTTGTGATACTTGGTTGTTGGACTCTAGTATTTTTGCACTTAATAATTCTGTGCATGTTGCCTAGTTTTCTTAGGCCGGCTGTTGGCTTTGTTGCTTTCATTGTTTCGGGGGAATGCCCCTTTGTTCTTTTGTAGCTTTTTGCGCTTTTGGTGGTTTAATAAAATTTGCTTACCAAAAAAACATGATATAATCAATAACAACTCAAATCATAACATGATACAATTCATTGACATAACATTATAACAATTGATAGGTGCAAATAATTAAACATATAAGGGATTTGGATTGGGCCGATGCCTCTTGAATTGTTATGTTCTATTGACTAAATATGTAAATTCCAATTTTATTAATTCCTAAAACTTCTAATGTTTTATCTTACTAAGTAAACTAGAAAATAAGGATAATTAAGTTTCATTATACTACTAATGCACTATGCTCTGAAATATTATTTTTGTATAAAGGAGCATCATGGTTATTTACTCGACATATTTATAAGATTGGTTGGTATAAATGTCAAGTTAAATAAGTGATCATTACTCAATTTATAAAATATTTTGTTTACTTTCTAAAATAAAGTCTACTTACCTTTTCTTTTTATTTTGTCTTAGTGTTATCATTAGTAACCTAAGAAACTAATAACAGTAATCTATAAAGAGAATATGATCTTTTTGGTATTAACAAGTATGACAACTGTTAATGAAATTTTACAAACATTTAATAATCACATCAAGACAAATTAGTAATACCTAACACGCATTTAACATTATAAACTTTAAAGTGTAAAAGTAGTGGTCAATGAGACAAAAACATAGTTTTAAGGTCGAATTTGGAATCAACGTAAGCACAAGGGGCAAGTTATAATGTCAGTACCATTTTCTTAAAATTTCAGCTGTTATGAACAGTGTTCATTCGGAAAAACATTGAAATTTTTTGTATCGCTGGGTTTTGATCTGTGGGCCGTTTTCTTCCATTCCAACTCGTTAAAATCGTCAGTTACGGACTATTTATACTTGGGGAGAAGTAGGAGAAGGATTTGTCTACCTTAAATCAGGCCGAAAAGCGGAAAGAAATGGGTTCCGAATGATTTCGATAAAATGAAAAAGATGACGGGATCGGAGAACTCCGGGGCTATGTCGAACTGAATGGAAAGTGATTTTTGGATGCTTGGTGATGTATTGGTTGAGTGGAAACCCGAATTTGATATACGGAGTGGTGTTATGTAGAAATCCGTTTCTCTCTCTCTCTCTTTTCTAGACTCAACAGTAGAATTGGAAGTGAAATAATATACTGGTGTTCAAAATTTCGGATTTATGTGGGTATGTATCATGAGAGAGAATAAGGTAGTGAGAAGGTTAGAGGATAAGTGTGGAAGTGGTGGAATGGGGAAGGAGAGTGAAGGAGAGGGATATTGATAATGATAAGAGGGATAGGGGACAAGTGCCACATTTGGTGGGTTTTCAATTCTAATGTATGTGGACACGTTTATGTATAGAGAAGTGAGAGAGAGAGGAAGTGCAAGTTTGGAGGTGGTGGGAGTGTGGGAGAATAAGTTTGGAGGATAAGGATGGAGGTGGTAGAGTGTGGGAGGGAAGTGGAGAGTTAGTTCGAATAGAGTTCCAGTTAGGGTTTAGATAGGAATAATAAGAGATGAATACGAATCCTTGTATATCTAAAGTATAAATATATATCTTATACAAGAGTGTAAATAATATCAATTATATACATAATAATGTATTTTAATTTTTTTTTTTGAAATTATGTATTTTAATTATTCAATCTAATTAATTATTGAATTAGGAATTTAACAATATAAATTTGTATTAAAAAAAATTGGGTCGAAAATTCATATCGTTACAATATGCAGCATGCTCCACAAAGCTAAAGCTTCAAGTGAGGAGTGTTGTTTGCTTATTTTGCAGTCTCTTGTGTACTCTCTGTAATAGGAATAGCCAGCATGCTCATGACTTGTGTCTTTTAATTCAGTTTTCGACACATTGTAGGGGTTTTACTTTGGTTTCATTTTGATATGGTTCAGAGCATTTGTTCCTGTGATTCCTGCGAGATTGAAAGAGATCTAAGCGTAAACTCAATCTTAGGTAAAGCATTTTTTTCATGGCCATAAGAACCAGATTCCTAAATTCTTGTCCTACGTCACGTTTCCTGCACAAAGCATGAGCTGATATGGCTGGCCAAGTTGGAGAAGCAGAATTTCACGTTTCCAACTGGGAGAAGACGCAAGAGAGCATAGCAAAGACTGGGAAGAGGAAGATGCTAATCAGGACAGTGATGCCACAGACACCAGCCTCGGCGCTATCGACAGATGAGTTTGAAACAGCTTCTTTTATTATTATTGCAGAAGGTGGTTTATGTTTTCTGAAGGGGAATGAGTGCAAATGCTGTACTATGCTGTTCCATTTTGTCTATTGTGTTCAAGTTTAAGATAGCATTGCCTCTTGTATCATTGTGTAAAAATGTAAAAGTTTCCAGTAGTGTTACAATCTGTAAAGGGAATATCATCCCTGAAAGAGCCGGGTAATGAAAAAATGTTTTGTGAGGTTTCCTGTTTTGCCCACCTTTTGCTGGATTGAATATACAATACTACTATTATTCATGCCGTTCACCAAAAAAAAATAAAAAATTTATGCCATCAATTTTTTTTGGTGGGTAGACTTGGAAATATCAGTTTATTGATATGTTTGGAATTAATTTGGCATTTAAATGATTGATTCGGAAAGTTACTTTTCAGGTAGGTTGATCTTTTTATTGAAGAAAATCAAACCAAACCGAGCCTTGTGTCTCAATCAATTGGGGTCGACTACATGAATTATGTTTTTCCATTGAGCTCTATCTAGGGCTACCCTCTTCACTTAGATTTAGTAAGCCTAAGTCCTTCCATATCATGGTATCCAAAGTCAGTTTAGATCTTCCTCTTCTCCCAACCAGACTATCCACTACTATCATGTCAAGCTTCTTGACTATTGTGTCTACTGGTCTCCAGTAAAAACCAGCTTAATCTATTTTCTCTCAACTAAAAAAGTCCTACCGTCTCACGAATAGTTTTGTTTCTAATTCTATTACTCCTAGTCTTATTACACATCCACCTCAACATCCTCATTTCCTCTACACTCATCTTACTCACTTGTTGTTTCTTGATGGGCCTAACACTACATCCCGTATAGAATCGCTGGTTGGATAGCACCAAAAACATAGGCCAAGGGCATAAAAAAGAGCCAGCCAAACTATACTAAACTGAACCAACGAACCCTTAACGAGGATACACTCAACCTGACTACCCATCAAAGAGCAGCAACAGACACCCAAAAATAATAATACAGAAATCAACCTAACCACTGTCCTCCAAAAATCTGCCATTCATACCCAAGTCCTTCATAACCGACGTTTTCTGCACTCGTTGGGATATGTTTCCATGCTGCCATACAGGTTACAGACCCTCGCGTCTCTAATTATTTTGTCTAAAACTCCTGCAGCGTCAAGGCCTTTGGAATCTATGTTGTGTTATTTGCTTTCCCTCCATAATCAACCCATAACTTAACTATGTCTAACGAAATCCTTATCAGGGAAGGAAATAGGCTTTAGGACTTTTGCCAGAACTGGCTGGGGATTCAGCATCAAACGCCAGAACTAGTGATATCAATCAGCCGAAATCAGTTTTACAATTTCATGAACATAACAAGAAAGAGAACAAATTTACAAGATGATATTTTTTTTTTAAATTCAAGAAAGAGTTGCCTAGTAAATACTAAATAGTATACGGACTAAAATAACACAATGACAGCTTGGAAATGCGTCTCAAATACGCAATTAAGAAAAAAAATTACGTCCCAAATAACTGATTTCATGGAGATTTTAGTGTACATTCAATGCAGGTTAATGATGTAAATAGGAAAGGAACAAACTCGAATAAACCGTGTTTACAATTCAAAATACTTGACTAGTTGGCTTTTTTTTACATGTCCGCACTATACAGATTTAATAGGAAACAATTCCTTTTGGGGACCCTCAGGAAATGACTCAAGGCTTGCACGACATCGTTCATCCACCAAGACAAGGCGTAGCAACATTGAAGTTACCCGTTCATTTGGCAACAAGTTTCTACCACGCATCTCTCCCAAAGCCTCCATTGCTCTATCAATTTCATTTTCTCCAAGAAAACCCTGAATGACGATATTAAATGAAATGGAGTCGGGAGAGCAACCCTTATCTTCCATTTGCAAGAGCAATTCGTAGGCCTCTGATAACATCCCATTCTTGCAAAGGCCATTGATCATTATGTTATAGGCCACTATATCAGGGACAAAGCCCCTCTGTGCTAACTCATCAAACTTTTTCTTCGCCTCCTGTAGTTTACCAGCTCTACACATCCCGTCAATGAGAATGCTGAAAATTTCAATACTGGATTCCATTTCTTTATTTCTAACAGACTCAAACAGATCTATTGCTTCCCCAATATGCCCATTCTTGCATAACCCAGCTAAAATAACAGAATATGCTCGTAAATTTGGAGATAGGCCACAAACTTGCATCTCCTTAAATAGTCGTTTAGCGGTTTTAACTCTCCCTATATCGCATAGTGCTCCAACAAGTGTGTTATAAGTCACAGTTGTAGGTTTCAAGCTCTTTTCATGCATTTCCCGAAAGAGACATACAGCATTATCTACCATCTGATGTTTGCAATACCCATTAATCAGCATATTGAAAGTCGTGATGTTGTGCTCTACACCCTTTTCGGCTATCAATTTGAAAATTTTCGCTGCATCATCCAACTGGCCTATCACACAAAACCCGTAGATCAGAGAATTGTAAGTATAAATGTTGGGCTCCTTGCCAAGCTGAATCATCATGTCAAATAACTTGTGAGCTTCTCCGACCTTTCCCTTCTTGGAGAGACAATCAATTAGGATAGTAAAAGTTACAACATCAGGTGCAATACCATGTCCAACCATATGGTTGAAAATTCTTGTAGCTTCTTTCCAGAAATCCAACTGGCAAAAACCATGAATTAAGGAATTATATGTGACTGCGTCTGGTGCGAATCCTTGACTCGCCAATTCATTGAAAAAGTTCATAGCTTCCGCTAGCCTACCTAATTTACACAACCCATTAATCAAAGAACTATAGGCTATAAGATCAGGGGTGACGTTTACCTCCTTCATTTCCGAAAACATTTCCAGTGCTTCGGTAATCAACCCATCTTTGCATAGGGAATCAATGATCGCATTATAAGTAAGCACATTTGCCTTGCCATTCCTCTTCAACATCTTCCTATGTAGCTCAACAGCAAGACCCGTCTCGCGAATCTTACACAATCCATTAACAAGTATCCCGCACGTGTACGTATTCCCTCCAAGACCCTCCTCAGACATTTTATCGAACACCTTAACAGCATTCATAACGTCCCCCGTCCTGCACATCCCGTTAATCAAAGTACGAACTGTCACCGAATCCGGCACAAAACCCATCTTTAGAATCTGCCCAAACACACCGAATCCACAGTCCACATCACCCAACTGAAAACAACAGTTGATCAAAATATTGAGTGTGTACAAATCAGGTCCAATTCCCGCAAAATGCATCTTTCTGTTTAAGGAAAGCACATCCAAATAGCGATCAAGTTTCGCCATGGACCCGAATATGTGATTGAATGTGTCGATGGATGGCGTGGGTCGCATTTGAATCAACTTATGAAAGCAGTTCAAGGCATCAGCGACATTAATTCTATTTGATTTACATTGCTCTCTAACGTAGTATTCAAACCTGTTCTGATGAGACGAGATGATTTTTGTCGGAAATTTGGGTTTTGAGATAGAAATCTGAGATGGGTTTGTAAATTTGGAGGATAAAACAGTGGAAGGATTTGCATTTCTGAGCTGCATATGCTTGAGCAAGGAAAACAATCGCGACCTTTTTCAACATCACAGTTGTACATAAAGGCTGAAAATGGAAGGGAAGGAAATGAACGGGAAAAAAAACATTAAGAAGGAAACTTTGGTCTTTGAGGGAGGAAAATTGAGATTAAATTTTTACACGGGTGGAAATCGTGTGTTTTCCACCACCGCCCTTGTGGGCTTCAGCATAAATTTATTGTTATAATTTCAATCGTTCAGACATACAAAATAGTATATTTACGTAACAAATCAGCTTGATCGAACGTGGATAGATGTATCGAAAGTTGAATTTTAGATTATAAAATGGACATTCTGATTTCGTCGATAATTTTAAAGTTAAAACTATCTATGATCATCCATTTTTATTAAGGTTGTTAAAGTCTATGAATTATTAAACCAAAATTCAAATTTTGAGATATCTATCAATGTCCGATCAAGATAATTTGTTGAATAAATATATTATTTTGTGGGTCCTACAAAATGAAAAACTTAGATCACTAATTAATGCATGGTAGACCTATAATGACGGTGGTGGAAGCCGGCGGAAGGAATTTGATCTCAGAAAAATTTACTCTGTTTAATTTTTCGTTTTGTTTTGTTTTCTGTTTCGTCTCAAACCAAATCAGTAAAAATATTTCCCTTCCTTTCCTTTTCTTTTTACTAAGTTCCAAATAAACCCTAACTTACTTCAATATCAGAGCCTAGATAAACAAAGAAGTGCAATTACAGAGTTGTCCTCATACCTGGGAAGAGGGGCCTAAGGCAAGGGATCCATTGTCCCGTCAAGTTTCTTCTAGAAATGGAACCTTTTACTGCTATGTTCAATTACAGAGTTGGACTTGGCCATATGGGGTTTACTCATCATCCATAGTGCAAAGATCTCGACATCACTCATCTCATTTTGCTGATGACTTGTGTCAATTCTTTCAGCTAGTTAAAGGGGGTTCTCAATCATTTTCGCAAGTATGCTGGTCTCAAGCCAAGTTTTCGGATGAGTTATACTCCCTCCGTCCCCAAATAAGAGTCAGGTATTCTATTTTGAGTTATCCCTAAATAAGTGTCCATTTCGAAAAGTATATGGATAAAAATGGAGGGTAATTTCAAAAAGTAGAGATAAAGTTGATGTGAAAGGTATAATGATTATGTCTCCTTAATAAATTGAAATTACGAAACTAGACATTTAAAAAATGACGGCATTTAAAAAATAACTGAGGGAGTATTATCTTTGTTGGTGTCAATCAACAAACTAATCACTACCGGACACCTTACTTGCAAAGTAAGATCGTGCTTCAAAGTACTTAGAAAATCCCTAATGACACCTTACCTGGGAAGTAACTAGGAGTTATACTCTAATCACTACCTGACTCAAAGCACAGGATTGCAGAATTTTGGTTGAAAGGATTTTGAAAAGGGTTCAGTCATAGACAAGCAAACTCCTGTCCTATGGGGGTATATCACAGCTTATCAATGTTGCTCTTTTTGGTATAAAGTCTGGTGAATTCCCTAACTCATTCAATCATAACAGGTCTTCTTTGTACGCCTAGGTTTTAGTATCTGGGATTATGTCCGCAACTAGCATTTCATCGCAAACAAACCCCATAATACAGCAGCCAAAGTTTTAAAATCTGGTTTCATTAGGTAAAACTTCGCTGATTCTAGTGAACCCAAGCGCAAACATGGCGCACAAGCCTGAGATTTGAAAACAACAAACAAAAAATGGTAAGTATCCTACACCACAACAGATAGATCAAACAAAAGTGACAAAAAAAGGACTCTTCCCCATCGACACTTCCACCATAGAAACTCGTAGTTAGTTTAATCGGAGATGGACTTCCTCCTCTTCTTAACTATATTTTCCCGAATTTTCCTGATTTGAAGGCTGGTCTCAAATCTCTTCTCTAGTTTTCACTTTCTTCGTATCCAGGACCAAGAAACTGGAATCGGCAGAGGCCATGTCATCCCCAATGTTTCACAAGGAAACACAAGAAAAAGAGAATTCTGCAAGGAAAAAGAAGGTAATGTTACAGAAGAAGAAATAAGTAACGAAACAGAGCAAATGCATAAATGTTCTTTTCAAGTATTTTCAGAAGGTATCCAAAAATCAAGTGAAGGAGTTATTAGAGAATCTCCAACCACGCTCTATATTGCTAAAATAAAGATCCAATTCAATTCAAACTAGCTCTATATTAGTTTCCTATTTTAGAGACTCGAAACTACAAATGGAGACTCTAAAAATTGAGAGATCCGTCTCCATTTTCAAGAAAGGGAAGATTTCAAAACTACCTCTAAACTATCATCCAAATGTCTCATAAACACCTAAACTTCACAGTGTTTCAATTAGACACGTGAAGTTGCCAAACATTTATAAGTTAGGCCTGTCAACATCCACCAAATTGCTTAGGGAAAATGGTGAGATGGCTCCTAATTTGCTGATTTGGGCAGTAAATGGATGTGATAAATGGCCATAAGAACCCCTGGAACTCCATTCTCAAGCGCAAACCTGACTCCGATGATTTCAATTTCTCCTTTGGCAAAACTCCTCCCCTTTGGATGCCCGAACAAGATCCGCCATCGCCGAGACAGTTTTCAATATGTTAGCCTGTTAGGTCAGTTTTTTATCCTCCATCCAGATAAAAAATAAGCGAGTATTTCTCTCATATTTTCAGGCCAGTGCTGAGAATCGACAGAGTATCCCCTCCGCTAATCAAATCGAAATGGTTCGTCTTGCCTTGTTAAGAAGGGTTCAACAGGTAAACAAGTGTTGCTATTACCTCTTGGAAGCACTGCAAAGTGCAAAACCCTCCCACTGCATAACATGCTCTCTCCTTTTCCTTTTTTAGGATAAGAACACTGGGAAGGGGCACGCCGGGATTGGAACCCTAAGTGGTGAGTGTGTGAGTCCAATGGCCTCGAGTAACTTACCAATGAAGAATATTGCGAAGATAAGCTGAAATACCATGTAAATCTTGCAGATGATGGTTCCACAAGACAACATAGTACTAAATTCTTACAGACGAGTAGATAACGCTGAGAGCATGTGTCAAATGGAGCTAGTTATGGACGATCATTGATAGAATTAGTTGGGCCTAAGGGTTTATGTTAGGAGCGCCGTAGGCACGGGGTGATTCACTAGTATATATACAGAATGCCTCATGGTATGCACTCCGATTTCAAGACCTTATTACCTAACTATAGTGCTACCACCACGGAGAAGGAGCTCGCTGCTAGGCTAATAGGTAATACCCCGCATAGCCACCACTGAAACCCACTCCCCCCCTCTCTGCCTTAACTCCCACCAAAGCCTTCTATAACATCTCTTGACCTCCACCAAAGCTATTCACCAATTTTATCCCCTCACAATTTAGCCACCAAGAAGTCGACAATCACTTTTTTCTACTTCCCCTATAAATCTGTTCGACATTTGAATTCCTGAGATAGTGCCCTCTAACTGTTTGACCAAATTCCTCTACCAACTATGATTCCCGCAAAACAGCAAACCAGGTAGTAAGTGATGCTAGTTAGTAACAAGATACCGTGCAGGCATATGGCTGTCCACAATGAAGGATCCTGCGCAGCTGCGGTCAATATCGACAACAGAGATTGGGCCTCGGTCTCTAGACAAAGAAACAATGCGAAGTTAGGTAAAATTAATTTTGACCAAGGTTGTCAAATCGCGAATCGAATCAAGTATCGGATTGAGCCTTTTCCAAATCGAGAATCCAATCGAATCGTGAATCGTAATGATTCGGTCCAAATTTCTAAAGTACATTGGAAAATGTATCTATGCACCTATATAGTAATAAAGATACACGGTAAAATGGAGAAATTTATGCTTATATCAATATTGAAGTTTGTTTTCCATCATTAATTGTTGATCAAGTGGTCTAATAGGAAAGACACTTGTACATGATACGAAAATAAGTAATACAGTCAAATGAATGTGCTCGCATAGATATTAAAGATTCACTATAGAAATGAAGCTTAGCCTTAACAAAATACAAGTTTGTACTTTAATAGGTTCGAAACTAGCTTATATGGCAACATATGTGGGTTAGTCCGAGGCTCTAAGGCCTAAGCCCTTCCCCGGTCTATGATTAGAAGGATACAAAAATTAAAAAGATAGATTTCTGAAATTAGCAAATGTGGATTCATATTAGTCGAATACAGCAATCATGATAAACCTTGATTCACCTATAGATTCGTATTGTTTTCACGAGAATCGTGAATTGTACGATCCACCACCAATTTTATGTAAACCTTGATTCACCTCCAGATTCGTATCGTTTTTGCATGAATCGCAAATCGTGCGGTTCTAACAACTATGATTTTGACAGTAACGCCACGACATTCTTCATTGATAATCTACCATGGAAATGGACGCGCTTTGGCTTCGTCAGATTTGCAACAGGTTCGATTTGGTTATCGCTGTGTTCATTGCCAGCACGACGAGTCTCAAATTCAACACAAAGTTTGTAAGGTACAGGAGTAGGGATGAAGCCCCTAATGCAATCTAAGCAAATAATGGCTTCACCATTAGAGATTTCAAGATTCAATTTAGTCACACAAAATTTCCTGGTGTAAAGTACCCACACTAAAGTTCTAAACTAAACCAAACCCAAAACTAATCCATCATAATAGCCTAGGGATGCTCAATTACCCAACGTAAAACCAATTGATACATATATGTGTACGCCACACTGTAATCTTGTTTTTCTTGTTTCTAGAGTTCAAACCAACAGCGGTGGTCATGCTGGTTTCGGCATGATGATGCTGGTAATGCTATTTTATGGTTGCTCTTCAAAAAAAGAAGAAGCTATTTTATGTTAACACCTTATGACAGGTTGACCTTTATGAGTTTCAATATTTTGTTTGGGCCACCATTTTCCCCAGGTGAAAAAAATAAAAAGAATACCGAAGTTCCTAATCAAAGGAATAAGTATTCAACTTCCCAAGGACAAGCTGTAGTTCAAGTTTCTCAACCAGTTGCATAGACATAGGAAAAGAGGAAAGTGTGATATCTACTTAGAACAAACCTTGCATCCATTCCAGAATAAAAAATGCCTTCTCATAAATGAATTTCTTACTTTGGGCTTATACCTCTCAGCTTCTTTACTCTTAGCCACTCAAACGATAGTGTTTTCCAGATACTTTAAACCTGTTGTCGCTGTCGATTCAAACAATAGAAATCAGCTCATACACTATCCAGCACCATATTATTTGCAAGAATATTCTGGTAAACAACAATACATATTACAGTCTAAGTAGCGCGAGACGACATTTTTTTATGTACAAACAGATAGTTGTACGCATACAGACATCTATGCCGAAAACTAAGTTCCTCTATTGGTGCATATATAAGACTGTGCTTAATGAGTTAACTGGACCCGTCAAATGCACAAACACATTAAACCATTCTTTTGATATATACAATAATTTCATCAGAAAAAGCCATGTGCAACGTCGTGAAGAAGAATATTTTTCAGCAATGAAACCCACCTACATGACAGTTCAAAAAAAAAAAAAAAAGGCCACATATATAAGAGTTTTATGTAATAACAGGCTTCAAATAGGAAGATATTGCTATGGCTTCCAATTTAACAGGATCATGCCAAGAGATCATATCACAACATTCACACATATAACCCGACACACACATATACAAATAAGAGACCACTAAGGAAAAGATATGAGAGTTTTAACATAATAACAGGCAATTCTTTTTTCACGTAAGTATAAATGTAAGTGTACCTTAACAGCTTCACCTTCTTTAATTCCAAGGCTCTTCACTAATTGTCTATTCTTCAGCACAAACTTCTTTATCACTTCTTGGGCAAAAGTGGGCAAGGTGTCTAGCCCTCTAGTTGAAATTAAAACAAAAATCAGGAAACAATGTATTTGGCGAAAAAAACCCATTTCAATGATTTCCTCAAGCAGTAGAAAGGACTTCAAATGTCAAAGAGTTCCCCATCAGTAACATGTAATGGTGTAAGTGACATCATTCCACTGGCAACCAATTTATCGAGCAGGCCGTCCTCACGGGATCTTGCATCATAGCAATGAGGTCTTAACATCAGGACCTGACCCTTTGGAAGGAAGCGTAGTGACAAGATCCCTTGCATTAGCAAGTTTTTTTATTCTTGCGAAATGCATCAATAAAGATATTGTACTCAACAATATCGAGATATAACCCTTTGTTTTCCATCATGTGAAATAAGAACAATGCTTCATCAAAGTGCCCACTTTGGCAAAGCCCTTTCAACAAGAGAGTACAAGTTTTAATGTCGGGAATTAGGTCGGCAGCTTGCATCTCATTAAGAATTTCTTGGGCAGCAGTATATCTATCTATCTGAATCAGACCCTGCAATATAATTGTGAAAGTAAAGATGTTATGTTTCAAACCCCGTAGAGAAATTTCTCGGAAGAGATGCATGGCCTCGTCTGATTTCATGTTTTTGCAAAATCCCTCGATCAAAGTGTTATAGCAAAAAGTGTCAGGATGAAGGCCCCTTTCCAACATGGCATTTAACACTCTCATTGATTCATCCATCCGACCTTGCAAACAATATCCATTCATGAGACTAGTGTATGTGACTACATCAGGATCCACACCTCTTGCTATCATGTCTTCAAGTAGCTCCTCTGCTTCCTTTGTCATCCCTTGCTTGCTAAGTCCACTGACCAACACATTAATTGTAAGAACATCTGGTGAAATACAACTATCCAACATTTTTCTTAGCATTCCTTGAGCCTCCTTCCACTTGCCACAATTGGAGAGGCTATGAATCAAAGAACTATAAGTGATGACATCTGGAGGAATACCTTTTCCATTCATTTCTAATAAGAAGTCCAAAGCGTCATCCACCTTCCCATCCTTGCAAAGACGGTCAATGATCATGTTATACACGTTGGTGTCAGATTCAAACCCTTCTTCTTCCAATATCCTAAACAACCTAACAACCATGCTAGTGTTCCCCGTTTTGCAAAAGTCTTTCAACAAGAGTCCACAAGATTTAGTATCGGGAACTAGGCCGGAAGCTTGCATCTCATTAAGAATTTCTCGGGCAGCGGTATATCTACCTATTTGAACCAGACCCTGCAATATAGTTCTGAAAGTAAAGATGTTACGTTTCAAACCCCGTAGAGGCATTTCTCCGAACAGATGCATGGCCTCGTCTAATTTCATGTTCTCGCAGTATCTCTTGATCAAAATGTTATAGCAATAAGCGTCGGGCTGAAGGTCCCTATCCACCATGGCATTTAACAATCTCATTGCTTCATCCATCCGGCCTTGCAAACTATACCCATCCATTAGAGTAGAGTATGTGACTACATCAGGATCAATACCTCTTGCTATCATGTCTTCAAGTAGCTCCTCTGCTTCCTTTGTCATCCCTTGCTTGCAAAGTGCACTGACCAACACAGTAAACGTACGAACATTCGGCAGAATACCACTACCCAACATTTCTGTTATCATTCCCGTAGCCTCATTCCACTTGCCACAATTGCAGAGGCCAGAAATCAAAGATGTATAAGTGACAACATCTGCACGAATACCTTTGATTTTCATTTCTACTAAGAAGTGGAGGGCGTCGTCCACCATCCCATCCTTGCAAAGACAGTCAATGATCACGCTATATGCCATGGTGTCAGGCTTTACACCTCCCTTTTCCAACTTCTTAAATAACTCCACGGCCTCACCAGTTTTATCTTGTAAGATAAGTCCATGTAACAGATTGGTGAAGGTAACTATGTTAGGCCTGTAACCGTGTTTAAAGATTCTGCCCAAAAGAGAGAACCCAAAGCCAACTCGATTCATGCGACAGTAACAGTTTATCGCACCGTGCAAGGTGCGAAAATTTAGGCGAATGCCTAGTGACTGCAACCTGTTGATATGGGAAATAGTCGTGCTGTACTTACCCGCCCCCGTAAGAGTCGCCAAAGCTCCACCAATTTCATCAAAGGGCGGCAAAGGCCGCATTTGGTACACACCATCGAGGAACAATTCAGCTGCTCGGACACCATCGGGTCCCAAATGGCGCTGTTTCCTTGACTGTGGCTGGCGTTTTTCTCGACTGATAGAACTGGGGTTTGCAGAGTTAGATCGCTGATGAAGGGAACAAGATGGAGAGAGAAGAATACCTTTTCGGTAGTTTGCAGAATCCATGGGACTGCTAAATGAAAAGGCACCAATCTGAGCCATCTCTCTCTCTCTCGAACACAGGATAGAATTCGGATAAGGATTTTAGTACTACCAATTTTCCCTTGGACTAATGACTACTGACATTTGCATTTCCAGTTGTACCTAATTAAGTCACATAATCGTGTGCACGTGCAAAAATGAGAGCGTGAGCATGAAAATATCTTTCGAGTATATTCTGCACTACTAAAATTTGTGAGAGCGAGAGTTGAGAGCCCGAATGTAATGCAAGAATTTAGAGCGAGAGCACATAGCATTTTGAAGGGGTTGTGAATAAGGTTTGGACTAACAGCCTCTTTGGAGGATTTTCTATCAAGGAAAAAAAAAACGAAATCGAGGAAAATAGCATTCTCTTCCATATTTGCCTGTTTGGATGGCCAAAGAAGTGAGGGTAGGAATTAGGAACCCCTTAAGGAAGGCGAACAAAATTAAATTCCTTAAGAGCCATTCTTGTGTTAGTGTCTCTTGTATAAACTTTTTTTTCAAATTTAGAATATATATATATTTTTTTATTTTTTTCGTCGAAACTAACGATGTGATATAAAATTATTATAAAAAAAAAAGATAACTAAAAGCTAAACAATACCTTCTCTGTTTAACAAAAATTAATTTAGTCCAAACTGTCTTAGTGATTTCATAAGAAATTAAGAAATGAAAGAGTTGGAGTATCATTTTTTTTTACCAAATCTCATTATTTTTGTGGAAATAATGATATTTAAAATGAACGTTGAATTTGCACACATTTTTCATCATTTTATCGAAACAAGTGAGAGGATTGTTTTTCTTTGGGAAATTTACACCAACCTCCCTTGAGGTTTCTTACAAATACACTGGGCCCTAACCTTTCAACTAAATACATAAGCCTCCTTTGAATTCGAATAACGTATAGATCAGTCAGATCCACTCTGTTCAGTTGCACGCGTCCATGGCATTTTTTTCCCCGTAATGCAAGATTTTTCAAGCCAGTTTCCACAAACTTGTGCATAGGGTGAGGTAACCGAAGAAGTGTTGACCAAAAAAAAAAAAAAATCATACCTTAAGGCATCTCTAGATGATTTTTGCATATCATTAGGGTCAGAAGTTACTGAACAAAAATAAGGGGGCGGCTATTCGCAGCCCCATATTTTCTCCCTTAGCCCGTTAAAAATTTTCAACTATACTCGACAATTAGTTACCGAAATTGAGATACATTTTCAGCATCCAATTACCGAAATATAATATTTTTTTCAACAACTATTTACCAAAAATGTATGTTCAGCAGTTGTTTACCGAAGGTTGAATATATTTTCGACATGTAGTTACCGAAATATAATCTTGTTTTCAACAGCTATTTACCGAAATGTTATGTATGATTTTCAACAACTATTTACCGAAATGTAGTGAACTAAGGGGGAAAATACGGGGCTGCGAATAGTTGCCCCCAAAAATAATTGGCAAACACTAACATACAACATTGGCACCCATTTTGTACACTTTTTGTCCTATAACAAACACTAAAACACATACACCACTAGAGATGCCTTTATGTCCATGGCATCTTTGTCGTATCTGATAAGTAATTATTTTTGGGGCTTTCAATTTAAAAATAACAAATCCATTCAAAAGCTCTCAAGTTCAAAGCATACCAAGAACCAAACGGAGAGCAGTAACCGGATTGCCATACTTCTCACTTTATGCAACTCAAATAAAGTTTAAACAAAGCCCGTGACTAAATTAGGGCTTTACATACTAGCACATGTCTGTGCCTAAAAGCATGTCCCAAAAGTTTCGTGGCGACGACGACGACTTCACCGTTCATCAACTCAATCTGATGAAGGGCCAGCTTCAATCCTCAAAACAAGAAATCAGATCTCTGCGTAAGAGAAAAGAGGGTGTCGATCGGTGGAAAACAGGGCATCATAAACGATGATCATTATTCTCTCTATCGTGAATCGAATTGTGACCAAGCAGTGAAGCGCCGGATTTTATCCTCCAGTCTGACAAGCCGAAATCAGGACGTGAGGCTCACCCACGGCGCGCAAGAGAAATTGGGGTGAAACTCTGGCGGCGGAAACGGGGAACACAACTGCAAAGATTGACAAAATGGGAATTCAATATGTTGGTGAAAATGTGCTGATACAGACAACACTTCGAATGGCAACGGAATTTATTTACCAGGCAAAAATACACATTAACTCAAAGTCTTGCTAACTGTCTATTCTTTGGCGCATCGCAAACTTCTTTATCACTTCTTTGAGAGCGCGGTCCAGTCCTTTAGTTAATTAAATCCACAGTCAAGGAACCAGTAGATCGATTTGGCTTCCAATCATTTCTTCAAGGAGTAAAAATGCCTCAAAGGACTTCAAACGGCTAAGAAATCACTGAATGATGACTTATAATTAGAGACATGAGAAAATTACCTTTATATCCCTTCGACTTATCCGAAAAGTTCAACTTAATCCTTCCAGTTTCAATTTCACCCAACTAAACCTTCGATTTGCAAATTGATTTCAATGTCATCCTTCCGTTGGCTCCCGTCAGTAATTTGGACGGAAAAGGGCCATGTGCCCATCACGTGAGCCTCCTCCAGGGGCATATTTGCCCATTCACCTCCCTCCCCTAACCCTAATCAATTACCCTCCTCCACGCCATCTCCCACAGCCCCAATGTCAGCCAACAACCCACCCACCATTCACACCTCTCCTCCTTGAGCCACCTCCCACGGTTCACCTCCCCAGCCGTGCACCTCCCCCGTCGTTTCTGAGTGTCAGCGACGAGAAGTACCTGCTGCAGTCGCTGCCAAAATACGGTTGCAGAGCTTTACCGGTGGCTTCGTCAGTCGATCCCCTGGGTTACCTTACGATGTCGTCGGGGACTGGAAATTGAAGTCCGTCAATATAGAAACTGAAAACTCCGAAATACGAAACGATGGATTATGAACTGGTAACCGAAGCCGTTTCGACCGAACCGCCGTTCGAACTCTAGAGTGTTGGGAATGATATTCCCACTCCGATTGGTTTCACCGGCAGCGGAGTTGGAAACGAGCTTAAGAAGAACAACAACACCACCAACAAGAAGGTAAAACTACACTATTTAGGCCCTGCACTAAAATGGAGTTCTCAGATTTGGGTTTGGTCGTGGAGTCACCAGTGTGCGACTCCAACTCATTCACACCACCTGGGTTTCCTCTAAATCCCCCAAATACTCCACTCAAAACCTCAATTGGGCTCCATTTTTTCCACCAATACAGCAAAAAATTGCAGTTTTAGGCTTACGTAAACTCCGTAAATCGGGTTTTCTTGCCTGGGTGTTCACTGAATTGGAGAAAATTTGGAAATTGGAAAGGAAATGGAGTTGGGTTTATGAGCGTTCGGAGCTTGGTGGGTGCTGTGACGACTGGGATTTTGGTCCCATTTCTCGACAAACCCATTTCTCGACAAGTAATTCTCCCAAATATCATTCATTTCCGAGTTTAATTCGCTCATACCCCTTTCTCCTTTCTTATTCGCTCACACTTGAAAGTCGCAGTCAAACGGTGGACAGAGGAATTGATTAATGCAATTTGTCTTCGTCGTCGTTGAGTTCGTGGTCATCCAGTTCTTGCAATTTTTCTTTGTCGTCGTCGAGTTCGTCGGTGTGTTGTTGCAGAGAGAGAGAGAGAGAGTAAAGGAGTAGGAAGGGAGAAGGGGAATGGGCAAATATGCCCCGGGGTGGCTCACGTGATGGGCACATGGTGCTTTTCCGTCCAAATTACAGACGGGGGCCAACAGAAGGATCACATTGAATTAAATTTGCAAATCGAAGGTTTATTTGGGTGAAATTGAAACTATAAGGACTAAGTTGAACTTTCAGGATAAGTAGAAGGGATATAAATGCAAATTACTCTTAGAGACATCATTCCGCAGGACAACTTCTTCAAGAAGGCATTCCTCAAAAGACCCTGACTCATACCAATGAAGTCCTATCATCAGGACATGACCCTTTGGAAGGAAGCAGGGCCGGTCCAAGGACAAAGTCCAAGAGGCCGCCGTCTTGAGCCTCCATATTTTGAGCTAAAAATGGGAGAGATTACATTCCTTACACCGGCGGTGTACACCCCTCCTTTTCCTCCAAACCAATACAAACGCGCCACATCAGAAAAAAGGGTACGGAAGTGGAGAAATCCACGCCTTTTCCTCTCCTCTGGTTACCAGAGTTAACTTGAAAGGGTTAACTACACTTTTGGGGGCAAAGTTTGAACAATTACAAAAAAACCCCATCATTGCATAAAGACCCCTGTCCCATTATCTAGAATTCTACTCCGTCTCTACACTGTCAATTTTTTTTTTGCTAACTGTGCTTCAACTGGATCTTTTAAAACTGAAAAAATTCATTTGCAAAGATTTTTCACCATCCAATATAAAATAAAACGATGAGTGTGCACATATACATAATATTGTCTCTTATTCGGACCTCACTAGTAGCAATATATATTTTTTTGAACGGTGAAAAAAGAAAATTTTATTAATCTTTGAAGTGAATACAAAGACTAAAAGGGGCAAGAAAAAATGCAACAAGTGTCATCCGAGAAGAGTAGCAATATATAGTTATAACTATTTTGAGAAATAATTTCCACCCTCCTTTTTCTATGTTGACACTCATTTTTTTGTCTTTTAGCAAAAAAAAATACATCTATTAATAGTAAAAAAACAAAAAAGAGAGTGCAGATATCAAAAAAAGAAGTGTGACAATTCCAGTTCACCTCCAACTCTCTTAGCCCTCCTAATTAATCTTATTTAGGAGTTGGGAAGAGATGTGACAATGAAAAACATGTTTGTATTATCAATATGAAGATGCACATGATTTGCACCCATACTAAACATAAATCCCGCATTGGATTCCACTCCCAAATATAACAAAATACAATTCCAAAGTTCTGAAAGGGAGGAGTCATTGAATCAAATCTCATAATCCACATAACAATCTCAATTAAAATCAAGCTTTTGTTGTCCTTCTCAAAATTCATCCCGAAAATATCAAAACGAGGATGTGTATGTGGCCTCCATCATCAAATCCTACATAAAGATTGAGCAATGCAGTAAAAATAAAGTCATACGTAGTTGCAAAATAAAAAAAATGCTGCCATTTAAAAATTTATCCGAGCTATAATCAATTTAGTACCATAAATGTAGAATGCCGAGGATCTTGAGATACAATAATAGGGCTATTGAAATCCAAACTTGCCTGTCAAAAAATTGACATTAAATTAATCTCTCATATACAAGAACTATTCATATAATGACATGCATTACTACTAGTGAGTAAAAATTACAATACCTCATGCAAAGCTTGATTGGTAGAAGCATTTAAGATAGTAGGTGATGAACTTGTACCACCAACATTATCCCTGAATGAAATGAAAAAGCTTACAAAGGATATAAGTTTCTATATGGACCATGTAATTATAAAGAGTAATACTTACCTTGCTTCCTTTTGTGTGGGACAGTTAGTTCTAATATGTCCTGGTTGCCTGCAAATGCCACACTTCCTTTTTTTTCCTACCTGATTCTCCATAGGATGTTTCTGTCTAAGGGATTTCGGTCGACCCTTTGAAGCAACATGTGGTGGGTCATGTAAAGTAAATGTTATGTTTGACAAAAGTTGAGTACCACCTTCAAGTAGGGGTGCACTTCCCAAATCACCGTCAATATTTATATCTTCATTATCTTCTTCTTCTTCTCCCATAGCTAAAAGTTCACTATGCACTTTATGCAAAGCAAGTGCTAGATGAGCATGTTTTTTTTGTGATTTTTGTCCTTCTTCAACAACTTTCAAGACCTCTATCATCAGGCTATGCTTAGTGAATGTAGATGAGCTTTTTATGCCTTCTTGTTCCAAAACTTCACTCATCAAAGTAGAAGAAATCTCATTGGCAACATGACTCTTTGCATTTATAGTCCACCTTTGCAGAATATAATGTTGGGGGAGATGATGAACACGATTCTTTTTGACAAATAAGGCGAGAATGTGCCTGCAAAGTATTCCATTAAATTCAAACTTATGGCATGAACAAAATGCTTTATTGTCCACAAGATCAAACACCACTTCATAGACAAGATTTTCTTTCTCATTTGCCACCACTTTATAGATCTTTGTTGTTCCTTCTTCATGAAACTTGGACACACTCTGCTTTTGACTCAAGAGTAGTTCCCCTTGGAATGATGAAAACATTTTCCTAGTATAGACTTCTGCTACTTGTGCCTCCATTTTGTAAAATGTCTTGAGAATTGCTTTTGTGGTTCTAGTTTTCACATCTTTTTCCTTTTCGCTCTGGTATCTCTTGTCCAAGGCTTTCTCATATTGATAAACAAAGTCGCTCACTAACATGCTTGAATGGACAAAGTCCTTGAAGAATTTATTCATACTCTCACTTCTCTGAGTTGTAGACATTCCCGCACAAAACATAGTCCGTAAGTATGCTGGAATCCATTTTTCCCGCCGCGAATATAAATCTCTTAACCAATCATTCTCTTTCAACTCATATTTGAAAATCAATTGATTCCATTCCACCTCAAACTGATCTATTGTGATTGTTTCATGAATGCAATGGTGAAATTCTCCTTGAAATGTTGGATACTTGTTAAAAACATGAGCCAAATGTTCAGGAACCTTTTGTAAGATATGCCACATACAGAGACGGTGGGTAGTATTTGGTAGTACCTGTGCAATTGCCTTGGCCATGGCTTTATCATCATCTGTAATAATAACTGATGGAGTGCGCCCACACATTGCCTCTATCCAAGTTTGCAACAACCATTTGTAAGATTCAGCAGTCTCGTTCACAAGTAAAGCACATCCGAACATGATTGATTGGTGGTGGTGGTTAACTCCAGTAAAAGGAACAAAAGGCATTTTATACCGATTGGTTAAATATGTAGCATCAAAGGTAACAACATCCCCAAAATATTGGCACGCGAGCCTTGATCTTGTATCTGCCCAAAAACAATTTCCCATACAATTGTTTTGGTCCACTTGAATTGCATACACAAATCCTGGACATTTCGATTGGCAGGTTTTGAAATAATTGTACATTCTTTGTGCATCACCATCCTTTAAGAGCTTCCTTCTCTTGTTTCCCAAATAGTTTTGCACGTCTATTGTCATGCAGCCAATTTGACTGTGAACACCATTTTCTTGCTCTAACACGGACACTATTTTTCGAGGCGGTACACCGGCATCATTAAGAACATCAATGAGATTTTTCTGAGCACGAGTTATTCCTCTGTTTCCCCGAAGCAAAAGTGTACTTTTCGGAGAACACAACACATGATTATGTTCAGTTTCAAACTTACTTACAACCCATTTTTCATCATCTTTTGTCACATGCATTGTTGCTTTACACCCAATCATAGTTTCAGAGGAATGTGAAGCATCCTTATGCTTCTTGTAATAACTCGGACGACGAAATCCTTCTCTATGACAACAAAATTCTACCCCAATCACTGAATTATCCGTACGAGATCGGCGAGCACGATTTTTTCGAATGCTAAAACCCTTTCTTCTCGCATATGCTTTGTAACAACTCTGAGCATCTTCCCATTCCTCAAAAATCAAGCCTATACATGGCTCTGGAGGACCCTTATACAAAGATGATTTCATAGGTTGATCTTTTTCATTTTCTGCAAATTCTAAATCCTCCAAACCTTCCATTGAATTAGTGTCTACAAAGTGCTCTTTCTCAAAATCTAGATTCTTGAAACCATCTATTGAATTTTCCTCTATATAGTACTCTTCTCCCAAATTTTCTCCACTAGATGTGCTTTCCATATCAATTCTACAATATAAATAAAACGCACGTATACATTACAAGCAAACAATTGCAAATAAGGGGAAAAAAATAACATAAGGAACAAAACCTAATTTTTCAGCAGGGAAATAAATATCTAGGGTTTTTTGTTATGGGGGTTATAGATTTTGAGTTAGGAGACTAAAGTGTGAGCTGGAAAGGGGATTTCACGTACAAGACCTATATGTATTTGGAGGTATGAAGAAATTTTAGTGGTTTTAAAAACAAAGTTAAATCTCGAATACCCAATCAATCTTTACACATAGGCATGAAAATATGTGTAAACATGTATGTTATTGTATAGGAAACAATAAGGAAAAAGTCTACAAGAATAAAATACTTACTTGATGGAGCAATGGATGCTATACGACGACCGGTGGTTGTTTCCACGCACAGAGAGGAAAAGGCGGAAGTTGACGATTCGGTGTAGAGATGTAGAGACGGAGTAGAATTCTTAGATAATGGGGCAGGGGTCTTTATGCAATGATGGGGTTTTTTTTGTAATTGTTCAAACTTTGCCCCCAAAAGTGTAGTTAACCCTTTCAAGTTAACTCTGGTAACCAGAGGAGAGGAAAAGGCGTGGATTTCTCCACTTCCGTACCCATTTTTCTGATGTGGCGCGTTTGTATTGGTTTGGAGGAAAAGGAGGGGTGTACACCGCCGGTGTAAGGAATGTAATCTCAAAATGGGACACCCTTTCCTAGATAAGTGTATATATTTTCTGTGCGCAACTATAGTACAAACTCTTTTGGTGGTTCAGCGATAAAGTGTTTGCTCTTCCACATAAGATACCTGAGCTTAAATCCTGGTAGGATACTTTTTAAAAGTGTCTGTTTGCCAAAAAAAAAAAAAAATTTCTAGTCACACAAATTGGGGCTGCTGTGATTCAAACTCGGTCCACTGAATATTATAGCAACCGCACAAGCCATTAAGGCCGAAATATTTACCATGTTGAATAGTATGAACGAAAATGATATATAGATAAGTATTTCTGTTTATTGTTTTGAAATTAAAAAATTTATGTAGGGACCTATTCCACCATTTGGCCTAAGGCATTCAAATACCTTGGACCGGCCCTGGAAGGAAGCGTAGTGAGAAGATCCCTTGCATTATCAAGTTTTTTATTCTTGCAATATGCATCGGCAAGGATATTATACCTACCAATATCGAGACCTAAACCCTTTTTTTCCATCATGTGAAATAAGAACAACGCTTCATCAATTTGCCCGGATTGGCAAAGGCCGTCCAACAAGAGACCACAAGTTCTAATACCAGGAATTAGGCCAGCAGCTTCTCGAGCAGCTTTATATGAACCAGTCCGAACCATACCCCGCGATATAGTAGAGAAAATAACAATGTTTGGTTTCCAATCACGTCGACGCATTTCTTGAAAGATATGCATGGCCTCGTCTAATTTCATGTTCTTGCAGTATCCACTAATCAAAACGCCATAACTATAAATGTTAAGATGAAGGCCCCTAACCGCCATGGCATTTAACAATCTCTTTGCTTCGTCCATCCGGCCTTGCAAACAATATCCCTCCATGAGACTAGTGTATGTGAAAACATCAGGATCCACACCTCTTTTTCCCATGACTTCAAGTAACTCCTCCGCTTCCTTTGTCATCCCTTGCTTGCAAAGAGCAGAGACCAAAACATTAAATGTAAAAACATTTGGTGAAATAGCACTATCCAACATTTCTCGTAGCACTCCTATAGCTTCCTTCCTCTTGTCATGTTTGCATAGGCCATCAATCAGAGAAGTATAAGTGATACATTTGCACGGATACCTTTGCTCAGCACCCGCTCGGCAGGGATGCCGCTCGGCAGGGTCCCCGGGTCCGAACTTGAGGGACCGGGAGATCCTGCCAAGTAGGGGTGCTTGGCAGGGGGTGCCGAGTGCATCCCGGCCGTCCAAAAGTGTTTTGGACGGTCCGGATGCAAAGGTACCGAACGGATTTAAAAAAAGAAAAAGGAAAAAGATGTTTCGATCCGGGCCGTTAATTCCGAGACGAACGGCCGGATTGACCGCTCCGCACCCGCTCGGTAGGGGTGCCGCTCGGCAAGGTCCCCGGGTCCGAAGTTGAGAGCGTCATCGACCAAGCCATCCTTGCAAAAACGGCCAACGATCATGCTATATTCCACGGTGTCAGGTTTTAAACCTCTCTTTTCCAACATCCCAAGAAACCTGATAGCCGCTCCCGTGTTTCCCTTTTTGCAAAGGCCATTTAAAATTGTCCCACACATAGTCATATTGGGTTCGATTTCTCCTTTTCTGATTAATTTCTCGAATAACTCCACGGCCTCAACAGTTTTATACACTATACAAAATCCATTTAACAGAGAGGTGAAGGTAACAACATTAGGCGTATAGCGGCGTTTGACGATACCGCCTAGAAGCAAGAACCCAAAGCCAACTCGATTCATGCGACAATGACAGTTAATTGCAATGTTGAAGGTATACAAATCTAGCTGAATGCCTAATAACTGCAACATGTTAAAATGATAAAGAGCCGTGCTAACATAAAGAAAGCACTAAAAACACTAGAAACATGCAAAACAAATGAAAGAACACCACCCGATCATCACGCAATCAAAACGAGTCATACTTTTCTTCCCATTCCTTACCGGTGGGGTAAGAAATGGGTGGCTATACTAGACCATTGAAATTTTGTTATGCTAGCGCCCGTAATAAAATTTACCGCTTGACCTCGCCAAACAATTAAGTCTAGCGTCTCCTACGATCAAAACAAAGCAAGACGAGATAAAACCTAGCATGCACACATGGAAATATGAATATGTGTCAAGGCAAACCCAAACCCACCCGACCCGACCGTTTTTCCTCCTTTTTTTTTTTTTTTTCTACCCCTTTTCCCGCCGGTTCCCTTCATTTTCTGTCCTTTTCAAATATAACTTAGAGCTCGATTTTTTTTTTTACCCCATAAACTACTTACACACAAAATCCATTGATCACATCACACCATTCAAAAGACAAGTATTGAACCCATTTTAGGCTTAAAAATGAAGAAATTCAATTTTACTTTATTTTTGTCTTGTACTTTTCGGGAACGAAAATAAACGACGACAATATAACTTTGACAAGGAGTCAGAGGCTAAAAAAACTTAAAGAATCTGGTTTTTACTTTTTTCCCCCATTTCCAAACAGTAATTTTTAAAAAATTTTCCGATTCTTTTCGTCGAGACGAATCAATAACCCACAAAAATTTGGCGCAAAATTAACAAATGCAAAAAAATTCAAATAGACAAAATTCACAAATTTAAATTAAGTTTAAGAGAACGCATTAGGCCAAGATGTGGAATCAAAATATGGTGGACTGATAGTGAGAGTGAGTGAGAGAGAGAGAGAGAGAGAGAGAGAGAGAGAGAGAGAGAGAGAGAGAGAGAGAGAGAGAGAGAGAGAGAGAGAGAGAGAGAGAGAGAGAGAAGAGTGAGTGTTGGTGAGCTGATCGAATAATGAAATCGATTGAAAAGGGGAGAGTAATTAGAAATGTTGATCGTTGGAGGAAAATCAAACTGTAATTGACAGTTTCGTCGACTATGATTTAGCAACGGGTCGGGTCAAATAATGGTCAAGCCAAACCCAAACCCGCCCGACCCAACCCATTTTACTTTAAGGCGAAACAGAAATGTAAATTTTTTTTTACCACAATTTGAACCTTCGTTTTCTTTAAGACGTAAAGAGAGAATTAGATAGATAGAAAAAAGCCTTTTGATACAATATTTTAAACATTGCGTAAGAAATTAATGGTTGGAAAACATTAATCCTCAAAGCCAAAAGCATGGTAGTTTCGGCCTTGGTTCTTTTGGGGTCTCAAATTCTTTGAACACGGTCTCTAATAAATTTGACCTTTTAGTTCCAAAAATTAACTATCAATGTCCAATCAATTTGATTTTTCATAAAATAATTTTAGGTTAGAAATTCTTCAAAATCAATGGTCTAGATCACATTTCTGATCCAGAACGAAACCCATTTGAAAGGCACGACATGTGTTATTAATATATTCGAAATGAAGGAGGAAGCTATGGTACACAGGGTATACGGTATGTCTAAATTATGACAATTTGTGATTTTCATTATGCCGATTTTTGGTTTTCTAATGCATATTTATGATTCTAGTTACGACTTGTATTTTAAAATTTACTTGTTGAACAGGTCATTAGCAGGTTACCCATAATTAAAAAATATTGTTATTATGTAACCATAATTATTCGTATCGGAATCCATAATACTTGTACCCTAACCAAATACATGCGTACAATATCAAAAATTAAATAATGCTACTTACAAATGTTATAACAACACCATAAATTGGCATTATCTTACCACAATGAGTCGTACCAAATTTTTTTTGACTCATACTCCCTCCGTCCCTTTATTACAGTCCAGTATTCCATTTTGGGCTGTCCCTTAATAAATGTCAATTTTGTAAAGTTAGTGGGTAAAAGTTGGTGAATTGTCTATTTTGTCCCTAAAAGTAGATTCCATTTTGAAAAGTTAGTGAGTAAAAGTGTAATGATGATGGGTAAGTAGGGAAAGTAGAGGAAAAAGTTGATGTGAAATGTATAATGATGATGTCTTTTTAATAAGTTGGAGTTACGAAGCAGAACATTTAAAAAGGGACGGAGGGAGTATGATATTTCGTAACAAAATCAAAATATGTCGTACCAGAATCAACAATTGTTATACCCAAGCCAAAAATATTTGTAAAATGCCACAAATTTTATAAAATAACCACAGTTGTTTTGACAATACCTAAAATTGTCATTTTCTTAACACCACGTGTCGTATCAAAAGAAAAACATATTTAAATACCACAAATTATATAACAAACCACAATTGTTATGACAATACCATAAATTGACGTTTTATTACTACAATGTGTCGTACCAAAGGAAATTAATTAAAATATTCCGTAATAACACATGTCTAAAATACCACAAATTCAGTAATAGAACCAAATTTGCTATGACAACACCATAAATTGACGTTTTCATACCCACAACGTGTCGTATAAAAAAATTCAATCAAAATGTTCAATTAACGATAATTATAATCAGCAAAATATCATAACACAAATTCAGTAATATAACCAAATTTGTTATGACAACACTATAAATTGACGTTTTCATATCTACAACGTGTCATATAAAAAAATTCAATCGGAATGTTCAATTAACGATAGTTATAATTAGCAAAATATCATACTACAAATTCAGTAATATAATCAAAAATTTTATGACAACACCGTAAATTGACGTTTTCATACCCACAACGTGTCGTATAAAAAAAATCAATCGAAATGTTCAGTTAACAATAGTTATAATCAACAAAATATCATAACACAAATTCAGTAATATAACCAAATTTGTTATGACAACACCATAAATTGGCGTTTTCATACCCACAACGTGTCATATAAAAAAAATTCAAGCGGAATGTACGGTAACGATAGTTATAATCAGCAAAATACCATACCACTAATTATTTTCAATTCCCGCCACATTTTTTTTTGAAATTTTAAAATTTCCACCATATTATCTTAATTTTCAATTCCCTCCACACTATTTTTTAAAAATTCTTATTTGTCCCTACACAATACCTCAATAATTTAAACTAAAAATGAAGTTCTAGCTCAAAATTTTCATCCAAGAAATTCACCAAAAAGTAAGTACTATACTCAAATTTTCGAATATAACTACAATTTCCTCTCAAAATATTAGTCTAAATTAAATTATTTCTCTACAAAATTTAATTCAAAAAATCAAAATTTCTTCAATTTTTCGAAGAAAAATGAGAGGTCACTAAAACAAATAATTATCCAACTGTCTCAAGATACGGATATTCACGGTGGTGCACTTAACAATTGGCACTATATATTTGACAGGCGGATCGGTGCCAAATTTTCACCCTATGCATACAAATCCAAATTTAATGGTGGTCCTTGGAACTAGGTCGTGGAAGTACAATCTAAATAATCTTGATCGTCATTATTGTGTCACGGTCGCATGACTACCTTACATTCAACTACAATAGAGGACTAGGTTTCATATCAAATATAAATTGAATGTACAATCTAAATGTCGTTAGTGAGTGTATTTTTAGAATGATCGATCAGGACTGTTAGGATGCCAAGTTATACGATATTCAGCATTGTCACCAAAATTAGAGATTATTGGATATCGACAACTACGTAATCGAATTTTTTTTAATGTATCCAGATGCATATTAATGTCTAATAATGCAACAACAGAGCCCCATGTAAGACATTTTTTTCGATCGGACTCATCTATCTTTTACAGAATATGAATTAGATTAAATTTATATTAATGCACCATTCAAGCCCCATCTAAGGTATTTTTTTTATCAGAACCGTCTATCTGTTACACAATATCTATTAGATTATTCGTACCAATTAGAACAAATTTTATCGCTTATAGCTAGACACTTAATCGCATGAAAAATATCATTCTATTATTAAATTTGAGTGCCAATGATGGAGCTTCCAAAACCTGATCGAGCCATAAATTTACGTGAATGACTTTATTCAACAAACATAACGTAATCAACGGTTTTGATCGTTACTATTGTGTCACGGTGACAAGGCAACTCTACATTCAACTATAGAAGAGGACTAGGTTTCATATCAAATATAATTAAATTGAATGTACATTCTAAATGTCGTTAGCGAGTATATTTCTAGAATGATTGATCAAAACTGTTAGAATATCAAGTTATACGATATTCAGTATTGTCACTAAAATAAGAGATCATTAGATATATATCGACAACTACATAATCAAAAAACATTTAAGGTATTTAGATACATTAAAGTCTAATAATGCACCACTTGAGCCCCATATAAGGCATTTTTTTCCGATCGGAACCGTCTCTCTTTTACATAATATGAATAAATCATATGTACCAAGAATGAAGTTGATCACTTATCGTTAGACCCTTAATCAAACGAAAATATCATTTTATGATTGAATTCGGGTGCCGATGAAAGTGCTTTCTAAACCCGATTGAGCAAAAAATTTACGTGAATTATTAAATCAACAGGTATAACGAAATCAATGATTTTGATCGTTATTATTGTGTCACGGTCATAAGTCTACCGTATATTCAGCTACAACAGAGAAATTAGTTTCATATAAAATATATTGAATTTACAAATTCTAAATGCTGATTTTTTTAAGAAAAAAAATTCTAAATATTGTTATCGAGTATATTTATAAAATGATCGATCAGAACCGTTAGAATGTGAAGTCCTACAAAATTCAAGATTGTCACCAAAATTAGAAATCATGGGATATCGACAAATATGTAGCCAAACGATATTTAACGTGTCCGAATGCATTAAAGTCTATCGTTAATTGTGGTACGACATATAAAGTCTTGCTACAGAATATTTGGATTAATTCTTTTAGTACGACACATTGTGGTAAACAAATGCCAATTTTTGGTGTTGTCATAAAAGTTATGGTTATGTTATATAATTTGTGGTCATTTTTTGGAGAGAGAGAGAGTGAGGGAAGAGAGAACAACTTATTACCTGCTCAACCCTTTTTTCATTTTATTAATTGATTTAATAAATGGATGGTTCGGATCATTCACTTTTAAATCCGAGAGTTTAAAATCATGATATGTACGGTACACCCCTTAATAAGGAGTGTGTACCATAGGACTTCCCTCGAATGAATCTCAAAACTTGGAAGCTATTTTAATGAGGTTACTGGGAAATTAAAAATAACGGAAAACAGAGAGAGAGAGAGAGAGATCAGTGATTAAAAACGGGAGTTTTTAGTTGTGGAAATCAGTTGAGTTAGGTGGGAGCAGATTAAAAATAAGGGCAGTGGGTCTTCTAGTTCCAACCCATATTGAACCTATTTCCAACCCCCTCGGTTTATATGGGTTCAATTCATATAAACCCATTATTCAATATGGACAGGTTGAGTTGGGTTATAAGTGGGCGGGTTTGGACCATTTTTCGCGGCCTTCCTTCTCGTCCATGAAGACTGACAAATTCATGATCGAAACACACACCAGTTGTTTTGACTTCCTTTTGCTCTTCCCAAATTTTCCATATCCAACATTAACAGGTAAGTATGATTTACCTGTAGATATTGATTTGTTTTGTCCCCATACTTAGTACGTAGTTGGAGGTACATGTTCAAGCCACGCAAGTAGTCTTGGATTGTTGGAATGTATGACCCCAATTGCTATATAGGGGTACTCCATTTGGAGGAATCGCATCCTCTTGAACACAACAAAAGTAACTGTTAATTGTTACATACTCTTTAAACAAATACCGCAAAAATGTCTTTCATATCAACTGCTTTGCTCCATCTCTGACGGCATTATTTTATAACCTAGCTCCACTTCTCCTACTTGGTTCCTTAAGAGCTCTAAAAAAAGAAATTCCCCCAAAAAAAACTATCATATCCAGTCGGGTAAAACTTAGTAACGTTGTAGCCTGCCCCCCGATAGAAGTTTTGAATCTCTTTCCCTACTAAAGCTTCATACCTTCCGGAGTCCCTAAGATAGCAGTATCGTTCCTCGGTGGAAGGATTACACATTTCTAGGCCAAAGTCTGTTCCTGATCTTAAGCTCGCTGTTTTTGACCCCAGGCTTGACTTCTGACCTGAGTCAACTGCGCCAAATAGAACAACCTCATCCTCCATTTCCTTTGTTTCTCAGTACTAGTGTAATGCCTCGTGCTTAACACGTTTTGCGGGCTCATTGGTGTAATTGGTAGTCGGGAAGTTAACATACGTATGTTGTCTGTTCTTGTAGTGATGATAAGTAGTAAAAAAAAACAAGACAAAAATGGACATATCTACTGCTGCTGTGAAATTCTAAGTTATGTCCATTTTTTTTTTTGAAACAACAAAATACTGTATTATTATTAATAAACCCGATAATGGGTACATCAAGGGAGAAAGAAGAAGTGGAGAAAGAGAATAGCAAGAATGGAGGTCACATGACATGCCATGGAGCCACCACACTGCAAAAAGAAGAGTGAAGGATAGAGAAGAAGGAACTTCCAACAAGAAGTTGAGAAGAACAAAAATAGATTACAACCATAAGGTCAGCATAACCAATCAGCTTCAGATATTCCATGTCAAATAAGATTGATTCATTCAAAGCAATCACAGCTATAAGCAGCAACCTCCCAACATCAACAGCATCAACCAAAAATTCAGCAGCCTCTCACCATCATCAGCATCGACGCCCCTCGCAGAAGACAAGTCACCGTACTAAAGTAAGGGTATGAATTACGTTGCCAAAGTTAACTTCAAAGTAGACAGCATCTCAATCCAAACCACATAGAAATAATCAGAACCAAGTCTTGACAACATCAACAGCAGCAACAGATTGATGCACACCAACCACACAGCAGCAGAAAACTCCAAGTCATGACAGCATTAAGCTATGATCTAGTGTAGCGGGCCGAACCCGGATTGTCGCACGGTGCGGACCTGATCTGCCATGATTCGACCAGAGGCTTCATGTTCGGCGTGCCGAACATGACTCGTCAAAAATGCACGGTTAGCTTCAGGCTCGGCGGTGAACAAGCTTGCGCTCGGATCGTGCCGTCGGTAGAGTCCCCGTCGACGTTACTTCCTTTAACGTAACATATGGCCGTGCTCGGCATTGCCCACTTTCGGCTACCTTCAGAGCACGGCGTGCAGCCGACGATAGCTTGCTGTAAAGCCACGCATCCTGCCACGTGCAGAAGCAGTTATAACAGAAGGTGATCACGGGCGCACATGGGTGTGCCAGCTCAGCCCTAAAAACGGTTACCAGATCCATTCCGTGATGTCATTGTGACTTCACACGGCCCGTGGAAGGCACGCGATCGTACTTGGAGAGCAAGCCAGGAGGCACTATATATACCTAGTAATGGTAACCCTAACAGGTACACGCTACTGAATACTCACACTTACTCTCTCTAAGCTTTCTGCTTCCTCTCTGCGCTATACTCATCCTCTCGCCGGAGGGCCTTGCCGGGACAACCCCCGGTCAGGTCTTAGTCGTGCGTTCCTTGTGCAGGCTAGGAGAAGAAGGCTAACCCATCATCGAACCACCAACGAAGGATCGAGGACCAGAGGATCACGGGCCACACAATTGGTGAACCCGACGTGAATCACTTCTGATCTCAGCGGCTCACTCGTCCTCCAAACTTCCCTCGCTCCTCCGTAAGACAGCAACCAAATCACTCACCATGGGCGGAGATATAGCAGACGCAACCATCTCGGGGGCCAAAGACGCAGGTGGAAACGTCAACTCCACGCCAACCCTCGAGAGGCACATGTCCCTCTCCCTCGCCCCTGGGTCCGGGCTCTCACCGGTCTCGGACGACGTCACTTCGGCCTACATCCGCCTACTGCAGCGTCGCGACGACGATCGCGACAACGAACTAGCAGCCCTAAGGGCGGAAGTGGCCCAAATGAAGCAACGCATGCAGCTAGACGCCACCCCTACCGCGTCAAGATCTGGCGGAGACAGGGGTAGAGGAGGGCAAACACCGCCTCCACCTCCGCCTCCACCACCGCAAGGGCGTCAGAACGAAGGAGGCCAACGCGGATCCGTGAAGGACCGCCTGGGCTTCACCCCAGCACCAGACGACGCCAGGGGAATAATTCTCTACAAGCAACCCGCTCTATCCGGAACACATCGTTCTAGAAGCCATCATGATGGAACCAGAACAAGGGACACCGAGTCGTTTACAAGTACGTACTCGACTGGTCGCGCAGAGTTCTCTCGCACGACGGTCTCGCACCGTAGCCGAGACTCTGCCCGAACCAGACCCCATGTCTCTGAGCGCTTGGGGAACATCCCGACAGAAAACAAAAACGATGAGCACTACGCTCAGCGCAACGGGAAGGACGTACGCATTGATGGTGCGAACGACGAGAACAAAACCCGCCGCCACAACGACAAGACCGTCGACGGCCCACGCCAAACGGAGAAGGACCTGCGAGACAAGCTTCGCCGAAGGGAAGCGGAGAAGACATCGGCAAAAGAACAAAAAGACAGGGATTCGAAGAGGTCGAAAACGGACGAACACAGCAAACCGCCGCGCCCAGGATTCGAAAGGCAGCTAAAAGATCTCGGCGTCTCCCCATTTACCTCCCACATAATCAACACGCCGCCAGAACCCACCTTCCACCTACCCAAGTTCACAAAGTTCGATCCGTCGACGTGTGAGGCCTACACTCACCTCATCCATTTCAGACAAACCATTGAACTCTGCACGAGTAAAGATGAGGTGAAATGCAAGGCGTTCCCGTCCAGCCTCGGCTCCCTAGGGCTCCAGTGGTTCAACAAATTACCCGCTGGATCCGTAAGGACCCTGGCCGACCTTGAACGCGCCTTCAACACACGCTTCATCACAAGCAACAAAACGGCTAAGGAGCCTGAATCGCTGTCTCAGATGAGGAAACTGTCGTCGGAAACCCTCAGGCAATATGCCGAGCGCTATTGGCAGCTGTTTAACGAGATCCCTGGAATCGATGAGTACTGGGCCGCACGCACCTTCAAGAACGGCCTGGAGACTGGGAGCAAGATCTTAGACGAACTCGCCATCCGCCCACCACACGGCATGGGTGAATTGATGCGTGTAGTGGAAAGATTCTGTGCTCTCGAAGAACTCTACGCAGACAGAGCCGCACAGGGAATCCCGAGCTCCAACAATCCGTTCTCCTCAACCGTTCACCAGCTACCGGTACAAACGGCGACCCAACAAGTGCAGCCGAAGAAGCAAGTGCACAACATTAAAAAGGGGAAGGAGCGACAGCCGAAGGAGCATGACCACGTGGCCGAAACCACTCACTTCAAAGAACCAATCTGGTCTTTTCTGAAGGAAATAATGAGACAACCGTGATTTGAGTGGCCGACGGCCAAGCTCGGGACTGACACTGGCCAACCGGATCAAAACCCAAGGAAGAAGTGCACCTACCATAACGAGCTCGGCCACTACACGACTGCTTGTGCACCATACAAGGCTCTCCTTGAAAAGCTTGCCGCTCAAGGCCATCTCGATCAATACATTGATCGAGCAAAGACGCCCGCCCGGCAGACAAATCCCAACCCCAACGAACAACGACCATTGATCCATGTCATCCATGGACCGGTAACAAAGGCATTCGAGACCACCCTCAGAGCCGACATCGATCAAGCCTCAACTTCAAAAGCGATACTCTCCGTCGGCTGTGGATCCAAACGTTCACGACCACAAGAACTGCCAAAATGGACTATCAGCTTCACCGAACGTGATCTTGAACACGTTCAGACTCAACATTCGGATGCACTCGTCGTCACCGTCCAGATTGGCGTCCATGACGTAAAGCGTGTACTCATCGATCAGGGAAGTTCAGCTGAGGTTATGTACTATGACCTCTTCAAGAAGTTGGACCTACCAGAGTCGGCTTTGCAACCCACCGAGGTACCCCTCATTGGCTTCAGCGGAGCTCCTGTATGGCCGATCGGCCGAATCTTTCTGCCGGTCGTCGTCGGCTCAAAGACTGTTACCGTCGAATTCATAGTTGTCAACGCGCCGAGCCCATACAACTCCATCCTCGGCCGAACCTGGCTCCATGAAATGCAAGCAATTGCTTCAACATACCACCAGGTTGTTCGCTTCATCGGCGCAACAGGAAGACAAGAGGACTTGCGAGGGGACCAGATTGCATCCAAAAAATGCTACGTCTCCGCCGTCCACAGCTCCTCAAAGGCAAAACAAGTGCAGTGGGTTGAAGTTCCAGATATGGCCGTCATTGACGACGTCGGTCAAAAAGCCGAGGACAAAGCCGAAGAGGAACTGGTAAAAATGCCCATCACCGAGGACGGATCACGCTTCTTCTTGCTTGGCTCCTCACTTTCTGACGCCGAGCTAGAGGAGATGTTCCAGTTCCTCAAACAAAATCTTGAAGTTTTTGCATGGACCCCGGAGGAAATGCCAGGAGTGGATCCCAACTTTATTTGCCACTCCCTCAACATAAAAAAGGACGCCAAACCAGTCATTCAGCGGGCCCGACGTTCGGCACCAGAGCACGCCGACGCCGTAATAGAAGAAGTCAACCGGCTACTAGACAACAACGCCATTCAGGAAGTGCAATACACAACCTGGCTCTCCAACACAGTGGTCGTCAAGAAGAAGAATGGAAAGTGGCGAGTCTGCGTCGACTACACGAATCTTAACGACGCCTGTCCCAAGGACTGGTTTCCACTACCGAAGATCGACCAGCTCGTAGACGCAACTGCCGGTCATGCTCGGCTTAGTTTTCTGGACGCCTACCGTGGCTATCACCAGATTGCTATGGACCCGACCGACATGGAGAAAACAGCATTCATAACTCCACATGGAATTTTCTGCTATAGGGTGATGCCGTTCGGTCTAAAGAACTCCGGAGCAACATTCAACAGAGCGATCTTCAAGATGCTCTATGCACAAATAGGCAACATCCTGGAAGCATACATTGACGACCTCGTCGTCAAAAGCCAAAAGGAGCACAACCATTTGAAGGAGCTGGCTGAGGTCTTCGAGATTCTTAAATTCCACAAACTCCGTTTAAACCCGGAAAAGTGCTCGTTCGGCGTAAGTGCCGGCAAATTCCTTGGCCATCTGGTCACGCGGAGGGGCATCGAAGCCGACCCCAACCAAATCAAGGCAGTGGCAGATCTTCGCCCACCAAGATCAATCAGAGAGGTACAAAAACTAACCGGGATGGCAGCGGCTCTCAATCGCTTCATCAGCAAATCATCCGACAAGTGCCACTCCTTCTTTCACGCTCTCAAAGGGAAAAGCCGACGAAGTTTTGAATGGACACCGGACTGCGACAGAGCGTTGGCCGAGCTTAAAGATTACCTGAGTTCTTCACCACTAATGGTAAAGCCCAAAGATTACGAAAATCTCTATCTTTACCTTGCAGTCTCGAGCCACGCAATTAGCTCAGCACTTGTTCGTCGAGACGGGGCCGACGACATGCCAGTGTATTTCACAAGCAAGACACTCCTCCCAGCCCAGACTCGGTACCTTCCACTGGAAAAACTTGCACTCGCCCTGGTCTCTGCGGCGAGGAAACTTCTGCCATACTTTCAAGCGCACACAATAACAGTGTTGACCGAGTACCCTCTCAAAGCACTTTTCCGAAGAGCCGACCTCTCAAACCGAGTTTCAAAGTGGGCGGTCGAGCTTGCAAATTTTGATATCCGTTTTGAACCAAGGACAGCAATAAAGGGGCAGGTCCTCGCCGACTTTATCGCTGAGCTAACACCTGAAGATTCCGAGATCCTGAACAAACTTCCCACCCAACCCTCTGCCGAACACCAACCAAAAGAGAACCGGTGGCTCCTCTTTCAGGGAGACACTTGGCGAATGCAAGTTGACGGTGCTTCAAACAACAACGGGGCTGGAGCTGGAGTCGTTTTGGTCTCTCCTTGCGGAACTCTTCACGAGAGTGCCATCAGCATCGATTTCCCCGCCACCAACAACGAAGCTGAATATGAGGCCCTGCTTGCTGGCCTACGCTCGGCAATCGCAATGAAAGTTGACAACTTGGCCGTATTCTGTGATTCTCAACTTATCGTCAATCAAGTGCTGGGGGACTACGAAGCTAGAGACCCAAGGATGGTGAAGTACCAGGCCACAGCAGCAGAACTCATTACTCGATTCAAAACTTTCAACATCGAGCAGATCAACCGCGAGCACAACGCCCACGCCGACGCACTTACCGGCCTCGCCTCGGCTTCAAAAGCTTCTGAGTTCCGAACCATAAATTTTGGCAACATCGACAGCCCAAGTTTCGACACAACTCCAGAGGTGCTCAACATTAACCTTGGTCCGAGTTGGATGGATGAAATCGTGGCCTTTCTCAGAAACGACACCTTACCCGACGACAAAAAGGAAGCCTTTCGAATCCGAAACAAGGCCGCGTACTACTGGCTCTCTGAGAGCGGGCAACTCTATAGGAAGTCCATTTCCGGACCCTATCTTCTCGTTGTTCACCCGAACCAAGTTCCGGATATCCTTGATGAATTGCATTCGGGAAGCTGCGGCTGCCACTCTGGTGGACGTTCGTTATGTCAACGAGCGATGAGTCAAGGATACTTCTGGAAAAACATGAAGAAAGACTGCGAAGAAATCGTACGACGGTGCCGACCATGCCAACTTTTCTCCCCAATTCCAAGGCAGCCGGCTCAGAATCTTTCTCCCATCACAAGTCCATGGCCATTCGCGCAATGGGGGCTCGACATCGTCGGGAACTCCCAACAGCACCTGGGGGCTTCAAATTCCTGATCACAGCAACGGATTACTTCTCCAAGTGGGTAGAGGCCGAGGCCCTCGCCACCATAACGGAAGCAGACGTCCGACGATTCGTATGGAGAAATATCGTGACAAGGTTCGGCGTACCCTACGCCATCGTCTCCGACAACGGCACCCAATTTGTCGGGGACGGCCTCACAAGTCTCTGTGAAGAGTTCGGCATCAGATTCTTCAACTCAACACCAGCCTACCCTCAGGGAAATGGCCAGGCCGAAGCCTCAAACAAGACGGTCTGCGCAGGGATAAAACGAAGACTGAATTCAAAGAGGGGAAAATGGGCAGAGGAACTCCCCAGGGTTTTATGGGCTTACCGATCCACTCCTCGCCGTTCCACAGGCCAAACACCGTTCTCAATGGCGTTCGGCATGGAGGCCGTAATCCCACTGGAATCAAGATTCCCAACCCTCAGAACGGAAAACTTCAACCCACAGTCCAATGACGAAGCCGTCGAGCAAGAACTGATTTTGGCTGAGGAAAAACGCGACGACGCTCGGCTAAAGCTTGCTGAGTACCAACAGACTGTTGCCAAGGGCTACAACAGAAGTGTCAGAATCAAGAAGTTCAAACCCGACGACCTGGTTTGGCGGAAAGTCGTCCAAGCAAGCAAAAAGAAAAAGTTTATGCCCAATTGGGAAGGGCCATTTCGTATCGTGAAGATTGCTGGTGAAGGGGCTTACACCCTCGAAGACATGCACGGCAAGGTGCTCACCAATCCATGGAATGCACAGAACCTCAGGAAGGCTTACATGTGATGCTTCAATCCGACAGCTACTTTCGGCCAACACTTCGTGCATACAGAGTTTCTGTTTTCTTCGGCTTCGGCATAAATCTTTTACATTTTTCTTTTTGCATTTCAAAGAAGGGCCTCAACCCACTATCACTGTCTTTATTACTTTCCTTGTACTTCGAAGAAATATCACTGAAATGACAATCTCTTTTATCTAAAAAGTCTTTAAACAACATTTCATGCATTCATTTCACTCTCGGCTAGAAAGCCACAACCAAACGATGACTTTGGTCACACCCTTCAAACGGCTCTTTAAAAAGCCCTTTGCTTCGGCCAACTCCACCGCCCAAAGAAGCAAAACCTGGACATATGGTCCGCCGAGCCTAAAATACACTTATTGAACTTAGGCTTCGGCTCGGATTGGCAAGACACTATGGTCGGCCACCGAGTGGTTACACTAGCAATTTGGCGAGCAAACCACCCATAAACAATCACTACTCTCCAACGTTCCTCTACCATGGTCAGGGGCTAACACTTTGACCAAGCCCCATCCACTGGCAAGGGGGCACCTCACACTCTCAAACTACGTCAAAGGTTGGATCATGTCAAGATCACAATACATCCCTGCTCGGCGACTAATGGCAACTGCGGCCATACTACTACTTTGGTCAGGGCTCGGCTGCAATACCTATACTTAACCATTTCGATCACGAATTACTCTCAACTATTCTGCCGAACCCAAACCAAAAGTGGGGGCTACGGACAACTACACATTCACGAACATGCAAAACCCACAAAATTATGTGAAGACATGAAGGCAATCAGACAAGCTCGGCCAAAATACAGACGTTGCAAAAGGAAGCCATGCATTCATTTAAAAACTCCAGAATAAAGACAAGTGTTTGCAAGATCCCAACCTAGGAGGTACGGCGTAGTAAATCGTTCGGTGCCGACCCCCCTTAAAACTATTACATCTGGCACGGCAAAATCCCAAGATCGGAGCCGTCCAGTCCAACGAAATTCAAGAAAGTTCAAAAGAAAAACACAAATTCTAAAAAGAACTTGAAGCTCTACGGTTGGGGCGGATCACCACCGGCTGCAGCTTCAGCAAGACGAGCAGCATCGTCCTCGGCTTCAACGACGACTTCATCATTTTTTGAGCCTGTTCGGTATCCTGCTCGGCGTGCTCAACCTCGGCCTCTTTCCTCTCACCAGAACCATCCACTCCGCCTTCAGCGTCGGCCACAGTTAGATCATCAACATCGTCCTCACTCTCAGAAAACTCCTCCGGCGGAAGTGGGGCACATTCCTCCTCCGTGTACGGCAGCACGAGCTCGGGCACTACGGCCGCAGGGATGGTCTTCATCAAGTTCATGTCAGGCTCCAGCTGCATAACAGCACAAGAAGCCAGCACCCCAGCCTTGTACCCTCTTCGGTACGCAACAGGAACCCTCTTCTCGACCTCCTCATTCACCATCGACCGAGCATCTCTCATATATTCAGCTCCTGCTCGGTCGTACCCCGCCTGGTAGGCCTTCGCGTCTACCTCCTTCATCTTCCTCTTCTCCCTCCTCACAACTTGACCGAGCTCGCGTTCGGCCGTCTTCGCATTCTCGAGGGCCTCATCCCTCTCCTTCTCAAGCTCGGCAACTTTTGCCTTAGCCTGCTTCAGTGCATTCTTAACAGCCTTCGTTTTTTCACGCTCGGTCTTAGCATCGTCACGATACCGCGTCCTCTCGGCCACCAGCAATTCGGCCTGATTGGACACTCACAGAGCAGCCTGCCCAGCCTGTAAAAAATGAGAAGATGGTCATGCTCGGCAAAAAAGGAAAAAGTTTAGACTCAAAAGGGAAGATAGAAATAAAACAAACTCAAATACCTGAACAAGGTAAGCGTTCAAGTGCGTAATGCTCGGCTGCAGCTCAGCTGGGACTCTGTCCATATCTTTCGGCAAGGCGAGGCCGTGCAGCATGGTGACTGCCAGCCCAGGCTCAACCTTTACACTGTCTTCCACAGTAACAATCCTGCCGTCGGCCATCGCGAAGGATGGCGCGAACTCTTGAACAAACGCTCGGCCACCTGAGCCTGCCGCCTGTTCCACGGCTTTGGAGCCACCCGCAGCCGAAGACTCAGTTTGGTCCCTCTCCTTAGGATGTGGCGTCGGCGGCCTCGTGGGGAAGAAGTCTTGGGTGACCTTCTGCTTCTTCGCAGGATGGTCAGCCTGTGCAGCCTCCTTCTGACGGGTCGCAGCTCCGTCTCTCAGGTTCAACTTCACCACGTTCCTCCTTCCCATCTCGTCGGTATACTCAGGAATGAGTGTTCGGATGGGCGGAATGTTGACACCTAGAAAGTCGGCTGGCAGACTGCTTTGGAACCAGAAGTCGGCTGACTTCTTTAAAGATGGGAACTTGACTCTTGGCTCTTTCGCTTTCTTGCTCGGCCTGCTTTCCCCCGCTTGACCCTCGGCATCCCTCTTCTTACCTTTACCCTTTGTGCTCGGCCCAGCTTCCTTCTTCTTCCTCCTCAACTTTCCCTTGTAAGAGGGAATGTAGTCGAGCAGCGTCGGCGCGTCACGACAAATTTGAGCCCTCAACGTCTCAACGTTTGCCTCAACTGACAAGGAATGCTGTGTCTTGGTGATTGCTCGGTTATCTGCAAGGAGAGTATATCCTCAAACGACACAAAGAAGAAATAAGCCATACTCAGCGACGTAAAGAAAATTAAAACCCAACCTCGAAAGTCTTTTATCTTCGGCACAGAATGTAGCCGCACTGACTGACTGCCGAACTCATAATTCCCACTAACTTCAACATAGAAGTTAGCCCACTTGTCGGTATCGGGAAGCCCGTCTATCAGGGGCTCTTTGCCACCACGTGTGGACAGGTACCTGCGCTCGGTCCCGCCGTGCCTGGACATGATGTACGTGTGGAAGAGGTCGGCCACGGTGAACTCGAGGTTGTGTAGCTCTTTCAGCTTAATTATGGACATCACTATCCTATAGCTATTGATGGCAAATAAATGGGGTACTATGCCGAACCTGGCCAGCAATTCCCTCAGAAAAGGATGAAGGGGGAAACGGAGCCCAGCCTCGCAGATGGCCATCAGAGGAACCGTTATATGCTCGGGACGGTCTTCCCTTTTATCCCTTATCCTATTGCTGGCTACCTGGTGGACTACAACGTCGTCCGGGATGTGGTACGTTCGGCAGAAATTATCATACTCATCGGGACGTCCGCTGAAGTAATGGGCGTATGGACAGACCTGCCCCCTCTCGAATAGGTCGGTAAACTCCCTATTGTCGGAAGACGTCTCAACGGGAGCGGAACGGGAAGAGGTCGTGGCCTCACTGAGAACGAAGTCTGGATTCAGCCTCGGCCCCAAGCTCGTGCTCGGCTTCAGACTCTGTGCTAGTAGAAAAGGTTATCTCCGGTTCGGTGTTAAAACCGCCGTACTCATGGTCACGCTCGGCATTTGAATCACCAGAGTCTGACATGTTTGAGTCTATGGAGGAAGATCGACGTCGGCTTCTGTATCTCTCCACGTATTTCCAGATCACGAGGTCGGCGGAGTCGTCCTCTGAATTCTCAGAGTCGGATGAAATGATGATGATTGGGTGAGCCAGACCTAACAAAGGCAGAAACAAAAACATGAGACCTCGGCATCTGCTAGAAAGCAAGGATCTCACTACGCTCGGCATCCTAATTGGCCCACCCCATCATCGTTTCCAAAGGTTCGGCCAAATCTGTGTTCGGTCTGATCCTACGAAACATCAAGAATTGGGGCTCGGCCAACCCCATCGTCGGCCAAGCCCTGACACCATGAACGTTCTGTGCTCGGAAGAACACGTTGAAGATGGAGATGAACAGTCCGTCCATCTCCAGTAGAGCACTATTCACCCAGAACAGAAAACACCCCAAAAACCCAGAAAGCAAACTAGAAAATGCAGAAAAACTACAGAAAAGTAAAGAGGGGCAAGGATCGAGCACATACCTGTAACTTTCAGCAAGATCTGATAGCCCAAATCGCTGGGAATCAAGACCAGAAGACGAACCGTTGGGCTTCGAAGCTCTGGCGATGGAGTTCTAGAGAGAGAGAGGGCATGTGACTTTCTCTCTCCTCACTCCGCTCCTTTTATAGAATTAGGGCTGGGAAATCGAAATTCCCGCCCATCATCACTCCGCCGAACTTTTGGCCATCCAGCGCATGACACGTGGCACTGATAGGACAGCTTGCAGAGTTTGTCAGCTTTCCCCTCGTATGCCGTACCCATCCACGGGGTGACATCTGGCGCCCAACCATTGGGGTACTTCAGCGACGATCGGGACTTCTCCTGAGAATGGAACGATTGAGGCTCGGCTGGAATCCATCTTCATCAAACAGATATACGCTCGGCGGTTCGACATGTTCGGCCTAAGGCTCAACTTCAATCTCTACCATGCATACGGCTTCGGCAGAAATTGAGGGGCTATTGTAGCGGGCCGAACCCGGATTGTCGCACGGTGCGGACCTGATCTGCCATGATTCGACCAGAGGCTTCATGTTCGGCGTGCCGAACATGACTCGTCAAAAATGCACGGTTAGCTTCAGGCTCGGCGGTGAACAAGCTTGCGCTCGGATCGTGCCGTCGGTAGAGTCCCCGTCGACGTTACTTCCTTTAACGTAACATATGGCCGTGCTCGGCATTGCCCACTTTCGGCTACCTTCAGAGCACGGCGTGCAGCCGACGATAGCTTGCTGTAAAGCCACGCGTCCTGCCACGTGCAGAAGCAGTTATAACAGAAGGTGATCACGGGCGCACATGGGTGTGCAAGCTCAGCCCTAAAAACGGTTACCAGATCCATTCCGTGATGTCATTGTGACGTCACACGGCCCGTGGAAGGCACGCGATCGTACTTGGAGAGCAAGCCATGAGGCACTATATATACCTAGTGATGGTAACCCTAACAGGTACACGCTACTGAATACTCACACTTACTCTCTCTAAGCTTTCTGCTTCCTCTCTGCGCTATACTCATCCTCTCGCCGGAGGGCCTTGCCGGGACAACCCCCGGTCAGGTCTTAGTCGTGCGTTCCTTGTGCAGGCTAGGAGAAGAAGGCTAACCCATCATCGAACCACCAACGAAGGATCGAGGACCAGAGGATCACGGGCCACACATCTAGCACCCACAATGTGACATGGTTTGTGTTGGGGTTCACAAAATATATGGCTGCATTTATTAACTCTAGGGAAGTGATTTTTGCACTCCCCTTTCTATCATCTGCACTCCTTTCTGTTCTCATTCATGTAAATTTACTACATTAGCCCTTCATGTTTAAAAAAGTGATCAATGAAAGGATAGTGGTGTAAATTCAAATGAATACGGACAAAAAAGGGTGCACAAATGGTAAAAACAATTGTGCAAAAATCAAAATGATCTAGTGAGCAGTTACTAAATTCTTTAAAAGTGATTCCAAAAAACATTACCTTTTGGCAAGCCCCATAATGGTCGCATTTGCAAGTTAGAAGCGTTAGAGACTATCTTTAGGTAATGACTCACTTCTAGGAAGCCTGCACCGACTCTAAACAGATCAGAACCAGAATCAATCTTAATCCAAATTACTTGAGGACAGCTCAATTATATAAACAAATCCATCATGTGGTGAGATTACGATGCAATTAGCTATCAGATCAAAGGCAATAATATCTCCTCACTATTTTACACCGAAGTCCTAGAACGGTAGTTGTTAGCAGGAGAGGGAATTTCAATTAACATGGGCCAATACAAGTTGGAAGGTATGGGCAACTAACTCGAATAAACTTCAAAACTCAAGCTAGAGAACGATAAGAAACACAAGCAGATAGAAAAAGCAATCCGAGAAAAAGCCTTTAATGAAAACATACCTTTCATTTGTTGTATTGCATCTCTTGCACATTCTTTTCCCACAACACCCACCTGAATAATTTATGTGTAATAGGACTCAAGTTATTTGATGAATACAGAAGACATGAAACCCAATATGGTGCATCAAATGAAGGCGAAAAAGGATGAACCAAAATAAGTGTAAATATATTTCCAGCGGAATCTAGTAAAGTACCAAAGTAACAGAAAATGGCGCATGAATAACAATTACAAAGTTAGAAGGGAACTTTTTAAGCATGATTATACAAACTCATATCAGCAATTACCAAAACATGCCAAGTGAAGGGATTCAAGGAAGTATCGATACCTCTTTGTCATCTTGGGCTAAGAATGCACTTCCTATTAAGAAAAGTAGACACAATAAAGAAGCTGTTGGAAAAATGCTAAAGAGACATGATCTCGTACTATTAGGATCTGCTAGTAGATATGCCTGCGAAGAGTGACAACCATGAGTCTATAGACAATACATCAACCCATGGAATTATATGTGTCTTTCATCCTTACAAGGCAATATTTGACAAGACAATCTTGTTCAGTATAATACAACCAAGAGAGAAACAAGGCTTGATAACATATACCGAAGTTTCCACAAGCAAGTCCACTTACGCTTCATAACATGTTGAGCAATCAAGAATCAATCGAAAGTGGATGTACACAGTTACTTATTAAGGCATATGTTCATGAGATATTAAATTGAAAGTGCAGGTGAAAAAAAAAAGAGTAATACAACTATAATTTGGCAACAGTATTGAATCCACTCAATGATGACGTCTTACCAAACGAACCACACTGGAGTCGAACACTATTTTTTTAGAGGCAAATTTCATTTGAAATAAGAAAACAATCTCAAACTCCCAGAAATAGTCGAGGTGTGCATAAGCTGGCCTAGACACCTGATTTATCGAAAAAACAATCTCAAAATTCCAATCTACAAGTAAATAACTTCCTTTTACTCTAGCACATGAGTAGAATCCGAAAAGAAAAACCTAACCCATAATTTTCCTTACCTCACATACGAACCCCTCACCCCGGGTTACATAGAAACTATGCTTAAGACCTGAAAGAGCTAAACAGAGCAATAGACAGGGGCTTAATCTGCTATGAAGTGGTCACAGAGCAACAACAACAATTTGTATTTGTATTGGTCACCTATCAAATCACACACTGCAACGGGCAAGATCTTACAAAACCCAAGTCCTAAAAGTAAAACATATAGGATAGGAGTGTAGAGGAGAGGAGTGGCTTACGAAATTGGACAACTTCATCTCCTATGAACATCCAAAAGCATCCACATGCAGATTTACCTCTGCAAAATCGAAACCCCAAATCAGAGCAAAGCACGTGATTTCTAGCTTGGAGCCCTAACGAACATAGAATTGAAGCAATAAGTAATGGGGCTTCTCCTATGAAGGATGGCAACCGCTGCTACAACTTCCAGCTTGTCGACCAAGCAACAAAAAACACGGCTGAAATCAGGGTACTACATCCAGGGAAAACGGCAAAAATTGCGGTAAAAGCAGTTCTCTATCTATCACTAAAGAACTTCAAAGTACAAAATTTCATTGAAATCCGGAAACGGAGTTCAAATTTAGAGAGTGAAAGCCGGAGGACTGACCATCGTCTCTCTCGCTCTCGAGCGTTTGCAGGTATAACGCAAAATACCAAACCTACCCCAAGGCCAACACATGCAAGGACCAAACGGAAGGAAAAACTTCAGAGGGCAATAATGTAATTTCGACGCATACCTTGGCTTACAAGTGTATTGATAAGTTACCACAAACTTTCTGCTCCGGTCAAGTTCCAATGCCGATAGGTTCTCTTGCTCCAGCATCACTCCATTATATGCGTGCAATTCCTTTTAGTCGATGACCTTAACATTAAAAAAAACAAACAAACAACTGCAACCACAGTATGCATGGTTGACAGAGGAACAAATTAAGTGTCAAAAAGCTATCATCACTTATTCATCTCAAAAGGGGGTCTTCCATACATGGAGTATACACAAAATTGTGAGGATGCTTGGCGTCTTCTTCTTTTTATATCTCAAAAAGGGGTCTTCCATACATGGAGTATACACAGAAATACAGAATCGCGAGGACACTTGGCTTCTTCTTCTTTTTTTTATATCACCAGACACTTAGGTGAAACCAACACTTTCTGGACATGTGTCCAGCACTCAATCAGACTTAGGACACCAATTGGGCTGAACGGGCTACACTTGGGCAGTCAGCGTTTGGGACTTCAAAGGCCTCAATCATTTCCTCAGAGAGTAAAAAGGCCTCAAAGGACTTAATACGCCTAAGGCAACTTCATCAAGGAGGCCTCCCTCAAACGACATCAAATCATGTCAATGAGGTCCTATCATCAGGACATGAACCTTTTGAAGGTAGTACAGTGAAAAGATCCCTTGCATTATCAAGAGTTTTATTCTAGCAATACGCAGCAACAAGGACATTGGACTTAACAATATCGAGCCTTAAACCCCTTTTTCCATCATTTGAAATAAGAACATTGCTTCATCAACATGCCCACTTTGGCAAAGGCCGTCCATCAGGAGACCACAAGTTTTAGGATCAGGAATGTGGCGAGCAGCTTGCATCTCATTAAGAATTTCTTGAGCAGCAGTATATCTACCTATCTGAACCAGACCCCGCACTATAATATTGAAAGTAACAATGTCACGTTTCAAACCCCGTAAAGGCATTTCTCGGAAGAGATGCATAGCCTCGTCTAATTTCATGTTCTTGCAATATCCCTTGATCAAAGTGTTATAGCAGTAATTGTCAGGATGAATGCCCTTATCCACCATGGCATTAAACAATCTCATTGCTTCATCCATCAAGCCTTGCAAACAATATCCATTCATGAGAGTAGAATATGTGACTATATCAGGATCAACACCTCTTGCTATCATGCCTTCAAGTAGCTTCTCTGCTTTCTTTATCATCCCTTGCTTGCAAAGTGCACTGACCAACACAGTTGATGTACAAACATCCGGAGAAATGCCACTATCCACCATTTCTCTTAGCATTCCTGTAGCCTCCTTCCACTTTCCATGTTTGCATAGGCCATCAATCAAAGAGTTATAAGTGACAACATTTGCACGAATACCTTTGCTATTCAATTCTACTAAGAAGTTGACACCGTCATCCACCATCCCATCCTTGCAAAGACAGTCAATGATCATGCTATATATCGCTGTGTCAGGTTTTAAACCTCCATCTTCCGCTATCCTCAGAAAACTAATAGCCGCTCCCTTGTTTCCCATTTTGCATAGCCTGTTTATAAATGATCCATACCCCGACACATCGGGTTTGAATTCGCCTTTTTTGACTATTTTTTCAAAAAACTCCACGGCCTCGACAGTTTTATCATGTACAATAAGTCCATTTAACAGAGAGGTGAAGGTAACTACACAAGGCGTATAACCACGTTTGAAGATGCTGCCTAAAAGAGATAACGCAAACCCAACTCGATTCACGCAACAATAGCAGTTAATTGCAATGTTGAAGAAATACAAATTTAGCTCAATGTCTTGTAACTGCAACTTGTTGAAAAGAGAGAGAGCCTCACCAGCTTTATCTTGTGCAATAAGCCTATTTAACAGAGTGGTGAAGGTAACTACATTAGGCGTGTAACCGCGTTTAAAGATGCTGCCTAAAAGAGAGAACCCAAAGCCAACTCGATTCACGCAACAGTAGCAGTTAATTGCAATGTTGAAGGTATACAAATCTAGGTCAATGTCTTTAAACTGCAACTCGTTGAAATGAGAAAGAGCCGTGCTGTACTTACCCGATTTCATAATATTCGATAACGCCTTATTGATTTTGAAAATGGTTGGAACATCTTGCGGAATGGGCAGATTCCCCGACCTGGGTTTTTTTTTGGACAACCTTTCTCTTCCAAAACTGGGTTGGGGGCTGATGATGGTCGCAGAAGGAGTAGAACTTCTAGGGTTTATAGTGTTGGAATGAGAATAAAGAAGGGCAAAAGATGAATAGTGGGGTGGAGAGAGAAGATTACGTTTTCGGTAATTAGAAGAAGAATCCATGGAACTGATTAGAGAAGAAGCACCAATTTGAGCCATATCTTCTTCGTCCTCTCTCTCTCTCTCTCTCTCTCTCTCTCTGCGCGAGTGAATTCTCTGAGGATCAGGACAGAGAATTTGGGTGCCCAACGGTTGTGTGGGAAAATATCTTCTCAGGGCAAAGGATAAAGGGAGAATTGCATATCAGTGGAAAGATGGGCAAATAATACCCAGGTCATGGACAACTTTGTAGGAATTCATAAGTGATGGGAAGGAGGAAAACAATTCCTAATACATGGAATGGAAAATATATGTGGACAAAATTACCCCTCTGTACCTACACGACGTCGTTGAATCCCTCTCCCCAAAACCCGTATATCTCCCGCCTCCAAATCACATCCAAACCCTAGCTCTGAAACCCCCCCTCTCTCTCTCGCTGTTGCTCTCTGAAACCCATTCCGTTGCTCCTCTCTCTTCATCTCGTTGCTCCTTTCTTCTCCTCTCTTTCTTGCCAACCGACGACCAGAAATTCCCCCAACTCTCTTCGTCGATCTTCCTCGACGTTGTGATTGGTCTTCAATCTCCAGGCACAGTTTTTTTCTTTCGCCGCTGACCTCAGGCGACATTGGAATTGACCGACCATCGCTGTCCTTTTCCGGCCACCGGATACCTCTATCAAGTTTCGGAATTGACTGGGTTTGAACTTCCAGCACTGATTTGCTTCCGAAATCCCCAGCCCGGGTTGGAGATCTTTACCGTAAGTTTCAGAGTTATTAGTATTTCTAATCCCCCCAGTGTGGGCTGAAAGTTAATAGTTTTTTTTCGAGTTTATTAGGAATAAAATGGTGGTAAATGTTATCTCCTGGTGCTGAATTTTTTCCAGAAGTAACTGTTTCGGCAATGTCTAGGGCCGTCGCACCTTCCAAATTCTTTTCATTCATGTGCAATCCGTATCCTTGAACGAGAGACTCCACAATCTGCACATGCAAATCACGGATAAGAATTATATTTCGGGTCTTTTGATCTGTCGCAACAAGCGTATCTATGTTTAGAGACCAAATTAACCTCTTCTGAATAATGGTGTTATAATGAATATAACTATAGTTGTAAAGAACGACGATGATGCTCCTGCCTTGTACAGCATATCGCATGCCCATGTAGTTGTCTCAATGTTTTGTAGGATTGTCGTCGAAGAGATTTGTAATGACTCTGGTATTTGTTCATACGAATGCCCTAGTCGGCCTTCCATAGGATCTGTGAATCCATTTCTACTCAGGCCTAGCAAATGACTTCAATTTTGTGTTTGCAAGTAGCATACATTGTCGTTGGGTGAATGATCGAATTTAGAAACTGTTCTAGCTTTCATAACTAAAGCTTGTATCTGGGCTTGTGTTTTTGCTTAACCATTACTAAACGGCTTACAACTTAACTTCGCGATAGCATGCCTGTAAGTATACCAAGACCTTGATTATTTTTTCTTCAAAACTTTGTTGGGATTTCAACTTTTGTTCTTCATCTTTATGTGTTAGTAGCTCGTATTTAGCTTGGTGGATACCTCTAACCTGGTTTTATGCCAAACCTGAGGTGTAACGAAGCCAGGCTAAATATTGAGTGTTTTTTTTGTTAGTATAGTTAGTTTTATTTGATTGCATTGGTTAGTCGAGGTGGTGGCATAACCCCTCACATATTCTGTTTGCTGAGTTTAGGTGGCGGCCTAGCCCCTACAGTATTTTAGTTTGTTGTTAGTTTGTTAGTCTATTAGCTGTTTATTTGATTGCAATGCAAGAACAGGGTGGCTGGAATCTGGATGCAGTCATCATTCGGATTTTTGTGAGTGTTGAATACTGACCTTTGAGCATTCTGGTTTTCGATTGGTTAGATGTTTGAATGTCATCATTTTGCAAATCTAAATGTACTTCTAATTTCATTTTCTTCTTTGCCTTCTCGATCATTACTTCATACAATTCTCCTCGTTCCAGTCAATACATAGTTCATGTATAGCCTTCACATGTACGTTGTAACATGTAACCGTTGGCTCTGGATTGTTTTTATTGCCTTTGGAAAGTTTTTTGAAACTGGGTGCAATTGTTGGTTTTTTTTTCTTCTCATGAGCGATCTATGTTACCCAATTTCCCCTTGGTTGCTTACTATCTGATAATTGATACACTTTTCAATAACTCCATTCGAAAGCAGATTTGACAGAGAATTGCCCACTGGCTTTTAACTTCCTCACCACTCTATCCTCTTCAGTCATGTTTTGGGGTGTTAGCCTTGATTTCCTTGTGAGGGGCATACCTCAGGAGGAAAAGGAAAAATAATTTCGAAGATAGAGAAAAATGACCTAAGCCAAGTGGCTACATTGATCTAAGCCAAGGGCTAAAAGGAAAATGGACCAATTGGGTCATGGTAGGAAACACCAATCTAACCCAATTAAAACTAACTACACTCAATAGCTATGAAGATTTAAACAAACATGTGCATTCCACATGTTTCAATTCCATCTAAGAGATGGGAGGGAAACACATGCCAAAAGGCTTAGATTGGACCGCCATAATTACACTATCAGCTGTAAATAACCATAGCAGGTTGCGACTGCACTGGACAGCAGCACACATAAGCATTGAGAACAGCAGTAAAGCAATGGCACAATAGCAAAACCACAACATCAGTAGCCGTAGCAAAACAGCAGCTGCCTGGTACCATAATAGCGGCAACACACAAGCAGCAAGAAGTATCACCTGCTTGCGATGATTGCTGTTGCTACTGCCGTGACTGCTCTGCTGTTTTGTTGCTACTGCAGTGCTGAACGAACAGCTGTTTTAGGATGTGTAACAGTCAGTCACTTCTATTTCATTGTATTCACCTATCCTTGGGGTGTCCCTTCGAGTCTTTAGGCCTTTTCTACGGGCCATGTCACTAGTTTTTACTGCTAATTGCTGTGTGGCTGCTACTGTTGTCTCTGTTCTGGCTGCTGCTGCTACATTGCTGGTGCAATCAGCTGCAAAATGCTGTTCTGCTGTTATGTATTTATGTTTTTGCATTCTGCTACAGCCTGTTATGCTATCATGCTGCTGCTAGTTTCTTACATAGGTTTTCTGCTCATTCAGCTCAGTTGATGCTGATGTTTGCAAATGAAAGTAGTTGATGCTGATGTTTGAAATTGCATTGCATTGTCTTCTTCCATTAATAATGCAATGCACTTTGGCTAAGTCTGAAATAGCTTGGGTTGGCCCTAGGAAAATAAGATGATCTGAAACATATTTTTAAGATTTCTGCTTCACAGGTTGCTTATTATGGTTATATGTGTAAACTTCTTGGTTTCATGTGCAGTTATATCTATGATGGCACGTTCAAAGGGCAACGCTAGAAAATCAATAGTACCACCTATAAAAGTGAAGGTCAAGAAGGGAAGTAGTTCAGAAATGGAGCAACGGAAACCAAATGCTTTTGCTGTTTATGTGTGAGTTTTTAATAGATTATATTTGATGTATTTTCTTATCCCACTTACGTATTGACCACTCAATCCTTGGTTAAATGCAGGATGGATTTTACTAGAGGTTTGAAGAAAAGCTTTAAAGAAGACAATATAATAAAGCAACCAGAGGTTTGGATTGAGGGATGGAAAGAAACTGTATTTTTTGTATGAGTGCCAATTTGTAATGTTGTCAATGATATTCATTTCCTATGTAGGTGATAGGAGCCATGTCGAAATGGTGGCATCGTGGATACTTGCGGAAAAACTATGACGAAACTTATCAGGGGTCAAGCAGTGACGAAGGGAATGGTGAGGAGGAGGTGAATGATGAGGACTGGAGTGAAGAAGAGGACATTTGTCTGCCCCGTCCAACGAAGAAGAAGAAGAAGAGTAAAGGGGAGAGAAAGAAGAAGAAAGTGCCGGTATGTCAATAACTTGTCAATAACTAACGATGCTTTACCTCACAATTTGAGTTTAGCCCCACTGTAACACAACTACTTAAGTTTACCTCACAAATTAGTTTTTGATTGTTTTAACATGTAACCGTTGCATGCTAACAAAATCACCACCCAATACCTGCTATGTTTGCTACCTTCTGTGATAATGAAATTACTAGCATGCTAATATAAATTTTCGTTTGGTTATACTTACAGCTTTTTATAACGACAAGGTGTTCCCCTAGGAAATTTGTTTCCTTGATTGGTACATTGACTACAGACCAACGTGAGGCAATCAAAGCATTGAATCCATTCCATACACTACTTGGTGTGAAGTGTGGCCATATGCACAGAGCCTTTGCTATGCATTTGGTGCAATGTTTCAATCCTGAAACTTGCAGCATAGAATTTAGGAGGGGTGTAGTTGTTCATATTACGGAAGAAGATGTTGCTAGAGTTTTGGGGATGCCGATAGGGGACACACCCGTGCCCACAGAATGCCTTGAATCACACAAACAAAAAATTCAACAGGACTTTCATGGAGGTTATAAGGAGATTAAAATCGTGGAATTGGAAAATGAGATTAAGAAACAAAGTACGGATGGGAGCTTTCATAGGGCGTTCATGCTATTTACATTGGGATGCTTGCTGTGCCCCACCACAAAGGAAGTTGTGGGGAGTAGATTGTTCCCGGGGGTGGTTGCCGATGACCTTCAAACCTTAAAGACGTATAAGTGGCCGGCCTTTGTGTTGGATTGGTTGGTGAACGAGATTCGGAATTATAAGGTTCGGGTAACCAACAAAAGTGGAGGGAAGGCGGAACGAGTTGGTGGTAGTCTGTTCCTTTTGATGGTATGTTTACTTCATTTTTCTATCATTGTATTTCTAACACTTTGAATAACAATAATATGGTTTTTGTATGAAGTTAAAAATTATGACTTGTTTGGCAGGTCATATATTTTGACTTGAATCCATTGGATGTTGAAGTTGGGAACGAACTTGACCCTCCAATTGGCTCATGGACCAAGGAATTCATCGATGTTCGAATTTCCAAGGAGATGGAGGACATGCCAATTGAGGATTCTGTTTTTTCTCAATTCCCTCCCCACAATTTGAAAAATCAGGTGATTGTATTGGCTTAGTTTAGATATTTGATAGATTCATGGTTCTTTTACCTTCAATTAGTTTTCACATATGGTCATAATTTCATTTTTCTTATACCATTTCAGATTTGCATTGATATGTACAAGGAACACATGCGTCAATTTATAAAGAACTCAAAATTCTTGCATGAAATGGATGCTTCTATGGGCGAGCCTGTCGTTGGAAGCCCTGTTGTTGGAAGCCCTGAAGATGGTCGACGGGCAGAACCTGTACAAGATGAAGGCCATTCGCCTCAATTTAGTCCAAATTTTGAACTTTATGAATATGGCCAGCAGGGTGAGGGGGAGGGGGAGGGGGATCAAATTCAAGAGAAGGGGGAGGGGGAGGAGGAGGACGGGGATCAGATTAAGGAGACAAGGGATGAGATTGAGGAGGAAGGGGAGGTGGGGGGGACAAAAATCATACATGGGTCGGCGTCCACTAAGCGAAAGCAGGAAGAGGTGGTGATCTCGACTGATCCCACAAAGAGAAAACGTAGAAGAAACGTGAAGCCGAGCCCATCTATTAAATCTCCGTATGTTGCACAACCCATTGTGAAGACAACAAAATTAACGGAAGAAGAAGAAGCTATCATCAAGTATCTTCTTAAGGGACCGACGAATGAGTTAAGGTACTTTTATCTTTTTTCGCCACATACCATATGACTTGTAGGATAAACCATCGGTTAGATTTATGAAACCATGCTATCTCTTTCTCAATTTTTTTGTACTAACAAATTATTTGGGCACAACAGCGAGGTGTTGATCCGTATTGAAGGAGCAAAGTGGCCCCTTACTCGCAAGGAAGTTGGTGAATCGTTTCGACCGAGGGGGCTTGTGTGTAATATGGTATGTTCCATACTTCAATTTGTGTTATGTGTGTCATAACGTTGCCCTAACTGTCATACGCTGGACTACACGTAGGTTATGTACACTTTTACGGAATGGCGGATGATGAAGGAAAGAGCCGTAGCAACTAACGGTCGCCCATCACGTCACATTTTCGCTCCTGCCTTTGCGGTAACATATCCATCTTATTAAGGTTCAATTTATTTTTGAAAATTTTATTTGTGATGTATGTGATTTTTTTTTTCCCCACAGTCCAATCTACTTGCAACTAAAAGTGATGAGTTCAGCACTGTATTACGGGATGATTGCGACCCTGATAAACTAGGTTATGACCTGTTAAAATGCGACATGGTACGTAACTAATCCCAATATATCCTAATATGTGTCCCCCCAAATATAATTTGACTTCAAGGTGGCCTATTTTTTTCAGCTTTTCTTGCCTGTGCTTGAAAGTGACCACTGGTTTTGCGTCTGCATATCCCTTGTTGAGTCACGCGTGTATATTCTGGACTCAATGAAGGGAAAAGAGGAAAGCGTGGAACAATTGGAGCAAGTTGGCAGTATAGTAAGTTGTCGCTGGACCTAATGCATGATCTCCTCATTAGCGCACTTGTTATTATACTTACAAAATTATTTTCAATTTCTATTACAGCAACAGAATTTATTTGCACTCCTAAAGAAGAGACCCACGCGAAGGTCACGGAATGATTCCCACATTTTTACATCTCACTATGCCGTTGTGCCACAACAAACCAACATGTTAGTCATAAATTGAAGGACCAACTTATTTTGTCATTCTTTTTGGCCTTTTTGTAACGTCTTCCAATTTTGTTTGTGTAGACATGATTGTGGCATTTATGTAATGAAGTTTCTCGACCGTTGGGATGGTCGAACATATCCTTCGGGTGAACTTCAAGGAGGTCATATTCAGAAAATTCGCAAAAGGCTTTTGCTTCATCTTTTCATGGATGAAAAGAACAAAGAACGAGACTCCATTTTGAAAGCCATCCCTCGGAGATAAAAGTAAGCATATTACTCTTACCTTGGTTTTTATAGTTAATAATATAATTGAAAGTGCCACCTTTCGACAGTCTTCCCAAAGGATGTCAGTTTGCTCGTAGTATCGATACCAGTGTTGAATCTGGAACTTCTGGACTGGCCCATTTCTGGGCAGTTTTGTGTTTGTTTTTTTTTTAGGATTCTTCTATACTACGCCCACTGGGCGGACTGTAAGAAACTGCTTTCTCGTCAAACAAGGTGAAATTGGTGTCTTCAATTTACTTTCCCTCTGACTGATGTTAAGACCGGTCACTTCTGTCTCTTACTTTCCAAGATACCTATTTTACCCTTCTCACTTTTTCGTGCACCAAATTTTTTTACTACTCAATGCGTCAGAAAAATGCTTAGAGTTTGTTCCAGAAACTTTCTTAAAAATTACGCAGATTATTTCATATTTTCAAACTCAAAAATAATGTAAATAAAAAATAATTTCCAATTTTTGTTTGCATCGTATAAAAGATCTCGATGAGATTTTTCAAACAAGATCCATATTGTATATTTTTAGATTTCAATAAGCCTATAATTTTTTTGTTTGGAATTACCTTCTTAAAAATAAGGGTTTTTTTCTGTTCTGAAACGGACTCTTTATGGCGTATTTGTGATACTTAGGGGTGCGATACTCCGCTTGACGATATGTTGATTGTGTGTATGTTATCTTTTAGGAGTATTTGTGCATTGTGGTTTTCATCTATGGTAATTGAAAATGGATATGTTTGTTAAGGTAATGTGAAATGTGAATAAGTGGACAGTTTTGGTCGTTGTTCTTGTGGTTGTTTGTCCTTCTGAAGCATGCTAGGTAGATGTCCTCAATGCATCTCATGATACTTATTAGTTTCTTTTTTATCTTCTAACAGGTATTGCTGGCTAGGAGGACTAATTTAGTAGGTGAAGAAAGATGGTGTAGCTTGTGAACTGTGAATTTTGCACACTCCCTTGTGAATACCTAGAGCTAACCGGAGTGCCTGTTTTGAAGACTGAGTTTAGTGATAGAAGTGACATGAGATTTTGTGTAAACGATTGAGTGTAGTGGTAATACTATCCTTCATCGGTTGGAATGGTTAACATTTATTATGGTTGGTAGAATACCAAATCCCAGACCACATGAAGGAACTTGCCGAAGGGCACGACTATCCCCAGTAGAATCATTATGCATCTTGAAGCTATTGCAGGTGGCATTGATAATACTCTGGACAACCATTTAAGATTGCATGTGTATAACACTGGATTAAGTTTAAAATGCATGTTTAGCTGGCCCTATTTTCCTTGCAGCAGGTTTAGCAGCATTAGCATTACAGAACCACATTTCATACACACCAACACACACAAGGGTGAAGGGACAGCCATTGAGTGAGTTAAAGCATGGGTGACTGCCCTTAACAGTCAAGGGCATACTATCTTACAAAGAGAGCAACAAAATTTCATAAAAGGAGCAACATTTGGTGACTTAGAGAGCAACGTTTGTATTTTCAGAAAAAAAACAAGTTACACGACTTGAACGAGAACCACATTTCATACACACCAACACACACAAGGGTGAAGGGACAGCCATTGAGTGAGTTAAAGCATGGGTGACTGCCCTTAACAGTCCAGGGCATACTATCTTACAAAGAGAGCAACAAAATTTCATAAAAGGAGCAACATTTGGTGACTTAGAGACCAACGTTTGTATTTTCAGAAAAAAACAAGTTACACGACTTGAAGGAGAACCACATTTCATACACACCAACACATACAAGGGTGAAGGGACAGCCATTGAGTGAGTTAAAGCATGGGTGACTGCCCTTAACAGTCAAGGGCATACTATCTTACAAAGAGAGCAACAACAGTTCACAAAAGGAGCAACATTTTGTGACTTAGAGAGCAACGTTTGTATTTTCAGAAAAAAACAAGTTACACGACTTGAAGGACAACCACATTTCGTACACACAAACACACACAAGGGTGAAGGGACAGCCATTGAGTGAGTTAAAGCATGGGTGACTGTTCCTTAACAGTCAAGGGCATACTATCTCACAAAGAGAGCAACAACAGTTCATAAAAGGAGCAACATTTGGTGACTTAGAGAGCAACGTTTGTATTTTCAGAAAAAAAACAAGTTACACGACTTGAAGGAAAACCACATTTCATACACACAAACACACACAAGGGTGAAGGGACAGCCATTGAGTGAGTTAAAGCATGGGTGACTGTTCCTTAACAGTCAAGGGCATACTATCTCACAAAGAGAGCAACAACAGTTCATAAAAGGAGCAACATTTGATGATTTAGAGAGCAACGTTTGTATTTTCAGAAAAAAACAAGTTACACGACTTGAAGGAAAACCACATTTCATACACACAAACACACACAAGGGTGAAGGGACAGCCATTGAGTGAGTTAAAGCATGGGTGACTGCCCTTAACAGTCAAGGGCATACTATCTTACAAAGAGAGCAACAACAGTTCATAAAAGGAGCAACATTTGGTGACTTAGAGAGCAACGTTTGTATTTTCAGAAAAAAACAAGTTACACGACTAGAAAGAGAACCACATTTCATACACACCAACACACACAATGGTGAAGGGACAGCCATTGAGTGAGTTAAAGCATGGGTGACTGCCCTTAACAGTCCAGGGCACACTATCTTACAAAGAGAGCAACAAAATTTCATAAAAGGAGCAGTATTAGGTGACTTAGAGAGCAACGTTTGTATTTTCAGAAAAAAACAAGTTACACGACTTGAAGGAAAACCACATTTCATACACACAAACACACACAAGGGTGAAGGGACAGCCATTGAGTGAGTTAAAGCATGGGTGACTGCCCTTAACAGTCAAGGGCATACTATCTTACAAAGAGAGCAACAACAGTTCATAAAAGGAGCAACATTTGGTGACTTAGAGAGCAACGTTTGTATTTTCAGAAAAAAACAAGTTACACGACTTGAAGGAGAACCACATTTCATACACACCAATACACACAAGGGTGAAGGGACAGCCATTGAGTGAGTTCAAACATGGGTGACTGCCCTTAACAGTCCAGGGCATACTATCTCACAAAGAGAGCAACAAAATTTCATAAAAGGAGCAACATTTGGTGACTTAGAGAGCAACGTTTGTATTTTCAGAAAAAAACAAGTTACACGACTTGAAGGACAACCACATTTCGTACACACAAACACACACAAGGGTGAAGGGACAGCCATTGAGTGAGTTAAAGCATGGGTGACTGTTCCTTAACAGTCAAGGGCATACTATCTCACAAAGAGAGCAACAACAGTTCATAAAAGGAGCAACATTTGGTGACTTAGAGAGCAACGTTTGTATTTTCAGAAAAAAAACAAGTTACACGACTTGAAGGAAAACCACATTTCATACACACAAACACACACAAGGGTGAAGGGACAGCCATTGAGTGAGTTAAAGCATGGGTGACTGTTCCTTAACAGTCAAGGGCATACTATCTCACAAAGAGAGCAACAACAGTTCATAAAAGGAGCAACATTTGGTGATTTAGAGAGCAACGTTTGTATTTTCAGAAAAAAACAAGTTACACGACTTGAAGGAAAACCACATTTCATACACACAAACACACACAAGGGTGAAGGGACAGCCATTGAGTGTGTTAAAGCATGGGTGACTGCCCTTAACAGTCCAGGGTATACTATCTTACAAAGAGAGCAACAAAATTTCATAAAAGGAGCAATATTAGGTGACTTAGAGAGCAACATTTGTATTTTCGGAGAAAAACACCAGCAACGAAATACACCACTCACCCCTTGTTTTTTCAACAAGTCACCTCCACATGATCCAATATCCCTTCTCAAGACACAATATGGATAGTAGAGCTTAACAAGAAAAGGCTATCATGCAAGAGGCTCAAATGGGCTCACAAAGGATAAGTGTATGAAAGAAAGAAACGAACTGGCTCAAAGTATCAAAGGCGGCCTATAATCCTTTCCCAAGGGCAACACAGCCACGCAAATTTTCAAACCCAAGAGATAAATAAACATCACATTAAGTTCCCAATACTTGACAACAAAGAGAATGAGATCAACTACGAATATGTTCTTTTGTGACAAATTAGAGTTTATGTGACACCCACTCCAAGAAAAGGTAAGGCTCTAAACTCACATGGGCATAAGTCTCCACTAAACAAGCCATTAAGAACAGTCAGTATGCAACTCAAAAAGCGACCAAAGCCCACATAAACGTGAAGTGCAAAAGTGCTAAGAATAAGTGCCATGACGAATTTCTTGCGACAAGCTAGCAAAAAGAACTACACTACCATAGAGATATCTAAGCAAGTTACACGACTTGAAGGAAAACCACATTTCATAAACACCAACACACACAAGGGTGAAGGGACAGCCATTGAGTGAGTTCAAACATGGGTGACTGCCCTTAACAGTCAAGGGCATACTATCTCACAAAGAGAGCAACAACAGTTCATAAAAGGAGCAACATTTGGTGACTTAGAGAGCAACGTTTGTATTTTCAGAAAAAAATAAGTTACACGACTTGAAGGAGAACCACATTTCATACACACCAACACACACAAGGGTGAAGGGACAACCATTGACTGAGTTAAAGCATGGGTGACTGCCCTTAACAGTCTAGGGCATACTTTCTTACATAGAGAGCAACAAAAATTCATACAAGGTGTAACATTAGGTGACTTAAAGAGAGCAACTATTATATTTTCAGGAAGAGTTTTTTTCGGAAACATCCCTCAAACTATCATAAACGTTTACTCTGTCCTCCAACTATTGAATCCATGTCTATGTTGTCCTCTCTAACTTCTATTAACTTTTAAACGAAAAGCAGCCATGCGAGCAGCACATTCCACACCTTAAGGGGCAGAAATTTCATTCCACATCAATCCACCAATCTGGTGCCAGACTGAAATGGGTTTCCTACAATCGCGGTATATATATAGACATACAATCGAGAGATAAAACAGAGTACAACACCAAGAGTACACCACCAGCCTCCATCCCTTGACCTCTCTCCCTCCCTGTGACTTCCCTCCCTTCCTGTGACCTCCCTCCATCTCCAGCCATGCATTCCTCATCCTCATCCTCTTCAAACACTCTAAATGAGTACCCTATTGATCATTTTCATGGTTGACAAGACTGTAAGGGGCCGATTGGATGCGGTATGAATTTTGGGTGTATTATTTATGAAGGGGGGATAAGATAGTAGGGGGTATTAGTTAAGAAGGGAGGGCCCGCGTTGATGTGACATTTATAGAGGGTGTATTAAAAAGTAGATGGTTTGGATGATGTATTAGAGAAAGGGGATAAAATAATACTTGGTTTGGATGAAGGATAAAATGGGTGTATAAGGAAGGGTGTATAATGTAAAAAGCAGTCAAATGACTCTTTTGCCCTTGTGCAGTGTTTAATTTGATTATTCATTACATTAAACATATAATTATGAAATCCTACTTTTGATTAATTTTTTTTCACAAATTTTCAATAATAAATTAGTTAACTAATATAATAATTACTTAAAATATTAAAATTTTTTTGAGTACTTAATTATATTTTTGTTAAATTTTTTATTATGAAATATAAAAATGTTAAGTTTAGTTTTTTTATGGTAGAAGACAATGAAGAGTGTAACTTCAGCAAACTCCTTTGTTTAAGCAACTTATTTTGTTTGATGTATTTTTTTCATGTTCGTTCTATATTTTTTTCATGTTCGTTCAACTTGAGCAAACTCCTTTTGTGTAAGGTACCCTACTATTTACATGATGATGCAATGAAAGAAGGGCAAGAAAGCTGCCCCTTTTTTCTTGAATAATGACTACTTCTCTCCTCCCCTGTTTCTACCCAAAAAACAAGCAACTGCATTAATTCTTGTAATGAAACATATGCATATATTTGTTGCATTCATGTTAGTGAATATTTCTTCTGATTTCATTCTATTTTCTTGCATTTTATTTACATGTAGTCAAAATAGAGAGCAAGCAGCCCATGTCGACAATTCTTTTCTTTCTTTGTATTTTGGGCAGATGGTGCTAAAAATATTCAACAGTAAAAAAGATACAAATCAACGAACTCTTTTTTCGATAGGCAACAAAATTTTATTAAAACTTGACAAAGAATACATCGAGGCGGCTGGACTCTAGATACAAAGAATATCTTGAAACATAGAGGAGGTCAAAAGAAAAGAAAAAAAAGAAATTGAATGAAGCCACAGGGAGATAAGTAGAATCATCCAAACACCAAGCAAAAGTAAATAACTATATCCTTGCAAGACTGATCCCTTGAATGAAATATTGATAAAGTAAAATTATATTCCTTGGTCAGCTTGCAGCAGAGATCTTCAAAGTGATTGACAAACCAGTTGAGAGGCATCATAAGAATCTGAGCAAACGGAGAAAAATCAGCATCAAAGTATGTGGGATTAAGTGGCAACAAAGCATAAACAATTGAAATAACCTCTTAGCCCTCCAATGCTCAGGAGTTGACAGGATGGATCATCATAATAACAGATAGATTCACCAGCAGAGGTAGGCTGCATTGGATAAAATTGTACCTACTATACCTCTTAGCCCTCCACAACTTAGGAGTTGGAAAGAGGATCAACAAATATTTGTACCATTCAACTCGTTTCAATGGGAATAAATACTAACAATCGGCTCAGATTTTTGTTTCATATCATCATAGCCGTTTAAAACTGCATGGTAAACACAGAAAACTGCATTTCTGCATGGTAAATGCAGAAAACTGCACCTAAAGAGCAGGAAACTGCAGAAAACTGCATGCTAAATGCAGAAAACTGCATTTCTGCATGGTAAATGCAGAAAACTGCACCTAAAGAGCAGGAAACTGCAGAAAAGTAGATGCGAAATGCAGAAAACTGCATTTAAACAGCAGAAAACTGCATGGTAAATGCAAAAATATCATCATAGCCACACACACACACCTGCTGCACAAGTTGGACACATATTTGGACACAACAGAGGATGGACACAGGTTGGACACATATTTGGACACAGTAGTAATACAAAAAAACTGCAGTTCGGACTCACACAAACACGCAACAGCAGCTGCACTTGCATAGCAATGTTACTTTTTGTGCCAAAGGATGTCTTTACCATTCCTAACAACCTGCCTCAACCTATCATAGCCATTCAACATCCTGTCATGACCATTCAAAATAAAGAATAGCCATTCATAGTCCTTTTGGCTCAGATAATTTATCATCATAGCATCAAAACTGCAGAAAACAAAATTCTAAACCAAATAGAGGCATGGCATAAGGGTACTCATAGGTAGCCTGGAATGGGCTCAGAAAATTTAAGTGTACTCAAAAAATTTAAGTGTACTCATGGCTGCATCTAATGATACCCCGCCAAGGTATCTACCTTAAATAATAATCGAATTGATTCATCATTGCCCATAAATAAAGATAACTCACACATTCATGCCCTTGTACCTATTTTCTGAGTTTAACATGTTATTTTCTGGGTTTAGCATGTTACTTTCTGTCCAATGGCAGCCAAACCTTGTGAAACTTGGGCTTTGGCTGGACTACACACACACTTGGCTCAGCTTGTAACACATCATAGCCACCAAATAGAGGCATGGCATAAGGGTACTCATAGCTACACAGCAGTCCAATAACACACACACAGAGAGCTGCCACTTTTGAACCAAAAAACCTGAAGTTCTTTAACCAACTAACCTGCTGTTCATGGGGTTTTTTAACCAACAAACCACTGAATTTCAACCATCAACCAGGACTTAACTTGGACCAAAAACCTGCCTTTTTTTAACCATAAAACCAGCACTTTTGAACCAAAAACCTGCTGCACACACAACACTTAACTGAATAGCCAATTGGAAGTAAAACCTGCTACACAGAATAGCCAAAAATATATGCCATTCAACTACTAGTCTAGAACTGTATCCACATAAAAACAGCAGCAACCCTTGCATACACTACACACACACACACATAATAGGGCTCGATTGGATCCAGTATCAAATGGGTGTATTGGCTTATTTATACCCCCGTATAAGAGGTGATGGGATTGGTTTTGGTTGCTTTAGTCCAGTGGGCTCAGAAAAGTATTAGGAAAAACAGGAGGGTACTCATGGCTGCAACAAAAGTTACCCCGCCAAGGCACTACTTTCATTTACTTTGTAATTGTTTCATCATCGCCCTATTTGGGGTATCAAAACCTGTCATAGCCATTCATAACCATTTTTAACCTGTCTTATAGTCCTTTTGGCTCAGATAATGTATCATCACAGCCTAATATTCATAACAACCTGATACGAGCAGTCTAAACCAGCAGTTGAACTCAGAAAATAGCATGCTCAACTCAGAAAATAGCAAGCACAATCTTCGACACAGTTTGGAACCCAAAATGCATTCAACCCTTTAATTTTTTGAACAAAAAACCTGCCATAACAGTAGTAGTACCAGAATTTTCAGTAGTCCCAAAACAACAACAGCAGCAGCACACAACACACACACAGAGAGCAGTCCAAAAACAGTTGAACGCAGTTTGAAAGCAACCTTAGGCTCAGATCAAATATCATCATAGCCAAACCCACAAACACTTGGCTCAGCTTGTAACACATCATAGCCACCAAATTGGTTATGCATTTCCATAATATCTTGGTAACAACAGAAAACAGCATGCTAAATCAAACTGAAGAAAAGCTAAACAGAAAACCATGTCCAAAACTGTAGCAGCCCTGTGCAGTTTAGCATGCTGTCCAGTGGGCTCAGAAAAGTATTAGGAAAAACATGAGGGTACTCATGGCTGCAACAAAAGTTACCCCGCCAAGGCACTACCTTAATTTACATTGTAATTCTTTCATCATCGCCCTATTAAGGGTACCGAATCACCCATAACCTGTCATTGAACATAACTGCAATTAATTAACCATATTTGCCATAGATTGAGTGAACAAAATTAAAGTCAGAATACATGGTAATGTCATCATGTCATTCATCAACCATTACAAAGTACTTAGTTACACAAAAAATTTCTACCAAATTTCAACCATGCAATTACTTAAGCATACTGCCCCATACTTAGTTACACAAACATTACCCCATCGTTCTTAGTTTTCTTGGTGCTCATACATCACAAACTTCTTACTTACACAAAAAATTGGTACCACTAGTCAAAAAAGTAGTTAGCTACACAAAAAATTTCCACCAAATTTAGATCACGTTCAATATCGGCCACTTCAAAAAATAGGTACCAATATTCCCACCGTTCCCCACTTCACATTACTGGGCCATGTCGGTACTCGTGCTAATAGCTACTTACACCTAGAGAATAACCGAGCAAACGAAAATAAAGAAAAGCATATAAACTAACTAAACAAAGGCCTGCTTACTGTATTTTTGTTTTTCAGTTTCACTTACCTTGCTTCTGATGATATGAATGTGGACTAGTGGTAAATCAGTCCACAGTTTTTAGAAGAAGAAACTACTATAAAAGCTGTATTTGACATTTGACACGAAGTGTTAATCTCAAGTTTGTCAAATCGTGAATGGAATGAAGCATCGGGTTGGCTTTTTTGCGAATTGTGAATCAATTGGAAAATATATCTACGCATAAGGCTAACTGGTAGACGAGGGTAGCTAGCACTAACGAGACTACTACTTACACATTACTAATATATCAGGAAACCCTAACCAAAAAATGGCATTAATCTTCTGTTTTCTGGTTTGCATGTTCTGTATTCAAGTAACAGTTGCTTTTTTTGGGTTTACATTTGTTGTTCTCTGGGATTAACAGAAGAATACCAACAAATCGAGCTGAAATCAACTAAAATGAAACCAGTTCAAAAAATCACCAAAAATTTCGGCCACAAACCAGTTCAAAAAATTTCCGAATCACCAGGAAAAAAAAATCAGTTCAAGAACAACCCACAGAACCAACGTCGAACAAACCAATTAGAAGCCCTAAAAAGGAAGACGTCTGAAGTTTTTAGGGCAAAACAATTAGAAACCCTAAAAACCAGTTGAAGAACAACCCACAGAAAATCGATTTCCAGGGCAAAAATCTGTACAAATACAAGAACAAGATTCGATTCTAAACAAATCCAACAATAAATCGACTTGTAGCCATACCTGAGTTCAAATCGCCACCAGAAACCCTTCCTCTTCGAACAAAAGCAAAATAGGGTTAGCGACAGAGATGGAGGCGTGGGGCTTAGGAAAAATCGGGGATAAAGCGAAGAGGGTGAAGAGGGGGGATTAGGGAGGGCAGAAAGGTCAGAAAATCACCTGTATTCAGCTGGATTATCTATTGCTCGGTCCAGAGGTAGCCATAGTTTAGTACCTCTTCCACCGGATTGGGGTGTATACGCGAAGAAGGGGGAGAAGTGAATACAGGTGCAGAAAGGGTTGCCAAAGCAACCTAAACCAGTCCCATCACCTCTTATCCGGGGGTATAAGCCAATACACCCATCTAATACTGGATCCAACTGTTGGAAATCTAAAGTATCTACCATGAAGTTGTGTCCAGATTGGCTTGATTTCCTGAACGCTCACTCTCTGAACGTTGCCAAAGTCATCGTGTTCATTTTCAACATGGGCACTAACAACTTGCATGTTCTTATCTTTGGTTCTAATAGCATCGAACAAATCTTCCTATAGTACTGAAGCTGCCATCAAAACATCCAATATGCTTACGATCGTCAACATTACCCAACATTGCAAGCACAATGTTCTCTAAATGACTCTCTATGCCTTCTGTTGAACCATAACTCCGCATATATTTCTTAGCCTCAAGATCTATATATTGAGTGATGACACAAAAAATATCTACACTACTAAACTCACACTATCAAGCACAACACACATACATTTTTTCCTGGGCTATTACCTTGATACCAAAAAATAAGGATCATAACTACTACACAAAACAAATATGACTGCGCGCGTCGGCATCACACTAGTTTTATATCAAGTAGATACATCACAAAGTCATCTCAGCATTTACTAAACAACTAGATAATAAACTACTTAACAAACTAACTACTTAATACTCTTACAGTAAAAAAATACATGTTACATAACTTCAAGAAGAACCACATTTCATATATACAGACCAACACAAGGGGTAAAGGGACAGCCATCAGTGAGTTAAAACATGGGTGACTGCCCTTAACAGCCTAGGGCATACTTTCTTACATAGAGAGCAACAACAGTTCTTACAAGGAGTAACATTAGGTGACTTAAAGAGCAACTATTATATTTTCTGGAAAAACAAACTTCCATTGCAATGGCGACAATGGGGGTACAGAATGGTGGATCAAATGTTGGTATTAAACATAGTACATTTTTCTCATAGGGGGAACTAATGGGCAAGTCTCAATATTGCCCCTTCTATTCCTCACTCATACAATGTGAAAAACCAAATTGCTTATAAACAAATTCACATGGACGGAATGAGAGAATAGAAAAGAGAGAAAACTGCAAACAAATTGAAACACCCAACCCAAAAAATTCCATACCAGATGCGTACGATTTTCCGTTTGGTCAAGGAGATCTTGCTTCTTCTTCCGTGGAATGGTAAGAGTACTGTACCATTGAGAGAGAGATGAAGTCAGAGAGGAAGAAGAGGTGAAGGAGAAGAGGTCGAGAGGAGGAAAGAAGCAGAACAAACCCTACCTCTTGTTGTTCGCTTCCAGTCGGACGTCCTGTTCAGAGCTGTGTGGGAATTGGAGGGAATTGAAGGGGGAACGATGGATGGGTGGGTGGGTTTGGGGTTTAGGGTTTTTTTTGATGAAGGGTATAACAGTCATTTTAGGTGGCCTCTCCATGTATTGGGAATTAATCTTTCTCCTTGTCATGTTTAGATGAATTCCGAAAAAAGTGTTCCATCATTTGGGCATTAGTTGCCCCTTTACCCACTGATATGCAATTCTCCCCTGATATATTAAGCACGTACAAAATTGAACTGTGTCTCTAGTCTTACAAAATTGATTCGAGTAGTTTATTTTATTTAAAATAATTTATTTATGGTTTTTGTAATAAAAATCAACTTAATTTGATATCAGTAAAGACGTTTACAAAACATTCAAGTCAGATGCCGGTACACCCTTGTCAGCGGGTAAAGACACCGGCAGGCAAGATGGCACCCAAATTCACTGACACGGGCACTGGATCAACATGTGCAAGCCCTGTTGTCACTTCGAGGTCAAGTGCGCAAAAGGACAATCGTCAACAAGACGATGGACTGCCGCAACCACGGCGAGGTACTGGATACCGACTCCTAGAAACCAGAAACACAACTACTACAAGGCTAGTGAATTTGAAATTTGCGGAAAAGTTTCTGTAGTTTTGGGGGTGCGGGGACAAAGACCACAGAGGATGTATCTGTTATTATTAGAGACTCTAGCGGCCCGTTTGGATGGAGGATTTGTTTTGGGTGGATTTGTAATGAGGGGGGATTTGAAGGTGGATATGTAATGAGGGGGATATGTTAAGGAGGGTGGCCCCACCTTTTAAGAAGGGTGGATTTGTAATGAGGTGTTTGGATGATTTTTTGAGAAGGGGGATTTGAAAGGTGGATATGATGGGATAATGTGTTAAATGACTTATTTGCCCCCACTTTAGTATTTTAATTGACAAATTACGTTTATTTCATTATAATTACATTAAATACATATATACAATTAATTATTGCATAAATTTGAATCAAATTATCTTTAAATTATTTTAACATGGTTTCGATTTATTATTTTTTTAAATCCGAATTATTTATTTTTAATTTAGTAATTAAAAAGTACATTTCCTAATTACAGTAAATACATATTTATAACTAATTATTGCATAAATTTAAATGTGATTATATTAAAAAAAATTAACCTTATTTGAATTTTTTTTTAAGAAATCCGAATTATATATTTTCAAATTAGTAATTGTAAAAGTACATTTTGTGGTAGTTGAAAAAGAAAAGTAGGTGCACCAAATTTTGTTAGGTAAAAATGTTTTTACCAAAATTGTTTGGTAAAGTGGTCTATAAATACCACTACATATCTAATATCACTTGCACACACACATCTATCTCCCTTAAAAAAAATTACTTTGTAATTTTGATTTTTCACTCCTTGAAATGGCACGCCGTGCTTGGAGCGAGGTGGAGGAAGAAATATTACTTACAAATCTTACGAGCCTTGTAGATCAGGGGGTTTGGCAAGCCGAGAACGGGTTTCATCCCGGCTACTTAGGAGTTCTTGAGAATCAAATGCGAATTTCTTTCCCCGAAGCAGGTATTAAACAAAATCATATCGAAGGGAAGATAAAAAAATGGAAGCGTGATTATTTTGATCTAGACGCTATACTTCGAATTCCGGGGTTTGGGTGGAATCCGAATGAAAATAAACTAGTGGTGGAAAATGATATTTGGAATGAATTTGTTCGAGTAAGTAATTTTGAATTTGTTTCCAATTTCATATTAAATCTTGTTTTAGTAAATTTATGAATTGTTTGCCTTAATTTTATGTAGGATCGGCCACAACTGAGGCATTTTCGGGACAGGAATTTCCCAATTTGAATCGTTGGGGCCATTGCTTTGTTCAACAAGAAAACTAGAAGTTTGAAGTTGTAAGAGAGTGGTCGAAGAATAAGTTCGTAGTTTTGATAATAAATGTTTGACGAATAAATTTGTACCATTCCGGGTTGTATCTCAAGTAATTATATTTATTTGATATTACTAATGTTTTTCTACATAATGTAGTCTTCATTTCGAAATTGGAGAAATTAAACTTAGAAGTTCATTCTGAATCGAATAGGAGTGCGAACAAAATACAAGCTACGAAACCTAAAAAAAAAACTAGAACAAAGTATGATGATAGACTTTGTTGATGTTGAACTTGCAAAGAACTTGTGGATGTGGAAGCATTGTCACTTGATTGATGTTCGGTTCGGACTGATTGCATTTGAATGAGCTTGTAGCTTTCCTCATGAAACTGTAACAATGCTCCTTCTGCTTCATCGAACGTGTTGTATCTTTTTTTCAAGTTCCCCGGGTATCCATTAACCTGAAGTTCCGCGGTCTCCCAACTCGTATAGATTCCCGGATTACGGCCAACAAAAACCACCCAATAGTATTGGTTATCTTCAATTGTCATTGTAAAATCTACGAGAAAAGATGAATGGACACATTTATAACATAATGAATACTAATAATATGTTTATATGTACTTGGCTCAGATATTTTTTTACCGGCGCACAGTGCACCACTTGGCTACAACTTATGTTGCCAAATGGTGATTAAATCATTGACCCTCATAAGTTGTCCCGCCAAGACAAGTGCCTCGCCTTCAAATTTGTCCGTCATATCATCATAGCCTATGAAACATAGTAAATTTCAGCGAAAAAATGAAACATGACAGCCATAAAAGTCTACGAAACAACACCATTTCACCTCAGAAAATAGCAGCATGTTCCAACAAGTAACAGGCACACCAAACCACAACAGGAAGTGCCATGACAGTAGCAACACCATTTCACCTCAGAAAACCAGAACAGCAAGAGCCATGACAGTAGCAGAATAGCAAGAGCCACTACACAAAACCACAACAGGAAGTGGAACAAACAGCAGCAGTAGCTGCCAACTGCTGCCATGACTGTAGCAGAACAGCAAGAGCCACGAAATACACAAACAGCCACGAAACAAGCTGTCAAAGACCTAAAGTAAGACTTGGGCTCAGACAATTCTAGCATAATCAAAGTAGCACTACCATTTGCAACTAAGCAAAGGCAATACCAACTAATACACTACAATCAACATTGCATCATTGCCTACTCCCCAAGAAACAGGGGGAAATTGGCCAAAAAGTACCAACAAGAAAACTGCAGACAAATAGGGCCAACATGCAGAACCAAATAGCCCATAAACCAGCCAAAAAACTGCAGACAAATAGGGCAGATAACAGCAAGGGAATTACCCATAAACCTGCAGACAAATAGCCCATAAACCAGCCAAATTGCAGCCCAACAACCAGAAATAAACAGCCCAAAAACCTGTAAAAACACAGCCAAGAGAGCAGCCAAAAAACCAGCCAAAAAACTGCCTGTCAACCAGCAATTATACCCTCATACCAGCCACAAACCATAAAAACTCAGAACACAGGCCGTAAACCAAAAAAAATGCAGCCAACAAAGCCAGCCAAAACATAGCCTGCAAACCAGCACTGTCCAGTTCCTCAAAACACCTCAGAAACCAGTCAAAAAACTGCCCGTCAACCAGCAATAAAACATGCTCAAAACAGCCCGTAAAGTTGCAACAAAGCAGCTCAGAAACCAGTTCAAAAACAGCCCGTAAATCAGCAATAAAAAATGCTCAGAACAGCCCGTAAATCAGCAATAAAAAATGCTCAGAACAGCCCATAAAGCAGCTAATAAAACATGAGAATGTCCTGATAGCCAAACCTAGCCATAAACCTGCACTGTCCATATACAGTCAGGCCATAAACCTGCACAACAACAGTCCAAAACTACCCCATAAACAGCCCATAAACCCATCAAACTAACCCATCAACCTGCAGAATAAAACATGCTCAAAATAGCAATAGCCACTACAGAAAACCACAACAGGAAGTGGAACAAACAGCAGCAGTAGCTGCCAATTGCTGCCATGACTGTAGCAGAATAACAAGCTGTCAAAGAGCTAAACCAAGACTTGGGCTCAGACAATTCTAGCATAATCAAAGTAGCACTACCATTTGCAACTAAGCAAAAGCAATACCAACTAATACATTGCAATTATCATTGCATCATTGCCCAATCAAACAACACAGAACACATAGTTGATTTGGACAGAATATGTAGCACAAAAAAGGCCTGTACAGAATATGGCAGATAACAGCAACAGAATAACCTATAAACCTGCAGAAAAATAGCCCATAAACCAGCCAAATAGCAGCCCAACAACCACAAATAAATAGCCCAACAAACCAGCCAAAAAAATGCCTGTCAACCATCAATTATACCCTCATACCAGCCATTATACCCTGATACCAGCTAGAAACCAGCACTGTCCAGTAACCAGAAAAACTCAGAAATGGGACTGCACTGTGCATACATAATTTTGGGCTCAGATGTACTCCATATAATCAAAGAAGCACTAGTAAGCAGCTAAGTTGCCATTGAGGCCTTCATAGTTACCAATACAAGTACCAACTAATACAAAATGAAATCAATTAAAAGTGCATCATCATTGCCCTGCCCAAATAGTTATGATCATCATAGTTGCCCTTACATTTGTCCTACCAAATAGTTATGATCATGATCATCATGGTTGCCCTAACAAGTACGAATTATACATGATCATCATGGTTGCCCTAACAAGTACAAAATATACATAATCAAAAGTTGTAAGACATCCCTACATTATCAAAGTATATATAATTCTTTACAAAAAGGAGGACCCATATCCTCCACCATTCCAACAAAAGGGCCGTAATTAGTAAGACATCCCTACGTGGTCTTCAATTTGATTTGGCCCGATAATACGGCCTCGACCCAAGCTTGTTTGTAGTTCTCCGGTATGCCGTAGAATGTGTCAACATTTTCTTCGGCGGACACAATCATGGTGTTCAAAGCAAACCTATCAATCATCTCAAGATCAAGCTTCATTAGCTCAGTAAACACCTTTTCTCTTTTGGCAGAGAGTCGGTCCTCATATCCAACCGCATCGGCAATCTTGTTGAATGCCGTATTGCTTTGAGCCAATAAATTCTCCATTGCCACACTAATGGGAGCCTCATTGCCGTCCACCTTTGCCTTTTTCTTTGGCCTTCCTTGCACGACATTGGTTGTGGGAGCATTGGCATTACTTGTTTGAGAATTGGCATTGCTTCTTGGAGTATTGGCATTGGCTCGTGTCGCGGCCGGAATGGCATTGCTTGTTGGAGTTCCGGAAGAAGTTGATATGTCAACAAATGGTGTCTCACGTGGAAACACCGTCTCACCATTTGCAAACGTTGGAGTATAACACTCATTGAACATGTCATCGACCTCTATATTGGCTTCATTTTGAGGGGTCTCAACAACTTCTTCCACTTCCGCCGCATCCTCGGCTAAATCACCGGTCGCCCTATCCCTCCCAAACAAGAATTGCCAACTCTCATACATGGGGAAAGACTTCCCATTCAGCCCTTTCGCTCTGGAATTGGACTGTACATGTACAATGGCATACATTAAGAGGGAGGCAACAACAATGATAGTAAGTTTAAATGTATGCGGGGAGAAATTACCTTCTCATATTCTTTCCACACGTTTTCATCATCCACTACTATGGAATTAGTGGTATGGTTCCAACCGAACCCACTAAGACGTGTGATGTCGACAATTACACCATACTTTTCCTTCCACCCCTTCACCTTAGACTCAATGTTCGGTTGTGCCTTAAGCGTCATCCCAGGTAATCTCTTCTTCAACTCCTTTTCAACTTCATTAAAGTAGCCCGGCTTGAAACCATTATGAGCTCTATATTTGTCACATATACACTCCATCATGGAAGCAAGTAGGGCCTCCTCTTCCGCAAAGCTCCATAACCTACGATCTTGTTTTTTCCTACGACTCGTTGGTTCAGATTGTGAAGTTCCTTCACTTTCCATAGGTATGCTAACCTGATTTGAATGATGATTAAAATTTGACATAGGTATTGTAGTCATGGAAAACTATATTTTGTCCTACCAAATAGTTCAAACGACCATTGTTCAACAATATTATTACATTCAAATAGTTCAAACGACCATTGTTCAACAAGTTTAACACGTCCAACATAAATAAATAACACGTCGAGATATTACATTCAAATTCAGTTACACGAATCTTAATGGTCACCCCCTGGATTAGCTAACCAATCATTGTACATTTGGGTTGCCAAGTTATCCCGAAATTGTGTCCATTCGTTTGTAGCATCGACATTTCCAATGAACTCTTCATGTGGTACATTATGTAGGTTCGCCTGCTCCCACGCCGTGTATTGAGCCTCAACGGGATCCACTGCCATTGTACGCTTAATGAGATTATGGAGAAGGATACAGGCAGTGACGATGCGACATTGAGTTCTAATGGGGTAGAAAGAGTAAGATCTCAAAATCCCCCATCTCATCTTCAGCACCCCAAAGCATCTCTCGATAACATTTCGTGCCTTAGAGTGCTTCATGTTGAAGTACTCCTCCCGGCTCTGGGGCATGTGTCCTTGCCTCCAAATGTTAATGTGGTATCGTTGACCTCTGTAAGGTGCTAATAATCCCGGCCCATTAGTGTAACCAGCATCGGCGAGGTAGTAACGACCTACAAGTAAGATTAGTTGCCCTACATGAGTATGTTTACAATAATGGTGACGTATGTTCACTAATGGAAAGGTTTTCAAGTCACATACCCTGTGGAATTCTCAACCCATGAGGCCTTAGCAAGGCATTTCGGAGCACTCTTGAGTCTGTGGCTGAGCCTTCCCAACCAGACAATGCGTAAACAAATTGTAGGTTACGACTAGAAACTCCTAACACATTTGTCGCGTAGTCACCCTTCCTTGACCTATATCGTGCCTTGTGTTCTGTTGGGGGGAGGACAGGTATGAAGGTACCGTCTAAAGCCCCTAGACAATTCTACGAGACAGAAGGGTATTTTTATTACAATAGTTAATTTCTAATGAATAAGTGCATTACTAGAACTTAAGACATAAGAATTATGTACCTCAAACCACTTCCACCTAGCATCCGGCTCATTGCCAGGAATAGGCTGAGGATGATACCACAAGACACTGTGAAGGCGAATCACCGCGATCAAAACTGCGTTGAAATGCCTACTAATTGTTTCCCCCGATCTCCAAAATTGTAAAATGGTACGCCTATTCTTCGTATGGTGTGCAAGGATCCACAAAAAGATCGCCACCTTCTCTGCAACGGTAACATTCCTAGATGGCTCTAGCCCATTTTGGATAAGTAATTGGCACAACGTCATGAATGTATGCTTGTTTACCCTCAAATTGTCATGACAAGTTTTGTCATTCCCAGCGTACCAACCTATTAAGTGCGTCCAGTTGGCTTTGGTAAGCATTAGGATTGGCACGAAGATGAGGCTTTAGTTGAAGCCTTTGTCGATTCCTCTCAGCAATCAACTCCGTAATTAACAAGTAAAGTTGAATAACACTATTGAGTACTCTCATCATACATAACGCTGCTAACAATGCCTTACGGTTTGTCTTCTTCCTTCGTTCACGGTTCGTTAGTCTTGCCATCTGTTTGAGGGCAAAATTGAATTTACGGCAACTAAATAGTCAAAAAGTAGAATTTAAAGCCCAAACCAAGTATTACAAACTAATATATATTGACCCGTGCCATGTCACAATCCATGCTAACGGGCTGTCACACATTTCAGCGGCGTGTCCCCGATGTGTCCCCAACCTACAAGTTGGTAAATTTAACTAGAGTTGCCACATGGCGTGTCCCCGATGTGTCCCCAACCTACAAGTTGGTAAATTTAACTAGAGTTGCCACATGGCGTGTCCCCGATGTGTCCCCAACCTACAAGTTGGTAAATTAACTAGAGTTGCCACATGGCGTGTCCCCGATGTGTCCCCAACCTACAAGTTGGTAAATTTAACTAGAGTTGCCACATGGCGTGTCCCCGATGTGTCCCCAACCTACAAGTTGGTAAATTTAACTAGAGTTGCCACATGGTGTGTCCTCAACGTGTCATGTTTGTCCTGTGTCTGTAATACCCCTATATAGTCTTTAATTATGTTTTAAGTTCATTATGTGAGTTATTGGGCTTACTTTGCTAGCTAAATGAAGAAGAAAGGGAAGATTAGGGGAAAATCTAGGGTTTGATCTTGCATAGCTTGGTAATTCTTGCATCTCTTTCTTAAATCTATGTTTGTATGCTAAATTCCATGCCCTAGTTGACTAATTTCAAGTTTAGTTAGATTAGAAGCTGGGTTTTGATGTGGAGTTGAATGGATTCTCTCTTGAATGTCTTGAATTTGTGTAGTTTAAGTGCTTAGGACATGAACTACATGATATAGAAATCTGCAGAATTGAAAACTTTGTGTCTGTCCTGTTTTTGGGGATTTTTTTGAGGCAGTTCCTGAGCTCAGAAAATGATGAGAGTTTTATAGAGAGTTCCTCTATGAGTCTATTGTCTATGGTAAAAATTTCAGGATCAGACTCAGAGTATTAAATTCTGTAGAAATTCGTAACTTCACAGCGCGCAGTTTCGAAACTGTGCTGTCTGCTCGGACACATGTTTGGGAAACGGCCATAATTTTTAGCTCGAGCGATGAAATCGCGATCCGATTTCTGATTTTGAAACTAGACTCATAGACCTAAAAAAATGCATAAAGATTGTGTCCTAGTTATTCTTGTGCGAAGTCAGTTTCTGCGTTAAAGTTTATGGAACTGCAGATTCTGTGACTGTTTTCCTGACAGTGTCAACCATGGATACGGCAACCAATGAGGCGTGACGGTGCTTCATAGGTAATTGACACAGGCTAAATTATCAACACAATAATGTTCGACTACAAATTTCCAGTCAACAAGCTAATGCAAATATCCTAACACGACACGCGAGCCTTGGTAACCACCATGGAAATTTCGACTCAAAAGAGGATGCAAATAACATGGAAAGCTGAAAAGAACATGATTTATACATACGGCCTTCTGAAAAATAAACGGAAGCTCTATGGCTATCTATACCTTAGAGACAGTTAGTTGTTGAACAAAATGAGATCATAAGAACATTTTCATACTACAGACCAATCACTTCCAACTTCATATACAGGAAAATTTTCCTTCCAACCCAACTAGACTGCCTTTTTCACAAGGATACTGTCAACAAATACTCAAATTCATTGACAAACGTATAGAGGACAAGACGTATGTTATGACAACCTAGGTTCTATCATCCTTCTCTTTCCACAACAATCTACATATTGCCAATCAACTGACAGATACAAATGATCCAGTCTATTTGAAACTGCATCCTCTACTAGTTCCATCATAATTTCAAAAATCATTAATTGGGTGTCTTTTAGAGAAACTACACAAAGAACGAAACCTATTACTGCACAGAGAGAGTGACGACAAATGATTAATTGGGTGCCTTTTAGAGTCACAGAATGGCAATGACAACTTGTGTTGTTTTTTATGACTGCTCCAAAGCTATGGTGAGAAGTGGGGACCAACCCAATAGAGAAGTAAACGTGCAACTCATTCAACCAAAGGCAGAAATAAGCTATCATGTCATGTGGCTCCATTTCCATCTCCATTTTCCTGGGCAAATGACAAAGGACTAATTTTGTTTGTTTTTTTTTTAAGTGTTTAGTTTGACACAATGCAAGAAATATCATTGCTATCACCAAATTTGTGTGTTGTTGTCAATGTTCATGCACAATCCTTACAAAGACAGAGAGATATGTACACACACACATATATGCATATCCGAAGTAATTAGTCACTATTCAGTTACTGAATAGTGTAACTGAATAGTGGTTCGAACCCATGTCGCAACTCCAATCGTGGTTCAAAATGCACTGAATGAGATTAAAATAAAAAAAACACTATTTCGAGTTAGGGCAACTCAGATCTACAAACCGTACAACAAAATTAGGGCAAAATCAACATATATGGAGTTCCAAGATTTATAAGGCAACTCAAATAAGCTATGGACAACCGTGGGTGAAAAATCACACCGAACATCAATAACCACCAAATCAATCGAAAACTCAACCCAACGGAACACAGACAGTCGTCAAAATCCACAAAAACGATCGCAAATGGAGTGAACAACCATACCTCAGCCCGTGTAAGAGGAAGACGAGGGAGAGTTGTAACCGTCGGTAGGCGGTGGAGTCACCAGAGTTCTTCGGCGACCTCCTCTCTTCTCTCTCTCTCTCTTCTCTCTCTTCGTTGGTCTGGGTAAAAGAACACGATCAAACCAGAAATGGGATGACAAAGGATAAATGAAGGGGGATTTGGAGGGGCAAAATCGTCTCAAAACCTCCCGGATTTGCCAACGACGGGGTCTCACCTATCGCTCACAAATCGCCCTTCTGCCGGACTAGAAACCACTACAGTATTCATCTCCACCTTCCCAAAATCTGAACCAAACACCTGATTTGGTGGACTCCCGGAGTACAAATCAGGGGGATTTACATATCCCCCTTCATCTCCTCCATCCAAACAGGGCCTAGGGGAGGTCAATGAAGGGGAAAAAAATAAACATTTAAAAACATGGAAGGGTAGTGCAATTTCAAAAATATGAGGGGAGGTTTCTATTATTATTAGAAACTAGAAGGGAGGTAAGTATAATTTACCCTTCTCTTGTTTTTGCTAAAAAAAAACGGTGGAGAAGGGGCAACCAGGCATAACAACCCTCCCCTAAGCTTAACCATAGGGACTCCGGATCCGCGGCGGATCTCGAGAGGGACCAAAGAACCATAGCAACTACCGCCTCACCAAGGGCTAGCGGGCCAAAGCCGGAGAAAGGAGAATGACGAAATTCGATGTCTTGAATGTTAATCCTGTTCAGTTTGAGCTTTGAGGGAGATTTTTTAAAATAATAATGAAGATGGATAAATAAATAAAATTTATTAAAGGCTGCGCCCCGTAGATTTTGAGACCTCGAAACAAATAAGCCTAATTTACTCGGGAACAATGAAAGAGACCATTTGATTTCCCTGTTCGACTTTCGTCTTTCTTTCATTTTTCTTCTGAAAATTGTCCTTTTCTATCTTTCAAGTTTCTTCCATCTTCCCTGCCTTTTACCTTAAATCTTAGGCAAAGAGACCAAATGTTTATATCCAAAACAGAACAGTACATCACAACATGGAAACGCATATAGTTTCTCGGCTCTTGCCAAAAGTCAAACAGATGATAAAAAAAAAAAAAAACCAAAAACCATTGAAGCAAAAGTAGCCTCCACAACTTCAAATACAGCTTAAAAATAACCAAAACTTTGAACATATGGCTTATTCAGGCGAATAACACTTGACTCGACGACCAATCTCATCGCTCAACTCAATTGTTGCTACAGAACACAATTGTTATTTTAGAACTCCACAATGCCATTAAATCTTGGGTGGAAATATACAAAACCTTCGACCTCAAATTCCTAACATAACTAGTTTCATATAAGTTAATTTAAGAAAGAGAAACTTCAACTATATTAAGAGAAACCAGTTTGTCGACATCAAAGGAAAAGAATCTCCACTTTTCATGCTGTGCCACAATGCTCTCCTTTCGGTATAGAAACCAAGAAAAGTTTGTTTGCCATCGAGAGCTGATAGAAAGCTTTCATCAACATGCTCTCTGAAACTTCATTTCCCTGCCACCCCTTCCTTCCCGCCCCCAGAGAGCAGCGAGCAGTCAGCATTTGAGGTCCAAGCGACTAGGAACAGGCTTGAATACAGAAAGAGATTCGTACTCTGCGCGCTTATTTACCAGCCACACCTCTGCTGGGAGGCAGAGTTCTAGTTAGACTGCCAGGATGAGAAGGACTTCCCCCAAAATGCCATTCAGATTTACATCTGCGTGTCATTTGAACTCGAGTCTAGCAGGAATCAGAGGCCAACAATGGTCCTACAAAGGGCAAAGAAACGAACTATCGCAACAGAGCTGGATAAGCCGACCTTAAGTACCAAATAATCTGATATACAGGAGATAGTTCCTCAAAAATATACTGGAGATAAGAAGGGATAGACCAATGAGTGGGTTGAACATCCAACTAAGCATAATATGATCAATTGAGCCTCTCTCTAAACAACAGCAGAACCCCAATATCGTTCTTCTAGAGTCTAAAGAAAAGCCATACTAGTTGCAAGGGGAAAAAACCTAAGGAGAATAACCAAGGCCATTTTGGCTCAAAAAAGTGACCTGGTATGGTCCCATGCCACAGCAGCAAGGTCTTACAATCACTGAAAATGGAAGCATCAAAGTATACCAAGTACGAGCAAACCAAGGATATTCATCCTAGAGCTATGATAAATCACTGGTGCTATACAGCCAGCACACCCGACTATTACCGAACCTTGGTCGAACCTCTAAAAGGCAAGATCTTTTGCATTTACATGGCATGGTCCAACGTTCGTGCCTTCATCTCATGAGAAGCCTCTTTCAAATCAAACAAAGAGGCTGAGAAAATGCATCAAACATCAAAAGTTACATACTAAGACATATATCGACTACGTAATCAATGGTGTCCATATTACTGAGCTACTAAGTTACTTTCAAGATTCAGTTGTCTTTAAAGTTTAAACAAATACCGCAAAAATGTCTTTCATATCAACTGCTTTGCTCCATCTTTGATGGTATTATTTCATAACCTAGCTCCACTTCTCTTACTTAGTTCCTTAAGAGCTCTAAAAAAGGAAATTCCCAACAAAAACTATCATATCCAGTCGGGCAAAACTTAGTAACATTGTAGCCTGCCCCTTCAGGATAGAAGTTTTGGATCTCTTTTCTGACTAAAGCTTCATACCTTCCGGAGTCCCTAAGATAGCAGTATTGTTTCCTCGGTGGAAGGATTACATATTTCTAGGCCAAAGTCTCTGTTCCTGATCTTGAGCTCGCTGTTTTTGACCCCAAACTCTACTTCTGACCTGAGTCAACTGCGCCAAATAGAACCTCCTCATCCTCCATTCCCTTTGTTTCTTAGTATAAGTTACCACGAACTTTCTGTTCCGGTCAAGTTCCAATGCCGATGGGTTCTCTTGCTCCTGCATCACTTCCATTATATGCGTGGAATTCCTTTTAGTCGTTGACTAAATCTGCATCTTCTAGTTAAGCAAGTGCTATTTGAACATTTAAAAAAAAAATACAAGAACTGCAACCACAGTATGCATGGTTGACAAAGGAACAAACTAAGTGTCAAAAAAGTTGTCTTCACTTATTCATCTCAAAAAGGGGTCTTCCATACATGGAGTATACACAGAATCACGAGGACACTAGGCTTCTTCTTCTTTTTTCTACATCACCAGACAATTAGCGGACACCAACACTTTCCGGACATGTGCCAACACTCAAATCAGACTTAAAACACCAATTGGGCTGAACGGGCTACAATTGGGCATTCGGCGTTTGGAACTTCAAAGGATCAAAGGCCTCAATCATTTTCTCAGGGAGTAAAAAGGCCTCAAAGGACTTCATACGTCTAAGAAATCCCTGAATCATTCCACAGGCAACTTCATCAAGGAGGCCTTCCTCAAAAGACATTGAATCATATCAATGAGGTCCTATCATCAAGACATGACCCTTTCGAAGGCAGTATAGTGAAAAGATCCCTTGCATTATCAAGTGTTTTATTCTTGCGATACGCATCAACAAGGACATTGTACTCAACAATATCGAGCCTTAAACCCCTTTTTTCCATCATGTGAAATAAGAACATTGCTTCATCAATATGCCCACTTTGGCAAAGGCTGTCCCACAGGAGACCACAAGTTTTAGGATCAGGAATTTGGCGAGCAGCTTGCATCTCATTAAGAATTTCTTGAGCAGCAGTATACCTACCTATCTGAACCAGACCACGCACTATAATATTGAAAGTAACAACGTCACGTTTCACATCCCGTAAAGGCATTTCTCGGAAGAGATGCATGGCCTCGTCGAATTTCATGTTCTTGCAATATCCCTTAATCAAAGTGTTATAGCAGTAATTGTTAGGATGAATGCCCCTACCCACCATGGCATTAAACAATCTCATTGCTTCATCCATCAAGCCTTGCAAACAATATCCGTTCATGAGAGAAGAGTATGTGACTACATCAAGATCAACACCTCTTGCTATCATGTCTTCAAGTAGCTCCTCTGCTTCCTTTATCATCCCTCGGTTGCAAAATGCACTGACCAACACAGTTGATGTGCAAACATCCGGAGAAATGCTACTATCCACCATTTTTCTTAGCATTCCTGTAGCCTCCTTCCACTTTCCATGTTTGCATAGGCCATCAATCAGAGATGTATAAGTGACAACATTTGCACGAATCCCTTTGCTATTCATTTCTACTAAGAAGTTGACAGCGTGATCCACCATCCCATCCTTGCAAAGACGGTCAATGATGACGCTGTATGCCATGGTGTCAGGTTTTAAACCTCCCTCTTCCGCTATCCTAAGAAAACTAATAGCCGCTCCCGTGTTTCCCACTTTGCAAAGCCTGTTTATAAACGATCCATAACTCGACACATTGGGTTTGAATATGCCTTTTTTGACAATTTTCTCAAAAAACTCCACGGCCTCAACATTTTTATCAAGTATAATAAGTCCATTCAACAGGGTGTTGAAGGTAGCTACATCAGGCGTATAGCCACGTTTCAAGATACAGCCTAAAAGCGAGAACCCAAAGCCGACTCGATTCATGCGACAATAACAGTTAATTGCAATGTTGAAGGTATACAAAGTTAGCTCAATCTCCTTTAACTGCAACTCATTGAAATGAGAAAGAGCTTTGCCGTACTTACCCGACTTCGCAATAATCGCCAACGCCTTATTGATTTTTCTAATGTTTGGAACATCATCTAGCGTCAAGCGTAGATTCCCCGACCTGGGTTTTTGTTTCGAGAAACTCTCTCTTCCAAAACTGGGTTGGGGTTTTGCTTGGCTGATGATGGTCGCAGAAGGAGTAGAACTTCTAGGGTTTATAGTGTTGGAATGAGAACGAAGGGCAAAAGATGAATAGTGGGGTTGAAAGAGAAGATTACATTTTCGGTAATTAGAAGAAGAATAATCCATGGGACTGATTAGAGAGGAAGCACTAATCTGAGCCATATCTTCTCTCTCTCTCTCTCTGCGCGAGTGAATTCAGAGGATCAGGATTTGGAGGAGTAGTCGGGTGCCCAACGGTTGTTTGGGAAATTATCCTCGCAGGGTAAAAGGACAAAAATGTAATTGCAATATCACGAATGGATAATTTCAGAAAGAGAATGATATTGACACTCAAAAAATTGATGCAGACATTCTAAAAAATAAATGAAAGTGGCTTTGAAAATGCTGATAATATATATAAGAAAACAGTACAACGAAAGCTGACATTATCGGTCCGAAAATACAGAAACAACAAACAAACAAAACAGAACAAAAAACTGCCTAGAGCCAGGACGCCGGAGTTGAACCCGTCAATCACACTCGTGAAGGAGGGTTAGAGTTGCCAAGAATAAAGTGGTCAGGTATAGACACGGAGCAAATCCTCCTGAATGGACCCGCCACACCAAAAGAGTACTAAATTAGGACAAAACAGAGAATAGATATTGGACGACCCATGTAGAATGTTAAAAAAAGAAGCTGATACACTTGGATTTCCCTGTTCAACTTTCGTCTTTCTATCATTTTTCTTCTGAAATTGTCCTTGTCTATCTTTCTAGTTTCTTCCATCCTCCCTGCCTTTTTCCTTAAATCTTAGGCAAAGGGATAAACCAAATGTTTAAATCTTTTTTTCTATGCTTCAATAGTTCAACTTCGAATTTTTCTTGCCAAAAAACAGAACAGTACATCATAAAAATTGGTCGACGGGGAAGAAAGAAATGAATGAATGTTCTTTTGGAAAAATGTAGAATAATACACCTACCGAGACGAAAGCCAAAGGTGAGTCTTGTAGGTGGGGAAACGCATATGCTATATGGTTTCTTTGCTCTTGCCAACAGTCAAATAGATGATTGAAAAAAAACAGAACAAAACAAAATCAATTGAAGCAAAAGTTCCCTCCACAACTTCAAATACAGCTTAAAACTAGCCAAAACTTTAAACCTATGGCTTATCCAGGCGAATAACACTTGACTCGACGACCAATCTCATCGCTCAACTCAATTGTTGCTACAGAACACAATTGTTATTTGAGAACTCCACAATGCCATTAATTCTTGGCTGGAAATATACAAAACCTTGAACCTCGAATTCCTAGCATCACTAATTTCATATAAGTTAACTTAAGAAAGAGAATTCTTCAACTATATTAAGAGAAACCAAATTGTAGAAATCAGAGGAAAAGAATCTCCACTTTTCATGCTGTGCCTACATATAAGCCATCACTTGCAACATTCAACTCTCATACTTCTATGCGAACCTTGCTCTCCTTTCGGTTTAGAAACCAAGAAAAGTTCGTTTGCGATCAAGAGCTGATAGAAAGCTTTCATCAACATGCTCTCTGAAACTTCATTTCCACACGTCTCTTACCTGCATATTAACATATGAGACATATAATTGGCCCTTCGCAGCCACATCGATATTTACAGAAGCAACAAGTTGAAGAGTTTGGATTAGACCTGCATTTTGATGATATTTGAGTGGCAATGTGGCACTAACTGTAATCAAAATCCAGACTTTCGAAACCGGAAACGGGAAGCAAATGCATAGCTAACTCTTCAAAGTAGGATACCACGTAACTGTTCATGAATGTCATGTATCAAAACAGTCACACGGTTCACATAGTTCATCACGGGCGTTTCAATCCCTGCCACTCTTTCCCATCATCTATACAGGGTACTGATGATGCTTTAAACAAGAAAAAGATAATTACCCCAAGCCGTCCCCTGGTTTGGTTTGTGCGTCATTACAGCCCCTTGAACAGAACAAAATGACAACCCCACAATGTACAAAACAACTCATGAATATCATGTGTCAAAACAGTCACGTGGTTCTCACATAGTTCATCGCGGGCTTTTCAATCCCTGCCACCCTTTCCCATCACTGTAAGTCTGTAAGTAGCTTATCTATACGTGGTACTGATGATGCTTTAGACAAGAAAAAGATAAGGACACAAGGGTATTTTTTTACTCAATAACACGGTCACATGGAAGCGAAAATAGTTGATATTGATACATAAACCTCAACATTGCTAAATATGATAAATCTTTTTTCCCTAAACCAGTACAAGATACTAAGAAGATTGGAAAGAACAAAAGGAAGTAACAAAGTAGCAAAAGATATGTCAGTCATCCCCCATTCACTTGTGCACTGGACAAGGATGCTCATTTACCAAGGATCAACTTATCTGGAAATGAAGGTTATAGAGTATAGGCCAACATGCGCTATCGAATACATCCCTACTACCCCCGTACAAGGGGACAACGGTGCCCTGGCTACACATCGGGTTCTCTTCGAAACAAAGGCTAAGCCCCACATCAATGAATCGCTACCCCCTTCTTTTAATTGCCAGCTGGGAAGCCAGACGATAAGTTGACCCTTTACTAAGGTCTCTCTCTGTTGGATCTGTCATTAAGCCAAGAGTTGCCCGCTTTCCCTTAGATCTAGTAGCCTCCTTCTAGTCTGACTTTATAGAGAAAAAGATCTGACTTCTTGGAAGGCAGCTGAGGATCTTTAGAGCACTATATATGGAGTGATTAAAGATCAGAAAAATTATTGGATTTGAAATCGAAGTCTTCTTCCTCTGATATTTGGTGGACAGCTAGAATATTGAAAAACTGTCGAACCTTCCAGGCCATCACCCATTAGAAAGGAGAAGCAAGTTTTGGGATCAAAGTCAAGGGTGGTACAATTCCATTGCCGAGGCAAGAAGAGGAAGGAAAGAGAAAGAGAGAGAACTCAGAAGAGACTGGAAAGAATAAGGACTCCCTCTGCTGTTCCTACCCGATCCCTCTTCCTTCCCGCCCCCAGAGAGCAGTCAGCAGTCAGCATTCGAGGTCCGAGCGACTAGGAACAGGCTTGAATACAGAAAGAGATTCGTACTCTTTGCGCTTATTTACCAGCCACACCTCTGCTGGGAGGCAGAGTTCTAGTTAGACTGCCAGGATGAGAAGAAGGACTTCCCCCAAAATGATATTCAGATTTACATCTGCGTGTCATTTGAACTTGAGTCTAGAAGGAATCAGATGCCAACAATGGTCCTACAAAGGGCAAAGAAACGAAATATCGCAACAAAGCTGGATAAGCCGACCTTAAGTACCAAATAATCCGATATACTGGAGATAGTTCCTCAAAAATATACTGGAGATAAGAAGGGATAGACCAATGAGTGGGTTGAACATCCAACTAAGCATAATATGATCAATTGAGCCTCTCTCTAAACAACAGCAGAACCCCAATATCGTTCTTCTAGAGTCTAAAGAAAAGCCATACTAGTTGCAAGGGGGAAAAACTAAGGAGAATAACCAAGGCCATTTTGGCTCAAAAAAGTGACCTGGTATGGTCCCCTTGCCACAGCAGCAAGGTCTTACAATCACTGAAAAAGGAAGCATCAAAGAATACCAAGTACGAGCAAACCAAGGATATTCATCCCAGAGCTATGATAAACCACTGATCAATGTTCTGAATACCGTACCGGTCAGGGTACCGGTTTTCCTACTGGTACGGTACGGTACCGGTCAAATACCGGGCACCGTTTCGGATTTACTGCAACTACAATATATATAATAATTATATATAATTATAATTCAAACAAATCCCCCATACCATGCAATTCATCATAAAATACCTATGTGTTTGCCTTTTGTCCCACATTGCCTAGTTACAAAACTCTTTTCCATCTTAAATGACTTTGCACACTAGTGGGCTTGTGAAGAAGGACCCAAGGAGAGGTCTCGCGCGCTCAGGAAAATGGGTCGTGGCCGAAGACAATTTGGTAAAACTGATCCGGAAACCAATTAACCGGGTGCGCGTCACGGGATATTGGCGCGCAGGGGGGGTGCAAATCCGGGATTTGAGCCTTGCGCACGTAATATAGTTAAGCCCACATTTTGCTAATATCGGGCCGGTATTTCCGGTATGGTCCGGTATTGGAGCCGAAACGGTATTAAAGGGTTAGAGTACCGGTTTTCACCCAAACCGGTACGGAACGGTATTCATAACATTGCCACTGATGCTATACAGCCAGCACACCAGACTATTACAGAACCTTGGTCGAACCTCTAAAAGAACAGATCTTTTGCATTTACATGGCATGGCCCAACGTTTGTGCCTTCATCTCATGAGAAGCCTGTTTCAAATCAAACAGAGAGGCTGAGAAAATGTAACAAACATCAAAAGTTAAACAACAAAAGTAACTGTTAATTGTTACATACTCTTTAAACAAATACCGCAAAAATGTCTTTCATATCAACTGCTTTGCTCCATCTTTGATGGTATTATTTCATAACCTAGCTCCACTTCTCTTACTTAGTTCCTTAAGAGCTCTAAAAAAGGAAATTCCCAACAAAAACTATCATATCCAGTCGGGCAAAACTTAGTAACATTGTAGCCTGCCCCTTCAGGATAGAAGTTTTGGATCTCTTTTCTGACTAAAGCTTCATACCTTCCGGAGTCCCTAAGATAGCAGTATTGTTTCCTCGGTGGAAGGATTACATATTTCTAGGCCAAAGTCTCTGTTCCTGATCTTGAGCTCGCTGTTTTTGACCCCAAGCTCTACTTCTGACCTGAGTCAACTGCGCCAAATAGAACCTCCTCATCCTCCATTCCCTTTGCTTCTTAGTATAAGACTATAAGTTACCACGAACTTTCTGTTCCGGTCAAGTTCCAATGCCGATGGGTTCTCTTGCTCCTGCATCACTTCCATTATATGCGTGGAATTCCTGTTAGTTGTTGACTAAATCTGCATCTTCTAGTTAAGCAAGTGATATTTGAACATTTAAAAAAAAATACAAGAACTGCAACCATGGTATGCATGGTTGACAAAGGAACAAACTAATATGTTTGGATTGGAATTTGAAATTTTTTTTGAAAAATAGTAGGGGTAATAAGTGGAGAGAGATAGAGAGAAATGTTGAAAGTAGGGGGGAATCTAGGGGGAATTTTTTGAAAAATTCTTTTTGAATTGCAAAGAGAACAAGGCATTTAAGTGTCAAAAAAGTTGTCATCACTTATTCATCTCAAAAAGGGGTCTTCCATACATGGAGTATACACAGAATCACAAGGATACTTGGCTTCTTCTTCATTTTTCTATATCACCAGACAATTAGCAGACACCAACACTTTCCGGACATGTGCGAACACTCAAATCAGACTTATAACACCAATTGGGCTGAACGGGCTACACTTGGGCATTCGGCGTTTGGAACTTCAAAGGATCAAAGGCCTCAATCATTTCCTCAGGGAGTAAAAAGGCCTCAAAGGACTTCATACGTCTAAGAAATCCCTGAATCATTCCACAGGCAACTTCATCAAGGAGGCCTTCCTCAAAAGACATTGAATCATATCAATGAGGTCCTATCATCAAGACATGACCCTTTGGAAGGCAGTATAGTGAAAAGATCCCTTGCATTATCAAGTGTTTTATTCTTGCAATACGCATCAACAAGGACATTGTACTCAACAACATCGAGCCTTAAACCCCTTTTTTCCATCATGTGAAATAAGAACATTGCTTCATCAATATGCCCACTTTGGCAAAGGCTGTCCAACAGGAGACCACAAGTTTTAGGATCAGGAATTTGGTGAGCAGCTTGCATCTCATTAAGAATTTCTTGAGCAGCAGTATATCTACCTATCTGAACCAGACCATGCACTATACTATTGAAAGTAACAACGTCACGTTTCACATCCCGTAAAGGCATTTCTCGGAAGAGATGCACGGCCTTGTCTAACTTCATGTTCTTGCAATATCCCTTAATCAAAATGTTATAGCAACTAGTGTTAGGATGAATGCCCCTACCCACCATAGCACTTAACAATCTCATTGCTTCGTCCATCCGGCCTTGCAAACTATATCCATCCATGAGAGCAGAGTATGTGACTACATCAGGATAAACACCTCTTGCTATCATGTCTTCAAGTAGCTCCTCCGCTTCCTTTGTCATCCCTTGCTTGCTAAGTGCATCAACCAAAACAGTTACTGTCCTGACATTTGGTGAAATACTTCTATCCACCATTTGTATTAGCATTCCTGTAGTCTCCTTCCACTTACCATGTTTGCATAGGCCATCAATCAAAGAGTTATAAGTGACAACATTTGCACAAATCCCTTTGCTATTCATTTCTACTAAGAAGTTGACAGCATGATCCACCATCCCATCCTTGCAAAGACAGTCAATGATGACACTGTATGCTATGGTGTCAGGTTTTAAACCTCGCTCTTCCGCTATCCTCAGAAAACTAATAGCCGCTCCCGTGTTTCCCATTTTGCAAAGCCTGTTTATAAACGATCCATACATCGACACATTGGGTTTGAATATGCCTTTTTTGACAATTTTCTCAAAAAACTCCACGGCCTCAACATTTTTATCAAGTATAATAAGTCCATTCAACAGGGTGTCGAAGGTAGCTACATCAGGCGTGTAGCCACATTTCAAGATACAGCCTAAAAGCGAGAACCCAAAGCCGACTCGATTCATGCGACAATAACAGTTAATTGCAATGTTGAAGGTATACAAAGTTGGTTGAATGCCTAGCAACTGCAACTTGTCAAAATGAGAAAGAGCCTCAGCAATTTTATCTTGTGCAATAAGTCCATTTAACAGAGTGGTGACGGTAACTACGTTAGGTGTATAACCGCGTTTGAAGATACCGCCTAAAAGCGATAACCCAAAGCCAACTCGATTCAGGTGACAATAGCAATTAATAGCAATGGAGAAAGTATACAAATCTAGCTCAATCTCCTTTAACTGCAACTCATTGAAATGAGAAAGAGCTCTGCCGTACTTACCCGACTTCGAAATAATCGCCAACGCCTTATTGATTTTTCTAATGGTTGGAACATCATCTTGCGTCAAGCGTAGATTCCCCGACCTGGGTTTTTGTTTCGACAACCTTTCTCTTCCAAAACTGGGTTGGGGGCTGATGATGGTCGCAGAAGGAGTAGAACTTCTAGGGTTTATAGTGTTGGAATGAGAACGAAGGGCAAAAGATGAATAGTGGGGTGGAAAGAGAAGATTACATTTTCGGTAATTAGAAGAAGAATAATCCATGGGACTGATTAGAGAGGAAGCACTAATCTGAGCCATATCTTCTCTCTCTCTCTCTCTGCGCGAGTGAATTCAGAGGATCAGGATTTGGAGGAGTAGTCGGGTGCCCAACGGTTGTTTGGGAAATTATCCTCGCAGGGTAAAAGGACAAAAAATGTAATTGCAATATCACGAACGGATAATTTCGGAAAGAAGTCTATGTCGACTAGGAGTGTTACCAACCCGACCGGATCAAAAAAGACCGGAAAAACCGAACCGAACAGTCAACCGACCCGAACCGACTGTTCGGTTCGGTCTTCGGTCGGGGTGGTGGCATAAATTTTTGGGTTCAGGGTGAACCGAACCGAACAGGACTCTTATTTCGGTTCGGTCTTGATTTTGTTAAAATCTGGACCGACAGGACCGAACCACCCCGAACCGAAATCAGACCGAACCGACCAATTATGTGTTTTTATATATTTTTATAAATTTCAAATTAATCTTGACCGTCATTGAAAACCCTAATCTCCTCCATCTCCAACTCTCATCTCATCTCAGAGATCACACAGCCCAGCTCCTCTCCCCAGTCCCCTCTCTCTGGCTCCTCTTTCCCCTTCTCTCCGACAGTCACTCACGGCCCCTCTCTTCGCCAAATTGCGATTCGCGCCTCCCTCCTCAGCTCCTCTCTTCGCCGCCGACCATATCATCGTTTTGGCTGAGGTCAATTTGTTAATCGGGTGAGAATTTACAGAGAAATTGTCGATTCTTTCACAAATCTCTCTCTCTCTCTCTTTCTCTCGCGCGCGCAGGGGTGAAAAGGAGATTGAAGATAAATTCCAATTTTCTTTTATTTTAATGGAGTTTTTTGGGGGGGTGAGATATTGAGATGCAAAAAGAGGACATGGGGACAAACGGGACAAATGTGATATTAATTGTCAATTTTTTTGAAGACTTGCTATTTTAATCTGGAGACTTGTTTAATTTGGATATTTGTAGAAGATGTGTTCTTGTGGAGTTCTTGCGTGGTTCAACAGGTGAACTAAACTAATTTGGAATGTTGGATATTATACTTTTATTATAGAGTTTCATGCTTTTTGGTGAAGAGAGTAACTGGGAAAATGGTGTAGTGAAATTTTTGGTATTTTGGTTTGTTAAGTTTTGAGGATTAGCTCTCTGGTTGTTCTTAACTCTTGTTCAATGGGCATTCTAGTATTTGAATTGGTGTTTATGGGCCCTGATGATAGATCTTGAGTGAAAAATGACTTTTGAATTGGTGTTTGGTAGAAAAAACGGGTGGATTTTCTTACAATTGATTAATTTGTCCCACTTTCAATTTTTGTTTTGGCCCAATTCGGTCAGACTGAATTCCCCGACTGGACTGATTCCACTCCGAACCGAACCGAAATTAATACCGATCGGGATCGGTCCCCAAATTATATACCCCGAACCCGATCGGTTTCTGGCAAATCCACCTTGAACCGAACCTAACCGACCGAATAACATCTCTAATGAGTACACACATACACCCCGTGCATACATACTTTGGACCCATCTCAGCTCCTCCAAAATTAATCTGAGCCACTCATTTTGTTCAACGAGTTTAATTACGGTCAGTGTAAAAAATCAACTTAATCCGATATCAATAAATACATTTTACAATGGATTGAGTTTAATTTTTTACAGAAATTTTAAACAAACTATTTGGAGGAGTTGGGTGCCCAATCAATAAATTTGGGAAAATACCATTAATTTCAGGGAGAAAGACAAAATGTAATTGCAATATCTCGAAATTTGGAAAAAATTTCAGTCCCGGGTGGGTACCACATAGTGCTTGTTCGGTGCATCTCGAGCCGTCCATTGCGTTTTTGGACGGCTCGGATTTGAAGAGAAAAAAGAGAGAGAAAGTGTTGAGAGAGAGTTTCAATCCGAACCATCCAAATATATATTGGACGGCTTGGATGTACCGAGCGGGTACCACGTGGAATATACCACTTGGCTCCGAAAAATTTCTCAACGAACAGATAATTTTGGAAACAATAAGTCTATGAGTACATATACATTTATGTACATACGCCACGTACATACATACTTTGGACCTATCTCAGGTCCTACAAAATTAGTCCGAGCTACTCATATTGTTCAAAATAGTTTGTTTACGTCCCATGTAAAAAATCAACTCAATCCGATATCAATAAAGGCGTTTACGAAACATCCACATTTGCTCGAGAATCCAAACCTGAATTTTAAAACAAAGTTGAATATTTTGTAAACGTATATCGGATTAAGTTGATTTTCTTACAGAAACTGTAAACAAACTATTTTGAACAACAAAAGTTTCTCAAATATAAGGCCTTAAACTAATTAATCAACAACTTATATTTGAAACAAAAAGGGATAAGAAAACGTAACCAGTAACCAAATCATGAAGTAATGGGTTAAATGTCTACTTACCTCTTAAACAATTCAACTTTTATTTAAAGACATAATAGCCTTCGATTGGTAGTTGAAGACATAACAGACTGCGCCCATAGATTTTGAGATCCCAAAATAAACAATGTCTAATTTACTCGTTACTCGGGAACAATGAAAGAGACCATTTTGATTTCCCTGTTCAACTTTCGTCTTTCTTTCATTTTTCTTCTGAAATTGTCCTTTTCTATTTCTTCCATCCTCCCTGCCTTTTCCCTTGGCAAAGAGATAAATTAAATGTTATACTTAATACTTTATATCCTTTTTCCATGCTTCAAGAGTTCAACTTCGAAATTTTCTTGCCAAAGGCCCAAAGAAACAAAAGAGTACATCATAACATGTGGGATGGTTTGGGTGGGCCGGTCCAGGCTTGGGTCGGGTCTTGGGAGTTTGGGCTATATTGTTTAATTTGAATTCGGGTTGAGCTTAATGTTTTTTCTGTTGTGGACCCTGATAGACCTTTAGGTGTTTTGGGCTTTGTCCTTGTAGTTTATTATCCAACTATTTGTTGAATCCCTTTCCCATTTCCCCGTTTTTAATAAAATTCATCTTTGCCGATAAAAAAAAATGGAAAAGCATATACTCCTAGGCTCCGTTTGTTTCGATATAAAATATTTTTTCTGAAAACAAACTTCAAATTTTTATTTTCTGGTGTTTGGTGGGAACTTGAAAATGTTTTCATAAATTAACAAAATGGTCTAGAAAGAGAGAGGGGGGCTTAAACAGTAGATAGATTTGAGAATATTGGTATTGAACGTGGATCAGAACTAACGATCGAAGAAGCTAAGCAGTGAAAATTGCAATAGAATGCAGCAAATTCATTTCAGAAAATAACTTACGGAAAATTTAAGAGTAAGTTATTTTCATCCAATAAATGAAAAATGTTTTACATAAAATGTTTTTCCTCATTTTTTTACACAACCAAACACTGAAAAATAGGTAAAACATTTTACCGAAAAATATTTTACGCTCAAACAAACGGAGCCCTAGTTTCTTTGCTCTTGCCAACATATGATAAAAACAAAAAATCATTCAAACCAAAGTTCCCTCCACAACTTCAAATACAGCCTAAAATTAACCAAAACTTTAAACATATGGCTTATTCAGGCGAATAACACTTGACTTGACAACCAATCTCATCGCGCAACTCAATTGTTGCTACAGAACACAATTGTTATTTGAGAACTCCACAATGCCATTAATTCTTGGCTGGAAATATACAAAACCTTCGACCTCAAATTCCTAACATCACTAATTTCATACAACTTAACTTAAGAAAGAGAAACTTCTTCAACTATATTAAGAGAAACCAATTTGTAGAAATCAGAGGAAAAGAATCTCCACTTTGCATGCTGTGCCTACATATAAGCCTTGACTTGCAACATTCAACTCTCATACTTCTACACGAACCTTGCTCTCCTTTCGGTTTAGAAGCCAAGAAAAGTTAGTTTGCGAGCGAGAGCTGATAGAAAGCTTTCATCAACATGCTCTCTGAAACTTCATTTCCACACGTCTCTTGCCTGCATATTAACATAAGAGACGAATAATTGGCACTTGGCAGCGACATCGATATTTACAGAAGCAACAAGTTGAAGAGTTTGGATTAGACCTGCTTTTTGATGATATTTGATGGCAATCTCCCAGTGGAGAATGTGGCACTAACTGTAATCAAAATTTGGACTTCCGGAAACGGGAAGCAAATGCATAGCTAACTCTTCAAAGTAGGATACCATATTACTGTATCTATAACTGACAAAGCAAAGTTGCATTAACACAGTCGCTGACTGCCACAAAGAATTAATAAAGAAAACCACAATTATAATAGGTACAGTTGAAAGTAAAAATTACGTGAGACTGCCATGAAGTCAACTAGGTCTGAGTCATAATTGGTTAATGAAGATCAGCGCTAAGCCATTACCAACATTGCACACCAGAAAACCACAATTATAACCCTAAGGAAACTCTCACAATAGGACACATATTGACTAGACATTCAAATAACATCGGAAGGGCTTCTTCCAGTTCTAGATTACTTTGGCAATAAAAATTGGTCTCCTGTAACCTATAGCTAGAAGCCTAATTCAAGGTCCAAATTGAAACCCATTCAAAAAATGGGAATGCAGAAAATTGCAGGATTAAGGAGATTTGAGATTACATTTACTACAATCCGGAAACACAACTAGCGCGAATTCAAATAATGGATTCACCTTATTTTTCTTGTTGATCCATGTTACAAGCAATGATAGGTTCATGAAGCTTGACTCAAAAGATGAGGAGCGCCTTCACTTTTTCATTTTTTGACAAAGAAGTGTCCATGCAGAAACTAGCAACGATTTCAAATATATATATATTTTTACCAACATGCAGTAACAGAGGCAGGAAAGAGGATGCCAAGAAAAACTGGAGAGTACAGTGAAATGCTCTCCGATCGTACCAGATGCAAACCTAGTCTTGACTTTTATTCTACCTTAACAGCTTGATCCAACATCTCCCAAAGGGAAATCAACAAGAAATCTTCTAGATTTATTATTCCTTCTCCTCTTGACTTTCCTTCTCCTCCTGTACTTTCTGACTTGCTCGTCAGAGGGTCATTCCGTAAGACGACCAGATTGACCTTTAGGCGAGCCTTCCCTGTGCAGGTCAGCGAAGAGCTAGGCGAACCTAGTAACCGAACTAGAGGCTTAGAGAGGTGACCACATCTTGATCAACGACCCCACAAAAAGTATGCTTATATATTCCCCCAAAGTACACTGAACAAATCCACCTAGGGGCTAAGCGAAGCAGCACCCTGGCGCCATCAATGGGCCCTGGGCGCGCGACACGGGAGGATATTTTTGGGCTCACACACGAATAGAGCACGGAGCAGTACCCAGGCGCCTCTGGCATGCCAAGCGGGCCGGACCCTCTCTTCGAAAAATATCTTAGACAAAAAAACTACTCTACCCAACCAATGCCTTGGACAACGAAATAGCCTTGCTAAAGATCAAGCATGAAAGACTAATGCAAAAATGCTCAAGAGATGACTATACCCTTTTCTCCAATGAATAACTTGCATAGCATCACAAACAATAAGGAATCTTCAATCAGTGGGCGGAGCATCTAAAGATTAAAACGACCTCCCACCCAACCCAAATGAAACGAAGATAGATACAGACACCAATAGTATGTATTGAGCCGGAAAAGTCCAACTAACTAACATATACAGATCAGGACAAGGGCCCTGTCCAACATGGTGTTGAACAGTTTCATTGCTTCATCCATTTAGCCTTGCTAGCAATATCCATCCATTAGGGAATTTTATGTGACTACATCAGGATCCACAATGGTTCAAGGCAAAGTATTTTTTACGAGCAATGGTTCAAGCCAAAGTTTTAGCTAGGGAGGATGAAACTCAACTTGGCATTGCCAGTCTAAGGAGAGCAAATCAACTTCTGGATAAATTTTGGGATCAATAAAAATGAGAGCAACAATATCGTAATCTAGGATGGACACTGTACATCACTTTCAGGACCATGTCAACGGTTTAAGCTAAAAATATCTGTAGGAACAAAATTCAGACCTGCCGATATCTAATCAAGGCAGGCTTCTAGTGAGACAAGGGGTAGAATGTAGGGAATATGTGTTTAATCAGTATCTTCAAGGAGAAATAACTGTTATGCATTTAAATTTGAAAGTCTCAAGCTGGAAAATCACACAGTAATATCATTAACCCGCAGAATATTAGGCCATATTTTACTTTGAACGAGCATAATAGACTGTACGTGTTGGTATAAACGTAAGTGTACCTCCGCAACCTAATGATTTATTCAATCTCTTCCATTCCACGTCTGTCCTTAGGCAAGAATCTCTTTATCACTTCTTGGAGAGCTGGATCTTGTCCTTCAGTTGACATTAGATTTGCACAGGAAACTGTAAATTCATCTGCTGAAAAACCCTTTGCAACCATTTCCTCGAGTAGTTCGAAGGCCTCAGAGTACTTCTTTCTCGCAAGAAATCCTCGGATAATAACATTGTAAGTCCAACCATTTGGAAAGCAACCATTTTGTTCCATTTCCACAAAAAACTCTTTAGCTTCATCCAACAGTCCTTCTACACAAAAACCTTGTATCATGATATTGTATGTCTTGACATCAGGATATAATCTATTGGAAGAAAGTTTACTGAAAAGATCCCTTGCATGGTCCATCTTTTTATCCTTGCATAATGCATCAATGAGGATATTGTACTTAACAACATCAATATCAAACCCGTTGCTTTCCATAGTTTGAAACAAGGACAATGCCATAGCAATATTACCATTTTTGCAAAGGTCATCTAGCAAGATACCAAAAGTTATAGTACTTGGAATTATGCCTGCAACTAGCATTTCATCAAAAAGTTTGTGAGCGGCTGCACATCTACCAACCCGAAACAAACACTGTAACACTGTGCTAAAAGTTTGAACATCAGGTTTAAACCCCTTTTCAGGCATTTCTCTAAATAGATGCATAGCCTCATCTATTTTCATCTCCTTGCAGTATCCGTTGATCAAAATGTTATGGCTAAGATTGCTAGGCTGAAGCTGAAGCCTTAGTTGCAGGAACCTTCAACTATGCCCACGTTTCTTCGACGGAAACGCGTTTCCGCGTTCCCGTAGAAGGAAACTCCAAGAAACTCGTCCCAATGACGACGGGAACTCGTTCCTTACCTATACGGGAACTTACACCCAAAAAACGGTTGAGAGACTTACGATTCAAGCTGCAATTGGTACCTTTAAAGTTGTTTTGTTCTTGTTGGTGTGAACATATGATATTAACCTTCTAGAGTCATAGTGTCATACTAATGCCTTTAACTTTTACGCCTACTTAATATGCACAAGAGCTCTATTGTGTAATCATGTGCTACGATAAAAATGTTGAAATATAACTAGAAACTTATAATTTTAATAGTAATATTTTATGTGGTAGAATAATATTTTTATATTGACATTTAACACTATAAAATTCCAAAATATATTTTTAATAATTTTTCCTAACCGCTGGTCCGCTCCCAATGGCGCTCCCACACTTCTATGATCATCCGCTCCCCCGTCCCTGCCCCTGCTCCCGTCTCCGCTCCCGCTTCGTGTAACTAAGGGCTGAACGCCCATGTCCACCATTTTGTTGAACACTCTCATTGCTTCATCCATTTGGCCTTGCAAACAATATCCATCCATTAAACTATTGTATGTGACAACATTAGGGTCCACACCTCTTTCAATCATCACTTCAAGTACCTCCTCTGCTTCCTTCGCCTTCCTTTTCTTGGAAAGTGCATCCACCAACACATTGAATCTATAAACATCTAAATGCCAGTATTCGGCATCTCTCTCAACATTCTTGTAGCCTCCTTCCACTGGCCAAAACTACAAAGGCCATGAATCAAAGAATTATATGTAACAACGTTTATGAGAATACCTTTTTCCTTCATTTCTATAAAGAGCCTTACAACATCATCGACCATTCTATCCTTGCAAAGATTGGCAATGATCACATTATAGGCTATCATGTTAGGTTTACAACCTCGCTCTTCCATTATCCTGAGCAACCTAACAGCTGTAATAGTGACACCCATTTTGCAAAGCCCGGTAATAACTGTTCCGTACATAACCACGTCGGGTTCAATATCTCCATTCCTCATTAATTTCTCAAATAGCTCCATGGCTTCAGCTTCTTTATCTTGTATAATAAGTCCATGTAAGGATCTAAACACACACGCACACAATATTCGAGTATAAACAGTAAAGGATTGACACAGAGATATACGTGGTTCCCCAAACCGGGTACGTCCACGGGAGCGGAGCTGTTTTTATTTATGATCACAGTACATAGGGTTTTACAATAGAGAGTATATATAGTCACGACTTCTATTTCAACCCTAATAATTCCGTACCGTACCGCGGGGGGGCGTAGCCCCCCGCACCCCCCAAAACCTTTGGGCCTTCGGCCCAACCAATTAATCTGCGATTTCGCTTCCCTCACTCCGCTCCGCTCCACTCCGCTCGGCACTGGCCTTATACGAGAACTTCTTAGTACCTCTCATACACAACATATGAGCCACAAGTTCCAACAGTCCATTTAATAATGTGTTGAAGGTAGTTAAACTAGGTGTACAACCGCGCTTAAAGAGGCCGCCTAAAAGTGAGAAACTGAAACTTACCTGATTTAGGCGGCAGTAGCAGTTAATTGCAATGTTCATGGTGTAGAGATCTACCTCAAAGCCCAGTAACTGCAACTTTTTGAAATGAGACAGAGCAGTGGTGTAATCACCCGTTTTCGCAATGGTCCCCAAGAGTTTATTGATTTGAATAATAGGTGGGAAAGGTCGCATTTGGACCATCCGATTGAGCAACTCTAGAGCATCTTGAACATCATTGGGTTGCTTTCTGGGCAAAGCTTTCTTGTTAGGTTGGGTCGACAAATTGGGGTTTGTAGACTGAGAGTGAGAATGAAAGAGGAGTAGAGTCCCAGTGGAAGATAAACAAGAAGAGGGTTTCGTAATGAGAGAGAGAGAAGAGCACTATTACCTTTTCGGCAATTTTACAAGCTCTGAGTATTGCCATCTGTTGAAATAACTGCTGTAAAAACAAGAACAGGTTACCTCGAAATCTGCTAATGAAATACAGAATACCGAATTGAAGAATCACGGCTGGGTTGAGTCGCAGACTAGGTCGCTCTCTTTAAGACGTTTCACAGCTCTGCCCAGTTGGTTTTTTCTGTGTTTGAAACTGATTTTGCACACGTTTTTTCACGTTCTTATGGCAAAACGTGTATTTAAGACGTTTTTGCACACGTTTTTTCACGTTCTTATGGCAAAACGTGTATTTAAGACGTTTCACAGCTCTGCCCAGTTGGTTTTTTCTGTGTTTGAAACTGATTTTGCACACGTTTTTTCACGTTCTTATGGCAAAACGTGTATGTGCGCGAGGCTCAAATCCCAAATTTGCACCCCCTGCGCGAATAACTCGTGACGCGTGACGCGCATCCGGTTAACTGGTTTCCGAATCAGTTTTCCAAATTGCCGCCCATTTTTTTGAACGCATGAGACCTCTCCTTGGATCCTCTCTTTTACAAACTCATTAATATGCAATATCATTTAAAGTAGAAAGAAGTTTTGTAACTATCCAATGTGGGACTAGAGGAAAACACCATGTTTTACAAATACATACACCAAAGTTCCAACACCATCTTCTCCTACCCAAGCCCTCTCTCTCTCTCTCTCTCTCTCTCTCTCTCTCTCACAGTTGAGTATCTTTGTGTATTGTTTCAGCTCCTCGTTTTGGTTGAGCTGCGATTAGTAGATGGGTGATTTCTATACTCCCTTATTTTTTTACTGTATTTTTGAGCTGGTGATTTTTTTTGTTTTTGTCATCTTTATACATTAGCGGGTCTGGCGAAGTATGTTTTTTTGATAAGTAGGGAGTTAGTATGTTATTAGTTCACAAAGGGTTCAGAGACTATCCACTGCACTGCACACCGGTCGTGTTTCAGTGGGGTCGAACTCACGCCTACACTAGGGAGGCAAACGAGCAAACCAACTTAGACAAGCTTGGTTTCACTAACACGTGAATTTACCAAGTCTCTGACATTTGTAAAAAGCATATGCATGTAAGGACTGTTTCATAAATTCACCCGCTAAAAGATTAAAAAAAAGAAGTGTTTGTATCAATTAGTGGAGTGTAGATATCAATTTACATTTTTTTATTCTAGGTGTTTGGATAGAGTTGCCAAAAATGAGTCCACCCTTTCTGGTTGAGCTGCGATTAGTTGAAGGTTTTTTTTCTTTCTTTCTATTTTTCTTTGGTGGTTTATGTTTGGGACTCGTTGGGTCATTTAAGTTGACCCAATTAAGGCTTAATTAAAACCTAAATAAATAGATTAGATGGGTTTAGACTCATTCTAACCCAACTAATAAATGAGTTGGGTTGAAGCCTATTTTTCAGTAGATGGGTCTGGGTTTATTAGTGTGTTTGTGTTCAATTTGTCACCCCTAAAAAGAACCGATATTTGCCATCTTCTCTCCCTCTCCTTTTTTTTTTTTTGATCCGCAAAAAAGACCTTCTCTCCCTCTCCGTTGAAGATCTATATTTTTTACTTTGGTCGATTGGAAATGCCATTAGAGTTCCTAGTATTTGGAAGGAAGGAAACGAAAACGAAGGGAAATGATTAAAGAAGAAATGTACTCTTCTAAAAACTTAAGTTTTCTTATTTTCCTCACTTTTTTTTTTAAAACCAAACAAAAGGAGGAAGAAAATATTAATTTTCCTTTCCTTTCATTTTAATGCTAAGGCAAATAAAAATCTAAGTAAGCAAATTAAATTAAACCTTCATTGGATATCATCCACTCTAATCACATACTCATTTTCTAGAAATTCACTTTTGAGGAAATTTGAAAACAACTTTCTTTCTCTCCTTTTGTCCCCAAAAGGAGAGAAAAGAAAATAAACCTCGAACCGATCCACCTCTTCAAACCACTGAGCTCAATTTCTGAAGTTCCACAGAGTAATCAGAGGAGCCGGCGGCCGGCAGGGAATGTGATGTCATAATTGATCTACATTGTTTCAGGGTAGACTTCACCAGAAGACGAGAGCTTTTCTAGTGCTCAAAGACTTGATGATGTAAGTTTTGGACGGCAACAAAATTGTATCTGGAATGTGAGAACACTAGGCTCTGAGCCGGACTTCCCAAAGTAGGAGAGAAAGCAATCTATAACTTCTAATAGGAAATGCCAAATTCTGCAAGGCATTTTGAGGAAGTTCTGAACTCATTTGACGTGAAGATTGAGAGACCAACAGCGCGTCGCTTGGCCAACATGGCCTGTAAATTATCTCACAATTCACGTCCAAAAATTAGGGCGCGCTAAAATAAAACAACTTTTCGCAGGAAAGAACCGGAGGAAGAGAGATGAAACAGACCACCTCATGATCTACATGAATTCCCACAGCCAACTACAGCAAACAAAGAAACTGACGAGGCGGCTGGTCAGAAGTAACACGCGTGCGCCTATGCAAGAAACGTATGCCTGGACATATGATGCAGGGCAGACTATGAAACGAAGAATAAACGAGCAACAAGGACAATCACAAACGGGATAGATATAGAGAAACTCTCTCTAGACACTTTGTCAATCAATAATAATCAAAAACTCCGAAGCCCTAAGGCTTACAACTCCTTAAATACGAATTAAACCCTAACCCTACTTAGGAAAAGGAAAAAAATACCAATTTTGGAAAGTTCCGAAATTATTACATATTCTGAAAATATAAGAAAAAATAAGACTTCTCCAACAAGAACGAACGTTATTGGACTTTCCTACCAAAAGTTATAAGCAAAAAGATTATTTCCTAAAACAACAAATTTGGCCTTTCGGAACCCTAAATGGACGAAAATGGCTAAAAAACACACAGCACATGGCCGAAGGCAATGTGTCCTGACCGTTGGACCGTTTCGGATCGAACCCAAGTGGGCCCGAAGACAAATTCCTCGGTCAGTTATTTACGAAAAAACCAGCTAGTAGCCTTGGAATGCTTAAGGTGGTACACCTCCTCTTGGGCTACTGCATCAACATACCGGTCCAAGAATTTATGTTGTATAACACATCAAGCTCATTGAAGTAGAGCAAATGACAGATATTTAACAGAAACTTACAAGAGAAGCTTAGGGAGAACTCCGGAGAAGCTTATTTAAACTGGATTGCAACTAATGGTCTAGACTGAAGCATCAACAGTTCTCTACCAACAGATAAAAGAAATGATCCCTTCAACATAGTACAAGGAACGTTTCAGAGAATTTTACCGACCACATGTAGCTAATTTAGCGAAACTCATCAACACCGTTACGGTCACCATTCCTACTCGAATGTCCGAAACACCTGCTAAGATAACCCTTCCTCCGTCTTGGGATATTCTTTCCTGCATTGCATATTCCACTCCTGGCTAGTCGGAGCTTCCCTTCCCTTTGCTTTTCTTTTCGTCTTCTAACTACAACCACACATTCTGGATTTTCAGAACCCTCCAGCTGCAACTGTCTGATTTTCTCAAACCCTTTCCGACACTCTCTTCCTTCGCAAATTACCCGCCGCCTCCATCTCAGGTGAAAGAGCCTTACCATTCATCTGCAAATGACCCACTTCGGTTTTCCTCGTCAGTTGACTTTTGACTTCCACCAGCTGGAAGAAAAAAAAAAAAAAAAAGACTGTTCCTTAACTGTCCCAAAATGGACACTCTTCGCCTCTTTCTTCTTCTTCCTGCTTGTTATCAATTTCCCTTCTCAGTTCATTCACTATGATCTGAAGGGTGTTGAACTTCTGGGCGTTGGTATCAAGTCTCTCCAAAAGCTTTCTCTTGTTCTGCGCTTGATTTGGCTCGTATGATCTGAAGGGTGTTGAACTTCTGGGCATTGGTATCAAGTCTCTCCAAAAGCTTTCTCTTGTTCTGCGCTCGATTTGGCTCGTTAAAACTCGTGGGTACCGCTAATTTATCACCAACCAATTCCTTTCCACTTCTAACTTTGAAGAGGGATGATGATCACTCTTCTGCTCCACATCTTCAAACTGATGGCCCACAGATTTCTTCTTCTTCTGCGTCGGTCTCAATGTTTTGGCCTCGGCAGTTTCCCACAACTTGAGCATTTGGTCATCAGCCCTACGCCAACTTCTCCTACATCGTACAAATATTGAAGCATTTGAAACATGATCGAGTGGCATATATCAGAATCCTATTTGTAACTTCAGAAACCTCAGGTCCTGTTTTCAGCAACTGGAGTTTGCCATTTACCTTATTCCCAAAGTCCATCTCTTCTTCCCTTTGTGTTTCGCAGAACCAAAGCTGGGGTCAAAACTCAACACTTCAATCCATGGTAAATATCTGGGCCCTACAAATAGTTACTTTTGTCGATCAAAAATAATAATCTGGGCCCTTAACAAATGCAAGTTGAATCGCAATAAATGTGGCAGGCTAAATGCCTAAAGCATCATAAATACCTGAAATAAGACTTGCCCCCTTGTTATCAAAAAGTAACAAAAAATCTGAAGGAGTACCTAGGCAATAATTGAATATGATACTCTCGACAAGCATAAAGAAAGCAAGTATACATTGAGATTTAAACCAAAATCACAGTGAAAATGCCATACCACAAGACAGGATAGGACATCAAAAGAATATACTAGACTGTGCAACATTAGAATTACAATAGAGCAAAGTGACATAGAAAAAAGACTACAAGATATATATAGCAGTCTACTCTACAACAACAACAACATAACATAACCCATCTAGTCCCCAATCATTGGGGGTATGGGCGGGGGATGATTGGAGACAGACCTAACCTTTGGCAATATATGCACAAAGTGGCTGCTCTCAAAATACCACTGAAACAGTGGCCCCCCTAAACCTCCAAGAACCGAGGAGCTATAGGGACGTTTTGTTGTAGAACCATACCCCCAAATCAAAGCCAAATGATATCAGAGAGGGCAGGCTTAGAGACCCACAATTTTCTACTCTGACCAACAATTTTCTAAAGAGATACTTATCAACAAGTCCTAAATAGAGGAAAGAGAAGTAAAAGCCCATGAACTAAGTCCACCACATTTAACAATTAGAACTACAGTGTCTGCAAAGTCCTCAAATTCAAAAACTAATGAGAAAAAAATCCCCTATAAACCTTTCTCCACCTCAACAATTGGCCATAGTGGTAAAAAAAAGTTTCAAGTAATGGTCGAACTCGAACTTTTAGCCGAAGAAGAGTCTTAAAACTCAAGTTTGCGTTCCAAAAGTCTATAGAGAGCAAGGGGAAAAAGTTGAGTGTATAATTGATGCTTACAGACTCTCACTATATAGAGGCGAATGAGAATAGTAACACAATGACGTATTGTAGGATGGACAACATACATCAATTCTTTGATCCATTGGAAGGTTTAAGCTCAAATATCAGCAGGAAAAAAATTAGACTTACTGTAATCAAAGAAAGACTCGCGTCTAATAAATATTTGCTGGAAGCATTTAGAAAGTCATACAAGGGGTAGAGTCTAGAGTAAATATTGCTTAACTAGAGCTTCCCCGCATATAATGACTAATTTTACCTTTACCTTTGAAGCCTAATGACTAATTTTATGTCTTGCATTCCCTATCAATCCTTTCGCATAAACCACTTTATTACTTCTTGGAGAGCAGGATCTTGTCCTTCAGTTGACATTAGATTCACAATCGAGGAAACTGTAGATGTTTATTATCGCATTGTACGTCTTGACATTAGGATGTAATCCCTTGGAAGAAAGTTCATTGAAAAGGTCCCTTGCAAGGTCATTTTGTTTATCCTTGCATAATGCATCAATGAGAATATTGTAAATAACAATATCAAGGTTCAACCCGTTGCTTTCCATTGTATGAAACAAGGACAATGCCTTAGCAGTATGACCATTTTTGCAAAAACCATCCAACAATATACCAAAGGTTTGAGTGTCAGCAATTTTGGATTTAAATTTGATAGTCAAGAGTTGCAAGATCATACAGTGAAATTACTTTCCAGGCTACACTTACTTTGAACAAGTACAATACGTTGTACTTGCTGGTATAAACATACCTTAACCTTCTAAGCCTAGTGACTAATTTTATCTCTTGGATTCCGTATCCATCCTCCTGTATGAACACTTTATCTGAAGGGTGTTCAACTTCTGGGCAACGGAATCAACAAGTCTCTCCAAAAGCTCTCTCTTGTTCCGCGCCTGATTTGCTTCGTCAAAACTCGTGGGTACCGCTAATTTATCCACGCCCAATTCCTTTTCCACTTCTGACTTTATGCCCACTCTTCCGCTTCACATCTTCAAATTGATGTCCAACAGATTTCTTCTACTTGTGCAACGCTCTCAATGTTTTGGCCTCAGCAGTTCCCCACAACTCGAGCATTTGGTCATCAGCCCTAAGCCGACGTCTCCTACTCAGTACAAATATTGAAGCATTTGAACCGTGATCGAGTAGGATATCTTTCATCAGAATCCTATTTGTTACTTTAGAAACCTGAGGTCTTGTGTTCAGCAGCTTGAGTTTACCATTTAGCACATTTCCAAACTCCATCTCTTAATTCCCTTTGTGTTTCAAAAAACCAAAGCTGTGCTCAGAACTCAACTCTCCAATCAATGGTAAGTAGCTGGGGCCTTCAACCAAATGCCCTGCACCTTACTCTATAAATGGCAAATATCAAAAACTAACAAAAAACAAGAGGAGTACTTGGGCAATAGGAAGATCAAAAAAATATGCTAGTATGTGCAACATGTGGATTACAATAGAGTAAAGTGCCATTGAAAAAAGTCCACAAGAATATATATAGTAGTCTACTTTGCCATCTTCTCTCTCTCTCTCTCTCTCTCTCTGGTGCTAGTTGACGAAGATGATGTGGGTTTCACTGCCAAGCCAAGAGGAGTTGTTTGGAACATGAGGACAAGAAAAAGGAAATGCTCCGTAATTATTATTTTCCATGTAGATTAGCAAAAATCATAAAATGTGAAAGAAGCCATTTTATCCGTGCATGTTAAATCAAAATTTTCAAAATTAGACAATTGTTAAAATGAATTAATGATCGTAAACCTCTTTTTTTTTTTCCCTTGCAAACCTCTTTCCCCCTCTCCCCCCCCCCCTTTTGGGTGTTTCATCTCATTGACAAATCAATAGAATCTTATCCATATGCAATGAATGACAGCAAATTCTCTCCTCTCTTTTTTTTTAGACGAGATTAACGGTCTGTTTTGTCCTAAATTAAGATTTTCAGTATTGTATTTTGGTTTCTAAAACTTCTATTATTTTTGCGTCAATATTTTAGGATAAAATCCTAAAAATAAAACAAATTGTAACCAAAAGCTAAAAGAGAATCACTAAAAACAAAACTATTTCAAAAAAGACAATTTTATTGGGTTTTTTTTTTTTTGTCTTGTTTTATCTTTTTCAATTTCAATCGATATTATACATTTCTGATTTATATGGTCGAGACAGAATTCTTAATCCAAAAAATGAATGACATTTATTTTTCAATTTTTTTGTTATTTGCTGTAAGATATCTTTCATATCAATCCAATAGAGATCCCCCATCCATCCAAACCAACCAATGCAAGTTTGGAAAGAAAATGACTATTAAAAAGGGTAATCAACCAACAGCAATGTTACACTATGCACCAACATTGTCCAAACTATGGCTTTGTTTTGGTCAAAATACTCTTTTCAGTTCCTACGAGAACTGTAGGCCTCTGAAGCACAGATAACCAGCACCCTTGCAATTGCAGTGGAATTTTGGCAATGGGTGAGTAGAATAAAATACAATAATACACGATTTAGGGCTATAACACTAAACAAGTTGAGTTGAGGCTTGGTTTGGAAGTAAATACGGAAAGACCAGACTGTGCAAAATACCGGACGAAATCAGAGTTACCGCCATCTCGCCTGTGATCTTCCGAAACCGCCGGTACTCTCCAGTAAGAACCGATATTGAAGCCGGGACGGAATTTGGGGGGTAGGATACCAGATACTCACAAAAACTGTAAGTACTAGCCGGTGCCAGTATTGGATTGAAAACCTTGCTACCCATCCTCTACTGTATTGCAATAATGTCCCCATTCCAATTTGGAAATTAGCCCATAAGCAACTAGAAAAATAACACCATCTCATAGCGCAAAAGCTTCAGCAACATTTGAGCTTTGAATGCGTTTCTGAGAATTGACAACCATTTGCCACACCCTTGCAACCGCCATTGCTGCCACACCCACATAAGAGAAATTACAGTTTCGGCATTAAATTTTTTTTTTAAAATAAAATAAAAACACTACACCCCTCGTATCTGGATCTATTTGGTCGGCCACTACAATACCTTTTCCACTTCTAACTCTGAAGACTGAAGAGGGATGATGCTCCCTCTTCTGCTCCGCATCTTCAAATTGATGGCCCACAGGTTTCTACTTGGTACAAATATTGAAGCATTTGAACCATGATCTAGTGGGATATCTTTCATCAGAATCCCATTCGTAACTTCAGAAACCTCCGGTCTTGTTTTCAGCAACTTGAGTTTACCATTTAGCACATCTCCAAACTACATCTCTTCCCTTTGTGTTTCGAAAAACCAAAGCTGTGCTCAGAACTCAACTCTTCAATCAATGGCAAGTATCTGGGCCTTTCAACAAAATGCCCTGCACCTTACTCTACAAATGGAAAATATCAGAAAGTAACAAAAAACCAGGGGAGTACTCAGGCAATAATTGAATATGATATTCTCGAAGTGCATAAAGAAAGCAATTATACAATGACATTTATACCACAATCACAGTGAAATGGCCATACCAGAAGACAGAACATCAAAAAAATATGCTAGTATGTGCAACATGTGAATTACAATAGAGCGAAGTGCCATAGAAAAAAGTCCTCAAGAATATCTACAGTAGTCTACTCCGCCAGAAATTTTCTAAAAAGGTAGCAACAAGTCTGAAAAAGAGATAGGCTTAAGACAGTCCAACACGTTTGGAAACTAGAACTATAGTGTCTTCAAAGTCATCAAATTCAAAGATTAATGTGTCCATAAATATAGTGATCAAGAGAATTGAGACGAAATCCATATAAACCTTTCAACACTTCAACAATAGGCCATAGGGGTCAAAAAAGTTTCAAGCAATGGTCCAATTCAAAGTTTTACCCGAAGAAGAGTCTGAAAAATCAAGTTTGCATTGCAAGTCTAAGGAGAGCAAAGGGAGAGAGATGAGAGGATAATTGATGTTTACAAACTTTCATCATATGGCGGATCAAAAAAAAAACTTTCACCATTTGGTGCTCCAACTATGATTGATTTACTGCTCCAACTCTGTTGATGCTGCTGGTCTGTGCCTAAGGTTATGAATTTTGGAGGCTCCCTTTAATGTGCTGCTGCTTATGGAGGATTTCTGTGATTACTCGTTCGATGCAACACTGGATTTTGCTACTATAATCCCCTGATGTTCTGCTAGATTTTGTTGCTGTGATTCCCTGATCTATTCTGCTGGATTCTGTGCTGGGATGCCCACTCTTTGCTTCACCTGGATTCAGTGTTTCTTTTCTGTGGCTTTAGGTTCATTCAATCTTTCATTGAATGTTTTTTTTTCTTTTCTCTCCTTTTGACCTTTTAATATGCCTCTTCCTTGTGGCCTGTAATTTGGTCTTATCCTTGATGTACCAATTGTCGAGTTTTAATAAAATTTTGTTGCCTATCAAAAAAAAAAAAAAAGTCTAGGGAGAGTAATACAGTGACATATTGTAAGATGGACAGCATACATCAATTATTTGGTTCATTGGACGGTTTAAGCTAAAATATCAGCAAGTAAAAAATTTAGATGAAGCAAGAGACGCAACTAATAAATAAGCAGAGAAGGAGCATCTAGAAAGTCAATACAAGGGGCGTCGAGGGTAAATATTGCTTATCCAGAGCTTCCCCAAAAGAACAGAAAGATATTTATGGATGTAAATTTTACAGTCAAGAAACACAAGATCATACAGTAAAATTATATACAAGGCTATTTTTACTTGCAACAAGAGGTTCTACTTTCTTGTATAAACATACCCTTACCTTCGAAGCCAATTGACTAATTCAATCTCTTGCATAGCTCATCAATTATTTGGCATGAACCGCTTTATTACTTCTTGGAGAGAAGGATCTTGTCCTTTAGTTGACATTAGATTCACAATCCAGGAAACTGTAGATGCATCTGCTGAAAACCCCTTTGCAACCATTTCCTCGTGGAGTACCAAGGCCTCGGAGTACTTCTGCCTTGCAAGAAATCCTCGGATGAAAACATTGTAAGTGCCACCATTTGGAAAGCAACCGTTTTGTTCCATTTCCGCGAAAAATTCTTTAGCTTCGTCCAACTGTCCTTGTGCACAAAAACCTCCTATCATGATGGTGTACGTCTTGACATTAGGATGTAATCCCTTGGAAGTAAGTTTCTTGAAAAGATCCCTTGCATGGTCCATCTTTTTAGCCTTGCATAATGCATCAATGAGGATACTGTACTTAACAACATCAATATCAAAACCGTTCCTTTCCATTGTTTTAAATAAGGACAATGCCATAGCAATATTACCATTTTTGCAAAGGCCATCCAGCAATATACCAAAGGTTAGAGTATTTGGAATTATGCCTGCAGCTTGCATCTCATTATAAAGACCGTGAGCTTGTGCACATCTACCAATTCGAAACAAACCTTGTAACATAGTGCTAAAAGTTTGAACATTAGGTTTCAACCCCTTTTGAGGCATTTCTCTAAAGAGCTGCATAGCCTCGTCTATTTTCCTCTTCTTGCAATATCCGTTGATCAATATATTATAGGAAATAATGTTAGGCTGAACGCCCTTGTCCGCCATTTTATTGAACAGTCTCACTGCTTCATCCATTTGGCCTTGCAAACAATATCCATCCATTAAACTACTGTATGTGACTACATCAGGACCCACCCCTCTTTCTATCATCACTTCAAGTACCACCTCTGCTTCCTTTGCCTTCCCTTCCTTGGAAAGTGCATCCACCAACACACTAAATATACGAACATTTGAATGAATGCCAGCATTCAACATCTCTCTCAACATTCTTTTAGCCTCCTTCCACTTGCCAAAATTACAAAGGCCATGAATCAAAGATGTATACGTAATAACGTTTGCAAGAATACCTCTGTCCTTCATTTCTAAAAGGAGACTCACAGCATCGTCGACCATTCCATCCTTGCAAAGACTGTCAATGATCGTGGAATACACTACAGTGTTAGGTTTACAACTTTCCTCTTCCATTATCCTTAGCAACCTAACAGCTGTGATAGTGTTGCCCGTTTTGCAAAGCCCATTAATAATTGTTCCATACATAACCACGTTGGGCTCAATATCTCTGTTCCTCACTAATTTCTTAAATAACTCCACGGCCTCAGCAGTTCTATCTTCGATAATAAGTCCATTTATGAGAGTGTTGAAGGTAACAACACTAGGTGTACAACCGCGTTTGAAGAGACCCCCTAAAAGTGAGAAACCAAAATCGACTCGATTTAGGTGGCAGTAGCAGTTAATTGCAATGCCCACGGTGTATAGATCTACCTCAATGCCCAGTAACTGCAACTTGTCAAAATGAGAAAGAGCCGTAACGTAATTACCCATTCTCGTAATGCAACCCAAGGCTTTAGTGATTTGAGAAATGGGTGGGAAAGGTCGCATTTGGGTCATCCGATTGAGGAACTCCTCAGCGTCTTGAACATCACTGGGCCTCGAATTTCGGTTTTTTCTCGGCACGAGTTGGTGATTTTCTTGGGTTGTTTCAGGAGGAGGATAATAAGGGTTTCTAGATGTAGGGTGAGTGTGAATAAAACGAAAGCTCCCAGTAGGAAAGAGAAGAAGAGTACCTTTCTTTGTGTGATTTTCAGATTTCACGCCTCTGATTAAAGCACCAATCTTTGCCATCTTCTCTCTCTCTCTCTGGTGCGAATTGACGAAGATGATCTGGGTTGGAACGCGAGGAAATAATGAAAAGAAAAAGGAAATATTTTTTGTTTCTTTCTTTCTGTTTATTTCCCGAAGTTTAAATTTACTCCTTTGCAAAATTTTAAAAATTAGATATTTCCTCCACCCCATAAAATTTTGTTCGGTTTGCAAATAATGACTAAAAATAATGCATTCTTTTTAAAAAAAAATCAAAATTTTTTATAATCTAAAAAGAACTCAGTGATATCTAATAAATGTTAAATTTAATTTGAAATATTTTTGCAAAAATTATATTATTTTTGAGTTCTCGTTTTGCGAGCTGGATAAACTTTATAGAACAGATGGAGTAATTGTTTAGTTTGGTTTTAAATGACTTTAAATGCATTCATGATCGTAATCTTGGAACAATATTTTTTGGGCAAACCTTTTTTCTTTTTTTTGGGGGGTGTTTAATCTCATTAAAAAATCAATACAATCTTATTCATATGAAATGAGTGCCTTCGAATTCTCACTCCTCGTTTTTTTTGGACAAAATTAACAATCTATTTTGTCCTGAGTTAAAATTTTCAGTATTGTGTTTCGGTTGCTAAATCTTTTGTTAATTTTTGCGTCAGTTTTTTAGGATAAAAATCTAAAAGCAAAACAAATTATAACCGAAAGCTAAAAAGAATCACTAAAAACTGTTTTTTTTTTTTTTTACTTCTTTCGATTTCAATCCATATTTTACATTTCTAATTTATGCAGTCGAGACAAAATGATTAATCCAAAAAATGTACGTATTCTTTTTTTAATTTTCTAAAATGACTCTATTAAAAAGGATAATCAGTGTCAAGATCAACAAAATAAAATTAAAAAAAAAAGATCAACAAAATGATAGGGGAAAATTTCAAAATACCTCAAAACTTTGCACTCAATGTCTAATAGACTCCCAAATTTCAACAATTTTCAATTTTACTCCCAAACTACGCTTCCGTTATTCAAGTAACCCCCACCGTCCACTTCTGTCAAATTGAAAATGAAACTTGCTGAGTTGGACGTTAAATGTGGATAAAAACGTTAGATTTGGGTAAGTTTCACTAATTTTGCCCACAGCTCTCTCTCTCTCTCTCTCTCTCTCTCTCTCTCTCTCTCTCCTTTGCAAAACCCACATCATGTTTCTTGTCTTCTTCTTCATCATTTTTAGTGCACTCTGTTTTCTACCATTTTCTCCTTCTCCACCACCACCACCTCCTCCGGCGCCGCCAACCATGAGGCTTAACACTTGCCTCCAAATAAGTCATTTAATAGTCCCCCTTCACCATTAATGTACATGTCGCCATTTTTCATTCTCAATTTGACAGAAGTGGACGGTGGGGGGTTAATTGAATAACGGAAGCATAGTTTGAGAGTAAAATTAAAATTTGTTGAAGTTTGGGAGTTTATTAGCATTAAGTGCAAAATTTGGGGGGTATTTTAAAATTTTCCCAAAATAAAAAGGATAATCAGTGTCAAAGCAGAGTAATCTACTAGCATCCAGCAGTTCTGTCTATCTTCCAGTTGCCAACGATGTCCGAATTCAGCTTTGAAAATGAGAATTGAGAAGCAAATTAAGCGCAGAGATTCGACATTTGGAAATCAGCTTACTCCAGCACATATGCAACTAAGGAAAAAAACCTCATTATCCATCAGTTTTGTTATTTCTATCTTTGATTTGGAATCTGCGTCCTCCCGATTCTGCTGAATAGATAGATTGCTAGCTCCACGTAATCCGACCCTAGAGGCGGTGTGTAGTGAGCCTTTGGCTCGGCTTAAGATCTAGACATTAGTTTGTCTCTTTGTCCCTGTAAATTCATGTGTATTTTTCTGTAATTCATGTGTATTTTTCTATGATGGGTTGGTTGTAGTTTTCCTTTTCATTGTGTTCGGATGGAATCACTGTAAGTGCCGTTTGGCTTTTTAATGGAATGTGTTTCGGATCAAAAAAAGAAGAAGCTATACTTGAGCTTTGAATGCATTTAAGAAAATTGACACCATTTGGAGAGAAATGCTACACATTTCTTTGTCCCTTCGTGCTTTACTTCGATAATATAGTACGGTTTCAACGTTAATAGTACGAGGGAGCTGATAAAGCCAAAACCCCTTTTGTACTCTGCTAAAACTCGTTATTTACCTTTCATTGTATGACTTAATTACCCTGTACTACACTAATTGCTTTACAAAAATGCCTCTTAAAATCCCCAAGGAGTGGTTTTTGTATTTTTATTTATTTTTATGTTCTTTTGGCATTCCATCATCAGAGCTTCAACTCCTCCTTTTTTCCGAGAAAACCAGAGCTTCAACTTGAGAGAGGGGGAGGCCACATATAGAGCTTTGGCTTATGGTTGGATGGATGAGTTGAGGTAAATTAATTATAGAAAGAATATAACAAAAAAACTACAGCTTGAATAACAAGGTTATAAGTGACACCATTTAATTCCATTTTCACAACTCCAAAAAAAGAAGAGAAACTTTACCGGTTTCCAGTAGGCCGTTCTAAAAGAACTTTTTTTTTTTTATTAACAACAAATTTCAATCCAAAAAGCCTAATGACACTTACATGAAATAATCATATCAGTCGGTAAGAGCTAAATCTACTGAAAACTAGGAAACGAGCAAAAAACCACAAATGGGCATACAAGCTCAAAGACGCATTACTGCAAAAGCAAACCGACACGATGCGGCTTAGGGTCCATCGTAGCAACGGTAGATGAGCAACCTAGAGCTCAAACCATTAGAATGGTCCTTTAAATGGCTAATGTTGGCATTCATGGCGTAAGGGACGAATCCCTCACAGCCGCAAAGGGAAGCACCAGTGCGAGTTCCTACTGGCACTTTGAAACTCCGGGCGCGTAGACCTTGAATCATCAAATATTGCACATAGACCTTTCAAAGTTGATAAAACCTTCAAACTATATCCAGAATCTGACGGACTAATCTTCAAGGTAAGTATCCGAGGCCCTTTAAAACCGCCCTGCACCATTCTCAGAAACAAATCCTAGATAGAGATTTATACCAAAGTGCAAGGGAAATGGCCATACGACTAGACAGAACAGAACATCAACAGAGCAAAGTGACTTTTTCGAGAAAAGTCGACAGCAATGTAGTAGTCTGCTGTGACGAACAATTTCTAAAATGGTAGCAACAAGTCCTAAATAGATAAAGAGAAGTAAAAGCCCATGTAAGCCTTTCTCCAGTTCAACAATTAGCCATAGGGGCCAATTTTGTTACAAACAATGGTTCAAGCCTTGAAACTCTAAGTTTGCATTGCAAGTCATAGGAGAGCAATGAGAAAACAGTTGAGCAGCTAATTGATGTTCACGAACCTCCATCATATCGAGGCGAATGAGGAGAGTAAAAATACTATAGGATGGACAGCGTACATCAAATTTTGTGATCCATTGGATGGTTTAAGCTAAAAACATCAGCTGTACAAAATTTAGACTTACCAGATCATACGGTGACATCAGTCAAGAGTTGCAAGATCATACGGTGAAATTACTTACCAGGCTACACTTACTTTGAACAGGTATAAATTTATAATAGGTTGTACTTGCTGGTATAAACATACCTTATGTAACCTTCTAAGCCTAGTGACTAATTTTATCTCTTGGATTCCCTATCCATCCTTCGGCATGAACACTTTATCTGAGGGGTGTTCAACTTCTGGGCACGGAATCAATTCTCTCCAAAAGCTCTCTCTTGTTCCATGCCAGATTTGGCTCGTCAAAACTCGTGGGTACATCCACATCCACACCCAACTCCTTTTCCACTTCTGACTCTGAAGAAGGAAGATGCACACTCTTTTGCTTCACATCTTCAAATTGATGGCCAACAGATTTCTTCTTCTTGCGCAACGCTCTCAATGTTTTGGCCTCGGCAGTTCCCCACAACTTGAGCATTTGGTCATCAGCCCTATGCCGACGTCTCCTACTTAGTACAAATATTGAAGCATTTGAAATTTCGAACCGTGATCTAGTGGGATATCTTTCAACAGAATCCCATTTGTAACTTCAGAAACCTCCGGTCTTGTTTTCAGCAACTTGAGTTTACCATTTAGCACATCCCCAAACTCCATCTCTTCCCTTTGTGTTTCGAAAAACCAAAGCTGTGCTCAGAACTCAACTTTTCAATCAATGGCAAGTATCTGGCCCCTTCAACAAAACGCCCTGCACCTTACTCTACAAATGGAAAATATCAGAAAGTAACAAAAAAACCAGGGGAGTACTCGGGCAATAATTGAATATGATATTCTCGAAGTGCATAAAGAAAGCAATTATAGATTGACATTTATACCACAATCACAATGAAATGGCCATACCAGAAGACAGAACATCAAAAAAATATGCTAGTATGTGCAACATGTGAATTACAATAGAGCAAAGTGCCATAGAAAAAATCCATAAGAATATATATAGTAGTCTACTCCTTCCAGAAATTTTCTAAAAAGGTAGCAACAATACATTTGGAAAAGAGATGGGCTTAAGACAGTCCAACACATTTGGAAACTAGAACTATAGTGTCTGCAAAGTCGTCAAATTCAAAAATTAGTGTGTCCATAAATATATATAATGATCAAGAGAATTAAGACGAAATCCATATAAACCTTTCAACACTTCAACAATAGGCCATAGGGGCCAAAATAAATTCAAGCAATGGTCCAATTCGAACTTAGATTCACAATCCAAACCACTTTATAACTTCTTGGAGAGCAGGATCTTGTCCTTTAGTTGACCTTAGATTCACAATCCAAGAAACTGTAGATGCATCTGCTGAAAACCCCTTTCCAACCATTTCCTTGTAGAGTACCAAGGCCTCAGAGTATTTCTGACTTGCAAGAAATCCTCAGATGAAAACATTGTAAGTGCAATCATTTGGAAAGCAACCGTTTTGTTCCATTTCCACGAAAAATTCTTTAGCTACGTCTTGACATCAGGACGTAATCCCTTGGAAGAAAGTTCATGGAAAAAGGTCCCATGCAAGGTCAATTTTTTTATCCTTGCATAATGCATCAATGAGAATAGTGTAAATAACAACATTAAGATTTAACCCGTTGCTTTCCATTGTGCGAAACAAGGACAATGCCTTAGCAATATGACCATTTTTGCAAAAACCATCCAACAATATACCAAAGGTTTGAGTATCAGCAATTACACCTGCAACTTGCATTTCATCAAAAAGTCCTTCAACGGCTGCACATCTACCAATTTGAAACAACCCCTGTAACACAGTGTTAAAAGTTTCAACATCTGGTTTAAAACCCTTTTGAGGCATTTCTCTGAAGAGAAGCATAGCCTCGTTCATTTTCATCTTCTTGCAATATCCGTTGATCAAAATAGTATAGGGAAAAATGTTAGGTTGAACCCCTCTCTCCACCATTTTATTGAACACTCTCATTGCTTCATCCATTTGGCCTCGCAAACAATATCCATCCATTAAACTGTATGTGACAACATTAGGGTCCACAGCTCTTCCTATCATGACGTCATGTACCTCCTCTGCTTCCTTCGCCTTCCCTTCCTTGGAATGTGCATCCACCAACACATTGAATGTACAAACATCTGGAGAAATGCCAGTATTCAGCATCTCTCCCAACATTCTTTTAGCCTCCTTCCACTTGCCAAAATTACAAAGGCCATGAATTAAAGAGGTATAAGTTACCACATCAACATGAATACCTTTTTCATTCATTTCTAATAGGAGCCTCACAGCATCGTCGACCATTCCATCCTTGCAAAAACTGTCAATGATCGTGGAATACACTACAGTGTCAGGTTTAAAATTTCCCTTTTCCATCATCCTTAGCAACCTTATAGCTGTGATAGTGTTGCCCGTTTTGCAAAGCCCATTAATAATTGTTCCGTACATAATCACGTTGGGCTCAATATCTCTGCTCCTCACTAATTGCTTAAATAACTCCATGGCTTCAGCAGTTCTATCTTCAATAATAAGTCCATTTATGAGAGTGCTGAAGGTAACAACATTAGGTGTATAACCGCATTTGAAGAGACCCCCTAAAAGCGAGAAACCAAAATCGACTCGATTCAGGTGGCAGTAGCAGTTAATTGCAATGCTCAAGGGGTATAGATCTACCTCAATGCCCAATAACTGCAACTTGTCGAAATGAGAAAGAGCCGTAACGTAATTACCCATTCTCGTAATGCAACCCAAGGCTTTAGTGATTTGAGAAATGGGTGGGAAAGGTCGCATTTGGGTCATCCGATTGAGCAACTCCTCAGCCTCTTGAACATCATTGGGCCCCAAATTTCGGTGTTTTCTCGGCACTATTTGGGAATTTGTTAGAATTGTGGCTCATATGTTTAATATGAAGAGATACGAAGAAGTTTTAGAAAGAAGGCCAGATGCCGGAGCGGAGCGGAGTGACGGCATCTGGCCCATCACCGATAATCCAGTAAAAGTAGACTGGGCTGAAGGCCCAGGAGTTCCGTAAGTGCGGTATTTTTGGGATTCAGACTAAATACCAGGTTAGGGTTAGAATAGAGTCGCTATAAATACTCTACGTTGTAAACCCTAGTTGATAACTGTGATAATAAAGAACAGTAGCCGCTCTCGCTCCCGTGGACGTACCCGGTTTTGGAAAACCACGTATATTGCTGTGTTGATTTCTTTACTGTTCTTGTACTCATAAATCGTGTGTGTGTGACGATCCTAACAGAATTTTCTCGGGTTGTTTCAGGAGGAGGAGAATTAGAGTTTCTAGATTCAGGGAGAGTGTAAATAAAACGAAAGCGCCCAGTAGGAAAGAGAAGAAGAGTACTTTTCTTTGTGTGATTTTCAGATTTCACGCCTCTGATTAAAGCACCAATCTTTGCCATCTTCTCTCTCTCTCTCTCTGGTACGAATTGACGAAGATGATCTGGGTTTCACTGCCATCCTCCGATGCAATTTAGTTTCTTTCACGTACACAGCAACACTTCTCTACAAAAACCAAATAAAACATTACATCGAACAGGATATCAAGTCACAAAGCAGTATTCTTGGAACTACCACGAAATATAAAAACAAATTCCAAGTCAAACTAGCCACAAGTACGAACGAATGTAATCCACCTCGGGACCACACCCAGTAGGTGAGGTATGAACATGTGAAGAAAAATCCGGTAAAGAAGATACAAGTGTATTTACTTAACCAGGTGGACTCCAAACAACATTTATAAGGGCACCAATACCAAAATTTAATAACTAACAATGATATTTCTTAATCTTCAACATACAATTTCATGAATTCTATCAACTATTTATATTGAAGTCGATTTTATGGAGCACAATTGGTTGGGACGGCTTAAAAAGCTAGGGACTCACTTAAACAACATATTCCTTTTGAAGCAGCCTACAAGTGTTCAGATAATCAAACATGAGAACTTGGTTTCAATCTCAATCCAAATCAGCTAGTGTTACTACTAGATATGAATCAAGAGTAGATACACAACTATACTTAAAGATCATTACTTTTTCTCTTTCTTGTACAACCATTTAATATTCAATAGCTACAACAAGGAAAAAAGTCAAATACAAGCTGGCCAAACCGAGTCTCTCCACTTGCAATATACATTGGAAAACGTTCCAAAGGGCAACATAATTACGTCTCCTTGAGCCTTCTCCAAAGACTTAATAGAATAAAAGATCTTGCACTTACTGTACTATATTGCAGATACAACTGACAACTATCGAAAAGAAAAAGAAAAAAGTACTAATCGAGGATGGACGATGTACATCAATTATAGGCACATTTGAATTAAATTTGATAGTCACCCTATACAAGATCATTCTGCAAAAATATATTACAACACAATATGTTAAGTTTGAACAAGTTTCATAAGCTGTACTACCCAATATAAAAGTAGATTTACCTTTGTAGCCTAATTATTTATTCAATCTCTTGCATGTCATGTCTATCCTGTGGCATAAACCTCTTTATCAATACTTGGAGAGCAGGATCTTGTCCTTTAGTTGACATTAGATTCACAATATAGAAAACTGTAGATGCATCTGCTGCAAACCCCTTTGCAACCATTTCCTCGTGGAATACCAAGGCCTCAGAATACTTCTGCCGAGCAAGAAATCCTCGAACAATAACATTGTAAGTGCCACCATCAGGAAAGCAACCATTTTGTTCCATTTCCACAAAAAACTCTTTAGCTTCGTTCAATAGTCCTTGTGCACAAAAACCTTGTATCATGATGGTGTACGTCTTGACATCAGGATGTAATCCCTTGGAAGTAAGTTTCTTGAAAAGATCCCTTGCATGGTCCATCTTTTTAGCCTTGCATAATGCATCAATGAGGATACTGTACTTAACAACATCAATATCAAAACCGTTCCTTTCCATTGTTTTAAATAAGGACAATGCTATAGCAATATTACCATTTTTGCAAAGGCCATCCAGCAAGATACCAAAGGTTAGAGTATTTGGAATTATGCCTGCAGCTTGCATCTCATTAAAAAGACCGTGAGCTTGTGCACATCTACCAATTCGAAACAAACCTTGTAACATAGTGCTAAAAGTTTGAACATTAGGTTTCAACCCCTTTTGAGGCATTTCTCTAAAGAGCTGCATAGCCTCATTCATTTTCATCTTCTTGCAATATCCGTTGATCAAAATATTATAAGAAACAATGTTAGGCTGAACCCCCCTCTCCACCATTTTATTGAACACTCTCATTGCTTCATCCATTTGGCCTTGCAAACAATATCCATCCATTAAACTATTGTATGTGACAACATTAGGGTCCACACCTCTTCCTATCATGACGTCAAGTACCTCCTCTGCTTCCTTCGCCTTCCCTTCCTTAGAATGTGCATCCACCAACATACTAAATGTAACAACATCTGGATGAATGCCACCATTCAACATCTCTCTCAACATTCTTTTAGCCTCCTTCCACTTGCCAAAATTACAAAGGCCATGAATCAAGGAGGTATACGTAATAACGTCTGCAAGAATACCTTTGTCCTTCATTTCTAAAAGGAGACTCACAGCATCGTCGACCATTCCATCCTTGCAAAGACTGTCAATGATCGTGGAATACATTATAGTGTCTGGTTTACAACTTCCCTCTTCCATTATCCTGAGCAATCTAATAGCCATGATAGTGTTGCCTGTTTTGCAAAGCCCATTGATAATCGTTCCATACATAGCCACGTTGGGCTCAATATCTTTGTTCCTCACTAATTTCTTAAATAACTCCACGGCTTCAGCAGTTCTATCTTCGATAATAAGTCCATTTATGAGAGTGCTGAAGGTAACAACACTAGGGGTACAACCGCGTTTGAAGAGACCCCCTAAAAGCGAGAAACCAAAATCGACTCGATTCAGGTGGCAGTAGCAGTTAGTTGCAATGTTCAGGGTGTAAGAATCTACCTGAATGCCTAGGAACTGCAACTTGTCGAAACGAGAAAGAGCCGTAACGTAATCACCCATTCTCGTAATGCAACCCAAGGCTTTATTGATTTGGGAAATGGGTGGGAAAGGTCGCATTTGGGTCATTCGATTGAGCAACGCCTCAGCGTCTTGAACATCTTTGGGCCCTGAATTTCGGTGTTTTCTCGGCACTATTTGGGGATTTTGTCGGGTTGTTTCAGGAGGAGGATAATAAGGGTTTCTAGATGTAGGGTGAGTGTGAATGAAACGAAAGCTCCCAGTAGGAAAGAGAAGAAGAGTACCTTTCTTTGTGTGATTTTCAGATTTCACGCCTCTGATTAAAGCACCAATCTTTGCCATCTTTTCTCTCTCTCTCTCCGGTGCTAGTTGACGAGGATGATGTGGGTTTCACCGCCAAGCCAAGAGGAGTTATTTGGAACACGGAAATGATGGAAGGAAACGGAATTAATTAGGGAGAATTGCAAGACAGTGGATAAAAGGGCAAATAATGCCCAGGACATGGACTAGTTTTTAGGAATTCAAAAGTCATAGGAAGGAGAAAAATATTTCTCAATACATGGAATTCAAAACAGAGGTGGACAAAAATACCCCTTCTCCTACTGCACGATGTTGTTCCCCTTCTGTCTATTCCCTCCCCAAAACGTGAAACCCTCCCACCCAAATCACTCTGAAACCCCTCTCTCTCTCTCTCTCTCTGTTGCTCTCTCCCTCCATCCCGTTGCTCCCTCTCTCCTCCTCTCTTTCTTGCCAACCGACAACCAGAGAGCAGCCATCTTCCTTGATCAGGTTTCGTCGGAATTCAGTGGGTTTGAAGTTGGGGGAATTTCCAGCGCTGATTGAAAACCCTCCCAGCCAAATCACTCTGAAACCCTAGCGCTGATTAACTTCTGTACAATCCAATCGATTAACTTCTGTTTCTTACGAATCTCCCGATTTTCATCGTTCTTCTTCCTCCTCATCCCGTAGTCGGAGAAGAATCAAAGCACTATTTGGACATATTGCACCAGCAGAAGCAAGCAACCAGTTCGGAGAGTCCTCTCGAGGTTTGATTTGATTTTTTTTCCTTATTTCTTACCCAAATACAAAGCTAGGGTTTTGTGGTTATTCATTTCAAATTATCCCTATTTGGGCTTTTGTGCTGATCCATTCCAATGATATTGAGGCTTTTGTGCTGATCCATTCCATACTGTTCTTTATTTGCCTCAAAATTCTATATTTGGATCTGCTAGTTAAGCATGCCATGTGGTGCTGTGGAGGCAGATATCAGAGTAGCAACAGATTTAGACAACTCCTTAACAGCAGCAGTTGTAGTAGCATATTTGGATCATACCCCAAACAGATTTGTAGTAGTATCAGATTTAGACCATACTCCCTAAAAGTTTTGCTGCAACATCACAGAAGTAGAGTATTTTATTTGGTGGGTACGCTTCAACAAATAGATATTCTTCTTTCGATTTACATGTGTCCAATTTTTCCTTGTGGTGCCATTGAAATTATGGTTAATATTCCGTGAAGAATGATGTGTATATTTAGATACCATACAGTACCACCATTTTTCCCTGTTCACTTTTGGTCCCTCAATAGCAGTATTTGAAATCTTAATGATCATTATATTTTCCTTGGACCCTAGACTCTTCATAGCAGAATAATAAAGTGAACTTTGGTGGTGCAAGATTCAGTGAACATGAGACTACTAATGATTTGTGATGCAAGTTCAGTTCGACTTGAGCCGAACTTAAAGAAGTTTGCTATCTTAGATGGTAATTCAGATTGTTATAAGTATTGCTCTATTATTCGTCGAACACATGGATGTCAATATAGTTAAGTTCAAAAGCATTTTTTTTGCCTTGGGAAAAGAAGTTTTACCTCCGATGTGAGGACGGTACTTCTGTGAAACAAAAAAGGAAAAAGGAAACACTAATCTACATTCTATAATATATCTGTAAGTAGAAGGACATGGATACACACCAATAGTTTTGCCCTCTTTCTAAGTTTGTCTAGGACTTGTCCCATTGTTTTTACTGGATCGTCTTCTACTTATAGTCAACTCAGCCCATGCAACTAAAATCTTCTAACCGTTGGCCCAAAGTGGCAACATAGCGTCTATCTTTGTCTCTCGCTCAATTTCTCTCTGACTTTGCCTCTCTCTCAATCTTTGTATCTCTCTCTTTATCTCCCTCTCTCTCACTATGTGTATGTATGTGCGTATTATTCCTATCCGTGTGTGGGTATTACATACATATTGTTGCTAAGAAGGTGAACTGAGCTGCCATTTGAGCTTTGGCTCGGCCGTCTTGTGCTGTCACTACTATTTGCCCCCATACCTAATTACGTGCATTATGTTTTTGTAAATGCATGGTTCAAATTTGGTAAAACCCATTGGTGACAGTTAAGGCCTTGATCAGGCAGGTTTTTGTCAAGCATTCGAAACTGATTAAATTTGTGATATTTCCTCTTGCAGCATTTCCCAAATGACATGTGGTTTGGTATTTATCTTTCCATTTAAGGGAGCATACCATAAACCCCACGGATATCAAAGCTAGATAGTAGAATCTTGGAGCTTCCATCTCTTATGATTCGGATATATGGAGACTGCCAAGAAGGGTATAAGTCAATATGCTTGATAAGGTACGCGTCTTGCTTGGGAAGCTAGCTTGAGCATTCTCCAGATATAACCTTTTAAGGGAAGCATAAATTTACTATGGTGTGGCAGTGGATTTTGCTAATGTGGTGCTGGAGATATTTAGAGAAAATGATAAACTTTCGATGAGTTTAGTATTCATAATATTGTCCCAATAGGGATTGGTTAGAATGTTGCAGAGCTTTCAATTTAGGAATGAACTTTAACATCTTGTCTGCTTGTCCTTTTCAAATTTGATGATACATAAACGTTTGGAATCTTTGGAATTGGATTTTGGTGTATGGAAATAAGAAGCACTATCTCTTTATTGCCAAGAAAATTAAAGGTCTGACACTTTTCCCTGAATTCTAAACATGTAAAAATGCATGTCTGCAGTCTATATTTAATATCACCCACGTAGAGGAGCATGCTCTATTCTGGATTTAAGCATTAAAATCTGCAAACATAGGCTTGAGCCTGGGTGGAGGTAAACAGGGTATTGAGCCGAACAGATATTCTATAGGAATTGGACAACTGTGTAAAATGTGAATTTTCTTGTAGTGCAATGCCATTATTCCCCCAAACTAAATGAATACGATTGGTTATTAGTATCATAATTTTTTGGTTGGGTGACAGGTGGGCATACACCCTTCTGCAGCAGAGGAATTTGTGACTATGCGCTCAATGATGAGGCGCCTCACTAAACCGAAGACTAATCTTTGAATACACATACAGCTTTGAGAATGGTAATTAGGCTGATATAAGAGGCTCTCTTATGTAATTTGTTTCATATTATTGATACACCCAGGAAAGTAGAGACAAGGATCAAAGAAGGTTATTTCGTTGAGATTTTGTTGAAGTATATATTGTCTCATAAATGGAAGTATTTGTTTACACTTGAAATGCTTATAATGGATCAGGATCCACTCATATGAAGATCCTTATTGTGATTTTTATGTATGTTGCCAACTTCAATTCCATTTTTGTGATGTGCGGGCGGTATATTTTTTAGGTCCCGATGCATGTACCATTGAACGATGGGTGATGTTCGAAAAGTATGTGAATTTTATCGAAGTGTATACATATATGTTGCTCTTTCTGTGGTGTACAAATAGTTTACTACTAAAATTTATTCTTGAGTTGATAGCACTTCAATTTGGCATTGAGTAAACAAGAGGGATGAAAGGTTTTTTTACCGAGAAAGCAGAAACTTCATTACCAAAATATAGCAAGAGTACAACCACCAGCCCTCCCTTTTCAAGGTGGCTTTCACCAACCTATGAGCAACTTACACCGAGACCCTACTGACTTTTACAATCGAAATAAAGTCAAACTTGTTACATAAGCATCAAATATCTGAAATAATAGGGCTTAACCAAACATCCGGTTTGACAAGAGCAACTATTATATTTTCAGGAAAAAAACATGTTACATGATTTTAACAAGAACCACATTTCATACAGACAAACACACTTTTGTAAAGAGACAACCATTCAGTGAGTTAAAATATAGGTCACTGCCCTTAACAGTCTGGGGCATACATTCTTACAGAAAGAGCAACAAAAATTCTTACAAAGAGTAACATTAGGTAACTTAAAGAGCAACTATTTTATTTTCAGGAAAAAAACATGTTATATGATTTGAACAAGAACCACATTTCATACAAACCAACACACCTTTGTAAAGGGACAACCATTAAGTGAGTTAAAATATAGGTCACTGTCCTTAACAGTCTGGGGCATACAATCTTACATAGAGAGCAACAAAAGTTCTTCCGAGGAGTAACATTAGATAACTTAAAAAGCAACTATTATATTTTTAGGAAAAAAATGTGTTACATGATTTGAACAGAACCACATTTCATACAAACTAACACACCTTTGTAAAGGAACAACCATTAAGTGAGTTCAAATATAGGTCACTACCCTTAACAGTCTGGGGCATATATTTTTACAGAGAAAGCAACAAAAATTCTTACAAGGAGTAACATTAGGTGACTTAAAGAGCAACTTTTGTATTTTCGAAAAAAAAAACAACCCTTAACAGTCTAGGGCATACTTTCTTACCAAGAGAACAACAAAAGTTCATACAAGGAGTAACATTAGATTGCCCATCTTCATTCAAGTAGTCAAGAAGGATGTCATCATCCTTGGGGATCAAGAATCTCGTAAAAAAAGATGTGGAGTGTATACATACGTACCACTTGTAATCGAAGGTATTGACTGCTGAAGATCTGCCATTGAAAACAGTATAAGCTCCTTGTAGACAAAGTCACTGTACTTGATGAGTTTCTCCTTCTGATTAAGGTAAGTACCAGGCTGCAACGACAAAAACAAAGAAAGTGTTGTCCCCATTAGAAAAGACAATATTTGCAAAACAAAAGAGAACTTACAAATTTGAGGAATACATTATATAACTTCAAACCTCAAAGTGTCGGAGCCAATTCTTTCTTGCTTCAAATTTCTTCTTGCTGAAGGCAAGCTCAATTGCTTCCCCATCTTGTTCATCTTCCCAAATGATGTCTTTGTTGTGGCTTTCAAGATCATTGAAGTATTCTTGTGGCTTTCAAGATGATTGGTAGTTATGGCCTATGCGGCCAACAAACCGTTAGCTTTACCTTCACTGGCCCCCCTTGGCGTGTATATAGCGTAACTTATTTTCATAGAGAGAGCAATTTAATTTCCACAAAGGGCAACTTTATTTCATAGAAGGAGCAACATATGTGGATTCACAGAGCAACTATCTTGGGCAAAAAATATAAAGTTGTTGCATAGATCCAACAACAATACTACCACAATTTATAATTACTAAAATGAAATAAAATACAATTACTCATATTCGTCATCGGAATGTCGACGACCATCCCCTTCATCCATCTCACTTGGTAGTCGAAAACGACGAAAACGGGAGTTGTTCGGTAGATCAACAGGTGGGGGGTGTACTGGTGGCACTTGGATCGGTAATCCACCATATTGTTCTATCGATCGTTCCATAACTTCCCCGTTTGTGAGAACTCTCATACTTCTTGTTTGAAGGGACAACCATTCATTCTTACATAAAGGGACAACCATTCAGTGAGTTAAAATACAAGTCACTATCTTTAACAGTCTGGGGCATACATTCTTACATAAAGAGCAACAAAAGTTCTTACGAGGAGTAACATTAGGTAACTTAAAGAGCAACTATTTTATTTTCAGGAAAAACACACTACAACAAATAAGTCCTTTCATAGCGTTCCGAAGAACGCCTTATTAGCCGATGCAATTAAAAGTCGTTTCTTTCAATAGCGTTCATTGTCTGCTATTGTTAACACATTCCACACGAGCAAAGCACACTATAAAAAGTTAAACGTACATAGCGTTTAGATGGGCGCTGTACTAGCCCCTGCTATTATAGATACTGGACCGTAATTTCATAGCATTTAAAGACTGCTATAAATAAGAGACCTTCCATAACATTCAAAAACTGCTATGAATAAGTAACTACATCAATAAAATTTGAAAATTCCATAGCGTTTATGTCCGCTATAACTTGTCAACTTCTTCATATATACAATTGTAAGCATTCATCGCATCTTATGCAAAGCTCTGAAAAGAACAACCAAAACCAATCGTCAAGTTCAATTAATTGCCATAAAGAAGCTCTCATATATTCACATATTGTTCCATACAAAACCATGCAGCAGGAGACTTCATCTTACATCACTTAAGTCTAAATATAAGTAGCTAGCTAGCTATAGTCTTCATCTTGCTAACAACATTTGCAAGGAGGAAAGTTGCCCAGCTATATGTATTCATACAAAAAAGGAGCATTGAGCCTCTACAAAAAAGAGAGAGATATCAATAAATTTCAATTGAAATCCAACGTCCAACACTAGCAAGATCATAATCTCCATCTCGAGCAAAAAGTGATGAATTATCGATCTTCCCTTTCAACCAATCGACCTACATACAATACAAGAAAGAGACTTAGAAGGTAACACTTAAAATTACTTCCCGGGTTCTAATTCAATCAAAAAACTAGAGACACTAAATGAACTGAAGACCTGTACTTCACAGTTTCAACAAATTGAAGAAACAAAATCTCTCTATTTCCAGCAATAGGATACCATATTCTAGCAATTTATCTATAAACAAAACATATTTGTCTGCCCTCCAACAAATCACCAACATGGTTTGCAACTAGACTAGAAAAAATTAAAGCTTTTACATCAATCTAGCAGTTAAACAGCCCCAAGTTGCTACCAGCTGAAGAACAGCACCAAATGGGACTGAAAGTAACATCGAGCAAAGACCAAAAAATGAACTTCATGAACACATTTTTTTAGGAGTAAACCATGCACAAAATTAGAGGTGTCAAACGTGTCGTGTCGTGCTGGCCCGGCCCGTTTAACTCCATGCTTCATGTCGTGCTGGCCCGTTTACAATATTTACTCAAATTGTGTCGTGCCGTGCCAGCCCGTTTACTTAAATCGTGCCGTGCCATGCCTTTTGCCAATCATGTCGTGCCGTGCCGTTTTCAATCGTGCCAACCTTGCTTTGTGTTGTGCCGTACCGTACCCGTTCACATTATGGGTTGTGGTGTGTTCATAGACAAGTACGTATATCGAACTTCAATTTGCATGTGGTCAAAGAACAAAGATACCTTCAGGACCACGAGACATTAATGTGAAGAATATATTGTTGAGCTTCTACATCTTCTTAGCATCCTGTGCCTGGTCCATCTTAAACTTGAGACACTAGTAAGAAAAGGAAAAAGACCAATCTGGTTAAAGAAGACAAGACTTCTAACGGAAAGTAAGGAATTAAAGAAAAGACATAGCAGGAACTCGGGCTTTCACAAGTATAGTAGTATCTGGTATACTTGTAGGTATCTAAATTTTAGCATTTTTTTTTGTAAGTCACTGTTTGTATATAATTAGCTAGCTGCAAGATAAATTAGAGTGCTCCGGGCACTCTCACTCCAGAGAATCTCCTGGACAAATCTTGGACAAAGAGCAGTGTCAACCTCCGCACAAAAATTCTTCACATCATAAGAAAGTTGCAAATTTTCACTAGAAGATTTCGGCTTTCTTTCGTGTCAGAACTATAACCAAAAGATATAGAGAAGTTCGTACGTCAATAAAGAGAAAGCATGTAATAGAGCAACTCTCAGAACTCGATCTAGGCACGGCAAACATCAAGAGCGAAAACATTTGTTACCTTATCTACAGTTGGGGACAGAGACACAAAATGGAAGCCGTACTAGACTTGAGCCACAGTTGGAAAGCATTTATGTACAAAACTCAGCTAATAGATTAACAGAGAACCAAAGACAATAGGCGATATAGAGAAGGCTTCCTTCTACTTTGTCTTACATGGACATATGCAGAGAAGTCCATGTTCCTCTCTGTTATTCCATCCCCTTGTTTCTTAGTCACATTCAAATAATCCAACAATGTCAGTAAAATCAAACGTAATTGACACCTCTACACAAAATGGAGCAAAGTAGACTGAAAAAGTAACTCCTAGTCTCCTACACATATCAGATAGAGACACACTTGGAACCAGAAACTTGGGTTTAAATAATAATCATCTAGTTTATTTCATGTTAAATTGTTAGGGGTTATTTTGTTATGTATATCAATAGTCAACTCAATGTCTCAAGCAAGAGGCATATCAACATCATCTTATGGATCTGCTTGCTAAAGATTTAGTAAAAACCATGTTAAAAACCATATTAAAAAAATAGGCTTTTGAGGATTGACTATGTACCAGGGCCCAAGCATAACATGTGTAATCATCTTAATCAAGCATAGAAAAAAGCAAAGCCAGAAAATGCTATCGAAAGTCATAGTTTTAGGACATTTCAGTAACAACTTTTTATTGTCTAGAGAATTCACCATGTAGTTTCTACTTCGGCATTTATATTCTACAACTTAAGAGAATAGAACACATAATTAGAAACCTAAAAGCAAGATTCACTCAGATGCAAGGATATACTATCAGTTGGTTAGATGGCCCTGACGGAATCCTCCTTGAAGCAGCATATCGATCCTTCCGCATCCGCTAGATAGAATGTGTTTATTCTGTTAAGCATCTTCCAACAGCTCCAAACCATTCAACCATGGTTGATGCTGACAATCTATGATAGAGAGGACCTCGGTAATACCCTCCTTTTTTCTCTCTGAAGTAGAATGTTGCTCTGCCAAAGCAGCTAATACATACAGGTCTTGAATGAGAGAATCTTCAACTGAGAAAATGCTATGAGAAGCGCAGAACTGCTGGAAATTGGAGTCGACTATGGGATACTCGCGCTCCAGAGATTTCAACGGCACCATCTCCCTCGGTGGAAGATGCATTCGAGTTGTTAGGGATGTCGAAAGGAATGGCTTGAATGCAAGAGAGGCAATCAAAGCTATATTAAGGAGGATTCAGAATTTGCTTCTGACGATGATGTCTTCGACTATTCCGATTCAGGTGAGCATCGTTTCTTCTGTTGGGGAGCTTAATTATGGGGGTCGTGTCTTCCTTCTGTGTTTCACAATTCATAGTGTTCCTATAGGATATGTTGCCCAATATCTGTTCAGCTTTGTTATGTATTCTTTATGGCTTTATTACGTAATGCTCCTGTCAAGTTGTCATGTAATAATTAAGCCCTTGTAGCGGTTCTAAGGGAGTCCAGGGCAATGATGATGGCTGCCTAGAAGATGACTAAGGCAGCCACGTTGTTTTCTGTAACGGTGGTTTTACGTATAAGTGCTTAATCATTAGTGTTGACTGTTGTGCTTAAACAAAGAATTAAGTACTTCTACAACTTTCATTAAAAATAAGGGTTTGTCTACAAATAGAAAGAACTCTCACACACCACAAACGCATTAGGTGACTTAAGGGGCAACTTTCATGATTTTCAGAAAAAAAACAACCCTTAACAGTCTAGGGCATGCTTTTTCACATAGGGAGCAACAAAAGTTCATACAAGGAGTAACATTAGGTGACTTAAGAGCAACTTTTATATTTTCAGAAAAAAACAACCCTTAACAGTCTAGGGCATGCTTTTTCACATAGGGAGCAACAAAAGTTCATACAAGGAGTAACATTAGGTGATTTACAGAGCAACTTTTATATTTTCAGAAAAAAACAACCCTTTACAGTGTAGGGCATACTTTCTTACATAGAGGGCAACAAAAGTTCATACAAGGAGTAATGTTAGGTGACTTAAAGAGCAATTTTTATGTTTTAAGAAAAAAGACAACCCTTAACAGTCTATGGCATACTTTTTCACATAGGGAGCAACAAAAGTTTATACAAGGAGTAACATTAGGTGACTTAAAGGGCAACTTTCATTTTTTCAGAAAAAAACAACCCTTAACAATCTAGAACATACTTTTTCACATAGGGAGCAACAAAAGTTCATGCAAGGAGTAACATTAGGTGACTTAAAGAACAACTTCTATGTTTTCAGAAAAAAAAACAACCCTTAACAGTCTAGGGCATACTTTTTCACATAGGGAGTGACAAAAGTTCATACAAGGAGTAACTTTAGGTGACTTACATTGCAACTTTTATATTTTCAGAAAAAAAGAAGTTACATGACTAAAAGGACAACCACATTTAATACAGAGCAACACAAAGGTTAAGGGGACAACTATTGAATGAGTAAAACATGGGTAATTGCCCTTTAACAGTGTAGAGCATACTTTCTTATATAGAGAGTAACAAAAGTTCATACAAGAAGTAACATTAGGTGAATTAAAGAGCAACTTTTATATTTTCTTGAAAAAACAACCCTGAACAGTGTAGGGCATACTTTCTTACATAGAGAGCAACAGAAGTTCATACAAGGAGTAACATTAGGTGACTTACAGAACAACTTTTATATTTTCAGAAAAAAAGAAGTTACATGACTTGAAGGAGAACCACATTTTATACAGAGCAACACACAAGGGTAAAGGGACAAACATTGAGTGAGTGTAAACATGGGTGAGTGCCCTTAACAGTGTAGGGCATACTTTCTTACATAGAGAGCAACAAAAATTCATAAAAGGAGTAACTTTAGGTGACTTAAAGAGCAACTTTTATAATTTCAGAAAAAAACAACCCTTAACAGTGTAGGGCATACTTTCTTACATAGAGAGCAACAAAAGTTTATACAAGGAGTAACATTAGGTGACTTACAGAGCAACTTTTATATAGGGCATACTTTCTTACATAGAGGGCAACAAAAGTTCATACAAGGAGTAACATTATGTAACTTAAAGAGCAACTATTTTACTTTCAGGAAAAACAAACTTCCATTGCAATGAGGGTTCACAATGGTGGATCAGATGTTGGTATGAACAGAGTACCTTCTTCTCCTAGGGGAACTAATGGGAAAGTCTCATATATAGTTTTTGTATTCCTCATCTTCACTACCTCTGGTGGGTCAACAACTCTCAATTGAGCTGTTAGCACTTAGCTGAGTAAGGAAATAAAGTTGCGCCTTCACTAATACCCACGTATTTTGGTGAGATGGTAAGCGCTTGATCAACAAATCTTGTACCCCCTCCTTGTCGAGTTACATCATTAGGGTTAGAGAATATCGCAACAAGAAACCAGAAATAGAAGCTGCAAAACTACAGTCAAGCTTTCTTGGGTCTATTTATGTTCAGAATCTTGGTGGATATACTCCAAGCTAGATTAACAAGTAGTTTTAATTTCTTGGGTGTTGACCACCATTTCAAAAGATCAAATCATGTCCCTAATATCAGCTGCAATGCTCCTGAACAAGCTACTAGTAGAGTTTATATACTAATGGTTGAATAATCTAGCATTTCTCACCATCCACAAGTGGTAAATAGCAGATGAAAAGATACCAAACGACTTGCTGCTAAAATGGAAAAATAGGCCACTCCACCTCACTATTCCTCCGTCTAACATGGAGAATAGCTCACTCCATCTTATTAATTCACTTGTAAGGATGCATAGGATTTTCATCTTTGGAAAGGCAAGACATGTAGATTGAAGGAACTGTTTTCAGAGGTAGCAGTAAATAACCTTGCACTGATAAAGGACATGTGCATGCTTAAGGTGTTGCATATCATGCTTCGATTTAAATTGTGTATGCAATTAGCAATTGTTGCATGGTCTGGCATAAGCCATGGGTAAGATATAGGTTCCCATGTTACATCAATTTTTTCTAGTGTCTAATCAAGTATTAGAAAGAACATGAAGTGTATTTTGTATTGGTTTCATCTTTCTCAGAATAATCAGGAAAAAAATATGTTACATAACTTGAAGAAGAACCTCATTTTATACAGACCAACACACAAGGGTAAGGGACAGTCATTCAGTGAGTTAAAACATAGGTGACTGCCCTTAATAGTTTAGGGCATATTTTCTTACATAGAGAGCAACAAAAGTTCATACAAGGAGTAACATTAGGTAACTTAAAGAGCAACTATTTTATTTTCAGGAAAAACAAACTTCCATTGCAATAAGGGTTCACAATGGTGGATCACATGTTAGTATTAACAGAGTACCTTCTTCTCCTAGGGGAACTAATGGAAAAGTCTCAATATTGCCCCTTGTATTCCTCATTCTCCACAGTAGAGGAATTTCGAGTTCCACCCAGGGCTTTGCAAGTTTTGAGACCTCGATCCCCAAACCACAAGGAAATCCGAAAATTTATCTTCTCCCTCACCATATTTCCAATTCCTCTAATTTCCCCTACCCTTTTTCATACACTAATCATTCAAAACCATTTCCCCTGTACCTATACCCCAAGTTCGAAAATTAATTTGAACCCTTGCCTAAATTTCTGATCCTTCGAAATCGCCTCCCTACAAAGTTGTATTGCTGAATTATGGTTATTATTATCACAATTTTAATGTTGGGTTTAACCATTGTAGGATGGGCTGTTGTTCTGTTGGTTGAGGGTTCCCTCATACAATGCTATCCTCACTCATACAATGAAAAAAACCAAATTTCTTACAAACGCAGACACATGAACGAAATGAGAGAAGAGAGAAAACTGCAAAAAAAATTGAAACACCCAAAACATATACGTACCAGATGCATACGATGTCCATTGGTCAAGGAGAAGAGACTGCTTCTTCTTCGGTGGAATGGAGAGAGTATTGTTGCTACAGAGAGATGAAGTGAGAGAGGAAGAAGGGGTGAGGGAGAAAGCTCCAAGGGGAAGCAGAAGAAGAACCCTCCCCTGCTGTTCTATTCCTCTTCAGCAGCAGCGTACGAAGGAAGGAGAAAGGAACGGTGGCTGGGTTAAGATTTAGGGTTTATTTCATTAGGGGTGTAATAGTAATTTCAGGTGCCCTCTCCATGTATTGGGAATTAATTTTTTCCTTGTCATGTTTAGATGAGTTATGGAAAAACTGGTCCATGACTTGGGTATTTTTTGCCCCTCTTCCCACTGATATGCAATTCTCCCTTCCCAAATAATTAGGGTAAATTACATATAACCCCCTCAAACTAACACTCGCGTACACTTAACCCCCTCAAACTATAAAATTTAGCACTTAACCCCCTTGAACTACTCAAAATGGGATCCCAGCTGACTTCCGTTTGGGTTCTGTTAGGATTTGGATGGAAAACGGCACATGCCAGGCACATGGTCACTTATTTGGACAATATAGACGTTATTGCCCTTATCCCTTCTCTCTCCTTTTTGTGTTCGCTACATCTATATATACGTATACATATATCATCAACGGTCATCTCCTACCAGACCTCTCTCTCATCGTCTCTCTTTCTCTCTCTCTACGTCTCTCATCGTCTCTCTCTCTCTCTCTCTGGGGTTTGAATGGATTCTTCAAGCAGTTCGGCCAATCTCTGTACTGAGGATTCAAAAAAATTTTGTTGTTGTGGACTACGAGCCCCATTGAAGACCTCCAAGACAACAACGAACCCAGGCATGAAATTTTACGGGTGTACGAAGTATAAGGTAACAATTATAATGAATAATTTCTGTTATACCTTCCTATTTATTTGTAAACCTGAAACCCTAAAGTTGTGGCTGTTTTTTTGAAGACCAAACAAAGCTGTGGCTTTTTCATATGGCTTGATGAACTCCTTACCATTCAAGAGGCTGACAGAAGTCAAAGAATCCAAGATGCACTGGGATTGCATAGAGATGAAGAAAGGCAAACATAAATTGATAATTTGAAGAATGAGATTAAGGATATGCAAAAGAAGATTGATGATTTGGAATTGAAGAACCAAATGTTGCTGGAGATATACTAACTAAGCAGAGGAGTTCGGGAAATTGTAGTTGGAAATTAGTGCTGGTGTTGGCATTTGTAATGTGGATTATGTTGTACCTAGCATAGGCAGTCAATTGGCTCTAGTTAGGTGATGCAAATTAGGCTTGAACCTGATGTAATTTATGATGTTATGAATGCAAATGAGGCTGATAATGCATAAACTACCAGTCCCAATGACTACATAACAGCACAGAACATCTTGAACAGAAAAAGAACTTGACAGAACACCAGCAAAACATGGCAACAAAACATGGCAGTAACCAGTAAGTGATAGTAAGTGGTAGCTTGATGGCTGTCCGAAGCGGCAAACAACAGATTGCCCAACATTAGATCAGCAATAACACAGCAGAGCATTCAAGCAGTAGCAGACACTTCAAAACCACATCCTCCCAAACTAGATTATACATTAAGATTATCCAAAAGAGGTCCACCAAACTAGATTAATACATAAACAAGTTCAAAAGAGTTGCACCAGTCAACTATTACATATACAAGTTCCATCTTGTCCTACCAGACTACCAGTCAAACTAGATTAATACATAAACACTTGGGCCAAAAGAGTTGACTGGTGCAACTACTACATAAACAAGTTCCATCTTGTCCTACAAGATTCAAAAGAGCACATAAACAAGTTCCATCTTGTCAAAAAGGTGCATAACATACTACTTCAAAGACTGCATACTACTTAGAGGACCTAAAAAGGTGCATATCCTTCGAGAGATCCATAGTTGGAGTTGTTGACCTGAGGCATGTTGGATGAGCCTTGGGAGGGGTGAAACTTGTCCATTATTGCAGTAGTTGTTGAATTTCCAACTCCACGTGAGAAATATACTTCTCCATAGGTGGTTGACCTCATTTGCATCTATAGAAAATTAAAAGAATCAAGCTCCAATGATGAAAGATAAAAAAAAGCCCAAAAAAGTACTAGGAAAAGGAAAAAAATACCAATTTTGGAAAGTTTCAAAATTTATACATATTCTGAAAATATAAGAAAAAATAAGATTTCTCCAACAAGAACGGACTTTATTGGACTTTCCTACCAAACGTTATAAACAAAAAGATTATTTCCTAAAACGGCAAATTTGGCCTTTCGGAGCCCTAAACGGCCGAAAACGGCTAAAAAACGAAAACCACATGTGTCCTGATTGTTGGGCCGTTTCGGATCGAACTCAAGTGGGCCCAAAGCCAAATTCCTCGGTCAGTTTTGATTTCTACTAGTCAGTTATCATTTTTGGAATGCTTATTAAAAGAAACAACAATAATGGCATATTGGCATACCTGAGCTGGTGTCCCCCTTCCCGTGCCTCTGCTTGACGCCCTTCCAGTGCCTCTGCTTGACCCCTTTCCGGTGCCTCCTCTGCTTGAACCCCTTCCCGAGCCTTTGCCTGAACCCATTCCAGAGCATAGGACTAGATCTCCAGTTGCAATTCCTTTTCCCTTATCATTTGGGCCCACACAACTCTGCTGGTTCTTTTGCAAACAAAATATGTCTTAATATATGTTATTAAACATAGTACATAAGAAATATGATAAGTACAAGACAGAACAGATACCAAGACAGAAGTCATTCCATTAGTAGGCATGGAGGTGGCAATTGTGATGCCTGAGCTCTGAGATTGTGAAATGGGTGTGGTACCCTTACCTCTTCCTCTACCCCTGCCTCTTCCACTTCCCCTGCCTCTACCTCTTGCTGACTGTCCTCTAGTTGTTGATGACTGACCTCTACCAGAAACAACAGTCCTTTTTTTAGGTGCCACTGGAGCACCTTTACAAGTCCTTGTGTTATGCCCATATTGCTGGCATTTACTGCACCTTAGGGACTGGTGTGTCCTCCTAACCAGGTGTGCATTCTTTGGTTCATCAGAGGCTTTCCTTCTAGCTTTCTTAGGCCTACCAGGTGGCCTTCTCAAAGGAGGAGCAGAAATGGCATCAAGCTCTACATGTACCCATTGGCTGTCATCTGGTATTGGATTGATGATGGACTCATAGGATAACATAAATGTTTCCTTATGGTAAAAAGGATGGACAAATGAGGTAGGGTCCCTCCTGTCTTTCATGATGGCAGCTATTGCATGACTACATGGGACACCAGTTAGGTCCCATTTTCTACAAGTGCAAGTTTGGTTACCCAAGTGTGTAACAAATGTTCTCACTCCAACCCTCACCTCATAAATGTAGTTGCCAGCATATTCAACATCATAGGTTCTTGCATCCACTTTCAGATTCTCTATTGCTTTCTCAATTTTAGGACATACTACTCCATTACAGTTGGCAATCCAACGTCTTCTTTCCTCAAACCTACTCATGAATTGTCTCCTTATCATCTCCATCATGGTAATTATGGGCTTGTCCCTAGCATCCTTAATAGTGGTTAAAAGATTCTGATATGTTGTTTGCTAGCATGTCACACTTAGGCCTAAGACTAAACATTGACCTAGTCCATGTACTAGGGGGCACATTCATTAGCCATGCATGTGCTTCTTTGTTAATAGTTTTGATCTTGTTCATGTAATATTCCCATTCTTGCACAGTGTATGAACATGCAGCAGCCCAAAGCAAGTCCTTGAGATCCTTACCTTTGTATATGTCCTTGAAGTTTGCATACATGTGCCTCACACAGAATCTGTGGTCAGCCCCAGGCATTAGCTGTTTAAAGCTTTCAACCAATCCCTGAAAGTCAAAATACAAATGTTAAAGTCATAAAATAAGTGCATGCATAAGACTGGTAGATGGAAAAATGTTCATAGCAGATAAGACTAATAAAAAAAGGGATATGTACACACCTTTTGCCTATCAGAAATAAATGTCCAGCCATGCTCCTCTGGCCTTCCAATCACTTGTAGCAAGTTTTCAAGAAACCACACCCAACTGTCTTTCAATTTTGCTTCCACAGCAGCAATTGCAATTGGAAACATTTGATCATTAGCATCCCTCCCAACAGCATGCATAAGTTGACCAAGAAATGGGCCCTTCAAGTGACAAGCATCCAAACCTATGATTGGTCTGCAACCATTAACAAATCCCCTTGCATGTGCTTCATAGACAACAAACATCCTTTGGAAAACAGGTGCTGTGTTTGAAAGGGTCCTTTCCACCTTCAACAAAGCTGTAGATCCAGGGTTGGTCCTCCTAATCATCTCACAGTAATCCCACAACTTCCAATACTGTTGTCAATGATTGCCCTCAATTTCTTGAAGTGCCTTTCTTTTGGCCCTATAAACTTGGCTGTCAGACATCTCCACCATATGATCCCTCTTTGCAGCTTTTCTAATTGCACTTAACTTCCAATTTGGATCATCTCTCAACCGATCAATGTAGGTTCTGGATAACCAACAAGAATTAGCATGCCTAATGCGATATTGTCTTGGACACTTGCAAGGGTGGCATTTCAAGCTTTTTATTTGGAAAGAAGTTGTGTCTTCGAAGTAACTAGCATGAATCCTCCATCCACAATCATTCTTACATTTGGCTGTTACCTTATGGCCCTCATTCTTCAAAAACTTGAACTCAGTCCCATTCAAGATGGCATGCTGTCTTAGAGCAGCTCTAAATACACCAGCATTTGCAAATAACATTCCCTTCTCCAGTTGTGGTCTTTCCATGTCTCTATCCTCAGAAAACTCAGTGAACTCCATTGTTTGGTTACCATCTACTGATTGCATAGGAGTGTTCAAATCATCATTCTCAACCTCATCTACATCAATTACTATGTTATCAACTGTACACTGCCCAGTCCCAGTCCCACTTCCTCCACTCCCATCTCCTACTTCCAAGTTCCTAATTGCACTTCCTTTAGACACAAGTGCTGTACAATCAACAATCTCATCTCCATCTGCAAAATACTCAATGTCACTTAGATTGACACTTCTTTCACTACATTCAGATCCATCTTTGTCACTCTCACTGTCCTCTTCCTCTTCATCCCTCACAATACCCAATTCATCAACATCCAAACTCACTCCTATATTCTCCACATAAACAGATATGATTCCCCTACCCTTATGAATGGCAAACATGTCCACAACATCTGTGTCAGCTTTTATGTCCCTTAATCCACCATCAAAATCAGAGTCAGGCATCTTATGATATATGTTGCAAATTTCTAGATTACAACCTAACCCTTTAACTAAGTCCAACACCTCAAAGTATGACATAAGGTCTGAGTCCACATTTCTTATGAAGTCAACCTTTCCACTTAAATACAACTTAGGTAATCCCACAAAGTAGCCACCATGGTGGACTTCCAATACAAATCCAGAGTCAGCCATCCTATTTATGGAATAACAAACAAATCAGAACAAAACAAAGGAAGGAAGAATACATAAAATATAGGCATTTGGGACCATATGTTTGCTTTTTTCCGACAAATTATTCTACAAATCCATGCATCCATGCATCTGTCCATTTGTAAATGCATGTGTATATATGTGCGGGACCACTTTCAAAAGTAAAGCACAGAAAAGGGACAAAACTGTTCCAAAAAAGAAAAGAAAAGGGACAAAATAGAGAAAGATTCTGCATTAAAAGCAACAACCACCCAAATACAAAATAGTTCTCAAGCATTCAAAGCATTATCCTTTTCAAAACAAGGATTAAAATACTATTCATAGCTTCAAGGGGGATAGGAATCGTACCTGTAATAAGAGATTCAAACTAATTTATGCAAGATCCTTCAGTTTTTCCCCCAAACTTGGTTCCCCATTTTCGGATTAGGTTAAGTGTGGCAGGAGAGGGGTTAGGGTTAGTGAGGGAGGACAATTTATAGGAGACCTGGTGAACTTTCCCACCAGTTGGTGGATTGGAGGGAATTTTCCCGCCAAATTGGACCTGGTTAGGGATTTAGGGCTGACCATTTGCTTTGGATTTGGGTTGGAACGGGTTTTATTGGGTTTGGAAATCAAACTGGGTTTCAGTTCAGGCTATGGAGGAACCTTTTTCAGTCAAGGGCAAAATGGGTATTGTGCTTTCACCGTTACGGAAGTCAGCTGGGATCCCATTTTGAGTAGTTCAAGGGGGTTAAGTGCTAAATTTTATAGTTTGAGGGGGTTAAGTGTACGCGAGTGTTAGTTTGAGGGGGTTATATGTAATTTACCCAAATAATTATTATCTCCGTCCCAAAATATTTGTCTGATCCACAAAACGAGAATTCAAAAATAATACATTTTTTTCAAAAAAAAAACCAAACTTTTTTCATAGAATAAAAATACTCATAGATATCTAGTGAATTGTTAGAAAAAATTTAAATTTTTCTTGCAAAAGTTGTAGTATTATTTTTACGTCCTTGTTTTGCGAACCGAACAAATATTATGAGACGGAGGATATTTTCTTCATTTCTGTTTATTTCCCGAAGTTATAAAATTTATCCCAGAACACAACACAAATACTCCGAACTGAGCATAGAACAACGTGCTATGGACAATGCTTCCAAACAACATTCAACTCATAAAGCAAATACTCTCTCCGTCCTTTTTTAAGTGTCTTGCTTCGTAACTCCAACTTATTAAAAAGACATTATCATTATACCTTTCACATCAACTTTTTATCCACTTTCCCTACTTACCCATCATCATTATACTTTTACTCACTAACTTTTCAAAATGAAATATATTTTTAGGGACAAAATAGACAATGCACCAACTTTTACCCCCCCTAACTTTACAAAATGAACACTTATTAAGGGACAGCCCAAAATGGAATACTGAACTCTAAATAAGGGACGGAGGGAGTAACATTTTTTAAGGAAAAAACTGTGTCCCCCCAAACTATAATGTTCCCTGTTATGTCATTTGTGGTTTCGTATTATGCCTTTGTGTGGTTCTACGTTATAGATTTTACGGTTACTCATAAATAAATAAAAAAGGAACAATGGGGGACACCGAAAAAAAGTGAATTAAAAAAACAAAAAAATGTTGGCCTTGTTCGTTTCCCATATTTACTTTGTTTTAACTTTGTTTTCCAATCATTACCCTACATCTTTCTCCAATCATTACCCTATTTTTCCAATCATTAATTTCATTTCTCTCTCTATCTCTCTCCACTCATTACCCCTCTCTCCAATCATTACCCTATTTCTCTCTCCACCCACTACCAAAACAAAAATTTCCAAAGTATCTAAACGAACATAGCCGTTGTCATTTTTTGGTTTATGTTATGTCATGTTATACCAAGTGGTAAAATAGTACTAGCATAACATGAACCAAACAATGGCATAACTGATTTTCTTATACCGGTGTCCCCAAAAAAGGGAAGACACCATGGACTTTATCCACCATTTTATAAAGGAGAATGTATTAAAAGTTTCCTCTTTTTATGCGTGTTCACCCCTGTTCAAGATCAACAATATCTAGAAGCCTCCCTTCTCTCAACTTCCATATCCGTCAAATATTTTTTCCCTTCAATCAAATGAGTGAATGAATCGTGAATCATATTTGGCTGTGGAGGGAGATGCAACTAGGGCGGTAAACGAACCGAGCAGCTCGCGAGCTTGGCTAGTTTAACAAAAGTTCGGCTCGATTTGATTAAAGAAGCTCGTTTAGTAAATAACTAAGCTCGATTCTTTGTGTGTGTGTGTGTGGAGGAAACGATAGAAATGCATTGAGATAAGACAATAGTTTACAAGGGAAAACAGTTTAAATATACTAATATATGAATCTATCTATCTATCTCAAAGTTGTCAATCCCGTACCGGCCAGCGTACCGTTTTCACTTCTGGAATGGTACGTACCGGTACCGGACTGTATCTCGGTACCGTTCCGGATTTACCGCAATTAATATTTTATATATATATATTTAATATATATCTACCATATATATTAGTTTAGAGCCCACAAGTTTAAAAAAAATAAAAAATTACCGGAACGGAACACCGGAAAATGTCCGAAATAGACCGGTATCGTCCGGTACATCCGGTATTGGCCGGTATTTCAACCGGAACGGATCTCTAGTCTTTGTGTTCCGTTTAAGCTCCGGTACGGAACAGATTTCACAACTTTGATCTATCTATATCCCCTGCAAATGTATTTTGCTTTAGAATCCTTCAAATCCCATGTCTTAATTTTCTAGATTTTTTAATTTTTTAATTTATATAACTAGAGAGAGAGACGTGGGGGAATGTGTGCGAGAGAGAGAGAACGTGAGGGAGGTGGTGTGAACAAGGGGAGTGAGAAATTTTTGGGGAACTTGGGGTTTTGCTTTTATTAGATAAAGATCAATATTTTTAGATAAAAATCACACTGTTTTAGTTACTATTTTTTCTATCAACCAGTGGTGTACATGTTTGATATCCGGGAACGAAAAAAATTCCGATGTAATTTTTTTTTGTTCCATGCATCGAACGGGTACAATGTTAGTTACACCTATAGGCGTGTGTAAAGCCTAAACATCAAAACCCCGTAAGATATGTAAATTTTGAAAAAAATAAAAAATAAAAATCTGTAGGTCAAACCTCGCCTGCCTGAATTTCAACGAAGTGATGTAATTTCTGCAGCTATATCCAATTCTACAATAACAGACTTCTGACGAGAACATAAAAACCTTTGGCACCACCTATGCTTCCAGTCCTTCGGTTATCCGGAAACTTGTTCGCTCAACTTCCTAAAGTTGAACGCCCTCTCCAAATCAAGCAAATAATATCATTTCCACTCTTTTCCATGTTTTCTGTAAAACTAAAGAAACAAATCATGGATTTTGCAGCAACTCAAAAACCCAACCCATTCAAGCAGAACCCAACAACCAATTGAAACTGATTCTCAGACGTGTTCGGATGAACCATGACTTCAGATTTTCGGAAACTGATTGTATGATTCTTTGTCCAGATTGGATACAATAAGCTTCCAGCAACCATTTGAAGCACCACAAATGCTCCAAGTTGAATTCAAGAAACACAAAAAAAATGTCCGCACAGAGTAGATGTGACTTCGGAGGGGCAACTTGACAGATTGCAATCCCTTTACAAATAGTCTTGTAAGCCATGTTGGAAAGAGATCGAGGAGGAGAGGGCCTCGGCTGCTAAGATATGTACTTCCCAAATCGACTCTAGCGTAAGCTTTATTCATATAAAGTTCCAGAGCCAAAAATGATTTTCGACCTGTATTCTTTTTGCGAACAAAATCTAGGACATCATGGGTCAAAGCCGCTGGAATCCCACTCGGTCCAGGCAATATCCATCCTACCATTTGGAACAAAGCTGTTTGCATTTCCATAGCAGAGAAAAGGCTTGTCACCTACAAACCCTCGCTGTGATTAAAAAGACAATCTCTTTGGTATCCAACTAAATGTAGCTGCAGCAGAGCAATCCACTTGCATCCTACCATCCTATACTATGTTCCATCAATTTCCGAATTCCAATTTGGAAATTGCAACTGCAGAAGCATGGTGCAAAGATTCAATTAGAAAATTAGCCATACTCTAGCCGATGAGCAACTAAGAAAAACACAACATCTCACAGAAACTAGAGCAACACCATCTCAGCAATACTTGAGTTTTGAATGCATTTCAGAAAATTGACAACCATTTGGAGGAAAAAGCCACACCATTGCATCACCCCTTGGTGCTATACTCACCCAATAGAAATTACAGTTTCGACTTCTTGCATTAAAAAAGAACAGGGAAAAAAATACTGCACCTCACCACCTAAAAACAATTGTGTATCTGGAGCTATTTAGTTGGCCACTATCAGAACTGAGCAGTTCAAAGGTTGGGGTGTTCAACTGTGTCAAAATTCGAATCAAGCTGCAGCTTGAATAACAAGGTTATTAGGGACCCAATTTTAGTCCATTTTCACAACATAACTTCATCTTCTCCCAGTAGGCTGTTCACAAAGACATTGAATCATCTGCTATTGTATGCAAACCTTTAGAAGTTGCTATGATTCACCATGTAAAGCATCTTGCATAATCATCTCACAAAAAAGAAAAAAGCATCTTGGATAATACTGTAGTAAACTGCAAAAGATACATGTGAAACTACATGCGAGTTGAATTGCTAAAAACGTGGCAGACTAAATGCTTAAAGCATCATAAATACCTGATATAAGACTTGCCCCTTGAACATTCTGAAAACTTCAATAAGGTCAAACAATTTGGAGGCACTGTGTATATCAATGTATGTCAGTTATCAAAAAGTAACAAAAAAACAAAAGTGAGGCAATATAAATGAATATGATACTCTCATCGTGCATAAAGAAAGCAATTCTACATGGAGATATATACCAAAATCACAGGGAAATGGCCATACCACTAGACAGAACATCAAAACCATATACCAGACTCTGCAACATGTAAATTCCAATGAAGCGAAGTGACTGAGGCAAAAGTCACAAGAACATAGTAGTCTACTGTGACCATTGACCAACTATTTTCTAAATAAGTAGCAACAGCCAACAAGTCCTAAATAGATGAAAGAGAAGTAAAAGCCAATGTGTGCATGAAATGGGCTTTAGTCAACCACGTTTAGAAATCAGAATTATAGTGTCTGACAATTTCATCAAATTGCAAAAGTAATGTGTCCACCAAATATAGTGATCAAGAGAATTCAGAAGAAATTCACATAAACCTTCCTCCACTTCAACAATTGGCCGTACGATTCAATTCTTTTCCAACCTATGGTTCAAGCCGAAGTTGTAGTCAAAGAAGAGTCTTGAAACTTACTGAGCCAAAAAAAAAAGAGAAGAGTCTTGAAACTCAATTCTGCATCCCAAGTCTAAGGAGAGCAAGGAGAAAGGGTCAAGATGCTAGTTGCTGTTTACAAACTTCTAGCACATCGATGCGAAGGAGGAGAGTGCAACCGAAGCATTTCATAATCCATTGGACAGTTTAGGCTATAAATATCAGCAGCTTCAAAAGTTAGACTTACAGTAATCTAAACAAGAGAAGCTTCTAGTAAACAAGAAAGGCAAATCTTCTAGAAAGTCATACAAGTAGTAGAGTCTAGGGAAAATATGCTCAATCAGTGATTTCCCGAAAGGACAAAAAGATGTTTATGGATTTAAATTTGATAGTCAAGAGCCACTAGATCATACAGTACACTTATTTGCTGTTCAAAAAAAATACAGTAAACTTACTTACTAGGCTATACTAACTTTCAAAAAGTATAATAGGTTGTACTTTCTGGCATAAATATACCTTTACGTTCGAAGCCGAATGACTAATTCTATCTCTTGCATTTCCTATCAATCCTTGGGCATGAACCACTTTATTACTTTTTGGAGAGCAGGATCTTGTTCTTTAGTTGACCTTAGATTCACAATATAGGAAACTGTAGATGCATCTGCTGAAAACCCCTTTGCAACCATTTCCTTGTGGAGTACCAAGGCCTCAGAGAACTTCTTCCTCACAAGAAATCCTCGGATAATAACATTGTAAGTGCAACCATCTGGAAAGTAACCCTTTCGTTCCATTTCCACAAAAAATTCTTTAGCTTCGTTCAATAGTTCTTTATAACAAAAACCTCCTATCATGATATTGTATGTCCTGACATCAGGATGTAATCCCTGGGAAGAAAGTTTATTGAAAAGATCCCTTGCATGGTCCATCTTTTTAGCCTTGCATAATGCATCAATGAGGATACTGTACATAACAACATCAATATCTAACCCATTCCTTTCCAATGTTTTAAACAAGGACAATGCCAAAACAATATTACCATTTTTGCAAAGGCCATCCAGCAAGATACCAAAGGTTAGAGTACTTGGAATTATGCCTGCAGCTTGCATCTCATCAAAAAGTTTGTGAGCGGCAGCACATCTACCAACCCGAAACAAGCCTTGTAGCACAGTGTTAAAAGTTTCAACAGTAGGCTTCAACCCCCTTTGAGGCATTTCTCTAAAGAGCTGCATAGCCTCGTATATTTTCCTCTTCTTGCCATATCCGTTGATCAATATATTATAGCAAAAAATGTTAGGCTGAACCCTTCTTTCCACCATTTTATTGAACACTCTCATTGCTTCATCCATTTGGCCTTGCAAACAATATCCATCCATTAAACTGCTGTATGTGACAACATTAGGATCCACACCTCTTTCAATCATCACTTCAAGTACCTCCTCTGCTTCCTTTGCCTTCCCTTCCTTGGAAAGTGCATCCACCAAAACATTGAATGTACGAACATTTGAATGAATGCCAACATTCAACATCTCTCTCAACATTCTTTTAGCCTCCTTCCACTTGCCAAAATTACAAAGGCCATGAATCAAAGAGGTATACGTAATAACGTCTGCAAGAATACCTCTGTCCTTCATTTCTAAAAGGAGCCTCACAGCATTGTCAACCATTCCATCCTTGCAAAGACTGTCGATGATCGTGGAATACACTACAATGTCAGGTTTACAACTTCCCTCTTCCATTATCCTGAGCAATCTAATAGCCGTGATAGTGTTGCCCGTTTTGCAAATCCCATTGATAATTGTTCCATACATAGCCAAGTCCGGCTCAATGTCTCTATTCCTCACTAATTTCTTAAATAACTCCACGGCTTCAGCAGTTCTATCTTCGATAATAAGTCCATTTATGAGAGTGCTGAAGGTAACAACACTAGGTGTACAACCGCGTTTGAAGAGACCCCCTAAAAGCGAGAAACCAAAACCGACTCGATTCAGGTGGCAGTAGCAATTAATTGCAATGGTCACGGTGTATAGATCTACCTCAATGCCCACTAACTGCAACTTGTCGAAATAAGAAAGAGCCGTGATGTAATTACCCATTCTCGTAATGCAACCCAAGGCTTTAGTGATTTGAGAAATGGGTGGGAAAGGTCGCATTTGGGTCATCCGATTGAGCAACGCCTCAGAGTCTTGAATATCATTGGTCCCCAAATTTCGGTGTTTTCTCGGCACTATTTGGGGATTTGCTCGGGTTGTTTCAGGAGGAGGAGAACTAGGGTTACTAGATGTAGGGTGAGTGTGAATAAAACGAAAGCTCCCAGTAGGAAAGAGAAGAAGAGTACCTTTCTTTGTGTGATTTTCTGATTTCACGCCTCTGATGAAAGCACCAATCTTTGCCATCTTCTCTCTCTCTCTCTCTGGGTTTCACTGCCAAAAAAATTTTTTCGAATTGATTTTTACACTCTTTTTTTATTTTTTTTATTTTTTATCTTTTGGTTGTTTAATCTCATTGTCAAATTAATAGAATCTTACTCATTTGTAATGAATGACGGTGAATCCTCAATCTTCTTCTTTTTTTTTTTTAATAAGATTAATAGTCTATTTTGTTCTAAATTATGATTTTCACTAAAAACAATTTAAAAAGGATAAGTTTGGTGTGTCTTTTTTCATTTTTTGTATTGATGTGTCTTTTTTCATTTTTTTTATTTTTTGATTTCTTTCAATTTCAATTTATTTATTTCTAATGTATTTCTAATTTATTTCAGTTTACAAATTCTAACCGATATTTTACATTTCTAATTTATTTCAGTTTTCTTTTTCTTTGCTGTAAGACATCTTCCACGTCAATCTAATAGAGGTCCCATCCATCCGAGCCAACCAATACCAGAAAATTAGAACCAAAAAAAAAAAGAATTTGATTTGTTTTGATAAGCAAACAAAGGTTTTCTAATGATTAAAAGGCTGCTGATTTTGCCGCTCCATTTTTTGTTAACGCCACTCCCTTGTAATTATATTTTTGGTGCAAAAATATACTTGCAGGGGAGTGCCGTTAACAAAAAAAGGAGTGGCAAAATCATTTCCCAATTAAAAATGATACAAAAGAGAAACTTTATAGTGACACACTAGGGAACATCATGCACAATGGTAGTACCTCACCTATCACTACAGAACACCTAAAAGAAAGCATCCCAGATTGGATAATCAGAGAGAGAAGGGGGGCGGGGAGAGGCAGGCGCCGCCGCTGCCCCCAGACGGAGACAGTGGTCGGAAGTTTTTCGAGAGAGAGGTCAGAATATAATGTTCTTAGATATTTAAAAAAAAGTAATTTGATGCCGTTTTCTTTGTCTTATTAATCTTTGTAACAACTTCAGAGATTAATGAAATTTCTTTTGCCACTCAAAAAAAATTACTGTAAAAAGGATAATTAGTCAAGATCAACAAAATAAAATAAAATACTGAACCAACAACAATCCTAACTATGCACCAACAGTTTCCAAACGATGGCTTTGCTTTGGTCAAAATAAAAAAAGATGGCTTTCCAAGATCGAAACTTATATATTTTGAGACAAATGGGTTCCGGTTATGCGTTGCAATTATATTTTTCAAGATAAATATGTTTCGAAATAAAATTATCTGATCAACTTGATTTTTGGCACATATGATGTCGTCGATGAACTCTAAAAACCGAACGGTTCCGAGCATCAATGTCGGCCCAAACAAGGCCCAAATTGAACTGTGACCTTATCTACTCAAGAGGATTCAATTCCTTTCACTATTACACCAGCTTCTGTTCAATTTGGATATTGTTTTAATATCGTCCTCACATACCCATGCACAAGAAGGAATTTCCAGTCGGGATACTGAAAATTCAGTTCCTACGAGAACTGCAGGCCTCTGAAGCACACATAACCAACACACTTGCAATTGCAGTGGAATTTCGGCAAAGGCTAAGCAGAATAAAATAGAGTAACATGCGATTTAGGGCTATAACAGTAAACAGGGTGAGTTGAGGCTTGGTTTTGGAAGTAAATACAGAAAGACCAGAATGTGCGAAATACCGGGCAAAATTAGAGTTACTGCCATCTCGCCTAAGATCTTCCGGAACCACCGGTACTCTCCAATAAGCACAAGTATTGAAGCCGGGATAGAATTTGAGGGGCAGGGTACCGGATACTCACAAAACCCGTATGGGATTGAAAACCTTGCTACTAGCATCCAACCATCCTCTACTGTATTGCAATAACGTCCCCATTCCAATTTGGAAATTACGGCTCCATTTGTTTCGATGTAAAATGTTTTACAATATAAAATATTTTCCATGTAATCTTTTTTTTTCAGAAAACAAACTTCAACTTTTATTTTCTAGTGTTTGGTTAGCACTTGAAAATATTTTCAGAAATCAACAAAATAGTGTAGAGAGAGAGAGGGGGGGTGTTAAACGGTGGAGAGATCTGAGAATATTGGAATTCTTCATGTGACGATCGAGGAAATTGAGCAGTGAAAATTGTAGTAAAATGTAGCGGGTTCATTTTGGAAAATAACTTACGGAAGATTTGACGGTAATTCATTTTCATCCAATTGATAAAAAATGTTTTACATGTAAAATGTTTTCCTAATTTTTTACACAACCAAACACCGAAAAATAGATAAAATATTTTACTGAAAAATATTTTACGTCCAAACAAACAGAGCCTACATTTGCAACTAGGAAAATTCGATTAGGAAAAATAGCCCCATAAGCAACTAGGAAAATAACACCATCTCAGAGAGCAAAAGCTTCAGCAACATTTGAGCTATGAATGCATTTCTTGGAATTGACAACCATTTGCACACCCTTGAAAACCCGCATTGGTGCCGCAATCACATAAAATAAATTACAGTTTCGGCATTAAAATTAAAACAAAAAAATACACTACACCCTTCCTCCCAAAAAATTGTATGTCTCAACTGATCAAACGGTTTATGTAGACCTGTAGAAATAGATATAAGCTTCAAACTTCATCCAATCCATTTCTGGTGTTCTTAACTCGAAGGTATCCTTAATCAAGAAAAAAAGAAACACCTCGAACATATCCATCTCTTTTAAGTACTAATGAGCTTAATTTCTGAGGTTCCACAGGTACGAGTGATCAGAGGAACTGGCGGGGGACATGATGTCATAACTGATGTACATTGTTTCGAGGTGGATTTCACTGGAAGGACCCGACAATAATGAGTTTTCGAGAAAATAGATTTCTAGTGCCAGAATATTCGATGATATGAGTTTTCAACGCCAACAAAATGGTATCTGGAATGTGAGAAGTAAGTATAGAAGGCTCTAAGCAAGACTTTCAAAAGTAGGAGAGAAAGCAATAAAAAACTTTTAACAGCTATTGCCACATTCCACATTCCACAAGGCAGTTGAGGAAGTTCTGAACTTATTTGACATGAAGATGTAGAGACCAATTGTGCGCCGCTTGGCCAACATGGCCTGTAAATCATCTAAAAATTACAACAATATAACAGAACCCATCTAGTCTCCAATCATTGGGGATATGGACGGGAGATGATTGGAGACAGACCTAACCTTTGGCAATATATGCACAAAGTGGCTGCTCTTAGAATACCACTGAAACAGTGGCCCCCCTAAACCTCTAAGAACCGAGGAGCTACATGGACGTTTTGTTGTAGAACCATGCCCCCAAATCAAAGCCAAATGGCATCAGAGAGGGCAGGCCTAGAGACCCAAATCAATTTATGTGCACATTACCATGCTTCCTTCATTGATAGTCTAGTACATCGGTATGCACAAAAAAATCATCTAAAAATTCCCATCAACAAATTAGGACGCGATAAAATAAGACAACATTGTACAAGGAACATTTCAGAGAGTTTTACCGATTACATGTAGCTAATCTAGTGAAACACATTAATAACATTGGAGAGCAGGATCTTGTTTTTTAGTGGACCTTAGATTCGCAATCCAGGAAGCTGTAGATGCATCTGTTGAAAACCCCTTTGCAACCATTTCCTCGAGGAGTACCATGGTCTCAGAGTACTTCTTCCTCGCAAAAAATTCTTGGATAATAACATTGTAAGTGCAACCATCTGGAAAGCAAACATTCTATTCCATTTCCACAAAAAACTCTTTAGCTTCGTTCAACAGTCCTTTATAACAAAAACCTCGTATCATGATGTTGTATGTCTTGACATCAAGATATAATCCCTTTGAAGAAAGTTTATTGAAAAGATCCCTTGCATGGTCCATATTTTTATCCTTGCATAATGCATCAATGAGGATAGTGTAATTAACAACATCAATCATAGTTGTCAAATCGAGAATCGAAAAGGCCCATTTGCGAATCGGGAATCGTTCCGATTCAGTCAAAATCTTGAAAATGCATAAAAAAAATGTAGATTTCAAGTTTGAATAATTAAAAGTATTGTTTCATAAGATAAATAGATGATCTAGTGATCTAATAAGCAAGACACTAGTTAAAAGAAGTTTATTATACTCTGTTTATTGTTTTGTTTTTTTAACGGACTTTTACCATATATGTGGGAGAATTTGTGTAAATGTGTGTATTTGTCTGAGATTAATTGTTAATTTTTTTTTCCCCCTTCCCGGCCTCATGTCGCAAATCGCTCATGTCATCTCAGATGAGAGCATTTTTGCTAATGTGCCCCAAAAATTAATAAACTTCACGCGATTAATGAATTAAAACTTGACCATGATTGTACCCAATAAAAGAAAAAAAAAAAAGAAAACCATGAGAAACTATTTAATGATCCTAGCGGCCAATAATTAACGTCCCATGATCATATTGAAATACATAATTAATCTCCTGTAATAGGATTTAATTTAATTTTTAATGTTTTCCTTTTCTGAATGTGGATTTAATTTAATTTTTAATGTTTTCCTTTCTGAATGTGGATTTAATTTAATTTTTAATGTTTTCCTTTTCTGAATGTGGATCAGATTTACACATAGTAGTAATTACGAAAATCGGCCTTTTGAAAATCGTCCTTTTATAAGCAAGTTTCGATTTAGCTTTTAATATGTCGAAAAATAGATGAAGGTAATGTGTTCTTAGTTTTTAGGGTAATTTGCACTTATACTTCAAATTTAAGCACGTATACCCCTATACTTTGAAGTGAAAGAAGAGGAATTTGCACTTACACCCCCTGTATTTTTACGTATAAGGGGTGTAAGTGCTTAAATTTGAAGTACAATGAGTATATCTTTAAATTGGTGATAGTACAGGCGGTGTAAGTGCAAATTTCACTAGATTTTAGACCCGTTTCTAATGTCGTAAATCGCCCACGTCGTCTCTTTTCCCACACAATTTCTTCCTTCCTTAACAATTTCACATCTCGATCGATGTTAAGGTCGGTACATTGTCGGGGGCACTGCCGGCTCTGGGCTAAGGCCCAAGAGGCGAGGGCCTTAAGCCCCTCAAAAATGTCAAAAAATAGGGCCTCCACTTATTTTTAGGATCCAGTATATATGTGTTGTTGTAGAGCCCAATTTTAAACCCAAGAAGACATTTTATACTTAAGCCCCAATGACCCAGAAAAATGGAACACGAAATACAGGAAAAAACAAAAGAAAAAAAAATAAAAAGGAGGAGTAAAAGGTCACGGGATTGCCAAAAATTTCTAGGGCCCTTCAAAATGATTCAGTGTGGTGGATGTATGGATGCATATTTTTTCCCCCTTAAACGCTACTACTCCGGTACTTCTCATTACAAACAAATACTATATCCGAATCAAAATTATTCAGTGTGATTGACTTTTTATTTGATTTTCGTTTACAATTATTAAGGGCCTCATTTTGAAGATCATCTTAGTCCTCCAAAATCTCAGAGCCGGTCCTGGTCGGGGGCGACGATATTCTACGGGTGTTTGTCATTCTGAAGTAACATCCGTCCATGGTAGTAATTTTTTTCCCATGTCGACTTAATAAGTTCTCGACTTAATTGTTTAAAAATCACAGAAATATTCATAATCAACAACGGATAGTATGTTATGAAAATATAGCGAATAGGAAAGTAAGAAGATCTCGCCTGTGAGAATGAGAGGCGTGCTAAGGGCATGACTATCCTAAGGCTAATGTTCTCCCCTCGTGAAAGTTCAAACGGAGTACTGCACCAGTCCCAAGATACAACCCAATTAAGCACTCACAAGCCTTCCTCATCCAATGTTCACGACCCACTAGGAAGATTTGAACGACTCACGAACTGAGTTGCCCGCAGTAGAAAAACCAATGTAAAGCGATCTCTTACAGAAGCTCTTTCCATCTATACATCTCATGATTAATTTCCAATGGATCTCTATCTCTAACTCTCTTGTAGAGAGAAGAATAGGTATATATAGATATAGAGTAACTGTTGGAACGTGTGGCTCATATGTTCTCGTTAAGGCTCGAGCCGAGCTCGAGCTTGTCAAAGCTCAGCTCGGCTCGTTTACAGCAGCCCTTTAGCAAAGTAATCTACTAGCATCCAGCAGTCCTGTCTATCTTCCAGTTGCCAACGATGTCCGTGAAGAGAAAAGCTTTGTATATTGACTGATAATGTATATACATTGTGTACATCTATTTATAAGACAACTATGGAAAACCTGAATGGAAAGGTCAAAAGAAATCCCTACAATCAGTCCCTAATTTACAGTAACAACATCTAGAGAATAAATGAGGTAAATAAGGAAAGAAATCAAAAGAGTCAAAGGCTGAGATCATGGCTGGAAATCATTCATTTAACAGCCCCTCGCAAACTGATGAGGAGTGAACGGATCATGAGTTTGTCACGAAGCAAAAGAAACCTCGAGGTAGCCAAGCCTTTTGTAAAGATATCTGCAGTTTGGTTGTCTGTACGAACAAATTGAATCTTGAGAGCACCCTTGGTAATAAGATCACGAACAAAATGATAATCTATCTCAATATGTTTTGTTCGGGCATGAAAGACAGGATTGCAGCAATACAAGCAGCACTGACATTATCACAGTAGAGAAAGCAAGGTGCTTGGAGTGGGATGTGGAGTTCAGAAAGGAGGGAACGAAGCCATGTGAGTTCCGCAGCAGTGCATGCCAAAGCATGATATTCGGCCTCTGCACTAGACCGGGCAACCGTGGGTTGTTTCTTGCAAGACCATGACACAAGATTAGGGCCAAGAAAGATACAATAACCAGTTGTGGATCGTCTATTATCTGGACAACCAGCCCAGTCCGCATCCGAAAATGCATGCAATGTAAGAGCAGAGTCTGTCGTTAGGTGGATGCCAAGATCAATAGTGCCTTTGATATACCGAAGGATGCGCTTCACAGCTTGTAGATGGACTGTAGTGGGGGAATGCATGAATTGGCAAGCTTGATTCACGACATAAGTAAGATCAGGTCGTGTCATTGTAAGGTATTGGAGTGCGCCCACAATTTGTCTATAATATGAAGGATCAGATAATGGTTCACCATCATGGAGAGAAAGCTTAGAGCCAGCCGGGACAGGTGTAGAGCAAGGTTTGGCTTCTAACATGGTTGTACGGGAGAGAAGGGAAAGTGCATACTTGGACTGAGAGAGATGAAGTCCTTGAGGAGTACGCTTCGCTTCAATTCCCAAGAAATAATGCAAATCACCTAAGTCTTTCATGGCAAACTCGGTGTTGAGGATATTAATCAATGAGTGAAGAAGAGAAGAACAAGTGCCTGTTAAGATAATATCATCAACATAGAGAAGAAGAACCATGATACCAGCCGAGGACCGAAAAACAAACATACTAGAGTCAGCCCTACTGCACAGAAATCCATATTGAAGGAGAAATCCACTAAACCGCTGAAACCAGGCACGTGGTGCTTGCTTAAGACCGTAAATAGCCTTGTGAAGACGACAAACATGTGTGGGAAAAGATGGGTCATGAAACCCCGGAGGTTGCTCCATATAAACCTCTTCAGAAAGAACTCCATGAAGGAAGGCATTTTTCACATCAAGTTGTCGAATGGTCCAATGATTAGCAAGAGCAAGTGATAGAACCGTGCGAATAGTGGCAGGTTTCACAACGGGGCTGAATGTCTCGGTGAAGTCTACACCCTCTTGTTGATTGTAACCTTTGGCAACGAGACGAGCTTTATACCTTTCAATTGAACCATCTGGTTTCTCCTTTATCTTGTAAACCCATTTCGAGCCTATGACATTCATGGAGGGATCACGAGGGACAAGAGACCAAGTCCCATTGGACATAAGTGCATTGAACTCATCTTGCATAGCAGCACACCAATTTGGATGTTTGGAGGCTTGATTAAAGGTTGAAGGCTCCACTGTTTCATGAGAGGGTAAAAGGGCGACAAAGGCTTCGGGAATGGGATATTTTGTGGTCAAGTAGGAGTGATGCTTTGGTTTCACAATACCATCCTTAAGTCGTGTCACCATGGGATGTGTAGGAACCGGTTGGTGAGGCAATGGTGCAGATGTTGCATTGTTGGCTGGTAAGGGATCTTGGGTGGAAGGAGATTCTAGCTCTGGACTAGAGGTAATGGGAGGATCACATGTAGAAATATCAAGAGCTTGGTATGATGATGTAGGATCAGGTCCATCAATATCAGGAGATATTGAGGGAGGTGATGGTGGAGTCGTCATGGAAGTAGGAATGGACAAATCTTGACCTGATGTTGCAAATGGAATGGGTAGGTTAACCCATTGTTGATGAGTTTCCAAGGTAGGTGAATCAACTTTCATGGCTGCAAATGGAAAGTTAGACTCATCAAAAACAACATGCCTGGAAGTGTAAACACGTCCCGTATTTGGATCCAAGCAGCGATAGCCCTTGTATTGATTGTCGTATCCCAAGAACACACATTTCATTGATTTGGGGCTTAACTTGTCTTGTCTGTATGGTCCCAAATAAGGGTAGCACAAGCATCCAAAAGTGCGAAGACTCTGGTAATCAGGAGTCTTTTTGAAAAGAACTTCATATGGAGACTTGGACTTCAAAAGCGGTGTAGGCAGCCGGTTAATAAGATGTGCAGCAGTACAAAATGCTTCTAACCAGTACCTTTTAGGCGTAGAGCAGTGAAACATCAGGGAAAGTCCTAATTCAGTGATATGACGATGTTTCCTTTCGGCAATGCCATTTTGTTGTTGGGTGTGAGGGCATGAGATGCGAGGACTAATACCACAATCATCCAATACAGATTTAAATTTACCTCTAGTTAACTCCAAGGCTCCATCACTTTGAAAATACTTGATCTTTGTAGAAAAAAGATTTTCCATAGTCTTTTTGAAGTGAAGAAAGCATGCAACACTATCACTTTTGAATTTCATAGGATAAAGCCATGCAAAGCGACTGTAATCATCTATGAAGACAATGTAATAGTTGTACCCTGAAATGGATGAAACTGGAGCAGCACCCCAAATATCACAATGAACGAGAAAAAGAGGATGAGGAGAACATCTTGAGGATGAACTAAATGGTAATTTCTTACTTTTTCCCAATTGACAAGCAGCACAAATAAAATTTTTATTCAGAGTTCCAGAGACCTCTAGACATTTATTTGAAGATAAAGAAGAAACAACTTGTAAGTTGGGATGGCCCAAATTATTATGCCACACTTCAGGAGTGGCTTTAGAGCTGAGAAAGGCTGTTTCCTTTGCCATTGCACCATCTGCATTCCTTGGTTTTCCACTAAAAAGATGGAGTGGATAGAGGTTGTCTTTAATTGGTCCCTTGAGAAGAATTTTCCCCGTAGCCAAATCCTTGACACAATAACCCCATGGAAAAAAGTGAAATGAGCAATTATTATCGATAGTAAACCGACCCACTGATAAAAGGTTTTTCTTTATTGCTGGAACACAAAGAACATCTTCAAGTTGAAATTTAGAACCGAATTTGTGAAAATAGATATTACCAGTGTGAGAGATACGAAGACCGGCTCCGTTTCCAACCATGACCGAATCAGAACCTGAATATTCTTGTGGATTTTGAAGGAGTGGCATCTCTGCTGTCATATGACTAGTGGCACCGGTATCTGGATACCAATATGGATCAGAATTTTGAGGTTGAGCTGCTGAGGGAGTTTCATAGATGTTCATGGCTGCAAAGGATTGTTGAACTTGCTGTGGATTATAGCCTTGCTTGAAACGATGTGGGCACTTGAAAGCGCTATGGCCTTGTTCCCGACAAATCTGACATTTGCCCAAGTAAGGTTTTCCTTTGAAACCTTGTCCACGACCACGATTTTGAGATTGAGATTGAGATTGAGGTTGGGGATATCTGTTATTTCCCTGATTTTGGCGGGGTTGATTAATTCTAGTTTGATGGGAACGAAAACTAGAATTGTGATGCAGCTCGTTCGAGTGACCGTTGGAATGTCCGTATGGAATCTGGTATGCGTTAGATCCATGTGTGGACATTAGAGCTGTGTTTTCGCTGGATGGAGCATGCTGAACGGAGCGTTTCAAGCGTTGTTCATGATTGAATAGCCGAGATCGGAGTTCGGCAAAAGTTGGTGGGGGTTCTCGATTTTCCATCATCACCACAAAATTTGTATAATCTGTTCCAAGACCATTGAGAGCATGCCCAACCAGTTCGTAGTCAGGGACTGGATGCTGGAGTGCAGCCAGTGAATCGGCGAGATGCTTGAGCCGATTAAGGTAATCTGACATAGATGATGTGCCCTTCTGAATGGATTGAATGTCTCCTTTAAGAAGATCAAAGCGGACCTGGCTTTGTTCCAAAAACATGGAGTGAAGGCTTTCCCAAACCTCATGCGCAGTGGAGCCACCTAGAACTTGCGCGAGAAGGCCTTGCGTGAGAGTTGCATTGATGCAGCTCAAGACAAATTGATCGGTCTTGCGCCATGAGAGGAATTCAGCATTAGGAATATTTTTCCCTTCTGAGGATTGGATGGTACGCGAAGGTGGCGAGATAGATCCATCAACATAGCCGTACAGATCATTGGCTACGAGAATAGGAACAAATTGACTTCTCCATAGGAGATAATTAGTTTCGTCTAGTCTTATGGACACATAGTTGATAATAGTGCCCAGAGACATAGGAGTAGAAGTTAACATAGAAGAGGAAGATGCAGCAGAAGAAGCCATAGGAGAAGTCAAGATGAAGAAAACAAGCGAACGTTTGTTCTTTTAGAGCTCTGATACCATGAAGAGAAAAGATTTGTATATTGACTGATAATGTATATATATTGTGTACATCTATTTATAAGACAACTATGGAAAACCTGAATGGAAAGGTCAAAAGAAATCCCTACAATCAGTCCCTAATTTACAGTAACAACATCTAGAGAATAAATGAGGTAAATAAGGAAAGAAATCAAAAGAGTCAAAGGCTGAGATCATGGCTGGAAATCATTCATTTAACAGTCCGAATTCCGCTTTGAAAATGAGAATTGAGAAGCAAAATTAAGCGCATATGCAACTAAGGAAAAAAACCTCATCATCCATCGGTTTTGTTATTTTTGTCTTTGATTTGGAATCTACGTCATCCCGAGGCTGCTGAATGGATAGATTGCTAGCTCTACGTGACCCGACCCTAGAGGCGGTGTGTAGTGAGCATTTGGCTCGTCTTAAGATCTAGACATTAGTTTGTCTCTTTGTCCCTCTAATTCATGTGTATTTTTCTGTGATGGGTTGGTTGTAGTTTTCCTTTTCACTGTGTTCGGATGGAATCGCTGTAAGTGCCATTTGGCTTTTTAATGGAATATGTTTCGGATCAAAAAAAGAAGAAGCTATACTTGAGCTTTGAATGCATTTAAGAAAATTGACTCCATTTGAAGAGAAAATGCTACACATTTCCTTATCCCTTCGTGCTTTACTCAGATAATATAGTATGGTTTCAGCATTAATAGTAGAAGGGAGCTTGATAAAACCAAAACCCCTTTTGTACTCCGCCAAAACTCATTATTTACCTTTCATTGTATATGACTTAATTACCCTCCACTACATTAATTGCTTTACAAAAATGCCCCTTAAAATCCCTTAGGAGTATTTATTTATTTATTTTTTATGTTCTTTTGGCATTCCATCATCAGAGCTTCAACTTCTTCTTCTTTTCCGAGAAAACCAGAGCTTCAACTTGAGAGAGGGGGAGGCTGCATATAGAGCTTTAGCTTATGGTTGGATGGATGAGTTGAGGTAAATTAATTAGGGAATGACTTCGGTGTCCCCGATCATTTTGGGGACACCGTAACTTTTGACATAACAAAACCATTACGAGCATAATCAAAACTCATTACAAGCATAACAGAACCATAGCAAGACATAACTTGTCTGTTATACCTTGGTTGGGTTTGGTTACGCTTTGGTTGGTTTTTAGGATATTCCTTGGTTATGTCTTGTTTGGGTTCTGTTATGCTTATAATGAGTTTTAGTTATACTCATAATGGTGAAGTTATGCCAAAAATTACGGTGTCCCCAAAATGACCGGGGACACTATAGCATCATCCAATTTATTATAGAAAGAATATAACAAAAAAAACTACACCTAGTCCACCTCCTAAAATATGTGTATCTAGATCTATTTAGTCGGCAACTGTCAGAGCTGAGCAGTTCAGAGGTTAGGATGTTCAAACGTGTCAAGAATGAAAGCTCCAGCTTGAATAACAAGGTTATAAGTGACACCATTTAATTCCATTTTCACAACTCCAAAAAAAAAACAGAGAGAGAGAGAGAGACTTTACCAGCTTCCGGTAGGCCGTTCTAAAAGAACTTTTTTTTTTTTTTTTATCAACAGCACATTTCATTCCAAAAAGCCTAACGGCACTTACATGAAATAATCATAACAGTCGGTAAGAGCTAAATCAACTGAAAACTAGGAAACAAGCAAAAAACCACAAATGGGCATACAAGCTCAAAGACGCATTACTACAAAAGCAGACCGACACGATGCGGCTTAGGGTCCATCGTAGCAACGGTAGATGAGCAACCCAGAGCTCAAACCATTAGAACGGTCCTTCAAATGGCTAATGTTGGCATTCATGGCGTAAGGGACGAATCCCTCACAGCCGCAAAGGGAAGCTCCAGTGCGAGTTCCTGCTGGCACTTCAAAACTTCGGGCGCGTAGACCTTGAATCATCAAATATTGCACGTAGACCTTTCAAAGTTGATAAAACCTTCAAACTATATCCAGAATCTGACGGACTAATCTTCACGGTAAGTATCCGAGGCCCTTAAAAACCGCCCTGCACCATTCTCAGAAGAGCCTCTTGAATCCTTAACTTTCTGAAGCATATTGCATAATACTGTACAGTTGCTACAGTAACTAGCAAAAGATACACGTGAACTTACATGCCAGTCAAATTGCTACAAATGTGGCAGACTAAATATCAAAAGCATGATAATTGATAAATACCTGAACTTAGACTTGCCCCCTTGAACCTTCTGAAAACATTAACAAGGTAAAAACAATATGGAGGCACCATGTACATCTATGAATGGGAAATATAAAAAAAAAGATAAAGGAGTACCGAGGCAATAATTTTATATGATTCTCTCAACGTGCATAAAGAAACAAATCCTAGATAGAGATTTATACCAAACTGCAAGGGAAATGGCCAGACGACTAGACAGAACAGAACATCAAAAGGATATACTTGATCTGCAAGATTTGAATTACAACAGAGCAAAGTGACTTTTTCGAGAAAAGTCTACGGCAATGTAGTAGTCTACTGTGACGAACAATTTCTAAAATGGTAGCAACAAGTCCTAAATAGATAAAGAGAAGTAAAAGCCCATGTAAGCCTTTCTCCAGTTCAACAATTACCCATAGGGGCCAATTTTGTTACAAACAATGGTTCAAGCCTTGAAACTCTAAGTTTGAATTGCAAGTCATAGGAGAGCAATGAGAAAACAGTTGAGCAGCTAATTGATGTTCACGAACCTCCACCATATAGAGGCGAATGAGGAGAGTAAAAATACAATAGGATGGACAGCGTACATCAAATTTTGTGATCCATTGGATGGTTTAAGCTAAAAACATCAGCTGTACAAAATTTAGACTTACCAGATCATACGGTGACATCAGTCAAGAGTTGCAAGATCATACGGTGAAATTACTTACCAGGCTACACTTACTTTGAACATGTATAAATTTATAGGTTGTACTTGCTGGTATAAAAATACCTTGAGTAACCTTCTAAGCCTAGTGACTAATTTTATTTCTTGGATTCCCTATCCATCCTTCGGCATGAACACTTTATCTGAAGGGTGTTCAACTTCTGGGCACGGAATCAATTCTCTCCAAAAGCTCTCTCTTGTTCCGTGCCTGATTTGGCTCATCAAAACTAGTGGGTACATCCACACCCAACTCCTTTTCCACTTCTGACTCTGAAGAAGGAAGATGCTCACTCTTCTGCTTCACATCTTCAAATTGATGGCCAACAGATTTCTTCTTCTTGTGCAACGCTCTCAATGTTTTGGCCTCGGCAGTTCCCCACAACTCGAGCATTTGGTCATCAGCCCTATGCCGACGTCTCCTACTTAGTACAAATATTGAAGCATTAGAAATTTTGAACCGTGATCTAGTGGGATATCTTTCAACAGAATCCCATTTGTAACTTCAGAAACCTCCGGTCTTGTTTTCAGCAACTTGAGTTTACCATTTAGCACATCTCCAAACTCCATCTCTTCCCTTTGTGTTTCGAAAAACCAAAGCTGTGCTCAGAACTCAACCCTTCAATCAATGGCAAGTATCTGGGCCCTTCAACAAAATGCCCTGCACCTTACTCTACAAATGGAAAATATCAGAAAGTAACAAAAAACCAGGGGAGTACTCCGGCAATAATTGAATATGATATTCTCGAAGTGCATAAAGAAAGCAATTATACATTGACATTTATACCACAATCACAGTGAAACGGCCATACCAGAAGACAGAACATCAAAAAAATATGCTAGTATGTGCAACATGTGAATTACAATAGAGTGAAGTGCCATAGAAAAAAGTCCACAAGAATATACACAGTAGTCTACTCCGACCAGAAATTTTCTAAAATGGTAGCGACTAGTCTGAAAAAGACCGTCCAACACATTTGGAAACTAGAACAACAGTGTCTGCAAAGTCATCAAATTCAAAGATTAATGTGTCCATATATATAATGATCAAGAGAATTGAGACGAAATCCATATAAACCTTGCAACACTTCAACAATAGGTCATAGGGGTCAAAAAAAGTTTCAAGCAATGGTCCAATTCGAAGTTCTAGCCGAAGAAGAGTCTGAAAAATCAAGTTTGCATTGCAAGTTTAAGGAGAGCAAAGGGAGAGAGATGAGAGGATAATTGATGTTTACAAACTTTCATCATATGGCGGATCAAAAAAAAACTTTCACCATATGGTGCTCCAGCTATGATTGATTTACTGCTCCAACTCTGTTGATGCTGCTGGTCTGTGCCTAAGGTTATGAATTTTGGAGGCTCCCTTTAATGTGCTGCTACTTATGGAGGATTTCTGTGATTACCCGTTCGATGCAACGCTGGATTTAGCTACTATAATCCCCTGATGTTCTGCTAGATTTTTGGGATGCCCACTCTTTGCTTCACCTGGATTCGGTGTTTCTTTTCTCGTGGCTTTAGGCTCATTCAATCTTTCATTGGATGTTTTTTTTTCTTTTGCTTTTCTCTCCTTTTGACCTTTTACTGTGCCTCTTCCTTGTGGCCTGTAATTTGGTCTTATCCTCGATGTACCAATTGTCGAGTTTTAATAAAATTTTGTTGCCTATCTAAAAAAAAAAAAAAAAGTCTAAGGAGAGTAACACAGTGACATATTGTAAGATGGACAGCGTACATCAATTTTTTGGTTCATTGGATGGTTTAAGCTAAAATATCAGCAAGTAAAAAATTTAGATGAAGCAAGAGACGCGACTAATAAATAGGCAGAGAAGGAGCATCTAGAAAGTCAATACAAGGGGTGTCGAGGGTAAATATTGCTTATCCAGAGCTTCCCCAAAAGAACAGAAAGATATTTATGGATGTAAATTTTACAGTCAAGAAACACAAGATCATACAGTAAAATTACGTACAAGGCTTCTACTTTCTGGTATAAACATACCCTTACCTTCGAAGCCAATTGACTAATTCAATTTCTTGCATAGCTCATCAATCATTTGGCATGAACCGCTTTATTACTTCTTGGAGAGAAGGATCTTGTCCTTTAGTTGACATTAGATTCACAATCCAGGAAACTGTAGATGCATCTGCTGAAAACCCCTTTGCAACCATTTCCTCATGGAGTACCAAGGCCTCGGAGTACTTCTGCCTTGCAAGAAATCCTCGGATGAAAACATTGTAAGTGCCACCATTTGGAAAGCAACCGTTTCGTTCCATTTCCACGAAAAATTCTTTAGCTTCATCCAACTGTCCTTGTGCACAAAAACCTCCTATCATGATGGTGTACGTCTTGACATTAGGTTGTAATCCCTTGGAAGTAAGTTTCTTGAAAAGATCCCTTGCATGGTCCATCTTTTTAGCCTTGCATAATGCATCAATGAGGATACTGTACTTAACAACATCAATATCAAAACCGTTCCTTTCCATTGATTTAAATAAGGACAATGCCAGAGTAATATTACCATTTTTGCAAAGGCCATCCAGCAAGATACCAAAGGTTAGAGTACTTGGAATTATGCCTGCAGCTTGCATCTCATTAAAAAGACTGTGAGCTTGTGCACATCTACCAATTCGAAACAAACCTTGTAACATAGTGCTAAAAGTTTGAACATTAGGTTTCAACCCCCTTTGAGGCATTTCTCTAAAGAGCTGCATAGCCTCGTCTATTTTCATCTTCTTGCAATATCCGTTGATCAAAATAGTATAGGCAAAATTGTTAGGCTGAACCCCCCTCTCCACCATTTTATTGAACACTCTCATTGCTTCATCCATTTGGCCTTGCAAACAATATCCATCCATCAAACTATTGTATGTGACAACATTAGGGTCCACACCTCTTCCTATCATGACGTCAAGTACCTCCTCTGCTTCCTTCGCCTTCCCTTCCTTGGAATGTGCATCCACCAACACATTGAATGTACAAACATCTGGATAAATGCCAGCATTCAACATCTCTCTCAACACTCTTTGAGCCTCCTTCCACTTGCCAAAATTACAAAGTCCATGAATCAAAGAGGTATACGTAATAACGTCTGCAAGAATACCTCTGTCCTTCATTTCTAAAAGGAGACTCACAGCATCGTCGACCATTCCATCCTTGCAAAGACTGTCAATGATCGTGTTATACATTACAGTGTCAGGTTTACAACTTCCCTCTTCCATTATCCTGAGCAATCTAATAGCCGTGACAGTGTTGCCCGTTTTGCAAAGCCCATTGATAATTGTTCCGTACATAGCCACGTCCGGCTCAATATCTCTGCTCCTCACTAATTTCTTAAATAACTCCGCGGCTTCAGCAGTTCTATCTTCGATAATAAGTCCATTTATTAGAGTGCTGAAGGTAACAACACTAGGTGTACAACCGCGTTTGAAGAGACCCCCTAAAAGCGAGAAACCAAAATCGACTCGATTTAGGTGGCAGTAGCAGTTAGTTGCAATGTTCACGGTGTATAGATCTACCTGAATGCCCAGTAACTGCATCTTGTCGAAATGAGAAAGAGCCGTGATGTAATTACCCATTCTCGTAATGCAACCCAAGGCTTTAGTGATTTGAGAAATGGGTGGGAAAGGTCGCATTTGGGTCATCCGATTGAGGAACTCCTCAGCGTCTTGAACATCACTGGGCCTCGAATTTCGGTGTTTTCTCGGCACTATTTGGGGATTTTGTCGGGTTGTTTCAGGAGGAGGATAATAAGGGTTTCTAGATGTAGGGTGAGTGTGAATAAAACGAAAGCTCCCAGTAGGAAAGAGAAGAAGAGTACCTTTCTTTGGGTGATTTTCAGATTTCACGCTTCTCGATTAAGGGAAAATTAGTGTTCAGTGGCCCTTGGGGCAAAATATTCTCAAGTCATGGACTACTTTTCATAGAATTCATCTAAATATGAAAAGGAGAAAAGTAATTCCCAATACATGGACAGTGCGACCTAAAATGACTATTACGCCCCTCATGAAATAAACCCTAAATCCTCAATCCCACCCATCGTTCTCATTTCATACTTCATTCCCATTCGTACGCCCCTGAAGAGGAAGAGAACAATAGAGGTAGGTTTCTGCTTCTGCTATCTTTCGACCTCTTCTTCCTCTCTCACTTCATCTCTCTGTAAGTTACAGTAGATTAATCTCTCAATTCCACCCAAGAAGAAGCAGCATCTTCTCCTTCTCCAAGTGAGTTCGTCGTCGTACGCATCTGGTAAGGTTTTGGGTGTTTCAAATTTTTTGCAGCTTTCTCTTTTCTCATTTCATCCCTATCTCTCTGTTTTTAAGCAACTTGTTCTTTTCATTGTATGAGTGAGTGGTCTGATAAGCCAGAACTTGTTAGGTTTTAGGTACCCATTTTGTCATGCATAACAAGTGTTCGATAAATTGTTGAAGAGAAAGAAGTTAATACATCTCGTGCATTTAGACGTAGGATATTGAGGGTCTTTCATTCTCCTATCAACAAATGGCAGTGACCTATATTTTTGCTCACTGAATGGTTGTCCCTTTACAAAGGTGTGTTGGTCTGTATGAAATGTGGTTCTTGTTCAAGTTACGTAACATGTTTTTTCCTGAAAATATAATAGTTGCTCTTTAAGTTACCTAATGTTGCTCCTTGTAAGAATTTTTGTTGCTCTCTATGTTTGAATGTATGCACCAAACTCTTGTCCCTTCAAATAGTTTCTCCCCCCAACCAGACTATTGTACATTGACGATAGGAATATTTAAAAAAAAAAATTGATGAATTATGATGGACTTAATGGAAAAGGAAAAATTTCAAATAACTATTGTGGTTAATGGTATTCCATCGTTGTTGAAGGATATGTCCTTCAGTTCAGTCAGTTCAGGTTGTAGTTTGACAAGGCAACGAAAGTGCCTTTGTGGTGATAAGGTTGTTTTGAAGCCTTCTGGAACTGATATGAAGTTGTTCTCAAAACATTGAGACAACTATTTGGGCATGTGATATGCAGTACGAGGAGGGAGCATCATCTTCGTTGTTTACAACTATAGTTATATTCATTATAACATCATTATCCTAAAGTGCAAATGGAAGAAAAACAAAAGCAAAAGCACGAAAAGTACATTTACATGCATAAAAGTACATTTATATTCATTATAACATCATTATCCTATCTTTTTTTATCCCATGTTTTAACTCTCTCAATGGCTGTCCCTTTACCCTTGTGTGTTGCTCTGTATGAAATGTGGTTCTCTTTCAAGTCATGTAACTTGTTTTTTCCTGAAAATATAAAAGTTGCTCTGTAAGTCACCTAATGTTACTCCTTGTACGAACTTTTACTGCTCCCTATGTAAGAAAGTATGCCCTAGACTGTTAAGGTTGTTTTTTTTTCTGAAAATATAAAAGTTGCTCTTTTTGTCACCTAATGTTACTCATTGTTTGAACTTTTGTTGCTCTCTATGTTAGAAAGTATGCCTTACACTGTTAAGGGCAGTCACCCATGTTTTAACTCACTCAATGGCTGTCTCTTTACCCTTGTGTGTTGCTCTGTATGAAATGTGGTTCTCTTTCGAGTCATGTAACTTGTTTTTTTTTGAAAATATAGAAGTTGCTCTATAAGTCACCTAATGTTACTCCTTGTATGAACTTTTGTTGCTCCTTACGTAAGAAAGTATACCCTAGACTGTTAAGGGTTTTTTTTTTCTTCTGAAAATATAAAAGTTGCTCTTTAAGTCACCTAATTTTACTCCTTATATGAACTTCTGTTGTACAAGAAGGTGCCATTAGGATTTTATGGATAGGTTTTTATGGAATCCATCTAGAGATGAAAGGGAAGAAAATAATTTCGCATACATGAAAAGGGCAACATAAAAAGATGAATATGCCCCTCAAGTGAAACCCTAAATCCCCAACCTCAAATCACTTCCTCCTCTTTTCCCATCCAAACACGCCGTCGATCGAGAACTCCACTATTTCCCTGGTAATCAGCAACGTTTTCCTTTCCTCTTCTCTCTCTCACAGCAATGAAATCCACCGACATCTCGACATCAAATCCCGTCGGTCTTCAAGTATGGGCCAGAACTATATTGAAAAAGCTGCATTTTTAGGTAAGTTTCGGTTTCTCCTTTCCTCTTCGCTCTCTCTCTCTCTCTCTCTAGCAACAAAATCCACCGACTTCTCAATGTCAAGTCCCGTCGGTCTTCAAGTCTGGGCCAAGAACCATGTTAAAAAGCTGCGTTTTTTAAGATATTAAACATTACATTTGGAAGCAATGGTAATGGGTCTAATACTTGATTTGTTCGATTAATTTGAAAAGTCGGTTGACGAAGTATGGGATGGTGAGATATGAACAGATCGTCAATGTTTGGGGGCTCATATCTTTACTTCACTTAGTTATGGCAGCAATGCTTGTAAAATTTCAGAAATTCTGCAACTCAAGATGGAGTCAGAGAAGAAGATACAGAGGAGATGTTTTCATTTTTTTTGGGTATACTTTTGCTCCTTGTATCAATATATGTTGCTCTTTTTATTAAAATTCATTGCATCTTGTATGTATGGACATCTTGTATGTATGGACCTAAGTTGCTCCTTATTTTTTTTTCTGAGTAGCACGTATCTAAGTTGCTCATTGTATCAATATATGTTACTCTTTTTATTAAAATTCATTGCACCTTGTATGAACCTAAATTGCTCTTTATTTTTTCGAAGTAGCCCTTGAATTTACCCAACTTTTTATTTTTGAAAACTAATTTTTGCTCCTTTTTTTTTCCTGAGTAGCACGTAACTAATTTTTTTTGTACAATAAATTGCTTACATTATACAATTCGTTTTGATGGTCTCAATGGGTTTGACCACCCCTATTTTTGATATTGTGATAACAAAACTGGTCCAATATTTGTTCCTTTATTCTCAATCTAGTTCAACACTATAATCTGGGTATTGACTACAGAAGTGCACTTTTGTTCTCTTAGTTGCGTCAGAAACTTAGATTTGGGGTTATTTATTTCTAAGCTTGGACTATTCTCTTAGATTAGTCCTGTTCATTACATTGTTTTGCTTTTTCCTTTTGTCTCTTGGATTAGCAGTTTTTGGAGTTAGGGAAAGTACTTGGTCAGATTACGTATCCTCCAAATTTATTGCAGTTCGTTGATTATACTTTCACAAGTGAATGGTTATTCAACTTATATTTGTTGTTGTGATGTGCTAATAGCTTAATACTGCAATCTCAAAAGTGAATTGGATGTCAAGTGGTGAAAAATATCTTTGATCAAAGAATTTTTCTGCAATGATAACCAAAAATGTCTTGGAAACTCCTAAGAGAGAGTGTTGTCTCCCAACCAAACTTGATCGCAGAACCTAGTTGCTCCTCCTTAATAAACCTTCATTCTGAATCCTTGTTGCATACTCTCAAACAAGCAAGATGAAATTGCACCAGTAGAACATATATATGTCAGTCCATAATGCAGAGCACTTCCCATGAGTTGGTGTTGTTTGCAAGAAGCATACATTACTGAGCCCATACTTATTTGTAATGACTTTAAGTCTTTAGCCCAAAGGGCTTCTTTCTCTTGGGAGAACCTCCACCACCATTTTGCCAATAGAGCTTGGTTGTGAACCATAAGCTTTTTTATTCCAAGACCACCCTGTGCTCTGCTTCTTGTCACCACATCCCATTTGACAAAATGAACTTCTTTTCATTGGACCCTTCCCATAGGGACTATCTCTGAATTCTTTCTAGTTTCTTTGCCACCACCATAGGGATTTTAAAGAGTGACATGGGGTATATAGGCATATTACTGAGTGTTGACTTAATAAGAGTGATCCTCCCTCCGATAGAAATGTATCTAGCTTTCCAAATGGCATTTTTTTGGAGACTCTATCCGCAATTGGTTGCCAAATCTTAGCTCTCTTGGGATTTGCTCCTAAAGGCATACCCAGATATTTCATTGGAAGGTCCCCTTTCATGCATTCAAACAGATTTGCTAAGGCTTCCACCTCTTGCTCATTATTGTTTACTCCCAAACTTTTGGCCCTTTCAAATAAGATGTTGAGGGCTTCCACCACCACATTAAAGAGGAAAGGGGATAAGGGATCCCCCCTACCTTAGACCCCTCTGAGTTTTAAACTCCTGAGTAGGAGAATCATTGATCAGGACTGACATTGACACTGTGGAGATACATTCCTTGACCCAGCTACACCATTTGTCCCCACATCCCATCTTTCTTAGCAAATCCAGCAAGAACTTCCAATTCACAGTCATAAGAACTTCCCGAAAGGGTCTATGCCTCTATGGATCTATAGATATGTACTTTGAACTATTTAATCATGTTGCGATGATTGATTGTGTTCCTTTGAACAGTTATGTACGAGTGTGAAACAATTTCTTTTTCTTCTGATTTCTGCATTCTTTGATTAGGCTTTCAAGTTTCAAGAGGTCCATCACGAATAACGTTCATTTTCTTTACTTGCCTTAATGTGATTTGTAAGATCAAGGTATGGTGGATAGTTGTTACAGACATGAGCAACGTCTTTGTTAATATGAGGACTCATGTCCCCGAAAAGCTACTACAACTTAACAGTGAAACGAGAACCTTACAAGCAACCAATAGTTATGAAAACCTCAAGGTGTATCTGTATTTCACACACCTTGTTCTGAACTCGTCTGCTGAAGTGTTGAATTCTCTCCACACAAGTCAGGGCTTGCTTCTTCCTATAAATGGAAATAGCCTCGAAAGCCACAGATTTGGCTTTATGGTTAGTCAGCTAATAGTTATAACCTTCTTATTTCCACATTACTTCCGCAGATTTGGCTTTATGGTGATTTGGCACTGACTTTTAGGTTCATCTAATGTTCGTTGTTTCCTTTTGACATGGATGTGGGTTTAATCTCATATTCTCAGAGGCCTGCAGTGATTTTGGCTACAACATCTAGCACAAGGACTAGAGAAAACAGTATTTCAGTATTGATAGAGTTTATGAAGCCCATATTTGACTTCAACTCCTCCCATGTATCTGTCACTGGACGGCATTTGCAGAGGTGAGTAATTTCCCAAGTGATGGTGCATAAACTCGGTGCACGTGTAAACAGGGCGTTAGTATCATGAATCGTGTACAGAAATTTGCAAAAGTTTAGAAATATGCGACATGTATCAAATGTTTAACTTTGACGCATTATTAAAATGTGTGCATTTTCTTTATAATTATTGCATTGCCGAAGGGGACTTATGTTTCTATGCACAAACCGACACACGCACGCGCACATGTATACACACACGCAAGAAACAAAGAAAATTTGACACGATGTGCAAGCAGTTTCAGGTTACTTGTGGAAACAGCATTTTACAAGCATGAACTAGAAGACTGTTTATTGAGTAAATTCCTTTTCTTTTTTCTAAATCTAGCTTTCGTGAGATGAGTAAGAGAATATATGTCATAGAGACATAGGCAGAAAATGAAACTATAACTATCAGCGTCCCTGAAAATGTAACACAGGATGTTGCCGGAAACAAAAACATGGCATCTAATGTTCTACAAGTCAATCACTGTAAGGATCTTATCCTTTTGCTTGTTTCCCGCTCCTTCATTGTCTAGTCTTTTGTGATTCTGATTACTAGATTATTATCTGATCTGCTTATCCAACAATATGCAGATTCTGTACCGGTAATATCTTTGGTTCTTTCCAAACTTGTGACTGCTGCTTTTGCGGTGACGGCTGTAGTTGCAGGTTTGCTAACTCTTTCAACTGCAAGTCTTCAATCTGTTGGGGCATTTCCAAGACCATCTTCTTCTTTGACATCTGATCCCGGAAGGAATCTTTTTGTAAGTTACCTACCTATTTTGATATCTTGCATATTTATTAGATTATTGCATTGTTTAGTTATATACTGAACTTTCATGAGCCAAGCCATAATAGGCTTTAAGATTGGAATGCTGCTCAGCCACCACCACTGGAGATAGAAGGATATATATTTGGAATTTCCCAATTTAGGATGGTAGTTATTGGGTAGATGAAAATTAAGATATGCAAGATTAAGCGAGATAAATGAACAATTTTGTTAAACCTGGAAGCCTTTAGAGTCAAGTTATTCCTTTTACTCTATACAGTCATCTAGAGGGTTATCCATTCTCTTCTCATGCAGCAACCTCTTCTCTTTTGCATGAATGGATTCTGACCATTTCTCGTTACGCTATCTCCGATTCTCGCAAGAAAGGTTGGATATGCAATGGGATTGAGCATTTAATATAATACTGTGGTGAAGTCATCTCTGACAATGTGTTTGTGTTGTATATGTTAGACTACAAGAGTCACAAACAATAAGAGAAGAACATCGCAAAATGGTTCAAATTGAGTTTCTTTGGGGCATCTTTGTGTCTGTTTTTGCTGCTTTCACTGTGAGTTCCTGCTTCCACTTTCTTGCACTCTATCTCCCCATCATATTTCCTTTCACATACAGAAATTCTCTTACCGCTTTTTGGCTCAGCACCACTAGAGTTCCATATGACGGCATGATATGTATGTCATGTGTTACATTACTGCCAGGTGAAAGAAAACCAATTTGTTATTGCACACATCCCTCATTATAGAGTACTCAACATTTGTAGCTGGCTAAAAACAGATGCAAAATAGACATAGATGGGCCGAACTTAAGAGTTCTATTTATGGTCCCGTATTTCTCTTGTATAGTTTACATGCTCAAGTGTTGCACGTTTGTCTAGACATTTAAGTCAAGCTGGGCAAGAGTTTGTATGAAACTTCATGTGTGAGGAATGACTATAAGAGTACCGGAAGAAATTTGTTTACTTTTTTTTTTGTTTTTGATGAGTACTCCATTTTGTTAAGCCCAAACAAAATACAATCTCGAAGGGGCCCCAGTAATACAGCCATGGCCATTCCAGCTAGAAGAAACTCCTGCACTAATCTTGTATACAAAAACAGACCCCAGACAAGCCAAAACAAGCAAACCAGAAACTGCTATACAATATGTGCTTAGATAAGCTCCAACTGCTGCCTAAAGACTTATTCCATGGGGATGGTTTCTCACCCCTTCTAGAACACAAAAAAAAAAAAAAAATCCCTAATAGAGTTGAAAAGCTTAAGAGCCAACTGATCTACAGCAGGCTTATTCTGAAACACCCTGAGATTCCTCTTCATCCATATAGAGTACTCAGTAGCAGCAATTACACACCTCATTATCAGACATTTAAGTCCCTTTACCTTTAGCATTCTGATGAAACCAATCCATAACTTCGGTTAGTCTACATGAAATTCCGGAATACGGGCCTATCCATTTCAGCAATCTAGAGAGCATAAGCGAAAGGGCACTGGAAAACAAAGTTTTGGTAAGACTTCTTACCATTAGAATAAAGCAAGCAGCTATCGTCCACCCTCATACCCCAACTATCAAGTCTATCCTTGGTGCTAAACCAATTTCTCTTATGTGGGAGATTATGTGAAAATTGCACACATCCCTCAAGTTGTTATTGTCGACTACAACTTTGGGGTAGTTAAAGTGGATGATGATATTTGAGATTGGGTGGTATCTTCAATTACGGTGCCCTGTTTTTAGTAGTAGTATATTACTACTTTTTTGGTGCTTGTGAACACTTAATTGCATGCCAACTTTATCTCTGTAATCTTTTTGTGAGTATTAAGAGTTTTATTTCCATTCTTCTTTGTTGTGAATGAAGTTTAGTACTATATCTATTGACCGGATTTAGAATAGCAAAGCATTGCCCTGGGTTTGTAATTAATTGAAGATCAAGACAAGACAACTCTGAATCAATGAATCTAGGTTCTCTTGGATTTGTGAAAATCATTGTTTCGTGGGTGTTATTATTACGATGATAGTAGTTTTTCATAGGGCTGCAATCATACAAAGGATATGTTCTAATGAAAGATGTGACTTGGATGCTTTTGAGTTTATTTTGGTCTTAATATAGTGTTCCAATACCAAGCTAGTGTTCTGATTACCAAGCTAGTGTTCTGATTCTCTTATTTTGTTGTTTGATTTTAGGTTTATCAAAGTTAAAGACGGTGTAGAATCAAGTGGCTACTTGACGTAATGTGATGTTTGTCTACCATGGTGGTACCAAGACCTAATGTTATGTTCATCTATTATGATGGATTTTTTGTATTTTGGAAAATATTTGGTTGAATGTAGTAGAGATATTGAAAGACAACAATGGGTTATGGTAGGATGTATTTTGACATTAGTTGTGTTATGAGACATTTAATACTTTGAGAGCTTATATGTTAAGATGTGTTTGAGAAGTTGTATGTTGTAAATTAGTTAATTGGATGCGAAAAATGGTGCAATAGGGCAAAATTTTCTAAATTAATCCAGTGATATGTTACCGGCGTTTGTGTATGTTATTCCAGGCGTTTATTAACTGGCGGAAAGTTCCCGGCGTTTAAAAAACCCCCAATAAAAGATGAGGAAACGTCGGAAAAAATGCCTAGTATTTTTCCCGGCGTTTTAACAAACCTCGATAAAAGGAGCCAGATCTGGTCACCGGAACACTTTTATCGGCGTTTCTTAATCGTTGGAAAAAACGCCGGGTACTTTTCCCAGCGTTTTTAACAAACCCCAATAAAAGTCACCAGCTCCGGTCACCGAAAAACTTTTACCGGCGTTTATGAAACTCTGGGAAAACGTTGGGTCCTTTCCCGGCGTTTACCAAACGCCGTATAGTATTCTCTAGCCCGGTAGTCGCGGCGTTTATCGAAAACCCCGGAAAGACTTTTGCCAGCGTTTATTTCACTTTTACCGGCGTTTTATAAACGCCAGAAAAGCCATTTTTTCTTGTAGTGTGCACACCTCGATGAATCCATAGACTTATTTTACCGTCCACTTGAGTAACCAATTTAAAATGGGACAAAAGCCACGTATGGATTGACCCCACAAGAATTGAGACCACCTAGGAGGCTTAGAAGCTGAGAATTTTGAGGGAGCAAACCCTAAGTTTCAATCATTGACTACCAAGCCAGCCGTTCATAACCCAGCAGTCAAGTTTGTTCATGGCTTGAATAAGACTGAAATGGTACTTGGTACATACGGTATTGGTAGAAAATGGGTAGGTACGCTATTCAGCATATATTTAGACTTAAGTGATGTAAGATGAAGTCTCCTGCTGCATGGTTTTGTATGGAACAATATGTGAATATATGAGAGCTTCTTTATGGCAATTAATTGAACTTGACGATTGGTTTTGGAAATTAAATTGCTCTCTGTGGAATAAAGTTGCCCTTTGTGGAAATTAAATTGCTCTCTCTATGAAAATAAGTTACGCCATATACACGCCAAGGGAGGCCAGTGAAGGTAAAGCTAACGGTTTGTTGGCCGCATAGGCCATAACTACCAATCATCTTGAAAGCCACAAGAATACTTCAATGATCTTGAAAGCCACAACAAAGACATCATCTGGGAAGATGAACAAGATGGGGAAGCAATTGAGCTTGCCTTCAGCAAGAAGAAATTTGAAGCAAGAAAGAATTGGCTCCGACACTTTGAGGTTTGAAGTTATATAATGTATTCCTCAAATTTGTAAGTTCTCTTTTGTTTTGCAAATATTGTCTTTTCTAATGGGGACAACACTTTCTTTGTTTTTGTCGTTGCAGCTTGGTACTTACCTTGATCAGAAGGAGAAGCTCATCAACAGTGACTTTGTCTACAAGGAGCTTACTGTTTTCAATGGCAGATCTTCAGCGGTCAATACCTTCGATTACAAGTGGTACGTATGTATACAAGCCACATCTTTTTTTATGAGATTCCTGATCCCCAAGGATGATGACATCCTTCTTGACTACTTGAATGAAGATGGGCAATCTATTGAAAACACTTGGTATGATTTTTGAGTAGTAGTAAACAATTTATATTACGATGAATTTGTTTGGCATGTTGTATATTCATTTGCCATTTTCTAAAGGTACATGCCGATCATACCGATGTTAGTTGTCAATGGAAGTGAGGGAATTGGGATAGGATGGAGCTCAAATATTCCGAATTATAGCCTAAGGGATATAGTTGCAAATGTGAGACATTTGTGAGGCAATGGAAGTTATGGATCCAACTGTACCAAAGGGTTCAGAGGAACGATTGAGAGAATAGCAACCAATGAATCCGAGATTTTTTTTGTTGTTGGGTGATTTAGCTTGAAATAGGAAAAGAAACTAAGCGAATGTACAGCCTATAAGGGACATACCCCAGGAGGAAAAAGAAGAAAATTGCCTGCCCTATGAATCCGGGGTTAGTTACACTTTCAGTGGAATTATAGAGGGAAGTCAATGACATCACACTCAGGAATTTAGAGCTGCCAATCCGACGATGGACTCAAGATTACAAGGAATTTCTGCAATCAATTACGACGGGGAATGACTGTCCCTTTACCCTTCTGTGTTGGTCTGTATGAAATGTGGTTCTTCTTCAAGCATGCCCTAGACTGTTAAGGGTTTTTTTTTTCTTCTGAAAATACAAAAGTTGCTCTTTAAGTCACCTAATGTTACTCCTTGTATGAACTTTTGTTGCTCCCTATGTAAGAAAGTATGCCCTAGACTGTTAAGGGTTGTTATTTTTTGAAAATACAAAAGTTGCTCTTTAAGTCACCTAATGTTACTTCTTTTATGAACTTTTGTTGCTCTCTATGTAAGAAAGTATGCCCTAAATTGTTAAGGGTTGGTTTTTTCTAAAAATACAAAAGTTGCTCTTTAAGTCACTTAATGTTACTCCTTGTATGAACTTTTGTTGTTCTCTATGTAAGAAAGTATACCCTAGACTGTTAAGGGTTGTTTTTTTTCCGAAAATACAAAAGTTGCTCATTAAGTCACCTAATGTTACTCCTTGTATGAACTTTTGTTGCTCTCTATGTAAGAAAGTATGCACTAGACTGTTAAGGGTTGTTTTTTTCTGAAAATACAAAAGTTGCTCTTTAAGTCACCTAATGTTACTCCTTGTATGAACTTTTGTTGCTCCCCATGGAAAAAAGTATGCCCTAGACTGTTAAGGGTTGTTTTTTTTTCGAAAATACAAAAGTTGCTCTTTAAGTCACCTAATGTTACTCCTTGTATGAACTTGTGTTGCTTTCTATGTAAGAAAGTATGCCCTAGACTGTTAAGGGTTGTTTTTTTTTTTCTGAAAATACAAAAGTTGCTCTTTAAGTCACCTAATGTTACTCCTTGTATGAACTTTTGTTGCTCCCCATATAAAAAAGTATGCCCTAGACTGTTAAGGGTTGTTTTTTTTACGAAAATACAAAAATTGCTCTTTAAGTCACCTAATGTTAATACGTGTATGACCTTTTGTTGCTCACTAGGGGAGAAAGTATGCCCTAGACTGTGTTTTTTTTTCGAAAATACAAAAGTTGCTCTTTAAGTCACCTAATGTTACTCCTTGTATGAACTTTTGTTGCTCTCTATGTAAGAAAGTATGCACTAGACTGTTAAGGGTTGGTTTTTTTCTGAAAATACAAAAGTTGCTCTTTAAGTCACATAATGTTACTCCTTGTATGAACTTTTGTTGCTCCCCATGTAAAAAAGTATGCCCTAGACTGTTAAGGGTTGTTTTTTTTTCGAAAATACAAAAGTTGCTTTTTAAGTCACCTAATGTTACTCCTTGTATGAATTCAGACATACAGAAAATCAACTGAAAGAAAGTAAACATACTAATAGTCCCCGGCAATGGCGTCAAAGTTTGGAACATTTGTGTGACCCAAAAACGTGAGTAATATCATGCTTTAACCTCTACTTGAAGAATAGTGTACGAGTACTGGTGTCTAAGGCTAGGTTATGCTACCATGCAATCCATTCATAATGTAATTCCATGGAACATAAATTTGGTTTAAGAGAATTACTATCAACTAAAATAATACTGTGAAAACATAAGAGAGAAATCTTGGATTTTGAGTCCAGTTCTCGCATAACCAAGTTTGTACAGTTCCAGTTCACTATTCATATCAAAATGGTTATTGCTAGGATCCGCATTAATTCCTATCAATAATCGCCAAGAAACTATATAATTGGCATAGATTATCACATAGCTCAAACTATCTTACTAGTACAATCCATGTCAATGCGCGATTCGTCTAATTGAGCAATACGTCTTCTAGACAACCTATCTCAATCACCCAAATACTAGCAAACACAAGAACCCATTATATGACCCGCATTCAAGCTTTAGAATACAACACGAAATAGATTGAAAAAGCTGAAATCAATTTCATAGACTGCAAAGGGTTCGTCCCATAATCCAAGCTGAAAAAGAATAGTAGAAACTATTTAAGCAAAGTTATTTGACAGTAAGCTTCAATCTTCACCTTGGAAGGGGTGTAGATATAGCCGCACACATGTAGCTGCAAGCTCTCGCTGATGGAAGCCATGGAGATCTCTTCTTCTTGTTGCTTTTGCCTCTCTCTAGCCTTCTCAGAAAAATTCAAAACTCGAAAATCGAACTAGGATTGCCCTATTAAAGTTTTTGGGCCTCAAAATACATCAGAAAGCGCAAAATAAAACAAAACACGAGTCGCCCATTAAGAAGTCCCTCCGGATGACCGTGATTCCTGTCCGGACGGAGACCAACATTTTTTCCTTCTTTGGATCACGATTCAAGCCTCCAATCTCCACCGCAACACTCCAAGAGCCTTCCGGAAACTCCATTTCGCATCCATGGATTCGCAACCTGCAAACCCATGAAACACATTAAACTCAAACCGAGCCTTACGTCCCAATCACTTGGGGTCGGCTACATGAATCTGTTTCCTCACCAAGTACTATTAAATAAAACAAAAGTAAATTGGAGGGCTTAAATTAAATAAGTACTATCAACCCATGAAACACAGACTATTGAAGTACTTGCATTTATACCTGTTAATGAGAGAAACTTGATTCTTTTGAAGAATTTCCCACTGACGACACTCTTTAGTGGAGATAGGATGGAATAATAGAAGCTTGCATCAAGGCATGGAAATTGGTAGAACACTAGAGCCTGGAATAGGAATTCATCAGAGCGTCGTAAAAAAAAATTTAATACTTCCATGCCTACACAGAACAGTTTCTACTTACCCTCCACATTTTATTAAGATTAAGAAGAACGAGTTTCCACATAGTAAGTGAAACTGATTGCCAAATACTCGAAGTTATAAGACAAAATGATCCTAACAAAGCACTTAGTATACAAAGCCAACTCTCTCTATGTGCACGCACGCGCAGGGGTGTGTAGTACTAGGTGTGGGAAGAACCACATTTGACTGGTGAATACTTCCAAATGATTTCAAAAGAGCTATGACTACCTGAAGTATAAAGAACTGATTGATTGATCAAGCACTTCATTCCAACCGACTTTGATGCTTCTCGTGCTTAGTCTAGGCCAAGTACCTCAAACACCGAACCCAATAGGAAGCTCAGCAGATTTCAAAACTCAAAGGCATTAAGTATGCAACTATCATACATTAGATTCCGGAAGAAATGGAAAAAACAAGAACATTTTAGTCACTGAAATAGAGTAGATTCTGAAACAGTCTATAGTACGAGAAGACACGAAAAGAACTTCATACCTTCAAGTAATCCTTTTGTCATTCAGATGAGATGCCACATATGAATATTAGTTTAACAACCTATAATTTTGTTCAAAAAAATGACTCAGATTCAGTTTTTTTTCTTGTGTCTGAGAGAGAGAGAGAGAGTATACCAATGTGATAGAAGCTTAAGCACTTGCAGAATTGTATTTTGCCAATCCTGAGCAACACATGATCTTGGTGAACAAAACAATTGAACAACGTAATCCTTTCCATTCATATAAAAGTTGCTCTTTAAGTCACCTAATGTTACTCCTTGTATGAACAAAAGTTGCACTCTATGTAAGAAAGTATGCCCTACGCTGTTAAGGGCAGTCACCCATGTTTTAACTCACTCAATGGCAGTCCCTTTACCCTTGTGTGTTGCTCTGTATGAAATCCTTCAAGTCATGTAACTTGTTTTTTTCTGAAAATATAGAAGTTGCTCTGTAAGTCACCTAATGTTACTCCTTGTATGAACTTTTGTTGCTCCCAATGTAAGAAAGTATGCCCTAGAAAATATAAAAGTTGCTCTTTAAGTCCCCTAATGTTACTCCTTGTATGAAATTTTGTTGCTCCCTATGTAAGAAAGTATGCCCTAGACTGTTAAGGTTGTTTTTTTTTTAAAATATAAAAGTTGCTCTTTAAGTCGCCTAATGTTACTCCTCGTATGAACTTTTGTTGCTCCCTATGTAAGAAAGTATGCTCTAGACTGTTAAGGGTTTGTTTTTTTCTGAAAATATAAAAGTTGCTCTTTAAGTCACCTAATGTTACTCCTTGTTTGAACTTTTGTTGCTCCCTATGTAAGAAAGTATGCCTCTAGACTGTTATGGGTTTGTTTTTTTCTGAAAATATAAAAGTTGCTCTTTAAGTCACATAATGTTACTCCTTGTTTGAACTTTTGTTGCTCCCTATGTAAGAAAGTATGCCCTAGACTGTTAAGAGCAGTCACACATGTTTTAACTCACTAAGAGCAGTCACACAAGGATTCGTTGATTCAGATCAACAATATGCACGGTATACGTACTTCACATGGTACTCCCGTTTTTAACTCAAGTGGAAAAGTGTACGGGTTAATATCTTTCACGGAGGGCTTTGATTTTGCCCTCCATCCTGAGCCTCTAAAGAAGTTGGTCAAGTCGTGCAATGAAAAACTAAAAGCTGAAGAAGAATAGAGGAAGGTGAGATTTTGAGGGAGTTATAAGTTGGTGAGGTTCTATACTGACATGGATACTTTACTGTTCTGTTAAGCATTCCCTTTATTGGCTCCTGAATGTTTTAAGCTATCCAATTTGTTACTAACTCTCAGATGTAACAACTACTTCAATATTGATTTCCTCATTTCTGGACTTTATCAATTGTTTCTTTTGCTAAACCGTGTGTGGCTAACTCATACCAAGCCGTGTGCGGCTATCTTACTTGTCGTCTAGCCATATGGAGTTGTCTATGGTATCTAGATTGAATCAATTTATTGTTTAAATCTCATGTTTGTGTGTTCTCTTGTCCGCTATGTCCACGATATTCTTTTGTCTTCATTTTCCTTCTGGGCCTTGTATTGGTGGTGAGGATCTATTTGAGAAAATGCGCTCAATTACTTCCCAACTGGAAGATTTAAGGGGTCAAGATTAAAATGTAGACAAATAAGTAAAAGGATAAAAGTTGTCAATTCCATTTGAGACCAGGAGCTCATCACGTACGAAGCATGCAATCTCACATTAAAGGCGTTGTAAATAACAAAGGAAATGTTAACTACATGTCTAAATACACAAACACACCTCCCTGCTAGTTTAGCATGGCCTAATTTTGACAAAGCATGCTCCACTTCTTTCACTTACCTATTTTCCCAATAAAATTAGACCAATGTTAACAGAAATGGGATATATAGTTACGTGATAAAGAAAAAATCAGATATCATTCAAAATATAAGGTATTTACAATCTTTCTTGAGTTTACTAGGTAAAAAAAAAACTGCATAGCGAAAGTATTATTGTACTGGTTAGAATTGTTAAATGTACGTGAGAAGAAACTTAAGAAAGTTTCACACGTACATGCCCAGTGTATCAGAATGGATGGCAACAATGCAGTTAGGATACTTAAGCACGTCTAAAAGGAAAAGTGAAAGCCATAGGCTCATGTAGTGTCATGACATTAATTTCATCTCTTACTGGTAAACACATCAAATAAGACACTAATCATAATATTTGTCTAATCCAGCAACAATTCATGCTAAAAAATTAAGATGACTTACAATTCTGCGGAAAAGTGGCTACAATGATGATCAAAGTCTCTGCAACTATCCACCTTCAAAGCTTCCACAATCACACTGTCGGAGAATTTGAACCAAGATATATTAAAACGACCCAAATAACTGGTGTCATTCATTTACATGTTAGACAAATTAGATGTATTACCCAGAAGCAATTTTCATGAGTTCAACATTGTATCACTCGAAAAAGTTTTAAGCAGTTTAGAGCTTATGACAAGCCTCAAACAATTGAAACTATTTCACTCGTTCAGAGAAGATAAATAGTTCATGGCAGATTACAGACTAGAAATACTATCTTGAGATCAGATGTATACGGTCAGCACGTTGGAGGGGTAACTTGAGCAGACTTCGTAATGTCAACTCTTAAGACAACTAATCTGCCTTTTTGTAATATTCTTATAATTACCTTTTCAGAGCCTCATTTGTTTTAATTTAGCCAAAAACACAATTAATTGTGATTTTCGACTGCAAACCTTATTTGGGGCAGAACCAGAATTTTGAGCAATGTATTAAGTCAATAACCCAGGCTAACTCCATCTTTAATTTGTCAATGAATTAATAAAAAGAGTACTCAACCCCCAAGAGGTTAACCCATGACTTAGGTTTTTGTTCTTTCTTAGTTTCGAAGCTTTTTAGGTGTTTCTTAGCCCATACAAGGTTGACTCCTTCAAGCTTTTTTTTTTTTGGTAAAAGACTCCTTCAAGCTTTTTAGCCCATACAAGGTTTGTCCCGGATTTAATCGGGCCCTCGACAAATTTGCCAAATGCCCTAATAATAAAATTTCTCTTTCCGTTTGTTCCAAACAGTACCTAACCATGTAACATTGACAAACTATCCACTTGTCAAATGACACCACAATCACATACATAAGCCCCTACATAGGTTGATATATATATAAACATACAGCAAATCGGGTCTAGCTCCCCCAGATAGCTGCATCACTGATCACTAGCTAGTGTGTTCTACAAAGCGAAGAAACGTACCTAAATTCCCTTTACTTTTATGGGACTCAAAATAGATTCTGCTAACTGCTTTTTTATTATTATTGATATTGATATTGATAAAAAGGCTGTTTCGATTACAGAATCAGTGTAGTAATTCACTGGTGTGGGTCATGGGATTCTCACTTTCTTTACTTAGCCCCTCCCTCCCCTTCCCCTGTCTTGTTCTCCCCTCTCTCTCGCTTGCCTGCCTCCACCACCATTTTCAGCAACTTCCGTACCTTTCTCTACATACATAAACAGATCATATATTGACCCATATGTATATTTGGAATCCCCTTTCCATCTGTCCAAGAATTCTCATTTGGCTCTTCTTCTACTCTAACTGATTCCCAAATCCCATTAGCAGAATCTCTTGAGATCAGAATTTGTTCACTGAGTGTATCCTCTGCTGATTATTCCGACTACATCCCACGTATCGCAAACGCATCAAAAGTTCCTTCTTCAGCATCATAATCCAGGTATGTCTCAATCTTTCTTTTTCCAAGTTAATTACGTTACCACGGGTTTTTTTCGATTATTGGGTGTCTTTCGTCCTCATTTATTCCCAAACACACACAACGGCAAAATGCTTTAAATTAAATAACCAAAGCACACATGCACCACAAATGGCATACGGAAAACAGATGGGAAACTAAATATCAAAGTTCTATACATCCATAAACAAATAATCATCATAAACAAAATACCTGTTACAAAGGGCAACAAACAGAGAAAAGATCTCCAACCCAGGGGATTTCGGAAGCAAATCAGTGTTGAAAGTTCAAACCCAGTCAATTCCGAAACCTGATAGAGGTCTCCGGTGGCCGGAAAATAACAGAGATGGTCGCCGAGTTCCAAGGTCGCCTGAGGTCAGTGGCTAAAGAAAACAACTGTGTCTGGAGATTCAAGCCCAATGAAAACGTCGAGGAAGATCGACGAATAGAGATGGGGGAATTGCTGGTCGTCGGTTGGCAAGAGAGAGAGGAGGAGAGAGGAGCAACGGGGTGGGTTACAGAGAGCAATAGCGAGAGAGAGAGAGAGAGAGAGGGTTTCAGAGCTAGGGTTTGGATGTGATTTGGGGTGGGAGAGTTGCGTGTTTTAGGAAGGAGGGAGGGATTCCAACGACGTCGTGTAAGGAGAGGGGTATTTTTGTCCATATATGTTTTCCATACCATGTATTGGGAAATAATTTTCTCCTTCCCATGACTTTGCAATTCCTAAAAACTAGTCCATCACTTGGGCTTTATTTGCCCCTTTACCCACTGATTTGCAATTTTCCCAATGATTAAAGCACCAACGATCTTTGCCATCTTCTCTCTCTCTCTCTCTCTCCGGTGCGAATTGACGAAGATGATCTGGGTTTCACTGCCAAGCCAAGATGATCTGGGTTGGAACCCGAGGAAATGATGAAAAGAAAAAGGAAATATTTTCTTTCTTTCTTTCTGTTTATTTCCCGAAGTTTAAATTTACTCCTTTGCAAAATTTTAAAAATTAGATACTTCCTCCACCCCATAATAACTAAAAATAATGCATTCTTTTCAAAAAAAATTCAAATTTTTTTATAAACTAAAAGAACTCAGTGATATCTAATAAAATGTTAAATTTAATTTAAAATATTCTTACAAAAATTGTAGTACTATTTTTGAATCCTCGTTTTGCGAACTGGACAAACTATATATAGAACGGAGGGAGTGATTGTTTGGTTTGGTTTTAGTTGACTTCAAATGCATTCATGTTCGTAATCTTGGAATGATATTTTCTGGCCAAACCTTTTTTCTTTTTTTTTTGGGGAGGTGTTTAATCTCATTTAAAAATCAATACAATCTTATTCATATGAAATGAGTGTCTGCGAATTCTCACTTCTCGTTTTTTTTAGACAAGATTAACAATCTATTTTGTACTGAGTTAAAATTTTCAGTATTGTGTTTTGATTGCTAAAACTTTTGTTAGTTTTTGCGTCAGTTTTTTAGGATAAAAATCTAAAAGCAAAACAAATTGTAACCCAAAAGCTAAAAAGAATCACTAAAAACAGGTTTTTTTTTTTTTTGACTTCTTTCAATTTCAATCCATATTTTGCATTTCTAATTTATGCGGTCGAGACAAAATGCTTAATCCAAAAAATGAACGCATTCTTTTTTTAATTTTCTATATATTTGCTGTAAGATATCTTCCATATCAATCCATTAGAGGTCCCCCTCCATCCAAACCAACCAATGCAAGAAAACCAAAACGAAAAAAAAAATAAGGAACTGGAATTGGAAATAAAATGACTACTAAAAAGGATAATCAGTGTCAAGATCAACAAAATAAAATAAAAAGGATAATCAGTGTCAAAGCAGAGTAGGGCCGTAAACAAACCGAGCAGCTCGCGAGCTCGCTCGTTAAGGCTCGGTTCGGCTTGGCTCATTTAGTAAACGAGCCGAGCTCGGCTCGCCTCGGCTCGTTTGACAAAAGCTCGGTTCGTTAAGGGTGGCTCGGCTCGATTAAAGAGGCTCGTTTAGTAAATGACTCAGCTCGGCTCGATAAGGACTCGACTGGTTAAGGCTCGAGTCGAGCTCGAGCTCGAATTTTTGGCTCGTTGAGTAAACGAGCTGAGCTCGTCAAAGCTCGGCTCGGCTCGGCTCGTTTACATCCAGAAGTCCTGTCTATCTCCCAGTTGCCAACGATGTCCGAATTCCACTTTGAAAATGAGAATTGAGAGGCAAATTAAGCGCCGAGATTCGACATTTGGAAATTAGCGTACTCCAGCACATATGCAACTAAGGAAAAAAACCTCATCATCCATCGGTTCTGTTATTTCTGTCTTTGATTTGGAATCTGCGTGTCATCCCGAGGCTGCTGAATGGATAGACTGCTAGCTCCACGTGATCCGACCCTAGAGGCGGTGTGTAGTGAGCCTTTGGCTCGGCTTAAAATCTAGACATTAGTTTGTCTCTTTGTCCCTGTAATTCATGTGTAATTTTTTTGTGATGGGTTGGTTGTAGTTTTCCTTTTCACTGTGTTCGGATGGAATCGCTGTAAGTGTCGTTTGGTGTTTTAATAGAATATGTTTCGGATCTCAAAAAGAGAAGAAGCTATACTTGGGCTTTGAATGCATTTAAGAAAATTGGCACCATTTGGAGAGAAATGCTACACATTTCCTTATCCCTTCGTGCTTTACTCAGATAATATAGTACTCCGTACGGTTTTAGCATTAATAGTAGAAGGGAGCTGATAAAGCCAAAACCCCTTTTGTACTCTGCCAAAACTCATTATTTACCTTTCATTACATGACTTAATTACCCTCCACTATACTAATTGCTTTACAAAAATGCCCCTTAAAATCCCTTAGGAGTATTTTTTATTTTTATTTTATGTTCTTTTGGCATTCCATCATCAGAGCTTCAACAACTTCTTTTTTCCGAGAAAACCAGAGCTTCAACTTGAGAGAGGGGAGGCTGCATATAGAGCTTTGGCTTATGGTTGGATGGATGAGTTGAGGTAAATTAATTATACAAAGAATATAACAAAAAAAACTACACCTAGTCCACTTCCAAAAATATATGTGTATCTAGATCTATTTAGGCTCCGTTCCAGAAATCAAATAAGAACTTATTTTTTATCTAATAAGAAGGCTTGTTCCACAAAAATAAGTAAAAGACACTTATTTTGGAAGAATTTATATAGGTACCGACGGACGGCTGATCCGAGCCGTCCAAAAATTCTAAAACAAAAAACCGAGGGGGCTTACGTGGGTATCAACGGCATCCGAGGTGTGTAGGGTGCTTGATCGGAGCATCCCTTTTCGTGTATAACGAAGCACCCCTTATACACGAAAAGGGGTGTTCCGATCAAGCACCCTACACACCTCGGATGCCGTTTATACTCGCAAAAGCCCCCTCGGTTTTTTCTTTATAGAATTTTTGGACGGCTCGGATCGGCCGTCCGGTGGCCGGAGACGGCCCGGCGCGGCCGTCGGTACGATTTCCCTCCCCGGCCGGTCGGTAGTCATAGCAAACTCCTCCTTTTTTAAGAAGCTCTAAAATCATGTGCTTACGCAAATAATTTTTTTATCAATATGGATCTTGTTTAATAGATCTCATTGAGATCTTTAATACGGTACAAATTTTTTTTTTTTTCATTTACATTATTTTTGAGTTTGAAAATGTGAAAGAAACTTTTTATTTGGGTTTTGGGGAATGTGAAAGAAACTGTCAGAGCTGAGCAGTTCGGAGGTTGGGATGTTCAAACGTGTCAAGAATGAAAGCTACAGCTTGAAGTGACCATTTAATTCCATTTTCACAACTCCAAAAAAAAAAAGAGAAACTTTACCGGCTTCCAGTAGGCTGTTCTAAAAGAACTTTTTTTTTATCAACAACAAATTTCATTCCAAAAAACATAACGGTACTTACATGAAATAATTATAACAGTCGGTAAGAGCTAAATCTATTGAAAACTAGAAAACGACCAAAAAACCACAAATGGGCATACAAGCTCAAAGACGCATTACTGCAAAAGCATACCGACACGATGTGGCGTAGGGTCCATCATAGCAACGGTAGATGAGCAACCCAGAGCTCAAACCATTAGAATGGTCCTTCAAATGGCTAATGTTGGCATTCACGGCGTAAGGGACAAATCCCTCTCAGCCGCAAAGGGAAGCTCCAGTGCGAGTTCCTGCTGGCACTTCGAAACTCTGGGCGCGTAGACCTTGAATCATCAAATATTGCACGTAGACCTTTCAAAGTTGATAAAACCTTCAAACTATATCTAGAATCTGACGGACTAATCTTCATGGTAAGTATCCGAGGCCCTTTAAAACCGCCCTGCACCATTCTCAGAAGAGCCTCTCTTGAATCCTTAACTTTCTGAAGCGTACTGCATAATACTGTACAGTTGCTACAGTAACTAGCAAAAGATACACGTGAACTTACATGCCAGTCAAATTGCTACAAATGTGGCAGACTAAATATCAAAAGCATGATAATTGATAAATACCTGAACTTAGACTTGCCCCCTTGAACCTTCTGAAAACATTAATAAGGTAAAACTAGGGCTGCTCAAAAAATCCGGTGAACCGTGAAATCGGTCCGGACCGAACCGATCCGATCCGTACCTTTTGGATTTTGTCCGTGGATTAATGGTCCGGACACGGATTGAAAAATTAGAAAACCGTGACTCGCGGTTCGGTCCACGGATTTTCATTACGAAACCGTGGATTAACCGAACCGGACCGTGAGATATTTATTTTATATAAATAATAAATAAATATATAAATATATGTGTATTTATATAATTAATTGTTTGTAATGTTAAAACTTTTTTCTACCAATTTTTGTATTTTATCTTAATAATGGGATATAGTGTAGATGTACATAAAATATAAGGGGTAAATCATAGTTTTTTTTTATATAAGTTACGGGTAATCCTAGTTTAGTTTCACTAGTTCGTTTCTTTTCCAGTTTTCCTAATTTTCATTCCTTATTCAAGTCGCCACCGCACCGTTCTTACTTCTCCTCCTCCTCCTCCTCTCTCTCTCTCTCTCTCTCTCTCTCTCTCTCTCTCCGTTTCTTCAAAGTAACAAGTACTTTCTGGTGGCCGGTGTTAAACTTAATTCTGAATGTAACCTTCTTCCCTTTTAGTGTGGGAGATAAGCTTGAGCTTTATTTTTGTTAAAATCCGTGGACAAAACCGTAACCGATCCGCGAGTCACGGATTGGATTGGAACCGAGCCGTAGGATTTTTGGTCTGGACACGGATTTCATTTTGTAAAAACCGTGACTAACGGTTCGGTCCTCGAATTCCTAGAAATCCGAACCAAACCGGACCGCGAGCACCCCTAGTAAAAACAATGTGGAGGCACCATGTACATCTACGAATGGGTATAAAAAAAAGATAGAGGAGTACCGAGGCAATAAATTTATATGATTCTCTCAACGTGCATAAAGAAACAAATCCTAGATAGAGATTTATACCAAAATGCAAGGGAAATGGCCAGACGACTAGACAGAACAGAACATCGAAAGGATATACTTGATCTGCAAGATTTGAATTACAACAGAGCAAAGTGACTTTTTCGAGAAAAGTCTACAGCAATGTAGTAGTCTACTGTGACGAACAATTTCTAAAATGGTAGCAACAAGTCCTAAATAGATAAAGAGAAGTAAAAGCCCATGTAAGCCTTTCTCAAGTTCAACAATTAGCCATAGGGGCCAATTTTGTTACAAATAAATGGTTCAAGCCTTGAAACTCTAAGTTTGCATTGCAAGTCATAGGAGAGCAATGAGAAAACAGTTGAGCAGCTAATTGATGTTCACGAATGTAAAGACCCGTAAATTCGTAAAATGGATTTAAAGGTTTTAAAAGAAATAAGAAGGATGAGATTGATTTGAAATTGAGAACTTGGGGTTATTGTGTTAGAGTTCTTTTCTTGAGGGAGGATTGTGTGATGTGTGCATATATGTGTGTGGGGTGAGAGGCAGGGAAATTATTTCCCACCCTCTCCACCTCTCGGTCTCTCACTCTCCCGACTCCTCTCTTCTCTCGGCTCTCTCTCCCATTCTCTCACTCTCACCCAAAATCTCCACCAAGACCCAAAAACCCAAGCAAAATCACCATCAATCTTGCATCCCTCCGCGTATCTCAGTCCGTATTACTCCGGTTTGAGCTCGGTGGAGGCGTATTTTGTTCGAACTCAAAGATTGGAGCTAGGGCTTGAGAAATCTTCCAAATTCGTTTTTTGATTTTGAGGTAGGAGGTTCTAACTATCAAAATATGTTTATGATGTGTTTCCTAAAGCTTGATTTGTACCTTGAATCGTGGTTGTTGTTGTTGATGTTGTTGTGGTCGAAAAACCCATCTCTGTCTGTCAAAAATCTGCTCGAAACCCATCGTTATCGATAACATTTTTATTGTTATCGATAACATTTTGTTCCGGAGCCCAGAAATTTTATTGTTATCGATACCTTTGGTCATTGTTATCGCTACCCTTGCGTCTGGAATGATTTTGACCCTGAAGTTATCGATACCTTTTCATTTGTTATCGATAACGTTATACTTTTATTAATTCCGACCGTAAGTTATCGATACCTTCTTTTTTTCGTTATCGATAACACCACCTGGTATTATGGTTTTGGCTACTTTGATTTCCGTTACTTTATTTGGGGTTCCTAATCATGCCTAGTTAATCTTAAACAAAATCCTAATGATCTTGAATTTGATTACCCATGCCTTGTGGCATCATTGGACAAACCCACAATCTTTAATGCTCGGCTACACATGACTTTCCCGAAATTGATCTATTTTTATACATATCAAAGTTGTGTTTGAACGGCATTTCCAAATGGTGAAATGAATTTTAATACTTTACGGACGCAACGAGAACACCTCAGGACTCATCGATGGGTGAGTGCCTGGCAGAGGACATCGGGGTCCTTTAATTGGCCCGGCAGGAGCTATATGCTCATATTTGATCTTTCAGGACCTCCCTATGGGTAAGGTGCCTGGCAGAGGACATCGGGGTCCTTTAATTGGCCCGGCAGGAGCTTCGGCTCATGACACTTGTACGTGACACGTTGTGGTATATGTTGTTTTGAAAAGTTACTCATTGGTATTCACTATTGGTTCTGAAAACGGATTGTTAAATTGGAATTTGCTATCGTCGTTCGTTCATCGGGTCTTGTTGCCATTGTCCACCTTGTTTCCATTCTTATATTTCATATGCATATATCGTTAGATTAGAGCTTTCTACTGGGCTAGTGTAGCTCAGACCTTCTTTCTTTTCAGGTGCTAACTTGGGACAATAGCTGCATGTTTTGGAGTGCTTGGATGTGAGAATTATTTTGAAAGCTAACATTGTGGAGTTACCGAGTCATCTTTATAATTTCTTTTTGAAAGATGTATTTGTAACTCTATTTGTAAATCCTGGATTTTGAAGTGATGTAATTCCTTGACTCTATCGATACTTTTACTTTTGTTAATTCGGGCCATGGAGCCGAAGTTGTACTATTTTGGAAACTCTTGGTGGATAATGTGGAATCGTGAGATGGAAATGTAAACTCTTTTGGGGTAATATTCGGAATATTGCGAGGTTTCTATTTATGGATAATCTTTATATTTATGTTGAAAATCGAGGGTGTGACAGCTTGGTATCAGAGCTTTAGGTTTAGAACACCTAGAGACCGTGGGGAGGCGTTTCGCCTCATGGATTCAAAATGTCACGCCTTCTAACATCGTTTGTGCATGCTTGTGTGACTAACGTTTATGTGACTACGTGACATTGCATTTTCATTACCATAGAGTGGTGTAGAGTTGTTTACCCGTGTTGGGACGTTTTGGCTTGACCTTATAGTTATGATATTGTGGTTAATAGTCTTTCCTTTCTTATATTGTGTAGCTAGATGCCTCCGAGGCCGCGTGTTAGGCGAGGTGGGGTTGGAAACCGGGGTGGTCGAGGCCGTGGGGCGCCTCTAGAGGATGAGGTTAGTCAGCACGGGGAGAACCCTGGTGGGAATCTGGGGGCTGGGGCCGGTCGAGGTGCAGGGGTACCTCCTAATCAAACCCAATTCGCTAGAGACCTCGTTGCGGCACTTGTGGCTGCAAATCTTTTGAACCAAGCTCCTAGGGAGAACGTTGAGGATCGTGCCATGGTGGCAATGAGGGAGTTTAGCCGTAGAAACCCTCCGGTGTTCGATGGGATTAGTACCGACCTTTTGGTAGCTGACCATTGGTTGACTCAAATTCGCAAGCTCTTTCGAGCTCTAAACATCACCGAGGACAATATTCGAGTGGGTATCGTGGCCGTTCAACTAGTTGGGGAGGCTGGCGAATGGTGGGAATCGGTCCTAGAGATTAGGAAGGATGCTAAAAGAGCGGCAAGGACCGCAGCTCAAGTGAACGAACCGGATGTGGAGGATTTGACATGGGCTGAGTTTGAAGCGCTCTTTGAGGAGCAGTACATTCCGGAGACTTCTCGTGATAACTTGAGGGAACAATTTGAGAAATTGGAGCAGGGCAATATGACCATCTCGGAGTATGTACAGAAATTTCAAACCTTGTCTCGTTTTGCTCCGGAGTTGGTGTCGACGGAGGAGAGGAGGTGTCGACGGTTTGAGAGGGGGTTGCATAGCACAGTAAAGAGGATGGTGACGGTCCAACGTAGGACTAAGTTTTCTGAAGTTGTAGAATGTGCAAGAAGCATTGAGGTTCCGAAGGATGCTCAAAGGAATGTGAAGGCTTGGGAGCCAAGACCACCGGTGGGAAGTTTTAGTTCGTCTTCAGGCAGTTTCGGGAGTCAGGGGCGGAAAAGGCAAAGGGAACCATCTCAGCAACCATCTAACCAATCGGGCTTTAAGGTGCCTTTTTCTTCGAGAAATCGGGGTGCTTTGTCGAGACCTCCGACCGTATGCTACAAGTGTAATCAACCCGGGCACGTTCGTACTCAGTGTCCACAGCTTCTAAAGGCGTGCTATAATTGTGGTAAGACGGATCATCTCGCTTGGGGTTGCCCTCAAGGGGTGGGAGCTCGTAGTGAGTCGGGCTCGGTGCAGCAGCCAGGGGTAGGGCGTGGTTCTGGTCGGCAGTCTTTCAGGGGTTCTCAGAGGCGCAGCAGCCTCATTTTCGCAAGACATTGTCAGTTCAGAGTTCCGGGGGTGACCGGGGAGCGAGTTCGTCCGCACCTTCTCAAGGTTCCGGTCAGAGAGGAGGCTTTGTGCAGGGTCAGGGTACCCAGGGTCGTGTTTTCAACACCAATGCTTCACCTTCGGTTTCTCAGGCTCCAAAGGCATCGGTTGTAAGGGGTACTTTTCTTTTATTCAACTCTTTCGCTAGAGTACTCTTTGATTCTGGAGCATCACATTCTTTTATTGCCGCGTCTTTTGTGTGTGCATTGGAGTTGGACACCGAAAATCTTGATTCGCCGTTGTTTGTCGAGACACCGTTAGGAGGAAAATCATCGTTGAGTCGTATCTGTAAGGATTGTGAGCTAGTTATTTGCGACCATCGCTTTGTCTTTGATTTCATCGTGCTAGATATGTCGGGGTTCGACCTCATTCTTGGGATGGATTGGTTGTCCACGTTTCATGCCACGATCGATTGTTTCAAGCGTCGTGTTCGCATATGTCCGCCTGAGGGTGTTTGTTTCGAATTTCATGGGGAGCGTCGAGAACCGTTAGCACCGTATCTGTGTGGGCCTCGGGAAAGAGAGTCGGTTTATGCTATGTTGGCGAGTTTGACGCTAGATGAGGATTTGTCTACACGTGGGGAGTTGCCCCTAGTAGTTTGCGAGTTTCCTGATGTATTTCCTGAAGAGTTACCGGGTTTGCCTCCCGAGAGAGAAGTCGAGTTCACGATAGACTTATTTCCAGGCACCGCTCCTATATCGATTCCTCCTTATCGTTTTGCACCCGCCGAACTTAGAGAGTTGAAAGTTCAGCTTCAAGAGTTAGAGAATTTGGGATTCATTCGTCCTAGCACATCACCGTGGGGAGCACCGGCTTTGTTCGCTCAGAAGAAAGATGGTTCGCTTCGTTTGTGTATTGATTATCGTAAGCTCAACCGTGTGACCATTAAGAATAAATATCCCATGCCTAGAATCGACGACTTGTTTGACCAACTCCGAGGTGCCACTTGCTTTTCCAAAATCGATTTGAAGTCCGGTTATCACCAATTGAGAGTTCGTAGAGAGGATATCCCTAAAACCGCTTTCCGTACTCGTTATGGCCATTATGAATTCGTCGTGATGCCATTCGGTTTAACAAACGCTCCAGCTACTTTCATGGATTTGATGAACCGTATCTTTCGTGCTTACCTCGATCAATTCGTAGTTGTATTCGTCGACGACATTCTTATCTATTCACCCACGGAGGAGGAACACCAAACTCATCTTGCCATTGTTCTTGAACTCCTGAGGGAACACCGTTTGTACGCCAAACTTAGTAAGTGTGAGTTTTGGTTACCCGAGGTTAAATTCCTAGGCCACGTGGTTTCGAAAGGAGGTGTGTCCGTTGATCCGGAGAAGATAGAATCCGTTCTGGACTGGCAGCGACCGAAAAACGTGTTTGAGATTCGGAGCTTTCTGGGGTTGGCCGGTTACTACCGTCGTTTCGTTCTTGACTTTTCTCGTTTAGCGGCACCGATGACTAGACTAACTCGTAAGGGGACTCGTTTTGTTTGGAGTGACTCGTGTGAGACGGCATTCGAGGAATTGAAGAGGCGATTGACTACCGCACCGGCCTTGATTGTGCCCGAGCGTGGAGTTGGCAACTCCGTGTATTGTGATGCGTCTAAGGAAGGGTTGGGATGCGTATTGATGCAAGCGGGACGAGTAGTAGCATATGGATCGAGACAATTAAAGATTCACGAGCGAAACTATCCTACACATGACTTAGAACTCGCGGTCGTCGTCTTTGCTTTGAAGAGTTGGCGTCACTACCTTTACGGTGAGAAATTTGAAGTCTTTTCCGATCATAAGAGCCTAAAGTATCTCTTTTCTCAAAAGGAGTTTAACCTACGTCAACGTCGTTGGATGGAACACTTAGAAGATTATGATTTCGAATTGCATTATCATCCGGGGAAAGCGAACGTTGTTGCGGACGCGTTGAGTAGAAAACCGACGTACTTAGCGAGCGTAGCCGTACGTGAGTGGAAGATGGTGAGCGATTTGGGGCACTATGCCTCGCACTTCGAGGAAGTTCAAGAAGGGGTTACGTTGTGCAATCTTACCATACAATCGACCTTATCGGCACAAGTGGTGGAAGCTCAACAAAATGACGAAGAAGCGGAAGAACTCCGTACTAAATTCCATAGCGGAAATGCTCGAGAAGGGTGGATGATTCACGCCGACCGGAGTTTACGTTATCAAGGAAAGTTATTCGTACCATTTTCGTGTCGGGAAGAAATCCTACGAGAGTTTCACCATTCACCGTTAGCCGTTCATCCGGGAGGAACGAAGATGTATCATGACTTGCGTAGGCAATTTTGGTGGCCGGGGATGAAGAGAGATGTGGTGATCTTTGTGTCCAAGTGTTTGACGTGTCAACAAGTGAAGGCCGAACATCAACGACCCGCGGGAGAACTACAACCGTTACCGGTAGCCGAGTGGAAATGGGAGAATGTGACGATGGATTTTGTGACGGGTTTGCCGAGATCGCCGAGGGGCCATGATGCTATTTGGGTTATTGTGGACCGTTTTACCAAGACCGCTCACTTTTTGCCCATCCATGTTACCGATTCCGTAGAGACGCTTAGCCGTTTGTATATCCGGGAGATCATTCGACTTCATGGGATTCCCGTATCTATCGTGTCCGACCGAGATCCGAGATTCACTGCACGTTTTTGGCAGAGTCTGCAGGCCGCTCTGGGCACGAATCTCTTGTTTAGTACCGCTTATCACCCACAGACCGATGGTCAATCCGAGCGAACGATTCAGATTTTGGAGGATATGCTTCGGGCTTGCGTTATGGATTTCCGGGGTAGTTGGGAAGAACATTTGCCGTTGGTAGAATTCGCGTACAACAATAGTTATCAATCGAGTATCGAGATGGCGCCGTATGAAGCCTTGTATGGGAGACCGTGTCGATCACCCGTGTGTTGGACCGAATTGGGAGAGGCGACGTTAGTGGGACCGGATATGGTTAGAGAAACCACCGAGAGTATGAGATCGATTCGTCAACGACTTTTAGAGGCTCAAGAGAGGACAACCGAACAAGTTAAGACAATTCGCCGAAGGTTGCTAACCGCTCAAAGCCGACAAAAGAATTATGCCGATCGACGTCGTCGTCCATTATCGTTCGAAGTGGGAGATCACGTATTTCTTAAAGTATCGCCACGTCGGGGCTTGTCTCGTTTCGGAAGGAAGGGGAAGCTTTCACCGCGTTATATCGGTCCGTTCGACATTATCGAGAAAATTGGGGAGGTTGCGTACCGTTTGGCTTTGCCGCCGAGATTATCGAATGTACACGATGTGTTTCACGTATCTATGTTGAGGAAGTATGAACCGGATCCGTCGCATGTATTAGAATGGTCCGAACTAGAACTTGAAGCCGATGCATCTTACGGGGAAGAGCCGATACGTATCCTAGATTCGCGTGATCAAGTGTTGAGGGGTAAGACGATACCGTTGGTTCGAGTCTTGTGGAATAATCAAGGTAGCGAGGAGTCTACGTGGGAAAGAGAGGATGAGATTAGGGAGAAATATCTGCACCTATTCCCGGAATAAAGCGATGTGAGTACTTGAATTCGAAGTTTCATGCTATTTGACTAGTTGCATAAAGTTGATGGTTGTACTTGTGCATATCTATGTGGTGCATGTCTTGATGAGCATGATTAATTGAATTTCGAGGACGAAATTTTTCTAAGGAGGGTAGAGTGTAAAGACCCGTAAATTCGTAAAATGGATTTAAAGGTTTTAAAAGAAATAAGAAGGATGAGATTGATTTGAAATTGAGAACTTGGGGTTATTGTGTTAGAGTTCTTTTCTTGAGGGAGGATTGTGTGATGTGTGCATATATGTGTGTGGGGTGAGAGGCAGGGAAATTATTTCCCACCCTCTTCATCTCTCGGTCTCTCACTCTCCCGACTCCTCTCTTCTCTCGGCTCTCTCTCCCATTCTCTCACTCTCACCCAAAATCTCCACCAAGACCCAAAAACCCAAGCAAAACCACCATCAATCTTGCATCCCTCCGCGTATCTCAGTCCGTATTACTCCGGTTTGAGCTCGGTGGAGGCGTATTTTGTTCGAACTCAAAGATTGGAGCTAGGGCTTGAGAAATCTTCCAAATTCGTTCTTTGATTTTGAGGTAGGAGGTTCTAACTATCAAAATATGTTTATGATGTGTTTCCTAAAGCTTGATTTGTACCTTGAATCGTGGTTGTTGTTGTTGATGTTGTTGTGGTCGAAAAACCCATCTCTGTCTGTCAAAAATCTGCTCGAAACCCATCGTTATCGATAACATTTTTATTGTTATCGATAACATTTTGTTCCGGAGCCCAGAAATTTTATTGTTATCGATACCTTTGGTCATTGTTATCGCTACCCTTGCGTCTGGAATGATTTTGACCCTGAAGTTATCGATACCTTTTCATTTGTTATCGATAACGTTATACTTTTATTAATTCCGACCGTAAGTTATCGATACCTTCTTTTTTTCGTTATCGATAACACCACCTGGTATTATGGTTTTGGCTACTTTGATTTCCGTTACTTTATTTGGGGTTCCTAATCATGCCTAGTTAATCTTAAACAAAATCCTAATGATCTTGAATTTGATTACCCATGCCTTGTGGCATCATTGGACAAACCCACAATCTTTAATGCTCGGCTACACATGACTTTCCCGAAATTGATCTATTTTTATACATATCAAAGTTGTGTTTGAACGGCATTTCCAAATGGTGAAATGAATTTTAGTACTTTACGGACGCAACGAGAACACCTCAGGACTCATCGACGGGTGAGTGCCTGGCAGAGGACATCGGGGTCCTTTAATTGGCCCGGCAGGAGCTATATGCTCATATTTGATCTTTCAGGACCTCTCTATGGGTAAGGTGCCTGGCAGAGGACATCGGGGTCCTTTAATTGGCCCGGCAGGAGCTTCGGCTCATGACACTTGTACGTGACACGTTGTGGTATATGTTGTTTTGAAAAGTTACTCATTGGTATTCACTATTGGTTCTGAAAACGGATTGTTAAATTGGAATTTGCTATCGTCGTTCGTTCATCGGGTCTTGTTGCCATTGTCCACCTTGTTTCCATTCTTATATTTCATATGCATATATCGTTAGATTAGAGCTTTCTACTGGGCTAGTGTAGCTCAGACCTTCTTTCTTTTCAGGTGCTAACTTGGGACAATAGCTGCATGTTTTGGAGTGCTTGGATGTGAGAATTATTTTGAAAGCTAACATTGTGGAGTTACCGAGTCATCTTTATAATTTCTTTTTGAAAGATGTATTTGTAACTCTATTTGTAAATCCTGGATTTTGAAGTGATGTAATTCCTTGACTCTATCGATACTTTTACTTTTGTTAATTCGGGCCATGGAGCCGAAGTTGTACTATTTTGGAAACTCTTGGTGGATAATGTGGAATCGTGAGATGGAAATGTAAACTCTTTTGGGGTAATATTCGGAATATTGCGAGGTTTCTATTTATGGATAATCTTTATATTTATGTTGAAAATCGAGGGTGTGACAACGAACCTCCATCATATCGAGGTGAATGAGGAGAGTAAAAATACTATAGGATGGACAGCGTACATCAAACTTTGTGATCCATTGGATGGTTTAAGCTAAAAACATCAGCTGTACAAAATTTAGACTTGCCAGATCATACGGTGACATCAGTCAAGAGTTGCAAGATCATACGGTGAAATTACTTACCAGGCTACACTTACTTTGAACATGTATAAATTTATAGGTTGTACATGCTGGTATAAACATACCTTAAGTAACCTTCTAAGCCTAGTGACTAATTTTATCTCTTGGATTCCCTATCCATCCTTTGGCATGAACACTTTATCTGAAGGGTGTTCAACTTCTGGGCACGGAATCAATTCTCTCCAAAAGCTCTCTCTTGTTCCGTGCCTGATTTGGCTTGTCAAAACTCGTGGGTACATCCACACCCAACTCCTTTTCCACTTCTGACTCCGAAGAAGGACGATGCTCACTCTTCTGCTTCACATCTTCAAATTGATGGCCAACAGATTTCTTCTTCTTGAGCAACGCTCTCAATGTTTTGGCCTCGGCAGTTCCCCAGAACTCGAGCATTTGGTCATCAGCCCTATGCCGACATCTCCTACTTAGTACAAATATTGAAGCATTTGAAATTTTGAACCGTGATCTAGTGGGATATCTTTCAACAGAATACCATTCGTAACTTCAGAAACCTCCGGTCTTGTTTTCAGCAACTTGAGTTTACCATTTAGCACATCTCCAAACTCCATCTCTTCCCTTTGTGTTTCGAAAAACCAAAGCTGTGCTCAGAATTCAACTCTTCAATCAATGGCAAGTATCTGGGCCCTTCAACAAAATGCCCTGCACCTTACTCTACAAATGGAAAATATCAGAAAGTAACAAAAAACCAGGGGAGTACCCCGGCAATAATTGAATATGATATTCTCGAAGTGCATAAAGAAAGCAATTATACATTGATATTCTCGAAGTTCAATCAATAGAGATTTATACCAAAGGTAACAAGGTAAAAACAATGTGGAGGCACCATGTACATCTATGAATGGGAGATATAAAAAAAGATAAAGGAGTACCGAGGCAATAATTTTATATGATTCGCTCAACGTGCATAAAGAAACAAATCCTAGATAGAGATTTATACCAAAATGCAAGGGAAATGGCCATACGACTAGACAGAACAGAACAGAACATCCAAAAGGATATACTTGATCTGCAAGATTTGAATTACAACAGAGCAAAGTGACTTTTTCGAGAAAAGTCTACAGCAATGTAGTAGTCTACTGTGACGAACAATTTCTAAAATGGTAGCAACAAGTCCTAAATAGATAAAGAGAAGTAAAAGCCCATGTAAGCCTTTCTCAAGTTCAACAATTAGCCATAGGGGCCAATTTTGTTAAAAACAATGGTTCAAGCCTTGAAACTCTAAGTTTGCATTGCAAGTCATAGGAGAGCAATGAGAAAACAGTTGAGCAGCTAATTGAGGTTCACGAACCTCCATATCGAGGCGAATGAGGAGAGTAAAAATACTATAGGATGGACAGCGTACATCAAATTTTGTGATCCATTGGCTGGTTTAAGCTAAAAACATCAGCTGTACAAAATTTAGACTTACCAGATCATGCGGTGACATCAGTCAAGAGTTGCAAGATCATACGGTGAAACTACTTACCAGGCTACACTTACTTTGAACACATATAAATTTATAATAGGTTGTTCTTGCTGGTACAAACATACCTTAAGTAACCTTCTAAGCCTAGTGACTAATTTTATCTCTTGGATTCCCTATCCATCCTTCGGCATGAACACTTATCTGAAGGGTGTTCAACTTCTGGGCACGGAAAGCTCTCTCTTGTTCCGTGCCTGATTTGGCTCGTCAAAACTTGTGGGTACATCCACACCCAACTCCTCTTCCACTTCTGACTCTGAAGAAGGAAGATGCTCACTCTTCTGCTTCACATCTTCAAATTGATGGCCAACAGATTTCTTCTTCTTGTGCAACGCTCTCAATGTTTTGGCCTCGGCAGTTCCTACAACTCAAGCATTTGGTCATCAGCCCTATGCCGACGTCTCCTACTTGGTACAAATATTGAAATTTTGAACCGTGATCTAGTGGGATATCTTTCAACAGAATCCCATTCGTAACTTCAGAAACCTCCGGTCTTGTTTTCAGCAACTTGAGTTTACCATTTAGCACATCTCCAAACTCCATCTCTTCCCTTTGTGTTTCGAAAAACCAAAGCTGTGCTCAGAACTCAACTCTTCAATCAATGGCAAGTATCTGGGCCCTTCAACAAAATGCCCTGCACCTTACTCTACAAATGGAAAATATCAGAAAGTAACAAAAAACCAGGGGAGTACTCGGGCAATAATTGAATATGATATTCTCGAAGTGCATAAAGAAAGCAATTATACAATGACATTTATACCACAATCACAGTGAAATGGCCATACCAGAAGACAGAACATCAAAAAAATATGCTAGTATGTGCAACATGTGAATTACAATAGAGCGAATTGCCATAGAAAAAAGTCCTCAAGAATATCTACAGTAGTCTACTCCGACCAGAAATTTTCTAAAAAGGTAGCAACAAGTCTGAAAAAGAGATAGGCTTAAGACAGTCCAACATGTTTGGAAACTAGACCTATAGTGTCTTCAAAGTCATCAAATTCAAAGATTAATGTGTCCATAAATATAGTGATCAAGAGAATTGAGACGAAATCCATATAAACCTTTCAACACTTCAACAATAGGCCATAGGGGTCAAAAAAGTTTCAAGCAATGGTCCAATTCAAAGTTTTACCCGAAGAAGAGTCTGAAAAATCAAGTTTGCAATGCAAGTCTAAGGAGAGCAAAGGGAGAGAGATGAGAGGATAATTGATGTTTACAAACTTTCATCATATGGCGGATCAAAAAAAAACTTTCACCATATGGTGCTCCAACTATGATTGATTTACTGCTCCAACTCTGTTGATGCTGCTGGTCTGTGCCTAAGGTTATGAATTTTGGAGGCTCCCTTTAATGTGCTGCTGCTTATGGAGGATTTCTGTGATTACTCGTTCGATGCAACACTGGATTTTGCTACTATAATCCCCTGATGTTCTGCTAGATTTTGTTGCTGTGATTCCCTGATCTATTCTGCTGGATTCTGTGCTGGGATGCCCACTCTTTGCTTCACCTGGATTCGGTGTTTCTTTTCTGTGGCTTTAGGTTCATTCAATCTTTCATTGGATGTTTTTTTTTTTTTTTTCTTTTGCTTTTCTCTCCTTTTGACCTTTTAATATGCCTCTTCCTTGTGGCCTGTAATTTGGTCTTATCCTCGATGTACCAATTGTTGAGTTTTAATAAAATTTTGTTGTTGCCTATCAAAAAAAAAAAAAAAATCTAGGGAGAGTAATACAGTGACATATTGTAAGATGGACAGCGTACATCAATTATTTGGTTCATTGGACGGTTTAAGCTAAAATATCAGCAAGTAAAAAATTTAGATGAAGCAAGAGACGCAACTAATAAATAACCAGAGAAGGAGCATCAGAAAGTCAATACAAGGGGCGTCGAGGGTAAATATTGCTTATCCAGAGCTTCCCCAAAAGAACAGAAAGATATTTATGGATGTAAATTTTACAGTCAAGAAACACAAGATCATACAGTAAAATTATATACAAGGCTATTTTTACTTGCTACAAGAGGTTCTACTTTCTTGTATAAACATACCCTTACCTTCGAAGCCAATTGACTAATTCAATCTCTTGCATAGCTCATCAATCATTTGGCATGAACCGCTTTATTACTTCTTGGAGAGAAGGATCTTGTCCTTTAGTTGACATTAGATTCACAATCCAGGAAACTGTAGATGCATCTGCTGAAAACCCCTTTGCAACCATTTCCTCGTGGAGTACCAAGGCCTCGGAGTACTTCTGCCTTGCAAGAAATCCTCGGATGAAAACATTGTAAGTGCCACCATTTGGAAAGCAACCGTTTTGTTCCATTTCCACGAAAAATTCTTTAGCTTCATCCAACTGTCCTTGTGCACAAAAACCTCCTATCATGATGGTGTACGTCTTGACATTAGGATGTAATCCCTTGGAAGTAAGTTTCTTGAAAAGATCCCTTGCATGGTCCATCTTTTTAACCTTGCATAATGCATCAATGAGGATATTGTACTTAACAACATCAATATCAAAACCGTTCCTTTCCATTGTTTTAAATAAGGACAATGCTATAGCAATATTACCATTTTTGCAAAGGCCATCCAGCAAGATACCAAAGGTTAGAGTACTTGGAATTATGCCTGCAGCTTGCATCTCATTAAAAAGGCTGTGAGCTTGTGCACATCTACCAATTCGAAACAAACCTTGTAACATAGTGCTAAAAGTTTGAACATTAGGTTTCAACCCTTTTGAGGCATTTCTCTAAAGAGCTGCATAGCCTCGTCTATTTTCCTCTTCTTGCAATATCCGTTGATCAATATATTATAGGAAATAATGTTAGGCTGAACGCCCTTGTCCGCCATTTTATTGAACAGTCTCACTGCTTCATCCATTTGGCCTTGCAAACAATATCCATCCATTAAACTACTGTATGTGACTACATCAGGACCCACCCCTCTTTCTATCATCACTTCAAGTACCACCTCTGCTTCCTTTGCCTTCCCTTCCTTGGAAAGTGCATCCACCAACACACTAAATATACGAACATTTGAATGAATGCCAGCATTCAACATCTCTCTCAACATTCTTTTAGCCTCCTTCCACTTGCCAAAATTACAAAGGCCATGAATCAAAGAGGTATACGTAATATCGTTTGCAAGAATACCTCTGTCCTTCATTTCTAAAAGGAGACTCACAGCATCGTCGACCATTCCATCCTTGCAGAGACTGTCAATGATCGTGGAATACACTACAGTGTTAGGTTTACAACTTCCCTCTTCCATTATCCTTAGCAACCTAACAGCTGTGATAGTGTTGCCCGTTTTGCAAAGCCCATTAATAATTGTTCCGTACATAACCACATTGGGCTCAATATCTCTGCTCCTCATTAATTTCTTAAATAACTCCGCGGCCTCAGCAGTTCTATCTTCGATAATAAGTCCATTTATGAGAGTGCCGAAGGTAACAACATTAGGTGTACAACCGCGTTTGAAGAGACCCCCTAAAAGCGAGAAACCAAAATCGACTCGATTCAGGTGGCAGTAGCAATTAATTGCAATGGTCACGGTGTATAGATCTACCTCAATGCCCACTAACTGCAACTTGTCGAAATGAGAAAGAGCCGTGATGTAATTACCCATTCTCGTAATGCTACCCAAGGCTTTATTGATTTGGGAAATGGGTGGAAATGGTCGCATTTGGGTCATCCGATTGAGGAACTCCTCAGTGTCTTGAACATCACTGGGCCTCGAATTTCGGTGTTTTCTCGGCACGAGTTGGCGATTTTCTTGGGTTGTTTCAGGAGGAGGATAATAAGGGTTTCTAGATGTAGGGAGAGCGTGAATAAAACGAAAGCTCCCAGTAGGAAAGAGAAGAAGAGTACCTTTCTTTGTGTGATTTTCAGATTTCACGCCTCTGATTAAAGCACCAATCTTTGCCATCTTCTCTCTCTCTCTCTGGTGCGAATTGACGAAGATGATCTGGGTTTCACTGCCAAGCCCAGATGATCTGGGTTGGAACGCGAGGAAATAATGAAAAGAAAAAGGAAATATTTTTTGTTTCTTTCTTTCTGTTTATTTCCCGAAGTTTAAATTTACTCCTTTGCAAAATTTTAAAAATTAGATATTTCCTCCACCCCATAAAATTTTGTTGGGTTTGCAAATAATGACTAAAAATAATGCATTCTTTTAAAAAAAAAATCAAAATTTTTTATAATCTAAAAAGAACTCAGTGATATCTAATAAATGTTAAATTTAATTTGAAATATTTTTGCAAAAATTATATTATTTTTGAGTTCTCGTTTTGCGAGCTGGATAAACTTTATAGAACAGATGGAGTAATTGTTTAGTTTGGTTTTAAATGACTTCAAATGCATTCATGATCGTAATCTTGGAACAATATTTTTTGGGCAAACCTTTTTTCTTTTTTTTGGGGGTGTTTAATCTCATTAAAAAATCAATACAATCTTATTCATATGAAATGAGTGCCTTCGAATTCTCACTCCTCGTTTTTTTTGGACAAAATTAACAATCTATTTTGTCCTGAGTTAAAATTTTCAGTATTGTGTTTCAGTTGCTAAATCTTTTGTTAATTTTTGCGTCAGTTTTTTAGGATAAAAATCTAAAAGCAAAACAAATTATAACCGAAAGCTAAAAAGAATCACTAAAAACTGTTTTTTTTTTTTACTTCTTTCGATTTCAATCCATATTTTACATTTCTAATTTTTGCAGTCGAGACAAAATGATTAATCCAAAAAATGAACGTATTCTTTTTTTAATTTTCTAAAATGACTCTATTAAAAAGGATAATCAGTGTCAAGATCAACAAAATAAAATTAAAAAAAAAAGATCAACAAAATGATAGGGGAAAATTTCAAAATACCTCAAAACTTTGCACTCAATGTCTAATAGACTCCCAAATTTCAACAATTTTCAATTTTACTCCCAAACTACGCTTCCGTTATTCAAGTAACCCCCACCGTCCACTTCTGTCAAATTGAAAATGAAACTTGCTGAGTTGGACGTTAAATGTGGATAAAAACGTTAGATTTGGGTAAGTTTCACTAATTTTGCCCACAGCTCTCTCTCTCTCTCTCTCTCTCTCTCTCTCTCTCTCTCTCCTTTGCAAAACCCACATCATGTTTCTTGTCTTCTTCTTCATCATTTTTAGTGCACTCTGTTTTCTACCATTTTCTCCTTCTCCACCACCACCACCTCCTCCGGCGCCGCCAACCATGAGGCTTAACACTTGCCTCCAAATAAGTCATTTAATAGTCCCCCTTCACCATTAATGTACATGTCGCCATTTTTCGTTCTCAATTTGACAGAAGTGGACTGTGGGGGGTTAATTGAATAACGGAAGCATAGTTTGAGAGTAAAATTAAAATTTGTTGAAGTTTGGGAGTTTATTAGCATTAAGTGCAAAATTTGGGGGGTATTTTAAAATTTTCCCAAAATAAAAAGGATAATCAGTGTCAAAGCAGAGTAATCTACTAGCATCCAGCAGTTCTGTCTATCTTCCAGTTGCCAACGATGTCCGAATTCAGCTTTGAAAATGAGAATTGAGAAGCAAATTAAGCGCAGAGGTTCGACATTTGGAAATCAGCTTACTCCAGCACATATGCAACTAAGGAAAAAAACCTCATTATCCATCAGTTTTGTTATTTCTATCTTTGATTTGGAATCTGCGTCCTCCCGATTCTGCTGAATAGATAGATTGCTAGCTCCACGTTATCCGACCCTAGAGGCGGTGTGTAGTGAGCCTTTGGCTCGGCTTAAGATCTAGACATTAGTTTGTCTCTTTGTCCCTGTAAATTCATGTGTATTTTTTTGTAATTCATGTGTATTTTTCTATGATGGGTTCGTTGTAGTTTTCCTTTTCACTGTGTTCGGATGGAATCACTGTAAGTGCCGTTTGGCTTTTTAATGGAATGTGTTTCGGATCAAAAGAAGAAGAAGCTATACTTGAGCTTTGAATGCATTTAAGAAAATTGACACCATTTGGAGAGAAATGCTACACATTTCCTTGTCCCTTCGTGCTTTACTTCGATAATATAGTACGGTTTCAACGTTAATAGTACGAGGGAGCTGATAAAGCCAAAACCCCTTTTGTACTCTGCTAAAACTCGTTATTTACCTTTCATTGTATGACTTAATTACCCTGTACTACACTAATTGCTTTACAAAAATGCCTCTTAAAATCCCCAAGGAGTGGTTTTTGTATTTTTATTTATTTTTATGTTCTTTTGGCATTCCATCATCAGAGCTTCAACTCCTCCTTTTTTCCGAGAAAACCAGAGCTTCAACTTGAGAGAGGGGGAGGCCGCATATAGAGCTTTGGCTTATGGTTGGATGGATGAGTTGAGGTAAATTAATTATAGAAAGAATATAACAAAAAAACTACAGCTTGAATAACAAGGTTATAAGTGACACCATTTAATTCCATTTTCACAACTCCAAAAAAAAAACAGAGAGAGAGAGAGAGACTTTACCAGTAGGCCGTTCTAAAAGAACTTTTTTTTTTTATCAACAACAAATTTCAATCCAAAAAGCCTAATGACACTTACATGAAATAATCATATCAGTCGGTAAGAGCTAAATCTACTGAAAACTAGGAAACGAGCAAAAAACCACAAATGGGCATACAAGCTCAAAGACGCATTACTGCAAAAGCAAACCGACACGATGCGGCTTAGGGTCCATCGTAGCAACGGTAGATGAGCAACCTAGAGCTCAAACCATTAGAATGGTCCTTTAAATGGCTAATGTTGGCATTCATGGCGTAAGGGACGAATCCCTCACAGCCGCAAAGGGAAGCACCAGTGCGAGTTCCTACTGGCACTTTGAAACTCCGGGCGCGTAGACCTTGAATCATCAAATATTGCACATAGACCTTTCAAAGTTGATAAAACCTTCAAACTATATCCAGAATCTGACGGACTAATCTTCAAGGTAAGTATCCGAGGCCCTTTAAAACCGCCCTGCACCATTCTCAGAAACAAATCCTAGATAGAGATTTATACCAAAGTGCAAGGGAAATGGCCATACGACTAGACAGAACAGAACATCAACAGAGCAAAGTGACTTTTTCGAGAAAAGTCGACAGCAATGTAGTAGTCTGCTGTGACGAACAATTTCTAAAATGGTAGCAACAAGTCCTAAATAGATAAAGAGAAGTAAAAGCCCATGTAAGCCTTTCTCCAGTTCAACAATTAGCCATAGGGGCCAATTTTGTTACAAACAATGGTTCAAGCCTTGAAACTCTAAGTTTGCATTGCAAGTCATAGGAGAGCAATGAGAAAACAGTTGAGCAGCTAATTGATGTTCACGAACCTCCATCATATCGAGGCGAATGAGGAGAGTAAAAATACTATAGGATGGACAGCGTACATCAAATTTTGTGATCCATTGGATGGTTTAAGCTAAAAACATCAGCTGTACAAAATTTAGACTTACCAGATCATACGGTGACATCAGTCAAGAGTTGCAAGATCATACGGTGAAATTACTTACCAGGCTACACTTACTTTGAACAGGTATAAATTTATAATAGGTTGTACTTGCTGGTATAAACATACCTTATGTAACCTTCTAAGCCTAGTGACTAATTTTATCTCTTGGATTCCCTATCCATCCTTCGGCATGAACACTTTATCTGAGGGGTGTTCAACTTCTGGGCACGGAATCAATTCTCTCCAAAAGCTCTCTCTTGTTCCGTGCCAGATTTGGCTCGTCAAAACTCGTGGGTACATCCACATCCACACCCAACTCCTTTTCCACTTCTGACTCTGAAGAAGGAAGATGCACACTCTTTTGCTTCACATCTTCAAATTGATGGCCAACAGATTTCTTCTTCTTGCGCAACGCTCTCAATGTTTTGGCCTCGGCAGTTCCCCACAACTTGAGCATTTGGTCATCAGCCCTATGCCGACGTCTCCTACTTAGTACAAATATTGAAGCATTTGAAATTTCGAACCGTGATCTAGTGGGATATCTTTCAACAGAATCCCATTTGTAACTTCAGAAACCTCCGGTCTTGTTTTCAGCAACTCGAGTTTACCATTTAGCACATCCCCAAACTCCATCTCTTCCCTTTGTGTTTCGAAAAACCAAAGCTGTGCTCAGAACTCAACTTTTCAATCAATGGCAAGTATCTGGCCCCTTCAACAAAACGCCCTGCACCTTACTCTACAAATGGAAAATATCAGAAAGTAACAAAAAACCAGGGGAGTACTCGGGCAATAATTGAATATGATATTCTCGAAGTGCATAAAGAAAGCAATTATACATTGACATTTATACCACAATCACAATGAAATGGCCATACCAGAAGACAGAACATCAAAAAAATATGCTAGTATGTGCAACATGTGAATTACAATAGAGCAAAGTGCCATAGAAAAAATCCATAAGAATATATATAGTAGTCTACTCCTTCCAGAAATTTTCTAAAAAGGTAGCAACAATACATTTGGAAAAGAGATGGGCTTAAGACAGTCCAACACATTTGGAAACTAGAACTATAGTGTCTGCAAAGTCGTCAAATTCAAAAATTAATGTGTCCATAAATATATATAATGATCAAGAGAATTGAGACGAAATCCATATAAACCTTTCAACACTTCAACAATAGGCCATAGGGGCCAAAATAAATTCAAGCAATGGTCCAATTCGAACTTAGATTCACAATCCAAACCACTTTATAACTTCTTGGAGAGCAGGATCTTGTCCTTTAGTTGACCTTAGATTCACAATCCAAGAAACTGTAGATGCATCTGCTGAAAACCCCTTTCCAACCATTTCCTTGTAGAGTACCAAGGCCTCAGAGTATTTCTGACTTGCAAGAAATCCTTAGATGAAAACATTGTAAGTGCAATCATTTGGAAAGCAACCGTTTTGTTCCATTTCCACGAAAAATTCTTTAGCTACGTCTTGACATCAGGACGTAATCCCTTGGAAGAAAGTTCATGGAAAAAGGTCCCATGCAAGGTCAATTTTTTTATCCTTGCATAATGCATCAATGAGAATAGTGTAAATAACAACATTAAGATTCAACCCGTTGCTTTCCATTGTGCGAAACAAGGACAATGCCTTAGCAATATGACCATTTTTGCAAAAACCATCCAACAATATACCAAAGGTTTGAGTATCAGCAATTACACCTGCAACTTGCATTTCATCAAAAAGTCCTTCAACGGCTGCACATCTACCAATTTGAAACAACCCCTGTAACACAGTGTTAAAAGTTTCAACATCTGGTTTAAAACCCTTTTGAGGCATTTCTCTGAAGAGAAGCATAGCCTCGTTCATTTTCATCTTCTTGCAATATCCGTTGATCAAAATAGTATAGGGAAAAATGTTAGGTTGAACCCCTCTCTCCACCATTTTATTGAACACTCTCATTGCTTCATCCATTTGGCCTCGCAAACAATATCCATCCATTAAACTGTATGTGACAACATTAGGGTCCACAGCTCTTCCTATCATGACGTCATGTACCTCCTCTGCTTCCTTCGCCTTCCCTTCCTTGGAATGTGCATCCACCAACACATTGAATGTACAAACATCTGGAGAAATGCCAGTATTCAGCATCTCTCTCAACATTCTTTTAGCCTCCTTCCACTTGCCAAAATTACAAAGGCCATGAATTAAAGAGGTATAAGTTACCACATCAACATGAATACCTTTTTCATTCATTTCTAATAGGAGCCTCACAGCATCGTCGACCATTCCATCCTTGAAAAAACTGTCAATGATCGTGGAATACACTACAGTGTCAAGTTTACAATTTCCCTTTTCCATCATCCTTAGCAACCTTATAGCTGTGATAGTGTTGCCCGTTTTGCAAAGCCCATTAATAATTGTTCCGTACATAATCACGTTGGGCTCAATATCTCTGCTCCTCACTAATTGCTTAAATAACTCCATGGCTTCAGCAGTTCTATCTTCAATAATAAGTCCATTTATGAGAGTGCTGAAGGTAACAACATTAGGTGTATAACCGCATTTGAAGAGACCCCCTAAAAGCGAGAAACCAAAATCGACTCGATTCAGGTGGCAGTAGCAGTTAATTGCAATGCTCAAGGGGTATAGATCTACCTCAATGCCCAATAACTGCAACTTGTCGAAATGAGAAAGAGCCGTAACGTAATTACCCATTCTCGTAATGCAACCCAAGGCTTTAGTGATTTGAGAAATGGGTGGGAAAGGTCGCATTTGGGTCATCCGATTGAGCAACTCCTCAGCCTCTTGAACATCATTGGGCCCCAAATTTCGGTGTTTTCTCGGCACTATTTGGGAATTTGTTAGAATTGTGGCTCATATGTTTAATATGAAGAGATACGAAGAAGTTTTAGAAAGAAGGCCAGATGCCGGAGCGGAGCGGAGTGACGGCATCTGGCCCATCACCGATAATCCAGTATATGTAAGTATGGAGAGATACAAGGGTATTTTTGGGATTCAGACCAAATACCAAGTTAGGGTTAGAATAGAGTCGCTAGAAATACTCTATGTTGTAAACCCTAGTTCATAACTGTGATAATAAAAGAACAGTCGCTCTCTCTCCCGTGAACGTACCCGGTTTTTGGGAACCACGTATATTGCTGTGTTGATTTCTTTACTGTTCTTATACTCGTAAATCGTATGCATGTGTGTGACGATCCTAACAGAATTTTCTCGGGTTGTTTCAGGAGGAGGAGAATTAGAGTTTCTAGATTCAGGGAGAGTGTAAATAAAACGAAAGCGCCCAGTAGGAAAGAGAAGAAGAGTACCTTTCTTTGTGTGATTTTCAGATTTCACGCCTCTGATTAAAGCACCAATCTTTGCCATCTTCTCTCTCTCTCTCTCTGGTGCGAATTGACGAAGATGATCTGGGTTTCACTGCCATCCTCCGATGCAATTTAGTTTCTTTCACGTACACAGCAACACTTCTCTACAAAAACCAAATAAAACATTACATCGAACAGGATATCAAGTCACAAAGCAGTATTCTTGGATCTACCACGAAATATAAAAACAAATTCCAAGTCAAACTAGCCACAAGTACGAACGAATGTAATCCACCTCGGGACCACACCCAGTAGGTGAGGTATGAACATGTGAAGAAAAATCCGGTAAAGAAGATACAAGTGTATTTACTTAACCAGGTGGACTCCAAACAACATTTATAAGGGCACCAATACCAAAATTTAATAACTAACAATGATATTTCTTAATCTTCAACATACAATTTCATGAATTCTATCAACTATTTATATTGAAGTCGATTTTATGGAGCACAATTGGTTGGGACGGCTTAAAAAGCTAGGGACTCACTTAAACAACATATTCCTTTTGAAGCAGCCTACAGGTGTTCAGATAATCAAACATGAGAACTTGGTTTCAATCTCAATCCAAATCAGCTAGTGTTACTACTAGATATGAATCAAGAGTAGATACACAACTATACTTAAAGATCGTTACTTTTTCTCTTTCTTGTACAACCATTTAATATTCAATAGCTACAACAAGGAAAAAAGTCAAATACAAGCTGGCCAAACCGAGTCTCTCCACTTGCAATATACATTGGAAAACGTTCCAAAGGGCAACATAATTACGTCTCCTTGAGCCTTCTCCAAAGACTTAATAGAATAAAAGATCTTGCACTTACTGTACTATATTGCAGATACAACTGACAACTATCGAAAAGAAAAAGAAAAAAGTACTAATCGAGGATGGACGATGTACATCAATTATAGGCACAATTGAATTAAATTTGATAGTCACCCTATACAAGATCATTCTGCAAAAATATATTACAACACAATATGTTAAGTTTGAACAAGTTTCATAAGCTGTACTACCCAATATAAAAGTAGATTTACCTTTGTAGCCTAATTATTTATTCAATCTCTTGCATGTCATGTCTATCCTGTGGCATAAACCTCTTTATCAATACTTGGAGAGCAGGATCTTGTCCTTTAGTTGACATTAGATTCACAATATAGAAAACTGTAGATGCATCTGCTGAAAACCCCTTTGCAACCATTTCCTTGTGGAATACCAAGGCCTCAGAATACTTCTGCCGAGCAAGAAATCCTCGAACAATAACATTGTAAGTGCCACCATCAGGAAAGCAACCATTTTGTTCCATTTCCACAAAAAACTCTTTAGCTTCGTTCAATAGTCCTTGTGCACAAAAACCTTGTATCATGATGGTGTACGTCTTGACATCAGGATGTAATCCCTTGGAAGTAAGTTTCTTGAAAAGATCCCTTGCATGGTCCATCTTTTTAGCCTTGCATAATGCATCAATGAGGATACTGTACTTAACAACATCAATATCAAAACCGTTCCTTTCCATTGTTTTAAATAAGGACAATGCCATAGCAATATTACCATTTTTGCAAAGGCCATCCAGCAAGATACCAAAGGTTAGAGTATTTGGAATTATGCCTGCAGCTTGCATCTCATTAAAAAGACCGTGAGCTTGTGCACATCTACCAATTCGAAACAAACCTTGTAACATAGTGCTAAAAGTTTGAACATTAGGTTTCAACCCCTTTTGAGGCATTTCTCTAAAGAGCTGCATAGCCTCATTCATTTTCATCTTCTTGCAATATCCGTTGATCAAAATATTATAAGAAACAATGTTAGGCTGAACCCCCCTCTCCACCATTTTATTGAACACTCTCATTGCTTCATCCATTTGGCCTTGCAAACAATATCCATCCATTAAACTACTATATGTGACAACATCAGGGTCCACTCCTCTTTCAATCATCACTTCAAGTACCTCCTCTGCTTCCTTCGCCTTCCCTTCCTTGGAATGTGCATCCACCAACATACTAAATGTATGGACATTTGGATAAATGCCAGCATTCAACATCTCTCTCAACACTCTTTTAGCCTCCTTCCACTTGCCAAAATTACAAAGGCCATGAATCAAAGAGGTATACGTCAAAACGTTTGCAAGAATACCTCTGTCCTTCATTTCTAAAAGGAGCCTCACAGCATCGTCGACCATTCCATCCTTGCAAAGACTGTCAATGATCGTAGAATAAACTACAGTATTAGGTTTACAACTTCCCTCTTCCATTATCCTTAGCAACCTAACAGCTGTGATAGTGTTGCCCGTTTTGCAAAGCCCATTAATAATTGTTCCGTACATAACCACGTTGGGCTCGATATCTCTGCTCCTCACTAATTTCTTAAATAACTCCGCGGCCTCAGCAGTTCTATCTTCGATAATAAGTCCATTTATGAGAGTGCCGAAGGTAACAACACTAGGTGTACAACCGCGTTTGAAGAGACCCCCTAAAAGCGAGAAACCAAAATCGACTCGATTTAGGTGGCAGTAGCAGTTAATTGCAATGCTCACGGTGTATAGATCTACCTCAATGCCCACTAACTGCAACTTGTCGAAATGAGAAAGAGCCGTGATGTAATTACCCATTCTCGTAATGCTACCCAAGGCTTTATTGATTTGGGAAATGGGTGGAAATGGTCGCATTTGGGTCATCCGATTGAGGAACTCCTCAGTGTCTTGAACATCACTGGGCCTCGAATTTCGGTGTTTTCTCGGCACGAGTTGGCGATTTTCTTGGGTTGTTTCAGGAGGAGGATAATAAGGGTTTCTAGGTGTAGGGAGAGCGTGAATAAAACGAAAGCTCCCAATAGGAAAGAGAAGAAGAGTACCTTTCTTTGTGTGATTTTCAGATTTCACGCCTCTGATTAAAGCACCAATCTTTGCCATCTTCTCTCTCTCTCTCTCTCCGGTGCTAGTTGACGAGGATGATGTGGGTTTCACCGCCAAGCCAAGAGGAGTTATTTGGAACACGGAAATGATGGAAGGAAACGGAAATAATTAGGGTAAATTACATATAACCCCCTCAAACTAACACTCGCGTACACTTAACCCCCTCGAACTATAAAATTTAGCACTTAACCCCCTTGAACTACTCAAAATGGGATCCCAGCTGACTTCCGTTTGGGTTCTGTTAGGATTTGGATGGAAAACGGCACATGCCAGGCACATGGTCACTTATTTGGACAATATAGACGTTATTGCCCTTATCCCTTCTCTCTCCTTTTTGTGTTCGCTACATCTATATATACGTATACATATATCATCAACGGTCATCTCCTACCAGACCTCTCTCTCATCGTCTCTCTTTCTCTCTCTCTACGTCTCTCATCGTCTCTCTCTCCTCTCTGGGGTTTGAATGGATTCTTCAAGCAGTTCGACCAATCTCTGTACTGAGGATTCAAAAAAATTTTGTCGTTGTGGACTACGAGCACCATTGAAGACCTCCAAGACAACAACGAACCCAGGCATGAAATTTTATGGGTGTACGAAGTATAAGGTAACAATTATAATGAATAATTTCTGTTATACCTTCCTATTTATTTGTAAACCTGAAACCCTAAAGTTGTGGCTGTTTTTTTGAAGACCAAACAAAGCTGTGGCTTTTTCATATGGCTTGATGAACTCCTTACCATTCAAGAGGCTGACAGAAGTCAAAGAATCCAAGATGCACTGGGATTGCATAGAGATGAAGAAAGGCAAACATAAATTGATAATTTGAAGAATGAGATTAAGGATATGCAAAAGAAGATTGATGATTTGGAATTGAAGAACCAAATGCTGCTGGAGATATACTAACTAAGCAGAGGAGTTCGGGAAATTGTAGTTGGAAATTAGTGCTGGTGTTGGCATTTGTAATGTGGATTATGATGTACCTAGCATAGGCAGTCAATTGGCTCTAGTTAGGTGATGCAAATTAGGCTTGAACCTGATGTAATTTATGATGTTATGAATGCAAATGAGGCTGATTATGCATAAACTACCAGTCCCAATGACTACATAACAGCACAGAACATCTTGAACAGAAAAAGAACTTGACAGAACACCAGCAAAACATGGCAACAAAACATGGCAGTAACCAGTAAGTGATAGTAAGTGGTAGCTTGATGGCTGTCCGAAGCGGCAAACAACAGATTGCCCAACATTAGATCAGCAATAACACAGCAGAGCATTCAAGCAGTAGCAGACACTTCAAAACCACATCCTCCCAAACTAGATCCTCCCAAACTAGATTATACATTAAGATTATCCAAAAGAGGTCCACCAAACTAGATTAATACATAAACAAGTTCAAAAGAGTTGCACCAGTCAACTATTACATAAACAAGTTCCATCTTGTCCTACCAGTCAAACTAGATTAATACATAAACACTTGGGCCAAAAGAGTTGACTGGTGCAACTACTACATAAACAAGTTCCATCTTGTCCTACAAGATTCAAAAGAGCACATAAACAAGTTCCATCTTGTCAAAAAGGTGCATAACATACTACTTCGAAGACTGCATACTACTTAGAGGACCTAAAAAGGTGCATATCCTTCGAGAGATCCATAGTTGGAGTTGTTGACCTGAGGCATGTTGGATGAGCCTTGGGAGGGGTGAAACTTGTCCATTATTGCAGTAGTTGTTGAATTTCCAACTCCACGTGAGAAATATACTTCTCCATAGGTGGTTGACCTCATTTGCATCTATAGAAAATTAAAAGAATCAAGCTCCAATGATGAAAGATAAAAAAAAGCCCAAAAAAGTACTAGGAAAAGGAAAAAATACCAATTTTGGAAAGTTTCAAAATTTATACATATTCTGAAAATATAAGAAAAAAATAAGATTTCTCCAACAAGAACGGACTTTATTGGACTTTCCTACCAAACGTTATAAACAAAAAGATTATTTCCTAAAACGGCAAATTTGGCCTTTCGGAGCCCTAAACGGCCGAAAACGGCTAAAAAACGAAAACCACATGTGTCCTGATTGTTGGGCCGTTTCGGATCGAACTCAAGTGGGCCCAAAGCCAAATTCCTCGGTCAGTTTTGATTTCTACTAGTCAGTTATCATTTTTGGAATGCTTATTAAAAGAAACAACAATAATGGCATATTGGCATACCTGAGCTGGTGTCCCCCTTCCCGTGCCTCTGCTTGATGCCCTTCCAGTGCCTCTGCTTGACCCCTTTCCGGTGCCTCCTCTGCTTGAACCCCTTCCCGAGCCTTTGCCTGAACCCATTCCAGAGCATGGGACTAGATCTCCAGTTGCAATTCCTTTTCCCTTATCATTTGGGCCCACACAACTCTGCTGGTTCTTTTGCAAACAAAATATGTCTTAATATATGTTATTAAACATAGTACATAAGAAATATGATAAGTACAAGACAGAACACATACCAAGACAGAAGTCATTCCATTAGTAGGCATGGAGGTGGCAATTGTGATGCCTGAGCTCTGAGATTGTGAAATGGGTGTGGTACCCTTACCTCTTCCTCTACCCCTGCCTCTTCCACTTCCCCTGCCTCTACCTCTTGCTGACTGTCCTCTAGTTGTTGATGACTGACCTCTACCAGAAACAGCAGTCCTTTTTTTAGGTGCCACTGGAGCACCTTTACAAGTCCTTGTGTTATGCCCATATTGCTGGCATTTACTGCACCTTAGGGACTGGTGTGTCCTCCTAACCAGGTGTGCATTCTTTGGTTCATCAGAGGCTTTCCTTCTAGCTTTCTTAGGCCTACCAGGTGGCCTTCTCAAAGGAGGAGCAGAAATGGCATCAAGCTCTACATGTACCCATTGGCTGTCATCTGGTATTGGATTGATGATGGACTCATAGGATAACATAAATGTTTCCTTATGGTAAAAAGGGTGGACAAATGAGGTAGGGTCCCTCCTGTCTTTCATGATGGCAGCTATTGCATGACTACATGGGACACCAGTTAGGTCCCATTTTCTACAAGTGCAAGTTTGGTTACCCAAGTGTGTAACAAATGTTCTCACTCCAACCCTCACCTCATAAATGTAGTTGCCAGCATATTCAACATCATAGGTTCTTGCATCCACTTTCAGATTCTCTATTGCTTTCTCAATTTTAGGACATACTACTCCATTACAGTTGGCAATCCAACGTCTTCTTTCCTCAAACCTACTCATGAATTGTCTCCTTATCATCTCCATCATGGTAATTATGGGCTTGTCCCTAGCATCCTTAATATAGTGGTTAAAAGATTCTGATATGTTGTTTGCTAGCATGTCACACTTAGGCCTAAGACTAAACATTGACCTAGTCCATGTACTAGGGGGCACATTCATTAGCCATGCATGTGCTTCTTTGTTAATAGTTTTGATCTTGTTCATGTAATATTCCCATTCTTGCACAGTGTATGAACATGCAGCAGCCCAAAGCAAGTCCTTGAGATCCTTACCTTTGTATATGTCCTTGAAGTTTGCATACATGTGCCTCACACAGAATCTGTGGTCAGCCCCAGGCATTAGCTGTTTAAAGCTTTCAACCAATCCCTGAAAGTCAAAATACAAATGTTAAAGTCATAAAATAAGTGCATGCATAAGACTGGTAGATGGAAAAATGTTCATAGCAGATAAGACTAATAAAAAAAAGGGATATGTACACACCTTTTGCCTATCAGAAATAAATGTCCAGCCATGCTCCTCTGGCCTTCCAATCACTTGTAGCAAGTTTTCAAGAAACCACACCCAACTGTCTTTCAATTTTGCTTCCACAGCAGCAATTCCAATTGGAAACATTTGATCATTAGCATCCCTCCCAACAGCATGCATAAGTTGACCAAGAAATGGGCCCTTCAAGTGACAAGCATCCAAACCTATGATTGGTCTGCAACCATTAACAAATCCCCTTGCCTGTGCTTCATAGACAACAAACATCCTTTGGAAAACAGGTGCTGTGTTTGAAAGGGTCCTTTCCACCTTCAACAAAGCTGTAGATCCAGGGTTGGTCCTCCTAATCATCTCACAGTAATCCCACAACTTCCAATACTGTTGTCAATGATTGCCCTCAATTTCTTGAAGTGCCTTTCTTTTGGCCCTATAAACTTGGCTGTCAGACATCTCCACCATATGATCCCTCTTTGCAGCTTTTCTAATTGCACTTAACTTCCAATTTGGATCATCTCTCAACCGATCAATGTAGGTTCTGGATAACAAACAAGAATTAGCATGCCTAATGCGGTATTGTCTTGGACACTTGCAAGGGTGGCATTTCAAGCTTTTTATTTGGAAAGAAGTTGTGTCTTCGAAGTAACTAGCATGAATCCTCCATCCACAATCATTCTTACATTTGGCTGTTACCCTATGGCCCTCATTCTTCAAAAACTTGAACTCAGTCCCATTCAAGATGGCATGCTGTCTTAGAGCAGCTCTAAATACACCAGCATTTGCAAATAACATTCCCTTCTCCAGTTGTGGTCTTTCCATGTCTCTATCCTCAGAAAACTCAGTGAACTCCATTGTTTGGTTACCATCTACTGATTGCATAGGAGTGTTCAAATCATCATTCTCAACCTCATCTACATCAATTACTATGTTATCAACTATACACTGCCCAGTCCCAGTCCCACTTCCTCCACTCCCATCTCCTACTTCCAAGTTCCTAATTGCACTTCCTTTAGACACAAGTGCTGTACAATCAACAATCTCATCTCCATCTGCAAAATACTCAATGTCACTTAGATTGACACTTCTTTCACTACATTCAGATCCATCTTTGTCACTCTCACTGTCCTCTTCCTCTTCATCCCTCACAATACCCAATTCATCAACATCCAAACTCACTCCTATATTCTCCACATAAACAGATATGATTCCCCTACCCTTATGAATGGCAAACATGTCCACAACATCTGTGTCAGCTTTTATGTCCCTTAATCCACCATCAAAATCAGAGTCAGGCATCTTATGAAATATGTTGCAAATTTCTAGATTACAACCTAACCCTTTAACTAAGTCCAACACCTCAAAGTATGACATAAGGTCTGAGTCCACATTTCTTATGAAGTCAACCTTTCCACTTAAATACAACTTAGGTAATCCCACAAAGTAGCCACCATGGTGGACTTCCAATACAAATCCAGAGTCAGCCATCCTATTTATGGAATAACAGACAAATCAGAACAATACAAAGGAAGGAAGAATACATAAAATATAGGCATTTGGGACCATATGTTTGCTTTTTTCCGACAAATTATTCTACAAATCCATGCATCCATGCATCTGTCCATTTGTAAATGCATGTGTATATATGTGCGGGACCACTTTCAAAAGTAAAGCACAGAAAAGGGACAAAACTGTTCCAAAAAAGAAAAGAAAAGGGACAAAATAGAGAAAGATTCTGCATTAAAAGCAACAACCACCCAAATACAAAATAGTTCTCAAGCATTCAAAGCATTATCCTTTTCAAAACAAGGATTAAAATACTATTCATAGCTTCAAGGGGGATAGGAATCGTACCTGTAATAAGAGATTCAAACTAATTTATGCAAGATCCTTCAGTTTTTCCCCCAAACTTGGTTCCCCATTTTCGGATTAGGTTAAGTGTGGCAGGAGAGGGGTTAGGGTTAGTGAGGGAGGACAATTTATAGGAGACCTGGTGAACTTTCCCACCAGTTGGTGGATTGGAGGGAATTTTCCCGCCAAATTGGACCTGGTTAGGGATTTAGGGCTGACCATTTGCTTTGGATTTGGGTTGGAACGGGTTTCATTGGGTTTGGAAATCAAACTGGGTTTCAGTTCAGGCTATGGAGGAACCTTTTTCAGTCAAGGGCAAAATGGGTATTGTGCTTTCACCATTACGGAAGTCAGCTGGGATCCCATTTTGAGTAGTTCAAGGGGGTTAAGTGCTAAATTTTATAGTTCGAGGGGGTTAAGTGTACGCGAGTGTTAGTTTGAGGGGGTTATATGTAATTTACCCAAATAATTATTATCTCCGTCCCAAAATATTTGTCTGATCCACAAAACGAGAATTCAAAAATAATACATTTTTTTCAAAAAAAAATCCAAACTTTTTTCATAAAATAAAAATACTCATAGATATCTAGTGAATTGTTAGAAAAAATTTAAATTTTTCTTGCAAAAGTTGTAGTATTATTTTTACGTCCTTGTTTTGCGAACCGAACAAATATTATGAGACGGAGGATATTTTCTTCATTTCTGTTTATTTCCCGAAGTTATAAAATTTATCCCAGAACACAACACAAATACTCCGAACTGAGCATAGAACAACGTGCTATGGACAATGCTTCCAAACAACATTCAACTCATAAAGCAAATACTCTCTCCGTCCTTTTTTAAGTGTCTTGCTTCGTAACTCCAACTTATTAAAAAGACATTATCATTACACCTTTCACATCAACTTTTTCTCCACTTTCCCTACTTACCCATCATCATTATACTTTTACTCACTAACTTTTCAAAATGAAATATATTTTTAGGGACAAAATAAACAATGCACCAACTTTTACCCCCCTAACTTTACAAAATGAACACTTATTAAGGGACAGCCCAAAATGGAATACTGGACTCTAAATAAGGGACGGAGGGAGTAACATTTTTTAAGGAAAAAACTGTGTCCCCCCAAACTATAATGTTCCCTGTTATGTCATTTGTGGTTTCGTATTATGCCTTTGTGTGGTTCTACGTTATAGATTTTACGGTTACTCATAAATAAATAAAAAAGGAACAATGGGGGACACCGAAAAAAGTGAATTAAAAAAACAAAAAAATGTTGTCATTTTTTGGTTTATGTTATGTCATGTTATACCAAGTGGTAAAATAGTACTAGCATAACATGAACCAAACAATGGCATAACTGATTTTCTTATACCGGTGTCCCCAAAAAAGGGAAGACACCATGGACCTTATCCACCATTTTATAAAGGAGAATGTATTAAAAGTTTCCTCTTTTTATGCGTGTTCACCCCTTGTTCAAGATCAACAATATCTAGAAGCCTCCCTTCTCTCAACTTCCATATCCGTCAAATATTTTTTCCCTTCAATCAAATGAGTGAATGAATCGTGAATCATATTTGGCTATGGAGGGAGATGCAACTAGGGCGGTAAACGAACCGAGCAGCTCGCGAGCTCGGCTAGTTTAACAAAAGTTCGGCTCGATTTGATTAAAGAAGCTCGTTTATTAAATAACTAAGCTCGGTTCTTTGTGTGTGTGTGTGTGTGGAGGAAACGATAGAAATGCATTGAGATAAGACAACAGTTTACAAGGGAAAACAGTTTAAATATACTAATATATGAATCTATCTATCTATCTATCTATCTCAAAGTTGTCAATCCCGTACCGGCCAGCGTACCGTTTTCACTTCTGGAATGGTACGTACCGGTACCGGACTGTATCTCGGTACCGTTCCGGATTTACCGCAATTAATATTTTATATATATATTTAATATATATCTACCATATATATTAGTTTAGAGCCCACAAGTTTAAAAAAAAAAAAAAAAATTACCGGAACGGAACACCGGAAAATGTCCGAAACAGACCGGTATCGTCCGGTACATCCGGTATTGGCCGGAACAGGCCGGTATTTCAACCGGAACGGATCTCTAGTCTTTGTGTTCCGTTTAAGCTCCGGTACGGAACGGATTTCACAACTTTGATCTATCTATATCCCCTGCAAATGTATTTTGCTTTAGAATCCTTCAAATCCCATGTCTTAATTTTCTAGATTTTTGTAATTTATATAACTAGAGAGAGAGACGTGGGGGAATGTGTGCGAGAGAGAGAGAACGTGGGGAAGGTGGTGTGAACAAGGGGAGTGAGAAATTTTTGGGGAACTTGGGGTTTTCTTTTTACAGAAAATTAGCCTAAGATCCAAAAGTAGGGGCCTAAAATCACATTTAGTCCAGCCTAAATTTCTGTAATGTGTAGAGTCCATTAATGAAAATATTTTAAAGTCCAGAGTCCGTGAAAAGACAAAATTGCCTTTAATGAAAATGCCAGCTCAGCATATGGAAATACTTGGACACAGACACCTTTTAATGTTACGGAAAGACGAAATAAAAAAATAAACTACTCCGGCGTTGTCCATTTCCACCATTTCCGACCGAGTCCGAGTCCGGCAGCCTTCGTCGTTTCGCACCACTACCCTCGCCACACAAACTACCCCAAACATATCTGATCGGCCACTGGCGTTGCCGGGAGTCGTCGTCCCATTGGAAGTCGCCGAAATTTCAGTTGCAAATTACAGTCGTCGGTGACCAGTGCTAACGTCCGGCAGCGGCGCCAGAGATGGTTGCAGAAGACGAAAGTCATGTGGAGGCCGTCGGTGTCGGAAAAATCAAAAGTAGCAGCCAACATTTTTCGTTGACTGCATCTCTCTCTCTCTCTCTTCCCAATAGACTAATCACTGAACATTTCACTCAACCTACCTACCCTATGTTGTCTAGTTGTGTGAGAGATAGTATAATAGTAATAAAGGTTGGAAGACAAGTCTCTGCAACTCCTACTGTGAAAGAGTAGCAAGTTGAGAGTACAGGGGAATGGGAAAGTAAAGATTTAAGGAGGGTAGGTGAAACACTATCAGTAATTTTTGTATTTTTAGCTAGGCTTTTATGATTTTTTCTTAAAATGCCACATAATATGCAAATATGTTATATATATGCTGTACATATACACATGTTGTTACAGGGATACTTAACATTTAGATACACACTTTATTAGTTTTATTTGTATTATGTTTTACATTGAATATATAAGTTTATCTGTGCGCAAAAGTTTTAAAAAATTTGAATAGATAAGCTTATCTATATTCAAGAGTTTCAACAAATAAGCTTATCTATATTATTTTATTCGTAATGCGTTTCACATTATATGTATAAGATTATCTATGCTCAAGAATTGGCCTAAAGTCAAAAAATGAAACACATATGTTGGTTTGGACAGATAACTTTATTTGTCAATTTTCTTGAGATAATAAAGAGTATATATATGGATAAATAACCAAATCTGGTTATGATTTCATTGTGATTATACAGAGTTTAGAATTCGTAGAGATAACCTTATCTGTTGGTATTTTTTAAAAAGGGTATAGGATAAATTTGGACAAATAATCATATTTGTTATTAACAAAACAAAATTATGGATCCAGGTTATGTTAACTAAATTTGGACAAATATATTTTGATTTATTGCGATTATTCAGAGCATAGATTTTGCAAGATAACCTTATCTGTTAGTCTTTTTTAATAATACATAGTACATATCTTGATAGATAACCATACCTGTTGATTATTGCGATTATATAAAGTACAAAATTTGCAAAAATAACCTTATCTGTTTGTCTTTTTAAAGTAATAAAGAGCGTAAATTTGGACAGATAACCATATCTTTTAATTTTATTATGATCATACAAGTAACGTTATATGTGTTTTGGTTAGTGCTGCACATAAATATATCTCAATCACACTCCTTATCTGTTGATCTTTTTGGAATGGAAGATGTTACGGCAGTGGAGAAGACATTGGGATAGCACCAGAGGTGGTGTTGGTGGTAGGATCATTTTTTAATTGAAGATAAATAACTGGGGAGAAAAAGAAGAGATGTAATTCAGAGATGAGAGTATGAGGGGAGAGAAGGAAAAAAAATGGAAAGTAGAGAGAGAGAAGGGAACAAGAGATGGGACAGTTGCCAATTCAGCCGGCAAGGTTAAAGTATGCCAGGGACACGTCTCTTTGCCATATCTCAATCACACTCTTTTCACGTATATGTAGGTCTCATTTCAATGGAATCCACCTATATGTGAGAGGTGTTATTGGGGTGTGGCAAAGTGATGTGTCACTAGTATTTTGGTTCCAGCAAAGGTGTGAACCGGTCCTCATTCGGTTAAAGTTGTCTGCACTTGTCTGCAAAGGTGTCACTAGTATTTTAATATTTCCAAAAAAGAATAGATTGTGTGGCACTGATAACATTATCTTTTTTTTTATTTTGAAAACAAAAAAGGAATATATTGGAACAGATAATATTATTTTTTGTTCTTTACAAGATACAAAGAATAAATTAACACAGTTAACATTATCTATCTGGGAGTTTGGCACTTTTTTTGTGGTTTATTTTTTATTTTATTATCGTAATAAAATCAACAGATATAGTTATTAGTTCAAATTTATACTTTGTATTCTTCCAAAAAGATCAACAGATATGATTATCTTTGCGAATTATGTACTCTGTAAAAGCACAATAAAATCAAACGATATGGTTATCTATCAAAATTTAAACTCTTTATTATCCCCAAAAGATTGACAAATAAGGTTATCTATCCAAATTTATACAATCAATATGGTTCGGAAAATGCTTTTAAGACTTTTCCTTGATATTTCTAGAAAAGAATAGATTGACACTGATAACATTATCTATTATTTTATTTTGAAAACAATAAATGAATATATTGGAATAGATAATATTATTTTTTGTTTTGTACAAGATACAAAGAATAAATTAACACAATTAACATTATCTGAGAGTTTGGCACCTTTTTTGTAGTTTGTTTTTTTATTTTATTATCATAATAAAATCAACAGATATGGTTATCAGTTCAAATCTATACTCTGTATTGTTTCAAAAAAATCAACAAATATGATTATTTTTGCTAATTATGTACTCTATATGATCACAATAAAATCAATCGATATGGTTATCTATCGAAATCTACACTCTTTATTATCTCCATAAGACTGACAAATAAGGTTATCTATCCAAATTCATATTATCTATTTTTTTCAGAAAGACCAATAAATAAGGTCAACTCCTCGAATTCTGTATTTTATATAATCGTAATGAAATTAACAGATTTAGTTATCTATTCAAATCTATACTCTTAATTCCAAAAAGACTGACACATAAGGTTATCTGTCCTAACAAACATATGTGTTTCATTTTTTACGGTTGCCTAAAAGAAAAAATAATAATGTAAGCTCTAAAAAGTTAATTGTACTTCCCAAGAGAACTTTATCCTCTTTCCACTTCCTGCCATCCACCCTTGTTCTCTGTGCTCCTTTGCGGAAGACCTCACAGTCGATATTTGGAAGACAAAAGGCCATTGCTCACTTTCATTTCTCAAAACTATACAGTATAAGAATCATCCATGGAGGTTCTAAAAAATGTCTAAATTTGAGAACTTCTGAAGTGAAGCCGGTCAGCCAACTTCAGCCCAAGCCGTTTGGCTCTACAGAAGAAGATGAGCCACCCCACATGACGGCGTTTCGCCGTCGGCGATTGCGGCAACTTCACCTCCGACAAAAAGCTCCAGCGACTCCTTCTCAGTCCTCATCTCCGGCAACTAGAATCGCTTCACCTCGCCGCCAGCGCTATCCACCGTTGCCACCTCTTCTCTGGTCTATAGAAATCAACAGATCTCTCCCTCTCTCTAGCATGGGTTTATTTTAATATTTGGGCGTGTTTTATGAGTTAGGGGTGTTTTTGGAAAACCAGTGACAAAAGTCCTGGAGCCCATACTGAAACTATAGATGTCCTTATTGCATTATAAGTCCATATACTATGGACTCCTAACCAATTTTCCCTTGTTTTTATTAGATAAAGATCAATATTTTTAGATAAAAATCACACTGTTTTAGTTACTATTTTTTCTATCAACCAGTGGTGTACATGTTTGATATCCGGGAACGAAAAAAATTCCGATGTAATTTTTTTTTGTTCCACGCATCGAACGGGTACAATGTTAGTTACACCTATAGGCGTGTGTAAAGCCTAAACATCAAAACCCCGTAAGATATGTTAATTTTGAAAAAAATAAAAAATAAAAATCTGTAGGTCAAACCTCGCCGGCCTGAATTTCAACGAAGTGATGTAATTTCTGCAGCTATATCCAATTCTACAATAACAGACTTCTGACGAGAACATAAAAACCTTTGGCACCACCTATGCTTCCAGTCCTTCGGTTATCCGGGAACTTGTTCGCTCAACTTTCTAAAGTTGAACGCCCTCTCCAAATCAAGCAAATAATAATATCATTTCCACTCTTTTCCATGTTTTCTGTAAAACTAAAGAAACAAATCATGGATTTTGCAGCAACTCAAAAACCCAACCCATTCAAGCAGAACCCAACAACCATTTGAAACTGATTCTCAGACGTGTTCGGATGAACCATGACTTCAGATTTTCGGAAACTGATTGTATGATTCTTTGTCCAGATTGGATACAATAAGCTTCCAGCAACCATTTGAAGCACCACAAATGCTCCAAGTTGAATTCAAGAAACACAAAAAAAACGTCCGCACAGAGTAGATGTGACTTCGGAGGGGCAACTTGACAGATTGCAATCCCTTTACAAATAGTCTTGTATGCCATGTTGGAAAGAGATCGAGGAGGAGAGGGCCTCGGCTGCTAAGATATGTACTTCCCAAATCGACTCTAGCGTAAGCTTTATTCATATAAAGTTCCAGAGCCAAAAATGATTTTCGACCTGTATTCTTTTTGCGAACAAAATCTAGGACATCATGGGTCAAAGCCGCTGGAATCCCACTCGGTCCAGGCAATATCCATCCTACCATTTGGAACAAAGCTGTTTGCATTTCCATAGCAGAGAAAAGGCTTGTCACCTACAAACCCTCGCTGTGATTAAAAAGTCAATCTCTTTGGTATCCAACTAAATGTAGCTGCAGCAGAGCAATCCACTTGCATCCTACCATCCTATACTATGTTCCATCAATTTCCGAATTCCAATTTGGAAATTGCAACTGCAGAAGCAAGGTGCAAAGATTCAATTAGAAATTAGCCATACTCTAGCCGATGAGCAACTAAGAAAAACACAACATCTCACAGAAACTAGAGCAACACCATCTCAGCAATACTTGAGTTTTGAATGCATTTCAGAAAATTGACAACCATTTGGAGGAAAAAGCCACACCATTGCATCACCCCTTGGTGCTATACTCACCCAATAGAAATTACAGTTTCGACTTCTTGCATTAAAAAAGAACAGGAAAAAAAATACTGCACCTCACCATCCAAAAACAATTGTGTATCTGGAGCTATTTAGTTGGCCACTATCAGAACTGAGCAGTTCAGAGGTTGGGGTGTTCAACTGTGTCAAAATTCGAATCAAGCTGCAGCTTGAATAACAAGGTTATTAGGGACCCAATTTTAGTTCATTTTCACAACATAACTTCATCTTCTCCCAGTAGGCTGTTCACAAAGACATTGAATCATCTGCTATTGTATGCAAACCTTTAGAAGTTGCTATGATTCACCATGTAAAGCATCTTGCATAATCATCTCACAAAAAAGAAAAAAGCATCTTGGATAATACTGTAGTAAACTGCAAAAGATACATGTGAAACTACATGCGAGTTGAATTGCTAAAAACGTGGCAGACTAAATGCTTAAAGCATCATAAATACCTGATATAAGACTTGCCCCTTGAACATTCTAAAAACTTCAATAAGGTCAAACAATTTGGAGGCACTGTGTATATCAATGTATGTCAGTTATCAAAAAGTAACAAAAAAACAAAAGTGAGGCAATATAAATGAATATGATACTCTCATCGTGCATAAAGAAAGCAATTCTACGTGGAGATATATACCAAAATCACAGGGAAATGGCCATACCACTAGACAGAACATCAAAACCATATACCAGACTCTGCAACATGTAAATTCCAATGAAGCGAAGTGACTGAGGCAAAAGTCACAAGAACATAGTAGTCTACTGTGACCATTGACCAACTATTTTCTAAATAAGTAGCAACAGCCAACAAGTCCTAAATAGATGAAAGAGAAGTAAAAGCCAATGTGTGCATGAAATGGGATTTAGTCAACCATGTTTAGAAATCAGAATTATAGTGTCTGACAATTTCAGCAAATTGCAAAAGTAATGTGTCCACCAAATATAGTGATCAAGAGAATTCCGAAGAAATTCACATAAACATTCCTCCACTTCAACAATTGGCCGTACAATTCAATTCTTTTCCAACCTATGGTTCAAGCCGAAGTTGTAGTCAAAGAAGAGTCTTGAAACTTGCTGAGCAAAAAAAAAAAAAGAAGAGTCTTGAAACTCAATTCTGCATCCCAAGTCTAAGGAGAGCAAGGAGAAAGGGTCAAGATGCTAGTTGCTGTTTACAAACTTCTAGCACATCGATGCGAAGGAGGAGAGTGCAACCGAAGCATTTCATAATCCATTGGACAGTTTAGGCTATAAATATCAGCAGCTTCAAAAGTTAGACTTACAGTAATCTAAACAAGAGAAGCTTCTAGTAAACAAGAAAGGCAAAGCTTCTAGTAAACAAGAAAGGCAAAGCTTCTAGAAAGTCATACAAGTAGTAGAGTCTAGGGAAAATATGCTCAATCAGTGATTTCCCGAAAGGACAAAAAGATGTTTATGGATTTAAATTTGATAGTCAAGAGCCACTAGATCATACAGTACACTTATTTGCTGTTCAAAAAAAATACAGTAAACTTACTTACTAGGCTATACTAACTTTCAAAAAGTATAATAGGATGTACTTTCTGGCATAAACATACCTTTACCTTCGAAGCCGAATGACTAATTCTATCTCTTGCATTTCAAATCAATCCTTGGGCATGAACCACTTTATTACTTTTTGGAGAGCAGGATCTTGTTCTTTAGTTGACCTTAGATTCACAATATAGGAAACTGTAGATGCATCTGCTGAAATCCCCTTTGCAACCATTTCCTTGAGGAGTACCAATGCCTCAGAGAACTTCTTCCTCACAAGAAATCCTCGGATAATAACATTGTAAGTGCAACCATCTGGAAAGTAACCCTTTCGTTCCATTTCCACAAAAAATTCTTTAGCTTCGTTCAATAGTCCTTTATAACAAAAACCTCCTATCATGATATTGTATGTCCTGACATCAGGATGTAATCCCTGGGAAGAAAGTTTATTGAAAAGATCCCTTGCAAGGTCCATCTTTTTAGCCTTGCATAATGCATCAATGAGGATACTGTACATAACAACATCAATATCTAACCCATTCCTTTCCAATGTTTTAAACAAGGACAATGCCAAAACAATATTACCATTTTTGCAAAGGCCATCCAGCAAGATACCAAAGGTTAGAGTACTTGGAATTATGCCTGCAGCTTGCATCTCATCAAAAAGTTTGTGAGCGGCAGCACATCTACCAACCCGAAACAAGCCTTGTAGCACAGTGTTAAAAGTTTCAACAGTAGGCTTCAACCCCCTTTGAGGCATTTCTCTAAAGAGCTGCATAGCCTCGTATATTTTCCTCTTCTTGCAATATCCATTGATCAATATATTATAGCAAAAAATGTTAGGCTGAACCCTTCTCTCCACCATTTTATTGAACACTCTCATTGCTTCATCCATTTGGCCTTGCAAACAATATCCATCCATTAAACAGCTGTATGTGACAACATTAGGATCCACACCTCTTTCAATCATCACTTCAAGTACCTCCTCTGCTTCCTTTGCCTTCCCTTCCTTGGAAAGTGCATCCACCAAAACATTGAATGTACGAACATTTGAATGAATGCCAACATTCAACATCTCTCTCAACATTCTTTTAGCCTCCTTCCACTTGCCAAAATTACAAAGGCCATGAATCAAAGGGGTATACGTAATAACGTCTGCAAGAATACCTCTGTCCTTCATTTCTAAAAGGAGCCTCACAGCATTGTCAACCATTCCATCCTTCAAAGACTGTCGATGATCGTGGAATACACTACAATGTCAGGTTTACAACTTCCCTCTTCCATTATCCTGAGCAATCTAATAGCCGTGATAGTGTTGCCCGTTTTGCAAATCCCATTGATAATTGTTCCATACATAGCCAAGTCCGGCTCAATGTCTCTATTCCTCACTAATTTCTTAAATAACTCCACGGCTTCAGCAGTTCTATCTTCGATAATAAGTCCATTTATGAGAGTGCTGAAGGTAACAACACTAGGTGTACAACCGCGTTTGAAGAGACCCCCTAAAAGCGAGAAACCGAAATCGACTCGATTCAGGTGGCAGTAGCAATTAATTGCAATGGTCACGGTGTATAGATCTACCTCAATGCCCAGTAACTGCAACTTGTCGAAATGAGAAAGAGCCGTGATGTAATTACCCATTCTCGTAACGCAACCCAAGGCTTTAGTGATTTGAGAAATGGGTGGGAAAGGTCGCATTTGGGTCATCCGATTGAGCAACGCCTCAGCCTCTTGAACATCACTGGGCCTCGAATTTCGGAGTTTTCTCGGCACGAGTTGGTGATTTTCTTGGGTTGTTTCAGGAGGAGGATAATAAAGGTTTCTAGATGTAGGGTGAGTGTGAATAAAACGAAAGCTCCCAGTAGGAAAGAGAAGAAGAGTACCTTTCTTTGTGTCATTTTCAGATTTCACGCCTCTGATTAAAGCACCAATCTTTGCCATCTTCTCTCTCTCTCTCTCTCTGGGTTTCACTGCCAAGCCAAGAGTAGTTGTTTGGAACATGAGGAAGTGATGGAAGGAAAAGAAAAAGGAAATAATTTTTTTTTTCGAATTGATGTTCACACCTTTTTTTTTTTTTTTTTAATCTTTTGGTTGTTTAATCTCATTGACAAATTAATACACTCATGTGCAATGAATGACGGTGAATCCTCAATCTTCCTTTTTTTAATAAGATTAATAGTCTATTTTGTTCTAAATTATGATTTTCAGTATTATATTTTAGTTTCTAAAACTTTTGTTAGTGTTCACGTCAATTTTTTCAGATAAAAGTCTAAAATCTAAACAAATTCTAACCGAAAGTTAAAAAAGATTCACTAATTTTTTTAAAAAAAAGATAAGTTTGGTGTGTCTTTTTTCATTTTTTTTGTATTTTTTTGATTTCTTTCAATTTCAATCGATATTTTACATTTCTAAATTTATTTCAGTTTTCTTTTTATTTGCTGTAAGACATCTTCCACGTCAATCTAATAGAGCTCCCATCCATCCAAATTCCAAGCCAACCAATACCTGAAAACTAGAACGAAAAAAAAAAGGAATTTGATTTGTTTTGATAAGCAAAGAAAGGTTTCCATATGATTAAAAAATGATACAAAAGAACCTTGTAGTGACATACCAGGGAGCATCATGCACAATGGTAGAGGGAGAGGGGGGCAGGGGGAGGCAGGCGCCGCCGCCGCCCCTAGACGGAGACAGTGGTTGGAAGTTTTGAGAGAGAGAGGCCATAACATAATGTTCTTAGATATTTTTAAAAAAAAGTAATTTGATGCCGTTTTCTTTGTGCTATTAATCTTTGTAACAACTTTAGAGATTAATGAAATTTCTTTTGCCATTCAAAAAAAAATTAAAAAGGATAATTAGTCAAGATCAACAAAATAAAATAAAATACCGAACCAACAACAATCCTAACGATGCACCAACAGTTTTCAAACGATGGCTTTGCTTTGGTCAAAATAAAAAAAGATGGCTTTCCAAGATCGAAACTTATATATTTTGAGACAAATGGGTTCCGGTTATGCATTGCACTTGTATTTTTCAAGATAAATATGTTTCGAAATAAAATTATCTGATCAACTTGATTTTTGGCACATATGATGTCGTCGATGAACTCTAAAAACCGAACGGTTCCGAGCATCAATGTCGGCCCGAACAAGGCCCAAATTGAACTGTGACCTTATCTACTCAAGAGGATTCAATTCCTTTCACTATTACACCAGCTTCTGTTCAATTTGGATTGTTAAATATGAGAGGAGAGATATTTTATTGAATTCGATTACACTATACAATGAGCTCTTCTATTTATAGAGGAGAGGGAGCCTAATTAAGGAAGAAAATCATACCAATTAACTATGGAAGAAAATCATGTTAATTACAATCAAATCTCAATCTTAATATCACGATATGATCACGATATTATTTATTATATCCATTTATTCTAACATTCCCCCTCAAACTCAAGTATGTCGACTACTAACTTGAGTTTGAAAAAGCCCAGAGAAATCAGAAGTAACCAAGCCAAGCCAAGAGAAACCAGGAACAGCCAAGCCAAGCCAAGAAATCAGGAGTAGCCAGGAACCAGGAGAAGCTAGCAAGAAAACCACGAGAAACCAAGAAAATTCGAAAAAACAAAGAAGCCAGTAATCAAAAAGCCACGAGCGTTGGTGGAGAAGAGACATGGTGGGTGCAGAAAAGCGTGAAGGAGATTGACAAAGTAATTAACTAAGTGCCCGACGGACGGCAGCGAGCCTTAGGCCGCCCGCCAGGAGCGAATATCCATAGGGCCTAGATCTTATTGCTCTGATACCATGTTAAATATGAGAGGAGAGATATTTTATTGAATTCGATTACACTATACAATGAGCTCTTCTATTTATAGAGGAGAGGGAGCCTAATTAAGGAAGAAAATCATACCAATTAACTATGGAAGAAAATCATCTTAATTACAATCAAATCTCAATCTTAATATCACGATATGATCACGATATTATTTATTATATCCATTTATTCTAACATGGATATTGTTTTAATATCGTCCTCACATACCCATGCACAAAAAGGAATTTCCAGTCGGGATACTGAAAATTCAGTTCCTAAGAATTTGAAGGATTTTTTCTCTCTCTCCTACGTGAGAGTCTCTCTCTCTCCTTTGTGAGAGTCTTCCTCTGAAACCCTTGCCTCTCTCTCTCTCTCTCTCTCTCTCTCTTCTCTCTCTCTCTCCTCGCTCTTAATCTCCTCATGGCCGATGAGGTGGTTGAAAGAATAGGGAACTTTCATCTTTCTGATGAGGAGGAAGATGTGATTACTATCGATGAGGAAATATGCCAGCAGGCATTGGTTGCATGCTCTTTCAGTCTGGTGGGAAAACTTCTCACCACTAAAAGGTTCAAAGTGGCGGCGATGAAGGAATCCCTTAGGCGGGCGTGGGGTTTTCCCAACAACCTTAATATTGTGGAGGTGGGTGACAACTTGTTTCATTTTCGCTTTGAGGATGAAACAAGTCGTAGCAGGGTGTTAAATGGGGGCCCGTGGAATTTTGAGAATCATCTGCTAATGGTGCAACCTTGGGAGCCGGGGACGAAGGCTGATCAAGTTTCATTCAGTTCGGTAGCCTTTTGGGTGCAACTATGGGGCCTGCCCTTTGAGTTTGTAACCCCGGCGATTGGGGAAGTCATCGGGAGAAGGATTGGCACGCTAATTTCAGTGGATAATAGGGAGGTCGTAGGAGAGCGGGGAAGATTTATTAGGATCCGGGTCGAAGTGCCGTTGGATAAACCGCTTAAAAGAGGTGGTTTTATTTCTTTGGGAGGAGGTGACAAGTTATGGGTGGATTACAAATTTGAACGCCTCAATAGCTTCTGTTTCTATTGTGGAAGTTTGGCTCATGAAATGGGGGATTGTGCTTTGAAAACAACGGATGAGGAGAAAGGGGCCATTAAGGAGGTGAAATATGGGCCATGGTTGAAAGCCGGTGGAGGAGGTAACTCTGGTGGGAATCGTTATCAACCAGACACGAGGAGAAGGACCGGTGACGACCAGACGAAGAGTGATATTTTCTGGCGGGAAGTATCTCCGGCGGTGGGGCTGTCGACATCCAAGAATTTGAATTTGGGCATAGATAAGGAAGGTGCGATTTTAGCGGATTCGGGGAGTAAATCTCGGCTAATTGAGATTGGGGATAATGACAGAATCTCTTTGAATGGGAAGGACGCGCGAGTGGGGGATTTGCTTGATCAGCGCAGAAAACGGCAATCTGTTGATATGGAAGGTGTGATTGGGTCTACAGGGGCTGGTCTCCTCACCCTTGGGGACAGCTCTTCGGGCCTAAACAAGGGTGGGCCTGTTAATTTTGAGGTGGGCTCTGACGTGGGCCTGGAGAGGACACCGTGTGTGATTTCTAAGGAAAGTGGCAGGCCTGTTGAATTGGGCTTGGAGTCGGGTCTAAAAGAGGTGGTTATTATGGACTCTCTAGATAACTTTAATTTAGGAGCCCATAACCGCTTCTCTTTTGGTGCTCTTCGTTCTGAGACTCCAAGATCCTCTTCGACGGAACCGAAGAAGAGACAAACTCGCAAAAGAAGTGTATCTAGTGGTGCTGGTCGTGGAAAGCAATCGGGCAAGGAGAATAGTGGTATTTTGGGTAAGAGGAGAACGCTGAATGGGAAGGATGCTATGGACTCTGAAGGCGAGGGGCAAAAGGGAGGTTGTGGAGGGGAGAAACGATTGGTACTGTGCGAGGAAAACTCTAATGATGTTCGGGTGGGGGTGGCCAGCCTCAATTGGCCCCCAAACCCTCAATGAATGCTCTCTTTTGGAATTGTCAGGGAGTGGGGAATCCCCTGACAATTCGACAGCTGAAGGGGGTCTGCAACCTCTATTCCCCGGATGTGGTCTTCCTCGCGGAGACCAAGAATAAACGCGAAAAATTAGAAAAAATTTCAAAAATAGTTCGAATGGAGCAGGTGGTGACGGTTAATCCAAGAGGCTTATCGGGTGGGGAGTGCTTGCTTGCAAAATTAGGGGTCAAACTGGAGATTTTGGAATTAAGCAGAGGAGTAATGGATGTGAAGGTTACGGATCTGAAAGGTCGATGCAGCAGAGTGATTGGGATTTATGCGAGTACGGACCATGTTGAAAGGAAGGAATTGTGGAGGCAGCTTTCACTAAAAATGGGGGATGCTCGGGAACCATGTGTGATAGCGGGAGATTTTAATTGCATCTTATCCAATGAGGAAAAATGGGGTGGTCTGGAAAAAGAGGATTGGGAGCTACAAGATTTTAGGAATTTTATTGATGATAATGACTTAATTGATGTGGGTTACGTGGGATACCCGTTCACGTGGAATAATAAGAGGGAAGGGAGAGCAAATATTCGAATGCGTCTAGACAGGGTAGTGGTTAACCCCTTATGGCGTACAGACTTCTCATCCGGGTCTCTTCACCATCTCAAACCGGGGGGCTCGGACCATTGCCCAATCTTACTCAAGTACGGACTGGATGCGGATTACAAAATACCTCGTTTTATTTTTGACGTGCGGTGGGCAGCAAAGGAAGTTTGTGGTGAGATTGTGAGAAATTCCTGGGGTACAAACTTTGTGGGCTCACGGTGGTTTTGCATTCTACAGAAGATCAAACTTTGTCGTAAGAATCTTAGACGATGGAGAGCTAGTCAGAGGATGAATTCGAGGGTAAAAATGAATGAACTTCAAGCTCAGTTGGAACAGGAGAATGTAAAGGGGGATTTCGATCCAATCGAGTACCGAAGAGTCGAGGATTGCATGAGAAAGGCCAGTGCGGAGGAGGAAGAATATTGGAAGAATAAGGCAAAGGTTTCTTGGCTGCGTTTGGGGGACAAAAACACTGCCTTCTTCTATGCCAAAACAGTTCAGCGACGAGCAGCAAATCGAATCAATGGCCTTGAGGACAATGGGGGAACTTGGAGAGAAAGTGATGTTGAGGTAGAGGGGATTGTCTTTGAGTATTTTCACCATATCTTTACCTCATCTAATCCATCAGGTTTTGACGAGGTGCTTGGGGGCTTACAGAAAAAGGTCACAGAGGAGATGAATGCAAGATTGTTAAGACCAACTAATTTGGAGGAGGTACGTATGGCTCTTTTTCAAATGGACCCAACGTCATCGCCGGGCCCGGATGGCATGACGGTTGGGTTTTTTCAGAAATATTGGGATGTGGTTGGTTGGGATATCACAAATGCTGTTCGTAGTTTTATGCACTCTGGAAAACTTCTTAGAGGTATGAATCACACACATATCATCCTTATTCCCAAAGTTAAATGCTCGGTGAATATGACCCAATTGAGACCTATTAGCTTGTGTAATGTGGCATATAAAATTCTTGCCAAGGTTTTAGCTAATCGCCTTTGCAGGGTCCTTCCTAAGGTGATTTCCCCCAATCAAAGTGCTTTTGTTCCAGGAAGGGTTATTTCAGATAACATCCTTATTGGACAGGAGCTTTTTCATTTTCTTAAAAATCAACGATATGGAGCGAAACATGGTGTGGCTATTAAGCTCGATATGAGCAAGGCTTATGATAGGGTGGAATGGGTTTTTGTTGAACATATAATGTTAAAGTTGGGTTTCCATCCGATATGGGTTGGCTGGATTATGGAATGCTTGTCAACGGTTTCATATTCCTTCTTGCTGAATGGTCAAGTCAAAGGTTATCTTCATCCAATGAGGGGTTTAAGACAAGGGGATCCGTTATCACCTTTTCTTTTTCTCTTGTGTGGAGAAGGTTTATCAGTGTTGCTTCAAAAGGCGGAGGAGGATCGGAGCATCAAAGGGGTTAAAATCTGCAGAAATAGTCCGTCGGTGAGCCATCTTTTCTTTGCAGATGATACACTATTGTTTGGGGAGGCCTCTGATCATGGAATTTTGAAATTCAAAAGAATCTTGGAGGTATATGGCAAGGTGTCGGGGCAGATTATCAATTTCGGAAAGTCTTGTTGTTTCTTTAGTGTCAACACACCGGTTGATAAGCGAGACAGACTTAGTCAGTTGCTCGGTATAAGGAGGGACTCGAGTTTGGGCAATTATCTTGGCTTACCAACGGACCTTAGCCAAACCAGGTATAAAGTTTTTTCATACATCAAAGACAGAATGCGTGGGAGAACGGAAGGCTGGAATGAATTCATAATGAACCAAGCGGGGAAGGAGGTGATGCTCAATTCTGTTGCGTTGGCCCTTCCGAGCTATGCTATGTCATGTGTGAAATTACCAGCTAAGTTGTGCAATGAACTTGATGCGATGATGGCCAAATTCTGGTGGGGATCAAAAGGGAATGAGCGGAAAATTCACTGGTTGTCATGGGCAAAGCTTACGGAGAAGAAACACAACGGCGGTTTGGGATTCAAGGATCTTAGGTGTTTCAACCTAGCATTGTTGGCTAAGCAGGGATGGAGGCTTATGGACGGGGGTGACAGTTTGTTGAAGAGGGTGCTTAAGGCGAAATATTTCCCTTGTTGTAACTTCATGAAGGCGACGGCTAAACCGAGTTCCTCATGGACTTGGAAAAGCATCTTAGAGGGGCGAAAGGTATTGGAGGAGGGTATGCGGTGGAGGATTGGGAACGGCGTTCAGGTAGTAGTTACGGACCCGTGGATCCCCCGTGATAATGGGTTCAAACCCACTGTTATTGCAGAGTTCGCAAGGGTTTTTCGAGTTAGTCAGTTTATTGATTTTTCCAGCCACAGTTGGAAGGAAGATCTGGTGAGACAAGTCTTTGATTCTGATGATGCTGAAATCATTTTGGGTATCCCACTACCTCAGTTTGAGATGAGGGATCAACTGGTGTGGCATTACTCTCCGAATGGTAGTTACAACGTAAAATCGGGGTACGAATCAGCTCTTGCTCTAAGAAAAAGGGGACAAATGGGCCAACGGGAAGAAGGGGAAGGCAGTGATCGAATGCGGAGAAAGAAGATTTGGAAAAGCGTGTGGGCACTTCCTTGTCAAGGTAAGGTTAAACACTTTGTGTGGAAATGCTTGCACGATATTGTTCCGGTGAAAGACGTTCTTGCCAGAAGGAATATGGTTAGTGACATGCTCTGTCCTCTTTGCAAAGAGGAGAGGGAATCGGTCATTCATCTGATGGCGAGGTGCTCTTTTGCACAGATAGTTTGGAGAATATCTCCTCTAGGAGTAAACATGGACTCTATTGAGGGGAATTCGATGCTAAGATGGTGGGAACAATTATTAGAAAGATGGAAAAGGTATGAACGAGCATAAAGAGGTGTGGGCAGCAGTGGGTGCGATCATGTGGAAAATCTGGAAGTGCAGAAATGACGAGGTTTTTAATAGCAAGGGATGGAGACCGGATGTAGCGTGTACGTCTGCGGTTTTAGAAGCGACGGAATTTTTGGAGGCAAATCGTGAACTGAATATGAGTAGGGGTCGCTCGCAAGCATTACCTGCAGAACATTACAACATATGGGAAAAACCCATGCGAGGGTGGTTTAAGATCAACTTTGATGGAGGTCTGGACAACCGGAGCAAGTCAAGTGGTGCGGGTATCATTATACGGGATGAATTTGGGATTTTCCGAGCAGCCAGAGCAGTTCATTATGGGAATTTGATGAGTCCAATGGTGATAGAAGCTTTGGCCGCAAGGGATGGTCTTTTATTTGCGAGGGAATTGGGTTTAAGATATATCCAACTAGAAGGTGATTCGCAACAGCTAATTAATCTTATCCAAAAGCAGGAAGAAAGCAACACAGAAGTAGGGGTGATCATTGCCGATGTGAACAAATTGAGGGATTTGTTTGATGGTTCAAAAGTGAGTTTTGTTAGGAGAGTTGGCAATTCGGTGGCGCACTTAGTGGCCAAGAATGCTGTGAGAGGGAGTGGGATTCGTACTTGGGAATTTTTTCCACCTCCTTGGCTTTACTCCTCCCTTCAGAAGGATAAGGGCCCAAACTGATGTATTGATCGATTTCTTGTTAATAATATTATCCTAATCTTTGAAAAAAAAAAAAGAAGAAGAAGCACACATAACCAACACACTTGCAATTGCAGTGGAATTTCGGCAAAGGCTAAGCAGAATAAAATAGAGTAACATGCGATTTAGGGCTATAACAGTAAACAAGTTGAGTTGAGGCTTGGTTTTGGAAGTAAATACAGAAAGACCAGAATGTGCGAAATACCGGGCGAAATCAGAGTTACTGCCATCTCGCCTAAGATCTTCCAGAACCACCGGTACTCTCCGATAAGCACAAGTATTGAAGCCGGGACAGAATTTGAGGGGCAGGGTACCGGATACTCACAAAACCCGTTTGGGATTGAAAACCTTGCTACTAGCATCCAACCATCCTCTACTGTATTGCAATAACGTCCCCATTCCAATTTGGAAATTACGGCTCCGTTTGTTTCGATGTAAAATGTTTTACAATATAAAATATTTTCCATGTAATCTTTTTTTTTCAGAAAACAAACTTCAACTTTTATTTTCTAGTGTTTGGTTAGCACTTGAAAATATTTTCAGAAATCAACAAAATAGTGTAGAGAGAGAGGGGGGGTGTTAAACGGTGGAGAGATCTAAGAATATTGGAATTCTACGTGTGACGATCGAGGAAATTGAGCAGTGAAAATTGCAGTAAAATGTAGTGGGTTCATTTTGGAAAATAACTTACGGAAGATTTGACGGTAATTCATTTTCATCCAATTGATAAAAAATGTTTTACATGTAAAATGTTTTCCTAATTTTTTACACAACCAAACACCGAAAAATAGATAAAATATTTTACTGGAAAATATTTTACGTCCAAACAAACAGAGCCTACATTTGCAACTAGGAAAATTCGATTAGGAAAAATAGCCCCATAAGCAACTAGGAAAATAACACCATTTCAAAGAGCAAAAGCTTCAGCAACATTTGAGCTATGAATGCATTTCTGAGAATTGACAACCATTTGCACACCCTTGCAAACCCCCATTGGTGCCGCAATCACATAAAATAAATTACAGTTTCGGCATTAAAATTAAAACAAAAAAAAATACACTACACCCTTCCTTCCAAAAAATTGTGTATCTCAACTGAGCCGCTTGGAGGTCCGGGTGTCCGACCGTGGGAAGATTGAAAGCTGCAGCTTGAATAACAAGGTTATAAGTGACCTTGAACGATCAAATGGTTTATGTAGACCTGTAGAAGTAGATATAAGCTTCAAACTTCATCCAATCCATTTCTGGTGTTCTTAACTCGAAGGTATCCTTAATCAAAAAAAAAAAGAAACACCTCGAACATATCCATCTCTTTTAAGTACTAATGAGCTTAATTTCTGAGGTTCCACAGGTACGAGTGATAAGAGGAACTGGCGGGGGACATGATGTCGTAACTGATGTACATTGTTTCGAGGTGGATTTCACTGGAAGGACCCGACAATAATGAATTTTCGAGAAAATAGATTTCTAGTGCCAGAATATTCGATGATATGAGTTTTCAACGCCAAGAAAATAGTATCTGGAATGTGAGAAGTGAGTATAGAAGGCTCTAAGCAAGACTTTCAAAAGTAGGAGAGAAAGCAATAAAAAACTTTTAACAGCTATTGCCACATTCCACAAGGCAGTTGAGGAAGTTCTGAACTTATTTGACATGAAGATGTAGAGACCAATTGTGCGCCGCTTGGCCAACATGGCCTGTAAATCATCTAAAAATTACAACAACATAACAGAACTCATCTAGTCTCCAATCATTAGGGATATGGACGGGAGATGATTGGAGACAGACCTAACCTTTGGCAATATATGCACAAAGTGGCTGCTCTCAGAATACCACTGAAACAGTGGCCCCCCTAAACCTCTAAGAACCGAGGAGCTACATGGACGTTTTGTTGTAGAACCATGCCCCCAAATCAAAGCCAAATGGCATCAGAGAGGGCAGGTCTAGAGACCCAAATCAATTTATGTGCACATTACCATGCTTCCTTCATTGATAGTCTAGTACATCGGTATGCACAAAAAAATCATCTAAAAATTCCCATCAACAAATTAGGACGTGATAAAATAAGACAACATTGTACAAGGAACATTTCAGAGAGTTTTACCGATTACATGTAGCTAATCTAGTGAAACACATTAATAACATTGGAGAGCAGGATCTTGTTTTTTAGTGGACCTTAGATTCGCAATCCAGGAAGCTGTAGATGCATCTGTTGAAAACCCCTTTGCAACCATTTCCTCGAGGAGTACCATGGCCTTAGAGTACTTCTTCCTCGCAAAAAATTCTTGGATAATAACATTGTAAGTGCAACCATTTGGAAAGCAAACTAACTATTCCATTTCCACAAAAAACTCTTTAGCTTCGTTCAACAGTCCTTTATAACAAAAACCTCGTATCATGATGTTGTATGTCTTGACATCAAGATATAATCCCTTTGAAGAAAGTTTATTGAAAAGATCCCTTGCATGGTCCATATTTTTATCCTTGCATAATGCATCAATGAGGATAGTGTAATTAACAACATCAATCATAGTTGTCAAATCGAGAATCGAAAAGGCCCATTTGCGAATCGTGAATCGTTCCGATTCAGTCAAAATCTTGAAAATGCATTAAAAAAATGTAGATTTCAAGTTTGAATAATTAAAAGTATTGTTTCATAAGATAAATAGATGATCTAGTGATCTAATAAGCAAGACACTAGTTAAAAGAAGTTTATTATACTCTGTTTATTGTTTTGTTTTTTTAACGGACTTTTACCATATATGTGGGAGAATTTGTGTAAATGTGTGTATTTGTCTGAGATTAATTGTTAATTTTTTTTTTCCCCTTCCCGGCCTCATGTCGCAAATCGCTCATGTCATCTCAGATGAGAGCATTTTTGCTAATGTGCCCCAAAAATTAATAAACTTCACGCGATTAATGAATTAAAACTTGACCATGATTGTACCCAATAAAAGAAAAAAAAGAAAAAAAAAAAGAAAACCATGAGAAACTATTCAATGATCCTAGCGGCCAATAATTAACGTCCCATGATCATATTGAAATACATAATTAATCTCCTGTAATAGGATTTAATTTAATTTTTAATGTTTTCCTTTTCTGAATGTGGATTTAATTTAATTTTTAATGTTTTCCTTTCTGAATGTGGATTTAATTTAATTTTTAATGTTTTCCTTTTCTGAATGTGGATCAGATTTACACATAGTAGTAATTACGAAAATCGGCCTTTTGAAAATCGACCTTTTATAAGCAAGTTTCGATTTAGCTTTTAATATGTCGAAAAATAGATGAAGGTAATGTGTTCTTAGTTTTTAGGGTAATTTGCACTTATACTTCAAATTTAAGCACGTATACCCCTATACTTTGAAGTGAAAGAAGAGGAATTTGCACTTACACCCCCTGTATTTTTACGTATAAGGGGTGTAAGTGCTTAAATTTGAAGTACAATGAGTATATCTTTAAATTGGTGATAGTACAGGCGGTGTAAGTGCAAATTTCACTAGATTTTAGACCCGTTTCTAATGTCGTAAATCGCCCACATCGTCTCTTTTCCCACACAATTTCTTCCTTCCTTAACAATTTCACATCTCGATCGTTGTTAAGGTCGGTACATTGTCGGGGGCACTGCCGGCTCTGGGCTAAGGCCCAAGAGGCGTGGGCCTTAAGCCCCCCAAAAATGTCAAAAAATAGGGCCTCCACTTATTTTTAGGATCCAGTATATATGTGTTGTTGTAGAGCCCAATTTTAAACCCAAGAAGACATTTTATACTTAAGCCCCAATGACCCAGAAAAATGGAACACGAAATACAGGAAAAAACAAAAGAAAAAAAAATAAAAAGGAGGAGTAAAAGGTCACGGGATCGCCAAAAATCTCTAGGGCCCTTCAAAATGATTCAGTGTGGTGGGTGTATGGATGCATATTTTTTCCCCCTTAAACGCTACTACGTACTCCGGTACTTCTCATTACAAACAAATACTATATCCGAATCAAAATTATTCAGTGTGATTGACTTTTTATTTGATTTTCGTTTACAATTATTAAGGGCCTCATTTTGAAGATCGTCTTAGGCCTCCAAAATCTCAGAGCCGGTCCTGGTCGGGGGCGACGATATTCTACGGGTGTTTGTCATTCTGAAGTAACATCCGTCCATGGTAGTAATTTTTTTCCCATGTCGACTTAATAAGTTCTCGACTTAATTGTTTAAAAATCACAGAAATATTCATAATCAACAACGGATAGTATGTTATGAAAATATAGCGAATAGGAAAGTAAGAAGATCTCGCCTGTGAGAATGAGAGGCGTGCTAAGGGCATGACTATCCTAAGGCTAATGTTCTCCCCTCATGAAAGTTCAAACGGAGTACTGCACCAGTCCCAAGATACAACCCAATTAAGCACTCACAAGCCTTCCTCATCCAATGTTCACGACCCACTAGGAAGATTTGAACGACTCACGAACTGAGTTGCCCGCAGTAGAAAAACCAATGTAAAGCGATCTCTTACAGAAGCTCTTTCCATCTATACATCTCATGATTAATTTCCAATGGATCTCTATCTCTAACTCTCTTGTAGAGAGAAGAATAGGTATATATAGATATAGAGTAACTGTTGGAACGTGTGGCTCATATGTTCTCGTTAAGGCTCGAGCCGAGCTCGAGCTTGTGAAAGCTCAGCTCGGCTCGTTTACAGCAGCCCTTTAGCAAAGTAATCTACTAGCATCCAGCAGTCCTGTCTATCTTCCAGTTGCCAACGATGTCCGAATTCCGCTTTGAAAATGAGAATTGAGAAGCAAAATTAAGCGCATATGCAACTAAGGAAAAAAACCTCATCATCCATCGGTTTTGTTATTTTTGTCTTTGATTTGGAATCTACGTCATCCCGAGGCTGCTGAATGGATAGATTGCTAGCTCTACGTGACCCGACCCTAGAGGCGGTGTGTAGTGAGCCTTTGGCTCGTCTTAAGATCTAGACATTAGTTTGTCTCTTTGTCCCTCTAATTCATGTGTATTTTTCTGTGATGGGTTGGTTGTAGTTTTCCTTTTCACTGTGTTCGGATGGAATCGCTGTAAGTGCCATTTGGCTTTTTAATGGAATATGTTTCGGATAAAAAAAAGAAGAAGCTATATTTGAGCTTTGAATGCATTTAAGAAAATTGACTCCATTTGAAGAGAAAATGCTACACATTTCCTTATCCCTTCGTGCTTTACTCAGATAATATAGTATGGTTTCAGCATTAATAGTAGAAGGGAGCTTGATAAAATCAAAACCCCTTTTGTACTCCGCCAAAACTCATTATTTACCTTTCATTGTATATGACTTAATTACCCTCCACTACATTAATTGCTTTACAAAAATGCCCCTTAAAATCCCTTAGGAGTATTTATTTATTTTTTTTTTATGTTCTTTTGGCATTCCATCATCAGAGCTTCAACTTCTTCTTCTTTTCCGAGAAAACCAGAGCTTCAACTTGAGAGAGGGGGAGGCTGCATATAGAGCTTTGGCTTATGGTTGGATGGATGAGTTGAGGTAAATTAATTAGGGAATGACTTCGGTGTCCCCGATCATTTTGGGGACACCGTAACTTTTGACATAACAAAACCATTACGAGCATAATCAAAACTCATTACAAGCAGAACAGAACCATAGCAAGACATAACTTGTTTGTTATACCTTGGTTGGGTTTGGTTATGCTTTGGTTGGTTTTTAGGATATTCCTTGGTTATGTCTTGTTTGGGTTCTGTTATGCTTATAATGAGTTTTAGTTATACTCATAATGGTGAAGTTATGCCAAAAATTACGGTGTCCCCAAAATGACCGGGGACACTATAGCATCATCCAATTTATTATAGAAAGAATATAACAAAAAAAACTACACCTAGTCCACCTCCTAAAATATATGTGTATCTAGATCTATTTAGTCGGCAACTGTCAGAGCTGAGCAGTTCAGAGGTTAGGATGTTCAAACGTGTCAAGAATGAAAGCTCCAGCTTGAATAACAAGGTTATAAGTGACACCATTTAATTCCATTTTCACAACTCCAAAAGAGAGAGAGAGAGAGAAACTTTACCAGCTTCCAGTAGGCCGTTCTAAAAGAACCTTTTTTTTTTTTTTTATCAACAGCACATTTCATTCCAAAAAGCCTAACGGCACTTACATGAAATAATCATAACAGTCGGTAAGAGCTAAATCAACTGAAAACTAGGAAACGAGCAAAAAACCACAAATGGGCATACAAGCTCAAAGACGCATTACTGCAAAAGCAGACCGACACGATGCGGCTTAGGATCCATCGTAGCAACGGTAGATGAGCAACCCAGAGCTCAAACCATTAGAACGGTCCTTTAAATGGCTAATGTTGGCATTCACAGCGTAAGGGACGAATCCCTCAAAGCCGCAAAGGGAAGCTCCAGTGCGAGTTCCTGCTGGCACTTCGAAACATCGGGCGCGTAGACCTTGAATCATCAAATATTGCACGTAGACCTTTCAAAGTTGATAAAACCTTCAAACTATATCCAGAATCTGACGGACTAATCTTCACGGTAAGTATCCGAGGCCCTTAAAAACCGCCCTGCACCATTCTCAGAAGAGCCTCTCTTGAATCCTTAACTTTCTGAAGCATATTGCATAACACTGTACAGTTGCTACAGTACCTAGCAAAAGATACACGTGAACTTACATGCCAGTCAAATTGCTACAAATGTGGCAGACTAAATATCAAAAGCATGATAATTGATAAATACCTGAACTTAGACTTGCCCCCTTGAACCTTCTGAAAACATTAACAAGGTAAAAACAATGTGGAGGCACCATGTACATCTATGAATGGGAAATATAAAAAAAAAGATAGAGGAGTACCGAGGCAATAATTTTATATGATTCTCTCAACGTGCATAAAGAAACAAATCCTAGATAGAGATTTATACCAAACTGCAAGGGAAATGGCCAGACGACTAGACAGAACAGAACATCAAAAGGATATACTTGATCTGCAAGATTTGAATTACAACAGAGCAAAGTGACTTTTTCGAGAAAAGTCTACAGCAATGTAGTAGTCTACTGTGACGAACAATTTCTAAAATGGTAGCAACAAGTCCTAAATAGATAAAGAGAAGTAAAAGCCCATGTAAGCCTTTCTCCAGTTCAACAATTACCCATAGGGGCCAATTTTGTTACAAACAATGGTTCAAGCCTTGAAACTCTAAGTTTGAATTGCAAGTCATAGGAGAGCAATGAGAAAACAGTTGAGCAGCTAATTGATGTTCACGAACCTCCACCATATAGAGGCGAATGAGGAGAGTAAAAATACAATAGGATGGACAGCGTACATCAAATTTTGTGATCCATTGGATGGTTTAAGCTAAAAACATCAGCTGTACAAAATTTAGACTTACCAGATCATACGGTGACATCAGTCAAGAGTTGCAAGATCATACGGTGAAATTACTTACCAGGCTACACTTACTTTGAACATGTATAAATTTATAGGTTGTACTTGCTGGTATAAAAATACCTTAAGTAACCTTCTAAGCCTAGTGACTAATTTTATCTCTTGGATTCCCTATCCATCCTTCGGCATGAACACTTTATCTGAAGGGTGTTCAACTTCTGGGCACGGAATCAATTCTCTCCAAAAGCTCTCTCTTGTTCCGTGCCTGATTTGGCTCATCAAAACTAGTGGGTACATCCACACCCAACTCCTTTTCCACTTCTGACTCTGAAGAAGGAAGATGCTCACTCTTCTGCTTCACATCTTCAAATTGATGGCCAACAAATTTCTTCTTCTTGTGCAACGCTCTCAATGTTTTGGCCTCGGCAGTTCCCCACAACTCGAGCATTTGGTCATCAGCCCTATGCCGACGTCTCCTACTTAGTACAAATATTGAAGCATTAGAAATTTTGAACCGTGATCTAGTGGGATATCTTTCAACAGAATCCCATTTGTAACTTCAGAAACCTCTGGTCTTGTTTTCAGCAACTTGAGTTTACCATTTAGCACATCTCCAAACTCCATCTCTTCCCTTTGTGTTTCGAAAAACCAAAGCTGTGCTCAGAACTCAACTCTTCAATCAATGGCAAGTATCTGGGCCCTTCAACAAAATGCCCTGCACCTTACTCTACAAATGGAAAATATCAGAAAGTAACAAAAAACCAGGGGAGTACTCCGGCAATAATTGAATATGATATTCTCGAAGTGCATAAAGAAAGCAATTATACATTGACATTTATACCACAATCACAGTGAAACGGCCATACCAGAAGACAGAACATCAAAAAAATATGCTAGTATGTGCAACATGTGAATTACAATAGAGTGAAGTGCCATAGAAAAAAGTCCACAAGAATATACACAGTAGTCTACTCCGACCAGAAATTTTCTAAAATGGTAGCGACTAGTCTGAAAAAGACCGTCCAACACATTTGGAAACTAGAACAATAGTGTCTGCAAAGTCATCAAATTCAAAGATTAATGTGTCCATAAATATAATGATCAAGAGAATTGAGACGAAATCCATATAAACCTTGCAACACTTCAACAATAGGCCATAGGGGTCAAAAAAAGTTTCAAGCAATGGTCCAATTCGAAGTTCTAGCCGAAGAAGAGTCTGAAAAATCAAGTTTGCATTGCAAGTTTAAGGAGAGCAAAGGGAGAGAGATGAGAGGATAATTGATGTTTACAAACTTTCATCATATGGCGGATCAAAAAAAAACTTTCACCATATGGTGCTCCAACTATGATTGATTTACTGCTCCAACTCTGTTGATGCTGCTGGTCTGTGCCTAAGGTTATGAATTTTGGAGGCTCCCTTTAATGTGCTGCTGCTTATGGAGGATTTCTGTGATTACCCGTTCGATGCAACGCTGGATTTTGCTACTATAATCCCCTGATGTTCTGCTAGATTTTTGGGATGCCCACTCTTTGCTTCACCTGGATTCGGTGTTTCTTTTCTCGTGGCTTTAGGCTCATTCAATCTTTCATTGGATGTTTTTTTTTCTTTTGCTTTTCTCTCCTTTTGACCTTTTACTGTGCCTCTTCCTTGTGGCCTGTAATTTGGTCTTATCCTCGATGTACCAATTGTCGAGTTTTAATAAAATTTTGTTGCCTATCTAAAAAAAAAAAAAAAAAAGTCTAAGGAGAGTAACACAGTGACATATTGTAAGATGGCGTACATCAATTTTTTGGTTCATTGGATGGTTTAAGCTAAAATATCAGCAAGTAAAATATTTAGATGAAGCAAGAGACGCGACTAATAAATAGGCAGAGAAGGAGCATCTAGAAAGTCAATACAAGGGGTGTCGAGGGTAAATATTGCTTATCCAGAGCTTCCCCAAAAGAACAGAAGATTACAGTCAAGAAACACAAGATCATACAGTAAAATTACGTACAAGGCTATTTTTACTTGCTACAAGAGGTTCTACTTTCTGGTATAAACATACCCTTACCTTCGAAGCCAATTGACTAATTCAATCTCTTGCATAGCTCATCAATCATTTGGCATGAACCGCTTTATTACTTCTTGGAGAGAAGGATCTTGTCCTTTAGTTGACATTAGATTCACAATCCAGGAAACTGTAGATGCATCTGCTGAAAACCCCTTTGCAACCATTTCCTCATGGAGTACCAAGGCCTCGGAGTACTTCTGCCTTGCAAGAAATCCTCGGATGAAAACATTGTAAGTGCCACCATTTGGAAAGCAACCGTTTCGTTCCATTTCCACGAAAAATTCTTTAGCTTCATCCAACTGTCCTTGTGCACAAAAACCTCCTATCATGATGGTGTACGTCTTGACATTAGGATGTAATCCCTTGGAAGTAAGTTTCTTGAAAAGATCCCTTGCATGGTCCATCTTTTTAGCCTTGCATAATGCATCAATGAGGATACTGTACTTAACAACATCAATATCAAAACCGTTCCTTTCCATTGATTTAAATAAGGACAATGCCAGAGCAATATTACCATTTTTGCAAAGGCCATCCAGCAAGATACCAAAGGTTAGAGTACTTGGAATTATGCCTGCAGCTTGCATCTCATTAAAAAGACTGTGAGCTTGTGCACATCTACCAATTCGAAACAAACCTTGTAACATAGTGCTAAAAGTTTGAACATTAGGTTTCAACCCCCTTTGAGGCATTTCTCTAAAGAGCTGCATAGCCTCGTCTATTTTCATCTTCTTGCAATATCCGTTGATCAAAGTAGTATAGGCAAAATTGTTAGGCTGAACCCCCCTCTCCACCATTTTATTGAACACTCTCATTGCTTCATCCATTTGGCCTTGCAAACAATATCCATCCATCAAACTATTGTATGTGACAACATTAGGGTCCACACCTCTTCCTATCATGACGTCAAGTACCTCCTCTGCTTCCTTCGCCTTCCCTTCCTTGGAATGTGCATCCACCAACACATTGAATGTACAAACATCTGGATAAATGCCAGCATTCAACATCTCTCTCAACACTCTTTTAGCCTCCTTCCACTTGCCAAAATTACAAAGGCCATGAATCAAAGAGGTATACGTAATAACGTCCGCAAGAATACCTCTGTCCTTCATTTCTAAAAGGAGACTCACAGCATCGTCGACCATTCCATCCTTGCAAAGACTGTCAATGATCGTGTTATACATTACAGTGTCAGGTTTACAACTTCCCTCTTCCATTATCCTGAGCAATCTAATAGCCGTGATAGTGTTGCCCGTTTTGCAAAGCCCATTGATAATTGTTCCGTACATAGCCACGTCCGGCTCAATATCTCTGCTCCTCACTAATTTCTTAAATAACTCCGCGGCTTCAGCAGTTCTATCTTCGATAATAAGTCCATTTATTAGAGTGCTGAAGGTAACAACACTAGGTGTACAACCGCGTTTGAAGAGACCCCCTAAAAGCGAGAAACCAAAATCGACTCGATTTAGGTGGCAGTAGCAGTTAGTTGCAATGTTCACGGTGTATAGATCTACCTGAATGCCCAGTAACTGCATCTTGTCGAAATGAGAAAGAGCCGTGATGTAATTACCCATTCTCGTAATGCAACCCAAGGCTTTAGTGATTTGAGAAATGGGTGGGAAAGGTCGCATTTGGGTCATCCGATTGAGGAACTCCTCAGCGTCTTGAACATCACTGGGCCTCGAATTTCGGTGTTTTCTCGGCACTATTTGGGGATTTTGTCGGGTTGTTTCAGGAGGAGGATAATAAGGGTTTCTAGATGTAGGGTGAGTGTGAATAAAACGAAAGCTCCCAGTAGGAAAGAGAAGAAGAGTACCTTTCTTTGGGTGATTTTCAGATTTCACGCTTCTGATTAAAGCACCAACGATCTTTGCCATCTTCTCTCTCTCTCTCTCTCTCCGGTGCGAATTGACGAAGATGATCTGGGTTTCACTGCCAAGCCAAGATGATCTGGGTTGGAACCCGAGGAAATGATGAAAAGAAAAAGGAAATATTTTCTTTCTTTCTTTCTGTTTATTTCCCGAAGTTTAAATTTACTCCTTTGCAAAATTTTAAAAATTAGATACTTCCTCCACCCCATAATAACTAAAAATAATGCATTCTTTTCAAAAAAAAATTCAAATTTTTTTATAAACTAAAAGAACTCAGTGATATCTAATAAAATGTTAAATTTAATTTAAAATATTCTTACAAAAATTGTAGTACTATTTTTGAATCCTCGTTTTGCGAACTGGACAAACTATATAGAACGGAGGGAGTGATTGTTTGGTTTGGTTTTAGTTGACTTCAAATGCATTCATGTTCGTAATCTTGGAATGATATTTTCTGGCCAAACCTTTTTTCTTTTTTTTTTGGGGAGGTGTTTAATCTCATTTAAAAATCAATACAATCTTATTCATATGAAATGAGTGTCTGCGAATTCTCACTTCTCGTTTTTTTTAGACAAGATTAACAATCTATTTTGTACTGAGTTAAAATTTTCAGTATTGTGTTTTGATTGCTAAAACTTTTGTTAGTTTTTGCGTCAGTTTTTTAGGATAAAAATCTAAAAGCAAAACAAATTGTAACCCAAAAGCTAAAAAGAATCACTAAAAACAGGTTTTTTTTTTTTTTTGACTTCTTTCAATTTCAATCCATATTTTGCATTTCTAATTTATGCGGTCGAGACAAAATGCTTAATCCAAAAAATGAACGCATTCTTTTTTTAATTTTCTATATATTTGCTGTAAGATATCTTCCATATCAATCCATTAGAGGTCCCCCTCCATCCAAACCAACCAATGCAAGAAAACCAAAACGAAAAAAAAAATAAGGAACTGGAATTGGAATTGGAAATAAAATGACTACTAAAAAGGATAATCAGTGTCAAGATCAACAAAATAAAATAAAAAGGATAATCAGTGTCAAAGCAGAGTAGGGCCGTAAACAAACCGAGCAGCTCGCGAGCTCGCTCGTTAAGGCTCGGTTCGGCTTGGCTCATTTAGTAAACGAGCCGAGCTCGGCTCGCCTCGGCTCGTTTGACAAAAGCTCGGTTCGTTAAGGGTGGCTCGAGCTCGAATTTTTGGCTCGTTGAGTAAACGAGCTGAGCTCGTCAAAGCTCGGCTCGGCTCGGCTCGTTTACATCCAGAAGTCCTGTCTATCTCCCAGTTGCCAACGATGTCCGAATTCCACTTTGAAAATGAGAATTGAGAGGCAAATTAAGCGCCGAGATTCGACATTTGGAAATTAGCGTACTCCAGCACATATGCAACTAAGGAAAAAAACCTCATCATCCATCGGTTCTGTTATTTCTGTCTTTGATTTGGAATCTGCGTGTCATCCCGAGGCTGCTGAATGGATAGACTGCTAGCTCCACGTGATCCGACCCTAGAGGCGGTGTGTAGTGAGCCTTTGGCTCGGCTTAAAATCTAGACATTAGTTTGTCTCTTTGTCCCTGTAATTCATGTGTAATTTTTTTGTGATAAATTGGTTGTAGTTTTCCTTTTCACTGTGTTCGGATGGAATCGCTGTAAGTGTCGTTTGGTGTTTTAATAGAATATGTTTCGGATCTCAAAAAGAGAAGAAGCTATACTTGGGCTTTGAATGCATTTAAGAAAATTGGCACCATTTGGAGAGAAATGCTACACATTTCCTTATCCCTTCGTGCTTTACTCAGATAATATAGTACTCCGTACGGTTTTAGCATTAATAGTAGAAGGGAGCTGATAAAGCCAAAACCCCTTTTGTACTCTGCCAAAACTCATTATTTACCTTTCATTACATGACTTAATTACCCTCCACTATACTAATTGCTTTACAAAAATGCCCCTTAAAATCCCTTAGGAGTATTTTTTTATTTTTATTTTATGTTCTTTTGGCATTCCATCATCAGAGCTTCAACAACTTCTTTTTTCCGAGAAAACCAGAGCTTCAACTTGAGAGAGGGGAGGCTGCATATAGAGCTTTGGCTTATGGTTGGATGGATGAGTTGAGGTAAATTAATTATACAAAGAATATAACAAAAAAAACTACACCTAGTCCACTTCCAAAAATATGTGTATCTAGATCTATTTAGGCTCCGTTCCAGAAATCAAATAAGAACTTATTTTTTATCTAATAAGAAGGCTTGTTCCACAAAAATAAGTAAAAGACACTTATTTTGGAAGAATTTATATAGGTACCGACCGGCCGGGGAGGGAAATCATACCGACGGCCGCGCCGGGCCGTCTCCGGCCACCGGACGGCTGATCCGAGCCGTCCAAAAATTCTAAAACAAAAAACCGAGGGGGCTTACGTGGGTATCAACGGCATCCGAGGTGTGTAGGGTGCTTGATCGGAGCATCCCTTTTCGTGTATAACGAAGCACCCCTTATACACGAAAAGGGGTGTTCCGATCAAGCACCCTACACACCTCGGATGCCGTTTATACTCGTAAAAGCCCCCTCGGTTTTTTCTTTATAGAATTTTTGGACGGCTCGGATCGGCCGTCCGGTGGCTGGAGACGGCCCGGCGCGGCCGTCGGTACGATTTCCCTCCCCGGCCGGTCGGTAGTCATAGCAAACTCCTCCTTTTTTAAGAAGCTCTAAAATCATGTGCTTACGCAAATAATTTTTTTATCAATATGGATTTTGTTTAATAGATCTCATTGAGATCTTTAATACGGTACAAATTTTTTTTTTTTTTTCATTTACATTATTTTTGAGTTTGAAAATGTGAAAGAAACTTTTTATTTGGGTTTTGGGGAATGTGAAAGAAACTGTCAGAGCTGAGCAGTTCGGAGGTTGGGATGTTCAAACGTGTTAAGAATGAAAGCTACAGCTTGAAGTGACCATTTAATTCCATTTTCACAACTCCAAAAAAAAAAAGAGAAACTTTACCGGCTTCCAGTAGGCTGTTCTAAAAGAACTTTTTTTTTATCAACAACAAATTTCATTCCAAAAAACATAACGGTACTTACATGAAATAATTATAACAGTCGGTAAGAGCTAAATCTATTGAAAACTAGGAAACGACCAAAAAACCACAAATGGGCATACAAGCTCAAAGACGCATTACTGCAAAAGCATACCGACACGATGTGGCGTAGGGTCCATCATAGCAACGGTAGATGAGCAACCCAGAGCTCAAACCATTAGAATGGTCCTTCAAATGGCTAATGTTGGCATTCACGGCGTAAGGGACAAATCCCTCTCAGCCGCAAAGGGAAGCTCCAGTGCGAGTTCCTGCTGGCACTTCGAAACTCTGGGCGCGTAGACCTTGAATCATCAAATATTGCACGTAGACCTTTCAAAGTTGATAAAACCTTCAAACTATATCTAGAATCTGACGGACTAATCTTCATGGTAAGTATCCGAGGCCCTTTAAAACCGCCCTGCACCATTCTCAGAAGAGCCTCTCTTGAATCCTTAACTTTCTGAAGCGTACTGCATAATACTGTACAGTTGCTACAGTAACTAGCAAAGATACACGTGAACTTACATGCCAGTCAAATTGCTACAAATGTGGCAGACTAAATATCAAAAGCATGATAATTGATAAATACCTGAACTTAGACTTGCCCCCTTGAACCTTCTGAAAACATTAATAAGGTAAAACTAGGGCTGCTCAAAAAATCCGGTGAACCGTGAAATCGGTCCGGACCGATCCGATCCGATCCGTACCTTTTGGATTTTGTCCGTGGATTAATGGTCCGGACACGGATTGAAAAATTAGAAAACCGTGACTCGCGGTTCGGTCCACGGATTTTCATTACGAAACCGTGGATTAACCGAACCGGACCGTGAGATATTTATTTTATATAAATAATAAATAAATATATAAATATATGTGTATTTATATAATTAATTGTTTGTAATGTTAAAACTTTTTTCTACCAATTTTTGTATTTTATCTTAATAATGGGATATAGTGTAGATGTACATAAAATATAAGGGGTAAATCATAGTTTTTTTTTATATAAGTTACGGGTAATCCTAGTTTAGTTTCACTAGTTCGTTTCTTTTCCAGTTTTCCTAATTTTCATTCCTTATTCAAGTCGCCACCGCACCGTTCTTACTTCTCCTCCTCCTCCTCCTCTCTCTCTCTCTCTCTCTCTCTCTCTCTCTCTCTCTCTCCGTTTCTTCAAAGTAACAAGTACTTTCTGGTGGCCGGTGTTAAACTTAATTCTGAATGTAACCTTCTTCCCTTTTAGTGTGGGAGATAAGCTTGAGCTTTATTTTTGTTAAAATCCGTGGACAAAACCGTAACCGATCCGCGAGTCACGGATTGGATTGGAACCGAGCCGTAGGATTTTTGGTCTGGACACGGATTTCATTTTGTAAAAACCGTGACTAACGGTTCGGTCCTCGGATTCCTAGAAATCCGAACCAAACCGGACCGCGAGCACCCCTAGTAAAAACAATGTGGAGGCACCATGTACATCTACGAATGGGTATAAAAAAAAGATAGAGGAGTACCGAGGCAATAAATTTATATGATTCTCTCAACGTGCATAAAGAAACAAATCCTAGATAGAGATTTATACCAAAATGCAAGGGAAATGGCCAGACGACTAGACAGAACAGAACATCGAAAGGATATACTTGATCTGCAAGATTTGAATTACAACAGAGCAAAGTGACTTTTTCGAGAAAAGTCTACAGCAATGTAGTAGTCTACTGTGACGAACAATTTCTAAAATGGTAGCAACAAGTCCTAAATAGATAAAGAGAAGTAAAAGCCCATGTAAGCCTTTCTCAAGTTCAACAATTAGCCATAGGGGCCAATTTTGTTACAAATAAATGGTTCAAGCCTTGAAACTCTAAGTTTGCATTGCAAGTCATAGGAGAGCAATGAGAAAACAGTTGAGCAGCTAATTGATGTTCACGAATGTAAAGACCCGTAAATTCGTAAAATGGATTTAAAGGTTTTAAAAGAAATAAGAAGGATGAGATTGATTTGAAATTGAGAACTTGGGGTTATTGTGTTAGAGTTCTTTTCTTGAGGGAGGATTGTGTGATGTGTGCATATATGTGTGTGGGGTGAGAGGCAGGGAAATTATTTCCCACCCTCTCCACCTCTCGGTCTCTCACTCTCCCGACTCCTCTCTTCTCTCGGCTCTCTCTCCCATTCTCTCACTCTCACCCAAAATCTCCACCAAGACCCAAAAACCCAAGCAAAATCACCATCAATCTTGCATCCCTCCGCGTATCTCAGTCCGTATTACTCCGGTTTGAGCTCGGTGGAGGCGTATTTTGTTCGAACTCAAAGATTGGAGCTAGGGCTTGAGAAATCTTCCAAATTCGTTTTTTGATTTTGAGGTAGGAGGTTCTAACTATCAAAATATGTTTATGATGTGTTTCCTAAAGCTTGATTTGTACCTTGAATCGTGGTTGTTGTTGTTGATGTTGTTGTGGTCGAAAAACCCATCTCTGTCTGTCAAAAATCTGCTCGAAACCCATCGTTATCGATAACATTTTTATTGTTATCGATAACATTTTGTTCCGGAGCCCAGAAATTTTATTGTTATCGATACCTTTGGTCATTGTTATCGCTACCCTTGCGTCTGGAATGATTTTGACCCTGAAGTTATCGATACCTTTTCATTTGTTATCGATAACGTTATACTTTTATTAATTCCGACCGTAAGTTATCGATACCTTCTTTTTTTCGTTATCGATAACACCACCTGGTATTATGGTTTTGGCTACTTTGATTTCCGTTACTTTATTTGGGGTTCCTAATCATGCCTAGTTAATCTTAAACAAAATCCTAATGATCTTGAATTTGATTACCCATGCCTTGTGGCATCATTGGACAAACCCACAATCTTTAATGCTCGGCTACACATGACTTTCCCGAAATTGATCTATTTTTATACATATCAAAGTTGTGTTTGAACGGCATTTCCAAATGGTGAAATGAATTTTAATACTTTACGGACGCAACGAGAACACCTCAGGACTCATCGATGGGTGAGTGCCTGGCAGAGGACATCGGGGTCCTTTAATTGGCCCGGCAGGAGCTATATGCTCATATTTGATCTTTCAGGACCTCCCTATGGGTAAGGTGCCTGGCAGAGGACATCGGGGTCCTTTAATTGGCCCGGCAGGAGCTTCGGCTCATGACACTTGTACGTGACACGTTGTGGTATATGTTGTTTTGAAAAGTTACTCATTGGTATTCACTATTGGTTCTGAAAACGGATTGTTAAATTGGAATTTGCTATCGTCGTTCGTTCATCGGGTCTTGTTGCCATTGTCCACCTTGTTTCCATTCTTATATTTCATATGCATATATCGTTAGATTAGAGCTTTCTACTGGGCTAGTGTAGCTCAGACCTTCTTTCTTTTCAAGTGCTAACTTGGGACAATAGCTGCATGTTTTGGAGTGCTTGGATGTGAGAATTATTTTGAAAGCTAACATTGTGGAGTTACCGAGTCATCTTTATAATTTCTTTTTGAAAGATGTATTTGTAACTCTATTTGTAAATCCTGGATTTTGAAGTGATGTAATTCCTTGACTCTATCGATACTTTTACTTTTGTTAATTCGGGCCATGGAGCCGAAGTTGTACTATTTTGGAAACTCTTGGTGGATAATGTGGAATCGTGAGATGGAAATGTAAACTCTTTTGGGGTAATATTCGGAATATTGCGAGGTTTCTATTTATGGATAATCTTTATATTTATGTTGAAAATCGAGGGTGTGACAACTTGGTATCAGAGCTTTAGGTTTAGAACACCTAGAGACCGTGGGGAGGCGTTTCGCCTCATGGATTCAAAATGTCACGCCTTCTAACATCGTTTGTGCATGCTTGTGTGACTAACGTTTATGTGACTACGTGACATTGCATTTTCATTACCATAGAGTGGTGTAGAGTTGTTTACCCGTGTTGGGACGTTTTGGCTTGACCTTATAGTTATGATATTGTGGTTAATAGTCTTTCCTTTCTTATATTGTGTAGCTAGATGCCTCCGAGGCCGCGTGTTAGGCGAGGTGGGGTTGGAAACCGGGGTGGTCGAGGCCGTGGGGCGCCTCTAGAGGATGAGGTTAGTCAGCACGGGGAGAACCCTGGTGGGAATCCGGGGGCTGGGGCCGGTCGAGGTGCAGGGGTACCTCCTAATCAAACCCAATTCGCTAGAGACCTCGTTGCGGCACTTGTGGCTGCAAATCTTTTGAACCAAGCTCCTAGGGAGAACGTTGAGGATCGTGCCATGGTGGCAATGAGGGAGTTTAGCCGTAGAAACCCTCCGGTGTTCGATGGGATTAGTACCGACCTTTTGGTAGCTGACCATTGGTTGACTCAAATTCGCAAGCTCTTTCGAGCTCTAAACATCACCGAGGACAATATTCGAGTGGGTATCGTGGCCGTTCAACTAGTTGGGGAGGCTGGCGAATGGTGGGAATCGGTCCTAGAGATTAGGAAGGATGCTAAAAGAGCGGCAAGGACCGCAGCTCAAGTGAACGAACCGGATGTGGAGGATTTGACATGGGCTGAGTTTGAAGCGCTCTTTGAGGAGCAGTACATTCCGGAGACTTCTCGTGATAACTTGAGGGAACAATTTGAGAAATTGGAGCAGGGCAATATGACCATCTCGGAGTATGTACAGAAATTTCAAACCTTGTCTCGTTTTGCTCCGGAGTTGGTGTCGACGGAGGAGAGGAGGTGTCGACGGTTTGAGAGGGGGTTGCATAGCACAGTAAAGAGGATGGTGACGGTCCAACGTAGGACTAAGTTTTCTGAAGTTGTAGAATGTGCAAGAAGCATTGAGGTTCCGAAGGATGCTCAAAGGAATGTGAAGGCTTGGGAGCCAAGACCACCGGTGGGAAGTTTTAGTTCGTCTTCAGGCAGTTTCGGGAGTCAGGGGCGGAAAAGGCAAAGGGAACCATCTCAGCAACCATCTAACCAATCGGGCTTTAAGGTGCCTTTTTCTTCGAGAAATCGGGGTGCTTTGTCGAGACCTCCGACCGTATGCTACAAGTGTAATCAACCCGGGCACGTTCGTACTCAGTGTCCACAGCTTCTAAAGGCGTGCTATAATTGTGGTAAGACGGATCATCTCGCTTGGGGTTGCCCTCAAGGGGTGGGAGCTCGTAGTGAGTCGGGCTCGGTGCAGCAGCCAGGGGTAGGGCGTGGTTCTGGTCAGCAGTCTTTCAGGGGTTCTCAGAGGCAGCAGCAGCCTCATTTTCGCAAGACATTGTCAGTTCAGAGTTCCGGGGGTGACCGGGGAGCGAGTTCGTCCGCACCTTCTCAAGGTTCCGGTCAGAGGGGAGGCTTTGTGCAGGGTCAGGGTACCCAGGGTCGTGTTTTCAACACCAATGCTTCACCTTCGGTTTCTCAGGCTCCAAAGGCATCGGTTGTAAGGGGTACTTTTCTTTTATTCAACTCTTTCGCTAGAGTACTCTTTGATTCTGGAGCATCACATTCTTTTATTGCCGCGTCTTTTGTGTGTGCATTGGAGTTGGACACCGAAAATCTTGATTCGCCGTTGTTTGTCGAGACACCGTTAGGAGGAAAATCATCGTTGAGTCGTATCTGTAAGGATTGTGAGCTAGTTATTTGCGACCATCGCTTTGTCTTTGATTTCATCGTGCTAGATATGTCGGGGTTCGACCTCATTCTTGGGATGGATTGGTTGTCCACGTTTCATGCCACGATCGATTGTTTCAAGCGTCGTGTTCGCATATGTCCGCCTGAGGGTGTTTGTTTCGAATTTCATGGGGAGCGTCGAGAACCGTTAGCACCGTATCTGTGTGGGCCTCGGGAAAGAGAGTCGGTTTATGCTATGTTGGCGAGTTTGACGCTAGATGAGGATTTGTCTACACGTGGGGAGTTGCCCCTAGTAGTTTGCGAGTTTCCTGATGTATTTCCTGAAGAGTTACCGGGTTTGCCTCCCGAGAGAGAAGTCGAGTTCACGATAGACTTATTTCCAGGCACCGCTCCTATATCGATTCCTCCTTATCGTTTTGCACCCGCCGAACTTAGAGAGTTGAAAGTTCAGCTTCAAGAGTTAGAGAATTTGGGATTCATTCGTCCTAGCACATCACCGTGGGGAGCACCGGCTTTGTTCGCTCAGAAGAAAGATGGTTCGCTTCGTTTGTGTATTGATTATCGTAAGCTCAACCGTGTGACCATTAAGAATAAATATCCCATGCCTAGAATCGACGACTTGTTTGACCAACTCCGAGGTGCCACTTGCTTTTCCAAAATCGATTTGAGGTCCGGTTATCACCAATTGAGAGTTCGTAGAGAGGATATCCCTAAAACCGCTTTCCGTACTCGTTATGGCCATTATGAATTCGTCGTGATGCCATTCGGTTTAACAAACGCTCCAGCTACTTTCATGGATTTGATGAACCGTATCTTTCGTGCTTACCTCGATCAATTCGTAGTTGTATTCGTCGACGACATTCTTATCTATTCACCCACGGAGGAGGAACACCAAACTCATCTTGCCATTGTTCTTGAACTCCTGAGGGAACACCGTTTGTACGCCAAACTTAGTAAGTGTGAGTTTTGGTTACCCGAGGTTAAATTCCTAGGCCACGTGGTTTTGAAAGGAGGTGTGTCCGTTGATCCGGAGAAGATAGAATCCGTTCTGGACTGGCAGCGACCGAAAAACGTGTTTGAGATTCGGAGCTTTCTGGGGTTGGCCGGTTACTACCGTCGTTTCGTTCTTGACTTTTCTCGTTTAGCGGCACCGATGACTAGACTAACTCGTAAGGGGACTCGTTTTGTTTGGAGTGACTCGTGTGAGACGGCATTCGAGGAATTGAAGAGGCGATTGACTACCGCACCGGCCTTGATTGTGCCCGAGCGTGGAGTTGGCAACTCCGTGTATTGTGATGCGTCTAAGGAAGGGTTGGGATGCGTATTGATGCAAGCGGGACGAGTAGTAGCATATGGATCGAGACAATTAAAGATTCACGAGCGAAACTATCCTACACATGACTTAGAACTCGCGGCCGTCGTCTTTGCTTTGAAGAGTTGGCGTCACTACCTTTACGGTGAGAAATTTGAAGTCTTTTCCGATCATAAGAGCCTAAAGTATCTCTTTTCTCAAAAGGAGTTTAACCTACGTCAACGTCGTTGGATGGAACACTTAGAAGATTATGATTTCGAATTGCATTATCATCCGGGGAAAGCGAACGTTGTTGCGGACGCGTTGAGTAGAAAACCGACGTACTTAGCGAGCGTAGCCGTACGTGAGTGGAAGATGGTGAGCGATTTGGGGCACTATGCCTCGCACTTCGAGGAAGTTCAAGAAGGGGTTACGTTGTGCAATCTTACCGTACAATCGACCTTATCGGCACAAGTGGTGGAAGCTCAACAAAATGACGAAGAAGCGGAAGAACTCCGTACTAAATTCCATAGCGGAAATGCTCGAGAAGGGTGGATGATTCACGCCGACCGGAGTTTACGTTATCAAGGAAAGTTATTCGTACCATTTTCGTGTCGGGAAGAAATCCTACGAGAGTTTCACCATTCACCGTTAGCCGTTCATCCGGGAGGAACGAAGATGTATCATGACTTGCGTAGGCAATTTTGGTGGCCGGGGATGAAGAGAGATGTGGTGATCTTTGTGTCCAAGTGTTTGACGTGTCAACAAGTGAAGGCCGAACATCAACGACCCGCGGGAGAACTACAACCGTTACCGGTAGCCGAGTGGAAATGGGAGAATGTGACGATGGATTTTGTGACGGGTTTGCCGAGATCGCCGAGGGGCCATGATGCTATTTGGGTTATTGTGGACCGTTTTACCAAGACCGCTCACTTTTTACCCATCCATGTTACCGATTCCGTAGAGACGCTTAGCCGTTTGTATATCCGGGAGATCATTCGACTTCATGGGATTCCCGTATCTATCGTGTCCGACCGAGATCCGAGATTCACCGCACGTTTTTGGCAGAGTCTGCAGGCCGCTCTGGGCACGAATCTCTTGTTTAGTACCGCTTATCACCCACAGACCGATGGTCAATCCGAGCGAACGATTCAGATTTTGGAGGATATGCTTCGGGCTTGCGTTATGGATTTCCGGGGTAGTTGGGAAGAACATTTGCCGTTGGTAGAATTCGCGTACAACAATAGTTATCAATCGAGTATCGAGATGGCGCCGTATGAAGCCTTGTATGGGAGACCGTGTCGATCACCCGTGTGTTGGACCGAATTGGGAGAGGCGACGTTAGTGGGACCGGATATGGTTAGAGAAACCACCGAGAGTATGAGATCGATTCGTCAACGACTTTTAGAGGCTCAAGAGAGGACAACCGAACAAGTTAAGACAATTCGCCGAAGGTTGCTAACCGCTCAAAGCCGACAAAAGAATTATGCCGATCGACGTCGTCGTCCATTATCGTTCGAAGTGGGAGATCACGTATTTCTTAAAGTATCGCCACGTCGGGGCTTGTCTCGTTTCGGAAGGAAGGGAAGCTTTCACCGCGTTATATCGGTCCGTTCGACATTATCGAGAAAATTGGGGAGGTTGCGTACCGTTTGGCTTTGCCGCCGAGATTATCGAATGTACACGATGTGTTTCACGTATCTATGTTGAGGAAGTATGAACCGGATCCGTCGCATGTATTAGAATGGTCCGAACTAGAACTTGAAGCCGATGCATCTTACGGGGAAGAGCCGATACGTATCCTAGATTCGCGTGATCAAGTGTTGAGGGGTAAGACGATACCGTTGGTTCGAGTCTTGTGGAATAATCAAGGTAGCGAGGAGTCTACGTGGGAAAGAGAGGATGAGATTAGGGAGAAATATCTGCACCTATTCCCGGAATAAAGCGATGTGAGTACTTGAATTCGAAGTTTCATGCTATTTGACTAGTTGCATAAAGTTGATGGTTGTACTTGTGCATATCTATGTGGTGCATGTCTTGATGAGCATGATTAATTGAATTTCGAGGACGAAATTTTTCTAAGGAGGGTAGAGTGTAAAGACCCGTAAATTCGTAAAATGGATTTAAAGGTTTTAAAAGAAATAAGAAGGATGAGATTGATTTGAAATTGAGAACTTGGGGTTATTGTGTTAGAGTTCTTTTCTTGAGGGAGGATTGTGTGATGTGTGCATATATGTGTGTGGGGTGAGAGGCAGGGAAATTATTTCCCACCCTCTTCATCTCTCGGTCTCTCACTCTCCCGACTCCTCTCTTCTCTCGGCTCTCTCTCCCATTCTCTCACTCTCACCCAAAATCTCCACCAAGACCCAAAAACCCAAGCAAAACCACCATCAATCTTGCATCCCTCCGCGTATCTCAGTCCGTATTACTCCGGTTTGAGCTCGGTGGAGGCGTATTTTGTTCGAACTCAAAGATTGGAGCTAGGGCTTGAGAAATCTTCCAAATTCGTTCTTTGATTTTGAGGTAGGAGGTTCTAACTATCAAAATATGTTTATGATGTGTTTCCTAAAGCTTGATTTGTACCTTGAATCGTGGTTGTTGTTGTTGATGTTGTTGTGGTCGAAAAACCCATCTCTGTCTGTCAAAAATCTGCTCGAAACCCATCGTTATCGATAACATTTTTATTGTTATCGATAACATTTTGTTCCGGAGCCCAGAAATTTTATTGTTATCGATACCTTTGGTCATTGTTATCGCTACCCTTGCGTCTGGAATGATTTTGACCCTGAAGTTATCGATACCTTTTCATTTGTTATCGATAACGTTATACTTTTATTAATTCCGACCGTAAGTTATCGATACCTTCTTTTTTTCGTTATCGATAACACCACCTGGTATTATGGTTTTGGCTACTTTGATTTCCGTTACTTTATTTGGGGTTCCTAATCATGCCTAGTTAATCTTAAACAAAATCCTAATGATCTTGAATTTGATTACCCATGCCTTGTGGCATCATTGGACAAACCCACAATCTTTAATGCTCGGCTACACATGACTTTCCCGAAATTGATCTATTTTTATACATATCAAAGTTGTGTTTGAACGGCATTTCCAAATGGTGAAATGAATTTTAGTACTTTACGGACGCAACGAGAACACCTCAGGACTCATCGACGGGTGAGTGCCTGGCAGAGGACATCGGGGTCCTTTAATTGGCCCGGCAGGAGCTATATGCTCATATTTGATCTTTCAGGACCTCTCTATGGGTAAGGTGCCTGGCAGAGGACATCGGGGTCCTTTAATTGGCCCGGCAGGAGCTTCGGCTCATGACACTTGTACGTGACACGTTGTGGTATATGTTGTTTTGAAAAGTTACTCATTGGTATTCACTATTGGTTCTGAAAACGGATTGTTAAATTGGAATTTGCTATCGTCGTTCGTTCATCGGGTCTTGTTGCCATTGTCCACCTTGTTTCCATTCTTATATTTCATATGCATATATCGTTAGATTAGAGCTTTCTACTGGGCTAGTGTAGCTCAGACCTTCTTTCTTTTCAGGTGCTAACTTGGGACAATAGCTGCATGTTTTGGAGTGCTTGGATGTGAGAATTATTTTGAAAGCTAACATTGTGGAGTTACCGAGTCATCTTTATAATTTCTTTTTGAAAGATGTATTTGTAACTCTATTTGTAAATCCTGGATTTTGAAGTGATGTAATTCCTTGACTCTATCGATACTTTTACTTTTGTTAATTCGGGCCATGGAGCCGAAGTTGTACTATTTTGGAAACTCTTGGTGGATAATGTGGAATCGTGAGATGGAAATGTAAACTCTTTTGGGGTAATATTCGGAATATTGCGAGGTTTCTATTTATGGATAATCTTTATATTTATGTTGAAAATCGAGGGTGTGACAACGAACCTCCATCATATCGAGGTGAATGAGGAGAGTAAAAATACTATAGGATGGACAGCGTACATCAAACTTTGTGATCCATTGGATGGTTTAAGCTAAAAACATCAGCTGTACAAAATTTAGACTTGCCAGATCATACGGTGACATCAGTCAAGAGTTGCAAGATCATACGGTGAAATTACTTACCAGGCTACACTTACTTTGAACATGTATAAATTTATAGGTTGTACATGCTGGTATAAACATACCTTAAGTAACCTTCTAAGCCTAGTGACTAATTTTATCTCTTGGATTCCCTATCCATCCTTTGGCATGAACACTTTATCTGAAGGGTGTTCAACTTCTGGGCACGGAATCAATTCTCTCCAAAAGCTCTCTCTTGTTCCGTGCCTGATTTGGCTTGTCAAAACTCGTGGGTACATCCACACCCAACTCCTTTTCCACTTCTGACTCCGAAGAAGGACGATGCTCACTCTTCTGCTTCACATCTTCAAATTGATGGCCAACAGATTTCTTCTTCTTGAGCAACGCTCTCAATGTTTTGGCCTCGGCAGTTCCCCAGAACTCGAGCATTTGGTCATCAGCCCTATGCCGACATCTCCTACTTAGTACAAATATTGAAGCATTTGAAATTTTGAACCGTGATCTAGTGGGATATCTTTCAACAGAATACCATTCGTAACTTCAGAAACCTCCGGTCTTGTTTTCAGCAACTTGAGTTTACCATTTAGCACATCTCCAAACTCCATCTCTTCCCTTTGTGTTTCGAAAAACCAAAGCTGTGCTCAGAATTCAACTCTTCAATCAATGGCAAGTATCTGGGCCCTTCAACAAAATGCCCTGCACCTTACTCTACAAATGGAAAATATCAGAAAGTAACAAAAAACCAGGGGAGTACCCCGGCAATAATTGAATATGATATTCTCGAAGTGCATAAAGAAAGCAATTATACATTGATATTCTCGAAGTTCAATCAATAGAGATTTATACCAAAGGTAACAAGGTAAAAACAATGTGGAGGCACCATGTACATCTATGAATGGGAGATATAAAAAAAGATAAAGGAGTACCGAGGCAATAATTTTATATGATTCGCTCAACGTGCATAAAGAAACAAATCCTAGATAGAGATTTATACCAAAATGCAAGGGAAATGGCCATACGACTAGACAGAACAGAACAGAACATCCAAAAGGATATACTTGATCTGCAAGATTTGAATTACAACAGAGCAAAGTGACTTTTTCGAGAAAAGTCTACAGCAATGTAGTAGTCTACTGTGACGAACAATTTCTAAAATGGTAGCAACAAGTCCTAAATAGATAAAGAGAAGTAAAAGCCCATGTAAGCCTTTCTCAAGTTCAACAATTAGCCATAGGGGCCAATTTTGTTAAAAACAATGGTTCAAGCCTTGAAACTCTAAGTTTGCATTGCAAGTCATAGGAGAGCAATGAGAAAACAGTTGAGCAGCTAATTGAGGTTCACGAACCTCCATATCGAGGCGAATGAGGAGAGTAAAAATACTATAGGATGGACAGCGTACATCAAATTTTGTGATCCATTGGCTGGTTTAAGCTAAAAACATCAGCTGTACAAAATTTAGACTTACCAGATCATGCGGTGACATCAGTCAAGAGTTGCAAGATCATACGGTGAAACTACTTACCAGGCTACACTTACTTTGAACACATATAAATTTATAATAGGTTGTTCTTGCTGGTACAAACATACCTTAAGTAACCTTCTAAGCCTAGTGACTAATTTTATCTCTTGGATTCCCTATCCATCCTTCGGCATGAACACTTATCTGAAGGGTGTTCAACTTCTGGGCACGGAAAGCTCTCTCTTGTTCCGTGCCTGATTTGGCTCGTCAAAACTTGTGGGTACATCCACACCCAACTCCTCTTCCACTTCTGACTCTGAAGAAGGAAGATGCTCACTCTTCTGCTTCACATCTTCAAATTGATGGCCAACAGATTTCTTCTTCTTGTGCAACGCTCTCAATGTTTTGGCCTCGGCAGTTCCTACAACTCAAGCATTTGGTCATCAGCCCTATGCCGACGTCTCCTACTTGGTACAAATATTGAAATTTTGAACCGTGATCTAGTGGGATATCTTTCAACAGAATCCCATTCGTAACTTCAGAAACCTCCGGTCTTGTTTTCAGCAACTTGAGTTTACCATTTAGCACATCTCCAAACTCCATCTCTTCCCTTTGTGTTTCGAAAAACCAAAGCTGTGCTCAGAACTCAACTCTTCAATCAATGGCAAGTATCTGGGCCCTTCAACAAAATGCCCTGCACCTTACTCTACAAATGGAAAATATCAGAAAGTAACAAAAAACCAGGGGAGTACTCGGGCAATAATTGAATATGATATTCTCGAAGTGCATAAAGAAAGCAATTATACAATGACATTTATACCACAATCACAGTGAAATGGCCATACCAGAAGACAGAACATCAAAAAAATATGCTAGTATGTGCAACATGTGAATTACAATAGAGCGAATTGCCATAGAAAAAAGTCCTCAAGAATATCTACAGTAGTCTACTCCGACCAGAAATTTTCTAAAAAGGTAGCAACAAGTCTGAAAAAGAGATAGGCTTAAGACAGTCCAACATGTTTGGAAACTAGACCTATAGTGTCTTCAAAGTCATCAAATTCAAAGATTAATGTGTCCATAAATATAGTGATCAAGAGAATTGAGACGAAATCCATATAAACCTTTCAACACTTCAACAATAGGCCATAGGGGTCAAAAAAGTTTCAAGCAATGGTCCAATTCAAAGTTTTACCCGAAGAAGAGTCTGAAAAATCAAGTTTGCAATGCAAGTCTAAGGAGAGCAAAGGGAGAGAGATGAGAGGATAATTGATGTTTACAAACTTTCATCATATGGCGGATCAAAAAAAAAACTTTCACCATATGGTGCTCCAACTATGATTGATTTACTGCTCCAACTCTGTTGATGCTGCTGGTCTGTGCCTAAGGTTATGAATTTTGGAGGCTCCCTTTAATGTGCTGCTGCTTATGGAGGATTTCTGTGATTACTCGTTCGATGCAACACTGGATTTTGCTACTATAATCCCCTGATGTTCTGCTAGATTTTGTTGCTGTGATTCCCTGATCTATTCTGCTGGATTCTGTGCTGGGATGCCCACTCTTTGCTTCACCTGGATTCGGTGTTTCTTTTCTGTGGCTTTAGGTTCATTCAATCTTTCATTGGATGTTTTTTTTTTTTTTTTCTTTTGCTTTTCTCTCCTTTTGACCTTTTAATATGCCTCTTCCTTGTGGCCTGTAATTTGGTCTTATCCTCGATGTACCAATTGTTGAGTTTTAATAAAATTTTGTTGTTGCCTATCAAAAAAAAAAAAAAAATCTAGGGAGAGTAATACAGTGACATATTGTAAGATGGACAGCGTACATCAATTATTTGGTTCATTGGACGGTTTAAGCTAAAATATCAGCAAGTAAAAAATTTAGATGAAGCAAGAGACGCAACTAATAAATAACCAGAGAAGGAGCATCAGAAAGTCAATACAAGGGGCGTCGAGGGTAAATATTGCTTATCCAGAGCTTCCCCAAAAGAACAGAAAGATATTTATGGATGTAAATTTTACAGTCAAGAAACACAAGATCATACAGTAAAATTATATACAAGGCTATTTTTACTTGCTACAAGAGGTTCTACTTTCTTGTATAAACATACCCTTACCTTCGAAGCCAATTGACTAATTCAATCTCTTGCATAGCTCATCAATCATTTGGCATGAACCGCTTTATTACTTCTTGGAGAGAAGGATCTTGTCCTTTAGTTGACATTAGATTCACAATCCAGGAAACTGTAGATGCATCTGCTGAAAACCCCTTTGCAACCATTTCCTCGTGGAGTACCAAGGCCTCGGAGTACTTCTGCCTTGCAAGAAATCCTCGGATGAAAACATTGTAAGTGCCACCATTTGGAAAGCAACCGTTTTGTTCCATTTCCACGAAAAATTCTTTAGCTTCATCCAACTGTCCTTGTGCACAAAAACCTCCTATCATGATGGTGTACGTCTTGACATTAGGATGTAATCCCTTGGAAGTAAGTTTCTTGAAAAGATCCCTTGCATGGTCCATCTTTTTAACCTTGCATAATGCATCAATGAGGATATTGTACTTAACAACATCAATATCAAAACCGTTCCTTTCCATTGTTTTAAATAAGGACAATGCTATAGCAATATTACCATTTTTGCAAAGGCCATCCAGCAAGATACCAAAGGTTAGAGTACTTGGAATTATGCCTGCAGCTTGCATCTCATTAAAAAGGCTGTGAGCTTGTGCACATCTACCAATTCGAAACAAACCTTGTAACATAGTGCTAAAAGTTTGAACATTAGGTTTCAACCCTTTTTGAGGCATTTCTCTAAAGAGCTGCATAGCCTCGTCTATTTTCCTCTTCTTGCAATATCCGTTGATCAATATATTATAGGAAATAATGTTAGGCTGAACGCCCTTGTCCGCCATTTTATTGAACAGTCTCACTGCTTCATCCATTTGGCCTTGCAAACAATATCCATCCATTAAACTACTGTATGTGACTACATCAGGACCCACCCCTCTTTCTATCATCACTTCAAGTACCACCTCTGCTTCCTTTGCCTTCCCTTCCTTGGAAAGTGCATCCACCAACACACTAAATATACGAACATTTGAATGAATGCCAGCATTCAACATCTCTCTCAACATTCTTTTAGCCTCCTTCCACTTGCCAAAATTACAAAGGCCATGAATCAAAGAGGTATACGTAATATCGTTTGCAAGAATACCTCTGTCCTTCATTTCTAAAAGGAGACTCACAGCATCGTCGACCATTCCATCCTTGCAGAGACTGTCAATGATCGTGGAATACACTACAGTGTTAGGTTTACAACTTCCCTCTTCCATTATCCTTAGCAACCTAACAGCTGTGATAGTGTTGCCCGTTTTGCAAAGCCCATTAATAATTGTTCCGTACACAACCACGTTGGGCTCAATATCTCTGCTCCTCACTAATTTCTTAAATAACTCCGCGGCCTCGGCAGTTCTATCTTCGATAATAAGTCTATTTATGAGAGTGCCGAAGGTAACAACACTAGGTGTACAACCGCGTTTGAAGAGACCCCCTAAAAGCGAGAAACCAAAATCGACTCGAGTTAGGTGGCAGTAGCAGTTAATTGCAATGGTCACGGTGTATAGATCTACCTCAATGCCCAGTAACTGCAACTTGTCCAAATGAGAAAGAGCCGTGATGTAATTACCCATTCTCGTAATGCAACCCAAGGCTTTAGTGATTTGAGAAATGGGTGGGAAAGGTCGCATTTGGGTCATCCGATTGAGGAACTCCTCAGCGTCTTGAACATCACTGGGCCTCGAATTTCGGTGTTTTCTCGGCACTATTTGGGGATTTTGTCGGGTTGTTTCAGGAGGAGGATAATAAGGGTTTCTAGATGTAGGGTGAGTGTGAATAAAACGAAAGCTCCCAGTAGGAAAGAGAAGAAGAGTACCTTTCTTTGTGTGATTTTCAGATTTCACGCCTCTGATTAAAGCCCCAACAATCTTTGCCATCTTCTCTCTCTCTCTCTCTCTCTCTGGTGCGAATTGACGAAGATGATCTGGGTTGGAACGCGAGGAAATAATGAAAAGAAAAAGGAAATATATTTTGTTTCTTTCTTTCTGTTTATTTCCCTAAGTTTAAATTTACTCCTTTGCAAAATTTTGAAAATTCGATACTTCCTCCACCCCATAAAATTTGTTCGGTTTGCAAAATAATGACTAAAAATAATGCATTCTTTTCAAAAAAAAATTCAAATTTTTTTATAAACTAAAAGAACTCAGTGATATCTAATAAATGTTAAATTTAATTTGAAATATTCTTGCAAAATTATATTATTTTTGAGTTCTCGTTTTGCGAGCTGGACAAACTTTATAGAAAAGAGGGAGTAATTGTTTGGTTTGGTTTTAAATGACTTCAAATGCATTCATGATCGTAATCTTGAAACGATATTTTCCGGGCAAACCTTTTATTTTTTTGGGAGTATTTAATCTCATTGAAAAATCAATACAATCTTATTCATATGAAATGAGTGCCTGCGAATTCTCACTCCTCATTTTTTTTTTAGACAAGATTAACAATCTATTTTGTCCTGAGTTAAAATTTCCAGTATTGTGTTTTGGTTGCTAAAACTTTTGTTAGTTTTTGCGTCAGTTTTTTAGGATAAAAATCTAAAAGCAAAACAAATTGTAACCAAAAGCTTAAAAGGATCACTAAAAACTGGTTTGTTTTTGTTTTCTTTGACTCCTTTCAATTTCAATCCATATTTTAATTTTACATTTCTAATTTATGCGGTCGATCGAGACAAAATGCTTAATCCAAAAAATGAACGTATTCTTTTTTAATTTTCTATATATTTGCTGTAAGATATCTTCCATATCAATCCATTAGAGCATCTCCAGCAGAGTCTCTTATCTCTCAACCTCGCCTGTTACCCGAGCAAAACCCTCAAATCCGCTTCCCAGCAGTCTCGCGTCAGACCTCGCCATGGCAAGCGAGGTGCGGAAACCTCGCTAGGACGAGCGAGTACGGAACCCTCGCTTGGGCTTCTCTCGCTCTCTCCCTCCCTCTGTCACTCTCGCTCTCTCACGCTGGGTCTCTCTCTCCGTCCCTCTGTCACTCCAAATCGACAGCGAAGGCTATGGTGGTGGTCAGGTTTTGGCCGGAAACCCTAGATTGAACTGTGGGTTTTGGCCGGAAACCTAGATTGAACTCTTTCACGCTGGATCTGGTCGTCGCCGCCGCCATTGGGCCGTCTTTAGGCGTCGTTGGGGTCGTCGGCGAAGGTATAAGAACAGTTGCCACCGTTGGGTGTCGTTCGGGTCGTCGCCGAATGTAAGAACAGTTGCCGTCGTTGGGCTTCGATGGGTCGTCGTTGTGCGTCGTTGGTTGCCGTCGGTCACAAAAACAATAGTTCAGGCTGGAGAAGATACAAAAGCCGAGAAACAGCTTGAGCCTGCTGGGAACCTCAACATTTGGTGGCTAGCTTAAACTGCTTTTTGGAGGATTTCCTAGTCAATTAGCCGAGAAAGAGCTTGAGCCTCCTGGAGATGCTCTTAGAGGTCCCCCCATCCAAACCAACCAATGCAAGAAAACCAAAACGAAAAAAAAAAGAAAAGAAAAAGGAACAGGAATTGGAAATAAAATGACTCTATTAAAAAGGATAATCAGTGTCAAAACAGAGTAATCTACTAGCATCCAGCAGTCCTGTCTATCTTCCAGTTGCCAATGAATGATGTCCGAATTCCGCTTTGGAAATGAGAATTGAGAAGCAAAATTAAGCGCAGAGATTCGACATTTGGAAATTAGCTTTACTCCAGCACATATGCAACTAAGGAAAAAAAAACCCATCATCCATCGGTTTTGTTATTTCTGTCTTTGATTTGGAATCTGCGTCATGCCGAGGCTGCTGAATGGATAGATTGCTAGCTCCACGTGACCCGACTCTAAAAGCGGTGTGTAGTGAGCCTTTGGTTCGGTTTAAGATCTAGACATTAGTTTGTCTCTTTGTCCCTGTAATTCACGTGTATTTTTCTGTGATGGATTGGTTATAGTTTTCTTTTTCACCGTGTTCAGATGGAATCGCTGTAAGTGTCGTTTGGCTTTTTAATGGAATGTGTTTCGGATCAAAAAAAAGAAGAAGCTATACTTGAGCTTTGAATGCATTTAAGAAAATTGACACCATTTGGAGAGAAATGCTACACATTTCCTTGTCCCTTCGTGCTTTACTCAGATAATATAGTACGGTTTCAGGCTTTTAGCATTAATAGTAGAAGGAAGCTGATAAAGCCAAAACCTCTTTTGTACTCTGCCAAAACTCATTATTTATATTTCATTGCATGACTTAATTACCTTCCACAATACTAATTGCTTTACAAAAATGCCCCTTAAAATCCCTTAGAAGTAATTTTTTTTTTTTAATGTTCTTTTGGCATTCCATCATCAGAGCTTCAACTTCTTTTTTCCAAGAAAACCGGAGCTTCAACTTGAGAGAGGGGGAGGCTGCATATAGAGCTTTGGCTTATGGTTGGATGGATGAGTTGAGGTAAATTAATGAGTCCCACTATTGGTACCAACAGGTACCATCCCGAAATCGTACCAACGGGCTTGCTGGGCCCACTCCGGCCACCGGACGGTCGATCCGAGCTATCCAAAAATTCTAAAAACAAACACCTAGTCCACCTCCAAAAATATATGTGTATCTAGATCTATTTAGTCGGCGACTGTCAAAGCTGAGCAGTTCGGAGGTTGGGATGTTCAAACGTGTCAAGAATGAAAGCTACAGCTTGAATAACAAGGTTATAAGTGACACCATTTAATTCCATTTTCACAACTCCAAAAGAAAAAAAGAGAAACTTTACCGGCTTCCAGTAGACCGTTCAAAAAAGAACTTTTTTTTTTTTTATCAACAACAATTTTCATTCCAAAAAACCTAAAGGCACTTACATGAAATAATCATAACAGTCGGTAAGAGCTAAATCTACTGAAAACTAGGGAACGAGCAAAAAACCACAAATGGGCATACAAGTTCAAAGACGCATTACTACAAAAGCAAACCAACACGATGCAAGATCATACGGTGACATCAGTCAAGAGTTGCTAGATCATACGGTGAAATTTACTTACCAGGCTACACTTACTTTGAACAGGTATAATTTATAGTAATAGGTTGTACTTGCTGGTATAAACATACCTTTAGTAACCTTCCTAGTGACTAATTTTATCTCTTGGATTCCCTATCCATCCTTCGGCATGAACACTTTATCTGAAGGGTGTTCAACTTCTGGGCATGGAATCAATTCTCTCCAAAAGATCTCTCTCTCTCTCTCTCTGGTGCTAGTTGACGAGGATGATCTGGGTTTCACTGCCACGCCAAGAGGAGTTGTTTGGAACACAGAAATGATGGATGGAAACGGAAATAATTATTATCTCCGTCCCAAAATATTTGTCTGACCCGTAAAACGAGAACTCAAAAATAATGCATTTCTTTAAAGAAAAAATTCAAATTTTTTTCATAAATTAAAAGTACTCATCGATATCTAGTGAATTGTTGGAAAAAATTTAAATTTTTCTTGCAAAATTTGCATTATTTTTACATCCTTGTTTTGCAGCTATAAAGTGATGTAATTTCTTGCAAACCTTGCCAGCCTGAATTATTTCAACAAAGTGATGTAATTTCTGCAGCTATATCCAATTCTACAATAACAGACTTCTGACGATAACATAAAACCTTTGGCACAACCTATGCTTCCAGTCCTTCGGTTATCCGGGAACTTGTTCACTCAACTTTCTAAAGTTGAACGCCCTCTCCAAGTCAAGCAAATAAATATCATTTCCACTCTTTTCCATGTTTTCTGTAAAACTAAAGAAACAAATCATGGATTTTGCAGCAACTCAAAAACCATTTGAAACTGATTCTCAGATGTGTTCGGATGAACCATGACTTCAGATTTTCAGAAACTGATTGAGTCCTTTGTCCGGATTGGACACAATAAGCTTCCAGCAACCATTTGAAGCACCACAAATGCTCTAAGTTGAATTCAAGAAACACAAAAGAATCGTCCGCACAGAGTAGATGTGACTTCGGAGGGGCAACTTGACAGATTGCAATCTCTTTACAAATAGTCTTGTATGCCATGTTGGAAAGAGATCGAGGAGGAGAGGGCCTCGGCTGCTAAGATATATACTTCCCAAATCAACTCTAGCGTAAGCTTTATTCATATAAAGTTCCAGAGCCGAAAATGATTTTTGACCTGTATTCTTTTTTGCGAGCAAAATCTAGGACTTCATGGGTCAAAGCCGGTGGAATCCCACTCGGTCAAGGCAATATCCATCCTCCCATTTGGAACAAAGCTGTTTGCATTTCCATAGCAGAGAAAAGGCTTGTCACCTACAAACCCTCTCTGTGATTAAAAAGTCAATCTCTTTGGTATCCAACTAAATGTAGCTGCAGCAGAGCAATCCACTTGCATCCTACCATCCTAGACTATGTACCGTCAATTTCCGAATTCCAATTCGGAAATTGCAACTGCAGAAGCAAGGTGCAAAGATTCAATTAGAAAATTAGCCATACTCTAGCCGATGAGCAACTAAGAAAAACACAACATCTCACAGAAACTAGAGCAACACCATCTCAGCAATACTTGAGTTTTGAATGCATTTCAGAAAATTGACAACCTTTGGAGGAAAAAGCCACACCATTGCATCACCCCTTGGTGCTATACTCACCCAATAGAAATTACAGTTTCGACTTCTTGCATTAAAAAAGAACAGGTAAAAAATACTGCACCCCACCACCCAAAAACAATTGTTTATCTGGAGCTAGTTAGTCAGCCACTATCAGAACTGAGCAGTTCAGAAGTTTTGTTGTAGAACCATGCCCCCAAATCAAAGCCAAATGGCATCAGAAAGGGCAAGCCTAGAGACTCAAATCAATTTATGTGCACATTACTATGCTTCCTTCATTGATAGACTAGTGCATCGGTATGCACAAAAAAATCATCTAAAATCCCATCAACAAATTAGGACGCGATAAAACAAGACAACATTGTACAAGGAACATTTCAAAGAGTTTTACCGATTACATGTAGCTAATCTAGCGAAACACATTAATAACATTGGAGAGCAGGATCTTGTTTTTTAGTGGACCTTAGATTCACAATCCAGGAAGTTGTAGATGCATCTGCTGAAAACCCCTTTGCAACCATTTCCTCGAGGAGTACCATGGCCTCAGAGTACTTCTTCCTCGCAAGAAATCCTCGGATAATAACATTGTAAGTGCAACCATCTGGAAAGCAATCATTCTATTCCATTTCCACAAAAAAACTCTTTAGCTTCGTTCAACAGTCCTTTATAACAAAAAACCTCGTATCATGATGTTGTATGCCTTGACATCAGGATATAATCCCTTTGAAGAAAGTTTATTGAAAAGATCCCTTGCATGGTCTATATTTTTATCCTTGCATAATGCATCAATGAGGATAGTGTAATTAACAACATCAATCATAGTTGTCAAATCGAGAATCGAAAAGGCCCATTTGCGAATTGTGAATCGTTTCGATTCAGTCAAAATCTTGAAAATGCATAAAAAATGTAGATTTCAAGTTTGAATAATTAAAAATATTATTTCATAAGATAAATAGATGATCTAGTGATCTAATAAGCAAGACACTAGTTAAAAAGAAGTTTATTATACTCTGTTTATTGTTTTGTTTTTTAACGGTCTTTTATATACTAATGTACACCCCACTTGCACACCACTAACTAATACTTAATAAATAAACTTAATATACACCCCAGTAGTAATAAACATATCAAAAGTCAGTACCCTCACCGACTGGAACGAGATGCAATTCAAACATCCATGTCGACGTCGAAAATTTCGAAGGAGCTAGAAAGCTTCTCTACGAGGGCTCTGGTCTTCGTGTTCTTCGATGTCAGGGTTCTCTCCAGGTCAGACAAGAAATTCCGATCCCTCGCCTCCCATAAATTTAAGGTATTTTGTGATTTATGTGCAGAAACCCAACCCAACCCGCCGGAAAACCCACTCATTCGAAAACAAGGTGAATTGTACGATTCTCACGATTCACCGATTCACAAAACGATTCTGCGATTCTCATTTCGATTCTTACCTATTTGCGATTCGTATAATCGATCTGAATCGTTTTATACCTAAATCGAACCGAATCGTACGATTTGAATTGGGAATCGTACAATTCGAATTGGGAATCGTACGATTTTGATAACTATGACATCAATATCTAACCGGTTGCTTTCCATAGTGTGAAACAAGGGCAATGCCATAGCAATATTACCATTTTTTGCAAAGGCCATCTAGCAAGATACCAATGGTTAGAGTACATGGAATTATGCCTGCAACTTCCATTTCGTTAAAAAGTCTGTGAGCTTCTGCACATCTACCAATTCGAAATAAACTCTGTAACACAGTGTTAAAAGTATCAACAACAGGTTTTAACCCCCTTTGAGGTATTCCTCTAAAGACATGCATAGCCTTGTCTATTTTCATCTTCTTGAAGTATCTGTTGATCAAAATTTTATGGCTAAGAATGTCAGGCAGAACGCCCATGTCCACCATTTTGTTGAACACTCTCATTGCTTCGTCCATTTGGCCTTACAAACAATATCCATCCATTAAACTATTGTATGTGACTACATTAGGATTCACACCTCTTTTTATCATCACTTCATGTACCTCCTCTGCTTCCTTTGCCTTCCCTTCCTTGGAAAGTGCATCCACCAACATACTAAATGTATAAGCATTCGGATAAATGCCATCTTCAGATTTCACGACTCTGATTAGAGCCCAAATCTTTGCCATCTTCTCTACCTGTCTCTGGTGTGAATTGACGAAGATGATGTGGGTTTCACTGCCAAGCCAAGAGGAGTTGTTTGGAACATGAGGAAATGAAAAAGGAAATACTACTAAACTAATTATTTTATTTCTTTCTGTTTATCCCGGAAATAAATTCTACACGGACCTTCTTTTGTAACCATCTTTTTTATGTTGGAATTTATTTATGTGGCGCCTCACATGCCACATCAATCCTATTTATATTTTATACTATTTATGTTTATAACTAAAATATGGGTATTAGATTTAATTAAAGTATTGCCTAAATAATTGGTGACTATTCACGAAAAGGTTTGGTGACTATTTGTGAATAGATATGGTGACTATTCATGAATGGGTTTAATTCATATATAAAGTTGCAACTATTAATGAATAGTTGTCTTATTACTTCTTTGATGGAAGGAAGTATGAAGGGTTGTGTCCATTGGGAAATGGTCCCGATCTATCTATATAAAGGCTTGTGATTACCATCAAGTTACAAGTGTGTAAATCATTTATATAGATTAGATTGGAAATCCTACCCATTGCTCTCCGAAATCTATTAGTGAGAGTTTGTGTTGGTGAAACTGATTGGTTCAAGTTCGAAACTATTTCCGGACTTCTCTAGACTTAAACACCATGGCAGAACGTACGTAATTTTTCCGCTGCATATTTATTTTGATTCTCCCACATAGGTTTATCATTTTAATATACAAACAGTCTAAAAAAATTAAGTGCTCTAATTTTCAATCCGTTTGAATTGGTACAAAGATCTTATTTTTTTGACAATTTCATTTTAAAGGGTCATAATTAAATTGTCTCCAGAACTCTTATAATCAAGTTTCTGCTCAATATGGTCTCAAATAAATAGAAGATACTTAAATGCTCCAATTTTTAATTCGTTTGAACCAGTGCGAAAATTTTAATTTTCTGATAATTTTATTCTAAATGGTCATAGTTAAATTTTGTCTCTAAAACTCTCATAATCAAGTTTCTGTTCCATAGGATTTCAAATAATCATTTTTTCACATTGGTAAGTAACTGCACGTGGAGGGAATTGATGAGTTGTCATGTTTTCATTGCATTGCCGTTCACTTCATTCTACACGGAGGGTCCATGTAGAATTTATTCTCCCTATAAATATAATTTCATGTTTTTCTTTGATCATCAAAATGATTCCATGTAGATTAGCAAAAGCATAAAATGTTTGGTTTGGTTTGATTTGATTTGATTTAGTTAAAATGACTTAAAATGAATTTATGATCGTAATCTTGGGACGATGTTTTTCAGGCACAGTTTTTTTTCCTTTCGAGGTGCTAGATCACATTGGTAAATCAATAGAATCTTGTTCTTATGCAATGAATGATAGCGAATTCTCACTCCTCCTCCCTTTTTTTTTAGACAAGATTAGCACTGTTTTGTCCTAAATTAAGATTTTCAGTATTTTATTTTGGTTTCTACAACTTTTGTTAGTTTTTGCATCAATTTTTTTAGGATAAAATCTAAAAACAAAATGATTTCAAAAAAGACAAAAGTTGGGTTTTTTTTTTCAAATTCTGTTTTTATTTTTTATTTCTTTCAATTTTAATCCATATTTTACATTTCTGATTTATGTGGTCGAAATAGAATGCTTAATCCAAAAAATGAAGACATTCTTTTTCAATTTTCTTGTTATTTTCTGTAAGATATCTTCCATATCAATCCAACAGAGGTCCCATTCATCCAAACCAACCAATGCAAGAAAACCAAAACGAAAGAAAAGGAACTGGAATTGAAATTGGAAAGAAAATGACTATTAAAAAAGATAATCAGTCAAGATTAACAAAATAAAATAAATGTGCAACCCGATTTAACAATCTCAACCAACAGAGCAATCCTACACGGCTACACTATGCACCAACAGTGTCCATTCGAATTAATATTCGGAAATCCCATGGCCACCGACAAAGTGTGCACTGATTGTGCACACCCCGGCACACGGGGCTCACTCCGGATCTCGCACGGATGATTCGAGATGAAACTGAATGAAAAATAGAAATATTGGATCGGGCGTACTTACACATATCCAATGAAGTCGAAATTTCTCCAGCCCACTCGGTTTTTTTATAATAATTCTTTTAGATTGAATCGAGCACTTACACACATCTAATGAAGCTTAAATTTCACCGGCCCACTCGGGTTTTTTTTTTTAATTTTTTTTGAACGGCTCGAATCATTTGTGCAGAACTCGAAATGGTCCCGCATGTCGGGGTGTGCAGACCCTGTCGACTAATTTTGCTATGGGTACTACCAATGTTGTGAAATCCGTTCCGTACCGGCCGGTAAGTACCGTACCGGCCCTTTAACGGAACACGAAGACTCTTGATCCGTTCCGGTCAAAATACCGGGCTGTTCCGGCCAATACCGGCCGTACCGGCCGATACCGGGCTGTTCCGAACATTTTCCGGTGTTCCGTTCCGGTATTTTTTTTTTTTTAAAACTTGTGGGCTCTGAACTAATTATATATATGGTAGATATATATTAAATATATATAAAATATTAATTGCGGTAAATCTGGAACGGTACGCTAGCCGGTACGGAATTGACAACTTTGGGTACTACACTTTTTTGCACCAAAGATGTACAACTCTGAGGTGGATGGGGGGCCATACCCAAAATTTCAAAATGGAGGCAAAACACAACCAGGGAGGCAGGGAGTAAGAAACCCGGTTCTCCATTGACGCCGACAAACCCATTTCTGCCTTCCGCAGCCTCCCTTTCCTCAAACCAAACTTCTACCTCCTGGTTCTCTCCATCTTAACACCATTTCCAGGGATTTACCATGCACCAACTATTTCTCCAATATTCAACAGATATGAAGCCAAAATCCCTCGATTGAAGCTATAGAATTTTCATTGTTCTGAAAATAATTGCCGCTTGAACTTATACTTGCACTTGGATTAACTTATTGAACTGAGGTATGTAATACCAAACAAAAAAAAAAAAAAGAACTGAAAAACGAATCACAAAAAATTAGAAACACATGGGGAGAGAGTTCGGATTTTACGGAGCAAAAAAATTGAGATCTTGGGTTTCCATTTTAAGATCTAACCCACCAGGCTACCACCATCTCCTCCCCTCCACAGCCGCAACTTTCCACTCCGGCTAGTCGCGTTCTCCCCCTTACACGGCACAGCGACGCCCCCAAAAGCCCATTCGACAGCCTCCACGAATCTAACTCAACAGCCCCCAACCTCTCCTTGACCAGTAGCCCCCTATTCGCATACCAAACCTCATCGGAGAGAGAGAGATGAACGTACAAGTGAGATTTGGGGAAAAGCTAGGTTTGGTGGCCCCATCGGCATTAATGGCATTTTGGGGGTTTGTCGACGTTCAATAGCGTTTGGGTTGGGGGTGGTTTTTTTTCTCTCCCAGGTTGTGTTTTGCCTCCATTTTGAAAATTTTGGGTGGGGCCCCCTTCCAACTTAGGGTTGCACATCTTCGGTACAAAAAAGTGTAGTACTAGTACCCATAGCAAATTTGGGCCGACAGAAGTAAGGCTCATCATTTAGCCTGAAAGTCCGTGACCCGTTCGAAGTCCACCCGGTTCATTGGGCTATTGTCTGGTCCAAACCCGTTCAACGGGCGGGCTAGCCCAGTCCGAAGTTTTCATGGGCCGGACTCTGGCCTATAAATTTTTATGCAGCCCGCCTGCGATACTCGCCCGCAAGACCCGTCTGATAGCCCAAAAATCAGTGGCCTTGAGAGCATATCCATTCCTTCCTTACGCTGTTGAAGACTAAGCATATGCAACTTTACTGCATGTCATTCCCATCCAAATGTTCCAAGGCAAAAAAAAAAAAAAAAAGAGAAGAAGAATGTTTGAATATTAATTGTTTATTATTTAATCATTGTCCTTTTTTGCTCGGGGACAACAATTTAGGGGTGTAGTATTTACCAAAAAAAAATTAGGGGTGTAGTTTTTTCACGCAGACTTTTCAAGTTTTCTTTTTTCCACCATTCTTTTCAAAATTTGTGCGGCCCGGCCCGTGAGCCTGCCCGAACTTTGGCCCGCTAGCCCGGCAATTGGGCTAGCCCGTGGACGGGCTTGGGCTTCAACTTAAGAAACGCGGGCTGGGCCGGCCCGGTCCAGCCCAATGATGACCCTTAGACAGAAGTAGATGGTAGAAAATGGAGGGAAGCATTCATATTGTTAAAGAGAAATGGAAAGTGTGGAGGAATTCAAGATAAGTAGATGGTAGAAAAAAGTGTACGAAGATGGAGGGAAGCATTTAGATTGTCATTTAGGCAAAGTGAAAAGAGGAAAAGTTTTCCAAAAGCAAAAGAGAGAGGTATAAATTAAATTAAAAAAAAAGTATATAAGCAGGACCCTCTTATTAATTATTGGCCCATTTGCACTCAAGCTTTATAATTTCTTTCTAAACAAAATTATGAGCAATACTATGGTGATCATGTCTGAATATCACATTTTGGATATCATGTGAGGTGTCACCATTACATTGGTAGAATGTGCTTTACTATATGACAAATGGGGCACATTCTACCAATACAGTTATGACACATCACATCTGATTCTCATGGTACTCAGAATGTGATACTTAGAGATATGGTCACCAAAGCATTAGTGCACCACAACTATTGACATTTTTGTCGATTTATCTAGCCCTCAAAAAACAATGTTGTCCTTTAATCACCAACAAATTAGGAAAGTGATATACGAATTTTCTCTACTACGCGCGTACAATGTCCTTCACTCTCGATTTTGACTTACTCTCATTGATCGGTCCTCTAAATAAGTTCATTGTTTTTATGTAGTGAAATCTTGTACAAACATCCATGGTGCCTTGACATGCAGATATATAGCAATGACCTAATTTGTCTGTAGTTCAGAAGAAAAATGTGGTCAGTGAACGTCTTTCGAGTGTCTTCGCCTCTAAAGCTCAAAAACACATGCATGATAACTACAAGGAGAAGATGGAGAGGAGGCTTCTTGGGATTTAACAGTAGTCATTGGAACAAAGCTCAAAAGAGGGACTAAGGAGACCAATCAAATAATTAACTTTTCATCCCTAGTTCTTAAGCTAGCTTTAACCTTGCTCATGGGTCTGGCCAGTGGCGGACCCAGGAATTTCATATATTGGGGGCACCTATTATTCACAATATTAAAAAATATTTCTCTGTTTGTATACCACTAAATTATCGCTCAACAATTGAATATTGATCACTTATTCTATTCCGCAATCGATTTTTGACAATCTTTATGGCTGAAAATACTCTTTCAACTGTCGCGGTGGCAACCGTAAGATTAATGCCAAAATCAAGAGAAAGTAAACTAAAGAATATAGTATATTTGATTTTCATAATATTTTGGATTGTGAGGAAAATACAAAGAGGTATACGTAAGACAAAAATGGAGAAATAAAGAAAGAGCTAGAAAAAAAATAAAGAAATAAAGGAAAGACTTATAACAAAAATGGAGAAATAAAGAAAAGAAGTAGAATAAAAATAAAAATAAACAAGGGACGGAATGCTTGGGAATCGAACCCAAGTGTCTTCAACTTTTCTTAGCACGCATAGCCACTCCATCATGCTAGTGTTTTGTACAATTGTAAGGAACTTTTATATATTTATATGAAATTTATCTTTTTACTTTTTTTTAAAAAAAAGGCGTGGGGGCACGTGACCCCATGTGCCCCAACGTGGGTCCGCCCCTGGGTCTGGCCCTTCTAATGTGTGCAATTCTTTTTCTAAGTTTTTCTTTCTTTCTTTCTTTCTTTCTTTCTTTCCTCTCTATGGCCCTGTTAAAAGACTCAAAGTTTAAGATGTGAAAAAGGAAGGAGAAAGTGAGAAAAAAAGATTAAATCCCCATTCCACTAAGCACTAAAAGTACTTTTAGGACTATTTTTTTTTAATTTGTCCTTATTTGAATTATTTCTCTTTTGTTAGTTTTGCACCAAATTTTCTTGAATCTTTGATTCGTCTCGACGAGACGAATCGGAAAAGTAAATTTTTTTTACTTTTATCCAAATATTTTGGGAAATAACCACTTTTAAGCAAAAAAAAGAAGTCAACTTTTAATTTTTTTTTTGTGCTAAAAAGTTGTTATTTTTCAAAATATTTGGGTAAAAGTAATTTTTTTAGTTTTCTGATTCGGCTTGTCGAATCAATAATCCATAAAAGTTTGGCGTAAAACGAACAGTCGCAAAAATTTTTTTGAATAAAGACAAAAAGTTCTTAGCAGAATGGTTAAATCTAGGGGTGAGCATGGTTCGGATTGGTTCGGTTTTAGTGTAAACCAAAAACCAAACCAATACCTACAAATTATGAATTTGAAGAACCAAACCAATCCACAAAAGACATAGAACCAAACCAATCCAAACCATTAAAATACGGTTTGGTTTCGGTTTTAAACCACGGTTTGCTTTGAACTAAGCTATTCTCTTCAAAAAATATTTAAAGTACTTAAAATTATGAAGATAAATTAAAATTAAACTTATATTAAAACTAATTCCATTCAAATTACCAAAATATACTAACATCAACCAATTAATTAAGAGTAGAATACCAACAATTACCTCAAGTTTTAAACTAAGAAAATGAAATACTGGTAAGCCACTAAAATGAACCAAATAAAAATACCAACTACTAAACATCTTAAGATAGTTTAACCAAATAAAAGATCAAAGATAATTTCTAAGACTACTAAATTGAAATGAAGTAGTAAAAGGGCAGTAGCAGCTGCATGACCAACTTGTGATGATCACTCCACAACAAGATTAATAATCATAGGAAATTAGGAATGAGTTATGACACATAGAAATTTAGTCTAAATTATCTTGTCAAGGAAGAAAAACTAAATATTGCGGTGAATTTAGTAGGAACAATAAATTAAGAAAGTAGTTGACTAAGGTGAATTATCATTAAATTATATATATTGTATATATATATATATATATGTTTTATGTATTATACGGTTTGGAACCATAATCGTGAACGTGAATTCACAAACCAAACCATATTATGCGGTTTCTAATTTTTTTAAACCATGACCTAACCATACTCCTAAAAAACCAAACCAAATCTTTTGGTTTGGATTGGTTTGATCTGGATTCGCAATTTGACGGATTTTTTGCTCACACCTAGTTAAATCTGGACGGTGAGATTTATTACTTGCCCCTTCCTTTTTTTTGGTGTCCGCTACCAAACTCCTTCTCTCTTTCCTTTTCCTTCACATTTTTCTCTCCTCAATCCAAAGATTCCAAACACAGCATTACTGGTTAAATTTGGACGGTGAGATTTATTACTTGCCCCGTTCAGTTGTCAGGAAAGTACAGAAAAGGATAAGAAAATCAACTTTTCCATAACTTTTGTAGTGTTCAGTTGGCAGGAAAGTAGTGGGAAACATATTTTTAAGTTTTCCTGCAAGATTTACTTTCTTGCAAAAGTAATCCAGCCAAAAGCATAGGATTTTGCGTCACGGGAAAAGTTTTATCCATTGTGGTGCCAAAATAATTGGCGGGTAAGAAAAAAAGTGAATGACGCCAATAACAAAAAAATACAAATTAGGTTCTTAGAAAAACACTCCGAGATTTACGTGAGCAACAACAATTTCGACTACTATGGTGTTTTCTGAGATAATTGTTGTGGAAAAAGATTGGTAGTTTATTTTTTTTGGAAGTATTTATTTATCTTGTCATTAGTCTTCAATTTTGTTTTGTGTTAACTAATTTTCAGTGAGTTTTTGCATCGGCAACTAATCCAGCATGGTTGTTTAATATTTATTATTTAGTTATCATCTACTTATTTTTTAAACTTTATTTGTACGGTTGATTATCAAAGAATATCAATTTAAATGAGGGATTTGCATGACCATTCAGAATATAGTAAATTGAATAGAGAATTGCAAGTCAATTTTTTCAGTTCATGTTAAGGCTTTGCATTAGATAAAATACATTTTCTGTATGTGTTAATTTTTGAAATATGATAGTCTATTATTTAGCTCTCAAAGTTACTTTTATTTAAAATTAGCCATTTGAATAAAAATAAAGAAGTTTCTCATAAGTGTCTTTTCCGACAAATGAACCACTAAACTTTAGTTTTCCTGCAAAAAAAAACTGTCAAATGAACACTCACAAGAAAATAGATTTCTTTTTCCTTTACTTCACTTGACTTAATTTTTCCTGAGAATAACTTTCCGGTACAACATTCCTGTCAACTGAACGGAAAGAATTTTGGAATGGAGCTGTAGATGGAAAATAAAAGAAAGACGAGGGAATGACTAACTATGGACTGTTTCTGTCGGCCCTGACTTTTCGGAGGTTTAAAGCGAAAATGAAAAATAAGGTCTCTTGTGTTATTAGACTATAATAAGGGATTAAAAAGTAGGAGAGACCCTTACAATTCAGTATTTTTTGGAGGACTAAAGCGGCCGCAACACTTGATTTAGCTCAAGGTTGGCTCTCGCGTTTCATACCAACCCACGTGAGACGTTTGGGACGTTTGGAAAATGGAGGATAGCTTTCACATATAACAGACAGGAACGGAAAATGTGGAGAAAGCGAAAGACTTTCAGTTTCAATGAGTCTTAAATCTTTTTTGAAAAAAACGATTGAATTTGACCATGTTGCAGTGTATACTGGGAAAGGAATCGATCGAGGGTCCCTAGCTCCAAAGGGGTTTTGAAGGAGGATGAGCTTGGGATCGTGTCGACCCCGGAAGAGAGACACTCATTTACAAGCCCTATTGCTCATGATGCGCCGAAGCCTACTGTTAAGGTTTCAACGCCTTATGTAATAAAGAGTCGAGGTGAGACGAGATCCACACATGAGGCTTCTATATCAAAGATGGAAAAGAGGATCAATAGATGTAATAGGAAGATTAGGAAAAAGAAAAGTAAATCCGTCTAACGAGGGGTAGTTATCATTGATAGGTAGGCAAGAAAAGTGACAACATTCTTGAAAAAAATTATGGATACGTGCGAAAGTGGTTTGAAACACCGAAATAAATTTTAAATATTATTTTTTTTTTGAAAATTTTACATTATTAACAAACAAAGCGAATCTCTTTATAAATGGATATATAAAAGTATCATTATTCATTACAAGAATTTAAAAAGGGAATAAAACATATTTTTGCTTCATATGTTAGCAAATTCAGGTTACCAAAATAGGAAAAACAAACAAAAAAATAAAGTTTAATAGGTGTAAAATAAGTAAATTTTATTTTAAAACCTCCAAGTCTAAGGGCTTAGAATACAAAAAAAACAAAAACAAAAAAGAGAATAAAATTAGTGCAATGCCCGCCCCATGACAAATACTAAGGCTCCGTTCAGTTGTCAGGAAAGTACAGAAAAAGATAAGAAAATCAACTTTCTCATAACTTTTGTAGTGTTCAGTTGGCATGAAAGTAGTGGGAAACATATTTTTAAGTTTTCCTGCATGATTTACTTTCTTGCAAAAATGATCCGGCCAAAAGCATAGAATTTTGCGTCACGGGAAAAGTTTTATCCATTGTGGGGCCAAAATAATTGGCGGGTAAGAAAAAAAAGTGAATGACGCCAATACCAAAAAAATACAATTTAGGTTCTTAGAAAAACACTTTGAGATTTACGTAAGCAACAACAATTTCGACTACTATGGTGTTTTCTGAGATAATTGTTGTGGAAAAATATTGGTAATTTATTTTTTTTGGAAGTATTTATTTATCTTGTCATTAGTCTTAAATTTTGTTTTGTACTAACTAATTTTTAGTGAGTTTTTGCATCGGCAACTAAAGCACGGTTATTTAATATTTATTTATTTAGTTATCATCTACTTATTTTTTAAGCTTAATTTGTACGGTTAATTATCAGAGAATGTCAATTTAAATGGGGGATTTGCATGACCATTCAAAATATAAAAAATTAAATAAGGAATTGCAAGTCGATCGATTTTTTCATTTCATGTTAAGGCTTTGCATTAGATAAAATACATTTTCCTTATGTGTTAATTTTTGAAATATGATATGATAGCTTATTATTTAGCTCTCAAAGTTATTTTTATTTAAAATTAGCCATGGGAATAAAAATAAAGAAGTTTCTCATAAGTATCTTTTCCTGACAAATGAACCACTAAAGCGGCCGCAACACTTGATTTAGCTCAAGGCCGGCTCTCCCGTTTCATACCAACCCACGTGAGACGTTTGGGACGTTTGGAAAATGGAGGATAGCTTTCACATATAACAGGAACGGAAAATGTGGAGAAAGCGAAAGACTTTCAGTTTCAATGAGTCTTAAATCTTTTGAAAAAAAAACGATTGAATTTGACCATGTTACAGTGTATACTGGGAAAGGAATCGATCGAGGGTCCCTAGCTCTAAAGGGGTTTTGAAGGAGGATGAGCTTAGGATCGTGTCGACCCCGGAAGAGAGACACTACTCATTTACAAGCCCTATTGCTCATGACGCGCCGAAGCCCTACTGTTAAGGTTTCGACGCCTTATGTAATAAAGAGTTGAGGTGAGGCGAGATCCACACATGAGGCTTCTATATCAAAGATAGAAAAGTGGATCAATAGATGTAATAGGAAGATTAGGAAAAAGAAAAGTAAATCCGTGTAACGAGGGGTAGTTATCCTTGATGGGTAGGCAAGAAAAGTGATGACATTCTTGAAAAAAATTATGGATACGTGTGAAAGTGGCCATTTGAAACACTGAAATACATTTTAAATAATGTGATTTGTTTTTTGAAATTTTTTACATTATTAACAAACAAAGAGAATCTCTTTATAGATGGATATATAAAAGTATAATTATTCATTACAAGAATTTTAAAAAAGAATAAAACATCTTCTTGCTTCATATGCATGTTAGCAAATTCAGGTTACCAAAATAGGGGGGAAAAAAAAACTAAAGTTTAATAGGTGTAAAATAAGGGCCTAGAATACACAAAAAAAAAAGAAAAAAGAAAAGAAAAAAGAAGTGAATAAAATTAGTGCAAAGCCCGCCCCATGACAAATACTAAGGGAAATCACACTTAAAAATGTGTGTATTTGGAGGGTTATATTGGCCGTTAAATTTGCGAATGGAGCATTATTGTTTTATCACACTCTCTTGCGAAATGGATAGGTCTTTGTTTTTAATGGATTTGATTTCAAAGTGAAAAGGTTCTTGAATGTTGCTTGCTCCTCCTCTGTTTCCTACTACTTAATTTGTTGTTGGTTGCTGGTATTGTTGTTGGTTACAAATTGTAATATGGAACCACCTCTAGGCTCTAGCAAACAGAATGGATCCAAGATCATATTCGGTTTGGATTTTGAAGAAGGTTTTAAAGTGTAACGAGTGGAGAGAGATTGAGATAATTTATTGAAAACCGTGCGCAAGAATTTTGAGTACTCCAAACAAACAAGCCCGGTGATCTTCTTTTTCAGTTTGTTTCTTTCCTACGGGCTATGTGGACGGGAAGCAATCAGTCCGTCTTTTAGGGCAACCCTTTCGGGCCTTTTTGAATTTTGACCAGACCACATTAGAGATGTGTGGGCCATTGGTCAATCAACCCTTCGAGAAATTAAGGTTGTTGTTACAATTAATTTAAGGTGGTTGTAAAAAAAAGACAAATTAAGGTTGTTGTAAAATACAGTACAAATTAAGGTTGTTGTAAATCAACTAGGAAGTCGTGATGATCCAAGGGACTGGTTTGAAAGTTTGAATCTATTGGCATTTGGTTACCCTTGACTCATTGACCTGGAGTCAAACAATACTAGTGCTCAAGTATCTCTATTATAAAACAGAAGGGTGTGGGGATAAATTGTTAGAACGGCTTAGATTCATTTGATCCAAAGGCTGTAGTGCATCATCTCACTTCCCGGTTAAGTGCCCATGGTTTTCACCTAAATTACACAATTGTCATCCCCTTCCAACCGGTGTTAGGACCGTGAGGGACACCACGCACACAAATCCATGCAGTGATTTCAGAGAAAAACTCCCTTTGATTATATATTCACACAATATACAATAAAGATGAAAAAACTCTCCTGGAACCACACGCCGGTTCCTCTCTGGGAGGCCACAACCCGGCCCCCCACGCTCGCCTCACCCTCTCCCTCACATTATGTCACACGCTAACCCTAATAGGGTTTACAACTATATATAAGGGACTCCAAGAATAAATACGCTCAACACCCAACATTAAGGGTGTTACACAAAATAACCCCACCACTATGGGTGGACCCCAACAATCACCCCCTCCACCAAGAGTGGGTAATCGTTGCATCCGTCCAGCCTCTCTAGCAAAGCGCCTGTGTCACTCCAAGTCTAGCTGCTAGCACCCCATCACCGAAGTACTCTTGCCTGACTGAATGTCTCCTTGCAAGACTAGATCTTCCGAGGCTAAACCCGCAGCGCTGTCTGGCTGCAATACCGACATCTCCGTCGATATTAAGCACCCCCTCAATAGAGTGCTCGCACCCCCTTGATCGGAGTGCTCTCATCCTCACAGGACACGATCCATGACTCCATCTCTCCTCCTTATGCGGCCGCACATCCTGGAGAGAATCCAGTCACAATATCCACAAAGGAAGAGATCCCAGCGATGCATCGTCTGGTCTCCATCTCCATTCCTCTGTCCGGAGCTTCCGTGAACATCTCTCAACAACCAGTTGCTCGCCGTCTGCAGACTATTCCACACACAATCCGATTCGGTACCCAACACTCCTGTACATCTCAGGTCATGACTCCTCGTACTCCAGTGCCCTTCCTGTGTATCTCCGCAACTGTTGCTTCTCTTGTTCACCATCACAGAAAACCCATACTGCTTGTCTTGTACTAAACATCAGCTCCATCTGTCTGTACTCTCCACAAGCCTGTACCGGTTGCCCATCATCATCCTCATGCAGCCCGAATCACAGCTACAACTCCCGACGATAGGTCTTCATCACATCCGCCACTCCCAGAGCCTCCTGCCACTCTCTGTCATTCGAAAGGCCATTGCCGCCACCTCCGAGGTCCTCCGGCGACGTGCTACCCCAATCCGTGATCGTCTCCTCGAGGTGAACACAACCCAGTGCTCAAAACTCGTCTTCGATCATCCACGACCTTGGGCTTTTCAAAACAGCCTCTCCGCTCGTCGCCGCCTCAGTCCGCTGCGATCGAACGGCCCGTGCAACCTCCTCGGTGACAAAACATGAGGTTCGTGAGCACCCTTTTTTTTTCAGAAATCGAAGAGGTGGTTTTTCCGGTGACCATCTTCTTCAACCCCGCTCTGATACCAATTGTTAGGACCGTGAGGGACACCACGCACACAAATCCACGCAGTGATTTCAGAGAAAAACTCCCTTTGATTATATATTCACACAATATACAATAAAGATGAAAAAACTCTACGGGAACCACACGCCGGTTCCTCTCTGGGAGGCCACAACCCGACCCCCTACGCTCGCCTCACCCTCTCCCTCACATTATGTCACACGCTAACCCTAATAGGGTTTACAACTATATATAAGGGACTCTAAGAATAAATACGCTCAACACCCAAAATTAAGGGTGTTACACAAAATAACCCCACCACTATGGGTGGACCCCAACAACCGGGATGCGTAGTGCCGTAGGCACGGGCTAGCACTAGTTCTAATACAATTGTTCGAAAGAATCAAAGTTTAAGATGTGAAAATGGGAAAAGGGAAATTGATTCGCGGTCTTGCTATGGGTACATATAGTAGGTACATATCATGCACATATGAGATTTGTGGGGCCCATCTCGGGTCCCACAGAGATGATTTGAATCGTCCATTATTTTTAAAATATTTTTTATAGAGCCCAGTAAAAAATCAGCTCAACCCGATATCGGTAAGGATTTTTCTTGAATTTGTAGGAGCGAAACTAAGCAGTTAGGTAGTTTCGCCCCTACAAATTCCGAAAAAATCCTTACTGATATCGGGTTGAGCTGATTTTTTACGGGGTTCCATAAAAAAATATTTTAAAAATAATAGGCGGTTCGAATCATTTTGTGGGACCCGAGGTGGGCCCCACAAAATCCATATGTGCACAATATGTACATGTTTATAAACCATAGTTGTTTTGATTCGTAAATAGTGACGGAAAGAGAAAATTTTATTCGACTTAATTTCATGTATTTGATATTGGTAATTAGGCTGGAGGTGAGGCACACGCTGTGCGTGCGCAAGTCGGTCGAGACTACGAAAGCATATTTTCTGATTACATAATATGAAAAATTTAAAAGAAAATATCGATCAATTTGAAATACCTTAATTAGGGACGCGGGGCTCTACTGTGCCATGAGGCACAATACCCCCTACCCACACCCCAAACGGTACCGTTTTGAAGGAAAAAAATCCTTAGGTTTTCCATTTGCAATCCTATGGAGCAGAAACGTGATTATAAGAGCTCTACAGATAAAATTTAATTATGTCTCTTTAGAATAATATGATTAGAATAATAAGATCTTCACACTGGTTCAACGGATTGAAAATTGGAGCAGTTGATTTTTTAACTGTATTTTTAATATATAAACAGTCTAAAAAAATTAAGTGCTCCAATTTTTAATCCGTTTGAACAAGTGCGAAGATCTTATTATTATGAACAAATTATTCTAAAAAGACATAATTAACTTTTGTCTTTAAAACTCTGATAATCATGTTTCTGCTCCACAGGATCTTAAATAAAGAGCAGATACTTAATTATGAGAGTTCTAGAGACGAAAGTTAATTATGATCCTGTAGAATAATATGTTCAGAATAATAAGATATTCGCACTTGTTCAAAAGGACTAAAAATTGAAGCACTTAATTTTTTTTGACTTGTTTATATATTAAAAATACAGTTAAAAAATTAAGTTCTTCAATTTTCAATCCGTTTGAACCAGTGTGAAGATCTTATTATTCTAATCATATTATTCTAAAGCGACATTATTAAATTTTATCTCTAGTGCTCTTATAATCATATTTTTACTCCATAGTATTACAAATGGAAAATCTAAGGATTTTTTTCCCTTCACGGTACCGTTTGGGGGTGTGGGTATGGGGTACTGTGCGTCATGGCACAGCAGAGCCCCCGCGTCCCTTAATTAGGTGATCACAATCTCAATATTCTTCTTTGTCGTACCCTGACTAGGCCACCCATATCTGTGTTTATGTGGGAACTCCATTTTCAAAAACAAAAGAAAATGCCTGGAGTTTGTGTTGAGTGAAATTTACAAACAAGAGAGATATGAGGGGTACGGTTCCAATGGATATTCTGATGCATGCAATTGGACAAAAAAATCTGGAACCGGTTAAGAGTTGGTTAGTTATGGTGCCACAGAGAGAGAGAGAGAGAGAGAGAGAGAGAGAGAGAGAGAGAGAGAGAGAGAGAGAGAGAGAGATGAATGGGAACGTGGCGTGCAATGTGGTTTATGATTCTTTTACCATTTGAAATAGGTGTAATAACATTTTTTGAGAGGGACAAAAGTGGAAATCACTTTTGTGACACGTACTGCTTCACAAAATGGTTATATCAAAAGGGGTTCTCTCTTTATGTATTAAAATTAGAATAGATAGATAGATAACTAACTGTGGGGCCCATGACAACTTGAGTTATTTAGAGACATATACGCGCAGTGTAATTATTTACGTACGTCATTGTCTTTGTATATATTTTAGAAAGCATTTCTGGGATAATTCAGTAATTTGTGATTGTGGAGGTTATCTGTCCAAAAGCTGCAGAAATTGCAGTTGTTATTGTAGGATTACGCGTGTATCCCTCGTCTCTCGGCCGTTCATTTCCGCGATCACGGCTCACATCTGTTTGGTAATGGACAGTTCAAATCTTACATCTCAGCCGTTGATTGCACGGCATGGGTGGCCCAGATGAGAGCAACATACATGCTGTCCGCCCCCAATTCGTGTTTATCCCCGGTAAACAAAGAAAAATTATCTGCAAGTTTTGATGATATATTTATGAGAAATCCGAGCTTGACACCTAGCAAAGTCTCAATGCCAAGACGTGCAGTCTATGTTTATCGCGGAGGATATATATGGTAGAAGAAAAGAAAAGAAATTAAGGCAAAAGGAAGAGGAAAATGAGAGCATAAATAGAATTAATGTACTGTATTTATTAAGGGGGTGTTTCCACTAACAAAAATCACCAAAAAAAATAAAAACTTAACGTATTTTATCAATTTGTTTCCACTAAAAAAAAAGTTTTAACATTTTACTATCTCGTTTTCACTAACAAAAAATTTATCAACAAAAACTTTTATGCTACAGTAACTCAACTCACAAATCCATCAACAACTTATTCATTACCGGAAACAACTTGACATTTCTCAACAACTTATTTACTATTGGAAACGCCTAACAACGTACTTCTCAACCATAAATAAAAACTACAAATTTTTCACTACCGGAAACACCCCTAATTTTGTTGTCATGCAGACAAATTAAAGTATGCCGTATATGCAGGTGTGAGACGATTGAAAAAGTGGAGAATTAATTAGCATTCATATTGTCCAGAAAAGCTATGGGGAAGCAGAGGATTCTTTTAGGCATATATGCATGCAAAAGTCAAAATACTAGAAAACATGCATGCAGCTGTGAACAGTGGACAATATATTACTCGTAAGTTGGTGGCTCTGTTGTGAACACTAGCTAGGAGGAGGTGAAGTGAACACTCCCGATCCCCCTTGTGCTTTGCTTTGCTTTGCTGCCTATATAAAGACTGGCAAACCTCACCTCATTTGTACGTAAGATCATTGTAAGAAAAACAGAGAAGAAAGAAAGTAACGATAGAAAGAAAAACAAAGAGGTAATTAATGAGAATATATTTCCAACTGTTCTAGAAGAACATATTTATTTTCACGTGTATTATTTGTGTTCAATGGAGTATATATTTGTCTTACTTTCAAGCCAACTTTTATTAATTATATACGTCTTTTTATCTGTCTTAATTTTATAACAGATCGAAAGAAAGCGTGAGAGACCCATTGGAGGGGGGGGTACATTCTACTCATCGTCTCGAAGGGGTAGTACGTACGTACCTAGATCTGATTTTTGCTGATTTAATTTGGTGTGGGTTTGCTTCCTAGCTAGAGGTACTTTAAATTGCTCGTTTCTCCTTTTTTGCTAGCTGTACTTTGCTCGATTATTTGTTAGTTTGGTTGATCTGCTAGCTAGCTGTTTTTGTTACAACTATATATTGTTTTGAATTAAAATCACAGAAATATTCATCATCAACAACGGAAGATAGTATGTTATGAAAATATACTCCTATATAGCAAGTAGCTAGGAAAGTAAGAAGATATCTCGCCTGTGAGAATGAGAGGCGTACGTGCATGCTAAGAGCACTATCCTAAGACTAATGTACGTTCCTTCCTCGTGAAGGTTCAAACGGAGTGAACTAGCTAGTCCCAAGATACAACGTCCCAAGCACTCGATTACAAATCTTTCTCATCCAATGTTCACGACCACTAGGAGGATTTGAACGACTCATGCACGAACCAAGTTGCCCACAGTAGAAAAACCTATATCAAGCGATCTATTCCAGAAGCTCTTTCCATCTATTTTATGATTAATTTCCAATGTATCTCTATCTCTAACTCTCTTGTAGAAAAGAAAATTGAATGGCTCAGATCATTAGCGTGAAGATCCCACGAAAATATTGTGTTAAATATTTTGTAAGCGGAACCAGCCCCATATATGTAATATGTATAGTAACCAAGTAGATCTCATTGTAATTGTAATGGTCAAATGTAATAGACCATAATAATACATGCACACTTTTAATTTTGTAACGAAAAGAGATTAAGTACTATTCAATCATTTTGTAACATACAAATAATTAGAGAATAATCTCAGTCTGTATTTTATTTTAGTAATTTTGATCCAACTCTTTAAACCCAGGCAACATGAAATATCGGTATATTATTATATCCATTAATTACGGGTCTGCCACAAGAATTTACTCAAGCCAACATTTTTGCATTCTACGCAGCAGCAGCCTTACTACTAGAAATCACAAGTTAGTGACCAATAGCCCACCACTTGGAAAAACATATTGTGCCCAGCTGTCTTTTTAAAGCATCTTCAATCAAGCTCTAAAACTTCAAAATGGAGAATGAATATGATACAGTGAAGAGAGATTCTGTAATTTATCCTATCTTTTTTTCACTTTTCGGAGAAATTTTGGATTAGGACATAAGGCTCGGTTTGGTTTGGAGAAATTTTGGAGGCACCCATTATCCTTTTAAGGGATTTAGTCTCTAAATTTACTTTTGGGTCTCCAAATATGAAGATCACACTTCTATTTTGAAGGTCAAATCTTCAAAAGGGACGATGGATCCCTCCAAAATTCTCTCAAAAAATAAAAAATAAAAAAGCAAAGAAAATAAAAAATAAATTACAAAATCTTCATTTAATGTCACATCCCTCCCCCATTTTAGAGTTTGCCTGGAGATGCTCTTAATCCACTAAACCACTTTTGTTTCCTTTTCATTTGGCCAGTGGTCTCAAAGACTTCAAACCCAATAGGAGGAGAAATTCTTCAGTCGTATATCCCGTGTGGTATCCGTACCACTTGACTTCCATACTCCCATGTCACAATTCCACTTCTGGCACACGTTGTCTCTTTTAAAAGCAAAACCGTACTCCTATATCAAACGGAACTGTTGGTTTTTTTTTTTTTAAGGCAAAAAATTTATTAACCTTTGAAAATAAATTACAAAAATTAAAAGGATCCAAAGCACAAAGCATCAAATCGGAGAATTGAGATCTTTTGAACGGTGCAAAAAAAAAATGAAAAATTATTTTTCATTTACATTATTTTTGAATTTAAAAATGTGAAATAAACTGTTTATCTGTCAATATAGTATAGAAATGTAGTTGAAGCCAAAAAACTCCCAACCCTCAATCTTAAATTCCTAGAATTTAGAGTTTTGTTTTAAAAAAAAAAATGAAAGAGAGAAAAACATGGGAGTGGGGGAGGGGAAGAGAGAGAAAAAGAGGGGGGAGGGGAACGTGGGAGTGCGACAGAGAGAAACTTATGAAAATTATTCTATGCCCCAGCAAGGTACCGTCACGTGGTACTCTAAAAGTAATTTTTTTTAAACCGAGGCCACAAGAATTTACTCAAGCCAACATTTTTGCATTCTACGCAGCAGTCTTACTACTATGAATCACAAGTTAGTGACCAATAGCCCACCACTAGGAACAACGTATTGTGCCCAGTTGTCTTATTAAAACATCTTCAATCAAGCTCTAAAACTTCAAAATGGAGAATGAATGTGATACAGTGAAGAGAGATTGTGTAATTTATCCTCTCTCTTTTTCACTTTTTGGAGAAATTTTGGATTAGGAAATAAGGCTCATTTTGGTTTGAAGAAATTTTGGAGGCACCCATTATCCTTTTAAGGGATTTAGTCTCTAAATTTACTTTTGGGTCTCCAAATATGAAGATCACACTTCTATTTTGAATGTCAAATCTTCAAAAGGGACGATGGATCCCTTAAAAATTCTCTCAAAAAATAAAAAATAAAAGTGTAGAAAATAAGGGATAAATTAGAAAATCTTCCTTTAATGTCACATCCATCCCTCATTTTAGAGTTTTAGAGCTTCCCTGGAGATGCTCTTTAATAATCCACTAAACCATGCACTTTTGTTTGATTTTATGATCTTGAAACCATCGCTTTCAAGTAGGGTCTTCTACTTTTTATTTGGCCAGTGGTCTCAAACCCAATAGGAGGAGAAATTTTTTCAGTGCCCGGTGGGTATATCCCGCGTGGTACCCATTCGATACATCTGGACCGTTCAATACAATTTTGGACGACTCGAATTGAAACACTTTAGGGTCTTTTACTGTTACTTTCCAGCTTATGCGGCCAGAGGTCTCAAACCGACTAGGTACCACTTGACTTCCATACTTCCATACTCCCATGTCACAATTCCACTTCCATACTGGCACACGTTGTCTCTTAAAAGCAAAAACCGCACACCTATGTCAAACGGAACTGGTCTCTTTTTTTTTTTTTTTCTTTTTTTTTTTTCTCTTTTTTTTTATAAGGCAAAAAATTTATTAACGTTTGAAAACAAATTACAAAAATTATAAGGATCCAAAGCACAAAGCATCAAGAAGGAGAATTGAGATCTTCTGAACCGTGCAAAAAAAAAAAAATCAAAAAATTGTTTTTCATTTACATTATTTTTGAGTTTGAAAATGTGAAATAAGCTGCTTATTTTTTAAGAAGGTTTGCGGAACGGGGATCGTCCAATACATACATCTATAGGTTCAATCTGGAGTTAAGTAGACTTTTGAAAAAAGTACCTCTCATGACTAGGAACAAACCGGTGAAAAAATCCATAATTATTCTAAACCCTAATTAAAAGGATAAAATTCTCCCACCTCAACTAAAACTCTATCAAATCGCTCATGTGATCTATCTCCCATATATGTGGGAGAATTTGTGTAAATGTGTGTATTTGTCTGAGATTAATTGTTAATTTTTTTTTTCCCCCTTCCCGGCCTCATGTCGCAAATCGCTCATGTCATCTCAGATGAGAGCATTTTTGCTAATGTGCCCCAAAAATTAATAAACTTCACGTGATTAATGAATTAAAACTTGACCATGATTGTACCCAATAAAAGAAAAAAAAGAAAACCATGAGAAACTATTCAATGATCCTAGCGGCCAATAATTAACGTCCCATGATCATATTGAAATACATAATTAATCTCATGTAATCGGATTTAATTTAATTTTTAATGTTTTCCTTTTCTGAATGTGGATTTAATTTAATTTTTAATGTTTTCCTTTCTGAATGTGGATTTAATTTAATTTTTAATGTTTTCCTTTTCTGAATGTGGATCAGATTTACACATAGTAGTAATTACGAAAATCGGCCTTTTGAAAATCGACCTTTTATAAGCAAGTTTCGATTTAGCTTTTAATATGTCCAAAAATAGATGAAGGTAATGTGTTCTTAGTTTTTAGGGTAATTTGCACTTATACTTCAAATTTAAGCACGTAAACCCCTATACTTTGAAGTGAAAGAAGTGGAATTTGCACTTACACCCCCTGTGTTTTTATGTATAAGGGGTGTAAGTGCTTAAATTTGAAGTACAATGAGTATATCTTTAAATCGGTGATAGTACAGGCGGTGTAAGTGCAAATTTCACTAGATTTTAGACCCGTTTCTAATGTCGTAAATCGCCCACGTCGTCTCTTTTCCCACACAATTTCTTCCTTCCTTAACAATTTCACATCTTAGTCGTTGTTAAGGTCGGTACATTGTCGGGGGCACTGCCGGCTCTGGGCTAAGGCCCAAGAGGCGTGGGCCTTAAACCCCCCAAAAATGTCAAAAAATAGGGCCTCCACTTATTTTTAGGATCCAGTATATATATGTTGTTGTAGAGCCCAATTTTAAACCCAAGAAGACATTTTATACTTAAGCCCCAATGACCCAGAAAAATGGAACACGAAATACAAGAAAATACAAAAGAAAAAAAATAAAAAGGAGGAGTAAAAGATCACGGGATCGCCAAAAATCTCTAGGGCCCTTCAAAATGATTCAGTGTGATGGGTGTATGGATGCATATTTTTTCCCCCTTAAACGCTACTACTCCGGTACTTCTCATTACAAACAAATACTATATCCGAATCAAAATTATTCAGTGTGATTGACTTTTTATTTGATTTTCGTTTACAATTATTAAGGGCCTCATTTTGAAGATCGTTTTAGGCCTCCAAAATCTCAGAGCCAGTCCTGGTCGGAGGCGACGATATTCTACGGGTGTTTGTCATTCTGAAGTAACATCCGTCCATGGTAGTAATTTTTTTCCCATGTCGACTTAATAAGTTCTCGATATCTACGGGTGTTAGGACTATTGTTTAAAAATCACAGAAATATTCATAATCAACAACGGATAGTATGTTATGAAAATATAGCGAGTATGAAAGTAAGAAGATCTCGCCTGTGAGAATGGGAGGCATGCTAAGGGCACGACTATCCTAAGGCTAATGTTTCTTCCCTCGTGAAAGTTCAAACGGAGTACTGCACTAGTCCCAAGATACAACCCAATTAAGCACTCACAAGCCTTCCTCATCCAACGTTCACGACCCACTAGGAAGATTTGAACGACTCACGAATTGAGTTGCCCGCCGTAGAAAAACCAATGTAAAGCGATCTCTTACAGAAGCTCTTTCCATCTATACATCTCATGATTAATTTCCAATGGATCTCTATCTCTAACTCTCTTGTAGAGAGAACAATAGGTATATATAGATATAGAGTAACCAAGTCTCATTGTAATTGTAATGGTCATCAAACGTAATAGACCACAATAATACACTTTTAATTTTGTAACGGAAAGAGATTAACTATTGATCAATCAGTAAAGAAAGGCTACTGATTTTGCCACTCTTTTTTTGTTAACACCACTTCTCTGCAAGTATATTTTTGGTGCAAAAATACACTTGCAGCACCAAAAATACACTTGCAGGGGAATGTCGTTAACAAAAAAGAGAGTGGCAAAATCATTTTCCTAAAGAAATTAAGCATAAGAAATGAGTTAAACAAATTAACCATTAATTTCCATGGTGTCTTGAGTCTTTGTAGATAGCAGTGGATCTCTTTGGCGCTTGAGTTGATCACTCCTTAGTCTTTCTCTTGAGCTTTCTTCAATGACGACGACTACTGTGAAGTCCCAAGAAGCCGCCTCCTCTCCCACACCTCGCTGCGCTTACCATGTGTTCTTGAGCTTCAGAGGTGAAGACACTCGCAAGACTTTCACCGATCACCTCTACACGGCTTTGGTGCGTGCTGGATTCCGCACCTTCAGAGATGATGATGAGATAGGAAGAGGAGAAAACATTGAGGCCGAGTTGCAAAAAGCGATTCAGGAGTCTAAGATTTCAATAGTCGTCTTGTCAAAGACGTATGCATCTTCGAGCTGGTGCCTTGACGAGCTTGTGATGATCCTAAGACGCAGGAAGACCTCAGCTGGAACCGTGGTTTTACCTGTCTTCTACGACGTGGATCCATCCTTCGTGAGGAAGCAAATGGGAACTTACGAAGAAGCGTTTAAGAGGCATGAAGACAAGATTGAAGCAGAAACTGGTGAAAGCAAAACAGAATGGAAGATCAAGGTGGAAGAATGGAGGGGGGCACTCAGAGAAGTGGCAGATTTTGCAGGGATGAATTTACAAAGTCAAGCTGATGGGTAAATTCCTTCCCAAGTACTTGTTTGTCAACTTTTTTTCATTTGTGATGTCCCAAATGTTTGTCCATTCTTAAAAGTCAAAGAACAAAATTCTGTAGAATTGCTCTTTCTCTTATGTACCGAAGTGTAACATTCAAATACCACCAAAAAAAAAATCAGGGGTAAACTTGTAGCTTTTTTAGTGGAAAAATTGAGGTTCTTTTAAAAAGTTTTGGATTTCTCAAAATGGACAAATAAGTTGGGATGGAGGGAGCAAACTTTCTGCTTAAGTGCTTTTCCTTTGAAATGCATAATTTGTTGATTGGTATTATTCAGCCATGTAATATACTCATTGTTTTGGTTTTCATCTTGATTGCAATTTACAGACACGAGGCAAGGTTTATCGAGAAAATTATACAAGTGGTTGGAGACAAATTACGCCGCAGTGTCTTGTACGTTGCCCCCCACCCAATTGGAATACATACTCGAGCCAAAAACATTCAGCTTTGGTTAGAAGATGGGTCAACTGATGTTGGCATAGTTGCAATTTGTGGGACGGGCGGAATAGGCAAGACAACCATTGCCAAATTTCTATACAACCTGAACTTCTCAAAATTTGAAGGTAGTAGCTTTCTTGCAAATGTAAGGGAAATTGCGAAACAACGAGATGGTTTACTTCGTTTACAGAAGCAACTTCTTTCAGATATTTTGCAAGGAAGAAAGGAAAAAATATACAATAGTGATGAAGGAATTGTTAGGATTAAAGAGGCCTTATGTTGCAAAAGAGTTCTTGTGGTTCTTGATGATGTCGATCGACAAGAACAAGTAGAAGCAGTACTTGGAATGCGAGATTGGCTTTTTCCAGGGAGCAAAATTATCATAACCACTAGGCATGAGCGGTTGCTATGGGCTCACGAAGTTTGCAAGGTACATCGGGTGGAAGAACTGGATTTTAAGGAATCCTTGGAGCTCCTTAGTTGGCATGCCTTTGGAAAAAGCTATCCTGTTAGTGACTATGTAGAGGTCTCAGAAAGGGTGGTACACTACTGCGGAGGGATTCCATTAGCTATTAAAGTTTTGGGTTCTTCTCTGTCTGGGAAAAGTTTAAACGTATGGAAAAGTCAATTAGAAAAATTGAAAGCAATTCCTGACAGAGAAATCCTTGAAAAACTCAAAATAAGCTATGACTCTTTACAAGATGACCACGACCAAAAATTATTCCTTCATCTTGCTTGTTTCTTCATTGGGATGGATAAAGATCAGATTGTTACAATCCTCGACGGATGCGAGTTTTACACTGTGGTTGGAATTCAAAATCTCATTGATAGATGTCTATGTACAATTGATGAATGTAACACACTGGTGATCCATCAATTGCTTCAAGATATGGGAAGAGAAATTGTCCGCCAAGAATCACCCAATGAGCCAGGAGAACGTAGCATCCTCTGGAATCATATGGATTCCTTCAATGTTTTGAGAGAAAATACTGTAAGAATCAACTTTTCTCTTTTGAATTTGCACAGGGATGCCATATATCTACTAATCTATGTTCTCACCCTGTCCTTTGTCCCTCTTTTTCATTCTTTGTCAGGGCACGAGCAAAATCGAAGGCCTTGTTCTCGATATGCACTTGGTGAACATAGATAATTCTTCCAGGACAGTCTCAAATGTCAATAGAAAGCGTCGCTTCGAAGAATTTCTTGGGAAGCCATTATTGTCAAACTTGGGCAATGCAGTCAAAAGATGTTGTTCTAGCATCTTCCCCTCTCACATGGCAGCCACTGCTCCAGAAAATTCAAATCAAGTGGCCTTGGACGCTAATGCATTTGCAAGGATGCGCAAACTGAAACTTTTACAGCTCAATCATGTACGTATTAGCGGACCCTATGGAAATCTTCCCAAAGGATTAAGATGGCTGTATTGGCGTGGATTTCCTCTTAAATCGATACCTGGTGATTTTCCTATGGAGGACCTAGTTGCTCTTGACATGCACTATAGCAATTTGAAAAATGTATGGGATGGAACCAAGGTATGTTACTCTTGTTTTCTCTTCTTTCCAATCGCTCTGTATAGTTATTTGAAGGCCTAATACCCAATTCTTCTTCTTTTCCAGATTCTCAAGTCATTAAAAATCCTCAATCTAAGTGATTCTCATAACCTCGCCAAAACTCCCGACTTCTCAGCACTCCCCAATCTCGAGAGGCTGATGCTTAAAAATTGTTCAAGTTTGGATGAGGTTGATGAATCCATTGGATGCCTAGAGAGACTTGTTTTGTTAGATTTGGAAGGCTGCGAAAATCTGAGGAAGCTTCCGAGAGGCCTTGGTATGCTGAAATTTTTGGAAACTCTCGTAATCTCTAGATGCTCAAATCTCGAGGAATTGCCAACAGAGATCGGGAATATGGGGTCGCTAACAGTGCTCCATGCAGACGGGATTGACATAAATCGAGTACATTCTACCACTGGGGAAGCGAAAGCAATGCAATCTCTCATCCGGCATGGGCTGAGAAAAAGCCTACAAGTTTGTTTACCACGGTCCTTGGTAAAATTACGTCTTGCAAATTGTAATCTTTTTGACGATGCTTTCCCCAAAGATCTTAGCAACCTGATCTCATTGAAGTTGTTAGATCTGAGCCAGAATCCGATTAGTAACCTCCCCGAAGGCATCAGAGGTCTTACTGGGCTTGAGATCCTTCACTTATCATCGTGCACAAGTCTCCGGACACTCATATTGATCCACAAGTTGCGAGAATTGTGGCTTGGACGTAATCCGCTGTTGGAGAACATAACCGTTCCATCGGCTTCTCACCGTCCGGCCACCACTTATTTTTCAAGCAGTCTGGACAATCTAGTTGGTTTCAAGGGCCCGTTCAAGTTAGAACCCATAGGAGATGTCGACACCGAGATTCTTACCAATTTGGGCTTGTCGAACTTGGGATCCATGGAAAACACAAATGCAAAGCTGATTACAACCAATATCGACAAACCAGAGATTCTTCCCCTCCAGGTGCTCTCTCTCTCTCTCTCTCTCTCGGAATACATAATGCTTAAATTTTGCTCTCTGTGGACAGGGATGTCACGAAGATCATATATTCACCACTTTCCTTCCGGGAAGCAAGGTTCCGCTCTGGTACAATTTCAGGTGCCAAGGATCCTCGATAAGCTTTACCGCGCCTTGGCATCATAATTCCAGACTACAAGCCCTGAGTGTGTGTGCTGTTTATAGAATCTCCTACGACAAAAAGTATTCTCGGATTCAAAAGTACCCGCATACTATAGTCAGTAGCACGAACAAGGGCGTGATGTGGAGCTATTGCCCGCGTGTCTTTGGAATTCCAGAAGCTGGCGAGGACATGATGTGGTTGAGTTACTGGAAGTTTGAGCAGCTGGAAGGTGGCGACGAGCTTACGGTTTCGGTGGATGGAGGTGAGTTCATGCAGGCAATGGAGGTCGGAGTCTACCTCGTGTACAAGGACGTCGAGCATGAAGAGAAGAGCACCCGATCGGTCCGTGGCGATGAGATATATCAGCGTACCACCGTGTACGGAAACGTCGTTCCGGGAATCGTGTCTCCGCATTCGGTGGGCACAAAGCTCTACCAAGTCGGCCACCATTGGGATGGTTTCAAGTGCGAGTATTGTCCTCGCGGTCTGGCCCCTCTTCCTTGGATGCTCGCCGCTGCTTATGATGATGAGATCAAGGAGCCATTTTGTTTTGCTGATATGAGCAAGGTCAAATCTCTTGGCTGTTGATTTGGTTTGTGTTGAAAAGTGAGCTTGATTAGGATCGAGCCAGATAAGTTTCAGAGGGCAAGTGGATGATCGGGAGAAGAAGAACGTGGAACTCTGTTCCTTTATCAAGCTTGAAGAATCTGGAGCTTCCATAATATATTTTGGGATTTGCAAAATAAATGAGATTATCTCATCTTTGTTTTTGTTATGCCTATATATATGGGTTGTAATCTGTTTTGCAAAAGTGTGAGAGTTGAGTAAGAGAAATTAAGAAAGAGAGACGTGAGTGAGCTTTTTAATTGTTTGTGTGCTTTATCAATAAAAGTGTGCTTACTATTATGCGTGAGAAATCTCCTCCTTCCATCAGTTTGGTGCTACAGTTTTTATTCTGTAACGATCGATGTTTACTACTCCCTCCGTCCATTTTTAAGTGTCCTGCTTCGTAACTCCAACTTATTAAAAAGACATCATCATTATACCTTTCACATCAACTTTTTCCTCCACTTTCCCTACTTACCCATCATCATTACACTTTTACTCATTAACTTTTCAAAATGGAATCTACTTTTAGGGACAAAATAGACAATTCACCAACTTTCACCCACTAACTTTACAAAAATAGACACTTATTAAGGGTCAGCCCAAAATGGAATACTGGACTATAAATAAGGGACGGAGGGAGTAGTACTTGATCTAATTAGTACCTTTTGTTTTCATTTGATATTTCTCGTAGTACCTGTAGCATATGAGATAATTATAGTTTATCTATCTGATATATGCAAGTAATAATTAATTGAGAATTGGCACGAATTTTCAAAAGGGACTAAAGAATGGGGATGGAGGGAGCACTAAATTTTGTGTTGGTAAATGTTCCCCATCAATAGTGGTGATCATGTTGCGCTCGCAACACTGTAATTTTGCTATAAAGGTGCACAGTACTGTAATTTTGCCATAATGGTGCACAGTACTGTAAGATTTTGTGGTTTTGTTATGAAATGTTACACATGACCATTGGGAAACATCAAAGAAACAACAGGTCGAGATACTGCAGAGAGAAAAGATAAGTGGAAAATAAAAAAATTTGAGGAGTCACCGGCCATCGCGCAAAAACTATCAAATAGAAGCTAATCTGTGGAAGCAAAAGCAGAGAAAATGCAGATGAATTACTACCTTGTTGCCCAAACGAACAGATAAATTATGGACTTAAGACTTCTTGTCTAAGAAAGACATGATCATATGGTACAATAATTTACTCCCTTCGTCCCAAATTGCTTGCCCCTTTTGGGGAAGCTAAATATTAAGCGGACAAGCAATGATTGCACCAAATTCAAATTGCAAGGCATGACTTTACTACATTGCCCTTGTATTCTAACTTTTTTAACACAATGATAACTAGTTTTTAGGGACAATTTTGGAAAAGTAAAAGCTTTTTAGTTTGATTTTTCAAAGGGACTGACATTTTGGGACATCCAAAAAAGGAAACAAGGACCGACAATTTGGGACGGAAAGAGTACTTACTTTCAACAAGTATATTAGGTTGTACTTTCTGGTATAAACGTAACTTTACCTTCGAAGCCGAATGACTAATTCTATCTCTTGCATTCCCTATCAATCCTTTGGCATGAACCGCTTTACTACTTCTTGGAGAGCAGGATTTTTTCCTTTAGTTCACATTAGATTCACAATACAGGAAACTATAGATGCATCTGCTGAAAAACCCTTTGCAACCATTTCCTTGAGGAGTACCAAGGCCTCAGAGTACTTCTGTCTTGCAAGAAATCCTCGGCTAATGACATTGTAAGTGCCACTATTTGGAAAGCAACCATTTTGTTCCGGGCCCTTTAACAAGAAATCTTCAACTTTGTGAAGTATCTAGAATAATAATGTTACAGTAAACTGCAAAGTTAGACGTGAAACTACATGCTAGGTAAATTGCTATAAACATGGCAGACTTAATTAATGTCTAAAGCATCATAAATACCTGAAATAAGACTTGCACCCTTGAACCTTCTGAAAACGAATAGCAGTTGTCAAAAACTAACAAAACAAAGCAGTACTGAGGCAATAATTTATACCCCAGAGATATGGCCATACCACTAGACAGAACATCAAAAGGAGGAAATAGTCTACTGTGACCAACAATTTTCAAGGAAGGTAGCAAGAAGTCCTGAAAAGATGAAAGAGGAGTAAAATCCCATGTGTGCATGAAATGCGCTCAAGTCCACCACATTTAGAAATCAAAATTATAGTGTCTGACAATGCCATCTAATTTCGAAGATAATGTGTCCACTAAATATAGTGATCAAGAGAATTGAGAAAAAATTTATATAAACCTTTCTCCACTTACACAATTAGACATACAATGCAATTCTTTTCCAACCAATGGTTCAAGCCGAAGTTTTAGTGAAAGAAGAGTCTTGAAACTCAAGTTTGCATCCCAAGTCTCAGGAAAGCAAGGAGAAAGAGTAGAGATATTAGTTGATATTTACAAACTTCCATCATATCGAGGCAAAGGAGGAGAGTATCAATGAAGAATTCAGGGATGTACAGCATACATCAATTTTCATGATCCATTGGACAATGTAGGCTAAAAAAATCAGCAGATATAAAACTTAGACTATAACAGTAATCTACACAAGAGAGGTGTCTCGTAAATAAGAAAAGGGAAAGCATCTAGAGAGTGATACAAGGAGTGGAGTCTAGGGAACATGAGTGCGTTCCCAAAAGGACAAAACATGTTTATGGAATTAAATTTGATAGTCAAGAGCTGCTAGATCATACGGTAAAATTGTTTACCAGGCTATACTAACTTTGAACAAGTATAATAGGTTGTACTTTCTTGTATAAACATAAGCCTAGTGACTCATTCCATCTCTTGCATCCCCTATCAATCCTTTGGCATGAACCGCTTTATCAATTCCTGGAGAGCAGGATCTTGTCCTTCAATTGACATTAGATTCACAATACAGGAAACTGTAGATGCATCTGCTGAAAAGCCCCTTGCAACCATTTCCTCGGGGAATACCAAGGCCTCGAAATACTTCTGCCTAGCAAGAAATCCTCGAATAATAACATTGTAAGTGCAACCATCTGGAAAGCAACCATTTTGTTCCATTTCCACAAAAAAACTCTTTAGCTTCATCCAACATTCCTTGTGCACAAAAACCTCCTATCATGATATTGTACGTCCTGACATCAGGATGTAATCCCTTGGAAGAAAGTTTATTGAAAAGATCCCTAGCATGGTCCATCTTTTTAGCCTTGCATAATGCATCAATGAGGATACTGTACTTAACAACATTAATATCTAACCCGTTCCTTTCCATTGTTTGAAACAAGGACAATGCCAGAGCAATATTACCATTTTTGCAAAGGCCATCCAGCAAGATACCAAAAGTTAGAGTACTTGGAATTATGCCTGCAGCTTGCATCTCATCAAAAAGTCTGTGAGCGGCAGCACATCTACCAACCCGAAAATGTTAGGCTGAACGCCCTTGTCCGCCATTTTACTGAACACTCTCACTGCTTCATCCATTTGGCCTTGCAAACAATATCCATCCATTAAACTATTGTATGTGACTACATTAGGAGCCACACCTCTTTCAATCATCACTTCAAGTACCTCCTCTGCTTCCTTGGCCTTTCTTTCCTTGGAATGTGCATCCACCAACATATTAAATGTATGGACATTTGGATAAATGCCAACATTCAACATCTCTCTCAACATTCTTTTAGCCTCCTTCCACTTGCCAAAATTACAAAGGCCATGAATTAAAGAGCTATAAGTTACTACATTTACATGAATACCTTTTTCGATCATTTCTGAAAGGAGCCTCACAGCATCGTCGACCATTCCATCCTTGCAGAGACTGTCAATGATTGTGGAATACACTACAGTGTTAGGTTTACAACTTCCCTCTTCATTATCCTAAGCAACCTAACAGCTGTGATAGTGTTGCCCGTTTTGCAAAGCCCATTAATAATTGTTCCGTACATAACCACGTTGGGCTCAATATCTCTGCTCCTCACTAATTTCTTGAATAACTCCGCGGCCTCAGCAGTTCTATCTTCGATAATAAGTCCATTTATGAGACTGCTGAAGGTAACAACACTAGGTGTACAACCGCGTTTGAAGAGACCCCCTAAAAGCGAGAAACCAAAATCGACTCGATTTAAGTGGCAGTAGCAGTTAATTGCAATGCTCACGGTGTATAAATCTACCTCAATGCCCAGTAACTGCAACTTGTCCAAATGAGAAAGAGCCGTAACGTAATTACCCATTCTCGTAATGCAACCCAAGGCTTTATTGATTTGGGAAATGGGTGGGAAAGGTCGCATTTGGGTCATCCGATTGAGCAACGCCTCAGCGTCTTGAACATCATTGGGCCTCGAATTTCGGTGTTTTCTCAGCACTATTTGGAGATTTTGTCGGGTTGTTTCAGGAGGAGGATAATAAGGGTTTCTAGATGTTGGGTGAGTGTGAATCAAACGAAAGCTGCCAGTAGGAAAGAGAAGAAGAGTACCTTTCTTTGCGTGATTTTCAGATTTCACGCCTCTGATTAAAGCACCAATCTTTGCCATCTACTCTTTCTCTCTCTCTCTCTCTCTCTCTCTCTCTGGTGCTAGTTGACGAAGATGATGTGGGTTTCACTGCCAAGCCAAGAGCAGTTGTTTGGAACACGAGGAAATGATGCTTCGAAAAGAAAAAAGGAAATACTAGCAAAAAATTTAAATTTTTTTTTTTTTTTTTTTTTGATCCGCAAAAATTTTAAAATTAGATAATTGGTTGGTTTGAATGATTTTGGTGCTAGTTCCGGGCAACCTTTTTTCTTTTCTTTTGGGGTGTTTAATACCATTGGCAAATCAGTAGAATTTTATTCATATGCAACGACTGCCTGCGAATTCTCACACCTCTTTTTTTTTTAGGCAAGATTATTCGTCTAGTTTGTCAAAAACTAAGATTTTCAGTTTTGTAATTTGGTTTCTAAAAGTTTTGTTAGTTTTCGTGTAAATTTTTTATGATAAAAATATAATGCTAAACAAATTGTAACCAAAAGCTAAGATAGAATTACTAAAAAAAAATGATTTCAAAAAAGACAAATTTGTTGGGTCTTTTTTCTTTTTGTCTTTGTAACTCCAACTTATTAAAAAAATATCATCATTATACCTTTCACATCAACTTTTCCTCCACTTTCCCTACTTACCCATCATCATTACACTTTTACTCACTCTTTTTGTCTTTTTTGATTTCTTTCAATTTCAATTCATATACTACATTTTTGATTTATGTGTTTGAGACAGAATGCTTAATCCAAAAAATGAAACCATTTTTTATCTTCCATATCAATCCAATAGAGGAGCCCGTCCATCCAAACCAACCAATGCAAGAAAACCAAAACGGGAAAAAAAAAAAAAAGGAACTGGAATTTGGAAGAAAATGACTATTAAAAAGGATAATCAGTGAAGATCAACAAAAAAAAAATAGCAACAGTATCCAAACGATGGCTTTCCAAGATCGAAACTTGTATATCTTGAGACAAATGGGTTCCGGTTATGCATTGCAATCGTATTTTTCAAGATAAATACGTTTTGAAATAAAATCATTTGATATCTGATCAACTAAATTTTTTGGCATAGAAAATGTCCCCGATGAATGCTAAAAACCGAACGGTTCCGAGCATCAATGTCGGCTAGAACAAGGCCCAAATTGAACTGGGACCTTATCTACTCGAGAGGATTCAATTCCTTTTACTATTACACCAGCTTCAGTTTGATTTGGATATTGTTTTAATACCGTCCTTACATACCCATATGCCGCCCTTACATACCCATGCACAAAAAGGAATTTCCGGTCAAAATACTCTTTTCAGTTCCAATGAGAACTGTAGGCCTCTGAAGCACATATAACCTGCACCCTTGCAATTGCAGTGGAATTCTGGCAATGGCTGAGCAAAATAAAATACAATAATACGCGATTTAGGGCTATAACAGTAAACAAGTTGAGTACCAGACTGTGTGAAATACTGGATGAAATCAGAATTACCACCATCTCACCTAAAATCTTTTGGAACAGGCGATACTCTCCAGTAAGCACCGGTATTGAAGCCATGATGGAATTTGGGTAGCAGGGCACCAAATACTCACAAAAACCGTATGTACTGGCCATTGCCGGTATGGGATCGAAAACCTTGCTACTAGCATCCAACCATCCTCTAGCGTATTGCAATCATGTGTCCCCATTCCAATTTGGAAATGACATTTGCAACTACGAAAATTCGCTTTGGAAATTAGCCCATGAGCAACTAGAAAAATAACCCCATCTCGGACAGCAAAAGCTTCAGCAACATTTGAGCTTAGAATGAATTTCTGAAAATTGACAACCATTTGCCACACCCTTGCAACCCCCATTGGTGTCTGACCGTGTGAAGATTGAAAGCTGCAGCTTGAATAACAAGTTTATAAGTGACCTTGAATGACCAAATGGTTTATGTAGACCTTTAGAAGTAGACATAAGATTCAAACTACATCCAATCCATTTCTGGAGTTCTTAACTCGAATGTATCCTCAATCAAGAAAAAAAGAAACACCTCGAACATATCCACCTCTTCAAACTAATGAGCTTAATTTCTGAGGTTCCACAGATACGAGTAATCAGAGAAGCTAGCGGGGGACATGACGCCATAATTGATGTACATTGTTTCGAGGTGGATTCATTGGAAGTACCCGACAATAATGAATTTTTGAGACAATAGATTTCCAGTGCCTGAAGATTCGATGATACGAGTTCAACCAACAAAATAGTATATGGAATGTGAGAACACAATGCTCTAAGCCAGACTTTCAAAAGTAGGAGAAAAGGCAATCTAAAACTTCTTATAGGTATTGCCACATTCCGCAAGGCATTTGAGAAAGTTATGAACTCATTTGACATGAAGACGTAGAGACCAATTGCGTGTCGCTTGGCCAACATGGCCTGTAAATTATCTAAAAATTTGCATCAACAAATTAGGACGCGATAAACTAAAACAGCTTTGTACAAGGAACATTTCAGAGAGTTTAACCGATTCCATGTAGCTAATCTAGTGAAACACATTAATATTGTTACCATCACCATGACTTGAATGTCTGCACCCTCGCAAAGAGAACCCTTTCTCCATCTTGGGCTACGCTTTCCTGCATTGTAGATGAAGTTCTTCGGTAATAATGCTCGTTCCGCTCCTGGATAATCAGAACTTCCCTAACTTCAACAGAATATGCTGGATTTTCTGAACCTCAAACTGCAACGTCCGATTTTTTCAGACCCGCTTCGATTTTTTCAGACACTCTCTACCATCTCAGGCAGAAGAGCCTTACCGTCCATCTGCAATGGACCCACTTCGATTTTCCTCGTCCAATGACTCTTCACCTCCGCCAGCTGTAGAATCGTTTCCTCAACTTCTTCCAACTGTTCCTTAACTGTCTCAAAATTGACACTCTTCGACCTTTTCTTCTTCTTCTTGCTTGTTACCAATTTCCTTCTCAGTTATTCCACAGTGATCTGAAGGGTGTTCAACTTCTGGGCATCAGAATCAAGTCTCTCCAAAAATCTCTCTCTCGTTCCACACTTGATTTGGCTCGTTAAAACTCGTGGGTGCTGCTAATTTATCAACACCCAATTCCTTTTCCACTTCTATCTCTGAAGAAAGATGATGCTCCCTCTTCTGCTCCACATCTTTAAATTGATGGACCATAGGGTTTCTTCTTGTGCGACACTCTCAATGTTCTGGTCCTCAGCCCTACGCCAACTTCTCCTACTCAGTCCAAGTATTGAAGCAGTTGAAATGATCGAGTGAGATATCTTTCATCAGAATCCTATTTGTAATTTCAGAAACGTCAGGTCTTGTTTTCAGAAACTTGAGTTTGCCATTTCCGGCCCATTTAGGTCATTTCTAAAGTCCATCTCTCCCCTTTGTGGTTTGCAGAACCAAACCTGTGGTCAGAACTCAACTCTCCAATCCATGGTTTGTATCTGGGCCCTTCAACGAATGCCCTGCACCTTACTCAGAAGAGCCTCTCTTCAATCTTTAACTTTGTGAAACACCTTGAATAATACTATACAGTAAACTGCAAAAGATCACTTCCAAAAAAAAGAAAAAGAAACATGTGAAACTAGATGCAAGTTGAATCGCAATAAACATGGCAGACTAAATGCCTAAAGCATCATAAATATCTGAACCCCCTTGAACCTTCTGAAAACATAATAAGGTCAAACAATTTGGAAGCACCAACCAAAATACTTAACTTCCCAAAAAAATAATAATAATAATTGGAAGCACCACGTATATCTACAAATGGCAATTATCAAAATGTAACAAGTAAAGAAAACAAGACAGAACATCATAAGTAAAGAAAGCGATTATAAATTGAGATTTATACCAAAATCACAGTGAAATGCCCATACCACAAAACAGAACATCAAAAGAATATACTAGTATGTGCAACATGTGAATTACAACAGAACAAAGCGACAAAGAAAAATGTCTACAAGAATATATTTAGTAGTCTACTCTGACCAACAATTTTCTATAAAGGTAGCAACAAGTCCTAAATAGAGGAAAGAGAAGTAAAAGCCCATGTGAATGAAATGGGCTTAAGTCCACCACAGTAAGAAATTAGAAATATAGTGTCTGCAACGTCCTCAAATTCCAAAATTAATGTGTCCAAAAATATAATGATCTAAGAGAATTGAGAAGAAATCCATATAAACCTTTCTCCACTACAACAATTCGCCATAGGGGTAAAAAAAAGAAAAAGTTCCAAGCAATGGTCCAATTTGTAGTTAGCCGAAGAAAAATCTTTAAACTCAAGTTTGTATTGCAAGTCTAAGGAGAGCAAGGAGAGAGAGTTGAGAAGATAATTGATGTTTACAAACATTCATCATATAGAGGCCAAAAGTGGAGAGTACCACAATGAAATATTGTAGGATGGACAGTGTACATAAATTTTTTGATTCATTGGACAGTTTAAGCTAAAATATCAGCAAGTAAAAAATTTAGACTTACAGGGTAGAGCCTAGGGTAAATATTGCTTAACCAAAGCTTTCCCAAAAAGACAAAAAGATACTTATGGAATTAAATGTTATAGTAATCAAGAAACACAAGACCATAAGGTAAAATTATTTACTAGACTAATTTTACTTTCAACAAGTATAATAGGTTGTACTTTCCAGTATAAACAAACCTATGCATGCTTTTTGTTGTTTGAAACTCACTCTCTGTAACGGAAATGCTTTATTGGTAGGTGAAACTCACTTGGCAAGTGGATGTGCATTTAACAATGATGGTAATTTTATGGATGTTAACATATGCTCTCCACTTTTACATATTTTCCTAGAATGTCATTCAATGTAGACCATTAGATTGAGAAGAAAATAATTGACTAGTATAAAAGTAGATTTACCTTCGTAGCCTAATCACTTATTCAATCTCTTGCATGCCGTGTCTATCGTGTGGCATAAACCACTTTATCAATTCCTGGAGAGCAAGATATTGTCCTTTATTTGACATTAGATTCATAATACAGGAAACTGTAGATGCATCAGCTGAAAAACCCTTTGCAACCATTTCCTTGAGGAGTACCAAGGCCTCAGAATACTTTTGCCTAACAAGAAATCCTCAAATAATAACATTGTAAGTGCCACCATTTGGAAAGCAACCATTTTGTTCCATTAGCACAAAACACTCTTTAGCTTCATCCAATATTCCTGTTCTACATAAACCATGTATCATCATAGTGTACGTCTTGACATTAGGTCGTAATCCCTTGGAAGAAAGTTTATTGAATAGATCCCTTGCATGGTCCATCTTTTTATCCTTGCATAATGCATCAATGAGGATATTGTACTTAACAACATCAATATCTAACCCGTTGCTTTCCATAGTGTGAAACAAGGACAATGCCATAGCAATATTACCATTTTTGCAAAGGCCATCCAGCAAGATACCAAAGGTTTGAGTACTTGGAACTATGCCTGTAACTTCCATTTCGTTAAAAAGTCTTTGAGCGGCTGCACATTTACCAACTCGAAATAAACCCTGTAACACTGTGTTAAAAGTTTCATCAGTAGGCTTCAACCCCTTTTGAGGTATTTCTCTAAAGAGATGCATAGCCTCGTCCATTTTCATCTTCTTGCAATATCCGTTGATCATAATGGTATGGCTAAAAATACTAGGCTGAACACCCCTGTCCACCATTTTGTGGAACACTCTCATTACTTCATCCATTTGGCCTTGCAAACAATATCCATCCATTAAACTACTGTATGTGACAACATCAGGGTCCACACCTCTTTCTATCATCACTTCAAGTACCTCCTCTGCTTCCTTCGCCTTCCCTTCCTTGGAAAGTGCATCCACCAACACAGTGAATGTACAAACATCTGGATAAATGCCAGTATTCAGCATCTCTCTAAACATTCTTGTAGCCTCCTTCGACTTGCCAAAACTACGAAGGCCATGAATCAAAGAGGTATACGTAAAAACGTCTATAAGAATACCTCTTTCCTTCATTTCTATAAAGAGCCTCAGAGCATCATCGACCATCCTATCCTTGCAAAGACTGTCAATGATCGTGAAATACAGTACAGTGTTAGGTTTACAATCTGCATTTTCCATTATCCTGAGCAATCTAATAGCCATGATATTGTTGCCTATTTTGCAAAGCCCATTAACAATCGATCCATACATAACCACGTTGGGCTCAATATCTTTGTTCCTCACTAATTTCTTAAATAACTCAATGGCCTCAGCAATTCTATCTTCGATAATAAGTCCATTTATGAGAGTGTTGAAGGTAACAACATCAGGTGTATAACCGCGTTTGAAGAGGCTGCCTAAAAGCGAGAAACCATAATCAGATCGATTGATGTGGCAGTAACAGTTAGTTGCAATGTTCAGGGTGTACAAATCTACCTGAACGCCTAGAAACTGCAACTCTTCGAAATGAGAAATAGCCGTGATGTAATTACCCAATTTCGCAATGCTCCCTAAGGCTTTATTGATTTGCAAAATGGGTGGAAATGGTCTCATTTGGGTCATCCGATTGAGGAACTCCTCAGCGTTTTGAACATCACTACTGGGCCCCAAATTTCGGTGTTTTCTCGGCACGATTTGGTGATTTTCTTCAGTTGTTCCAGGAGGAGGAGAATTAGGGTTTCTAGATTTAGAGTGAGTCTGAATCAAACGAAAGCTCCCAGTAGGAAAGAGAAGAACAGTGTACCTTTCTTTGTGTGACTTTCAGATTTCAGGCCTCTGATAAAAGCACCGATCTTTGCCATCTTCTCTCTCTCTCTCTCTCTCTCTCTCTCTCTAGGTTTCACTGCCAAGCCAAGAGGAGTTGTTTGGAACACGAGGAAATGATGGAAGCAAATAGTAGTACTCCGTAATTATTTTCTTTCTTTCTTTCTTTCTGTTTCTGTTTCTGTTCATCCCAAAAAAGTTTGTTCGGTCCACAAAATAAGAAGAAATTCTAAAATTAGCTCACAAACAAGAAATACAAAAAATAATACATTTCTTTCAAGAAAATATTCAGACTTTTTTTATAAACTAAAAGAACTAAGTGATATCTAATAAATTGTTGAATTTTATTTTAAATATTCTTGCTAAAATTTTACTATTATTTTTGAGTCCTCGATTTGCAAACTGAACAAACTTTATAGGACGGAGAGAGTAATTGTTTGGTTTGATTTTGGACGACTTAAAATGCATTCATGATCGTGATCTTGGAACAATGTTTTCCAGACAAACCTTTATTTTCTCTCTTTTGGGTGTTTAATCTCATTGGAAAATCAATAGAATCTTATTCATATGCAATGAGTGCCAACGAATTCTCACTCCTCCTTCTTTGTAAGACAATATTAACAGTCTATTTTGTCCTGAATTAAGATTTTCAATATTGTATTTTGGTTTCTAAAACATTTGTTAGTTTTCGAGTCAGTTTTGTAGGATAAAAATCTTTTAAAAAAAAAAAAAAACAAATTTTACCCAAAAGCTAAAAAGAATCACTAAAAACTGGTTTTTTCTCCCTTTTTTTTTTTTTTTTTTGTCTTTTTTTACTTCTTTCAATTTCCATCCATATTTTACATTTCTAATTTATCGAGACATGCTTAATCCAATAAATGAAGGTATTCTTTATATTTGCAGTAAGATATCTTCCATATCAATCCAATAGAGGTCCCCCTCCATCCAAACCAACCAATGCAAGAAAACCAAAACGAAAAAAAAATAAGGAACTGGAATTGGAAAGATGGCTTTCCAAGATCGAAACTTGTATATCTTGAGACAAATGGGTTAAATAGGTTCCGGTTATGCATTGCAATCATTTTTTTTTTAAAGATAAATGTGTTTCAAAATAAAATCATACGATATCTGGTCAACTTAATTTTTGGCATAGATGATACCCTCGACAAATTATACCGAACAGTTCCAAGCACAATGTCAGCCCGAATAAGACCCAAATTGAACTGGGACCTTATCTAGTCAAGAGGATTCAATTCCTTTTACTATTACACCAGTTTCAATTCGATTTTGATACTGCTTTAATACCGTCCTCACATACCAATACACAAAAAGGAATTTTCAGTCGGAATACTCATTTTCAGTTCCCAATAGGCCTCTGAAGCACAGATAATCAGCACCCTTGCAATTGCCGTGGAATTTTGGCAATGCCTGAGAAGAATTCCCATTACTTATTGGGGCTTTTAAGCAACTCGAAAAAGGACTTGACTTTTTTTGTCGAAAGCACTTCAATCTGTTCTGGGATCAGCATAGAGTTACTCTCTCGTCGATGCATTTAAACGCAATCCATGGTAGATTAAATCACGGGAAAAGATAGCCCACAATGAAAAGTGGTCTCATACCTAAAGTTGTTCTGCTGTACCTAGTTCAAAAGAAATAGAGAGTCATACAAGCCTCAAATACTCCACCACATAACCGCAGCCAAGCAGTTGGGATGGCTTTGGTTGAGCTGACTTGGTTAACTACAAAGCCGCTTTTCACTCTAGAAACCTTTTTTCACTCTACAATGCAAACAGCGAATGGAAATTTACGGACACCAGGGTAAGGGGAAAAAAGGGAGGAGTCAAGGAAAAGTGATCCAAAACGTTATCCAACGTAGTTTTTTTACAATTAGATCTTAAAAAATGGTTCAGAATATTCAGGTAAAAAACATGGAAGTTTATTTACTGAACCAGATGGACTATACATTTCAAAACATGTCAGTAAGGCGACAAAACAGCAGAAGCTAAGGAGGACCGGTTTTCTTTTAGTCTTCAACAAGTAGTTTAGTTCATCCTCCCAGCTACATGATGTTAAGGTGAGTGCACACTTGGCTGTGAGGTCTTAACACACCAGGGTCTCACTCTAACAGCACATTTCCGACAAAGCAGCATACAATGATTCAGAATTCAGATCAGGTGCTAACCTCTACTCAAAAATTCAGTTGCTGATGCCAAAAAACCAGAGATGTCTACTTGATGAGGTAAATTCTACCCGTCGTCGAAGGGCGTAGCTTATCACACACACAAAAACTTGAGGCTGCAAAAGCTGGCTACCCAATTCTTCCTGTAAAATACTACTCACTCGAGAATGACGCAGCCATAAGCCTGCATTGTCCTCCATCCTCCGATGCAATTTAGTTTCTTTCACGTACACAGCAGCACTTCTCTACAAAAACCAAATAAAATATTACATCGAACAAGATATCAAGTCACAAAGCAGTATTCTTGGATCTACCATGAAATATAAAAACAAATTCCAAGTCAAACTAGCCACAAGTACGAACGAATGTAATCCACCTCGGGACCACACCCAGTAGGTGAGGTATAAACGTGAAGAAAAATCCGGTAAAGAAGATACAAGTGTATTTACTTAACCAGGTGGACTCCAAACAACATTTATAAGGGCACCAATACCAAAATTTAATAACTAACAATGATATTTCTTAATCTTCAACATACAATTTCATGAATTCTATCAACTATTTATATTGAAGTCGATTTTATGGAGCACAATTGGTTGGGACGGCTTAACAAGCTAGGGACTCACTTAAACAACATATTCCTTTTGAAGCAGCCTACATTTGTTCAGATAATCAAACATGAGAACTTGGTTTCAATCTCAATCCAAATCAGCTAGTGTTACTACCAGATATGAATCAAGAGTAGATACACAACTATACTTAAAGATCATTACTTTTTCTCTTTCTTGTACAACCATTTAATATTTAATAGCTACAACAAGGAAAAAAGTCAAATACAAGCTGGCCAAACCGAGCCTCTCCACTTGCAATATACATTGGAAAACGTTCCAAAGGGCAACATAATTACGTCTCCTTGAGCCTTCTCCAAAGACTTAATAGAATAAAAGATCTTGCACTTACTCTACTAAAATTGGAGATACAACTGACAACTATCGAAAAGAAAAAGAAAAAAGTACGAATCGAAGATGGACGATGTACATCAATTATAGGCACATTTGAATTAAATTTGATAGTCACCCTATACAAGATAATTCTGCAAAAATATATTACAACACAATATGTTAAGTTTGAACAAGTTTCATAAGCTGTACTACACAATATAAAAGTAGATTTACCTTTGTAGCCTAATTATTTATTCAATCTCTTGCATGTCATGTCTATCTCTATCCTGTGGCATAAACCTCTTTATCAATTCCTGGAGAGCAGGATCTTGTCCTTTAGTTGACATTAGATTCACAATACAGGAAACTGTAGATGCATCTACTGAAAACCCCTTTGCAACCATTTCCTTGTGGAATACCAAGGCCTCAGAATACTTCTGCCGAGCAAAAAATCCTCGAACAATAACATTGTAAGTGCCACCATCAGGAAAGCAACCATTTTGTTCCATTTCCAGAAAAAACTCTTTAGCTTCATCCAACTGTCCTTGTGCACAAAAACCTCGTATCATGATGGTGTACGTCTTGACATTAGGATGTAATCCCTTGGAAGAAAGTTTATCGAAAAGATCTCTTGCATGGTTCATCTTTTTATCCTTGCATAATGCATCAATGAGGATAGTGTACTGAACAACATCAATATCTAACCCGTTGCTTTCCATAGTGTGAAACAAGGACAACGCCATAGCAATATTACCATTTTTGCAAAGGCCATCCAGCAAGATACCAAAAGTTAGAGTATTTGGAATTATGCTTGCAACTTGCATTTCATCAAAAAGTCTGTGAGCGGTAGCACATCTACCAACCCGATACAAGCCTTGTAGCACAGTGTTAAAAGTTTCAACAGTAGGCTTCAACCCCCTTTGAGGCATTTCTCTAAAGAGCTGCATAGCCTCGTCTATTTTCATCTTCTTGCAATATCCGTTGATCAAAATAGTATAGGCAAAATTGTTAGGCTCAACCCCCCTCTCCACCATTTTATTGAACACTCTCATTGCTTCATCCATTTGGCCTTGCAAACAATATCCATCCATTAAACTATTGTATGTGACAACATTAGGGTCCACACCTCTTCCTATCATGACGTCAAGTACCTCCTCTGCTTCCTTCGCCTTCCCTTCCTTGGAATGTGCATCCACCAACACATTGAATGTACAAACATCTGGATGAATGCCAGCATTCAACATCTCTCTCAACACTCTTTTAGCCTCCTTCCACTTGCCAAAATTACAAAGGCCATGAATCAAAGAGGTATACGTCAAAACGTCTGCAAGAATACCTCTGTCCTTCATTTCTAAAAGGAGCCTCACAGCATCGTCGACCATTCCATCCTTGCAAAGACTGTCAATGATCGTGTTATACACTACAGTATTAGGTTTACAACTTCCCTCTTCCATTATCCTTAGCAACCTAACAGCTGTGATAGTGTTGCCCGTTTTGCAAAGCCCATTGATAATCGTTCCATACATAGCCACGTCCGGCTCAATGTCTCTATTCCTCACTAATTTCTTAAATAACTCCATGGCTTCAGCAGTTCTATCTTCGATAATAAGTCCATTTATGAGAGTGCTGAAGGTAACAACACTAGGGGTACAACCGCGTTTGAAGAGACCCCCTAAAAGCGAGAAACCAAAATCGACTCGATTCAGGTGGCAGTAGCAGTTAGTTGCAATGTTCAGGGTGTAAGAATCTACCTGAATGCCTAGGAACTGCAACTTGTCGAAACGAGAAAGAGCCGTAACGTAATCACCCATTCTCGTAATGCAACCCAAGGCTTTATTGATTTGGGAAATGGGTGGGAAAGGTCGCATTTGGGTCATTCGATTGAGCAACGCCTCAGCGTCTTGAACATCTTTGGGCCCTGAATTTCGGTGTTTTCTCGGCACTATTTGGGGATTTTGTCGGGTTGTTTCAGGAGGAGGATAATAAGGGTTTCTAGATGTAGGGTGAGTGTGAATGAAACGAAAGCTCCCAGTAGGAAAGAGAAGAAGAGTACCTTTCTTTGTGTGATTTTCAGATTTCACGCCTCTGATTAAAGCACCAACAATCTTTGCCATCTTCTCTCTCTCTCTCTGTGGTGCTAGTTGACGAAGATGATCTGGGTTTCACTGCCAAGCCAAGAGGAGTTGTTTGGAACGGGGGCAGGTCCTGTCAAGTTTTGATCCATTTGTGGTTTCTTTCCGAACTCACAAAAATAATCAGAACCGTTCACTTTTTAGAGAGCTCGTCAACATATATCGTTTGATATTATATTGAAATGCATTTATCTTCATAATACATATAATTGTGTCAAATGGATTGTAATCCAGTTTTGCATAATTTTTTTCCTTACAAACTTAATGCACTTAGAAATCGTATCAAACGATATCTAATCAATGTAATTTCTGGCATGGTTACTTTTCTCGACAAGTTCTAAAAAGTAAATGGTTCCGATTATTATTGTGGACCCGAAAAAATTCTACAAAAAGTCCAAAACAGGACCAAACCCATAGTGAATTGAACAGAACCCTTGCCCGTTTGGAACACGAGGAAAATTATGGAAGGAAAAGATAAAGGAAATACTCCAGTATTTATTTTCTTTCTTTCTGTTTATTTCCGGAAGTTAAAATTTATCCCGGAACACAACACAAATACTCCGAACTGCGTATAGAACGACGTAGCGGATAAAAAAAAAAAAAAGAAGAAGCATAGAACGACGTGCCACGCACGGCACACCTTTCGCTAGTTTCTTGTGGACAATGCCTGCAAACAACATTCAAATCGAAGACCAAAAAGTAGCAACATTTTTAGGGAAAAACTATGGTGTCCCTGTTATATCATATGTAGTTTCATGTTATTATGTCTTTGTGTGATTCCATGTTATGTCTTTGTGTGGCTTCATGTTATTCCATTTTGCGGTTACTTATTAAAAAAAAGGAATAATGGAGGGACGCCGAAAAAATAGTGAATTAAAAAATATAAAAAATATCGGGGCGGTTCCGGGGACCTTTAAAAAACCTCTAAAAAAACCCTCCAAATCTTAATCTCATAGTTCCCGATCGAATTTTTATGATCTGAGCCGCTCAATGTGTTCAGAACGTGATTTTAAGGGCACTTGAGAGAAATTGATTCGGATGAAGCCTTTCCCGGTCATTTTTTTTTGCTGATTTCTCATGAGTACCCTTAAAATCACGTTCTGATGACATTGAGCGGCTCGGATCATCAAAATTCGATCGGAAACTTGGGGGGATTTTAGAGGTTTTTTTAAGGGTCCCCGGAACCGCCCCGAAAAAATATTATGTCATTTTTTGATTTATGTTATGCCAAGTGGTAAAATAGCATAACATGAACCACACAATGGTATAACTGCCGGTGTATCCGAAGGGGAGACACCATATAGTTATCCAACATTTTATAAAGGAGAATGTATTAAAAGTTTCCTCCTTTTTATGTGTGTTCACCCAGTTCAAGATCAACAATGTCTAGAAGTCTCCCTTCTCTCAACTTCCATATCTGTCAAATATTTTTTCCCTTGAATGAATCGTGAATCATATTTGGCCGTGAAGGGAGATGCAACTGTTGGACTGCAGTGAATTACTATTGAAGTGTCTCAGGACCACTTTATTTATCATTTCAGTTTGAGCTTTTTAGGATATTCAACAAGAGAAATGTCCGGCCCCGGTTCAAATATTCTTTTCTTTAATTTTTTTTTTTTGTTGACGAAACGATAGAAATGCATTGAGATAAGATAACAATTTAGAAGGGAAACAGTTCAAATATCCTTATGAATTACATCTATAGGCGTGTGTAAAGCCTAGACGTCAAAACCCCGTGAGATGTGTCAGTTTTGAACAAAATACAAATCTGTAGGTCAAACCTTGCCAGCCTGAGGAAGAGTCATAATTCCAACAAAGTCATGTAATTTCTGCAGCTATATCCAATTCTACAGTAACAGACTTACGACGAGAATGTAAAAACTCTGGCACTTAGAAACCACCTATGCTTCCAGTCCTTCAGTTCTCCGGGAACTTGTTCGCTCAACTCTCTAAGGCAAATAACATCATTTCCACTCTTTTCCATGTTTTCTGTAAAACCAAAGAAACAAATCATGGATTTGCAGCGACTCAAAAACCTACACCTACCCATTCAAGCAGAACCAACAGATACTCTCCGAATGCTGCCTTTGTACTGCTTCTGCCGCTTATTACTTCAAGTAAAGTAAGAGTACCCCAAAACTGTACAAATACATCTGCCTTTTTGTGAGCCAAGGGTTGCAAACTAAGGGGATTTCAAAGAGTTGATTGACTAGACAGACTACTATCAAGCTCAGACATGTTAGGAACGAACCACGACTTCAGATTTTCGGAAATTGATTCTTTGTCCGGATTGGTAACAATAAGCTTCCAGCAACCATTTGAAGCACCACTAATGCTCTAAGTTGAATTCAAGAAACACATAACAATCGTCCGCACAGAGTAGATGTGACTCCGCACAGAGTACTCTACTAAATGGCAGGATTTGGGGACAAAGCTGCTGGAATCCCACCCGGCCCAGGCGATATCCATCCTCCCATTTGGAACAAAGCTGTTTGCATTTCCACAGCCGAGAAAAGGCTTGTCACTTATAAACCCTCTCTGTGATTAAAAAGTCAATCTCTTTGGTATCCAACTAAATGTAGCTAAAGTCAATCTCTTTGGTATCCAACTAAATGTAGCTGCAGCAGAGTAATCCACTTGCATCCTACCATCCTACACTACGTTCCAACAATTTCCGAATTCCAATTTGGAAATTGCAATTGCAGAAGCAAAGTGCAAAGATTCAATTAGGAAATTAGCCATACTCTAGCCCATGAGCAACTAAGAAAAACATACCATCTCACAGAAACTTGAGCAACACCATCTCAGCAATACTTGAGCTTTGAATGCATTTAAGAAAATTGACAGAACTGAGCAGTTCGGAGGTTGGGGTGTTCAACTGTGTCAAAATTCGAATCAAGCTGCAGCTTGAATAACAAGGTTATTAGGGACCCAATTTTAGTCCATTTTCACAACATAACTTTATCTTCTCCCGGTAGGCTGTTCACAAAGACCTTGAATCATCTACTATTGTATGCAAACCTTTTGAAGTTGCTATGTTTCACCATGTCAAGCATCTTGCATACTCATCTCAAAAAAGAAAAAGCATCTTGGATAATACTACAGTAAACTGCAAAAGATAGGCGTGAAACTACATGCGAGTTGAATTGCTAAAAACGTGGCAGACCAAATGCTTAAAGCATTGTAAATACCTGATATAAGACTTGCCCCTTGAACATTCTGAAAACTTCAATAAGGTCAAACAATTTGGAGGCACTATGTATATCCATGTATGTCAGTTATCAAAAAGTAACAAAAAAACCAAAGTGAGGCAATTTTAAATGAATATGATACTCTCATCGTGCATAAAGAAAGTAATTCTACATGGAGATATGTACCGACGTCACAGGGAAATGGCCCTACCACTAGACAGAACATCAAAACGATATACTAGAATCTGCAACATGTAAATTCCAATAAAGCAAAGTGACAAGAACATAGTAGTCCACTGTGACCAACTATTTTCTAAATAAGTAGCAACAGCCAACAAGTCCTAAATAGATGAAAGGGAAGTGAAAGCCGATGTGCGCATGAAATGGGCTTTAGTCCATTTAGAAATCAGAATTATAGTGTCTGACAATGTCATCAAATTGCAAAAGTAATGTGTCCACTAAATATAGTGATCAAGAGAATTGAGAAGAAACTCACATAAACCTTTCTCCACTTCAACAATTGGCCCTACAATTCAATTCTTTTCCAACCTATGGTTCAAGCCGAAGTTGTAGTCAAAGAAGAGTCTTGAAACTTGCTGAGCCAAAAAAGAAGAAGAAGACTCTTGAAACTCAAGTCTGCATCCCAAGTCTAAGGGGAGCAAGGAGAAAGGGTCAAGATGCTAGTTGATGTTTACAAACTTCTATCACATTGAGGTGAAGGAGGAGAATGCAAACGAAGCATTTCATAATCCATTGGACGGTTTAGGCTATAAATAGCAGCAGGTACAAAAGATAGACTTACAGTAATCCAAACAAGAGAAGCGTCTCGTAAATAAGAAAGGGAAAGCATCTAGAAAGTCATACAAGGAGTAGAGTCTAGGAAAAATATGCTCTATCAGTGATTTCCCGAATGGACAAAAAGATGTTTATGGATTTAAATTTGATAGTCAAGAACCAATAGATCATACGGTACAAATATTTACAAGGCTATACTAACTTTCAAAAAGTATAATAGGTTGTACTTTTTGGCATAAACATACCTTTACCTTCAAAGCCTAATGACTAATTCTATCTCTTGCATTCCCTATCAATCCTTTGGCATGAACCGCTTTATTACTTCTTGGAGAGCAGCATCTTGTCCTTTAGTTGACCTTAGATTCACAATCCAGGAAACTGTAGATGCATCTGCTAAAAACCCCTTTGCTACCATTTCCTTGAGGAGTACCAAGGCCTCAGAGTACTTCCTCCTCGCAAGAAATCCCCGGATAATAACATTGTAAGTGCAACCATCTGGAAAGTAACCCTTTTGTTCCATTTCCACAAAAAACTCTTTAGCCTTTATAACAAAAACCTCCTATCATGATATTGTACGTCCTGACATTAGGATGTAATGCCTTGGAAGAAAGTTTATTGAAAAGATCCCTTGCATGGTCCATCTTTTTATCCTTGCATAATGCATCAATGAGGATAGTGTAGTTACAACATCAATATCTAATCTGTTGCTTTCCATAGTGTGAAACAAGGACAATGCAAAAGCAATATAACCATTTTTGCAAAGGCCATCCAGCAAGATACTAAAGGTTAGAGTACTTGGAATTATACTTGCAACTTGCATTTCATTAAAAAGTCTGTGAGCGGCTGCACATCTACCAACCCGAAACAAGCCTAGTAACACAGTATTAAAAGTTTCAACAGTAGGCTTCAACCCCCTTTGAGGTATTTCTCTAAAGAGATGCATAGCCTCGTCTATTTTCATCTTCTTGAAATATCCGTTGATCAAAACGTTATAGCAAAAAATATCAAGCTGAATGCCCATCTCCATCATGGTATTGAACACTCGCATTGCTTCATCCATTTGACCTTCCAAACAATATCCATCCATTAAACTACTGTATGTGACTACATCAGGACCCACCCCTCTTTCTATCATCACTTCAAGTACCTCCTCTGCTTCCTTTGCCTTACCTTCCTTGGAAAGTGCATCCACCAACCCATTGAATGTACGAACATTTGGGTGAATTCCAGCATTCAACATCTCTCGCAACATTCTCATAGCCTCCTTCCATCAGCCAAAACTACAAAGGCCATGAATCAAAGAGGTTTACGCAACAACGTCTAATAGCATACCTTTTCCCTTCATTTTCATAAAGAGACTGACAGCATCGTCGACCATTCTATCCTTGCAAACACTGTCAATGATCACGCTATATGCTGTCGTGTTAGGTTTACAACCTCGTTCTTCCATTATCCTGAGCAATCTAATAGCGGCAACAGTGTTGCCTGTTTTGCAAAGCACATTAATAATCGTTCCATACATAACCATGTTGGGCTCAACCTCTCTATTACTCACTAATTTCTTAAATAATTCCATGGCTACAACAGTTCTATCTTCGATAATAAGTCCATTTATTAGAGTGGTGAAGGTAGTTACATCAGGTGCACAACCGTGTTTGAAGAGGCCGCATAAAAGTGAGAAGCCAAAATCAACTCGATTTAAGTGGTAGCAGCAGTTACTTGCAATGCTTAGGGTATAGAGATCTACCTCAATGCCTAGCAACTGCAACTTTCTAAAATGAGACAGCGTAATGGCGTAATCACCCGACTTCGCAATGCTCCCTAAGAGTTTATTGATTTGAATAATAGGTGGGAATGGCCGCATTTGGGACATCCGATTGAGCAACTCTTGAGCTTCTTGAACATCATTCATTTGTGAGTCACCTACTCTCTCTTTTTCTTTTCTTGAAGAAGAGAAGACAAACCAGTTACTCCTATATAGCTAGGTCAACAAAACTACAGAATGAGGTTAGATGTGACACGCCCAAAAAATCGATTCGTTATTTAAAAAGATTTCGCAAAAAGCGTATTAAATTTAATCATTTCAATTAAGACGTTTAGCATATTCTTAAAATATTACAAACCCAAATGAATCAATAAAGTAAGTTTTTGATAGAATAAGTGTGGGTTAGAAAAGTTAGCACATACTTAAAATATTACCATGATTGGTAGAATATTTTGTATCGTTTTCCACATAAATAAATTAGGAGCCATATTTAGCGACCCAAATCTTACAAGGAATTCTGGCACTATGATTGAACAAAATTCGGGTGCAGCAACTGAAAGTGCAAAAAAATAAGCATTTTTCACTTAGAGCAAACCATTCTTTGTTTCTTTTTTTATCGGCAAAAGATGAAATTTTATTAAAAATGGGGAAAAGGGGAAGGGAATCCAACAAAAAGTTGAATGAACATCACAAGAGCAAAAGACTGAAACACCCGAGGGTCTATAGGGTCCACAATGATAAGAAAAATAAAGCCTGATCCATACCTAAAATGAACAACGAAAAGCCCGCACACCCAAACCCAAGCCAAACCTGGGCCGGCCCACCCAAACCAGTCCTCAAACCCTAACCACTACAGCCACCATCACCGTACAAAACACCGGAAAACAGCCTTGGAGTGAGATATAAATCAATTTTTTCTCCATATCATTCATCACGTAAACTTTCAACGAATTATTACACAATGGACTTCAAACTAACAACAAAAAGGGGAGAGAAGCAAGCAATCTCAGACTCTCCACAAGTATACCCGTTACAACATTTACTATTGTCACTTGTACGTGAAGGGTCGTTGGAGACGAGGGGGAGATAGTTCACAGTTCAAACCAACGAGAAGGAGAAGGAGGGACCAAATAGCAGATCTAGGGCTAAAAGGCGAAGAGAATAAAATACAGTGGTACGCGATTTAGGGCTATAACAGTAAAAAGTTGAGTTGAGGCTTGGTTTTGGAAGTAAATACACAAAAGACCAGACTGTGCGAAATACCGGACGAAATCAGAGTTACCACCATCTCGCCTAAGATCTTCCGGAACCGCCGGTACTCTCAAGTAAGGACCGGTATTGAAGCCGGGATAGAATTTGGGGGGTAGAGTACCGAATACTCACAAAAACCGTAAGTAAGTACCTGTACCGGCCAGTGCCGGTATTGGATTGAAAACCTTGCTACTAGCATCGAACCATCCTCTAGCGTATTGCAATGATGTCCCCATTCCAATTTGGAAATGACATTTGCAACTACGAAAAATCGATTTGGAAATTAGCACATAAGCAACTAGGAAAATAACCCCATCTCAGACAGCAAAAGCCTCAGAACGTTTGAGCTTAGAATGAATTTCTGAAAATTGACAACCATTTGCCACACCCTTGCAACCCCCATTGGTGCCACACTCGCATAAAAGAAATTACAGATTCGGCATTAAAATTTTAATAAAGAAAAAACACACTACATCCCTCATATCTGGATTTATTTGGTCGACCACTACCTGAACTGAGCCGCTTGGAGGTCCGGGTGTCCGACCGTGGGAAGATTGAAAGCTGCAGCTTGAATAACAAGGTTATAAGTGACCTTAAATGATCAAATGGTTTATGTAGACCTTTAGAAGTAGATATAAGCTTCAAACTACATCCAATCCATTTATAGTATTCTTAACTCGAATGTATCCTCAATCAAGAAAAAAAGAAACACCTCGAACATGTCCACCTCTTCAAACTAATGAGCTTAATTTCTGAGGTTCCACTGGTACAAGTAATCAGAGGAGCTGGCGGGGGACATGGTGTCATAATTGATGTACATTGTTTCGAGGTGGATTCACTAGAAGTACCCGACCATAATGAATTTTCGAGACAATAGATTTCCAGTGCCTGAAGATTCGATGATATGAGTTCAACCAACAAAATAGTAGTATCTGGAATGTGAGAACACAATGCTCTAAGCCAGACTTTCAAAAGTAGGAGAAAAGGCAATCTAAAACTTCATTTGACATGAAGATGTACAGACCAATTAAGTGTCGCTTGGCCAACATGGCCTTTAAATTATCTAAAAATTTGCATCAACAAATTAGGACACGATAAACTAAAACAGCTTTGTACAAGGAACATTTCAGAGAGTTTTACCAATTCCATGTAGCTAATCTAGTGAAACACATTAATAATGTTACCATCACCATGACTTGAATGTTTGAACCCTTGCAAAGAGAACCCTTTCTCCATCTTGGGTAGATGAAGTTCTTCAGTATAATGCTCGTTCCGCTCCTGGATAATTAGATCTTCCCCAACTTCAACAGCACATGCTGGATTTTCTGAACCTCAAACTGCAACATCCGATTTTTTCAGACCCGCTTCGATTTTTTCAGACTATCTCTTCCATCTCAGGCAGAAGAGCCTTACCGTCCATCTGCAATGGACCCACTTCGATTTTCCTCGTCCAATGACTCTTCACCTCCACCAGCTGTAGAACCATTTCCTCAACTTCTTCCAACTGTTCCTTAACTGTCTCAAAATCGACACTCTTCGACCTTTTCTTCTTTTTGCTTGTTACCAATTTCCTTCTCAGTTATTCCACTGTGATCTGAAGGGTGTCCAATTTCAGGGCATCGGAATCAAGTCTCTCCAAAATCTCTCTCTTGTTCCACGCTTGATTTGGCTCGTTAAAACTCGTGGGTACTGCTAATTTATCAACACCCAATTCGTTTTCCACTTCTAACTCTGAAGAGGGATGATGCTCCCTCTTCTGCTCCACATCTTTAAATTGATGGACCATAGAGTTTCTTCTTCTTGAGTGACACTCTCAATGTTCTCGTCATCAGCCCTACGCCAACTTCTCCTACTCAGTCCAAATATCGAAGCAATTGAAATGATCGACTGGGATATCTTTCATCAGAATCCTATTTGTAACTTCAGAAACGTCAGGTCTTGTTTTCAGAAACTTGAGTTTGCCATTTACCTCATTTCCAAAGTCCATCTCTCCCCTTTGTGGTTCGCAGAACCAAACCTGTGGTCAGAACTCAACTCTCCAATCCATGGTAAGTATCTGGGCCCTTGAACAAATGCCCTGCACCTTACTCAGAAGAGCCTCTCTTCAATCTATAACTTTGTGAAGCACCTTGAATAATACTATACAGCAAACAGCAAAAGATCACTTCCAAAAAAAGAAAAAGAAACATGTGAAACTAGACGCAAGTTGAATCGCAATAAACATGGCAGACTAATGGCAATTATCAAAAAGTCAAACAATTTGGAAGCACCACGTATATCTACAAATGGCGATTATCAAAAAGTAACAAGTAAAGAAAACAAGATAGAACATCAAAAGTAAAGAAAGCTATTATAAATTGAGATTTATACCAAAATCACAGTGAAATGCCCATACCACAAAACAGAACATCAAAAGAATATACTACTATGTGCAACATGTGAATTACAACAGAGCAAAGCAACAGAGAAAAATGTCTACAAGAATATATTTAGTAGTCTACTCTGACCAACAATTTTCTAAAAAGGTAGCAACAAGTCCTAAATAGAAGAAAGAGAAGTAAAAGCCCATGTGAATGAAATGGGCTTAAGTCCACCACAGTAAGAAATTAGAACTATAGCGTCTGGCGTCTGCAAAGTCCTCAAATTCCAAAATTAATGTGTCCAAAAATATAACAATCTAAGAGAATTGAGAAGAAATCCATATAAACCTTTCTCCACTTCAACAATTCGCCATAGGGGTAAAAAAAAAAAAAAAAAGCTTCAAGCAATGGTCCAATTCGTAGTTAGCCGAAGAAAAATCTTAAAACTCAAGTTTGTATTGCAAGTCTAAGGAGAGCAAGGAGAGAGAGTTGAGAAGATAATTGATGTTTACAAACATTCATCATATAGAGGTCAAAAGAGGAGAGTAACACAATGAGATATTGTAGGATGGAGACTGTACTTAAGTTTTTTGATTCATTGGACAGTTTAAGCTAAAATATCACCAAGTATAGAAGTAGATTTACCTTTGTAGCCTAATTATTTATTCAATCTCTTGCATGCCATGACTATCCTGTGGCATAAACCTCTTTATCAATTCCAAGAGAGCAGGATCTTGTCCTTTAGTTGACCTTAAATTCACAATCCAGGAAAATGTAGATGCATCTGCAGAAAACCCCTTTGCAACCATTTCCATGAGGAATACCAAGGCCTCAGAATACTTCTGCCTAGCAAGAAATCCTCGAACAATAACATTGTAAGTGCCACCATCTGGAAAGCAACCGTTTTGTTCCATTTCCACAAAAAACTCTTTAGCTTCGTTCAATAGTCCTTTATAACAAAAACCTCCTATCATGATATTGTACGTCCTGACATTAGGATGTAATCCCTTGGAAGAAAGTTTATTGAAAAGATCCCTTGCATGGTCCATCTTTTTATCCTTGCATAATGCATCAATGAGGATATTGTACTTAACAACATCAATATTTAACCTGTTGCTTTCCATAGTGTGAAACAAGGACAATGCCTTAGCAATATTACCATTTTTGCAAAGGCCATCTAGCAAGATACCAAATGTTAGAGTACTTGGAATTATGCCTGCAGCTTGCATCTCATCAAAAAGTTTGTGAGCGGCAGCACATCTACCAACCCGAAACAAGCCTTGTAGCACAGTGTTAAAAGTTTCAACAGTAGGCTTCAACCCCCTTTGAGGCATTTCTCTAAAGAGCTGCATAGCCTCGTATATTTTCCTCTTCTTGCAATATCCGTTGATCAATATATTATAGCAAAAAATGTTAGGCTGAACCCTTCTTTCCACCATTTTATTGAACACTCTCATTGCTTCATCCATTTGGCCTTGCAAACAATATCCATCCATCAAACTATTGTATGTGACAACATTAGGGTCCACACCTCTTCCTATCATGACGTCAAGTACCTCCTCTGCTTCCTTCGCCTTCCCTTCCTTGGAATGTGCATCCACCAACATACTAAAAGTAAAAACATCTGGATGAATGCCACCATTCAACATCTCTCTCAACATTCTTTTAGCCTCCTTCCACTTGCCAAAATTACAAAGGCCATGAATCAAAGAGGTACAAGTAACGACGTTTACATGAATACCTTTTTCGATCATTTCTAAATGGAGCCTCACAGCATTGTCGACCATTCCATCCTTGCAAAGACTGTCAATGATCGTGGAATACACTACAGTGTTAGGTTTACAACTTCCCTCTTCCATTATCCTGAGCAATCTAATAGCCGTGATAGTGTTGCCAGTTTTGCAAAGCCCATTGATAATCGTTCCATACATAGCCACGTCCGGCTCAATGTCTCTATTCCTCACTAATTTCTTAAATAACTCCATGGCTTCAGCAGTTCTATCTTCGATAATAAGTCCATTTATGAGAATGCTGAAGGTAACAACATCAGGTGTATAACCGCGTTTGAAGAGACCCCCTAAAAGCGAGAAACCAAAATCGACTCGATTCAGGTGGCAGTAGCAGTTAATTGCAATGCTCAAGGGGTATAGATCTACCTCAATGCCCAGTAACTGCAACTTGTCGAAATGAGAAAGAGCCGTAACGTAATTACCCATTCTCGTAATGCAACCCAAGGCTTTAGTGATTTGAGAAATGGGTGGGAAAGGTCGCATTTGGGTCATCCGATTGAGTAACGCCTCAGCCTCTTGAACATCATTGGGCCCCAAATTTCGGTGTTTTCTAGGCACTATTTGGGGATTTTCTCGGGTTGTTTCAGGAGGAGGAGAATTAGGGTTTCTAGATTCAGGGAGATTGTAAATAAAACGAAAGCTCCCAGTAGGAAAGAGAAGAAGAGTACCTTTCTTTGTGTGATTTTCAGATTTGACGCCTCTGATTAAAGCACCAATAATCTTTGCCATCTTCTCTCTCTCTCTCTCTCTCTCTCTCTCTCTCTCTCTCTGGTGCTATTTGACGAAGATGATCTGGGTTTCACTGCCAAGCCAAGAGGAGTTGTTTGGAACGGGGGCAGGTTCTGTCCAGTTTTGGTCCATTTGTGGTTTCTTTCCGGACTCACATAAATAATCGGAACAGTTCACTTAGCTCGTCAATATATATCGAAATGCATTTATCTTCGTACTACATATAATTGTGTCAAATGAATTGCAATCCAGTGTTGCATAATTTTTTTCCTTACAAACTTAATGCACCTAGAAATCATATCAAACTATATCTCTGATCAACGTGATTTCTGACATGGTTTGTTTTTCTCGACAAGTTCTAAAAAGTAAATGGTTCCGATTATTATTGTGGACCCGAAAAGAGTCCACAAAAAGTCCAAAACCGGACCAAACTGGTTCATAATGAATTGAACAGAACCCTTGTGATGCAGTGGCCAAAGAGGAGTATCACTTTAGGCATCCCAAAGCCTATTTCTACTTAGCCGGTTTTTTCGTAAATAACTGACCGAGGAATTTGGCGTTGGGCCCACTTGGGTTCGATTTGACCGTTTTGGGCTATTTTTGTTTCGCTTATAACTTTTCGTAAGAAAGTCCGTTTCAACCCGTTCTTTTTTCAAAACTCTTATTTTTTCCTCTATTTTATGGGTCTGTAATAATGTTAATAGGGTTTCTTGACGTTTTCTAGGGTTAGGGTTTCGGCCTATATATTCGTATTGTTCGCCTCTAGGCGGGGGCAGTTGATTACGTATTGATTATTGAAAAGAGTCTAGAGAGAGTTTCTCTAAACATCGTATTTGTGATTGTCCTTGCTGCTCCGTTTTCAATTTCTTATACGCTTCCCTGCATCACCTTGCCCGTTTGGAACACGAGGAAATGATGGAAGGAAAAGAGAAAGGAAATACTCCAGTATTTATTTTCTTTCTTCTGTTTATTTCCGGAAGTTAAAACCCGGAACACAACACAAATACTCCAAATTGAGCATAGAACGACGTGCCACGCACATCACACCTTTCGCTAGTTCCTTGTGGACAATGCTTACAAACAATCATAGAGGATCCAGATCTTCAAAAAAAAATTCAACTCGTACAGCAAATAGTAACATTTTAAGGGAAAAACTATGATGTCCCCTGTTATATCATATGTGGTTCCATGTTATTATGCCTTTGTGTGATTTCATGTTATGTTTTTGTGGCTTCATGCATGTTATGCCACTTTGCGGTTACTTAATAAAAAAAGGAATAATGGAGGGACACCGAAAAAAAAGTGAATTAAAAAAAATTATAAATGTTGTGTATTTTTTTGATTTATGTTATGCCAAGTGGTAAAATAGCATAACATGAACCACGCAATGGCATAACTGATTTTGTTATACCGGTCTCCCCGATGGAGAGACACCATAGACTTATCAAACATTTTATAAAGGAGAATGTATTAAAGGTTTCCTCCTTTTTATGTGCGTTCACCCAGTTCAAGACCAACAATGTCTAGAAGCCTCCCTTCTCTCAACTTCCATATCTGTCAAATACTTTTTCCCTTCAATCAAATAAGGAGTGAATGAATCGTGAATCATATTTGGCCGTGAAGAGAGATGCAACTACTGGACTGCAGACTGCACTGAAGTACTATTGAAGTGTCTCAGGACCACTTTCATTATCATTTCAGTTTGAACTTTTTAGGATATTCAACAAGAGAAATGTCCGGCCACAGTTCAAATATCCTTATGAATTACACCTATAGGCGTGTGTAAAGCCTAAACGTCAAAACCCCGTAAGATGTGTTAGTTTTGAACAAAATACAAATATGTAGGTCAAACCTTGCCAGCCTGAGGAAGAGTTATAATTCCAACAGAGTCATGTAATTTCTGCAGCTATATCCAATTCTACAGTAACAGACTTACGACGACAACGTAAAAACTCTGGCACTTATAAACCACCTATGCTTTCCAGTCCTTCGGTTCTCCTCCGAGAACTTGTTCGCTCCACTTTCTAAAGTTGAACGCCGAATGCCCTCTCCAAGTCAAGCAAATAATAACATTTCCACTCTTTTCCATGTTTTCTGTAAAACCAAAGAAACAAATCATGGATTTGCAGCAACTCAAAAACCTTCAGAAGTTGCAATAAGCTTCCAGCAACCATTTGAAGCACCACAAATGCTCTAAGTTGAATTCAAGAAACACAAAACAATCGTCAGCACAGAGTAGATGTGACTTCAGAGGGGCAACTTGACAGATTGCAATCCCTTTACAAATAGTCTTGTATGCCATGTTGGAAAGAGATCGAGGAGGAGAGGGCCTGGGCTGTTAAGATATATTCTTCCCAAATCGACTCTGGTGTAAGGTTTATTCCTGTATAAAGTTCCAAAGCCAAAAATGATTTTCAACCTGTCTTCTTTTTGCGAACAAAATCTAGGACTTCATGGGTCAAAGCCGCTGGAATCCCACTCGGTCCAGGCAATATCCATCCTCCCATTTGGAACAAAGCTGTTTGCATTTCCATAGCAGAGAAAAGGTTTGTCACCTACAAACCCTCTCTGTGATTAAAAAGTCAAATCTCTTTGGTATCCAACTAAATGTAGCTGCAGCAGAGCAATCCACTTGCATCCTACCATCCTATACTATGTTCCATCAATTTCCGAATTCCAATTTGGAAATTGCAATTACAGAAGCAAGGTGCAAAGATTCAATTAGAAAATTAGCCATACTCTAGCCGATGAGCAACTAAGAAAAACACAACATCTAACAGAAACTAGAGCAACACCATCTCAGAAATACTTCAGTTTTGAATGCATTTCAGAAAATTGACAACCATTTGGAGGAAAAAGCCACACCATTGCATCACCCCTTGGTGCTATACTCACCCAATAGGAATTACAGTTTCGACTACTGGTATTAAAAAAGAACAGGAAAAAAATACTGCACCCCACCACCCAAAAACAATTGTGTATCTGGAGCTATTTAGTTGGCCACCATCAGAACTGAGCAGTTCAGAGGTTGGGGTGTTCAACTGTGTCAAAATTCGAATCCAGCTGCAGCTTGAATAACAAGGTTATTAGGGACCCAATTTTAGTCCATTTTCAAAACATAACTTCATCTTCTCCCAGTAGGCTGTTCACAAAGACCTTGAATCATCTACTATTGTATGCAAACCTTTAGAAGTTGCTATGTTTCACCATGTCAAGCATCTTGCATAATCATCTCAAAAAAAGAAAAAAGCACCTTGGATAATACTGCAGTAAACTGCAAAAGATACACGTGAAACTACATGCGAGTTGAATTGCTAAAAACGTGGCAGACTAAATGCTTAAAGCATCATAAATACCTGATATAAGACTTGCCCCTTGAACATTCTGAAAACTTCAATAAGGCCAAACAATTTGGAGGCACTGTGTATATCCATGTATGTCACTTATCAAAAAGTAACAAAAAAACAAAAGTGAGGCAATATAAATGAATATGATACTCTCATCGTGCATAAAGAAAGCAATTCTACATGGAGATATTTACCAAAATCACAGGGAAATGGCCAAACCACTAGACAGAACATCAAAACGATGTACTAGAATCTGCAACATGTAAATTCCAATGAAGCAAAGTGACTGAGGAAAAAGTCACAAGAACATAGTAGTCTACTGTGACCATTGACCAACTATTTTCTAAATAAGTAGTAACAGCCAACAAGTCCTAAATAGATGAAAGAGAAGTAAAAGCCCATGTGTGCATGAAATGGGCTTTAGTCCACCACATTTAGAAATCAGAATTATAGTGTTTGACAATTTCATCAAATTGCAAAAGTAATGTGTCCACTAAATACAGTGATCAAGAGAATTCAGAAGAAATTCACATAAACCTTCCTCCACTTAAACAATTGGCCATACGATTCAATTCTTTTCCAACCTATGGTTCAAGCCGAAGTTGTAGTCAAAGAAGAGTCTTGAAACTTGCTGAGCAAAAAAAAAAAAAAAAGTACAGTCTTGAAACTCAAGTCTGCATCCCTAGTCTAAGGAGAGCAAGGAGAAAGGGTCACGATGCTAGCTGTTTACAAACTTCTAGCACATCAATGTGAAGGAGGAGAGTGCAAACGAAGCATTTCATAATCCATTGGACGGTTTAGGCTATAAATATCGGCAGGTTCAAAAGTTAGACTTATCTAAACAAGAGAAGCTTCTAGTAACCATGAAAGGCAAAGCATCTAGAAAGTCATACAAGTAGTAGAGTCTAGTGAAAATATGCTCAATCAGTGATTTCCTGAAAGGACAAAAAGATGTTTATGGATTTAAATTTGATAGTCAAGAGCCACTAGATCATACGGTACACTTATTTACTAGGCTATACTAACTTTCAAAAAGTATAATAGGTTGTACTTTCTGGCATAAACATACCTTTACCTTCGAAGCCGAATGACTAATTATGTCTCTTGCATTTCCTATCAATCCTTTGACATGACCCACTTTATTACTTCTTGGAGAGCAGGATCTTGTCCTTCAGTTGACCTTAGATTCACAATACAGGAAACTGTAGATGCATCCGCTGAAAAACCCTTTGCAACCATTTCCTTGAGGAGTACCAAAGCCTCAGAATACTTTTGCCTAGCAAGAAATCCTCGAATAATAACATTGTAAGTGCCACCATTTGGAAAGCAACCATTTTGTTCCATTAGCACAAAACACTCTTTAGCTTCATCCAATATTCCTGCTCTACATAAACCGTGTATTATCATAGTGTACGTCTTGACATCAAGACGTAATCCCTTGGAAGAAAGTTTATTGAACAGATCCCTTGCATGGTCCATCTTTTTATCCTTGCATAATGCATCAATGAGGATATTGTACTTAACAACATCAATATCTAACCCGTTGCTTTCCATAGTGTGAAACAAGGACAATGCCATAGCAATATTACCATTTTTGCAAAGGCCATCCAGCAAGATACCAAAGGTTTGAGTACTTGGAACTATGCCTGCAACTTCCATTTCGTTAAAAAGTTTTTGAGCGGCTGCACATTTACCAACTCGAAATAAACCCTGTAACACTGTGTTATAAGTTACAACAGTAGGTTTAAACCCCTTTTGAGGCATTTCCCTAAAGAGATGCATAGCCTCGTCCATTTTCATCTTCTTGCAATATCCGTTGATCATAATGGTATGGCTAAAAATACTAGGATGAACGCCCCTGTCCACCATTTTGTGGAACACTCTCATTGCTTCATCCATTTGGCCTTGCAAGCAATATCCATCCATTAAACTACTGTATGTGACTACATCAGGACCCACCCCTCTTTCTATCATCACTTCAAGTACCTCCTCTGCTTCCTTTGCCTTCCCTTCCTTGGAAAGTGCATCCACCAACACACTAAATGTACGAACATTTGAATGAATGCCAGCATTCAACATCTCTCTCAACATTCTTTTAGCCTCCTTCCACTTGCCAAAATTACAAAGGCCATGAATCAAAGTGTTATACGTAATAACGTCAGCAAGAATACCTCTGTCCTTCATTTCTAAAAGGAGCCTCACAGCATCGTCGACCATTCCATCCTTGCAAAGACTGTTAATGATCGTGTTATACACTACAGTGTCTGGTTTACAACTTCCCTCTTCCATTATCCTTAGCAACCTAACAGCTGTGATAGTGTCGCCCGTTTTGCAAAGCCCATTAATAATTGTTCCGTACATAACCATGTCCGGCTCAATGTCTCTATTCCTCACTAATTTCTTAAATAACTCCGTGGCCTCAGCAGTTCTATCTTCGATAATAAGTCCATTTATGAGAGTGCCGAAGGTAACAACACTAGGTGTACAACCGCGTTTGAAGAGACCCCCTAAAAGCGAGAAACCAAAATCGACTCGATTCAGGTGGCAGTAGCAGTTAATTGCAATGTTCACGGTGTATAGATCTACCTCAATGCCCAGTAACTGCATCTTGTCGAAATGAGAAAGAGCCGTGATGTAATTACCCATTCTCGTAATGCTACCCAAGGCTTTATTGATTTGCAAAATGGGTGGAAATGGTCGCATTTGGGTCATCCGATTGAGGAACTCCTCAGCATCTTGAACATCACTGGGCCTCGAATTTCGGAGTTTTCTCGGCACGAGTTGGTGATTTTCTTGGGTTGTTTCAGGAGGAGGATAGTAAGGGTTTCTAGATGTAGGGTGAGTGTGAATAAAACGAAAGCTCCCAGTAGGAAAGAGAAGAAAAGTACCTTTCTTTGTGGGTTTCACTGCCAAACCAAGAGGAAAATGATGCTTCGAAAAGGAAAAACGAAATACTCCGTACAGACTCATTATTTTCTTTCTTTCTGTTTACATCCATCTGTGCATGTTACAAATTGTTTTGAGAGCGACTATTCGCAACCCTGTTTTTTCTCCCTTAGCCCCTTACTCCATACAGTCCTTTTAAAACAGAAAATTTTCTCCAGGGAACCCAATAAATATCCCTGATCTTCCAATTATATCCTTTCTCTAAAAAATTACACTTTAAACCCACCCACCCATCAAAACCCTAAACTCCCCACCCCTGGTCCCCCACCCCATTTACGTCGTCAGACCACTCCCACGCCATTTCCGCCTCCCACCTCCTCCACCTCCATAGCCACCACCGCAACACCGCCTCTCCTGCCGCCGCACCACCGCCACACTACCACATCAGGTGTCGTTCTCTCTCTCTCTCTCACTCTATTCTTCTTCTTCTTCTTCTCTCTCTCTGTTCACCGCCACACCACCGCCGCACCACCACAAGAGGTGTCGTTCTCTCTCTCTCTGACTCTGTTCTTCTTCTTCTCTCTCTCTCTGTTCTTCACCACCGCCACACCACTGCCTCACCACCGCCAGCCACACCACCGCCTCACCACCGCCAGCCACACCACCGCCCCAGCCCAGCCATTTACATACATGTATTTGTGTAGAGATTTTGGTAATTAGATCCCGTATTTGTGTAGAGATTTTGGTAAATAGATCCCGTATTTGTTTAGAAATTTTGGTAATTAGATCCCGAAATTGGTAGCCAAAAACGGTGAATGTTGAGATCTGTAAGTTATACTAATATGTTAGGATCTAAACACACACGCCGTACCGAACCTTTGGACTTTTGAGATCTGTAAGTTATACTAAAATGGCTTTGGACTTTTGTTTCACCTATCTTGTATATATACATGTATGTGTAAGAGTAGAAAGGTGTGGAACTGAGAGAGATCGTTTTGTATGATTTTATTACGTGGTGAATAATATCGGAAATTTCCTCTCCATTGTGTTTATGTGTGACTCCCATAAAGTGCAATAGTAATTGTGTTTGTTAATTGGATTGCGAATTGAGTTTAAGGGTTTTGGAATTAAGCTGTTTGGGTGGTGGGGAATTCAGGGATAGTGAGGAAACGGCGATTGGATGGATTAATAGCGAGAGGATAATAGGGTACGTAACACAGATGAGTAATATGACTGGATTGTTGCTGTGGTGATTAGACAAGCTCCAGCTTTTAACTCAAACTCGAAGCTTCATTGGTATGAAACATTTTAAAGGGCAAACTCTCACCTAAGCGTAAATTAGAGTAGAAGTTCCGTTAGTTGCTTTGATGTAAATTTGATAGACACAAATGCCTTTAAAAATTAGAATAAAGATTTTAGTTGTTTGGTTTCAGAAAACTCGTTTAGATATAGGTTTGAGTTTGAATGGAGATTTGAGTAGAAGTAGCTGGAGATGCTCTTACCAATGCCACATTACCACATTCCTGATTATTTTACGTCCCTTGTTTCAAGGGATTGGTATGTAACCCCTCCACAGTCCACTCCACTGCAGTGGAATAGCGGGCTCACAACATGACTTAAAAGTATTATTCGATTAGCAACCAACAAATGGGAGTGCCTTACATCTTACAGTTGGTGAAGTAAGTTGAAGATTTTGTTTTCTACAGGGGTTTCCAAGGGCGGATATTGACATTCCAGTTGTTCGAGCAGACCGGCACCGTCTCGCTGGTGCGTTTTTGCACTTTCTCTGTTATCATTTTATGGTTTGTAGTGCTCTTTATATGGGATGCATCGCTCAAAGGGCTTCTTGGTATTTGTTCAGAGTAGGAATTGTAAACCTCGTGTTGAACACTTCATGTTCAAGGAGTGTGTTAAGATTCCGGGTGAAGTTCAATTGTAATGCGTACTCTAGCTGTATCTGGAAAATAAACAAAATCTCAATGGTGTTCATGGGTCGTAGACTCGTCCAAGTTCTATTTATGTATCACCTGAATTTTTAATTTGACGGAAAGAGGGTTCAACATAATAGCATTCTATGGAATATGTTAGTCAATGAATAAATGGAAACCAGTAGATTTGCTTGGAATGTTCATTACCATCGGAAACTATGGGACTTTTGTCCCAATTTTTGCTGTACTTCTATTTTTCAAGGTTTCTCATTCCTTTGCTGTGACTTTTTTGCCATGGTTTAGCTTGGTAATGACTAATGAAATTGTTCTTGCCCGAAGATAGCTGGATTTCATGTAATTAGGAAGGTTTCCTGTTTTTGAAGTCTATTTGGTTTTGTGGTTAAAAGTGGATGGGCATGCGTTAATTGCATTGCATAATGGCCTAATTTCTTCAAGGTGCCGTACTCTCTCTCTCTCTCACTCTGTTCGTCGGTCTCTCTCTCACTACAATAAAAAAGACAATTCCCGGGACTTGTTTCCGGCATTTTTTTAAAACCCCGTTTATAATGAAACCGATCCATCCGTGGTTTATACGAGTCCTCGAAGCCGGTGTGAGCCATAGACTGAACAGGTAGAAATCTAAACAAAAACCCCCAAATTGGTTCTTCGAATAAGAGCATAATCTGGTAAGTATTGTCAATTTCTCTTGTGTGGGCTTAATTAGGGCTTCTTCTTTCTTTAATTTTCCTTGATACGATTTCCAGGTTAACAAGATGTTGATTAAGTTTTTTCTAGGTTAACTAGTGGATGAATGTTCTTAAATCTCTTATGCTGCAGTTAGAATGTTTTTAAATTTTTGGGAGCCTAAATGATGGAGATCCTTTCAGTTTTTTTGGCCATATGAAATTTTCTGCAGGCCATCTTCACCAGTTAAACATCTTTCTCAAAAGAATCAGTAAATTTAGTTTGTAGATAGAAGTTGTTCCACCATGTCTTTTTGCAGAGAGTGAAATTAAAATGAAGTCTTTTGATATAGTGAATGTTTGAACAAGAGTAAGTCTTTCATAGGCCTTAGTGCTAACAAAAGTTCAGGAGAAAGAAAGAAGGCGCAGAGAGAGGGAACGGGGAAGAGAGGATTAGTGCTAACAGAAGTTCTAATCTCAGTCGGTAACACTTAGCTCCTTTTGCATATTGATCAGTTAACATATCTTGTTATTGAATTGAGTTATTTTGGGATTTTGAGAATCAATTGGGTTCTAAGTATCCCTAACTTGGGCTATTCTTAGTTTTCTTCTCTGCTCGTATTAATAGATGTGATTGCAAGTATTCTTAGTCTCACTCTTTATTGATTATGAAAGATTTGATGAAATGATGAATTTTGATTAATTTGGTTAATGAGGAGGATTAGGGGAAAAAGGAAAAGAAAAAAAAGAAAACGAATTGGGGCAGTGTAGTTGCCGTTGTTTGTTGTTGCTGTTAATGGTTGTAAATGACTACTTTTGGGAAAAAAAAATTATCCAGTGTGAGGGAGTCATTAGTTTATCTTGCACCTAGGTTGTAACATCTCTAATGGGGTCTTGTAAAGCAAGTGACTTTTACTTATGTTCCTGGACACGTCAAACCTGATCTTGAGGTTGGTCTGAACTGATTTTTATTGCAGGAATTACTTGTCATGTGCTGAAATTTGATTCTATATGCTTCTAATGTCAACCTAGTTGCAGGAAATGTGTACTTTTGGTGCTAAAATTGTGTATAGCTGCTGGAAATTAGAATTTGGATGCTAAAACTGGATTTCTAGATGTAGGAATTATGTGCTAGATGCTGAATTGCAACTTAAACTGTCAGAACTTGTATCGGAGAAGCGGAAATCTATTTTGATACTTAGTCAAGAGGAGAGTATAGAGGAAATGGTTGCTGGTGTTTAATTTTTTGGGCATCTCTATACTAATACTCACATGTATGGATTTATGTGTTGTACGCCAGGTTCGGAGATAGCGACGAGCACCGTGACTCCACGTAGGGAGTAAGCTCGTGTTGGTACCTTTTTGGTTGGACCTCGAGGTGGGTGTACTTATTTTTAATAGTGGAAGATGAGACATTGTGTAAAATTATGTTTTTCATATTGAAAAAGTTATTGTTTGGCTTGAGTTGATGTTTTATGTATCCTAAGCGAGAATATGATCGTAGCCTTAGTGGCGTTATAAATATGGCCTTAGTGGCGTGATTATAGCCTTAGTGGCGTGGATGCTCACACCCTCACAGTGTTTTCTTTTCAGGTGCGTGACGACACGTGGGTCCACTGCAGAGTCTAGACAGGAGTTGTGTATATAGTAGTCTAGCTTTTTGACTCTTTTGGATTTGTGCCTATTTTTTGAGCTTGTATATGTTGTAAATACCAGTGGGCACATCTTGTATGACAGTTATTTTCCGTATATATGCAAGTTAAGTTTTTATGTGTTGAACACCTGGCTGGTGTTTTTATTTACTGTTTGATCAGGGCCAGGCGTGTGTTCATTCCATTTGAAAAATTATTTATCGTGGTGTTTTCCGGGATGGGGTGTGACAGTTGAACAACACGTTTCTTAGCCTTTGGCTGCTAGTTCTTTGTTGTAGTACCAAAGAGTGATAGATTGGCATGAACCTAAAGGAAAGGCTCAGCAAAGCTATCTGTCCATTGTAGTGGACTAATGTTGGAACCCCACAAAAAGAATCAAATAGAAGAATGGAAAAACTGTTCGGTAACAAAAATAAATCCATCGAATGGTCGGAATAATAAACTACCATGATAGCAGTACAAAAATTGAACATAGTTGGATTAGATAAACTTAAACTAGCAACCACGATTACATAGAATGAAACTTAAGATTGAATTGCAAATGGAAAAACAACATTCGGCCATTAAGGGGCCTGAACCAACCATTGATAGAATAGGAGAATTGGCCGTGTTCATTTATCAATCACGCACTGAAGGTTTGCGCTAGTGATATTCAAACATGTAGTCTTATGAGGTCGGAACAAAACGATGTTTCTTAGCACGAGACAAACACCCGTGTGAACTGCCGTGCGCACTCACATTCTCCATCGTAAACTCCCCGTGTGAAATCATTTAGGGTCATTGGACCTATATGGCTGTCGTGCGTTGAAGTATCATCCTGAAGAAAGTATCAAAAATTCAAAAGTCCATTAAAACAAGTTTTCAGCCTCTCTGGATCTGTTTCGGTAAGTGAATGTCGAAAATACATAGAATTCGGAATATAACTGTTGAACATAAGTATCACTTTCGGTAACAACATGTCGAAAATATGTACAAAATTTGATAACCAACTGCCGAACTATGTATAAGAAAATCATACATAACATTTCGGTAAATAGTTATTGAAAACAAGATTATATTTCGGTAACTACACGTCGAAAATATGATCAGACTTCGGTAACAAACTGCCGAACCACTATTTTCGGTAAATAGCTGTTGAAAAACTAATTATATTTCGATAACTACACGTCGAAAATGTGTTCAACCTTCGGTAAACAACTGACGAAGACTATAAACAAAAATTATATATATACATTTCGGAAAATAGCTGTTGAAACAATCATTATATTTCGGTAACTACACGTTGAAAATATGTTCAAACTTCGGTAAACAACTGTCGAACTATCTATATAGGAAAAATCATCCATACATTTCGGTAAATAGCTGTTGAAAACAAGATTATATTTCGGTAACTACACGTCGAAAATATGTTCATACTTCGGTAAACAACTGCCGAAACCACTATATACAAAATTCATATATATATACATTTCGGTAAATAGCTGTTGAAAACAAGATTATATTTCGGTAACTACACGTCGAAAATATGTTCATATTTCGGTAAACAACTGCTGAACCACTATTTTCGGTAAATGGCTGTTGAAACAATACTTATATTTCGGTAACTACACGTCGAAAATATGTTCATACTTCGGTAAACAACTGTCGAACTATATATATAGGGAAAATCATACATACATTTCGGTAAATATCTGTTGCAAACAAGATTATATTTCGGTAATTGAATGCTGAAAATGTATCTAAATTTCGGTAACTAACTGTCGAGTATGGTAATATTTTACAGCGGTTAGCTACCGAAATTACCTACTTTATTCTGTTCATTCTCTTCGAACCAGAAACATCGAAAAACCCTCGAAAAAATTGAGTTTTGTAAACCCAGACGCCACAACAACAAAACAGAGGCATTGTAAATGGAAAAACTTACATCCTCACGCGGCTTCCAACATACAAGGTCCATCACAGTATCTTTCTTCTCCTCTGCCATCGCATTGTAAATAGAATTTGATTCAATTTCAAAATCTAAACCTACAAGTGGGTCCAAAAATGGATCAATGGAAGGACTTGATCCTTTCATTGATACATTATTTGGTCCTTGTTCCTCCTCCATTGGAAGATTTGAGAGAGAGGAGAAAAGAAAATGATGAATAGAGAGGAGAAGAGAAGAAGATGAACAGTACGAAGATGAAGAACAGTACGCAGATGAAGAACAGGTCTGTGTGTTTTTTTCTTTTAAAACGTAAATGATGATTTTGAGGGGGAAGGGGGAAAACGTGAATGATGATTTTGAGGGGGAAGGGGGAAGTGGATAATTTAGGGGTTTTAGTCTTTGGGGCATATAGGTCATTTCACGTATAAGTATAAGGGTAAGTAGGTCACTTTGCATTAGGGGTCATGTTGTAATTAGTTGACAATTTTTAAAGGGCTAAGGGAGAAAAAATGAGGCTGCGAATAGTCGGCCCCTTTTGTTTTAGACAATTTGAATTAGTCTTTGGGATGGCTTATTATCCTTTTTGGTTCCCAAAGTTTATTTCAATTAAACACCTGTACTAACAAAATCCCCAAATTTAAACCCCTGCCGTTATACTCCGTCCACTCCGTCCCAAAAATTGCTGACGTGTCATCTCCAACCCGTTTAAGTTGCCCCGTTGCTTATGTTTCCAGCTGGGGACGATGCACCCAAGCAAAACCCATCACTTTAACCCATTACTTCATCTTTTTGTTGTGGTCCCGAACAGAAAGAAGAAAACGTTAGGGTTTCTCTGGGTTTGGGCAAAAAAGCATGGTTCTTTGCAGCCCTAATCACCATTAACAACAGTGGACTGTACGGAAGACGACAAAAAAGAAGATGGTCTGGTGTTTGCGTGACCGTGGTGGTGGTTTTCCCCCATACGGTATGATAAACAAATCGTATTCCCTTTGTTTAATCCAACAACTTCATTGTTAATGAACTGAAACGATTAGTTTAATCAAACCATTAATTTTACCCAAATGATTTGTTTAAGCAGATGCATTGTTTAATAGTTTATTGAATGCATCGTTCAACTTTATTGTTCATTCACCTACCCACTACTATTGTCTAATACCCTTTTTTAGACTCTTTTTTTTTTTTGATCCGACCCTTTTTCAGACTTGGTAAAAAAAATTCAGACTTTTCACTTGGTGTTTAGTGTTGTGTACTAGATAGATTTATTTTTCATGTATTGATTCTTTGATTTGGTTATATTTTTGCAGACAAAAATTTTGGTAATTTCACTATAAAAATGCATTATGGTGGGTCATTTGGGGGTCCCTTATATGTTGGTGGTAGTTATAGATTCATTGATTATTGTCACGAGGATGAGATTTCAATCATTGAGCTGACTACTATGGCTACTGAAATGGGGCAACATTACTCTAATGACTACTATGTTAGGGTTAATGGTGAGAATATTCTACTTAAGTCAGATCTAGAAGTAATGCAGCTACCCAAATTAGTAGATTGTAATGGAGTGGTCCACGTTTACATATGCAACTTGGAAGATGTTATACCTACTCAGGGTAGTCAAATTGGCAATGGTAGTGCTAAGACTAAGACTAAGCCCAAGTCAATTCTGAATCCCAACCTCATTCCTAACCCCATTCCCAAGTCAATTCTGAATCCCAACTCCATTCCTAAGCCCATTCCCAAGCCAATTCAGAATTCTAAGCCCATTCCCAAGCCAATTCAGATTTCAATCATTGAGCTGACTACTTGACCTTTTGAGGGGTGAAAAGGGATGGATTGCTAGGTACTGTTGGCAATAAGAATTTTGAAATTGTTGGACCCCATGAGCAGTACAAGGTAAACTTGGAGAATAAAACCTGTGGGTGTAGGAAATGGGAGTTAAGTGGAATTCCTTGTGTGCATGCTGTATGTGGGTATAACCATCTATACATGGATCCCATGGACTATGTGCATGACTGTTATAAGGTGACCACCTACCTGAGTTGTTATGGAAATGGATTGGGACCAATTAATGGCAGGGAAATGTGGCCAACAACTGATCATCCTGTCATACTTCCACCAGATGTCAAGAAAAGGGCTGGCAGGCCTAAAAAGGCTAGGAGGAGGGAACCAGAAGAACATTGTTGGTTTTTGTTTCATGAATATTGGAATTATGAATGTCATATACTTGCTTTGTGTAATCTAAGTAACTTATTTTTTCGTCATTATACAATTTTTTTTTTGCGCCAAATTTGTATAACTTATTGATTCGTCTTCACGAGAGGAATCAAAAAAGTAAAATTTTTTGATCAAAACTCAATTTTACCTATTTTTTTCTTTTTAAAAAAAATTATCGAGGGCGTGACAAAAAAATTTTACTTTTCCGATAAGAAGAATCAATAAGTCTCAAAAGTTCAGGTGTCTCTTTGACATTTAGTACAAAGTACAGGTGCCATTTTGAAATTTGTGATGGGTTTTGCTTGGGTGCATCGTCCCCAGCTGGAAACATGTGCAACGGGGCAACTTAAACGGGTTGGAGATGACACGTCAGCAATTTTTGGGACGGAGTGGATGGAGTATAACGGCAGGGGTTTAAATTTGGGGATTTTGTTAGTACAGGTGTTTAATTGAAATAAACTTAAGTTCAGGTGTATCTGTGACATTTGGTGCAAAGTTCAGGTGTCATTTTGAAATTTTCCCAAACAAAATACCCCCAACCTTTACACCAAAATTTAATTAGGCTCCCAATCTTTTAAAAACTTCAATTTTACTCCCAACGTTATCTTCCGTTAGTCAAAACGCCCCCTTCCGTCCAAATGACTAACGGATTTCGTTAAAAGCTCCGTTAAATAACGTCCCGATCGAATTTCAATGATCCAAGCCGTTCAATGTGTTCAAAACGTGATTTTAAGGATACTCATGGGAAATCAACAAAAAAAATGATCGGGAAGGGCTTCATCTGAACAATTTTTTATTGAAAAAGTTCAATAAAAAATTGTTCAGATGAAGCCCTTCCCGATAATTTTTTTTGTTGATTTCTCGCGGGTACCCTAAAATCACGTTTTGAACACATTGAGCGGCTCGGATCATCGAAATTCAATTGAGAAAGGGGAGGTGCGGATCGATCCGGATTTTGTTCAAGTCCGAACGTCCGAATTTTGCTTCGGTTTGCACCTCCCCTTTTTCGATCGAATTTCGATAATCCGAGCCACTCAATGTGATTAAAACGTGATTTTAAGGGTACCCGCGAAAAATCAACAAAAAAAATGTTCAGATGAAGCCCTTCCCGGTCATTTTTTTTGCTGATTCTCATTGAGTACCCTTAAAATCACGTTTTGAACACATTGAGCTGCTCGGATCATCAAAATTCGATCGGGACAATATTTAACGGAGTCTTTAACGAAATCCGTTAGTCATTCGGACGGAAGGAGACATTTTGATTAACGGAAGATAACGTTGGGAGTAAAATTGAAATTTTTAAAAGGTTGGGAGTCTAATTGAATTTTGGTGTAAAGGTTGGGGGGTATTTTGAATTTTTCCCTTGTTTTGGTCATAGAAAGGGCAGAAAGTCTACTGGCACAGCATAGATTGCGTTCCCCTAAGGGTTCCATACAAATAATATTTGTTTGGTTTGATTGATTTAAAATGCATTTATGGTCGTAATTTTCGGACGTTGTTTTCCAGGCAAGCCTCTCTTCTTCTTCTTTTTTCTTCTTTTTTTCCTTTTAAGGTGTTTAATTCTAGGCTCCGTTTGTTTGGACGTAAAATATTTTTGTCAAGAACATTTTACGTAATTTCCGTTGTTTGGTTGTTCAAATGCACGGAAAATAAACTTTTTTGGAAAATGTTTTACACCTATGGCCGTAAAACAATTTACAGCCGAAAATCCGGTAAGTCAATCCTTTGCACATTCGACCATCACCTCTATTGAACAACTGCTCGACAAAGGGATTCTCGTATTCCCTCATGCCACGTCAATACACATGGAAAAAGGTCCCCTCTCTCTCTCTCTAACTAACAGCAAGACTCTCTCTACCCACTTGCATTCCTTGGCACACCATGGCCTTCATCTCTCTCCTGGACTTCCTCCAAACTTCAAGTAATTTCACTTTAATACTACTCCATGCAAATTAGATGAGTTATTATTTTGTGTAATAGTAAAATTACAATTCAGCCAAACACCCAAAAACAATTGTAAAACTTGTATTTTCCTGTAAAATGTTTTACATGAAAAATATTTTCAGCTGTAAAATATTTTACGCCCAACCAAACGGAGCCTAATGTCAAATCAGTAGGATTTTATTCATATGCAACAAATGTCTGCGAATTCTCACAAACCTCTTTTTTAGGCAAGATTATTCGCCTATTTTGTCATAAACTAATACCCCGTTCCATAACACCTTCTTAACAAATAAATACTTATTTCACATTTTTAAACTAAAAAATAATGTAAGTAAAAAATTATTTTTTTATTTTTTTTGCACCGTATAAAAGATCCCGATAAGATCTATCAAACAAGATCCATATTGCTAGGAAAATTATTTGTGTAGACACATTATTTTTGAACTTGAAATTGCCTTCTTAAAAAATAAGTACTTAAAATGAGTTCTGGAACGGGTAAGACTTTCAGTTTTGTAATTTGTTTTCTAAAAGTTTTTTTAGTTTTCATGTAAAAATTTTATGATAAAAATCTAAAGCTAACCAAATTGTATCCAATCCAAAAGCTAAAAAAGAATCACTAAAAACAAAACGATTTCAAAAAAGACAAGTTTGTTGGGTCTTTTTACCTTTTGTCTTTTTTGATGTCTTTCAATTTCAATTCGTATACTACATTTTTTATTTATGTGGTCGAGACAAAATTCTTAATCCAAAAAATGAAAGTATTTTTTTTTTCAGTTTTGTATATCTTACAGCAAATAACAACAAAACTGGAAAAAAAAAAAAAAGGAACTGGAATTGGAATTGGGAAGAAATGACTATTAAAAAGGATAATCAGTGAAGATCAACAAATTAACAACAGTGTCCAAACGATGGCTTTGCTTTGGTCAAAATTCGAAACTTGTATATATATATCTTGAGACAAATGGGTTCCAGTTATACGTTGCAATCATATTTTTCAAGATAAATATGTTTCGAAATAAAATCATACAATATCTGGTCAACTAAAATTTTTGGCATAGATAATGTCCTCGATGAAAACTAAAAACCAAACGGTTTGGAGCATCATTGTTGGCTAGAACAAGGCCCAAATTGAACTGGGACCTTATCTACTCGAGAGGATTCAATTCCTTTTACTATTACACAAGCTTCTACTGTTTTAATACCGTCTTCACATACCCATATGCCGTCCTTACATATCCATGCACAAAAGGAATTTCAGTCAAAATACTCTTTTCAGTTCCTATGAGAACTTTAGGCCTCTGAAGCACAGATAACCAGCACCCTTGCAATTGCAGTGGAATTTTGGCAATGGTTGAGCAAAATAAAATACAGTAATACGCGATTTAGGGATATAAACAGTAAACAAGTTGAGTTGAGGCTTGGTTTTGGAAGTAAATACTGTTAAGGAAATAGAGTTTCAAATTGCTTGAGAGTGGAATGGGTGATCACTTAATAACATTTAGAACCTCTCCATTCATTGCCAATTGGTTTTGAAATGGATATAAAGTTTCTACATGGTATCAGAGCGGGGTCCGTTTCACCCCCCACATTTAAAAAAAAAAATTTACAATCCACACCCCAATAGACCAGCAAAAAGGCTACACGATAATAGGATCCAAAAGTGGCCACACGTGACAGATCTCAAAACGCGGCTACATGTGAGGGAGGATGTTAAGGAAATAGAGTCTCACATTGCTTGGGAGTTGAATGAGTGATCACTTAATAAGACATTTGGGACCTCTCTACTCATTGCCAATTAATTTTGAGATGGATATAAAGTTTCTACAAAGACAGACTAGATTGTGTGAAATACTAGACGAAATCAGAATTACCACCATCTTGCCTAAAATCTTGTGGAACAGGCAGTACTCTCTAGTAAGCATCGGTATTGAAGCCGGGACGGAGGGCAGGGTACTAGCATAGTAGCATCCAACCATCCTCTAGCGTATTGCAATAATGTCCCCATTCCAATTTGGAAATGACATTTCCAACTACGAAAATTCGATTTGGAAATTAGCCCATAAGCAACTAGGAAATAACCCCATCTCAGTTTGGGAGTCCGGGCGTCCGACCAGTGAAGATTGAAATCTGCAATAAGTGGCCTTGAATGATCAAATGATCAAATGGTTTATTCACATTACATCCAATCCATTTCGGGTGTTCTTAACTCGAATGTATCCTTAGTCAAGAAAAAAAAAAAAAAAAACCTTGAACATATCCACCTCTTCAAACTAATGAGCTTAATTTATGAGGTTCCACCGATACAAGTAATCAGAGAAGCTGGCGGGGGGACATGACCCCATAATTGATGTACATTGTTTCGAGGTGGATTCACTGGAAGTACCCGACAATAATGAATTTTCGAGACAATAGATTTCTAGTGCCTGAAGATTCGAAGATATGAGTTCAACCAACAAAATATTATCTGGAATGTGAGAACACAATGCTCTAAGCCAGATTTTCAAAAGTAGGAGAAAAGGCAATCTAAAACTTCTACTACTAATAGGTATTACCACATTCCACAAGGCATTTGAGGAAGTTATGAACTCAATTGACATGAAGATTTAGAGACCAATTGCGTGTCGCTTGGCCAACATGGCCTGTAAATTATCTAAAAATTTACATCAACAAATTAGGACGCGATCCCAGTAAAAAACAAAAACAAATTAGGACGCGATAAACTAAAACATCTTTGTACAAGGAACATTTCAGAGAGTTTTACCGATTCCATGTAGCTAATCTAGTGAAACACAATAATATTGTTACCATCACCATGACTTGAATGTTGGAACCCTCGCAAAGAGAACCCTTTCTCCATCTTGGGCTACGCTTTCCTGCATTGTAGATGAAGTTCTTCAGTATAATGCTCGTTCCGCTCCTGGATAATCATAACTTTCCTAACTCCAACAGCACATGCTGGATTTTCTGAACCTCAAACTGCAACGTCCGATTTTTTCAGACCCACTTCGATTTTTTCAGACACTCTCTTCCATCTCAGGCAGAAGAGCCTTACCGTCCATCTGCAATGGACCCACTTCGATTTTCCTCGTCCGATGACTCTTCACCTCCGCCAGCTGTAGAATCGTTTCCTCAACTTCTTCCAATTGTTCCTTAACTATCTCAAAATCGACACTCTTCGACTTTTTCTTTTTCTTGCTTGTTACCAATTTCCTTCTCAGTTATTCCACTGTGATTTGAAGGGTGTTCAACTTCTGGGCATCGGAATCAAGTCTCCAAAATCTCTCTCTTGTTCCACGCTTGATTTGGCTCGTTAAAACTCGTGGGTACTGCTTATTTATCAAAACCCAATTCCTTTTCCACTTCTACCTCTGAAGAGGGATGATGCTCCCTCTTCTGCTCCACATCTTTAAATTGATGGACCATAGGGTTTCTTCTTCTTGTGTGACACTCTCAATGTTCTGGTCATCAGCCCTACGCCAACTTCTCCTACTCAGTCCCTACTCAGTCCAAATATTGAAGCAATTGAAATGATCGAGTGGGATATCTTTCATCAGAATCCTATTTGTAACTTCAGAAACGTCAGGTCTTGTTTTCAGAAACTTGAGTTTGCCATTTAGCTCATTTCCAAAGTCCATCTCTCCCCTTTGTGGTTCGCAGAACCAAACCTGTGGTCAGAACTCAACTCTCCAATCCATGGGAAGTATATGGGCCCTTCAACAAATGGCCTGCACCTACAAGCGTGTGTAAAGCCTAAATGTCAAAACCCCGTAAGATGTGTTAATTTTGAACAAAATACAAATCTGTAGGTCAAACCTTGCCAGCCTGAATTTCAACAAAGTGATGTAATTTTTGCAGCTATATCCAATTCTACAATAACAGACTTCTGACGATAACATAAAACCTTTGGCACCACCTATGCTTCCAGTCCTTCGGTTCTCCAGGAACTTGTTCGCTCAACTTTTTAAAGTTGAACGCCCTCTCCAAGTGAAGCAAATAATATCATTTCCACTCTTTTCCATGTTTTCTGTAAAATTAAAGAAACAAATCATGGATTTTGCAGCAACTCAAAAACCTACCCATTCAAGCAGAACCCAACAGATCCTCTCCGAATGCTACCTTTATACTGCTTCTGCCGCATATTACTTCAAGTGAGAGTACCCCAAAACCGTATAAATACATCTGCATTTTTGTGAGCTGTCCTTAGAAGGCGTACTCGGGGGTTAGGTATCCCCTGCAGAACGTAGAAGGTTAAAATTTTCATACATAGTAGAAGCAACAAGTAGGAGAAAAGGAGGATGATAAGGCAACTCAGTCATACTCACTCCTCTGGTACCTTCACCATCATGTCCATACTCACTTCTTCGGTACCTTTACCACCATGTCCATGGCACCAATACCCCATGGCTGTGGCGAGGAAGGCACTGGAGGAGTGAGTGACAAAGTTGGAATCTAAATTCTGGCATGTGTTGGAACTCAAATCACAAAATAAAATCATATAAAATGTAGACCCATATATGCATCTTCTACGATGGAACCAATCTTGCACAGAATCTTAGAAGGTATATCATAAACAGACATCTCTAATTTACCATCTGGGCTTGTGTATGCCTCAACATATTCCTAAATTAACATGGAAATAAATGGCTCAAACCACATAACAACAACAATAATTACGTACTTCAATTCAATGAAGTAAACGTACTTAACTTTAGGGTAGACAAATTTCAGAGAATCTTTGAAGGTCAAGTATAACTTGAAATCTTCACTCTACCAAGTTCCAACCAACTTGATTTTTGCATGCTTCTAAAATCAAAAACAACGTATTGTGTCCAAGGATAGCATAGCAAGTTTACATTTGGGTTCTATAAGGGCGTGTTCACATAAGTTCACATTTTCTTTCGTTCATTTGGAGGCTCTTCTACATAACAAAGTGTAAAGTCAAACTCCATATCCTGGCGAAAGACAGAAATGGAAACTTCCATCTAGTATAAGTTCATAACTTTAATCTATCATGTTCACTGGGAAAGATGCCCACTCATTCCCCATTATATTTGAACTCAAACTGGTAAGACATGATACCCATGCTACTAAGAAAAAGAGTTAATGAAAATAACTTTTATTTGAGTTTTAACTGCGTGTATCATTGTGTTGTTCTTTCCACGAAAATTTCTCTACCTCCCAAAGTCCTTACTGCCAATGAGATGCCCATATTTGGGACACTTTCCTTAGTTTTGGACTATTCAAAAAAGGAATGGCTAAACTAATGTAATTTATTTGGTAAATGGGATAGAGTCGTCATTGTCCTATGCCAAACAAAGAATTTGCAAGGAATTGTGTCTGTGGGGATGCATGCAGCATTGCCACCTTAAGCGACTATGTTAACCTGATACAAAACACTAAGACAACATGCCAACAAAATTACCTTTGAAATTCGTAACAAGCTACAATCAATACAGTTCCAATTCCAAAGCTTTTCTTTTCATAAAAGATTTAAGCTAATTAAGCACAGGTTTTAATGATCCAACAACTCTTTGAATTGTGATCAACTTTCTCTTGAACTAGTGGGTTCTCGAGCAAGCCCATATGCTATTGTTTGACTTTAGAATTGGATATCGTTAAGAAAGGGAGTTCTCAAAGCAATCAAACGTAGTTTCATGGGTATGGACACAATGTCAAGAACTTCAAAGAATTTATGCAATATGAATGAAATATCTAAGGTTCTCTCAGCTCCCATTTGACAACTATATAATGGCTACAACCTAATGAAAATCTACCTGAATGCCTAGGAACTGCAACTTGTCGAAATGAGAAAGAGCCGTAACGTAATTACCCATTCTCGTAATACAACCCAAGGGTTTATTGATTTGAGAAATGGGTGGGAAAGATCGCATTTGGGTCATCCGATTGAGGAACTCCTCAACATCTTGAACATCATTGGATAATCAGTCAAGATCAACAACATATAAAATAAATGCATGTGCAGCCCTATTTAACAATCTCTTTGGGTGCCCAACTAAAAGTAAAACTAGCAGCAGCACAGTAATTACTGGTATACAGAAATCCTGCACTATGCAGCAACAATGTCCAAACCAAAGCAATGGCTTTCCCGGATTGAAACTTATTTTTCTTGAGACTAATGCATTAAACAAGTTCAGGTTCTGTCTCACAATTGTTTTTTCACGATAAATGTGTTTCGAAATAATATCATAACGATATCTGATTAACTTGATTTTTGGCATCAAGGATGTGCTCGACGAACTCTGAAAATCGAACGGTCCCAAGCATCAATGTCCAGAAAATTACCCAAATAGAACTGGAACCTAAGGATTCAACTCCTTTTACCATTCAGCTTCAGTTCAATTTGGGAACTGTGTCAATACCGTCCTCACATACCCATGCACAAAAGGAATTTGCAGTATTTTTTGAAAGGAATACTCTTTTCAATTCCCTCTGAGAACTGTAGGCCTCTGAAGCACAGACAAACAGCACCCTTGCAATTGCAGTGGAATTTTTGCTCCTCATCTCCAGCGCGCAACAAAATTTGGCAATGGCAGAGCAAAATAAATTATTGGGGCTTTTAAGAAACTCGAAAAAGGACTAGAAGCTTTTTGTCAAAAGCACTTCCGATGTGTTCTGGGATCAGCATAGACTCTCTCTATCCTTTCAGCTTTGTGATCATTCTCTCGTTCGATGTAATTAAACGCAATCCTTGACTGATCTAACCATGCAAAAAGGTAGCCCCCAATGTAAAGTGGTCCTCATACCTTTAGTTACACCCCAGTTGTTCAAAAGAAATAGCTTTCTTTATTTCCAAAAATAAAAAATAAAAAAATCTATAGATAGAAACATACAAGCCTTTGTAGATATTAATAGTAATTCAAGTGATCAAAAACCACATACCCACAGCCAAGCACTTGGAATGGCATCAGTTTAGCTGACTCGGTAAACTAAACAGCCACCTTTTCATCCTAGAAACCTTCCGTTGCATTACAATGCCTAACAGGAAATGGAAATTTCACCAACACCTGTGAAAGGGGAAAAAAAGGAGAGCGAAGGAAAAGTGGTCAGAAACTTTATCCAACTTGATTTTGTACAGTTATATCTCACAAAATGGTTCATAATAGAATCATGAAGCTTACGAAATAGACGAGGGGCAAATTTACTTCTTTGAATATTCAGGTAAAGACATGTACATTTTATTTGTTGAACTAGGTGGACAATACATTTCTAAACATTTCGATAAGGCAACAATACAACAGAAACTAAGGAGGACCGCTTTCTTTTGGTCATTAACAAGTAGGACTGTTCATTGTCCCACCTACAACATATTAAGGTGAGTGCACACTAGGTTGCATGTCATACCTTAAACATTCCAGGGTCTCACTTTAACAGCGGATTTCTGACAAAGCAGCAAAAATTTGCTCAGAATTTAGATCAAGTGCTAATCTGTACCCAGAAAGCCAGTTGGCAGTACCAAAAAACCAAAGATGTCTACTTATGAGGTAAATTCTCCCCTTTGTTTAAGGGCTAAGCTTGAACACACACATGAAAATTTGAGGCCCAGGTTTGGCAAAAGCTGGCTCTCCCTAATCCTTCTTGTAAAATACTGCTCACTCAAGGATGATGCAGCCATAAGCCTACATCCTCCTCCTTCCTCTGATGTGCCATTTAGTTTCTTCCTAGTAAACAGCGGCACTTCTTTATAAAATGAAAACAAAATTAATAAGAAAGCATTACATCTAACAGGATGTCAAGTGGCAAAGCAGTATTCTTGAATCTACCACGAAATAGATGAAAGAGAAGTAAAAGTCCATGTGAATGAAATGGGCTTAATTAAGTCCACCACATTTAGTAATTGGAACTATAGTGTTTGCAAAGTCCTCAAATTCCAAAATCAATGTGACCATAAATATAATGATCAATAGAATTGAGAAGAAATCCAAACCAACCTTTCTCGACTTCAACAATAGGTCATGGAGGTCAAAAAAAGTTTCAAGCAATGGCCCAATTCGAAGTTTTAGCTGAAGAAGAGTCTTAAAACTCAAGTTTGCATTGCAAGTCTAGGGAGAGCAAGGAGAGAGAGTTGACAGGATAATTAATGTTTACAAACTTTCATCATGTAGATGCGAATTAGGACAGTAACACAATGACGTAATTGTAGGATGGATAGCGTACATCAATTTTTTTTTATTCATTGGAGGGTTTAATCCAGGTAAAAAAAATTGACTTTCAGTAATCAAAGCAAGAGACGCCTCTAATAAAAAAAGAAAAGGGAAAACATCTAGAAAGTCATACAAGGGGTAGAGTCTAGGGTAAATAGTGCTTAACCAGAGCTTTCCCACATGGACAAAAAGATACTTATGGACTTAAAAACTTTATAGTCAAGAAAGACAAGATCATATGGTACAATGATTTACTAGCCAATACTTACTTTCAAAAAGTATAATAGGTTGTACTTTCTGGGATAAACATACCTTTACCTTCGAAGCCGAATGACTAATTCTATCTCTTGCATTTCCTATCAATCCTTTGACATGACCCACTTTATTACTTCTTGGAGAGCAGGATCTTGTCCTTTAGTTGACTTTAGATTCACAATCCAGGAAACTGTAGATGCATCTGCTGAAAACCCCTTTGCAACCATTTCCTTGTGGAGTACCAAGGCCTCAGAGTACTTCTTCCTCGCAAGAAATCCTCGGATAATAACATTGTAAGTGCAACCATCTGGAAAGTAACCCTTTTGTTCCATTTCCACAAAAAACTCTTTAGCTTCGTCCAATAGTCCTTTATAACAAAAACCTCTTATCATGATATTGTACGTCCTGACATCAGGATGTAATCCCTGGGAAGAAAGTTTATTGAAAAGATCCCTTGCATGGTCCATCTTTTTAGCCTTGCATAATGCATCAATGAGGATACTGTACTTAACAACATCAATATCAAACCCGTTCCTTTCCATTGTTTTAAATAAGGACAATGCCAGAGCAATATTACCATTTTTGCAAAGGCCATCCAGGAAGATACCAAAGGTTAGAGTACTTGGAATTATGCCTGCAGCTTGCATCTCATCAAAAAGTCTGTGAGCGGTAGCACATCTACCAACCCGAAACAAGCCTTGTAGCACAGTGTTAAAAGTTTCAACAGTAGGCTTCAACCCCCTTTGAGGCATTTCTCTAAAGAGCTGCATAGCCTCGTCTATTTTCCTCTTCTTGCAATATCCGTTGATCAATATATTATAGCAAAAAATGTTAGGCTGAACCCTTCTCTCCACCATTTTATTGAACACTCTCACTGCTTCATCCATTTGGCCTTGCAAACAATATCCATCCATTAAACTACTATATGTGACAACATTAGGATCCACACCTCTTTCAATCATCACTTCAAGCACCTCCTCTGCTTCCTTCGCCTTCCCTTCCTTGGAATGTGCATCCACCAACATACTAAATGTCAAAACATCCAGATGAATGCCACCATTCAACATCTCTCTCAACATTCTTTTAGCCTCCTTCCACTTGCCAAAATTACAAAGGCCATGAATCAAAGAGGTACAAGTAACGACGTTTACATGAATACCTTTTTCGATCATTTCTGAAAGGAGCCTCACAGCATCGTCGACCATTCCATCCTTGCAAAGACTGTCAATGATCATGGAATACACTACAATGTCAGGTTTACAACTTCCCTCTTCCATTATCCTTAGCAACCTAACAGCTGTAATAGTGTTGCCCATTTTGCACAGCCCATTAATAATTGTTCCGTACATAACCACGTTGGGCTCAATATCTCTATTCCTCACTAATTTCTTAAATAACTTCACGGCCTCAGCAGTTCTATGTTCGATAATAAGTCCATTTATGAGAGTGCTAAAGGTAACAACACTAGGTGTACAACCGCGTTTGAAGAGACCCCCTAAAAGCGAGAAACCGAAATCGACTCGATTCAGGTGGCAGTAGCAATTAATTGCAATGGTCACGGTGTATAGATCTACCTCAATGCCCACTAACTGCAACTTGTCGAAATGAGAAAGAGCCATGATGTAATTACCCATTCTCGTAATGCAACCCAAGGCTTTAGTGATTTGAGAAATGGGTGGGAAAGGTCGCATTTGGGTCATCCGATTGAGCAACGCCTCAGCCTCTTGAATATCATTGGGCCCCAAATTTCGGTGTTTTCTCGGTAGTATTTGGGGATTTGCTCGGGTTGTTTCAGGAGGAGGAGAACTAGGGTTTCTAGATGTAGGGTGAGTGTGAATAAAACGAAAGCGCCCAGTAGGAAAGAGAAGAAGAGTACCTTTCTTTGTGTGATTTTCAGATTTCACGCCTCTGATTAAAGCACCAATCTTTGCCATCTTCTCTCTCTCTCTCTCTCTGTGGTGCGAATTGGCGAAGATGAATGTTGGTTTCACTGCCAAACCAAGAGGTGTTTGGAATACAAGGAAAATGATGCTTCGAAAAGAAAAAGGAAACACTCCGTATTTTCTTTCTTTCTTTCTGATCTTCAATGCATATCTTTTAAGATGTGTATCATGTGCACCTATTGTATGTTCATATTGTATTATCTCATAAAAAAATAATTGTAGGACCGGTCATTCATACACACCCAAATAAGAGGTGTGTATTGTAGCACTTCTCGGGTGCATGTTACAAATTGTTTTGGTCGTGGAAAGAGTAAGATAGTTCTCCTAGCAAAATTTTCAAAATTAGATAATTTTCAAAATTTTTGCTTTAAGATATCTGCCATATCAATCCAATAGAGGTGCCCATCCATCCAAACCAACCAATGCAAGAAAACCAAAACGAAAAAAAAGAAGAAAAAGAACTGGAATTGGAATTGGGAAGAAAATGACTATTAAAAAGGATAATAAATGTGCAGCCCTTTATTTTTTTTTTTTTTGGAGGAAGGGCAAGAAATGCATTAATAATAAAAAAGGAGAGTACAACCGTGTTGTCGCCGTTACAATAATGAAGACACACCAGCGACGAGCAAAGACCAAACGAGGGTCCAAGGAGCAAAACACAGCGTACTGAACCGCCAAACATAATAGACACAACAGCCATGTTATCGCGCAGAAGACAAAGGACAACAAGAGGCCTAGAAACGCCGACAACAAACGAAGGCCAACAGAGGGCTAAAGAACGGAACATGGTGTGAAAAGTGTGTGTTATGTGCCCGCAGTCAAAACAAGCCAAACGAAAGCTAAAACTAGTACAACGGAAAGAAACCCACCGCAGCCAACCTTAAATTACAGCTAAAAACAAAATAGCAAAGGATTGTGATTTTGGCACTTTAAAAATTGATGGAGGGGCTCCAAAACTGAACTGTGTCAACACACAAAACGACGTCGTTTTGAAGCCCCTCCATCAATTTTTTGAGTGCTAAAATCAATTTCCAATGGCAAATCCTAAACTAAAACTTGAATGTGCAGCCCTATTTAACAACCCTGTTTGGTACCGAACCAATAACAATCCTAACTATGCACCAACAGTGTCCAAATGATGGCTTTGCTTTGGTCAAAATAATAAAAAAGAAGAAGATGGCTTTTCAAGATCGAAACTTATATATCTTGAGACAAATGGGTTCCGGTTATACGTTGCAATCGTATTTTTCAAGATAAATATGTTTCGAAATAAAATCATACGAAATCTGATCAACTTAATTTTTGGCATAGATGATGTCCTCGATTAACTCTAAAAACCAAACGGATTCGAGCATCAATGTCGGCCCGAACAAGGCCCAAATTGAACTGGGACCTTATCTACTCGATATGATTCAATTCCTTTTACTATTACACCAGCTTCAGTTCGATTTGGATATTGCTTTAATACCGTCCTCACATACTCATGTACCGTCCTTACATACCCATGCACAAAATACTCTTTTTAGTTACCTACGAGGACTGTAGGCCTCTGATGCACAGATAACCAGCACCGTTGCACTTGCAGTGGAATTTTGGCAATGGCTCAACAGAATGGAGTCCCACTATTGGGGCTTTTACGCAACTCGAAAAGGACTTGACGCCTTTTGTCAAAAGCACTTCCATCTGTCCTGGGTCAGCACAGAGTTACTCTCTCGTAGATGTAGTTAAACGCAATTCTTGCCAGATCTAACCATGGGAAAAGATAGCCGCCAATGAAAAGTGGTCCTTGGCTTGGCCCATATTTTGTATGAGCTTTGCTCATTTAATTAAGTGTTTTGGCCCGGGTTTGGCCCAATGGGTGTTTGGGCGTTGTCCCATTTTATGTTTTTTATTCAACCGTTGGTTGGATTCTACTTCAAGTGAAAGGCAGAATAGAAGACTGAAAAGCCGAAGTCAGCCAACCCTTTAGTAATAGCAAAGGCGGCTTACTAAGGAGTAATAAAAAATGGAAAGTGGTCCTCAGACGTAAGGTTGTACGGTTGTACCCAATTCAAAAGAAATAAATTTCTCTATTTCAACAACTATAGGTAGTCATACAAGTCTCAGTATGTATTAATTATTAATAGTAACTAGTGAAAGGTGCGACGTGCGTGGCACATCGTTCTGTGCTCATTGAGTGGTTGTGCTCAATTGGTGATTTCAATTAATTGATCCGTGGTTGAATTTATTGGTAGCTTTAAAAACTGCTCTACAATGAACAAATTGCAAATTGAGTAGCTGTAAATTTGTGAGGAAATTTCTTATGGACAATGCCTGCAAACAACATTCAACTCGTGGAGCAAATAACATTTTATAAAGGAGAGTGTATTAAAAGTTTCCTCCTTTTATGTGTGTTCGCCCAGTTCAAGATCAACAATGTCTGGAAGCCTCCCTTCTCTCAACTTCCATATCCGTCAAATATTTAGGCGTGTGTAAAGCCTAAAAGTTGAAACCCCGAAAGATGTTATAATTTTGAACAAAATACAAATCTGTCGGTCAAACCTTGCCAGTCCGAGGAAGAGTCATAATTCCAACAAAGTCATGTAATTTCTCCAGCTATATCCAATTCTACAGTAACAGACTTACGACGAGAACGTAAAAACTCTGGCACTTATAAACCACCTATGCTTCCAGTCCTTCGGTTCTCCGGGAACTTGGTTCGCTCAATTCTCTAAAGTTGAACGCCCTCTCCAAGTAAAGCAAATAATATCATTTCCACTCTTTTCCATGTTTTCTGTAAAACCAAAGAAACAAATCATGGATTTGCAGCAACTCAAAAACCTACACCTGCCCATTCAAGCAGAACCAACAGATCCTCTCCGAATGCTGCCTTTCTACTGCTTCTGCCGCTTATTACTTCAAGTAAAGTAAGAGTACCCCAAAACTGTACAAATACATCTGCCTTTTTGTGAGCTAAGGGTTGCAAACTAAGGGGATTTCAAAGAGTTGATTGACTAGACAGACTTCTATCAAGCTCAGACATGTTAGGAACGAACCATGACATCAGATTTTCGGAAATTGATTCTTTGTCCGGATTGGTAACAATAAGCTTCCAGCAACCATTTGAAGCACCACTAATGCTCTAAGTTGAATTCAAGAAACACAAAACAATCGTCGGCACAGAGTAGATGTGACTCCGCACAGAGTATCTACTAAATGGCAGGATTGGGGACAAAGCTGCTGGAATCCCACCCGGTCCAGGCGATATCCATCCTCCCATTTGGAAAAAAGCTGTTTGCATTTCCACAGCAGAGAAAAGTCTTGTCACTTATAAACCCTCTCTGTGATTAAAAAGTCAATCTCTTTGGTATCCAACTAAATGTAGTTGCAGCAGAGTAATCCACTTGCATCCTACCATCCTATACTATGTTCCAACAATTTCCGAATTCCAATTTGGAAATTGCAATTGCAGAAGCAAAGTGCAAAGATTCAATTAGGAAATTAGCCATACTCTAGCCCATGAGCAACTAAGAAAAACACACCATCTCACAGAAACTTGAGCAACACCATCTCAGCAATACTTGAGCTTTGAATGCATTTCAGAAAATTGACAGAACTGAGCAGTTCGGAGGTTGGGGTGTTCAACTGTGTCAAAATTCGAATCAAGCTGCAGCTTGAATAACATGGCTATTAGGGACCCAATTTTATTCCATTTTCACAACATAACTTTATCTTCTCCCGGTAGGCTGTTCACAAAGACCTTGAATCATCTACTATTGTATGCAAACCTTTTGAAGTTGATATGTTTCACCATGTCAAGCATCTTGCATTATTGCATAATCATCTCAAAAAAGAAAAAGCATCTTGGATAATACTGCAGTAAACTGCAAAAGATAGGCGTGAAACTACATGCGAGTTGAATTGCTAAAAACGTGGCAGACCAAATGCTTAAAGCATCGTAAATACCTGATATAAGACTTGCCCCTTGAACATTCTGAAAACTTCAATAAGGTCAAACAATTTGGAGGCACTATGTATATCCATGTATGTCAGTTATCAAAAAGTAACAAAAAAACCAAAGTGAGGCAATTTTAAATGAATATGATACTCTCATCGTGCATAAAGAAAGCAATTCTACATGGAGATATATACCGACGTCACAGGGAAATGGCCCTACCACTAGACAGAACATCAAAACGATATACTAGAATCTGCAACATGTAAATTACAATAAAGCAAAGTGACTGAGGAAAAAGTCACAAGAACATAGTAGTCCACTGTGACCAACTATTTTCTAAATAAGTAGCAACAGCCAACAAGTCCTAAATAGATGAAAGAGAAGTAAAAGCCGATGTGTGCATGAAATGGGCTTTAGTCCATTTAGAAATCAGAATTATAGTGTCTGACAATGTCATCAAATTGCAAAAGTAATGTGTCCACTAAATATAGTGATCAAGAGAATTGAGAAGAAACTCACATAAACCTTTCTCCACTTCAACAATTGGCCCTACGATTCAATTCTTTTCCAACCTATGGTTCAAGCCGAAGTTGTAGTCAAAGAAGAGTCTTGAAACTTGCTGAGCCAAAAAAAAAAAAGAAGACTCTTGAAACTCAAGTCTGCATCCCAAGTCTAAGGGGAGCAAGGAGAAAGGGAGTTGGTGTTTACAAACTTCTTTCACATTGAGGTGAAGGAAGAGAATGCAAACGAAGCATTTCATAATCCATTGGACGGTTTAGGCTATAAATAGCAGCGGGTACAAAAATATGCTCTATCAGTGATTTCCCGAAAGGGAAAGCATCTCGTAAATAAGAAAGGGAAAGCATTTAGAAAGTCGTACAAGGAGTAGAGTCTAGGAAAAATATGCTCTATCAGTGATTTCCCGAAAGGACAAAAAGATGTTTATGGATTTAAATTTGATCGTCAAGAGCCAATAGGTTGTACTTTCTAGCATAAACATACCTTTACCTTCAAAGCCTAATGACTAATTCTATCTCTTGCATTCCCTATCAATCCTTTGGCATGAACCGCTTTATTACTTCTTGGAGAGCAGGATCTTGTCCTTTAGTTGACCTTAGATTCACAATCCAGGAAAATGTAGATGCATCTGCTGAAAACCCCTTTGCAACCATTTCCTTGAGGAGTACCAAGGCCTCAGAGTACTTCTTCCTCGCAAGAAATCCTCGGATAATAACATTGTAAGTGCAATCATCTGGAAAGTAACCCTTTTGTTCCATTTCCACAAAGAACTCTTTAGCTTCGTTCAATAGTCCTTTATAACAAAAACCTCCTATCATGATACTGTACGTCCTGACATTAGGATGTAATCCCTTGGAAGAAAGTTTATTGAAAAGATCCCTTGCATGGTCCATCTTTTTATCCTTGCATAATGCATCAATGAGGATATTGTACTTAACAACATCAATATTTAACCTGTTGCTTTCCATAGTGTGAAACAAGGACAATGCCAAAGCAATATGACCATTTTTGCAAAGGCCATCCAGCAAGATACTAAAGGTTAGAGTACTTGGAATTATACCTGCAACTTGCATATCATCAAAAAGTCTGTGAGCGGCTGCACATCTACCAACCTGAAACAAGCCCTGTAACACAGTGTTAAAAGTTTCAACAGTAGGCTTCAACCCCCTTTGAGGTATTTCTCTAAAGAGATGCATAGCCTCGTCTATTTTCATCTTCTTGCAATATCCGTTGATCAAAATGTTATGGCCACGAATGTCAGGCTGGATGCCCCTCTCCACCATGGTATTGAACACTTTCACTGCGTCATCCATTTGGCCTTGCAAACAATATCCATCCATTAAACTACTGTATGTGACAACATTAGGATCCAGACCTTTTCCTATCATGACTTCAAGTACCTCCTCTGCTTCCTTCGCCTTCCCTTCCTTGGAGAGTGCATCCACCAACACATTGAATGTACAAACATCTGGATAAATGCCAGTATTTAGCATCTCTCTGAACATTCTTGTAGCCTCCTTCGACTTGCCAAAACTAAAAAGGCCATGAATCAGAGAGGTATAAGTTATGACATCTACATGAATGCCTTTTTCGATCATTTCTGAAAGGAGCCTCACAGCATCATCGACCATTCCGTCCTTGCAAAGACTGTCAATGATCGTGTTATACACTACAGTGCCAGGTTTACAACTTCCCTCTTCTATTACCCTTAGCAACCTAACAGCTGTGATAGTGTTGCCCGTTTTGCAAAGCCCATTAATAATTGTTCCGTACATAACCACGTTGGGCTCAATATCTCTGCTCCTCACTAATTTCTTAAATAACTCCGCGGCCTCAGCAGTTCTATCTTCGATAATAAGTCCATTTATGAGAGTGCTAAAGGTAACAACACTAGGTGTACAACCGCATTTGAAGAGACCCCCTAAAAGCGAGAAACCAAAATCGACTCGATTTAGGTGGCAGTAGCAGTTAATTGCAATGCTCACGGTGTATAGATCTACCTCAATGCCCAGTAACTGCAACTTGTCGAAATGAGAGAGAGCCGTAACGTAATTACCCTTTCTCGTAACACAACCCAAGGCTTTATTGATTTGGGAAATGGGTGGGAAAGGTCGCATTTGGGTTATCCGATTGAGCAACGCCTCCGCGTCTTGAACATCACTGGGCCCCGAATTTCGGTGTTTTCTCGGCACTATTTGGGGATTTTGTCGGGTTGTTTCAGGAGGAGGATAATAAGGGTTTCTAGATGTAGGGTGAGTGTGAATGAAACGAAAGCTCCCAGTAGGAAAGAGAAGAAGAGTACCTTTCTTTGTGTGATTTTCAGATTTCACGCCTCTGATTAATGCACCAACAATCTTTGCCATCTTCTCTCTCTGGGTTTCGCTGCCTAGCCAAGAGGAGTTGTCCGTTTGGAACATGAGGAAGTGATGGAAGGTAAATAAAAAGCATTTCCGATGTGCCTCTAGAATTTCTGTTAGCAAAAAGCATAAAATGTGCAATAAGCCATTTTCTTTTCATGATTGTAATCTTGGACGATGGAAGACTTCTTGGACGATGGAAAACTTCTTTTTTCTTTTCTTTTGGGTGTTTAATTTCATTAACAAATCAATATAATCTTATCCATATGCAACTAATGACAGCGAATTCTCACTCCTCTTTTTTTTAGACAAGATTAATAGTCTGAAATTAAGATTTATAGTATTTTATTTTGTTTTCTAAAACTTCTACTTAGTTTTCATGTCAATTTTTTAGGATAAAAATCTAAAAACAAAACAAATTGTAACCAAAAACTAAAAGAGAATCACTAAAAACAAAACGATTTCAAAAAAGACAATTTTTTGGGTTTTTTTTTTCTTTTTTTGATTTCTTTCAATTTCAATCTATATTTTACATTTCTGTTTTATATGGTAGATACAGAATTCTTAGTCCAAAAAATGAATGACATTATTTTTCAGTTTTCTTGTTATTTGCTGTACTGTAAGATATGAAGTATCAATCCAATAGAGGTCCCCACCCATCCAAACCAACCAATGTAAGAAAACCAAAAAAAAAAAAAGGAACTGGAATTGGAAAGAAAATGACTATTAAAAAGGTTAATCAGTGAAGATCAACAAAATAAATAAATAAATAACAACTTGACTCTAGAACTTTCCAAAAATAAATAACCTTTAGACTCCCAAATACACATTGAACATAGACTCTTTTGACTGCATTAAAGACATGGAAAAACTTAACGACTCTTTGATCAACTAATTGACTCTTCAACTACATTTAACATTAATGACATGGAAAAATTAAATGACTCTTTGATCAACTAATTAACACTAAAGACTTTAACTAGAAATTAAATAGATATTTTAACTTGACTAAAACCCAAAAGACACTCTTTAAGAATCCAGCCCATGTCTAAGCTAATATCCCAAGTTGGACCTATTCATCCAACATGTGCCAAATTTGGGCCTTAGAACCATCCAGTCTAGAAGGCCATAACTTCCAACCATATGAATTTACTAAATACCCGTGACCTTTTTGTATGGTCCGCATCAAAAATCCCCATGTTGACTACAAGAATTAATCTAATGCTTGCTCCCGAGTTCAGTGTCTCTCTGATTTCCTTCATTGACAGCTTCCAAGCCCTTTCTGATTTTGGTTATTTGATGCCCTGCTTATTAGTGGGTGCAACTTTGTTTGACGAAAGCTCAACTCTGTGGCCATAGAGTAGACTAAAAACAAATTGTTATGAGATCTAAAAATCCCATGTAAGTGAATTCCTTTGCGCCTTGGACTGTACAATAAGCTTCCAGCAACCATTTGAAACACCACAAATGCTGTAAAGTTGAATTCAAGAAACACCAAACAATCGTCCGCACAGAGTAGATGTGATTTCGGAGGGTCAACTTGACAGATTGCAGTCCCTTTAAAAATAGTCTTGTATGCCATGTTGGAAGGAAAGAGATTGAGGAGGAGAGGGCCTGGGCTGCTAACATACATACTTCCCAAATCGACTCTGGCGTAAGCTTTATTCATATAATAAAGTTACAAAGCCGATAAAGATTTTCGACCTGTCTTCTTTTTGAGAATAAAATCTTGGACTTCATGGTTCAAAAGGATGTTATAATAAATAGCAGGATTGGGGACAACGCCACTGGAATCCCACCCGGTCCAGGCGATATCCATCCTCCCATTTGGAACTAAGCTGTTTGCACTTCCATAGCAGAGAAAAGGCTTGTCACTTACAAACCCTCTCTGTGATTAAAAAGTCAATCTCTTTGGTATCCAACTAAATGTAGATGCAGCAGAGTAATCCACTTGCATCTTACCATCCTATACTATGTTCCAACAATTTCCGAATTCCAATTTGGAAATTGCAATTGCAGAAGCAAAGTGCAAAGATTCAATTAGGAAATTAGCCATACTCTAGCCGATGAGCAACTAAGAAAAACAAAACGTCTCACAGAAACTTGAGCAACACCATCTCAGCAATACTTGAGCTTTGAATGCATTTCAGAAAATTGACAACCATTTGGAGAAAAAAGCCACACCCCATTGCATCACCCCTAGTGCTATTCACCCCATAGAAATTACATTTCCGGCATTAGAAAAGAACAGAAAAAAAAACTGCACCCCACCACCCAAAACAATTGTGTATCTGGAGCTATTTAGTCGGCCACTATAAGAACTGAGCAGTTTGGAGGTTGGGGTGTTCAACTGTGTCAAAATTCGAATCAAGCTGCAGCTTCAATAACAAGGTTATTAGGGACCCAATTTTATTCCATATTCACAACATAACTTTATCTTCTCCCAGTAGGCTGTTCACAAAGACCTTGAATCATCAACCTTTTTTATGCAAACCTTTAGAAGTTGCTATGTTTCACCATGTCAAGCATCTTGCATAATCATCTCAAAAAAAGAAAAAAGCATCTTGGATAATACTGCAGTAAACAGCAAAAGATGCACGTGAACTTCAATAAGGTCAAACGATTTGGAGGCACTATGTATATCTATGTATGTCAGTTATCAAAAAGTAACAAAAAACCAAAGTGATGCAATATAACTGAATATGATACTCATTGTGCATAAAGAAAGCAATTCTACATGGAGATATATACCGAAATCACAGGGAAATGGCCATACCACTAGACAGAACATCAAAAGGATATACTATAATCTGCAATATGTAAATTACAATAAAGCAAAGTGACTGAGGAAAAAGTCACAAGAACATAGTAGTCTACCGTGACCAACTATTTCCTAAATAAGTAGCAACAGCCAACAAGTCCTAAACAGATGGAAGAAGAGTAAAAGCCCATGTGTGCATGAAAGTGTGCATGAAATGGGCTTTAGTCGACCACATTTAGAAATGAGAATTATAGTCTCTGACAATGTCATCAAATTGCAAAAGTAATGTGTCCACTAAATATAGTGATCAAGAGAATTGAGAAGAAACTCACATAAACCTTTCTCCACTTCAACAATGGCCATATGATTCAATTCTTTTCCAACCTATGGTTCAAGCTGAAGTTGTAGTCAAGAAGAGTCTTAAAACTCAAGTCTGCATCCCAAGTCTAAGGAGAGCAAGGAGAAAGGGTCAAGATGCTAGTTGATGATTACAAACTTCTATCATATCGAGGCGAAGGAGGAGAGTGCCAACGAAACATTCATCATCCATTGGACAGATTAGGCTATAAATATCAGCAGGTACAAAAGTTAGACTTACAGTCATCTAAACAAGAGAAGCGTCTCGTAAATAAGAAAGGGAAAGCATCTAGAAAGTCATACAAGGAGTAGAGTCTAGGGAAAATATGCTCAATCAGTGATTTCCCGAAAGGACCAAAAGATGTTTACGGATTTAATTTTGATAGTCAAGAGCCTCAAGATCATACCGTACAATTATTTACTAGGCTATACTAACTTTCAAAAAGTATAATAGGTTGTACTGTCTGGCATAAACATACTGTTACCTTCAAAGCCTAATAAATTATTATATCTTTTGCATCCCCTATCAATCCTTCGTCATGAACCACTTTATCATTTCTAAGAGAGCAGGATCTTGTCCAGTTGACCTTAGATTCACAATCCAGGAAACTGTAGATGCATCTGCTGAAAACCCATTTGCAACCATTTCCTTGAGGAGTACCAAGGCCTCAGAGTACTTCTTCCTTGCAAGAAATCCTCGGATAATAGCATAGTAAGTGCAACCATCTGGAAAGCAACCATTTTGTTCCATTTCCACAAAAAATTCTTTAGCTTTGTCCAACTTGTGCACAAACACCCTGTATGATGATATTGTACGTCTTAACATCAGGACATAATCCCTTGGAAGAAAGTTCATTGAAAAGATATCATGCATGGTCAATTTTCTTATCCTTGCCCATGTCCACCATTTTGTGGAACACTTGCTTCATCCATTTGGCCTTGCCAACAATATCCATCCATCAAACTATTGTATGTGACTACATCAGGATCCACACCCCTTTCTATCATCACTTCAAGTACCTCCTCTGCTTCCTTTGCCTTCCCTTCATTGGAAAGTGCATCCACCAACACATTGAATGTACAAACATCTAGGTGTATGCCAGCATTCGGCATCTCTCTAAACATTCTTGCAGCCTCCTTCCACTTGACAAAACGACAAAGGCCATGAATCAAAGAGTTAAAAGTAACGATGTCTAAAAGATTGCCTTTTTCCTCCATTTCTAAATAAAGCCCCAATGCATTATCGACCATTCTATCCGTGCAAGAAGCATAAAATGTGCAAGAAGCCATTTTATCCGTGCATGTTAAATTGTTTTGGTCAAAATGAATTCATGAACGTAATCTTGGGACGGTGTTTTCCTAGCAAACCTCTTTTTTTCCTTTTCTTTTTGGTGTTTAATCTCATTAACAAATCAATATAATCTTATCCATATGCAATTAATGACAGCAAATTCTCACTCCTCTTTTTTTTAGACAAGATTAATAGTCTGTTTTGTCCTAAATTAAGATTTTTAGTATTTTATTTTGTTTTCTAAAACTTCTGTTAGTTTTCGTGTCAATTTTTTAGGATAAAAATCTAAAAACAAAACAAATTGTAACCAAAAGCTAAAAGAGAATCACTAAAAACAAAACGATTTCAAAAAAGACAATTTTTTGGGGTTGTTTGTTTTTTTTTTCTTTTTTGATTTCTTTCAATTTCAATCTATATTTTACATTTCAGTTTTACATGGTAGATACAGAATTCTTAGTCCAAAAAATGAATGACATTATTTTTCAGTTTTCTTGTTATTTGCTGTACTGTAAGGTATGAAGTATGAATCCAATAGAGGTCCCCACCCATCCAAACCAACCAATGTAAGAAAACCCAAAAAAAAAAAAAAATCCAACATGTGCCAAATTTGGGCCTTAGAACCATCCAGTCTAGAAGGCCATAACTTCCAACCATATGAATTTACTAAATACCCGTGACCTTTTTGTATGGTCCGCATCAAAAATCCCCATGTTGACTACAAGAATTAATCTAATGCTTGCTCCCGAGTTCAGTGTCTCTCTGATTTCCTTCATTGACAGCTTCCAAGCCCTTTCTGATTTTGGTTATTTGATGCCCTGCTTATTAGTGGGTGCAACTTTGTTTGACGAAAGCTCAACTCTGTGGCCATAGAGTAGACTAAAAACAAATTGTTATGAGATCTAAAAATCCCATGTAAGTGAATTCCTTTGCGCCTTGGACTGTACAATAAGCTTCCAGCAACCATTTGAAACACCACAAATGCTGTAAAGTTGAATTCAAGAAACACCAAACAATCGTCCGCACAGAGTAGATGTGATTTCGGAGGGTCAACTTGACAGATTGCAGTCCCTTTAAAAATAGTCTTGTATGCCATGTTGGAAGGAAAGAGATTGAGGAGGAGAGGGCCTGGGCTGCTAACATACATACTTCCCAAATCGACTCTGGCGTAAGCTTTATTCATATAATAAAGTTACAAAGCCGATAAAGATTTTCGACCTGTCTTCTTTTTGAGAATAAAATCTTGGACTTCATGGTTCAAAAGGATGTTATAATAAATAGCAGGATTGGGGACAACGCCACTGGAATCCCACCCGGTCCAGGCGATATCCATCCTCCCATTTGGAACTAAGCTGTTTGCACTTCCATAGCAGAGAAAAGGCTTGTCACTTACAAACCCTCTCTGTGATTAAAAAGTCAATCTCTTTGGTATCCAACTAAATGTAGATGCAGCAGAGTAATCCACTTGCATCTTACCATCCTATACTATGTTCCAACAATTTCCGAATTCCAATTTGGAAATTGCAATTGCAGAAGCAAAGTGCAAAGATTCAATTAGGAAATTAGCCATACTCTAGCCGATGAGCAACTAAGAAAAACAAAACGTCTCACAGAAACTTGAGCAACACCATCTCAGCAATACTTGAGCTTTGAATGCATTTCAGAAAATTGACAACCATTTGGAGAAAAAAGCCACACCCCATTGCATCACCCCTAGTGCTATTCACCCCATAGAAATTACATTTCCGGCATTAGAAAAGAACAGAAAAAAAAAACTGCACCCCACCACCCAAAACAATTGTGTATCTGGAGCTATTTAGTCGGCCACTATAAGAACTGAGCAGTTTGGAGGTTGGGGTGTTCAACTGTGTCAAAATTCAAATCAAGCTGCAGCTTCAATAACAAGGTTATTAGGGACCCAATTTTATTCCATCTTCACAACATAACTTTATCTTCTCCCAGTAGGCTGTTCACAAAGACCTTGAATCATCAACCTTTTTTATGCAAACCTTTAGAAGTTGCTATGTTTCACCATGTCAAGCATCTTGCATAATCATCTCAAAAAAAGAAAAAATCATCTTGGATAATACTGCAGTAAACAGCAAAAGATGCACGTGAACTTCAATAAGGTCAAACGATTTGGAGGCACTATGTATATCTATGTATGTCAGGTATCAAAAAGTAACAAAAAACCAAAGTGAGGCAATATAACTGAATATGATACTCTCATTGTGCATAAAGAAAGCAATTCTACATGGAGATATATACCAAAATCACAGGGAAATGGCCATACCACTAGACAGAACATCAAAAGGATATACTATAATCTGCAATATGTAAATTACAGTAAAGCAAAGTGACTGAGGAAAAAGTCACAAGAACATAGTAGTCTACCGTGACCAACTATTTGCTAAATAAGTAGCAACAGCCAACAAGTCCTAAACAGGTGGAAGAAGAGTAAAAGCCCATGTGTGCATGAAATGGGCTTTAGTCGACCACATTTAGAAATGAGAATTATAGTCTCTGACAATGTCAGCAAATTGCAAAAGTAATGTGTCTACTAAATATAGTGATCAAGAGAATTGAGAAGAAACTCACATAAACCGCTCCACTTCAACAATTGGCCATATGATTCAATTCTTTTCCAACCTATGGTTCAAGCTGAAGTTGTAGTCAAGAAGAGTCTTAAAACTCAAGTCTGCATCCCAAGTCTAAGGAGAGAAAGGAGAAAGGGTCAAGATGCTAGTTGATGATTACAAACTTCTATCATATCGAGGCGAAGGAGGAGAGTGCCAACGAAACATTCATCATCCATTGGACAGATTAGGCTATAAATATCAGCAGGTACAAAAGTTAGACTTACAGTCATCTAAACAAGAGAAGCGTCTCGTAAATAAGAAAGGGAAAGCATCTAGAAAGTCATACAAGGAGTAGAGTCTAGGGAAAATATGCTCAATCAGTGATTTCCCGAAAGGACCAAAAGATGTTTACGGATTTAATTTTGATAGTCAAGAGCCTCAAGATCATACCGTACAATTATTTACTAGGCTATACTAACTTTCAAAAAGTATAATAGGTTGTACTGTCTGGCATAAACATACTGTTACCTTCAAAGCCTAATAAATTATTATATCTTTTGCATCCCCTATCAATCCTTCGTCATGAACCACTTTATCATTTCTAGGAGAGCAGGATGTTGTCCAGTTGACCTTAGATTCACAATCCAGGAAACTGTAGATGCATCTGCTGAAAACCCATTTGCAACCATTTCCTTGAGGAGTACCAAGGCCTCAAAGTACTTCTTCCTTGCAAGAAATCCTCGGATAATAGCATAGTAAGTGCAACCATCTGGAAAGCAACTATTTTGTTCCATTTCCACAAAAAATTCTTTAGCTTTGTCCAACTTGTGCACAAACACCCTGTATGATGATATTGTACGTCTTAACATCAGGACATAATCCCTTGGAAGAAAGTTCATTGAAAAGATATCATGCATGGTCAATTTTCTTATCCTTGCCCATGTCCACCATTTTGTGGAACACTTGCTTCATCCATTTGGCCTTGCCAACAATATCCATCCATCAAACTATTGTATGTGACTACATCAGGATCCACACCCCCTTCTATCATCACTTCAAGTACCTCCTCTGCTTCCTTTGCCTTCCCTTCATTGGAAAGTGCATCCACCAACACATTGAATGTACAAACATCTAGGTGTATGCCCGCATTCGGCATCTCTCTAAACATCCTTGCAGCCTCCTTCCACTTGACAAAACGACAAAGGCCATGAATCAAAGTGTTAAAAGTAACGATGTCTAAAAGATTGCCTTTTTCCTCCATTTCTAAATAAAGCCCCAATGCATTATCGACCATTCTATCCGTGCAAGAAGCATAAAATGTGCAAGAAGCCATTTTATCCTTGCATGTTAAATTGTTTTGGTCAAAATGAATTCATGAACGTAATCTTGGGACGGTGTTTTCCTAGCAAACCTCTTTTTTTCCTTTTCTTTTTGGTGTTTAATCTCATTAACAAATCAATATAATCTTATCCATATGCAATTAATGACAGCGAATTCTCACTCCTCTTTTTTTTAGACAAGATTAATAGTCTGTTTTGTCCTAAATTAAGATTTTTAGTATTTTATTTTGTTTTCTAAAACTTCTGTTAGTTTTCGTGTCAATTTTTTAGGATAAAAATCTAAAAACAAAACAAATTGTAACCAAAAGCTAAAAGAGAATAACTAAAAACAAAACGATTTCAAAAAAGACAATTTTTTGGGGTTTTTTTTTTTCTTTTTTGATTTCTTTCAATTTCAATCTATATTTTACATTTCTGTTTTATATGGTAGATACAAAATTCTTAGTCCAAAAAATGAATGACATTATTTTTCAGTTTTCCTGTTATTTGCTGTACTGTAAGATATGAAGTATCAATCCAATAGAGGTCCACACCCATCCAAACCAACCAATGTGAGAAAACCAAAACCAAAAAAAAAAAAAGGAACTGAAATTGGAAAGAAAATGACTCTATTAAAAAGGATAATGAGTCAAGACCAACAAAAATAAACGTGCAGGCCCTATTTAACAATCTCTTTTGGTACCCAACCAACAGCAGTCTTACACTATGCACCAACAGTGTGCAAATGATGGTTTTGTTTTGGTCAAAATAAAAAAAAGGGGCTTCCCAAGATCGAAACTTGTATATATTGAGACAAATGGGGTTCGATTATGCGTTGCAATCGATTTTTTCAAGATAAATGAGTTTCAAAATAAAATCAAACGATATTTGATCAACTTGATTTTTGTCATAGATGATGTTCTCGACGAACTCTAAAAATCGAACGGTTCCAAGCATATATGTTGGCCCGAACAAGACCCAAATTGAACTGGAACCCAATCTACTCGAGAGGATTCAATTCCTTTTACTACTACACCAACTTCAGTTCGATTTGGATACTGCTTTAACACCGTCCTCACATACCCATGCAGAAAAAGGAATTTCCAGTCGGAATACTCTTTTCAGTTCCCTACGAGAACCGTAAGCCTCTGAAGCACAGATAACCAACCCAATGGCTGAGCAGAAAGACTTTTTGGGGCTTTTAAGCAACTCAAAAAAGGACTTGACGCTATTTGTCGAAAGCACTTCGATCTGTTCTAGGATCAACATAGTGTTACCCTCTCGCCGATGTACTCAAACGCAATCCTTGCTAGATCTAACCATGGGAAAAGATAGCCCCCAATGAAAAGTGGTCCTCATACCTAAAGCTGTACCGTTGTACCCAGTTCGAACGAAACGAAATTCTGTATTTCAACAACTATAGTAATACAAGTCATCAAATACTAACACATAATGGCAGCCAAGCAGTTGGAATGGCTTTGGCTTAGCTGACTTGGTTAACTACAAAGCCACTTTTCATTCTAGAAAACTTGTGTCCGTTACAATGCAAACAGCGAATGGAAATTTACCGAGACCAGGCTAAGGGGAAAAAGGGGAGTAGGCAAGGAAAAGTAGTCCAATACTGTATCCAACATAATTTTGTACAATTAGATCTTATGAAATGGTTCAGAATAGCTCAAAGAACCCTGCGAAATAGATGAAAGACAAATTTACTTGTTCGAATATTCAGGTAAACAACATGGAAGTTTGTTTATTGAACTAGGTGGACTATACATTTCAAAACATCTCAGTAAGGCAACAATACTACAGAAGCTTAGGAGGGCCGGCTAAGGAGAGCAAGCCACACATTAACTGACAATTTCGACCGGTTTTCTTTTAGTCGTCAACAAGTAGTTTAGTTCATCCTCCCAGCTACATCATGTTAAGGTGGGTGCACATGGTTGTGAGGCCTTAACACGCCAGGGTCTCACTCTAACAGCACACTTTTGACGAAGCAGCATACAATGGTTCAGAATTCAGATCAGGTGCTAACCTCTACCCAAAAAATCAGTTGCTAATACCAAAAAACCAGAGATGTCTACTTGATGAGGTAAAGTCACCCATCGTCGAAGGGCGTAGCTTATCACACACAAAAACTTGAGGCTGCAAAAGCTGGCTCCCCAATCCTTCCTGTAAAATACTACTCACTCGAGAATGACACAGCCATAAGCCTGCATTGTCCTCCATCCTCTGATGCAATTTAGTTTCTTTCTAGTACACAGCAGCACTTCTCTACAAAAAAAAACAAACAAACAAACAAACAAATAAAACATTACATCTAACAGGATATCAAGTCACAAAGCAGTATTCTTGGATCTACCACGAAATATAAAAAAAATTTCCAAGTCAAACTAGCCACAAGTACAAACGAATGAAATCCACCACGGGACCACAATTAGCCCCCAAGTAGTTTTATGTAGGAATGGCAAAAGGGGTTCATGAAGCTGACCAGTAGGTGAGGTATAAACATGTGAAGAAAAATCCGGTAAAGAAGATACCAGTGTATTTATAAGGGCACCAATACCAAAAATAAATAACTGACACTGATATTTCATAATCTTCAACATACAATTTCGTGAATTCTATCAACTAATTGTATTAAAGTCGATTTTATGGAGCACTATTGGTTGGGACAGCTTAACAAACAAGGGACTCACTTAAACAACATATTCCTATTGAAACAGCCTACAGTTGTTCAGATAATCAAAGATGACAACTTGGTTTCAATCTCTATCCAAATCAGCTAGTGTTACTACTAGATATGCATCAAGTGTAGATACACAACTATACTTAAAGATCATTACTTTTTCTCCTTCTTGTACAACCATTTAATATATAATAGCTACGCCAAGGAAATAAGTCGAATACAAGCTGGCCAAACCGAGTCTCTCCACATGCAATATACATTGGAAAACGTTCTGAAGGGCAACATAATTACGTCTCCTTTGAGCCTTCTCCAAAGACTTAATAGAATAAAAGATATTGCACGCACTATACATAATTGCAGATACGACTAACAACTATCGAAAAGAAAAAGAAAAAAAGTATTAATCGAGGATGGACAATGTACAACAATTTTAGGTACATTTTTATTAAATTTGATAGTGACCCCTTTACAAGATCATACTGCAAAAAATATATTACAACACCATATGTTAAGTTTGAACAAGTTTCATAAGCAGTACTACCCAGTATAAAAGTAGATTTACCTTTGTAGCCTAATAACTTATTCAATCTCTTGCATGCCATGTCTATCGTGTGGCATAAACCACTTTATCAATTCCTGGAGAGCAGGATCTTGTCCTTTATTTGACATTAGATTCACAATACAGGAAACTGTAGATGCATCTGCTGAAAAACCCTTTGCAACCATTTCCTTGAGGAATACCAAGGCCTCGGAATACTTCTGCCTAGCAAGAAATCCTCGAATAATAACATTGTAAGTGCCACCATTTGGAAAGCAACCATTGTGTTCCATTAACACAAAACACTCTTTGGCTTCATCCAATAGTCCTGCTCTACATAAACCATGTATCATCGTAGTGTACAGCTTAACATCAGGATGTAATCCCTGGGAAGAAAGTGTTTTGAAAAGATCCCTTGCATGGTCCATCTTTTTAGCCTTGCATAATGCATCAATGAGGATACTGTACTTAACAACATTAATATCTAACCCGTTCCTTTCCAATGTTTGAAACAAGGCCAATGCCAGAGCAATATTACCATTTTTGCAAAGCCCATCCAGCAAGATACCAAAAGTTAGAGTACCTGGAATTATGCCTGCAGCTTGCATCTCATCAAAAAGTCTGTGAGCAGCAGCACATCTACCAACCCGAAACAAGCCTTGTAGCACAGTGTTAAAAGTTTCAACAGTAGGCTTCAACCCCCTTTGAGGCATTTCTCTAAAGAGCTGCATAGCCTCGTTTATTTTCATCTTCTTGCAATATCCGTTGATCAAAATGTTATGGCTAAGAATGCTCGGCTGAACGCCCATGTCCACCATTTTGTTGAACACTCTCATTGCTTCATCCATTTGGCCTTGCAAACAATATCCATCCATTAAACTATTGTATGTGACAACATCAGTGTCCACACCTCTTTCAATCATCACTTCAAGTACCTCCTCTGCTTCCTTTGCCTTCCCTTCCTTGGAATGTGCATCCACCAACATACTAAAAGTAAAAACATCTGGATGAATGCCACCATTCAACATCTCTCTCAACATTCTTTTAGCCTCCTTCCACTTGCCAAAATTACAAAGGCCATGAATCAAAGAGGTATACGTAACAACGTCTGCAAGAATACCTCTGTCCTTCATTTCTAAAAGGAGACTCACAGCATCGTCGACCATTCCATCCTTGCAAAGACTGTCAATGATCGTGGAATACATTACAGTGTCAGGTTTACAACTTCCCTCTTCCATTATCCTGAGCAATCTAATAGCCGTGATAGTGTTGCCAGTTTTGCAAAGCCCATTGATAATCGTTCCATACATAGCCACGTCCGGCTCAATGTCTCTATTCCTCACTAATTTCTTAAATAACTCCATGGCTTCAGCAGTTCTATCTTCGATAATAAGTCCATTTATAAGAGTGCTGAAGGTAACAACATCAGGTGTATAACCGCGTTTGAAGAGACCCCCTAAAAGCGAGAAACCAAAATTGACTCGATTCAAGTGGCAGTAGCAGTTAATTGCAATGCTCAAGGGGTATAGATCTACCTCAATGCCCAATAACTGCAACTTGTCGAAATGAGAAAGAGCCGTAACGTAATTACCCATTCTCGTAATGCAACCCAAGGCTTTAGTGATTTGAGAAATGGGTGGGAAAGGTCGCATTTGGGTCATCCGATTGAGGAACTCCTCAGCATCTTGAACATCACTGGGCCTCGAATTTCGGTGTTTTCTTGGCACGAGTTGGTGATTTTCTTGGGTTGTTTCAGGAGGAGGATAATAAGGGTTTCTAGATGTAGGGTGAGTGTGAATAAAACGAAAGCTCCCAGTAGGAAAGAGAAGAAGAGTACCTTTCTTTGTGTGATTTTCAGATTTCACGCCTCTGATTAAAGCACCAATCTTTGCCATCTTCTCTCTCTCTCTCTCTCTCTCTCTGGTGCGAATTGACGAAGATGATGTGGGTTTCACTGCCAAACCAAGAGGAGTTATTTTTTCTTTCTTTCTTTCTTTCTGTTTATATCCATCGGTGCATGTTACAAATTGTTTTGGTCATGGAAAGGGTAAGGTGCGGTTCTGCTCTCTTTTTAAGACTTCTATTTTAAAAAGAAGGTAATTTTAAGCTAAACACATAATTTTTTAATTTTTTTTTACACCGTTTAAAATATCTTAATGAAATCTATCAAACAAGATCCATATTGGTAGAAATTTTTTTTGCCTAAACACATAATTTTTGAGTTTGAAATTACCTTCCTTTTCTAAAAGTTCTTCTTTTAAGAAAGTGGAACACCATAGTTCTCCTAGCAAAATTTTCAAAATTAGATATTTGTTTGGTTTGAATGATTTAAAATGCATTCATGGTCGTAATTTTCGGACGATGTTTTCCAGGCAAGCCTCTCTTCTTCTTTTTTCTTCTTTTTTTTCCTTTTAAGGTGTTTAATTCTATTGTCAAATCAGTAGGATTTTATACATATGCAACAAATGTCTGCGAATTCTCACAAACCTCTTTTTTAGGCAAGATTATTCGCCTATTTTGTCATAAACTAAGACTTTCAGTTTTGTAATTTGTTTTCTAAAAGTTTTTTTAGTTTTCATGTAAAAATTTTATGATAAAAATCTAAAGCTAACCAAATTGTATCCAATCCAAAAGCTAAAAAAGAATCACTAAAAACAAAACGATTTCAAAAAAGACAAGTTTGTTGGGTCTTTTTACCTTTTGTCTTTTTTGATGTCTTTCAATTTCAATTCGTATACTACATTTTTTATTTATGTGGTCGAGAAAGAATTCTTAATCCAAAAAATGAAAGTATTTTTTTTTTCAGTTTTGTTGTTATTTGTTGTAAGATATCTTCCATATCAATCCAATAGGGGGAAAAAAAAAAAGGAACTGGAATTGGGAAGAAATGACTATTAAAAAGGATAATCAGTGAAGATCAACAAAATAAAATAACAACAGTGTCCAAACGACGGCTTTGCTTTGGTCAAAATAAAAAAAGATGGCTTTCCAAGATCGAAACTTGTATATCTTGAGACAAATGGGTTCCGGTTATACGTTGCAATCGTATTTTTCAAGATAAATATGTTTCGAAATAAAATCATACGATATCTGATCAACTAAATTTTTTGGCATAGATAATGTCCTCAATGAAAACTAAAAACCAAACGGTTCCGAGCATCAATGTTGGCTAGAACAAGGCCCAAATTGAACTGGGACCTTATATACTCGAGAAGATTCAATTCCTTTTACTATTACACAAGCTTCTACTGTTTTAATACCATCCTCACATACCCATATGTCGTCCTTACATACCCATGCACAAAAGGAATTTTCAGTCAAAATACAATTTTCAGTTCCTATGAGAACTTTAGGCCTCTAAAGCACAGATAACCAGCATCCTTGCAATTGCAGTGGAATTTTGGCAATGGTTGAGCAAAATAAAATAGAGTAATACGTGATTTAGGGATATAACAGTAAACAAGTTGAGTTGGGCTTGGTTTTGGAAGTAAATACTGTCAAGGAAATGGAGTCTCACATTGCTTGGAAGTGAAATGGATGATCACTTAATGACATTTGGGATCTCTCTACTCATTGCCAATTGATTTTGAGATGGATGCGAAATACTAGACGAAATTAGAATTACCACCATCTTGCCTAAAATCTTTTGGAACAGGCGGTACTCTCTAGTAAGCACCGGTATTAAAGCCGGGACGGAGGGCAAGGTACTAGCATCCAACCATCCTCTAGCGTATCTACTCTAATAGCTATTCTCTATTCTAATATATAAAGGGGAGCACCAGTTTGGTGTCTCCATGTCATGTATTTTTCTTTTCCAAAATACCCTCCTAAAAAAACAAACACACAATGCAAAACAGTTAAAATTGGAGGGATATGTTAGACTTTTGACACAAAAAAAACCACCCAAAAGCAGTTATCACCCCACAGCGTGCCCTCCAACTCCACAAACTGCACACCTTTCACTGTTCTTCTCCCCAAATTCCCAACAAAAAAAAAAAACCCACTTTTTGTACTCCTACTTCTTTAGCTGATTCATGCTTCGTTTCCTTTTCCATTAACAGTTCTTTTTCCATTCGTACGGGGAAAGGCAGCGCGCCGCAGCGGTAAAATTGTTGGGTGTAGGTGATTCCACTCCTATTTCACTTCTGTTTGATTTGTGCAAACCACAAGTACTTATTAATGATTCCTACATTTCTATTGTGATCTGAAATGGTGCAGTTTTAGAATTTCAGTAGTTTCTATATTTTAAAAATTAGTTTCTCCGTAATCTGTATGTATGGGGAAGGATATAACAAAAAGCTAAATTCCAAAACAGATACCTAACTTGATGTTTGCTCTTTGTCCCGAACGAACCAAATCTGAAACTTTAGGAAGGTATTTGTAGGGAAATCGGCAGTGGTCAGGCATCAAGGGTGGGGAGGGGGTAAAGTTACGTGGCGGCGGGATGGGTCGGTGCTGGAAAAATTAGTTTCTCTGTAATCTGTATGTATGAGGAAGGATATAACAAAAAAAACACATGCCCTCATTATCAACAAATTAAAGAAAATTTGGTAATTGTACTTAAGGTTTTAGCCTTAACTGGAGGCCGGCCACACATTATGCGTAATATTTTACAATAGCTTTCCATTTATTATATGATTGACTTTTTGCAAATTTGGTCAAAACCTGATGTGCACAAGCCTCCATTGCTTAAACTTGCACACACATAGCGTGTACCCCGGTCTCTATATCAGTTTAATTACAATTGCCTCACCAATGGACTCACCTGTTACTTTCCTCCACTTCTTCCTTTTTCATTACTAATTCATGTTTCTAATTGTTTGAAAAATTACGGGGGAAAGGCAGCGGTGAGGTCAGGTCAAATTTTGTATTGGCTTTTGTTTTGTTTTTTTTTTTGGCAGAGAATTACAGATTCTCAAACGCAATTTTTGTTCACCTACATTTTTACGAAGGCATGAATTCCCAACTTAAAAAAAAAAAAAAAAAAAACCATTCATTTTCATGAACTAGAGGCGTTGGTGGTTTGGTGATGGGAAAAAGACATTCATTTTGAGTGAGTTGGGTTCCGTTGGAATGGTGGTTTGGTGATTGTTAAGATCGTCACACACACGCACACGATTTACGAGCATAAGAACAGTAAAGAAATCGACACAACAATATACGTGGTTTCCCAAAACTGGGTACATCCATGGGAGCGAGAGCAGCTACTGTTCACAGTTATTAAATAGGGTTTACAACATAGAGTATTTATACCAACTCTATTCAAACCTTAATCTGGTATTTGGTCAGAATCTCAAAAATACCCTTGTACGATACCGTACCATTGCCCCCCGCACCCCCCAATTTACTGAACGCCTGGGCCTTCGGCCCAATCTACTTTTACTAGATTATCGGTGATGGGCCAGATGCCATCGCTCCGCTCCGCTCCACTCGTTCCGCTCCGTTTCGGCATCTGGCCTTCTTTCTAAAACTTCTTAGTATTTCTTCATATTAAACATATGAGCCACAATTCTAACAGTGATGATTTTGGAACTTTGCCCGGGAGTGCATTGCTCATAGTGCTTTATGGGCAAATTTCAATGCATAGAAAAGTTAGAGCCAATTTGTAGCTTTGTGCTTATTAGAAAAGACTAGAGGCCGAGGCACACGCGATGCTTGTGCAAGTCAGATTTTCACAACGTTTTTGTAAAAATGCTCCTCACTTATTGTTTGATCAAATTTTCACAAATATTGTGAAAATCTAACTTGCACACGCATTGCGTGTGCCCCGGCCTCTAGTTGCAATAATGTCCCCATTCCAATTTGGAAATGACATTTCCAACTACGAAAATTCGATTTGGAAATTAGCCCATAAGCAACTAGGAAAATAACCCCATCTTAGTTTGGGGGTCCGGGTATCCGACCGTGTGAAGATTGAAATCTGCAATAAGTGGCCTTGAATGATAAAATGATAAAATGGTTTATTCAAACTACATCCAATCCATTTCTGGTGTTCTTAACTCAAATGTATCCTTAATCAAGAATTAAAAAAAAAAACACCTCGAACATATCCACCTCTTCAAACTAATGAGCTTAATTTATGAGGTTCCACCAATATGAGTAATCAGAGAAGCTTGCGGGGATATGACGCCATAATTGATGTACATTGTTTCGAGGTGGATTCACTGGAAGTCCCCAACAATAATGAATTTTCGAGACAATAGATTTCCAGTGCCTGAAGATTCGAAGATATGAGTTCAACCAACAAAATAGTATCTGGAATGTGAGAACACAATGCTCTAAGCCAGACTTTCAAAAGTAGGAGAAAAGGCAATCTAAAGCTTCTACTAATAGGTATTGCCACATTCCACAAGGCATTTGAGGAAGTTATGAACTCAATTGACATGAAGATGTAGAGACCAATTGCGTGTCGCTTGGCCAACATGGCCTGTAAATTATCTAAAAATTTACATCAACAAATTAGGAAGCGATAAACTAATTAAACAACTTTGTACAAGGAACATTTCAGAGAGTTTTACCGATTCATGTAGCTAATCTAGTGAAACACATTAATATTGTTACCATCACCATGACTTGAATGTCTGCACCCTCACAAAGAGAACCCTTTCTCCATCTTGGGCTACGCTTTCCTGCATTGTAGATACAGTTCTTCAGTATAATGCTCGTTCCGCTCCTGGATAATCAGAACTTCCCTAACTTCAACAGCACATGCTGGATTTTCTGAACCTCAAACTGCAACGTCCGATTTTTTCTGTCCCGCTTCGATTTTTTCACACTCTCTTCCATCTCAGGCAGAAGAGCCTTACCGTCCATCTGCAATGGACCCACTATGATTTTCCTTGTCCGATGACTCTTCACGTCCGCCAGCTGTAGAATCGTTTCCTCAACTTCTTCCAACTGTTCCTTAACTGTCTCAAAATCGACACTCTTCGACTTTTTCTTCTTCTTGCTTGTTACCAATATCCTTCTCAGTTATTCCACTGTGATCTGAAGGGTGTTCAACTTCTGGGCATCGGAATCAAGTCTCTCCAAAATCTCTCTTGTTCCACGCTTGATTTGGCTCGTTAAAACTCGTGAGTACTGCTTATTTATCAAAACCCAATTCCTTTTCCACTTCTAACTCTGAAGAGGGATGATGCTCCCTCTTCTGCTCCACATCTTTAAATTGATGGACCATAGAGTTTCTTCTTCTTGAGTGACACTCTCAATGTTCTCGTCATCAGCCCTACGCCAACTTCTCCTACTCAGTCCAAATATCGAAGCAATTGAAATGATCGAGTGGGATATCTTTCATCAGAATCCTATTTGTAACTTCAGAAACGTCAGGTCTTGTTTTCAGAAACTTGAGTTTGCCATTTAGCTCATTTCCAAAGTCCATCTCTCCCCTTTGTGGTTCGCAGAACCAAACCTGTGGTCAGAACTCAACTCTCCAATCCATGGTAAGTGTATGGGCCCTTCAACAAATGCCCTGCACCTAACTCAGAAGAGCCTCTCTTCAATCTATAACTTTGTGAAGCACCTTGAATAATACTAGGGCAAATTTCAGTTTGACCCCTCATGGTTTGGGCCGGGTGCGGATACACCCCTCCCCCTTTGAATATCACCACATAACACCCTATGGTTTGTGGACTGATGTGCACAATTAGAGTTTCTGTCTAATTTAACGGGAGGTGTGCTTCACTCGCCTATTTTGAGAGTGACTATGAGTACGACTACAATTTTATAACAAAATACCCTAATATACCCCAAATTACAGAAATGCCATCTTCCTCCCCCTTTCCCCAAATCGGCCCCTCCTATACCCTAATCTGCTCTACCCACCTACCCAGATCCGCTCCTCCTCTGTTGCCTCCATCTTCCAAAGGTCAACAAACCCACAATCATGGGCCACCACACCACCAGCACCTCAACAAACCCACAATCATGGCCACCACACCCGCAGTGACTCCGCACCCACCATTCCTTCTAACCCACCACCACAACCCCGCCACCATAATGACAACACCGTAGCCGCCGCTGCCACTGAACCCATCGACCTCCCATGCCCTTTCGAAACTCTCGAAGGCCTCGAAACGCGCTTAATTACTACTCCGCCGCAACAGTGGTGGAAGGCGGCGGAGACGGCTGTAGGATGGGGTCGCCGATGAAGGGGGTGGGGATGGCAGTGACGAGCAGGGTAAAGAGGGCATTGGGGCTGAAGATGTTACGACGGTCGCAGTGGCGGACGAGCTCGTTGGTGTTGGGCAGCCATGGTGGAATTGACTGAGGCTGCCGATCCGGATTTAGGGGCTACCGGAATTGATTTTGTGTGGTGGGGTGCGACGGTTATGGCCGGGTGGTGGCAGGTGTGTGCGGTGGTTGTGTGAAATTTAGGGTTTCATAGTTTTGAGGAAGAAGAATATCGTGGTGTCAGGTGTGTGTATGGTGGTGGTGGTGTGAAATTTAGGGTTTTGATAGGAGTTTTGGGGAAGAAGACCTGGTGTTAAATTTCACAAGGGCATTAGAGACATTTCGCAAGTTCTGTTAACAGAGTTGGATGTGCACATCAGTCCACAAACCACAGGGTGTTATGTGGTGATATTCAAAGGGGGAGGGGTGTATCCGCACCTGGTCCAAACCACGAGGGGTCAAACTGAAATTTGCCCATAATACTATACATCAAACTGCAAACAAAACGATTTCAAAAAAGACAAGTTTGTTGGGTCTTTTTACTTTTTGTCTTTTTTGATGTCTTCCAATTTCAATTCGTATACTACATTTTTTATTTATGCGGTTGAGACAAAATTCTTAATCCAAAAAATGAAAGTAAATTTTTTTTTTTCCAGTTTTGTTGTTATTTGCTGTAAGATATCTTCCATGTCAATCCAATAGGAAAAAAAAAAAAAGGAACTGGAATTGGAATTGGGAAGAAATGACTATTAAAAATAATAATCAGTGAAGATCAAAAAAATAAAATAACAACAGTGTCCAAACGAGGGCTTTGCTTTGGTCAAAGTAAAAAAAGATGGCTTTCCAAGATAGAAACTTGTATATCTTGAGACAAATGGGTTCCGGTTATACGTTGCAATCGTATTTTTCAAGATAAATATGTTTCGAAATAAAATCATACGATATCTGATCAACTAAATTTTTTGGCATAGATAATGTCCTCAATGAACGCTAATAACCAAACAGATCCGAGCATCAATGTCGGCTAGAACAAGGCTCAAATTGGACTGGGACCTTATTTATTCAAGAGGATTCAATTCCTTTTACTATTACACAGGCTTCTACTGTTTTAATACCATCCTCACATACCCATATGCCATCCTTACATACCCATGCACAAAAGGAATTTTCAGTCAAAATACTCTTTTCAGTTCCTATGAGAACTATAGGCCTCTAAAGCACAGATAACCAGCACCCTTGCAATTGCAGTGGAATTTTGGCAATGGTTGAGCACAATAAAATACAGTAATACGCGATTTAGGGATATAACAGTAAACAAGTTGAATTGAGGCTTGATTTTGGTAGTAAATACAGACAGACCAGACTGTGTGAAATACCAGACGAAATCAGAATTACCACCATCTTGCCTAAAATCTTTTAGAATAGGCGGTACTCTCTAGAAAGCACCGGTATTTAAGCCGGGACGGAGGGCAGGGTACTAGCATCCAACCATCCTCTAGCGTATTGCAATAATGTCCCCATTCCAATTTGGAAATGACATTTCCAACTACGAAAATTCGATTTGGAAATTAGCCCATAAGCAACTAGGAAAATAACCCCATCTCAGTTTGGGGGTCCGGGTGTCCGACCGTGTGAAGATTGAAATCTGCAATAAGTGGCCTTGAATGATAAAATGATAAAATGGTTTATTCAAACTACATCCAATCCATTTCTGGTGTTCTTAACTCGAATGTATCCTTAATCAAGAAAAAAAAAACACCTCGAACATATCCACCTCTTCAAACTAATGAGCTTAATTTATGAGGTTCCACCGATACGAGTAATCAGAGAAGTTGGCGGGGGACATGATGCCATAATTGATATACATTGTTTCGAGGTGGATTCACTGGAAGTACCCGACAATAATGAATTTTAGAGACAATAGATTTCCAGTGCCTGAAGATTCGATGATATGAGTTCAACCAACAAAATAGTATCTGGAATGTGAGAACACAATACTCTAAGCCAGACTTTCAAAAGTAGGAGAAAAGGCAATCTAAAACTTTTACTAATAGGTATTGCCACATTCCACAAGGCATTTTAGGAAGTTATGAACTCAATTGACATGAATCTTAGAGACCAATTGCGTGTTGCTTGGCCAACATGGCCTGTAAATTATCTACAAATTTACATCAACAATTTAGGACGCGATAAACTAAAACAGCTTTGTACAAGGAACATTTCAGAGAGTTTTACCGATTCCATGTAGCTAATCTAGTGAAACACATTAATATTGTTACCATCACCATGACTTGAATGTCGGAACCCTTGCAAAGAGAACCCTTTCTCCACCTTGGGCTACGCTTTCCGTCCAGAGAACACAATGCTCTAAGCCAGACTTTCTAAAGTAGGAGAAAAGGCAATCTAAAACTTCTTATAGGTATTGCCACATTCCGCAAGGCATTTGAGAAAGTTATGAACTTATTTGACATGAAGATGTAGAGACCAATTGCGTGTCGCTTGGCCAACATGGCCCTAAATTATCTAAAAAATTGCATCAACAAATTAGGACACAATAAACTAAAACAGCTTTGTACAAGGAACATTTAAGAGAGTTTTACCGATTCCATGTAGCTAATCTAGTGAAACACATTAATATTGTTACCATCACCATGACTTGAATGTCTGCACCCTCGCAAAGAGAACCCTTTCTCCATCTTGGGCTACGCTTTCCTGCATTCTAGATGAAGTTCTTCAGTATAATGCTCGTTCCGCTCCTGGATAATCAGAACTTCCCTAACTTCAACAGCACATGCTGGATTTTCTGAACCTCAAACTGCAACGTCCAATTTTTTCTGTCCCGCTTCGATTTTTTCACACTCTCTTCCATCTCAGGCAGAAGAGCCTTACCGTCCATCTGCAATGGACCCACTATGATTTTCCTTGTCCGATGACTCTTCACGTCCGCCAGCTGTAGAATCGTTTCCTCAACTTCTTCCAACTGTTCCTTAACTGTCTCAAAATCGACACTCTTCGACTTTTTCTTCTTCTTGCTTGTTACCAATATCCTTCTCAGTTATTCCACTGTGATCTGAAGGGTGTTCAACTTCTGGGCATCGGAATCAAGTCTCTCCAAAATCTCTCTTGTTCCACGCTTGATTTGGCTCGTTAAAACTCGTGAGTACTGCTTATTTATCAAAACCCAATTCCTTTTCCACTTCTAACTCTGAAGAGGGATGATGCTCCCTCTTCTGCTCCACATCTTTAAATTGATGGACCATAGGGTTTCTTCTTGTTGTGTGACACTCTCAATGTTCCAGTCATCAGCTCTACGCCAACTTCTCCTACTCAGTCCAAATATTGAAGCAATTGAAATGATCGAGTGGGATATCTTTCATCAGAATCCTATTTGTAACTTCAGAAACGTCAGGTCTTGTTTTCAGAAACTTGAGTTTTCCATTTAGCTCATTTCCAAAGTCCATCTCTCCCCTTTGTTGTTCGAAGAACCAAACCTGTGGTCAGAACTCAACTCTCCAATCCATGGAAGTATCTGGGCCCTTCAACAAATGCCCTGCACCTACAGGCGTGTGTAAAGCCTAAATGTCAAAACCCTGTAAGATGTGTTAATTTTGAACAAAATACAAATCTGTAGGTCAAACCTTGCCAGCCTGAATTTCAACAAAGTGATGTAATTTATGCAGCTATATCCAATTCTACAATAACAGACTTCTGACGATAACATAAAACTTTTGGCACCACCTATGCTTCCAGTCCTTTGGTTCTCCGGGAACTTGTTCGCTCAGCTTTCTAAAGTTGAACGCGCTCTCCAAGTCAAGCAAATAATATCATTTCCACTCTTTTCCATGTTTTCTGTAAAATTAAAGAAACAAATCATGGATTTTGCAGCAACTCAAAAACCTACACATTCAAGCAGAACCCAACAGATCCTCTCCGAATGCTGTCTTTATACTGCTTCTGCCGCTTATTACTTCAAGTGAGAGTACCCCAAAACCATATAAATACATCTGCATTTTTGTGAGCTGTCCTTAGAAGGCGTACTTGGGGGCTAGGTATCCCCTGCAGAATGTAGAAGGTTAAAATTTACGTACATAGTGGAAGCAACAGGTAGGAGAAAAGGAAGATGATAAGGCAACTCAGTCATACTCACTCCTCTGGTACCTTTACCACCATGTCCATGGCACCAATACCCCATGGCTGTGGCGGGGAAGGCACTGGAGGAGTGAGTGACAAAGTTGGAATCTAAATTCTGGCATGTGTTGGAACTCAAATCACAAAATAAAACCATATAAAATGTAGACCCATATATGCATCTTCTACGATGGAACCAATCTTGCACAGAATCATAGAAGGTATATCATAAATTAACATAGAAATAAATTAACATATTCCTAAATTAACATAGAAATAAATGGCTCAAACCACATAACAACAACAATAAATATGTACTTCAATTCAATGAAGTAAACGTACTTCACTTTAGGATAGACAAATTTCAGAGAATCTTTGAAGGTCAAGTATAACTTGAAATCTTCACTCTACCAAGTTCCAACCAACTTGATTTTTGCATGCTTCTAAAATAAAAACAACATATTGTGTCCAAGGATAGCATAGCAAGTTTACATTTGGGTTCTATAAGGGCTTTTGGCAGCGTGTTCACATTTTCTTTCGTTCATTTGGAGGCTCTTCTACATGACAAAGTGTAAAGTCAAACTCCATATCCCGGCCAAAGACAGAAATGGAAACTTCCATCTACTATAAGTTCATAAATTTAATCTATCATGTTCACTGGGAAAGATGCCCACTCATTCCCCATTATATTTGAACTCAAACTGGTAAGACATGATACCCATGCTACTAAGAAAAAGAGTTAATGAAAATAACTTTTCATATTTGCGTTTTAACTGCGTGTATCATTGTCTTGTTCTTTCCACGAAAATTTCTCTACCTCCCAGAGTCCTTAATGCCAATGAGATGCCCATATTTGGGACACTTTCCTTAGTTTTGGACTATTCAAAAAAAGGAATGGCTAAACTAATGTAATTTATTTGGTAAATGGGATAGAGTCGTCATTGTCCTATGCCAAACAAAGAATTTGCAAGGAATTGTGTCTGTGGGGATGCATTGCCACCTTAAGCGACTATGTTAACCTGATACAAAACACTAAGACAATATGCCACCAAAATTACCTTTGAAATTCGTAACAAGCTACAATCAATACAGTTCCAATTCCAAAGCTTTTCTTTTCATAAAAGATTTAAGCTAATTAAGAACATGTTTTAATGATCCAACAACTCTTTGAATTGTGATCAACTTTCTCTTGAACTAGTGGGTTCTTGAGCAAGCCCATATGCTATTGTTTGACTTTAGAATTGGATATCGTTAAGAAAGAGAGTTCTCAAAGCAATCAAACTTAGTTTCATGGGTATGGACACAATGTCAAGAACTTCAAAGAATTTATGCAATACGAATGAAATATCAAAGGTTCTCTCAGCTCCCATTTGACAACTATATAATGGCTACGACCTAATGAAAATCTACCTGAATGCCTAGGAACTGCAACTTGTCGAAATGAGAAAGAGCCGTAACATAATTACTCATTCTCGTAATGCAACCCAAAGCTTTATTGATTTGAGAAATGGGTGGGAAAGATCGCATTTGGGTCACCCGATTGAGGAACTCCTCAACATCTTCAACATCATTGGATAATCAGTCAAGATCAACAACATATAAAATAAATGCATGTGCAGCCCTATTTAACAATCTCTTTGGGTGCCCAACTAAAAGTAAAACTAGCAGCAGCACAGTAATTAGTGGTATACAGAAATCCTGCACTATGCAGCAACAATGTCCAAAACAAAGCAATGGCTTTCCCGGATTGAAATTTTTCTTGAGACTAATGCATTAAACAAGTTCAGGTTCTGTCTCACAATTGTTTTTTCACAATAAATGTGTTTCGAAATAATATCGTAACGATATCTGATTAACTTGATTTTTGGCATCAAGGATGTGCTCGATGAACTCTGAAAATCGAACAGTCCCGAGCATCAATGTCCAGAAAATTACCCAAATAGAACTGGAACCTAAGGATTCAACTCCTTTTACCATTCAGCTTCAGTTCAATTTGGGAACTATGTCAATACCGTCCTCACATACCCATGCACAAAAGGAATTTGCAGTATTTTTTGCACGGAATACTCTTTTCAATTCCCTCTGAGAACTGTAGGCCTCTGAAGCACAGACAAACAGCACCCTTGCAATTGCAGTGGAATTTTCGCTCCTCATCTCCAGCGCGCAACAAAATTTGGCAATGGCAGAGCAAAATAAATTATTAGGGCTTTTAAGAAACTCGAAAAAGGACTAGAAGCTTTTTGTCAAAAGCACTTCGATGTGTTTTGTGATCAGCATAGACTCTTTCTATCCTTTCAGCCTTGTGATCATTCTCTCGTTCAATGTAATTAAACGCAATCCTTGATAGATCTAACCATGCGAAAAGTTAGCCCCCAACCCCAATGTAAAGTGGTCCTCATACCTTTAGTTACACCCCAGTTGTTCGAAAGAAAAAGCTTTCTTTATTTCCAAAAAAAAAAAAAAAAACTACAGATAGAATCATACAAGCCTTTGTAGATATTAATAGTAATTCAAGTGATCAAAAACCACATACCCACAGCCAAGCACTTGGAGGGGCATCAGTTTAGCTGACTCGGTAAACTACACAGCCACCTTTTCATCCTAGAAACCTTCCGTTACATTACAATGCCTAACAGGAAATGGAAATTTCACCAACACCTGTGAAAGGGGAAAAAAAGGAGAGGGTAGGAAAAGTGGTCAGAAACTTTTTCCAACTTGATTTTGTACAGTTATATCTCACAAAATGGTTCATAATAGATTCACGAAGCTTACGAAATAGACGAGGGACAAATTTACTTCTTTGAATATTCAGGTAAAGACATGTACATTTTATTTGTTGAACTAGGTGGACTACACATTTCTTAACATGTCGATAAGGCTACAATACAACAGAAACTAAGGAGGACCGCTTTCTTTTGGTCATTAACAAGTAGGACTGTTCATTGTCCCACCTACAACATATTAAGGTGAGTGCACACTTGGTTGCATGTCATACCTTAAACATTCCAGGGTCTCATTTTAACAGCGGATTTCTGACAAAGCAGCACAAATTTGCTCAGAATTTAGATCAAGTTCTAATCTGTACCCAGAAAGCCAGTTGGCAGTACCAAAAAACCAAAGATGTCTACTTATGAGGTAAATTCTCCCCTTTGTTTAAGGGCTAAGCTTAAACACACACATGAAAATTTGAGGCCCAGGTTTGGCAAAAGCTGGCTCTCCCTAATCCTTCTTGTAAAATACTGCTCACTCAAAGATGATGCAGCCATAAGCCTACATCCTCCTCCTTCCTCTGATGTGCCATTTAGTTTCTTCCTAGTAAACAGCGGCACTTCTTTACAAAACGAAAACAAAATTAATAAGAAAGCATTACATCTAACAGGATGTCAAGTGGCAAAGCAGTATTCTTGAATCTACCACGAAATAGAGGAAAGAGAAGTAAAAGTCCATGTGAATGAAATGGGGCTTAATTAAGTCCACCACAATTAGAAATTGGAACTAAAGTGTTTGCAAAGTCCTCAAATTCCAAAATTAATGTGACCATAAATATAATGATCAAGAGAATTGAGATGAAATCCAAACCAACCTTTCTCGACTTCAACAATAGGCCATGGAGGTCAAAAAAAGTTTCAAGCAATGGCCCAATTTGAAGTTTTAGCTGAAGAAGAGTCTTAAAACTCAAGTTTGCATTGCAAGTCTAGGGAGAGCAAGGAGAGAGAGAGTTGACAGGATAATTGGTGTTTACAAACTTTCATCATGTAGAGGCGAATTAGGACAGTAACACAATGACGTAATTGTAGGATGGATAGCGTACATCAATTTTCTTTTTTTTATTCATTGGAGGGTTTAATCCAGGTAAAAAATTTTGACTTTCAGTAATCAAAGCAAGAGACGCGTCTAATAAAAAAGAAAAGGGAAAACATCTAGAAAGTCATACAAGGGGTAGAGTCTAGGGTAAATAGTGCTTAACTTGAGCTTTCCCACAGGGACAAAAAGATACTTATGGACTTAAAAACTTTATAGTCAAGAAAGACAAGATCGTATGGTACAATCAATGTTCTAAAACAAGGAATTAATCGCTGATTAATCATTGGTGGGGCCAATCCGATTAGGTCCGACTAACGCTTATTTGCTGATTACTAATTAATATGCACCGATTAATTGCCGATTAATCACTCGAAGGTGGCCGACCGCCCGACTAGCGCCTAGCGACTTTTAGAACATTGGGTACAATGATTTACTAGCCAATACTTACTTTCAACAAGTATATAGGTCGTACTTTCTTATATAAGCGTAACTTTACCTTCGAAGCCGAATGACTAATTCTATTTGTTGCATTCCCTATCAATCGTTTGGCATGAACCACTTTATTACTTCTTGGAGAGCAGGATCTTGTCCTTTAGTTGACTTTAGATTCACAATCCAGAAAACTGTAGATGCATCTGCTGAAAACCCCTTTGCAACCATTTCCTTGTGGAGTACCAAGGCCTCAGAGTACTTCTTCCATGCAAGAAATCCTCGGATAATAACATTGTAAGTGCAACCATTTGGAAAGTAACCCTTTTGTTCCATTTCCACAAAAAACTCTTTAGCTTCGTCCAATAGTCCTTTATAACAAAAACCTCTTATCATGATATTGTACGTCCAGACATCAGGATGTAATCCCTGGGAAGAAAGTTTATCGAAAAGATCCCTTGCATGGTCCATCTTTTTAGCCTTGCAAAATGCATCAATGAGGATATTGTACTTAACAACATCAATATCAAACCCGTTCCTTTCCATTGTTTTAAATAAGGCCAGTGCCAGAGCAATATTACCATTTTTGCAAAGGCCATCCAGCAAGATACTAAAGGTTAGAGTACTTGGAATTATGCCTGCAGCTTGCATCTCATTAAAAAGACTGTGAGCTCGCGCACATCTACCAATTCGAAAAAAACCCTGTAGCACAGTATTAAAAGTTTCAACAGTAGGCTTCAACCCCCTTTGGGGCATTTCTCTAAAGAGCTGCATAGCCTCGTCTATTTTCATCTTCTTGCAATATCCGTTGATCAAAATAGTATAGGCAAAATTGTTAGGCTGAACCCCCCTCTCCACCATTTTATTGAACACTCTAATTGCTTCATCCATTTGGCCTTGCAAACAATATCCATCCATCAAACTATTGTATGTGACATCATTAGGGTCCACACCTCTTCCTATCATGACGTCAAGTACCTCCTCTGCTTCCTTCGCCTTCCCTTCCTTGGAATGTGCATCCACCAACATACTAAATGTATGGACATTTGGATAAATGCCAACATTCAACATCTCTCTCAACACTCTTTTAGCCTCCTTCCACTTGCCAAAATTACAAAGGCCATGAATCAAAGAGGTATACGTCAAAACGTCTACAAGAATACCTCTGTCCTTCATTTCTAAAAGGAGCCTCACAGCATCGTCGACCATTCCATCCTTGCAAAGACTGTCAATGATCGTGGAATAAACTACAGTATTAGGTTTACAACTTCCCTCTTCCAATATCCTTAGCAACCTAATAGCTGTGATAGTGTTGCCCGTTTTGCAAAGCCCATTAATAATTGTTCCGTACATAACCACGTTGGGCTCGATATCTCTGCTCCTCACTAATTTCTTAAATAACTCCGCGGCCTCAGCAGTTCTATCTTCGATAATAAGTCCATTTATGAGAGTGCTGAAGGTAACAACACTAGGTATACAACCGCGTTTGAAGAGACCCCCTAAAAGCGAGAAACCAAAATCGACTCGATTCAGGTGGCAGTAGCAGTTAATTGCAATGTTCAAGGGGTATAGATCTACCTCAATGCCCAGTAACTGCAACTTGTCCAAATGAGAAAGAGCCGTAATGTAATTACCCATTCTCGTAATGCAACCCAAGGCTTTAGTGATTTGAGAAATGGGTGGGAAAGGTCGCATTTGGGTCATCCGATTGAGTAACGCCTCAGCCTCTTGAACATCATTGGTCCCCAAATTTCGGTGTTTTCTAGGCACTATTTGGGGATTTTCTCGGGTTGTTTCAGGAGGAGGAGAATTAGGGTTTCTAGATTCAGGGAGATTGTAAATAAAACGAAAGCTCCCAGTAGAAAAGAGAAGAAGAGTACCTTTCTTTGTGTGATTTTCAGATTTGACGCCTCTGATTAAAGCACCAACAATCTTTGCCATCTTCTCTCTCTCTCTCTCTCTCTCTCTCTGTGGTGCTAGTTGACGAAGATGATCTGGGTTTCACTGCCAAGCCAACAGGAGTTGTTTGGAACGGGGGCATATATGTTCGATGTTATATCGAAATGCATTTATCTTCATACTACGTATAATTGTGTCAAATGAATTACATAATTTTTTTCCTTACAAACTTAATGCACTTAAAAATCATATCAAACTATATCTCTGATCAACGTGATTTCTAGCATGGTTTGTTTTTCTGGACAAGTTCTAAAAAGTAAATGGTTCCGATTATTATTATGGACCCGAAAAGAGTCCACAAAAAATCCAAAACCGGACCAAACTGGTTCATAATGAATTGAATAGAACACTTGTGATGCAGTGGCCAAAGAGGAGGAGTATCACTTTAGGCATCCCAAAGCCTATTTCTACTTAGCTGGTTTTTTCGTAAATAACTGACCGAGGAATTTGGCGTTGGGCCCACTTGGGTTTGATCCGAAATGGCCCAACGGTCAGGACACATTGCCTTCGGCCATGTGCTGCGTGTTTTTTAGCCTTCTGAGGCCTCCGAACGGGCCTTCGACCGTTTTGGGCTATTTTTGTTTCGCTTATAACTTTTCGTAGGAAAATTCGTTTCAACCCGTTCTTTTTTCAAAACTCTTATTTTTTCCTCTATTTTATGGGTCTGTAATAATGTTAATAGGGTTTCTTGACGTTTTCTAGGGTTAGGGTTTCTGATAAGACTCGACTAAGTAAAGTATTCAAGAATGGAGTTTCATTGCTATTTCAGAGAGGAATTTACAGAAGAGAGAAATTGAGAAAGGAAGAAGAGAATTACAGAAGAGAGAGAGAAAGAGAGAGAGAGAGAGAGAGAGAACAGAAGTAACTGATTTCGCATATCCTCCTACTTACGTGATACAACAGATATAACCCCCACCGCTCCCTTCTCAGCCTAACAAACAAGAGAATTACAAAAGAATTACACTTTGTCTCCCTACACTATCAGATCTTGCACTTGTAACCTTCATGCTTATCATTACCCTCTCCTTCAAAGCAACCTTGTCCTCAAGGTTGAAAATTTGGAAACCTCTGATGCAACTCATACCAACTCTCCCAAGTGGCGTCTTCTGGAATAGAATTTGTCCACTGAACTAGAACCATGGTATAAGGTCTGTTGTTGCGTTTAACAAGCTTCCTTTCCAAAACAGCCAGTGGTTCTAACTGCAACCGACCTTCGTCATCAGTTAAGGGTAATACCGTCTGTACCATAGCTCCAAAACCCAACATCTTTTTAAGTAAAGACACATGGAACACTGGATGAATCCTTGAAGAAGGTGGAAGGTCCAGTTTGTAAGCTACTGCCCCAACTCTTTGTATCACCTGGTAAGGACCAAAATACTTGGGAGCCAACTTGGCATTTCTTCGAAAAGCGACAGAGACCTGTCTGAAAGGCTGCAATCTAAGATACACCCAATCACCTACTGCAAACACCCGTTCAGTTCTGTGAGAATCAGTTATCTGTTTCATTCGGTGTTGAGATGAATTGAGATGTTCTTTGAGCAATTTCAGCACTGTTTCCCTATCCTTTAAGAGACCATCAGCCGCAGCTATTGTAGTACCACCAGGGGTGGAGTGTCTATAATCTGGGGGTGACTGACCATATAAGGCCTCATAAGGGGTAATACCAGTTGATATGTGGAAAGTGGTGTTATACCACCACTCAGCAAGGGGTAACCAATGAGCCCAAACTTTTGGTCTATCCCCAGTCAAGCATCTCAAATAATTCTCTAGGCATCTGTTCACAACTTCAGTCTGGCCATCAGATTGGGGATGATAGGAAGTACTTAGATTCAGAGAGGTTCCTTGTAAACGAAATAACTCTTGCCAAAAGGAGCTGGTGAATATTGTATCCCTGTCTGATACAATAGACCTTGGCATGCCATGCAGCTTGAAAACATTATCCAAGAAAGCTTGGGCAACTGTAGTCGCAGTATAAGGATGAGTCAAAGGAATGAAATGAGCATACTTACTTAATCTATCCACTATCACAAAGATAACACTTTTCTGAGTAGAAACTGGTAGGCCTTCAATGAAATCCATTGAAATGTCACTCCACAACCTGTCAGGAATAGGCAGGGGTTGAAGCAAGCCAGGTGATGCGACTGTCTCATTTTTGGTCCTTTGGCATGTGTCACATTCTGCCACGAATTTAAGAACTGCCCTCTTCATACCCTTCCAGTAGAAAGCTTGTTTAAGTCTGTAGTAAGATCTTTCTCCTCCAGAGTGGCCTCCAATAGGACTAGCGTGGTGCTCTTGGATCAACTTGAATCTGAATTGGTCATCTTTGCCCACCACCAACCTTGACTTATAATACAGCATCTGGTGTTGCCACACGAAAGGGGGATGGCTGGATGGATTTTGTTGCAAATCTGTGATGATGATCTGTAAAGCAGGATCATTTTCCCAGCTTAATTGTAATTCCTTTACCCAATTGCAAAGCACTACAGTCATAGCTGTCAAACTGCCCTGGTTTTCTGAAATGGGATCAATGTTCTCCACCATTCTAGACAAGGCATCAGCCACCACATTTGATTTGCCACTCCTGTAGACTATCTCATAGTCAAATCCCATCAACTTTGGAAGCCATTTTTGCTGCATTGGGGTAGTAATCCTCTGATCCAATAAAAACTTCAGGCTTTGATGATCGGTTTTGATGCAGAAATGTCTTCCTAGGAGATAATGCCTCCATTTATTAACAGCCAAGACTACTGCTAAAAATTCCTTCTCATAAGTTGATAATCCCAGAGTTTTTTGACATAAAGCAGTGCTGAAAAATGCCACTGGTTTGCCGTCTTGCATTAATACAGCCCCAACTCCCTTACCTGAAGCATCACTTTCAAGGACAAAAGGTTTAGTGTAGTCTGGTAAGGCCAGAACAGGAGCTGTGGTCATAACCCTTTTCAACTGCAAAAAAGCTTGTTCTGCTTCCTCACTCCATCTAAAAGCATCCTTCTTTAATAAAGCATTCAAGGGTTGGCATATCTTCCCATAATCCCTTATAAATCTCCTGTAATAACCTGTGAGACCAATGAAACCTCTTAAGGCCTTAAGAGATTGAGGTCTAGGCCAGCTCACCATGCTCTGAATCTTGGAAGGATCTGCTGCCACTCCATTTTCATCAATGACATGGCCCAAATATTCCACCCTCTGTTGTGCAAAAGCACATTTGGACATTTTGGCATACAATTCGTGTTCCCTTAGTTTAGCCAAGACTAGGGAAATGTGTTGCAAGTGGTCTGCCCAATTCTGACTATAAATGAGTATATCATCAAAGAAAACCAGTACAAATTTCCTGAGGAAAAGCCTGAACACATCATTCATCAAACTTTGAAATGTAGAAGGTGCATTTGTCAAACCAAAAGGCATGACTAGGAACTCATAATGGCCTTCATGTGTCCTAAAAGCAGTTTTTTCTATGTCTTTGGGATTCATCCTTATTTGATGGTAGCCAGACCTTAGGTCCAACTTAGAGAAAAACTTTGCCCCATGCAATTCATCCAACAACTCATCAATGATTGGGATGGGGTATTTATCCTTTACAGTCTCTTTATTCAATGCCCTGTAGTCTATGCACATCCTCCAAGAATTATCTTTTTTTTTACCAACAGCACAGGTGAAGAATATGGTGAAAAACTATGCCTTATCACTCCAGTCGCCATCATTTCCCTTACTATTTTCTCAATCTCATTCTTCTGAATGTATGGATACCTGTAAGGTCTAATGCTGGGTGGTTGTGTGCCAGGAAAGAGGGGTATTTGGTGATCATGAGCTCTAACAGGTGGTAGGCTTTTAGGTTCACTAAAAACATCTTCATAGTTTTGTAAAAGTATAGAAATTTCAGGATTTACCTGTATTTGTTCTGATGACTCAACTTGAATGCTACACATCTGTGCCATAATACCTTGTGGATTTCTTCTAAGTAACTGTTCCATGGCCTTAGCATCTACCAACTGAACTGCTGGTACTTCTCCCCCTTTTAACGTATGTTTTGTCCCCAAAACAGTGAATTCCATCTTCAAGTTCTTGAAATCCCATAACACTGGACCCAAAGTGGACAACCATTGCACCCCTAATACCATATCACATCCTCCCAAAGGTAACAGCCTCATGTCAGCAGTGAATTCCACTCCTTGCACAGCCCATGTGCAATCTTTCACTATTGCTTTGCTAAAAATTTTAGTACCATCTGCCACAACTACCGTTAGGGGATTGGTGGGCTGTGATTCCACTCCTGTTGTTTTGGCTATTTTTGGGTCCAAGAAGTTGTGTGTGCTGCCAGAATCAATCAGTATGTGCAGCATTTTTTTCTTTATTTGACCAATAATCCTCATGGTTCTGTATGACTGAATACCAGATAAGGCATGTAGGGAAATCTGGAATTCTTCTTGAGTATCCCCTTGTAGCAACTCTTGTTGTGTGTCCTCAAAGATCTCTTCCTCCTCTTCTGCCTCCAACATGAATATTTGCTTTTTCTTGCACACATGCCCGCGGAAGTATTTCTCATCACAGCCGAAACATAACCCTTTAGCCCTTCTGTCATCGAAATCTCGCTGAGTCATTTTTCGGATTGATGTTCCTGTTTCTGTCAGCTTGGGGCCTGTTTCGGGGAGTCTTGGTGATGGTGTTAAGGGTGGTATGTATGGCTTTGTTGAAACACGATTCTTCTTGTTCAAAGCTTCAAAAGTATCCTCCTGTAATCTTGCCAGACCCATTGCTTCAGATATGGATTTTGGCCTAAACATTTGTACGCCACCCCTAATTTCTTCTTTTAAACCACTTACAAAACAACTGATGAAAAACTCTTCTGATAGTCCAGAGGTCTTATTTGCTAGTTCTTCAAACTTTTCTTGATACAGTTTCACAGAACCCCACTGCTTCAATTTGGTTAATTGCCCTACAGCATCATCATAAACATTTTCCCCAAATCTAAGTGACAGGGCCTTAGAAAATTCCCTCCAGGTCTGTAAGGTATGCGATTTTTCAAACCACCGGAACCAATGTATTGCTTTATCGTCCAAATGTAAGGAGGCTAGTCGTATCTTTTGGGTTTCATCTATGGCGTTGAAATCAAAGAATTTCTCGCATTTGTACAACCAAGCTTCAGGTTCATTACCAGAAAATCTTGGAAACTCTAATTTGGGTTGGAAAGGCCTAAAGAGCCCTTGGGTCTGATGGGGAAATTGATTCTGGACATGAGGGTTGGATAATAATGGAGGATTCTGGGGATGAACTAGTACCTTTTCCGAGATCTGAGTATACTTGAGGCTCAACATCGTAACCAATTCTTTGATGCCCTCCATTGCTTCCGTGGTTTTATTATTGGATTCCGTGAGACGATTCATTGTTGCTGCGTGTTTCTCGTTGGTTTCCGTGAGTAGACGAATGGAATCAGTAGTTGCGTCGGATAATTTCTTGATGGTCTCATCCAATCGTTTGAGGTCTTGAGATTTGGTATGGTCTGCCATAGGAAAGCCTGCCCACAGTCGGAGGAGAATGGCTCTGATACCACTGATAAGACTCGACTAAGTAAAGTATTCAAGAATGGAGTTTCATTGCTACTTCAGAGAGGAATTTACAGAAGAGAGAAATTGAGAAAGGAAGAAGAGAATTACAGAAGAGAGAGAGAAAGAGAGAGAGAGAACAGAAGTAACTGATTTCGCATATCCTCCTACTTACGTGATACAACAGATATAACCCCCACCGCTCCCTTCTCAGCCTAACAAACAAGAGAATTACAAAAGAATTACACTTTGTCTCCCTACACTATCAGATCTTGCACTTGTAACCTTCATGCTTATCAGTTTCGGCCTATATATTCGTATTGTTCGCCTTTAGGCGGGGGCAGTTGATTACGTATTGATTATTGAAAAGAGTCTAGAGAGAGTTTCTCTAAACATCGTATTTGTGATTGTCCTTGCTGCTCCGTTTTCAATTTCTTATACGCTTCGCTGCATCACCTTGCCCGTTTGGAACACGAGGAAATGATGGAAGGAAAAGAGAAAGGAAATACTCCAGTATTTATTTTCTTTCTTCTGTTTATTTCCGGAAGTTAAAACCCAGAACACAACACAAATACTCCAAATTGAGCATAGAACGACGTGCCACGCACATCACACCTTTCGCTAGTTCCTTGTGGACAATGCTTACAAACAATCATAGAGGATCCAGATCTTCAAAAAAAAATTCAACTCGTACAGCAAATAGTAACATTTTAAGGGAAAAACTATGATGTCCCCTGTTATATCATATGTGGTTCCATGTTATTATGCCTTTGTGTGATTTCATGTTATGTTTTTGTGGCTTCATGCATGTTATGCCAATTTGCGGTTACTTAATAAAAAAAGGAATAATGGAGGGACACCGAAAAAAAAGTGAATTAAAAAAAATTATAAATGTTGTGTATTTTTTTGATTTATGTTATGCCATGTTGTGCCAAGTGGAAAAATAGCATAACATGAACCACACAATGGCATAACTGATTTTGTTATACCGGTCTCCCCAAAGGAGAGACACCATAGACTTATCACTTACTCCCTCCGTCCCTTTTTAAATGTCCTGCTTCGTAACTCCAACTTATTAAAAAGACATCATCATTATACCTTTCACATCAACTTTTTCCTCCACTTTCCCTACTTACCCATCATCATTACACTTTTACTCACTAACTTTTCAAAATGGAATCTACTTTTAGGGACAAAATAGACAATTCACCAACTTTTATCCACTAACTTTACAAAATGGACACTTATTAAGGGACAGCCCAAAATGGAATACTGGACTGTAATAAAGGGACGGAGGGAGTATCAAACATTTTAGAAAGGAGAATGTTTTAAAGGTTTCCTCCTTTTTATGTGCGTTCACCCAGTTCAAGACCAACAATGTCTAGAAGCCTCCCTTCTCTCGACTTCCATATCTGTCAAATACTTTTTCCCTTCAATCAAATAAGGAGTGAATGAATCGTGAATCATATTTGGCCGTGAAGAGAGATGCAACTACTGGACTGCAGACTGCACTGAAGTACTATTGAAGTGTCTCAGGACCACTTTCATTATCATTTCAGTTTGAACTTTTTAGGATATTCAACAAGAGAAATGTCCGGCCCCAGTTCAAAGAGAATAAATTCTTTACACCGCCGGTGTAAATATTTGTTTCCTCCAAATCAATTGCATTGCGACACGTGTCAAAACAGTGGTCCCAATTAATAAAACATGGTGACGTGTCGCAATGCAATTGATTTGGAGGAAACAAATGTTTACACCGGCGGTGTAAAGAATTTATTCTCCAGTTCAAATATCCTTATGAATTACACCTATAGGCGTGTGTAAATCCTAAACGTCAAAACCCCGTAAGATGTGTTAGTTTTGAACAAAATACAAGTATGTAGGTCAAACCTTGCCAGCCTGAGGAAGAGTTATAATTCCAACAGAGTCATGTAATTTCTGCAGCTATATCCAATTCTACAGTAACAGACTTACGACGACAACGTAAAAACTCTGGCACTTATAAACCACCTATGCTTTCCAGTCCTTCGGTTCTCCTCCGAGAACTTGTTCGCTCAACTTTCTAAAGTTGAATGCCGAACGCCCTCTCCAAGTCAAGCAAATAATAACATTTCCACTCTTTTCCATGTTTTCTGTAAAACCAAAGAAACAAATCATGGATTTGCAGCAACTCAAAAACCTTCAGAAGTTGCAAAGCTTCCAGCAACCATTTGAAGCACCACAAATGCTCTAAGTTGAATTCAAGAAACACAAAACAATCGTCAGCACAGAGTAGATGTGACTTCAGAGGGGCAACTTGACAGATTGCAATCGCTTTACAAATAGTCTTGTATGCCATGTTGGAAAGAGATCGAGGAGGAGAGTGTAGTGGGCCGAAAATACCGAAGGTTCAAAGGGGTCAAAGCGATGTAGTCCAGTGGCCTACGAACCTAATTAATCCGGACTCTGTACGTTAGCCGAAGAGACGTGGCGTTACTACAGTCGGCCTCCGAGTGTAAGCAGTTTGCCGACGAGCTTGTCATGTCGTATACTCCGGGACAATAATCTGTCATTACATTCGGCAAGATTTATGTTCGGGAAGTTCTTTCTTCGGTAGAACCATTAAAGCTCATTTCACCCAGAGAGTTTTACGCTCGGGATGTTCTCTCTTCGGAAACCGCTCCGTCCGGCAGTGAGCACGTTCGTTTACGGTCGTTCAAACGGTCAACAGTGTCAGAACGAAAGCGACCGCTCTGTACCGAGGTGACATTTCTGTCCGATGTGACAGCTCTGACATTGACTAGCGCGGCTCTGTCACCCACGTGGGACAAAGGCTCGTTAAATATCTCTGACACGTGACGTCAGCCGAACAACATGACACGTGGAGGCGGTCTAACTTGTTTGAGACTCCAAGGTTGCCTATAAATAGAGGGCTACCCCCAACCAGGTTCCTCTCTGATACACTTTCTCTCTCTGCATATTTTCCTAAAAAGCTTTCTCCTCTATTTCTCCTCCACCTACTGACTAGGTCGTCGGAGCTTCTTCCCGGAGGAACACCCCCCTCCGGTTTGCAGGTACTCAGGCGTTCTCTGCTCATCTTCTCAACTCAGGACAAAGGAAGGAAAAGGTTCAAGGTGGAATTAACCCCCCCATAGAGAGGGCCTGGGCTGTTAAGATACATTCTTCCCAAATCGACTCTGGCGTAAGGTTTATTCCTGTATAAAGTTCCAAAGCCGAAAATGATTTTCAACCTGTCTTCTTTTTGCGAACAAAATCTAGGACTTCATGGGTCAAAGCCGCTGGAATCCCACTCGGTCCAGGCAATATCCATCCTCCCATTTGGAACAAAGCTGTTTGCATTTCCATAGCAGAGAAATGGTTTGTCACCTACAAACCCTCTCTGTGATTAAAAAGTCAAATCTCTTTGGTATCCAACTAAATGTAGCTGCAGCAGAGCAATCCACTTGCATCCTACCATCCTATACTATGTTCCATCAATTTCCGAATTCCAATTTGGAAATTGCAATTGCAGAAGCAAGGTGCAAAGATTCAATTAGAAAATTAGCCATACTCTAGCCGATGAGCAACTAAGAAAAACACAACATCTAACAGAAACTAGAGCAACACCATCTCAGAAATACTTCAGTTTTGAATGCATTTCAGAAAATTGACAACCATTTGGAGGAAAAAGCCACACCATTGCATCACCCCTTGGTGCTATACTCACCCAATAGAAATTACAGTTTCGACTACTGGTATTAAAAAAGAACAGGAAAAAAATACTGCACCCCACCACCCAAAAACAATTGTGTATCTGGAGCTATTTAGTCGGCCACCATCAGAACTGAGCAGTTCAGAGGTTGGGGTGTTCAACTGTGTCAAAATTCAAATCCAGCTGCAGCTTGAATAACAAGGTTATTAGGGACCCAATTTTAGTCGTCCATTTTCACAACATAACTTCATCTTCTCCCAGTAGGCTGTTCACAAAGACCTTGAATCATCTACTATTGTATGCAAACCTTTAGAAGTTGCTATGTTTCACCATGTCAAGCATCTTGCATAATCATCTCAAAAAAAGAAAAAAGCATCTTGGATAATACTGCAGTAAACTGCAAAAGATACACGTGAAACTACATGCGAGTTGAATTGCTAAAAACGTGGCAGACTAAATGCTTAAAGCATCATAAATACCTGATATAAGACTTGCCCCTTGAACATTCTGAAAACTTCAATAAGGCCAAACAATTTGGAGGCACTGTGTATATCCATGTATGTCAGTTATCAAAAAGTAACAAAAAAACAAAACTGAGGCAATATAAATGAATATGATACTCTCATCGTGCATAAAGAAAGCAATTCTACATGGAGATATATACCAAAATCACAGGGAAATGGCCATACCACTGGACAGAACATCAAAATGATGTACTAGAATCTGCAACATGTAAATTCCAATGAAGCAAAGTGACGGAGGTCGGAGGAAAAAGTCACAAGAACATAGTAGTCTACTGTGACCATTGACCAACTATTTTCTAAATAAGTAGTAACAGCCAACAAGTCCTAAATAGATGAAAGAGAAGTAAAAGCCCATGTGTGCATGAAATGAGCTTTAGTCCACCGCATTTAGAAATCAGAATTATAGTGTTTGACAATTTCATCAAATTGCAAAAGTAATGTGTCCACTAAATACAGTGATCAAGAGAATTCAGAAGAAATTCACATAAACCTTCCTCCACTTAAACAATTGGCCATACGATTCAATTCTTTTCCAACCTATGGTTCAAGCCGAAGTTGTAGTCAAAGAAGAGTCTTGAAACTTGCTGAGCAAAAAAAAAAAAAAAAAGAACAGTCTTGAAACTCAAGTCTGCACCCCTAGTCTAAGGAGAGCAAGGAGAAAGGGTCAAGATGCTAGCTGTTTACAAACTTCTAGCACATCGATGCGAAGGAGGAGAGTGCAAACGAAGCATTTCATAATCCATTGGACGGTTTAGGCTATAAATATCGGCAGGTTCAAAAGTTAGACTTACAGTAATCTAAACAAGAGAAGCTTCTAGTAAACAAGAAAGGCAACGCATCTAGAAAGTCATACAAGTAGTAGAGTCTAGGGAAAATATGCTCAATCAGTGATTTCCCGAAAGGACAAAAAGATGTTTATGGATTTAAATTGATGTTTATGGATTTAATTTTGATAGTCAAGAGCCACTAGATCATACGGTACACTTATTTACTAGGCTATACTAACTTTCAAAAAGTATAATAGGTTGTACTTTCTGGCATAAACATTCCTTTACCTTCGAAGCCGAATGACTAATTCTATCTCTTGCATTTCCTATCAATCCTTTGACATGACCCACTTTATTACTTCTTGGAGAGTAGGATCTTGTCCTTCAGTTGACCTTAGATTCACAATACAGGAAACTGTAGATGCATCTGCGGAAAAACCCTTTGCAACCATTTCCTTGAGGAGTACCAAGGCCTCAGAATACTTTTGCCTAGCAAGAAATCCTCGAATAATAACATTGTAAGTGCCACCATTTGGAAAGCAACCATTTTGTTCCATCAGCACAAAACACTCTTTAGCTTCATCCAATATTCCTGCTCTACATAAACCGTGTATCATCATAGTGTACGTCTTGACATTAGGACGTAATCCCTTGGAAGAAAGTTTATTGAATAGATCCCTTGCATGGTCCATCTTTTTATCCTTGCATAATGCATCAATGAGGATATTGTACTTAACAACATCAATATCTAACTTCTAACCCGTTGCTTTCCATAGTGTGAAACAAGGACAATGCCATAGCAATATTACCATTTTTGCAAAGGCCATCCAGCAAGATACCAAAGGTTTGAGTACTTGGAACTATGCCTGCAACTTCCATTTCATTAAAAAGTCTTTGAGCGGCTACACATTTACCAACTCGAAATAAACCCTGTAACAATGTGTTATAAGTTACAACAGTAGGTTTAAACCCCTTTTGAGGCATTTCCCTAAAGAGATGCATAGCCTCGTCCATTTTCATCTTCTTGCAATATCCATTGATCATAATGGTATGGCTAAAAATACTAGGATGAACGCCCCTGTCCACCATTTTGTCGAACACTCTCATTGCTTCATCCATTTGGCCTTGCAAGCAATATCCATCCATTAAACTATTGTATATGACTACATCAGGACCCACCCCTCTTTCTATCATCACTTCAAGTACCTCCTCTGCTTCCTTTGCCTTCCCTTCCTTGGAAAGTGCATCCACCAACACACTAAATGTACGAACATTTGAATGAATGCCAGCATTCAACATCTCTCTCAACATTCTTTTAGCCTCCTTCCACTTGCCAAAATTACAAAGGCCATGAATCAAAGAGGTATACGTAATAACGTCTGCAAGAATACCTTTGTCCTTCATTTCTAAAAGGAGCCTCACAGCATCGTCAACCATTCCATCCTTGCAAAGACTGTTAATGATCGTGTTATACACTACAGTGTCTGGTTTACAACTTCCCTCTTCCATTATCCTTAACAACCTAACAGCTGTGATAGTGTCGCCCGTTTTGCAAAGCCCATTAATAATTGTTCCATACATAACCATGTCCGGCTCAATGTCTCTATTCCTCACTAATTTCTTAAATAACTCCGCGGCCTCAGCAGTTCTATCTTCGATAATAAGTCCATTTATGAGAGTGCCAAAGGTAACAACACTAGGTGTACAACCGCGTTTGAAGAGACCCCCTAAAAGCGAGAAACCAAAATCGACTCGATTTAGGTGGCAGTAGCAGTTAATTGCAATGCTCACGGTGTATAGATTTACCTCAATGCCCAGTAACTGCAACTTGTCCAAATGAGAAAGAGCCGTGATGTAATTACCCATTCTCGTAATGCTACCCAAGGCTTTATTGATTTGGGAAATGGGTGGAAATGGTCGCATTTGGGTCATCCGATTGAGGAACTCCTCAGCGTCTTGAACATCACTGGGCCTCGAATTTCGGTGTTTTCTCGGCACGAGTTGGTGATTTTCTTGGGTTGTTTCAGGAGGAGGATAATAAGGGTTTCTAGATGTAGGGTGAGTGTGAATAAAACGAAAGCTCCCAGTAGGAAAGAGAAGAAGAGTACCTTTCTTTGTGTGATTTTCAGATTTCACGCCTCTGATTAAAATCATTAAATCACCAACAATCTTTGCCATCTTCTTCTCTCTCTCTCTCTCTCTCTCTGGTGCTAGTTGACGAAGATGATGTGGGTTTCACTGCAAAATTTTCAAAATTAGATATTTGTTTGGTTTGAATGATTTAAAATGCATTCATGATCGTAATTTTCGGACGATGTTTTCCAGGCAACCCTCTCTCTCTCTTTTTTTTTTTTCCTTTTAAGGTGTTTAATTCCATTGTCAAATCAGTATAATTTTATTCATGTGCAACAAATGTCTGCGAATTCTCACACCTCTCTTTTTTAGGCAAGATTATACGCCTATTTTGTTATAAACTAAGACTTTCAGTTTTGTAATTTGGTTTCTAAAAGTTTTGTTAGTTTTCGTGTAAATTATTTATGATAAAAATCTGAAGCTAACCAAATTGTATCCAATCCAAAAGCTAAAAAAGAATCACTAAAAACAGAACGATTTCAAAAAAGACAAGTTTGTTGGGTTTTTTTTAACTTTTTGTCTTTTTTGATGTCTTTCCATTTCAATTCGTATACTACATTTTTTATTTATGTGGTCGAGACAGAATTCTTAATCCAAAAAATGAAAGTATTTTTTTTTTCCAGCTTTGTTGTTATCAATCCAATAGGAAAAAAAAAAAAAGGAACTACAATTGGGAAGAATGACTATTAAAATGGATAATCAGTGAAGATCAACAAAATAAAATAACAGTGTCCAAACAATGGCTTTGCTTTGGTCAAAATAAAAAAAGATGGCTTTCCAAGATCGAAACTTTTATATCTTGAGACAAATGGGTTCCAGTTATACGTTGCAATCGTATTTTTCAAGATACATATGTTTTGAAATAAAATCATACGATATCTGATCAACTAAATTTTTTGGCATAGATAATGTCCTCAATGAAAACTAAAAACCAAACGGTTCCGAGCATCAATGTTGGCTAGAACAAGGCCCAAATTGAACTGGGACCTTATATACTCGAGAGGATTCAATTCCTTTTACTATTACACAAGCTTCTACTATTTTAATACCGTCCTCACATACCCATATGTCGTCCTTACATACCCATGCACAAAATGAATTTTCAGTCAAAATACTCTTTTCAGTTCCTATGAGAACTTTAGGCCTTTGAAGCACAGATAACCAGCATCCTTGCAATTGCACTGGAATTTTGGCAATGGTTGAGCAAATTCCCAAAATAAAAAGACTCATTTGCCCCTCCTTCTTCCCACACTAAAAGATCTCTCTCCAGATAAGAGGAAAAAAGAACCCCCACTAGAAAAAACATGGCGTTAATTCCTTGCCCTCCATCAAATAATTCTCATCTCCAGAACACTCTCTCTCTCTCTCTCTCTCGAACATGACGGCAAATTCCCAAAAAAAAATAAACCCTATGGCGTCACTCTCAAACCTACAAATTCTGTGAATTCTTCTTTTACTCAAGTACAGGACAACCCACTTTTTTTTTTTTTTTTTGAACATGACGGCCCACTTTTTGTACTCCTACTTCTTTAGCTGATTCATGCTTCGTTTCCTTTTCCATTAACAATTCTTTTTCCATTCGTACGGGGGAAAGGCATTGGTAAAATTGTTGGGTGTAGGTGATTCCACTCCTATTTCACTTCTGTCTGATTTGTGCAAACCACAAGTACTTTAGATTCCTACATTTCTATTGTGATCTGAAATGGTGCAGTTTTAAAATTCCAGTAGTTTCTATATTTTAAAAATTAGTTTCTCCGTAATCTGTATGTTTGGGGAAGGATATAACAAAAAGCTAAATTCCAAAACAGATACCTAACTTGATGTTTGCTCTTCGGCCCGAACGAACCAAATCTGAAACTTTAGGAAGGTATTTGGTGGGGGGTGAGATGGATAGAGTAGGGAAATCGGCAGTGGTCAGGCACCAAGGGTGGGGAGGGGGTAAAGTTACGTGGCGGCGGGATGGGTCGGTGCTGGAAAAATTAGTTTCTCTGTAATATGTATGTATGAGGATTGAGGAAGGATATAACAAAAAAAACACATGCCCTCATTATCGACAAATTAAAGAAAATTTGGTAATTGTACTTAAGGTATTAGCCTTAACTGGAGGCCGGTCACACATTATGCGTAATATTTTACAATAGCTTTCCATTTATTATATGATTGAATTTTTGCAAATTTGGTCAAAACCTGATGTGCACAAGCCTCCATTGCTTAAACTTGCACACACATAACGTGTACCCCGGTCTCTATATCAGTTTAATTACAATTGCCTCACCAATGGACTCACCTGTTACTTTCTTCCACTTCTTCCTTTTTCATTACTAATTCATGTTTCTAATTGTTTGAAAAATTACGAGGGAAAGGCAGCGGTGAGGTCAGGTCAAATTTTGTATTGGCTTTTGTTTTGTTTTTTTTTTTGGCAGAGAATTACAGATTCTCAAACGCAATTTTTGTTCACCTACATTTTTACGAAGGCATGAATTCCCAACTTCAAAAAAAAAAAAAAAAAAACCATTCATTTTCATGAACTAGAGGCATTGGTGGTTTGATGATGGGAAAAAGACATTTATTTTGAGTGAGTTGGGTTCCGTTGGAATGGTGGTTTGGTGATGATTTTGAAACTTTGCCCGGGAGTGCATTGCTTATAGTGCTTTATGGGCAAATTTCAATGCATAGAAAAGTTAGAGCCAGTTTGTAGCTTTGTGCTTATTAGAAAAGACTAGAGGTCGAGGCACACGTGATGCGTGCACAAGTCGGATTTTCACAACGTTTTTGTAAAAATGCTTTCCACTTATTGTTTGATCAAATTTTCACAAATATTGTGAAAATCCGACTTGCACACACATTGCATGTGCCTCGACCACTAGTTGCAATAATGTCCCCATTCCAATTTGGAAATGACATTTCCAACTACAAAAATTCGATTTGGAAATTAGCCCATAAGCAACAAGGAAAATAACCCCATCACAGTTTGGGGGTCCGGGTGTCCGACCGTGTGAAGATTGAAATCTGCAATAAGTGGCCTTGAATGATAAAATGATCAAATGGTTTATTCAAACTACATCCAATCCATTTCTGGTGTTCTTAACTCGAATGTATCCTTAATCAAGAATAAAAAAAAACACCTCGAACATATCCACCTCTTCAAACTAATGAGCTTAATTTATGAGGTTCCACCGATATGAGTAATCAGAGAAGCTGGTGGGGGATATGACGCCATAATTGATGTACATTGTTTCGAGGTGGATCCACTGGAAGTACCCGACAATAATGAATTTTCGAGACAATAGGTTTCCAGTGCCTGAAGATTCGAAGATATGAGTTCAGCCAACAAAAATGTAGTATCTGGAATGTGAGAACACAATGCTCTAAGCCAGACTTTCAAAAGTAGGAGAAAAGGCAATCTAAAACTTCTACTAATAGGTATTGCCACATTCCACAAGGCATTTGAGGAAGTTATGAACTCAATTGACATGAAGATGTAGAGACCAATTGCGTGTCGCTTGGCCAACATGGCCTGTAAATTATCTAAAAATTTACATCAACAAATTAGGACGCGATAAACTAAAACAGCTTTGTACAAGGAACATTTCAGAGAGTTTTACCGATTCCATGTAGCTAATCTAGTGAAACACATTAATATTGTTACCATCACCATGACTTGAATGTCGGAACCCTCGCAAAGAGAACCCTTTCTCCATCTTGGGCTACGCTTTCCTGCATTGTAGATGAAGTTCTTCAGTACAATGCTCGTTCCGCTCCTCGATAATCAGAACTTCCCTAACTCCAACAACACATGCTGGATTTTCTGAACCTCAAACTGCAACGTCCGATTTTTTCAGACCCACTTCGATTTTTTCACACTCATCTTCCATCTCAAGCAGAAGAGCCTTACCGTCCATCTGCTGTGGACCCACTTCAATTTTCCTCGTCCAATGACTCTTCACCTCCGCCAGCTGTAGAATCATTTCCTCAACTTCTTCCAACTGTTCCTTAACTGTCTCAAATTGACACTCTTCGACTTTTTCTTCATCTTGCTTGTTACCAATTTCCTTCTCAGTTATTCCACTGTGATCTGAAGGGTGTTCAACTTCTGGGCATCGGAATCAAGTCTCTCCAAAATCTCTCTCTTGTTCCACGCTTGAGATTTGGCTCGTTAAAACTCGTGGGTACTGCTTATTTATCAAAACCCAATTCCTTTTCCACTTCTAACTCTGAAGAGGGATGATGCTCCCTCTTCTGCTCCACATCTTTAAATTGATGGACCATAGGGTTTCTTCTTCTTGTGTGACACTCTCAATGTTCTGGTCATCAGCCCTACGCCAACTTCTCCTACTCAGTCCAAATATTGAAGCAATTGAAACGATCGAGTGGGATATCTTTCATCAGAATCCTATTTGTAACTTCAGAAACGTCAGGTCTTGTTTTCAGAAACTTGAGTTTGCCATTTAGCTCATTTCCAAAGTCCATCTCTCCCCTTTGTGGTTCGCAGAACCAAACCTGTGGCCATGCGCAATCAAGGGCTGTTAAAATACAATAATACGCAATTTTGGCAATGGCTGAGCAGTTCCTAGCCATTTTGGCTAGGAAATATGCCCGATATTAGTTTACTAGCCACCAATTGTTTAGGTCCCCCAGTAGACTAGGCATTAGGCAAAGGAGAAACTTCCAACAGCTTGCAGCAAAAAAAAAAAAGGTAACCTGGTAAAACATCCAACAGCTATTTTTTCTCCACTAGTTTTTCTTCCCAGTTCCAAGTTCCAACAGCTATATCTCACTTTTCTAACTACTAGTACTTTTTTCCTTCATCTATGAGTAAGTTCATATCTTACATTTCCACAACCATCTCAACTACCATTTGATAGCAGTTTTTTTTTATACTGGAATAGAAGGCCCAAAGGCCATTTGATAGCAGTTTGAAGAACTATTTTACTGCTAGGCTAGTGTTCTCCATGCCATTGTCGGTTTCATTCTTTTGGTATAACCAATAAAGGGACAAGATTACAACTCTTTGAGCAAATATCTGCAAGTCCACTCCTAGTGAGACATTATATTTGGATGACAAAGTTCCTGATTGAGAAAGAAAGCTACTCATCCAGCCAATTCACAAATGTCACCAAATCATTTATGTATTCACTCCTCATCCAGTTCCTGACTGCACAAAATCACCTTGAGTTTCTACCCCAGCTTTCACCTGGACTAAAAAAAATACAGTTTTAAGCAGTCAGAATTTGCAAAGAGCCAACATACTCTGAATGCGTGAAGTTATCTGCAATATAAAGAAACAGATCCGTACAGCTAACAAGAACGACGATATGTTCTTAATCTCCTCGATCATATTGGGATGATCAGGGATGATAAGCTTTTGGAATATACAGAGTCCGTCCAGCTCTGAGGCATTGTTCCCTAGTAACGTCATATTTGGAATTCAGGGAGAACCTTTGTAAGGGCATTGAGGCATTGTTGAGAGAGGTTTCTGGTGGCATCAGTTGGGTTCTCTGGAGTGTACGTCTGAGAGAACACAATATATATGGTTTTAGCATGTAATATCAAACTTTTTGTATAATTCAGCATGTTTTCAGAGATTTTGCTTTAACTAACGAACCAAACAAACTGAGTACTTGAGAATTGCAGTCAAGACTGTGAATTTGACTTTGTTTAAGCATTTGCATCTAATTGTGTATTAGGCAATGCGTGGCCATTACTCCAATCTAACGTGAAATGTCAGCACAGAACAATTTTGCTTCCTCACAAAAGTTAACATTTTACACAGGCCCACTTAGACAAGATAAAAGGGTGACCAGAACTTATTAATACTCTACTCACCGGGAGAGCTTTCTCCCAACCAGCTGGTAGTTCACCGGTACTAATAGACTTTAACTCTGCAGCTTCCTCCTTATATTTCATTTCATAATCCGCAAATTTGGCATTCCACTCAGTTTCAAGAGCAGCACCATCAGGGACATGGCGGCTCCAGTGCCTATGGGATAAGGTAATCAAATTCGTTGAAAGAAGAATACTTTTAACATTCATACAAATTCTAGAGCAAAACAAAAAAATCCATACTTGTTCACATCCTCGGGCACATAGAAAGGTTCAAATGGCCAACCAAGGTTCTTCCTTGTGGCATCCAGTGCGCTCCCATGTACACTGTACAAATTTGCCTTGTTAGGAGAGCCATACCCAATTGTAGTAGTTACCTGCTCAGAAGAGAAGTTGGTTTCAGAAGGCAGCAAAACAAACAAATTTAAGTTGGACAGACTTAGATGTACTGCTTGAATGACTCCAGTAGGCATAATCCACGAAACTGTGAATTGTCATATCTAAAGAAAAGAAAGGGGGAATGTGTACGTATAGATGATAGAGCATTACTAACTTCTAAAAACATTAAAGAATGAGTACTTGTATGTCAAATGAAAGGGATCTGCTAGATCTATAATTCACCTGGACAATAATAAGCCCTCAAAACTCGTAGGTGAATCAGCTCCCAATCTTACGCATATCCTTCCAGTATTTGCCAACACAAATAGGTCAAGAACTAAATGTTGATGCAGCTATATAAACTGGTGCAAGAAAATAAAGTAACCATAGCAACGAGCCATTGAAAAGGAGAATTTTCAGTTTCCCCACACCTGGTTGAAGTCTAGTACCAATGGCTAAACTGTAAATGCAATCCCATCGAGTAGGCAGGCCCATCTTTCATAATCAAGCCAAAGATACATATATGGCCAGAAATTGACCAATTTACGGTATTGCCAAAACTCCAATAAGCAATTCTATCAAATTTCCATGACATGACCAAGTATTTTTATACTGTGTGCATACCGATGCTCTGGACTATCAATGAAGGAAGCATGGTAATGTACACATAAATTGAATTGGGTCGATAGGTCTGCCTTCTCTGATACCATTTGGCTTTGATTAGGGGGCATGGTTCCGCAACAAAACAGGTATAGGGGGCCACTGTTTCAATGGTATTCTGAGAGTAGCCACTTTGTGCAAATTGCCAAAGGTTAGGTCTGTCTCCAATCCTCCCTCGCCCATACCCCCAATGATTGGAGACTACATGGGTTCTATTGTTGTTGTACCATGTTATTCTGTGAAAAAATGGATATGCAAGACAACCGGCATAGATCCGTGGTGAATGATTTTCACATTACCTCCTCCTATGGCATCATAGTCTATTTGTATCTTTCATTCAGACTAATGTAAAGCTGAAAATTGCATGTGATCTTCCGGAACCGCCGATACTCTCCAGTAAGCACCAGTATTGAAGCCGGGACGGAATTAGGAGGGCAGGGTACCAATTACGCGTCTCTTGGCCAACATGACCTGTAAATTATCTCAAAATTCACGTCCACAAATTAGGGCGCGATAAAATAAAATGATTTTTCACAGGAAAGAACTGGAGGAAGAGAGATGAAACAGACCACCTCATGGTCTACATGAATTCCCAAGGCCAACTACAGCAAACAAAGAAACTAATCACAAGGTGGCTGGTCAGTAGTAATGCAGGGGAGGGAGGGAGAGAGTGTAGAGACCCATAATTAAATTATTTAAAATGTTAATATTTGATATGTGTTTGAGTTATATAAATGTGAAAAAAATGAATGAATGTGGGGTCCTTGTGAAATAGAATATTGATTGTGGTATTTAATGTGATACTTTAGAAGCTTAAGGGTATGAGTGTGATAAACCCTATATAACAAAAAAAATCAGAAGCAGGAGATTCAATTTTTTTCCCCTTTCTTTTCTTCTTTTCCTGCGTCTGTCTCTCTCTCTCGGCTCTCACCTCTCTCACCTTCTCTCTTTGATTTCATCTACTACGATTGAGATTTTTGAAAAATTCCAAGTGATAAAGTTGTTCTACACGACGAGATCTTCTTATTGATCCAAGAAGAATCATGATCGGAGCACTTTGAGGTTTACTCCATGTTCGGGCTTGCTTCTAACCTTCGAGGTAGGGATCTCTTACCTTCTTTATATGTTTATGTGTTGGTTTGTTATACAAGAATCAAGCTTGATAATCTGTTTGGAGTCTTGAATAAATATAGTGAATGCTGAAAATTTCGTGGGTGCTAGTAATTCGTCCTTTTGAGGTCCTTCTGATAAGATTCAATTTTTGGTGTCTTCATAACTGTTAAAGTACATTTCAATACGAAGATTTCGGTACCAAAATCATGCAAAACCGATAATCACACAATTAGTTATGAATTTTTGAATACCGACTGTCACCGGTGTATGCGAGACTGTGCGTGGCTGTCTTCTTTTAACTTTCTGGGCACGCTGAACTACTTGGGTGGCTTTGGGTCTGTTACAGGAGTTAAATATTTAAGTTAAGAAGAGATTGGAGTTGGAATCAAGTAATTTGGTTAAGTATACAATTTTTGGTGAATTTCTAAAGTAAGGTTGGTTGATTGGTGCGAAAATGGTTGCGAATCTGTTATTCGCTTGATTGTTGGGTTAAATTCCTCTCGTTCCTAGACCTGGGATTTTTACTGAGTGTAGGGCTTGTCGTGGTGCAACTTTTGGCGTTGGTTTCACTATTTTTGGGTTTAAGATGAAAGAGTTATGATTTTTCAATCAATTTGTACTTATTCCCGCGTAGAATCTGACAGCACCGGCGGACTTGGGTAAAATGGCCATAACTCCTAGCTGGGGACTCGAAATGATCTACCGTTTGTTTTGTTAGAAACTAGACACATATAGCTTTCCAACGATGCATCCCATGCATCATGGGTATGTCCGAGCGATAACAGATTTGCATCCAAAGTTGACCCAAATTCTGCCTTGTACCAGTTTCACCGTTACGTTGAGCTATAATCGCGAGGCCGTAGTAAGGTTACCAGAACTCCGTTTTGATGGATGACCTAGGGACCGAAGAAAAAGAAGTATACTTTTCAATGGTTTAAGTGTCGTCCTTGAATTCACGTTGTTTAATTGGATATAGTCTAATGTGAGTGATTAACTTTGCCAATTTGACTGGTGGGGATACGATAGATTGATCTAGATGATTATGTGTTGGATTAAAGAGAACTTGTGGTGTATAAGGGATATGCATTATTGGTGTATTGACATTGATGTTGTTTGACACTTAGAGAAAGATAAATAGTTTTTCGTATTTATGTGCTGTATCCAAGGGTTGGTTTAGTATGCGTGCTTTGGTATGTGGGTTTAATTTAAGAGATGTGAAAGGTTGATTTTTGTTAAAGGGGTATGTTTTAGTAAATGAATCGGTAAAGAGAAAGTGGTCGTTCGAGAACCTAAGGTGTATCCAAGTCTTTAAAGATAGAAACGTGGTAACAGAAAATGATATTGGCAATGGTAAGCCTAGAATCTAAGTAAAAAGGTGTGTGAATATGTGTGTGTGGGAGCTTCTCGATGTCTAGCGTGATTAAAGTGTCACGTGTATTGAGGTGTCAATATGCAAGCGAATGCTTTGATGTTAATGTTATTTGATTGATGAAGATATGTGGTAGATTTACTACATAAAAGAGTTGGACTTGGGTGTTCTTATTGTTATAAACGTGAAGATGATATTATTTATGCATAGTTAATCTTTGAGTTGGTTTGATCGGTGTGTTTTGCTGTACATCGGGATTGGGAAAAAGTGTTTGACGTTATCTGATTGATGAGATTAATCGATTGTAGTCCAAGGGTTGTACTGGGAAAGTACTGCAACGCAAGGGGTGGTAATGCAGTGGGTAATGGTTTTACTGCAACGCAAGGGGTGGTAATGCAGACGGCAACGCAAGGGGTGGAAATGCCAAAATCCAACCATTGGGTGATGTTTACTGTGACGCAAGGGGTGGTAATACAGAAGGTTGTGAGTATTGATATGTTGATTTCGAATGTGAAATTTAGATAGAACGAAACACTGATGTGAGAAACTATGAACTTTTAACCTGAGTTGGTGTCTTGGATGGTTTGAAGTGTCGATGCTTGCTCTCTTCCTTCTTATAGAATTCTTGAATTATAGTGGCTTGATGAATTGGGATTGGTGTGGAAATTTATTTGGTATGGAGACATGTCAATTTGATGCCGTAGATGTCATAATACCTATTGCGAAAGAGTTACGTTGGTATTGTAGATTAAACTTATAATGGTAAACTCGGTTAAAGAATTCGGAGTTGTCTCTTAGTCACTGGAATGAAAACGTAGAAGTATGTTCTGGGTTTGGTAATGACAGCCTGAGTTTATTTAAGATAGAAGTGGGTGCGTGTACGTGTGTAGCTGAGAGTGTCAGTGAGAAATGGAGTTAAATATTTTTCTAACATGAGTATGGTATTTTGTGTTCCACCCTTTGACAAAACAAATCTATCTTTGGAAAAATATCTTATTTTTCGTATTTGCCTTCATATCTGCATATAATTTAGGTATGGATATCTCTACGAGCTAGTGTAGCTCACCCTATCCTTTCAGGTACCCGTCATGGCACTTAGCTTGGATTGCATGGAGTGCACATTGAGACGTCTTTTGAGAGCTTCATTGGAATCATTAAGGAGTTGTTTATCATCAAGTTTAATTCATGTAGTGTACTATACTTGCAATTGAAGGTTGTACCTTTTGATTAGATAATATGTAAAGCTATGTATAAACTCCTCTCCTTGATTATTATGAAACCCTTTTAATTGTAAACGTTGGGGAGACTATGCGTTTTAAAAAAAAAGAGAGAAGAGATTTTGATTCGTTATTTGGATTGGCATGACAATTAAGGGTAAGTATAGTTGAGAGAAAGACTATTGTTTCTAGAAAATATATTATGGTTTTTGTTAAAAATCGAGGGCGTGATAGGGACTTGTTTGTAATTCAAACAGGTGGGATATTATTTTTGGAATACGATGGCAAGCGAGGTCCTTTTATTATAAAACGTCATTTACTTTATGTTGAAAATTCAGGTCGTGACAAATTGGTATCAGAGCGTCTAGGTTTGAATACTTTGAGACCGTGGGGAGACTTCTAGTCTTATGGGTTCAAAATGTCACGTCTTTTGTATGACATGTGTGCTTGTGGGAATTGACATTACTTGAACAATGTGACATTGCATTCATTAATCACGTGATTGGCGTAGCCATGTTGACCCTTATATGGGAAATAAGAGAACCTGATCTATATTTTATGTCATGTTCAATGTTTGACTAATGTGTGGTTTATGTGAATGAAGTGTTTAGGTGATCACTTGTCTATCGATTACATGCTCATGTGCTTTGTGCTATGTGGAATATATGCTTATGTGATCTTACCTGCTTAAAAGTTATATGTCTGCGTTTTGGTGTGCTTTGGTGTGCTACGTGCTGTAGAATTGTGGGCTTAGCCATGGGATTGGTTTGGGTTGTCATAATGATATAGCATTTGATTCGGATATGAGTTTGTGAAATCTTGTGAGGTCAATGACTGAGCATAATCTTTTTCTTTAGATGAAATACAACTGGAATGTGAAGTGTTGGATTAATCGGTCATTTATATGAAAGACCTGGTTAATAGACAAACCATTATAAGAAAGGTAAGGTGAGAATTGTGGAGTTAATTTGGGTCCTTGGAGTTAAGCTATTTTAGCGATTTTGTGTATGGGTTCATGAAGTTTGGTTGACAAAGACAACTTAAATGTTGAAGTACTTTTGGTGTTTCTCCATGAATGATAGAAGCATGAGGTTAGTTATCAATTTCTTTTGCTTTAAAAAAAAAAAGGGATTCGTTGCTTGGAGATTGAAGTTAAGAATTTGAATGTGATGATTGATTTACTGTGTGATCTTAAATGGTGAATCTTAATTGTATGGTGCATCTAATCTGTTTATGATAAGTAATATGTTGATCGTTAAAGGTGATTGTATCTGGCACATGGGAAACAAAACAAAAAAAAAAATATCCGAGGATCTACTTCCGGATATTCAGTTTGAAGAACGGCTGGCCACCGCGACTTCAGAATTGAATGTCTAGAGTAGAAGCTCAAAAAAAAAAAGAAAAAAAAGAAGAAGGGGGATTTACTTTCTGCTAGAGAGCTTGATAAAGATAGATCATGTGACGTTACGGTTAAAGATTTGCACTAGCTTACTGATGTCATGCTTTTGAACATTGTATCATTCTAATGTGAGGATCTTGGTTGCAAAGGAAAAGGAAATGATGAGTCTACATGGGAAACAAAGTATAGAGTTGGAAAGAAGTATTTGGACTCATTTTTATTTTAATCGGTACAATTTCTTGATGGAGGCTTTGTGGTCGTTTATTTGTTGCACTTGTTTGGGGATTGTGCTGCCTGCTGGCTGGGTTGTTGCATATCTTTGTTATTGCATGGCTTGGTTGACCTTGTTTATAAAAATTTCGAGGACGAAATTTCTTTAAGGAGGGTAGATTGTAGAGACCCATAATTAAATTATTTAAAATGTTAATATTTGATATGTGTTTGAGTTATATAAATGTGAAAAAAATGAATGAATGTGGGGTCCTTGTGAAATAGAATATTGATTGTGGTATTTAATGTGATACTTTAGAAGCTTAAGGGTATGAGTGTGATAAACCCTATATAACAAAAAAAATCAGAAGCAGGAGATTCAATTTTTTTCCCCTTTCTTTTCTTCTTTTCCTGCGTCTGTCTCTCTCTCTCGGCTCTCACCTCTCTCACCTTCTCTCTTTGATTTCATCTACTACGATTGAGATTTTTGAAAAATTCCAAGTGATAAAGTTGTTCTACACAACGAGATCTTCTTATTGATCCAAGAAGAATCATGATCGGAGCACTTTGAGGTTTACTCCATGTTCGGGCTTGCTTCTAACCTTCGAGGTAGGGATCTCTTACCTTCTTTATATGTTTATGTGTTGGTTTGTTATACAAGAATCAAGCTTGATAATCTGTTTGGAGTCTTGAATAAATATAGTGAATGCTGAAAATTTCGTGGGTGCTAGTAATTCGTCCTTTTGAGGTCCTTCTGATAAGATTCAATTTTTGGTGTCTTCATAACTGTTAAAGTACATTTCAATACGAAGATTTCGGTACCAAAATCATGCAAAACCGATAATCACACAATTAGTTATGAATTTTTGAATACCGACTGTCACCGGTGTATGCGAGACTGTGCGTGGCTGTCTTCTTTTAACTTTCTGGGCACGCTGAACTACTTGGGTGGCTTTGGGTCTGTTACAGGAGTTAAATATTTAAGTTAAGAAGAGATTGGAGTTGGAATCAAGTAATTTGGTTAAGTATACAATTTTTGGTGAATTTCTAAAGTAAGGTTGGTTGATTGGTGCGAAAATGGTTGCGAATCTGTTATTCGCTTGATTGTTGGGTTAAATTCCTCTCGTTCCTAGACCTGGGATTTTTACTGAGTGTAGGGCTTGTCGTGGTGCAACTTTTGGCGTTGGTTTCACTATTTTTGGGTTTAAGATGAAAGAGTTATGATTTTTCAATCAATTTGTACTTATTCCCGCGTAGAATCTGACAGCACCGGCGGACTTGGGTAAAATGGCCATAACTCCTAGCTGGGGACTCGAAATGATCTACCGTTTGTTTTGTTAGAAACTAGACACATATAGCTTTCCAACGATGCATCCCATGCATCATGGGTATGTCCGAGCGATAACAGATTTGCATCCAAAGTTGACCCAAATTCTGCCTTGTACCAGTTTCACCGTTACGTTGAGCTATAATCGCGAGGCCGTAGTAAGGTTACCAGAACTCCGTTTTGATGGATGACCTAGGGACCGAAGAAAAAGAAGTATACTTTTCAATGGTTTAAGTGTCGTCCTTGAATTCACGTTGTTTAATTGGATATAGTCTAATGTGAGTGATTAACTTTGCCAATTTGACTGGTGGGGATACGATAGATTGATCTAGATGATTATGTGTTGGATTAAAGAGAACTTGTGGTGTATAAGGGATATGCATTATTGGTGTATTGACATTGATGTTGTTTGACACTTAGAGAAAGATAAATAGTTTTTCGTATTTATGTGCTGTATCCAAGGGTTGGTTTAGTATGCGTGCTTTGGTATGTGGGTTTAATTTAAGAGATGTGAAAGGTTGATTTTTGTTAAAGGGGTATGTTTTAGTAAATGAATCGGTAAAGAGAAAGTGGTCGTTCGAGAACCTAAGGTGTATCCAAGTCTTTAAAGATAGAAACGTGGTAACAGAAAATGATATTGGCAATGGTAAGCCTAGAATCTAAGTAAAAAGGTGTGTGAATATGTGTGTGTGGGAGCTTCTCGATGTCTAGCGTGATTAAAGTGTCACGTGTATTGAGGTGTCAATATGCAAGCGAATGCTTTGATGTTAATGTTATTTGATTGATGAAGATATGTGGTAGATTTACTACATAAAAGAGTTGGACTTGGGTGTTCTTATTGTTATAAACGTGAAGATGATATTATTTATGCATAGTTAATCTTTGAGTTGGTTTGATCGGTGTGTTTTGCTGTACATCGGGATTGGGAAAAAGTGTTTGACGTTATCTGATTGATGAGATTAATCGATTGTAGTCCAAGGGTTGTACTGGGAAAGTACTGCAACGCAAGGGGTGGTAATGCAGTGGGTAATGGTTTTACTGCAACGCAAGGGGTGGTAATGCAGACGGCAACGCAAGGGGTGGAAATGCCGAAATCCAACCATTGGGTGATGTTTACTGTGACGCAAGGGGTGGTAATACAGAAGGTTGTGAGTATTGATATGTTGATTTCGAATGTGAAATTTAGATAGAACGAAACACTGATGTGAGAAACTATGAACTTTTAACCTGAGTTGGTGTCTTGGATGGTTTGAAGTGTCGATGCTTGCTCTCTTCCTTCTTATAGAATTCTTGAATTATAGTGGCTTGATGAATTGGGATTGGTGTGGAAATTTATTTGGTATGGAGACATGTCAATTTGATGCCGTAGATGTCATAATACCTATTGCGAAAGAGTTACGTTGGTATTGTAGATTAAACTTATAATGGTAAACTCGGTTAAAGAATTCGGAGTTGTCTCTTAGTCACTGGAATGAAAACGTAGAAGTATGTTATGGGTTTGGTAATGACAGCCTGAGTTTATTTAAGATAGAAGTGGGTGCGTGTACGTGTGTAGCTGAGAGTGTCAGTGAGAAATGGAGTTAAATATTTTTCTAACATGAGTATGGTATTTTGTGTTCCACCCTTTGACAAAACAAATCTATCTTTGGAAAAATATCTTATTTTTCGTATTTGCCTTCATATCTGCATATAATTTAGGTATGGATATCTCTACGAGCTAGTGTAGCTCACCCTATCCTTTCAGGTACCCGTCATGGCACTTAGCTTGGATTGCATGGAGTGCACATTGAGACGTCTTTTGAGAGCTTCATTGGAATCATTAAGGAGTTGTTTATCATCAAGTTTAATTCATGTAGTGTACTATACTTGCAATTGAAGGTTGTACCTTTTGATTAGATAATATGTAAAGCTATGTATAAACTCCTCTCCTTGATTATTATGAAACCCTTTTAATTGTAAACGTTGGGGAGACTATGCGTTTTAAAAAAAAAGAGAGAAGAGATTTTGATTCGTTATTTGGATTGGCATGACAATTAAGGGTAAGTATAGTTGAGAGAAAGACTATTGTTTCTAGAAAATATATTATGGTTTTTGTTAAAAATCGAGGGCGTGATAGGGACTTGTTTGTAATTCAAACAGGTGGGATATTATTTTTGGAATACGATGGCAAGCGAGGTCCTTTTATTATAAAACGTCATTTACTTTATGTTGAAAATTCAGGTCGTGACAAATTGGTATCAGAGCGTCTAGGTTTGAATACTTTGAGACCGTGGGGAGACTTCTAGTCTTATGGGTTCAAAATGTCACGTCTTTTGTATGACATGTGTGCTTGTGGGAATTGACATTACTTGAACAATGTGACATTGCATTCATTAATCACGTGATTGGCGTAGCCATGTTGACCCTTATATGGGAAATAAGAGAACCTGATCTATATTTTATGTCATGTTCAATGTTTGACTAATGTGTGGTTTATGTGAATGAAGTGTTTAGGTGATCACTTGTCTATCGATTACATGCTCATGTGCTTTGTGCTATGTGGAATATATGCTTATGTGATCTTACCTGCTTAAAAGTTATATGTCTGCGTTTTGGTGTGCTTTGGTGTGCTACGTGCTGTAGAATTGTGGGCTTAGCCATGGGATTGGTTTGGGTTGTCATAATGATATAGCATTTGATTCGGATATGAGTTTGTGAAATCTTGTGAGGTCAATGACTGAGCATAATCTTTTTCTTTAGATGAAATACAACTGGAATGTGAAGTGTTGGATTAATCGGTCATTTATATGAAAGACCTGGTTAATAGACAAACCATTATAAGAAAGGTAAGGTGAGAATTGTGGAGTTAATTTGGGTCCTTGGAGTTAAGCTATTTTAGCGATTTTGTGTATGGGTTCATGAAGTTTGGTTGACAAAGACAACTTAAATGTTGAAGTACTTTTGGTGTTTCTCCATGAATGATAGAAGCATGAGGTTAGTTATCAATTTCTTTTGCTTTAAAAAAAAAAGGGATTCGTTGCTTGGAGATTGAAGTTAAGAATTTGAATGTGATGATTGATTTACTGTGTGATCTTAAATGGTGAATCTTAATTGTATGGTGCATCTAATCTGTTTATGATAAGTAATATGTTGATCGTTAAAGGTGATTGTATCTGGCACATGGGAAACAAAACAAAAAAAAAATATCCGAGGATCTACTTCCGGATATTCAGTTTGAAGAACGGCTGGCCACCGCGACTTCAGAATTGAATGTCTAGAGTAGAAGCTCAAAAAAAAAAAAAAAAAAGAAGAAGGGGGATTTACTTTCTGCTAGAGAGCTTGATAAAGATAGATCATGTGACGTTACGGTTAAAGATTTGCACTAGCTTACTGATGTCATGCTTTTGAACATTGTATCATTCTAATGTGAGGATCTTGGTTGCAAAGGAAAAGGAAATGATGAGTCTACATGGGAAACAAAGTATAGAGTTGGAAAGAAGTATTTGGACTCATTTTTATTTTAATCGGTACAATTTCTTGATGGAGGCTTTGTGGTCGTTTATTTGTTGCACTTGTTTGGGGATTGTGCTGCCTGCTGGCTGGGTTGTTGCATATCTTTGTTATTGCATGGCTTGGTTGACCTTGTTTATAAAAATTTCGAGGACGAAATTTCTTTAAGGAGGGTAGATTGTAGAGACCCATAATTAAATTATTTAAAATGTTAATATTTGATATGTGTTTGAGTTATATAAATGTGAAAAAAATGAATGAATGTGGGGTCCTTGTGAAATAGAATATTGATTGTGGTATTTAATGTGATACTTTAGAAGCTTAAGGGTATGAGTGTGATAAACCCTATATAACAAAAAAAATCAGAAGCAGGAGATTCAATTTTTTTCCCCTTTCTTTTCTTCTTTTCCTGCGTCTGTCTCTCTCTCTCGGCTCTCACCTCTCTCACCTTCTCTCTTTGATTTCATCTACTACGATTGAGATTTTTGAAAAATTCCAAGTGATAAAGTTGTTCTACACAACGAGATCTTCTTATTGATCCAAGAAGAATCATGATCGGAGCACTTTGAGGTTTACTCCATGTTCGGGCTTGCTTCTAACCTTCGAGGTAGGGATCTCTTACCTTCTTTATATGTTTATGTGTTGGTTTGTTATACAAGAATCAAGCTTGATAATCTGTTTGGAGTCTTGAATAAATATAGTGAATGCTGAAAATTTCGTGGGTGCTAGTAATTCGTCCTTTTGAGGTCCTTCTGATAAGATTCAATTTTTGGTGTCTTCATAACTGTTAAAGTACATTTCAATACGAAGATTTCGGTACCAAAATCATGCAAAACCGATAATCACACAATTAGTTATGAATTTTTGAATACCGACTGTCACCGGTGTATGCGAGACTGTGCGTGGCTGTCTTCTTTTAACTTTCTGGGCACGCTGAACTACTTGGGTGGCTTTGGGTCTGTTACAGGAGTTAAATATTTAAGTTAAGAAGAGATTGGAGTTGGAATCAAGTAATTTGGTTAAGTATACAATTTTTGGTGAATTTCTAAAGTAAGGTTGGTTGATTGGTGCGAAAATGGTTGCGAATCTGTTATTCGCTTGATTGTTGGGTTAAATTCCTCTCGTTCCTAGACCTGGGATTTTTACTGAGTGTAGGGCTTGTCGTGGTGCAACTTTTGGCGTTGGTTTCACTATTTTTGGGTTTAAGATGAAAGAGTTATGATTTTTCAATCAATTTGTACTTATTCCCGCGTAGAATCTGACAGCACCGGCGGACTTGGGTAAAATGGCCATAACTCCTAGCTGGGGACTCGAAATGATCTACCGTTTGTTTTGTTAGAAACTAGACACATATAGCTTTCCAACGATGCATCCCATGCATCATGGGTATGTCCGAGCGATAACAGATTTGCATCCAAAGTTGACCCAAATTCTGCCTTGTACCAGTTTCACCGTTACGTTGAGCTATAATCGCGAGGCCGTAGTAAGGTTACCAGAACTCCGTTTTGATGGATGACCTAGGGACCGAAGAAAAAGAAGTATACTTTTCAATGGTTTAAGTGTCGTCCTTGAATTCACGTTGTTTAATTGGATATAGTCTAATGTGAGTGATTAACTTTGCCAATTTGACTGGTGGGGATACGATAGATTGATCTAGATGATTATGTGTTGGATTAAAGAGAACTTGTGGTGTATAAGGGATATGCATTATTGGTGTATTGACATTGATGTTGTTTGACACTTAGAGAAAGATAAATAGTTTTTCGTATTTATGTGCTGTATCCAAGGGTTGGTTTAGTATGCGTGCTTTGGTATGTGGGTTTAATTTAAGAGATGTGAAAGGTTGATTTTTGTTAAAGGGGTATGTTTTAGTAAATGAATCGGTAAAGAGAAAGTGGTCGTTCGAGAACCTAAGGTGTATCCAAGTCTTTAAAGATAGAAACGTGGTAACAGAAAATGATATTGGCAATGGTAAGCCTAGAATCTAAGTAAAAAGGTGTGTGAATATGTGTGTGTGGGAGCTTCTCGATGTCTAGCGTGATTAAAGTGTCACGTGTATTGAGGTGTCAATATGCAAGCGAATGCTTTGATGTTAATGTTATTTGATTGATGAAGATATGTGGTAGATTTACTACATAAAAGAGTTGGACTTGGGTGTTCTTATTGTTATAAACGTGAAGATGATATTATTTATGCATAGTTAATCTTTGAGTTGGTTTGATCGGTGTGTTTTGCTGTACATCGGGATTGGGAAAAAGTGTTTGACGTTATCTGATTGATGAGATTAATCGATTGTAGTCCAAGGGTTGTACTGGGAAAGTACTGCAACGCAAGGGGTGGTAATGCAGTGGGTAATGGTTTTACTGCAACGCAAGGGGTGGTAATGCAGACGGCAACGCAAGGGGTGGAAATGCCGAAATCCAACCATTGGGTGATGTTTACTGTGACGCAAGGGGTGGTAATACAGAAGGTTGTGAGTATTGATATGTTGATTTCGAATGTGAAATTTAGATAGAACGAAACACTGATGTGAGAAACTATGAACTTTTAACCTGAGTTGGTGTCTTGGATGGTTTGAAGTGTCGATGCTTGCTCTCTTCCTTCTTATAGAATTCTTGAATTATAGTGGCTTGATGAATTGGGATTGGTGTGGAAATTTATTTGGTATGGAGACATGTCAATTTGATGCCGTAGATGTCATAATACCTATTGCGAAAGAGTTACGTTGGTATTGTAGATTAAACTTATAATGGTAAACTCGGTTAAAGAATTCGGAGTTGTCTCTTAGTCACTGGAATGAAAACGTAGAAGTATGTTCTGGGTTTGGTAATGACAGCCTGAGTTTATTTAAGATAGAAGTGGGTGCGTGTACGTGTGTAGCTGAGAGTGTCAGTGAGAAATGGAGTTAAATATTTTTCTAACATGAGTATGGTATTTTGTGTTCCACCCTTTGACAAAACAAATCTATCTTTGGAAAAATATCTTATTTTTCGTATTTGCCTTCATATCTGCATATAATTTAGGTATGGATATCTCTACGAGCTAGTGTAGCTCAACCTATCCTTTCATGTCACGCCCTCGATTTCCAACATAAACAATAATAACATTTGATAACCAAAATCCTCACCAGGATTACGATAAATAACCCAAAAGATAGTTTAGTTCCCAATTCCATAAACCTGTCCAATAATTACAGAATTTCACAATAGAAAATACAATACAACGCAGTTTAGTTTACAAAGATAGCCAAGAGCTTCCGAAAATAGTTTTGAACAACAACAACATCAGCATGCACTCCAAGCATTCCATGACAGGGACCTGCAATAAACCTGAAAATGATAGGTTGAGCTACACTAGCCCAGTAGAGAAATCTATACACAAGTTATAGGAAAACATGCCAAGTTATGCACCAAGAGTGAGTGAGAAAAGACTGATATACCCAAAGTTTACATGGCTACCAACGAGCAACTCCCTGTGACCAAAGGGTTCTAGACAATTCTATATACTATGCCTATCACTTCGCACACCGTACAAATGTCACAAACGTTCCCACATCAAACACGTTTAACCAATCTTTAGTTTATCAATTGATACTTCACTTCACATCCATCTCTACATTCGTTCTCATTTCACGATCTTTCACGTTCATCATTTCATTGCCAAATCCCTTTTCTTATTAAAAGATTCTTTTTTTCCTTTCCTTTCTTTTAGTCAGATATCTCCATCAATGATCACTAGGGTCACCTCGGGTCTAGTTCCCTCGAGCGTAGGGTCACCCCGAGTCTATTCCCTTAATAATAATAACCACTTGGGTCACCTCAGGTCTGTTCCCTCGAGCGTAGGGTCACCCCGAGTCTATTCCCTCAACAACAATCATCACATGGGTCACCTCGGGTCTGTTCCCTCGAGCGCAGGGTCACCCCGAGTCTATTCCCTCAAAACGACCACGTCGATCTCCTCTCACATTTTTTATACGTGTCATCATCTCATAGTCACTTTTATCATCACTCTATCGATTATACCACGGAACTTCAATTAACCGTTACGTAACTTTCCAAAGTCACAACCTTTCATTCATCACCATTCAATGTACTGCAACCCATAACCATGTTCTATTACGATAATAAATACCTTAAGTTCACGTTATCCCTCAATGTCTATCTCGATGCCTTACGTCACGCACCGAACCCACAACAATTTCCCAACACACCAGCTGCTAGGTTATAAACAAGAATCTATTGAATGAGTGCCAAAGGAACCTAGGATGATCAGTCAAGACGAAGCACGAAGATACGAGTTACCCTATTCTCTTTCTAACCACTAGGCAAACCCTTAACGACCAACCAAGCGCCCCACATCATACCTTATCTCCTACAATACTCGATAACCTCACTACAATACGCTTTTTCATCCTACCATTTGCCACGCTAAGTCATTGCATCTATCATACCTATAGTGTATGTCATCTCATGCCACAACGACCCTCAAGTACCATCAATTCCATAAGATGCATTTCGATTATGCTTTTCTCTAGCACGACACTACTCTTTTTCTAACAATGGGAAGCCAACGGAACGAGGATAACTTAAGTAAACCAAAGGGGTTCAGCTGAGCATGCTTGAAATAGGTTTGGAGGTGTCCAAAGGGAATTAAAAGTGATCGGGGGTCAAAACAATAGAGTTCGGAGCAAAACAGTGAAAACTGGAAATAAGCTCACCGTATCGATACGGGCAAAATCCGTATCGATACGGATTGGCTTCGAGGCAGAACAGAGATAACTGTATCGATACGGATTTTGGACCGTATCGATACGGGATGCTTTCGAGCGGATTTTCTGCAGATTTTCGAAGTTCCAACTACAACATCAATCAACAATCTAAAGCACGATCAAGGCTCAAAACCAACACATAAACATATATCAAGTGCAAGAAATCCCTACCTCGAAGTCGGAGAGCAAACACGCGAAGAGATCGGGCCACGCGAACCCTCGAACTCAAACTTTGAGATACGCCCAAAATACTCCTCTCCGAGCCAAACCGGACGAACTACGAACTCAATGGCACACAAGGAAGGTGGAGAGAGGGTCGGGTTCCTTGGGTTTCGAGTTTTGGTGGTGGAACGAGTGAGAGAGTGCAAGACCGAGAGAGAGGAGGCCGGGAGAGAGAGAGAGCCGGTGAGGGATGGAGAGGAGAAAAATGATCTCCTACTCCCTCACCCTCCTATTTATACACACTTATGCATAAATCACACTTGCACCCCTTTCACAATCAATTCTATCACTTTGACCCCAAATAAACTAAATCTAATAAGTCCCTCATTTTCCTTTTATTTCTAATATAAATAAACCTTTAAATAAATTTTCGAAATTACGGGTCCTTACATTTCAGGTACCCGTCATGGCACTTAGCTTGGATTGCATGGAGTGCACATTGAGACGTCTTTTGAGAGCTTCATTGGAATCATTAAGGAGTTGTTTATCATCAAGTTTAATTCATGTAGTGTACTATACTTGCAATTGAAGGTTGTACCTTTTGATTAGATAATATGTAAAGCTATGTATAAACTCCTCTCCTTGATTATTATGAAACCCTTTTAATTGTAAACGTTGGGGAGACTATGCGTTTTAAAAAAAAAGAGAGAAGAGATTTTGATTCGTTATTTGGATTGGCATGACAATTAAGGGTAAGTATAGTTGAGAGAAAGACTATTGTTTCTAGAAAATATATTATGGTTTTTGTTAAAAATCGAGGGCGTGATAGGGACTTGTTTGTAATTCAAACAGGTGGGATATTATTTTTTGGAATACGATGGCAAGCGAGGTCCTTTTATTATAAAACGTCATTTACTTTATGTTGAAAATTCAGGTCGTGACAAATTGGTATCAGAGCGTCTAGGTTTGAATACTTTGAGACCGTGGGGAGACTTCTAGTCTTATGGGTTCAAAATGTCACGTCTTTTGTATGACATGTGTGCTTGTGGGAATTGACATTACTTGAACAATGTGACATTGCATTCATTAATCACGTGATTGGCGTAGCCATGTTGACACTTATATGGGAAATAAGAGAACCTGATCTATATTTTATGTCATGTTCAATGTTTGACTAATGTGTGGTTTATGTGAATGAAGTGTTTAGGTGATCACTTGTCTATCGATTACATGCTCATGTGCTTTGTGCTATGTGGAATATATGCTTATGTGATCTTACCTGCTTAAAAGTTATATGTCTGCGTTTTGGTGTGCTTTGGTGTGCTACGTGCTGTAGAATTGTGGGCTTAGCCATGGGATTGGTTTGGGTTGTCATAATGATATAGCATTTGATTCGGATATGAGTTTGTGAAATCTTGTGAGGTCAATGACTGAGCATAATCTTTTTCTTTAGATGAAATACAACTGGAATGTGAAGTGTTGGATTAATCGGTCATTTATATGAAAGACCTGGTTAATAGACAAACCATTATAAGAAAGGTAAGGTGAGAATTGTGGAGTTAATTTGGGTCCTTGGAGTTAAGCTATTTTAGCGATTTTGTGTATGGGTTCATGAAGTTTGGTTGACAAAGACAACTTAAATGTTGAAGTACTTTTGGTGTTTCTCCATGAATGATAGAAGCATGAGGTTAGTTATCAATTTCTTTTGCTTTAAAAAAAAAAAGGGATTCGTTGCTTGGAGATTGAAGTTAAGAATTTGAATGTGATGATTGATTTACTGTGTGATCTTAAATGGTGAATCTTAATTGTATGGTGCATCTAATCTGTTTATGATAAGTAATATGTTGATCGTTAAAGGTGATTGTATCTGGCACATGGGAAACAAAACAAAAAAAAAAATATCCGAGGATCTACTTCCGGATATTCAGTTTGAAGAACGGCTGGCCACCGCGACTTCAGAATTGAATGTCTAGAGTAGAAGCTCAAAAAAAAAAAGAAAAAAAAAGAAGAAGGGGGATTTACTTTCTGCTAGAGAGCTTGATAAAGATAGATCATGTGACGTTACGGTTAAAGATTTGCACTAGCTTACTGATGTCATGCTTTTGAACATTGTATCATTCTAATGTGAGGATCTTGGTTGCAAAGGAAAAGGAAATGATGAGTCTACATGGGAAACAAAGTATAGAGTTGGAAAGAAGTATTTGGACTCATTTTTATTTTAATCGGTACAATTTCTTGATGGAGGCTTTGTGGTCGTTTATTTGTTGCACTTGTTTGGGGATTGTGCTGCCTGCTGGCTGGGTTGTTGCATATCTTTGTTATTGCATGGCTTGGTTGACCTTGTTTATAAAAATTTCGAGGACGAAATTTCTTTAAGGAGGGTAGATTGTAGAGACCCATAATTAAATTATTTAAAATGTTAATATTTGATATGTGTTTGAGTTATATAAATGTGAAAAAAATGAATGAATGTGGGGTCCTTGTGAAATAGAATATTGATTGTGGTATTTAATGTGATACTTTAGAAGCTTAAGGGTATGAGTGTGATAAACCCTATATAACAAAAAAATCAGAAGCAGGAGATTCAATTTTTTTTCCCTTTCTTTTCTTCTTTTCCTGCGTCTATCTCTCTCTCTCGGCTCTCACCTCTCTCACCTTCTCTCTTTGATTTCATCTACTACGATTGAGATTTTTGAAAAATTCCAAGTGATAAAGTTGTTCTACACGACGAGATCTTCTTATTGATCCAAGAAGAATCATGATCGGAGCACTTTGAGGTTTACTCCATGTTCGGGCTTGCTTCTAACCTTCGAGGTAGGGATCTCTTACCTTCTTTATATGTTTATGTGTTGGTTTGTTATACAAGAATCAAGCTTGATAATCTGTTTGGAGTCTTGAATAAATATAGTGAATGCTGAAAATTTCGTGGGTGCTAGTAATTCGTCCTTTTGAGGTCCTTCTGATAAGATTCAATTTTTGGTGTCTTCATAACTGTTAAAGTACATTTCAATACGAAGATTTCGGTACCAAAATCATGCAAAACCGATAATCACACAATTAGTTATGAATTTTTGAATACCGACTGTCACCGGTGTATGCGAGACTGTGCGTGGCTGTCTTCTTTTAACTTTCTGGGCACGCTGAACTACTTGGGTGGCTTTGGGTCTGTTACAGGAGTTAAATATTTAAGTTAAGAAGAGATTGGAGTTGGAATCAAGTAATTTGGTTAAGTATACAATTTTTGGTGAATTTCTAAAGTAAGGTTGGTTGATTGGTGCGAAAATGGTTGCGAATCTGTTATTCGCTTGATTGTTGGGTTAAATTCCTCTCGTTCCTAGACCTGGGATTTTTACTGAGTGTAGGGCTTGTCGTGGTGCAACTTTTGGCGTTGGTTTCACTATTTTTGGGTTTAAGATGAAAGAGTTATGATTTTTCAATCAATTTGTACTTATTCCCGCGTAGAATCTGACAGCACCGGCGGACTTGGGTAAAATGGCCATAACTCCTAGCTGGGGACTCGAAATGATCTACCGTTTGTTTTGTTAGAAACTAGACACATATAGCTTTCCAACGATGCATCCCATGCATCATGGGTATGTCCGAGCGATAACAGATTTGCATCCAAAGTTGACCCAAACTCTGCCTTGTACCAGTTTCACCGTTACGTTGAGCTATAATCGCGAGGCCGTAGTAAGGTTACTAGAACTCCGTTTTGATGGATGACCTAGGGACCGAAGAAAAAGAAGTATACTTTTCAATGGTTTAAGTGTCGTCCTTGAATTCACGTTGTTTAATTGGATATAGTCTAATGTGAGTGATTAACTTTGCCAATTTGACTGGTGGGGATACGATAGATTGATCTAGATGATTATGTGTTGGATTAAAGAGAACTTGTGGTGTATAAGGGATATGCATTATTGGTGTATTGACATTGATGTTGTTTGACACTTAGAGAAAGATAAATAGTTTTTCGTATTTATGTGCTGTATCCAAGGGTTGGTTTAGTATGCGTGCTTTGGTATGTGGGTTTAATTTAAGAGATGTGAAAGGTTGATTTTTGTTAAAGGGGTATGTTTTAGTAAATGAATCGGTAAAGAGAAAGTGGTCGTTCGAGAACCTAAGGTGTATCCAAGTCTTTAAAGATAGAAACGTGGTAACAGAAAATGATATTGGCAATGGTAAGCCTAGAATCTAAGTAAAAAGGTGTGTGAATATGTGTGTGTGGGAGCTTCTCGATGTCTAGCGTGATTAAAGTGTCACGTGTATTGAGGTGTCAATATGCAAGCGAATGCTTTGATGTTAATGTTATTTGATTGATGAAGATATGTGGTAGATTTATTACATAAAAGAGTTGGACTTGGGTGTTCTTATTGTTATAAACGTGAAGATGATATTATTTATGCATAGTTAATCTTTGAGTTGGTTTGATCGGTGTGTTTTGCTGTACATCGGGATTGGGAAAAAGTGTTTGACGTTATCTGATTGATGAGATTAATCGATTGTAGTCCAAGGGTTGTACTGGGAAAGTACTGCAACGCAAGGGGTGGTAATGCAGTGGGTAATGGTTTTACTGCAACGCAAGGGGTGGTAATGCAGACGGCAACGCAAGGGGTGGAAATGCCGAAATCCAACCATTGGGTGATGTTTACTGTGACGCAAGGGGTGGTAATACAGAAGGTTGTGAGTATTGATATGTTGATTTCGAATGTGAAATTTAGATAGAACGAAACACTGATGTGAGAAACTATGAACTTTTAACCTGAGTTGGTGTCTTGGATGGTTTGAAGTGTCGATGCTTGCTCTCTTTCTTCTTATAGAATTCTTGAATTATAGTGGCTTGATGAATTGGGATTGGTGTGGAAATTTATTTGGTATGGAGACATGTCAATTTGATGCCGTAGATGTCATAATACCTATTGCGAAAGAGTTACGTTGGTATTGTAGATTAAACTTATAATGGTAAACTCGGTTAAAGAATTCGGAGTTGTCTCTTAGTCACTGGAATGAAAACGTAGAAGTATGTTTTGGGTTTGGTAATGACAGCCTGAGTTTATTTAAGATAGAAGTGGGTGCGTGTACGTGTGTAGCTGAGAGTGTCAGTGAGAAATGGAGTTAAATATTTTTCTAACATGAGTATGGTATTTTGTGTTCCACCCTTTGACAAAACAAATCTATCTTTGGAAAAATATCTTATTTTTCGTATTTGCCTTCATATCTGCATATAATTTAGGTATGGATATCTCTACGAGCTAGTGTAGCTCACCCTATCCTTTCAGGTACCCGTCATGGCACTTAGCTTGGATTGCATGGAGTGCACATTGAGACGTCTTTTGAGAGCTTCATTGGAATCATTAAGGAGTTGTTTATCATCAAGTTTAATTCATGTAGTGTACTATACTTGCAATTGAAGGTTGTACCTTTTGATTAGATAATATGTAAAGCTATGTATAAACTCCTCTCCTTGATTATTATGAAACCCTTTTAATTGTAAACGTTGGGGAGACTATGCGTTTTAAAAAAAAAGAGAGAAGAGATTTTGATTCGTTATTTGGATTGGCATGACAATTAAGGGTAAGTATAGTTGAGAGAAAGACTATTGTTTCTAGAAAATATATTATGGTTTTTGTTAAAAATCGAGGGCGTGATAGGGACTTGTTTGTAATTCAAACAGGTGGGATATTATTTTTTGGAATACGATGGCAAGCGAGGTCCTTTTATTATAAAACGTCATTTACTTTATGTTGAAAATTCAGGTCGTGACAGAGAGAGAGAGAGAGAGAGAATTCAATGACAAAAGAGCCCCAGCAGCAGGAAATATCCCCTTGAACTAAATGCCTAAAGCATCATAAATACCTGAAATAAGACTTGCCCCCGTGCACTTCTGAAAACATAATAAGGTCAAACAATTTGGAAGCACCACGTATATCTACAGATTGCGATTATCAAAAAGATAACAAGTAAAGAAAACAAGAAAGAACATCAAAAGTAAAGAAAGCTATTATACATTGATATTTAAACCAAAACCACAGTGAAATACCCGTACCACAAAACAGAACATCAAAAGGATATACTACTAGTATGTGCCACATGTGAATTACAACAGAGACAAATGTCAACAAGAATCTATTTAGTAGTCTACTCTGACCAACAATTTTCTGAAAAGGTAGCTACAAGTCCTAAATGGACTTTAAGTCCACCACAGTGAGAAAATAAAACTATAGTGTCTGCAAAGTTCCCAAATTCCAAAATTAATGTGTCCAAAAATATAATGATCAAGAGAATTGAGAGGAAATCCATATAAACCTTTCTCCACTTCAACAATTCGCCATAGGGGTCCAAGAAAAAAATGTTCAAGCAATGGTCCAAGTCGAAGTTAGCCGAAGAAAAATCCTAAAACTCAAGTTTGCATTGAGCGATGAGGATAATTGATGTTTACAAACTTTCATCATATAGAGGCCAAAAGAGGAGAGTAACACAATGAAATGATGTAGGATGGACAGCGTACATAAGTTTTTTTGATTCATTGTACAGTTTAAGCTAAAATATCAGCAAGTAAAAAAATTCGACTAACAGTAATCAAAGAAAGAGACGTGACTAATAAATATTCAAATGGGGAGCATCTATAAAATCATACAATGGGTAGAGCCTAGGGTAAATATTGCTTAACCAGAGCTTTCCCAAAAGGTCAAAATGATACTTATAGAATTCAATGTTATAGTCACCAAGAAAAACAAGACCATAAGGTAAAACAGATCCTAGACAAGCTTGGATCACAACTAAGTAGATTCCATACATGAATGCTCCCTTAATCTTTTTTTTTTTTTTTTGGGTTAGGTAAAATTTTATTAGAAACCCACATTACACAAAATAGGGGCATACCCCTAACCAACAAAACAACCAAGACCTAAGGGACATTCCCCCAAAAAAAATAAAAAATAAAAAATAAAGAGTTGACAAAAACCCTGCTTGAAATGTTCCAAGACAAGCAAAGCATCCTATTCACATCAGACTTCCTAATGTTCCTCCAAGAGCTCACATAGCCACGAATATCAAAGGCAACTACACTAATAATCTGATCTGGAGTAGAACTCATTCCTTAATCTTGTTTTTCCTAGCTCCTCTTTTGTTCCCCATCACACCCTTTACAAGATCATACTGCAAAAATATATTGCAACACAGTATGTTAAGTTTGAACAAGTTTCATAAGCTGTACTACCCAGTATAAAAGTAGATTTATCTTTGTAGCCTAATTATTTATTCAATCTCTTGCATGCCGTGTGTCTATGGCATAAACCTCTTTATCAATTCCTGGAGAGCCGGATCTTGTCCTTTAGTTGACATTAGATTCACAATACAAGAAACTGTAGATGCATCTGTTGAAAAGCCCTTTGCAACCATTTCATCAAGGAAAACCAAGGCCTTATAATACTTCTGCCTAGCAAGAAATCCTCGAATAACAACATTATAAGTGCAACCATCTGGAAAGCAACCATTTTGTTCCATTTCCACAAAAAACTCTTCAGCTTCGTCCAATAGTCCTTCATAACAAAAACCTTGTATCATGATGGTGTACGTCTTGACACCAAGATGTAATCCCTTGGAAGAAAGTTTATTGAAAAGATCCCTTGCATGGTCCATCTTTTTATCCTTGCATAATGCATCAATGAGGATAGTGTACTTAACAACATCAATATCTAACCTGTTACTTTCCATTGTGTGAAACAAGGACAATGCCATAGCAATAAAACCATTTTTGCAAAGGCCATCCAGAAAGATACCAAAGGTTAGAGTACTTGGAATTATGCCTACAACTAGCATTTCGTTAAGAAGTCTGTGAGCGGCTGCACATCTACCAACCCGAAACAAGCCCTGTAACACAATGTTAAAGTTTGAACAGTAGGCTTCAACCCTCTTTGAGGTATTTCTCTAAAGAGATGCATAGCCTCGTCTATATTCATCTTCTTGCAATATCCGTTTATCAAAATGTTATGGCTAACAATGTCAGGTTGAACTGAACACCCATGTCCACCATTTTGTTGAACACACTCATTGCTTCATCCACTTGGCCTTGCAAACAATATCCATCCATTAAACTACTGTATGTGACTACATCAGGACCCACCCCTCTTTCTATCATCACTTCAAGTACCTCCTCTGCTTCCTTTGCCTTCCCTTCCTTGGAAAGTGCATCCACCAACACACTAAATGTATGAACATTTGAATGAATGCCAGCATTCAACATCTCTCTCAACATTCTTTTAGCCTCCTTCCACTTGCCAAAATTACGAAGGCCATGAATCAAAGAGGTATAAGTAATAATGTCTGCAAGAATACCTCTGTCCTTCATTTCTAAAAGGAGACTCACAGCATCGTCGACCATTCCATACTTGCAAAAGTTGTCAATGATCGTGGAATACATTATAGTGTCAGGTTTACAACTTCCCTCTTCCATTATCCTGAGCAATCTAATAGCCGTGATAGTGTTGCATGTTTTGCAAATCCCATTGATAATCGTTCCATACATAGCCACGTTGGGCTCAATATCTCTGTTCCTCACTAATTTCTTAAATAACTCCACGGCCAGCAGTTCTATCTTTGATAATAAGTCCATTTATGAGAGTGTTGAAGGTAACAACACCAGGTGTACAACCGCGTTTGAATGATTTTGGTGCTAGCTCCGGGCAAACCTTTTTTTTCCTTTTTCTTTTGGGGTGTTTAATACCATTGGCAAATCAGTAGAATTTTATTCATATGCAACGAATGTCTGCGAATTCTCACACCTCTTTTTTTTTAGGCAAGATTATTTGACTATTTTGTCATAAACTAAGATTTTCAGTTTTGTAATTTGGTTTCTAAAAGTTTTGTTAGTTTTCGTGTAAATTTTTTATGATAAAAATCTAATGCTAAACAAATTGTAACCAAAAGCTAAAATAGAATTACTAAAAAAAACGATTTCAAAAATGACAAATTTGTTGGGTCTTTTTTCTTTTTGTCTTTTTTGATTTCTTTCAATTTCAATTCATATAGTACTACATTTTTTATTTATGTGGTTGAGACAGAATGCTTAATCCAAAAAATGAAACCATTTTTTTTTTACCAATTTTGTTGTTTTTTTCTGTAAGATATCTTCCATATCAATCCAATAGAGGTGCCCATCCATCCAAACCAACCAATGCAAGAATACCAAAACGAAAAAAAAAAAGAAAAAAGAGGATCTGGAATTGGGAAGAAAATGACTACTCCGTATTAAAAAGGATAATCAGTGAAGATCAACAAAAAAAAAAAAATTAACAACAGTGTCCAAACGATGGCTTTGCTTTGGTCAAAATAAAAAAAAGATGGCTTTCCAAGATCGAAACTTGTATATCTTGAGACAAATGGGTTCCAGTTATGCATTGCAATCGTGTTTTTCAAGATAAATATGTTTCGAAATAAAATCATTCGATATCTGATAACCTAAATTTTTTGGCATAGATAATGTCCTCGATGAACGCTAAAAACCGAACGGTTCCGAGCATCAATGTCGGCTAGAACAAGGCCAAATTGAACTGGGACCTTATCTACTCGAGAGGATTTAATTCCTTTTACTATTACACCAACTTCAGTTCGATTTGGATATTGTTTTAATACCGTCCTCACATACCCATATGCCGTCCTTACATACCCATGCACAAAAAGGAATTTCCAGTCAAAATACTCTTTTCAGTTCCTATGAGAACTGTAGGCCTCTGAAGCACAGATAACCAGCACCCTTGCAATTGCGGTGGAATTCTGGCAATGGCTAAGCAGAATAAAATACAGTAATACACGATTTAGGGCTATAACAGTAAACAAGTTGAGTACCAGACTGTGTGTGATACCAGATGAAATCAAAATTACCACCATCTCACCTAAAATCTTTTGGAACATGCAGTACTCTCCAGTAAGCACCGGTATTGAAGCCGGGATGGAATTTGGGTAGCAGGGCACCAGATACTCACAAAAACCATATGTACTGGCCATTGCCGGTATGGTATCGAAAACCTTGCTACTAGCATCCAACCATCCTCTAGCGTATTGCAATAATGTGTCCCCATTCCAATTTGGAAATGACATTTGCAACTACGAAAATTTGATTTGGAAATTAGCCCATGAGCAACTAGGAAAATAACCCCATCTCAGACAGCAAAAGCTTCAGCAACATTTGAGCTTAGAATGAATTTCTGAAAATTGACAACCATTTGCCACACCCTTGCAACCCCCATTGGTGTCTGACCGTGTGAAGATTGAAAGCTGCAGCTTGAATAACAAGTTTATAAGTGACCTTGAATGATAAAATGGTTTATGTAGACCTTTAGAAGTAGATATAAGATTCAAACTACATCCAATCCATTTCTGGAGTTCTTAACTCGAATGTATCCTCAATCAAGAAAAAAAGAAACACCTCGAACATATCCACCTCTTCAAACTAATGAGCTTAATTTATGAGGTTCCACAGAAACGAGTAATCAGAGGAGCTGGCGGGGGACACGACGCCATAATTGATGTACATTGTTTCGAGGTGGATTCACTGGAAGTACCCGACAATAATGAATTTTTGAGACAATAGATTTCCAGTGCCTGAAGATTTCGATGATATAAGTTCAACCAACAAAATAGTATCTGGAATGTGAGAACACAATGCTCTAAGCCAGACTTTCAAAAGTAGGAGAAAAGGCAATCTAAAACTTCTTATAGGTAATGCCACATTCCGCAAGGCATTTGAGAAAGTTATGAACTCATTTGACATGAAGATGTAGAGACCAATTGCGTGTCGCTTGGCCAACATGGCCTGTAAATTATCTAAAAATTTGCATCAACAAATTAGGACACGATAATCTAAAACAGCTTTGTACAAGGAACATTTCAGAGAGTTTTACCGATTCCATGTAGCTAATCTAGTGAAACACATTAATATTGTTACCATCAACATGACTTGAATGTCGGAACCCTCGCAAAGAGAACCCTTTCTCCATCTCGGGCTACGCTTTCCTGCATTGTAGATGAAGTTCTTCAGTATAATGCTCGTTCCACTCCTCGATAATCAGAACTTCACTAACTCCAACAGCACATGCTGGATTTTCTGAACCTCAAACTGCAACGTCCGATTTTTTTAGACCCACTTCGATTTTTTCAGACACTCTCTTCCATCTCAGGCAGAAGAGCCTTACCGTCCATCTGCAATGGACCCACTTCGATTTTCCTCGTCCGATGACTCTTCACCTCCGCCAGCTGTAGAATCATTTCCTCAACTTCTTCTAACTGTTCCTTAACTGTCTCAAAATCAACTCTCTTCGACTTTTTCTTCTTGTTCTTGCTTGTTACCAATTTCCTTCTCAGTTATTCCACTGTGATCTGAAGGGTGTTCAACTTCTGGGCATCGGAATCAAGTCTCTCCAAAATCTCTCTCTCGTTCCACGCTTGATTTGGCTCATTAAAACTCGTGGGTACTGCTTATTTATCAAAACCCAATTCCTTTTCCACTTCTAACTCTGAAGAGGGATGATGCTCCCTCTTCTGCTCCACATCTTTAAATTGATGGACCATAGGGTTTCTTCTTCTTGTGTGACACTCTCAATGTTTTGGTCATCAGCCCTACGCCAACTTCTCCTACTCAGTCCAAATATTGAAGCAATTGAAACGATCGAGTGGGATATCTTTCATCAGAATCCTATTTGTAACTTCAGAAACGTCAGGTCTTGTTTTCAGAAACTTGAGTTTGCCATTTAGCTCATTTCCAAAGTCCATCTCTCCCCTTTGTGGTTCGCAGAACCAAACCTGTGGTCAGAACTCAACTCTCCAATCCATGGGAAGTATCTTGGCCCTTCAACAAATGCCCTGCACCTACAGGCGTGTGTAAAGCCTAAATGTCAAAACCCCATAAGATGTGTTAATTTTGAACAAAATACAAATCTGTAGGTCAAACCTTGCCAGCCTGAATTTCAACAAAGTGATGTAATTTCTGCAGCTATATCCAATTCTACAATAACAGACTTCTGACAATAACATAAAACCTTTGGCACCATCTATGCTTCCAGTCCTTCGGTTCTCTGGGAACTTTTTCGCTCAACTTTCTAAAGTTGAACGCCCTCTCCAAGTCGAGCAAATAATATCATTTCCACTCTTTTCCATGTTTTCTGTAAAATTAAAGAAACAAATCATGGATTTTGCAGCAACTCAAAAACCTACCCATTCAAGCTGAACCCAACAGATCCTCTCCGAATGCTGCCTTTATACTGCTTCTGCCGCTTATTACTTCAAGTGAGAGTACCCCAAAACCGTATAAATACATCTGCATTTTTCTGAGCTGTCCTTAGAAGGCGTACTCGGGGGCTAGGTATCCCCTGCAAAACGTAGAAGGTTAAAATTTACATACATAGTGGAAGCAACAAGTAGGAGAAAAGGAGGATGATAAGGCAACTCAGTCATACTCACTCCTCTGGTACCTTCACCATCATGTCCATACTCACTCCGCCGGTACCTTTACCACCATGTCCATGGCACCAATACCCCATGGCTGTGGCGGGGAAGGCACTGGAGGAGTGAGTGACAAAGTTGGAATCTAAATTCTGGCATGTGTTGGAACTCAAATCACAAAATAAAATCATATAAAATGTAGACCCATATATGCATCTTCTACGATGGAACCAATCTTGCACAGAATCTTAGAAGGTATATCATAAACAGACATCTCTAATTTACCATCTGGGCTTGTGTATGCCTCAACATATTCCTAAATTAACATAGAAATAAATGGCTCAAACCACATAACAACAATAAATATGTACTTCAATTCAATGAAGTAAACGTACTTCACTTTAGGATAGACAAATTTCAGAGAATCTTTGAAGGTCAAGTATAACTTGAAATCTTCACTCTACCAAGTTCCAACCAACTTGATTTTTGCATGCTTCTAAAATAAAAAACAACGTATTGTGTCCATGGATAGCATAGCAAGTTTACATTTGGGTTCTATAAGGGCTTTTGGCAGCGTGTTCACATAAGTTCACATTTTATTTCGTTCATTTGGAGGCTCTTCTACATAACAAAGTGTAAAGTCAAACTCCATATCCCGGCCAAAGACAGAAATGGAAACTTCCATGTACTATAAGTTCATAACTTTAATCTATCATGTTCACTGGGAAAGATGCCCACTCATTCCCCATTATATTTGAACTCAAACTGGTAAGACATGATACCCATGCTACTAAGAAAAAGAGTTAATGAAAATAACTTTTCATATTTGAGTTTTAACTGCATGTATCATTGTGTTGTTCTTTCCACGAAAATTTCTCTACCTCCCAGAGTCCTTAATGCCAATGAGATGCCCATATTTGGGACACTTTCCTTAGTTTTGGACTATTCAAAAAAGGAATGGCAAAACTAACGTAATTTATTTGGTAAATGGGATAGAGTCGTCATTGTCCTATGCCAAACAAAGAATTTGCAAGGAATTGTGTCTGTGGGGATGGTTAACCTGATACAAAACACTAAGACAATATGCCACCAAAATTACCTTTGGAATTCGTAACAAGCTACAATCAATACAGTTCCAATTCCAAAGCTTTTCTTTTCATAAAAGAGATTTAAGCTAATTAAGCACATGTTTTAATGATCCAACAACTCTTTGAATTGTGATAAACTTTCTCTTGAACTAGTGGGTTCTCGAGCATGCCCATATGCTATTGTTTGACTTTAGAATTGGATATCGTTAAGAAAGGGAGAACTCAAAGCAATCAAATGTAGTTTCATGGGTATGGACACAATGTCAAGAACTTCAAAGAATTTATGCAATACGAATGAAATATCAAGGGTTCTCTCAGCTCCAATTTGACAACTATATAATGGCTACGACCTAATGAAAATCTACCTGAATGCCTAGGAACTGCAACTTGTCGAAATGAGAGAGAGCCGTAACGTAATTACCAATTCTCGTAATGCAACCCAAGGCTTTATTGATTTGAGAAATGGGTGGGAAAGATCGCATTTGGGTCATCCGATTGAGGAACTCCTCAACATCTTGAACATCATTGGATAATCAGTCAAGATCAACAACATATAAAATAAATGCATGTGCAGCCCTATTTAACAATCTCTTTGGGTGCCCAACTAAAAGTAAAACTAGCAGCAGCACAGTAATTAGTGGTATACAGAAATCCTGCACTACGCAGCAACAATGTCCAAAACAAAGCAATGGCTTTCCCGGATTGAAACTTATTTTTCTTGAGACTAATGCATTAAACAAGTTCAGGTTCTGTCTCACAATTGTTTTTTCACAATAAATGTGTTTCGAAATAATATCATAACGATATCTGATTAACTTGATTTTTGGCATCAAGGATGTGCTCGACAAACACTGAAAATCGAACGGTCCCGAGCATCAATGTCCAGAAAATTACCCAAATAGAACTGGAACCTAAGGATTCAACTCCTTTTACCATTCAGCTTCAGTTCAATTTGGGAACTGTGTCAATACAGTCCTCACATACCCATGCACAAAAGGAATTTGCAGTATTTTTTGCACGGAATACTCTTTTCAATTCCCTCTGAGAACTGTAGGCCTCTGAAGCACAGACAAACAGCACCCTTGCAATTGCAGTGGAATTTTCGCTCCTAGCGCGCAACAAAATTTGGCAATGGCAGAGCAAAATAAATTATTAGGGCTTTTAAGAAACTCGAAAAAGGACTAGAAGCTTTTTGTCAAAAGCACTTCGATGCGTTCTGGGATCAGCATAGACTCTTTCTATCCTTTCAGCTTTGTGATCATTCTCTCGTTTGATGTAATTAAACGCAATCCTTGATAGATCTAACCATGCGAAAAGGTAGCCCCCAATGTAAAGTGGTCCTCATACCTTTAGTTACACCCCAGTTGTTCGAAAGAAATAGCTTTCTTTATTTCCAAAAAAACAAATCTATAGATAGAATCATACAAGCCTTTGTAGATATTAATAGTAATTCAAGTGATCAAAAACCACATACCCACAGCCAAGCACTTGGAGTGGCATCAGTTTAGCTGACTCGGTAAACTACACAGCCACCTTTTCATCCTAGAAACCTTCCGTTACATTACAATGCCTAACAGGAAATGGAAATTTCACCAACACCTGTGAAAGGGGAAAAAAAGGAGAGGGAAGGAAAAGTGGTCAGAAACTTTTTCCAACTTGATTTTGTACAGTTATATCTCACAAAATGGTTCATAATAGAATCATGAAGCTTACGAAATAGACGAGGGACAGATTTACTTCTTTGAATATTCAGGTAAAGACATGTACATTTTATTTGTTGAACTAGGTGGACTATACATTTCTAAACATGTCGACAAGGCAACAATACAACAGAAACTAAGGAGGACCGCCTTCTTTTGGTTGTTAACAAGTAGGACTGTTCATTGTCCCACCTACAACATATTTAGGTGAGTGCACACTTGGTTGCATGTCAAACCTTAAACATTCCAGGGTCTCACTTTAACAGCAGATTTTTGACAAAGCAGCATAAATTTGCTTAGAATTTAGGTCAAGTTCTAATCTGTACCCAGAAAGCCAGTTGGCAGTACCAAAAAACCAAAGATGTCTACTTATGAGGTAAATTCTCCCCTTTGTTTAAGGGCTAAGCTTATACACACACATGAAAATTTGAGGCCCAGGTTTGGCAAAAGCTGGCTCTCCCTAATCCTTCTGGTAAAATACTGCTCACTCAAGGATGATGCAGCCATAAGCCTACATCCTCCTCCTTCCTCTGATGTGCCAATTAGTTTCTTCCTAGTAAACAGCAGCACTTCTTTATAAAATGAAAACAAAATTAATAAGAAAGCAATACATCTAAGTATCTAACAGGATGTCAAGTGGCAAAGCAGTATTCTTGAATCTACCACGAAATAGAGGAAAGAGAAGTAAAAGTCCATGTGAATGAAATGGGCTTAATTAAGTCCACCACATTTAGAAATTGGAACTATAGTGTTTGCAAAGTCCTCAAATTCCAAAATTAATGTGACCATAAATATAATGATCAAGAGAATTGAGAAGAAATCCAAACCAACCTTTCTCGACTTCAAAAATAGGCCATGGAGGTCAAAAAAAGTTTCAAGCAATGGCCCAATTCGAAGTTTTAGCTGAAGAAGAGTCTTAAAACTCAAGTTTGCATTGCAAGTCTAGGGAGAGCAAGGAGAGAGAGTTGACAGGATAATTGATGTTTACAAACTTTCATCATGTAGAGATGAATTAGGACAGTAACACAATGACGTAATTGTAGGATGGATAGCGTACATCAATTTTTTTTTATTCATTGGAGGGTTTAATCCAGGTACAAAATTTTGACTTTCAGTAATCAAAGCAAGAGACGCATCTAATAAAAAAGAAAAGGGAAAACATCTAGAAAGTCATACAAGGGAGAGTCTAGGGTAAATAGTGCTTAACCAGAGCTTTCCCACAGGGACAAAAAGATACTTATGGACTTAAAAACTTTATAGTCAAGAAAAACAAGATCATATGGTACAATGATTTACTAGGCTATACTAACTTTCAAAAAGTATAATAGGTTGTACTTTCTGGGATAAACATACCTTTACCTTTGAAGCCGAATGACTAATTCTATCTCTTGCATTTCCTATCAATCCTTTGACATGACCCACTTTATTACTTCTTGGAGAGCAGGATCTTGTCCTTCAGTTGACCTTAGATGCACAATCCAAGAAACTGTAGTTGCATCTGCTGAAAACCCCTTTGCAACCATTTCCTTGAGGAGTACCAAGGCCTCAGAGTACTTCTTCCTCTCAAGAAATCCTCGGATAATAACATTGTAAGTGCAACCATCTGGAAAGCAACCATTTTGTTCCATTTGCACAAAAAACTCTTTAGCTTCATCCAACAGTCCTTCATAACAAAAACCTCGTATCATGATGTTGTACGTCTTGACATCAGGATGTAATCCCTGGGAAGAAAGTTTATTGAAAAGATCCCTTGCATGGTCCATCTTTTTATCCTTGCATAATGCATCAATGAGGATAGTGTACTTAACAACATCAATATCTAACCCATTGCTTTCCATTGTGTGAAACAAGGACAATGCCATAGCAATATTACCATTTTTGCAAAGGCCATCCAGCAAGATACCAAAGGTTAGAGTACTTGGAATTATACCTTCAACTTGCATTTCATCAAAAAGTCTATGAGCAGCTGCACATCTACCAACCCAAAACAATCCCTGTAACACAGTGTTAAAAGTTTCAACAGTAGGCTTCAACCCCTTTCGAGGCATTTCTCTAAAGAGATGCATAGCCTCATCTATTTTCATCTTCTTGCAATATCCGTTGATTAAAATGGTATGGCTAAGAATGTTAGGCTGAACCCCCCTCTCCACCATTTTATTGAACACTCTCATTGCTTCATCCATTTGGCCTTGCAAACAATATCCATCCATCAAACTACTGTATGTGACAACATTAGGGTCCACACCTCTTCCTATCATGACGTCAAGTACCTCCTCTGCTTCCTTCGCCTTCCCTTCCTTGGAAAGTGCATCCACCAACATACTAAAAGTAAAAACATTTGGATGAATGCCAGTATTTAGCATCTCTCTGAGCATTCTTTTAGCCTCCTTCCACTTGCCAAAATTACAAAGGCCATGAATCAGAGAGGTATAAGTTATGACATCTACATGAATGCCTTTTTCGATCATTTCTGAAAGGAGCCTCACAGCATCATCGACCATTCCGTCCTTGCAAAGACTGTCAATGATCGTGTTATACACTACAGTGCCAGGTTTACAACTTCCCTCTTCTATTACCCTGAGCAATCTAACAGCTGTAATAGTGTTGCCCATTTTGCACAGCCCATTAATAATTGTTCCGTACATAACCACGTTGGGCTCAATATCTCTATTCCTCACTAATTTCTTAAATAACTCCGTGGCCTCAGCAGTTCTATCTTCGATAATAAGTCCATTTATGAGAGTGCTAAAGGTAACAACACTAGGTGTACAACCACGTTTGAAGAGACCCCCTAAAAGCGAGAAACCAAAATCGACTCGATTTAGGTGGCAGTAGCAGTTAATTGCAATGCTCACAGTGTATAGATCTACCTCAATGCCCAGTAACTGCAACTTGTCCAAATGAGAAAGAGCCGTGATGTAATTACCCATTCTCGTAATGCTACCCAAGGCTTTATTGATTTGCAAAATGGGTGGAAATGGTCGCATTTGGGTCATCCGATTGAGGAACTCCTCAGCGTCTTGAACATCACTGGGCCTCGAATTTCGGTGTTTTCTCGGCAGTATTTGGGGATTTGCTCGGGTTGTTTCAGGAGGAGGAGAACTAGGGTTTCCAGATGTAGGGTGAGCGTGAATAAAACGAAAGCTCCCAGTAGGAAAGAGAAGAAGAGTACCTTTCTTTGTGTGATTTTCAGATTTCACGACTCTGATTAAAGCACCAATCTTTGCCATCTTCTCTCTCTCTCACTCTCTCTCTCTCTCTGTGGTGCTAGTTGACGAAGATGATCTGGGAGAAATGCTAATAAGAGTACAAACGAAAGGGTGTACATATGGTGTAAATCGTCATGTCATGTGGGGCCTTCTATGGGTTCCACAAGAATCATCCGGTCCGTTAATTAATTTGAAAATATGTTTTTGAGTGTTCGTGCAAAAAATCAGCTCAATTGAATAAATGTAAGTACTTAATCTAATTTTTTAATTTTTCATTGTCTAACTTCTGAATAAAAAGTTAGAAGATCGGATCAATTACTTACGCATCTTCTATTGAGCTCATTTTTCATTAGACCATAGAGAAAAATATTTTAAGATTTATCAACGGACCGAATCATTTGTGTCGGACCCATAGTGGGCCCCACACAGCGATGTACACCATATGTACACCTTTTCATTTGTACCAATAGCAGGACTCCTCCTTTTTTTTTTTGTTAACGCCACCATCCTGCAAGTGTATTTTTGGTGCAAAAATATATTTGCAGGAGAGTGACGTTAACAAAAAAAATGAAGTGGCATTTCCCAGCATAAAATGTGAAAGAAGCCATTTTATCCGTGCATGTTAAATTGTTCTGGTCATGGAAAGGGTAAGATAACTTACTCCTATCAAAATTTTCAAAATTAGATAAATGTTTTTGGTTTGGTTTGGTTTCGATAAATTAAAATGCATTTATGATCATAATCTTCAGATGATTTTTTCGGACAAACCTTTTTTTATTTAACCTTTTGTTGGGGTGTTTAATTTCATTGGCAAATCAATAAAAAGTGATCCTCATACCTAAAGTTGTACAATTGTACCCGGTTCGAAAGAAAGAAATTTCTTTATTTTAACAACTATATGTAGAGTCATATAAATTAACTTTAATTTAATCTATCTACTAAAGTGAGGTATCTTAAATTGTGTCCAACGCTCTTTAAAGTCTTACCTTATAGAGTACTTTGCAAAAAAGCAAAGTGTGGAGTTTTTTTCTTAATTTTTTTAAACAAACTTTTTTTCTTAATTAGATTTAGACCTCATCTTTTATATTATTTCACTTTGGCCTACTGAATTTAGTTTTGGAATACTTTTTTAGATATCTTTTCTTGAATTTTTTTTTTTTACTGGATTAAGGACTAGTACTCCTATATAGCTAAAAATAATTTTAAAAAAAACTCTAGCGGTGGCGTGTCTATATAAGTTGGGGATAATTTTTTTATTTTAAATATAACAATTATATTTTTTAAAATTCATGTCGCGGTGGCTGCTACCACTATACCCGGCTCCATCCTTGTATACAAGGGAAAGTCTACAATACACACCCCTTAAAAGTATATACCATATGCACCTATTTTTATGGTTCATTCATAACATTTTAGTGTGTTTCGTAACTTTTGTTCTAGAATTCATAACCTTTCATTAGTACGATTCGTAACATTTTCATTATGATTCGTAACATTTTGGTGTATCTCGTAACCTTTATATGATTCGTAACTTTTTAGCAATATGGTTCGTAACATTTTCTCTACAATTCATAACATTTTGGGGGTGTGTATCGTAGTCTTTCCCCGTATACAAGCCTTAGTTTAATAGTAATACAAGTCATCAAATACAACATAACCGCAACCAAGTAGTTGGAATGGCTTTAGTTTAGCCGACTTGGTGAACTACAAAGCCGCTTTTCATTCTAGAAACCTTTTGTCACTCTACAATGCAAACAGCAAATGGAAATTTACCGACACCAGGGTAAGGTCGTAATTTTGTACAACTAGGGAAAGGTCGTTTTGTGCTCACTCATTGCTCATTGTTATGCTTATGGGGTCGTCAAGAAGAATGATTGTTGGGGGATAGATTTTATTTTAGTCCGGGATTGGCATGGGAAATTAACGCTCGATTTATACAAGGTGCATGGATTACCATTTCACCAAAAGCCAAATATCGAGGCCACTTTACTGAACTATTTTACATGAAGAAACTCGCCTCGCTTCTAACTCTTTAAAGTGGCTAGATTTAGTGCAGCTACGCCTTCCTCGCTTCAATTTATTCCAGAGACATTACGCCAATAAGTATCAAGGCCAACCAGAGCGTCGCCGATATCATGCCATAATTAGAGATTTTTAACATATTTTGTGCTCTCTTACTGACATTGCCTTTTCTGTTCGGAGCAATTATAACAGGGAGAAATCAATAAAAGCAACACCGAAAAGGAACCTAAAATCAGTTTATAACATCACAACGGCTACAGTGATCATTGTGCATCATTTGTGAACCAAAAACACTGCCTAGAAGTGGTCATGCAATTGATATATCAATATTTCCCAAAAGTAACTCGCCCACTCATCTCCTAGATTTTGGGAAATGATCCTCTCTCAATTTAAAAAGGCCGTGCAGTCGTCTAAAAGAGTTAAAAGACAAATTGACAAATTATAATCTGCTTGAGTTTCTCCTTGAGAAAATCAGCGATCTGCTTGATAAAATCAGCTTCGCCAAGAACATTTCGAGACTCCCCCTCCAAGCGCTGCAGGCAGCCTTCATATGCTTTGATGTCTCTGTTCACATCCTCAACCTCCTTATCAAGTTTATCAGATAGCACCCTCATGCACTCCAGGCATAAAGGTTGCTCAACCTAAAAGGGAAAAACAAAATCATATGCCAAAATCTTAGGCACCAACTCTTCAACCTAAAAGTAAATGTAAACAAATGGACATCAAGATTGCAAGAGTAAATTTTAAAAGAAACAAATTTTCAAGGCAATTCTATTACTGCTTTGAAGTTTGTTTGGCATGAAGAAGGTAACAATACTTTGTACCTGTGTCTGGGTTGTGGCAATATTAATGCACGCTTTAGACAGGTATTGCCGTGTGAAACCCACGTTTGTTTGGCTGCATGGGAGCACCAGTGGTACCCTCAATGGCGATCGAGTCCCATCTCGGTCAGATATAGAGTCACTCTTGTTTGGAAAGAATACATGAACAAACGAAGTGCATGGTTGGCGAAGTACCTTTGTTCAATTTATTTTCATCCTACGAAAAACCAATTGGCTCCAGAGTGCTGACACAAAAGATCTTTCCACAAACTGTTCAAGCATGACACTATCAATTCAAATAAACGTTAAACGATTCTCATGAAGTGGAAAATGTTTTTTTTTTTTTTAGATGCAACATCAGTCCTACACAAAGCCATGGAAATTCAACATTTTTAGGGGTATGTAAAACTAATAGAATTCCGCCTTGGGACCAAATAACTTTAGTTGACCATGTTGGAAATTTACGGAATTTCGGATGAATGAAATCGGGGCTACCGGAGGGTCTCCCGAGGCAACCGTGCATGTCCCGGGTTCGTTGTATCTGGACGCACCACAATCAATAGACGTATTGATGTGTGGATTTCGTAACTTCTGTAACCCCTCACCATGATGGACATTCATTCTTGTAACCTCCCTCATTCAAATGGCTGAATTCATATCAGCATTTGATGGCGATTTAATGGCTGAATTCATGGCAGCATTCACCTCTCATAGGCCACCCTAACTCTATAAAAGGGGGCTCATGTTCTTGGAGAAATCACAAGCAAATTCGCAACCATCTATCATATTCTGATTTTCGTTCTTGAGAGAGAGAGGCAGGCGGTAGTCAGTTCGCCAAGGCGGTCATCGGTGGTGTTCCGACGGCTAGCGGTCCAACCGAGCTAACCCTGGGAGAAAGTCGCCGAAGCAACCTACAACACCCACGGTAGGGGCGAATCTTTCTTAAGGAGACTGTGGTTCAACACAGGACTCGGTTTCAATCCAAGATTCTGTTTGTATCTCGTTCTTCGTTTTTCTGTAAACTGGTTTGTATCTTGTAATTTGGTTTGTTCTTGTAATTTTATCTTTGATAAAGAAACTGTTCTCTGGAATGTCTTGTGACTGCCGAAATTTTCCCAACAAGCTAAAGAAAGATTTTTTGATCTCTGATCGGCATCGGATTCCAGAAAACAATTTCTGTTTTGGACTAACGTTTGAGTTACAAGAACAGATTCGAAACAGATTAGTTTTCATGATGGAGAATCATTGGTGTAAGACGAGTTATCAATCTGTTCAGCAGATTGTTTGGAGATTGATACGAGAATAATCAGACCCGTTCGGCTTCGGCCAAGATCAGTCATGCGTGACTCGATCATGTTGCAAACAGAAAGGCTACGGCCTAAGGCAGTCGTGCGCGGCTTGGCCTTGGATCAATTTTGTTGGCCTCTGGGGTGATCTACTTGGCTTCTGCCTTGACATCACCTGGCCTTGATCCAGTGTTTATGATCTGCCCGGTGTGCAGTTCATGTGCTTGACGCCTGGGTTGTTCTCGGCCTGAAGTACTCAACCAGTGGACGGTGTGAGTGCTCAGCCCTTGTGCACGGCAAATGGGATACATCAGTACATGGATTGGACTCTAAAAACAGAAGGGGAAGGTGGATGGCCACATTTTTGCAAGTAGCAGATTGTGTATACCGTTTACCTTTCGGGGGCGCTGCCCCCGAGCCCCCGCCAGGGGGCGCGACCCCCTGGACCCCCGCGATCTCCGCTGAGGGCCAGCCCTCAGACTCCCGCCCGGGGGCGCTGCCCCCAGGACCCCCGTCAGGGGGCTCGGCCCCCTAAGACCCCCGCCAGGGGGCGCGCCCCCTGGGACCCCCAGGTTACATGGTATTGTGGGGGTGTCAGATTTAGCTTGTTTGATAGATTGTTAATCTATGCATTTATAGCTTGTCATTTTGATATTGAGATTTGTTCTCTTATGTGTGGTTGTTCCTAATTTCAGGAAAACATGACAACTGTGCAAGAGAAAACTACTGTCGCTGGTAAAGACAAAGAGGCTGGTGGTGTCAGTGGCAATGGAAATGGCCGTGGTGCTATTCCAACTCATGCTCCTATTCCTGGGATTCCCTCGGTTCCGATATCTCACGTGGAGAGGCCTAGCAAATTTGGTGGGGTGGACTTCAAAAGGTGGCAACAGAAGATGTTGTTCTGTCTCACCACCTTGAACTTGGCAAAGTGGCTTGTCGAGGAAGCACCTGTTATTGCTGAGGATGATCCTGACACTCAGAAGCGGGTTGATGTGGCCAGATGGAAAGAGCATGACTACATGTGCAAGAATTACATTCTGAATGCTCTGGATGATTCGCTGTATTCTGTGTATGGCGAGGCTCCGTCGGCTAAGGAACTATGGGAATCCTTAGACAGGAAATACAAGATCGAGGGTGCCGGGTCCAAGAAATTTGTTGTGGGCCGGTTCCTTGATTACATGATGGTGGACTCCAAGTCTGTGGCAGTCCAAGTCCAAGAGCTGCAGCTCCTGCTCAATGAGATCAGGACTGAGGGGATGATTCTGGGTGAAGCATTCCAGGTGGCTGCAGTCATCCACAAGCTACCCCCAGCATGGAAAGAGTTCAAGAGCTATCTCATGTTCAAGAATAAGGAGATGACCTTGGAGGCTCTTTTCATCAAACTCCGTATTGAAGAGGAGAATCGGGGTATGGATAGGAGTGCAAAGACCTCCTACATGGCCAAGGCAAATATGATGGAGCATGGTCAATCTTCCGGTGTGAGGAAAAACCAGTATGACAGGCGTTCTGACAAGCGGTCTGACAAGCAAGCTGGCAAACAGAAGGACAAAAGGGTCAATCTGGGACCGAGAGGTGGGTTTGCCAAGAAACAGATAGAAAAGTTTCAGGGTGCATGCTTCAACTGCAACAAGTTCGGGCATAGAGCTTCAGAGTGTAAGAAGCCGCTTAACCCTCGCGCTCAGGCACATTTGGCTCAGGTGGAGGCAGCAGTGTCTGATATCAACCTCTCGGCTATGGTATCTGAAGTGAACATGGTGGGTTCAAACCCGCAGGAATGGTGGGTAGACACTGGAGCTACACGTCATATCTGTTGTGACAGGCAGATGTTCACTACTTTCGAGCCGGTTGCTAACGGTGAGAAACTGTTTATGGGGAACTCAGCTACCTCGGATGTTGCGGGGCAGGGGAAAGTGGTCCTGAAGATGACTTCGGGAAAAGAGTTGACTCTGAATAATGTGCTGTTCGTGCCAGATATTCGCAAGAATTTGGTTTCTGGTTCGCTGTTGAGCAAGCACGGCTTCCGCCTGGTTTTCGAGGCTGATAGGGTCACTCTGACTAAAGCTGGAATGTATGTAGGGAAAGGTTACATGACCGATGGTCTTTTTAAGATGAATGTAATGACTGTTATCCCTACTATCAATAAAAAGAAATCCCCTGTTGCTTATGTGCTTGAGTCTTCCTTTTTGTGGCATGGTAGACTAGGTCATGTTAATTATGATTCTATGCGTAGATTAATTAACTTGGACCATATTCCAGCTTTCCAAATTGATAAAAAACACAAGTGTGAGACCTGTGTAGAGGCTAAAATGCCCAGAGCATCTTTCAAAGCAGTAGAAAGAAGCACAGAACCTTTGGGTTTAATCCACACTGATGTGTGTGATCTGAAATATGTCCAAACTCGGGCCGGTAACAAGTATTTCATTACTTTTATCGATGATAGCACTCGGTTTTGCTATATGTATTTGCTGAAAAGCAAGGATGAAGCCCTGGATAAGTTTGTTCGCTATAAGACTCAGGTTGAGAATCAACTGAGCAGAAAGATTAAGGTGGTCAGAAGTGATCGTGGTGGTGAGTTTCAGTCACCGTTTGGAGAATTCTGTGCCCTACACGGAATAATCTATGAAACCACAGCACCTTATTCGCCTCAGACTAACGGAATTGCTGAGCGCAAGAATCGTACATTGAAGGATATGATGAACGCTATGTTGATCAGTTCTGGGTTGCCTCAGAACATGTGGGGAGATGCTATTCTCACTGCTAATTACATCCTCAATAAAATACCTCGCAAAGACGTTGGTAAAACCCCGTATGAATTGTTTAAAGGTAGGAAGCCTAATTATGCATTCTTACGAACATGGGGATGCCTAGCGAAGGTGGCTGTACCTCCTCCTAAGAAGGAGAAGATAGGCCCTAAAACCGTTGATTGTGTATTCATCGGTTATGCAGACGATAGTAGTGCCTATCGTTTTCTTGTGTATGAGTCAGATATACAAGATATTCACAAGAATACTCTCATGGAGTCTAGGAATGCAGTGTTCTTTGAACACATATTTCCTTATAGATCCATTGGAGAGTCAAGTTCTGCTAAACGGACTTTGCATCCGGCTAATGAAAGCAGACAAGGCCAAGAAGAGGAAGTTGATGTTGAACCACGACGTAGCAAGCGAGCTCGAACATCAACATCTTTTGGTCCAGATTTTCTGACTTATCTTGTAGAAAATGAGCCTCGGACATACCAGAAAGCTGTAAGCTACCCTGAGGGTCCTTTGTGGAAAGAGGCCATTAAGAGTGAGATTGACTCCATACTGCAAAACCATACGTGGGAACTGGTGGATTTGCCACCAGGCAGTAAGCCTCTCGGCTACAAATGGATCTTCAAAAGGAAGATGAAAGCAGATGGGTCAATTGATAAGTACAAAGCTAGGCTTGTTATCAAAGGATACAGACAAAAGGAAGGCCTAGATTACTTTGATACTTACTCACCAGTCTCAAGGATTACTTCCATTCGGATGATCATCGCGATCGCAGCTTTGCGTAACCTTGAGATACATCAAATGGATGTCAAAACAGCTTTCCTGAACGGCGATTTAAATGAAGAGATCTACATGGAACAACCCGAGGGTTTTTCCGCGCCGGGCCAAGAAAGGAAAGTATGTAGGCTTGTTAGGTCTTTGTATGGGCTCAAACAAGCACCAAAACAATGGCATGAGAAATTTGACAATGCTGTATTGTCAAGTGGTTTCAAGATCAACGAATGTGACAAGTGTGTTTATGTCAAAGACACAGACGAAGGGTATGTCATTTTGTGTCTTTACGTTGATGACATGCTCATTGTTGGTAGCAATGAAAGGGTCATTCAGTCTACCAAGAATATGTTAAACTCGAAGTTTGACATGAAGGATATGGGCCTTGCAGATGTCATTCTGGGTGTCAAGATCACCAGAACTTCTGTTGGTTTTGCGTTGTCTCAGACACACTATGTTGACAAGATTCTTGAGAAGTTCAACTCGTCTGATTCAAGTATCGCAAGAACCCCTGTGGATTTAAGCCTGCATTTATCCAAGAATGGGGGGGAAGGCATATCTCAATTAGAGTATTCTTGGATAATTGGGAGCCTGATGTACTTAATGAGTTGTACAAGGCCCGATATAGCTTACTCAGTCAGCAGACTAAGCAGATACACGAGTAATCCAGGTCGTGATCACTGGAAAGCAATAGTCAGGGTTCTGCACTATTTAAGGTATACTCGTGATTTGGGATTGCACTACACCAGATATCCAGCAGTACTAGAAGGGTATTGTGATGCGAACTGGATATCAGATATGAAGGACTCTAAATCCACAAGTGGATATGTCTTTATACTTGGAGGTGCAGCTATTTCTTGGAAATCCTCCAAACAGACGTGTATAGCACGTTCAACAATGGAATCAGAGTTCATCGCTCTGGATAAAGCGGCGGAGGAGGCCGAGTGGCTCCGTCAGTTTTTGGAGGATATTCCAAGATGGCCGAAACCTGTGCCACCGATTAGTATCCATTGCGATAGTCAATCTGCAATTGGTAGGGCACAGAGTAATATGTATAATGGTAAGTCTAGACATATACGACGTAGACATAATACCATTAGGCAACTACTCTTTAGTGGGGTTGTCGCTATTGACTATGTGAGGTCAAAGGACAATATTGCGGATCCGTTAACCAAAGGGTTAAACCGAGAGTTAGTTGAGCAAGCATCGAAAGGAATGGGGCTAAAGCCACTACGCTCATAGTTACCGTGGAGGTAGCCAACCTAGTTGACTGGAGATCCCAAGATCTAGGTTCAATGAGACTATCTTTCGCGAGTAGCCGAGAACGATCACTAAGGAGATTCGGTCTCCTGCCCATTCCTATGGTGTAGAACAGTGATACCTGCGAATGGAAAGAGGTTAAGCATTGCTTTTAATGACTCCTATGCGCTGGGTTGCCAGGCAGGGTATAACAGGATATCCTTACAGGAAGGTCACCTATGTTAGTATGAAGTGGGGCCGCTTCTTTGAGAATTGTGGCAAAATTCTCGAGAAAATACTCGCAGAACCAGGAAGGGGGTGTCATGGCCAAAATGAACCCAACAGTGAGAACTGAACTACGTTAGGAGAAGTCCTGTGTGACGTCTGTTGTCTCGGTTTACATCGGCGGCGGAATAGTTCAAAGCGGGACCGCACACTAGTCTGCCAGTAAACCCGATAGGCTTTCACAAGGGAAGGTTCCAGGCCAAAAGCCACCTATCCTATGCAGGAATTATCCGTTGCCGCTCTCTCGGATCAGCTTTGTACTCTGCATCAGTTTGCCTGCCAATTCCATTCATGGGGGGGATTGTTGGAAATTTACGGAATTTCGGATGAATGAAATCGGGGCTACCGGAGGGTCTCCCGAGGCAACCGTGCATGTCCCGGGTTCGTTGTATCTGGACGCACCACAATCAATAGACGTATTGATGTGTGGATTTTGTAACTTCTGTAACCCCTCACCATGATGGACATTCATTCTTGTAACCTCCCTCATTCAAATGGCTGAATTCATATCAGCATTTGATGGCGATTTAATGGCTGAATTCATGGCAGCATTCACCTCTCATAGGCCACCCTAACTCTATAAAAGTGGGCTCATGTTCTTGGAGAAATCACAAGCAAATTCGCAACCATCTATCATATTCTGATTTTCGTTCTTGAGAGAGAGAGGCAGGCGGTAGTCAGTTCGCCAAGGCGGTCATCGGTGGTGTTCCGACGGCTAGCGGTCCAACCGAGCTAACCCTGGGAGAAAATCGCCGAAGCAACCTACAACACCCACGGTAGGGGCGAATCTTTCTTAAGGAGACTGTGGTTCAACACAGGACTCGGTTTCAATCCAAGATTCTGTTTGTATCTCGTTCTTCGTTTTTCTGTAAACTGGTTTGTATCTTGTAATTTAGTTTGTTCTTGTAATTTTATCTTTGATAAAGAAACTGTTCTCTGGAATGTCTTGTGACTGCCGAAATTTTCCCAACAGACCATTCGTACAAGAACTGGAAGACAAACATAACAAGACGCTCTGTAACTAGACATAAACCAAACATCCAAGTGAGGGTTCAGAAATCCCCATGGAAGAAAGTTCATTGAAAAGATACCGTGCATGGTCAATTTTCTTATCCTTGCCCATGTCCACCATTTTGTGGAACGCTCTCATTGCTTCATCCATTTGGCCTTGCCAACAATATCCATCCATCAAACTATTGTATGTGACTACATCAGGATCCACACCTCTTTCTATCATCACTTCAAGTACCTCCTCGGCTTCCTTTGCCTTCCCTTCATTGGAAAGTGCATCCACCCGCACATTGAATGTACAAACATCTGGGTATATGCCAGCATTCGGCATCTCTCTAAACATTCTTGCAGCCTCCTTCCACTTGCCAAAACGACAAAGGCCATGAATCAAAGAGTTAAAAGTAACGACGTCTATAAGATTGCCTTTTTCCTCCATTTCTAAATAAAGCCCCAATGCATTATCAATCATTAAATCCGTGCAAGAAGCATAAAATGTGCAAGAAGCCATTTTATCCGTGCATGTTAAATTGTTTTGGTCAAAATGAATTCATGAACGTAATCTTGGGACGATGTTTTCCTAGCAAACCTCTTTTTTTCCTTTTCTTTTGGGTGTTTATCTCATTAACAAATCAATATGATCTTATCCATATGCAATTAATGACAGCGAATTCTCACTCCTTTTTTTTTAGACAAGATTAATAGTCTGTTTTGTCCTAAATTACGATTTTTAGTATTTTAATTTGTTTTCTAAAACTTCTGTTAGTTTTTGTGTCAATTTTTTAGGATAAAAATCTAAAAACAAAACAAATTGTAACCAAAAGCTAAAAGAGAATCACTAAAAACAAAACGATTTCAAAAAAGACAATTTTTTGGGGTTGTTTGTTTTTTTTTTCTTTTTTGATTTCTTTCAATTTCAATCTATATTTTACATTTCAGTTTTACATGGTAGATACAGAATTCTTAGTCCAAAAAATGAATGACATTATTTTTCAGTTTTCTTGTTATTTGCTGTACTGTAAGGTATGAAGTATGAATCCAATAGAGGTCCCCACCCATCCAAACCAACCAATGTAAGAAAACCCAAAAAAAAAAAAAAAAGGAACTGGAATTGGAAAGAAAATGACTCTATTAAAAAGGATAATGAGTCAAGATCAACAAAAATAAACGTGCAGGCCCTATTTAACAATCTCTTTTGGTACCCAACCAACAGCAGTCTTATACTATGCACCAACAGTGTGCAAACGATGGTTTTGTTTTGGTCAAAATAAAAAAAGAGGGCTTCCCAAGATCGAAACTTGTGTATATTTGAGACAAATGGGTTTCGATTATGCATTGCAATCGATTTTTGCAAGATAAATGAGTTTCAAAATAAAATCAAACGATATTTGATCAACTTGATTTTTGTCATAGATTATGTTCTCGCCGAACTCTAAAAATCGAACGGTTTCGAGCATATATGTTGGCCCGAACAAGACCCAAATTGAACTGGAACCCAATCTCCTCGAGAGGATTCAATTCCTTTTACTACTACACCAGCTTCAGTTCAATTTGGATACTGCTTTAATACCGTTTTCACATACCCATGCAGAAAAAGGAATTTGCAGTCGGAATACTCTTTTCAGTTCCCTACGAGAACCGTAAGCCTCTGAAGCCCTGATAACCAACCCAATGGCTGAGCAGAATGACTTATTGGGGCTTTTAAGCAACTCGAAAAAGGACTTGACGCTATTTGTCGAAAGCACTTCAATCTGTTCTAGGATCAACATAGTGCTACCCTCTCGCCGATGTAGTCAAACGCCATCCTTGCTAGATCTAAGCATGGGAAAAGATAGCCCCCAATGAAAAGTGGTCCTCATACCTAAAGCTGTACGGTTATACACTTGTACCCAGTTCGAAAGAAACAAACTTCTGTATTTCAACAACTATAGGTAGAGTCATACAAGCCTCAGTAGATATTAATAATAATACAGGTCATCAAATAACACATAACGGCAGCCAAGCAGTTGGAATGGCTTTGGCTTAGCTGACTTGGTTAACTACAAAGCCGCTTTTCATTCTAGAAACCTTGTGTCCCTTACAATGCAAATAGCAAATGGAAATTTACCGAGGCCAGGCTTAGGGGAAAAAGGGGCGTAGGCAAGGAAAAGTAGTCCAATACTGTATCCAACATAATTTTGTACAATTAGATCTTATGAAATGGTTCAGAATAGCTCAAAGAACCCTGCGAAATAGATGAAAGACAAATTTACTTGTTCAAATATTCAGGTAAACAACATGGAAGTTTATTTATTGAACTAGGTGGACTATACATTTCAAAACATCTCAGTAAGGCAACAATACTACAGAAGCTTAGGAGGACCGGCTAAGGAGAGCAAGCCACACATTAACTAACAATTTCGACCGGTTTTCTTTTAGTCGTCAACAAGTAGTTTAGTTCATCATCCTAGCTACATCATGTTAAGGTGGGTGCACATGGTTGTGAGGCCTTAACACGCCAGGTTCTCACTCTAACAGCACACTTTTGACGAAGCAGCATACAATGGCAGAATTCAGATCAGGTGCTAACCTCTACCCAAAAAATCAGTTGCTAATACCAAAAAACCAGAGATGACTACTTGATGAGGTAAAGTCCACCCATTGTCGAAGGGCGTAGCTTATCACACACAAAAACTTGAGGCTGCAAAGGCTGGCTCCCCAATCCTTCCTGTAAAATACTACTCACTCGAGAATGACGCAGCCATAAGCCTGCATTGTCCTCCATCCTCTGATGCAATTTAGTTTCTTTCTAGTACACAGCAGCACTTCTCTACAAAAAAAAAAAAATAAAAAAAAATAAAACATTACATCTAACAGGATATCAAGTCACAAAGCAGTATTCTTGGATCTACCACGAAATATAAAAACATATTCCAAGTCAAACTAGCCACAAGTACAAACGAATGAAATCCACCATGGGACCACAATTAGCCCCCAAGTAGTTTTACGAAGGAATGGCAAAAGGGGTTCACGAAGCTGACCAGTAGGTGAGGTATAAACATGTGAAGAAAAATCCGGTAAAGAAGATACCAGTGTATTTACTTAAGCAGGTGGACTCCAAACAACATTTATAAGGGCACCAAAACCAAAAATAAATAACTGACACTGATATTTCATAATCTTCAACATACAATTTCGTGAATTCTATCAACTAATTGTATTAAAGTCGATTTTATGGAGCACTATTGGTTGGGACAGCTTAACAAGCTAGGGACTCACTAAACAACATATTCCTTTTGAAACAGCCTACAGTTGTTCAGATAATCAAAGATGAGAACTTGGTTTCAATCTCTATCCAAATCAGCTAGTGTTACTACTAGATATGCATCAAGTGTAGATACACAACTATACTTAAAGATCATTACTTTTTCCCCTTCTTGTACAACCATTTAATATATAATAGCTACGCCAAGGAAATAAGTCGAATACAGCTGGCCAAACCGAGTCTCTCCACATGCAATATACACTGGAAAACGTTCTGAAGGGCAACATAATTACGTCTCCTTTGAGCCTTCTCCAAAGACTTAAAAGAATAAAAGATATTGCACGCACTATACATAATTGCAGATACGACTAACAACTATCGAAAAGAAAAAAAAAAGAAGTATTAATCGTGGATGGACATTGTACAACAATTTTAGGCACATTTTTATTAAATTTGATAGTCACCCTTTACAAGATCATACTGCAAAAAATATATTACAACACCATATGTTAAGTTTGAACAAGTTTCATAAGCTGTACTGCCCAGTATAAAAGTAGATTTACCTTTGTAGCCTAATTACTTATTCAATCTCTTGCATGCCGTGTCTATCATGTGGCATAAACCACTTTATCAATTCCTGGAGAGCAGGATCTTGTCCTTTATTTGACATTAGATTCACAATACAAGAAACTATAGATGCATCTGCTGAAAAACCCTTTGCAACCATTTCCTTGAGGAATACCAAGGCCTCGGAATACTTCTGCTAGCAAGAAATCCTCGAATAATAACATTGTAAGTACCACCATTTGGAAAGCAACCATTGTGTTCCATTAACACGAAACACTCTTCGGCTTCATCCAATAGTCCTGCTCTACATAAACCATGTATCATCATTGTGTACAGCTTAACATCAGGATGGAATCCCCGGGAAGAAAGTTTATTGAAAAGATCCCTTGCATGGTCCATCTTTTTATCCTTGCATAATGCATTAATGAGGATAGTGTACTTAACAACATCAATATCTAACCCGTTGCTTTCCATTGTGTGAAACAAGGACAATGCCATAACAATATTACCATTTTTGCAAAGGCCATCCAGCAAGATACCAAAGGTTAGAGTACTTGGAATTATACCTTCAACTTGCATTTCATCAAAAAGTCTGTGAGCGACTGCACATCTACCAACCCGAAACAATCCCTGTAACATAGTGTTAAAAGTTTCAACAGTAGGCTTCAACCCCTTTCGAGGCATTTCTCTAAAGAGATGCATAGCCTCGTCTATTTTCATCTTCTTGCAATATCCGTTGATCAAAATGGTATGGCTACGAATGTTGGGCTGAATGCCCATGCCCACCATTTTATTGAACACTCTCATTGCTTCATCCATTTGGCCTTGCAGACAATATCCATCCATTAAACTATTGTATGTGACTACATTAGGAGCCACACCTCTTTCAATCATCACTTCAAGTACCTCCTCTGCTTCCTTGGCCTTCCCTTCCTTGGAATGTGCATCCACCAACATACTAAATGTATGGACATTTGGATAAATGCCAACATTCAACATCTCTCTCAACATTCTTTTAGCCTCCTTCCACTTGCCAAAATTACAAAGGCCATGAATTAAAGAGCTATAAGTTACTACATCAACATGAATACCTTTTACGATCATTTCTGAAAGGAGCCTCACAGCATCGTCGACCATTCCATCCTTGCAGAGACTGTCAATGATCATGTTATATTCTATGGTGTTAGGTTTACAATTTCCCTCTTCCATTATCCTCAACAACCTAACAGCTGTAATAGTGTTGCCCATTTTGCAAAGCCCATTAATAATTGTCCCATACATAACCACGTCGGGCTCAATATATCTATTCCTCACTAATTTCTGAAATAACTCCATAGCTTCAGCAGTTTTATCGTGTAAAATAAGTCCATTCAATAGAGTGTTGAAGGTAGATACATGAGGTATACAACCGCGTTTGAAGAGGCTGCCTAAAAGAGAGAACCCAAAACAAATTCGATTAAGGCGGCAGTAGCAGTTAATTGCAATGTTCACGGTGTATAGATCCACCTCAATGCCTAGGAACTGCAACTTTCCAAAATGAGAGAGAGTAGTGGCGTAATCACCCGTTTTCGCAATGGTCCCTAATAGTTTATTGATTTGAATAATGGGTGGGAAAGGTCGTATTTGGATCATCCGATTGAGCAACTGTTTGGCATCTTGAAGATCATTGGGTCCCAAAGTGAGTTGTTTTCTGGGTAAAGCTTTCCCGTTTGGTTGGGTCGTGCAATTAGGGTTTGTAGATTGAGAGGGAGAATGAAGCAGAGTCCCAATGGTAGAGAAACACAAAGAGGGTTTAATGGGAGAGAGAAGAGCACTAGTACCTTTTCGGTAATTACAAGCTCGGATGACTACAAAAGCACCCATATTTGACATCTTCTCCTTCCCTAGCCCTCGGCCTCCCTCTCTCTCTCTCTCTCTCTCTCTCTCAGTAGAGGATATTTTCATAGTAAGAAATGAGAATTGAAATTCACATCCTTTTTTTATTGTTATTTATATTTTATTTTTTTGTTTTCTAGCAAAAAAATAATACGTACATTTTTTTATCTAAAAAAATAAAAAAAGAGGTGTGAATAAAAAAAAAAGTATGAACATCAATTCTTTTAAAAATTTATTCACTAAACTTTTTCAACTGCAAGAGCATATCGGATAAAACCTTTTTATCTTTTTACTTTTAGTAAATGTTTTTCCCGTGTCCATTGCGGAAGAGATAATGAGATTTACTTTGACGTGCATGACTCAAACATCAATGTGAATCTAAACTATTCATTTCTCTATGCCGGGCATTTTCGAATTTTTTCCCTCTACCCAAACATTGTTCTACCAATTATAGTAATCGTCAAACTTTTGAACCGTGAGCATCTTCAACCCAAATCTTCAAATCTCATATAGCAAACAAAGGGTAATGTGACGTTCTCTTTAGCTACACATCATTTGCTTTAAATTTAACTCCTCGTGCCCATTTAGAATTCAATAAGTAGTAAATATTTTATACTTTAATACTTAGAATTTGACATCAGAGTTGGAGACGGATGTTTGCTGATGTCGGATTTGAAAACATCAAAACAGTACATGAGCCTTAAAAAAAATTGGACATTTTCAATTTGAAAACATGAGTTGAAGACATAGGCTCCCCATTTCAAGATCCTCCTAATTCTATTAATTTGATTCAAATTTTCTAATTTTATTTGACTGCTTGAATTGAAAATTCATTCCAAAAATTTTAGCAGTATCGATTAGATATTGATAGTTAGAGGAATAAAAAATTAAATTGAATATTTTTCCCCATTTTTTAATGGAAGATGATACTAATAAAATAAATACGGGCATGGAGAGTGAGAGAGAGAGAGTCAGCATTCGTCTCTTTAACGTAGGACTTCCACCACTGTAATCCCACCACTATTATTCGTGGATTAAAGTTGGATTTGTCCCTTATGAAATACACCTACTATATCTATCTATATATCTATCACATGTGACAGCCACAATTCCACGGTTTCATAGCTAACCAAAACAACGATACACCAAATTGATGAAACAGAAACAGATATGGCTCTGAGATTCTCTCTCCTCGTTCTCTCTCCTCTATTCCTGCTCTGTTGCTGCCATGGAATCAAAGCGCACAAAGGTGGAGAAGACCCAACAACGATCAAGACTATGCAAGATTTCTCTGGGTACCCAATTCATGAGGAACCCCATTTACCCAACTCTTTATCTCTACTATCCGTGGACACCCTAAGCTTACAGAAACAGGTACTCATGCAAATTGTCTCAATCATTTCATTTTCCCCTTTTTCTTGTATTATCTGAAGTGGGTTGAGCCAGAAAATATTGAACATTGATGAGATGTGGTCTTGTGCAAATGATTCATTAGCTATTGGGATGTCAAAAACATCAGATGGAATTTATCTAATCCACTATTGTTCTGTTTGGAATTTTCTATTGTTCTGCCGGGAATTTTATATTTGTTTTGATATTTTCCAGCAGTGCATTAGGATGAGTGGATTTGAGGTCCCTTTTTTTAACCGGATACGAGCATTGGAGTAGACCATATTTGATGTTTGGTTAAAATTCTTGCGTTCCGGATTAAACATGCATCCCACAAAGTATAGGAGATACGATAACATGAGAGTGTGGTTTATGAATCCCATCACTGTACCAATGGAGTGGAGGGAGGTATAATCCCAACGAATTAGTAGTGGCCGGATTAACATACTCAATCCAGGTCACAAATATTTTGACCAAACACCAATTCTTCAGCTACCTTCAATATGTAGTCCAATCTGATGCTCAAATGCCATCAAACGAATGGGGCATGAAAGTTACAGGTTAAGGATATGAATTAACAACTTAAACAGGGACGAATATAGTCACATTGTTGTATGAATGATTCCACTGGGTTTGTACTTCCAATACTTAACCTTCTCAATTGCTCAAGCCCCTTGATTTTATGTTCAGTCATCCTAAAGTAGTGTTACATTTTTTTCTCCGCTCTGAACTAAGGACTTTTTAAAAGACTTTAGGGCATGATAGAAATTGTGAAGTAGAACTCAACTCACCCATTAAATTCGCCTTGCTAGGCGAGGGTGTCCAAGAGCTTCTATTCATATGTTTAGGGCTGCTTAGAATCGATTGGGGATTGTGATATACCACCATGTGATGCCCACTCTATCAGCATTTACCCAATGGTAGCCCTTTCTCTTTGGGCAGTGTCACTCTCCAATTAGTATTCTGGACCAAATAGTATGCACGGGCATAGTACTTACCTTATTCAATTCCCTTCTCAAACTCTGTTGGGCACAACATTTTGGCCTTCCTTGAACTTAAAAACCTTTTTCTGCCCCGGCCCCATGGAACTGCTAACGCACCACTCATCTGTACACATAACTCGAATCAGTAGCATCTGATCCAATACTTTATCTTGTGACTTGCTCTTATACCAAGTGATACAAACCCTCGGGGCTTGTGTTGAACTCACCCTTGAAAATCGGCTCGCAAGGTAATGGTGCCCAGGAGCTTATAGGTATATCTTCAGGACCCTGGAAAACCGTCAACTTTTGGCGCCATATAGAAGTTTAAGCCCCCACAACCGCCAAAAGTCAAAAGAAAGTCTTATGGGGTTATTTCTCAATTCTCATTTATTTTGGAACGATGACACTCAAGATTATTGACATCAGATTTCAGATGATTAAAGCTCCACTTTAGATGGTATTTAAACACATGTCAAGTGAAGGAGGCATGATGCTACTCCAATTCAACAAGCATTTTGACGGATCTATATTGCATGATTTGACATATCAGTGATGATCTTATGAAATTACAGAGCCAGAGAGCCTATTTATAAAGCAGTAAAACTAGTTGAACTGGTGCAATGCCAGGAAAACATCCAACTACCTATTGGCACGGGAACCTAAAAGTTTCATCATTTTCTGTACGTTTTGGTAAATAAGCTTCCATTGAAGAGAAACGAATGACAATTTCAAGGAAGGATAGACTCACGGAAGCTGGAAATCAAACAAAACTGAAAACCTACTGATGGGCAAAACAGATTTGGAATAGACCAGTTCTTTTTCAAATAGACATTTGTCGTTGTTTTGCCAGGAATTGTTACAAGTTTCGTTTCTGACTCTGTTTAATGGTATAGATTGATGAGCTGTCAACATTCTCTGATACACCTGCACCGTCAGTTACAAGGATCCTGTACAGTGAGAAGGACGTATTAGCTAGGAGGTATGCTCTAGAAATTCTCTGATCTATACAGTGTTCTGATTATTAGCCTATAATTTTGAGTGGGAAACATAATTAACAAAAGACATGACAAGCAATCACTACTTTTGTTTAAATGAAACTGGAACCAACAATAAACTAGATTAAGAGGTTTCAAATGGCTCATGGGTGGAGCGGATGTTACTAAAATAGGTGTTACAATATTACACAGTTGGAGATATTTTGGTTGAAATTACCATCTTGGTTATATAGGGTTTCATTGTTAGATTTGTTTGAATTTTCCTAAATTGTACAGAAAAATGAGTTACAATATTGACAGTTGTGCGAGAACCTTGCCGCAGTGTCATAAAAGGTTCTGCGGCTTGATATATACTCAGTACGAAGTTTTGGCCACATATATGATAGTATTGTCTTATTGGTTTACCTTTTGGAGAGTTCACGAGGTTGTTGTTAGAAACTGGTTTGAATTCCATTTGGGTCATTCCTTTGAATAGACGCAGTCTTCTCGCCGTTGCACTTGAGCGCATGGTCCTTATTCATGGAAGGAGCAGAGCAGATTATTTTATGGCTGTTTAGTGTATCATCAGGTTCATGCATGTAGGTGAAGGGTAATGGATTTCTTGGTTCATGAACATGACTAAGTTCGTGAAGTTGGATCCTATTAATATCGTTGGACTTCTCAGTGGATTGGAAAGAGTGTAGGATTTATTGGAATATCTTCATTTTGGAGGCCCCCCTCGGAGGGGCTTCGAAGGTTTTTGACCATTTGGCAAATCTATACTAGGCTGAAGAGCTTTGGGTCCTTGGTAAACCCGTTATGGATTGTTAGGATCTTGTTTAGGGTAAGAGGATTTTGAGAGTTGAATTTAGGTTCGGTGAGTTTGTCTATTTGTGAGAGTTTGTTTTATCGACTTTGTAGTTCTTCGGAGCATTCGTTCTCTCTGCATGAGTGGCATCCTTTTCTCTTGAGTTTGCCTGTGGACTTAGGCAATGTACCGAATTATGTAGATCTTAATCCCTCCTATCACTGTGTTTTTTATTTGGTTTCTCCATTGGATTGGCACATGCATTTGTTTGTTTTTCTCTTCCGTATGCTATCCCTTATCAATCCTGGTTGTGGTTGGGTCTGTAGAGGGATTCCACAAAACAAATTGGCATTAGAGTTTTAGTTGAGCAGAACATGTATGTGTGTGTGGTTGGTTTATCTTTGGTATTCTTTTTAACTGTGATTGTATCTCTCTTCAGTGTTTTCCATTCATCAATTAAACGATCATCAATTGCCACCTAACTCCACTTCAGAAAAAATAAAGTCACAATTGTTTTCATTAAATCATTAGATTAGGACTTGCGAAATTCGACTCTCTGTACTTTGCCTGGGATAATACGATTGTATTTGCACTTATTTGATGAGAATACGGGACCTGTTAATTTCATTTTCAATTGCAACATTATGAAAAGGCCCTAAATGAGGCTTCTTAATGTGCTCTTAAAAGATAGTACTTGTTTAGTGCCAAGAAATATTGGGCAGCCCTATTTGGTCAACAAGGACTTGTTATTACTCTCCCCCGTTCTCCAAATTGCCTGATCCAATTCGACTCATGTAATCAAAAGGAGGGAACTAATTCTCGAACAGAAACAGTCCCCTTGCTTGGCTAGAATGTTCTTATCTGTTCTGTGGAGAAAAGCTTAGTTTTCTGTTTCCAGGTCTAATTTAAGAAGTATACAAAAGGCCATACCAAGTGGAAGGCTCCCTTTTACCCCAGGTATATGAGATGTACTAAGTAGGTAACCTTATTTCCACTTCTTTTGCAGGCTCTAATTGACAAAATGATACTTTGTGAAAAGGATATTTAATGAAATGGTCCAGTGAGAAATGTTTCAAGTATCTAGTTGGCTCTAGTTGGCAAGGTTGTGTACTGCTTATGTGCTTGCTCTGCATTCCCTGCTGTCATGCGTTTGGCTGGAATTGTGGAAATTGACTTGTAAAAGCTAATCGCCATTTCATTGTGTATCGTACCTTCACTCAGTGTCGTGTAGACATGTATGCCCATTCATGCATAACAACACACAGAACTTAGATTCGTCAATACGGAGGAGTGGCTGATGCAATTTGAAGGTATTAGAAGAAGGACAAGTAGCAAGGTTGGAAGGATGTAGATCAGTTACTGGAAGATGATACATGCTTACCTCTAGTTTGATGGATGCATGATCATAACCAAACAAAATACAAAAGAAAGATTGATATAGTTACTCTCTGGGAGTTCTGGGATTCTCACATTTCCTTATTCTGTTTTGTTTTCGAAGGGCCTCCTGCTTTTCTACTTCAATATGTCAACATATAGGGGTGAGAGAGAGATGCAATTTCTTGGGTATAGTGTCACCATTTTTTCAGGGTTATTGTTATTAATTCCACACACACATGCAGTTGGGTATCAAACAGTTCTATATCACCTGATCTAGCTAGTCATTATGTTGCTTAGCCATAAGCCGTTTTTAATACTGATATTTATTTTCATATTTATTGCAGTTTTATCAAAAACTTAATGGGGTTTGCTGGTCTCTCTGTTAGAGAGGATGCTGTCGGCAACATATTTGGTCGGTGGTAAGTCAATGTCTGGATATTTTGGTTCTTATCTGATGGTCGAAGTTATATAGGGGTTCTTGTTACCCAGGTCAAATTATTCCACTCGTATTTTCACTAGGATCTAGTAATCTCCTTTGTTCCTTATAGTATATGATGAGACAAATGTATCCATGGTATCTTTTGCAATGCTGTCTTTCGTTTGCTCTCTTTTCTTTTCAATGAAACCTTTCTATTTTGCTACCTATTACTTTTTTCTTGTGGGTGATTCTGTTTCAACGGATGGTTGCTTGTTCATTGTTTTGATGCACTGTGAGACAGGAAGCAACAATCATTCCAGTCATCCTTTCATGGAGTTGCAGTTATATTATATGGATGACAAAGTTTTTTGTATTTTTCATAAAGCTTTTTATTTTGTGAAAACAGGCTAGTTTGCTTTCTTGACCTACAGTTGAATGTCCAGAGAAAAAGAGCTCCAGGCATAAATAAGTCACAAAACTGGATTTTCTAAGTCACAACTCACAATGTAGGTGGAATGCTATCCTCCCTATGTGGACCCCGTTTTGAAAAACCCACTTAGCTTCCATCTTCAAATTGCATAAACAAGTATGCATTTTTCTTTCGCATGACGTTCCACCTCTAATACCCAAGTAAAGAAATCACATAGCCAAATCCTCTAGCACTTCTGATAAAAAAAATAAAAAATCCTCTAGCACTAAAAGGCCATTTCCCACTACTACTGTGATAACTGATAACCAAGGTGTGTAGGGATGGTAGAATGGGGAAAACCTAACACCGGGTATAACCTGCACAGAGTGGCTGCCTCAGACTTGAGCTGAACTCTTACCATTACACAAGGCAATGGCCTCCTGCATGGGAAATATTTATCATTTTCTGGAGTTATATAAAGGTACCCTGCACTTATGCACAATAAGTTTTGTGTCACAATGAAGTTTATCCAAGTTTCTGCCCTTCATTAAGAGTTTTCATTACAGCCTTCGAAATAATCTTTGTCCTTCATAGAAGCAATGGGTACTTCATCATGCATATTCTCCTTCCACAAAGATTTTTATCCTTAACAGCTTAGTTTCTGGAAATGTGAAGTTTCTCAACTGCGTCATATTGTGCTCACAATATACTGTTGAGATACTTTATATCTTGGAACATTTTTTTCGTCGTTTATTGTAGCAACATTGTCTGATTCTGCTGAACGGATACTTTATTCATTAGTATTCAACCACGTCTGTCTCCTTTGCTGCTATGCAGGGATGGCTATGAACCAGAGCTAGCTGCAGTCTCAACAGGTTCTCATATTGATGCAATTCCTTACTCTGGGAAGTATGATGGAGTTGTTGGTGTTTTGGGTGCCATTGAAGCCATTAATGTACTGCAAAGGTGTGCAAGTGGGCTTACAGTTGCAAATGAGTGTATTCCAATACACATTATAGAACTTTCAAAATACTATAGTGTCATTGACATACTAAGATAGATGCAATTCAGCTATGATACACTTTTTCCAGATCTGTGGGGGCTTTAGTTGACTTGACTCTTTAGAAGCTCATATCCTGACCCTAGACTACCCCAATTTTTCCAAAAATTGAGGATTTGACATGACAAAATGTGTTCTTTGTTTGCTACGTTATATACACATCCAGATTTAACCATATCAAGGTATAATGAATTTTTTTTTACATTGAATATACTAGAAATGAAGTGTAAACAAAATGACCATTATGCATTTCAGAAATTATCGTCGTAATCATATTCCAAGTTTTTAGTAGCAAGTTTTTTTTTGTTGGTAAATTGATTATTTTATAACCAACCAACTCCAAACGCAACAGGGTAAACACCCCTATAAAAGAGGAACTGTACAACCAAAACCTATCGACAAACTACCATCAACTCATCAGAACTCAGGGATAAACAGTCCCAAAAATCCTACTTGAGATTTTCCCAAGATCGCACAGTCTTTGGTTCCAAAGTGGCAAGTTATTTTCAAACTAGTAATTTGTTTTAAGTGTCCCCCATGTGTCCAAAGTGTGTCCAGTTCTAAGCAATGGAAAATATATATTAGCACACGTTTGGACAAGGATCCAACAACCACTTGACGAGTTTCATAAAGGGACAGACGACTTTTTGGAAGTGTACGAGTTTATTAGTTGATTCGGCTATAGAAAATGACTTTGTCACTCTATTGTTTATGACAATCTGATTGAGTAAGCTTATGGGCTAGGTAAGTAATACTGTTAGAGATTTGATCGGAAATCACCTTGTTTTGTACATAAGTTCCACCATTATTGAGCTGTGAGTGATTAAAAGCGCAAAAAGATCATAGCATAAGTTGCTAGATGACATGCAACAAAAGAAGAGATGTATAGCATGTTTGAAGAAGAAAGAATAACCCTGTAGCCTAGCATATTATCTGTTCTGTGGCGGATGTCAGTATCCATTTGTGGTTCTTAAACACTGACAATAAGTGAACATTTAATTATTGAATAATTTTCTGTGAGACGAGAGTCCACAAGGCTTTGCGTCAATAACAGAGGCCGAGGTGAAGCATAGTTGTGTACATTCCCAAATGCAGGGTTTTTTTAACATGTGCAGCCATTGGTTTCACCAGATACACGGAGTAATCTGATTCAAGAGGAACGTGTTATTACCGTAGCAAAAACGCTTGAAAATGACCTAGGTTTAGATGGGGTGAAGGCACATGGTTTCGTGATTACAGAGAATATATAGTCCTGGATATAGCTGAAATAGGTGATCTGAAAAGAATGGTAGGCAGTTTCACATAGACAGGCTTTTGGATGTTGGTCAGTTTAGAGTTCTCTCTTTTGCAAATGGCCACAATATTTTGCTTTTATGAAAATTTGTTATTAAGTTATAACACTGAAGACAATAAATCTATTTCCCAATAGTAGTTGTATTTCATTGATTGGGCTTTTCACAGGTCCGGTTTTAAGCCAAAGAGGTCCTTGGAAGTGATCATGTTCACCTCAGAAGAGCCTACACGTTTTGGGATCAGCTGCTTGGGAAGGTTAGACAGACATCTCATAGTTGCAATATAATCACCTCTTATGCACCTATACAAGTATTTTTTTTTTTTTGGCTCATTTTTTTTGTGACTTTTTGGATTGATATCTCTGTAATTCTCTCCTTATTCTTTGTGGTATCATTTTGAATTACCTTTTCTGAGGATTTGTTTCAGCTACTTATCAAAAACTGGTTTATTTTAGCTGCTTATGTGCAAAAATGCTTTATTTCAGCTGCTTATGTGCTGCAAAAGATACAAAAAGGATATTTGAAGTATCTATGTTGAAGTTTCTCACATGCTAGTCGAATTGTGCAGCCGTTTAATGGCAGGGAGCGAGGCACTTGAGAAAGCTCTCAAGAAAACAGTTGACAGTAAAAATATATCTTTTCTTGATGCTGCAAGATCTGCAGGCTATGCAAAAGGTGAAGAGGACTTATCCAGTGTTTTTCTAAAGAAAGGAATTTACTCCGCTTTTGTGGAGTTGCATATAGAGCAAGGTCCTATTCTTGAGGAAGAAGGTATGCCGCTGCTCAAAATAATTTTAGAGTTTTTTATGAAAACATCCCTCAAACTATCACCCATTTGTCTACTTCATCCTCGAACTATCAAAATCATCTATTTCATCCTCAAACTATCCATATCCCACCTATTTAGTCCAATTCTTAACTCCATCCACAATTTTGGACGGAAAAGTCACCACATGCAATCATGTGACTTTGTGAAGGGCAAAAATGAGATTTCAGCTTTATCCCTATCAATGTGACGCCAAACCAGATTGGTTCCCTCCAATTTGGGTCAAATTAGACAAAATACATAGCATAATCAATCAACTACAAGCCCTAAAACTGATTATGAAGGAGAGTAGATGGTAGCTTACACGTTGAAGGTACCGGTGACGGTGTTATTGGCGGACTTGACAGCAGATTCAAGGTCAAAAACCCTGACTAGGCTCCCGCCGGTGCTGCTGCCTAGTGAAAACCAGCTCTGCAATTTTTTTTATGGAAGCATAGATTTGAATTTGAGGTCTGGTTCTGACTTCTGGGTCTAAGACTATGGTTTATGATTGATGTGAATGAAGATGTTTCGATTTGATTCCGGCTGTGAAGAGGAGAAGACCAAGAACCTCTCCCCTTGGGCTTTCGATGGTGATCGTCGACCAATTTTTTGGAGGGAGAGTTTTAGCCGATTTTGGAAGTAAAGAGATGAAATCTCATTTTTGCCCTTAAAAAAGTCACGTGATTGGCATGTGATGACTTTTCCATCCAAAATTGTGGATGGAGTTAAGAATTGGACTAAATAGGTGGGATATTGATAGTTTGAGGATGAATAGATGATTTTGGTAGTTCGAGGACGAAGTAGACAAATGGGTGATAGTTTGAGGGATGTTTTTATCATATCCTGCATGGTTGCAGCTTTCAGAATCTGTTTATGACATTCATTTGGCGGAAATTATGTAAGATCTGTTTATCATATCTTTTCTTGGAAACTTGCTGAGAAAAACAATATCCAATGTCACAAAGATGCTTTCGTATGGTCTAAAACCAATTTCCTCTTAAAATAAAAGAAGATTTTGATGATTGTTTTTCTATTTTCGAAAGCAATTTCTGCAAAACTGATTCTAAAAATGGCAACTAAACGGGTTATTTTTCCTTTACTGCTCATTCTTCTGATTATTTCTTTGGATCCAGGTATTTCTATTGGTATTGTGACTGCAATAGCTGCTCCTGCAAGCATCAAAGTAGATTTTGAAGGCAACGGTGGCCATGCAGGTGCTGTGCTGATGCCAAATAGGTGTGCATTTCTAGTGCTACAAGTGCATTTCATCTTGTTTTCTGTAAATCAGTACAAGAGGGTCCATTTATAAACCAAAATTGGATTTACTTGGATCATAAGCCTCAAGGGTGTGCACGATGTTTTTTTTTGCGTTCACGTGCCTTTCTTGATTAACACAAGTTTTTTTTTTTATCGCATTTGAGGTTATTTGCACTTGTCTCACTTTCACGTTTGCACATCTGTTTTTCCTTCTTTTTACATTTTAAGTGCAGATTTTCTTGTACTCAAGTGATTGTTTTTCTAATCTCCATTTGAGTTTCTTTATAAGCCAGCTTGAGTTTGCCCGTACTTTTCCATATACGTCATGCGTTTATACTACTCTGGTCTATTACTCTATGAGCTGCGTACATAGGAATATAAGCTTGTATCTATCTAAATAGGTTAGTAGAATAGTCCCTTTATCTAATTTGTTCCTGTTTATCGTTTTGGCCCTTTAACTGTCGAACTTTTTACTCTCTCTCTCTCTGTGTGAGGCCTTGCGTGTGTGTTTGTGTGTGTCTTCTAGGCCAGCTCTATACATGTAAACCACAGTATCTAAACCAGTTTGAGCAGAAATGATGCAGGTCTTGCTGCTGCAGAATTAACACTAGCTGTGGAGAAACATGTGTTGGACTCCGGGTCCATTGATACCGTTGGTACAGTTGGTAAGCCACTTTTTTACCTTTGTAATGAGATGTGTTTCTGGTGTCATACAGCCAATTCTGTATAAATAATGACCAGTTGTTTGCTTTTTGCAATCTTTTTCATCTTATTAGTCTTAACGTACTTCCAAACCTTCCCCTCTTATAATAAGGTATCCTTGAGCTGCATCCTGGAGCAATCAACAGCATCCCAAGCAAGTCGCACCTGGAAATAGGTGCGTTGATCAGTGGATAACATTTTTCTATATGCTAGTTCCATATGAGTAATGTGTTTGGATCATGGATTTGTGGAGTCAAGGGAAGTGGTAGGGTGTAACATGTCTGGTGATGTTTGTTTCGGTCTTTTGTTTCTATTCACAAGAAAATCTGTATAGCTGAAACAAAAAGCATGTTTGATGTTTGTTTTCGTATCCACAACAAAGAGGAACAAAATTTTGATTTGGGAAAATAAAGAACAAAAGAAGAAGAAAGAATAAGGTTATTTAACTTGTTTTCAAGGCAAGTTTTCATCCTCTTGCCGGTGACCTCTTTGGTGACTGAACCACCTCCAGCGAGTCAGTGACTGCCCTACCTCTGACCACCATCTACATCTCTGGCAATCCATCTGGCAAACTGCCCCAGCATTTGGTTGCAGGCCACCACATATGGCAACACCATTGACGGCCACAGTTTAAGTTTCCTGAGACCGATTTGTTTTTCTCTGTGTCGCAGATACACGAGACATTGATGAAGACCGAAGAAATACTGTGATTGAGAAAATACATCATTCTGCTTTAGCCATAGCCCAAAAACGGGATGTCAAGCTTTCAGAATTCAAAATTGTCAATCAGGATCCACCAGCCCTTTCTCATGACTCGATTATTAAGGCTATGGAAGCATCATCGCAAGAGCTAAACTTGGCTCATAAGTTGATGATAAGCAGAGCTTACCATGATTCCCTATTCATGGCCAGGTAATAAAGAGGCAGAACTTCATTTTAAAACTCTATGAGCACTCTACTCTTTGTTGGTGTGGCTTGCAGATAGAAGATTGGAAAAAAGAAGAAGCTATTTTGTCCAAATTGTGGATTTTTAGAGTTGCCCACTTTTCTTGTGGGTTGTGAACATAAAAAGTCACCCTAAAATGAAACGAAAATGTTACATACATTGGTGACGAATTGCCATTATGTCTCCCAAAGGAACGACGAAATTTCATGCGGTCCATTATATATGATTATTATCCACGGTGGACCTAATTTTTTGCTTTATTGGGCCACTGAGAGGCGTCCTGCTGAACAAAAATGCCATTTGTGAAGTTAAGGTGCTGTAGAAACTCTGCTTGCGAACGTGATTGAACGAGTCCTCTGGAGAAAAAGTTGAATTTTCTTGCTTTCTTTCCCCAGATTTGATTTCTTTCTGTTGAAAATACTATTTTTCATTGGCACTTTAGTGCTTCATTGTTGTTGTGGTAGTTTAGCATTAGCATAGAATAGTCTTATAGCGATTAAATGATTTAGCATCTACTGGTATCTTGTTCAATATTAGCTACTGATCCTACAGTTTCACTTCCTTGCAGAATATCTCCAATGGGAATGATATTCATTCCATGTTACAAAGGTAGATTCTCTCTCTCTCTCTCTCTCTCTCTCTCCACGACCAACACCTTACTTTTATTTTGGTGAAACATGATTTATTTCCTCAATAGTCCTTTTAACTCGTAAAATGTGCAATCAAAGATGTCACTATGATAGGCTTGAGTTCATTCTTGAACCGACTATGCATATAGTTGCACTGAATTCATAAGAATCATCAAATGCACATTTGCACGCTTATAAAACAATTGCAAATTTGCAGATAGGAGAACTAGAATGAACCAAATCTGTATTTTGTCAATTTGATTTTGCAGGATACAGCCACAAGCCCGAGGAATTTTCCTCCAATGAGGATATAGCAAACGGAGTCAAGGTTTTAGCATTAACGCTCGCCAAATTATCCCTGTACTGACGTCGCTCACGCAAGATGAATTTCTTCGTCCTTTGATCGTCAACGACGTCTCTGCATTTGTATAAGAGCATGTTTTTGAGACAATGAGCCTGTATTGTGTTTTCATATACGGTGTAATTGCAAGTACTAGTACCTTGGCCAAAATGAACAGCCAGAAGTTGAAGTTGATGTCAACACTCTAGGGCAAAAGGGGCGACGTAGCATGTACAGGAGCAAATGTCCAATTAAATCTACCGCCCCATGGTCTCTCTCTTTCTCTCTCTGATCTATTATCATCATGTAATAACAGCAGCAGCCATTAACTGGCTTTGCCTCTTACTTATCTTACTCTCAGATAAAAACCTATCTCCTAAATAGCTCTAATTTTTAATTTCTAGATCTTGTTTCTTATCAGCAGTCTTCTCCGGTGTTGTGCCTGCCGTGGTTTCCTGTTCTACCTTCACGGTTTCCTCCAGGGATCTTCTGTTTTTGGGCATTCTCGGTCTGGGCCATCACCGGGGTCGTCTGTTTTTCTATATTCTCCCGTCCATCTTCTAAAGGGTATTCTGTTTTTCGACATTCTTGGTGTTCTCCAGCACTAAATCAATTAGTGCCTGATCAAATCACTCTTGCCAACCATCTATTTCTTCGGAGGCAAGAGTCATAGATGGCTACATATAAACTTTTTGTCCATGATTTACACATCCAGACTTACAAGCGAATTGGGTGAATTCTTCTCCTCAAATAAAGATCTCTGACGGGTCCAACTGTTTGGGCTGTTCTGCCCTACCCCTTTCTAAACGTCTGTACTGGCAACACATTGTCTCAACTGGTGACTGTTTGGGCTGTTCTGCCCTACCCCTTTCTAAACGTCTGTACTGGCAACACATTGTCTCAACTGGTACGCTGGTCTCGCGGGCTGTGTTTTTTAGAAGTCCCGGGTTTGCAATGCCGGGTGTTTTTTAGAAGTCCCGGGTTTGCAATGCCGGGTAGGTCCACATTGGACCTGCCGGTGTGGGTTTCGTAGGCTACCAAAATAAACAAAGACTTAAAGGATTAAATGAAAGGATACAGCAGCCATTCCACTGGTCTTTCAGAATCCCAGCAGTTGTGTGGAAAACTTGCAGAACAGATGTTACCAAGTGCGACAGCGTAAAGACGTTCCCAAATAGCCTAGTGAATTCAGAAGTATTTACACGTTACCAAGGGAATGAGAGAGGTTCAAGGACACGTACCGTACCCAAGGCAGAAAGCATAATGCTCCGGCCTCGTGGAACGATTATTTGGTGCTCTTGGAGCAATGCTCCGGCCTCTCCCACCGCGCACTTGTGTGGCATCCAAGACACTTCGGGGTGGGTTCGAGACAAATGTGTGGCGTGAGAGGCCCGTGGAGCATTGCTCCAAGAGCACCAAATAAATTTTTTTTTCGTCATTGTGCTGCTTAATGTACTTCGGCAGCACATACAAGACTTGCACGCATTCACTAAATCCAAGAAAATACAGCAAGCACTTGAGTCAAATCGGAGTAACGGTTTGATTGTGTTTGGATTTTAAATTTTCTCATTCTCCTCCTCAAGCTGCTTGTTGATAGTGGTATTTCAAACTGCAATGGATTCCATGACTCCCTCTCCCGCCCCCTCTCTCTTAGTGACAAAAATTATGCCATGTGGTGCCCCGGAGCCTTCCAACACCACACATTTGCATGGCGCTCACGACCAAGTGTATGGGTTCAATGTGAATTTGTGGTGTTAAAGGGCTTTGGGGCACCAAGTAATGATTCCTCAAGAGCACCGAATAGCTACCGGTTAAAGCTTTGTTTTGGGACTGCTACGCCGAGAGTAGTAGAAAGTCGTGGACAGGCTTATGAGCTGATCAATAGGTTGTTTAGCACGTGGTGGCTTAGAGCAACTGCACCCGTTTATCTGTTGGTGTCAAAATGACTTTGCCCAAGCCATTTGATGGCTTGCTAGAGTGTCACAAAGTTGGATACAACATAGGACAGACTGATACTTGGTTTTAGTGGTAGTTGACATGGGTGAATAAGAATAGATAGTACGAGAAATTAATTGTTTGCCCTCATTAAATCGTAGCATCAAGAATACAAAAAAGTTTGAGGGGTAATTTGGCCTCCCCTCCCAAACATGGAATTCATTCTCCCACTCCGACTCCGTCCCTCACTTGTTTCTTAATCCAGCCTCAATGTACATAAGTATAATTACACAGTTTTCCCGCTAAGAGGCAACGTGATTGGTTTTCAGAATTAATCGAGGTACGCTTAAATTAGCCTCGACGCTTTAATCGTAACCAAAAGTATAATTAAAGTATTAAACAGCCTTTAGATCAACTACCCGATGAATCGTGACTATTGGCTCGCACAATTCCTGACGAGGGGACCCCACACTGTTGCCGTAGAGTTGAATTGAAATAAAACCCTTGATTTAAGGATAGAATTGGGGTCCATCCAATTATTAGTGGGGCAATCATATGTATTTGTGGGCTTAATTCTATCTTGTACTCCACTCACGTCTCCCCCTGACCCAGACAAAGTCACGGCTCATCACTAGTTCCTCATCTTGTGATCTTTTTACAATAACTCAGGTGGCTGGGTCAGTTTTGATTCTTTCAATTACAGCTGTGATTGCTAGACAACACATTCCGTGTTGTGGTTGTGACCATGCGAGCTTACGTATATCTCAACTAAATCTTCGAGATAGACCAAATCTACCGTCCATTGTTGGGGAGTTCAATTGAAGCCGGGACAAAGGCAAAGGCCCGTATGGACTGGGCCCCTAAGGATTTATAGCACACGTGAAGTTCAAACATAGACCTTAGGAATAAGTGAACTCCTAAGCAAATTTTGCTCTATTTTACTCCCTTCAGTGGCAAGATTAAGATAAGCTCAACTCCAATCAATTTGGCACCATACTGTTTTAGGCCTAATTAATTTCTCTTAATTTGCAACGGTAATATTAACGTTCAGTAATCTTTCTGTTTTTAGCTTTTTGTTGGAATTTTTGGATTTAGTCATTCGTCTCAATGAGAATTATTAGAAGAGTATGAAAATACAGACCGAAATGAGTTTAAGTCCATATCAGAAGAACATATAAACAAATAGCCCTTGCAAACTTTTTTTTCCTCAGTTTTTAGCGAATTTTCGGAAATTTTGGTTATAGCTGTATACCCTTTTTTTTTTAAAATTCTTGTAGTCGGGACCACTTAATAATCCAAAAATAGACGTTAATTTGACCAAAATTCAAGAAAAATAACCAAAAGTCAGAGACAATAATGCTGAAAAAATTATAGTACCAAACAGGGGTGTGTGTGGGATCTTTCTCTTTGATAAGTATAGGTGTATGGGATCTTGATAAGGACGAATCGGATTGCTTAAGACTAAATATTAATAGTAGCTTATATATCCCATCACAGGACCATTTTAGAGTACATTGTTTTAATTTATGGTTAACCTATCAAGGGGTGCTGTTTAATTGATGGAGAGTGCAGTCCATAGGAATACGAGCAGGGACGGAACCATGATTTCATAAATGCGGGGGTCGAATTATGAACAACAAGATTTTAAAATTTCGAGGTTCGGGAATTTATTAAGTAGTTTGTTTGGTTTGGGTTTTGAGGGATGTTTTTTGGGTAATAATTGAAAGGAAAGCTTATGGGAGACTGTGCGAGAGAGAGAGATTGGGTTTTGAGACCAAAACGGACACGTTCTTAGAGCATCTAAATGTCTAAATAACACTCAATACAAAACACAATATCTAGTAGGTGTTCTTAACAAACAAAAAACAACTAATATTAATATTAATATTGAAATTTGGAAAAAAAAGTCCCAAAACTGCATGCGCGAGGCCCCCCATACACCAAAGCTTAGTTCCGTCTCTGAATACGGAAGACAATGGATGTAAAGAGAGTGGGTGTTTTAGTCGGCCCTTTGAACTACAAGGATCTCACCTGGTGGCGGAGTCAGGATTTAGGTTTGGCGGCGATGCTGTGGATTAAGGTTTGGTGGTGGTGACGCTATTAAATGAGAGTCTACTTGTAACGAGGGTTCTCACAATCTCCTCACCTTGACTGCAAGGTGCACCACATGGTCCATCACTTCCACCCACCAAGCAATGTGTGACAAGTCTCGCCCAAGCACGACAAGCACCTCAAGCTCTTCACTTGTCAGGCCCACCTAAGCACGACTAGCACCTCAAGCTCCCCACTTGCGGGACCCGCCTCACACTTCCGGTTGGTGTTGGCTCTGATACCCACCTGTAACGACCCGCCCCACCTCCGGTTGGTTTTGGCTCTGATACCCACCTGTAACGACCCGCCCCAGCTGGCCTGCTAACCATTCGCCTAACCACGTGGCTTAAAAGATTACTCTCAAGTTAATAGTAGTTGGTCGGCCTTTACTTATATTTCAAATCCTTTCCCACTTATTTCCCGATGTGGGACTACTTAATTAGGTGGGTTCTCACACTACTGGTTTTGTTACATATTTTTAGTAAATTATGAAGAAAAATGTTAAGTGCAGAGCTTTGCTGGGCTTTATTTTCCGTTAAAACAAAAATAAAGGCTTGATTCAATTCTCCCGTGCCATGTAAATGAAAGTTTTTGAGATAATTAATTTTAACCCTTAATCTTTTAAATCGCCTTATTTTTTCATGATTTGTGTTGAAAATTTGAGTTGTTTAGATACCGATAGGTGCCTATCCATTAGTATTAAATAAAATTTGTTTTGGAAATGGGGTGTGACACGTGCCACCCCATCCCGCCTACTAGCTCCGTCCCTGACCTCATCGCTCGACTCCATGGCCAGGGCGGAGCCAGAAACATCGGACAGGGGTTAATACCATAAAACTTACTTTCATCGATCTTCTTCGTTAATTAAAAACTGAAGGTGTATTACTAACAAGAAATGAGCCCACTAAATCTTCTCTAATCCTTTTGTGTGAAGGGATTGAAATTTATAACTAGATCATCATGTCTGTTATCCATCGCGACATTTTTGTTCTTTTATTTTCTTGAAAATAGATAGATGATAGTTTTTGAAAACGAAACAAAAACGTGCTTGTGTACATGTGGCTAGTGTAGCGACTTCAACATGGTTGTTCTAAGATTTTGGTTCGGTGTTGACAAAAATATTCAGAGCTTTAGCCTTTAGTGATAGGGTTGTCCAAGAAAAACCGAGAACCGTGAAACTAGTCCGGACCGAATCGATCTGCGCCTTTTGGATTTTGTCCGTGGATTAATGGTCTGGACACGGATTTGAAAATTAAAAAACCGTGAGATACGGATTAGGATTGGATTTTTATTTCAAAACTGTGGATTAACCGAACCGAACCGTGAGATATTTAAAAAATAATATATATATGTGTGTGTGTGTGTGTGTGTAATATTTATAAATGGTTGAGTGGGAATGAGACTAGTACCTTGAAAAAACACATGCTAAGTTGCTCAAAAAATCCTGACAGTCACAAACTTAAGAAACAGATAACACTAGCATCATATGCACAAGTAAAAGGAGAACCTCACAGTGGAATTGGGCTTTAAAAATTTGACCAGAAGGCTTGTAGAGATGCATTGGCTTAAATGATTATCATGGTACGTTGTAACTGTAATGTTGCAGTTTGTAGCTTATTGCAATGTAATGTTTCTCTTATTGCTCGTCACTTGAACTAGAAATTTGGAATGATATGTAATACAGTAGTTTAAGTAATTTTGCATTTTTTAGTGTTTATGGAAGGAATTCCGTACATAAAATCGGGACCGAACCGTGACTCACGGTTCAGAATCCGAACTGAACCATGAGACTTTTGGATTAGGATTGGATTGCATTTTCTAAAAACCGTGAGATACGGATTAGGATTGGATTCATACGAATCCAATCCGATCCGGATTGTGGGACAGCCCTATTTAGTGACTCCGCATATTTTAGATTGCAAAATTTTTTTGGGCTGAATTTTTCTTGGTTTTGTTGGGCTATACCATTTATCTATATAATGTGAAACATAAATTAGTAAATTTTTTGAACCAAGAAGGTAATTTCTTGGCTTCAAAACTATGATGAAGAATTTTTGGACTAATTTGTAATATCTGTAACTAGTGCTTGCATGTGCCTACGGCACTACCCACCTCGATTGGAATTGATTTGTACACTTCTGCTAGATTCGAACCATGAGCAAAAGCTAGAGAGGGGCGAGGGGGTCCCGATTGTGGAGAGTTTGAAAGGCGGGTCAGTGTCGTCGTGAGTGGTGGAGGACAGTGAAGGAGAAAAGGGCGCATGAGAGGAAGAGAGATGGTCTGGGTGAGGTAGTGTTTGTGTGGGATCAGAGAGAAGGAGAACTCTTCTGCAGTAGGGTTTCAAATTTGAAAGTGGGTGTAATTTTGATAAGTGGCAATTCTGTAATTAAATGAAAGAGGTTGGATAATTTAATAAAAGGGAAATTTCACCTCATTCAATCTCAACCATTTGCAATAACTTGTCCCTACACCATTGAGTTTTATAATAGAGATGTTGCGAAACCTCTTAATTAGGAGATGTAAACTCCTTTGGGAGCGAGTCCATATAAAGGTGTTAGGATCGTCACACACACACACGATTTACGAGTATAAGAACAGTAAAAAAATCGACACAACAATATACGTGGTTCCCCAAAACCGGGTACGTTCACAGGAGCGAGAGCGGCTGTTCTTTTATTATCACAGTTATCAACTAGGGTTTACAACATAGAGTATTTATAGCGACTCTATTCTAACCCTAACCTGGTATCTGGTCTGAATCCAAAAAATATTTTGTACGATCGTACCATACCGCGGGGGGCTACGCCCCCTGCACCCCCCAAATTACAGAACGCCTGGGCTTGCGGCCCAATCTACTTTTACTAGATTATAGGTGACTCTGCTCCACTCGTTCCGCTCCGGCATCTGGCCTTCTTTCTAGAACTCTTTAGTATCTCTCCATACTTACATATAAGCCATAATTTTAACAAAAGATTTCCGCTTGCTTTAAATAGAGCTCTCGTTAGTGGATGATGAAATTGGGCCGCCCGACTCAATTAGTCCTGTTGGATTAGTTATCAGTTGGTGTGGAATTGAGACGGCTTAGATAAACCAACTCGATCTGGCCGTTGCCACTTGATCACATTCTAAATTTTGGAAATTAGATTATTTCTTCTTCAGGACCATCCAATGCGTAAGATTAAGTTGATATTCAAAAAGTATGGTTAAATTATCAGATGTGATGTCATGTCATGAAAGGCATGGAATTGAAAGTCACCTAGAAAAGGGTTTAATTTGCCTGTTAATTAAATAAATTAGCAATATTTGGAGAGAGAGAGAGAGAGAGAGAGAGAGAGTTACATAAATGTTCCTGCAGAATAAAGATTGGCATGGCCTGTTTTTGATGCTTAAGGCCATTTTAGTTGGGCAGATTAGACATCCGATTGAATTTCGAATTTTGTAAAATCGCGATGCCGATTATTTTTTTCGCACAAGAAATTAGAAAAAATTAGTGGATATTTGTTGGACAACTAATACCACAAAATTAGGGAGACATGCAATGCTTTGGTTACCTATCAAACATGATCCAAAGTTAAACATGCAAGTCAAATAATGAGAGAGAAAACAGTAAAGTATGTGCATGGAAGAACTGGTTCAACAACAAACCCCATCTCTGTAAGGGCTTTTATGTAAAATACGGAGTTTTAGCAAATGCGAATCAGAAGAAAACCCCCGCGTTGGCCTGGATAATAGTCCGAGATAAGGGTTTGGTGTCTCCTAAGATCTCAACTTCGAAACTTTCGAGGTGCTATTAGGCTTTGTCCTGCCTTTAACTGGGTCTCGTTAGTAGATGGCGAGGTTGTTCCTCCAAAATTAATTGAGGTGCGGTAAGGTGGGCCGGACTGAGTTATCAAAAAATTTTAAACATGAGGAAAAAGTGGAGGTGTTTTTCGGTATTAATGGGGAGTGGAGGTGGGTTTAGGTTACTTATAGGAGGTTGTTAGGGCTTTATCAAAAAGGGTTAGCAGGAATAATCAAAGATGGGCCTAAGTAATGATGGGAATGACATGCAAATTATTTTTTTTTTTATGCCCAAAGCTTTCTGGTGGGGGATGGTACAACAACTTCTACCTGACAATTTCAAACCTTTTAGTATTAAAGCATCAAATCTTGATTTGAGATCCAATAATATAAGAGAATATTGAATAAATTTCTAGATTAGGCTACTACTTAGGGGACTAAGTATGAATATTATACCTATTAGTACAAAATAAAATATGGAATTGGCTTGGAAAACAACAAATATGCATCATACCATAATAACCATGGAGGCCCAAACTGGATTTGGAGGAATATCAACTTTTGTCCCTTCTTAAAAAATAAAAAACTTATGGTACAAGGTATTGGCCTCGGCATGTATTATATGCCCTCTTTATTCTCTTTAAGGTAAAAAAGGTGCATGGAGGAGGGGACGATACCCTCTTTATTCTTTAGGGTCTGTTTGGATGCGGGTAAAAAATCGGGAGTAAAAAATATGAAGGGGGATAAGATAGTAGGGGGTATTAATTTTGATGGGTTGGCCCACATCGATTTGATGTTTATGGAGGGGGGATAAAATATTACGTGGTTTGGATGGGGTATTAAAAATGGGGATAAAATTTAACTTCATTTGGATGGTTTATAGAATGGGGGATAAGAAGAGGTGGATGATGGGAAAAACTGTCAAATGACTATTTTGCCCATGTCCACAAATCACCCCTCTACAGCTGGATTATTTTAAGGGAGCTCAAGAGGAGCCCAAATCTAAGATCGGAGGAACCCTAGACCTGGCCAAAACGATGAGGGGATAAAAGATAAGAGGGGAACGAATATCAGATGCCAAACGGGAGAAAAAGGCTGGGGCCCTCTCCATATACCCCCTCTTATTTTTCCCCTCTTATTTTCACTCCATCCAAACAGGCCCTTAAGGTACAAAAGGAGCATGGAGGAGGGGACGAGTCACAACAGGCGTGGCTATCTTCTTTGGGTATGACCGTTAGAACTCCAAACCTGTGGCGGATTACGAAAGGGATAAGTCGTCTCTTTAGGTTTCTGTAGCCCCACCAAGGCTCGAGAAAAAAATAAAGTCTCGTTCACAAAGCATTTATAGTTCATATGACTAATAGAGTAAACGATTTCGACCTTGCAATGTGTGGAAAAGACCGAAACTAACGTTCAGCTGCGTTGGCAATTTCACATGGAGATATCTCTAAAATTCAAATTCCCATCGTCCTGGAAAGATTTGAAAGTAATTACTCAATTCTATTCTATCACTCAGCTATCATGAATAGTCATTAAGGACAATACCAAAAAAACAACAAGATGAAGTACACTCTCCATTTTCAAAGAGAACATAAACCAAATTCAAACACACTCAATCTCATGCACATACCTCTATATCACATTGGTGGACGTGCTCTTATACAGATCAAAAGTCGTGTTAATTTAGAATCTGCCATTCCAAATGAATAATCTATAAAAATAGTTCAAAAGCGTCCAGACGACGAGAAAAATAAGAAAAGTAATATACTAACGAAATTTGAAATAAACTAAAAAAGTTAAGAACAATCGTAAATTTGGTGCACTTTCTCTCAGATTTAAGTCAAAAGTTTGCTTTTAGATTCCTTTGGTCAAGATGAATCAAAAGCGCGAACAATTTGACGCAAAACTAGTGAAAGCTCAACAAATAAAAAATGAAAATAAGTATGGAAAAGTAATTTAGTCAAACAAATCTATCACCCTCGATCACATTTGGACGTCCTTTCGAAAGATTAGAAGTGCAAATGCGCCAATGTGCAACTCTTGAAATCTCGTAGACAAACTGTAATTTAGACTAAATTGCAGGGGCGAAGTGACATTACTCAATACGCCACGGAAATTCAAAATTAACGTAAAACCGTCAACTAACGCCGTCTAACCAGACACGACACTGTGTATATATAATGATCAGTACAGACAGACGCGTAATTGATTCGAGCATTTCTCTCGATAAGGCAAAACCGAAACAGAGAAGAGAGTCTCTCTCTCTCTCTCTCTCTCTCTCTCCTACGCAGATCAGAGTCAAATGTAAGCAAATCTCTCTCGCATTTTCGTCAAATTTCGACTTTATTTACCTTTTCGTGCTTGCATTGTAATGTGCTATCTGTTTACTTTCAATTCGTGAAGAGATCTGTGCGTTTTCGCTTTCATTGTCGTGACTACTGATCTGACCGTGTTATTTTTGTTTTCGGTGATTTTTTTTTTTTTTCCGTTTTTCGTTTTAGTGAATTTGATTTATTGAGTTTGGTTCTGAGTCATGTCTTGGTAATGAGCACATTTGGGCTTTATTACCTGGGTTGATTTCAAAACGTGGGAGGGAGCCCTTGGGCAAGGTTCGATTACTCTCCAGGGTTGGTACCGCAAATTACTCGGTGGGTCAGAGCGGTTGTTTGCTTCGGGTCGTCCGGAGGTTTACGCTCAACGGGTGAGTCCAATTAGTGGCCCTCCTTGGGTGGTTTCTTCGTCATCACAAAACAAAAAAGGAAATGAAATCATGAAATTCTTATGTTCGAAATGGAATTAGAAAACTTTCTTCGCCAGGGAATTGAAATTATGAAGGAGAATTATAGGGTATTGATGCACAACCTGTACAATGAACAAAGTTACATGGTTTTGTTGGAGTATTTATCACGAATGGTTATCCTAAATGAGAAGTTGTAATCAAGAAAAATACAATGGAAAGTGAAAATGAGAGAAAGTGAAGTAAAAGAAAAGAAAAAGAAAACGTAATTTTTTCCTTGCATCCGTTTGATTAAGATGAAAGTTTTGCAAGAAAATTAGGAAGTCAGAGTAATTATTGATCATTCTTGCAAGAAAATATAATTTCCCTGCACTTTTTGTGAAAAAAAGTAAAGCAAGCTTTCTAGCTTTAGAGGGTTGTACAGAAAAGTTTGTTTTCTACAATTTTCTAGGACATTCTTACTAAGTGAACACCAAAGAAGTATATTTTTTTTTCCTTTTTCTTGCACTTTCTACCACTATCTCGCTAATCAAACGGACGGGTTTGTGGTTATAGCATGAAAATTGTTGGTTATATTTCACTGACCTCCCCTGAGGTTTTTGACAAAAGTAGGGGAGGTCTCAGAAACCTCAGTGGAGGTCAGTAAAATTTACCCTAATTTTTTTGTTTGAAGGACAATCATAAGATTTTGCAGTGTCTTTGGTATAATTTTTGTGTCCTTAATTAGGAATATGGCGATATAGTTGTGGAAGGGTAATACAATATGTCTCGTTCTCTTTTTTTTGATAAGTAAAAATAAACATATTTTTGTTACTTGTGGTGTAGTATCTCAATATTGGACCAGCAAGTGGTTAGTTCAGTGGGTAAGTATTTGGAGTTCCTCGCTCAATGCTTGGATTCAAGTATCCCTAGTTGCTTGGTGAGGCTAAACATATTCTTTAGTGCTCGTAGGCTCATAGCATGCTGTGGAACCTTAGCTTCAGCCCTGATATACGGTGGGTTTTTGAAGATGGTTTTGTGGTGCTGAGGGCGTTACTCCCTGGCGGATATGGTTGGAGTAACCTATCTGCATATCCATTTGTCTACCTATATAGAAAAAGTAGTATCTTACTATCGGATTTGAATATGAATGTGAACTTTAGTAGGTCTTTAATAGCACTATGTGGTTGAGTTAGGTTGGGTGGGTCTTTCGTGTGCTTATAAAAAAGAGAGAAAACAAGGGATGAAAAATTATTGGTTTTGTGTTCTAATTTTTAAATTACCTAAGCTTGTATATGTGGTTCTTCTTGCATGAGGTTTTCTTGTACGTTTATTTTCCTATTTCCCAGGTGTGAATTCATGTGAGGCTGAAATTAATGGATTTGTCTTGCATTTGAGGTCATCTTTGCATTATTATCTGATTTGTTGATTTAAAAATTGAATGTTAGAAACAGGAAACATGTGCAAATTAACACAAAAAATGCTCTTTGCTTTTTGTTTTTTTATCATTGGCAAATATTTTTTTTTGTCATTTTAGGCATTTTCTGTTCTTAGTACAGTTCGTGGTTCATTGTGTTCAAATTTCTAATGCACCTCCAGAAACTGTGTACCCATGTGTGAACTTGTGATTGTAAACTAATAAGAATAGCGTGTTAGTATATCATGTGGCCCTCTATAAATTTTATCGGGGTTTACGTACCCACTTTTGTATTGAAAAATAGAGAAGAGAGAAAAAGGAAAGAGCATTACCACCTTTTCGGTTCCATAGTAACACGTCTCCTGGAATTGGAAAACAAAATGGTTCTGTTTGTTCGCTCTTTCATTGCTGTACTATGATTTGCCTTATGGTTTTAGTACTATTGTTATCTTCCTTAAGCTTTCTCATTCAGTACTTTACAGTTTGTTGTAACCGGAGTATTGTAATCCAGCACTGTGGAGTGAACTCCGGGTTATGTCTGTATGTTTGTCAGATATGCTTCCACATTTATCTTTCATTCTACCATTGTAAATGCTTGGATCGCCATGGAAAATTTGGAGTCTGAGTAGAACCAATTCAACCAATTCAAATATACGACCCCATGTAAGTGCATGTGAATGACCAAAAATAAAGGATAACGATCCAGTCTACAAAAAAAAAAACCCAGTCTACCTTGAACTGCATGTGCCTCTTACAACTAATAGCAGCATTGGTGTTTTTCTTGAATTTGGATCACACCACGTTTGACTGACTGGGATTTTATATTGCTATCTGATCACTCATCTTGTGACAATGAATGGCTGTCCAAAAATCAACCTATATTTGACAATAAAGGGATTGGTTGAATTTTGTTCTACTGTTACAACCTGAAAGACTAGCCATACTAGGACCTGTTATCTACCTAGTTGAGCTGAGGTGTTTATCTATCTATAGGTTATTTCCCTATGGGTTTTAACTTTTCCCCGGTTTTTGTTTTCTCAGCCAGTCATTATTCTATTAGGTCTCTATTTGAATAGTCTTTTGCTTACTTGATCAGCAAGTTGTTTTCCTGAATCCAATTAAATGAACTCATCAGAAAGTTAAATTGGGAAAGTGAGAATGATGTTTGTTGCAAAAATGATCTGTTATGAAGTGCCTTAGTAATGCTGAAACGATGTGATTGTGATACTTGTGTTTCTACTTTGCAGTCGATGGGAATGGAAGTCACTGATATTTGCATGGACAAAGAGTCAGACCGTGTCACAACTTATTCCATTGCGGTTGCGCATGATTCAGAACACAAGACTGCTCAATCTGATCTCAATGCCACACAGTCATATAACCACATTAATGGGGATCCTGTACAACAGGTGTTGGAAGAGAATGCAGAAGTTAAAGAGTGTGAAGTAAAGGAATGCACTGCTGAGAAGTCTATTGAGATTTCTGAACTATGTCAAGCAGAAAAAGGTGAGGAAGTTGTACCGATGTCTAATTGCGAGGAAAGCTCACATGATGAGAAGATGAAATTGGAAGATCAGACAAGAAAGGACGATAAAAAGAAGTCTAAATCCTCTGTGAAACCTAAATCCAGAACCGGTTGTGGAAATGCTCGAATGAATTGCACTGTTCCGCAGCCATTTGCTCTGGCTACTGAAAAACGTGCTTCCTATGGGACTCGTCCCATTGGAACTGAGCCAGATGCTGAAACTGCTGTGAGCAAAACATCTAATGTGAACAGTTTGCAACACCAACACCTGATAAGTAAGAATCAGAAGCAGGTAACTGCACTAAAAACAAGGTTCATATGATTTTCCTTCTGTTATTTTTTGCATATTTTTTGGATCTCAAATTTTCTTGCAAACAATCTCTCTCTCTCTCTCTCTCTCTCAGAGCTTCTTTCAAAGTCTACCAAGGAACACTTGCCCTTTCTCTTGGCTAGGTTGCTTGTTTTGTCCATTTACCATTTTCCTGTTGTATTCACAGTAGGCTGTGAAATTGGCATAAGTTGATAGCTCTTTACTTTTTTTACTTTCACGTACATGCGAACTGGTGTAAAAAGAATAAAGATTGGGAAGTTCTCCTCACGACTCCGCCCCCTAGCCCTGCATCCCATTATTTTTTTGGTCTTGTCTCCTCACCCATTCTCAGGAATTTTTTTTTTATGAATGTGTTTATAGAGAATAAATTGTCAAAATAGGTAGTATTCATGATTCTTGAACTTATCACCCATGCCATTAATATATTGCAATATGTACGTTCCCATTTATTGCTGATCACTCCTATTTACCTTGCAGATGGCCTCAAATTTGGTTTCAAGGAAGCCACTGCAACCAGATAATAAAAAACATCCTGATGAAGAAGATTCTTATTCTGTTGATTCCTCGTATCCTGTTATTGGAAGAATCTAGCTTGATTTCTCTTAATTTACCTTTAATGTTCTTTTTCTTCTATGCTCCATCTGTCTATTTGACTTTAACCTTAACGCTCAAAGTACTGCAGCATCAGCCCCGACAACAAAGGCCAGGGCAACTAATGCATCAGCGCCAATTTTCAGATCCGTGGAGCGTGCAGAAAAACGAAAGGAGGTTGTGCTTTATCAATCTTGGCATATGCAATTTGCTAATTCCATAATACAATAGTAGTGAGGTCAAAATAAAACTCAGAACTATTAGTTGTGCTCTCATTTCTTGATATTACTGCCTCCTTTTAGTTTTATTCGAAGTTGGAGGAGAAGCAACAAGCACTAGAGGCTGAGAAAACTCAATGGGAGGCAAGGACTAGGGTACATTTCTATACTCCTTTCTAAAGTATCAGTTTCGTTGGCTATTTTCAGTAGAATTACCGCCCTTTTTCCTGGATACTAAATCCCCTGAGATATAACTTTTCATTTTTTGTCCTACTCTTGTGCGCTTTACCACCCAGTCTCTCTTTATGTTTATGTGTCCTCTTTTCCTTTGCCCTGCCCTGAATCTTTGAAATTTTAGGAAGAGCGAGAGGCAGCTGTCAAGCAACTCAGAAAAAATTTGATGTTTAAGGCAAGTCCAATGCCAAGTTTCTACCATGATGGACCGCCACCCAAGGTTGAACTTAAAAAGGTAATCCATTGTTTTCAGCGCTAGTTTTTTTCTTTCTATTTTGTAACTTTATAGCTTTCTATGATTTTCTTTGAGTACACATTTATCCTAATTGCAGAGAATGGCAAGTACCATTATGAACAATATCTTGGTAACCAAATCTTGAAATGATTACAACACTTATATGAAATGAACAACTATTTCAAAGCTTAACTACGGCCCATAGGGCACTCATTTTAACAGAATTCTTATTAGAAGCCAAAAGAAAATAGTGGAAAGATTTTCCAAGTTAGTTTAGTTACATTATTGATATCTAATACCATGCTTTGGATTTGGAATTTGAATATCCGTTGCTCTATTCGGATGGCAGCCACCACCAACTCGTGCTAAATCACCAAAGTTGGGTAGAAGAAAGAGCTGCAGTGACACTGTCGGTTTGCCTCAGGGAAATAATGGTGTAGTAGCTCCTGGTAGAGGAACTCGTCACAGTCTAGGTAATTACAAAGACAGTTCTGCGACTACGACTAATGACAGGAAGGACCGGAGACTGGTAATGCTGCCTTCCAATTGAAGGATGAACCCAGACGGGTCAGAAAACAGCCGATTTCGGTCAGGATTAACGGATAGGGGAACATAGACGTTTCTATGATGTCTTGAGCCTCTGGTGAGTTTTTTCTTATCTTATTTAAATGAGGGAAAAGCCTCTTTTCTCTTGTTCCCTTGTGACATGTTTAAGTTATGCTTATTTATTCCGTTCACCTGCGAGGACTTGTTACAAGTCGTTTGTTGTTGTCTGTTGGTGTTCTGATTGTAAATTGTTTTGTAAGTTATGCCTTCACAAATTTGTATAAAGAGTTCCGGTTGATCATAAACGATGTTCTTTGATATGGAGGAATGGGCCTCCGTCTTTTCTGATTCTGGACATTCCTTCAATTTCGTATTCTTCATTCGGATTTGCTACTGTGAAAGTCATTTGCTTCTTGAGGCCAGGTTGCAAGAAAAAAATCTCTTGTGAATCTCCTAATCCTGGCGTGGATAGCTTGTCTTTGACTAGACCGGCGGGGGAATAGTCGATGTGTGCGTAAGTTGGCCTGGACACCTCTGATCGTCCATTCACAAAGCAAAAAATAAAAGACCGTCTTTTGCTTCTAAGGTTTAGTTGGTGCACATTTTATTGACAAAGAATACGAACTTCATTGATAATAACTATTACAACTCACAATGTATATCTATAATAATAAGAAAATGAATGTATTGCACACGGATGAGACAAATAACACATTCATATCAAAAGGAAACATGGTGAATAAAACAAATTTTACAATAAAGGATGCACTAACAAGCATTTGGTAAGATGGTCAGATAACGAGACTTTCTACAAAAATTGACCTACACCGACCGAGTGACTCTAGCACCCTAGGTGCATAACTTGTAGTTTTAGGGAACATTTTTGAACACCCTGAGTACAAATTTTGTCCGGATGTCTGTTGTAATTGACCATCTTGTGCATTTGGTATGAGCTCACTTTCACATTGCCATAATTTCAACTGCAAGTCGTTTTTCGGTTGCCCGGTCTAGCTCATGCAAGTTGAAACTGCTGGTGCGAGGTCAAGCCATACGTTATGTTCGCTAATGCATGTCAAATTTTTGAATACGATGGAAATATAGCCGTAGGTCGTACGTATCATCATAGTTGTGTGAGAAAATTGAACTACTAATTGATTGTTTCTGGATGCCAACAGCAGAATGTGCTCATGCCTTTGGAGTTAGAATGCAGACCACATTGTTTATCTGGACACAGCAAATAAGCTTAAAAATAACTACAGGTTATGTAACCTGAATCCTTTGGCGTAAATGTAGCTATGCGGAAGTCCTTTTCGCCTCGTTCGTTTATCAAAAGAACTACAGGTTATGTAACCACATTGTTTATCTGGACGCTAGGCGACATTCTCATTCGCACGCCAACTACAGTGGAAGTCCTTGTCTCCTCCTCCTAGGGCCTGTTTGGATGGGGTATTGTAAAGAGGTGTTATGTTATCCCCCTTTTAACACCTGGGACCCACCCTTATACCCCGTTTGGGATCCCAAAAGGGTGGGGGTATTCTGTAATCTGAGTCTTCCACTACACCAGCTAAAACCGGCTGAGGGGTGTTAGCCATGGGCTATCCTTGACCAGTTGCTGTCGAATTCCCCCAAATTCCCCTCTTTTTCGGACGAATCCACCCCTCCTAATCCCCCTTTCCCACCCCGAGGTACCCATTCCTGTCACAATTCTTCGCCGCACTCGTTCTTCGAAGAGACGAGGGTTTGTGGCGATTTTGGGTGCTTTTCGATTTGACTTTGATTCAGTGAGGTATGGGTTTAATTTGTTTGTGCTCTTTCTATTCCTACTCTTCCCGCACTCTCTCTGTTGGTATTCCGATTCACTCAGGTTAGGTTTTATTTTGGGCGCTAGGGTTTCGACTGCTAATGGGATCCATGGGTTTTGGATTTTGTAGGTTGAAACAGTATCACAGGACTCGGTTTGCGTATTATTTTGTTTATCGTTTACGTAGTCTGTAATTTCAGTTACGTTAATGAAATTGCTCTCTGAAATTTCGCGGGTTCTATTTCATTTTTCCAACATCTTGATCCTGGACGTATATGCAGTAAGTCATCCGAGTCTACCAAGAAGCCTATGTCGTCGATCAGTTTCCATTTTATTATCAATCGAAACTTCGTCCACGTTCACGTATTTGATGTCCTTAGGTTACATCAAGCCACTGAATTCGCAAGTCGAGATCGGTTTCTGGATTCAAAGCAGCTAGAAACTTCGACATCAAAAAAAATGAACTAACTTAAGCATAATAAGCTAGCTCCATCTTCCTGTTAAGTTGCCAACTCTCCCAAATGCTTAAGTTGTCAGGAGATGGGCCCAACAATGTATATCAAACTATCTAACACCCTCCCTCACATGCAATCCCGTCTTGCACGTGGAGATACAAATTTTCATCGACAGAACGAAATAGAATACGAAGGGGAGAAGCATAATGCAACCGGGGAGACTTGAATCCAAGACCTCTTGCAACCTGAGCTCTGATACCATGTTAAGTTACCAACTCTCCCAAAAGCTTAAGCTGTCGGAAGATGGGCCTAACAATGTATATCAAGCTATCTAACACTTCCACGGTTATATGTCATCATCACTTCTTAACACACTTTTGCTTTGGCCCTCCTACTTTTATCCCAAATCTTCTTTACTCTGTTTGCACTGCTCAAGCTTTAACTATCCAACCTGTCTTCAATTCCTTTCAGTTTAAGCTTGGAATCACACTGTTTCATGGGGTCTTTCTCACTGATGAAGGCTCCCCCACCGCTCCTCTCCTCTCTTTCCACTACTGGAAAAATAAAGAGACATCCTTTAAACATCATGTCAATTGTTCCCTAAAATTAGTCAGAGTGCGAATAGACTGGCCCGGACACCTGACTTATATATAGGAAAAAAACATCATGTCAGTTCGGACACCTGACTTATATATAGGAAAAAAACATCATGTCAGCTGTTTTTTTTATCCGCAAAGAAAGATTTCCATACCATTAAAAAATGATATAAAACAGAAATCCTGTCTGATAAACCAGATAGCATCATGCACAGACGATGGTAGTACCTCACCTATTACTACATTCCACCTCACACTATTTATTAAAAAAAAAACCCAGAAAGAAACACCCAAAAACAAATGGGTTAGGCCCAAACACCAAAACCTAAATCCTAAACCAAACCAAATGCCTACAACAATCCAAAAAGCCTAACCCTAACGCTCCTGACCACCACGAGCCACTACAGCCGTCCCTAGGACAATGGCGACAGCAGCCACCTGGGGTGAAGTATTGGATTTAGACACAATTTGCTTTGAGAACGGATTGTGAAGGAAAAAGAAATTATGAAAAGGAACCACCTGGGATGGTGGCCTGGTGGTCAGCATGTCCTTGGTGGGATCAGTAGGTCGTGGGTTTGAGGTGTACTATCGACGCCCCCCCTAACCTTGGGGCGGTGGCCTCACGGCTCGGGTCTTTGGACCCCTCTGTTCCCCCTTTGTTGAGCGCTTTGGCCCCAGGTGGTGCAGACTTGCAGTGCTCACCTTTGGGCTACGGTCCCCTCTCGGGGACTGATCACTGTGGGTTTGGAAGGCTCTATGGTCACGCCCAAGAGCAGGGTCGCCATGCCTAGTCGCCCCCTCCAGCCCTTTTGGCTAAAAAAGCGAAATATGAAAAGGGAAAACCATATAAGTTAAGCTTCTTGCACATTTTTATCTTTCAATGTTTTCTTTTTTCCTTTTATTGGATATGCTTACGCTATATTCCATCCATGCCAACAGAAAACACCTTGAAATAGAACGACCTACAAAAGAGAAAAGGTAGCTAAACTTCAACATATAATCCTTGGAATTAACGTGGTCTGTTTCTGAACGTAAGGATGTGTTTGGTTTTGCGCAGTCGATGTTTGAGATTCGCTCAGCTGTCGGTGTCCATTAGTTGGAATTGAAAGAATTTTCATTAGCAGGAAGTCAGCCAAACACAGCCTAATTGGATCGTTAGTCCATGTGTGGAAAGCATGATAAAGAAAGTTCAGGCAGTTTTAAGGACTTCATAACATCTGACTCGCCAAAGAAAATCTCATTCTCACGTATATAAAGGCCCATGAAAAAACAATGCATGTCAAAATCAAAATGATCACCAGTCCCCTCTCTCTCTCTCTCTCTCTCTCTCTCTCATGAAAGCTGAGGGGGATGTTGTCTGGTTCGAGACCGTTCATATGAAGCACCACCGATCATGCATCATCTGAATGATCTCGGACCAGGCTTCATTCCCCCCAACTCGAGAAGTTCACATTCTTCACAACAGCCATACCACTCGATTGGAGAGACCCCTTCATTCCCCATTCATCATCGATCAACAGCCTCGTCTCAACATCTTTCTCTCTCTCTCTCTCTCTCTCTATAGGTGTTTAAAACATTCCTCCTCAATTCTGCTCACATCAGCAGCAATGGAAGGAGGCAGTCCACTGAAATGCAGCAACTAACAAGGTACAAATCATGACCTACTTTGGAAAAAAGTTCATGTTATTTGCAGTTTATAATGTTAATTTTCTCCTATACTACAAGAATTTGAAAATCAGAAGGACATATGCAGCTAGCAAGTTTATATTAATGTTACATAATCCATTGATCAATTTGAACCATCTTCATCTTTTCAAGAAATGACTACTGTCGTCTTAGCGAGGTTTTCTTATTAATCCGAGTGGTTTTGATCGATCAGCAATCATATCTTCTAGCTAGAATCACTTCGAGGGGTACGTTTTTACAACGAATTTACTTCTCATGAGAAGTTGATATAGCTCCTTTTACCAAAGAGCTTTGGTCGTTTTTTAAAATCGTTTTGATCCTCGCCCTATCCGCAGCAGGATGAGCTCCTTTCATTCCCATATTTGCAGCTCCCTCCTTCTCCTTTTAGTGGAAATAGTTTTCTCTATTTCTATATAATCTACTAGTTCATCCTGATTTGACATTAATAGTATATTGCCGATTCGGCAGTTCTCAAGGGCGTTGATAAGATCCTTTCATTTAGCAATACCTTAGAATGACATAGCCTTTAATTTTTATGAAATATAAACATAAATTCATAAAAAGAAAACCAAACCGTACAAATGACCCAAAAAGGTAGTTATGGAAAAAAAATTAGCCAAAATTAACAGCCGCAATGTTGGAGAAACTTGTGCCTGTGTACCTATGCAAATTGACTACTGTGGTTTCCTCATGGTTGGTATGCAGTAATGAAAATCATGCCCTATGTGGCGATTATTTAGAAACTTGTTTTAGTTGACAATTTCCGAACTTACTTTTCCAAGAATTTTTTTTTTTTTGAAAAAGAATAAATATGGATTCGGGTTCTCGAAGTGGCGTCCTCTAAAAGATGAATAAGATATTAAGACGACGAGTATTTGTGTTTTTAAAAAAAAAAAAAAAACAAGTTCTGAAAAGTAACGTTTCTGAAAAACTGATTTTGAAATGTATCCAAACATGTTTTTTAGCCTTTTTTTTTTGCTGCTGATTTTGCCACTTCCTTTTTTGTTAACGTTACTCCTCTACAAGTGTATTTTTGGTGCAAAAATACACTTGCAGAGGAGTAACGTTAACAAAAAAGGGAGTGGCAAAATCATTTCCCTTTTTTTTTTGCCAATAATTATATGGAAAAATTAGCCATAAAAACGGTAAAATAGTTTTCATTTAGGGGAAGGATGCCAGCAAAATAGTTTTCAGTGGAGGTCCTTCAACTTTTTGAGTTTTTTAGCCATAAGGCCAAAACATGTTTAGGCACTTTCATAGGGTTTTAAGATGCACTTTCCTACTATAGGGTTTTAGTGGTTTAGACACTTTTATAGGGTACCTTAGGATTTTATGCACTTTCATATATAGAGTACGTACCTTAGGATTTTAGGTACTTTCATAGGATACCCTAGAGTTTTAGGCACTTTCATAGACACATTTGTCCTTATGTTTGATTTCAAAAGACGCTTGTCATTGAGCTCAAAAAATATAAATATAAGAGATTTTTGGCTAAATCTACATCAATAGAGGAGTTAAAGGAGAATTAGTGGGTAATATCCAAAGTGGTTCAACGATTCACAATTGTCCACATAACAGAACCCAAGACCTCCCCCTTGGAAGCCAATTAATGGATACAACCACATGGACTAAGAGCCACATCTTGTTGCTTTTTAGCATGCTAATCTCCTTTTTCGCCAAATGTTTGATAAACCAGTGATGGGGTTAGTGTGAAATATGACATGTTCATAAAAAAAGAAAAGGACTTGGAGAAGTAAAGGTAACTAGGGTTTTTATCTTTTAGCAGTTGAGTCTTTTTACCAGATGGATTACTTTGCTTGCAGAGAGTTGCAAAGAATCTATGCATAAGCTGATCCGGGGGGGGGGGGGGGCCTTCCACTTTAATGGTTGCTCCATGTTGGTAAAAATCAAAGTTGAGAGCTTTGAATTTGCACCCTTTTCCACCTTATATAAGACTGCCATCATGACATTTTCCTTGATAATATTCTTGGCTCATTCCTAACTTTTAACTACCTTGTGGGTCTAGCCTGAATATGTGGTTCAGATTTTGCTCGATGTGGGTCAGACGTATCGGAAAAAAAAAAATCAGTTTTGTGTGGCTAGATTCGGTTTAGTTCGCGCTTTGTTCGCTATTTGGGGTTCAACCTACCCGGTCAGGTTGTAGGAGTAATTTATTTAGTGGTGTTATGACGGTGCTCTCAACACCCTAATCCATCACACATTTTCGTAGGATTCATACATTCAGTACAGGGCTCCACAGAAATGAGTGGTGTATAAGGGTGTTGGGGTATCACGTGGCGGTATCCTAAGACCACCAAATAACTTTTCCAAGTTGCATTGGTGCAGGAGGCCATGCCCACGGCGTGGGCTCAAGGCTAGCGGTTGCAAACTTAGACGGGAGTAATCGGTGATGCGACACGTAGTCTATAAATAGATGTTACTCGTATCCGATATAACTTGTACTATGTTCTTTATCGACACATGGTGAAAATTAATGTGGATCATGAATGTACTCAACTACAAAATTAAGTGATCATGTAAAATCTTCGTATCTTGTGCTCTTTGATTCTTTTTCTTGTGTGTTTTTTTGAATCGTGGAACATTCTTTTGAATTATTTTCGTCGTTAGAGGACTTTTATTTAGTTCTATTTTTCAATTCTCTCTTCACGAGGAATGCTTATTAATCAAGGAAAAGCTAGTTAACGCAGAACTAAAAAAAGTTCATAAAAAAATGAAAAGGACAGCAGACTTAATTATTTAGTCTAACATGGATTAGATACCGAATATGTAATCTCCTCAGATATACTCCTACATACAATTTAAGGCGTGTTTCACTGCACTAACTGAAATAAGTACTTATATTTTGAATTAAAGATAATGTATTGTGAGAGAACGCTCTGTCTCGTAAAATGAAAAATAAGTATTTAAAAAATATGAACCTTAGCGGATAGATCAAATGTGTCGTAAACATGGATAGAGAATTGAATATGGGAATGAGAATGACTTTTAACCGTTGGACGATGAATGAATCTTATCCGGTAGGGGTTAGTACCCTATATGGGGTACTATTTCTTCGGGTACCGTGCCCGTCAAAACTCGAATTACAAATAATGGGGAACATGTGAATCCCCGTGTGTTCCCCTAATTCGAATCCCACCTTTAGCCCCTGCAATCGAACAAGCACATGTAAAATTGCAAATTGGCAAAAAGGCAGACCGGTTGATACGGTCATGATGTTTTTGGCAAATCCAACCTGAATCATAGCGTTGTTCAAACCAACTATAGTTGTTCTTCTTCTTTTTCTAGGCTTCCTCATTGATTTTTGCAACCATGATTACCTCTTATAGTATCCAAGGAATTAATGACATCAGATTGTCGATATCATATGTATGGATCACGTGGCACATCTAAAGTGAAGATCAACTCACCCCGAACTCGGGACTGTGTGGTGTGTTTTGATGTGATGACAGTGAATTTTCAGAGCGGTGGCAATTTTGTGACACATGTTGCAGCTCGGAATGCAGTGACTTTGTATCTTCTCTTTATATATAGGGATGTCTGCCCTTCCTGATGTACTGTTTTATTTTTCTATCAATGGAATTGTCCTAAACTTTGAAAAAAAAAAAAAAAAACTAAGGATGTCAAAACCCAAAGGGGTTGCCCTAGTGGTCAAAGCTTGAGATTTAGGGATTTACTTTCTCCAAATGTTTCAAGTTCGAGCCTAGCCTCCCTTAAGGAGCCAAGCTTTTGTCGAACGAGCCGAGCGAAGCCGAAAACTCGAACTCGCCTCGTTAATTTACTAAATGAGCTGAGCCAAACCGAACAGAACCAAGCTGCTCGATTCGTTTATAGCCCTAGTTGGGAGTGGGTATTTACAGAAGAACATGTCAAATTGTTAGATAGGCTTTCAAAAAATTTGGCATCCACACATTTGAAGGTAAAGGTTGGAGATATTTCTTGTCTTGCGATTTGTCCATGTTGTTCAGGAAATTCGGGTTGGTGCTGTGCAGTGAGATACAACTGCACACAGCACCATCCCCAATTGATTGTTCAGTCATCAGTGGCACATGCGACGATGAGCCCCTCAAAAAGGTGTGCTTACTTTAAGGTTTTTGTAGAGTTCTTAATTTGAGTTGTTAGGTCAAACGTAAAAGTAGATATCAGAAAATTGAAAAAACCAAAATTGTAGATGAAATGATGTAAATTTTCGTAATAACTGTCCAATAATTGTTTAGGTGGGTTTGGCCTAACTTCATTGTAGATTGATTGTCGTAGAATTTTTGTCCAATATAAACTTTTGTCACTTTTGCGTCAAATTTTTTTAAATTATAATTATACATTATTAGTTTGTCTCGATAAATAAATAAAAAGTTTACTGCATTGGATTATCTTTAATTAGCTTTCTTAAGTTTTTTTTATATTGTTTTTTATCTTTAGCTTCTTCTCATCAAGACGAACGAATAATCTACAAACTCCAAATTAACAAAAGCTCACCATAAGATGAAAAATTTATATATGAAAATTAATAAAAACAATAAAGTTAGGCCAAACTTTATCTTGTTGTCCTTGCTCGTGGAATTCTGTCATAACGAGTACAATTTAAAAAGGCGCCCCATGACCAGAATTATTTCTTGAATTATTATCTTCTTCTTTTTCGGGTAAATACTTGAATTATTATCTTAGTATTTTGTGATAAGTTTATGGTCTTTAAAAAAAATTTGCACCTAAAAATACTCTATTTTGTGATCCCCTGTTGGAGTCAAAAGAAGAGAAGAGAACTTGAGTGTATGCATAGAAGAAAGCAATTCCATCCTCAATAAAGCCATCCCAAAGTAGGAGTTTGGATTGTTGAAACACTTTAGAGCACTTTTTCTGACTTTACCACATGCATCCTCAAAATTCTAAAAGTGCTCAACCCAAAATTTGGGAAATTTCGAAAGTCCATTTGGGAAAAAAGATTTATTTATTTTTGATAAAAAAAATTGGCTATTTGGGAGAAAAAAAGAGAAATTTTCTTGGGCGATCAAAAGAAAAAAGTACTATGCGAAAAATATAATGTTTGATTTACCTTGCACAAGAGACAAATTATAGTGGTAGTGGTGGTGGTGGAGATGGATGTGGCGGTGACAGAAATGGTAATGGCGACAGCGTGGAGGGTAGTGGTAGAGGAGGAGCAAAGGATTTAATGCAAGCACTTATGAATCTAGTCAGAAATATATAGTAGCTCAGAGTTACCTAATTTTTATCAACCTTTTTAGCCTATATTCTAAGAGGCACTTAATCTTTTAAGCAACGTGGTTATCAAGATTCAAAACTACTTAATCACTTATTAATTAATTCATTCAATTTTAAGTACTGAATTTAGGTTATCAAACAACCCCATAATTAAAGTCTGTTATTTTTAAGTACTGATATAGGAACAGCCTTTCATCGATCGTATTTGACAAGAAACGAAAAAAATTCTTCAGTAATTCGTAATAAAAACTGACTAATCTATATAATCAAGTTATTAAATCCTGATAAATAATAAAAGGCAACTCAAGCTCTACAATATTGGGTTAATATGGAATTATAGAAGTTGATCAAAAAAAAAAAGGGAAAATGATGGCCAATGACGTGTTTTGATAATTAATACCCGCCAATAACATTTTCAGCATTTGTTAATGCTGAAAATATCCTTTACGGGTATTAATTATCAAAACACGTCATGGGCCGTCATTTTCCCAATAAAAAAAAAATGGAATTACAGGATAGAATACACATAAGGCCCAATGTGATTGATCTGCACCCACTAAGGCCCAATATGATTTATCTTGGGCCTTGGCATTAGTACTGACGCTATCCTTTAGGCCCATATATACACAAAAATAATGCTCAACACAGTGAACCCACATACATGGAGAAAAAGGTTTTTTTTTTTTCCAAGTAATATGGGATCGGATCGAAGTCACGTAATGGTTACATGGGATCTTCGTTCCCGTTCTTAATTTTAATTCCCATGAATTGTAAGTAATTTGGGATTTTTTTCAAAAATTCGCTTTCACGCACTCACGCACGCGCATTAGATGAACTAACGTGGGAGACTATGCAAGTTTCTTGTTTTGAAAAAACGTCCAATATCCAACATATTGGATGTTACATTATTGACAAAGCCATACGTTTTAGATTCATCATGTATATACCATCATTTTCATATCGATATTCTCTCTTCGCTTTCGTCTAAAAAATGGTTCTCGAGCATGCCAAAGAAAATTTAAAACAATATTCATAAAATTGGGTGTTTTCAGATAACTTTTGAAGAATAGTTTTTTCAAAAACCAATTAGGCATACAATCTAGTGTATATACATATTACTCTGGGTCGCTACAATTGAATTAGTATTACTTCATGGAAGTACCAGCTCGCTAGTGCAAGCTCATACGACAGGAAGTCACATCTCGACAGCCCATCGTGACAATCAATACTCTAGTTTATCAGTTTGAGTCTTTTTATTAAGTAACAAATTGAAACCACAAAAGTAATTTTAGATGACCAAATTTCACGAACTGCTCCTTAAATCGAGATTGCAGAAAAAAACAAAAAAAACAAAATCCTTCATGGAATCAAGGAGCTTATATATATCACTTTCCTAGCTAATTTGTTTTCTTAATCTTGGTGGGTACTGAAAGAAGGGATTAAGATGAAATGCTATTGGTACTGGAGTAGGAGTAGTACTACTTCTGATCTGCTGGGTCGTTGAGGATTATGGGAAGAGAACGAGGTAGATATATGTTGGAACCACCATTCCAACTGTCAACTGCCAACAATAACATTTTGCCTAAAGATCGATGTTTGTTCTCTCTCTCTCTCTCTCTCTCTCTCTCTCTCTCTCTCTCTCTCTCTCTCTCTCTCTCTCCATTTTTAATCCATGGTCCATGTCCTTGAGATGATTATAATATGCTGTTGGGTTTGAAGAGATCTACCATAGCCTTACCAAAGGCAGAGAGCATCCTAAATGTAAGTAATTATATATCTGAGTTTTCTCATATGATACACATTGCACCCATCATAGACAATGTAGAGTCTTTGGAGTGGAAAAATTATTCTTTAATTTATAGAACACTTCCAAAAGTTATTGGAAGAGTTCAAAGGGAAGTATAATTGGAAAGAGCAATGCTACCTACAGTATTTATGTGTATAAATTCATACACAAATATTTATTAACCGTCCAATGCTTGTGAGCTTCTCATTTATTATGGGACTCAGAAAGTCTTGGAAATATTTGTGCACATAGATTTTATCAAGTGTGGTTAGAAATTGAATAAAATCAAATAGATGCGTATGATTATATAGAAGAGAGGGTCGCCGGTTCTCTAGCGAGATGGAGGGAAAATCGGGAGGTGTGTCGGTGAGGTGGAGAGAGAGAGAGAGATTAGGTGAGATGGAGAGAGGAAAGAGAGTACTGCAACTTTAATGTTGTAATAGGGAAATAATTTTCGAGGGGTGCTATTCACACAAACAAAGGGTGCACAAATCGTGCACAGATCTCGATGTGGGGTTTACTGCGGGTCCCACACAAATGATCCGACCCGTTCATTAAATTTGAAACATTTTTTCAAGGGCCCCCACAAAAAATGAACTCAATCCGATACTAGAAGTACTCAATCTAATCATCTAACTTTTCATTCAACTTTGAACCTGAATGAAAACTTATATGATTAGATCGATTACTTATAGGTATCGGATTGAATTGATTTTTCAAGGGAGCCTTTGAAAAAATGTTTTAAATTTAATGAACGGCTCGAATTTTTTGTGTGGGACCCATAGTGGGCCCCACATCAGAATCTGTGCACCTTTTGTCTGTGTCGACAAACTTACGCATAATTTTCACTACGTTTTTTGATAAATGTGCTACACATCTTGTCTTTTAGTAAAATTATTACACATAAAGCTTCAGTACTAAAAGGACAAGAATTGAAGTGCATTTATCAAAAAATGAAAGTGTGGAAATCATTACCCTTCTAATATTAGCCATTCATTTTGGTTAGGATCTTATGTCAAAAATTGTTTTAAATGTTTTGTCCACCAAACCTGCCCCCATAGTTATATATCCAAATCTTTTGGGAAAATGATTGTGCACTCTCTTTTTTGTTAACGCCACTCCCCTGCAAGTATATTTTTTGCACCAAAAATATATTTGCAGAGGAGTGGCATTAACAAAAAAAGGGAGTGGCAAAATCAGCAGCCATCTTTTGGCTCTTTTTATTCACGGAATTTAGGTTCAGTATCTGAAGAGGCAAATTCATTAGGGTAAACTTCACTTACCTCCCCCTGAGGTTTCTAACAACAATAGCAATTAATCTCCCCCCAAGTTTCTGAAAATGGAGGTTTTGTGTCTTTGTCAGAAATGTCAATGGAGGTAAGTGAATGGGTTTCTGTCTGTTGACAGATAATCTAGGGATGGGTCCTGCTAGGTAAAAAAATGGCACAAATAATACATTTTCTACAATGTAATAAGTATAAAACAAGCTGCAAGTTGACAAACAAAATGAGCTAACCACAAAATTTTTGAAGAACATGGAATGTTGCTTCTTTTTTTTCTTTTGGTTTTGGAACCAGAGGAAATACTTTGAGGAAAGTCCACTTTCACCCCCTGTGGTTATCGCCAAGTGCGGATACCCCCTTATGGTTTAAAATTGACCACATAACCTACTTGTGGTTTTGAAAATGTGTGGATAGACCCCCTGTCGTCATGTTTTCCATCCATATTAACGGAGGTGTATCTCACACGCCTCTAGAATGTAATCTGAGTCGTTCATAATGTATTAAATATATAATCGAGTATCTCTGAAAAAAATATCTCGATCAGGCATCAATAACCCAGTGATCTAATTTTTAGTAAATTCAAATTTGAAATTTTAATTTCATAACAAAATCGATTCGACCATGAGCTTTTTATTTTTTGATTGACTTGAATTTTGGCATAGACGTAGTACTCGTCAAAATTTACAATATCAACGGTTTGGATTCAATTTTTGGTATAGGAGATGGTGTGGTTAGATTTAAAAAAGAAAAAGAATCAAGGGACATGATTAGGGTATATCGGTCTGTTAATGTTGTGTCCGTTAATATGGATGGAAAATATGACGGTAGGGGGTCTATCCGCACATTTTCTAAACCACAGGTAGTTTATGTGATCAGTTTTGAACCATGAGGGGGGTATCCGCACATGGCGATAACCACATGGGGTGAAAGTGGACTTTCCTCAAATACTTTCTTTAATATTTACGTCATAACATTTTCAAACTTTAACATTACCCTAGTGAATTTTTTTATAGCATGTTTGCTTCATCTAGAATAGAACCTAACAAAAAAAGGCTAGTAAAAACGGAGTAATGCTCCAACACGCTTCTTCAACACATAATTTATATTACATTATAAAATTCGCATATTATGTATAAATATATAGTATTGAAATAAAATACCAGAAAACACGACAACCACATAACAAAATTGGCACATTATGTATAAATATATAGTAGTATCTACGGTATTCACGATTGAATATAAAACTAAGCGAGCGATAATCTAGCTTGTGATTAAACATAGTGACATCGTATCTATTTACGATTGAATATGAAACTAAGTAAGTGATAATCTAGCTTGTGATTAAACAAAGTACGACGTCACTGTCCTAAAAGCTGTTATTGCCTCCCCACGCTCGGGTATTGACCGTCAAGTGGTTTAAAGTAATTCAACAATATACTTGTGAAAAACATTAGTATTAAGTTAGTATTTGTTTATTACAAAATTGTAAATCGTTTCACGAGCCGCTGTCTGTCAATGGTGGAATACTCATCAACCGCCTCCTCCATTCTCTCTCTACAAACTTTTGTTCCCTCCATTCCCTCTCCAATCTCCAATCGGAGCTTCTAATGACGACCCTCTTGATTATTCAGAACGGCAAGTCAAAATAGAGTATTAACAATTTTATATTTCAGGTATCTAAGTAAAAGTAATTTAATCGGAATTTACAAATAAAGCTTTAAGAACCGTTATCTAATTAACTGTAATAATTGAAAATATTTTTGTTTCTTGATCATAATAATTAAATTAAAAATATAAGTACTTGGTAAATCAGTTAACGAGCCTTTTTTTTTTTAACAAGAAGTTAACGAGCCTCATCAACGGTGGAAGGAGAAAATTTTCAGTGCCGAGCGGGCACCGGCCACGTGGTGCCGAGCACGTATTTCGACCGTCCGAACGTATTTTGGACGGTTCAGATCTGTTTGGGTTTGAGAAGGTGTTTTGGTAATTTTACACTTAAAAGTTACCCAAACAAATCTGAACCATTCAAAATACGTTTAGATGACTGAGATTTTACCCGGCACCACGTGCCCGGTACCAACCCGGCACTGAAAAACTTCTCGCGGTGGAAGACCAATCAACCGTCTTCTCTCTCTCTCTCTCAAATTCTCTCTCTACAAACTTTTCTTCCTCTCTCTCTCTCTCCTCTCTCTGCGATCCGTTCCCGCTTCCAGGGCTTGAAACCCTCATCCATTTCTATCTTCTGTAAATATATCTATCCTCGCATCGCATGTAGATATATAACCCATACATATTTTCATCGGAAATGGATGAGACCTCGTTCGATCTCAATTTCGCGAACCTCTTAAAATGGCCAGCGATAATCGAAACATTCGTCGACGTATTGCTATGCGCGGTCCCGATTTGGGTCGCGGTAATGATAGGGCTCGTGATCGGGTGGGCCTGGCGGCCCAGGTGGACCGGGCTGGTCTACCTCGGGCTCCGGTCCAGGCTCCGGTTCTTCCTGACCGTGCCGCCCGGGTTCGGGGCCCACCGGCTCTGGATCGCCTTCACGGCGCTGTCCGCGTTCTCGGTGGGCCGGACGCTTTGGACGAGGTTCAGGGGGAAGGCCAAGGACTCGTCGGGCGGCGCCGTTTCGGGTCCGAAGTCGTTGGGGCCGGAGGAGAAAGGAGATTTCAAGTGAGTTGGAATTTTTTGTTGAATTAGGTTTTTTCAATGACTCAGGTGTCGGGCCAGCTTTCGCGCGCCTCGACTGATGGTGGGACCGATGTACACTGGCGGGCCTTAATTAAAGCTAGGGCAAAGGATTTCTGTTTTTCGAATTACAACCCCAAGGGATTGGCCTAGTGGTCAAGGTCTGAAATGTAGAGGTTTGCTCCCTTCTAAAGTTTCAGGTTCGAAACCTCTTAGATACTATCGACTCATCTGTCTTTAATTGGGTCCCTGCAAGTGGCAGTGGAATTGGTCCCCAAATCAGTCGAGGTTCTCGAAATTTTTGAATTACTTGAATTCAAAATAATATAAATATTTTACTATGATAAGTGAAAAACAAGGAGAATTTGGAAGGAGTTTTTAGGGTTTGATAGGATATGCAAAACGGTCTAGGAAAGCCCTTAACTGCCAGAGGTTTAACCTGATTAGAAAGGGGGAAATGGTGACTCGTGGTTAACTCTAGCTCGGGTTTCCGATCGCTGTGGTAATTATTATTATTTTTTCATTCTTGTGAATTGAATCATTTGTGACTTGGTTTATTGCATGTATGTGGAGGTTTGTTAGTATGTCTTTTAGCCCAATTGTTCATCAAGCTTATTTCATCTACTCTATTTCAAGTTATTCTGCTCAAAATGCCAACGAATTTGTTAATGTAGTATTGCTCCGAATACAACTGATAGGGAAGGTAACCAAAGAAAAAAGAAAGAAAGAAAGAAAGCCAAGGTATCTCACCCTGACGAAACAAGAAAACTGAGCTTTTTGATTGCTCAATTGCACTCCAATGCAGTTATTCATTCCGTACTTGCAACAATTTATGCACTATCTCCTTGTCTAAATCGATAGTTGTGTATGTATTTTCATTGAACTTTGTTTTCCAAGAAAGGACCCTTAATTTTGGTTGTTGAGTAGTTTAAGGCATGGTCAGAAGAATTTCGCCTATTATTCCGGTAAACATGAGTAATTACTCTTTCAAATTGGCTACTCACTGTTATTTAGACTTGCACAAATTAGTAGCCAAAGTAGTAGTCATTGGTCTTAAGTGCTTCCCTTTCAATTGCTAGTTCAATTTTTTCTGCCAACTTTATTTTTCCTGATTGCTACAGTTATGGTTATAGATTTGGAGCCTTGAATATTATAAAAAGTCTCTGTATGTTCACTTTGTTTTTCCCACCAGGCCCTGCACTGGAACCTCAAAGATAGAGAACGTAGTTGCAGAGAATGATCTAGAACACCTTTTTCGTCTTCTTGATAGCAAGGATGGGGAAATGGGGTGGCAAGGTTTGATGGAACGGTCCACCTCAAACTTCACATACCAAGCTTGGCGCCATGAACCTGAGGTAAAATTTGACTTTCCGTTGAAAGATAGGTACTTACTGTAAAAATCTTTGTGAAATTTTTTCCCGATATAATTTGGCCTTGTTTAATGCATTACTGGTTTTTCAAAATTGCTTTAAAAGTGTATACATGTCTTGGCATTGTCATAGTTTATCGTACTTGATTGATGATGGGGGACTTTAAATGTTATTAATGACTATTCCAAAGAAGGAAAAAATACTCTTTAGGTATGATGTGAGCCGTATATGGATATATGATATTTACCACAAATCAGACATGCATCCCCATTGGTTTTTCCTATAGAAACCAGGATGGGTTGATTTAGAATGGACTGATTAAAAGTACTAGATTCATTGAATGCTTTGTCATTTGGTACAGGAATATAGTATGATAAGACGAGGGAAATTCTTATGTTGAGGAGGGAATGTTCGCACTATTTAGGATAGGAAAATAAAAGATTGTAATTCCTGCCGATCAAAAAAAGATTGTAATTCCTAACTTTCACCAGTTTTACGTTAGATGTTTTTGGCTTGTAGATTGTAGGTAATACTAGATGCAAAGCTATAGCTTACTCTTTGGGGTGTGGCTGATTTATCATAAGGCCTCTCTCTCTCTCTCTCTCTCTCTCCAAGTAAGTAAATATTGCATAAGCCGACACGAGGATTCTGAGGAGCAACTGGCCCATTGATGCCTGATGACTTTACTTCAGTGTCTGTGCATACAAACAACGATTTACCTTGCTTTTCTAAACCTTTCCCAATTTTGTTGTGATGTTGAAATTCAAGTTGTCCCATTCTCATAGTTGGCAAAAATGTGTAAGCATTGAAACCTGACGGTGCAACTTGTTTATCAGACAGGGCCCGTTGTCTACCGTAGCAGAACTGTCTTCGAGGATGCAACACCGGAGATGGTTAGGGATTTCTTTTGGGATGACGAGTTTCGCCCTAAATGGGATCCTATGCTTGCATACTTTAAAATGTTGGAGGAATGTCCTCATACAGGGACCACGATTGTCCACTGGATAAAGAAGGTACTATTGGGTTGTATGGCCCTTGCACTACATAGAGATTCTGTCTTTTATGCCCCTTGTCATGACATTTTGCTTTGATACCTTTCTTCGTTCCTTGGCAGTTCCCCTTTTTCTGCAGTGATCGCGAGTATATCATTGGGCGGAGAATATGGGAAGCTGGAAAGAAATATTATTGCGTGACAAAGGTACTTGTTTTTAAAACTAATTCTTTTTAGTTGAGAGAAAACCCAACGCAGATTTTTCCGAGAAAACCCAATGCAGACTTTTCCAAGCTGAAACCAATATGCGTCTAACCTGTTTATGGTCCTTGGTATTCAAGGGATGACAATTTGGTACAAAGCTCCTATTTACATACCCCATATTAAAGTTTTAATGTTGGACTCATGCAGGTTTACATGTGTGTTTCTCTAGGTTTTAATTTTGAGGCATTGTGTCTTTTATTACTTTTTTTAAAATTTTTGAAATGATTGCAGTGTGTTTCTTTTGCACCTGTTTGTTTTGGTTTTCGTTTTGTTTGTTACCAACTTCAATCTCTCTGATTGCTCCGTGGGGAACATAATCTCGAGTTCCCTCTTGTTGCAAGGTCCAACTTGTTGCAAGGTCCAATGATGTATAAGTCACCACCCAGCGTCAAGATGTGATTTTTAGTCCATTTCTAGTTAGGTAGTGTACCAGCAATCTTGATTTATATCCATGTGACTTGTAAGAGGATTGTAACTTTGGTCAAATCATAGGCTTATTTTCCTGTCTTAGAGCTGGGTTGGACGGAGTTTGCTCTGCTTGAATCTCATTTGGGATGGGCCTATGAGTGTCATTGAGCTACCTAAGCCTGACTTTTCATATTTGATTCAGCTTGTGATTTAATTGTAAGCGTGAAAGTGATATTAGAGATTGATGCTCATCATATTTCATCCGCTGGCTTCAAAATGATAATGTTTTTTAAAGCTTATACTGAACTAAGCTATTTTTTGGGATTTCATATTGTTAATTTGTTACGGTTCAAACTCAAATGCTCCCTCTCCCTCTCTCCCTCTCTCTCTCTCTCTCTCACACACACACACACACAAGCGTGCGCGCACTCACTGATTCCTGTTTCTGCACGATTCTCTTAAATACATTTAGGTACTCTCTCTTTCTTAGTTGCATTGACCCCTCAGGATCATGCACATAGATGGGTCTCTGCTTCTCCATTTCAGTCTTTTTCTGTAGGAATATATATCTTTTGCGAAAGTTGCATAATTGACCAAGGGATCTGGGTTTGACTGATTTGATATCTTGGTGGAAGATGCATTCAAACCCCACACAAATTAGCCTGTTCATATCAATAGACACAACTTTGGGCTTATGTTACCTGTAATGTGGATTGTACCAGTACAAGGAACAAGAACGTGGTACGCGGCGTATGCCACATGTCTAAATTCTAGAATGCTAGATGTAGGCTTCTATAGATGTCAAAATCAAAACATACCCTTCCAAGGGATAAACATCTAGTAAAATTATCATAATCCAAATTATTCGTGCAAAATACATTTCTAGGAACATGATGACTGATTTTTTCATTCGCTCCCCAAAATTCCGTTCTCTCTAGATTTTTACATTAGTAAGCTAATTTTTTGGAAAAAAAAAAATTGGGGATCGCAATATTTACTGTTTTGGAACATAAGTGTACCATGTTTCGGAACGTCTATAATGGTACCCGATTTGTTAGGGTGGTAGCGTTCCCTGGTAACATAGCTTTGGGCATCCCCCTTAAGCAAACTGTTAGTATAAAACTATAGAATTGGTTGAGTGACTTCAGCCAAACCCCAGCCTATAAAGTTAGGCATTGGTGAGCTTGGGCAATGCCAATGCTGGATCAAGAGATTGAGCCTTGCAGAACCTAATACACTTGGCCTAGGCCTGACCAAACCCACAGGACCGAGTTTGGTAAAGGTGTTTAACTTCTTGTGACCCGGGATTGCTATATGGTCGAGCTGAAGATTTGTTCACTTAATTTTTTTTGGTGAAGATTTTGTTTTTACTTTTTTGGTGGCGATAGTTCCATGATTTGCCACGACTAAAACGCAAAAATGACACGCTCTCCCGTCGGTGTTCATCTCTCAGGCACACATCTCTCTCTCTCTCTCTCTCTCTCTCACACACACCACATTGTGGACACCCACCAATCATCTCTTCTGTATGTTTTTCTTCAAAGTAATCATTCGCCAAACCTTATATGCCCTTTCCTCTATGAACCTATCAGCCGGCCGACATTTCCATCGGGAAGGTCCCCACAAATCCATAATTGCCCATAATTTTATTTTCTAGCCCCGTTCCGCTAAGGTTCTTGTTTTTTAAGTACTTATTTCCCACTTTAGGAGACAGGTCATTCTCTCACAATACATCACCTTTAATTCAAAAAATAAGTACTTATTTAGTTGGTGAAAAATAAGTACTCAGTAGGGCTTTCCAAGGAAAACCGTGAAACCGGTCCGGACCGAACCGATCCGTGCCTTTTGGATTTTGTCCGTGGATTAATGGTCCGGACACAGATTCGAAAATTAAAAAACCGTGAGATACGGATTAGGATTGGCTACGGTGTGTACTCCTATTCGTGAAGGAGGATTGGGAGTGAGAAGGTTAAAATTGTTTAATGAAGCTCTGTTGGGAAAATGGCTTTGGAGGTTTGCTTGTGAAAGAGAGAGATGGTGGCGGAAAGTGGTTGTTGCGAAGTATGGATGTGAATGGGGAGGATGGTCTTCCCGTTACGTGAACTTACCTTATGGGGTGGGCTTGTGGAGGGGTATCATGAAAGGTTGGGAAACCTTTGTAATTTATACTCATTTGGCAGTTGGCGAAGGAAGCAGGGTGAAATTTTGGGACCATGTGTGGTGTGGGGAAGTGAGCTTGCGGGTGGCCTTTCCGTGTATTTATCGCTTGGCTTGTGAAAGGGATGCAACCGTTTCAGATTATCTTCTTCACAACGATGGAGCTACGGTTTGGGATATTCGTTTGCATAGAAATGTTAAAGAAGGGGAGGAGGAAGCCTTGATGGCTTTATTTTCTAGATTGTACAGTTTGCAAGGAATAGGAGAAGGAGAGGATGAGATGCGTTGGAAACTTACCAAATCGGGTCTTTTTAAGGTGAAATCTTATTATCAAGCATTACGGGGGAGTGGTAACTCTACCCTTCCGTGGCAAGCGATTTGGAAAACAAAAGCTTGAAAGTGGCTTTTTTTGTTTGGTGTGCGGCTCAAGGCAAAATTCTTACAATCGATAATCTGATTCGTAGACGGAGAATAATTGTTAACTGGTGTTGTATGTGTAAAAAGGATGCAGAATCGGTGAATCACCTCCTCATCCATTGTTCAGTGGCATGGGAACTTTGGTCCACGGTGTTATCTTGGTTTGGGTTACAATGGGTTATGTCGAGAAATGCTATGGAGCTTTTAATAGCTTGGAGGGGTGCTAGAGTGGGCAAGCAGAGAAAGCGCGTATGGGCTATGATTCCTCTTTGTTTGATGTGGACTATTTGGTGTGGGAGGAACTCGAGATGTTTCAAAGGGGTCGAGAAGCCTTTATTTAAAATTAAAAGTTTTGTGGTTAGTAGTTTGTATAGTTGGGACAAAAAAGATTGTAATCCCTCCCAGTGATTTAAAAAGCGCGCGAAGCGCGCGCTATAGCGCGAAGCGCAGCGCAGCTTCTGCGCTTCGAAGAGTAGCGCTATAGCGCAGAACATGAAAGCGCATGATATGGCGCAAAGCGCACTCTATGGCGCAAGGCGCAGAGGCGCACGCTTTTAGTCTTTGATCCAAAAATTGATCCGACGGTGCAGAAAACACATGCGATGGCAGCAATGCACTGAATAATTTTTCTTTTAAGTCTGATTTAGCCCTAAATCAACCATACGCTTCATACCCATCGTAACCCAGCAGTAGATCAGCAGCTCAGGCGATCGAGATAGCAGCTGCAGCTTCAGTCGATCGAGAGTCTCAGTCGATCGAGGCTATTGACGTCGATCCAGAGCAGCTTCAGTCGCCAACAGCAACGATAACCTCCTCCTCCTCCTCCGCGACTTCTTCTTTCTTCTTTTTTCTTCTCCTCTTCTCCTCCTTTTCTCTGAGACTCCTGGCCAATTTTTTTTTCTCTCTTTTTTTCCCTTTTCTTTCTTTTCTTTGAACTCCTGGGTAGTGGGCTGCCGGCTGGTGGGCAGTGGGCTGCAGGCTGTGTTTTTTTCTCTCTCTCTCTCTCTTTTTCCTCTTCTTTCTTTTCTTTGAACACCGTGGGCAGTGGGCTTTCTTTTGTTTGAACACCAGTTTTGTTTTTTGTTTTTTTTTTTTCCAGCTATATGTGTTTATGACTTTGTGGTGTTATTTGTACTTGTTAATTGTAGATGACATCTGAAAATTCTAGTAAAAAGGACCTTGGTTGGAATTATTGCGAAAAAGGTTGTTATGTCTCTAAGGCTAAACATTATTATGTTAGCTTTTCATGAATGATATGTTATGTTTTGTGTTTGGTACTTCGTTTAACCATTGACATGTTATGTTTTATGACATTTGAAAGGTTTACAAGTGTTTGTTTGTGTTGAAAACTTGTTCTAATAAAATTTGCCTTATTGCGATTTTTTTTTTTTTTTTTGCGCTTCGCGTCAATAAAGCGCGCGCCGCGCCTTGCGCTTTGCGCTAAAGCCCCAGGGGACTGTTGCGCCTCGGTGCGCCTTTCGCCATTTAAAACACTGATCCCTCCCTTGATCATTTTCTAGAGTGGTTTGAGTTGTTCTTTTCGACTGGTGGTGTATAGGGCCTTTTTGTCTTAATGGCCTTTTTTTTATATTCGGGTGGCATTCCCTTAATGCCTTCTTTAATATAAATATTTACTTATCAAAAAAAAAAGGAAGGATTGGATTTTCATTTCAAAACCGTGGATTAACCAAACCGGACCGTGAGATATTTAAAAAAAAAAAATTAAAAAAATATACATCTGTATGTGTAATATTTATAAATAATTATAACTTTACTAATTGTTATGAATTTTTTTTTAAGAATTTTACATTAATGTGACGTTATATAAAACTTAAGGGATAATAAGTGTAATGTTATGGAATGTCATAACTAATAAGTGTTTGCACTTTGCATTTTTAGTTGGTAGTACCGTAGTAGCATCATTTTATTTTTATGGAAGGAAATCCGTGGATAAAATAGGGACCGAACCGTGACTCACGGTTCGGATTGGAACCGAACCGTGAGACTTTTGGATTAAGATTGGATTACATTTTCTGAAAACCGTGAGATACGGATTAGGATTGGATTCATAGGAATCCAATCCAATATGGACCGTTAATCCAATCCAATATGGACCGTGGACAATCCTAGTACTCAGTCAGTTTTTCCTTTCCATCTATAAACCCAAATCAACCATCATCTTTGAAATGAACCAAAAAGGTGCATTCTATGAATAGAAACATGTGGTTTAATGTATCCAAGTGCAAATTCATGTAACTAAGTAGACTAAAATATGACCAATGGAAACCCCTATAACCCTTGACTTCCAACCTTTTGAAATTACCAAAATACGATGGCCTTTAGTATGGATTGCCCGAGTTCAATTTGTCGTTGAATGGCGGCTGCAGTTCTCAGTGATTATGAAAGTTGCTGGCTTGGGTCAATGATGGGGTTTTAGATGCATGTAATGTTCTAAAAATTGCTAGGCGCTAGTTGGGCGGAGAAGGGAGGTGCTGACTACTTGGCCGCCTAGTGCCTTGGGGGGGACTGGACCACCGCCTAGCGCCTAGGCAGGGACTAGCCGCCTAGTGCCTTGGGGGGGACTGGACCACCGCCTAGCGCCTAGGCAGGGACTAGTCGGCCTAGGTGGCTGACTTTTAGAGCATTAAATGCATGGTCCTAGAGAGAGAGAGAGCGCGGGGGGGGGGGGGGTGTGTGTGTGTGTGTGTGTATGTCCTGCTACTTGCAGTCATGGCAGCTACATTTCTTGTTGTGGGCCTTGTGGCATTATCGCCACGGCACCACCCTTATTTTTTAGGCTAGGATGGTCATTTCAGTTACTTGTATATGCTAATTAAAGAAGAGTTACCTTCATAATTTGAATTCGTGCCGTCCTTTTTCGTTGCCTGCATGACAGTGAAGAAATCTTGATTACCTGTAATTATTGGTGGTGGTTTTTTCTGGTTCATGCCTAGCACATATTAACTGTTGGTGTATGGATAATGGCTTGTAACGTTGCAGGGAGGGGTGCCATATCCAGCCTTGCAAAAACGTGACAAACCTAGGCGCGTGGATCTTTACTTTTCAAGTTGGGTTATCAAACCTGGTAAGCATTTTCAAATATTCATAGGATACTTGCAAGTTTGCAACTCTTTCATTGAGTGCCTGTTGAGTGATTCTGTTTCTTTCAATTTTCACTTTTTCAAAATAATGGGCTAATGAAATTACTTTTTGTACTAGCTAATGAATTTACAGATGCAACGACTCTGTATTGCTCTGAACTTATTGTGTAGCTTCCAACTATAGTTTAACACTTGAAATTGTCTTTAAAACATATACGAGGTTTTATGTAGCAGAGTCTTCTTAATGCAGACTGAATTTGGCCTTGCTTGTAGACCGCCGCTCATCAACCACCACTCCTCCACCACCACTACCTCCCAACACACATACCCCCAACCATTGCTGCCACTACCACAGCACCACGCAACCACTCCTTTGTCTGCCATCACCAGCACAACCACACCCTACCGCTGCTACCACCTCCCTCCGCCTCCACTACACAACATCTATGCCCCTCCATATTTTGGAGGCCTAAAGCGAATTTAAAAGATGAGGCCCTAGGTTGTTTAGCAAAAAAATTCAACATTGGTGGCTAATATAAGGTAAAAAGATTCGACATAGTATTTTATAGTCTCATAATTCAACTAAAATAAAATTCTAATTCTATTAGAAAAAAAAATGAATCAAACGTAACGAAGTACCACTCATATACTGAGTTTTTTCTCTAAGTAATCATGTTATTAACTTTAATTATAAGAATATTAGTTTTAACAATAAGAGAATTATCTTATTTTTAAAAAAATTATCAAAATTTGTTGAGTGAAAATAAGTTATTTTGGTTTTATAATGTTTTATTTGTGAATTTGATACTAAAAGTTAAAAATTAAAATAAAAGAAATGAAAACATTTATGTTGTGCAAGAGATTTGAACCACTAAGACATAATTAATTTATAATACAAGCGGTGCAAGAGTTGTATATTCTTTACACCTAAATCCCACATAAAATATGAAAAAAAATTTACTTTACACTATAAAAAAAAAAAGAAGGGAAGTTACTTTGCCAAAAATGCTTAACAAGAATCGAACCATGAACCTCTTGGTTTAAAGGAACTGCCCAAACCACTGGTGCTACCATTCACATGTACTAGAAAACGGAACATTTAATATATAATAGATTAATGTTGTATAAATAATGAGGCCCCAGTTTTTGCTTAAATTTGGGAGGCCTAAAGCGACCGCACCTGAGGCTTCACCTCAGGGCCGGCCCTGCCTAGCGCCACCAATACAAACCCTGCAATACCACCACCATAGCATCACCGACACAACCTTGTCACTGCCATAATGTAACAATGAGAGAGAATTAAATTATAAATTTATGGTGTAAGGTTTGTGTCAAAACTATTTGTTTTAACTAAGCTTTAATTTGTATCGAACAGTTGTTCAGCTTGAAAAACTTAGCATAACAGTTGATCAATCTGTCTGCATGCTTGACTTACCGTTTTTAAAACTAGTTTCCAACTTCAGCAGATTAACCTTACTTCGTATCTTGATCGTGTATTTCCAAACTACTTGTAGTGCAATCACGTAAAGGAGACGGACCATTGCCGGCGTGTGAAGTTTCTCTTGTTCACTACGAAGACATGGGAATCCCCAAGGATGTGGCAAAGTTGGGAGTCCGTCATGGGATGTGGGGAACCGTGAAGAAGTTGCACTCTGGGTTCAGAGCATATCAGCAGGCAAGGAAATCTGATTCACCTCTCTCCAGAAGCGCTCTGATGGCCAGAATCACCACAAAGATTACATCTGATGAGAATTTGGATGATTCTTTGGTTTTAGCGTCGGATAGAGAAGGGAGAGATCAAGCAGTGGATATTCGGGGAGAGAGAGATCGCCTTGGCGGTGTTGACTGGAAATGGGTAGTTTTAGGTGGGACTGTGGCTGTGGTTTGTGGACTTCATACAGGGGTTATAGGAAAAGCCTTGTTACTTGGAGCAGGCCAAAGATTTGCCCGGAGGTGAGAGAATTCAGGCCAAGAGTTTTATCTTTCCCCCTTATTTTTTGTCCTTTTGTTTTTACCCTATTAATGAATCTGTGGCAACCGAGAACCTAAATTCTCATATTATACCTATATTTTTTATTATGTATTAATGCTTCCAATTGTTGGTGGCTAATTTGTACTATCATGTACTTGGAAGGAAAAATAGTACTGTAATCTATAATTTCTATGTTTTCTACCCAATGATAATTTAGTAATCCATATTCTCTTTTGGTACCCACTTTTCGGTTGAGGGTTATCCCATGCCTTTTCATATTCCATCAACAAATGACCCAAAAATATGTAAAGGAGTAATTCTTTGTCTTGTTTTTCTGTTGATACTGCTTCAGCTGTTATTGAGGCTACTAAGATTTATTGCAAGTTTGTTTTTGGATCATGGTTATGTGGGATTATTCAATGATTGGGATTCAGATGAGGTTACCATGCACATGTTCAATATTTTACCTTGATGGCCTGATGGGGATGAAGCAACAAAACCTAATAAATTTCTTAGAGGCAGGGTATTTTGAAGTATGTGAGGTGATGCATTTCAATTGAAAGTCCAAAGAAAGCTGTTGGTGTGGGAGGGATGGTCGTGCTTGGGATGGACCGAAAGTTGCTACCGATGGATACCTACATTATCTATTACTATGTTGGAGTTACAAAGCTGAACATATGGATGATGTTCAGAATTACAGATGGGCACAGATGCCTATCGTTCGGAGTTCCAAATATGAACACAGATGATGTTTGGTTCGAAGTTACAACACCATAAGATCCAAAAACATATCTATAGCTCGGAGTTAGAGAAACAAACGTTTTCTCTCTTCGGGTAAGCCATTTTTTTGCATCGTAAGAAATGTGATTTTGCTTGCTATTTTTCGTTTCAATATTTTGTGGATGATACTGTAGAAGGGAGTTTTGATCGGCAAAGAAAAAAAATTATTGATAAAAACTCGGCATTGGGTGAATTCTTATATTTGGATCACAGCAAGGCCTCTTGCACAGGCAGGAACCAAGTCCTTGTTATGGATAAATTCTTTAAGAGCAAGTTTACCAGCTTAGCAAAAGAAGCTTTTGAAGCTATTTTACCTCATTAAGACATCAAAACTAGTCTACACCAGCTTCTGCAAAGGAGAAGCTAATTTGCCTTTGTGAAAACTGTTAGGTAAATGTACCGAACAACTATTCACCATGCATTCATTAAAATATTATTTCTTTTCTCTCTCCTCCCTATCACTCCCCAAACTCCCCCCCTCCTCTCTCTCTCTCTCTCCAAAAAAGAATTAGTATTCTAATAAATGATAGGTAAAATAGAGAGTATTGATGTAGTGTTGAAGGAGATATGAGTAGGTAAAATGAAAAAGTGCACTGTTTACTACTCGCATTTTTACCTTTTAACTGATAAACTTGCTCTAAGGGGCTGGGAATTCTTTACCACGCCAGTAATCATGCATACTAAACTTTAACTTCTCTCGAAGTCTTCAAGGGTTGGCCTAGTGATCTTGGCCATAAACTTGGAATGAAGTTTGATCATCTCAACTCCACACATAAACATGTGAAACGGCTGTGGGAAGGGACTGTGGGAATTAATCCGAGGTCCCTGCAAACTGGCCCGAGACACCCGGCATTACCAAAAAAGGGAAAAAAAAAAAAAGAAGCCTTCTCTCATGCATGATATTGATTAATCTAGTTTTTTGCTTCTCTTCACAAAAGAGGAGCAAAAATCACTGAAAGAATTCATTTTCTTCCACTAGAACTTCAATAACGTTCATTCTTCCTCTCTTTCTCCTTAATTTTTTTTTTTTCATTTTGCTGAATAGTACTGGATGGTGATTTCCGTAAACTATACTCTTTAGTCTTTTCTGCTTTGATCATGTCCTTTACAACAAATTTTGGAAGAAATGATAGGTAAAAATTATAAGTAATTTTTTACCTGAACCTGTGACCACCTCCACTCTCTCTCTCTCTCTCTAACATTTGCTCTTCCTTCTCTCTAAGCTTTTAAGTCTCAGTCTCTTTTCTGGCTTAAAAAATTGACTTTAAAACCCCGAAATAATGCTCATATAAACCCCAAGGGGTTGATCCGAGTGTCTGGGACTTGGGATATGCTTCCTCCTAAGTTTTCAGATTCAAAATTTTTCAAGTGCTATCAACTCTTTTGAAGCCCGTCTGTTCTAAGTATTTGCTCTCGCTTCAAATGGGATCCGGCCAATGAACTCTGGGTTTATGATCCCAGAATTAATCAAAATACACATAAGCTAGCTTGCACACCTCGGTATAAAAAAAAAGAAGAAGATAAAAGCTCAATTGTGCACTATGACAAATCTTGACAAAACGAATTTACCAAACCATAAAAAGGTAAAAATCGTTAAAAAGGTAACTTTTTTGTCATCAGACTTAAAAATTAACTTGACTTTAGAAACCCATATATTATATTAACCCCAAAGGATAAACCTAGTGATTAAAACTTGAGACTTAGAAGTTTGTTAATTTCTTCATAAGTTCTTAGGTTTGAAACCCCGATCTCGGGTGCTATCAACTCTTCTAGAGCCAGACTCTACAGAGCATTTTCTTCTGGCTTCAAGTGAAATCCCAATAGCTGGTAGACTCTAAAAATTTATGGTCTCCAAAATTAGTCGAGAGGAAAAGTTTATATTGTGGACTATGACAACCATGACAGAGGCTGTCTCATTCTTTTTGGAAAACATCAATCTCCTCATCAAAGGCCTTTATTGCGAAAGACACTTTGGGTTATGGATTCTTCTACGATAGGGGAATGCATGGCTCATGTGCTGTCTCTATAGATAGGATAAGCATGGAAGGAGACTAATCATTTTCTCATAATTATTTACTGACGTAATATATATAAAGCATAAATTCTAGGGGCTTCGAAATGCCAAACCCCACAAGTTTGGTGGTTGATATTTATGTGTGGAGTGGACCAAAAATCATAATCACACCCAAAAAAATGAAGTGGATTATGTGAGGAATGGGATCCACTTGAAAGTGGATTGTCAACTTGCCTACTCATTGTTTGGTCCAAGCTAGCTAGCTTCTCATTTTCCATTTAATTGCAAATATTCACCACAAAGTGGTAGATCTCAATAGTGGGTTCTTGTCATTCCAAATAATTTTTAGGCTCTTTACCGTGGCCTTGTTTTGTGATTTGCTAGTATTGTAGGGCAAGTTGAAGGTCGTAACTTAAGCTACATAATGTGCGTGCAGGGGTGAGCGAAAGTTCCAGCGCGAGCATGAGGCGCCTTTAAACGTATTTCAAATTACTTAAAATTTATGAACGTAAGAGTTGAGAGTGAGGGCTTAAAACGAAAATATTCAAGAGTGAAATCGTTAGCAGAGGTCCTACCGGAAGATATTGCTATTTTCTTCTCTTAAAATTTTTATCTCCATAGTTTTTTACTGCTTCGTCACTCGTGTTTTTTCTTTTTTAATTTTTGGATGAATATAGTGTACATTTATTCAAAAATAAAAAAAGTTTGTTAAAATGTCAAATAATTGATGTGTGCATGTTCCTCCAACTCCAGACCAGTCATATCAATATGTACCACAACTTGCATTTCTAGGGATCGATACTGATAGCTGTATCTACTGTCTACATTTGATTAGCCAATATAATCGAGTACTTTATTTAAGACTAGGTTCATCTAATCCCGTTCGGTTAAATAAGTCAAGTGGCTTATTTTTTTGTCTTTATTCAAATTTTTTTCGTATTTGTTAGTTTTGCGTCAATTTTTTGGGAATTATTGCATCTCCATAACGAGAGGAATCTAAAAAGTAAAAATTTTTGATCGAAATCCAATTTTTTTTGAATAAAGCTGAAAAAATTGGCTTATTGGCTTATTTTTGTCTTTATTCAAAAAAATTATGTTTCGATCGAAATTTTTTACTTTTTAGATTCCTCTCGTCATGGAGATGCAATAATCCCCCAAAAAATTGACGCAAAACTTAAAAATAAGAAAAAAATTTGAATGAGGACAAAAAAATAAGCAACTTGGCTTATTTAGCAGAACAACCATTGGTCAAGAGATTGATGATTTATGATTTGGGGTTTGGTTTGGAATTTTTCGGTGGTTTTGGGTGGCTTATGCCGTTGTGCCCTTGTTCCGTTTAATTTTTGTAATCGATTATGAAGATTATTAAAATCTTTTTTTGCTCAGAAAAAAAAAGTGGTAGTAATTAATGGACAGTCTCTCACAATTTTAGTTGAACTGGCCGGATCTCACTCTTTACTGGGTTCATTCAGGTCGATGGTTTCTGTATGTGTTTAACATCGATTCAAAATTAAGCCAATTGAATTTGGATAAAGGTTTGTTGGAACCACATCATACATTACATAAGGAGCAAGCAAAAAGGAATCATGGAATAGGAGGACCATTTGGAAATGAGAGAGGGAGAGAGATGATAAAAAATGAGGAATCATCTTTGTACATTTTGTGTTTCTGATTCTACAAACTTTTACCCTTTATAGAGAAGATAATGGTGGGATGGATTGAACCAATGGAGCGATCACCCGATCAATTGGAGTATCCACCCGACCTAGAATGTTTAGACCTAAGAATAATTGATCTGGCCGGAGAGGAAATATTGATTCTTCACTACGTCGCGGTCTCCTTGACCAAGTACCCACATAAGTGCAAATTAAATTGGAGTCCCCACTTTCAATCATCAAATTTTGAGTATCGAACTCAAAACCGGTAGGGGAGGAGCACCCCAATATTAGGTTGCTCCAAGCCTCCGACCACTCAAATTATCACCTTGATGGTAAAAAAACAAAGAAAAAAAGAAGAGTAGATTACAGCGAAAAGGTCCAAGTAACTTTTACTAGAGAAGCTACTAATCATTCTCTATTGTACTTTAGGACTAAAGTAGGAACTTGAATAAGGGGTGTTTTGGATAAATAATTGATCATTTGGATTTTTTTTTGTTCTTGTTCAAATTTTTTTCGCATCTGTTAATTTTTTGTCATTTTTTGGTAAATTATTGGTTTGTCATGATGAGAGAAATCTAAAAAGTAAAAAATTACGATCAAAAATCAATTTTTTTTGAATAAATACAAAAATTAGCCAATAAGCTAAATTTCTCCGTCTTTATTCGATTTTTTTTGAATTTCAATGTTAATTTTTTACTTTTTAGACTCCTGTCATTAAACCACACAATAATCTAGAAAAAATTTACGCAAAACTAACGAATATAAAAAATATTTGAATAAAAAAAAGTCACTTTCCTTATTTACTGTAATAAGGCTCACTTCTTCATTCTTTTCTTTTCATTTAGGGGAGTGAAATTACCAAAATATCCTTGAACTTTGTAAAAAAACATTTCATTTTGATAACAAGAAAAAATTTATATGGAAAAGTGAAAGGGTGTAAAAATAACTTCACACTACAAACAAAAAGGAGAGTGTAATTAGTAAAAAGTGGAGTGCCAAAATCACTCTCCTTATTTTTTTTTATCATCAAAAAGGGTGGAAGGGGGCGACTAGCATAGCAACTCACCCTTGGACGTGACCATAAGGACTTTCTATCTGCCAATAAAATATCCGGTTCGAGCCATAGCTACCGTCCTTATTTAACACCCTCAAACAAAAGAGAATGTCCAGTTTAGGTAAATCTCTCACTCCCCCTCTCTCTCTCTCTCTAGCTCTCATATCAAAAACATCACCAATTTTGGCAGCTTTCCGTTTTCAGTCCCATTACACTTTCACTAAACAAATACTAAATTTTACCAAGCATATTGACTTGGAAATAAACTATACAATTCTCGTCACTTTTGGCAAATCATCTCTGCGTGGCAGCATTTCAACCACTTGTATATATATCATATGTATTGGCATTCTGTACGGTGTAAAGTTCAGAGCTTCAACACGTCCGTGGTATCCGGACTCATCTGAGATTGCTCTCTCTCACTCTCTCTCTCTCATAGTTTCCGGGTAATTGCTTCTTTTGGCTTGTACTTGGATCTTTTTCAGCGAAGGTATACTTACAGGAAAGAAGTCTGATTGGGAAAAATACAGAGCCAAGTCTTTGGATTTAATGGGGAAAAGGTTTGTGGGTTCTCCTCTAACTATGCTTCTCTTTAATGGGTATGAATTTGTTTGGGTTGTTTGGGCGATTAACTTGCGAATTTCAAGTGGCTGGTTCTCGGGAAAATGCGGGAAAAGGGTAGAAAATAATCTTGAATTTGCATGATTTTTGAACTTAAAAGTAGATAGCCTTACCTAATGGCTTGGTTGAGGGTGATACCGCTTGAATTTCTTGGAGAATTTCAATGACCACTTAGACGTGCATCATTTCTTTCATTTCTTTTCCTCTGCAAATAAATTGGTGGAACTTTGTGTTCTGTTGCTTATTTTGATGCATGAGGCGTAACCGCGTAATCTTTCTTTTGATAAAGAAAATTGTCTTTTATTGAAGTCGTAGTTCATCAAACTTATTAGATTGCAATCTCTAGTTTTGCTTGTAGAAACAAGTTTTTCCAAAGTATCTGTTGAGTTTTTGAGAGAGAGAGAGAGAGAAATGCGTTTTTTTTTGAAAAGAGTCATTTATTCATCACAAGCCCATCGGGCAAATAGATTCCAGAACAGATACAGGAAAGAACCAAAGCAATCTAAACGTCGATCTCAGGCACCTACTGCCGAAGCAGGCCCCGCGATAACGCCGGTACATAAGAACCAATCTCGGTCTAGATAACAGAGGATATAAAGAGATCCACAGCTCAAACCCTAAACAATTAAGCAATGCCGAAATCTGAAGACAAAACAACAACAAAGCAACTAAAATCTAACAGGTCTTGATCGAGCAGTTAGGCACATAATCAGATGGATTAAGTAGTTGTTGTAGAAATTACTCTTCGTGGTGCTTTTTTCGTATTTAGATCTTTTTGTGTGTGTGTGTGTTTGTTTATGAAAAATTTGAAAGGGTAGATTTTGATTTTTGCTTTCAAAAAACTGTTGGAGTGTTTGTAAAAAATTCTTATCAATTGATTTTAGATTCTAGGGATTTCTAGAAGCTAAAAAAGGGTATGAAATCTGACTCTACAGAGAGTAGGTTTGGGGTCATTTTCCGATCAGATTTTAGATTTTAAGTATTTTGGATTTTTTACAGTAAATGCTTATCAGCTTGTATAATTTCACAGCTATAATAAACAAGTTTATCTACTTCTTACAAGAATATAGAATCCATTATCTTGAGCAGATTTCTATAACCTAAATTCTGTTTCCACAGCTATGGCAAATGAATTTATCTAAAATTGTTTCCACAGCTATCGTAAACACCTCTTTGTTAGGTAAATATTTCGTCCTTAAATCTTACTGCCTTCAAGTCTGTATCAACTATCAACTATTTCACTTATTCGGATTGTAATGTTAGTCTAATTGGGCACATGGTAGGATATTACTTGTCTCCCTTAATCCAATTGTGTAGTAGCGGGTACTGTAATTTGAAATATCAATAATGCTATATTACTGCATTTCGTGACAATGTTTTGGAAACCATTAACTTGTCCTTAATTCATAGGTGGAATGTGTTCCATTGGTGAAATGGATCCACGTGTCATGTTTCTTACCAATGCAGGAATGACAACTCACATGATATATGAAACTTGGTCACCAAATGTGGTCACGGGTCACCGTAGCATTGCTTGGCCATGGCATGCTCTGAAGTCGGGAATCAAATATCTGGAAATATAAATAGGGAGTTTATGCCCATGTTTAGTACTCTTTTGGTTTCAGATTTCTAATTGTAATAAAGTTGCTGCATCTGCTGAAAAGCACCTTCGATGAATGCCAGTTGATTCTTTCTCGTCTGATACAAGTAGCCTGTTTGTTTGACCAGACTAGTGGAAGGAATATGTTACCCGATCAATTATATAATACCATCGCATTAATAATGATGGGATCTTAGTAGCAGGATCCTTCTAAAATGGGTGCGCTCCCAAGACGGGAGCTCAAATCGGCGCTCCCAAGATGGGAGCTTGACGGGAGCTGGCTCCCAACTAACATGGGAGCTTATTGGGTGGTTAAGGCAACTATTCTCTTATTCTTAAGGGAGTTATGCCATTGTGGAAATAAAAATATGAAAATTATCACTCAAGAAGTTTTGCAAATTGAAAATATCTTACTTCCTATAAGTACCCTTTAAGATTGTGAAAATTCTCATAAGTAATCACTTTTCTTTCAATGGTTAAGTATTTAAAGATACTTTATATACATATTTATATGAAATCTATATACGCTTCTTAGGCGCTCCCAACCTTAAGAGCTTCTAGGTGCCTCCGCTCCCTCACACCCGCTTCCGCTCCCGCTCCTGCTCCCGCTTCATGCTACTAAGGATGAGATATTAATATCGCATATCCTAAATATCTTATGTCCTGAGGTATTATATATACCTTGTTGTATGGGGTTTCGTAACTGACGATTTGTAATTGTGAAAGAAAGCGTTTTAACAAGCGTAGGATATGTGGGCCCCCTTCGATTTGTTGTACATATCGACTGTATTGATATAAAACTCCCCATAATTTGGAGACATGATTAAAAGCAAGTGTGCAATGAAATCTTTACCCTGTGAAGAGGAAGGACAACATTTGTACAATACATTACTATGGTCTAGTTCTTCTTGGATTGCAACCGAATGCTAGGGATTGCATTAGCTAAAACACTCTGTATACGTTTAGGACTTTTTGCCTTGTGCCAGTGGTAATGTCTTCTTGATGTTTACACAAATGCTTTTTTCTTACTATGCTTTCGGCAATGGACATTGTCCTAACGATTTGTTCGCATTATATCAACAAGTGTGATAAATACTCTTCTACTTCAAGGGGAAGGTTAGTTGAGTAAGTTATCTACACGTCTTCAACTTGGCCTCTAATCCCTTACTTGAATCTACAAGCTTCTATGGCCTTCTAATATTGATTGTGTATGCACCAATGACTTATAATCTCTTTAACTTGGTTTGAATAGTGATATAAGTTTCAAAATGGTTTATCCACATGGAGTTTTATAGCCATCTACTTTCAATATCCCGTCAACAAACTCCTGAACAAATTAAGAAAATGAAATTTAATTTGTTTCGGTTTTGCTTATCGTAGAACACTTGGCATTTCAGGATAGTTTATTGATTGAGCTACATTTTCAGCTGATGATGAATGTGGAAAATGACGATGTGGAACCAGTGACCGATTTACAACTTTCTCTCGCTCAATTCCATCAGTGCAATCCGACGAGATTGAGTGATTCAGGTGCAGGTGTAAATGCAGCTTCAAGGGTAGACTTGGCGTTTGTGGCATCTGACCCCTTATCCGAACTAGTGTGGTCCCCTCACTATGGTTTAAGTCTGAAATGTGCTGATAGTAGCTTCGCCGAAAGCAAACCGTCTCATTTGTGGAATGCATCAGGACTAAGCCATATGGCTCTTTCCCCACCACAAGGCATCACATCCGGAGGGACTAGCCGTGAAAAACATCCCAGAGAAATGGGAAATTTGATTTCATCTCAAATGGCATTCCCCATGGAGGGGGAATTTGGCGAGGGAGCTAGTTTTGTTAGGTCTCCTAGAAGCATTTCATGTGTGAAACCTGAATTTGGAGCAAGTCATGGATACAATGAAGGTAATGAGTCTCCTCAATCGAACTTTTCGTTGAAAGTACTTCCTCAGTCCCGCAAGTCGGTCCATTACCAACAGATGTGCAATTTTCAAATACAAAATGAAGTAATTCTATCATAATTTTTATTAATTTTCACGCCAATTTGAAGAATTAATTGAGATTGTTAATTTGGTGCAAAGAAGTTTTTTAAAAAATATGCACAAATGTAGTTTATATTATTCATCCAAAAATTGCACATCCTTTTGTGGTGAACTAACTTTGCAGGATAGGGGGAGAAAGGATTAGTTCAACTTATGTTGCTTGTACTTTAGAAAGGTGTCTATAGAGTACCCTTGTCAACACTCTACACCTATAGTCTAAGAAGTACAAATGCTTATGTCAAAAAAGTGTGTTGTTTCGAACCGACAGACTCCTAAAAGCGTGTCTGGCCACTTTCCCAGTGTCTGAAGTAAAAATTAAATTCATTAGTATTGGGAAATTTGCAGACAATTTGTGGAACTCGAACATGTAACACGTCATGTGTCTCGACATAGTAAATTAGTAATACTGTGATGCATAATTTGGGCTACAACCTTTTTTTTATGGTTATTTGGGACGATTCTGGTGAACTTTGCATAAGTTTTGAAACATTTATAAGATGGATACATCATGTTTATTGAAATGTTTTCAATTTTTTTGCTTCCGTTAGAATGCAACTGCTTCATGAATGTTGCCTTGATCTTGTCTTATGATGTATAATTGTCATACACGTGTAAACTAGCCATATATGTCATATATGTTGTGTGTGTGTGTGTGTGTATTTTACAAATACATGAATTGTTAACGTGTTCCAGGCGTGTCATGTGAATGTCCTATATTTTCTGAAAAATGACCTGGCGGTGTGCCTGTGCCTGTGGCGGTGCTGGTTATGTGGTATATGTATCAGACATTCAACAATGAAGCTGGTGTGGTAGAATAAGTTTTTCCCTTGACTATGTTTTCAACACTCATGTAGTGCATGAAATGCTCTATTACTCTTCATAAACGCTATTTACCTAAGAAAATAGATGAATGAAATTAGGGAATATGTATATTTTGCTGTTTTCCCATGTCATTGACCTAGAATAGATGAATCCTATCCTTAGACACATACTTGAACCTGACATTTGCACACGAGTTGGTGTAACATAGATTCTGTCTAGAGATCTTCCACTATTTGTTCATTTGTTTTATCTTCTTCTACTCCTTTTTGGTTAAGATGTGATTTGTTTGAACCTTTGAAGAATATGTACTGCAGGAATCAGTGATAATATGGGGGTACAAAAAGTGGAGAATACTGATTGGAAGGACCAATGCAGTCCGAACAATATTCAAGCAAATGTTACAGCTGAAACTAGAGAACACAATGGAGGTGCATATTTCCGTTATTTGGTTATTGGTTTTTAGTGTATCGTGCATTGGTTTTGGACTATTTGTATGTGTTCGACTATATACGTACTTGTTTGTTTAGAACTCATTTTTCATGATTTAATGTCAATTAAATTTGTGAACTATACCTATTTCAAGAGTTAGTGAATGTGTTCTGCATCAAGCAGGAGACATGGCCCATGGGACGTGCTTGTGCGAAAATTCCAATTCAGATGTCTTTTTCACATTCAAAAAGTTTTAAGCTTATCTGCTTCTGGAATTACCGAGAACAAAAAACAGGAGTCGTTACTTTTCCTTTAGAAATGACCTTTGATATGCTGGGCCTTCTGCAGGTCGAGAAAAGCAGATAACAGCTTTTGTGCCACTCAAAACAGATGAGCTCAAAGATGGCACGGGACAAACTGAACCATTGTCGTCCTCGGAGCAGAATGCAGAAGTGAGGATGACTGATCGCAGCAGTAGAAACGAAGATTTCTCATTAGTAAATGCAGAACAGAATAGAAATGAAATGAAGAAAGATGGTTTTTCTGGTGAGCCACCTCCTGAAAAGCTAGAATCCAGTTCTGAAAATGATTTACAGTTTCTTATTGGTAAGCAAGTTCTTTCTGAAGCTTCTCCAACAAACAGTGGGACCCGTTTAGGTAGGAGGAAACGCAAAGAAAAGGCTTTCTCAGATGGAGATGACAAGGAAAACAGTCATGAGAGCGTCGAGAGTTGTAATAGTGCTGGCCCTACCAGATTATTTTCTAGCAGGAATGAACAAGAACAGTTGACTGTGGGGAATAAAAGAGCAAAGAAACAAGTCCAAGTTCGAGAAGGTCTTGGTTCGACGTCCTTTATTGGACAAGATAGCTCCTTCATGAACTGGATTTCAAACATGGTGAAGGGATTAAACAAAACCAACCCGGAGGCTTCCCCTCTTGCTCACAGAAACAACGATCCCAAAAGCACAAATGTGGGCTTCCAAAGTATTTTCCAGTCCATATGTTGTTCAAACACAAAGGAACAACAGGAAACAAAAATGTCGAATTCTACCAATACTTTGTCTGCAAATATTGTTGCTGATCCGGAAACATGCAGGACTAGTTCTTGTTCGGATCAGAATAGAGCTTCATTCAATTTGGTCTCTAATAGTGTGAAAGAGAGTGATGAAAATGTTGATTCCAACGCTCCTGCTGAAGCAAAAGTGATTAAACCTCTGAGAAGCTTTTGGATTACTCGATTTTCTCCTAAAACTCCTCCGCCTGTGTTACATTCAAACAGTTGTGACCGGAATGTAAATGCAGCACTTGAGTGTTCTGTGGATTACGCAAGGAAGCTTATTCCTAGTACTTGCAATCTTATTGACCAGAAAAGTTCAGAGGCCAAGGAGAACTCGAGTGAAGACTTGGTTAGTTTTACAGGTAAAGAACTGCAGAAATATGCCCCTGATGCTGAAGCTTCGTTTGGCTTCAAAAGGGTCAGTGGAAATAATTCTCAAAAAACCACCTTTAAATCAAATCCGAGGCTAAGTTCGCCAAAATTAAAGAATTCAGAGGCAATGGCCTCTGTGTTCGCGAGGAGATTGGATGCACTCAAGCACATCGTACCGCCAGATGTTGAAAACAATACAATTCTCAAAGTGGAAACATGTTTCTATTGTGGAAGAAGTGGTCACATCTTGCGTGATTGCTTGGAAATAACTGAAATTGAGAGGGAAAATCTCATGAGAAACCAGTGTTTATATGATGGAGCGGAAGAGTCTCCTTGTTTTTGCATTAGGTGTTTTCAGCTTGATCATTGGGCTATTTCGTGTCCCGTGGCATCCGCGACTTCTCGCAGCCATTCTCGAGTTCCTGATGCACGTGCTAACTGCGATGTGGAAAACCATGGACCGGATATCGGTAAGCACGTTGGTTCAAGTTCTGTGGATAATGAGCTAAAGGAAAAGCTGATCACTCCTTTGTGCAAATTGGTCAAGAGGAAGTTTTCAGACATGCCAAAAGGAGTATTCAATGCTATAAGGAATCTGCGTTTGTCTCGTACGGATGTTCTTAAGTGAGTAAATCATAACCACCCGTAATATTCTGTCTATTTTCATCGTTCTGAATTTATTGTTATTCAGTACACCACACCCTAGTGCTATTGCATATTTCTTTGAAGTTGTAGCCGATGCCTTTGATTACTCCCTTTTCCTTCGTCATGGTTTGTTAAGACTCAAGAGAAAGGAATGCCACTAAAACTCATGTCCGAATGCATAACAGTTCGTGTGTTCTGCAAAAACCATTTTCATAGATTAAACCTGTACATTTTCTTTTGTACTTGGTAGTGAATTCTAAACCTGAGACTCAGAGTAATACATGAAATATTGGTAATGTGCCACCTTACAAGAACGGACCCTTCTAAGAACGTGGCGTGTGTTGTGTCTGACACCGATGACACAACGCTCGCTGGAAAATCCTTCGTCACATTGATCCCTCGTCATTTAGACACGCAAATTTTGTATGTGCAGTAGATGGTGTGTGATTTTATGATGCATGTATTGAAGAATTTTCTTTATATTTTTATTTAATTAATTTTAATGAATTATGTGAATGATGTATTGGACCATTGGTGCCTATACGAAATATGTTGTTCTTTAATCCCTCAATAGAATTGATATCCGACATTTGAAAATTGATTGGGTTTATTATGCCCTCAGTGTGTTGGGTGTCATGCAGTTTCAAGAATTTTGCGTCATGTGGATGCTTTGTGTCCACGCTACTTACTACTTAGGTCGTGAGTTTTCACTATTCTGTTTCTTAGCATTTATATCAAACCAATCCCTTGTCGTTTGACATTCCTCAGATGGATGAATTCACATACTTCATCGTTACACCTCGATGGTTTTTTCCTACGCTTGCGGCTCGGGAAGTGGGAAGAACACATAGGAGGAACAGGCTACCATGTGGCTTGCATAACTGGTATGTCTATAATTTCTTCAAACATGTGCTATTGTTTGTGAATTACCGATGAGGGATCAGATTTCCTATTTCCAATGGATGAGGTATCAGTTTTGTTGCAGTTAATTGCAAATGTTCAGTTTAGCCATATTGTCCATTTATCTCTTTTTTTCTCCTTCTGGAATTAACAGGGGAACAAAGAGAAAAATCACCACAAGGTTCCAAAAAGCCAATCTCAGTAAACATCGGGGGAATAAGATGCTTGGTTGAAACTCAATATATCTCCAATCAAGATTTCCTTGAGGTCAGTTTCTTGTGATTGGGTTGTCCTGTACATTTTGAACTCCCTATATCTGCTTAAGGTTTTCGAGCAGTTAGCTGTTACCACGGTACTAGACCATGAAGAACCTAGAGTTTAATGACCTTCCGACGGTGACATATGCGCGGCCTGGTTAAACCTGCATGATGTCCATCTTGTAAGAGATTTTGCATGTATTTGGGCCGTTTTTACAGCTTTCAACCTCCATTGCACATTTCCAGTGTTGTTGCTTTGCTCAGCGGCTGTCCTTTGCGTTATATTCTAATTCACTTGACAGTGTCATTGTGGTGTAGACCTTTCATCTCTCCGCAAATCATACAATACATGTTGTGAAAAAATCCTAGATCGTCTAGGTTTATAAATATTTGCTATGTATGAATTTTTTAATAAATAAACCACAAATTAATCCAAATGCAGGAACAAAAAACAATCAAAAGATAACATCAAGATATACGTGGAAAACCCTAAACGGGAAAAAACCACGGGAAGGAATCAAGCACTGCTAAACACGAGATTACAAGAACTCTTACTATAAGTTTGAACTCCACAAACCTAAACCTAGACGCTCTTGCCGAATCCACGTACACCTCTCTGAATGCTTGACCGCCGCTGCCTTGAATCCACAAGCCTTCCGTTTGCCTCCCGAAAATCCATCAAAGGACTTTAACTTGCCTAGGAATCCTCCTTAGGACTTTTCTCAAATAAGTTGAAGAAAAGATACTGAAATCTCTTGGAGATGTCTTGTACGCTCAATGATCCATCGATCTCATTGTACTCCAAGATTCAAAGCAATGACACTCGAGAATTTTCTCTTCAAAAAACCATGTACGTTAGCTGCTTTTTCTTTTTTTCTTAATCACAATACCCCTTTTTGTATATGTATGTGGCTTGTCCTTTTTTTCTTTTCCGCGGCTATGTATTAGATCAAAACCTTATTTCCTTTATCACCCCACTGCCGAGATTTTTTTTTTCTTTTAGAATCCTTTCTTTCCAAAAACTTCTCCATATTAGATCCACTCCCAATTCCTTCAGCCTTCACGTGCACAATTAACTCTCATTCGCTCATTACAAAAATAATTGATTCCATTCCACTCCTAAAACAGACACTCTAAAAAATAAATAAAATACAACTCAATAATCAAATAATTGCAATTACACGGACGAATGTGTTTTGATGCATGCCGTTGACAATCATAAAAATTTTGCCCTTACAATCTCCCCCTTTGGCAATGCATGACAAAACACATCAAATAAAAAATCTAACACCTCTAACGCCTAATCCCAACAATCACAATGATCATCCTGCAATGTTCTCAACAAGCGCATAGTTAGATCCCACAACATTCTACTCCCCCTTTTTGTCATGGATTGACAAAGAAAGAGCAGGGATAAATGAACAACATATGCTAGGACACGCAGAGAAATCAATTAAGCGCATATAGACTAGGCATAAACACAGATATATCGATGAAACCAAGATACTCCCACTCACCAAATAAAGATATGCTCCCATAGAGAGGGGTCTCAAAGAGACAAAAGAATATACCATGAAGCACTCAATCACCAAGATATATCACACACAAAAGAAACTTCGCATGGTACCCCAAGTAAAGATTGCTTTCAAAAGAGCTACCTAAGAAAATTTCAACGAACGACCATGGGTATGAAATCATGCAAGTGTCATAGTGAGTGTGTGCAATGATAGCCTTAACAATAGAATCAACTCATCCCTATGAGGTCATATCAACCAAGAAGGGACCAACTTACATCATTCTCCACAAGGGCGGCATACCAACTCTAACCCGCATGAAGTATGATCATATCAAAAACGGGGTTAAGTGAGTATATAACATGATATTCTCCCCCTCAAGAGATGCCAACCTTATACCAAATAATCACACAATATTTTTGCACCGTCATGGGCGGCTTTCACACATCTAAGGCCGTAGCTTAAATCCATGATGCAAAAAAAATACATGAGGTGCAAGTCAATGGTAGCTTGCACGTGCACATAGAGGTAGCCCTTTCCCCAGGTCTCTCAATTTTTTATATTTTCTCTTCTCTTTTTTTTTTCAACCCATCAAACTGAGCCAATCGACCTCACATGGGGTATGCAAGTCAAAGGTCAATACCCAAGGTGAATGACATAGGGTGTCCACCACAAGGACAAATACTCACCCAAAGAGATAATGATTAACTTCTCAAGGCTATCAATGGGTGTGTACAAACACATGCAATGACTGCCAGACACATGATTTTTCGATGAAATTCTCATGAAAGTAGTTATTGAGAAGGCATGCATGACAAGTACGAACCATGAGATGCACTATCATGAGATATAGCAAGGCATCAAGATGAAACATAGCATGCTCAAAGACATCCCAAACCATGTGGGTCATAGAAACAACTATTTTTTTTTTGTTTTTTCTGTTTTTTCTGTTTTTAATATTTATATATATTGAAAAACACAAAAAAAAATAAACAAGAAATGCAAAAACAGCAACGAAACTCATAGAGCTAGGCAATAGATTATTAGCGTAAAACATCATAGTCTATGAATAAGGACCATGCCTCAAAAAGCAAGGTCAACCTCTCCGGATGACCCACTATCATCTAGAGAGATACATGTATGATTCACTTGAGGCCTCACATTCGAACTTCTCACCCAAAGTGTTCTGATTCTCACTTTCTCAACTTTTGCCTTAGCCTTGGGGAAAGGCTTAGATTGGTGAATCACATTGGTCTTACGTGTAGGCATGTGCTTGTGAGTCCTACCCCAAAAACTTTTATCATAAAAATTAGAGTGAGCATGGGGGTATCCAATCAATTGATAACAATGTGGCCTTATGTGACCCTTGACACCACAATGGTGACAAATGGGTATGAAACCCCTTTGCATAGGGGGGCTAGGAGGAGTAGGCTTTCGAGGTGCATTATTATTTTTCTTGCCACAAATGAAAGATGAAGGATTAGAATGGTTACCTTTATCCTTACCAAACCCATGATTACCTCCGCCTTTAGAAGTTGAAGCTTCCTTTTGAAACCTAAGGCTGGTTTTATTCGAGATTCCCCTTTGCACTCCAATGATCTCTTCTAAAGCCTTTGACCCTGCATTCATTTTCTTAAATATAGCATTGGCCTTGTCAAGCTCAACTTGCAAATTAGCTATCTTCAAGTCAAGAAGCTTGTTAGTTTCATAAGATGCATGCAAATCAATTCCAAGTTTATCACTCATACTCTTAACATCAACAAGTTCATTAATCACAGAATCTCTATCATTCTCAACTTGACTCACCCGAGCTTGAGCTTTCAAAAGCTCTTGCTTGAGTTTTACATTGGACTCATCGCTCTTCTTCACTTCACTAGATAGCTCAATGTTAGTCTTAGTCAACCTCAGGCTTTCTTTGTAAAGTTCATTGTAGGCTTTCTGCAAACTCTCTTCCTCCTCACTCTCGCTATTGCTCAAATACTCACCATTCACTCTCTCATCTCCTAACTTAGACTCACTCACATGGGGATGCACAGAAGCTCCTAAAGCCATGAATTTACTATTCCCCCCACAATTTTCTTCTTCATCAGAGTCACTATCATCCCAAGTCCTAACATTATAGGATTTATTTTTCTGTTTGTTAGCACACTCTTGGGCAATATGACCAAACCCCATGCACTCGTAACATTGGGGACCCGATAATTTGCTCTCTTTCTTCTCTTTACCATTGGAAGACCCAAATTTAAGACCCACCTTGATTTTGTCACCACCATTTTTATCTTTCGAACTAGGACCAAAGGTTTTATTCTTTTTAAAAACCTTTCCAAATTTTTTAACAAACAAAGCCATTTCCTCTTGGTCCAATTCATCGTCATCACTATCCGAGACTTTGAAACTATCTTTAAAACTAGAAAAAGCCAAGGATTTTTCCTCGTTTTTGTTCTCTTTTTGAGATCCGTATTGCAATAATTTGGTTTCAAATGTTAAGAAATGACCAACAATTTCCACGACCTTCATGGAATCAAAATTAGGCATGCATTCAAGAACTTCAACTTTTGTAATAAACCTCTCAGGTAATGAATGCATGATTTTATTAATAATTTTTTCTTGAGAAATAGGCTCACCTAGGTTAAAGCTTGAGTTCACCACTTCGCTCAACCTAGCATAAAACTCACCAAACGTCCCATTATCTTTCATCCTGATCATCTCAAATTGAGTTATGATGCTTTGAAGTTTTTGTTGCCTCACCTGACTATTCCCCTCATGAGTAATGGCTAAAATATCCCATGCATCCTTAGCAATTTCACAAGTGGAAATACGTTGAAATTCAGGCATAGACACACAACCAAAAATGGCATTAAGAGCACATGAATTATATGTTTCATTTTGATGATCACCGTTGTTCCATGACTCATAAGGCTTTCGAACATTTTTACCATCCACGGTGGAGGTAGGCTCACTATAACCATTAACAATTGAGAGCCAGACTCGATTATTTTGAGATTTCAAATAAGTCTTCATCCTAGCTTTCCAATATACATAATTAGACCCATCTAAAATAGGAGGTTTCACAACAGCAGAGTTATGAAAATTAGGATTTTCCATAATAGCAAATTAGAAAAAAAATAGGATCCGCTCTAGGAATAAACCCTAATATTACGAGCGACCCGCTCTGATACCAATTGAAAAAATCCTAGATCGCTTAGGTTTATAAATATTTGCTATGTATGAATTTTTTAATAAATAAACCACCAATCAATCCAAATGCAGGAACAAAAAACAATCAAAAGATAACACCAAGATATATGTGGAAAACCCTAAACGGGAAAAAACTACGGGAAGGAATCAAGCACTACTAAACACGAGATTACAAGAACTCTTACTATAAGTTTGAACTCCACAAACCTAAACCTAGACGCTCTTGCCGAATTCACGTACACCTCTCTAAATGCTTGACCGCCGCTGCCTTGAATCCACAAGCTTTCCGTTTGCCTCCCGAAAATCCATCGAAGGACTTTAACTTGCCTAGGAATCCTCCTTAGGACTTTTCTCAAATAAGTTGAAGAAAATATACCGAAATCTCTTGGAGATGTCTTGTACGCTCAATGATCCATCGATCTCATTGTACTCCAAGATTCAAAGCAATGACACTCAAGAATTTTCTCTTCAAAAAACCATGTACGTTAGCTGCTTTTTCTTTTTTTCTTAATCACAATACCCCTTTTTGTATATGTATGTGGCTTGTCCTTTTTTTCTTTTCCGCGGCTACGTGATCCCCAAGCCCATAAATCAAGCAATCAAAACCTTATTTCCTTTATCACCCCACTGCCGAGATTTTTTTTTTCTTTTAGAATCCTTTCTTTCCAAAAACTTCTCCATATTAGATCCACTCCCAATTCCTTCAGCCTCCACGTGCACAATTAACTCCCATTCCACTCCTAAAACAGACACTCTAAAAAATAAATAAAATACAACTCAATAATCAAATAATTGCAATTACACGGACGAATGTGTTTTGACGCATGCCATTGACAATCATAAAAATTTTGCCCTTACATGTTGAAATATATATGCATTCATATATATGCATTGGCGGTTAGCAGAGGCGAAGCCACTAGATGATTAGGAAGTCAGGTGCTCCTTCTCAAATTCTAAAAAAGATCTTCTTTTCAAGTTTTTCCCTCCAGAATTTCTTAGGTGGCCCTTATATCTGATATAAGACCCTTCTTTGTTTCAGTTTTTCTTTCAAGTTCTCACAATTTACCCATTTCGAGTTTTACATTGTCGGAGATCCCAAATTTTATATCCTATCACCATTATTGTCATTTGGAGGCACATAGGAGCTGCACCACTCTTTGTGGTGAAGTGGTGGTCTGTATTACACCTATTGTCTGTTGTAAACCTACTTGGTGTCTTTTCCTCCGAGGTACCGTCTATATTTGGCGCAATAAGAGTGTCATTTTTTGAGGTTGAGTCATGTTTGAAGCTATTTTTACATCCCAACGAAACGAATTTTTTGGCCCCTCTGTTGATTATAACATTTTGAGAACTTATAGTATATACAGACATATGTTTAAAAACACATTTTCTCAGTGCCATGCATGGGCAAGTGATTGTATCTATTATTATCTCTTTGAAAAAGTGGGTCTCGTGTATTTAAACTCAAAGTATTGTGATTTGACACGTGTTTTTGTATTTTTATTTCTGGATAAAGAATATGAAGAAACTAAGAAGTTAGACTAATTGAGAATTTTTCGTCTGCTTCTTTGTTCTACTTTTGGTTTGGAGTTCTTCGTGAAAATATCCAGTAAGGATGTACAAATTCAGTTTGTCGAGAGTATAAAAATGATAAAAGAACGTAGGAGAGAGAAACAATATGGAGGATTCTAGTTTGAAAAGGAAAATACCTTCTTTTTTCTGTACCTTAGGGTGTCTGGGCCACTTTATCCACGCATCGGCTGATTCTAAAGTCGCAGGCTTTGACTATCAAGCCAACCTAGGGGTGTGCATTTATATTTATGCAGTTAGTATTTACATTCGTGCGCCGATGCATTATGCAGGATGAGCTTATGGCATGGTGGTGTGCAACTCAGAAAAGTGGGGGTAAGGTCCCTTCTGAAGACCATCTGAGATCGAAACTCCAAGAGAGGAAAATGCTAGGGATTTAGGAAGCTTGAAGCATTTCTTTTTTGTTACTAGATCTCAAGCTTCATCATTCACCAAAGCAGCAATAGGTTTGAGTTCTAGGTTTTGTGTAAACTCCAAATTCGAGAAGCTTACTGGGAATATTAGCTCAGTTCTACTCTGTAAATAAACATTGGTTTGTAATTTGTCTAGCTTGTATAATTACGTAATCTGTTGGTGGGCTATAGTTCGGGAATCCCGTTTTCTGCTCAGTTGAGTGAGATGTGAATGATACTATTCACAATTATTTGTCATGTGTGTTGCCATTCAAACCCGGGAGCGAATTGCTTTATCGCGGGGGCAATTTAGAAGACACGATTCGTATTTATGCGTTAGAGGAAGTGCTTCACTTTCAGATCGATTCTTCGCTGCAGTTTTCGTTGTGTACTACTACTAGCTTTCTGTTTGCTCACTGGGTTGCTCATTCAACAATTTTGTGCGAGGAAGAGGTGCTGCTTATACATGACCTTGGCTATGAGGTACAAGAGGTGGTGGTGCTGATACTTTTTGTTGTAACGAACGCTATGAATGCAAGCTAAGAACGAGAAATTGAATACTAAACAAGAAATCACAAAGACACAAGATATACGTGGTTCCCCAAGATGGGTACGTCCACGGGCGAGGAGAGAGAGGATTCACTAACCAACGTGAAGAAGAGATACAAAGAGCCGGCTGTAATCCGTAACTCTAGAAAGGCCACAATATGAGAGCCCAAAAGATAATCTATAGAAGTCCCCCAAAAGCCCTATTTATAATAGGCTACAAAAAACTGGAACAACATAATTAACCAATGTGGGACTAAAGAATACAAGGCATTCCTAACAATTCTCCACCTTGACTTGAATTCCACTGAACCAAATCACCAAATATAGCTTTCCCCTTCTAACCTCTCACTCGCCAAATGCCCCCGAGGGGCGATCAACTGCAAATACCAAGCAAGCCCAAGCAATGCTTGAACTTGGCAACCGGAACCGGTTTAGTCAACATATCTGCTGGGTTATCTGCCGTACCCACTTTCTTCACCTCAACTTGCTTCTGTGAGATGATATCCCGAACGAAGTGATACCTGACATCGATATGCTTGGTCCTTTCATGATACATCAGATTTTTAGTCAAATGTATAGCACTCTGTGAATCACAAAATACTGAACTCACACCCTGTGCAAGACCAAGCTCACAAAGCAAACCTCTCATCCACAATGCCTCCTTCACAGCTTCAGCAATGGCCATATACTCCGCTTCTGTTGTAGACAGCGCGACTGTAGCCTGTAAAGTAGCTTTCCAACCAATGGCACTTCCGGACAGAGTAAAGACATAACCTGTCAGAGACCTCCTCTTATCGTGGTCACCGGCAAAATCCGAATCAACATAACCAACAGCATGATCACCAGAATTGGCAACCCCAAACAATAGACCAACACCTGCAGTTCCGCACAAATACCGTAGTATCCATTTCACAGCCTCCCAATGTGCCTTTCCTGGACGCCCCATATAACGACTAACGACACTAACTGCATGTGAAATATCAGGATGAGTACATACCATGGCATACATAAGGCTCCCAACTGCGCACGAATATGGAACCTGAGACATATACTTCTCCTCATCCTCCGACTGTGGTGACAACTCAGCTGAAAGTCGAAAGTGTGCTGCCAAAGGGGTACTGACTGGCTTCGAGTTCTGCATGGCAAAGCGCTCAAGCACTTTGAGAATATAAGACTTTTGATTCAAAAATAATTTGCCAGCTACTCGATCTCTGCAAATCTCCATACCCAAAATACGTTTTGCCGCACCCAAATCTTTCATCTCAAATTCACCACCTAACTGTTGTTTCAACCTGTTGATTTCTGATACACTCTTGGCAGCAATAAGCATATCATCAACATACAACAGTAGATAAACAAATGAACCATCTGGAAGTTTTCGAAAATATACACAATTGTCATACTCACTCCTAGAATATGACTGGCTTATCATAAAAGTATCAAACCGCTTATACCACTGCCTTGGGGATTGTTTGAGGCCATACAAAGATTTACGAAGTAAACAAACGTGATCCTCCTTACCAGAAACAACAAATCCCTCAGGCTGACGCATATAAATCTGTTCCTCAAGCTCGCCATGCAAAAACGCAGTTTTGACATCAAGTTGCTCTAACTCAAGATCATAACAGGCAACAATAGAAAGTAAAGTGCGAATGGAACTATGTTTTACAACAGGTGAAAATACCTCATTGTAGTCAACACCCTCTTTTTGGCTGTATCCTTTCGCCACTAGCCGAGCTTTGAACCGAGCGTCTTCTACCCCTGGAATACCTAGTTTGCACTTGAAAACCCACTTGCACCCAACAATCCTCTTCCCTTTCAGCGGTTCTACTAACTCCCATGTCTGATTCTTCTGAAGAGACTCAATCTCCTCATTCATAGCAACAAACCACTGTGCAGACTCAGTGCTCGAAACAACTTCCGTATAGCTTGAAGGCTCCTCATACTCAACTGTCTCAGCGATTGATAAAGCATAGGCCACCATCTCAGAATAAGCCGAATACCTTTCAGGAGGCCGAATCTCCCTCCTTGGCCTATCTTTAGCAATAGTGCGTGGTTGCTCAACTAACGCATCAACCTCTGTGTCTGAACTCTTGAACTCCTCTTCAATTGGCTTCTCAATGTGCTTCTTCCCTGAGTTGGAAGATTCACTCAAAAACTCCACCTGCTTTGGAACACTCTGTTCCTGAACTGTATCATCAACCTGCTTAGACCCCTTAATCAAATAATTTTCATCAAAAGTCACATCCCTGCTAATCAAAAACTTTGAATCATCAGAGCACCATAACCTGTACCCTTTGACACCTGCTGCATAACCCAAGAAAATACACTTCTTGGCCCGTGGCTCCAATTTACCCTCATTCACATGAGCGTAAGCTGGACACCCAAAAACACGCAACACAGAATAATCAGCTGGATGACCTGACCATACCTCAAACGGAGTCTTACACTCAATAGCAGTCGACGGAGACCTGTTCACCAAATAGCATGTCGTGGAAACGGCTTCAGCCCAAAATTCTTTGCCCAATCCGGAATTGGACAACATACAACGTTCCTTCTCCAAAAGAGTCCTGTTCATTCGTTTAGCCACACCATTCTGCTGAGGGGTTTTTCTCACTGTGTGATGCCTCACAATGCCCTCATCACTGCAGAACCTATCAAACTCGCCAAGACAAAACTCCATACCATTGTCAGTTCTCAAACGTTTTATTTTCTTACCAGTCTGATTCTCAATCAAAGTTTTAAACTGTTTGAATGTATTAAAGGCGTCACTTTTATGTTTCAACATATACACCCAAACCTTACGAGAGAAATCATCGATAATACTCATAAAATAGCGAAAACCACCTTTAGAAGTTACCTCTGCGGGACCCCAAAGATCTGAGTGAAAATAATCCACTGTGCCTTTGGTGCGATGAACAGCTGTACTGAATTTCACCCTGCACTGCTTGCCGTAGACACAATGCTCACAGAAATCCAGCTTCTCAGTTTTCTGGCCACATAGTAAACCCTGTTTGCTCAAAACTGTCATCCCCCTCTCGCTCATATGCCCAAGGCGCATATGCCACAAACGAGTCAAGTCTGAATCTGAAACCTTGGATGAAGCAACCGTTGCTGCAGCACCTAGAACTGGACTGTATAGAGGTTACCACGCTTCTGACCCTTCATCGGTACCAATGCACCCCTCAAGACTTTCAAAACTCCACCTTCACCGAGGAATTTGCAACCATGAGAATCAAGAGCACCCAGGATATAAGATTTTTCTTCAAATCTGGAACATGTCGAACCTCAGATAAAGTCCTAACAATACCGTCATGCATCCTAAGCTGAATCGTTCCTGAACCAACAGTCTTACAGGCCATGTTGTTACCCATCAAAACTGTACCACCATTGACCGCCTCATAAGTAGAAAACCACTCTCTATGCGGACACATGTGGTATGAACATCCAAAATCCATAATCCACTCGGTATTAGAGCGAGAATCGCCTTCTGTAACTGATAACACATTATCTGACTCATCTGAACTTTCAGCAATTCCGGCAATTACTTTACCCCCTTTCTGGTCTTCTTTTTCTTTCTCCTTGAGTTTTAAACAGTCTTTTTTCCAGTGCCCGGATTTCTTGCAATAATTGCACTTTCCTTTCTTCTTACCTGATGATCTGGATCTTCCCCTATTACTCGACTCCTCCCTTTCTGTTGTTCTTCCCCTAACAAACAAACCCTCCGCATGTGCATCACCCTCACCTGACACCTTTTTCCTTAATTCTTTCGAATAAAGGCTGGCCTTAACATCCTCCATGGATATCGTGTCTTTGCCATACAATAGGGTTGTAACAAAGTGCTCATACGAAAGTGGTAAAGAACATAGCAAAATTAGGGCTTGGTCCTCATCCTCAATTTTACTATCAATATTTTTCAGATCCATAATAATACGATTGAACTCGTCTAAATGATCCTTAACAGGTATACCTTCTCGCATACGAAACGTATAAAGACGTTGTTTGAGATATAACCTATTGGTGAGCGACTTCGTCATATATATGCCTTCCAACTTCAGCCAAATTCCTGCTGTTGAAGTTTCTTCTTCCACCTCGCGAAGAACATCATCTGCCAGACTCAACTGAATAGAACTCAGAGCTTTGGCATCCGTATCATCCCAATCTTCCTCTTTGATTCCAGAACTAGTCTTGCCTGACAAAGCCTTGTGCAATCCTTGTTGGGTTAACAGAGCCTTCATCTTTACTCTCCAAAGACTGAAACTGCTGCTCTGCCCATCAAACTTCGCAATCTCGAATTTAGCCGCCATAGCCACAATCGGAAACGAAACCCTAGTTTTTGCAACCTAAGGCTCTGATACCAGTTTGTTGTAACGAACGCTATGAATGCAAGCTAAGAACGAGAAATTGAATACTAAACAAGAAATCACAAAGACACAAGATATACGTGGTTCCCCAAGATGGGTACGTCCACGGGCGAGGAGAGAGAGGATTCACTAACCAACGTGAAGAAGAGATACAAAGAGCCGGCTGTAATCCGTAACTCTAGAAAGGCCACAATATGAGAGCCCAAAAGATAATCTATAGAAGTCCCCCAAAAGCCCTATTTATAATAGGCTACAAAAAACTGGAACAACATAATTAACCAATGTGGGACTAAAGAATACAAGGCATTCCTAACAATTCTCCACCTTGACTTGAATTCCACTGAACCAAATCACCAAATATAGCTTTCCCCTTCTAACCTCTCACTCGCCAAATGCCCCCGAGGGGCGATCAACTGCAAATACCAAGCAAGCCCAAGCAATGCTTGAACTTGGCAACCGGAACCGGTTTAGTCAACATATCTGCTGGGTTATCTGCCGTACCCACTTTCTTCACCTCAACTTGCTTCTGTGAGATGATATCCCGAACGAAGTGATACCTGACATCGATATGCTTGGTCCTTTCATGATACATCAGATTTTTAGTCAAATGTATAGTACTCTGTGAATCACAAAATACTGAACTCACACCCTGTGCAAGACCAAGCTCACAAAGCAAACCTCTCATCCACAATGCCTCCTTCACAGCTTCAGCAATGGCCATATACTCCGCTTCTGTTGTAGACAGCTTTCCAACCAATGGCACTTCCGGACAGAGTAAAGACATAACCTGTCAGAGACCTCCTCTTATCGTGGTCACCGGCAAAATCCGAATCAACATAACCAACAGCATGATCACCAGAATTGGCAATCCCAAACAATAGACCAACACCTGCAGTTCCGCATAAATACCGTAGTATCCATTTCACAGCCTCCCAATGTGCCTTTCCTGGACGCCCCATATAACGACTAACGACACTAACTGCATGTGAAATATCAGGATGAGTACATACCATGGCATACATAAGGCTCCCAACTGCGCACGAATATGGAACCTGAGGCATATACTTCTCCTCATCCTCCGACTGTGGTGATAACTCAGCTGAAAGTCGAAAGTGTGCTGCCAAAGGGGTACTGACTGGCTTCGAGTTCTGCATGGCAAAGCGCTCAAGCACTTTAAGAATATAAGACTTCTGATTCAAAAATAATTTGCCAGCTACTCGATCTCTGCAAATCTCCATACCCAAAATACGTTTTGCCGCACCCAAATCTTTCATCTCAAATTCACCACCTAACTGTTGTTTCAACCTGTTGATTTCTGATACACTCTTGGCAGCAATAAGCATATCATCAACATACAACAGTAGATAAACAAATGAACCATCTGGAAGTTTTCGAAAATATACACAACTGTCATACTCACTCCTAGAATATGACTGGCTTATCATAAAAGTATCAAACCGCTTATACCACTGCCTTGGGGATTGTTTGAGGCCATACAAAGATTTATGAAGTAAACAAACGTGATCCTCCTTACCAGAAACAACAAATCCCTCAGGCTGACGCATATAAATCTGTTCCTCAAGCTCGCCATGCAAAAACGCAGTTTTGACATCAAGTTGCTCTAACTCAAGATCATAACAGGCAACAATAGAAAGTAAAGTGCGAATGGAACTATGTTTTACAACAGGTGAAAATACCTCATTGTAGTCAACACCCTCTTTTTGGCTGTATCCTTTCGCCACTAGCCGAGCTTTGAACCGAGCGTCTTCTACCCCTGGAATACCTGGTTTGCGCTTGAAGACCCACTTGCACCCAACAATCCTCTTCCCTTTCAGCGGTTCTACTAACTCCCATGTCTGATTCTTCTGAAGAGACTCAATCTCCTCATTCATAGCAACAAACCACTGTGCAGACTCAGTGCTCGAAACAACTTCCGTATAGCTTGAAGGCTCCTCATACTCAACTGTCTCAGCGATTGATAAAGCATAGGCCACCATCTCAGAATAAGCCGAATACCTTTCAGGAGGCCGAATCTCCCTCCTTGGCCTATCTTTAGCAATAGTGCGTGGTTGCTCAACTAACGCATCAACCTCTGTGTCTGAACTCTTGAACTCCTCTTCAATTGGCTTCTCAATGTGCTTCTTCCCTGAGTTGGAAGATTCACTCAAAAACTCCACCTGCTTTGGAACACTCTGTTCCTGAACTGTATCATCAACCTGCTTAGACCCCTTAATCAAATAATTTTCATCAAAAGTCACATCCCTGCTAATCAAAAACTTCGAATCATCAGAGCACCATAACCTGTACCCTTTGACACCTACTGCATAACCCAAGAAAATACACTTCTTGGCCCGTGGCTCCAATTTACCCTCATTCACATGAGCGTAAGCTGGACACCCAAAAACACGCAACACAGAATAATCAGCTGGATGACCTGACCATACCTCAAACGGAGTCTTACACTCAATAGCAGTCGACGGAGACCTGTTCACCAAATAGCATGTCGTGGAAACGGCTTCAGCCCAAAATTCTTTGCCCAATCCGGAATTGGACAACATACAACGTTCCTTCTCCAAAAGAGTCCTGTTCATTCGTTTAGCCACACCATTCTGCTGAGGGGTTTTTCTCACTGTGTGATGCCTCACAATGCCCTCATCACTGCAGAACCTATCAAACTCGCCAAGACAAAACTCCATACCATTGTCAGTTCTCAAACGTTTTATTTTCTTACCAGTCTGATTCTCAATCAAAGTTTTAAACTGTTTGAATGTATTAAAGGCGTCACTTTTATGTTTCAACATATACACCCAAACCTTACGAGAGAAATCATCGATAATACTCATAAAATAGCGAAAACCACCTTTAGAAGTTACCTCTGCGGGACCCCAAAGATCTGAGTGAAAATAATCCACTGTGCCTTTGGTGCGATGAACAGCTGTATTGAATTTCACCCTGCACTGCTTGCCGTAGACACAATGCTCACAGAAATCCAGCTTCTCAGTTTTCTGGCCACATAGTAAACCCTGTTTGCTCAAAACTGTCATCCCCCTCTCGCTCATATGCCCAAGGCGCATATGCCACAAACGAGTCAAGTCTGAATCTGAAACCTTGGATGAAGCAACCGTTGCTGCAGCACCTAGAACTGTACTGCCCTGGAGTGTATAGAGGTTACCACGCTTCTGACCCTTCATCAGTACCAATGCACCCCTCAAGACTTTCAAAACTCCACCTTTACCGAGGAATTTGCAACCATGAGAATCAAGAGCACCCAGGGATATAAGATTTTTCTTCAAATCTGGAACATGTCGAACCTCAGATAAAGTCCTAACAATACCGTCATGCATCCTAAGCTGAATCGTTCCTGAACCAACAGTCTTACAGGCCATGTTGTTACCCATCAAAACCTGTACCACCATTGACCGCCTCATAAGTAGAAAACCACTCTCTATGCGGACACATGTGGTATGAACATCCAAAATCCATAATCCACTCGGTATTAGAGCGAGAATCGCCCTCTGTAACTGATAACACATTATCTGACTCATCTGAACTTTCAGCAATTCCAGCAATTACTTTACCCCCTTTCTGGTCTTCTTTTTCTTTCTCCTTGAGTTTTAAACAGTCTTTTTCCAGTGCCCGGATTTCTTGCAATAATTGCACTTTCCTTTCTTCTTACCTGATGATCTGGATCTTTCCCTATTACTCGACTCCTCCCTTTATGTTGTTATTCCCCTAACAAACAAACCCACCGCATGTGCAACACCCTCACCAGACACATTTTTCCTTAATTCTTTCGAATAAAGGCTGGCCTTAACATCCTCCATGGATATCGTGTCTTTGCCATACAATAGGGTTGTAACAAAGTGCTCATACGAAAGTGGTAAAGAACATAGCAAAATTAGGGCTTGGTCCTCATCCTCAATTTTACTATCAATATTTTTCAGATCCATAATAATACGATTGAACTCGTCTAAATGATCCTTAACAGGTATACCTTCTCGCATACGAAACGTATAAAGACGTTGTTTGAGATATAACCTGTTAGTGAGCGACTTCGTCATATATATGCCTTCCAACTTCAGCCAAATTCCTGCTGCTGAAGTTTCTTCTTCCACCTCGCGAAGAACATCATCTGCCAGACTCAACTGAATAGAACTCAGAGCTTTGGCATCCGTATCATCCCAATCTTCCTCTTTGATTCCAGAACTAGTCTTGCCTGACAAAGCCTTGTGCAATCCTTGTTGGGTTAACAGAGCCTTCATCTTTACTCTCCAAAGACTGAAACTACTGCTCTGCCCATCAAACTTCGCAATCTCGAATTTAGCCGCCATAGCCACAATCGGAAACGAAACCCTAGTTTTTGCAACCTAAGGCTCTGATACCAGTTTGTTGTAACGAACGCTATGAATGCAAGCTAAGAACGAGAAATTGAATACTAAACAAGAAATCACAAAGACACAAGATATACGTGGTTCCCCAAGATGGGTACGTCCACGGGCGAGGAGAGAGAGGATTCACTAACCAACGTGAAGAAGAGATACAAAGAGCCGGCTGTAATCCGTAACTCTAGAAAGGCCACAATATGAGAGCCCAAAAGATAATCTATAGAAGTCCCCCAAAAGCCCTATTTATAATAGGCTACAAAAAACTGGAACAACATAATTAACCAATGTGGGACTAAAGAATACAAGGCATTCCTAACAATTTGTTGGGAGGTCGTCCGATGCATCGACCCGCCACTACGTGCTCAAGGCCCAATTTGTATAGGAGAAATGGCAAAGAGTCCACCACATTACTTGGGCCCAATATACACTGAATGACCCATATCCACTTAAAAGGCTAAGCCTTGTAAGTGGTGAGCCATCCAATTGTATATTAAGGTCCAACTCTTTTTCTGTTTATCCGATGTGGGACTCAACGTTCACACATGTTCTAACAAATCTCCCCCTCATGTGTGAACAGAACATTGGGCCTTAACCTCTCTTTGCATCCAAGCTCCCCCTTGATTCTGATCTACTACTCTCAACCCTATCTCCCGAACTGGGCTTATTCTGCACCCACTCAATCGATTCAGAGTCATCTCAATTGGAAGCCAACGTGCCTAGTCACCGGCACTATGCTCCCCCACGAGAACTCCATTGAGAGCCAATGTGCTCATTAATTCGATAGCACCGTGCTCTCCGACGAGTCAAACTTCATCGACAATGAGCCATCCAATACAGCACTCCAACATCGAGCCACCTTGCTTCATCGGGAGTCACCTTTGGATTTTATACCGCTCCACGAGTGTCTTCTGTGCAAACCCATTCAATGGTGCGCTGAGAGTCTTCCCATAGATCGTCAACCTGGCTCTGATACCATTTGTTGGGAGGTCGTCCGATGCATCGACCCGCCACTGCGTGCTCAAGGCCCAATTTGTATGGGAGAAACGGCAAAGAGTCCACCACATTACTTGGGCCCAATATACACTGAATGACCCATATCCACTTAAAAGGAATGCCTTGTATTCTTAGTCCCACATTGGTTAATTATGTTGTTCCAGTTTTTGTAGCCTATTATAAATAGGGCTTTTGGGGGACTTCTATAAATTATCTTTTGGGCTCTCATATTGTGGCCTTTCTAGAGTTACGGATTACAGCCGGCTCTTTGTATCTCTTCTTCACGTTGGTTAGTGAATCCTCTCTCTCCTCGCCCGTGGACGTACCCATCTTGGGGAACCACGTATATCTTGTGTCTTTGTGATTTCTTGTTTAGTATTCAATTTCTCGTTCTTAGTTTGCATTCATAGCGTTCGTTACAACAAACTGGTATCAGAGCTTTAGGTTGCAAAAACTAGGGTTTCGTTTCCGATTGTGGCTATGGCGGCTAAATTCGAGATTGCGAAGTTTGATGGGCAGAGCAGCAGTTTCAGTCTTTGGAGAGTAAAGATGAAGGCTCTGTTAACCCAACAAGGATTGCACAAGGCTTTGTCATGCAAGACTAGTTCTGGAATCAAAGAGGAAGATTGGGATGATACGGATGCCAAAGCTCTGAGTTCTATTCAGTTGAGTCTGGCAGATGATGTTCTTCGCGAGGTGGAAGAAGAAACTTCAGCAGCAGGAATTTGGCTGAAGTTGGAAGGCATATATATGACGAAGTCGCTCACCAACAGGTTATATCTCAAACAACGTCTTTATACGTTTCGAATGCGAGAAGGTATACCTGTTAAGGATCATTTAGACGAGTTCAATCGTATTATTATGGATTTGAAAAATATTGATAGTAAAATTGAGGATGAGGACCAAGCCCTAATTTTGCTATGTTCTTTACCACTTTCGTATGAGCACTTTGTTACAACCCTATTGTATGGCAAAGACACGATATCCATGGAGGATGTTAAGGCCAGCCTTTATTCGAAAGAATTAAGAAAAAAAGTGTCAGGTGAGGGTGATGCACATGCGGAGGGTTTGTTTGTTAGGGGAAGAACAACAGAAAGGGAGGAGTCGAGTAATAGGGGAAGATCCAGATCATCAGGTAAGAAGAAAGGAAAGTGCAATTATTGCAAGAAATTCGGGCACTGGAAAAAAGACTGTTTAAAACTCAAGGAGAAAGAAAAAGAAGACCAGAAAGGGGGTAAAGTAATTGCTGGAATTGCTGAAAGTTCAGATGAGTCAGATAATGTGTTATCAGTTACAGAGGGCGATTCTCGCTCTAATACCGAGTGGATTATGGATTTTGGATGTTCATACCACATGTGTCCGCATAGAGAGTGGTTTTCTACTTATGAGGCGGTCAATGGTGGTACGGTTTTGATGGGTAACAAATGGCCTGTAAGACTGTTGGTTCAGGAACGATTCAGCTTAGGATGCATGACGGTATTGTTAGGACTTTATCTGAGGTTCGACATGTTCCAGATTTGAAGAAAAATCTTATATCCCTAGGTGCTCTTGATTCTCATGGTTGCAAATTCCTCGGTGAAGGTGGAGTTTTGAAAGTCTTGAGGGGTGCATTGGTACTGATGAAGGGTCAGAAGCGTGGTAACCTCTATACACTCCAGGACAGTTCTAGGTGCTGCAGCAACGGTTGCTTCATCCAAGGTTTCAGATTCAGACTTGACTCGTTTGTGGCATATGCGCCTTGGGCATATGAGCGAGAGGGGGATGACAGTTTTGAGCAAACAGGGTTTGCTATGTGGCCAGAAAACTGAGAAGCTGGATTTCTGTGAGCATTGTGTCTACGGCAAGCAGTGCAGGGTGAAATTCAGTACAGCTGTTCATCGCACCAAAGGCACAGTGGATTATTTTCACTCAGATCTTTGGGGTCCCGCAGAGGTAACTTCTAAAGGTGGTTTTCGCTATTTTATGAGTATTATCGATGATTTCTCTTGTAAGGTTTGGGTGTATATGTTGAAACATAAAAGTGACGCCTTTAATACATTCAAACAGTTTAAAACTTTGATTGAGAATCAGACTGGTAAGAAAATAAAACGTTTGAGAACTGACAATGGTATGGAGTTTTGTCTTGGCGAGTTTGATAGGTTCTGCAGTGATGAGGGCATTGTGAGGCATCACACAGTGAGAAAAACCCCTCCGCAGAATGGTGTGGCTGAACGAATGAACAGGACTCTTTTGGAGAAGGCACGTTGTATGTTGTCCAATTCCGGATTGGGCAAAGAATTTTGAGCTGAAGCCGTTTCCACGACATGCTATTTGGTGAACAGGTCTCCGTCGACTGCTATTGAGTGTAAGACTCCGTTTGAGGTATGGTCAGGTCATCCAGCTGATTATTCTGTGTTGCGTGTTTTTGGGTGTCCAGCTTACGCTCATGTGAATGAGGGTAAATTGGAGCCACGGGCCAAGAAGTGTATTTTCTTGGGTTATGCAGCAGGTGTCAAAGGGTACAGGTTATGGTGCTCTGATGATTCAAAGTTTTTGATTAGCAGGGATGTGACTTTTGATGAAAATTATTTGATTAAGGGGTCTAAGCAAGTTGATGATACAGTTCAGGAACAGAGTGTTCCAAAGCAGGTGGAGTTTTTGAGTGAATCTTCCGACTCAGGGAAGAAGCACATTGAAAGCCAATTGAAGAGGAGTTCAAGAGTTCAGACATAAAGGTTGATGCGTTAGTTGAGCAACCATGCACTATTGCTAAAGATAGGCCAAGGAGGAAGATTCGGCCTCCTGAAAGGTATTCGGCTTATTCTGAGATGGTGGCCTATGCTTTATCAGTTGTTGAGACAGTTGAGTATGAGGAGCCTTCCAGCTATACGGAAGCTGTTTCGAGCACTGATTCTGCACAGTGGTTTGTTGCTATGAATGAGGAGATTGAGTCTCTTCAAAAGAATCAGACATGGGAGTTAGTAGAACCGCTGAAAGGGAAGAGGATTGTTGGGTGCAAGTGGGTCTTCAAGCGCAAACCAGGTATTCAGGGTAGAAGACGCTCGGTTCAAAGCTCGGCTAGTGGCGAAAGGATACAGCCAAAAAGAGGGTGTTGACTACAATGAGGTATTTTCACCTGTTGTAAAACATAGTTCCATTCGCACTTTACTTGCTATTGTTGCCTGTTATGATCTTGAGTTAGAGCAACTTGATGTCAAAACTGCGTTTTTGCATGGCGAGCTTGAGGATCAGATTTATATGCGTCAGCCTGAGGGATTTGTTGTTTCTGGTAAGGAGGATCGCGTTTGTTTACTTCGTAAATCTTTGTATGGCCTCAAACAATCCCCAAGGCAGTGGTATAAGCGGTTTGATACTTTTATGATAAGCTAGTCATATTCTAGGAGTGAGTATGACAGTTGTGTGTATTTTCGAAAACTTCCAGATGGTTCATTTGTTTATCTACTGTTGTATGTTGATGATATGCTTATTGCTGCCAAGAGTGTATCAGAAATCAACAGTGAAACAACAGTTAGGTGGTGAATTTGAGATGAAAGATTTGGGTGCGGCAAAACGTATTTTGGGTATGGAGATTTGCAGAGATCGAGTAGCTGGCAAATTATTTTTGAATCAGAAGTCTTATATTCTTAAAGTGCTTGAGCGCTTTGCCATGCAGAACTCGAAGCCAGTCAGTACCCCTTTGGCAGCACACTTTCGACTTTCAGCTGAGTTATCACCACAGTCGGAGGATGAGGAGAAGTATATGTCTCAGGTTCCATATTCGTGCGCAGTTGGGAGCCTTATGTACGCCATGGTATGTACTCGTCCTGATATTTCACATGCAGTTAGTGTCGTTAGTCGTTATATGGGGCGTCCAGGAAAGGCACATTGGGAGGCTGTGAAATGGATACTACGGTATTTATGCGGAACTGCAGGTGTTGGTCTATTGTTTGGGATTGCCAATTCTGGTGATCATGCTGTTGGTTATGTTGATTCGGATTTTGCCGGTGACCACGATAAGAGGAGGTCTCTGACAAGTTATGCCTTTACTCTGTCCGGAAGTGCCATTAGTTTTACAGGCTACAGTCGCACTGTCTACAACAGAAACTGAGTATATGGCCATTGTTGAAGCTGTGAAGGAGGCATTGTGGATGAGAGGTTTGCTTTGTGAGCTTGGTCTTGCACAGGGTGTGAGTTCAGTATTTTGTGATTCACAGAGTGCTATACATTTGACTAAAAATCTGATGTATCATGAAAGGACCAAGCATATCGATGTCAAGTATCACTTCGTTCGGGATATCATCTCACAGAAGCAAGTTGAGGTGAAGAAAGTGGGTACGGCAGATAACCCAGCAGATATGTTGACTAAACCGGTTCCGGTTGCCAAGTTCAAGCATTGCTTGGGCTTGCTTGGTATTTGCAGTTGATCACCCCTCGGGGGCATTTGGCGAGTGAGAGGTTAGAAGGGGAAAACTATATTTGGTGATTTGGTTCAGTAGAATTCAAGTCAAGGTGGAGAATTGTTAGGAATGCCTTGTATTCTTAGTCCCACATTGGTTAATTATGTTGTTCCAGTTTTTGTAGCCTATTATAAATAGGGCTTTTGGGGGACTTCTATAGATTATCTTTTGGACTCTCATATTGTGGCCTTTCTAGAGTTACGGATTACAGCCGGCTCTTTGTATCTCTTCTTCACGTTGGTTAGTGAATCCTCTCTCTCCTCGCCCGTGGACGTACCCATCTTGGGGAACCACGTATATCTTGTGTCTTTGTGATTTCTTGTTTAGTATTCAATTTCTCGTTCTTAGTTTGCATTCATAGCGTTCGTTACAACAAACTTTTCGACTTAGTACTATTACAATTGTGCTACGGCCACCACATGTGGCCACCGCAAAATATAGAAAACTCTTACGAATTCAGAAAACATACATGCCGATATCCGTTAGATCTGATTTTTTACTGGATCCTTATCTATAACCACCCCGAACATGGCTAGAACAAAAGCTGATTTTAAAAAGTATTTCTTTCTTCTAATCTAGCCCAACATAATAATTGCTTTTGCTTTTTTGTAACAAAAAATGATGAATAAGCGGAAAGAAAAAGAAAACTCAACTATGTGGACATTTCCCAAAAAAAAAAAAGCTATCACGTGGAGTAAATAACTCTAGCTTTACTTTAGAGTAACTATTCAACGCTTCCGAGGAGGAGACATTATCATTCATTTTTGTTGGATGATTGAGTGACGAGGAGGCGACGAATTTTGATCTGCGGGTAGCAGGTATTCATTGGTTATGGAATATCTCCACGTGGTGCTTTACGCCTGTACTCTACTACACATTCGATGTGGGACCCGTATGCCCTATACTCTTGATCTTACCCCTTCGACTTTGTATCAACATGTGGTAGAGAAGGGGTATGGCGCACCACGTAATGATGCCCGTAGTACACTGAATAAGTTTTCTAGTTTACATAAAGGAGGTCCAAATTGATCTACTCTGAGTCCATTTCTTTAAGCTTAAGTAGGGCTGCTGCTTAAGGATTGGCCCCATCACATGCATGGCTCTCGTGGGATTACTTTATTTTTAAGTGTGAAAACAGATTAATCAATTGCAAGTGGATCCTTATTAGTTATTAAACACTCCATAAACCAATCAATTAGCTAGGTCGCCATAAGCAAAACCTAATTAGGTCAAAGTAAAGACATGTGAGCTTTGCATTCGATGGAATCCAAACTTGACCCAGGAGTATTTTCTACGTTTTTTCAGTACGATCAATATTGCACATTTTTCTTATTTCTCCAATAGAGATGAATCGGAAATTAAAATACTTTGTTCAAACATGTATTTTTAAAAAGTTCATGAACAATAAAAACAAGTTGAATACCAAAAAAAAAAAAGAAAAGAAAAGAAAAGAGAGTACAAACTCATCTCATCAGATGCAGAGCTTCTTGTTGATTAAAAAAAAAAAAATGTAAACCTTGTTAATCAATTGTACTATTGAACGCCAAACACAAGGAATTATTGCAAGAAATTGTCTGGCAGAAAAACCATTTTATAATGCAAAACGCACAACAACAACAAAATTTAAATGAAAATTTGAGCTGTCGCACCCTTAATCATAAAATCCTTCAAAAGGACCTTTGCTCTCGCTCTTAATCATCACATTCATGAATTCTAGTTGTTTGGGAGGTTTTTGAAAGACGGTTTCATGCTCACGCTCCTACACCTACACTCACTCACGCATTTGTTAACAGCATTATGTTACTTAGGTCCAAACAGTCCAATGTCCTACCTCTTTTTGTTTTTCCTTTTTAATACTAATAATTAAAGACACATGATAAGCATGTCACCCACTGCATAAACAAATACTAATAAATAGATAATGGTATGCAGCATGTTGTGGGCACGATCATATGTTGTATTTTTTTTTTCTTTCTAATAATGTATACATTAACGGGGTGTTAGTAGGTTAGTTCCCAAGGGATTTCAGAGGCTATCCATAACTAGCCCAGAATTCCAAATGCCCACGACAAGATTCGAACCCTAACATCTCACATGAGAAGGACCAAAAGATGACAACTGGGCTAAAGTTCATTGCCTCATATGTCAGTATCTGGACATGACTCCATTCCCTTAAACTAAAGGGAAAGTGGGAAACTAATATAATTTCTACCCTACTCTCAAGTACTCGTGAATCATGAGCTTTATTTTCATTCGTAAGGTATGTAGTATTAGACTAATAGACCCCTCCCCCTTGTTAGGGTGCTGAATTGAATTGAGTTTTAAAATGCATGTTCAAATTCGTTTATTAAGTTTTTAGCGAACTCCATCTCAAGCTCAATGAAAACTTTGACATCGCGAGCTCGTCTAAGTTTGAGTTGAACTCGAGCTTATTCACGATCCTTATTGAGTCAAAAGTATTAGATTTTTATGGTCTCATACACGTATAAAGATGCAAATAAAGATTTTATTAATGTACAAAATAAAAAGCAGCTTTATACATGTACAAATTTATTTTTATTTAAGGTTATATATGAAATTATTATGAGATATATGTGTACTCTAGATTCGCGAGCCTAATCGAGCTGAATATTGTCAGGTTCAGATTCAACTCATTTGTTAGACGATCCTAAAATTGAGGCTCGCATTCAATTCATTTAATAAACGAGTGAAACTCCAATGAACTTATACCAAATCGAACCTCGAAAAATTAACAAACAACTCAGCTCATTCGCATACGTGATGCATGCTACTCCCTAGAGAGAAAAGGAAGTCCTCATTTACAGGACTCTTCCCTCCGACCAGCCTAAGCAATTTCGTATAGTAGTAGTAATATGGAAAAAAAAATCCAAATGGTCCCTGCAGTTTAGTGTTTGTGTCAACTTGGTCCCTGCAGTTTCAATTGGCTCGATTTACACTCTGTAGTTTCCATTTTGTTCCAACTTGATCCAATTACTAACAGCCGTTAGCCTCCTTTAATGCCAGAAACGAATGGGCCCCTTTTCTGGAGTTAAAACCGTAATCTCCCTTTCTCCTCTTATCCTAATATATCTCTGAATCAAAATAGAGGGCCTCATTCTTCCATTCTCCATTTTGTTTCCCCACAGCTTCTATTCTCCATTGATAAGGACGCAGAAGAAAATCGAAGAAGACCATGACTTGCCACTGTGGGTTGAATGCGCATGCAAGAACATCCAACAGTGAAGCAAATCATGTTGGCATTAATTAGCTGCTTCATGGTTGTTGGGAAATGCAAACTCCAACCTCTAAGCACATGGAAATTAATGCAGAACGGGAAAAAAGACATGGCAGTGTGTAGTTTGTTAGTAGACAAAAAGACATGGCAATGTCCTTATCACCACTGGTATTGTCCTACCTGTTCCACCTGTGGACAAACTGAATTTTTCTGCATAATACTGAAAATGCATAAAATGCCAAATCCTATACCAAGCTCAAAAGTCACAACATGATATAGAACTATGTCAAAAGTCAAAATATTACATAAATTCAGTTCCAATTTTAGCAAAGTCATAGCCTAATAGCAAATCAAAACCTAATACATAGACATAACAAACCACTCAACCAAGTTACAATAAACCTATCAATCTTTTGACCATTTACTTATGCGTAAAATGATATTAGCACTCCAAAAATTGATAGAGGCACTCCAAAAAACAAATAAAAGTGACTTTGGAATTACACTAGTTTTAGAGTGCCTGCATCAATTTTTGGAGTGTTAATATCATTTACTTATGCCTATGCAAAACAAATCCAATATATACATATTCTATGCATATAATATTGATATACAACAAAAAAGACATGGACTTTGATGAATAAAATAGAGGGCAAAGTATGAATTACCTCCCTGAGGTTTTCACGTTTGGCAGATGACCCCCCTGAGGTTCATTAATGATCACATTGTCCACCTGTGGTTTTGGAGTAATGTGCAACTCCTAACTCCGTTAACGGTAAAAGTAAAAAGACCATACTGCCCTTTCTTAAATAAAAGGCTCTGACTCTCTTTTTAACACATTGACACACAGAGAGGGAGGAAGAGAGAGATGGCTATGGAGATTTAGGGCAAACCCTGGTTATTAGAAATGCCATCATTCTACTACTTCACAAGGTGATAGCAGTAATACCTATTATTAAGTTTACAAGTTGCAGAAATGAAAACCCCAAAATGACTCAAATAAGAAAATTGGCAATAATCGTTTTGCACATTTTCCTGGCTTGTGTCGAACAATGTTTAAGCAGACTTCCTGCTTTGCCTCCATCCCTATATATACATATCACATGCACAGATAATTGTATACTCTGTAAATTTCTGATTTACCAAAAAAAAAAGAGTTGTATACTCTGTATGTATATATAGCATATGGTCCCAGGTGCATCATTGGGCATGGACCGGAAATTCTGTTTCGACCTTGCCGATGGCTCGCCAAATTTACCTGCTGGAGTCCTTTTGCGGTGAAATAAACCGGCTCGAGCGAGGGTCTTGATACACCCGCGGTCAATCCAGGCCTGAATTTGGGACTCGATCGACCCGGCGACCCGGAAGATCTCGTGGGTGGTGACCCAGCGGGTGAGCAACGACCTGAGGCCGTGGTAGCGGGAGTGGGTGTTCTGGAGGGAGCCGACAATGGACCCGAGGTAGGTGAGGTGGTGGGAGAGGGTGGAGTCAGACTCGGTTTCGAGCTCGAGGTGCGCTTTGATGGAGTTGGACTCGGTGGATTTGGGAGTGGGCCGGGTTGGATTGTCGGTAGTGGGAGGCTTGTTTGAGGGCTTCGGCTTCGAGGCATTTGAGGACTTGTTGCTCCTCTTCTTTCGTGGCAGCAACTGCTGCTGCTTTCTTCTTCCATGGCAGCTACTGTAGAGAGAGAGAGAGAGAGAGAGGTGGGTTGTTTAAGAAAGAAGATGAGGAAAAGGATACTATAGTCCTTTTACAATTGATTTCGACTTTTCCCTATTATTATTTTTTCACCCACGGACAAAAAACGCGCGTGTACCCTACTTTCCGTTAATTTAGACGGAAAACCTAACGGTTGCATATTACTCCAAAACCACAGGTGGGCAATGTGATCATTAATGAACCTCAAGGGGGTCATCTGCCAAACGTGCAAACCTCAGGGAGGTAATCCATACTTTGTCCTAAAATAGAACTACTGTATGATTTTGTCCCGTTAAAGTAACAAAGTATTTGAGCAGAACTTTTTTCTACTGTTTATGAATAAAAAATCTCACCATATTTTGGCATGAATCCATCAAATCTGCAGTAAGAAGCCATATCTGGTTCTTCCATCTCTTGAAGTCAACCAAAGAGATGGATATTCTTCTTCCTCCCACAAAATAGTCTGCTCCAAAATATGAGAAGAAAAAATCTAGTGGGAAACAAATTAGGGCAGGAGGAGAAAGGGAGATTACGGTTTTAACCCCAAAAAAGAGGCCCATTCGTATCTGGCGTTAAAGGAGACTAACGGCTGTTAGTAATTGGACCAAGTGGAACAATATGAAAACTACAGAGTGTAAATCGAGCCAATTGAAACTACAGGGACCAAGTTGACACAAACACTAAACTACAGGGACCATTTGGGTTTTTTTCCCTAGTAATATTATGCATTACATAAATGGGAAAGTCTACAATACACACCTCTTAAAAGGGTGTACCATATGCACCTATTTTATGGTTCATTCATAACATTTTAGCGTATTTCATAACTTTTGTTCTAGAATTCATAACTTTTCAACAGTACGATTCGTAACATTTTCATTATGATTCATAACATTTTGGTGTATCTCGTAACCTTTATATGATTCGTAACTTTTTAGCAATACGATTCGTAACATTTTCTCTATAATTCTTACTAACATTTTTTGGGGTGCATATGATACACACCCCTTATTTGGGTGTGTATTGTAGTCTTTTCCTACATAAATTTACGAAACCCACGATGTTTTTGTGGCTATTAATTGTTGGAATGGTTCAAATTCCCAATGGTATTTTTTGGTTTAAATTTTCTACGCGCCTCTTTGGAATGCTATCTTGGACCTTGTTTTTTTTTTTTTTTCCCCTAAGCAAAACGAATTTATTAATCTTTATAAAGAATTACAAGGATTAAAGGGATTAAAAGCACACTAGAAAAAAGTCATCCGAGAACTAAAAGATAGCAAGACACCACCCGAGACATTTTTTGCCGTTCAAAAAAAAAAGACACCACCCGAGACCTATCTTGGACGTTGGACCTTATTACTCACATTTTGTCATTGTCAATATTGCTCTTGAAATTTGGCATTTGAGGTCTATTTAAGTGTGTGTGTGTATGATAAATAGTGGAAGAACGGAATACTCTCCGTGGAATAAGTACATTATTAATTCCTGAATCATGTGAATCTTGTGTGTGTCTCTATCTTATTTTTCATCGTACTTTTATTGATTGTAATTGTAATTTGTATTTGAATCTCCGTCGGGCGCTTCCGCCTGTAATGCCAACAGTTGTGAGGGTGAGGGTACCCAACCACAGAACTACTGATCATAAATTCACTTCAACAAAGTTGGTCTATGGCGACAAAAATTAGCGATGAAAGTTATTTTCGTCGCCAAAGGGGCACTATTGGCTACAAAAAAAAAATTCGTCATTGAAGGCTTAGTTTTTGGCGATGAAAATAATTTCGTCGCCAAATGCAAATTTTTTGCGAGAAAATCCCAAATTCGTTGTCATAGGGCAGCTTTTTAGCGAGGAATTCAAAATTCGTCGTCATAGGGGAGCTATTTAGCGAGGAAAAAAAATTCGTTGACAAATATATGTTGGCTTTTAGCGACAAAATTTTAGAATTCGTCGGCATTGACCGAATTTTTTGGCAAATTAATTTTTAATTTCTTTATATTATTTAGCATAAAAAATAAATAGAAATATACGTAGTAAATAAAATATACATAGTTTAGTTTAAAATTTAATCATAAAAAGGTAATATATATTATACATAGTTTAGTTTAAAAAATTTCGATAGTTATCCATTGGCGGCGGCGGCGTGGTGGTGGGGTGGCCTAGGTGGATTTGTAGGAATGGTGGTGGTGGTGTAGTGGTGGTGGTGGTGGTGGTTGTGGTGATTGTTGCTATGGTGGTGGAATGGTGATTGTGGTGGTGGTGGTGGAGTGGTGATTGTGGTGGTGGTAGTGTTGATGTCGTCGTCGTGGTGGTTTCAGAAAAAAAAAAAAATGAATTAGAAATAGTATATATAATAAATATTAGTCTTCTGGTAATAGATAGTGTTGATGTCGTCGTCGTGGTGGTTTCAGAAAAAAAAAAACGAATTAGAAATAGTATATATAATAGATATTAGTCTTTTGGTAATAGATGGTGTGTTGGTGTAATGGTAAGAGATTGGGTATTGTAGGTGTGAGGTTATGGGTTCGAAACCCATTGGGAGCAATAAAAAAGCAAGCATAAGGGTGGAAAAAATTTTTCACTGCAAACACAATCGCCGAAGAAAAATTTCGTCGCCAAAAAAAACCAAGCCCAAAACCGAAATAGACGATGAAAATATTCGTCGCCAAAACCAAAAAAGGCCGATGAAAAAAAAAATTCGTTGTTAGGGGTCTTTCTCGTCCAACAAAAAACGACGAATGGGGACGACGAAAATCATGTAATTGCCGACAAAAAATTTTCCTCGTCTTTAACCTATTTTTTTGTTGTGATTTTTTTCCGAGAAAGAGCAAGAACTTCAATAGATAAATAGCTAGTTTACGAGGAAGCAGATACGAAATACGGCACGAGTAAACTAAAAAGAGCTAGAACTGAATAAACAAAAAAACACTAGCTCTATCGAAAACCTGCAGTATCCTCTTGTAACTGGATGCTGAATAAAGACTGATAGAGCCCTCCTTATCAAGCGGGGGCATGATCTTAAATCTTTAATTGGGCTGAACCTTCGAAATCCTACAAAAAAGAAAGCTCGGAAATCTCCTTCTTTGGGTGATCAGAATTTCTTGCAAGGTATGTGGGTATTGGATTCATATTCCGATTTTAGAAGGACACTACCTTGGTTATCTCCAAGGGTCCTATTCACAAATATTAGGGCTGCAAACAATCCGAGCTTAAATATTCAGCTCGTTTGATGAACAAGCCGAGCTCGAGCCAACCAAAGCTCGGCTCGACTCGCAAGCTTCACTTATTTTTATATATTTTATTTTTAATATTTTATTTTTCCCACTTGTGCATCTATATTTTTCCTATTTCCCCTGTATATCTAAATATACTCGGAATTAGGGATTTGTGCAAAAAGTTGAATGATGAAGGGTGATGTTAGTCTCCACCAGAGGTTTTATAGAGTTTTGAAAGTTTCTGCAACTTTCTTTTGTCGATGTGGGACAAATGCAAAGCTTTTCTTTCTCTTTACTCCACTTCTTAGTCCCACATCGCATAAGTGTGAACTTCTCTATAAAGACCAACCTTCAACAGATTTCTCCGTGTAGGCGTAGTTGTTTTTGCTCACGAGTCATATGCGAGCCGAGCTCAAGCTGAGGACTTTCTCTTCGAGCTCCTACTATATGTAGCTCGTCTCGAGCTCGAGCTGGGATAATTTATTTCGAGCTGAGCTCGAGCTGTTTAAAACTCGGCTCGACTCGGCTCATTTTCAGTCCTATTCACAATATATTGCTGACAAAAAAAAAAAAGGGTCACAATCACAAAGAAGCTAGTACATTCTCGTGGGGTAGCAGCACAAGAGTGTCCCACCAATAATATCACAAGATAATATTGCAGATTCACAAGGATAGTGACCTTGATTATCTCCAAGGAAGAATTTTTCAGTGCGGAGTGGGCACGGACCACGTGGTGCCGAGCACGCATCTGTTTGGACTTGAGGGGGTATTTTGGTAATTTTATTTTTAAAAATTACACAAACAGATCTGGGCCGTCCAAAACACGTTTGGACGGCCGAGATGGTGCTTGACACCACGTGGCCGGTGCCCACCCGACACTGAAAAACTTCTCATCTCCAAGGGTAGTTATGTACGCGAGGAACAATAGACTTGCCAACAAGTTTCATTTTACTAATAATTTGAATCGTTTATCTTAGAAATCCTAATTTGTATAGTTTTGAAAAAAATAAATCGCATTACTCGAGAACTGATAAGACTTTTCAACAGATGACATTTGTCTGAACAATCCACGCTTATAGAAAAATAATAAGATATGATGATTTAAAAATTTAGATTGACTTATTAGATCCATAAAAATAAGATAACGAGGTACCAGTTGTCCTCACGTGAGGAGATTAAATGAGAAAATCCCGATGGCAGATGTGTCACTCTATAATGAACATTAAAAGATACATTACAAAACGCCTTAACTCGACCGCACATACCTGGTTGAGTGTGAGTGAAGAGGAAACTGCCCTATAATTTACTACCAAATATGTAAAATTGTTTTTGGATGGCCTAGTTAATTTTGGACATAAACGCACATTATTATAAATCCACATAATCAAAAATCGAAAAATAAGTACAAATACTAATGAAAGTATGAGAATCAACAAAACTACTACAGTAAAATTTGCAATCAAAGATAAGTAAAAACTACACATGTAGCTGATGACTCCGACTTGTGGAGTTGGGGGCCGCTGTCCTTTATTTAGCGGTGCTTAATTTCATCGTCCGTCTCGATAATTAATAATCCGGACCGCGCAACACATTCAAAGTCCCCAACTTGTTGGTCAGACCACTTATTTTTTACAATAAGTCTGTGTTGTACACAGATTTTTTGTGTAGGGTCCACTACGGGTCTCACACAAATAATCCGAGTCGTTCATTAAATGTAAAACATTTTTTGAAGTGCTCTCGCAAAAAATCAGCTCAATCCTATACCTATAGGTACTTGATTCAATCATTTAACATTTCATTATCTTGGAAACCAAATGAAAAGTTTGATGATGAAATTGAGCATCTATAGGTATCGGATTGAGTTGATTTTTCACGGGACCCTTAGAAAAATGTTTTACAGCTAATGAACGGCTCGAATCGTTTGTATAAGACCCGTAGTGGGTCTCACAAAAAAATCTGTGCAAGATCTGTTACCTTTTATCTGTGCGTATAGCACAGTTGTTTTTTTTTTATCAACTGGGACCACTCAAATAATTTCTGTCAACTACTTTTATTTTCTTAATTTTTTCCTGAAGAGTATTTGTCAACTACAGAACTACTACTACTACAACATAAATGAAGCTTATTGGAGTATTTCCATTTGTTCCTCCCAAATCCTCAGACCCCAACAAGACTCTATCCCAATACTCCAGCTGGTTCAGTGACTCGATCTCCTCTTCTCTTTAATTAGCAAAATTTAATTAGCAAAATAAGTCATGCAGAAAGGTAAATTTCTCTCCCTCCCCCCTCTAGATCTCTCCCCCTCTCCTCCACCAGGTCTTTTGTACCCAAATTGCTGTTGTTGTATCTCTGTTCCAATGCAATTTCAGCAGCAAGATCGCACAAAAATGCTCGTCACGGTCAGAGTCTTTTGTGCGATCGTGCAGCTTAAATTGCACGGGAAAGAGGTATGTAAGCCTTTTGGAATACTCCCTCCTAATGACGTTGATTGATTTCTCTACTGAATCTACAGATGGCCATGGCAAGGCTATTGTCCTCGCACACGTCCTTGCCGCTGCCTCCGTTGGACTCATCTCCGCCGCGGCCGCCGCCGTCCATTACCGGCGACGAAAGCCTAAAAAGGAACTGCTTTCAAAAGATCAAGTTATAGTGCCACAACTGCGGAGGAATGAGTCATCTGGCCGCGTTGGAAGGCTTGAGAGATTCTCCGTCTATGTTGGTACGTTGTTTTCTCGATCCTTTGCTTTTAAATCTTCTTTCTCCTCCTTTCGGAGAATTGGAATTTTCCCGGAAAATGTGTTGAATTTGAGATTTATCGAGAAGATGCCTTGTTCTCCTAAGGTTCTTATTTTTTAAGTACTTATTTTTTGCTTTACGAGACAGATCATTCTCTCATAATAGATAACCTTTAATTCAAAAAACAAGTACTTATTTTTCTTAGCGGAATGGGCTTGATTCATCTGACAATTAGCAAGGTTTATGGTTTCCTAATTGCATTTCTGTCCTATTTTACTGTACCAGTTCCCAGAGGGTGGGAACCGAGCCAAACAGAGCTTTCGGGTGTTCGAGCTCGGCTCGTTTAAGATTAAAGTGAGCTTGAGCTTGAATATTTGGACCCGGCTTGTTTATATACAGACTGAAACTGAGTCAAGTTGAACCGAGCTCTCGAGTCTCAAGCTGCTCACGAACAGCTTAATTGGTTTGTAGCCTATCAATGCCCCCCTCTAGTTTTCCTGGGAGAATGAAACTTAAGGACAAGATCCATCCCATTCAAAGTTGACCCAGCAAGAACAAGTTAACCAGCAAAATATCCAAATCCTGATTACTTTTTTTTACACGCGCATAGCATTTTTGTCATATTTTTCTTGTTTAATTTTTCGTAATCGGATATCAAAGCCGTTTAGGCATAGCTTTTTGGGATCCAAAAATAATGACCAAACAAATTCACACCGCACTACAACACGAAAGGGCTATAGCGAGGAAATATGGCGAGGAAAATGAATTTCCTTGCTAAAAGTATATTATTTGCGAGGAAATTAAATTTCGTCGCCTTTTCTAGCGAGGAAACAAATTTCCTCGCCAAAAAGCCTTTTCTAGCGAGGAAAACAAATTTTCCTCGCCAAATGTAACCTTTTTGCGAGGAAAATTTTTTCCTCGCCAAATGTAACTTTTTGATAAGAAAATATTTCGTTACCTTTTTTAGGATTCAATCTTTTTTTATACATAAGTTATTATTAATTATATTCCTATGTATTTTGTAATATCACGAAGGTATGACATAATACACTATACTATTATGAAATTTATTAAAATAAAAAAGTGTTAAAAGGGAACAAATAGTTTTCATCACCAATCGCATTGAATTGGTGAAAAAACCTCATATTTGTCACTTTTCTTATGATAATTAGCAATGAAAGATATCTTGAAGTGTCGGTATCGATGATTTTTTTCATAATAGTGAAAAACTCAACAAAAGATAAAGTTAAAAACATCTTAAAGTACTGATGTCGTATTTAAAATATCTCAAAATTGGATCATCACAATTCTATTTTCATAACATCTACATAAAAATGCACTATTTCACAAAAAATACACTATTTCATATGTATTGTGCATTCATGCTGTAATTTTTTTTTCCGTAAACAGTTTGTTGATTTTTATTTAAACCAACTTGGGTGATTCTAATGGCATTCCTTTATAACCAGATAAATATGTTAAGTATTTAATTTCAAATGCAATTTTGTAAGTATCATGGATACTTTTATTTATACATATACATATTGTGTGTGTGTGTGTGAGAGAGAGAGAGAGAGAGGGGGGCAATTTAAAATTTAAATTTTTTTGTTAAGGATTAAAAAATTTAAAAAGTATTGTCATTAGTGCTTTTAGGATGATCTTATATGAATATTTATAAATTTTGTTCATATTATTATAACGATGATGAAAAAAACTACAAGTCTATATTACCATTTGTATTTGGCAAAAAAGAAGGTCAAACTCACTTTTAAAATTAGAAAATGGGGGTGATGTCTCTTGTTATTTATAATCTGATATTAAAATATTAGTACTAGGTACAAAGAAAACTTACCCCGAAAAAAATAATTAGTGGTTGAGATTCACTTTGATATATAGGGTCCCACACATCAAACTGAATCTCAACCACTAGTTGCTCTTTTCGGGGCACTCTGAGGTAAATTTTCTTTGTCCCTAACTATTTCGTTGAAATATATCTCAAGTTTATGACGAAAAAAATCTCATTCCATAAAAGCTAGGATTATCCCATCAAAAAATGAGAATAATAACACATATTATTAATCCTTCAAAAGTTGTTAGTTAGATAAAATTGTTGTGCTAGCAAAAAATTAACTTGTTCAAATAAAGTTCAGACACTATAAGACTACAAAAAGTAGAAAGGCCAAAATTAATGTCGAAAAAATTAATTTGGAGTGGTGAAAGAGATAATATATAAATAAAGTTTCACCAATTTCACAGAAAGTACGTTGTAGTGTGGTTGGTAGTTGCTTCGCGTCTTATGGGAGAGGTCCAAGGTTCGATTACCAGGAGATGCAAAAAACGCGGAGAGATTACTTCTATTTTGGGATTCTTTTTGTTTAGCGAGGAAAAAATTTCCTCGCCTATTGTTTGTAGTAATAAATTCGTAGCCTAATTGACGACAAATGGTATTTGTGAGGAAAACATTTAGCGAGGAAAAAATTCCTCGCAACACGTCAAAATAGGCGAGGAATTTTTTTCCTTGCTAATACTTTTTTGCAACAAGGTTTTAGCGACGAAAACTGGCGACGAAAATTTTCCTCGCTAATACATTTTGCAAGGAAATCAGGTGGTTTTGCGAGGAAACTAAATCCTCGCTATAGCCCTTTCGTGTTGTAGTGCCGCTAGCTAATTTTTTTCTCTTGCAGTACTGAGAGTTGAGAGTCGAACCTGCAAGCTCAAGAGTAGTTCTTGCTGACACACTATCACATTCTCACTTGACCAATCTTGAGGGCCTTTTTGTCATATTATCCTACCACGACTACATTTTTTTGTGGTAACCCAGGAAAATTACTTTAAACTTAGAAATTTTGTAGACAAGATCCATCCATTCGGGGGTGCCGTCCGATAGCATCAGATTCAAAATTACTCTATACAATTCGAGATTTCGAGCATTTTTCTAGATCTGCAGCATTTCTGTCGCATTTTATTGAAGACTTTTATGGATTTTTCATAACCTTTTTTCTTTTTCTTTTTTTAGCAAGGCAGATAGGATTTGAAGATGCAAGTGAATGTCCCCATCTGTGCAAGTTGGCCAACGAGTACTTGAAGAAGTCCAAAGAGTGTGAAAGTAGCCTCTATGAATATTTTTCTGAGGAACCAAATGCTGAGGTGCTTTATGTGAAATTGGTGGAGGAGTTTGACAGATGCATCCTTTCCTATTTTGCTTTCCATTGGAGCCAAGCTTCTCTCATGATCAGCCAGGTACTAATTCAGAACTTTTTTGGAAACAAAAAACACTTCCCCGTCGAATGTATTTATGAGAATAATTTTTTGATTTTTTTTTGCACCTTTCGAAAAATCTCATTGAGATCTATCAAATAAGATTCATATTACATGAAAAATTATTTTGATAAGTACATTATTTTTAGGCTGCTGATTTTGTCACTCCCTTTTTTGTTAACGTCACTCCCTTGCAAGCGTATTTTTGGTGCAAAAATACACTAACAGGGGAGTGACGTTAACAAAAAAGAGAGCAACAAAATCATTTTCCTATTTTTAAACTTGAAAATTATACGTAATTTCGTAAGGGAATAACTTTACGGAAGGGAGAGAGTATATAATGAAATAATCATTCTACCAACACACCCAAACACACACCCACACTCATAATAGGGATGGAGCCCGCACACATTACACACCCACTGTATGAGATCCATCCCTATCCCTATCGTTAGTAACTTAGTATGAGTGTGTGATTGAGTATGGTATCAGAATTATTGATATGGAAACGCTAACAGGTGCCATATAGCACCGGATAAAAGAACTGTTTACCAACTTTTCCTGTGACATATGGGACAGAAACAACAGCACATTCGGCACCTTTCGAAGAATTACACCTTTAATCCATTTTCTTATTTTACATTTCTTATTTACCCCAAATTTATTCTTTCTTTGTTTATGTTTTAACAGCTCATTCTTTAAGAGAGCATGTACACCAATAAATAGGTAAAATATCTCATGAACATTGCATATTTTTAGTTTAGCTATCAATTTTTTCTTTCACAGCTACACCAACATTATCTATTTTACCTAACACCAATTAAAATATGTATTTTTTGTCTGTTTAATTTTTTAGATTGTTTATATGTTAAAAAATTAAGCACTCCAATTTTAAAGAGTCGTGATTAATTTTTGTCTTTAGAACACTCATAATTAAGTATCTGCGCTTTATTTGGGATCCAACAGAGTAGATATTTAATTAATTATGAGAGTCTTAAAGACAAAAATTAATCATGATCTTTTAGAATAAATCGATCAGAAAAATATGATCTTTGCATCGGTTAAAGCACTTAATTTTTTAACCATATTTTTTAATATATAAATAGTCTAAAAAATTAAGTGCTCTAATTTTTAGTTCATTTGAATTGGTGCAAAGATCTTATTTTTGTCATACTACAAGAAAAAGTATATTTGCTGACAAAACAACAAGATTTTTGTCACAAAAAGTGACTTTCGGTCCTTCAGAGACAACTTATAGAGTGACACACCTTTTGGTGACAAAAATCTTCTTGTTTCGTCACCTATTGTAAAAATTAAATTTTGTCACCATTTTTTCGTCAACAAATATATTTTTTCTTGTAGTATCTTTAGAACTCTCATAATCAAGTATCTGCTCTGTTGGATCTCAAATAAAGAGCAGATACTTAATTATGAGAGTTCTAAAGACAAAAATTAATCACGACTCTTTAAAATTGAAGTGCTTAATTTTTTAATATATATAACAGTCTAAAAAATTAAACAGACAAAAATTATGCTCCCTCCGTCCCAAAATGTTTGTCCGGTCAGCAAAACGATGACTAAAAAATAATGCATTTCTTTTAAGAAAAATTTTAATTTTTTTCATTTCATATATTAAAAGAACTCGTCGAGATCTAGTAAATTGTTGAAAAGATTTTAATTTTTTCTTGCAAAACTTGAGAATTATTTTTGCATCCTCGTTTTACGGATCAGACAAACATTTTAGGACGGAGATAGTATTTTTTAATTGGTGTTAGGTAAAATAGATAATGTTGATGTAGTTGTGAAAGAAAAAGTTGATAGCTAAACTAAAAATATGCAATGTTCATGAGATATTTTACCTATTTATTAGTGTACATGCTCTCTTAGAGAATGAGCTGTTAAAACATAAAAAGAGAAAGAAGAAACTTGGGGTGAATAAGAAATGCAAAATAAAGAAAGTGGGTTAAAAGTGTAATTCTTCGAAAGGTACCAAATGTGCTGTTGTTTGTGTTCCATGCGTCAGAGAAAAAGATGGTGGGGTGTTCCACCTTCTCTTCTTTTTTAAAAAATATTTTTTCTTTAATTTTCAAACTCAAATATAATGAAAATGAAAAATAATTTTTTAATTTTTTTTGCACCGTATAAAAGATCTCAATGAGATCTATCAAACAAGATCCATATTGGTAGGAAAATTATTTGCGTAAATATATGATTTTTGAGCTTGAAATTACCTTTTTTTTTTAAAAGTTACTTTTTTCGAGAAACCGGAACACCACCTAATTGATTGCAAAACAGTACTTTTATCCGGTGCTATATTGCACCTTTTAGCATTTTGTACTTTATTTTAATAGCCGTATGAAGTCAGTGGATGATATAAAAAAAAAAGGTAAGGTGCGGCCGAGGCCCGGCCGGACGGCCCCAGGTAGGCCCGTCCCTGGTTGTCGTTTGTTGATTTACATTATTTTTGTTATTGGGCCAATTGCAGATCTTGAGTGTTGATTATTCTGAAAAGAAAAGGCTGAAGGACTTGGTGATGGCTGCCACAAGGTTATTTATTATTTTGCCACTTGGCTTTGTTGTTATCTACGAATGCATGGTTACATATATATATATAGAGAGAGAGAGAGAGAGAGAGAGAGAGAAATAAAAATCTCATTATAAATGAGTCACCGATGACCTATCATTGGAAAATTCCTGATTCAAGTGTTTTTTTCTCCAACTAAGATCTGATACCCTGCATTAAGATCAACTCATCGGGCCACTTCATTTCATCCTTATGCGTAAACGTGTGAAATGGCTGTGGAATGAGCTGTAGAATTAGGCCCCGTTCCGCTAAAGGAAATAAGTAATTATTATTTGAATTAAATATGATGTATTGCGAAAGAATGATCTGTCTCGTAAAGTGAAAATACTTTTTAAAAAAAACAACCTTAGCGAAACGGGGCTTAGTCCCTACAACTCATTCCACAGCCATTTCATCCGCTTATTCGATATACGTGCAAGTTGGCCCGGGATCCGTGCATTACAAAAAAAGAAAAGAAAAGATTTGATACCCTTTTCAAGAAAATTAAAGACAAAATTAAGATTTGATACATATGCAGGGGAGGTGCCTTGATATATTATAATCACGACAGCCCAATAATACTTATGTACAAAGGCAGATAAGTGGAGTATCTTAGATGCACATTCATTTATGTGAAGAACATACATTTTTTTGTGCTTTGTGTTAAATAAAAAATATTTACTAAAAATATTCCTCTCTTTTTTTTTCACAAATAAGTCCTCTATTTATCTATTCGCACCTATAAAATGTGGTCCACGGTGTTTTATGTCTTATTATTGTGTTAGGGACATTAGAAAAATACGATACATATGGGCTTTAAACGAATTTTAACGCAGCATCATGTTTTGTGTAAATTAAGCAATAATTACTGCAAGTGTTACATCCCTTATTTTTCCGTCTCAAACTATGGTATATGGCCTTTTTTTTGTTTTACTAATAATGTGGATTTTTATCTTGCTGACAAAAATTGTCTAATTTAAGCATTTATGTTTTTTTTGTGCTCTTTATTGATAGCTGCGGGTAATAAAAAGTCTTTATTACGTTAGACCAAGAGTTTTTTTTTTTTTTTTTTGAAAGGATTTTTTTTGTTTTGTTTTACGGGAAAAAATAACAACATTCGTGCATGCAATGTTATGAAAGAGGATAGATTTTGGGCTCACAATATTAGCGGATGCAACGCTATATCTCTTAAGCCCCTTAATATAAATCGTATACTTAATTCCTCAACTATACTCAATATATTGAGGAAAAAAACATTTTAATTTTAGAGATCACAATGAATTATCTTCAAAATTATCAGCAAATTAATGATTATTCACCCATCAAGTATCAATCAAAAAATTTTCCCCCCTACTCATTTTGGACTTTGATCGATTGATTTTTGCTCTTCTGAATTTATTTAGGAAGCAAAGGTTTGAGAAGGTGACCAAGGACCTGAAGGTGACACAGGTGTTCTCTACACTGGTGGAGGAGATGAAAGTGATCGGGGGCGTCAGATCAAACGGCGATGCCAAATGTACGGACGTGATGGTGCCGGTGGCCCACAGTGAGAGGAGCCCGGTGTTGCTCTTGATGGGTGGCGGAATGGGAGCCGGCAAGAGCACTGTCCTCAAGGACATTCTCAAAGGGTACAAAACTCCAAACCTTTTATTTAGATACATGGTGAGAGATTTCATTTATAGTTATAATGCCCACTTTCTTCAAAATGTGAAAAAACTGAAGTCATTGACTCGTAAAGATCCCGTTCGTTTTGGGGTTTTGGATTTTGAACTAATTAATATCTTATTTCTCTCTAATTATTACTCTCATTTTTCTCTCGATCTCTTTTCAATCATTACCCCTATTTTCAATCATTACTCTATTTCTCTCTACACTCATTACCTACAAATCCAAATCCAAAATTCCAAAACGAACGGAGCCAAAATCTACACCTAAATTTTTTCTTGATTTTCTTTATGAATATGATTCTATGAAGGTTATATAGATGGAATTTCCATAAAATGTGGCTTTTGTGATATTTTAACTGTCACAAACATAATTCGAGTGGTAATTTGCCAAATATTACCACCACAATAATTTGGATAGACTTTTCCGGTCCAAGGGCGGATACAAATCTTTTATGGAAAAAATGGGTACAAATCCCTGTATTCTAAGTTGTCTGATGCACGTGGGTTCCACAGGTTTTGCACATTCTGCGCACATCGACACTTTGAAATTTTTAAATCTTTGTTTATACGGAAAAAATGGGTACAAACCCATGTATTCAAAGTTGTCTGATGCTCGTGGGTTCCGCAGGTTTTGCACATTCTACGTGCGTTGACACTTTGAAATTCTTGAATCTTTGTTTACACAATTTGTGTAAGGTAATATACAATTTATTCTCATTGACTAACAAGAAGTGAATTGGGAATTTTTATTGTGGGAAGGTCATTCTGGTCAGGGGCAGCGGCGAATGCAGTTGTGGTAGAGGCAGATGCTTTTAAGGAAACGGACGTCATTTACAGAGCCCTTAACTCTATGGGTCACCACGAGGACATGCTTCAAACTGCCGAACTTGTACTCTCTCTCTCTCTCTCTCTCTCTCTCTCTCTCTCTCCAATTGAAAATATCACATGATTCACAAGAACCATAGAACATGGAGAGTGAAAAAAAAAATATTGTTGAAAACAGGTGCATCAGTCCTCCACGGATGCAGCATCATCCCTACTCGTAACGGCACTCAACGAAGGGCGAGACGTGATCATGGACGGAACCCTGTCGTGGGAGCCCTTCGTGCAGCAAACGGTAGCCATGGCCAGAAACGTTCACAAACACCGTTATCGAATGGGCGTCGGCTACAAGGTTAATGACGATGGCACCGTTACCGAGAATTACTGGGAGCAGATAGAAGAAGAAGAAGAGGCTAGAAGGAGTCCATATAGGATAGAATTGGTTGGAGTTGTTTGTGATGCTTATATGGCTGTTGTTAGAGGCATAAGGTATGTCATCCAATGTATAACTTCTACGTTGGGTTTATTTTTTGGTTTGGAAAATAATTCTCCTCTAAGAGATTAGGCAGGCCGAGGGTGAAGCACTGAGCACACTTGCCATTAACAAATAAAAATTAGGACAACGACAACTAGGAACGCTAGATTTAGGACAACAGCAACTAGGAACACTAGATTTTGTACAAATAAAAACCCTCAGCAGGCCGAGGGTGAAGCCCTGAGCACACCTAGTTGTTGTTGTCCTAATTTTATTTGTACGAAATCTAGTTACAAATAAAAATATCTCCAAAAATTGAATAGGTTACTTGAACGATGTGATGATGAAAATTTGACAATCCTAAGGATATCAATAGGTTATCGATTTTAAAACGACAAGCGCGCAACTCTGCTACGTCATTCTGCAGAAAAATATATTGTAAATGGTTTTGTTGTTTGCTCCATGTTCCAATACTTGGAATCCCTAATTTTTGTTTCCAAACAGGAGAGCCATATCTACAGGAAGGGCAGTGAGGGTGAAGCCACAGTTGAAATCCCACAAGAGATTTGCAAGTGCGTTTCCAAGATACTGCCATCTTGTGGACAATGCAAAGCTTTACTGCACCAATGCCGTGGGCAGCCCACCAACGGTAAGCCCGTCGTAAAAGACAAAAATAAGTCAAAACGTGCGTTCTCTCTTTTTCTTTTGCGGGAAAATTATGAACATCATCACTAACCGCGGTACTACAAAATTAGCCACCACCGGTAAGGGCAGCTGTGGCAAGGTTATGAGCAAGCTGAGCAACCTTGACATGATGAACTCCATCCAACAGTTTGGACTTATTTTTATATTTAACGAACAATTTTTCAACTTTTTCAATGATTTTTTTTTGCTTACTTTTCGATGATTCTTGTCCAGACCAATTGGAAAGTAAAAAAATTAACGCAAAACTAAACAAACTGTAGAAAAGATAGAAGAGAGAAAAAATCGAATCGATCGACTCAAATGAAGCCAAACATCTCAGTATTGTAACTGTGGCATTAACTAAGTGGATTTTGATTTGGTGTGAATGCAGTTGATAGCATGGAAAGATGGAGAGAACAAGCTGCTGGTGGAACCAGATGAGATAAAATGCTTGACTACGGTTAGCAACTTGAACGACGATGCAGACTGTATCTACGAGCTTTACCCGGATCAACCGGACCTGGTTTACCGACCCGGTTCAGTGTGGAAAGACATTGTCTTGTTACCCTCAAGAGCAAGCCTTCAACTGGAGCTAAAGACTGCTATCCAGAAAATGGAAAATAATTCGGCGAAATAATAGTATCAGTTTTACAAGATTTTCAAAGAGATCAACTGTTGCCAAGCACTGTGTCCTTTCTTCATGCTTGGTGTTGGAACTGGTTTGGGTTTGGAATTTATGATTTTTGGAATAAGTGTAAAATCAACAAAGATTGTCCCCTTATATAACAACACAAGGATTTGCCCAAGTGATAAAAAAAAAAGGGGCTACAAGAGCAAAGAATTTTCAAGTATCTTCTCAAATCTCAACGCCACCCGTTGTCATGAGTTCAACTCCTCTTTCAAAGTGTTAATATAACTTTCTAATAATACTGGATTTCATCGATCAAAAAAAGAAAAAAAAAATCAAGAGGACAAAAAGTACAATTTTCTCCTTTTGGCGCAGACAGCTTACCTTTGACTGAGTCAGAGAGAAAAATTATCGAGGTATGCGTGAACTTTTTTCAGGAGGGAAATTCTATAATATGTCTGAAACCCATTCGTGCAAATTTCGGTCGGCGAGTAATCTGGCTAGATAGGATGAATGGAATTCTTCAAGCAGAGATGGAAGACAACAACAATCATGTCGATCATCAACCTATTGTATGGGAGCTGGTCCCCTTGGAAATTTGCCGGTGTGGTGTTAGATGTCGGAAGTCTTTCGATGAGGATTCTCTCATGTCACGGTTTCTCATGTGATGTGTTAGTATAATCAGTCTTGGAAATAGATTTGAACTTTATGCAAGTTGCTGAAAAAAAATGCGAGAGTAAAACTCCACAAAAGGGAAAATAATGCAACAAAATATATCGACTATTCGCGGGATTTACAACTTAAAAATCTGAAATCACAGGAGTGCTGGAAATAGACATGATATACCAAGACAGCAATCTATTCAAGAACACAATTTATGAATCAAACCGAGGTCCCTGTTTTCACATGATGTCCTTCAGATGGATTCGTGCAACTCCCGAGTGTTGGTCGAGGTGTCAATTGACGTCAAACTCTCAAGCCACAAAGTTTGAACACAATTTTCTCACAATACATCACCTTTAATTCAAAAGATAAGTATTTATTTTAGTTAGCGAAACGGGACTTTATGGGAAACCTATCAATTGGAGGCTCATCAATTCGGGCAAAACTAGTGGTACCCACTTCACCTTTATGAGTCCTCTACCCTCTGGAACTTGGGTACCCCCTTGGGAAGTGATTTTTTATCTTCCCAAATAAGCCCATTTTCAGAGTCAAGTTTTATTGATATTATACTGATTTAGGTCATTTTACACGCTTTATATCCCTTATTAGAGCAAGTGCACCATTAATGATAGATAAAATAACTACTCAAAATGTAAGAGCAAGTACACCAATTCGAAATACCTACTCAAAAAGGTATACAAAAGTTATTTTAACTATCTACTTTTTCTTCTCACCATACAGCAGTCTCTCTATCTTATTCTCTCTATCCAAATACTTACAATTAATTATAAAAATGGGTATGAATGCAACAAACCTCTCTCTCTCTCTCTAGGTGAAAAGTTCTCAGGCGGTCCAAAACCAGATCTGTGCCGCTTGGGGGGGCCTCTCCTCCTCCCCCCAGGCCGTCCATCCTCCCTCCCTCCTCCTTCTTTCCCTCTATCCTCTCCTGCTCCCCCCCTCCCCCCGTTTTGCATCTCAGTTCTGGTTGGGTCAGCGCCTCCCTCTGTGTGGAGGGCGTGACGCTCGAGGCTTGGCCTTTTCGTCTCCGACCGGTGGTCCCCTGGTTCCTCCGGTATGCCTAGCGGCGTTGGATGACTCCGATCTGCTATGGTGGTTTTGGGCGGTGGGTGGTGATGGTGGTGTGGTGGCGGCGGGTGGTGGTGGTGTGGCAGTTTTGGGTGGTGGTGGAGGGTTTTTTTTCTGTTTTTTTTGCAGGTTTTATTCAAAATCGATTGGCAAAGATGGCGGTCAGATCTGGTTCGGTTTCTCTCCGGTGGCGGCGGGTTGGTTGCGGTCCTCATGGATGGTTTACTCTTGGTCGTCTTTGTGTGCCGAATTCCGGCCAGCGGCCTTTCTGAGATCTCATTCGGGCGAGGGACCGGCAAGTCGTCTTCTCTGGTTGGTTGCTGCTGCTTGTTTGATCGAGAAGCTTGGGGGGGTTTTTGGTGGTTGGTTTTGGTACCCATGCCGTGGCTGCCTCGGTGGTCTCTCTCATAGGCCGGATTCCAGCCATCGGTTGCTACATCTGGGAGCGGCCGGATCGGCTTAACGGCGAGGCTGGGTCCTCTAGTGTCTTGTATGGTGGTGGCTGCTGTTGCGGTTAGGGTTATGGGGGTTGGCTGGTCCAGGTTGGGTCGGAATTTGGGTGTTTGGACTGTATTGTTTTACTTGGGTGTTGGGTTGGGCTCTATTGTTTCGATGTTATAATCCCTTGTAGACCCTTTGGTGTTTGGGCATGTGCCCATTAGTGGTGTATTCCAACTTTTTGTTAGATTCCCTCTCCCCTCTCCCCGTTTTTAATAAAATTTTCATCTTTTGCCGATAAAAAAAAAAAAATGAATGTAGAGAGAGAGAGAGACTCAAATATTAATTGTTTACTCTTTGCTTGGATGAGGGTCGAGGGAGAATCAAATATTAATTGTTCACTCTTTACCTATGCTACAGTCCATCGCCAAAGGTACCGAGCTTCTGCAGCCAAAGGTATAATACCTTTGAGAGTACCTAGGCTGCTGCATGTTGTTTTTTCTGAAATTGCTCTCTACTTAAGCGGAAAAGGAAAAGTAAAGAGTCTGGTGTACATGCTCTAAGATTTAAGTATAATTTAGCTCGACAGTTTTTCCATCACAATTGCAGCAAAGCTCTCTATCTTCTGTGGATTTCATTACGAGTAATATATTGTATTATTGCTTATAAACGGCTAAGATGGGTATGAATGTAAATGGCTAAGATGGGTATTATTGTTTAATCTTTTTTTTTTTGATGAACAAGATCAATGCATTATAATATAAAAAACAAACACAGTACAAAAAGGGGACACTACCGGTCCCAAAATACAAAAAAACAAGAAAAAAACAGAAAAATACAACGGAAAACAAAAAATCCGCATTGTTTAATCTTTACCTATGCTACAATCCCTCTCCAAAGTTACCGAGCCTTTGTAGCCAAAGGTATAATACCTTTGAGAGTACCTAGGCTAGTGTAGGTTACTTTTTCTCGATTTACTCTCTACTTAAGAGAAAAAAGGAAAGTAAAGAGTCTTATGTACTTGCTCTTAGGGGTATTTAAATTCTCTTGGAGGTATTTGGGTACCACTTTAATTAATTTCGGCTCAAAGTTGCCCAAAACCTCTATCGACAACAAGCCATTTTTCATATAATGGAACTTAAAACAGGATCAGAAAGACTATGGGTACAAATTTTTGGTACAGATTTTGTACATAGATTTTTTGTGGGGCCTACTACGGGTCCCACACAAATGATCCGAGCCGATCATTAAATGTAAAATATTTTTTCAAGGGCTCCTGCAAAAATTCAGCTCAATCCGATACTTATAGGTGTTCAATCAAATCATCTAATTTTTCATTTAGATTTCAGGATATGAAAAAGTTAGATGATTGGATCGAATATCTATAAGTATCAGATTGAGCTGAATTTTTGCAAGGGCCCTTGAAAAAATGTTTTACATTTAGTGAACGGCTCGGATCATTTGTATGGGACCCGTAGTAGGCCCCACAAAAAATCTATGTACAAAATTTGTACCAAAAATCTGTACCCATAGACTTTTTGAAACAGGATTCATCGTGGTTTCATTTGAGGATACGACCCGTTCACTTTTGTCGACTTCGATTCATAAATCATTCATGCAAAAAATGAGGTTTATCGGACGTTGTTAGAAGACTTGGTCGAATCCCACTGTTCAATTTCAAGTTGATACTGTTGTTTGCTCAACCTAATTTTTTTGTATGCATGAACGCATATATAGAGATTTATGAAATATACCGCGCGCTTAGATTGTTGAATCAAATCACGCGCGTTCCATTTTGCATTATTTCAAGATTCAAAAAAGAATCGTTGAACAAGAGCATCTTGATTATGTGGCGACAACTCACTTTAAAAGAGTGTTTTTCGGGAAGTGATTTTCGCACTCCCCATAAATCAATATAGGGTTGATTTTCGCATTTTCCAAATTATTAACTTTTAACGATAAAAAAAATTAAATTTTGAGGAGTGCGATTAACAATTTGGGGACTGCAAAAATCTTTTTTTTTTCTTGCTTTTCTAATCTAACGTTTGAGGAGTGCGGTTACTCTCCTGTGTGTTCCTTTTTTCCCTCCCACCTACTACCAGTCTACCATCCAAACGAGCCCTTATGAAGCCTGTCACAGCCCACTAGCCCACATCATTCAAAGCCCAAATCCGGGCTGGCCTTGTGGGCCGACGGCCTTTCTTCTTTCGTGCTATATATATCTCACTACACCCACGTATATATATCCCCAGATCCTCACACTCTTATCCTCCAAAACCCTAGCCGCTGCTACTCATCGAAGCTCCATTCGGAAAAACTAGGGTTCACCCATCCCCTCCCTCTCTCTCTCCAAACATGGTGCGTTCCCGACAACATCTAAAGATCTGAATCCATTCTTTCCGATATGAAAGAACGGATTCATGTGTGTTTATCTCTGTTTATATGTATGTGTTCATGTTGTATTTGTTTGTGCTGGTGGTTTCAGGCGGACGTGGAAATGGACGTGGCGGCGGGGCAGCCGAAGAAGAGGACGTTCAAGAAGTTCAGCTTCAGGGGAGTCGATTTGGACGCTCTGCTCGACATGTCCACCGATGAGCTCGTCAAGCTCTTCACTGCCCGTGCTCGCAGAAGGTACTGAAATAAGACCGATTAATTTCGTTTGAAATAATAAATCTCGGATAGGAAATGAATACTTTGTCTAGTTGTGTTATGATTTTAAGATGAAATTATTTGTGGGTTTTATCTGTTTTCGTTTGAAATACATCACAGATAGAAGATAATAGTTGTTTTGTTGTGTTAGATTATTTTCTTGTGGTTTTATCTGTTTTCGTTTGAAATAAATCATAGATAGAAAATGAATTGTTGTGTTGTGTTGTGATTTAAGCTGAAATTAGTTCTGGGTTTTGTCTGTTTTTGTGCAATGTTAGGTTCCAAAGGGGTTTGAAGAGGAAGCCCATGGCTTTGATCAAGAAATTGCGCAAAGCGGTAAATGTCTTACCTGGATCTTAGAATGTTTATGTCTCGATCTTATAATGTTTTAAGTACTTGAAGTAGAGTTAGTTTGCTTTAAGTGTTGTCAATCGTTTGCAGTTCCTATGATTTTTAGCTTGGTCTTGACAATGCTATAAACTGATTGCTGGGTTTCTTATGTTTATTGCCCATATTTTGAGATGTTGTGAAACTTTTGTGAAGTCTTGAATCTGGTGTCATGTTTATAGGAGAGAGGTGTATTCAATGTGATATATACCTGTATCATATGATAATTCCTATTAGACACTTTGTACATAATTGAATTTAATGCTGATAATTTATGTATAATTGGTTGAAAATGAATAGTTGAGGAGTTAGAAAAAAACCTGTTAGAACTGTCTTATTATGCACCCTTCATTTAGAGGTTTAATAGGGGCCTGCCCCCACGGTACGCCTGCGTTCGACACAGGGACCGAGTCCATACAACATCGGTTAATACAACTGCATTGATGTATTTGAGTTTCTATTTCTTTTTCTTTCTCTTTTCCATGAATTAAAACTGTCAATATCATCTATGTTGCTTTATTTGTTTATCTTATGATCCCAAAATTTCATTTCTGCTTCAGACTCTTATTGGAGCCAAGTTTCTTCTGGTTTATATTGTTTTACATATCCATGTTTTCTTTAGTAATTGGTACCATGATCTGCGTAGAAATCAACTTCAAGACTTCTTTATGCTTTTTTTTTTACACTGTTTTGTGGTAGGACTTTATAACAGGGGCAATGTGCCAATCTAGAACCAAACATTTGGCTGTACTTTGGCAAAATTTTGAATGAAAAATTTATTTGTAGATCCTTGGTAACTGGTAAGTTATTTATATCTGTGGTTTTGAACTTGGAAAATAGATTAATAAAGGAAAATAAATGGTGCTTTGTTATAGGTTGTGCATTGCTCCCTTTTCAATGGGAAATCCATCTTCTTTGAAAGTTGTCAAAACAAGTTGTGAAAAGTGGGATAGAGTTTGTTTGATGTTCCCAATTCAAGTATGATGGTTCTTATTTCTCTAGTGGCCTAAAAAATTTTCTTCTTTAATTATCCAATTATGGTTCTCCCCTTGTGAGTTTTATCTTTACTAATGGCTATGGTTGTTTGTTTTGCCTGGGGTATCACAGGGCATTAGGGCAAACATATAGAGAGCATTCTGGTTGAGTTTGCTTGTTTGGTATGATCTTGATGTCTGTTTCTCATAAAGCAGATCTCCAGAGACCAGTAATTAAAATGAAAAGAACTATATTGGAATTCCTTCTGGTCTCTTCTTTTCTTTTTCTTTTTTTTATTGGTGTTCTGGAATGTTGTAGTTGCCATAAAGATGGTCAAGGATTGTGCTGAATGATTGTAGGCTGTGTTTCAACATTGAATTTTATGATTTCAGTAGAAATTTGCTTTTCTTGAAAGCATGTTAGCCTTGAATATAATTGTGTTTTCATGTTTTGGATCAGAAACGGGAAGCTCCAGCTGGTGAGAAGCCAGATCTTGTCAAAACCCACTTGCGCAATATGATCATCGTGCCTGAGATGATAGGAAGCGTCATTGGGGTGTACAACGGCAAGACATTCAACCAAGTTGAAATCAAGCCTGAAATGATTGGTCATTATTTGGCTGAGTTCTCGATCTCGTACAAGCCAGTCAAGCATGGGAGACCCGGTATTGGTGCTACTCACTCCTCAAGGTTCATTCCTCTTAAGTGAGATTCCTGTTGCTGGTGTTTATGGTTCTGGTGCTACCCACTCCCCTGATGGTTCATTCCTCTGTGAAGTGAAGCACCTTTGGCAAGCAAAATCTGGAAATGAGACTTTTATTTTCGAGTAACATCTATGTTTATTCAATTTGAATGGTCGTGTGTTAGTAACTTCAATATGTTGCTGGATTTTGAATTTAGATGATCTAGCCCAGACGATTTTTGGTTTTAGTTTGTTATGTGGTTTTGACGGGGGCATAATTTGAGTTTTTTGCAATGCTTTATAAAGTTCTGATGCATATGTTATGTTGTTTTGCTTTTTCTGCAATTGGCTTGATTTCTGCTGTTTCACTGCCTTTGATACCTTGTGTCTATCTAGGTGTGAAAAATAAGTTGAACAATTGATTTTTTTTTAATCTGAGCTGAACAGTTGGTCTGTTCAAGCTTGGTTTGATTCTTAAAGAGCTTTGATCTGGCTTGTTTAGGATGCTAGTCGAACTTTAAATGAGTTGATCACGAGCCGATCTGGAGTAGTGTGAAAGGTTTAATCAGCCCTAATTGTCTCTTGTTTTTGCTAATAATTTTTGAAGCCACAACTGCAAGTAGTTCCATACAGCATTTGTTCCCAATTTGGGCGATGGCTTTAGGAATCTTTGTCGGGTTTGACAAGGAAAGATCTATATTATCATTTTATATTTGGAGTCCGCAATATTAGTGCCTACTCTCCAATCCGAGTGGTTAATAATCAACGTTGAAACGGTTTCTCTTAGTCGTCATTGCATGGCAAGAATTGGTAATGCAATTGCAGCAACTCCTAGTCACACCCAATGTCCTGCCTATATTTTTTTTTTCCCACGGTAAATACTAAATACAGTGAAGGGGATGACTGCTTATTGCAAATTTCCCTGGCCGTGATCATTAATCTAGACTGTCAAGCTTGACAAGGGACGAAATATACGTAAGTTTTATCGGTCTCACGGAGGACTCGTAGGTCACCACTGCCGAGCCAGCTGGGTTACATGGACTCGTAGGTCACCACTGCCGAGCCAGCCGGGTTACATTGCACGAGAGAGCATTGTTTGCAAAGGCTCGAGCTTGCAACTTTCTGAACCCATACTCTGGGGGAGTTACCTGTGTACCACTGAATTTTGTGCACTATATGGTTCATTTGGAGAAAAGGACTTGCGCCTACAAGAGTATCGAGTATGTGTAGCCAAGTGATTAGTACGCGTTGCAAAGTGTAACCCTAGCCCGATAAAGCACAAAAGTGGATTTTTCTTAAATCAACAGCTATGTGATAATTTATGATCAACAACTACAATGGACTATTTACCGGGGAAAAATATATAAAATGTACTGAAGATAGAGAATGCGATTCACCAATGGATTATTCCATGATGTATATGTACCTTTGGCCAACCAAATCCTTTTCGAATAAAGCCATTCTCACTGTTTGCTTTTCAAGAATCACATGAATTAGCTAAGATATGTGCAGTCCTGAAGATCATATCATTCCTCCATTTCATCAACTTGTATATTGGGACTCATTGACGGCAGCTGCATATGGATCATGATCCTCACGTTCTTCTTCTGATTCTTGATCTTGGAAATCGTAGGGAAAATTTGTTTCCAAGTGGTGATTGTGAATCGAGTGCTCATTTTCATCTTCACCATCACTATCTGTGTCGTAGGTCTCAAGATCTGTCTCGTCCTCGTCTCCTTCCTCCTATCACAAGACAAAAACCAATGAGAAAAGAAAAGAAGATTATTGTTATGAAAAACTGCAAATCAACTTGCTAGATAAGAAACAAAACAGAATGCCAAACGGGATATTGACCTCATTGTCCTCGTCTTCTGTCGAATAAGTAGAATCTAGTTTGTCATAAAGCTCCTCGTCTCCAGAGTCCCTTACAATACCTATTTGGTCCTAAAGTCAAAAGAACAGAGACACGAGATTTAGGGAAAACAAAAAAATGTCACTACATTCGAATCAGATGAGTCTAGAGAAAGTAAGAGGTCGTACAATTTCAGCTCTTAGATTCCCCACTCTTGTTTCCAGAGTTGAAATATGATTAAGGAGAGCCTGTGATCAGGACATATAACACAGAAGTTAAGTATGCAAGTCACCGGGTAGATATAGAGAAAACATATCCAGCATGCCGAATCTCACCCTGTGTGTGTGTTTTTTTTTTTTTTTGCGAGGGGATGCGAGATATAGAGAAAACACATCCAGCATGCCGAATCACCCTCTGTGTGAACCATTCTCAGACTGGTTATTCTTAGTTTCTATCTACAGTACTAAATAAGCATGTAAACAGTGAGAACCATTCTCAGACTGGCCCCATGTAGTGGCCGTTTGGTGGTACTGCTCGTAGACCAATCAACTGATGGAGGAATTTACTGAGTTACTATGCAGTAATGATCCGGCCACGAAACACATGGAACACTGGTTTTAGGCTTTTAGCTCAATATCCAGACAAGTACATGTTTTTATCAATGTATTAAAGTGAAGAAATACCTCACGCCTTTGGATCTCAATTGAACGTGCCAAAGCCTTCCGCTTGGTCAAAAGATTCTTTGGCCTTAGAAAAGCAGGTCGCTGATAGTCCTTTCCCCGAAACACAATTACGGCATACCCTTTGGATATTTTGTCGACTGATACCAAAACACCACCACTCTCAGATTCCAGTGACAGTGCAACATTTTTTACCTGGTCAAAGCTCTTGGCATTTACAATGATCTTAACCAATTCTCGGTACTTCCAATGCAAGTGCATGTTCTCCACTGTTCCGTCAAACACTCCACGCCTACCTGAATAAAGCGCTACCACTTAATACCTGAATTCCTTAGGGTGTACTTGGATCAAGGATTTGGCAAGAAAACAGATGAAGAAATGGAAAAGTTGATAGATCCAACAGTTGTGATCCATTAGATTCTTAACTTTCCTATTTCCTTTGCCGTTTACTTACCCAAATCCTAGATCCAACTACTGAGAGAGAGAGAGAGAGAGAGAGAGAGAGAGTTACCAAGAAGCAAGTAGGCTTTCATCCTCAAACCAAGCTTGCGAAACATATACCTCTCCTCATCAGTTATGCAATCTGGGTCCGCTGCGCGATCTGACGGTGCTAAAGACTCCTCTACCTTTTGCAAGGCCCGTTCTGCTTTCATGAGCTTCCTCTCAGCCTGTTAAGAGAGTTTATCTAAATAATGCGACAGAGACCTGGAAAGTGAACTGTTTCCAACTACTCCCACAGACTCCATATGTTTGCACATTTTCACTACTCCGGACTTCTTCAAAGAATGTCTATAAGATGATTTTCACTACGCCCTATCATTCATTTTTAAATGAGTTTTGGTCACGTATCATTGCCTGTTGACAAGAATATATTGGACATTTTTAAAAGATCGGCTATGATTTCTAACTTATTCCTTGTTAGATAAATTTCAATACTTTGCCGACAAGAACTAACGGAGATGTTTTGATTGGTAAAGAAGCTAAATATTGTTTCCTTTTCCCTCCCGAAATGCATGATCTTAACACAGCCTAGAAACTGTTAAAAAAAAAAACCTAGCAAGCAAGATAAATTCATAGCGATGGTAAAACAGACTCGAGTTTAAAGGGACTTACAAAAGCAAGCTTGCTCTCGAGCTTTCTAACAAGGTTGGCATGCTTTAACATCTCTGCTTCTCTCATCACTTTTACCTTGTCGCGATTGTCCATTGTTTTTCCCCACCGAGCACTGGCATCCAATGTTTCCTCAAGTGAACCGGCAGTTCGAAATTCATCATTTATTTCAACCTTTGGTATCACCATGGCTGTAGCTCTTAACCGTGCTTGCTCCTCTTCATCTTGAAGGGTCTTTGCCAATCTCTCTTTTTCAAGTAATGCTTCCGCCACCTCCTGTGACAAAAAATTCTTTCCCCTATAAAACACTAAGAAATCCTTGTTTCTGGAGAGAAGGATACCGCCTGTCAGTTTCTGCATCGGATAAATATTGTTATTTCTCAACAAAATATTATGTGTCCAAGTCGAAACACGCAGTCGATAAAGTGTGCACAAATAGAATAGTAGTGAATTAAAATAAGCATATGCATGAAAGCTTCAAGCCTTCAACCTCTATTAACCTTACCCAAATTGATTCCGTCTACAAGTGGACAAACAGCACATGGGAGTTCCAAAAAAAATAAAAACAGAGTCCTGAGAGAAAGCAAAACTAAAATTTTTGCCTTGCTTTCCGGTACCTATGTAATAAAAATTCCCAATTTTCATCAAACAAAGCGCTGCGCTAGAGAAACAGACCGAGAAAGCGAGTCACCGGCATAGTGGGTTCAATGAAAAGAGGGAAAAGACACATAAAAAGTGGTACAATGGTGTGACATTACATAAAATAAGTTCAATTAATTCAGAATCTTCAGATTACAGGCGATGGCAAATCATATGAAAAATTGCACTTGTGCAATATAGGATGAATGTGTGAGGTACAACACTAATCCTGATAAGTAACCTAGAGATTTAGAGCCAGATTTTGTTCTTACACATTAAAACATCATACAGAGACTGGGGCCACTGGGCTGCCATTTTACACCCAAAAAAAAATGACTACCCCCCTATTCCTTAAAGCTGAACATTTCAGGCGGATATCGCTTAATACAGAAATTTACAAAATCAAGTGCATATAAACAGGTAATCAAGACACTAATCACAATTTATGAGGTAAATGGATTGAGTTGGAAGGTTAGACAAGTAAAAAAAATCTTGAGATCAAGTCAAGTTTTTCTTTCTTCGTTCTACTACCTTAATTTCTTCAGCCATTCTCTCGCTTGTAGTTAGCTGTACACCACGTTTAAGGGCAACCTTTGCAATCTTACTTCTTTCCCATAACTTGATCATGGCAGACGCCAATCCCTGGTGCTGCCTGCTTCTACCTGGATATACAGGATTTTATGTTACTATTAAAGGGGGGGGAAAAAAAACCCTCTTGAAAATTGAGTAACATGGATGAAGAGGAATACCTAAAGCAAAGTGCGGAGGGAGAACTCTGGCAAGCCTTCTTAAAGATGTAGCATCCTTTACTGAGAGTGTAGATCTCACCCCATAAGGAAGAATTCTGAAGGGAGGTTCATAACCAGGAACAATTCCAGGGAGTAAATCTGCATCTACGGGAAGCGGATCATCTCCTGGCCAATCAGTGTATCTAGGCCCCAAACTTTCTAACAGCTTGTCAACTTCATCTTCATATTCATATTCCACTTCCTGTGATAATTCTGTGCTTTTTTTCTCCTCAAGAGTGCTCCTCGAGTCTCCTCGAGGTGCACGGACATCATAAATAGGACTGGATTCTGAATAGTCTATATTGTTGTCAATAGTTGTTAAGGAATTACGTGAAATATCATTTCTGTTCCATGTTTTTTTGTTTGATCTCACTGAAGGAGCCAAATAACTCACACCTCTGTACAAGGAAATAGAAGTGCCAGACCTCCAAATCACCAAGCCACCAGTTTTTCTCTGAAAGTGAAGGAAAAGGTAGCATGAAATGAATGGAACCACAATTTAGTGGAATATATGACAAAACAAACCTTTCAATGGTGTAATACTATGGGAAACTCTGGTTCTTTTGAATTAAGAAAGCAAAAGTAACATGAATTACTGGCCTCTCATAAATTTATGTGTAGTAGATTAGAAGAAATGACAGAAGACTTCACAACTGGACCACAAGACAAAATATATTTCGATCTCTTAGTTGATCCGTGGTATTTTTTGACCTTAAAATGAACAAGGGCATATTTTCGTTACCTGACCACCACATTCGCAGAAATGGGTGATATACCTGAAAGCCTAAGTTTCAAAACACTAGAAGTTGCTCATTTCTTCTTTACTTATAAGTTAGATGTCTTCCAGGAAGAACACTGTTCGTTGAACCGCTATATTATCTAACAAGTGAATCTTAACAGACCATGTTGAATACTGACAAGTAGAAAAGGGTTTTCGCAGATGGGAATTGAGATAAAAAGCAGATGCATTTGAATTGAGACAAGTTCACGAGGTCCTATATGAAGTGAAGTAGTCAAAGTCTCATCAATGATATTGAAGCGTCCTCAAATTGAGAGGATAGAAATCAAGTTCCTTTTCAGATTTTCAGAGACAGATTGAAAAGAAAATCCGTACTTTAACATCAGGTTTGAAGCATTGGATGCATGAATAAGCACTAAAAAAGCATGAACACTTGTTGGACATCTAAGGCAAAAGAATAACAGGAAAATAGAGTTGCAACCAGGATCAAAAGAAGCTAACCTCCAATATCTCATGCATCCGCTTCATATTAAGTGCAGGCGCACCCTCAATTTTCAATCTCACAATCTCAGTTGACGTCCACTTCTCATGAATCAAATCCACCACTGCTTGAGTGACGCCACCACTGCCAATCTTCGTCTTGTTCTTGGTGCGAAGAGCTAAGTTCTTCAGCCTCCTGAGCTCCGTCTCCGGAAGAGTCAATTCAGCTAAGGAAGTCCTACTCTTAAGCCTCACTGAATCCTTCTTCTCCTTTTCCTCTTCCATCACATCCTCCCAAGGAAACCTCACCGCCCCTTTATTATTGCTTCCAAACAAGTTTTCTTCCCCTAACGGCGGTTCTTCTGAAAACCCACCTCGCGCATTCGGCAACATACCTTCCTCAACATAAAATATGTCCTCAACAGACCCTTTCTCGATTACTCTCCGCGCCCCCTCCTCATTCCTCTCTTTCAAATCATCTACATACCCAAATTTCTTCAATTTCTCCACAATCTTCTCCATTGTACTTCCGCCACCACCGCCACCACCACTCACCGCGCTACAAGTAATCCTTACAGGACCTAAATTTGAAGCATTGCCACTGTTTCGATAACTCAGTACCGGTTGAGGCGGTTTGGGCTTATTTTCTTTCTGGGTTTCATTCCATTTATCTAACCAACTACTACTAGCAGATGAATATGCATAAAAAACCCATCTTGTACCCTTGGTTTTTCTCAAAGAATTAAACTTTCCTAGTGGGTATCTATGTGGGTTTGAGTGTGATGTTAGGTTTTGATTATTGGAAGGAGTGGAGGAACTGTACCTGAAGAACCGCAGGCGTGAGGTGACATGGAGCTTGGAGACTGAGCTGTGGAGGGAGTCTATGAAGGTGGTTGTTGCTGGGTAGACTTGAAGCGTCATTGAAGAGAGAGAGAGAGAGAGAGAGAGAGAGAGAGAGAGAGAACACCCGCAAGAAATTTTGAAGCTTTGTGGTGAAAAAGTTCAGATTATCCTCCTTCCGGACCTTCCCTCTTGGGCAAATTGCTTTCCCCCCCTCCTGAGCAAATTGCATTTCCCCCTCCTGACACACATCCCCCGACCCTACCCCTCCTCTTCCGAATATACCCCCAAGCCTGAGCCCCAGAAATACCCCAAACTTTATTTTCTCTTTTATTTATTTAATAGTATTATTTAAGTGTTCCAATTTTTAACCCGGTTGAATCGGTGCAAAGATCTTATTTTTTTAATCATTTTATCTTCAATGGTCATAATGAATTTTTGGCTCTAATGCCTTTCAACGAACACCCTAAGGCTCCTTATTTAGTTTCAAGTCTCTCTTTGGGTGCTCATTGAAAGGCATTAGAGCCAAAAATTCTTTACGACCATCTAGGATGAAATGATAAGAAAAATATAATCTTCGCACCGATTCAAACGAATTGAAAATTGGAACACTTATTTTTTTTACACCATTTATATATTAGAAAATTAATGCCTTATTTGTTTTAGTTTTTGAAAAGTATTTTTCAAAAGATTCCCCCTACTTCCAATCATTTTTGGCTCCAAAGCCTTTCAATGGGCATCCTAAGAGAGCCCTGAAACTAAAAAAAGAGTCTTAGGGTGCTCGTTGAAAGGCCTTAGAGTCAAAATTTCATTACGACCATTTAGGATGAAATAACCAGAAAAAATAATATCTTCACACCGGTTCAAACAGATCAAAAATTGGAACACTTATTTTTTTACATAGTTTATATATTAAAAAATATGGTGTAACAGCCCGAAACCCTCAAGCACCCCCATGTAACACAATCACCCTCAGGTCCAATTTTAATCCTTGAGACAGAATCCAAAACCAAAATATGGTGATTAACACCTTAACATTTATGTTGTGTAAAATTCCCAATAAAAACACCAAGACCTCAACCCCGTATAATTCCCTTTGAAAACTTCCACTCAACCTTCCCTTGTTCCAACAAAATTAATTCGGAAAAGAGTTTTCAAAACTCTCCCCTGGCTCTCGGACAAAAAGGAAAAACTGAGGTGAGGAGAGTACACTAAATTCCCACTGCCCTTCACCCTGTCTTTTTTCCCTCTCCCACCCTTCTCTTTTTTTAACTCCTCCAGAGTCATCTCTCCAAGAATTATCAATTGGCCACATGTCCATGACTAGCCAAATCTCTTTTTTTCCGGTCTTGTTATCATTTAATCTTCAAGACACATGCTCACAAGTTCTTCAGATACCCCCTTCAGGTGCACACACACTTACCAAATACTCCCTTCACATGCACATACTCTCACCCAGTTGACACTTAAACTATGCATGCAAAAGATCACTTTGTTCTTTTTTTGGCAATCAATCTCATTTTAGTTTTCCTGTTAAATACACAATATATACCAATTAAACCTTTCTGCACATTTATTTCCAGCCACATATTTCTTCTCCAATTATCTATCTTCCCATTATCCCATGTAAAAAGACAAATCAATAAATAAGGATAATTATACCGTTCCCAAATACTCGATGGGGGTATTACATATAGTTAAGAAATTAAGTGTTTCAATTTTCAATTTGTTTGAATCGGTGCAAAGAACTTATTTTTCTGATCATTTTATCTTAAAAAGTCATAATGGATTTTTGGCTCTAAGGCCTTTCAATGGGTACCATTAGAGAGCCGTGAAACTAAATAGGAGTTTTAGGGTGCTCGTTGAAAGGCTTTAGGGCAAAAAATTCATGATGACCATTTAAGATTAAATGATAAAAAAAGTAAGATCTTCGCACCTGTTCAACTGAATTGAAAATTGGAGCAATATATAAACGATGTATTTATTCCGTTTGAACCGGAAATGTTCCAATTTTCACAGATAAACGGTGTATATTATATTTATTTATTATTCATTGTTAAGACAAATTAAAATAATATAAAGTTCTTAGGCCCCATTCTCTTGAAATTAACTTAAATCTGAAAATTGTCCTTATTTGAAATTTTTTTGCATTTGTTAGTTTTGCGCCAAACTTTTGTGGGTTATTAATTCGTCTCGACGAGAAGAATCGGAAAAGTAATTTTTTGTACTTTTTACCCATGTATTTTGCTAAAAAGTGATTATTTCTCAAAATACTTGGGTAAAAGTAAAAAAAATATTATTTCTTCAATTCTTCTCGTTGAGACGAATCAATAACGCAAAACTAACAAATGCGAAAAAAAAATTCAAATAAGGACAAAGTTCCCAAATTTAAGTTAAGTTCAAGAGAACGGAGCCTTAAATATAAAAAACAGATTTTAGTTGAAAATATTATTTGAGTTAACCAAATTAAAAATAAATAAATAAATAAGATAATAGAATTAAGGAATTAAAAAAAAGAATTTAGTTAAAAGGGTGGGAGTTGGGGGCATTTTGGTCGTCTTGGCGAGAGAGAGAGGGGGACGGTGTCGAGGGGTGGGAAAAACAGCTCTCCCTCTTGGTCTCTCTCCTTGTGTGGTGCGCACTATATCTTAACGAGGCTAGATAGTGATATGTTACGCATGTATACGCAAAACGCACCGACGAAGATAAAATTGGACGACGGTTCCTTTGAACTTTTCCTTTCCTCTAGAAAGGAAAAGGAAAAGGAAAATGAAAATAAAATTTTGAGCAAGAGTGTTTGAGGAAAAATTTATTGTGCTTAATTATTCGTTTTAGTATTTTTCTCTCTGTTTTCTTTCAAATAATATAAAAGAAATTATTATTTTTTCTTTTCTATAGGTTACAAACAGATCTTAAGTTAATTATTCTTAAAAATAATGAGTATTATTTAGTTTTAATGATATTTTTTGGTTAATTCTTTTGCAATTAATTACTATTTATCTGGATTAGAGAGATTGAAACAAATATTAAATTATCAACCCAAGTTTAAAAAAAGTCCAAATAAGACAACATGAAGGTGTTAAAAGACAGAAAATTCTTTTTTTAGGCTTTTTAAGTTTACATAAAGAATCATAAATGCAGAAATTTATCACATAATTTAATAAAAAATGAGTGAAAAAAAGAAAAAAATACCGATATGAATCTTAGACTAGACGGATTTCAGGCCCCGTTTCGCTAAGAGAATTAAACAATTATATTTTAAATAAGTAATTCTTTTTTGAATCGAAAGTGATTATTAGAAAAAAAATATCTGTCTCCTAAAATAACAATTAAATAATTAAAAAATAAGAATATTAGCGGAAAGTAACTTTAGGATCCCGTCCGTGGATTTTGGATTCTAATAATTATCCTATTTCTTTCCAATCATTACTCTTATTTTTCTCTCTATCTCTCTCCAATCATTACCTCAATTTTCAATTATTACTCTATTTCTTTTTATACTCTTTACTTATAAATCAAAATTCAAAATCCTAAAACGAACCGGATCTAGTTGTCCATCCGGGTTGAAACCGTTCCATATAAGATGGAACGGACCAAACTCTCTCTCTCTCTCTCTCTCCTCCGGTCCCACCAGAGTGGTCATTTCCCAAATTTCCCAATTTGCTCACCGTCAGAGCTTCTTGTTTTCAGGTAAACCCTCCCTAATCAGCTCTCTGTCTGTATCACTAATTACGCGCACACACATGCATAAGTAAAGTTTGCATAGAGTTTCCAAATCTTGTCAAAATAATGGGTTTCGACTGGTTTTGATCATAAGTTTCGTTTTTGCTTTTTCTTGGAAATCTGATTTGATAATTCATGGATGCATATCTATGCGTATATTTTTGGTCTTGGATATGCCATGTTTGGATAGCCTTCCAATCATCTGGAACAGATTGCCACTCTGCTGTGGAAATACTTTCCCCGATTCCATCTCCACTGTGGATTTAATCTGTTAACAAGTTTTTGGCTGAATTGTAGCATTTCAAGTGTTGATCAAATTGGAAATTATAAAAATCTTTACTATATCCTGTAAGTAACAAACTTCACCCCATCAGATGTTATGCTGTAGATCCATTAGTGAACATGTTATTGCATATGGATCAGTTTAGAGGCTACCCAGAACAGATTATTGCCCTCAAGGTGTGCAGTGACTGCGCTATGTCTTCTGCAGGGCAAGTTTTCTTGCGTGCTTCTATTTTTTGGATAACCAAGGTGTTCGGCCAGACTACGCGCGCCTCGACTAGCCCTAGGGACTTATCACTAGGGGCCGTATTAAAGGCGGGGCAAAAGCCCCCTATGGACTTGCCTCAAAGGAGTTGGTAGCACCTAGGAGTTGTCAAATCTGAGACCTTAGGAGAGAGCAACCCCTAAGTCCGAGGCTTTGATCACCAGGACAATCCGCGGGGCAATTTTTCTTGATAACTACACAAGTACCTGCATGTAACGAATGGTATAAGCCATTGAGAAAAAAGTTCTGGACTAGAATGGAATACTTGGGGTTGTTATAGTATTGTGGTCTTGTTTTTCTGATTAGAGTTTCTGAGGTTTGAGTATTATATTGGAAAAAAGTTCTGGAGAAATACATAGAGCTAGATGTTTGATGGAATTGATAAGGATACTATCTTGCACAACTTTCAAAGGACGAAAACCAGTCGGGGTCATTTGTAAAAGTATAAATGCTGCACTTTATGAATGATTATTGGGTTTCGTGCACAAAGGTAGAAACTTTTGTTTATATGCTATGTGCTCTTTTGGTCTTAGTGATGGATGTTTATGTTTATGTTTATGGAAACAAAATTTCATGGTATGATTTATAGTTGGCCCCTACAGTGTATGGTCCTGGAATCCTTCGGTGGAATACACATGCTTGTTTTCAGATATGGCTAGGGTTGGGGCCTCCTCATTTATATTCCAAATGTACTCCCTCAATCAACAAAGAGATGTTTTCAGTTAGTATTTATGCATCTTTTTTCAAACTACAGCTCCAAAGGATCCTGTAATGGATATGTTGGGTTCGGCCTAAGTGTCTTTATTGAACATTCGTGAAATACTCATAAGGAAAAATCTTCAGTCATAGAATAACCTTGTTATGTGGACCTCATAGTAGCTCCATTTTGAGAGATCTTGCGAGTTATGTCCATAATTTTTTTCATAGCTTAATGCTGTTTTTAAATGGGGTCATCCTCTTACATTGTTTCACTTACTTAGGCTTGGTATATAGATGAGTGGACTTACGTAGCCATGACCTTAGTTTTCATAATTAACAGGTGTTGGGTAATTCACCTGCTCAAACTGCAAATTGTCGAAATCTCAAAGAAATTGAGTGAATTTGCGATTCCAATTTTGCCAGGAGCGGATCTCGTGTTATTCGCCCACCGGTATATGCACTGATATGCTACACATGGATAAGCTCGAGCCAACACACAACTGTCGAAAGTCAAATCCCATATGAACTGGTTGTAGTAGTCCTGGAGTAACCTAGGTTCTGCACTGCGCACAATACTAGAATATTCATAGTATTCATTTAGAGTTTTAATTTAGTGCGAGAAAATTTGATGAATACTGTATTTTAGTGGATAAATGTGGAGGTTTAACCTCAACTTAGTTGATAACAATGAATGCCCCGCCTCTAATTTAACTCAACTTAGAATGTTTAAGCACTGCTAGTGCTATTATTTTTCGACGTGGATGGCATTTGAACAGAGAGTCGCATGTTTCACACAATTGCTCATGAAACTCTTATCTATTTACTTTGTTTATTGAAATTAATTGTTATATCTAGTGAAATATTAACACACTCAAGGCACTCTCAATCCTAGGCCCTTTAAAATTTAATGCTCTCACGCTCTTGCTATTATTGCCACACTTGCACCCACTTGGTGAACTTGTGACTTAGGCCATGACAACATGTTGAGTCAACTGGCTGATGATTTATCCCTCTCCATTCTTTGCACCTGTAATCTCGAGATGATTAGTAATCTGTCACCTGAGTTGTAAGCTTGTAGCAAGCTTGTAGGAACCCTGTAGCAACCTTGCAATGCCAATCCCTGTCTGTATGGTCCAAAAAGTTCCCTACAAGTGTCACCAGGGAAACCTTATTACCCTTGCGAAAATCAAGTTTTGGAACACACATTCCAATGCATGGTTAATGGTTCACCTCATTTCCAAGATGGTGAATTCAATAGTGCAAAAGGCTTTCAAAATAGTGGACTGTAAGAAACTTGGAATTTGGAGAGAGTGCAGTCTTAGCAAGAGAAAATTTGAGTCAGTTGGTTTTTGTTCTCCTAGAAATGTGTTGTGCATGAATAAATTGAGAATTACTATTTTGTCTTGTTGGATGTTATCGAGTTGAATGAAGTATGCCCGATTTTGTGACATACCTCATTCTCGTTACAGTTCTTACTTCTTCGTACAGGTACAATTTGTATTCCACGTAGCATATTTCCCTACGTATACGACCTGCTACAACTCACTTTTTAGGCAGGTATTTTCTTCTTCAGTTTATAGCCAATGATTCATTTTAGCACTTTGGCTTCTCTGTTTGGTCTTAAGATGCTATTTCATCTTGTTTCTGTCTGTTTGGTCTTTTTGTCCAGTAAACGATTATGTTCCGTGAACTTGAATTTAGTGGGCGTGTGGGTTTTCCAATCAATAGCCTAGATGGAAATGGATCAGTGGCCCACAGTTCAGTTGTAACCTGCCTCTTAAAAGATTTGCTACTCTTGAAGTCCACCAAGGAGCACGGTTACTTCCTTGCCATAACCAAATTGAAGAGCATAGGCAATGTTGAGTATGAACAGGAATCAAGCGACATCTTCTATCCAGTAGCCTTCTTTTGCCGTACGTTCCTACCTGTCAAAGGAGATGTCATGCTTGGAGTCGTTCACAAGTTATATAATAGGGGGGTCTTCCTGAGATGCGGGCCCATGCAATTCGTCTATCTATCGGCTACAAAGATGCCGAATTTCCACTACGTCCGACAGAAAACTCAAGAGGTGTTTATGAACGATGATCTCACAAGGATAGAGACTGGTGTGGTTATCCGATTCCTAGTCTTTGCCGTGAGTTGGAGAAAGAAACACTGGGACGCAGAAAGAGAGTTCTTTGTCCTTGCCAGTTTAGAAGGCGATTGCCTTGGGCCGGTTTCCTTGCCCGGATCTGATGAGTTGGATTCGTGAAGTTTTTCATTATCAGTGCAAACTTTTGTCTTTTTTGTTGTAGTTTTATGTTTTACAGGTGGTGGTGGGGAGTGCAAACTGATTTTTCCAACAGTGTAATCTGGTGTTGATAGACAAACTTGTTGCTGGGAGGATTATATTTGTGTAGAAGAGGGGAAAGTTTTGTATGCAGTTGAGGACCTAGCTAGGCTTGAACTAGTAGCTTGTAGTTTGGGTTTTTTTCATGTTATGAAAGGTCTGTTGTTCAAAAAAAGGGGCCAGTTTACACAGTGTCTTGCAATTTCAGGCTACAAATCTAGTATGGCATTCACTAACTTCTTAAGCTTGAAATTCTTTCTGCTCAGTGAAATCTTTATGCGTAAATCATGGCCGACCTTTGATCAAGATCATTTTCTTACTACCCGACCCATATATAAGAGCAGAATTAGGCCTTGCCGCGATTGGGGCATGTAGACAGGCATTGGCAGGCCCCAATCCAGCATAATTGTTACTCCATTTTGGGATGGTAGCTTGCGGCACTGGCAAACAAAATCATCTGACATAGCTAGAAATGATTGTTTTGCTGTAAATTATACACACCTCCCTGGGGTTTAGGACACTTCCCGCAATTTGAAGATATTGTCAAAGTTATTTTTGTTATGCATTTGATATACAATAAGGGTGAGACGACAGTAACTTGTAACCATCGCTACTTTCGAGAGCATTACCTTACTATGTAAACTTAATGCATTTAGAAATCATATCAAATCATAGATTAACATGATTTTTTTTGGCGTGATCAATGTTCTTGACAAGTTCTAAAAAATGAACGATTCCGATCATTGTCGAGAAGGGCCCACAAATGGTCGAAAAGTGGACCGGACTGATTGGAAGTACGCTGGATAGGACCATTGCCCATGCATCACGGGATCCATTGTCTATTTTTTCAACCAATCTATCTATCTATACTATGCTACTGTATATGCAAATGTTTTATTCCATACTCTTGGACACCGTCACGTGGTATCCAAATTCATTTTCCACCACACATATCTTTCTATAGAATAAGACAAATGCTAGCCTGTATTGAATACGAAACCGGAAATAATATTAAACTTTCATTTTTATCAGTGCCCGTTCCATACATGGGATCGGAAAAAATCCAATGTGATTTTCATCGAACACTTGTGTGGTTAGCAAAACCCAAACGAGTATGGTGGAGTAGTTTTTTTGAAGGGTCATACTATTTGCAACCACAAATTTCCTAATCGTAGCCTGTTATATGCAAATGAAGGGGCTTGCTATTTGCAGCCACTTATTTTCTAAGCCTAGCCTGTGCTAAATGTAACCCACGAATCTTATAACAATTTCCTAAATGCAACCTAACAAATATCCATAATTTTCCAAAATTGCCCTCTCCTGCACCACCACCAAATACTCCATAACCACCGTGGTCCACCACCACCGTTCACCACACCAGACGGGAAAACCCACCGCGATGGTGACTGATGCGAAGGATAGCCGGTTTTCTGGTGATTGATGCTCTCTCTCTCTAGATGGGTTTTCTCTCTATGAGCTCGATCCACCTCCCTCCTCTCACCTCCCGAACAACTTTTACTCATTCCTTTCCATTTTCACCACTAGTGGTGGTACTATTAGTTCTGGCTTGGGTCGAAACCCACTGGAATTGGCCAAAGCAACACAAAGCAGATTCTGAAAATCGGACACTCAATCTCTCTTTTCTTCACTTCCGTTGTACGCACCACCACCACAATTGTATATCTGAAATTTCCAAAAAAATCTCCGACGTATTCGGATACACATTTCTGAAATTTTTTGACAATTTCAGATTTTAAAACTTGAAAATGTTTACAAATTTCAGATTCTAAAATCTGAACACCTTATAACGCATCTTGAAGATGCGTCATGTTTTTTATTTTTTTTTAAAAATGCAGATTCTGACTATTAAAAATGCAAATAACGCAAATTCCGAATGCATCATGCGTGATTAGCATCGCGCATTTTGCTAATGCGCGATGGAACTGGGTTTGTCGGTGAAGAAATGCGAGTTTCGTACGAAAACCGATGGATGTAACGGCGGTGGCGGTGGTGGTGGGGAGTAGGAGGAGGGGACGGGTGAGGTGGTGGTGGTACTGGTGGGTGAGGTGGTGGTGGTGGTGGTACCGGTAGGTGAGAGGTGGAGATTAAAAAAAAAAAGAAGAAGAAGAAGACTGGTAGGTGTGGGAGGTGGGTTGGGGAAGAAGAGTAGGGGAGAAGATGACCCAAAACGACGTAGTTTCATTAGGGGTATTTTTGTCCATTTTAAAAAAGGACATTTTTGTCCGAAAACCATTAATTTTTGGACGGACTAGGCTTAGAAAATAAGTGACTGCAAATAGCAAGCCCCGCAAATGAATTGCTTACCATGGGGGTGGGCTTAGAGTAAAAACGTCGTCGGTGCTTCTTTCCACTCTTGGAGTCCGAATTTTACCCCACCCCCAAATCAATCTGCCCTAAAAAGATCCTCAAATTTTTTTCCTCTGTCTCTCTCTCACTGTCCTTCACTCCGGCGACGACTCTTCAACACCACGCCATACACCGGTAAGTTCCACCCCTCTCTCTCTCTCTCTCTAGGTATTTGTGATGTTTTCACCCCATTTGCTCATTTGAAGTTCTCGAACTATTTTCTACGGGATTAGGTTCCCGATTTAGTCAAAATAAAAGTTATGGGTCCCAGTTACTTAGCTTCGCAGGAGCAACCTGGGGATACCATAAAGCTGGGTTTTGCTCTGTTTTGTTTCAAAGCTCGTTTATTAGGGTTTTTTTTATCCACCATTTCTTGAGCTGGTCCACCTCTCTCTCTCTCTCTCTCGCGCGCTATAATCTGTGTGTTTTTGTTCCAATTTTTAAGGCTGCATGTGCTTGCATCTGATTTGTTGACCTTGGAGCATGTAGTAGAAATGGGCTATCAGGTTTTCTAGGGTTTTTGGCATATATGCAGTTTCATTCAGTAAAGATTGTTGTGGGTTTTGACAATGGCGTTTGATTTTTTTGCGTTTGATGATTCCATTTTAATAATTGGTTCAGTTACATTTCTCAATTTATTTTTTGTTGAATTTCTTTTGCTGGCTACTATTTCAAGGTCATTGCTCCTGCTTGACTGTTGATCATCTCTTCGGGTGAGCATTATATGTTTGTAACTCTCACCCGCAAAGCATTCTCTATCATAATTTATGGTAGTGTGGTAACTGTGGTATAGCATCGAGGAACAATGTGATACAAAGAGCTCGTTTGCTTAAAATTTCAGCGACAATACGTGTTAATTTGTTGATTTGTTTTGATTTATTTGAGATATATCTTTTGAGTTCTCTCAGCATAAGAGCGGTCCTTGGCTCGTGGAGAGAGTTTTGGCTGCACAAAGGCTCTCTGGAGTATTGTTGTATATTGGGAGTAGAGCATCATTTAACTAGGTGCAGAAGGGGATGTTTCTTCTATTAGCTGTGTGTCTCGATCCTTCCTTCGAGAAGAAACATTTCTTTGTTCAGTGGGTTGAATGACGCTCTTCTCCCTAGATACAACGATTCTATTGGGTGTTTTTTGTTGAGCTAAAGCCATCCCACAAACCAAGAACCGACCGTATGCTTAAAGCTCTACGGTATATCTCAAGTAAATCAAGATACAAAAACAACATAGCAAGAACATTTTTCGATATTGTTTCTTGTGAATGCTGCAGATATTCCTAAATTTTTGGACATTGTAGGCCTTGTCAAAATCTCAATATCCTCTTATTGCTGCTACGCAACTTTTTAGGGAGTGTTAAGCCTCAGTCAACTCCCTTGCTAAATCATTAACTCTCTCGATCTTCGTCTTCTTCTTCTTTTCCCTTTACAGCTTTAACTCTGATAGTAAGGGTTTCCTTCTAAGTCTGATCTCCTAAGTTGCGTTTCAACAATTGTTTTTGAGTCACAGTGTCCCAAGAGCTTTCTCTTTTTTTTCTGATGTTTCTAGTTGTAGAAATTGGTATGATCCTCCTTATATTTTTGAATTTGGACTATCAGCACACTTGGTGCTACTGCTTAGTCTTCTCGTGTGAAGAAGGGTATACTTTTCATGCTTTCTATTTCTGTTTTTCAATAAAAATTCTCATTTCCCCAGAAAATGGAGCATCTCTATTTTAGAATTTTTTGGCTAAAACTCATCTTACTCTTCTTAAGATTGGGAAACACTTGGTGTATCTCATTATATCATGCTAAATTGTGAAACACTTCCCAATTTGAGGCTGCTTACACAGTAGAGTCCTTAGGTCCCTTTTGAGATGAAGACTCCTTAGAGTTACTACTAGCAGTTTCACCGCTATCATTTGCCTTGAATTTGAGCTTTTCTTTTGCCTGTTTGGGTATATTTTGTTGCTTAGCCGACCCCAAGTGATTGGGACATAAGGCTCGGTTTGGTTTGGGTATATTTTGTTGCACTATCATTCAAGTAGCACTTTCTAGTTAAAACTTTCTTCTCTCTGTGAACCTGATAAAATTTTGATCTTTCTCTAGACTTCCACACATGGACAAGCTAGGACATTGCTTGAACTTGAATTTCTTAACTATTGGGACCAAGTGTTCCTCATGTATTTGCAGTTCATCATCGAAATCATTTTCATGTGCCTAATGGTGGTACAAAAGCTGTACCGGGTTTGGTCTTAGGGGGGGACACTTGTAAAGCTTCTGGGTTTAGAGGAAACCTACGGATTTCTCAACCCTAAGGGAGTCAAACAATTGCTTAGCTCTCATCTATTGCAGTCACCTGGGCTGTATACACACACTTGACAGCCGAGTTCCTGACAAACGAGCTTAGAGAATTAGTTATAATGGCATATGTATGTAAAGCATTTGCTGTGTAAGATGTCTTGGTCTTCCGTCATGGTCTGCTTAACAGGCCCATCTTTTTCCATAGTAGCAAATTCTGAGAAGCTCATTGGGTGCTTTTTACTTCCTGTTTATATAGAGGTTTCCAGCAAAAAGAGTTCAAATTATAGTCTGCGATATTTTTACCGATGAAAATAAGTCATCTAATTGAAATTACATCCATTTGATCTTCTTCACAGGCAGACACTAGAAGCATGTTTCTTAAGGTACAGCTACCATGGAACGTCATAATTCCAGCTGAAAGCCTTGACACGAAAGGGCTGATGCTGCAAAAGTCTATAATAATTCGCCTCTTGGACGACTTCTCCACAAAGAAGGCAACAAAAGATCTAGGTTACTTTCTTGCAGTAACCACACTGGACCATATCGGGGAAGGAAAGGTGAGACAGCACACGGGGGACGTACTGTTTCCAGTGTTTTTCAGCTGCGTCACTTTCAAGCCTCTCAGAGGAGAGATCTTAGAAGGAGTTGTTCACAAGATCTTGAAGCATGGAGTTTTCTTGAGGAGTGGGCCCATCGAGAACATATACCTCTCTAATCAGAAAATGTCTGATTATAAGTACGTGCCCGGGGAAAATCCCATCTTTATGAATGACAAGTTGTCCAAGATTGAGAAAGACGTGGTGGTGCGCTTCAGTGTGATTGGGACAAAGTATATAGAGGTCGAGAGGGAGTTTCAGGCGGTGGTTAGCTTGGAGGGTGACTTCCTTGGACCTGTTTCTTAGTTAAGCTCCTGTTTCTACTTAGCCTCTGTGTAGAAGTCTTGTGTTGGTATCAATGTTGTTCTCGTACTTGTTATTGGCAAGCAATTAACTCTCAGTAGTTGTACTTGAAGAAGGCAGATCGGAGTCTTATTTTTCGTTTGCTCTGTACTGGTACTGAACTGGGTGTAAATTGGCTGTTTCAGTCTTCTCGTATTCATGTTCTTCTTGCGTAGTCGTTTTAGTAATCGTTTTGTGGTGGTTAAGATAATGCTTTATTAGCTAGTCTCAATTCTCAAAGTAGTTCATGAGGCATTCATTCTTTGTTTTGCTTTGCCTGTGTATTCAGCTGTCAAGCAATGATGGTAATATTGCTTCTATCGAAACGAAATTTCTTGCTGTGAATTTGATTGAATGAGTTGAGGTTCAAGCAGCATTCTGTGTTATTAGCTTTGGTACTGCAGAGATGGAGTTGAGTGAGGTATATGAAAAGGTTAGAATTTGACTCGTTCAGTTTCTAATCTCTCAAAATTCAATGCTTTGTTACATTTTGAAAACAAATTTCCAACTCAAAAAACACTGATTGCCCTTACTTTTAATAATTATTCTCATTTTTCTTTCCGAAAAAATAACGGCCAAGGACGTGTTTTGATAATTAATACCCGCCAATGACATTTTCAGCATTAACAAATGTTCTCAGCATGTCTTTGGCAATACGTCCTGAGCTCTTTCTCTCCACTTATTATGCCTATGTCTAATCATTATTATCATTTTTTTTTTTCTATATCTCTCCACTCATTACATCATTATCTTAATTTCTCTCAACACTCATTATCCCAAAAATCAAATTCAAAAATTCTCAAAAATCCATCCAAACACAGTATATGTTACTTGAGATCAGCTCGATTAAAGCTGATTTGCTCGATGAGGTTAAACATAAAGCTGGTTTAGATCATTTATCGGTCTTAATATGGAATATAAAGACAAAACCCCTGATGGTGCTACAGCTTCAAGTGGAAACAACAGGGGAAGGCTGAAAGGCACAAAATAGCTGGGTTTGCTCTATTTGTTTCAAAGCTAGTGTTTTATTCCACTTTTTTTCAGGCTGCATGTGCTCCATTTACTTTTCATCTAATTTGTTGTCCTGGGAGCATGATGTAGAAATGGGCTATCAGTTTTTTTTCTTAGAATAATTTCGTTGACTCTCCTTTTAAGAGAGCGAATATTACTCTACCTGTAATTAGTAGAAATTGTGTGGATCCCACCACAAACTAACTAATTATTACCAAAAAGTGTATTGATTTCGTGAATTCTACACAATTTTCACCAATTACAGACAGTGTAATGTTCACCTTCTTTAAAAGAGGGTGAACAAAGTTATTCTTGTTTTGGGTTTTTTTTTGGCATATATATATGTAGTTTCATTTGTAGTAAAGATTGATGCGGGTTTTGACAATGGAATTGTGTTTAATGGTTTAATTTGAAGAAAAAAACTTTTTTACGGAGCTTTCTATGAAAATGTGTTTGTGGACGTGAATCCCGCGCGTCCAAAGTGTTTTGGACGATCCAGATTTTAAAAGGATTTTTCTGGGAAAGAGTTTAACTCTTCTAAACTCTTCCCCGGAATTTTTTTTAAAAAATCCGGACCATTAATAGTGGAGACAGATGAATGAGATCATACTTCCACTCGATCTGACTCTGGAAATGAATCTGTCCCTGGGTCTAGTCTCTGTACGAGCTAATTTGAATAGTTGATTCAGTTATATTTTCACTTTTTGTTTTGTTGAATTTCTTTTACTGGCTACTTTTCCAAGGTCATTGCTCCTGCTTGACTATTGATCAAGTGAACATTGGTGCGTTACAAATGTTTGTAACTCTCTCCCGCAACTCGTCGAGATATATGGTGGTGTTGTTACTGTGGTATAGCATCGAGGAACAATGTGATATGAAGTGCTCGTTCGCTCTTGAAATTTCAGCGACAATACGTATTAATTTGTTGATTTGGTTTGATTTGTTTTGATTATATATGTTTCGAGTATTCTGAGCGTACAGGCGGTCCATGCCTCATGGAGAGAGACTTGGCTGAACGGAGGCTCCTTAAGGGTCATTGTATATTGGGAGTAGATCATCATTTAACTAGGTGCAGAAGGGGATGTTTCTTCTTTGTTAGTTTTGCATCGATCCTTCCTTGGAGAAGAAACATTCCTTTTATGATGCTCTTCTCCAAAGATGCAACGATCCTATGGGGTGTTTTGTGTTGAGCTAAAGCTCTCCGGCTCTCCCACAAACCAAGAACCGCCCGTATGCATGCTTAAGGCTTTAATAACGGTATATCTCAAATAAATCGATTTCAAAAACATCACAATAACATTTTTGGGTATTGTTTCTTGTTGGAAGTTGCAGATATTCCTAAATTTTGGGAAATTCCAGCTGTGCACTTTTTAGAGAGTACTGTTTAGCCTCAGCCAACTCTCTTCCAAGAACATATAAACTCTATACTCTGCTTGTTTTTGATTCTCAATCATCTTCTCCTTTTCCCCCTTTACAGCTATTACTCTGTTAGTAAGGGTGGCCTTCTAAGTCTAATCTCCTAAGTTGCGTTACAACAGCTGTTTTTGAGTCTCAGTTTCCCAAGAGCTTTCTCTTTTTTCTCTATTGTTTCTAGTTGTAGAAATTGGTTTGTTCGTCCCTATATTTTTGAACTTGGACTATCAGGACACTAGGGAGTGCTAACACGACAAAAGCAACTGAGATGAACGCAAGCATGGAAATTAAAACAGAAGATATGTCGCGATCGATTAACGAGATGCCCTTGATCTTTAAGTACTGTAGTAGCGTAAAAAAAGAAGGTTGTACCTTGGAGGAGTACTACACGTGAATTTTGTTCCTCCTTGGAGCAGTTTGTTTCATGCATGGGTTTCCACTAGAAGGATAGATTTTTGTGTTGGAGAATTACACAACTAGCGATTGAGTGATCAATCTCAGGGCAAAATATCCATGTGTGAGTTTTGACTTATTAGAGGGAGAGGGGTGTGCACGTGTGGGATAATATCTGAAGATGTTGGGATTATTTGGAGTTAAGGACGAGAGGTAAGAAGGGTAAAACAAACAAAAAGTAAAAGAAACAAAATGAAAAAGATAAAAAGCATAGTAAAAAGAGAAGGGGAGGAGAACTTGCGGTTGGAGAGAGAGAGAGAGAAGCTGAGCATGGCATAAATCGGAGTGGAGAATTCGGTCCGGTTGTGGTGGAATTTCAGTGTGATGTTGATGGTAGTTAAGCTTACATATTTAACGAATACGATAATCTTGAAGGTAAATCGAGGCGTTACACTCTAAAAAGATATAAGGAGTAAATTACAACTCGATAACGGGATATATGAAAATATGTCTTTTGTCAATGGAACCTTTTTTTAAATCGGGAAATAAACTTTCCCAGTTCCACAATATACCCAATAAAGGTGAAGCAAGCAATAATACAAGTGGACACAGCAAGCGCGATAGCATGTGCTAACACGGCAAAAGTAGCTGCGATGAACGCAATCATTAGGAAAAACATGGAAATTATAATAAGTTCCGCCGCTCCAAGATAGCGGTTAAGGTGATGAATATCAAAAGCTTCCTTCTTTGCCGATAAAGAATACCCCATAGCAGAGAGGCACAGAAATATAGATGTAACGGAGCATACCATGGCTATGGTGTTGGTTAGGACAAATGCTTTGAAAGCTGATGCTCTTGATAGGATTGCCATACCTTGGTCTCGACCTTGGTTGCCATCATAGCCACCTGGAATTGTGAAGGCCGCTGCGAAAGTGATCGTGGCTATAAGGGCAGCCACTATCACGATAGTTTGGAATAGATTTACGGAAAGCTCAAATGCCTCTTTATTTTTCTTCTCTTCAGCTTCTCTCCTCTCCTGATCTTTCTTCCATTCAGCTTCTGCTCTCTTCTGTTGTTCATGTCCACGAGCTTTCTCCAATTTTGCCAAGTAGTTGACATGACCGTTGCAGGCTAGGTTTCTCCCACCACCAATTCCGGCCGAATCCAAAAAGGTATCATCCTACATTTTTTGGTTAGTTGATCTGTTGAAATACGAAGCATCTAAAACAGTAGCCTTTATCATATACCATATAAACATTTGACCAAGCGTCCATTAAACCACACTAATCTCTGTTTTCTAAAGAAAACCAATCAGAGAGAGAGAGAGGGGGGGAGAGATTCAAAATCAATAAAACTGTAGATTAGTATCCTGATTTGATATCAAGCATGTTTGTAATAGTTGTGGATATAGATTTTATATTTTAGTTTATAGCTTCAAATTCTACCACAGTCCATAGATTAAGATTCTAAATTTCAGTAGGAGCAGATAAACAGTTTTATAACTGTGAGCTTATCATTAAGGTGCAATAAAAGCTAATAGCAAAAAAAAACTGAAAAATGAGCTTTTATAGAACTTAAGACCTAATATCTGATCCAAAAAGTTAAAAAAAAATTACCCAAACCCAACCTTGGAACTTTCAGAATTTCATTCATTTTTTAGCTTTTCAAAATCCGTAAAATCTGAGAATTTCTTATCTAGAATATTTGGTAAACACTTCAAAATAATTTTGAAAAACTAAAATATCAAAATCTGTGAGTATAATTTCTCGTAAACACCCACGTCGTAGTAGCTAGGATTGGTTTAAAATATTCTAAACTTGACAAATACTACTATCCTTATTCCATGTACATCGGTCCGTAAATGTTGAATTCTGATGGGTTTGGTTCAAATTCCTTAGTACTAGCTTGCACGGGAATTTTTGAATGGGAAGCTTGGGTAATTGGTTTGGTTGACAGGTTACTGGACGGCTATTAATGGCTAATGGTCATTAGTATGTTTGTTTTTCCTATGCCTGGGTATATCAAAGGTCTGCCGTTATTATCAAGCTTCTGGATTTTTCTTTTATGCTCTATTTAAACCCAAGAGTTCTCTGTTTTGGATAAATATACGGTAGTGTATATTGGAGTGGTGTGAGTGCAAGTGTCAAGTCTTAGTGCTTGGTGTGAGAGTGTGTTCTTGTATGAGTGAGGGTGTATAAGGGGTTGGGTTTGGGCTTTCAAACTCGGGTGTTCTCTTGTACTAATTTCTCTCATAGTGAAAGAACGGGATCCTCTCCGTGGAGTAGGCGTGTTTTGCCGAACCACGTAATTTTTGCGTGTCTATCTCTTTATTTTATTTTTCATCGTACTTCCATTAGTTGCGATTGTGGTTGTGTTTCGAATCTCGGTTCTTGGGTGCTTCCGCGTTTAATCCCAACAAGTGGTATCAGAGCCGGCTTGGTTCTTGACCGGTGTTTGAGATTCGGGTTCCGTTACATTCACAATGAAAGCAACGATCAACTCTCAGTTTTCTCTTGAGCAGTTTAATGGAAGCAGCAGCTTTACCCTATGGCAAAGGAGGGTGAAGGATATCCTCGTTCAACAAGGCTTGGCTAGGGTGTTGAAGGGAAAGGATGCGAAGCCGGAGACGATGAAAGATGATGATTGGGAAGAGTTGGAGTCGAAGTGTGTGAGCACTATTCGGCTCTGTATTGCTGATAATATTATTAACCATGTTATGGATGAGGATTCGGCACCGGCCTTGTGGGAGAAGTTGGAAAAGCTTTACCTTGCGAAGAGCTTGACCAACAAGTTACATCTGAAGCGGCAGTTGTACAAGCTGAAGATGGAGGAAGGCGGGAACCTCATGGAGCACATGAACGTGTTCAATGGTTATTTGGATCAGCTTCGAAAAATTGATGTAAAGATAGAAGAGGAAGACAAAGCCTTTTTGCTTCTTACTTCGCTTCCGACTTCCTATGATACTTTGGTGACGACTCTCTTGTATGGAAAAGATACAGTGAGTTTGGAGCAGGTGCAGTCGGCGTTGGTTTCTCATTTTACTCAGAAAAAATCAAGTTTTGAGGGTGGAGAAAATTCAGCACTTGCGGTTCAAAGTGAGAATCGGGGAAGGACATCTGATGGTAGATCCGGAGGGAACAACAGGTCCGGGTCTAGTTCCAGAGGAAAGGGTGTACAATGCTACAGTTGCAAAGAATTTGGCCATGTGAAGCGCGATTGTCCTTTGCGCAAGAACAAAGGGAAGAAATTTGATGATGCTTCAAGTGCTAGTTCTTTGGTGGTAGCGGGTGATGGAGACCTTCTCACAATCTCCGAAGGTATAAACACTTCTTCTCGTGATGAGTGGATTTTAGATTCGGGTTGCACTATGCATGTTTGCTCCAAAAAGGAATTTTTTGATACATTCCAAGAAAAAGATGGTGGGTCGCTATTTTTGGGCGATGGAACTCCATGTGAAATTCTAGGTTTTGGGAATGTAAAGATAAAAATGTTTGATGGAGCGGTTCGTACTTTGGGTGGTGTGGCTTATGTCCCGAAGTTACGAAGGAATCTAATTTCACTTAGCCGGATGGACTCCATTGGGTGCAAGTATTTTGCTAGAGGTGGAGCCATGAAAATCGCACGCGGCGGTAAGGTCCTAATGAAAGGAGAGAAGTGCAAAGGATTGTATCGGTTGATTGGCAAAACTGTTTACTCGACAAAGGTTTGGAAACGGTGTGCACAAGGAAATGGGTACCCAAGGTGTGAGTCTTTTGCGGCGAAGACAAAGTTATGTTTCCAAGTTGCCAATGTTTGTGAGAGTGTAAATCCTGTTGGTGTAAAGGACGGGTCGAGGTCCTACTCTCTTGTCAATTGATGATTATTGGCACGGGGCGGCTACACACGTGTATTGGCCGTGTGGTTCGAATCAAGTTATTGGACCTTAATTTGATTCGGGATGTGTAGCTGTCGGTGGCGCGGTGATGCGTGGAATTTTCACCAAGGTGGAGATTGATGGGTTTGGTTCAAATTCCTTAGTACTAGCTTGCACGGGAATTTTTGAATGGGAAGCTTGGGTAATTGGTTTGGTTGACAGGTTAGTGGACGGCTATTAATGGCTAATGGTCATTAGTATGTTTGTTTTTCCTATGCCTGGGTATATCAAAGGTCTGCCGTTATTATCAAGCTTCTGGAATTTTCTTTTATGCTCTATTTAAACCCAAGAGTTCTCTGTTTTGGATAAATATACGGTAGTGTATATTGGAGTGGTGTGAGTGCAAGTGTCAAGTCTTAGTGCTTGGTGTGAGAGTGTGTTCTTGTATGAGTGAGGGTGTATAAGGGGTTGGGTTTGGGCTTTCAAACTCGGGTGTTCTCTTGTACTAATTTCTCTCATAGTGAAAGAACGGGATCCTCTCCGTGGAGTAGGCGTGTTTTGCCGAACCACGTAATTCTTGCGTGTCTATCTCTTTATTTTATTTTTCATCGTACTTCCATTAGTTGCGATTGTGGTTGTGTTTCGAATCTCGGTTCTTGGGTGCTTCCGCGTTTAATCCCAACAAATTCCTACCTCCATTATTTGATTATTATTTATCACACCCTCAAGAGGTTTCTGTTTCTTCCGTTACTGATGTGGCAGCGGTTCGAGACTGGCGTATGGAAATGCTCAGCCCTGTTTTCCCTTTCCGTTTGTGGCAGCTGTTCTGTTGTTTGGCGTGGCAGAGGTTTGGTGTTCTGGTGGTTTCAGGTCGTGATGGTGGTGCTGGGTTGGTTGAGGGCTTGGGCTGATTTGGGTTGCGGCGGCAGGGATGGGGTGTAGGTGGTTGACGGCGCCTTGGGGGAGGAGGTTGTGTACATGGCGGCGGCTTGGTGATTGTTTCCGGTGATTGGGATGATTTGGGCTTAGGGTTTGTTTAGGTTCTTGATTTGGGCCAGGCCCATGAGGCTTATAGGATTTTATTCTTCTGCTACTTTGTGGTCTATGTGGCTTGCGAGGAATGATCTTATATTCAACAATGTTATAAGGTCCGCGAGTGAGGTTGGGGGTCTAATCAAGACAAGGGTGGCTCTGTGGATGAAAGCTAAGTATGACATTAAGGTTTATTTGGTGGAGGATTTTAGGAGCTTTCTAGGTGGAATCCGTAAGTTGAAGCTTTAAGTTTGGGTTTGAGGTGTTGTTTCATCCAACTTTCGGTTGGATGCTCTTTCTTAATTTGTTTTATTTCTTTGTTGTGTGGGTGAGTAAGTATTGACTCACTCTTATTTTTCCCCCTCGATGTAGCCCTTTCGAGCTAATAAAATCGTTTCGTTTGCCGAGAAAAAAGAGAGTTCATTTTCCTTTTTCTTTTCCTACAATTTGCAGGATACTAAAAGTTCAAAATCAAAGACTAGAAAAAATTTCAAACTCCCTCTTATATTCAAACCTTCTCTCTTAATAAAAGGAAAATGATTTTACACTCTCCTTGTAATTATACACACTCCCTTTTTTATTTTTATCCACATGAATTTACAATATTATCCTTGAATGTGTGAAATAGTGTATTGAATAAAGGACAAGATAATAAATTCAAGTGAATAAAAAAAAAAGAGTGTGAATTGTTAAAAGGGGAGTGTGAAAATTAATTCCCTAATAAAATACCTACATTCAATGTTAAATTGTAAATTAATGAGAGGTGAATAACATTGAACACAAATATTGTTTTCCCTTGAGGGATAAACAAACATTAAACATAACATAATTTGTTTTTGGCTTGAGCAACTCCAACCCAAGTCTCCAAAAAAAAGACCCATAGAATGATTTTTTATTCAAAAAATGGTATAGAGAGTGAGACTATTCATCGCAACTATGACCATACTTCTCTATATCCATCTCTATATTTCAAAAACTCACTTATCTCAAAAAAAATAAAAAAAATTCACTCATTTTTTCTCTAAACTTTAACTGCTCGTCTTTCACATTTAATCTTCTTACCTCTAGTCTTGCAAAAATATAAACTTTTATTTCTAAGGCTTTAACTAAACATGTTCAATATTGGGCATTTTTGAAAGGCATTGTCAATGTCTTGTAAATGAGATAAATTTTATAAAACAATAAATTTATGGAGTAAATTAATTATGCGTATATATGCTAATATAGAGCAAAAGTACAAAGGACATGGGTGGTATTAGAATTTTATATAATGAGAAAAGAAGAGTAAAGTAAGAAATATAAGTCAAAAAGAGTGAATCGTAATATATAGTAGTTAAGTCTCTATTTTGAGAGAGAGTCTCTATATATAGAGAACCAAATTTGGGTCTCTAAAAATAGAGGCCCAATATAGAGCTTGATTGGAGTAAAATGGTTCTCTAAAATAGAGTGATAGAGCTTGGTTGGAGTTGCTTTTAAGCAACTATATTTACTAAAAATAGAAAGAAGCTCTCTCGAAATTTTCTCCTACTTGATTTATTCTCAACAATGATTATTATTTTTCCTTCTTTCTCACAAATTTTCTCTCATTTTCAAACTTTTCTCCTACTAATTTTTTTACATTTAATCTTAAATGGTAGAGAGGTAATTAATTCTATTGATCTATGACAAATTTTTCTTTGTTCAGGTCCATAGTACGAGTACTGTGCTTCTATGTATTGATTGGATGATGAAGAAGAGGCATAACAAAATGGAACGTTTGCTTCTAACAGTGATGCAATGAGAACATATGTACTTACCACAATATATATTGCAGTGAAGGTCGACATCCTTTCCTCCATAAGATTGGACCACACTAGATCCACGGGAGTCATGTTTTCGCCATTGAAAGCAAGATGATCTGCTCTATGATGCATCCATAGCCTATCACAGTAATAACTGTCGCAATCGGAAGCAATAAGTAGGTGGAGAGGTGTGTTACCTTCGTTGTCCTTTTGGTTTATAAGTTGCCCAACCCATGACTGATCTAATATAAAATCAATCACTGAATTCCTGTTCATGTCCACAGCAATGTGAAGGGCATTCTGCCCTTTACTATTGACCATCTCCCAACAATCTGGAGCAATGTGTAAAAGCTCTTTTATTACACGGTTATGCCCATAAGCTGCAGCAATGTGAATAGCTTTGTCTAGGTCGTCCTTGTTTGTAGTGGTAATGTATGCCCCTGATTCATCCATTACCAGAAGCTCTCTAACTCCGTTTTCATTCCCATTGCTAGTAGATGTGTCTTGATCGCCCTTGTTTGTAGTGGTAATGTATGCCTGTGATCCATCCATTGCCAGAAGCTCTTTGACTCCTCCTTTATTACCATTGCATGTAGCATAGCGAAGTGGTATCCACCCATACTTATCTGCTTGATTGATTAGATCTTTCTTCCATTCCAACAATTTTTTTGTGCTTTCACCTGAAAAAAGATTAGAGAAAAGTTAAGGATTCATAATTAAATAGTACTTCAATTTGCAAGCCTGCAGTCATTAGCATTCAGAGATCTACTGTACTAATAAATTTGAATTACTGGTTTACGCTAGCTTTTAACACATCTTCTTTCCCAGTTCCAGCCTCATGTCACTCAAAAGTAGTTTTGATATGTTTGTAGATGATTCAATATTGATTTCTAACGAGTAATGAGTGCAACTAATTAAGCAGTGAGGGTTTCGACAAACCTGTGAAGTCCTTAAGAGCTGCCGCGTGCAATGCTGTTCTACCACCAGGGCCGCTGTAAGTTAGCAGCGATTTGTAAGTTTCCACGAGCGTGTCCACTATGGCCACACCCATAATCCCTCTTTCAGCAGCTAGGTAGAGTGGAGTTTCCTGGAAGTTGTTTGGTGGATGTTGAAACTCTGCATCTTCTTTTGATAATAATTTAACCACTTCCAAGTGTGTGTCTCTGTTCGCCTTTTCCAAGCAATTTCTCACTGCCATGTGCAGGGCTCTGTCTCTGTCGACCTCATTATCTGCCCTCATTATCTCCTCCACTTCTTCTTCTCTGTCCCTCATTATCCCCTCCACTTCTTTTAGGTGGAGCTTTGTTCTCCTCTTTATAATCCCCTTCGCCTCTTCTTCATTCCAACCCCTTTCAAGTGATTCGGTTAACAATTTGAATACTTTCAAGTACTTCCCCCCTTCCAAGTGACAATTTCTCGCTGCCACGTGCAAGGCTGTGTCTCCGTCAAGATTTGTTGCCCTCAACATATCCTTAACTGCTCCAACCAAGCCGCTTTCAACTTCTTCCTCCAGTCTTTTTGCACGACCTATCATTGCTTTTACTATTTCAGAATGCCCTTCCCTAGCCGCCGTATGAAGCGGAGTTTCTTTTTTGATATTCAGCCGGCATAGCAGAGATGGACACGCTTCTAAGACCTCTTTCACGTAATCGAGATGGCCGAACTGGGCCGCGACGTGGAGAACCGTGTTGCGGTTTGGGGTGAGTTCTCCGTCAAGTGCGTCTTTGTGTTGCCCGAGGTCAGCAACTTTACCCTCCATGGCAGATCTATACAAGCTATGATTCATGGTTACCCACGTTCCAGCAATATTCTATCTGAATTATGATAAAGTTACAAAACTCAGGATGACCATTCTGCTATTTAAAGGCTCCAATAATAACATCTTCTTTGATGTTCTGACATTATAATCGAATTAAATTTTTACGTGGAACAAATGCAAATTAACGTACATTTAGAGAATAAAAATAAATAAAAGTCGTTGTTCTATATCAGGTTGGCTCATTTTCAGGTATGTTTCTTGTTCTTTGTTTTTGATATCAATGAAGTCCTTAAATTCTTAAAAAATTAAAAAAAGAAGTCCTTACATTCTTAAAAAAAAACAAAACGAGAGAACAAAAAACACTTATAAAAGAACTGATGGGGGCTCTATTTTTCTGAGCTTACTGAAAGAATGGTAGCCGCTGCTTAATTTTGTAGAGAACATACCAATAAGAGCATTTCCAACTGGGAGCCAAAATGGCAGCCAAAGCCCTATTTTGGCTTCCAGGTCAAATTCCGAGATCCAATGGAGAGCCATGAAAGGGTTGGGCTATTTCTTTGGCCAAATTTGGCCATGACCATTTGTGGCACATCAAAATTTCTACCAATTTCAAGTACTAAAACATCCACAACAACAACATACACTATTGATTGAGACAAAACCATAGAAAGTATAGATCTTATTTCAACTTAGTAGTCCAGACCCTAGAAAATAGATCTAATTTTAACTTGAAGTGATTTCTTTTCTTTTTTTTTCATTTTTTAACCTCAACAAGCTATGGCCACCGACGGCCACAGAGGGCCCACTATGGGTCTCACACGGAAAATTCGAGTCGTTCAATAATTTAGAAAAAAAAAACTGAGTGGCCCCATGAAAAATCAGATCAATCCGATATGTGTAGGTGTTTGATCCAATCTTATCATTTTTCATTCAGATTACAGGATTCTGTTCACCTATGCATATCAGATTGATCTGATTTTTCATGGGGCCACTCAGTTTTTTTTTCTAAATTATTGAACGACTCGAATTTTTCATGCAGAACACGTAGTGAGCCACGCGTTGCCGTCAGTGCAAGGTCGGTAAAGCCACCATCGATGGTTGTAGAAGGGTTCATAAGAAAAAAAAAGAAGAGGTGAAACCGTGAAAGCAACACACGTTTATTTTTACATGTGAAAGGAGCCCACATTTTCTTTCCTTTCCGGACATTTATTTATCAAAAACCAGCAAAGCTATTTATTGCTTCCACCTAATTTGAATTTTGAAGCCCCAGAGGCCAGAACTAAAGTAGCTGGCAAATGGTCATGTCATGGCTATTTACATCACCTAGAAAACATTTACTAATAGACTCATCAATCTGGATTGTAGTTAGAACATCTCCAACAACCGCACGTTTTTAAGTAAATTGTCTATTTTTCTAAGCTTACTGGAAGAATGCAAATCGGTATTTGGCTCCCAGGTCAAATACCGAGATTGAGTGGGGAGCCAAAAAATGGTTGGGCTATTTCTTTGGCCAAATTTAGCCCTACGGTTAAGCACCAATGATACGATGCCGCCAATGGCATGGATAGAAGTTGGAGCTCACGTGGGTAGTTGGTTACTTTGGAGGAGTTACGGAACAGCTAAGTGGCAGTTGGGATTAATTAATTTAGTCAACGAGACAATCTTGCCAGATCGATTAGAAATAGTGCAATTTCATATTAGTCAACTCATGATGGCCCAAAGCACAATGGGAAATCACCCCCATCAAGGTTCTTCACAGTATTTTATAAACCCAAAACAATCTGTTCCCTGTAAATGTTTGGTAACAATGCCACGAAAAATGGATCTCCGACGGATGCGCAGTCACTAAGCAGATTAAGCTATTCAAAGTCAATTGATATGTATAAGATTGCCCTATATACACACCACCAGATTCAAAAAAATGTTTCTCTAGAAATTGGAAAAAATATGTTTTAAGGATTGGTTTCGAGTACTGTACCAGAATAATAGAAAATGCGAAGTACCGTAATGAACAAATTAAATACCCAAGCCAACGTATACTTAGATCTTGCATTGAGCACCTCCATGGTTGTTCATTGTTGGGGCCTTGACGGGCTGTATTTGGGGCCACATCCGGTTCATTTTCAGAGATGCCATTGTTGACTTTTTCTTCTCTCCTATCAATGCATGTGAAATGCCAGTATTTTGAATCTAGTGGGAGATTTATTTTTAATTGTTACATATGGGTTCGACTGTGATTGTTTTATACTGTATATGTGAAGCCAGATAAAATTGTTACACAATCAATAAAAAACTGTACATGAGGGATAATTTTTCCCCTTTCATGTTATGTGATAGGAGTACTAGTTAGCTAAACTGTACGGAGCAGCTCCTCTTCGGTCCCTAACATGGACCGGACCGCTAAATTTGCAATTTGATTTTTACTAGAAATTTTTGGGTGCCGGGTGGGTACCACGTGGTGCCCGCTCGGCACATCCGGACTATCCATTTTGGTTTTGGACGGTTCCAAATTGGAGGGGGAAAAAGGAGAGAGAAAGATGAGAGAGTGGTGGGGTGAGAGGAGAAAGCGAATTTCAATCTGAATCGTTCAACACACTTTTGGGCGGCCCGGATGGGCTGCTTGGGCACCACGTGGACACGGCCACGTGGTACCACCCGGTAGTCAAAAATTTCTCGCTTTTTAGACTACTTCGATGATTGAAGTTTATTTTTTTTAGAGCTGGGTGAGATCATCGCTACAAATTTATCTCTTGATATAAATGACTTGGATCCAATTTGAGATAAACTAGAAAATGCAAATGATAGAGATTAACCAAGAAATGAAAATACTAGAGCATTGGAATCCATTACACGCAGAAATATCTATGATATCCATGTTTTTTAATTCTTCAATTGAAGGCAATATTATACATTTCAGATGCAATGTTTAAGAATGCAAATATAAACTGGATATGCAATCTTAATATACTTAGTTGATAGTGTCGACTGCCAAAAATTTAACTGGGTAAACTGAATTGTGACTTGTGCTCTGTTCTTAAGCCCAAAACAGAGACGAATAGATCGTGCAATGGCTTCACTTCCATGGCTATGTCACCTTTAAGTGGACAGAGAGAGAGTTAGTTGCAGTTGACTTACAATGACGGGGCTAGAATTTAATGACAATTGACAAGAGAGGCCAAAACTTAGAACTTAGAATTTCACATATTCACATTAACATAGTTTACGTTAAACTTTAAGCTTTCCTTATATATAGTTAGAATTTCACATATTCACTTTCTATTCATAAGAAAACTTAGACATATATACACATAAAAGGATGCAATTTTATCCACTACATAGCAACTTTTTATTTTAGTTTTTAAAGTTTGGAATAATTGACCGTTAAAATTAATTTATTTTATTCCGGGTGTATCGAATAATTGACCGTTAAAATTAAGACCCACAAGTGGTCTATCCATTAAATAAGAGAATTGATTATACAAACATAATTATCATTGTTGCTGCTAAAGAATGCAGGAAGGGTGATTTTAAAGTGTTCGTTTAAAATATTTTTAATGATGCATGGTCTTGAAATTTTAGCTGGTTGATTAATTTTAATTTTCTTAAAGTCCACTTTTTTTTTGTAATTTTGCTCATGAAATGAATTAAGGGTTTTATTTTTAAGTTCGCCTTGGGTTGCCCAAAATACCAGTGCCGGCCAGCCCTAGGTCCACATCAACATGGAAAATATTAGATAAAATAGCAGTGCCGGCCTTGGGTCTTATTCTTCCATACTCAAATTATTTAAAACTTTAGACTTCGATGTGCATATGAAAAAAATACTATCAGATTACGACTTGCATCCATATCAACATGCATTAGAATGTAGATGATTCTACAAAATAAACGCGTTCAGACATGTTGATAAAAAAAATTATTAAGCCCCTCATCAACGAGAATTAGTTTCTTTTCTCGACAAGACTTTCTATATATTTAAAAATTTCTGACGTAGTTTGCCAATGATTAATGTTCTCACACTTGTTATTCCTGATCAGCTCTTCTAAATGTTGGCCAAAAAATCTGACGTCAACTATGGATTTAAAGTTTTTATACAAATAAAAAACAATATGATTTCTTCTATAGTCTCATCTTTCTCTTCCTAATAGAATCGACTTTCGTGGGATTGAAAATGGGAAAAGTATTATTTATTGTAAAAGAAAAAACAGTGAAAATTGCACTTACAAGGGGTGTAAGTGCAAATTCCCCTTCTTTCACTTCAAGCATTCAGGGGTAAAAGTGCTTAAATTTAAAGTACAAGAAGTGTATCTTCAAATCGGTGATAGTACAGGGGTGTAAGTGCAAATTACCCAAAAAAATATAGAGGCTCATCTATATTTTGTGGTTGAGTCTTCATATATGAAAATTTGTTTTCCAATAACCGAATACTTGAGCCAGCTTACACGCACCTCGATTAATTCGGAAACACTGAAGTTAACAACTGGGCAAACCTTGAGCGACTCCAAGGTTTGAAATGTTTGGCTTTCACGGGATTCGAACTTACAACCTCTCGAGAGCAATCCCTTTTCAGTTGCATTCTCATACGCACCTGGCCAAACTCCTTCGGTTCAACGTATTTGACAAATTAAAATTGAATCTCTATTTTAGTGTCCCGATATAGAGCTTGGTTGGAGCTTTTTAGTTTGAGATGTTTGGTTCACCCTGTGAGAGATGTACAGTATGTGTGCTCTAACCATATCACCTATGGTTCAGCAATTTTTGTTGCTGCAGAGTGCAGCCTACATCTAGTGGAGTCGAATGCTTCTTGTTAAGGACATCTTGTCAGCTTTAAGGTGTTTCACCCGACCTTTCTCATAGCAGTGAAAACTAGACAGCAGGTGAAGACGTGTTCCCATTGCTGTCTTTCAGATTTATAGAACTGATGCGAGCCAAATTTGATTACATTCTTTCGTGTATTCTTCGCTGCAGTTTCCTGGCCAATCCAAGCAATATGCCGTAAGCTCTTGCATTACGCCTAGGGCCTGGCCGGACAGCACCGTGAAGCTTGGCATTGTAGGATTCGAGAGGAGTGTGAATCCCCAATTGTGCTTCGTAACACACAACAGCACAAAGGCGATTATGACTCCTGCTGAATACACAAACACGACAACACTCTTGAATTACACCTGGGGCCTGGCCGGACATCACCGTGAAGCTTGGCATTGTAGGACTCGAGAGTAGTGTGAATCCCCAATTGTGCTTCGTAACACACAACAGCACATATGCAATTATGACTTCTGCTGAATACACAAACACGACAAACACACATACCCTTTGTGTAGCAAAGCTGCTCATAACATTCGACGCCCGTGGAACTATTTATACTCATGCTCAACAAAATTTACATTAAAAGTGCAGATGATTTCTTGTTCAGCTGTGGACAAGGGAGTTAGTTCGCCATTAACGACTTCAGAATGTACATACAACTCTCTGATCTCAAGTCTAAACCGTCAACTAGATAATGCAGAATTAGAGTTTATACAAATTTTGTGCATGCCATCGACAATAAGCTTCATAGTAGAACCATATATCAAGCAATCAACGGAAATAGGGAAAATGACGGCCAAGGATATGTTTTGATAATTAATACCCGCCAAGAATATGCTGAAAATTTCCTTGGCGGCACATCCTGGGCTGTCATTTTCCCACTGAAATATGCATATACACAACCACCAAAAGTAAATGAACAACTCTCTGATCTGAAGTCTAAACTGTCAACTAGATAATGCAGAATTAGAGTTACTGCAAATTTTGTGCATATCACCCACAATAAGCTTCATAGTAGAACCATATATCAAGCAATCAACGGAAAATATGCATATACACAACCACCAAAAGTAAATGAATGGAGGCTCCTAAAATCAATATTCGTTCAGTTAGCAAAATCATGTGTCTAAATTGTTGCCATGGTATCTGAGTAGTAGACAGCCGAAACTTAGTTTGACTTGCCTAATCCATCACCATGAAGTTTAACAACTCGCAAACCCTCTAGGTGCTCTACAACTTCCTTCATAGTTGGGCGATTCTCCAGATAATATTCCACACAACGCATCGCCAAATTTGTGATCATGGGACCATCAGTAGCATCATAACCCGGGTCTTTCTCTAAACTTTCCTGAACAAGGGAAAAACCAGGCTTTTATACAAGTTTTGCCCGCTCATCTGGCAGATCCATTAGTTTCACCGACTTTTCCAGATCAATAGCTATTTTGGCTATCAATTCGATCAGGATAACACCATATGAAAATGCATCACAGGATAGGTCGTGCTGCATACCTGTCCAGCAATTCAGCAAACGACTCAGAAAACAAAGTGACAGCAAAATACACCTACCACGCATGAAATATCAAAATTGCCACTATACAAGCATGTGTTGGGTTCATGAGATGCACGCATGCATGAACAAACCAAACCAATAGCTTTCCAAGAAAGCTATGACCAGTGGCAGAGCAAGGAACTTAGATCAGCACCCACTTATTAAACAAAACTTCAATAAATATTTGTTCTTAATAACCAAGAAGATAACAAAAGAATTTCCACTGAAAATGAGAACAGAAATATAATTCATTGTATAAGTATCCACGATTAATTCATACCAAATTTTCCTAAGAAAATAACAATAGACCTCGACAGGTTTCATGTTTTTAAAGGTTTGCATGATAACTGTATTGATATCATAGGCTAAATCCGATATTTCCGGGCAGGGATAAATAAATTTAGGTGGCATAAGTTGCACTAGTTTCAAAAATTTGTAGGTTAAACTGCGTATTTACAAATTCAGTGGAGGCAGCAGCCTCGCTGGCCCATCACTGGCTTTGGCCTCCATAGCAGAGGCATTTCTCTCCTCCAACAAGATAATACATCACAAACAGAAAACTTAATAAACAGGAGAGCAAACCAGAATGCCTTGGCTTTCCAAGTAAGACAGCTACCTCATTTAAAAAAAAAAGGAATGAAATAAAAGCACACTATAGTCTCTTGAAGCTTCAATGTTCACCATGAAGGGCAAGCCCAAGCAAGACAGCCACCACATATAGTGAAAACAATATATATATATATACACACACACACACACACACACACACAAACACACCAAGCTTCTACTAAAAACACTTTTTATAACGAAATCAAGAGTTTCTAGAAGCTCAATGTTCACCACGAAGGCCACACCCACTTTCCATCTTTTCCGGAAAGATTTCAGACTCTGGTAAAGTTTCAGCAGGAGAAAGTAGAAAAGATTCTATTTCCTTATTTCCATTCGATTCTAACTTGGCAAGACCGCACTGATTTCGAGTAGGTTTTCCTATTGCTTCTCCGATCTAATATTCCACATATAAACCCAAAAATCCAAAACAATTTATGTAGGGGTTAATTCGTCGATATACAATAAATCCTACACCTTAATACAAAGTTAATACCATAAAAATGTGCCAAACACAAGACTTGCATGAAACTCGAATTGATGCCATAAAAGAAATACAAGCAATGCTGGTAAAGCAATCGGAATGGTGGCAGAGGCAATGATGGGATTTTGCATAGATGGCTTTTCCGGAGGCAATGTTGACGAACATTCATGGAAATAGGGCGTACATTCTAAGTTACAAGCCAAAATCAACATCTAACGAGGAAGAGAAGAGGAAAGATCATCTAGGGTTTCTATGGTTGTTGGGTCTTTTTTGACATTGAAATTAGTAGCTTGCATTTACAACAGAGGACATGTTTTTGTTTTGATGGCTTCATTGGCTAGGATATCGGAGAACGGCCAAGAAGTGGAGCTTTGAATAGCTGGTCATGGTGGAGAATGGGAACAAGAGAAGACAAGGAAGAAATAGGAAAGGAAGGTTTTGTCCATGCCCCTTCTCTGCATGTGGGCTACCATGTCAGCACATGTCATTCTGTTGTTCCTTTCATCTTGACCAAAACGGGATCCACCATTGAACTATAACTGCCTAGGCGGGAAACAATCAGTATCTTGCTCTATGTAGAACTGCCATTTTCTGCATGCGCATTACAAAAAGGAAAGCCCCTACTTTTGCAGTTTAAATCAACTCAAGTCCATCATGGGATGACTCATACACTACATAATGAAAGGCATAAAGCTCCACAATATGGTGAACAATCTCACCCTTACTTACAGCCCACTATCGCCCAAAGAAAAGCATATCTTGTGTGTGCTTATTTTATATGCTTTGTTTAGCACAGAAAGCTACAAGGATGTAGTGGTGAAATACCTGTATCAAAAAAAAATGGATCGACATAGCCTAGAGACATGTATATAAACTTTTTTGGATAACTTAGTTCACCAATAATGCCTCCACTCATCAGTCCAAAGTCAAATATTATAGGGTTGAATTCCTGCAAAGGAAAAGGGAAAAAAATGTGACAAATAATACCAGAAATACCAAAAAAAATAAATGCAAAACATAAAGAGCAAGCTTCAGGAACAAAAGTGAGCAAAAAAAGACATTAAGCCCAACCTGATCAAGCATTATATGACAAGCGTCAATATTAAAAACCAGGTAAGGCTTATCATGACCATGTAGAAACTCAAGGAGGCGTGCAAAACCCAGGGCAACTTTAATTCTCGGTAGCCAAGTGAAATTGTCTAAAAAATGCAGAAGATACAGAAATCAGATACAGATCAAAAGCTTCTAAATTTTGTAACTTCTGACCTAAGAACCTTGACAAAATTTTGGGCACTAAAAACCCTTGATGATAAAATTCACAAATACAGCAACAAATTGACTCCAGAGCATAGATCGATCAATGGTACATTTCAACATCATGTTATGCAATGTGTCCACTGGATCAAGAACATGCACAACACCCCTTACTTGTTCATCACAACATTAACCAATCACATTTACCAAGTTTGGGTGATCAACCACACTGGCATCTGTTAGGAACATTACCTCTTCCTGCGGCATAATTCACATTGTTTACAAACTATAACCAGCCAAAGGACAGAAATCATGGAAATACGTATATATACTCATACATAAAAGATAAAATATCCAGGAGGAACGACGTGCCTTAACCATGAGATACTCATCCTTTCCGACGAGAGGATCTGATTTTTCATCCCATATCTTCACAATCACATTTTTTGTCTTGCTTCCAGGCACGCCTTCACAGATCTTTCCTCGATAAACTTCACCAAACTGAGTTGGTCCAATTAAGTTTCGTTTGTCAAATATGTTAGTGAATGTGCATATATGCTCAGATGTGAATTCAAATGGCTTTGTAAAATGCTCCCTTCTGCTCCCTAACTTTGTTGCTTCTGAGCCAAAAGTAATTATAAGTACTGCACAGTTATTTTCAACATATAAGACCAGAAATAGAAAACATTTTACTGAACACAACTTCTCTATCTTTTTTCAAAGGTAAAATAGGACAGTTGGTTCATGAAACTTCTATATACGACGCAGCTGCATTTGAAACTGTCTTTTTTTTTGGATAGACAAAAATTTATTAAAAACGGGGAGAGGGGAATCCAACAAAAAGTTGGACAATACATCAAAAGAGCCAATCCAACTAAGGTCTAACACGGGAGTCTAAAAATAATACAATCAAGCACATTCGGTACCCAAACAAGCAACAAAGCCCACAAAACAAACAGGCCCAAGAAAGACCCGCCCAACAAACCCAGCCCGACAAACCCTAACCCGCAGCCAAACCACCGCCGCACAAAACACCATAGGCATCACCGCCCATCCAACACCACCACCCAACTGCCTCGCCATTAAGTAGATCCGGTCACACCCAGTAGAAGATGACCGGTGGCAGGAAGGAGCCCGACAATCCTACCAAGGTAATGCAAACGGCCTACAACGATAGAGAGGAAACAAAGATAGGGCAGTGGGAACAAGAAACTACCGCCTAAAAACCACCTCTCCACGAACCCCAGGATCACGATCGAGAAACAAAGGTTGGAACCCAGCCGCCAAGTCGACCCCTCGTCCAGGCTGCTCCTCATAAGTGATCGCCAGCCGAAAACAGCACCCAAAACGATTAGAAAAGCAGACCATGGGGGTCGCATACCCTTCACGCCCATGCCTCCAAACCGCCGGATCAAAACTATTCTACCTATCATTTTTGAAAAACCTGCAAGAAAAAGACGTTAGAAAAAAAAACGCCTTAAACAACCACCGGAACTACACCACCACTCCGCTCCTCCACCGCCCACAGCCACCACAACAACCCGGAACTACCTGATGCCGCTAAGCATACCAGAGGAGCCAAGAAACCCCCGGCTGGAGATGATGGGCCGGGACAGGAAATCACCACCACCACTCCCACACGGCGGAGGGCAATGGCCCAGAAATCTGAGAAATGAGCTGCCCACGAACGGTGGCCCAAAACTAGAGCAGAAGGCAAGAACGGGGAGGAAGAAGAGAAGGGGTAGAACAGGGAGTGAGGAGGGAGAGAGAAACTGTCTTTAATATCAATGATCAGTAAAATTCAAGTACAATCCCAAGTATCCCAACAAGGAACCAAACATGAAGAAATGATAACAAAAGAAGAACAAACAAATAGGATTTTCTATGATGTCACATAGCAAGCGAATAAAAGAGCAAAGAGAAGGCCAGAGAGAGAGAGAGAAAGAGAGAGAGGACATAGTTATTATAAAAAATTGGTGGAAGGTCCACTATAGCATGTTTGTAACCCATTAAGTCCATTTCTAAATTTCATAACCCCTCTAGTCCACTAATATAGTTATATAACCTAATAACTCCAATTTCCTTAAAAAGAGATATTTTTCAAGACCAAAAAACCCTCCTATATAACATATAGAGAGAGGAACCCTAGATCACAAAGCAGATCTGGGCCTCCCCTCTCCCCCCTCTCTCTCTCTCCTCCCCTCCCCTGGTGAACTGTCCGTCTCCAAATCCTCCACACCGACGAGCTCTCCCTCACTCACCACGAACAGGATCGGGCCCGCGCCGGAGCACAACCCCTCTCTCTCCCTCACCGCCGCCGCCGGAGCACTCCTCCTCCTCCTCGGCGCCGCCCTTCGTCGCCGTCCATGGCTGCTACCACCATGGCCGAGTTCCTACTTCCATCACGGCCACCACCGACAACTTCATCGATCATCCCCTCACCACCGCCGACGACCTTCGCCGCCACCATACGGACTGATCCACTATAAAAATTAGCTTCAACCATTGCGAAAGACAGACCAGACCCCATCCGTTACTTCCGAAACTAAAAAGCAGGTACTTTTTCAGCACTTCATTGATTTTCTTCTTCATCTTTAACGAAATACGAATATGATTACGGTATTGTCGAAGTCCTTTTCTTAGTTTGAGTAATACTAGACTTGTTTCAATTGTTTATTCGCAGATGGGTAATACTAGACTTGTTTATTACTGCTGTTATTATCGTCGGAGAAGACGTAGACGAGGTGAGTGGTTTTCTTGATGTTATATGTTTTGTATGGACCAGTATATAATGTTAAAGACTAAAAACAAGAAAAATCAAGAAGAAATGTTGCATGTTAGAAATTTTTTGCCTAACATATAATGTTGTATGTTAGGAAATTTTTAACACTCATCAATCACTTATTGATTTGGTCCGCACAGCGGCCTCTCCGACTTGCTTCTGATATATTTGGAGTTTTTTGAATAAATATATAAGGTTATATGTGTGTTTTTTCTAGGGCTAGATATATAAGGTTGGAACAGGTTATGTTTTTTGAAAAAATATATAAGATTATATGTGTGCTTTTCGTGTCAAACAAAAAATATATTTTTGTGTGTTTTTGTTGTTATTTAATGTCATTTTTTAAAAACATTATCAGTTAGAGAGAGATATAATAATATATAACGTTATATTGTTATATACTCCCTCCGTCCCTTTTTAAATGTCCTGCTTCGTAATTCCAACTTATTAAAAAGACATCATCATTATACCTTTCACATCAACTTTTTCCTCCACTTTCCCTACTTACCCATCATCATTACACTTTTACTCACTAACTTTTCAAAATGGAATCTACTTTTAGGGACAAAATAGACAATTCACCAACTTTTACCCACTAACTTTACAAAATGGACACTTATTAAGGGACAGCCCAAAATGGAATATTGGACTGTAATAAAGGGACGGAGGGAGTATAACGTTATATTGTTATATATAACATTCTAGATTAGAAATATTCTATGTTATTTAATAAAGAGAGCATATAACGTTATATATGACCTTTTGTACCGTGTAACGTTATATATGAGCTTCTGTCATATATAACGGTATATGCTCCGTTGTCAATCACTTATTGAATTGGTCTACGTAGTGGCCTCTCCGACTTATACAAGAAAATATGTGATTTGAAGTTCGGTTAGCGATGTGGTTTGGTTATAGATGATCTTCTATACTGAGACATATATGTTATATGTGACAATTTGCCATTGGTACCTAATTTTGTCCTGTAAAACTCAAAAAAAAAGAAGAGGAACTAATAACGTTATATGTTCTCTTATTGAATAGGTCCGCACAGCGGCCTCTCAAAAGCACATATGGATATATTCATATATTATCAGAAGCAAGTCAAAGAGAACGCTGCGTGGACCAATTCAATAAGTGATGGACAACGGAGCATATAACGATATATGTGAACTTCTGTCATGTGTAATATGTGCTTTTCCTAGGGTTAGACATATAATATTATATCTCATTTTTGAGATATATTAATGTTGTTTATGTTATTTTGAATATGTATATATGTAGATATAGAAGTTATGGGAATGCTATTCGGAGGCAGAAAATCACAAATTTTGAAGGATTTGATGAAGGTTTTGATGAAGAAACGATGAAAAAATGAAGCTCGACCCCCTGTGGCCTCATCAACATTCAACTTGGGATTCAAGACGCGACTGAAAATAAGGATAATGGTGGCATGATATGTGAACATATAATGTTATTTTTTGAGATATATAATATTGTTGGAAAGATATGATGTTGTTTTGAGAACATATAATTTTATATGTCATGTTTTGTGAGACTTAGATCTACAGAAACTCAGATATAATGTTATATATTCTATTTTTTTTGTGAGATTTAGAACTACAGAAGCTCAAATATAATGTTATATGTTCTGTTTTTTTTGTAGCGATATTTAGATATTCAAAAACTCACATATAATGTTACATGTTTTGTATGGACCAGCATATAACGCTAAATACTAAAAACAAGAAAAATCAAAAAGAAATGTTGCATGTTAGAATTTTTTTGCCTAACATATAATGTTGTATGTTAGGAAATTTTTAACACTCATATAACGTTAAAAAATCAATACAAGAAAAATAGGAAAAACAAAAAGAGAAATTTGTCACATATATAACGTTAAATGTTAAGTGTAGCAGGTTCAATAAAAAAATCGAGAAAAATAAAAAAATACGTTTTTTGTTACACATATAACGTTATATGTGGCGTGATGGCAGCGGCGACGGTGGTGGCGGCGGCGGCAGCTTGATTGCAACAAAAAATGAAAAAAATAGATTTTTGTGTTAGCCAAACAAGGCCCTTGTTTCTTAGGTGGGGTATTTTTGTCATTAAAATTATTAGTGGACTTAGTGGGTTATGAAACTTAGAAGTGGACTAGATGGGTTTGGAAACTGCTATAGTGGACCTATGCAAAATTCTCTAGTTATTATTACAAAGAGACATTGATTATCCCAAAATTCTCCATATAATTCATTATGGAGGTAAAAAGTAGGGGTTAAAAATCAGTACACAGTCATGTATTTCATCAAACATACAGATTTTGATGCCAAAAATTTCATTACATAGCTGTCAGATGTGGGTAAGGTTAAGATTTCTACAAATGTTTTTGAGGCTATCAATCATATTGTAGATTTGGAGTTCAATGGTAAAGTATTTCCTATTAGAGTTGTTGAAGAACATGTGGGTGTTACTAATTTCATCAATGTTAATGTGAGCTGCAAATGTAATAAGGGATGTGATGCTAAAACTGTATGACCCTCAAAGTCTAAGGAGAAATCTAGAGGAGAGATGGGAGTCAACAAGGGAGATATGGTAAAGAATTCATCTAATAATGGGGCCGAGGATGTGAACGGTGAAAATAACGCGATCTCTTGCACTAATAATGTTGACTTGGGAGAAAACGTTTTGGCAATTGAGAAAGATAATGATATCACCTTGTTTGGTTGAACTTTTAGAAAGTTATTTTTGAGAATTGAGTGGTAATGAGTGGAGAGGGATAGAGAGAGAAATTTATTGAAAACTGTGCCGAGAGTAAAAGTTACTCTCAAAATGCTCAACCAAACAAGGTATCAATGTTGTTGGGAATCGTGATGTTCATAGAGGGAAGGTTGATGGATTGGTCTCTTTGAGAAACTCTTCCCTCTCAGAGTTGTGGGCTCCCGCACCCGGCGCGCAATCGAAGAGTCGCCACCCGAATTTTTGAGATGGATGATCCAAGAAACTGAGGGTTTGTTTGAGAGAAAAAGGTTTTTGATCTAGCGAAAACGTTGAGATTTTGGATCTGGGAGCCACGTTACGAACGGGGAAGGTTTTGTTGAAAAAGCACCCCGCTCGCCCGGTAAAAACCGGTCTCTACTAAGCATTTTAAATGGGGGATTTAATATCATTTGAAAAACTTAACTTTAAAACATGTACGAGAAAGGGACACGGGATTAAATATAACACATTGGCGTGCTTGTGGTGCAAACTGTACAGTATGAAATGGATGAGCAATGTATAGAAAGTGAAATAACAGCATTATAGCAGACTGCCAAGATCACGTGAAACACCGCACGACAAACCGGATACATCGCACGGTGTAACCAAAACACCGTGCGGTGTACTTATCTACGCATTTCAGAATCAGTTTGTTCTTACATGACAAAACAAACCATAGGTCCGCAAAATAGTTTTTTATATTTTCTGAATCTCTGAAAAGTGATTTACGAGACCCTTTTGTTTATCTTATCATGTAAAACAATGTTAAAAGCTTTTTGAAATGTTAAAAGATTTAATAAAGTAAAAAAAATGACTTTTAACATGAAATTTGATTCTGGAATGTACCTGCACAGAAAAGTAACAAGCAGACTAAACAGAACAACACAAGAAGGAATATGTACAAGAAATGAAATAATGCACGGTGTAATACGCTACGCCGTGCGGTGTTGCAAAACACCGCACGATGTAGCGTATCCAGTGCAGAAACTATTTTTTGTGCTTTTTGAATATAAAGCTCGTTCGAGACCCAAACTTGGTATAGAAAGACCGAGAAGGGTCTCAATCGGCTCCCCTCAAAGCTAAATATGGTTTAGCCCAAAGAATTTGTTTATACCTTTTGACCGAAGCTTGGATGTACTTGAAGATGGAGGAATGGAAGTTGATTTGGACTTGAAATGCTTGAATGGGGATTGAAGGATATGAGGTTGTTTGGATGCTTTGAGGTGGAGGTTCTCATAAGTCAGTGGTTTACTGAACTTAAGAGAAGAAGAAGAATGTGGGTATTTTTAGAGGGAGAGAGTGAGAGTCTAGAAAATGGCAGAGTAACTTTATTTGGAGTTGAAGGGGTGCTTCTCAACTAGAGAGGGGTGTATTTATAGGTAAAAAGATACTTGGAGTGCACCAAAAGGATAACAAACGTGCAAAATGTGCTCAGGCCAAGCCATTTTTCAATTGTTGCATCTGCAGGCGTGGCCGACAACTTTCTGCTGCTGTCAGAACTTTTTCCAAAACGCCACGTGGCACACCTTTCAAAGTATTGAAATTTCGTGCAGTGGAGTGATTTCTTAAAATTTTCTGAAATGCCGTGCGGTATTCCGAGACAGCACAGCGCGCACACCAAACTTCGCGGGGGTGCCCCGGACACTCCCGAACTCGGATTTGGGCATGGTTCAAAGCGTTGGAAAGCTTGTCGAGTCCTCTTTCTGACCCAATTGGTTTCACTCAAAGTTATTTTATACATTAAAATGTGTGCCCATTTTACCCTTAGTGTGTCATGGAAAAAGTTATTTTCGACAATTGAACCGAGGGCCACCCTATATGTTTGGGAAGGGGTTTTCTTGAGATGTAGATAAGGAGTAACAAAGGAGCAACAATCCAAGCCTCGAAGGTATATTTTTCCTTATTTCATCATCGGGGAACTTAAAGATTATTCGGAGGCCCAAATTGGGGTGTCTACAAGAGTGCCAATCTATTAGTAGTCCTGCTCCTCCTTTGAGGCCTGTTGTGAAGGATAGGTGTGAATCGTGTGATGATCTTAGTATCCCGGGAGAGAAATCTATTCACCAAGATATTGAAAAATTGGAGAGGAGGTTGAATAGATCGAGAAGGAAGATTAGAAAGAAAAAATCTCTCTCCTAATTTGGGTTTAAGGAGGCCAAGATGTTAAAGAAATATAAGAAGATTCCCACTTCTTCTCTTTCTTCGCATGACATATGCAATAGAAACTCCCTCTTAATTAAGCAAGCCCGTATATAAGTGTATGGATATAGGCGCTACTATTGGCGTTAAGTATTATGGTGGGGTGAGAGAGAACATTAAAAAATATATTGAGTTGGAGGTAGGTGAGATGTCGGATAAGGAGCATGATGGCATTGTTGATGGCTTTGATGATTTGGAAGAAGGTGCTTCCATCTCTGTGGAGTTTTGATTCCGTCATCTATTTTTTTTGGGTTTGTGTGTTGTCTTTGTTGCTAGCCTACTGTTTGTGTTCTGTTGCGGTTGTTGGAGTTTTATTTTCGGTTGCTTCTATGGCCGATTTTGCTTTGCCGGATCTTTCGCTTGTTTTGTTGGTCAGAGGTAGTTTGTTGTTGCTGAGGTTGTTTTGTTGCTGTTTTCCCGGTGCTCCGTCTTCCCTTGTGTGGTGGCTGTTGTTTTTCTTTGGTGTGGTTGTGTCTGTAAGCGTCCTCTTTTTTTGGCGGCTGTTTTTTGGGTGTAGGTGGATGTATAGGGTGTTTTTTAAGGGTTTGGGCTTGGCCTTTTTGTTGGTCTCTTGCCAACGTTTTGGGTCTCGGGTAGCCTTAGGTTAGTAATTTTTTCCTCAGATGTCCTTGTCCTTTTAATCTTTGTATCTTTTTAGAGATTAATAAATTTCTTTTGCTGAGAAAAAAAAAAGGAAAAACAAAAAAGACAGACCAAAATATTGGTATTTACCTTCGTTAATTCTCAAGTTCTTCCATTCTAGATAATGTACCACCTCTAAATATCCCAACCCTCTTTTCTGTGTTTGAATTCCAAAATAAAAAAAAGGGAAAATGACGGCCAATGACGTATTTTGATAATTAATACCTGCCAATGATATTTTCAACATTAACAAATGTTTTCAGCTTGTCCTTGGCGGGTATTAATTATCAAAACACGTCATGCGCCGTCATTTTCCCATAAAAAAACAATCATTTTAACAGATCCTAAGGGCCTTAGCCCCACAAAGGCGGGCTGGGATTGCAGATCATCTTTTCAACCCCAATACCTTAAATTTAGCAGGCCAGTGTGTTCGTTGATAAAGGGAAACCATAGGAATTCGTTACATCCATTTACCAAATACTCCGACTTATGTTAGGGGTTTGTTGTGTAATCGTGGACTAAACCATAAGAAGCGCAAACTGCAGTTCTTAGAAGGTAGCTTGTTGTACAAACAATACTCTTATTTCGTGGACTAAGGCTATGTGGTTTGGTTCACTCCTTCATTTTTTCCTTTACCTTCAGTGTAATTGGGATACTAAGAAACATCTGGTATGGATTCAATGATGCACCGACACTGACACACGACACGACACTAACACAACACCGACTCTTCGATGCACAAGTTTTGAAAAATTAGAGGACATGGAACGTTGGGGGACGAATAATATTCATGTATTGTACTCATAAACCCTACACATAAACCCTGCATCATTCGTGGGCTACCATTGAACTATAACTGCCTAGTGATGGATGTTTATGTTGAGTGTTATCTCATTGTGCTTGATCATGGAAACAAAATTTCATGGTATGATTTATAGTTGGCCCCTACAGTGTATGGTCCTTGAATCCTTTGGTGGAAGACACATGCTTGTTTTCAGATATGGCTAGGGTTGGGGCCTCCTCATTTATATTCCAAATGTACTCCCTCAATCAACGAAGTGATGTTTTCAGTTACTAGTATTTATGCATCTTTTCTCAAACTACGGCTCCAAAGGATCCTGTAATCGATATGTTGGGTTCGGCCTAAGTGTCCTTTACTGAACATTCGTGAAATACTCATAAGGAAAAATCTTCAGTCATAGAATAACCTTGTTATGCGGACCTCATAATAGCTCCATTTTGAGAGACCTTGTCATTTACGTCCATAACATTTTATAGCTTAATGCCGATTTTAAGCGGGCTCATTCTCTTACATTTTTCGCTTACTTAGGCTTGTTATATAGATTAGTGGACTTAGGTAGCCAACACACACACTGTCGAAAGTCAAATCCCATGTGAACTGGTTGTGGTCTGCATTGCGCACAATGCTAGAATATTCATAGTATTCATTTAGAGTTTTAATTTAGTGCGAGAAAATTTGACGAATACTGTATTTTAGTGGATAAATGTGGAGGTTTAACCTCAACTTAGTTGATAACAATGAATGCCCCGCCTCTGATTTAACTCAACTTAGAATGTTTAAGCACTGCTAGTGCTATTATTTTTCGACGTGGATGACATTTGAACAGAGAGTCACATGTTTCGCACAAAATTGCTCATGAAACTCTTATCTATTTACTAGCTTTATTGAAATTAATTGTTATATCTAGTGAAATATTAACGCACTCAAGGCACTCTCAATCCTAGGCCCTTTAAAATTTAATGCTCTCAGCTCTTGCTGTCACTGCCACACTTGCACCCCCTCGGCGAACTTGTGACTTAGGCCATGACAACATGTTGAGTCAACGATTATGTTCCGTGAACTTGAATTTAGTGGGCGTGTGGGTTTTCCAATCAATAGCCTAGATGGAAATGGATGAGTGGCCCACAGTTCAGTTGTAACCTGCCTCTTAAAAGATTTGCTACTCTTGAAGTCCACCAAGGAGCACGGTTACTTCCTTGCCATAACCAAATTGAAGAGCATAGGCATTGTTGAGCATGAACAGGAATCAAGCGACATCTTCTATCCAGTAGCCTTCTTTTGCCGTACGTTCCTACCTGTCAAAGGAGATGTCATGCTTGGAGTCGTTCACAAGTTATATAATAGGGGGGGTCTGCAATTCGTCTATCTATCGGCTACAAAGATGCGGAATTTCCACTACGTCCGACAGAAAACCCAAGAGGTGTTTATGAACGATGATCTCACGAGGATAGAGACTAGTGTGGTTATCCGATTCCTAGTCTTTGCGGTGAGTTGGAGAAAGAAACACTGGGACACAGAAAGAGAGTTCTTTCTCCTTGCCAGTTTAGAAGGCGATTGCCTTGGGCCGGTTTCCTTGCCCGGATCTGATGAGTTGGATTCGTGAAGTTTTTCATTATAAGTGCAAACTTTTGTTTTTTTGTTGTAGTTTTATGTTTTACAGGTGGTGGTGGGGAGTGCAAACTGATTTTTCCGACAGTGTAATCTGGTGTTGATAAACAAACTTGTTGCTGGGAGGATTATAAGTTCTTGATTTTTGTGTAGAAGAGGGGAAAGCTTTGTATACAGTTGAAGACCTAGGCTTGAACTAGTAGCTTGTAGTTTGGGTTTTTTCATGTTATGAAAGGTCTGTTGTCCAAAAAAAGGGGTCAGTTTACACAGTGTCTTGCAATTTCAGGCTACAAATCTAGTATGGCATTCACTAACTTCTTAAGCTTGAAGTTCTTTCTGCTCAGTGAAATCTTTATGCGTAAATCATGGCCGACCTTTGATCAAGATCATTTTCTTACTACCCGACCCATATATAAGAGCAGAATTAGGCCTTGCCGCGACTGGGGCATGTAGGCAGGCATTGGCAGGCCCCAATCCAGCATAATTGTTACTCCATTTTGGGATGGTACGTAGTTTGCGGCACTGGCAAACAAAATCATCGACATAGCTAGAAAGGATTGTTTTCCTGTAAATTATACACACCTCCCTGGGGTTTAGGACACTTCCCGCAATTTGAAGATATTGTCAAAGTTATTTTTGGTATGCATTTGATATACAATAAGGGTGAGACGACGGTAACGTGTAACGATCGCCACTTTCGAGAGCATCATCTTACTGTTTTAAATTTAATGCATTTAGAAATTATATCAAATCATAGATTAATGTGATTTTTTTGGTGTGGTCAATGTTCTTGACGAGTTCTTAAAAATGAACGATTCCGATTATTGTCGAGAAGGGCCCACATATGGTCCAAAAGTGGACCGGACTGGTTGTAAGTACGCTGGACAGGACCGTTGCCCAAGCATTCAACCAATCTATCTATCTATCTATACTATACTATATGCAAATGTGTTTTGCCTTCAAAAGCATCCAAACCTTCTATCCTAAATTTCTAGATTTTTGAGAGAAAGAGAGAGAGAGAGATGGGAAAGAGAGAGAGAGAGGGAGGGAGGGAGAAACTTGGGGGTTGAATATGAAGAAAAATTTATTCTATACTCTTGGGACACCATTACGTGGTACCCAAATTCATTTTCCACCACACATGTCTTTCGGTAGAACAAGACAAATGCTAGCATGTATTGAATACGGAACCAGAAAGAATATTAAACGGAGTATCATTTTTATTTGTGTCCGTTTCATACACGGGGCCGAAAAAAAAAATTCAATGTGATTTTTTTATCTTGTACATCGAACAAGTACAAACGCTAGTTGCAGAGAACCACTTGTGTTGTTAGCAAAACCCAAACGAGTATGGTCATAGTTTTAGAAAAAGAAAGAGCCGGGGGGGCCTAGAGTAAAAACGTCGTCGTTGCTTCTTTTCACTCTTGGAGTCCGAATTTTACCCCACCCCCAAATCAATCTGCCTAAAAATATCCTCAAAAGTTTTGAGAACTGTTATTTGCAGTTACTTATTTTCTGAACGTATTATGTGTACTATATTATAAATAAATGTGTACCATATTATAAACAGGCTACGTTCAGAAAATAAGTGGTTACAAATAGCAGTGCCTAAAGATTTTCCTCTCTCACAGTCCTTCACTCCGGCGACGACTCTTCAACACCACGCCTTACACCGGTAAGTTCCCCCCCCTCTCTCTTATTTCTCTGGATATTTGTGATGTTTTCACCCCACTTGCTCATTTGAAGTTTCGAACTATTTTCTACGGGATTAGGTTCCCGATTTAGTCAAAATAAAAGTTATGGGTCCCAGCTACTTAGCTTCGCAGGAGTAACCTGGGCATACCATAAAGCTGGGTTTGCTCTGTTTTGTTTCAAAGCTCGTTTATTAGGGTTTTTTTTTTATCCACCATATCTTGAGCTGGTCCACCTCTCTCTCTCTCTCTCTCTCTCGCTATAATCTGTGTGTTTTTGTTCCAATTTTTAAGGCTGCATGTGCTTGCATCTGATTTGTTGACCTTGGAGCATGTAGTAGAAATGGGCTATCAGGTTTTCTAGGGTTTTTGGCATATATGCAGTTTCATTCAGTAAAGATTGTTGTGGGTTTTGACAATGGCGTTTGATTTTTTTGCGTTTGATGATTCCATTTTAATAATTGGTTCAGTTACATTTCTCAATTTATTTTTTGTTGAATTTCTTTTGCTGGCTACTATTTCAAGGTCATTGCTCCTGCTTGACTGTTGATCATCTCTTCGGGTGAGCATTATATGTTTGTAACTCTCACCCGCAAAGCATTCTCTATCATAATTTATGGTAGTGTGGTCACTGTGGTATAGCATCGAGGAACAATGTGATACAAAGAGCTCGTTTGCTTAAAATTTCAGCGAAAATACGTGTTAATTTGTTGATTTGTTTTGATTTATTTGAGATATATCTTTTGAGTTCTCTCAGCATAAGAGCGGTCCTTGGCTCGTGGAGAGAGTTTTGGCTGCACAAAGGCTCTCTGGAGTATTGTTGTATATTGGGAGTAGAGCATCATTTAACTAGGTGCAGAAGGGGATGTTTCTTCTATTAGCTGTGTGTCTCGATCCTTCCTTCGAGAAGAAACATTTCTTTGTTCAGTGGGTTGAATTACGCTCTTCTCCCTAGATACAACAATTCTATTGGGTGTTTTTTGTTGAGCTAAAGCCATCCCACAAACCAAGAACCGACCGTATGCTTAAAGCTCTACGGTATATCTCAAGTAAATCAAGATACAAAAACAACATAGCAAGAACATTTTTCGATATTGTTTCTTGTGAATGCTGCAGATATTCCTAAATTTTTGGACATTGTAGGCCTTGTCAAAATCTCAATATCCTCTTATTGCTGCTACGCAACTTTTTAGGGAGTGTTAAGCCTCAGTCAACTCCCTTGCTAAATCATTAACTCTCTCGATCTTCGTCTTCTTCATCTTTTCCCTTTACAGCTTTAACTCTGATAGTAAGGGTTTCCTTCTAAGTCTGATCTCCTAAGTTGCGTTTCAACAATTGTTTTTGAGTCACAGTGTCCCAAGAGCTTTCTCTTTTTTCTTTGATGTTTCTAGTTGTAGAAATTGGTACGGTCCTCCTTATATTTTTGAATTTGGACTATCAGCACACTTGGTGCTACTGCTTAGTCTTCTCGTGTGAAGAAGGGTATACTTTTCATGCTTTCTCTTTCTGTTTTTCAATAAAAATTCTCATTTCCCCAGAAAATGGAGCATCTCTATTTTAGAATTTTTTGGCTAAAACTCATCTTACTCTTCTTAAGATTGGGAAACACTTGGTGTATCTCATTATATCATGCTAAATTGTGAAACACTTCCCAATTTGAGGCTGCTTACACAGTAGAGTCCTTAGGTCCCTTTTGAGATGAAGACTCCTTAGAGTTACTACAAGCAGTTTCACCGCTATCATTTGCCTTGAATTTGAGCTTTTCTTTTGCCTGTTTGGGTATATTTTGTTGCTTAGCCGACCCCAAGTGATTGGGACATAAGGCTCGGTTTGGTTTGGGTATATTTTGTTGCACTATCATTCAAGTAGCACTTTCTAGTTAAAACTTTTTTCTCTCTGTGAACCTGATAAAATTTTGATCTTTCTCTAGACTTCCACACATGGACAAGCTAGAACATTGCTTGAACTTGAATTTCTTAACTATTGGGACCAAGTGTTCCTCATGTATTTGCAGTTCATTATCGAAATCATTTTCATGTGCCTAATGGTGGTACAAAAGCTGTACCGGGTTTGGTCTTAGGGGGGGACACTTGTAAAGCTTCTGGGTTTAGAGGAAACCTACGAATTTCTCAACCCTAAGGGAGTCAAACAATTGCTTAGCTCTCATCTATTGCAGTCACCTGGGCTGTATACACACACTTGACAGCTGAGTTCCTGACAAACAAGCTTAGAGAATTAGTTATAATGGCTTATGTATGTAAAGCATTTGCTGCATGTGTAAGATGTCTTGGTCTTCCGTCATGGTCTGCTTAACAGGCCCATCCTTTTCCATAGTAGCAAATTCTGAGAAGCTCATTGGGTGCTTTTTACTTCCTGTTTATATAGAGGTTTCCAGCAAAAACAGTTCAAATTATTGTCTGCGATATTTTTTCCGATGAAAATAAGTCATCTAATTGAAATTACATCCATTTGATCTTCTTCACAGGCATACACTAGAAGCATGTTTCTTAAGGTACAGCTACCATGGAACGTCATAATTCCAGCTGAAAGCCTTGACACGAAAGGGCTGATGCTGCAAAAGTCTATAATAATTCGCCTCTTGGACGACTTCTCCACAAAGAAGGCAACAAAAGATCTAGGTTACTTTCTCGCAGTAACCACACTGGACCACATCGGGGAAGGAAAGGTGAGACAGCACACGGGGGACGTACTGTTTCCAGTGCTTTTCAGCTGCGTCACTTTCAAGCCTCTCAGAGGAGAGATCTTAGAAGGAGTTGTTCACAAGATCTTGAAGCATGGAGTTTTCTTGAGGAGTGGGCCCATCGAGAACATATACCTCTCTAATCAGAAAATGTCTGATTATAAGAACGTGCCTGGGGAAAATCCCATCTTCATGAATGACAAGCTGTCCAAAATTGAGAAAGACGTGGTGGTGCGCTTCAGTGTGATTGGGACAAAGTATATAGAGGTCGAGAGGGAGTTTCAGGCGGTGGTTAGCTTGGAGGGTGACTTCCTTGGACCTGTTTCTTAGTTAAGCTCCTGTTTCTACTTAGCCTCTGTGTAGAAGTCTTGCGTTGGTATCAATGTTGTTCTCGTACTTGTTATTGGCTAGCAATTAACTCTCAGTAGTTTTACTTGAAGAAGGCAGATGTAGATCGGAGTCTTATTTTCGTTTGCTCTGTAATGGTTACTGAACTGGGTGTAAATTGGCTGTTTCAGTCTTCTCGTATTCATGTTCTTCTTGCGTAGTCGTTTTAGTAATCGTTTTTTGGTGGTTAAGATATTGCTTTATTAGCTAGTCTCAATTCTCAAAGTAGTTCATGAGGCATTCATTCTTTGTTTTCCTTTGCCTGTGTATTCAGTTGTCAAGCAATGATGGTAATATTGCTTCTATCGAAACGAAATTTCTTGCTGTGAATTTGATTGAAGAGTTGAGGTTCAAGCAGCATTCTGTGTTATTAGCTTTGTTACTGCAGAGATGGAGTTGAGTGAGGAATATGAAAAACTTAGAATTTGACTCGTTCAGTTTCTAATCTCTCAAAATTCAATGCTTTGTTACATTTTGAAAAAAAATTCCAACTCAAAAAACACTGATTGCCCTTACTTAGTAATAATTATTCTCATTTTTCTTTCCGAAAAAATGACGGCCAAGGACATGTTTTGATAATTAATATCCGCCAATGACATTTTCAGCATTAACAAATGTTCTCAGCATGTCTTTGGCATGCATTAATTATCAAAACACGTTCTGAGCTATCATTTTCTCTTTCTCTCCAATTATTATGCCTATGTCCAATTATTATTATCATTTCTCTTTCTATCTCTCTCCACTCATTATCCTTATCTCCAATCGTCATCTTAATTTCTCTCTACACTCATTATCCCAAAAATCAAACTCAAAAATTCTCAAAAATCCATCCAAACACAGTATATGTTACTTGAGATCAGCTCGATTAAAGCTGATTTGAGTTTGGCTCGATGAGGTTAAACATATTTATAAAGTTGGTTTAGATCATTTATCGGTCTTAATATGGAACTGGAAAGTTTATAAAGACAAAACCCCTGATGGTGCTACAGCTTCAAGTGGAAACAACAGGGGAAGGCTGAAAGGCACAAAATAGCTGGGTTTGCTCTATTTGTTTCAAAGCTAGTGTTTTATTCCACTTTTTTTCAGGCTGCATGTGCTCCATTTACTTTTCATCTAATTTGTTGTCCTGGGAGCATGATGTAGAAATGGGCTATCAGTTTTTTTTCTTAGAATAATTTCGTTGACTCTCCTTTTAAGAGAGCGAATATTACTCTACCTGTAATTAGTAGAAATTGTGTGGATCCCACCACAAACTAACTAATTATTACCAAAAAGTGTATTGATTTCGTGAATTCTACACAATTTTCACCAATTACAGACAGTGTAATGTTCACCTTCTTTAAAAGAGGGTGAACAAAGTTATTCTTGTTTTGGGTTTTTTTTTGGCATATATATATGTAGTTTCATTTGTAGTAAAGATTGATGCGGGTTTTGACAATGGAATTGTGTTTAATGGTTTAATTTGAAGAAAAAAACTTTTTTACGGAGCTTTCTATGAAAATGTGTTTGTGGACGTGAATCCCGCGCGTCTAAAGTGTTTTGGACGATCCAGATTTTAAAAGAATTTTTCCGGGGAAGAGCTTAACTCTTCTAAACTCTTCTCCGGAATTTTTTTTAAAAAATCCGGACCATTAATAGTGGAGACAGATGAATGAGATCGTACTTCCACTCAATCTGACTCTGGAAATGAATCTGTCACTGGGTCTAGTCTCTGTACGAGCTAATTTGAATAGTTGATTCAGTTATATTTTCACTTTTTCTTTTGTTGAATTTCTTTTACTGGCTACTTTTCCAAGGTCATTGCTCCTGCTTGACTATTGATCAAGTGAACATTGGTGCGTTACAAATGTTTGTAACTCTCTCCCGCAACTCGTCGAGATATATGGTGGTGTTGTTACTGTGGTATAGCATCGAGGAACAATGTGATATGAAGTGCTCGTTCGCTCTTGAAATTTCAGCGACAATACGTATTAATTTGTTGATTTAGTTTGATTATATATGTTTCAAGTACTCTGAGCGTACAGGCGGTCCATGGCTCATAGAGAGAGACTTGGCTGCACAGAGGCTCCTTAAGGATCATTGTATATTGGGAGTAGATCATCATTTAACCAAGTGCAGAAGGGGATGTTTCTTCTCTGTTAGCTTTGCATCGATCCTTCTTTGGAGAAGAAACATTCCTTTTATGATGCTCTTCTCCAAAGATGCAACGATCCTATGGGGTGTTTTGTGTTGAGCTAAAGCTCTCCGGCTCTCCCACAAACCAAGAACCGTCCGTATGCATGCTTAAGGCTTTAATCACGGTATATCTCAAATAAATCGATTTCAAAAACATCACAATAACATTTTTCGGTATTGTTTCTTGTTGGAAGTTGCAGATATTCCAAAATTTTGGGAAATTCTAGCTGTGCAATTCTTAGGGAGTACTGTTTAGCCTCAGCCAACTCTCTTCCATGAACATATAAACTCTATACTCTGCTTGTTTTTTGATTCTCGATCAACTTCTCCTTTTTCCCCTTTACAGCTATTACTCGGTTAGTAAGGGTGGCCTTCTAAGTCTAATCTCCTAAGTTGCATTACAACAACTGTTTTTGAGTCACAGTTTCCCAAGAGCTTTCTCTTTTCTCTCTAGTGTTTCTAGTTGTAGAAATTGGTTTGTTCGTCCCTATATTTTTGAACTTGGACTATCAGGACACTAGGGAGTGCTAACACGACAAATGCAGCTGAGATGAACGCAAGCATGGAAACTAAAACAGAAGATAAGTCGCGATCGATTAACGAGATGCCCTTGATCTTTAAGTACTGTAGTAGCGTAAAAAAAGAAGGTTGTACCTTGGAGGAGTACTACACGTGAATTGTGTTCATCCTTGGAGCAGTTTGTTTCATGCATGGGTTTCCACAAGTATCCAAGAAGGATAGATTTTTGTGTTGGAGAATTACACAACTAGTGATTGAGTGATCAATCTTAAGGCATGTGTGAGTTTTGACTTATTAGAGGGAGAGGGGTGGGCACGTGTGGGATAATATCTGAAGATGTTGGGATTATTTGGAGTTAATGACGAGAAGTAAAAAGGGTAAAACAAACAAAAAGTAAAAGAAACAAAATGAAAAAGATAAAAAGCATGTAAAAAGAGAAGGGGAGGAGAACGTGCAGTTGGAGAGAGAGAGAGAAGCTGAGCATGGCATAAATCGGAGTGGAGAATTCGGTCCGGTTGTGGTGGAATTTCAGTGTGATGTTGATGGTAGTTAAGCTTACATATTTAACGAATATGATAATCTTGAAGGTAAATCGAGGCGTTACACTCTAAAAAGATATAAGGAGTAAATTACAACTCGATAACGGGATATATGAAAATATGTCTTTTGTCAAATGAACATTTCTTTAAATCGGGCAATAAACTTTCCCAGTTCCACAATATACCCAATAAAGGCGAAGCAAGCAATAATACAAGTGGACACAGCAAGTGCGATAGCATGTGCTAACACGGCAAAAGTAGCTGCGATGAACGCAATCATCAGGAAAAACATGGAAACTATAATAAGATTCACCGCTCCGCCATAGCGCCTTCGGTAATGAATAACAGCTTCCTCCTTTCCCGAAAAAGAATACCCCACAGCAGTGAGGCACATAAATATAGATGTAACGGAGCATAACATGGCTATGGTGTTGGTTATGACAAATGCTTTGAAAGCTGATTCTCTGGCTAGGATTGCCATACCTTGGTCTCGACCTTGGTTGCCATCATAGCCACCTGGAATTGTGAAGGCCGCTGCGAAAGTGATCGTGGCAATAAGTGAAGCCACTATCACCATAGTTTGGAATAGCGTTACAGAAAGCTCAAATGCCTCTTTATTTTCCTTCTCTTTAGCCTCTTTTTCTCTCATTTCTCTTTTCTGTTTTTCATGTCTACGAGCTTTCTCCAATTTTGCAAAGTTGACATGAGCGTTGCAGGCTAGGTTTCTCCCATCACCAATTCCGGCCGAATCCAAAAAGGTATCGTCCTACATTTTTTGGTTAGTTGATAAGTTGAAATACGAAGCATCTAAAACAGTAGCCTTTATCATATACCATATAAACATTTGACCAAGCGTCCATTAAACCACACTAATCTCTGTTTTCTAAAGAAAACTAATCAGAGAGAGAGAGAGAGATTCAAAATCAATAAAACTGTAGATTATTATCCTGATTTGATATCAAGCATGTTTGTGATAATTGTGGATATAGATTTTATATTTTAGTTTATAGCTTCAGATTCTACTACAGTCCACATATTAAGATTCTAAATTTCAGTAGAAGCAGATAAACAGATTTATAACTGTGAGCTTATCATTAAGGTGCAATAAAAACTAATACGGAGTAGCAAAAAAAAACTGAAAAATGAGCATTTATAAAACTTGAGACCTAATATCTTATCCGAAAAGTTCAAAAAAAATTACCCAAACCCAACATTGGAACTTTCAGAATTTCATTCATTTTTTAGCTTTTCAAAATCCGTAAAATCTGAGAATTACTTATCTAGAATATTTGGTAAACACTTCAAAATAATTTTGAAAAACTAAAATATCAAAATCTGTGAGTATAATTTCTCGTAAACACCCACATCGTAGTAGTTAGAATTGGTTTAAAATATTCTAAACTTCACAAATACTACAATCCTTATTCCATGTACATCGGTCTGTAAATGTTGAAATCCTATCTCCATTATTGATTATTATCAATCACACCCTCAAGAGGTTTCTGTTTCTTCCATTACTGATGTATTTCTGGGTTTTGTTAACTGATTTTCTTCGGTTGACACCTTGTCAAATGTTTTTTTTTTTTGGGTTCATGTTTGGCATATGATTGTCAAGGGTTTGGGTGCTAATCTAGTTGGGATGCACGATCCTTTTAATTTTTGTAACAATTTGAAAAAATTAATAAAATCCTTCTTTTACGTTTTACCGTTCTAAAAAAAAGGGCGTCGTAAATAAAAGAAAGAAAAATTCCACCAATAGTCCCTATAGTCTCTCTCAAGTCTCAATTTCGTCCCTGACCTATCTTGATTCCAACGATTCGAACCTTTAATTTTTGAACGGAAGTAATGGTCTAATTGGTCTAACCCGTAAGGCTTTTAAGAAATTGAACAGACGTTGGGGGCACATGGCTTTTAGTATCGGCAAAATTGTACTCCCTCCGTCCCTTTTTTGAGTCCAGTATTCCATTTTGGGCTGTCCCTTTATAAGTGTCTATTTTGTAAAGTTAGTGGGTAAAAGTTGGTGTATTGTCTATTTTGTCCCCAAAAAGTAGATTCCATTTTGAAAAGTTAGTGAGTAAAAGTGTAATGATGATGGGTAAGTATGGAAAGTAGAGGAAAAAGTTGATGTGAAAGGTATAATGATGATGTCTTTTTAATAAGTTGGAGTTACGAAGCAGGACATTTAAAAAGGGACGGAGGGAGTAACTTTTTTTTTTTGAAAGACAAGAAAGTTTTGTTAAACTTTGAATTTGGTACAAAGAGTAAAGAGCACAAGGATTTTGACGGTATCATATCTCTAAACAAAACTAAGAACAATATTCTTGTGTCAATTTTGGAGATCCAATTTCTACATTGACAAGATATCAACCAAGGAAACACCAATTTGGACAAGCCTACACCTAGAAGGACCAAATCCACAACTAAACACCCATTGTACGTAACTTAACTGTTCCCTCCAGTCACAATTGACATCTCCTTAATCTCTGGGTTGTAAATGAACTGAGTTATTCGTGAATTGTTTGAGATTCGACTCGGTAAAGGCTCGTTCGAGTTCAATTCGTCTACTAAATGAACCGAACTGAAGCTTCAATTCTAGGCTCGTTTCATAAATGAGTTGAACATTAACCTAACAGTATTCAGCTCAATTAGGCTCGCGAACCTAGAGTATATGTATATCATGGGAATTTCATATGTATACATAGTAAAAATTTTAGAACTCGTACAAGTATAAACATTTACAATTACTAAAAACTTATCTATGCATATGCATTTATGACTTTATATATTTATGAATGTATTTTATGTACGTATACACTTTTTATTTGCAGATCGAAACATAATGAGCTTTGATAATGCTAAAAGTGTAGTTGCAGTCGATTCCATGGCTGTCTTATCCTATGCCAACGAGATAGCACGAGCTTTTAAATCTCCTCTTCACAAACGACCCACAAGACTCATTCTAATTAAATGGGTACTTCCATGTGCAAGTAGGATCAAGCTCAACACTGATGGATGTTGGTACCAACTCAACCAAAATGTAGGCTTTGGAGGACCATTCAGAGACGAAGGAGGAGAATGGGTTCAGGGATATTATGGAAAGGTCTCGTGCGAGTCTAGCCTAGAAGTAGAAATTTGGGGTATCTATAGAGGACTGACTATAATTCTGGAGAAAGGGATGATAGAAATTATGATAGAATCTGATTCGCAAGTGGCCATGAATCTAGTTAATGAAGGCAATATTGCAAACAACCATCCACAGAGAGATGATCATGGATGCTCATGCTATTCTGAACAGAACGAACTCTACTCTGCATTACATATTTCGGGAGGCAAATCAATGTGCAGATCACTTAGCAAGAGTTGTAGCCGAACAACATGAAGATCTGGTGGTTTTAACGGATCAACCACATTCAATAAGGGAATTTTGGATTAGGGAACGCCTTAACATAAGGCAGATCATTAACTTGGGTGTTGCCCTTGGCTATTTGTATTGGGTCTGTACTTTGTACTATTTTAAACATGTCTGCTACTCTGTTGCATTTCTCGTCCTTTGCCTAGTAATATAATATTCCGAAGTACCAAAAAAAAGTATAAATATATGATGTTATCGGCTCATTAATGTTATGTTCTCTTTCGTTTTCAAAAAGATTTTTTCAAAAAATTCTTTCTAAATTCCCCCTACTTCCAACATTTCTCTTTCTATCTCTCTCCACTTATTACCCCTATTATTTTTCAAAAACCAAACCAAACACAGCATAAGGCTCGTGAACAAGCTCGAGTTTGACTCAAACCTAGGCAAGCTCAGCTCGAACTCAGCTCATCAAATTTCAATGAGTTGAGCTCGAGTTCGAGTTCGCTAAAAAACTTAACGAACAAATCTGAACATTCTAATATTCGGCTCGATTCAACTCGTTTACTGCACTCTGGCCATCACTACCACCACAATCACCCACTGCCCATCCAACATCCGAACACCACCAATTCTCAAATCCTACTGATCTTCAATGGCGTTGAAGAACTGAAATTGGAAAGAATGATGATTAAATGGTAAAACCCACTTCAGGTCCCCACCAAGATTTTATTAAAACATTTATTTCCAGGCAAATGAAACTTTTATAAAACTCGAAAGGATTACATTGAGGGGACACCGAAAGCAAAAAAACGCTTGGGTGGGCAAGCATTTAATTTAATTTTTTTACAATATATTAAGCGCAGTATGAATTCCTATCGATATAAATTACCAAAATACTGCTAAGTAAATCATTGTAAATATTTTTAATAAGTGTAAACAATAACAAAAATGCCGTATTTTACCATAGATGTATACAATCTTGCAGGGATGGATCCAGGAATGTAGACTAATGGGGGCACCTTGTTAATCATCATAGTTTACTGTTTTTTTTCAACCACAGTAAGATCGTGCAAAATTAAGGCAATGCATTACTAGCTACAAAAGTTTATAATGCGTACTTTTAATTAAATTAGATAAAAATGAACACAAAAATCTCAGATAAATTTTTTCAAGTTAGTTTTAAATGAACATCGACAAATTTTAGAATGATCGAGCTAGTTTTGTTAATAATTTTATTTTAATATATTTCTATCAGACGGTTAAAAATAAAGAAAATAAAGAAAGAATAGCTCCAAATAAACAAATAGCTCGTAAAGCAACAAATATAAATACACCATATGATGAAATTTAAGCATAAAACTAATTCTATATGTGTATTTTTGAGATATATGCAAGTGTGCATATTTATATATTAGCACACTTTCATAATTATGCCAAAATATACAAAAATATAGCAAAATTATTTTAATCTCGAGCGGGGGTACGCGGGGGAGCGGGGGCACGTGCCCTGCCTAAATCCGTCCCTGCAATCTTGTACAGATATATCTATTCTCTAACCAAAAAAAAAAAAAAAAAATCTATAACCCGTATTCGATTTCTTATAGACACTTCCAAGCTAAGGGGTATGCTTCGTCAGGCGGCGTGGCAGCGGTTCGAGACTGGCGTATGGAAATGCTCAGCCTCTGTTTTCCCTTTCCGTTTGTGAGGACCAAAGTGCCGGTTCCCCGGCGGATTTCCCGGGATTCAGTTGCTCGCGGGATTCGTGTCGGCGTTTTGGATTGCTGTTTTGGCGTGGCAGAGGTTTGGTGTTCTGGTGGTTTCAGGTCGTGATGGTGGTGCTGGGGTGGTTGTGGGTGGTGGCGGCTTGGGCTGATTTGGGTTGCGGCGGCAGGGATGGGGTGTAGGTGGTTGACGGCGCCTTGGTGGAGGAGGTTGTGTACGTGGCGGCGGCTTGGTGATTGTTTCCGGTGATTGGGATGATTTGGGCTTAGGGTTTGTTTAGGTTCTTGATTTGGGCCAGGCCCATAAGGCTTATAGGATTTTATTTTTTGGGGCCTAGCCCTTTGGGTATTGGTGGATTTTGATCCATCTTTTTCTTTTATTTTTATCCAACCCTTGGTTGAATTTTCCTCCCCCTCTCCTCCCACTTGATGCAACCTTTGTCAAGTGTTATTAATAAAACTATGATCGCCTATCAAAAAAAATAAGAAAGGAGTATGGTAATTCTAATTTTCAAAATAATTAATTTGCATAGGCAGGGCAAGATAAATTAGAAAAACGATGGGTCCGCAATCGAGCATATAATTATATAGTTTTAAAGATTGAAGAAAAACTTAACAAATGTAAAAATGGGGTATATATGGATGTCGCCGTGGCACATCCGCCCCATTATCCGTCCATGCATAAATCGGAACCTTGTCACTTAACTACATTTTTTTTTGAAAGGGTGTAGCTTAATTACATTTATAGCGAGGCATGAGCAAAAGGTGTGGCTGTAGGTTTCGATGGTGGTGTTGGGGTGGTTGTGGGTGGTTGGGTTGGCGGCTGGGTCGTCGGGTTGGTGGGTGGTGCAGCGTGGACGGTGGTGGCGGTTGTGTGTGGGCGGCGGATGCGTGCTTGTATGATTGTCCGATGTTTTGAATTGTATTGGGCTAGGGTTTGTTTTGGCTCTTGATTTGGGCCAGGCCCATGTGGCTCTTTGGTCTATTTTTTTTGGGCCCTGGCCCTCTGGGTGTTGGTGGGTTTTGACCCATCTTTTTTTACTTTTTTCATCCAACCCTTAATTGAATTCTCCTCTCCCTCTCGCCCCACTTATTGTATCCTTTGTCAGATATTCTTAATAAAACTTATGTTGCTTATAACAAAAAAATGTGGCTTCCCCTTATTCGCGCGTGTGTCATTATCTATACTAACCAAGACTATCGAATAAAAATAGAAGCAAGCTCTCTCATCAACTCTCTCACCCCTATGACATTCACCTAATAAAAGTTAAAAATCAAGGACTAGAAAAAATTTCGAACTCCTTATATTCAAACCTTCTCTCTTAATAAATGGAAAATGATTTTACACTCTCCTTTTAACCATACATACTCCCTTTTTTTTTTTTTTTTCATCCACATGAATTTACAATATTGTCCTTGAATGTGTGAAATAGTGTATTGAATAAAGGACAAGATAGTAAATTCAAGTGAATAAAAAAAAGAAGAAGAAGTGTGAATTGTTAAAAGGGAGTGTGAAAATTAATTCCCTAATAAAATAACTACATTCAATGTTAAATTGTAAATTAATGAGAGGTCAATAATATGGAACACAAATATTGTTTTCCCTTGAGGGATAAACAAACATTAAACATAACAGAATTTGTTTTTGGCTTGAGCAACTCCAACCCAAGTCTCCAAAAAAAAGACCCAAAGAATGATTTTTTTATTCAAAAAATGGTTATAGAGAGAGACTATTCATTGCAACTACAACCATACTTCTCTATATCCATCTCTATATTTCAAAAACTCACTTATCTCAAAAAAAAATAAAAATTATTCACTCATTTTTTCTCTAAAATTTAACAGCTCGTCTTTCACACTTTAATCTTCTTAACTATTATATTGCAAAAATATAAACTTTTATTTCTAAGACTTTAACTAAACATGTTCAATATTGGGCATTTTTGAAAGGCATCGTCAATAACTTGTAAATGACATAAATTTTATAAGAAAAATAAATTTATGGAGTAAATTAATTATACGTATTATCCTAATAAAGAGAAAAAGTACAAAGGACATGGGTGGTATTAGAATTTCATATAAAGAGAAAAGAAGGGTAAACTAAGAAATATAAGAGTCAAAAAGAGTGAATAGTGATGAGTATATTTTTAGGCATTTACTGTCGAGCGTTGTTCTTTCGACACGTGTCAAGAGGCGACCTGTTCGGTCGGACAGCTGTCGCTCGGTCATATTTGAGTCGCTCGGTCAGATTCCTCCAACCTCGCTGGGATAACAGGATAAGCGCTGACTGGGTCAATACGGTTACACCCGCCGATATCCTCGGGCGTGAGGGGGGTAGCCCCACGTCTCCTGGATTCCTGGACTGCAGAGCCATGTCTCCCACGCCCACCACTCACTCCAGTTCCGACGGGAGTCCCCCCACCTCGGGGACTTCAACCGTCACCGTGGCCCACGATCTGCCACCTTCGTGTCCCTCGCAGGGACACGAACCACCTCGTCTATAAATGGGCAGCTCGTCCATGGGTTTAAGGTACGTACTCTACTCAATACACAGAGCATATAGAATTCTACCCTTACATACTCTTACTAACTTAGCCATCGGAGGGTCCCCGACTGGCGACACCCCCAGTCCACGGAGGCTGTTTTGCAGGAACTCCTCGAAGACGGAGCTCGGATTGACCGTCCAATTTCAGACATCAACAGTTTGGCGCCGTCTGTGGGAAGCGACGAGTTTCTTACTTCATAAATTCAACTGTATCAAAACTCCATAGAATGGTCAACACGAGAGCCGGAAGCCAACGAAACGGCCCAGATGGAGAAGATCGTGGCAACCCTCTCCAGGAGCAGGTTAATCAACTCACTCAGATGGTTAATCAGCTCCGGGAGCAGAACGCGGAGCTTCTCCAACGCCTCCCTCAACCAACTCCCCCTAACGAAGAGCGGGAGGCGAGCGGAGATTCACCAGAGATTCAGGGCACCCACCATGATGGGGACCCCTCCGACACAGCTGATCATCGCCAGTCCGCGGCGACTGGCGATAATAGCTTCGTCGCCCTCCGACACAGGAATGCTCCCAACTCTGGGTCATCATTGGCTCAGGGGGCTGCGTTCAAAGAACTACAGGAGAAGATGGACCAGGTGCTGAAACAGGTTAACGATCGAGGGTCCAGGACTGTGGAGAATCTGGTTCAGAAGACCAATCTCCCTTTCACGGCCGAAGTCACTATTTACCCACTCCCTCAAAAGTTCAGGCTCCCATCGCTTTAACCTTTTGATGGATTGGGCGACTGATGCAATAGCCCAAGAGGAGGAGTATCACCGTAAGCAAATCAAAAATTGACTAGTAGAAATCAAAACTGACCGAAGGATTTAGCGTTGAGACCACTTGGGTTCGATCCGAAACGGCCCAACGGTCAAGACACATCGCCTACGGCCATGTGGTTTTCGTTTTTTAGCCGTTTTCGGCCGTTTAGGGCTCCGAAAGGCCAAATTTGCCGTTTTAGGAAATAATCTTTTTGCTTATAACTTTTGGTAGGAAATTCTATTAATTTCCGTTCTTGTTGGAGAAATTTTGTTTTTCCTTATATTTTCAGAATATGTAATAATTTTGGAACTTTCCAAAATTGGTAATTTTTCCTTTTCCTAGTCGGTTTAGGGTTTGCTTCTTATTTAAGGAGTTGTAAGCCTTAGGGTTACGCAGTTTTTGATGATTATTGATTAATAAAGTGTCTAGAGAGTGTTTCTCTATATCTATCCCGTTTGTGATTGTCCTTGTTACACGTTTGTTCTTCGTTTCATAATTCAGCCCTGCATCAGTTGGTATCAGAGCACAGTTCCGATTTCGACTATGGCCGCGAGACGTGCTGCTGGAGGTCGTGGGGGACGTGGTGATCGTACTGCTTTTATGGAGGACGTTTATGAACGGGATGACGTTGCGCGAGAAGCACGAACAGAGGCTCGGATCCAACAGGTCGCTGATCAGGTCGCTGCCCTAGCCGATCAGGTCGCTGCCCTTACTGTTGCGAACCAGCCTCGCCGTCGCTCAGTCAACCGAAATCCTCTGAGTGAGGAGGAGGCTGCGAGTGATGAAGAGACCGGAAACCCTTTTGCAGTAGGAGCGGCCGGAGGCGGCGGTTTCTTTCAACGAAGGGAAAACGGTCGTGGGTTCATGGCGGACCGCGATTCTCGGCAATGGGAATCGGGGTTGAAGGTTGATCTTCCTGAGTTTCAGGGGGGTTTGGCACCGGAGGAGTTCCTTGATTGGGTCGCAACTATCGAAGAGATCTTGGACTTCAAGCGTGTCCCGGAGGACAGACGGGTCGCGTTGGTTGCTACCAGGTTTCGAGGTAGGGCTGCAGCTTGGTGGCAGCAGTTGAAGCTATCCAGAGCAAGGCAGGGTAAGGAGAAGATTAGTTCGTGGGAAAAATTGAAGAAAAAGATGCGAGTGGCTTTTCTTCCCCACAACTATTCTCGTTTGATGTATCAGCGATTGCAGAATCTCCGCCAGGGTTCCCGTTCGGTGGATGATTATACTACAGAGTTTCATCAGTTGGTGGTCCGGAATGATATCGCTGAAACGGAGGAGCAATTGGTTTCGAGGTACGTTGGAGGTTTGCGTGAGCAGTTCCAATTAACATTGAATATGTTTGACCTGTATTCTGTTTCGGAGGCACATCAGAGAGCCTTGCAATTGGAGAGGCAAGCAAACCGCAGATCTGTTGCACCTACCTGGGGTGTCGCTGCCCGAACAACGCCCAGCCCAATGCCAGTTCGGCCTACGGGCAATTCAACACCTGTTGTTCCGCAGGCCATTAGAGCGGGTGTTTCGGGGTCTAAGTGTTTCAAATGTGGAGAGCTTGGTCATCGCGCTGTTGAGTGTCGAAAAGGGGATAGACTGGGTAAGGCCTTGTTTGCAGATGCTGATGGGATTGTTAGTGAACGTTATGAGCAGTATGACCAGGAAGCGGTGTATGATGAGTCCCAACGGTCGACCGACTCACCTGATGGAGATGTGGAAGAAGTTATAGGGGATGTCGGGCCATTATTGGTGGTTCGAAGATCCTGCTATGCTCCTCGAGAAGTAGAGGGAGATTCTTGGCTGCGTGGTAACGTCTTTCAGTCCACCTGCACAATAGGAGGAAAAGTATGTCGTTTTGTGATAGATTCGGGTAGCTGTGAGAATGTGGTGTCCGACGAGGCAGTGCAAAAACTCGGATTGAAGACGGAGCCGCACCCCAACCCGTACAAGCTGGCGTGGCTGAAGAAGGGCAACGAAGTTAAGGTAACCAAGCGCTGTTTGGTTTCGTTTTCTGTTGGTTCTAAGTATAAGGATCAGATTTGGTGTGATGTTGTGGGGATGGATGTGTGTCATCTCTTGTTGGGAAGACCGTGGCAGTTTGATCGTAAGGTGATGCATGACGGAGGTTCTAACACATATACCCTTAAATCAGGGGGTACGACGGTTAAGTTGCTCCCTGCTAAGGAGATTATATCCAAACCACAAAGTGGAGAGGGTACTAATCTTCTAACAAAGGTACAGTTCGAAGGAGAGATATCGGCCACCAAAGTTGTGTTTATTGTTGTGGCAAAGGAGAGTTTACCAGCAGGTTTTGAGCACAAAGTGCCAGTTCCGATCCAGCCCCTTCTTGTTGAATTCGCAGATGTGTTCCCAACTGAGTTACCCGATGGGTTACCTCCGTTACGAGATCTTCAGCACCAGATTGACTTGGTGCCGAGTTCTAGTTTGCCTAATCGACCCCATTATCGAATGAGTCCAAAGGAGCACGAGGAGTTGCGAAAACAAGTGGAGGAGTTGCTGTCCAAGGGTTTTATTCGGGAGAGTCTTAGCCCTTGTGCAGTTCCAGCATTATTGGTTCCCAAAAGGATGGGTCGTGGAGGATGTGTGTGGATAGCAGGGCAATTAACAAGATCACAGTGAAGTATCGTTTTCCGCTGCCGAGATTGGATGATTTATTAGATCAGTTGGGAGGTGCTCAGGTTTTTACCAAGCTGGATTTGAAAAGTGGTTACCATCAACTTCGTATCAAGCCGGGAGATGAATGGAAGACAGCGTTTAAGACCAGAGAAGGGCTGTATGAGTGGTTTGTTATGCCGTTCGGTTTATCCAATGCGCCGAGCACTTTCATGCGAGTGATGAACCAGACGCTACGGCCTTTCATCGGTAAATTTGTTGTCGTTTACTTTGATGATATTTTGATTTATAGTGCCACTCCTCAATTACACTTGCAGCATTTACGTGAGGTTCTTACTGTTTTGCGTGCTGAAAAATTGTATGGAGCTGTTAAAAAGTGTGTGTTTATGACGGATTCTGTGCTTTTTCTTGGTTATGTCGTCTCCAAGAATGGGATTTCAGTAGATGAGTCTAAGGTTGAGGCAATTCGAGACTGGCCACAACCTCGGACTTTGTTTGATATTCGCAGTTTTCATGGGTTGGCTTCTTTTTACCGTCGTTTTATTCCGCACTTTAGCACTATTACGGCTCCTATCACGGATTGTATGAAGGGTGGGAGGTTCTCTTGGAATGAAGCAGCCTCCAGGGCATTTCAGTTGATCAAGCAGAAACTAACTTCTGCCCCGGTTCTAGTGTTGCCGGACTTTTCACAACCTTTTGAGTTGCATTGTGATGCGTCCAAGGTTGGAATTGGGGCTGTCCTTAGCCAAGGCTCCAAGCCTGTGGCCTATTTTAGTGAGAAGCTGAATGGGGGAAAACTGAACTATAGCACTTATGATGTGGAGTTCTATGCCTTGGTTCAGTCGTTGAAGCATTGGTATCATTATCTCATACACAGCGATTTCGTTTTATATTCGGATCATGAGGCGTTGAAACACCTCAACTCGCAGGACAAGCTTTCCAGTCGGCATGCTAAATGGGCTGCTTATGTACAGCAGTTCTCTTTTGTTATCAAGCACAAGTCTGGTGTTTTGAATAAGGTTGCCGATGCCCTCAGTCGCCGTACCAACCTGCTCACAGTAATGCGCAGCAAGGTAGTTGGATTTGATGCTTTTCGTGAGTTGTTGTTGGCTGATCCATTTTTCTCTACTGTTCTTGGGAAGATCGCAGGTGGAGATCAGTCTGATTTTCATGAGCATGGCGGTTTTCTGTTTAAAGGGAATGCGTTGTGTGTTCCGGAGGGTAGTCTTCGTCTCAAAATTATTAAAGAGTTGCACGATGAGGGGCATGTGGGGCGTGACAAGACCTTTGCATTGGTGTCCGCTTCTTATTTTTGGCCAACTTTACGGAAGGATGTTTACAAATTTGTGGGAAGCTGCCACACTTGCCAAGTCTCCAAAGGTACGGCTTCTAATGCTGGTCTATATATGCCATTGCCCATCCCATCACAACCTTGGGCTGATGTTAGCATGGATTTCGTCTTGGGGTTGCCGAGATCACAGCGAGGTAATGATTCTGTCTTTGTGGTGGTGGATCGGTTTTCCAAGATGGCTCACTTCATCGCTTGTAAGAAGACAACCGATGCGGTCAAGGTGTCCCAATTATATTTTTCTGAGGTTTATCGCTTGCATGGCCTGCCCCAGTCCATTGTTTCTGACCGTGACACGCGGTTTCTGAGCCATTTTTGGCGTTGCTTGTGGAGGATGGCAAACACCAATCTGGCTTTTAGCACGGCTTATCACCCTCAAACAGATGGTCAGACTGAGGTTGTAAATCGTTCTTTGGGCAATTTGCTCCGTAGCTTATATGCAGACCATCGTGGGAGTTGGGATCAGAAATTATGCCAAGCTGAGTTTGCTTTCAACCGTTCCGTTAATCGAAGCACAGGTCTCTCCCCATTCCAGATTGTTTACGGTTTCAATCCTCGTGCCCCGATTGATTTGGCTCCTGTTCCTGACTTGACACGAGCTAGTAAGGGAGCTGAGGAGTTTATGAGAGATCTACAGCAACTTCATAAAACTACTGAGCAGCGCTTGCACAGTGTTACTCAGAAGTACAAAGAGGCCGCGGACAAGAAGCGCAGGGTTGTGGAGTTCGAGGTTGGTGACTTTGTTTATGCCGTCCTTACAAAGGACCGGTTTCCAGAAGGGGAGTATAACAAGCTTGCGGCCCGCAAAATTGGTCCTGTTGAGGTTGTGGAGAAGATCAATCCGAATGCATACCGTTTGAAGCTGCCAAGCCATATCCGAACTGCTGATGTCTTTAACGTGAAGCACCTTGTTCCTTTCCAAGGGGACAGTTCGTCGGATGATGGGGCAAATTCGAGGGCGAATTTCTTTTCAGAAGGGGAGGATGATGCAATAGCCCAAGAGGAGGAGTATCACCGTAAGCAAATCAAAAATTGACTAGTAGAAATCAAAACTGACCGAAGGATTTAGCGTTGAGACCACTTGGGTTCGATCCGAAACGGCCCAACGGTCAAGACACATCGCCTACGGCCATGTGGTTTTCGTTTTTTAGCCGTTTTCGGCCGTTTAGGGCTCCGAAAGGCCAAATTTGCCGTTTTAGGAAATAATCTTTTTGCTTATAACTTTTGGTAGGAAATTCTATTAATTTCCGTTCTTGTTGGAGAAATTTTGTTTTTCCTTATATTTTCAGAATATGTAATAATTTTGGAACTTTCCAAAATTGGTAATTTTTCCTTTTCCTAGTCGGTTTAGGGTTTGCTTCTTATTTAAGGAGTTGTAAGCCTTAGGGCTACGCAGTTTTTGATGATTATTGATTAATAAAGTGTCTAGAGAGTGTTTCTCTATATCTATCCCGTTTGTGATTGTCCTTGTTACGCGTTTGTTCTTCGTTTCATAATTCTGCCCTGCATCAGCGACCCGCTCGACCATCTGGAGACATACAAGGCCTTCATGACGTTGCACGCTTGTCCGGACCAAATCATGTGTCGAGCCTTCCCCACTACTTTGAAAGGCTCGGCCAGGGTTTGGTTTGGAAAGCTCAAGCCGGGCTCAATTGGGACGTTCGACGAATTGAGCAAGCTATTCATCGAGCATTTCTACAGCGGACGACGTCAGCACAGACCAGCTACCTACCTTCTCAACGTCAAGCAGAAGGAAGGAGAATCGCTGCGCGATTACCTTAAACGCTTCAACAACGAGGCGCTCCTAATTGACGAAGTAGACGACAAAGTGGCTCTCACCACCTTTATTGGTGGGCTCCAGCCTACCAAATTCTTCGAATCTGTCTCGGAGAAGCCGCCGTCTAGCATGGCGGAGTTAATGAACAAGGCTCAGAAGCACATCAACGCCGAAGAGGCGATGGCCGCTCGACGTCACTCGGATGAAGCATCAGGCAGTGGTAAACGGAGGCATGAAGCGGAGCAGTCCAAACCCCAGAAGGAGGCCAAGCCGGAGAAGAAGTCGAGAGGGGAGGATCGTCCACGTGCTCGAGGACGTTTTGAACGGTTCACACCGTTAAACGCAACGCCCGAACAGGTGCTGGTTCACTTGATCAACGATCCAGAGCTTCGTTGGCCCAAAGCAATGAAACCAGGGGTCCCTAGAGACCGAAGCAAGTATTGTCGCTTCCACAGGGATCATGGACACGACACCTCCGACTGTATTGAGCTCAAGAAACAGATTGAGAATCTGATCCAGCGCGGGTGCTTGCGGAGGTTCCTTCAAGACAAGCCTGAGCCACCCGCTCGGCCCCAGCACCAGGACAAGCGGGAAGACCGTAACCCTCGTACTAATCCGGAACCCCGCAGAGCACTTGGAGAAATCCACACTATCTCTGGTGGGTATGCCGGGGGTGGCGAGTCCAATACTTCCAGACGTGCCCACGCCCGCAGGTTGCGATCGACAGAGATCCTCCACACCGAGAGGCCCTTGAAGGAAAGGAGAATGGAAGAGCAAACCATCAGTTTCATGCCAGCGACTCCACAGGCGTCCAACACCCTCATGATGATCCACTAGTGATCACCGTCACTATTGGAAACTTCAAAACCAGCAGGGTCCTTGTTGATAATGGAAGCTCTGCAGATATCCTTTTTTCCGGGGCCTTCCATCAAATGGGGATCCCAAAGGACAAACTGCAGCTTGTCCGGTCCCCGTTGGTGGGTTTCTCCGGCGAAAAGGTTCAACCCATGGGGACGATTGATCTCCCAGTCACCATGGGGGATGAGCCTTGCCGGATCGTGAAAATGGTCAAGTTCCTCGTTGTGGACTGCCCCTCCGCTTATAACGCAATTCTTGGGCGCACGGCCCTCAACAGCATGAAGGCGGTTACCTCCACATACCATCTGGTGATCAAGTTCCCAACCGAGAACGGTGTGGGGACTCAGAAAGGGGATCAAGCTTCAGCACGAGAATGCTATGTCGCCACCCTTAAAGAGAAACGATCACAAGAAACCTTTGTGGTAGATGCCCTCGAAGTACGCGACGAGAAGGAGGAAATTCACGCGGAACCAGTAGAGAAGCTGGACAAGGCAGACATAGGAGAAGGCCGGTTTCTTCAGATTGGCTCACTGCTCCCCTCTCAACTAAGGGAGCAGTTGGTCACTTTCCTGAAAGATAACAAGGACGTCTTCGCCTGGTCTCATGCGGACCTGACAGGGATCGATCCCGACATAATGACCCACCACCTGAACGTGGATCCTACCTTCAAGCCTGTAAAACAAAAACCAAGAATCTTCGGAAAAGAGAGAAGCGATGCTGTCCTTGAGGAAATTCAGAAGCTGATCGATGCCGGATTCGTCCAGGAGGTGCGATATCCTGACTGGTTGGCCAACGTGGTGCTAGTCAAGAAGGCGAATGGCAACTGGCGCATGTGTGGGGACTTTAAAGACTTGAACAAAGCTTGCCCGAAGGACAGCTACCCACTCCCCAGGATTGACCAGCTGGTTGATTCAACAGCAGGGCATGAACTCTTGAGTTTCATGGACGCTTTCTCTGGATACAATCAGATCCTGATGCACCCGGCCGACCGAGAAGGTACGTCTTTCATCACCGAGCGAGGGCTATTCTGTTACCGGGTTATGCCATTCGGACTAAAGAATGCAGGAGCAACCTACCAACGGTTGGTTAACCAGATGTTCGCCGAGCAAATTGGCCGGAATATGGAGGTATACGTAGATGACATGCTTACTAAGAGCAAGTCAGCCTGCGATCACCCAACCGACTTGGCTGAAACCTTCCAAATCCTCAGAAAATTTGGCATGAAGCTTAATCCAACCAAGTGCGCATTCGGAGTAGGGGCAGGAAAATTCCTTGGATTCATGGTTAGCCAGAGAGGAATCGAAGCCAATCCTGAGAAAGTTCAAGCAGTGATCAACATGCAGGCACCGAGAACGATCAAAGAGGTTCAATGCCTTACCGGGCGAGTAGCAGCGCTCAACCGATTCGTCAGTCGGTCGACGGACAAGTGCCTCCCCTTCTTCAAAACTCTGCGGAAAGCTTTCGAGTGGACCAACGAGTGCGAAGAAGCGTTTGCACACCTAAAGGCCTACCTCAGTTCTCCTCCCTTACTCTCCCGGGTCATTTCAGGAGAGCAGCTTTACCTATACTTGGCAGTCTCCCCAAACGCGGTCAGCTCATCTCTATTTAGGGAGGAGCAGGGCGTGCAGAAGCCAGTATTCTATGTTAGCAGAGCTTTCCGCGGCCCTGAAGTCAGGTATCCACTCATTGAACAACTAGCTTTTGCTTTGGTTATCTCGGCGAGACGCTTGCGCCCTTATTTTTGCTCACACACCATTGTGGTGCTGACCGACCGACCGCTCAAGCAAGTGCTTCAAAAGCCTGAGTTGTCCGGCCGGCTCATCCAGTGGTCTATCGAGCTCATTGAGTTCGATATTGTATACCAACCGCGCAAGGCAAGGAAGGGACAGGTCATGGCAGACTTCCTAGCAGAATTCACTAACCCTTTACAGGATGAAGATGGTGTGATCGAAACAAAGGAACAAGACGTGGAATGCTGGACAATCTACGCAGACGGCTCGTCCAACAAATCTGCAAGCGGCGCTGGGATTGTGCTTATCTCCCCATTCGGTGAGCAGATGGAATATGCACTACGATTCGGGTTCAACGCAACCAACAACGAGGCCGAGTATGAGGCAGTCGCTGTAGGGTTGCTGCTATGCTCACAGATGGGAGCTAAAATAGTCAAAGTCCTCAGCGACTCCCAGTTAGTGATTCATCAATCCAACGGGGAAGCCGAGGCCAAAAACGAGAAGACGAAGAAGTACTCGGAGCTAGTCGCCAGGATCAGAGCAACCTTCAAGAAAGTGACCTTCTTACAGGTCCCACGTGAAGAAAACCAAAAGGCGGACTCCTTGGCTCGCTTGGCAAGCGCTCCTGATGAACACTTGGGACCCATGGCTGCTATCCAGTACCTAGCAGAGCCAAGCATCGTTGACCAAGAATCCGGGGAAGTCCAGGTTATCCATTCCCATGCAGAATGGGCGGAATCCATCGTTAAGTTCCTCCGGGATGGGGAACTTCCCTCGGACAGGAGGGAGGCAAAGAAGCTCAGGTACCGGTCAGCGAGATACCTCCTCCAGGATGGCACCCTCTACAAAAGAGGCTACACCTACCCTTATCTCAGGTGTGTCTCAGATGTGGAGGGTCAGTTCATTCTGAGGGAGATTCATGAAGGAATCTGTGGCAATCATTCCGGGGGCCGAGCGCTGGTGTTCAAAGCACTCCGAGCGGGCTATTATTGGCCCACCATGAAGGCCGACTCCAACAACTTCGTGCGCCGATGCGACAAATGTCAACGCTTCGCCAACATTCCCCATCAGCCTCCAGAGCCACTCACACCCATCGATAACCCTTGGCCGTTCGCACAATGGGGGATCGACATCATTGGCCCCTTCAAGTTGGGGCCAGGGCAGCATAAGTTTGCCATAGTCGCAATCGACTATTTCACTAAGTGGGTGGAGGCAAAGCCGCTCGCCAAAATCACTCAAGAGGCAGCAAGAGATTTCGTCTGGAAGCACATTGTTTGCAGGTTCGGGATTCCCCATGCCATCGTCTCGGACAACGGCAAGCAATTCGACAATGAGATGATGCGAGATTTCTGGGAGCAGTTCAACACCAAGTGCAAATACGTAACTCCTGGTCACCCTCAAGCCAATGGCCAGGCAGAGGTCACCAACCGCACCCTTCTTGGCATCATCAAAACCAGGCTGGACGATGCCAAAGGGTTATGGGCAGGAATGTTACCAAGCACTCTCTGGGCATACCACACCACTGTGCGCACCCCAACGGGACAAACTCCCTTCCAGATGGCCTTTGGCTCTGAAGCGGTCATCCCAGTTGAGGTCGCTATCCCAAGCTACAGGGTCCAACACTACAATGCAGAGCAGAACGACAGAGCCCTCAGCCTAAACCTCGACTTGCTCGAGGAAACCAGGCGAGCGGCTGCAGTCAGAGTGGCTGCATACCAACAGAAGGCGAAGCATTACTTCGACAAGAAGGTCAAGCATAGAGCTTTCCAAGTTGGCGATCTAGTCTTAAAAAAGGTGCTGGAGAAGAAGAAGCTAGGCAAGCTAAATCCGAAGTGGGAAGGCCCGTTCCAGGTCCAAAAAATCATCAAGTCCGGGGTATACCAACTGGTCACCATGCCTGGTTGGAAACTCCCTCACCCGTGGAACGCGGACAATCTGAAAATTTATTACCAGTAAATTCCAAGTTACTTTTCTTTAAATTTGTTTCTTGACCCTCGTACAGTTGGGTCTAGTGCTATTCTTTTTCTAGGCTATACGCCCCTATCCCTATCTCATTCGATGAGTTTCTAGACGATCGATTTGTAATCTCTCTTTTAATCATCAATGGGAATATCCTTGTCTTTCCTTTACAAAAAGATGGTCTTAACAACTTTTCAAACAATGATTGTCCCGGAAAACCACGAGTTAGTACAGCGACCCGAAGAGACTAACACGGCCCTCTTCAGTCGGTCAGCGAGTTAACACGCTCTCCTGCCAAGATGGCACTCGTCTATAAATAAAACGATTAGAAGAGACTAACATGGCCCTCTTCGGTGGGTCAGCGAGTTAACACGCTCTCCTGGCAAGACGGCACTCGTCTATAAATAAAACGATTTGAAGAGACTAACATGGCCCTCTTCGGTCGGTCAGCGAGTTAACACGCCCTCCTGGCAGGACGGCACTCGTCTATAAATAAAACGATTTGAAGAGACTAACATGGCCCTCTTCGGTCGATCAGCGAGTTAACACGCCCTCCTGGCAGGACGGCACTCGTCTATAAATAAAACGATTAGAAGAGACTAACATGGCCCTCTTCGGTCGGTCAGCGAGTTAACACGCTCTCCTGGCAAGACGGCACTCGTCTATAAATAAAATGATTTGAAGAGACTAACATGGCCCTCTTCGGTCGGTCAGCGAGTTAACACGCCCTCCTGGCAGGACGGCACTCGTCTATAAATAAAGCTTTTTGAGAGACTAACATGGCCCTCTTCGGTCGGTCAGTGAGTTAACACGCTCTCCTGGCAGGACGGCGCTCGTCTATAAACAAATGATCTTGAGAAACAAACAGACTCTCCCCAAACAGGCGACGGAACTAAACGAGTTAATACACAGCAGTTTCTTGCAGCATTTCAAAGGGTGAACGGTATCACTTCACTTTCGTTTAAGTTTTATGCATGAGTAACCATATTGCACGAATCTAGGCCTACACATTTTTTGTACAGTCATTCACGAAGAGGTTTCGGGATGAAAGGATAAATTTTCATTAAACTAAACCCCCTCTTTTAATTCGGGAGGAGGGGGAAGACTCCCGTTACAAAAAAAAAAAAACAAGAAGCCTAAGCAAGTCCGCAAGAGGCCATTAGTGTGGCCCGTCCTCGCGCCCTCTCTTGGCCTAGGGGGAGGCCGACGGCGAGCCATCGGGGGATGTTACCATTCCCCGTGGAGGAGATGGAGTCGCCGGCCGGGGGCCATGAAGGGGGTTCCAGCCTGTTATCAGCAGGAGCCGGACCACTTTCTCCGCGTTCCGAACCGTGTCCTCCATCACCTCCACCCTCGCTGACAGCCCCTCCACGACACCTCTCAGTCCCTGCACCTACTGGCAAAGGCTCTCCAGAGTGTTGTTGATATCACGCGACATTTTGCAGACTCTTTCCTTTCTCTCGTTCCCTCAGAAATGAAAAGTTTTGTGGGGGAGAAGGAGTACCAAGGGTCCGCTTTTATAGAAGGAGAGATCAACCAACTCTTTCGAAATTTGAATTAATTACTAACTGCCTTAATGGCGGTAGAAGTGGAAGTGTTGTTAAAGTTCCTTGGGAAACTAAACTACTTTGATGTCTAGCCAAAATGCTCTCCTCGTTTGGCGGGATACACTTACGCCAACTGCCAGAGCGTACACGATTACTCGCTCGACGGCGTAATTACTACCGCTCATTTGTCTGGGCGTCAACCCATGAGTACGGGATAGCCTGCATTAATTAATTAAGTACATTTCACATGATTACTTTCTTAGCTGTACAAAGCATGCATTTAATGATCAAATCTGCTTGATTCGGTGAGCCTCTCTCGCCCATCATTGAAATTATCCAGTACTCCCGCGGAGGACCGCTCGGTCTTACGGACGCACTCGCTCAACACCTGTTTATCCGCTCGGCTCTCGACGGATCATTCAGCGTGACAATCCACCCAAGATTCCCTTGGGGCGGAGTCAAAGACAAGCAACAGATGAACAGATACAACAACAACGGTCATGCCTCTAGAGGGACGAACCCCGTTCTCCATCTTGGAATAATGAGCAAGAAAACATTGTTATACCCAATTAACGGTGGAATGCCCAGTTATACGGTCGAGTGCCTAATTATACGGTGGGATGCCTGATTATACGGGAGTACGAGTTTTCCGGTCGCAGAAACAAAACACAGTACATCAAAACAAAAACACAGGAGATCAGGGCGCAGAGGGCAGCCAGGTTCAGCTCTGGGCGTCATCATCTTCGTCATCACCTCCACCACCACCTATCTCAGTGTTCTCCACATCAGACGGAGGCTCAGGCTTCAGTTCGCTCAGATCAAGGTCGGTATACTTGGCCTTCACACGCTTAATGGCTTGCTCGAAGCCACCAGAAAAGTACAGCATTTACTCGCTAGCGCATTCGTCAGAAGCCTTGTACTCCTCTACCGCCTGGGCAGTAGCGGCCCTCGCTTGGCCGAGATCGCTTTGAAGCTTCAGGATCATGGTGGACTGCCGGGTGGTGGTGTTCTCGGTTGCCTGCTTCAGTGCTCTCAACTCCTCCTCCCTTCCTGACAAGGCCTCCCTCAAGTTCTTCAGGTCTGCCTCGGACTTCTCTTGAACTTCTTTGGCCGCTTGACACAGCCGCTCCTCCTCCTCCCTCGCCCGGTCGGCTTCCTCCACGGCTTGTCGCAGTACTGAAGGACAGCCAGAATGAGTCTTCTCCAGCTGTTCCAAGGAGTTACGGCACTCCAGGGCTTGGCGCATGGCACCATGAAGCCTTAGCTCTCGGTCAGCCAACCTTCTAGCAACGACTACACCTTCAGCCATGGCCTGCAAGTACGAGGACAGTCGTAAGGCGTCAAGGGACTTCATCAAGGGAGACGATACAAAAAGAAGCAACACTTACCCTGCTCATGTGCAGCTCGAAATTTCTCAGCAGTTTCTCAGCCGGCAGCGAAGCGAGGCCGTCGTAAACAGGTTGGGCAAAGGCGTTCAACGCTCGGTGGCTGGCAGACGGATCCGACAGGATGCTCCCTTTCACCGGGATTGTTGCGTAGTCGTTCGCCGCTGGGTATATTAGCCCAGCCATGCTCGCCATCTCTGTTTCCGTCCACGGGGCTGCAGGGGCAGAAGGGGATGTTTGGAATGCAACTTTCTTTAAAGGAGTCGGGTCCTTTACCGGTGGAGAGGGTGGCCGCTCCTTCTCGCTTTTCTTCCGTTCGGTCGGACCGGGGAGCTCACCTTCTTTCACGAGGGATTCCAACACCCGGCCGATCGAAATATCGGGGTCCGCCATCTCCGCGACAAGGGCCTCGTCCTTGTCGGTTATCTCCGCAACTCTCTTTCTCTTCTTCTTGCCTAGGGCCTTCAGGGCCGATCCACCGGCTGCTTCCAGCGTTTTTTCCAAAATCTCCTTGCCAATCCTCAGGCGGGAGAGCCTGGTGGGAGCCGCTGGCGGAAGGTTCGTTGGAACGGCCGCTCGGGCCCTCATCTGGGTATAAGCCACCTTGTCAAACGGCTTGATATCTGGAGGTGAGAACACGATTAAAGCAGTAGTCAGAAAATGGGAAGGACACGGTCAAAGACAGATAAGGAGAAGGGATTAAAACGTTACCCGCAGGATTTGGCCCCAGTAGGTGGTCAAACAGCTTCTGAGGGTTCACCAACTCCTCAAAGGGGATCTTCTCTTTCCGCATGGCCGCAATCAGTCCATCGATGTCTGGGTTGGGGTTCTCCACCCGCCGGAAGTCACTCGGCTCGGGGTCTCCCCACATTGTCTGGATCCCTGGGGTGTTGGGACCAACCACTTCATCACTCTGATACTCCCATCCCTCTCCAGAAATAAAGAAGAACTTCTCTTTCCATTTTTTGACAGACGACGGGTACCCAAACACAATCTGGCGACCGTCGAGTGCTTGGAAGTACCAGAAGCCCGCGTCTCCCACCTTCGGGGTATAGCAGTAAAAGAAATCGTCGATCGTCATAGGGCGGCCCTCTGCACCCAACGCCTCGAACATCATGAATGCCCCAAAGAAGAAGTTCCAAGCATTTGGCATAAGCTGCCCAGGGGCAAGCTTCATGCGGCCCAGCAGCTCTCGGACGATCCGTGGAAATGGGACTCGCAGTCCAGCGAAGAAGGCGTGCTCATAGACACACACCTCGCCCTCTGCAAAGGAGCAAGCCCTCTCTTCCGGACGGGCCGCTCGGAGGGTCACTGAATCCGGGATCTGGTAGGCCGCTCTGATCGTCCCCAGGTCCTCCTCGTAAATCACGCTCACGAGCGTTTCAGCCCTAAAGGATGGGACCTTGACGACGGTCTTCACATCGATGACATTGGCGGGGGCGGTCTCTTCCATCTCAGGTACAGGGGAATCGGAAGCGAGACGGGAAAGATCCCTCACAAAGTGCAAGAACGGCTCTTGACTGGTGTATGAATGGAGAAGGGGTTTTAGGGCTTGTCGCTCAAAACGGAATCGCAACAACTGGTTCCACACGCGAAGAGCACCAAATAATTCCTTTAATCTGTAATGAGGAACCACGGGCTCGATCGCTTGAAGGGGAAAATCAACCCCGGGTATCGGGTCACCCGGATTGGTGTCTGTTTCTGGATCCAGTGTTGCAAATCGACTTGGGGGGCAGAAAACGAGGAGTGTTGGGGAATAGCTGCATGATCATACTTATACCCTCCCTCGGGTGCGCGAATCAAGGAAAATCCTTGGACTTCTCGACCGTCCGATCATGAGCAGGCAGGATCTGTCGCCAGATCCCCAACCACAGCCGTCCTCGTATCTCGGGAATTTTGAAATTTGGAAAACCCAACTTCACGTGGGGTGTATATTTTGGCAGTTACTCATCATTATCCTCGGGTAAAGGGAGGCTTCTTTCCCTCGCATTAACTACCTCGAGCACCGCGTTCGCAAGCAGGGCAATTATCCCCAGCGTCGAGGCTCGCTCTGCTCGACTTGGGAATGGGGGGCAACTGATGAGTATATTTTTAGGCATTTACTGTCGAGCGTTGTTCTTTCGACACGTGTCAAGAGGCGACCTGCTCGGTCGGACAGCTGTCGCTCGGTCATATTTGAGTCGCTCGGTCAGATTCCTCCAACCTCGCTGGGATAACAGGATAAGCGCTGACTGGGTCAATACGGTTACACCCGCCGATATCCTCGGGCGTGAGGGGGGTAGCCCCACGTCTCCTGGATTCCTGGACTGCAGAGCCATGTCTCCCACGCCCACCACTCACTCCAGTTCCGACGGGAGTCCCCCCACCTCGGGGACTTCAACCGTCACCGTGGCCCACGATCTGCCACCTTCGTGTCCCTCGCAGGGACACGAACCACCTCGTCTATAAATGGGCAGCTCGTCCATGGGTTTAAGGTACGTACTCTACTCAATACACAGAGCATATATAATTCTACCCTTACATACTCTTACTAACTTAGCCATCGGAGGGTCCCCGACCGGCGACACCCCCAGTCCACGGACGCTGTTTTGCAGGAACTCCTCGAAGACGGAGCTCGGATTGACCGTCCAATTTCAGACATCAACAAATAGTAATATATATATATAGTTAAGTCTCTATTTTGAGAGAAAATCTCTACATATAGAGAACCAAATTTGGGTCTCTAAAACAGATGCCCAATGTAGAGCTTGATTGGAGTAAAATGGTTCTCTAAAATAGATTGATAGAGCTTGGTTGGAGTTGCTTTTAAGCAACTATATTTACTAAAAATAGAAAGAAGCTCTCTCATTAACCTTTTCTCCTACTTGATTTATCCTCAGCGATGATTATTATTTTTCCTTCTAGCTTTCTCACAAATTTTCTCTCATTTTCAAACTTTTCTCCTACTAAAATTTTTACATCTAATCTTAAATGGTAGAGAGGTAATTAATACTATTGATCTATAACAAATTTTTTTTATTCTATTTGCTCGAGTACTGTGCTTCTATGCATTGATTGGATGATGAAGAAGAGGCATAACAAAATGGAACGTTTGCTTCTAACAGTGATGCAATGAGAACATATGTACTTACCACAATATATGTTGCAGCGAAGGTCGACATCCTTTCCTCCATAAGATTGGACCACACTAAATCCACGGGAGTCATGTTTTTGCCATTGAAAGCATGATGATCTGCTTTTTGATGCGTCCATAGCCTACCACGGTAACCACCATTGCAATCGGAAGCAATAAGTAGATGGAGAGGTGTGTTACCTTCGTTGTCCTTTTGGTTTATAAGTTGCCCAACCCAGGACTGATCTAATATAAAATCAATCACTGAATCCCTGTTCATATCCACTGCAATATGAAGGACATTCTGTCCTTTATTATTGACCATCTCCCAACAATCTGGAGCAATGTGTAAAAGCTCTTCTATTACATGTTCATGCCCATAAGCTGCAGCAATGTGAAGGGCTTTGTCTAGGTCGTCCTTGTTTGTAGTGGTAATGTATGCCCCTGATTCATCCATTACCAGAAGCTCTCTAACTCCGTTTTCATTCCCATTGCTGGTAGCTGTGTCTTGGTCGCCCTTGTTTGTAGTGGTAATGTATGCCTGTGATCCATCCATTGCCAGAAGCTCTTTAACTCCCTCTTTATTACCATTGCATGTAGCATAGCGAAGTGGTATCCACCCATACTCATCTGCTTGATTGATTAGATCTTTCTTCCATTCCAACAATTTTTTTGTGCTTTGACCTGAAAAAAGATTAGAGAAAAGTTAAGGATTCATAATTAAATAGTTCTTCAATTTGCAAGCCTGCAGTCATTAGCATTCAGAGATCTACAGTACTAATAAATTTGAATTACTGGTTTACGCTAGCTATTAACACATCTTCTTTCCCAGTTCTAGCCTGATATCACTCAACAATAGTTTTGATATGTTTATACTTTTATAGATGATTCAATATTGATTTCTAACGAGTAACGAGTGCAACTAATTAAGCAGTGAGGGTTTCGAGCTTTCTCTTTTTTACATTTGTATATATTTTGACAAACCTGTGGAGTCATGAAGAGCTGCCGCGTGCAATGCTGTTCTACCACCAGGGCCGCTGTAAGTTAGCAGCGATTTGTAAGTTTCCACGAGCGTGTCCACTATGGCCACGCCCATAATCCCTCTTTCAGCGGCTAGGTAGAGTGGAGTTTCCTGGAAGTTGTTTGGTGGATGTTGAAACTCTGCATCTTCTTCTGATAATAATTTAACCACTTCCAAGTATGTGTCTCTGTTTGCCTTTTCCAAGCGATTTCTCGCTGCCATGTAAAGGGCTGTGTCTCTGTCGACCTCATTATCTCGTCCACTTCTTCTTCTCTGTCCCTCATTATCCCCTCCACTTCTTTTAGGGGGAGCTTTGTTCTCCTCATTATCATCCTCTTCGTCGCTTCTTCACTCCAACCCCTTTCAAGTTCTTCGTTTAACAATTTGAATACTTTCAAGTACTTCTCCCCTTCCAAGTGACAATTTCTCGCTGCCATGTGCAAGGCTGTGTCTCCGTCAAGATTTGTTGCCCTCAACATCTCCTTAACTGCTCCAACCAAGCCGCTTTCAAGTTCTTCCTCCAGTCTTTTTGCACGAGCTATCATTGCTTTTACTATTTCAGCATGCCCTTCCCTAGCCGCCGTATGAAGCGGAGTTTCTTTTTTGATATTCAGCTGGCGTAGCAGAGATTGACACGCTTCTAAGACCTTTTTCACGTAATCGAGGTGGCCGAACTGGGCCGCGACATGGAGAACGGTGTTGTGGTTTGGGGTGAGTTCTCTGTCGAGTACGTCTTTGTGTTGCTCAAAGTCAGCATCATCACCTCTCATGGCAGATGTATACAAGCTAGGTTTCATGGTTACCAACGTTCTAGCAAAATATCTGAATTGTGGTAAAGTTACGTAACTCAGGATGACCATTCTGCTATTTGAAGGCTCCAATAATAACTAGTTCCTTCCTCGTCACTGAATTTCTCTCTTTTTCGCTTTGTTTATGTTCTCTGTGTGTCTTTTTGTAATTCTTTGCTTGAAAAACTTTCAAAGGTATAGTTGTTTAATTAGCTTACCCTTTGGTAGTCTTTTCACATGTAGAGTTTTGAAATGTATTAGTAAATCAAATTTTCAACTTAGTATCACATGGGGCATTTAGCACATGCTTGAATTCGTAATTCATTCAGCCTTCAAGCAAGAGATGTACACCTTGTGAGGGTTTTTCTTCTTTTCCTATTCAATTCGCTACAATTAACAAAATTATCCTATCGCGAAGAATATTCGATGTTTTTATTATCGGCAAAAGTAACATTCCTTTTATTAATGGAAAGGGAAAGGGGGATATTCCAACACCTAGAGGGACAAAGCCCAATCACACCTAGAGGGACAAAGTCCCATACACCTGATGGCCTAAACCCAAATAAAAACAAAAGCCCAAAAAACATTTGATGTGTTACTTTTGTCTCCATAGACAAGTGAATTGATTTTGCACGTGTCTCCATAGATAAGTGAATATGTTGCAAATTGCTATGCAATATGCATGGAAAATGTATTCCAAAGTTTAACCTTACAATTTACGAAACAAAATGTAACTTATTAGCATATTTATCAATATTTGATGATACTGATTTTTTGTTTACTTAAGTTCTTTGTGTGCTCTACGAGGTTTACGGTTGGGATCATAATTGTGGACCCGGCCGATATGTGGACAAGATTGAGAGTATGGACGGATATGGAGGGGAGCTCATCCCTTAAACTGAAGCCAATGAATTGGCACCATTTGGTTTGGTTTCCCAACAATACCCGTGGATGGTCCCTTATTTATTTATTTATTTTATAGAGTGGAAGGTCTTTCATGAGAGATTTTCCACTAGATAGATTGTCCAATAGGGGCGGGGTTGCAACAGATTCAAGTTGTGTACTTTGCTCTGGTTTTGATGAAGAGGTCTTGGATTTTTACAAGAGTCTTGGGAATTGTCCGAGGCTTTTCTTTAGGACTTAGGAACACAATTGGGAGTAGGAGAAAGACTACTTAAGGATAAGGAGGACTATTAATATTCATATTTTCGGAATATGGTGCTCTAGATCACTCAAACGCCACACAGTTGATATTAATGGGGGTTAGAGTGCCCCGGTGCTTTAGTCGTGGGTCGCACAGGAATGTATGGCATTAGAGTGCCCCGGAGCACCTACTTAATGGTGTTTTTCTATTCTCAGTTTGTTTACTCCTTGTTTGTTATTTTCGCTCACTCGATGTGGTAGGCTGGTCATTGTTGTTGAGGGTTTTCAATATTACCTGGAGCATTCTTCTTTGGGCAATTATAATCACACGCCTATAGAACACACTTCTCAAACATGGTTCCTAGTAATGTGAATTTCACAACCTATTTTTACAATTTGATTCGTTCATTTTCTAGTTCCGGTCAAATTGAGTTTTTTTTTTTTGTATCCGTAACTTGCTGGTGTGGACCTATAAAATGAACGACTCAAATTGCCGGGGAAATCTCACGCTATACTGGGAGACGTGTTTCAGGAGCGTGTTCGAAATGGTGTGTACACGGCATGACTTTTCTTTTTTCTTGGTGGTTGGTTAATGAAGTTCACTTACCAAATATGAGATATTGAGTGTAGTTATCGTAGAATTCCTGTTTGTGTTCTGTTGATGTCCAAAACTGGACGGTCAATCCGAGCTCCGACTTCGAGGAGTTCCTGCAAAACAGCGTCCGGGGACTGGGGGTGTTTCCAGTCGTGGACCCTCCGATGGCTAAGTCAGCAAGAGTATGAGAGATTACAGCTCTGTGTGCTTAGCGGATAGAGTTTTGTACGTACCTTAAACCCATGGACGAGCTGCCCATTTATAGGCGAGGTGGTTCGTGTCACTGCGAGGGACACGAAGGTGGTAGATCGTGGGCCACTGCAACGGTTGAGGTCCCCCGAGGCGGGGGGACTCCCGTCGGACTGGAGTGAGTGGTGGACGTGGGAGTCGTGGCTCCGTAGTCCAGGAATCCAGGGGACGTGGGGTTGCCCCCCTCATGTCCGAGGATACCGGCGGGTGTAACCGTATTGACCCAGTCAGTGCTTATCCTGTCGTCCCAGCGAGGTTGGAGGAATCTGACCGAGCGACTTGAATATGACCGAGCGACGGCTGTCCGGCCGAGCAGATCACCTCTTGACACGTGTCGAAAGAACAACGCTCGACAGTAAATGCCTAAGAATATCCTCATCATGTTCTTTGGCATGACTTTGTCGCTTGTTACATGCACCAAAGTAGCATTCTTTATGTTACTTTGGTCTTCCTCAAGCAAATAATATATGCCTCCATCTTTTAATTAACCTTCATTACATTTTCTCTTTTGCTTTGTTTGATTCCTAAAAACACAGTTCTCTCTTTTTCCTTTTTGACAGCTTCAACAACCTTCAAAGTATATAGTCATACAATTCCTCCATAGAGGAAGCATTCTTTATGTTTACTCTGGTCTTCCTCAAGCAAATAATATATGCCTCATTACATTTTCTCTTTTTCTTTGTTTGATTCCTAAAAATACAGTTCACTTTTTCCCTTTTTGACAGCTTCAACAACCTTCAAAGTATATGTTCATACTGTAGACACTGAAATTTCGGCATAACTTAATCGCCGTCCGATCAATTGGGATAAATTGTCCTCAAGAAATTAAAGTCAAGATTGGTCAAAGCACTCAAATAAATATTAGGCCGGGCAAATTTCTACGGCTCAATCCATTTAAGATGCAGTGAAGACCAAAATAAGTTGGGCTAATTTAATTGGACTAGTGGATCAATAAACTGGGCTAACTTAATTAGCCTGACGGATCAAAGAGTTGGGCTAGCTTGATTGGCCAAATGGGTTAAGGAATACAAGCCCAAAAGTGCAGGCCCATTTCAAATAAATCCTAAAAAAAGAGAGTCAAATAATAAATATATTAGTTCTCTTTTAAATTAAAATCATTCCCTCAAATCTTCTTACATAGGAAATGACATAGAATCAAGATCCAATCAAGCCAATCAAATCGAATCAAGATCCAATCAAGCCAATCAAATCAAATCAAGTCAATCAATCAAGTCAATCAAATCAATCAAGCCAATCAAATCAAATCAAGTCAATCAATGATCTTATTATAAGATCTTGCCAAACACTTGGCTCTTCTCTCTTAGAGCCTATAAATAAAGGCTCATAAGAGGGAGAGGACACACAACTTTTGGCTTGGCAATTCTTCAGAGCTCTCAAACACTCTTCAAGAACTCAAGCATTCTTCAACATCCTGCAGAGAATCATCAAATACCAAAAATCGTGTCGATTTCTTTGCAAGTCCACCACATCAAATCGTTCAGCAACTCAAATCACTCAACAAAACCAAAACTCTTGGAGATTTTAAGGATCAAACTCCAAAGTTCAAGTCATCTTCAAACTTTATTCTTCAGTTCATTCAACTTGAAGATTCAAAGAAAGTTACTGTTCAGGCGATTTAACAACAAGCATTCAAGCCGTTAAAACGCCAGCAATTCCAGAGATCGAATCAGAGGATTTTGTTCTTTTCTTATTTAAAGAGCATTTATTAGAGAATTGTACCCATTTCAATTCAAAATCAATAAAAAGTATTATTTTGTGCATCTTTTTTGTCTTCTTTATTGCAGGACACGAATTTGTGTGTTACAAATTTGGCACGCCCAGTGGGACCTCTCTACCTCTCATCTCTTTCTCCAAAATCAAGTTCTTCACAAATGGCTTCTAAGAAGATTCAAGTCGCTCCTATCAACAATGCTAGAAAGAACACCGACGTTGCCAAGAACAGCGACAGCACTTCCATTGGCGCCATGACACGCAGCAAGGCTAAGGCGACCGATATCGACGTGAATCAAGGAGCTGCGTCTAAAGTTAATCCAACAAAGGTGTTGTACAACAAACGTCGAGGTAACGCCAATCCCGCAGTAAAGAAGAAGGAAGGAAAGGGCTCCAAAAAGCTTCCATCCAATTTCGAAAATTCTGTCTCTGCAAGTTTGTCGCCTCTCCCAACTCCTTTGGTTTCTGATGCAAACTCTAGCATGGGTTCGCATTCAAGATCCTCTCCTTCTTCTCCGAAGCGCCCAGAGTCGCCAATCCGTTCAGACGCGTCTTACTCGATGGCTATGCAGGCAATGGCCACTGACGCTGCAACGGTAGAAGAGCAACTAGCTACTATAGCACGCGCCATCGAAAAGCTTACCAAGATCGTGGAAGATAAAGACCTCCAGATTGCATCTCTTATGAACAAGTTAGAGGCTCAGAACATGGAAGGAACTAGCCATGATGCTTCACATCCACCAGGTTTCACACCAAAAGGAGTCATAATTGCCGACCAATCTGGGAAGCTCATGATGGGTGACCAAACTGGAAAACTCAAGCAAACAGACAATGGGAATCATGTCTTGTCGTCAAATCAAGGAGATGGTCGTAAGGTCAATCGCACAAGGGCAGTTGAAAGTGCTCAACCAACCTCAATCGCTTCGTTGTCTGTCCAACAACTCCAAGACATGATAGCAAGCACGATCAGAGCACAGTACGGAGGGCCCCCACAAAGTGCGTTTATGTATTCAAAATCTTACACAAAGCGCATTGACTGCTTTAGGATGCCTGTTGGTTATCAGCCACCTAAGTTTCAACAATTTGATGGGAAAGGAAACCCAAAGCAACACGTCGCCCACTTCGTCGAAACATGCAACAACACTGGGACGGAGGGAGATCTACTTGTCAAACAATTCGTTCATTCGCTCAAGGGAAATGCTTTCGAATGGTACACGGACTTAGAGCCAGAATCGATTGATAGTTGGGAACAGATGGAGCGAGAGTTCTTGAATCGTTTCTATAGCACTCGTCGCATTGTAAGTATGACGGAGCTAACCAGTACTAAGCAGTGGAAGGATGAACCTGTGGTTGACTACATCAACCGTTGGCGTGCTGTAAGCCTGGACTGTAGAGACCGACTCTCCGAACTCTCGGCCGTTGAGATGTGCATGAAGGGTATGCATTGGGGTCTCCTTTACATTCTTCAAGGGGTAAAGCCGCGGACTTTTGAAGAGTTGGCTACGCGTGCACACGACATGGAAATCAACATAGCAACTCACGGCGGAAACAATCCTCCCATTTTGGGAAATCCAAATGACAAGAAAGACGTGAAGAAAGGAGACAAGTCCTCTAAGAACACCACAAAAGATGCGATGGTGGTAAATACGGCCCCAGTAAAGATCACAGCAAGGGACAATAAAAAAGAGGCCAAAAAAGAATACCGCCCTGTAGAGAAAGACAAACGACTGACTCTAAAGGAATTACAAGAGAAGAAGTACCCGTTCCCCGACTCTGATGTGCCTGGCATGCTAGAAGACTTACTTGAAAAGAAAGTCATTCAACTACCTGAGTGCAAACGTCCCGAGGAAATAGGTCGCATGAATGACCCAAAATATTGTCAATATCATCGGATTGTAAGCCACCCTACTGAAAAGTGCTTCGTGTTGAAGGAACTGCTTATTGATCTAGCAAGCAAGAATAAAATCATTCTGGACCTTGACGATGCTGCGGAATCCAACCATACCACCACCATTGTTGTGGGGTCGCAAGATTCTCCAACTTCTGGCTCTAAAGCAAAGGGAGAGCACGTAGCAACACCGATCGAAGGGGCAATTGCGAGAACCCTCCAATTTGGCTTGCTTTGAACCTGTGATGGTTCAAGTTCTAAGCCAAGAAATATCAACTTCTTCTTGCGTAGATAAAAATCCGAGTGCAGAAATTGATGAAGGATGGATCGTTATGACACGAAAGAAGTCATGCAAAAACAAGCCCAAAGCTAAACCAGTCTGTCCTACAAAAAACCAAGGAAAGAGGAATCATCACCAATATGCAAAGAGAAAGGGAGAAAGGAAGATGAAGGCCATGAAAGAGGTGTTAGAAGTTTGCGAACCTGTAAAGCAAAATCCTCTTGCCCCAATCACTTTACGAGATTTCTTCCCAAAGAGCTACTTTAAGGAGGACGAAGTCGAAGCTGTCTACATGGTTTCGACAAGTGAAGAAATTGATGGCGACATCGAACAACCCCACGCGCTAAAAGTAGCAATGAACAAAGAAGAGGCTGACCTCCTTACAACTTTGAATGAAGCACCTCTACGGTTTAGTCTTCGCGAAGCATCGCAGCTCTCCCAATCAGCAGGCTCGCACTCATTCAAGTTTTAGAAGACCCCATGGAGTACGAGTCTATAATCAATAAAGTTGGTACCACAGAGAACTCCACTACTTGTGCTTCTTGTTGTGCGACGATCACATTCAACGATGAAGACTTGCAATTAGGCTCAAAACCACACAATCGGCCATTGTTTGTGTCGGGATACATCAAAGAACAAAAGGTGGGTCGTATTCTTATCGATGGAGGCTCCGCAGTAAATATCATGCCAAAGTTCATCATGAAGAAACTCGGAATCCCAATCGATGAGTTGGCCCGTAGTCGTTTGGTCATTCAAGGCTTCAACCAAGGAGGGCAGCGCACAATTGGAATGATTCGTCTGAACCTCACCATCAATGAGCTTGTAGCAAGTACACTATTTCATGTCATTGATGCCAAAACCTCTTACAATCTGCTACTTGGGAGACCTTGGGTTCATGGAAATGGAGTAGTTGCGTCCACACTCCATCAATGCTTTAAATTCTATCAAGACGGGATAAAAACTGCAGTAGCAGACGACAAGCCATTCACCGAAGCTGATTCTCACTTTGCAGATGCAAAGTTTTACATGGAGTCCGTTGCCGTTCTTGAAGTCATCCCGACTGAGGTTCCTTCCATGGGATAAGGAAGTTCAAAGAAAGAGAAACAAGCCACAACAACGCATTCACAAGAAAATGCAAGAAGTTGTGAAGAACCACCAAGAATTGAATCTTCACGAGAAAGATCTTCATCTTCTGAAACGCAAGCTGCGGAAAAGAGCTTCAGATACATTCCAAAGTCGCGACGAAAGGAAGGACAATCACCGTTTGAAGAGGTCATCACCACTATAGGGAATCCAGCAAAATGCTCTCAACCTTTGTGCAAGGAAGATCTTCAAATGCTAAAGGGAGACCTAACAACACCTCTTCCGACCTTGGGACAACCTAGCTCAACCAAGGCCCCATTGAAAGGGTTTGTTAAGTCTACACAAAGCCCTTTTCAACATTCCCCTTTTCCCGAAAAGAGAACTGACGATTTTGATCCAAAGGCTTACAAGCTCTTGGCTAACTCGGGTTATGACTTCAACAATCCTACGCCACTTGGAGAGTTGAGTCCTGAACTCGCTGGTGAGAAGGTTCACGGCCTTAGTAAAGCACAAGAAGAATTAAGGATGCAAGGATATAGAGTTAGCCCTCCAAAGACTGGTCTTGGGTTCACACCACCGAACCCCATCCGCATATCCGCCAAAGGAAAAGGTAAGAAAGCAGATGTGCAGCATATCGCAGCAGAAGAGGTGAAAGAAGACGACAATGAACAAGTTGCTCCTCGAGTCTCTGTCTTTGACCGCATCGAAGCTCCCATACCTCGGACCTCTGTCTTCAACAGACTTGGTGTTACAAAAGAAACGTGCGAGGGGGCAACATTGCAGCCAAAAAAGTCAATCTTTTCTCGACTTGGGAATAGAAGCGCATCATCGAGAGAGCACAATTCCGAGAGGGAAAAAGCATCGAGCTAGATTTTGCTAAGGAAGATGAGGAGACTCGAAGCTCTATTCCTTCTCGTATGAAGTGGATAACATCACTCGAAGTCAATGCAGAAGGTCCACTCAAAGTTAAACGACGCACCATCGTACTAACTGGGCAGCCTAAGGGTAACGAAATAGCTGAAAAAGAAGAGGAGATGGAGTATACTACATTTTACCACGTGGCGGTTGAGGAACACTCAAGCTCGGATTCTGAAGATGACGATTTTCCCGAAGCTCCTCTCGAATTGGAAGATGGAGGGCAACCAACAGTTGACGACCTCAAAGAACTCAACCTTGGAACTCCCGACGAGCCTTGACCAATCTTTGTGAGTGCACATCTAAGCCCAGAAGAGGAAAAAGCATACTTTGACTTGTTGTTCGAGTATAGAGACGTCTTTGCTTGGACTTATAAAGAAATGCCAGGACTAAGCCCTAGAGTAGCTATTCACCACATGGGGATTAGACACGGTGCCTGTCCTGTAAAGCAAGCTTGTCGGTATATCCGACCTGAGCAGATTCCCGTAATCGAAGAAGAGGTCAACAAACTAATCGAAGCTGGGTTCATACGTGAAGTAAAGTACCCACGGTGGATTTCAAGCATGGTCCCAGTAGTGAAGAAAAACGGAAAGATTCGGATATGTGTCGACTTTCGAAATTTGAATGATGCATGTCCCAAAGACGACTTTCCCCTTCCTATCATGGAGTTGATGATAAATGCAACTACCGGCCACGAGGCATTGTCTTTTATGGATGGATGTTCCGGATATAACCAAATAAGGATGGCACCCGAAGATGAAGAAGCAACGGCCTTCCGTACCACGAAAGGAATTTTTTGTTACAAAGTAATGCCTTTCGGTCTCAAGAATGCTAGAGCCACTTATCAACGCGCCATGCAAAAGATTTTTGATGATATGCTCCACAAGAACATGGAGTGCTACGTGGATGACTTGGTTGTCAAGACCAAACAAAGAGAGGATCACCTGCAAGACCTTTGGGCAGTTTTCAATCGATTGAGGAAGTACGACTTGAAAATGAATCCTCTCAAATGTGCCTTTGGGGTTACATCTGGAAAATTTCTTGGTTTTATTGTCCGACATCGAGGCATTGAAGTTGATCAATCCAAAATTGATGCCATACAAAAGATGCCAGCGCCGAAAAACATAAAAGAACTCCGGAGCTTGCAAGGCCATTTGGCGTACATCCGTCGATTCATCTCAAACTTAGCAGGGTGTTGCCAACCTTTTAGTCGTCTAATGAAAAAAGATGCACCTTTCATTTGGGATCATGCCTGTCAAAATGCCTTTGAAAGTATCAAAACATACTTGCTCAATGCTCCAGTTTTAGGGGCTCCTATTTCTGGAAAACCACTGATACTTTACATAGCTGCCCAAGAGGAGTCACTGGGGGCAATGCTTGTGCAAAATGATGAAGAGAACAAAGAGCGAGCACTCTACTACCTGAGTCGAAGATTGACTGAAAACGAGCTCAAGTATTCACCTGTTGAAAAGATGTGCTTGGCACTCGTCTTCTCCTCGTAAAAGTTAAGGCATTATTTTCAAGCACACACAATTCATCTCGTGGCCAAAGCGGACCCGGTCAAGTACGTTATGTCCAAACCCATCCTTTCAGGACGCTTAGCAAGGTGGTCTCTCCTCTTTAATGAATTTGAGATCGTATACGTCCCACAGAAAGCACTAAAAGGGCAAGCATTAGCAAATTTCTTGGCGGATCATCCTATCCCAGCCGATTGGGAAATATCCGAAGAGTTCCCTGATGAAGATGTGCTATTTATTGAGGTTCTTCAGCCCTGGACGATGTTCTTTGACAGGGCGGCTAGATTGGAAGGGGTTGGAGCTGGCGTCATCTTTGTCTCTCCCCAAAAGCAAGTCCTACCTTACGCCTTCATACTTAGCGAAAAATGTTCAAACAATGTCGCTGAGTATCAAGCTTTGATTCTTGGTCTCCAAATAGCTACTGAAATGAAGATTGCGGACCTTGAGATCTTTGGAGACTCCAAGCTAATAATTAACCAACTAAGCGGAGACTATGAAGTGAAGAAAGATGACTTAGTCCCATATTTTCAATATGCAAGTCACTTGTTGAAAAATCTTGAAGGAGTGACGCTTGAGCATGTACCACGAGAGGAGAATCGCATGGCAGATGCACTAGCTAACCTAGCAACAACCTTGGCATGGCAAGAAGGTGAGAATGTCAACGTCCATGTGTGCGAACAATGGATATTACCACAGTTGTTGGACTGCCGCCTCGAAGAAGCAAATGCAATCACAATCTTGCCCATTGAAGACAACGATTGGAGACAACCCCTGATCGACTACCTCCAACACGGAAGGCTTCCAAATGACCGTCGACATAGGGCAGAAATAAGACGACGAGCTCCTCGATTCATCTTTTTCAAAGATACTTTATTCCGTCGCTCATTCGAAGGTGTCTTTCTCCGCTGTCTTGGGAAAGAAGAATCCCAACAAGCAATGGAAGAATCCCACTCTGGGATCTGTGGGGCACATCAATCTGGTCCAAAACTTCACTTTCGAGTAAAACGGATGGGATAGTACTGGCCCACTATGGTCAAGGATTGTCTGGATTACGCGAAAAGGTGCTAACCCTGCCAATTCCATGCAAACTTTATCCATCAGCCACCAGAACCATTGCACCCTACAGTTGCCTCGTGGCCATTTGATGCATGGGGGCTAGATGCCGTTGGACCACTTACCAAGTCTTCCGCTGGCCATTTGTACATTCTGGCTGCAACGGACTACTTCTCAAAATGGGCTGAAGCTATTCCGGTCAAGGAAGTCAAGAAGGAAACCGTTGTTGATTTCATCAAGTCAAATATCATCTTTCGGTATGGAGTGCCGCGTCACATCATCATTGACAATGGAACACCCTTCGTCAATAAGCTAATGGATAAGCTTTGCGACAAGTTTGACTTCATGCAAAGAACCTCCTCAATGTATAATGCACCGGCTAATGGGCTCGCAGAAGCATTTAACAAAACATTGAGCAACCTCTTGAAGAAAGTGGTTGCAAAGTCTAAGCGAGATTGGCATGAAAGGATTGAGGAAGCTCTTTGGGCATACCGAACAACGTATAGGACCCCTACTCAAGCGACCCCATACTCTCTTGTGTACGGTGTTGAAGCTGTTCTTCCACTAGAGCGACAAATTCCATCACTGAGGATAGCCCTCCAAGAAGGCTTGACTGATGAAGAAAATGCAAAGCTTCGCCTCGCTGAGTTAGAAGCACTAGACGAGAAGAGATTGGAAGCGCAATAACAATTGGAATGCTACCAAGCTCGAATCTCTAAAGCTTTCGACAAAAAGGTTAAGCCTCGCTCCTTTAAATTTGGAGACTTAGTGCTTGCACTGCGAAGACCCATCATCACTAATCGTCGAACCCGCAACAAATTCTTGTCAAAATGGGATGGTCCATATGTGGTGGTGGAAGTCTACAACAGCGGAGCGTACAAGATAGTTGATGAGCAAGGTTTCAGAATTGGTCCAATCAACGGAAAGTTCTTGAAGCGCTACTATCCTTGAGACCTCAAACTCCAAATCGCACAAGCCTAAATTGCATGATGCTCCTGGCCCGCATGAGCTAAAACTGTGTACGGCCCAAAAAAAAAAAAAAGATTCTATCGTGTTTGAACTACGTTTTGACTTGATCCTTTCCAAGGGTACGTAGGCAACTTGAGAGCTTTTCTTAAGTACAGTCAACCCAAAAAAAAAAAAGATTCTATCGTGTTTGAACTACGTTTTGACTTGATCCCTTCCAAGGGTACGTAGGCAACTTGAGAGCTTTTCTTAAGTATAGTCAACCCAAAAAAAAAAATGATCTTACCTTTGAACTACGTTTTGACTTGATCCCTTCCAAGGATATGTAGGCAGCTTGAGAATTTTTCTTGAGTACAATCAATCCAATCCAAAAAAAAAAAAAGAGCAAACAAAGAGAACGAACTGTAAACGGCTAAAAGTATGAGAAGAGCTTTTATTTAAATAATAAAGTGATTGTCTTATACTAAGCATCATAAACGCAAGACACGATTTGCGGTGAAAATGAAACACTCATCCAACAGACTAATCAAGCCTAAAGAAAGAAACATATGACAAAGGCAAGCAAAATAAGAACTAAGGTAGCCATGCCAGATTCTGGATCTCGTCTCGCTCAGACTTCAGAAGTTGCTCCAGATTATTTGCTACTTCCATATCATCCTTCTCAATCACCTCAGCTGTCTCTAGAGTAGCCCGTTCTACTTGCAAATTTGTGATGACATGCTGATCCTGAGCTCTCTCTGCATCAATCTCATCAATTGATTTCTTGAGCTTATCTTCCTGCAAATCTAACAGCTCTAGCTCCTTCAGCAATTTAGCTCTCTTTGGACCAATGCCATTTAATTCAAAGCTGAGTACTTGAGCACGTTGCATTTTTTGGCCATCAAGAGCCAATGCATTGGTAAGACGTTGATCTACATCCGCCAGTCGTTGCACCTGCACCTCCAAGGTCACCCCACTAGCAAAATCGGATCTCATCGAAATATAGTTACCAGCATTCTGTATGTGCTTCTCTATCTCGATTTGGAGCGGAGAATAATCTACTTGGAATTTCGAAAACTCATCATAAATCCTTTGTAACTTTAGCCTCAAAGATGTTAGCTTCTCAAGAGGGGTCTTGCGTAAAACACTCTTAATGCTGTTATCCAAAATCAAAAAAGCGGCACGACGAGCATCTACAATAGCACTTCCAGTATCATATGCAGTAACAGTCGATGGTGCAGCTAGACCTAGAAGGCGATTGCCTTGGTGTTACCAAGTTTTCAGGATTGATTCGGTCGACGGGGATCGATGGCCAAATCGACGGGTAATTGTGTTTTGAGTTGCTGGAATGTGGTTATGAAAAAGTGGAGTTTGGTTCCTTGCCGTGTCTCAGGACTTCTTTGGAAACAAATAATGAAGTGGATGGATTATGGAAGAATAATAATAAAATGGACTCTATTAAACTTCAAAGGTAGAAGAACAAACGATAAAGATTATCGTGTGAACGATTACAAGTTAAAGCTACTCCTAGAAAAGAAAAGATAAAGGCCTGATTGGCGTTGTTTGTGTGTCCTCAAAACTGCTACGAGTCTCTCCATAAATAGGCCTCTTCATTTGAATTTGAATGTTCCCTCCAAAGATGGCAGTTACTCCCTCATAGTGTGCCTTTGAATTTGTTCCCACGATCAGTGAACCAAATAACTCCCACGTTGTGTAGAATTGCTCCAAGAATTGCTGAGCAACACTTCCCACGATCATGAGAGTGTCTCTGTGAATCTCCTTTTGACACCTGTATATGAACTGCCCATATAAATAAGTTTACTAATACTTAGCTTATTAAACGGGAACAAGCCCCAGATTGACTAATCGACGGGTCACTCGACGGGAGTGTAGTGCTAAAAACCTTTTGCTATGGTTTTATGTTTACCTAATTTATCCTATGATATTAAGGTGTACCAGAGTTACCTCTAATAATATCACAATTCCCTATGCCACGTGTCACCCAAACGACGGGTGAAATAAAATCACAATTATGGAGTAAACAATGCCCCCCTTATTTATTTAAGTTAAAACCTTTTAACTTAAGTAAATAAATCCCAGTCGTGTCTGATATGTGGGGTTTCCCAAACGTATACATAGCCTTCACCGTGGAAGCTAGGGCACAGTTAATATAATTTTTACTCCTCCTTTGAAAAACTTCCCCTTTGAAAACTTCTCCTTCAATGGCGCCCAAAAAACCATCAACTGGTAAAGTATCGGCAACCAAAGCTTCGTCAACTTCTAAATCAACCAAATCGAAGGCTTCTCAGTCGACACAACCAAAGAAACAAAGTCCCCCTCAATCTGAGGTTCCTGCTGACGATATTCCATTAAGATTTCCTCAATGCCTTAGAGAGGCGAAGCAGGTAAATCAGTATTTCGTTACTAGGGCAGACACTCAAACCAACTTCATACTTGGGCCAGTATATTCTCCTACCCCTATCGAATTACCAACATATTACCCAGTCAATGTTGATGAGCCCCTACTACTTTTGCTTCCTGGCCTTCAATGGACCAATTGGGAAACGAGAGGATCGATCAGATCATGGCCAACGGTTCAACCAACTTGGAAGAAGTGGGTTAACCGAATGAGAGGACACCTTCATCTTGAATGGACAGCACTGGGTATTTCTGAATTGATTGATCTTTCGACTCTTTCCATAGAATTAAACCCCTATCTGTTAGCTGCTGTCGCTTGCTTCTGGTCCACATCATGTAATGCCTTTGTTTTTCCAAATGGACCTATGTCACCTACTGTTTTGGACATTATTCATCTTACTGACTTGTCATGTGTAGGCCTAGAAGTGAATGCCACACTTGATCATGATCCTTATAAGCCTCCATTTCAGTTTAAAGGCTCAGTTAGTTATGCCAGTTTTTTTGGTTCAACATTTTGGGCCTGAACACGTCAAGCCTCTATTTAATGAAAAGGTTGCCTTTTACCTATATTGGCTTTGTAAATATGTGATGTGTGTTTCTGGTCTTAAGATTACTCAAGAGTATATCAGACTAGCCATTTGTTTGGCTCAGAATAAGAAATTAGCCCTGGCTCCCTTTGTTTTGGGTACTCTTTATAAGGGTCTTTGGACTTTTGTCAAGAACAAGATTACCAACTGCTGTGGTGGCCCTCTTTGGATACTCCAGGCCTGGCTGTATGCTTACTTCCCGTCGATTAGGCCCTTCAGTTGTTACTCACAAAGGGAGGATGGTAGAGACTGTCAAAGTTATGGTGAACACTTCCTATCATTTGAGCCTCGAGGAGAGAACTGTACATTTAAAAGATACTTCACGACTTTCTTTCAATCCAAAACCGGTGATCTTCCAGATTGGCTCCCTTTCAAGGAATGCCAATACCCTGCTTCTCAGAAGATACAGCCCATCCTCAATCTACTGGTTCCTGTCCAAGTGGTTAATGATTTCTGGGCTAGCATATTGATTTCTAGATTCCTTTCTATAGGATTCTCCCCATCTGCTTCTCATTTTTCCAACTGCAGCTTTGAAATATATCTGCCTAATCAGTGTGCCAGGCAATTTGGTCTAACACAAGGGGTACTTGTCCCTTTTACTCATCCTAGGATCAAGGATTTGGTAGATACTAGACCTAGTGTAACCCAGCTTTCCCTCATTCGAGAATTGGTTGGGCAATTTCAGGGTGCAAGAACTGGGTACATTTTCAAGGCTTTTGTTGCTGCTCCCTCATCTACTTCTGCTTTCAAAACTTTTTGGAAGTTTGTTACACCAATCGTCTTCAACAAAGATTTGGACAATTGTCTTTCAAGACTTGACTCTAATACCTCCTATTCAGGTATCATGTTTTGCTTCTTTTTGTTTAATTTTGTATCAGTCTCAGGTTTTATCACACACTAATTTCATGCTGCTACTCTTGTCAGTTTCTATTCCCAAAGAAGTTCCTACTTTAAAGGAGACTTCATCATCAAAGGTAGATAAAGGGAAAGGAATTGTCAATGCTGATGACTTATCCAAACAAAAGAAAAGAACTCGAAGTTCTCAAGTGGATGATGTGCCAGTTTCTCCTCTTCTTGCTGATGCCATAAAAAATTACAATCCCCAAGCCCGAGAGGAGGAGATTGCTGATGACATGGAAACTTTAGGGCTATTCCAAAGGGTAAAATATCTAATTCTTATATATGACCATTTGTCTGTATTTGGTCTTTTACTATTTTGACTGATTATAATCCTCTTTTCAAATTCAGAGAACTAGAAGAAAGCTTCAATTACCAGCGTCCTCCGAAGAAAACAATAGTCAAGACAAAGCAATCACTGACCTTTCACATGTTTTGGAGCTTCCATTGCAAGAAGATACAGCTAGTGGCCAAACATTATCACCTCTGAAGCCTCCAAACTAGACTGATCAAGAAAATGTTACTCCTGAGAAAGCTGACGAACCATTGCCAACAGATACCAGACAAGCTGCTGCTATTTCTCCAGAAAATATCCAAATACACCTAGAAGGTGTAACTATTGAAAAGGTTAATGAATTGACAACTACACAGCCTGCTGCTATACCTTCAGCAAGTGATGAAGCTTTGATTGATCTGAATCTCGATTTAGATCCTGACAATCGAGTGTCACCTACTCACTCTAAAGGTGACACTGACATTGGTTTGGATACAGTTGGGCTTAATTCTCCCAAGTCTCAAGAGACTACTGAGGAGCCTACTCCTGTCGTAATCACTTTTACTCCCTCTCAGTCGACAGGAATTCCTGAGGTCCAAGAGCAACCACAGACAGCAGGACCAATACCATTGGATCATGAGATCACTTCTGAAACCCCCAAAGCATCCTTCTCTTCTGTCAATAAGGATGGGGACCAACATCCTGTTTCAGACTTAGATCAAATGATAAGTAAAGTTAAGACTTTTTCTGAGTCTTATTCCAAATCCATGTCTGAATTTTCTAAATCTTTGACTCCCCCTATCTCTTATCATCTGAGTGAAGAAACTAAAGATGAGGTAAAGTCTTTCTTTCAAATGCTCGAGCTCCCTTTAGCAGAGGTTGCTGCTGATCATATTCCAGCTTTCACTAGCTGTGTTACTCATCTGATTGATAGGAAAATCCTCCCTGACTTAGAACATATTGAGTTGGAGGAACTTTGGTCTGGTTTAAGCAAGAATCTGTCAGTTGCAGCTTACTGCCAAAAGGAAATGAAGGAGAAGCTAAAGACCATAGATCAGTTTGCCAATACTTCTGGCAAGCTTGACACAATGAGCATCTCTATCTCTCAACTGAAAAATGACTTGCATCAATTAGATGTAGAAGAGGCTGGGCTGATTGCTCGTTTGAACCAGATCAAGCAAGAGAGGATTTCTCTAATAACACAGAAAGAACATATCAGTCACGATCTGGCTAGTATTACTCCTGATGAGCAAGGGATAAAAGCCATGATTGAAGTGACGAGAGATGCTTATTTGAAGAATCAGTCAAGATATAAGACTATTGATCATCAATGGAACTACTTCGTTAAGTTCTTTATGGATTTCAAGTCTAGAATTCAGTAAACTTTGTAAATGACTATATCACAGCCTATTTTTGTAAGGCCTCGCTAATGTTTAATTCTTCTTTTTAATGAATTTTAACCTTTTTGAGGCTCTTGGACTCTTTTACTTATCATTCGAGATTACCTTTCTTCTTTATTGTTGGTGCATGCCTGAACAAACGAGGCTAGATCTAATAAACAACATTTCAAATTTCTTAATCCATCTTTTGGATATTTTAACCAACAATTGTCCCCTAAATCGACGGGGACCCATTAATCAGAAGTTCACTCAGCCATTACCGGGTAATGTTATAGCTGGCAAATCTAAAAAGTTACTTCTTGTCACGACTAAACTGACACGACTCTTCCCCTTCTCCATTTTAGTGGAGATCGTGGACAGTTATCCCTCGGGGATTGAGTTAATAACTCATGCCAATTTTGAAAATTGAATTAGCAGTTTTCATGCTGCATCGGAGAACTGAACAGCCACTACATGAGCAGTTATCATTTATGCCTTTAAATTAGACATCAAACCTCATTATTTTTACCTTCAACAAATCAACCAAAGTTCGTTCCTTCAATGATGTCCACTGCAAATACAAACTCTGCACACATGGAGATCGACAGGAAGAACAAATTTCCAGCTTTCGAAGGGAGTTCTTCTTCTATGGACGATCCCTATTCTCCCATTCGAACCACTGGATGGGATGATCTCTTGCCATCAAATCCCCCTGCACAATGGGGACTCGTGCCACCCACTGAAAGGGTGGTTGTCAGGATGGAAGAATCACTCTTCTACCCAAACTCCAACATCCGACGCTCTCACATCAAAGTGAGCTACATGTTTCCCTGGGTTAGAGAAGAACCAAGAGCAATGCTACTGGACTCATTACTCTCATCATCCTTACGACCCATGCCATTTCAACTGGCAGAAGCAGGTGGTAAGCCTTATCTGGAGAATCATCACTCTCTCTTTGAAAAGGCTAAGACCCAACAACTTTATTGGAAAGAAGTTGTTCGAAAACCCTGCTATCCCGTCGATTTCTCTGATGATGAACCTAAACTCAAACCTCTCCCTGAAAACCCTGATTGGTTTGGGGAACTAACCAAACTGAGGTTTGATCCCCCAATGTCTCTTACTACCCATCAAGGGTATTCTTTCTTTAGAGATTCTGATGAAACTACAGCCAAAGAATTACTGGCTGCTTTTGCCTTTTTAGATATTCACATTCTAGAAGAGCAAATCCCCTACTTGAACTTTTTATGGGCCTGTGAAACTCTTCAGTTTTACGAGAGTAGCCTCATTACTACCCATCTTCACGGGTTTAAAACATCTTTGCCTCTCATAAGGCTTTGGTTAAGAACCAGTACTACTGCACATTATGACCCCTTTTGGGTCATTTATGAGTTGAGTCAGGATAAGGTCATCAATCTTCATAACAAGATGATAGTGTAGGGAGTAAATCCCGAGCAGGTACAAATTGTGCCCGGGTACGTGGTACGTGGGACCACGGTATAATTATGATGGGGACAGTCGCCGTGCAAAACGGTGGTCGGCGACAGAGACCAATGATATGAGAAATCATTGGTTCAGAGAGTCTATGCAAGGTCAAGGTCCAGTGACACGAAAGGATATTGAACCAAGGGATTGTCAAAGGACCAGTAACATGTAAAGTCATTGGTCCAGGTAGCTTGTTCGGCAACGATAAGGCCGAACAGGGGGGGAGTTTATACGAAAGTAGTCCCAGAGCAGGGGACGATCCAGAAGGTTCCAGAAACAGAGATGTTCCGTGAAGGAATGAGATCCCAATAAAATAGGATCTTGGGAAGATACCCAACGGGAATGGGAAGCTCGGCCAGCTGTGGAAAAGAGTCCTAAACGGACTAAGGTAATGAACTGATAAGGGAACGAGAATCCAAGTTATTCTGGGTTTCCTATACGAGATAGGAAACCTAGGGAAACGTGGATACTTGGGCAGCAAGCATCCATAAACCTATAAGTACGAGGCAAACCTAGAGGAAAAAGGTACACAATACATTACGGTTTTACATATTTTTCTACTCGAATTAGGGTTTTTCGACTAGTACGTGATACTAACTTAGGCATCGGAGGGCCTTTGCCACGAGAGGCAAAGGTGCACTCACACTTTGTCTGTTTTGCAGATAAAGACTACGGCGACATATTAGGGTTCCGGCGAGGATATCGAAGTAGCCGTTACGTTCTTGTGCTACTTAAACCACTCACGGTTTTTCTGCACTTACAGATAGCATTTGAAGAATCCGAATGGATACTCCCACCCAACTCTTCAAGAAAAATACTTAAGAAACACCAAAAATGGCAAATAAAGAGAGCCCAAAAGGGGGCTATTCTTCAGACTAAGGTCGAGCAAAGGGTCCTTGCCATGAGGCCTATGGTTGAGAGGAAAATACAAATGGATGCAGAGGAAATTGCTAGGGACAGGGAGCATGACTTCCTGACATATGCTTGGGAAAAATTCCATGTGTTCGTAACTTGGAGTTTTCCTCACTACTTTGAGATCATCAGCATCGACGCAGATGGCAACCCCATTGCACCAGCTGGAAATTAGGCTTATGATATTTAGCCTTTTCTTTTAATTGTATCTTTTCTATTGCCTCTTTTCAAAAGGCTTTTGTTTTGATTCTGCCTTATTAACAGGCACCATATTATGTTTTATTATGGAATGAAAGTATAAGCCTTGGTTAATAGGCTTATTATGTCAATTTCTGTTTGATCTGCATATGGTTGTATGTCTCTTTATCATTAGCAACTGAGAATTCAGTTTCATGCAGTACTTCATCAAAACAGATAAATTCAAAATCAATTGATCCGTCAAATAGTAATTTTATGAATCAATTGACTCCCAAGGTGATGGAAAATATCCCTTTAAATACTTCCCATTAATTGTTCTTTCATGTGATATCCCAAGTATTGATTCTAAATGGTATGCTCCTCCTCTTAGGACTTTTAACACACGAAATGGTCCCTCCCAATTTGGAGACCATTTGCCAAATGCTCTTTTCTTTTTCTTATCTAAAGGTAATATTGCTTTCCAAACCAAATCACCTTCTGCAAATGATTTCTCATGCACTCTTTTATTTTATATTCTTTCCATTTTCTTTTTCTGAGCTTGAATATTGTTCAATGCATCGATTCTGGACTCTTCTAGTCCATCTAGTTCTCCATATATTGATTCTTCAAAATCAACATTGTTTGGATCATAATGACTAGCTACCCTATGAGAAGTGATATTAATCTCGACGGGTAAAACTGCAGCCTGGCCATACACCAGTTCATATGGTGTTGTTTTTGTACTGTCTCTTTTTGATGTTCTATAAGCCCATAAAACTTTTGGCAATAATTCATGCCATTCTCTGGGGTTATCTATAATCATTTTAGACAAAGTATTCTTAATAATTTTGTTGGTTGATTCTACTTGCCCGTTTGCTTGAGCATAGTAAGGAGAAGAGTTTAAAATTTTTATTCCAAATGACTTAGCATAAGTCATAACTTCTTGACCATTAAACACAGACGCTTGGTCAACAGTTATAGTCTCAGGAATACCAAATCGACAGAAAATATATTCCTCAAGAAAATCAATTACTTGTTTCTGAGCTACACTTTTCAAAGGAATTGCTTCTGTCCATTTTGTAAAATAATCTGTAGCCACCATTATGTACTCATGCTGCGAAGAGGAATGAGGTACAATCTCTCCAATCATATCAATTGCCCATCCTCTGAAAGACCACGGTTTAACAATTGATTGTAAAGGAAAAGCAGGGGACCTCTGAATTGGGCCATGTCGTTGGCACTTTTGACACCCTTTTGCATATGCAATACAGTCTTTTCTTAAGGTTGGCCAATAATAGCCATACCTTCTGATTAACCATTTCATTTTCTCTCCAGATTGATGGGAACCACAAATCCCTTCATGGACTTCTCCCATAACTGTCATTATTTGAGGTTTAGCAATACACAGTAATAACACCCCATCTGATGACTTTCTAAATAGATCACTACTCAAAATGATGTAATTGATAGCTCTTTATTTGATACTCCTATCTGTTTTCTCATTTGGATTTTCTAAAAACCTTTTTATTGGAACTCTCCAGTCATCAATCAGATTTATCTCCATAATTTCTAAATCATCTCCATCTCTTTCAATAGAGAAGGGCAAAAATCTTTTTTGTACTCTTATTAATTTTTCATTTTGGCCATCAGGAATCTTAACTCCAGATGCAATTTGTGCCATTTCATTGGCTTCTATATTTTCTAGTCTATAAACATGTTCTAATTGTATGTCATCAAAATATGACATGAGAACTTTGACTTTATGTAGTTGTAGTTCTAAAAATGGATGGTTACACTTGTATTCGCCCATTACTTGTCGTATTACCAATTGTGAATCCCCTATGATGTTCAAATGTCTTATATTCAATTCTTTTGCAATTTCTAATCCAATAATTAAAGCTTCATACTCAGCTTGATTATTAGACATGATTCTGCTTTCATCTAGTTGGAAAGAGAACTGTAGTAATTCTCCTTTTCGGGAAATTAGAACTATGCCAGCCCCAACTCCTCTGTCAGTTTTGGAACCATCAAATGATAATTTCCATGGTTTTATTTCAACCATATGAATTTCAAATTCATCCTTCTCCATCAATACATTAGGATGATCCGCCAGAAAATCAGCTAACGCTTGACCCTTTACTGCCTTTTGAGGCACATATTCTAAGCAATATTCTACCAAAGCTAATAACCATTTTCCTTGCTTACCTCTCAATATAGGTCTTGTTAAGATGTATTTTATAATGTCAGTTTGCGCAATTACATGCACTGTTGATGGCAACATATAATACCTTAATTTGATTGCAGAAAAATACAATGCTAGGCATAACTTTTCAATTGGTTTATACTTTATCTCACACTCATTTAATCTTCTACTTAAGTAATATATTGCTTGTTCATGGCCATTTTCGTTGTCTTGGGCCAAAAGACTGCCAATCGACTGATGGCCAGCTGAGATATAGAGTTTCAAAGGTTTGCCAAATATTGGTGGCATAAGCACAAGAGGCTTAACTAATGACTGTTTCAAGAATTCAAAAGCCTTATTATGCTCTTCATTCCACTTAAAATCTCTCTGAGATTTCAATTTCAAAAGTGGTGAGAAAGCCAAGGTTTTCCCAAATAAATTGGAAATAAACCTTCTTAAGAAGTTGACTTGTCCCAAGAACTGTTGGAGTTCTTGTTTGTTTATTGGAGGCTGTGCTTCCATTACTGCTTTTGTCTTATCTTTATCAACTTCAATTCCTTTCTTATGAACTAGGAATCCAAGGAAATTTCCAGCACTAACTCCAAAAGCACATTTTGTTGCATTCATTTTCAGTTGGTATTGTCTCATTCTTTGTAGGACTTGTTTCAAATGATCAATATGATCATCAAATGTGTGTGATTTTACAACTACATCATCTATGTAAACTTCCATAAATCTTCCAATTAGATCGTGAAAAATTACATTCATAGTCCTTTGATAAGTTGCCCCAGCATTCTTTAAACCAAATGCCATCACAATCCATTCAAATAGTCCAATATATCCTGGACATCTGAATGCTGTTTTATGTGTATCTTCTTCTGCAATGAATATCTGATTGTAACCAGAATAACCATCCATAAAAGAAAGAAATCGATGGCCAGAAGTAGCATCAACCAAATGGTCTACCACAGGCATGTGGTACTCATCCTTTGGTGAAGCTGTATTCAGATTCCTAAAATCGATACATATTCTTACTTTCCCATTTTTCTTAATCACAGGAACAACATTAGAAATCCATTCTACATACCTGACTGGTCTTATGTATTTGGCTTCGAATAATCTTTCCATTTCTTTCTTGACTTCTTTTAACACTTCAGGAGTCATTTGTCTTGGAGTTTGTTGGTATGGAACAAAATTCTCTTTAATAGGAATTCTATGTTCAACCAATGATCTATTTAAACCAGTCATATCAGGATAATCCCAAGCAAAGCAATCTTTAAATTCAGACAACAAATACTTCAAACGATCCTTCATTTCATCAGGTAAAGAAGCACATATATGAAGAATTCTAGGATCTTCCTCTGTTCCTACATTAAAATCCTCTAAAGGATCTTTAACTTCTGCTTTAAGATCATCAAGCTTTGCAGGAGCAGCTTTGAGATCTTCCATAGCTAGTTCTTTTACAGATAAAGGACTGTCATCTATCACACAGTCTGCCCAATTACAAGAAATAGGCTCATCAGCCTCTAATTTCCTAGACACAATAAAAGAAAACAATCTCTTAAAAGTGGCTTTCAAAGTAGCCAACTGATCATCTACTTGATTTGTTATTTTACTGGACATGAGAAACCTTAGATTCAGCATTACTAGACCTCAAAATTATATTAGGTCTAACAAAATCTTTACTCAACTCTTGAAAACCATCTTTGATGTATTTAAGGAACTGACTTTCAGTAACACCAGTTCCTACTGATTTCACCTCTGAATCTTCAATCTTAATCGGCCACAAGTCTTCATCATATAGCCCTGCTTCCACATTCTTAGTTTCTGCTTTAAATGGATGCTTGTCTGCCCAGAAAATCTCCATTTCTGCAACTTTTTCATTCTGCCCTTGCTTCAGAAATATCAGTGCCTGATGTAAAGAAGAAGGCACACACCCATTTATGTGAATCCAATCTCTGCCTAACAAGGCATTGTAATTGGATGAAGAATCAATAACAAAGAAAGTTGTGTTCATCTTTCTGCTTCCAATTTGTAATTGCAAAGAGATCACACCTTTAGCAGGTGAGCATCCTCCTGCGAAATTACCAACTGTCACCTCTGTTGGAATCAAGTCAGATTCCTTCTTATTTAAGGCTTTCATCATCTTTGAAGGTAAGATATTGACAATAGCGCCATTATCAACCAAAACCTTATTGATAGGCTGTCCATTGATATGCAACATTATGTATAAAGGTTTTAAATGCCTGACCAAGGCATCTTCAGGAGATCTTAGTACCACAATATCTTTTCCTTTTGTGCCTTTTTCAATTTCTTATAGATTCTTTTTGGAAATCTTTCTCTTGTTCATCATTTATTTTTACTATTGCATCTGTCTTATCTTCCACATCTCCTTCTAAACTAGTTGGTTGGTTAGGTTTCGCCTGAAAAGTTTTTGGCAAAACTATAATCATATTGCATGGAAGTTTAGTAGGAGAAACTGACCCAAACTGGATCGTGTCCAAGGCTTGACCAAATGTAGCAGACTTCTGAGAGTTAGCTTCATTCTTGTCATCTCTTAGATCATCTTTCATTATCTCTGAACTATCCACAGACAACAAGTCATCTTCATCATCATCTTCCAGTAAGACTTGCTGAAACTCTTCCATCTTTTTCTTCAAGCTCTTTTTGAACTCTGCTTTTTGTTCCTTTATAGACAGGATAGAACCAACAGATGAATTTGAGTTTTGCCCCCCAAGTCAATGGGCAATAGTTGGCTTGGTAGTTTGCCCCCTAGGCTTCTCTATTTCCTTCACCTTTGGTTTAGGCACTGCTACTTCTCTATTCCAAACCATTGGAGTTGGTTGCTTTGGGACTACTTTGACATTCATTTCTGGCCATTCTGTTGGCTCTGTCACTATATAAGAATCTCTCCTTTCTCTTTCTGAGATCTTTCTCTGCAACCTCCTTTTCTGAGTATTGGTTATAGGAACAAATTCCTCAACCCCTGGGAACTTCGGATGTCTCACTGTATCCCACATATGATGCTCAATGTTAGGTGGAACAACCATTCTTCCTTGGTATCCACCTCTGACAAAAGGTAGTCTACCTCTTGATCTCATACTTCTAGGATATGCACCTCTCCCTCTGAAAATGGGTGGATATACCAAATTTGGGTCTGGTTTTTCTGGCATCGCTGGAATCACTGGAAACCCTTTGAATAGGAATGGTCCATCATCTTCTCCATACCATTTGATAGATTCAAAAAAGATGAAAATTCCAGGGTCTTCACCCTCAAATATCAATTTTGGGCCAACATAAATTTGCAAATCTCTGTTCCCCATAGTGTTAAACCTTATAGAACCTTTTGCATAGGTCCCATTGTACTCTTTCCCAACAATAATTTCCTCTCCTGACTTTATCTCTTCATCACACCTCAAACAGAAATAATTTTCAAATTTCTGTTTAACATATGACTCTTCTTCAGTTTCCATGATATCTTCTTCCTCTTGAATTCTCTGCTCAACTTGGGATGCCATTTTTCCTTTTCTCAACCTGGCAGTCACCACGTTCACATCCACTAGAGGAAATGGATCAATATCTATTCCCATGACTTCTTTATTTCCCTTGGCATACTGCAATAAACCTTTCTGGATCAGGTCCTGCACACAATTTCGAAACGTAACACAATTGTTAGTATTGTGTCTAAAAGAATTGTGCCATTTACAATAATCTTTTCCTTTTCTATCCTTCTCTTGAGGTATAACATGTCCTGCTGACAAGGTTAAGAACTTTTGATTTATTAGTTCATCAAATAACTGGTCTGTTTAGACAAATCAAACGAATACTGTCTAAAACTTGCTTGGTTTCTCCTATTCGGATGTGATGATGGCATATTTACAGGCTTATCAGCCTTTGTCAAAGTATCACATACAATTGGTGCCTTACCAATTACTTGAGCCACATCAATTTCTATATCACCCTCTATATCTTGGTAATAAGTACCAAGTGATTTATTCTTTCTGAGTTCACCTTCTAAAAGTATAGCCTCATATCCTATGGCTTTTGAAGTAAAATCAAATAAATCTCTGAATTCAGTCCCAATGAAATGCTTCTTAAAGTCATAATCAAGCCCCTCTTGGGCAATTTTGACTATTTCAGACTCTGAGATATAAAATTGACACTGATTCCTGACCTTCTTAAATCTATTCATATATTGTTCAACAGATTCAGATGGTCTTTGCTTAATTTTGGCCAAATCTGCTACTGAGACTTCTGGTGCATGTCTAAAGAATTGAGTGTGAAATTGTTCCTCCATCTCTCTCCAAGAATGAATAGAATTTGGAGGTAGACTTATGAACCATGAAAAAGCAGTCTTAGTTAAAGAATGAGGAAATAACTTTAATTTCAATGCTTCATCTAAGTCTGCTTCACCTATTTGAAGGCAAAACCGTCCAACATGTTCCACAGTTGACTGGTTTTCTTCCCCATTAAAAAGAACCAAGTCTGGAATCCTATAGTGCCTAGGAAAAGGCACATTATCAACCCAATTTGGATATGGTTTTCTAAACATAGGTTTTTCAATCCTTCTTAATCCAGGACCATACATATCTTGCATAATATTCACTAGTTGAGCCCTTAAATTGGGCTCTTGTGCTCTTCCGGTTTGATTAAGAATGTCAGGCCTCATTTCGTACCCATATGGGTGATCTGGCCGTCTCCTATTTGAATTAAACGTTGGCGGATCATATCCGTACAGATTGGGGTCAACATTAACCATATTTGGTATACTTCTATTATTTCCTATTTAAATTCGCATTAGGATTTAGACCCCCAATTCCAACATTATATAGATTCGGATTATTATTCCCATTATTACCAAGTCCTGCCTTAATTGGAACTGCTGTTGGTATAGTTTGATAAAAACTTTGATTTTGTCCATAATTTTGATTTCCCGTCGGGATCCTATTGACTCCAGTAAAAATGGCATCAAAAGCAGGATTATCAAATACCTGTGGAGGAGGTATGTCATTCATTGGATTTGTCTGTCCACTGCTCTGTCCAGAATGGACATTCATATTGACTGGCACTTCAATTATTGGTGGAGTTGTTTGATTTTGTGCCATTGCATTCTTGATCATGGCCATAATTGTTTTGGCCATCTCGCTCTCTGGATTGCTCAGCAACCTAGCAAATTGCTGAACCATATTCAGTGACTCACTCTCTGGACCATTCAACTGGCCCATTTCCTGACTCCTCTGATTTGGATCTGTCACATTTCCTTCATTCACCTCATTTCCACCATTATTGTTGGTAGAACTGTTGTTATCGTTATTACCATCTGTTGGTAATTGATTTTTTCACGTTTTCGGTGCCATGTCTTACTTCCAAATTAGTAAGGGCCCTCCTTCTAGCGCCAAAAATTGTTACCAAGTTTTCAGGATTAATTCGGTCGACGGGGATCGATGGCCGAATCGACGGGTAATTGTGTTTTGAGTTGCTGGAATGTGGTTATGAAAAAGTGGAGTTTGGTTCCTTGCCGTGTCTCAGGACTTCTTTGGAAACAAATAATGAAGTGGATGGATTATGGAAGAAGAATAATAAAATGGACTCTATTAAACTTCAAAGGTAGAAGAACAAACGATAAAGATTATCGTGTGAACGATTACAAGTTAAAGCTACTCCTAGAAAAGAAAAGATAAAGGCCTGATTGGCGTTGTTTGTGTGTCCTCAAAACTGCTACGAGTCTCTCCATAAATAGGCCTCTTCATTTGAATTTGAATGTTCCCTCCAAAGATGGCAGTTACTCCCTCATAGTGTGCCTTTGAATTTGTTCCCACGATCAGTGAACCAAATAACTCCCACGTTGTGTAGAATTGCTCCAAGAATTGCTGAGCAACACTTCCCACGATCATGAGAGTGTCTCTGTGAATCTCCTTTTGACACCTGTATATGAACTGCCCATATAAATAAGTTTACTAATACTTAGCTTATTAAACGGGAACAAGCCCCAGATTGACCGATCGACGGGTCACTCGACGGGAGTGTAGTGCTAAAAACCTTTTGCTATGGTTTTATGTTTACCTAATTTATCCTATGATATTAAGGTGTACCGGAGTTACCTCTAATAATATCACAATTCCCTGTGCCACGTGTCACCCAAACGACGGGTGAAATAAAATCACAATTATGGAGTAAACACTTGGGCCGGTTTCCTTGCCCGGATCTGATGAGTTGGATTCGTGAAGTTTTTTCTTTATCAGTGCAAACTTTTGTTTTTTTGTTGTAGTTTTATGTTTTACAGGTGGTGGTGGGGAGTGCAAACTGATTTTTCCGACAGTGTAATCTGGTGTTGATAGACAAACTTGTTGCTGGGAGGATTATATTTGTGCAGTTGAGGACCTAGCTAGGCTTGAACTAGTAGCTTGTAGTTTGGGTTTTTTCCATGTTATGAAAGGTCTGTTGTTAAAAAAAAAAGGGGTTAGTTTATACAGTGTCTTGCAATTTCAGGCTACAAATCTAGTATGGCATTCACTAACTTCTTAAGCTTGAAATTCTTTCTGCTCAGTGAAATCTTTATGCGGAAATCATGGCCGACCTTTGATCAAGATCATTTTCTTACTACCCGACCCATATATAAGAGCAGAATTAGGCCTTGCCGCGATTGGGGCATGTAGACAGGCATTGGCAGCCCCCAATCCAGCATAATTGTTACTTCATTTTGGGATGGTAGCTTGCGGCGCTGGCAAACAAAATCATCGACATAGCTAGAAAGGATTGTTTTCCTGTAAATTATACACACCTCCCTGGGGTTTAGGACACTTCCCGCAATTTGAAGATATTGTCAAAGTTATTTTTGTTATGCATTTGATATACAATAAGGGTGAGACGACAGTAACACGTAACGATCGCTACTTTCGAGAGCACCACCTTACTATGTAAACTTAATGCATTTAGAAATCATAGCAAATCATAGATTAACATGATTTTTTTGGCGTGGTCAATGTTCTTCACGAGTTCTAAAAAAAGAACGATTCCGATCATTATCGAGAAGGGCCCACAAATGGTCGAAAAGTGGACCGGACTGATTGGAAGTACGCTGAACAGGACCATTGCCCATGCATCACGGGATCCATTGTCTATTTTTTCTACCAATCTATCTATACTATACTATTTGCAAATGTGTTTTGCCCTCAGAAACGTGGGGAAGTGGGAAAGAGAGGGGGAGGGGGGAAACATGGGAGAGGGAGGGAGGGAGAGAGAGACTTGGAGGTTGAATATGGAGGGAAATTTATTCCATACTCTTGGGACACCGTCACGTGGTACTTAAATTCATTTTCCATCACACATATCTTTCAGTAGAATAAGACAAACGCTAGCATGTATTGAATACGGAACCTGAAATAATATTAAACTTTCATTTTTATCATTGCCTGTTTCATACACGGGATCGGAAAAAATTCAATGTGATTTTTTTATCCCATTCATCGAACGGATATAAACGCTAGTGGTAGAGAAACACTTGTGTGGTTAGCAAAACCCAAACGAGTATGGTGGAGTAGTTTTTTAGAAAGAGAGAGAGCCGGGGGGGTGGGGGGGCTAAAAACGTCGTCGGTGCTTCTTTCCACTCTTGGAGTCCGAATCTTACCCCACCCACAAATCAATCTGCCCTAAAAAGATCCTCAAAATTTTTTCCTCTCTCTCTCTCTCTCACTGTCCTTCACTCCGGCGACGATTCTTCAACACCACGCCATACACCGGTAAGTTCCACCCCTCTCTCTCTTGGGTATTTGTGATGTTTTCACCCCATTTGCTCATTTGAAGTTTCGAACTATTTTCTACGGGATTAGGTTCCCGATTTAGTCAAAATAAAAGTTATGAGTCCCAGTTACTTAGCTTCGCAGGAGTAACCTGGGGATACCATAAAGCTGGGTTTGCTCTGTTTTGTTTCAAAGCTCGTTTATTAGGGTTTTTTTTATCCACCATTTCTTGAGCTGGTCCACCTCTCTCTCTCTCTCTCTCGCGCGCTATAATCTGTGTGTTTTTGTTCCAATTTTTAAGGCTGCATGTGCTTGCATCTGATTTGTTGACCTTGGAGCATGTAGTAGAAATGGGCTATCACGGATTCCACAGGAACATTATCGCGGATTCTAGCCTAAAGGCAGAATTATGGGCCTTAAGAGATGGTTTGAGTTTGGCAAAGGATGAAAATATCAAAAAGCTGGAAATTGAAGTAGATTCCATGACTGTGTTAAACTTGATTCATGCCACTAACATGGTGAATCACCCGCTTGGCAATTTGTTATTGGCAATTTGTTATTTGATTGTAGGTTGCTGATGCAAGGGTTTGAGGAAGTTTCTATCACGCATATTTATCGCGAAGCTAATCGGTGTGCAGATGCGTTGGCAAATGATGCTCCAGTTTCGGTGGGAGATTTATATATCTATCCGGTTATTCCTAGTTGTATTTCTAATTTCCTTTATGCGGATTTGATTGGGGTCTCGTACCCTAGAATTGTAAACTCTTAATTTTGTTTTTCTTGTTTTAATGAATCGTTTGTTTACCAAAAAAAAGAAATGGGCTATCAGGTTTTCTAGGGTTTTTGGCATACATGCAGTTTCATTTTCAGTAAAGATTGTTGTGGGTTTTGACAATGGCGTTTGATGTTGTTGCGTTTGATGATTCCATTTTAATAATTGGTTCATTGCGTTTGATGATTACATTTTAATAATTGGTTCAGTTACATTTCTCAATTAATTTTTTGTTGAATTTCTTTTGCTGGCTACTATTTCAAGGTCATTGCTCCTGCTTGACTGTTGATCATCTCTTCGGGTGAGCAGTCCCACACACACTACACACTCTAGTGTGTGTATGGGGCCCACCACTCATGTGAGTGTGGGTGTGTGTTTGGGTGTGTGTGTGGGTGTGTCCCTAGCATCACTCTTATATGTTTGTAACTCTCACCCGCAAAGCCTTCTCTATCATAATTTATGGTAGTGTGGTCACTGTGGTATAGCATCGAGGAACAATGTGATACAAAGAGCTCATTTGCTTAAAATTTCAGCGACAATACGTGTTAATTTGTTGATTTGTTTTGATTTATTTGAGATATTTCTTTTGAGTTCTCTCAGCATAAGAGCGGTCCTTGGCTCGTGGAGAGAGTTTTGGCTGCACAAAGGCTCTCTGGAGTATTGTTGTATATTGGGAGTAGAGCATCATTTAACTAGGTGCAGAAGGGGATGTTTCTTCTATTAGCTGTGCGTCTTGATCCTTCCTTCGAGAGGAAACATTTCTTTGTGCAGTCCTAGATACAACGATTCTATTGGGTGTTTTTTTGTTGAGCTAAAGCCATCCCACAAACCAAGAACCGACTGTATGGTTAAAGCTCTACGGTATATCTCAAGTAAATCAAGATACAAAAACAACATAGCAAGAACATTTTTCGATATTGTTTCTTGTGAATGCTGCAGATATTCCTAAATTTTTGGACATTGTAGGCATTGTCAAAATCTCAATATCCTCTTATTGCTGCTATGCAACTTTTTAGGGAGTGTTAAGCCTCAGTCAACTCCCTTGCAAATCATTAACTCTCGCGAATCGCGATCTTCTTCTTCTTCTTCTTTTATTTCCCTTTACAGCTGTAACTCTGTTAGTAAGGGTTTCCTTCTAAGTCTAATCTCCTAAGTTGCGTAACAACAATTGTTTTTGAGTCACAGTTTCCCAAGAGCTTTCTCTTTTTTCTCTGATGTTTCTAGTTGTAGAAATCGGTACGCTTCTCCTTATATTTTTGAATTTGGACTATCAGCACACTTGGTGCTACTGCTTAGTCTTCTCGTGTGAAGAAGGGTACTTTTCATGCTTTCTATTTCTGTTTTTCAATAAAAAAATCTCATTTCCCCAGAAAATGAAGCATCTCTATTTTAAATTTTTTTGGCTAAAACTCATCTTACACTTCGTAAGATTGGGAAACACTTGGGCTATGTTTGGTAACACTGCCACTTTTCTGTTTCCTGTTTTCTATTTGCTGAAATCAGTCTTTACTTTTCCTAACAAAAAGTGAAAACAGAAAACATGTTTGTGTTAACCTGTTTTTTTTTTAAAATCATTTTCTGAAACTAGTTTTTACTTTTTCCAAAATGGTCTTTCTTGCAATTTCTCTACTAGTTCTCAAACTATACAGGAGAGAGAGGGAGAGAGAGAGAGAGAGAATCATCCAAGCCTTTGCAATCATGTTAGAAACAAATTCCATACTTGATATTCTGAAAGAAAGGGCCGAGTGGATAGACCAGGCATAGCCGACTTAGAGAGGAAGCCGAAGAAGTCGTTGCTTTTGGCCCTCGATTTTTTAGCCCGAAGAGGGCTCCAAAAAATACAGTTTTTTAGTTTCAAATAATAAGAAGTTTCAATTGCCTTGCTTTGAGTAACATCTTTTTGGTCATGTGGCAGCTTAGGCTCTTTGAATGCTTTAAAAACTGGGTTCGAATCTCCACCCCTTAGTTTTCCTCAACATTTCGCAAAATTTTGTTCAAAGATGAGGAGATAAATGGCCCCCCTATTGCAACTTTTGCTTCGGGCCCAAATATCTTTGAGCCGGCATTGAGTCCAGGTGATTGGGTTCTTCTTTCCTAGGCCGAAGTTATAGTATCAACTTTCATAAAATGATGGCTTCATAAGCCCAACGTATCCTTTCCGGCCTCCTCTCATCTCTAAGTTAAGAGAGTGTATATATATATATATATATATATATATATATATATATATATAGATGAAATACATGTGAAATTTTCTAATTCCAAAGTCGGTCTTTTATTGACTATAAGATTTTTCTCCTTCGATAAGTATCTTTTATTGACTATAAGAGGGAGGGAGAGAGAGAGAGAGAGAGAGAGAGAGAGAGAGAGAGAGAGAGTATCTTCAATGGCCTGGGTTTGAGAGAGAGAGGGAGGGAGAGAGAGAGAGAGAGAGAGAGAGGAAGAGAAAATGAAAAAAGACCTCCAAGGAATTGTAGCGGAGTAGCCTGTTTTTTGTTTCTGAAAATAGTTAAAGTTGAGTTTTGTTACTTCCTCAAATTATGAAAATAGTGAAAGTGATTTTCAGAATTTGAAAGTGGAAGTAGTGCACCAAACAAATTTTCAAAGTTAACTTTTGAAAATTCTGAAAATGAAAACAGAAAATAGAATGGCTACCAAACATGACCTTGGTGTATCTCATTATATCATGCTAAATTGTGAAACACTTCCCAATTTGAGGCTGCTTACACAGTAGAGTCCTTAGGTCCCTTTAGAGATGAAGACTCCTTAGGGTTACTACAAGCAGTTTCACCACTATCATTTGCCTTGAATTTGAGCTTTTCTTTTGCCTGTTTGCACTACAAGAAAATCGTTCTATAGCAACGGTCGAAAGCGTTGCCAAAAAGCCGAAAAACCGTTGGTAAAGACCCATTTAGGCTATACCAACGGTTGGTCAAACCGTTGCTATATATCCGTTGCTGTAGGGTATAGCAACGGTTTTGACGAGCGTTGGTAAAGATTTTTTTTTAGTAACGGTAACCGTTGCTAAAGGCAAGTTTTTTTTTAATTAAAATCTGGGGTAAAATATGACATGGCAGCCACGTGGCCGCTGACGTGGATTCCACGTGTCGCCATGACACTTGCGTGGCGGCCACGTGACGCTGATGTGGCGCCCGCGTGGCGCATGGAAGGTAACACAATTTTGCTTCTCCTGGGAATCGAACCCAGGACCTCGCGCATGCGCGCGCGTGCGCATACCAGCTGGGCTAGCCCAGCACTTGTGCATTATTAAGGAACAACTAATATTTATATTATGCGAACTGTCATTAGAGCATCCATAATGTGATAATCAAAACCAAAAAGTTGTTAAAGTTAGCAATATTTGATCAAAAAAGTGCTCATATTGTAATAACCAAACTTAGCAACCTCTTAATCAAATCAAATTTTGGCTTTTGAATAATCAAAACTAGCAACTTTTTTGCCAATAATCAAATCTAATGGTCTCCACATTTTTTTAATCAAATACACCCATCATTACATAAAAACTTTTTCTCTTTCTCAACAATGTTTCCAGAAAATTATTTTTAAATTATTATTTTTTCCAGAAACTTTAAAAAAAACAGTATTTACAAAAAACTTTTTTTTAAAGTGTTTTAACACAAAAAATTGTTTTTTTTTAAAAAACGGCTTTTAACAATTTAAAAAAAAAAAACTGTTTTTTAACACAAATTATTATTCTTTTTTTAAATGGCTTTTAACAAATTTTCAAAAAATAATTTTTAGCAACGGTTGTTGGAAAACCGTTGCTATAGTCAGGTTTTTAGCAACGGTTATAGAAAACCGTTGCTATAGTCCGGTTTTTAGTAACGGTTATGAAAAACCGTTGCTATAGTCTTGTAATCTAGTAACGGTTGCATGAAAACCGTTGCTATAGTCCTGTTTCTAGTAACGTTTTGTAAACCGTTGCTAAACACCATCTATACCGACGGTTTTTTGAACCATTGCTAAAAAAAGCGTTGCGAGATCTCAAATTTCTTGTAGTGTTGGGTATATTTTGTTGCACTATCATTCAAGTAGCACTTTCTAGTTAAAACTTTTTTATCTCTCTGAACCTGATAAAATTTTGATCTTTCTCCATTCTTCCACACATGGACAAGCTAGAACATTGCTTGAACTTGAATTTCTTAACTATTGGGACCAAGTGTTCCTCACGTATTTGCAGTTCATCATCGAAATCATTTGCATTGTGCCTAATGGTGGTACAAAAGCTGTACTGGGTTTGGTCTTAGGGGGGGACACTTCACACTTGTAAAGCTTCTGGGTTTAGAGGAAACCTACGAATTTCTCAACCCTAAGGGAGTCATGCTTTGCTCTCATCTATTGCAGTCACCTGGGCTGTACACACACACTGGACAGCCGAGTTCCTGACAAACGAGCTTAGAGAATTAGTTATAATGGCATATGTATGTAAAGCATTTGCTGTGTAAGATGTCTTGGTCTTCCGTCATGGTCTGCTTAACCGGCCCATCTTTTTCCATAGTAGCAAATCCTGAGAAGCTCATTGGGTGCTTTTACTTCCTGTTTATGTAGAGGTTTCCAGCAAAAACAGTTCAAATTATAGTCTGCGATATTTTTACCGATGAAAATAATTCATCTAATTGAAATTACATCCATTTGATCTTCTTCACAGGCAGACACTAGAAGCATGTTTCTTAAGGTACAGCTACCATGGAACGTCATAATTCCAGCTGAAAGCCTTGACACGAAAGGGCTGATGCTGCAAAAGTCTATAATAATTCGCCTCTTGGACGACTTCTCCACAAAGAAGGCAACAAAAGATCTAGGTTACTTTCTTGCAGTAACCACACTGGACCACATCGGGGAAGGAAAGGTGAGACAGCACACGGGGGACGTACTCTTTCCAGTGCTTTTCAGCTGCGTCACTTTCAAGCCTCTCAGAGGAGAGATCTTAGAAGGAGTTGTTCACAAGATCTTGAAGCATGGAGTTTTCTTGAGGAGTGGGCCCATCGAGAACATATACCTCTCTAATCAGAAAATGTCTGATTATAAGTATGTGCCCGGGGAAAATCCCATCTTCATGAATGACAAGCTGTCCAAAATTGAGAAAGACGTGGTGGTGCGCTTCAGTGATTGGGACAAAGTATATAGAGGTCGAGAGGGAGTTTCAGGCGGTGGTTAGCTTGGAGGGTGACTTCCTTGGACCTGTTTCTTAGTTAAGCTCCTGTTTCTACTTAACCTCTGTGTAGAAGTCTTGTGTTGGTATCAATGTTGTTCTCGTACTTGTTATTGGCTAGCAATTAACTCTCAGTAGTTGTACTTGAAGAAGGCAGATCGGAGTCTTATTTTTCATTTGCTCTGTACTGGTACTGAACTGGGTGTAAAACTGTAAATTGGCTGTTTCAGTCTTCTCGTATTCATGTTCTTCTTGCGTAGTCGTTTTAGTAATCGTTTTGTGGTGGTTAAGATAATGCTTTATTAGCTAGTCTCAATTCTCAAAGTAGTTCATGAGGCATTCATTCTTTGTTTTGCTTTGCCTGTGTATTCAGCTGTCAAGCAATGATGGTAATATTGCTTCTATCAAAACGAAATTTCTTGGTGTGAATTTCAGGTTCAAGCAGCATTCTGTGTTATTAGCTTTGTTACTGCAGAGATGGAGTTGAGTGAGGAATATGAAAAAGTTAGAATTTGACTCGCTCAGTTTCTAATCTCTCAAAATTCAATGCTTTGTTACATTTTGAAAAAAAAATTTCAACTCAAAAAACATTGATTGCCCTTACTTTTAATAATTATTCTCATTTGTCTTTTCGAAAAATTGACGGCCAATAATGTGTTTTGGTAATTAATACCCGCCAATGACATTTTCAGCATTAACAAATGTTCTCAGCATGTCTTTGGTAGGTATTAATTATCAAAACACGTCCTCAGCTATCATTTTCTCTCTCTCCACTTATTATTATCATTTCTCTTTCTTTCTCTCTCCACTCATTATCTTTATCTCCAATCATTATCTTAATTTCTCTCTACACTCATTATCCCAAAAATCAAACTAAAAAATTCTCAAAAATCCATCCAAACACAGTATATGTTACTTGAGATCAGCTCGATTAAAGCTGATTTGAGTTTTGCTCGATGAGGTTAAACATATTTATAAAGCTGGTTTAGATCATTTATCGGTCTTAATATGGAACTGGAAAGTTTATAAAGACAAAACCCTTGATGGTTCTACAGCTTCAAGTGGAAACAACAGGGGAAGGCTGAAAGGCACAAAATAGCTGGGTTTGCTCTATTTGTTTCAAAGCTAGTGTATTAGTGTTTATTCCACTTTTTTTCAGGCTGCATGTGCTCCATTTACTTTTCATCTAATTTGTTGTCCTTGGAGCATGATCGATGTAGAAATGGGCTATCAGTTTTTATTTTAGAATAATTTCGTTGACTCTCCTTTTAAGAGAGCGAATATTACTCTACTTGTAATTAGTAGAAATTGTGTGGATCCCACCACAAATTAACTAATTATTACCAAAAAGTGTATTGATTTCGTGAATTCTACACAATTTTCACCAATTACAACAGTGTAATGTTCACCTTCTTTAAAAGAGGGTGAACAAAGTTATTCTTGTTTTGGGTTTTTTTTTTTTTTTTGACATATATATATGCAGTTTCATTTGTAGTAAAGATTGATGCGGGTTTTGACAATGGAATTGTGTTTAATGGCTTAATTTGAAGAAAAAAACTTTTTTACGGAGCTTTCTATGAAAATGTGTTTGTGGACGTGAATCCCGCGCATCCAAAGTGTTTTGGACGATCCAGATTTTAAAAGAATTTTTCCGGGGAAGAGCTTAACTCTTCTAAACTCTTCCCCGGAAATTTTTTTTTAAAATCCGGACCATTAATAGTGGAGATAGATGAATGAGATCATACTTCCACTCAATCTGACTCTGGAAATGAATCTGTCCCTGGGTCTAGTATCTGTACGAGCTAATTTGAATAGTTGATTCAGTTATATCTTCACTTTTTCTTTTGTTGAATTTCTTTTACTGGCTACTTTTCCAAGGTTATTGCTCCTGCTTGATTATTGATCAAGTGAACATTGGTGCGTTACAAATGTTTGTAACTCTCTCCCGCAACTCGTCGAGATATATGGTGGTGTTGTTACTGTGGTATAGCATCGAGGAACAATGTGATATGAGGTGCTCGTTCGCTATTGAAATTTCAGCGACAATACGTATTAATTTGTTGATTTGTTTTGATTATATATGTTTCGAGTACTCTGAGCGTACAGGCGGTCCATGGCTCATGGAGAGAGACTTTGCTGCACGGAGGCTCCTTAAGGATCATTGTATATTGGGAGTAGATCATCATTTAACTAGGTGCAGAAGGGGATGTTTCTTCTCTGTTAGCTTTGCATCGATCCTTCCTTAGAGAAGAAACATTCCTTTTATGATGCTCTTCTCCAAAGATGCAACGATCCTATGGGGTGTTTTGTGTTGAGCTAAAGCTCTCCGGCTCTCCCACAAACCAAGAACCACCCGTATGCATGCTTAAGGCTTTAATCACGGTATATCTCAAATAAATCGATTTCAAAAACATCACAATAACATTTTTCGGTTATGTTTCTTGTTGGAATTAGTTGCAGATATTCCTAAATTTTGGGAAATTCCAGCTGTGCACTTTTTAGGGAGTACTGTTTAGCCTCAGCCAACTCTCTTCCAAGAACATATAAACTCTATACTCTGCTTGTTTTTGATTCTCAATCATCTTCTCCTTTTTCCCCTTTACAGCTATTACTCGGTTAGTAAGGGTGGCCTTCTAAGTCTAATCTCCTAAGTTGCGTTACAACAGCTGTTTTTGAGTCACAGTTTCCCAAGAGCTTTCTCTTTTTTCTCTATTGTTTCTAGTTGTAGAAATTGGTTTGTTCGTCCCTATATTTTTGAACTTGGACTATCAGGACACTAGGGAGTGCTAACACGACAAAAGCAGCTGAGATGAACGCAAGCATGGAAACTAAAACAGAAGATAAGTCGCGATTGATTAACGAGATGCTCTTGATCTTTAAGTACTGTAGTAGCGTAAAAAAAGAAGGTTGTACCTTGGAGGAGTACTACACGTGAATTGTGTTCATCCTTGGAGCAGTTTGTTTCATGCATGGGTTTCCACAAGTATCCAAGAAGGATAGATTTTTGTGTTGGAGAATTACACAACTAGTGATTGAGTGATCATTCTCAAGGCAAAATCCATGTGTGAGTTTTGACTTATTAGAGGGAGAGGGGTGTGCACGTGTGGGATAATATCTGAAGATGTTGGGATTATTTGGAGTTAAGGACGAGAAATAAAAAGGGTAAAACAAACAAAAAGTAAAAGAAACAAAATGAAAAAGATAAAAAGCATAGTAAAAAGAGAAGGGGAGGAGAACTTGCAGTTGGAGAGAGAGAGAGAGAAGCTGAGCATGGCATAAATCGGAGTGGAGAATTCGGTCCGGTTGTGGTGGAATTTCAGTGTGATGTTGATGGTAGTTAAGCTTACATATTTAACGAATATGATAATCTTGAAGGTAAATCGGGGCGTTACACTCTAAAAAGATATAAGGAGTAAATTACAACTCGATAACGGGATATATGAAAATATGTCTTTTGTCAAATGACCATTTCTTTTGCTCGGGCAATAAACTTTCCCAGTTCCACAATATACCCAATAAAGGCGAAGCAAGCAATAATACAAGTGGACACAGCAAGCGCGATAGCATGTGCTAACACGGCAAAAGTAGCTGCAATGAACGCAATCATCAGGAAAAACATGGAAACTACAATAAGACCCACCGCTCCAGCATAGCGCATAAGGTGATGAAAATCAGAAGCTTCCATATCAGAATACATCATAGCAGAGAGGCACAGAAATATAGATGTAACGGAGCATACCATGGCTATGGTGTTGGTTACGACAAATGCTTTGAAAGCTGCTGCTCTTGATAGGATTGCCATACCTTGGTCTCGACCTTGGTTGCCATCATAGCCACCTGGAATTGTGAAGGCGGCTGCGAAAGTGATCGTGGCTATAAGTGCACCCACTATCACGATAGTTTGGAATAGCTTTAAGGAATACTCAAATGCATCACGTTTTTTCTCTTTATTTTTCTTCTCTTCAGCTTCTTCTCTCTTCCGTTCTTCCTTCCATTTAGCTTCTGCTCTCTTCTGTTGTTCATGTGTACGAGCTTTCTCCAATTTTGCTAAGTTGACATGAGCGTTGTAGGCTAGGTTTCTCCCACCACCAATTCCGGCCGAATCCAAAAAGGTATCATCCTACATTTTTTGGTTAGTTTTTTTTTTTTTTTTGATAGGCAACAAGTTTTATTCAGAAATCTTGACAAATGGTACATCAAGATGGGAGAAGGGAGAGGGAAATCCAACCAAGGGTTGGAGAAAAATTGGGACAAAGCCCAAAAACACCCAAACAGGCCAGGCCCCAAAAAATAAAACCCTAACAGCAAATGGGCCTCAGTTGAAATACGAAGCATCTAAAACAGTAGCCTTTACGTACCATATAAACATTTGACCAAGCATCCATTAAACCACCCTAATCTCTGTTTTCTAAAGAAAACCAATCAGAGAGAGAGAGCGGCAGGGGGGGGGGGGGGGTGGAATTCAAAATCAATAAAACTGTAGATTATTATCCTGATTTGATATCAAGCATTTTTGTGATAGTTGTAGATATAGATTTTATATTTTAGTTTATAGCTTCAAATTTTACCACAGTCCATAGATTAAGATTCTAAATTTCAGTAGAAGTAGATAAACAGATTTATAATTGTAAGCTTATCATTAAGGTGAAATAAAAGCTAATAGCAAAAAAAAAAACTGAAAAATGAGCTTTTATAAAACTTAAGACCTAATATCTGATCCGAAAAGTTCAAAAAAAATTACCCAAACCCAACCTTGGAACTTTCAGAATTTCATTCATTTTTTAGCTTTTCAAAATCCGTAAAATCTGAGAATTACTTATCTAGAATATTTGGTAAACACTTCAAAATAATTTTGAAAAACTAAAATATCAAAATCTGTGAGTATAATTTCTCGTAAACACCCACGTCATAGTAGTTAGGATTGGTTTAAAATATTCTAAACTTCACAAATACTACAATCCTTATTCCATGTACATCGGTCTGTAAATGTTGAAATCCTACCTCCATTATTGATTATTATCAATCACACCCTCAAGAGGTTTCTGTTTCTTCCGTTACTGATGTATTTCTGGGTTTTGTTAACTGATTTTCTTCGGTTGACACCTTGTCAAATGTTTTTTTTTTTTTTGGGTTCATGTTTGGCATATGATTGTCAAGGGTTTGAGTGCCAATCTAGTTGGGATGCATTCCTCTTGTTGTGATACCTCTTTGCATGATCCTTTTAATTTTTGTAACAATTTAAAAAATTAATAAAATCCTTCTTTTACGTTTTACCGTTCTAAAAAAAAAGGGCGTCGTAAATAAAAGAAAGAAAAATTCCACTAATAGTCCCTATAGTCTCTCTCAAGTATCAATTTCGTCCCTGACCTATCTTGATTCCAACGATTCGAACCTTTAATTTTTGAACGGAAGTAATGGTCTAATTGGTCTAATCCGTAACGCTTTTAAGAAATTGAACAGACATTGGGGGCACATGACTTTTAGTATCGGCAAAATTGTAACTTTTTTTTTTGAAAGGCAAAAGAAAGTTTTGTTAAACTTTGAATTTGGTACAAAGAGTAAAGAGAACAAGGATTTTGACGGTATCATATCCCTAAACAAAGCTAAGAACAATATTCTTGTGTCAATTGGAGATCCAATTTCTAGATTGACAAGATATCAACCAAGGAAACACCAATTTGGACAAGCCTACACCTAGAAGGACCAAATCCACAACTAAACACCCATTGTACGTAACTTAACTGTTCCCTCCAGTCACAATTGACATCTCCTTAATCTCTGGGTTGTAAATGAACTGAGTTATTCGTGAATTGTTCGAGATTCTACTCGGTAAAGACTTGTTCGAGTTCAATTCGTCTACTAAATGAACCGAACCAAAGCTTCAATTCTATGCTTGTTTCATAAATGAGCCGAACATGAACCTAACAGTATTCGGCTCAATTAGGCTCGCGAACCTGGAATATATGTATATCATGGGAATTTCATATGTATACATAGTAAAAATTTTAGAACTCGTACAAATATAAACATTTACAATTACTAAAAACTTATCTATGCATATGTTTTTATGACTTTGTATATTTATGAATGTATTTTATTTGCAGATCGAAACATAATGAGCTTTGATAATGCTAAAAGTGTAGTTGCAGTCAATTCCATGGCTGTCTTATCCTATGCCAACGAGATAGCACGAGCTTTTAAATCTCCTCTTCACAAACGACCCACAAGACTCGTTCTAATTAAATGGGTACTTCCATGTGCAAGTAGGATCAAGCTCAACACTGATGGATGTTGGTACCAACTCAACCAAAATGCAGGCTTTTGAGGACCATTCAGAGATGAAGGAGGAGAATGGGTTCAGGGATATTATGGAAAGTTCTGGTGAAGACTGACTATAATTCTGGAGAAAGGGATGACATGAATTATGATAGAATCTAATTCGCAAGTGGCCGTGAATCTAGTTAATGAAAGCAATATTGCAAACAACCATCCACTGAGAGATGATCAAGGATGCTCATGCTATTCTGAACAGAACGAACTCTACTCTGCATTACATATTTCGGGAGGTAAATCAATGGGCTGATCACTTAGCAAGAGTTGGAGCCGAACAACATGAAGATCTGGTGGTTTTAACGGATCAACCACTTTCAATGAGGGAATTTTGGATTAGGGAGCGCCTTAAAAATAAGACAGATCATTAACTAGGGTGTTGCCCTTGGCTATTTGTATTGGGTCTTTAGTACTTTAAATATGTCTGCTACTCTGTTGCGTTTCTCACCCTTTGCCTAGTTAAGTAGTATAATATTTCGAAGTATCAAAAAAAAGTATAAATATATGATGTTATCGGCTCATTAAGGCTCGTGAATAAGCTCGAGTTCGACTCAAACCTAGGCAAACTCGGCTCGTCAAATTTCAATGAGTTCAGCTCGAGTTTGAGTTCGCTAAAAAACTTAAGGGAAAAAAATCGAAATGGTCCCTGTAGTTAAGTGTTTGTGTCAAGTTGGTCCATGTAGTTGTAATTGGCTCGATTTACACTCTGTACTTTCCATTTTGTTCCAATTTGGTCCAATTGCTAACTGCCGTTAGTCTGCCGTTAAGTCCTTTTAACTAGGGGTGAGCAAAAAATCCGTCAAACCGCGAATTCAGTCCAAACCAATTCAAACCGAAAGGTTTGGGATTGGGTTTTTAGTAGTATGGTTTGGTCATGATTTAAAAAAAATTGGAAACCGCGTTATATAGTTTGGTTCGTGGATTCATGTTCACGGTTATGGTTCCAAACTGATCCAAACCGTATAATACATATATATATACACATAATTTAATTTAATTATGATTCACCAAATAAATATGAGAGCTTTAGTCAACTACTTTTCCAATTTATTGATCATATTAAATTTACTGCGATATTTAGTTTTTTTTCTCTGTCAAGATAATTTAAATTAAACTTATGTCACTCTTGCTTGAGTTGAGCCATTTTGTAATCCACCTTTATATATAAGGAGTATATAAGTTACACCAACAACAACAACAAAAAAAACAAAACAAAACAAAAAAATACAAATGACCCAATAAAAATAGATATATGGGAAGTGATCAACTTTGCCCAAGAACCAAAATGAGAGTTCTGTTGCAAAATCAGAGTGATCTCCATTTTGCAAAATAAATAAAATTGCCTACACAACATTAGATCCGTTCTAGCAAAATCAGAGTGATCTCCATTTCGCTAGTCGGCAATTGTCATATATAGAAGTTTAATTTAAATTATCTTGGCAGGGAAGAAAAACTAAATATCACGGTGAATTTAATAGCATCAATAAATTGAAAAAGTAGTTGACTAAAGCTGTCATATTTATTTGGTGAATCATAATTAAATTAAATTGTGTGTGTGTGTATTATACGGTTTGGAACCATAACCGTGAACATGAATCCACGAACCAAACCATATAACGCGGTTTGACCAAACCATACTACTAAAAACCCGAACCAAACCTTTCGGTTGGATTGGTTTGGACTGGATTCGCGGTTTGACGGATTTTTTGCTCACCCCTAGTTAAAAGGACTTAACGGCAGACTAACGGCAGTTAGCAATTGGACCAAATTGAAACAAAATGGAAAGTACAGAGTGTAAATCGAGCCAATTACAACTATAGGGACCAAGTTGACACAAACACTTAACTACAGGGACTATTTCGGGTATTTTCCCAAAACTTAAAAAACGAATTAGAACATTCTAATATTCGACTCGTTTATAGCACTCTGGCCACCACTACCACCACAATCACCCACTGCCCATCCAACAACTGAACACCACCAATTCTCAAATCCCACTGATCTTCAATGGCGTTGAAGAACTGAAATTGGAAAGAATGATGATTAAATGGTAAAACCCACTTCAGGTCCCCACCAAGATTTTATTTTAACAATTTCTCCCCCAGCAAATGAAACTTTTATAAGACTATAAAGGGTTACATCGAGGGGAACACTGAAAGAAAAAAAAACGCCTGGGTGGGTGAGCATTAAATTAATTTTTTTTTTACAATATATTAAGTGCAGTATAAATTCCTATCGATATAAATTACCAAAATACTGCTAAGTAAATGATTGTAAATATTTTTCATAAGTCTAAACAATAACAAAAAAGTCGTATTTTACCATAGATGTATACAATCTTGTACAGATATATCTATTCTCTAACCAAAAAAAAAATAAAATAAAATCTATAACCCGTATTAGATTTCGTATAGACAGTTCCAAGCTAAGGATCGGAGTATGGTAATTCTAATTTTCAAAATAATTAATGTACATAGGCGGGGCTAGATAAATTAGAAAAATGATGGGTGCGCAAGTGAGGTTATAATTATATAGTTTTAAAGATTGAAGAAAAAACTTAACAAATTTAAAAATTGGGTATATATGGAGGTCACCGTGGCACATCCGCCCCATTATCCGTCCATGCATAAACCGGAACCTTGTCACTTAACTACATTTTTTTTAAAAGGGTGTAGCTTAATTACATTTACAGAGAGGCATAAGCAAAAGGTGTGGCTACAGGTTTCGGTGGTGGTGTTGGGTGGTTGGGTCGGCGGCTGGGTCGTTGGATTGGTGGGTTGTGCAGCGTGGACGATGGTGGCGGTTGTGTGTGGGCGGCAGTAGCGTGCTTGTATGTTTGCCCGATGGTTTGAATTGTATTGAGCTAGGGTTTGTTTTGGCTCTTAATTTGGGCCCGGCCCATGTGGCTCTATTTTTTTTTGGGCCCTAGCCCTCTGGGTGTTGATGGGCTTTGACCCATCTTTTTTTTACTTTTTGCATCCAACCCTTGGTTGGATTCCCCTCAGGGCCGGCCCTGACATTTGTGAGGCCTAAAGCGAAATAAAAATTGAGGCCCTAGATTTATGATGAGAAAAAAAAATCAAGATAGGGGGCTAATACAAGATGAAGGATTATACATGGTATTTTAAGTTCTATAATTTAACTAAAAATAATATTAAAAAATTATACTATAAAAAATGAATCAAGCATAACGAAGCACTGCTCATGCTACGGATTTTTTTTTTCTAACTAATCATGTAATTAACTTTACTCTCGTAAGAAGACTTGTTTTAGCAATACAAAGTTATTTATTCTTAACCTTTTTTTTATCATTTTTTGTTGAATTATTTTGGTTTATTTATTATCAACAGTGATTTATTCATTCAGTTAATATTAAAAAATGATTAAAAAGAATGAAAAGAAATAAAATAAAATAAAAACCTATCCAAACATTTATGGTGTGCTTTTATGAACGTTGGGCTTAGAGTAACATCCACTACCACTAAAACTACCTAATTTTTTATACAAGTGGTGCAAAAGTTATATTTTATCTATACTAGTTCCACCCCAAAAAATAAGGCAGAAAATCAAATGGCAAAATGGAACAGAACAATAAGGCCAAAAAAGTAGCCTTCCTGGGTATCGAACATGGGTCACCTAGATCCAGAGTACAAGAGTGTACCACTAGACCAACAACTGATATTGTGTGTACACGAGAAGCAAAAAGTATATAATATATGTACATATCTTCTAGGGAAAATGAGGCCCTAATTTTTGATTAATTTTTTGGGGGCTGGCCCTGATTCCCCTCTCCCTCTCGCCCCCACTTGATGTATCATTTGTCAGGTGTTTTTAATAAAACTTGCGTTGCCTATAAAAAAAAATTGTGGCTTCCCCTTGTTCACGCGTGTGTCATTATCTATACTAACCAAGACTATTCAATTAAAATAGAAGCAAGCTCTCTCATTAACCCTCTCACCCCTATGGCATTCTCCTAATAAAGTTCATTTTCTTTTTTCTTTTCCTTCAATTTGCAGGATACTAAAAGTTAAAAATCAAAGACTAGAAAAAATTTCAAACTCCCTCTTATATTCAAACCTTCTCTCTTAATAAAAGGAAAATAATTTTACACTCTTCTTTTAACCATACACACTCCCTTTTTTATTTTTATCCACACGAATTTACAATATTATCCTTGAATGTGTGAAATAGTGTATTGAATAAATGACAAAATAATAAATTCAAGTGAATAAAAACAATAAAGGAGTGTGAATTGTTAAAAGGGGAGTGTGCAAATTAATTCCCTAATAAAATACCTACATTCAATGTTAAATTGTAAATTAATGAGAGGTCAATAACATTGAACACAAATATTGTTTTTCCCTTGAGGGATAAACAAACATTAAACATAACAGAATTTATTTTTGGCTTGAGCAACTCCAACCCAAGTCTCCAAAAAAAAGACCCATAGAATGATTTTTTATTCAAAAAATGGTTATAGAGAGTGAGACTATTCATTGCAACTACAACCATACTTCTCTATATCCATCTCTATATTTCGAAAACTCACTTATCTCAAAAAAAATAAAAAAAATTCTCTCATTTTTTCTCTAAAATTTAACAGCTCGTCTTTCACATTTAATCTTCTTACCTATAATCTTGCAAAAATATAAACTTCTATTTCTAAGACTTTAACTAAACATGTTCAGTATTGTGCAATTTTTGAAAGGCATCGTCAATGTCTTGTAAATGATATAAATTTTATAAAAAATAAATTTATGGAGTAAATTAATTATACGTATATATCCTATTATAGAGCAAAAGTACAAAGGACATGGGTGGTATTAGAATTTTATATAATGAGAAAACATGGGTAAAGTAAGAAATATAAGTCAAAAAGAGTGAATAGTAATATATAGTAGTTAAGTCTCTATTTTGAGAGAAAGTCTCTATATATAGAGAACCAAATTTGGGTCTCTAAAATAGAGGCCCAATATAGAGCTTGATTGGAGTAAAATGGTTCTCTAAAATAGAGTGATAGAGCTTGGTTGGAGTTGCTTTTAAACAACTATATTTACTAAAAATAGAAAGAAGATCTCTCGATTAACCTTTTCTCCTACTTGATTTATCCTCAACAATGATTATTATTTTTCCTTCTTCGTCACAAATTTTCTCTCATTTTCAAACTTTTCTCTTACTAAATTTTTTACATCTAATCTTAAATGGTAGAGAGGTAATTAATTCTATTGATCAATAACAAATTTTTCTTTGTTCACGTCCATATATAGCACGAGTACTGTGCTTCTATGTATTGATTGGATGATGAAGAAGAGGCATAACAAAATGGAACGTTTGCTTCTAACAGTGATGCAATGAGAACATATGTACTTACCACAATATATGTTGCAGCGAAGGTCGACATCCTTTCCTCCATAAGATTGGACCACACTAAATCCACGGGAGTCATGTTTTTGCCATTGAAAGCATGATGATCTGCTCTTTGATGCGTCCATAGCCTACCATGCCTACCACGGTAACCACCATTGCAATCGGAAGCAATAAGTAGATGGAGAGGTGTGTTACCTTCGTAGTCCTTTTGGTTTATAAGTTGCCCAACCCAGGAGTAGTTGCGTAATATAAAACCAATCACTGAATCCCTGTTCATGTCCACAGCAATATGAAGGACATTCTGCCCTATACTATTGACCATCTCCCAACAATCTGGATTGTATGATAAAAGCTCTTCCATTACATCTACGTGCCCACAAGCTGCGGCAATGTGAAGAGCTGTGTCTAGGCTGTCCTTGTTTGTAGTGGTAATGTATGCCCCTGATATATTCGTTGCTAGTAGCTCTCTAACTCCGTTTTCATTCCCATTGCTAGTAGCTGCGGCGTCTTGGTCGTCCTTGTTTGCCGTGGTAATGTATACCACTGATTGATCTATTGCTAGTAGCTCTTTAACTCCCTTTGCATTCCTATTGTATGCAGCATAGTGAAGTGGCATCCACCCATACCCATCTGCTTGATTGATTAGATCTTTCTTCCATTCCAACAATTTTTTTGTGCTTTGACCTGAAAAAAGATTAGAGAAAAGTTAAGGATTCATAATTAAATAGTACTTCAATTTGCAAGCCTGCAGTCATTATTAGCATTCAGAGATCTACTGTACTAATAAATTTGAATTACTGGTTTACGCTAGCTATTAACACATCTTCTTTCCCAGTTCCAGTTCCAACCTGATGTCACTCAAAAGTAGTTTTGATATGTTTATACTTTTATAGATGATTCAATATTGATTTCTAACGAGTAATGAGTGCAACTAATTAAGCAGTGAGGGTTTCGAGCTTTCTCTTTTTTACATTTGTATATATTTTGACAAACCTGTGGAGTCATGAAGAGCTGCGGCATGCAATGCTGTTCGACCACCAGGGCCGCTGTATGTTAACAGCGATTTGTAAGTTTCCACGAGCGTGTCCACTATGGCCACGCCCATAATCCCTCTTTCAGCAGCTAGGTAGAGTGGAGTTTCCTGGAAGTTGTTTGGTGGATGTTGAAACTCTGCATCTTCTTGTGATAATAATTTAACCACTTCCAAGTAGGTGTCTCTGTTCTCCTTTTCCAAGCGATTTCTCGCTGCCATGTGCAGGGCTGTGTCTCTGTCGGCCACTGTTGCCCTCACTGTTGCCCTCCTTATCTCCTCCACTTCTTCTTTGTAGACCGTTGTTACCGTCATTATCTCCTCCGCTTCTCCTCTGTCGACCTCTAAGCGCCTCATTATATCCCTCACATTTGCCTCATGCAAATACCAATATTCAAGTCCTTTTTTTAATGATTCAACTAGTTTCAAGTACTTGGCCTCTAGTTCCAAGTGACAATTTCTCGCTGCCATGTGCAAGGCAGTGTCCCCGTCGACGTTTGTTGCCCTCAACATCTCCTTTACTGCTCCACCCCAGCCGCTTTCAAGGTCTCGCGTCTCTAGTTCTTTTGCGCGAAGTATCAGTGCTTCGACTATTTCAGCTTGCCCATCCCTAGCCGCCATATGAAGTGGAGTTTCACCTTTGATATTCCGCCGGCGTAGCAGAGACGGACACGCTTCCAAGACCTCTTTCGCGTAATCGAGGTGGCCGAACTGGGCCGCGACGTGAAGAACGGTGTTGTGATTTGGGGTGAGTTCTCCGTCGAGTACATCTTTGTGTTGCCCGAGGTCAGCAACTTTACCCTCCATGGCAGATCTATACAAGCTAGGATTCATGGTTACCTACGTTTCAGCAATCTATGTGAATTGTGGTGAAGTTACATGACTGAGGATGATCATTCTGCTTTTTAAAGGCTCCAATAATAACATCTTCTTTGATGTTTTGACATTATAATCGAATTAAATTTTTACGGGGAACAAATGCGAATTAATGTCATGACAACGACATATTGATAGAACGTACGTGGCAGATGGGGGTTTTAATTAATACACAACTCTGTACTATTGGTTTTTTATTTAACGGAAACTCAATCCTTAATTAGTACAAAATTAGTTACATTACATTTAGAACGGTTACGAGAGCTAGCTCTGTTAGGCAAAACTCATGCATCTCATTAGAAGCTCAGGAGAACGAACCTCTTCATGTTCATATAGGCATAATGTGTGAAAAAAATGTATTAAAAAAAGGATAAAATATGAAATTTAAATTGATAAAAACAAAAAAACAATGTAAATGATAAAAAAAATGAGTGAAAATTATTTTGCTTCCTTTTCGCATGTGAAAGCAACCACGTTTTCTTTCTTTTGCCGGACATTTCCTATCAAGAACGTACTGGAAATGGAAATGGCAGAGCCTTTGCTTTCCCTTTGAAGCCCCACAAATACTCCATTCACAAATGATGTCATGGCTTCCATCAGCTAAAAAACTTTTTTAGAGATTTTTTTTTTTTTTGATCCGCAAACATTTTTAGACTCATCACCACATTTTCTTTCTTTCATTGCCAGACATTACTTTCAGGAACTTCAAAGAGTTCCACAAAGGTTTTTTTTTTTAGCTTTTTGTCATTATTCTAATTTTTTTGTTTTGTGCCAAGAACTTAAAAGAACTAAAAAGAATTACTTTCAAAAACTTAAAAGAATTAATTTCAAACTCGTGGATTATTGGTTTGTCTCGACAAAAAAAAAATCAAAAAAGTAAAAAAAATACTTTTAACCATATATTTTTGGAGATATCAACCTTTAAGCTAAAAAAGTGCAAAAAGTAGCACTTTTTCTTTTTGCATTGAAGTTGATATTTCCCAAAATATTTGGATAAAAGTAAAAAAAAATTAGTTTTTCGAGTCGTCTCAAAGACGAATTAATAATCCATAAAAATTTGACGCAAAACTAACGAACGCAATTTTTTTAAATAAGGAAAACACTTCTAAAAGATAAACGGAATTACTTGTAATGGTAGAGCTAGCCTTTGCTTTCACTTAATTTGATGCCTTTGGTTCATGATTTAAAAAATTTTGAGTTTAATTTTTTGGGTAATAAGTAGAGAGAAATTAGGATAATAACCGGAGATAGAAGCATTGAGTGGAGAGATAGAAAAAGAAATGAAAGTAATGATTAGAGATAAAGGTAATGAATGGATAGAAGAATGAGAGTTATTAGAAGTAGGGTTAATGAGTGTTTTTAGACTTGGATTTTTTTTTTTCTAATTGTGATCCAAACAACCCATAAATAATTAACAACCAACTAGGGCTAGTTCAGTTGGTCAGGATTTTTGTATCTCATTAGAAGGTTGGGAGTTTGAGCAAGGTTGTGAATACCGTTCCGTAGCTGCCAGTACCGGTCGATACGTACCGGTTTGATAGAAAAACGGTACTGTAACCCTCTAATACCGTCCCGGCTCCAATATTGGACCTTACCGGACAATACTGGCCGAGATGATGTTACCGGCGATTTTGGCCGATATTTTGCAAAACAGGACCATTTCGCACCAGGCAATGGAGAAAATGGAGAAATAGAAGGAAAAAAGAGAAAAGAGGAGATCGGAAAAAAAAAGTTGCTCCTCGTGGTCTTCTCAAGCTTATCCTAGGATCGACCGTGGCTGGAAGTGATTACTTACATAGATCTTTCCATTGGAATTCCTCTCAATGATACAGAATACAACCCACTAGGAGAATAGAAGGGAAGGGTGATGAAATTAGATCTTCCCATTGGTTAAGGAAAATGGAGTGGTGTAAAGTATGAGAGAGAGAAGAGAGAGAGGAAGACTCAGGTGGGTTCATCTGGGTTTTTCGTTTGTCTGAGGAGAGAGAGAGAGAGAGAATTGGATTGGGGAAAGTTACAAAAGCCATATGGATTTTTCTTTTATGCGTACAAAACCAATGATTTTAGGCCCCGTTTGTTAACCGGATTCGGCGGGATTACCAATACTTTGTTTGGTAACTAAAAATGAGTTAGGATTACGAATCCAAGGGACTAGCAAGCCGGAGATTAGGGGGTATTACAAATACCCCGTGGGACTTGGTATTAATAGTCCAATCTCATCTCCTTCTCATTACCAATCCCTTCTCATTACCAATTTCTTCTATCAATCCAATCCCATCTCAAACAAACATGATATTAATAATCCCATCATCTAATCCCATCCCAAACAAACATACTCATTATCAATCCCTTCTCATTACCAATCCCATCTCCTTACGAATCCCAATCCTAATCCCATCTCCTTACGAATCCCATCCATCTATCACTGTTATCAAACGGGGCAGAGCACACGGTTTGGGAATGGAAGTGGAGTAATTTTCCGATTAAAAAAAGGAAGAGAAGAAATAGGTTTGTTGGGAGAGGAAAAGCCAATTATGTGAATTTTATTGTCTTATGAATATTTATTATAGAATAAATTGCATAGTATGGGAAATTTTTTTGAGTTATAATCATATATAATTGTAGTTGCGGTAAATTCGAAACTGTACCCGATTTTTGACCGGTACCGGTACGTACCGTACCGATAGAAAAACCGGTTCCCTGACCGAAACGGTATTCAGAACCTTGAGTTTGAGTCTCCCCACATGCGTATGGATGCTCTTTCCTTAGAGGGTTTTTTATTAGGGGTGAGCCAAAAATCCGTCAAACCGCGAACCTAGTCCAAATCAATCCAAACTGAAAGGTTTGATTTGGTTTTTTAGTACTATGGTTTGGTCATAGTTTAAAAAAATAAGAAACCGCTTTATATGGTTTGGTTTATAGATTCACGTTCACAGTTATGGTTTCAAACCGATCAAAATCGTATAGTATCTATATAATAAAATAGCTCAGTATTTGAATTCTATGTACATAAATCTAACGGCCCAAACTTATCCATCATAAATCTTATGGCTGAGAAGAGTTCTAGGGCTGGAAAATCATATTTTCAATCTTCTCTGACATTTCCTATTTCAACTCTATTTTGTTATGGAAAGATAGAATGCAATAAAATTTCATTGCCAAAAAAAAGAGCCGGATTTTGAAATAAGAAAGAGAAGTAATTTTTGAAACCTTAGCACTCTCTCTTTCCGAAACAAAGCGAACTCTTCTATAACTATTCCTATCCCAACTATTTTTTTTCCTCTCTTTTGTTGTGGGAAGATCTAAAGTAATAAAATTTCATGTATAAAATTAGTACAAGGCAGATCGTAAACTAAACAAAAGGGTAAGAAATATTTTTGTTTATCGGTTGATTAATTTCAATTTTTTTGGTGTGTGTGTTTTTTTGTGAACTAAACAAATTAAAGGGTAAGAAAAAAATCTATTTGATCCTAATTTAAAAAAAAAATCTTCCCGTATAAATCCGTTTCGTTGGGGGTGGTCAATAGTTTCGCAATTCATTTTAGTTTTTTTTTTTTGGATCCTCCAATTCATTTTAGTTGTATTCAAAATGCGTTGTACCGTGCCTGAAAACTCTAGTATATCTATATTACAATACACAACGGTTTGCAAAATGTCTCTCTCACAACTGTCCTACGTGGCACATTGAAAGGCTCTGATTAAATAAAGGGTTTGAGAATTAAAATTCAATCCATCCAAGGGTTATCATTTGTCTGGGTTCAAAATTTGAAAACCCATTATTTTTCTCCCTTAATTTCCGATTCTTTCCTTTTTTTTGGCAAAAAATATGGAAATTTGTTTTCTTTCTTACCTCCCCCTCTCCTCTCCTTTTATTCTCCTCTCTTCTCTCATTGATTTCTCAACAGCAACATAGGTTGCTATAATATTGGTATATACACCTGTTAACTTGAATCAGCACAAAATTTCAACTACAAAAAAACAATAGCTCAAGTATATCCACCGGTTAACTTGAATTAGTACAAAATAGCTATTGTTTTTTTGTAGTTGGAATTTTGCGAATGAGGCATTGGCCTTCAAGAATCTAGATAAACAAAACTGGTGAGCCGTGCCTTCAGGCACGGGCATGCACTAGGTTATACAATCTATACTATCCAATCTGTTAGGACCCTTTCTAAATAAATAAATGATATTTTTATTGTTAATTAGAACTCTATCTAAATATCTCAAATACTTGTGATATATTTCTTATTTTTCTTACAATCGATCTCTGTCATCTATATTACAATACACAACGGTTTGCAAAATGTCTCTCTCACAACTGTCCTATGTGGCACATTGAATGACTTTGATTAAACAAAGGATTTGAGGGCTAAAATTCAATCCATCCAAGGGTTATCATTTGTCTGGATTCGAAATTTGAAAACCCATTATTTTTCTCTCTTAATTTTTGATTCTTTCCTTTTTCTGTGGCAAAAAAAATGGAAATTTGTTTTTTCTCTTACTTCCCCTGTTTGATATTTCAGTTCTCTCCTCCTCTCCTCTCCTCTCCTCTCCTCTCTCTCATTGATTTCTCAACAATAATAGAGGTTGCTGTAATATTGGTATCATTCTTCTTTTTTGTCATAGACTTTATTTATTTATTTTATTATCACAGTCTCTGTACTTCGACAATTTATTTTCTATTTTTCATGATCAATTGCTCAGGCTCGGGCTTATAAGATTCACCAGCTTTTCTAACATTTCTTGATCATGACCATCTACCATCGACGAAGTAAGTTTTCCTTTTTTCTTCGTGTTCAACGAAGTCTACTTTTTGAACCCTAAGTTTTTGAATCCACAATATCCAAAACCCAAACACTTCTAATCAGACTATTATATTATATTCAATTTTTATTATATATTTTTTACATTATTGCTTATGTATTTTTACTAGATGAGAACTGAAGCGCTATCCGTTTTTTTATAGGTTGTATTGGCTAACCAGAGAGTCAGATACCGAGTTGATTGGAGCTTGAAGCTTAGAAAGTCTACAATTTTTATAATTGAGATTACATTTTTAGATGTTGATATATTACTTATGTATGTATTTTTACATTCTGAATATTGGTTTATTTTTTTGCCCATAAAGTATTTTTTGTGATAATAGTGGTTTTTTGTCAATTGTGATCAGTAGTTGGTAGCGTGATTAACATGCTGTAAATTGTTAGTTTGTTTTGTGCTGATTCAAGTTTACCGGTGGATATACTTGAACTAATGTTTTTTTGTTGTTAAAATTTTGCGTATGGGGCGTTGACCTTCAAGAGGTTAGAGAGACAAAATTGACTAACCGTGCCTTCAGGCACGGACATGCACTAGTCTATTTAATAAGACATGACTGGTTTTGAATCCAAAAGATAACCAACGCTCAAGATTTATTTCCTACTTCTACATAAATCTAAACCGTTGGCTTAATTGATGTAGTGAGCTCTCTCTCATCAAACGCTCTCTGCCTCTTTCTTCTTCTTCTTTATTTTTTTTTGATCCGTCTCTGCCTCTTTCGTTCACGAAACGAACGGAAGCAACATGGGAAAAACGAAAAACAAACGACGGAAGCAGCAGCAGCAGCGCCCTCCCCCTCCCTCTCCGTTTTCACCTCTCTGCCCCCTTCTCCACCTCCCTCCCGCCCTTTCTCTTCTACTTCCAGCCCTAATCACTGCCTTTTATCAAGTAGAAAGTGGAGCCCTAATCACTTTCTTCTTCTTCTCCCTAATCACTGACATTACCACAAACAAATTGGTGCGTGCCAGTACAACGTGCTCGAAGTTACGGTATGTTTCATCTCCGAGATTTAATTGAACTACCGTTTCTTTTTTATGCTTCAAGAAACGAATTTACGGCCGGTATGTTTTCGAGCAGTGCCTTTTACCAATTAGAAGTTATAGTTATAGTATGTTCATTGGTTTATTGCACCAAGGTGTTTGTTCATTGGTCAAGCTTTTGGTTGTCCATATTTGGGCAAAGAAAAAGGTAAAATCCAAAATAGGGAAGGGTTTGGGTCAAGGATTGGAGAGTGATTTTTGTGATTTTTGCCCAAATTTTAAATTTAAGTCTTAAAATGAGTCAAGGCTGGAAATGCTCTTATAGTATGTTCATTGGTTTATTGCAACAAGGTGTTTGTTATAATGCCTCATCCAATGTGTTCATTAATCTTATTTCTTTTAGTTGCTACTGTTCCTATGTATACTACCCTGCTTTGTTTTGTTGAAAACTGAACATTTAAATCTGTAGTAGGTCTCTGTTGAGTAGAGAATGAATAGCCGTTTTCAAGTTCAGCCCATGGTTATGCAAAGTGGAAAACTCGCAATCCAATTAATTTTATTACTTGCAAACAATGCTGTAATGGACAACACTTTTAAACGATGTATGCTACCCTGCTAGGTGACTATCACTATTACATTGCTAATGGAAATCCACGGAATAAACATAGAAAAATCAAACATTAGCCATAGGTGAAATTGCATTCCCCCGTGGTCTTCGTTCTTTTATGCCTGTTATAGCACGACCCACTTTACGAAGCCTCTCTACTGCCTTATGTCTGCTATCGAGTGAATTGGGTGCACTGCCTTTGGATAAAAGGCATTTGCAAACCACTTGAATTGCAATCAGACATGTTACGAAGGACCAATTGTTACAGTAGTAGGTAATTTTTTGTTTGATAAGTGACATATCCTTCTGTCCAAGTTTTTCTTTCCAATCTTGGTTTGTGATATTTTTTTTTAATTTGTTTGTCCTTTCCCTTGCATTAGGCAATGACCAGCAAAGGGAAGCCAACACGGTATCACCCTTTGACGTATCTTCTATCTTTATTTTGACAAGAAAAATTGAGAGTCAATTAGCTAAACGACATTCTAATTTCTTGAAGTTGCTGCTACACATATTTTTGTTGTTGTTATATGTGTTATTCTTCAGATGTGGTTAGGTTGGTTGTTACTGTCACTGAATGTCGAAGTACTAAACAGGAAGAATCTATTGTTAGAGATGTGGTGTGGCTTGATAAAAGGTATACTACTATAACTCATTTTTTCGCGTAAAAAATTTATTACTACAATGTGAATTTAATCTTTATTCTATTGACACATTGATAACAGTATGACGTTTGTTCGACTCACTTTGTGGAATGAATTTGCAATAAGAAATGGACTGCGTCTGCAAGAAACTCTGCACCTTAATAATGTTTTGTTTGCTACGAGGTTGAAGGTCAACTATTTTCATGGTAATACTACATCGAACCAGTATGAACTTTTTTTTCTCCAAAAATACTAATCTAATGATTTTAATATTTTAACTTCTAGGTCCGTACCTTAGCTCCTGTTAAACACTCAATCCGTACAGACGGCATTCTGCATGGTAAGTTGGATACTTTCAACACTTTACACAAACTAATATGTTGATGAATACTTTACAAAATATAGTTGAGATGAGATGGGTATTATTAGCTTGATTAATGGTTCTAAAAATTACATGCTAATCTAGGTTTGCCGAAGACAAAACTGCATAGAAGTTGGTGGCATGGAATCGTACACATGGATTTTCGCTCCCACAGGCACTAATAATTTCAAATGCCAAGAGAATTCGAATAAACCAATTTGTGTTTGTACCAATGTAAGTTTTCCATGGTTAACTTTTTTTTTTCATTATATAACTACTCTTTGAATTTGTGAATTTTTTCGTAGGTACTATATTATCGCGTTATTGGCTGCATCGAGAAAATATATGTTGACCACCTATGAATTGATTTATGCAAAACATTCTTTAAGCAAGTTCAAGATCAATATGACTAGTTTGTGTGTAATCAATACGGACGAGAAGATGTTCAAACTGTAACCAGGTATTCATTTTTATAATGAGTACTATATAACTTAGATGTAACACAACCAAAGCGATTGAAATATTCACATGCATTTTAGGTATAATGTCAAGATGGTCGTGAAAGACTCCAGTGGCTCAATGGAACTCTTGCTAGAGGATATGAAGGGATAATTTATCTTAGAATGTGTTGCACCCTATCTGAAAAAATTAATGTTAAAAGGTAAATACTTAAAAGTTATATATATAAATTACACTGTATAAAATTTATAGAATATTGCAGTACAATTATTTGCTTAGTGTTTTGCCAGGATAATGGGGTGCAAATGCTTAAAGACTATATTTCTAAATATTATGGGAGCTCATACGTGTTCATTATTCCTGCTCCAACAACTGGGAGTCTTGACCATGGTGCCTCTATGGTGACTTTCGTTTTAAAAGTTGATCGGTCAGAAGAGTGTTGGCACCTTTCCAAAGGTAATAAACGATTACAAAGATTGTAGGGGTGATAAGTTGTCCTTTTTCTTCATTGTCATACCTAGATTATACATAAACCAGTCCATGCTCTGTGATGAATTTAATAATTCTTAATTTTATTTATGTAGAAATGTCGAGTTCTGGCAAAGAAACAATGGGGTCGTCATGATAAGAGCTTTGTTAATAGATTGAGAATTTCATAAGGAATTTTTATCTGTTAGGTTAAATTTTACAAATATATATTCGGTTTTATTACGTGTGTTGGGTGATTTAAGGATTTAGGATATTTTTGACCTGCTTGAATATATTTTGTACCTCGATTTGACTTGCACATATATCGTATTTTACTTTGTTCCTACCCATTTTTTTCAACATTTCCTCCCTTTGCTCATTGTTCGACCTGTAGCTTTAGTTGTCTTCAAAATGTGTTGCGTCGTGCCTTCAGGTACAAGCATTTACTAGTGTACATATATATATATATATATATATGTGTGTGTGTGTGTGTGTGTGTGTGTTTGTTTGTAATTTAATTATGATTCACCAAATAAATGTGGAAACCTTAATCAACTACTTTTCTAATTTATTGATCTACCGCAATATTTAGTTTTCCTTCCCTGCCAGATAATTTGACTAAACTTTTATATATCACAACCCATTCCTAATTTCCTATAATTATTAATTTATTATACACAAAAAGCAAATGGGATCACCAGATGAGTCAACTTCATTAGCCCAATTCCTAAATTTCTATACATGAAAATCCAATTTCAGGTATTTTATTTTCTTAGTTTAAGACTTGAGGCAATTGTCGGTATTCTACTCTTAATTAGTGTGTTTTAGTTCAAAGCAAACCGTGATTTAAAACCGAAACTGGACCGTATTTTAATGGTTTGGATTGATTTGGTTTTATACCTTTTTTGGATTGGTTTAGTTCTCCAAATTCGTAATCTGTAGGAATTGGTTTGGTTCTTGGTTTACTATAAAATCGAACCAATCTGGACCATGCTCACCCCTACTTTTTATTTCTTTCTTTGTTTCTATTGCTTATTTCTTGTATTGGTTGAGTTGTTGGGTTTGGTTATCTTCTGGACTCTCATAGTTGATATAGTGTCCCGGATTTATACCATGCACTTCATATCTGATGTAAAATGATTTTTTCTATTGATTAACAAAAAAAACTAATGCTTTGTTTGGTTTCGTTTTTGAAATTTTTTTTATGAGAGTAGTAAGGGTAATAAGTGGAGAGAGATAGAGAGAGAAATGATTGGAAGTAGAGAGAAACCTTTCAAAAATATACTTTTCAAAAAGTAAAACAAATGAGGCATAAATAATTGGCAAATCACGTCATGGCGCTATCATCACCTAGAAAACATTTGATAGACTCATCAATTTGGATTGTACCAAAGTTACATGACTGACGAGTGAGAATTGCATAGCCAAAAAGCATTTCTTTTGGAGTATTACTATTGGTACCGAAATCGTAGGGACGGCCGATCCGAGCCGTTCAAAAATTCTAAAAAAAAAAATGAGGAGGCCCATGCGGAAATCAACGGCATCTGAGATGTGTAAGGTGCTTGATCCGAGCACCCTATCAATGGCTTCAACATATTTGTCTCAAAAACTAAATGGCCAGTCTGATTTTTCATATTACAGCGAAAGATAATTATGCTCAAATCATAAATTAAATAGTTATCCTTTCCATGATCGATCCCTTTGGATTCCTATGCCCTGACGAGCTGTATTTGGGGTCACATCGGATTTATTTTCAAAGATGCCATTATCGACTTCTTCTCATCTCCCATGCATGTGAACTTTCAGGCATAGGGGCCCAATGCTATGAATGTTTTTCCAAAGCTGTCCTCTTTCTTTCTTGCCGTGTGAGACCCCACCACCACCATCTGATACAGGGTTTCCCAATCCTCCATTCTTGTTTGGAATTTCTGCTAACGCCTTGAATCTTTCCTATGGCTGTTATTGAAGGAAAAAATTCAAAAATACCGTTGAACTTACACCCCAATGTCTCATAGGCCTCCAAACTTAACATATTTTCAATTTAACCTCCAAAGTTTGCAAAAAAAAACCTTACAATTAAGCCTTTGCCGTCATCTTCCGTCAAGTTACAAACGGAATATAATTGTGAAATGTGTACTCTTCATCTAATATTTAATATTTATTTAGACCCATTACGGATCCTATAAAAATTATTCAAACTGCAAGTCATTCTTAAAATGTTTTTTTATAGGTTCCTTAAGAAAATTAGCCCAATCTGATATCAGTAGGGCTCTCATATAAGTTATGGCTCTCTTAGGGTGCTTATTGAAAGGTTTTAGAGCTAAAAATTTATTATGACCATTTATGATAAAATTATCAGAAAAATAAAATCTTCGCACTGGTTCAAACAGATTGAAAATTGGAGCACTTATTTTTTTTAACCATATTTTTAAAAAAAATTCACAAATAGATTGAACCTGATAAAAAAAATTAAGTGCTCTGTAGGGGGAAATATCTCAGACTTATTTTTTATTCTTAATCTTAGTTGCAACGTTCATTACACAAAAAAAAAGAGAGAAGAAGACATGATCGCACTAGACTCCATTTAATTATAAGCTGTAAAGTCTATATCACTAAAAAAGTAGATGCTAAATCACTAAAAAGAAGAAGACATGATCGCACTAGACTCCATGACTCCATTTAATTAAAAGCTGTAAAGTCTAAATCATGATTGCCACCCCTGCATTTGATAGACTCATCAATCTGGATTGTGCGAAAGTTACAAAGGAGAGGACGGCCAATCTTGTTTCACTAATTTGCCTCAAGCAGAAAAAATATAATGCCCGCCCAGCCAATCACCTCTTGCCAACCCACCACATAAGAGTCAAATAGATTGTAGTACTTTTTTATTTTTATTTTTATCAAAACAGAAACATAGCATATATATAAAAAAGGACACTACCGGTCCGAAGTACAAACTACAAACCAAAACAAAAAACAAAAAATACAACAGAAAAAACTAAAAAAGCCACAAGGAACCAAAAATGCCGGAGCCGGACCCATCGATCACACTCGTGAGGGTGGATGGAGTGGTCATCAGTTGAGCACAAGCCCGCGGCAGGATTCCAAGCCGAAGCCGCTGCCAAACGCCGCCACCGCCGCCGCTGTTGAGCTGGTTCCGAAGATCCAAATCTAAGATTCTAGATCTGGACCCCCTGCGTCCAAATATAATGGGGAGAGGGGAGAACTCCCTCCCAAAGGAAGGAATCTCACTTTAGTACTCAGTATTTTTTTTTCCCACATTATCAACTAAAATCCCCCATTAACGTACAATTTGACTACTACCTTCCAAGTACTTGGCCTCTTGGCCGTCTTCCAAGTGACAATTTCTAGCTGCCATGTGCAAGGCTGTGTCTCCGTCTGACATTTGTTGCCCTCAACATCTCTTTAACTGCTCCACCCCAATTTGGGGGATTTTAATAAACATGAAAGTTGTAGTAATAATGGGGGATTTCTTAAAATAGCCCAACTTTTAGACGGAGACACAGCTATTGCTAATCTCTCGTGAAGCTAAGAAATATTTTTAAAAAGATTGCCATGATTTCTTCTTCTTCTTTTTTTAAATTGACAAAAAAAATATTAAGAAAAAATTACAATTAAAATGAACACATTTAATTCAAAAAATAAAAAACATTCCATTGATAATTAAACTTTTTAATACCGTAAATGTAATTATAAATAAGAAATGCATCACTACAGTTGAATACACAAGACTTAAAAATTCGTCTTTATTGTCCTCTTCACTTATGAATTCATCATGTCCTTTTCAGCAACTTATGATTTCGTCATTCTCATACTTTTAATACTGTTATTGCCCTGAGTGTTGTTAATTGTATATATGTATATATTTTAAACCATATATGTAGGCCTGATTTTAAACCATATATGTAATACAAACTTTTCGAATTCATGGTAAACTAGTGCATATCCGTGCCTGAAGGCACGACTCGAATTTGGTATTCAACAAATTATTCAATTTTGTCCTTCTAACCGCTTGCTTACCATGAAATCTGTTTGTATGTTCCTATCATTTCATGGTTAATTATTTGGACCATTTACCATGAAACTATTTCATGGTTAATTATTTGGATTGTTTACCATGAAACTAGTCCGGCAAAATCTGTTAGGCCGCTGCGCGGACCAATTCATATAAGGATAGTTTGGGATGTACAAGTACTTATGTTTACATCCTAAAATTCTTGGCCTATATAGACAAGAATTTTGGGATGTAAATTACTTATGTTTACAACCTAAAATTCTTGCCCTTTACCCGTGCCCGTGCCATGCTATGTCATGTTGTTCTTCGTGTCATGCCCATGCTTCACCGTGTCCATGGGATCCAAAACGATGGCCCAGCCAGACCCATCTTAGTGTTTGTGCCAGGCTTGGTTTCACTACAAGAAATTACACAATTGCCGACTAAAATTCCCGACTAAATACACTTTAGTCGCCAATGGTCGAACCATTACCGACTAAATAAATTTTAGTCGATAAATGTAAATTCTATCACCGACTTAATAACTTTTAGTCGGTAAATGTAATTAAATGCCGACTAAAACTATATTTAGTCGGGGAATATCTATTTTTTTCCGAAATTAAAAATCCAATAAATGGAATAAATAAGCCGACTAAATATTTTAGTCGGTAAATATAATAAAATGTCGACTAAAACTATATTTAGTCAGGGAATATCTATTTTTTTCCAAAATTAAAAATCCAATAAATGGAATAAATAAGCCGACTAAATATTTTAGTCGGTAAATATAATCAAATGCCGACTAAAACTATATTTAGTCGGGGAATATCTATTTTTTCCGAAATTAAAAAACCAATAAATGGAATAAATAAGCCGACTAAATATTTCAGTCTGTAAATGTAATTAAATGCCGACTAAAACTATATTTAGTCGGGGAATATTCATTTTTCTTGCAATTAAAAAACCAATGAATGGAATAAATAAGCCGACTAAGTCATTTGGTTGGGATTATATATTTTTCCCTTTTTAAAAAATTTCAAGAAGGACGGTATTTGTTCGACTACATTGATCACAATGCAACCTTCCCGATCAAAACCATTCTTTTTTTTTTCTTTCATAATCAAAAGATTCTTGTAAAATTTTGGCTCGATCGGGTTAAGGAAGCCCCTTCATCGGCACGCAAATTCCTAAATAACAAGAATTTCGCTATTAAATAAAAAGAATTTTGTTGTCCAATCAAGTGTCTATTCGTATACGGTTAACTTCATTTTTTGTATGAATGGTCTAATTTGTATTACGTCAAAGTTAAATGATTTTGATTGCCGAAAAAATCTTAGGCGGGGCTCGGGTGGTGCATTGTGACACATAAACGCCTCCAAACTCATTAAATGACTTTCGATCACGCGGTCGCCGATATCGAATGATCTCTGATTTTGGTAAAAATGCTATAATCGATAAGACGTGAAATCCTAATGGTTCAGATCAAACATTATAAAAAATTACTTAGTAGTTACCTTTATAATCTATACTTTCAATCTACTAGACAATTAACTAAGTCTTATGCTGCACTCATTGTTGAAGTAGCCACATGTTCGCGAGACAATCATGACAATCAAGACCGTTGATTTTGTTGCACTTGTTAAATTATTCATTCTCGTAAATTTGCGGTTTGATCAAGTTTAGAAAACTCCATTATCGAGACATTAACTTATTTGAAAATTAGTATTTTCCTTTGTATCAATTGTCTAAAAAAAAAATGATCTACTCTAATCTCGATAAGAATGATCGAACCCATAATCAATTAAAGATAGACGATTCTGATCACGTAAAAAAACCTCAAGTGGCGCTCAGATGATGTGCTATAAGAGTGTAATGCTTTTGGACGCAGTAAAAGTCTTCCGATCAGGTGGTCTTTGATATTGAATGATCTTCGATTTTGGTGACAATGCTATAATTGGTAAGACGTGAAATCCTAACGATTCAGATCGAGCATTATAAAAGCATCTATGGCGATAAAGTTTAGAGTTTGTATGGAATGTTTGCGCAAATAAAGCCCACTAAAAATTTCCCCTAAATCCTTAAATAATATAATTGCCGACTAAAACATATTTTGTCGGGGAAGATCAAAATCTTGCGCCAATTTGAAATTTCGCGAAAAATGTTAGCGGGTTTTTATTCATTACCGACCAATACTTTAGTCGCCAATCGTTACGTTGGGGACCAAAGTGTTAGTATCTTAAAGTTTGGGACCAAAGTGTTAGACTTTGAAAATTTATAACCTCAAAACGAAGAGCCCTTCTCCTCTCGTCTACGTCTCCCAACTTGAACGAATGACGAACAGAGCGCCTCCTCTTCCTCGTCGATCTAGCTCTAGCCGATCTCCCTCTCCGTCCTCTGGGTACGTTCCTCTCCTCTCTCTCTCTCGCTCTCTGTATATATCTCTCTCTCTCTCTCTCGAACATTTATTCGGGTGACTTGGGGTGTGGGTAGGGATTTATTGCTCGTGAAGATGCTGGTGGCGAATGTAGGAGGGAGGGGCTCGAGATCGGGGTGGGGGTTGGGAAGGAGGGATGGGTTGGACAGATTTAGGGTTTGTGATTAAGGGTTGGACAGGTTAGGGTTTGTGCCTTGTACTCAGCGATTGGCCAGAATTAGGGCGTGTTGGTTATTTGAATTATGAGCAGTTTTTCTATGTACCAAGCTAGATAAATGTGGTAGCGTTGCTTATTTTCTGGTATCCCTGCGAGGAGATGTGGCTTGTTTTATTTGAGATGTTTGAACTTGAAGATGCTCAAAAATATCTATAATAAATTTTATGATAGTTTTTTTTTGTGATACGAATTAACTGCAATTGATACAACGTAGCGATTAGTGAATAACTTTTTTCTGTCTTTGTTGTGTTAGTTGGAAGAGAAATCCAGGTGCTCACTGTTGTTGAAGAGCTCCATTCGATCCAAATACACTTCTTAGGTAAGCACAACTATTTTTCTTTGTTATTTTTGTCTAACTTGCTGTTTTTTTTTGCAAATCTTTTCAAATGTATTCGTACTTGAGTGGTGACATTGTGTCTTTCAAGACTTGTTCAGAAATATAACATGACTAGTGGATTGGTCATGTCTAAAGAAACTCCCAATAGTAATTTGCCACCTTATGCCTCTAAAATTTTCCTACCAGTGATGCGTGAGAATAAGAAGAGAATGAAGAGTCAATTGAGTAGGGGAGTCGCTGTATGGGCATGTTGGGCTTCATGTGAATCTGTGCAGTCAAATTAATTTGCAACAAGTATGTGGTTTATTTGCATTGAATTGATAAGGTTTCGGAAGTGGATTTGAAGTAGGATTGACTTGTGTGTGTGAATTTTCTTGATATTAGGTATTTTGAATTTCTGTTTAGGGCTTGTTGGGATTCCTCTGAATCTGCACTCAACTGATTCTCCACAAGTATACGGGTTTAGTTCCATTGAGTTAATTACGTTTCGGGAGATTAACCAAAATAGGATACATGTGACTGAAAATTGTTAACCCTTGACATTTTTGAACTTAGGCTACTTCAAAAAATGTTGCTTGTGAAAAAAATCTGGAGTCCATTCGATCGTTCACTTCACTTGTCAAGCATCTCTTACCCCTTAAAGCCATAGAAATGAAAGTCGAGAAGGATTTATTTGGCGTGGATGTTGATTATCATCTACAAAAGGTAGACATGGGGTACATATGTGAACTGACAGAGCTATCCATTCAATGGATTGTGTTGTATATGAGGTAAGACTAGCAAGTTATGTCATGTAAGTAGATATATGTTTACATGTAATATTGCTAACAACTCTATTTGGTCAGCTATCTATATGAAGTTATGAAGGCCTCAAACATGCATAGAAGTTTTTTCTTTGTCAACCCATATGTTACAAGTGTAAAAAATAAGCCCGGTGATGACTCACTTGAAGCATTGCTTGCACGTAGACTAGAGGATGCAAAGTCCGGTGAATTGGTTTTCGCTCCTTGTAATATTGGGTAATTTTGTCTTGGTTTAATATTTGTATTATTTTCCACATCCATTTGTGAAATGGCTTAATATGCTGGTACTTACTATATGATTATATATAGGGCCCACTGGGTGTTGTTAGTCATTGAAGAGTCTACTTCAACTGTATACTATCTTGATTCAATCAACAGTAAAGTCCCTTTGAACATTAAAATCCTAATTAGCACGTAAGTATTTTAAATTGTGTAGTATAATTTGACTATTTTTTAATATGTACATTGGTGCTAATTACAAGTATTGATTCCCTTTGTGAAGTGCATTCATAATTTATGAAGGAAACAAGGGAAATAGGAGGAGAACTCTACACTGGAAATTAGTTCAGGTATTGATGGGGCTCAATTTTTTGGGGGTGTTGCCAGTGATGTTGCTTATACGCCTCTTCTTCTGAAAATTGTGTACTTGTGTATAGTGCCCAAAACAACTGACATATGTGGAATGCGGGTTCTACGTAATGATGTTCATGCGAGACTTGATTAAAGATCAGGGCATCTTAAGCAAAAATAATGTAAGATATATTTTTAGCTTTCTATTTTGCTTTCTATTGCTTTTTGGGACCAACTTTTATATGCGTAACTCATAATTATGTGTTATGAAGTTCAATGGAAGGAACACATATACGAAAGCTGAAATTGATGAAGTGCGAGTCGAGTGGATAAACTTCGTCATGACAAAATATGAGCAGCAATTCTTTTAAGCTACACGGAGTACCCCTTATTACCTATAAGTCTCTCAAAGTGTTTTCAAGCATCATATTCTTGCATTCCAGTTTTAGTTGGTGTATCTAGCTATATGCACACTCACACATGAATTGAAAAATATTACACGAATTACTATAGAAGTACACTCTTATATGGGAAAAATTCAAAAAAACCCCTGAACTTTGAACTCAATGTCAAATAGGCACCTGAACTTAAATAAACTTCAATTGAACACCTGAACTTTCACTCCGTTATCAATTTACCCCCTGCCGTCTCAATCCGTTACTTGTCGTTAACGGCACAGTTAAAAAAAAAAACTTACCACCAGTTTGCAATCCTATGAAGCAGAAACGTAATTATGAGAGCCTTAGAGACAAAATTTGATTATGTCTCCTTAGAATAATATGATCAGAATAATAAGATCTTCATACCCGTTCAAACGGATTAAAAATTGGAGCACTTAATTTTTTAACCATATTTTTTAATATATAAACGGTCTAAAAAAATATGGTTAAATATTTTTCAATGACGTTTAAAAAGCGTCATCTTTATAGATATTAATGTCAGTTTCTAACTGTCATCTTAAGATTCAGACTTTTAATGACAGCTCCATAGATGACAGTTTCAAAACTGTCATCTTTCACGTTTAATGACAGTTTTAAACTGTCATCTTTTACGATTATTGTAGTAGTGAACATTTATCTGTGACAAAAAAAATTTGATGTTCACCCAACCAACGTCAAAATCCTGTCCTCGTCGGCATCAGAATTGTGGTGATTAATTGGACCATGTGGGATTTGCAATGTCAGTTAAGTCTAATATTTTGAATGGGATCAGAAAATGGAATATTGAGAACCAGTAGATTTAACCCTGTTGTATTATGGTGGGCCATCTCAAAAGTGAATTTGGTCCCAACTTAAAGGTATTATTCTGGCCAATTGTTTATGGTTCAGTTCTTAGCATAAGTCTGTGTAGATGCACGTTTTTTATGGGGTAGCACAGGAGAAAATTGGGGCAATTTAAAAAGCTTGGCATTTACCTCCATGACCATGTTTTTGTGTGTGAATAGTTCTATTGTTTTTGAAATTACCGTAATGGTTTAGAGCTTCTCTCTCTCTCAATTGATGAGAAGCTGCAACTTTTGTCATTCAACAATAACTACTCGGTGGTTCCTTGAGTTTCATTGATTTGTTTGTTTTTTGCTCAGCAGTTTCTTTGATTTGTTTCGCCACAAGATTCTTTGGGCTGATGCCAGAACAAGTTTGAGTTATTCTGAAACATAGTTTACCAATAGTAGTCTTGAGTATGCTTTCTCTCTCACTGTCATAAGATGAGATATAAAGAAACTCATCACGTGCTCTCGGACATTTGCATTAGGTAGGCCTGTTGGTCAAGGTTGTGAATGTTTCCCTTGACACAACATTACAGATATATGTTTGGGTGGAGGTCATGTTTTTGTTTTGGTATTACACTATTACTTGAGACAAGGATACAAAAAGTCTTAGTTGTCTCTTCATGCAGTGGTAACTTGTAGTATTGCGTGTCTAATTTATTATGGGTACAAATTATAGGTACCAATTTTGTTTGGTGTTCTCTTTTAAAACCAATCATGAAAGCAGCATTTTGTTTCTAAGTGTGACTTTCTACCTCCAGCTTCCTTTTGTTTCGGGTTTGAACTTTGAACTTAGACTTAGACTTATTTTTGAGGTCCCACTTCTTTTATATTTTCTGTTATTAAAGTATTTGAATGACGAAGATTTGTAGTGCTTGGATTTAAAAAGAATAGAAGCAAAATAAAAATTGAAATATTCGCTTTTTCCATTTTTCTTTGGAGCACCGAACCAGAGAGGAGGAGCTCGTGGTGTTAATGGCTACCACAAACTAGTAGTGGTTCCGTGTGGTCAAGCTAGTCTATCGTATTACCGTGCACCTCAGATGTGCTTAGCTCAATCAGTAGAGTTTTCTTTTATCCTGGGGACCGCTTATGCCTATGTTCTTTCTTTTTATATGGGAGTGTTTGTAGAATCTGATCCTGAGGGTATTATAGGCTGTTTTTGATCATAGAACAATGATACAGTAATGGGGTTAAAAGAAGAGTTTATGGTCACAAAATTGATGAAGATAATACTTGAATTTGCATTTAGTTCTTTCTACATTTTAGGGATCCTTCATTATGTTACTATGCCTTTGAGAAGTTTGAGTTTGAGCACTCATTTATGTGTGTGGATTGGAGTGGCAGAGTGCTAATGTTGGTTCAGAAGGAAGGAACCCCGGGTATAGGAAATGAGTTAATTTTTGCTTGAACTTGAGATTATATGCTAGAACTGTGACTAAATGCACAACTATCAAATGCATGTGGCATGATTCCAGTATGGGTGTCTTTGATTCCAGTATGGTTTGTGATAAGTAGCGATATTGTGCTTGGCTTGGAGTCGATTTATTTATATAGCCTTAGTGGCGGAAAGTATATTGCCTTAGTGGCGTGCTTATGCATATGGCCTTAGTGGCGTGCTTATGAGATTATATGCTAGAACTGGGTATAATGCTTGTTATCATGATTTATCACTGTGCTTGCTTTGTTCATAATTCTTGCTGTCACCTTGGAAAAAACCAGATACTTGACATTCATTACTGTCATTGGTTGGGTCTTATGCTGATACAACTTCTTTGCTGCCACAACAATTGGTGTCCTTCTAATGAGTTATGCACCATTGCAATTTTTAATCTTCGATTATCTATTTGGTGTCTTACCTTTTTGTGGGTGTATGTTATGGTTGGAACCTTGCCAACTATTTTAGGTGTTGATCGATGGGGGTTTGGGTTGGCTTATGATTGTTGAGCGTTTGGGTTGCCAACATACTTGGGATTTTGTCCTATATTGTTTACTTGTTATTAATAAAATTGCTTTCGCCTTTCAAAAAAAATATCATGGTGTTCGGTTTCTTTTCTTCCCTTGATGTACCCTTGTCAAGTTTGTATCAATATCATGTGTCTTATTATTGTGTTTTGTTCTTTCCACAGATATTGGAGTATCTGGCATCTCGTTAAGAGTCATATATGAAGAAGTTGGATTTTTGCCGTGGATTCTACCGTAATTTAGTTTTCTCGTTGTTGAACTTTTCTATTATTTTGCGCTCTAGGGCTTGGATATGATATGTTTAATGCTACGTACACTTTTCGTGGTACGATTTTTCGTTATTTTGTGCTTTGCGAATTCGGATACCGTTTGTTAAGTATTTGGTGAACACCCTTTATTTATGGAAGTTATGAATGAATTGTTCTTGAATTTCACTACTTGATTACAGTAGATTGGTAAATAGATGTTGCTCAATTTAATTTACTATAAATTAATCACCAAAAAAAAAAATTCTAAGCAGATTTTAGAATTAGTTTTAAAATTTGTAATATTATATTTGCCGACTAAATACTTAGTTGGTAAAAGATGCTATTTCTTTTCACATTTACCGACTAAATAATTAGTCGGTAATGTATTAAATATTTGCCGACTAAATAATTAGTCGGTAATTTGTTAAATATTTTCCGACTAAATAATTAGTCGGTAATTTGTTAAACATTTGCCGATTAAATAATTAGTCGGGTAATTTATTATACATTTGCCGACTAAATAATTAGTCGGTAATTTATTATACATTTGCCGACTAAAATAATTTTGCCGACTAAATACTTTGTCGACAATAATTCAAATTAGCCGACTAAATAATTAGTCGGGAAAAGTGAACATTTGCCGACTAATTGAATTTTAGTCGGCGATAACATTTGCCGACCGCGTTCCACCGACTAATTTGCCGACCAAAATTTTTAGTCGGGGAAGGATTTTGCCGACTAAAATGCCTACTTTTCCCGACTAAACCGTTAGTCGGGAATGGTGTTTTTTCTTGTAGTGTTTGACTCTAAACGTGATGTGTCGTGCTCGTGTTGACCCAATCTATTTGACACCTCTACATTCGTGGCATTAACCCCATTAGGTACATCTATAAACTATGGTTAATATAATTAAGCGAGTGTTTCCACCAACCGAAAAGTTGTAGTGAGAGAAAATTTTGTTTTTTCTTTGTTGAAAAAAAAATCATGTTTGTCAGTTTGGCAACATCCTTTTTGGGATTATTGGTTTGTTTCGATGAGAAGAATCGGAAAAATAAAAATGATGACTTTATTTTTATTTTTTCTTAGATATTTCCAAAAAAATGTTGGGTAATGTCACAATTTTTACTTTTGGATTCATCACGCCGAGATAAACCAATAATCTATAAAAATTTAATACAAAACTAACAAATACAATTTTTTTAAATAAATACAAAACAAAAATTTCCCTCTTTACAACTTTAGTTTAGTGGAAACTCAGCCCTAGACGTAATGCCTGCTTTATTTCTTTATAAAAAAAGCATAATGCAATGCTTTACAAAAAGCAACATTTTAGTCTAGTGGTAGTGGAGTATGTTTTTTCTTGACCATTGCTTTATGTTTTTTCTTGACCATTGCTTTACAGGTGCATTCCCCGAGGAATATGCTTTACTTAGTAGTATTGCTTTACAGTTGTATCATAGCTTTTCATAGCCTTTCGAGGAATATGCTTTTCTTAGAACATCTCCAATCCAATACTCCATTTGAGAGTATTAAAATAATACTGTATTTTTTACTCATAAAGTGATTATAGTGGAAATTATTATTCATGTTTACACCAACCACAAACATTCTATTTTTGTCTCTAAAATCACTTTACCGAAAAAAACCTTTTTTTTATACTCTCATGAGGATATGGTTGGTGTAAAAATTTAGTAAGAAAAACAAACAATGACAAAAATATCTTTTAAAAAGGTGAATAGTATTTTAGAGATGATCTTCTATATTTTCTCTACCCTCTAAATATAGAGGATCAAAATCCAATACTCTCAAATGGAGGAGGGTTGAGAGGATGAGTTGGAGTGTTTTGATACTCTCAAATAGAGATATAGAGTATGGATAGGAGATGCTCTTAGTACTATTGCTTAACGAGACTTCTTCACCTCTTTCACATGAATACATGAATAGGAAAGGTACAATTTTGATATATTTTGAGCTTGTCTCACCCGCATGATGCATTGCAATACCTCTTTTTCATTCCTTTAGATTCAGTTTGAATGATCGGAATTTTCAATAAGAATACGAATATGAATACTGTGAATCAAATTTCTAGAAATGTTATTGAGTGAGAATAGAAATATGATTATTAGGAATCAGATTCCTAGTGATACAATACCTGAAGTATTTTATTCCAGTGTTTGGATTAATTCAGTAATCTTATGCAGAAATTAATTATTTTAAAAAAATTTCAAAGTCAATATTTCCTTTTTTGATTGATTGAGCCATGAATCTAATATTCCCATGGGATAAGGGAGAGATCAGATTCTCACTCAATCTAGTAATGTGATTCCCAGTGGCTGTGTCGTCAGGAATCACAATCATATTCATGTCTCTCCCAAACATGGGAATCCGGAGACTGTGACATTACATTCCTATTCATGTTCCTTCCAAATGTCGGAATCATGAAAGTATGGTGTCACATTCCCATTTCTTCTCAGATTTCTTGTGATCGAAACTGAGCCTAACTAAACTAAACATTTATGGAGTGAAAAAAATGCATTGTTCATATTTTTTTTTAAATTGCTAATGCTTTGTCCGTGAATGAACTGGAGAGAAAGGAAACACGAGTATGCTTGTGTTTTATATTTTGAAGCATTAATAGTAACATATGTACAGATATATAAAGGAAATTGATTTTGTCACTCCAGTTTTTACCACTGACACTCCACTTTGTGTGTTAACACATCACAAACTAGCAAGATACTCGTATCTGTGTAAGTAGTTACACAAATATATATACAGATATAGCGCATGCCCATGATAAACTATAGAAAATATTAACATACTTCACATTATGCTATATATGGACATGCAGGGCCGGCTTATAGGATAAGCAAGAGAAGCGATCGCTTCTGGCCTCCGAATTTTGGTTCAAAATTGAGGCCTCACTATAATGTAACTTACATATTAATATTAGAATATTTTCAAATAAAAACACAATTGTATCTTATTTTTTTCAAAAACTCTTGCAAACATTTATATTGTCATAATTGTATCCTTTTCGCTTGATTTTTTTGTTATCTTTATACTTTTTTCATTTTTTAAAGAGATTTATGAATATGTAAGAGACTTAATATCAAAAATTCGCTTCAGGCCTCCAAAATATATAAGTAGGCCCTATGGACATGCTGAGGATCGCGGGTCTCATACACACAACACAGAGTGACATACACCAAAGATATAACGTCCGTTCCATGGAAAAAACACAATTTCGTACGACTCAATCGAGAATAATGGAATTTTGAATCGCACAAACTCACTTATCACAGTCACTCTGGTACTTCTGGCCTCACTCTCTCTGTTCACTTCCACGCCTCTCAGCTCACACACCCTATAGCAGTATAGTACAAAGGAAGGAAAAACAAACGGCTTTCGAAGCCCAGACTGCCAGTGGGAATAGTTGGCGACCCAAATCTCCCAAAATCTCTGGTGATCCTGAGCTTATTGACACAAGGGGTCCCACCTTTTGTCGAACGTTCACATTGGGAGGAAGTCAGTCAACAGAACATAATGGACGTGCACATCCGATATAAAGTAGGATTGGCAACGGGCGGATATGGACATTCTCGTACCCGATACCCGAATTTGCCCCAATAACCGAGTGGGGGGAGGGGACTTCTCCCATACTGGTACCGAAGACAGATTGGAATATATCAGTGTTTAGCTTCGATAATTCTCAAGTTCTTCCGTTTCACATGTAGCACCTCTAAAATTTCCAACTCTCTTTCTGTGCTTGAATTTCAGGAAAAGGAGACATCCAAACAAAATCCTAAGAGCCTCAGGCCCACAAAGGCGGGCTGGGATTGCAGATCATCTTTTGAGCCTAATACCTTGTTTAGAAGGCCAGCGTATGCAAACCCATTCAAAGGGAACTTGAACCTGGTACTCTACCAAATGAAATTAATGTTCAATGATGATAGGAATAGAAACCTATATGTGTTCTTTACATCGTTTCACCAAAAGATAAATTTAGGGGCCAAAATGCATTTTACAACAGGAGTAATGTTTGAGGGATAAATGATGAAAATGAACTATGAATTAGTTTTTGACCATGTTGTCCTTGGTTTCTTATAATGGTAGTATAGTATGAAGGTCTCTAGTATTTTTTTTTGCTAAGTAGGAAGTCTCAAATATTACCTTACGAAAATGTCATTACCATCATTCATGACAGAGATCTAAAAAATAAAATCATATAGGGCGGATATAAAATTTCTGCAGAATCTTAGGGGCTAAACATTAGAACAATATTAGACAAATTTAACGGAATCCAGTGCGGAAAAACAATGACCCCTTCAAAAAACTTACAGTAATAAATTTAATGGAGACGCTACATGATGTTTTCTGTACATTTTTTGTCATATCTCCGCCTATTCCGTTCCCGGCGTGTAGGACACAGATACGACGACCTCCTGAGTATCGATGCTTCATATATCCTTGTTAGCGACAAACGAACCACAAAAAGGCCATGTTATAAAGCAACACTTCACTCATTCTGTCATGGTAAAAAATTATATCTTTTTGATGTTTGAAAGTGTAATATCACTGATGACATTTCTCCGGCAGCTAGCGTTCTCTGTTTAGCCGTTGCTGCTTGAGCCATGCCAAAAAAGAAATGAGGTCTATTTATGGGTGGAGGGACATTGGATCTAAAGGGGTCCCTTTTAAACCCACTGTCTTCCAACTTCTCCCTTGACAAATTGATCTTTTTGACATAATTTTGTGAATTTGACACCCAATTATAAGGAACTTGTCATAACATAGAATAATTTCTATTAAGATTACATTCTTGCTCCTTTCTAGTGCCATAATTTTGCTTACAACTGTCTAATAGGCGTGGAATTACACACCCAATAAATAAATAAATAAACTAAAATTTTAACAATTAAAAATCACGAAGATCGATAGAATTCCATATATTTGTATGCATTTTTCACTAGTGTTGAGACGCTTTTAGCATCTTAATCATTCCTTTAGGGGCTATCGTTAGCAATTTTTCTATGAACCCCAAAGGGTTAGCCTAGTGGTCAAGACTTGAAACTTAAAGGTTTTCTCTCTCCTAAAATTGCAGATTTGAAATCTCTCAGTGCTATTAACTTTACGGTACTAGTTCATACAGAACTTTTCTCAGGCTTTAATTGAGCCTCCCACAAATGGACAGTGATATTGGGCCTTTAGAATTAGTCGGAGTGCGCGTAAGATTGCCCAAACATCTGAGTTATAAAAGAAAACAAATTTTCAATGGTTGAGTATTGATCTCACGGCTTGAAAATTCCGGCTCCACCCCTTCAGTTGTCCTTGGATCGCAGTGTTGAGTTGCCAATACCCTACAAGTGCAAGTGTTGCGAATAATTGACAACTACAAGTGCTTTTTTTTTTTGCAAGAATTCTTAGAAGTAGCAATTTGGATCTAGTAATTTGATTACACCTAAATCCATCCATTTATAATTAGCCCAAATCTACCCATATTTAAATATGGGTTCTAATTGGGCCAACTTAATAAGCCCACAAATTTTTCAAGCCCACAAATTTTTTATTACACCTAAATCCATATTTAACTCTCTTTCCCTCGTGATCTCGATGACTCTCTCTCTCTCTTGACTCTTATCAGTTGAGATTTTTCTCTGAAACCCAGTTGTGATTTTTCTAGGGCTTGAACAGTTGAGATTTTCCTCGCAAAACTAGAAGTTCAATTGCAGCTGTTTTGGCAAACGCATCATTTTCTCGTCCAGGTATCTCTCTCTAGCTTGTATGTGATGCATCATTTTCTCTCTCTAGATTGTATGCGATGAAACTGCCATCTCTGATGCTTAGAGCAATTTTCTTCCTCTTTAATTGAAGTGGGTATGTATCGGCCCGTAAAGTTTTAAATTTCGTAAGTGATTTAAGAGCAACTTTCTTATTTGAAGTGGATAAGGAGCAAATTGCTCAAATTTCTGTTAGAGCATCTTCAAACTTCTATTCCGTTAGTTTAGTTATTATCACGCAGGCTGTTTGTAAATTCGAGACGTGTGTATCTTTCCTCTTTCAACGCTAATATCGAAAAAAGAAACAACTTGTTTTGTTGATGGTATAAATATGCTTAGAGACTAGAGAAATGTGCTAATTCTGCATCTAGCAAATAGCTTGTACTTATTTTGTTCTTGGTTTGCAAAATTTTGTAGGACTTTGATCTATTTGAGAGTCAAGAATGTGGGTTAGCCGGAATCAAATCAGAGTTAGATTTATATTTAGATGAATCGAGACTTGATAGAAAGCAAAACATGGAGCTGGACATATTATGTTATTGGAAGGCAAATAGTGCAATGTATACAGATCTTTCTTTACTGGCACGTGATGCATTGAGGATTCCCATCACCACCGTTGTTTCGGAGTCGGCATTCAGTATTGGGGGGTGAATAATTGGCAAATTTCGCTCATCAATCGTTCCAAAAAATGCCGAGGCATTATTATGCACTCAAGATTGGCAATACAATGCAAATGGTAAGCAAAACGGGTCATCTTTTTTTGTTGGAGATTGATTTACTGCATGTATGATATATAATGTTGTTTTTTTCATGTACTTGTTGAAAAATTGTAGTTGTTGAAGAGGAGGATGAAGAAGAGGAAGAGTTTGTGGAGGATTTTGAAGAGAGAGTTGCTGCACTCATAGCCAATATGAACATTAGTGTCTAATTTGGTCCTTGTGAATTTTGCTTTATGTGTGGCTTCTTTTTTTTGGGTTTGGGTATGACTTGACCCATCTCCGACCCCACCCATCTCAACCAATCTACTATAGACCCATATTCGACCCGCTCATATTCAACTCATGACCCATTTCAACCCGCCATTTGCCAACTCTACTTTTAATCATCACTATATTTTGCAATGGGTTTAATGGTGCTATTCATGTGGAACAATCCCAAACACTTGCTTTTGAAATCCCTAGTCCAATTTGTAGCCCTTCTGAAATACAAATCGCGTGTTTCAAACTTTCAAAGGACTGGAATGTGAAACAAATTTGTAATCCTTCCAAATTCACACTGGAAACACAACTTAAACCCATCAGAAAAATTAGACATGCTCTTGGAGATGTTATACAACCTTAATAGCTACGCACTAAGGTTGTTCTGTACTTATTTTAACTATTCTCTAGCTGCTCTGTCAAAAACAAAAAGAAAACCCAGATATCTCTGTGTCAAAGTGAGGTTAATTGGCACCCATGGTAAGGACAATCATATGCCAATCAAAAAGGAGAAGAGGGAAAGGAAGGCAAGTAGCCAAACCTAAGCCCAAGGAAAGAAATAAAAGGTGCATCGTATCTAAAGGCTAAAGCCATAAGACAGAGATAAGTTACAGTGCTGACTGTTGACTGTTGAGAGCAAAAGAGCACTAGCTAGTTCCATTACAGCACTTCCAGTAAACCGTAAACTGCCAAGCATGGCAAAAAACATGGATCATCCGATCAATCAGCAAAAACTCTGCAGAAAACCAGTTCCTTGTCTTCCGAAACTTTGCACAACATTGTAGAACTATTGATAGCGGCAGCATAAACCGGTTCTTTGTCCTCAGGACATCAATCAGAAAACAACAGATGCATGAATGGGTCTTGAATTAGTCATCAGAGAGCATCAGCAAAAGGCTATAAGTTGGATGAAGTCTTCCCTTTCCGAAAAAGATCGCAGCTAAAACAATGAAAAACTATCCATCTAATCTAACTGTCTAACATGCATATCGTTCAAAACTGATCAATTACTGAAATTCACCACTTTGGATCACTTATCATTCAGAACAGCATTCCTCACAAAAGGCTATTGAGCATGGATAAAGGCCAATAACTTGTTTTGATATGAAACTTCAGCCAGAGGACCCAAACTGACTCAAACAAAAAACAAGGACCAAAGATACCCAAAGACAAAGAGATGTTCCTTGCGACAAGTTCCCAGTTAATCCCCTTTCCTTTTTGGTACATTTAGTTAATGTTAGATCCGCATGACATTTTTTGGATTAATTATCCGTCGACGGGAGGAGTCTAAAAAGTACAAAATTATGACCGAAAGCGAAAAAAGTTTACTAAAGATAGAAAAAGTACAGTATCAAACTGTTGTCTTATTTGTCTAAAATGCTGTCTTATTGGAATTCTTTCAACATCGGTCTATACTTTTATACTTTCCCGATTCGTCTCATTAAGAGACGAACAATTAATCCCAAAAATTACAACGAAAAGTTAAACAAAAAGTTACGAAAAATAAAAAATATCAAAAAAATTAAAATAACGCTGCCTAAATTCTAATAATTTAAGGGAAAGTATACTGCTTTCAAATTGCTTTACGAGTTCGAAAGCATAAACGATAAAGGAGGAGCAACCAATAACGCAAGTGGCAATCGCAAGACCTAAAGAACGTGCCAACACTACATAAGCTCCTGTAGTAAAGGCAAGGCTCATGGCTTATGGTGCTACCGCTTCAACTAGAAACAGGGGAGGCTGAAAGGCACGATGCGTTGCTCTCTAGACCCCCTAACAATCCTCAACAGATTGGTAAATATTGATCTTACATATATATAGGTGGTGTAGATTGTGAAGTGGAGAATTCGGTCTGGTGGTGATGGAATTTCAGTGTGATGTAGATCGTAGTTAACTCTTAATGGTAAATTGGGACGTTGCACTCTAAAATGATAAATAAGGAGTAAATTACAACTTGAGTAACGTGATACAAAAAAATGTGTTTTTTCAATGAAATTGCCAATATAAAGAGCTCAGGTTTGAAGAGCCCTGGAAATAAACTTTTTGAGTTCCAAAATATATGCAATAAATGGGATGCAAGCAATAATACAAGTGGACAGAGCAAGCACTATAGAGTGTGCTAACACGGCAAAAGTAGCTGAGATGAATGCGACCATCATGGCAAACATGGCAACTAAAATAAGAATCACCGCTCCAGCATTGCGAGCAAAGGCACGATCATCATCAGTATCATTGCCTCCTCTGTAAGCATACCATAAACCAGTGATGCATAGTAACATAGATATAACGGAGCATATGATGGCTATGGTGTTGGTTATGACAAATGCTTGGAAAGCTGTTGCTCTTGCCAGGACTGCCATGCCTTGATCTCGACCTTGGTTTCCATCATAGCCACCGGGAATTGCATAAGCAGCCGCGAAGGTGATGGTGGCTATAAGTGTAGCCACCACCATCAAGGTTTGGTACCATGTGGTGGCAGCTTCATGATCTCTTTGATTTCCAGCCTCGAGACGTTCTTTGAAAGCCTGATCACTTTGTTTTTTAGCTTCTCCTCTCTTAAGTTTCGCAACTCGACGAGCTTTCTCCAATTGTGCTAAGTTGCAGGCAATGTTTCTCCCACCTCTAATTTCCGAATCCAAAATGATATCATCCTACATATTTTTGTTAGCTAGGTGATCAATTTGAAAAAACAGAGTATGTAAAACAATCGAGTCCTATTATATACTATATCCAAAATGATATCATCCTAAGTCACGGTTTAATTCTAATCTGTTAGGCTTCTAAAGAATTGAATGGATGTCACGGGCACATGACTTTTGGTATTGGCATGCATAATTGTAATCGATATCTCCTCAATCTATGGCCACCACTACCACCACAATCACCCACGGCCCGTCCAACAACCGAACAATACCCTCAACGAAACAAAAAATGGCAATGAAGAACTCAAGTTGGAAAGAATGATCGGTGATTAAAGGTTGAAACACACTTCAGGTCCTCACCAAGATTTTTACAGTAAAGTGCACTGATAGGATATGATGATGATGAAGGCATAAAGAAATGATACATTTGCAGCCAGTGAGGTTTATTATGAGATGAGATCATACATGTACTTACCACAATATATTTTTCGGCAAAGGTTGACATCCTTTCTGTCACGCCCCAAATCCGGGAGCATGACCGGCCGTGTACCATGAGGCAGTCATGGGACACGAAGCCTAATTAAAAATATTTTTAGCAACTTGAAACAAATAAAGAAAAACTGGATATTTTATTAGGATAAAATGCGCGACTTCAAACCAATATTTTTCATAAGCAAATGACACAATGAACTGCCAATTAATAAAAGTGCGGAAGCAGTTTGACACGATAAAAGAAATAAAAATGCAAACGCCCTAGAGGTCCAAACAGAAGGTCCCGACAACGCCGCAGAGTCCACTACAATGCCCCATGCACTAACCTGAAAATAATGTGAAATAAATCCGTCAGCTGACGAGCTCAGTGAGTAGTTAAGCATGCTAAGGGTAATAATACAAAGTGGCATACGTATAAATCAACGATAACAAGGGCTCCAAGAAATGGTGTCAAATTAAGGAAGGTCGAAGGTTTAACGAATAATACCAACAAACTAACGAAGTCAATGGCTCAGCAAATAGTATCGAAAGATGAATGACTGAATAACGAATTATCACAGCAACAATCGAACAATGATAACAACCATTTTGTACCAACAGCCTGCTCAACAATATCAGAACGAGGAACAACAATAATGAGGTAGTCCAAACCAAAGTGAGAACCATATCTTCCAATTACCAAGTACCAAATACCAAATGCCAAATATTTTCTCAGGGCTTAGCCCGTTGGATCCAACACCGTATTTAGAGTCACCACAGGATGGCGCCTGGGACCTTTTCCCTAAGCCGATCCGGAATCGGGTCACATGGTATTTCACAAGTCTTTTCCCTATCCGTTGAGCACTAGAGTCACAGGGTATTTCACAAGTCTTTTCCCTAGCGGCCAAAGTCACCACGATATCTCACGGGTCTTTTCCTTGGACTTTCACAAATATAAACATAATCCATGGTCCCAAACACATAAGAACAACGGCGAACCGGAGTCACCTGAACGGCCAGGATTATTTCCCGTGTCGTTGCGTAGTCACAATAATATTATGGAGTCAACGAATCGACGACAATAAAAGTAAGGGCTTCGATCAATCACAAATATTCTCAAATAACCTTGTATGCCAAATGGTACGTCAATTGTCAACAATTATGAGAACAACGAATAAGAATAATTATCATCGGATCACAACCAATAACGAACTGTCAAGAATCGATAGGCTCAAGAGGATTCCAAAAGAAGGGATCACATGTTTAACTACTCACCTCGATTGGTTCGATAATTTGCAAAAATGTAATATCTGAGTACTCGGCTAGTCTGGATAAAAAGAATGAAAGTACTAAAATCAGTTTAATGAAAATTACTAATATGCATATGAACTCTTCTAATCTAAACTCTATGCTTTCACAGCCACGAACTTAATTTCCCAATTACAATACCACCATCTCTTCTCACAATCACACACGGCACATACACAGCCACCACACATGCACGCACCTCTCTCTGATCTCCACCAACAAAACCCCAATTCTAATGAATGATGAGGAAAGCCATAAGGGTAATAGAATAAAATACTATATAAGAGGAGTGATCAAAGTCTTACCCAAGGACGAAACTTCTTGGTGGAATTTTCTAATGCCGCCGACAACTCGGCACTCTCCTGAACCCGCAGCCTAACTCTCTCTCTCTCTCTCTCCACCAACCGAAACCCAAGTGAAGACCAATCTCAATCTTGATGCACCGCAAGCTCCACAATCAGAGTCTACCACACGACCTTCTCTCTCGCTATTTCAATGACTCCCAATAAAATAACCCTAGCTGTCAATATTTATAAGAATAAAGGGACCCTTTCTTCTTTAACCTAAATACTCGGCCCATCTGAAAACTTAAAAGATTAAGACTGACCCAAGTAAAAATAATCGGCCCAAAAATATAACATGTACACCTACGCATACAAATATGAGTTATTCGAGATTAGAAGAATTTTCGAAATAAATGCAATTCATAATAATCAATATCCCTTTTTTTTTATTAGAAAGAAGTTTGGAAAAAGAAAAATGAAAGTATTAAATATTTGTGTTAAAAATATTTCTCTTTTTTTTTTTAAAGAAAAAAGCGGGATGTCACACTTTCCTCCTTCAAATTGGACCACACTAAATCTATGGGGCTCATGTTTTTGCCGTTGAAAGCTAGCTCCCGATCTGCTCTACGATGCTCCCAGAGCTGTTTCAGCTGCCATAGCTCATCAAAGTTGCAATCGGAAGCATTCATAAGTAGATGGATAGGTGTGTTACCTTCGTTGTCCTTTTGGTTTATAAGTTGCCGAACCCAGGACTTCCCTAATATAAATTTAATCACTGATTCCTTGTTCATGTCCACAGCAATATGAAGGACATTCTGCCCTTTACTATTGAACATCTCCCAACAATCTGGATTGTATGATAAAAGAACTTCCATTACACTTACATGCCCATGAGCTGCGGCAATGTGAAGAGCTGTTTCCAGACCGTCCTCGTTTGTATTGGTAATGTATGTCACTGATATATCCATTGCTAGTAGTTCCTTAACTCCCTTTCCACTCGCATTGCATGTAGCATAGTGGAGTGGTGTCCACCCATGCGCATCTGCTTGATTGATTAGATCTTTCTTCCATTCCAGCAATTTTTTTGTGCATTGGCCTGATAGAAGATTCAAGAAAAGTTGAGAATTCATAATTAAAATAGTAGTACTTTGATTTGCAAGCCTACAATAATTACCATTAAGAGATCTACCCTACTCAAATATATTATGTTGTTAACCACCAACTCATCTAAAAGCTTAAGCTGTTAGAGAGATGAGCAACTCTATTATTTATATTCTCAACAAAATAGTAGTACTAGTAAATCTATTTATTTTAATAATCTATCTATTCTCTATTCTAATATATAAAGAGAGAGCACTATTTTGGTGTCTCCCAATTTTGAAGCCCCGTCACAAAACTGTTTTCCAAAAATACCCCGACAAAAATACTCCAACTGCTCTTAAACTCCTTCATGGAATTAACTGTATGCAAGGGTCACATATGTAAAATCCTTCCCACTACAGCTGCCACACCCACGTTTTCCTCCAAATACTAATCTGTTTGGACGAGTCGCTGTCGAACCAGAAAACTACCCTCTTTGTGTTGATTGATTATATACGAATTGTGAACTCTAACAAGAAAAAGACGAAATACACAGTGCGCTGGCCAGTCTTCTACTTTGATACCCATTAGAGGTCAGGCGCAAACGATCCGTGTACAAGTGGAATTTTGATAGTGTTTCAAGGAAGACGAGGAAAAGTTAAATATAAAAAAGGGAAAAAAATGCTAAATTTCACGCTAATTAACGGTAGGGAAAACACCATCGAAATCCAACTCGCACATGCATCGCGTGTGCCCCAACCTCTAGTTTGAATTATTGGTTTATGCTAGCTATCAACACATCTTCTTTTTCCAGCTCCAGATGTCAGCTTGGACTCACAAGTAGTTTTGATATGTCTATATACTTTTATAGATGATTCAATATTGATTTCTAACGAGTAACGAGTGCAACTAATTAATTACGCAGGGAGGGTTGCGATGGAGCTTTCTCTTTTTCACATTTGTATATATTTCGACAAACCTGTGGAGTCCTTAAGAGCTGCCGCGTGCAATGCTGTTCTACCACCAGGGCCGCTGCAAGTTAGCAGCGATTTGTAAGTTTCCACGAGCGTGTCCACTATGGCCACACCCATAATCCCTCTTTCAGCAGCTAGGTAGAGTGGAGTTTCCTGGAAGTTGTTTGCGGGATGTTGAAACTCTGTATCTTCTTCGGATAATAATTTAACCACTTCCAAGTATGTGTCTCTGTTCTCCTTTACGAAGCGATTTCTCGCTGCCGTGTGCATCCCCGTGTCTCTGTCGACCTTTGTTGCCCTCATTATCTCTTCCACTTCCTTTGTTGCCCTCATTATCTCCTCCACTTTTTCTCTGTTGACCTCTTTTATGCTCATTGTCTCCTCCACTTGTTCTATGTCGATCTTTGCTGCCCTCACTATCTTCTCGACTTCTTCTCCACCCAAACCCCAACACTCAAGTCCTTCTGTAAATGATTTAACAACTGTCAGGTAACTGGCCCTTTCGAAGTGGCAATTTCTCGCTGCCATGTGCAAGGCTGTGTCTCCGTCGACATTGGTTGCCCTCAGCATCTCCTTAACTGCTCCAACCAAGCCACTTTCAAGTTCTTCCTCCAGTATTTTTACGCGAGCTATCATTGCTTTTACTATTTCAGCTCGCCCTTCCCTAGCCGCTGTATGAAGTGGAGTTTCACCTTTGACATTCGGCCGGCGTAGCAGAGATGGACATGCTTCCAAGACCTCTTTTACGTAATCGAGGTGGCCGAACTGGGCCGCGACGTGGAGAACGGTGTTGTGGTTCGGGGTGAGTTCTCCGTCGAGTTGGTTGATGTGTTGCCTTAGGAAATCAAGATTACCTTCCATGGCAGATGTATACATGCTAGGATTCATGGTTACCCACGTTTCAGCAATCTATCAGAATTGTGATGAAGTTACATAATTGAGGATGGCCATTATGCTATTTAAACTCAACCCTTAATTAATTACTCCCTCCGTTCCGATTTTTTTTTCCCATTTTTTCAATATTTTGGACATTTTAAAAAGTTGTCTATATGTTTCAATTATAATTTTTTTTATATACAATATGGATCTTATTTGATAGATCTTAAATAGTTTTATGATATATAAGATGTTTTTGAAGTTATATAACATTAAAGATTGTGAGAAATATACAATTTTTTGAATGACACGTATGTTTAAATTGGACAAATAAATTGAGACGGAGGGAGTACAAAATTAGTTAGTACATTACATGTAGAACAGATATTAGAAATAAGTACGAGAACTAGCTATATTGGCCAAACCTTGTGCATCTGATTAAGAGGTTAGCAGTTCGAACCATGTGTGAGAGTGGTTTCCAACTGGGAGCCAAAATGGCAGCCAAAGCCATATTTTGTACCTTTCCAGGTCAAATACCGAGATCCAACCAATGAGGAGGCAAAAATGGTTGGGCTATTTCTTTGGCCATGATCATTTGTGCCACATCAAATTTTCTAATTATTGTCCAAAAAAAATTTATATAAAGAAAAAATATGTGGATGATTCAATGCCAAGTGGGGTATGGCCGGATCGAAGAAGACAAAACGATAGAGGTGAAAGCCACATTATGCATTACACGAACATGTGAAAGAAAGCAACCACGTTTTCTTTGTTTGCCAGACATTTCCTATCAAGAACATACTGGAAGCAAATCAAAAAAAGAAAAAAAAAAGAAAAGAAAAGAACATACCGGAAAAGACAGAGCCTTTGCTTTCACATATTTTGAAGCCCCTGGCCTGCAGGTCATTCCGCTAGACAAGTCAAAAGACTTATTTTTATTCATTTTTTTTTGGTATTCGTTAATTTTTTTTTATGAATTATTGCTTCGTCATGATGAAAGAAGTCTAAAAAAATAAAAAATTACGATTGAGATCGATTTTTTTTTTTGTGGATAAAGACGAAAAAATTAAGTTATTGACTTATTTTGTCTTTATTCAAAAAATTTAGGTTTCAATAATAATTTTTTACTTTTTTAGATTCTATTCATCATGACGAAGCAATAATCCATAAAAAAAATTGACGAATTTTTTTTTGAATAAATACGAAAAAACAAACCATTTGACTTATTAGCTAGGCCGAATGACCATAATTGACAAATGACATGGCTTACATCACCTAGAAAACATTTGATAGATTCATCAATCTAGATTAATGTGGCACCGTTACAAGTTGAGTTTTGTTCACCCTCCACTTAAGAGGGTGAACATTACCCTCCTTCCTATTGATTGAAATAGTGTGGATCCCACCACAAAGTGATGTCATTCTTACCAAAAAATATATTGCACAAGTGGGATCTACAACATTTCAACCAATAAGAATGAGGGTAATGTTCATCCTCTTAGTCCTCCGAAGGTAGAGATTTTCATATGGTTGCCATGTCGAAACAGGATTGCGACGAGTTCGGTCTTGAACAGCAGAAATATTATTTTGGAAGTGGATGAACAAGATTTGGCATGTTCATTTTGTCTATTGGAAGTAGAAACGCCAGAGCATTTGCTGATAACATGCCCGTTTTCTAGTCAAATTTAATTTGGTCAAAGATGGCAGAGTGGTGAAATATTGATTGGGTGGTTCCTTCGAATCTGTTGGGATTATCCTCTTGGTGGTTTTCTTTCCGGTTCAAAAATCTGGAGAAATGTTTTTGGGAGTGCTGTTTTTATGCAACTTTGTGGTCTATTTGGATTGCAAGGAATGATGCTATCTTCAACAACAAAGTTGCTGAACTCCACCAAATGGTTGATTGCAGCCGTGTGGATCAAAACCAAATTTGATGTAAAAGTGTATAAGGTGGAAGACTTTAAAAGAAATCTTGATGGTATTAGAAGGCTTATGATTTAGATGTACTCTTGGGTGTATCTTTGTTTTACTTTTTTTCTTCGGGGTTGTGGTGAACTTTCTGGTTCTCCTTTCCCTTCTACTCGATGTACCCTTTCGAGTTTAATAAAATATTTTCTTTTGATGAGCAAAAAAAAGAAGTGTGAACAAAATTGCACTCCAAACTTACATATAGGAGAGGAGGTACGGCCAATCTTGTTTCTCAAATTTGCCTCAGGCAGAAAAAAATTTCATGCCTGCCCAGCCAATCATGAATCATGTTGCCAACCCAGCACACAGAAGAGTCAAATAGATAGTAGATTGTTTACATTTTAGCACTTAGTTTTTTTTTTTTTTTTGTTATGCATTATCAACTAAATCCCCCCATTAAAATTAGGGGATTGGCCCCGTTCCAGTTTCTTTAAAAGGAATTTTTAGAAAAGGAAGGTAATTTCAAGCTTAAAAATCATGTGTTTACGCAAATAATTTTTCTACCAATATAGATCTTGTTTGATAGATCTCATTGAGATCTTTTAAGCAGTGCAAAAAAAATTAAAAAATTATTTTTATTTTCCTTATATTTGAGCTTGAAATTACCTTCTTTTTGAAAAAAAAAAGGTTCAAAAAGAAAGCAGAACGGCACCTGACTCTCCTATGCTTGTTATTTCAAATATGTTAGCTAGATTTTTGCTTGCTCTTATCTCCATAGATATGTGTGGGTAGTTTTCCAAGGTTAGGTCATGGGGTTATGTAGACACCCCAATCTGGGCTTCCAGATTAGTTTACTTACGGTATTTGATTCCCAATGATGAAACGGATCAAGAACACCCCGGGAATGTCGAGTGTTTGAGATTTGAGTGTTTGAAAAACCCTTGAACCTAACCTAACCCTAAGCCACTTCCAAAAGCCAAAACACTACTGACATGCGCCAGGGCACAACCATCGTGCGCCACGGCGCAATCATCTCGCGCCAGGGCGCACTATCGCGCGATAGTTTGGAACCCTCGCGCTATGGTCGCGCCAGGGCGCACCCTCGCGCGACATTTTGGAACCATCGCGGGATGGTCGGTTCCCCACCTACTTTTCCAGAGGCAGAAACTCGGCCAACAATGCAACCTCAGCCAGGCCTCGTGGCTGGCTGATTTCCTCTCCTGGCACCAACCAGATCCACCCTCCATGCCTATAAATACCCCCCATTTGTTCTCTTTCAAAGGGTTACCAAATTTTAAGTCCAAAGAAGGATTACACTCCATCCTCCATACAAACTCTAATACCAAGCAACAAGCTTCTTGTTCTTTGCTTCTACCACTCAAAAGGCTTCCATCTTCCAAATCTCAAACACATCAAAGCTCAATCATCCATTCAAACTCAATTTAGGTATAGCATACCTATTGTTTTATGTTCTGATTCCTGAGGGGGGCTGGCAGGGTCAAGGTGGTAATCAATACCAGTCCTGGCCCTAAAGCTAGCAAGGTTTCAAAAACTGTCATGGCAAGGACCCGCGCGTGACTGTCCCACATACTCGCGCGACACTTCGTGTTTGCACGTATAGGAAAGCGTGGGGATGGGTGCCTTGTTGTTTTATGCATTTCTTTGTATATAGATCACTGTGAAGTATGCTAACAACCAATTTACTGCTTTAATTTGTTAGAAATGTTAGTTTTACATTTCAATATTTAGTTCTGTTCTATTGGAGTACCCCTGGGATCATTCTGGATCTGTCCCAGAACCCAGAAATGTGCAAAACCAGACACTGGAAAGTTGGCTCGAACCATCGCGCGCTGCTCCCAAACCATCGAGCGATGGTCAACGCTCCAGTTGACCAGCGCGCCAGGGCGCAACCGTCGCGCGCTAGGGCGCAACCATCACGCGCCCGGGCGCACCGTCGCGCGACTGTTTGGAACCCTCGCGCGACTGTTTGTCCCCGACCAGTGACTGGCCTTGCATGTTTAACTTGGTTTTAGGCTGTTATTTTGTCCCCACACTGTTTATGGGGTGTTTTGTTTATTTGTTGGGCTTTTCAGCCTTTAAACTGTAAATTATAACTGCTATAAACTGCTTGGTTTGTCCTGGGTGTGCACTAGTCCTTCCAGAGCCCAGAGGGTTTGAGAATAAGAGCTGTGGGCTTAGGCTTACTGGCGCGCGCAGGTCTTGTAGTAGCGTGCGCAGGTTTGGTCAGCATGCATTGACTTGATCAGTGCATACTGGCTTCCTCCTGTGCACGACACTCCAAGACAGGGGCTTTCCAGTCTGTTTAAACTCCCACAGCAGTCTGTTCTCATCCTATATTAACTGTTTCAATAGAGCAAACATGCTTTCTATCACATCCTGCAAATTGTTACAGTTTTAATCTCCGATTAACTGTTCCCCCGCCCTAATTGGCTAAAAATGATTAATAAAAGAAGAATCGCAACGTTTTCAAAATGCCTAAGTAGAGACCGATCTCCGGATTGGGTGAGAGGGGTGCCATAAAACCCTTCCTCTCTCATAACCTGGCTCCCGAACCCAGATATGGTTATGACGGACTGGTTCCTTAACTTTTTCAAATCAAACAGCGCGGTAGGTGCTTCGAAATATGGTTCCTTGGGTGTCGGACCTTCAAACCCAAGTGGCGACTCTGTATTTTTGAGCGCTCGCCACCTGCGCTCGCACTTCCTCGATTCGGGCCCATTGCCTTGGGGAAAGGAACGGAATCCTTCTCCCATTTTTTAAAGGGCATGCTGCCCACAGTGGCGACTCTGCTGGGGATGATCGAACCGATATTAATTCATACTTAGAGTTTAATGCGCTTGGGAACAATCCCTTAAAAGTCTGTCAAAACGGTTAGCTTCGCGCTGCCGAAGGTTGGAATGGTGATTTAGCAGGACCTCGTGTCTGGCCATTCTAATCTGGGGCTTTTTCGATTGTTCGCTTGCGTAGTTTCCTCTAAAAACGGACTAAATAAAGTGAGCCAAATTTGAAAAAGACATTTTACGACTTTGCGATTCTTCTTCTTTTAATCAATTCTAGCATCTCATTTGCATCGATGTGGGATAAGCCTCGTTGGATCGTTTTGGCAATCCGGCACGGTTTACCGGAGCCTGGGGACCTCGAATGACCAACAACCTTCGACGATGATGGGTCATGCTACCGTTCGACTGTTACTCTGCGAATACGCGGGTAACGAGAGGTATATCTGTGGCCCTAGTCCGAGGAATCTGTTACAAGCCAAAACCAGCCTTTGCATATACAAAGCACTAGAACTCTCCAAACTAGGACAGGTACCCACAGGGTAAGATCTATTTGCATCTAACCCCGTAACTGCCTATGTGTTATTGCTTTCCCTATCGCATGCACTGTTTTGCATAGGAGCATGCTTAAGGCTGTTTTTGTCTTTCGAGTTTGTCTTGCGCTGTCTAAGACGTTGTTGGACCCGATGAGGAGTCGTTCATTCTGTTAAATGTTCGTTATCAATCGCAAAATCCTTAGACCAATGAGACTTTGAGAAATCAAAATTTACTAAGTCCTTGGCTCATGCCTGTTTAAGGATTCAACCGACAATAAGGAACAACAGAGTAGTGATGTCGTGTCACTGACGCCACCCAGATTGAAGTACGTTGTCACTATACACCACCGTGTTCAAGGTTAAGGTGTCATGACATCAATACCGAGTTGTTCCAAATTCGAAGTCGAATCTTCAAAAAGGACTAGCTGAAGGTTTAGTCTATTTTGACATCTTTTAGGATCTGTCGATCTACTCAAGGACACATCGCCGAAAAGAATTCTGAGGATTCCGGCGACGTCTGAAACTTGTGAGGCAAACCCGTCTCTGGTTCTGTACATGCATACATACATTCTGTTCTGCGTAGGAGCATGTTTAGGGCGGCTTCTAAGATTGTCACTTTTTCGAGTCTTTCTTATGCTTACTAGGACGCTGCTATAACCCGATGAAGAGTCGTGCATCTCGATGGTGCACGTTGTTAATTTTTCAAAGTCCTTAGATCAGCGAGACTTCGAGAAATCAAACCTTACTAAATCCTTGGCTCATGCCTGATTGCGGATTCAACCGACAATAAGGAACCATAAAGTATTGATGTCGTGATATTGATGTCATTTTGGTTATCGTGCTTCGCACATACACTGCCCCGGCTAAAGCGCGTTGTCGCTCACACCACCCCGGTAAAGGTGTCACGCCATCAATACCGAGTTGTTCCAAGTTCAAAGTCGAATTTTTAAAAAGGACTAGTCGAAGACTTAGTCTGTTTTGACATCTCTTAGGATCAGTTTGATCTATTCAAAGGATATACCCTCGAAAAGAAATCTGAGAATTTTGGCAGCATCCGAACATCATGAGACAGACTTGTCTCTAGTTCTAGAGTCTAGGGGGGACACCGACGACGATGTATGCATTGCATTCTATTTGCTGCAGGAACGCCACTGAGCTTTCACTTACTTTACTATCTAGTTCAAAGCCATTGCGCCGAGCAAGAGAGTACCGAAAGGAAGAGCCAAACCTACTTGGGAACGTCTTCAGAATCCGATTCGAAGACTTGTCAGGCTCGAAACTCAGTTAGTTACAACGGAGGCTTCTCCAGGTTCATTGTTGGCCGCCCTACAGTCGGGTTCGCCATCAATTTTACAAAGAGCTACGCCGACGGCTTCCCCTTCTTCGAGATCTTCAAAGCCAGCCATGGCAGATCAACCGCTCACTCTAGAGGCTGTGCTCACAAACCTCCAAAATAGCATCACCGCTATGCAGCAAAGGGCCATCCAGACTGATGCTTCCATCGCCCGTCTGAATGACCTTATCCACACTCGCCTTCCACCCCCTCTCGAAGAGGAAGGCGAGGACGATGAGTCTGACCAGGAACAACCTGTTTTGGTTTCGGATCCACTTCACGCAGGGCGTCTCATTGCATTGGATCCAAGGGAAGTCCGCAGGCCTGTTGCAGATCTCGCAATTGGCAGAATTGCCCAAGAAGAGCCGGCTCAAAACCCCAACATGACTGCACTCATGGCCAAGATTGCCAAGCTGGAGGAATCCGTTTCAAAGACTGAAAAGATCAACGCTGGGGGGATTGATCTGGACCGTCTTTGCCTGTATCCTAATGCCAAGCTCCCTGACAAATTCAAGATGCCTGACTTGGTTAAGTTCGACGGGAGCGGTGACCCCAAAACTCATCTCTATGGCTACCATGCCGCTATGAAGCTATTAGGTGTTGAAAGTGAGGCCATGTCTCAACTTTTCCCTCAAACTCTCTCTGGGCCTGCCTTCCACTGGTTTCTGTCGCTCGACATTGCCAAAAGAAGTACTTGGGAAGACATAGGGGCTGCCTTTGTCTCACAGTATAGCTACAACTCTCAACTCAAGATGACTATTCGAGAGTTAGAATCCACGAAGATGGACGCAAAGGAGTCCTTTGCGGACTTTGTTAAAAGGTGGAGAGCCAAAGCCGCTCTAATGACTGAGTGCCCCAGCGAAAGAGACCAACTCCGCATCATCTCCTGCAATCTTCAGCCAGACTTTGCCAGGCACCTGGTACTCGCTTAAGCGACCACCAACTTTGAGACCTTCTTCGACTCTGGCCTAGCCATCGAGGATGCGCTGCAAGCTGGAATCCTGCCAAGGGGCGAGTCCTCTTCCATCACTCAAAAGGTTAAGCCAAGGGCTATAAGTGGGAGCGACGCTCCAGCTTCCAACTCCAGTCGTGCCGCCGATATCAACCAAATACGAAGTGCTCAAAGCTTCCGAGCCCGAACCCAACCCCAGAGTTTCTCTGCCTTCGAGGCATCTCTATCCGCAGTGTTGGAGAAACTTGTCAAGTCTGGGCACCTCAAACCTTTGACCCCAACTCTTCCTCCCAAAGTTCTTCCTGTCGGTTACAATCCTAACCTCTTCTGTACCTTCCACCAAATGCCTGGCCATCACACTGACAAATGCTATCGTCTTCGACATGAGATTCAAGATCTAATTGACGATGGCACGGTTCAAGTTCCACCAAAGCCCAACGTCATTTTCAACTCCTTGCCTCAACACGGGTCTGACCCTCTGGTTGGTCAGGTATCTATCGCCTCCACTCAAATCAACCCGAGCTCCACCATATTCAACCCTAGCCACTATATCGTCCCAGCGGATCAATCCAAACCCATCGTATCCATCCCGTCCGAACCGGAGGTTAACATGATGGCTATAGGTTGGGCAGTCGAGGCTTTCTCTGCCAACACCTGGATTGACAGTGATGCGGGGCTTGCAAAAGAGAGGACCGTTTGGCTGAGGTCCGTTGTTCAAAGGAGCATCGAGTAGGTTTGGTCGAAGAAGCTGAGGAAGCCGAAGTGCTGTTGCTTGGGCTTAACACCTGCTGGATCCTACCTCTTTTTATGGAAGCTATGGGTAGCTTTTTAACAATTGCATTTTCAAAACCGCGTCTAGTTTGCATTGGCGTCTTGTCTGAGTCTGACACAAAATCTTTTGCGTTTGTCTAAGTCTAGCTCTGAGTCGGAGGTTGTGCCTCTTGGCCCTCCACGTCGTAGCTTTTGTTTCAAATTTTGAGTCTGTTGTACTTGGCAAACCCCGAGGGTTTTTATGATATGCTTTATCTTGCTTCTAAGTACTTCGCTAGCTTTTATATAAACTATGTCGACCCTGACGACGAAGGAATAGATTTCGATGGGATCATCCCCAAGGAAATGTGTTCCCTTGCCGAAAGGGAAGACGAAAGGCATGCTCAGCCTATTAAAAGAAGAAATAATTTCAAATAAACTTGAAAGACAAGTATGACCTCTTGAAAGGTTCAAATTTGGTCCAAGCACCGCCCCCAGAGGAGCATTGCGCCTGGTCAGACAAGTTCGAAAAAATGCATCGACGTTTTGACATGGCTTCGTCAAGTCACGCCTCGCGTTGATCCTGATATAAATGAGCATCAAATCCCCTGTTATCGGGTGCCAATCCAGAAAGCAGAAGCACAAAAGGCTCCGGGCCTTGTACCATGTTCAAAGCAACAACAGTAGCGTTCTGCCAAGCATAAATGAGAAAGAGTGCACAACGGCCCGGAGCAAGGCATGTCAACCGAAGCACTCTTGACCCTGCGTCATCAAAGCCACTTTATCTGGGGCTATGGCTAAAGATCATCGACCTCAACGGCAACAAATTCAATACCTGGGTCAACCTGGATCAATTCAAATGTTGCTTTTCCCTGTGAGAAACTCGTTGGGCTGAAAACCCCAAGGGTGGGCAGTTCCAAGCAAAAGTTAGAGCAGCCTGCTAGACCAAAACCTATGAAGGCGGTTTAGGCAAAAATGAATAGGCAATATTCAAAAGCTCGCTAGACCGAAAACCTGAATGGGCGGTACTAGGCAAAAGTTAGAGCACAAAAGGAGAGGTAAATACTCGAGAGTTAACCCTTAGCCTGAACTACGTTTTGACCTGATTCCCTAGCTTGGGATACGTAGGCAGTCTCTCTTTGAGACTCGGTCACAATCTATCAATTGGATCCATGGTTGACATTTTGGTACACATCAAAGGTCGAAGAGGATCGAAGATCAAGACAAGCTTCCTTGGAGGAACTAGAAGGGGGAAAACCTTCGTCTTTCAATTTTATTACTAACTACTTTTTCAATTTACAGGCTGAGCATAAGTCTTAAAATATTTGAAGCATCAAAAACAGAACGAAATGCTAGAGGCCTTAACAGGCTCACAATTTATTCTAAGTTCAGCGAAATCTGGTATAAGCAACCGCAGCGCTTTTGTTCGAAGTAATACGCGTTGGTCTCAAACCTGCGCACTCTTTTTGTAGCAGACAGTAGCAGTTAACTACTACCCTCGAATGTCGTTCCAGGGGCTTTTGCCAAGTCTTGTCATGCTGTGCAGGTCATATGGACTTTATGTGACTGCACGGGGGTGTCAGTTTTAGTCCGGGCCTATGCGAGTCATCATTTGCGTCTTATGTCCGTATTTGCGACATCTTCCCAGTTTTTCAATCAACTGTCATATCGGGATGCTTTCCTCGGTTTTGTTTGTACGGGTCTTTGTACCTATTTGCGTCTCTCGCAAGTGTCAGTTTCACTTGTCTAAGGAATGTTGTGAGTTTTGGCACAATAATGCCCAAAATTTCATTATATTCCATGTGTCTAAGGGTTCGCATTGTACCCTGGGGCTCTTTCTCCCTTTTCGTTCGAGCTAGACGAGTCTGCACATATGTGCGCATGTCTGTGTGTCGATTCAAAGCACTTGTCAATGCAAATTAGATATTAGTGGTTAGTTTTTGCATTCTCTTCAACATTTGCAAAAGAGAGTCAATAAACTGGAAAATGCAATTGTTACATTGCTACCATAGTATCCGTAATCCGCAAGCAGTGGAATCTCTTGAAGCAGCAGGGGCACATCAGCCCAAGGCCAAGCAGAGCATCTCTGGGGCTCACCTATGGGGCATATCAGCCCAAGCATCAAAGAAAGGGGGCGCAAGCCCAATTCCAGTGCTCAAGCGTCAACTGGGGCACGCCGGCTAGCTCAGCGCCTATCTATCTGGGTGCGCATCTCAGAAGTAATAGACAGTACAGTAATGAGGCTCAATGGTGGTCCTTAGGCGTCGTTGTCCTCCTAGGAGCCGCCCTTAGCTTACATCTGTATTTTCAGTATATTATACATACCCTTGCATATTGTGTATGTTAAATGTTGAAAGCAGGAAAGTACCAAGAATGGTCGCCATCCTCTCGATTTGTTTGCCAAGGGATGCAATGCAATCTCTTGCGGAACCAATTCAACGACAGCCGGTCCTATCCAACCCCAATGGCTCGATCACTTTGTATAGTGATCCACCAGTTCAAATCAACGACAGCCAGTCCTGTCAAATGTTTGCAACGGTTTGATCATTTATACTGATGATCCTTCCATCCAGTCTGCAACGGTTCGATCATTTATACTGATGATCCTCCCATCCAAATCAAAGCGCGTTGAGGCGTTCTTCAGTCAGTGTTTAGGCATTGGCAAATCAAATCAGCGTTGAGGCGTTCAAACCGTCAGTGTTGAGGCATTGGCAAATCAAGTTAGCGTTGAGGCGTTCAAACCGTCAGTATTGAGGCATTGGCAAATCAAATCAGTGTTGAGGCATTCAAACCGTCAGTGTTGAGGCATTGGCAAATCAAGTTAGCGTTGAGGCGTTCAAACCGTCAGTGTTGAGGCATTGGCAAATCAAGTTACCGTTGAGGCGTTCAAACCGTCGGTGTTGGGGCATTGGCAAATCAAATCAGTGTTGAGGCATTCAAACCGTCAATGTTGTGGCATTGGCAAACCAAATAAGCAGCGACAGCCTGTCCTGTCCAAATTCGATTAACAAGCGGCGATGCAATCGTCCACTTCTACTTCCATCTCCAGCGACGGTCCGTCCGTCCATTCAACTAATCAGGTTCTGTAAGTATGCTTGTCTACTTTGCTATCATGTTCTGCTCTGGATTGCCTTGAGGGGTGTCTAGAAACCTTTGACGTTACTTGTACCAATTCAATGGTGCTCCAAGTGCCGTCAAAGGGGGGCTACTGTAGACACCCCAATCTGGGCTTCCAGATTAGTATACTTACGGTATTTGATTCCCTAATGATGAAACGGATCAAGAACACCCCGGAAATGTCGAGTGTTTGAGATTTGAGTGTTTGAAAAACCCTTGAACCTAACCTAACCCTAAGCCACTTCCAAAAGCCAAAACCCTACTGACATGCGCCAGGGCACAACCATCGTGCGCCAGGGCACAATCATCTCGCGCCAGGGCGCACTGTCGCGCGACAGTTTGGAACCCTCGCGTGATGGTCGCGCCAGGGCGCACCCTCGCGCGACATTTTGGAACCATCGCGCGATGGTCGGTTCCCCACCTACTTTTCAAAAGGCAGAAACTCGGCCACCAATGCAACCTCAGCTAGGCCTCGTGGCTGGCTGATTTCCTCTCCTGGCACCAACCAGATCCACCCTCCATGCCTATAAATACCCCCCATTTGTTCTCTTTCAAAGGGTTACCAAATTTTAAGTCCAAAGAAGAATTACACTCCATCCTCCATACAAACTCTAATACCAAGCAACAAGCTTCTTGTTCTTTGCTTCTACCACTCAAAAGGCTTCCATCTTCCAAATCTCAAACACATCAAAGCTCAATCATCCATTCAAACTCAATTTAGGAATAGCATACCTATTGTTTTATATTCTGATTCCTGAGGGGGGCTGGCAGGGTCAAGGCTGGTAATCAATACCAGTCCTGGCCCTAAAGCTATCAAGGTTTCAAAAACTGTCATGGCAAGGACCCGCGCGTGACTGTCCCACATACTCGCGCGACACTTCGTGTTTGCACGTATAGGACAGCGTGGGGATGGGTGCCTTGTTGTTTTATGCATTTCTTTGTATATAGATCACTGTGAAGTATGCTAACAACCAATTTACTGCTTTAATTTGTTAGAAATGTTAGTTTTACATTTCAATATTTAGTTCTGTTATGTTGGAGTACCCCTGGGATCATTCTGGATCTGTCCCAGAACCCAGAAATGTGCAAAACCAGACACTGGAAAGTTGGCTCGAACCATCGCGCGCTGCTCCCAAACCATCGAGCGATGGTCAACGCTCCAGTTGACCAGCGCGCCAGGGCGCAACCGTCGCGCGCTAGGGCGCAACCATCACGCGCCCGGGCGCACCGTCGCGCGACTGTTTGGAACCCTCGCGCGACTGTTTGTCCCCGACCAGTGACTGGCCTTGCATGTTTAACTTGGTTTTAGGCTGTTATTTTGTCCCCACACTGTTTATGGGGTGTTTTGTTTATTTGTTGGGCTTTTCAGCCTTTAAACTGTAAATTATAACTGCTATAAACTGCTTGGTTTGTCCTGGGTGTGCACTAGTCCTTCCAGAGCCATTTTGGGTTGGTTTTACAACCAGTTTTTAATGTGCTAAAGTGGGTAAATATTTTTTCACCCTTATTGGTTATCAAAAAAAAAAACTGGTCTTTGAACGCCGCTTATGTTGATTACGGCGATGTTGTGATTAACAAAGGTCCATTTAGTCTGGCTTTGACTTTACCCTATCGGTAAATCATTGTTTGGAAGGATGCTTTGAACGATAAAGAGAACAATTAACTATATTGCATTTGGTGACTCAATTTTACCCTGTCGGTAGTGGGTCATTTTAAGTCGTTATATTTAATTGTTTTGCTTTGTCCTACGTAAGAGAGTCTTACTAGTCTTGTGATTTAAGACTCTAGTAGAACTTTTGTAGCTAGTGAAGTGAAGAAATTTTTGATAAGCATGCTTTCGTTTTACATGCTTAGTAAATCTAGTATAATTTCTTCAGCTTTCAATCCTGGTGTATCTCTGCAATTGTCTGCCATCAAAACACTGAATGGGACCAACTATGAGGATTGGAATGAGTCGCTTAAGGTGAACTTGGCCATTATGAATTTGGATTTGGCCATAAGGGAGGAAGCACCACCTAAGCTCACTGCTGAAAGTTCCGCTGAAGCAAAAGCTTATTATGAAAGGTGGGAGCATTCAAACCGTACTTGTCTCATGATTATGAAATTCACTATGGACAAGTCTATTAAACAATGTGTTCCTGATAACGAAAATGCTAAGGCTTACTTGACTGCTGTCGGCACGCATTTTACCAAGTTTGACAAAGCTGAGAAAGCAACCTATATGCGATTGCTCACTTCAAAAGACTATGATGGTTCAAGTGGTGTCCGTGAGCACATCATGAAGCGAACACACTATTATAACAAGTTGAAGGGCATGAAAGTTGAGTTAGCTGAAGATTTTTTGGTGTGGACAGTTCTTGAATCTCTTCCTACAGAATTTGATGGTCTCAAATCTGCCTATAATGCTCAGAAGGGAGAGTGGAACCTAAATGAGATGACTGCAATAGTCACACAAGAGGAAGCGGGATTCAAGGAAACCAAAAGGGCCAAGTTTGAAAGTGCTTTTGTTGTTACTAATGATAGTGGTTCTCACAATAACAAGAACTTCAAGTCTGAGAACAATAGTAATAAGTCTCATCCCAATAAGAAGCATGGGAAATCTACTCATCAAGCTGCGCCACCGAGTCTAGTTGAGCCTAAGTCTGATGGCTTTAAAGGAAAATGCCTCTTTTGTCGTGTCTATGGTCACAAAAAGGTGGATTGTAGAAAATTCAAAGTTTGGTTGGAGAAGAAAGGAATTCAGAAGCAGTCGGAAGCCAAATGAATGGGAGTTGATGGTGAACATGGGGGAATGGAGTCGTAGAGCATATAGGAGTAGTTAAACTTCCATTATCCTCTAGACATGTTTTGGAACTAAGGGATGTAGCTTTTGTGCCCTCTATTGGAAGAAACCTAATATCTGTATCCCTTTTGGATCGATGTGGATACATTTTTGGAAATGGACATGTTAGCTTGTATCATAACTCTCTTCTTGTTGGTTCTGGCACTCTATCTGATGGTCTGTACATGGTTGATTCATCTTCAGATTTTGGTTCGTGCTGTTTTTCCTTGAAGTTTTGATGAGACTGTCACCTCTTATGGCTTTAATGAGAACGTTGTAGATCAGTGTATATACCTGAAGGTCAGTGGGAGTAGTTATATTTTTTCTTGTCTTGTATGTCGGTGATATTCTACTTCGCTGCTATTGATACTGCACTTTTGACTGAGACGAAGCAATTACTCTTTATGCATTTTGATGTGAAGGATCTTGGTGAGGCATCTTATGTTTTGGGTATCCGAATCCTTTCTGATAGAACAAATAGTATTCTTGGCTTGTCTCAGAAAACCTATATTGACAATTTTGAGAAGGTTTATCATGCAGTCCTATTCTCTCGGAAAAGCACCTATTGTGAAAGGGCACCAAGTTTTTGTGCTTACTTACGGATGCGCCAGCATTCTGAATGTAGTTGGATACACTGATGCTGATTATGCTGGTTGTATAGATGACAGAAAATCCACCTCTGGTTATGAGTTTATGATGGCAGACAGAGCTGTATCTTGAAAAGTGTCAAATTGACACTTACAGCTAGAGTACATAGCTTGTTATGAAGCTTTTGTCATGCATTTCCGCTGTGCAATTTTGTTTCTTAGGTTTGGAATTGTTGATTCCATTTCGAAACCACTAAAGATATTTTGTGATAAGACTGCTGCAGTTTTATAAATGTTGAACACATTTTCACAGAGCTAATGTTGGCTGACCCACTAACTAAAGGTTTGGCTCCTAAAGTGTTTCAAGAGCATGCGACTCATATGGAATTAGTTGAGTCTTCTGTTGTTTTTACTTAGTGGGAGTTTTGTATATTGTAATCAGCTGCTACTGTGTTAATGGTGTTATTTTTGGTTGATCATACTTTCGAGAATTTTGTATGCATGCTATGATCAATGTCTATTGCCATATTTTGTTGGGCGCGCAATTTTGTTAATTATGGCATTATTGGTGCTAGAATCTGAGATATTTTGACCCAATCTCAGTAGGCACAGTGTCTTGGGTGGACACATGGATCTTGTGGAAATTGATGTGATGATCACCTTTTGTATATTTTCCACACCACACTTTCATACTACCATCTGTGTCACGGGTTGTAAGTGTTTGGTTGTGTGCTTTGTATCCTGTCGATGCATTGACTTACATGATTGAATACTTATGTACCCCTTATGGACACAGGAATGGTTTTGGGTGCTGACTCACATTTGATAGTTTATGTTGTGGCCACTTATTGGCTAATCCGGATATATGATTGCTTCTATTGTTATAAAGCACTTTTGTGTCTTACATAATGATATATGCTGTCCAAGTGGGAGAATGTTAGATTTATTCCAATTTTGTGGACTAGCATATTTCATTTATGCTAAAAGGTTCCGGATTAGTTCGACTATCAAATTTATCGGAGTATTTGTTTAGACCTATTTGGTTAGTGATCACCATTTAGTAATGGGTCATTTTGGTGCACCTAATTTGTTAGGATGTATTTCGTTAAGTGTGGGCCCGGTGCTATATGATTAATTTGGACCCATAATGGGCTGGGCCATTTTATAAGCACTAGAGGAGATCCTACTCCCATCCTCATATATATTTGTGTGTCTAGCCCATTGAGACACACGGCTGTTGAGAACAGAGGGAAGGGAGTAGCTACTCCTCTCTGGGAAATATCTGGTACCTTCAAGAAGCTCGATCTTCTTCGGCCATCAAGAGAACAGATTACTCATCTATGGCGTCTTCATCTCTCACAGGTATGAGCTTAGGTTTTAAGTTTTATTTACATGCAATGGATTGGAGCAAGAAATTAGGGCTTGTAATTCTGAAAACTTCAACAAGTCCTAGCAAGAGCAGCAGCTTTCAAAGCATTTCACATAACCAACACCATAGCTATGGTATGCTCTGTTACCTCTGTATTCCTATGCCTCGTTGCCTTAAATTATGCTTAAGGGGAGGAAGATCATGACCATTTTGAAAATCGCGTTGCAGCAGCCTTGGCTCTCATTTTAGTTTCCATGTTTGTTGTTATGCTTGCATTAATCGCAGCTACGTTTGCTGTTTTAGCACACTCCATAGCGCTTGCCGTGTTCACTTGTGTTATTGCTTGCACCTCGTTTATTGTATATTTTCTCAAACTCAAAAAGGTTTTTTCCTCCTAATCATGACCGACTCAAGCATGAAGCGAGCCAAGCACGCGGCCTTTGGGCCTTCTGCTTGTGGTCTGTAGAACTCATAAAGGAAAATATTGGTTTTTATTGGTATGTAGAACTCGAAAAGGTTGTTTTTTTATTGATTGGATGAACCAATTTTCTCCATGTGTATTGGTCTGTAGAACTCCATTTGCCACGTCAATCATCTTCGTCGTTGCTCACAGAGCTTGTCCCCCTAATTTTTGTCCTCATGGATGAAGGTGTAAAAACAGAGCACATGGGCCTATTATCCTTATCCACATTTACTGGTGAGTCCTTAGTAAACCCTGATTGAAGTCAATTTGCCTCTGATGTTCAAACGTATCACACTGTCAATGTGGTCCATGTGTTCAGCCAAATAATAACATATCCAAACTTGATTTGAAGTAAGATTTACTGAGGGTTAAGGTTGGGATGTCAAAGGAGGAAGCAGAACATTATGACTACTTTCTGTAGGGAAGTTTTCAGAAGTTTAAAAGGGCACAATAGGTAGGCAATAACAAGTACGAGAACAACATTGTTTCACAAAGGCTAGTCGAAACAGGAGCTTAACTTAGAAACAGGTCCATGGAAGTCACCCTCCGACACTACAACAAATATGAGTTTTCATAGCATAATTTTACAGCGTTCTCTGAAAAATGCTGTAATAGAGTTGTATCTTAAAGGCGCCAGTCACTATTATAGCGTTCACGGTACTGTAGCGGGGCAGAGGGATTTTTACAGCGTTCCACTAAACTTAACTACAGCGTTCACCCCTGAATGGTGCCAGCTGTCTCTATTTGGGGGGAAATATTAGACGCCAAAATCTATCACCTGGGGAAAATCCCTTTCTCTCTCCCTCTTCATCGTTTCAATTTCGGAGCCTTCAATTTCAAACCCTAACTCTCTCCCTCTCTCTCTCTCTCTCTCTGAACTTAGCTTCATTAATTTCAACTGCAACACGCATGGCGTAGCAAAAGATGGAGAATCGATCGATCTATCTGTACGAGTAGATGGACAACCTCAAGAAATCGATCCCTTCCGGCGTCTCAACCACTACCGTCTCCTCCCTCTCCACCTCGACGTTGCCGTTGCCGAAAAATCTGCACCGTTTTCTCGGAGATAAGGGGCATCGCCGTTTTGTGTCCCACCCAAAGGTTTGGTCCTTCTCTTCTATTTTTCCAAAAATCTGACCTCAATGGGTTTGTTCCTCTCTCTCTCAATCTGCCATCAAACAGCAGATTGAACCATCGCACAAACTTAGCCACTTCGCTATTAGAGTGAGAAGCTTTCGATCATGTAAAACCCAGCCACAAACCCAGTTGTGGAATGAGAAGCTTTCGAACATGCACAAATCCAGCCACTTTGAGAATGATTATCTTAAATACTTGACTGACACATATGTAGTTATGTACGGATAAGCAAATTTGGGGTTGGATTTTAGGGGTTTGTGAATCTGCATTGTTTATTAGAAATTAGGGGTTTTGTATACATAGTTTGCATAGAATAGAGGAAAAGAAATTGGGGCTTTTGTGTTGATTCATTCCAAACTACTCGTTATTTCTCTCAAAATTCGATATTTAGTGCATCTTGTTCTCTTCGTTGAATGTGTTAGATTGAGCATATGGGTTACACTTGTTAACAGATTCAAACTTCAGAAATTAGCCTATACTAGTTTGGGGGTTGGTTGAGCATCTCCATATGAAGGAAAAGTAGGGGTAACGTGTCCTACCTTCTAGGTCTCTCATACTCTTTATAGGTAGGAGCCTTGCACATAATTGCATTCTTTATTCTGGCATTCACCAAGGTGAGTTTTCTGCCAAATTTATTTTGGCATTCTTGACTTTAGATTTGTGGCTGCATACATCGGACGGGTCTTGTAGGAGACATGTCTGATAATTCTATTTTTAAGTATAATTGCTCCTAAAATTTCTTGGAGTATTACAGGTCTGGTAACTCAATTTCTTATGAATGAGTAAATTGCCCATTGTGTAACTCTGCTTACCGTTTTGAATATTTAGCCATGCACTATGTCCTTTGAATATTTGGCCCCACCTAACATGCCCTCAAAGCCCATGTAACTGGCCGCATTCCTTATGGATGTTGCTGGAACAATTGTTTTAAGGCCACTGACTGTACATAATTTGGTAAGTTTGCATGTCTGGATTGGTGAATAGGAATACAAAAGAGAAGCCAGGCTGGTGTAGTGACAAACTCTCTCCCTCCCATTGCTCCTTTTTTTTTCCGACAAAGTGTTCGGATCAGTTTATGCACATCTTAACTAATCTCCTCTTTGTTCCAAACAAACGCAAAATCATCCACACATTGCATCAATTCGACTTTCTCATGATGCTATGCACTCTCTTACCGCTTCAAATTTGAGGTTTGTTAAATGCTTTGGTTATGCAATTGATGCTTGCTAATGTGTTTTTTTTTGTTACAAGTGCTTCCTTGTGTTTGTAGATATGCCTCAATGAACTATATTAGTATATTGTTGATTTCATAGTACCCTGTTAATGAAGTTGTGATTGGCTGATTTATATGAATTCGAATGAAGTCAGCTTGGGCGGTTTTCTAATTAGAAAAGAGTATTTTTTTTTTCTTGCTAATCATGTTCATTATCTGTTATGTGTAGAAGATATATATGGGCTCTACTAGACTTATGCCCAATCCATGAGCCACTGATCAATGAAGTGATTGTCAAAGTTAGAATATCCAAGATTGATTTGTAGATGCAACAGATGCACAAGCTCACACAAGAATCAGTTTGTGGTAATTCTCTTCAACCTATCCTAGCCATTGTACTTATGAAATGATTTCCGTTGCTTGAAAACATGCTATTGGCTGAATTATGTGTAAATGAGCTTGGTTCCTTTAGTTGAGGAACAATTTTTTATGATTTTCAAAGGAAATGAGAGTTGAATAGAAAAGAACTGATTGTCACTACAACAAATATAGGTTTCAACAACGTAATTTTATAGCGTTCTTTTATAAATGCTATTGTAGGGTTGCATTAATAGCGTTCCGGCTTATTGAAAGACACGGAGAGAAGCGGAAGTGCATCAACAGCGTTTCATTAATCCTATTATAGCGTTCCACCAAATTTTGGGCACCTAAAAATACACGCGACCTTGAAAATTTTCTCTGGAATTTTGTGGGCGCACAGATTTCCTTCTCTTTTCTTGCGAATAGGGTTTTGGCTTCTCGTGGATGATCAAGCGTCCAGTCCTGCATTCAATCGTGAGTTCTCCTTTCATGAGCAAGGGTTTCAATCGTGAGTTCTTCCATGATTTGTTCTTTCTCCTCTATTTTTATCCGATTTTGCTAATACTCGATAAAAAACCCTTTTTCTGCTCGATCCCTCTTTCCACGGAAAGAAGCAAATCATGGAGACTTGTTGACTCCCTTTTATGCATATCATATTTATGCCTGATTATTTGGTTGCTCCATAGTGTTGATTATGGCCATATCAGTCTTACTGTTAGTAAGTTATATGCACGGTACAATACCTGTACAATACTTGTGTTGGCATTTGTAAAATTATGGGATTTGTTTCTTAAAGGATGTCTTCTAATTCTATCTTGTCTGTTTACTACTCTTGTTAATCTTGTGAAGTAACTGCATGAAAATGTGTAAGGTGGCCTTTAGTGGACCTCAACCAAATGATTTAGTGATTGTAAGCTCTGTAGTCCATACTGCTTTCTTGTATACTAAAAATTTGAACCTGACTAGAAAATTGGTGGCAATCCCCTTTTGGGACCTTTTCCCATCTTTGTGGCATGCTTAATGGATGCTAGCACATTAATTTTTATTTGATGCTTGAGTAATCACCTGAATATGGAACTATACTGATAAAGTCACCCAGTGAATTACCTTCTTTTCAAACTCTACTGATGGTAACTTGACCTAGTTCCTAATACTGATTGGAAGAGATACTGCATTGGTGAGATTTCCCGTTACAGGTTTGATTATTCGTAGAGGACAACCGACCTAAGAAACAAGCAGGAGTGTTTGTCTTTTGGGGTTGAGTGTTGAAGGCTCAATGCATGGTAGCTCAATCAACTTATAAAGTGTGTCGCTCACTTGGTTATTATTAATCATTAAGGGTTTGAGACTACTTCCATGGACTGCATTCCAATTCCTTATTTATGTTCAATTTTTTTTTCTACTTCGGTTGTGATCTGGAAACTTGCATATTTTCTGTGCAGATAAAAGCAATGGAAGCTGATCCAAATAGACGGAGAGCACTTTTCTTGAATATAGAATGTATTAACACTTTGAGCCTCTTAAGGAGCAAAACTTTTGCTGACCTAACTCGGCCTAAATTTCCAACTCCGGATACCTTGCGAACCAATGAGGATGAGTTGCAACAACAGGTCTCTGATGAACCTGGGAAGCCGCATCCGAAAATCCACTGTTTTTTCCACAGAGTGTACTCCTCACTTTGATTGGCAAACTGTGGGACTCATTCACAGCTTCCGTAAGAGTGGCCAACCTGGGAATATCATGAGGCTTCTCAGTTGTACAGATGAGGACCTAAAGAATTATAAGGGCCGTGATCTGGCTCCCACCCACTATGTTCCATCCATGAGTCGACATCCGTTAACAGGCGATTGGTAATTCTATTGCTGTCCTATGTTTTTTTTTTTTTGTTTTTGTTTCCTTTTTTGGTATTTCGTATTTGTTGTCCTTCTACTTATTGACTTCTTTAGAAAAACTAAGGTTGATGAACTCCCCTTGTGGCTTGTCTGATTTAGCCCAACTGTACTCACTGACTTACTGTTTGTTTGTAGCATTTGTATGGACTTTCAAAAATATCATTAAAGCTCTAATTCAGTAGCTGCTTGGATCTCATTATGTTGATCACAAAAGGGACCTATTAAACATTATCTGTTTGTAGTATTACAAAATTTCGATGTATTAGATTCACTATTTACCCTACATGCAGAGTACAATTGAGGTGAATCCGTTGAAATTTTTTCATGGAACTAAACTATTGTGCAGCTTGTTTAAAGTTTAAACAACTCTCTGTTCTCTGTTCTTTCTCATTGCTTAGATGCTTTGTGTTGTAATGTCAAATTTTGTTCAATTTCTAGGTACCCATATCTTGCTACATGTAGAAATGGAAGATTGAAACATGCCTGTACTAGTACGTAGGAGTGTAGGATTCATAAGTAGATAGAGCTGTCAAACTTAATATTAAAGTTGCCACGCAGATTATCAATTCTAAACTTGAGCTATTGATTCATAAGTAGATAGAGCTGTCAAACTTAATATTAAAGTTGCCACGCAGATTATCAATTCTAAACTTGAGCTATTTCCATTTTATGATGTTGTCGAGTCTTCTATTCCTGTCAAATAATTATATGAAGCTCTTCATTGGAAATCCACATCTATCCAAATGGATCCATATTGTTTGTCATTAGTTGCTTTTGCTTAGTATTGTTATAAGTTTCTTTTTAACCCAGGACCTTGTTACATAATCTGACACTTAAGCCCCCTTTTTTTTTTCCCTAAATGCAGGTAGCCAAATTTTAATCTTCTAGGCGAGGAGGAATTGGAAGAAGGTAATGCCTGCTTTTGTTTGCTTGGTGTGGATGTCTATTATAGCTCTTGCTGCAATTGTTTTTCTTCGGACTTCTACTACGTGCTGCATCTTTTCGGGGATGATTTTTGCTGCTACAACTTCAACCTACGGGCATGTTTCTCATATTTTGGAGGGTTTCAAGTAGCCCATTTATGTAGTTGGCTTTGGGAGCAGAAAGGGTATAAGCTCGGCAAAGAAGTAAGCTTCAAGTAAAGAAAATCTGCGGAATGAGATGGTTGGCCTAGTGCCTGATTACATTTTCAGAAAAGTAGAATTACATTAGTTATTTTTCAATGAGTCCAATTAGTCGGGCTCTTTTATGTAGTTTTTGTTGGGAAATTGTTTCCCAAGCTAATGTAATGAATCTTTATTGAATGGATGAATTGTTTATTGTATATTGACATTTGGATATAGTTGGTGTTGAATGAAATAAATCATTTTTGTTTCTTAAATGAAATTATCATGATCTTATTTGAAAATGCTAATATATTGGTATTTCTAGAATTTTAAAAAAATGCAAAAAATTGGCTAATATAGGCTATGTTTGGCAACACTACCACTTTTCTGTTTCCTGTTTTCTATTTGCTGAAATCAGTTTTTACTTTTCCTAAAAAAAAAGTGAAAACAGAAAACATGTTTGTGTTAACCTGTTTTTTTTTAAAAAAAATCAATTTTTGAAACTAGTTTTTACTTTTTCTAAAATGGTCTTTCTTGCAATTTCTACACTAGTTCTCAAACTATACAGGGGAGAGAGAGAGAGAGAGAGAGAGAGAGAGAATCATCCAAGCCTTTGCAATCATGTTAGAAACAAATTTCCTACTTGATATTTTGAAAGAAAGGGCCGGGTGGATAGACTAGGCATAGCCGGCTTAGAGAGGAAGCCGAAGAAGTCGTTGCTTTTGGCCCCCAATTTTTTAGCCCTAAGTGGGCTCCAAAAAATATAGTTTAATTAAATAATAAGAAGTTCCAATTGCCTTGCTTTGAGTAACATCTTTATGGTCATGTGGCAGCTTAGGCTCTTTGAATGCTTTAAAAACTGGGTTCGAATCTCCACCCCTTAGTTTTCCTCAACATTTCGCAAAATTTTGTTCAAAGATGAGGAGATAAATGGCCTCCCTATTGCGCGCAACTTTCGCTTCGGGCCCAAGGCCCAAATATCTTTGAGCCGGCACTGAGTCCAGGTGATTGGGTTCTTCTTTCCTAAACCGAAGTTATAGTATCAACTTTCATAAAATGATGGCTTCATAAGCCCAATGTATCCCTTCCGGCCTCCTCTCATCTCTAAGTTAAAAGAGTATATATATATATATATAGGTGAAATACATGTGAAATTTTCTAATTCCAAAGTCGGTTCTTTATTGACTATAAGGTTTTTCTCCTTCGATAAGTATCTTTTATTGACTATAAGAGGGAGGGAGGGAGGGAGGGAGCGAGAGAGAGAGAGAGTATCTTCAATGGCCTGGGTTTGAGAGAGAGAGGAAGAGAAAATGAAAAAAGACCTCCAAGGAATTGTAGCGGAGTAGCCTGTTTTTTGTTTCTGAAAATAGTGAAAGTTGAGTTTTGTTACTTCCTCAAATTATGAAAATAGTGAAAGTGATTTCCAGAATTTGAAAGTGGAAGTAGTGCACCAAACAAACTTTCAAAGTTAACTTTTGAAAATTCTGAAAATGAAAACAGAAAACAGAAAATAGAATGGCTACCAAACATGACCATAGCGTTCTTAAAATGTTGTAGAAATTTTACATTCTACAGCGTTTTTAAAACGCTATAGAAACTTTACATTCTACAGCGTTTTTAAAATGCTATAGAAACTTTACATTCTACAGCGTTCTTAAAACGCTGTCTAAAGTTCACATTCTATAGCGTTTAAAAAACGCTGTCTTAAGTCTAAGACTTTTAACAACATCGGCTAATACAGCGTTTGGAAAAACGCTGTATATATCATTTAATAGCGTTTTTCAAACGCTGTAAAATGCGATTTTTCTTGTAGTGCGAGCCAAACCACCGCATGAAACTCCTTTTCGAACTCTATATTGTAAGACTAAATTTTAATTTAGTCATTTTGGTGGCCCACATATTTTATATGGCACATATTGATTATGAGTTTAATAGGATTCTCCATATTTTTATTTATTGTATTGGTCAAATAGAGAAGCTGTTTCCTAAATAGACTCTACTTTGATGGGAAGTGAGTATTATGTTTAATAAGGAAACCGGTCCTCTCTCTGCCTATAAAAGAGCGTCTAGGGTTTCATCAATATAATGTCATATACTAAACAGCTAGAAAGTAAGGCAAGGGAGAGAAACCCATTTTCCACCTAGGGCTTAATGCTCTAGCAATATTATGGTTGGTTCAATAATCACTGGATCACTCAAGTTCCGCATTACTGGATCCGGGTACGCCTTTCTTGATTATTTAACTTCCGCTTAATGATTGTATTGTGATTATCATGATAGTTCTAGATCCTGATATAAACGTAGGGTGTTAATTATCTAACCCCATTAAGAATAGTTTTACATGAGGTATCAGAGCTGTAGGTTTGAGAACATCATGATTTTCCGATACAAAAATTAAAAGATAAACTGTTTTTCATTGTTGTCGGTTTCGGGTTGACCATATATGCATTAATCGCAAAAATTAATCTATGATCATGATAGACGTTGGCTGTTTTTTCAAGTTCCAAAGGATTTTGTTTGTTACGACCGAGACTGAGATTAAAAATCTCATGCATGTGGGTTTCTATTCTCCGATGACGGGTGCTATATTTCTATTTACGGTTTTGGAGGATAATCATGATGATCAATGTGTATGCCATAGGCCTAAAGTTATACATGAATCTTTTCAGTTTTGCCTTATTTTCCTGTGCCATCAGTCTGCACGGTATATGCCTATGTATGGTTCAGTGGATGCAATGATTTTATGATTGTCGTTAGTATCAATTAATTGTGTACACTTATGATTAATGGGTATGCTGTATCTACATATACATGTTATGTATGTCTGAACTAAATCAATCTTTTATGGGCATGATAAAAGATACGACATTAAATGCATGAGGACAATATGGCACACGAGTTACTTTGATCTAAAGGATAAAGCCTAATGATATTTTTTTGTAGAACTCGTGCGCTGTGTTTCGTGTGGATGCATATCCCACAAAGAACGATGATATAAGTTAAGCTTTATGATGGAAATTGTGAATGACTTTTATTCACCTAATTGTTATGTGAAAAAAAAAAAATTTATTGTTTCGACGGATAATCTACATTACGGTCGATTTGGTAGTCACCAAAGTGACTCAATCATAATGGTTCGTAGAATCGTCGAATTTCATTTTAATTTGTGAATACTCCGTTTTTCGCTTTATGTCTATAAAGAAAGTTACTGATTTGATTCTGTATTATGGAAGATTTGGTAGTCACCAAAGTGATCCGATCATAATGATTCATAGATATCAAATCATAATATAGAATTGTGAATAATCTAAGATTCACCTAATGTCCATGAAAAGATCACCATTTTGATTTGACTCTATATAAGGATATGGTTTGGGCTAAAGCAATCCAACCGGCATGTTGATAGATGGTTAATCAAATTATGAAATTCTAATACCTATTATGACGATGTGTTAAAATAGTGATACTTTTCATCTCATTTTTCACCTAAAGTTTATGCAAAAGTCATTATCATGATTGAAATCTATATTAAGATGCGGTTCGGTAGTCACCAAAGTGACCCAACTGGAATGTTTCATAGATTTCAATTAAATTACTGAAACTTAACACTTCTTTTATTTGATATTTATATTATGATACGGTTTGGTAGTCACCAAAGTGGCCCAACTGGAATGATTCATAAATATCAAGTTATATATGAAACTTATTCCCATTTTTAAGTGTTAAGAATAATGACTTTGCAAGTCGCAATTCTCTAGTTGCATAGATATTAGGTAGACCCAAAGGTGCACCACTTCTAGATAATTAGTGGATTGGAATATGATAATTTATAAGTATTCATAATTGAGATTGGATTTGGATACTCAAAGGTAACAAACCTACTTAATTGTGAATCCTTATCGATTAGTCCTATTGGTGATAGGGAATCACCATAACAGTTAATAGTGTAACATTAGATGATCCCAAAGGCAGATCACCGTTGCACTATTTATTATTGTTTGGACAAAATTTATTTTGTCAACTTATTGGTTACTCAAAGCATTATTGTAGTGAGCATATATTATGTGTGCATTATCAATTATATCTGTTTCACATTCACATGCTTGGTATGTTTCATTTTAATTTAAATGATTGAATTTCTCATTTTGAAAAAGACAAGGATCGATTAGTTTTCTTTTGAATACTAGATCTTGATAAATAATTGTTTTTTGAGAAATTCCTTTATTTTGGTTAAGTATGAATGAAATGAAATAGACTAAGCCTTATGTTTGTGTGAATGTTTAAAGTGAGCACTATTATGTTTATTGTGCTTAGAATGCTTGAGGATGCCATTGAAATGTTATATTTGGTCTACTCAACTAAAGTACTTGAGAATTAAAGTAGAGGAAGCCTAAATGGGACATGAAGTTGGCATTATGTAGTGTGCTAATGAGTCTGCTAATGATTTTGGACTCGAAAGAATGTAAGGGCAATGATATATGTCACTTCTGTAAATAGTTGAGACATTATCAAAAGTTTGTCATTAACGGAAGAAATGATTCGAAAAGGGAAAATGGTTAATATCTTGTATGTTTCGAATCAAACTTAGCTAATTGAAGTCCCCCTAACTATGAAATGTTTTAATTATGAGCTACTACTTATGTTTATAACCAAGATGCGGAGAGATTTAAAGTTAGTAAAATCATAAGCCCATTGAGTTCTAAAGATTTGGATTACAGTTTTTATTAAAAGGGCTTTGTGACTTATCATTTATTATTTAAGAATTGGTTATCATTTTGTATTTTGTTTACAAATTTAGTTTCTTTTGTCCAAACTAGATTTTGGTATTATGTTTTGAAACCAAATTTTATGGTGATTTTAAAATACCAATTATTGTGTTATGGTATTTTATTATGTTTGAACGAATTAAAGTTTGATGACCATTTTATTGAGAACTCTCCATATGCTGCATCATAATGTTAGTTTGGTTAGTAGCCTCATGAATGAAAATTACTTCATCTTGTGACATTGGCGATTGAAACTATGTTTCAATCAAGCATATTAAGTGATTGATATATAACAGAAATTTTATTAATCTCTTGTATGTGTGATTTGCATTAAGTACAAGCAAATCATATTCAGTAAGGAGTAAGTCATAAGAAATAACAGGCTTCTTAAAGTGATTTATATAGACGTAAAAAATTTCATCTAAGAGACCTATTTTATCACCTATAGATGACTTTTCCTATTATGTTAGCTTTTCTATTACATAAAGATCTCAATCAATGAATGTTAAGGTGTATGTTATTGAGATAGAAAAGGCAAATAGAAAATAATGTAAAAGTCATGAGGTAGGACATATGTGATAAATATTATGAGAGGTCTGTTCCATTTAGCATAATGTGATAGCTGAAAGGTAATCGTACATTATTGGATATGGTTAGAAGTATGTCTGTAACTCTGAAATACCCATTATGTGGTGGATAGATACTTCTAAGCCTGCTGCATTTATGTGAATCAGGTTTCTAGTAAGACAGTTTCAAATACTTCTTTTGAACTGTGGATGGAAAAGAAATCAAACTCAGGACACCTGAATGTTTAAGGTTGTCCAGCAGAGACTAGAATTTTTAATTCACATGACAGAATTTGAATTTTAGAATGAGTTATGGTGACCTTATTGGTTGCTTTAGAAGATTCAAAGGATATGAGTTTTACTATTTAACCATAGTATGAGAATTATAGAAATCGATCATTCAGATTCATTAGGAATGGTGAAATCAGTGGGAGTGATAAACCATGGAATGTGGTCACTTAAAAGTTAGGGTATAAGTGTCTTTACCTATAACTTAGAATGTTATTGTTCTTACTGTTGTTAAACAACATAATGATTTAGAACAACAAAGTAAGTTGTCAATCACTCCATAATAAGATTGACACCACTGAAGAAATTGTAGAACAATCAAAGAAGATAGCATCAAGAATATCTCGAAGGAATAAGAGATTTGCTGTTTGAATGTTTATTTGATTTATCTACACGAATGCTTTTGATCCGATTTCATTTTCACAAGCCCTTCTCTCTTGTATCCGAGAAGAACTCGCTGAAAATTATTGTGGCGTTGGTAGGTAACTCTTTATGTTTTGGAGTTACATTTAAACGTGAAAATAGCCTTTTGAATGAGAGTTTAGATGTAGTGTCTATATGAATCAGCATGAAGGCTTCTCAACTAAAGTAAAAGAGCACTTGGTTGCAAATTTAAGAAGTCAACTTATGGACGTGAATTAGCTCCTGCCATTGGTTCCTTATGTTTGCTGATACCATAGCTTTCTTTGGAATTAAGAAAAAAGACTATTAATTAGTGTACAAATCCAAAGATTAGTGGGAGTTGATTTATATTTTTGATACGTATGTTGACTGTATTTTGTTTGCTATAGGTATCTTTATTGTTTGCACTTAAAAGTTTTATCATGAACTTTTAAACTAAAGGTTATATGCTCACATTGAGGAAGTCTTATGATCTTGAGTTTATTAGCTACTCGGATTTAGTTTTTGCTTAAAGCTTTGATAGTAGAAAGTCTACTTTTAATTAGTTGTTCCTATTATGTAAAGGGGCAAACAAAAGTTTTAAAGTAGCTATCATTGTTTCATCAATTATGTTGATAGAATTGTGGCATGCTTTGAGGCCATACTTCGTGGATAGCAGTTGGGAAGTTTATCTTAGGACTTGGGGTTGTCGGCACCATTACCAAGTCGCCAGGAGTTTATGATTCCACAACTATTTTCTTTTCTAAGAAAAATTTCAGAAACAAAAGTGTCACTTAAGGCATAAGCACACCGCTTATGATTGCAGATCCACTTATGAAGAGGTTAACGCAATGACATTTAAGATATATGCTAATAGAATGAGTCTAGCATAGCCCATAATAGTTGTACTTATGGACTGCAATATGATGACAATATTATTAGACACTTTGAGAGATCTCAATTATGTGTTTCTGATAATTTCCTGTAATGAATATTGTACGTACATGTATGTGAATGATTTGTGATTACAGGAATAGTCTTTGACAAAAGACATTATCGTTGGACCTTATGAAAAAGTTTCTCACCTAAAGACTATGTTAAATAGTTTGCTAGTGTTGTGGTACATGGAAGGGACTATGTCATTGTGATGTAGAACCGCCATGACTCGCATTAGTGGGTTGTTTAATAATAGTATTATGATTGTGACCAAATTAAGAAGAACTTGATATGGACTTATGGCGCGCCTTATGTTTATCTTATTAAACTGTATTTAAGTTATCATATGGGCCAAGTGGGAGAATGTAAGACTAAATTTTAATTTAGTCATTTTGGTGGCCCACATATTTTATATGGCACATATTGATTATGAGTTTAATAGGATTCTCCATATTTTTATTTATTGTATTGGTCAAATAGAGAAGCTGTTTCCTAAATAGACTCTACTTTGATGGGAAGTGAGTATTATGTTTAATAAGGAAACCGGTCCTCTCTCTGCCTATAAAAGAGCGTCTAGGGTTTCATCAATATAATGTCATATACTAAACAGCTAGAAAGTAAGGCAAGGGAGAGAAACCCATTTTCCACCTAGGGCTTAATGCTCTAGCAATATTATGGTTGGTTCAATAATCACTGGATCACTCAAGTTCCGCATTACTGGATCCGGGTACGCCTTTCTTGATTATTTAACTTCCGCTTAATGATTGTATTGTGATTATCATGATAGTTCTAGATCCTGATATAAACGTAGGGTGTTAATTATCTAACCCCATTAAGAATAGTTTAACATATATACTTTGTCCAGATCGCACTGAAGCGCATGCACCACTTCGTCTTTCTCAATCTTGGGTACAGCTTGTCATTCATGAAGAGGTGGTTTTCCCCAGGCATGTAATTATAGACGGGCTTTTTTTTTTATTAGAGAGGTATATGCACTCGATAGGCGACCTCCTCAAAGAAGAGATGCAAAGTTTCAACAAGAAAGTGTTATGTGGATTTCTTAAGAGGTAACTTCCACTACTTTTCAGTGACAATCAGCAGTGAACTATATCTCTTCTTTGTGTCGGCTGTTTGTTCAACGGAGGTGGTGGTTGCTGGCCCGTCACTGGTAGTCACAGAGGTAGTGGTGGAGAAGGGTGCAGCAGGACTTAGAGCAATTTTAAGATTCCTCTCTTTTTTGAGTGGGTTGAAATTTTGGCCGTAGAAAATTTACAGATAATTAAACTAAACGTTATCCCTGTTGATAGAGTTTTGGTGGTCCAATGTCACTTCTTCAAACTTGGTTTAAAAATATGTTTTCAACAAATTAAATAACTCCAATTATTTGCATAGAATTCTGATGTCGGTCCAACATAATCAAGTGTAAGCATTTTGAATGAATGGGTGTAATTGAAATACATCACCAAACCTCTGGGGGTTAAACCTGGAGGGAGAATCTGTAGTTCTGGGAAACCTAGGGGGTGGCAGTGATTTCTCTTTAACAACACCGCTATACATAACCAAACATTTCAATTTTCCCGAAAAATTTATAATTTATCGACACTATCAATTCCTGCATCCCCGTTCTCCTCAGCTTTTCCTAAATTCAGACGAATGAGGTCACGAAAATTTTCCATATATAAGTCATTATCAGTATCTTTGTAAATGCAGTTCACATCCTTGGATCCTACTCATCGAGAGTCCAGCTCCTCTCCAATTCTTATGGAATTGGAGGATCCTCTAATTCTACATTCAATGGTCAGGATTAATTAATCCATTAACTAATTTATGGGATTGGAGGGGAGCCAACACCATAGCTATGGTATGCTCTGTTACCTCTATAATCCTATGCCTCACTGCCTTAGCTTATGCTGAACGGGAGGAAAGTCTTGACCATTTGCAAAGCCGCACTGGATCAGCCTTCATGCTTATTTTTATTGATTGGATGAACCAACTTTCTCCGTGTGTATTGGTCTGTAGAACTCCATTGCCACGTTATCATCTTCCTCATTGCTCACAGAGCTTGTCGCCCTAATTTTCATCCCCATGGATGACGGTGTAAAAACAGAGCACATGGCCACATGGGCCCATTATCCTTATCCACATTTATTGGTGAGTCCTCAGTAACCCTGATTGAAGTCAATTTACCTCTGATGTTCAAACGTATCGCACTGTCAAATGTAGTCCATGTGTTCAGCCAAATAATAACTTATGCAAACTTGATTTGAAGTAAAATTACTGAGGTGTAAGGTTGGGATGTCAAACAAGGAAGCAGAACATTACGTACGTTAATGCCCATAGCAGCGACATAGGTTGACAACATTGTGACTACCTTCTGTAGGTGACTTTTCAAAAGTTTAAAAGGGCGCAATATTGATACACAAAGGCTAGTCGAAACAGGAGCTTTACTTAGAAACAGGTCCATGGAACTCACCCTCCGAGCTAACCACCGTATGAAACTCCCTCTCGACCTCTATATACTTGGTCCAAATCGCGCCAGCTGAAGCGCGTGCACCACCACGTCTTTTTCTCAATCTTGGACAACTTGTCGTTCATGAAGAGGGGATTTTGCCCTGGCACGTGCTTATAGTCAGGCATTTTTTTATCAGAGAGGTATATGCACTCGATAGGCGACTCTTCAAAAAGTGAGACCTAAAAAAAAAAAAAAATTGACATCATTTAATGTAAATCAAATTTTCGTTTAGAATTCAAAATGATTTCTCCATGGATGCATGGTTTCTATAAACATATATATACATCATCTGAAGGTTGTTGAAGCTATCAAAAAGGAAAAAGAGAGCATTGTATTTTTTTTGAGAATCGAACAAAGCGTGCAAAAGAGTAAATGTAATGAAGGTTAAAAAATGGAGGCATATATATTATTTGCTTGGAAAAGACCAAATAGGTGTGTGATTTTGTTTTGCGGAGCATCAACATAAAAAACGCTTCCTTGGTTCCTATAACAAGCGACAAAGACATGCCAAAAAATACAAGCTGGAACTCAACTCGACGATAACTACTAAACTTAAATTTGGTAAGTTAATTTCATTAAGAAACCACCAAAAAAGAAGAGTCATGCTATGTCAAAAACCATTTCGAACACATTGCTAAAACACATAACGTAATGGCACATGGCTTCCACTGACGATCCAAGCCATTTATTTTGTAAGTTCATATATGCAAGCTGTCGATACAAAACACCAGATTTGCTCGGTACCATAAAAAATGAACAAATCGAATTGTAAAAATAGATTTGGCGGAGCACTCCTAGGAAGTATGTTTGAGAAGTGTCTTTTAGAGTTGTGTGATTAGAACTAAAAAATAAAATATATATATATATTTTTTTATAAAGAAAGGATCAAGGGATAGCTTTGAAAACCCTCGATAGCACTGACAAACCCAACCCACTGACTGAGCGAAAACACCAAAAAAAGAGTAAACATAACACCCAACCCACTGCTTGGAAAATTTATTTTGTTACATGACTCCTTTTGAGTTCTGGTCTGCGAAAATCAGAGATGGGTCTGGGGATTTATTGTTACGAGTGGGGAAAATGTTAGGCACCCCAATTTGCCCTTTCGGTACTCATTTTCTGTGGGGGCTGAAAAAATCTTTGAACCTCTTCCTCCTTACTGTTGTATGGTGAAAAGATGGAATGGTGAATTGGGTACCTGAAAATCAAAGGAAGGTGTACCTCCGGAAAGACGCTCCGACGAGCAAGTTAGTAAGAGCCTGAGAGATAGAGGAAAGTATATTTTTAGTGAAGTTTGTAAGAATGAGAGAGATTAGATCATTTACCTTGTGGTATCACCTCTTATTTATAGGCAAGGCTTTGAGTGTTGGACAAATGGATAATGTCACTTTCGGTTATAAGTAGAAAATTTCTAGATCATGTTAATTACTTCCAGCCACAAGTAGAAAGCTTCTAGATTCAGCCATAAGTAAAAAGTTTCTAGATGATCCTTTGATTCCCACTTGCAACCACTATTCCAAAGATCTTTTCCCGAGTGATAATGTACCTTCCGAATGAAAGCTTTACACCGCCGAACGAGCTAATTAAGGTATGCCGAGCGATCGTCCGGTTAAGACATAAGAAAAAATATGCTCCCGCGACGAGCAATGACGTTACTGACGAACTGAGAGCCCTGGGGATGACGTGTCCTGAATAGGGGCAAGTTTTGACCTTGATCTCTTTGGCCTTTCCGAATCGCAGTTATTTCGGCCCACTACATTTTCCAAATTAACCCTTTTAAAAATTTATCTCTGGCCAAAGAAACAAAAGACTAGTATAGACGACAAAATAGCAGAGTATAGACCACAAAATAGCAAAGCCTAATTTCTGTCCTATATACTCTCGCCTCAATTTGAAAGCTGGGACAATTTAAAATTCAAAATTCATTTGCATTGAATTGGTTAATGAAAAACGCACGTAGGTACAAATTTCATTTTTGACACCGACAGCGGCTTACTTACTTCGACGGCCGTCGGGACCCTCAATTCAATACAAACAAATTTTGGTTAGATCCTTGATCTGGATTTGAAATTTTACTAACTTGGACAGATGTGTTTAACTAATTTTGATTTGGTTAGATTTGGTATTGGTATGCAAAATGAATGGTAGATGTATTCTAAAGTTTAACCTTACTATTTACGAAACAAAATGTTAATCCCTCCATCCCAATTTAAAGATCCCCTACGGGTTCTTTTTTGTGCATTTTCAAATTCCCCAAAAATATACTTCTATATATTATTTTTTTTATTTTCTTACAGCAAATTAAAATGCTCAATTAGCATTTTAATATTATGTTCTCTCATTCCACATACAGATCGACTTCAACTTCTTAAGAAATCAGAGTCAAAAGTTGAGATTTTCCGAGTTACCCACATTTAAACTTGAGTATCTACTTCATTTCAAACTTAAGCGGCAAAATTAAAAGTTTTCCCTTTTTGGTGGATATTTTTAGGACCAAAGCAAAAATTTTGGAACAGCTCAAAATAAAAACATGAGCAAACAAAATGAGACGGATGAAGGATTTTATTTGCCAACATTTACTTTGCAAACATTTGATGTTTTAATTTTGGTTGCATAACTGGAAAAAGAGGTATAGAAAATCAAGCCTTTAAGCCTCCCCTGTTTTTAATAAATTATCAAGTGTTCTTCGGGTACTGTCACTTAGGTCCAATATCTTTTTTCCCAACGCATTTATATAGGGTTTCATGCACTTTAGTAATAGGATGTATAAAACCGTATAGAGAAGGGTGTTAAAGTATTATGTGAGCCCCAATCCACGTTAATTGGGCCGCAACCAGAGGCGGAACCAATAATTTTATTCAAAGGGAGTACTATTTCACAACTAAAAAAATTCACAGTAAAATAAAATGAAGAAATATTGAGCTCAAAAATTTAAGTATTCCTTATATAATAAGTACAATAGCTTATAGTTTAATGTACTCAAAAGATTCAAAACATAAGCACAAAAGATAAAAAATACTACTCCCTCCGTCTCTTTTTTATAGTCCGGTATTTCATTTTGGACTGTCCCTTAATAAGTGTCCATTTTGTAAAGTTAGTGGGTAAAAATTGGTGAATTTTCCATTTTGCCCCTAAAAGTAGATTCTATTTTGAAAAAGTTAGTGAGTAAAAGTGTAATGATGATGGGTAAGTAGGAAAAGTGGAGGAAAAAGTTGATGTGAAAGGTATAATGATGATGTCTTTTTAATAAGTTGGAATTACGAAGCAGGACACTTAAAAAGGGACGGAGGGAGTAGCAATTTGCTATTTGCCCCACTGAAACAAGCATTTAATTATTTGTGATTCATTGATTTGGTTGAAAATACATGAAAACAAAGTACTAAACAATAAGCTCGCTACCCAAAATTTCCAATTTCTCTAGCATTTTTTAAGCAAGTATACCCCTAAAAAAGTTGTAGGGAATAAAATTCCTGGCACACGTCACATGTTGGCTCCGCTCCCGGCAGCAGCGCTATGGGGTGATGACTACAAATGTTTTCTAGGTGATGTAAGCGTCATGACATCATTTGTCAATCATAGAAGTAGTATTTAATTGTGGGCATCAAATTGAAAAGTGAGCAAAGGCTCTGCCTCCAGTTAAGTTGTTGTCTCGTTGATGAGAATGTCTGGTGAAGAAAGAAAATGTGATCCCTTTCACATGGAGGAAGAGACGGTTCTAGATAGACCTGGGTAACAAGTCGTGTTCGTATCGTGTCAGTCGAGTTCGTGTCACAAACCACCCAACCCAAACCCGATCCATTTAGAATTCGTGTTTTTCGAGTCATGTTATTTTCGTGTTTCGTGTCAGAAATGCTCAACCCTAACCTGTTAATTTCGTGTCGTGTTATCTTGTCTGTTGCCCAACTCTATATAGAATTACAGATATACCATATATTATATATATATGTTCGTGTTAATGGGTGACACAGATTAGTAACCGTGTTAGTTGTGTCAATTTCGTGTCTCGCATGTTCAATCCGAACCCGACCCATTTAGAATTTGTGTTCTCGAGTCGTGTCATTTTTGTGTTAGAAATGCTGAATCCTAACCCGCTAACTTCGTGTCCGGTTCGTGTTGTGTTATCGTGTTTTGTGTCCATTGCCCAGCTCTAGTACTAGATTCTAAAATAATGCTACACGCATAAGCAGAACTCTTTACACAATCAATCTCAAACCGTTCATTGTTATAGTTAGAAAAATCAAGTACTAGTAGCTCTATTCACTTGTCAAGAATCAACAATAATAAGGGAAAATTTTAAAATGACACCTGAACTTTGCACCAAATGTCACAAAGACACCTGAACTTATATTTATTTCAATTAAACACCTGTACTAATAAAATCCCTAAATTTAGACCCCCGTCGTTATACTCCGTCCCAAAAATTGTTGACATGACATCTCCAATCCATTTAAGTTGCCCCAATGCACATGTTTCTAATAGGTGACGATGCCCCCAAGAGAAACCCATCACTTTTGAGGGAGATGATGGAACAATAGCCAAACTTCTAGAGAGAGAAATGAAAGGAAATCAATTAGGTTAAGGTCATTTTTCCTCCAAAACGTGAGGTAAAGTGAGGGGTTTGGCTTGGGTGCATCGGTCTCTGTTGGAAACGTGTGCAATGGAGCCACTTAAATGGGTAAGAGATGTCGTGTTAGTAATTTTTTGGATGGAATATAATGGCAGGGGTCTAAATTTGGGAATTTTGTTAGTACAGGTGTTTAATTGAAATAAACTTAAGTTCAGGTGTCTCTGTGACATTTGGTGCAAAGTTCAAGTGTCGTTTTGAAATTTTCCCCAATAATAAACTATCAAATACTATTGATTAAGTTATTAAAAATAGAGTTTGGAATTTAATTAAGTATGCTAAAAAAAAGTTCTGACTATTAAAATGACAAAACATGACTCACCTTGTTTGGTTTTCATTTTTGAAAGTATTTTTTGATGTAATGAGTGGAGAGAGATATAGAGAAAAAAGGTATTGAGAAATGTATAAAGAGAAAAATGATAATCAAACAAGTTGAGTGTTTTTTTGTTTTGTTTTGAAAAAAAAAATATTAAAGGTATTGTAATAGTGTGATTCCACTCTGCATGTGACAAATAGAATGACAGCCAAGGTGTAGGCGTCTTATATTTCCCACTACCCTAAATTAGTAGTAGAATATGACTTGTTTTGTCAAAAATAAAAAATAAATCTTCCGATGCAAAACTAAAAAAAAAAAACTTGATTAATTCAATTAAACTTGGTAAGTTCATTTGAAGTTCCTGCAAAATTAAACACGTCATACTTGATCAAATCAATTAAAATTGGTATAAGTCTTTTCCCTGGCCTCCCTCTCTCACAACCCTCACTACAAGAAAAAACACCATTCCTGACTAAAGGTTTAGTCGGCAATTGTAGCCAAAAGTCTTCCCCGACTAAAAATTTTGGTTGGCACATTAGTCGGTGGAAGAACCTTTGCCGACTAAAAAAAGTTTAGTCGGCAAATTTATATACTTTAGCCGACTAACGTTTTAGTCGGCGAATGTTTTATTATTGGCCGACTAAATGTTTAGTCGGGGAATGTTTAACCATTGGCCGACTAATTATTTAGTCGGGGAATGTGTACATATTGGCTGACTAAATTTTTAGTCGGGTATGCATATTTGCTGACTACGGGGAATGTATGCATATTTGCCGACTAAAGTTTTAGTCGGGAAATGTGTGTACAATTCAACAAATTAATACCCTATTGGCGACCACCTATGTACCAATTGGTCAATATCCCATAATTTTTTCTCCATTTATTCCCTATAAATTTGAGTAGCCCTTTAAATTTTATTTCCCTCCATTTCATTACATCCACAAAATTGCAACATAATGTATTCAATAAAAAAAAATTCCAAGAAATAAATCCAAACTTCCATAAATAGAGTTGTCCACCAAATACTTAGAAAACAATTTGTATCCAAATTCCTAAAACGCAAAATAACAACACGTCAACCATGAGGGGGAAATTAAAAAAAAAATCCAAGCTCAATAACAAAATGTATCAAAACCTCAAAATACTAAAAAGTCCAATCTCGACAAATGGATAACCTAAAAAACATTTGCACGTCAACAACCAAAATCCAACTTTGATCTTCATAGTCAATAACCAAAAGTAGAACTGCAGGATATTCTGTTAAGCGTCAATCTGTAAAAAAAAAGAAAAGAAAAGAACGATCCACCATTAGTTTTTATGAATTAGTGTATCCCATTGCTCAAAGCATGAACATAGGTAGATACTAACTAATTATAACTATTTACAAGCCAAATCGGAAAATTATCTTGAGATTTTGTGCCTCTTAATGCATAAGGGTGACCATTGTTTGTGACCATTCCTTTTGCCTTTGATTTTCTTCAATTCTATCAACTAGCCAAAACATAAAGAAAGATTCAACTGGAACAGCAAAAAAAATAAGAAGAAAGATTCAACTAGAATACAAACTAAACAACCAAAAAAAAAAACAAGACAATCATGACCAGGGCAAGAGAAACTAGGACCAAATTACAGACTATGCATAACAAGATTCGGGATCAAGCTAGGGATGTTCCAAGATGACATGGGGATCGATTGAACTGGTTCTTTTTCACATTCTGCCATGTACTGATTCTTTCCCTCTTGGCATTCTCAATACACTTGACTACTTGAAAATGAAAAAATGGACGCAGTGAAAATAGACAACAGAGGCATCAACGTCACATATTACCATACTTTTTCAATAATGCATGTCATGACCATAACCAATGAAGCACAGATACTCCGAAACTAATCACGTACATGTATCGGATACTTCCCGGATACGGATACGCGCCCGATACGCCCCGATACGTATCGGATACGGCAAATAAGTATCCTGTAATTAAATTAAATGTTTTTATTTTCGGATACGTTTCAGATATGCGAGCGATACACGAGGGATACGGCCAGATACGTTTCTGGATACGGCGCGGCCAAATATGAAATTTTTTAAAGATTTAATTAGAAAAAATAAAACTATAAGGAGAAAAGTGTGATAAAATTATGAATTTACCTTGTTCTCGGAAGAAGGAAGTGTCTCAGCCTTAGAGCACATGGCTCGATTTACTTTACTTGACAAATACAATCAACATCCAAGCCCTAGAAGAAGATCGATTGCTTCTCTGATCTCTCCCTCTCAAATCCTTCTCAGTGATTTCCAGAAAACAGATTTTAGGCCAACTTCAAACTGAAATCTGTTATTAGTCAGGCACAACTAAGGCACATGGCTTACATATAGTTGAAGCTCTATGTGTCTAGTTTCCAACAAAGAAAGCGGAATGTGATTTCGAGTTTTCTTGGCCGAGTTATAGCCGTTTCCGTGAAGTGCGACGGTGCTGTTAGCACTGAGTTTCGCAACAGCAGTTCAGTATATGATTTTTAATTCCTTCCACGTTTTAAATTCAGTTCTACAGATTTTACACAATAAATTAGACATATAGAGGCATCTCCTATAAAAATATTGAAAAATTACAAGGTTGGAAAGTTGGTTATAAAAATTCATCAAGAACCTGAAAAATTCATTTCTGTTCGAACTCTAACTTGTATACCCATAAGCTAAAGCTGCTAAACGAATTTTTCTGAAATAAAATTCATATCCCATGACCTAATCAGAACCTAAACTACACATTCAGATATCCATGGTTGTATTATTTCTCAAAACATGAAAGAGATATGCATCGCTTCCTAGCATATTCAGTCCATGACAGCCACAAAACTGGTTTCCTAGCTTTATGAATGCAGTCCAATGACTGTTGTAGAACCAACACCCAACCAGCTTCAACCTTTTTAAGCATTCCAATCGTAATACACCAAAAAAACAGAAGCAGCAAGAAAAAATGCAGTCCATAGCAATACCACAAACATAATAGCAGTAAATTCTAAAAGTGATATTCTCAAACTACGTTACCATATATTTGAGCCACCATCACCCTGCTCCCATGTTGCCTTGTCCACCATTCTGCATTCGGGTCATAAAGCTTTTGAATACCTCCATCTCTTTTAGAAGTATAGACCGCTCCTCATCTTGTCACCTTTGTGTCTCCTCCCACCGCCTTTTCTCCTCCTCATACTTGTCCTCACGTCGTCTTTGTTCCTCCTCGTGTTGTCTTTGTTCCTCCTCGTGTCGTCTTTGTTCCTCCTCCCTTCGCGTCTTCTCCTCTTCCCTCTCTCTTATTTGCTCTTCACGAATTAAATCCAACTAACGTTGAAGTTTTTGCAGCTGGTCCTGGCGTGCTGACTGTGAGTTGGATTTGGAAAGATAGGTAGATGGCTTTGGCCCATTCCCTAATCCTCTTATGTAGTTCTTTGTCTTCGCCTCCCCGAGGCACTTTATTAAAAGTTCTTCAGCTGATAATGGAGTGCCAGAAAGAGCTGCCTCGTCACGTATTGCCACTATCTCCTCCTATCATTTCGGAAAAAAAAACAAACAAACAACAAAGACATAAGGAATGGACTAATTAAAAAGTTGACAACAAAAGTAAAGGATTGAACATTAAATGCATACATGTTTCTCTTGGCATGTTGAATTGATCCATTCATTTGTATCTCTCAATCTATGTGATGCCTCAAACAAATCACATAAATCGAGCTTCTTTGTTCCCTCATTACTCTCGTTACTGTTTGGCTCATTACCGTTTCCATCATCATCATTTCCCTCATTGGCAATTCTTTACTTTTCACGATCAACCTAGCATATTCAAATAACCATAGCATATTAACAATCCAGCAAATAGCACCGACAGAAATCATAACAGAATAGGCACAACCCATCATCAATAGTAGAACTACAAACAAAAGTAAGTACACCACTATGAGCAAAATGTCTAACTGCAATAGTCATCACGGCAGCAAAGGATCGAGAGCCCGTAGTATGACCATATGGTACATCCTCCCTATTTAATTTGCCAGCATTTTTGCGGGCCTGAAAAAATCATTTGTTAGATATTAAGTTAGAGTTGGAAATGTAACTCCAATAAGTATTCAATTAACCTCTCGTTTTGGATCTTTGAATACATGATCGATCATGTACTTCCACTCATCTTTGGGCACCCCTTGAAAAGGATGCTGATATGCGTCTAAGCCATCGTCATCAGTCTTTGTATAGAAATCGTTCATTCTCCATTTCCAATCTTTGTAGAGTAGATTTGCCTTTTCATTAAAAATTTGCTCAACTAACTCAGTGTCTTCAACGTCATTTTCCGTGACTTTAAATTTGTCCTACAAACATATATGAGAGAATTCACTAACAGAATGCAATCTGCAGTCTTTATATTATGAGGGTGTTATGCTGGTAACCATTCAAATTAGACATTCTTACCCGGACAGCTTGTAGGATGACACGTTTCAACTGATCATCAACATTTTTCCACGACGAGTAAAATCCCTGAATAGGACATATCCACCTAATTTGTGTCCCTAGTTCACTCGCCACCTTATTTGCATTTATGCCACAAAACGCTCTCATTTCCGGCGTCACATAAGCTGGGATCCTCTCCCCTTTATTCTCAGCAATTATCCTTTTAATTCTTTTTCCACGTGTAGGCCCTCGCACACGCCGCCGCTTTGTGCACCTGTAAAATCAAAGATTGAGAAAAGTGAACTAAGCCAAGTGGCTACAAGGATCTAAGCCAAGGGCTAAAAGGAAAATGGACGGATTGGGCCATAACAAACACCACATGTTTCAAGTCCATTTAATAGATGGGAGGGAAACACATGCAAAAGAGGGTGATTGGTAGCAACTGAACTGGACAGTAGCAGCATGTTGCTAGACAGCTGTGGACAACAGAACAAAGAACATACCAAGGGCATTGTATATCTGTGTGTTTGTTTGACTGACTCTGTTCAGCAATAAACTTAGTGGACCATGGCTAATCTCATTTAGTTTCATTGGTAAGCATTTGTTCTATGATGTTCATGTGCTTGTGTGTTATTGGAAGTAATATTGGAAAGTGCATGTATTCTAACTGGAGTCAATGACCATCTTCAGTTCTGCTGGTTTGACTGAAGCTTTATGTTCTGGTATATTGCTGTTATGCTTGCTGTTATGCTGTTGTGCTAGTACCAGCAGATATGTGGTTGTGTGCTATGTTGTTTGGCTGCTACTGTCTGTCACTGCTGTTAGTTACTACTGATGTTTGATGCTACTGTTACTGCTAATAGCTACTATAAAGCAGCAGTTTGCTGCTGCTGCCGACCTATCATCCATTGGCAAATGAATTTATCTACTACCACTACTACTTCTACTGTCATGTGTCTTATGTCAATGCTGAGGGAGACTAGAGTACATTGGTGTCCTTGCTGACTGACTGTTCCCAAGATAAACCAAACTGCAGTTGTTTCTATTCTGTTATGTTATGTTATCACTTTACAATATCCTCACTTTAAAATAAAAGCATTTTAATATCCATATTTGAAGAGACTCTTAAGTCAAAAACGCTGTGATTTTGTTACAATCAAAACTACATGTTAAAAGCCAATGGACGTGCCACCACAGAAAAATAGCTTCCCATACTCTCCTAGCCACGTTGCATAGGATAAGGATATGGTCAGGTGATTCTCCCATTGCATTACATATAGAACAGACATCAAGATATTACTAAAAAGATTTTAGACTTCTTATTTTTTTCGGTAAAGAAGATTTTATTACTAAAATGAAACAAGAATACAAGAGAAATAAAGGGGCATTCCCCCCTAATACAATGAAACAGAATAGATCCAATACTAAGCCAAGCATTGCAAATCAAAGGTGAGACATCTGGCATGACAAGTTGTTGCCCCAAGGCCCTCTAAGAACATATTTTGGACCCAGATTTATGGCATCTTTTGGAATCACTCCTAATGCTGAAGTACAGGTGAGAGAGAGGTACAGGTGCATTTACCTGAAGCACTAGCACGGGTAGAAGGAGATGCAAGAGTCAAAGGAGTCGATGTCAGAATCTCTGAAGTAGGTGTTGTAGCTGCTGTTTCAACACATACTGCTACTGTTTCAACTTGTACTGCTGCTGTGTTATGCATTGTGGCAGTCGAGTTGGAGGATGCACTGCTCTTTTTTGATCCAGGAGGCATGATGCAATCTGTCAAATTTTGAAACAATCCATTTACATACAAGCATATCAAAGAAGTGAATTATAATGAGAGATATGTAGGACAAACAATGTGCAAATTACGAGGTATGTAGCATATGATAAACAATCAATAACCATATTGCTCAAGAAGTCTATTACACTGAACCTTTGTCACCCATACGTAAGCATAGATGTAGATAACTCTAGATCACAAAAAGAAATACAAGCATCATTAAAATCCAGCACTACCAATTGACGAGTAAAGCATAACACCATCAATATCAAAACCAGCACAAGCAGCTTCATAGTAGGAGCTGCACTACTGGAATCTAAATCCAGATTCTTCAAGAACCAAGTATAAAATGCATAAACAAGTGCATTTCAATCCATCAATAGCACCAATTCCTGCCCTTTACACATAATTTCAGCTCTTGTAGGTTATTTCCAAAATTCAACAACCAAATTCTTGTATCTATACTACAGCTACAGCAGATTTAGCACTTAATAGTTAATAGAAGTGATTTCAACCTCTAAACTTCAATTCTAGCAGTTAGAACTTCAATTTCAGCATCACAACAAAAAACTTAAGGAACACAAAAAAATAGCAAGGTTCAACACTTGAAATGCCAAAAAAACAGCCATGTACAGCACTACATGGCTGTGATCAATGCCAAATTCAGTGGCTGTGATCTACACTTGAAAGCTTGAGCTAACTTTTACCTCCACTCTCAAGAACTTTTACCCTACTTTTCAATCCAAACCCACCCTAAATATAGGACAAGTATTAAGGTGTGTCCGACACATGTCCATATGTGTTGTTTTGGGACGTGTCTTGTTTGTGACCGACACGGATACGTGAGGCATGTAGACGTGTCAGTGCTTCTTAGATTATACCGCATGTGAACTGACATCAAGTTTCGCATTATGAATTCCTTGTATGTAGTTATATCAGCATTTCAACATGCTGCTCTCATGCATACAGCAGACCCAGAAGAACATATATGACATAGCTTCAGTTAAACCCATCCATATAGATCAGAGTGGAATAAAGACAGCATGATCCAATCCCAAAGATGGAGCAGCTGTGAGTAGTTTGGTTAGATTGATCACTAACCCCAGGGGTTCGTGATCTTATAACCAAACAGACCCTCACGCTCAAGTCAAATGCAGAGCATGCAAATGCAAGTTTCTGATCATGTCCCATCAAGATGAACTAAAAGGTAGAACAAGACAGTGATTGAAGTAAAAATCAAATATTGAACTCCGAGATTATTTATTCCTAATTATGAGTGCTCGAAAATAATTCTTGTGTGATTGGAGGTTTACATGTAATAGTTCTTATTTAGCATTTTAGTGAGCTTTATAAAACATAAATTTCAGGTTAAGGCTCATAGTCATGGACTACAACTTGAACAGCCAATACTAATCTAAGCCTTATGTTATAAGTTTTCGATGTTGTACCATTTTTGTTCGGGCTCAAATAATAGGTCAGATAATGCATGAATTCCAATGGCCCACTGAGTATATGTTGTGGGGGTACGGTCAAAGATCTGTGGGTCTAGGCGTGGTCCTCTGGTTCGCTCCTGCTCGGCACGTGCGGTAATTGTCTTGGCCGACGTCAGTCATGACGTATTTGAGCCAAGAGGTTAGGTGGGCGTGGGTGACCTGTAATCGGCACACCGCTCGGGACGCTCTTGGTCGGTTCAGCCGAACCGGGAAGAGACCCTGCTATTAGGGACCAAGGATGGTAGAATCTAGACTACTGATATGGTCTAGTAAGGCGGCTCAACGATTTACAAATGGACCTAAACCATTGACTACTCAAAACACCAAAATTCTATTTTGATTAATCACAAAATACAACCTAAGCAAATGCCTACTCAAATCCCAAAACTCCTTTTAAAAAAATCAAAATTAAAATCACAAAATCAATTTCACACATCCATATCAGATAAAAAAAAAAAACTATTGTACATTTCTGTACAGCCACCATCAAAACTTCAACCATACTCCCACCTTCTAATCAGAAACTAGAGCTGAAAACCCAGCCGCCAAATTGGAAAACCCAGAAAACCCAAATTGATTTATTTGTTTGGAGCACTAAAAACCCAAATCGATTTGTTCATTTGGAGCACTGAAAAGCCAGATTGTAGCGGGGAGAGAGAGTACCTAGCAGGAGCGAGCGAGAGAGAGACACAGCGGCTCGACCACAGCTGGAGATGCAAAGTCGGAGGAGAGGAGTTTTCGTCGAGGGGGTTTGATTGACAGGAGCAGGAGGATCTGAGACCACAGTCGGAGGAGAGAGGGGTTTTTGTCGGGGGTGTAGTAGCGGTGGCGGTGCTGAACGGTGGAGACCGCGGCTGGAGAGAGGGGTTGAGCAAGTGTCAGAGGGTCTTGGGAGAAGGATGGACTGATAGACGATGCGTGAGGGAGATGGGGGAAGTGTAAAACCCGATGGGTTTGGATATGGTGTGACGGCGCCGTTTCGTATTATAAAAGACTTGCCGACTAAATAGTTAGTCGGAAATTACCTAAATCCCGCCATTTTTTTCAGCAAAAATTTCGGATTGACGCAAAAAAATTGTATCATTCCCGACCAAAAAATAATTAGTCGGTGATTTTTTGTCTTGGGTGACCAAATATTTAGTCAGGAATAATTCTTTGAGTCGGGATGGCTTTTACTGCATCCAAAAACATTAAAGTCTCTGATCAAAAAAAACATTAAAGTCTTATAACACACCACCCAAGCCCCACTTGAGATTTTTTTGCGCGATCAGAACCATTTATCTTCTCTAATATTATCAGTTCGATCATTCTTACTAATATTACAGTTGATCTTTTTCTGTTTAGACAATTGATAGAACAAAAAATACTATTTTTCTATTGAATTCACATCTCGATAAAGGGATATTATATACCTGATCGAGCTGCAAGTTTACTGGAATGAATAACTCAACAAGTGCAAGAAAATCAACGATCTTGATCGTCAAGAATGTCTTGTGATCTTGTGACTACTATAATAACAAGTACAACATAAGAATTAGTTAACTATCAAATAAATCAAACATATATATAGTTAAGGTAATTGCCAAGTCATTTTTTATAATGATCGATCTAAACCGTTACGATTTCACGTCTTACTTATTAAAGTATTGTCACTAAAATCGGAGATCATTTAGTATTGGCGACCACATTATCGAAAGACATTTAATGCGGTTGGAGACGTTTAAGTGTTATAGTGAACTAACCGAGCCCCGCCTGAGGTATTTTTTCACGATCGAAATCATCTATCTTTGACGTAAGACGAATTTGAACATTCGTACCAAGAATGAAGTTAACTGCATATGGATAGGCACTTAATCGGACAACAAAATTCTTTGCATTTAAGAATTTCTGTGCCGATAAAGGGGCTTTCTTGTCCCGATCGAGCCAAAATTTTACAAGAATCTTATGATTAAGAAGGAAAAAAATGAGCAGTAGTGATCGGAAAGGTTGGATAGTGATCAATGTCGTTGGAACAAATATTTCCTTTCTTTGAAATTTTAAAAAAGGGGGAAAAGTTGATATTCCATGACTAAATCTATTAATTGGGAAATGTATTTGATTTTTTAATTCGGATGAAATGATATTACCCGACTAAAATATATTTGGTCGGAAAATGTAATTTTGTTTTCTATTTTATTAAATTCGAAAAATGATATTTCACGACTAAATATTTAATTTAGTCGGTAAACAAGTAAATTACCGATTAAATTTAGTTTAGTCGGAATTAATTTTCTATTTTAATAAATTCAAAAAATCATATTTCACGACTAAATATTAAATTTAGTCGGCAAACAAGTAAATTACCGATTAAATTTAATTTAGTCGGAATGAATTTTATATTTTAATAAATTCGAGAAATGATATTCACGACTAAATATTAAATTTAGTCGGAAAAAATGTAAATTACCAACTTAATGTAGTTTAGTCGGAATTAATTTTCTATTTTAATAAATTCGAAAAATCATATTTCACGACTAAATCTTAAATTTAGTCGGCAAAAATGTAAATTACCGATTAAATTTAATTTAGTCGGAATGAATTTTATATTTTAATAAATTCAAAAAATGATATATCACGACTAAATATTGAATTTAGTCGGCAAAATATATGTTTGGGCCGACGAAAATAATTTAGTCGGCAACTGTTTATATTTTAACGACTAAAAATTATTTAGTCGGTGATTGGCTTATATTTGCCGAAATTATAGTCGGGAATTGTGTATTTTGTTGTAGTGCCTAGCCGTCTAAAGAAAAATTCATTCTCCCTTCCTTTCACTACCATTGTAAAAAATCACGTGTAAAAAATTTAGTCAATCGGTATAAACTCTTTGACAAGTAATAATTCTCTCTCTCTCTCTCCCTGCCTTTTTGTCTAAATAACTTTTCATCTTTTCTCGCTTCTATAAGTTGGAAATTCGTTATTTATTTTAACAAAAAATCGCTTTAGATTGGGCAGGAAACTATAAGGTGTTGAAATTCAACTGAACATGAAATAAGTAAAATGCCATCCATGCCAGTGGGTTCTACTTCTAAATTGCTTTCTTTTATGATTTTTTGTTTCTATTGTCTCTTCAATTCAACAACTTATCGCTTGGTTAGTGAGAGTTATTTCTCTCTTTTATGTGAAAGTATTTTATTTTATTTTTAATGAATATTTTGTCTATAGATTGAATTCTTCAAGATGATGTTTGATTCATAACAATATTTGTGCCAACAAGCTCTAGCCCTACATTATAATGTCTCTGGTGAAACAATTCGTGGTGGTTTGTTCAATCAGGATTGGGAGTTGCTGTAGTGCGGTGGATCCGACCGTGCATCTCGATATTGTTGAAAAGCGGAAGTGACACAAATTCGTGCACTATACAATCTCAACTGTATTTATTTCCAACACAAATAGATTTACAAAATTACACTTCTCATACTCACACCTTACATCTCAATTTTCTCACATTCAATTCACTGATGGTGGGGAGTCCCCAGCAGGGTCTCTCTGATTCTCTCTCTTTCTCTCTCTCTCTTTTTTTTTCCTTTTTCCCCACCCACTCCCTCTCAGCCCTCAATACACTTAGGCTCCATTCTCGAAAGAAAAATAAGTACTAATTTTTTAAGAAGATAATTTTAAGTTCAAAAATTATGTGCTTATGCAAATAATTTTTCTATCAATATGAATCTTGTTTGATAGATTTCATTGAGATCTTTAATACGGTGCAAAAAAAAATTTGAAAAATTATTTTTCATTTATAATATTTTTAAATTTAAAAATGTGAAATAAATACTTATTTTTTTAAAAAATGTTCTGAAACGGGGTCTTATACAGGCAGGGAGAATATAGACAGAGGAGCATTTTAATGCTCTATCTCGCCTGAGATTTCTCATGATTTGGGCGGGGCATGAAGTCTCCCATGGCTGCCAAAGCCAATCTTCTCCTTTGACTTATTGGCCAGCCATCAACATGACCCACATGACCCACATGGGTGAATTGTCATTTGTTCCTTTCTCTTTCACATTCATACATGAATTAAGTTTAGAGAGATGCTATCCGTACTGACAGATTTCCCACCGAAATCGTACCGACGGCCGCAGCCAGCCGTCTCCGGCCACCGGACGGCCGATCTGAACTGTCCAAATTTTTTTTAAAAAAAACTGAGGGGGCCCACGCGGGAATTAACAGCATCCGATGTGTTTAGGTGCTTGGATCAAGCATCTTATTTTTCGTGTATATATACATATATATGTATATATACACGAAAAATAGAGTGTTTGATCCAATACATACATATATACGAAAAATAGAGTGTTTGATCCAATACATACATATATATGTATATATACACAAAAAACAGGGTTCTTGATCTAAGCACTTACACACATCGGATGTCGTTGATTCCCGCGTGGCCCCCTCGATTTTTTTTTAAAATTTTTGGACGGCTCGGATCGGCCGTCCGGTGGCCGGAGACTAGAGATGTCAATCCTACCCGCCCCGCCCCGAACGGGGGCGGGTTTTCCACCCCATTTTCGGGTATTGGGTCGGGGTCGGGGTAAAATTTTCCGAACCCGCCCGGGTTCGGGTAGGGTTCGGGGCGAAGGTACCCTGCCCCTAAACCCGCCCCGAACCCGCCCCGAAATTACCCGAACCCGCCCCGGCGTATTTTTATATATATACTTATATACATGTTCTTTCATTTTTTTAGCATTAATCCAAAAAAATAATGTCTCTTTACTGTCAAGTAGCCTAATTAAATTTAAAAAAGAAATAAAAATTGATATTTATTGGTGTTTAGTGGATTTTTAAAAAAGTTTTCTTCAAATATTTATAATAAATTCTGCACATAAAGAAATGGAATGAGATATCTAAAATATTGATTTCAATTAAAAGTTTAGATAAAGCCGTGATACCAAAAGACACAAAAATAATTTCCAAAGTTCTATTTTCTAGATATTTTTTATTCTTATTCATCATTTTTTTTTACTTTTTTACTTATACTTTAATTTTTTAAATTTTTACACAACGGGGTGGGGCGGGACTGGGTGGGGTGGGGCGGGTAAACCCGTTCCCCGATCGGGGCGGGAACGGGGGTACCCAAAAAAAACCTGATCGGGGTCAGGGCGGGTAATGATTTTCGGGTTGGAGTATGCAAAAACCCGCCCCGCCCCGCCCCGTTGCCATTCCTACCGGAGACGGCCGGCTGCGGCCATCGGTACGATTTCGGTGGGGAATCCGTTGGTACCTATATCTTTACTGTTAAGTTTAATATCTCAACACTCCCCCTTTTAAACTTAAATCTCTCATCATGCATTCCTCTTGTCGTTTTATCGTCTCACCATCACGTCCCGTCTCGTCATCTCTAAGCCTATTGAACTTTTCTGTATGTCTCTCATTTGATTTATCACATCTCGTCTTCTCTCTCCACTCAAAATCAAAATTCCATAACCAAAATTCCAAAAATGAACATGACCTCGAGTGCCATGTGCTTTTCTAGTTTTGCATTAATTAAATAATCAGTTGCACTAAAAAAAAAGAAGTGAAAAATCATTTCCCTTTGCAATGGGTGCACCAGAGCAATGGTTTAGCTAGGAGTATTCAGTAAGCATATCCCAACGTACTTTACCCCCATCGCATTTCAGAGATTCACCATGGATCCGAGCTTGTTCACGGCAGCAATGGAAGGCAAACTCGAAGACCTCAAACGTTACACTGACCGATTTGCCCTCCAATTTACCAAAAATAACAACACCGTCCTCCACGTCGTAGCCGAGTTTGGCCACTCCCACTGTGTGGCAGACATCTTAAGCGCTTGTCCCCTACTCTTACGCCGTGAGAATACCCACGGCGACACTCCGCTTCACATCGCCGCAGCAGGAGGGCACGACGATGTCGTCGAATCCCTCATCAATTTCGCAAAAGCACCGGCAGATAACCAAAACAATGTTCGGTTGTGTTTGGTTGGCATTTTAGTTTAGTTTAGTTTTGGTAGTGGATGGAGAGAAAAATAGGATAATGATTGGAGAGAGGGGTAATGATTGGAGAGAGATAGAGAGAGAAACGAAATTAATAATTGGAAATATAGGGTAATGATTGGAGAAATATATAGGGTAATGATTGGAAACAAAACTAAAACTAAAACTAAACTTGGAACCGAACAAAGCTCCTCGAAATAGCTGCCGCTAACAACGGCGGTGGCGAAGGCGGCGTTACGCCGGCGGTGAGGGAGATGTTGGAGGCGAGAAATCGCGACGGGGACACGCCGTTGCACTTGGCAGCGAGGTATCGAGACCCGCGACGTGTTGTGAGTTTGTTGACGGCAGCAGATGAACGGTTGGATTATAGGCCGAATAAAGCGGGAGAAACTCCACTGTACTTGGTCGTCGTTCGGGGTTCCGACGCGGCGGTGGTGTCCGAGATACTGAAAAATTGCAAGTCGCCGGCTTACGGAGGACCCGGTGGGAGAACGGCTATGCACGCGGCTGTGATTGACAGCAGTAAAGGTTCGTTGATTCCTACTCCATCCACTATACTTTTAGTTGTGTTTGAATACGTTAAAGCTTGTATTTGTGAAAGGGTAATTTTTGTCGACTCAGCCCGTTATTTTGGGATTTTGGATTTGGATTTGTAGATAATGAGTGTAGAGAGAATTAGAATAATGATTGAAAATAAGGGTAATAATTGGAGAGAGATCGAGATGAAATTGAGAGTAATAGTTGGAGAAAAATATAATAATGATTAGAATCCAAAATCCGAAACTCTTAACTGAACAAGGTCAATTATTTTAGGATGAGAAATGAAGTGAAGACTAGGACCCTGATTTAATTTACACGTTTTTTTATGCCAATGTTCATGACAGATACTCCTACGTAATTGTTTGTTCGAACGTTAAATGAGAACAATGGACTACAACTAGATTTTGGAAAGAGATTAAATTCTATTCACTTTAGGTGGCACCATTTCCGCCACCCATTATGGGTTTCATTATGCGTTTATTGCAGTAATTTGAACCGTTCTCTTTTTAGAACCCGCCAAATAGTATATTCATGTGAAAAAATGACCTTGATCGGATATCCATAGGTATATCAAAAATAAAATGTATGGTTTGATTCCAATTTAATTTTAAAGAATCGTACCGTCCATTTTACAAACATGTTGTCATCTCTTGGCCCGGTTCACTGAATCACTTATAAAGAGTAATACTAGTAAACTAATACAGATTATGATTGATGCAAAATCTTGTGCTTGGCGCAGAAGTTTTGATAGAGAGAAAATCTATAGAAACTTACGACCCTTAAATTTTTCTGCTAAAATCTAAAGAGAGAAATTTAAGAAAGTTGGACATTTTCGTACTTCTGTTCCCTTTTCCCAACAATTGAATGAACTCTCTTATCTCCATCTCGCTAATTAGTAATTACTAAGCAAACTTGTATACAATACAGAAAAGGAATTTTTTTAAATCCATAATATTGCGAGTTTTCAGCAACTATTTCTCTGATCTTTTTCAGATGCAATCTTAGATAAATTATTAGACTGGAAGCAAGATCTAATCAAGGAACGAGACACCAAGGGATGGACATCTCTTCACTTAGCTGCTCACAACGGGATCCTTGAAGCAGTTAAGAAGCTATTAGACAAGGATAAATCCGTGGCATACGCAAACAATGACGAAGGGAACACGGCTCTTCATGTAATGAACGAGATTTTACAAAAGTTACCAGATTGTTGGGAGATGTCAAATAGTAAAGGGCAAACCATTCTTCACATTGCCGCGGATGTGGAGAGAGATGTGGCGACCAATTTTATCCTTAAAAAGCCATGGGTAAGCCGTCTTATTAATCGGAAAGACAATGAAGGTAACACGCCTCTCCATGTGCTTGCTTCCAAGGGAAAAGCTGGGCTTCACATGTACCCTGGAGCTGATATGCTTGCTCTCAACAACGAAACCATGACCCCTCTTGACATACTAAATCGGGAGGTAACGATGTCGCGCCATTACATCTTTAAGAATTTTTTTTTTTCGTTTCTATACGTTTTTGTTGTTGTTGTTGTTATAGTGATTAAATTTCGTCCCTAATTATCATAACTCCTGAATCACCTCCTGCACAACAATCCTCATGAACGTGTTTTGTTTCAATATATGAATAGCATTAGTCAATTTTGAAATCTAACTTTTCAAACCGACCACATAATAACAAAAAAGCTGAAAGATAGCACGGCTTAGGCACGACACGTTAGATCTTAAATGGATATGTTAAGGTATATTATAGCATCCCATTGGTGATATATTTAATTAAACTCAAACGCATTTTCTGCCAAGCAGTAGAAATAAAGCAGGAGTTCAATATATAGTTGGACAATTGTGGTGAATGTGCCACATGCAAAAACTCAAACATTTGCCCCTGCATCATCAGTCTTTAAGGATTTACGCTTTGTATCCACGAGACCTCATAGGAAATTTTAAATAAAAGTTTGTGAGATTATTCTCGCAGTTGAGTATATAGCATTTTGAATTCTCCAGAAGTTTGGACGTACAGGATTAACTCATAGTTTTGCTACAACGAATACAATTGGCGAAAATTCTAAGCACTTACCAATGTTGTTCCTCTCCACCACCACAAGAAAGTATACTATGTGCAATCCAACCAGAGTAATTGCTTTATCAACCAAACAGGGAAAAGAAAGTTTTAGTGTATTTGCCACTTTTAGTGACCGGATGCTACGCTGTTGCGAATAAGGTTTTCTGAAAGGTATTATTGGCAACGGGTACATTACCCATTCTGATAGGAAAAGAAATGTATTCCCCGCGATGGTATGGTGGGGGCTGTGGCGCAAAACAAGTATTAATAGCAACAGGTCGGGCCACTGGCAAATACAGAAATTAATTTCTGGGTAGGGTGGCGCGATTTGGAATTTTCCTCATTGTCGTTCATAATTCTAAAGCTCATAGGGAAATCAATTATTGCACCAAATCATGGCCTTGGCAATTGGGTTTGGAACTTGATCATTTATGTTTATATGATGTCGTTAGAGGCATACGTACGGACTGTAAATTCAGCGCACCATTTCTATTACTTGTCTATTTAAGTTGAGTAATTTGCCCCTTTCCTTATGAAGCTCCTTAATTTCTGAAATTCGCCATGATAGAGTTTACAAACTCTCTGATTAAACCAAACCAAACCAAACCAAACTGAGCCTCTCTGATTAAATTAAAAAAAAAATGGTTACTTATGCTGGAATCAAACGGGCTGGTTTCGGAATTGCAGAGTTCATGTCTTTTTCTTGTCTAACTTTTAGTAGAAGAATATTTCACAGGAAATGCCTAACACTGCTGTTGTAGCTGTTGCAGGGCCAAGTTGTCCTTAATTAATTCAGAGAATAAACTTGGCCATGGCTCACCTCATAATAGTGGCCAAACACACTTTTCCCAAATTAGACGTGAAGATTTTCTTTTCTTTGGGAATTAATTAATAAATTATGTCGAATTCTAAATCTTCTTCATTTGACCATTTTAGATAGCTGGAAAAGGGGGAGCCTTGATAAGATGAGTGTCTACACGCAGACCCGAAGGAAAGATGACCCTGACGTTGTAAAGACAAGGGTATGTATTTAATTGTCTATTTTCCATATTCAAGTACTTATTGCGCACTTATGCATTTCCAATATAGGTGGAGTATATGGCTGAAATGGAGCAACGAATTGAGTCTCTCCTAACCCAACGACTCACTACACAGTTTGAGCAGCTACAATCTAAAATGTTCCAGTACATGGAATCTAGGGGTTTAGAGGTTAGACAGGTTAACTAGACAGTGCAGAACACACCTTGTAATTGCATTTATCGAAATTGGGATGCATGCATATGCTTACAAATTGCTCATTCACTTTGTAGGGTCCAGATGCAGTAAGTGAACATCGAACTGTACAAGAGTCTATCAAAGATGACACCTCGCCGATGGAGAGTAGTCATTGACCACCGACACGTTCTCCAAGACCTAACGAGCAGGTATCTTCTATGGTTTTGTCATGAATCCTCCTTGAATTCATGCTCCAAACCCAGTCTAAGAAATCAAGATAAGTGGCTTTTTCGAAATTTGGCACAACAACTGCTATAGCTTTGTGGTAAATGCTGAATTTCACTGGCACTAGCACATGCAGGAAATTAAATGGTTTTTCTGTTGTTACCTATCTAGAACATAGAATTTAGTTCCTTGTGTTGTGCTTTGTTTTAAACCTATGCTACATGGAATGCGGATCGTACGGGTGCGAAGAATGACAACTGCAATGTGGTACGCCAAATGTTTTAATTGTGGTACTCTAGGGATATGCTTCTATAGATGACGAATTTGAACACACTCTGCCAAGCAGTAAACATATATATAGGGGCCGGTAAAAAAACAATTAGAGAAGAAATCCAATGGAGTCAGATAATTCGTATACGATTTAATGCTCTCTCCTATCTTGGTTTATGTTTGTGTGTGTTTGGTTTGAGGTCCCGGAAAAGCACTACAAAACTATGGGAATCAGTTGATTAGCAGTGGCCGGTAGGAATGCTCGATCAAGAAGGACGTGTGTTGTCTATGTATCTCGTACGATGCTTGCTGACCCTGGAGGAACATCTTAACTGTGAAAAAATTACAATTGCCATTTAAAATCAGGATCCAATCCATAAAGGCATCGTACCAACCTTTCATTATGATGCTTCCCTTATCTTCAAGGAGCTGAAAAAGCTCCTACTTCCTAAACCGGAAGAACTCTAGTCCTCGCAAAACTTAAAAGAAAACTCAGTTCCGAAGTTGAGATTTTTTGCAGATTCTTCTTCAAGCTATTATCATACATACACAAATGATGTGTAGCCTCTATTTTAAATGGGTATAAGTAGTTAACTGCATAGTAATCTTTTGCCCTTAAGTATTAAGTAGCCGAAAAAACATGAGAAGCAGTATCGAAGGTAAAATGAATAGATCAAAATAAAAGAAACTTGTGATTGATGTATTTTGACACTCTGATTTTATTGTTTCATTTAATTATTGCTTCTATAACTTGAATTATGGTTTTATATGTTGACTTTTCAGTTTATCGATCGAGAAAGAGATGGATGATTGAGTGTGTTCTTTGGAATTTGTAATCGTTCTTTTAGGGGTTGACTTTGTTTTATTTTGCATTCACTCCATCTGTTTTACTAGTATTTTTGTCTATGTCCAAGCATTATATAATAAGAAGGAGTTTTTGGCCTACTATTTTTCAATTTGGGACCAATTTACCCTTTGATTTGGCCCATTTTACACATTGTCCAGCCTTGCCAAATTCTCAATTACAAATTTTGCTCCTCGATTTTGGACAATTTACAGTTTGCCTAGGTTTTATTATGCGCCACAGTTTGCCTAGATTTTGGCCTGCCATTTTTAATTTGAGACAATTTTGGCCTTTAATTTCGTTCATTTTACCAATTGCCCAGGGATGCCATTTCCAATAATGCCCCTCCCCGCCTCCACCGTCACCTCCAGCCCAAGACCACCCAAAACACCCACCTCCCCTCTCCTCCGTGGCACCACCACCTTACTCTCCCCATACTACCGAGCTCCACCACCCGTCACCTCCTCCTCTTGGCCTCACCACCATCTCTTCCGTCCTTCGGCTCTCCGCCGAACCGCCACCAACAGTGGGTTTCACACCCACGCCGCTGCCGCGGGCACCGCCGGATGCCGCCTCAAGATTTCGGAACCACCACAGCGATCTACGAACACCGTGCAACACTTACCCGAGCTTAGAATCGCGTTTGAGGTAGTTTTTCGAAAACCCAAAACCTTAATCTGCATTTTAATGGAAATAGTACCGAAACTTAATTTTTAATGTAGATGGTGACCTAAATTTTATTTATTAATTAATGTTTAGTTCTGTTTCCATTAACTTTTAGTCTTATTTGTATGGAAAAGTTTTTGGCAGATTAAATTGGATGGTTTAATTGTTGCATAGATGAGAAGTTATGGTGGATTGTGGTATTGAAATTCATGTGTAGAAAAATTGTGCGATTAATAAATTTATCGCAATAATCATAGTTTATGTAGTAATTATTTAATAATTAAATACGTAACAATTTGGATTTAAAATGTAAATAAGGAGATATTAATTTATCAGAATAATCGTAGTTTTTGTTTATCTATTTTTTGAAACCGTTTAACCCAAAACTAATTGCCCATGTAGTTAAGAGACGAAAGTGTATCAAATTCTTACTGCAAGTGTAACGAAAATTAACCCAAAGCAACAAAATTTGTTGTCAAGTTTCCTTTCCTTTAATCGAACAGGAATAAAACCAAATTTTAGGAAAAAATTTCACCATACAACTGTTGGAATTGGTGAAATAAGTTCAAAGACTTACGCTCTATGTGGTATGTATGTAAATCATTTAATGCTTTTGCTATTTTGATCAAACCATGTAATATATGTTCCTAGCTATTTTCATACTATTCTATTGCTTCCAGCTCTAAAATTACAAACAAGACATATCTAGCCTATATCAAAACTTATTCCCTTTGACGGGCATACATTCGTGCTGTGCACGAAGGTGAATCTACCGTTTCCTAACACGCTCTCTTCAACGGACAAAACATTCGTGCTGTGCACGAAGAAGGAACCTAGTACGTAGTAAAAAGAGATGGTTGATTGATTGCATTGCAAATAGGCATTTGAGAATTATGTTTTGTCAAACTTGGTTTTGAATATTGATGATGGATCATTTCAATTCAAGAAATAAGATGTTTTGTTTGTAACAAACAAGGGCTTGAATGAATGGCTAATTTTAGGAAATGGTTACTGAAGCATGTATAGCGGTTCATAACTACAGATTGTGTACTTACCCAAAAAAAAAAAACTGCAGATTGTAAAAAGGAGAAAAAGAAATTAAGAAATTAAGGCTGTCAATCGGTCTGCCTCGCATATTGGGAGTTTAGATTGTTGTGTGCTTGTGTACAAGGGTCCTCTACCATTTACCTAGCCAGTAATTGCCTAGATGGTGTGTGGAATTACTCTTCTACTTTTTTATAAAATTAAAGAGATTAAATTTTTTACACCACCGGTATAATTATTTGTTTCCTCCAAATCAATTATATTGCGCCACGTTGCAATGTTTTATTGATTGGGACCACAATTTTGCAACGTGGCGCAATATAATTGATTTGGAGGAAATAAATATTTACATCAACGGCTTAAAGAATTTATTCTCAAAATTAAATAACTTCATATTGTAGAAAGGAGAAAAAGGAACTAAGGGAAACTGTTAAGCTCCGTTCCAGAAACCTTCTTAAAAAATAAGCAGCTTATTTCACATTTTCAAACTCAAATATAATGTAAATAAAAAATATTTTTTAAATTTTTTTGCATCGTATTAAAGATCTCAATAAGATCTATTAAACAAGATCCATAGTGATAGGAAAATTATTTGCGTAAGCACATGATTTTTGAGCTTGAAATTGCCTTTTTAAAAAATAAGGACTTATTTTCTTTTCCGGAACGGAGCCCTAGATCAATAAGGTTAATCTTAAACTGGCAGAGAAGTTGTATAAAAATGGGAAAATGCTAGTGTCCCTCCGTTCTAAATTAAGAGTCCATTATTTCATTTTGGATTGTTCCAAAATGATGACTCTATTCCAAAAATGGAAAGAAAAATATTTTCCAAAAGCCTCCCTCACAAGTGAATATAAGTGTTATAAAGTTGATAGAATCTACAGGTTACTTTACGTGATGGTAGATGTAATAATTGGCGGTCTTCCATTATGGGAGCTGTTGAGACTAGTCTTAGTCATGGACCAGTCTACTTTAATGCTTTTCCTGATTTATCTCTATCTCTTACCGATAGGAATATAGGGGAAGCCCTTAATTGTAGGATCCAAACTAGAGGTTATGATTTTATGCCTGGATCTGAAGTTATAGCTGTGATTTATAGAATTAACTATAAAGTTTTGAATACTATGAATCCCAGGGTCCGAATGATGAGACCTGCTGATCAAACTGTTTTGATCGAGTCTAATATGTTGACTTCTAATATTGCTACCAATAGATTGATTAATTGGGAAGAAATTACTTTTCCTGATAATTGGACTATAACTAATGCTGTTCCCCCCAGACCTATTGTGAATAGGATAGAACAGATTGCCCAAGATAATGAGGGTACTGTTTTCCTGAATTTTAGGAACAACAATAGTTTCACTAGAAGTTTAAGTGGTAGGAGTGGTCACACTCACACTCCTTATAGGGTTAGTATTCCTAACACTAGTCGACACTCGACTTCTGAGATCCCGGAATCTCGTCGTCCAATTGAGGATGATAACTTAGTTGGTTTAAGAATATCCCAAAACCAAATACCTCATGGGATTTATACCCATAATAGCAATAATGATGCGGTAGAATCACCTACTGCTAGCGAAATGGCCTTTACTATTAATGATGTTAATAGATCTTGAGATGAGAAAAGAGATTAATAATGAGTTTCAACAGCCAAAATACCAAGAGTTTAGAGAATGGTATTTCGCAAAATATGACAAAAGCCAACTACAGAAATTCAAGGATGAATTTTATGCGTGGCTTGAATATGCTCGTAAAATAGTACCTTTTACCCAATGGTTTTATGGTAGACATTGGATAGAGATTGATAAGTCCATAAATGTTATTCAGGATTATCATAGAAATTGGAGGTCTTTAACAGGAACTGTTATTAGTTCTGTTCACCCTCCTACTGTTCCGTTGTCTATAGAGGGCAACTCTGCAGCAGATCCACCTTTGGAAACTACTGCTTTTATAAAACCCACTAATTCAGATCCAGATGCTAAGATCTATAAACAGAACAATTACACGAATGTCTGTCTGAACACTATTGGAGACCAATTGGTTAGAATAGAAGACCAATTAGCCCAAACTAGAGAAGACATTAAGGAAGTGAGGACTTTACAGTCTTCCAAAATAGAGGACAAAAGAGAAGAGATCTCTTTATCCAATATTAGACCACCTTTGTCCATAGCAGGATTTAACCTTTCTAATCCTGATAAGAATAGTGAATTACTAAAAGAGTTACATAAGAGATTTAAGGGATTAACTCTTAATGTAATTACTGAAGAAGAAGAGATGACCAATCAGGAGATTGTAGAAATAGAAAGCTCTTTTCTTCAGAATGACACAATCAATAAGATTCAATATCCTCAGAAATTCCCTTATGGAGGAGCTGATAGGTATTATTACCCTAGACCTACTCCCCAGGATATGTTATATGAAGAATCTGGTTTTCAAAAACAGATGACGTACAGTGGTAAGACCATTTATGAATGGAACATAGATGGCATGACTGAGTACCAGATTTTTAGTGTTGCACATCAAATGTTGATGTATAGTACTATTTGTCGTAATAATAAGAATGAGGATAAAGAGATTGCTGGATGGATCACTGTCGGATTCACTGGTATGATTAAAGGTTGGTGGGATAATGTCCTAACGGAGAGCCAACGCCAGGAAATTTTAAATGCAGTTAAACCTAATGAGACTGGTGGAGTTAAACAGGATGCTGTTTATACTCTAATACAATCTATAATATTACACTTTGTTGGTCACTGGGATAACCAACGTGAGAGAAGTAGGGAACTTCTCCAAAACTTAAAATGTCCAACATTAACCCATTTTCGTTGGTATAAAGATGTTTTCCTTGCAAAAGTTATGCAAAGGACCGATGCTAATAATGAGCATTGGAAGTCTAAATTTGTTGATGGATTACCTTATTTCTTTGCAGAGAAGATAAGGAAAAAGCTGAGAGACCAGAATAATGGTTTAACCATAGATTATAATAGATACACCTATGGCCAATTAATAGCCATAATAATCCAAGAAGGATTGACTTTGTGTAATGATATGAAGCTGCACAATCAGCTTAAAAAGCAACATTTAACTGGTAAACAGGAAGTAGGCCAGTTTTGTGATCAGTTCGGGTATGACTTACCCCAACACTTGAAACCCCATAAGACGAGTACTACTACTACTACTCGAAAGTATAATAAGAGAAAGTCTGGCAAAAGAAAGCCTAAGGAGAAGGATAAAGGAGAACCATCCGGTTCAAAACCTTTTGCTAGAAAGCATAAGAATAAGAAGAGTGACAATAAGAAGGTCACTGCTAAATGTTTTAAGTGTGGTAAAATAGGCCACTATGCTAATAAATGTAAAACTAAGAAAAAGCTTGATGAGCTTCAGATAGATGAAGAGTTAAAACAAACTCTTTATAAATTACTTCTTAGTGATAGTGAATCAGATTCGGAAAATCAGATTAATGATCTTTCTGAAGATGAAGATTCCTCTTCCTCAAGTGAAGAAGAAGTCACTAATAATTGCGAATGTAATGATTTAGAATGTGTTACTTCCAATAACTATTGGAAAGCTATAGTTGAGATGAATGGTCTCAGTATTAATGTTCTTACTGAGAAACAACAGGGTCTTTTAGATATTATTGATCAGATTGAAGATCCTCAACTAAAGATGAAAATCATAGAAACTTGTATTACTTCTATGCCTGAGGAAATAGAGAGACCTCAACTTCCCACTGAAAATTATAGTCTAAAAACTGTTCTTGATAGATTAGAACAAGTAGAAAGTTTTAAACCAGTCACTATTCCTGAGCTGAAAGCTGAGATTAATAGTTTAAAAAATGAAATAAAGTCACTTAAGACTTTTCAGAACAAAGCTGTTCAGGATTTTTACGATATTAAGACAAGAGTAGTTGTCTTAGAGAATAAAGATGAGACTAGAAGGCCTGATGTGGCTTATCTTAATACAATCAATAAAATTGTTTACCAAAAATGGCATATTAGAGTCAATCTGGTAATTCATAAAGAATACACTATCAATAATATTGTTGCTTTGGTTGATAGTGGTGCTGATATGAATTGTATTCAGGAAGGTATAGTTCCAACCCAATATTTTGAGAAGACTTCTCAAAGTCTCACTAATGCTAGTGGAGCTAAAATGATTATCAAATACAAACTCAATAATGTTTACATTTGTAACAAAGGAGTTTGCTTAGAAACTACTTTTCTTTGCATAAGAAATTTACAGCAGGAGTTAATTCTTGGAACTCCATTTTTGTCTATGCTTTATCCTATGACAACCAGTACTGCAGGTATTGCTGCTCAGGTGGAAGGTCATGATATATTCTTTGATTTTGTCTCCCCACCTGTTTTCAAAGAAATAAATGACATTATGAGTAAGATTTCTCATAAAGATAAACAGATAAATTTTCTGAAGAAAGAAATTCATATTATGAATATTGAAGAAACTTTGCAGAAACCATGGTTGCAAGAGAAAATTTCTCAAATAGAAAATGATTTCAAAAAGGAAATCTGTAGTGATATCCCTAATGCTTTCTGGGATAGAAAAAAATATATTGTTTCACTTCCTTACGAGAAGGATTTTGATGAAAAAAGAATCCCTACTAAAGCTAGACCTTCTCAGATGAAACAAGAATATTTAAAACTATGTCAGAATGAGATTGACAGTTTGCTTAAAAAGCAATTAATAAGAAAGAGTTATTCTTCTTGGAGTTGCACAGCTTTTTATGTTAATAAAAATGCTGAGAAGGAACGAGGTGTTCCTAGACTAGTTATTAATTACAAACCTTTGAATGAGGTTTTGAGATGGATAAGATATCCCATCCCCAATAAAAAGGATTTGTTGGATCGACTGAATAAGGCAGTCATCTTTTCTAAATTTGATTTAAAATCTGGTTATTGGCAGATTCAAATTCAAGAATCTGATAGATATAAAACAGCTTTTACTGTTCCTTTTGGCCACTATGAATGGAATGTTATGCCATTTGGTCTGAAGAATGCACCTTCAGAATTTCAGAATATTATGAATGATATTTTTTATCCTCATGCTGATTTTGCAATATGTTATATTGATGATGTTCTAATATTTTCTGAGAACATAGATCAACATGTTAAACATCTTAGAATTTTCAAAGATGTAATTAAAAGAAATGGTCTAGTTGTTTCTGCTCCTAAGATGAAATTGTTCCAGACTAAAGTAAGATTCTTAGGACACAATATTTATCAAGGGAAAATCATCCCTATTGATAGGAGCATAGAATTTGCTTCTAAATTCCCTGATGAAATTCGTGATAAAACCCAATTACAGAGGTTTTTAGGAAGTCTCAACTATATAGGAGATTATTACAAAGAGTTAGCACAGGATTCTGCTCCTCTTTATGAAAGACTTAAAAAGAATCCTCCCCCTTGGACTGAACAGCACACTAAGGCTGTTAAAAGAATAAAATTGAAAGCTAAACAACTTCCTTGCTTAGCTATTGCTAATCCTGATTGGAAAAAGATAGTAGAAACTGATGCCTCGAATATTGGTTATGGAGGTATTTTAAAGCAATATAATATCAATTCTGATAAAGAAGAATTGGTTAGATTTACTTCTAGTTTGTTTAAAACTGCTCAAACCAATTATAGTACCGTTAAGAAAGAAATTCTTTCAATCATAAAATGTGTTAATAAATTTCAAGATGATTTACTCAACCAACAGTTTTTACTTAGAGTTGATTGCAGTTCTGCAAAACAAATATTAAAACAAGACATTAAGAATCTAGCTTCAAAGCAAATTTTTGCTAGATGGCAGTCAGAATTATCTGCATTTGATTTTAATATTGAATATATTAAGGGAGAGAATAACTCTCTACCTGATTTTCTCACAAGAGAATTTTTGCAGGGATGAATCATGCTAACTTTGTGGAACAAAGAAAGGTGTTCCAAAAATACTTGAAATTACAGAGAGCAGTATTCAACACTCATGTTGAAATGACCATACTAAAATGGCCAAACACTAGAACCAATCTTTTACGATGGGTTCATGCTAGAGAAGCAATGCTTCGACACTATTCTCAATATGGTTCTGATGGTGATGAAGATTGGGACATAGAAATGCTCCAGTTATCAATACAAAATTTGACGAGAAAACTAAATACTTTATCTCGTGCATAATTTTGCAGGATGAATCGGCCTCCTGATCGGGGTCGAGGCAGAGGTAATCCCTCTCGTGGTCGTGGCAAATCGAGGGTCACGCAAGCAGATGTAGAAGCCTACTTAAAGGCTCACAAACTACAGTTCCCATCACTACAAGATGCAGCGTCAGCATCATCATCACCTTTACTGACAGAGGTGGTCCAGAATGATGAAGTGTTCAAATTGGGTGAACACACAGAAATAATAATGATCTTGGAATCCCAAGATGAACAATATGATCCGTGGGAACTAAAGTCCCGCTATATGGATACACTTAGCTATCCAGTTCCGGAAGGAAAGAATAGATACATATATGAAGCAATGCTTCAAGAAACAGGATCTGTGGAATTTCGCCACACATATGATAGTAAGCTGGATCAAAAAAGTCCGATCAGCTACAGCAGGGCCATAATAAGAAAGGTCATTACTATTCACAAGTGGGGAATTCACCCACAAAAATCTAAAACTTTGTCAATAAAAGGAGAAAATGGAATTCCAATCCATTTCAATTATTGGGATTACATTAATGCCTGGACAAAGGCTTTTTACTATCAAAACCAAAAAAGAAGGCATTCTTGGTTTTTCAAACTATGCCCTTTCTTGGAAGGGAAAGATGTTTTACCAAATTGGTTTCTTGATTGGTGGTCTAAATTTGGACCAAAATCTGATTTTCTGATTCAAGAGGTTCAGAAGGAACTATAGTTCTTCAATCAACATCATCCTCAACTACAGGGGACCGATACTACTCAAGGAAAATCATTCCTTTTTACTATGATTACTTTTGGTATCCCATGGATCTGGAAATGGGATCTTGAAGTTGGAAGAAATAATTTAGGTCTTCCAGTTCTTAAAAGGACTTTTCAATATCGATGGTGAAAGACTATAGATCTGGAGAAAACTCTGGTCCAGATCAAGAATTCAACCCAAGAATTAAAAGCTCAGCACAAGAAGGATCGAACAGCAGTGAAGAATCCCTTCTTAGAATACTCAGCTCTAATCAGGGCAAAACATCCGGATTTGTCCGATAATGAAATTGTTATCAAAACTATGGATTACATGAAAGAACAGTTTTTGCAGACTGTGCATCCATCTCAAAATATCGCTGATGATGAATCCATGACATCAGCAAAAAGCAATGACGATAATAACCCTTTCTCATGCCTAGCTGGGGAATCTCAGGACCCCTATGAAGATGAAGGAGGAACACCTACTTTAGGTGACTATTGGGACAGTATGGCCGAGCTAATGTCAGAACAGCTGTCCTCTCGCAAAGGAAAGGAAAAGCAATAATGTTTGCTTTTGACCAAAGCAAAAGCAATTATGTTTGCTTTTGAATAAAGCAGCAATAATGTTTTCTTTAAGTTAAAGTTTCAATTATGGAACTTTGAAAATAAGATAGCAGAGCTCAATCATGGGGCTAGTGGCAACTTTCGGTGGATATTTTTGTGTTGATGGGGCCCCTTTGTGCACCCAGCAAAGTGTCTACAGTAAAGTTGTAATAATTCATTTTCCTGTTTAAGTCCTGTTGAGTCCCCTATATAAGGACGCGTCTTTTATTTTCATAAGGCAAGTTTTTTCTTCGGAGTCTCTTCTTGTAAAAAACCCCAAGCTCCCAGCTCTCCTCCTCTTGTAATATTTGCAGTCTCGTTCCCTTTAATAAAAGGTTAGTATTCTGTCGATCCTCTGTTAACAATAGTATTTTTGTTAGCTCTATTTAGGTGGAGATATTTACTATTATCGTGACTTTATCACTCTCCTTTGCAGTATATACTGTATCATTGTCCTTTCCGGTAGCTGGAGATATTTACTACTCTCTCCGTCCCAAAATCATTGTCCATTCCGCAAAACGGAGTCTTAAAAATAATACGATTTTTGCAAGAAAAATTCAAAAGTTTTTTAACAACTTATTAGATATCAATGAGTTCTATTAATTGGTGAAAAAAAATTGAATTTTTTCTTTAAAAAATTGCATTATTTTTAAGACTCCGTTTTGCGGAATGGACAATGATTTTGGGACGGAAGGAGTATTATCGTGACTTTATCACTCTCCTTTGCAGTATATACTGTATCATTACCCTTTCTAATAGGTGGAGATATTTACTATTATCGTGACTTTATCACTGTCGTCATTTCCTGTAAGTAGTTATTGATAAGAAACATCTGGCAAGGAAAGAAAGCAGGGTCCCTTTCATCACATGTACGGAGTCGTAAAAAGTAAATGGGGTTGCTTTTACCTCTCTTTTTTCTTCTGGCCATAGATTGGCACAAATTCAAGGAAATTTGGATTAATTCAACCAAGGCAGGAAAGTATAGTGCGGGGAAGCTCTCTTTGTTGTGTAGTGAGATGGAGCAAGAGTCGACAGATCTGGACGATTAAAAATTTGTTTCCTGAATATTTGTAGAAGTGATCATGATTTTGAGATAAATAAATAAATAAAAAATCAAGACAAGTGGAAAGGTTTTGAAAATTGGAGCTGTGAGAAAAATCATGTATGGTTCAATGGTAAGATTCAACTTCAAAAACCACTCGTTAAATCAGCATCAAGGAAGTATGATTCATCCACCACACAAGGAGTAAATATTCACTAATCTTGGGGCACCACTACATGGTGACCCGACTCTCTTATCTCCACATGTTTTTGCATGATCCATACACCTAGTACTAAGTTTTACATAAATGTATTGAGAATAAGCGTGTTTTGGGGGTATCAAGAGGGCGCGTAACCAGGAATTTATTCCGTTTTGGACTAACCAAAATTTATATATATGAACCAAAAAGAGACAAACTCGTATATAAATATATAAATTTTCAAAAATAAACAAAAAAATACAAAAGAATTTTTTCACCCTTTTTATTTTGTTGTTCCATTAGAGCATGTACAACAAAAAGGAAATATTAACTATTACAACTACCTAAAACCGAGAAAACCCGCCGGCAGTAATTTGATAAAAGCTTAGGTAAAATACATTTCGCTACAATACTTTGGTATATATACTGAATGACTATTCATCAACAAATTCTTTTATATTTTATTTTTCACTTCTCTCTCCTGATTTCTCTTATATTATTAAATAGTCTCAAAAAAATTAAGTGCTTCAATTTTTAATTCGTTTGAGTTGGTGCGAGATCATTTTTCCTGATCATATTATTCTAAAAGGTCATAATTAATTTTGTTGTTAGGGCTCTCTTAATTAAGTATCTACTCTTTATTTGGGATCCTGTAGAGTAAATACTTGATTATGAGAGCTCTATACACAAAAATTAATTATGACCCTATAGAATAAAATGATCAGAATAATAATATCTTAGCACCGCTTCAAACGGATTGAAAATTGAAGCACTTGATTTCTTAACCATATTTTTAAATATATAACCTGTCTAAAAAAATCAAGTGCTCCAATTTTAATTTGTTTGAACCTGTGCAAAGATCTCATTTTTTTTATTGTTCTGAAGGGTTATAATTAATATTTGCCTCTAGGGCTCTCATAATCAAGTATTTGCCCCATAGGATCCCAAATAAAGCAGATACTTGATTACGAGTGCCATAGAGAAAAAAATTAATTATAATAATTTAGAATAAAATGATTAGAAAAATAAGATTTTCGCACCGTTCAAATAGATAGTGAGTTGGGCTAGGCTAAATGGGAGGTTAGGCTAAATTCATTTGCACTGAAAATTTACATATAATTTTTTTTTAGTTCTTCGGGACTGCGCCTGGGCTATATCCCAATGGAGCCTCAGTGTGATTCCGCCTTTGGGATACCATGTGATAGTGCCCTAAGACCAAATAATTTCTCTATGTGAAATGGGTAAACATAATGAAAGTGGTTTCGATCCTTTATTATATTTATGTGAGGTGGGGTGTCACTTAAGGTCACGCGAAAGAACTAATGGGTATACTGATATTGCACATAATTCTATATTTTTAGCACCAATTTAGTTGCCACACTCTACAAAAATGAGAAAGCTTGTATTTGTGAAAGGGTAATTTTTGTCGACTCAGCCCGTTATTTTGAGATTTTGGATTTGGATTTGTAGATAACAAGTGTAGAGAGAATTAGAATAATGATTGAAAATAAGGGTAATGATTAGAGAGAGATCGAGATAAAATTGAGAGTAATGGTTGGAGGGAAATATGATAATGATTAAATCCAAAATTCAAACCTCTTAACCGAACAAGGTCAATTATTTTAGGATAAGAAAGAAATGAAGTGAAGATTAGGACCATGATCAAAACATACGTTGTCCTTCCACTTAGGACCCTGATTTAATTTACACGTTGTCCGGACTTAATTGTTTGTTCGAACGTTAAATGGGAACAATGGACTACAACTAGATTTTGGGAAGAGATTAAAATTCTTTTCACCCTAGATGGCATCATTTCCGCCACCCATTATGGGTTTCATTATGCATTTATTGTAGTAATTTGAACCATTCTCCTTGTAGCACCCGCCAAATAGTATATTCATGCAAAAAAATTACCTTGATCGGATATCCATAGCTATATCAAAAATAAAATGTACGGTTTGATTCCAATTTAATTTTAAAGAATCGTACCGTCCATTTTACAAACATGTCGTCACCTCTTGGCCCGGTTCACTGAATCACTTATAAAGAGTAATACTAGTAAACTAATAAAGATTATGATTGAAGCAAAATCTTGTGCAGAAGTTTTGATAGAGAGAAAATCTATAGAAACTTACGACCCTTAAATTTTTCTGCTAAAATCTAAAGAGAGAAATTTAAGAAAGTTGGACATTTTCGTACTTCTGTTCCCTTTTCCCAACAATTGAATCAACTCTCTAATCTCCATCTCGCTAATTAGTACGGAGTAATTACTAAGCAAACTTATCTACAATACAGAAGGATTTTTTTTTTAAATCTATAATATTGCGAGTTTTCAGCAACTATTTCTCTGATCTTCTTTTTCAGATGCAATCTTAGATAAATTATTAGAGTGGAAGCAAGATCTAATCAAGGAACGAAACACCAAGGGATAGACATCTCTTCACTTTGCTGCTCACTAAGGGAACCTTGAAGCAGTTAAAAAGCTATTAGACAAGGATAAATCCGTGGCATACGCAACCAATGACGAAGGGAACATGGCTCTTCACATTGCTACTGCTACGGGAGATGTACTCGTAATGAACGAGATTTTACAAAAGTTCCCAGATTGTTGGGAGATGGCAAATAGTAAAGGTCGAACCATTCTTCACATTGCCGCGGATGTAGAGAGAGATTTGGCGACCAATTTTATTCTTAAAAAGCCTTGGGTAAACTGTCTTATTAACCGGAAAGACAATGAAGGTAACACGCCTCTCCATGTGCTTGCTTCCAAGGGAAAAGCTGGGCTTCACATGTACCCTGGAGCTGATATGGTTGCTCTCAACAACGAAACCATGACCCCTCTTGACATACTAAATCGGGAGGTAACGATGTCGTGCCGTTACATCTTTAAGATTTTTTTTTTCGTTTCTATAAGTTTTTTTTGTTTTTGTTATAGTGATTAAATTTCGTCCCTAGTTATCATAACCCCTGAATCACCTCCTGCCCAACAATCCTCATGAACGTGTTTTGTTTCAATATATGAATAGCATTAGTCAATTTTGATATCTAACTTTTCAAACCGACCACATAATAACAAAAAAGCTGGAAGATAACAAGGCTTAGGCACGACACGTTAGATCTTAAATGGATATGTTCAATATATAGTTGGACAGTCTTTAAGGATTTACGCTTTGTATCCACGAGACCTCATTGTTTGCTCCAGAACTGTGATTTTATTTTTACCCGTCGATTGGGTGACACGTGGCTTAGGAGAGATGTATATTATTAGAGGTAACTCCGGTTTACCTTAATATCAAAGGTTTAGATTGACTAAATCCAGTTAGATAACATAAAATCATAACAAATGTTTTTGAACATTATACTCTCGTCGAGTGACCGTCGATTGACCAATGTATGGTCTATTTCTGTTTAATAACTGAGTATAATTGAACTTGTTTATGTGGACAGTTCATGTACAGGTGTTAGAAGGAGATTCATATGGGCATTCTCATAATCGTGGGGCAGTTTTGCTCAGCAATACTTGGAGCAGTTTCAAAACGTGGGAATTACTTGCTTCACCAATCGTGGGAGCAGTTTAAAGACACGATGTAAGGGAGTAACTGCCATCTTTGGAGGGAATATTCAAATTCAAATGAGGAGGCCTATTTATGGAGAAGTTCGTAGCAGTTTTGAGGACACACAAACAACGCCAATCAGGCCTTTATCTTTTCTTTTCTAGGAGTAGTTTTAACTTGTAATTGTCCACTCGATAATCTTTATCGATTGTTCTTCTACTTTGAAGTTTAATAAAGTCCGTTTTATTACTCTTCTTCCATAATCCATCCACTTCATTGTTTGCTTCCAAAGAAGTCCTGAAACACGGCGAGGAACCAAACATCCACTTTCCACAACCACATTCCAGCAATTCAAAAAAAAACAAATCCCCGTCGATTCTACCGTCGATCCACGTTGATTGGATCGATACTGAAAACTTAGTAACAATTTTTGGCGCTAGAAGGAGGGCGCTTACTAATTTGGAAGTAAGACATGGCACCGAAGACGAGAAATCAATTAACAATGGATGGTAACAACGATAACAACAACTCTGCCAACAATAATGGTGGAAATGAGGTGAATGAAGGAAATGTGACAGATCCAAATCAGAGGATTCAGGAAATGGGCCAGTTAAATGGTCCAGAGGGTGAGTCACCAAATCTGGTTCAACAATTCACAAGGTTGTTGAATAATCCAGAAAGTGAGATGGCTAGGACAGTAATGGCCATGTATAAAACTACAACGGCACAAAATCAAACAACTCAACCAACAGTTGAAGTGCCAGTTAATGTGAATGTTCATCCTGGACAAAACAGTGGGCAAACAAATCCGATGAATGACATACCTTCTTCTCAGGTATTTGATAATCCTGCTTTTGATGCCATTTTTATTGGAGTCAATAGGATCCCTTTGGGAAATCAAAATTATGGACAAAATCAAAGTTTTATCAAAGTATACCAACAGCAGTTCCAATTAACACAGGATTTGGGAATAATGAGAATAACAATCCAAATCCATATAATATTGGAATTGGAGGTCAGAATCTTAATGCGAATTTGAGTAGGAATGATAATAGAAGTGTGCCAAATATGGCTAACGTTGATCCCAACATGTATGGATATGATCCACCAACATTTAATCCCAATGGGAGAAGGCCAGATCACCCTTATGGGTACGAAATGAGGCCAGATATTTCTAATCAAACAGGGAGAGTACAAGAGCCTTACTTGAGGGCTCAACTGATGAATATCATGCAAGATATGTATGGTCCTGGATTAAGAAGGATTGAAAAACCTATGTTTAAGAAACCATACCCGAATTGGGTTGATAATGTGCCTTTTCCCAGGCATTATAGGATTCCAGACTTGGTTCTTTTTAATGGAGAAGAAAATCAGTCGACTGTGGAACATATTGGACGATTTTGCCTTCAAATAGGCGAAGCAGACTTGGATGAAGCATTAAAATTGAAGTTGCTTCCTCATTCTTTAACTAGAACTGCCTTTTCATGGTTCATAAATCTACCTCCAAATTCTGTTCATTCCTGGAGAGAGATGGAAGAGCAATTTCATACTCAATTCTTTAGGTGTGACAACCCAATTTTTCAGTAAAAAAAAAAAATATTTTGATGCAAATAATTAAATCTTTCATTTTTTCTTTTCAAACTTCTTGCTAAAAAAAATATATATATATGTTGGGCTGCTTATTTTTGGCATTAGTTACACGTATTGCTTAAAATTCTAAGTTGGGTTAAAATTAGGAATTGTTTCCCCACAAGAGACTATTTACCATGGAAGAGAAATGTTGGGTTGATTGTGTAATTAGATTAGAAAAGTATCGGCATATACGTGGGTAGTTTACGGAATGAGAATATACAAGAGGTAGGGTTTCATCCTTTCGTCATATTAAAAAGAGAGCGTGGCTGCCTTGTGGAGAGAGAGAGAGAGAGAGTCGTTGCAGAGGTTTGTGACGAGAAGAGCAGAAAGGTTAGCAATCTTGTTCCTGTATTCTTTTTCCCCTTCTCTTTTACTCCCCCTGCCGTATATATGGGTACGTATATCGCACATTTTTTGTAGCATCAGTGATGAGTTTTGAAGCCCATGTGAATAGGTATAAATTAAGGGTTTAGATCATATGCTGTTGAGGGGTGAGTTGCATGTGCGTACATGTGTGGCAATGGGTTAATAGGATTTGTTGGTGGATAGGTTTCTAGTGCAATTAGTTGTAGGTTAAATATTAAATTACTGTATAGTAGTAAGTTTAAGCATTAGAGTTACCGTTCGAATAGTTGGTCTTTTTAGTGTTAATATGTGTGTACATATTCTTTTAATTCAGATTAGCAGGGAACGTGAGCATTGCATTTGCGATCAATCCTTTCGGACTTAAGGTGAGTGGTTAAACATGTGATCCCTTCTTTTGGAATCCTCTTGAGCCTATCGATTCTTGACAGTTCATTATTGGTTGTGATCCGGTGATAATTATTCTTATTCGTTGTTCTCATAATTGTTGACAATTGACGTACCCTTTGGCAGACAAGGTTATTTGAGAATATTTGTGATTGATCGAAACCCTTACTTTTATTGTCGTCGATTCGTTGACTCCATTATATTATTGTGACTATGCAACGGCACGGGGAATAATCTTGGCCGGTCAGGTGACTCCGGTTCGCCGTTGTTCTTATGTGTTTGGGACCATGGATTATGTTTATATTTGTAAAAGTCCAAGGAAAAGACCCGTGAGATATCGTGGTGACTTTGGCCGCTAGGGAAAAGACTTGTGAAATACCCTGTGACTCTAGTGCTCAACGGATAGGGAAAAGACTTGTGAAATACCCTGTGACCCTATTCCGGATCGGCTTAGGGAAAAGGTCCCAGGCGCCATCCTGTGGTGACTCTAAGTACGGTGTTGGATCCAACGGGCTAAGCCCTGAGAAAATATTTGGCATTTGGTACTTGGTAATTGGAAGATATGGTTCCCACTTTGGTTTGGACTACCTCATTATTGTTGTTCCTCTTTCCGATATTGTTGAGCAGGCTGTTGGTACAAAATGGTCGTTATCATTGTTCGATTGTTGTTGTGATAATTCGCTATTCAGTCATTCATCTTTCGATACTATTTGCTGAGCCATTGACTTCATTAGTTTGTTGATAGTATTCATTGAACCATCGACCTCTATTATTAATTTGAAACCACTTCTTTGGAACCCTCAGTTATCGTTCATTTAAACGTATGTCACTTTGTATTATTACCCTTAGCATGCTTAACTACTCACTGAGCTCGTCAGCTGACGGATTTATTCCACATTTTTTTCAGGTTAGTTCATGGAGCGTTGTAGTGGACTCTGTGGCTTTGTCAGGACCTTGTGTTTGGACCTCTAGGGGGTCTGCATTTGTATTTCTTTTCTATTGTCAAAAAGCTTCCGCACTTTTATTTATTAGTTGCTGCACTTTTAGTTATTGGCAAATCATGGTGAAATTTGGAGTTTGGAAAATATGAGATTTTATGCCATCTTGTTAAGGGAAAATATTGGTTTAAGTTGCAGCTTTTGCTTTAATAAAATATTCAGTTTTTTTTATTGGTTTTGAGTTGCTAAAATATTATTTTTAATTAGGCTTCATGTCCCATGATTATTGCATGGTTCACGGCCGGTCATGTTCCTGGATTTGGGGCGTGACAAGAGTGGTATCAGAGCTTAGGTTTCGATTTTTACACATGCATTTAGTATTGCATCATGTCTTAGAAGAGGTCCAGGTCCCCGGAGTCCCATAGGCTTGTGAGTCCATCCTCTGTTTGTCTAATCTCGCATTTAGCTTATTGTTGGTTATATTATATTTTCAAGGTTAGGGAATGGATCGTCCACATCATAATACTAGGTCGACAAGTGGGGGTTTAGAGGTTTGTGGTCGCGGTCGGGCCGCTCCTTCAACTCGTGGCCGCGGACATGCCACTCCTTCAGCTCTTGGCCGCGGAAGGGCCTCTCCTGCAGCGCGTGGCCGTGGTCGCGCCAATCCAGCGGGCCGTGGCCGAGGTAGTGCTGTGGCTGAAGTTTTTGATGATACAGTTGAAACAGAAAATAATGCTAATCTAGCCGACCCCGCTGCGGATCCAACTACAGAAATTATTTCAAATTCTGGTGCACCCACAGGTTCTGTTGACCCAGTAGCTGCTGTTCAGGCCTTTCAGACTTTTATGGGATTATTTGCTGGGCATCAGGCCCAAGTGGCACCAGCAACTGCATCAAGGTCTCTAACATTGGACAAAGGCAATACTTTTGATAGATTTCTAAAGACTAATCCATCGCCTTTTATGGGGACTGATAAGCCATCGGATTCTGAGGCTTGGTTGTTGCAAATGGAAAAGATCTTTGATGTGTTGGGTTGTTCTGAGGCCCAAAAGGTGTCTTTTGCTGCATATAAGCTGCAGGGGGGAGCTGAGCATTGGTGGCGGTCAGCAAAGCAGCAATACAAAGATAAGCAGGACGAATTGGTTTGGAGTAATTTTAAGAAGGATTTTGAGGACAAGTATATTCCACCCGCAGTCAAAGATCAAATGCGGATTGAGTTTTTGGCTTTAAGGCAGGGAAATATGTCGGTGGCGGAGTATCAGCAGAAGTTCGATGAATTGTCAAGGTATGCAGGAGTTTTGGTGGAAAAAGAAACAGATAAGGTGTGGTATTTTCAAAGGGGGCTTCGATTCGATATTCATGGGAGAGTTTCTTTACTTGATGTTAAGACACTACCTAAACTTGTGACTAAAGCATTGACAGCAAAGAATGATTTGAAAGAGGAGAAGATGAGTGAGGAGCGCCAGTATAAGAGATCTAGAGAATGGTGGCAAATAGGACAGAGCAGTGAGGGTAGTAACTCTAACAAGAGGACTTTTTCGCCAAAGCAGTCAAATGGTGATAGGAGTGAGCAGATTGAGTGGTTATGCAATCGTTGTGGGAAATCTCATTACGGTTATAGTTGTGATGGCTCGCCTAAGTTATGTTACAATTGTGGACAATCTGGACATGTAGCTGCTCGCTGTGAGAAAAAAGGTGTCATCTTGTTTTATCTTATCTACTAGAAATATCATTGGTTAATTTATTAGTGGGTCGAGCTAATTTGTGGTTTAGCTACTTTTCTAAATTTCGAGGACGAAATTCTTTTAAGGGGGGAATGATGTGACATCCCAATTTTTCAGTAAAAAAAAAAAATATTTTGATGCAAATAATTAAATCTTTCATTTTTTCTTTTCAAACTTCTTGCTAAAAATATATATATATGTTGGGCTGCTTATTTTTGGCATCAGTTACACGTATTGCTTAAAATTCTAAGTTGGGTTAAAATTAGGAATTGTTTCCCCACAAGAGACTATTTACCATGGAAGAGAAATGTTGGGTTGATTGTGTAATTAGATTAGAAAAGTATCGGCATATACGTGGGTAGTTTACGGAATGAGAATATACAAGAGGTAGGGTTTCATCCTTTCGTCATATTAAAAAGAGAGCGTGGCTGCCTTGTGGAGAGAGAGAGAGAGAGAGAGAGAGAGAGAGAGAGAGAGAGTCGTTGCAGAGGTTTGTGACGAGAAGAGCAGAAAGGTTAGCAATCTTGTTCCTGTATTCTTTTTCCCCTTCTCTTTTACTCCCCCTGCCGTATATATGGGTACGTATATCGCACATTTTTTGTAGCATCAGTGATGAGTTTTGAAGCCCATGTGAATAGGTATAAATTAAGGGTTTAGATCATATGCTGTTGAGGGGTGAGTTGCATGTGCGTACATGTGTGGCAATGGGTTAATAGGATTTGTTGGTGGATAGGTTTCTAGTGCAATTAGTTGTAGGTTAAATATTAAATTACTGTATAGTAGTAAGTTTAAGCATTAGAGTTACCGTTCGAATAGTTGGTCTTTTTAGTGTTAATATGTGTGTACATATTCTTTTAATTCAGATTAGCAGGGAACGTGAGCATTGCATTTGCGATCAATCCTTTCGGACTTAAGTTGAGTGGTTAAACATGTGATCCCTTCTTTTGGAATCCTCTTGAGCCTATCGATTCTTGACAGTTCGTTATTGGTTGTGATCCGGTGATAATTATTCTTATTCGTTGTTCTCATAATTGTTGACAATTGACGTACCCTTTGGCATACAAGGTTATTTGAGAATATTTGTGATTGATCGAAACCCTTACTTTTATTGTCGTCGATTCGTTGACTCCATTATATTATTGTGACTATGCAACGGCACGGGGAATAATCTTGGCCGGTCAGGTGACTCCGGTTCGCCGTTGTTCTTATGTGTTTGGGACCATGGATTATGTTTATATTTGTAAAAGTCCAAGGAAAAGACCCGTGAGATATCGTGGTGACTTTGGCCGCTAGGGAAAAGACTTGTGAAATACCCTGTGACTCTAGTGCTCAACGGATAGGGAAAAGACTTGTGAAATACCCTGTGACCCTATTCCGGATCGGCTTAGGGAAAAGGTCCCAGGCGCCATCCTGTGGTGACTCTAAGTACGGTGTTGGATCCAACGGGCTAAGCCCTGAGAAAATATTTGGCATTTGGTACTTGGTAATTGGAAGATATGGTTCCCACTTTGGTTTGGACTACCTCATTATTGTTGTTCCTCTTTCCGATATTGTTGAGCAGGCTGTTGGTACAAAATGGTCGTTATCATTGTTCGATTGTTGTTGTGATAATTCGCTATTCAGTCATTCATCTTTCGATACTATTTGCTGAGCCATTGACTTCATTAGTTTGTTGATAGTATTCATTGAACCATCGACCTCTATTATTAATTTGAAACCACTTCTTTGGAACCCTCAGTTATCGTTCATTTAAACGTATGTCACTTTGTATTATTACCCTTAGCATGCTTAACTACTCACTGAGCTCGTCAGCTGACGGATTTATTCCACATTTTTTTCAGGTTAGTTCATGGAGCGTTGTAGTGGACTCTGTGGCTTTGTCAGGACCTTGTGTTTGGACCTCTAGGGGGTCTGCATTTGTATTTCTTTTCTATTGTCAAAAAGCTTCCGCACTTTTATTTATTAGCTGCTGCACTTTTAGTTATTGGCAAATCATGGTGAAATTTGGAGTTTGGAAAATATGAGATTTTATGCCATCTTGTTAAGGGAAAATATTGGTTTAAGTTGCAGCTTTTGCTTTAATAAAATATTCAGTTTTCTTTTATTGGTTTTGAGTTGCTAAAATATTATTTTTAATTAGGCTTCGTGTCCCATGATTATTGCATGGTTCACGGCCCGTCATGTTCCCGGATTTGGGGCGTGACATTAGGCATGCACCGGAAATTTCAGTAGCAGATTTGGCCAAAATTAGACAAAGACCATCTGAATCTGTTGAACAATATATGAATAGATTTAAAAAGGTCAGAAATCAGTGCCATTTTTACATTCCAGAATCTGAGATAGTCAAATTGCCCAAGAAGGGCTTGATTATGACTTTAAGAAACATTTTACTGGGACTGAATTCAGGGATTTGTTTGATTTTACTTCTAAAGCCATAGGATATGAGGCTATCCTTTTGGAAGGTGAACTGAGAAAGAATAAATCACTTGGTACTTATTACCAAGATATAGAGGATGATGTAGAGATTGATGTTGCTCAAGTAATTGGTAAAGCTCCAATTGTATGTGATACTTTGACAAAGGCTGAGAAGCCTGTAAATATGCCATCATCACATCCGAATAGAAGAAACCAAGCAAGTTTTAGACAATATTCATTTGATCTGTCTAAAGCAGATCAGTTATTTGATGAACTAATAAATCAAAAGTTTTTAACCTTATCAGCAGGACATGTTATCCCACCAAGAAAAGATAGAAAAGGGAAATATTATTGCAAATGGCACAATTCTTTTAGACATAATACTAACAATTGTGTTACATTTCGAAATTGTGTGCATGACCTGATTCAGAAAGGTTTATTGCAGTATGCCAAAGGAAATAAGGAAGTAATGGGGATAGACATTAATCCATTTCCTTTAGTGGATGTGAATGTGGTGACTGCCATATTGAGGAAAGGAAAAATGGCATCCCAAATTGAGCAAAAGATTCAAGAAGAAGAAGATATCATGGAAACTGAAGGAGAGTCACATATTAAACAGAAATTTGAAAATTATTTCTGTTTGAGGTGTGATGAGGAGATAAAGTCAGGAGAAGAAGTGATTGTTGGGAAAGAGTATAATGGGACCTATGCAAAAGGTTCTATAAGGTTTAACACTATGGGGAACAATGATTTGCAGATTTATGTTGGCCCAAAACTGATATTTGAAGGTGAAGACCCTGGGATTTTTATCTTTTCTGAATCTATTAAATGGTATGGAGAAGATGATGGACCATTCTTATTCAAGGGGTTTCCAGTGATTCCAGCAATACCAGAGAAACCAGATCCAAGTCTGATATATCCACCTATTTTCAGAGGGAGAGGTGCATATCCTAGAGGTATGAGATCAAGAGGCAGACTACCTTTTGTTAGAGGTGGCTACCAAGGAAAAATGGTTGTTCCACCAAAAATATTGAGCATCACATGTGGGATACAGTGAGGCATCCGAAATTCCCAGGTGTTGGGGAATTTGTTCCTATAACCAATACTCAGAAAAGGAGGTTGCAGAGAAAGATTTCAGAAAGAGAGATGAGGGATTCTTCACTACAAGAAAAAACAGTATTGCCTTCGCTTCTAAAAAAGTGGCTAAAAGTTCAATCTCGTTGGCATAGGATTTTACCTACAAAATTTGTTGCATCGCTAAGGCGTGGCTAAAGGTGCGTCGACAATAGTTTTTGCCAACAAGAAGTCTATGCGTGGGTAATGAATGAGTTTTAGCAACTACTTTCAGCGTTGGCAAAAGGTCCAAGCTGTGTTGGTAATGGTTGTGCGTTGGCAAAAGTCAAGAAAAATAGGGACAACATTTAACTTTTGCCAATGCAAAAGAGAAACTTTAGCGACAGCTTTCTTCGTGGGCAAAAGACAAGCTTTACCAACACAAATTGCTCGTTGGCAAGAGCACCATTTGCACTAAATTATAATTTTACTCCCTCCGTCCCAAATTGGATGTCAATTTTTGATATCTGTGCCAATTTCAATTCCTTATATCTTTCAATATGGATCTGAAAATATATGCAATATGGATCTTGTTTGATAGTTCCCGATTAGTTCTATTATACAAAGTTTTCAAACTCATAAAAAACATTATAGATTGAAAGATATAAGCGATGAAAAATGATACGAGTTGCAAAAATTGTCATTCTTTTTGGGACGGAGGGAGTATTTTTTTCCTGTACTACTTTTGCCAACACCTAAAATGCGTGGGAAAAATAATTTGTATTGTATGTTCCATACCTTTGCCCACGGTTAATTCTGTTGGCAAAATTCTTAAATATATTCATAAATTTAAATTTAGAGCTCAATTTTCATAACATTTGAGGCCTATATTCCATCAAAGTTCCTTAAAAACACACAAACATAGAATCTGTTATCAAATTTCAACAAAATCAATCCCATATGTATCCAAGTACATCCCAAAAGTAACTAACATTCTAAAATATCCAACAAGGAACTTTGTCAATACATTTCAATATCCAAGAGTAATTTACCACGTCTACCATATCCAAGTATCCTACCAGCAAAGCTATTATAAATAAAATAAAATAAAATAAAAACATGATCCGAAAACAGTAAGTGATTCCATCGCATTGCCTTTCCAAACCAATGCATCATCAACCTATCAATAAATCCAAAAAAACATCAATGAGAACTATAATTACTATCGTAATTGTGAAAATAATAGTACCTACTTTTATTGAAACAGAACACCCCAAAAGGAGAAGGGGAATAGAACACCCCAAAGGTTTAAAGTAAACCTAGGCTAAGTACCCCACAAAGTGTACGGGGTATAGCTTCCCATATGTTTGACCCTTCCAATAATTGGGATAACACCACTGCCGGAACTACTTGGCAGCAGCCTAACCTAAAAAGCCTCACACCCATAGCCAAATAAAGCACCAGCATCCCTTGATAGCAGCAGAAAACAGTTGCAACAAAAAAACAGCATCCAAATATCCTTAGACACAAGAGAAAATTGGCACCAGGTGCACCAATAGATTCAGCATGTGCACCAACAAATTCAATAGCATATCCCCAAGATTACCAATTTCGAGACCTAAAGCCCTTTACTTCATGATTGATCTGCAAATTTGATTTAGTGCCACTAGCCACACTAAACTTGAGCTGACTTGAGCTATAGGCTTTTATAAATATGACTTTGATAACTTAAACTAAATGAGTTCATGACCATGACTACTTTATCTGTCCTCTAGTGGACGGCTTAATGCTCTTATAAGGCAAAATGAGATAGCAGCAAAATAGTAAAACATAGGCTTTACCTTTACTTAAACCAATAGAACCTGCATCCCTTCTTTTGTCTGATGCACCCTCCACATTATTGCTCATTTCAATTAATTCCACAATTAATTCCACAATGTCCGTTGGATCTACAGCTGCCTTCACAGCCAACACACGAACAATGTCTTGCAATACGGCCATGGTCCGAGTATGCTTAGTTAATGTCTTAGATAGCTCAGCCAAAGCCTTAGCTTGCTCATCTACCTGGTGTTGCAGAATAATGACGTCAGAATCAGGTGCCTGAAGCTATTTGAAAGATGAGGGGGTGTTCTTGGGACTCCCGTATTCCTTCAAAAAAACCGATCGCTTCCCAAGCACACTGACAGAAACATGTTCTTTGGACAACAGATCAGTGACATTGGCTTGTGATTGTTCTTTAAGCTTAGCTTCCAGTTCAGCCTGTCAATCTTAAAATTGTAAGCTTATGATATATGTACACAGACATCCCAACTAAAAAAATGTGTGCAAAGAGGAAAGAAATTGGATATAAATGAAAGCAAATTGCCGTAAAATATTTATTAAAAAGCTATAGCTAATCCCACTGACGATGTTAGGCACACAGTCTGACAGCAATAAAATGATAATGGATATAAATGAAACCAAGCAAACACAACAGTCACCATATTGAAAGGATAACCCGTAAACATGCCCCAAAGAGGAAAGGAATATAATCTTTCAAATGTTTGATTCTTAATGATTAGAACTGTTAAAATGACCATTGTTTGATGAGTAAGTCCAAATATTTTGCACAAACACATTACCTTATTTGCCTGAAACCTGGAAGATACATCTTCGCGAGAGCTCATCCCTTTCTCATCCTCGCACGATTGATACTCCTCATCATCATTGCAACAATTCATCTTGCTCTTTCCCTCCTTGATAGTTTTTTCTTGGCTGTCAGATTTGAACCAAATAATGCCCTTGACATGGTCTTTAATCCCAAAGCAGATAGCATTGCTGAGTTTCTTTCAATGTTTCTCTGTCTGTCCATCTCATATTTAGTCAGCCTCTGGGAACCAAATAATGCCTTTCACATGGTCTTTAATCCCAAAGCTGATAGCACTGCTGAGTTTCGTTCAATGTTTCTCTGTCTGTCCATCTCATATTTTGTCAGCCTCTGGGAACTACACCCAGGCTTGGCAAAATTTCTCCGAACTTTGGGCATCTTTGGCAAAACCACATATAAATGACAAACAAAGAGATTGAAGAGATTAAATGAATATGAACTAAAGCAAGCAGCAAACAAAACTAGCATTTTGGGAGAAATATGCATCCTCACCTCACTCAAGAAAGGAAGCAATGAAACAGGTAGTTAAAACAATTCAATTCAAGATATGCAGGAAAAGAAAAAATCCAAATAAACCCAAAATTGAAAAAGAATGCATATCTTTTTCATTTTATAGAGTTTTAAGTCTAGACGTTAAATGACTTTGCACAACATCGTACTCTTGCTTGTAGAAGTTAAAACAATTGACACATGGGCACTTAATCTCCATAGCCTCTCCCGAATGCGCCTTTGCAAGTTTGATAAAGGAGTTCACCCCATCCATAAATGATTCACTAAATCTATCAGAAATCAATACCCAACTCATGTCCAACTATAATGGGCATGAGATTCACATTTACTTGCAATAACGACACGAGGCAAAATGGAGAAACGAGCAATGAATAATAACACTAACAAAAAAGAAACAAACAAAAAAATGTTTTTTATAATTCAGGTGTCCGGATTTGCTCACGCGCACCTCGATTAATCCCAGGGAGCAATCCTACTACCCACTGATCCCAATTAAAGCGAGAGCAAAGCTCTCCATGGACTGGCCCAAATGAGTTAATAGCACTTAAGAAGTTTCGAACCTAACACCTTAAGAAGGAGTAAACCTCTGAGTCCCATACGGTAGGCCTTGACCACTAGGACAGCCCCTTAGGGGTTTGAACAAACAAACAATTGCAAGCACAAGAAACTAAAAAAAAAAAGAAAAGGAAATCTAATAACTGATTACATCGCCCCTCGTAATTGATAAATGACTGCAAACCTCGTAGAAATCAACAAACCCAAATAAAATTGATTCAAACGAGAAAATTGAACTATGTCCCAACAGATCTTGGAGAATCACGAACTAGTGCTCAGAATATGTAATGAATCCATCAATTGGTAAGTGATATGGTAACTGTATTGGGAAATAATAATCAAACTATTAGGGCATAAATCAAGACAAACCTACATATAACCCATGGAATGGGTCTGTAAGAATTGTCAACAACTAGCATCACAAAAGTCTTAATCGTTCTTCCATTGGGAGGAATCACTCTCCGATTACAAGGCTTAAATCACAGAGAGAGGGAGATCTCAGTTATGCGCCATCAACATGTAGGTCTTCACAGAACACACAAAACTTAGAGTAGAATATTTACCTTTATAGTATGCTTCTCGTAAAAGAGCCCTAGAATAAACCTTCGAACTATTGAAAGAAGAAAGAGGAACAGATCTTAAGAAGGAAACAGAAAGTGGAAGAAACCGTCTAGAGAAGAGGAAGCGGTGGGTGTATGCTGGGAAAGGATGGAAATATCAGAGCGCCAATTTTACACGCGAAAACTTTCCGCGGGTTCTGTTTTTATTAGTTTCAAATTTTCAATAAAATTATGGATATACCATTGCACACGAAACTATAAGAGCCGCTCAATTTTTAAACACAATTTTCAAGGGACCCCTAAAAGATAAGCTTAGCCAGATATCAGTGAAGACTTGATCGATTTTATATCCAATCAGCCAGTTACTATATTTTAGTAATGGTCGATCTGAACCATAAGAATTTCACATCTCACTGATTCCGTCATTATCACAATAATTGAATATCATCGGGTATCGGCGACCGCCTGATTAGACCACATTTGATGCATCCTGATACATTAAAGTATTGGATTGCAATATCCGACCCCGACCTGAGTGTTTTTTTTTTCCCAATCGGAACCGTTCATCTTTTAGGTATTAGGGAGTACATGAGTCATACAAAAAACGAAGTTAATAAGGTATCGCTATACACTTGATTGGACAGAAAACTCATTTTGTTAATAAAATTGTGTCTCAATAAAGAAGTTTTCTAAACCCGATAGAGACAAATTTTTACGAGAATGATATAATCAACAAGGAAAACAAAAGCAACGGTCTGGATCATCGTATTTGTGTCGCGGTTGAATAGCTACCGTACGTTCAAGTACAACAAGACTTAGTTTGTTAAGAATTACATTGAACGTATAGAAGTTAAAAAGTCATTACCAACTCAATTTTTACAGTGGTCGATCTAAACAGTTAAGATTTCACGTCTCACTAATTCCATAGTTGTCACCAAAATCGAAGATCATTGGATATTGAGGACCGTCTGATCGAACAACATTTGATGCATTCTGAGGTATTAAAGTATTAAATTGCAAGACCCAACCCCCTCCAAAGTCTTTATTTTTCAATCCGAACCGTTTATCTTATACATATTATGAAGTTCATTATTTGTACCAAGAATGAAGTTGATCGGGTATCGCTACACATTTGATCGAATGGTAACTATCATCCAAAAAAACAAATTACGTCCCAATCAAAGAGCTTTCTAAACCTGGTCGAGCCAAATTTTTATAATAATGATTTAATCAATAAGCACAACGAAATCAATGGCCTCGATTGTTAAAATAGTTTCGTCTTATTGAGATCCACTAAATAATCGTATCAAACATTATTAAAAAATGCATAACATATAGGAGTAATATTATTAGACATTGCTTAACATATAAGAGGAAGAATAGAGGAGTAACGAGGTGGGAGAGATATACAAAGAGGCGAGAGAGGAGGAAATCATGGGAAAACTGGGAATGAAACGAAAATAAATTAGAGCGCGGAACTAAACCGCCTAAAATTTTATGTTTTTTTGTGTCAGTTCGATCCAATTCCATTTGCTTAATGGGGCCATAATGGATCCAAATCCAACAATTCAACCTGTTTAATTGGAGCCCTTTGGGCCGGCTAGATAGGTATTGAATTTATTCTACAGTATTAATTATTCATCTCGATTAGAGGAGTCTAAAAATAAAAATTCACAACCAAAAGTCAAAAAAATATATATTAAAGACGGAGAAAATTTGAAACAATTGTCTTTTTTGTGTTTAGTGTTTGCCTTCTCTAAATTTGAAACAATTGTATCTGTAAGCATGATGGTACTGTGTCTAGGTAAGTTTTCAAAGGGCGGGTTCGACTCCTCTTAGCTACAAATCTTGGTAAAGGTTTTTTATTTCAGGCTTTTCAGCATCCAACTATAAACAAAAAGCAAAGCGTCACTACAATGGTTTGAACTCGCGACCTCACGCATAAAGGAGGAACCCTTAGTCACTTGCGCCAAGCGTTCAATACATTACAAGTTTGGGTCGTTTTATATATATTACCAATTTCTTTAGTTTAAAAAAAACTTCCAGCAAATTTAGGTGGGTCACGTGGTGTCTTAACTGAATCCGCCCCTGACCACGGGACACTCATCAAGTCCACGAGATAATCAAGTTCAATAACCCAACTCAACTACAAGCCCTAAGGGGAGAAATAACCCCAGCAAATACAAAAAAAAAAAAGAAAGAAGAAAAGAATACCCACACAACGAAAAGACTTGAACTCCTAACCTCCTGGTAAAATACAAGAGTCCTAGCCAACTAGGCTAGCCCCAATTTGTTTCAATATTGAATTAACTTTGGTAAAATTTCCAAAAAAAAGATAAATCTTTCCCTCGGTAGGAGGATAGATTAGTCTAGTGTTTTCCCTACTCCAATAGTTCACTTGGAAAAGAGAAATTTTTAGAGGTGGGGGAGAGAAAAATTTAGAAACACTAAATTTAGAAACAAAGGCTTCTATTAATAGTTAATTTAGAAAAAAAAAACACATTAATCACAATTAACCTATGTTGGAAAATGTGTGCCAATAAACTACCTTTTCCCAACGTAAAATGCTTGTTGACATAAGGTTTTACTTATAGCTACGCATATTGCGTCGCCAAAAGTATGATAGTGTTGGCAAATATTTCCCTCATTCTAACTGAAGGGCAGCCACTCCAAATCCAATTGTTTTGCCTACGACAGTATCAACGTCGCGGAAAGTAATTAATATTTTCAATAAGTGTGCCGACGCTTTTGATTTTTCGTAGCTAAAACCATGCTTTTGCCAACGACTAATGCCTTGCGTAGGCAAATTTAGTCGCTAAAAGTGCATTTTCTTGTAGTGCTTATACAGTAACAGAGCCAGCAGAATGGCCAGAAATGAATGTCAAAATAATTCCAAAACAACCAACTCCTATGGTTTGGAATAGAGAAGCAGTAGTGCCTAAACCAAAGGCAAAAGAGACAGAGAAACTAAGGGGCAAACTATTAAACCAACTGTTGCCCAAAGACTTGGGGGGCAAAATTCAAATTCATCAGGGTGTTCTGTCCTATCTATAAAGGAATAGAAAGCAGAATTTAAGAAGAGTTTGAAGAAAAAGATGGAAGAGTTTCAACAGGTCCTATTGGAAGACGATGAAGATGATGACTTGTTGTCTGTCGACAGCTCAGAGATAATGAAAGATGATCCAAAAGATGACAAGAATGAAGCTAACTCTTAAAAGTCTGCTACATTTGGTCAAGCTTTGGCCACAATCCAGTTTGGGTCAGTTTCTCCTACTAAACTTCCATGCAATATGATTTTGGTATTGCCAAAAATTTTTCAGGCAAAACCAAATCAGCCAACTAGTTTAGAAGGAGATGTGGAAGATAAAACAGATGCAATAGTAAAGATAAATGATGAACAGGAGAAAGATTTCCAAAATGAATCTATAAGAATCGAAAAGGACACAAAAGGAAAAGACATTGTGGTACTTAGATCTTCTGATGATGCCTTGGTCAGGCATCTAAAGCCTTTATATATAATGTTGCATATCAATGGACAGCCTATTAATAAGGTTTTAATTGATAATGGGGCTATTGTCAACATCTTACCCTCAAAGATAATGAAAGTCTTAAATAAAAAGGAATCAGATTTGATCCCAAAAGAAGTGACAGTTGGTAACTTTGCAGGAGGGTGCTCACCCGCTAAAGGTGTGATCTCTTTACAATTACAAATTGGAAGTAGAAAGATGAACACAACTTTCTTTGTTATTGATTCTTCCTCCAATTACAATGCCTTGTTAGGCAGAGATTGGATTCATATAAATGGGTGTGTTCCTTCTTCTTTACATCAGGCCTTGATATTTCTGAAGCAAGGACATAATGAAAGGGCCACAGAAATGGAGATTTTCTGGGCAGATAAGCATCCATTTAAAGCAGATACCAATAACGTGGAAGCAGGGCTATATGATGAAGACCTGTGGCCAATTAAGATTGAAGAGTCAGAGGTAAAGTCAGTAGGGACTGGTGTTACTGAAAGTCAGTTTCTTAAAAACATCAAAGATGGTTTTCAAGAGTTGAGTAAAGATTTTGTCAGACCTAACATAATTTTGAGGTCTGGTAATGCTGAATCCGAGACCTAACATAATTTTGAGGTCTAGTAATGCTGAATCCGAGGTTTCTTATGCCTTGTGAAACATCGAATCAAGTGGATGAGCAGTTGGCTACTTTGAAAGCCACTTTCAAGAGGTTGTTTTCTTTTATTGAGTCTAGGAAGTTAGAGGCTGATGAGCCTATTTCTTGTAATTGGGCAGACTGTGTGATAGATGACAGTCCTTTATCTTTAAAGGAATTAGCTATGGAAGATCTCAAAGCTGCTCCTGCTAAGCTTGATGATCTTAAAGCAGAGGTTAAAGATCCTTTAGAGGATTTTAACGTAGGAACAGAGGAAGATCCTAAAATTCTTCATGTATGTGCTTCTTTACCTGATGAAATGAAGGATCGTTTGAAGTATTTTCTGTCTGAATTTAAAGATTGCTTTGCTTGGGATTATCCTGATATGCCTGGTTTAGATAGATCATTGGTTGAGCATAGAATTCCTATTAAAGAGAATTTTGTTCCATACCAACAAACTCCAAGACAGATGACTCCTGAAGTGCTAAAAGAAGTCAAGAAAGAAATTGAAAGATTATTCAAAGCCAAATTCATAAGACCAGTCAGGTATGTAGAATGGATTTCTAATATTGTTCCTGTGATTAAGAAAAATGGGAAAGTCAGAATATGCATCGATTTTAGAAATCTAAATACAGCTTCACCAAAGGATGAGTATCATATGCCTGTGGTAGACCATTTGGTGGATGCTACTTCAGGCCATCGATTTCTCTCCTTCATGGATGGTTATTCTGGTTATAATCAAATATTTATTGCAGAAGAGGATACACATAAAACAGCATTTAGATGTCCAGGATATATTGGTCTGTTTGAATGGATTGTAATGGCATTTGGTTTAAAGAATGCTGGGGCAACTTATCAAAGAACTATGAATGTAATCTTCCATGATTTGATTGGGAGGTTTATGGAAGTTTATATTGATGATGTAGTTGTGAAATCTCATACATTTGATGATCATATTGATCATTTGAAACAAGTTTTACAAAGAATGAGGCAATACCAATTGAAAATGAATGCAACAAAGTGTGCTTTTGGAGTTAGTGCTGGAAATTTCCTTGGATTCCTGGTTCATAAAAAAGGAATTGAGGTGGATAAAGATAAAATAAAGTCAATTAGGGAAGCACAACCCCCAAGAAACAAACAAGAACTCCAACAGTTCTTAGGACAAGTTAATTTTCTAAGAAGATTTATTTCCAACTTGTCTGGAAAAACCCTTGCCTTTTCACCACTTTTAAAACTAAAGTCTTAGAAAGATTTTAAGTGGAATGAAGAGCATGATAAGGCTTTTGAATTCTTGAAACAGTCATTAGTTAAGCCTCCTGTGCTCATGCCACCAATATTTGGCAAACCCTTGAAACTTTATATATCAGCTGGTCATCAGTCGATTGGCAGTCTATTGGCCCAAGATAATGAGAATGGCCATGAATAAGCCATATATTACTTAAGTAGAAGATTAAATGAGTGTGAGATAAAGTATAAACCAATTGAAAAGTTATGCCTTGCATTGTATTTTTCTGTAATCAAATTAAGGTATTATATGTTGCCGTTGACGGTGCATGTAATTGCACAAACTGATATTATCAAATATATCTTAACAAGGCCTATATTAAGAGATAAACAAGGAAAGTGGTTATTGGCCTTAATGGAATATTGCTTAGAATATGTGCCTCAAAAGGCAGTAAAGGGCCAAGCATTAGCTGATTTTCTAGCAGATCATCCTATTGTTTTGATAGAGAAGGATGAATTTGAAATTCATATGCTTGAGATAAAGCCATGAAAATTATCATTTGATGGTTCTAAGACTGACAGTAGATTCATAAAAAGGAATTACCAAACTGAGGCATCCGAATCGACACAGATGGCAAACTGATTCTTGGTTCTCAGCAAGGGTTATCATTTGAGGTTTGCCATCAATAAGCCATCTTTTTTAATTTCTGTTTAATAAATATTGCTTGGATAACGGTCTTCAGTTGTAGTGTTGACTTTGATTTGCCTAGACATAAATATTGGACTGGTTGTAGTGTCTGCCCTAGAAACAAAATACTGGTTTACCTGCTTTGCCTCCCTAAGGCATTGAGGATATCTCAATGGAGTATCATCGACGGGAACCCTAGCTAGACTTGGGAGGACTCTGTTTCTTTGATCGGTTTGACTGAGAAGTCTTCGATTTTGTTGACTGAGAAGTCGATGAAACTTTGGTTGCCATCTCTTTACCAGTTGAAGCTTGTTTAGGCGCCATCACAGGAGAAGTTTTTCAAAGGAAGAGTAAAAATATATTAACTGTGCCCTAGCTTTCACAGTGAAGGCTATGTATACGTTTGGGAAACCCCATATATCAGACACGACTTTGGGGAATTTATTTACTTAAGTTAAAAAGTTTTAACTTAACTAAATAAGGGGGGCATTGTTTGCTCCATAACTGTGATTTTATTTTTACCCGTCGATTGGGTGACACGTGGCTTAGGAGAGATGGATATTATTAGAGGTAACTCCGGTTTACCTTAATATCAAAGGTTTAGATTGACTAAATCCAGTTAGATAACATAAAACCATAACAAAGGTTTTTGAACATTATACTCCCGTCGAGTGACCTGTCGATTGGCCAATGTATGGTCTATTTCCGTTTAATAACTGAGTATAATTGAACTTGTTTATGTGGACAGTTCATGTACAGGTGTTAGAAGGAGATTCATATGGGCATTCTCATAATCGTGGGGCAGTTTTGCTCAGCAATACTTGGAGCAGTTTCACAACGTGGGAATTACTTGCTTCACCAATCGTGGGAGCAGTTTAAAGACACGATGTAAGAGAGTAACTGCCATCTTTGGAGGGAATATTCAAATTCAAATGAGGAGGCCTATTTATGGAGAAGTTCGTAGCAGTTTTGAGGACACACAAATAACGCCAATCAGGCCTTTATCTTTTCTTTTCTAGGAGTAGTTTTAACTTGTAATTGTCCACTCGATAATCTTTATCGATTGTTCTTCTACTTTGAAGTTTAATAAAGTCCGTTTTATTACTCTTCTTCCATAATCCATCCACTTCATTGTTTGCTTCCAAAGAAGTCTTGAAACACGGCGAGGAACCAAACATCCACTTTCCACAACCACATTCCAGCAATTCAAAAAAAACAAATCCCCGTCGATTGGATCGATCCTGAAAACTTAGTAACACTCATAGGAAAATTTAAATAAAAGTTTGTGAGATTATTCTCGCAGTTGAGTATATAGCATTTTGAATTCTTCAGAAGTTTGGACAGGATTAACTCATAGTTTTGCTACAACGAATACAATTGGCGAAAATTCTAAGAACTTACCAATGTTGTTCCTCTCCACCACCACAAGAAAGTATACTATGTGCAATCCAACCAGAGTAACTGATTTAACAACCAAACAGGGAAAAGAATGTTTTAGTGACCGGATGTTACGCTGTTGCAAATAAGGTTTTCTAATAGGGAAAGAAATATATTCCCCGCGATGGTATGGTGGGTGGCTGTGGCGCAAAACAAGTACTAATAGCAACAGGTCGGGCCACTGGCAAATACAGAACTTAATTTCTTCATTGTCGTTCATAATTCTAAAGCTCATAGGGAAATCAATTATTGCACCAAATCATGGCCTTGGTAATTGGGTTTGGAACTTGATCATTTATGTTTATATGATGTCGTTAGAGGCATACGTACGGACTGTAAATTCAGCGCACCATTTCTATTACTTGTCTATTTAAGTTGAGTAATTTGCCCTTTATGAAGCTCCTTTATTTCTGAAATTCGCCATGATAGAGTTTACAAACTCTCTGATTAAATAAAAAAAATGGTTACTTATGCTGGAATCAAACGGGCTGGTTTTGGAATTGTAGAGTTCATGTCTTTTTCTTGTCTAACTCTTAGTAGTAGAATATTTCACAGGAAATGCCTAACACTGCTGTTGCAGCTGTTGCAGGGCCAAGTTGTCCTTAATTAATTCAGAGAATAAACGTGACCATGGCTCAGTACCTCATAATAGTGGCCAAACACACTTTTCCCAAATTAGACGTGAAGATTTTCTTTTCTTTGGGAATTAATTAATAAATTATGTCGAATTCTAAATCTTCTTCATTTGACCATTTTAGATAGCTGAAAAAGGGGGAGCCTTGATAAGATGAGTGTCTACACGCAGACACAAAGGAAAGATGACCATGACATTGTAAAGACAAGGGTATGTATTTAAGTGTCTATTTTCCATATTCAAGTACTTATTGTGCACTTATGTATTTCCAATATATATAGGCGGAGTATATGGCTGAAATGGAGCAACGAATTGAGTCTCTCCTAACCCAACGACTCACTACACAATTTGAGCAACTATAATCTAAAATGTTCCAGTACATGGAATCTAGGGGCTTAGAGGTTAGACAGGTTAACTAGACTGTGCAGAACACACCTTGTAATTGCATTTATCGAAATTGGGATGCATGCATATGCGCGCCTACAAATTGCTCATTCACTTTGTAGGTTCCAGATGCACTAAGTGAACATCGAACTGTACGAGAGTCTATCGAAGATGACACCTCGCCGATGGAGAGTAGTCATTGACCACCGTCACGTTCTCCAGGACCTGATGAGCAGGTATCTTCTATGGTTTTGTCATGAATCCTCCTTCAATTCATGCTCCAAACCCAGTCTAAGAAATGAAGATAAGTGGCTCTTTCAAAATTTGGCACAACAACTGCTATAGCTTTGTGGTAAATGCTGAATTTCACTAGCACTAGCACTAGCACATGCATGCAGGAAATTAAATGTTTTTTCTGTTGTTACCTAGCTAGAACATAGAATTTAGCTATAGAGTGAGTATGGTATGTGGTGGCATCTTAAGGACCAATAATGATAATTTCGGAATTTTTTTTATTCGAGGTATAGATCATGTGTGTATGCAGCATGCATGCTTCTGTAGTTCCTTGTGTTGTGCTTTGTTTTAAACCTATGTTACATGGAATGCAGATTGTATTGGTGTGAAGAACGACTACTGGAATGTGGTACGCCAAATGTTTTAATTGTGGTACTCTAGGGGTATGCTTCTATAGATGACGAATTTTAGAACATACTCTTCCAAGCAGTAAACATATACGGAGTACTATATATATATAGAGTGTGTGTGTGTGTGTGTATATATATATATACATACATATATATCTAGTAAAAAACAATTAGAGAAGAAATCCAATGGAGTCAGATAATTCATATACGATGTAATGCTCTCTCCTATCTTGGTTTGTGTTTGTGTGTTTGGTTTGAGGTCCCGGAAAAGCACTACAAAACTATTGGAACCAGTTGATTTGCAGTGGCCGTTAGGAATGCTCGATCAAGAAGGAAGTGTGTTGTCTATGTATCTCGTACGATGGTGCTTGCTGACCCTGGAGGAACATCTTAACTGTGAACAAATTACAATTGCCAATTTGCCATTTAAAATTGGGATCCATAAGGGCATCGTACCAACCTTCGTTGTGATGCTTCCCTTATCTTCAAGGAGCTGAAAAAGCTCCTACTTCCTAAACCGGAAGAACTCTAGTCCTCGCAAAACCTAAAAGAAAACTCAGTTCCGAAGTTGAGATTTTTCGCAGATTCTTCTTCAAGCTATTATGATACATACACAAATGATGTGTAGCCTCTATTTTAAATGGGTATAAGTAGTTAACTGCGTAGTAATCTTTTGCCCTTAAGTATTAAGTAGCCGAAAAAACATGAGAAGTGTGAGGCCCGTGATCCTCGATCCTCGTCCGTCCGTTAATGATTCGATGGTGGCTGAGCCTTCTTCCCCTAGCCTGCATAGGGAGCACACGACTAAGACCTGGCCGGGGGTTGTCCCGACAAGGCCCTCCGGCGAGAGGATAAGTATTGCGCAGAGAGAGGAAGCAGAAGACTAGAGAGTGTATCAGTGTGAGTATGGAGTAGCATGTACCTCTTTAGGGTTACCATCACTGGATATTTATAGGGCCTCATGGCTTGCTCTCCAGGTACGATCGCGTGCCTTCCACGAGCCAAGTGATGTCATAGTGACATCAAGGAATAGATCTGGTAACCGTTTTCAGAGCTGAGCTGGCGCACCCATGTGCGCCCATGACCATCTTCTGTTATAACCGCCTCTGCACGTGGGGGGGACGCGTGGCTCAACAGTCAGCCGTCGTTGGCAGCCAGCTGTGCTCCGCAGGTGGCCGAACACGGATTATGCCGAGCCTGGCCATGCGACCGATGGGGGAGGTAACGTCGCCAAAGACCTTGCCGAGGGCAGAGACCGAGCACGGACTTGTCTTCTGCCGAGCTCGTGGCAAGTCGGATATCAATGACGAACACCGACGGGAGCCGTGCGCAAGGCCTACGTTTGGCACGGAGCGGGTTCGGTTCGCACCACTGCGAACATGTATGTTCGGCCTGCTACAATAGCCCCTCAATCTCTGCCGATGCCGAGCGCGTGGCAGGGATTGAAGTCAAGCATTGGCCGAACTTGTCAAATGCCGAGCGCGGTCTTTGCTTGTCAAAGGTGAGCCTTCGCCGAACATAATCCATCCTCCTCTTTAGGAGCAACATCAGCCGTTAATGGAGAGCCTTAGTGGAGGAGTGCCAGATGTTGCTCCATGGCTGGGTACGGCTGGTGAATGGACGGCTGGCAATCCTCTGCAGGTCGTCCTTTCTATGACATGTGTCATGTGTTGAGTGGCCAGCGGTTCGGCGGTGTAATGATGGGCGGAAAACTCAAAAACCAAAACCCTAGCCCTATAAAAGGGGCGAGGCGAGGAGAGAGAAGGTTACAGACCCTTTCTCTCTCTACAACTCCATTGTCAGAGCTTCAAAGAGCAACGGTTTGTCTTCTGATCTTGATTCCCAAAGATTTCGCCACCAGATCTCACTGTAAATCACAGGTATGAGTTCGTTTTTCATTACTCTCGTTGTTTATGCAAGTTTTCTGCATTTTTCGTTTAGTTTTCTGGGTTTTTGGGCATTTTTTGTTCTGAGTGAACAGTGCGCCCTGGAGATGAACGAACTGTTCATCTCCTTTTTCAAACTGTTCTTCCGAGCGTAGGTCCTTCGTGGTGTTAGGGCTTGGCCGTCGATGGAGTTGGCCGAGCCCCAATTTCTAACGTTTCATAGGCTTAGGCCGAACACGGATTTGGCCGAGCCTTGAAGGAGACGATGGGGTGGGCCAATTAGGATGCCGAGCGTAGTGAGATCCCTGCTTTCTAGCTGACGACGAGGTCTCATGTTCTTATTTTTTGCCTTTGTTAGGTCTGGCTCACCCAATCATCGTCATCTCATCCGACTCTGAAAGTTCAGGGGACGATTCTGCAAATCTTGTGATCCGAGAATACGTGGAGATACACAGAAGCCGACGTCAAGCTTCTTCCATTGACTCGAATATGTCAGGTTCTAGTGACTCCAACGCCGAATGTGACCACGAATACGACGGCGGGTTCAATACCGAGCCAGAGATAACCTTTACCATTAGCACAGAATCCGAAGCCGAGCACGAACTTGGGCCTGAGGCCGAGTCTAGGCTTCGTTCCCAGGCCGGAGCCACGACCTCTTCCCGCTCTGCTCCCGCCGAGACTTCGTTTGAGAACAGGGAATTCGCTGACCTCTTTGAGCGAGGGCAGGTTTGTCCCCACGCCCATTACTTCAGCGGGCGCCCCAATGAGTATGCAGACTTCTGCCGAACGTACCATATCCCAGACGATGTCGTCGTCCACCAGGTGGCAAGTAATAGGATCAGGGATAAGAGGGGAGATCATCCCAAACACATAACAGTCCCCCTGATGGCCATATGTGAGGCCGGGCTTTGCTTCCCTCTTCACTCGTTTCCGAGGGAACTGCTGGTTAGGTTCGGCATAGTGCCACATTTCTTCGCGATCAATAGTTATAGGATAGTAATGTCCGTAATTAAGTTGAAGGAACTGCACGACCTCGAATTCACTGTCGCCAACCTCTTTCATACATACATTATGTCTAGGCACGGGAAGACTGGCCGTAGGTATCTGTCAACGCGTGGCGGTAAGGAGCCTTTGATAGATGGTCTTCCTGATACCGACAAGTGGACTAACTTTTATGTCGAAGTTAGTAGAAATTACGAGTTCGGCGATCAGTCAATGCGGCTGCATTCTGTGCCGAAGATAACGGACTTCCAAGGTTTCCTTTTGTTTCTTTAATTTGCCGAACACGATTTATTCCTCCATTGTATTCCCGATATTTTGCTAACAATTTCTCTTTTTGCAGATCACCGAGCAATAACCAAGACCCAAAATTCTTTGGCCGTCGATGGTCACGTGGAGATGTTGAAGGCCTACATCTGTCGTGACGCGCCGACGCTGCTAGGTTACGAACCTTCGTACAAGGGGAAGTTGAAGAAGAAGAAGGAAAAGGAGGCAGGGCCGAGCACGAAGGCTAAGGGCAAGAAGGCAGCTGCTAAGGAGCAAGGGGTTGGTGACAAGACTCCAAAGCCGAGCAAGAAGGTGAAGGAACCAAGGCTGAAGTTTCCCACTTTGAAGAAGTCAGCCGACTTCTGGTTCCAAAACAGCCAACCCGCCGATCTACAAGGTATCAACATTCCTCCCCTCCGAACCCTTATCCCCGAGTTCGCCGACGATATGGGCAGAAGGAACGTTGTGAAGCTAAACCTCAAAGATGGTGCCGCAGCTCGCCAGAAGAAGCTGAACTGGCCGAACATGCTGCAAAGAAGTAAAAGGTCACCCATGACTTCTTCCCCACAAGGGCGCCGATGCCGCTCCCAAAGGAAAAGGAGCAAACTGAGTCATCGGCTGCTGGTGGCTCGAAGGCTATGGAGACGGCGGCAGGCTCGGGTGGCCGATCAATTGTGCAAGAGTTCGCGCCGTCCTTCGCAATGGCCGACGGCAGGATTGTCACTGTTGAGGACAGCGTGAAGGTCGAGCCTGGGTTGGCCGTCAGCATGTTTCATGGTCTTGCTCTGCCGAGGGACATGGACAGAGTTCTTGGGGAGCTCCAGCCAAGTATTGCGCACTTGAGCGCCTATCTTGTTCAGGTAATTGGCCTATTTCGTACTTTTCCTATTTTAGTTGAAGTTATTTTCCTTCCTCTGTTCGCCGAGCCGGATCGGTTCATCTTCTACAGGCTGGACAAGCTGCGCTGCGAGTGTCCAGCGAGGCCGACCTGTTGGTGGCCGACAGAAAGCGTTACCGCGATGACGCTAAGGCCGAGCGTGAAAAAACGAAGGCTGCGAAGACTGCCCTGAAGCTGGCCAAAGCCAGGGTAGCCGAGCTCGAGAAGGAGAGAGATGACGCATTGGAGAAGGCAAAAAAGTCCGAGCGTGAGCTCGGCCAGGTTGTGAGGAGGGAGAAGAGGAAGATGAAGGAGGTTGACGAGAAGGCTTTCCAAGCTGGGTATGATAGAGCTGGTGCCGAGTATATCCGGGAGACTCGGTCGATGGTTAACGAGGAGCTCTTGAAGAAGCTGCCGATCTCGTACCGAACTGGGTACAAGGCTGGGGTGAAAGCTGCGTGTGGGGTTATGCAGATGGAGCCCGACATGAATCTGATGAAGTCAATCCCCGTAGCCGAAGTGCCCGAGCTCGTGTTGCCGTACACTGACGAGGAGTGTGCCCCACTTCCTCCAGAGGAATATCCTGAGAGTGAAGATGACGTTGACGACCTTACCGACGCCGATGGAGGTGGGGAAGGCTTAGGAGGGAAGAAGTCTGGCAATACTGAGAACGCCGAGCAAGACACTGAGCAGGCTGAGAAAAATGATGAGGTGGCTATTGATGCCGAAAATGAAGCTGCTCGTGCTGCTGAAGTCGCTGCAGAGGGTGATCTTGCCCAACTTTAGAGTCCTAATTTTTTAGAGTTTTGTCTTTGAACTTCTTGAAATTTTTGTTGGACTGGACGACTCCGAACTTGAGAGTTTGCCGTGCCAGATGTAATAGTTAATTTGGGGGCCGGCACCGAACGGTTTACTACGCCGTACTTCCCAGCTTAGGACTCTTGATAACTCTTGTCTTTATTTTTGAAGTTTGAATGCATGCACGGCTTCTTTTGCAACGTCTTTGTTAACGCCGAGCTTTGACTGATTGCTTTCATTCCTTCACCAAATTTGAAGGTCTTGCTTGTTTTGAATGTGTAGTTGTCCGTAGCCCCCACTTTGGTCTAGGTTCGGCAGAATAGTTAAGAACCGTGCATGATGAATGGTTAAGTATAGGTGTTTCAGCCAAGCCTTGACCCAAGTAGTATTCCTTTTTATCAGGTCGCCAAACATGGATATGTTGAAATCTGGCATGATTCAGCCTTTGTCGATTTTATGAGTTTAAAGTGCCCCCTTACCAGTGGCTGGGGCTCGGCTAAAGTGTCAGCCCCTGGCCTTGGTAGAGGAACGTTTGAGAGTAGCTGATTGATTGTGGGTGGTTTGCTCGCCAAAGTGCGAGTGTAACGTTCGGTGGCCGACCATAATGTCTTGCCAATCCGAGCTGAAGCCTAAGTTCCATTAGATATGTGTATTTTAGGCTCAGCGGACCGTACGTCCATTGATTGCTTCTTTGGGCGGTGACAGTGGCCGAAGCAAAAGGCTTTTTAATGAGCCGTTTGTGGGTGTGACCGAAGTCAGCGTTTGTGTTCGGCGTTAGAGCTGAGAGTAGAGTGATTGTTTGAAATATTTTGAAGATTCGATTAATTGAAAAGCTTGTCTCCTCTATTGATAATCCATGAAGTACAGGGAAAGTAAAAGATAAAAACAGTAGGTCGAAGCCTTTCTTTGAAGTAAAAAGGACATAGATAAATAGGCCGAAGCCAAACAGAACCAAGAAAAGTTTTAGGCGGCAAGAAGGTTGGCCGAGGATGGTGATCAGCCAATCATGTTGTAAAGGGCGTTTCACATGTATGCTCTTTTCAGATTCTGTGCATTCCATGGGTTGGTGAGTACTTTCCCGTTCATGTCCTCAAGGACGTAAGCTCCTTCTTCAGCAACCTTGACAATGCGAAAAGGCCCTTCCTAGTTAGGCATGAATTTTTTCTTCTTACTTGCTTGTACCACTTTGCGCCAAACCAAGTCATTAGGCTTGAATTTCTTGATTCGGACACTCCTGTTGTATCCTTTGGCAACCTGTTGTTAATACTTTGCGAGATTCAACCGAGCATCGTCACGTTTCTCTTCGTCTAGAATTAACTCTTGCTCCACGGCTTCATCATTTGTTTGTGGGTCGAAGGTTTCTGTTCGGAGGGTTGGGAACTTGGATTCCAGTGGGATGACGGCCTCCATACCAAATGTCATTGAGAAGAGAGTTTGGCCGGTAGAGCGACGAGGTGTGGATCGGTAAGCCCATAAGACTCTTGGTAGTTCTTCTGCCCATTTGCCTCTTTTTGAGTTCAGTCGGTGTTTTATTCCAGCGCAAACTGTCTTGTTTGAGGCCTCGGCTTGGCCATTACCTTGAGGGTAAGCTAGGGTCGAGTTGAAAAAGCGTTTGCCGAACTCCTCGTAGAGGCTTGTAAGGCCATCTCCAACAAACTAGGTGCCGTTGTTGGAAACGATGGCATTTGGGACGCCGAACCTGGTTACAATGTTCCTCCAGACGAAGCGTCGGACGTCTGCCTCTGTGATGGTGATGAGTGCTTCGGCTTCCACCCACTTTGAGAAATAGTCTGTTGCAGTGATTAGGAACTTGAAGCCTCCAGGTGCTGTTGGAAGTTTCCCGACGATATCAAGCCCCCATTGTGCGAATGGCCAAGGACTTGTGATGGGGGAGAGATTCTGAGCTGGCTGCTTGGGAATTGGGGAAAATAGTTGGCATGGTCGGTATTTCCAGACGACTTCTTCGCAGTCTTTCTTCATGTTCTTGCAGAAGTATCCTTGACTCATGGCACGTTGGCATAATGAGCGATCGTCAGAGTGGCAGCCGCAGCTTCCGGAGTGCAGTTCGTTGAGAATCGCGGGAACCTGGGATGGATGGACGACGAGTAGATAAGGTCCGGAGATGGATTTTCTGTATAGTTGACCGCTTTCAGAAAGCCAGTAGTAAACAGCCTTGTTCCTAATGCGAAAAGCCTCTTTCTTGTCCTCAGGAAGGGTGTCGTTTCTGAGAAAAGCGACGATCTCGTCCATCCAGCTTGGTCCGAGCTCGACATTGAGCACCTCTGAGATGGTGTCGTAACTTGGGTGGTCAATGCTGCCGAAGTTGATGGTCCTGAACTCGGTCGCTTTGGAGGCTGCGGCCAGGTCAGCGAGTGCGTCTGCATGCGCGTTGTGTTCTCAATTTATTTGCTCGATCTTGAAATGCTTGATGAGTTCGGTCGTGGTAGCTTGATACTTCATCATTCTGTTGTCCCGAGCTTCGTAGTCCCCTAATACTTGGTTGACGATGAGTTGAGAATTGCAGAAAACAGCCAAGTCGTCGACTTGCATTGCTATTGTCGAACGTAAGCCAGCAATGAGGGCTTCGTATTCGGCTTCATTGTTTGTTGTGGGGAAGTCAATGCTGACGGCACTTTCGTGTAAAGTCCCACAAGGGGAGACCAAAACAACTCCTGCTCCTGCTCCGTTGCTGTTAGATGCTCCATCTACCTGAAGCTGCCAAGTTTCACCTTGAAAGAGGAGCCAAGGTTTCTCTTGTGCTTCACGTACGGCTGCGGGTTGAGTGGGTGGAGGATTGTTTAGAGATTCGGAGTCTTCTGGAGTAAGTTCGGCAATGAAGTTGGTGAGGACCTGCCCCTTGATTGCCGTCCTTGGTTCGAAGCAGATGTCGAAATTTGCCAACTCGACCGCCCATTTGGATACTCTGTTTGAGAGGTTGGCTTTCCGAAACAGAGCTTTGAGAGGGTATTCGGTTAAGACCGTGATTGTATGTGCCTGAAAGTACGACAGAAGTTTTCTCGCCGCAGATACGAGAGCGAGTGCCAACTTCTCCAGCGGAAGGTATCGAGTTTGGGCGGGTAGGAGCGTCTTGCTTGTGAAATAGACAAGCATGTCGTCGGCTCCCTCTCGCCGAACAAGAGCGGAGCTGATGGCGTGGGTTGAGACCGCTAGGTAAAGGTAAAGGGTTTCGAATTTCTTAGGCTTTACCATTAGGGGTGCCGAGCTGAGGTAGTCTTTGAGCTCGGCCAATGTTTTGTCGCAGTCTGGCATCCATTCGAAGCTTCGCCGGCTTTTTCCTTTAAGGGCGTGAAAAAAGGTGTGGCATTTGTCAGATGACTTGCTGATGAAGCGGTTGAGGGCTGCTGCCATCCCTGTGAGTTTTTGCACTTCTCTGATTGTTCGTGGTGGCCGCAGGTCTGCCACCGCCTTGATTTGATTAGGGTCGGCCTCGATGCCGCGTCTTGTGACCAAGTGGCCGAGTAATTTTCCCGCACTGACACCGAACGCACATTTCTTCGGATTCAGACGGAGTTTGTAGAGTTTGAGGATCTCGAAGACTTCGGCTAGTTCCGAGAGATGATTGTGCTCCTTCTAACTCTTGACGACAAGGTCGTCAATGTACGCTTCTAGGATGTGGCCGATCTGCGCATAGAGCATTTTGAAGATTGCTTTGTTGAAGGTAGCACCTGAGTTTTTGAGGCCGAATGGCATGACTCTGTAGCAAAAAATGCCATGTGGTGTGATAAAGCTGTTTTCTCCATGTCGTCTGGGTCCATGGCTATCTGGTGATAGCCACGGTAGGCATCCAAGAAACTCAATCGAGCATGGCCTACTGTTGCGTCGACTAGCTGGTCAATCTTCTGCAGCGGGAACCAGTCCTTTGGACAGGCGTCATTGAGGTTGGTATAGTCGACGCAAACTTTCCATTTCCCATTCTTTTTCTTTACAACCACAGTGTTCGAGAGCCAAGTTGGGTACTGCACTTCTTGTATTGCATTGGTGTCGAGAAGTCGGTTGACCTCTTCGATGACGGCGTTGGCGTGCTCAGGTGCCGAACGTCGAGCTCTTTGTACCACCGGTTTGGAGTCTTTTTTTATGTTGAGGGAGTGGCAAATGAAGTTGGGATCCACCCCTGGCATCTCCTCTGGGGTCCAAGCAAAGACTTCCAGATTGTCTTTGAGGAACTGGAACATCTCTTCTCGCTCGACGTCGGTTAGTGAAGAGCCGAGTAAGAAAAAGCGTGATCCGTCCTCGTTGATGGGCATTTTCACCAGGTCTTCCTCTGCTTTGTCCTCGGCCTTTTGGCCGACGTCTTCGATTACGGCCATGTCTGGGACTTCAACCCATTGCACTTGTTTCGCTTTGGAAGAATTGTGTACGGCGGAGACGTAGTATTTTTTGGAGGCAATTTGGTCACCTCGCAAATCTTCATGTCTTCTTGTGGCGCCGATGAAGCGGACGACCTGATGGTACGTGGAAGCAATGGCTTGCATTCCGTGGAGCCAAGTTCGGCCCAGGATGGCGTTGTATAGGCTCGGCACGTTGACGACAATGAATTCAACAGTCAGGGTTTTTGAGCCGACGACGACCGGGAGGAAGATTCGGCCAACCGACCAGACAGGTGCTCCGTTGAAGCCAATGAGGGGTACTTCGGTTGGTTGTAGAGCCGACTCTGGTAGTTCCAATTTTTTGAAGAGATCGTAGTACATAACCTCGGCTGAACTTCCTTGATCAATGAAGACGCGCTTGACGTCGTGAACGCCGATTTGGACGGTGACGACGAGGGCGTCCGAATGCGGAGTTTGAACATGTTCAAGGTCACGTTCGGTGAAGCTTATCGTCCACTTGGGCACTTCTTGTGGTCGTTGACGCTTGGATCCACAGCCGACTGAGAGTATCTTTTTAGAAGTTGAGGCGTGATCGATGTCGGCTTTGAGGGCAGTCTCGGATGCCTTCGTTACTGGACCGTGGATGACGTGGATCAGCGGGCGTTGTTCGTTGGGGTTGGGATTTGTCAGCCGGGTGGGCGTCTTTGATCGATCAATGTATTGATTGAGGTGACCTTGAGCTGCAAGCTTCTCGAGGAGGGTTTTGTATGGTGTGCAGGCGGTCGTGTAGTGGCCAAGCTCGTTGTGGTAGGAGCATTTTTTCCTTGAATTTTGATCCGGTTGGCCGGTGTCGGTTCCAAGCTTGCCCGTCGGCCACTCGAACCATGGTTGTCTCATGATTTCTTTCAAAAAAGACCAAATTGGTTCCTTGAAGTGTGTGGTCTCGGCCACGTAGTCATGTTCCTTCGGCTAACGCTTCTTCCCTTCTTTGATGTTGTGCACTTGTTTCTTGGGCTGCGATTGTTGGGTTACCGCTTGTGCCGGCAGCTAGTGTACGGTCGAGGAGAATGGGTTGGTTGAGTTTGGGATTCCCTGGGCCGCCCTGTCCGCATAGAGTTCCTCGAGAGTACAAAATCTTTCCACGACGCGCATCAATTCACCCATGCCATGTGGTGGGCGGATGGCGAGTTCATAAAAGATTTTGCTGCCGATTTCCAGATCGTTTTTGAAAGTGTGCGCAGCCCAATATTCATCGATTCCTGGAATTTTGTTGAATAGCTGCCAGTAACGCTCGGCATATTGTCTAAGAGTTTCGGACGGGAGTTTTCTCATCTGAGATAGGGACTCAGACTCTTTAGCCGTTTTGTTGCTCGTGATGAAGCGTGTGTTGAAGGCACGTTCAAGGTCGGCCAGGTTCTGTATGGATCCAGCGGGCAACTTGTTGAACCACTAGAGTCCTAAGGAGCCGAGGCTAGATGGGAACGCCTTGCATTTTATTTCATCCTTTAGTGTGCAGAGCTCAATGGTCTGCCGAAAGTGGATTAGGTGAGTGTAAGCCTCGCAGGTTGCCGGGTCGAACTTCGTGAATTTGGGTAAATGAAAAGTGGGTTCTGGCGGCGTGTTGATGATGTGGGAGGTGAAGGGGGAGACGTCGAGATCCTTCAGTTGCCTTTCAAACCCTGGGCGCGGCGGTTTGCCGTGCTCGTCCGTTTTTGATCTCTTGGAATCCATTTCCTTATTCTCTTTTGTGGACGCCTTCTCGGCGTCCCTTCGCCGAAGCTTGTTTCGCAGGTCCGTCGTTGTTCTGTGCGGGCCGTCGACGGTTTTGTCCTTGTTACGATGGGTTTTGTTGTCTTCGTTCGCGCCCTCGGTGCGTACGCCCTTCCCGTTGCGCCGTGCATGGTGCTCGTCGTCTAGATTTTCAAGCGGAATGTTCCTTAGGCGCTCAGAGACGTAGGGTCTGGTCCGTGCGGAATCTCGGCTATGGTGCGAGACCGTTGTGCGAGAGAACTCCGCATGACCAGTCGAGTACGTACTTGTAAATGACTCGGTATCCCGCGTCCTGGTTCGCTCGTGATGGGTTCTGGAACGGTGAGTTCCAGATGCGGTAGGTTGCTTGTAGAGGATGATTTCTCTGGCGTCGCCTGGTGCCGGAGTGAAACCTAGGCGGTCTTGCACGGATCCACGTTGGCCTCCCTCATTCTGACGCCCTTGTGATGGTGGTGGTGGAGGAGGTGGAGTTTGCCTTCCTCTTCCCCCGCTCCGCCAGATCTTGATGTGGCAGGGGTAGCGTCTTGTTGCATGTGTTGCTTCATTTGGGCCACCTCCGCCCTTAACGCGGCCAGTTCGTTGTCGCATTCGTCGTCGCGACGCTGCAGTAGGCGGATATAGGCTGCCGTCACGTCGTCTGAGACTGGTGAGAGTCCGGATCCAGGAGTGAGGGAGATGGACATGTGCCTTTCGGGGGGTGTTGTGGAGATGACATTTCCACTGGCGTCTTTGGCTCCCGAAATGGTTGCGTCCGCCAGGTCTCCGCCCATGGTGAGTGGTTTGGTAGTTGTTTCACGGAGGAGTGAGGGGGGGTTTGGAGGATGTGAGAGCCGTTTGAATCAGAAGCAATTCACGTCAGGTTCACCAATTGTGAGGCCCGTGATCTTCGATCCTCATCCCTCCGTTAATGATTCGATGGTGGCTGAGCCTTCTTCCCCTAGCCTGCACAGGGAGCACACGACTAAGACCTGGCTGGGGGTGTAGACACCCCAATTTGGCCTAACGATTATTTCAAGTCCCACCTTGGGACCATCCCGATGATGAAATAGATACAGTGATTGCTGATTGCCTTCTTGAGAACCTTAGGACTTTCGGTAAGAACTTTGAGCCACTTAGAGGACCCAATTCAGAGCCATACAGCCTTTCAGACAGAAAATACAAAAGCCTAGGAGAATCCATCTGTCGGCCGTAACATTGATCTAACGGCCTTAACATCATTTCCTCACCCGAGCAACCTGTTGATAGCAAAATCTCCCTGAGAGATCAATCCCTCGGCCGTAAGATCCATCATTCGGCCGCAACATCCATTGCTCGGCCATGTGATCTATTACTCGGCCGCCAGATCGTCCTTTTTCCAGACTCTGGAACGTTCTGTCAGACGTTTGATCCAACTACACTACCTTTCCGATGCGTTCGGGCTACGTTAGAGGATTGCCATGGAGAGTTAGAATCACACTCTAACTCCTATTTTAATCGTGCATTTTGATTGGCCAGAGTGAGTCATCCATATGCCTATATAAAGGAGCCTTTGGGCTCCGAAATTAACAACAGAACACACCACGATCAGCCACGAAATTCTGCAGAAATACTCTCTCAAACCCCCTCTTCAAAAACCCTAACCTCCCAAAGGCAGCCGTCAATCCGACAATTAAACCCCGAAGTTCAAACCCTAACCCTAGGGTTTTCAATCAAGCAATCAGTCAATCACACCCAATCCGAAGCAATCAAGCAACTGAGGGATCAAGGTGGTGAGGCCCAACGGCCTCTGGTTTGTTTTATTTTCTGTCAATAAATCATAATCTTAGCGTTTTGATTATTTATTAACGTTTCTGTCTGGTGTGAGGAAGAACATCGACTGGGGTTTCGATCCCTCGGCCGATACATCAAACCAGGAGGATCCCTCGGCCGTGACATCCATTCACCGACCGCGGGATCCATTACCCTGGGACAGCTTTGTTTTGTTTCCTGCTTTCTGATGCATGTTTCAATTACAGTCCTGACTCACTTTACTTACTATTTAAAGGATTAATTAAACAGACTATGTGTTAGAATTAAATAAAACATCCATACGTCTTATGTCGAATAACTATAGGCCAGTCTCACGGTTGGGCAGAGAGGGGTGCCTAACACCTTCCCCTTACTGTACTTTTGGCTCCCGTACCCAAAATCTCTATCTATTTTTCCAGTTTTAATAAACTGGGTGGCGACTCTGTTTTGATGATAACCGCTATCATGTGGCGATGTTCCTAGTCATGGGAATGTCCATGATTTTGGTTTACGAAGCAAGTAACCAATCGAGCAAACAAGTGTGATCAATCTGTATGGCGATACCCCGTTTGGGAGGTGTCTACAGTTTTTGGCGACTCTGCTGGGGATATGAGAGCCATAACCAAAAAGTTCAATATAAGACTAATACATGCCTTATTTAATTCATCTATCATATGCATCGAGCGGGCAACCCGTTGAGTTCACCTGATATCCCGGCATGACACGGACTATGTTGGGGGTTCCAGCAAACTCCACAATCACTCGTATCTAGTGGTATATCAAAAAGGGAATCACCCAATCACCGCCTATGATGGGCTGGTGAGAGGATTGGTGCCCTTTGACAACGGAGCACCCTGAGACTACCAAAACCTTACATGTTTTAGAAAGCCATAGAACTTATCAAACTAAGACAGGAACCTACAGGCTAGGAACCTACTTGCATTTCACTTCCAAGTTTTCCCTCACACCTTGTACCATCTGTTGTTGTAAATAACTCTTTCTGTGCAGAAGGGTTGGGATTTTCATCCCAAATCCTAACCCTGTACGAGCCAAGTACTGATCTTCAGGTACTCTACTTTTTTCAAGCAGGCACAATAGGTAGATTAAAGAAGCAAGCTCAGCTAGTTTTATACTTTTACAATACCCGAAGTCACACCAAACAGAGGTCTTTACAGTCATCTCATCGGTCACCTTCATCCATCAAGACACCCTCACCGCAACGATCCCAATCAGTTCTGGGGACTTCGCGGTTGTCTTCTCAACAAACCCGACTATCTACCCGATCCCGAGCTTCGCCAAGCAATCCCTCTACCTACATCCCAAAAATGGCAGACAATGATGTTACTATCACCGAGCTCCGAACCCAAATTGACTATTTTCAAGCCGAGAAAGCAGCAAGAGATGTTGAAGACAAGAAAAATGAGGAAGAAGCAGAAAATTCTCATGAAGTTACAGAAAATCCTGAATTGGTCAAACAAGTCAAAGAGATCAAGCACGCTTTGGCTCGTTCACAAGGAGACCAAATTTTAGATTTCGAAGGACTCTGCCTCTTTCCAGAATCTCAACTGCCTGAACGGTTCAAAATGCCAAACATCGATAAGTTCAACGGGACTGGTAACCCTACCAGCTATGTTCGCCATGTCATCAACACTCTGAAGCCTATGGGCTTAACCGACGAGCTCATTGCTCAACTGTTTCAAAGAACTCTCACTGGAAACACCCTCGATTGGTTTCTCACTTTGAAATTTGTGCATTATCAAACTTGGCCGGAAATTGCCAATGCTTTTGTCAAGCAGTATGCATACAATGTCCAAATTAAGCTAACTACTCGAGACTTGGAGATGACTAAACAAGAATCCAATGAGGACTTTGCTACCTTTGTGGCAAGATAGAGGGAAAAGGTTGCCAAGATGAAAAATCGCCCTTCCGAGGAAGATCAAGTAAGGATAGTTGTCAAGAATCTGCAGCCCAAATACCTCACCCACATTTACACTCAGGCTATCACTAATTTTAAACGCCTACATGTCACTGGATTGCAAATCGAAGATGGAATCAAACTGGGCCTCATTGGGAAAGAAGAAATTCCTCCACCCAGAAAAACATTTTCAACCCGTACATCTCCTGTCTCCGTCAACACCTTCAACTCAGCCTTACCACAAGACCCTTTTCAAACTAGCTCATCTAGGAACACAAATCGCCCTCGTCGCAATTTTGACCCCCTCTATATGATTCCATCCCAAGCCTTAGCCATCCTAAGCTGCCAAGGGCATCTCAGGCTCTTGAATAATCCACCTCCTCAGCCACCTTATGGCCCAAGCTATGACGCCAATAAACAATGTGCATACCACCAACACCCTGGACATGAGACAGACCGTTGCATGCGTCTTCATCATGACATCCAAGATCTCATTGATAGTCAAGTTATAAAACCCCCTAAGCCCAATGTGCAAACCAATTCACTTCCCGCTCACAACAACGAACCACCACCTCAAAATATCAATCTCATAAGCCTATCCAATAGCCCCACATATAATCCTACCCGACACATTATCCCAAACACCCAAGCCAAACCATCCCTGATCTTCTCTAAGAATGGCAAATGCTTTGCGACAGGAGAAGAACCCCACATCTATGCCATTGATGATGAGGATTGGTGGTTGGACATGCATCAAGCCCTGCCAAGTGATTGGGAAGTTGGAAGAATTGAGCCTGCTGATCCTTGGGGCACCCAAGAAGAAGAAGTGGGTCACCTCACCCGAAGCAGAAGGGTATACAAACCTCCTAAACTAAGTGGGAAAAGTTCAAACTCAACACGAGTAATGGAAGAAGAAGAAGAAGAGAGCCAAAGGACCGAACCTGAAGAAGACAGAGTGCTAAGACAACTAAAGAAAATCCAAGCTGATATCTCTATCTGGGGATTGCTTATATCCTCCTACGAGCATCGCAACTCTTTCTTCAAAACTTTGGGAAAAGCTAAAGTTCCCATCGATATCACCCCCGAAGATCTGGTAGGCTTCATAATGACGTCAAAAGCTCCAAAATCGACAATAGCTTTCACTGACAAAGATCTACCTCCTGAAGGACCTGCATACAACAAACCTCTCTACATTTCACTTAAATGTCTCACTAAATGGATCCCACTGGTCTTGGTGGATAATGGGTCTACCTTAAATGTATGTCCTCAAAGAACCCTTGACAAGCTAGGAGTAGGCTCCACCGATATACGCCCTTCAAGTCAAGGCGTAAGAGGCTATTACAACTCAAAGAGAAGAGTGGTTGGGTATGTCACGCTGCCAGTAGAAGTGGAAAAGATCAAAAGAGATGTAGAGTTCCATGTAATGGACATACCAGCCACCTTTAACCTCTTGCTAGGAAGGCCATGGCTACATGACACTGGAGCAGTACCCTCTATTTTGCATCAAAAGGTCAAGTTTGCAGCAGATGGAAGGGTTGTCACCATTTTAGGGGATTCATCAATTCGAACTCATTCTGACACGCCTGTCCAAGAGGTAGGAACCGAGGAAACCTTCCTTACTGGATTCAGTCTTGAAGAAGCGACTGCTGTGCAAGCCTTGATGGCTAAAAGAAACTTTTACATAAGCACCCCTGCCATATGGATGATGAAGAAACAAAACTACCACCCTGGGTTGGGTTTAGGCAAAAGATCACAAGGCATCCCGCAAATGATTGATCCACCGCATAATCAATACGCATTTGGTCTTGGCTACACCCCGACGGAGGCCGAGATAGAAAAGAAGAGAAGCATGGAAAAGGATAAGGCAAGAGGAAGTAGGGTCAAAGAAGAGAAACTCATGATTCCAAAAACACTCAATGGTTGGTTTGTAAGAGAAGGAGAAGACTTCCCATTTTGTGGCTTCGCAGAAACATGGGCAGACGAAATTACCAAGCAAAGGTACCCTGGAATGCAAATCTTCTTTGATCAAGAGTGGACTGACAGTGATATAGAAGAAGAACCGACAAATTCATCTCCCACTTCTGAAGACTGGATCGAGGTGCTAGCTGAGTTTGACCTGGAGATTCTGTTTGGCAAAGAGGGTGAAGAAGAGTATAAAACTGCAAAAGAAAAAGGAGCCACTCCCGAGATACTGCAGTAAATCACATGACAAAAACATTACTTTCATTTCCTAAAGACGAGCTAGGACATGTTTTAGGCCCCTGTTTGGGCATTATCTACAGCTAAATAAATCCCCATTTTATCATTTTTATGCTTGTTAAATGATTCCATCTTTAAAATGCGATTGCTATACGCTACAATCTCTTTGCCAAAGATAAATGGATTTTAAGAATCTAATTCTTTATATTGCTGACAAAAAGGAAAGAAGGGACGAACCCTGATTACTTAGAACTAGGTTTTTATCAAAACTTAGGAAGAAGACGCTATCTCCGTGAGAACACTTAGGGTTAGCTTACCCATTGTGAAGGTACAAATGCAACATGAGATTCATAAAGAACATCTCCATCAAATTCCTCTCCAAAACACCGAAACCCTCTTGAGAGAAAGATGTTCGTTGGGTAATCTATACACCCAAGCAAAAGTAAGAGTAGAGCCTGCTAGGTCAAGAAAATGCGAAAAACGCAGCCTAGGTAAAAGATAAGGCATTCAGAGAAAAGCTCGCTAGGGACTTAACCTCCATCAGGTAACCTAGGCAAAACTTAGAGCAATGTGAAAAGAAAAGTCAAGAGTGAAAACCCAACCCCCAAAAGGTGGTGATCTAGGAACTACGTAAGAAGGCCTGATTCCCTGATTGGGATACGTAGGCAATCTCACATCGAGATGCGGCCCAAACAGTTGGAGAGAAGAAAACAATGTCAACAGACTTGTACTCAGCGATAGGTATAGCTAACTCTACGTATTGAGCTCGCAAAAGATGAGTTAGTCATTTTCCAGGGAATTGACAAAAACAAAGACACGTGGGAATCATCGCTCGTCCTCTCTGACTCAAAAGTCGTCAACATAAAGGACAAAGCATTCCAACGATCCCAAAACATGGCAAAGAGACTGTGGAAATAGCAAAAGCAAATAAAGGGCATGAATCAAATTCAAGTGTGAGAAGGAAGAAATGCCACTTGGCTAAAGCAAAAAATCCAGCTTCTTTAGGAAATAGAAGTAGAGGCCGAAGGATGGAATTCTCGGCCGAGCAATCCATTCCTCGGCCCATGTTTTAATCTGCTTCTCAGGGTTTTGAGAGCTCTAAGACGATTTTGAGAAGCCACAGCCGCCTTGCTTTTCTGCCTTGGGGGGGGGAGGCGTCCCTCTCCCTCCTCCCTCCTCCCCCCAGGCTCTTCCTCCTCCATCCGCTCTCCTCTTTCTTCCCCTTCTTCCCTATAGTTTTTTTCTTTTCGTTTTCTCCTCCCTCAGATTTGACCCTCTCTGTTCGGCGGGCTCTACCGTCACCGGAGTCATTTGTCCGCATGTAATTCGTCGTCGGAGCCCTTGTGGCAGCAGTGGTGGAGGCAGTGAGGGTTGCGATCCGTTCGGCGATTTTTGGGCGGCTGGATTTAGAGCAAGATCTGGAGGAGTTTTGTCTCTCCATGTGGGAGTTTTGTCTCTCCATGTGGGAGTTTTGTCTCTCCTTGTGAGAGTAATAAAATTCGCCTTTGGGCGATTTGTTGACTGTTCGGGCTCAAGAAGATTAAGATGCATCTTGTGGTGGTTTGCTAGAAATTCATTAGTGTGCTCATTTCTGGTCGAAGTTCATCTGATCGCCTGGGTTCTTGTTGTCTTTTTTTCTTGGCTAGCAATGTATCTATTTTTGAGACTGCTATAGGATATATGAATTTTCCGCTCAGCAGAAGGTGCGTCAGGCCATGCCTGAACTGGGGATGAAAGATATCAATCGCCTTGTTCTTTCTCTTTTTGTATCAGTTAGATGATTAATTTGGCTTTGTCCAAGTTATCTGTAATGAATTTCGTTGTGTAAGTGCCGTTGGGCTTTATCAATACAATACCTCTCACTTTTGTCAAAAAAAAAAAAAATGTTGAGGTTACAAAATGAAAAAAATCAAAAAAAAAAAATACAATATCTCTTTTCGAGACTGCTATAGGATATATGGATTTTCCGCTCAGCAGAAGGTGTGTCAGGCCATGCCTGGGCTGGGGATGAAAGATATCAATCGTCTCGTTCTTTCTCTTTTTGTATCAGTTAGATGATTAATTTGGTTTTGTCCAAGTTATCTGTAATGAATTTCGTTGTGTAAGTGCCATTGGGCTTTATCAATACAATACCTCTCACTTTTTTCAAAAAAAAAAAAAATGTTGAGGTTAGAAAATGAAAAAAAAAAAAAAAACTCTTAAAGTTGAAATTAGATCTATTTTCTAGGGTCTGGACTAGTAATAAGTTGAAATTAGATCTATTTGTTTTAAGGAATATTTCTGATTTATGGTGATAATTTTGTTGTATTATTTATAAAAAGTAATTTGGATAATGATGACTCTGAAATCTCTCTCTCTATACATATATATATATACACACGTATATGTTGTTGTGGATGTTTAATTTGGTAGTTGAAATTGGTAGAAAATATGATGTGGCATAGGTGGAAGCAATAAATAGCTCTGCTAGTTTTTGATAAAGAAATGTCAGGAAAGGAAAGAAAATGTGGCTCCTTTCACATGTAAAAAATGTGTGTTGCTTTCTCCTCTTTTTTTTCTTATGAACCCTTCTACAGCCATCGACGGGGGCTTCACCGATCTTGCACTGACAGTCACGCGTGGCTCACTACGTGTTCTGCATGAAAAATTCGAGTCGTTCAATATTTTTTTAAAAAAAATTGGCCCGGTGAAAAATCAGCTCAATCTGATATGCATAGGTACACAGAATCTAGTAATCTGAATGAAAAATGATAAGATTGTATTGAACACCTACACATATCGGATTGAGCTGATTTTTCATGGGGCCACTCGATTTTTTTTTTCTAAATTATTGAACGACTTGAAGTTTCCGTGTGAGACATACAATGGGCCCTGTATAGCCATTGTTGGCCATAGCATGTTGAGGTTAAAAAATGAAAAAAACATAAAGAAATCAATTCAATTTAAAATTAGATCTATTTTCTAGGGTCTGGACTACTAAGTTGAAATAAGATCTATACTTTCTATGGTTTGTCTCAATCAATAGTGTAGGTTGTTTTTTTGGATGTTTTGGTACTTGAAATTGGTAGAAAATATGATGTGGCACAAATGGTCGAGGCCAAATTTGGCCAAAGAAATTTTTTGGCTCCCCACTCAATCTCTGGGAGCCAAAGCTCCCAGTCAGAGTCAGAAATGCAATGTTCTCCACAAGATAAGTAGCGACTTGCCAAAGCTCTTAGAGCATTCGCATCAGCTTCAGCAAATTTTGGATCAAATTTAACCTCAAAAAGTCACTTTATTACTTTAGCTATCAATTTTTAAAACATCTACTGCATCAGGCTCTTTACCCTCGCTTTCTTCTCAATTAAAATATTCAAAATTACACCCAAAACTACCTCCCACAGAGCCCACAGAAAAAAGAATAAAGTTGCCGGTAAAAAAAAAAAAAAGAAGAGAAGAGTAAAGTTACTCCTTCTCCTCTCACTCCTCCCCAGTCACTCTTCCTCCTCTCTCCATGTACACACACCCACCCAAAACCACCGTCCCCAAATTCCACAAATCCATCACTGCCGGTCCGCTCCCTTTCTCTCTCGTCCATCTTCACCTTCTTCAATCACAGTAGAGGAGATGCAGCCATTGCCGTCACTTAATAGATCTGCGCCCAAATAAAATGGAGCCTTCGGAGCGACCCTAACCGACGGCGGCGACGGCCGATTGTTCTCGGCCTCCCCTTCCCTTCCCTTCCGACCCCGACCTCGCGCAGCGGTATCAGGTTTGGGTCTGGTACAGTTGATAGGAGCAATAAAATATTATGGTATATTAGAAAACGAGTGAACAGTGTCTCGGTTCTTGTAGTGGGTTACTGTAGCAAAGTTACAAAATCTTCACAATAACGAGCTCATACGCAAGTCTGGTGCAGCCATGTTTTTTGAGTTTTGCTCGTTATTGTAGTTGTGAAGGTGAAGAAGCGATCCTGATGTGGATGCTCTTAGAGCAAGTTTATCAATGAAAAGGTAAAATGCCCCGTGAACAGTACACTTTTTTCATTTTACCTATTCACATTTCTCTCAACACTACACCAATACTATCTATTTAACCTATTCTCTATTAAAATATTATTACTTCTATTTTCTTTTTATTTTCTGGGAAGGGAGAGAGGAGGAAAGAGAGAGAACAATTAATAAAATATTACATACATGGTGAATAGTGTTTAGGTATATTTACCTAAGTACTGTTCATAGATGGGTTTTAGCTCAGCCTTTATCTAATCTAGTGTAGTGCTGATTTGGAGGTTTTGTTTAGGTAAAATAACTTGTTAGCTATTTTACCTCAACTGATGTTGTTGCTCTTAGAAGCCGTTCCAGCAAGGGTTTCCATTTTAAAAGTTCTTTTTCTTCAATTTTCAAACTCAAATATAATGAAAATGAAAAATATTTTTTCAATTTTTTTTGCACCGTTTAAAAGATTTTAATGAGATCTATTAAACAAGATTCATATTGGTAGAAAAATTATTTACGTAAATACATGATTTTTGAGCTAAAAATTACCTTCGTTTGGAAAAAAGAAACTTTCCACTTTCAGAGTCTATTAGTAAATATTTTCTAGGTGATGTAAACAACCATGACATGACCATTTGCCAGCTACTTTAGTTCTGTCCTCTGGGGCTTCAAAATTCAAATTAGGTGGAAGCAATAGCTCTGCTTGTTTTTGATAAAGAAATGTCAGGAAAGGAAAGAAAATGTGGCTCCTTTCACATGTAAAAATAAATGTGTGTTGCTTTCACCTCTTTTTTTTTTTTTCTTATGAACCCTTCTACGGCCACTGACGGAGGCTTCACCGACCTTGCAGTGACAGCCACGCGTGACTCACAACGTAGTATGCCTTAAAAATTCGAGTCGTTCAATAATTTTTTAAAAAAAAGTGGCCAGGTGAAAAGTCAGCTTAATCTGATATGCGTAGGTGCACAGAATCCAATAATTTGAATGAAAAATGATAAGATTGTATTGAATACCTACACATATCGGATTGAGTTGATTTTTCATAGGGCCATTCGGTTTTTTTTTTTAAATTATTGAATGACTTGAATTTTCTATATGAGATCCATAGTGGGCCCTGTATAGCCATCGGTGGCCATAGCATGTTGAGGTTAAAAAATGAAAAAAAAAATAAAGAAATCAATTCAAGTTAAAATTAGATCTATTTTCTAGGGTCTGAACTACAAAGTTGAAATAAGATCTATACTTTCTATGGTTTGTCTCAGTCAATAGTGTAGGTTGTTTTTTTGGGTACTTGAAATTGGTAGAAAATATGATGTGGCACAAATGGTCATGGGCAAATTTGGCCAAAGAAATAGACCAACCATTTTTTGGCTCCACACTCAATCTCTGAGAGCTTCCGAGTCAAAGTCAGAAATGCTATGTTCTCCACAAAATAGGCAATTTAACTTAAAAACGTGCAGTTGTTGGGGATGCTTGAGTCTATTAGTAAATGTTTTCTAGGTGATGTAAACAGTCATGACATGACCATTTGCCAGCTACTTTAGTTCTGGCCTCTGGGGCTTCAAAATTCAAATTAGGTGGAAGCAATAAATAGCTCTGCTGGTTTTTGATAAAGAAATGTCTGGAAAGGAAAGAAAATGTGGCTCCTTTCGCATGTAAAAATAAATGTGTGTTGCTTTCACGATTTCACCTCTTTTTTCTTTTGTTTTTCTTATGAACCCTTCTACAGTTACCGACGATGGCTTCACCGACCTTGCACTGACGGCAACGCGTGGCTCACTACGTGTTCTGCATGAAAAATTCGAGTCGTTCAATAATTTTAAAAAAAAATCAAGTGGCCTGGTGGAAAATCAGCTCAATCTGATATGAGTAGGTGAACAGAATCTTGTAATCTGAATAAAAAATGATAAGATTGGATCGAAGACCTATACATATTGTATTGAGCTGATTTTTCAAGGGGCCACTCAGTTTTTTTTTTCTAAATTATTGAATGACTTGGATTTTCCGTGTGAGACCCATAGTGGGCCCTGTGTGGCCGTCGGTGGCCATAGCATGTTGAGGTTAAAAAATGAAAAAAAAATAAAGAAATCATTTCAAGTTAAAATTAGATCTATTTTCTAGGGTCTGGATTACTAAGCTGAAATAAGATCTATACGTTCTATGTTTTGTCTCAATCAATAGTGTATGTTGTTGTTGTGGATGTTTAGTACTTGAAATTGGTAGAAATTTTGATGTGGCACAAATGGTCATGGCCAAATTTGGCCAAAGAAATAGCCCAACCAATTTTTGGCTCCCCATTGGATCTCGGAATTTGACCTAGAAGCCAACATAGGGCTTTGGCTGCCATTTTGGCTCCCAGTTGGAAATGCTCTTACTGGTATGTTCTCTACAAAATTAAGTAGCGGCTACCATTCTTCTAGTAAGCTCAGAAAAATAGAGCCCATTAGTTCTTTTATAAGTGTTTTTTGTTCTCTCGTTGGTTTTTTTTTTTTTTTAAGAATGTAAGGACTTCTTTTTTTTTCTTTTTTAAGAATTTAAGGACTTCATTAATATTAAAAATAAAGAACAAGAAACATACCTGAAAATGAGCCAACCTGATGTAGAACAACTTTTATTTATTTCTATTCTCTAAATGTACATTTCTTTATAGTATAAAATTAATCTTTCCGGACGCAGGGAGTAAAACTTGTAATTTGGACAAGGAGAAAATAAGAAATTCATGACACAATTCCTTCATACCAAAACAAGCACATATTTTTTTCCCCTCTACGATTTCTATATTCTAATTTCTATCCCCATTTTCCTTATATTACTAGCAGTAGCAGAATACAAATACGGAGATGACATCAAACTAGAAACAAGTCCATAATCACTATAAGCCTAACTAAACCAATAGTCCCATGAAGGGGATAAATAACCCAATAAATGCAAGAGGAATAACGCCCAAATGCACATGGGGAGATTCGTACACGTGAACATATCAAACTGAAAACAAGTCGACAATCACTATAAGCCTGCCTGAACCAATAGCCACATGAAAGGGGATAAATAATCCCACCAAATACAAGGGAAATTATGCCCACATACACGTGGACAAATTCCAACTTCTGACCTTCAAATGAAATGCAGCTGTTTTGGCCAACAGAGCTAGCTTCGTATTTATTTCTAATCACCGTTCTAAATGTAATGTACTATAAGGGGTTGTTCGGAATAAAAAGTCAAAGTGGCTTTCCCGCCAAATTTTTTTTGTCCTTATTCAAATTTTTTTTTGCAATTTGTGGCTTATTGTCAATTTTTTGGGGATTATTGCTTCGTTATGACGAGAGGAATCTAAAAAGTAAAAAATTTTGGTTGAAATCAATTTTTTTTGAATAAAGACGAAAAAAGTGGCTTTCCCGCCAATTTTCGTCGAAATTCAAAAAAAATTGGATTTCGACCAAAATTTTTTACTTATTAGATTTCTCTTGTCATAACGAAGCAATAATCCCCAAAAAATTGACAATAAGCCACAAAATGAAAAAAAAATTTGAATAAGGACAAAAAATAAGCCATATTGGCTTATTTATCCGAACAACCCCAAACTCATTTTGTAATTAAGGATTGAGTTTCCGTTTAATAAAAAACAAATAGGAAAGAGTTGAGTATTAAGTAAAATGAAACCCAATCTATCTGCCACGTTCTATCAATACGTCATCGTCATGACGTTAATTCGCATTTGTTCCACGTAAAAATTTAATTCGATTATAATGTCAGAACATCAAAGAAGATGTTATTGGTGCCTTTAAATAGTAGAATGGTCATCCTGAGTTATATGTAACTTTACCACAATTCAGATATTTTGCTGGAACGTAGGTAACCATGAAACCTAGCTTGTATGCATCTGCCATGGGAGGTGATGGTGCTGATCTTGAGCAACACAAAGACGTACTCGAAGGAGAACTCACCCCAAACCACAACACCGTTCTCCACGTCGCGGCCCAGTTCGGCCGCTGCAATCATGTGGAAGCGGTCTTAGAAGCATGTCCATCTCTGCTATGCCGGCGGAATATCAAAGGTGAAACTCCACTTCATATAGCGGCTAGGGATGGGCGAGCTGAAATAGTCGAAGCACTGATAGGTCGTGCAAAAAGACTGGAGGAAGAAGTTGAAAGCGGCTTGGTTGGAGCAGTTAAGGAGATGTTGAGGGCAACAAATCTTGACGTAGACACAGCCTTGCACATGGCAGCGAGAAATTGTCACTTGGAAGGGGAGAAGTACTTGAAAGTATCCAAATTGTTAACTCCTGGCATTTCCTCCGGGGTCCATGCAAAAACTTCAAGATTCTGTTTGAGGAATAGGAACATCTCCCCTCGCTCGGCGTCAGAAAGTGAGGAGCCAAGCAAGAAGAAGCGTGATCCGTCCTCGTTGATGGGCATTTTTATCAGCTCCTCCTCCGCTTTGTCCTCGGCTTTTAGACCGACGTCGTCAATGACGGCCATGTCTGGGACTTCAACCCATTGCACTTGTTTTGCCTTTGAGGAGCTGTGGACGGCGGAGACATAGCATTTCTTGGATGCAATTTGGTCCCCTCGCAAGTCCTCTTGTCTGCCTGTTGTACCGATGAAGCGGACAACCTGGTGGTATGTTGACGCGATCGCTTGCATTTCATGGAGCCAGGTTCGGCCGAGGATGGCGTTGTATGGGCTCGGCGCGTTGACAACAATGAATTCGACGGTTACAGTCTTTGAGCCGACGACGACCGGTAGAAAGATTCGGCCGATCGGCCATACAGGAGCTCTGCTGAAGCCAATGAAGGGTACCTCGGTGGGTTGCAAAGCCGATTCTGGTAGGTCCAACTTCTTGAAGAGGTCATAGTACATAACCTCAGCTGAACTTCCCTGATCGATGAGTACACGATTGACGTCATGGACGCCAATTTGGACGGTGACGACGAGTGCATCCGAATGTGGGGTCTGAACGTGTTCAAGATCGCGTTCGGTGAAGCTGATAGTCCATTTTGGTAGGTCTTGTGGTCGGGATCGTTTGGATCCGCAGCCGACGGAGAGTATCTCTTTTGAAGTTGAGGCTTGATCGATGTCGGCTCTGAGCGTGGTCTCGAATGCCTTTGTTACCGGTCCATGGATGACGTGGATCAATGGTCGTTGTTCGTTGGGGTTGGGATTTGTCTGCCGGGCGGGCGTCTTTGCTCGATCAATGTATTGATCGAGATGGCCTTGAGCGGCAAGCTTTTCAAGGAGAGCCTTGTATGGTGCACAAGCAGTCGTGTAGTGGCCGAGCTCGTTATGGTAAGTGCACTTCTTCCTTGGGTTTTGATCCGGTTGGCCGGTGTCCCGAGCTTGGCCGTCGGCCACTCAAACCACGGTTGTCTCATTATTTCCTTCAGAAAAGACCATATTGGTTCTTTGAAGTGAGTGGTTTCGGCCACGTGGTCGTGCTCCTTTGGCTGACGCTCCTTGCCCTTTTTAATGTTGTGCACTTGCTTCTTCGGCTGCACTTGTTGGGTCGCCGTTTGTACCGGCAGCTGGTGCACGGTTGAGGAGAACGGATTGTTAGAGCTCGGGATTCCCTGTGCGGCTCTGTCTGCATAGAGTTCTTCGAGAGCACAGAATCTTTCCACTACACGCATCAATTCACCCATGCCGTGCGGTGGACGGATGGCGAGTTCGTCTAAGATCTTGCTCCCAGTCTCTAGGCCGTTCTTGAAGGTGCGTGCGGCCCAGTACTCATCGATTCCAGGGATCTCATTAAACAACTGCCAGTAGCGCTCGGCATATTTTCTGAGAGTTTCCGACGACAGTTTCCTCATTTGGGACAGCGATTCAGGCTCTTTAGCCGTTTTGTTGCTTGTGATGAAGCGAGTGTTGAAGGCGCGTTCAAGGTCGGCCAGGGTCCTTACGGATCCAGCGGGCAATTTGTTGAACCACTGGAGCCCTAGGGAGCCGAGGCTGGACGGGAACGCCTTGCATTTCACCTCATCTTTACTCGTGCAGAGTTCGATGGTTTGTCTGAAATGGATGAGGTGAGTGTAGGCCTCACACGTCGACGGATCGAACTTCGTAAATTTGGGCAGGTGGAAGGTGGGCTCTGGCGGTGTGTTGATTATGTGGGAGGTGAATGGGGAGACGCCGAGATCTTTTAGCTGCCGTTCGAATCCGGGGCGCGGCGGTTTGCCGTGCTCGTCCGTCTTCGGTCGCTTTGAATCTCTTTCCTTGGTTTCTCTTGCCGACGTCTTCTCCGCTTCTTTTCGCCGAAGCTTGTCTCGCAGGTCTTTCTCTGTTCGGCGTGGGCCGTTGACAGTTTTGTCGTTGCGGCGTCGGGATTTCCTTTCGTCGTTCGCGCCTTCAACGCATACGTTTTTCCCGTTGCGCCGAGCGTAATGTTCATTGTCATTGTTTTCTGTCAGGATGTTCCCCAGGCGCTCAGAGACATGGGGTCTGGTTCGGGCAGAGTCTCGGCTACGGTGCGAGGCCGTCGTGCGAGAGAACTCTGCTCGGCCAGTTGAGTACGTGCTGGTGAACGACTCGGTGTCCCTTGTCCTGGTTCCATCGTGATGGCTTCGAGAACGATGCGTCCCAGATACTGTGGGTTGCTTATAGAGGATCATTCCCCTGGCGTCATCTTGTGCTGGGGTGAAGCCTAGGCGGTCTTTCACTGATCCGCGTTGGCCTCCTTCGTTCTGACGCCCTTGCGGTGGTGGAGGTGGAGGTGGAGGCGGTGTTTGCCCACCTCTACCCCTGTCTCCACCAGATCGAGATGCGGCAGGAGTGGCGTCCTGCTGCAAATGTCGCTTCATTTGGGCCACTTCCGCCCTTAGTGCCGCAAGCTCGTTGTCGCGTTCGTCGTCGCGACGTTGCAGCAGGCGGATATAGGCTGAAGCGACGTCGTCCGAGACCGGTGAGAGCCCGGATCCAGGGGCGAGAGAGAGGGACATGTGCCTCTCGATAGTTGGTGTGGAATTGACGTTTCCACCTGCGTCTTTGGCCCCTGAGACGGTCGCGTCCGCTATATCTCCGCCCATGGTGAGTGATTTGGTTGCTGTCTTACGGAGGAGTGAGGGAAGTTTGGAGGATGAGAGAGCCGCTGAGATCAGAAGGGTTCACGTCGGGTTCACCAATTGTGTGGCCCGTGATCCTCCGGTCCTCGATCCTTCGTAGGTGGTTTGATGGTGGATTAGCTTTCTTCTCCTAGCCTGCACAAGGAACGCACGACTAAGACATGGCCGGGGTTGTCCGGCAAGGCCCTCCGAGAGGATGAGTATAGCGCAGAGAGGAAGCAGGAAGCTCTGGAGAGGGAGTAAGTGTGAGTATTGAGTAGCGTGTACCTGTTAGGGTTACCATCTCTAGGTATTTATAGTGCCTTCTGACTTGCCCTCCAAGTACCATCGCGTGCCTTCCACGGGCCAAGTGACATCATAGTGACGTCGAGAAATAGATCTGATAACCGTGCTGAGCTGGCACACCCATGTGCGCCCGTGATCATCTTCTGTTGTAACCGCTTCTGCACGTGGCAGGACGCGTGGCTTTACAGCCAGCCGCCGTCGGCTGCATGCCGTGCTCTGAAGGTAGCCGACCGCGGGAACCGCCGAGCATAGCCATGCGTTCAATGAAGGAGGTAACGTCGCCGCGGACTCCGTCGACGGCACAATCCGAGCGCGGGTCTGTCCGCTGCCGAGCCTGAGGCAAACCGGATATACACGACGAGTCATTGTCGGCTTGCCGCGCACGAGGCCTGCGATCGGACCACGGCAGGTCAGGTCCGCGCCATGCGAACAAATCATGTTCGGCCCGCTACAATAGCCCCTCAATTCCTGCCGATGCTGTACGCATGGTAGGGATTGAAGTTGAGCCTTAGGCCGAACTCGTCAAACCGCCGAGCGTACATTTGTTTGATGAAGATAAGTTCCAGCCGAGCCTGAACCGTTTCATCCTCAGGAGTAGTCTCGACCGTCGATGAAGTACTCCAATGGTTGGACGCCAGATGTCACCTTGTGGCTGGGTACGGCAGGCGAGAGGTGGGCTGGCAAGCCCTGCAAACCGTCTTATCAATGACACGTGTCGCGCGCTGAGTGGTCAGTCGTTCGGCGGTGCAATGATGGGCGGGATTTTCGAATTCCCAACCCTAGCCCTATATAAGGGGAGACGCGAGGAGAGAGAAAGCTCTCGTTCTCTCTCTCTCTCCAGACCTCCATTGTCAGAGCTCCAAAGCAACCGTTCGTCTTCCATCTTCGATTTCCAGCAGATCCTGCCACCAGATCTCGCCACAAATCTAGGTACGTGTTCGATTCTTGCTTCTCTTCACTTTTCTGCAGTTTTTAGGTGATTAATTCTGCCTTTCTGGGTTTTTGGGGCACTTTTTGTTCTGAGTGAACAGTGCACCCTGGAGATGAACGGACTGTTCATCTCCTTCTTCAACCTGTTCTTCCGAGCACGGAGCCTCCACGGGGTTCTGGCCGTTGATGGAATGGGCCGAGCCCCAGCCTCTGTTGTTTGGAAGGTTCCTGGCTGCACACGTTTCGGCCGAGCCTTGAGAATGATGATGGGGTGGGCCAATTAGGGTACCGAGCGTAGTGAGACAACTGTTTTCTGGCCGACAACGAGGTCTCATGTTTTTTTGATTTTGACTTTGTTAGGTCTGGCTCCCCCAATCATCGTCATCTCATCCGACTCTGAAAGTTCAGGGGACGATTCCGCAAACCTTGTGATCCGAGAGTACTTGGAGTTACACAGAAGCCGACGACAAACTTCTTCCATCGCCTCAAACATGTCAGATTCTGGTGACTCCAACGCCGAGCAAGACTATGAGTACGGTGGTTTCAACACCGAGCCGGAGATAACCTTCTCTACGGAATCCGAAGCCGAACACGAACTTGGGCCGGAGGCTGAATCCAGAATTCGCTCCCAGGCCGGAGCCACGACTTCCTCACTCTCTGCTCCTGCTGAAACCTCGTCCGTGGATAGAGAGTTTGCCGACCTCTTCGAGCGAGGGCAAGTTTGCCCCCACGCCCACTACTTCAGTGGTCGTCCCAACGAGTATGCGGCCTTCTGCCGTACGTACAATATACCAGACGATGTTGTTGTCCACCAGGTGGCTAGCGACAAGATTAGGGATAAGAGACAAGATCGTCCCGAGCACATAACGGTCCCTCTGATGGCCATTTGTGAGGCCGGACTCCGTTTCCCCCTTCATCCATATTTGAGGGAACTGTTGTCTAGGTTCGGTTTAGTTCCTCATTTTTTCTCGATAAATAGTTTTAGGATTGTGATGTCTGTAATTAGGTTGAAGGAACTTCACAACCTTGATTTCACCGTTGCCGACCTTTTCCACACGTACATTATGTCCAGGCATGGGAAGACCAACCGTAGGTATTTATCCACACGTAGTGGTAAGGAACCCTTGATAAATGGACTTCCCGACACTGATAAATGGGCCACCCTGTACGTCGAGGTCAGTGGGAATTATGAGTTCGGCGATCAGGCTGCGAGGATGCATTCTGTGCCGAAGATAACTGACTTCCGAGGTTTCCTTTTCATTCTTATTTCTGCCGGACATGATAAGTCTATTTGAATGAACTCGTCGATATTCTGACAATACATTTTTCTTTTGCAGATCACCGAGCGATCACCAGGACTCAGAACTCTTTGGCCGTAGACAGCCACGTTGAACTCCTAAGGGCTTGTGTCTGCCGCGACGCGCCGACGCTGCTTGGTTACGAGCCCTCGTACAAGGGAAAGTTGACGAAGAGGAAGAAGAAGGATAAGGAGGCAGGGCCGAGCACGAAGGTTAAGGGCAAAAAGTCAGCTGCAGAGGTAGGCGTTGGCGACGAAGTCCCAAATCCGAGCAAGAAGGCTAAACAGCCGAGGGTAAAATTTCCTACTTTTCAGAAGTCAGCCGACTTCTGGTTTCAAGAAAGTCTGCCATCTGACCTTCAAGGCATCCACATCCCACCAATCCGAACATTAATCCCTCATTTTGCCGACGACATGGGGAGAAGAAACGTGGTGAGGATGAATCTCAAGGAAGCAGCTGCTGCCAGCAAGAAGGTAGCCGCTCCTTCTCCCACTGAGAGTCCTGCTAAGAAGCAGAAGGTACATGACTTCTTCCCTGCTAGGCCGCCGACGCCAGTCACGAAGGAGAAGGACCAAACCGAGTCGTCGGCGGCTGGAGGTTCAAAGGTCGTGGAGATGGCAGCAGGTACTGATGGGCGGGTGACCGTCCCAGAGTTTGCACCATCCTTCGCCATGGCCGACGGTAGAGTGGTCACAGTGGATGACAGCGTTAAGGAGGAGCCTGGACTTGCTGTGACCATGCTGCATGGGCTTGCTCTTCCAAAGGATATGGGCAGGATTCCTGGGGAACTCCAGCCGAGCCTAGTTCACACTAGTGCATACCTCGTACAGGTACGTTTTTTGACTTGGTTTTCTTTTCAAAGTTTTTGATGCGTTGCCGAGGCTGATGATTTAGTTTTGTGTGTAGGCTGGGCAAGCTCTACTGCGGGCTTCTCGGCAAGCCGAGATCCTGGCCGCTGAGAGGACTCGTTACCGCGATGAAGCGAAAGCCGAGCGCGAGAAGGCGAAGGCTGCGAAGAACGGATTGAGGTTCGCCAAATCAAGGGTCGCCGAGCTTGAGAAAGAAAGGGATGAGGCCCTTGAAAATGCAAAGACGGCCGAACGCGAGCTCGGGCAGGTTGTCCGTAGAGAGAAGAGGAAGATGAAGGAAGTGGATGAGAAGGCGTTCCAGGCTGGGTACGACAGAGCCGGTGCCGAGTATGTGAGGGAGGCTCGCTCGATGGTCAATGAAGAGCTTGCAAAGAAGCTGCCGATCGCATACCGAACTGGGTACAAGGATGGGGTGAGGGCTGCGTGTGGGGTCATGCAGCTTGAGCCGGACATGAATTTGATGAAGTCGATCCCCGTAGCTGATGTTCCCGAGCTCGTGCTGCCATACACGGAGGAGGAATGTGCTCCACTTCCTCCAGAGGAATTTTCTGAGGGCGATGATGATGTTGAAGATATGACTGTAGCCGATGCTGATGGTGAAAGAGATGGCTCCAGTGGGAAGGGGAGGGACGTGGCTGACAACGCTGAGCAGGCAACCGAGCAAATTGAGAAAAATGATGAAGTGGTCGTTGAAGCCGAGGACGATGCTGCTAGCCTTGCTGAGGCTGCAGCCGAGGGTGATCCGCCTCAACCTTAGAGTTTAAGGTTTATATTGAATTTTGAAGTTTTGTTGGACTGGACGGCTCCAAACTTGGGAGTTTTACCGTGCCAGATGTAATAGTTGTTTGAGGGTCGGCACCGAACGGTTTACTACGCCGTACCTTCCAGTTTAGGATCTTTCAAACACTTGTCTTTATAATGCATGGCTTCTTTCGCAGCGTCTCTATTATTGCCGAGCTTGTCTTGTTGCCTTCATGTCTTCATAGAAATTTTGTAGTCCTTGCATGTTTGTGAATGTGTAGTTGTCCGTAGCCCCCACTTTGGTTTGGGTTCGGCAGAATAGCTGAGAGTATATCGTGATCGAAATGGTTAAGTATAGATATTGCAGCCGAGCCCAGACCAAAGTATTATGGCCGTAGGTACTAGGTAGCCGAACATGGATTTGTTGTGGTCAGATTTGACCAATCCTTCGACTTAGTGTAAGAGTGTGAGTTGCCCCCTTGCCTTGTGGATGGGGCTCGGCTCATGAGTCAGCCCCAGGCCATAGCAGAGGGACGTTTGAGAGTAGTGATTGTTTGTGGGTGGTCTGCTCGCCAAATTGCGAGTGTAACCTTTCGGTGGCCGACCATAGTGTCTTGCCAATCCGAGCCGAAGCCTGAGTTCCAATAGTGTATTTCAGGCTCGGCGGACCATATGTCCAGTGATTGCTTCTCTGGGCGGTGAGATTGGCCGAAGCAAAGGGCTTTTTAAAGAGCCGTTTGGAGGGTGTGACCGAAGTCATCGTTTGTGTGTGGCATTCTTAGCCGAGAGTGGAATGAATGCATGAAATGTTATAGAAAGACTTTTGAATAAAAAAGATTGTCATTTCATTGATATTTCTACGAAATACAAGGAAAGTAGAAAAAACAGTAACAGTGGGTCGAGGCCCTTCTTTGGAATGAAAAAGGAAAATGTAAAAGAGTTATGCCGATGCTGAAGAAAACAGAAACTCGGTATGCATGAAGTGTTGGCCGAAGGTAGCTGTCTGAGTGGAGCATCACATGTAGGCCTTTCTGAGGTTCTGGGCATTCCACGGGTTGGTGAGCACCTTGCCGTGCATGTCTTCGAGGGTGTAAGCCCCTTCACCAGCAACCTTCACGATACGAAATGGCCCTTCCCAATTAGGCATGAACTTTTTCTTTTTGCTTGCTTGGACAACCTTTCGCCAAACCAAGTCGTCGGGTTTGAACTTCTTGATTCTGACACTTCTGTTGTACCCCTTGGCGACAGTCTGTTGATACTCGGCAAGCTTTAGCCGAGCGTCATCGCGCTTCTCCTCAGCCAAAATTAATTCTTGCTCGAGGGCTTCGTCATTGGATTGAGGATTGAAGTTCTCCGTTCGGAGGGTTGGGAACCTTGATTCCAGTGGGATTACGGCCTCCATGCCGAACGCCATTGAGAACGGTGTTTGGCCTGTAGAACGGCGGGGAGTGGAGCGGTAAGCCCATAAAACCCTGGGGAGTTCCTCTGCCCATTTTCCCCTCTTCGAATTCAATCGTCGTTTTATCCCTGCACACACCGTCTTGTTCGAGGCCTCGGCTTGACCGTTTCCCTGAGGGTAGGCTGGTGTTGAGTTGAAGAATCTGATGCCGAACTCCTCACAGAGACTTGTGAGGCCGTCGCCAACAAACTGAGTGCCGTTGTCCGAGACGATGGCGTAGGGTACGCCGAACCTTGTCACAATGTTCCTCCATACAAATCGTCGGACGTCTGCTTCTGTGATGGTGACCAGGGCCTCGGCTTCGACCCACTTGGAGAAATAATCCGTTGCAGTGATCAAAAATTTGAAGCCCCCAGGTGTTGTTGGGAGTTTCCCGACGATGTCGAGCCCCCATTGTGCGAATGGCCATGGACTTGTGATTGGAGAGAGATTCTGAGCTGGCTGCCTGGGGATAGGTGAGAAGAGTTGGCATGGTCGGCACCTGCGTACGATTTCCTCGCAGTCTTTCTTCATGTTTTTCCAGAAGTATCCTTGACTCATCGCGCGCTGGCATAACGAACGTCCACCAGAGTGGCAGCCGCAGCTTCCGGAGTGCAGTTCTTCAAGGATCTCGGCAACTTGATTTGGGTGGACGACAAGAAGATAAGGTCCTGAAATGGATTTTCTATAGAGCTGGCCACTCTCAGAGAGCCAGTAGTATGCGGCCTTATTTCTGATTCGGAAGGCTTCCTTTTTGTCGTCGGGTAAGGTGTCGTTCCTGAGGAAGGCCACGATTTCATCCATCCAACTCGGACCAAGGTTGATGTTGAGTACCTCTGGAGTTGTATCGAAACTTGGGTTGTCGATGTTGCCAAAATTTATGGTTCGGAACTCAGATGCTTTTGATGCCGAGGCGAGGCCAGCAAGTGCGTCGGCGTGGGCGTTGTGCTCGCGGTTGATTTGCTCGATGTTGAAAGTTTTGAAGCGAGTAATGAGTTCTGCTGCTGTGGCCTGGTACTTCATCATCCGTGGGTCTCTAGCTTCGTAGTCCCCAAGTACTTGATTGACTATAAGTTGAGAATCACAGAATACGGCCAGGTTGTCAACTTTCATCGCGATTGCCGAGCGTAGGCCAGCAAGCAAAGCCTCGTATTCAGCTTCGTTGTTGGTGGCGGGGAAATCGATGCTGATGGCACTTTCGTGAAGAGTTCCGCAGGAGAGACCAAAACGACTCCGGCACCGGCTCCGTTGTTGTTGGAGGCACCGTCGACTTGCATCCGCCAAGTGTCTCCCTGGAATAGGAGCCACCGGTCCTCTTTTGGTTGGTGTTCGGCAAACTGTTGGTTGGGAGGATTGTGTAGGATCTCCGAGTCTTCCGGTGTGAGTTCAGCAATGAAGTCGGCGAGGACCTGCCCCTTTATTGCTGTCCTCGGTTCAAAACGGATGTCGAAGTTCGCTAGCTCGACCGCCCATTTTGAGACTCTGTTTGAGAGGTCGGCTTTTCGAAATAGGGCTTTGAGAGGGTGCTCGGTCAACACCGTTATGGTGTGCGCCTGAAAGTATGGCAGAAGTTTCCTCGCCGCGGAGACCAGGGCGAGTGCAAGTTTTTCCAGTGGAAGGTACCGAGTCTGGGCTGGGAGGAGTGTCTTGCTTGTGAAATACACTGGCATGTCGTCGGCCCCTTCTCGCCGAACAAGTGCTGAGCTAATTGCGTGGCTCGAGACTGAAAGGTAAAGATAGAGATTTTCGTACTCTTTGGGCTTTACCATTAGTGGTGATGAACTCAGGTAATCTTTAAGTTCGGCCAACGCTCTGTCACCAATCCGGTGTCCACTCAAAACTTCGTCGGCTTTTCCCTTTGAGAGCGTGAAAGAAGGAGTGGCACTTGTCGGATGACTTGCTGATGAAGCGATTGAGAGCCGCTGCCATCCCAGTTAGTCGTTGTACCTCTCTGATTGATCGTGGTGGCCGAAGGTCTGCCACTGCCTTGATTTGGTTGGGGTCGGCCTCGATGCCCCTTCGTGTGACCAAATGGCCAAGGAATTTGCCGGCACCTACGCCGAACGCGCACTTTTCTGGGTTTAAACGGAGTTTGTGGAATTTAAGGATCTCGAAGACCTCGGCAAGCTCCTTCAAATGGTTGTGCTCCTTTTGGCTTTTGACGACGAGGTCGTCAATGTATGCTTCCAGGATGTTGCCTATTTGTGCATAGAGCATCTTGAAGATCGCTCGGTTGAATGTTGCTCCGGAGTTCTTTAGACCGAACGGCATCACCCTATAGCAGAAAATTCCATGTGGAGTTATGAATGCTGTCTTCTCCATGTCGGCCGGGTCCATAGCAATCTGGTGATAGCCACGGTAGGCGTCCAGAAAACTAAGCCAAGCATGGCCGGCAGTTGCGTCTACGAGCTGGTCGATCTTCGGTAGTGGAAACCAATCCTTGGGACAGGCGTCGTTAAGATTCGTGTAGTCGACGCAGACTCGCCACTTTCCATTCTTCTTTTTGACGACCACCGTGTTTGACAGCCAGGTTGGGTACTGCACTTCCTGAATGGCGTTGTTGTCTAGAAGCCGGTTGACTTCGTCTATCACGGCGTCGGCGTGCTCTGGTGCCGAACGTCGAGCCCGCTGAATGATTGGTTTGGCGTCCTTTTTGATGTTGAGGGAGTGGCAGATAAAGTTGGGATCTACTCCTGGCATTTCCTCCGGGGTCCATGCAAAAACTTCAAGATTCTGTTTGAGGAATAGGAACATCTCCCCTCGCTCGGCGTCAGAAAGTGAGGAGCCAAGCAAGAAGAAGCGTGATCCGTCCTCGTTGATGGGCATTTTTATCAGCTCCTCCTCCGCTTTGTCCTCGGCTTTTAGACCGACGTCGTCAATGACGGCCATGTCTGGGACTTCGACCCATTGCACTTGTTTTGCCTTTGAGGAGCTGTGGACGGCGGAGACATAGCATTTCTTGGATGCAATTTGGTCCCCTCGCAAGTCCTCTTGTCTGCCTGTTGTACCGATGAAGCGGACAACCTGGTGGTATGTTGACGCGATCGCTTGCATTTCATGGAGCCAGGTTCGGCCGAGGATGGCGTTGTATGGGCTCGGCGCGTTGACAACAATGAATTCGACGGTTACAGTCTTTGAGCCGACGACGACCGGTAGAAAGATTCGGCCGATCGGCCATACAGGAGCTCCGCTGAAGCCAATGAGGGGTACCTCGGTGGGTTGCAAAGCCGATTCTGGTAGGTCCAACTTCTTGAAGAGGTCATAGTACATAACCTCAGCTGAACTTCCCTGATCGATGAGTACACGTTTGACGTCATGGACGCCAATTTGGACGGTGACGACGAGTGCATCCGAATGTGGGGTCTGAACGTGTTCAAGATCGCGTTCGGTGAAGCTGATAGTCCATTTTGGTAGGTCTTGTGGTCGGGATCGTTTGGATCCGCAGCCGACGGAGAGTATCTCTTTTGAAGTTGAGGCTTGATCGATGTCGGCTCTGAGCGTGGTCTCGAATGCCTATTATACCGGTCCATGGATGACGTGGATCAATGGTCGTTGTTCGTTGGGGTTGGGATTTGTCTGCCGGGCGGGCGTCTTTGCTCGATCAATGTATTGATCGAGATGGCCTTGAGCGGCAAGCTTTTCAAGGAGAGCCTTGTATGGTGCACAAGCAGTCGTGTAGTGGCCGAGCTCGTTATGGTAAGTGCACTTCTTCCTTGGGTTTTGATCCGGTTGGCCGGTGTCAGTCCCGAGCTTGGCCGTCGGCCACTCAAACCACGGTTGTCTCATTATTTCCTTCAGAAAAGACCATATTGGTTCTTTGAAGTGAGTGGTTTCGGCCACGTGGTCGTGCTCCTTTGGCTGACGCTCCTTGCCCTTTTTAATGTTGTGCACTTGCTTCTTCGGCTGCACTTGTTGGGTCGCCGTTTGTACCGGCAGCTGGTGCACGGTTGAGGAGAACGGATTGTTAGAGCTCGGGATTCCCTGTGCGGCTCTGTCTGCGTAGAGCTCTTCGAGAGCACAGAATCTTTCCACTACACGCATCAATTCACCCATGCCGTGTGGTGGGCGGATGGCGAGTTCGTCTAGGATCTTGCTCCCAGTTTCCAGGCCGTTCTTGAAGGTGCGTGCGGCCCAGTACTCATCGATTCCGGGAATCTCGTTAAACAGCTGCCAGTAGCGCTCGGCATATTGCCTGAGGGTTTCCGATGATAGTTTCCTCATCTGAGACAGTGATTCAGGCTCTTTAGCCGTTTTGTTGCTTGTGATGAAGCGAGTGTTGAAGGCGCGTTCGAGGTCGGCCAGGGTCCTTACGGATCCAGCGGGCAATTTGTTGAACCACTGGGGAGCCCTAGGGAGCCGAGGCTGGACGGGAACGCCTTGCATTTTACCTCATCTTTTAGCGTGCAGAGTTCAATGGTCTGTCTGAAGTGGATGAGGTGAGTGTAGGCCTCACACGTCGACGGATCGAACTTCGTGAACTTGGGCAGGTGGAAAGTGGGCTCTGGTGGAGTGTTGATGATGTGGGAGGTGAACGGGGAGACGCCGAGATCTTTTAGCTGCCTTTCAAATCCTGGGCGCTGCGGTTTGCCGTGCTCGTCCGTTTTCGATCGCTTTGAATCTCTCTCATTGTTTTCCTTTGCCGACGTCTTCTCCGCTTCTTTTCGCCGAAGCTTGTCTCGCAGGTCTTTCTCTGTTCGGCGTGGGCCGTTGACAGTTTTGTCGTTGCGGCGTCGGGATTTCCTTTCGTCGTTCGCGCCTTCAACGCATACGTTTTTCCCGTTGCGCCGAGCGTAATGTTCATTGTCATTGTTTTCTGTCAGGATGTTCCCCAGGCGCTCAGAGACATGGGGTCTGGTTCGGGCAGAGTCTCGGCTACGGTGCGAGGCCGTCATGCGAGAGAACTCTGCGCGACCAGTTGAGTACGTGCTGGTGAACGACTCGGTGTCCCTTGTCCTGGTTCCATCGTGATGGCTTCTGGAACGATGCGTCCCAGATACTGTGGGTTGCTTATAGAGGATCATTCCCCTGGCGTCATCTTGTGCTGGGGTGAAGCCTAGGCGGTCTTTCACTGATCCGCGTTGGCCTCCTTCGTTCTGACGCCCTTGCGGTGGTGGAGGTGGAGGTGGAGGCGGTGTTTGCCCACCTCTACCCCTGTCTCCACCAGATCGAGATGCGGCAGGAGTGGCGTCCTGCTGCAAATGTCGCTTCATTTGGGCCACTTCCGCCCTTAGTGCCGCAAGCTCGTTGTCGCGTTCGTCGTCGCGACGTTGCAGCAGGCGGATATAGGCTGAAGCGACGTCGTCCGAGACCGGTGAGAGCCCGGATCCAGGGGCGAGAGAGAGGGACATGTGCCTCTCGATAGTTGGTGTGGAATTGACGTTTCCACCTGCGTCTTTGGCCCCTGAGACGGTCGCGTCCGCTATATCTCCGCCCATGGTGAGTGATTTGGTTGCTGTCTTACGGAGGAGTGAGGGAAGTTTGGAGGATGAGAGAGCCGCTGAGATCAGAAGGGTTCACGTCGGGTTCACCAATTGTGTGGCCCGTGATCCTCCGGTCCTCGATCCTTCGTAGGTGGTTTGATGGTGGATTAGCTTTCTTCTCCTAGCCTGCACAAGGAACGCACGACTAAGACCTGGCCGGGGGTTGTCCCGGCAAGGCCCTCCGGCGAGAGGATGAGTGTAGCGCAGAGAGGAAGCAGAAAGCTCTGGAGAGGGAGTAAGTGTGAGTATTGAGTAGCGTGTACCTGTTAGGGTTACCATCTCTAGGTATTTATAGTGCCTTCTGACTTGCCCTCCAAGTACCATCGCGTGCCTTCCACGGGCCAAGTGACATCATAGTGACGTCGAGAAATAGATCTGATAACCGTTTTCAGGGCTGAGCTGGCACACCCATGTGCGCCCGTGATCATCTTCTGTTGTAACCGCTTCTGCACGTGGCAGGACGCGTGGCTTTACAGCCAGCCGCCGTCGGCTGCATGCCGTGCTCTGAAGGTAGCCGACCGCGGGAACCGCCGAGCATAGCCATGCGTTCAATGAAGGAGGTAACGTCGCCGCGGACTCCGTCGACGGCACAATCCGAGCGCGGGTCTGTCCGCTGCCGAGCCTGAGGCAAACCGGATATACACGACGAGTCATTGTCGGCTTGCCGCGCACGAGGCCTGCGATCGGACCACGGCAGGTCAGGTCCGCGCCATGCGAACAAATCATGTTCGGCCCGCTACAGTATGCATCTGCCATGGGAGGTGATGGTGCTGATCTTGAGCAACACAAAGACGTACTCGAAGGAGAACTCACCCCAAACCACAACACCGTTCTCCACGTCGCGGCCCAGTTCGGCCGCTGCAATCATGTGGAAGCGGTCTTAGAAGCATGTCCATCTCTGCTATGCCGGCGGAATATCAAAGGTGAAACTCCACTTCATATAGCGGCTAGGGATGGGCGAGCTGAAATAGTCGAAGCACTGATAGGTCGTGCAAAAAGACTGGAGGAAGAAGTTGAAAGCGGCTTGGTTGGAGCAGTTAAGGAGATGTTGAGGGCAACAAATCTTGACGTAGACACAGCCTTGCACATGGCAGCGAGAAATTGTCACTTGGAAGGGGAGAAGTACTTGAAAGTATCCAAATTGTTAACCAAAGAACTTGAAAGGGGTCGGGGTGAAGATCTGGAGTACATAATTTGGGAAACTAAGCTCGACAGAGAAGAAGCGGAGCGGATAATGAGGGCAACAAGGGTCATCAAAGAAGAAGCGGAGGAGATAATGAGGGCAACGAAGGTCGACAGAGACACAGCCCTACACATGGCAGCGAGAAATCGCTTGGAAAAGGAGAACAGAGACAGCTACTTGGAAGTGGTTAAATTATTATCAAAAGAAGATGCAGAGTTTCAACATCCACCAAACAACTTCCAGGAAACTCCACTCTACCTAGCTGCTGAAAGAGGGATTATGGGTGTGGCCATAGTGGACACGCTCGTGGAAACTTACAAATCGCTGCTAACTTACAGCGGCCCTTGTGGTAGAACAGCATTGCACGCGGCAGCTCTTAAGGACTTCACAGGTTTGTCAAAATATATACAAATGTAAAAAAGAGAAAGCTCGAAACCCTCACTGCTTAATTAGTTGCACTCATTACGCGTTAGAAATCAATATTAAATCATCTACAAACATATCAAAACTACTTTTTAGTGACATTGTCACACCCCAAAAATGAGAAGTGACCGGCCATGAACCATGAGGCTAACTCATGGAACACGCAGCCTAAATAAATTAAAGTAACCAAAATTCAAATGAAAAATTTTCGTTATTAATCAGATCCAAAGCCAAATATATCTCATCATAACCATGGGGTACAACCATCCCATGAACCAAACAATATCCAGAGATCCAACAATAATAAAAAGAATTTGTTATCTAACAATTGTTTCAAATGCGGAAGCGATTTTGAAAATAAAACTAGTATGAGACACCCTAAGGAGGTCAACAAAAGAAATCCCAGAGATGCCGCCAGAGTTCTTGCCTAAATCCCCAACTTGCCTGAAAGAGAAGTTGGAATAAATCCGTCAACTGACGAGCTCAGTGAATGGCAAAGCATGTGTAATAGAATAAGGTTCTGAAATAGGAATCAAAATAATTTACCATGTCAACATAATTTGGCATATGCGGTGAACAACAAAATAATCCATTAATCCAATTAACGATTCATCCGATAAGTCTTAATGGTACAATCCAATCTCCAACAACAATGGGGAACCACAACCAATACCAAATAGTACCAAGTGCCAGTGAATAAATATCTCAAAAATTGGATCCAATATCAAAACTTAGAGTCACCACGAGTAGGCAGCCCGTAGAACTTTTCCCTAAGAATGATCCGGTCAATAACAACCGTTGAGCATTAGGGTCACCGGCCTAATCCGGTTTCTTCCCTAATGGCCAGAGTCACCCGCACACAGAGGATTAATTTCCCTGGACTTCCAAAATATGTTCCCATCAATATCCACAAAGTTCTCACCAAAAGGTTATCCAAACAATAAATAGTTTCACCAATCCGCATGCCAATTTCAAGAACCAAATAAAACAAATACATGTTCCCAATTTCAATCATTAATTTGCCAAAACAATAATTTAAGAGATATGGGGAAGTTCGAAAATACGTAACATGCTTAACCACTCACCTGAGTCCAAAAGTAATGCAATCAATCACGCGAAACGAATCTAACCTGAACAAAGAATCATATAGCAATATTATCACTAATTGTATCAACATATCTAATATGGGACTACCTGAAAAATGAAACCTAACTCTAAAAACCCAAATCACCAGCCAACTAAGAAAACCCAAACATCAATCTCCAATTCCCAAGAATCTGCTTGATCACCCACGTACATACCACCTGGTTCTCACCCAAAAATCAGTTTGTCTACACCTAAACCATGTATACACCACAAGTACGCACAACACAAAATCAAAGCCCAAGGCCATTAATTTGATTCCTTCTCCACTGTTATTATGAAAACCACAACCCCATACCTAGCCAGTATTCCACGCTCCGACGCCATGCACAAAATTCTTGACGCTTGGTCTCGCATCCACATCACAACACATCATCTCCACTACTCCATATAATCTCCCATTAACTCCTTCGTTCGATAACTTTACTCTAATCCATGTACAACAAAGAACGGAAAAAGGGACAAGAATAAAAGAAACAAGTGCTGCTTACCCGATCACGAACCAGCCGAACTCAAAGTTCTCTGCGGCTTTTGCCTTTCCCACACAAAGTTCTCTCAAACTTTTTATCCCAGACGTTCTCTCCAAATAAAAACCCTACACCGTGAAATGTCTACTAACTTTCTAAAACTACCCACTACTCCCTATATTATAGCTAATTAGTTAATTAGAATAAGATAGAACGTAACACAATTTATAAAATTACCATCTGGTACCACTATTTTACTCAAAATCAATATCATACACCAAAGATCACAATCGTGTCAATATTACCCATAGCACGCCCAAAATAATTAATTAGGACCCAACCATAACACTCAAATAATAAATGGCAACGTAACTAATTAAATAAATAAAAATGCTAGGCCGTATCATCCTTCCCCCCTTAAAATAAATTTCGTCCACGAAATTGCATATTAACCTTATTCATACAACTGTGGGTACTTCCCATGTATCTCGTCATCACGCTCCCATGTAGCTTCTTCAACAGCGTGATTGTGCCACAATACTTTGACCAATAGAGTCATTTTATTGCGAAACACCTTCACCTTCTTATTCAAAATCCTAACGGGTTGCTCTTCATAGATTAAATCATCTCGAACATAAAGTGGCTCATAATCAATTACATGGGACAGGCTATGCACATACTTCCTCAATATCGACATATAAAAAAAAATATTAAAAACTTGGGCCAAACTAGGTGGCAACGCCAAACGATAAGTCACCTCACCAATCCTCTCTAAAACCTCAAAAGGCCCAATATAGTGAGAACTCAACTTTTCCTTTTTGCCAAACCGAATAACATCTTTCTATGTGGACACCTTAAGAAATACAATATCTCTAGTTACAAACTCCAATTCTCTCTAATGACTGTTCGAATCAGTATCTCTTACAATATGACCAGAATTGTAAAAGAATGTCAAAATAACAGTCACTAGTTTACCATCATTTCAAAAATATTCATAGGGCCATCCAATTACTCCAAATCCCACCTACGATTATCTGCATAACTTTTCTACCCATTCCGGGTAGTTACAAACCTTTCCCAAATTTTTTTTTTTTTTTTGCATCCTCCACCAAGTCAAGTCCTAAAAGTCGCCTTTGTCCAACCTCATACCAACAGATAGAGGATATACACTTCTGTCCATACAAAACCTCATATGGAACAACTCCTGGCAATTGATCATCCCAATTTTCTTTTCACTCTAAGGTACATGGTCTCAATAAATCCTCCAAAGTCTGTATAGTCCTCTCACTTTGATCATCGTTAAGCAAAACTAAAAAAAATAAGCGAGTATCCTTCACTATCTTTAAGGCACCCAAAATTTAGATATATACAAAATGGGGAGACGGTCTGACACCATTGACCATTGATACAGGTGCACCATGGAGTCTAACAATCTCCCTAACATACAACCGTGCCAAACAATCCAATGTATATGTCAGCTTCTACAACCCCTAATTCAACATTCATGTAACGTACCATTCCACTATCTCTACAACCCCATATCATTCACATCAAGATAAAAAAAAAAGAAGTAAATAGTTATTTATAACTCCGAAAGGAATCATGCCTCCATAAAATCGAACATCTCAAATATCCAAGAACTCCAAAACTTTGCCAACCATTCAATAGTTACTGCCCCAGTACTTATTTTCTAATGCACATCCATGCTTTCGAGTAGGCAATCAAGCATATCACAGAACCTTAATGAATCTGTTCCATAAGACCATTATAATGCTACCATACTTGCAAAACTCCAAATTCATTATCTCAACCCATGGTGCATCCCCCAATCCAAATTTTAGCACTTAATAAACTACCAATTCTTTAGTGTTGCTCCACCTAAACATTAACCACATTCCTGCAACGCAGCGTACGGCATACGCTTCTAGAACCACCAATCAATGAATATATGTTGCACCGAAAAATTATGGCTCCCACAAAGATTATTAACCAAAACAAAAACCAAATCCATAAAATTGCTTACATCCATCAATCCTAAACGTATAGCAGTATTGCTGTAAGGCTCCATCATAACAAACACACACACACACACAAAAATGAAGTCTAAAAACACATCACATTCTTCTCTTTACTGTTCTTTTTTTTTTTTTAATAAATGAAGTGATACGTCGAGATCCAATATCGCATTTCTAGCTATCAAATTTTCTATTCCCGCCTTCAACTCCATTAACAGTTAAGTTCCAAATACGTATTAGTCTTTATGACGTCTTACTACCATCCATAACTACGAACCAACAGGAATACTTCCACAAAAATCTCTCTCATATTATGTTCCAACTTCACCTATAATGACTATCCAAAACCAACAGAGAAGATAATTAACCAAGTCATCAGTGCTCAAGTTAGAATTAGCAGTCATGGAAAGAATCAAAATAGTTCTAGCCCAAACCAAGTAAGTCAAACTCTAAGTATCCGACATCTACAATTGATTACTATTATCTATACAACCTCAAAAATCCAAACTTCTGCTATCCAGCTTCTTAATCCTCAAAGATATTAATATTTATAGAAGTATCGCAAGTCCTATGGTGACCATACTGTCCAAACAGCTTCATTGAACCATTCTCAAATAAATCTCCACGGGAGTCCAACCAAATTATCAAATCCAGATTAAAATTTTAGGTAACAAGACGCCTCACAAATATCGTTGTCTATTCCACATATCCAAAAGAGCTGCAAGACAAAAGTTCTTCAATATATGCAATCTAATCTTCTCACCTCAACCAAAGTTTCAAGACGGCTAACAATAATATTGCTAAAGTATAAACAAGATTTTACTCTACTGAATCATCCAAAAATTTCACGGGTCATTATACACATATCTACCGCCTTTATTAATTACCCAAACTCAATGCTGTCTTCAAAACTAGTAATTGAACTAACTAGCTGCTAGTCTCACTTCCTAAAATAATGCATAATACACATCACCACCTAAAGATCCTAAAATTCACCTTGCAACTTGAAGACCAACTCCATGCACTAACCCAAAATGTAGCACCACTGAATATTTTCTTGTCATTTCAAAACCATGTCTCTAAATTATCCCCAAAAGTATGAGTTTTAACCTTTTGCAACAAATAAACTAAGAACCCCAAAACTACTAATGTTCCAAGTTGGTAATACTCCATATTCACTACAATGGCACGATAACAACTCAAATCCTTAAGTTTACCTAAAGAAATTTTCTCTTTCCTAACCTTCCCACAATTCCACAATAGTGATAAATGCATCAAACTTTTAAACCACCACCAGTGCACCCCATAACTTTACTATCTAATCACCAAACAAACCATAGCAATTAATCCTCTTCCATAAACCAACCCAAGCACTCGCATCCTGATATAGTCATAGCCCAACACATGGCCACTACCAATCAAGCGGTCGTGACTTTACCAAAACATATACTTACTGTCAAGTTCTCAAAATGAAGATGCTACGACTGTTATTGGAAAAACTCACAATGCCAATTATCAACTACTCCCACTTTTATGTTCACCAGGTCGTCTTAAATTTTTTTTTTTGAATTGAATTGAAACGTCAAAACAACGAAATCCTAACCATTCTTATCACCATTCATCTCCTATTAGACACCAACAAATTGTTTGGGTATTTTCTTAGACAACCATAATTATTGACCTCTCCTAATAGAACATAACCAAATCTCTACTAGGATCTCAAGCATATGAATGAAGGACCGATCAAACAACAACAATTCAAGAGTACTATCTTGAGTATTACAAGTAAGAAACTCTTGGCACACTCTCACACAATTCAACTAGCCCAACGTCAATACAAACTTGTAGCAGTCATCTAAGTTACAATCTTAAGTCAATCTCCAAGTGTACTACCACCAATACTAATTCTTTAGATTCACTAATATCATACTCCAACAACATTACGTCACCAATGTACTTGTAAAATAAGGGTGACGACCCAAATAACTAATAAAATCACAAATGCCACATTCTCCTCCAATACCCTATCCAAAGTCTACAAAAAATAATGTTCCCACCGAATGACAACTATCTCCATAATACTATGCGGGTACTGATACATATCAAATAACAAACACTCTTACAAATGGCAGTAGGACTCTGGGGACTCGGACCTCCACTAGATGAACATGATAGAAAATGAAAGCAAAAGTTTTTTTTTTCAAACATAGGCTCTGATACCACAATCGTCACACCCCAAAAATGAGAAGTGACCGGCCATGAACCATGAGGCTAACTCATGGAACACGCAGCCTAAATAAATTAAAGTAACCAAAATTCAAATGAAAAATTTTCGTTATTAATCAGATCCAAAGCCAAATATGTCTCATCATAATCATGGGGTACAACCATCCTATGAACCAAACAATATCCAGAGATCCAACAATAATAAAAAGAATTTGTTATCTAACAATTGTTTCAAATGCGGAAGCGATTTTGAAAATAAAACTAGTATGAGACACCCTAAGGAGGTCAACAAAAGAAATCCCCGAGATGCCGCAGAGTTCTTGCCTAAATCCCCAACTTGCCTGAAAGAGAAGTTGGAATAAATCCGTCAACTGACGAGCTCAGTGAATGGCAAAGCATGTGTAATAGAATAAGGTTCTGAAATAGGGATCAAAATAATTTACCATGTCAACATAATTTGGCATATGCGGTGAACAACAAAATAATCCATTAATCCAATTAACGATTCATCCGATAAGTCTTAATGGTACAATCCAATCTCCAACAACAATGGGGAACCACAACCAATACCAAATAGTACCAAGTGCCAGTGAATAAATATCTCAAAAATTGGATCAAATATCAAAACTTAGAGTCACCACGAGTAGGCAGCCCGTAGAACTTTTCCCTAAGAATGATCCGGTCAATAACAACCGTTGAGCATTAGGGTCACCGGCCTAATCCGGTTTCTTCCCTAATGGCCAGAGTCACCCGCACACAGAGGATTAATTTCCCTGGACTTCCAAAATATGTTCCCATCAATATCCACAAAGTTCTCACCAAAAGGTTATCCAAACAATAAATAGTTTCACCAATCCGCATGCCAATTTCAAGAACCAAATAAAACAAATACATGTTCCCAATTTCAATCATTAATTTGCCAAAACAATAATTTAAGAGATATGGGGAAGTTCGAAAATACGTAACATGCTTAACCACTCACCTGAGTCCAAAAGTAATGCAATCAATCACGCGAAACGAATCTAACCTGAACAAAGAATCATATAGCAATATTATCACTAATTGTATCAACATATCTAATATGGGACTACCTGAAAAATGAAACCTAACTCTAAAAACCCAAATCACCAGCAAACTAAGAAAACCCAAACATCAATCTCCAATTCCCAAGAATCTGCTTGATCACCCACGTACATACCACCTGGTTCTCACCCAAAAATCAGTTTGTCTACACCTAAACCATGTATACACCACAAGTACGCACAACACAAAATCAAAGCCCAAGGCCATTAATTTGATTCCTTCTCCACTGTTATTATGAAAACCACAACCCCATACCTAGCCAGTATTCCACGCTCCGACGCCATGCACAAAATTCTTGACGCTTGGTCTCGCATCCACATCACAACACATCATCTCCACTACTCCATATAATCTCCCATTAACTCCTTCGTTCGATAACTTTACTCTAATCCATGTACAACAAAGAACGGAAAAAGGGACAAGAATAAAAGAAACAAGTGCTGCTTACCCGATCACGAACCAGCCGAACTCAAAGTTCTCTGCGGCTTTTGCCTTTCCCACACAAAGTTCTCTCAAACTTTTTATCCCAGACGTTCTCTCCAAATAAAAACCCTACACCGTGAAATGTCTACTAACTTTCTAAAACTACCCACTACTCCCTATATTATAGCTAATTAGTTAATTAGAATAAGATAGAACGTAACACAATTTATAAAATTACCATCTGGTACCATTATTTTACCCAAAATCAATATCATACACCAAAAATGTTAAAAAATAAAATCTTGGTGGAGATTTGAAGTGGGTTTTACCATTTAATCATCATTCTTTCCAATTTCAGTTCTTCAACGCCATTGAAGATCAGTAGGATTTGAGAATTGGTGGTGTTCGGTTGTTGGATGGGCAGTGGGTGATTGTGGTGGTAGTGGTGGCCGAAGTGCAGTAAATGAGTTGAATCGAGCCGAATATTAGAATGTTCAGATTCGTTCGTTAAGTTTTTTAGCGAACTCAAACTCGAGCTGAACTCATTGAAATTTGATGAGCCGAGCTCAAGCTGAGCTTGCCTAGGTTTGAGTCAAAGTCGAGCTTGTTCACGAACCTTAATGAGCCGATAACATCATATATTTATATTTTTTTTTATACTTCGAAATATTATATAACTAGGCAAAGGACGAGAAACGCAACAGAGTAGGAGAGATGTTTAAAGTACTACAGACCCAATACAAATAGCCAAGGGCAACACCCTAGTTAATGATCTGCCTTATGTTAAGGCATTCCCTAATCCAAAATTCCTTCATTGAAAGTGGTTGATCCGTTAAAACCACCGGATCTTCATGTTGTTCGGCAGCACATTGATTTGCCTCCCAAAAGATGTAATGCAGAGTAGAGTTCGTTCTGTTCAGAATAGCATGGGCATCCATGATCATCTCTCTGTGGATGGTTTGCAATATTGCCTTCATTAATTAGATTCATGGCCACTTGCAAATCAGATTCTAATATTCTATCATAATTTTTGTCATCCCTTTCTCCAGAATTATAGTCAGTTCTCTATAGATACCCCAAATTTCTACTTCTAGGCTAGACTCGCACGAGACCTTTCCATAATATCCCTGAACCCGTTCTCCTTGTCCATCTCTGAATGGTCCTCCAAAGCCTACAATTCGGTTGAGTTGGTACCAACATCCATCAGTGTTGAGCATGATCCTACCTGAACATGGAGGTACGGATTCGACATCTGTTCAATTTCTTAAAAGCCTTACAGATTTGACCAATTAGACCATTACTTCTGTTCAAAAATTAAAGGTTCGAATCGTTGGAATCAAGATAGGTCAGGGACGAAATTGAGACTTGAGAGAGACTATAGGGACTATTGGTGGAATTTTTCTTTCTTTTATTTACGACTCCTTTTTTTTTTTTTTTTAGAACGGCAAAACGTAAAAGAAGGATTTTATTAATTTTTTAAATTGTTACAAAAATTAAAAGGATCATGCAAAGAGGTATCACAACAAGAGGAATGCATCCCAACTAGATTGGCATTCAAACCCTTGACAATCATATGCCAAACATGAACCCAAAAAAAAACATTTGACAAGGTGTCCACCGAAGAAAATCAGTTAACAAAACCCAAAAATACATCAGTAACGGAAGAAACAAAAACCTCTTGAGGGTGTGATTGATAATAATCAATAATGGAGGTAGGATTTCAACATTTACGGACCAATGTACATGGAATAAGGATAGTAGTATTTGTGAAGTTTAGAATATTTTAAACCAATCCTAGCTACTACGACGTTGGTGTTTACGAGAAATTATACTCACATATTTTGATATTTTAGTTTTTCAAAATTATTTTGAAGTGTTTACCAAATATTCTAGATAAGTAATTCTCAAATTTTACGGATTTTGAAAAGCTAAAAAATGAATGAAATTCTGAAAGTTCCAAGGTTGGGTTTGGATAATTTTTTTTTTTTGAACTTTTCGGATCAGATGTAAGGTCTTTTTATAAAAGCTCATATTTCAGTTTTTTTTTGCTATTAGCTTTTATTGCACCTTAATGATAAGCTCATAGTTATAAATCTGTTTATCTGCTCCTACTGAAATTTAGAATCTTAATCTATCACTACAAGAAAAATGAAAATTGGTGACGAAAAAGTGGCGACGAAATTTAATTTCGTCGCTAAATGAGTATATTTGGCGACGAAAAAATAAATTCGTCACTATTTTGACAACTTCCGAGACGAAATAATTTCGTCATCAATTATAATTGTTTAGCGACGAAAAAAATATTTTCGTCACCTAATGTACCCATTTGGTGACAAAATATATTTTTCGTCACCGAAAGCTTAAAAAAGGTGACAAAATTATATTTCGTCACCGAAGATAATCATTTGGTGACAAAAAATATATTTCGTCGCCAAATGTGACCAATTTAGTAACGAAATATTTTTTTCGTCACCAAATGCTTAACTTTGGTGACAAAAAATAATTTCGTCACCATTTTAACGCTTTCAGCGATGAAAAATATATTTCGTCGTCAAATGGGTACCTTTCGTGACAAAATTTATGAATTTTGCTTTGTCACTAAATGTATTTCGGACATAACTATTTACTAAAAACTCCGATTGAGATAATTCAAATTGGGTTTGAACAATAACTCAATTGCCTACAACTTTCATGTTTATCAAAATTGCTAATTTTAATGTTTAAAGGTTCAAAATTACATTCGAAATATATTTTCATGTTAAACATATATGTTATATATTAGCTATTTCAAATATTTATTGCAAATTGTGTGTGGTGCAGTTGGTTGGAGCTTGTGCGAAAAACTCAAAGGACTCGGGTTCGAAACCCAGTAGGAGCAAGAAAGAAGGATATTTTTTCCATATGAAAACGTCTTTTGCAACGAAAAATTTCGTCACCGATTTCTTATATTGGTGACGAAAATTTTCGTCACCGATTTTTCGTCGCCAAATAGCACAATAAGCGAGGAAAAAATTTTTGTCACCAATTATTCACTTTTTGGTGACGAAATATTTCGTCATCAAAAGGCACTATAGGTGACGAAAATTAGATTTCGTCACCAGGTAGGAATCCTCGACAACCTTTAGTCGACAATTTTTTTTTCGTCACCTATATTATTTGTGACAAAAAATATGCAATTTGTGACGATTTTCATTCGTCATGTAATTTTTCTTGTAGTGTATGGACTGTGGTAGAATTTGAAGCTATAAACTAAAATATAAAATCTATATCCACAACTATTACAAACATGCTTGATATCAAATCAGGATACTAATCTACAGTTTTATTGATTTTGAATCTCTCCCCCCCTCTCTCTCTCTGATTGGTTTTCTTTAGAAAACAGAGATTAGTGTGGTTTAATGGACGCTTGGTCAAATGTTTATATGGTATATGATAAAGGCTACTGTTTTAGATGCTTCGTATTTCAACTGATCAACTAACCAAAAAATGTAGGATGATACCTTTTTGGATTCGGCCGGAATTGGTGGTGGGAGAAACCTAGCCTGCAACGTTCATGTCGACTTAGCAAAATTTGGAGAAAGCTCGTACACATGAAAAACAGAAGAGAAGAGAAGCTAAAGAGAAGGAAAGAGAAGCTAAAGAGAAGGAAAAACATGATGCACTTGAGTATTCCGTAAAGCTATTCCAAACTTTCGTGATAGTGGGTGCACTTATAGCCACGATCACTTTCGCAGCGGCCTTCACAATTCCAGGTGGCTATGATGGCAACCAAGGTCGAGACCAAGGTATGGCAATCCTATCAAGAGCAGCAGCTTTCCAAGCATTTGCCATAACCAACACCATAGCCATGGTATGCTCCGTTACATCTATATTTCTGTGCCTCTCTGCTATGATGTATTCTTTATTGACAGAGAAGGAAGCTTTTGATTTTCATCACCTTAATCGCTATCTTGGAGCGGTGGGTCTTATTATAATTTCCATGTTTTTCCTAATGATTGCGTTCATCGCAGCTACTTTTGCCGTGTTAGCACATGCTATCGCGCTTGCTGTGTCCACTTGTATTATTGCTTGCTTCGCCTTTATTGGGTATATTGTGGAAATGGGAAAGTTTATTGCCCGATTCAAATAAATGTTGAATTGACAAAAGACATATTTTCATATATCCCGTTATCGAGTTGTAATTTACTCCTTATATCTTTTTAGAGTGTAACGCCTCGATTTACCTTCAAGATTATCATATTCGTTAAATATGTAAGCTTAACTACCATCAACATCACACTGAAATTCCACCACAACCGGACCGAATTCTCCACTCCGATTTATGCCATGCTCAGCTTCTCTCTCTCTCTCTCCAACTGCAAGTTCTCCTCCCCTTCTCTTTTTACTATGCTTTTTATCTTTTTCATTTTGTTTCTTTTACTTTTTGTTTGTTTTACCCTTCTTACTTCTCGTCCTTAACTCCAAATAATCCCAACATCTTCAGATATTATCCCACACGTGCACACCCCTCTCCCTCTAATAAGTCAAAACTCACACATGGATATTTTGCCCTGAGATTGATCACTCAATCACTAGTTGTGTAATTCTTCAACACCAAAATCTATCCTTCTTGGATACTTGTGGAAACCCATGCATGGAACAAACTGCTCCAAGGAGGAACACAATTCACGTGTAATACTCCTCCAAGGTACAACCTTCTTTTTTTACACTACTACAGTACTTAAAGATCAAGGGCATCTCGTTAATCGATCGCGACTTATGTTCTGTTTTAGTTTCCATGCTTGCGTTCATCTCAGCTGCTTTTGTCGTGTTAGCACTCCCAAGTGTCCTAATAGTCCAAGTTCAAAAATATAGGGACGAACAAACCAATTTCTACAACTAGAAACAATAGAGAAAAAAGAGAAAGCTCTTGGGAAACTGTGACTCAAAAACAGCTGTTGTAACGCAACTTAGGAGATTAGACTTAGAAGGCCACCCTTACTAACCGAGTAATAGCTGTAAAGGGGAAAAAGGAGAAGATGATTGAGAATAAAAACAAGCTGAAAATTTAGGAATATCTGCAACTTCCAACAAGAAACAATACCGAAAAATGTTATTGTGATGTTTTTGAAATTGATTTATTTGAGATATACCGTGATTAGAGCCTTAAGCATGCATACGGGCGGTTCTTGGTTTGTGGGAGAGCCAGAGAGCTTTAGCTCAACACAAAACACCCCATAGGATCGTTGCATCTTTGGAGAAGAGCATCATAAAAGGAATGTTTCTTCTCCAAGGAAGGATCGATGCAAAACTAGCAGAGAAGAAACATCCCCTTCTGCACCTAGTTAAATGATGATCTACTCCCAATATACAATGATCCTTAAGGAGCCTCCGTGCAGCCAAGTCTCTCTCCATGAGCCATGGACCGCCTGTACACTCAGAGTACTCGAAACATATATAATCAAAACAAATCAAACCAAATCAACAAATTAATACGTATTGTCGCTGAAATTTCAAGAGCGAACGAGCACTTCATATCACATTGTTCCTCGATGCTATACCACAGTAACAACACCCCATATATCTCGACGAGTTGCGGGAGAGAGTTACAAACATTTGTAACGCATCAATGTTCACTTGATCAATAGTCAAGCAGGAGCTATGACCTTGGAAAAGTAGCCAGTAAAAGAAATTCAACAAAAGAAAAAGTGAAATTATAACTGAATCAACTATTCAAATTAGCTCGTACAGAGACTAGACCCAGGGACACATTCATTTCCAGAGTCAGATCGAGTGGAAGTATGATCTCATTCGTTTGTCTCCACTATTAATAGTCCGGATTTTAAAAAAAAATTTCCGGGGAAGAGTTTAGAAGAGTTAAACTCTTCCCCGAAATAATTCTTTTAAAATCTGGATCGTCCAAAACACTTTGGACGCGCGGAATTCACGTCCACAAACACATTTTCATAGAAAGCTCCGTAAAAAAGTTTTTTTCTTCAAATTAAACCATTAAACACAATTCCATTGTCAAAACCCGCATCAATCTTTACTACAAATGAAACTGCATATATATATGCCAAAAAAAAAAAAAACCCAAAACAAGAATAACTTTGTTCACCCTCTTTTAAAGAAGGTGAACATTACGCTGTCTGTAATTGGTGAAAATTGTGTAGAATTCACGAAATCAATACACTTTTTGGTAATAATTAGTTAGTTTGTGGTGGGATTCACACAATTTCTACTAATTACAAGTAGAGTAATATTCGCTCTCTTAAAATGAGAGTCAACGAAATTATTCTAAAAAAAAAAACTGATAGCCCATTTCTACATCATGCTCCAAGGACAACAAATTAGATGAAAAGTAAATGGAGCACATGCAGCCTGAAAAAAAGTGGAATAAACATTAATACACTAGCTTTGAAACAAATAGAGCAAACCCAGCTATTTTGTGCCTTTCAGCCTTCCCCTGTTGTTTCCACTTGAAGCTGTAGAACCATCAAGGGTTTTGTCTTTATAAACTTTCCAGTTCCATATTAAGACCGATAAATGATCTAAACTAGCTTTATAAATATGTTTAACCTCATTGAGCAAAACTCAAATCAGCTTTAATCGAGCTGATCTCAAGTATCATATACTGTGTTTGGATGGATTTTTGAGAATTTTTTAGTTTGATTTTTGGGATAATGAGTGTAGAGAGAAATTAAGATAATGATTGGAGATAAAGATAATGAGTGGAGAGAGATAGAAAGAGAAATGATAATAATAATTGGACATAGGCATAATAAGTGGAGAGAAAGAGAAAATGATAGCTGAGGACATGTTTTGATAATTAATACCTACCAAAGACATGCTGAGAACATTTGTTAATGCTGAAAATGTCATTGGCGGGTATTAACTACCAAAACACATCATTGGCCGTCATTTTTTCAAAAAGAAAAATGAGAATAATTATTAAAAGTAAGGGCAATCAATGTTTTTTGAGTTGAATTTTTTTTTTCGAAATGTAACAAAGCGTTGAATTTTGAGAGATTAGAAACTGAGCGAGTCAAATTCTAACTTTTTCATATTCCTCACTCAACTTCATCTCTGCAGTAACAAAGCTAATAACACAGAATGCTGCTTGAACCTCAACTCATTCAATCAAATTCACACCAAGAAATTTCGTTTTGATAGAAGCAATATTACCATCATTGCTTGACAGCTGAATACACAGGCAAAGCAAAACAAAGAATGAATGCCTCATGAACTACTTTGAGAATTGAGACTAGCTAATAAAGCATTATCTTAACCACCACAAAACGATTACTAAAACGACTATGCAAGAAGAACATGAATACGAGAAGACTGAAACAACCAATTTACAGTTTTACACCCAGTTCAGTACCAGTACAGAGCAAATGAAAAATAAGACTCCGATCTGCCTTCTTCAAGTACAACTACTGAGAGTTAATTGCTAGCCAATAACAAGTACGAGAACAACATTGATACCAACACAAGACTTCTACACAGAGGCTAAGTAGAAACAGGAGCTTAACTAAGAAACAGGTCCAAGGAAGTCACCCTCCAAGCTAACCACTGCCTGAAACTCCCTCTCGACCTCTATATACTTTGTCCCAATCACACTGAAGCGCACCACCACGTCTTTCTCAATTTTGGACAGCTTGTCATTCATGAAGATGGGATTTTCCCCGGGCACGTACTTATAATCAGACATTTTCTGATTAGAGAGGTATATGTTCTCGATGGGCCCACTCCTCAAGAAAACTCCATGCTTCAAGATCTTGTGAACAACTCCTTCTAAGATCTCTCCTCTGAGAGGCTTGAAAGTGACACAGCTGAAAAGCACTGGAAACAGTACGTCCCCCGTGTGCTGTCTCACCTTTCCTTCCCCAATGTGGTCCAGTGTGGTTACTGTGAGAAAGTAACCTAGATCTTTTGTTGCCTTCTTTGTGGAGAAGTCGTCCAAGAGGCGAATTATTATAGACTTTTGCAGCATCAGCCCTTTCGTGTCAAGGCTTTCAGCTCTCTTCGAATTATTATAGACTTTTGCAGCATCAGCCCTTTCGTGTCAAGGCTTTCAGCTGGAATTATGACGTTCCATGGTAGCTGTACCTTAAGAAACATGCTTCTAGTGTCTGCCTGTGAAGAAGATCAAATGGATGTAATTTCAATTAGATAACTTATTTTCATCGGTAAAAATATCGCAGACTATAATTTGAACTGTTTTTGCTGGAAACCTCTACATAAACAGGAAGTAAAAAAGCACCCAATGAGCTTCTCAGGATTTGCTACTATGGAAAAAGATGGGCCGGTTAAGCAGACCATGACGGAAGACCAAGACATCTTACACAGCAAATGCTTTACATACATATGCCATTATAATTAATTCTCTAAGCTCGTTTGTCAGGAACTCAGCTGTCCAGTGTGTGTGTACAGCCCAGGTGACTGCAATAGATGAGAGCAAAGCATTTGTTTGACTCCCTTAGGGTTGAGAAATTCGTAGGTTTCCTCTAAACCCAGAAGCTTTACAAGTGTCCCCCCCCTAAGACCAAACCCAGTACAGCTTTTGTACCACCATTAGGCACAATGCAAATAATTTCGATAATGAACTGCAAATACATGAGGAACACTTGGTCCCAATAGTTAAGAAATTCAAGTTCAAATGTTCTAGCTTGTCCATGTGTGGAAGAATAGAGAAAGATCAAAATTTTATCAGGTTCAGAGAGATAAAAAAGTTTTAACTAGAAAGTGCTACTTGAATGATAGTGCAACAAAATATACCCAAACAGGCAAAAGAAAAGCTCAAATTCAAGGCAAATGATAGTGATAGTGGTGAAACTGCTTGTAGTAACCCTAAGAAGTCTTCATCTCAAAAGGGACCTAAGGACTCTACTGTGTAAGCAGCCTCAAATTGGGAAGTGTTTCACAATTTAGCATGATATAATGAGATACACCAAGTGTTTCCCAATCTTACGAAGAGTAAGATGAGTTTTAGCCAAAAAATTCTAAAATAGAGATGCTTCATTTTCTGGGGAAATGAGATTTTTTATTGAAAAACAGAAATAGAAAGCATGAAAAGTATACCCTTCTTCACACGAGAAGACTAAGCAGTAGCACCAAGTGTGCTGATAGTCCAAATTCAAAAATATAAGGAGGAGCGTACCGATTTCTACAACTAGAAACATCAGAGAAAAAAGAGAAAGCTCTTGGGAAACTGTGACTCAAAAACAATTGTTGTAACGCAACTTAGGAGATTAGACTTAGAAGGAAACCCTTACTAGCAGAGTTACAGCTGTAAAGGGAAATAAAAGAAGAAGAAGAAGATCGCGGTTTGCGAGAGTTAATGATTTTGCAAGGGAGTTGACTGAGGCTTAACACTCCCTAAAAAGTTGCATAGCAGCAATAAGCAGATATTGAGATTTTGACAATGCCTACAATGTCCAAAAATTTAGGAATATCTGCAGCATTCACAAGAAACAATATCGAAAAATGTTCTTGCTATGTTGTTTTTGTATCTTGATTTACTTGAGATATATCGTAGAGCTTTAACCATACGGTCGGTTCTTGGTTTGTGGGATGGCTTTAGCTCAACAAAAAACACCCAATAGAATCGTTGTATCTAGGGAGAAGAGCGTCATTCAACCCACTGCACAAAGAAATGTTTCTTCTCGAAGGAAGGATCAAGACGCACAGCTAATAGAAGAAACATCCCCTTCTGCACCTAGTTAAATGATGCTCTACTCCCAATATACAACAATACTCCAGAGAGCCTTTGTGCAGCCAAAACTCTCTCCACGAGCCAAGGACCGCTCTTATGCTGAGAGAACTCAAAAGATATATCTCAAATAAATCAAAACAAATCAACAAATTAACTCGTATTGTCGCTGAAATTTTAAGCAAATGAGCTCTTTGTATCACATTGTTCCTCGATGCTATACCACAGTGACCACACTACCATAAATTATGATAGAGAATGCTTTGCGGGTGAGAGTTACAAACATAAAATGCTCACCCGAAGAGATGATCAACAGTCAAGCAGGAGCAATGACCTTGAAATAGTAGCCAGCAAAAGAAATTCAACAAAAAATTAATTAAGAAATGTAACTGAACCAATTATTAAAATGTAATCATCAAACGCAATGAACCAATTATTAAAATGGAATCACCAAACGCAACAAAATCAAACGCCATTGTCAAAACCCACAACAATCTTTACTGAAAATGAAACTGCATGTATGCCAAAAACCCTAGAAAACCTGATAGCCCATTTTTACTACATGCTCCAAGGTCAACAAATCAGATGCAAGCACATGCAGCCTTAAAAATTGGAACAAAAACACACAGATTACAGCGAGAGAGAGAGAGAGGTGGACCAGCTCAAGAGATGGTGGATAAAAAAAACCCTATTAAACGAGCTTTGAAACAAAAAAAAACAAAAAAGAGCAAACCCAGCTTTATGGTTTCCCCAGGTTACTCCTGCGAAGCTAAGTAACTGGGACCCATAACTTTTATTTTAACTAAATCGGGAACCTAATCCCGTAGAAAATAGTTCGGGGTGAAAACATCACAAATACCCAGAGAGAGAGAGAGAGAGGGGTGGAACTTACCGGTGTATGGCGTGGTGTTGAAGAGTCGTCGCCGGAGTGAAGGACAGTGAGAGAGAGGAAAATTTTTTGAGGATCTTTTTAGGGCAGATTGATTTGGGGGTGGGGTAAAATTCGGACTCCCAAGAGTGGAAAGAAGCACCGACGACGTTTTTACTCTAGGCCCACCCCCCATTATTGTAAGCAATTCATTTGCATAAGATAAAAAGTTACGTTCAGAAAATTTGTGGTGGCAAATAATATGACCCTTCTAAAAAACTACTCCACCATACTCGTTTGGGTTTTGCTAACCACACAAGTGTTCGATGAAAATCACATTGGATTTTTTCCGATCCCGTGTATGAAACGGGCACTGATAAAAATGAAAGTTTAATATTATTTCCGGTTCCGTATTCAATACAGGCTAGCATTTGTCTTATTCTATAGAAAGATATGTGTAGTGGAAAATGAATTTGGATACCACGTGACGGTGTCCCAAGAGTATGGAATAAATTTCCCTCCATATTCAACCTCCAAGTCTCTCTCTCACTCCCTCTCCCATGTTTCCCCCCTCCCCCTCTCTTTCCCACTTCCCCATGTTTCTGAAGGCAAAAAACATTTGCATATAGTATAGTATAGATAGATAGATTGGTTGAAAAAACAGACAATGGATCCCGTGATGCATGGGCAATGGTCCTGTCCAGCGTACTTCCAACCAGTCCAGTCCACTTTTCGACCATTTGTGGGCCCTTCTCGACAATGATCGGAATCGTTCATTTTTTAGAAGTTGTCAAGAACATTTTTTTTTTCTCGGCAAAAGAAACATTTATTAAAACTCGAAAGGGGTACATCGAGATGAAAGAGTTTGGCTGTGCCCAAAAATACAACCACATCCAACCGACAGTTGGACGCTCTCCTAAAAACTAGATTACACTCTCAATTTTCGGACACCATCTAAAAAGATCTTGAACTCCTCAATAGTGTAGACGTTGATGTCGAACTTCACCTTTATCCACATTGCTACTCTAGTTTTGACTAAATCCCCCACCTCCCAAGCATGTTTCGATGAGTTGTTGAAGATAGAGTCGTTTCGTACCAACCAAAGGGACCATAGCGTAGCATAGAAACAGATTTCCCAAACATATTCTTCCAAGTTGAAAAATCCATTAGTAAACCACCACTTTGCTAAATCTGGTATAGAGAATGGGCACACCCATTTGATGTTCCACCAATCTAAGATAATCGACCAAACATTCCAGGAGAAGTGACAGTGGAGAAACAAATCCTGATGGGTTTCCAAATGCAAGGAACATAGAGGGCACAAAGTTAACTGAATGTCATTGATCAAGTTTCGGCTAAGAAGGATTGACCTCGTAACTGCTCTTTCCTTTACCGCCATCAAGCGAAGATTTCGACCTTAGGAGGGGCCAAATTCTTCCAAAAAGAGCCCAACAAAGTACAACTCGAATGGTTTCGAAGTTCCCATTGCCAATAAGCAGACTTGACTGAGAAAATCCATCACCCGTCCATCTCCACTGCAAAGTATCAGGCTTCGATGGGTTTAGAACAACTAGTTGGAGTCTCGCTTTCAAGTTCTCCATCTCTTGCTTCTCTCGGCCGAACATGTCTCTCCTTAACAATAAATCCCAAGATCCCGCACTCCTCAAGTTGCCGATCAATACCTCTTTTTGTGTAGATAAAGAAAATAGCCTGGGGTAATCTTCTTTCAACGCCGACTCACCTAACCAGACATGTTCCCAAAACACAGTTGCATCGCCTGAATTTACCTGGACTCGAAAGCTATTCCGAATGGAATAGGCTAGTTGGGATGAGGGGCTATCCAAAGAGCATATATCTGTCCATATTCTTGATGATGAGCCAGAGGCACGAACATAGGGTAACCAACAGTTAGCATATATCCAACCCGTATTTTCCTTTGATCACTTTCACCCATAGAGCTTCTTTATCCTTGCCGAATCTCCACCACCATTTTGCCAAGAGGGCTAGATTCTGTTGTGCCAATTTTTTGACCCCCAAACCTCCATTAGATTTCTTTCGGGTAATCTCGTCCCACCTAACCACGTGCATTTTCTTTTTATTAGTCGTATCACCCCAAAAAAATTGTCTCTGCAATTTTTCCAATTTCCTTGCAACAGTTGTTGGCATTTTAAATAGGGACATAAAATATATGGGAATGTTTGCAGAGTTTGAGTTCAGAAGAGTCAACCTTCCCCCAGTAGAAATACAACGAGAACGCCAGATACTTAACACCTTCTCGGTCTTTTCAATGACGGAGTCCCAAGTCTTGATCCTCCTTGGGTTAGCACCTAGTGGTAGACCAAGGTACTTGATCGGTAGTTTCTCCACTTTACCGCCCATAATTCGGGCCAAGGAAGAAGTTGCTTCAATTGGAATGTTCACCCCACAGATTGAACTCTTTGAGAAATTAATTCTCAAGCCAGACATTAATTGAAAGCACCTCAAAATTCTCTTAATATTTGCCATCTCTTCCGGGTCATTATTGCAAATGAGAGATATTGATACCATTACTCCCCAGGTTGGTTCCTTTAATTATATTCCGATCCTTTGCTCGTTCCAACATTATGTTGAGGGCCTCCGCAACGATGTTAAAGAGAAAAGGGGATAGAAGGTTGCCTTGCCTCAGCCCTTTTTGCGTATGAAATTCCCGGGAGGGTGAACCATTGATCAAGATGGACATTGATACTGAAGAGCAGCACTCTAAGACCCAATCCCTCCACTTGTCCCCAAATCCCAACCGCGATAGCATACTGCTCAAAAAGCTCCAGTTGACACAATCGTATGCTCTTTCAAAGTCTAATTTCAAAATAATACCCCCATGCGATCTGATTTTCCAGCTATGGATTGCCTCATTGTCTATTAGGACTCCATCTAGAATTTGTTTCCCGTGAACAAAGGCAGCTTGGGCCTCCTCGATAATTGATCGCAACTGCCCTTTAATTCTATTTGCTAAGACTTTGGACAAAACCTTATAGACCCACCCCACCATACTAATGGGCCTGAAATCTTTAAATGAAATGGGGCACGCTACTTTAGGAATCAAAGAGACAAAAGTGGAATTGATACCTTTGGTGTGCTTCCCCTTGGTGTGGAACTCGGAAAAAAATTTGATGATCGTGTCCTTCATGAAAACCCAACCTTTCTTAACAAAAGAGAAGTTAAATCCATCGGGTCTAGGGGCTTTGAAATTGCTACAATCTTGCAAAGCTGTCATAATTTCCTTCTCCTCGAATGGTTTCTCAAGCTGCATTGCACTATCTGAGTCAAGTTTCCTAGAGAAAACACCTCCCAAGTCTGGTCTGATCCTTCTCTCTTCTGTAAATTTAACTCGAAAGTATTCTGTTGCAGCGTCTTTAATCTGTTCGGGATCCACCAACATACTTCCATTCACCCTAACTGAACCCACCAAGTTCCTTTTGAATCGGCTATTTGCTGAAGCTTGGAAAAACCTGGTATTTTTATCCCCGAGTTTCAGCCAATTTACACGGGATTTTTGCTTCCAAAAAGATTCCATCAAATTAGAGAGTCTCCAAAAATCAGACTTTAAAGTACATCGCACTGCTATTTCCTCCTCAGTCAATTGCCTTGCTTCAAAAAGGGTATCAAGATGGTGGAGCTTGGATTCACTATCTTGGAGAGCGCAATTAATATCCCCAAAGTCTTGCTTGTTCCAAACTTTCAATCTAGCCTTCATTGCTCTCAGTTTCTGGACAATGATGAAACTAGCCCATCCATGCACCGTAGCCTCCTCCCACGCTTCTTTAGCTACCTTCATACAACTTGGATCAGAGAGCCAAATGTCCAAAAATCTGAAAGGTTTTGGGCCCCAATCTCTATTTTCATCCACCAATAAGATGGGGCAATGATCTGAGACTGGCCGAGGCAAACCCCATTGCACCACCTTAAACCTATCAAGGAAGGCTTGGGAAATCAGAAACCTATCTAGACGGCTATGGATGGCATTGTTGTGGAAGTTGGTCCAGGTAAACTTCCTTCCCAACATAGGGATATCCATAACTTCCATATGGTTGCTGAAATCCAAGAAATCCTTCATCCCCCTATCTAATCTCGTACAACCGACCCTTTCAGAGACGTCTCTTATTTCATTGAAGTCACCCCCAATACACCATGGTTCCTCATAGTTTGCTTTGAAGGTCAGAAATTCGGCCCATAGATCACGACGGCTAGTATAACCATTGGGGGCATAGACATTCGCTAAAATACAAGAGAAATCACCGATCGATCCTTGCAATAGAATGAAAGATTTATTAATAGTCACATTAGCTGGAGTAAAGAAAGTGTTATTCCACATAGACAAAAGACCCCCTGATGCTCCCTCAGAACTTGAACAAACAAACTTCACATTGCTAGAACCCCAAATTCGTTGAACTGCAATACGATCCACTGAATCCAATTTTGTTTCTTGAATAAACACCATATCCGGTCTTTTCTTCTTAATCAATTTAGCCAAAAATCTTTTTTTTACATGACTCCCCAAACCTCTAATATTCCAAGAAATTATCTGCATAAAACTTGATGAGGCCAAAACCAAACACCAACCATAAGGTAGAGATCAAGCTACCCTAATTACCGCCTTCCCTATCACGCAGGGAAGCGGCCTCCTTAGTTTCAAGAAAAATCATTTTCTTTAAGACACGATCATCATCAGGAAGGAAATTAACGTTCAATTCTGCACCAATAGCCATAGTTGCCCTTACCTCATCAATGATATGCTGAGAGCTCTCGATGGATTCAGTAGAGGAATTTGACTCAGCTTCCTCCTCTTCTGATTCTTCTGATATCTCCTCATGGATTTGGTTGAGGTTGGACAGCTGCCGGCGACGTCTTCTTCTGCATTCCGCATTATTAAGATCCACAGTGAGGTTGATACCGGAGAGTGGCAAAGTCTGGGGCGCTCCATTCTTCTGTTGTGTGGAACCAACAATGGAATCCTCAAGGTTTTCAGAGACCGAAGCCCGAAGTTTGGGATTAGGCAAAGATGGACATTTTTGGGCCTGGGATAATGGCAAAGCCATCTCGTCCACAGCCAAATCTGGGCCACTATTACTCTGTTTGCCAAGGCCCACAGGAAAACCCACAGGTGGGCTTTGAAGTAACCCAATTGGATCCCTCTCCTCAAGCCCATCTCGAGCCCTTAAGTTTACTGAGTCTTCCACAAAAGATTCAAATTCCCCTTCAACGTTTAAGAGTCCTCCACTGCTTTGCATTAAATGCAAGTCACTATCCCTTTGCTTAGAGCCCTGCACCTCGACCAGACCCGTCTATTTCCTTTGACCCTCCGTCAGCTTTGCAACTCTGCTGACTCTGATTTCTTCACCAGCATCCCTTCTGTCATGATAGCAACTTTCCACGTCATCATCTTCAACCTCCCTCCTCAGCATCGCCAGTCCCATACCACCTTCCTGCTGCAAATTCTCAATTTTTTCGTTTACCCCCCTTCTAAACTCCATTCCAAGCTCGTCTGGGTTGGCACACGAAGATTCCTCCTTGACCAACACATCATACCTCAGCCCACCCACATCCAGCCGAATCCACCGTTCGATCCTTGATTGTTCCTCTGTAGCTATAAGAACTTTTCCTTTTGTAAAAGAGAAGTCCTTCAATGTTTCATCATCCACCCTAATGAAATATCCCCAAATCTCCCCAATGTTCTTAAAAGATTCAGCATTCCAAGAGTTAAGAGCCATGCCATAACAACTAAGCCACACAAACCTTTCAATACTTGCTGGTTCACCCTGCCATGGTTTGACCAAAGTAAACCATTGAGCCATCCATGGGTCTTTAAGGAGAACGTCCCTAACTTCAATGTTTGGAAAGGTAATGAGTACATGTCTGCCTCCCATTGCTCGGAATTGAACATCCTTTCCAAATGCCTTGTTGAAACTCCCTTTTAGAAACTTCAATGAGACCACCCTATTCATGATAGCCACGGCACTCCGCAGTAACCACCCACCTCCAGCACCATTAGATTTAACACTAATCACCGATTCCTTTGAAGGTCCTGGGATTCGAGGTTCGCCACTCAATACCTGAGCAAAAGAGCCCCCACGAAATTTCCCATTCCAAACAGGCCCTCCACCCCCATTAATGGTATGCTCCTCGTTACCCCTTTAAGTGATGGTGTTAATCCTCTGCCTGGGCTCGAGTACCCTGTCCTCGGAGAACCTAGGCACTTTGGGTTTCAGCAATTCCTTCCTCTGTCCAAAATAGGCCTCCTTGACATAAAGTCTCTTGTCATCCACCCAAACTCCATGCATTTTGGAAACTGCCATGGCTGCTGACACATGGCAACCATACCTCACAAACCCAAACTGACACCCAGTGCGTTTACTTCTCTTTTTTGGAATGAATGCGTCCGTAACTACACCAAACTTATTAAAAGTCCTGGAAAGCCAGATGAGATCCCTTTCCTAAGGAATGTTGTCAATGAACAGGGTAAAAGATTCCTTATCCACTGACTCCCTTCCACCACAGCTTCGATGGTTCCTAATGACTGGAACCCATCCACCGGAGTTTACCCTTCCACTCTCTTTCTCTCTCTCTATCTTGCTCTCTCTTGCTCTCTCTCTTCTCTTCCATTTTGACTACTTGTCAAGAACATTGATCACGCCAAAAAAATCATGTTAATCTATGATTTGATATGATTTCTAAATGCATTAAGTTTACATAGTAAGGTAATGCTCTCGAAAGTAGCGATCGTTACGAGTTATTGTCGTCTCACCCTTATTGTATAGAGGTGAGCAAAAAATCCGTCAAACCGTGAATCCAGTCCAAACCAATCCAAACCGAAAGATTTGGTTTGGTTTTTTAGTAGTGTGGTTTGGTCATGGTTTAAAAAAATTAGAAACCGCATTATATGGTTTGGTTTGTGGATTCATGTTCACGGTTATGGTTCCAAACCGATCTGATCCGTATAATATATATATATATATATATGTAATATAAAAAGTTGGTTGCTACCATGCTGCTGCTACTGCCATTTTGCTGCCTCATTTCAATTCTATAGTTTTAGGAATTATCTTTGACCTTTTATTTGGTTAAGCTATCTTAAGATGTTTAGTAGATGGTATTCTTAGTTGGTTTATTTTAGTGAGTTTCTAGTATTTCATTTTATTAGTTTGAGGCAAATGTTGGTACTCTACCCTCAAATTAGTTGGTTGATGTTAGTTTGTTATGGTAATTTGAATGAAATTGATTTTAATGTAAATTTTTTAAATTTTCTTCGTAATTTTAAGTACTTCAAATATTTTTTGAAGATGATAGCCTGGTTCAAAGCAAACCGTGGTTAAAACCGAAACCAGACCGTAGTTTATTGGATTGGATTGGTTTGGTTTTATGCCTATTGTGGGTTGGTTTGGTTCTGTAAATTTATAATCCGTAGGTATTGGTTTGGTTGTTGGTTTACTATAAAACCAAACCAATCCAGACCATGGTCACCCCTATTATTGTATATCAAATGCATAACAAAAATAACTTTGACAATATCTTCAAATTGCGGGAAGTGTCCTAAACCCCAGGGAGGTGTGTATAATTTACAGGAAAACAATCCTTTCTAGCTATGTCGATGGTTTTGTTTGCCAGTGCCACAAACTACCATCCCAAAATGGAGCAACAATTATGCTGGATTGGGGCCTGCCAATGCCTATCAACACCAGATTACACTGTCGGAAAAATCAGTTTGCACTCCCCACCACCACCTGTAAAACATAAAACTACAACAAAAAAACAAAAGTTTGCACTGATAAAGAAAAACTTCACGAATCCAACTCATCAGATCCAGGCAAGGAAACCGGCCCAAGGCAATCGCCTTCTAAACTGGCAAGGACAAAGAACTCTCTTTCTGCGTCCCAGTGTTTCTTTCTCCAACTCACGGCAAAGACTAGGAATCGGATAACCACACCAGTCTCTATCCTCGTTCGATCATCGTTCATAAACACCTCTTGAGTTTTCTGTCGGACGTAGTGGAAATTCGGCATCTTTGTAGCCAATAGATAGACGAATTGCGTGGGCCCGCATCGCAGGAAGACCCCCCTATTATATAACTTGTGAACAACTCCTAGCATGACATCTCTTTTGACAGGAAGGAACGTATGGCCTTTGACAGGAAGGAACGTATGGCAAAAGAAGGCTACTGGATAGAAGATGTCGCTTGATTCCTCTTCGTACTCAACATTACCTATGCTCCTTGGTGGACTTCAAGAGTAGCAATTCTTTTAAGAGGCAGGTTACAACTGAACTGTGGGCCACCGATCCATTTCCATCTAGGCTATTGATTGGAAAACCCACACGCCCACTAAATTCAAGTTCATGGAACATAATCGTTTACTGGACAAAAAGACCAAACAGATAGAAACACGATGAAATATCATCTTAAGACCAAACAGAGAAGCCAAAGTGCTAAAATGAATCATTGGCTATAAACTGAAGAAGAAAATACCCTAAAAAGTGAGTTGTAGCAGGTCATATACGTAGGGAAATATGCTACGTGGAATACAAATTGCACCTGTACGAAGAAGTAAGAACTGTAACGAGAACGTGGTATGTCACAAAACCGGGAATACTTCATTCAACTCGATAACATCCAACAAGACAAAATAGTATTTCTCAATTTATTCATGCACAACACATTTCTAGGAGAGCAATAACCTACTGACTCAAATTTTCTCTTGTTAAGAATGCAGTCTCTCTGAATTCCAAGTTTCTTACAGTCCACTATTTCGAAAGCCTTTTGAGCTATTGAATTCACCATCATGGAAATGAGGTAACCCTTAACCATGCATTGGAATGTGTGTTCCAAAACTTGATTTTCGCAAGGGTATTAGGTTTCCCTGGTGACACTTGTAGGGAATTTTTTGGACCATGCATACAGACAGGGATTGGCATTGTAAGGTTGCTACAGGGTTCCACGTCGAAAAATAATAGCACTAGCAGTGCTTAAACATTCTAAGTTGAGTTAAATCAGAGGCGGGGCATTCATTGTTATCAACTAAGTTGAGGCTAAACCTCCACATTTACCAACTAAAATACAGTATTTGTCAAATTTTCTCACACTAAATTAAAACTCTAAATGACTACTATGAATATTCAAGCATTGTGCGCAGTGCAGAACCTAGGTTACTACAGGACTACTACAACCAGTTCACATGGGATTTGACTTTCGACAGTGTGTGTTGGCTAGAGCTTATCCATGTGTAGCATAATCAGTGCAAATACCGGTGGGAGAATAACACGAGGTCCGCGCCCAGAAAAATTGGAATCACAAATTCACGCGATTTCTTTGAGATTTCGACACTTCGCAGTTTGGGCAGGTGAATTACCCCACACCCGTGAATTATGAAAACTAAGGTCATGGCTACCTAAGTCCGCTAATCTATATACCAAGCCTAAGTAAGCGAAAAATGTAAGAGAATGAGCCCGCTTAAAACCGGCATTAAGCTATAAAATGTTATGGACGTAAATGACGGTCTCTCAAAATGGAGCTATTATGTTATTCTATGACAAGTAAAGGACACTTAATTAGGCCGAACCCAACATTTCCATTACAGGATCCTTTGGAGCCGTACTTTGAGAAAAGATGCATAAATACTAGTAACTGAAAACATCTCTTCGTTGATGGAGGGAGTACAATTGGAATATAAATGAGGAGGCCCCAACCCTAGCCATATCTGAAAACAAGCATGTGTCTTCCACCAAAGGATTCCAGGACGATACACTGTAGGGGCCAACTATATATCATACCATGAAATTTTGTTTCCATGATCAAGCACAATGAGATAACACTCAACATAAACATCCATCACTAGGCAGTTACAGTTCAATGGTAGCCCACGTATGATGCGGGGTTTGTGAGTACAATACACGAATATTATTCAAAATGTGTCCCCCAACGTTTGATGTCCTCTAATTTTTCAAAATTTGCGCATCGAAGAGTCGGTGTTGTGTTAGTGTCGTGTCGTGTCGTGTGTCAGTGTTGGTGCATCATTGAATCCATACCAGATGTTTCTTAGTATCCCAATTACACTGAAGGTAAAGGGAAAAATGAAGGAGTACACCAAACCACTTAGCCTTAGTCCACGAAATAAGAGTATTGTGCCTTTCGTGACACGATTATACAACAAGCTACCTTCTAAGAGCATCCACAGTGGAATAATCAAAAGTGGATAATCAAAATGTGCCACATCATCTTTTGATTATCCATTTAAGAGGTTGCTAAGGTTAGCAATGTAGAGGTACACAGTGGTACAATCAAAATTGAACAATCAAAACTTGCCATATCACATTTTTAACTTATAAAAATTTAAAAATTGTGACATAGAAAATATTTTTTTTAAAATAGTTTTCAAACTAGTAAAAATAGGTTATTAGAAAAAGAGAAAATAGTTTTTTGAAAACTTTGATTAAAAAAAAAAAGTTTTCGGGAAAAAGTTAAAAAAAAACAGTTTTTGAATAGAAAAAGTTTTTTCATTCAAAAGAACAGTTTTTGAAAAAAAAAAGTTTTAATAAAAAAACTGTTTAAAAAAATGGGAAAAAACAGTTTTAATAAAAAAAAGTGTAAAAAAACTGTTTTTTGCAAAAAAATAAAAACTGTTTTTAAAAATATTTTTGTTATAAGCATGTTGAAAATGGAAGAAAGAAAGTTTTTGTGTAATGATATTGAGAAAATGTGAAGACAATTAAATTTGATTATTGGCAAAAGGTTGATAGTTTTGATTATCCAATGGCCAAAATTTGATGAGTATGTTTCTAAGTTTGGTTATTCCAATGTGAGCTCTTTTTAAGCAAATGTTGCTAACTTTATAAACCTTTTTTGTTTTGATTATACCACTGTAGATGCTCTAAGAACAAACCCCTAACATAAGTCATTATTTTGGTAAAAGGATGTAACGAATTCCTATGGTTTCCCTTTATCATTGAGCTTTTCATTTGGTTCAATACCAGGTTCAAGTTTCCTTTGAATGGGTTCCATGCTTTGTTACCATGAACACACTGGCCTGCTAAATAAGGTATTAGGGTTGAAAAGATGATCTGCAATCCCAGCCCGCCTTTGTGGGGCTGAGGCCCTTAGGATCTGTTAAAATGATTGTTTTTTTTATGGGAAAATGACGGCCCAAGACGTGTTTTGATAATTAATAGTCGTCAAGGACAAGCTGAGAAAATTTGTTAATGTTGAAAATATCTTTGACAAATATTAATTACCAAAACATGTCATTGGCCGTCATTTTCCCCATTTTTTATTTTGGAATTCAAGCACAGAAAAGAGGGTTGGGATATTTAGAGGCGGTACTTTATCTAGAACAGAAGAACTTGAGAATTATATTAGCGAAGGTAAATACCAATATTTTGGTTTTTGTTTTTCCTTTTTTTTTTTGCTTAGCAAAAGAAATTTATTAATCTCTGAAAAGATACAAAGATTAAAAGGACAAGGGCATCCGAGAAAAAAATTACTAACCTAAGGCTACCCGAGACCCAAAACGTTGGCAAGAGACCAACAAAAAAGGCCAAGCCCAAACCCTTAAAAAACACCCTAAACATCCACCTAAAACAGTCGCCAAACAAAGAGGACGCTTACAGACACAGCCACACCAAAGAAAAACAACAGCCACCACACAAGGGAAGATGGAGCGCCAGGAAAACAGCAACAAAACAACCTCAGCAACAACAAACTACCTCTGACCAACAAAACAAGCGAATTGAAAGATCTAGGAAAGCAAAACTGGCCATAGAAGCAACTGAAAACAAAACCCCACCAACTGCAACAGAACACAAAAACAGCAGGCTAGCAGCAAACACAACACACAAAAACCCAAAAAGAATAGAAGACAGAATCAAAACTCCACAGAGATGGAGGCACCTTCCTCCAAATCATGATCAAAGCCATCAACAATGCCATCAAGCTCCTTATCCGACATCTCACCTACCTCCAACTCAATATATTTTTTAATGTTCTCTCTCTCCCAACCATAATACTTAATGCCAAGAGTAGCGCCTATATCCATACACTTGCAAGCTTGCTTAATTAAGAGGGAGTTTCTATTGCATATGTCATGAGAAGAAAAAGAAGTAGGAATCTTCTTATATTTCTTTAACATCTTGGCCTCTTTAAACCCAAATTCGGAGAGAGATTTTTTCTTTCTAATCTTCCTTCTCGATCTATTCAACCTCCTCTCCAATTTTTCAATAGCTTGGTGAATAGATTTCTCTCCCGGGTGTGGGCTACCACAGCCTCGGGTGGATCGGGGCGGCCCGAAAAATATGGTTTTGAATTGAAAAATTAAGGCGGATCAAAAAAAAAAAAAATTGAAAAATTAAGGAGTCGCCACCCGAATTTGAGGTTCGCCATCCGAGAAACCGTTTTGATTGAAAATGATTGATTTGAATTGAAAATCAAAGATTCGTTTGAGGGTTTGGAAGCCATGTTACGAGGGGGGAAGGGTTTTACGGCACCCCCCTCGCTCGATACGAGATCGGTCTCTACTAAATGTTTATGGGATTTTGAAAATATTTTATTTTATGGAAAGCATCTAGCATGTAGTTATATGAATAGCAAATAACAGTATACACAAGTGATTGTGAGCATGATATGGCAATGGAGTATACAGTAATAACAGAACTGAAAATTTGGCTATTACAACCACTCTTGAGCGCTCAACAATAGTTCCGAGCGCTCAGGAGTACCTTCTTGCAACCCTGCAAATTTTGTTAGCCTTAAACACATCTAGAAACTGAAAAATATAAAAACTAAAATTATAACATACAACATTGCTCAGTAAATGGCTTAAACAGCTAAGAACTGGTCCTAACCATCCAAACCTTGCTTCCTTGTAATTGAAAGTAAACCTAACTGGGCTCTGGAAGGACCAGTGCACACCTAGCACTCAGAAACTTGCATGAATAGCAACATAGGGGGAGGAATGAGCTGCAGCAAAATAACAGTACTCCCAAGCGCTCAGGAGCACTCCTGAGCGCTCAGGAGTGATTCCAATGTACTGAAAAACATTTTATAACCTTTTGCTCTTGTTGTTAAACCAAGATCAAGTGGCTCACAACTAGTATGAGGAACTGGTATGAGCCACTGATCTCCCTCAGACAGGGGAAAACAGTAGGCTTCTAAGTATAAAATCAAATTTTATACCTTTTGTGCTTGAACAATACTTCTTGGATGGATGTGGCAGCTTGAATGAGGGCTGAAAAACAGTAGAGAAAATGAAGTCCAAGACTTCAAATGCTTTTGTGAAGTTTGGATTTTCTTTGAAAATTATTTGATGATGGAAATTGGAAAATGTTTGAGTGTGTTTGAGAACTAGAGCTTTCTGAAAATAGGGGAGTGAGAGAGTGAAATTTCGTGGCCCCCCTCAGTTGGTAATGAAGGGGTATTTACAGGGGAGAAAAAAACATGTTTGAGTTTTGAAAAATAAAAGAAAAATAAATGAAAAATAATTTTGGGGGGAAAAATGATATGATTATTCTTCTGCCCCATCTAAATACTTAGGCAGGACCAGGTTGAACATTGAATGGACTGAAAAAGGTCTAAAAAAGCCATGGTCATAGGTCAAGCTCAGCACATGCTGTGACAGAGCTCCCGAGTGCTCTAGAGTGGTCCCGAGCGCTCAGGAGTGTCTACCCAACTTCAAAATGGCGCCACGGACACTCCTGAACTTGATTTTGGGTGTTTTTCGAAGCGTTGGAAAGCTCGTTGAGTCCTCTTTCTAACCCAATTGGTTTCATTCAAACATATTTTATAAGCTGAAATGTGTGCCCATTTTACCCTCAGGGTGTTGGGAAAAAAATGGGTTTTGGTTTTGAAAAAGTCCAAGAAGCATCGTCCAAGTTTGTCCAAGGCCTGTTTTGATCATGTTTCATCATCGGGGAGCCTCAAGGCCACAAATTAAGGATAGTTAATAGGCCCAAATTGGGGTGTCTACACCAAGATACTAAAATCATCACACAATTCACACCTATCTTTCACATCACTCCTACCCATCACAACAGGACTCAAAAGAGGAGAATGACTAGTAATAGTAATAGATTGGCACTCTGAGAGGGAAGAGTTTCTCAAAGAGGCCAATCCATCAACCTTCCCTCTATGAACATCACGATTCTCAACAACATTATTATCTTTCTCAATTACCAAAACGTTATCTCCCGATTCAACATTATTAGAGCAAGCGATCGTGTTATTTTCACCATTCACATCCTCGGCCCCATTATTAGATGAATTCTTTACCATATCTCCCTCGTTGACCCCCATCTCTCCTCCATATTTCTCCTTAGACTTGAGGGCCACACAGTTTAGCATCACATCCCTAATTACATCTGCAGCTCACATTGATGAAATTGGTAACACCACATGTTCTTCAATAACTCTAACAGGAAATACTTTACCATTGAACTCCAAATCTACAGTATGATTGATAGCCTCAAAAACATTTGTAGAAATCTTCACCATACCCACATCTGACAACTATGTAATGAAATTTTTAGCATCAAAATCTGTATGTTTGATGAAATACATGACCGTGTACTAATTTTTAACCCCTGCTTTTTCCCTCCATAATGATGAATTATATGGAGAATTTTGGGATAATCAATGTCTCTCTCTCTCTCTCTCTCTCTCTGGCCTTCTCTTTGCTCTTTTATTCGCTTGCTATGTGACATCATAGAAAATACTATTTGTTTGTTCTTCTTTTGTTATCATTTCTTCATGTTTGGTTCCTTGTTGGGATTCTTGGGATTGTACTTGAATTTTGCTGATCATTGATATTAAAGACAGTTTCTCTCTCCCTCCTCACTCCCTGTTCTACCCTGTTACAAAATCACAAAGATTTGTGGCTATCAAGACACCTGATTTCTCTCCCAATTTCTTTCCTTATTTCTCTCAATTGTATCAATTAGTGATTGTATGAAATCCTGTAAATATGCTTTCCTATATTAGCTCTTTTGTACATTGGCTATTTAAGCCCATTGATAGAATGAGAAAAACAACCAGTACATTTAGAACCCTAAAACACATTCTCTGTAATTTCCTTCTATTTGATATGGTATCAGAGCCACACCCATATTAATCCGTATAATCTTTTCTACCTCCCACCACCAAACCGTATCCTCATTCGTTCATTACAACCATGACCACTGAATCATCTACAAAAACCTCTACCAAATCTAAATCAGCCCCAATCATTCATATTCAATTTGAAACCTCTAGTTTCAAACCATCCATCATTCTTACCGAATCCAACTATGATGTATGGTCTCAAATCTTGGAGATGCAGATTGCAGAACATGAAAAGATTGAGTATATTGTGGGTCAAACACCTTAACCGAATGAAACTGATGCTTCCTATGGGAAGTGGTATGCAGAAAATCAAAGGGTCAAGAGATGGTTACTTACATCCATGTCACCAGAAATTATGAAGCGCTATCTCCGATTGCGCACAGCACGTGAAATCTGGAATGCTCTTACCAAAGCCTTCTATGATGGATCGGATGAATCACAAATTTTCTCATTGAATCAACGAGCTTTTTCTACCAAGCAGATGAGTCGCCCTCTTTCAACCTATTATGGTGATCTCATAGGAATTTTTCAAGAACTGGACCATCGTGATAAGATTGTAATGAAAGATCCTGACGATGTTGTCGCGTATCAAAAGTCAGTTGAGCGATTGCGTGTGCATATCTTCTTGAATGGCCTCAACACAGAATTTGAACAACTCCGCGGCGAGATTCTCAGGAAGGATCCAGTTCTAGATCTTGAAGAAACCTATGCATATGTACGTCGGGATGCTATTCGCAGAACGACTTTGAATGAAGAATCTGATCACTCGGAGTCCTCAGCCATGGTGGCTCACCGGTCCAAGCCGCAACAACGGCGAAACAATCTGAACCAAGGAGCATCTAACCCCCAAAATCATAGTTCTGAACAAAATCGGTCATCTGGTGGATCACAGAACCGTAGCTATGAAGTGGGGGCTGCACAACCAGACCATTTTTTTACTCATTGTAATGGAACCGGACATACTAAGGCACGGTGCTATGAACTAATTGGGTATCCAGAATGGTGGGATCCTACCAAGGTACCAAGCAAACGGAATTCAAAGCCCAATCACCATGTTTCTGTTGCTGTAGCTGAACCTCCCAACAATACTCCTCAGGAGGCCTCATCTTTGATTGCTAAGACAGGTAACTTTGGTAAGACTCTTCATACTTCTGCACCTATTAGTAATAGTACTTGGATAATTGATTCTGGAGCTACTGATCACATGACCTTTGACGTTAAACATGTTCATTCTATGAAACCATCTAAACAACCAATAGTATCCACAGCCGATGGTACTCCCTCTCCTGTTATTGGAAAAGGTTCAATTACTCTCACAAAAAATTTGAATTTAAACTCTGTTTTGGTCGTTCCTTCTCTCAACATAATCTGTTGTCTGTTGGTCAAATAACCTGCGACAATTGGTTATGGTACTAGAAGGGGGAAGCTCTATCATCTTGATTTGACACCAACAAGTTCAAATAAGTTGGCTCAAGTTTTCTCGATTGAAGGATCTGGAAAATCTAAGAATTTAGAAATTTGGTTGTGGCATAGGCGCTTAGGACATGCTTCTTTTGGGTATTTAAGGAAATTGTTCCCAAAGTTGTTTTGTCATTTGACTGATTCAGATTTCCAATGTGACATTTGTGAGTTAGCTAAACATCATCGTGTCTCATTTCCAATAAGAATGCATAAAAGTCCAGTTCCATTTATGGTTGTCCACTCAGATGTATGGGGTCCAGCAAAGATTCCTTCACTAAATGGTGCACGTTGGTATGTTTCATTTATTGATGATCATTCTTGTATGACTTAGGTGTGTTTAATGAAATCAAAAGCCGAAGTTAGTTCTTTATTTCAGAAATTTCATAAGATGGTAGCCACTCAGTATCAATCTCAAATACGGGTTCTCCGCAGTGATAATGGTACGGAATTTGTTAATCAAGACTTTCATAAGTATCTGAATTTGCATGGCATGGTTCATCAAACGACTTGCACTTCCTCCCCTCAGCAAAATGGGGTTGCAGAGCGAAAGAATCGTCATCTTCTTGAAGTAGTACGTGCCTCCTTATTTGGGGCTCATATGCCCACCAGTTACTGGGGCGCAGCCCTCACCGTAGCAGCCTACCTCATCAATCGTGTACCTTCTAGTTCACTACAATTTCAGACTCCTTTTAATGCTCTTCATCAGGCTATCAGTGCTCCTACGGTGCCAAATCTTTTACCCAGAGTATTTGGGTGTGTTGCTTTTGTGCATCTTCACAAACCTTTGAGACATAAGTTGGAACCCCGGGCCCTCCGATGTGTATTTGTTGGCTATGCCGTGCATCAGAAAGGCTATAATTGTTATCATCCTCCTTCTCGAAAGACATATGTTACCCTTGACGTTACCTTTCACGAGGATGAAATGTATTACTCTGCCCCCGAGTCTCCACTTCAAGGGGGGAGTGATGGAGGTGAATTGGAGACTCTGCTACATCCTTTGGACACTTTGGATCCTATAAATAGATGCTTGGATATCAGTGGAGAATGCCCAGATCAGGCGAATGGAAGTAACTCAGAAGATAGGAGCCCAAATCAGGCGAACGAGAGTGGTCAAGATCAGGTGATAGAGCTTGAGCCAGTGTCTTCACCAGTACCACAGCTACCATAAGCGGCAACTTCCCCCTGCTCTTCTGTACCTTTTAACCAATTGGACTCTCAAGTCAATTTCATCACTGAGTCTCAGGTAAATTCTGAACCCAACTTAAAAATGCTACCCTATCGAGTCACAAGAGGAATACCTAGAGTACAATATGAACCCACCCTTATTTCCAAACCTAAGTATCCGATGAGTAACTTTGGCCTTATTCGTTTAGCAACTTTAGGTATTTTAGTTTTGGTAGTGGGTGGAGAGAAAAATAGGGTAATGATTAGAAAGAGGGGTAAAGAGTGGAGAGAGATAGAGAGAGAAATGAAATTAATAATTGGAGATATAGGGTAATGATTGAAGAAATATGCAGGGTAATGATTGGAAAACAAAATTAAAACAAAGTAAATATGGGAAACGAACAAGGCCTTTGTGTCTTACCATAAACTGTCAAAGGAATGTGAATCATTTGTGCATCAATTATTTGCTGTATCTATTCCTAATAGTGTGCAGGAGGCCTTGAGAGATCCTAAGTGGAAGGAAGCAATGAATGAAGAAATGAAGTCCCTCCAAAAAAACCTAACATGGGAGGTTCGTGATTTACCTGAAGGAAAGAAACCTGTCGGATGTAGGTGGGTTTTCACCATCAAGTACAAAGCTGATGGAACCATCGAACGATACAAAGCCAGACTGGTTGCCAAAGGCTATACTCAAACTTACGGAATTGATTATGTGGAGACATTCGCACCAGTGGCCAAAATTAATACTGTTCATATTCTGTTATCTCTAGCTGTGAATCTTGATTGGCCGTTGCACCAGTTTGATGTGAAAAATGCTTTTTTGCATGGAAATCTCCAAGAAGAAGTATACATGGAGTTGCCCCTGGATGTAACCTGCAGATTGAAGGAAGCAAACAGGTTTGCAAATTGAAGAAATCCTTGTATGGCTTAAAGCAATCCCCTAGAGCTTGGTTTGGAAGATTCACAAGTTCTATGAAACCATTTGGATACAAGCAAAGTAACTCTAATCATACACTCTTCTTGAAGCATAATCAAGAGAAGATCACTGCTCTCATTGTGTACGTTGATGATATGATAGTGACCGGAAATGATCTAGAAGAGAAGAAGGCATTGCAGGATTATCTTGCCCGTGAATTTGAAATGAAGGATCTTGGTTCATTAAAGTACTTCCTAGGAATTGAAGTATTAAGATCCAAGAAAGGTATTTTTCTGTCTCAACGGAAATATGCCTTAGACCTGTTAAATGAAACTGGTATGTCAGCTTGTAGTCCGGTTAGCACTCCTATGGAAGAAAATCGGAAGCTAGGTATGTACCCAAATCAAGTTCCTGCTGACAAGGAGCGTTATCAGAGGCTAGTAGGGAGATTAATGTATCTTGCACATACTAGGCCTGATTTGGCTTATGCACTAAGTGTTGTCAGTCAATTCATGCACTCCCCGAGCGAGGAACATATGAATGCCGTCACTCGTATCCTGCGCTATTTGAAGTCGTCTCCTGGAAAAGGAATTATGTTTACAAAAGGGGACAACTTGGATATTGAAGGTTATACAGATGCCGATTGGGCTGGGTCAATCGATGATAGACGTTCTACGTCTGGATATTTCACGTTTGAGGGTGGAAATCTAGTCACTTGGCGAAGTAAGAAACAAGAGGTTGTAGCTCGATCCAGTGCTGAGGCTGAATACAGGGGAATAGCTAAGGGAGTATGCGAATTACTGTGGATCAGAAATCTTATGCAAGAGCTACATATTGAACAGACTAGTCCTATGAGATTATACTGTGATAACAAGGCAGCATGTGATATTGCCCACAATCCAGTTCAACACGATCGAACTAAACATGTTGAGGTGGATAGGCACTTTATCAAAGAAAAACTTGAAGCAAAGCTGATTGGAGTATCACATGTTCGTTCTCAAGACCAGCTTGCTGATATACTCACCAAGGCAGTATCAATTCAGGCGTTCAATAGTTGTCTCGACAAGTTGGGCATGAGTGACATCTATGCACCAACTTGAGGGCCGGGGAGTGTTACAAAATCACAAAGCTTTGTGGCTATCAAGACACCTGATTTCTCTCCCAATTTCTTTCCTTATTTCTCTCAATTGTATCAATTAGTGATTGTATAGAATCCTGTAAATATGCTTTCCTATATTAGCTCTTTTGTACATTGGCTATTTAAGCCCATTGATAGAATGAGAAAAACAACCAGTACATTTAGAACCCTAAAACACATTCTCTGTAATTTCCTTCTGTTTGATATACCCCTTCTCTTCTTCCTCTCCATTTTTGGTTCCTGCTCTGGTTTTGGGCCGCCGTTCGTGGCGGCTCGTTTCTCAGATTTCTGGGCCACTGCCCTCCGCCATGTGGGAGGGCGTGGTGGTGGTGATTTCCTGTCCCACCATCTCCGCCGGGGGTTTCTTGGCTCCTCCGGTATGCTTAGCGGCGTCGGGTGGTTCTGGGTTGTTGTGGTGGCTGTGGACGGTGGAGGAGTGGAGTGGTGGTGTAGTTCCGGTGGTTGTGGTAGCTATTTGAGGCAGGGTTTCTTTTTCTAAGGTCTTTTTCTTGCAGGTTTTTCAAAAACGATAGGTATAATAGTTTTGATCCGGTACTAGTTAGCGGTGGTTTGGAGGCATGGGCGTGAAGGGTATGCGACCCAATGGTCTGCTTTTCTGATCGTTTTGGGTGCTATTTTCGGTCGGCGATCGCTTATGAGGAGTAGTCCGGACAAGGGGTCGACTTGGCAGCTTGGTTCCAACCTTTGTTTCTCGATCGTGATCCTGGGTTCGTGGAGAGGTGGTGTTTAGGCGGTAGTTTCTTGTTCCCACTGCCCTATCTTTGTTTCGTCTCTATTGTCGTAGGCCGTTTGCAATTACCTTGGTGGGATTGTCGGGCTCCTTCCTGCCGCCGGTCATCTTCTGCTGGGTGTTACCGGATTTGCTTAACGGCGAAGCAATTGGGTGGTGGTGTTGGACGGGCGGTGATGCCCATGGTGTTTTGTGCAGCGGTGGTTTGGCTACAGGTTAGGGTTTGTGGGGCTGGGTCTGTCGGGCGGGTCTTTCTTGGGCCTGTTTGTTTTGTGGGCTTTGTTGTTTATTTGGGTACCGAATGTGCGTGCTTGATTGTATTATTTTTAGATTCCCGTGTTAGACCTTAGGGGCTGGGCTTTGGTTCTTTAGATGTATTGTCCAACTTTTTGTTGGATTTCGCTTTCACCCCTCTCCCCATTTTTAATAAATTTTTGCCTATAAAAAAAAAAGACAATTTCAAAGGCAGCTGCGTCGTATATAGAAGTTTCATGAATCAACTGTTCTATTTTACCTTTGAAAAAAGATAGAGAAGTTGTATTCAGTAAAATGTTTTCTATTTCTGGTCTTATATGTTGAAAATAGCTGTGCACTTACAATTACTTTTGGCTCAGAAGCAACAAAGTTAGGGAGCAGAAGGGAGCATTTTACAAAGCCATTTGAATTCACATCTGAGCAGATATGCACATTCACTGATATGTTTGACAAACGAAACTTAATTGGACTAACTCAATTTGGTGAAGTTTATCGAGGAAAGATCTGAGAAGGCGTGTCTGGAAGCAAGAAAAAAAATGTGATTGCATTGTGAAGATATGGGATGAAAAATCAGATCCTCTCGTCGGAAAGGATGAGTATCTCATGGTTAAGGCACGTCATTCCTCCTGGATGTTGGTAGTTTAGTTTAGTTTAGTTTTGATAGTGGGTAGAGAGAGAAATAGGGTAATGATTGGAAAGATGGGTAATGATTGGAGAGAGATAGAAAGAGAAATGAAATTAATAATTGGATATGTAGAGTAATGATTGGAGAAAGATATAGGGTAATGATTGAAAAACTAAACTAAAACTAAAGATAAATGGAAAGTGAACAAAGTGTTTATCTTTTATGTATGAGTATATATACGTATTTCTACGATTTCTGTCCTTTGGCTGGTTATAGTTTGTAAACAATGTGAATTATGCCGCAGGAAGAGGTAATGTTCCTGACAGATGCCAGTGTGGTTGATCACCCAAACTTGGTAAATGTGATTGGTTACTGTTGTGATGAACAAGTAAGGGGTGTTGTGCATGATCTTGATCCAGTGGGCACATTGCATAACATGATGTTGAAAGGTACCATTGATCGATCTATGCCTGGAGTCAATTTGTTGCTGTATTTGTGAAGTTTATCGTCAAGGGTTTTTAGTGCCCAAAATTTTGTCAAGGTTCTTAGGTCAGAAGTTACAAAATTTAGAAGCTTTTGATCTGTATCTGATTTCTGTATCTTCTGCATGTTTTAGACGATTTCACTTGGCTACAGAGAGTTAAAGTTGCCCTAGGTTTTGCACGCCTCCTTGAGTTTCTACACGGTCATGATAAGCCTTACCTGGTTTTTAATATTGACGCTTGTCATATAATTAATGCTTTATCAGGTTGGGCTTAATGTCTTTTTTTGCTCACTTTTGGTCCTGAAGCTGGCTCTTTATGTTCTGCATTTTTTTTTTTTTCGGTATTTCTGGTGAACTAAGTTATCCAAAAAAGTTTATATACATGTCTCTAGGCTATGTCGATCCATTTTTTGTTGATACAGGTATTTCACCACTACATCCTTGTAGCTTTCTGTGCTAAACAAAGCATATAAAATAAGAACGCACAAGATATGCTTTTCTTTGGGCGATAGTTGGCTGTAAGTAAGGGAGAGATTGTTCACGACATTGTGGAGCTTTACACCTTTCATTATGTAGTGTATGAGTCATCCCATGATGAACTTGAATTGATTTAAACTGCAAAAGTAGGGGCAGTTCTACATATAGCAAGATACTGATTGTTTCCCGCCTAGGCAGTTATAGTTCAATGGTGGATCCAGTTTTGGTGGCCAAGTTAATAATTTTTTAATATCATCTGGTCAAGATGAAAGGAACTTCGTTTTCTCCTTTCAATTCAATGAAGGATAATGTTATTCTGCTAGAAAATATCTATTATAAAACAGAAAGGTGTAGGGATAAGTTGTTGGAACGGCTTAGATTCATTTGATCCAAAGGCTATAGTGCATCCTCCCACTTCCCGGTTAAGTGCCGCAGGCACGGGCTAACATGTCAGCACATGTCATTCTCAAAAAAACAATAGAATGACATGTGCTGACATGGTAGCCCACATTGTAGAGAAGGGGCACGGACAAAAACTTCCTTTATTTCCTATTTCTTCCTTGTCTTCTCTGGTTCCCGTTCTCCACCATGATCAGCTATTCAAAGCTCCACTTCTTGGCCGTTCTCCAATACCGTAGCCAATGAAGCCATCAAAACAATAACATGTCCTCTGTTGTAAATGCAAGCTACTAATTTCAATGTCAAAAAAGACACAACCACCATAGAAACCCTAAGCCATCAAAACAATAACATGTTCTCTTCCTCGTCAGATGTTGATTTTGGCTTGTAACTTAGAATGTATGCCCTATTTCCATGAATGTTTGTCAACATTGCCTCCAAAAAGCCATCTAGAAACACAGGCGCTAGAGAGAGAAAGAGTGCTAGAGAGAGAAAGAGCAATCCGAATCCAGATTTGGGGAAGGGGGGCCTCCGCCTCTCTCACCCTCCTCCCCCCCGCTCCCCACCCCTGCTCTCCTCGCCTCTCCTCTCTCTCTTCGTCGTTTTCTCCATGTCTACTAGGTTTCGGGTGGCGGTTCGTTAGGACGGTGAGGGTTCCTCAGGCTGGCACCGCCGGCGGATGGAGCCAACGGATATATGGTGGCTCCTCTGGCCCGTCCTCTTCCATCCATCGTCTCCAGATCTGTTGCTCCTGGTCTGGCGTCGAGGTAATAAGGTGTGCGGTTGGTGTTAGGGGTTTTTTTCGTTTTTCTTTTCTACCGGTGGGTTTCCCCCGTCTGGTTCTGTACCAGTCTGGATGTTCCAGATCTGGTGGGTGTTGGTGGTGGGCAAATAACTCGGCGCCTATTGAGGATTGGTCTGGTGTTGGTGGTTTTTGTGACTCTGGATGTTCGTTTCTAGGATTGGTGGGTTTCGGTGGTGTTGTTGGGGTTGGTGGTGGTCCGATGGTGTTTGCTTGGGCGGTGCAGCAGTTTCGGCTGGAAGAAGGCTGGTCTTCGGTCACCGTGGTCCGGTGGTGTTCGATTCTCAGACTATTGAGGACGGTGACCCTTATGGTTTTGCCCTTGAGACCAGTTAGCTTTTAGTTGTTTTGCTGTTGTTTTGCCTTCATATTTCAGCGAGGCTTTATTGTTTAGGATTTGAGCTGTGGATCTCTACAAATCCTCTGTTACCTAGATCGAGATTGGTTCTTACGTACCTGCGTTATCGCGGGGCCTGCTTCGGCAGTAGGTGCCTAAGATCGACGTTTAGGTTGCTTTGGTTCTTTCTTACATCTGTTCTGGAATCTGTTTGCCCGATGGGCTTGTAATGAATGAATTGACGATTCAAAAAAAAAAATGAAAAGCCATCTATGCAAAATCCCATCATTGCCTCTGCCACCATTCCGATTGCTTTGCCAGCATTGCTTGTATTTCTTTTATGGCATCAATTCGAGTTTCATGCAAGTCTTGTGTTTGGCACATTTTTATGGTATTAACTTTGTATTAAGGTGTAGGATTTACTGTATATCGACGATTAACCCCTACATAAATTGTTTTAGATTTTTTGGTTTATATGTGGAATATTAGATCGGAGAAGCAATAGGAAAACCTACTCGAAATCAGTGCGGTCTTGCCAGGTTAGAATCGAATGGAAATAAAATCTGGTCTACTTTTCTCCTGCTGAAACTTTGCTGGAGTCTGAAATCTTTCCGAAAAAGATGGAAAGTGGGTGTGGCCTTCGTGGTGAATATTGAGCTTCTAGAAACTCTTGATTTCGTTGTAAACAGTACGTGTTTTTAGTAGAAGTTTGGTGTGTGTATGTATATATTTTGTTTTCACTATATGTGGTGGTGTCTTGCTTGGGCTTGCCCTTCATGGTGAACAATGAAGCTTCTAGAGACTATAGTGTGTTTTTATTTCGTTCCTTTTTTTTAAAAAAAGAGGCAAAATACGGATTAACTCCCTATGGTTTGATCGTTTGACAGATGACCTTCCTGAGTTTTAATAATGATCAAATCACCTCCCTGTAATTTTGGAATAAAGTGCATCTCTAACTCTGTTAACAGAAAATATTAAATGACTATAATACCCCTGTACTTTGTTTTAGGATAAATTACATCTATATCTATGTCTTCTCTTCTCTCTCCCTCTCGTTCTTGCTTAGAAAACGTAAATTGACCCCCCAAAAAAATGTAATACTTTTTTCAATAATGTTGGCCTAATTGTTTCCTGTTTTAATTTTCATAATTTTAGAAATTAAATGTGAAAGTATGTAGTTGAAAAAAAAAGACTTGCTATTCAAAAAAAAAAAAAGACTGGAAAGTAGAGAGAGAGAATGGAAATTTCAACACCCAATTTCAATCGGATACCCTTTGTAGCCTACCCAATCCAAAACCCAAACCAAAATTATACAATTTCTATTTCCATTTTGCATTACTTGAATTAATTTCTACCGATCAGAAATTGGGCATCATACCTCTATCTGAATTCTGAACCCAAATCAACAATCGAAATCACAAATCGAATCGCAAACGGGTTCGTACAATTGATGCTTTCCCAATAAAAAATCGGTATTATTTTGCGTCGGAAGAGATGATCCTACATTGGATTGTGGACCAGCTTCTCAAATATTCCCGCGATGAAGTTGGAGATGTCCTCCTTCTCCTGGTGTGCTATAAAATCAAATGGGGTAGCTAATTGGGTTGCCCAAGCCATGCGGGAGAAGAATTTATCAAAAAACGGGGCCCAGAGAGAGAGAGAGAGTCCAGTAGTGGCGTCAATGTTTATACCAGATCTCGAATCCCAACCTTCTCTTCAAGAACAGGTTCTTCCATTTCAAGAACTGTTTGGGGATTGACTTTTGCACTAGTTTTGATCCATTCGGTCACTCTTTTAATTGATTTCATTTTCTGTACATTCGGTTTTGAAGAAGCACGAAGGAGTCAACGGAATGCAGAGGAGATGGGCAGTGGTGGTGATTTCTAGATCTATTCTGGACCATGGTGGAGTCTGGCAGAGAGGGTTTTGTTGTTTGGGAGGATATTGTTGGGGAAGATAATGGAGAAGGGTAGTGTGGTCATCTTACACCAAAATCGATCTTTATTTTAATTTTTTTTTTCATTCTCACTCTCAAAATAGGTGCGTGCTTTACGCCTTCCGTTAGTTTGAAAGGAAAATGTAACGGTACCACTTTAGTCCAAAATCATAGGGAGGCGCACTGGTCATTAGAAAAACACAGGGGATCATCTGCCAAATTGACAAACCACAGGGAAATAATTCGTACTTTGTCCTTAAAAGAAAAATGAGGTGGCCGTCTAACTTGGAAATCTTCTGGTCTGCTCTCCTGTTTATTACTAAGTTTTCTGTTTGTGATGTATTATCTTGTTGGAGGAGAGAAATGCCTCTGCAATGGAGGCCAAAGCCAGTGATGGGCCAGCGAGGCAGCTGCCTCCACTGAATTTGTAAATACGCAGTTTAACCCATAAATTTTCGAAACTAGTGCAACTTATGCCACCTAAATTTATTTATCCCTGCCCGGTAATATCGGATTTAGCCTATGATATCAATACAGTTATTATGCAAACCTTTAAAAACATGAAACCTGTTGAGGTCTATTGTTATTTGGGCAAAGTACGGATTACCTCCCTGTTGTTTGGTCGTTTTGCAGATGACCTCCCTGTGTTTCATTAATGATCACTTCACCTCCTTATAGTTTTGGAATAAATTGCAACTCTAACTCTGTTAACAGAAATTGTTAAATGACTATAGTACCCCCCATACATCTAAGTGGAATGTTGAGTTGGAAGAGAGACCCATTTATTATTCCAAATAGTAATTGACCGGGAGACACCACCATTCTCTCCCCGGACCACCGACTCAGGTGCCGCCACCACCGTCCACTCATCTCTCTCTCTCTCTCTCTCTCTCTCTCTGTCACGCCCCAAATCCGGGAGCATGACCGGCCGTGTACCATGAAGCAATCATGGGACACGAAGCCTAATTAAAAATAATTTTAGCAACTTGAAACAAATAAAAGAAAATTGGTTATTTTATTAAAGCAAAATCTGCAATTTAAATCAATATTTTTCTTAAGCAAATGACACAATATCTCGTATTTTCCAATCTCCAAATTCCACAATGAACTGCCAATAAATAAAAGTGCGGAAGCTAATAAATAAAAGTGCGGAAGCTGTTTGACAATGGAAAAGAAATAAAAATGCAGACGCCCTAGAGGTCCAAACTCAAGGTCCTGACAACGCCACAGAGTCCACTACAATGCTCCATGAACTAACCTGAAAAAAATGTGGAATAAATCCGTCAGCTGACGAGCTCAGTGAGTAGTTAAGCATGCTAAGGGTAATAATGCAAAGTGACATACTTTTGAACGAACGATAATGAGGGTTCCAAAGAAGTGGTTTCAAATTAATAAGGAAGGTCGAAGGTTCAGCAAATAATACCAACAAACTAACGAAGTCAATGGCTCAGCAAATAGTATCGAAAGATGAATGACTGAATAATGAATTATCACAACAACAATCGAACAATGATAACAACCATTTTGTACCAACAGCCTGCTCAACAATATCGGAACAAGGAACAACAATAATGTGGTAGTCCAAACCAAAGTGGGAACCATATCTTCCAATTACCAAGTACCAAATGCCAAATATTTTCTCAGGGCTTCGCCCGTTGGATCCAACACCGTACTTAGAGTCACCACAGGATGGCACCTGGGACCTTTTCCCTAAGTCGATCCGGAATAGAGTCACAGGGTATTTCACAAGTCTTTTCCCTATCCGTTGAGCACTAGAGTCACAGGGTATTTCACAAGTCTTTTCCCTAGCGGCCAAAGTCACCACGATATTTCACGGGTCTTTCCTTTGGACTTTCACAAATATAAACATAATCCATGGTCCCAAACACATAAGAACAATGGCGAACCGGAGTCACCTGACCGGCCAGAATTATTCCCCGTGTCGTTGCATAGTCACAATAATATCATGGAGTCAATGAATCGACGACAATAAAAGTAAGGGCTTCGATCAATCACAAATATTCTCAAATAACCTTGTATGCCAAAGGGTACGTCAATCGTCAATAAATATGAGAGCACGAATCAGAATATCAATTATCGGATCACAACGAATAACGAATTGTCAAGAATAGATTGGCTCAAGAGGATTCCAAAAGAAGGGATCACATGTTTAACTACTCACCTCGATTGGATAGATAAATCACGAAAAGCTATATTGCTCGAGTACTCTGCTAGTCTGAACAAAAAGAATGCATGTACGGAAATCAATTCAATGAAAACGGCTACTCTAGTTACCACTGAAACTAATAACAATATAATTATTACTACTAATATTGATCCTCCTTAAGTTAACTCCAGGAACAACCTTATGGGTTAATCTCTCAATTCTCTCATCTCGACACACGCACACACTGCACATGCATACAGGTTCATAATATACTTATATATATACATATTAACACATGCACGCACCTCTCGATCTCTCTCCTCGCCACCAAATCCATAATTCTATGCATAGCTATAACTATAAACAATATACCCAGGAGAAAAGAGATGATGAAAACATTAAGCTTACCCGACGATTCACTGATTCGGAAACTACCGACGAACTCTCAACTGCGGCGGCTCTTTCACGCTCTCCTCCCCAACGTATGGAATAAAATAATCCTACTTCTGAAACGTTTCCTCACCCTAATAAACTGCCCACGTTCAAACTTAAAACTTATCTTGTCTAATTACACAATCAACCCAACATTCTTCTTCTTCTTTTTTTATTAGTAAGAAGTTCGAAAAAGAAAAATGAAAGATTTAATTATTCGTGTCAAAATACTATTTTTTTTTAACTGAAAAAGTGGGATGTCACACTCTCCATATTTCAGTTCAGTCAATTCCTCTCCACAGTTGACAATACGTGTAGCAAAAACCTCTCTCCTCCCCCCTTGCCTCTGCCCAAATTGCTATCGCCATAGCTCTGATCCAAACCCTCCTCCCTTTCGAGTGAAATCCCCACAAACATCCCGAAAACTCATTTCAAAAATTAATCTAATTTCTGATTCAATGGATTCAATCAACATCAACTTCGAGTGAAACCCCCCATAAATCTCCTGAAACCCATTTAAGAAATTAGTCCAATTCCTCATATAATGGATTCAATCAACATCTTCAACCTCAAATTCGAGAAATCCAACAAGTTCGCAAACCACTGTATGGTTTCAAAAATAACCACTCTGTTCCGGTACGTCGAGTTTTTTGTATTTCTGGTAATAATTTCCAGATTTTCGTACAATTTGCCTTCTCTGTAAAATTCTCCGGCGATTACTTCCACAGAATTTCATCTACCCTTTTCAATTCCTAGTTCGTGTACCTAATCGGGAAAGGGATTGTCATCACTCTCTTTCTCAAATCTCGATGGCTTTCCCAAAAATACATTAGCATCGGAAATAAACCCACTTCCGATTTCTATGCAGAGTATGTGGAAAAAAGTGTGGGTGAGTATCAGAGGAGAGAGGATACAGTTGTGTTCGATACAGATCAAATGATTTTTGAAGAAATTTCAATTTTCCATACACACAGGTGGTGATAAACAAATGATTTTCTTTCTTTATCTGGTTATAACCCCAAGGGTGTTGTTGTCCTTTTACCACATTACTTTTGAAAGAAATTTCAGTTTTTCAGGTAATAAATGCATTAGGGGCGCGTGTACCTCACATGCCGTTAATTTGGACGGAATATTTAACTGTTGCACTTCACTCCAAAACCATAAGGAGGTGAAGTGGTCGACATTAATGAAACACGGGGAGGTTATCTGCAAAATGACCAAACCACAGGGAGGTAATCCGTACTTTGCCCTTAAATTAATCCCTTTTCAGTCATTATAAATCTCATTTCTCTCTTCTCTCTCCAATCATTATTCTCATTTCTCTCTACTCATTACTCATATCTCCAATCATTACCCTATTTTTTCTCTCCATTCATTACCAAAAAATCAAACTCAAGAATTTTCAAAATATCATCCAAACAAGGCATTGATATTTTTCAACAAATTTTCACTATCATATTCATCTACAACTTATTGGTCAGTGAAAATAAGTTAAATAACATGATATTTTACAATAATTTATTAGTTAGTGGAGACAACTATAACTTGTCAACAACTTCTTTTTCTCAAAACTTATTTCCTACCCGAAAATCCCCCGACTCACTGTATTAAAGCTTCTAATGCTGGTGTTAGGGTCTTTTTTGTCATTTGCTTCGGCTTTGCATGTAGAATTAATTAACGGTCTTGCTATTGTCAGCCCACTGGGCTGACAATAAGCATACTAGATGGCAAGAAAAATATATATTTTTGTTTATTTTTTACACTATTTAATACACATTCACACACCTACTATTGTCAGTCCATTAGGCTGATTTTAGAATTTTCCATTAATTTATGTTGTGTTTGCACATTGGCTCTTATTGTAATGAAATTTTAACATAATACTAATATATGGCCATTAATAGGTGCGCAATTGTTGGATGCTTGAATGGGTAATTTAGCACTAATTCAGCAGGTCATTATTTATATTTCAAATTGGAAATCCTTTTTGGGGCAGTTTTAACAGTCAAAATACCCAACTTCTCAAGGCATTTACAATCGACTTGTCAATAAGCGAGAATGAGTTATGTCCAGATGAGACAGGAACCGTTGGTTTCCGCCACTTTTTTTTTTTCTTTGAAAGGCAAAAATTTATTAATCTTTGGAAACAAATTATAAAGATTAAAAGGATCCAAGATAGCTTCAAGCTAGAGACGAGAAAACCCACAATGGGAAACAACAGCTCTAGCAATGGGTTTCCGCCACTGTCATTTGTGGGCCCTGTTGTGCGTTCGTTGAAGTTAGGGCTGCAAACGAGCCGAGCCGAGCCGAGTTTTACCGTGTTCAAGCTTGTTTATTAAGTTTTTAACGAACCCGAGCTCGAGCTCGAGCTCAGTGAAAACTTAACGAGTCGAGCTCGAGCCGAGCAGGCCTTGGCTTGACTCGAGCTCGAGCTTGTTCACGAGCCTTAACGTACCAATGAAAAATGTATATATATCCTTGCATAGGCCTAATACAACCAAAATTATTTTGATTGTGAAGGTATATATATCTTTCATTTTCTTATACTCTACATGAAAATAATCTTAATTTTAGAATAATAATAACATGTAATATGTTTTTGTAAGAATTCTACATCAGGGTATTAAAATGCTAATGCTAATTGTAGTAGTTAACGTAAAAAGTCTACTAACCCCGGTTCGCGAGCCAACTCGAGCCGAGCTTATCCTAGCTCGAGCTCGGCTCGTTTACAAAACGAGCTGAAAAAATCGGCTCGAGCTCGTTCATTTAACTTCCGAGCCGAGCTTGAACGAGCTATTAACGAGCCGAGCTGCGAGCCGCTCGCGAGCGGCTCGGTTCGTTTGCAGCCCTAGTTGAAGTAATCTGAACCGTTTATTTTATAGAGCTCACAAGTAGTGTATCCAGGCAAAAAATCAGCTTCATCGGACATTCATAAATATATAAAAAAAAATTGAATTTTGGTTTACAAAACGGACGGTTTGGACTCTTTCAATAGTTTTTAAGTTAAAATGTGCATAAACATCCGTTTAATAAACCAAAATTCAATTTTTGATCTTCCTATGAATGTTTGTTAAAGCTGATTTTTCGAGTGGATACACTATTTTGCGAGCTCCACAAAATGAACGGTTCAGATTACCTCAATGAATGCACGGTGAGTCTCACAATGGGAGGCGGAAACATGGTTTCCATCTCATTCGCAAATAATTTTTTCTCTTCTATTGCAGCTCCATGCACTGCCTCAATACATGGATTATGCGGCACTTCATAAGTGCTTCCTCAAAAACTTTGTTTCCGTAGATCTGTTGTTGCACCGATACACGGTGCACCTTGTTGTACTGCCCTATCAACTAAACGGTCTAAACTGCCCCATTAGGAATCATGTTGACGCATCTGATTGCCCTAATAGGAATCACTTCGAGTTATTCCACCAAAAACATCTTGTGGGGTAATAACATTGTTGACACGGATAGCTAGCATTATGAACTTGATTTGTATACGAAACATTCATCAAAAGACATAAATCTCACAAATCAAACGATAAGTTATTGATCTAAAGAGAAAGAAGAGAAAACATGAGAAGGAAATCAAAGGAAAAGGTAAATGTCCTTTTATTATCTTTTTTAAATTTGACAATGTCTACGTACTTGTTAGGAAGCACATAAAAGGAAAATCAAATAACTCTTTCCAATTTCATAACTAAGCAAATAAATCTAATTAATGACAAAATTGGTTCTTTACACGCCGAAACCATTGTCCCAACTCAAATGCATAAATCGGAAAATGCCTATCAAGAAGCCTTGTGAGTTCGAAAGCATAAACAATAAAGGAGGAGCAAGCAATAACACTAGTGACGATCACAAGACCTGAAGAATGTGCCAACACTGTGTAAGTGCCTGCAATGAAGGCAAGGATCATCGCCACCATGGCAATTATAATAAGCCAGAAAGCCGTCGTATAGCGGTGTGTCCGCTTGTCCCCTTCATATTTGCTACTGAAAACTGCCGCAGAGACGTATAGGAATACAGAGGAAGTGGAGCATATTACGGCGATTGTGTTGGTTATGACAAATGCTTTGAAAGCTGCTTCTCTTACTAGAACGGCCATCCCTTGGTTTGGACCTTGGTTGCCATCGTAGCCACCAGGTATTGTGAATCCGGCAGCGAAGGAGATAGTTGATATGAGTGTAGCCACTATCATATGAGTATTGGCCATTTTGCTCATTTCTTCATCTCTTTCTTTCTTTCTATTTTCTTTTCGTTCTTTTCGTTCTTTTCTACCCATCTTCCATTTGATTATGCATTCTTGATCCTTCCTGACTGTATCTCTCGAATTGTACCAAATTCTCCGTGGCCAGTCTGTGCTTCCCTGTTTTTTTTTTTGGCTTAAGTGATGATTTCACACGTACATCTTAAAATTGAGTAATGCTGCATGCATACACACTCACATAAACACTATACAAGTGTCTTACCCGTGTTATGCATCTTAAAATTGAGTAATGCTACATGCATACACATTCACATAAACACTATACAAGCGTCCTACCCGTGCCATATATGCATGGGAGCAAGGATTTTTTATTTATTTTTGGTTATGTTTAATGTTTTTTATAGCTCCTTTCAAAAAAATGTTATTTGCAGTTGTGGGTAAAGTCCTGTGTCCTGTTATGTTATTTACCTCTCATTATTTATGATTTAAAGTTAAATGTAAAAGTTTGAGTGAGATCATGTTTGGGTATGAAAGGAAGTTTGAACGTTTTTTTTTTTCTGACTTTTGATATTTTGAAAACTTTTGGGAAGAAAGAAGAAAATAGATTTTATTAGGAGGATGCCACATATGAGATAGAATTAAGGAGGTAATTTTATTTTATTTTTGAAAATTACATTTGCTTAGTATATAGTATAGTACAGATGTGCCTGCAAAACATTGATATTTTATTGCGTAATTTTGGGGTTATAAGAGCAATGTACGATTTTTGAACAATTCAAGTTAGTAAATAAATATGCAAGTGGAGTGGAGTGCAGTTAGTGCCTCCTTTATACTCCCATGCATATGGACATGGTTCGATTTTCGTAATCACCCATTCCCCTCCCCAAATCCCTTAGAATAGAGTAGAATAGATTTAACGAATGACAAAAAAAAAGGTTAGTAAATAAATACAAAAACCTTACGAAGCAAAAGAACTTTTTACAATAGAATGGCTTTTGGATCCTTTTCGGAAAATACAACAAATATTCAAAAATCCCCAAAGCTACAATGCAATTTGGGGATTTTACCCAATTACATATGGAGCATATAGTCCTGTCAGTGTAGTCATACTATGAGTTCATTGTCCTTACTAACACTTGTGAAAAATTCCACAAAATATATATCCGGCCAACTGCGAGAATAATCTCATACTTTCATTTTCATTTTTCACTTGTGAAAAATTCCAATTACATTATGATTGATGATGGGGAGGCAAATATTTGCGTATTATTAATTTGACGCGGCACTTTGATCACCACATTAGTCCGACTAATAAGCTCCAGAGTTCTTCTGCTACTTCTAGGAAAATATTTTCAAGTTTGAGAGAATAAATACCACATTAGTCCGACTAATAACCTCACCCGGGACTTACATATACCTATTAATATCTATCTTGTGTCGTGGACAATTCATGATATTTTCCTGTTTTTTCTTATGTGGCCAGTTTGAAAAATCACATATCGAAATTGCCTAACTAAGGCTACCGGTTTGTTATCACCCATAAATTAGATTAATAGATATGGATTATTTTGATAAGGAAACTTAAAGTAAGTTGGACATTTGTTTGGTGCAGCTTTTTATAAGCTAAAATAAAAATTCACAATGTTTATTACCTCGTATTGTATATCCTTTGGGGTCAAGGTTTCTTTGTTGAAAACAAGCTCATCAGCTCCAGGGTACTCGGAAAGCCAAATCTTTCCTTTGGAAGCAAGCACATGGCGATCCCAAGTTTTTCCGTTGGAAGCAAGTACATGGAGAGGCGTGTTACCTTCATTGTCTTTTCGATTAATAAGACGGCTTGCCCAAGGCTTTTCAAGTATACAAGCGGCCACCTCATCTCTCTCCATATCCGCAGCAATGTGAAGAATGTTTTGCCCTTTATTATTCACCATCTCCCAACAATCTGGACAAGTTGATAAAAGCTCCTCCATTATGCGTACATCTCCTACAGCAGCAGCTATGTGAAGAGCCGTTTCTTTGTCATTGTTTGTAGCAACGTATGCCACCGATTTATTCTTTTCTAGTAACTTCTTAACTGCTTTAAGGTTCTCACAGCGAGCAGCTAAGTGAAGAGGTGTCCATCCGTATGCGTCTTGCTCCTCTATTAGATCTTCCCTCCATTCTAATAATTTATCTAACACTTGAACTGAAAAAGAAGATCACAAAATAGTAGCTGAGAAAAAGGAAATATACATACCGTCGTCACCGATATGTAACGCGTTTACCCTAACCTTGTCCAACATACATTTACACACACAGGTCTCGCCACCCTTGGCCTTACCTCCTTCCCCGTCCATAAGAAATGAGAGCGAAATTACAATCGTTAGTAATGTTTGATGAAATTTGAGAGAGAAAACAATAGTGAGGAAAATTGATCATTTCCAGTTACGGAGTATTTTCTTAATTTCCTCTTTCCACATCAGAAATCAAACTCAAAAGAAGGAGAAGGAATATTTTTTAAATTTCTCTCCATCGCCTTCCCTAAAATCCCAAAAGGAAAAGATTTTACTCTGTTTGAAACTTAGGAAAAATGGAAGAAAGAAAAAAGAAAAGAAAATTATAGGAAAATGGAAGAAAAAGTTCACTAATCACAAAATTTGAAGTTGTTATTTTCTTCTCTTTTTTTTTTCAACCAAACGATGTAGTCGAAATTTTTGTACATTTTATTTCTTTTCCCTGATTTCTAAACAAAGTATAAGACTGATGTACCTCTCCAGCTCCAAGTTACAGCCGCGTGCATAGCCGTTCTCCCGCCTGGGCCTCCGTAAGCCGGCGATTTGCAATTCTTCAGGATCTCGGACACCGCATCAATGCTGGAATGCCGCTCCACGACCAAGTACAGAGGAGTTTCTCCGGCTTCATTTGGCCCATAATCCAACCGTTTATCTGCTCTCGTCAACAAACTCACAATACCTAGCGGCTTCTCTAACCTTGCCGCCAAGTGTAACGGCGTGTCTCCATCTCGATTTCTCGCCCTTAACATCTCCGTCACCACCGCTGCAACAGCACCGCCACCGCCGTTATTAGCGGCGGCGATTCCATTTTGTTGGTTATCTACTTGTGATTTTGCGAAATCGATGAGTGATTTGACTATGCCTTCATGCCCTCCCGCTGCTGCAATATGAAGCGGAGTGTCGCCGTCGGTAGTCGCATGACATAAAAGGGAGGGACACTTGTTTAAGATGTCTGCCACACAATGGGAGTCGCCAAACTCGGCTACGACGTGGAGAACGGTGTTGTTATTTGGGGTAACTTGGAGGGCAAATTGGTCAGTGTATTGATTGAGTTTGAAGACGTCGAGTTTGCCTTCCATTGCTGCTGTGTACATTTTCGGGTCCATGGTAATCTCTAAAATGCAATGGTGCAGAGAATTTTTGTAGAGCATGTGGTGCAGCCCAGGTGTAGTCATGTGTGTATCCATACGCACTTTATATAGCATACCAGGCATTTCTGTTGCAATGTTTTTCCCAAAAATATCCCTAGTCTCCAACTCCTCACGCTCTCTTTTGTCCGGGTACTTGGGATGGATTTTTAGTCTTTTCAGTTATGCAATGTGTTTTCTCAACAAACAATCAAAAACTGTTTCTTTTTTATAACCTTTTTTTTTTTTGAAAATACTATTCCTTTTCCCATTAGTAATCACACGCAAATCAAATATGGGATTGAGTGAAATTAGAGATAAAATTTATTAAGGACAAATAGTCCAAGAACTATTAATTCCAAGACTGTTAATCTCATCTTTTTCAGTCCGTGAATCAAACAAGGCCTAAGAGTCAGTTAGAGCGTGGGTAAATGATTATAGGGTTTTGCATATTGTAGTACTCCTATCGAATGATAGATTAAATTCTTAACTTGATTTTGCTTTTCTGTTTTGACAAAATACCTTCCATTCTCCCTAAATTATATATCGACGCATACTTCCCAAAAAAAAATTCGTAGATTTTTCTTCTTTTCTGAATTTTTTAGATTCAAGTTATTTTCTTGGATTAATCATTAATATCTATGAGAAAAGCCTAAAAAGTAAAACAGGTATATTTTTTTTTAGTGTTGTTCTATCTGAACTTTTTCCAATGTCGTCCATATATCTATACTATTTTGATTTCTCTTATTGGGTTGAACAATTAATTTCAAAATTTACTGTGAAAGTCTAAACAACAAATTATGAAACTTAAAATTAATAATACCACAAAGTAAAAAGAATGGGTTATCTTTAATCTGGTAATGAGTCTAAAAATACCAAAATCAAGTGAGGAATAATGATCGGGTAATTCTTTCCCCTCATGCGGATATTTATGTGGAGTTTTAGTTTCTTTAAAGGGTAAATTTCACATGCTTACCCTAAAGTTTCGGACCACCTCAGGTTTCTAAACTTGTGCAAATTACAAGTTTTACTCCCTGCGTCCAGAAAGATTAACTTTATACTATGAAGAAATGTACATTTACAGAATAGAAATAAATAAAAGTTGTTCTACATCAGGTTGGCTCATTTTCAGGTATTTTTCTTGTTCTTTGTTTTTAATATCAATGAAGTCCTTAAATTCTTATTAAAAAAGGAAAAAAAAAAAGAAGTCCTTACATTCTTAATTAAAAAAAAAACGAGAGAACAAAAAACACTTATAAAAGAACTAATGGGGGCTCTATTTTTCTGAGCTTACTGGAAGAATTGTAGAGAACATACCAGTTAGAGCATTTCCAACTGGGAGCCAAAATGGCAGCCAAAGCCTTATTTTGACTTCCAGGTCAAATTCTGAGATCCAATAGGGAGCCAAAAATGGTTGGGCTATTTCTTTGGCCAAATTTGGTCATGACCATTTGTGCCACATCAAAATTTCTACCAATTTCAAGTACTAAAACATCCACAACAACAACATACACTATTGATTGAGACAAACCATAGGAAGTATAGATCTTATTTCAACTTAGTAGTCCAGACCCTAGAAAATAGATCTAATTTTAACTTGAAGTGATTTATTTATTTTATTTTTTTCATTTTTTAACCTCAACATGCTATGGCCACCGACGGCTACACAGGGCCCACTATGGGTCTCACACAGAAAATTTGAGTCGTTCAATAATTTAGAAAAAAAAATTGAATGGCCCCATAAAGAATCAGCTCAATCCGATCTTGCCCCCATGATTAAGTGTATAAGGAATCGCACCACAGGCATGCAATTAATTAAACTAATTAATGCCTTGTTCTCTTTTCAATTCAAAAAGAATTTTTCAAAAAAATTTCTCTAGATTCCTCCTAGATTCTCCCTACTTCTAACATTTCTCTCTCTATCTCTCTCTACTTATTATCCCTACTATTTTTCAAAAAAAATTTCAAAATCCAATCCAAACACAACATTAGCCTATCAATAATAACTCAAAAAAAGGTAACCTTAGTTGGGGCCTTGACGGATTGTATTTGGGGCCACATCCGGTCTATTTTCAGAGATGCCATTATTGACTTTTTCTTCTCTCCCATCAATGCATGTGAAATGTCAAGCATAGGGGCCAATGCTATGAATGCTTTTCCAAAGCTGTCCTCTTTCTTTCTTGCCGTGTGAGACCCCACCGCCAGTACCATTTGATACAGGGTTTCCGAATCCTCCATTCTTGTTTTGTTTCTTGTTTGGAATTTCTGCTAATGCCTTGTATCTTTCCTATGGCTTTTATTGAAAGACAAAAAAGATTCGCTACTAGTGTCCCCTTTGTTTGGTCACTAATGGATCTGTTTCCGAGTGAAAGTTCACGCTTGATGGTTTGGGTAAATAAAAAAGTAAAAGTGACTTCTTCTTTTTTGGGTAAATTATAGTTAACCCCCTCAAACTATACCTCGGGAGCACTTTACCCCCTTAAACTTTTATTTTTGACACTTAACCACCTCTAACTAAGAAAAATGCAGCTTCCGTTAGCATTCCGTTACAAATTGGATGGAAATGTCACATGCAACTCACATGCCCTCTCATCTAAAAAATTGAGACGTTTTTGCCCTTTTTCTTCTCTACATCTATATACTATGGAGTGGGAGAGAGACACTAAGACGCTTTGTTCTTGGGGAACCCTCCATTTTTTTTTCAATAGAGGATAAAACGGTAACTTACATCCACTCCCTAACAGAAGTTAGTCAATTCTGCATTTTCATTAGTTAGAGGCGGTAAAGTGCCAAAAAATAAAAGTTTGAGGGGGTAAAGTGTCTCCGAGACATAGTTTGAGGGGGTTCACTATAATTTACCCTTCTTTTTTTACTAAAAAATGATTATTTCTCAAAATGTTTGGATAAAAGTTTAAAAAATTTACTTTTCCGATTCTTCCCGTCGAGACAAATCAAGTTCTTCCGTTCCAGATGTACTACCACCTCTAAAATTCCCAACTCTCTTTCTGTGCTTGAATTTCCTGGAAAAAAAAGAAAAGAAAAGAAAGAATACATCCAAACAAATCCTAAGAGCCTCAGGCCCACAAAAGCGGGCTGGGATTGCAGATCATCCTTTCAGCCCAATACCCTTGTTTAGCGGGCCAGCGTATGCCTAGTTGGTCATGACTCTTGTATCTCACTAGAATGTCAGAAGTTGGTGATTTGATTGCATGGAAATCGTACGTACGTAGCCCTACGGTTAAGCACCAATGATACGATACCGCCTATGGATAGAAGTTGGAGCTCACGTGGATCACGTGGGTAGTTGGTTACTTAGGAGGAGTTACGGACAAATCAGCTGAAGCTAAGCTAAGTGGCAGTTGGGATTAATTAATTTAGTTAACGAGACAATCTTGCCAGATCGATTAGAAATCGTGCAATTTCATATTAGTCAACTCATGATCGCCCAAAGCACAATGGGAAATCACCCCCATCAAATTTCTACCCCCTTTCTAAATTCAGTTTCTAGGGTTCTTCACAGTATTTTATAAACACAAAACAATCTGCTCCCCTGTAAATGTTTGGTAACAATGCCACGAAAAATGGATCTCTGACGGATGCGCTGTCACTAAGCAGATTAAGCTATTCAAAGTCAATTGATATGTATAAGATTGCCCTATATACACACCACCAGATTCAAAAAAATGTTTCTCTAGGATTGGTTTCGAGTACTGTACCAGAGTAATAGAAAATGGGAAGTACTGTAATGAACAAATTAAATACCCAAGCCAACGTATACTTTAGATCTTGCATTGAGCACCTCCATGGTTGTTCATTGTTGGGGCCTTGACGGGCTGTATTTGGGGTCACATTCGGTTCATTTTTAGAGATGCCATTATTGACTTCTTCTTCTCTTTCATCAATGCATGTGAAATGCCAGTATTTTGAATCTGGTGGGAGATTTATTTTTAATTGTTCCATATGGGTTCGACTGTGATTGTTTTATAGTATATGTGAAGCCAGATAAAACTGTTATACAATCAATAAAAAACTGTACACTCTAGGATAATTTTTTCCCTTTCATGTTATGTGATAGTACTAGTTAGCTAAACTGTACGGAGCAGCTCCTCTTCGGTCCCTAACATGGACTGGACTGCTAAATTTGCAATTTGATTTTTAGGACAAATTTTTGGGTGCTGGGTGGGTGCCACGTGGTGCCCGCTCGGCACATCCGGGCATCCATTTCAGTTTTGGACGGTTCCGATTTGGAGGGAGAAAGAGGAGAGAGTGGTGGGGTGAGAGGAGAGAGCGGATTTCAATCTGGACCGTTCAACACACTTTTGGACGGCCCGGATGGGTTGCTTGGGCACCACATGGGCACAGGGCGCCGCACAGCCACGTGGTACCCACCCGGTACTAAAAAATTTCTCGCTTTTTAGACTACTTCGATGATTGAAGTTGTTTATTTTTTTAGAGCTGGGTGAGATCATCGCTACAAATTTATCTGTTGATATAAATGACTTGCATCCAATTTGAGATAAACTAGAAAATGCAATTGATAGAGATTAATCATTAATTGAAAATACTAGAGCATTCGAATCCGTTACATGCAGAAATATCTATGATATCCATGTTTCTTTATTCTTCAATTGAAGGCAATATTATACATTTCAGATGCAATGTTTAAGAATGCAAATATAAACTGGATATGCGATCTTAATATACTTAGTTGACAGTGTCGACTGCTAAAAATTTAACTGGGTAAACTGAATTGTGACTTGTGCTCTGTTCTTAAGCCCAAAACAGAGACGAATGGATCATGCAATGGCTTCACTTCCATGGCTATGTCACCTTTAAGTGGAGAGAGAGAGAGAGTGTGTGTTAGTTGCAGTTGACTTACAATGACGGGGCTAGAATTTAATGACAAGTGGTTATGTAGTAATCAATAACCGAAGGTTCATGATAAAATAAAATAAAATAAAAAATGGTCTATCCATTAAATAAGAGAATTGATTATACAAACATAATTATCATTGTTGCTGCTAAAGAATGCAAGAAGGGTGATTTTAAAGTGTTCGTTTAAAATATTTTTAATGATGCATAGTCTTGAAATTTAGCTGGTTGATTAATTTTAATTTTCTTAAAGTCTACTTAATTTTTGTCATTTTGCTCATGAAATGAATTAAGGGTTTTGTTTTTAAGTTCGCCTTAGGTTGCCAAAATACCAATGCCAGCCAGCCCTGGGTCCACATCAACATGAAAAATATCAGATAAAATAGCAGTGCCGGCCTTGGGTCTTATTCTTGCATGCTCAAATTATATAAAACTTTAGACTTCGATGTGCATATGAAAAAATATTAACTATCAGAGTACGACTTGCATCCATATCAACATGCATCAGAATGCAGATGATTCTAGAAAGTAAACGCGTTTAGACATGTTGATAAAAAAATTATTAACTGGAATTAGTTTCTTTTCTCGAATTAGTTTAGACATGTAGACGCGTTTAGACATGTTGATAAAAAATTATCAATTGGAATTAGTTTCTTTTCTCGACAAGACTTTCTGTATTTAAAAATTTCTGACGTAGTTTGCCAATGATTAATGTTCTCACACTTGTTATTCCTGATCAGCTCTTCTACAGTAAAGATACAAGTACAGCAAAGGCTGTACAACAGCCGTGCACAGACCACTTTTATGCCTGTCTCGGGTCCCGTAAAGATGATCGGAGCCGCTCATTTTGTTCAAAATACTTCATTTAGGGTCCCTGTAAAAAACCACCTCAATCCGATATCGGGAAGGGTGTTTACGAATCATCCAACTTTGCTTCAAAATGGCTACATTTTGAAGCAAAGTTGGATGATTCGTTCCCGATATTGGATTGTGGTGATTTTTTACAGGGACCATAAATGAAGTATTTTGAACAAAATGAGCGGCTCCGATCATCTTTACGAGACCCGAGACGGGCTCAAAAGTGGTCTGTGCGCGACTGTTGTACAGCATTTATCAACGTTAATGTTGGCGAAAAAAATCTGACGTCAACTATGGATTTAAAGTTTTTATACAAATAAAAAACAATATGATTTCTTCTATAGTCTCATGTCTCTCTTCCTAATAGAATCGACTTTCATGGGCTTGAAAATGGGAAAGGTATTATTTATTGTAAAAGAAAAAAACAGTGAAAATTGCACTTACAACTTACAAGGGGTGTAAGTGCAAATTCCCCTTCTTTCACTTCAAGCATATAGGGGTACAAGTGCTTAAATTTAAAGTACAAAGAGTGTATCTTCAAATCGGTGATAGTACAGGAGTGTAAGTGCAAATTACCCAAAAAATAGAGGCTCGTCTATATTTTGTGGTTGAGTCTTTATATATGAAAATTTGTTTTCCAATATCCGAATACTTGAGCCAATTTACACGTATCTCGACTAATTCGGAAATGATAAAGTTAACGACTGGGCAAACCTTGAGTGACTCCAAGGTTTGAAACGTTTGGCTTTCACGGGATTCGAACTTGCGACCTCTCAAAAGCAATCCCTTTTCGGTTGCATTCTCATACGCACTTGGCCAAATTCCTTGGGTTCAACGTATTTGACAAATTAAAATTGAATCTCTATTTTAGGGAAAAAAATTCAGTGTTGAGCGGGTACCATGTGGTGCCCGCTCGTGCATCCAAGCCGTTCATTTCGTGTTTGAACGGCTCGGATCTAGAGAGAGAAAAAAGAAAGAGAAAGTGTTGGGGTGAGAGGAGAGAGAGAGTTTCAATCCGAGCTGTCCAAAAGTGAATCGGACGGCTGAGATGTGCCGAGCGGGTGCCACGTCAGCAATACCCGCTCGGCACTGAAAAACTTCTCCCATTTTAGTGTCCCGATATAGAGCTTGGTTGGAGTTTTTAATTTGAGATGTTTGGTCCTCCCTGTAAGAGATGTACAGTATGTGTGCTCTAACCATATCACCTATGGTTCAGCAATTTTTGTTGCTGCAGAGTGCAGCCTACATCTAGTGGAGTCGAATGCTTCTTGTTAAGGACATCTTGTCAGCTTTAAGGTTTTTCACCCGACCTTTCTCATAGCAGTTAGAAGTAGACAGCGGGGGGAAGACGTGTTCCCATTGCTGTCTTTCAGATTTATAGGATTGATCGGAGCCAAATTTGATTACATTCTTTCGTGTATTCTTCGCTGCAGTTTCCCGGCCAATCCAAGCAGTATGCCGCGAGCTCTTGCATTACGCCTAGGGCCCAGCCGGACAGCACCGTGAAGCTTGGCATTGTAGGACTTGAGAGGAGTGTTAATCCCCAATTGTGCTTTGTAACACACAACAGCACAAAGGTGATTATGACTCCTGCTGAGTACACAAACACGACAGACACGCGTACCCTTTGTGTAGCACAACTGCTCATATCATCCGATGCCCGTCTTCAGCTGGACAAGGGAGTGAGTTCGCCATTAATGATTTCTGAATGTACATACAACTCTCTGATCTCAAGTCTCAACCATTAACTAGATAATGCAGAATTAGAGAATTACTACAAATTTTGTACATGCCACCTACAATAAGCTTCATGGTAGAACCATATCTCAAGTAATCAAGGGGAATATGCATATACACAACCACCAAAAGCAAATGAATGGAGGCTCCTAGAATCCATATTCGTTCAGTTAGCAAAATCGTGGTATATTTGGCTAAGAAACTAGACAGCATGTCCATGTGTCAAAATTGTTGCCACGGTATTGAAGTAGTAGCATTCTCTGGTACAAGGCCAAAAAGACAGCCGAAACTCAGTTCGACAGGCCGAGTCCATCACCATGATGTTGAACAACTCACAAACCCTCTAGCTGCTCTACAACTTCATAGTTGGGCGATTCTTCGGATAATATTTCACACAATGCATCGCCAGATTTGTGATCATGGGACCATCAGTAGCATCAAAACCCGGGTCTTTCTCCAAACGTTCCTGGACAAGGGAAACACTAGGCTAGTATACACGGTTTGCCCACTCATCTGGCAGATCCATTAATTAGTCTCACCAACATTTTCAGATCAATAGCTATTTTGGCTATCAATTCGATCAGGATAACACCATATGAAAATACATCACAGAATAGGCCGCGCCGCATACCTGTCCAGCAATTCAGCAAACGACTCAGAAAACAAAGTGACAGCAAAATACACCTGCCACGCATGAAATATCAAAATTGCCACTATACAAACATGTGTTGGGTTCATGAGATGCACGCATGCATGAACAAACTAAACCAACAGCTTTCCAAAAAAGCATTGACCAGTGGCGGAGCAAGGAACTTACATCAGCAGCACTTATTAACCAAGAAGATAACAAAAGAATTTCCACTGAAAATGAGAACAGAAATGTAATTCATCGTATAAGTATCCCCCATTAATTCATACTGAATTTTCCTAAGAAAATAACAATAGACCTCGACAGGTTTCATGTTTTTAAAGGTTTGCATGATAACTTTATTGATATCATAGGCTAAATCCGATATTACCGGGCAGGGATAGATAAATTTAAGTGGCATATGTTGCACTAGTTTCGAAAATTTATAGGTTAAACTGCGTATTCACCAATTCAGTGGAGGCAGCGGCCTCACTGGCCCATCACTGGCTTCGGCCTCCATAGCAGAGGCATTTCTCTCCTCCAACAAGATAATACATTACACACAGAAAACTTAATAAACAGGAGAGCAGACCAGAATGACTTGGCTTTCCACAAGTAAGACAGCCACCTCATTTTTTTTAAAAAAAGAACGAAACCAAGAGTTTCTAGAAGCTTCAAAAAGAACGAAACAAAAGCACACTATAGTCTCTAGAAGCTTCTCCGATCTAATATTCCACATATAAACCAAAAAATCCAAAACAATTTCTGTAGGGGTTAATCGTCGATATACAATAAATCCTACACCTTAATACAAAGTTAATACCATAAAAATGTGCCAAACACAAGACTTTCATGAAACTCAAATTGATGCCATAAAAGAAATACAAGCAATGCTGGTAAAGCAATCAGAATGGTGGCAGAGGCAATGATGGGATTTTGCATAGATGGCTTTTCTGGAGGCAATGTTGATGAACATTCATGGAAATACGGCATACATTCTAAGTTACAAGCCAAAATCAACATCTGACCAGGAAGAGAAGAGGAAAGATCTAGGGTTTCTATGGTTGTTCGGTCTTTTTTGACTTTGAAATTAGTAGCTTGCATTTACAACCGAGGACATGTTATTGTTTTGATGGCTTCATTGGCTACGATATTGGAGAACGGCCAAGAAGTGGAGCTTTGAATAGCTGGTCATGGTGGAGAACGGGAACAAGAGAAGCCAAGGAAGAAATAGGAAAGGAAGTTTTTGTCCATGCCCCTTCTCTGCAATGTGGGCTACCATGTCAGCACATGTCATTCTATTGCTTTTTTGAGAATGTTCTTGAATTGAAAGGAGAAAACGAAGTTCCTTTCATCTTGACCAGATGATATTAAAAAATTATTAACTTGGCCACCAAAACTGGATCCACGTACCATTGAACTATAACTGCCTAGGCGTGAAACAATCAGTATCTTGCTATATCTAGAACTGCTATTTTCTGCATGCGCATTACAAAAGGAAAGCCCCTACCTTTGCAGTTTAAATCAACTCAAGTTCATCATGGGATGACTCATACACTACACAATGAAAGGCGTAAAGCTCCACAATATGGTGAACAATCTCTCCCTTACTTACAGCCCACTATCGCCCAAAGAAAAGCATATCTTGTGTGTGCTTATTTTATATGCTTTGTTTAGCACAGAAAGCTACAAGGATGTAGTGGTGAAATACCTGTATCAACAAAAAATGGATCGACATAGCCTAGCTAGAGACATGTATATAAACTTTTGGGAAAAATTCAAAAAAACCCCTGAACTTTGAACTCAATGTCAATCACCAATAATGCCTCCACTCATCAGTCCAAAGTCAAATAGTATAGGGTTGAATTCCTGCAAGGGAAAAGGGAAAAAAATGTGACAAATAATACCAGAAATACCAAAAAAAAAAAAAAATGCAAAACATAAAGAGCAAGCTTCAGGAACAAAAGTGAGCAAAAAAAGACATTAAGCCCAACCTGATCAAGCATTATATGACAAGCGACATTGAGTTCAAAGTTCAGGGGTTTTTTTAAATTTTTCCCTAAACTTTTTTGGATAACTTAGTTCACCAATAATGCCTCCACTCATCAGTCCAAAGTCAAATAGAAGAGCAAGCTTCAGGAACAAAAGTGAGCAAAAAAAGACATTAAGCCCAACCTGATCAAGCATTATATGACAAGCGTCAATATTAAAAACCAAGGAAGGCTTATCATGACCATGTAGAAACTCAAGGAGGCGTGCAAAACCCAGGGCAACTTTAATTCTCCATAGCCAAGTGAAATCGTCTAAAACATGCAGAAGATACAGAAATCAGATACAGATCAAAAGCTACTAAATTTTGTAACTTCTGACCTAAGAACCTTGAAAAAAATTTGGGCACTAAAAACCCTTGACGATAAACTTCACAAATACAGCAACAAATTGACTCCAGAGCATAGATCGATCAATGGTACCTTTCAACATCATGTTATGCAATGTGTCCACTGGATCAAGATCATGCACAACACCCCTACAACAATAACCAATCACATTTACCAAGTTTGGGTGATCAACTACACTGGCATCTGTCAGGAACATTACCTCTTCCTGTGGCATAATTCACATTGTTTACAAACTATAACCAGCCAAATTAAGGACAGAAATCATGGAAATACATATATATACTCATACATAAAAGATAAAATATCCAGGAGGAACGACATGCCTTAACCATGAGATACTCATCCTTTCCGACGAGAGGATCTGATTTTTCATCCCATATCTTCACAATCACATTTTTTGTCTTGCTTCCAGACACGCATTCACAGATCTTTCCTCGATAAACTTCACCAAATTGAGTTGGTCCAATTAAGTTTCGTTTGTCAAACATGTCAGTGAATGTGCACATCTGCTCAGATGTGAATTCAATTGGCTTTGTAAAATGCTCCCTTCTGCTCCCTAACTTTGTTGCTTCTGAGCCAAAAGTAATTATAAGTGCACAGTTATTTTTAACATATAAGACCAGAAATAAAAACATTTTACTGAACACAACTTCTCTATCTTTTTTCAAAGGTAAAATAGAACAGTTGATTCATGAAACTTCTATATACGACGCAGCTGCATTTGAAACTGTCTTTTTTTTTTATAGGCAAAAATTTATTAAAAATGGGGAGAGGGGAAAGGGAAATCCAACAAAAAGTTGGACAATACATCAAAAGAGCCAAAGCCCAGCCCCTAAGGTCTAACACGGGAGTCTAAAAATAATACAATCAAGCACATTCGGTTACCCAAATAAACAACAAAGCCCACAAAACCAACAGGCCCAAGAAAGACCCGCCCGACAGAACCAGCCCCACAAACACTAACCCGCAACCAAAACACTTCCGCACAAAACACCATAGGCATCACCGCCCGTCCAACACCACCACCCAACCGCTCACCGTTAAACAGATCCGATCACATGCAGCAGAAGATGACCAGCGGCAGGAAGGAGCCTGACAATCCCACCAAGGTAATGCAAACGGCCTACGACGATAGAGAGGAAACAAAGATAGGGTAGTGGGAACAAGAAACTGCCGCCTAAAAACCACATCTCCACGAACCCCAGGATCACAATCGAGAAACAAAGGTTGGAACCAAGCCGCCAAGTTGACCCCTCGTCCGGGGTGCTCCTCATAAGCGATCGCCGGCCGAAAACAGCACCCAAAACAATCAGAAGAGCAGACCATTGGGGTTGCATACCCTTAACGCCCATGCCTCCAAACCGCCGCTAACCACCGGATCAAAACTATTCTGCCTATCATTTTTGAAAAACCTGCAAGAAAAAGACGTTAGAAAAAAAAATGCCTCAAACAGCCACCACAACTACCAGAACTACACACCACTCCGCTCCTCCACCGCCCACAGCCACCGCAACAACCCAGAACCACCTGACGCCGCTAAGCATACCGAAGGAGCCAAGAAACCCCCGGCCGGAGATGATGGCACAGGAAATCACCACCACCACGCCCTCCCACACGGCGGAGGGTGGTGGCCCAGAAATCTGAGAAATGAGCCGCCCACGAACGGCGGCCCAAAACTAGAACAGGAGGCAAGAACGGAGAGGAAGAAGAGAAGGGGTAGAACAGGGAGTGAGGAGGGAGGGAGAAAATGTCTTTAATATCAATGATCAGGAAATTCAAGTACAATCCCAAGTATCCCAACAAGGAACCAAACATGAAGAAATGATAACAAAAGAAGAACAAACAAATAGGATTTTCTATAATGTCACAAGCAAGCGAATAAAAGAGCAAAGATAAGGCCAAAGAGAGAGAGATGAGGACATAGTTGTTATTACAGAGAGTGTGGGCAGCATGCCCTTAGGAGAAGGATTCCGTTCCTTTCCCAAAGCACAGGGCCTGGATCGAGGGAGCGCGAGCGTGGATGGCAAGCGCTCGGAATACAGAGTTGCCACTCAGGTTTGAAGGTCCGACACCCAAGGAACCGTATTTCGAAACACCTGCCGCGCTGTTTGATTTGAAAAAGTGAAGGAATCAGTCCGTCATAACCATATCTGGGTTCGGGAGCCAGGTTACGAGAGGGGAAGGGTTTTAAGGCACCCCTCTCACCCAATTCGGAGATCGGTCTCTACTTAGGCATTTTGAAAATATTGCGATTCTTCTTTTATTAATCAATTTTAAGCCAGTTAGGGTAGGAGAACAGTTAATCGGGGATTAAAACTGTAACAGTTTGCAGGATGTGATAGTTGGCATGTTTGCTCTATGGAAGCCGTTAGTATAGGAAGAAAACAGACTATTGTGGGAGTTTAAATAGACTGGAAGGCCCCTGTCTTGGAGTGTCGTGCGCAGGAAGAAACCAGCATGCACTGATCAAGTCACACTGCATGCTGACCCAACCTGCGCGCGCTACAACAAGACCTGCGCGCGCCAGTAAGCTTAAGCCCACAGCTCTTATTTTCAACCCTCTGGGCTTTGGAAGGACCAGTGCACACCCAAGAGGCCAAGACAAACTAAGCAATTTATAGCAGTTATACTACACAGTTTTAAACAGTTCTAAAGGGCTATAGAGCCACAAAATGACCAAAACACCCCTTAAACAGTGTGGGGACAAAATAGTGGCCTAAGGCCAAGTTACCAAAGCAAAGACCACTCACTGGTCAAGGACTGACCGGCGCGCGCGTAATGCGCTCTAGCGCACGATGGATGCGCCCTGGCACACGAGGGTATGAGTCAACCTTCCAGTGTTAGGTTTTGCTCATTCTGGGTTCTGGGACAAGTCCAGAAAGATCCCAGGGGTACTCCACAGCAACAGATATGCATATTGAAATACAGCTAGCAATTTAAACTAAGAAATGCAGTAAACTGGTTGTTAGCATACTTACAGTGATCTATATACAAAGTAGGGCATAAAACAACAAGGCACCCGTCCCCACGTTGTCCTGCGCGTGCAGCCACAAAGTGGCGCACACGTATGTGGGACTGTCGCGCGCGGGTCCTTGCTACTACGGTTTTGAAACCTTGCCAGCTTTAGGGACAGGACTGGTATTGATTACCAGCCTTGACCCTGCCAGCCCTCCTCAGGGATCAGAATAGAGAGCAGAACAAAGGTAAGCTATACCTTTGGTCTTTGAGGTTTGAAAGGTGTTTGAGCTTTGAAGTTTGAGGCTTGATTGAGGTGTTTGAGTGATAGTAGCAAGGAAACAAGGTGGCTTGTTGCTTGGAATTAGGGTTAGGGTTTTGTAACCCTTTGAAAGAGAACAAATGGGGGGATATATATAGGAGGAGATGGAGGTGAATCTGGTTGGTGCAAGGAGAGGAGCTCAGCCAGTCCACGAGGCTGGCTGAGGGTGTTTGGTGGTTAAGCTTACCAACCCATAAAGGTGATGAGGACAGGCTTTGACCGTCGCGCGCGAGTTGCGCTCTGGCGCGCAATGGATTCGCCCTGGCGCGCGCTATAGCGCGAGGCGCCAAAGCACTGAGGCGCGCGCTTTTTGCTGTGAGGTAAAAATCGATCTCACGTTTGCGATGCACTGAATAATTTCTTCCTTTGAATCAATGGGAGCCCTATTCGATCGACAAACCACATCGAGCAGCAGCCTCTTCGACGATTCAAAGTCTCCGATGGTTGGACCAAGCTTCATCTTCTCCGGTCTCCCTCTCCCTCTCTGATCGTCGACTCCAAGTAACAACTTCTTCTTCTTCCTCCTCCTCTCACCTTCTTCTTCCTCCTTTTCTTTCTATTTTCACCGACTGTCCAGGACCCCCCTTTTCTTTTTTTCTTTTTCCAGTCACGGTTCACCTGTTGTTGTTTTTTTTGTTTCCAGCTCTGTTTAAAGTATTTGTTTAGTTTGTTGTATTTATTTGTACTTGTTATTTGTAGATGACATCTGAAAATTCTAGTAATGTCTATGCATGCCTCTAGATTTTATTGTCTTTAATCCTTTTGTTATGTCTCTAAGGCTAAACATTATTATGTTAGCTTTTCATGGATGATATGTTATGTTTAGTGTTTGGTACTTTCGTTTAACCATTGACATGTTATGTTTTATGACATTTGAAAGTTTTACAAGTGTTTATTTTTGTTGAAAACTTGTTCTAATAAAATTTGCCTCGTTGCGAAGATTTTTTTTTTTTTTTTGCGCTTCGTGTCAATAAAGCGCGCGCCGCGCCTTGCGCTTTGCGCTAAAGCCCCAGGGGATCGTTGCGCCTCGGTGCGCCTTTCGCCATTTAAAACACTGGTCAACGGTCAAGCAGACTTTTTGGCTTTTGGAAGTGGCTTAAGACTAGGTTAGGGTCAAGGGTTTTGCAAACACTCAAAGCTCAAACACTTAACATTCCCAAGGTGTTCTTGATTCGTTTCATCATCGGGGAATCAAAAACCGAAAGTAAACTAATCTGGAAGCCCAGATTGGGGTGTCTACAGAGAGACATTGATTATCCCAAAATTCTCCATGTAACTCATCATTATGGAGGGAAAAAGCAGGGGTTAAAAATCAGTACACGGTCATGTATTTCATCAAACATACAGATTTTGATGCCAAAAATTTCATTACAAAGTTGTCAGATGTGGGTAAGGTGAAGATTTCTACAAATGTTTTTGAGGCTATCAATCATATTGTAGATTTGGAGTTCAATGGTAAAGTATTTCCTGTTAGAGTTGTTGAAGAACATGTGGGTGTTATTAATTTCATCAATGTGAGCTGCAGATGTAATAAGGGATGTGATGCTAACTGTGTGGCCCTCAAAGTCTGGCCCTCAAAGTCTATGGAGAAATCTGGAGGAGAGATGGGGGTCAACAAGGGAGATATGGTAAAGAATTCATCTAATAATGGGGCCGAGGATGTGAATGGTGAAAATAACGCGATCTCTTGCTCTAATAGTGTTTACTTGGGAGATAAGGTTTTGGCAATTGAGAAAGATAATGCTATTGAGAATCGTGATGTTCATAGAGGGAAGGTTGACGGATTGGTCTCTTTGAGAAAACTCTTCCCACTCAGAGTGCCAATCTATTACTAGTCTTGCTCCTCTTTTGAGGCCTGTTGTGAAGGGTAGGAGTGATGTGAAAGATAGGTGTAAATCGTGTGATGATCTTAGTATCCCGGGAGAGAAATCTATTCACCAAGCTATTGAAAAATTGGAGAGGAGGTTGAATAGATCGAGAAGGAAGATTAGAAAGAAAAAATCTCTCTCCGAATTTGGGTTTAAGGAGGCGAAGATGTTAAAGAAATATAAGAAGATTCCCGCTTCTTCTCTTTCTTCTCATGACATATGTTATAGCCTAGCATTTTTGTTTAATTATATTGCCATTATAATATTTGGGTGTTGTGGTCGAATCTTAATTTATTATTTTGCGCGCAATATGGGTACAATTGTCATTATTATAGTTTTGAGGGTATAGGTCTAATTAATTTTTGGTAATAGTTTAGTTCCTCGTTTAAATACTTTAATAAAACAGTTAGCTACAAATTAGGAGTTTTGAGAGTTAGACGGTAGTTTTATAAAGTTAGAGATAATCACAACAGACTAGGGTTTTATCTTGAGAGAATATTGGAAAAAGAACTTCTCACTTTAGAGAAGCGCAGCGGCCAAAACTTGGAAGAAGAAGTGGCCAAAACTTGGAAGAAGATTTCTTTGGGTTTCAATTGAGGTAATATTATTTTCCATCTTGATCTCTTGTTTTCTGTTGAAAAGCAATCGGGTCCATGGATGTGTGGCAAGAGAGAGAGAGAGAGAGGTGTGCGTGGGTTGGTGCGGTGCTGTGTGTGTGCGCTTATAGCGTACGTGGTGATTTTGTTGGTGGAGGTGGTGCAAGATATTGAATTGAGGTGCGATCCGGTGTTGTGATGTCAGTGAGGGCATCTTTTGCTTATAGTATATTCAGAATCTAGTTTATAATATAGTAAATAAGCGTAGTGTTATTGCTCGGTGTTTTAGATATGGAACAGGTGGTAATTTGTGAAGGAATACATCATTGTAATTGGAAATTATTGATTGGAGGCTTGGAAGTTAGTGTTTTGTATTTTTGAGTTGGCTGTGGCATGAGTTTTGGTGCTTTAATGATGTACACGTGGAGAACTGATTCTTGAAGGGAGGATTTTTGGTTCCTTAGTGGTGGTTCTAGTATTTAGGTTAATTAGGCTAGGTTGGGTCTAATATCTTAGAACAGATTTTATTGATGTGTAATCATATCAGATTTGTTTCTCGTTCAGGTTGGTTGAATATCGATTGCATTATCTTTAGATCCAGGTGAGTAGTTAAGTATGTTACGTATTTTCGAAATATCCCAGTGTTCCTTAAAAGTATTTTCCTTCATAAATTTATATGAATGTTATTTGGAGACTCAAAACTGATTATAAGTTGTTCTATAAATTGGCATGCGATGAATTTTATGAGATCAATTGTTAATATTCTTTTTGGTGAGAACTTGGTGGATATTAATGGGAACATTTATTTCGGAAGTCCAGGAAACTTATTCCTTCTCTTATTGGTGACTTTGGCCATTGGGGAAAAGACCGTGTTAGGCCGGTGACCCTAATGCTCAACGGCTTTCCTTCGCCGGATCGTCTTAGGGAAAAGTACCACGGGCTGCCAACCCTGGTGACTCTAAGTTCGATATTGGATCCAATTTTGATGAGATTTATTTTGGCCATGGTACTATTTGATTGTGGTTCCCCATTATTGATGGAGTTAATGTTGTGATCACCACCAAGAATATTTATTGGTTAAATTCTTCATTGATTAATTTGTTATTCTGCCGGACATCTCGTATGCCAAATTATGTTTAATGGTAAATTATTTTAATCCCCGCTTTCAACTTTATTTATTATACATATTTGCTATTCACTGAGCTCGTCAGCTGACGGATTTATTTCAACTTCTCTTTCAGGCTAGTTGGAAAGTTAGGCAAGGACTCTGGCGGCATCTCGGGGATTTATTTTGGTTAACCTCCTTAGGGTGTCTCATTCTAATTTTATTTTAATAAACGCTTCCGCATTGAAAACAATTGTCAGATAACAAACTCTTTTTATTATTGTTGGATCATTGGATATTTTTTGGTTCATGGGATGGTTGTGCCCCACGTTTATGATGAGACATATTTGGCTTTTGATTTGATTAATAACGAAAAAGCGATCATTTGATTTTCAGTTACTTTGATTTATTCAGGCTGCGTGTTCCATGGATTAGGCTCATGGTTCACGGCCGGTCACTTCTCATTTTTGGGGTGTGACAATTGTGGTATCACAGCCTAGGTTTTTAAAAAAAAAAAAAAGTTTACATTCATTTTTATCATGTTCATTTAGTGGAGGTTCAAGTCCCCAGAGTCCTACTGGCATAGGTAAAAGCATTTGTTACTTGATGTGTATTGGTACCTGCATAGTATTAAGGATATAGTATTCATTCGGCGACCCATCTTCGGGAATATTATTTTATTGTAGAGTTTGGATAGGGTATTGGAGGAGAATGTAGTACTAGTGATTTCATTCATTATTGGGGTCGACACATATTTTACGAGTAATTTGGTGATGAAACGTTGTACGACTTTAATGCTATTGAATCTGAAGAGTTTGACTTGCTGGTATGTTAGTTTAGAGATTGACTTCACGGAAAAAAAAAAAAATTACCTAAGCAAATCTGGAATAATTAATTGTTGAGCTTGGGCCGAGTTAAATTGGGCGAGGGTGCATGTATGTGAGAAATGACTTTCCTATTTAGAAAATTTGGTAAGCCTCAAGATAGTTTGGATTTGTTGCTATGTTTGATAGGTTCTCTCTGCCTTTGGTATCTTAATCAATCTTTTGGTATAGCCCATTAGGAGACCTCAATAATTGTACATCATCTAAGGAAATACTATATGGATCGGCGGATGTTCATTAAGAGGTGAGTAGTAGTACAGATATGAATCCTTGCTACATTACGTGTTTGTGGTTGATATTTTAGAAAGCTCAGATGACCAGGTGAATATTAAATGGAGTAGTTGATTATGAAATTTTTGGGTTTTTCTAATCGTAGTCGTAGTAGTTCGGTTTTGAGAACTTGACAATAAATGGATATGTTATGGCAAAGGTTTGGTCGGTTGGTTGGTAGTGGCCATGTAGTGGGCTATGGCTATATCGGGATGCGAGTGCTTGGGTTGGTTTATGGAAGGGAATTAATTGCTATGGTTTGTTTGGTGATTAGACAATAAAGTTATGGGGTGCACTGGTGGTGATTTGAAAGTTTAATGCATTATGGTACCACTATCGTGAAATTTTGGGAAGGTTAGGAAAGAGAAAATTTTGTGTAGGTAAACTTATGGATTGGAGTTGTTATTGTGTCATTGAAGTGAATATGGAATATTACAGACTTGATCAATAGTAGATTTGGGGTTCTTATGTTATTTGTTGTTAAAGCTTTAAATTGTTACTTTTGGGTCCTTGGGGATGAATTAGGCATGTGATTTTGTACGAAAAAGAAGAAGAAGATGAATGCAAGATTCTATGAAGTTGAATTTTGGGTTAGTGCATGGAGTTAGCCTTTAGGTTGCGAGGTGAATTTAAGGATTTTCAGGAAATGATGTGTATTTTGTGTTGACGTGGAAAATGGGACTAGGAGCTATGAGTTTGAAAATTAGTTTTGAAAACAGTACTATTGAGTTTGGGAAATTAATAAGGTTGTAGATCTATAGATAATGACTCGTGACATTTTGTGTGAGATTCTGTTTAGCTATCCATTGGTACTTACCCGTCTTAAACTTTGGTTGAGGTGATAAGATTAGATTGCACTTATTGAAGAATTATGATCTTGCAGCTCTTTTTGGTTATGTGGAATAGAAAATGATATTTGCAAGGAGTGTACCTAAAAATAAATTCAGGATTTGATAATTTGTTTGGACTCTTGTGAAGACTTATTTGAGAATGGTCCAATGAAACTATTTTTGCGGTATGGTGTGAAAAGTTTAGCTAATTAGTTAATGGATCAATAACAAGAGATGATTTGTTGGACCATAGGACTTGTAATACTTTGATAAATCTCGATGTCTTTGAGGATTAAGGAGTTCGATAGTAGAAATTTGGGTTTTTGAGGCTGTGCAGATAGTGGTAATCAATTGTAGATATCGAATACTTAAAGGTTGGCCTGCTTGGGTTGGGCTGGAATTATTTTGGATTCTTTCCATGTAGGTAATTCTAACTTGACTGATGACTTGGTTAATTATCTTCTCGGTGTTCTCAGATAGTCATTTTAGGTTTGTAGGTTTAGCTGAAATACAGTTTCTGAGATATTATTGTTGATTTGTTTTGGATTGTAGCTGGGGATGGTAGTAAGATGTTTAAAAGAAAAATCACAATGGGTGGACTGATATGTATTTTCGTAAATTGATTATTATGGAGTTAGATGTGAGAGATAATTTGATGGCTAGAAATGGATATTCAACCTTGACGTATCACTTTAGGAAAAAAAAATGGAGAGAGAAGATTTTGGGGATCGATGATGTAGGCAGTTTTGAGTAGTTTTTGTGATAGCTATAAAAGTTTGTTGCAACAGATACACTGATTGGACGTTTTGAGTTTATTGAGTACGCTCAGCTTAAGTGTGGTGAAGTTTAGGTGGAAAACTAGGAATTAGATTCTTGTAAGTGATTTGGTACAGTCTGATTGTTGCTTTATTAGGTGTTCAACAAGATAGGAGGATGCACTATGGTTTAAAATATTAATTTTAGAGTTTGGAGAATATGGTAGAATTGGTTATGATGGTCTATTTCAAACATTTTATTAGTGGTTTGTGCTATGCTTCGAGTGCCTACTAAAGAGTATGTTGGTATGAGATGAGGAGGACTTATGAGATGAACCAATGAGATTTTGGATTATTTTGAAGAAGACATGATGCCTTTGATTGCGATAATCGTTTTGTTTGAGTTGTTATACTGATGTTGGGTTTTATGTATTGGTGATCCACTTGGAATAAGATTAGATGCACTTGGATGGGCTAATATTAGACATAATGAGGCAGTAACTATTCATGGTTTGAAATTTTTGGTGTTCTTGGATTGTTGACATGATCAATTTTATGGAGACATGATTTTTCTTTTTCGGAGTTCTAAATAAACTGCATGCATTTTTCTTTGATCTTGGTGTGAGTGATATGGAGTTCTGTAGAGATTAGAACGGATGCATGAATGTCTGAGTTGGGAGTTGTTGTTGATCAGCTCACTAAGTCAATGCATTTTGTTGCTATTAAGATAACATATACATTGGATTGTTGGCGCGGTTGTTTGTTAACGAGATTGTTAGATGGTGCACCTGTTTCAATTATGTCAAATCGTGATCTCCGTTTTATATCTAGATTTTGGGGTATCTCATAGACAGTGATGGGTACTCGCTTTGGAGGATTTATTGAGAACGTGTACTTTGGAATGGAAAGAAAATTGAGATGATCAATTGCTATTGATGAAATATGTTTACAGTAACAGTTACCATTCGGGTTTGGGAAGTTGCTCCATATGAGGCTTTGTATGGGCGAAAGTGTAGATTCTCTATTTGTTGGAATGAGGTTGGAGAATGGCAAATTTTGGGGCCTGATTTAGTGGAGGATGCAATTCAAAAAAAAAACCACTACTTGGAAAAACTTGTAACAGCTCAGAGTAGACAGAAAAGTTATGCAGATAATCGCCGGAAGAATTTGGAGTTAGCAGTAAAAGATATGGTGTTTTTCTTTTTTTAAGGTATCCCCACAGGAAGAATTTATCCGGTTTGGCCAAAAAAAAAAAAAAAGGGAGGTTGAGTCCTAGCTATATTGGACCGTTTGAGGTTTTGGAAAGGATTGATGAGGTGGCCAGTGGGTTGGCTGAAGTTCATAATATTTTTCATGTATCGATGTTGAGGAGGTATGTGCATAGTCCGTCCCATGTTATTAACGACAAGCCAGTTCATGTTCGGGATGATTTAACCTATGATTAGCAACCCGTTGATATACTTGATTCGGAAGAGAAGGTTCTTCGCAACAAAATGATTCAATTAGTTAAAGTGTTGTGGTGCAATCATGCGATTGAAGAAGCCCCATGGGAACGTGATGAGGAGATGGCGATAAGTACCCACATTTGCATGAACGATGTTAGTAAACAATTTCGAGGACGAAATTTATTTTAAGGGGGGAAGGATGTTACAGCCTAGCATTTTTGTTTAATTATATTGCCATTATAATATTTGGGTGTTGTGGTCGAATCTTAATTAATTATTTTGCGCGCAATATGGGTACAATCATAGTTTTAAATATCGGCCGGTACGATCGTACCGGAATTTGAGGGTTCCGGTTCGGATATAGGCCGGTATAACGGGGAGACTGGAAATCACAGGTGAACCGGCCGATTCCCGATACATATCGGTCTGTAACGGATTCTTGTGGACCGGTTCGGCCAAAAAAAAACAGAGCTTCACCATTCGGGGGGAAAAAAATAGAGCATCAGAGCATCAGCTCATCACTCCAACTGATTTTACCAGAAATTTGGACAGCCGGTGTTACCTAATTTCGTCGGAAAAACGCCGGAATCTGCAAGAACACGCCGGAACCACAAGAACTCGCCGGAAGGTCGCCGGAAACTAATTTGAGAGACGGGTTGGATCATCATCGCCATCCGAAACCCTCGTCGCCGTGGAAACCCTCGTCGCTGCTTCCGAGTCTTCCAGGTGAAGGCTGGGTCAATTAGTGCCACAGCAAAGCCTCCTTGAAGCAGGGATGGTAAAGCCTCCTAGAATTGACTTAGGTTCAGAGAGAGAGAGGGGGAGGGGGTGTTTTTTTTTTTTTTTGATCCGCAGGGGAGGGGGTGTTTGGTTCTCCTGGTTCTGTAATTTTTGTTCGTAGAGAGAGAGAGAGAAAGAGAAGTCAGAAGAGTAAAGTTGGGGTGGAAGAGTAAAGTTGAAGTTGGGGTGGAAGCCAACGGGGCTTTTGATCTCAAGCCAATCGGTCTTTGATACGACCGTTGGCTGTTTTTTTTTTGTTTTTTTTTTTATTTTTATAAGGATCCGACGGGTCTTTTGATGTTTGTTTTTTTCTACCTATATATAAATCATCTGTTCATTTTTAACCAAAAAAAGATGGGGAAAGAAGAAGAGAAATGATAACACTCTCCTAATTGTTAATGTCACTTTTTTGGGGAATGCCAATATCAATTCACGGGCCCTAAATTATTAATGGCGCTCCCAATGTGGTGCCATTAATAATTTGGAGGGTGCCAAAATCACTTCCCAAAAATAAATAGTAGTAAAATTAATTTTGTAAAATAGTAGTAAAATTACTTTTGCTGTTTATGTCAATTATATCGAAACTCATAATGTTGCATTTTTCTCATATTTGTAAAATCTTATTGACTTGCGGGTTTTGATAAATTATCGGATATTTCACATGAAGAGAATGGGCTATTAGTATTACATGTCTTAAATTAATTAAAATGTGATAATTTAAGCCAATGTTGGGGGCAAAAGTATATTTTTCAAGTTTTTTACATGTTGCTGATGATTTTTAAAAATTCACGACCGCGACACCCGATTCCCGCGACGTATCACTGATATGTCCCGATACCGATATACCGCGACCGATACCGCGACGGCGACCGATACAGCGATTTAAAACTACGGGTACAATTGTCATTATTATAATTTTGAGGGTATAGGTCTAATTAATTTTTGGTAATAGTTTAGTTCCTCGTTTAAATACTTTAATAAAACAGTTAGCTACAAATTAGGAGTTTTGAGAGTTAGACGGTAGTTTTATAAAGTTAGAGATAATCACAACAGACTAGGGTTTTATCTTGAGAAAATATTGGAAAAAGAACTTCTGACTTTAGAGAAGCGTAGCGGCCAAAACTTGGAAGAAGAAGCGGCCAAAACTTGGAAGAAGATTTCTTTGGGTTTCAATTGAGGTGGTGCAAGAAATTGAATTGAGGTGCGATCCGGTGTTGTGATGTCAGTGAGGGCATCTTTTGCTTATAGTATATTCAGAATCTAGTTTATAATATAGTAAATAAGCGTAGTGTTATTGCTCGGTGTTTTAGATATGGAACAGGTGGTAATTTGTGAAGGAATACATCATTGTAATTGGAAATTATTGATTGGAGGCTTGGAAGTTAGTGTTTTGTATTTTTGAGTTGGCTGTGGCATGAGTTTTGGTTCTTTGATGATGTACACGTGGAGAACTGATTCTTGAAGGGAGGATTTTTGGTTCCTTAGTGGTGGTTCTAGTATTTAGGTTAATTAGGCTAGGTTGAGTCTAATATCTTAGAACTGATTTTATTGATGTGTAATCATATAAGATTTGTTTCTCGTTCAGGTTGGTTGAATATCGATTGCATTATCTTTAGATCCAGGTGAGTAGTTAAGTATGTTACGTATTTTCGAAATATCCCAGTGTTCCTTAAAAGTATTTTCCTTCAAAAATTTATATGAATGTTATTTGGAGACTCAAAACTGATTATAAGTTGTTCTATAAATTGGCATGCGATGAATTTTATGAGATCAATTGTTAATATTCTTTTTGGTGAGAACTTGGTGGATATTAATGGGAGCATTTATTTCGGAAGTCCAGGGAACTTATTCCTTCTCGTGTTGGTGACCCTGGCCATTGGGGAAAAGACCGTGTTAGGCCGGTGACCCTAATGCTCTACGGCTTTCCTTCGCCGGATCGTCTTAGGAAAAAGTACCACGGGCTGCCAACCCTGGTGACTCTAAGTTCGATATTGGATCCAATTTTGATGAGATTTATTTTGGCCATGGTACTATTTGATTGTGGTTCCCCATTGTTGATGGAGTTAATGTTGTGATCACCACCAAGAATATTTATTGGTTAAATTCTTCATTGATTAATTTGTTATTCTGCCGGACACCTCGTATGCCAAATTATGTTTAATGGTAAATTATTTTAATCCCCGCTTTCTACTTTATTTATTATACATATTTGCTATTCACTGAGCTCGTCAGCTGACGGATTTATTCCAACTTCTCTTTCAGGCTAGTTGGAGAGTTAGGCAAGGACTCTGGCGGCATCTCGGGGATTTATTTTGGTTAACCTCCTTAGGGTGTCTCATTCTAATTTTATTTTAATAAACGCTTCCGCATTGAAAACAATTGTCAGATAACAAACTCTTTTTATTATTGTTGGATCATTGGATATTGTTTGGTTCATGGGATGGTTGTGCCCCACGTTTATGATTACACATATTTGGCTTTTGATTTGATTAATAACGAAAAAGCGATCATTTGATTTTCGGTTACTTTGATTTATTCAGGCTGCGTGTTCCATGGATTAGCCTCATGGTTCACGGCCGGTCACTTCTCATTTTTGGGGTGTGACAACATATGCAATAGAAACTCCCTCTTACTTAAGCAAGCCCGTAAGTGTATGGATATAGGCGCTACTCTTGGCGTTAAGTATTATGGTGGGGAGAGAGAGAACATTAAAAAATAAATTGAGTTGGAGGTAGGTGAGATGTCGGATATGGAGCTTGATGACATTGTTGATGGCTTTGATGATTTGGAAGAAGGTGCCTCCATTTCTGTGGAGTTTTGATTCTGTCTTCTATTCTTTTTGAATTTTTGTATGCTGTCTTTGCTGCTAGCCTGCTGTTTGTGTTTGTTGCGGTTGTTGGGGTTTTGTTTTCGGTTGCTTCTATGGCCGGTTTTGCTTTGCCGGATCTTTCGCTTGTTTTGATGGTCAGAGGTAGTTTGCTATTGCTGAGGTTGTTTTGTTGCTGTTTTCCTGGCACTCTGTCTTCCCTTGTGTGGTGGCTGCTGTTTTTCTTTGGTGTGGCTGTGTCTGTAAGCATCCTCATTGTTTGGCGGCTATTTTTTGGGTGTAGGTGGATGTTTAGGGTGTTTTTTTAGGGTTTTGGCTTGGCCTTTTTTGTTGGTCTCTTGCCAACATTTTGGGTCTCGGGTAGCTTTAGGTCAGTAATTTTTTGCTCGGATGCCCTTGTCGTTTTAATCTTTGTATCTTTTCAGAGATTAATAAATTTTTTTTGCTGAGAAAAAAAAGGAAATTAAAACAAAAAAGACAGACCAAAATATCAGTATTTACCTTCGTTAATTCTCAAGTTCTTCCGTTCTAGATAATGTACCGCCTCTAAATATCCCAACCCTCTTTTCTGTGCTTGAATTCCAAAATAAAAAAAGGGAAAATGACGGCCAAGGACGTGTTTTGATAATTAATACCTGCCAAGAATATTTTCAGTATTAACAAATGTATTCAGCTTGTCCTTGGCGAGTATTAATTATCAAAATACGTTCTGGGCTATCATTTTCCCATAAAAAAACAATCATTTTAACAGATCCTAAGAGCCTCAACCCCACAAAGGCGGGCTGGGATTGCAGATCATCTTTTCAACCCCAATACCTTAAATTTAGCAGGCCAGTGTGTTCATGGTACAAAGCATGGAAACCCATTCAAAGGAAACTTGAACCTGGTATTGAACCAAATGAAAAGCTCAATGATAAAGGGAAACCATAAGAATTCGTTACATCCTTTTACCAAATAATGACTTATGTTAGGGGTTTGTTGTGTAATCGTGGACTAAACCATAAGAAGCACTAACAGTTCTTAGAAGGTAGCTTGTTGTATAATCGTGTCACGAAAGGCACAATACTCTTATTTCGTGGACTAAGGCTATGTGACTTAGGCTATAATATGCTTTGGTTCACTCCTTCATTTTTCCCTTTACCTTCAGTGTAATTGGGATACTAAGAAACATCTGGTATGGATTCGATGATGCACCGACACTGACACACGACACGACACTAACACAACACCGACTCTTCGATGTGCAAATTTTGAAAAATTAGAGGACATGAAACGTTGGGGGACACGTTTTGAATAATATTCATGTATTGTACTCATAAACCCTGCATCATACGTGGGCTACCATTGAACTATAACTGCCTAGTGATGGATGTTTATGTTGAGTGTTATCTCATTGTGCTTGATCATGGAAACAAAATTTCATGGTATGATTTATAGTTTTTTTTTGATAGGCAACAAAATTATTATTACTCGACAAAAGGTACATCGAGGAGGCCGAACTCCAATTACAAGAATAACTTGGATCAAAGAGATGGCCACAAGAAATGAAAGAGGAAAAAAGAAGAGGGATCAATGAGAAATTGAAAGAGTTTCACTACCATGCACCACCCATCAACAGCTAACACCTATAACAATAACCCCTTCTAACATCATCAAGTTGACAGGGATGAGCCCTCGGAGTAGACTTCAAAGAAAGCAGCTTTAAGCATTGAGAAGACTTACATTCACCAAATGAGCCCAGCCTTGGATTAAACTTCAAAGAAACAATAGCTTTTTCCTTGTCAGCTTGGGAGTTGAAAAGAGTAACCCTCCATACTGAAAAGCTTCTAGGATCAACATTGCATCAGATAAACCATAAGAGATTTCTGATCCCCATTCCCCAACTCTTAGACATCCACTAAATCCCTCCTTTAAACCTCTTGAAGCCTTCCAGATGATTGATATTGAAACAGATCAGCATCAGTTCAAACACAGAACATGGAAGCCATATATTTCCTTAGTATCAGAAGTATCCACAAGACAAAACAGCCAGACATTTCACTGACTTCCAACCCTAAACACTCTAATTCAGCATCTCTTAGCCCTCCATAAAGTTGGAGTTGAAAAGAGGAGTACCGTCTAAACTCTCAAAGCCTTCCAATATGATGAAATTGAAACAGAGAATCAGCAGCACATATCCAGACAACTCAATGACTTCCAAGCCTAGCCTCTATGTGTCAACAGCTCTTAGCCCTCCATTAGAGTTGGAGTTGAAAAGAGCAGCATCAGCAAATCAGATCAAACATTAAGGATTATAGGCATTATATAGCTTGACCAAACCACAGCTCTTAGCCCTCCAAAGAGATGGAGTTGATAAGAGCAATCTCTTCAGGCATTGAAACAGTAGATAACCGTGATCCGAGATCAAAAAATGACCTTGAATCATGAATTCAAAGATTCTTTAACTTTGTCAGCTTCCTTCTGAGAAACACCCAAAAACAAGACCAACTCAAAAAGAAAACCCAGACCAACGACCAAGAGGAAAAAAAACACCCAAAAAATTACCCCAAAAAGAAAACCTCCCCAGACAACAAAAACATCCCCACAAAAAGAGATCAAAACGCCTACACAAAACACAGAGACCCAAGAGTTCTAAAAGATAAAATAAAAGAAGACATCTTAACCACTTGAAAACTCAGACCATCCAAAAACCCAACACCGACAAAAAGAGACTCCTAGAACAACACCCAAAATCGGACAAACAGAAAAAACAAAAACCAAAGCCCCCGGGATCCTATCGACCTGATAACCAAGACCTGACCGAATCGAACATACCCACCACAACCCAAACCAACCCCAAAATCAGATCCACACTCTTCTGATAGCATCAATATTATTTCCAATGTCATATTGTCATTCCATAATGTATCCACCGAGTAATCCTTAATGTCGTACTGTCATTCCATGACTTACGATTAAAGACACTGTCATTCCAATTCTACTATAGAACTACCCCACATCCTCTGCACAGACTCAACTTCCAATCTCTCTAACTTTGTTTCTTGAACCATTATTATCTCTGGATTTCTTTCCTTGATCAAATTTGTTAGAAACCTCTTTTTAACTGAACTCCTCAAACCCCTTATATTCCAAGATATTATCTTCATGGCATTGATGGCTGGCTAATTCTCAGGACTCTATTTGGAAGATTTACTTCTCTGAAGTAAAAAATAATCCTTAGCTTCAATTTCAATCATCTTTTTTATTGCTCTAATGTCACCATCCTCATATCTTATTCCTAGTCTCTTACCTGTATCAATGGTCGTTTGGAGCTCATAATCAAGCAAGGCCTGCCTTTGCTCATCTGAATCAGATTCTATACCATCCTCCTCCTGAACATCCTCAAAATTTTGGCTTTGGCTGTTGTCAAACTTCTGTCTTCTTAACTTTTTCCGGTACTCTTTTCTGGTATCATTTGGATGTAACACCACTTGAAGACTTATTCCTTTCACCTGTGATTCTCGAAGTTGACAGTTAGTTTCCAACAGCCCCAGGTTGCAATTGGCATCAGCATGCTTTTCAATTTCCTATTGTTGAACGACACAAGTCACACAACCTTGTTTTTCAAACATCTGGACTTCACACCCTTGAGCTCTACTCTTAGGACTGGGTGTTTCGTTTTCCAATTCTGGACTTAGCGAATCTTGCACTACTGAATCAAGCCCATGAGATATTTGAGATCCTTCATTATTACTTACCTCCACTAACTCGAGAATTGGATTCGTCATGGTATGATTTATAGTTGGCCCCTACAGTGTATGGTCCTGGAATCCTTTGGTGGAAGACACATGCTTGTTTTCAGATATGGCTCGGGTTGGGCCCTCCTCATTTATATTCCAAATGTACTCCCTCCATCAACGAAGAGATGTTTTCAGTTACTAGTATTTAACTATTTATGCATCTTTTCTCAAACTACGGCTCCAAAGGATCCTGTAATAGATATGTTGGGTTCGGTCTAAGTGTCCTTTACTGAACATTCGTGAAATACTCATAAGGGAAAATCTTCAGTCATAGAATAACCTTGTTATGTGGACCTCATAATAGCTCCATTTTGAGAGACCTTGTCATTTACGTCCATAACATTTTATAGCTTAATGCCGATTGTAAGCGGGCTCACTCTCTTACATTTTTCGCTTACTTAGGCTTGGTATATAGATTAGTGGACTTAGGTAGCCATGACCTTCGTTTTCATAATTCACGGGTGTGGGGTAATTCACCTGCTCAAACTGCGAAGTGTCGAAATCAAAAAGAAGTCGCGTGAATTTGTGATTCCAATTTTTCCGGGCGCGGACCTCGTGTTATTCTCCCACCGGTATATGCACTTTATTATGCTACACATGGATAAGCTCTAGCCTGTAAGTTTTATTCTTGATGGGGTTAGATAATTAACACCCTACGTTTATGTCAGGATCTAGAACTATCATGATAATCACAATACAATCATTAAGCGGAAGTTAAATAATCAAGAAAGGCGTACCCGGATCCAGTAATGCGGAACTTGAGTGATCCAGTGATTATTGAACCAACCATAATATTGCTAGAGCATTAAGCCCTAGGTGGAAAACGGGTTTCTCTCCCTTGCCTTACTTTCTAGCTGTTTAGTATATGACATTATATTGATGGAACCCTAGACGCTCCTTTATAGGAAGAGAGAGGACCGGTTTCCTTATTAAACATTATACTCACTTCCCATCAAAGTAGAGTCTATTTAGGAAACGACTTCTCTATTTGACCAATACAATAAATAAAAATATGGAGAATCCTATTAAACTCATAATCAATATGTGCCATATAAAATATGTGGGCCACCAAAATGACTAAATTAAAATTTAGTCTTACATTCTCCCACTTGGCCCATATGATAACTTAAATAGAGTTTAATAAGATAAACATAGGGCGCGCCATAAGTCCATATCAAGTTCTTCTTAATTTGGTCACAATCATAATACTATTATTAAACAACCCACTAATGCGAGTCATGGCGGTTCTACATCACAATGACATAGTCCCTTCCATGTACCACAACACTAGCAAACTATTTAACATAGTCTTTAGGTGAGAAACGTTTTCATAAGGTCCAACGATAATGTCTTTTGTCAAAGACTATTCCTGTAATCACAAATCATTCACATACATGTACGTACACTATTCATCACAGGAAATTATCAGAAACACATAATTGAGATCTCTCAAAGTGTCTAATAATATTGTCATCATATTGCAGTCCATAAGTACAACTATTATGGGCTATGCTAGACTCATTCTATTAGCATATATCTTAAATGTCCTTGCGTTAACCTCTTCATAAGTGGATCTGCAATCATAAGCAGTGTGCTTATGCCTTAAGTGACACTTTTGTTTCTGAAATTTTTCTTAGAAAAGAAAATAGTTGCGGAATCATAAACTCCTAGCGACTTGGTAATAGTGCCGACAACCCCAAGTCCTAAGATAAACTTCCCAACTGCTATCCATGAAGTATGGCCTCAAAGCATGCCACAATTCTATCAACATAATTGATGAAACAATGATAGCTACTTTAAAACTTTTGTTTGCCCCTTTACATAATAGGAACAACTAATTAAAAGTAGACTTTCTACTATCAAAGCTTTAAACAAAAACTAAATCCAAGTAGCTAATAAACTCAAGATCATAAGACTTCCTCAATGTGAGCATATAACCTTTAGTTTAAAAGTTCATGATAAAACTTTTAAGTGCAAACAATAAAGATACCTATAGCAAACAAAATACAGTCAACATACGTATCAAAAATATAAATCAACTCCCACTAATCTTTGGATTTGTACACTAATTAATAGTGTTTTTTCTTAATTCCAAAGAAAGCTATGGTATCAGCAAACATAAGGAACCAATGGCAGGAGCTAATTCACATCCATAAGTTGACTTCTTAAATTTGCAACCAAGTGCTCTTTTACTTTAGTTGAGAAGCCTTCATGCTGATTCATATAGACACTACATCTAAACTCTCATTCAAAAGGCTATTTTCACGTTTAAATGTAGCAAAGATCTTATTTTTTTGATCATTTTATCCTAAATAGTTGTAATAAATTTTTGGCTTCTAAGGCCTTTCAATGTGCACCCGAAAACTCCTTATTTAGTTTCAGAGCACTCTTAGGGTGCTCATTAAAAGGCCTTAGAGCCAAAAATCCATTATGACCATTTAAGATAAAATGATCAGAAAAATAAGATATTCGCACCGGTTCAAACAGATTAAAAATTGGAACACTTAATTTTTTAACTATATTTTTTAATATATAAACGGTGTAAAAAAAATAAGTGTTCCAATTTTCAATCCGTTTGAACCGGTGCGAATATCTTATTTTTCTAATCATTTTATGTTAAATGGTCATAATGGATTTTTGGCTCTAAGGCCTTTCAATGAGCACCCTAAAAGAGCCCTGAAACTAAATAAGGAGTCTTCGGGTGCTCGTTGAAAGGCCTTAGAGCCAAAAATTCATTACAACCATTTAGGATAAAATGATCAAAAAAAATAAGATCTTCGTACCGGTTCAACCGGATTAAAAATTGGAGCACTTAATTTTTTAATCATATTTTTCTGTTAGTTTCGTTAATGGTGTTAACGATTTTACCAATTTGAAACGTAAAACAAACTACAGGGACGAAACTGGAGCACTTTGAAACTAGAGGGACGAAAGTGAGACAACCGTAAAACTACAGGGACTACTACGAAAATTTGCTCATATTTGTTTCCTCCAAATCAATTATATTGTGCCACGTTGCAAAACTGTGGTCCCAATCAATAAAACATGGCGACGTGGCGAAGTATAATTGATTTGGAGAAAACAAATATTTACACCGGCGGTATAAAGAATTTAATTTCTTTAATTTTTAAGGAAGAGTAGAAGAGTAATTCCACACACCATCTAGGCAATTGCTGACTAGGTAAGTGGTAGAGGACCCTTATACTCAAGTACGCAGCAATCTAAACTCCCAATATGCGAGGCAGCCCGATTAACACCCAACACATGGGAAAGTATGGTTTTTTAAGGAAGAGTAGAAGAGTAATTCCACACACCAATACGAAACTATGAACAATATGAAGCTATGAACCACTATACATGATGGTGTCCCTTAATTTCTTTTTCTCCTTTTTACAATTTGTAGTTTTTTTTTTTGGGTAAGTACACAATCTGTAGTTATGAATGTACCGCTATATATACATGCTTCGGTAACCATTTTCTAAAATTAGCCATTCATTCAAGCCCATGTATTAACAAACAAAACATCTTATTTCTTGAATTGAAATGATCCATCATCAATATTCAAAACCAAGTTTGACAAAACATAATTCTCAGATCCCTATTTGCAATGCAATCAATCAACCATCTCTTTTTACTACGTACATAGACAAAAATACTAAAACAGATGGAGTGAATGCAAAATAAAACAAAGTTGATCCCTAAAAGAACGATTACCAATTCCAAAGAACACACTCAATCATCCATCTCTTTCTCGATCGATAACCTGAAAAGTCAACATATAAAACCATAATTCAAGTTATAGAAGCAATAATTAAATGAAACAATAAAATCAGAGTGTCAACATACATCGATCACAAGTTTCTTTTATTTTGATCTATTCGTTTTACCTTTGATATTGCTTCTCATGTTTTTTCGGCTACTTAATACTTAAGGGCAGAATATTACTACGCAGTTAACTACTTATACCCATTTAAAATAGAGGCTACACATCATTATTTGTGTATGTATGATAATAGCTTGAAGAAGAATCTGCAAAATATCTCAACTTCGGAACTGAGTTTTCTTTTAGGTTTTGGGAGGACTAGATCAGTTCTTCCGGTTTATTAAGTAGGAGCTTTTTCAGCTCCTTGAAGATAAGGGAAGCACCATAGTGAAGGTTGGTACGATGCCCTTATGGATCCTGATTTTAAATGGCAATTGTAATTTGTTCACAGTTAAGATGTTCCTCCAGGGTCACCATCGTACGAGATACATAGACAACACACTTCCTTCTTGATCGAGCATTCCTACCAATCAACTGGTTCCGATAGTTTTGTAGTTCTTTTCCGGGACCTCAAACCAAACACAAACCAAGATAGGAGAGAGCATTACATCGCATATGAATTATCTGACTCTATTGGATTTCTTCTCTAATTGATTTTTACTATATATATATATATATATATATGTTTACTGCTTGAAAGAGTATGTTCTAATTCGTCATCTATAGACACATACCCCTAGAGTACCACAATTAAAACATTTGGCGTACGACATTCCAGTTGCGTTCTTCGCACCAATACAATCCGCATTCCATGTAACATAGGTTTAAAACAAATGTTAGACTGGGTTAAATTCAGCATTTAATTTCCTGCATGTGCTAGTGCTAGTGAAATTCAGCATTTACCACAAAGCTATAGCAGTTGTTGTGCCAAATTTCAAAAAAAGCCACTTATCTTCATTTCTTAGACTGGGTTTAGAGCATTAATTGAAGGAGGATTCATGACAAAACCATAGAAGATACCTGCTCGTCAGGTCCTAGAGAACGTGCCGGTGGTCAATGACTACTCTCCATCGGCGAGGTGTCATCTTTGATAGACTCTCGTACAGTTCGATGTTCACTTACTGCATCTGGAACCTACAAAGTGAATGAGCGATTTGTAAGCATATGCATGCATCCCAATTTCGATAAATGCAATTACAAGGTGTGTTCTGCACAGTCTAGTTAACCTGTCTAACCTCTAAGCCCCTGGATTCCATGTACTGGAACATTTTAGATTGTAGCTGCTCAAACTGTGTAGTGAGTCGTTGGGTTAGGAGAGACTCAATTCGTTGCTCCATTTCAGCCATATACTCCGCCTATATTGGAAATACATAAGTGCGCAATAAGTGCTTGAATATGGAAAATAGACACTTAAATACATACATAACATACCGTTTTCTTTACAACGTCATGGCCATCTTTCCTTCGTGTCTGCATGTAGCCACTCGTCTTATCAAGGCTCCCCCTTTTCCAGCTATCTAAAATGGTCAAATGAAGAAGATTTAGAATTCGACATAATTTATTAATTCCCAAAGAAAAGAAAATCTTCACATCTAATTTGGAAAAAGCGTGTTTGGCCACTATTATGAGGTGAGCCATCGTCACGTTTTTGGATGTGGCACATTCACCCCAATTGTCCAACTATATATTGAACTCCTGCTTTATTTCTACTGCTTGGCAGAAAATGCATTTGAGTTTGATTAAATATATCACCAATCGGATGCTGTAATATACCTTAACATATCCATTTAAGATCTAACGTGTCGTGCCTAAGCCGTGCTATCTTCCAACTTTTTTGTTATTATTGTTGGAATATTTTTAATAAAAATAAATATTAGTATTAACCCCTCCCCTCACCTTTAGTGTTTTACCGTTACAATATTAATGTAGTATTGAAATATCGGTTACAAAATTAATAGTATTTATATATGCTCTATCATTATCTCTATATTAATGGCTATTACTCCTATATATATGTGTATCTCATACAAGGGATTAGAGAGGAAAATAGAAAAGATATATACACATTTTCATAGAGATGTACACAGAGAGATACAAACATGTTTGTGTGAGAGTTCACATTCTATTTTCTATATTTTCTATGTTGATTGGGCAACTTGGTTCGTGACTCGTTCAAACCTCCCGGTGGTCGTGAACATCGGATGAGGAATGCTTGTGAGCGCTTGGGTTTAATCTTGGGGCTAGTACACTCCGGTGGAACCTTCACGAGGGGAGGAATATTAGCCTTAAGACAGTGACTACACGACTCTCAATCTCACATGCAACATCTTTCTTACTCTTAATATTTTCATATTGTCTTATTTCTAACTTCTTGTATTTCCATATATTATGTGCTCTAATTATTCTTGTGAAAAATAATATTTGTAAATAAAAATCCTAATAGTTAAGGCTAATATGAAATCCTCGTTGTGAATTTGTGAAGAATAGCTGAATGGATCATAGAGAGCAAACCGTAATGGCAATGCTTCTCGTCTCCCAGTATCGATCATATGCTTCTTGTTTCTTGTGTGGTCAAGTAGAAGGTTAAGGTTCTATTCATATTAATTTTATGATCAAAACCGTATTGAGAAGTAGTTTTGTAAAACCGTGTTTTGTCAATGGAATTGCTAATACAAAGGAGCTCGGTTTTTTGGACCTTACAACCTTAAGCGTAGATGATGCTGTTATAGTTCCATGATACACAGTTTCTGTATATAAGGGCAAATTGTTAATTACTCATAAATAGAGATTTTTGACTTGCATGTGATTGCATGAATAGGAAAATGTCACATTCATAAATACAGGGTTTTTGTACTTTTCATGTCTAGCCTATATATGTTTGGACAGTAATCTTTCCATGTTCTAGTCCATATATGATTGTAGATGGCTATGAGTATATGTTCTTGGAAAAAAATCTGCTTTTAATGACACGGTGGTGGATTGCACCTGTCCATTGTGTAGCCATTAAAGATATGCATCTATTATTATTAACCTCAGTTCATGACCAAATATTCCAAGCCACTAGAATTTGGTGCCTCTTTTTGTTTATTGGGAGTAGTAAATTTGTGATTAATAGCTATAGGCACTGGAATGATAATCAAATTAAGTTTCGGTTACCCTTGAAAAATTATAAGACTATGCCGTTTGTTTAGAAAATGATTTATAATCGTTGCACTATTGAAATTGATTGTTTGGACTGTTACTTTTTGACAATTCTTGACATGTGCTTTTGTGGTACATTTATTAGTCATTCATACCTTGTGATCAATTTTTACATGTGAACAAAGGTGACTCGCATTCACATGATATTTACTAACGGCATTATCTCAACGTTGCATAATTCCACATTTGTCGTATTTAAAAGCTCTTGAATGAGAGGAAATCCTATAGTTACTGTGGTGGTCCATTTTGTGTTGTTTTTAAATATATATAAATTGACAACTCATCTATACAAGAGTGCAGTTTGTTTTATTTTGCATTATACTTTTTCACCGAGATCCTACGAGTGGAACAAAAGGGGAAAAAAAAAATAGATATTTGGCTTTCCTTTTTCCTAGATGGAAAAACCTTAATAAGTTTTGTTTGTATCATGTTGACTGTTAACAGTCTTCTCCACAAAATTATGTTGAGAACCTTATATTGTTATTATTAGTATGTTCAAATTCTCATTCACCAACTCTTTAAATAAAGTTTGAGAATAAATAAAAGGTGGTCTAATAATGTTTGGAATAAGGGGAAAAAAGAAGAAGGAAAGAATAGTTTTGGATTTCCTTGGAAAAGAAACTTGGTTTCCGAAGGAAAAGAAAATTGGATTCAAGTTTCTAGAAAGATTTCCTTTCGAAGTGTTGCTTAAAACTCTAGGAAACTTGCTAAGTTTCTTGTCTTTGTCTAAGTTATATGGGTTATGGTTATTGCATTTATTTTATGATTGCAATTAATTTTACGTCATTGGAATTGGTTCATACTTAATAGGAGAAGATAACAGTTTCATGTGAAATGTCAAAGTGGCGGTTGTTAATAAAATTTTTGGACTCCTTCATGATCAACAGATAAGTAGAAGAGTAACTGACAAGACATCTTTTATATGTATAGATGCATGCGGGTGATAATTGGCATATAAATGTCGCTTATTGTGGCCGTTACAGACATTAGATTGATGCTTGATTAATACTGTGATTGTATTTACATGATATGTTAATCAATTGTGTATTGGGTAGTTCATATTTTATTTCTTTTAACTACCAATCTCTGCTCTTCAAGTGCGTAAAGTATTATTATTTTAGAATTATATGTAATGATAGAATGGTTGAATTTGCTCATTGCATTCTGCTAACTTCTTTTCTGAATTGGAGTTCAATGTTTGGGAATTTAGTTCTAGTAGTGCTCCTTGTTTACGAGATTTGGAAAACCCCCACTAGTTTGGGTTTCTTAGAGGAAAGGAAAAAAAAACCCACTTAGTTCGGCTTTCCTTCTAAGAAAGACAAAAGGTTTTATTCTAAAAGATCACGTAAGTTGCACGGTTAAAGGTTAGCATAACTATTCTGCATATGGGTGGTGAATATTTATGTGGCATTCTTTGGGACTTTATCACTTTAGTGCCTAGTTTCTCAAGTTATTTTCTAACAGTAGTCTTCACGATTTTTGTCTGTTAGAACCCAGTGGGGGGAAATTATTTTGGTGGTTACTTGTAGAAGTATAGCCAAGGTTTTTTGTGTTCACCATCAATGCGTTAAAACTATTGCTTTGTGTATGGTTGTCTGAAATCCACATTGTAATAAGCACATGTATGTGGTTATTTTTCCAAGTCTTGTGCTGGATTTGGTTTCCCAATTTGGTGGAAAAGATTTATGTCTATAGATGATCTCTTTACGGGAAAAATAAATGTCATTTTCAATTTTTCTTCGTTAACAAGTCTATTATCATATTTCATGACCCTTTTGTTGTCATGAGTAGCGTGTTTTGTTTGGGTAGAGAATTGTAAACTTGTTCTTTCAAAAGGTTTTGATTTGGAATAGGTGATTAGTTTTCATATATTATTTTGTAGAAAGGCAAAATAAATTACAACCACGGCTATCAGGATTAAGCTTTGTTAATAGATGATCAATTTCAGTTGCTACCTCGTTAATGAGATTTTAAACCATGGTTGTAAATGCTCGTATTATTCTGTGACCGTTTGTGAGCATATGTTTAAATTGCTTTTTAATAAGGCAATGTATTTTCTACCATATCTACTAGTATGAGTCTCATTGGTTGATTGAAGTTTTGAAACTTGTGGGGGATGGTCAAACTTAATTATTTTGTGTAAGTTTCAAAACTTATTATATGAATTTATTGATTCTTAAAACCGTTGTTATTTTGTGTAAGTTTCAAAACTTATTATATGAATTTATTGATTCTTAAAACCGTTGTATACGTTCTCGAAATAATATTTCAGTAATCGAGTTTTCCCTTTAACAAAAGCTAGTTGTGTAATAATATTTCAGTAATCGAGTTTTCCCTTTTACAAAAGCTAGTTGTGTACCTATGGATGGGAATGTGGGGGTTATTTATAAAAAAAAAGTGGGTTCTGTATTCTTGGTGAATTTGTGTAATTTTATAAAGCTCTCAACAATGTTTGGGCATTTGAGGAAAGAAATAAAGGGATTTTTACCTTTGAAAATGTTTTCAATGTCTTAGGTGGAGAATTCAAGGGTTAAGTTTTTATCACTTAAAAGGTTCCAAATGTTTTAGTTTTGAGGCTTTAAAAAAGGTTTCCCTTGGACAATATTTATGTAATAATTTGAGAACATGCATTTTCAAGATTTATAACATCAATAAGAGACATATGTCTTTCGATTAGGTTGAGGTTTACTCACCATTTATAGAGGAGTACTCTGAATAACGTACGTCAAAATCCTTGTGTCGATGATGCATTTTGTGATGAAATAAGTGGTTAGTTAATCCAATTTCATTTGTGAAATAAGAAATTTCCAGTTGCATAGGATACAACCCCTATGAGAGTTTTATTGGAGATGTATTGGCCAATTATTTTAAAAAAGAAGAAGAAGGAACACAATACTCTCTTTAATAGGAATTGAAAGTATATTGCTAGTGTTTTGTGGGGGCATATTAATTTTGATAGACTGTGAATTTTGTTTATAAGATTAGCAACCAGTTTGATTGCTCATATCAACTTGCCCTTGCTTTGTTCCTTTTAAGGAAAATAGGTAATGCATGTGGGGTTTCTAATTTTTGTGAATATTGGTTGGATATTTCTTACTGAGAAATTCATAATACTAATTTTGTGTTGGCGAGTTGTGTTTGAAATTTATACAGGTGCATTCTGTAAGCCAACAAGACGAAGTTTGAAATTTGCACCATTATAAGGAGAATAAAGGCTTGAGAAGCCAAAGCATGCATGCAAAGTAAAATAAAAATTGAGGCATTTATTGAACTCCCAAGAGGAGTTGTTGCCTCTAGACTAGCATGAGGCTAGATCCTAAAAATTGTCGAGGGGAATGAGCAAAGCCTATAGGAAGTCACCAAGGGAGGTAACCCAATCTCTGTGACTGGAGATCCCATGAAGGAGATTCAATGGGTAAAAACAATCCATATTGCGTGACTTGATACTAGCACTAAATAAAAATTAGGAGACACCGTATAGTGTTGTTCTCCTGCTCATTCCTAAGGCACAGTGCTGAAGAAGTGATAGGTTGAGGATGGGTTTTAACCCTTAATGAATCCAAGGCGAGGATTTTCTCACAAGGTACATTCCGTCACTGTACCCTTGGAGGATTCACCTAAATGGGAGTTGTTGTGAGGCCGCGACTATGAGGCTTGGGCTAGCCTATAGAAATTCCCATGAGAATCAAGATCGAGTGCATGGCCATTAATAGCACTAACCCGCGAACGAAAGTCCAATACCGGTACTGTGTGTGTGATACGTTGAACTCTGACTCAAAGGGTCTAGTTCAAGACATAGTTCACTATGATCCTTCAGAGCTAAACTATTAACACTAAGTGAGGTTCAAGTCTGGAAGACACCTTCACCTATTGCACAGTATGTAGTTGCCCAATTTTGTTTATAGTATGTATTTTCAAAGTCATGTGATTTTAAAATTCAAATTATAAAATATTTATTTTTATTAAAAGTGGGGGATTGTTGGAATATTTTTAATAAAAATAAATATTAGTATTAACCCCTCACCTTTAGTGTTTTACCGTTACAATATTAATGTAGTATTGAAATATCGGTTACAAAATTAAGAGTATTTATATATGCTCTATCATTATCTCTATATTAATGGCTATTACTCCTATATATATGTGTATCTCATACAAGGGAATAGAGAGGAAAATAGAAAAGATATATACACATTTTCATAGAGATGTACACAGAGAGATACAAACATGTTTGTGTGAGAGTTCACATTCTATTTTCTATATTTTCTATGTTGATTGGGCAACTTGGTTCGTGACTCGTTCAAACCTCCCGGTGGTCGTGAACATCGGATGAGGAATGCTTGTGAGCGCTTGGGTTTAATCTTGGGGCTAGTACACTCCGGTGGTACCTTCACGAGGGGAGTAATATTAGCCTTAAGACAGTGACTACACGACTCTCAATCTCACATGCAACATCTTTCTTACTCTTAATATTTTCATATTGTCTTATTTCTAACTTCTTGTATTTCCATATATTATGTGCTCTAATTATTCTTGTGAAAAATAATATTTGTAAATAAAAATCCTAACAATTATGTGGTCTGTTTGAAAAGTTAGATATCAAAATTAACTAATGCTATTCATGTATTGAAACAAAACACGTTCATGAGGATTGTTGTGCGGGAGGTGATTCAGGAGTTATGATAACTAGGGACAAAATTTAATCACTATAACAACAAAAAAAAACGTATAGAAACGAAAAAAAAAATCTTAAAGATGTAATGGCGCGACATAGTTACCTCCCGATTTAGTATGTCAAGAGGGGTTATGGTTTCGTTGTTGAGAGCAAGCATATCAGCTCTAGCTTTTCCCTTGGAAGCAAGCACATGGAGAGGCGTGTTACCTTCATTGTCTTTCCGATTAATAAGACGGCTTACCCAAGGCTTTTTAAGGATAAAATTGGTCGCCACATCTCTCTCCACATCCGCGGCAATGTGTGGTTTGCCCTTTACTATTTGCCATTTCCCAACAATCTGGGAACTTTTGTAAAATCTCATTCATTACGAGTACATCTCCCGTAGCAGTAGCAATGTGAAGAGCCGTATTCCCTTCGTCATTGTTTGCGTATGCCACGGATTTATCCTTGTCTAATAGCTTCTTAACTGCTTCAAGGTTCCCGTACTGAGCAGCAAAGTGAAGAGATGTCCATCCCTTGGTGTCTTGTTCCTTGATTAGATCTTGCTTCCAGTCTAATAATTTATCTAAGATTGCATCTGAAAAAGAAGATCAGAGAAATAGTTGCTGAAAACTCGCAATATTATGGATTTTAAAAAATTCCTTCTGTATTGTATATAAGTTTGCTTAGTAATACTAATTAGCGAGATGGAGCTAAGAGAGTTGATTCAATTGTTGGAAAAGGGAACATAAGTATTTGGCGGGTTCTACAAGGAGAATGGTTCAAATTACTGCAATAAACGCATAATGAAACCCATAATTGATGGCGGAAATGCTTCTTGAGCTAAGATGCTTTCCCCTTGATGTACCCCCTTCGAGTTATATAATGTTTCGTTTGCCGAGAAAAAAAATGGATGGCGGAAATGGTGCCACTAGGGTGAAAAGAATTAATCTCTTTCCAAAATCTAGTTGTAGTCCATTGTTCTCATTTAACGTTACAACAAACAATTAAGTAGGAGTATTTGTCATCAACATTGGCATAAAAAAACGTGCAAATTAAATCAGGGTCCTAAGTTGAAGGACAGCGTAGGTTTTGATCATAGTCCTAGTCTTCACTTCATTTTTCATCCTAAAATAATTGACCTTGTTCGGTTAAGAGCTTTGAATTTTTTATTCTAATTATTATCCTATTTCCCTCCAACTATTACTCTCAAATCATTATTCTAATTCTCTCTACATTCATTATCTACAAATCCAAATCCAAAATCTCAAAAGAACGGGTTGAGTCGACAAAAATTACCCTTTCACAAATACAAGCTTTAACGTATACAAACACAACTAAAAGTATAGTGGAGGGAGTAGGAATCAACGAACCTTTACTGCTGTCAATCACAGCCGCGTGCATAGCCGTTCTCCCACCGGGTCCTCCGTAAGCCGGCGACTTGCAATTTTTCAGTATCTCGGACACCACCGCCGCGTCGGAACCCCGATGGACGACCAAGTACAGAGGAGTTTCTCCCGCTTTATTCGGCCTATAATCCAACCGTTCATCTGCTGCCGTCAACAGACTCACAACACGTCGCGGGTCTCGATACCTCGCCGCCAAGTGCAACGGCGTGTCCCCGTCGCGATTTCTCGCCTTCAACATCTCCCTCACCGCCGGCGCAATGCCGCCTTCGCCACCGCCGTTGTTAGCGGCGGCTATTTCATTGCTTCGGTTATCTGCCGGTGCCTTTGCGAAATTGATGAGGGATTCGACGACATCGTCGTGCCCTCCTGCCGCGGCGATGTGAAGCGGAGTGTCGCCGTGGGTATTCTCACGGCGTAAGAGTAGGGGACAAGCGCTTAAGATGTCTGCCACACAGTGGGAGTGGCCAAACTCGGCTACGACGTGGAGGACGGTGTTGTTATTTTTGGTAAATTGGAGGGCAAATCGGTCAGTGTATCGTTTGAGGTCTTCGAGTTTGCCTTCCATTGCTGCCGTGTACAAGCTCGGATGCATGGTGAATCTCTGAAATGCAATGGGGGTAAAGTACGATGGGATATGCTTACTGATACTCCTAGCTAAACCATTGCCCTGGTGCACCCATTGCAAAGGGAAATGATTTTTCACTTTTTTTTTAGTGCAACTGATCATCTAATTAATGCAAAACTAGATAAACACATGATACCCGAGGTCATGTTCGTTTTTGGAATTTTGATTTTGAATGGAGAGAGAAGACAAGATGTGATCAATCAGATGAGAGACATACAGAAAAGCTCACTAGGCTTAGAGATGACGAGACGGTAAAGAGGAGACAAGACGGGACGTGATGGCGAGACGATGAAACAAGGGGGAATTACTGATCAGTGGGGAAAGGGGCAAAAAATGCCAATACATGGTGTACTTTTTCGGAATTCTAAAGTTATGGGAAGGAGACAATTAATTGCCAATACATGGACTTTCTAACTTATAAGGACAAAAATACCCCTTCTCTGTCAGACTAGCCCTACTGCACCAGCAACCCCCACCCACGACCAGAACGACAACGTTTTGGTTTTAAAAAAAAATACTTACCATCAATTTGCAATTCTATGGAGCAGAAACGTGTTTATAAGAGTTCTAGAAATAAAATTTGATTATGTCTCTTTAGAATAATATAATCAGAATAACAAGATCTTCACACACGTTCAAACGGAGTGAAAATTTGAGCACTTAATTTTTTTGAGACCGTTTATATATTAAAAAATATGGTTAAAAAATTAAGTGCTCCAATTTTTAATTCGTTTGAACGGGTGTGCAGATCTTATTTTTCTGATCATATTATTCTAAAGAAACATAATCAAATTTTGTCTCTAGAGCTCTCATAATCACGTTTCTACTTCATAGGATTGCAAATTGATGGTAATGATTTTATTTTTTTTTAACCGAAACGCTGCCGTTTTAGTCGTGTGAGTAGGGGCTACTGTGCCATGGAGCCCCCGGGTACCAATTTATTTGAATTGAAGGAGCAACTTATTTTTATACAACGAGCAATTTATTTTTATACAACGAGCAACTTATTTTCATACAACTTATTTCTAGCGACGGCTGCCGGTGCCCTCGTTGAAGATGGAGGGGTCGATTTGGGGGGCGACGGCGTCGTTTGGGCGGCGAAGGTCGAGGGCAAACTCGGAGCATAGGGCGGAAGTCAAACCAAAACTTCCCAAGACTTCCCAGATCTCGACTCTCAGGTTGAGGTTCCCATGGACTTCCCAATTCTCTCCAATGAAACCCCAAACTCAAATCTAGAAAGGTGGAAATCAGTCGATTTTAACAGTTTGGAGCATCAATTCTTTCATAGAGAGCAACAAAACTTTTTACAAGGAGTAACATTAGGTAACTTAAAGAGCAACTATTTTATTTTCAGCAAAAAAACATGTTACATGAGTTGAACAAGAACCACATTTCATACAAATCAACACATCTAATCCTACAAATCAAACCAAAAAATCGATACCTTACATAGTGCAAACATTTGTTGGTTCTCTGTCTCATATAAAAAATTCATGAAATCTTTTTGCATCCTTTTTTTTTTTGTTTTTTATGAGTGAAAAACTGAGGAAATCGGAAGCAATTAACAGGAATACTCCTAGCTTTGTTCTCTACTGCGCTAATCATATGAATGATGGGAACCCATTCCCTCAGATGAAGACGCAAGCTGAACTCCATTGACGCCAAATCTAGTTCGACTCCATTGATGCCAACGCCTTCCTCGACGCCGTCGACGACCTCCTGCCCCTCATCCTAGGAGCAACTTGGATCATACAAGGTGCATTGAATTTTAACAAAAGGAGCAAAAATTAGTTTTCAAAAATAAAAAGTTGGGTAAATTAAAGTGCTACTTCAAAATAATAAAGAGCAATTTAGATTCATACAAGGTGTAATGAGTTTTAATAAAAGAGTAACATATATTGATACAATGAGCAACTTAGATAAGTGCTACTTTGAAAAAATAAGGAGCAACTTAGGTTCATACAAAGTGTAATGAATTTTAATAAAAAGAGCAACATGTATTGATACAAAGAGCAAAAGTATAAAAAAAAAATAAATGAAAGATCTCTGTATCTTCTTCTTCACACACAGCAATCCGAAGCCAAGAACCCAGTGGGAAATTGAAAGTATCAATTATTCAAATGAACTTTGCCAAGATACAAATAAAACCCTGCGATTGCAGCAGCAATTAACATTTCCTCAAATCAAATTATGAGAAGGAAATAGAAATAGAAATAGACTTACGTAGTGATTGGCAAAAGAGAGTTGGTCCGGGTCGGTGGAGGATTTACTAGTATATCGGAGACAAGGGTCTCGGATAGCTGTAAATTGGAGAGGCCAGCACCAACGGATATGGCAGAGAATGAGGCGATCGAAGAATAAAACAGCGACACTTATCCGAACCCGTTCCATATCAGAAAAAATTGGAGTCAAAAAATTGTTCGCAATTGAATGATCGATGGTTTGTTGAAATCTGATTTCAACAAGGAAAAACAGTCTCCCCAATTTACCTGCGGTTGAAGGGTCTGTTGAGAGAGAGAGAGAGAGAGAGAGAGAGAGAGAGAGAGGTGTAATCTGGATTGGGGAGTTCTTCATCGACAGTGGAGTTCCCGATCGACGGTGGGTTTGGATGGAAAAAGAGGATGAAAGTGTTTTGGGGTTGGAGATTTAGGGTTTCACTTGAGGGGGCATATTTGTCTTTTTACGTTGCCCTTTCCATGTGTGTGAAATTATATTCTTCCGTTTCATATCTGGATGAATTCCATAAAAACCCATCCATGAGTTGAAATTTTTTTGCCCCAACAGCCACTCTGTCCTGCAATTCCCCCATGAAACAACAAGAGGAATGCATGATGAGAGAATTAATTCATGTATGAGTGTGAAATATTAAACTTCATTCATGTATGAGTGTGAAAGAGAAAGGAACAAATGACAATTCCCCATGTGGGTGATGTTGATGGCTGGCCAATAAGTCAAAGGAGAAGATTGGCTTTGGCAGCCATGGGAGACTTCGAGCCGTTCCAGAACACCTTCTTAAAAAATAAGTACTTATTTCACATTTTCAAACTTAAAAATAATGTAAATGAAAAATAACTTTTCAAATTTTTTTGCACCGTTCAAACAAGATCCATAGTACATATTTTTAGATTTCAATAAGCCCATCGTTTTTAAACTTGAAATTGCCTTATTAAAAAATAAGTACTTATTTCGCGTTCCGGAAGGGGGCCGAATTTATGCCGCGCCCAAATCATGAGAAATCTCAGGCGTGATAGAGCATTAAATGCTTGTCTGTTTTATATTCTCCCTGCCTATATAAGTGTATATAAGTGTATCAAAAATTTTAACTCAACACCTAAACACACACCCATTTATATATTTCCATTCACAATAGAGGTGGGATCTACACACTGGGTATGTAGTATATGCGGGCTCCACCCTTATTGTGAGTGTGGATGTATAAATGGGTGTGTGTTTTGAGTGTGGAGGTAGAATGATTGTGAGTGTATTGAGGGCTGAGGGGGAGCGGGTGCGGAAAAAGAAAAAAAAGTGAAAGAGAGTGAGAGAGAGAGAGAGAGGGAGAGAATAGGGAGCCGTTGCGGAGACTCCCCACCACCAGTGGATATGAGAAAATAGAGATGTAAGGTGTGAGTATGAGAAGTGTAATTTTGTAAATGTATTTGTGTTAGAAATCAATGAAGTTGAGATTGTGTAGTGCACAAATTTGCCCTGCTGCTTGTGTGCTACTCAACTATTGCTGATTCCGCTTGTTCTGAACCTGTCCAGGTTCTATTGGATGCAAGGGTACTGCCACAGTTTGTAGGCTGCCCAAGTTCTGCTCATACCGCATGTTGGCTCTGTTCAAGTCCTCCTCATCTTTAGGCGCCGTTTTCCTTCCCTCTTACTAGATGGATTGGAAACAGCGCATATTATTTAATTCATGTAGCCACTTGGCGTAACCAATTTTCTTTTTTGTTTTCTTTTTTTTTTTTGTTTTCTTTTTCCTCCTGGGGTATGGCCCTTGTAGGCTGTATATTCAATTAGCCATTTTTAATTTCAAGTTGGTTTATCCAAAAAAAAAACCCTTGTCGTCGTGCTTGGGTGTGTGCAAAAAGTGGGTTTCCAGTGGTGCTTGGGTGTGCAAACGATAAGGTTGTAATATGAAACCAAAACCAAAAGCAAAAATGGAAAGAGTATGGCTTTGTTCCTCCAATTCATGTAACGTACTCAAATGACAGTTTTATGATGCAAAGGCAAAACGATATGTAGATTTTCCCATCACAGATATCTTGCAAATGATGGGTCGTGCAGGTCGACCACAGTATGATCAACATGGGAAAGCTGTCATTCTTGTTCACGATCCCAAAAAGAGCTTGTACAAGAAGGTTAAATAAAGAGCTTTGACCATATGCATTGTGATTAGTTAGTGGTTTTCTCTTTCAACAAATGGGTATTGAACAAGCCACCTGACTCCTCTCTTTTTTTAATTGTACATGTGAGCAAATGGGTATTGAACAAGAAATAGGTCATTCATGCATACAAAAAAAATCATCCAGGTAATCAAAAGAATCTCATTCACTTACCAAAAGAAATAAGATCTACAAACAAATTTCAATTCTTAACATAATGTACATAAAATACAACAAAGATCCCATCGGTGCTTTTACAAATGCCAACAGAAAATACAACAAAGATCCCATCGGTACTCTTACAAATGCCAACAGAACCCTTTCCAACAAGTTTAAGACTTCATTATAGCTGTCATGGCCATTAGAAGAGCTATTCCAGAAAATATCAAGCTTACAACAGTTATTAAGTTCTTGTTTGTTGCCTTCCTTTCGAACTCTTGCACCGGGGGTACCAACTCCACCAATCTGCACCAATAGATGCCTTAAAAGAGGCATTCCATCTGCCCTTGCTCGAGCTCCCTGATTCAGAAAATACTTCATCTTCAAGTGACCATAGGCTGCTGGAACTGCTTGCATCATCCATAGCATCAGCTTCAGAGCCAGCTCTGCCGTAACTGCAGCTAGTTTCATTTTTCTCTGGATCATAGTCATCATCTTCCGAGTCATCAGAAGGCCATTCTTGTTCAGAATCTTGCGAAGCACCTCCACCATCAGATCCGAACATTTTGGTGAAAAGCACAATTGCATGTCCCGTCACACAGGATAATATCATTATCAGGGAAAGCTTCCCGCAACTTGCACTTTGCACAGATTATCTGAACATAACAGTGAGGAAGCAAAATGAGAAATAACGTAATGATAGGGAAAAAAACATTGGTAGCATTGTTCAAAATCAAGAAACCTCACCGGGATGTTGAAAGATCAAGGGAAATAGAAAACAATAGTGTAATTGTTGAGTTGTTTCGCGACTCGGTCAAAACTTCACATTCTAATGCAAATCATTCCCACATCTTTTCCATTTTCGCATCAAACAATAAACATAATGCAACAACAAGTAGTAGTTGCCCACGCACTACATTCCCACAGGAAAAGAAGAAGAAGAAAATACTAGAAAGAAAATACAAAGCATGTTAGAAAGTGTAATTTGTAATCTTCTAGAATAATATAAAATAAGTATTTAAATATCTAAGTTTAAAATAATTAGAAGTGTGTAGAAATAATAATTACACTTAGAAGTGTGTAGAAGTAATGATTACACTTAGAAGTGTGTAGAAGTATTTTGTATTTAGGCACATGGAATAGTCTAGAAGTTGTGAGAGATGACATGGGTTTTAACTAGATTATTCTAGAATTGTGTAAAATGGCTCTATAAATAGAGCTAACTTGTACTCACTTTTGTGTGTGAATTGAAAAGCATTTTCTCAAAGCCTTATCACCATTTGTGCCTACTACAACAATCCCTCCTTTCTTTAAAATTCCATTTCTCTTGTCCAATATTCTTCCAAATCTAACTAAGCACCCCAACAAAGCAAATACTCTCTCTCTTTCTCAAAAGTTCAAACTGTGTCCTTGTCAATGCTGTGTATTGGAAAACCTAGATAGATTATATAATTTGAAGTCCTGCGAGCCATTTGCCACAATCCATTTTGGAGAATGCAAGCAATTTTTGCAGTGAGATTTCAGAGTGGACATTCTTTATGGAACAATCAAAAGTGGAAAAATGAACTACCAAAGGGCTGACAGAATATCAATCTACTGTTTCATATCAAAAAATGATCCAACTTTTGGAAAAGCTAGGAAACAACAATTGGGCAGTTAATAACAGTTGTATGAATATTGTTTGCCTTCAAAGGACTACCATTCCACCACAATCACTCTAGCAAAATTACTTTTATCAAGAGCACGAACCAAACGCCAACAATTGGGCAGTTAACTACTGTGTTCTTTGCACTCATTTGAACCGATTTTCTACAACAGACCTTTCAATTTTTAGAAAATTTAACTTGTAAAAAACCATAACTCAAAAAAAAATACACAAACCCTAACCCAATATCACAACCCTAATTTCTGTGCCATTTTCTGGTAAATCGAACAAACCCCAACTCCAAAAAAAAAAAAAAAAGATCCGGAAAGAGAGTAAGATACCTTGAAATGGAGCCCTAATTTGGTTGTATTTCGTGTTCTACTTCACAAGATCAAGAGATAGCTTCGGGTATCTGGTATTACAGGAGAAAAAAAAAATTCGACTTAGGGTTTCTGCTAGTCTAGGGGAAAATCGAGGGGGTAAATGGAGAGAGAGAGAGAGAGAGACCTTCGTGGTCTTCGTGTTCGATTTCATCTTCTTCGTGTTCGATTTGTCGGTCTGTTTGTCGTCGCTGCTCAATCGCCCTCTTCTCTCTCTCGTCTGAAGCAAAGCGTATTCTGGAAGCTGGGAACAAAAGGATCCGCGTGTGTGGGAGCCGGACTGACCCGAGACCAATTTTACCCGACCCAACCCCTATTTTACCCGCGAGTTATCCCCTTTTATTAGAGCCGTTGGATGAGATCCAACGGCTCACAAAAGAAGTCCGCATCTAACAAAACTGCGGACGTCCGCAATAGAAGCCCCCTATATATATACTAGTGCTTGCTCGTGCCTACAGTACTACGCACCCCGGTTGGAATTGTCCGTGCCTACGGCACTTGCTAGCTAATGGCTCGAATATTAGTGTGTAGTATGTGATCCTCTTCTTAGTAGCACGAAAAAAGAATTACCCGTGCTTATGGCACTTCTCCAACTATACATTTATGCTAGCTACAAAGAACTATTAATTTGCTTATGAAATTCCAGTAAATACCAGGTAAAAAATTTTCTAATACAGTTTAACAATTTAACCCGTTTCGAATCTCACCGCCTACCTTATGAAGGAGAGTGTGTCTACACGTGTGTTGAAAGTATATAAATAATAAAGTTTTAAAAAAAAGTCATAAAGGGACAACAATTCAGGATGATCATGACAAAAGAACACAATAAGCTGAATATATGGGATTGAATATCAAAAAAAGTTTTGGCCAGTGGAACACAATAATCATTATTTCTTGGTTGGCCAGTGGGAAAAAAATTCCTCGCCTCGTGGGATTGTATACTGCAACTCTGCAAGTAATGAATGAAGCTTGCCCCGATCAACCAACCAACTCCCTCCTTGCAATTACGAACCGACCAAACGAAACCAAATCAACAAAACCCTAAAATACAGTTTAAAAAAAAAAAGCCAAATCAACCACAAAGCCGAGAGATCAATGAATTTAGTTACCGAGATGAAGAACCAGAGTGAATCGTAGTTGCCGTAAAACGCCGCAAATAGGGGTGTCAATTTGCCATTTGGAGTGGAAAAAAAATTTGCCACTTTTTTTTTGATCCGGAAATCTGTCGCTTGATATGGCTTCATTAATGCGATGTCAGCTTATTATGGAAAGTTGTAATTGGTATCTGGACTGTTAGATTTGTGTGTATGAGTAGATAAAACTTGTGTGAGGGAGAAATCTGACCCATTGAAAAGGAATATTCCTAAACACCCTTCTGTTTTATTATATAGATATATATATATATATATTATAAATTAGCATAATTATGTAAGTGTGCTAATATGTAAACTTACACACTTGCATATATCTTGAAAATACACATATAGAATTAGTTTTATGCCTGAATTTTATCATATGGTGCATTTATATTTATTGTTTTATGACCTGGTTATCTATTTGGAGCTATTATTTCCTGATTCTCTTTATTTTAACCGTCTTGGGGAAATATTTTAAAATAAAGTCATTAACAAAACTAGCTCGTTAAACTTGTCGATATTCATTTAAAACATATTTTAAAATTTTTGTCTGAGATTTTGGGCCCATTTTTACCTAATTTAACTTATAGTACTCGTTATAAACTTTTGTAATTAGTAATGCATGTCTTAATTTTATACGATCTTACTGTGGTTGACTAAAAAAATAAATTTTCGCTATTATGATTAATAGGTGCCCTCACTATAACCTATATTCCTGGATTCGTCCTTGGAAACGGACAAATGCTATATATAGAAACAAAAGTATACGTGCCTGCTAAACATTGTGCTGGAGACTCAGTATAGTAGGAGTATATATGTAGCATTGTTTTACATTTACGGCACATAACAGCCACGTGCAAAGCCGTTGTGCCACTGGGGCCGCCGTACTCCGGTGTTGTGCAAGTTTCCAGCATCTGAGACAAATCCTTAACCTTGAATCCCTGGTCCACGTACAAATACAGAGGAGTTTCTCCGGCTTTATTCGGCCCATGGTCCAACCATGGATCTTCTTTCGTTAACAATGTACCAATCGCATCGAACAATTCCAACACCGGTGCCATCAAAAGCCTCGCCACCAAGTGTAACGGCGTGTCTCCGTCGTGATTTCTCGCCCTCAACATCTCCCTCACTGCCGCTGCACCACCGCCTTCTGCTGATTTTGCAAAATCGATGAGCGATCGGACTGTACGACTACGATCGATCCCTCGCGCCATGGCGATATGTATCAGAGTGTCGCCATTGTTGTTCACTCGGAGTAAAAGGGAGGGACACTTGCATAAGATGGCTGGTAAGCAACGGTACCTGCCACACTGGGCTGTGACGTGGAGGACGGTGTTGCCATTTGGGGTAAGTTGGAGGGCGAATTGGTCGGTGCTTGACGATTTCCTAGACCTAAAATAATGGGTTACCCCAAGCGTAGGGCGGAGACCGACGTAACATAATATCCGGTAAGTCCGGAGTCGAATCCATGAGGACGGTGAAGTGTGTGCTGTGGAATCTCGGGTTGTAGAATTTGAAACGGCTCTTAGGTAGCCACCCCTTATTGGTTTGATTGAGAGATAAACTAAAACGAAGAAATTGATTGCACTATTCAGATAATTAAAAGGAGGTACGGTCGTAGGGTTCATAGCACTCGTAACCAGTCCGGAGTAACCTGCTCTATTAGAGTTCTTAAAAACGTCAATTTTAAGATTGCAAAAGATACCCCGCAAGATGCAAGACCCTATGGTCGCCATATACCCATGCGCAGCGGAGAACGAGTTTTGGTCCCGCATTCCCCCGTTCACATGGGCTCCGTTGATGCCCGGGTTCGTCTCACGAATGTTCTCAAATAACCTAAAATTGCTTTTTCATTGTTTGAAAATATGAGCAGTGTCCAAACTGGCCACGGCGTGCTAATCACCCCGCGACCCTACCAATACGACCACTCACTAATCATTGCGCAATAAACAAAAGAAATCCTAACTTGAATCATGCTTAAATTATAGGAAAAAGAAAAACAAATAATAAATATTAACTGTGCGAATACCAACAAATAACTTTAATGAAGAACAAAAATTGAAACGAGTTACCGAAGTGCGAAGATCTGAACAAAACCTTGAAAATTTGAAAGAAAATAACTCTGGAACGAAAAGAACGGAAAATAAAGCTACTACGTAAAAGTTCGAACCCTAAAAACGAAGTTTAGAGGGGTATTAATACAAACCCCAAAAATTCGGAAATAAAATGGAAAAGGAAAGAAAAATGACGAAACAAAAGATTCCCGCTAAAGCCTTCGGTATCGATACAGCCCAGGGGGGTATCGATACCCAACTCTCTGTTCAACTCTGGGTCCCTTTAAGACCAAATTGTATCGATACTGGAATTTGTAGTATCGATACCGAGCGTGCTTATGCCTTCTTCCGAGCATTGCATGGGATTTGGCCACCCGACGTCCCCCCGATGCCTTATGCTTCGCCTTGACTTCCCACGACGACGTCCAAACCGACCTCAAGGCCTCGCAATCCAATCTTGGCGTAAAATCCGCCTTATTACCTATGAAAAATAACAAAAACACAAAACAAAGGAAAGCACGGCATCAAGTGGATAATGGAATAAAACGCGCCTTTAACGCGCTAATTCGCCCTACTTAGGCACTCATATCTATGATATCGCGCGCCTATCACACCCCCCAACTTGAGCGTTGCTAGTCCCTAGTAACAAACGAACAGAAAAATAATAAAAGAGAAACTACAAGACAAAAACAGGGATACGGAGGTTATGCCTGCTGTACAAAAAATAGGCGGGCCAAAAGATTTTCACCCGTCGTTCACCTGCAACTCAAACACATGCATGCCTTGGCAAAAAGATAAACAAATATTAGTGCCAAAACACATGCAGAGACAAATGCCCCACAATGGCAACATTACTAAACTCGCTCGCCAGAACTCTCAAACATCCCATGAAAAAGCATTTGGCGAACTACGTGGGACCGAAACAAAGGCCTCCACGTGCCAATCAAAAGTAACGCTCACAAAGAATAGTAGCACGATAAAACAATCATGATTCCACAATATGAACAGCATTAATTAGAAAACATGCATCTACGAGAGTTAACAACGTGCATAAGATCTACAAAGGACTTTAGCAAGCTTAAAACGACCATGGTTTTGAATAAAAGGGGGAGACATGCAAAATTAGACGGCGGCCTATAGTAACGCAAGGTGAACTACCCAAACTGGCCGCCACCTTAACCCTTAAACTACCAGCATGCACCCATTGGAGCCAACCAAAACAAGTCCAACACGAAAATTAAACAAACATGCTAAGTTATTACAGACCCAAATACTAGAAAACTAAATAGTCCACCGACACTGAAAAACATGAAATAACCACATAAAATAACACCACCACCTAGCCTTATGCATCATTGATATCCCAGCTCAATCTGACTCACTCCCAGCAAAATCATCACTAACTTCCAACTCCGGAAACTGCGGCTGCTGATATGGTTGCGAAGCTTGTCCCGTCCCTGTGATGCGGTTGTACAGCCACTGATTCTGGTGCGCCAAAACCTGCTGGTCACGCCCAACCTGACGCACCTCCCTCTTCAACTTCTGCTGGCTTTTAGCCACAGCCGCCTCAAGACAGAAAATCTTCCTCAACCAAGTGTTTGTGTTAGCATTCGCCGGGGGCTCAGTCAACAATGCCCCCGCCTTCCCTTAGAATGGGCTGCACTTTTCTGAAGAATGGAACTATCAATGTCACCCGGATGAGGTTCGTCATTCTTAAAATACTTGAAAGCTAGCCCCTCTTCGGCCCTACAGATAGTTGAAATCAAGACCGGGAATGGCAACCGAGTATTGGTTGATGCGTCTCTAAATTCCACGATCTTTATAAAGATATACCGAGCCCAATCGCACACTGTCTCCTCCTCTAAGAATGCTGTCAACATGTTCCCCGTGGTTTCAGAAGGTTTATTCTCGGTCGCCCGAGAATCCAAGTTATAACACACCAACTGATTAACAAACCGAAACGACAGCCTGAATTTACCGGGCCGGTGGGGAATCATCGCATTCCTCTTCTCCAAATACATATTCTCAAAAACCACATCCCTATCAAAAGTCTCATTCAGGGCCGGGTAGTTTGTTTCCCCCGTGGGAGAAGCATAAAACATCCTAGCCGCGATAATACCCGGGGTAACTATCACCGGTATCCTACCAATCCTCGAAGGAATACGGGCCTCGGGATGCAATTCAGTCCCAGTCCCGGCCTCAGGCACAACCATATGCTTATAAAACTCCTCAACTAATTCAATATTAAAGCCAGGATTACGCTCGAACCAAAAAGACAAACCTTGCCTGACGACCGCCTCTATGACAATGTCGTTCGGTGGAAAGCTATCCCGGATGATGAACCTCTCTGCCTTTACTCCCCGACCCTTGCATGAAGCCTCCCATGCCAACTGCTCATCCCTCTGAATCTGTTCTCGGTTCCTCCTCCATGGCCGGGCCGGAACCTCCGCCGGAGCGGGATCTTGCTCAAAATCCGGGTTCGCTGCATGCCCAGATGAACCCACACCTTTTCCTTTCTCTGCTAGACTAGCCTTCTTCTTGGGTGCCATGTGAGAGATGGGAAAAATTTAAGGTAGGTTAGGGTTTTTGGGTTTGTAGGGATTTGGGTTTTTGGTGGGGTTGAGAGAAGAGTATGTGGTAGAGATGGGAAAAAGAGAAGTTTTGGTGGAGTTTGGGGAATTTTTGGTGGAGATTGGAGAATTTTCGAAAGTTTTGGAGGAGGGTTTTGGGTATGAAGTTTTTGGGTTAATGGAGGGTTAGAGAGAGAGAGAAGAAAGGTAGAAGATGAAAGGTAAAGAAAAGGTGAAAGGACCTTGGAGATTCCGCCGGCCCTTTTGCTTTTGGACCTTTTCTGCGTTTTGTTTTTTTTTTTTTTACCGAAGGGGCTTCGGTATCGATACTGATATGGCATGTATCGATACCGGTGGCTCTGTTCACTTCTGTCCGTTTGTCTCTCCCTTTTTTTTTTTTTTGGTTGGCTAAGGGTTTTTTTTTTAATTTTATTGAAGGGTTTTGTTTAAAGGGTTTTGGCTAAGGTTCTAAGGATTTCCCCCACATGACACCCATCAAGAATTCTTCAATTTCACCCCAACACCAACGATGCTCCGAACAAGATACCCATGATGCACAAAGCTAGACCCCCCAACTTGAATCCAACCCACACACCGTCTTTCTAGGCTAGACTCAGGAACTGACTCGGACTGGTTTAAGATTGGTCAAAGGGACACATATGTGGTCTAATCATAAAAGAACGCCTTGTTTCATCCCTTATGCACGATATCAACTCTCGCAAATGCATGCAACCTATTCAGCTATTCAATTATGAAACAAACGCCTACTTTTTAACGCAATTGCGAGAAAGGTAAATCAAAGAATCATGCGAATGCTTTACTTTTCTTTTTTCTCAATATTAACCACGTGGGGACACTTACTCAACGTAAACGACAGCATAAACATGTCCACGAAACGCCAAATATATGCATGAATCTAAGTTAAATAGGCCCAAAGATTTGGCTAATTCTAGCGTGCTCGCCTAATCATACAATCAAGCATAACAAACGTATCCCCAAAAATTAAATAAAAATAAACATTACCCCTAGCAACGCCACGAGAACGTGTACAAAGTACACCCTTCCCCCCAACTTAAAACATGCTATGTCCCCAAAGCATTAAAACACAGCATAAGAAAAATAAGGGAGAAGAAATGGACCAACGGGTGGCAGCCAACCACCATGACCTCGGCCGATGTTCGAGAAATTTCCTTGCTCCGCACGCCATGCAAAACTCAGCACCCTGCAAAACATTAGTGCCAACCGGTTCGTGGTACCCGGGATCCCAAAAACAAACAGAAAAAGAAAGACAAAAACAAAAATCCACCACTTTCTTCACGCGAAAGACACGGGTACTACTTTTCTCCCTGGCCAAAGACTGTGGTTCCTTAATTGTTGGAAGAACAGTATGCGTAGGATTCAACGATATCTTGAGAAGTGGTACCATCATCTAATAGGCTGTCACTCCCTCTGGGGCTGCCAGATTCCTTACCCACCACTCCGTTTGTGAAGCAATCTCCACAGAGCTTTAACATTAAAGTCAGATGGTTCAGACAGATTTCTCGCTGCTAACTACGCGCCTGCCGCCAGACCCAACCTCCTAAGTACTACATACGTAGCTTCAACCAGGTGGCTATACCAGACCATGATGCTAATTTTTTCTTTTTCCAATATTCTAAATTTTTTTTTTGATTTTACTGCTTAGCAAGAAATAAAAGAAACAAAAATACAAAGATTGTGCCCAAAATCCAAGTCAATGATGGGTACCCCTATTACTAGGGGCCGGGTCCACTCCACAATGAATAGAGTGGTACGCAAAAGCTACCCGTCAAAACGTAGCCACTTATGACTACACAACCGGGTCATCCGAATAAACAGGATCGACCAAAACCTCATCAGGTTCACCTACTTCAACAAATTCCAAAAATGGCTTAAGACGTTGCCCATTAACTTTGAAAATATTATTATCCTTCGGGTCACAAACCTCTATAGAACCATTTGGGTAAACTTTATGCACAACGTAGGGACCGTCCCATCGGGACCTCAACTTACCAGGAAATAAATGGAGGCGCGAGTTATACATTAACACTTTTTGACCAACAATAAAGGTTTTGCGCTGAATGTTCCTATCATGATACGCCTTAACCTTAGCCTTATAAATACTCGTGCTCTCATACGCGTCATTCCTAATTTCCTCAAGCTCACACAACTGGAGCTTCCTATGGGCACCCGCCTCTGGCAAACGCGTGTTTAACGTCTTAATGGCCCAATAGGCCTTATGTTCCATCTCAACGGGCAAGTGGCAGGCCTTACCATAAACGAGCCGGTAGGGTGAAGCACCCAACACGGTCTTGTAAGCAGTGCGGTAGGCCCACAAGGCATCGATCAACCGAAGTGACCAATCCTTCCTATTCGGGTTCACGGTCTTCTCAAGAATCCCTTTAATCTCACGATTAGCTAGCTCAGCCTGACCATTGGTTTGAGGGTGATAAGCAGTAGACACCTTGTGAGAGATGCCATACTTGCTTATTAACGCCCCAAAGGACCTATTGCGAAAATGCGTGCCCTGATCAGAGATAATGGCACGTGACATGCTAAACCTCGATAGAATGTTAGTTCGTAAGAACTCAAGCACGACCTTAGAATCACTGGTCCTAGTGGGAATTGCCTCTACCCATTTTGACACATAATCCACCGCCAAGAGGATGTACTCAAACCCATGTGAAACTGGGAACGGGCCCATGAAATCAATACCCCAACAATCGAAAACCTCTATCACAAAAATATTCTGGAGGGGCATCATATTCCGCGGGCCAACCTTACCTAACTTCTGACACCGGTCACACGACTTGCAAAAGACGTACGCATCCTTAAAAAGACTCGACCAAAAGAAACCACACTCATTGACCTTGGCGGCGGTCTTCTTAGCGGAGAAATGACCCCCGCACGCCTCGGTGTGACAAAACTCTAAAATTCCCCTTTGATCAGCCTCGGGGACACACCAGCGCACAATCTGGTCCCCGCAATATTTGAACACATACGGATCATCATAAATATAAAGCCGGACCTCTCTCAAAAAACGCTGCTTCTCAGCTGTAGACCAATGGGGTGGAATCTGCCCAGTCACCAAGTAATTGGCGATATCTGCAAACCATGGGCACGTATTAACAGCAAACAACTGCTCGTCAGGGAAAGTATCCACGATGGGGAGATGAGAGGTGGGGTTCTCAAACTCCAAACGAGACAGGTGGTCAGCCACTACATTCTCAACCCCTTTCTTATCCTTAATCACAAGGTGTGGGCACACGGCCCAAAAATCCCATGTTTTAAGCATAAAATTCCGGGTGCGCCCTTATCTCGTGGAAAGCGCGGCGAAGTGCTTCGCAGATCAGAGAGTCGCCACTCGGGTTTTGCGGTTAGTACCCAAGAAACCGTTCTTTTGAAAACGTTTGGACCACGTCCGTTTGATTTTGAAAAAAAAGGGTTTTGTAGACTGGACCGTCGTCACCTTCGATCTTGAGGTTCCGGAGCCAGGTTACGAGAGGGGAAGGGTTTTATGGCACCCCCCTCGCCCTGTCCGGGGACCGGTCTCTACTCAGGCGTTTTATAAAACATTTGCACTTCTCTCTTTATTTGATCATTCTTTTAACCAGTTAGGGCGGGAGAACAGTTAATGGGGATTAAAACTGTAAACACATTTGCAGTTTATGTACAAGAATATATGACAAAATGTTTATGGATGATGATTTTCGATCTGTACAAGTATAATAGGTTGAGAACAAGCTTTTGTGGACGTTTTAGACAAACTAGCACACACTGACTGTGCAATGATACACACAGGAACAAGCCTGCATGCACTGGACAAGCCACTGCATGCAGTCAGGATATGCGTGCGCCACCTACAACTGGCGTGCGCCGGTTAACCCAATACCACAGCTTCTGTTCTCAACCCTCTGGGCTCTGGAAAGGACCAGTGCACACCCAGGACAAACCACGCAGTTTGCATATGTTACTAAGCTATTACAGACAGATTAATGGGCTCAAAAGCCACCAAATAGGCAGAAAACCCCTTAAACAATGAGGGGAGGGTGATCCAAGGCCTGGATGTAAGATCTATGCAAGGGCCAAGCCACTGGAATATAGACCACTACCGTACGCCACTTAGAAAGGGCCGTACGCCAGTTATTGTTTTATCCCAATGCTTTGGCTTTGCATCATCTGGGCTCTGGAACAAGACCAGAAGGCTCCCAGAGGCCAAGCTGAGTAATAAATACAGATGGAAGAGAAAGTAACTCTAAATACAGAAAGCAGTAAACTGGTTTTAACATGCAGCAAGGTGATCAAAGCTAAAAGAAAGCAAGAAAACAATGATCCATGATCCCCATGCCAGTTTTGCACGTACTACCATTACTGGCGTACGGCACATAACGTCTGGCGTGCGCCACTGATCATTGTGCACGGTTTTGAAACCTTGCCAGCATTAGGGCCAGGACTGGTATAGATTACCAGCCTTGACCCTGCCAGCCCCCCTCAGGGGTCAGAACAGAAAAGCAGGAGCAAAAGGTGTTATACCTTTGCTCGTGGGTTTGATGGATGGTTTGAACTTTGAGCTTGAAAGGAGATGGATGGAGGATAGATGTAGTGAGGTTTGAGGACTGTGGAGAGTATGTTCCCTTGCTTGCTCTTTCTATGGAGGAGAAAGGAAGCAAAGGAGAATAATGGAGAAGAAGACAAAAGGGCTTGAACTTCTTAATGTTGCTAACCCCTTGCAAATGAATGCAAAGGGGGGTATTTATGGAGGAGGGAGGACTGAAATCAGTTGGCCCTTAGGGGCTGTTTGGAGTGATAAGGCTTTAGAGGAGCTTCCCATGCATTTAATGCATGGGACTTGGCTTGATGGAGGGTGTAGGAGAGAGAGGGGAACATCTCTGGCCGAAGTAATGATCAGGGGGCTGCCAGCTGACGTCAGTCGGCTACAACAAAACTCCCGCCCATCTGGCTGAAAAAGGTTGATTTGACTGGCACTGACTGGCATGCGCCACTTGTTGAGTGGCGTGCGCCAGAAAGCGGCAATGACTGACACGTGGCAGTGGTTCCTGCGCACGCTAGTCCACCACCAGCGTACTCCAGTAGGGTTTTGCTAAGGCCATTTGGTTCTGGCTTGAGGGTTCGACAAAGGTTTGAAAAGGGTTCGGATGAGGCTCAGGACGCTCAAAGCTCAAATCCTTCAACAAACTCGGTATGTTCTCGACCTTAATCATCATTGGGGAATCAAAAGACCATAAATAAACTATTCTGGAAAGTCCAAAATAGGGTGTCTACACAAGGTGAAATTCTTGCAGCAAAAGAATCCACCGGATAAGGCGAACCTTTGCATCCTGCTTGGTCATCAAATACTTCAAGGCCGCATGATCGGTATACACCACGATCTGCGAACCCACCAAGTAGGACCGGAACTTGTCTAAGGCAAACACCACCGCAAGCAATTCCTTCTTGGTAGTGGTGTAGTTCATTTGTGCCTCATTCAGCGTCTTGCTCGCATAATACACGACGCAGGGATCTTTCCCTCGCCGTTGCCCTAAAACCGCCCCAACTGCATAGTCGGAAGCGTCACACATCAACTTAAAGGGCAAACTCCAATCCAGAGGTTGCACGATCGGCGGAGTAGTGAGACTCTGCTTCAACGTCTTAAAAGCCTCCTCACACTCCTTAGTCCACGCGAAAGGCGTGTCTTTTGATAGCAAATGACACAACGGCCGAGAGATAGCACTGAAATCCTTAATGAAACGCCGATAGAAACCGGCGTGACCGAGGAAAGACCGAATGTCTTTAACAGACCTTGGAGTGGGAAGATTTGCGATCAAATCAATCTTCGCCTTATCCACCTCAATACCCTTGGATGAGACAATGTGTCCCAACACAATTCCTTGGGTCACCATGAAGTGGCACTTCTCCCAATTAAGCACAAGTTGCTTCTCCTCGCACCGTTCCAAGACTTTCTTCAAGTTCTCGAGGCATTCGTCAAACGAATCCCCAAAAACTTAAAAGTCATCCATAAACACCTCCATGATCTTCTCTACCATGTCGCTAAATATACCCATCATACACCTTGAAAAGGTTCCGGGAGCGTTGCACAAGCCAAAGGGCATGCGACGGTAGGCAAACGTTCTGTAAGGACACGTGAAGGTGGTCTTCTCCTGATCCTCCATGGCTACCTCTATCTGATTGTAGCCAGAGTACCCATTCAGGAAGCAATAGAAAGCCCGTCCAGCCACCCTCTCCAGAATTTGATCAATGAATGGGAGAGGGAAATGGTCTTTCCGGGTGCTCACATTGAGCTTCCGGTAATCTATGCACACTCGCCACCCGGTTTGAACACGGGTCGGCACTAGTTCACCCTCGCCGTTTCTCACGACGGTCACTCCAGCCTTCTTAGGCACCATTTGCACCGGGCTCACCCACTCACTATGGGCTATTGGGTAAATAATACCCGCATCTAAGAGTTTCAGCACCTCAGCTCGAACCACGTCCTTCATATTGGGGTTCAGACGACGCTGAGGTTGCCTAGAAGGCTTCACATCCTCATCAAGAAAAATGCGGTGTGTACACACCGTTGGACTAATACCCCTCAAATCTGCTATCGTCCATCCTATCGCGCCCACGTGCTCTCTTAGCAGGGCAAGCAACTTAGCCTCTTGACCCGCCTCGAGAGATGAGGATATCACAATCGGAAAAGTATCATCGCCTTTAAGGAATGCATACTTAAGTGTGTCCGGCAGAGGCTTTAACTCTGGTTTAGGCGGCTGGACAGACGATGGGATCGAGAGTTTTAAGAAGTGGGGCGCCCAGCGGCTCAAGAACTGGGTTCCAAGCGACGCCACACACATCCTCTACTGCAAGCATCTCCATCAAACTCCCTACCTCTGGAGAATTTAAGAATGACGCATCTTCGGCGGTTAGGGCTATCTCCAGAGGATCCTTGTATAACATACTATCAACATGCTCTTGCACTAGCGTGTCGATCAGACTCACCTCATACACCTCCTCATCATCCTCGACCCGACTATCCACATTAAAAACATTCACCTCCATTTTCAAGTCCCCAAACGACAATTGGACTTACCCAGTTTTGCAATTCATGACAGCACTGGAGGTAGCCAGAAAAGGATGGCCGAGGATGATAGGAGTCTTCTCAAAGACTTACCGTATTGGGCATGTATCCAGGACAATGAAGTCGACTGGAAAAAGAAACTCGCCCACTTGAATCAAAATATCTTCCACCACTCCCTTGGGGATTCTCACACTCCGATCAGCCAACTGTAGCGTGACCGGTGTGGCTCTCAAGTCGCCTAAGCCAAGCTTCAAGTATACCGAATACGGGAGCAAATTGACACTCGCTCCTAAATCCAGTAAAGCCTTATCAAATTTCTGGCCTACGATAGCTATAGGGATGGTGGGGCAACCAGGGTCCTTACACTTTGTGGGGATCTCAGCCTGGAGAATGGAGCTCACTTGCTCCGTCAGAAGCACTTTGTTCTGACTCTTAGTTCTCAGCTTTGACGTACATAGATTCTTTAAGACTTTCGCAAACTGAGGAATTGCATCAATGGCTTCCATTAAAGAGATAGGAAACTGAACTTTCTTGAATAACTCAAGCATTTGAAAGTTCACATTGACCTTGGGTTTCGCCACCAAGCGATTTGGATATGGAGCAACGGGTGGCGACGGAGTCGTGGGGACTGCAGGTGCAGGTACCACCACTTCAGGAGACTCCGCCTCTTTCTCTTCCTCAGGGACACTTCCTAAGTTTGGAATGGCTACTGGTGCAGATACCGGTACCGGGGGTGGCACCGATTTTTGCTTAGGAGGTAAGTTCTTATTGATCACCTTCCCACTTCTGAGAGTGGTGATCACCTTAGCCTCCTCTAGGCTAGGATCCGAACTACCCGGGCTGGAAAAATCACCCACATAATGCGTACCGGCGGCATTGATTTGAGGTTGAGAAGGAAACTTTCCCTTCTCCTGTTGGACCTGTCCAACAGCCGCCGTCAACTGGGTCAATTGGGTCCTAATATCACCAATCGCTTGCTTAGTCTGCTCAGTGAAGCTAATCTGAGACTGCATGAGAGTCTTCATCATCTCATCAGTCTGCTTATCCCGCGGGGGATGGTTAATGCCAGGGGGTGGTCCAAAAGATGAAGGACCGAACCTCTGCTGCTGTTGAGGTGGGTAACGGAATTGGGTCATTGGGCCTTGAGAAGACTGGAATGGCTGGACTGACTGCTGAGGTGGTGCCTGGGGTTGTACTGGGGCTTTTTGGTCCCTCCAACTCAAAAGTGGGTTATGGGCCCACCCTGGATTGTAGGTATTAGAATATGGATCCCAACGCTGGTTAAGCGCATTCACCTCAGCCTGATTACTATGGTACGCATCTTTAACAATGGGAAACGCGGGGCAAGCAGTGACTAAATGCCCTAGACACTCACACAAAGCGCACACCTCCTCAACTCTCATCTCATTCACCTGATGGACTTGTTTCACCTTCAAGTCCTCTAATTGTTTAGCCATCTTATCCAGCTGAGACTGGACATTGTGCTCTCTCACACTCGAAGGAAAAATACCGGACCCACTAGGTCCCTGTGCAGCCATGGTTCCCAACTTCGGTGTTTCTCGGCCAACTCGTCAAGAAAATCCCACGCATCATCCGGGGACTTGTCGAGGAAATCCGCCTCCTTACAGAGGTACTCAATTTGTTGGACCGTGGCAGCATTCAAGCCCAAATAGAAAAATGACACAAATTGGTATTTCACAAACCCATGATGCGGTAAGGACAACAGCAAGTCCTTGAACCGCTCCCAGCACCTTAAAAACGACTCGCCCTCTTTCTACTTATATGACTGGATCTGGCAAGTCAGGTACTTCGACTTACTTTCCGAGAAATATTTCTTGTAAAATATATCTCGAACAGCAGCCCACGTCCTAAGAGACTGAGCTTTTTGCATACGCAGCCACTTATCCGCATTATCCCTAAGTGAAGAGGGAAAAAGCTTAAGGCAAGCATTCTCCCACTGAGCAGTGGTGGAAAGGGTGCACACCAACTGCTCAAAGCAACGGATATGATAATACGGATCCTCATTCTCCTTCCCGTAGAAAAGGGGAAGGGCATTATGTGCACCTGGCTTAATGGTGAAAGCGTTACGTGCTTCCACTGTCTCAATTGGCAGAACTATTGGACCGAGAGGAGTGGTCCTCTCAGGATGCATGTGCGCACGCATCGACATCGGTGGATCTGCCATTGGTGGCTCGATTACTAAATTAACAAAGAGGCCACCGATATCGAAAGACTCACCACCAAAATACTCGTCCTCCACGGCTACTTTCGGTACCCTCTCAATGACTAAAGCCTATGTTGACTCGAAACAACTAAAGGAAAAATAAAAATAAAAAATAAAATCTAACGACCCGAATTCTTAACACACGTTACTGCCCCCGGCAACGGCGCCAAAAATGCTGGACGATTTCCTATACCTAAAATAATGGGTTGCCCCAAGCGTAGGGCGGAGACTGACGTAGCATAATATCCGGTAAGTCCGGAGTCGAATCCATAAGGACGGTGAAGTGTGTGCTATGGAATCTCGGGTTGTAGAATTTGAAACGGCTCTTAGGTAGCCACCCCTTGTTGGTTTGATTGAGAGATAAACTAAAACGAAGAAATTGATTGTACTATTCAGATAATTAAAAGGAGGTACGGTCGTAGGGTTCATAGTACTCGTAACCAGTCCGGAGTAACCTGCTCTGTTAGAGTTCTTAAAAACGTCAATTTTAAGATTGCAAAAGATACTGCTTGACCGATTCCTAGACCTAAAATAATGGGTTGCCCCAAGCGTAGGGCTGAGACCGATGTAGCACAATACCCGGTAAGACCGGAGTCGAATCCACTAAGGACGGTAAAGTGTGCTGTGGAACCTCGGGTTATTATAATTTAAAAGGGCTCTTAGGTAGCCACCCCTTGTCTTTGAGTTGATTAACTAACTGATACTAACAGATAACTTGCTCAAATAATTAAAAAGAGAGGCACGGTCGTAGGGAATCCGGCGCTCGCTACCCAATCAGAATCCACTCGCTTTTCAAAGTTCTAAAAACGGTTAAAATTAGGGAGAATTGGAAACTCCGAAGGATGCGAATCCTAAGGTTGCCGGTCCCGTACACAGCGGCGAACAGGTTTTGGTCCCCCGTTCCCGCTCACATGAGTCCCGGCAATGCCTCGGATTCGTCCAACGAAAATAGTTTTCACCAACTAAGATTATTTAATTAAATTAATGAACAGGAAAATTGCGAGACGAATTATAATTGGGTCGCGGCGCGCCTTTACCCAACGACCAAACCTCAGAAAAACTACTCACTCATTATTAAAAATAATATGAATAAAACCCTAGAATTAATCATGCTTTTATTACTCGATACGGAAAATAAATAAGAGATCCAAACCAAACAAAAATAAACAAACAATTTTTATAAAGAACAGAAATTAAAACGAATCATCAGAAGGTGTGTTATTGAACAAAACTTTAAAACTTCAATGGAAAAGAACTCTCAAGAAAAACGCAAGTAAAAGAAATTGCTACCATCAGAACCGAACTCGTGCTCTCTGTTTTCTTCGCTGTACTGCTCCTGTTTTGTCTGTCGGAATAAAGTCGTGCGTGAGACCCAAGAAGGTATCACCGCAGCCTCCTTCCTTTGTTTCGTCCGAGGGAGAAAAGTCGTCTGTACCTTTCCACGGCAGCAGCCTCTTTTTTCTTCTCTTCTTTTCTTCCGTTCCCAAATATACAGTGTATAACCCTATTCTTCTACTGCCGTCCAAGTCGTGGGCCAGGCCTAATTCTTTTACTTAATAAAATGTAATGCATTACAATAGCCTTATGGGCCCACCATAAAAACATGTACTGACTTCTATTCTTCTGCTACCCTTCACAGTCATGTGCAACGTTGGAACATTTTTTTAAGGCCCAATTCTTGTACCTCCAGCCATGATTTGGAATGCATTTCAATATATTTTCCAACATACCTATAACACAAAAATCAAGCATTAAACTCCAAGAAATAATATAAAAATAGACTTAGCAAGGATAAATTAAGGGAAAGTGGACACACGATCTCATGAAACGAATACCAAGTGTTGGAAACTCTCTCTATCCACCAATTCACAGCCCATTGCCCAAAGGATCAAATAGGACTTCAATTCCGGTGATAACGTTAGGTAAGGGAAAGTATTTCAAGGCTAGGTAAAAATTCAAGTGTCCGAGAATAGGCTAACCACAACTCACATAGGGCAAATATAACGATGCGTGCCCTCGTTTTTTTTTTTTTAATTTTCCTTCTTTTCAACTCCACCACATTTCTCTTTCCTGCTTTTAACACAATCCCTACATTAAGAACAAGTGTTTCTCCTTTTCACAATAAGTTGGTGTCTTCCCTTTTTACTCTTCTTTTTTTTTTTTTTTTGTATATCTTTTACATGGGAAAGATCACCAATCAATAAAATTTAATTCTCACAACATTTATCATCTCTCTTCTGAATAATTCACCACCGCATAATTACTAAACCTTCTCAAGACACAATATAGATGGTGGAGTTCAACAAGAAAAAGGTATCATCCAAGAGGCTCAAATGGGCTCACAAGAGATAAATGTATGAAAGAAAGAACAAACCGGCTCAAAATAACAAAGATGGCCTATAATCCTCTCCAATGGGCAATACAACCATGCAATTTCCAAACTCAAGAGATAAGTAGGAAATTTAAAACATTCCCAACACTTGACAACAAAAATAATGAGACCCACAACGAATTTGCTCTTTCATGAAAACAAGAGTTTATTTGACACCACTCCAAGAAAAGATAGGCTCTAAGCTCACATGGGTATAAGTCTCCACTAAACAAGCCATCGAAAACATTTAAGTCATAACTCACTAGCAACCAAAGCCCAAATAGACGTGAAGTGCAAATGTGCTAAAAATAAATGCCATGACAAATTCTTCGCGACAAGCTAGCAAAAAGAACTACAATGCCACCACAATATTAAAAGAATGACTATCACATCTCAAACTCTATCAATCACGAGCCAATCTCAACAGTCTTCAAGTCTCATGCAAAAGATTTCCACCATTTTTTTTTTGTTTTCAATTTTTGGAATCTAACAAAATAAAGAACAAAGTGAATCCCTCCCCCCAACTTGAACTATTCAATGTCCTCATTGAAAGCATGAAAAATAAAAGATAGAACAGAAACGTAAAAGAGAGGAAAGATATCACCTCGAAAAGGAGAGGCTAAGCAGAATAAACTATAGAGAGAGGTAGACCTCCCAACTTAGATCGAACAACCTGCAAAAAGTTAGCCTCCAAGACAGCAAGAAAAATAACTAAAAGAAATAAATAAAGCAAAAAATTAAATGAAATACAAAAAATCATCCACTTTCTTCACGCGAAAGACACGGGTACTACTTTTCTCCCTGGCCAAATACTGTGGTTCCCTATTTGTTGGAAGGACGGTATGCATAGGATTCAACGATATCTTGAGAAGTGGTACCATCATCTAATAGGCTGTCACTCCCTCTGGGGCTACCAGATTCCTTACCCACCACTCCGTTTGTGAAGCAATCTCCACAGAGTTTGGACATTAAAGTCAGATGGTTCAGACAGAATTCTCATTGCTAACTACACGCCTGCCGTCAGACCCAACCTCCTAAGTACTACATACATAGCTTCGACCCGGTGGCTATACCAGACCATAATGCTAAATTTTTTTTCTTTTCCAATTTCCTTTTTTTTTTTTTTTGGTTTTTGATTGCTTAACAAGAAATAAAAGAACAAATATACAAAAATTGTGCCCAAAACCCAAATCAATGATGGGTACCCCTATCGCTAGGAGCCGGGTCCACTTCTTAGTGAAGAGAGTGGTACGCGAAAGCTACCTGTAGACACCCCAATTTGAACTCTTCGAATTTCCTTAATTTGTGGCCCGGAGGCTCCCCGATGATGAATTTGGATTGGAACAAGCCTCGTACCGATTGTAACTTTGCTCCTTGAAAGATTTGAAAGGAAATAAAAAATGGTCAAAATCACTTCCAAGCGCTTGGAAGTAGTCCCGAGCGCTCAAAAACAACTTTCAAAACCTCTGGCCTGGCTCACTCTCGAGCGCTCGAGAGTGAAGTCCCAAGCGCTCGAGACTACTCTCGAGCGCTCGTGTCTCCTGCGCTGGCCAATGGATGGCGGGGCTCCTCATTACCCATTCAATCCATCATTGCAGAGACCTTTAGCCGGCTGAGATTTACGGCTAGCACTCATGCTCAGTCAGGAATCTTCAGGCTAAATGATTTCCCCTTTAAACATTTTTGATTTTAAAAATCCATTTGATTTTCAAAAAAAATCATGGGTTATTTCTGGCCTATAAATAAAACCTGTTTTCAGCTGAGACAGAGGTGACAAAATCTCCTCCCTGGGAATCCTCTCCTTCTCTTCTCTCCCTCTCTTTCAGAACAAGAACTCCCTAACTCAAGTACGTTTCAACTTCAAACTTCAAAAAGCTTTTCGAAAAATCCTCAAGGAAAATACAGGAAATCCAGAACACTCCAAGCTTCTGATCTCTTGTATTCTTCTCTCTTCATCCACCTTTCAAAGCCATTCCAAAGAGAAAAGTTCGAGCAAAAGGTAGAAAATCCTTCTATCTCAATCCCAAACAAGGAGGCTGTTCTTCCCTTCTGAGGGGGGTCTCTCAGCCTGACCCAGTCTTCAATACTGGGTGCACGGCTGGGAGACCTTAGTGTAAAAACAAGAGCAATGGGGTACAAAAATGTTTTAGCAAAACCCTTACTGGCATAACTCTCGAGCGCTCGAGAACGCTTCCGAGCGCTCGGGACCGTCCCCAGTTTCTTGCATGCTCCCTTGTCATACAGTAGGCAGGGAATGAGGTGTACTCTTCAAATAAATGGTTTCATTTTGGCATGCATGCACAGGAAATCATTTTCCCCAAAACAGAAGTATTCCTCACAGGTTTTCATGTAATATAAGGTGTTTCCAAAGTTAAATGATGATTTCCTATTGGGAAATATCAAAATAAGGATTTCTACATGTCAGTACCATTTTCTGTTTGAAGCAAAACTGTTGTGCATAACACTCCCAAGCGCTCTGGACTGTTCCCGAGCGCTCGGAAGTGCAGCCATGCCATTTCCTCTTATCTCCCCAGTATGCTGTGTTCCTTGGTTTCTGCATGCATAAGGGTACCCATTTGTTCTTTAAAATTTGTAGATCTAATATTGTCAAGGCAGGGATGCACGATCTGAAAGATTGAAGGCTTAGTTCAGTCTTTCAAATCCTCTGCTGAGCCAGTAGTGTAAATTACAGCGTTACAGTTCCTCTTTTAGCATTATATCCTGTCTGTACTAACAAGCTTGCAGGTTGGGCATCAGAACTCTCAAGCGCTCGGGACTACTCCCGAGCGCTCGAGAGCGAAGTCAGTGGCAGTTTCCCAGTTTCTGCTGTCATGCATCTTATTACTTCACAGTTTTGCCACCCTCCTGTACACATGCACATGCAAACACTTCCTATTTGGTATAACTGTGGATACCTGCTACTTGCCTAATAAAATAAAATCCCCTTTTAAAATCCCATAAACGTTTAGTAGAGACCGATTCCGAATCGGGCGAGGGGGTGCCGTGAAACCCTTCCCCCCTCGTAACATGGCTTCCGGACCCTCAAATGATCTCTGGTTTTCAATTCAAATCGATTATTTTCGAACAAAACGGTTTCTCGGGTGATAAACCATAAATCCGGGTGGCGACTCTTTCAACTCTTCAAATGATATTTTTCTCAAAAAGGGAAATATATTTTTCGGGCTGGTAGCCCACAGTGGCGACTCTGCTGGGGACGTTTAATTAATATTTGAGAAAAAGTTGGTTCGTTGATAAAATGGCCCGCTTTCCTTGAATATCAATTAAACTTGTGAGCCAAGCTTGAAAAACGTTTGTGGGATTTTCAAAAGGGATTTTATTTCGTTGTCTATTTCTTGTGGATATATCCTGTGCAACCTCGCTGTTGTGTTTCGGCAATCCTACCCGGCTTGCCGGTGATGGGGAATCCCGAAATACTCAGCAACCCTCGACCGTGATGAGTCATCCCTACCGTTTGTACCATTATTGGGTGTACGCTCAATAGTGGGAGGTATACTTTGACTCTAGTCCGGGGAACCCTTTCAAGCCAAAACCGGCCTTCGTACATGTTTAGCGAGCCATAGATCCTTCCGAATTAAGACAGGAGCCTACAGGGTAGGGTTACGTGCTATATCTTGTTTACGTGTTGCATTCCATTTTTGCATCATCATTCTGTCAGCCACCGTTCTCGAGACTCGCTCGCGCGGTCTTTGCGAGGTTGCCGAGACCCGATGAAGAGTCACGCTCTCTCATGCGTGTTGATCAATCGCGTGAATCCTCGAACTAAAACCCGAGGGAAACTAGAATTTCGCTAAGTCCTTGACTAGTGCTTGATCGAAGAATTAACCAAAGGAAGGAATGACATGGAAACGAAACGTCGTGATACCAACACCATCCGAGCTAAAAGCAAACGTACCGCTTACGCCGCTTTGGTTATCGTATCACGTTGTCCACCCCAAGTCATTCCAAACCAATGGTCGATTTGTCGAAGGAACATTAGTCGAACACTTAGCCTATTTTAGCATCCTTTGGGAGGCATTGGTTCCTAAACGAGGATACGCCCCAAAAATCCGAGGATTAAGGCAACCTCGCATGAAGGATACTGAATCGTTTTTGAAAAGTGAGAGTCGATGACGGTGACGATGTTGCGCACTTTCTAAAAAAACCATGCACATATTTCATGAAAATGTAAACAAGGACCGCGTCTGAGTACGGTTTTTGCTTTGCTGTCAGTTCTAAGCAATTGGGCCAAAGAAGAAGAACATCATACCCTCCTGGACCAGACCCCCGGGGCAGAGATTGGAACGGCTCCAACTGCAAGCAGACTCCGTCAGTGCAGCGGATTTGAGGATGGAGATGGATCTACTGATTGGGAACCTTAATCCAAACCCGAACCCAAACCCTAACGGGGGCAATCCAAACGCCAACCTAAATGTCAACCCTAATGGAGGCAACCCGAACCCGAATCCAAACGGAGGCGAGCCACCGCAGAATCCGAACCCCAACCCTATTCCCAATCCAAACCTTAACCTAAATCGGGGAAACCCGCATGGTGAAATCGGGCAAATCAGAGAAGACATCCAACGTCTTGGAGAACGCACCGATAACCAAATTGCCCAACTTATGATGATGATCACTGGGGTCACACGACGGCTTCCACCGCAGAATCCGAATCCTAACCCAAACCCGAATCCAAATCCTAACCCAAACCCGAATCCAATTCCGATCCCAAATCCGAATCCCAATCCAATTCCTTACCCAAATCCTAACCTCAACCTAAACCTCAATCCAAACCTCAACTTAAACCTCAATCCGAACCCTAATCCGAATCCTAACCCGGAGCAGCTGGTTTTTGAATGGGAGGCCCCGCAAAACCCTGAAATGGCAGCAGTGCTGGCAAAAATCACCCAGTTGGAAGAGTCAGTGGCAAGGAATGAAAAGATAGCGTCAACCGGCTTCGACATCAACAAGCTTTGCCTGTTTCCTAACGCAAAGCTTCCCGAAAAGTTCAGACCAATTGACTTCACTAAGTTTGACGGGACTGGGGACCTAAAGGCGCACTTGACGGGATACATTGGAGCACTTTCCATGTGGGGAGTGGAGAGGGATGCTATGGCGCAAATGTTCTCGCAGACTCTAGTGGGGCATGCTTTGCACTGGTTTACCACCCTGGATGAGCGGAAGAAGCGCTCGTGGGAAGACATATGCGCGGCTTTTGTAGCGCAGTATGATTACAACATCCAATTGGAGGTGACCACTCGTGAGTTAGAGTCAACAAAGATGGAAGCAAAGGAGGCCTTCGCCGAGTTTATGAAGAGGTGGAGGGCTAAGGCCGCACAAATGAAAGAAAGACCAAACGACAGGGACCAGATCCGGATGATTGTCCGGAACCTTCAGCCAACTCTCGCACGGCACATGGTCATGGCTCAAGCATGCTCAGACTTCAAAACGTTCTTCGACACGGGCTTAGCCGTCGAAGAAGCAGTTCAATTGGGGATCCTTGACAAGCCCGAGCCTGCCCCTAAACCCAAGAAGGTTTACTCCGGAAACAGCAACGCCCTGTTTGGCAACTCAAACTACACCCATCTTCCCAACACTTCCTCAAACACCACTCAAGCAGAGCCCGTCAATCAAATTGTGACCCAAGCTGGTCAACCCCGTACCCAACCCCGCACTTTCGCTCAATTCTCGGCACCTCTCTCCGCCGTGCTCGAGAAATTGGTCGAAAGTGGCGTGCTCAAACCACTTACCCCTACTCCCTTGCCTCAAAAACTCCCCGCATCCCACAATCATAACGCCTATTGTGCTTACCACCAGAACACAGGCCACCCAACCGACAACTGCTTTCGCTTACGCCATGCTATCCAGGACCTCATAGACAATAAAACTCTCCCCGTACCACCACAAAAACCAAACACCGTCTCAAACCCGCTCCCGAAGCACTCTAACGCCCGCACCAACCATATCTCCATGGACCATCCCTTTAACCCGAGCCTCTACATCCTTCCAACCACCCAACCCAAACCAATTGTCGAGTTGCCAACCGAGGATATCATCTATGCCCTTCAATCCGAGGACTGGGACTTCCAAAGAAGGTGGGAAGAGTTGGCAAGTGATTTTCTTGCAGTGGAAAGCCGTGCTGTCATAACTGGAGTGTGGCCTGTGGCACTTGACACTCACCAAGTCGAAGAATTAGAACGTGGCAATTGGAGGCAGGAGTTTGAAGAAGTGATGGCCGACCCGTTGGACGGGTACTCCCTATTTGCTCTATTTTTTGGAGCCGGAACCAATTGAAGAAGAGGATGAATGGGCATGGGAGCCCGAGCCCAACGGGTGGCATTGGATGGATGATTCCGACCCGTTAGACGAGACGTCATTGGCATACCTTTTCCTGGAGGAAGAAGTTCGTGAAGAAGTGGACCTCATGAACCCCCGCATGTTTTCGGGACTCACCGTCAGCGCTATTGTCAATATTGATAGAGGATCCGATGCTCTGGACCATATCATGGATCACGTCTTCATCCCGCAGGAATACATTATTGGGGAGCACCTTCCACCGCCCGTAGTCGAAATCCCAGAGGAGCCCAACGTCTGTGTACTCGACCCTGAGGATCTGTGGGGTAAATCCGAATTAATAAATGTGTGGGTCGATGGTGAAGAACTCACAGTCAACAAAGCCATGTTGGATGAGGGTTCCCTACAAGTCACTAACAGCAACAACAGCAGCAACAACAACAACAACAACAACAGCAATACCGTCAATTTCTGGAATTCATTGGAGGAGGAGAACATGTGGCATGCCCTAGAGATGGAAGTCCTTAAGAAGGATCTCGAGAAAACAAGCTTGGACAAGGGCAAGCGCAAAGCCGACGCAGATCTTTCCAACTTTTGGGAAGATTCTTGGTGGGATCCCATCCCCAAGTCAATCAGCAACCTCACCCGAAGTGGAAGAGTGTACCAGCCGACCAACATTCAGCAAGGGAGCTCATCCCGGGCCCCTCCGCCACCATAGAACAATCCTGTCAACCCTACAAGCACCCCCATCCCACCTACTCAACCAAATAACCCGTCAAACCCTCCACGTCAACCTAACTCACCTATCCATCTTAACCCGTTCGCTGGCTCTAACCCCAACTCCTCTCAGCAGCAAAATCCGAACCCCACCACTGACCCCATAATTCAACAGCTCCAAGAAACCCCTGTGCGCATGTCCATGTGGGGAGTGTTAGCGGCATCCCGCGAGCATCGCCGAAGGCTTGTTAACACTCTCTCTAAATTCGAGGTCCCCTCTGATATAGCCCCAGAAGCCCTCATTGCTCTCATAACCCCAACGAACTTCACCCAGCACACCCTCTCATTCACAGAGAAAGACCTCCCACCGGAAGGAGCTGGTCATAACAAACCGCTACACGTAACCATGAAGAGCCTCGGAAAGTGGGTCCCCGCGATTCTCATAGATAATGGTTCGGCCATTAATGTGTGCCCACTCCGCACTGCCTACTGCTTAGGCCTGAAAAATAAGGACTTCGCACCATCAACCCTTGGTGTTCGCGCCTATGATAACACACGGCGCGATGTCCTGGGGACCGTCAACTTGGAACTTGCAACTGGCAAGTTCAAAACCACTGTCGAATTCTGCGTACTCGATATACCTGCTTCATTTAACCTCCTGCTGGGGAGGCCGTGGCTGCACAGGTCGGATGTCATGGGGGTGCCCTCTACGCTGCATCAAAAGCTCATCCTGGGATTGGATTCCGGGACTCTCATTATCCATGGGGACTCAGGCATCCGTCCTCACTCCGAAGACAACTCCCTCCTGCTAGAGATAATGCATGGAGAGGAAGACATTGCTATGGGGGGATTTGCAGTCATAACCTCGAAAGTTTGCACTATCCGGGCCGAGGATGGATTCTTGGTGAGTTCCGCGGCGCTAGAGATTATGAAGAAAATGAACTATCTGCCGGGCATGGGCTTGGGACTCCATGGGCAAGGAGTCTCCGAGTTCCCTGATTTCCCCAGAAGCAACGAGCGCTTTGGTCTCGGATATGAGCTCAAGAAGGGTGACCCACCGAAAAAGTGGCGCGACCGCGCCCGGGCTCATGCAGTCGGGATTAAGCTGAAAGGGAAAGAAGCGCTATACCAAGGAAACCCCGAGCCTTTTGTGGACCTGGAAACAAAAGTGAAGCACCCCGGTTTCGAGATCTTCGCCAATGACACTTGGGAGGATGACTTTGAAGAAGTGACCAAGGTGGAAGAGGTATCCGAGGCACTTGACTGGCTTGAGGCTTTCGGTTTGGGCAGTCTCCGATCTCTGTTTGGGGACGAAGAAGCGGAGGGTATGATGGAGGATGCTGCTGTGCTTATGCTCGGAGAGGAAGAAGAAATCGAAGACCCTTCCAAACTCATTGTGGAGGCTGTAGGCGCTTATGAGAATTGCATTTTTATACCACTTGTAGAGCGCACTCACGACACTTGCACCGAGTCGGAGTCTGAATCTGACTCCTCGTCTAGCACAAAGTCGGAGCTTGTGCCTATTGGCCCTCCACAGCGTAGCTTTTACTTTGAGTTTGAGTCAACCGCTGTATTCCCCCCTTCTGAGGAGGCTGCTTATGAAATGAACGATCTCTTTGCTTACTTGCCTGATTTTGAAATAAATTGCTTAGATCCCGACGATGAAGGAATAGACCTCGATGGGGATATCCCCAAGGAGATCCGTTCCCTCATCGATTGTGAAAATGAAAGGCATGCTCAGCCTTTGAAAGAAGAAATAATCTCTATAAATTTGGGTGATGAGGAGAACCCTCGATTGGTTCAGGTCGGTTCTGGGCTGTCCCCCGATGAGCTTCAGGAGCTCACAAATTTACTAAAAGAATTCAAAGAAGTCTTCGCTTGGTCTCACGCGGACATGCCCGGAATCGACCCGGAGATCGTCGAGCATAGGATCCCTCTCTTCCCCGATGCAAAACCCGTTAAGCAGAAACTGAGAAGAATGCGGCCCGATTGGGTTTTAAAGATAAAAGAAGAGCTTACAAAACAAATCGACGCCGGTTTTCTAATAGTAACAGAGTACCCCACTTGGGTCGCAAACATCGTTCCCGTCCCTAAAAAGGATGGAAAGATCAGAGTGTGCGTCGATTTCAGAGATCTAAATAAAGCGAGTCCCAAGGACAATTTTCCATTGCCGCATATAGACGTACTTGTGGATAACACTGCAGGGCACGCTTTGCTGTCCTTCATGGATGGCTTCTCAGGGTACAATCAGATTCTTTTGGCTCCGGAGGACAGGGAAAAGACCACATTCATCACCGAGTGGGGGACATACTGTTATCGGGTCATGCCGTTTGGATTGAAAAATGCCGGTCCTACATACCAAAGGGGTGCCACAACACTGCTACACGACATGATTCATAAGGAAGTCGAAGTATACGTCGATGACATGATAGTGAAGGGAAAGGAGCGGAAAGACCATCTCCCAGCGTTGAGAAAATTCTTGGAAAGGATTCAGAAATACAGGATGCGTCTCAACCCGCAGAAGTGCACGTTCGGAGTCACGGCTGGGAAGATGCTTGGGTTCATGATCACAACCAGGGGGATTGAGGTGGATCCTTCTAAGATCAAAGCCATTCTTGAGATGGAGCCACCTCGATCCGAGAAAGAGGTCCGATGCTTCTTGGGGAAAATCCAGTTCATCAGTCGTTTCATCGCCAAGTTGACTTTGACCTGTGAGCCACTGTTTCGGCTACTCAAGAAAGACGTGAAATTCGAGTGGAATGACAAATGTCAGAAGGCCTTTGAAGCAGTGCGAACTTATCTCCAGAATCCTCCAATCTTGATGCCGCCCATCCCGGGAAAACCTTTGATCCTATACTTGTCTGTCACGCCCTCGTCAATGGGGTGCATGTTGGCACAAGAAGGAGAAGATGGGGTCGAAAGGGCAATCTACTACTTGAGCAAGAAGATGGTGGGAAGCGAAGAGCGGTACACTTCATTGGAAAAGACGTGCTGGGCATTGATATGGGCCACTAAGAAATTGAGACACTACATGCTGGCTTACTCGGTGATACTGATTTCTCGGATGGATCCCCTCAAATATCTATTCGAGAAGCCAGCACTTACCGGTAAGTTAGCACGTTGGTTGCTCTTATTGGCTGAGTTCGAAATCAAGTACGTCACTCGCAAGTCAGTGAAAGGAAGAGCGGTCGCAGAGTTCTTGGCAGATCGTCCGATTGAGGGCCCAGAACACACTGAATTTCAATTTCCCGACGAAGATGTAATGACAGCAGTCGACGAAACATGGATGTTGTACTTCGATGGAGCCGCTAATCAGAAGGGCTTTGGGATTGGCATACTGCTAGTCTCGCTTGAAGGGTCGCACATTCCTCTCGCTTTCAAGCTAAACTTCGAAGTCACGAACAACGAGGCAGAATACGAAGCCTGTATTGTGGGAATGGAAGCTGCATTGGAGATTGGAATCAAGGTACTGGAAGTTGTCGGGGATTCCAACTTGGTCGTATCGCAAGCAAATGGAGAATGGAAAGTTAGGGACGAGAAGATGAAGCCGTATCATCAGCAACTCGACGAGCTTATCCCAAACTTTCAAAAGGTGACCTTCACGCACGTACCAAGGATGAAGAACCGCTTTGCGGACGCACTGGCTACTTTAGCATCCATGCTGGAACTTCCAATCGGGGTAAAACTGAGACCTGTCATGATTGAGCAGAGGGGAAAGCATGTGTACGACTACGTCATGAACATCGACGAACCAGACGATGGTCTCCCTTGGTTCCACGACATTTGGAACTTCGTCGAAAAGGGGGAATTTCCTGCGGATTCAACTAAGAAGGATCGGATCGCCTTACAGCGGCTCGCTTCTCAATACATCATCTGCGGCGGGAAGTTGTACCGACGGTCTCCTTGCGGAGTTCACAAGTTGTGTGTTCACGGCGACGAGTGGAGAGCAGTAATGGAAGAGGTTCATGAAGGTGTTTGTGGGCCCCACATGAACGGAATGATGCTAGCAAAGAAAGTTCTGAGGTTAGGATACTATTGGTCAACCATGGAGATAGATTGCATCGAGTATGTGCGCCGATGTCATAAGTGCCAGACTCATGCCAATCTCATCCATGTCCCGCCCTCAGAGTTACACCCAATGGCGACGCCATGGCCATTCTCCGCCTGGGGCATCGATGTTATTGGAAGGATCACTCCCGCGGCTTCCAATGGTCACAGATTCATCTTGGTAGCGGTGGATTACTTCACCAAATGGATCGAGGCGGCTTCGTACAAGACTTTGACGGCCGTTCAAGTGGCTCATTTCATCAGGCAAAACATCATTTATCGGTATGGGGTCCCTCAAACCTTCGTATCTGATAATGGTGTCCACTTCAAGGGAAAGGTTTTGGAACTCTTCGACGAGTTCAAGATTCAAGTGCATCATTCAACCACTTATCGGCCGCAAACAAATGGGGCGGTCGAAGCAGCGAATAAGACAATCAAGACGATCCTCGAAAGGACTACTCAGTCAGCTAGGAATTGGCACGAACAATTACCGCTAGCTTTGTGGGGATACCGGACGTCTATTCGTACACCGACGGGGGCAACGCGCTACTCTTTGGTGTATGGCATGGAAGCCGTTCTCCCTATCGAGCTAGAAGTGCCATCGCTTTGAGTCATGGCCGAATGTGGAGTAAATGAGGCTGAATGGATTAGTAGAAGATTTGAAGAGCTCATGCTATTCGACGAAAGAAGGCTACGGGCGTTGTACCATATTCAGGGCTACCAACGAAGGATCGCCCGGGCATTCAACAAGAAAGTAAAAACAAGGGACCTGCAAGAAGGGGATATGGTAGTCAAGGAAATCCGTGCGCCGGTGTTTGACCTACGAGGAAAGTTCCGACCTAAGTGGGCAGGGCCGTACATCATCAAGACCATTCTCTCCGGAGGAGCAGCCTCGATCATCGACCTCGACGGCAACGAGTTCACCAATCTTGTCAATTTGGACCAGCTTAAACGGTATTACCCCTGAGAGAGCTCGCTGGGCCGAAAACCGCAAGGGCGGGCGGTCCCAGGCAAAAATTAGAGCAAGCCTGCTAAGTCAAAAACCCGAGAGGGCGACTTAGGCAAAAGTTAAGGCAAAAGTCAAAAAGGAGCTCGCTAGACCGAAAACCCGAAAGGGCGGTTCTAGGCAAAATTTAGAGCGCAAAATGAGAGTGTTAATACCCGAGCGAACCCTGGCCCGAACTACGTATGGACCTGATTCCCTTTTCGTGAGGGATACGTAGGCAATCTCACACTGAGGTTCGGTCCTAAACATCTCAAAAATCAAAATCCAAATTGACAAATCAGAACGTTTTCTCAAAAGCGCATGCGATTAACCAACCAAAAGGGGGAAACCCTTAATCAGCCAATTTTATTCAGATTATCTCTTTATTACAAGATGAGCATGAAAACGAAAAGCACATATTTAAAACACTCCTTTTATTTCAAAAACGGCAAAGTAAGCGGTCAACCCATCCTTGCTTCCACATCTCTCCTCAGCCATTTGCGGTACCTTCCGGTCGAAGCAATAGAGAAGAGTGGATCACTTGGCTCAGTCCTGCGAGCCTCCCACGTTCGAACGTAACTCCGAAGGCCCGGAATGGTGAAGGGAGGGAGACGAAGCGCTTCAGAGCCCGGCAGCGGCACTTCTTGGCTTAGTCCAAACTGGCGGAGGATGCGGAAGGGCGGATAGAAGGAGAAGCCTGCCAAGCCAGCCACAAACACATGCGTCGAACCCATATTACCGGCTGTCATGGCAGGGAGCCTCAGCCAATGGCATCGCCAAACGATGTCATCTTCCTCGGCAGAAGCGAAGAAGTCAGCCCAGTCATCCTCGTTGTTGTGCGTCACTAGAAAGGGACGGTTCCATCCACTTGCACGATACCACCAGTCATTGGCCGGAGGGGTCAGCAGACTTAACTTGTCACAGAGCCACATCTACCCAAAAAGAGAGAAAACAAGTAAGGAGTCAGATAAAGCCTAAACCGAGTGTTGAGGTAAAATGAATGAGAGAAATAGAAAAAGGAGAGCTGAGTGAGGTCCCTAACCTGTAGCAACAGCGGGCTACCACTGAAAACCCTTGTCCGACCAGCATGGACAGCGTCTAACCCCATCAAGGTCTCGGCAAGAACCAAGGGTGCAACATCCTTGCGAGCCTCAATCTGAGAAGCAACACCCACCAATAAAGAACTGGGCTAACCGACGGAAGGAACCAACAGAAAAGCCGCCAAGAGGCAAATGCAACAAGCCGTCATTCGTCGACCTTGGTATTCGAAGTCCGTCAAGGCTCCGGGTGGACTGAATCTCTCATACAGTTGCAAGATGTTAATGGCATTGCCCTGAGTGAGAAACTCAGCAACATTTCCACTAACACCTAGCTTAGCTTTCAGAATGTTCTTCATACTTTCCCTAAGCATCGGGACGATGGGCTCCCTGGAGTCGTGACTTCCAAGGTAAGCGTGGAATTCCTCGACGGTGGGACATAGCTCTTGGGAACCGAAGCGAAAGACATGCACTTCGGGATCCCAAAAGCGCGCCGCCGCATGTAGCAAGACAGGACGGATTGCGATCTCCCGGAGATGCCTAAGAGCATAAAGTCGGTGTCCTCGGAAGTTCAGCCAGTCGATACCTTCGAGGCTGTCCAACCAGGGATGGAGCAAGGCTTGGTTTAGCAAGGCCATGAGGAGAATGGGTTTTTTTTGGAAGGAAAGAAGGTCTTTGGGAGGAGAAGAATGATGGAATGAAGTGTGAAGGACTTGCCAAAGCATGACTCTGTATTTATAAAGGCCTGGAGGATACAATGCCACTCCCCACCAGCTTTGGAACTCATCAAACTTAACATTTTTCAAGAAAATTCAAACTTTGAAATTTGAAAAAATGTTGAAAAAGGCTCAAGTCTTGCTTTGGGAAATTGTTTTCGCCTGGGAAACAGATTGTTCAAAGTCACAAAGCACCTCAGAAATGTGCATACAGAAGAAAAGACGTGGGAATAACTGGTGAGTGGCATTGGGAAGCAGCAGGGGACTGCAGATGTCAGTAGTCCCGAGCGCTCGGGAGTGCGGTCCCAAGCGCTCGAGAGTTCTGCTATTTTGCAGCAGCTTCTGATTCCAGCTTTCCAGCCTCAGATCAACATTGTAAACGCTTGCAGCTTAGATCAGAAGGTCCTCAGCATGTGCTCTAGGGATGCAGCGGTTTCCGTTATGTGTTTTCTTGTATGTTAGTCCATTTCCCTAAAAAATACCGAAAGTTTCCAAAATTCTCATTCCGTGAGCATGTCAAATTCCACGTTAAGCGTGTTTGGTTGAATCCAGTAATGCATATAAGTCACAATGTGCATTAATGACTGTATGGCATGATCAAATGCGCGTTAACGCTCTTGGTTCGAGTTTTCGTTGGTCAAGCGTCCCAAAATCATCATTTGCAAGCGTGAGTGAGGGTCGATCTTCGTGTCAAGGGCGTTTTTGTAATTCTAACGGTTCTCGCCGGTCACGACGCACATTGACAACCGCACAGTGCACTCAATTACGATCGATAGCCCTTAATTCTAAGTTTCATGGTCGATCACTCGAAATTTGCAGTCATGCGTCAATGTCGAGTTTTCATTACTTTAAGAGTATCGGTTGAAATTTGCGTGCTCTTTACTTTCTTTCAAGCTAGGCGGACATATTTCATAAAATACAATTCTTAAAGGAAGTGCGAACGAATGCAAAAGAACAAAGTGCAAATTTTCATAAATGAAATACAGTATTTACAATGAGCATGGAAGGAAGTGCAAAAGCTGGGGCAAACACACGCCCGATCCTAACTACCAGGGCATGCAAGCCCAAACAAAATCAAGGCACGCAGGCCTAGAAGCTACAACTACCTTGGCACACAGGCCCATGTACAAGAAAGCTAGCAAAGCAAAAGCCTAAGACTCAGACGTGACGAGTCCTCTTCTGCTGGCGGCCCTTGGGCTCTGTGCTCTCACTCTCGTCATCGTCGTCATCGTCGTCACTGTCATCTGCGCTAGGAGAGCCGGAAGCAGTCTCTGAGTCCGTCGACCCTAACACACGCGACTCAGAGTACTCCTCTGACTCGTCCTCCTCCTCTGGCTCCACGCGAGCGTGTCTCCGCTGGGACCCCTCCCTAGGTACAACCTCGAACTGTCTAGCCTCCGCAGCGGGCCGCGACACTCCCTGTGTCCCTCGTCCCCGTGTGCTGGCGGAAGCTGGAGAGCTCGTGGTGGCCTGAGGTCGTGCCCTAGCTGAACGTCGTGGCTGCACCTGCATATCACAAACATGAGATCATTCTATACATATTTGAAATTCAATGGATTCATTTAGAAGTACTGTATATGCATGCATTTGGTCATACCTGTGAAACGACAGGAGGAGCAGGCTCAGGGGCAGGTCTGGTCTGCAGGACCCTCCCTCTAGCGCAGCCCTTCAGCAAGTGGCGCATCCCTACCATCAGCATGATGGCCGTCTCGGCCCACTTCGCGGTACCTGTGATGTTCAAGAATCAGAAACGCGCAAGCAGTAATCATTCAGAGCATAAGAAGATCGAATTCGTTTATACCTGAGCCGGAAGCCGCATCGGCGGCTGTGGAAGACGTGGGACGTCTATCACCGCCCGTGCCCCTGTAGGGTCTGTCGCCCCTATCGTCCACTCCAGCGTGGGTAGCACCGTCGAGCCGGACGCCTCCGCCGTCTCTCGGACCCCCGTGTCACTCTCTCCTCGCCCACCGGCAGGCTGCCTACCGCCTCGGCCACTACCTCGTGCGGACCGTCCGCCACGGCCTCGCACCCCAGCATCAGGGCCTCGCCCTCCCTCAGCTATCCTCCTCTCCAACTCAGCCTCCACCCCTAGGCTCGTGGCCAGGTACAGGCCTACGTAAGCCGCGTAGTCCAGACCGCGTCGTAGGTGCCGCTCCAAATCTGCGTCAGGCACAGTGTACAACTCCAACTCCGCACGAGTGTACGTCTCCGTCCGCTGCACGCGTGGAGGGAGCAACCCAGGTACTACGAACGCTGGAAGACCGAGCGACTGCCGAGTCACCCGGTCTCCTAAGTACCACTGCCAGCCCAGAGGGCACTCTAGCAGCACCCTGCTCCGTGTCACCTCACGACTCCTCGGAAGGAAGTCGGCCTCCACCCTCGACCAACGATCCCAGTGCACCTGCATGTCAAATTTTGAAGCATCAATGAAAGCATACGTCGAGTGCAAAAAAAAAAAGGGAATAAAGGGAAATCTTACTGCAACTCCAGTCAAGCGGTCTAGCCAGCGTCGGAAGGTCATCACCTCCCTTCTCCTCTCCTTCGTCCTCCTGTAGGCTTTGCTCCACGCGAGCCCGCGAGGAAGGAAACCAGGGTCGCGGCACGTGTTCTCAGGCGGGAACATCCCAAGAACCTCGTAAGCCCAGAGCTGCATATGATCGGAGTTCAAGTCAAGTCGACTTCTAATATACATTTCAAACAATAAGCAGTCAATAGTAGTTTTAAAGCAGTAATTTGAACCATACCTCGACGATCCTCCAGTAGCCTCCCACTGTGTTGCCCACTCCGCGTGAGGCAGCTCCTAGAAAGCAGTAGAGGGTGCACAGAGCACCCCCTCCCCAGTCAAACCGTCCCGCGGTCCTCAGGTCGACCAGGCCTGCCAGGAAGCTTAGGTGCACTCGCGACCGCCTAGTCGGGTACAGAGAAGCCCCGAAAAGGTAGAGCAGGTACGCCCGGGCCATCCTCGCCGCCTCCTCGTCGTCTACGGGCTCGTGGTCCCAGTACTCCACGAACTGCCCGTAAGCCGCCATCCCTCTGCTATGCCGCGGAACCCGCCCGAGGAACCACCGCAGAGCCGCGTCGTCTAGCACCAAGCTCGAGTCGTAGGGGATCGGCTCTCCTCCCACTCTCAGTCCCGTAATCGCTGCGAAGTCCAGCGGCGTCAGTGTCATCTCCCCAAACCGGAGGTGGAAGGTGTTGGTAGTATCCCACCACCTCTCGGTCAGCGCTGTGAGCACAGCGCGGTCTACCCTCACCGCCGTCATCAACTAGATGAACGGCCCGAAACCCGCAGCCTCCACTAACTCCCGTACTCTCGCAGGCAGCCCCCTGAAGTACCTCAGCGAGCTGGCTGAGCCTCCGTGGCCGTAGACGTCCGTCGTGCGCTGTTTCAACAAAGTAAAGAAATAGTGTTTCAATCAATTCAGCAATTTAATGATTCAAGCGTCGATTTTAAAATCTCATATTGTCAAAATCATAATCCAAGTGTCGAATTCAAAAGTTTCAAGTTGTCGAAATTTACCGTAGTCCAGCCGTAGAGATGTGCATGTCGCGGTCTCGGAGCAGTAGGTCCTCTGGGTAGTCGGCCCGAGCAGGAGTGTAACTCTCTATCCCCACAGGCACGAAGGAGTGAACCCGCGGAGCGTAGGTCGCAATCGCAAACTCAACGCGCTCTCCTCCCAAATAGGCCTTCGCCTCGTCAACCGCGGTCACCCGCGCCTCGGCAGCCGCCTCCGGCTCCGGTTCCTCCATCTCCATCTCCTCCATCTCCTCCTCCTCAACCCCGCGTCCTCCTGCGTCCGATGCACCCGCGCCACTCAGCAAGGCTCCCAACAGCAGCGCCGCAGCCCGGTCCTCTGGAGTCACGGTACCTCTCAGCACGGCCTCCACCCCTGGGTCGAGGCCAAACGCGTCTAGTATATCCTGCGGCTCCGCGGAGTCCAGGAAGTCACCCTCCGCGAAAGGAACGGGCTGTGAGGCCCCGATCCTGCTATCCTCCCTCCTCGGTAGTGCCGCTGTCGACCTCAAAGCAGGGGTGGCTGCGACACTACCACCCACCACCACCTCGTCAGTCTGTCCCTCGACGCAGGCCTGGTCCGCAGCCGCGAACAACTCCTCCACAGTAGGAGTAGGAGGAGTGCCCGTCGCCCCACCTCCGCTGCCTGAGGTGCCACCCCGACTGCCCGTGGCATCTCCGCCACCATCAGCCTGCCTCCCACCTGCGTCGTGCTCAGTCTCGCCCCCTCCAGCATCCCCAATCACCGTAGAACCTCCCCGGACGTCCTCTACCGCCATAGGGTCATCTCCGGCACCACCCACCGCCACCGTGCCCTCACCAGCAACCCCCTTATCCCTGGCAGTACCTTCGCCGCCACCAGCTTTGCCCATCACCGCCGCACCAGTTGCAGCCGCCGCCATGCCGTCGCCAGGTGTAGCAGCAGCCCCGCCAGCCTCTACCGCCGTTGCCCCCTCCTCGGTGCTGGCCATCGCCCTTGCTTCCTCTTCCTGTAACTTCTTCTTCCTCCTGATTCGAGCCTCCTGGCACACGATTGCCCAGTGGAAGATCGAGGAGATCTCGAGGTTTCGATATCGGTCCGTGGTTATTCTGGAAAGAGTAAGATAGTCGAGTGAGAGAGAGATGGTCGAGTGAGAGAGAGTAAACGCCTGAGAGTTTGAGAGTAGGAGGACAGCCGTACGTCGCCTGGTTCTCGAGCGCTCAGATTTCGGGGTTTTAAACCCCCGGGCCGAGAAAAGGAAGACGAAGGAGTGGCGGGCCCCAGCCGTGGTCCTGAGCGCTCGACACTTTTCCCGAGCGCTCGGGAGTGGTCCCAAGCGCTCCACTCTGTTTTAGGTCGCTGTGCCGAAATTTTCGGTCTCCCATTTATTTCACTTTCTGTCAATTATTGCAATGTCGAGGCTTTTTACAAAATCAATCCCAGTCCTGATTTAGTTTGTGTCAAAATAGAGCAATTGATCACGAACTTCTTTCGGTAATCCACAATTGGTTCACGCTTGAAAATTGATACTTTATGTCGAAATCGTCTAAATTTGCAAAAAGGTTTTACCCTTGTGGTGTCCGCCAAACAGAGCAACAGGTGGATTCTTCATACAGGTATTTACATTTGCCTCCCAGAAGTCTTGTGGTGTCCGCCGAACAGAGCAACAGGTGGATTCCCCGTGCGAATATTTGCATTTATCTTGTTTGCCCGCCGAACAGAGTAACAGGTGGACTCTTCATGCATTTATCTTACCATTGTCTTGTCGATACTTACTTTCTCGTGCATGTTTGCATTTGCCCCAAAGAACTACGCTAGTCTGATCCTTGCAGAAAAGGGTACGTAGGCAGTCTGAAAAGTCGCGACCGCATGCATTAAATGTTGGCGTCTTCACTGGCATTTATGTTTTGAATTGAGGATTTGATCTGGCTCGAATTGGGCTGTCTCAATCTTTGGACGGCACTCGTATCCAGACATGATGCCGAGCATCGCCCAAAGAGGGGCAACTGTAGACACCCCAATTTGAACTCTTCGAATTTCCTTAATTTGTGGCCCGGAGGCTCCCCGATGATGAATTTGGATTGGAACAAGCCTCGTACCGATTGGAACTTTGCTCCTTGAAAGATTTGAAAGGAAATAAAAAATGGTCAAAATCACTTCCAAGCGCTTGGAAGTAGTCCCGAGCGCTCAAAAACAACTTTCAAAACCTCTGGCCTGGCTCACTCTCGAGCGCTCGTGTCTCCTGCGCTGGCCAATGGATGGCGGGGCTCCTCATTACCCATGCAATCCATCATTGCAGAGACCTTTAGCCGGCTGAGATTTACGGCTAGCACTCATGCTCAGTCAGGAATCTTCAGGCTAAATGATTTCCCCTTTAAACATTTTTGATTTTAAAAATCCATTTGATTTTCAAAAAAAATCATGGGTTATTTCTGGCCTATAAATAAAACCTGTTTTCAGCTGAGACAGAGGTGACAAAATCTCCTCCCTGGGAATCCTCTCCTTCTCTTCTCTCCCTCTTTTTCAGAACAAGAACTCCCTAACTCAAGTTTCAACTTCAAACTTCAAAAAGCTTTTCGAAAAATCCTCAAGGAAAATACAGGAAATCCAGAACACTCCAAGCTTCTGATCTCTTGTATTCTTCTCTCTTCATCCACCTTTTAAAGCCATTCCAAAGAGAAAAGTTCGAGCAAAAGGTAGAAAATCCTTCTATCTCAATCCCAAACAAGGAGGCTGTTCTTCCCTTCTGAGGGGGGTCTCTCAGCCTGACCCAGTCTTCAATACTGGGTGCACGGCTGGGAGACCTTAGTGTAAAAACAAGAGCAATGGGGTACAAAAATGTTTTAGCAAAACCCTTACTGGCATAACTCTCGAGCGCTCGAGAACGCTTCCGAGCGCTCGGGACCGTCCCCAGTTTCTTGCATGCTCCCTTGTCATACAGTAGGCAGGGAATGAGGTGTACTCTTCAAATAAATGGTTTCATTTTGGCATGCATGCACAGGAAATCATTTTCCCCAAAACAGAAGTATTCCTCACAGGTTTTCATGTAATATAAGGTGTTTCCAAAGTTAAATGATGATTTCCTATTGGGAAATATCAAAATAAGGATTTCTACATGTCAGTACCATTTTCTGTTTGAAGCAAAGCTGTTGTGCATAACACTCCCAAGCGCTCTGGACTGTTCCCGAGCGCTCGGGAGTGCAGCCATGCTATTTCCTCTTATCTCCCCAGTATGCTGTGTTCCTTGGTTTCTGCATGCATAAGGGTACCCATTTGTTCTTTAAAATTTGTAGATCTAATATTGTCAAGGCAGGGATGCACGATCTGAAAGATTGAAGGCTTAGTTCAGTCTTTCAAATCCTCTGCTGAGCCAGTAGTGTAAATTACAGCGTTACAGTTCCTCTTTTAGCATTATATCCTGTCTGTACTAACAAGCTTGCAGGTTGGGCATCAGAACTCTCAAGCGCTCGGGACTACTCCCGAGCGCTCGAGAGCGAAGTCAGTGGCAGTTTCCCAGTTTCTGCTGTCATGCATCTTATTACTTCACAGTTTTGCCACCCTCCTGTACACATGCACATGCAAACACTTCCTATTTGGTATAACTGTGGATACCTGCTACTTGCCTAATAAAATAAAATCCCCTTTTAAAATCCCATAAACGTTTAGTAGAGACCGATTCCAAATCGGGCGAGGGGGGTGCCGTGAAACCCTTCCCCCCTCGTAACATGGCTTCCGGACCCTCAAATGATCTCTGGTTTTCAATTCAAATCGATTATTTTCGAACAAAACGGTTTCTCGGGTGATAAACCATAAATCCGGGTGGCGACTCTTTCAACTCTTCAAACGATATTTTTCTCAAAAAGGGAAATATATTTTTCGGGCTGGTAGCCCACACTACCCGTCGGAACATAGCCACAACGGCTACACAACAGGGTCATCCGAATAAACAGGATCGACCAAAACCTCATCAGGTTCACCTACTTCCACATATTCCAAAAATGGTTTAAGACGCTGCCCATTAACTTTGAAAATATTATTATTTTTTGGGTCACAAACATCTACAGAACCATTTGGATAAACCTTATGCACAACGTAGGGACCGTCCCATCGGGACCTCAACTTACCAGGAAATAGATGGAGGCGCGAGTTATACAATAATACTTTTTGACCAACACTAAAGGTTTTGCGCTGAATATTCCTATCATGGTACGCCTTAACCTTAGCCTTATAAATACTCGTGCTCTCATACGCATCATTCCTAATCTCCTCAAGCTCACACAACTGGAGCTTCCTATGGGCACCCGCCTCTGGCAAACGCGTGTTTAACGTCTTAATGGCCCAATAGGCCTTATGTTCCATCTCAACGGGCAAGTGGCAGGCCTTACCATAAACGAGCCGGTAGGGTGAAGCACCCAACACGGTCTTGTAAGCAGTGCGGTAGGCCCACAAGGCATCGATCAACCGAAGTGACCAATCTTTCCTATTCGGGTTCACGGTCTTCTCAAGAATCCCTTTGATCTCACGATTTGCTAGCTCAGCCTGACCATTGGTTTGAGGGTGATAAGCAGTAGACACCTTGTGAGAGATGCCATACTTGCTCATTAACGCCCCAAAGGACCTATTGCAAAAATGAGTGCCCTGATCAGAGATAATGGCACGTGGCATGCCAAATCTCGACAAAATATTGGTCTTTAAAAACTCAAGCACGACTTTAGAATCACTGGTCCTAGTGGGGATTGCCTCCACCCACTTCGACACATAATCCACCGCCAGGAGGATGTACTCATACCCGTGTGACACCGGAAACGGGCCCATGAAATCAATGCCCCAACAATCGAAAACCTCTATCACAAAAATGTTCTGGAGGGGCATCATATTCCGCGGGCCAACCTTGCCCAATTTCTGGCACCGGTCACACGACTTGCAGAAAACGTGCGTATCCTTAAAAAGATTCGGCCAAAAGAAACCACACTCACTGACCTTGGCGGCGGTCTTCTTTGCGGAGAAATGACCTCCGCATGCCTCGGTGTGACAAAACTCAAGAATCCCCCTTTGATCAGCTTCGGGGACACACCGGCGCATAATTTGGTCTGCGCAATACTTGAACACATATGGATCATCGTAAATATATTGCCGGACATCTCTCAAAAATCGCTGCTTCTCAGCTGTGGACCAATGGGGTGGAATTTGCCCAGTCACCAAATAATTGGCGATATCTGCAAACCATGGGCACGCATTAACAGCGAACAACTGCTCGTCAGGGAAAGTATCCACGATGGGGAGATGAGAGGTGGGGTCCTCAAACTCCAAACGAGACAGGTGGTCAGCCACTACATTCTCAACCCCTTTCTTATCCTTAATCACGAGGTGGAATTCTTGCAGCAAAAGAATCCACCGGATAAGGCGAGCTTTCGCATCCTGCTTGGTCATCAGATACTTCAAAGCCGCATGATCGGTATACACCACAATCTGCGAACCCACCAAGTAGGACCGGAACTTGTCTAAGGCAAACACCACCGCGAGCAATTCCTTCTCGGTAGTGGTGTAGTTCATTTGTGCCTCGTTCAAAGTCTTGCTCGCATAATACACGACGCAGGGATCTTTCCCTCGCCGTTGCCCTAAAACTGCCCCGACTGCATAGTCGGAAGCGTCGCACATCAACTCAAAGGGCAAACTCCAATCTGGAGGCTGCACGATCGGCGGAGTAGTGAGACTCCGCTTCAACGTCTGGAATGCCTCCTCACACGCCTCAGTCCACATGAAGGGCGTGTCTTTTGACAACAATTGACACAACGGTCGAGAGATAACACTGAAATCCTTAATGAAACGCCGATAGAAACCGGCGTGACCAAGGAAAGACCGAATGTCTTTTACAGACTTTGGAGTGGGAAGATTTGCGATCAAATCAATCTTCGCCTTGTCCACCTCAATACCCTTAGAAGAGACAATGTGTCCTAACACAATTCCTTGGGTCACCATGAAGTGACATTTCTCCCAGTTAAGCACAAGTTGCTTCTCCTCGCACCATTGCAAGACCTTTCCTAAGTTCTCGAGGCATTCGTCAAACGAATCCCCAAAAACTGAGAAGTCATCCATAAACACCTCCACGATCTTCTCTACCATGTCGCTAAAAATTCCCATCATGCACCTTAAAAAGGTGCCGGGAGCATTGCACAAGCCAAAAGGCATGCGACGGTAGGCAAACGTTCCGTAAGGACACGTGAAGGTGGTCTTCTCCTGATCCTCTATGGCTACCTCAATTTGATTGTAGCCAGAGTACCCATCCAGAAAGCAATAGAATGCCCGGCCAGCCACCCTCTCCAGAATTTGATCAATGAATGGAAGAGGGAAATGGTCTTTCCGGGTGCTCGCATTGAGCTTCCGGTAATCTATGCACACTCGCCACCCGGTTTGAACACGGGTCGGCACTAGCTCACCCTCGCCGTTTCTCACGACGGTCACTCCAGCCTTCTTAGGCACCACTTGCACTGGGCTCACCCACTCACTATGGGCTATCGGGTAAATAATACCCGCATCTAAGAGCTTTAGCACCTCAGCCCGAACCACCTCCTTCATATTGGGGTTCAGACGACGCTGAGGTTGCCTAGAAGGCTTCACATCCTCATCAAGAAAAATGCGGTGTGTACACACCGTTGGACTAATACCCCGTAAATCTGCTATCGTCCAGCCTATCGCGCCCACGTGCTCTCTCAGCAAGGCAAGCAACTTAGCCTCTTGATCCGCCTCGAGAGATGAGGAGATCACAACCGGAAAAGTATCATCACCTTTAAGGAATGCATACTTAAGCGTGTCCGGGAGAGGCTTTAACTCTGGTTTAGGCGGCTGGACAGACGATGGGAGAGCTTTAGGAAGTGGGGCGCCCAGTGGCTCAAGAACTGGGTTCCAAGCGGCGCTACACACATCCTCCACTGCAAGCATCTCCATTAAACTCCCTACCTCTGGAGAATCTAAAAATGACGCCTCTTCGGCGGTTAAGGCTATCTCCAGAGGATCATTGTACAACACACTATCGACATGCTCTTGCACTAGCGTGTCGATCAGACTCACCTCATACACCTCCTCATCATCCTCAACCCGACTATCCACATTGAAAACATTCACCTCCATTTTCAAGTCCCCAAACGACAATTGGACTTATCCAGTTTTGCAATTCATAACAGCACTAGAGGTGGCTAGAAAAGGACGGCCAAGGATGATAGGAGTCTTCTCAAAGACCTCTGGTATTGGGCATGTATCCAGGACAATGAAGTCGACTGGAAAAAGAAATTCGCCCACTTGAATTAAAATATCTTCCACTATCCCTTTCGGAATTCTCACACTCCGGTCAGCCAACTGTAGCGTGACCGGTGTGGCTTTCAAATCGCCTAAGCCCAGCTTCAAGTATACCGAATAAGGGAGCAAGTTGACACTTGCTCCTAAATCCAGCAAAGCTTTATCAAACTTTTGGCCTGCGATTGCTATGGGAATGGTGGGACAACCAGGGTCCTTACACTTGGTGGGGATCTCGGCCTGGAGAATGGAGCTCACTTGCTCCGTCAGAAGCACTTTGTCCTAACTCTTAGCTCTCCGCTTTGACGTGCATAGGTCCTTCAAGACCTTTGCAAACTGAGGTATCGCGTCAATGGCTTCCATCAAAGAGATAGGAAACTGAACTTTCTTGAATAACTCAAGCATTTGAAAGTTCACATTGACCTTAGGCTTCGCCACCAAGCGATTTGGATATGGAGCAACGGGTGGCAACGGAGTCGTGGGGACTGCATGTGCAGGCACCACCACTTCAGGAGACTCCACCTCTTTCCCTTCCTCAGGGACACTTCCTAAGTCTGGAATGGCTACTGGTGCAGATACCGGTACCGGGGGTGGCACCGATTTTTGCTTAGGAGGTAAGTCCTTGTTGATCACCTTCCCACTTCTGAGAGTGGTGATCGCTTTAGCCTCTTCCAGACTGGGATTCAAACTACTTGGGCCAGAAGAATCGCCCACATAATGTGTACCGGCGGCATTGATTAAAGGTTGAGAAGGAAACTTTCCCTTCTCCTGCTGGACTTGTCCAACTGCCGCCGTCAACTGGGTCAATTGGGTTCTAATGTCACCAATCGCCTGCTTAGTCTGCTCAGTGAAGCTAATCTGAGACTGCATGAGAGCCTTCATCATCTCATCAGTCTGTTTATCCCGCGGGGGATGGTTAATGCCAGGGGGTGGTCCAAAAGATGAAGGACCAAACCCCTGCTGCTGCTGAGGCGGGTAACGGAATTGGGTCATTTGGCCTTGAGGAGGCCGGAATTGCTGAACTGACTGCTGAGATGGTGCCTGGGGTTGCACCGGGGCTTTTTGATCCCTCCAACTCAGAAGTGGGTTATGGGCCCACCCTGGATTGTAGGTATTAGAATACGGATCCCAACGCTGGTTAAGCGCGTTCACCTCAGCCTGATTACTATGGTATGCATCTTTAACAATGGGAAACGCGGGGCAAGCAGTGACTAAATGCCCTGGACACTCACACAAAGCGCACACCTCCTCAACTCTCATCTCATTCACCTGATGGACTTGCTTCAGCTTCAAGTCCTCTAACTGTTTAGCCATCTTGTCCAGCTGAGACTGGACATTGTGCTCTCTCACACTCGAAGGAAACATGCCGGACCCACTGGGTCCCTGTGCAGCCATGGCCCTATCACCGAGGTCGGAAGGTTCCCAACTTCGGTGTTTCTCGGCCAACTCATCGAGAAAGTCCCACGCATCGTCCGGGGACTTGTCGAGGAAATCTGCCTCCTTACAGAGGTACTCAATCTGTTGGACCGTAGCAACATTCAAGCCCAAATAGAAAAATGACACCAACTGGTGTTTCACGAACCCATGATGCGGCAAGGACAACAACAAATCCTTGAACCGCTCCCAGCACCTTAAAAACGACTCGCCCTCTTTCTGCTTATATGACTGGATCTGGCGAGTCAGGTACTTCGACTTACTTTCTGAGAAATATTTCTTGTAAAATAGATCTTGGACAGCAGCCCACGTCGTAAGAGACTGGACTTTTTGCATACGCAGCCACTTATCCGCATTATCCCTAAGTGAAGAGGGGAAAAGCTTAAGGCAAGCATTCTCCCACTGAGCAGTGGTGGCAAGGGTGCACACCAACTGCTCAAAGAAACGGATATGATCATACGGATCCTCATTCTCCTTCCCGTAGAAAAGGGGAAGGGCATTATGCGTACCTGGCTTAATGGTGAAAGCGTTACGTGCTTCCACTGTCTCAGTTGGCAGAACTATTGGACCGAGAGGAGTGGTCCTCTCAGGATGCATGTGCGCACGCATCGACATCGGTGGCTCTGCCATTGGTGGCTCGATTACTAAATTAACAAACAGGCCACCGATATCGAAAGACTCACCACCAAAAAACTCTTCCTCCACGGTTACTCTCGGTATCTCTCAAAGACTAAAGCTTAAGTTAACTCGAAACAACTAAAGGAAATAAAATAAAATAAAATCTAACGACCCGAATTCTTAACACACGTTACCGTCCCCGGCAACGGCGCTAAAAATGCTTGACGATTTCCTAGTCCTAAAATAATGGGTTGCCCCAAGCGTAAGGCGGAGACCGATATAGCACAATATCCGGTAAGACCGGAGTCGAATCCACTAAGGATGGTGAAGTGTGTGCTGTGGAACCTCGGGTTGTTATAATTTAAACTGGCTCTTAGGTAGCCACCCCTTGTTGATTTGATTGAGAGATTAACTAAAACAACGAAATTGCTTAACTATTCAGATAATTAAAAGGAGGTACGGTCGTAGGGTTCATAGCACTCGTAACCAGCCCGGATTAGCCTGCTCCATTCAATGTTCTTAAAAACTTTTAACTTTAGTTTAGAAAAGATACCCCGAAAGATGCGAACCTTTATGGTCGCCGTATACCCATGCGCAGCGAAGAACGAGTTTTGTTCCCCCATTCCCCCGTTCACATGGGCTCCGGCGATGCCTCGGGTTCGTCTAACGAATGTTCTAATTAACCCAAAATTACTTTTTCATTATTTAAAAGCAGGAGCAGTTCCCGGACTGGCCACGATGTGCTAATCACCCTGCGACCCTACCAATACGACTACTCACTAATCATTACGCATAAAACAGAAGAAATCCTAATTTGAAACATGCTTCTATTACGCGAGATGAAAAATAAACAAGAAATATGAACAAATCAAATATCAACGATTAACTTTTATAAAGAACTGAAATTCAAACGAATTACCGGAATGCAAGTAATTGAACAAAGCTTTAAAAACTTGAACGAAAAAGAATTTGGAAGAAACTAAACAATACTGGAACCAAAGAATGGCAGCCCCCGTTCCTTTATTTTTTTCCCGTGCGTGATGATTCCAAGAAGATATCACCGCCGCTTCTTTTCCCTGTAGCTCTCGGTCTCGGCTGCCCCCGTTCTCCTCACTGTGTTGCGTGATGTCCTCCTTTATAAGAGAAGTGCCGACCTAAAAACCCAACCCATACTTCTCTTATTCTTTTATTCCAAACCGACTCCCATTTTTCCATTCTTGGCCCAACATTAAGTCAAACCAATTGCTAACTATTGGGCCCACCAAAGTCCAAGGGCAATTGTTATTTATTTGGTTTCAGTGAACATCATCAATTCCCTGGCCAATTGAGTCGTGAATCGTTACTCCAATTGCAGTCCAGACCTTCCACTTGATTGAATTCCAACGGCCCAACGTCGAACACCGTTTAATATTTCAATTTTGCATATTCTTTTAGCAAATTCTCCAAATACCTACAATACACAAATTAAGCATTAAGTTCCGAATAATAATATAAATGGGACTTAACAAAGACAAATTAAGGGGCGCTAATGTGAACATTTACGCGCCTATCACACCCCTCAACTTACACTTTGCTAGTCCTTGAGCAAAGAAAACAAAATGCAATTAAAGAAAACTAATTAAAATCGATAGTTCTTTTAAACCCCCAGGTGGCCCCGGTAGGACGAGTGAAGTCTCGTGAGGGTTTTCAGCAGTGATCACCCACAAAACACCGCGGATCCCTTTACTTGTAACCCAAAAACATGCAATGCAACTCATTGATATGCCAATGCCAAGAATATAGCATATACGGAAAATAGTTCTGGAGGCTATCAAAACATAGAAATAAATCATGGCACCCATGCTTAGCGTGTGTGAGCAAGGACCTTAACCACAAGTGAACCACAATCAAGTACTCTCTCCGGACCGAGTCTCGACTTCAATTCTCACCATGTCATGCACTCAACAAAAGAAAACGCTCGAAACAAAGTGCATTCAATAAACTCTCAATGTGTGCGGATGGAAGTTATGCAATAAAGATTCAAAGTACTCCGCACACTTTAGACACGAAGAGAAAGCTTTTTAAGGTAGACACATGATCTCATGAAAGGAATGTCAAGCATTAAAGACTATCTCTATCCATCGATCCACAACACATTGCCCCAAAGATCAAATAGGACTTTTATTCGGTTATATCGTTGGGTAAGGAAAGTGCTTCTAAGGTTAGGATAAATCATAAGCAAGTGTCCGAGAATAGGCTAAAACAACATAGGGCAAGTGTAACAATGTGCACCCTCTTATCATTCTTTTCAACTCCGCCACATCTCTCTTATATTTCACCCTTCACACAATTCCCCTATGAAGTTCACACGTTTCTTTCTTCAACAAATGCATGGGCGTCTTCCCCTTTTTCATTGAAGTTCCATTTTTTTTTTCTTTGCAATTTTCTCATTTTTTTTTTCTTTTTAGCTATGGGGAAGAACACACCAAATTTCTAGCACATCTTTCTCAAATACACTTTCATTCTCTTCAAAAATTACCATTCACATGATTAACTTGTCATTCTCAAGACACAATATGGTTGGTGGAACTTAACAAGAAAAAGGCTCATGCAAAAGGCACAATGTGGCTTGCAAGGGATTAGTGTTTAAGAAAAAGAAACGAACCGGCTCAATTAGCAAAGATGGCCTATTATCCTCTCCTAGGGGCAATACAACCAAGTAATAGTCCAATCCCAAAGAATAAAATAACAGGCATGTATTAAGTCTCAACACTTGACAACAAAAGATAATGAGATCAACAACGATTAAGCTTCTTTTTTTTTTAATGACAAACAAAAGAGTTTATATGACACCACTCCAAAGGATGGTAAGGCACTAAAGCTCACATGTGCATAAGTCTCCACTAATCTAGCCATTGAAAACACTCAAGTCACAACTCACAAGCAATCAAGGTCCAAGAAATGTGCAGTGCAAAGATGCTAAGAGTTTATGCCAGGATAAATTTCTATCGCCAAGCTAGCAAAAAGAACTACCATGCAACATAAATATTCAAAGAATGCCCGCAGATTCTCAGCACAAGCAACCAACAAGTAAACATCGTAATCTCCAAGTCTCAAGTAGAAAGGATCCAACAAGTATTTTTTTTGAACTTTTTAATTTTCAAAATTTTTTTTCCTTTTTTTTTTTCTAACAAAATAAAGAACAAAGTGATCCCTCCCCCCAACTTGAACTATTCAATGTCCTCATTGAATGCAAGAACAAAAATAGGACATAAAAGAAAAATTAAGAAAGGAAAGGTATCACCTCGCAACGGAGAACTATGCAAGAAATAATATTGCGGGAAGAAGACCCCCCAACTTGAACGAAGCATCCTGCAATGTTAGTCCTCACAAAAAAAAATAAAAAAAATAAAATAAAAGTAGCTAATCTATGAAAGAGAAAAGAAAAGAAAAAACTATACAAAAAGTTAATGACATTCACTCTCATCACGTGAAATCCAACCATTCATCACACTACGAAAAGCAATCAAAATCAACATCTCACCCAACTTTAAGCACTCCGTTAAAAATTGTACGCGACCATGCCACAAAATCAAATACTTAGAATATCTTAATTGCCTTTGTCGCATTTGAATTTTAAATTCCACCAATCGCATATTCCGAAATAAATTAACTTTCAAGTTGTTGATGAATTTTAAGAAAAATGGATAGTAAACCACATTAAAATTATCAACACCAAGAAAATCAATTTGTTCTAACTTAACAATCTTTTGCAATGGTGGATGCTCAATAGGAGTTATGACATCAATATCTATGGCCGGAGATATTTGATCATCAAGAACAAGTGGACTTTGCACACTTATTGGCAACGACTCCTCAGGAGTCGCGTCATGAAAATCCATCTCAAGTGTACTAGAATGCTCTCGAGAAAACTGTTGCACTTCAGGTGAACTAACTATTTCGCTAGTTCCAAGTGGTTCTGTTGTTTCATCTTCCAATACACAAGAATTAATAACTTGAAAATTTTCGACTTGATTGCAAGAAAGAGAATCAACTAATTGATCAAAATAAGGCGGCTCTATTTCCTCTTTTTCTCTCCCATCAAAATTGGTACCCTCAGAACTTTCAGTCAACTCACAAAATTGGAGCTTTTGGGTTAATTCATCTAAGTAATCCCAAGCATCTTCAGGGTTTTTATCCAAGAATTCGTCAGTGGACCTAAAATCCACCTGACATGGCTTAGGGTTTAAACAACGGCAAAAGATAACCAGAAGACTGCCAAGCTCACAATTAAAACTCGACCAAGAGAATACAGAATTTTTAAATCGCTCCCAACACTGTGACAAAGACTCATCATCTTGTTGAGAGAAATGTGATAGTTCTTCTAAAAGCATATGAGTCTCATATGAGGGATTGAAAGTTTTGAAAAACTGTATCATAATCTCAATCCATGTCAATTTTGGACTCAAAAAATTAAACCAATCTTGAGCACTACCACGCAAAGATGCTGGGAATACATGTAAAAGAGCCACTTCATCGCTAGCAAAAACCTCCTCAAGTTTATGAATATGCGTAAAAGGATTTTCTGAGGCCAAACCATAAAATATAGGAAGATCAAATTGGTTTGCATAACCTCCATAGCACCTAGCAAAATGAGCCATTTTTTTTTTCAACAATTAAAAAAAAATAAAGAATTAAAAATAAAAAAATAACTACCCGAATTCTTAACACACATTACCGTCCCCGGCAACGGCGCCAAAAATGCTTGACCGATTCCTAGACCTAAAATAATGGGTTGCCCCAAGCGTAGGGCTGAGACCGATGTAGTACAATACCCGGTAAGACTGGAGTCGAATCCACTAAGGACGGTAAAGTGTGCTGTGGAACCTCGGGTTATTATAATTTAAAAGGGCTCTTAGGTAGCCACCCCTTGTCTTTGAGTTGATTAACTAACTGATACTAACAGATAACTTGCTCAAATAATTAAAAAGAGAGGCACGGTCGTAGGGAATCCGGCGCTCGCTACCCAATCAGAATCCACTCGCTTTTCAAAGTTCTAAAAACGGTTAAAATTAGGGAGAATTGGAAACTCCGAAGGATGCGAATCCTAAGGTTGCCGGTCCCGTACACAGCGGCGAACAAGTTTTGGTCCCCCGTTCCCGCTCACATGAGTCCCGGCAATGCCTCGGATTCGTCCAACGAAAGTAGTTTTCACCAACTAAGATTATTTAATTAAATTAATGAACAGGAAAATTGCGAGACAAATTCTAATTGGGTCGCGGCGCGCCTTTACCCAACGACCAAACCTCAGAAAAACTATTCACTCATTATTAAAAATAATATGAATAAAACCCTAGAATTAATCATGCTTTTATTACTCGATACGGAAAATAAATAAGAGATCCAAACCAAACAAAAATAAACAAACAATTTTTATAAAGAACAGAAATTAAAACGAATCATCAGAAGGTGTGTTATTGAACAAAACTTTAAAACTTCAATGGAAAAGAACTCTCAAGAAAAACGCAAGTAAAAGAAATTGCTACCATCAGAACCGAACTCGTGCTCTCTGTTTTCTTCGCTGTACTGCTCCTGTTTTGACTGTCGGAATAAAGTCGTGCGTGAGACCCAAGAAGGTATCACCGCAGCCTCCTTCCTTTGTTTCGTCCGAGGGAGAAAAGTCGTCTGTACCTTTCCACGGCAGCAGCCTCTTTTTTCTTCTCTTCTTTTCTTCCGTTCCCAAATATACAGTGTATAACCCTATTCTTCTACTGCCGTCCAAGTCGTGGGCCAGGCCTAATTCTTTTACTTAATAAAATGTAATGCATTACAATAGCCTTATGGGCCCACCATAAAAACATGTACTGACTTCTATTCTTCTGCTACCCTTCACAGTCACGTGCAACGTTGGAACATTTTTTTAAGGCCCAATTCTTGTACCTCCAGCCATGATTTGGAATGCATTTCAATATATTTTCCAACATACCTATAACACAAAAATCAAGCATTAAACTCCAAGAAATAATATAAAAATAGACTTAGCAAGGATAAATTAAGGGGCGCGTATGTGAACATTTACCCCGCAAAAGACGTCAATTTTAACATTTACCTGCTCTGTTAGAGTTCTTAAAAATGTCAATTTTAAGATTGCAAAAGATACCCCGCAAGATGCGAGACCCTATGGTCGCCGTATACCCATGCGCAGCGGAGAACGAGTTTTGGTCCCCCATTCCCCCGTTCACATGGGCTCCGTCGATGCCCGGGTTCGTCTCACGAATGTTCTCAAATAATCTAAAATTGCTTTTTCATTGTTAGAAAATATGAGCAGTGTCCGAACTGGCCACGGCGTACTAATCACCCCGCGACCCTACCAATACGACTACTCACTAATCATTGCGCAAGAAACAGAAGAAATCCTAACTTGAATCATGCTTAAATTATAGGAAAAAGAAATAATAAATATCAACTGTGCGAATACCAACAAATAACTTTAATGAAGAACAAAAATTGAAACGAGTTACTGAAGTGCGAAGATCTGAACAAAACCTTGAAAACTTGAAAGAAAATAATTCTGGAACGGAAAGAACGGAAAATAAAGCTGCTACGTAAAAGTTCGAACCCTAAAAATGGAGTTTAGAGGGGTATTAATACAAACCCCAAACATTCGGAAATAAAATGGAAAAGAAAAGAAAAATGACGAAACAAAATATTCCCGCTAAAGCCTTCGGTATCGATACAGCCCAGGGGGTATCGATACCCAACTCTCTGTTCAACTCTGGGCCCCTTTAAGACCAGATTGTATCGATACTGGAATTTGTAGTATCGATACCGAGCGTGCTTATGCCTTCTTCCGAGCATTGCATGGGATTTGGCCACCCGACGTCCCCCCGACGCCTCATGCTTCGCCTTGACTTCCCATGACAACGTCCAAACCGACCTCAAGGCCTCGCAATCCAATCTTGGCGTAAAATCCGCCTTATTATATACCTACGAAAAATAACAAAAACACAAAACAAAGGAAAGCACGGCATCAAGTGGATAATGGAATAAAACGCGCCTCTAACGCGCTAATTCGCCCTACTTAAGCACTCATATCTATGATATCGCGCGCCTATCAGTCGGCACTGTATTGATTGAGGGCGTCGGAATCGCCCTTCAATTCATTGCAGCTGTGTACATGTAGGGATACATATTGGTGGAGTAATAATGATGATATGATCTCGACTATCAGGATAGCGCAGAGAGAATTTTATTAGTAGAGAGCGCGCATGTACGTACGTGCTCATGTCCGTGTATCCATCCATGCCATACGCACTTTATAGAAGTAATTATAAAAATCATAAAAAAAGAAGGTAATTTCAAGGTCAAAAATCATGTATTTACGTAAATAATTTTTCTACTAATATGGATCTTGTTTGATAGTTCTCATTGAGATCTTTTAAACGGTACAAAAAAAATCAAAAAATTATTTTTCATTTTCGTTACATTTAAGTTTGAAATTACCTTCTTTTTTAAAAAGAAAGTTTAGAAAGAAAACAGAATTTGCTAGTAGTATCTCCTACCCCTCTTAAAGAAGAGCCAGTTTTGGGCATTTTTCGCTTGCCATTTTGTGCCAATTTTGGACGATTTTGCCCCCCAATTGGTGGGGCGTTGCCTTTGGTGGCTGTCCACAATTGTCATTTACTTCTTCCACATTGTTGGGGTACGTGGCGTGAAAGGAGGTGAAACCGTGAAAATATCTGGGCTGGTCTTTATTTCCTCTGGCGAGAGAGAGAGAGAGAGAGAGAGAAGGGGGGGGTTGAGAAAGATTCGCACCTCTCTGTAATCAGCCTTCAATCCTAAAAAAAACTCCACTTTGCATCTCTTTTGTAGCCCAAGATTCAAGAGTTTCAGACGATTTTGAGTTCGACGACGATGGAGTTTCAGGTGGTTTGGGACTTCACAGACGACGATCCGGTCGGAGGGGTGTTGCTGCGACGTTCTCTATGTATCTCCATCGCCGATCTGTTCATGCACAGGTTTTCCGTCATCGAAAGTGAAATCCGGTGGGTTGGAACCAAGGCCTAGATCGGACGAGGTTTTCTCTTTTCGACTTCTTTTTCTCTGTCTTCCATTTGGAGCGATTTCTTCTTCTCTCTCTTCGATTGCATGCGAGCTCGATTTGGTCGGGATTTCAGAGCACCCAAGTATCTCTCTGTGTGTGGTAATCCTATCGCCAGTGTGTTGATTCACGCATTTGTGTGTGTCCATTTTCAATTGTTGTTCATACAAAGAAATTTATTGCACGACTTTTGTGTTGAGTTGGATCAAAAGATTGAAGAAAAAAGGGGGTTTGTTTTTTATTATATTTTTGGGTGTTGCTTTTTTCGATTTCTTATTTTCTTGGAATTTATTTTCTTGGTTTCAGCGTCTTCTACAAGCTTTGTGTTGATTCAGATAAAAAAAGAGAGGAGAGGGATATGCTGTCTTCGGGTTGGATTTGTGTTCTTAGTTTGTGCTTCCATAGATGCTTTTGGGTATCAGTTTTCTTGCATGTTATCCTTTTGTTTTCGCTTTCTACAGCTGTGTGTGGTGTTTGGATGTTTCGATTGTTTCTTTTGTGGTTTTTGGACTCGTGTTGTCGATCTTGGTTTGATTTTGGGTTGCATGTGCTGTTTTAAGCAATTATGTGGGTTTGATTTTCTGTTGAATGTGTTGTTTTAAGCACTTATTAGAAATTGAACTCAAAAGATTGAGACTTATAAGCAGAGAGAGAAGGGATTTTTCCAATGGTGGTCGCCCTCTCTGCAAAACCATGACTAGATCATCTAAGCTAATGATTTCAGCTTAATCAACAGCCTTTTATGTATCTATGTGTGTGTGTATCCACCCCTTCGACATAAAAGAAGTTGTCCATCGCTTTTTTTTAGCTTGGATAATTTTGCCTGATTTTCCAATGGTTAGTTCTGTTTGTGGGCAGTCTAAGACCAGACCACCAGGCCAACCCCTGGGGTTCATCCACTCTTTCTCTCTCTATAAATCATCTACAATTTATTGTTGCTTTGTAATCCAGGTTAATTAAGCAATCGTTTGATGCTCTCAACTCATCCGACCATGGCGGCACAGATCTTGATGAGCTCATATCAAATTGCATTAGGACATTCAAGACCGACAAACGGTACCAAAACGACGTCAGGTTTCTCAAGATATGGTTTCTACATGTAATGTCTTGATCTGCTGAGAATGAGTGATATTTTGGGTGTTTTTCTTGATTTTCAATATTTAGATGGGCTTTTGTGGTGGTCTTATAGATGGATGCTAGCCCTGATTTCGAAAGCGTTTTCAGAGAAATGGTGCATAATCAGATGTGTGTGAACAATTCTATGTTGTACGAGTCGTATGCGTTGTTTCTGGAAGCAAATGGGAAGTTGACTGATGCACTTGTGGTTTAGCAATTAGGCATTTCAAGGTTCTCCATTCATTCATTCTTTCTGTTTGTGTCGTAGATCGGGTACTGAGAAAAAAATAATTATTAATGGATATCTCCCACTGGAACAAAATCAATCCCATTATGGCAGGAACTCTATACAAAGGCAACCATCTATTAGGATCAATTATTACCTTTATTGTAGGAGACTTATTCTCCTAATTAGTTTCCTTCCAATTTGGTTGTATCCGTTTCCTATATGTATGGTTGTATTCTTCCATTGAAACTCAAGGAAATAAAAACAATTCATTCAGTTTTTATCATGGTATCAGAGCATGGTTCACGTTCTTTCTTTTTTCCTTCCTCATAAAAAAAAACGTTCTTCACAAACTGGAAGAAGATAGGAGCTTCAATCTTCAGGCCATATTCACCGACATGGCTGATGCTCAGGAAAAGGTCCAGAAACTAATTTCTGACCTATCTTCTCCCTACTTTCTACACTCGGCTGATCACCCCCGTACCCCTCTTGTTGATATTGCCTTGACCCACACCAACTATGGGTCTTGGAGTCGTGCAATCACCATGGCACTTTGCGCGAAAAATAAACTAGGCTTCATTGACAACTCAGTGCCATGTCCATCAGACCCGGATATTCAGCCTCTTTGGAAACGCGTGTCAACGATGGTCCTCTCCTGGATGCTTAATAGCATCAGCAACACGATCACACCGAGTCTAGCCAGTTGCCGCACGCCTTATGAACTATGGTGTGATCTTGAGTCAAGGTTCACTCAGGGCAACCATGCTACCATCTTCAAAATCCAAAAGGAAACCTCCAACCTTCAGCAAGGTAATCTCGATATCACCAATTATTACAACACATTCAAGACGCTTTGGGATCAACTTGATGGTATAGATCCGCCTCCGGCTTGCACGTGTGGCACCGCTAAGGCATGGCATACGAGAATATCGAATGAACGTGTATATCAGCTCTTAATGGGCATCAACGAACCATACCACGTTCTTCGTACTCAGATTCTCACCATGGACCCGATTCCCGACCTTGGGAAGGTTTACGGCTTATTAATCTCGGAAGAACAAACCAAAAATTCTCCGCTCGTTGTCACTACCCCACACATGCAGGAGGACTCGGCAATGACAATGATGAGTCAAAGTTTTCAACCTCAACAAAATAAATCAAAACACAAGGATGGGCAGCAACATAACTCTCAAGGTCAGTGGATTTTTTCGTCAAATCAGCCAAGGGTCCAGCAAACTAGACAGCCGCCCCCTGCTCGTGGCAACCCACCACGCCAACCACAAAAGGTCCAGCCTCCCGACCCACGAACTCGACCCGGCTACGATCCGAACGCACTATGTAGTCATTGCAACCGTACGGGTCATTATAAGTCGGGTTGTTTTAAGCTCATTGGGTATCCTGATTGGTTTTTCAACCGTCTTCCCAACCAATCATCTGGTCGGTCCAATTATGCAGCCGTCATGGAATCCAATCTTCACTCGAGTCCTGCCGAGACATCCCAAGCACATGACTTTTACGCCAATCCATCTGCTTTTTATACCGGTAATACCAATTTAATTTCCCATGATTGGATTATTGATAGTGGGGCAACAACCCATATGACGCCTCATCTATCCCTTTTTAACTCATATACAGCTACAAAAAAAATTTTACCCGTTAAATCCGCTTCTGGTTCTACTCATACTATCTCACATATTGGCAATATCACTGTCACCCCTTCCATCACATTAGTTGGTGTATCACATGTCCCTAGTTTTCATTTTAATTTGCTATCTGTCCAACAATTATCCCGTGATCTCAAGTGCATTGTGTTTTTCTTTCCTAATTTCTGTATTTTTCAGGACCTCAAATCGAAGACTGTGATTGGAACGGGTGAGGCACGCAATGGCTTGTACTACCTCCACACCTCATCCTCCACTGCCCTCGCCGCTCCGCCCGATGATTCCAGCCTATGGCACCAACGCTTAGGTCACCCAGCAACCACTAGTTTACCTCGTTCTTTTAATTACCGTCATGCTACTATTTCACCTTGTGATGCCTGTTTACGTGGCAAACATACTCGCCTGCCTTTTAATTTAGTTCTCAATAAAAGTACTATTCCTTTTGATCGTATATTTGTAGACACTTGGGGTGCTTATCATACTGTTTCTACTTGTGGGGCACGTTATTTTCTTACCATAGTTGATGATTGCACGCGCACTACTTGGGTGTACTTATTGCGTTACAAATCGGATGCTCTTTCCAAAATCCAATTTTTCCTCAATATGGTCAAAACACAGTTCAATGCCAACGTCAAATGTTTTCGGTCGGATAATGCCCTTGAATTTTTATCCCGTCCAATTCTCAAGTTATTTCATGACAATGGCATTTTACAAGAATTAACTTGTGTTGATACCCCTCAACAAAATGGCGTGGCCGAACGTAAACATCGCCACATCTTAAACGTGGCACGATGCTTACGCTTTCATGCTCACCTTTCCATCAAATTTTGGGGCGAGTGTATCCTAACTGCAGTTTATCTCATTAACCGCACCCCCTCACAAACTTTAAAAAACGTCTCCCCTTATGAACGACTTTTTCGCAAAACCCCCAATTACAAATATTTACGTGTTTTTGGATGTTTTTGCTATGCACAAACATCCCGTGTCGGCCGTGACAAATTTCAAACCCGCGGTGTTCCTTGTGTTTTTTTGGGATACCCCCCACGCCACAGTGGCTACCGTCTTTTCAATCTCGACACGAACACTTTTTTTATCTCTAGGGATGTCACTTTTTTTGAGACTATTTTTCCCTTTCACATCCAAAGCCCCCATTATATCCCACCCCCCGCAACTCCACCACCTAGCCTTACTGACTTATATTCAATTGAACCACTTAGCTCTCTCGACCAACCCAACCCCCCTCCCTCCACTACCTCTAATATCATCCTTCCTAGCCCACCTCCCTCACCTGATCCATCCCTTACCGACCTGCCTCCACCCCCCATTAATCCCCTAGCCTCGGACTCCTCTTCCCCCGCCATTCCTTCTCGGCCAACCCGTAATCATCGGCCCCCGAGCTACCTTCAAGACTACATATGCCCCACTCTCCCCTCAGCCACTGCTGCCTCCACCTCTGCTCCGACTCAGTCTTCAGGTACGGTATATCCACTCAGTAATTTCATTTCTTATTCCCATCTTTCACCATCCCACTTCGCGTTTATCTCCGCTTTATCTGCTTCTCATGATCCCTCTTCGTATAATCAGGCCATCAAGCATGCCCACTGGCGTGCTGCTATTTCTAATGAACTCAATGCACTTGAACAAACCAAAACATGGGTCCTTGCTCCTCTTCCCCCTGGAAAAAAATCAATTGGCTGTAAATGGGTTTTTAAAACTAAATTAAAAGCAGATGGATCCGTAGAACGTTACAAAGCTCGCTTGGTCGCCAAAGGCTATACTCAAGTTGAGGGCTTGGACTATCATGACACCTTTGCTCCTGTTGCAAAATTGGTCACCGTCCGCTGCGTGTTGGCCATTGCCGCTACTCGTAACTGGCATCTACACCAATTAGATGTTAACAATGCCTTCTTGCATGGAGACCTTGACGAGGATGTTTACATGTCTCTTCCTCCAGGATATGGTCGACAGGGGGAGACCCGTGTTTGTCACTTACAAAAGTCCCTCTATGGACTCAAACAGGCATCTCGTAATTGGTACTCTAAACTGTCCACAGTACTTCTATCGGATGGTTTTACACAATCCCAAGCTGATCACTCCCTATTTACTCGGCAAAATGGCTCTATTATTCTTGTTGTTCTTGTTTATGTTGATGATTTGCTTGTTACAGGCAATGACTTACTGTCCATTCGCCGCTTACAAGAATTCTTGTCGAGTAAATTTCAGTTAAAGGATCTTGGGAAGCTCAAATATTTTTTAGGCATTGAAGTGGCTCGCTCTGCCAAAGGAATTTTCATTAATCAGCGCAAATATGTTCTTGACATCCTCGCCGACGCAGGGCAATCTGGCTGCCGTCCAGCCTCTTCTCCTATGGAACAACATCTTAAGCTCTCGGCCGACTCCGGTGATCCCATCTCAGACCCAAGTTCCTACCGCCGGCTCATCGGGCGCCTAATATATCTCACTATTTCGCGCCCCGATATCACGTTCGCCGTCAATTTACTCAGCTAGTTCATGCATACACCTCGGGTTCCTCACTTTGATGCTGCCATTCGCATACTTCGTTACCTCAAGGGCTCCGTCTCTCATGGCCTACTCTTCTCTTCTAGTTCGGCCCTCACTCTTACTGGCTACACTGACTCAGATTGGGCCAGTTGTCCCATGACTCGTCGCTCCACCACCGGTTATTTCATTACTCTTGGTACCAGCCCCGTTTCATGGCGCACAAAAAAGCAAAGTGTCGTGTCCCGCTCTTCCGCTGAAGCCGAATATCGGGCCATGGTCTCGACCACTTGCGAATTGTTATGGCTTCGCACTTTGCTTCACGATTTAGCAGTTCCACTATCCTCCCCAATTACTCTACATTGTGACAATCAAGCAGCCTTACATATCGCCCGGAATCCAGTCTTCCATGAGCGCTCCAAACACATTGAAATCGACTGCCATCTCATTCGTGAACGCGTTCAACAAGGTCTTCTTCACCTTCAACACATTGCCTCAGCTGACCAATTAGCCGATGTTTTCACTAAGGCCTTGGGTGTTGATCATTTCCGTATTTTGACGTCCAAGCTGGGCATTACGTCCCTCCATGCTCCATCTTGAGGGGGAGTATTAATGGATATCTCCCACTGGAACAAAATCAATCCCATTATGGCAGGAACTCTATACAAAGGCAACCATCTATTAGGATCAATTATTACCTTTATTGTAGGAGACTTATTCTCCTAATTAGTTTCCTTCCAATTTGGTTGTATCCGTTTCCTATATGTATGGTTGTATTCTTCCATTGAAACTCAAGGAAATAAAACCATTTCATTCAGTTTTTATCAATAATAGATGCTTGGGCACACGCGATGTGTGTGCAAATGGCATAGGGGAGAAAAAAGTTAGGGTGGCCGTTTTTGTTGTTCTTCTTGGTAGTTTCCTTAGCCAGTTAAATGGGTAATTTAGGAAACTAAAGTGTGACTCAGCCTCCTAATTTAGGTTCACACCACAAGGGGTATTCCCCTTATAATAGTACTATGTAATAAAAATCTATGTGCGTGTGTGGGCTGTGTGTGCGTGTAGATATATAGACACTATGTATGTACGGGTGTTTATGTCTGTTCATGCCCCATAATTTTGTATGGTACTTTAATGCTAGAAATGCTGAGCCACTAGAGAGGTTGAAGAAGGCAAAGGCTTTATGTCTTGTTTTCTTCGCCTCCCCGTCTTCTTTTCTTCTTTCGGTTTAGAGGAAAACAGAGAGAGAGACGCCGGTCTTCTCTCGGCTATCAGCCATAGCCTCCTCGTCACTGACGCCGGTCATCTCGGTCACCAACCATAAGTTCCTTAGGTATAGAGAGAGAGTACGAGCAAAGCAAGGAAAAGCAGTCAACTCACGCTCGCTGGACCATCCCACTGTCAAATCTTAAACCCTAGGCCAGAATTCACATAAGGTATACATATTTTCTGTGGGTGTTAGATCCAGGGTTTTCTTTGAATTTTGTTTCTATATATCTGATTTTCCCGATTTGCATGTGTTTGTTAGTGCTAATTTCTATGGGTTGGATGTATATGTTTGTGATTTGCATTTAGGGTTTATTATGTACGTAGATTCCTTAAGTATCTGATTTTGTTATGTTTTTGCCGGATTTTGATGACGATTGACGATGAGTCGTCCTTAAACACCACCTCTGTTGTTAATCTCTCCTTTTCCATATCTATGGTACTACCCATCTCTCTCTCTCTCTCTCATTTGAAATTGTGGGTTTTTTGTTTCGCTTTGTCAAAAACAGAGGAGGAAGGGTTGGAGTTTGGGAGAGTCTATGAGAAGCTGAGCTAATTCCCTTAAAAAGACTTGTCAAGAAAAAGCAATATTGAAGTCAGGTTAAAGTTGAAAATACTAAGTTGTGGAGAATTTTACGAATGCTACGGTTGTTATGCTAAGTATGCATGGTTTGTATAAAGCAATTTTTCTGTGGTTTTCTTTTTTGGTCTGCGTTTTGTGTTGTGGTCCATCCATAGTGACTACTCTTTCAAAAAAATTCATAGTGACTACTGACTACTGCAGAACTCCTGTAACAAAATTGCAAAGCTTTGATCCCTTGTTTCTCAGTGCATGTTTCTCAGTGCATATCTTCCGAGACCTCAAAAAGTAAGTCTTCTTATCTTCCTAGCTCTGAGAACCACCCCATGCTTTCTTAGATCTATCTAACGAGTACATTTATTCATCTTTGCAGTACTTCTTTTGCACGAACTGCGCATTCGCCAAACCTGGTTGTTTGATGTGGTTTTGTGTCTGCATATGAGTGCTATGGATGTTTTGCCCTGTTATTAGCTCCAAAGAGGTAAATCTACCGATCGATTCTGCTTTTTAATAGTTCTTTGTAGTCGATTTATTGCATTTTTTCCCAATTGTTGCGCCAGATGTTTGTCCGTGTACATTCGATTTTATTTTAGACAAATTGATGATATTTTCACCCTCTTTTGACAGGCGGCCTGCTGAAGAGAGTGATGCATATTCATCCAGGGAAACCAGTAGTGATGGTGGCAGTGAATGTGGTGCCGAAAGAGGAACCAATCATGCTCAGGGTGCGTGGAGCCAGCACAACAATATGCGTGCAATCGCCCAAAGTTTTAACCGACTTTCAGTTGACAAAGGCGAGATTAGCGACCCACCTGGTTTTCTTTTATTTGAATATTTCGACAGTGCTCCACCATTTAGCCGTGAACCGTTGGCTGATAAGGCAAGTCGCTTTCTATTCCCTAGAAAATTTGCATGTTTTAGCTTGAATGCTCTCTTACCATCATAACGTTATGTCACATGTATCCAAAAGATTGCAGTCCTTGCATCTCGATTTCTGATAATTGACTTTACTTTCTTCTCACGTTTTTCCTCTTCATTTGATCAGGTCCATTGACCAGGGTTCTTCATTTTTTTATACTTTGTGCTTGTTCTGCTACTTGAGAACTGTATTTGGGTTTGATCCTTTGTAAGTGCACAACAAGAAATGGGTAAATAATGGATTCAAACACAGGATTTTTGGTTTGTTGGAAGATTTTCATCTTTGTTATTGGTTATTCACTTTAGTTGGCTATGCCTTTAAACTTTGCAAGTAACATTTTTTATTATAGAACTTTAATTGGGATGTTTTGATCTTAAAAAGTGGGTGTTTTGCGACATAAATTAGTGTGGCTTTTTGTTGACTTTAGGAGGTGGTTCTTTTGTTGGTTGGAGTTTTCTAGAATTGATAGCAATGATACGGATTGTTGGTTTTTTATAGATTGATATCCTCTCTTTTCTCTTTTTTTTTGGTTGGCGATTGATTTCCTCTCTTGCATTCTTTTTGTCCTATTTCTCTGCTTTTGCTTTTCCATTCTATTGATTTACTCATTTTAATGTTCTTTTCTTCTTTTATAGTTTGGCGATCTATTGCAACTACTTGGCTTCGGATTATATTCTTGACTACCTTTCTTCACATATCTTTTCTCTTCTTTTGCGTTTTCTTCAGATTACATCGTAGTCGGAGATACAATTTGGTTAGTGATTCTAGATTTTGTTTTCCTGGTGTGGAACATGTAATTTGGAAAGGCATTGTTCGTCTATCTTTTGTTGATAGTTGTGTCATCGCCGAAAATATTTGTCAGAGAATGAGACTAATAAGGAGAGAGAATGGATGTTTCTATGGGTGGTTGCCCCTGTGTAAAATAGATGATATTGATCCCTTAATCAGATCATCAAAACCTATGATTACTGTTCCATCTGTAAAACCAGCCGCTCTTTCATTTATTAGTGCTGATTGTGATGGGACTGTGTTCGTTTATTTTATGCCCAATCTATTGCTGCGAATGCAGAGGTTTTAGAACTGTTCTCCGTAGAGAAGCAGTTGCTTAGTTCTCATAGTGGCAACCTCAAATTGCAGCATGTGTGCAAGCTCATAATGGGTGGCAACCTCAAATTGCAGCATGTGTGCAAGCTCGTAATGAGGGACGTGATCTTGCTCGTGAGGGTAATGAAATTATCTGTGAGGCTGTAATGAACTATTTGTGTTGAAGGCCATCAGAGCCACTCCAACTTTCCAAGGTAAGTTCAAAATCAAGTTGTCTCCTTTTCCCCCTCCCCCTCCCTCCACTTTTCCATTACTAGAATAACCTGATGTGAATGCAAATTTAGCTCACAAAATAATACTACTAGATTGAATGTTGTCTAAGCTACTGTACTTTGTTAGGACGACCTCTTTCCCTTGATCAGAGAAAACATCATGATGGTATGTTTGGTTAGTATTAAAATACTACTACATGAATTTCTGTTGGTTGGTTACACATGTCCATTAATAATGAATGTGTCTGGAAGGACAACACTCTGGTTGGGTTATGTGGAATTGGGTTTCTTTGGTTTTAAGAGTGAAAGTCTGTGGTAGCAAGAATATAACAGTTCTTAAGAGTGACTCTTCTATTACAAGTATCCTATTCATGCTAACTACCTGTCTTGGGAATTTGGTGGTGTTGAGATGGTGGTTGGAGTTTCCATATTCAATGATATTAAAACCAGTATACTTTGTTTTAGCATTAAACATGAGAAGTATAACATTATGGAACTTAGTGTTTGATAGTATTTGATGAAATGTGTAAATTTGTTATGAATAAAAAAACCTGTAGCAAAAGTTGTGCAATTAGCCACAAAACGCAAGAACTTATCCAAAGCATGACTTCTGCATATAGCTACTTAAGCATATAGCTACTTAAGATCAAACTTATGCATATAACTTTTGCTAGCTTGGTAGATTTCACTGTTTTTCAGGTTTAGTTAACTTGTGTAGGTCTGATCGGAGTCTCAGTAGGGGCTCTAATCACAGAGTTGCGGAGGACATTCGAAAAGCTCAGCCTATGTGTTTTGTGTTTAATAAAGCAGGTTTGGATGTGGTGTCTGCATCAAGACGGATCGCTCAGTATTTGTTCAGGGCCTGAATGATCCTGGAAGCGCCCCCTTTTTTGTCCAATCTGCTCTTTCTGATTTTTGTTATTTGTGTTCTTATCTTAATGTTGTAGAAGTTATTGAAGTACCAAGATTGATGGTTAAGGCTGTTCATGACAAAACTCGGGCAGCCTTTTCAACCAAACGGTAGTTGTAATATTCTGTTGATATATAATTTCGGTTATTGTAAATCTGCTGAAATTTCCCTACAAAGGGAATGGATTGTTTGTTAAATTTCAATTTTTTTTGTGAAACTGTGGTTTTCGATTTGTGCATGTTAAGAGCGAGGGGGAATTTATAAGAAGGAATTTGGATACTGGTTGCGGTAAATCAAAGGTGTATAGTTTGTGGCTCTTGATTTGAGCTTGATTTCAAACCGATCAATTCAACGGGCAGAGCACACGTGCCTTGCACGTGGCAAAGTACCTAGTCTCAGGAATATAACGAAGTTAATTGAGTGGCTCTAGCTAGGCATTTTTGTTGTAATGTTTCCCAAAATATCCCTACTCTCCAACTACTCATGCTTTCTTTTGTGGGGGTATTTTTTGTCTTATGCAATTTGTTTTCTGATTTTCTTTTTGTCTTATGCAATTTGTTTTCTGATTTTCTCTAGGAGACAGAGTGTGGGTGAGTGATTATGTGGTTTTGTATTGTAGTACTACAAAATGATAGATTAACTTCTTAACTTGATTTTAGTTTTTGAAATTGACAAAATACCTGCCATTCTCCCTAAGTTTTTTAGCTTCAAGTTATTGTTTTGAATTAGTTATTAATATCAACGAGAAGAGCCTAAAAAGTAAAAAATTACAATGGAAAGCAAAAAAATAACGTTCGTTAAAGAAAAAAAATGTGGAACAAGTGATATTTTTTTTAGGGTTGTTCTATATATCTGAACTTTTTCCAACGTTGTCCATATATTTATACTATTTTAATTTCTATCATCGGGGTGAACAATTAATTTAAAAATTTACGGTGAAAGGCTAAACAACAAATTATGAAACTTAAATAATACCAAAAATTAAGAAGAATGGGTAGTCTTTAATCTAAAACTGAGTCCAAGAATAACAAAATCAAGTCAGGAATTAATAATGACTATTTCTTGCCCCTCATGCGGAAATTCACCATGGACACATGGTCATGGTTTGGTTTTAGAAAAATGTTACTAGGATCCACGAAAACTAAAAAAATGAAAGTGTCCGAAAAAAAGTGTAAAAGACGGTCCAGACATGAAAACAAAACATGAAGTATCGGGAAAAGTGTAATGGACGTCCATTACAAAAATCTTGCCAAAAATGATTCTTAATTAATAAAGCTTGCCGACTGGGGAAAAAAAAAGAAGAAGAAGACAACTAGCATGGCTGCATGGGTATTTGAAAAAAAAGATAAAGAAAATAACCATTGATAAAGAGGGAAAGTTGACCAAGTTTATAATTGGCTGATGATGATCATTAAAAAAAAGAATTTTTTATTGGTTGATAGTATTTTAATAAATGTTATTAATTTCGAGAAGTTGAGGATTTTTTTTCGAACTGCACGAGGACCTTAAGGATATCATCGATAAAAATTAAAAAGAACCACATGAAGATTCGTTGCGTTCGATAAAAGCTGATTTAAGATTCGTTTGACTCGCTCACAAGCACATTAGTAAAATCATTCACGAAAAACGAATATAGATCGGGGCGCGATCCAGGAAAGTTCAAGTAAGGGAAAAAAAAAAAAAGAACTACAATTCTGGAAGGTTTATAAGTTTTGGATACATGGAAGTTGGAATCATGCAAAGGAAACCTAGATCAATCCAATTTGGAAGGTCAAAATCAAGAGTTGGATTTCATTTCAAAATTCGGACTCCAATTTCGAGGGTTCTTGCGAAAATTCAGTTCTATTCGATATCTAGGTTTTTGATCCAATCATCTAACTTTTCATTCAAAATTCAAAATAATGCGAAGTTAATTAGCTAATTAGATCGAGCATCTATAGGTATCAAATTGAGACATTGAGCTGATTTTTTGCGTAGGCTCTTGAAAGACTGTTTTACATTTTATGTAGAACTCGGATCGTTTTGTGTGAGTCTTGTCGTGGACATAGTAATTTGTGCACAATATGTGTTTAAAAAGTTTGTGTCAACGAAAGAAGATTTTCAATGCCGAACGGGTACCACGTGGTATTTGCTCGGCGAATCCGGGCTGTCCATTTCGATTTTGGATGACTCGAATTTGGAGAGAGAAAGAGGAGAGAGAGTGTTGGGGTGAGAGGAGAGAGAATGGTTCAATCCGAGCTGTCCAATACATTTTTGGACGGTTCAAATGTGTTGCTCGGACACCATGTCAGGCGGATGACGTGGTACCCAGCCGACACTCAAAAATTTCTCGTGTCAACAGACTCTCTTTGCCTTGTTCTGTCATCTCGGCTCTCGGGAACAGAAACAGAACCATTGACAAAGAGGGAAAAGTTGACCGCGTTTATTGGCTGATGATGATTAAAAACAAGGAGAAATTTTTGGGTACCGGTAGGTACCACGTGGTGCCCCATCCGAGCCGTCCAAAAGTAAGTTGGACGGTCTAAATTGAAACCCTTTCTCTCCTCTCATTCTACCGCTCTCTCTCCTCTTTCTCTCTCAAAATCCAAGCCATCTAAAATTAAAATGGACGGACCGGATGCGCTGAACAAACACCTCGTGATACCCTCCCGGCACTGAAAATTTTCTCAAAAACAAGAGAGTGTTTTTTGGCTGATAAATGTTATTCGAGGTGCTGAAGATTGAACGGCACGAGGAGCTTATAAAGGACATCTCATCGATATAAAGAACGAGTACTGCTAGCCGTACCGACGGCCTCCCCACCGAAATTGTACCGACGGCTCCGGCGGGCCGTCTCCGGCCACCGGACGGCCGATCCGAGCCGTTCAAAAATTCTAAAAAACAAAAACGAGGGGGCCTTCGCGAGAATCAACTGCATCCTATTTTTTGTGTATATATGACTATTTTTCGTGTATATTCATATATACACGAAAAATAGGGTGCTTGATCCAAGCACCTATACATATCGAATGCCGTTGATTCTCGCATAGGTCCCCTCAGTTTTTTTTTATAGAATTTTTGGATGATTCGGATCGGCCGTCCGGTGGCTGGAGACGGCCCACAGGGCCGTCGGTACGATTTCGGTGGGGTGGCCGTCGGTACAGCTATCATTTTCGATAAAGAACCACATGAAGATTCGTTTGCGTTTGATAAAAGTTGACTCACTCACAAGCATATTAGTAAAATCATTCACGAAAAACGAAATTGTAGTTTTATCTCATCTTGAAAACATGTGCATAAAAAAAGAGAACAATATAAGAAATATTTCGCAACTGTCTAACGTAATAAAGTATTAATAGTGGAAAATCTCGAGGCTGGATCAATCGAATTCGGAAGGAAAAATCCAGAATTTGATTCCATTTCGAAATTCGGACTCAAGTTGCACAGCTTCGGCCTTTGACCATAACAATCTTTTCGATTATTTGATTGAGGCGATTCAAATTAGGTTAAACAACTGGTTTAAAAGGCTACAACTTTACATGGATTAGAGAATTTCTGTAACGCCCCGCTTTTTCAGAGCAAAATAAAATGATTTCATAAGAAAATTTGCTAAACAAATATGATTTTTCAAAATAAAGGTTTAACTATTACAATATCAAGATAGATTTACATATTCGAAATTCATTAACTTCAGAGCCGACTCTAGGCTTGATACGAATCCCAAGCATACTCGATCTTCGTTCTTGATATTCTTTCTGTCGAACTGCACCATCGTTGAATCCCCTCCATCGAATCCTGCGCCCTCTGGCAAATTGATCGCCGAAGCAATCGATTTACCAGGATACAGACGTATCCGTGAGTGATAAATCACCCAGTAGAATAATCCAACCCAACCACCCCTCTTACTTTACAGCTAGCAATCAAGCAGGATAAACATGGTACGAAGAAATATAACAGAGGTATTTCATATCAATCAGTTTATTACTATTCATTAACCTGACGTGTGATCTAAGATCTCACCGCGAGATCTTTCCTCCCTCAACCGCTAGCCATGCTCATTCCCATGAGTTCACTTCCCTTTGCTGTCGCAGATACACCTAAGTTATATACCGAGTGTGCATCCCCAATAACTACAACAAGGGGAAAGCTTATCATGCCTGCATCACAACTAGGGTTCGCCTATCTTATATACCACATCACAATCATCGCAATCATCACTGGACACACGCCAGTCTATCAATTCATCACTGGACACCCGCCAGTTTATCAATTCATCACTGGACACCCGCTAGTTTCAATCTCATCACATCTCAAAATCACGCCTGCAGGCAATCTAAAACCAACAAAACTTTCCAATTCATCCATTACCTAGCATCGTCTAGGCGATTACTATTTCGCATACCACCCCATGTCTCTAGGGTCCAATCTAACATATCAATCAAATGTTGAAATAATATATAAGTAATCAGAATAATAATTGAAATAAACAATAAGCATAAAATCATGTAACCTTTTATGAATGGACCGTTGCCCTTAGTTTTGTATGGCCAAGATGTGATTAAATAAATAAGAAACTTTTATCAAATAAAAGTTTTTATAAAAAAAAATAAAATAAGTCTAGGCTTGTATTAATTTTATTTAAGAAAATAGATTGATTAATGACCATAATAACTTCAATAAGTAATTAATAACACTAGAATAAGTAGCATGGATCTAAAAGGAGTCCTACGGTCCTACGTAATATGTTCGAGTATCAAAAAGTGGGTCCGGAGGGTTACGGAATTATTTTTTTAAAATAAAAATGATTTTTAAAGATGTCAAAAGTAAAATAAATGGATAATAAATTGTTTAATAAATAAAATATGTTGAGATTAACAACATATCATCTTTGGGATGTAAAGAATCTAAAAAAAATATTTCGGGAATTAATTAAATGATTTATAAGGTCGCAAGGATTTTTTTTTTCGTTTGTAAACTTTTACAAGAACTCGAACAAATAATTAATAAATAGATAATAAAATAAAATAAAATATGACATTAACAAGTTATGATCCTTGAGGTGTTCGAAGTTTAGGAAAAATAGATCGAGGGTCGAAAACGATGTTCGGAGGGTCGAAAAATGAATTCAACACAAAGCAGAACCCGCCGCAAGGTCGGGCTGTTTTTACCTTGCGGTCCGCAAACTCAGTTCACTGGTGCATGCGGCTGGAGCAACCCGAAGGTTGCGGCCGCGAGGTCCATCCCAGATTCGGTTTTTTTGGTTTTTCAAGGTGGTTTTCGATGCATGAGACCATGAGGGGCTACGGGTTAAGTATAAAAACATTAAATATACTTAGATGAGTGATTGGATAGGATTATAATACCTCGATTGGATCGAATTGATTCTCAAACCGAAACTTGAATTTTTGGGAAGATGACTTCGGGTTCTTTGATTGGGGAACCTTGGGCTCGAATTAGATGATGTTTGGAGATGCTTGGGGTCGTAGGAAGAGATTGGAATGGGTAATTCGTATCTCGGGGGGTTCTAGAGCACAAACCCACTTTTCTCTCTCTCACTTTCTCTCTCTAAAACTCCATTGATTGGAGTTCGATTTTCTTCGAATTCTCTCTCTCTTCTGGACTGGTAGGGTGTGGGAAAATTCGTGGTGAGCCCTAGGGTTAGAATAATGGGATATATATAGGGAATTTTGGAATAGGATGATAAGTTTGTATTCGAATAGGATTCCAATTTCTTGGGTTTTGATAGGAGAATGATATGGACGAAAATAAGATCGAGGAAGAGGTAGAGACCGAGTGGGAGTGGGAGATGGAGAGATGGAAGAGTTTTAATCATGCATGCAACTAAAAAAAAAAAAAAAGGATTAGATAATTTTGTATTTATCTATTTAAGGAAAATAATTTTATTATTACGATTAATACTTTTTAAATGAAATTATTAAAAAAAAAAATTGGGTCAAAAATCCGGATTGTTACAACCTATCCCTCTTAACAAAATTTCGTCCTCGAAATTAAACTGTACCTTTAGGAGGAAACAGATTCGGATAGTTGGCGTGCATAGTATCCGCTCGTTTCCAGGTTGATTCCTTAATTCCTCGATGTCGCCAAAGGATTCGGACGAGTTGAATGGTTTGCCTCGAATGCACTTCTCACTATAGTCTTGGATCTCAACTGGCTGTTCCTTGTGTTCTCGCGCTCCCAAGATGATTCTTCTCGTTCTCAGTATCTCCATAAGACATTGACTATTTTGATCGTTCGCCCTCGGGTAACTTTTTGTCTCCATGATCCTAAATTTTGCCGGTTGCTCTTTAATGATCGTTTCCTCGTCTAGTGTGACTTCCTCTCAATTGAGTACGTGGGTGGAATGGGTTATATCTTTTCGCAGCGTAGAATCGTAAAAGACAACGTGAATTTTGGCGATTTGCGGTTGTAAAGTTAGGCGATATGCAACTTCTCCAATTTGCTCCAAGATCTCAAACGTACCAATGTGGTGAGGCGATAACTTTCCTTTCTTGACAAATCGGGTGATCCCACGGCGCGGTTTGGAAAAAAAAGTACGTTGAAAATCTACGGTCTCATCCTCTTGTCGGCGTAGCTCTTTTATTGACTTCGAGCGATCGGGAGTCGTCAACGTATCTCCTTCCTTGGTCAGTTCTTGAAAGTTTGGTCCCTATCTCTTAGAAGGTGGGTACTCTTCTCTCAAAGAAACGAGAGGATTACCAGAATTTTCAAGAGGTTCAAACATGAGTCAAATGTTCAAAGGTCAAAGTACCAAAAAGAAAGTACGAATAGATCCTCTTCTGCGAGTCAAAGTACTAATAGTTTGAGTTAAGTTGGAACACGAGGAAAACAAGAATCAAGTTAACCGAAGTCATACTCAATGATGATTTGGAATTGAAGGATTTCATCATTGGAACAGTGCTGATAAAAAGATTTAACATGCGAGTGAAACAAACAAGTACTTGGTCTACCAAACGTTGCACTGGAATAAATGAATAAAGGTTCTCATAAGAAATATTGATCTATCGATAGGTTTTGAAAGATTACAAAGTCCAATGATGAAATCGAACTAGATATTTATTTTGCAACACGTTGGCCAAATGCGTTTTAAAATAAGCATCTAACTCTAGTCATCATAGAAAATATGGGGTACAAATGAAAAATAAGCAATGGCTTATGAGTCCATTCTTAAAATAGAACAAGAATTGATAGGATGATTATTTAGCTTAAAGAAAGCGAAGCATAACAACGATCTGTGCTCTCAAGAACTAAACAACTTCAACATTGAAAATTGAACGATGTTTACGGAATTTGAGTTTTGTAAGATTGGACACAAGTCTTGTTGTGATATCAAAAGAATCAAAGGCTGTGGATACCTATACCTAATAGTGCACTGGTCAGAATAAATGAGGAGCTAGTCAGAATAAATCAGGATTGCTCCAAACTGTAGTATTCAATGGATCGGAAAGTTTAGACTCATAATTGAGTAAACTGTTGACTTTAAATCAAATCAAGTCAAATTAAGAAAGGTTGGAACAAAATGATCCGTAGGAATACCCAACTCACAAAAGAGAAAGTTACAAAAGTCAGGTGCTTGGAATAGACAAGGAGTTCAACGATTTGAGTTTTAGTTGAAGTTGTAACTCTAACAATGGAGAGTCATAATGAAGGTGATTTTAAGAAGAGTCATGAGAGATGCAAAAACAGCGGAAGGTTAGAATACAATCAATCGAATGAAAAAGAGGATTAAGATGAATGATCGTCAGTAGTTCTCCTATCCCCCTTAAAGAAAAAAAACATATAACCTCCCTCAAAGAGAATTGTCACCGCTTTCCCAATTATTCACGATCTTGAACTCTTCTCGATTTGTTTGAACTACGATGGTGTCGTCGTCGGATGTAGTTTGCATGGTATATAGTTGGTTGACGATTGCGAATCTCTGACATCATCATGCTTTTATTCGTCGATCTACTATTTTAAGGAGTCTACGATGCGTGAGGTTGGGGTGTCGAAATAGTCGAGGTGGCAATCGCTTGTAGAAGTTGCATAACCTCCATGTTACTCGGTATCTTATTGGGCTTCGTGTTGCGTTGACCTCGAGATTGACGTAAACATGTTGATGGCGTGGGCGGCGTTGGCATTAGGGTTACACGTATTGTCCTTGCTGGTGAGGTTGACAAAATGACCGTAGAAAGTGGCGTCGTTGACCTTTGGTACCAATCTTGTAACGACTGCTCCACGAGGTTAGATTTAGAGTCTTGAGGGTTTCTAAATATCTGGTTCTCAAAAGGGAGTGAGTGTAATAACATTCTCACACTGATCCTATCCTATTTTCGATCATTATCCGCCTAGAGAAAGGAAAATTTTCTTCGACAGGTACTCTATTCACGGAGTAGCCTCCTTTGACAGTACCTTATCCTCCATTGTCGAGATTTGTCTCTTCGTCTTCTTCATACTAAGATTCTTTGTCTCATTTGATCCACCAACTAAATTATGAAAGGAAACGGCTGCTCCATCGCTTTCATCTGGTCAAAGTCAATGCTGATTTCGTAATTTCTCGGAGTCTAAGTCGCAGCAGGTAAATAAATATTTATATGATATACTTAGGTAGGATATATCGTAGTTTAGAGAAGTAATAGATACCGTAAACGTTTAGCTATTCGAATTTACGCTATCAGAATGTGGTCTACCCAATCTACCCAAGGCCGAGGGTTGAACCTATGCTCTGATACCATTTGTAACGCCCCGCTTTTTCAGAAGCAAAATAAAATGATTTCATAAGAAAATTTGCTAAACAAATATGATTTTTCAAAATAAAGGTTTAACTATTACAATATCAAGATAGATTTACATATTCGAAATTCATTAACTTCAGAGCCGACTCTAGGCTTGATACGAATCCCAAGCATACTCGATCTTCGTTCTTGATATTCTTTCTGTCGAACTGCACCATCGTTGAATCCCCTCCATCGAATCCTGCGCCCTCTGGCAAATTGATCGCCGAAGCAATCGATTTACCAGGATACAGACGTATCCGTGAGTGATAAATCACCCAGTAGAATAATCCAACCCAACCACCCTTCTTACTTTACAGCTAGCAATCAAGCAGGATAAACATGGTACGAAGAAATATAACAGAGGTATTTCATATCAATCAGTTTATTACTATTCATTAACCTGACGTGTGATCTAAGATCTCACCGCGAGATCTTTTCTCCCTCAACCGCTAGCCATGCTCATTCCCATGAGTTCACTTCCCTTTGCTGTCGCAGATACACCTAAGTTATATACCGAGTGTGCATCCCCAATAACTACAACAAGGGGAAAGCTTATCATGCCTGCATCACAACTAGGGTTCGCCTATCTTATATACCACATCACAATCATCGCAATCATCACTGGACACACGCCAGTCTATCAATTCATCACTGGACACCCGCCAGTTTATCAATTCATCACTGGACACCCGCTAGTTTCAATCTCATCACATCTCAAAATCACGCCTGCAGGCAATCTAAAACCAACAAAACTTTCCAATTCATCCATTACCTAGCATCGTTTAGGCGATTACTATTTCGCATACCACCCCATGTCTCTAGGGTCCAATCTAACATATCAATCAAATGTTGGAATAATATATAAGCAATCAGAATAATAATTGAAATAAACAATAAGCATAAAATCATGTAACCTTTTATGAATGGACCGTTGCCCTTAGTTTTGTATGGCCAAGATGTGATTAAATAAATAAGAAACTTTTATCAAATAAAAGTTTTTATAAAAAAAAATAAAATAAGTCTAGGCTTGTATTAATTTTATTTAAGAAAATAGATTGATTAATGACCATAATAACTTCAATAAGTAATTAATAACACTAGAATAAGTAGCATGGATCTAAAAGGAGTCCTACGGTCCTACGTAATATGTTCGAGTATCAAAAAGTGGGTCCGGAGGGTTACGGAATTATTTTTTTAAAATAAAAATGATTTTTAAAGATGTCAAAAGTAAAATAAATGGATAATAAATTGTTTAATAAATAAAATATGTTGAGATTAACAACATATCATCTTTGGGATGTAAAGAATCTAAAAAAAATATTTCGGGAATTAATTAAATGGTTTATAAGGTCGCAAGGATTTTTTTTTCGTTTGTAAACTTTTACAAGAACTCGAACAAATAATTAATAAATAGATAATAAAATAAAATAAAATATGACATTAACAAGTTATGATCCTTGAGGTATTCGAAGTTTAGGAAAAATAGATCGAGGGTCGAAAACGATGTTCGGAGGGTCGAAAAATGAATTCAACACAAAGCAGAACCCGCCGCAAGGTCGGGCTGTTTTTACCTTGCGGTCCGCAAACTCAGTTCACTGGTGCATGCGACTGGAGCAACCCGAAGGTTGCGGCCGCGAGGTCCATCCCAGATTCGGTTTTTTTGGTTTTTCAAGGTGGTTTTCGATGCATGAGACCATGAGGGGCTACGGGTTAAGTATAAAAACATTAAATATACTTAGAGGAGTGATTGGATAGGATTATAATACCTCGATTGGATCGAATTGATTCTCAAACCGAAACTTGAATTTTTGGGAAGATGACTTCGGGTTCTTTGATTGGGGAACCTTGGGCTCGAATTAGATGATGTTTGAAGATTCTTGGGGTCGTAGGAAGAGATTGGAATGGGTAATTCGTATCTCGGGGGGTTCTAGAGCACAAACCCACTTTTCTCTCTCTCACTTTCTCTCTCTAAAACTCCATTGATTGGAGTTCGATTTTCTTCGAATTCTCTCTCTCTTCTGGACTGGTAGGGTGTGGGAAAATTCGTGGTGAGCCCTAGGGTTAGAATAATGGGATATATATAGGGAATTTTGGAATAGGATGATAAGTTTGTATTCGAATAGGATTCCAATTTCTTGGGTTTTGATAGGAGAATGATATGGACGAAAATAAGATCGAGGAAGAGGTAGAGACCGAGTGGGAGTGGGAGATGGAGAGATGGAAGAGTTTTAATCATGCATGCAACTAAAAAAAAAAAAAATAGGATTAGATAATTTTGTATTTATCTATTTAAGGAAAATAAATTTATTATTACGATTAATACTTTTTAAATGAAATTATTAAAAAAAAAAAAATTGGGTCAAAAATCCGGATTGTTACAATTTCCAATTCTAATTTTTACTATGTCAAGACTGGACCATAAGCAGAGTCACATATGCTAAGTAAAATTTCATCTGAATTTCCCTTGTGGATTGGAGTTTCCTAAGTTGCTTTGGACTTATCTATACCATATAATGGTTGTTTGCGAAAAATTATTTTGATAGAATTTTAGATTCTTGTTTACGCCAATTTTTATCCAAATTTTAAAAAGAAATTTGTTATTGAATTAATAATCCAAAATATTATTTTGGGCCTTGATTGAATTAGGCTTGATTGAATTGGATCTTTGGTCGAATTTATAGTGGACTACAATTGGGTCCAATTGGGCCTTTGGTTATCCATGCTCGACCAAATAAGAGGCCAGGTGGTAGACCTAACTAGCGCATCTCAAAATGGATTCGTTCAAGGGGTGAAGGATCCTCTACTAGGCCAATAAAATGTGCGAGAAATTCCTGGCTGGTCCTAAATTTTACATGGAGTTTCATGCAAATTCTTTTTTAAAGTGCTATGATTGCTATCCCATTTATACCTTTTTTAAAGATGTTTTTATTAGTTTGCCCTTATCACTTTTCATACCCCAAGAATTCACACCTTCACGAATTCACATCCCCAGAATTCAAAGATGTTATCCTCTCAAGGCCCTTTTCAAAGATGCTTTTACTGTTTTGCCCTTCTTACTTTTATACCCCAGAATTCGCACCCCTAAGAATTCACACCTCATAGAATTCACACCTCCCAAAATTCACACTTCTAGGAATTCACACCCCTTTACAAAATTCACCCCCTTCCCCGAATTCACACTCCTTTGCTTAATTGAAACCCATTTGTAAAAATTCATATCCCTTTACAGAATTCATATCTTAGAAAAAAGGCACAATTCACACCCAAATAAAAAATTCACACCTAAATGAAGAATTCACATGTTCGAAAAATATAGAATTCACACCCCTAAAGTGAAAACTTATGCCAACAAACAAATACTAACAACAATTAACGAAATCAAAACCAATACTGAATGTCTTTCTCGTATGCTTTGAGCTTTCCATAACAAGAAACGGGGGAAAAAATATGAAAGAAAGTCTAGAAACCGGAGAACACCATCATGTCTTTTTCATCGAAGTTTTTATTCTCTAATCAGCACAACACGTCAAATCAAAAGCGGCATGCTCACCCTCTTTCCCCCCTTCACTTCTGACTCTTCTCTCTGTCTATACCTTTGTCTTGTAGGGAGGCGGTGACTGTACAGCACAAACAGCCGGAGGGAAGACCACCAACGGAACTCAAATGGCGTCGGCATTGACAACAACGAGATCACCATGACGGTAACGGACCACCAACAACAACTAATCACAACCACGATTTCCCAAACCCTAACCTTGCTCTCTCTCTAGAACCTCCAATCTGTAGATATCTCGGCAACAACAAGAGAAAACCCTAGATATCTTCCATTCTGAGCGACGGCGAGTGGCTGTAAATTTTTCATCTGAATCAACTATTGCTTCAATTTTTAAAGGTACCGTTAATACAGCGCCTGCACGTCGACGGCCAAGTCAGAAGTGAGGCGAACTCGGGCGACCGCGCTGTACAGCGGCAGGGGGCCGGGTGATGGAGTTGGGGTGTGGATCAGAGACGACAACGGCGACGGAGAAAAGGACTGAGAAGTAGTTGCCGGCGTTGGAAAGGGCGAGAGAGTTGGTATGCGAGCGGCTTGTGCTGGGAATGGAGTAGGAATGGCGGTGGGTGAGAAGGGGAAGAGATCAGAGGTGGGGTATTTTTGGTAGTTTACTTAAAACAGGGTTTATGGGGAATGAGTTTGACATGTAGTGGGCTTGGATAGGTAGACCATGACAAAAGGGGACCGGCCAATAAGAACTCCTAAAATGTGGGAGGTGCCATAAGGTTGTAAACCACAAAATCGTTTAGTTCTTTGTTTTCTTTTTTCATCAAATTTATGTTTTTCGTTTGTTGAAAGGATAGAATAAAGTTGAATGAATTGTTCGATTCTTGAACTATACTTTCTTTTGTATCTGTAAATGAAATACAATAGTAGTCTCTTTTTTGTTTGAATGGAGGTGTATAAATTTAACTTTCAGTTTTGATAAATACAACAAATATGCTTTCAGAGATAAGTTTATAGTTTCAAATGTAAGACAAATGCAGATTATAAATATTCACAGATGAGTTCATAGGTCGTAGTTTAATTTTGTAGAGATACAGAGAATATACTGTCATATATATAACTTATCTCTCGAAGTTTAAGGCAAAAGCACCGCATAAATCTTCACCCATTAGTATATCTGTTGTCAAGTTTGCAAAGATACAGATAATTATATACTTTTAGAGGTAAATTTTATCTCTCGAAATTTAAGAGAAATGCATAATATTATAAATCTTCACACAAGTTTATCTGTACAATTTTGCAGACATACAGAGAATATCGAAGACAAATGCAGAGTAAAGAACTGTAAAGATTATTGGCTGCTGATTTTGTCACTCCCTTTTTTTTTTTTTGTTAACGGCACCCCCCTGCAAGTATATTGTTTGCAAAAATATACTTGCAGGGGGGTGCCGTTAACAAAAAATGGAGTGGCAAAATCATTTTTTAGATTATTTTGTTAAAAGTTTTATACTTCTTCGAATACATTAAATGCAAGACACGGAAAAGGAAAGATTGCCAACAGAACAAAAATTCTACAACCACACTCAAAATCACACACCCAAATATACACCCTCTTACAAAACACAAGGGTCCTACACACACTGCATGTGCAGTGTGTGTGGGACCCTTGTGTTTTGTGAGAGAGTGTATTTGGATGTGTAATTTTTGGTGTGGTTGTAGCGAAAGCAAGATAGGTTTCAGGTCGTGCTATCTCATCATTGTTCCAAAAAAAAACCTCTTGATCCAACGACCAGTGGAAAAAGTATGTTCAAATGATTGTTACATATTGTTCAATTGGGTGTTGTATCTCCGTCGTTCTCTTCTCCATCTCTTGTTCTGAGTTTTTCATTGCTACGTCTCTGTTTTTGCCAGTCCTCATAACTCGAAGACCTTTTAATCTCTTTCATGAAATTGTGGAACAGCTCCACTCTAAAATCTCTGATTTTGCCCGTTGTCATTGATGTAGGAATCTCATCTCCTTTGGCAAATTGTCTGGCAATGTAGCAAACTATTATACCACAATCAAGCCTGCAAATATTTTACTCCCTCCGTCCCATAATATTTGTCCGGTCCGCAAAACGAGGACTAAAAAATAATGCATTTCTTTCAATAAAAAATTCAAACTTTTTTCATAAATTACAAGAACTCATCGATATCTAATGAATTGTTGAAAAAAATTTGAATTTTTCTTGCAAAAAACATATTATTTTTTCGTCCTTGTTTTGCGGACCGGACAAATATTATGGGACGGAGGGAGTAGAAAACACGTTTTAAAAAATAAGAGTTAAAAGAAAAACAAGTACCGGTGACAAGTTCATTTTAACGAAAGCATCGTGGTATATACTTACGAAGTTTCTGATTGTTGTGGTGCTTTTTCAACGGAGGAAATTGGAGCATTGAAATCTTGGTCTTGGAAGAGGGTACGGCGAGGTTCTTGCTTCTTACCATGCATGTTCGCCATGTATCCTTCCACGTATGTTTTCTACATTCAGAAATCAAAATTTTATTTTCATCTTGCAACGATAGCTTTATCTCTTCAACTCATTAAAAATCCAGAGATACAAAAGACTAAGTGGGAAAATATGTAGATTTTTACCACTATCAAGGCATCTTCCATGCATGGATCCTGCGACCCTTGATCTCTTGGTTTCTTCGAGTTGAAGTGGCGCCATTCCTTATCTTGTATATCGAAGACAAGAAGAGTCCAATGGTATGGAGTTCCATCTTCGTCCCTGTTTCCGGTAGAGTTCATGGGGAATACAAGGTATCGGAAGTAATCCCATTTCTGTTGCAACTTGTTATCAAGTTGTTCCAACTCCTTGTCAATTAGATGAGTCAACCGTGGACTTCTTTCGTCTCCAATTTGTTTATTGTTCAAACGGATTAGGCTCTGAAGTAAGAAAGTATTTCAACACAAACTCATAAGTTCATCACCAACACAAAACATCAAACATTACGATACAAAAATTTACCCATTGAGCGATAATGCAATAGTATGAATACTGTCCGAAAGGTGGTTTTTTAATATTACCCAACACATGGATGTGAAAAACAATGAGTTGCTATCTTCCTTTTGTAGCAGGAATGTGTATCCATCAATTAGCTGCATATTTTTTGGTTAGGTTAGATTTGAAGTCAGGGAATAAATATAATTTTGTACCCTGAAAAAAGAGATGCCTTACTGTGTTTCCAACATCTCCCTCCTGCAAGAGCAAGAGGAAATCTTCCAGGAATATGCAAGCATGGTCGCATCCACTGCTCCAGATCATTGCACTGTTATTGTGAACGAAAAAAAATTACTCGAAGGTTAAAACTTTTGACTTGTAAATTTAGTTTAGGTTTAGCTTTGGTCTTTATACTCACTTCTCATCTCCATTTTTCCACTCATTAATGGTAAACAACTTCTTTACATTCTCCTCCTTACTGATGTGTTTGTCTTTATTTGTTTGCTTCATTTCCCTGCCTTTAAGATTAAGGTCATATTCTGACTGCTTATTCTCGATTCTTTCATCGTCGGGTTTCCCTCCCTGGACCAGGTAGGATGAGTCTTCATCTTTGGTTTCCTTCACTTGGGATTCTCGGCTTTCCTGTTACATAAACGATAGACATATTATAAATTCCGGAGTCTTATTGTATTCGCAATTCCATATGACAAAACACATATTTATACCGAGTTGTAATTTTTATTATTTTTAGAGTGAAATGGAATCAATATTTTTTTTGTAATGAGCGAATGAGAGTTGTTTGTGCGCGTAAAGGTTAAAGAAATTACTCCCTCCGTCCCAAAATTATTGTCCATTCCGCAAAACGGAGTCTTAAAAATAATGCAATTTTTTAAAGAAAAAATTCAATTTTTTTTCACCAATTAATAGAACTCATTGATATCTAGTAAGTTGTTAAAAAACTTTTGAATTTTTCTTGCAAAAATCGTATTTTTTTTAAGACTCCGTTTTGCGGAATGGACAATGATTTTGGGACGGAGGGAGTAGCAGTTATTAGCAGGGGCAATATTTTAGGAAAACAATTGGGGGGATATGCTACGGTACACATCCCCGTACCATATGCATCCGTATGACCAAACCATTGAAAGGTGTAACCAAACACTTCCTTCAATTGTTATGCCTATTTCGTAATATGTTACTCCTCGGCTTGAGTTTGGCTCAACTTTTGGTTTGTTCAAACTTTTTTATTAGAAATATAAGTCAAGCTTATATTTTTTCGTTTATGAATTTAAGCAAAGCTTGAGCATTTAGGTGTTTGGCTCGATAAGCTTGCGAACAAGTAGAAAGGTCATTCCGTAAATACAAAAGATATAGGGGTAAAGTAATAAATATTCCAAAATATGATATATGAATCGGTCTTCTCCAGTTTTACACTACTCTTTAATCCAAATAGGAATCATTAAAGAAGCCTTATCATTAATTTTTTTTATTATGAATCATATAGAACTTAGTCATTCTTTAGAGGTAGTTAGAGCAAGTATATCAGATTAGGCAAAAAATGAGCCAAAATTGCCAGTGAACAGTGCACATTTTTCCTTTTAACTACCGACATCTCTTTCAACACTACACCAATACCATTTATTTTACCTATTCTCTATTAAACTAATACTTTCTTTTTCTTTTTCTTCTTTTCTTTTCACTATTCTTCTTCTTGTTGCAGGAGAGAAAGAGAGGCTAGAAGAGAGAGAAAATAATATCAAATGTATAAATGGTGAATAGTTCTTAGGTAAATTTACCTAAGCACTGTTGCAAAATTTATTTTACCTAACCTCAAAAGGGGTTATTGCTAATCTGGTGCAATGCTTGTTTTGGGTTTTTGCTTAGGTAAAATACCTAAGATGCTCTTTTACCTAATCTAGTGTACATGCTCTTAGGGAGGTTATTAAGAGTTTATTTTCTTTATTTTGTTGGTTCTTCTTTATGGTTTTAACTTAGTCCATTTCATTTTATAACTTAATGAGCTTAAACTCAAGTTCAAGCTTGAAAGCTCGAAATTTCACAAAATTAAGCTCGCACAAAATTGGCTTGCATATTTCACAAGCCAAACCAAGCCTATCACGAACACAAAATTTCAAGCTCGCGCGAGCCAAACTTGAACAATTTGTCTCAAAAAGTTCTCAAGTCAAGCTTGAACACATATAACAAGAAGTCAAGCCAAGCTTGAACAATGTTGTGTTTGGCTCGATTAGTACTGTTCGGATGACGTCACCTGTCAGAGTCATTTAATGCGCGGTTTCTACGCCAGCAGAGCCCACGAGCTAACGTCAGAAACGTCGCTTTTGATCAGAGATATTTCTTGATTCTGACATGGAAGCTTCTATAAGACCGTTGAATGACCGCAAACAAGCTTCCTCTCTGATGAATGTGGCGGTTTCCAAACAACATACTCCCAAATGAAACACTTCCGAAAGAAGGCTTTCAAATCCGAACAACGGAAGATTTTTCCGAACATTAAATAGACGGCGCCACAAGAAGAGCGTTAACGCTCGGAGATGATGGTGTAGTACCACGATCGCTCGGCGGACTAGTGCAGCATCCTCCCATGACTTGTAATGATGTTAAATAGTGAGATTTCTTGGTGAACCTTTTGATCCTTCTGAACCGTGGATATTTCGGCCCACTATATTCTACACAGTTTCTAGTGTTTGGTTGGATAAACATGAAATAAAACATATTCAGTTGTAAAATAATTTACATCATCCAATGAAAAATGATTTACTACCAGGATTTCCGTAAGTTGTTTTTGTTAACAATGGTTTTGTTAACAATGGAAATTGATGAGTGGATTATCGTTGAGGTTGAAGGTCGTAAGAGCTACAAAGTTAAGGTGATGGAAGATCCGTGCGACCAACCCCATGAAGCGGAGAAACAAATTCCTAGAGTAACTCTAACTTCTTCCTCGCATTCTGATGAAGAATCAAAGACCACGAAGGAGAACAGTGAAGATGAGGTGGAAAGGCCGATGTCCGGGAGTGATACGAATGGGCCCTCTTCGGCTGCGGGTTTATTTGCTCAACATGGGAGTGGAAGTCACCATGTTTACCCCATCTCTGACGAAGCTATGGAAGATGTAGAAAAGGAAGTGAAGTTAGGAAGTGAATCAAATGATACCAACTCTATTTCAACACATGGTTTGGATTCTATTGTGGAGGATTCAATGGGCCTGCTCTCTCTTTTCCAAGAGGTTGAAGATACGGGAGTTAAGTCCCAAGGGGACAAGATAGTGAGCCGTACTGCCCCTGTGGTAACAGATACAATGATGCTGATTAATGAAGGTAAGGAAGTGTGGAAATAACCCATAGTCTTTGATTCTGGAAACAATATCAGAGCTTCTCAATTTGCAGGGATTAATCTAATGGTGGATTTTCGCCCTACGGAGGTCAATGTCAAAAATAGGAGCCAGCTTTTCGGTTAAGATTTGGTCTCGATTGAGTCGAGCAGATCTTTAGTCCCGTCTCAGGATGTCTCTGGGTATATAGCTGATACACCTGACCAGGAGCAATACAGGATTGCAGAGGAACTACAGGAAACTATCATAACAGGCACTAAGTTAGGCATTAAGTTTGATGACGCTGGTGTTTTGAGAATGAAAAAGATGATTGAACAGGAAGCTAAGGAACTGGAAATTATACTAAGAGACAATCGTTTCGCTCCTCTCCAAAGGAATAAGCACCAAAGGAATGAGTCTCGGGTTCGACAGAGTTCCTCCTTAGTTTTCTAATGGGTTTGGGGTTAGGAGGTGGTGTGTGGGGTGTTTCTAATTTTTTGGTGAGCAGGCTATGTGTGTGTGCTTGGGCGTTTGGTTGTTGGTGATGATGGGTTTGTTTGGGTTAGTTTTAGGTTTTGGATTTGGTTATGGTCTCGTTTCTGGAGCTGGGCTTAATATTTCACATGTGGGTGTTTGGAGGCGTTTTGAGGCCTTTAGGTGTTCGGGCTTTTGCCCGTAAGGTGTTTGGACCCTGGTCCACTGTCATCCAACCTTGGTTGGATCCCCCTCCCCTTCCCCAACTTGATGTACCCTTTGTCAAGTCTTCTTACTAAAATTTTTGCCTATCAAAAAAAAACAATGGTTCTTGCCTCGGCTTCACTGACCATATAATACAAATAGAGGCAACTTGATACCATTATACTCTCTCTCTCTCTCTCCAAAGAACCAATAACACTTTGATTCTCGACATCTCTGTTCCCTCTCTACATTTGGGGCTATATTCCAACTTGATTTGAAACACTTCAAATGAATACTATCAAGAAACAATTGAGCCGGACAAATCTTACATACAGAAGTTCATATGCAACTGATGGGGCTAAATTTGCATAGAGGGCTAAAAGTGTTGGTAAATCTTTGTTCACGAAAAGTTTTTTCTAGCAAACCAAACACCGGAAAACAAAAAAGAAAAAAAACTCATTTTTGCAAAATTGTTTACACGAGAAATATTTGACGATGAAAATGTTTTACCTCAAAAAATGGAGTCTATGTCTCAATCAATATATTCAATATTCTTAATAATCAAAAGCTCTCAAATGAAAGACCAACTCACCTATTTATAGATTCAAGACTCTACTAACACTAGGACACGAAAATGACACAAGTACGTACCCTCAAATCTACTACATCATACACCCCCCTCTATAGAAAACAACTTGCCCTCAGGTTGGACAACAAAACACAAGACACCAAATAAAAAAAAAACATAGAAGTGATTAACATTTAGCTCCGAATTTGACATGTGGTTGAATTTCCTTGATCAACGGCACCCTCATGCAATAACTATTGTCACTATAGGTCATTTATTTGGTAGTAGCTTCCCGTACTCTCTTCCACATCCATTCGATTTGGGTCTTTTTGTTCACGTTTTAGCAGGTCCAGATTCTTTCTCTCACCAAAATTCATTTCTCTCTAGATTTTTACAATAATAAGTGAACTTTTTGGGAAAAAAATTTGGGGATCGCTTTGGATCGCTATATTTACCGTTTTGGCACAAAAGTGTACCATGTTTCGAAACATTTTTATTAGTATGCAATTCGCTAGGATAGTAGCGTTCCTTGATAACATAGGTTTGGAGCATGAATTGAAGGAGGATTCATGGAAAAATTGTAGAAGATACCTGCTCATCAGGTCCTGGAGAACCTGTCGGCATTCTACGACTCTGCTCGCCATTGTCATCTCCGATGGACTCGACTATGGTTCGACGTCCACTTGCTGCATCCGGAAGCTACAAAGTGATTGAGTAATTTACAAGCATATGTGCATCGCATTTTCGAAAAATGTCACAACTAGCTAGAAAGTGTATTCTACATAATCTAGTTAACCTTTCTAGTCTCTGAGCCCCTGGACTCCATGTACATTTGAGATCGTAATTGTTCAAACTTTGCAGTGAATCCTTCGGTTAGGAGTGACTCAATTCGTTCCTCCATTTCAGCCAAATTCTCTACCTATATTGGAAGTACATAAATACACAAGAAATACTTGATTACAAAAAAGACGCTTAAATACATACCACTATCTTCACAACATAAGGATCATCTTTTGATCTCCGGGTCTCCATGTTGACACACATCTTATAAACGCTCCTCCCTTTTGCAGCTATCTGTATAATTGTCGAATGAAGAGGAATTAGACATCATTATCCCCAAAGAAAAGAAAACATTCATGTCTTCTTTGGGAGAGGTGTTTCCGCCCAAGTTCTGGCGCGTCTATTCTCTGAAGGAGTTTGTATTAATTGCAACTGCTCTCCGTAAGGCCTTGTATACTTTTGAGTAAAAGTAGCACGAAGGATAGCTTACTCTGCAGTAACAGCCTAGCAGGCCAAGCTTTGCATCGTCAATGGTTTCGCTTGGGTTTGCCAACGTGGGCTTCAAGTGCCAGCTTTCGCCTTAAAGTATATAATTCAGTTTAAAGTTTTCGATCGAACCATGGGCGGTTCTCACGGCTGGCCGGTTCAACCGTCTAGTTCAGGCGGTTTTCGTTAAATAAGTCAGTTTTTTAATTTGAACGGTTCCCGTGCCGATCGGCCGGACCGGTCGAATCAGCCGGTCTGGTCGGGTTTCTAAAACATTGCCCGCTACGACTACCACCTTTCAAAAAATTTAATCACAACACAGGTAACACCCGGTGGCCTCTTGCGACTGCCAAACCCCCCACACAAATACTCTGGTAACAAAACCGGTGGCCTTTTGGATATGTATACTTTGTTGTGGTGGCGGAGAGGAACAACTTGTCAGTTTTGAGAGAATTTTTCGAGATAAAAGAGTTGTCTAAATATGCGTATTTTTTCTCCTTTAGCCCAAAAAAAAAATTCACATTTTAACAAATTTTTTTACTTTTTGAATAAAGGTACTTTATATCCACGCCAAAAGTAGAAAATAAATAGAAAACATGTCACATGATAAAAAAAATACTAAATACGAAAAAACACTGATGATGTGAAGTAGTAAAAAAATTGGCATTAATAATTTTGAGAGGAGAAAAGGACAAAGTGAATTGAACGTTTGTCAGTACCTAGAATTTTCCCCATTTGTATGCGGTGCTTTGTCGTGTAAATCCAAAATTCGTGCAGTAGTGTAGTAAAACTATGAGTTAATCCTGTCCACTACACGTTATTTCTTGAGAAATCAAAATGCTATATATCCAACTGCGAGAATAATCTCAAAAGTCTAAATCCAATTACATTAAGACTAATGAACTCCGGATTTATCTCTACTCCTTTGAAGAAAAATGCTTTTGAGTTCGAGAAAATAAATGAAAAATGGGATGCAATGATAAACTACCTTGCGATGTAGTATGTCAAGAGGGGTCAAGGGTTCATTGTTTAAAACACGCATATCAGCTTCAGGGCACATTTGCAGCCCATCTTTTCCTTTGGAAGCAAGCACATGGACAGGTGTGTTACCTTCATTGTCTTTTCGATTAATAAGACAGTTTACCCATGGCTTTTCACGGATAAAATTTGTCGCAGCATCTCTCTCCCTATCCGCAGCAATGTGAAGAATGTTTTGCCCTTTGCTATTTTCCATCTCCCAACAATCCGGGACCTTTGATAAGAGCTCGTCCATTACGCTTACATCTCCTCTGATAGTAGCTACGTGAAGAGCCGTGTTCCCTTCGTCATTGTTTGCAGTAATGTATGCCACGGATATATCCTTGTCTAATAGCTTCTTAACTGCTTCAAGGTTCCCGTTGTGAGCAGCTAAGTGGAGAGGTGTCCATCCCTTTGTGTCTTGTTCCTTGATTAGATCTTGCTTCCATTTTAATAATTCATTTAAGATTGCATCTGTAAAAGAAGATAAGAGAAATAGTAGCTAAAAACTCGAAATGTTCTGGATTAAAAAAAAATTCCTTTGCTGTATTTTATACAAGTTTGTTTAGTATTTTATACAACCTATAGGTGACAAAATTTATTGTTTCAATCGTCACCTATAAGTTGTCTCTGAAAGTCACTTTTGGTGACGAAAAACAAATTTTCGTCACCTATAGTAACTTTTGGTGACGAAAATTTTGTTGTTTCATCAGATATAGTAAAACAGTAAATTTCGTCACCACTTTTTTCGTCACCTATAGTAAATTTTCTAGTCGTGGATTTTTGTTGACAACTTTTTGTTAGTGAAAACGGGATGGTAAAATGCTGAAACTTTTTTGTTAGTGAAAATGATATGGTAAATATGTTAAATTTTTAGTATTTTTTTTTTGAACTGGAAATTTTTAGTATTTTTTGTTAGTGGAAACATTACACTCTCTAAGTATGAGTACTAGCATTGTACCCGTTCGATGCACGGGACAAAAAAGTTACATAGGTATTTTTTTCCGTTCCCGTGCATCAAACGGGTACACCTCTAGTTGATAGAAAATATAGTTTAAGAAAAAAAGAATGTGATTTTTTTTTCTTGTGCATCGAACGGGTACATCAATAGTTGATAGAAAAATAAAATTAAAGAAAAAAACATAGAATAAGAAATGAAGTGTCATATTAGGAATTTAGGAGCCTCGTGATGTTCAAATTAATATGCAATTATAAAATATACTAGAATAAGAAATGAGTATAAGATAAATAAAGCAAATTGAAAAAGTATGCTTTGTTTGGTTTCCATCTTTGGATATATTAGTTTTCGTAGTGGGTGAAGATAAAAATAGGGTAATGATTGGAGAAATGGGTAATGAGTAAAGAGAGACAGAGAGAGAAATGAAAGTAATAATTGGAGAAATAGGGTAATGATTGAAAAGAAAAATAAGGTAATGATTAGAAAACAAAAACAAAACAAAGTTAAAATGAAAACAAGCAAAGCGATTATTTCTTATTTTTTGTAAAATAAAAAATATAACTTCTCCTACAATCTCTTCCTCTCTCTCAAATTAAAAGAAATGAAAAATCTAAAAAATTAGGATTGTGAGTTTGGAAGAATGAGAGGGCAACACACATTCCTATAATATATTGATAGATTTGTCAACATTGGCATAAAAGAATTTGTACATTAAATCAGGTCCTAAGTGGAAGGACAGCATCATAGGTTTTGAATCTTTTGATCATAGTGCTAGTCTGAATTCAGTTCTCATCCTAAAATAATAGTCTACCAAAATTACCCTTTCACAAATACAAGCTTTTATACACATAACTAAAAGAAGGCAACTTAAAAAAATATTTAATCAATTGTTTTGGTTTGGGAGTAAAATTTCCTCCTATTTTTTCTCAATTTCCCTCCCATTTTCTTTCATTTTCCCCAAGTCCCTAACATTATCGATGGAGTGGGAATCACGAACCTTTACTGCTGTCAATTGCAGCCGCGTGCATAGCCGTTCTCCCATCGGGTCCTCGGAAAGCCGGCGATTTGCAATTTTTCAGTATCTCAGACACCGCCGCCGCATCGGAACCCCGATCGACGACCAAGTACAGAGGAGTTTCTCCCGCTTTATTCGGCCCATAGTACAACTCTCGATCTGCATTCGTTAACAAACTCACAACAGGCAGTGGGTGGCGAAACCTCGCGGCCAAGTGTAACGGCGTGTCTCCATCGCGATTTCTCGCCTTCAACATCTCCCTCACCGCCAGTGAAACACCGCCTTCGCTGCCGCCGCCGAAAAGGACGCTAAGGAAGGAGTCCGGTGAAACACCGCCTTCGCTGCTGCCGCCGCTAACGACGGAGTCCGGTGAAACACCGCCTTCGCTGCCGCCGCCGCTAACGACGGAGTCCGGTGAAACACCGCCTTCGCAGCCGCCGCCGCTAACGACGCTTCCGCCGACTCCGTCGTTAGCGGCGGCTGTTATATTTGGTTCGTTGCCTTCGCCGCCTCCGCTGATGCCGTCGTCAGCGGCGGCTGTTTTAAACGGTTCGCTGCCTTCGCCGCCGCTAACACCGCGGACGGCGTCGTTAGCTGATGCTGTTTTATTTAGTTCCTTCGCGGAGTCGATGAGCCATTCGACTACATCATCATGCCCTCCCGCCGCGGCCATATGGAGCGGAGTGTCGCCGTGGGTATTCTCACGGCGTAAAAGGTGGGGACAAGCGTCTAAGATCTCTTTCACACAGTGGGAGTGGCCAAACGCGGCTATTACGTGGAGGACGGTGTTGTTATTTTTGGTAAATTGGAGGGCAAATCGGTTAGTGTAGTGTTTGAGGTCTTCGGGTTTGCCTTCCATTGCTGCTGTGTATAAGCTCGGATCCATGGTAATCTCTGCCAATGCAATATGCTTACTGATACAACCTATATAGCACGGTTAGCACCTAAACCACGATAAATCTGTCCACACAAACAATTGTGTATAGATTTGGCTGTGGGGCCCACCACGGGTTCCACACAAACGATCTCAGCTGTTCATTAAATGTAAAATATTTTTTCAAGGGTTTCTGAAAAAAATCAACTCAATCCAATATCTATAGGTGCTTCATCTAATTATCTAACTTTTCATTTCCCGGAAATCTGAATGAAAATTTAAATGATTGGATTGACCATCTATAGATATTAGATTTAGCTAATTTTTAATGAAGACCCTTGAAAAAATATTTTACATCTAATGAACGGCTCGAATCATTTGTGTAGGACCTGTGGTGAACCCCACAACAAAATCTGCTCACAATTTGTGCACAGATATATGTGTGGTTAGCAGGGTTCCCTAAACCATGGCCCTGGGGCACCCATTGCAAAGGAGAAATGATTTTTGACACTCTTTTTTTTTTTTAGCGAAAAATGCTAAGGGTACCGGCGGGGTAAGGATGGACACGCGGGGCCCATTCTGGATCACGAATGGATGATCCAAATCGTTCAATAATTCTAAAAAAATGAGTGAGCACGTAGAAAATTAGCTCAATCCGATATGTGCAGGTACTCAATCCAATCTTATATTTTTTATTCAGATTTCAGGATCCTGTAATCTGAATGAAAAATAAAAAGAGTTGATTGAGCACCTACACATATTAGATTGAGTTAATTTTTCACAAATCCACTGTTCGATTGGGATTCCAAAACAATGCCCGTTCACATGCTTAATTAGTTAATTATAAGTTTATTAATACTTAATAGGCCAATGGATCCATGTTTTTAGCTTAGGTCCCCATTATTTATGCACCTCAATCATTATTAGTCATTGCTAATGGAAGGGTAAAACTGCACGAAGTGCACCTAAGCTTTCATCTAATTTATATGCCAACAAAAATAATACTCCCTCCGTCACAAATTAGATGACAATTTTTGATAGTCGTGTTAATTTTAATTAATTCCTTAAATCATTCAATATGAATCTTAAAAAATATGCAATATGGATCTTGTTTGAAATTTCTCGATTAGTTCTATTATACAAAGTTTTCAAACTCAAGAAAAAAATATAGATTCAAAGATTAAGGAATGAAAAATTGCATAAATTTCAAAAATTGTCATCCTTTTTGGAATGGAGGGAGTAGAATCCATGACATTCGAAGAAATAATGAGATTTGGGGGAAGAGAGAGAATGTTGGAGAATTGACTAAGACGAGAGAGAGAGAGAGAGAGAGAGAGAGAGAGAGAGAGAGAGAGGATTTTTATTTTTTCCAATCGGTAGGGTGTAGAGGAATTTGAATAGGAAGATATTGCTGGGCTGGGTCTTCATTTTGATATTGGGAGTAGGTTGGGTCAAAATAGTTTGAGAGTGGGCAGAAGAGGATTGAGTTGGGTGGTTGTGTGGTGGTGGAGGGGATTGTTGTTGTTGTGGTGGTGGTGGTGGGGGTGTGTGTGTGTGTGAGAGAGAGAGAGAGAGAGAGAGAGAGAGAGAACCAAGTCAGCATTTAGCTCCTAAATCCAACATCTTATGAGCATTCTTAAAAAGAACAGAGTTCCTGTTTCGGATGTCATCGGAAGATAAGGAAGAAGAGAGGACATACTTGTTTCTACGTTGCAATTTTTGGGCTTTCACCCCAAACTCCGCAAGAAGCTTCTTCTTAGTAATCTTCCTCTTCGTTCTTCTCAATCTCATTTCCAATTTATGAATAGCAGGAATTCTTTTAATCATCATTATATTTGGCAGTGGGTTTAATGGTGCTATTGCAGCTATTCATGTGGAACAATCCCAAACGCTTGCTTTTTTAAAATCCCTAATCCAATCTTGGCTCTTCTGAAATAGAAATTGCGTGTTTCAGACTTTCGAAAGATTGGAATTTGAAACAAATACGTAATCCTTCCAACAAGTACAGTACAGCATTCACAGAATAGAAGCTCCATTCTCTTTAAGGAAGCTCGCAAGATGTTGGATGTTGATCCCACGTTAGACATTGATGTTAGAGGAGGGAGAAACTTTTTGTTAAAATTTTGTTGTTGAAATGTAAGAGGAAGAATCTAAGGAAATGATTTATGCTCTGGATAGCTTGGTGGAAGATTCTGTATCGGTGGCAGATGTTGACCTCGAGGATTGTACCTCTCTTTCTCTGATTTTTTAATATCGAGGAGTAATCTTGTGGTAGCGGGTTGGCGGTAGAAGGAGATCTTGGTGGGCAGCAGTGCTAAGATTTTTTTTCCGGCCAAGGGTGACCCGGCTTGCGTATCCGTTCAGTGCGGCCACTTGTTTTTAATTTATTCCTAGGTTTTGGTTTTGGGCTTGGTCCTTTCGGTTTAAGTTATAGGTGTTGGTGTGCTTATGGTATGCGGTTTTTGATCGTGTTTGTGGGGTTTCGGTTGGCATCTTGCCTGGGGTTGGTTCACGGGTGGCTTTTTACCGATGTGTCCGAGATCCATTTAATCTTTGTATCCTTTCGAAAAAATAATAGATTTTTTTGCTTAGAAAAAAAAAGTTCGTAAAAAACGAGTACAACATTCACTACCGGAAACACAACTTCCATGCATCAGACAAATTAGACGGGTAATCTTTTCTTTTTTTTGTGATTGCAATATATGGTAATTTTCTTCTCTATTTGATTGCGTATTCGGTAAAGTCTTCTTTGTGAATATGTATGTAGCTCTTTCTAGAGGGGAATGGCATATATTGGATAAAATGGATTCATATATATAGATAGCTGATCCTAGCTAGTTGAACTTGAAACTGCTAAATTTGGTTTCATTTGGTTTAATGTTTGTTGGCACATTCTGCGATGGGTGCAAAGCTGATCTGAGTAACACTTCAGATCACGCTTAGCATTTGATGTCAGAACTATTTACTTAAATTGTGTTGAAATGGACTCTCAAAATGCAAACTGGTCTCATGGATATATGCTCCGTTCCAGAACACCTTCTTAAAAAATAAGTACTTATTTCACATTTTCAAACTAAAAAATAATGTAAATAAAAAATAATTTTTCAATTTTTTTTTGCATCGTATTAAAGATTTCAATGAGATCTATCAAACAAGATCCATATTGATAGGAAAATTATTTGCGTAAGCACATGATTTTTAAGCTTAAAATTGCCTTTTTAAAAAATAAGTACTTATTTTCCTATCTAGAACGGATAGGGCTTCTTTTGTGTTAGGGTTTTAGATTGGTTGGGCTTACCTCAATAGGTGTTTTGGGTTTTGGTCCTCTTAGTGTGGGCTTCGGCTCTTTGGATTTCTTGCCAATTGAGGGAGTGGGTCTCGGACTAGGCATATATAGGATAGGATTTTTTCTTAGATTTGTTAGAAATTTGATGTCATTCTCCTTGTTCTTATTTGTCTTTGTAATCAAATGTTAATGAATATTTTTTTGCCATTAAAAAAAAAAACATGTACTACACATAGGCTATGTTTGGTAACACTGTCACTTTTCTGTTTCATATTTTCTATTTGCTTAAATCAGTTTCTACTTTTTATAAATAAATAAAAAAGTGAAAGCAGAAAACATGTTCGTGTTAACTTGTTTTAAAAAAAAAAACCAAAAAGTAAATTAGTTGGTACGTGAACGGTGACACATAATAATATCAAAAGGACTCAACTCAATCAAGCTCAATTGAATACACATTTTTGTTTATATACGCTCCAAATAACATATATTGTCCTTGGAATCGTTATTAAATCCATGTATCCATAGCTGAATTTGCCTAAAGATTTGAAAATTTGTTGCCTTCTCTCTCACTTTTTTTAACAAAAAATGCAACCAGTCGGTTCCGGGCTTGACGCGAGTGATCCACCGGCTTCTCAAAGGTTTTGAAGCTCCATATATAGGCTTCCATTCGAAACGGGTTTTACAATCTATAACTATATAATTAAACAGCTCAGTATTTAAATCCTATGTACATAAATCTAACGGCCCTAACTTATCTTCCATATAAATCCAACGACTGAATTAATTTCTAGGTATGTGGTCTCCTCCTCGCTATTACGGCTGCCCCATATCCAAAACCAATTAACGCTCTCACCCTCCGACCCTCCCCATTCCGAGTCTCCGACATTCAGTTTCCCCTCCCTCTGTCCTCTGTCCTCTCTGTCTCCCTCCCTCCTCTCTATCCTTCTGTACACCACTGAAGAAAGTGGAAGGAAGGAAAGAATCCTACCTTTTACTCTTTTTTTTTTATTCCAAGTAATCTTACTTCTACCTATGTACTTTCTTTGCTTTAAAGGTGTTCGTAAGAATGCCTGGATGGAATAACTATACATCATCTTTGTTTTATTTGTTTCTTTTAGTAATTTTATATTGCATTCAAGGTGTTTGTGAGAATGCCTTAATGGAATAAAGAACTATACATCACATCTAATTTGTGTTCAAAGCCATGTGCTGAATACTATTTTTTTTGGGCCCTGGGTTTTTTTTATGGTAGCTGGTGTTGTGCACGAGAAAGGCTGGCCCTTTTATTATACCTCATTGCATGGATTAATGAAAAGAAAGGAAACTGCAAAAGAAACAATAAGAAGTAAGGTGAATGAGCCATTGTTTTCATTTACGATGGAGACAAAAAGAAAAGAAATAGTGGGTTTCGCCATGAGCATTAAAAAAAACAATAAGAATCATTAACGTTTTCTGCAATGAGCAGAAAGTTTTAAAAATTAAGTAAACACTAATGGGTTTGGCCAAGTAGTTTCCAAACCCTATAGCCCCTTTGGGGCTGTGGAATTTGTTGAGTTGGTTGCAAGTTGCAAGTCTTTATGCACATGAGGTGCATGCAAGCTGTCTCGGACATCCGGTTTTTTAGACACGCGTGTTCCCAGCGTGTCCATTAAGTTGCAATTTTTTCACTATTATCTTTGGCGAACTTTACCAATACTCTGTAGCCTACGTTTATATGAGTTGACAGTTCAGGCAAAACAAATGTCACGCAAAGGAAAAGAAAAAGTAACCTATCCTATGAGAAATGAGAATGGACACGTATGATCCTTAAATTATTTTAAACACCTTTTTTTAATCTTCGACCAAGGTTTTTTTTTTTTTTTTTGATGATATTTCTCAATTGAATTTGTACATGCAGGTTCAACCTCTCCGAGACAAAAATATTGGAATCATAATCCGTGATGAGCGGGACCAAAATGTCATCCATTCCAATGAGGTATGACTTCATATAAATAAAAAAGTTTCCTGCAAATCATCTGGTGCGGATTCGATGAGGTATGGTCTGAGTTTGACAGTCTGTTCATTGATTCTTGCTCTGTTCTTGGTTCAGAGCTTCTGTCTTGCTCTGTTTTCCAGCCTCTCCAAGAGGGGTGGAGAAAATCTAATCACATATATACCTCTAAAAGACACTTCTCAAACATACTTCGCAGTAGTGCGACTTTCACAACCTATGTGGTTTTCTGTTTACAAGCCCACAACAACTGGGAGGTGAAACAGAGCGATATGGAGGAGATCTTAGAAATAATCTAGTGACATTGGACCAAAAGTCTGTTGCGATGAAGTTTTAGTTCAATTAGTTTGTCTGTTTTTCTACTGCTAAAATTATGACCCACTGAAAAAGAGATGGAATGTCAAAATTGCTTTCACTACTTGCCACAGTACCCTTCTCCACCCCCTCCGATGCCCAAACGGCCAACATAAACAAGAGATACAGTTTACTGCAAAGCATGTTTCTTAAGGTACAGGTACCATGCATGGAACGTCGTAACTCCTGCCGAAAACCTTAGCACCAAAGGACTGATGCTCCAAATGATAAGTAACGGGAGTTGGTTGTAACGGTCGAGTATCAGCCATAACGGCCGTGAACCGGTTTGTGAACCGGAAACAGACCGCTACATAACGGGGAACCGGCCGATACTCTTAGCCATTTTTCATCTCGCCGGTTTATTAGGGTGTAATGCCGACAGAAATAAACTTAACCGGGTACCTATTGATACAAGTTCAGAACACATTTATGATTTTGATGAGTTCTAAAAATATGAACGGTTGTGATCATCGAAGTGGCTTGGGAAGGGCCCACAAATGGCCCGCAATGAAGTAGACTGGAGAGGAGGATTTATTGGAGTGAATTTGATTGAAAGAGGTGAGGTGCAAGCTGCTTTCTGGGTGATAATCTTGATTACTAAGCCGAGAAGATGTGTAAAAAATATGAAAATGAAAACGGTTAAAAGCCGAGATGGAGTTGGTGTTGGTGTGGGTAAACGAACTTAGCTATTCGAGCTTGAGCTTGTATTCAGTCGCTTTAGGGCCGTAAACGAGCCGAATCAAGTTAAATATTAGAATGTTCAGATTCGTTCAAAAAGTTTTTTAGCGAACTCGAGCTCGAGCCGAACTCAATGAAAATTATGACGAGCCAATTAAACTCAAACCGAGCTTGCCTAGGTTTGGATCGAACTCAAGCTTGTTCATGAGCCTTAACGACCAAATAATATAATATATTTATACTCTCATACAGGTCTAAAGTTGCAAATAAAATTTTTAGTATGTACATAAATATGTTCATATACATATAAATTGATGAAAACATATATAAATTAAGTTTTTTTTGTAATTGTAAACGTTTAAACTTAACATGAGTTTTAAAATTTTCAGTATATAACTACCCCATGATACACATATATTCCAAGTTCGCGAGCCTAATCGAGCCGAATACTTCTACGTTCATGTTCGGCTTATTTATGAAACAAGCCTAAAATTGAGGTTCAGGTTCGGTTCATTTAGTAGCTGAATCGAACTCAAACGGACCTTTACCGAGTCGACCCTCGAACAGTTTACGAACGGTTTATTTCATTTACAGTGCCACTTACAATTGTTGACACATCACAAAGCTAAAGGGCATGATGCTAGGTTACACACTAATCTCGATTCTCTAGTAACCTTTTTTTTTTTGCCCTTCTGTGAAATGTTAGTCAAAGTGGATTTTATATTTTCGCATGAAAAAGAATAAGAAAACATATGGTTATCTGCATCGGCTGTTCATATGTTGTTGCTGTTGAATAACACTACAGCCTGCATTCGCACGAGTGAAAATTAGAGAAATTGAGCACAACACTTTCTTTTTTACTCGTCGATTTTGACCCCAGATTAATAAGGAAACATTAATGGTTCACAAGACGGCCATTGACCCCGAAAGATCTTTTTGAGAGCTCGAGAGCACAAAGGATGAAGGGGATGCAAGTATTAGTACAGCTGATCACAACTGTCGCTGAAGAATGGGCTAACACCATAAAAGCAGCGGTGATGAGCGCAAGCATCATCGCAACCAAACCAAGACTTACCAAAATTGGCCAACCGAATGGCCAATGGTCAACATCTTTACAAAGAGATACACAATAACTATCAGTGCATCGGACTGGACCGGATTGTTGTGAGAAATATGATTTTGTTGAAAGCAAAAGTAATTAAGCTTTTTCTTTTTCTTGGCCAAAAGGCCTAAAAAGCGAGTTCCTTGACTCACGTCATTCTTGATGTTGAAAAGTGAGGCAGAGACATAGAGAAAAACAGGGCAAGTGGAGCATATCAGTGCTATAGTGTTGCTTATGACAAATGCTTTGAAAGCTGCTTCTCTTACTAGAATAGAATGGCCATCCCTATGTTTGGACCTTGGTCGCCATGGTAGCCACCAGTTATCGTGAAACCGGCTGCGAAGGTGATGGTAGATATAAGTGTAGCCACTATCATATGAGTATCAGCCATTTTGCCCATATCTTCAGCTGCTTTTTGCTTTTCTTTTCACGAATAAGTGTAGTCACTATCATAAGAGTCTCAGAATCTCTCTGATCAGCCATTTTGCCCTTTTGATCTTCACCAGCATTTTGCTTTCCTTTTTCGGGTCGTTCTTTTTGTCCTCTGCTGTTCATCTTCCCTTTGCCTCCTTGATCCTTCTCGTCTAACCCTCTAAGAAACTTCTTTTGTAGTAGCCAATACTTGCGACCGATCTGTTTTCTTACGTGATCAGTTTGAAAAGTCACAGATACATCTTAACGCTGGAACGCTATATATAAAAATGGAAATAAAATACATGTGTGTGTGCAGAACATTGATATTTTATATCCACAATTAAACACTAAAAGTAATTAAAACATGCAAAATCTCTACAAAGAGATTAAATTCTTTCCGGATGAGGTGGAAATCTTATGGCTTCCGCCACCCATTGTGGGCCCTATTGAGCATTCACTGCAATAATTTGAACAGTTTATCTTGTAGAACTAAAAAAGTTATGTCTACGTAAAAAATCAGCTTCATCGGACATCAAGAATAATATCAAAATTTAAATTTTGGTTTATAAAATCGACGATCATGGACACTTTAACTTAAAATACTAGTGACCGAATCAGCCCGTTCGTTTTATAAACCAAAATTCAATTTTTGACATAGCTATTGATGTCCGATCAAGCTGATTTTTTGCATAGACATAATAATTTGCGGGCCCTATGAGATGAACGGTTTGGATTATTACAGGAAATGCTTGGTAAGACCCACAATAGGCCGTGGCGGAAACCGTGGAGTTTCCGCCTCATCCGGACATAACACATTCTCCTTTACAAAAGCAAAAGATTCTTTTATAAAAGAGTAACTTATGTTCAAATGCCACAAATGTTCAAATCAACTCAAAAAATTAAATAGGCATCCTATAGGTAAGACTCATATATATATCCTACCTCTACTAAAGAAGAACCAGTTGGGCCAATTTTTTCGCTTGCCAAATTTTGTCAAATTTCCCAATTTTACCCCCTGATTTGGGGGCAAGCAGTGTTGTCTGGTGTCCATAATTGTAATTTCCCCTTCTTGACTTAATGGCCCAAGTGGGTGCATCACACACTGCCACGTATGTAGGCCATGAAAAAGGAATACACCGTTTCATCATCCTCTCTCTCTCTCTCTCTCTTCTACGATTTTCTTCAGGCTCCCATGGCTTCTCTCTCTTATCCATCTGCTTCACCAACGATGGTGCCCACGCAGCTCTTTCTGCAACTAATCCATCTCAACTCCCTAGAAAACTTGAATCAGTTGGTTGTTTTGAAATCGCGACTCAATCGCAGAAACGAACAAATTACTTGCTCGAATCGGTAATACTCAACAATCCTTTATCTCCCCCATAGATTCACATTCTCGCACACCACACCGTCCACTCCAGCTTCTTACCGAAAGCATTTCACGGCATCAGCGGTCGACGGGTAGCGAGGCCACTGCAGTGGGTTCGTTGGTGGAAGAATTGGAAGATCTGTGGTGTTGAATAAGGGTTTCAGGCAATATAAGTAATATTTAGGGCTTCTAATTTTATTGTTGATGTTTGCATGTGGTATTTGATTTACATTAGGGTTTCTGATTATAAAGCTTCTAATTACATTATTGATGTTTGCATGCGGTATTTGATTTACAAACTTAGGGTTTCTGATTATTGACTATTATAATTATTTCAGGAATATAGTGGCGGGTTGGAGCGGCGACGGAGCTCGGTAGGTGGGTGATCCGGCTGGCTGTGATGATGGAGCTGCAGCTGGGGTTTCGGTGATGGCGGGTAGGAAACCGAGCGGTGGGGCGGTGGGGTGGAGGTAGTGGTGGTGGACTGGAGGAGAGGGGGAGGGTAGCTCCGGAGGTGAGTGGCTGCAGGAGGTTGCCGAAGGAGGCCTGGGGTGGTCTCGGCCGAGGGAGGAGATGGAGTGGGTAAATTTTATTGGTCTAGGGTAAGGGTTGCCCCGCCCAAGTTGCATTCCTCCTCCATTCAGCATGTTTTCTATTACAGCCTCTTCGTGCTTTATTGTGTACTTGTATGTTTCTTAGATCCTAGAACTATCTTTGTTTCTTGTATAATTATATCTTTCTGTTTCGGGGTGTTGGTTGTAGCCATGAGCTTAACCTTCCAATTTCTGAATTATATCTTTCTCCTTCTAATCGTTGCCTTTGTGTATGACATGACACAATATATCAAAGCTAAATCACAATAGCATGACCACTACAACAATATCTCATAAAGATAACCAAATCGAAAGCTAACTACGATTAGCAAGATATACACCCATCACCACAACAGTATTATATGGAGAAGAACCATATCAAACACACTCACCTTTGCATCGACCGAGATATGCCAAACTTACGGTCTCGGCACCTCCTATCTGACCAGCTCATTACCTAGTCACAGGCTAACTCCTATTAGCATACAAATCCCTTTGAATATTTAAGTAAATATATGATACACCCTATAATATATTTACCATGCTAACAAGTGACAAAAAGGTTAACAATGCCACCAACACCTCCTAAACCATTTAACAATCATTTGATACCAAATTATAAAACTAATAAGGTATTAGACGATACCCAACGAATACAAATATGTTCATCTTAAGGCTTAGAAGTGCCCCCAATCAAACGTAAGAGTATAAATATGACATAACTCTTAAAATCAGTTTGAAAACCATGACCATCCTGTCGTATTCTGACCATAACTTCTTATTGGTTTAGAACTAGGTCACGAGACCACCACCACTAGAAAGTACACTTTCAGAACATCAATCTCGATATAAAATTTTCCCTAAACGGAGTCTGAATGACCAAGACACGCTCAAACGAAGTTACACAACTAAAACAGAACTCACAGTTTCAGCAGAACAGTCTGCGATCGAAAGCCCATTAAAAATCACCTACTCAATAATTTCCAATAATTCCAACACCAAAACTTTACCAACTGATCCATGTTTAAGACTCATGAGAGCCCATGCCCACCAGCATGCTTAAACTTGAGGAATTTCATGAACAACACAAGCCAAAAACTGTCCAGAATCCTAGAACTTCCCAAAACCTGAACTTTAATTTCAAAACTGCTATAATCTAGAAAGAACCACGGCACAACCCATACATATTCAGAAAGATATATAAGTCTAGTTTCAGAATCAAGAAACGGTGCGCAAAATAGATACCCGAGCAAGAAGTTATGCCCGTTTTTCCAACACGTGTCTGTGCTGTCTGCACAGACGCGAATCTGACACCAGTTCAGTCCACGAATTTTGTAGGCCAACACGCTTCGAGTTATTTTCTGAAAATTTAACACGATGCAATAGACTCACAGAAGAACATTTAGGATTTATTTCAAGATTTTAGAAGGTTTCTAGGTACCTTAAATAAATTCGTGAATAACAGGACAGATTCAACTTGTTCCAAAATCACAGTTAGCACAACCATATGCAATACGAATTTCCCTGAGATAAACCCAACTCCAACTTCTAAACCTCTCTCTCAAGAACCCAATTCAGAGCATACAAGATACAAAATATGAGACCTAGCATGGAAAACATGAATTTCAACACTTTAAGAGATAAAAATTACCTAATTAAGCTTCAATTCAAAGCTAGCAAATCTTCTCTAGGTTTTCCCCTTCGTCTTCTTCTTCCTCTCCTCACGCCTCTCTCTCTCTCTCACTCTCTCTCTCAAGCGGTGTATAAACAAAGGAAAGGAGAAGAGAACACGTACTGTAGTTTAATAACCCCTAAGAAAAATTATTGTGTGCAAACAAGTCCTAATGTTAACTTATGTTCCAATCATAAATCACCCACAAGACCCTCGCATATTCCATTGTTTACAGTTTTTAACCCCCAAAACATATAGTTCAATTATAAGTAATTGAAATACCGAATTATCCGGGGTGGGTATTACAACTCTCCCCCCCTTAGAAAATTTCGTCCCGAAATTGAATTACCAGCCTCACACCAACGACAACCAAACTATAGGGTTACCAAAACAGTCTTGTCCCACAACCACATGTAAGAGCAAGAACAACACATATACTATACCACAAACAAGTTACTCCTTCAAATACACCATCGTGTAATTCACTCTCATTCACCTTCACCTCTAAACAAAACTCCCTTAAAGTCATGCCTCTATGCACAAAATACATAGAAAATAACACCCTTATGATTCACATTTTTAAAACTTCCTAGTTTTCCATCAACTCTCGACGAAAATAATCATATGAGTCTCGAAGATACCAACTCAACACCAACTCAACTTCCCACAAAGTACTCGTGACTCTCAACTTACATCATGGTACCCAACATGCCTACATATTAAAACCACCTTCACCATTTCATACGATTCCACCATAGGAAATTTATGAGCTTATCCTTTAATAAAGTAAATTCTAACCAGAAATTCTCTAACTTCTCGTTAAAATCAATACAACGCAACCTTAACAATTTTCTTTGTAAAATTAATTTCATCATCAGTACCAACTTAATAAACTACCGTAACCCCCATATCACCACGTACTCTCAAAACATGAGTATAACCTTTTAGGAAAACTAAGTTTTAACCTCGTACTATCAATCAGCACATTTACACTACTTGACACACCAACAAACATCAATCTTGAAACAACATTATATGAATATTATATAATCACGCTCCACTACCCATTTTATCACTCAGGTATACCAAAACAAACACATCTATTGCACACAAATAACACCTCAAGAAATTTGTATACTAGCATACAATCCAACCCAACACATACCAATATGAATCGTCAACCCACCTAACTTCCTATTCATCAACCCATCATAAACCTGCTACCACCGTAGCTAAACTTTTACTTAAGATTTCACCTCTTACCCTAGCAAACGTTGGTTCTTCACTTAACCCACTTTCTCTACGCACTCCCTCATAAATCTCAACATCCTCTCCATCATTCCATCACAACCAAGATCCCAACCCTGTTCCACAACTCACTGTCAACTCAGTACTACCCCCGAATTCTGTTTCAGAAACCCAAACTCAGTTCTGTTGTAACGTGTCCCTTCAAAACAAGGTTAGTCCACAACATAAATATCATTGATGGCATGCGAATATGACAATATGCAAGACATGTCGTGATTTGATAGGCACGTTGCTTATTTCATCCCAACACCATTGACACTCCAGTCGACTGGACGGACTCTGACCCAAAGCCATAATGCATGATAATGTTATCAAATCAAACAACAAATAAAAGTTATACCTGTTCCATTCTCTCAGAATGGTTTCCAAGAACACCTGCAATCTGCCCCAGTTTCACTTCTGCGAAGTTAACCCATTTCTCATCTGACCCTTACAACTGTTTATAGACATTGCTCACTTTCTCAACACAATTCAATCCCAGTCAAACTTGTACCTCTCCTACTTGCATCATTTGAACCCCGTTAAACAAATTAGAGCCTAAGACACAGCTCCCCCTTTGTAAAACCCAAATATCCATAGTTACCATTTGTATCTGCCCCCATCTTCCAACTAACTTTCATTGCCCTCAATGCGACTCTCACTCCCTTCCAAACCCACCACTCCTAACCATTAGGCAACTATTGCACCCATTAACGCTACACTCGACAACTAACTCACCAAACTTTTCCCACTCATACGCACAGGTGATAAGATGTCAAATTATACTTACCCTCACCTATCCCCTCACTGATAACCAAAACCATATACTAGTTTACACAGAACCAATAAAATCATCTTCACATAACATAAATTCATTATGCTTTACATCCACTCATATACATCAACTTATAACACTTGCGCCCACATACTCACACCACACGTATACACATACTCAAACCCCTTGTCGCACGTTAACCTCCTTGCAATATTATTACCTACTATTCACGCTACAAAAAGTAAGTGACGTAAGCTTGCTCACCTTTTTTTTTTTTAAACATACTTGGAAACCTAAATTGTACCCTTCCAAATTCTCACTATCAAGTAAAAATTCATCTTAAGATACGTTACGGTCCTTTCAACACCAAAATAATGGATTTATGTTCCTCGACTACTAAGTACAATTTTTTTCCAAACCTTTTCAAAGAATACAAAACCCTTTTGTACATGCTTTCAATTTTTAAACAATGTACTACATACCACTTCTATTTGATGGATTTTTGTTTCAGAATTAGTTATTCAAACACCTTTGTTTCGGAACTAAATTTCAAAGTTCGTATGAAAGGTGGCGGCGGCATTTTCGGATCCAGGTTTGGTGGCTGATCGGATGAAAGGCTGCTGTTAGGGTTTTGGGCTTAGGCCTTTGGTTTTCCTAGATTGTTTCCTAGGCTGGGCTTCAGCCTTTGTGGTGTGCGCTACGTCCGTATGGGTGTCCTCGGTTGGTTTCTTGCCAATTGAGGGTTTGGGTCTCGAATTAGACATAGGATTATTCTTTGAATATGATGATGTCTTCTTGTTCCTATTGGTCTTTGTAACAATTTCAAAGATCAATGAAATTTTTTTGCCTTTCAAAAAAAAAAAAGGTTCGTAAACTGATTGTTTTCATATTCGTATATTTAAGCCTCTGAAATTCTAGCAACAAGAAAGTATTTTGGGCCTTTAGCTCCATGAACGGATGGGCTAGGTTCACATTTTCAACAGTTCTGCCTCAAGCCTTGAGCCCACGAAATTTAACAAAATAAAAGTTCAAATATGGTATCTCGTCACCTCCACCAAAGAGTATATCCCCATTGCACCACACCAAGATCAGTAGGGTACCCTACCGCAATTATATTGGGATCGAAGCTAAGGTCCCATCACGTGTGGGTGATATTAAGAGTATGTTTAGCCCCGATAAAGAGCTATAAAGACTTGAACCTGGCCGCCAACCAAGTCCAAGTTTCCGACTGCTTATCTAACCCCCCCCCCCCCCCATTGTAATCACACTACTAATGCAAACACTAATGTGGAATCATGCTTTTCGAAGAAGCCTACCTGGAAACTGAATGGATTTGGTAATGTCTTAAGGCCCAATAAACTGCGCTATTAAGAAAAGTTAGAGGGCCCAAGCCGATCAAACTGGGGGAAGTAAATTTGTCCATTTCTCTATAAAGGGTCAACTAGAAATCGTTTAGACGAATTGAAAATCTTTTCTACCGATGTTTCCGTGAAAAAGGGTGTTGCAGAGCATCATTGCGCGCGTTCAAAGTGTATTGCACAGTCCAAATATTAATAAAACTTTTTTGGAAAAGAGTTCATTAAAATCCGGACCGTCCAAAGTCAAAACGGGCGGCCAAGATCACACGTCTCCGTGATTGTCTTATTCACAGCTCCTCTATGAATAAGACAATCCCTTAGACAAATATTTTTTTTTCCATGATCCTCTCCCATCTCCTCCTCCCCCTCCCCCTCCCCCTCTATCCTCCCTCATCCTCTTTATCCGTCTGGTGTCTGCGGCGGCGGCGTGGTAAAAATAACAGAGGTTAATTAGGAGGTTAAGAGTTTAGTTAGTTTTGGTGCCGTTTTTGTGACTTTTGTTCTCCAGCTGGATTTTTCCAGTCGAGCTTTTCGTCCCGGTCTGGTTTCTCCAGATCCAGTGGGGGATGGTGGTAGGTAATAATTTTTTAGTTGTCCTCGTTTGATTTGAGTTCTATCGACGATTTCATCTGTGTTTCATGCTTATGGTTTGAGCTGGGTTTCCCTTTGGTTGCTCTACTACTAAATTGCAAACAAACTCAATGCCGTCACCTAGTGTTGGTCTACTTCGGTACTACATGTCGTAGAGCCTGTTAGCCTAGTGCAGTAGCTCGTGTCTTAGATTTTGTAGTTTTGGTTCATTCTTGTCTATTGTAATGAAATCTTTGCCTTCGGGCTTTTTGAATGAAATGAATTGACTGTTGATTAAAAAAACACAGCATTTACAAAACAATTTAATCACAACAGTATGGAAAGAATCAACCATGAACCACCTACACCTAGCGGTGAGCATTTCAAGCTAAAAAACATGGACTTAAATTGCACTTACTGCAAGAGCCAATCCCAAAATACAATTCGGGAGAAGTGCAAGTTAAGGAATAGGAGGAGGTAGAGACCCCAACCACTGGGAGCCAAAACAAATGAAAATGAGAATAGATGAGATCCATAAAGACACAACCCAAGAGAATGCAATATTTTACTCTTTTAGGTGAGTTCTCCTACACTTATCTTAAAAATAAGTTGGTTTGTCATTATTTGAACTATTTTCGCATTTGATAGTTTTGAGCCAAACTTTTGTGAATTATTGATTCGTCTCGACGAGAGGAATCGGAAAAGTAAATTTTTTTTAAAACTTTTACCCAAGTATTTTGACAAATAACCACTTTTTGGCAGAAAAAGTGAAATAAGTTGACTTATTTTGCTAAAAAATGGTTCTTTGCCAAAATATTTATGATATGCTTATCTCACAATCCCTCATTCTTCGTTTAAATCCATTCTTCATTGTCCTATTATCTAGGTGTTTTGTACAAAATTTACCTTATGATATGGTTCTACGAAATAATCAAGGGTTAAATATAAGGGAAATACTTATGCTTGGGATCACCTCCACGTCTTGTTGACTACACAATCCACTTCTTCTATCCTCCAAATTACTAATCGAAAACAAAGTTCATCTCACAATTTCAAGAAATGATTGTGTTTGTTCTAAGTTGCCACATTGGGATGTTATCTGACTAAGTCTTCCGTTTGTATTTTCATTGTTGATTGGGATATCATTGTGCCAGTGTTAAATTCATGCTTTGGTTAGACTTGCAGGGGGAGGCATAGCAGTCATAAAGTTAAAAAGATTGATCAGGGGAGGGAATTTTAACGTAGAAAAAGGCACGGCTTTGGACGTGGGACAGAGGCAGTGGAGGTGCCAAGGAAGTTGTGGCTGCTGTTCTCGAATATCAAGACTAAATCAACTTTCATCTATTTCTCTCCTTCCTATGGACAACTAATCATTTTTCTTTGGGTGTAGATGAAATTCTAAACCAAGTAACTATGTCCTTGTATTGATTTTGGATTTCGATTACCGAAACGATGGTTGTGTGACATTGAGACTTATTTCATGATTCGAAATTTTTTATTTTTTTTGCTAAGTAGGAAGTCTCAAATATTACCTTACGAAAATGTCATTACCATCATTCATGACAGAGATCTAAAAAATAAAATCATATATGGCGGATATCAAATTTCTGCATAATCTTAGCTAAGTACCAACCATAATACAACGTAGAAAAAACACTAGACAAATTAATTACCCCTAAACATTAGAACAATATTAGACAAATTTAACGGAATCCAGTGCAGAAAAACAATGACCCCTTCAAAAAACTTAATAAATTTAATGGAGACGCCACATGATGTTTTCTGTACATTTTTTGTCATATCCCCGCCGTGTTCCGTTCCTGGCGTGTAGGACACGGATACGACGACCTCCTGAGTGTCGATGCTTCATATATTCTTGTTAGTGACAAACGAACCACAAAAAGGCCGTGTTATAAGGCAACACGTACTTTACTCATTCTGTCATGGTCCAAAATTAATCTTTTTTATGTTTGAAAGTAATATTACTGAGGTCCATTTATGGGTGAAGGGACATCGCATCAAGTGGGGTCACTTTTAAACCCTCTGTCTTCCAACTTCTCCCTTGACAAATTGATCTTTTTGACATAATTTTGTGAATTTGATCCCCTAATTATAACGAACTTGTCCTAACATAGAATAATTTCTATTAAGATTACATTCTTGCCCCTTTCTAGTGCTATAATTTTGCTTACAACTGTCTAATAGGCGTGGAATTACACACCCAATAAATAAATAAATAAACTAAAATTTTAACAATTAAAAATCACGAAGATCGATATAATTCCATATATATGTATGCATTTTTCACTAGTGTTGAGACGCTTTTAGCATCTTAATCATTCCTTGAGGGGCTATCGTTAGCAATTTTTCTATCAACCCCAAAGGGTTAGCCTAGTGGTCAAGAATTGAAACTTAGAGGTTTCCTCTCTCATAAAGTTGCAGATTCAAAATCTCTTAGTGCTATTAACTTTACAGGGCTAGTTCATTAAGAACTTTACTCCAGCTTTAATTGAGCTTCCCACAAATAGATAACAAATTTTCTATGGTTGAGTATTGATCTCACGGCTTGAAAATTCCGGCTCCACCCCTTCAGTTGTACTTGGATCACAGTGTTGAGATGTAGATAATCGACAAGTGCAAGTGCCTTTTTGGCAGGAATTCTTTTAATTAGAGGTGGCAATTTGGGTCTAGTAATATGATTTCATCCAAACTCAAACCCATTCATATTTAAATATGGGTTCTAATTAGACCACCTTAATTTTATGGGTTTATATGGGTTGGTGATAGGTTTAAATGAGTCCAACTTAAAAAAACCCATTCATTCTTCTACCGGGGTTTTTTCACGACGAACGACGAATTCATCTCATCGATCATCTCTCTCTCCCTCTTGCTTCCCCGCGATTTCGATGACTCTCTCTTTCTCTCTCTCTCGTTTGACTCTATCAGTTGAGATTTTTCTCTGAAACCCAGTTGTGATTTTTCTAGGGCTCGAACAGTTAAGATTTTCCTCGCAATACTAGAAGTTCAATTGCAGCTGTTTTGGCAAACGCATCATTTTCTCCTCTTCAGGTATCTCTCTCTCTAGCTTGTATGTGATGCATCATGTTCTCTCTCTAGCTTGTATCCGATGAAACTGCCATCTCTGATGCTTAGGGCAGTTTTCTTCCTCTTTAATTGAAGTGGGTATGCATCGGCCCGTAAAGTTTCAAATTTCGTAAGTTATTTAGGAGCAAATTTCTTAATTGAAGTGGATAAGGAGCAAATTTCTTAATTGACGTGTGTATCTTTCCTCTTTCAATGCTAATATCGAACAAAAGAAGCAACTTGTTTTGTTGATGGTATAAATATGCTTAGAGACTAGAGAAATGTGCTAATTCTGCATCTAGCAAATAGCTTGTACTTATTTTGTTCTTGGTTTGCAAAATTTTGTAGGAGTTTGATCTATTTGATAGTCAAGAATGTGGGTTAGCCGGAATCAAATCAGAGTTAGATTTATATTTAGATGAGTCGAGACTTGATAGAAAGCAAAACATGGAGCTGGACATATTATGTTATTGGAAGGCAAATAGTGCAACGTATCTAGATCTTTCTTTACTGGCACATGATGTGTTGAGGATTCCCATCACCACCGTTGCTTCGGAGTCGGCATTCACTATTGGCAAATTTCGCTCATCAATCGTTCCAAAAAATGCCGAGGCATTATTATGCACTCAAGATTGGCAATACAATGCAAATGGTAAGCAAAACGGGTCATCTTTTTTTGTTGGAGATTGATTTACTGCATGTATGATATATAACGTTGTTGTTTTCATGTACTTGTTGAAAAATTGTAGTTGTAGAAGAGGAGGATGAAGAAGAGGAAGAGCTTGTGGAGGATTTTGAAGAGAGAGTTGCTGCACTCATAGCCAATATGAACATTAGTGTCTAATTTTGTCCTTGTGAATTTTGCTTTATGTGTGGCTTCTTTTTTTTGGGTTTGGGTATGACTTGACCCATATTCGACCCGGCCTATCTCAACCAACCTACTATTGACCCATATTCGATCCGTCCATATTCAACCCATGACTCATTTCAACCTACCAATTTGCCAGCTCTACTTTTAATCATCACTATATTTTGCAGTGGGTTTAATGGTGCTATTCATGTGGAGCAATCCCAAACACTTGCTTTTGAAATCCCTAATCCAATTTGTAGCCCTTCTGAAATACAAATCGCGTGTTTCAAACTTTCAAAGGATTGGAATGTGAAACAAACTTGTTATCCTTCCAACGACCACAACAATTCACACTGGAAACACAACTTAAATCCATCAGAAAAATTAGACATGCTCTTGGAGATGTTATACAACCTTAATAGCTACACACCAAGGTTGTTCTGTACTTACTTTAACTAGTCTCTGCTCAGTTCAAAAACAAAAAGAAAACCCAAATATCTCTATGTCACAATGAGGTTGGCACCCATGGCAAGGACAATCATATGCCAATCAAAAAGGAGAAGAGGGAAAGGAAGGCAAGTAGCCAAACCTAAGCCCAAGGAAAGAAATAAAAGGTGCATCGTATCTAAAGCCATAAGACAGAGATAAGTTACAGTGTTGACTGTTGAGAGCAAAAGAGCACTAGCTAGTTCCATTACAGCACTTCCAGTAAACCGTAAACTGCGAAATTGAACCGGTTCCTTGTCTTCCGAAACTTTGCACAACATTGTAGAACTATTGATAGCAGCAGCGTAAACCGGTTCTTTGTCTTCAGGACATCAATCAGAAAACAACAGATGCACGAATGGGTCTTGAATTAGTCATCAGAGAGCATCAGCAAGAGGCTATAACTTGGATGAAGTCTTCCCTTTCCGAAAAAGATCGCAGCTAAAACAATGAAATACTATCCATCTAATCTAACTGTCTTACATGCATATCGTTCAAAACTGATCAATTACTGAAATTCTCCACTTTGGATCACTTATCATTCAGAACAGCATTCCTCACAAAAGGCTATTGAGCATGGATAAAGGCCTATAACTTCTTGTGATATGAAACTTCAGACACAGGACCCAAACTGACTCAAACAAAAAACCAAGGACCAAAGATACCCAAAGAGATGTTCCTTACGACAAGTTCCTAGTTAATCCCCTTTCCATTTTGGTACATTTAGTTAATGTTAGATCCGCATGACATTTTTTGGATTAATTATCCGTCTCGACGGGAGGAGTCTAAAAAGTACTCACTCCGTCCCTTTTTAAGTGTCCTGTTTCGTAACTCCAACTTATTAAAAAGATATCATTATAATACATTTCACATTAACTTTTTCCTCCACTTTTCCTACTTACCCATCATTATTACACTTTTTCTCACTAACTTTTCAAAAAAGAATCTATTTTTAGGGACAAAATAGACAATGCACCAACTTTTACCCACTAATTTTACAAAATAGACACTTATTAAGGGACAGCTCAAAATAGAATATTGGACTTTAAATAAGGGATGGAGGGAGTACAAAATTATGACCGAAAGCGAAAAAAGTTTACTAAAGATAGAAAAGTATCAAACAGTTGTCTTATTTGTCTAAAGTGCTGTCTTATTGGAATTCTTTCAACATCGGTCTAATACTTTTATACTTTCCCGATTAATCCCAAAAATTACGACGAAAAGCTAAACAAAAAGTTACGAAAAATAAAAAATATCAAAAAAAAAAATAAAATAACGCTGCCTAAATTCTAATAATTTAAGGGAAAGTATACTGCTTTCAAATTGCTTCACGAGTTCGAAAGCATAAACGATAAAGGAGGAGCAACCAATAACGCAAGTGGCAATCGCAAGACCTAAAGAACGTGCCAACACTGCATAAGTTCCTGTAGTAAAGGCAAGGCTCATGGCTGATGGTGCTACCGCTTCAACTAGAAACAGGGGAGGCTGAAAGGCATGATGCGTTGCTCTCTAGACCCCCTAACAATCCTCAACAGATTGGTAAATATTGATCTTACACATATATAGGTGGTGTAGATTGTGAAGTGGAGAATTCGGTCTGGTGGTGATGGAATTTCAGTGTGATGTAGATCGTAGTTAACTCTTAATGGTAAATCGGGACGTTGCACTCTAAAATGATAAATAAGGAGTAACTTACAACTTGAGTAACGTGATACAAAAAAATGTGTTTTTTCAATGAAATTGCCAATATAAAGAGCTCAGGTTTGAAGAGCCCTGGAAATAAACTTTTTGAGTTCCAAAATATATGCAATAAATGGGATGCAAGCAATAATACAAGTGGACAGAGCAAGCGCTATAGAGTGTGCTAACACGGCAAAAGTAGCTGAGATGAACGCGACCATCATGGCAAACATGGCAACTAAAATAAGAATCACCGCTCCAGCATTGCTAACAAAGGCACGATCATCATCAATATCATCGCCTCCTCTGTAAGCATACCACAAACCAGTGATGCATAGTAACATAGATATAACGGAGCATATGATGGCTGTGGTGTTGGTTATGACAAATGCTTGGAAAGCTGTTGCTCTTGCCAGGACTGCCATGCCTTGATCTCGACCTTGGTTTCCATCATAGCCACCGGGAATCGCATAAGCAGCTGCGAAGGTGATGGTGGCTATATGTGTAGCCGCCACCATCAAGGTTTGGGACCATGCGGTGGCAGCTTCACGATCTCTTTGATTTCCAGCCTCGAGACATTCTTTGAAAGCCTGATCACTTTGTTTTTTAGCTTCTCCTCTTTTAAGTTTTGCAAGTTGACGAGCTTTCTCCAATTTTGCTAAGTTGCAGGCAATGTTTCTCCCACCTCTAATTTCCGAATCCAAAATGATATCATCCTACATATTTTTGTTAGCTAGGTGATCAATTTGAAAAAACAGAGTATGTAAAACAATTGAGTCCTATTAAATACTATATCCAAAATGATATCATCCTAAGTCACGGTTTAGTTCTAATCTGTTAGGCTTCTATAGAATTGAACGGATGTCACGGGCACATGACTTTTGGTATTGGCATGCATAATTGTAATCGACATCTCCTCGATCTTCGGTCACCACTACCACCACAATCACCCACTGCCCGTCCAACAACCGAACAGTACCCCCAACGAAACAAAAAATGGCAATGAAGAATTCAAGTTGGAAACAATGATCGATGATTAAAGGTTGAAACACACTTCAGGTCCTCACCAAGATTTTTACAGTAAAGTGCACTGATAGGATATGGTGATGATGAAGGCATAAAGAAATGATACATTTGCTACCAGTGAGGTTTATTATGCGATGAGATCATATATGTACTTACCACAATATACTTTTCAGCAAAGGTTGACATCCTTTCCTCCTTCAAATTGGACCACACTAAATCTATGGGGCTCATGTTTTGGCCGTTGAAAGCTAGCTCCCGATCTGCTCTACGATGCTCCCAGAGCTGTTTCAGCTGCCATAGCTCATCAAAGTTGCAATCGGAAGCATTCATAAGTAGATGGAGAGGTGTGTTACCTTCGTTGGAGACGTCCTCCCCCCACCAGAGTGTGAGATCTAGGTTGGTGGATTGAAGTCTGCTCTGGTACGACGGACTCATGTCTGATTTTGTTATTGATTTTTCTCTTTTGTTTTTCTGGTTCTCTTCTTTGGTGTCCCCTGTGTGGGATTTCTCCCTATTTATGAGGCTTCTTTCACCCTTATATGATTGTTTTTGGCTGTTTTCCCAGTGCTCCATTTGTTTGGAGAGATGAGTTTAGTTGAAGTTGGGTGTAGTATTTGGACTGAGTATTCTCCTGTTTTGCTTCTTGATCTCTTGTTTAGGGATGAAATTTCCTCTTAATGTATTATTTCTTGAATTTATAATATCACCTACATGTTATTGTTTTGGTGAAAAAAAAACCGAGAGAACAATCTCGAAGACTTTCATTTTCATTTTTTTTATATCAAGTATCGTGGATAGAAAGTGTAAATCCAATGACATTTAAGAAAGATGATGCGGGGACAAATATCAGAGAATTATTCGACATGGTGCATTCAGCACATTAGTTCGGCTAATAAACTCGTGAATGCTTCATCGCAGGAAAATGCTTTGGAGTGTGAGAAAATAAATGAGAAATGGGATGGCCATAATCAAACTCATAGTACTTCCATATCCGTTAAGATATAACGTGGCATGGCCAATCCATGCTTGCATATATATATATATATACACTAATCTTCTAATAAGGACCTAAAATGAGGACTACCCCATTTCTTCTCTTTTCCGATTGAATTTTGATGATCCGAGCCGCTCAATATGTTCAGAACGTGATTTTAAGGGTACTCGCGAGAAATTGGAAAAAAAAAATGACCGGGAAGGGCTTGATTTGAGCAGTTTTTATTTGAACCGTTCGATAAAAAATAAATAAAAACTGCTCGGATGAAGCCCTTCCCGGTCTTTTTTTTTGTTGATTTCAGGTGGATACCCTTAAAATCACGTTCTGAACACATTGAGCGGCTCGGATCATCAAAATTCAATCGGAAAAGGGAGGTCCTCATTTTATTAAAATGAGGTGGTCCTTATTAGAAGGGGACTATATATATATATATAAACATACACACTTGCATAGATCTTGAAAATATACATATAGAATTAGTTTTATGCTTAAATTTCATCATATGGTGCATTTATATTTGTTGTTTTACGAGCTGGTAATCTATTTGGAGTTGTTATTTCTTGATTCTCTTTATTTTAACCGTCTTGGAGAAATATTTTAAAATAAAGTCATTAACAAAACTAGATCGTTAAACTTGTCGATGTTCATTTAAAACATATTTTAAAATTTTTGTATAAGATTTTGTGCCCATTTTTACCTACTTTAACTTATAGTATGCGTTATAAACTTTTGTAGTTAGTAATGTATGCCTTAATTTTATACGATCTTACTGTGGTTGACTAAAAAAAATGAATTTTCGCCATTATGATTAACAGGTGTCCCCACTATAACCTATATTTTTGGATTCGTCCCTGGAAATGGACAAATGCTATATATAGAAACAAAAGTATACGTGCCTGCGAAACATTGTGCTGGAGGTCATTTTTACTTGCATTTTTTTTTTGGGAATCAATTTTTTTTTTACTTGCAATATTCAAGAGTTACTGTAGTTATAGAGGAGTTTAATCACTTTAACCCCCAAGAAATACCCTTTAGAAAGCAAAAGAATCTTAACGACAGAATGGCGCGATATCCTCACCTTGGGAAGTAGCTAGTACTCCCTCCGTCCCTTTTTAAGTGTCCTGCTTCGTAATTTCAACTTATTAAAAAGATATCATCATTACACTTTTCACATCAACTTTTACCTCCGCTTACCCTCTATGAAAAAATTATCATTACATTTTTACTCACTAACTTTTCAAAATGGAATATACTTTTAGGGGCAAAATGGAAAATTCACCAACTTTTACCCACTTACTTTACAAAATGGACACTTATTAAGGGATAACTCAAAATGGAATACTGGACTCTAAAAAAGGGACGGGGGGAGTATGTCATAAGGGGTCAAACCTTCATTGTTCAAAGCCTTCCTATCATCTTTATAAAGCCAATTATGTTTGCCTTTGTGAGCAAGCACATGCATGGGCGTGTTATCTTCATTGTCTTTCCGATCAACAAGGCCGAATACCCAAGGCTGAACACAGAATTTTTTTTTTTTTGGTAAAGAGAGATTTTGTTACCAAAAGAGACAAAAAATACAAGAATCAAGGGGCATACCCCGGAAAAAAACCAGCAACCTATTGGAACAAAATGACAGGAGCACCAAACTAAAACAATAGCCTAACTACTTGCTAGTTACAAAATATGTTCCGAAATATTCCAAACTCTACACAAATCTCTATTAACAGTACTACGACCATAATCCCACCAAGAAGATGCTCTAGCCCGAACATCCTTAACAATAATATCGTAAATGGCATCCGAAGTGTACTGCTTGTTGCAAAAAACAATGTCATTTCTCGCCTTCCAAATGTAGTACACTGTACCCGCCATTGCTAACTTGTAGAGGGCAGATAAAAGACATTTTTTTTGAGGTGCTGAATAGCCCAACCAATTTCTTGCCCCCATTTAGTTGGTCTTCTAGAAATGCTAAACATATGAAGAACTTTACCCCATGCAAATGCATGCTGAGAAAGAACAAGCAAAAAACAGATGGTTTTGGGACTCATGCACATTAGAACATAGGACACATAAAGGATCCACCATCATACCCCAAGAAAGAAGCCTATCCTTTGTCGAAAGTCGGCCCCAACAAACAAGCCACATAATAAAAGCCCATCTAGGAATACCATGCTTGAACCAAACAACCGGAGCCCACGGAACTTTAGGGAGAGGAGTTCTAAGAGTCTCCCAAGCAGTTTTAACAGAGAACATACCATTTGAGGTAGGAATCCAGATCACGGAATCAGCGACACCTATGTTAGGCCTGAGAATTGAAGGGGTACTCCTCATAAGTTGCATAATGGCCCTATTTCTTTGTCTAGGCCAGCACCACTCTCCATTTTGAATGATAGATGAGACCTTTGCCAGAAGAGAACTACCCACATTATGAACTATGCCTTCACCAAATACTTTATAGAGAGGTCCTACGTCATGCCAGTTATCCAGCCAAAGAAAAGTAGTGTTCCCATTTCCAATCACATGCTTGATGAGGGGCTGCACTACCTCTCTAAGCTTGAAAAGTTTTCTGATGGTCCAAGAAGAGTCTTGAGGCAAACACATCTGCCAAAAACACTTCCTTTTTATGATATATGAATGAACCCATTTAACCCATAAAGAGTCAGACTTCTTGCTTAAAGCCCACAAGTGCCGAATCATGGTTGCTTTATTCCAGACTTTGAGAGGCTTGAAACCCAAGTCACCTTCTTCTTTTGGGGTGCAGACCCATTCCCACTTAATTTTTGCCCCAGCCTGTCTTAGATGTACACCTGTCCACAAAAAAGCCCTGAGCAAACCCTCAATTTCCTTCAGTAACTTTTGTGGGAGGATGAAAATCGAACACCAGTACACTTGCATGCTCCATAACACAGAACTGATTAATTGAGATCGACCCCCAAAGGACAACAACTTCGTTGACCAGCTGTTAATCCTTTGTAAAATTTTATCTTTGAGTTGAACACAATCAGAATAAGAGAGGCGAGAAGTGATGAGAGGCACCCCTAAATACTTAACAGGAAGACTGCCCTCGGGAATAGGGAGAATAGCTTCCAACATCACTTTAAGATTAGTGCTCACACCAGAATAAAAGACAGCACTCTTATGAAGGTTGGGACTGAGACCAGAAAAGGAATAGAAATCATCCAAGGCAGCTTTGACTGTAGTAAAAGATCCCTGATCAGCCCCACAAAGGACAAACAAATCATCTGCAAAAGCTAGATGATGAATTTGTAATTCTTGACACTTAGGGTGGAAGACAAAGGGGCCAGTTATAGCCCTATTGTGCAGTATAGAGTAGAAACCTTCCATAACTAAGAGAAAAAGATAAGGTGAGATCGGATCACCTTGCCGTAACCCTCGTTCACCTTTGAAAAAACCTTCAAGATCCCCATTTAAAGCCACTGAAAACCAAGCATTTGAGACACAGTACATGACCCATTTGATGAATTGGGCAAGGAATTGCATAGCAAACATCATTTCAGATAGAAAGCCCCATGAGACTGAATCGTAGGCTATGGGCGATTGGTTGCCCATCTCTCTCGAAATCCGCTGAAATGTGAAGGATGTTTCGCCCTTTACTATTCACCATCTCCCAACAATCTTAGGCTATGGGCGATTCTCTTATAACGGCGCTCGATGAGAGAGATGATAAGATAAAAATGGAAATTCAGAAATGGGAGAAGAAGAAATGTTATGACAGAATAGAGTACTGTTGAGTGAATCTTTGTTGACAAACAATGGAACAGTGAGGTGGGATCTCTCGTCCATCCACAACCAATGGAACGCCGACTACTGAACCTTCACTTCATCAACAAACAACGATATTGCAACAAGAAGTAAAACTGAAAAATAAAGAAATAAATAAAATTCCATTACCGTGGGGATATTAATAATGCGATTGCATTTAGCAAATACAAGCAGCCTTTATTTTTATCGCTTACACACATACACACAAACCAAAAAAAAAAGAAAAAAAGAGAGCAGCCTTTTGAACCCCTAAGTTACCCTAGAGGACGAGTGGAGTCTCGTGAGGGTTATCAGAGATGCTACCCACAAACATCAATTTTGGTTGTTGGAATTTCTTAGGGATGGTATTACACTCCAATCATCAGCTTAAATATTTTAAATGAATTAAACGGCTCAAATCATTTGTGTGGCATTTCGGCGTATGTCTCACACAATCTGATGTACATTTGGTATACCCAAATCATTTGTGTAACATCTCGACAGATGACCCACATGATCTGGTGTACATTTGCTGTACCCATAGTCGGGCTGTGGAAAATATAGAGTAGTTCATAGTAATACTTAATTGAAAATGATTGTTCTTTTTTTCCCTCCAATATTTAATATTGCTTGTTGTGTTGAGTTACTCCTGTGATTCCCCTGTTTGGGTTGGTTGCATTGTCATACACAAAAGTGTTGTTGATGGTTCCTCTGTTTGCACCGTATGGACGGAATAAGAAATCTGTACGTAGTTATTAGAAAATAATGGGGCAGATTTGGGTCTTATCAATTTTGATTAATTTTTTGTTTTACTTTTTCAGTTTCTCTCGTCAATACGAATCAATAAGTCACAAAAGTTTGACGTAAAACTAACAAATACGAAAAAATTTAAATGAAGAAAAAAAAAAGGGTTTTCTTGGTTGTTTTCTCTCAATTCATACGAGATCAGGATAAATTTTTACATCGTATTTTCCATCGTTGGGGAGAAGGGGGAAAAAAAAAAAAAAAAGAAGGAAAACGGGTCGGGTTGGGCGGGTTTGGGTTTGGCTTGACCCATATTTGACCCGACCCGTTTCAACCCGTTTACTATTTGACCCATATTTGACCCACCCATATTTGACCCGCGACCCATTTCAACCCGCCCGACCCGCCCATTTGCCACCTCTACTGAATACCCAAGGCTGAACATAGATAAAATTGGTTGCCTCATCTCTCTCGAAATCCACAGAAATGTGAAGGGAAAATGACGGTCCAGGACATGTTTTTATAATTAATGCCCGGTAAGGACATGCTAAGAACATTTGTTAATGCTGAAAATGTCATTGACATGTATTAATTATCAAAACACGTCATTGGCCGTCATTTTCCCAAATGTGAAGGATGTTTCACCCTTTACTATTCACCATCTCTGAAAAAACCCTAGCTCGACTAGGTTTATAGATTTGTTATTTATTCGAACTTTTCCAATAATCAACCTACAATCAATAAATCAATCCAAATACAGGACGAAAAAATACAATCAACAGATAACATCAAGATATACGTGGAAAATTCTAAACGGGAATAATCAAGCACTATAAACATTGTGTAGTTACAAGAAATCTTACCCTACGATTTGAATCCTCACAATCGAGCCTAAGACTTACTTGCTGAATCCACGTTCACTACACCCAGTGCTTGACCACCGTTGCCTTAAATTCACAAGCCTTCCGTTTGTCTCCCGAAAATCCACCGAAAGACTTTAACTTGCCTAAGAATTCTCCTTAGGGCTTTTCTCAAATAAGTTGAAGAAGATACTGAAACCTAGCCTCTTGAAGATGTCTTGTATGCTCAAAAAATCATTGATCCCATTTTTCTCCAAGATACTCAAGCAAAAACCCTCCTTTTTAATATTCCATTCGGCTGCACAAATGATATGAAGTTGTATCTATATATCTGCACCACTCCGCATAGACTTGTCTATATATGGGCCACTTGATTTTTCCTTCTTGTATATTCCGTGAGTTGCCGTATACCGCAAACGGAATTTTGTTGATTTTTCTTTTCCTTTGAAATTGCTAAATGCCAAAGCCCTTGATTGCCTTGATCTTCTTTAATTTTCTTTCACCCAAAAGCTCAATCTCTCAATTACATAATATCAATTTTCTTCCACTTTCTAAACAGACACTCTAAAAATAAAAATACATAAAATACAACTCGATAAAACGGGATATAAAAAAAACTATGTATTTTGTCAATGAAATTGCCAAAACAAAAAGCTCAGCTTATTGGAACTTACAATCTCCCAAGTGCCAAAAATCTTTAGCTATGGTCGAATCTCTTGTAACGGCGCTCGATGAGATAGATGATAAGATAAAAATGGAAATTCAGAAATGGGAGAAGAAGAAATGTTATGACAGAATAGAGTACTGTTGAGTGAATCTTTGTTGACAAACAATGGAACAGTGAGGTGGGATCTCTCGTCCATCCACAACCAATGGAACGCCGACTACTGAACGTTCACTTCATCAACAAACAACGATATTGCAAGAAGAAGTAAAACTGAAAAATAAAGAAAGAAATAAAATTCCATTACCGTGGGGATATTAATAATGCGATTGCATTTAGCAAATACAAGCAGCCTTTATTTTTATCGCTTACACACACACAAAAAAAAAAAAAAAAAGAGAGCAGCCTTTTGAACCCCTAAGTTACCCTAGAGGACGAGTGGAGTCTCGTGAGGGTTATCAGAGATGCTACCCACAAACATCAATTTTGGTTGTTGGAATTTCTTAGGGATGGTATTACACTCCAACATTATTGTACTGAAAAGTAAAACATACGAGTAAAACAAATAACTCCATTTTCGCGGGAATTAACGCGGTTGCATTTAGCGAATGCAACAAGCCTTTTAAACCCCTAGGTTTACCCTAGAGGACGAGTGGAGTCTCGTGAGGGTTTCCAGAGATGCTACCCACAAACATCAGCTTAATTATGGGAATCCCATATCACAGCTTTTCTTCTTTGGTCTCGTAACGGAAGTTGTAGGAATTGATACCAGTATAAACGCCGTCGTTCTTGTTGTAAGTAATAGATGTCCCGTCAGGAAGATTGTCGGTCTGAGAGTAGGAGAAGGGAACGTCACATGTACCCTGCGTGGCTAGCGCACTTACCGTCACCTTAGTTTTCGGCGGCACGGTAACATTGTACACAGTCTCCACTGTGGTTGTTGATGTCTCAGTGTCTCCCCAACCCACTGTTCCGGTAACCTCAGCCGAAAGTTCAAGCTTTGCATCCAGGATGTACGGAATGCCTGTTTCGAAGGTTGTTTTGACACCCAACTTCAATGAAACGCTATAATTCCAAGTACTGCTCTTAGTCTTTGTGTACGAGAGCTTTGTGCTGAAGGAGCTTGGCTCATCGTTGTAGTTAATGGCTTCTCCGGTGGCCATGGTGAGGAGGGTTTTTCCGTAGATCCTGGCATCTGTGAGGCGATAATTGCAATTATAGATTCTCCTCGAGAAAACAGTTTCGTGCACCTCCAACCGTGCTTCATTGGTAATGGTGGAGACAGCGGCATTAAGACAATATGTTTTACCCTCCGTGGTTAGTAACTTACAGAAATTTTTGTTACCCAAGTTGCGGAGTGCAATTACATTGCTGCTATCTACTTTAATCGGCCAAAATAAGGTGTCGGAGTCTTCAGTGGAGTTGCTTGCGTTGTCAGCCCATATCCAATTAGGGCTACGCCTCCAAAATCTGCCGTGGTAATCGGACTTGATTCGGACGCTCCCATCGCCGGTGGTAATGACCTCGTTCCCAACTGTTATATCTCCAATGTCACTGCATGTGGATGCCAGATATGGATGGTCCTCGATCCAGGAGGAGGTGAGGAAGTTGCCGTTACAGCCCTTGAATGCGACTCTTTTTGGCAGTATCAACAATGATTGCCAATTAACGATAGTGTAGACATCGCATGAGTCGCCGTCAACCGTTGGTGCTGCTGCGCACAGGCATGACTCGTATGGGGCGGCGGCCCTCCACAAGCACGCATAGTTCCCAAGCTGGACGTGGCGAAATCGTACTGTTTTAGCATCAGTAACAGTACTGGCAGCCTCCACGTAGAGGGGCTCGAACAACGTGCATGACCATTTGCATTTGTCTTCCTCCGGTTGGTCACCCACCGCAGCGATCCACAGGTTGTCCTCCGAACTCCTTTGCCAGTATTTGTTGTTGTAACAGCATCGAATGTGCACCAGTCCTTGTCCATACTTTGCCGCCTCCACTGCGAACTTGGCGTACGGGCTCACAATCTCCTCTCCGGAGAATTGGAGTAACCCGTGCACCTCTCCATCTTCGTGGATGTAGCGCAAGTATTTGTGGCTGTAGTTTGATTTGACCACCATAAGGCTTGGCAATGCCATTTTTCCTCTCCCTCTATCTCTCTCTCTCTCTCTCTCGTGTATATGTATGAATGGATCTTCTCTCTCGATTTCTTGTGCTTCCTCTCGATCTCCAACCCGCTATGCTATTTATAAGGGAAATGGGGGTACAGCAGTACAGACCCATTAAACCACCCGACCCCACCAATGCGCTTTGCTTTACAAAAATATTACTTGTACAACAATCAAGCACAACCAGCTAGGACGTATTCAAGCGGGCCCGTGGGGGCACAATCAAGCACAACCAGCTGGGACGTATTCAAGCGGGCCCGTGGGGGCACGGCCTCACTCAATTTTGTAAAATTATACTCCCTCCGTCCCTAAATAAGTGTCCGGCGCGCAAACCTAGTCCTTTAAAAAAATGCATTTGCTTCGTTAAAAAAATCAATTTTTTTTCACAAATCAATAGATGGCAATGGGTTCTATTAGATTGTGGAAAAAAATTAGATTTTTTAACGAAAAATATGCATCTTTTGTAAGGCTTAGTTTTGCGCGCCGGACACTTATTTAGGTACGGAGGGAGTATTAATTTTAGTAAATATTTTAATTGTATCCGATACATTTGCGATAGTGTTCCAATAAAATTACTTTAAATTTTCATTATGAATATATTTTCTCATCTATTTCTTTGAGTGCTAAATTTTCACACCATTTTTTTGTGCAAACACATCCCTTTCTGCTAATTATATGATGAAATTACAAATATACTCATCAGTTTGTTATTTTAGCGGCAAAAAGTGTATTAATTGAGAAATTATAAACGCGCAGGTTATGTTTACTAATTTGTGTGCCCCCACTAATGAAAATTTCTGGATCCGTCCCTGAGCACAACAACTTGCACCTACTTTTGTACTTTACACCAATTTTCTAAACATTAAAATACTTGCGTTCATAATTTCTCAAAAAAAAATTACCAAATTAAAGATTTGATCAAGATCTTTAATTTATTGTGAAAAAACTCGAAAACTCATGTACGTACGAAAGTACTTTATTTTTTTTATCCAAAAACTGTCCGTCCTTTCAAAGGGGACTAACATTTTGAACTGGAGGGAGTATATAGTGTGATTAAAAAATGTAAAAATACTTAAGATTTTTATAATTTGTATTGACAAAATTTCCCATTTGAGCCAAGCAAGATTAAACAAGCGCACAAATCAACTAAAATTCTTTTAGGAAAAATTGAGAAAAATTGGTTGGCACAGATCGACATATTCTCTTCTTTTGAGAGATGTAGAATTGAGTGTAATTCCAAAAGAAACCAAGAAGCCAGAGCAATACCAATACTAATAGATCCTTCTTTTTCTCTCAATTTTTTTTAAATTAATTTTGTCATTAATGATATGTACAGTACCTTCTTTTTTTTTTATCAACCAGAGTTGTGCCCATTCGACATACTGGGCCGAAAAAACCAACGTAATCTTTTCTATCCTGTGCATTGAACAGTGTATTGAACACAGGACCGGGAAAAAGAAAATTATCTTTATTTATCAACTAGTGTTGTGCCCATTCGATATATACACGGAGCCGAAAAAAACTAATGTGATTTTTTTATCTCATATATTGAACGGGCACAAACGCTAGTTAGGGCTAAACACAAGGGGTTATTTCAGCGGTGAATATCGCAATACAGCTCACCCCAATATTGTTATTCCTTTACAAAGGAAAAAAAAAGGAGAGATAAAGTTTAATGTAAAAACTGATTTACATTAAATGATGTCGCTTGTTATACTATTGAGTGTAGTTATCGTAGAATTCCTGCTTGTCCTCTTTGGCATGACTTTGTCGCTTGTTAATTACAAGCACCAAAGTAGATAGCATTCTTTATGTTACTTTGGTCTTCCTCAAGCAAATAATATATGCCTCCATCTTTTAAGCTTCATTACATTTTCTTTTTTGCTTTGCTTGATTCCTAAAATTATAGTTCTCTTTTTCCTTTTCGACAGCTTCAACAACATTTAAAGTATATGTTCATACAATCCCCCTCCATGAAGGAAGCGTTCTTTATGTTGATGCTCTGCGAAGCAAATCACACCCCTATTTGGTCTTCTTCAAGCAAATAATATATGTCTGTCTTTTAACCTTCATTACATTTACTCTTTTGCTTTGTTCAATTCCCAAAACTGTGGTCTTTTTCCTTTTTGATAGTTTCAACAACCTTCAAAGTATGTATATGTTCACGGAACCCCTCCACGGAGGAATCATTTTGAATTCTGAATGAAAAATTGATTTATATTTAATGATGTAATTGTTTGTTGTTGCTCTAGTTATCAGTTATACTATTGAGTATGGTTTACATGCCCAAACGACTGGGAGGCCAAACAGAGCGATATGGAGGAGACCTTGGAAATAAATCTAGTGACGTTGGACTAAAAAGTCTACTGGGGATGAAGTTTTAGTATAAGGGTTTAAATTCTAATCACACCTCTAAAACACACTTCTCAAACATACTTCGCAGTAGTGTGACTTTCACATCCAAAATCTCTTCTAATGTGTACCTTCTTTATCGAAATTGCCTTCAAAGTCATAACAACTGGGGATTTTTGTGGAGAGAGAGAGGGGTCTTGTGTGCCATGAAAATTTTAGAGCAAAGAGAAGAAAACATGTGAAACCTCTTAATGATTGGAGGTTCTTGTGGAAGAAAAACTGAGAGTTTATTTTTTGCTCGGCTAAAAACTGAGAGTTTATTAATTGAATATTCACAATGTTAATCCTCAAATTTTATGTCTTTTATATTTTAACCTTTAAAGTTAATGTTGCTATCCTTGTATTTCAAAAGTTATTACTATTTGTTGGTTTTTTTTCAAAATACTAGACGGAGGCAAGCCTATATACTTTCATAGGAATTTTGTTAAAATGATATATAATAGTAGAGTTTTGTTTTATCTTGCAGGGGCAACCGCCCCTACTGGCCTCTCCTACCTGGCTTCATCCTTGGACTATGGAGAGGAGCTCATCCCTTTATTTGAAGCTCCATGGACTTCGATGTAGGTCACCCATCTAAGCATTGCTACAGGGCAATCACGCTTAACTGTGAAGTTAATTTCAATTAGTTTTAACACTCTCAAGGCTTTAACAAGCCTTGCACAAGATAGGGATATGATCTATTATATATAGCAATAAACTTCTCACTCACCAAGCGACGTGGGACCCGTGAGCACCCATCCAGATGTCTACCGGGACTCTTCTTTAGAGCCTGGCCTCATCCTGCTATGGAGCGTCACATCAATATTCTCTGGAGCTTTCTTCTTTGGGCAATTATAATCACGTTCCTAGCTAGCAATGTGAGTTCCACAGCCTATTTTTACAATTTGATTCGTTCATTTCCGATCAAATTCAATTTTTTGTATCTGTAACTTGCATGTGTAGACCTAAAAAATGAATGAAAACCTCACACTATGTTGGGCAACGTATTTCAGAAGCGTGTTCGAAATGGCGTGTACAGGCATGACTTTTATTTTTTTGTTGGTGGTTGGTTAATGAAGTTCACTTACCAAATTCTATGAGATAATGAGTGTAGTTATCGTAGAATTCTGCTTGTCCTCTTTGGCATGACTTTGTCGCTTGTTACAAGAACCAAAGTAGATAGCATTCTTTAGGTTACTTTGGTCTTCCTCAAGCAAATAATATATGCCTCCATCTTTTAATCTTCATTACAATTTCTCTTTTGCTTTGCTTGATTCCTAAAATTACAGTTCTCTTTTTCCTTTTTGACAACTTCAACAACCTTCAAAGTATATGTTCATATAATCCATCCATGAAGGAAGCGTTCTTTATGTTGATGCTCCGCAAAGCAAAATCACACCCCTATTTGGTCTTCTTCAAGCAAATAATATATGCCTCCGTCTTTTAACCTTCATTACATTTTTACTCTTTCGCTTTGTTCGATTCCTAACAGGGCCGGCCCTGACATTTAAGAGGCCTAAAGCGAATTTTAAAACGAGGCCTAGTTCTCGTTAACAAAAAAGATTCAATATAGGTGGCTAATATAAGGTAAAAAAAAAAATTTACTGGTAAGGTAAAAGATTAAATATGGTATTTTAGCTTTGTAATTTAAGCAAGGAAATTTTTTGAAAAAAAATTATCCAATGTAAAAATTTGAATCAAACATAACAAAATACCGGTCATACATTACGTTTTCTCTAATGGTTATTTAAATTTTGTTTTTTATCAATGGTTGTTGAGTGAAAATAAATTATTTTGATCTATTTTTAGTACATTTTGATTTATTATTGAATTTGATATTCAAAGTTAAAAGAAAAATTTAAACAAACAACAAAAACCTTATCAAAACATTTATGGTGCGTAAAAGATTTGAACCTTGATCTAGAGTCACTAAAGCTAGTAGTTGAAAATATAAAAATATATTATAGGCACCAAGATGGCGTTTGTTGCTCTAGTTTCGGATGAACTTCTCCCAATTCTCTGGTAAGAATAGGGTGGCTTGCTTTGACCAAGACTGCTTACCATGATTTTAGGGAAATTAGGAGAAAAAATAGTGCCAAAATGTACCTCCTGGGTTTTGAACACGGAAGCCCACATCTATGAGAGGCTGCAATAACCACTTGGCCAAGGCTCCTGTTGTGTAGTAATGCGGAACAAGTTTATATATAATATATAATTGTATTATATGGACAACGAGGCCCTCGATTTTGGATAAAATCCGGAGGCCTAAAGCGGCCGCACCGCACGCTTCACCTCAGGGCCGGCCCTGATTCCTAAAACTGTGGTCTTTTTCCTTTTTGATAGCTTCAACAACCTTCAAAGTATGTATATGTTCACGGAACCCCTCCATGAAGGAATCATTTTGAATTCTGAACGAAAAATTGATTTATATTAAATGATGGTCATTTTTTTGTTGTTGCTCTAGTTATCAGTTATACTATTGAGTATGGTTTATGTGTCCCCGACAACTGGGAGGCCAAACAGAGCGATCGATATGGGGGAGACTTTGGAAATAAATCTAGTGACGTTGGACCAAAAGTCTACTGGGGATGAAGTTTTAGTATAAGGGTTTAAATTCTAATCACACCTCTAAAACACACTTCTCAAACATACTCGATCCCTTCGTCCCGATTTGTTTGTCCCCTTTTTGCCTTTTAAATGTCCCAAATTGACTGTTCAATTTCAAAATCAATAGATTAGATTATTCAAATTTCCAAATCAATGGATCAGATTTGATTTCCTTAATAAGTTGGAAACCCGAGATTGGACAAACAAATTGGGACGTACGGAGTACTTCGCAGTAGTGTGACTTTCACAACCTATGTGGTTTACATGCCCACAACTGGGAGGTGAAACAGTGCAATATGGAGGAGTTCTTAGAAATAATCTAGTGACATCGGACCAAAACACTATTGCGATGAAGTTTTTTTGTTCAATTAGTTTATCAGTTTTTCTAATGCTAAAATTTCAACCCGCTGAAAAAGAGATAAACAATGAACACCCACAAACATTGTGAATACTTTTCACATGAAACCTGAAAAATTGTAAGACAGCTCAATGATATATCTCAAGTAAATAATATGAAGTCATTGCAAAGAGATAACGGACATAGACAGTTCTAGATAATATCAAGTCATAAAAATGAGCCATGGCACCAATACTTAGCGTGTATGGACAAGAGCTTCGGTCACATGTGAAAAATAACTAAAAGTTCTCTCCGGACCGAGTCTTGACTTCAAATCTCACCGTGTCATGCACTCAACAAATGAAATCACTCGAAACAAGGTGCATACTAGATACTCTCAATATGTGCAGGTGGAAGTTATGTAAATGAAAGCAAAATACTTCCGCACATAATGATACGAAATGAATGCTTTATAAAGTGGACACACGATCTCATAAAAGAAATGCCAAGAAACTTCTTTTGTAGTAGCCAATACTTGCGACTGATCTGTTTTTTTATTTCTGCTACATCTATCTGCAGAACATTGATATAATTAGGGCATTATTATAGTGTGTGCAGGAGTTTTAAACAAAGTAATTAAAAACATGAAAAATCTTTTCAAAAGCAAAAGATTATTTTATAAAAGACTAGCTTATGTTCAAATGCGACAAATGTTCAAAATCAACCCAAAATTACAATGCAATTTGACAAGCCATGTGGAGAGGAACAACATTTTCAAGTACTCAGAATTTTTCCCAATTGTGTATGGTGCTGTCGTGCAAATACAACAATATTCAGTGCAGCGTAGTCATCAAACTACGAGTTAATCCGGTCTAGAAATCATTAAGAAATGGAAGGAGAGTTAGAGAGAGAAAAAGAGAGAGAGAGAGAATGAGAATGGAAGGAGTGACCCTGGTGGTTGGGTTCCAGTAATTAGGAACCACCGACCACATGCTGGTGGAGGGACATGGGTAAAGGATACCTTTACTCTGTTCATTGACAACATTCCAGAGGAAAGGGATCAAAGATGGCTCTCAAGGACTTTCAATAAGTTTGGTGTAGTTAAGGATGAATTCATTCCAATGAAGAAGAGTAATAAGCGTACGGGTGGGAAGTTTGGTTTTGTTAAGTATGGCTGCCATGTGTCAGCTGCCATGGCAGTGGCCAAAATGAATGGAGTATGGGTGGATGACAAGAGATTATTTGTCAAGGAGGCCTGTTTTGACCAGAGGAAAGAGGTCTTGAAGCCCAAACTACCTAGTTTTACCAAGGACAGGGTACCTGGACTTGGTCAGAGGTTGAACACCAACAATAATAGAGGTGGTGGGGGACATTCCATTAATGGGGGCGGGGAGTCTTTTTGGAAGAGGAATTCCACTGGGGGCTCTTTTGCACAAGTGTTGAGAGGTAAGACCTCTAATCCAAGACCCTCTCAGAAAAAGGAGATCATTATTAAGTCGAATGGAGCTGGTAGTGGTTGGCTACATAGAAGTGCAGTGGCTACCATGAACAGGGTGGTCTCATTGAAGACTCTGCAGGGGAGTTTCAAGAAGGTGTATGAGCTGGATGTCCAGTTTCGAGCACTGGGAGGAAGATATGTCCTCATTACGTTTCCAACTAGTGAAGTCAGGGATGAGCTCATTAAAAGCCAATGGATGGAAAGATGGTTTATTATGGTGAAACCATGGCAGGGCGAGCCGGCGAGTTTTGAAAGATTCGTGTGGCTAAACTGTTACGGCATGCCTCTTAATTCTTGGAATTCTGAATCATTCAAGAGTATAGGGGAGATATGGGGTACGTTCATTATGGTGGATGATGACACCCTGCGAGACCTGTCATTTGCGTTGGGAAGAATTCTTATAGCCACAGAGGAACCCTCAAAGATTGATAGTTGGATTCAAATGGAGGTGAATGGAGTGCGGTATAAAGTGTTGGTGAAAGAAGAAACTTCTTATGTTCACCCAGCTGAGATTGGAACGGAGGTGGGGCCTCTTCAGTTTTCTGGTGTTCATCCGAAAATACTGAGAAGGGAGGTTGAAGATGATGATGAGGTGGAAAGTTACTTTCCAAAATCTACCAATGAGAGAAGGGGGGCAGATGAAGAAGTCAGAAGAAATAGAGCTACAAAGGTGATAGATGGACAGTGGGTAAAACCGTGTCAGGTCAAAGTTCAAGGCTCCAAGCAAAGGGATGTTGACATGCATTTAATGCAGCTCAGTGATGGATGTATAGCTGTTGAAGGGGATTTTGAATCTATTGTGGAGGATTCGGCTGAGTTGGGGGCCACGGTTGGGCTAGATAATGGGCCACTTCTAAGTCCAACTCTGGGCCTAGATAATGGAAAAAATTCCAGCCCAGCCCAGATTGGGGTTGAGGAGGAAATGTTTCTATCCCATGCCCAAAGAACCTCAAAGAGGCCCTTACCATTAGTGCCCATTTCTAGACCTACGGTGCAGGCATCAGAAACCCTAGTGGGGTTGAATGTTGCTCGGTCATCTTAGCGGGGGGATGGAACTCCACTCACTGGGATTAAACTCATGGTGGATCTTTCTAATGCTGATTGCAGAAGAAGTCGTCGTAGGCAGCTGTCCAACCTCATTCAAATCCATGAGGAGTTATCTGGTGAAGCGGAAGAAGAGGAGGTTGAATCAAAGTCTTCTTCGGACTCAATAGAAAGCTCTCAGCGAGTCATTGACGAGGTAAGAGCAACGATGGCTATTGGAGCTGAACTGAATGTAAATTTTCTTCCTAATGATGATAGGATTTTAAAGAAAATGATAGAGATTGAGACCAAGGAGGCTGCTACCCTCCGTGAAAGGGAGAAAGGAATTTAGGGTAGCCCAATCTCTTTTTTCGGTGTTAGCTTTGGTTCAAGTTATTTTATGCAGATTTTGTCATGGAATATAAGAGGGTTGGGGAGTGTTACGAAGAAAAGATTTTTGGCAAAACTGGTTAAAAAGAAAACACCGGATATGATGTTTATCCAAGAAACAAAGTTAGAATCTGTGGAGCGTATAGTAATTCAACGAATTTGGGGTGGTATTGATGTGGATTATGCCTGCTCCAAATCTGAAGGTGCATCAGGAGGCCTTCTAACTATCTGGAATAATTCTTTTTTTAAACCAGCTAGCGTGATGGTCAATAAATCATTCATTTTGTTACAAGGGGCTGTTGATGACTTCCCATGTACCTTTGTGAATGTCTATGCTCCTAACGATACTACAGCCCGTCGTGTTCTCTGGGATGAATTACTGGCCTGTAAAGTGAACTATCCGGATCCGTGGTGTATTGGGGGTGACTTTAATGAAATTAGAGAGGTGTTTGAAAGGGTGGGGTGTTTAAGAATCGATAGGGGGATGAAGGATTTTTTGGATTTCAGTAATCACATGGAAGTTCTAGATATACCTATGCAGGGAAGGAGTTTCACTTGGACCAACTATCAGAACAATGCCATCCACAGCCGGCTGGACAGATTTCTGATATCCCAATCCTTCCTTGATAGGTTTAAGGTTTTGCAATGGGGTTTGCCTCGGCCAATTTCAGACCACTGCCCTATTATGTTACTGAATGATAACAGGGACTGGGGCCCAAAGCCATTTAGATTCCTGGACATTTGGCTCTCTAATCCTAAATGTATGAAGGTAGCCAAAGAAGCGTGGGAGGAAGCTCAGGTAAACGGATGGGCTGGTTTCATTATCGTTCAGAAATTGCGGGCAATGAAGGATAGACTGAAACTATGGAATAAACAAGACTTTGGGGATATCAATTGTGCTATTCAAGATACTGAAGCCAAACTTCATCATCTTGATACCCTATCTGAAGCTAGGCAATTGAATGAAGAGGAAAAAGCGATTCAGTGCTCCCTAAAGTTTGATTTTTGGAGGCTCTCTAACTTGTCGGAATCGCTTTGGAAGCAAAAATCCCGTATTAAGTGGTTGAAGCTTGGGGATAGAAACACTAGGTTCTTCCAAATCTCAGCAAATAACCGCTTCAAGAGGAATTTGGTGGGTTCGGTATGGGTAAACAGGAGTTTGCTGGTGGATCCAGTCCAGATTAAAGAAGCAGCAGCAGATTACTTTCGGGCAAACTTTACAGAAGAAAGAAAAATCAGGCCGGATTTGGGAGGTCTCTTTTCTAGGAAAGTCGATCAGGAGAGTGCAGTGCAGCTTGAGAAACCTTTTGAGGAAAAGGAAATTCTGGCAGCTCTCCAAGATTGTAGCAACTTCAAAGCACCGGGTCCCGATGGCTTTAATTTTTCTTTTGTTAAACAAGGCTGGGGCTTTATGAAGGAGGCTGTCATCAATTTTTTTGCTGAGTTCCACTCGAATGGGAAGCTTACCAAAGGTATCAACTCCACTTTTGTTTCTCTTATTCCTAAAGTATCATGCCCTGTTGTGTTTAAGGAATACCGTCCCATTAGTATGGTAGGGTGGGTCTATAAAATTCTATCCAAAGTATTAATTAACAAATAGAATTAAGGGTCAGATGCGATCGGTTATCGGGGAGACTCAAGCTGCCTTTGTTTATGGGAAACAAATTCTGGATGGAGTCCTTATAGCCAATGAGGCTATTCATAGTTGGAAAACCAGGGCGCAAGGGGGCCTTATCTTAAAATTAGACTTTGAAAGAGCATATGATTGTGTAAATTGGAGCTTTCTCAGTAGTATGCTATCAAGATTGGGCTTTGGGGACAGATGGAGGAATTGGATTTTAGAGTGTTGCTCTTCGGTTTCAATGTCTATCTTGATCAATGGATCACCGTCACCGGAATTTCACACTCAAAAAGGGTTGAGACAAGGCGATCCCCTATCTCCATTTCTCTTTAATATTGTTGCGGAGGCCCTCAACATAATGCTAGAACGAGCAAAGGATCGTAATATCATTAAAGGAACCAAAGTGGGGCGTAATGGAGTCAATATCTCTCATCTACAATTTGCGGACGATACGATTCTCTTCTGCAATAATGATCTAGAGGAGATGGCAAACATCAAAAGGATACTCAGATGCTTTCAATTGATGTCTGGCCTCAGAATTAATTTCTCGAAGAGCTCCCTCTGTGGAGTGAACATTCCACCTCAAGCAACCTCATCCTTGGCCCAGATCATGGGCTGTAAAGTGGAGCAGCTTCCGATCAAGTATCTCGGCTTGCCATTAGGTGCTAATCCAGGAAGGATCAAAACGTGGGATTTCGTAATTGAAAGGACTGAAAAAATGTTGAGTATTTGGCGTACTCGATGTATTTCTACCGGGGGAAGGTTGTCTCTTATTAACTCCAATACTGCAAACGTCCCGGTATATTTTATGTCCTTGTTTAAAATGCCAGCAGCTGTTGCGAGGAAATTGGAGAAACTACAGAGAAAATTTTTCTGGGGTGACTCGAACGACAAAAAGAAAATGCACGTGTTCAAATGGGATGAGATTACTCGGAAGAAATTTAATGGAGGATTGGGGGTCAAAAAAATGGTTCAACAGAACCTAGCTCTTTTGGCAAAATGGTGGTGGAGATTTGGCAAGGATAAAGAAGCTTTATGGGTGAAAGTGATTCGAGCAAAATATGGTTTGAATACTAACTGTTGGCTGCCATATGCAATCAACCCGAGCTCAACATCAAGAATTTGGTCAGATATTTGCTCTCTAGATAACCCGTCATCCCAATTGGGTTTTTCCATCCGAGACAGCTTTCGAGTCCAGGTAAATTCCGGAGATGCTACTGTTTTTTGGGATCATGTTTGGTTAGGTGAAGCCTCATTGAAACAAGATTATCCCAAGCTGTATTCTCTATCTACTCAAAAAGAGATGTTGATTTGTGACTTGAGGACCGAGGGGTCTTGGGATTTAATGTTTAGGAGAGACATGTTTGGTCGAGAGAAGCAAGAGATGGATAACTTGAAACAGAGACTGCAACGAGTAATTCTAAACCCTTCTAAGCCGGATACATTGCAGTGGAGGTGGTCGGGTGATGGAATTTTTTCTGTCAAGTCAGCATATGGGCAGTGGGAACAGCAAACCCATTCGAGCAGCCAGTTGCTGGGCTCCTTATGGAAGAATTTGAGCCCTCCTAAGGTGGAAATCTTTGCTTGGATGGCTGTTAAGGAAATTAAGGGCAGTAACCAGGTCAGTCCTTCTTAGCAGAAACCTGATCAATGAGATTCAATTAGCTTTGTGCCCCCTATGCTCCTTGTGCCTTGAAACCCACCAGCACTTGTTTCTCCAATGTCATTTTTCGTGGAGTGTTTGGTCGATAATCTTAGATTGGTGGAACATCAAATGGGTTTGTCCAAGCTCTGTACCCGAATTAGCTAATTGGTGGTTTGGGAATGGATTCTACAACCTGGAGAAACATGTATGGGAAGTTTGTTTCTATGCAACTCTGTGGTCTCTGTAGTTGGTAAGGAATGACTATGTCTTCAATAACTCTTCGAAACAAGTTTGGGAGGTGGGGGATCTAGTCAAAACTAGAGTGGCAATGTGGATGAAGGCGAAGTTTGACATCAAGGTCTACACCGTTGAGGAATTCAAGTTATTCTTAGATGGTATTCGAAAATTGAAATTGTAACATAGTTTTTAGGTGGGCATCCAACTGTCGGTTGGATGTGGTTGTAATTTTTGCCTTTTCCTCGATGTATCCCATTCGAGTTTTATAAAATGTTTCGTTTGCCGAGCAAAAAAAAAAAAACAATTGGGAAATTGAAGTTCAAAATACTGTATGTCCAGCTAAGAGAACAATCTCGAAGACTTTCATTTTCATTTTTTTATATCAAGTATATATCCTGGATAGAAAGTGTAATTAAATCCAATGACATTAAGAAAGATGATGCCGGGACAAATATCAGAGAATTATTCGACATGGTGCATTCAGCACATTAGTTCGACTAATAAACTCGTGAATGCTTCATCGCAGGAAAATGCTTTGGAGTGTGAGAAAATACATGAGAAATGGGATGCCATAATCAAACTCATAGTACTTCCATATCTGTTAAGATATAACGTGGCATGGCCAATCCACGCTATTTTTTTTTTTGGGTTGTTATATATGATCAATTTGAAAAGTCACATATGGAAATGGACATGGACGGATCTAAAGGGGGGCACGCGGAGGCATGTTCCCCCACTCGAACGCGTACCCTCACTCGAAATTAAAATAGTATGTATATATAATTTGTATAAATTAGCATAATTATGTAAGTGTGCTAATATATAAACACTAGTGTTTGCCCGTGCCTACGACACTACGCACCCCGGTTGGAATTGTCCGTGCCTACGACGCTTGCTAGCTAGTGGCTCAAACACTAAATCGCTTCCGACATAATCTGATTTGGGTAAAAAGAACCGATGACATTTTTGTAATATATTTGTAAGAGTGTGGGTGTTTTCTTAAGAGAGTTGGAGAACACACATCAGCTCTTGGATTAAATGAATCCAAGCCCTCATTTCAACTTGTATTTGTGTGGTCCCCACACCCTTGTGTTTTATTAGGTAGATACACACTTGCATATATCTTGAAAATACACATATATATATAGAATTAGTTTTATGCCTGAATTTCATATGTGGTGCATTTATATTTGTTGTTTTATGAGCTGTTTGTCTATTTGGAGCAATTCTTTCTTGATTCTTTTAATTTTTAACCGTCTTGGAGAAAATTTCCAAAAATAAAGTCATTAACAAAACTAGCTCGTTAAATTAACTTGTCGATCTAACCAAGTGGTAGAGCTAACCAAAACAAGGGCAGCTTTATGGATCAAAGCCAGATTTGATATCAAGGTGTATACGGTGGAAGATATTAAAAGAAATCTTGATGGTGCTAGACGTCTCATTATTTAGGAGTATTTGGGTGTACTTTTCGTTTATTTACCTTGTCTTTGTTTATCTTTATAGGGTTGGGATGAACTTTCTGGTTCTCCCTTCCCTTTTACTCGATGTACCCTTTTCGAGTTTAATAAAATTTTCTTTTGCCGATTAAAAAAAAAAAAAAATTAACTTGTCGATATTCATTTAAAACATATTTTAAAATTTTTGTCTGAGATTTTGTGCTCATTTTTACATAATTTAACTTAAAGTAAGCATTATAAACTTTTGTAGTTAGTAATGCATGCCTTAATTTTGTACGATCTTACTGTGGTTGACTAAAAAAATGAACTTTCGCCATTATGATTAACAGGTGCCCCACAAACCTATATTCCTGGATTCGTCCCTAAAAATGGACGAATGCTACATATAGAAAAAAAAGTATACATGCCTGCGAAACATTGTGCTGGAGGTCATTTTTCCTTGCATTTTTTTTTTTTGGTAATCAATTTTTTTTTACTTGCAATATTCAAGAGTTACTATAGTTATAGGGGAGTTTTAATCACTTCAACCCCCAAAAAATACCCTTTAGAAAGCAAAAGAATCTTAACGACAGAATGGCGCGATATCCTCACCTTGGGAAGTAGTATGTCATAAGGGGTCAAGCACATGCGTAGGCATGTTACCTTCATTGTCTTTCCAATCAATAAGACTGAATACTAGAGGTGGCAATCCCAACCCATATTTTGTAACCCGCCCAAATCCGCCCACTTATAACCCAACCCAATCCGCCCATATTATATAATGGGTTGATATAGGTTGAACCCATATCAACCCATATTTATATGGGTTTAGGTGGGTTAAAAATGGGTTCAATATGGGTTGGACTTATAAAACCCAAATTGACTTGTTAAATAGTTACGCACTGTTTCGTTTCAATTAGTGCTATCTGATTATGTACCAAGTATGGCTTGTCGAGTGACGCAAACCGAAGTACTAATGCAAAATATATACTCCGTATATAGTATAAACAAATCCTACGGGTGTACACGTAATTGTATCGCATTACTTCGGATTCCTACACAAATGATTCGGTTTGTTTCAAATGTTTTTTTCAAGAGTTGGTTTAAAAAATCAGTTCAATTAAATATCGTTAAAAGCTTCACCAGTTCATTTAATTTTTGGTTCCTGAATTTTAAGAGACGAAATATCTAATGAATCGTTCAAGCTTTTATCGATATTCACTTGAGCTAATTTGATTCAAGATCCTTAGAAAAATATTTTAAATGAATTAAACGGCTCAAATCATTTGTGTGGCATTTCGGCGTATGTCTCACACAATCTGGTGTACATTTGGTATACCCAAATCATTTGTGTGACATCTCGACAGATGACCCACATGATCTGGTGTACATTTGCTGTACCCATAGTCGGGCTGTGGAAAATATAGAGTAGTTCATAGTAATACTTAATTGAAAATGATTGTTCTTTTTTTCTCTCCAATAAATATTGCTTGTTGTGTTGAGTTACTCCTGTGATTCCCCTGTTTGGGTTGGTTGCATTGTCATACACAAAAGTGTTGTTGATGGTTCCTCTGTTTGCACCGTATGGACGGAATAAGAAATCTGTACGTTGTTATTAGAAAATAATGGGGCAGATTTGGGTCTTATCAATTTCGATTAATTTTTTGTTTTACTTTTTCAGTTTCTCTCGTCAATACGAATCAATAAGTCACAAAAGTTTGACGTAAAACTAACAAATACGAAAAAATTTAAATGAAGACAAAAAAAAAAGGTTTTCTTGGTTGTTTTCTCTCAATTCATACGAGATCAGGATAAATTTTTACATCGTATTTTCCATCGTTGGGGAGAAGGGGAAAAAAAAAAAGGAAAACGGGTCGGGTTGGGCGGGTTTGGGTTTGGCTTGACCCATATTCGACCCGACCCGTTTCAACCCGTTTACTATTTGACCCATATTTGACCCGCGACCCATTTCAACCCGTCCAGACCCGCCCATTTGCCACCTCTACTGAATACCCAAGGCTGAACATAGATAAAATTGGTTGCCTCATCTCTCTCGAAATCCACAGAAATGTGAAGGGAAAATGACGGTCCAGGACATGTTTTTATAATTAATGCCCGGTAAGGACATGCTAAGAACATTTGTTAATGCTGAAAATGTCATTGACATGTATTAATTATCAAAACACGTCATTGGCCATCATTTTCCCAAATGTGAAGGATGTTTCACCCTTTACTATTCACCATCTCTGAAAAAACCCTAGCTCGACTAGGTTTATAGATTTGTTATTTATTCGAACTTTTCCAATAATCAACCTACAATCAATAAATCAATCCAAATACAGGACGAAAAAATACAATCAACAGATAACATCAAGATATACGTGGAAAATTCTAAACGGGAATAATCAAGCACTATAAACATTGTGTAGTTACAAGAAATCTTACCCTACGATTTGAATCCTCACAATCGAGCCTAAGACTTACTTGCTGAATCCACGTTCACTACACCCAGTGCTTGACCACCGTTGCCTTAAATTCACAAGCCTTCCGTTTGTCTCCCGAAAATCCACCGAAAGACTTTAACTTGCCTAAGAATTCTCCTTAGGGCTTTTCTCAAATAAGTTGAAGAAGATACTGAAACCTAGCCTCTTGAAGATGTCTTGTATGCTCAAAAAATCATTGATCCCATTTTTCTCCAAGATACTCAAGCAAAAACCCTCCTTTTTAATATTCCATTCGGCTGCACAAATGATATGAAGTTGTATCTATATATCTGCACCACTCCGCATAGACTTGTCTATATATGGGCCACTTGATTTTTCCTTCTTGTATATTCCGTGAGTTGCCGTATACCGCAAACGGAATTTTGTTGATTTTTCTTTTCCTTTGAAATTGCTAAATGCCAAAGCCCTTGATTGCCTTGATCTTCTTTAATTTTCTTTCACCCAAAAGCTCAATCTCTCAATTACATAATATCAATTTTCTTCCACTTTCTAAACAGACACTCTAAAAATAAAAATACATAAAATACAACTCGATAAAACGGGATATAAAAAAAACTATGTATTTTGTCAATGAAATTGCCAAAACAAAAAGCTCAGCTTATTGGAACTTACAATCTCCCAAGTGCCAAAAATCTTTAGCTATGGTCGAATCTCTTGTAACGGCGCTCGATGAGATAGATGATAAGATAAAAATGGAAATTCAGAAATGGGAGAAGAAGAAATGTTATGACAGAATAGAGTACTGTTGAGTGAATCTTTGTTGACAAACAATGGAACAGTGAGGTGGGATCTCTCGTCCATCCACAACCAATGGAACGCCGACTACTGAACGTTCACTTCATCAACAAACAACGATATTGCAAGAAGAAGTAAAACTGAAAAATAAAGAAAGAAATAAAATTCCATTACCGTGGGGATATTAATAATGCGATTGCATTTAGCAAATACAAGCAGCCTTTATTTTTATCGCTTACACACACACAAAAAAAAAAGAAAAAAAGAGAGCAGCCTTTTGAACCCCTAAGTTACCCTAGAGGACGAGTGGAGTCTCGTGAGGGTTATCAGAGATGCTACCCACAAACATCAATTTTGGTTGTTGGAATTTCTTAGGGATGGTATTACACTCCAACATTATTGTACTGAAAAGTAAAACATAAAACAAATAACTCCATTTTCGCGGGAATTAACGCGGTTGCATTTAGCGAATGCAACAAGCCTTTTAAACCCCTAGGTTTACCCTAGAGGACGAGTGGAGTCTCGTGAGGGTTTCCAGAGATGCTACCCACAAACATCAGCTTAATTATGGGAATCCCATATCACAGCTTTTCTTCTTTGGTCTCGTAACGGAAGTTGTAGGAATTGATACCAGTGTAAACGCCGTCGTTCTTGTTGTAAGTAATAGATGTCCCGTCAGGAAGATTGTCGGTCTGAGAGTAGGAGAAGGGAACGTCACATGTACCCTGCGTGGCTAGCGCACTTACCGTCACCTTAGTTTTCGGCGGCACGGTAACATTGTACACAGTCTCCACTGTGGTTGTTGATGTCTCAGTGTCTCCCCAACCCACTGTTCCGGTAACCTCAGCCGAAAGTTCAAGCTTTGCATCCAGGATGTACGGAATGCCTGTTTCGAAGGTTGTTTTGACACCCAACTTCAATGAAACGCTATAATTCCAAGTACTGCTCTTAGTCTTTGTGTACGAGAGCTTTGTGCTGAAGGAGCTTGGCTCATCGTTGTAGTTAATGGCTTCTCCGGTGGCCATGGTGAGGAGGGTTTTTCCGTAGATCCTGGCATCTGTGAGGCGATAATTGCAATTATAGATTCTCCTCGAGAAAACAGTTTCGTGCACCTCCAACCGTGCTTCATTGGTAATGGTGGAGACAGCGGCATTAAGACAATATGTTTTACCCTCCGTGGTTAGTAACTTACAGAAATTTTTGTTACCCAAGTTGCGGAGTGCAATTACATTGCTGCTATCTACTTTAATCGGCCAAAATAAGGTGTCGGAGTCTTCAGTGGAGTTGCTTGCGTTGTCAGCCCATATCCAATTAGGGCTACGCCTCCAAAATCTGCCGTGGTAATCGGACTTGATTCGGACGCTCCCATCGCCGGTGGTAATGACCTCGTTCCCAACTGTTATATCTCCAATGTCACTGCATGTGGATGCCAGATATGGATGGTCCTCGATCCAGGAGGAGGTGAGGAAGTTGCCGTTACAGCCCTTGAATGCGACTCTTTTTGGCAGTATCAACAATGATTGCCAATTAACGATAGTGTAGACATCGCATGAGTCGCCGTCAACCGTTGGTGCTGCTGCGCACAGGCATGACTCGTATGGGGCGGCAGCCCTCCACAAGCACGCATAGTTCCCAAGCTGGACGTGGCGAAATCGTACTGTTTTAGCATCAGTAACAGTACTGGCAGCCTCCACGTAGAGGGGCTCGAACAACGTGCATGACCATTTGCATTTGTCTTCCTCCGGTTGGTCACCCACCGCAGCGATCCACAGGTTGTCCTCCGAACTCCTTTGCCAGTATTTGTTGTTGTAACAGCATCGAATGTGCACCAGTCCTTGTCCATACTTTGCCGCCTCCACTGCGAACTTGGCGTACGGGCTCACAATCTCCTCTCCGGAGAATTGGAGTAACCCGTGCACCTCTCCATCTTCGGGGATGTAGCGCAAGTATTTGTGGCTGTAGTTTGATTTGACCACCATAAGGCTTGGCAATGCCATTTTTCCTCTCCCTCTATCTCTCTCTCTCTCGTGTATATGTATGAATGGATCTTCTCTCTCGATTTCTTGTGCTTCCTCTCGATCTCCAACCCGCTATGCTATTTATAAGGGAAATGGGGGTACAGCAGTACAGACCCATTAAACCACCCGACCCCACCAATGCGCTTTGCTTTACAAAAATATTACTTGTACAACAATCAAGCACAACCAGCTAGGACGTATTCAAGCGGGCCCGTGGGGGCACAATCAAGCACAACCAGCTGGGACGTATTCAAGCGGGCCCGTGGGGGCACGGCCTCACTCAATTTTGTAAAATTATACTCCCTCCGTCCTTAAATAAGTGTCCGGCGCGCAAACCTAGTCCTTTAAAAAAATGCATTTGCTTCGTTAAAAAAATCAATTTTTTTTCACAAATCAATAGATGGCAATGGGTTCTATTAGATTGTGGAAAAAAATTAGATTTTTTAACGAAAAATATGCATCTTTTGTAAGGCTTAGTTTTGCGCGCCGGACACTTATTTAGGTACGGAGGGAGTATTAATTTTAGTAAATATTTTAATTGTATCCGATACATTTGCGATAGTGTTCCAATAAAATAACTTTAAATTTTCATTATGAATATATTTTCTCATCTATTTCTTTGAGTGCTAAATTTTCACACCATTTTTTTGTGCAAACACATCCCTTTCTGCTAATCATATGATGAAATTACAAATATACTCATCAGTTTGTTATTTTAGCGGCAAAAAATGTATTAATTGAGAAATTATAAACGCGCAGGTTATGTTTACTAATTTGTGTGCCCCCACTAATGAAAATTTCTGGATCCGTCCCTGAGCACAACAACTTGCACCTACTTTTGTACTTTACACCAATTTTCTAAACATTAAAATACTTGTGTTCATAATTTCTCAAAAAAAAAATACCAAATTAAAGATTTAATCAAGATCTTTAATTTATTGTGAAAAAACTCGAAAACTCATGTACGTACGAAAGTACTTTATTTTTTTTATCCAAAAACTGTCCGTCCTTTCAAAGGGGACTAACATTTTGAACTGGAGGGAGTATATAGTGTGATTAAAAAATGTAAAAATACTTAAGATTTTTATAATTTGTATTGACAAAATTTCCCATTTGAGCCAAGCAAGATTAAACAAGCGCACAAATCAACTAAAATTCTTTTAGGAAAAATTGAGAAAAATTGGTTGGCACAGATCGACATATTCTCTTCTTTTGAGAGATGTAGAATTGAGTGTAATTCCAAAAGAAACCAAGAAGCCAGAGCAATACCAATACTAATAGATCCTTCTTCTTCTCTCAATTTTTTTAAAATTAATTTTGTCATTAATGATATGTACAGTACCTTCTTTTTTTTTATCAACCAGAGTTGTGCCCATTCGACATACTGGGCCGAAAAAACCAACGTAATCTTTTCTATCCTGTGCATCGAACAGTGTATTGAACACAGGACCGGGAAAAAGAAAATTATCTTTATTTATCAACTAGTGTTGTGCCCATTCGATATATACACGGAGCCGAAAAAAACTAATGTGATTTTTTTATCTCATATATTGAACGGGCACAAACGCTAGTTAGGGCTAAACACAAGGGGTTATTTCAGCGGTGAATATCGCAATACAGCTCACCCCAATATTGTTATTCCTTTACAAAGGAAAAAAAAAAGGAGAGATAAAGTTTAATGTAAAAACTGATTTACATTAAATGATGTCGCTTGTTATAGTACGATTGAGTGTAGTTATCGTAGAATTCCTGCTTGTCCTCTTTGGCATGACTTTGTCGCTTGTTAATTACAAGCACCAAAGTAGATAGCATTCTTTATGTTACTTTGGTCTTCCTCAAGCAAATAATATATGCCTCCATCTTTTAAGCTTCATTACATTTTCTTTTTTGCTTTGCTTGATTCCTAAAATTATAGTTCTCTTTTTCCTTTTCGACAGCTTCAACAACATTTAAAGTATATGTTCATACAATCCCCCTCCATGAAGGAAGCGTTCTTTATGTTGATGCTCTGCGAAGCAAATCACACCCCTATTTGGTCTTCTTCAAGCAAATAATATATGTCTGTCTTTTAACCTTCATTACATTTACTCTTTTGCTTTGTTCAATTCCCAAAACTGTGGTCTTTTTCCTTTTTGATAGTTTCAACAACCTTCAAAGTATGTATATGTTCACGGAACCCCTCCACGGAGGAATCATTTTGAATTCTGAATGAAAAATTGATTTATATTAAATGATGTAATTGTTTGTTGTTGCTCTAGTTATCAGTTATACTATTGAGTACGGTTTACATGCCCAAACGACTGGGAGGCCAAACAGAGCGATATGGAGGAGACCTTGGAAATAAATCTAGTGACGTTGGACTAAAAAGTCTACTGGGGATGAAGTTTTAGTATAAGGGTTTAAATTCTAATCACACCCCTAAAACACACTTCTCAAACATACTTCGCAGTAGTGTGACTTTCACATCCAAAATCTCTTCTAATGTGTACCTTCTTTATCGAAATTGCCTTCAAAGTCATAACAACTGGGGATTTTTGTGGAGAGAGAGAGGGGTCTTGTGTGCCATGAAAATTTTAGAGCAAAGAGAAGAAAACATGTGAAACCTCTTAATGATTGGAGGTTCTTGTGGAAGAAAAACTGAGAGTTTATTTTCTGCTCGGCTAAAAACTGAGAGTTTATTAATTGAATATTCACAATGTTAATCCTCAAATTTTATGTCTTTTATATTTTAACCTTTAAAGTTAATGTTGCTATCCTTGTATTTCAAAAGTTATTACTATTTGTTGGTTTTTTTTCAAAATACTAGACGGAGGCAAGCCTATATACTTTCATAGGAATTTTGTTAAAATGATATATAATAGTAGAGTTTTGTTTTATCTTGCAGGGGCAACCGCCCCTACTGGCCTCTCCTACCTGGCTTCATCCTTGGACTATGGAGAGGAGCTCATCCCTTTATTTGAAGCTCCATGGACTTCGATGTAGGTCACCCATCTAAGCATTGCTACAGGGCAATCACGCTTAACTGTGAAGTTAATTTCAATTAGTTTTAACACTCTCAAGGCTTTAACAAGCCTTGCACAAGATAGGGATATGATCTATTATATATAGCAATAAACTTCTCACTCACCAAGCGACGTGGGACCCGTGAGCACCCATCCAGATGTCTACCGGGACTCTTCTTTAGAGCCTGGCCTCATCCTGCTATGGGGCGTCACATCAATATTCTCTGGAGCTTTCTTCTTTGGGCAATTATAATCACGTTCCTAGCTAGCAATGTGAGTTCCATAGCCTATTTTTACAATTTGATTCGTTCATTTCCGATCAAATTCAATTTTTTGTATCTGTAACTTGCATGTGTAGACCTAAAAAATGAATGAAAACCTCACACTATGTTGGGCAACGTATTTCAGAAGCGTGTTCGAAATGGCGTGTACAGGCATGACTTTTATTTTTTTGTTGGTGGTTGGTTAATGAAGTTCACTTACCAAATTCTATGAGATAATGAGTGTAGTTATCGTAGAATTCTGCTTGTCCTCTTTGGCATGACTTTGTCGCTTGTTACAAGAACCAAAGTAGATAGCATTCTTTAGGTTACTTTGGTCTTCCTCAAGCAAATAATATATGTCTCCATCTTTTAATCTTCATTACAATTTCTCTTTTGCTTTGCTTGATTCCTAAAATTACAGTTCTCTTTTTCCTTTTTGACAACTTCAACAACCTTCAAAGTATATGTTCATATAATCCATCCATGAAGGAAGCGTTCTTGATGTTGATGCTCCGCAAAGCAAAATCACACCCCTATTTGGTCTTCTTCAAGCAAATAATATATGCCTCCGTCTTTTAACCTTCATTACATATTTACTCTTTCGCTTTGTTCGATTCCCAAAACTGTGGTCTTTTTCCTTTTTGATAGCTTCAACAACCTTCAAAGTATGTATATGTTCACGGAACCCCTCCATGAAGGAATCATTTTGAATTCTGAACGAAAAATTGATTTATATTAAATGATGGTCATTTTTTTGTTGTTGCTCTAGTTATCAGTTATACTATTGAGTATGGTTTATGTGCCCCCGACAACTGGGAGGCCAAACAGAGCGATCGATATGGGGGAGACTTTGGAAATAAATCTAGTGACGTTGGACCAAAAGTCTAATTGGGAATGAAGTTTTAGTATAAGGGTTTAAATTCTAATCACACCTCTAAAACACTCTTCTCAAACATACTCGATCCCTTCGTCCCGATTTGTTTGTCCCCTTTTTGCCTTTTAAATGTCCCAAATTGACTATTCAATTTCAAAATCAATAGATTAGATTATTCAAATTTCCAAATCAATGGATCAGATTTGATTTCCTTAATAAGTTGGAAACCCGAGATTAGACAAACAAATTGGGACGTACGGAGTACTTCGCAGTAGTGTGACTTTCACAACCTATGTGGTTTACATGCCCACTGTAGGGAGTAAATCCCGAACAAGCACAAATAGAGCCCGAACACGTGGTACGTGGGACCATGGTATAAAGTACAGTCGCCGTGCAGAAATGGTGATCGGCGATAGAGACCAGTGATATGAAGGATTATTGGTCCAGGGAGTCTACACTGAGTTAAGGTCCAGTAACACGAAAGAGTATTGGACCAAGAGATCAACGAAAGAGCAATGACATGCGGAGTCATTGGTCCAAATAGGCTGTTCGGCAATAAAAGAGCCGAACAGGAGGGGGTTTGTACGAAAAGCAGCCCCAGGAGCAGGAAACGTTCCAGAAGGTTCTGATGACTGGGGTATTCCATGATTGCTGTAAAGATCCCAATAAGATAGGATCTTGGAGAGATACCCAACGGGAATGGGAAGTTCGGTCAGCTGTGGAAAGGAGTCCTAAACGGACTAAGGTAATAAACTGATAAGGGAACGAGAATCCGAGATATTCTGGGTTTCCTATACGAGATAGGAAACCTAGGGCAACATGGATACTTGACGGCAAGCATCCATAAACCTATAAATACAAGGCAAACCGAGAGGAGAAAGGTACACAATATATTACGGTTTTACGTATTCTTCTACTGAAATTAGGGTTTTCGACCAGTACGTGATACTAACTTAGGCATCGGAGGGCCTTTGCCACGAGAGGCAAAGGTGCACTCACCCTTTGTCTGTTTTGCAGATAAAGACTCCGGCGACATATCAGGGTTCCGGCGAGGACCTCGAAGTAGCCGTTACGTTCTTGTGCTGCTTAAACCACTCCCGGTTTTTCTGCACCTACAATTGGCGCCGTCTGTGGGAAACGAAAGAGATCCCTCTGAAAAGCGACCATGATGGAAGAAGATCCAAAAACTCCACATGATCCGAAACACCAGTTGGGGGGAAGAGGTGGCAACTCCCCACCGGATCCTCCGAGAAAGCCCGACGGTGGGCGAGCAAAAAGGCCCACAAACATGGATAATCCCCTGACTATCCATGGCGACTCCAAGAACAAGGAGGGAAAGACGGCCATAGGCTCCACGAGAAGGAGCAGATCCCATCGTGAGGAAGAATCAGTGGCACATTCAAGGAGTGCGCACAACCGTGACGATATCTTGGATAAAAAGAGACAAGAGATCGAAGAGTACGCTCGTTTGATTAAAAAACGAGAATATGAGATACAGGAATTGCAACGGATACGAGGACATCCGGAGGATTCTGGACTGTCACGAAGAGATTCCAGAGGAGAAAGGCTGGCAATAGCGGAACACAAGAAAGCTCCTTCACGAGGAAGGGGGAGCCGGTCCAGGAGTCCCACTCCGAAAAAGAAAAGGGCTTCTTCACGAAAAAGAAGAAGCAGAAGCCTCACCCCCGAAGAAGGAGAGATTAGAAGACATCACAGGAATAGGTACGAGAGACCTGATTCCGATTGGGAAAAGAGTACTCCCAAGAAAGCAAAAGAGCGAGAGGAGGGAGCCATGTCTGCACGAGAGGCGGCACGGAAAGCCCTCAGCAATATAGCCTCATCCCCTTTTTCAAAGAGATTGCAGGAGGCAAGGCTTCCGAGCAGGGTGAAGCACGGGGCATTCGTACTTTACGAAACAAATAATGATCCCGTGGCACACGTACAACACTACCGGCAGGCAATGTTCATGCACGACGGGGATGATGCAATCATGTGCAAGATGTTCCCATCGAGTTTGGGGAAAGTGGCCTTGTCGTGGTTCCATAAGCTGGGGCCGAACACCGTGCGAGGATGGAGATAGTTGGCCGAAGAATTCACTGCTCGGTTTCTGACGAGCAGGAAAGCACCAAAAGCTTTTGAAAGCCTCTCTGTTATGAAACAAGGAGAGAGTGAGCCGATCAGAGATTATGCTAAGAAGTACTGGGAAACTTTCAACGAGATTGAAGGGTGCAGTGAGGAATATGCCATAGCCACGTTCAAAACAGGGTTGCCTGTTCGGGGAGAGCTGCGTAAATCCCTGAACATGAACCCGGTAGATACACTGGCAAGGCTAATGGAACGAATCGAGCAGCATGCCAGAAACGAGGATGACATACTGCGTGAGGACAACAGGATGGTTGCCGAACAGGCGAAGGTTCTACCGAAGAGGGCGGACAAGCCAGAGCCCAAGACCTACAAAGATAGGAAGGAGTACGGGCAGGTCAAGAAAGAACCGTATAAAGAGAAGCGCGCCCCAGACCCCAAGTCTTTCTTTTCGGTGACAACGGTTTGGAAGGAACCAATCTATCGGATTCTTTACAAAATAAAGAATCGCCCATATTTCAAGTGGCCCCCAAGGCTGGAGGGGGACAAAGATGCGAAGAGGGCTACGAGTCAGCATTGTAGTTACCATAAAGACTGGGGGCATATGACGGAGGATTGCGAGATGTTCAAGCAACACCTCGATGATCTGGTTTCACGGGGTTACCTGAAAGAATTTATTCAGGAGGAGCACAAGGGTGTAGAGAAAGCGTTGGAATTGGATTATGAGCAGAATCCAAGAGGGGTAATCCATATGATACATGGATTGGCCGCACCTTACACGAGAAGTGAGGTGAGGTTGCTCCAAAGACAAGTAAAACATGACCAGCACGTGATGCAGTTGGGAAAGAAACGAGGACGTGAAGGAGAAGGATGCACCGGAGGCATAGTCTTCACGGATGAGGACCTGGGGGGAATCCAGGTACCGCATAATGATGCCTTAGTCATAACCCTACGAATCGGGGAATATGACATGGAGAGAATCTTGGTAGATTCGGGAAGCTGCACGGAGATATTGTACTATGACGCGTTCAAGAAGTTAGGGCTGACACAAGCAGATTTGGTGCAATCAACAACCCCTTTGGTCGGATTTAGTGCAGGAGCAGTCTGGCCATTGGGCAAAGCAACTCTCCCTGTTCGGGCAGGAACAGTTGTGCTAAGAACCGATTTTTTGGTGGTAGATGTACCGTCTTCCTATAACGCGATTATTGGAAGGACGTGGTTGCACAAGATGAGGGCGGTTTCCTCCACTTACCATCAGATGGTAAAATTTCCCGGGTCAAATGGTATCGAAAGAATTAGGGGAAATCAGAAGGTCGCCCAGCAATGCTTGGTTTCTATAATCAAGAAGGCACCAAAGGCCCAGTTAGTTCAAGCAATCGAGGTTCCGGATCGGCCGACCATTGAGGATGTCGGAGGGGATCCCGCCGAGAAAGTGGTGGAAGGCTTGAAGAAGATTCAGATCAACGAGAATGATCCAGAAAGGTATTTTCTGATTGGGGAAAATCTGAATGAAGCAGAAGAGGAAGAGTTGGTAAGGTTCCTCAAGGAACACGTTGATGTGTTTGCTTGGGTGCCCGAAGAGATGCCCGGAGTGGATGCAAACGTGATTTGTCACCACTTGAATGTGGATCCACAACATAAGCCTGTGATGCAGAAGAAGAGACGATCCGCCGTACAACACGTGGATGCTGTTATCGAGGAGGTGGACCGATTGCTCGAAGCAAAGGCTATACGAGAGGTATACTACCCGGAATGGCTGTCCAACACTGTGGTGGTAAAGAAGAAGAACGGGAAGTGGCGAGTTTGTGTCGACTTCACCGACTTGAACAAGGCATGCCCCAAAGATAGCTTCCCCCTCCCCAGGATAGACCAGCTTGTCGATGCAACGGCTGGGTATGGGCGGATGAGCTTCCTTGATGCTTATCGGGGTTATCATCAGATAGCCATGTACGGCCCCGATGAGGAGAAGACATCTTTTATCACGCCAAGGGGGCTGTACTGTTATAGTGTCATGCCTTTTGGTCTGAGGAATGCCGGTGCAACATATCAGAGGTTAGCAACGATTATGCTAAAGAAGTTGCTCGGTAAGACCATGGAGGTTTACATAGATGACATGGTGGTCAAAAGCAGAGAGAAAGAAAACCACATCGTTGATTTAAAAGAAGCCTTTGAGATATTGAGAGAATATAAACTGAAGCTCAACGCCTCGAAGTGTGCATTTGGGGTAAACTCAGGAAAGTTCCTGGGGCATTTGGTCACCATAAGAGGGATAGAAGCGAATCCCGATCAAATTACAGCGTTGCAAAGGCTCCAAAGTCCAAGGACCACGAAGGAAGTCCAGAGGTTGACTGGGATGGCAGCGGCTTTAAACCGATTCATCAGCAGGTCTAGTGACAAGTGCAGACCCTTCTTTCAGCTGCTGAAAAAGAGGGAAGGATACGAATGGGGAGCAGAATGTGAGCAGGCGTTCCAAAACCTGAAGAAGTACTTGGCAGCAGCCCCCCTTCTGTCCACTCCCGAACAAGGCGAGTCCCTAACTCTATATCTGGCAGTCTCCGAACATGCTGTAAGTGCGGTGCTACTAAGGGACAAGGGATCCGAGCAAATCCCTGTCTATTATGTCAGCAAAACGTTGCTAGATGCAGAGACAAGGTATCTGCCCCTCGAAAAGTTGGTCCTGGCACTAAGAACAGCGGCACGAAAATTGCCCCATTATTTCCAGAGCCACAGAATTGTGGTTTATACTGAGTATCCGTTAAAATCTCTGCCACGAAAGGCAAATTTCTCGGGACGTATCTCAACTTGGTCGGTTGAACTGAGTCAGTACGACATAGATTATCAGCCGCGCACCGCAATAAAGGGGCAGGTGCTGGCGGACTTCGTAGCTGAGTTCTCACCCACGGTAGCTCCCCAGCCTCCTATGAGACAGGAGCCGAGAAAGGAGCAGGGAAAAGAGCAATCAACGAGAATGAAAAAAGCTCCCGCCGAACAGGATCCCACGGAGTGGAGATTATTTGTTGATGGCTCTGCATGTAATACGGGGTCAGGAATTGGGGTGGTACTTTTTCGTCCTGAAGGTGCAATGATGGAGCTATCCCTTCGATTGGGATTCAGTGCATCGAATAACGTGGCAGAGTATGAGGCACTCTTGGCAGGGTTGAGAAGTGCAAGGACCCTGAAGGTGAAAAAGATACGAGTGCATTGCGATTCACAGCTCGTGGTGAACCAGTTGTCTGGGGAATACGAGGCCCGGAACGAGAAAATGGCTGCCTATGTGACGGCCGCCAGGGATCTGCTTGACACTTTCGAAAAGGTGTATATTGAGCAAATAAGTTACGGCGAGAATGCCCATGCTTGATTCGCTTACTGGTGGCTGCATATCTGCAATTTAAGAGAAGGGTGGCAGTAGATTATCTTGCTGAGCCGAGCATCGGAAGAAGTGTGGAATTGGTCTTGGACGTAAACCAAGGTCCAAGTTGGATGGATCCAATAGTGGAGTTTCTACGAGATGGGATACTCCCCACAGATAAAAAAGAGGCTCACAAGATTAAAACAAAGTCTGCACGGTTTTGGCTGTCACCAGAGCTGTACAGAAAATCCTTCACTGGTCCGTACTTACTTTGTGTGCACCCCGAGATGGTGCAGAAGTTTCTCCACGAGATCCACGAGGGAACGTGTGGGAGTCATGCTGGGGGTAGGTTAATTGCCCACCGAGCAATAACCCAAGGGTACTGATGGCCTCACATGCAGGAAGACGCAAAGGTGTACGTAAAGATTTGTGAGAAGTGCCAAAAATTCTCGCCGATGATACGAACACCAGCCGAAGATCTGGTGCCTTTGACAAGTCCTTGGCCCTTCGCACAATGGGGGATGGATATCGTGGGTCCACTACACAAGGCAACTGGAAATAGGAAATTCCTGTTGGTAGCAACAGACTATTTCACCAAGTGGATCGAGGCTGAACCATTGGCTAAGATCACCGAGCCTATGATAGAGAGGTTCTTCTGGAAAAGTATAATCACTCGATTTGGGGTCCCTTATTCACTGATTACGGATAATGGGTCCCAATTTCAGAAAAAATTCAAGGCCTTTTGTGCCCAGTATGGGATAAGAAATTATTATTCCACCCCAGCCTACCCACAGAGTAATGGGTAGGCAGAGGCTTCCAACAAGACTATAGTTGATGGGATCAAGAAGAGGTTGGACAAGGCAAAGGGGAAATGGCCCGACGAACTGCCACTTGTTCTATGGGCGCACCGAACAACGCCTAGGAGGTCTACGGGAGAGACCCCTTACTCATTAGCATATGGAACTGAGGCTGTAATTCCATTGGAGGTTGGTCTGCCGACCAACAGGACCACTTTGGTTGAAAGTGGGGGCAATGACAGAGCCCTGGAAATAGAATTGGACCTTGCCGAAGAACGCAGAGAAAGGGCCCTAGTGCATTTGGCTTCTTATCAGGAGTAGCTGATGAAAAGCTATAATAAAACCGTCCATCCACGAGAGGTTGGTATTGGGGACCTTGTGCTTCGAAAAGTGCTCGGCAATACCAAGGTGGCCAACGAGGGCAAGTTGGGGGCAAACTGGGAAGGCCCATATCGAGTTACCGAAGTTGTGGGCATTGGGGCTTATCGATTGGCGGACCTGGACGGGAACCCGGTGCCAAGGCCATGGAATGTTCACAATTTGAGGAAGTTTTTTGTTTAAAACGGACTTCAATTTATTTTTTCTGTTTTAGGATGCACATCGTGATTGTGTGGGAATTACGAATACAATTCCTTTGTTTTTTTCTTGTTAGTGGCAAGGGGCACGCATAACGCCCCCTTGAGTTTTTTGAATTATGAATAAAATTCTGCGTTTTAGAACAAAAACATTGTCTTCTGTTTTGTTTAAATACGAAGTTAGGACCTGATTCTTGCTCCTCACTTCGTATTGGGGAGCAGAAGGATAGGTTTATGCTAATACGAATATATTAGGGCAGATTCAAAACATTCCAAGTACGAATATACTCGACTACGAACACAGGTATGAACAAACCTGGTGTGCAGGTATGAACAAACCTGGTGTGCATACGTGAATGCACACACTTTTCCCAAATATGAAGACATTTGGGTAAACTAAGTATGAATACACTTAGAACGTTTGGCGTGCATACGAAAATATGCATAGCTCCCCCAAATACGAAAACGTTTGGGAATCTAAGCACGAATAAACTTGGATAGTTTTTTAGTTCGAACCAATAAAGAATGGGGAGCAGACGAATATGTACAAGTACGAATACACTTGGAGTTGTCCCCAAGCATGAGGAAGACTTAGGCAGCATATGAATACATGCAAATTTTAGGCTAAATAAGAAATACTCAGAGACGCATGACGAGAATACGAAATCATCTAAGTACGAACATACTTAGAGTCACCTCCAAATTACGAGGCAAATTCAGCAAGCATTCGAAAACATGCTAAGCGAAAAGCTAAAGCTCGAATCCATTCGGTTAACTATCCAGGCATGGGTTAACATGAGAAGCACCCTAGCAAGATTGAATTGGCCATGAAAGGGCCACCAGCAATGTCAGAAGGCCACGAGGGGCCAGGCAAAACATAGTTAGACGCCACGAAAGGCCAAATGTTTAAACTAAAGTATTGAGAATGTATCTGTGCCGCACAGGGCAAACTTACAGCCGCGCAGGGCCATCACTACGTATCAAAAATTATATTGTTCTAGGAGGAGGAGTGCATACCTACTGATCCATAATGGGATCTTGAGTGACCGGATTTGGGGTTTGATCTGGAGCAACAGGAGGTGGGGTTTCTACGGGGGTATCTTTTGCAGCAGTACTCTCATCAGTTGGACCACCACTGGCTTCTTTCTGGCCAGGGTTGGTCACTTCATCGTTGCCATTGGCATCAGCACCGAGCTGCTCGGAAACATCCACATTGAGCTCCTCATTCGGATTGTCCTCCTCTTCCTCGATCTCATCTTCATCTTGGGCTACTATAGTGCTCGGAAGATCAATTTCCGTCCACAAAGCAGAAGAATCAGCTGTACCAGACTTCCTGAGACCAGCGGTCCACCCAGCAGCAAATATTTGATCTTGGATCTTGGGCATCTGATTTTTGTAGCTTTCAGTGGCTACGTTGATCCCTTCGTTATACCCCTGCTGGTAAGACATCTTCGCCTCGTTTTTGCTCGCCTCCAGCTCTATCAGAGTCTGGTTCAGGCAATCTTCAGCACCGTCCAGCTTGCTCTTCACTTCAGCTGCCACGTTTCGAGCCTGGTTTCTCTCTCTCTCAAGCCGGGCTATGGAGGTTAGGAGTTTGGCGTTTTCGCTGGCCAACTTTGCACGCTGGGGCTCTGAGTGGCCCAACTTTTGGGCCATGGCCACCATCTTTTGCGCAGCCTAAACGAATTAATCATGGCTCAGTAGTACAGTTGAGAGGAGGCTAAATTATAAGAAATGAAGATCATAAATGGGTTTACCTTAAAACTGTGCACCATGAAAGATCCAAACAAGTTGTCCGGAGAGCTCACCACCTCCTTTTGCATGTCCCCGGGGAGCATGAGAGCCTGGGATAGGGCCAGTGCGGTCCCTTCAGACTCCACACTATCCCGGACAGTGACAGTCTTGTTGCCATGGGAAAGATGGGGAGCCCAGATTGGAGTTTGGGTTATGGGTATCTGAGTCGAGGTCCCGCCAGGTGCTTCCAAACGTGGGCGTTTGTCCCTGTGGCTAGCTTCAAGTTCTTCAGGAGAAAATCCAGGGGGAGCGTCGAGTTGTGCTATTCCTCGGCGGCCATGTGACGGCGCGGGACTCTGGGAGCGACCTCGGCCACGAGCAGTGCCGCGGCTCCTTCCTCCGCCAGCTCCTGGGATTGTGAGGAGACTTTCGAGGTTGATTGGTTGATTCATCTCTTGAGAACGTGGAGAATAACCGTCTGACGATGTAGATGCTTCCTCAACAATTTCCACAGAAGCACTACGGAAGGGGGGGGTCTGAGAACGCCTTTCTTCTTCTATCTGCTCGGGCTGTGCAGGTTGTGCGGCGGCAGGTCCAGGAACTGGCGGGTCGTCTGCTGCTCGAACGCGCCGATCAATGAAGCCCCCGTAAGATGCTCTGTAACTTAGGAGCACCTGCGCTGCTCTTGCTTGGCCTGCCAAGTAGGTGCCCTCGCCGTTGAAATTTAGAGCCTGAGTGATATGCGCTACATGAACTTGGGGGGTGATGATAGCATATCCCTGGTTGATATTTTCAGCTGCAACACGAGAAGTTGACAGTCAGAAGATGGATAAAATTGAATACGCAATACGAATGAATTGCTAGGAGAATGAATTTTACGAAGAAGAAAGAACTGACGTGGTTGCCCAAATCTGTGAGGGGCATGAAAGCCTATCACTTGGCCGTCCTCGTCTCTGGGCTCGAAATTTCCAGTAACGACGAGGAAATCGTCGTCGTCTCCTCGAGCGGAGTCGGGCAATTCAAGCACCAGCCGCCTTCTGGAATCTCTACTCTTTAGGTAGTAGGTGAGGGCGTCTTTCGTACGGGAAATGCTGTACAGATGATGAATATCGTACAGGCCTAAAGATGTGCCTAACATCTGGTTTAGGGTATTGATACCCATAACCACTCGGAAAAAATTGGCAGACACTTGCATAGGGGATAACCTGTAGTAGGCCAGAACCTGGCGGAGTAGTGGCGCCAGGGGGAATCTAACACCGCCCTCTACAACGGCGACCACTGGAATGTGTAGGGTGTCATTATTAGGGCTCTGACGTATAGCGTCTACGGGAGCCAAGCTGACGGCCACATCGTCAGGGATCTCATAGCGAGACCTAAACGAGGCCATGGTTTGAGGGGTGTTGCAGTGACGCCTGAACCTCCCCATTTTTGAAAAAAGGCGGGTCTATTGCAGTGGGAGATCACGGGTACGAAGAAACCCTAGATATGATCTGAGTAACCCTATAATAACGAGAGGAAAGGGGCAAAAGGGAGCGATGACTTACGATTGTGATGGTCGAAGTTCTAAAATGCACAGGAGAAACCTCGAGATGGTGAACAGGGCTTCAATGGCGGGTGCGTTTGAAAGCTCTGGTTGCAGAGGGAATCAAGATGGAGAAAGGGGGTTTCGAAATAGGGTGAAAACCCAAATGTACCCCAATTAGTAGGGTGACGTATGCGAAACGTCGCCCCAGACGCCGTTTGGGCGTTCCGTTCCCCAAGAGGTGTGCATCCGCATTTAATACGGACGGTACGATAAATGCCATGTGTAAAGTAAGGGGCAGGAAATGTCTTGGAGAGCCCAAACGATTAGACATTTTCGCTTGGATTAATGAAGCTCTCTGCACCAGCTTTTGAGGGAATAAAGGGTGCAAGAGCAAAAGAATGATGCTCTGATCCTGAGGAGCTTTGCTCGTCATATTAAAAGTAAATAACGAGTAAAGCTGGGGAGCAATTGTAGGGAGTAAATCCCGAACAAGCACAAATAGAGCCCGAACACGTGGTACGTGGGACCATGGTATAAAGTACAGTCGCCGTGCAGAAATGGTGATCGGCGATAGAGACCAGTGATATGAAGGATCATTGGTCCAGGGAGTCTACACTGAGTTAAGGTCCAGTAACACGAAAGAGTATTGGACCAAGAGATCAACGAAAGAGCAATGACATGCGGAGTCATTGGTCCAAATAGGCTGTTCGGCAATAAAAGAGCCGAACAGGAGGGGGTTTGTACGAAAAGCAGCCCCAGGAGCAGGAAACGTTCCAGAAGGTTCTGATGACAGGGGTATTCCATGATTGCTGTAAAGATCCCAATAAGATAGGATCTTGGAGAGATACCCAACGGGAATGGGAAGTTCGGCCAGCTGTGGAAAGGAGTCCTAAATGGACTAAGGTAATAAACTGATAAGGGAACGAGAATCCGAGATATTCTGGGTTTCCTATACGAGATAGGAAACCTAGGGCAACATGGATACTTGACGGCAAGCATCCATAAACCTATAAATACAAGGCAAACCGAGAGGAGAAAGGTACACAATATATTACGATTTTACGTATTCTTCTACTGAAATTAGGGTTTTCGACCAGTACGTGATACTAACTTAGGCATCGGAGGGCCTTTGCCACGAGAGGCAAAGGTGCACTCACCCTTTGTCTGTTTTGCAGATAAAGACTCCGGCGACATATCAGGGTTCCGGCGAGGACCTCGAAGTAGCCGTTACGTTCTTGTGCTGCTTAAACCACTCCCGGTTTTTTTGCACCTACACCCACAACTGGGAGGTGAAAACAGTGCAATATACTGCCTAATAGACAAACCAAACATATTAAGATTCAATCAAAAGTTTTCGAACTTAAACATTGAATAATTGGAGGAGGGGATGAAAAGGCGCGATGCTTTTGAGCTGAGGAATTCCACAGTCTTTGTGGATAATCTTCCAAACGGGATCCGTAAGGGCTTCGTATACAACTTATTCGCAAGATTTGGGAAGATTAGGGATTGCTACATCCCTGATAAGAAAAGCAAAAGGTCAGGACAAAGCTTTGGTTTCATAAGGTTTGAATCCATCAGAAGTGCGAATCTAGCGGTGGATTCTACAAATAGATCTTGGATTTGGGGTCGGGAGCTGATCGTAAATGTGGCAAAGTTTGTGAAGAAGCAAAAGGGGATCCCACATCAGATCTACAATCAGCATCAACAGGAAAACCTAGAAGTTGAAGATGGTTTCAGAAATCGGCGGGGAGGTAACAACCAACACCCAAAAACTAACCCTCAAATAAATAACGGCAAAGCCATTGGAAATGGGAAGGAGGTAGTGTTATATCAACAGAATACTCGGATCCAACGGAATGCCCCGTCTCAGGAGGGTTTCCAAAAAAGGGGCAGAGAGGAATGGAGAAAAAAAAGGGTTCAAGAGTCCAGTAAACAGGGAGGTGATGGAATCTCGAGAAATCAAGAAGTCGCGGTTAAGGGTGGGAGAAAAACCATAACTGTGCAACCAGTTGGTAATGGCTGGCTATCTCGGAGTGCAGTAGGAAAGTGAGGCGTCTGATATCGGCCCAGAATCTGGAATCTCTGTTCAAAAAGGAGAAGATGGGGAATATACAGATTAAACCGATGGGAGGGAGATATATGGTTATTACATTTCCAAGTGAAGATCAGAGAAACGAGATGTTGAAAGAGAAGTGGCTCGAACTGTGGTTTGAGGAGATTAAACCTTGGAGCGGAGAAGCAGCGAAGGATGAGAGATTCGTTTGGATTGCATGTTATGGAATGCCTCTAAATGCATGGAATATTCCATCTTTTAGAGCAATTGGAAGCTCATGGGGATGTTTTATCGATGTAGACAGTGACACTCTCAGGGAGGTCTCGTATCATAAAGGCAGAATTCTTATTGCAACTGAGAACCATGACAAAATAGAGGGGGAAGTTCAATTGGTTGTCGATGGAGGAAACTACAGAGTCAGGGTTGAAGAAGAAGAGTCTTTCAGAATGATTCCGTCGATAAACCTGGCTTCTGTAACTGAAGTATCCTCTGAGAGTAAGGAAGAAGATGATGAGGTGGACAGGGTGGAGAATGAGTTGGATGCCAACAAGAGCAAGAATCGATGTTCAGTGGATGACATGGAAGATCAAGAAAACGGGGGTTTAGATGACAGGGCAAAGATAAGTGGAGAGGAAGCTGAAAAGGCTGAGACAAACTGCATTAAATGTAGCCACCAAGATGGTCTGGAAAAAGAACAAGTATATGAAGAGTCACCTGCCCAAAGGAAGAGTACAGGGGATGACTATACCGAGAAGATTCATAGCAGTGAGAACAATACTGAAGATAGCATTAACTCTGATCTTGGGCTGGACTCTATTGTTCAAGATTCTCAAAGTCCACTAGTCGAAGATTGTTTCGAATCTGCTCTCAAGAACCAAGACGAAAAGGAGGCACATGAGGCTAACAATATAGGGGCGTATGAATCCAATATTTCACTAAGAGCTTCCCAACTACCAGACATCAACATTCACGTTGAGCTCAATCCAAGTGCTGCAAGGAGAAACATCAGAAGCCAGCAACTTGAAGCCTCGGAAAGCATTGAAGAGGATGACATAGATGGCTATATCATGGGCTCTCAAGAATAGGAGCAAGACGCAATACAAAAGGAGCTGCAACATAGAAGAGCCTTTGAACTGTTGTTCTTAGGAGCCTTTGAACTGTTCTTCTTAGCGGCCATTGAGAGTTTGCTTGATTTGTTGAAGAGAAGAGATGAGAAGCAGAGATTGTCCCACCGGGCGTGCCAAAATCTGTTGAACACAAATTTCGGGTCTGCGAAAAAGACGGAAAAATGTTGAACAAGAGTCAATTTTATTGATGTATGAAATTAGGGTTTACAATCTCTGAGGTATTTTCTAGTCAAAGAAAATAAAGTCTTCTGATTCTTCTCTTCGGTTGTTGAAACAAGGGCTTGATGCTTGATCTCGAATCAAACGGCGGAATCTTCTCCGTGATTTGTGGAGAAGTTGATGACTTGGGTTGAATGTTCTTCGAGGCTTTGAAGCTTCGATTCGAAGAACCTTCTTGTTGGATGCACACTTGAAGAATTCCAAAGGGCTTGAGGGTTTTGATCTTCAGAGCTCTGGAGCTTGTATGCTTCAATGTCCAGATGGAAAATATGAGAAGGAGCACCTCTATTTATAAGAATGTGGGATGGAGACTCCAACCCTAACCTTCCATATTGATCCTTTTAATTATTTCCTTTATTGATTTTAAAAAGAATAATAATTATTTGATAATAACCTTTCCTTTTCCATTTATTTTAAGAAAAGGTAATTATATATAAAGAGATATTTATTATTCACCAAGTAGCCTAATTTGATTGGTCAGACTTGATAGAATAATAACTGTGTCATTTTGACACGTGGCACCATTTGATTGGTCCATTACATGTCTCTGACTTTTGACCACGGACACTTGGCATCACTTGATTGGCCCGTCTATGAAACTTTGACTTTGACTTATAGGCACTTGGCGACATTTGATTGGCCAATTTGTATGCCCTAGTAACACGTGGCAATTTGTGATAGGCTAGAAATTTTACATGCCTACAGTGGTATATTTGGCTAAGAAACTAGACAGCATGTCCATGTGTCAAAAATTGTTGCCACGGTATTTGAGTAGTAGCATTCTCTGGTACAAGGCCAAAAAGACAGCCGAAACTCAGTTCGACAGGCCTAGTCCATCACCATGATGTAGAACAACTCGCAAACCCTCTAGCTGCTCTACAACTTGCTTCATAGTAGGGCGATTCTCCAGATAATATTCCACATTATGCATCGCCAAATTTGTGATCATGGGACCATCAGTAGCTTCATAACCCAGGTCTTTCTCCAAACTTTCCTGTACAAGGGAAACAATAGGCTTGTGTACACGTTTTGCCCACTCATCTGGCAGATCCATTAGTCTCACCGACTTTTCCAGATCAATAGTTATTTTGGCTATCAATTCGATCAGGATAACACCATATGAAAATACATCACAGGATAGGTCGTGCCGCATACCTGTCCACCAATTCAGTAAACGACTCAGAATTAAAGCAAAGTGATTGCCACTATACAAGCATGTGTTGGGTTCATATGCATGAGATGCACGAATGCATGAACAAACCAAACCAGCTGCTTTCCAAGAAAGCTATGACCAATGGCGGAGCAAGGAACTTACATCAGCACCACTTATTAAACACTTAATAACCAAGAAGATAACGAAAGCATTTCCACTGAAAATGAGAACAGAAATATAATTCATTGTATAAGTATCCACCATTAATTCAACAGGTTTCATGTTTTTAAAGGTTTGCATGATAACTGTATTGAAATCATAGGCTAAATCTGATATTACCGGGCAGGGATAAATAAATTTAGGTGGCATAAGTTGCACTAGTTTCGAAAATTTATAGGTTAAACTGCATATTTACATTCAGTGGAGGCAGAGGCCTCGCTGACCCATCACTGGCTTTAATTGGCCTCCACAGCAGAGGCATTTCTCTCCTCCACGAAAACTTAATAAACAGGAGAGCAGACCAGAATGACTTGGCTTTCCAAGTAAGACAGCCACCTCATTTTTTTTTTTTTAAAAGGAACGAAATAAAAGCACACTATAGTCTCTAGAAGCTTCAATGTTCACCACGAAGGGCAAGCCCAAGCCCAAGCAAGACAGCCACCACATATAGTGAAAACAAAATATATAGCACACTATAGTCTCTAGAAGCTTCAATGTTCACCATGAAGGGCAAGCCCAAGCAAGACAGCCACCACAAAATAGTGAAAACAATATGTATGTATGTATATATATATATATATATATGTATAGTCAGGATCAAGTCAGGACCTCCCATTTCCTGATAGAATTTCGATGATCCAAGCCGCTCAATGTGTTCAGAATGTGGGTACCCGCGAGAAATTGACAAAAAAAATGACCGGAAAGGGCTTGAGTTGAGCAATTTTTTATTGAACTGTTCAATAAAAAACTGTTGGGATGAAGTCCTTCCCGGTCATTTTTTTTTTGCCAATTTCTCATGGATACCTTTAAAATCACGTTCTGATCACATTGAGCAGCTCAGATCATCGAAAATTGATCAGAAAAAGGGAGAAACTGACGGTCCTGACTTGAACCGGACTGTATATATATATACACACCAATCTTCTACTAAAAACACTTTTTACAACGAAATCAAGAGTTTCTAGAAGCTCAATGTTCACCGCAAAGGCCACACCCATTTTCCATCTTTTTCGGAAAGATTTCAGACTCCGGCAAAGTTTCGGCAGGAGAAAGTAGACCAGATTTTATTTCCTTATTTCCATTCGATTCTAACTTGGCAAGACCGCACTGATTTCGAGTAGGTTTTCCTATTGCTTCTCCGATCTAATAAACCAAAAAATCCAAAACAATTTATGTAGGGGTTAATCGTCGATATTCAATAAATCCTACACATTAATACAAAGTTAATACCATAAAAATGTGCCAAACACAAGACTTGCATGAAACTCAAATTGATGCCATAAAAGAAATACAAGCAATGCTGGTAAAGCAATCGGAATGGTGGCAGAGGCAATGATGGGATTTTGCATAGATGGCTTTTCTGGAGGCAATGTTGATGAACATTCATGGAAATAGGGCGTACATTCTAAGTTACAAGCCAAAATCAACATCTGATGAGGAAGAGAAGAGGAAAGATCATCTAGGGTTTCTATGGTTGTTGGGTCTTTTTTGACATTGAAATTAGTAGCTTGCATTTACAAAAGAGGACATGTTATTGTTTTGATGGCTTCATTGGCTAAGATATTGGAGAACGGCCAAGAAGTGGAGCTTTGAATTGTTGGGGTGAAGACAAACATTCAGCAATTGGGATTTTGATCAGAGGGTTTTCGAGCGCTAGGCCTTTTTGGGTGTAGCGCTACCGCGTGGTCTAGCGCTATAGCCATTTTGCTATAGCGCTACCGAGAGCCTTCGGGCCTTAAATTGTATTTTAGGGTTTTGTGCGCGGCTGCGCGTGAGAGGTCATTGTAATCACTTTTTCTGAGCGTGAAAAAGAGAGAGGCGAGAGAAAACACATCTTAGAGAGATTGTGAGAAGACTTGTACTCTTGGATTGATTTCATAGTGGACTGGTGTGGCTCCCGTGGTTTTTTCCTCACGTTGAGGTTTTTCCACGTATATCTTGTGTCTCGTTTTTCTTTCCAGTTTTCATTACGTACGTATTTGTTTGCTTTATTCTGTGATCCATTGTTCCAAGATCCGTAGGGGCGTTGTAGGATTGCGTAAAATCCGTAACAACTGGTATCAGAGCCGCGGTTGCGGTAGGTTTTGTTCGACAGGTTAGGGTTTAATCTCGTTCGGGCAGGCCAGAGTTCAGTGGGAGCTATGGGTTCTGAAGAAGGCAAGCAGAGGATGGAGAAGTTTGACAGGTCAGACTTTGCGTTCTGGAAAACGCAGATAGATGACTATCTGTATCAGAAAGATCTTTACCGGCCGCTGCTGGGTAAAGAAAAGGGGAAGAAGAAAGATGAGAGCAACGAGGATTGGGACGTCCTGGACAGGAAGGCGTTAGGGGTTGTTCGCCTGTCCCTTTCAAAGTCAGTCACCCACAACATCTTGAAGGAGAAAACGACGGAGGGTCTTGTGGGAGCGCTGAAAAAGATGTACGAGCAACCGTCTGCTGCGAATAAGGTACATCTCATGAAAAAACTTTTCAATCTGTCTATGGCTGAAGGGGTTTCCTTTATGTCACATCTCAGTGAGTTCAATACGATAGTTGATCAACTTATGTCTGTCGAAATCAAGTTTGATGATGAGGTTCAAGCCTTGTTAATACTGTCTCAGTTGCCAGAGAGCTGGCAGGGTACTGTTACTGCAGTCAGTAATTCGGCAGGGAAAGAAAAGTTGAAACTGAGTGAGGTTGTTAGTTTGATTCTAACTGAGGAGGTCAGAAGGGGTTCGATCGATGGTTCAGGTAGTTCAGGTTCAGCTCTAAGTTTTGAGCAGAGGGGCAGAAGCCAAACCAAAGGTGGTCAGAATCAGAACAGGAATAGGTCGAAATCGAAGGGCAAGGGCAAGGGAAATAAAGATAGATCTCAGGTTCGGCCCATTAAAGGTGAATGTTAGAATTGTGGTCAGACAGGCCATATGTCACAAACTTGCAAAGCACCGAAAAAGAATAACGGTGGGCAGGAGGCTCACGTTGTGCACGATGCACTTATTCTTTCCATGAACAGCGACACTGAATCTTGGGTGATTGATTCGGGTGCCTCATTCCACGCCACTGCTAACAAGGAGGTTCTGCAGAACTATGTAGCAGGGGACTTTGGGAAAGTATACTTGGGGGACGACGAGCCTTGCAGTATTGTGGGAAAAGGGGATGTTCAGATTGCAACGCATGGGTTCAAATGGTGTCTGAAAGATGTCAGGCACGTTCCGAAGTTGAAGAGGAATCTTATTTCGGTTGGACAGCTTGCAGCAGCAGGTTATACATCGACATTCACAGGGGACATGTGGAAAGTCTCCAATGGTACCATGGTGACGGCTAAAGGCAAGAAAGTTGGTACACTTTACTTGACTTCACATGGTAGCGACATACTTGCAGTTATAGACAGCAAGGAGAGTTCAAATCTGTGGCACTATAGATTGGGGCATATGAGTGAGAAGGGAATGAAGGTTATGCAGTCAAAAGGGAAGCTATCGGGTTTAGGGTCAGTGGATATTGACATGTGTGAAGATTGTATCTTCAGGAAACAGAAACGGGTTAGCTTTCAGAAAGGCGGCAGGCCTCCCAGGGCTCAGAAGCTAGAGCTTGTCCATACAGATGTGTGGGGTCCAGCTACAGTGTCTTCTCTTGGCGGTTCTTATTACTATGTTACCTTTGTCGACGATCACTCGAGGAAGGTATGGGTTTACTTCATGAAGCACAAGCCAGAGGTCTTTGAAGTCTTCAAGAAGTGGAAGGCCATGGTCGAGAATGAAACAGATTTGAAGGTGAAGAGGTTGAGGTCTGACAACGGCGGAGAATATGAGTTGGGGGAGTTCAAGAAAGCCTACGCTCTATCCGGGATTCGTTTAGAGAGGACACCTCCAGGGACTCCGCAGCACAATGGCATTGCAGAAAGGATGAACATGACTTTGACTGAGCGTGCTAGGAGCATGCGGTTACACGCAGGGTTGCCCAAGATGTTTTGGGCAGATGCAGTCAGCACAGCAGCACATTTGATCAATCTTGGGCCATCAGTTCCGTTGAATTTTGGCATACCAGAGGAGGTTTGGAGTGGTAAAGAGGTAAGTCTCTCACACTTACGTGTTTTCGGTTGTGTTTCCTATGTGCATATTAGCGACAAGGACAGGGATAAACTTGATGCTAAGTCACAGAAGTGCACCTTTATTGGATACGGCGGAGATGAGTTTGGTTATCGTTTTTGGGATAACAAGAACCGGAAGATAATCAGAAGCAGAGATGTTGTGTTTGATGAAAATGTGATGTACAAAGACAGGGACAGCAAACTGAGCAGTGAGAGTACCACTTCGGATGGAGATACATCCGAGTACTTTGGGTTGGAGGATCTTCCAGGTGACAGGGGGGTTGAACAGGGGTCTGGTCAGGCAGAGGAGAGAGTTTTAGATGAGACAGTTTCAGAGGGGACAGTTTCAGATGAGGCAGCTCCAGAGACAGGGACTAGTTCAGCGGTCAGAGAGTTGAGGAGGACAACTAGAGTACACAAGCCGAATCCGAAATATATTTCTTCGCTTGATTACTTGCTTTTGACGGACAGTGGAGAACCAGAGTGCTATGATGAGGCTATGCAGGTTTCTGAGTCAGCAAAGTGGAAGACTGCGATGCAGGAAGAGATGGATTCTCTTTATTCCAACGGTACTTGGCAGTTAGCTCAGCTTCCCGCAGGAAAGAAAGCCTTACAGAACAAATGGGTTTTTCGGCTTAAGCAGGAGAGTGATGGCAAGAAAAGGTACAAGGCAAGATTGGTTGTAAAGGGCTTCCAACAGAAGGAGGGGATTGATTATACAGAGATATTTTCACCCGTTGTGAAGATGGCCACTATCCGAGTGGTGCTGAGTATGGTTGCTGCTGAAAATCTCTACCTTGAGCAGTTAGATGTTAAAACTGCTTTTCTTCACGGGGACTTGGATGAAGAAATCTACATGAAGCAGCCTGTTGGCTTCATTGTGAAAGACAAGGAAGAAATGGTGTGCAGGCTCAGGAAGAGTCTGTATGGTTTGAAACAGGCTCCCAGACAGTGGTACAGAAAGTTTGATGGTTTCATGCAGCGCAGTGGCTACACAAGGTGCAATGGGGATCACTGTTGTTACTTCAAGAGGTTTGAGTCTAGCTACATCATTTTATTGCTCTACGTAGATGATATGCTTGTAGCAGGTTCCTGTGTTAGGGAGATCAACAAATTGAAGCAGCAATTGGCAACAGAGTTTGCTATGAAAGATCTGGGTGCAGCTAAGCAGATACTTGGGATGAGAATCAGCAGAGATAAGGCTCAGGGAACCTTACGGTTGAGTCAAGTTGAGTATATTGAGCGTGTTCTGGAGAGGTTCAATATGCAGGGTGCTAAGGCAGTTGGCACACCCTTGGGAAGTCATTTCAAACTTTCTCAGGGGCAATCACCCAAGACAGATGCAGAAAGAGAGTACATGGCCAAGGTTCCGTATACCTCGGCCGTGGGTAGCCTGATGTATGCGATGGTGAACACGAGACCAGACATTGCCCATGCAGTGGGAGTTGTGAGCAGGTTTGCTAGCAATCCGGGGAAACAGCATTGGGAAGCAGTAAAGTGGATTATGCGATACTTGAAAGGTACCACTGATTTGCCACTTTGTTTTGGGAGAGGGAAATTGACAGTGCAGGGATATGTGGATGCTGACTTTGCCGGTGATCATGATACGCGGCGAAGTACCACAGGATATATCTATACTATAGGTTCAACAGCGGTGAGCTGGGTCTCACGTCTGCAGAAATTAGTGACATTATCTACTACAGAAGCTGAGTATGTGGCCGTGACTGAGGCTGCAAAGGAGATGGTTTGGATAAAGGGCTTCTTGGAGGAGATAGGTTTGAAGCAAGAGAACTGCGTTCTTTTCAGTGACAGCCAGAGTGCTATACACCTTGCCAAAAATCCAGTGTTCCATGCCAGGACGAAGCACATTGATTTGAGGTATCATTTTATTCGCTCGCTTTTGGAAGATGGGGATTTGTTGCTAGAGAAGATTTTGGGGGAACGAAATCCGGCAGATATGTTGACCAAGTCTGTTACTGTTCAGAAACTGAAGTTGTGTTCGACTTTAGTTGGCCTTCATGCTTGAAGAGATGATGGGCCTGGAGCCACACCAAGAGGGGTCAGATGACTACGTCCATGATTGATTGAGATTATTTGGGTTTGCTGTTGGTTGTTTGCGGATGCTTCAGGTTATCTTCAAGTGGGAGATTGTTGGGGTGAAGACAAACATTCAGCAATTGGGATTTTGATCAGAGGGTTTTCGAGCGCTAGGCCTTTTTGGGTGTAGTGCTACCGCGTGGTCTAGCGCTATAGCCATTTTGCTATAGCGCTGCCGAGAGCCTTCGGGCCTTAAATTGTATTTTAGGGTTTTGTGCGCGGCTGCGCGTGAGAGGTCATTGTAATCACTTTTTCTGAGCGTGAAAAAGAGAGAGGCGAGAGAAAACACATCTTAGAGAGATTGTGAGAAGACTTGTACTCTTGGATTGATTTCATAGTGGACTGGTGTGGCTCCCGTGGTTTTTTCCTCACGTTGAGGTTTTTCCACGTATATCTTGTGTCTCGTTTTTCTTTCCAGTTTTCATTACGTACGTATTTGTTTGCTTTATTCTGTGATCCATTGTTCCAAGATCCGTAGGGGCGTTGTAGGATTGCGTAAAATCCGTAACATGAATAGCTGGTCATGGTGGACAACGGGAACAAGAGAAGACAAGGAAGAAATAGGAAAGGAAGTTTTTGTCCATGCCTCTTCTCTGCAATGTGGGCTACCATGTCAACATGTCATTAATTCTGTTGTTTTTTTTAGAATTTTCTAGAAGAATAACATTATCCTTTATTGAATTGAAAGGAGAAAACGAAGTTCCTTTCATCTTGACCAGATGATATTAAAAAATTATTAACTTGGCCACCAAAACTGGATCCACGTACCATTGAACTATAACTGCCTAGGCGTGAAACAATCAGTATCTTGCTATATCTAGAACTGCTATTTTCTGCATGCGCATTACAAAAGGAAAGCCCCTACCTTTGCAGTTTAAATCAACTCAAGTTCATCATGGGATGACTCATACACTACACAATGAAAGGCGTAAAGCTCCACAATATGGTGAACAATCTCTCCCTTACTTACAGCCCACTATCGCCCAAAGAAAAGCATATCTTGTGTGTGCTTATTTTATATGCTTTGTTTAGCACAGAAAGCTACAAGGATGTAGTGGTGAAATACCTGTATCAACAAAAAATGGATCGACATAGCCTAGAGACATGTATATAAACTTTTTTGGATAACTTAGTTCACCAATAATGCCTCCACTCATCAGTCCAAAGTCAAATAGTATAGGGTTGAATTCCTGCAAAGGAAAAGGGAAAAAAATGTGACAAATAATACCAGAAATACCAAAAAAAATAATTAAATGCAAAACATAAAGAGCAAGCTTCAGGAACAAAAGTGAGCAAAAAAAGACATTAAACCCAACCTGATCAAGCATTATATGACAAGCGTCAATATTAAAAACCAGGTAAGGCTTATCATGACCATGTAGAAACTCAAGGAGGCATGCAAAACCCAGGGCAACTTTAATTCTCCGTAGCCAAGTGAAATCGTCTAAAACATGCAGAAGATAGAGAAATCAGATACAGATCAAAAGCTACTAAATTTTGTAACTTCTGATCTAAGAACCTTGAAAAAAATTTGGGCACTAAAAACCCTTGACGATAAACTTCACAAATACAGCAACAAATTGACTCCAGAGCATAGATCAATGGTACCTTTCAACATCATGTTATGCAACGTGTCCACTGGATCAAGATCATACACAACACCCCTTACTTGTTCATCACAACAGTAACCAATCACATTTACCAAGTTTGGGTGATCAACCACACTGGCATCTGTCAGGAACATTACCTCTTCCTGCAGCATAATTCACATTGTTTACAAACTATAACCAACCAAAGGGACAGAAATCATGGAAATACGTCTATATACTCATACATAAAAGATAAAATATCTAGGAGGAACGACGTGCCTTAACCATGAGATACTCATCCTTTCCGACGAGAGGATCTGATTTTTCATCCCATATCTTCACAATCACTTTTTTTGTCTTGCTTCCAGACACGCCTTCACAGATCTTTCCTCGATAAACTTCACCAAATTGAGTTGGTCCAATTAAGTTTCGTTTGTCAAACATGTCAGTGAATGTGCATATCTGCTCAGATGTAAATTCAAATCGCTTTGTAAAATGCTCCCTTCTGCTCCCTAACTTTGTTGCTTCTGAGCCAAAAGTAATTACAAGTGCACAGTTATTTTCAACATATAAGACCAGAAATAGAAAACATTTTACTGAACACAACTTCTCTATCTTTTTTCAAAGGTAAAATAGAACAGTTGATTCATGAAACTTCTATACACGACACAGCTGCATTTGAAACTGTCTTCTTTTTTTTTGATAGGCAAAAATTTATTAAAAATGGGGAGTGGGGAAAGGGAAATCCAACAAAAAATTGGACAATACATCAAAAGAGCCAAAGCCCAGCCCCTGAGGTCTAACACGGGAGTCTAAAAATTATACAATCAAGCACATTCGGTACCCATATAAATAACAAAGCCCACAAAATAAATAGGCCCAAGAAAGACCCGCCCGACAGACCCAGCCCCACAAACCCTAACCCGCAGCCAAACCACCGCCGCACAAAACACCATAGGCATCACCACCCGTCCAACACCACCACCCAACCGCCTTGCCGTTAAGCAGATCCGGTCACACCTAGCAGAAGATGACCAACGGCAGGAAGGAGCTCGACAATCCCACCAAGGTAATGCAAACGGCCTACGACGATAGAGAGGAAACAAAGATACGGCAGTGGGAACAAGAAACCGCCGCCTAAAAACCATCTCTCCACGAACCCTATGATCACGATCAAGAAACAAAGGTTGGAACCACGCCACCTAGTCGACCCCTAGCCTCTTCCGGGCTGCTCCTCTTAAGCGATCACTGACCGAAAACAGCACCCAAAATGATCAGAAAATAGACCATTGGGGTCACATACCCTTCACGCCCAAGCCTCCAAACCGCCGCTAACCACCATATCAAAACTATTCTGCCTATCATTTTTGAAAAATCTGCAAGAAAAAGACATTAGAAAAAAAACTGCTCCTCTTAAGCGATCACTGACCGAAAACATGAAGAAATGATAAATAAATAAATAAAAAACAAACAAACAAATAGCAGGGTTCTCTATGATGTCACATAACGAGAGAGAGAGAGAGAGAGAGAGAGAGAGAGAGAGAGCTATGAGGACATAGTTATTATTACAAAGAGACATTGATTATCCCAAAATTCTCCATATAATTCATCATTATGGAGGGAAAAAGCAAGGGTTAAAAATCAGTACACAGTCATGTATTTCATCAAACATACAGATTTTGATGCCAAAAATTTCATTACATAGTTGTCAGATGTGGGTAAGGTGAAGATTTCTACAAATGTTTTTGAGGCTATCAATCATATTGTAGATTTGGAGTTCAATGGTGAAGTATTTCCTGTTAGACTTGTTGAAGAACATGTGGGTGTTACTAATTTCATCAATGTGAGCTGCAGATGTAATAAGGGATGTGATGCTAAAATTGTGTGGCCCTCAAAGTCTAAGGAGAAATTTGGAGGAGAGATGGGGGTCAACGAGGGAGATATGGTAAAGAATTCATCTATTAATGGGGTCGAGGATGTGAATGGTGAAAATAATGCGATCTCTTGCTCTAATAATGTTTCGAGATAACGTTTTGGCAATTGAGAAAAATAATGCTGTTGGGAATCGTGATGTTCATAGAGGGAAGGTTGATGGATTGGTCTCTTTGAGAAACTCTTCCCTCTCAGAGTGCCAATCTATTACTAGTCCTGCTCCTCTTTTGAGGCCTGTTGTGACGGGTAGTAGTGATGTGAAGGATAGGTGTGAATCATGTGATGATCTTAGTATCCTGGGAGAGAAACCTATTCACCAAGCTATTGAAAAATTGGAGAGGAGGTTGAATAGATCGAGAAGGAAGATTAGAAAGAAAATATCTCTCTCCAAATTTGGGTTTAAGGAGGCCAAGATGTTAAAGAAATATTAGAAGATTCCCGATTCTTCTCTTTCTTCACATGACATATGCAATAAAAACTCCCTCTTAATTAAGCAAGCCCGTAAGTGTATGGATATAGGCGCTATTCTTGGCGTTAAGTATTATGGTGGGGAGAGAGAGAACATTAAAAAATATATTGAGTTGGAGGTAGGTGAGATGTCGGATAAGAAGCTTGATGGCTTTGATGATTTGGAGTAAGGTGCCTCCATCTCTACGGAGTTTTGATTCTGTCTTCTATTCTTTTTGGGTTTTTATATGCTGTCTTTGCTGCTAGCCTTCTATTTGTGTTCTGTTGTAGTTATTGGGGTTTTGTTTTCGGTTGCTTCTATGACCGGTTTTGCTTTGCCGGATTTTTCGCTTGTTTTGTTGGTCAAAGGTAGTTTGCTGTTGTTGAGGTTGTTTTGTTGCTGTTTTTTTGGCGCTCCATCTTCCCTTGTGTGGTTGCTGTTGTTTTTCTTTGGTGTGGCTGTGTCTGTAAGCGTTCTCTTTGTTTTGCGGCTGTTTTTTGGGTGTAGGTGGATGTTTAGGGTGGTTTTTTAGGGTTTGGGCTTGGCCTTTTTTGTTGGTATCTTGCCAACGTTTTGGGTATCGGGTAGCCTTAGGTTAGTAATTTTTTCCTCGGATGCCCTTGTTCTTTTAATCTTTATATATTTTTAGAGATTAATAAATTTATTTTGCTTAGCAAAAAAAAAAGGAAAAACAAAAAAGACGGACCAAAATATCGATATTTACCTTCTTTAATTCTCAAGTTCTTCCCTTCTAGATAATGTACCGCCTCTAAATATCCCAACCCTCTTTTCTGTGCTTGAATTCCAAAATATAAAAAAAGGGAAAATGACGGCCAATGACGTATTTTGATAATTAATACTTGTCAATGATATTTTCAGTATTAACAAATATTCTCAGCTTGTCCTTGGCGGGTATTAATTATTAAAACACGTCATGGGCAGTCATTTTCCCATAAAAAAACAATCATTTTAACAGATCCTAAGGGCCTCAGCCCCACAAAGGCGGGCTGGGATTGCAAATCATCTTTTCAACCCCAATACCTTATTTAGCAGGCCAGTGTGTTCATGGTAACAAAGCATGGAAACCCATTCAAAGGAAACTTGAACCTGGTATTGAACCAAATTAAAAGCTCAATGATAAAGGAAAACCATAGGAATTCGTTACATCCTTTTACCAAATAATGACTTATATATGTTAGGGGTTTAATTGTTGTGTAATCGTGGACTAAACCATAAGAAGCACAAACAGTTCTTAGAAGGTAGCTTGTTGTACAAACAATACTCTTATTTCGTGGACTAAGGCTATGTGGTTTGGTTCACTCCTTCATTTTTTCCTTTACCTTCAGTGTAATTGGGATACTAAGAAACATCTGGTATGGATTCAATGATGCACCGACACTGACATACGACACGACACTAACACACCGACTCTTCGATGTGCAAGTTTTGAAAAATTAGAGGACATGAAACGTTGGGGGACACGTTTTGAATAATATTCGTGTATTGTACTAAAAAACGTAACCCTACACATAAACCCTGCATCATTCGTGGGCTACCATTGAACTATAACTGCCTAGTGATGGATGTTTATGTTGAGTGTTATCTCATTGTGCTTGATCATGGAAACAAAATTTCATGGTATGATTTATAGTTGGCCCCTACAGTGTATGGTCCTGGAATCCTTTGGTGAAAGACACATGATTGTTTTCAGATATGGCTAGGGTTGGCTACGAAGTGATGTTTTCAGTTACTAGTATTTATGTATCTTTTCTCAAAGTACGGCTCCAAAGGATCCTGTAATGGATATGTTGGGTTCGGCCTAAGTGTCCTTTACTGAACATTCGTGAAATGCTCGATCATAAGGAAAAATCTTCAGTCATAGAATAATCTTGTTATGTGGACCTCATAATAGCTCCATTTTGAGAGACCTTGTCATTTACGTCCATAACATTTTATAGCTTAATGCCGGTTTTAAGCGGGCTCATTCTCTTACATTTTTCGCTTACTTAGGCTTGGTATATAGATTAGTGGACTTAGGTAGCCATGACCTTAGTTTTCATAATTCACGGGTGTGGGGGTAATTCACCTGCTCAAACTGCGAAGTGTCGAAATCTCAAAGAATTCGCGTGAATTTGTGATTCCAATTTTTCCGGGTGCGGACCTCGTGTTATTCTCCCACCGGTATATGCACTGATTATGCTAAACGAGCCGAATCGAGCCGAATATTAAAATATTCAGATTCGTTCATTAAGTTTTTTAGAGAACTCGAGCTCGAGCCGAACTCAATGAAAAGTACGACGAGCCGAACTCGAACCGAGCTTGTCTAGATTTGGATCGAACTCGAGCTTGTTCACGAGCCTTAACGACCCAATAATATCATATATTTATGCTCTCATATAGGTCTAAAGCTGTAAGTAAAATTTTTAGTATATACATAAATACGTTTATATGCATATAAACTGATAAAAACGTATATATAAGTAAGTTTTTAGTAATTGTAAACGTTTAGACTTGTACAAGTTTTAAAATTTTCACTATATAACTATATAAAATCCCCATGATATACATATACTCCAGGTTCGCGAGCCTAATCGAGCCGAATACTACTATGTTTATGTTCGGTTCATTTATGAAACGAGCCTAAAATTGAGGTTCAGGTTTGGTTCGTTAAGTAGACGAATCAAATTCGAACGAGCCTTTACCGAGTCGAGCCTCGAACAGTTCACGAACGGCTCAGTTCATTTACAGCCCTACACATGGACAAGCTCTAGCCAACACACACACTGTCGAAAGTCGAATCCCATGTGAACTGGTCGTAGTTGTTGGGGTCCACCCATAGTGGTGGAGTTATTTTGTGTAACACCCTTAGTATTGGGTGTTGAACGTATTTACCCTTGGAGTCCCTTATATATAGTTGTAAACCCTATCAAGGTTAGTGTGTGACATAATGTGAGGGAGAGGGTGAGGCGAGCGTGGGGGGCCGGGTTGTGGCCTCCCGGAGAGGAACCGGCGTGTGGTTCCCGGAGAGTTTTTTCATCTTTATTGTATATTGTGTGAATATATAATCAAATGGAGTTTTTCTCTAAAATCATTGTGTGGGTTTGTGTGTGTGGTGTCCCTCGCGGTCCTAACAATTGGTATCAGAGCGGGGTTGAAGAAGAGGGTAACCGGAAAAACCACCTCTTCGATTTCTGAAAAAAAAAGGTGCTCACGAACCTCATGTTTTGTCAACGAGGAGGTTGCACGGGCCGTTCGATCGCAGTGGACTGAGGCGGCGACGGGTGGAGAGGCTTTTTTGAAAAGCCCGAGGTCGTGGATGATCGAAGACGAGTTTTGAGCACTGGGTTTTGTTCACCTCGAGGAGACGATCACGGATTGTATTGGGGTAGCACGTTGCTGAAGGAGCTCGGAGGTGGTGGCAATGGCCTTTCGAATGGCGGAGGCGCGCGGCGGAGGGGCGTTTCAAGGGTGGTTCGTACCAGGAGTCGTCGGATGCGAGATTGGAGCACGGGGTTGTGTTCGTCTCGTCGAGACGAGCTCAGAAGTGGTCGGAATATCACCGGGCGACGTCAAAGTGAGCCGCACGCGCGGCCAGAAGGAGCGGCGCGTGGAGCGCGTCAGATCTATGCATGCGTGTGTGGTGCACGCGCGGACAGAAGCTGCCACACGCTGGCACGCGGGAGGCACACGCTGGCACACGCTAGGTGTGTGCTGGTCAATGCCACGGAGGCGGTCAACGCTGACAAGGAGATGAGTCAGCATGCCACGTTAGCGCCATGTGGCGGACACGTGGCACTGCCACGTCAGCAGGAAGGGTCCATTTGAGATGCCACGTCATCAGTCAACTGTCCACGTCAGCCGGTCAATGATGACGTGGCAGTCCAGTCAGCGGTACAGTGCTGGTCAACGGTCAAACTGTCGGGTCAGATTTGTTTTCGCACTTTTCGGAGCCGTTCGGACTCCATTTTTCACGAGTGAGTAGTCGATTTTGATTATCTCGACGTTCCGGATCCAACCGTGCGCTCTATTTTCTGATTGGAGGCTCCAAAGCTGAGGCTAATGTTTAGTTGAGCAGGAATTGAAAGTTTAGAGACAGTTCGGGTTGTGAGGAGGCTTGGTGCAGCATAGGGATCAGTTCTAGACGGCCATGGGAGGTCGTGATCAGTCGTGGGAACCCTAGTGAGTAAGGATACATTCTTTCGAGTATTGCATCTCGGTTTGGGGGGTGCTGGAGAGCTCGTTTGGTAATGACACAGGCACTTACTATGGGCGACATATCGGAGATCAAGGGTTGCAGGGAAAAGCCTAGAGTGGAACGAGGATGAACCGAGTGGCAGGAGACCTGGGATGAGATGACAGAGAGTGGCAGGAGGCTCTGGGCTTAACAGATGTGATGAAGACCTATCATCGGGAGTTGCAGTTGTGATTTGGGCTGCATGAGGATGATGATGGGCAACCGGTACATGCTTGTGGAGAGTACAGACAAATGGAGCTGATGTTTGGTACGAGACAAGCAGTATGGGTTTTCTGTGATGGTGAACAAGAGAAGCAACAGTTGTGGAGACACACAGGAAGGGCACTGGAGTACGAGGAGTCATGACCTGAGATGTACAGGAGTGTCGGGTACCGAATCAGATTGTGTGTGGAATAGTCTGCAGACGGCGAGCAACTGGTTGTTTGGGAGATGTTCACGGAAGCTCTGGACAGAGGAATGGAGATGGAGACCAGACAATGCATCGCTGGGATCTCTTCCTTTGTGGATATTGTGGCTGAATTCTCTAGGATGTGCGGCCGCATAAGGAGGAGAAATGGAGTCACGGATCATGTCCTGTGAGGATGCGAGCACTCTATTGAGGAGGTGCATAATATCGACGGAGATGTCGGTATTGTAGCCGAACAGTGCTGCGGGTTTAGCCTCGGAAGATCTAGTCTTGCAAGAAGACATTCAGTCAGGCAGGAGTACTTCAGTGAGGGAGTGCTGGCAGCTAGACTTGGAGTGACACAGGCGCTTTGCTAGAGAGGCTGGACGGATGCAACGATTACCCACTCTGGGTGGAGGGGGTGATTGTTGGGGTCCACCCATAGTGGTGGGGTTATTTTGTGTAACACCCTTAGTATTGGGTGTTGAGCGTATTAACCCTTGGAGTCCCTTATTTATAGTTGTAAACCCTATTAGGGTTAGTGTGTGACATAATGTGAGAGAGAGGGTGAGGCGAGCGTGGGGGCCGGGTTGTGGCCTCCCGGAGAGGAACCGGCGTGTGGTTCCCGGAGAGTTTTTTCATCTTTATTGTATATTGTGTGAATATATAATCAAAGAGAGTTTTTCTCTGAAATCATTGCGTGGGTTTGTGTGTGTGGTGTCCCTTGCGGTCCTAACAGTAGTAGTCCTGGAGTGACCTAGGTTCTGCACTGCGCACAATGCTTGAATATTCATAGTATTCATTTAGAGTTTTAATTTAGTGCTAGAAAATTTGACAAATACTGTATTTTAGTTGGTAAATGTGGAGGTTTAGGCAGGTATTTTCTTCTTCAGTTTATAGCCAATGATTCATTTTCGCACTTTGGCTTCTCTGTTTGGTCTTAAGATGCTATTTCATTGTGTTTCTATCTGTTTGGTCTTTTTGTCCAGTAAACGATTATGTTCCGTGAACTTGAATTTAGTGGGCATGTGGGTTTTCCAATCAATAGCCTAGATGGAAATGGATCGGTGGCCCACAGTTCAGTTGTAACCTGCCTCTTAAAAGAATTGCTACTCTTGAAGTCCACCAAGGAGCACGGTTACTTCCTTGCCATAACCAAATTGAAGAGCATAGGCAATGGTGAGTATGAAGAGGAATCAAGCGACATCTTCTATCCATTAGCCTTCTTTTGCCGTACGTTCCTTCCTGTCAAAGGAGATGTCATGCTAGGAGTTGTTCACAAGTTATATAATAGGGGGGTCTTCCTGAGATGTGGGCCCATGCAATTCGTCTATCTATCGGCTACAAAGATGCCGAATTTCCACTACGTCCGACTGAAAACTCAAGAGGTGTTTATGAACGATGATCTCACGAGGATAGAGACTGGTGTGGTTATCTGATTCCTAGTCTTTGCCGTGAGTTGGAGAAAGAAACACTGGGACGCAGAAAGAGAGTTCTTTGCCCTTGCCAGTTTAGAAGGCGATTGCCTTGGGCCGGTTTCCTTACCCGGATCTGATGAGTTGGATTCGTGAAGTTTTTCATTATCAGTGCAAACTTTTGTTTTTTTGTTGTAGTTTTATGTTTTACAGGTGGTGGTGGGGAGTGCAAACTGATTTTTCCGACAGTGTAATCTGGTGTTGATAGACAAACTTGTTGCGGGGAGGATTATAAGTTTTTGATTTTTGTGTAGGAGAGGGGAAAGTTTTGTATACAGTTGAAGACCTAGGCTTCAACTAGTAGCTTGTAGTTTGGGTTTTTTCATGTTATGAAAGGTCTGTTGTTCAAAAAAAGGGGTCAGTCTACACAGTGTCTTGCAATTTCAGGCTACAAATCTAGCATGGCGTTCACTAACTTCTTGAGCTTGGATTTCTTTCCGCTCAGTGAAATCTTTATGCGCAAATCAGGGCTGACCTTTGATCAAGATCATTTTCTTACGACCCGACCCATATATAAGAGCAGAATTAGGCCTTGCCGCGATTGGGGCATGTAGACAGGCATTGGCAGGCCCCAATCCAGCATAATTGTTACTCCATTTTGGGATGGTAGTTTGTGGCATTGGCAGGCAATCCGGATCGAGGGAGCATGAGCGCAGGATGGCAAGCGCTCAAAAATACAGAGTCGCCACTCGGGTTTGAAGGTCCGACACCTAAGGAACCGTATTTCGAAGCACCTGCCGCGCTATTTGATTTGAAAAAGTGAAAGCACAATCCGTCATAACCATATCTGGGGTTCGGGAGCCAGGTTACGAGAGGGGAAAGGTTTTATGGCACCCCTCTCGCCCAATCCGGAGATCGGTCTCTACTTTAAGGCATTTTGAAAACACTTGCGATTCTTTTTTTATTAAATCAATTTTTAGCCAGTTAGGGCAGGGGAACAGTTAATCGGGGACTAAAACTGTAACACATTTGCAGGATGTGATCGATATAGCATGGATGGATGGAAAATTGAACAATAAATGGAATAAAGTTCAAAACAGTGAAAAAACATCAAAATAGTGCCATGTATGAGATTGGCACAAACAATGGCCAACTTGCATGCATGGATCAACATGCATGCAAGTGAACCATCGCGCGATAGTCCTATACACTCGCGCGAGTGTTGGTGCCTCTTTCATAGTCTGAATTTTATCCCCTTCTGGGTTCTGGAAGGACCAGTGCTCACCCAGGGGCAAACCAAGCATTTTATATGTACTGGAAAGTAAATAATATTACATCAAAATGAAAGAAATTGAAGAACAACCCCTAAACAGGTGGGGTATTGAAACAAAGGCCAAGGGCCAAGCTGCCCATGCAAGGGCAGTTTCTGGAAATCAGCAAACCATCGCGCGACAGAGTGGGATACTCGCGCGAGGGTCATGATTGGATTTCCAGGAATTGCTTTGCATGCTTGGGCTCTGATACATATTCAGGAGCATCCCAAGGGCATTCCAAATCAAATAACATAGTAAAAAGTTCTAACCTACAGATTTTAGCATGCAACACAGTGATTTAATACCTAACATGCTTCAAAATAATTACAAGTATGAAATGAGCACAAAAGGACCAGCATCCCATCCCCATGTGGACCAATCTCGTGCAGACAGAACTGTCGCGCGGGTGCTCGGGTCCATCGCGAACGGGTTTGCTTGGCCACGGCTTTTGAAACCTTGCTAGCTTTAGGGCCAGGACTGGTATTGATTACCAGCCTTGGCCCTGCCAGTCCCCCTCAGGGATCAGAATAGAGAGCAGAACAAAAGTAAGCTATGCCTTTGGTCTTTGAGGTTTGAAAAGTGTTTGAACTTCGAGTTGAGGTTGAGGTTGTTTGAGGTGAGAGAGCTTGGAAAATAAGTGTATGAGGATGACTTAAGTGATGGAGTATCAAGTGTTGTAAAGATTGTATGCCCTTTTGCTTGAACTTTGTAACTTCCTCCTTCTTTCTTTTTTTTGAACCCTTTGAAAGAGAGACAATGGGGGGGGTATTTATAGGAGGAGTGGAGGAAATGGTGTATGGAGGAGAAAGAACTAACCAGGTAAAGGTTAACTTGGCTTGGTGGCCAAATTTCCCCCTTTGGAAAGGTTGGGTGATGCAAATAGAGGAATTCAGCCAGTCCACGAGGCCTGGCTGAGACTGGATTGGTGGCCAAGTTTCTACCTCAAGAAAAGTTGGTGGGGACTAACCATCGCGCGATGGAGCCAGACTGTCGCGCGAGGGTGCGCCCTGGTGCGCGAGGGTTGCACCCTGGCGCGCGATGGTCAACGGTCAAACTTTGTCCATTTGGCAGTTTGACCATCGCGCGAGAGAGTGGGTCTGTCGCGCGAGGGTGCACCCTGGCGCGCGAGGGTTGCGCCCTGGCACGCGTCAGTAGGGTTTTTGGCTTTTGGAAGTGGTTTAGGCTAGGTTAGGTTCAAGGGTTTTTCAAACACTCAATGCTTAAACACTCGACATTCCCGAGGTGTTCTTGATCCATTTCATCATCGGGGAATCAAAAACCGTAAGTAAACTAATCTATAAGCCCAGATTGGGGTGTCTACACACGCACTTAAGGTTAGACCAAAATCAAAGAAGCCGTTCGGGTACGGCAAACACCGGAGGCATCACAAACTCCATGGATTTAAGGTCTCCTAGACCGACCGGAGTAAGCTAAAGGATTCTAAGGACGTCCTTTCCCTTAGCCTGCAAAATGCAACGATGTATGATTGATATGCATGTACGGAGAAGAAATGCACGTAAACAGAATATATCACATAAATCCTAACCCGGGTTCCTGTCTTAGTTGGGAAGGTTCTATGGCTATGTACAAGTGCAGACGGTCGATTTTGGTCTCAAAAGGGTTCCGCGGACTAGAGCCAAGGTGTACTCCCCATGTCAAGTGTATTGCAAGACAATGGTCGAACAGCACGATGGCTCATCATAGTCGAGGGCTGCTAGGCATCCCGGGAGAGCTTGTCACCGCTAAACCGGGCAAGATAGCCGAAACACACTAGCGAGGCTTGTGCGGTGCAAAGTGTATAGGATAAGAGAATCTTATTTTCCAAAAAATATTAAAAATCCCCTTTTGAAAATACCTTTCAAGCTTGGCTCTGGTAATTATTCGATTCTTTGAAAATAAAAGTAAGTTCCAAAGTTTTGAATAAATAAAAAAAAAGTCCCCAACAGAGTCGCCACTGTGGGCTCCCAGCCCGGCGCACCCTCGAAGAGTCGCCACCCGAATTTTTGAGATGGATAATCCAAGAAACCGTGAACTCATTTGAAAAAGGCTTTTGGTCTAGCGAAAACGTCGAGACTTTGGGTTCGGGAGCCACGTTACGAATGGGGAAGTTTTTGTTGAAAAAGCACCCCATTCGCCTAGAGAAACCGGTCTCTACTATACTGAGCATTTTCAAAAGGGGAAAATTTTGAATATCTTTTAGGAAGTGAAACTCCTTAATAAACAAGTAAAGGGGAGAGGGACATGGGAAGATACATCACGTTGACGTGTACGTGGTGCTCACTGTACAGGAATGATAAGAGTATGATGCTATAAAATGAAATAGCTAATCAGCAAACTGTCCAGATCAGAACCATCATTCCACGGCTTACCATAATACCGCGCACGGCCATATGATATGCCGCGCGGTTTACCTGCTTTGCTATTAGACTGTCACCAATACCCAGAACGACGCCTGACATTTCGTATATCACGTGTGTCGTTTATTTAAAGACATCAGAAGGTATACAACTACTGATTTATCCGGGAACAATACAATTTCTTCAAGCCATGGGTGTAAACGATTTTTAATGCCTTTGATCATTCAAGATGATCAAGAAAAACCCCCATTTAGTAATAAAACATGGCTTGTTGATATGGTCTCACTTTTAAGAGCACTGATGACAGTATCTTAGCAAAACAAACACATCTGATGAAAGACGATCATGATCCAAATAGCTTGGACGAATAAACAAAAAATGACGAAGAGACCGTGCGCCTGGACATACTATGTCGCGCGATGCATCAGAACACTGTGCGGCGTGGTCTGTCCAGTACGGTGACTATTTTAGTTTCTGAAAATGATTTTTAAATCAGTCTTCAACCAAAAGGGGTTAAGCCTGACTACAGAAAAGTCCCCTCAGGGCCAGGACAGGGCCTAGCCCAAGGAAACTCATTTTTTTTACCTTCGATCTTGAGCTTGAATGAGGATGGATGGTGATGGATGAGTGTAAACAAGATTAGGTGAGGGAAGATGAGTGTGGGTGTGAATGGTTGCTAGATGTTTTGGTGGATGAGGTCTCAAAGTTAGTAAGAGACTAACTTTGATGGTGAGGAGAAAATGAAACAAAGTACATAGAGAGTGTTTTTTTTTGGAACCACACTCTCAAGGCTTGGAAATGGAGAATGGAAGTAAAAGCAAGAAGAGAGAGAAAGATTAGGGACCAAGGGACCCCTTTCTCTTGAGTGGAGGGGTGTATTTATAGGCGAGAGTCAAGGATTTTGAATTCAAATGGTGGAGGTATTTCCTGGGCGGGCTAGAAGTGCCTTTTCAGCTAAGCCATTTTGTAGTTGTGGCTCAAGTGGGTGTGGCCGACAGCTTTCTGAGCCAGTCGGAACTTTACCTGTATTGCCGTGCGGTTAACCTCATGACCGCGTGCGGTGTAATGAATTCTATTACACCGTGCGATGTAGAAGTGATTTGTGCGACGTTGTAGGTTTAGTCCAGGGCTCTCAAGTTTATCTGGATTTTAGGCTTTTGGGGCTCTTGGGCTGGACTTGGCTTTTGGAGGCTGAGGGAGTCCTTCATTCAAGCTCTCAAAGGTATTGTTTCCTTTATTTCATTATCGGGGCGTTTAAAGAACCTCCAAGGTCCCGATTGGGGTGTCTACAAGATGATTAAAGATAAGATTGGTGAGGATTCCAATGTTTCATCATTTCATCCGATAGAAAAAAAAAAACTTAGACGAGTCTTGATTCAAGTGAATATAAAGTGGGAGGAGTTGATTGTTGACATTGTGAGATTTTCTAATCATAGTCGTCGCAGTTCGATTTTGAAAACTAGACAGTAGATGTATATGTTTTGTCAAGGTTATGATCGCTTGATTGGTAGTGACTATGCAGTGGATTGTGGCTATAGCGGGATGTGAGTGCTTGGGTTGGTTTCAGTATATTAAAAGGGATTATCATAGTTTGTTTAGTGATTAGACAGTAAAGTTATGGAGTGCACTGATGGCGATTTGTAAGTTTAATGCATTACGGTATCAGTATCATGAAATTGTGGGAAGATAGGAAAGAGAAAGTTGCGTAGGTAAACTTATGATATTAGAGTTGTTATTGTGCCGTTGAAGTGAATAAGGAGTATTACCAACTTGGATCATTAGTAGTTTTGGGATTCTTATGTTAATTGTTGCTAAAGATTAAAACTCTTACTTTTGGGTCTTTGGGATGAATTAGGCACGTGATTTTGTATGACCAAAAAAAAATGAATGCTTGATTCTATGAAGCTGAACTTCGGGTTAGTGCATGGAGTTAGTCTTCAGGATGCGAGGTGAATTTAAGGACTTTCAGGTAAGGATGTGTATTATGTGTTGTCATGGAAAGTATGGAAAGTGAGACTAGGAGCTGGTTAGTTTGAGAAATAATTTCAAAATTAGTTTAGTAGAGTGAGGTTTTGTTTAGCAACATCTTTGGTACCCATCATGAACTTTAAATTTAGTTGAGGTGATAAGATTAGATTATTGAAGAATTCTGGTCTTGCAACTCTTTTTGGATATGTGAAATAGACAATGGTATTTGTGAGGCGTGTTGTTACCTATAATTAGTTCTAGAATTAATAATTTGTTTGGACTCTCATGAAGACTGATTTAAGCATGATTCGACAAAACGGTTTGGAGGGTATCGGTGTAAGATGTGTAGCTAATTGATGAGCCAATAGATAACAAGAGGTGATCTGTTACGCCATAGAACTTGTGATACTATAATAAATATCAAAAACTTTGAGGTCTAAGGAGTTCATTAGTAGACTTTTGAGATTTTGTGGGTGAGTGGATTGTAATAGTTTATTGTCAATGACCAATCCTTTGAGCTTGGCTTACTTAGTTTGAGCTGTAATTATTTTGATTCTTTCCTCGGCTATTAATTCCAACCTTGATTGATTAGTTGGTAGATTATCTTATTTGTTAGTTTTAAGTTAGTTCCTTTTAGGTGAAGTTGAAGTATTATGTTAGGGAGATTTTTGTGAAAGTATTCCTGTTGGTTCAAAACTACGGATGGTAGTAAGATGTCATGAAAACTAATATGTATTTTTTACTATTATGGAGTTAAATGCAGGAATAGAAAATTTGATAGCTAGAAATGTGGTATTGGATCTCAACGTATCACTTCATAGAGAGAGAGAGAGAGAGAGAGAGAGAGAGAAGAATGTGATGAGTTGTTAGACTTTTGTGTGTGTGTGTGTGTTATTGATAGAGACCCTTACAGCTTTACGTTTAGGATTGAAGGATGTAAGCAATTTTATGGATTTGATTTCTGTTTTGGTTAATAATCTTTCTGAGAGCCATAAATACTCGATGCAACATATATTCATTGATTGGTGGTTCTAGAAACGTACGCAGTATGCTGCGTTGCAGGGGTGTGGTTAATGTCTAGGTGGAACACTAAGAATTGGTAGTTATTAAGTGCCAAAATTTGGATTGGGGGATGCACTATGGATTGAGATGATGAATTTGGAGTTTTGTGAATATGGTGGCATTATAATGGTCTTATGGAACTGTTTCATTAAGGTTATGTGATATGCTTGATTACCTACTCGAAACCATCGATGTGCACTGGAAGATGAGTACTGGGTTAAAATTACGAGATTTTGGATTTTTAGAATATATGATGCCATTGCTTACAAAAAATAAAATCCTTTTGTTTGAATTGTTATATTGATGCTAGATTTTACATATTGGTGGTCCTTGAAGTGTATGTCGCAGTAGAGTATGGATAATGTCATTCATTTTATGGTGGCGCAGTTTGTTCAGATGTTGGAGAATTGGATTTGGTTAAGTGAATTGGTATAGTTTGATAAATGTTTAGTTACATACTTAATTGAGTAGAAGAATGAGCAAAACCGATTCAAGTATGGAGATTTGATTTTTGTTAGAGGGCTTGATATTATTAGTTATGGTGTGAGTAAGTTTGTTGATATCAAGTTGTGATCTACTAGCTAGAAACTACGGTAGATGCATCGAGATGTAATGCTGCGGAATATATTGAGGAAGTAAGTGGTTTAAGTCATAATTACTGAATGGGTGAGTTATTGAAAATTGACAAGTTCAACGTACGCAGTATGCTGCGTTGCAGGGGTGTGGTTAATGTCTAGGTGGAACACTAAGAATTGGTAGTTATTAAGTGCCAAAATTTGGATTGGGGGATGCACTATGGATTAAGATGATGAATTTGGAGTTTTGTGAATATGGTGGCATTATAATGGTCTTATGGAACTGTTTCATTAAGGTTATGTGATATGCTTGATTACCTACTCGAAACCATCGATATGCACTGGAAGATGAGTATTGGGTTAAAATTACGAGATTTTGGATTTTTAGAAGATATGATGCCATTGCTTACAAAAAATAAAATCCTTTTGTTTGAATTGTTATATTGATGCTGGATTTTACATATTGGTGGTCCTTGAAGTGTATGTCGCAGTAGAGTATGGATAATGTCATTCATTTTATGGTAGCGCAGTTTGTTCAGATGTTGGAGAATTGGATTTGGTTAAGTGAATTGGTATAGGTTGATAAATGTTTAGTTACGTACTTAATCGAGTAGAAGAATGAGCAAAACCGATTCAAGTATGGAGATTTGATTTTTGTTAGAGGGCTTGATATTATTAGTTATGGTGTGAGTAAGTTTGTTGATATCAAGTTGTGATCTACTAGCTAGAAACTACGGTAGATGCATCGAGATGTAATGCTGCGGAATATAATGAGGAAGTAAGTGGTTTAAGTCATAATTACTGAATGGGTGAGTTATTGAAAATTGACAAGTTCAATCTTATGGAGTTTTTGGAGATTCAGGAATTCTTATGGTGATTTCAAATTTTGGTTTCGTATTTCTCGTGATGAGAACTATATTTGGTTTGGGCTTGATGACTAGCTATAGTAAGGAAAAGAAAAGAAAAGAAAAGAATTATTAGAGTTCGCATTTAAAGCTGTATACTTAACCTATCAAAGTATTTTGGGAAAAATTCAAAAAAACCTAAGAACTTAAACCGCAATGTCCCATAGGCCTCCAAACTTCAGTTAATATCAATTAAACCTCCAAACTTCACAAATTTTCTTCAATTATACCTTTGCCGTCAGCTTCCGTTAATATCCAAATGGGAGAAGGATCCCCATGCTCTATACGCTGACACGTGTAAAAAATAAAATCTCAACCGTCCGTGGAACTAGGCATTCTCTCTCTCTCTCTCTCTCTCTCTCTCTCCACCTTGTTGTCTTGTTGAACTAGAAATCCTCCACCATTGACCCAAATTCTTCCTCACTTCTCTAAACTAGAAATCCTCCACCATCGACCCAAATTCTTCCTTACTTCTCCAAAAACCCAGTCTCCTCACCTCCGTTTTTCTCTCTGTCGAAATCCATCCCATTGCAATTTCGTTCAATCACCCATCTCACATGCATCCAAAATTGGTTTTCGGCAAATCAATGATTGGGTGTTTATAGGCATAGTCCGATTTGATTTGTGGATTAAAATATGTCGGTTGGGTTTATAATAAACTAATTTAAGAATTAAATTTTTATGAACCCCATGGCTGGAGGAGTATGAGCACAAGAGCACGGTACAGAGGTGGGGTTTGTCAAACATTATAGGCTGTGATTTTGGTGAAGGTTGGTAGTAGGTGTATTTTTGGTAACAGATTTCGGATTCTATGAAAGCCCAACACTTTCTGGCCACCATTGACAACCGACGAATCCCTCCCTAAACGCGTCGCACTCCAGCGACCTCTCCCCCACGGTCGCCTATTTTCGGTTACCTTCCTAGATCGGCGTTTGACCTCGAACAACCCTCGCCGCACCTCATAGCCACTTGCTAGAGCTCTGTTTGTATCCGCTGACCATCGTCTAACACTCGTTGGCCCTCGAAGAACCTGCAACGATCCTTTTACAACCTCTCCGGACCTCTTCTCACTCCGGCGACCCTCAAATGCGCTTCGACCCGATCTACAAGACCCAGTGAGTTTCGACCCACAACTGCAGGTTTTCGAAATTGCTCGAAAACTTGATCTAATCTATCTGTTCCGTTTGCCTTGACGAGACGAAGACATCGGTGCAAGACTCATCTCAATCGGAGAAGAAAAGGGTTCTCACGCGCTGTCCAATCGTGGCTCGTGTACGGAGAGTTATCTCCATTATCTGTGTCTGATTCAAGCTTTGTGTCCCGAGGTAGAAGAAGAATAATTGGTCCTTTTTTTTTTCCTGAAGTATGTCGCTTAAAAGGTCAGGGGGAGGGACACGTAAGCCTTCCCCCATTTGGACATTGACGAAAGATAATGGCAAAGGCATAATTAAAGAAATGTTGTGAAGTTTGGAGGTTTAATTGATATTAACTGAAGTTTGGAGGCCTATGGGACATTGCGGTGTAAGTTCAGAGGTTTTTTTGAATTTTTCCCAAGTATTTTTTTACTGGCATTTACATTCAAAATATTTGTTCTATGTAATACAAATTTTAACGTTGTTATTTGATTTAAACGTTGATGCAAGGAAATTTTTTTTTTAGTGGAAATTTTCAATTCCAAGTAAGGTTATGTTAAAGTATGTTTTGGAAACATTTTAGGATGATACTAGTAAAAATGTGTTGAGAATGTGATATACAGATTTTCCCAAACCAATTTGGAGGTCAAAACTTTTAACTGGGATAAGGAATTGATGCCTGTTACCAAGTTTTCTGGATCGATTTAATCGACGGGGATCGATGGCAGAATCGACGGGTATCTGTGTTTCGAGTTGCTGGAATGTGGTTGTGGAAAAGTGGAGTTTGGTTCCTTGCCGTGTTTCAGGACTTCTTTGGAAACAAACAATGAAGTGGATGGATTATGGAAGAAGGATAATAAAATGGACTCTATTAAACTTCGAAGTAGAAGAACAAACGATAAAGATTATCGTGTGAACGATTACAAGTTAAAAGCTACTCCTAGAAAAGAAAAGATAAAGGCCTGATTGGCGTTGTTTGTGTGTCCTGAAAACTGTTACGAATCTCTCCATATATAGGCCTCTTTATTTGAATTTGAATATTCCCTCCAAAGATGGCAGTTACTCCTTCGTAGTATGCCTTTGAATTTGCTCCCACGATCAGTGAACCGAATAATTCCCACGTTGTGGTAAATTGCTCCAAGAATTGCTGAGCAATACTTCCCACGATCCAAAGAGTGTCTCCGTGAATCTCCTTTTAACACTTGTATATGAACTGCCCACACAAATAAGTTCATATATACTTATCTCATCAAACGGGAAAAAGCCCCAAATTGACTGATCGACGGGTCAATCGACGGGAGTGTTTTGATAAAACCTTTTGCTGTGGTTTCTTGTTTACCTACTTTAACCTATGATATTAAGGTATACCGGAGTTACCTCTAATAATATCACAATTTCTTATGCCACGTGTCACCCAAACGACGGGTGAAATAAAATTAACCTTTTGCTGTGGTTTCTTGTTTACCTACTTTAACCTATGATATTAAGGTATACCGGAGTTACCTCTAATAATATCACAATTTCTTATGCCACATGTCACCCAAACGACGGGTGAAATAAAATTATAATTATGGAGTAAACAATGCCCCCCTTATTTATTTAAGTTAAAACCTTTTAACTTAAGTAAATAAATTCCCCAAAGTCGTGACTGATATGTGTGGTTTCCTAAACATATACATAGCCTTCACCGTGAAAGCTAGGGCACAGTCAATATATTTTTTTACTCCTTCTTCGAAAAACCTTCTGTTCCTACATTAAAATCCTCTAAAGGATCTTTAACTTCTGCTTTAAGATCATCAAGCTTTGCAGGAGCAGCTTTGAGATCTTCCATAGCTAGTTCCTTTACAGATAAAGGACTGTCATCTATCACACAGTCTGTCCAATTACAAGAAATAGGCTCATCAGCCTCTAATTTCCTAGACACAATAAAAGAAAACAATCTCTTGAAAGTGGCTTTTAAAGTAGCCAACTGGTCATCCTCTTGATTTGATGTTTTACTAGACATTAGAAACCTTAGATTCAGCTTTACTAGACCTCAAAATTATGTTAGGTCTGACAAAATCTTTACTCAACTCTTGAAAACCATCTTTGATGTATTTGAGAAACTGACTTTCAGTAACACCAGTTCCTACTGACTTTACCTCTGAATTTTCAATCTTAATCGGCCACAGGTCTTCATCATATAGCCCTGCTTCCACGTTGTTAGTTTCTGCTTTAAATGGATGCTTGTCTGCCTAGAAAATTTCCATTTCTGTAGCTTTTTCATTCTGCCCTTGCTTCAGAAATATCAGTGCCTGATGTAAAGAAGAAGGCACACACCCATTTATGTGAATCCAATCTCTGCCTAACAAGGCATTGTAATTGGATGAAGAATCAATAACAAAGAAAGTTGTGTTCATCTTTCTATTTCCAATTTGTAATTGCAAAGAGATCACACCTTTAGCAGGTGAGCATCCTCCTGCAAAATTACCAACTGTCACCTCTGTTGGAATCAAGTCAGATTCCTTCTTATTTAAGGCTTTCATCATCTTTGAAGGTAAGATGTTGACAATAGCCCCATTATCAACCAAAACCTTATTGATAGGCTGTCCATTGATATGTAACATTATGTATAAAGGTTTTAAATGCCTGACCAAGGCATCTTCAGGAGATCTTAGAACCACAATATCTTTTCCTTTTATATCTTTTTCAATTCTTATAGATTCTTTTTGGAAATCTTTCTCCTATTCATCATTTATCTTTACTATAGCATCTGTCTTATCTTCCACGTCTCCTTCTAAACTAGTTGGTTGGTTAGGTTTCGCCTGAAAAGTTTTTGGCAAAACCAAAATCATATTGCATGAAAGTTTAGTAGGAGATACTGACCCAAACTGGATTGTGTCCAAAGCTTGGCCAAATGTAGCAGACTTTTGAGAGTTAGCCTCATTCTTGTCATCTTTTGAATCCTCTTTCATTATCTCTGAGCTGTCGATGGACAGCAAGTCATCATCTTCATCATCTTCCAACAGGACTTGCTGGAATTCTTCCATCTTTTTCTTCAAACTCCTTTTAAACTCTGCCTTTTGTTCCTTTATAGATAGGATAGAGCCACCAGATGAATTTGAATTTTGCCCCCCAAGTCTTTGGGCAATAACTGGTCTAACAGTTTGCCCCCCAGGCTTTTCTGTTTCCTTTACCTTTGGTTTAGGCATTGCTACTTCTCTATTCCAAACCATTGGAGTTGGTTGCTTTGGGACTACTTTGACATTCATTTCTGGCCATTCTGTTGGCTCTGTCACCATATAAGAATCTCTCCTTTCCCTTTCCGAAATCTTCCTCTGCAACCTCCTTTTCTGAGTGTTGGTTATTGGAACAAATTCCTCAACCCCTAGGAACTTCGGATGCCTCACTGTATCCCACATATGATGCTCAATGTTTGGTGGTATCACCATTCTCCCTTGGTATCCACCTCTAACAAAAGGTAGTCTGCCTCTTGATCTTATGCCTCTATGATATGCACCTCTTCCTCTGACAACAGGTGGATATATCAAATTTGGGTCTGGTTTTTCTGGCATGGCCGGAATCACTGGAAACCCTTTAAATAAGAATGGTCCATCATCTTCTCCATACCATTTGATAGATTCAGAAAAGATGAAAATTCCAGGATCTTCACCCTCAAATATCAGTTTTGGGCCAACATAAATTTGCAAATCTCTGTTCCCCATAGTGTTAAACCTTATAGAACCTTTTGCATAGGTCCCATTATACTCTTTCCCAACAATCACTTCTTCTCCTGACTTTATCTCTTCATCACACCTTAAACAGAAATAATTTTCAAATTTCTGTCTAACATACGACTCTTCTTCAGTTTCCATGATATCTTCTTCCTCTTGAATTCTCTGCTCAACTTGGGATGCCATCTTCCCTTTTCTCAGTCTGGCAGTCACCACATTGACATCCACTAGAGGAAATGGATCAATATCTATCCCCATAACTTCTTTATTTCCCTTGGCATATTGCAATAAACCTTTCTGAATTAGGTCCTGCACACAATTTTGAAATGTAACACAATTGTTAGTATTGTGTCTAAAAGAATTGTGCCATTTGCAATAATCTTTTCCTTTTCTATCTTTCTCTGATGGTATAACATGTCCTACTGACAAGGTTAAGAACTTTTGATTTATTAGTTCATCAAATAACTGATCTGCTTTAGCCAAATCAAATGAATATTGTCTAAAAATTGCTTGATTTCTCCTATTCGGATGTGATGATGGCATATTCACAGGCTTCTCAGCCTTTGTCAAAGTGTCACATACAATTGGTGCCTTACCAATTACTTGAGCAACATCAATTTCTACATCACCTTCTATATCTTGGTAATAAGTACCAAGTGATTTATTCTTTCTGAGTTCACCTTCCAAAAGTATAGCCTCATATCCTATGGCTTTTGAAGTAAAATCAAATAAATCTCTGAATTCAGTCCCAATAAAATGCTTCTTAAAGTCATAATCGAGCCCTTCTTGGGCAATTTTGACTATTTCAGACTCTGGAATGTAAAATTGACATTGATTCCTGACCTTCTTAAATCTATTCATATATTGTTCAACAGATTCAGATGTTCTTTGTCTTATTTTAGCCAAGTCTGCTACTGAAACTTCTAGTGCATGTCTGAAGAATTGAGTATGAAATTGTTCTTCCATCTCTCTCCAGGAATGAACAGAATTTGGGGGTAGACTTATGAACCATGAAAAAGCAGTTCTAGTTAAAGAATGAGGGAATAACTTTAATTTCAATGCTTCATCTAGGTCTGCTTCACCTATTTGAAGGCAAAACCATCCAACATGTTCCACAGTTGATTGGTTTTCTTCTCCATTAAAAAGAACCAAGTCAGGAATTCTATAGTGCCTAGGAAAAGGCACATTGTCAACCCAATTTGGATATGGTTTCCTAAACATAGGTTTTTCAATCCTTCTTAATCCAGGTCCATACATATCTTGCATAATATTCACCAGTTGAGCCCTTAAATTAGGCTCTGGTGCTCTTCCGGTTTGATTAGGAATGTCAGGCCTCATTTCGTACCCATATGGGTGATCTTGCCTTCTCCCATTTAAATTAAAAGTTGGTGGATCATACCCATACATATTGGGGTCAGCATTAGCCATATTTGGCATACTTCTATTATCATTCCTATTTAAATTTATATTAGGATTTTATGCCCCCATTTCCAACATTATGTAGATTCGGATTATTATTCCCATTATTACCAAATCCTGCATTAATCGGAACTGCTGTTGGTATAGTTTGATAAAAACTTTGATTTTGTCCATAATTTTGATTTCCCATCGGGATCCTATTGACTCCAGTAAAAATGGCATCAAAAGCAGGATTATCAAATACCTGTGGAGAAGGTATTTCATTCATCGGATTTGTCTGTCCACTGCTCTGTCCAGAATGGACATTCAAATTGACTGGCACTTCAACTATTGGTGGAGTTGTTTGATTTTGTGCCATCGCATTCCTAAACATGGACATAATTGTTTTGGCCATCTCGCTCTCTGGATTATTCAACAACCTAGTAAATTGCTGAACCAGGTTTAGTGACTCAACCTCTGGACCATTCAACTGGCCTATTCCCTGATTCCTCTGATTCGGATCTGTCATATTTTCTTCATTCACATCATTTCCACCATTATTGTTGGCGGAATTGTTGTTATCATTATTACCATCTGTTGGTAGTTGATTTCTCGTTTTCGGTGCCATGTCTTACTTCCAAATTAGTAAGAGCCCTCCTTCTAGCGCCAAAATTGTTACCAAGTTTTCTGGATCGATTCAATCGACGGGGATCGATGGCAGAATCGACGGGTATCTGTGTTTCGAGTTGCTGGAATGTGGTTGTGGAAAAGTGGAGTTTGGTTCCTTGCCGTGTTTCAGGACTTCTTTGGAAACAAACAATGAAGTGGATGGATTATGGAAGAAGGATAATAAAATGGACTCTATTAAACTTCGAAGTAGAAGAACAAACGATAAAGATTATCGTGTGAACGATTACAAGTTAAAAGCTACTCCTAGAAAAGAAAAGATAAAGGCCTGATTGGCGTTGTTTGTGTGTCCTGAAAACTGTTACGAATCTCTCCATATATAGGCCTCTTTATTTGAATTTGAATATTCCCTCCAAAGATGGCAGTTACTCCTTCGTAGTATGCCTTTGAATTTGCTCCCACGATCAGTGAACCGAATAATTCCCACGTTGTGGTAAATTGCTCCAAGAATTGCTGAGCAATACTTCCCACGATCCAAAGAGTGTCTCCGTGAATCTCCTTTTAACACCTGTATATGAACTGCCCACACAAATAAGTTCATATATACTTATCTCATCAAACGGGAAAAAGCCCCAAATTGACTGATCGACGGGTCAATCGACGGGAGTGTTTTGATAAAACCTTTTGCTGTGGTTTCTTGTTTACCTACTTTAACCTATGATATTAAGGTATACCGGAGTTACCTCTAATAATATCACAATTTCTTATGCCACGTGTCACCCAAACGACGGGTGAAATAAAATTAACCTTTTGCTGTGGTTTCTTGTTTACCTACTTTAACCTATGATATTAAGGTATACCGGAGTTATCTCTAATAATATCACAATTTCTTATGCCACGTGTCACCCAAACGACGGGTGAAATAAAATTATAATTATGGAGTAAACAATGCCCCGACTATTTTATTTGAAGTAGTACTTTTGATTTCTTTTCACGATGCTATACTTTTCGTTGTGATTAAATGTTTACAGGAAAAAAAATGCTTTTATTTGATATTGAATTTTATTTGGAAAAACTGGGTGGCCCTATGAAATTTTTTGAAATAATGGTAAAGTAGTGAGTACTATTAGTTTGATGTTCTTTTACAATTCTGGTAATCTTAATTTGATTGACGAGGTTGTTAGTTTGATTAACTTTCTTTGATAGATTTGGGCGAGTTCAATTTTTTTAAAATTGCTATGCATATTACAAGAGATTCTTTTTCGAATAGTCATTGGAGGGATTTGGAGTTTACAATAGGAGATATGGTGTTTCTTAAGGTGTTCCCATGGAGAGGTGTTCTTCGGTTTGGCAAAAAGAGAAAGTTGAGTCTTCACTAAATTGGGCCTTTTGAGGTGGTTGGTGAGGTGACATGTTGTTTGGCATTGCCGGCTAGTTTGGCTAGGGTTCATAATGTTTTTCATGTATTGATGTTGAGGAGGTATGTGCATAGTCTGTCCAATGTGACTGATTAAGAACCACTTCATGTCAAGATGATTTGACCTATGATGAGCAACCCATTGAGATACTTGATACGAAGAGAAAAGCACTTCGAAAAAATAAAAATCATTTGGTTAAAGTGTTGTGGTAAGCACTCGGTTTATGAAGCTACTTTGGAGCATGAAGAAGAAATGCACACGAAATAACCATGTTTATATGCTTGAGGTTAGTATGCAATTTTGAGGACGAAATTTATTTTAAGGGGGGAAGGATGTTACGGCCTAGCATTTTTATTTATTTAATTAATTATATTGGCTGTTTATTAATTGGAGTTGTGGTTGGGTCCCAAGTAATTATTTTGTGCGCACTATGGGTATTGTTGACGCGATTGTAATATTTGGAGTATGAGATTGATTTTGGGTAAAATAGTGGTACCGGATGATAATTTTATAAATTGTGTTACGTACTATCTAATTATAATTAACTAATAGATATAATATAGGGAGTAGTGGGTAGTTTTACAAAGTTAGGAGATATTTTCACAGTGTAGGGTTTTCTTTGGGCAGAGCAATATTTTGAGATAAGAGGTTGAGAGAACTTAGTGCGGACGATCGAGAGAAGCCGTAGTCAAGGTTTCAGCAGATTGACGATCATTGGGGTAAGCGATTCTTGTTCCCTTCAATATTCTCGCTTCTCTTTTATTTCCTTGCTGAGAGGTTAGATGGGTTTTGTAAAAGTTAATTTACTGCCACCGATTGATTTGTTTTATTGTTGATGAAATATGGAGTAGTGGAGGAGTTTGTGTGATGTGGATGGTGACTTTGGTGTGAGTGGTTGAGAGAGAGAGAGAGAGAGCAGATGGGTGTGCAAGTGTTGTTGTGGTTAGTGTAAAGTGGAGGGTGGTTGTGCATGTGTGTGAGATTGAATAACAGGTAGCCCAAGTGGGGATTTGATCATGGCGGTAATTACCAGAGCAGGACTTTTCTCTTTGTGTGTTGCTCTGCTTGGATTTGCCGTGCATGAGTTTTGGTGCTGTGTTGTACAGGCAAAAAAAGGCTTCATTTTGGTGATGCACGTGAGCTAATTGGGAATAGGCTTGAGTGGTGGTAGTGTTGGTGTCCATTGTTGGTTTAGCACCGTAGAATTAGATTCTAGGTTGGGCCTTTTACTAATTAATGATACTTCTTACTTCAATGGTCAGTGATAGATATGTATTAATTAGTTAATTTATATGCTTTATTTTTACAGGTTAGTCTCGTTTTGTGTGATTCGAGTTACATTACTTTTGGACTCAGGTGATCGAGTAGTTAAGTATGTTACGTATTTTCAAAAGTTTCATGTGCCCCTTAAGAGTATTACCTTTAGAAATTTATATGAATGTTATTTAGAGACTCAAAACTGTTTATAAGTTGTTCTGTAAATTGGCATGCGATGAATTTTCTGAGATCAATTGTTAATATTCTTTTTGGTGAGAACTTGGTAGATATTAATGGGAACATTTATTTCGGAAGTCCAAGGAAATTATTACTCTTCGTGTCGGTGACCCTGGCCATTGGGGAAAAGACCGTGCTAGGCCGGTGACCCTAATGCTCAACGACTTTCTTTCGCCGGATCGTCTTAGGGAAAAGTACCACGGGCTGCCAACCCTGGTGATTCTAAGTTCGATATTGGATCTAATTTTGATGAGATTTATTTTGGTCATGGTACTAGTTGATTGTGGTTCCCCATTGTTGATGGATTTAATGTTGTGATCACCCCAAGAATATTTACTGGTTAAATGCTTCATTGATTAATTTATTATTCTGCTAGACACCTCGTATGCCAAATTATGTTTAATGGTAAATTATTTTCATCCCCGCTTTCAACTTTATTTAATATACATACTTGCTATTCACTGAGCTCGTCAGCTGACGGATTTTTATCCAACTTCTCTTTCAGGCAAGTTGGAGAGTTAGGCAAGGACTCTGGTGCTACCTCAGAGATTCTTTTGTTTGACCTCCTTAGGGTGTCTCATTCTAATTTTATTTTAATACATGCTTCCGCATTAAAAATAATTGTCAGATAACGAATTCTTTTTTATTATTGGACCACTGGATATTGTTTGGTTCCTGGGATGGTTATACCCCATGTTTATGATTGAGACACATTTTGACTTTGGATTTGATTAATAACAAAAAAGGGATCATTTGATTTTTGGTTACTTTGATTTATTTAGACTGCGTGTTCCATGGGTTAGCCTCGTGGTTCACGGCTGATCACTTCTCATTTTTGAGGTGTGACAAATCATGTCTTCCACCGAGTATGAATTTGGAGTAGAATTTTAATTTCTTGACCCAGTTTGCCACTCTAAGATCACCCCATATCAGTTGAGTCACCTCAAACAAGAGCTCCTTCCTAGTTTTCCAAACAAACCAAATGATATCAAGAGGATAGCATCCCAAATTGCCTTTATAAGTGTGCTTGACCTTCCATTGAGTTCCCCTCCTCTCCAACATCCAAACAAAACTGAAATTGAACCAGGAGAAGCCCACGAGCATCCCCACCATTTCAATCAGTCTGTCCACAAAAATCGTCATCTTCCGATTGTTACCACAGAATCTGCATAATGAGTCCTGATTGTCTTCAATAATACCCATTCTAGACAATTTTTACAGAGGAAAGATCATCTGTGGTTGCTCTCCATACCATTGCATCTCTGCTACAGGTTGAGTACATGCACCATTAGTCAAAAGATGGTTCAGCCTTTGGAGTTCTTCTTCTTCCCATGCAAACAAACCTCTTCTAAAAAGGAAGTTCCAAATTCCATCATCACCTCTCCTTTTATATATGTGACATAGATTTTCATCTTCGGCTAGGACCAAAGTATGTAATCTTGGGACATTTGATGTCTATATCCAACAGTTGTAACATTCAAAAAGGGGACTAAACAAATAGAAAGATATCATCCAGGGTGAGATTTTCCAACATAGCTAACGCATCAGTAGCAATGTTAATCTCACTTGTAACCAAAAAACTGTAGAAACTTTATATCCATCTCAAAACCAATTGGCAATGGATGGAGAGGTCCTAAATGTTATTAAGTGATCGCTCATTCCACTCCCAAACAATGTGGGATTCTATTTCCTTAACATCCCCCATCACCTACAGCCGCGTTTGAGGTCTATCAAGTGTAGCCACTTTTGGGTCCTATCATCATGTACAGCCTTTTTGCTAGTCTGTTATCGTGGGGTGTGAATTGTGAATTTTTAAAATGTTCGGTGGAATGGGCCCCGCTCTGATACCATGTAGAAACTTTATATCCATCTCAAAATCAATTGGCAATGAGTGGAGAGGTCTCAAATATTATTAAGTGATCACCCATTCCACTCCCAAGTAATGTGAGATTCATTTCCTTAACATCTCCCATTACGTGCAGCCGCGTTTGAGGTCTGTCACGTGTGGCCACTTTTTGGGTCCTATCATCGTGCAGCCTTTTCACTGGTTTGTCATCGTGGAGTGTAGATTGTGAATTTTATAAAATGTGGGGTGGAACGGGTCCCATTCTGATACCATATAGAAACTTTATATCCATCTCAAAATCAATTGGCAATGAATGGAGAGGTCCCAAATGTTATTAAGTGATCACCCATTACACTCTCAAGTAATGTGAGATTCTATTTCCTTAACACTTCACTCTGTGGAACTTAAATTCAGCAGATGAAGGCTATATATCCTTCCAAAGGTCAAGCGTTTCGGTAATCTCTTGCTGGTGCTGGCGAATTTGTAACTACTGAGTTGTTTTAATCGTGTTTTTGTTCGTACCGAGTTCTATGTTGAGATATTGGGACATCATTATTTTCTAATCAGGTAGGAATTTCTTGATTATTTTGCTTCGTGAGTAGTTAAGGAATTTGTCAACTCTATCTTTCTTCTCAATATTACAAAGTTTCTAACAATGACAATAAGCCTAGTATTTATACGCTAACCACAATGCCCATTTTTTATTTATTTTGCCACATGTGAGAAGAGCTTACATTGCATTACCTCAATTTGAACTCAATCCATAAGGAATGGTATCAATCTCCACTCCATAGAAGTTGAACCCACAACCTTACCGCACTAAATGCAACCATGCAACCATTGGGCCAACTGTCTCTGTTCAACAAAACCCACAAATTTCCTTCCGTGATGGTGTATAAGAGAAAGGAAATTTGCAATTTGTTTTATATATAAGACAAGAAACTCAGAATGATCGCAATTTAGAAGTCAAAAACAAGATTACAAAATACCTTTTTGGGATCTCGTAGAAGATTGAAGACAACCAAGTTTCAACCGTCCACGGTTACTCCTGTCCCTCCCTTACGATATACAGAGAACCAAATCCTGTTGCAGCGGCCGTGTTGCTGGACCAAGCGATAGAGAAATCGGAATTCGAGTCACGCCGATCTGTTTCTCTTCAGTAGCATTGGCTCTTGCCGAACCCACGCAATTGTTGGAAGCCGTATTCAGCCCATTCCGCGGCCAAAGCCTCAACCACAAAGATGGATAAGATGTCCATCATGACGGGGAAGAAGAATTGATGGCGGCGAGGGAGAGAGAATACCACAAAGATATTGGAGACGAAGAGGCGGAGGATTTGCATAGGAGAGATGATGATGAAACCCTAGAGAGAGGGATTGAGGGACTACTCACGAGTTCGAGATTGAAATCACCAACCGGTTTCTTTCCCGGTCAACAGTGACAGAAAATGGGAGGAAACGCTTGACGACAATTGGAAAGAATAAGTAAGAGAAAGAGTCTTTGCAAACAGTCGTTTCCGTTGCAGCCGTTGTGTTGTGTCAGTGGTAAGAGGCAGAGGATGGGACAGGTATTAGTTGTAAGTGTTGGGGGCATTTTAGGAAAGTAAAAAGTAGGAAACATCTTCGTACATTTAAAAGAACTAGTGTAGATTATTTTAATCGGGCAATTAACTTTCCCAGTTCCACAATATACCCAATAAAGGCGAAGCAAGCAATAATACAAGTGGACACAGCAAGCGCGATAGCATGTGCTAACATGGCAAAAGTAGCTGCGACGAACGCAATCATCAGGAAAAACATGGAAACTATAATAAGACGCACCGCTCCAGCATAGCGGATACCGTAACGATCACCATCTTCCTCCTCTGGTGATAAAGAATATAACATAGCAGCGAGGCACAGAAATATAGATGTAACGGAGCATACCATGGCTATGGTGTTGGTTATGACAAATGCTTTGAAAGCTGATTCTCTTGCTAGGATTGCCATACCTTGGTCTCGACCTTTGTTGTCATCATAGCCACCTGGAATTGTGAAGGCCGCTGTGAAAGTGATCGTGGCTATAAGTGCAGCCACTATCACGAAAGTTTGGAATAGCTTTACGGAATGCTCAAGTGCCTCATCACTTTCCTTCCTTTTAGCTTCTGCTCTCTTCTGTGCCTCATCCGTTTCCTTCCTTTTAGCTTCTGCTCTCTTCTGTTCTTCATGTGTACGAGCTTTCTCAAATTTTGCTAAGTTGACATGAGCGTTGCAAGCTAGATTTCTCCCACCACTAGCTTTAATTCCCGAATCCAAAAAGGTATCATCCTACAGATTAAGATTTGACCAGTATTTGACCAAGCCTCCATTAAACCAAAGCATCTAAAACAGTAGCCTTATCATATATATCATATAAACAGTATTTGACCAAGCCTCCATTAAATCACACTAATATCAGTTTTTTAAAGAAAACCAATCTGGGGGAGAGAGAGATTCAAAATCAATAAAACTATGGATTATTATCATGATTTGATATTGTCACGTCCTCCATTTTCGACATAAAATAATAAGAGTTTCATAAACAAATACCTCACCATCAACCGTACGATACCAAAATAACATTAACTTCCCATACCACACTCCAAGTCCAAGAGTTCAAAATATTACATCTTAGGCACGACGGCCCCAAATCGGATTAGACATCAAAGGTCAAAGAGTTTAGAGTTTACAAAATATCCCATAGTCAAATGAGTTATCACGAGAGTTACAAATACATCTCCAAAAGGAATATACAAAGATGCCTAAGTAACTCTACAAGTTAGCTTTTCAAAACGTATCCAACATCCAAGCACTCCAACCATGCTTGCTACCGCCCAGGGTTAGTACCTGAAAAGGAATAAGGCTTGAGCTACACTAGCCCAGTAGAAATGCTACGCAGACAATATATGCAAGAGAAATGCGAAAGTGATGATATGACATATACAGAAGGTAGTCCAAGCAACTAATAATCGAAAAGGTTCAACAATCCGACAAACAAACCATGAGATTCAAAATACACCACAACCTTTAACCATTTCCATATCTCGCTTATCCAAACCGTCTCGCGTTATGTGTCATGAGCCGAAGCTCCTGCCGGGCTATTCATGGGACCCCGATATCCCCTGCCAAGCACCCACCTCAAAGGTTGGGCCTCGAATAGTCAATACGAGCATTAGGTCCTGCCAGGCTGTTTATGGGACCCTGATATCCCCTGCCAAGCACCCACCCGTCGATGGGCCTTGAGTGTTTACGCGTTGTGTCAACAAAGTGTCATGTGTCTCATATTTCATAACGTCTCGTTCCATTTCATGTTCACATGGTAATTAAGACAACTTTCATCGAACGAAAGTGAGGAAGTGCCAAGAACGCACAAGAGCTCAACAAGGGTGTTCAACAATGGTTAGGAGTGTTTTAGAAGCACTTAGAACGAGTTGAAAGTGGTCGGGGGTCAAAACAATGGGTTTCGGAACAAAACAGTGAAAGCTGGTGATAAGCTCACCGTATCGATACGGAGAAAATCCGTATCGATACGGGATGACTACGAATCTGTACAGTTTGTTCCGTATCGATACGGGTTAAGGGCCGTATCGATACGGGAGGCTTTCGAGCAGTTTTTCTGCAGATTTTCTGGGTTTCAACTACAACAACAACCATATCAACCAAGCACACGATTCAAGGCATGGAAAACACTTCTAATACATGTATTGAGAGGTAGAATCCCTACCTCGAAGCCGAAGAACGAAACCCAAGAAGACACGAGCCCTAGCTCTCCAAAAACTTTGATTCGAACGGAATACGACTCCACCGAGCTCCAACCGGTGGGATACGGACCACAATACGCGTAGAGGTCGAAGGATTGAAGGTTATTTTGGTGGGTTTTTGAGTGATTTTGGTGGGAGAGCCAGAGAGAGAGAGAAAACCGAGAGAGAGGGAGAGACCGGGAGAGAGACGTGAGAGTGGATGAGGGAAAAATGATTCAATGCTCTCTCATCTCCCCTATATATACCCATATATCCACAAATCACACATTACACCCTTTCACATTCAATTCTACCACTTTAACCCCGATTCACATAAAACGCATACTTCACTTCCTTTCCGAAAATTATGCATTTAACAAATTCCAACTTTGGATAAAATAAATACGGGTCCCTACAGATATCAAGCATGTTTACGATAGTTGTGGATATATATTTTATATTTTAGTTTATAGTTTCAGATTCTACCACAGATTAAGATTCTAAATTTCAGAAGAAGCAGGTTAATAGATTTACTATATATAACAGCGAGTTTATCATTAAGGTGCAATAAAAGCTAATAGCAAAAAACCTAAAAAGTGAGCTTTTATAAAACTTAAGACTTAAAATCTGATCTGAAATGTTTAAAAAATTACCCAAACCCAACCTTGGAATTGTCAGAATTTCATTCATTTTTTCGCTTTTCAAAATCCGTAAAATCTGAGAATTACTTATCTAGAATATTTGGCAAACACTTCAAAATAATTTTGGAAAACTAAAATATCAAAATCTGCCACAATAATTTCTCGTAAACACCCACGTCGTAGTAGCTAGGATTGGTTTAAAATATTCTAAACTTGACAAATACTACCATCCTTATTCCATGTACATCGGTCCGTAAACGTTGAAATCCTACCTCCATTATTGATTTATTAGACTTTTGTTTTGTTAATCTCCTCGCTATTAAATGTTTCTAGACCTCTTAGAAACTCTACGGCATTAATTAAGATCTATATATGTTGTCTTTTAGGAAATAGGGATCTCAAGAGGTTTTTGTTTCTTCCGTTACTGATGTATTTTTGGGTTTTGTTAACTGATTTTCTTCGGTTGACACCTTGTCAAATGCAAAGCCGGTTTAGAGGATAAGCGAGAGAAGTATGTGCTTCGAGTCTCAAAAAAAGGCTAAAAATGAGGGCCCCTAAAATTTTAGGACCCCTATAATGTAGAGACCCGTATTTTCGGAAATCGTTTAAAGGTTTTATTAATGTCAGAATATCGAATGAATGTGAAATTTGTTGAATTTATTTGATTTGGGTTGAATGTGATAGAATTTGGGAGTTTGGGGGTGTTAGTATGATATGCATATGTGTACATATATAAGGGAGTGTGTGAGTGTAGAGGAGCAATTTTCCCCAGAAACACACCCACACAACTCACGCTTCTCTCTCTCTCCCGTCCGACTCTCTCTCTCTTGTTCTTTCACTCTCTCGAGCTCAATACTCCTCAAACCCATCGGGACCCATTCCTCCTCCATCTAATAACCACGTTCTTGAGCTTGCATCGGCGGACTAGAGCTCGGAGGAAGTGTTCTTGGTGGATTTCGGGTCTAAGAGAGCTAGGGCTTACTCGGAGTTTGTGAGTTCGGCTTTGATTTTTGAGGTGGGGATTTCTCACCTCTATTATATGTTTATGAGTTGATTTGATACTTAAATCGTGCCCTAGATCGTTGGTTTCGTTGTTGAAATTGTTGTGGTGAAATCTGAAAATCATGCACTGAGAACCCAAGTCCTACCGGTAGGAGTTATGGACCTACCGGTAGAAACGCTGTCCAGTAGTGTCACTTTTGTGAAATTCTGGTCTCCTACTGGTAGGTATTCAAAAAATCTGTCATTTTTGTGAAATTCTGGTCTCCTACCGGTAGGAGATCAATACCTACCGGTAGGTATTCAAAAATCTGCAATTTGGCAAAATTTCGAAAGGGCATAACTTTTTCATCCGAACTCCGTTTTGGACAAATTTTATATCGAAATTAATGTACGGAAGGTCTACTTTCCAATGGTGGTGGTCTCATCTCCTAATGCTTAACCGATAAGGTTTGGTAGCCAAAATAAGATAGATGTGTTCATAAACGGCGAATAATCCTTTTCCTTAGAATCGTGTGGGTGAGACACGGATGTTCTTAGGCTCTCTTGAGTACTTAATTGAATGACTTGACGAAGCTAGGGGTATACTAGGCTTTGTAGTGGTCGTTGATTTCCGTATGAGTCCTTTGACACCGAAACGAGGGTTTAGAGAACATAAAGAATATAGGTGGGCGAAGGTTGTATGTGTTGACATGCGATGTGAAAAATGAACAAGTAAAACATTCATTTGAGTTAAACAACGCTAGGCGTGGATACATAAGACATTTTCCTTATGCTTGATATGTGAGTGTTTGCATGATGATGAGAAACTAATAACGTAATAAGAGCGAGTTGGTTGAGGTGAAATTATCCATGCTACTTCTATGTGAATAAGTCTCCATTATGGATTCATTATGTGTGATTGAGATGAACGGCTGAGTTGTAAAGTGTATTGGAGGAATTTTGGGTGCGATGACCTATGACGTGTGACTTGAATTAGTCCATCAGTGAGAGAGGTATTAGTGGTGAGTATCGGGGCTCTGTAAATAGCCCGGCAGGAGCTTTTGCTCATGACATAGAACAAAAAGGAAATTGTGACTGATAAAGCAGTTTTGAATCCGGCACGGACCTGATCCTGCAAAACAAAGCTGAGGTAAAAGTCACCGGTGTGGCGGCTTGCCAACCACCCTCCGATGCCTAAGTCAGTATTGAACTTGCTATCTGGTAGGAGAATTGAGATTCTCGGGTGTCAGTGAGCGTACCTTTATTGGAGTTCTACCGTCGCTTTATAGGCATTTGATGGGAGGTTGAGTCCTAGTAGGACTGCATTCCGGGGATATCTGGATTGCTTTAGTGGGGTGAGTAGAGTCCCGCCTTAGCTGGAACTCCACGAGCACCCTGCTTTAGCATGGAATCCTTATCCGATGTTTATTGGTGATTAGGATAAGCATAATGTGTTTATCTTACTAGTTCTTCACCCTTATCCCGTAGGATTTGGGTTTAATCGTATGATGTACCCGGTGGGTTTGGATCAGCTTCGTGTCATAGCTGGTCCCATCTGAGGACTAGCTTTGTGTCATAGCTGGTCCTCAGATCCAGCTCCTGCTCTACCTTTTAGGCGTAGCTGGTGCCCTCTTTCCTTGTTGTAGGTGTTGCTCTCCTGGGGAGCTTGGGCAAAGCTGATACCTACTCCCCAGGTCCGTGCCCGTGGCAGAGCTGGCCATACCAGATTTTATCCTACTTACCAGGTACTCCCCTGTTTCTAAGCTCCAACCCTTAGCTGGAGGTTAGAAACATAGTTCAGACCTGAATGGCGGTTGCCGCTTTTCCTCTCCTTTTGAGGTTTTAAATGCAATGTTGGATCGTGGGACAGGTGTCGATATCCTTGCTTTCCTAGTGCTTAGAGGTGGACGACGAGGATCTAGGAGCGTTTATCGGGATTTGTGCTGTGACGCTTAAGCTGGTTCAAAAGCTCTGATCAAGATTTCTGTAGTTCCTGTTCGGATCATCCCAGGCGATTTTTCTGCACGAAAACCCTTCTTCTTCATTCTTCCTTCGTCGTCTTTTCTAGAGCCCGTCTCCCGTAGGTACGTTCCTTCTCCCTCGCTGTTCTTGTCTTCTTTTCATGTTAGATTTCCCTTTTCTTGGTACAGAAAATCCGAGCCCAGAGTGGGCTGTTCTTGAGAGGTTTGTTCATGCTAGACTAGCGTATTTTGCCTCCTTTAACCCTCGTCCTGCTGTTATAGAGGATTTTGCCCCATACTCTGTTGTTCTCCAAAACAGGGTCTTCCGTGATCTCTTTAGTTCTTCGACTTCTTTACACCCTCGATCATCTGTTATAGAACCAATGTCGGGGGACACTCTTGATTTCTCCTCGATTCTTCAAGGGGAAGAGTCGTCGGTTGATGAGGAGGTCCCATTGCATCGTCGCAATGTGGGTAAGGCCTTTTTGCATGCGAGTCATTCTGGTAGTGTTAAGCCCTCTTCACCTCCGTCGTCGTCGACAGGTCCCATTAGGGTTCCAAATTTTTTAGCTTCTTTGATTCCTTCGACGATTACGAGTGAAGAGTAAGCCGTGGCTAGGGTTAGATTTTCAATTCCGTCTTCCGTGACTCTCAGAAAGCCTTTGGGGTCTGAGCGAGCCTGTTCTGTTGTTGAGAATGAGACGTGCGTTTACGTCGGGGCTTTAGAAGGGGGCTTCGACTGCCCTTCCCTACCGTGGTTAGGGAAGTATTGAGTTTTCTGGGTTTGGCTCCTGGCCAAATCGTTCCCAACTCTTGGCGTTTACTGATCAGCTGTGCTGCTCTTTGGGGAGCCATGTCGGATGGTCTTACGCCTCTGACGAAGGGGCCCTTTCTAAACCAGTTCCAAGTAAAGGAGGCTCCTGGGGGTGTAGGATGGTATTACTTTGCCAAGAGACCTGGCGGAGGAGAATTGGTCACTGATCTTCCTCACGTCCATAGAAACTGGAAGGATAAGTTTTTCTTTGTTGGTGGAGATGGATGGGAAGTTTTGGACTGGGAAATTGGGTCTTATACGCAGCATGCTCCCTCTAGATGGGGGGAGCCCATTGCCAGTTGTAAGCTGTGGCTTTCTTTTATCTTTCTTTGAAACTTGCTTTTAGCACTTCCTTGTTTTTAAAGATCTCTGTTTTATGTTTTTATGCAGCTCGTGCCTCGTATCCTTCGACCCCAGCTATAGAAGGAGAACTGAAATTAGCTCGAAGCTACGAAATTCATAGCTGGGATATGCTTGTCACTCCGGAATCTTTGGCCACCTATTTGCTGGGTCCTGAAACATCTAGTGAGGCTTTAGCTCTTTTGAGAGGTATTCCCAGTTTCTGTTTAGGCATTTTAGATTGCCTGCTGACTTTTCTTATTATTCTCCCTTGATTCCTTTTCAGAGGAAGAAGGAGAGGATACAGGGATGGCGCCAAAAATGGACAAGAGTTTGCTGGCTCAACTAAAGGCTGAGAGGGTAAAGCAGTCGCCTGGAGGTGGAGCTCCAAAAAGGAAGAGCTCACGTCTCCAGAAGGAGCTGAATGTTGAGAGTTTCTTGGATGCTGACTTCTCAAGAGATCCCTCTCTTGACTTAGTGGTTGAGCTGCTTGAGGTGGATGGTGGTGAAGTTTCCAAGAGGAAGGCAAAGGGTACGGCCGTGGAGGGTACCCCTGCTTCCAAGAAGATGAAAGCTGTTGCTGGTCCTTCTACTTTGGCGAATTTTCAAGAGGCCTTGGAGCGTGCTTCTGGGTTGCTCTGTGCTGATGACAAGGATTCGATGGCGGAGATGTCTCTCCAAGCTGTGGGGGAGCTTATGTTGGTTGAGATGGCCATGGTAGGCCTTTCTGCTTTTTGTCAGCTAGCTTTTCCAGGTGTTTTTTTGCTTAATTCTGTCTTCCTCTTTTTGGCAGGCTACGGCTCGTGGTAGTTTTCTGGTTTCCCAAATCCTTGGTTTGGGGAAACAAATGGCTGCACTTTCTGAGACCAACAGTAAGCTTTCCAAGCAGAGTGCTGCCATGATTGCAGAGCTTCGGAAGTTGACAACTGAGAGGGACAGTGCCCTAAAGTCAAAGAGAGGTTTGGAGGAGGAGAGAGATACTGCTGTGCCTACTGCTCGGAGTTTGGAGCTAAAAATCCTTGGTTGGGATAAGGAAAAGGAGAGGTATAAGTCCACAAGTTTGGGGATGTTAGAGAAGGTAAAGAATGCCCGTAGAGACGCCATTGAACTCTTCCTTCAGTCCCCTGAGTACCGTCAAGATGTTACCCAGCAATATTTTGATGGGTTTGAAGCCATGAGGAGCCAGGCAGCCTTGGCTTTCCCAGACTTGGATTTCTCCAAGTTTGAGGTTGATGATGAAGAAGGGCCCTCATGTCTTGACGGGGGACAGAAAGGAGGAGAGGAAGGCGATGAGGTGGTATCCAAAGATACATCTATTCCGAGCTCTTCGATTGCATCCCTTCTCAGCACTCCGGAAAAAGTCTCTCTCCCTCTTGAAACTCCAATTCAGGCGGTAACAACGGTAACACCTCCTGGCCCATCATCTGGTGATGGGTAGGCTATCAACAGTTCCACCCCGAGCTTTTGAATGGCTCTTTGAAACTTTAACTTCATTTGGGTTTGTAACACACTTAAATACTTTTCGTACTTTGTGTTTTTGGGAGTGGCCTTGAGTTTGGCCCGAATACTTTTCTGACGGTTGTTGAGGATGATCTTTAAAAGATCATGTCTTGGGGGCCTCCTACAGGCTCGTTTTAACAGGTGCAGGTACTCGTTTGAAGAGATAAAAGATACTTTTATCTTATGGTATGGCATTTTCCAATAGTCTTTTATCTAGACATTTTGATTTTGCCAGTTCCTGTCCTTGTTGTTGCTGTGTGCTAGTATTGTTTGCAAGTGGTATGCCTTTTGCTGTACCAATTTGCTTGCTCAGAATTTTATTCTGAGCTTTTTGTTTGATTTAGATAGACATTTAATGTCTAAATTGGGAGCTTTTTGCTTCTTTACTTGTCGTAGTGCATCGTAGTGCAGTTGCTTGTCGCAGTGCAGTTATACTACGTCTCTTTCTCCCCTAAGTGGGTTAAATGCTTGCGTCCAAGCAATTTAAGACACTTATATAGTTTACCCTTAGGTTTATCTGGGTGAGTTGCTTTTTTAATAACGCGTGGCTATTAATGCATAGCTGTGCTACGTCGTTTGAGCTTCGAAAATTTATCAAAGCTGTTAAATCAATGCATAGCTGTGCTACGTCGTTTGAGCTTCCAAAATTATATCAATGCATAGCTGTGCTACGTCGTTTGAGTTTGAAAATTTATCAATGCATAGCTGCTACGTCGTTTGAGCTTCGAAAATTTATCAAAGCTGTTAAATCAATGCATAGCTGTGCTACGTCGTTTGAGCTTCGAAAATTTATCAATGCGTAGCTGTGCTACGTCGTTTGAGTTTGAAAATTTATCAATGCATAGCTTTATTACTCTGCTGGGTATTCCTTAGGTTGGATGATTATCATAACTCCCCATGCTTGCAGAGTTCAAGCCGCCTGCATTTAATTGTTTGGCTATCGTTTCAAATGCTCGAGGTAATGGGGTGTGTAACTACCCATTATCCCAAGCGGTTGAGGTTGCGGTTTTGATTTCGATCATGCTGATTGGTTCAGCAAACGGTTATTGAACCGCACAATTTTGGCTATAAATATTAGTGGATTGCAAGGGATGACTCCCCATTCCAATTTTAACTTCGAATTTGCCAATGGCAAGTAACGATCGTATCACTGAGTTATGCCAAGAGTTGCAAAACCTGAAGATGGCCATTATTGGGCTGACCTTGAAGATGGAGGCCATGGCGGATTCTATTTCTGTCATGGAGAAGACGGTCCGCATGGTGCTGATAGCCAACTGGGACCAGTTGGAGGCTTTTCGAGGGCAACCGGCGCCACCAGTTCCTTCCCCTCCGAGGGGGGGAGGTAGTGATTAGGTTGCAACTTTGTGGGTTTGTCCACATAGTTTTTATGTAAAAGCTGTCCACATCCCTTGGGATGTGGATTATAAATAAAATTTTGATAATTTTATCTTTTGTCTCTCTTATTTCATGCTTATGAGAAAATTAAATCACGTGTAGTGAGAAAACGATATCCCTCGTGAGGAATTTTATCGGCCACTGGGGCTGATAAACAAAAAGAACACATGGTTCTAACTAAAACAACTGGTTTACTAAAGTTTTATTGAACACATAGAGTTTCCTAAAAAACAGAAATAAACTTCCTAAAACTGAAACAAATTCGGGCTGCAAGTACCTACTTGTAGTACTTCTTCAGATGTTCTGCATTTCATGAGTTTGGTAGCTCTTTTCCCCTTAGGGTTGCGAATCTATATGCTCCAACTTTGATATGGTGGAGGACTTGGTAGGGTCCTTCCCAGTTTGGGCCTAGTTTGCCCACTTTCTTCCCCGTAGGATCAACCTTTCTCAGGACCAGATCACCAGCTCGAAAATCTCTTGGCCTAACCTGTGCCTCGTGGTACTTAACCATTCTCTGTTGGTAAAGGGCCAGCTTGGCCATGGATGTTTCCCTTGTTTCTTCTAGGAGGTCTAGCTCTGCCCTGAGAGCTTCTTGGTTATCCTGGGGGTCTGGGCTCGCAGTCCTGTAGTTGAGGAGTTCGACTTCAATTGGGACTACTGCCTCAGCCCCGAATGCAAGAGAATATGGGGTTTCTCCGGTTGCTATTCGGGGTATTGGACGATATGCCCATAGCACATTGTAAAGCTCGTCTGGCCAAGCTCCTTTGGCCTCTCGAAGCCTTTTCTTGATTCCTTTCTTGATCGTCCGATTTGTAACCTCTACCTGGCCGTTTGCCTTTGGATGAGCTTTGGAGGCGTAATGTACGTGTATTCCCTTGGAAATACAGTATTCTTTGAGCTGGGTGTTGTCGAATTGTTTTCCTCGATCCGTAACTATTACCCTCGGCAGTCCAAAACGACTTATAATAAATTTCCATAGGAAGTCGATTGCAACCTCTACTGTGATTGTGGCCAGTGCCTTGGCTTCGACCCACTTCGTAAAGTAATCGACAGCTACGATGGCATGCTGGACCTGGCCTGCTGCCATTGGAAGTGGGCCAATTAGGTCTACTCCCCACTGGGCAAATGGCCAGGGTCCTCTCATAGGTGTTAAGACAGTGGGGGGCCCATGGATGATATTTGCAAAGCGCTGGCACTTCTCACATTTTTGGACCATGGATTTGCAATCTTTCTGCATACTTGGCCAGTAATATCCTAGCCTAAGGAGTTTGTAGGACAACATGCGGCCACCTTGGTGATCCCCACATATTCCTTGGTGAACTTCTTCCATAGCCCTTGTAGACTCTGGTGGGATTAAGCACCTCAGGTATGGTAGTGAGAAGCTCCTCCTGTAGAGCACGTCTCCCATCATCAGGTACTTTGTTGCTCTGATTTTCAGTTGCCTAGCTTTGACATTGTCATCTGGTAGTGTTCCATTCTGAATGTAGTCGGCTATGGGGCCTGTCCATGAGTTGCTGTAGTCGACAGCTTGTACCTGTACGTCCATGGCAAAGATGCTAGGTAATTCTAAGTATCGTATCGGTGCGTTTGGTGGAATAGCACCTTCCCTGGCCGTGGCCAGCTTCGACAGATAGTCGGCTTCGATGTTCTTCTCCCTTGGGATTCGAACAATGCTGAAGCTTTGCAGCTTCGCAATTTGGGCTTTCACTTTATCCAAGTACTTTTGCATTACTTCTTCCTTCACAGCGTATTCTCCTAGGACTTGTCCTACTACCAGCTGTGAGTCACTTTTTGCCAACACATGGTTGGCACCGACGGCCTTAGCCAGATCCAATCCAACCACGAGAGCTTCATATTCGGCCTCGTTGTTGGATGCTTTGAATTCGAACCTGAGCGTGTAGCTTAGGCGTTGCCCCTTTGGGGAGGTTAGCACTAACCCAGCTCTGCTTGCTTCTCTGGTTGTTGATCCATCAACCTGTAGGATCCACGGTTTGGGTTCTTCCTTGGGGAGCTCCTCTGGTTCTGGATACGTATATTCCGCAAGGAAATCTGCAAGCACCTGAGCTTTGATAGCGATACAGGGTTTGTATTCTATGTCAAACTCACCAAGCTCTATTGACCATTGAATTAAGCGGCCTGAAGTTTCTGGGCAATGGAGGATCCTTCGGAGTGGCTGATCTGTTAGTACTTTGATTGAATGAGCTTGGAAATATGGTCGTAACCTTCTAGCCGCTATTACCATGGCAAAAGCCATTTTTTCGGCTCTGGGGTATCTCAGCTCTGCTCCTCGCAAGGCCCTGCTGATGTAGTATACCGGAAGCTGCGTTCCCTGCTCCTCTCTTAGTAAGACTGCGCTGACAGCGTGGGGGGAGACAACAAGGTATAGAAATAGGATCTCTCCTTCTTGGGTCTTGCTGAGCAAGGGCGGGGATGTCAAGTACTCCTTTAGCTGGTCAAAAGCTGTTTCTTCCGTAGAGGTCCACTCAAAGGCCTTTTTCAAGACTTTAAAGAACGTCTGGCACTTGTCAGTTGAGCGGGAGATGAACCTGCTTAAGGCTGCAACTCGTCCGGTTAGTTTCTGGACCTTCTTTATGTTCTGGGGTGACTTCATGGTAAGTATGGCCTGAATCTTCTCGGGGTTTGCTTCGATTCCTCTTTGAGAGACCATAAAACCCAAGAATTTCCCTGAGGAGATTCCAAAAGCACATTTTGTTGAGTTGAGCTTCATCTTATATCTTCTAAGGACATGGAATGTTTCTTTCAAATCTGCTATGTGGTCCCGTGCCTTGGCACTTTTGACCAACATATCGTCCACATAGACCTCTATGTTGCGCCCAATCTGTTGCTTGAACATCTTATTAACCAGCCTTTGGTACGTTGCCCCTGCGTTCTTGAGACCGAAGGGCATCACTTTGTAACAATATAGCCCTCGATCAGTAATGAATGAAGTCTTCTCCTGGTCTTGTTCATGCATCTGGATTTGGTTATATCCTGAGAACGCGTCCATGAAGGTGAGGAGCTCGTGCCCAGCTGTAGAGTCTACCAAGGAATCAATCCTAGGCAGCGGGAAGCTGTCTTTTGGGCATGCTTTATTGAGATCCGTAAAGTCTACACACATTCTCCAGTTTCCATTGGCCTTTTTCACCATAACTACGTTGGCTAGCCAGTCTGGGTAGAGGACTTCGCGGATGGATTTTGCTTGTACGAGCTTCTCAACTTCTTTGGCCACAGCCTCGTTTCGGTCTGGAGCAAAAATTCTCTTCTTCTGCTTGACAGGCCGAATGGTGGGATCCACGTTGAGTTTGTGAGATATGACCCTTGGGTCAATCCCGGGTATGTCTTCGTGGGACCATGCAAAGACGTCTCTATTTTCCCTCAGAAATTGCTACAGCTCCGTTCTTGCTACTGAGCTCAACCATGTTCCGATCCTAACTGTTTTCCCAGGTTTTCCTGGTTCCAGGAGCTCCTCCACTAGTTCCTCTACCGGTTCTCCGTGCTGGAGCTTTTTGTAGACACCCCAATCTGGGCTTCCGGATTAGTTTACTTACGGTTTTTGATTCCCCAATGATGAAACGGATCAAGAACACCTCGGGAATGTCGAGTGTTTGAGCTTTGAGTGTTTGCAAAACCCTTGAACCTAACCTAGCCTAAGCCACTTCCAAAAACCAAAAACCCTACTGACGTGCGCCAGGGCACAATCATCGTGTGCCAGGGCGCAACCATCGCGCGCCCGGGCACACCGTCGCGCGACAGTTTGGAACCCTCGCGCGATGGTCAAACTGCCAGGTGGACAAAGTTTGACCGTTGACCCTCGCGCGACAGTTTGGAACCATCGCGCGACGGTCAGAACCTGTCCCCATCACCTTTATTCAGCTGGGCAGTTTAATCACCAAGTAATCCCCAGCCCGCCTCGTGGCTGGCTGCCCTCCATTCTTTGGACCAGACCTGCCTTTCCATTAATGGAAGGTGCTAAGCTTTTAAATAGCCCCCTTTGTTTCTCTTTCAAAGGGTTACAAAAAATCAAGCACAAAAGGTTACACAAACCCAAATACACTTGATACTTCATCACTCTAGCCATCTACATACACTTATTTTGCAAGCTCTATCACCTTGTTCAACCTCAAGCATCAAAGCTCAAACACCGTTCAAACTCAAAAAAAAGCCAAAGGTATAACACCTTTGTTCTGCTCTCTGTTCGATCCTCGAGGGGGGCGGGGTCAAGGTAGTAATCAATACCGATCCACGGCCCTAAAGCTAGCAAGGTTTCAAAAGCCGTGGCCTAGCACACCCTCGCGCGATGGTCCCCTTTACTCGCGCGACACTCGTGTCAGCAAGAGAATGGACCTCGTGGGGAAGGGAAGCTACCCCTTTTCTGTTTTGTAGTATTTTCATGCCTGATGTACTTCACTTTGATTTTTAGATTACTGTGATGCATGCAAAAACAGAATACAGTAGCTAGTTTATTTGCTTTAAACAGTTTGGAATGCCCTTGGGATCCCCTGAATCTGTCTCAGGACCCCAAGCATGTAAAGCAATTCCTGGAAGTCCAGTCAGGAGTGTCGCGCGAGGTTTACTCTCTGTCGCGCGACAGTTCTCTGATTTCCATGAATGGCCCTTGCATGGGCAACTTGGCCCTTGGCCTCTGTTTTGATACCCCCACTGTTTAGGGGTTGTGTTTCATCTTATTTGGCTCCTGCTTGGAGTATTGTGTAATAATTAGCATTTTACAGTCTTCCAATACACTGCTTGGTTTGCTTCCTGGGTGTGCACTGGTCCTTCCAGAGCCCAGAAGGGGATGATTTTGGGACTGTGGTGAGATGACAACACTCGCGTGAGAGTCAGCGTGTCTTGCGCGATGATTGACTTGCATGCAGATCTGTTCAGGCATGCAAGTTGATCATCGTGCAGGGCAAATCTGCCCCGAGCTTGGTTTTGGCATCTGATCGCTGTTTCAAGATCATTCCGTTTATTATTCATCATGCTACTCATCCATGTCATTATTTGATCACATCCTGCAAACATGTTACAGTTTTAATCCCCGATTAACTGTTCCCCCGCCCTAATTGGCTAAAATTGGTTAATAAAAGAAGAATCGCAATGTTTTCAAAATGCCTTAGTAGAGACCGATCTCCGGATTGGGCGAGAGGAGTGCCATAAAATCCTTCCCCTCTCGTAACCTGGCTCCCGAACCCAGATATGGTTATGACGGACTGGTTTCCTTCACTTTTTCAAATAAAGCGCGACAGGTGCTTCGAAATACGGTTCCTTGAGTGTCGGACCTTCAAAACTCAAGTGGCGACTCTGTATTTTTGAGCGCTTGCCGCCTGCGCTCGCGCTCTCTCGATCCGGGCCCTTGCATTTTTGGAAACCGAAATTTCCAGGGCATGCTGCCCACAGTCTAGTTTCCAGGGCATGCTGCCCACAGTCTAGTTTGCATGCCCTGGAAATTCCAGTGCACACCCAGGAAGTAAACCAAGCAGTGTATTGGAAGACTGTAAAATGCTAATTATTATACAATACTCCAAGCAGGAGCCAAATAAGATGAAACATAACCCCTAAACAGTGGGGGTATCAAAACAGAGACCAAGGGCCAAGTTGCCCATGCAAGGGCCATTCATGGAAATCAGAGAACTGTCGCGCGACAGAGAGTAAACTCACTAAAAAAAGAAAAGAAATAGGGAGTCGTAAACAAAAGAAAGGGAAATTCCACCAATAGTCCCTATAGTCTCTAAAGAAAGGGAAATTCCACCATTAGTCCCTATAGTCTCTGTCAAGTCTAAACAATAACAAAAAAAGTCGTATTTTACCATAGATGTATACAATCTTGTACAGATATATCTATTCTCTAACAAACAAACAAAAATCTATAACCCGTATTAGATTTCATATAGACACTTCCAAGCTAAGGAGTACGGTAATTCTAATTTTCAAAATAATTGTTCTAATTTTCAAAATAATTTACAAAGATGGGGCTAAATAAATTAGAAAAACGATGAGTGTGCGAGCTAGTGTGCTTATAATTATATAATTTTAAAGACTGAAGAAAAAACATAACAAATTAAAAAATTGGGTATATATGGAGGTCACTGTGGCACATCCGCCCCATTATCTCTCCATGCATAAACCGGAACCTTGTCACTTAACTACATTTTTTTTTTGAAAGGGTGTAGCTTAATTGCATTTACAGCGAGGCATGAGCAAAATGTGGCTTACCCTTGTTCACGCGTGTGTCATTATCTATACTAACTCTCTCTCCCATATGGCATTCTCCTAATAAAGTTTATTTTCTTTTTTCTTTTCCTACAATTTGCAGGATACTAAAAGTTAAAAATCAAAGACTAGAAAAAAAAAATTCAAACTCCCTCTTATATTCAAACCTTCTCACTTTAACTGTCTACAATCCTTTTTTTTGTTTTTATCCACATGAATTTACAATATTGTCTTTGAATGTGTGAAAAAAGTGTATTGAATAAAGGAAAAGATAACAAACTCTTAAGAAAATAAAAACAAAAAGGAGTGTAAATTGTTAAAAGGGGAGTGTGAAAATTAATTCCCTAATAAAATACCTACAGTCAATGTTAAATTGTAAGTTAATGAGAGGTCAATAACATTGAACACAAGGTCAATAACATTGAACACAAATATGGTTTTTCCCTTGAGGGATAAACAAACATTAAACGTAACAGAATTTATTTTTGGCTTGAGCAACTCCAGCCCAAGTCTCTAAAATAGCGATCCATAGAATGATATTTTATTCAAAAAATGGTTATAGAGAATGAGACTATTCATTGCAACTACAACCATACTTCTCTATATCCATCTCAATATTTCAAAAACTCACTTATCTCTCGAAAATAATTAATTTTCAATCATATTTTCTCTAAAATTTAATAGCTCGTCTTTCACATTTAATCTGCTTAACTATTATCTCGCAAAAGTAGAAAATTTTATTTCTAAGACTTTAGCTAAACATGTTCAATATTGGGCATTTTTTAAAGGCATCGTCAATGTTTTGTAAATGAGATAAATTTTATTAAAAAAATAAATTTATGGAGTAAATTAATTATACGTATATATCCTAATATAGAGCAAAAGTACAAAGGACATGGGTGGTATTAGAATTTTATATAATAAGAAAAGAAGGGTAAAGTAAGAAATATAAGTCAAAATGAGTGAATAGTAAGTCTCTATATATAGAGAACCAAATTTGGGTCTCTAAAATAGAAGCCCAATATAGAGCTTGATTGGAGTAAAATGGTTCTCTAAAATAGAGTGATAGAGCTTGGCTGGAGTTGCTTTGAAGCAACTATGTTTAATAAAAATAGAAAGAAGCTCTCTCGTTAACCTTTTCTCCTACTTGATTTATCCTCAACGATGATTATTATTTTTCCTTCTTTCTCACAAATTTTCTCTCATTTTCAAACTTTTCTCCTACTAAATTTTTTACATATAATCTTAAATGGTAGAGAGGTAATTAATACTATTTCTCTATGACAAATTTTTCTTTGTTCATGTCCATAGCATGAGTGCTGTGCTTGTATGTATTGATTGGATGATGAAGAAGAGGCATAACAAAATGGAACGTTTGCTTCTAACAGTGATGCAATGAGAACATATGTACTTACCACAATATATCTTTCAGCAAAGGACGACATCCTTTCCTCCATAAGATTGGACCACACTAAATCCACGGGAGTCATGTTTTTGCCATTGAAAGCATGATGATCTGCTCTATGATGCTTCCATAGCTCAACAGCGTCGCAATCGGAAGCAGTAAGTAGATGGAGAGGTGTGTTACCTTCGTTGTCCTTTTGGTTTATAAGTTGCCCAACCCAGGACTTATATAATATAAATTGAATCACTGAATGGCTGTTCATGTCCACAGCAATATGAAGGACATTTTGCCCTTTACTATTGACCATCTCCCAACAATCTGGATTGTATGATAAAAGCTCTTCCATTACATCTACGTGCCCATGAGCTGCGGCAATGTGAAGAGCTGTTTCCAGACCGTCCTCGTTTGTAGTACGGGTAATGTGTGCCACTGATATATCCGTTGCTAGTAGGTCCCTAACTCTGTTTTCATTCTCATTCCTAGTAGCTGTGTCTTGGCCGTCCTTGTTTGCAGTGGTAATGTATACAACTGATTGATCTATTGCTAGTAGCTCTTTAACTCCCTTTGCATTCCTATTGCGTGCAGCATAGTGAAGTGGTATCCACCCATACTCATCTGCTTGATTGATTAGATCTTTCTTCCATTCCAACAATTTTTTTGTGCTTTGACCTGAAAAAAGATTAGAGAAAAGTTAAGGATTCTTAATTAAATGTACTTCAATTTGCAAGCATGCAGTCATTAGCATTCAGAGATCTACTGTACTAATAAATTTGAATTACTGGTTTACGCTAGCTTTTAACACATCTTCTTTACCAGTTCCACCTGGTGTCACGCAAAAGTAGTGAGTGCAACTAATTAAGCAGTGAGGGTTTAGTTTTGATATGCTTATACTTTTATAGATGATTCAATATTGATTTCTAACGAGTAATGAGTGCAACTAATTAAGCAGTGAGGGTTTCGAGCTTTCTCTCTTTTTTACATTTGTATATTGTTAGATATTTTGGCACTTTCCGGGGTGTTCAAAACCTTCTTTGGTGTCTTTGTTATATCGACTCCATTTAATTATAATGGGTAGGTTCTTAAGGGGTAGTTTCTCGCACGATGCTCCTCCCATTATCTGCACCAAATTGACCGCTACGAAATCGAGCCAATTGCGTGAAAGGTAAAAGTATTACATAGCACATCATGCATTTTGTTTCCAAGAGTAGAAATTTTATTTATTTTGGCACGATTGTCTTTTCTATAAAATTGACCGAAATTTTGTTTTCCATATATATACATATCATCACAAGTTTTTTTCTTTGCAGAGTATAAAAAGACTACTCGTTTGCCTTTCCTAAAATCTCTCCAAAAATTTGGTCCGACAATTTGCTTTCCGTTTTTACGTCATTAAAAGATTTTCGTTTGAAATATAAAAGGGGTGGACAACTCTTCTTTCAATTGCACAGAGAGAAAGTTTGCTTTTATAAAAAAAAGGGTTGCACGGGTTTTAGTTTTTTTTTCGGCAGAGGCGAAAGTTTTGTTTTAAAAAGAAAGAAAAGGGTGCACGGTCTTCAGGGATTTTTTGTTGGCAGTCCCATATTCCAGTTTTTGTTTGTTATTGCCTCTTGCATCTTCGAACGCGGTTTGAGTTGTTTAGATCACGCTTCACATCATATCATTCATTCACTGTTCGTGGTTCTTTGTGTCGTTTACTGCTGTGGCCGAATCTTTTGGAGATTGATTCGGAGCCGGTTGAATCCGGAGATCGGGCGTGAAGTCCGTGGTGCATCTATTGGATCTTGAAGAAGCTCTTGGAGCATCGGAGATTGGCGAGAATAGGTAAAGACTTGGGTAAGGGTTTTTGCTATTTCGCAATCTGTACTTCTTTTTGATTAATAGAATAAAGCAGTAGTGTTAGGCCGTGGTTTTGGCTTAGGGTTATTTAGGACCCTAAGTTTTTCCACGTAAATCGTGTGTCTCATGTTTCAATTTTTATTCTACTGCATTACTTTATTTTTTGGTTTGGATTAATCGAGATAATCAATCCGTTTATCTATATTAATTTTTTAATCTGAAAATTGGTAATTTTTTTATCAAAACTCCTATTCACCCCCCCTCTAGGAGTAGATTGAACGCTTCCGCATAACTTCAATTGGTATCAGAGCGGGTTGCTCTGTTTAGGTTTAACCACCTGAGTTTAATTCTGGTTATAATGGACATGAACGCACCACGTGAGGGAGCCTCAAACTCGAGGCCACCTTTTTTCGACGGTAATGATTATCCGTACTGGAAAGCCCGTATGACCACTCATTTGAGTTCCTTAGGAGTTAAGGTTTGGAGATCAGTTAGGTACGGCTATGAGGCCCCTACCATAGAAGACACTACTACTAAACAGATGAGGGCTAAGGAGGACAAAGAATGGAATACTGCTGACAATGATAGTTTTGAGGCAAACTCTAAAGCTTTAGGAGCTATCTATGGTGCATTAAGTAAAACAGAGTTTAGTCGTATTTCCGCATGCACCACTGCAAAAGAGGCTTGGGATATTCTCCGAGTCACCCATGAGGGTACTAAGACAGTTAAAACTTCAAAACTCCAAATGCTTACAACACGTTTTGAAGATTTGAGAATGCAGGAAGATGACACATTTGATAGTTTTATCACTAAATTGAGTGACATCGTTAATTCCTTCCACGCATTAGGAGAACCAATCCCTAATCTTAAAGTTTGTTGAAAAGTACTTAGGTCTCTTCCTGAGAGATTTAGGGCTAAGGTAGTTGCAATCGAAGAAAGTGATAAAGTTGATGATATTCTTTTTGAGGAACTTGTAGGTAAACTTCAAACATTTGAATTGAATCATCTCTCAAAGAAACCTACATTAAAGCCCAATAAAATCATTGCTTTTAAATCATCAAGAGAAGAATCCTCTGTGACACAAGAGAGTGATGATGACCTTGACGAAGAAGAACTTGCTTTCTTTGCTAAAAAATTCAACAAATTTGTTAAATTCCGTAAGAATAATAATTCTGGAAAATTTTCTTCTTCGACTAGTAGGGGTAAGAATTTTAATTATGGGGACGATGAAAAGAAATCTTCTATTGATAAATCCAAGAAACCCCATGGTGTACAATGTCACGAGTGCCACGGTTTCGGGCATGTTCAGGCAGAGTGTGCTAACACTCTTAAAAAGAAAGTGGCCAAGGGGTACAAGGCTACATGGGATGACGATAGTGATGAGGGTAGTGATGGGGGTTATGGAGCTCCTAGATATTCAGTGCTTGTTGCCAGCATTAAGTCCCCCACGTCCCCTAAATCGGTTGAACTTTCTACAACTCTTAGTGATGATAGTAAGTATGTCTCGACTAACGAAGATTGTGAGAAGAGTGATGATGATATAGATTCTATTCAGGAGGCCTATAATCAATTGTTTAAAGAGGGTGTTAAACTGAAAAAGAAAAAGAAGGATCTCATGAGTGTCATCGAGAGAATTAGTTGTGAGAAGAACAAACTTAGTGATGACATTGAATCTAAGAACATCGAGCTTGATGTATTAAAAACCTATAACGCTAATTTGGAAGACAAGTTTGCCAAAATTGAGAGAGAGCGTGTGGATGCTTTGAAAGCCCTTGAAGGGTCTAAGGATAGGATTTTTGAATTGGAGCGTGACCTTAGGGAGGCCACTGAGGCCATAAAGCGTAATGAGTGTGGCGCAACTCATATTGCCGAAATGACACGTACGTTTAGAAATAGAAGTGGCTTAGGGTTTGTTGATCCACCTTCACTGACACCCAAGGCTAACGAGTTCACAAAAAAGGAAATCAAGTTTGTGAAATCTGAAATTGCAAAGAATGAGGTAGTAAGTGATAAACCCGAATCTTCTATTAAATCTCCCACCATTATTAAGAATGCTTACAATAGTAATCATGCTCCTGAAAAGAAAAATCTTTTTATTTGTCACTACTGTGGTGGTCAAGGTCACATTCGACCTTTTTGTTATACACTTAGAAGGGACAATCAGAGAAAAAAGGGGAAATTGTTTGTAGCCCCAGTTAATAAAAGTGTTAGGTATGGTCAACCCAATGTGGGAAGACCTCAAGTTGTGCGCCAGTCTCCCACAAACATTAAGAATAAGAATTTTCAAAAGACATTGAGTCAGTTGGCAAATCAAACTTCTCACCTTGTCGAGGAAATCAAAAAATTGTCAAATTTGGCTAATAATAATGGAAAGACTGATAGGATTGTTGAAAGACATACCACACATGGTCACACCTCGCACGTGAACACCAAACCAAAGCAAACATGGAAGAGAGTGAATGTCGTTTTTCATGTTGCACACACTGCGTATAGAGCACATGATGCCTGCACCTGGTACTTAGACAGTGGATGTTCAAGGCATATGACTGGAAATAAGTCTTTCTTTGCTAAGCTAGAGAAGTATAATGGTGGTTTTGTCACATTTGGTGATGGTAATACGGGTAAAATCATAGGACAAGGCACCGTAAACGCACCTGGAATCCCTCCGATAGACAACGTGTTATATGTTGAGGGTTTAAAAGCTAACCTGTTAAGTATAGGGCAATTCTGTGATAATATGTATGAAGTCAATTTCTCTAAAAATAATTGCTCTATTATAGATGCTTCGGGTGTGTGTGTGGTTAAAGGTGTTCGTTCCTCAGATAATTGCTATTGTGTTGAAATTGCCGGTTCTAATGTGTGTCATCAAGTATTGCTTGACGATGTAGAAATTTGGCACCAACGTTTAGGACACATAAATTTTCCGGAATTGCATCAAATAACCAAGAACGAGATTGTGAGGGGAGTGCCCAAACTTGCCAATGGGCAAGGGCTTGTGTGTGGTGGTTGCTTGAAGGGCAAACAAATAAAAAGCCCTCATAAAAAGACAAATTTAGTTGCAACCATAAAATGTTTAGAGTTACTTCACATGGACTTGATGGGACCCTCACAAACTGAAAGTTTAGGGAGCAAGCGATATATTCTGGTTATAGTTGACGATTTTTCTAGCTTCTCATGGATTGGTTTTCTTAGAGAAAAATCTGATGCTTATGCTTGTTTCAAAACTATTTGTCAATGCATTCAAAATGAGAAAGGGTACCCTATCACACGAGTCCGCAGTGATCATGATCGTGAGTTTAAGAACTTCGACATTGAAAGATATTGTGATAAGAGAGGCATTGCATCCCATTTTAATTTTAAAGTATTTCAAATGGATGTTAAAAGTGTTTTTTTGAATGGTGACCTTAAGGAGAAGGTATATGTGGTACAACCCAAAAGATTTATTGATCCTTCCTTTCCTGATCATGTGTACTGCCTTCGTAAGGCCCTTTATGGCCTTAAACAAGCCCCTCGAGCTTGGTATGAACGTTTAACCAATCATTTTTTTAAATACCGGCTTTGTGAAAGGGGGAGTAGACCGAACTTTATTTCTGAAGAAAATTGAGAGCGACCTTTTGATCGCTCAAATATATGTTGATAATATTGTTTTCGTGATTTGATTGGAGATGGTGTTGTGGCACTTGAGTTTATACCCACACAAGATCAAAAAGAAGATATTTTCGCTAAGCCTTTGGATTCTCTTAGGTTTAAATACATTAAGAAGTCTCTTGGTTTAATTTCTCTAGATTAAGTTGTGTGTGGGGTCACATGCCATCTCATGATATGCTTGCTTTGAATGTTTTTAATTTTGAGTTGTCATGTGTTGTTATGTACTTAGTAGTTTTTTTTTGGTGTATTGCGTTGGGTCAAAGGTTTTTTTTTTTTTTTTTATTCGTGTGCGTGCTTGTAATGTTTTTGCGTGCTTGGGAATCATGTGCTGTCTTGATATCAGTTTTACATATGCTTATGCCTTTGAGAGTAATGTATCAAATCAAAAATTTTCGATCATATCAATCTGTTACATAGTGATGTTGTTCTCTGTTTTGGTATTGAAATCCCATGCTCACGTTTCTATGCACACAATCTCACTTGGAGCTAGTAAACTTACATTGTTTAAGTGGTCTCTGTTGAGTCTCAGTTGGGTTAATCTTAACTAATCACTTTGATTGACCACATGTTCGTTGTTTACCTAGGGATGCTTTCCCTCATTTGACTCCTTATGAGATGGGCCGCCTATGGATTGGTGTGTAACGCACCTCTAAGGTTTGGAAAAATCGAATTGAGACTTTCTTTTATTTCTTGTCTATTGTTTAAAAAAAAAAAAAAGGAAGTAGAAAATCAAATAAAAAAAAGGGGGTTTATTTACATTTGTCTTTTCACCTTAGAGGTTATAGATGCCTGGTCCTTTGCCCCACAAGGCTAGGTGTAAGTCGCTAATCTCGAGTCTAAAACAACCGATGAGGTTTGTGCTTAAGTTACTAGGTCCGAGCGTTTCTGGTTTGACTTCCTCGTGATAGTCTTGTTTAAACCTTTCTTGAGATAAGATTATAGCGCCCACTTAGTCCTTGATAAGTTTTCTTGCTCCTCATGCACAGCGTTTACGCTTCACATTCATAGGCTTGAGCATGGCATTCTATCCATTCTTTGATCTGCATCATTCTGCTTCCATGAGTTGATACGGTCTTCAATTTTCATTCGATGCATTTCTCTTATAGCCATCTTGCCTATGTGATTCTTGTTATTGCACATCGTATGATTCTCTCGTATGCTTTCAAGTTGCATGTGTTTCACTCAAATATATACCTTTTCGCTTTGTTTTTCCGTGACAAAAAGGGGGAGAGTTTTTATGGTCATGGGTTGGTGAGTAATTGAGTAATGGAGAGTGATATGTGTCATTGGGTCTTGTATAAAGATAGAGAATTTTTGAGTGTTGTCGTTCGCTTGGGGAGTATACAAGGGGAGATTTATTTTATTGATGAATCAGTGGTTGAGTTTTCATGCTTTTGGATATAATGCTGCATTGTCGTTTATTGAGCTATCTTTGCAGGTATTGGAAGTGCAACTCAAACTTCATTGGATAGACCTAGTTTAGGCTAGTGTTTATTTCTTTCAGTTGTATTTTTTTTGTTATGGTTTAGTGCAGTTGGTTTTGTCCCGAAAATGCCAAAGGGGGAGATTGTTAGATATTTTGGCACTTTCCAGGGTGTTCAAAACCTTCTTTGGTGTCTTTGTTATATCGACTCCATTTAATTATAATGAGTAGGTTCTTAAGGGGTAGTTTCTCGCACGATGCTCCTCCCATTATCTGCACCAAATTGACCGCTACGAAATCGAGCCAATTGCGTGAAAGGTAAAAGTATTACATAGCACATCATGCATTTTGTTTCCAAGAGTAGAAATTTTATTTATTTTGGCACGATTGTCTTTTCTATAAAATTGACCGAAATTTTGTTTTCTATATATATACATATCATCACAAGTTTTTTTCTTTGCAGAGTATAAAAAGACTACTCGTTTGCCTTTCCTAAAATCTCTCCAAAAATTTGGTCCGACAATTTGCTTTCCGTTTTTACGTCATTAAAAGATTTTCGTTTGAAATATAAAAGGGGTGGACAACTCTTCTTTCAATTGCACAGAGAGAAAGTTTGCTTTTATAAAAAAAAGGGTTGCACGGGTTTTAGTTTTTTTTCGGCAGAGGCGAAAGTTTTGTTTTAAAAAGAAAGAAAAGGGTGCACGGTCTTCAGGGATTTTTTGTTGGCAGTCCCATATTCCAGTTTTTGTTTGTTATTGCCTTTTGCATCTTCGAACGCGGTTTGAGTTGTTTAGATCACGCTTCACATCATATCATTCATTCACTGTTCGTGGTTCTTTGTGCCGTTTACTGCTGTGGCCGAATCTTTTGGAGATTGATTCGGAGCCGGTTGAATCCGGAGATCGGGCGTGAAGTCCGTGGTGCATCTATTGGATCTTGAAGAAGTTCTGGGAGCATCGGAGATTGGCGAGAATAGGTAAAGACTTGGGTAAGGGTTTTTGCTATTTCGCAATCTGTACTTCTTTTTGATTAATAGAATAAAGCAGTAGTGTTAGGCCGTGGTTTTGGCTTAGGGTTATTTAGGACCCTAAGTTTTTCCACGTAAATCGTGTGTCTCATGTTTCAATTTTTATTCTACTGCATTACTTTATTTTTTGGTTTGGATTAATCGAGATAATCAATCCGTTTATCTATATTAATTTTTTAATCTGAAAATTGGTAATTTTTTTTATCAAAACTCCTATTCACCCCCCCTCTAGGAGTAGATTGAATGCTTCCGCATAACTTCATATATATTTTGACAAACCTGTGAAGTCCTTGAGAGCTGCCGCGTGCAATGCTGTTCTACCACAAGGGCCGCTGTAAGGTAGCAGCGATTTGTAAGTTTCCACGAGCGTGTCCACTATGTTCACACCCATAATCCCTCTTTCAGCAGCTAGGTAGAGTGGACTTTCCTGGAAGTTGTTTGGTGGATGTTGAAACTCTGCATCTTCTTCTGATAATAATTTAACCACTTCCAAGTAGGTGTCTCTGTTCTCCTTTTCAAAGCGATTTCTTGCAGCCATGTGCAGGGCTGTGTCTCTGTCGACCTTTGTTGCCCTCATTTTTTTTTTTGATAGGCCCTTTGTTGCCCTCATTATCTCCTCCACTTCTTCTTTGTTGACCTTTGTTGCCCTCATTATCTCCTCCGCTTTTTCTCTATCGACCTCTAAGTCCATCATTATAGTATAAGGCAGTGTTGAAGCAGTCACCGAATCGAGCCAATCCCAATATCGAAGTCCTTTTGTTAATGATTCAACTACTTTCAAGTACCTGGCCTCTAGTTCCAAGTGACAATTTCTCGCTGCCATATGCAAGGCAGTGTCTCCGTCGACGTTTGTTGCCCTCAACATCTCCTTTACTGCTCCACCCCAGCCGCTTTCAAGTTCTCGCGTCTCTAGTTCTTTTGCGCGAAGTATCAGTGCTTCGACTATTTCAGCTTGCCCATCCCTAGCCGCCATATGAAGTGGAGTTTCACCTTTGATATTCGGCTGGCGTACCAGAGACGGACACGCTTCTAAAACCGATTTCACGTAATCGAGGTGGCCGAATTGGGCCGCGACGTGGAGAACGGTGTTGTGGTTTGGGGTGAGTTCGCCGTCAAGTGGGTTGATGTGTTCCCTTAGGAAATAAACATTACCTCCCATGGCAGATCTATACAAGCTTGGATTCATGGTTACCCACGTTCCAGCAATATTCTATTTGAATTGTGGTGAAGTTACGTAACTCAGGATGACCATTATACTATTTAAAGGCTCCAATAATAACATCTTCTTTGATGTTCTGACATTATAATCAAATTACTCCCTCCATCTCGATTTGTTTGTCTCTTTTTTGACTTTTTGATAGCGTTTGACCTCTCAAAAAATTGTCTATAATTTTTAATTCGTAATATTTTTAATGTACAATATGGATCTTGTTTGATAGATCTCAATTAGTTTTATTATACAAAATCTTCAAAATCATAAAGACATTATAAAATATAAGTATATTTTTGAAAGACACGAATTTCGACAATTAAACAAACAAATTGGGACGGAAAAGGTAAATTTTTACGTGGAACAAATGCGAATTAACAGTCATGACGATGACGTATTGATAGAACTTGGCAGATAGATTGGGTTTCATTTTACTTAATACTCAACTCTGTCCTATTTGTTTTTTATTAAATGGAAACTCAATCCTTAATTACAAAATGGGTTACATTACATTTTTTTTTTGATAAGTAACAAAATTTTATTAGGAAAAAAAATGAAGGAACCTTGAATGTAATGTAACCCATTTGTTTACTAACTAAATGGAAACTCAATCCTTAATTAAATTACCAAACTGAATTAATTAAAAAGGAAAAAAAAATGAAAAGGAAAAAAATGAAGGAACCTTGATTTACTAACTAAATTACCAAACTGAATTAATTAAAAAAAAAGATTTAAAAAGGAGAGTATAGCCGTGGGAACTCAGCGTCCGCAACTAGCCTAACCAATGTTTACTCGGGTCACAATTATTCACTTTGTTGATTTTAGAATAGGAAAAAGGATCCCTAACAAATGCGCACCACCTGTCACCAGTTTCCGTGCGCATTCGAATTCCGGCGATGCCTGGGTTTTGTTTGTTAGAAGAGTTTTCGTCTTCTAAAACTGCTTAAAGATTAAATTAATTTGAACCCGAGGTAAAAACATTAATTAAACTAGCTACGAGACGCCTTCGCCCCGTGGCTGCACTCTACAGAACTACTCACTCATGACTTTATTAAACGCAGCAATAATTTTAACCCTAGATCTAAACATGCTTCAAACAATCGAAATAGAATTAAAAAAACACGATACCACGGACTTACGGAAGAGCAACGGATTCGATTACCAAAGGAGAACAGAAATTTAAAGTTGGAGAACTTGAAGAACTGAGATTAAAACTTGAATCTGCAATTAAAAACTCAGAAAACAGCAGCCAAAAGTTAAATGAAAACGTAAGTATGGAATGTGTAACCCTAATTTCGAGTTAAAACAGGGTTTATATAGTAATCCCCTTTGACCTCAATTAAAATCCTAAAACAAATCGGAAAAATACCCTAAACGACCCAAAACGCCCCAAAACGCCATCGTTTTAAAGGCAATTAAGCCCTCGGTAGCGCTACACCAAAAAGGGTGTAGCGCTCGCGAATCCCTATGACGCGTTTGACTCGTTGACCGATGCCTTTGCCGTTGACCCCCTTTAAATGCTAAGTAGCGCTACACCCTCGCCAATTCTCTGTTCACTTCGAGCGCCTTGCTATGCCACTTCTGAGCGCTATACCCATTATTCTGTAGCGCTCACGAAGATTACGATGACTTCCTCGCGAATTTCACTTCAACACTTAGTCTCCACAGCCCTTCTCGCTCTCAAGCTCCATCATGGCCTTTCCGGGTACCTCTCATTAGCGCCAAAACATCTCAATTTCCTGCAAATTAAGCACAAACACAAAATCCAACCTCGTGCATGCATTAAATGGAAAATGAGAATTAAATGCATGTCTAACGCGCTAATTTCCCTACTTAGGCGCTTAAATTCATGAATTCTGCGTGCCTATCACATCCCCCAACTTGAGCGTTGCTAGTCCCTAGCAACGAACGAGATAAAAATAACAAAATAAGAAATAAAAGCTCAATCAGGGATATGAGAGTTATGCGACCTGTACAAAAATTGAGTGAACACAAAATTTTCTCCTCATTGTCACCTTTAACTCAGTCACATGCATGCCCTAACTATAATTCGAACAATTCCGCACCAAAACAATTGTAGAGATAAACATGCCCCCACAAAGTCACAATGTCACTCTCACTCACCGGAACACTCAACATCTCATGCGAGGCGCTTGGCGACCAACGTGGGATGGAACAAAAAGTCACCACGTGTGCCAATCAAAACAACGCCAGTTATAACAATGGAAGCTCAACGAAATTAAGATACCACACATCCATAGCTAAATATAAAACATGCATGCAAGAGAGTTAAACAGCGTGCATCGGGTCAACTAAGGACTTCAATAGGCTTATAACGACCGTAGTTACAAAAGAAAAAGGAAAAAAAGAATGGCGGCCTATAGAAGCGCATGGACAGCCTACCTTGACTGACCGCCACCTTGACACTAGCACCACACCGGTGCTTAACACAAAACATTAGTCATAAACATAACGAAGTACGGGTTATTACACAACATATGAAATGACAAGACTCTAACCACCGACTTACAACCACATGAAATAACACATAAACTGACAGGACTCGACAAAGACACATAAAATAACACCACCACTAGCCCAGCTCTATGCTAAATTTCCATCCCCAGCATCCGAATGCTCCTCCTCCTCAGGTTCATCCGCGAAGTCATCGCTCACCTCCAACACTGGCCACCGTCTAGGTCGGAAAGGCCCTGGATTTTGCCCAGAAATCTGTGCCTCCAGGTGGCGCTGCCTATCAAGTAAATCCGCCTGATTCCTAGCTAACTGCCTCTGCTCTCTCTTCAACTTCCGCTGGCTCCTAGCAATGCCCGTCACACAACCAAATATCTTCTCCAGCCAAGTCTTAGTACTAGCGCTAGCCGGCGGTGGAGAAAGTAACGATCCTTCAATCCCTCTTAACTGAGCCATACTCCGCTGAATAAACGAGGAGTCTATATCCCCTGGCAGTAAATCATCATTGCTATAGTATCGCCTTCCCGGAACGTTTCTGCTCCTAAGAATTTTGGTAACCAGGCACGGGAAAGGCATCCTTAATGTAGTCGGGGCATCCCTAAAATCACACATCTGCCCAAACACATATAGGGCCCAATCACAGACCGTTTCCTTAGCCATGAACGCAAACATCAAGTTCCCAACCGATCTCTGGGGTGCGCCCTCCTGACCCCTAGGATACAAATTATAGCAAACCACTTGGTTGAGAAACCTATATGCTGTCGTGAATCTACCAGGCCAATGGGGAATCCTAGCATTCCTGCGGTTCTCATACATATATCCAGCCACCTCATCCTGATTAAAAGTCTCATCCGGCCTAGGGTAGTTTACGGGTCCCGTGGGCCTCTGATACCCCAAAGCAGTGGCTATCTCAGCCGCATCAATAAACACCGGGGTATTACCTATTTTTGAAGTAATCCGGGCACCTGGAGCCAAAACATCTCAATTTCCTGCAAATTAAGCACAAACACAAAATCCAACCTCGTGCACGCATTAATTGGAAAATGAGAATTAAATGCACGTCTAACGCGCTAATTTCCCTACTTAGGCGCTTAAATTCATGAATTCTGCGCGCCTATCAGCCAACTTCCCTATCCAATCCTCTCAATCACATACATACCCAATAATATGTGGAGGAATATTCAATGCCAAGTGGTATGGGCCCGAGGAAGAAAAAAAGAGGTGAAAGCCACATTTTGGATTATACGTACATGTGAAAGAAAGCAACCACGTTTTCTTTCTTTGCCAAGACATTTCCTATCTAGAGAACACAATGGCAGAACCTTTGGTTTCTCTTAATTTGAAGCCCTACAACTAAATATAATTGACAAATGATGTCATGGCTCATATCAGCTAGAAAACATTTGATAAGACTCTGTACGTGGATTCCATTTTTACCGATCGAGTTTTCACTTTTTGGTTTTAGGATTAACTTCAGTTCTCTTCCTCTTGGATTGAAATCAGAACAGATGCAGAGAACTAATTAACAGATTTCTTATGACTTTTAATATATGAAACTAATCTATTTATTATGTAAGCTATTTTACCACAAGTTTGATTTCAAAGACATACCATTCTACTCATGCAATATGATACGCAAAACGAAAAGTAAAAGCGTAGGGGAGAGAGAAATCAAGCACGAGGATTTATAGTGGTTTGGTCTGTAACTTCATGGTATACTCAAGTCTCCAATTGGTCTACTCGGGAATTACTGTACGATCTCCAATAGTTATTACAACCTTCTAGTTTTGTAGGTGCTAAAGAACCGTTATAACGAGTGATCACTCTGACTAATTTTGATTATGCTGCTAGTTACATCTAACCCAACGGATTTTGACTCTGATGCTAGTTACACATAACCCTCAAGTGATTTTCTCTCCAAAATCACTCAGAAAAAGATAATCTCACTCGTTACAAGAGTTATGCAAGTGGTCACACTCTCTTTTTTTACAATATATATATATAATAAAGTCTCACTAATTAAACACTCTCAAAAGTATAGATAAATACAAAATGAAGCTCAGTATTTTTCTTCCCAATAGATAATCGACTTTTCTTGTTTTGGTCTTCTCTGATCATTAGGGCCACACTTGATCATGAGGTTTAAATTATGAACTGTCACGATCTTATCTCCATGATTAAGTGTATCAGGAATCGCACCACAGGCATGCAGCCTATCAATAATAACTCAAAAAAAGGTAACATTTGTTAGTTGGGGCCTTGACGGGCTGTATTTGGAGTCATATCCGGTTCATTTTCAGAGATGCCATTATTTGACGACTTCTTCTCTCTCATCAATGCATGTGAAATGTCTGGCATAGGGGCCCAATGCTATGAATGTTTTTCCAAAGTTGTCCTCTTTCTTTCTTGCTGTGTGAGACCCCACCACCACCATTTGATATAGGGTTTCCCAATCCTCCATTTTTGTTTTGTTTCTTGTTTGGAATTTCTGCTAATGCCTTGTATCTTTCCTATGGCTTTTATTGAAGGGAAAAATTCAAAAAAACCGTTGAACTTACACCGCAATGTCTTATAAGCCTACAAATTTAACGTATTTTCAATTTAACCTCCAAAGTTTTAAAAAAAAACTTACAATTAAGCCTTTGTCGTCATCTTCCGTCAAGTTACAAACAGAATTGTGAAATGTGTACTATTCATCCAATGTTTAATATTTATTTGGATCTATTACGGATCCTATAAAGATGATTCAAACTGCAAGTAATTTTTAAAATATTTTTTTATAGGTTCCTTTAAAAAAAAATAGCCCAATCCAATATCGGTAGGACTCTCATATGAGTTAAAGCTCTATTAGGATGCTCGTTGAAAGATTTTAGAGCCAAAAATTCATTATGACCATTTAGGATAAAATTATCAGAAAAATAAAATCTTCGCACTTGTTTGAAAATTAGAGCACTTAATTTTTTAATCATATTTTTAAAAAAAATTCACAAACAGATTCAACCTGATAAAAAAAATTTAGTGCTCTCAACATTTCTTTAACTGCTCCACCCCAACCGCTTTTACTTTCTTGCTCTAGCGTTTTTGCGCGAACTATCAGTGCTTGGAGTATCTCAGCTTGCCTTTCCGTAGCCGTCGTATGAAGTGGAGTATCACCTTTGATATTCGGCCGGCGTAGCAGAGATGGGCACACTTCTAAAACCCCTACCACATATTGTAAGTGGCCGAACTGGGCCGTGACATGGAGAATGGTGTTTTGATTTGGGGTGAGTTCACCGCGGAGAGTACGTCGATGTATTCACTACAAGAAATTTGGTCTTTGGAAACGAATGAAAATCGTTACAAATTACATGTTTTTTCATCACAAATAGTATGAGTGACGAAAAACTAATATGGCTGATTGTCATCTATTCCCACTTTAGTGTCTTTTGATGACGAAATATTTTATCACCAAAAAGTGAATAATTGATAATGAATTTTTTTCTCTCACCTATTGTGCTTTTTGACAACGAAAATTTTCATCATCAATTATTCCTTTTGGTGACAAAAATATAGGAAAGCGGTAGCGAATTTTTTCATCACAAAAGGCAATTTCATATGGGAAAGAAATTCCACATTATTGCTACTGCTAGGTTTCAAACCCGAGTCCCCTAGGTTTTTTGCACAAGTTCCGACCAACTACACTACACACATTTTTCAATATATATTAGAAATATCTAATATCTAACATATACGTTTAACATTAAAAATATATTTTGAACCTTTAAACATTAAAACTAGTAATTTTAATAAACATGAAAGTTGTAGTCCTTTGTGTTATTTTTCAAACCCAATTTTAATTATCTCAATCAAAGTTCTGAGCAAAGAGTTATGCCTAAAATACATTTGGTGATAAAGCGCAATTCATAAATTTCGTTACCAAAGGTACTCATTTGACGACGAAATACATTTTTCGTTGCCGAAGGCGTAAAAAAGTGATGAAATTATTTTTCATCGCCAAAGTTAAGCATTTGGTGACAAAAATAAATATTTTCGTCACCAAAGATACCAATATTTATTTTTGTCACCAAACAAGGATAATTGGTGACAAAATAATTTCGTCACCAAAGTTGTCAAAACGGTGACAAATTTGTTTTTTCGCCGCCAAATATACTCATTGAAAGTAAATTTTGTCCCTACTTTTTCGTCAACGAATATACTTTTTCTTGTTGTGGTTGCCTTAGGACATCAACATTGCTTAATTGCTTTCCATGGCTGATCTATACAAGCTAGGATTCATGGTTACGTTCGAGCAGTCAATCTGGATTGCGGTGAAGTTACAACCCTGAGGTGGACAAACATTAATTCTGCTTTTTAAGGGCGCCAAAAACACTTTTTATTTTGTATCCCGACATATTATGATAAATCAATCAAAAAGCAAATTGATTACTTTTCTTCGTGGAAGAAATGAAAATCGGACGTGGTGACGTGCTAGTACAGATTAGATTTTTAATTAACATTATGGTCATGTTTGGTAGCCATTCTATTTTCTGTTTTCTGTTTTCATTTTCAGAATTTTCAAAAATTAACTTTGAAAGTTTGTTTGGTGCACTACTTCCACTTTCAATTTCTGGAAATCACTTTCACTATTTTCATAATTTGAGAAAGTAACAAAACTCAACTTTCACTATTTTCAAAAACAAAAAACAGGCTACTCCGCTACAATTCCTTGGAGGTCTTTTTTCATTTCCTCTTCCTCTCTCTCTCAAACCCAGGCCATTGAAGATACTCTCTTTCTCGCTCCCTCCCTCCCTCTTATAGTCAATAAAGGGCCGACTTTGGAATTAGAAAATTTCACATGTATTTCACCTATATATATATATATATATATATATACTCTCTTAACTTAGAGATGAGAGGAGGCCGGAAGGGATACATTGGGCTTATGAAGCCATCATATATATATATACTCTCTTAACTTACAAACATGTTTTCTGTTTTCACTTTTTTTTTAGGAAAAGTAAAAACTGATTTCAGCAAATAGAAACAGGAAACAGAAAAGTGGTAGTGTTACCAAACATAGCCTATATTTGCTTTCTTAGTGCCACATGCATTAAAAAAGAACATGCTCATGAGACTCATATGGAATTAGATTGTCACATAACATGTGACGTCGTTGACGCGGGTGGACGCCCAATCCAAATTTTCAAAATTTAACCCCACAACTGTGATGAATTACTAATCTCTCGTGAAGCTAAGAAATATTTCTAAAAAGATTGCCATGACTTCTTCTTCTTCTTTTTTTAAATTGACAAAAAAAAAATTACAATTAAAATGAACACATTTAATTCAAAAAATAAAAAACATTCCATTGATAATTAAACTTTTTAATACCGTAAATGTAATTATAAATAAGAAATGCATCACTACAGTTGAATACACGAGACTTAAAAATTCGTCTTTATTATCCTCTTCACTTATGAATTCATTCTGTCATTTTCAACAACTTATGATTTCGTCCTACTCATACTTTTAATACCGTTATTGCCCTGGTTTGTTTCGATGAGAAGAATTGGAAAAGTAAAAATAATGACTTTATTTTTATTTTTTCTTAGATATTTCCAAAAAAATGTTGGCTAATGTCATAGTTTTTTACTTTCGGATTCATCACGTTAAGATAAATCAATAATCCATAAAAATTTAATACAAAATTAACAAATATAATTTTTTTTGAATAAAGGCAAAACAAAAATTTCCCTCTGTACAACTTTAGTTTAGTGGAAACTCAGTCCTAGACCTAATGCCTGCTTTATTTTTAGTTTATAAAAAAAGCATAACACAACGCTTTACAAAAAGCAGCATTTTAGTTTAGCGGTAGTGGAGTATGTTTTTTCTTGACCATTGCTTTACAGGTGCATTCCCCGAGGAATATGCTTTTCTTTAGTAGTAGTATTGCTTTACAGTTGTATCATAGCTTTTCATAGCCTTTCAAGGAGACTTCCTCACCTCTTTCACATGATAACATGAATAGGGAAGGTACGATTTTTGCTAAAATTTTGAGTGCTTGGTGTATTGATTGATATCTTTTCAGTTTGTCCCACCTGCATGATGCATTGCAATACCCTTTTTTCATTTCTTTAGGTTTAGTTTGAATGATCGGAATCTTCAGTAAGAATATGAATGTGTTTACTGTGAATCAAATTCCTAGGAATGTTATTAAGTGGAAATAGAAATATGATTGCCATGAATCAAATTTCTAAGAATATAATACCTGAAGTATTTTCATTCTAGTATTTGGATTAATTCAGTAATCTTATGCAGGAATTAATTATTTAGAAAATTTATCAAAGTCAATATTTCCTTTTTTGATTGATTGAGCCATTAATCTAAAATTCCCATGGAGTAAGGGAGATATCAGATTCTCACTCAATCTCTAGTAATGCGATTCCTAGTCGGCTGTGTCGTCAGGAATCACAATCTTATTTATGTCTCTCCTAAATTTGGAAATCCTGAAAGTGTGAAATTACATTTCTATTTATGTTTCTTCCAAACGTCGAAATCATGGAAGTATGGTGTTCCATTCTCATTCCTCCTCAAGATTTCCTGTCATCCAAACTGAGCCTAACTAAACTAAACATTTTATGGAGTGAAAAAAATGCATTGTCCATTTTTTTTTGTTTTTGAATTGCTAATGCTTTGTCCGTTAGCGGTACTTTAAAAAAACAAACGTACGCCATTGTCCTTCCCAGCTGTGTGCGTGAATGAACTGGAGAGAAAGGAAACACGAGTATGCTTGTGTTTTATATTTTGAAGCATTAATAGTAACATATGTACAGATATATAAATAGCCCCACATTTAACACATGACAAACTAGCAAGATACTCGTATCTGTGTAGGTAGTTACACGAATATCTGTACAGATATAGCGCATGATAAATTATAGAAATTATTAACATACTGCACATTATGCTATATATGGACATGTTAGGGATCGCGGGTCTTATACACACAACACAAAGTGACATATATCAAAGATATAACGTGGTTTGGACGGAATGCCCGTTCCACGGGAAAAACACAATTTCATACGACTCAATCGAGAATAATGGAATTTTGAATCGCACGAACTCACTTATCACAGTCACTCTGGTGCTTCTGGCCTCACCCTCTCTGTTCACTTCCATGCCTCTCAGCTCACACACCCTATAGCTGTATAGTGTATAGTACAAAGGAAGGAAAAACAAAGGGCTTTCGAAGCCCAGACAGCCAGTGGGAATATTTGGCGACCCAAATCTCCCAAAATCTCTGGTGATCCTGAGCTTATTGATACAAGGGGTCCCACCTTTTGTCGAACGTTCACATTGGGAGGAAGTCAGTCAACAGAACATAATGGACGTGCACATCTGGTATAAGTAGTAGGATTGGCAATGGGCGGATATGGGCATTCTTGTACCCGATACCCGAATTTGCCCCAATAACCGAATGGGGGAGGGGACTTCTCCCATACTGGTACTGAAGACGGATTGGAATATATCGGTGTTTAGTTTCGAAAATTCTCAAGTTCTTCGGTTCCAGATGTACCATCTCTAAAATTCCCAACTCTCTCTGTGCTTGAATTTCAGGAAAAGGATACATCCAAACAAATCCTAAGAGCCTCAGGCCCACAAAGTCGGGCTAGGATTGCAGATCATCTTTTGAGCCCAAAACCTTGTTTAGAAGGCCAGCATATGCAAACCCATTCAAAGGGAACTTGAACCTGGTACTGAACCAAATGAAACTAATGGTCAATGATGATAGCAATAGAAACCTATATGCGTTCTTTACATCGTTTTACCAAAAGATAAATTTAGGGGCCAAAATGTATTTTGCAACAGGAGTAGTGTTTGAGGGATAAATGATGAAAATGAATTAGTTTTTGACCATGTTGTCCTTGGTTTCGTATAATGGTATTATAGTATGAAGGTCTCTAATATTTTTTTTGTTAAGTAGGAAGTGTCAAATATTACCTTACGAAAATGTCATTCCCATCATTCATGACAGAGATCTAAAAAATAAAATCATATAGGGCGGATATCAAATTTCTGCATAATCTTAGCTAAGTACCAACCATAATACAACGTAGAAAAAACACTAGACAAATTAATTACCCCTAACCATTAGAACAATATTAGACAAATTTAACGGAATCCAGTGCGGAAAAACAATGACCCCTTTAAAAAACTTAATAAATTTAATGGAGACGCCACATGATGTTTTCTGTACATTTTTTGTCATATCCCTGCCGTGTTCCGTTCCCGGCATGTAGGACACGGATACGACGACCTCCTGAGTATCGATGCTCCATATATCCTTGTTAGTGACAAACAAACCACAAAAATGCCGTGTTATAAAGCAACACTTCACTCATTCTGTCATGGTCCAAAATTGATCTTTTTGATGTTTGAAAGTGTAATATTACGGATGACATCTTTCCGGCAGCTAGGCGTGGAATTACAACTGTCTAATAGGCGTGGAATTACACACCCAATAAATAAATAAAAACTAAAATTTGAACAATTAAAAATCACGAAGATCGATATACTCCTTCCATATATTTGTATGCATTTTTCACTAGTGTTGAGACGCTTTTAGCATCTTAATTAAGGGTGAGCAAAAAATCCGTCAAACCGCGAATTCAGTCCAAACCAATCCAAACCGAAAGGTTTGGTTCGGTTTTTTAGTAATATGGTTTGATCATGGTTTAAAAAAATTAGAAACCGCTTTATATGGTTTGGTTTGTGGATTCACATTCACAGTCATGGTTCCAAACCGATCCGAACCGTATAATACAATTATATATAATTTAATTATTATCACTGCCCTTTTGCTACCTTATTTCAATTCAATAGTTTTTAGGAATTATATTTGGCATTTTATTTGGTTAAATTATCTTAAGATATTTAATAGATAGTATTCTTAGTTTGTTCATTTAGCGACTTACTAGTATTTCATTTTCTTAGTTTAAGACTTGAGGCAATTATTGATATTCCACTCTTAATTAGTTGGTTGAAGTTAGTGTGTTTTGATAATTTGAATGGATTTGGTTTTAATATAAGTTTTCTTTTAATTTATCTTTGTAATTTTAAGTACTTTAAATATTTTTTGAAGATGATAGTTTAGTTCAAAGCAAACCGTGGTTTAAACCGAAACCAAACCGTATTTATATAGGTTGGATTGGTTTGGTTCTATGCCTTTTGTGGGTTGGTTTGGTTCTCCAAATTCATAATCCGTAGATATTGGTTTGGTTCTTGGTTTACTACAAAATCGAACCAATCCGAACCATACTGATCACCCCTAATCTTAATCATTCCTTTAGGGGCTATCGTTAGCAATTTTTCTATGAACCCCAAAGGGTTAGCCTAATGGTTAAGACTTGAAACTTAGAGGTTTCCTCTCTCCTAAAGTTGCAGATTCGAACGGCTTTGTTCGGTTCCTAGTTTAGTTTTAGTTTTGTTTCTAATCATTATCCTATATCTTTCTCCAATCATTACCCTATATCTCCAATTATTAATTTCATTTCTCTCTCTATCTCTCTCCAATCATTACCCCTCTCCCCAATCATTACCCTATTTCTCTCTCCACTTACTACCAAAACTAAACTAAACTAAATCTCTCAGGGGCTAGTTCATACAGAATTTTGCTTCAGCTTTAATTGAGCTTCCCACAAGTGCACAGTGACTACATTGGGCCTCTAGAAATAACCGGAGTGCGCATAAGATTGCCCAGATATCTAAGTTATAAAAGAAAACAAATTTTCTATGGTTGAGTATTAATCTCACGGCTTGAAAATTCCGGCTCCACCCCTTCAGCTATCCTTGGATCACAGTGTTGAGTTGCGGATAATCGACAAGTGCAAGTGCAAGTGCAAGTGCATTTTTTGCGGGAATTCTTTTAATTATAGGCGGCAATTTGGATCTAGTAATATAATTTCACTTAAACTCATCTATTTATAATTAGTCCAAATCCACTCATATTTAAATATGAGTTCTAATTTGGCCAACTTAATAAGCTGACTAATTAATTTTATGGGTTTAGATGGGTTGGGGATGGGTTTAAATTAGGGCTGCTCAAAAAATCCGGTGAACCATGAAACCGGTCCGGACCGAACCGATCCGTACCTTTTGGATTTTGTCCGTGGATTAATGGTCCGGACACGGATTGAAAAATTAGAAAATCGTGACTCGCGGTTCGGTCCACGGATTTTTATTACAAAACCGTGGATTAACCGAACCGAACCGTGAGATATTTATTTTATATAAATAATATATATGTGTATTTATATAATAAATTGTTAGTAATGTTAACACTTTTTTCTACCAATTTTAGTATTTTATCTTAATAATGGGATATAATGTAGATGTACATAAAATATAAGGAGTAAATTATAGTGTTTTCATATAAATAACGGGTAACCCTAGTTAATTTTCACTAGTTCGTTTCTTTTTCATTTTTTTAATGTTATGTACTATAATGATACAATTCTTTTGAATTTGATTTTTAAAATAGGTTTTTGGTAGTTTATGTAACAAGTATTTTCTAGTGGTGTTAAACTTAATTTTGAATGTAACATTCTTCCTTTTTAGTGTGGGATATATGCTTAAGCTTTATTTTTGTTAAAATCCGTGGACAAAATCGTAACCGATCCGCGAGTCACGGATCGGATTTTATTTTGTAAAAACCGAACCGTAGGACTTTTGGTCCGGACACGGATTTCATTTTATAAAAACCGTGACTAGCGGTTCGGTCCTCGAATTCCTAGAAATCCAAACCGAACCGGACCGCGAGCAGCCGTAGTTTAAATGGGTCCAACTTAAAAAAACCCCATTCATTCTTCTACCAGGGTTTTTTCACGACGAATGACGAATTCATCTCATCGATCAACTCTCACTCCCTCGCGATCTCGATGACTCTCTCTCTCTCTCTCTCTCTCTCTCTCTCTCTCTCTCTCTCTCTCTCGTTTGACTCTATCAGTTGAGATTTTTCTCTGAAATCCAGTTGTGATTTTTCTAGGGCTCGAACAGTTGAGATTTTCCTCGCAATACTAGAAGTTCAATTGCACCTGTTTTGGCAAACGCATCATTTTCTTCTCTTCAGGTATCTCTCTCTAGCTTGTATGTGATGCATCATTTTCTCTCTCTAGCTTGTATGCGATGAAACTGCCATCTCTGTTGCTTAGAGCAATTTTCTTCATCTTTAATTGAAGTGGGTATGTATCGGCCCGTAAAGTTTCAAATTTCATAAGTGATTTAGGAGCAAATTTCTTAATTGAAGTGGATAAGGAGCTAATTTTTGTTTTTTGTTTTTGTTTGAGATGGGGCTCTAATTTCTGTTAGAGCATCTTCAAACTTCTATTCCGTTCGTTTAGTTATTATCACGCAGGCTAGCTGTTTGTAAATTCGAGACGTGTGTATCTTTCCTCTCTCAATGCTAATATCGAAAAAAGAAGCAACTTGTTTTGTTGATGGTATAAATATGCTTAGAGACTAGAGAAATATGCTAATTCTGCATCTAGCAAATAGCTTGTACTTATTTTTTTTTTTGATAGGCAAAAACATTTTATTAATGGGGAAAGGGAAGAGGGGTTCCAACCAAAAGTTGGAAAATACAGCCAAAAGGGACGAAGCCCAAACACCCAAGAGGGACAAAACCCAAAACACCTGAAGGCCTAAACGCCCAGATAAAGAAAATAAGCGCATAAAACAAAGGCCTAAAATGCCCAAATACATCAATGGAAACCAGCCCAAAAGAAAACCCAAAACCTAACCCTAAACATTTGAGAAGCTTCAATCACCGCCGTAGATCGCCTTCATCCACCATTCAAACAGATCACCGCCACCTCCACCGTGCAACCGTCACCGACCACCACCACGCCACCACATCAGCGAACCCATCGGCATAGCTGCACGGAAACCAACAAAACGATCTGCCGCGGGCTCAACACAGCCGTTAGGCGAGAACCGAGCCACCCAACAGTGGAACCCGGCGGGAGCCACGCCGGCCGCACCAACCATAACAGATGGGAAGCATGGCCGTGAATGGGAACAAGTGGCGATAGAGATCGTGATAGAAACAGACCAAATATCACCGGGCAGGGGGTAAAAAATAACAGATTGGAGAGGAAGAAGACAGAGGATAAGGAGAACATACCAGAACGCCGATCTCGGGCGTCCGAAACCCCAGAAACGGTCGCCGTGAAGCACGGAAATTCGGCCCCCAAAAACGACCAAGGGTATCCGTCCGATGAGATCCCAGAAAACGCCTGAAACCGCCCACCAACGCCGCCGCCCTACTCAATGCTGATGCCGATCATTTTTGGATGAAAAAAAAAAGAGTAAAAAGGAATGCGAAGGAGGAGAGAAGGGTGGGAGAAAAGGCAGAGGAGAGAGAAGGAGAAGGAGGGGGGGAGGACGGCTAGCGGCGGGCGCCGCCTCCCCCAAACGGAACCCTAGATGAAGAAAGCTTTAGGGAGAGAAAAAAATCGCCTATTTTTAGAGAGAGAGAAAACTACTTCCGCTAACTTTAGCGGCACTTGCAACGCATATCATACCATAGCTTGTACTTATTTTGCTCTTGGTTTGCAAAATTTTGTAGGAGTTTGATCTATTTGAGAGTCAAGAATGTGGGTTAGCCGGAATCAAATCAGAGTTAGATTTATATTTAGATGAGTCGAGACTTGATAGAAAGCAAAACATGGATCTGGGCATATTATCTTTCCTCTTTCTTTACTCACGTGATGTGTTGAGCATTCCCATCACCACCGTTGCTTCGGAGTCGGCATTCACTATTGGAGGACGAATAATTGGCAAATTTCGCTCATCAATCGTTCCAAAAAATGCCTGAGGCATTATTATGCACTCAAGATTGGCAATACAATGCAAATATATGGTAAGCAAAACGGGTCATCTTTTTTTGTTGGAGATTGATTTACTGCATGTATGATATATAACGTTGTTTTCATGTACTTGTTGAAAAATTGTAGTTGTTGAAGAGGAGGATGAAGAAGAGGAAGAGCTTGTGGAGGATTTTGAAGGGAGAGTTGCTGCACTCATAGCCAATATGAACATTAGTGTCTAATTTTGTCCTTGTGAATTTTGCTTTATGTGTGGCTTCTTTTTTTCTTTTTTCTTTTTCTTTTTTATTTGGTAGCAGTTTGAAAAGCGGATACTACGATTTTCATTTAGGCTTTTTTTTTTTTCAGTGAAAATATTGTTCTGTCCATGGGGCATTTTTCGGTGAATTATATTTCTCTGGAAAATTTGGTTTAAATATATGCAAGAACTGCCTGAGATAGGGAATAGTTTTCTGCAATATTATTGGGTCTTATGCAAAATGCCTTTGGTTATTGCAATCAAGATTATTTCCAGAACCAACTCCCATAATATTGCTGTATCGCTTATAAAACCCGATCCGATCCTCCTGTTGGGAGTAGACCATTTTCCACACTCAATTCCAGAACTAGAGGGCTGTTTTGAAAGAAATGGTGGCATCAGTTGCGACTAAGTCTGGTTTGGCTAGTAGATCGCTTCTAATGGCTTTTCCAGCTGGACCATAGTTGTAATTGCTACCAAAGTCAAGGTCAAAAAGAGTCAGTATATAGGCAAAAGTCTGTTCATCTATGACTCAGTGGCAGTCATCGGGGGGGGGGGGGGAGATAAAATTTAAACAGGTCGGGTTTGGGACCCATATTCGACCCATCCCATCTCAACCATCCTACTATTGACCCATATTCGATCCGTCCATATTCAACTCATGATCTATTTCAATCCGTCCAAACCCGCCCATCTGCTAGCTCTAGTTTTAATTATCACTATATTTTGCAGTGTGTTTAATGGTGCTATTTATGTGGAACAATCCCAAACACTTGCTTTCGAAATCCCTAATCCAATTTCTAGCCCTTCTGGAATAGAAATCGATCGCGTGTTTCAAACTTTCAAAGGATTGGAATGTGAAACAAATATGTAATCCTTCCAACGAGCACAACATTCATACCGGAAACACAACTTAAATTAGACATGCCCTTGGAGTTGTTATACAACCTTAATAGCTACGCACTAAGCTAGGTTGTTCTCTACTTACTTTAACTAGTCTCTTGCTGCTCCGTTCAAAAACAAAAAGAAAACCCAGATATCTCTGTGTCACAATGAGGTTGGCACCTATGGCAAGGACAATCATATGTCAATCAAAAAGGAGAAGAGGGAAAGGAAGGCAAGTAGCCAAATCTAAGCCCAAGGAAAGAAATAAAAGGTAGTACATTGTATCTAAAGCCATAAGACAGATTACAAGTTACAGTGTAGAGAGCAAAAGAGCACTAGCTAGTTCCATCACAGCACTCCAGTAAACCGTAAACTGCGAAGCGTGGCAAAAAACATGGATTGATCATCCGATCAATCAGCAAAAGCTCTGCAGAAAACCAGTTCCTTGTCTTCCGAAAACTAAGCACAACACTGTAGAAATATTGATTGCAGCAGCATAAACCGGTTCTTTGTCCTCAGGACATCATCACTCAGAAAACAACAGATGCTTGAATGGATCTTGAATTAATTAGTCATCAGAGAGCATCAGCAAGAGGCTTTAACTTGGATAAAGTCTTCCCTTTCCGAAAAAGATCGCAGCTAAAACAATGAAAAACTATCTGTTAGAATATAGTAATCATATAATATCATAATCATGTCCTGATATGATTATGATGTTATATGATTCCCTTGATTTTATTTTGATTATAATTAATTACGATTTTATTATAATTGAGATGATTTTCTTCCATAGCTCGGCTCCATCCCCTTGTATAAATAGAGGCTTCATTGTAACCCAAAGAGTTTCCTTATGACAAGTACCTAGTTAATCTCCCTTTCTTTTTTGGTGCATCTAGTTAGGATCCGTTCTCGAAAGGGAAATAAGTATTTATTTTTTAAGAAGACAATTTCAAGTTCAAAAATTATGTGCTTACGCAAATAATTTTCATATCAATATGGACCTTGTTTGATAGATCTCATTGAGATCTTTTATACGGTGCAAAAAAAATTGGAAATTTATTTTTCATTTACATTATTTTTGAGTTTGAAAATGTGAAATAAGTACTTATTTTTTAAAAACATGTTCTGGAATGGGGCCTTAATCTCCTTTCGGTCGACTGTATGAAACCTTCTTAGTAATCTCAATGCTAGTGTTAGAGTCTGTTTTTTCGTTTGTTTTGGCTAGGTATTTTGAATTGATGTTGTGTCCCAAGTTTCTACTAAAAAAAATGGGCAGCAACCTATTCCATTTTAGCATCTTGTTCATGTTAAACAAGTTTTGACATTTTAGCTTGTTGTTCATACTAAGCAACAACTAATTGGTTAATAGAAACAACTTGTGCCTTGTTTGGATGACATTTTGAAAGGAAAAAAAAAATCCAACTCAAAAAACACTCATTACCTCTACTTTCAATCATTAATCTCGTTTCTCTCTCCGCTCTTCAATCATTATTCTCATTTCTCTCTCTACTCATTTTTTTGCTCGGCCATTTCTCTCTCTACTCATTAACCATATCTCCAATTATTACCTTATTTTTTCTCTCCATTCATTACCAAAAAATCAAACTCAAAAAATTTCAAAACATCATCCAAACAAGGAATTGACATTTTTCAACAAATTTTCACTCTCATATTCATCTACAACTTATTGGTCAGTGAAAATAACATGATATTTTACAATAATTTACTCGTATTGGTTAGTGGAGACAACTATAACTTGTCAACAACTTTTTTTTCTCAAAACTTATTTCCTACCAGAAAATCCCCTGACTCATTGTATTAAAGCTTCTAATGCTCGTGTTAGGGTCTTTTTTGTCATTTGCTTCGGGTTCGCATGTTGAATTAATAAATGTTGTGTTTGCACATTGGCTTTTATTGTAATGAAATTTTAACATAATACTAATATATGGTCATTAATAGGTGCGCAATTGTTGGATGCTTGATAATAATTTAGCACTATTGGCGGATGCTTGAATGGGTAATTTAGCACTAATTCCCTGTCATTATTTATATTTCAAACCGGAAATCCTTTTTGAGGCAGTTTTAACAGTCAAAATACCCAACTTCTCAAGGCATTTACAATCGACTTGTCAATAAGCTATGAGGGCACTTTTGAATGCATCAATAGTTGCTAACCATGGTTCAATTGGATATGGCCAATAGTATTCTATTGCGAGAATGAGTTATGTCCGGATGAGGCAGAAATCGTGGGTTTCCGCCACTGTCATTTTTGGGTCTTGTTGTGCGTTTATTGAGATAATCTGAACCATTTATCTTATAGAGCTCACAAGTAGTGTATCCACGCAAAAAATCAGCTTCATTTTGGAGTATATAAAAAATTGAATTTTGGTTTATAAAATGGACGGTTTGGATTCTTTCAATAGTTTTTAAGTTAAAATGTGCATAACCATCCGTTTAATCCAAAATTCAATCTATCTAATAAAACAGAAGGGTTGTCCTATGTGGTACTCTTTGTCTTAAGTGGCACCCTTTATCCTAGGTGGCACCCACCACGCACATGCACACACGTTCACACACGCCGGCACACACGTTCACTGTTCACACATTAAAAATGTTATTAAAAAAATTAAGTACTCCATTTTTCAATCTGGTTGAACAGGTGCGTAGTGCCGTAGGCATGGGTAAGCACTAGTTTTTGATATACCACCTATGAATGTTTGTTAAAGCTGATTTTTTGAGTGGATACACTATTTTGCGAGTTCCACAAAATGAACAGTTCGAATTACCTCAATGAACGCATGGTGAGGCTCACAATGGGAGGCGAAAACCCCATGGTTTCCATCTCATTCGCAAATAATTTTTTCTCTTCTATTGCAGCTCCATGCACTGCCTCAATACATGGATTATACATGCGGCACTTCATAAGTCATAAGTGCTTCCTCAAAAACTTTGTGCCCCGTAGATCTGTTGTTGCACCGATACACGGTGCACCTCGTTGTACTGCACGCCCTATCAACTAAACAGTCTAAACTACCCCATTAGGAATCATGTTACTCTACCAAAAACATCATGTGGGGTAACAATATTGTTGGCACGGATAGCATTATGAATCAACATTATTTTTTAAAGAACTTGATTTGTATACGAAACATTCATCCAAAGACGAAACTAACAACCATCGAAAAATTGAGAGGCATAAATCTCACAAATTAAATGATAAGTCATTGATCTAAAGAGACAAAAGAGAAAACATGAGAAGGAAATCAAAGGAAAAGGAAAAGGTAAATGTCCTTTTATTATCTTTTTAAATTTGACAATGTCTACGTACTTGTTAGGAAGCACATAAAAGGAAAATCAAATAACTCTTTCCAATTTCATAACTAAGCAAATAAATCTAATTAATGACAAAATTGGTTCTTTACACGCCGAAACCAAACCATCGTCTCAACTTATATTTATAATAATAGTAAATCGGAAAAAACCTTTTAAGAAGCCCTTTGAGTTCCAAAGCATAAACAATAAAGGAGGAGCAAGCAATAACACTAGTGATGATCCCAAGACCTGAAGAATGTGCCAACACTGTGTAAGTGCCTGTAATGAAGGCAAGGATCATCGCCACCATGGCAATTATAATAAGCCAGAAAGCCGTCAGATAGCGGTGTGTCCGCTTGTCCCCGTCATTTTTCCAGTTGAAAACTGCCGCAGAGACGTATAGGAACACAGAGGAAGTGGAGCATATCACGGCGATTGTGTTGGTTATGACAAATGCTTTGAAAGCTGCTTCTCTTACTAGAACGGCCATCCCTTGGTATGGACCTTGGTTGCCATCGTAGCCACCAGGTATTGTGAATCCGGCAGCGAAGGAGATAGTTGATATGAGCGTAGCCACTATCATATGAGTATTGGCCATTTTGCTCATTTCTTCATCTCTTTCTTTCTTTCTATTTTCTTTTCGTTCTTTTCTACCCATCTTCCATTTGATTATGCATTCTTGATCCTTCCTGACTATATCTCTCGGATTGTCCCAAGTTCTCCGTGGCCAGTCCGTGCTTCCCTGTTTTTTTTTTGGCTTAAGTGATGATTTCACACGTACATCTTAAAATTGAGTAATGCTGCATGCATACACACTCACATAAACACTATACAAGTGTCTTACCCGTGTTATGCATCTTAAAATTGAGTAATGCTACATGCATACACACTCACATAAACACTATACAAGCGTCGAGTTCAATAAAATTTTGTTGCCGATCAAAAAAAAAAAGGTGTCCTACCCGTGCTATATATGAACGGAAGCAAGGATTTTTTTTTTTTTGGTTATGTTTAATGTTATTTATCCCTTCAAAAAAATGTTATTTACAGTTGTGGGTAAAGTCCTGTTATGTTATTTACCTCTCATTATTTATGATTTAAATTAAATGTAAAAGTTTGAGTGAGAGCATGTTTGGGTATGAAAGGAAGTTTGAACGTTTTTTTTTTCTGACTTTTGATATTTTGAAAACTGTTGGGAAGAAAGAAGAAAATAGATTTTATTACGAGGATGCCACATATGAGATAGAATTAAGGAGATAATTTTATTTTATTTTTGAAAACTACATTTGCTTAGTATATAGTATAGTACAGATGTGCCTGCAAAACATTGATATTTTATTGCCTAATTTTGGGGTTATTAGAACAATGCACGATTTTTGAACAATTCAAGTTAGTAAATAAATATGCAAGTGGAGTGGAGTACAGTTGGTGCTTCCCTTATACTCCCATGCATATGGACATGGTTCGATTTTCGTAATCACCCATTCCCCTCCCCAAATCCCTTAGAATAGAGTAGAATAGATTTAACGAATGACAAAAAAAAAGTTAGTAAATAAATACAAAAACCTTACGAAGCAAAAGAACTTTTTACAATAGAATGGCTTTTGGATCCTTTTCGGAAAGAGTACTGCTAGCCGTACCGACGGCTAGCCTACCGAAATCGTACCGACGGCCACCGGAGGGCCGTCTCCGGCCACCGGACGGCCGATCCGAGCCGTCCAAAAATTCTAAGAAAAAAAACCGAGGGGCCCCACGCGATTTTTGTATATACACGAAAAAGAGGGTTCTTGATCCAACCACCCTACACACGTCGGATGCCATTGATTCCCGCCCGGGGCCCCTCGGTTTTTTTTTTTAGAATTTTTGGACGGCTCGGATCGGCCGTCCGGTGGCCGGAGACGGCCCTCCGGTGGCCGTCGGTACGATTTCGGTGGGTGGCCGTCGGTATACATATCATTTTCATTTCGGAAAATACAACAAATATTCAAAATTCCCCAAAGCTACAATGCAATTTGGGGATTTTACCCAATTACATATGGAGCATATAGTCCTGTCAGTGTAGTCATACTATGAGTTCATTGTCCTTACTAACAACACTTGTGAAAATAATCTCATGCTTTCATTTTAATTTTTATGATTAATGATGGGGAGGCAAATATACGCGGCACTTTGATCACCACATTAGTCCGACTAATAAGCTCCAGAGTTCTTCTGCTACTTCTAGGAAAATATTTTCAAGTTTGAGAGAATAAATACCACGTTAGTCCGACTAATAACCTCACCCGGGACTTACATATACCTATTAATATCTATCTTGTGTCGTGGACAATTCATGATATTCCCTGTTTTTTCTTATGTGGCAAGTTTGAAAAATCACATATCGAAATTGCCTAATTAAGGCTACCCGTTTGTTATCAATATAAATTAAATTAATAGATAATGGTTATTTTGATATTCACTTAGGAAACTTAAAGTAAGTTGGAAATTTGTTTGGTGCACTTTTTATAAGCTAAAATAAAAATTCACAATGTTTATTACCTCGTAAAATTGTATTTCCACCGGAGTCAAGGTTTCTTTGTTGAAAACAAGCTTATCAGCTCCAGGGGTACTCGGAAAGCCACTTCTTTCCTTTGGAAGCAAGCACATTGCGAGACCCAGTTTTTCCGATGGAAGCAAGCACATGAAGAGGCGTGTTACCTTCATTGTCTTTTCGATTAATAAGACGGCTTACCCAAGGCTTTTCAAGTATACAAGCGGCCGCCTCATCACTCTCCATATCCGCAGCAATGTGAAGAATGTTTTGCCCTTTATTATTCACCATCTCCCAACAATCTGGACAAGTTGATAAAAGCTCCTCCATTATGCTTACATCTCCTACAGCAGCAGCTATGTGAAGAGCCGTTTCTTTGTCATTGTTTGTAGCAACGTATGCCACCGATTTATTCTTTTCTAGTAACTTCTTAACTGCTTTAAGGTTCTCACAGCGAGCAGCTAAGTGAAGAGGTGTCCATCCGTATGCGTCTTGCTCCTCTATTAGATCTTCCCTCCATTCTAATAATTTATCTAACACTTGAACTGAAAAAGAAGATCACAAAATAGTAGCTGAGAAAAAGGAAATATACATACCGTCGTCACCGATATGTAACGCGTTTACCCTAACCTTGTCCAACATACATTTACACACACAGGTCTCGCCACCCTTGGCCTTACCTCCTTCCCCGTCCATAAGAAATGAGAGCGAAATTACAATCGTTAGTAATGTTTGATGAAATTTGAGAGAGAAAACAATAGTGAGGAAAATTGATCATTTCCAGTTACGGAGTATTTTCTTAATTTCCTCTTTCCACATCAGAAATCAAACTCAAAAGAAGGAGAAGGAATATTTTTTAAATTTCTCTCCATCGCCTTCCCTAAAATCCCAAAAGGAAAAGATTTTACTCTGTTTGAAACTTAGGAAAAATGGAAGAAAGAAAAAAGAAAAGAAAATTATAGGAAAATGGAAGAAAAAGTTTACTAATCACAAAATTTGAAGTTGTTATTTTCTTCTCTTTTTTTTTTCAACCAAACGATGTAGTCGAAATTTTTGTACATTTTATTTCTTTTTCCTTCTTTTCCCTGAGTTCTAAACAAAGTATAAGACTGATGTACCTTTCCATCCCCGAGTTACAGCCGCGTGCATAGCCGTTCTCCCGCCGGGGCCTCCGTAAGCCGGCGATTTGCAATTCTTCAGGATCTCGGACACCACATCAATGTTGGAATATTTCCACTCCACGACCAAGTACAGAGGAGTTTCTCCGGCTTCATTCGGCCCATAATCCAACCATTGATCGGCTGTCGTCAACAAACTCACAATACGTAGCTGGTTGTTTAGCTGGTTGTTTCGTGGGTTGTTGTTTAACCTCGCCGCCAAATGTAACGGCGTGTCTCCATCTCGATTTGTCGCCCTCAACATCTTCATCACCACAGCTGGAACACCGCCTCCACCGTTATTAGCAGCGGTGATTCCATTTTGTTGGTTATCTACTTGTGATTTTGCGAAATCGATGAGTGATTTGACTACGTCTTTGTGCCCTCCCGCTGCTGCGATATGAAGAGGAGTGTCGCCGTCGGTATTTGCATGACATAAAAGGGAGGGACACTTGTTTAAGATGTCTGCCACACAATTGGAGTGGCCAAACTCGGCTACGACGTGGAGAACGGTGTTGTTATTTGGGGTAACTTGGAGGGCAAATCGGTCAGTGTATTGATTGAGGACGTCGAGTTTGCCTTCCATTGCTGCTGTGTACATTTTCGGATCCATGGTAATCTCTAAAATGCAATGGTGCAGAGAATTTTTGTAGAGCATGTGGTGCAGCCCAGGTGTACTCATGTGTATATCCACTACAACAAAATACACAATTCCCGACTAAAATTTCCCGACTAAAACATGTTTAGTCGGAAAATATAAGCCAATCGCCGACTAAAGAATTTTTAGTCGGTCAAACATTAAACAATTGCCGACTAAATTATTTTAGTCGGCCATAACATATATTTGCCGACTAAATTTAAATTTAGTCGTGAAAAATCATTTTTCGAATTTAATAAAATAGACGATTAATGCCGAATTTACTTTTTTGCCGACTAAATTAAATTTAGTCGGGAAATATCATTTTTCCGAATTTAATAAAATACACGATTAATTCCGAATTTACTTTTTTGCCGACTAAATTTAATTTAGTCGGGAAATATCATTTTTCCGAATTTAATAAAATACACGATTAATTCCGAATTTACTTTTTTGCCGACTAAATTTAATTTAGTCGGGAAATATCATTTTTCCGAATTTAATAAAATACACGATTAATTCCGAATTTACTTTTTTGCCGACTAAATTTAATTTGGTCGGGAAATATCATTTTTCCGAATTTAATAAAATACACGATTAATTCCGAATTTACTTTTTTGCCGACTAAATTTAATTTGTTCATCTTAAGGCTTAGAAGTGCCCCCAATCAAACGTAAGAGTATAAATATGACATAACTCTTAAAATCGATTTGAAAACCATGACCATCCTGTCGTATTCTGACCATAACTTCTTATTGATTTAGAACTAGGTCATGAGACCACCACCATTAGAAAGTACACCTCTTGTACAAGAATTTTGATATAAAATTTGCCCAACATAGAGTCCAGACGACAAAGTTATGCTCGTCCGAAGTTATACACACAACCGCCCAAAATTGCAGATTCTGCACATCTATCAACTTCAAATCAAAAACTGATTTAACCTAGTGCAAACTAAGCCACAACCCCTACATATTCCGAAAGGTATACAAGTCTAGTTTCAGAATCAACAACCCGCGCGCAAACCCGATACCCGAGCTAAGAGATATGACCATTTTCCCAAAACATGTCAATGCAGCGAATACGAAATTCAGCAGGGACACACAAACTTGTAAAATCCATCAAACTTAGACCGTACAACAAAATGACCTGAAATTTGGTAGAGATCATAACAACATCTCAAAGTTTATCCCTGATTTTTCCCAGATTTTAAAAAGCAAGGAAACCTAGTCAAATCCACCTCCAAACTCAGAAATTCTGTGCAGCGAAGCACAATTTCCAGCAGAGTAGTCCGTGTTCGAAAATTCATTAAAAACCGAATACTCAATACTTTTAGTGATTCCAATGCCAAAACATCACCAACTTAGCAATCTATCAGACTCATAAGGACCCAAAACCAGGAGGGTCGTTTAACTAAAAAAACGTGATGCATAACACAGATCTGAAAACTGTTTGCACAAAACCAGCAATCCGACCACAGCTTGGTTTATGATTTTTATCTTTTTCCACACTTCTCTAAAAATTCTAAGAATTTAACACAATACAATAGACACAATAACAAACTTTCAGTAAAAATACCAGAAATTAACAAGCTTCCTAGGTACCTTGAATAATTTCGTGAAAAGGAGCTCTGCACCTATTTTTTTCTTCTTCTTTCTCTTCTCCTCTTCTCATCTCTCTCTCTCTCTAGTGTCGGCAGAAATGAAAGGGAAATGAAGAAATATCTGTATAAATACCCCTCTAGAGAAATTATATGGTGTAACCTTTTTCCAAATAAAAATAGTAGAGTTTCACTACAGAGGAGAAACGAAAAGGAAACCCTATTCTAGTTTCTTCTCTGGCTGTGGAATCGCCTTAAGAGGCTTGTTATATATCTTGCTTCCTGCTTTCAGATTCTGCTGTATATACTTCTCTTTATCATTCAGTTCAGATTTATTTCACTCTGCATCATTTTCCCAACAATGCTTTGATGCTGCTATTGAAGACTATTCCTTCAATCTCTGAAGTTATGTTTTCTGAAGTTTCTTTGATATTGCTACCTGCTGCTGTGCTTCTAGGTCACTCAGAAAACTAAGGTTGCTGGCTACTCTCTATATCCATCGGACTTGGTACTAAATGGTCTTCACCGAATCAACCACTCGTGGAAAAAGGTTGATTCGGTGAAGAAAGATGCCATAATACAAGTTGTTCCTCTATGCCTTTTGTTAGTGCTTTCTATTAGGGAAAAAAACAAATACTCTATGATTCTCTAGCTTAGTTAGTGTGAGACTTAGCTTTTATCAAAGAACAAAAAGAGAACAAAAATATAGAAAGGTAGTTGTTGAATTCAGTCTTACTTAAGTCTTTTGTTGTGATGCTGAAATTGAAGTTCTGACTGCTAGAATTGAAGTTTAGAGGTTGAAATCACTTCTATTAAGGTCTAAATCTGCTGTAGCTGTAGTATAGATGCAAGAATTTGGTTGTTGAATTCTGGAAATAACCTACAAGAGCTGAAATTATGTGTCAAAGTGCAGGAATTGAGTGTAACATGCTGGAAACAAATTGTATTTGTTGAAAACATGTACTCAAGTGCTAGAATTTGGTGGTTAGGTGCAAAAATCTGATTTTGTTTGGTTAAAATATGGTCTTGAGAGTTGGAATATGAGCTCATGTTTCTGGAGCTGAAAGCCAGTAGTTATTTTTTTTTATCGTGTTTTTGCTGTCATATGTTTTGTTTTGGCTTAGTATTTACCTATGTTCAGTCTTTGAGCAATGAGATACACTAGTTCATAAATACTAACGGTGATTGTTCTTTTTTCTACAGATCGACGGTTTAATGGTGTATCCCGCAGTTATACTTCTGGTTATTAACTATGAAGATCAAAAATATTGTGGACGTGCTTGGATGTTTTAAGGTTATCCGTTTGTTGAAGTTGAACTTTTTAGTAATTTGTGGCCTTGGAGTTTAGATACATTTTGTAGTTGGAGACGTGTCGTTATTTTGTGCTCTAGGAATTTGGAGACATGTTGTTATCACCATATTTGGTGGATGCTATATTTATGGAATTTTGGATTTGTTTCTTGGAATTTGTATTAATTGCATTAGGTTGGTAATTTTGTGGATGTAATGGTTGTTGGCTCAAATTTATAGGTTTCGTAGAATGCGGAAAAAATTTGTAGGAAATTCTGGAATGAATTGCGGATAAAAAATAAAAATAAAAAAAATTCTAGAATGGAATTACACAATTATAATAAGACATTACCCGACTAAAATTTAGTTGGCAATAGTCCACACATTTCCCGACTAAACTTTTAGTCGGCAATAGGTTTAACATTTCCCGACTAAATTTTTGGTCGGCGATAGACTTAACATTCCCCGACTAAAGTTTTGGTCGGAAATAGGCTTAACATTCCCCGACTAAATTTTAGTCGTCAACAGTCTACACATTTCCCGACTAAGCTTTTAGTCGGCAATAGGTTTAACATTTCCCGACTAAACTTTTGGTCGGCAATAGGTTTAACATTCCCCGACTAAATTGTTTTAGTCGGCAAAACCCTTTTCCGACTCTCATTCCCCGACAAAGTTGCCGACTAATTTATTTAGTCGGGAAAACCATTAGCCGACTAAAAAAGGCACATTAGCCGACTAAAGAGTTAGTCGGGAATTGTGTTTTTTCTTGTAGTGATCCTTACGTACGCACTTTATATAGCACTAGAGGTTGGGGCACACGCGATGCGTGTGCAAGTCAGATTTTCACAATATTTGTAAAAATTTGATCAAACAATAAGTGAAAAGCATTTTTATAAAAACGTTGTGAAAATCCGACTCGATGCGTGTGCCCTAACCTCTAGTATATATATTATATTAAGACCCAACAACTATGCAGTATATCCGACCTCGGACTTACCATTCAGTCATGTTTCTAACAAATTACATGGGCATAGAGTCACGTATAGAAGCAGTAAATATCAATTCAACCAAATAAAAGAAAAGAAAAGGAGCCGGAAATAATCAAAGACCTCGATTATGTACTGAGCTTCAGCAGGGCGAACGGAGAGAGCGGCCCATTGCAAGGTGTAGTAGCCCTGCCCATCGGGCTCGGACACGGAGCAGCCCTCGCACTCCACCAATCTCTGCAGCTTCTCCAAATCCCCTAACCCTGCCGCCGTGAACACGTCGTTCCTCAGGCTGTCGACCCCTTCTCCCCCGATCGCCGCCTCTCCGCCGCCCGTCGAAGCCGACGCCGATTCCCGATCCCTCGATTCTACCTCCTCTACAACATCGATCTCTGGTTATGGAATCCGATACCAAAGCGACGGTGGAGATGTGGAAGAAATCGGGGTCCTGATAAGAAGGCTTGCAGGTGTTGATCGATGTGAACAATTGCTGTTCTAAAATGAATGCGAGGGAGAGTTCTATTGTAAGCAGTTGCAAAATGGGAGCAGTTATCACAACGTGGAGTTCAATTTGGGAAGTAAATTTTCTTTTTTACCCTTACAGTTAAGAAGTATAAGAAGTAGTATTTGGCTGGCGAATTATTTAGGTTTGGGAGGGTGTTTTGGGAAATGAAAAAGAATGACAAAAAAGGGAGACACCAAAGGGTGCAATGTTTTTCCCAAAAATATCCCTAGTCTCCAACTCCTCATGCTCTCTTCTGTGCGGGTACTTGGGATGGATTTTTAGTCTTTTCAGTTTTGCAATGTGTTTTCTCAACAAACAATCAAAAACTGTCTCTTTTTTAAAACTTTATTTTTTTGAAAAATGTTTTCCAAATATATTTTTTGAAAATACCATTCCTGATCCCAATAGTAATCCCACACAAATCAAATATGGGATTGAGTGAAATTAGAGATAAAATTTATTAAGGACAAATAGTCCAAGAACTATTAATCCCAAGACTGTTAATCTCATCTTTTTCAGTCCGCGAATCAAACGAGGCCTAAGAGTCAGTCAGAGCGTGGGTAAATGATTATAGGGTTTTGTATATTGTAGTACTCCTATCGAATGATAGATTAAATTCTTAACTTGATTTTGGTTTTCTGTTTTGACAAAATACCTTCCATTCTCCCTAAATTATTGACGCATACTTCCCAAAAAAAAAAAAATTCGTAGATTTTTCTTCTTTTCTGAATTTTTTAGATTCAAAATATTTTCTTGGATTAATCATTAATATCTATGAGAAAAGCCTAAAAAGTAAACAATTACGAGCAAAAGCAAAACATAAAGTTCATTAAAGAAGAAAAAAAAAGTGAAACAGGTATTTTTTTTTAGTGTTGTTCTATCTGAACTTTTTCCAATGTCGTCCATATTATATCTATACTATTTGATTTCTCTTGTTGGTGTGAACAATTAATTCCAAATTTTACAGTGAAAGGCTAAACAACAAATTATGAAAATTAAAAAAATATCAAAAATTAAAAAGAATGGGTTATCTTTTATCTGGTAATGAAATCTAAGAATACCAAAATCAAGTGAGGAATAATGATCGGGTAATTCTTTCCCCTCATGCGGAAATTCATTATGGACCCATGGTCGTGGTTTGGTTTTACTACATTATATATCTGTGATGACAAGTGGAAGACATCATCAATCCAATAGAGTCATTGCCGGCCTTGGGTCTTATTCTTTCACTGTCCAATTTTTTACAACTTGCAACCATATCAACATGCATCAGAGTACAGAGGATTCTAGAAAGTAAACGCATTTAGACATGATACTTACAGCTTATTAACCTTTTTGGTCCCCAAAGTATCACAAAAATCTCATTTTGGTCCCCAATAAACACATTGGAGAAATTGAGTCCCCAACGTTATTAAATGTGTACCAATGTAGTCCCCCACCCCGTTACCCCAAACTTCAAAACCAGGGGCGTGTTTAGACATGATACTTACTTTGGACATGTTGAAATTTGTAATTGCTGATTCAGCTCTTCTAATTGTGGACAAGAAAACTGTGACGTAGTTTAAAGCTGTTTGCTGACGATGGGTTTTGTGGATTCTCCATACATTATCCTACTTTTCCCTGTAAAAATTTGAACTCTGGATTTAAAGTTTTTGTACAAACAAACAATAACAGTTATGAATTTATTTTATAGTTTCATGTGTCTCTTCCTAATAGAACCAATTGTCGTGGGATTGAAAATGGGAAAGTTATTATTGTGAAAAAAGAAATTAACAGTGAAAAAAATATAGAGGCTCGTCTATAATTATTTTGTGGATGAGTCTTCAAATATGAAAATTTGTTTTCCGATAACCGAATACTTGGGCCAGCTTGCACGCACTTCGACTAATTCGGGAATTTTGAAGTTAACGACTGGGCAAACCTTAAGCGACCCCAAGGTTTGAAATGTTTGGCTTTCACGGAATTTGAACTCGCGACCTCTTGAGGGCAATCCCTTTTCAGTTGCATTCTCATACACACTTGGCCAAACTCCTTGAGTTCATCGCATTTGACAAATTAAAATTGAATCTCTATTTTAGTATCCAGATACAGAGCTTGGTTGGAGCTTTAATTTGAGATAGTTGGTTCTCCCTGTAAGAGATGTACAGTATGTGTGCTCTAACCATATCACCTATGGTTCAGAAATTTTTGCTGCTGCAGAGTGCAGCCTACTTCTAGAGGAGTCGAATGCTTCTCGTTAAGGACATCTTGTCAGCTTTAAGGTGTTTCACACGACCTTCATAGCAGTGAGAACTAGACAGCAGGTGAAGATGTGTTCCCATTGCTGCCTTTCAGATTTATAGGACTGATCCGAGCCAAATTTGATTACATTCTTTCACGTATTCTTCACTACAGTTTCCCTGACAATCCAAGCAGCATGCCGTAAGCTCTTGCATTACGCCTGGGGCCAGGACGGACAGCATCGTGAAGCTTGGCATTGTAAGACTCTTGGCAGTGTAGGACTCGAGAGTAGTGCGAATCCTCAATTGTGCTTCGTTAACGAGAGGAGCACACGACAGCACAAAGGCGATTCTGACTCCTGCTGGATGCACAAACACTCATACCCTTTGCGTAGCACAGCTGCTCATAACATCCAACACCCGTGGAACTATTCATTCTCATGCTCAACAAAATTTACACTAAAAGTGCAGATGATTCCTTGCTCTGCTGGACAATTAACGGAGTTAGTTCGACATTAACGAGTCCAGAATGTACATACAACTCTCTGATCTCAACCGTAATGCAGAGTTAGAGAATTACAAATTTTGTACAAGCCACCTGCATAAACTGCATAGTAGAATCGTTCAAGGGAGAACATACTTACGCAACCACCAAAAGTAAATGAATGGAGGCTCCTAAAATCCATGTTCGTTCAGTTGGCAAATTCCTGGTATATTTGACTAAGAAACTAGACAGCGTGTGTGGATCAAAAAAAAAAACTATACGGTGTGTCCATGTGTCTAAATTGTTGCCACAGTATTCGAGTAGTAGCATTCTCAGGTACAAGACCAAAAAGACAGCCGAAACTCAGTTTGACGGGCCTAATCCATCACCATGAAGTTGAACAACTCGCAAACTCTCTAGCTGAGATGAAGGCAATCAGCATTGCAACCATACCAACTGCAACAAGATAGAAGGCATTCTCGTACCATTCAATCCGTGTCCCTTTATGGTTGTAAACAGAGGTGGTAACATATAGAATGACAGAGCAAGTTGAGAATACTGCGGCAATATATAGTGTTGGCAGTTCTCTTGCTAGAACTGCCATACTTTGCTCTGGACCTGCGTTGGAATCGTAGCCGCTGGGCACCGTTTCAGGTTCAATTGTTGAAGTTCCAATTGCACTTTGTAAAGGTTCCGCAGTTGCATGTGTTCAACACTTCTTTTCTTAAAGAACGAGTCAATTGTTTTCTTGACCATGATTACCTACCACATTAGTTTACACAAATCAATAAATTGTTATACTTTTTTCAGTCCAAATACCATCTATTGCTCAAGACAAACTCAAGGTATTCAAAACATTCAATAATTTCTCTAACTTCAATTGAATATTAAAAAATTGAAGAAGACTAACCTTTTTCCAATGAAGTTTGTGAAATCCACACAAAACGCCAAACGATAAATGGTTTTTTAATGTTCCGGAAATCGGAAGTCCACCACTGCACTAAACAAGAAACCCTCATGGTGCCGGCGTAGGAAATTTGGAACCGAGAATTGTAAATAGAAAATGAATCCACTATAGCACTACTGCCGTCTGCCGAGTACTCCTATTTAGGTTATAGCACTACAGCGAAGTACTATTAATTTAGGTTAGGTTGTTTAACATTTTTTTTAGGTAGAGTTATAGAGGTTTTTTTCCTTAAATTACACCTCATTTTTTATATCATTTCACTTTGGCTCATGAAATTTAGTTTTGGGATATTTTTTTGGTCTCCTCGCTTGAAAAAAAACAAAAAAAGGATTTAGGACTAGTATATAACAAAAAATAAGGGCAAAAAAATCTAGTGGTGGGGAGACTATATGGGTTGGGCATAATTTTTTTTTTACATATAATAATTGCATTTTTTAAAATTCTTGACGTGGCGGCCGCCGCCACTAGACCCTCCTGGTCCCATCCTTGGATGACATTTCAACAGAGAGTCACATGTTACACACAAAATTGCTCATGAAACTCTTATCTATTTACTAGCTTTTTTGAAATTAATTGTTATATCTAGTGACGCACTCAAGGCACTCTCAATCCTTGGCCCTTTAAAATTTAAAGCTCTCACGCTCTTGCTCTCACTGCCATACTTGCACCCACTCGGCGAACTTGTGATTTAGGCCATGACAACATGTTGAGTCAACTGGCTGATGATTTATCCCTCTCCATTCTTTGCACCTGTAATCTCGAAATGATTAGTAATCTGTCACTTGAGTTGTAAGCTTGTAGCAAGCTTGTAGGAACCCTGTAGCGACTTTGCAATGCCAATCCCAGTCTGTATGGTCCAAAAAATTCCCTACAAGTGTCACCAGGGAAGCCTAATACCCTTGCGAAAATCAAGTTTTGGAACACACATTCCAATGCATGGTTAATGGTTCACCTCATTTCCAAGATGGTCATGAATTCAATAGCTCAAAAGGCTTTCGAAATAGTGGACTGTAAGAAACTTGGAATTCGGAGAGAGTGCATTCTTAGCAAGAGAAAATTTGAGTCAGTTGGTTATTGCTCTCATAGAAATGTGTTGTGCATGAATAAATTGAGAATTACTATTTTGTCTTGTTGGATGTTATCGAGTTGAATGAAGTATGCCCGGTTTTGTGACATACCACGTTCTCGTTACAGTTCTTACTTCTTCGTACAGGTACAATTTGTATTCCACATAGCATATTTCCCTTCGTATATGACCTGCTACAACCCACTTTTTAGGCAGGTATTTTCTTCTTCAGTTTATAGCCAATGATTCATTTTAGCACTTTGGCTTCTCTGTTTGGTCTTAAGATGCTATTACATCTTCTATCCAGTAGCCTTCTTTTGCCGTACGTTCCTACCTGTCAAAGGAGATGTCATGCTTGGAGCCGTTCACAAGTTATATAATAGGGGGGTCTTCCTGAGATGCGGGCCCATGCAATTTGTCTATCTATCGGCTACAAAGATGCCGAATTTCCACTACGTCCGACAGAAAACTCAAGAGGTGTTTATGAACGATGATCTCACAAGGATAGAGACTGGTGTGGTTATCCGATTCCTAGTCTTTGCCGTGAGTTGGAGAAAGAAACACTGGGACGCAGAAAGAGAGTTCTTTGTCCTTGCCAGTTTAGAAGGCGATTGCCTTGGGCCGGTTTCCTTGCCCGGATCTGATGAGTTGGATTCGTGAAGTTTTTCATTATCAGTGCAAACTTTTGTCTTTTTTGTTGTAGTTTTATGTTTTACAGGTGGTGGTGGGGAGTGCAAACTGATTTTTCCAACAGTGTAATCTGGTGTTGATAGACAAACTTGTTGCTGGGAGGATTATATTTGTGTAGAAGAGGGGAAAGTTTTGTATGCAGTTGAGGACCTAGCTAGGCTTGAACTAGTAGCTTGTAGTTTGGGTTTTTTCATGTTATGAAAGGTCTGTTGTTAAAAAAAAAGGGGGGTTAGTTTACACAGTGTCTTGCAATTTCAGGCTACAAATCTAGTATGGCATTCACTAACTTCTTAAGCTTGAAATTCTTTCTGCTCAGTGAAATCTTTATGCGTAAATCATGGCCGACCTTTGATCAAGATCATTTTCTTACCACCCGACCCATATATAAGAGCAGAATTAGGCCTTGCCGCGATTGGGGCATGTAGACAGGCATTGGCAGGCCCCAATCCAGCATAATTGTTACTCCATTTTGGGATGGTAGTTTGTGGCACTGGCAAACAAAACCATCGACATAGCTAGAAAGGATTGTTTTCCTGTAAATTATATACACCTCCCTGGGGTTTAGGACACTTCCCGCAATTTGAAGATATTGTTAAAGTTATTTTTGTTATGCATTTGATATACAATAAGGGTGAGACGACAGTAACACGTAACGATCGCTACTTTCGAGAGCATCACCTTACTATGTAAATTTAATGCATTTAGAAATCATATCAAATCATAGATTAACATGATTTTTTTGGCGTGGTCAATGTTCTTGACGAGTTCTAAAAAATGAACGATTCTGATGATCATTATTGAGAAGGGCTGCTTGACGATTTCCTAGACCTAAAATAATGGGTTGCCCCAAGCGTAGGGCGGAGACCGACGTAGCATAATATCCGGTAAGTCCGGAGTCGAATCCACAGAGACAGTGATGTGTGCTGACTAAAAACTCGGGTTGTTACTAATCCTTATTATGTAAACTTAATGCATTTAGAAATCATATCAAATCATAGATTAACATATTTTTTTGGCGTGGTCAATGTTCTTGACGAGTTCTAAAAAAAATGAACGATTTCGATCATTGTCGAGAAGGGCCCACAAATGGTCGAAAAGTGGACCCGACTGGTTGGAAGTACGCTGGACAGGACCATTGCCCATGCATCACGGGATCCATTGTCTGTTTTTTCAACCAATCTATCTATCTATACTATACTATATGCAAATGTGTTTTGCCTTTAAAAACGTGGGAAAGTGGGAAAGAGAGGGGGAGGGGGGAAACGTGGGAGAGGGAGGGAGAGAGAGACTTGGAGGTTGAATATGGAGGGAAATTTATTCCATACTCTTGGGACACCGTCACGTGGTACCCAAATTCATTTTTCACCACACATATCTTTCAGTAGAATAAGACAAATGCTAACGTGTATTGAATACGAAACCTGAAATAATATTAAACTTTCATTTTTATCAGTGCCCGTTTCATACATGGGATCGGGAAAAAACCAATGTGATTTTTTTATTCCGTGCATCGGGTACACCGGGGGGGCCTAGAGTAAAAACGTCGTCGGTGCTTCTTTCCACTCTTGGAGTCCGAATCTTACCCCACCCCCAAATCAATCTGTCCTAAAAAGATCCTCAAAACTTTTTCCTCTCTCTCTCTCTCTCTCTCTCTCTCTCACTGCCCTTCACTCCGGCGACGACTCTTCAACACCACGCATACACCGGTAAGTTCCACCCCTCTCTCTCTCTCTCTCTCTCTCTCTGGGTATTTGTGATGTTTTCACCCCATTTGCTCATTTGAAGTTCTCGAACTATTTTCTACTGGATTAGGTTCCCGATTTAGTCAAAATAAAAGTTATGGGTCCCAGTTACTTAGCTTCGCAGGAGTAACCTGGGGATACCATAAAGCTGGGTTTGCTCTGTTTTGTTTCAAAGCTCGTTTATTAGGGTTTTTTTTTATCCACCATTTCTTGAGCTGGTCTCTCTCTCTCTCTCTCGCGCGCTATAATCTGAGTGTTTTTGTTCCAATTTTTAAGGCTGCATGTGCTTGCATCTGATTTGTTGACCTTGGAGCATGTAGTAGAAATGGGCTATCAGGTTTTCTAGGGTTTTTGGCATACATGCAGTTTCATTTTCAGTAAAGATTGTTGTGGGTTTTGACAATGGCGTTTGATTTTGTTGCGTTTGATGATTCCATTTTAATAATTGGTTCATTGCGTTTGATGATTCCATTTTAATAATTGGTTCATTGCGTTTGATGATTCCATTTTAATAATTGGTTCAGTTACATTTCTCAATTAATTTTTTGTTGAATTTCTTTTGCTGGCTACTATTTCAAGGTCATTGCTCCTGCTTGACTGTTGATCATCTCTTCGGGTGAGCATTATATGTTTGTAACTCTCACCCGCAAAGCATTCTCTATCATAAGTTATGGTAGTGTGGTCACTGTGGTATAGGAAAAAAAAAAAAAAAAAAACAATGTGATACGAAGAGCTCATTTGCTTAAAATTTCAGCGACAATACGTGTTAATTTGTTGATTTGTTTTGATTTATTTGAGATATATCTTTTGAGTTCTCTCAGCATAAGAGCGGTCCTTGGCTCGTGGAGAGAGTTTTGGCTGCACAAAGGCTCTCTGGAGTATTGTTGTATATTGGGAGTAGAGCATCATTTAACTAGGTGCAGAAGGGCATGTTTGTTCTATTAGTTGTGCGTCTTGATCCTTCCTTCGAGAAGAAACATTTCTTTGTGCAGTGGGTTTTTTTTTTGAACGGCGAAAAAGGATAATATATTAATAAAGAGATTAGGCTCCAAGAATTGACAAGAAATCAATCCGAACAATGCCCAAAAGGGCCACCCCAAAGACCCAACGAAACAAAACCACAGAAAAACACCCCCACACACCCACAAACAAAGACACCCCCACCTCCCACTCATAACAAGACACCCCACCCACCCAAAAACCAAGACACACCCCACCAGGGCACCACCCCGAGAAGCAAAAAAATCAGCATACAAGACTAAGGAGGCAACCTGCAATGAAGAAGAAAGCTAGGCCTGCCCTGCCACTTTGTCAGCACTGTCCAAGTCTTCAGCTACCATATCTGCAAATTTGCTTATGACTTCATCCTCCTCACCATCATACCCCAATCCCATGATCTTGTTGCAGGTCCAAATTGCTTGTGCTTCGTCCAAAATTATTCTATTTCTGTTAATAACTCCATCTGAAGAGATAGATGCAGAGAGAGCTAGCGCTGCAACGGCAGACCTATAAACCGCACACTTTGGTTTGTTATTCCTACTCTTGTTATTGACGGAGTTGACCCTTGTAAGACCCAAAATATCATCAATTGTCTTCCTCTTCTTCTTCCCTTTTACCCCATTTATGGCAGCTTTGATTGACGCAGAAAAAGGTTCATTTTCAGTTCGGAATGCTTCAATATGATGTTCAGGAATATTCTCATCCTTATCATTTTCCCCTCTTAAATTTTCAGCAATTACTGGATTTTCCTTAACTGAATCCTCGACCCAACTCTCTTGATTATCAACCAAATTACTTGGGCTTGCTCTTGGAATCTGAATGCTCGTATTCAACCTCACAAAAGTAAGTGGGTCCAAATTGATGTTGAGAGCTGCCAACTCTCTCACATTATCCATGACCTTTCCACTTCCCCAAGTTGATGCCTTAATCCCCGAAGAAGAATTAGCTACCTTATCATTACATCCTCGCATGTTAACATTTATTAGCTGTAAAGCTCTCTCTTCTGCCCCAATATCCTTTTCAGCTTCCACATTTGTTTCTACCACCTCCTCAATAATTTCCATCTCATTTTCCAAGTCAACTTTGTCTACATCGAAGTCGAACGATTCATCATCCCCAAGATCTGTCTCAACTACGGCCTCCTTATTTTCACCATTTACATCCTCAGCCCCATTATTAGATGAATTCTCAACCATATCCACCACGATGGCCCCCATCTCTCCTTCGGGCTTCTCCTTAGACTTTGAAAGCCCCAGAGTTTTAGCATCGCAACCCTTATTACATCTGCAGCTTGCATTGATGAAATTAGTAACACCCACATGTTCTTCAACAACTCTAACAGGAAAAACTTTACCATTGAAATCCAAGTCTACAGTTTGATTGATAGCCTCAAAAACGTTTGTAGAAATCTTGACCTTACCCACATCAAAAGAAGAGCAATTTGACGTGGCTCCATCCAAAGTAATTACCTCGCCCCAAATTCTTCCAATACTGTGAAAGGTTTCAGCATTCCAAACATTTAACGGTACCCCGTAGCAATTAAGCCAAACAGCACGAGAAATTTCCTTCAAAGGGTCAGGTTTCCATCGGTGAACTTCATCAAACCAGTTCCCAAGCCAGCACAAACCACTTTCTTCAAGCATAGCATTCATATCTTCAATGGAAGGAAAAGTAAGCAAAACAAAATTACCTCCCATTGAACGAATCTGAATATCCCAAACCCCATCAGCTATGAAAGCTTCAGAAAGAGATTCCACCGACCGCATAGATGGAAGCTTAGCAACAACGCTCGACGACAGCCATTGGTTCCCCTCATCCTGGACTTTAATAGAAAACCTAGTACCAGTGGTACCAGGGGGACTTTTACCAGCAACGATATCAGCAAAAGAGGGACTACAATCACCACCAAATTCTTTACTCTTGATGTTATTGACCGGAAAATCAGTAGCTTCATGCACCCTATCACAAGCTTTCTGAAGGGGAATCCTACTACGACTGTCCTGAGAGAACCTAGCAAGATTCACATTAATTTAATAGTCTCTAATAAGAATCCCATTGAGATTCTGAACAGCCCTCTCTGCCTCGTCTCTCGATTTAAATCTGACGAACCCGAATTTAGTGTTGAATCTGGAGCTACGTTTATTGGGGATGAAAACATCCACCACTTCCCCGTACCCCCTGAATAATTGGTGAAGCCACACCTTGTCCATTTCATACGGCAGATTATCAACATAAACAGAAATAACATTCACCTTATCAGACCTACTGTACCTGAGCACGTCAGAGCCTTTTTTCTTGGGAACAAGAGTCCAATCGGTAGCCCTCATCGCCATAAGCGGAAGCAGCTGAGTAGAAGAAAAAACGGATCTGTCAAAACAGAGCAAAAGGTCGCAGAAAAGGCAGCAGCAAACCAGAGACAGCGACGGCAGCGGACGCGCATCCAGCGGAGAAAAAAACCCCAACACAAGCGGAAGGAAACAGAGGCGGCAGCGGCAAGGATCGGTGACAGAGGAAAAGGAGAAGGGGGTCAAAAGAAGGGTAAAGGGAAAGGGAAAACGGAAGGGGCACGGGCAGTGACGGATCTGTCGGAAGAGGATGGGGAGAGCTTAGTGGTAGGGGCAGTGACGGCCGGCGGCCGCCGGAACGGGGTAGAAGAGAGTGCTAGGGTTTCATGGTTTGAAAATCGCCTCGGGTCCCCCCTCCCCCCAATACACACGCCTTTGCTACTTCTTCAGTCAACGGTCACGCCCCCACCTAACAACCAGCTCATACATTTAACCGCCAACGACCATGGTCACCATATCACTCACGGACCTTATAAAGAACAGCGTCTCAGAAAGATAGAGCCCCCGAAACAAAGCTAACGTCTTTGATAACTCAGGTGCTCGGGCAGCTTACGTACGTGCAAATCGGTCGTCCGGAGCTAATATTAGTGCCGGTGTAGTAAATAGGATTATACTCTATAGGCGATGGTTTGCTTCTGTTTTTTGGTGGATCAGTCGAAGAAGGTGCGGAGGAGCAAGCCGGCGGCCGGAATATGCTCGAGGTGCGGCGGCGGAGCGAGCGTGGCAGATATGAAGACCGCTCTTTGTGCAGTGGGTTGAATGACGCTCTTGAATGACGCTCTTCTCCCTAGATACAACGATTGTATTGGGTGTTTTTTGTTGGGCTAAAGCCATCCCACAATCCAAGAACCGACTGTATGGTTAAAGCTCTACGGTATATCTCAAGTAAATCAAGATACAAAAACAACATAGCAAGAACATTTTTCGATATTGTTTCTTGTGAATGCTGCAGATATTCCTAAATTTTTGGACATTGTAGGCATTGTCAAAATCTCAATATCCTCTTATTGCTGCTATGCAACTTTTTAGGGAGTGTTAAGCCTCAATCAACTCCCTTGCAAAATCATTAACTCTCGCGAATCGCGATCTTCTTCTTCTTCTTTTATTTCCCTTTACAGCTGTAACTCTGTTAGTAAGGGTTTCCTTCTAAGTCTAATCTCCTAAGTTGCGTTACAACAATTGTTTTTGAGTCACAGTTTCCCAAGAGCTTTCTCTTTTTTCTCTGATGTTTCTAGTTGTAGAAATCGGTACGCTCCTCCTTATATTTTTGAATTTGGCCTATCAGCACACTTGGTGCTACTGCTTAGTCTTCTCGTGTGAAGAAGGGTATACTTTTCATGCTTTCTATTTCTGTTTTTCAATAAAAAATCTCATTTCCCCAGAAAATGAAGCATCTCTATTTTAGAATTTTTAGGCTAAAACTCATCTTACTCTTTGTAAGATTGGGAAACACTTGGTGTATCTCATTATATCATGCTAAACTGTGAACCACTTCCCAATTTGAGGCTGCTTACACAGTATAGTCCTTAGGTCCCTTTTGAGATGAAGGCTCCTTAGGGTTATTACAAGCAGTTTCACCACTATCATTTGCCTTGAATTTGAGCTTTTCTTTTGCCTGTTTGGGTATATTTTGTTGCACCATCATTCAAGTAGCACTTTCTAGTTAAAACTTTTTTATCTCTCTGAACCTGATAAAATTTTGATCTTTCTCTATTCTTCCACACATGGACAAGCTAGAACATTGCTTGAACTTGAATTTCTTAACTATTGGGACCAAGTGTTCCTCACGTATTTGCAGTTCATCATCGAAATCATTTGCGTTGTGCCTAATGGTGGTACAAAAGCTGTACCGGGTTTGGTCTTGGGGGCGACACTTGTAAAGCTTCTGGGTTTAGAGGAAACCTACGAATTTCTCAACCCTAAGGGAGTCAAACAAATGCTTTGCTCTCATCTATTGCTGTCACCTGGGCTGTACACACACACTGGACAGCCGAGTTCCTGACAAACGAGCTTAGAGAATTAGTTATAATGGCATATGTATGTAAAGCATTTGCTGTGTAAGATGTCTTGGTCTTCTGTCATGGTCTGCTTAACCGGCCCATCTTTTTCCATAGTAGCAAATCCTGAGAAGCTCATTGGGTGCTTTTTACTTCCTGTTTATGTAGAGGTTTCCAGCAAAAACAGTTCAAATTATAGTCTGCGATATTTTTTCCGATGAAAATAAGTCATCTAATTGAAATTACATCCATTTGATCTTCTTCACAGGCAGACACTAGAAGCATGTTTCTTAAGGTACAGCTACCATGGAACGTCATAATTCCAGCTGAAAGCCTTGACACAAAAGGGCTGATGCTGCAAAAGTCTATAATAATTCGCCTCTTGGACGACTTCTCCACAAAGAAGGCAACAAAAGATCTAGGTTACTTTCTCGCAGTAACCACACTGGACCACATCGGGGAAGGAAAGGTGAGACAGCACACGGGGGACGTACTGTTTCCAGTGCTTTTCAGCTGCGTCACTTTCAAGCCTCTCAGAGGAGAGATCTTAGAAGGAGTTGTTCACAAGATCTTGAAGCATGGAGTTTTCTTGAGGAGTGGGCCCATCGAGAACATATAACTCTCTAATCAGAAAATGTCTGATTATAAGTACGTGCCTGGGGAAAATCCCATCTTCATGAATGACAAGCTGTCCAAAATTGAGAAAGACGTGGTGGTGCGCTTCAGTGTGATTAGGACAAAGTATATAGAGGTCGAGAGGGAGTTTCAGGCGGTGGTTAGCTTGGAGGGTGACTTCCTTGGACCTGTTTCTTAGTTAAGCTCCTGTTTCTACCTAGCCTCTGTGTAGAAGTCTTGTGTTGGTATCAATGTTGTTCTCGTACTTGTTATTGGCTAGCAATTAACTCTCAGTAGTTGTACTTGAAGAAGGCAGATCGGAGTCTTATTTTTCATTTGCTCTGTACTGGTACTGAACTGGGTGTAAATTGGTTGTTTCAGTCTTCTCGTATTCATGTTCTTCTTGCGTAGTCGTTTTAGTAATCGTTTTGTGGTGGTTAAGATAATGCTTTATTAGCTAGTCTCAATTCTCAAAGTAGTTCATGAGGCATTCATTCTTTGTTTTGCTTTGCCTGTGCATTCAGCTGTCAAGCAATGATGGTAATATTGCTTCTATCGAAACGAAATTTCTTGCTGTGAATTTGATTGAATGAGTTGAGGTTCAAGCAGCATTGTGTGTTATTAGCTTCGTTACTGCAGAGATGGAGTTGAGTGAGGAATATGAAAAAGTTGGAATTTTACTCGCTCAGTTTCTAATCTCTCAAAATTCATTGCTTTGTTACATTTTGAAAAAAAATTTCCAACTCAAAAAACACTAATTGCCCTTACTTTTAATAATTATTCTCATTTTTCTTTCCGAAAAAATGACGGCCAATGACGTGTTTTAATAATTAATACTCGCCAATGACATTTTCAGCATTAACAAATGTTCTCAGCATGTCTTTGGCAGGTATTAATTATCAAAACATGGCCTGAGCTATCATTTTCTCTTTCTCTAAACTTATTATGCCTATATCCAATTATTATTATCATTTCTCCTTCTATCTCTCTCCACTCATTATACTTATCTCCAATCATTATCTTAATTTCTCTCTACACTCATTATCCCAAAAATCAAACTCAGAAATTCTCAAAAAGCCTTCCAAACACAGTAGTACATGTTACTTGAGATCAGCTCGATTAAAGCTAATTTGAGTTTGGCTTGATGAGGTTAAACATATTTATAAAGCTTGTTTAGATCATTTATCGGTCTTAATATGGAACTGGAAAGTTTATAAAGACAAAACCCCTGATGGTTCTACAGCTTCAAGTGGAAACAACAGGGGAAGGCTGAAAGGCACAAAATAGCTGGGTTTGCTCTATTTGTTTCAAAGCTAGTGTATTAGTGTTTATTCCACTTTTTTTCAGGCTGCATGTGCTCCATTTACTTTTCATCTAATTTGTTGTCCTTGGAGCATGATTTAGAAATGGGCTATCAGTTTTTTTTTTAAGAATAATTTCGTTGACTCTCCTTTTAAGAGAGCGAATATTACTCTACCTGTAATTAGTAGAAATTGTGTGGATCCCACCACAAACTAACTCATTATTACCAAAAAGTGTATTGATTTCGTGAATTCTACACAATTTTCACCAATTACAGACAGTGTAATGTTCACCTTCTTTAAAAGAGGGTGAACAAAGTTATTCTTGTTTTGGGTTTTTTTTTTTTTGGGCATATATATATGCAATTTCATTTGTAGTAAAGATTGATGCGGCTTTTGACAATGGAATTGTGTTTAATGGTTTAATTTGAACAAATTTTTTTTTTTTGCGGAGCTTTATGTGAAAATGTGTTTGAGGATCAGGTGAATCCCGCGCGTCCAAAGTGTTTTGGACGATCCAGATTTTAAAAGAATTTTTCCGGGAAAGAGTTTAACTCTTCTAAACTCTTCCCCGGAAAAGTTTTTTTAAAATCCAGACCATTAATAATGGAGACAGACGAATGAGATCGTACTTCCACTCAATCTGACTCTGGAAATGAATCTGTCACTGGGTCTAATCTCTGTAAGAGCTAATTTGAATAGTTGATTCAGTTATATTTTCACTTTTCTTTTGTTAAATTTCTTTTACCGGCTACTTTTCCAAGGTCATTGCTCCTGCTTGACTATTGATCAAGTGAACATTGGTGCGTTACAAATGTTTGTAACTCTCTCCCGCAACTCGTCGAGATATATGGTGGTGTTGTTACTGTGGTATAGCATCGAGGAACAATGTGATATGAAGTGCTCGTTCGCTCTTGAAATTTCAGCGACAATACGTATTAATTTGTTGATTTGGTTTGATTATATATGTTTCGAGTACTCTGAGCGTTCAGGCGGTCCATGGCTCATGGAAAGAGACTTGGCTGCACGGAGGCTCCTTAAGGATCATTGTATATTGGGAGTAGATCATCATTTAACTAGGTGCAGAAGGGGATGTTTCTTCTCTGTTAGTTTTGCATCGATCCTTCCTTGGAGAAGAAACATTCCTTTTATGATGCTCTTCTCCAAAGATGCAACGATCCTATGGGGTGTTTTGTGGAGAGCTTCTCTTCTCCAAAGATGCAACGATCCTATGGGGTGTTTTGTGTTGAGCTAAAGCTCTCCGGCTCTCCCACAAACCAAGAACCACCCGTATGCATGCTTAAGGCTCTAATCACGGTATATCTCAAATAAATCAATTTCAAAAACATCACAATAACATTTTTTGGTATTGTTTTTTGTTGGAAGTTGCAGATATTCCTAAATTTTGGGAAATTCCAGCTGTGCACTTTTTAGGGAGTACTGTTTAGCCTCAGCCAACTCTCTTCCAAGAACATATAAACTCGATACTCTGCTTGTTTTTTATTCTCAATCATCTTCTCCTTTTTCCCCTTTACAGCTATTACTCGGTTAGTAAGGGTGGCCTTCTAAGTCTAATCTCCTAAGTTGCGTTACAACAGCTGTTTTTGAGTCACAGTTTCCCAAGAGCTTTCTCTTTTTTCTCTATTGTTTCTAGTTGTAGAAATTGGTTCGTTCGTCCCTACATTTTTGAATTTGGACTATCGGGACACTAGGGTGTGCTATCACGACAAAAGTAGCTAAGATGAATGCAAGCATGAAAACTAAAACAGAAGATAAGTCGCGATCGATTAACGAGATGCCCTTGATCTTTAAGTGTAGTAGCGTAAAAAAAGAAGGTTGTACCTTGGAGGAGTACTACACGTGAATAGTGTTCCTCCTTGGAGCAGTTTGTTTCATGCATGGGTTTCCACTAGAAGGATAGATTTTTGTGTTGGAGAATTACACAACTAGTGATTGACTTATTAGAGGGAGAGGGGTGTGCACGTGTGGGATAATATCTGAAGATGTTGGGATTATTTGGAGTTAAGGACGAGAAGTAAAAGTAAAAGAAACAAAATGAAAAAGATAAAAAGCATAGTAAAAAGAGAAGGGGAGGAGAACTTGCAGTTGGAGAGAGAGAGAGAGAAGCTGAGCATGGCATAAATCGGAGTGGAGAATTCGGTCCGGTTGTGATGGAATTTCAATGTGATGTTGATAAGCTTACATATTTAACGAATATGATAATCTTGAAGGTAAATCGAGGCGTTACACTCTAAAAAGATATAAGGAGTAAATTACAACTCGATAACGGGATATATGAAAATATGTCTTTTGTCAATCAAACATTTCTTCTGATCGGGCAATACACTTTCCCAGTTCCACAACATACCCAATAAAGGTGAAGCAAGCAATAATACAAGTGGTCACAGCAAGCGCGATAGCATGTGCTAACACGGCAAAAGTAGCTGTGATGAACGCAATCATCAGGAAAAACATGGAAACTATAATAAGAAACACCGCTCCGCCATAGCGGTCTTGGTAATGATCAACAGCTTTCTCATTTTCCGTTAAAGAATACCCCATAGCAGAGAGGCACAGAAATATAGATGTAACGGAGCATACCATGGCTATGGTGTTGGTTATGACAAATGCTTTGAAAGCTGCTACTCTTGATAGGATTGCCATACCTTGGTCTCGACCTGGGTTGCCATCATAGCCACCTGGAATTGTGAAGGCCGCTGCGAAAGTGATCGTGGCTATAAGTGCAGCCACTATCACGATACTTTGGAATAGCTTTACGGAAAGCTCAAATGCCTCTTTATTTTTCTTCTCTTTAGCCTCTTTTTTTCTCATATATCTTTTCTGTTTTTCGTGTCTACGAGCTTTCTCCAATTTTGCTAAGTCGACATGAACGTTGCAGGCTAGGTTTCTCCCACCACCAATTCCGGCCGAATCCAAAAAGGTATCATCCTACATTTTTTGGTTAGTTGATCAGTTGAAATACGAAGCATCTAAAACAGTAGCCTTTACGTACCATATAAACATTTGACCAAGCATCCATTAAACCACCCTAATCTCTGTTTTCTAAAGAAAACCAATCAGAGAGAGAGAGAGAGAGAGCGAGTGGGGGAATTCAAAATCAATAAAACTGTAGATTATTATCCTGATTTGATATCAAGCATTTTTGCGCTAGTTGTAGATACAGATTTTATATTTTAGTTTCTAGCTTCAAATTTTACCACAGTCCATAGATTAAGATTCTAAATTTCAGTAGAAGTAGATAAACAGATTTATAATTGTAAGCTTATCATTAAGGTGCAATAAAAGCTAATAGCAAAAAAAAAAAACTGAAAAATGAGCTTTTATAAAACTTAAGACCTAATATCTGATCCAAAAAGTTCAAAAAAAATTACCCAAACCCAACCTTGGAACTTTCAGAATTTCATTCATTTTTTAGCTTTTCAAAATCCATAAAATCTGAGAATTACTTATCTAGAATATTTGGTAAACACTTCAAAATAATTTTGAAAAACTAAAATATCAAAATCTGTGAGTATAATTTCTCGTAAACACCCACGTCATAGTAGTTAGGATTGGTTTAAAATATTCTAAACTTCACAAATACTACAATCCTTATTCCATGTACATCGGTCTGTAAATGTTGAAATCCTACCTCCATTATTGATTATTATCAATCACACCCTCAAGAGGTTTCTGTTTCTTCCATTACTGATGTATTTCTGGGTTTTGTTAACTGATTTTCTTCGGTTGACACCTTGTCAAATGTTTTTTTTCTTTTGGGTTCATGTTTGGCATATGATTGTCAAGGGTTTGGGTGCTAATCTAGTTGGGATGCATGATCCTTTTAATTTTTGTAACAATTTAAAAAATTAATAAAATCCTTCTTTTACGTTTTACCGTTCTAAAAAAAAGGGCGTCGTAAATAAAAGAAAGAAAAATTCCACCAATAGTCCCTATAGTCTCTCTCAAGTCTCAATTTCGTCCCTGACCTATCTTGATTCCAACGATTCGAACCTTTAATTTTTGAACGGAAGTAATGGTCTAATTGGTCTAACCCGTAAGGCTTTTAAGAAATTGAACAGACGTTGGGGGCACATGGCTTTTAGTATCGGCAAAATTGTAACTTTTTTTTTTTTTTGAAAGACAAGAAAGTTTTGTTAAACTTTGAATTTGGTACAAAGAGTAAAGAGCACAAAGATTTTGACGGTATCATATCTCTAAACAAAACTAAGAACAATATTCTTGTGTCAATTTTGGAGATCCAATTTCTACATTGACAAGATATCAACCAAGGAAACACCAATTTGGACAAGCCTACACCTAGAAGGACCAAATCCACAACTAAACACCCATTGTACGTAACTTAACTGTTCCCTCAGTCACAATTGACATCTCCTTAATCTCTGGGCTGGAAATGAATTGAGTTATTCGTGAATTGTTCGAGATTCGACTCGGTAAAGGCTCGTTCGAGTTCAATTCGTCTACTAAATGAACCGAACCGAAGCTTTAATTCTAGGCTCGTTTCATAAATGAGCTGAACATGAACCTAACAGTATTCGGCTCAATTAGGCTCGTGAACCCGGAGTATATGTATATCATGGGAATTTTATAGGTATACATGGTAAAAATTTTAGAACTCGTACAAGTATAAACATTTACAATTACAAAAAACTTATCTATGCATATGTTTTTATGACTTTATATATTTATGAATGTATTTTATGTACGTATACACTTATTATTTGCAGATCGAAACATAATGAGCTTCGATAATGCTAAAAGTGTAGTTGCAGTCAATTCCATGGCTGTCTTATCCTATGCCAACGAGATAACACGAGCTTTTAAATCTCCTCTTCACAAACGACCCACAAGACTCATTCTAATTAAATGGGTACTTCCATGTGCTAGTAGGATCAAGCTCAACACTGATGGATGTTGGTACCAACTCAACCAAAATGTAGGCTTTGGAGGACCATTCAGAGATGAAGGAGGAGAATGGGTTCAGGGATATTATGGAAAGGTCTCGAGCGAGTCTAGCCTAGAAGTAGAAATTTGGGGTATCTATAGAGGACTGACTATAATTCTGGAGAAAGGGATGACAGAAATTATGATAGAATCTGATTCGCAAGTGGCCATGAATCTAGTTAATGAAGGCAATATTGCAAACAACCATCCACAAAGAGATGATCATGGATGCTCATGCTATTCTGAACAGAATGAACTCTACTCTGCATTACAAATTAATGTGCTGATCACTTAGCAAGAGTTGGAGCGGCCGAACAACATGAAGATCTGGTGGTTTTAACGGATCAACCACTTTCAATGAGGGAATTTTGGATTAAGGAACGCCTTAACATAAGGCAGATCATTAACTAGGGTGTTGCCCTTGGCTATAACCCGTATTAGATTTTCTTATAGACACTTCCAATCTAAGGATCGGAGTATGGTAATTCTAATTTTCAAAATAATTAATTTACATAGGCGGGGCTAGATAAATTAGAAAAATGATGGGAGCGCAAGTGAGCTTATAATTATATAGTTTTAAAGTTTAAAGAAAAAAACTTAACAAATTTAAAAATTGGGTATATATGGAGGTCGCCATGGCACATCCGCCCCATTATCCATCCATGCATAAACCGGAACCTTGTCACTTAACTACATTTTTTTTAAAGGGTGTAGCTTAATTACATTTACAGAGAGGCATAAGCAAAAGGTGTGGCTGCAGGTTTCGGTGGTGGTGTTGTGGGGTGGTTGGGTTGGCGGCTGGGTCGTCAGGTTGGTGGGTGGCGCAGCGTGGACGGTGGTGGCGGTTGCGTGTGGGCGGCGACAGCGTGCTTGTATGTTTGTCCGGTGTTTTGAATTGTATTGGGCTAGGGTTTGTTTTGGCTCTTGATTTGGGCCAGGCCCATGTGGCTCTTTGGTCTATTTTTTGTGGGCCCTGGCCCTCTGGGTGTTGGTGGGTTTTGACTCATCTTTTTTTTTTTACTTTTTTCATCCAACCCTTGGATGGATTCTCCTCCCCCTCTCCCCTCACTTGACGTATCATTTTTCAAGGGTTCTTAATAAAACTTGTGTAGCCTATAACAAAAAAATGTGGCTTCCCTTGTTCACGCGTTTGTCATCATCTATACTAACCAAGACTATTCAATAAAAATAGAAGCAAGCTCTCTCACCTCTATGGCATTCACCTAATAAAGTTCATTTTATTTTTTCTTTTCCTACAATTTGCAGGATACTAAAAGTTAAAAATCAAGGACTAGAAAAAATTTCAAACTCCTTCTTATATTCAAACCTTCTCTCTTAATAGAAGGAAAATGATTTTACACTCTCCTTTTAACCATACACACTCCCTTTTTTTGTTTTTATCCACATGAATAAATAGTGTATTGAATAAAGGACAAGATAATAAATTCAAGTGAATAAAAAAAAGAAAAGAAGAAGTGTGAATTGTTAAAAGGGAGTGTGAAAATTAATTCCCTAATAAAATACCTACATTCAATGTTAAATTGTAAATTAATGAGAGGTCAATAACATTGAACACAAATATTGTTTTCCTTTGAGGGATAAACAAACATTAAACATAACAGAATTTGTTTTTGGCTTGAGCAACTCCAACCCAAGTCTCCAAAAAAAAGACCCAAAGAACGATTTTTTTATTCAAAAAATGGTTATAGAGAGAGACTATTCATTGCAACTACAACCATACTTCTCTATATCCATCTCTATATTTCAAAAACTCACTTATCTCAACAAAAAATACAAAAATCACTCATTTTTTCTCTAAAATTGAACAGCTCGTCTTTCACATTTTAATCTTCTTAACTATTATATTGCAAAAATATAAACTTTTATTTCTAAGACTTTAACTAAACATGTTCAATATTGGGCATTTTTGAAAGGCATCGTCAATGTCTTGTAAATGACATAAATTTTATAAGAAAAATAAATTTATGGAGTAAATTAATTATAGGTATTATACTAATAAAGAGCAAAAGTACAAAGGACATGGGTGGTATTAGAATTTTATATAAAGAGAAAAGAAGGGTAAAGTAAGAAATATAAGAGTCGAAAAGAGTGAATAGTAATATATATAGTTAAGTCTCTATTTTGAGAGAAAGAACCAAATTTGGGTCTCTAAAATAGATGCCCAATGTAGAGCTTGATTGGAGTAAAATGGTTCTCTAAAATAGAGTGATAGAGCTTGGTTGGAGTTGCTTTTAAGCTAACTATATTTACTAAAAAAAGAAAGAAGCTCTCTCATTAACCTTTTCTCCTTCTTGATTTATCCTCAATGATGATTATTATTTTTCCTTCTAGCTTTCTCACAAATTTTCTCTCATTTTCAAACTTTTCTCCTACTAAATTTTTTACATCTAATCTTAAATGGTAGAGAGGTAATTAATACTATTGATCTATGACAAATTTTTCTTTGTTCATGTCCATAGCACGAGTACTGTGCTTCTATGTATTGATTGGATGATGAAGAAGAGGCATAACAAAATGGAACGTTTGCTTCTAACAGTGATGTCATCATGCAATGAGAACATATGTACTTACCACAATATATCTTCCAGCAAAGGCCGACATCCTTTCCTCCATAAGATTGGACCACACTAAATCCACGGGAGTCATGTTTTTGCCATTGAAAGCATGATGATCTGCTCTTTGACTCGTCCATAGCCTACCATAGTAGCCACCATCGCAATCGGAAGCAATAAGTAGATGGAGAGGTGTGTTACCTTCGTTGTCCTTTTGGTTTATAAGTTGCCCACCCCAGGACTGATGTAATATAAAATTAATCACTGAATCTGTTGTGCCGAACACGAAATTGAGAATATAACAAATCAACAAGCGATAAATAAGAACACAAGGATATACGTGGTTCCGCTCAAGCACAAAACAAGAACGTACTCCACGGGGAAAAGAGCAAGAGGATCCACTATAAACGGGGAGAGAAACAAAGAGCCGGCTATACCCGTAACTCTACTTGAAGCACCAAACAGATATCTAGGGACAAATCTCTGGTGGAACCCAAAAGGGAGACACAAACCCTTGGTGGAACTCTAAGAGATGAACAAAACCCTAATATCTAAGCCCTTGAACAAAAGACCATAACCCTAGGAACCCCCAAGGTCCCTATTTATAGGAAAACACTAAATAAACCTAAACCGAATAGGAAAAGGAATCCTAGTCAATTTAGGAATTCTAGCCAATTTCCAACAAATCTCCACCTTGACTTGAATTCCATCGAACTCAACACTATAGGCAATCCTCTCCTTCAATCGCTCATCTCCCCCAAAAGCCCCCCCACGGGGCAATCACCAACGGCACAAACGAACAAGGCTCAAGCACACCTGCTTGACCTTGTAAACGCGACTTAGGAAACCCAGCCGCACATGCCTCCAAATTGAGCCTCTATCTTCCAACGGGCATCTCCCACCCAACGCATCCCTCTCGGATACACACGAAGATCTGCTCAAACTCCCCACAGAGTTAATTACCGACTCCACCACGGAGTTAAAAACCCAAAACTGAGTCAACCTCGAATTCACCGATGAAGAACCCAAAGATGTAGCACCCACAATCGTACTACCATCAAGCACATAGAGGTTATTCGATTTCCGACCCTTCATCAAAACACGAGCACCCTTCAAAACTCTCAAGACTCCACCTTCAGCGGTATGCTTCCAACCCAAAGAGTCAAGAGTACCCAAAGAGATAAGGTTCCTCTTCAAATCTGGTATATGTCGAACACCAAACAACGTCCTAACAAACCCATCATGCATTCTGACTTTAACTGTTCCAATCCCAACAATTCTACAGGGCATATTATTCCCCATAAGAACTGTACCACACCTGACCGATTCATAAGTATTGAACCAATCTTTATTCAGACACATGTGGTAAGAACATCCGGAGTCCAGAATCCATTCGGCATTCGAACAGACATCACCGACACTCACAGAAAGAACCATAAGTGAATCGTCGGAATCCTCTTCAACAATACCAGCAACAACCTTCTCTTCAAAATTGTCCTTATTTTTCAACCTAGGACAATTTCTCACCATATGCCCGTATTTCCTACAGTAAAAACACTTTACTTCCTGATTTGTGGAACGAGAGCCAGAAACCCCTCTACTGCTATTATCCCTCTCAGAAGTTCTTCCTTGCACCACCAAACCATCAGCATAAACCTCACTTTCACCAGATACCTTTTTCCTTAATTCTTTTGAATATAAACTAGATTTAACATCCTCCATGGAAATCGTATCTCTCCCGTAAAGTAGGGTAGTAACAAAATGCTCATAAGACGCAGGCAAAGAACATAACACAATAAGGGCTTGATCTTCATCATCAATCACAACATCAATATTTTTTAAATCCATAATAATTCGATTTAACTCATCTAGATGGTCTTTAACGAGCATACCTTCCCTCATACGAAACGTATAAAGGCGCTGCTTCAAATACAACCGGTTGGTAAGAGACTTCGTCATATAGATACTTTCCAACTTCAACCAAATACCGGCAGTAGTATCCTCCTCCCCAACCTCGCGAAGCACATCATCGGCTAAACACAACTGAATCGAACTGAGCGCCTTCGCATCGAGATCCTCGAACACACTATCCTGCATATCAGCAGGTTTCTTCGATTTCCCCAACAAAGTCTTGTGTAATCCTTGTTGAACAAGCAAAGCCTTCATCTTAATACGCCATAAACTGAAGCTAGTGCTTTGCCCATCGAACTTCGCAATTTCGAAACGAGTCGCCATTGAAACGATCACCAATTGCACAATACACAGCGGAAAACAAAAGCCTCGGATTGAAACCCAAAGCTCTGATACCAATTTGTTGTGCCGAACACGAAATTGAGAATATAACAAATCAACAAGCGATAAATAAGAACACAAGGATATACGTGGTTCCGCTCAAGCACAAAACAAGAACGTACTCCACGGGGAAAAGAGCAAGAGGATCCACTATAAACGGGGAGAGAAACAAAGAGCCGGCTATACCCGTAACTCTACTTGAAGCACCAAACAGATATCTAGGGACAAATCTCTGGTGGAACCCAAAAGGGAGACACAAACCCTTGGTGGAACTCTAAGAGATGAACAAAACCCTAATATCTAAGCCCTTGAACAAAAGACCATAACCCTAGGAACCCCCAAGGTCCCTATTTATAGGAAAACACTAAATAAACCTAAACCGAATAGGAAAAGGAATCCTAGTCAATTTAGGAATTCTAGCCAATTTCCAACAGAATCCCTGTTCATGTCCACAGCAATATGAAGGACATTCTGCCCTTTACTATTGACCATCTCCCAACAATCTGGATTGTATGATAAAAGCTTTTGTATTACACTTTCGTCCCCTTGAGCTGCGGCAATGTGAAGAGCTGTGTCTAGGCCATCCTTGTTTGTATTGGTAATGTATGCCCCTGATATATCCGTTGCTAGTAGCTCTCTAACTCCATTTTCATTCCCATTGTTAGTAGCTGCGGCGTCTTGGTGATCCTTGTTTGCAGTGGTAATGTATACCACTAATTGATCTATTGCTAGTAGCTCTTTAATTCCCTCTGCATTCCTATTGTATGCAGCATAGTGAAGTGGTATCCAACCATACTCATCTGCTTGATTGATTAGATCTTTCTTCCATTCCAACAATTTTTTTGTGCTTTGACCTGAAAAAAGATTAGAGAAAAGTTAAGGATTCATAATTAAATAGTACTTCAATTTGCAAGCCTGCAGTCATTAGCATTCAGAGATCTACTGTACTAGTAATAAATTTGAATTACTGGTTTACGCTAGCTATTAACACATCTTCTTTTCCAGTTCCAGCCTGATGTCACTCAAAAGTAGTTTTGATATGTTTATACTTTTATAGATGATTCAATATTGATTTCTAACGAGTAACGAGTGCAACTAATTAAGCAGTGAGGGTTTCGAGCTTTCTCTTTTTTACATTTGTATATATTTTGACAAACCTGTGGAGTCATGAAGAGCTGCCGCGTGCAATGCTGTTCTACCACCAGGGCCGCTGTAAGTTTCCACGAGCGTGTCCACTATGGCCACACCCATTATCCCTCTTTCAGCAGCTAGGTAGAGTAGAGTTTCCACAAGCGTGTCCACTATGGCCACACCCATAATCCCTCTTTCAGCAGCTTGGAAGTTGTTTGGTGGATGTTGAAACTCTGCATCTTCTTTTGATAATAATTTAACCACTTCCAAGTATGTGTCTCTGTTCTCCTTTTCCAAGCGATTTCTCGCTGCCATGTGTAGGGCTGCGTCTCTGTCGACCTTTGTTACCCTCATTATCTCCTTCACTTCTTCTTGGTCGACCTTTATTGCCCTCATTTTCTCCTCCGCTTCTACTCTGTCGACCCCCCATAAGTCCCTCATTATATCCCTCACAATTTCCGAATCATCCCTCACAATTTCCGAATCGGGCCAATAACAATATCGACGTCCTTTTGTTAATGATTCAACTACTTTCAAGTACTTGGCCTCTAGTTCCAAGTGACAATTTCTCGCTGCCATGTGCAAGGCAGTGTCTCCGTCGACGTTTGTTGCCCTCAACATCTCCTTTACTGCTCCACCCCAGCCGCTTTCAAGTTCTCGCATCTCTAGTTCTTTTGCGCGGAGAATCAGTGCTTCGACTATTTCAGCTTGCCCATCCCTAGCCGCCATATGAAGTGGAGTTTCACCTTTGATATTCCGCCGGCGTAGCAGAGATGGACACTCTTTCAAGACCCCTTTCACATAATGGACGCGGCCGAACTGGGCAGCGACGTGGAGAACGGTGTTGTGGTTTGGGGTGAGTTCTCCGTCAAGCATGTCTTTGTGTTGCCCGAGTTCAGCAACATTAACACCCATGGCAGCAGATCTATACAAGCTAGGATTCATGGTTACCTACGTTTCAGCAATCTATGTGAATTGTGGTGAAGTTACATGACTGAGGATGGCCATTTTGCTTTTTAAAGGCTCCAATAATAACATCTTCTTTGATGTTCTGACATTATAATCGAATTAAATTTTTATGGGGAACAAATGCGAATTAACGTCATAACGACGACATATTGATAGAACGTGGCAGATGGGGGTTTTAATTAATACACAACTCTGTACTATTGGTTTTTTATTTAACGGAAACTCAATTCTTAATTAGTACAAAATTAGTTACATTACATTTAGAACGGTTACGAGAACTAGCTCTGTTAGCCAAAACTCATGCATCTCATTAGAAGCTCAGGAGAACGAACCTCTTCATGTTCATATAGGCATAATGTGTGAAAAAATGTATTAAAAAAAGGATAAAATATGAAATTTAAATTGATAAAAACAAAAAAACAATGTAAATGATAAAAAAATGAGTGAAAATTATTTTGCTTCCTTTTCGCATGTGAAAGCAACCACGTTTTCTTTCTTTTGCCGGACATTTCCTATCAAGAACGTACTGGAAATGGAAATGGCAGAGCCTTTGCTTTCCCTTTGAAGCCCCAAAAATACTCCATTCACAAATGATGTCATGGCTTCCATCAGCTAAAAAACTTTTTTAGATATAAATTTTTTTTTTTGATCCGCAAACATTTTTAGACTCATCACCACATTTTCTTTCTTTCATTGCCAGACATTACTTTCAGGAACTTCAAAGAGTTCCACAAAGCTTTTTTTTTTATAGCTTTTTGTCATTATTCTAATTTTTTTGTTTTGTGCCAAGAACTTAAAAGAACTAAAAAGAATTACTTTCAAAAACTTAAAAGAATTAATTTCAAACTCGTGGATTATTGGTTTGTCTCGACAAAAAAAAATTCAAAAAAGTAAGAAAAAAATACTTTTAACCATATATATTTGGAAATATCAACCTTTAAGCTAAAAAAGTGCAAAAAGTAGCCTGTTTATCTACACGAAAATTTGCTCTACAAATACAAACATATTAGTTCATTTACGATGGCTGTGTCAAAATATACCAATCTCGCAACAAAAGGTTAGCTTCAGGAGTACTGCATTTAAGAAGAAAAAAAAAAAAGGGTATAACTTTCACTCATACATAGTCCTATTCACCCCCCCTCTAGGACTGGTTTACACTTCCGCGTAATTTCACATAGCATTTCTGACTGGGAGCCAAAGCCATATTTTGGCTTCAAGATCAAATACCGAGATTGAATGGGGAGCCAAAAAATGGTTGGGCTATTTCTTTGGCCAAATTTGGCCATGACCATTTGTGCCACATCATATTTCCTACCAATTTCAAGTACCAAATTAAGCATATATCCACAACAACATATACAGAGAGAGAGAGAGAGAGAGAGAGAGAGAGAGAGAGAGAGAGAGAGAGAGAGAGAGAGAGAGAGAGAGAGAGAGAGAGAGAGAGAGAGAGATCCAAATTACCTTTTATAAATAATACAACAAAATTATCACCATAAATCAGAAATATTCCTTAAAACAAATAGATCTAATTTCAACTTATTACTAGTCCAAACCCTAGAATACAGATCTAATTTCAACTGGAAGTGATATTTATTTTTTGTTTTTGGTTTTTCTTTTCATTTTATAACCTCAACATGAGTTGTACAAATATTCAAGCTAGAAACAAAAGTCTATAGTCAATATCTGTCTTTATTTTCCTCCATCTCACCACACAACAAAAAAGGGGCTTCAATTTCTCGCGATTACTTTTCCTGCCTGGCTCTCTCATGAACGATTAATATGCCAACTTCCCTATCCAATCCCTCTCAATCACATACCCTATTATATGTGGAGGAATATTCAATGCCAAGTGGTATGGGCCCGAGGAAGAAAAAAAGAGGTGAAAGCCACATTTTGGATTATACGTACATGTGAAAGAAAGCAACCACGTTTTCTTTCTTTGCCAGACATTTCCTATCTCGAGAAGTACACAATGGCAGAGCCTTTGGTTTCTCTTAATTTGAAGCCCCACAACTAAATATAATTGACAAATGATGTCATGGCTCATATCAGCTAGAAAACATTTGATAAGACTCTGTGGATTCCAATTTACCGATCGAGTTTTCACTTTTTGGTTTGAGGATTAACTTCGGCTCTCTTCCACTTGGATTGAAATTGCAACAGATGCAGAGAACTAATTAACAGATTTCGATCTTAAGACTTTTTTATACCCCATGAAACTAATCTACTTATTATGCAAGCTATTTTACCACAAGTCTGATTTCAAAGACATACTCATGCAATATGATATGCAAAACGAAAAGTAAAAGTGTAGGGGAGAGAGAAATCAAACACGAGGATTTATAGTGGTTTGGTCCGCAACTTCATGACCTACTCCAGTCTCCAAGTGTCCTACTCGGGAATTAATACACTATCTCCAATACTTATTACAACCTTCTAGCTTTGCAGGTGCTAAAGAACCCTTATAACGAGTGATCACTCTGATTAATTTTGATTCTGCTGCTAGTCACACCTAACCCAACAGATTTTGACTCCGATGCTAGTAACACATAACTCTCAAGTGATTTTCTTTCCAAAATCACTCAGAAAAAGATAATCGACTTTTCTTGTTTTCCTCTTCTCTGATCATTAGGGCCACACTTCATCATGAGGTTTAAATTTTGAACCGTCATGATCTTGGCCCCATGATTAAGTGTACAAGGAATCGCACTACAGACATGCAATTAATTAAACTAATTAAGCCTATCAATAATAACTCAAAAAAAGGTAACCTTAGTTGTGACCTTGAGGCTGTATTTGGGGCCACATCCGGTTATTTTCAGAGATGCCATTATTGACTTCTTCTCTTCTCCCATGCATGTGAAATTCCAGGCATAGGGGCCCAATACTATGAATGCTTTTCCGAAGCTGTCCTCTTTCTTTCTTGTCGTGTGATACAGGGTTTCCGAATTCTCCATTCTTGTTTTGTTTCTTATTTGGAATTTCTGCTAATGCCTTGTATCTTTCCTATGGCTTTTCCAAAGCTGTCCTCTTTCTTTCTTGACGTGTGCGACCCCACGCCGGTACCATTTGATACAGGGTTTCCGAATTCTCCATTCTTGTTTTGTTTCTTGTTTGGAATTTCTGCTAATGCCTTGTATATTTCCTATGGCTTTTATTGAAAGAGAAGACAAAAAAGATTCGCTCAGTCAGGCCTACCCTTGGTTAAAAAAAAGGTCTACTCAAGTCTTCGCAACAGCCATCAAGTACTGGTTAAACTAAATTTAAATAATAGTATTTCTAAAATCAATCAGGCTTTCAATTAACATACTAGTGTCCCCTTTGTTTGGTCACTAATGGATCTGTTTCCGAGTGAAAGTTCATGCTTGATAGTTTGGGTAAAAAAAAAAAGACGTGACTTTTTTTTATTAAAAAATGATTATTTCTCAAAATACTTGGATAAAAGTTAAAAAAAATTACTTCTCTGATTCCTTCCGTCGAGACAAATCAATAACTAGAGGTGGCAAATGGGCAGGTCTGGACGGGTTGAAATGGGTCATGGGTCAATTATGGGCGGGTCAAATATGGGTCAAATAGTAAACGGATTGAAACGGGTCGGGTCGAATACGGGTCAAGTCAAACCCGACCCGACCCGTTTTCCTTTTTATTTATTTATTTATTAAAATATTTTTTTTTAGCCCTTCCTTCTTTTCCTTCTCCACTGTCTTCCCTCGATATGGGTAGAAATACGTTCACAAATAGGCAAAACCCCGTGGGGTCTTTCGGCTATATAAGCCAATTGATTTTTTTTCCTTTATTTAATTTTTTTGTATTTGTATGTTCCTCGTTAATTTTTTCGTGAATTATTGGTTCTATTCAAAGAGTGAAACAAAAAATTAAAAAGTTACGGTCCAAACTAAATTTTATTTGAATAAAGACAAACATCAACCAAAAGGCCAGATTTTTTGCATCTTGTGTGTGTGTGTGAGAGAGAGAGAGAGAGAGAGAGAGAGGGGAGCTTATTTTCGGATCATCCATGCGGGGCCCACCGTTGGTTTCCTTAGTTTTTTTGTTTCGCGGAATGTTGACGTAAAAATTCCAATGTAATGCCGCAAAAATTCCAAATTCAACGCACGATCTTATAAATACATTTGATTTTAATTTTTTTTTTTAACAACTATGATATTATCGGACAATGAATAATTTTTCTAATTTTATCTCCAGTATTTATACTAGCTTTAATTTAAAAAATTCCGGAAATGCCGTGATTTCCCAAAAGAAGATAGTCCAGTCCAGTGGATTGGGGGGCTAGACATCAGCTCTCAGGGGCTAATATTGAAGACGAAGAAGACGAAAGAAGAGAGTCCAGCTTTCGGGAAATTTAATTTCCAAACCCAAGTTTGGGTCTTTTACTTCTAAGTTCTAACCTATATTGAACCCATTTTCAACCCATCTAAACCCATGTAAATATGGGTTGATATGGGTTGAACCCATATCAACCTATTATACAATATGGGCGGATTGGGTTGTGTTATAAATGGGCGGATTTGGACCGGTTAAAAAATATAGGTTAGGATTGCCACCTCTATCAATAACCCACAAAAGTTTAGTACAAAACTAACAAATGCAAAAAAAAAAAAAAAGAATTAAATAAGGACAATTTTTAAATTTAAGTTAAGTTAAACTTAAGTTCATATATAAGCACAGCCTTAGCTTCGATAATTCTCAAGTTCTGTTCCAGATGTTCTACCACCTCTAAAATTCCCAACTCTCTTTCTGTGCTTGAATTTCCGGGGGAAAAAAAAAAAGAATACATCCAAACAAATCCTAAGAGCCTTAGGCCCACAAAGGCGGGCTGGGATTGCAGATCATCTTTTCAGCCCAATACCCTTAGTTGTTTAGCAGGCCAGCGTATGCGAACCCATTCAAAGGGAACTTGAACCTGGACTGAACCAAATGAAATATTCGATGATACTAATGGAAACCTACTCCTATATATGCGTTCTTTACATCCTTTTACCGAATGATAAATTTAGCGGTTTCTTCTTTCTACGGTTCTTCCTCATGACCAACTCTTACGCTCAGCAGAATGCATTTTGTAACAGGAGTAGTGTTTGGGGGATAAATAATGAAAATTAATTATGGATTGATTTTTGACCATGTTGTCCTTGGTTCTTATAATGGTATATTATAGTACTATGAAAGTCTCTAATATATTAATTTTACGCAAATGTCATTACCATCATTCATGACAGAGATTAGGAATATATATATATAATCATAGAGGATGGATATCAAATTCTTGCATAATCTTAGATAAGTACCAACCATAATACAACGTAGAAAAACCACTAGACGAATTAATTACCTCTAAACATTAGAGCAATATTAGACAAATTTAATGGAACCCGGTGCGGAATGACAATTAATGACCCCTTCCAAAAACTTATTAAATATAATGGAGATGCCACATGACGTTCCCCATACATTTTTTGTCGTTTCTCCGCCGTGTTCCGTTCCTGGCGTGTCAGACACGAATACAGTGACCACAGGAGTGTCGATACTTCATATATCCTTTTCACTAAAAAACAAACCACAAAAACACCGTGGAAGCAACACTTCACTCATTCTGTCATGCTCCAAAATTAATCTTTTTGATGTTTGAAAGTGTTTGGGTAGAAAATATTAATGATAACATCTCTTCGGCATCGTTCTCTGTTTAGCCGTTGCTGCTTGAGCCATGCCAAAAAGAAATGATGTCCATTTATTTATGGGTGGAGGACATTGGATCGAGTGGGATCACTTAACCCCACTGTCTTCCAACTTCTCCCCTTGACAAATTGATATTTTTGACATAATTTTGTGAATTTGATCCCCTAATTATAACGAACTTGTCCTAACATAGAATAATTTCTATTAAGATTACATTCTTGCCCCTTTCTAGTGCCATATACTTGTATGCATTTTTCACTACTGTTGAGACGTTTTTAGCATGTTAATCATTCCTTTAGGGGTCGTCGTTAGCAAATTTTTTTATTAACAATTTTTCTATGAACCTCAAGGGGTTGGTCTAGTGGTCGAGATTTGGAACTTAAGGGGTTTGCTCTCTCCTAAGGTCTCATGTTCGAAATCTCTCAGTTCTATCAACTTTATGGGGCTAGTCCATACAGAGCTTTACTCCAGCTTTAATTGAATTTCCCACAAGTGGGCAGTGTCATTGGGCCTCAGGATTGGTCGAGTTGCACATAAAGTGGCCCGGACACCTAAGTTATTAAAGGAAAATAAATTTTCTACGGTTGAGTAGTGATCTCCCGGCTCAAAAATCCCGGCTCTGCCCCTGATTCAGTTGTCCTTGGGTCACAGTACGTGCTGAGTTGCGGATAATCGACAAGTGCAGGTGCTGAGATAATTTTTCTCAGGAATTCTTTTAATCATCATTATATTTTGCAGTGGGTCTAATGGTGCTATTCATGTGGAACGATCCCAAACGCTTTCTTTTGGAATCCCTAATCCAATTTGTTGCCCTTCTGAAATAGAAATCGTGTGTTTCAAACTTTCAAAAGATTGGAATGTGAAACAAATATGTAATCCTTCAAACGAACAGCAGCAGCTCCACTAGGATTTTTAAAGCGAACCCCCTAGGTTCAAAAAAATGTTCTAAAATTTTGTATTATATTTTTTCATATTATTTAATATTTCTTTTCTATTGTCGGCACTTTATCAGTTGTGCAAAGCAGAGTAAATAGAAATTTACTGAAATTTGTGAGATCATATAACTCAAATTAGGCTCGATAAGTCTTGAAGCTAAGTAAATATAGTGTTTTGTATGCTAATTTTTTGTCACCGTTGAGTTAAAATTCTGCGGCTACCGCCGCTACGGCAATGAGTTGCCGTAGTACAACATTCACACCGGAAAACGACTAAAATCCATCAGACAAATTAGACATGCTCTTGGTTTTAGAGATGTTACACAACCTTAATAGCTACTCACTAAGGTTGTTCTGTACTTTATTTATTTTATTTTTTTATGAACAAGATACTCCCATTTATATAATATAAAAAAAGAACAAAGAACCGAAACTCCATTGATCCGAAAACACAGGGAAAACAACAAAAAAAAAAAAAAACAACAACAACAAAACAAAAAATACAATGGCTGTGTCGGAACCCAGAAGGAGGGTGGAGAGTCCATAAAATCCAGAGTGGTAAGCCTGGTCAGTACTTACTTTAACCATTCTCTGCTCTGTTAAAAAAAAAAACCCAGATATTTCTGTGTCCGAATTATTTTTAAAAGTACTAAAGATGTTATGCATCCTGATGAAAGAGAAGTGCAAACGGCGTGAACATTACAGAGAGGAAGTAGCTAGGATTTTTTGAAACAAGTAAGGCTAGAGACGTCCAGCAGCATGCTCAGCTAGGGATGAATTCGAATGAGATATTTGATAATTACAAGCAGAATCAGTCCCATAAGACCTAGGCCCGCCTGCAAACACAGAGCATAACCATAATCACAACATATTAGTATTAACAATTTCATAACCTTAATTTCGATACACATGCTCACACGCATATATAGAAGAATACACCCCGTGTCGTGTGATTTTAGTTGCAATTTTAGTTGAATGTATCGTTTATTTCTTTTTTTTGCCGAAAATAAAAGATCGGGAAACAAGATGGGATTTTCATCTGCTTCTTTTCTTGTTCGTGTTTTTTTTTTTTTTTTGAAAATAGAAGCATATATATGAAAAGGATGGGATTTTGACATGATTGATGCCTGTGCAACTTTTGAAAAATGAACTTGTTTAAAGCAATCAGAATGTATATATAGGTAGTAAAAAACCCTCCACGAAAGAGTAAAACACGACTAATTCAGTACCAAAACTGTGTCTAATGGTAGAAAACAAGTGATTAATTAGTCGTGTTTTAATTGCTTACCAAGGGGAGGAAACAAGTGATTTCAAGGAGCTTCTGACAACCAATGCGTTTCTCCAGCGATTATGTGATGGCAGGAACTGGAGCCTTTGGGTCGGGCTGACCTTTTTCTAGGTCCTTTGGGTCGGGTTGACCTTTTTCTGGATCCTCTGGGTCGGGTTGAACTTTTGCCATCGTACACTGGCTGATAGTGGTTAATGGTGCTGCATATCATGATTAAATTAGAAAATCCTATAAACCCCCAAAACATAAATCATTGTCCCTCCCTCCCTCCCACAATTAGTGTCCATTTTCACTATTATACTGTTTATTTACAATATATTACAGAATGTAGGTACCTTCTTTTGAAAAGGAGTATGGTGAAAGAGAGAAACTTGTTCACGGAGGCTCTGTGAACAACCTGTTCACGGAGCGGCGCAATCACAGCTGTTCATTCGCGCAGTCAATGGTTAAGATTGGTTTTCAATATTGACTGTTAAATTTTTTTTTTACCGGTCAAAATTAGTTTCCAATCTAGACCGTTCAAAAATACTTTGGACACACGCAATTGGACTCCGTAACTCTCAGTTCATGGAGACCTCCATTAAAATGATTTTCTGATGTTGGAAATGGACAATCTTTATATAGGATTGAGAGAGTATTAAAATCTTAACGATCTAAGCTAACAAGAAATCCCCCCCGCCACCACACAAAAAAAATTGATTCAGTAAGTGTATTTTTAAGTTTGAAAATTATAAATAAGTACTTATTTTTTAAGAAGGTACAGGGCCGTTCCGCTTTCTTTTTTAAACCTTTTTTTCAAAAAGAAGGTAATTTCAAGCTCAAATATAATGAAAATAAAAATAATTTTTCGATTTTTTTTTTCACCGTTTAAAAGATTTCAATGAAATCTATCAATCAAGATCCATATTGGTAAGAAAATTATTTACGTAAACACATGATTTTTGAGATTGAAATTATCTTACTTTTCAAAAAGTTCCTTTTTCCAAAAACTGAAACGGGCCTTAGTGGTTTTGTGGCATGGCCATTTGGTATCCGAACACCCTTCCCACCACATTCATGCGGGTACTATGTATATGAATGTCACAGGAATGTGATGGAGAGAAATGTTAGAGTATCGCGTGGCGGAGTGTCCCAAGATAGTAATTACTCCATCCATCCCAATTTATTAGTCATTTTTGAGAGTTTGACATTTTTTAATTGATTATATCTTGTAATTTATAATATTTTATTTCATTTTGACAAAAATTGTATTATACAACTAATTGATATCTATCAAATAAGATCCATAATAGATATAAAATTCATTACCGATTTAAAAATATAACTAGTTTTTTGTCCGGTTAGAATAGACCGAGTAACTATTAAATTTGGATGGAGAGTACTCGAGGGAGAGTGAGTTGGGTTGAAGAGGCGGGAGAAGTTTGTGGTTGCAAACAAGCTAACAACTTGGCAATAAATGGAGAGAGATAGATGAGAAATGAAAGTACTAGGGCAATGTCTACTTATACCCCATGTCATTTGAGCTATGTGGGGTTACACTTCTCTAGGTTTAATTTTGTGCATCTGCAACCCATGTGGATTATTAAATTGTGCAGATACACCAAATTTCGTCCATGTTAAAAGAAGTGTATCTAAAATGTCTCTTAAATTCAACCAAAATTTAATTTGAGACGTTCATAATGTACTCCCTCCGTCCCGATTTATTTGTCCATTTTTGAAACTCCAACTTTTTAAGGGAATATAATGATTGCTCTTTAAAAGTTTTGATTTTCCAAGAATGCCCCACAATTTCCTAGCATTAAATGGGAGTGTACATTCTCCAATGCATTTTTTTTTTTGAAAGAGAAAGGGTATGAAGGAAATTTTAAAAAGTCAAACTCATATTGGACAAATATTTTGGGATACTTAAAGGTAAAAAAGTGGACAAACAAATTGGGACGGAGGGAATATTAATCAATGAATAGAGCATCTCAGTAAAAAATCATGTCGGTCAGACATCAATAACTTAGGGATCTTATTCTTGTTAAAAAAGAACGTACATTCAAAAATTTTAATTTTACTTCATAATAATTCTATTCTACCATGAGATTTCCATTTTCATATTGACTCAAATTTTGATATGGATATAGTACTCCTAAAACTCTACAATATCAACTATTCGGACCCGATTTCTTGTTCATGGAATGGATTGCTTAGATTCAAGGAAGAAGAAGAATCAATGAATAAGATGACATATTGAACTTTTCATCGTTTCCGTTGGTGGATTTTGTATTCTTTTCCATTAATTGGGTGCATCTACACGTTTTCAAGAACTACAAGGTGTGTGGGTGCATAATACTCCCTCCGTCCCTTTATTACAGTCCAGTATTCCATTTTGGGCTGTCCCTTAATAAATGTCCATTTTGTAAAGTTAGTGGGTAAAAATTGGTGAATTGTCTATTTTGTCCCTAAAAGTATATTCCATTTTGAAAAGTTAGTGAGTAAAAGTGTAATGATGATGGGTAAGTAGGGAAAGTGGAGGAAAAAGTTGATGTGAAAGGTATAATGATGATGTCTTTTTAATAAGTTGGAGTTACGAAGCAGAACATTTAAAAAGAGACGGAGGGAGAGTATTAAACTTAAAGTGGTGTACATTCCCACATGGCCCGAATCATGGGGTGTATAAGTGAACCTTGTCCAAAGTAATAAGTTGAGAACTATGGTGAGATAGAGGGGATGATTCTGAAAACCCAAAACAAACAAATTAAGCTGTCTTACGTCGCGCCAGGGATGCCAAATATGAGAATAGTTTTGTTCACCTTCGTAAAGTAGATGAACATTATTTTCTCCAGGATTAATGGAATTTGTGTAGGGTCAAGGTAAACAAAATTAATCTTGCCAAATATGCTCGAGGCCACTTACGGTCAGCGCTCGGCCACGTTGGCAACTTAGCAAGTGCTCATACCAAAATAACGGAGAATCTTGCTTCAGTTTAAAACGTGTGGGTGGAAGCGGGTTCTGTGAGGTCGCTTACGTGTACAAAAGTGAGCTGGAGAGGTTCGATTGGTCGATAATCAGTACCAAGGGGAAAAGAGGAATAATCTCGTGGGGTGAGGACTAGAGCAAGAGGTACGGAAAAGACAAAGGCAACGTGTCTCCTTTGTTCTCCGCGGGGGTGAATGACGTCTGCCCTTTCTGGAATCAGATGAGTGAGGTCACCTTCTCTCCGGGGAAGAATGTTCTCCTTCCTCAGAATCAGTGCTCTCTCTCTCATTTTCCAGAAAAGTCAGCCTCTGGCAATCATTGGGAATGTCAGGGGTATTTATAGGGCACATGGGCCTAGGTCAGGCCCAGGACGGTGCTCCTATAAGACCCCAACACGTGTCCCTCCCGTACCTCCAGGTCGCGGAAGACTTGTCCTCCCGCGGAGGACTTCCGCGGGGGACCCACACTTCCGCGACGCTACCTCCATCCCAAGCCACCAAGCCACAAGAGCTTCCCCAATTCCCGCAGGAGCGAGGTCGCGACCCGCGGCGATCGTTTGCCTTCCGCGGGATCCCTTCCGGGCCTGCCTTCTAGGCCCGAATATGATCCCGGGGTCTTCTTACAGTTTCTGTATCAATTCCGGTATGTCTTTCAGTTCTCCCTGGCGGGGCCCGCGGGGGGTCCCGCGGGATCTTCACTTCCGCGGATCGGTTCTGCGGGGTCTTCAGTTCCGCGGGTCGGTTCCGCGGGCGTTCATCTTAATGTGCTACGTGTTTCCTTTCCATTGGTCAGTCAAACGTCTTTTTGGAATAGTGTTTTGACTAAGATTGACTTTCCGCGTGGACCCGGTCGCCACGTGTCCACGGGCGATAGGCTGGTCAAAAGGTCTTCCCTGATGACATGTAAATAATTTTGACCGCGCCTACAAAACGCTTGGGTGATAAAAAAAAAAAGTTTAAAGTCTCTTTCCCGAAATGTTTTCCACAAAACTCATTTTCTCATTCTCCCTCCTTCGAATTTTTCAACTCCCTCTCTTCACCGTCAGCGCTTGGCCATGTTGGCAAGTGGTCATACAAAACTCATTTTCTCATCCTTCATCCCTTGAATTTTTCAACTCCCTCTCTTAATTTTTCAACTCCTAGGGGTTACCCAAACCTGAGGGCTTGTGGGGCTTATCTCGGGGCGACTTTGACGTCGTCGTTTGCTTACATAATCATATTTATGCTCCAGGTCCTTTACCATCAGCGCTCGGCCATGTTGGCAAGTGGTCATAAAAAAAACCTCATTTTATCATTCTCCCTCTCTTAATTTTTCAACTCTTGGGACTTGCCCAAACCTGAAGGCTTGTGGGGCTTATCTCGGGTCGGCTTTGAAGTCGTTTATTGCTTACATAATCATATTTATGCTCCCGGTCATTTACCGTCAGCGCTCTGCCATGTTGGCAAGTGGCCGTCATACAAAACTCATTTACTCATTCTCCATCTCTTGAACTTTTCAACTCCCTCTCTTAATTTTCCAACTCTTGGGAGTTGCCCAAACCTGAGGGCTTGTGGGGCTTATCTTGGGGCGGCATTGACGTCATCGATTGCTTACATAATCGTAATTATGCCCCAGGTCTTGGCTCTTAGGGTGTGTCCTTGTTAGGTTTTGGTTGTTTTTGTCCTGTGAGTCTGAGTCTTGTTTGTTGTAAAGTCTTTGTCATAGCTGTTTGCTGTTGTTGGCTCTCTGGTTCAAGCCTACACTAAGTCTATTACGTCTTGGTTTCTTTTGGACCTGCTGCTGCAATAATCCGGTTGCTTTGAGGCTCTATTTATGGCCTTGAAGCTTTGGTGCTTGCTGGAATGCCCTATTGTTGAGTCCCAACTACATATGGCTGGTCTCCTGCTGCTGTTTGAACATGTTGCTGTCAATTACAATCTCTTGCTGCTGCTTGAATATGCCATGGTGTTTCTGGTGATTGCTGTTTCTATTGCTGTTCTACTGCTGTTTCTATGCTAGTCTTGAGCATAGTTTTAAAAATCGGCCGAGACGTACCGGGATTTGAGGTCCCCGATTCGGATACGGACCGATATATCGGAAAGATTGGAATTCACAGTCGTATCGGCCGATACCCGATACGTATCGGTCCGTAACCGATTCGGGGCCGATACGTATCGGTCCGTACCGATACGTATCGGTTCGGCAAAAAAAAATAAAATAAAAATAGAGCATCTTTTTTTTTTTTTTTTTTCTAGTAGGCTTTTTCCCAGAGATTATGTAATGTAAAACCTCTATGTTGCATTTTTTTATGACTTAAAATCATCTTACTTTTGCAGTTTATGTCAATTATATCGAAACTCATAATGTTGCATTTTTCTCATATTTGTAAAATCTTATTGACTTGCGGGTTTTGATAAATTATCGGATATTTCACATGAAGAGAATGGGCTATTACATGTCTTAAATTAATTAAAATGTGATAATTTAAGCCAATGTTGGGGGCAAAAGTATATTTTTCAAGTTTTATACATGTTGCTGATGATTTTTAAAAATTCACGACCGCGACACCCGATTCCCGCGACGTATCACCGATAAGTCCCGATACCGATACACCGCGACCGATACCGAGACGGCGACCGATACCGAGATTTAAAACTATGGTCTTGAGGGCACTTATAGTGAGTATTCCCTAATATTTCACTATAGTGTGCCTGCCTACTGCTGCTGTGATGAAGTGTTACTTGCAATTACTGAGTGATGTTGGTGTCTGTTGCTGCTGTTAGACTGGTTTACAATGTTTCCTGGCACTGAGAATTCTAATTCTGCATGGTATTCCAAGTGATACCGGTCTCAGTCCCCTGCTTATAATGCTTCCATTTTGTCCTGTTTCTAAAGCTGGTATTGTGGAAGGTTGAAGAGTTGGAGCCTCAAGCTTCAATTAATGAGAGTATGCTGGCCTTGTTTAGTCAAATGGTTTACTGCTGCTCACTTGGTTCAATTGGATTATGGATGGTGTCAACATGTGTTCTTTGGCCCTGTGGTGTTTCTCACGGCTGTGGGAGGAATGTTGGCTTTATCTTGCTTTTAGAAGCCTTCTGTCTTATTGGGCTGCTTTCAATTTCTCATTGGACATTTTCTTTTCTTTTTTCATTGTCTTTTCTGGCCCTCTCTATGATGCAAGTCTTCTTTGTATCTAGAGTTCTGGCCGCTTTGATGTACCCTTTTGTCGAGTATCAATGAAATCTTTTTTGCTGATCTCAAAAACAAAAAAAAAGAAGAAGCTTTATTACTGCAGAGATGGAGCTGAGTGAGGAATATGAATAAGTTAGTATTTGACTCGTTCGATCAGTTTCTAATCTCTCAAAATTCAAGTTACTTGAGATCATCTCGATTAAAGTTGGTTTGAGATTGGTTTGATGAAGTTAAACATATTTATAAAGCTGGTTATTGGTCTTAATATGAAACTGGAAAGTTTATAAAGACAAAACACCTGATGATGCTACAGCTTGAAGTGGAAACAACAGGGCAGGCTGAGAGGCACAAAATAGCTGGGTTTGGTCTATTTGTTTCAAAGCTAGTGTATTACAGTATTAGTGTTTATTCCACTTTTTTTTTTTGGCTGCATGTGCTCCATTTACTTTTCATCTAATTTGTTGTCCTTGGAGCAAGATGTAGAAATGGGCTATCAGTTTTTTTTTTTTTAGAATAATTTTGTTCACCTTCCTTTTAAGAGGGCGAACATTATCCTACCTGTGATTGGTGGAAATTGTGTGGCTCCCACCACAAACTAACTTATTATTACCAAAAAGTGTATTGATTCCGTAAATCTTACACAATTTCCACCAATCACAGAGAGGGTAATGTTCACTTTTTGAAAAGAGGGTGAACAAAGTTATTCTTGTTTTTGGCATATATATATATATAGAGTCCCCTTCTAATAAGAACCACCTCATTTTAATAAAATGAGGACCTCCCTTTTTCGATTGAATTTTGATGATCCGAGCCGCTCAATGTGTTCAGAACGTGATCTTAAGGGTACCCGCATGAAATCAGCAAAAAAAAAGACCGGGAAGGGCTTCATCCGAGTAGTTTTTATTTATTTTTTATTGAACGGTTCAAATAAAAACTGCTCAAATCAAGCCCTTCCCGGTCATTTTTTTTGTCGATTTCTTTTAGGTACCCTTAAAATCACGTTCTGAACACATTGAGCGGCTCGGATCATCAAAATTCAATCGGGAAAGGGAAGAAATGGGGTAGTCCTCATTTTAGGTCCTCATTAGAAGATTTGTGTGTGTATATATATATATGAGTCCCCTTCTAATAAAGACCACCTCATTTTAATAAAATGAGGACCTCCCTTTCCCGATCGTATTTCGATGATCCGAGCCGCTCAATGTGTTCAGAACGTGATTTTAAGAATACTCGCGTGAAATTAGCAAAAAAAAGACCAGGAAGGGCTTCATCCGAGTAGTTTTTGTTTATTTTTTATCGAACGGTTCAAATAAAAACTGCTCAAATCAAGCCATTCCCGGTCTTTTTTTTTGCCGATTTCTTGCGGGGACCCTTAAAATCACGTTCTGAACACATTGAGCGGCTCAGATCATCAAAATTCAATCGGGAAAAGGAGAATGGGGTGGTCCTCATTTTAAGGTTATTACCTGAAGATTTCTGTATATATATATATACTAGCGAATGCCTGTGCCTGAAGGCACGGGTCGAGCAATGAGCAAAGGGAGCACATGTTGCAAAAAATGGATAGGAACGAAATAAAATACGGTATATGCGCACGACAAATTGAGGTGCAAAGAACATTCAAGCAGGTCAAAATTTTCCAAAATTCATAAATCACCCAAAACATGAAATAAAAATTAAATAAAGTCAAACCGAATATATATTTGTAAAACTTAACGTAACAAATAAAATGTCATTATGAAATTCCCAATGTCTTAACAAAGCTCTTATCATGACCCCATTGTTGCTTTGTCAGTCCTCGACATTCCTACATAAATAAGATTAAAAATATGAACTGATTTATGTATAGTCTAGGTATGACAATGAAATAAGAATAACCTTGCTTTAGACTGCTCTCTCATTCTCATCGTGCACGTTTGGCCATTGCTTTTTTTATATATAATATTACCGTTGGGTACCTAAAATATCGACACAGTGCTCATCCCGAGCAGCCTCAATATTTATTTCGTGTAGAGGTTGTATAGCAGACTATTCAGTCAGTTGCATATATTTGAATTGAAGGTTGTATCGACTATCATATTTGTTGCCTTTAATTTTATTTTGCATGTCATTGTTTTTATTCAAAAGAGTCTTATACTGGTATCCCCTAGCAAGTGTTGTTCTGATCGCCGAGTAGTGCTATGTTTTAGGATTTCCTCTCGTTCTCGTCGCGCACGTTGTGCTAGTGTTAATTTTGTTATCTTTTTACCAACTTGTGGCTAAAGAATGTGTAGAAGCAATTTTCATGTCATAATTAGTATCCCAATACTCCTTAAAAAGGTATCAGTATTATTAAAGCACTACTAAAGCACTAATATTTGTTTTCGAAATGGAAGATAGAAGTTAGGTGTCAACGTGTATACCTGTGAGTTTTCCAAGTAGAAGATAGAAGAGCAAGAATATCTATTAATAATAAAAAACAAACTAAGAGTCTCCCTAGGAAAGCCCACATCCACCAGATTGTTGTTTTCTCCATCCGCACCTATCTATGAGAATAGAATTCAAGTTGAAACTTTTTTTCCTTGACTTGGGTTTGTATCCCCTCAGATTAATTTTTTGTCCTCAGCTCGCATGGAAGTTTGCTACCTGCAATCTTCTGGAAAGAAAAAAAAAAGTAGCTCTATTCAATAACTAAAACGCATAGTTCTATTGTCTTCAAATATCATTAACCCCTAAGCTCCAACTCCACTTTTAAATTACCTTTAAACTACTCACTTTCAAACTACCCATAAAGTCGATGACTTTGATGCTTAGATTAACCTTTTATTAAGGTTAATAATCAGTCAAATTTGACTTTTTGCCAAATGTGTGCTTACCGGTTACTAATCAGTATCACTATAACAATTCATTTGGTCCAAATGCGTCCTTCAGAGCAAGCACAACAATCTGTGGTTCGAGTGAGGAAGAAGTTAGTCTTTATATGAATGTGGAAAATCACCACCAAACAACAAAGCGAAAGACAATTAAATGTTATACCTAACTTTGATGGAATATAAAAAAGGGCAAACAAAAAAATTGGTAATATCACTTCAATATTGAATGAGGAAGCCTTGAATTCCATTTGGTCCAAAATCCCCACCGTAAATGCTAAACCTGTAGTTTCTCTATCACCAAAATGATTGAATGCTAAGTAAATGATTACTAATTTTGCTTTAGGCCAATCTCCCATTTGACGGTACCATATCAAATAGCTTTATTAACTCCCATATCAAAATTGCGGCTAGGGTTCCCACTGGTGGGTTGATTGAAGAGAGAGAGAGAGTCGCGAGAGAGGGGGAGATTGAGGGAGACAGAGTCGCTGGATTATTTGTGTGCGGCTAGGGTTCCCACTCAGCTGATTGATTTTCAAAATTTAAAAATCAAATCAAATCTAAATTTTACCAAAATTCCATTTAGGATAGCCCTTGGATAGATTAGGTATTTACAAAAATGCCATTGTAGAATGAAGGGTAGAGATTTATGTAGGCATGAGGATAAATCTAGAGCGTTGGTTGTCTTTTGGATTCAAACAAAGCTCTATCTTATTATATATATATATATATATATATATATATACTAGTGCTTGCCTGTGCCTACGGCACTACGCATCCCTATTGAAATTATCCGTGCCTATGGCACTTGCTAGCTAGTGGCTCAAAACACTAAATCGCCATCGCTGAAATGAGGACAGGGTTTGACAACGGCAACAAAAACAGAGAGAGAGGGAGAGAGTCATGAAAAAATTGCCATCGTTGAAATGAGGACAGGGTTTGAGTGATTCAAATTTTGAAGCCCTTGAAATCAAGAGACATGTTCCACGCACCATATTAATTTTATATTAATTTCATTCTCACTATTCATCCTATAATTCTGAACACACACCAAAAAAATGAGAGTCAATAAATGGTGTTACAACTGATAGAAACTTGTTGAATAAAAAACTAACTATTTTTCACTTTCTGAAAAATCAGCCAGTAAAAAAAACGTTTAGGGAGAGAGAAAAAAAAAACCGAAAAAAAAAACGCCAAAGACTATATTGCTAAAAAATCGGCAATAAAAAATTATTGCAAAAAATCAAGCTTCCCGTAAAAATCTGTCACCCAAAATCTAAAATCTGCCATTATCTCCCAATAAAATTAGACGGTTCATTGTATGTATTTAAACGCAAAACTTTCCAAAAATCAATACATCAAATCTTTCCAAAAATCCTCCCTCGCCTATTAATCAATTGACGTATATTGTGTTGATTTTACAAATCTGTTGAAATTACCTTTTCTTCTGGGAGACGTTTCCAATATAAGCCCCAGGATTTTAAGCCCTAGGATTGCACGCTATTTACAAAACATGCCATTAGTTTGTATGTGAAGGGTAGAGAAATCTAGACCGTTGGATTTGTTTGTATGGGTAGATAAAATTTGTGTCATGGAGAAATCTGAACCGTTGAGAGAGAATATTCTTTAGGAATATTCCCAAAGACCCTTGTGTTTTATTAGATAGATAGATATATATATATATATGCAGTTTCATTTGTAGTAAAGATTGATAATACAGTTTTTGACAATGGAATTGTGTTTAATGGTTTAATTTGAAGAAAAAAACTTCTTTACGAAGCTTTGTGTGAAAATGTGTTTGTGTAGGTGAATCCAGCGCGTCGAAAGTATTCTGGACGATCCAGATTTAAAAAAAACTTTTTCGGGTTAAACTCTTCCCCGGAATTTTTTTTATAAAATCCGGACTATTAATTGTAGAGATGGACGGATGAGGTCATCCTCCCACTCGATCTGACTCTGGAAATGAGTCTGTCACTGGGTCTAGTCTCTGTACGAGCGAATTTGAATAGTTGATTCAGTTATATTTTCACTTGTTCTTTTGTTGAATTTCCTTTACTGGCTACTTTTCCAAGGTCATTGCTCCTGCTTGACTATTGATCACCTTGTCAAGTGAACAATGGTGCGTAAGTGCGTTACAAATGTTTGTAACTCTCACCCGCACCCCATGCATTCACTAACATATATAATCTATGGTCGCAATTTAACGATGGTGCGAGCCTCGTCTAGATATATGGTGGTGTTGTTACTGTGGTATAGCATCGAGGAACAATTAATGATTTAATGTGATATGAAGAGCTCATTCGCTCTTGAAATTTCATTGACAATACGTATTAATTTGTTGATTTGGTTTGATTTGTTTTAATTATATATCTTTCGAGTGCTCTGAGCATACGGGTGGTCCTTGGCTCATGGAGGGAGAGATTGCTGCACGAAAGCTCCCTGAGGATTGTTGTATATTGGGAGTAGAACATCATTTAACTAGGTGCAGAAGTGGATGTTTCTTCTCTAGATCTGTTAGCTGTGAGGTGAATTGTCGATCCTTCCTTAGAGAAGAAACATTCTTTTATGACGCTCTTCTAGCTCCAAAGATGCAACGATCCTATGGGGTGTTTTGTGTTGAGCTAAAGCTCTCCCACAAACCAGGAAACCGCCCGTATGCATGCTTAAGGCTCTAATCACGGTATGTCTCAAGTAAATCGATTTAAAAAACATCGCAATAACATTTTTCGGTATTGTTTCTTGTTGGAAGTTGCTGATATTCCTAAATTTTGTGAATTTCCGGCTGTGCACTTTTTAGGGAGCCTCAGCCAACTCTCTTCCAAGATCTTAAACTCTATACTCTGTTAGTAAGGGTGGCCTTCTATGTCTAATCTCATAAGTTGCGTTACAACATTTGTTTTTAGTCAAATCTTCCCGAGAGCTTCCTCTTTTTTTGGCTAATATTTCTAGTTGTAGAAATTGGTTCGTTCGTCCCAATATTTTTGAATTTGGACTACCAGCACACTTAGTGCTACTGCTTCGTCTTCTCGTGTAATTAAAGAAGGGTATGCTCTTCATGCACTCACAAACCAAGCATATACATATTCCCCTTATACTATATTCCTCAATAGACCTTCTACCATATCCCTCTTATTCTATATCCTGAAAACCTAATCCGGCTGACAAACGAGCCGTAAAAGGGATGCAAGCAATAATACAAATGGACACGGCAAACGCCATAGGGTGTGCTAACACGACAAAAGCAACTGAGATGAACGCAAGCATGGAAACTAAAAGAGAAGATAAGTCGCTGCCACAAAACGATCGATTAACAAGATGCCCTTGATGTTTAAGTGTAGTAGTATAAAAAAAAGAAGGTTGTAACTTGGAGGTGTACTACACGTTAGTTGTGTTCCTCCTTGGAGCAGTTTGAAGGATAGATTTTTGTGTTGGAGAATTACGCAACTAGTAAGTGATCAATCTCAAGGCAAAATCCATGTGTTAGTTTTGACTTATTAGAGGGAGAGGAGTGTGCACGTGTGGGATAATATCTGAAGATATTGGGATTATTTGGAGAAAATTAAGGACAAAAAGGGAAACAAACAAAAAGTAAAAGAAACAAAATGAAAAAGATAAAAAGCAGAGTAAGGATGAGTCAAAGCCCATTTGTTGGCTTTATTAATTTGTCTCTTTGGATAGTGGCATCTCATAAAAGGAAAAGGGGAGGAGAACTTGCAGTTAGAGAGAGAGAGAGAGAGAGAGAGAGAGAGAGAAGCTGAGCATGGCATAAATTGGAGTGGAGAATTGCAATTGTGATGGAATTTCAGTGTGATGTTGATGGTAGTTAAGCTTAGATATTTAACGAATGTGATACTTTTGAAGGTAAATCAGGGTGTTACACTTTAAAAAAGATATTTGGAGTAAATTACAACTCGATAATAGGATATATGAAATTATGTCTTTTGTCAATCAAATTGCGAATACAAAGAGCTCAGCTTTTTGGTTAAATCGGCCGGGCAAGAAACTTTCCTAGTTCCACAATATACCCAATAAAGGTGAAGCAAGCAATGATACAAGTGGACACAGCAAGCGCGATAGCATGTGCTAACACGGCAAAAGTAGCTGCGATGAACGCAATCATCAGGAAAAACATGGAAACTATAATAAGACCCACCGCTCCACCATAGCGGATACTGTAATGATAACCAGCTTTCTCTGTTAAGGATTTTACGCAATCCTACAACGCCCCTACGGATCTTGGAACAATGGATCACAGAATAAAGTAAACAGATACGTGCGTAAGGAAAAAAACTGGAAAGAAAACGAGAAACAAGATATACGTGGAAAAAACTCAACGTGAGGAAAAAACCACGGGAGCCACACCAGTCCACTATGAAATCAATCCAAGAGTACAAGTCTTCTCACAATCTCTCTGAGTTGTGTTTTCTCTCGCCTCTCTCTTTTTCACGCTCAGAAAAAGTGATTACAATAAACCCTTAACACGCGCAGCCGCGCACAAAACCCTAAATACAATTTAAGGCCCGAAGGCTCTCGGTAGCGCTACACCTAAAATGGTGTAGCGCTAGGAAACCTTCTGATCAAATTCCCACTTGCAAAAGGTTTTGTCTTCACCCCAACAATCTCCCACTTGAAGATAACCTGAAGCATCCGCAAACAATCAACAGCAAACCCAAATAATCTCAATCAATCATGGACGTAGTCATCTGACCCCTCTTGGTGTGGCTCCAGGCCCATCATCTCTTCAAGCATGAAGGCCAACTGAAGTCGAACATAACTTCAGTTTCTGAACAGTAACAGACTTGGTCAACATATCTGCCGGATTTCGTTCCCCCAAAATCTTCTCTAGCAACAAATCCCCATCTTCCAAAAGCGAGCGAATAAAATGATACTTCAAATCAATGTGCTTCGTCCTGGCATGGAACACTGGATTTTTGGCAAGGTGTATAGCACTCCGGCTGTCACTGAAAAGAACGCAGTTCTCTTGCTTCAAACCTAGCTCCTCCAAGAAGCCCTTTATCCAAACCATCTCCTTTGCAGCCTCAGTCACGGCCACATACTCAGCTTCTGTAGTAGATAATGTCACTAATTTCTGCAGACGTGAGACCCAACTCACCGCTGTTGAACCCATAGTATAGATATATCCTGTGGTACTTCGCCGCGTATCATGATCACCGGCAAAGTCAGCATCCACATATCCCTGCACTGTCAATTTCCCTCTCCCAAAACAAAGTGGCAAATCAGTGGTACCTTTCAAGTATCGCATAATCCACTTTACTGCTTCCCAATGCTGTTTCCCTGGATTGCTAGCAAACCTGCTCACAACTCCCACTGCATGGGCAATGTCTGGTCTCGTGTTCACCATCGCATACATCAGGCTACCCACGGCCGAGGTATACGGAACCTTGGCCATGTACTCTCTCTCTGCATCTGTCTTGGGTGATTGCCCCTGAGAAAAGTTTGAAATGACTTCCCAAGGGTGTGCCAACTGCCTTAGCACCCTGCATATTGAACCTCTCCAGAACACACTCAATATACTCAGCTTGACTCAACCGTAAGGTTCCCTGAGCCTTATCTCTGCTGATTCTCATCCCAAGTATCTGCTTAGCTGCACCCAGATCTTTCATAGCAAACTCTGTTGGCAACTGCTGCTTCAATTTGTTGATCTCCCTAACACAGGAACCTGCTACAAGCATATCATCTACGTAGAGCAATAAAATGATGTAGCTAGACTCAAACCTCTTGAAGTAACAACAGTGATCCCCATTGCACCTTGTATAGCCACTGCGCTGCATGAAACCGTCAAACTTTCTGTACCACTGTCTGGGAGCCTGTTTCAAACCATACAGACTCTTCCTGAGCCTGCACACCATCTCTTCCTTGTCTTTCACAATGAAGCCAACAGGCTGCTTCATGTAGATTTCTTCATCCAAGTCCCCGTGAAGAAAAGCAGTTTTAACATCTAACTGCTCAAGGTGGAGATTTTCAGCAGCAACCATACTCAACACCACTCTGATAGTGGCCATCTTCACAACGGGTGAAAATATCTCTGTATAATCAATCCCCTCCTTCTGTTGGAAGCCCTTTACAACCAATCTTGCCTTGTACCTTTTCTTGCCATCACTCTCCTGCTTAAGCCGAAAAACCCATTTATTCTGCAAGGCTTTCTTTCCTGCGGGAAGCTGAGCTAACTGCCAAGTACCGTTGGAATAAAGAGAATCCATCTCTTCCTGCATCGCAGTCTTCCACTTTGTTGACTCAGAAACCTGCATAGCCTCACACTACAACACGAACCACCTTTTGCGAGGAAAATTAGTGAGGAAATTTTATTTTGTCGCTGAAGAAAGACAATTTGCGAGGAAAACCAAATTTCCTCACAAAATCCATCTGACAAGGTAATAATAGGCGAGGAAAACAGTTTTTGTCGCAGAAAGATCGTTTTTGGCGAGGAATTTGCATTTTCCTTGCAAAAGGAAATCTAAGGCGAGGAAAAATTTCCTCGTTATCTTTTTGGCGCCACTCAGGGGAAAAAGGCTGGTGAGTTGGCGGGACTCCGAATTTCCGTACAAGGGAAAAAATTGCCCCTAAAATAAAAAAAGGCCCAAACGACGTCGTTTGGGAGGGGTTAAGTTCAGTGAATTGGGAAATTTCCAGACTCACAATTCCTCTCTTCCCCTCTTCGCACATCTCTGTCCCTCTCTCTCCAAAGTCGACGATGATCACGAAGTCGACGTTCTGAGCTCCACTAGCCGGACAATCTCCGAAATACAGGTATAATCCACTCCCTCTCTTATCCTATGCCAAGGTGGGTTTTTTCTTTTGTAGATCGAAGTCGTTTTGTTGGCCGATGATTCCGAAGTCGACGATATGGGCAGTGGGTTTTTTTCTTTTCTAAAAATTGGTCTTCGTTGTTCTCCCTCTCTTATCCTGTGCCAAGGTGAGTTTTTTCTTTTGTAGAAATCGTTTTGTTGGACGATGATTCCGAAGTCGACGATATGGGTAGTGGGTTTTTTTCTTTTTTAAAAATTGGTCTTCGTTGTTCTTGATAGATCGGAGGTGGAACTAGTTTCAAAGAAGAAGTTTTGGTTGATTTGGGTACTGATGAAACAATTTTTTTACTTTAAAACCTAAATCCCCAAAAAAGGGTGCCGACAGCTCTCCGTTATTGTTCTCGAGGGAGTTGGAACTAGCTGCAAAGAAGTTTAGGCCGATTTGGGTAGTGAAGACACAATTTTTTTTAGTTTAAAACCCAAATCCCCAAAAAAATGGGGCCAATCGCTTCGCTTCGAACTCAACTACTTGGGGTCAGAACACACTATCACGGAACTATAAAACGAACACTTCTAGGAATGAGTATTTTATTAGATATGTTTGTGCTATTGTTTTGTTTGTGTCATTCTCACAACTCTGCGGCTAAGGAATCTTCAAAGGAGGGACCACTAGAGTATAAACAAGTACCAGTAGTAATATTATGTTAGAAAATCGGCCCTTGTTGTCCACCATAAGTTATAATATATTACATGGTTAGTTTATTGTCTTTCAACTTTTCACTTATGTTTCGTATTCTATTCATCTTTAGCCAAAGAAAAAAAGAAGAGGGGGTGATTTGGTTATGACTTTTGGACTCACCAATGCCCCTGCCACGTTCTGCACCCTCCCTGGCCGTTTTGGCTGTCGCTCAAATCGGAACCTTTGAATGTGTTGGTAGGCTTTCGACCTGTAACCAAAAAGTGACCTCTTTATATTTGTCGAAGAAAAGCTAACCAAGGGAATACAACTCCCACTCTTTGTCACCCTCCTTCTTTTCATAGTTATTAACTATAAGTTAGATATGCGTGTTTTGTAAATGAAAATACGGATAATACAAAAAGAAAGGGGCGTAAAAAGAAAAGAGTTAAGAAAAAACTACGCAAACCTGACATCCATGTCTTTTTTATATTTATTTAAGGATAGGTACATGTACATAGAAAAACAGTAGGTTTCAAAGGTTAGAAAGTACGAATTTTTGCACATTGGGACTAATATTTGGTTTTTGGGTAGTTTTGAAATATGCTTGTGAAGGTTATAGGTGTGTAGGGTAGGACGGCGAGGGCAGGGGAGGTAGGAAAAGGTTAAAGAAGCAATGGGAGGTTATTGAGGTCAATTTACATTTAGTTAAAAACCAGATGGTTGTAAAATAGCTAGTTTTGAAAAGCCAGGCATATATGAGAAAGAACAGGACAATGACGATTTATACGCATACCTGCCAACTATCCAGTAGAGATCTCTTCCATAATCATGTCCCTAGCTATCTTTTGAAGCCCTATTACTACTGCTAGTTGCCTGAGTATAGCTGCCTGTTATGATTGCTCATATGGTGTTCAGTTGCTATTTCTACGGTTCAGCTGCTCTACGGTCCAGCAGCTGAACAGGTCTGTTACTGCTGATGTTTAGTAGCTTGACAGCTTTGCTAGTTCTAGCTTCCTGTAAATGAGCTGAATCCTTGGCAATTGATGCTTGCTGCTGATTCTGCTTGCTGCTGATTCTGTTTGATGTTGTTTGCTGCTGCTGCTGGCAGCAGACAGCTGCTGTTCTTTGGTTGCTTGTCGTCCTCTACTGCTGTTGTTTTGCTTGGTGTAGCTACTTCAAATGGTTGCTGCCTGTACTGAATGTAGCTAACTGTTATGACTGTGTTCCCTCGTCTGCTATTATAGCTTTATGGCTGTCCTTTCTGTGTATTCCTTCTTTTGGCATGTGTTTCCATCCCATCTCTAAGATGGAATTGAAACACGTGGATTTAAATCGGCCTAGCTATATAGTGTAGTTGGTATTACTTGGGTTAGATGGCTGCTTGCCTCTTTTTCAAAAGGTATCTCCAATTCTTAGGCTGGAAACACAAATCTTTAATCGCATTTTAGGTTAGAAATGTTGAAGGTCTCCTTGTTATTTTTCTTAGCAGACTTCTTTTTATTTTTCTAACCCAGCCATCTGCTTACACTAATGCATTTCGAAGTGCTTCAATGTTGTGCTGGCAACATTGTAGGATCTTCAAGCGGTGCATCTGTCTTGTGTTTGGAGGAGTATTTGTAAAGACACCCTGAAGTGGTTTTTCTCTTTTTGCTCTAGCGAAGCCTCTTTTTCTTTTTCATGTTTTTGGGCAGCCGCATGTTTGGTTTTCTGATGTATGTATGTGATTCAGATTTTAGTTGTGCTTGTGTAATGATGATACAAGGCTAAAAAGTTCTTGCCATATTCTCTTCAAAATCAATATTCTACGATTCCTAAAAAAAATATTTGCAACCAAATGTTTTTTTTGTGTGTGTTTCAAGCAGACATGTTCACTTCATTTGTATTTTTACAGAGATTACGACACATTAGCAGGCTACGTTGTCAACTACCGTGCATTCACCCTCTACTACCAAGTTTGATATACTTCGAGTGAGCTCTCTCTACCTCTATCTCCCCATTTCATGTTGTAAGCATACAAAAATCATTGTGATTTGCACTTGGCGGTGGTTAATCATTGTTGATAATTGATTGTGCAAGCTATACGAAAAATTAATGTTGTCATAAGTCTTGTTATCTGCCTTGCTAGTTCATATTATTGATGAAAGTTGTATTTCTTGTTTTGTTCTTTCTTGCAAGGAAAATCATATATACTTTATGGCCATGTTGGAAACTTTTATTTCATATCAAAATGTTTTAATCTATGCAATATGTGGGTATGAGGTTTCTACGACTAGGGACTTGATAACTGTTAACATTTGTAGGACACCAAAGTTCTTTTTGATGTGGGCTTGCTATTGTTCTTCATTGCCATATGTACAAAACATAATTTGTTATTGCTTGTCAAGTTTAAGATTTGGTATTAAGGGTCATATTACTTTTGGAACATGAAATGATGCAATGAGTTAGGAAAAAGGAATTCAGACAATACAATATGGTCGCCACCATTTAGCATGGATTTTTTTAGTAGTGCTAGGCTAAGTAATTTGGTTTGTTTAGAAGGGAGGCAAGATTGATAAAATATTATGTTGCCCAATATGAATAAATATGTTTGCTTTAAAATTTTGGAGTTGCATATTTCTCTTTGATACCGATTTGAATTGATAGAGGCTAAGCTTTTTTTTTTATTAAGCTATCATGAATTGATTATGTTTATCATCAGACATGGACAAGAGTTGGATGTCATTAGGTAAGACTGCAGATGGGAGAATGAGTCAGCCGTATCGTGATGGTGTAATGTCATTTCTTCATTTTGCTATGAAAGTTGTGGACCAAGAAGGCTATATTATGTGCCCATGCACGAAGTGTGTAAACTATTGTCGGCAGTTGACTAGACATGTGCAAATACACTTGCTCCAATATGGGATTATGCAAAGCTACACTATTTGGCATAAGCACGGGGAACCTCGTATGTTAGATGAGGGGTATAGAGAATTGGGTGGTATTGATGCACTGGTAGAAGACCAAATAAGAGGGGACTCAACCAATACAAACCCGAACGAGGAAGTGCAAAGCTTTGAAAAACTTTTAAATGATTCCAGGGAGGAGGTGTACCCAAATTGCTCAAGTTTTACTTTGTTGAGTTTTGTTATTGAGTTGTTTAATTTGAAGGTAACAAACCACATGAGCAATAAAGCAGTTGACTTGTGGTTGCATTTTTTTAGAAGACTTTTGCCAGAGGGGAACTTAGTTCCCAAGTCCACCCGTGAAGCTAAAAAGATACTACGTGACTTAGGTTTGTCATACGAGCTCATTGATGCATGTATAAATGATTGTGTGCTTTTTTGGAAAGAGAATGCAAACTTGGATAAATGTCCAAAGTGTATGGTATCTAGGTATAAAATCAATGGTAGAAGGGGGAAAAAATCCCTTGTAAGATTTTGCGTTACCTCCCCGTGACTCCAAGGTTGAAAAAACTATACATGAATAAGAAGATAGCTAAGGACATGAGGTGGCATAAGGACAAGCGTGTGGATGATGACGAATGGATGCATCCAGCTGATGGTGATGAGTGGAAGGAGTTTGACATACAACATCCTGAGTTCGCATTGGAGCCTCGCAACGTGAGGTTAGGGATAGCCATTGATGGGTTCAACCCATTCGGGAACATGGATAATTCCTATAGCATATGGCCTGTCATTCTCATTCCCTACAACTTACCACCTTGGTTGATTATGAAAGAGCCATTTCTCATGTTATCATTATTAATTCCTGGAGATAAGCAACCAGGGATTGACATCGATGTTTATATGCAACCTTTGAAAGACGAGTTGAATGAGTTATGGAATAATGGGGTATTAACATATGATGCCTCAAGTGGTGAGAGTTTCCAGATGCGTGCAACTATGTGGTGGACAGTACATGATTGGCCTGCATTTGGTGACATATCTGGGTGGAGAACAAAGGGGCACTATGCTTGTTACCCTTGCAATGATGAACCCTTCTATGAATCTTTGAGAAGTAAGACTGCGTACCTTAACCATCGAGCCTATTTGCCTGACAACCACCCTGAACGGCGAAAGAAGGCGGCCTACGATGGTAAGTGTGAAGAACGAAAGAGATCTTTGGAGTTGCCAGTGCATAAGATAGAAGAGCAATTGAAAAATGTACCAAAGATCGCATTCGGAAAAGATCCGAACAACAGAAAAAGGCGTCGTTATATATGAACCAAATTGGACAAAGGTTAGCATCTTGTATGATATGCCATGTTGTAAGAATCGAAAGCTTCTACATAACATTGATGTCATGCATGTGGAGAAAAATTTTGGTGAGGCACTTTGTGGAACTATGTTGGGCATTGAAGGGAAGAATAAGGATACAGACAAGGCTCGAAACGACTTGGAAGATAGGGGCATACGAAAAGAGTTGTGGTTGACACAACGTCCCGATGGTTCATATATCAAGCCTCGCGCTAGTTTTTCATTAACACCTCAACAAAAAGAGGAGTTCTTTGAATTCTTGAAATCAGTCAAGTATCCGGATGGCTATGCTGCAAATATATCAAGGTCAGTAAATATGAGAAATGGCAGATTAACAGGTTTGAAAAGTCACGACTATCATGTTCTCATACAACGAATTCTTCCTATTGGAATGCGGGGTTTTGTGGACAAAGAGATTAGCACAACACTGTTTGAGTTAGGTAGCTTTTTCCAGGACTTGTGTTCCAGAAAACTTAAGCGGTGTGAAATAGAGAAATTGGAGGAACGTATAGTGCATATTCTATGCAAGCTTGAAAAGATCTTTCCTCCTGCCTTCTTTGATGTAATGGTGCACTTGGCCGTTCATTTGCCACGTGAGATTATTCTTGGAGGACCCGTGCACTTTCGGTGGATGTATCCAATTGAAAGGTTGTTTTACATAGCTAATATTTGCTAATGGACAGTAATTTTTTTTTCGTATTTAATCTTACTCTTACCTCATTTTTGCTTCTAGGTTTCTAGGGAAATTGAAGAGGTTTGTTTCTAATAGAGCTCGACCAGAAGGTTCAATCGTAGAGGCTTACATTGTCAAGGAGTGTATAACATTTTGCTCAATGTATTTGGATGGAGTTGAAACAGTGCATAATCGACCCGAACGAAATGAAGATCTTGGTGTACGTCGCCAAGGGTTGATGGTATTTACAGAAACAGCTCGTCCTATTCTCCCAATCACTAGAGATGGTCAGATGTCACAAGAACTTCGTGATATTGCTCATTGGTTCTTGTTGTACAATAGTCCGGAGTTGGAGAAGTATTTAGAGTACGTGCTTCTCCCAATTATATTGTATATTTTCCATCCTAGGTTAGGAATAAGTATTAACAATATTTAATCCATTAACCACCTTTTTTGGAGTAGGGAACACAAGAATATGTTACCTATTCGAGCTGGAGAAAACACAACTCACAAGCAGCGAAAAGAATTTCCCAAATGGTTCAAAGATCGTGTAAGACATTACATTATTAGTAACTCCATCTATTATGCTTGTAAATAATATGATTAGCGCTAATAGAATCACTTGTACTTTGTATTTGATTGTAGATGAATAGATTGAGAGTTGAAGAGTCACCGGAGGCAACTGATGAGTTGTGGTCGTTAGCAAATGGTCCTAATTTGTTAGTGAAGGAGTATTCTGGTTGCATAATCAATGGCGTAAGGTTCCACACAAGGGAAGTAGATGATCATCGAACGAGTCAAAATAGTGGTGTGCTTGTAGTAGGCGATCACGAGGGTGAGATGCATGACTTTTATGGTCACTTAAGCAAAGTTTGGGAATTTGGATACAGATGCAGTAATAAAGTTGTATTGTTCCAATGTGAATGGTATAACACTGGCAACACTGGTAGAACCAGAACAATACGAACAGATGCACATTGTACGAGCATTGATGTCACAAGTCGGTGGTATCAATCTGACCCTTTTGTTCTTCCTAGCCAAGCGAAGCAAGTCTTTTACCTAAATGATACTAAATGGGGTAAGCCTTGGCAAGTCGTGCAACAAGTCCAACAAAGGGGAGTGTTTGATGTCCCAGAGGTTGATAATGAAGAACCTGGGTATCCCATGGAATGCAATGATACATTCCAACAAGAGAGCATTACCTCAGTTGTTCCAATCGATGTTGAAGCAGAAGTTCATTGTCATAGGGATGGCGCTGAAGACGAAGTTATGTTGGGGGTTGGGCCATTAGATGAAACAATAGAGGGGAGTGGTGAGGACGAAGATGATGAAATACCTGATGTGGAAATGGATCCTGATATGGATTATGATATGTAGTTATGTATTTGTGTAATGTGATAAATGTCCTTAAAGTCATGAATGGTAGTTATGTTTTTGTGGATATGGATCTTGGTATGGATTATGATTTGTAGTTATGTTTTTGTGTATTGGGATAAATGTCCTTAAAGTCATGAATTGTAGTTACTTTTTGTTGGATATGGATCCTGGTATGGATTATGATATGTAGTTATGCTTTTTTGTATTGGGATAAATTTCTGTAAAGTCATGACTTGTTTTTTTTTTTGGGTAATTTAATGGAACATGAGAACCACATGTTTCACTACCATCTAAGAGATGGGAGAGAAACACGTGCCAAAAGAATGAATACTTAAGAGCACAGCCCACGTTTGTAGATGGAATGACTGAACAGCAAGGGTAACAACAGCTACTAGACTGACTGAACAGCAGCAACAACAGCTGCTGGATTGAACACAGCAGAGCAACAGCTGCTGGACTGAACAAAATCTACCCCCATTCTTTGATCTGTTCTTCATAGCTTGATGAAATTTGAACAAAATCTGGACTGAACAAAATCTGCCCCCTTGGTAGCTTGATGAAATAGCTGCATAATAAAGCATGAATTGTTTGTTTACATCTATATCTTTTTTTCCCTTGTGCGATTATAAAAGAACCTAATTTTATATGATTACATTATTTGTTATCATGCTATGTCCTTTTATGCCTTGTAGTTGCAAAAACAAAATGGCAAATGGGAAGAGAAACTTCATCAAACCATGTTCTCTAGCAACTCTGAAGAAAACCAAATATGAGATGGCAAGAGATGAGAGAATGAAGGAGAACAATGCGAGACTGAAGGCTGCTGGGATTGACCATATACTAGCTGATTTGAGGGGTTCATCTTTGCCAAACTGTACGAATGAGAAGAGAAGGGGTACTAGGAATGGGGTAGATGATCCTGACTATATGCCACCAAGTATTGAGGACGCCAATGACGATGAGTCCTTGGATTCTCTTGAACACGAGGTACAATATGGATGATATATATAATGAGTGTTTTTGTGTGTGTGGCTTTACTCCATTTTGTTTTATGTAGTGCTTATACTTTTCTTGTATTGTGTTATGTTAGCTCCAACAGATACCATCGAGTGGACCAACAAGATCAGAATTTGAGCTCCAGCATGACTCGACTCGTGTCCTTGAGAGGATGACTCGTTCAACACCACATCTTGTAGTTGAGTCCCAGCCCTCACCACCTCACAATGTAGAAATACAAAGTGAGGCAGCTGCAGTTAGCAGTGCTGGTAAGATGTTGAAGCTCCATTTATGGGGATATTTTAAGTTTAATTTTTTCCATTGAATAACTAAATAATACTATTGTGCCATTAAAGTAGCTCCTAATAGACGCGGACGTGGCATATCACGCGGACTAGAACTCCAAAGACTTGTTGAAAACAAAGGGAAACTACTTGTTCACATCCCACCAGAGTATCATGCTCCGGTGGGGACTTACGCTTCTAAATTGGCCTCTAAGATTGGTGTTGAGGTTCGTACACAAGTACAAGACCTAAGTGTTAAAAGTTGGAAGGCTGTGGATGAGGGTATTAAGGCACCTTTGCTTCAATCCCTAAAGGTACTTGCAATACCTATTTATTTTTGTAACTGATAGCACATAGTTAATGATTACTGCAAAATCTTTTTATAGGATCAGTTTGACTTTGAAGGAGATCCAATTGATGTCAACAAGGCAATAACATCAAGGTGTGGGCGGAGATTGAGTGATTACACCCACAGGTTGTATGAGAAATTCAAAAAGCTTAAAGCAACCAAGGGGGAAGCGTATGCAAGAACTCACCCACCTCCTCAAATTGCCACGGAGCAGTGGACTCGTTTGATTGAAAAGAAGTGGACAAACAAAGATTGGCTGGTAACCAAAACTTTTACCATTCTATATTGTACTTGTTTCAATGTTTGGGCACTCATGATAGTTAAAGAACACTCTAAAACTTGGATCAAGTATTAGGCCTTGAGAGTTGACCATGGAGTGACTATGCACTTAGACTTGGATAACATGCCACAGTATTTTTTAGTTGATCTTTAAGAAAAACTGTCATCTTAGCTTTGGCTGGTTTGCATTGCCACAGTCATGCCCCATTTGAACAATCTATCTTTGGTACTTAGTTTATTTTGGATAGCCAACCATAAAATAAAGGCCCAACGAGGAACATTCCTGTTGAACCAAACAACCTTATGCCACTGCTGTATAGGAAGTTTATTCCTAATAGCTTCCCAAGCCGAGTGGACAGAGTATCCAGTTGGGTGAGGAAGCCAAACAACTGAGATATGATGGTATGAGTGACCCTAGTTTTGTTTGTACTAGTTTTCCTTTACGTGAATGTTCATGTCCTCATTTGGTTCCTACCATTTAAGCATGGGCTCATTTCTATGTTTCAAGTACTGATTTTTCTTATTTTTGTTGGTTGTTGGTGTGCTTGTAGCTTCGATCAGAGAAAAACGTAAAAAATAGAGGCATTAACAAGACAAAGCACAGATGCGGGACGAAGTCTCTAGCAGTTAGAGTACATGAACATGTGCGTTTTTTCGTTTCTCTCTTTATGTTTGATAAGCTCATTGGCATGCCAAATTAACCTCTTGAATATGAAATAACATCTCAGGCTCTAAAAAATGAGGGTCAACTGCCTAAATTGCCGGAGTTCTATAAATCCACTCACTATAATGATGGCACAGGCGAGTGGATTGCTCCAAAATGCCAGACTAACTATGTACGTTTATGAAGTAATTTTTGTGGATAGAAAATCAGCGTTTCAATTTACTTATATTGTTTCAATTCATAAAAAATGGTAGGAGGAAATGGTCCGAGTAGATGCTGCACTTAATCAGGAAGGTGTTACCCCATTCACAGGGGAGCAAATGTCCGTCACGGTGCTAAAGAAGAGACCAGGTTATGTGAAAGGACTTGGCTTGAGGCCTTCGCCATCTATTAGGACCACATCTGAATCTGCCCTGAAAGCACTTGGCTTGAGCCCTTCCTCCTCTGCCACGACCCATGAATACGTGTCATGCCTCGAGACGAAAATAGAGTCACAAAATGAGACCATCGAGAAGCTTTTGGAGGCAAATAAGCACCAGCAGAAGATAAATGCTAGCATGATGGAGTTTCTCATTGAAAAAGGGTACACTGGACATGTTGGGAGTGCTGAAACATCATCTAATGATTGACTGGTTAGTAGATTCATTTATCCTTTTCAAACTCTTTTCAATGAATTCATATATAAGTAATGGAATGGTTGATTGATTTAGTGTGGTATATGACTGATTTGGAGCAATTTTTCGTTTTATATATTCATGCAATTAGTGGATTTAGTTGAACTTCCAAGAAGTGTCAGGATTGAGATGTTTTTTGTCCATGTCCGCACTTCGTAACTTATTAAAGCTATCTAGTTTTTCAGATTGGTATGTTGGCTGTTATAGTTTCTGCTTTTATAGTTTCTGCTTTTCCAGATTGGTATGTTGGCTCTACCAACCTGGTTTCTGCTTTTCCTCATGTTTGCTGTTATAGTTTCTGCTTTTCCAGATTGGTATGTTGGCTCTACCAACCTGGTTTTCCTTTGTATAAGGTATATCGACTTAGTGATGTCAGGTCAGTCAATTAAGCGTAAATCAGTATCAGTTTTCTTTATTTGGAATGATGGAACTTCTCATAATATGTTGCTTCTCATTTGGAAAAAGAATGATGTCCTTTAATCAAGTGTTCTTACTGTCACTCAAAACTGAATGCTTTAATAGGGACTTGGAATTTGTTGATGAACCTTAGCATGAACAAGTAATCAATAAATGAATTTCTCTTGGCTAAGTTTGGACTAGGTTTGGAACTTACCTTGGGGGCTCACTTATCCGGTGTCTAATTTCCTTTCTAATCAAGGGATTAAGCAATGCTGGAATATTTTTTGGCACAACATCCAGTGACTGAAACATTGTGGGCTGAACCTTTTGCCAAGCCCCAATCCAAGCCCCAATTAGAGACAGGAGAGGGTTGGATAGAAGTTGCAAATTGTACTGAGGTTGGAACTCTAGACGATTACTTTCTTTTTTGGACGCACAATGACCCTCTAAACCAGTCCTTATACCAAATGGTAGCTTTAGTACTAATGATTCTAATCGTCTATAATCAGATCGCTAATTATACTTTGACAAAACGCGTTGTTTGGTAGCTCATCATGTTACCAGAGAAGTGGACAATGTCTTGCTTTGTTACTAGAACCTGGGGAGAGAGGTAAATGGACAAAAAGCAAGGCCGGTGATAATGCCACAACTCTATCCTTTATGCCATCGATAGAGAGAATAAGGCAAAACAATTGTCCTGTTGCAATGATGTCCTTTTTTTTTTTTTGTTGTTGCTTTTCCTTCATCTTTTCTAATTGGTCTTCTACTTAACAGAGCAAACCCAAACATGCTATTGTCCCCTCTCTCTCTCTCTCTCTCTCTCTCTCTCTCTCTCTCTCTCTCTCTTCGTGTAGTTGCATTAGTCAGCATTGCCGGTCCACTGCCCCCTTCCATTCTCCATCGATTATTTGTAACCATATAGAATTCATTCCGAGCCCAAAGTCTGACACATGCATATAGATAATAGAGAGAGAAACAACTTATTTCAGTTAATTAAGAGTCTAAGACACAATGGGAAACAACTGATTTTGGAGAGAGACCCAGTTTTTCCATTTCTCTCTCTTTTTCATGTCGGCATCTTGTAGATCGTCCCCGTTTGATGTGTAAAATGATATAGGTTCTAGATCTGGGTAGAAATTGAGTGTTGGATAGGTTTGAATGGAATTGGTGGAATGAAAATTGGAGAAATTATTGGAATGACAGAGTACAAGAGTAGAAAGAGGAGGAGAAGAGAAATGGAGGGAGAAGTGAATTTGTTACAGAGAACGGAAAGAGAGAGTCAGAGGAGATGAAGACCAGGGCAAAATTGTAAGACTACCTTCAGGAGTCGTGGCACTAATGAAAACCCTCGTGGCATTATCACTGCCCAAAGCAAAGGCAAAGATAAGAACCCAAAATAAATGGTGTAACAGTCATCACTTTGTGTACTGCTGTTCTGTTGCTACTGCTGTTCACTGCTGTTAACTGCTGTTAACTGCTACGGCTATTTCTATGGTTGATTACGGTAGCTACCTAGTCATCTGGTTGTTCATATGCTAGTGTTAGTACTGCTGTTTCAACTTCAAATTACTGTTGGAATTCTAGATGTTCTGTCATGCCTTTGTTTCCAATGCTTCTCTTTATTTTGCTTTGTTCTGTGCTCCTTTTGAGTTGTATTGGATACCTTCTAGGCTTAGATTCTGCTTTCTGTTCAGCTGTATCAGCTTTTGAGTTCTGAGCAAATGTATGCTTTGTCTGCAAGTGTTATGAGCTGGTTTTTAGTTGCCTTCCATTTTGTCCCATTTCTTTTGTGGCAAGTGGCTGTGTGGCTGCTGTTGTGCTTGGGTGTCATGGCTGCTCCTGCTGTTAGCTGCTACTGCTGTTGCTTTTACTGCTGTTTGCTACTGCTAGCTGCTGCTATTGTTGACTGCTATAGTTTGTGGATGCTGGCTGCTGGTTTCGTTGTTTGCTGGTCCATGTTGTCTCCAATTTGATGGTTTCTTACTTTCTTTGATATGTTTGCTATTTTTTTTCTTGGCAGCGTGTAAGATCGATGTTCTTTTTGGAGTTCGTGGCTGTGGGAGATGGAATTCAAAGAAGGATACATTGCAAAAGTTGGCCCCGAGGTGGTGTAGTATTTTGGAAAGATCCATGATGCTTTTTGAAAATCGTAGATCTTAAGTAGTGGTAAACTTGATATTTTGTTTCCTGGGGCTAAACTTGATATTTTGTTTGCTAATGGTAGTGGTAAACTTGATAGTAGTTTCCATATGGTATTGGTAAACTTGATATTTTTTTTTTCTGGGGCTAAACTTTGTAGTTGAAAGGTTTGGCTAATGTTTCACAGTAATGACAATTTGTTTGCTTGAAAGCTAATAGATTTTTGCTATTTATGGTTATGATTGTCCATGGTTGTATGAGGTGGTGATAGATTCTAAATATGAGCAGGGAATGTATAAAAAATATTTGCAAGGAGAAATATTCATTGCCTGCAATAGGCTGCTGCTTTTTGTTGTGTATATGTAACATTAGCGAGGAAAAAATTTGTCTCTGAAAGCCTATAATAGGCTGCTTTTTGCTAGGAAGTTACTTTTCTAGCGAGGAATAAATTCCTCGCCTATTATTTTCTTTCATGTCATGTATAGTGTTTGCGCGAGGAATTTTGCTTTTTTGGCGAGGACTTTTTTCCTCACAGATTATTTTTGGCGAGGACTTTTTTCCTCGCCTATTTTGTCATTCATGTCCTATCCACGGTTTGGGCGAGGAATTTTGCGTTTTTTGCGAGGACTTTTTTCCTCGCAAACCATTTTTAGCGAGGAATTTTTTCCTCGCTGTATGCTTCTGCGACAATGTTTTAGCAAGGAAATTATATTCCTCGCTAATACATTCAGCGAGGAAATTTACGATTTAGCGACGAAATTTGTTCCTCGCAATATGCCGTTCGTGTTGTAGTGTCATCATAGCACTCTGGTTCTCCACTGTCCGTCAAAAGCAAGTAATCAAGCGAAGAAATATGTTTCGGATTCGGCTTGTGTACTCTAGTTGTCCTCCTTAACTCTCTGACCGCTGAACTAGTCCCTGTCTCTGGAGCTGCCTCATTTGAAACTGTCCCCACTGAAACTGTCTCATCTAAAACTCTCTCCTCTGCCTGACCAGACCCCTGTTCAACCCCCCTGTCACCTGGAAGATCCTCCAACCCAAAGTACTCGGATGTATCTCCATCCGAAGTGGTACTCCCACTGCTCAGTTTGCTGTCCCTGTCTTTGTACATCACCTTTTCATCAAACACAACATCTCTGCTTCTGATTATCTTCCGGTTCTTATTATCCCAAAAACGATAACCAAACTCATCTCCGCCGTATCCAATAAAGGTGCACTTCTGTGACTTAGCATCAAGTTTATCCCTGTCCTTGTCGCTAATATGCACATAGGAAACACAACCGAAAACACGTAAGTGTGAGAGATTTACCTCTTTACCACTCCAAACCTCCTCTGGTATGCCAAAGTTTAACGGAACTGATGGCCCAAAATTGATCAAATGTGCTGCTGTGCTGACTGCATCTGCCCAAAACATCTTGGGCAACCCTGCGTGTATCCGCATGCTCCTAGCACGCTCAGTCAAAGTCCTGTTCATCCTTTCTGCAATGCCATTGTGCTGCGGAGTCCCTGGAGGTGTCCTCTCTAAACGAATCCCGGATAGAGCGCAGGCTTTCTTGAACTCCCCCAACTCATATTCTCCGCCGTTGTCGGACCTCAACCTTTTCACCTTCAAATCTGTTTCATTCTCAACCATGGCCTTCCACTTCTTGAAGACTTCAAAGACCTCTGACTTGTGCTTCATGAAGTATACCCATACCTTCCTCGAGTGATCGTCGACAAAGGTAACATAGTAATAAGAACCGCCAAGAGAAGACACTGTAGCTGGACCCCACACATCTGTATGGACAAGCTCTAGCTTCTGAGCCCTGGGAGGCCTGCCGCCTTTCTGAAAGCTAACCCGTTTCTGTTTCCCGAAGATACAATCTTCACACATGTCAATATCCACTGACCCTAAACCCGGTAGCTTCCCTTTTGACTGCATAACCTTCATTCCCTTCTCACTCATATGCCCCAATCTATAGTGCCACAGATTTGAACTAGATCTCCTTGCTGTCTATAACTGCAAGTATGTCGCTACCATGTGAAGTCAAGTAAAGTGTACCAACTTTCTTGCCTTTAGCCGTCACCATGGTACCATTGGAGACTTTCCACATGTCTCCTGTGAATGTCGATGTATAACCTGCTGCTGCAAGCTGTCCAACCGAAATAAGATTCCTCTTCAACTTCGGAACGTGCCTGACATCTTTCAGACACCATTTGAACCCATGCGTTGCAATCTGAACATCCCCTTTTCCCACAATACTGCAAGGCTCGTCGTCCCCCAAGTATACTTTCCCAAAGTCCTCTGCTACATAGTTCTGCAGAACCTCCCTGTTAGCAGTGGCGTGGAATGAGGCACCCGAATCAATCACCCAAGATTCAGTGTCGCTGTTCATGGAAAGAATAAGTGCATCGTGCACAACGTGAGCCTCCTGCCCACCGTTATTCTTTTTCGGTGCTTTACAAGTTTGTGACATATGGCCTGTCTGACCACAATTCCAACATTCACCTTTAATGGGCCGAACCTGAGATCTATCTTTATTTCCCTTGCTCTTGCCCTTCGATTTCGATCTGTTCCTGTTCTGATTCTGACCACCCTTGGTTTGGCTTCTGCCCCTCTGCTCAAAACTTAGAGCTGAACCTGAACTACCTGAACCATCGATCGAACCGCTTCTGACCTCCTCAGTCAGAATCAAACTAACAACCTCACTCAGTTTCAACTTTTCTTTCCCTGCCGAATTACTGACTGCAGTAACAGTACCCTGCCAGCTCTCTGGCAACTGAGACAGTATTAACAAGGCTTGAACCTCATCATCAAACTTGATTTCGACAGACATAAGTTGATCAACTATCGTATTGAACTCACTGAGATGTGACATAAAGGAAACCCCTTCAGCCATAGACAGATTGAAAAGTTTTTTCATGAGATGTACCTTATTCGCAGCAGACGGTTGCTCGTACATCTTTTTCAGTGCTTCCACAAGACCCTCCGTCGTTTTCTCCTTCAAGATGTTGTGGGTGACTGACTTAGAAAGGGACAGGCGAACAACCCCTAACGCCTTCCTGTCCAAGACGTCCCAATCCTCGTTGCTCTCATCTTTCTTCTTCCCCTTTTCTTTACCCAGCAGCGGCCGGTAAAGATCCTTCTGATACAGATAGTCCTCTATCTGCGTTTTCCAGAACGCGAAGTCTGACCCGTCAAACTTCTCCATCCTCTGCTTGCCTTCTTCAGAACCCATAGCTCCCACTGAACTCTGGCCTGCCCGAACGAGATTAAACCCTAACCTGTCGAACAAAACCTACCGCAACCGCGGCTCTAATACCAGTTGTTATGGATTTTACGCAATCCTACAACGCCCCTACGGATCTTGGAACAATGGATCACAGAATAAAGTAAACAGATACGTGCGTAAGGAAAAAAACTGGAAAGAAAACGAGAAACAAGATATACGTGGAAAAACCTCAACGTGAGGAAAAAACCACGGGAGCCACACCAGTCCACTATGAAATCAATTCAAGAGTACAAGTCTTCTCACAATCTCTCTGAGATGTGTTTTCTCTCGCCTCTCTCTTTTTCACGCTCAGAAAAAGTGATTACAATAAACCCTTAACACGCGCAGCCGCGCACAAAACCCTAAATACAATTTAAGGCCCGAAGGCTCTCGGTAGCGCTACACCTAAAATGGTGTAGCGCTAGGAAACCTTCTGATCAAATTCCCACTTGCAAAAGGTTTTGTCTTCACCCCAACATTCTCCCCCTTCCTTGGCAATAAAGAATACCCCATAGCAGAGAGGCACAGAAATATAGATGTAACGGAGCATACCATGGCTATGGTGTTGGTTATGACAAATGCTTTGAAAGCTGCTGCTCTTGATAGGATTGCCATACCTTGGTTGCCATCATAGCCACCTGGAATTGTGAAGGCGGCTGCGAAAGTGATCGTGGCTATAAGTGCAGCCACTATCACGATAGTTTGGAATAGCTTTACGGAAAGCACAAATGCCTCATCATTTTTCTTCCTTTTAGCTTCTCTTCTCTTCTGTTTTTCATGTGTACGAGCTTTCTCCAATTTTGCTAAGTTGACATGAGCGTTGCAGGCAAGGTTTCTCCCACCACCAATTCCGGCCGAATCCAAAAAGGTATCATTCTACATTTTTTGATTAGTTGATCAGTTGAAATACGAAGCATCTAAAACAGTAGCTAGCCTTTATCATATACCACATAAACATTTGACCAAGCGTCCATTAAACCACACTAATCTCTGTTTTCTAAAGAAAACCAATCAGAGAGAGAGAGAGAGAGAGAGAGAGAGAGAGTTAAAATCAATAAAACTATAGATTATTATCCTGATTTGATATCAAGCATGTTTGCGATAGTTGTGGATATAGATTTTATATTTTAGTTTATAGCTTCCGATTCTACCACAGTCCACAGATTAAGATTCTAAATTTCAGTAGAAGCAGATAAACAGATTTATAACTGTGAGCTTATCATTACAGCTCTGCTAACAGCAAGGACAATTTGCAGAGATCCACGCAGAGACAAACGCGTTTGGCCCCATTTCGGGTCCCAAAAAAATCTAGAAAAATATCCATAAATTTTTGAATATTATTTTATGGGGAACTGTAAAAAATCAGCTCCTGCGGATATTGATAAGTATTACTTTTGGATTCGTAGAGGTTTGTCTCTGCGTGGATCTCTGCAAATTGTCCCTGCTGTTAGAATTTTTGTTATCATTAAGGTGCAATAAAAGCTAATAGCAAAAAAAAAAGAAAAAGAAAAATGAGCATTTATAAAACTTGAGACCTAATATCTGATCCGAAAAGTTCAAAAAAAATTACCCAAACCCAACATTGAAACTTTCAGAATTTCATTCATTTTTTAGCTTTTCAAAATCCGTAAAATCTGAGAATTACTTATCTAGAATACTTGGTAAACACTTCAAATTAATTTTGAAAAACTAAAATATCAAAATCTGTGTGTATAATTTCTCGTAAACACCCAGGTCGTAGTAGCTAGGATTGGTTTAAAATATTCTAAACTTCACGAATGCTACTATCCTTATTCCATGTACATTGGTCCTTAAATGTTGAATTGCTACCTCCATTATTGATTATTATCAATCACACCCTCAAGAGGTTTCTATTTCTTCCGTTACTGATGTATTTCTGGGTTTTGTTAACTGATTTTCTTCGGTTGAACCTTGTCAAATGTTTTTTTTTGGGTTCATGTTTGGCATATGATTGTCAAGGGTTTGAATGCCAATCTAGTTGGGATGCATTCCTCTTGTTGTGATACCTCTTTGCATGATCCTTTTAATTTTTGTAACAATTTAAAAAATTAATAAAATCCTTCTTTTACGTTTTACCGTTCTAAAAAAAAAAAAAGAGGAGTCGTAAATAAAAGAAAGAAAAATTCCACCAATAGTCCCTATAGTCTCTCTCAAGTCTCAATTTCGTCCCTGACCTATCTTGATTCCAACGATTCGAACCTTTAATTTTTGAACGGAAGTAATGGTCTAATTGGTCGAATCTGTAAGGCTTTTAAGAAATTGACAGACGTCGAATCCGTACCTCCATGTTCAGGTAGGATCATGCTCAACACTGATGGATGTTGGTACCAACTCAACCGAATTGCAGGCTTTGGAGGATATTATGGAAAGGTCTCGTGCGAGTCTAGCCTAGAAGTAGAAATTTGGGGTATCTATAGAGAACTGACTATAATTCTGGAGAAAGGGATGACAGAAATTATGATAGAATCTGATTCGCAAGTGGCCATGAATCTAGTTAATGAAGGCAATATTGCAAACCATCCACAGAGAGATGATCATGGATGCCCATGCTATTCTAAACAGAACAAACTCTACTATGCATTACATCTTTTGGGAGGCAAATCAATGTGCTGCCGAACAACATGAAGATCTGGTGGTTTTAACGGATCAACCACTTTCAATGAGGGAATTTTGGATTAGGGAATGCCTTAACATAAGGCAGATCATTAACTAGGGTGTTGCGCGCCCTTGGCTATTTGTATTGGGTCTGTAGTACTTTAAACATCTCTGCTACTCTGTTGTGTTTCTCGTCCTTTGCCTAGTTATATAATATTCCGAAGTATCAAAAAAAAATATAAATATGTAATGCATGATGTTATCGACTCATTAAGGTTTGTGAACAAGCTCGAGTTTGACTCAAACCTAGGCAAGCTCAGCTCGAGCTCGGCTCATCAAATTTCAATGAGTTCAGCTCGAGTTTGAGTTCGCTAAAAAACTTAACGAACGAATCTGAACATTCTAATATTCGGCTCGATTCAACTCATTTACTGCACTTCGGCCACCACTACCACCACAATCACCCACTGCCCATCCAACAACCGAACACCACCAATTCTCAAATCCTACTGATCTTCAATGGCGTTGAAGAACTGAAATTGAAAAGAATGATGATTAAATGGTAAAACCCACTTCAAATCTCCACAAAGATTTTATTTTTTAACATTTTTTCTCCCAGCAAACGAAACTTTTATAAAACTAGAAAGGGTTACATCGAAAGGAACACTGAAAGAAAAAAAATGCTTGGGTGGGCGAGCATTTAATTTAATTTTTTTTACAATATATTAAGCGCAGTATGAATTCCTATCGATATAAATTACCAAAATACTGCTAAGTAAATCATTGTAAATATTTTTCATAAGTGTAAACAATAACAAAAAAGCCGTATTTTACCATAGATGTATACAATCTTGTACAGATATATCTATTCTCTAACAAAATAAATAAAATCTATAACCCGTATTAGATTTCTTATAGACACTTCCAAGCTAAGGAGTATGCTTCGTCAGGCGGTGTGGCAGCGGTTCGAGACTGGCGTATGGAAATGCTCAGCCCTGTTTTCCCTTTCCGTTTGTGAGGACCGAAGCGCTGGTTCCTCGGCGGATTTCCCGGGATTCAGTTGCTCGCGGGGTTCGTGTTGGCGTTTTGGATTGCTGTTCTGTTGTTTGGCGTGGCAGAGGTTTGGTGTTCTGGTGGTTTCAGGTCGTGATGGTGGTGCTGGGTTGGTTGAGGGCTTGGGCTGATTTGGGTTGCGGCGGCAGGGATGGGGTGTAGGTGGTTGACGGCGCCTTGGGGGAGGAGGTTGTGTACATGGCGGCGGCTTGGTGATTGTTTCCGGTGATTGGGATGATTTGGGCTTAGGGTTTGTTTAGGTTCTTGATTTGGGCCAGGCCCATGAGGCTTATAGGATTTTATTCTTCTGCTACTTTGTGGTCTATGTGGCTTGCGAGGAATGATCTTATATTCAACAATGTTATAAGGTCCGCGAGTGAGGTTGGGGGTCTAGTCAAGACAATGGTGGCTCTGTGGATGAAAGCTAAGTATGACATTAATGTTTATTTGGTGGAGGATTTTAGGAGCTTTCTAGGTGGAATCCGTAAGTTGAAGCTTTAAGTTTGGGTTTGAGGTGTTGTTTCATCCAACTTTCGGTTGGATGCTCTTTCTTAATTTGTTTTATTTCTTTGTTGTGTGGGTGAGTAAGTATTGACTCACTCTTATTTTTTCCCCTCGATGTAGCCCTTTCGAGCTAATAAAATCGTTTCGTTTGCCGAGAAAAAGGAGAGTTCATTTTCCTTTTTCTTTTCCTACAATTTGCAGGATACTAAAAGTTCAAAATCAAAGACTAGAAAAAATTTCAAACTCCCTCTTATATTCAAACCTTCTCTCTTAATAAAAGGAAAATGATTTTACACTCTCCTTGTAATCATACACACTCCCTTTTTTATTTTTATCCACATGAATTTTCAATATTATCCTTGAATGTGTGAAATAGTGTATTGAATAAAGGACAAGATAATAAATTCAAGTGAATAAAAAAAAAAAAAAGAGAGTGTGAATTGTTAAAAGGAGAGTGTGAAAATTAATTCCCTAATAAAATACCTACATTCAATGTTAAATTGTAAATTAATGAGAGGTGAATAACATTGAACACAAATATTGTTTTCCCTTGAGGGATAAACAAACATTAAACATAACATAATTTGTTTTTGGCTTGAGCAACTCCAACCCAAGTCTCCAAAAAAAAGACCCATAGAATGATTTTTTATTCAAAAAATGGTATAGAGAGTGAGACTATTCATCGCAACTATGACCATACTTCTCTATATCCATCTCTATATTTCAAAAACTCACTTATCTAAAAAAAAATAAAAAAAATTCACTCATTTTTTCTCTAAACTTTAACTGCTCGTCTTTCACATTTAATCTTCTTACCTATAGTCTTGCAAAAATATAAACTTTTATTTCTAAGGCTTTAACTAAACATGTTCAATATTGGGCATTTTTGAAAGGCATTGTCAATGTCTTGTAAATGAGATAAATTTTATAAAACAATAAATTTATGGAGTAAATTAATTATGCGTATATATGCTAATATAGAGCAAAAGTACAAAGGACATGGGTGGTATTAGAATTTTATATAATGAGAAAAGAAGAGTAAAGTAAGAAATATAAGTCAAAAAGAGTGAATCGTAATATATAGTAGTTAAGTCTCTATTTTGAGAGAGAGTCTCTATATATAGAGAACCAAATTTGGGTCTCTAAAAATAGAGGCCCAATATAGAGCTTGATTGGAGTAAAATGGTTCTCTAAAATAGAGTGATAGAGCTTGGTTGGAGTTGCTTTTAAGCAACTATATTTACTAAAAATAGAAAGAAGCTCTCTCGAAATTTTCTCCTACTTGATTTATTCTCAACAATGATTATTATTTTTCCTTCTTTCTCACAAATTTTCTCTCATTTTCAAACTTTTCTCCTACTAATTTTTTTACATTTAATCTTAAATGGTAGAGAGGTAATTAATTTTATTGATCTATGACAAATTTTTCTTTGTTCAGGTCCATAGTACGAGTACTGTGCTTCTATGTATTGATTGGATGATGAAGAAGAGGCATAACAAAATGGAACGTTTGCTTCTAACAGTGATGCAATGAGAACACACGTACTTACCACAATACATGTTGTAGCGACGGCCGACATCCTTTCCTCCATAAGATTGGACCACACTAAATCCACGGGAGTCATGTTTTTGCCATTGAAAACATGATGATCTGCTCTATGATGCCACCATAAAAAATCATGAAAGCAATCGGAAGCAATAAGTAGATGGAGAGGTGTGTTACCTTCGTTGTCCTTTTGGTTTATAAGTTGCTCAACCCAGGACTTCCCTAATATAAAACGAATCACTGAATTCATGTTCATGTCCACAGCAATATGAAGGGCATTCTGCCCTTTACCATTGACCATCTCCCAACAATCTGGAGCAATGTGTAAAAGCTCTTCTATTACTTGTCCATGCCCATAAGCTGCAGCACTGTGAAGAGCTTTGTCTAGGTCATCCTTATTTGTAGTACGGGTAACTCCATTTTCATTCCCATTGCAAGTAGCTGTGTCTTGGTCGCCCTTGTTTGTAGTGGTAATGTATGCCTGTGATCCATCCATTGCCAGAAGCTCTTTAACTCCCTCTTTAATACCATTGCATGTAGCATAGCGAAGTGGTATCCACCCATACTCATCTGCTTGATTGATTAGATCTTTCTTCCATTCCAACAATTTTTTTGTGCTTTGACCTGAAAAAAGATTAGAGAAAAGTTAAGGATTCATAATTAAGTAGTACTTCAATTTGCAAGCCTGCAGTCATTAGCATTCAGAGATCTACTGTACTAATAAATTTGAATTACTGGTTTACGCTAGCTTTTAACACATCTTCTTTCCCAGTTCCAGCCTGATGTCACTCAAAAGTAGTGAGTGCAACTAATTAAGCAGTGAGGGTTTAGTTTTGATATGCTTATACTTTTATAGATGATTCAATATTGATTTCTAACGAGTAATGAGTGCAACTAATTAAGCAGTGAGGGTTTCGAGCTTTCCCTTTTTTACATTTGTATATATTTTGACAAACCTGTAGAGTCATGAAGAGCTGCCGCGTGCAATGCTGTTCTACCGCAAGGGCCGCTGTAAGTTAGCAGCGATTTGTAAGTTTCCACGAGCGTGTCGACTATGGCCACACCCATAATCCCTCTTTCAGCGGCTAGGTAGAGTGGAGTTTCCTGGAACTCTGCATCTTCTTTTGATAATATTTTAACCACTTCCAAGTATGTGTCTCTGTTCTCCTTTTCCAAGCGATTTCTCGCTGCAATGAGTAGGGTGTCTCTGTCGACCTCATTATCTGCCCTCATTTTCTTCTCCACTTCTTTTATGTCCCTCATTATCTCCTCCACTTCTTCTCTGTCGAGCTTTGTAGCCAACATTATCTCCTCCACTTTACCCACGTGAAGTACCAGACGGTGTTCTTCGGTTAACAATTTGAATACTTTCAAGTACTTCTCCCCTTCCAAGTGACAATTTCTCGCTGCCATGTGCAAGGCTGTGTCTCCGTCAAGATTTGTTGCCCTCAACATCTCCTTAACTGCTCCAACCAAGCCGCTTTCAAGTTCTTCCTCCAGTCTTTTTCCACGACCTATCATTGCTTTTACTATTTCAGCATGCCCTTCCCTAGCTGCCATATGAAGCGGAGTTTCTTTTTTGATATTCACCCGGCATAGCAGAGATGGACATGCTTCTAAGACCTCTTTCACGTAATCAAGGCGGCTGAACTGGGCCGCAACGTGGAGAATGGTGTTGCGGTTTGGGGTGAGTTCTCCGTCGAGTATGTCTTTGTGTTGCCCGAGTTCAGCAACATTACCTTTCATGGCAAATGTATACAAGTTAGGTTTCATGGTTACCTACGTTCTAGCAAAATATCTGAATTGTGGTAAAGTTACATAACTCATGATGACCATTCTGCTATTTAAAGGCTCCAATAATAACTAGTTCCTTCCTCGTCATTGAATTTCTCTCTTTTTCGCTTTGTTTATGTTCTCTGTGTGTCTTTTTGTAATTCTTTGCTTGAAAAACTTTCAAAGGTATAGTTTTTTAATTAGCTTACCCTTTGGTAGTCTTTTCACATGCAGAGTTTTGAAATGCATTAGTAAATCAATTATCAACTTAGTATCACATGGGGCATTTAGCACATGCTTGAATTCGTAATTCATTCAGCCTTCAAGCAAGAGATGTACACCTTGTAAGGGTTTTTCTTCTTTTCCTATTCAATTCGCTACAATTAACAAAATTATCCTATCGCGAAGAATATTCGATGTTTTTATTATCGGCAAAAGTAACATTCCTTTTATTAATGGGAAGGGGAAGGGGGATATTCCAACACCTAGAGGGACAAAGCCCAATCACACCTAGAAGGACAAAGTCCCATATACCTGATGGCCTAAAAGCCCAAATCATAAAATAAAAGCCCAAAAAACATTTGATGTGTTACTTTTGTCTCCATAGACAAGTGAATCGATTTTGCACGTGTCTCCATAGATAAGTGAATATGTTGCAAATTGCTATGCAATATGCATGGAAAATGTATTCCAAAGTTTAACCTTACAATTTACGAAACAAAATATAACTTATTAGCATATTTATCAATATTTGATGATACTGATTTTTTGTTTACTTAAGTTCTTTGTGTGCACTACGAGGTTTACGGTTGGGATCATAATTGTGGACCCGGCCGATATGTGGACAAGATTGAGAGTATGGACGGATATGGAGGGGAGCTCATCCCTTAAACTGAAGCCAATGAATTGGCACCATTTGGTTTGGTTTCCCAACAATACCCGTGGATGGTCCCTTATTTATTTATTTATTTATTTTATGGAGTGGAAGGTCTTTCATGAGAGATTTTCCACTAGATAGATTGTCCAATAGGGGCGGTGTTGCAACAGATTCAAGTTGTGTACTTTGCTCTGGTTTTGATGAAGAGGTCTTGGATTTTTACAAGAGTCTTGGGAATTGTCCGAGGCTTTTCTTTAGGACTTAGGAACACAAATGGGAGTAGGAGAAAGACTACTTAAGGATAAGGAGGACTATTAATATTCATACTTTCGGAACATGGTGCTCTAGATCACTCAAACGCCACACAATTGATATTAATGGGGGTTATACACTTAGTCGTGGGTCGCACAAGAATGTATGGCATTAGAGTGCCCCGGAGCACCTACTTATCGGTGTTTTTCTATTCTCAATTTGTTTACTCCTTGTTTGTTATTTTTGCTCACTCGATGTGGTAGGCTGGTCATTGTTGTTGAGGGTTTTCAATATTACCTGGAGTTTTCTTCTTTGGGCAATTATAATCACACGCCTATAGAACACACTTCTCAAACATATATGGTTCCTAGTAATGTGAATTTCACAACCTATTTTTACAATTTGATTAGTTCATTTTCTAGTTCCGGTCAAATTGAGTTTTTTTTTTTGTATCCGTAACTTACAGGTGTGGACCTATAAAATGAACGACTCAAATTGTCGGGGAAATCTCATGCTATACTGGGTGACGTGTTTCAGAAGCGTGTTCGAAATGGTGTGTACACGGCATGACTTTTCTTTTTTCTTGGTGGTTGGTTAATGAAGTTCACTTACCAAATATGAGATATTGAGTGTAGTTATCGTAGAATTCCTGTTTGTGTTCTTTGGCATGACTTTGTCGTTTGTTACATGCACCAAAGTAGCATTCTTTATGTTACTTTGGTCTTCCTCAAGCAAATAATATATGCCTCCATCTTTTAATTAACCTTCATTACATTTTCTCTTTTGCTTTGTTTGATTCCTACAAACACAGTTCTCTCTTTTTCCTTTTTGACAGCTTCAACAACCTTCAAAGTATATAGTCATACAATCCCTCCATAGAGGAAGCATTCTTTATGTTTACTCTGGTCTTCCTCAAGCAAATAATATATGCCTCATTACATTTTCTCTTTTGCTTTGTTTGATTCCTAAAAATACAGTTCACCTTTTTTCCTTTTTGACAGCTTCAACAACCTTCAAAGTATATGTTCATACAATCCCTCTATGGAGGAAGCGTTCTTTATGTTGATGCTCCGCGAAGCAAAATCACACACCTATTTGGTCTTCCTCATGCAAATAATATATTCCTCCATCTTTTTACCTTCCTCACATTTTCTCTTTTGTTTTGTTTGATTCCCAAAACAGTGGTCTTTTTCCTTTTGATAGCTTCAACAACCTTCAAAGTATGTATATGTTCCTAAAAACTCTAGATCTCCCTGGAGGAATCATTTTGAATTCTAAAGGAAAATTTGATTTACAATAAATGATGTCAATTTTTTTGTTGCTTTAGTTATTAGTTATACCATGGAGTATGGTTTACAACGTACAACTAGGAGGCCAAACAGAGCGATATGGAGAAGTCCTTAAAAAAAAAAAATTAAATCTAGTGACGTTGGACCAAAAGTCTAGTGGGATGAAATTTTAGTTTAGGGGTTCAAAATTCTGAGAGTAAGTTATGTTCGCATGAGGCAGAAACCGTGGGGTTTCCGCCGCCTCCCATTGTGGGCCCCACCGTGCGTTCATTACAGTAATCGGAACCGTTCGTTTTGTAGAGCTCATAAATAGTACATTCACGCATAAAATCAGTTTTATCAGACATTCATAGGTCCATCAAAAATTAAATTTTGGTTTATAAAACGGATGAATTGGATTTTGTTGTAGCAGTTTTTTTTTTCCTTCTCCCCATAAATTGAATTCCTGACATTCAATACCCCGTATTGAATGGAATGAATCCCCCTATTGAATGGGTACGCTCCCCTATGAATTTTTGTATTGAATATTGAGGAGGCTCCTCCTTCTACACAGAGCTTTTCCCTTTGTTTCAACATACTTGGAACGAGAGCTCCTCCATCTTTTGAAATCCTTCTTTTCTCTTTCTAGAAAAAAGAGTACAAATAAAATTTCGTTTGACAGGTTGTCAAGCATGAAATAGTAACTGATAGGATAAAATGATCAGGTCAGCCCAAACCAAAGAGCTTCTCCCTTTTTCTCTTTTGCTTTGTTTGATTCCTAAAAATACAGTTCTCTTTTTCCTTTTTGACAGCTCCAACAACCTTCAAAGCATGAGTTCATACAATCTCTCCATGAAGGAAGCATTCTTTATGTTGATGCTCCACGAAACAAAATCACACACCTATTTTGTCTTCCTCAAGCAAATAATACATGCCTCCATTGTTTAACCTTCATGACATTTTCTCTTTTTCTTTGTTTGATTCCCAAAAAAGTGGTCTTATTCCTTTTTGATAGCTTCAATAACCTTCAAAGTATGTATATGTTCCTAGAAACCCTCCATTGAGGAATCATTTTGAATTCTAAAGGAAACTTTGATTTGCAATAATTGATGTCATTTTTTTTGTTGCTCTAGTAATCCGTTATACTATGGAGGCCAATCAGAGCGATATGGAGGAGACCTTCAAAATTAATCTAGTGACGTTGGACCAAAAGACTATTGGGATGAAATTTTCGTTTAGGGGTGTAAATTCTAACCACACACCTCTAAAACACACTTCTCGAACGTGGCTCCTAGTAATGTGATTTTCACAATCTATTTTTACAATTTGATTCGTTCATTTTCTAGTTCCGATCAAATTGAGTTTTTTGTATCCATAACTTGCATGTGTGGACCTATAAAATGAAAGACTCAAATTGTTGGGAAAATCTCACGCTGTACTAGGTGATGTGTTTCAGAAGTGTGTTTGAAATGGTGTGTACACGGCATGACTTTTCTTTTTTCTTGTTGGTTGGTTAATGAAGTTCACTTACCAAATATGAGATAATGAGTGTAGTTATCGTAGAATTCCTGTTTGTGTTCTTTGGCATGACTTTGTTGCTTGTTACATGCACCAAAGTAGCATTCTTTATGTTACTTTGGTCTTTCCCCAAGCAAATAATATATGCCTCCATCTTTTAACCTTCATTACATATTCTCTTTTGCTTGGTTTGATGCCTAAAAACACAGTTCTTTTTTTCCTTTTTGACAGTTTCAACAACCTTCAAAGTGTATATTCATACAATCCCTCCATGGAGGAAGCATTCTTTATGTTACTTTGGTCTTCCTCAAGCAAATAATATATGCCTCATTACATTTTCTCTTTTGCTTTGTTTGATTCCTAAAAATACAGTTCACTTGTTCCTTTTTGACAGCTTCAACAACCTTCAAAGTATATGTTCATACAATCCCTCCATGGAGGAAGCGTTCTTTATATTGATGCTCCGTGAAGCAAAATCACACACCTATTTGGTCTTCCTCAAGCAAATAATATATTTCTCCATCTTTTAACCTTCCTCACATTTTCTCTTTTGTTTTGTTTGATTCCCAAAACAGTGGTCTTTTTCCTTTTTGGATAGCTTCAACAACCTTCAAAGTATGTATATGTTCCTAGAAACCCTCCGTGGAGGAATCATTTTGAATTCTAAAGGAAAATTTGATTTACAATAAATGATGTCATTTTTTTTTGTTGCTTTAGTTATTGGTTATACTATGGAGTATGGTTTACATGCCCACAACGTAAAACTAGGAGGCCAAACAGAGTGATATGGAGGAGTCTTAAAAAAAAAAAATATCTAGTGACGTTGGACCAAAAGTCTAGTGGGATGAAATTTTTGTTTAGGGGTTCAAAATTCTAAGAGCAAGTTATGTTCGGATGAGGTAGAAACCGTGGGAATCATGGGATTTCCGCCGCCATCCATTGTGGGCCCCACTGTTTGTTAATTACGGTAATCGGAACCATTCGTCTTGTAGAGCTCACAAAGTAGTATATTCACGCACGAAATCAGCTTTATCGGACATTTATAGGTCCATCAAAAATTAAATTTTGGTTTATAAAACGGACGGCTTGGATTCTGTCAGTAGTTTTTAAGCTAAAATGTCTATCATTTGTTGGTCTTAATATGAGTCTGGAAAGTTTATAAAGACAAAACCCTTGATGGCTGATGGTGCTACAGCTTCAACTAGAAACAGGGGGGGAGGCTGAACGGCATGATGCGTTTCTCTCCAGACCCCCCTAACAATCCTCAACAGATTGGTAAATATTGATCTTTCATATGGGTGAATACCAGCGTTTCAACTAGTTAGAATTGAGGATAACTTTCGTCTACTTGTTCGGAGGGTTAAATCGATTATTCAGTTGATCCATGAACAACAGGACCACAAAATTTGAATAGCCAATGATCGATGTCTTTACGAAGAGAGAAACACAATGGCTGCCGGTGCATCGGACTGAACCAATGTTGTGAGAAATATAAATTCCTTGTAAGCAGTAGAAAAACCACCTTAATTAATTTTCCTTTGTCTTCTTGGTGAGTTGTCTGTATTCTTTGTCGAAATGAGGCCTTCCACAAACAGAAGACCTATAGAGGAAGTGCTTAACCCGCTTCAAGCTTTAACAATCTTTATGCATTTGAGAAAAAAAAGAGAAGGGGGGGATGCTGTTGGAAAAATGAAAGATTTCTTCGATGTTTTGGTGAGCCTAAATGTGAACAATATTTAGGTTAAATATGAATGGGAATCGTCTCATTGTAAAGAAATTTATTTCACAACCTTTGGGGTTTAAATTCTTAAAGATCACACCTCTCTTAAACACACTTCTCAAACATACTTCGCAGTAGTAGTGTGACTTTCACAACCTTTGTGGTTTACATGCATGCCCACAGCAACTAGGAGGTGAAACAGAGCGATACGGATCTGACCTTAGAAATAATCTATTGACATTGGACAAAAAGTTTCATCATCAAAATCATGTAAAGTCTGCTTGTAGTTTCTGATGTCTAAAACCATTAATTTACGCAGAATGAGCTCGACTAAAGCTCATCTGAATCAGTTTGTCTGAAAATAAGCCAAAGTTAAACGAATTCCACAACTCATTCAGATCACTTATAAGTCTTGATATGGCAAAGGTTAAAAAGACAAACACCTGATGGTGCTACAGCTTCATCTAGAAACGGGGTAGCTAGGCTGAAAGGCATGATGCTAGGTTACGCGCTCATCTCGACTCTCTAGTAACCCTTTTTTCACTTCTGCGAAATGTTAGTTTATATTTTTCCATGAAAAAGACGAAGAAAACATATGATTTTTTGCATGGGTTGTTCATATGTTGTTGCTGTTGCATAAACACTACAGCTTACATTCACACTATGGCTTTATCTCTGTTAATGAATGAATAAAAAAGATGAAAAGTAAGAGAAATTGAGCATAACAATTTCTTTTTTACTCGTCGATTTTTACCCCAAATTAATAAAGTAACAGTAAGGGTTCATGGGATGGCTATCGACCCTGAAAGATCTTTTTGAGCTCGAGAGCATAAAGGATGAAAGGGATGGAAGTATTAGTACAACTGATCACAGCAGTGGCTGAACAATGGGCTAACACCACAAAAGCAGCGGTGATGAGCACAAGCATCTTCGCAATCGTGGCAACCAAACCGAGACTCAACACAATTACGACCCAAAACTTAAAACATGTCTTACAAATAATAAAAGATGGAAAAGACTCCAATACACACCACCACGTACGAATTTTGTGGCTGATTTTTATGAGTTTTTGTGCCTCACTTTATGAGTTTTTGTGGCTCATCTCATATGAATTTTGTGGCTTACTTATATGAAAGAGAGACAGATTTCATCTACTTGTCCAGTCAGTTAAAATATAGTTGGAACAAAAGTCAATTGTTGAGGTTGATCCATGAACCGTCTGGACATAAAGTTTGAATGGCCAATCGACATCTTTACAAAGATAGACGCAATAACTAGAGGTGGTAAATGGGTGGATTTTGGTGGGTTGAATATGGGTCAATGGTTGGCGGGTTGAAATGGGTCGGGCCAAATATGTGTCAAGCCATACTCAAACCTGATCCGACCCGTTTTCCCTCCCCCTTCTTCTTCTTCTTCTTCATATATATATATATATATATTTCTGTCTTAATAATCTTGCAGCACTTTTTTGTAATTATTTTTGAACTTTCTGTTGATTTCTATTCAAAGACCTTTTTCGATTAGTTTTTTTATATAAATTTTTTTTAGTTTGATTCAAATTTTTTATTGCTTTGTCGGGATGGATAATTCTTAAATAATTAAAGCAAAACAAACGAATAAAAAACAGAAATAATAATTCAACTTAATTATTAAGTCAACAAACTGTAGTAAAACCTATTTTGGCCTAATAAGTCAAATAACTTATTTTTTGTCCTTATTCAAATTTTTTGTCCTTATTCAAACTGTAGTAAAGTCTATTTTGGTCTAAACAAAAAATCGACGCAAAACTAACAAGTACAAAAAAATTTGAGGAAGGACAAAAAAAATAAGCCTGGCTTATTTATTTGGCCAAATTGAATTGTGATGTTGTCATCTCTACCTGAGGCTTCGAGATTTGCTCTCATCTAAAGGTTTCAAGTTCAAAACTTACAAAAATGTTCAGCTCTTTTTTTTTTTTGGCCCAATCCTTACGAAGTTTTGTCCAACTTTAGTTTAAACTCCCCGCAAGTGAGGAATGGAATTAGGCCTTGGCCACATAAAAAAGAAAAAGTTTTTCTTTATTTTTTTGCATCTAAAAAAACTTTAGCTAACTTTCAGTTTTTACTTTTGATTGATCGGCAAGTTAACCTTCAGTTTTTTTGAGTTAAAATAAAAAAATAAAAAATAACCATCAGTTGAATCAGTTTTGTTTGGTGCTCGCTGCTAAAAGTGAGCACGTGGAACTCCACGGTTGTTTCAGGATACAAAAAACGGGATTTTTAGATTAACAATAGTGAATGGGTCTTTTAATTCCAACTCATATTGAACCCATTTTCAACCCATATCAACCCATTATACAATATGGGCGGGTTGGATTGGTTTATAAGTAAGCGGATTTGAGCGGGTTAAAAAATATACATGTGCAATGAAGGGGATGCAAGCAATAATTCAAGTGGGAGAATTTTTGATAGGTCCAATATAACATATTTCTAACCCATCTAGTCCACCTCTAAAGTTTCTAACACTTCTAGTCCACTAATAATTCCAATGACAAAAATACCATATTTTAAAGGAATAAGGGCCTTATTTTGCTAATACAAAAAAAAGTATTTTTTCATTTTTTTCAATTTTATTGCAACCACATAACCACCACCACCAAAACAACAATGACCACCACCATGTGGCCGCCACAACCACCGCTCCGTCACCCCCACCTCCACCACCACCCCCACCACTCCACCACCACCACTGCCACCAACACCGCCACCACCTCCACCACCACAACACCCCCACCACCACCTCCACCACGACACCGCCGCCGCTGACACCACCACCACAATGCTGCCACTTCCACCCACCACCACGTCGCCGCCGCCGCCACCATCACCACCACCAAGCCGCCGCCACAACCACCACCACCACGACGCCACCGCCATCACTCCACCACCACCATAATGACCACCACGTCGCCACCACAACAACCACAACCACCATGCCGCCACCATAACCACCACCACCACCACTCCACCACCACCACACCCCCACCACCACCGCAGCCACCACCACAACCACTATGCCGCCACCTCCACCCACCACCACGCCGCCGCCGCCACCACCACCACCAAGCCGCCACCACAACCACCACCACCACGCTGCCACCACAACGACCACCACCACCACGCCGCCACCACAACCACCACCACCACTCCACCACCACCACCAACACCACTCCACCACCACACCACCGCCGCCACCTCCACCCACCACCACGCCGCCGCCACCACCACCACCAAAATGCCGCCACCTCCACCACAATTATCACCACCACCAAGCCGCCACCACAACAACCACCACCACCACACCACCGCCATCACAACACCACAACCACCACCACCATAATGACCACCACGCCGCCGCCACAACAACCACCACCACCACTCTACCACGCCCCAACCACCACCACACCGCCGCCGCCACCGCCGCCACCTCCACCACCACCACAATTACCACCACCACCAAGCCGCCACCACAACCACCACCACCACTACCACGCTCCCGCCATCACTCCACCACCACCACCACCATAATGACCACCACGCCGCCAACACAACCGCCACCACCACCACAACGCCGTCACCACATCCACAATGACCACCACCACCGTCACCATCACCACCATGCCGCCACCACCACCACCACTCCACCACCGCCACCACCACGCCGCCGCCATCACTCCACCACCACCACTTCTGTAAACTTTGAAATCTAAAAGAGCAAATTTGCAGTCTCAATTCTCATTGGCGTTAGTGTACAACTAATAATTTGCAGTCTAAATTATGTGTAGACAACAAATTTGTACTTTTAGACTGCAAAGTTTACAAAAGTGCCTCTATTTGCGGTCTAAATTTTCTCTGTCGTTGATGTTCATTTAACAAATTTTGCAGTCTAAATTCTCATTGGCGTTAGTGTTTATTTAATAATTTGCAATCTAAATTTGTGTGTAGACTGTAAATTTAAACTTTTAGACTGCAAAATTTTCAAAAGTGCCTTTATTTGCAGTTTTAAAGTGCAAATTTACAGTCTAAATTTTCATAGGCGTTAGTGTTCATTTACTAATTTGCTATCTAAATTTATGTGTAGACTGCAAATTTGCACTTTTAAACTGTAAAGTTGACAAAAATGCCTTTATTTGCATCTAAAAGTACAAATTTGCAGTCTAAATGTTCTCTAGCGTTGGTGTTTATTTAACAAATTTGCAGTCGAAATTCTCATTGATGTTAGAGTTCATTTAATAATTTGCAGTCTAAATTTGTGTGTAGACAGCAAATTAGAACTTTTAGACAACAAAGTTTACAAAAGTGCTTTTATTTGCAGTCTAAAAGTGCAAATTTGCAGTCTAAATTTTCTCTGGTGTTGGTGTTCATTTAACAACTTTACAGTCTAAATTCTAACTTGCGTTAATGTTCATTTAATAATTTCTAGTCTAAATTTGTGTATAGACTGCAAATTTATAATTTTAGACTGCAAAGTTTATTAAATGAACACCAGCGCCAAATAAAATTTTGACTGTAAATTTGCAGTCTAAATTCTCATTGGCGTTTGTGTCCTTCTAATAATTTGCAGTCTAAATTTGTGTTTAAACTGCAAATTTGAACTTTTGGACTGTAAAATTTACAAAAGTGTTTTATTTGCTGTCTAAAAGTGCAAATTTACCGCCTAAATTTTTTCTGGTGTTGGTGTTCATTTAACAAATTTACAGTCTAAATTCTCATTGGTGTTAATATTCAATTAATAATTTCTAGTCTAAATTTGTGTGTAGACTGCAAATTTACACTTTCAGACTGTAAAGTTTACAAAAGTGCTTTTATTTGCAGTATGAAAGTGTAAATTTGCAGTCTAAATTTTCTCTGGTGTTGGTGGTCATTTAACAAATTTGGAGTCTAAATTCTCATTGTCGTTAGTGTTCATTTATTAATTTGCAGTCTTACTTTGTGTATAGACTGCAAATTTTAACTTTTTTATTGCAAAGTTTACAATAGTGCATTTATTTGCCGTTTAAAAGTGCAAATTTGTAGTCTAAATTTTCTCTGGTGTTGGTGTTCATTTATCAAATTTACAGTCTAAATTCTCATTGGCGTTAATGTTCATTTAATAATTTATAGTCTAAATTTGTGTGTAGACTGTAAAAATTTACAAAAGTGTCTTTATTTGCAGTCTAAAAGTGTAAATTTACAGTCTAAATTCTTATTAGCGTTAGTGTTCATTTAATAATTTGCAGTATAAATTTTTCTGGTGTTGGTGTTCATTTAATAAATTTACAGTCTAAATTCTCATTGGCGTTAATGTTCATTTTATAATTTCTAGTCTAAATTTGTGTGTAGACTGCAAATTTACACTTTTAGACTGTAAAGTTTACAAAAGTGCCTTTATTTGCAGTCTAAATTTTCTCTGGCGTTGGTGTTTATTTAACAAATTTGCAGTCTAAATTCTGATTGGCGTTAGTGTTCATTTGCTAAAATTGCAATCTAAATTTTTGTGTAAACTGCAAATTTGAACTTTTAGACTGTAAAGTTTACAAAAGTGTTTTTATTTGCAGTCTAAATTTTTTTTGGTGTTGGTGTTCCTTTAACAAATTTACAGTCTAAATTCTCATTGTGTTTGTGTTCATTTAATAATTCGCAGTCTAAATTTTTGTGTAGACTGTAAATTTACACTTTTAGACTGCAACGTTTACAAAAGTGCATTTATTTACAGTCTAAAAGTTCAAATTTGCAATCTAAATTTTTTCTGGCGTTGGTGTTCATTTAACAAATTTGCAATCTAAAAGTGCAAATTTGCAGTCTACATTCTCGTTGGCGTTAGTGTTTATATAATAATTTGCTACCTAAATTTGTGTTTAGGCTGCAAATTTTAACTTTTTGATTGCAAAGTTTACAAAAGTGCATTTATTTGCACTCTAAAAGTGAAAATTTGCAGTCTAAATTTTCTCTGGTGTTGGTATTCATTTAACAAATTTACAGTCTAAATTCTTATTGGCGTTAGTGTTTATTTAATAATTTGCAGTCTAAATTTGTGTGTAGACTCAAATTTGGATTTTTAGACTGCAAAGTTTACAAAAGTGCCTTTATTTGCAGTCTAAAAGTTGGGTTATTTGCTAGGACACCCCTTCAACTATCACGTTTTGTCAACATGACCCCCTCACTTTTAAAACTCATCAACCTCACCCCCTTATCTATCCAAACTCATCAACTACACCCCTTCCGTCCAATTCTGTTAAGAAATGTTAACTTTTTGGACGGAAAAGAAGTATTTTGGACGGAAAAAAAAAATTGAACCCTAAAATGCCCTTTCCCATCTGTTCTTCTCTCCTCCCCCACTCATCTCTTATCCTCTCCAAACTCCAAACCCAACCCAGATGTACCCAAAATCGAAGACGATCGTTTGCCCCAAACCCAGTTTCCGACTTCCACATGCCGCCTTTAATTGGAGCGTGAAGCTTACCCCGGAGGTTTCCGGTGATGTTCCGACCGGATCCTGAATCGTCTCGACGAACAAGACCCTATGCTCTAAACTTTTGTACAATTGATTCCCGCACAAATCAAAATTTCCGGGATCTATAGGGGAACCGGAGTGTATGTGTATATATATATATCACCAAAATTTGGGACGGAAAGATAGTCTGCCAGTCCCGCAATTAAACTGGTGAAATTTTTCAACCCACAAATCTCACCTACCATTTAAACCACCCCCCAAACCTTCCATTTCCATTTCCACGTTTTTGAAATAGTCTTTGGGTTTTATTCCTCTGCCCCCCTCTCGATCTGAAACTTTCATTTTCGAAATGCTCTTTGGGCGAGCGGCAAGCGGTGAGCGGCGACAAACAGGGAGTCACCGGAGCCGGTGGACGGGATGAGGATCCCATTGCATATCGAGGAAAGCTAGGACTCGATCTTGGCCCGGTAATCCTTGATGGCAGCGACGTGGTCGGCGTTGATTTTGACTAGATCTGGAACAATGAACAATAGAGGTTCCGTGTTTGATGGGGCAAAGAGGTTGAGGGAGGACTCATTGCTTTTGCTTCCTCCGCCACCCCGACGTTCTCGGATTTCGGCAAAAATGGGGGAGGAGAGAGTGGGAGTGCTGGTGGTGGGTGGGAGAGGGGATGAGAGTTGAGAGACGAGTTTTTGAGTAATTTTTTGTTTGTTTTTTCTGAAAAAACGTGGGTACTTTTAATTAACATTTTTAACATGACAAGGGTATCTTAGTCTTTTCTCTTGTTTCCGTCCAAAATTGTAACGGATTTGGACAGAGGGGGTGATGTTGCTTAGTTTTGATAATTGAGGGGGTGATGTTGATGACTTTTAAACATGAGGGGATCATGTTGACAAAACGTGATAGTTAAAGGAGTGTCCTTGTAAATAACCCCTAAAAGTTTAAATTTGTAGTCTAAATTTTTTCTGGCGTTGGTGTTCATTTAACAAATTTGCAATCTAAATTTTTCCTGGCATTGGCGTTCATATAGCAAATTTGTAGTCTAAATTTTTCTCAGCGTTGATGTTCGTTCAATAATTCGAAATCTAAAACCTAAATGGGACTAAATAGTAATTACTGAATAAAATTGAAAGGTAACCACCTAACTTGTTATCATTTACTTGAACATGCATCAAACAACTCATAACATTTCACCATCTACATCGCAATTTAAATCAAAATAGGACTAAATAGTAATTTTTTATTTAAGAAAAGATCACCATCTACATTGCAATTTAAAAATAGGTCCAAACTCCATTAAAACGTAGATTAAGTTTCGGGTTGCCGGGAAACTAGCTCAATACGCGAATTAAGGCTCGGGTAAGAGTATGTGGGGGCCGTAGATCACTGTGGCGCTTCCGGAATCTCAAGGCGGTGTCCGGCGGGACTACGCGGTGGCGGGTCGGAGCCGCATGGAGCTCGGCTGTGATGATGGTGAATACGGCAGTGGTGATCCGGAGGTGCTCGGTGGTGCTCGACAGTGTTGATGAGGTCCGGTGGTGGTGGTGAGTTACGGTTGTGGGCTCGGTGATCGGTGGTGCAAGGTGGTGGTGAGAGGTGATGAACTCCATAGCTCCTAGAAGGGAACTTCTCTCTCTCTCTCTCCACGGACTTCGTACCTCCTCCTCCCCTACCGACGACTGCAACTTTCCGGCAACAACTCTACAGAGAGAAGGAAAATCACTGTCGTAGATCGTCGGAGTTGGTGCCGGTCACCAGACCTTTGTCTCTACTTCATCGATCGCCGGAGGTAGCGCTGAAAAATCACCAGCGGCCGGAGTAGTCGGAGGAGGAGTCGGTCTTATTGTCGGACGTGGTGGTAGTAAGGAAAAATAGGATTTAAAACATAAAAGGGCATTTTTGTCTTGCCAAAGATAGAAGAAGGACCTTAAACCTTACAAACTATCATAAGTGGACACGACACTTTACTGAAAAAACAGGTGGATTGGGCATTGGTCAAACACATGTAATGGACCTTACACCAATTCTTTATTATATATATATATATATATGGAAATGATTTTGCCACTCTCTTTTTTGTTAACGCCACTCCCCTGCAAGTGTATTTTTGCACCAAAAATATACTTACAGAGGAGTGGCGTTAGCAAAAAAGGGAGTGGCAAAATCAACAGCCATATATATATATATATAATCATAGAGGATGGATATCAAATTCTTGCATAATCTTAGATAAGTACCAACCATAATACAACGTAGAAAAACCGCTAGTCGAATTAATTACCCCTAAACATTAGAGCAATATTAGACGAATTTAATGGAACCTGGTGCGGAAAGACAATTAATGACACCTTCCAAAAACTTATTAAATATAATTGAGATGCCACATGACGTTTCCCATACATTTTTTGTCGTTTCTCCGCCATGTTCCGTTCCTGGCGTGTCAGGCACGAATACGGCGATCACAGGAGTGTCGATACTTCATATATCCTTTTTGGGAAAGACTACAATACACACCCCTTATTTGGATATGTATCATATGCACCCCCCAAAATATTATGAAATGTAGAGAAAATACTACGAATCGAATTGCTAAAAAGTTACGAATCGTATAAAGGTTACGAGATATACCAAAATGTTATGAATCATAATGAAAATGTTACGAATCGTACTGCTGAAAGATTATGAATTCTAGAACAAAAGTTACGAAATACACTAAAATGTTATGAATGAACTTTAAAATAGGTGCATATGGTACCCCCTTTTAAGGGGTGTGTATGTAGACTTTCCCATTCTTTTTAGTAAAAAACGAACCACAAAAACAACCGTGGAAGCAACACTTCACTCATTCTGTCATGCTCCAAAATTAATCTTTTTGATGTTTGGAAAGTGTTTGGGTAGAAAATATTACTGATAACATCTCTCCGGCGGCGTTCTCTGTTTAGCCGTTGCTGCTTGAGCCATGCCAAAAAGAAATGATGTCCATTTATTTTTGGGTGGAGGGACATTGGATCGAGTGGGATCACTTAACCCCACTGTCTTCCAACTTCTCCCCTTGACAAATTGATATTTTTGACATAATTTTGTGAATTTGATCCCCTAATTATAACGAACTTGTCCTAACATAGAATAATTTCTATTAAGATTACATTCTTGCCCCTTTCTAGTGCCATAAATTTGCTAACAACTGTCTAATAGGCGTGGATATTATACACCAAACAAAAAAAAACCCTACAATTTTAACAATTAAAAATCATGAAGATCGATATAATTCCATATACTTGTATGCAATTTTCACTAGTGTTTGAGACGTTTTTAGCATGTTAATCATTCCTTTAGGGGTTGTCGTTAGCAAATTTTTTTGTTAACAATTTTTCTATGAATCTCAAGGGGTTGGCCTAGTGGTCGAGATTTGGAACTTAGGGTTTGCTCTCTCCTAAGGTCTCATGTTTGAAATCTCTCAGTTCTATCAACTTTATGGGACTAGTCCATACAGAGCTTTGCTCCAGCTTTAATTGAATTTCCCACAAGTGGGCAGTGTCACTGGGCCTCAGGATTGGTCGAGTTGCGCGTAAAGTGGCCCGGACATCTAAGTTATTAAAGGAAAACAAATTTCCTATGGTTGAGTAGTGATCTCCCGGCTCGAAAATCCCGGCTCTACCCCTGATTCAGTTGTCCTTGGGTCACAGTGCTGAGTTGCGGATCGGATGATCGACAAGTGCAATTGCCGAGACAATTTTTCTCAGGAATTCTTTTAATCATCATTATATTTTGCAGTGGGTCTAATGGTGATGTTCATGTGGAACGATCCCAAACGCTTTCTTTTGAATTCCCTAATCCAATTTGTTGCCCTTCTGAAATAGAAATCGTGTGTTTCAAACTTTCAAAAGATTGGAATGTGAAACAAATATGCATGTAATCCTTCCAACGAACAGCGGCAGCTCCACTAGGATTTTTAAAGTGAACCCCCTAGGTTCAAAAAAATGTTCTAGAATTTTGTACTATATTTTTTAATATTTCTTTTCTATTGTTGGCACTTTTATCAGTTGTGCAAAGCAAAGTAAATAGAAATTTACTGAAATTTGTGAGATCATATAGCTCAAATTAGGCTCGATAAGTCTTGAAGCGAAGTAAATATAGTGTTTTGTATGCAAATTTTTTATCACCGTTGAGTTAAAATTCTGTGGCTACCGCCGCTACGGCAATGAGTTGCCGTAGTACAACATTCACACCGGAAACGACTAAAATCCATCAGACAAATTAGACATGCTCTTGGTTTTAGAGATGTTACACAACCTTAATAGCTACTCACTAAGGTTGTTCTGTACTTTATTTATTTTATTTTTTTATGAACAAGATACTCCCATTTATATAATATAAAAAAAAGTACAAAGAACCGAAACTCCATTGATCCGAAAACACAGGGAAAACAACAAAAAATACAAAAAAAAACAACAGCAGCAAAACAAAAAATACAATGGCTGTGTCGGAACCCAGAAGGAGGGTGGAGAGTCCATAAAATCCAGAGTGGTAAGCCTGGTCAGTACTTACTTTAACCATTCTCCGCTCTGTTAAAAAAAAAAACCCAGATATTTCTGTGTCCGAATTATTTTTAAAAGTACTAAAGATGTTATGTATCCTGATGAAAGAGATCAGTGCAAACGGCGTGAACATTACAGAGAGGAAGTAGCTAGGATTTTTTGAAACAAGGCTAGAGACGTCCAGCAGCATGCTCAGCTAGGGATGAATTCGAATGAGATATTTGATAATTACAAGCAGAATCAGTCCCATAAGACCTAGGCCCGCCTGCAAACACAGAGCATAACCATAATCACAACATATTAGTATTAACAATTTCATAACCTTAATTTCGATACACATGCTCACACGCATATATAGAAGAATACACCCCGTGTCGTGTGATTTTAGTTGCAATTTTAGTTGAATGTTGTTTATACCCATTTTTTGGCACCAAACCGTGGACCAGCGTTGGAGGGCCATTTAATTAATTTTTAATTAAATCGGGCCGATTTTTATGAGTTTCTCGGGCTTAAAATTAATGGGCCACATTAATTTTGGGATTTGGAGCAAGGCCCAATTAATTTAAGTCCAATTGAGGTGTGTAATTGTTTACGCCACGAAATGACACCCAATGGAGGATGGCCACGTGGCATGTGTTTTGCTCGAGCTTTGTTCATCTGCAATTAAATAGGTCGGGTTCTACCGAATTATTTTTCTGCTTGGGTTAGTGTCAATCAAAAACACATGGAAGTCAGATTCCTACATAAATGGAGCACGTCCAGATTCGTGGGAAGCGGTTGAGTATAAGAAATGGGTAATGTGGACACTTGGCATCTTGGTGTTGCACTGGAAGTTCATTGAAGACCCATTATCAAGACTCATATCCATGACCCAATTTTATGCAAGGAGGTCCTGATTATTTGGTAAATCATGGGACATGTGGCGTAATTCCAAGCTTGTGGCAGTTGCAATTTCGTTTATAAATAGAAGAATCGAAGAAGAAAAACAGGTCCAACACCAATCAAAGCTCAACGCTTACAAAAACTTTCCTACTTTCAACAAAGTAGCCTATCGAGTACCTCGTGCTCAAACCCCATTCAAACTCACTTCATCAAGTAGTTTGGATCTTTACTTTTCTTGTACAAACTTTATTATCCTGGAATAATAAAGTTTACGTTTTTCCTTTTCTACGTTCATTTCCTATACGACTAGGAAATTTTAAGTTCACAACCGTGTGGCAAACTCCGAACTGCATTGTGATCTTTAACCTTTGGGTCACACGCAATCGCTCACAAGATAGAAGTCAAGATTCACGGGAATCTTCATCAAAAGTTAGGCGCTACAAGTCTTGGCACGCCCGTGTTCAAAGCATTCACGCCTTGTGCCAAAAACGAGAGTTTTCAAATGTATCGTTTATTTCTTTTTTTTGCCAAAAATAAAAGATCGGGAAACAAGATGGGATTTTCATCTGCTTCTTTTCTTGTTCGTTTTTTTTTTTTTTTGAAAATAGAAGCATATATCCTACTCCTCTTAAATAAGAACCAGTTTTGGTGTGGTTTCGCTTGCCACTTTTTATGCTCCTTTTGGACAAGTTTGCCCTTCTATTGTTAGGTTCTGGTTGTTTGTTTGTTGGGTGCAATGGGAATTTTACTGCTTCCAATTAGTGGGTTGCGTGGCAAAGAAAGGGGTGGACATTTGTTTTTGGGTGGAGTTGTGTACTCCTATCTATAACAAATGGCGACAACCACGAAGAAAACCCTCCTCTTCACACCTCCTCTGCTGTTTCTCTCTCCTCCGCCTCCGCCCAACTTCCTCCGCCTCGCTCCGGACTCCGGAGACCAACTTCTGCGGCCTCCCAACAGATGGCGACAACCACGAAGAAAACCCTCCTCTTCACACCTCCTCTGTTATTTCTCTCTCCTCCGCCTCCGCCCAACTTCCTTTGCCTCGCTCCGGACTCCAGAGACCAACTTCTGCGGCCTTCCAACAGATGGCGACAACCACGAAGAAAACCCTCCTCTTCACACCTCCTCTGCTATTTCTCTCTCCTCCGCCCAACTTCCTCCGCCTCGCTCCGGACTCCGGAGACCAACTTCTGCGGCCTCCCCTTGAGACGATACTACTCGATGGTACGGATCTCGATCACTGGCTTCTTTGTGATGCCTTTTAGGGTTTCGAATAGATTTCTCGGAATATGTAGACGATTATCCTTGATTGTGTGTCTATTTGTTAATTTTGGGTTGTTCTTTTTGCAGGAAAGGTTCACCGATCGCTGGCTCGTGCTGGTAAGGTGAGAGGCCAAACCCCGAAGGTGACCAAGCAGGACAAGAAGAAGAAGCCAAGTGGCAGGGCTCACAAGCGCATGCAGTACGACCGCCGCTTCGTTACCGCCAGTAATCATAATCTTTTAATATTTTAGTTTCTGATGTTTTTCCCCTTCTTGATTTCTATTGCATGTTAGTATTGATGGTTTCATTGTTTCGAAATCATAGAGTACTTCTGATTTGTTGATTTTGTGCCAGTTTTTCAGAAATTCCTTTGTTTGCTATGCTTGGCTGGTTTTGATGTTTTTTCCCTTCTTCATTTCTGTTGCATGTATGCTTTTTCCCCCTTCCTGATTTCTGTTGCATGTTACTATTGAGGGTCTTCATGTAGGGTTTTCCAGAAATTCCATTGTTTGGTATACTTGATTGGTTTGGTAAGTGCAATATTAGAAAGTGAGGAGCACGTAAGTTGAAATATAGTCTGATTTGTTTGTGTGTTCAGCTACTATTAATATAATAACTTCTAATTTAATAAGTATGTGTTGACTTGTTTTTAATTGCTAAAGTACTTATTTTTATATATGATGATTACAATATACATATGTTGACTTGTGAGTATCATAGATTAACCTTGGAAGAAGTGGATGAGAAGACGAAGCCTTTCCAAGCGTCTATTAATTTTGATGTTGGGCTTTCTGGTTTTGTTAAGAATGAATGTGAAACATTCTGAGAATCTGATGCAGTAGCAGCTTATATAGAGGTGGCTCTTTGATCTTTATTAATTATTTCGTACTTTTGGATTTTCCCAGGTGTGGGTTATTAGAAACATGAAGGTTTTGAAGTTTTTAGTACCAATCAATACCTGATTGCTCCTACATCAGAGGATATTAATCGGTGCGTGTTGCTCTCCATGGTTTTCTCCATCCTAATTTTTCCTAGGGTTTTCTCTGTTTCGGATGTGAAGGTTTGGGTAAAAATGCCACTGGGTTACTGTGTATGGAAAAAGGCAAAGAAGAAGATTTTGCATTTAGACCTTTGTAAGGTCGGATTGATTTATTTGTTCTTTCCTTTTTAATACCATTATTTTCTTTTAGTGTTTTGTTCTTGATTTAAAACTACTTTTGCTAGATAAAAAGGTGTAAAGACAGTGGACTTAAAATTGCAAAGAAAGTTGCATAGATAAAGCAATAGGTGGTTCAGATTCAAGCTGGCAGCGTAGGACCGCCTTCTGAATGAATCTGAGCACCAATTGTTGTGCATATAGACCATTGCTATTAGATGTAGTGTTGGACTCTCCTCATCAATCTGTACCTCCATGTGCATCCGGGCTGGCATGTGAGGGAGTGTTGGACTCTATCCCACATCGCTCATGTTAGATTTCTTGAAGGGTTCCAACCTAAAACCAATTGGCAATAGGTGGAGTAACTTCTAAATAATATAAACCAAGCTTGGGTGGCTTAGGTGAGCACTGCGGGAGAAAATCTAACAATAGCTTTGAATTATTTTTGGGTTCAGCTGCAAATTCATATATGCTGGTAGTTTTTTGGTAAATAATATGACATGGTGGGGTTGATTACCAATTTGGGGTTATTTACCAGGGGAAAGATTTGCTTTCTCTGTTTCTAGGTTGGCTATGGAAATTAGCCTAATGCCTGTGATTGTTTTTGGGCATTTGTTTATTGCTGATACTTTTGCATCTAATTAAATACATTTGCTGAGAATCATTGGTGGCATCGTTAGGTCGTCAACCTTGTGTTCTTTGAATTGTCTTTTTTTACAATCATACTCTGAGACTAGAGGCAATTCCATGTAGCCAACTTCATTATAGAAGCAAGCTTCTGAAAGGGTTTTTGGTATAATTTTAGATAATTAGGTTTGCTTGATTTTCGTTGATTGTTGTTTTGTTTCAACTGAAACAACGGAGGGAAAACTCTTTGTGTCAAATCTTTCGGTTTATTTTTGGCCGAAGAAGGCTGAGAGATAAGTGGAGTAATTATGCTGGTATCTCGCATAATTACATCAAGATATTATATGTCTGCGGGTATTTGGCTTTCTGTTGTTCTTGCTTGTCCATGATAACAACAGTCTTGGAAGTGATCATACTCTGCGAGCAAATTTTGATCCTATGGCCACTAGATGTTCAGCAGTTTTTGGAATTATAGCTAAGAAATGTAGTTTTTGCTTGTTTTCTGACGTCGTTTTCATGGGAGGCATGTGAATGAAAACTCTTATAAATGGCTATACGAACATACTAAATTGAAGTACTAATATAAGCCTCATGCTTCATTCAAAAGAAGAACAAAAATATGAGCCTTGCTTATCTTTTGATGTAATTCACTCATTCTTTATTTAGGTTCATATAATAAAATCGAGCTTAGAGTTGTTTTTTTGGGTGATTTCTGTTATGGATTTTACGCAATCCTACAACGCCCCTACGGATCTTGGAACAATGGATCACAGAATAAAGACAAACAAATACTTGCGTAATGAAAACTGGAAAGAAAACGAGACATAAGATATACGCGGAAAAACCTCAACGTGAGGAAAAAACCACGGGAGCCACACCAGTCCACTATGAAATCAATCCAAGAGTACAAGTCTTCTCACAATCTCTCTGAGATGTGTTTTCTCTCGCCTCTCTCTTTTTCACGCTCAGAAAAAGTGATTACAATTACATAATACACGCAGCCGTTCACAAAACCCTAAATACTCTTTAAGGCCCGAAGGCTCTCGGTAGCGCTACAGTAAAATGCCTGTAGCGCTATAGCTATCACTAGCGCTATACCAAAACCTTGGTAGCGCTAGCGAAGGCTCTGATCACTTGCTTCAGTTGTCTGCACCCCAACAATCTCCCACTTGAAGATAACCTGAAGCATCCGCAAACAAACAAATGCAAACCCAAATAATCTCAATCAATCATGGACGTAGTCATCTGACCCCTCTTGGTGTGGCTCCAGGCCCATCATCTCTTCAAGCATGAAGGCCAACTGAAGTCGAACACAACTTCAGTTTCTGAACAGTAACAGACTTGGTCAACATATCTGCCGGATTTCGTTCCCCCAAAATCTTCTCTAGCAACAAATCCCCATCTTCCAAAAGCGAACGAATGAAATGGTACCTCAAATCGATGTGCTTTGTCCTAGCGTGGAACACTGGATTTTTGGCAAGGTGTATAGCACCCTAGCTGTCACTGAAAAGAACGTAGTTCTCTTGCTTCAAACCCAACTCCTCCAAAAAACTCTTCAACCAAATTATCTCTTTTACAGCCTCAGTCACGGCCACATACTCAGCTTCTGTAGTAGATAATGTCACTAATTTCTGCAGACGTGAGACCCAGCTCACCGCTGTTGAACCCATAGTATAGATATATCCTGTGGTACTTCGCCGCATATCATGATCACCGGCAAAGTCAGCATCCACATATCCCTGCACTGTCAATTTCCCTCTCCCAAAACAAAGTGGCAAATCAGTGGTACCTTTCAAGTATCGCATAATCCACTTTACTGCTTCCCAATGCTATTTCCCCGGATTGCTAGCAAACCTGCTCACAACTCCCACTGCATGGGCAGTCTGGTCTCGTGTTCACCATCGCATACATCAGGCTACCCACGGCCGAGGTATACGGAACCTTGGCCATGTATTCTCTTTCTGCATCTGTCTTGGGTGATTGCCCCTGAGAAAGTTTGAAATGACTTCCCAAGGGTGTGCCAACTGCCTTGGCACCCTGCATATTGAACCTCTCCAGAACACGCTCAATATACTCAGCTTGACTCAACCGTAAGGTTCCCTGAGCCTTATCTCTGCTGATTCTCATCCCAAGTATCTGCTTAGCTGCACCCAGATCTTTCATAGCAAACTATGTTGCCAACTGCTGCTTCAATTTGTTGATCTCCCTAACACAGGAACCTGCTACAAGCATATCATCTACGTAGAGCAATAAAATGATGTAGCTAGACTCAAACCTCTTGAAGTAACAACAGTGATCCCCATTGCACCTTGTGTAGCCACTGCGCTGCATGAAACCATCAAACTTTCTGTACCACTGTCTGGGAGCCTGTTTCAAACCATACAGACTCTTCCTGAGCCTGCACACCATCTCTTCCTTGTCTTTCACAATGAAGCCAACAGGCTGCTTCATGTAGATTTCTTCATCCAAGTCTCCGTGAAGAAAAGCAGTTTTAACATCTAACTGCTCAAGGTGGAGATTTTCAGCAGCAACCATACTCAGCACCACTCTGATAGTGGCCATCTTCACAACGGGTGAAAATATCTCTGTATAATCAATCCCCTCCTTCTGTTGGAAGCCCTTTACAACCAATCTTGCCTTGTACCTTTTCTTGCCATCACTCTCCTGCTTAAGCCGAAAAACCCATTTGTTCTGCAAGGCTTTCTTTCCTGCGGGAAGCTGAGCTAACTGCCAAGTACCGTTGGAATAAAGAGAATCCATCTCTTCCTGCATCGCAGTCTTCCACTTTGCTGACTCAGAAACCTACATAGCCTCATCATAGCACTCTGGTTCTCCACTGTCCGTCAAAAGCAAGTAATCAAGCGAAGAAATATATTTCGGATTCGGCTTGTGTACTCTAGTTGTCCTCCTCAACTCTCTGACCGCTGAACTAGTCCCTGTCTCTGGAGCTGCCTCATCTGAAACTGTCCCCTTTGAAACTGTCTCATCTAAAACTCTCTCCTCTGCCTGACCAGACCCCTGTTCAACCCCCCTGTCACCTGGAAGATCCTCCAACCCAAAGTACTCGGATGTATCTCCATCCGAAGTGGTACTCCCACTGCTCAGTTTGCTGTCCCTGTCTTTGTACATCACCTTTTCATCAAACACAACATCTCTGCTTCTGATTATCTTCCGGTTCTTGTTATCCCAAAAACGATAACCAAACTCATCTCCGCCATATCCAATAAAGGTGCACTTCTGTGACTTAGCATCAAGTTTATCCCTGTCCCTGTCGCTAATATGCACATAGGAAACACAACCGAAAACACGTAAGTGTGAGAGATTTACCTCTTTACCACTCCAAACCTCCTCTGGTATGCCAAAGTTCAACGGAACTGATGGCCCAAAATTGATCAAATGTGCTGCTGTGCTGACTGCATCTGCCCAAAACATCTTGGGCAACCCTGCGTTTATCCGCATGCTCCTAGCACGCTCAGTCAAAGTCCTGTTCATCCTTTCTGCAATGCCATTGTGCTGCGGAGTCCCTGGAGGTGTCCTCTCTAAACGAATCCCGGATAGAGCGCAGGCTTTTTTGAACTCCCCCAACTCATATTCTCCGCCGTTGTCGGACCTCAACCTCTTTACCTTCAAATCTGTTTCATTCTCAACCATGGCCTTCCACTTCTTGAAGACTTCAAAGACCTCTGACTTGTGCTTCATGAAGTATACCCATACCTTCCTCGAGTGATCGTCGACAAAGGTAACATAGTAATAAGAACCGCCAAGAGAAGACACTGTAGCTGGACCCCACACATCTGTATGGACAAGCTCTAGCTTCTGAGCCCTGGGAGGCCTGCCGCCTTTCTGAAAGCTAACCCGTTTCTGTTTCCCGAAGATACAATCCTCACACATGTCAATATCCACTGACCCTAAACCCGGTAGCTTCCCTTTTGACTGCATAACCTTCATTCCCTTCTCACTCATATGCCCCAATCTATAGTGCCACAGATTTGAACTCTCCTTGCTGTCTATAACTGCAAGTATGTCGCTACCATGTGAAGTCAAGTAAAGTGTGCCAACTTTCTTGCCTTTAGCCGTCACCATGGTACCATTGGAGACTTTCCACATGTCCCCTGTGAATGTCGATGTATAACCTGCTGCTGCAAGCTGTCCAACCGAAATAAGATTCCTCTTCAACTTCGGAACGTGCCTGACATCTTTTAGACACCATTTGAACCCATGCGTTGCAATCTGAACATCCCATTTTCCCACAATACTGCAAGGCTCGTCGTCCCCCAAGTATACTTTCCCAAAGTCCCCTGCTACATAGTTCTGCAGAACCTCCCTGTTAGCAGTGGCGTGGAATGAGGCACCCGAATCAATCACCCAAGATTCAGTGTCGCTGTTCATGGAAAGAATAAGTGCATCGTGCACAACGTGAGCCTCCTGCCCACCGTTATTCTTTTTCGGTGCTTTGCAAGTTTGTGACATATGGCCTGTCTGACCACAATTCCAACATTCACCTTTAATGGGCCGAACCTGAGATCTATCTTTATTTCCCTTGCCCTTGCCCTTCGATTTCGACCTGTTCCTGTTCTGATTCTGACCACCTTTGGTTTGGCTTCTGCCCCTCTGCTCAAAACTTAGAGCTGAACCTGAACTACCTGAACCATCGATCGAACCCCTTCTGACCTCCTCAGTCAGAATCAAACTAACAACCTCACTCAGTTTCAACTTTTCTTTCCCTGCCGAATTACTGACTGCAGTAACAGTACCCTGCCAGCTCTCTGGCAACTGAGACAGTATTAACAAGGCTTGAACCTCATCATCAAACTTGATTTCGACAGACATAAGTTGATCAACTATCGTATTGAACTCACTGAGATGTGACATAAAGGAAACCCCTTCAGCCATAGACAGATTGAAAAGTTTTTTCATGAGATGTACCTTATTCGCAGCAGACGGTTGCTCGTACATCTTTTTCAGTGCTTCCACAAGACCCTCCGTCGTTTTCTCCTTCAAGATGTTGTGGGTGACTGACTTTGAAAGGGACAGGCGAACAACCCCTAACGCCTTTCTGTCCAGGACGTCCCAATCCTCGTTGCTCTCATCTTTCTTCTTCCCCTTTTCTTTACCCAGCAGCGGCCGGTAAAGATCCTTCTGATACAGATAGTCCTCTATCTGCGTTTTCCAGAACGCGAAGTCTGACCCGTCAAACTTCTCCATCCTCTGCTTGCCTTCTTCAGAACCCATAGCTCCCACTGAACTCTGGCCTGCCCGAACGAGATTAAACCCTAACCTGTCGAACAAAACCTACCGCAACCGCAGCTCTGATACCAGTTGTTATGGATTTTATGCAATCCTACAACGCCCCTACGGATCTTGGAACAATGGATCACAGAATAAAGACAAACAAATACGTGCGTAATGAAAACTGGAAAGAAAACGAGACACAAGATATACGTGGAAAACCTCAACGTGAGGAAAAACCACGGGAGCCACACCAGTCCACTATGAAATCAATCCAAGAGTACAAGTCTTCTCACAATCTCTCTGAGATGTGTTTTCTCTCGCCTCTCTCTTTTTCACGCTCAGAAAAAGTGATTACAATTACATAATACACGCAGCCGTTCACAAAACCCTAAATACTCTTTAAGGCCCGAAGGCTCTCGGTAGCGCTACAGCAAAATGCCTGTAGCGCTATAGCTATCACTAGCGCTATACCAAAACCTTGGTAGCGCTAGCGAAGGCTCTGATCACTTGCTTCAGTTGTCTGCACCCCAACAATTTCTAGGTGTGGATTTTAAGATCAAGGTGCTAACCATTGGTGGGAAAAGACTGAAACTCACCATTTGGGACACAGGTAATCCGACATATATGGTTCATTACCAGGGCTATATTTTTCTCGGATAGCAGTAATATCTCTTCACCGTACATGTATTTAAATTTTAACCTTTTCTCGTTTTTCCTCCTCTTAGATTTGACACTACTCTTTAAGGCAAGTTTTCCTCTTGAAATAAAAAACAACAGTGGTGTTCTCTTGAAGTCTTCAATCAGGATTTTTATGTTGTTATCTATATTCTCTGTTACTTGACCACGTCTTTGATTAGTGTTCGTGAATGAATATTGAGCAATTTGAATTTAATGGGTTATTAAGATTTGTACTTTACTGCAGCTGGACAAGAGAGGTTTGGAACATTGATAAGCTCTTACTATAGAGGTGTTAAGTGACTAAGTTGGGGGATTGAACATTGATTAGGAGAGCACAAACCAAGCAGCTTAACCTCCACCCCAGCAATCAACACACCAGCAAACAGTAGGCCAACAAATCACACTCCCGCAACTGAAGAAACTTCCAACAGCCCCAACAAGAGTCAGCTTCCATAAGCTCCAGAACTTTGCAAGCTTTTGGCATGAAGAATTCAGAATCAAAAGACTTCCGCTTTGTCTAATTTGCACGAACTCGACCTCAATGCTATTCCTTTTGCCAAAGTCATGTAATTAGTTACCAAAGACAGTAATATATCTAAATCATGACTTCTACATGTAACTTCTTTTGCTATGATCAAACACTTGGTCAAACTAATACATATAACTTCAGCTATGATCAACTACATACATAATATTTGGAAGAACCAGAAAAAGATCTCCACAACAGGCATGATGGACGTGCTTTGCACGTAGCCATGCATCTAGTATATATGAAAAGGATGGGATTTTGACATGATTGATGCCTGGGCAACTTTTGAAAAATGAACTTGTTTAAAGCAATCAGAATGTATATATAGGTAGTAAAAAACCCTCCACGAAAGAGTAAAACACGACTAATTCAGTACCAAAACTGTGTCTAATGGTAGAAAACAAGTGATTAATTAGTCGTGTTTTAATTGCTTACCAAGGGGAGGAAACAAGTGATTTCAAGGAGCTTCTGACAACCAATGCGTTTCTCCAGCGATTGTGTGATGGCAGGAACTGGAGCCTTTGGGTCGGGCTGACCTTTTTCTAGGTCCTTTGGATCGGGTTGACCTTTTGCTGGATCCTCTGGGTCGGGTTGAACTTTTGCCATCGTACACTGCCTGATCATGCTGGTGTAGGGTATGCAGTGGTAGATAGTGGTTAATGGTACTGCATATCATGATTAAATTAGAAAATCCTATAAACCCCCAAAACATAAATCATTGTCCCTCCCTCCCTCCCACAATTAGTGTCCATTTTCACTATTATACTGTTTATTTACAATATAGATTTTGTTTAATAAAATTACCGTTACTAAACAAAGTTACAATATATTACAGAATGTAGGTACCTTCTTTTGAAAAGGAGTATGGTGAAAGAGAGAAACTTGTTCACGGAGGCTCTGTGAACAACCTATTCACGGAGCGGCACAATCACAGCTGTTCATTTGTGTAGTCAATGGTTAAGATTGGTTTTCAATATTGACTGTTAAAAAAAAAAATTACCGGTCAAAATTAGTTTTCAATCTGTACCGTTCAAAAATACTATGGACTCACGCGATTGGACTCCGTAACTCTCAGTTCACAGAGACCTCCATTAAAATGATTTTCTGATGGTGGAAACGGACAATCTTTATATAGGATTGAGAGAGTAGTAAAATCTTAACGATCTAAGCTAACAAGAAATCCCCCCCGCCACCACAAAAAAATAAAAAATTACCTTTTCTGGTGACTCGTGTTTGAGACAAAGTCCAGACAGAGTAAGAAGAAAGGATATGGATGGATGTGTGTGAGGGACAGAAAGGGAACAGATAGAAGATGAGGGATACAATGATTGACCAGCTTTTGTAACAAATTTATAGGCGCAATGAATAAGGGAAGAGAGAGTGAGGAAAAATTATTTATTAATATGTGTTCCACTAAGCTTTTTAAAAAAAAAGTATTTATTTGTAATTTTCAAATTTAAAAATAATTTATTTATGAAATATTTTTTTTCATTTTTTTGCACCGTTCTAAAGATCTCATCGAGATCTATCAAACAAGATTCATATTGCACAAAAATTGTTTCAGTAAGTGTATTTTTAAGTTTGAAAATTATAAATAAGTACATATTTTTTAAGAAGGTACAGGGCCGTTCCACTTTCTTTTTTAAACCTTTTTTTAAAAAAGAAGGTAATTTCAAGCTCAAATATAATGAAAATAAAAATAATTTTTCGATTTTTTTTTTCACCGTTTAAAAGATTTCAATGAAATCTATCAATCAAGATCCATATTGGTAAGAAAATTATTTACGTAAACACATGATTTTTGAACTTGAAATTATCTTACTTTTCAAAAAGTTCCTTCTTCCAAAAACTGGAACGGGCTTTAGTGGTTTTGTGGCATGGTCATTTGGTATCCGAACACCCTTCCCACCACATTCATGCGGGTACTATGTATATGAATGTCACAGGAATGTGATGGAGAGAAATGTTAGAGTATCGCGTGGCGGAATGTCCCAAGGTAGTAATTATTCCATCCGTCCCAATTTATTAGTCATTTTTTAGAGTTTGATATTTTTTAATTGATTATATCTTGTAATTTATAATATTTTATTTCATTTTGACAAAAATTGTATTATACAACTAATTGATATCTATCAAATAAGATCCATAATAGATATAAAATTCATTACCGATTTAAAAATATAACTAGTTTTTTGTTCGATTAGAATAGAACGAGTAACTATTAAATTTGGACGGAGAGAGTACTCGAGGGAGAGTGAGTTGGGTCGAAGAGGCGGGAGAAGTTTGTGGTTGCAAACAAGCTAACAACTTGGCAATAAATGGAGAGATATATGAGAAATGAAAGTACTAGGGCAATGTCTACTTATACCCCATGTCGTTTGAGCTATGTGGGGTTACACTCCTCTAGGTTTAATTTTGTGCATCTACAACCCATGTGGATTATTAAATTGTGCAGATACACCAAATTTCGTCCATGTTAAAAGAGGTGTATCTAAAATGTCTCTTAAATTCAACCAAAATTTAATTTGAGACGTTCATAATGTACTCCCTCCGTCCCGATTTATTTGTCCATTTTTGAAACTCCAACTTTTTAAGGGAATATAATGATTGCTCTTTAAAAGTTTTGATTTTCCAAGAATGCCCCACAATTTCCTAGCATTAAATGGGAGTGTACATTCTCCAATGCATTTTTTTTTATTTTGAAAGAGAAAGGGCATGAAGGAAATTTTAAAAAGTCAAACTCATATTGGACAAATATTTTGGGACACTTAAAAGTCAAAAAGTGAACAAACAAATTAGGACGGAGGGAATATTAATCAATGAATAGAGCATCTCAGTAAAAAATCATGTCGGTCAGACATCAATAACTTAGGGATCTTATTCTTGTTAAAAAAGAACGTACATTCAAATTTTTTAATTTTACTTCATAATAAATTCTATTCTACCATGAGATTTCCATTTTCATATTGACTCAAATTTTGATATGGATATGGTACTCGTAAAACTCTACAATATCAACTGTTCAGACCCGATTTCTTGTTCATGGAATGGATTGCTTAGATTCAAGGAAGAAGAAGAATCAATGAATAAGATGACATATTGAACTTTTCATCGTTTCCATTGGTGGATTTTGTATTCTTTTCCATTAATTGGGTGCATCTACACGTTTTCACGAACTACAAGGGGCGTGGGTGCATAATATTAAAGTTAAAGTGGTGTACATTCCCACATGGCCCGAATCATGGGGTGTATAAGTGAACCTTGTCCAAAGTAATAAGTTGAGAACTATGGTGAGATAGAGGGGATGATTCTGAAAACCCAAAACAAACAAATTAAGCTGTCTTACGTCGCGCCAGGGATGCCAAATATGAGAATAGTTTTGTTCACCTTCGTAAAGAAGATGAACATTATTTTCTCCAGGATTAATGGAATTTGTGTAGGGTCAAGGTAAACAAAATTAATCTTGCCAAATATGCTCGAGGCCACTTACGGTCAGCGCTCGGCCACGTTGGCAACTTAGCAAGTGCTCATACCAAAATAACGGAGAATCTTGCTACAGTTTAAAACTCTTGGGTGATAAAAAAAAAAAAGTATAAAGTCTCTTTCCCGAAATGTTTTCCACGAAACTCATTTTCTCATTCTCCCTCCTTCGAATTTTTCAATTCCCTCCCTTCACCGTCAGCGCTTGGCCATGTTGGCAAGTGGTCATACAAAACTCATTTTCTCATCCTTCCTCCCTTGAATTTTTCAACTCCCTCTCTTAATTTTTCAACTCCTAGGGGTTACCCAAACCTGAGGGCTTGTGGGGCTTATCTCGGGATGACTTTGACGTCGTCGTTTGCTTACTGTTTAGCTCCGAAATGGCTCAAGGACTGAGCGGGCGTGCCAGGACTTGTCGCGTCCAAACGTGAAGGACTGGGCGTCCCTTTTCTGACTTCTAGATCTGAGAGCGATAGTGCTGCAAACCTAAGGGCTAGATTGCAGTGAAGGTCCGTGGTTTTGCCTCGTCGTGTGAGGACTTAGTAATTTCCTAACCGTGTAGGAAAGAAAGTAACAACGTAGAAGTACTTTACAATATCGTAATAATAAAGTAAGGGATGGAGAGAGATAGGAATAACTTTATTATGTTGCGTAATAACAAAGTTGGGATACAAGAGAGACGAAGCTCGAATTACTTGGTGAAGTAATTGAGTAAAGGTGAGAAAATAGAGATAATTGCTTCGCTGGGAAGGTGAAGGTTTTTTAAGCGTTGAGCTTGATTGGTGTGGGAACCTTTTTTTCTTCTTTGCTTCTAGTATTTATAGGCCAAGCTTCCACGGTTCTTGCATGCAAGGATTTCCCGCCCTTGCTCCTTGAGGCGACACATGTCCCATGATCTCTCCATTTCCTGGGGTCATGGGAAGTTACTGGAGAAAATGGAAGTTACCCATGTGCTGATTGTAAATCATGGGCAGTTAACAAAAGATAGTGGGCCACCTCATCCCTTTTCCCGTGAGTTTCAAAGAATAATGGATCATTTGACTTGTCAAATGGCCATGTGGCAATAACCTCCACTAACCCATTTCCTACTTCCATGGGCACTCTGGAACAATCAGCCGCTTGACTTGGTCAAATAACTACTTGTCAGGTAACAACTTTCTAACTTCCTTCCACCTTTTATGGGCCACCTAGATAATGGGCCATTTAATAAATTAAATGGCCTTTTTAACTTAACTAGCCCAAACTCTTACCTGATCCACCTAACTAACACATGGGCCAACCGAATCCTTATGAAAACAGGCCCAAACTCACGAACTCAAGCCCAAACCAAACTGAAATTAATTGGGCCCACATACTCTTATCTTGGCCCATTAATTTCGATCCAATAAATCCTCAACCCATGACCCAAATCGATTAAACCTTAATCAAATAACCGTCCAACGTTGGCCTTGGACTGGGTGCCAAAAACGGGTGTAAACACTTACATAATCATATTTATGCTCCAGGTCCTTTACCGTCAGCGCTCGGCCATGTTGGCAAGTGGTCATAAAAAAAACCTCATTTTATCATTCTCCCTCTCTTAATTTTTCAACTCTTGGGACTTGCCCAAACCTGAAGACTAGTGGGGCTTATCTCGGGACGGCTTTGATGTCATTGATTGATTACATAATCATATTTATGCTCCAGGTCATTCACCGTCAGCGCTCAGCCATGTTAGCAAGTGGCCGTCATACAAAACTCATTTAGTCATTCTCCCTCTCTTGAATTTTTCAACTCCCTCTCTTAATTTTCCAACTCTTGGGAGTTGCCCAAACCTGAGGGCTTGTGGGCTTATCTTGGGGCCGCTTTGACGTCATCGATTGCTAACATAATCGTATTTATGCCCCAGGTCCTTTACCGTTTGCGCTTGGCCATGTTGGCAAGGGGTCATACAAAACTCACTTTTTCATTCTCCCTCTCTTGAATTTTTCAACTCCCTCTCTTAATTTTTCAACTCTTAGGGGTTGCCCAAACCTGAGGGCGTGTGGGCTTATCTCGGGACGACTTTGACGTCGTCAATTGCTTATAATCATGTTTATGCTCCAGGTCCTTTACCATTAGTGCTCGGCCATGCTGGCAAGTGGTCATAAAAAAATAATTTTCTCATTCTCCCTATCTTAATTTTTCAACTCTTGGGAGTTGCCCAAACCTGAAGGCTTGTGGGGCTTATCTCGGGGCGGCTTTGGTGTCGTTGATTGCTTAAATAATCATATTTATGCTCCAGGTCATTTACCGTCAGCGCTCGGCCATGTTGGCAAGTGGCCGTCATACAAAACTCTTTTTCGCATTCTCTGTCTCTTGAATTTTTCAACTCCCTCTCTCAATTTTTCAACTCTTGGGAGTTGCCCAAACCTGAGGGCTTGTTGGGCTTATCTCAGGGTGACTTTGACGTCGTCAATTGCTTACATAATCATATTTATGCTCCAGGTCCTTTACCGTCAGTGATCGGCCATGTTGGCAAGTGGTCATAAAAAAAACCTCATTTTATCATTCTCCCTCTCTTAATTTTTCAACTCTTGGGAGTTGCCCAAACCTGAAGGCTTGTGGGGCTTATCTCGGGTCGGCTTTGAAGTCATTTATTGCTTACATAATCATATTTATGCTCCCGGTCATTTACCGTCAGCGCTCGGCCATGCTGGCAAGTGGCCGTCATACAAAACTCATTTACTCATTCTCCATCTCTTGAACTTTTCAACTCCCACTCTTAATTTTCCAACTCTTGGGAGTTGCCCAAACCTGAGGGCTTGTGGGGCTTATCTTGGGGTGGCTTTGACGTCATCGATTGCTTACATAATCGTATTTATGCCCCAGGTCCTTTACCGTTAGCGCTCGGCCATGTTGGCAAGTGGTCATACAAAACTCATTTTCTCGTTCTACCTCTCTTGAATTTTTCAACTCCCTCTCTTAATTTTTCAACTCTTAGGAGTTGCCCAAACCTGAGGGCTTGTGGGGCTTATCTTGGGACAATTTTTACGCCGCCAATTGCTTATAATCATATTTATGCTCCAGGTCCTTTACCATTAGTGCTCGGCCATGCTGGCAAATGGTCATAAAAAACTCATTTTCTCATTCTCCCTCTCTTAATTTTTCAACTCTTGAGAGTTGCCCAAACCTGAAGGCTTGTGGGGTTTATCTCGGGGCAGCTTTGATGTCGTTGATTGCTTACATAATCATATTTATGCTCTAGGTCATTTACCGTCAGCGCTCGGCCATGTTAGCAAGTGGCCGTCATACAAAACTCATTTTCTCATTCTCCGTCTCTTGAATTTTTCAACTCCCTCTCTTAATTTTTCAACTTTGGGGAGTTGCCCAAACCTGAGTGCTTGTGGGGCTTGCACATCAGGTTTTGGAAGTTTAATAGTTTGGCTTTCAATGAGATCTTGAATGTCATGGCGGAGACGCATGCAGTTATCTGTTTCATGCCTAAGGTGTTGGTGGTAGGCGCACTGTTTGTTAGGATCATGGTTTGGGCCATAGGGTGGCTGAGGAAGTGGTTTGTTTAAAGGTTTGAGATGCTCCTAACGGCTCAGAATGGCTAAGGCTTGAGATGAGGTCATATAGAGAGGGTCAAAGTTGCGACGGGGGCGATTTGAGCTTCAGGATGAGCTAATTTTGAAAAGGGTCTTGTGGTAAGGTTGAGTTAAGGGTGTTGACGGAGGCAGGAGATGTACGGGTTGGGAAGGTTTCCTTTGGAGGAGTTTTCTTCTTTCCCAATGAGGCCTAGCTTGATCCCCTCTTCAATCTGCAGCTCAGTATTATGCAGGCGCTTGAAATCAGTGATAGCCTGAGTGCAAATGTGCGTGAGGTACTTGGGCTGCAAACTCTTGACGACTATTCTCACTTGATCTTCCTCAGAGGGGCGGTTCTTGGCGGCTTTTTCTCTCTATCTAGCCACAAAGGTTGCAAAGTCTTTGTTCGATTCTTGCTTAGTCATTTCCAAATTTCGAGTTGTTAACTCAATTTGAACGTTGTATGCATATTGCTTGACAAAAGCATTGACAATTTCTGGCCAAGTATGATAGTGCACAAACTCCAAAGTGAGAAACCAATCGAGAGTGCTTTCAGTAAGAGTCCTTTGAAATAACTGAACAATGAGCTCATCATTCAAGCCCATTGGCTTCAAATTGTTGATGACAGGGCGGACATGGCTAGTGGGATTGCCAGTTCTATTGAACTTCTCAGGTAGTTGAGAATCTGGAAAAAGGCAGAGTCCTTCAAAATTTAGAATTTGGTCCCCTTGTGAACGGGCCAGAGTACGTTTGATCTCCTTAACTTGTTTGGCCAATTCAGGATTTTCTGCCAATACCACTTCTTGAGGATTCTCATCTTCCACCGATTTCTCTTCGTTCTCAGCATCTCTTGCTGCTTTCTCTGCTAGTAAGATAACGACTTTGAGCTTGGTGATTAGTAATGATGGCGTCCTTATCTGCCATGAGAATGGGAGGATTACTTGATGAAGCTTAGGATTTGGTAGATGATTGAGTTTGTTGAGGAGACGACCGCGGAGTCCCTGGAAGTGATTGGGACCGTAGCAGTGTAGGTGTTTTGGCCGGTGAGAGTGACAGACGGGACGGTTGCAAAGACCTCTGTTTGGCGTGACTTCGGGTGTTGTAAGAGTATAAAATTGGTTGTGGTTGCTTCTTTGTTTTATTTATTGTGTCTGCTTTGAAAAGTAGAGTACCTGTAAGTCAGTACTTGGCTTGTGTAGGGTTAGGATTTGGGCTGGAAATCCCAACCCTTCTGCACAGAAAGAGTTAATTACAACAACAGATGGTACAAGGTGTGAGGAAGAACTTGGAAGCGAAAATGCAAGTAGGTTCCTAGCCTGTAGGTTCCTGTCTTAGTTTGATAAGTTTTATGGCTTTCTAATACATGCAAGGTTTTGGTAGTCTCAGGGTGCTCCGTTGTCAAAGGGCACCAATCCTCTCACGAGCCCATCATAGGCGGTGATTGGGTGATTCCCTTTTTGATATACCACTAGGTACGAGTGACTGTGGAGTTTGCTGGAACCCCCAACATAGCCCGTGTCATGCCGGGATATCAGGTGAACTCAACGGGTTGCCCGCTCGATGCATATGATAGATGAATTAAACAAGGCATGTATTAGTCTTATGTTGAACTTTTTGGTTATGGCTCTCATATTCCCCAGCAGAGTCGCCAAAAACTATAGACACCTCCCAAACGGGGCATCGCCATACAGATTGATCAATGTTTGTTTGCTCGATTGGTTGCTTGCTTCGTAAACCAAAATCATGGACATTCCCATGGCTAGGAACATCGCCACATGATAGCGGTTATCATCAAAATAGAGTCGCCACCCAGTTTATTAAAACTGGGAAAATAGACAGAGATTCTGGATACGGGAGCCAAAAGTACAATAAGGGGAAGGTGTTAGGCACCCCTCTTTGCCCAGCCGTGAGACTGGCCCATAATCGTTCAACATAAGACGTGTAGACACTTTGTTTAATTCTAACACATATTCTGTTTATTTATTCCTTTAAACAGTAAGCAAAGTGAGCCGGTGCGATAAATGAAGCATGCATCAGAAAGCAGAAAAGCAAACAAAATGTCCCAGGGAGATGGATCCCGCGGCCGGTGAATGGATGTCACGGCCGAGGATCCTCCTGGTTTGATATACCGGCCGAGGGATCGAAGCCCCGGTCGGTGTTCTTCCTCATACCAGACAGAAAGATTAACAGGTAATCAAAACGCTACGGTTAGTCCAAAATACAGCGAATAAGACAAACCAGAGGCCGTTGGGCCTCACCACCTTGATCCCTCAGTTGCTTGATTGCTTTGGATTGGGTGTGATTGACTGATTGCTTGATCGAAAACCCTAGAGTTAGGGTTTGAACTTCGGGGTTTGATCGCCGGATTGACGGCTGCCTTCGGAAGGTTAGGGCTTTTGGAGTATGGGATTGAGGGAGTATTTGTGCAGAGTTTCGAGGTTTGATTGAGTGTGTAGGTATCTCAATTTTCTGTGTTAATTTCGGAGCCCAAAGGCTCCTTTATATAGGCATAGGGATGACTCACTCCGGCCAATCAAATCACGAGATGGCAATTGCAATTGCAATGCATCTCTAACTCTACGTCGTGATCTCCGAACGTAGCCCGAACGCATCGGAAAGGTAGTGTAGTTGGATCAAACCAAACGTCTGACAGAAGGTTCGAGAGTCTAGAAAAAGGTCGATCTGGCGGCCGAGAAAAGGATGTCGCGGCCGTGGAATGGATGTCTCGGCCGAAGGATAGATCTTGCGGCCGAGAGATTGATCTCTCAGGGAGATTTTGCTGGCAACAGGTTGCTCGGGTGAGGGATTGATGTTGTGGCCATGAGATTGATGTTACGGCCGTCAGATGGATTCTCCTAGGCTTCTGTATTTCTGTCTGAAAGGCTGTATGGCTTTGAATTGGGTACTCTAAGTGGTCAAAGTTCTCACCGAAAGTCCTAAAGTCCTCAAGGAAGCAATCAGCAATCATTGTATCCATTTCATCATCGGGATTGTCCCAAGGTGGGACTTGAAATAATCGTTAGGCCAAATTGGGGTGTCTACATATAGATCATTAATGACAAAGTCGTTGAAGTGAGAGAAGTCTGGTCGAAATGGAACAAGTTCGGGCCAGCCGTAGGCCGCCATCTCGGGTTGATATTCTTCAGCGAACATTGAGGGTAAAGAGAAGGTATCCAGAGGGTCATCCCAAGCCAAAGGTTGGTGCTCACCCGAAGTTGGGTCCCATCCCCACTCAGGCATCTCTTGTCCCATCCCCACTCAGGCATCTCTTGAGGGACTTAAAAGTTCCCGTTTTGGTTTTCGAACATTATGTACAAAGAAAGTCCGTCAAGAGGGTCAGCGTGAATATTCTGCCAGTCAACTTCTCATCCAGGCTCAAACAATGGCTCTGCATCCCTTTGAAAGTTGGCAGCCTCAAATTCTTCCCAATCAGTGATCAAATCTCCCCACGTATTCTCCCATTCCCAAAGGAAGCAGAGAGCAATTTCCTCGGGATTTCCACAACAGGCTTTGGTTCAATATCCAGGACAATGAAAAGGGTTGGATCGAAGTCTTGAATAGTTGCGGATCAAAAAAAAAAAAAGTCTTGAATAGTTTGGTCTTTGGTTAGGGCAATTTAGTTGATGTGGAAAGGGGTGTTATGTTGTGGCAAAGGGTTTGTCATAGTGTTTGGCTTATCTGAAGGAGGGGTATCGATGACTTTATTGTCAATGAGGTTTTGGATCTCATGACGGAAACAGATGCAGTTGTCAATGGTGTGACCGGGCATTTGGTGGAAATCACAATAGACGTTTTGGTTTAGGTTTGGTGGGATAATTTATGGTGGTGAGAGAGGTTTCAGCACTCCAAGTTCCATAAGTTTCTTAAGTAAAGCGGACCTAGGAGTGCTGAACTAGGTAAAGACTCAGTTTTGGGATTTTGGTTTTTCGAAAATTTGGTTTACTTCTGTCGGTTTAGTGGATGGTGTTCCAGTCTGATTGGCATTCCCAAAGAGGACATTGTTGTTTCCCGAGTACGCTCTTTTGGACTTCAAACCCGTTTCCTTTTTCTCCAAAGTACCATCTCGTAAGGCCTCTTGTACGGCTAAACCAGAATAATAGAATGTTTCGAAATTCGGAGCAGCTTGGGAAAGAACCATGTATGGTGCAAAAGAGCTAAGCAGGTTCTTGGTTATGATCCGTATTTGCTCCTTCAGATCCGGTTTGTTTTGCATTTGAGTAGCTTTGGCCCTCCAACGTTTCACGAAATCAGCAAAACTTTCTTTTTCACCCATCTTGGTACTTTCTAATTCCCTCGTGGTCATCTTCAGGTCAACATTGAAATCATATTGAGCCACGAATGCTGTCCTGATGTCTTCCCAGGTTCTTTTCTTAGAGGGTTCAAGAGTGAGGAACCACTGCAGGGCTGGCCCATATAAAGACTCATGGAATAGTTGGGCCATGGCTTCCTTTTCAATCCCTCTCATGATGAGAGAACCAACATACCCCTAGAGGTAGGCCTTTGGATCTCCGATACCATCAAACTTTGCAAAGTCCACACCCTTGAACTTTTTCGGCAACTTGGCATTGGGGAATAAGCATAACTTGTTCATGTCAATCTCTCCTCGATCTTCCTAGCCGTTTAGTTTCTTGGACAGACTCCTCCAACTTACCAATTTTAGCCATGAGAGAAGCTAAATTGGGATCCGTTGCTGGTGTTTCACCTTTAGGTTGGTCAGGTTTAGTTAGGAGCTTGTCACAGATTTCTTGCATGGTCTCCATCATCATGTTCATGTCATTTTTCATGGATGCAACAGAGGTCTTGAGTTGTGCATCGACACCAACAAGGGATTGCCTGAATTGGGTATCCATGGCGGCCATGTTTTGCCTAAGCTCCTTTACTCCATTTCCTTGGTCGGCCATTGGCAAGGAATTTTCGCGTGGCGTTTCTGCTAGAGGTTCTTCTTCTATGGGTTCCTGTATTACTGGTCTTGGTAAAACTTCCAATGACGGCTGCCCTTCTTGTTCTATTTGAACTTCGAACAGTTGCGTTCCTTCCAGGGTATTTATGCGAACTAATCTTTGGAGCGGACGAAACCAATTTGGGTACATCCTCTTCTTTTCGCAGGCGGCCAATATTTCCGATCTAGCGACAAGGCAAAAGGGAGTAACTCATAATCCGTCTTGAGCAACCGCCCTACCTTCTACGTGTCCCCTAGAGACTAAGCCTTAAGACCTATCGTGACTTGGGTCTCACTTAAGGCATTTGTACAGAAGATTTCCGATAGTCCGGATAGGTACTGTCAGGCAGGTTAAATTTCGATCGTTTCGGGATCAGAGCCAATCTCCTTATCTTGACCATCCGAGACAGAGCAATGTGACTATCAGAATCCAGATACGCATGTCCTCAAGGCTAGACCCAAATCAAGGGAGCCGTTCGAGCACGGCAAACACCAGAGGTATTGCAAACTCCATGGATTTAAGGTCTCCTAGACCGACCGGAGTAAGCTTAAAGAATTCTAGGGGAACCCTATCCTCTAGCCTGTCAGATGCAGTGATGCATGAATGATATGTGTGTACAGAAAAGAAATGCATATAAGCATAATATAACACATAAGTCCTAGCCTTCGGGTTCCTGTCCTAGTTGGGAAGGTTCTATGGCTAAGTATAAGTGCCAAGGCTGGTTTTGGTCTCAGAAGGGTTCCCCGGACTAGAGCCAAGATGTACTACCCCATGTCAAGTGTATTGCAAGACAATGGTCGAACAGCACGATGGCCCATCATAGTCGAGGGTTGCTAGGCGTTCCAGGAGAGCTTGTCACCGGTAAACCGGGCAAGATAGCCGAAACACACTAGCGAGGCTTGTGCGGTGCAGAGTGTACATGATAAAATAAAGAACTTTATTTTCCAAAGAATATAGAAAATCCCTTTTTTGGAAACACCTTTCAAGCTTGACTCTCACAATTATTCAGTTTTTCGAAAAATAAAAGTGAGTTCCAAAGTTTCGAATAATAAAGTCCCCAGTAGAGTCGCCACTGTGGGTTCCCGGCCCCCGGTGCGCGCTCGAAGAATCGCCACCCGGATTTTTGAGATGGATGATCCGAGAAACTGAAAAAACTCTTTTGGAAAAGGCTTTTGGTCTAGTGAAAACGTTGAGATTTTGGGTTCGGGAGCCATGTTATGAATGGGGAAGGTTTTTCTTTAAAAAACACCTCACTCGCCCGGCAAAGCTGGTCTCTACTAAGCACTTTCAAAAGGGAAAACTTTTGATATCCTTTGGAAAATCAAGTTCTTCTAATAAAGCAAATAGAGGGGGAAGGGACACGGGGAATATATCACATTAGCGTGCACATGGTGTTCACTGTACAGAGATGGTAAAGATGATGCAGTGAAATAAAGAAAAGAAAGTCTATTCAACAAACTGTCTGGGTCATTGTCATCTGTCACATGGCATTCCATAGTATGGCGCGCAGCCATATGTTATGCCGTGCATGGTTCCGATCCTGTCTTCAGGCTGTCAACAGTGTCCAGGACATCGCGTGGCATATTGAGTAAGATGTACGACACTATTTCAAAATATCAGAAGATCCACAGCCATCGGATCATCATAGAACAATACCATTTCTCCAAGCCATGAATACAAAACCTCTTTTAATGCATTTGATCACCCAGAATGATCAAGAAAATATTATTTATGAGGTAGAACATGGCTTGTAGATATGGTCTTGTTCTAAAGACACTGATAGTAGACATCCTAACAACAGAAGCAAACCCAACGAAGAGTAACCATGACCTAGACAGCATGAGCAAGAAAACAACAGTTAACTAAAATACCGCGCGTGTGAACATGTTACGCCATACAACGCATCAAAGCGCCGCGCGGCATAGTTTATCCAGCACAGGGGCTGTTTTGTTTTGTGAAAATGACTTTTTGGCCAGATCTTAACCAAAAGGGGTTAAGCCTGACAACAGAAGAGTCCCCTCAGGGCCAGGACAGAGCCTAGCCCGAGGAAACTTGGTTGTTACCTTTGATCTTGGGCTTGAATGAGGATGGGTGATGAAGGATGGGCGTAGACAAGATCGGGTGAGGGAAGATAAGTGTGGGTGTGAGTGGTTGTCGGGTGTTTTGGTGGGTGAGGTCTCAAAGTTAGTAAGGGACTAATTTTGATGGTGAAGAGAAAAATGGAGTAAAGCATCTAGAGAATGTCTTTTGGAAATGACATTCTCAAGGCTAGGAAGTGGAGAATGGATATGAAAGCAAGAGGAGAGAGAAAAGTTGGGAATAATGATCAAGGGCCCTTTCCTCTTGAGTGGAGGAGTGTATTTATAGGCAAGAGCTAAGGATTTTGAAATTCAAATGGTGGAGGTATTTTCTGGGCGGGCCAGAAGTGCTTTTTTGGCTGAGCCATTTTGCAGCTGTGGCTCAAATGGGCGTGGTCGATAGCTTTCTGAGCCAGTCGGAACTTTTCCTAAAATGCCGTGCGGTTAACCTCATGATCGCGTGCGGTGTAATGAATTTCGATATGCTGCACGATGTAGAAGTGTTCCGCGCGGTATTCCAGGTCCAGTCCAGGGCTTTTGGGCTTTCTCTGGGCTTTTGGGCTTTTAGTTTATTTGGGTTGAGGGAATCCTTCATTCAAGCTCGCAAAGGTACCGTTTCTTTTATTTCATCATCGGGGCGTACAAAGAACCTCTGAGGTTCGGATTGAGGTGTCTACACCTCCATATCGCTAATAGTCCCCCGGATGACCCCGAAGCACTAGAACATGCAAACTCAAAATCACCACAACCCCACAGACTTCAAACCGTAAAAATATCCATGACTTCCAATTTTGTTTCCTGGATCAACACCATATTAGGCTTCCTCTTTTTTATCAGCTTAAACAAAAATCTTTTCTTGACCAAACTCCCCAATTCTCTAATATTCCAAGATATAATCTGCATAAATACAATAACCCAACACAAACTCCACAACAAAACAGATAGATAAATCTACCTGGACTCAATTTCAATCATTTTGCGTAGAATCAAATCATCATTAGGGCGAAAAGAGATACCCAACTCACCTCCAACGGCCATGGTTGCAAGTTCCTTTCTAACGATATCAGAATTGGACTAAAGCACCTCCTCCAATTCGGGTGAAGAATTGTTCGCCAACAGATCGGGTTGACAAGCAGCTGCTTCACTGATGGTAGCCAAATTGGAAAGTTGTCTTCTTCTCCTTCTTCTATACCCAGCATCTTTAAGGTCCATTACCAAATTGATACTTGGAATTTGAGAGCACCTCACAATATCCGCTGGAATTTCTGGGATTGCATCTCTCTCAACACTCCCAGTAAGGATTTTCGTCCCCCTCTAAGGGAAAGTTTGCCCTCCCATACTATCCCCCAAAGCAATACTCTGATTAAGAGAATCCGGCCCACCTGGACAAGGGCTGATCTCCCTTATATCCACCCCAAGATCAATCAGACCAACCCCCTTTTCTAAGGCTGGATTAACTTCGAGGACTGTAAATACATCTTGGTCCAAAAATTTACTTTGGGCCGAAAGGCCCAATATATTCTCAGACCCCTCCCCACACTCCACCGAATCTTCAACTCTGGATTCAAAATCCTCTGAAACAGCAGGAGAGCAGGAGTTGATAAGCATTAAATGCTTAGTTGCAATTTCATACTTCGAACCCCTACCCCATCTTTTCCTGCTAGAGTGTCATATCCCACGCTAACCACCTTCTCCCGATTGGTTTCCCCTATTGGGTCCCTTACCATGTCACCATCTTTTTCCTTTTCCAACCTGGTTTCAACCTCCATTGCAACTTCCATCGGAGGTTTAGACACCCCCTTTTTAACCATTTCCAGAGGACCACAAGCTTCCATAGCATCCGGATTACTAAAAGAAGATAACTCTGAGACTTTGACATCATAGAAAACTCCATCTATCTCAAACTGAATCCACTTATCTATTGGACTAATCTCCTCCGTTGCAACCAAGACTCTCCCTTCATCAAAGGATAAATCTTTTAGAGTTTGCTCGTCAACCTTTATGAAGCAGCCCCACAGCTCAGCAATACATTTAAACGTATGAGCATTCCACACGTTTAAAGCGACTCCTTTACAGCTTAGCCATGCGAACCTCTCAAGGCTCGCCGGCTCACCCCTCCACGGATTCACTCGCTCGAACCAAAGCTTCATCCACGGGTCCTCTAAGATAGAATCCCGAACCTCTTGGCTTTGGAAAGTGATCAGAACTGATCTCCCTCCCAAAGACCGAAATTGAGCCAACCTATTTGTCTCCAAGCTGAAGCTCACTTTCAAGGTGGTCATGGATACCACCCTCTGCATCACAGCCACTGCACTCCTGTAAAGCCAACCATTTCCACTGGGTTTAACACGAATAGTGGGCTTACGATCCGTCCTTGTTTTCGACGAATCGCCTCTCAGCACCTGAACATAAGACCCTCCATTAGTTCCTCCATTTTCCTTGTCCACCGTCACCTGTCCCACGGTTGTCCCCTGTGTTGGTAACATCACTCTTGGCGAGACTGAGTGAGGTCTGGGAAGCTTCCCCCTAAGATGCTCTTCATTGAAACCAAAACAAGCATCTTTAACAAAAAGCCTTGTATTTTCCACCCACACCCCATTCATTCTAGAAGCTGCCAAATCGGCCGCCACACGACACTCATATCTAACAAACCCAAATTTGTTGCCTGTACGCTTACTCCGTTTACGCGGAATAAATGCGTCCCTAACCACCCCAAACTTGTTGAAAGCCCTCTGCAGCCAACTGAGGTCCTTATTCTCAAAAATATTATCCACAAACAAAGTGAATGTCTCCTTTCTTCCTGCCCTTTTCTCTGGTTGCACCCTATGATTTCTGATCACAGGGATCCATCCCCCCTCTTGGTCACCATACCGCCCTCCTATGCCACCTCTCTCTCTCTCTCCATATTTTTCAAAAGAGGATTACAATTTTATGGCTATCTGTTTTTTTTTTAGAATAATTTTGTTCACTCTCTTTTTGAGAGGGTGAACATTACCTTACTTGTGATTGACGGAAATTGTGTAGGTCCTACCGCAAATTAACTCATTATTACCAAAAAGTGTATTGATTCTGTGAATCCTACACAATTTTCATCAATCACAGAGAGGGTAATGTTCACCTTCTTTAAAAGTGGATGAACAAATTATTCTTGTTTTTTGGGGTTTTTTTTTTGGCATACATATATATATATATATGCAGTTTCATTTGCTGTAAAGATTGATGCGGGTTTTGACAATGAAATTGTGTTTAATGGTTTAATTTGAAGAAAAAAAACTTTTTTCCAGAGCTTTCTATGAAAATGTGTTTGTGGAGGTGAATTCCGTGCATCCAATGTGTTTTCCTTTTCATTGCAGTAATTAATTTGTCTCTTTGGATAGTGGCATCTCATAAAAAGAGAAGGGGAGGAGAACTTGCAGTTGGAGAGAGAGAGAGAAGCTGAGCATGGCATAAATCGGAGTGGAGAATTCGCATTACAACAAAATACACAATTCCCGACTAAAATTTCCCGACTAAAACATGTTTAGTCGGAAAATATAATCCAATCACCGACTAAAGAATTTTTAGTCGGTCAAATATTAAACATTTGCCGACTAAATTATTTTGGTCGGCCAAAACATATTTTTGCCGACTAAATTTAGATTTAGTCGGGAAATATCTTTTTTTCGAATTGAATAAAATAGAAATTAATTGGTAATTTACTTTTTTGCCGACAAAATTTAAATTTAGTCGGGAAATACCTTTTTTCCGAATTGAATAAAATAGAAATTAATTGGTAATTTACTTTTTTGCCGACTAAATTTAAATTTAGTCGGGAAATACCTTTTTTCCGAATTGAATAAAATAGAAATTAATTGGTAATTTACTTTTTTGGCCGACTAAATTTAAATTTAGTCGGGAAATACCTTTTTTCTGAATTGAATAAAATAGAAATTAATTGGTAATTTACTCTTTTGCCGACTAAATTTAAATTTGATCGGGAAATACCTTTTTTCCGAATTTAATAAAATAGAAATTAATTGGTAATTTACTTTTTTGCCGACTAAATTTAAATTTAGTCGGGAAATACCTTTTTTCCGAATTTAATAAAATAGAAAATTAATTCCGACTAACTACAATTTAGTCGGTAATTAACTTTTTTGCCGACTAAATTTAAATTTAGTCGGGAAATATAATTTTTTTGAATTTAATAAAATAGAAAACGAAATTGCATTTTCCGACCAAATATATTTTAGTCTGGTAATATCATTTAATCCGAATTAAAAAATGAAATACATTTCCCAACTAATAGGTTTAGTCATGGAATATCAACTTTGTCCTCTTTTTAAAAATTTCAAAGAAAAGAAATATTTGTTCCAACGACATTGATCACAATGCAACCTTTCCGATCACTACCGCTCATTTTTTTTTCCTTCTTAATCATAAGATTCTCATAAAATTTTGGCTCAATTGGGTTAAGGAAATCCCTTTATCAACACGTAAATTCTTAAATTAAAAAAAATTTGTTGTCCGATCAAGTGTTTATCCATATGCGGTTAACTTCTTTTTTAGGATGAATAATTTAATTTGTATTACGCCAAAGATAGATGGTTTTGATTGCCAAAAAAGATCTCATGCAAGGCTCAGTTAGTGCAGTATAACACTTAAACGTCTCTGAAGGCATAAAATGTCTTTTGATCACGAGGTCATCGATATCAAATGATCTCCGATTTTGGTGACAGTGCTATAATCGGTAAGACGTGAAATCCTAACGGTTCAGATCGAGTATTATAAATAATGGCTTGGCAGTTACCTTTACAATTTATACTTCTGATCTAATTGATAGTCAACTAAGTCTTATGTTGCACTTATTGTTGCAGTAGTTACACGATTGCGAAACAATCATGACGATTAAGACCGTTGATTTTGTTGCACTTGTCAAATTATTCATTATCGTAAATTTGCGGCTCGATCAAGTTTAGGAAATTCCTTCATGGAGACATGGACTCATTAGAAAAATAGTATTTTTCGTTCGATGAGTTGTCTAATTAAAAGCGATCTCAACTATAACTCGGTAAGAATGATCTAATCCATATTAAATTCAAGATGGATGGTTTTGATCTTGCAAAAAGACCTCAAGTGTGGCTCAGGTGGTGTGCTATTAGACTTTAATGCTTCTGGAAGCAGTAAAACTATTCCGATCATGTGGTCATTGATACTGAATGATCTCTGATTTTGGTGACAATTCTATAATTAATAAGACGTGAAATCCTAACGGTTCAGATCGAGCATTATAAAAAATATCCATCGTGATAAAGTTTAGAGTTTATATGCAATGGTGGTGTAATTAAAGCTCACTATATTTTTTCCCAAATTCTCAAAGTAGATAATTGCCGACTAAATTAGGTTCAGTAGTCGGGAAAATCGTAATTTTTTTTGCGGGACAAATTAACTTTTCGCGAAAATTATTGGCGGCAGTCTCTTACCAAAAAATCCCTCGATCATTCTCGGTAATACAAGGTTCCAAAACGCGGAATCACTGCCCCTTCACTCTCCCACCGTCCCACGATTGAAACCCCTCCCCACCTCTCTCTCTCTCTCGATCTCGAATTCTCGATCGATGAAGCAGTTCTTCTCCCCCTTGCCCCCTTCCACTCTCCTCCTCCTCTGTTTGTGTGTGTGTGTGTGTGTGTGTTGTGACACATGAAAATGAGTATGTTAGCACCGCTGGTCTCCGCCATTGGCGAGGGAGAGATCCCCACGAGGAGCAACAACACGTGACAGATACAACAACCAGGTTGATTCTCTCTCTACTTGTCTCGCTTTGTCTATCTCTCCCTCGTTCCCTTCCTCTCTTGCAATACATTTATGCATACAACCCCCAATTTCAGAAACCCTAGTTTTTTTGTTGAAAAGAAACCAAATTAAAAAAACCCTTAATTTTTTTGCAGAAATTAAACCCAATTTCGAAATTCATTGGAGCTTTTGTTTATTCTGATTGTTGTTTGTACAATTTCTTGGAGTTTCATTTGATTGAAGATCTTCTCACTGGATTCCGTGGAAGTCCGGTGTCACTGACATAACATTCGTGCTCTGCGATCTACAAAGGTGTGGCCTTAAAGTGTAAAATTCATCATGAAAGGTATGCAATTGTCCCAAATTCAGAAACCCTAGATTTTTGTTGAAAAGAAACCAAATTCGAAAACCCTCGATTTTTTCCAGAAATTAAATCCAATTTTTAAACACTAGTTCTCTTTATCCAGCCCTAAATAAACTCCTGGTTTGTATAAATCTGTATATGTGGCTTGGATTTCATTATGTGCTTATGAGTAATTAACTATCAAGTCAAGGCTATCAAGCAACACGTTGAGCTCACCAAGTATTGTGTGGTTCATCGTCACTTGAAAATTATCAAGCTTGAGGTGAAAATTGAGCTTAACACCTTCAGTTGAGCCTATTTAGAGTAGCGTGCTTACTGCCCAAAAGTGAGGATGAAGGTAAACAAGAAAGAAACTGATCTTTATGCAAACAATATATTCAGTTGAGCAATTGTGAACCTACTGGTAACAAAAGATGGGTTGAAATTTATCCATCGTCCCCAAAGCACTTCATAAGCAATCCCTTGTACTTTTAATTCCAATCTGGCTGAGATAATGTGCTCCATAACTTGAAAATCAGTGCATATTGTGGACATTTGGGCTTTGTGGCTGTGTGTTTGTGTTGATGATCCTAATATCCTATTGTGGATGCTATATGCAATTGCGATCAAGGTGCTTTCCATTCCTAACTGATTCCTTTTGCTGCCACGTTGGATGAGTTTGTCTTTGATTATTATGAAGGTGCTATCGTACGTTAAATGATGATTTTCAAAGCTTAGCTATCAATATTTTTTTGCCCTTTGCTTTAACACGCAAGACTTGTATATTGGTTTCTAGTATTTGGAAATTTATGGAATGCTTTAAGTGCTTTTAGAGACTGAGTATCCTTTTATAGATTATTTCAAGTTAAAAACTATCTATCTTGTTTGTATTTAACTTCTCTTCTCCCTTGCTGTTTTATTTTTACTTACCAGACATAGTTGCCCTCTATTAACTTTGCCTAGGAAGAGCATACATACTGGAGTCCAGTTTGCAGCTTAACTTGAATGTCAATTTCTCCTTGAGGTATGTAATGCTCTATCGTGGAGCTCATCCTTTAACTTTCTTCTTGGTGCTTTGGCTATTCTGTCACAAAGCAATGTCTAGTTGTTGCTTATTAAAAATATTAACCAATAAAAAAAAGTACAAGTGAATGGCTATGTTGAGACTGATATAGCCTTGGCATGATCTTTGGAATGTCAACTATGTTGAGGCTGATATTGTAATACCCCTGACCTTTAATTATGCTTGGAGTTTAATTAGGTGATGTGTTTCGGGTTAATTAGGTGAGTATTGCACTTGTCATACTTGTTAAATAGAATTGGAGTACATGATAGAGTATGGACTAGGCCACACACAAGTATTTATCCACCTAGCCTGAGAAAACAAAAGAGAATGTTCTACATGCATTATTCTGGTTCCACTTCTATCTTCCACGTTGAGAGAGAGAGAGAGAAACGGTGGAAAAGAGGAAGAAGAAGAGAAAGGAAAAAAAAATTGGGGAAAAACCTTGCTTGGCTTGGAATTGAAGATTTAACTTGGTAATACATCTTTCCTTTACTTGATTCCATGATTTTTATGTTAAATTTCATATCTTCGGGACTGAATTCATGCTCTAGATGTTTGATTTAAGTTGAATTTTAGTTTTAGGGTTGAACTCTTGAAGAAGCTCAAGAACCCTAATTGAATCCCTTGAATTTCATATTTAGAACTTACTTGATCCATGAATTTGATGTTTCTAGAGTAGCTCTTTAATATATATGGGTTTGAGCTTGATTAGTAAGGATTTGATGTGAGTTTGAAGTATTTTGGAAGGGTTTAAGAGTTGAAAATCACAGGAAGAAGAACAAGTAATTTTCTGGAAATCTGCAGAATTGGAAACCTTGTGTCTGCCCTGATTTTGTGGATTTTTGTTGAGGCAGTTCCTAAGCTCCAAAAATTATGAGGTTTTTATTGAGAGTTCCTCTATGAGTCTTTTATCTATGGTAAAAATTTCGGGATTAGATTCGAAGTATTGAATTCTGTAAAAATTCGTAACCTAACAGCACTCAAATTCGTTACTGTGCAGTCAGCACTGTCACATGTTAGGAAAACAGCCGTATCTTTTAGCACGAGCATCGAAAACGCGCACCGTTTCTTGATTTTGAAACTAGACACATAGACCTTTCAAGCTATTTAAAGATTGTGCCTCAAATGTTCTTGAGTTAAATCAGTTTTTGGTTTGAAGTTGGTAGAATTGCAGAATCTGCAACTTTGTCTTTCCAAAGCTAAAAGGCCAACTTAAACGGGTATAGCTATGTTGTCCGAACTCCGTTTTTAATCTTCGTGAAGAGCAAAGAAGAGAGAGGGAAGAGGAGAAGACGCGAAGGGAGGAGGAACAAAGACGACACGAGGAGGAACAAAGACAACGTGAGGAGAAGTATGAGGAGGAGAAAAGGCGGTGGGAGGAGACACAAAGGCGACAAGATGAGGAGCGGTCTACACTTCTAAAAGAGATGGAGGTATTCAAAAGCTTTATGACCCAAATGCAGAATGGTGGACGAGGCAACATGGGAGCAGGGTGATGGTGGCTCAAATATATGGTACGTAGTTTGAGAATATCACTTCTACAATTTCCTGCTATTATGTTTGTGGTACTGCTATGGACTGCATTTTTTCTTGCTGCTTCTGTTTATTTGGTGTATTACAATTGGAATGCTTAAAAAGGTTGAAGCTGGTTGGGTGTTGGTTCCACAACAGTCATTGGACTGCATTCATAAAGCTAGGAAACCAGTTTTGTGACTGTCATGGACTGAATATGGTAGGAAGCGATGCATATCTCTTTCATGTTTTGAGAAATAATACAACCATTGATATCTGAATGTGTAGTTTAGGTTCTGATTAGGTCATGGGATATGAGTTTTACTTCAAAAAACTTCGTTTAGCTTATGGGTATACAAGTTAGAGTTTGAACAGAAATGAATAATGAAGGTTCTTGATGAATTTTTATAACCAACTTTCCGACCTTGTAATTTTTCAATATTTTTATAGGAGATGCCTCTATATGTCTAATTTATTGTGTAAAATCTCTAGAACTGAATTTAAAACGTGGAAGGAATTAAAAATCATATACTGAACTGCTGTTGCGAAACTCTCAGTGCTGACAGCACCGTCGCACTTCACGGAAACGGCTATAACTCGGCCTAGAAAACTCGAAATCACATTCCGCTTTCTTTGTTGGAAACTAGACACATAGAGCTTCAACTATATGTAAGCCACGTGCCTTAGTTGTGCCTGACTAATAACAGATTTCAGTTTGAAGTTGGCCTAAAATCTGTTTTCTGGAAATCACTGAGTTTTTGGTCTAGTCGGTACCTGTTTAAAAATACTTCCCAAGGTCAGGAAATTCTGAAATTTTGATATGATCTTATATGTGTCCTGGGTTTCTGGTAAAAATCTTGTGGAGAACATGGACCAATAGTATGGTCGTCTTGCGATTTCCTTATTCTTTTGCAATAGCCAACATGGACCAATGTTGTCTGATATTGATCTGCCCTTAACAAAAGCAGCTTGAAATTTGTTGATAATAAGAGGTAGAATGGGCTGAAGTCTGTTAGCTAAGATCTTAGTGATAGTCTTATACAAGACATTGCAACAAGCAATAGGTCTGTAGTCATTCATTGTGTGGGGGCAGCTAGTCTTAGGAATTAACGTAAGGGCAGTGGCAATAGATTGCCCTTCATGGCTGCTTGTGTTGGTAACCAGATTACCTCCTAGATCTGAAGAGGAACTTCCAAGATCAACAGGCAGCCCTTGCTCTGTTCTATCAACTTCAGAAACCAGATCCTCCATGTTTTGCAAGGTCAAAAATTGGTTAGCACAGGGAACAGCCACCTCAGGCACCTTAGAAGCAACCAGAACCCCTGAACTTTCAGGAACAACACTCATACCAACCTCAGGCCTTCCACTCTTCACAACCCAGACTTTGTTCTTCATTGGAACCTGAGCTCGAACCACAGTATCTACCTGTAACGGAGCCTTAACTTGCTGACTACATTCAGTGTGGCCAAAGACTTTGCAAGATACACATTTCAATGGTCTCCAAGGATATTTAACATTAATCTTGACTAACCTCCCAGATGAAGTAATGAGATCAATGGAATGAGGTAAGACCGATTGAACATCCACTTCCACACAAATTCTTGCATAACTAATCCTGCTAGTAGCTTCAGTCATTTCATCCGCATACAGGGGCTTCCCAATTGCACTAGCAAGATAACTAAGGCCCTCCTCAGTCCAGTACTGAAGAGGAACATTATGCAGTTGAATCCACAGAGGCAATTTGCAATGTAAGTTATGTAACTATAAAAAATTAGTTATGGATCTTGCGAAGTTACAAAGTTATAAAAAATTTGGTTACAAAGTCAAATCTTAAGTCAATTAATCAAACCAACCATAGAAAGCCTTTGATCCCAATACCTTGGTTAGTGCCCTTCTATCATTCCTTTTCTGTTATGTTGTGCCTTAAACCTTATTCATTCAAAGGACTTGATAACCTAAATCAGCTTTCTTATGTGGTTGAAGTGAATGAAAAATAAATATAAATATTTACTTTACACATTCATATACTGTTGTGAGTCTGTGACTTTATCTTCGTCATGTTTCTTTGTCACACCAGTATATTTTATTTTTCACCAGGTGGCACATACAATAATACATGACTATGAAGTTGAAAATTTAGAACACTAACAAAATGTGTGCCTTCTGATGGAGCAAGCATATAGTATATTGGTCTAATTTTTTACTCTCTTTATTTTATGCACATAAACATGAGTCATGACCCTTCGTCCGATGCGCTGTTAATGGCCACCTTAAGTTTTTGCCATTTTAAGCTCTTGTTTAGAATTACGATCATCCCCACCTTAAATAGTAAGGTTTGAAGTTACTGTTGTACTGCTGAATTTAATATGAACTGTGAAATTCTCATTCCGTTGGGCAGGGTAGACAGCAGCGTAAAGAGATCCTTTTCTGATAATGCATAAGTGATCCTTAAAATAGTATGACTGAAATTCCAGAAGGTGGAACGGTTTTTCCCATTTCCTTGCACTGTCACGTTGGTGATGGCACCCAGATGAGTAGTGGGATTTGTTGTTTCTGTAGCACCACGTATGAGCTAAGACGGGCGCAATTTTTGTCGTAGTCTGATATGTGGGCTCGTGGTTCTCAAAATGCAATTTTGGGTTTAGGTTTGATCTTGTGTATGCAAAGAATAAACCAGGGAAATCTGTAATATACGAGGTTTTATTCAGTTTCAACCATTGGATTTTCCTGCCATTTTATTTTCAGTCCATTGCACCTTCACCCATTATTGTATTTATGTCCTGGAAATTGGTTACATATGAGTAACGGAGTGAAGAGCAGTGAGATAGCTTACTATTTGATCAATAATGTTAACGTCTGATTTGTCTTACGTGATGGAGTATCTTATGCTGTTTTGATCAATAATGATCAATAATGCTCATGTAGGATTGAGCTGCAAGTAGAGTAGCAGCTACGGCTTGTGAAATTACGTGTTTTAAATTTCATTCTGACGTCATTAGCAATAGGGTATATATTATTGACTACAAGAGTGACTCCCATATTACAAAAATTGTTCAGTAAATTTGGTTTCCAAGGCTTCAAGTTTCGAGTAGGGGGAAATTTTACACCACGGGCTTAGTTGAGGACATGGCTTCTCTCTTCCAGAACAAGTATCCTATTCATGCTAATTACCCATCTGAGGAATTAGGTGTTGTTGGTTTGATGCCACTGCAATATCTGTCAATAGATTACGCAGCATATAATCTGTACATTAAAAAAACTGATGCCTTCCTACTTTAAAGCGATCCACGTAGTGTGCTTTCATAACTGTTTCCATGTTCTTCTTCCCATACAAACTGTGCAATTAAAACCAACAATATACTGCCCCAAATACTAACTTGCTCCCTTCGACGGGCATACATTCGTGCCTTGCACGAAGGTGCTTCTAGTATGTGAAAAAGAACCAGTTCAACCGATCCCCATGTCAAGATAATTTTCCGTTTTGGCTTGTAATTAGTTTGTATCTACTTATGTTAATACTTTGAGCAATGGGATACACTAGTTCATAAATACTAATGGTGGATTGTTTTTTTCTTTTCTTTTTTTACAGATTGACGCTTAACGGAGTATCCTGCAGTTATACTTTTGGTTATTGACTATGAAGATCAAAGTTGGATTTCGGTTGTGAACGTGCAATTAGGTTATCCATTTGTCGAGGTTGAACTTTTTAGTATTTTGCAATCTAGGGGTTTTGATACATTTTGTTATTGAGCTTGGTTTTTTTTTTTTAATTTCCCCCTTGTGGTTGATGTGTCGTTATTTTGCGTTTTAGGAATTTGGATACAAGTTGTTTTCTAAGTATTTGGTGGACACTTCTATTTATGGAATTTTGGATTTATTTCTTGGAATTTTATTTTTTATTAAATACATTATGTTGCAATTTTGTGGATGTAATGAAAATGGAGGGAAAATAAAATTTACAGGATCGCTCAAATATACAGGGAATGAATGGAGAAAAAATTTGTAGAAAATTATGCGATATTGACCAATTGGTACGGACAATAAGTACATTTCCTGACTAAAATTTGGTCGCCAAAAGGGTATTCATTTGTTGAATTGAACACACATTTCCCGACTAAATATTTAGTCGGCAAAATATGGACACAAATTCCCCGACTAAATATGTAGTCGGCAAACAGATAACACATTCCCCGACTAAAAATTTAGTCGGCCAATAGGTAACACATTCCCCGACTAAACAATTAAGTCGGTAAATAGGTAGCACATTTTCCGGCTAAATATTTAGTCGGACAATAGGGTAAACCTTCCCCGACTAAACCTTCCCCGACTAAACAACTTTCCCCGACTAAACCATTAGTCGGCAAATAGGATATACATCCCCGACTAAACAATTAGTCGGCCAATAGAATCACATTCGCCGACTAAACTTTAGTCGGCAAATAGTCTAATCTTTACCGACTAAACTGTTTTTAGTCGGCAAACACCTTTTCCGACCTTCTTCCGCCGACTAACTTGCCGACCAAAATTTTTAGTCGGGGAAGGCTTTTGCCGACTAAAATCCCTACAATTGCCGACTAAACAGTTAGTCGGGAAAGGTGTTTTTTCTTGTAATGTTGGTCCGGTTGTGATGGAATTTCAGTGTGATGTTGATGGTAGTTAAGCTTACATATTTAACAAATATGATACTCTTAAAGGAAAAAATGGGGGCGTTACACTCTAAAAAGATATATGGAGTAAATTGCAACTCGATAACAGGCTCCATCCGTCCCAAAATGTTTGGGTTTTTTTGGGGGATTCCAACCATTTAAAGAACACCATGATTACTAATTAAAATAAAATGAATTTCCTAAAATACCCCTGATTTGTGGGATTTTATTGTTGGCAACAAATTCTCTGCTCAAAATCAAAAGCAAAAAGCTTTCTAGAAGGCTTTGAAAAAGGCAGGAGTATTTGTTGTGTAGTTTTTAGTTTGAATTCCTTTTTTTTTTTTTAAAGTTGATTGTGACTTGGAGGGAAAAGGGCAAAATAGCAAATGAACTCAATGATACCCATTGAAAAGTCAAAATGGACAAATATATTGGAACAACAAAAGATAGAATCATGGGCCAAGAAAATGAGACAGAGGTATGAAAATATGTCTTTTGTCAATCAAATTACGAATACAAGGAGCTCAATTTTTTGGAGCTTATTTTAATTTAAATCGGGAATTAAACTTTCCCACTTCCACAATAAACCCAATAAAGGCGAAGCAAGCAATAATACAAGTGGACACAGCAAGCGCGATAGCATGTGCTAACACGGCAAAAGTAGCTGCGATGAATGCAATCATCAGGAAAAACATGGAAACTATAACAAGACCCACCGCTCCACTATAGCGCATAAAGCAATGATCAACAAAATTATCAAATTCCTCCTTTGGCGAGAAAGAGTACGCGATAGCATAGAGGCACAGAAATATAGATGTAACGGAGCATACCATGGCTATGGTGTTGGTTATGACAAATGCTTTGAAAGCTGATTCTCTGGCTAGGATTGCCATACCTCGGTCTCGACCTTCGTTGCTATCATAGCCACCTGGAATTGTGAAGGCCGCTGCGAAAGTGATCGTGGCTATAAGTGCAGCCACTATCACGAAAGTTTGGAATAGCTTTACGGAAAGCTCAACTCCCTCTTCCTTGTCCTTCCTTTTAGCTTCTGCTCTCTTCTGTTCTTCATGTGTACGAGCTTTCTCCAATTTTGCTAAGTTGACATGAGCGTTGCAGGCTAGGTTTCTCCCACCACTAGCTTTAATTCCCGAATCCAAAAAGGTATCATCCTACATTTTTTGATAAGTTGATCATCAACTGAAAACCAAATTAAAGCATCTAAAACAGTAGCCTTATCATATACCATATAAACAAAATTTGACCAAGCCTCCATTAAACCACACTAATATCGGTTTTCTAAAGAAAACCAATCAGGGGAGAGAGAGATTCAAAATCAATAAAACTATGGATTATTATCCTGATTTGATATCAAGCATGTTTGCGATAGTTGTGGATAAATATTTTATATTTTAGTTTATAGTTTCAGATTCTACCACAGATTAAGATTCTAAATTTCAGTAGAAGCAGATTAACAGATTTACTATAACTATGAGTTTATCATTAAGGTGCAATAAAAGCTAATAGCAAAAAACCTGTGAAAAATGAGCTTCTATAAAACTTAAGACTTAAAATCTGATCCGAAAAGTTCAAAAATTTACCCAAACCCAACCTTGGAACTTTCAGAATTTCATTCGTTTTTTAGCTTTTCAAAATCCGTAAAATCTGAGAATTACTTATCTAGAATATTTGGTAAACACTTCAAAATAATTTTGGAAAACTAAAATATCAAAATCTGCAATAATTCTTTCTCGTAAACACCGACGTCGTAGTAGCTAGGATTGGCTTAAAATATTCTAAACTTGACAAATACTACTATCCTTATTCCATGTACATCGGTCCGTAAACGTTGAAATCCTACCTCCATTATTGATTTATTAGACTTTTGTTTTGTTGATCTCCTCGCTATTAAATGTTTCTAGACCTCTTAGAAACTCTACGCGCGGCGTTAATTAAGATCTATATATGTTGTCTTTTAGGAAACAGGGATCTCAAGAGGTTTCTGTTTCTTCCGTTACTGATGTATTTCTGGGTTTTGTTAACTGATTTTCTTCTTCAAGCCTAAAAAAAAAGGCTAAAAATGAGGGTCTCCAAAATTTTAGGACCCCTATATATACGTATGTATATATGGCCCAAAATTTTTTTTTGCACTAAGCCTATTTTACACAAAATAGGCTCAATTAAAATTTAGGAACCACAAAATTGGCCCAATAATGGAATATACTGATTATCAACTCCCATAAGCCATAAACCATTAGGGTACATTTAGTTCGATGAAATGGAATTGACAATGGAATGGAATTAGGAAGACTAATTTTCAAAGGATAGATTTTGAGATATTGTAATGGTTGCATTTTTTGGGGATAACTATATGCTTATATTTTGTAATGGTTTTTTTTTTTATAAAACTCTTTGTAGACCATCTTGTGTATGAAAAATATAGAGAGGTCTCATTCAAGATGTTTGCTTCCAGCCTTCAAAACTTATGAGCCGGCCCTGGTCAAATGTTTTTTCTTTTTGGTTCATGTTTGGCATATGATTGTCAAGGGTTTGAGTGCCAACCTAGTTGGGATGCTTTCCTCTTGTTGTGATACCTCTTTGCATGATCCTTTTAATCTTTATAACAATTTTAAAAATTAATAAAATCCTTCTTTCTAAAAAAAAAGAAAGAAATAGGGAGTCGTAAACAAAAGAAAGGGAAATTCCACCAATAGTCCCTATAGTCTCTGTCAAGTCTAAACAATAACAAAAAAGTTGTACTTTACCATAGATGTATACAATCTTGTACAGATATATCTATTCTCTAACCAAAAAAAAAAAAAAAAAATCTATAACCCGCATTAGATTTCTTATAGACACTTCCAAGCTAAGGAGTATGGTAATTCTAATTTTCAAAATAATTTACATAGGTGGGGCTAGATAAATTAGAAAAACGATGGGTGCGTGAGTTAGTGAGCTTATAATTATACAGTTTTAAAGACTGAAGAAAAAACTTAACAAATTCAAAAATTGGGTATATATGGAGGTCGCCGTGGCACATCCGCCCCATTATCCGTCCATGCATAAACCGGAACCTTGTCACTTAACTACATTTTTTTTTGAAAGGGTGTAGCTTAATTACATTTACAGCAAGGCATGAGCAAAATGTGGCTTACCCTTGTTCATGCGTGTGTCATTATCTATACTAACTCTCTCTCCCATTTGGCATTCTCCTAATAAAGTTCATTTTCTTTTTTCTTTTCCTACAATATGCAGGATACTAAAAGTTAAAAATCAAAGACTAGAAAAAAATTTCAAACTCCCTCTTATATTCAAACCTTCTCTCTTAATAAAAGGAAAATAATTTTACACTCTCCTTTTAACCGTCCACACTCCCTTTTTGTTTTTATCTACATGAATTTACAATATTGTCTTTGACTGTGTGAAAAAGTGTATTGAATAAAGGAAAAGATAATAAACTCTAAGGAAATAAAAACAAAAAAGCAGTGTGAATTGTTAAAAGGGGAGTGTGAAAATTAATTCCCTAATAAAATACCTACATTCAATGTTAAATTGTAAGTTAATGAGAGGTCAATAACATTGAACACAAATATGGTTTTTCCCTTGAGGGATAAACAAACATTAAACATAACAGAATTTGTTTTTGGCATGAGCAACTCCAGCCCAAATCTCTAAAATAGAGACCCATAGAATGATTTTTTATTCAAAAAATGGTTATAGAGAGTGAAACTATTCATTGCAACTACAACCATACTTCTCTATATCCATCTCAGTATTTCAAAAACTCACTTATCTCTCAAAAAAATTAATTTTCAATCATTCTTTCTCTAAAATTTAATAGCTCGTCTTTCACATTTAATCTTCTTAACTATTATCTTGCAAAAATAGAAATTTTTTTTTCTAAGACTTTAAACTAAGCATGTTCAATATTGGGCATTTTTGAAAGGCATCGTCAATGTCTTGTAAATGAGATAAATTTTATAAAAAAATAAATTTATGGAGTAAATTAATTGTAACGACCCTGATTTTTGGTAAATAAAAATTTCGTTAAATATTTGAATTTTATTTTAATTACTTGGATTTCTTTTAAAATTTCCTTTTAATTTCTAATAATCCGTCATAATTAGATTTGAAACTTTTAAAATTATATCTTTTAAACACCGGACAATCTAGTCATTTTCTAAAGACAAGTATGCTTATAAAAGCACTTGTATATTTTCCTAGTATTTGAAATAAGATCTTAAAATTTTATTTCTTGGCTAGAAATCCTACTTGGCATGTAGAAATAGTTTCCAACCGATTAGTTAAGGAAACCAAACTACCAATTCACCTAGTTACATTTCCCTAACCCTTAATGAGCCTTCTTAACCCCTTTTGAGCCTTGTGAACCCCTCCTAAACCTAATTAAGCCAATAGACCATTAGAGATAATCATTTGACCTTATGTTTTGTCATTTCAAAGCCTTATGTGGCATTTTTCTTCCTTAATCTTTGGTTAATAATTGTTAGGAGAAATTTTACCCCTTGGACAATAGGAATTAGTCTTGCTAATAAAAGACTTAGACTAGTAAGGCTAGTCACTTAGGTACTTGAAAAATAGGAAGCCATTATATTGTTTCAAAAAGAGGTAAACTAGTCTTGCCAAGCATGCAAGTCTAAGAACAATAGCCTTAACCCTAAATTGGCCAACCTAATTACATTTCTAAATTTTCTTTAAGCTTATATTAGTATGCCCCTTGGATAAAAGTTTCCTAGGAAAATTTTAACCTTTGGTCAATGCTTAACACTTGAAAGCCTTAGCCATGTCATTACTCTTTTAGGCCTAATAAAACTATTTAGTACTTAAGCATGCCTAAATATGCCTAGGTTTACTTTCTAGGAAAAATATTGCTCATTGAACAATAGTTGTTAGGGAAATTTTTACCCTTTGAGTAAAAGGAATAAGTCTTGCAAAAAAATCCAATAAGTACCCAAATTTGACTAGACAAGCCAAAACCAAATCCCATCATTTTGCTTCCAAGTAACCTTAGATTGCCATGCATGCAAGCCTAAAGAATAGCCTTTAACCTAATTCCCCTCCTAGACTTACTTTCCCAGATTTTCCTTAAGTACATATATAAGTATATATATTTCTATACTTGGATAAAGATTTCCTAGGAAATTCTTAACCCTTGGTCAATAAGTTCACACTTGAAAGCCCTAACTTTTGTCATACCACCTTCATTATTTTTTTATCCTTTGGTCAATAATTGCTAGGGAAAATATTATCCCTTGGGTTATAGTTATTAGGCACACTTATGGACAAGACAAGCCATAAAACCCTTCATGATTTCCCTAAGTGATGGCCTAAAATAGTTTGACATAGGCTATGGCATGATTAAAGGTGAGATTAGACAACTCAATGGAGCAAAAGATGAGAGAAAAGGAGAGAGGGAGAGAGGCCGGTTGGAGGGAGAAAGAGGTGGAGTGTGTGCATGTGTTTTGTACTCTTGAACAAGCTATCAACTAGCCTTAAGCCTATTACCCAAATGCCAACCCATTTTCTAGCCAACTTTAAACATAAACCTAGCCTTATTCTAGGCTTCTTTAAACATAACCTAGCCAATGATTTTGATCTTCCTTACAAGCAATCCATGCCTTTCAAAAATTACCCCTTGGTCAATAATTGTTAGGGAAAAATTTATCCTTTGGTTAATAAGTCAAGTTTTTGCTATAAATAGCACCCCACATTGGCCATTCAACTCACACCTTCATCCATTCAACTTCTCTCTCTAAGAAAGTCTTGTGTTCTTATTTTGTTCTTCTTGTTCTTGAGATGTTCTTGAGTTCTTCCTAAAGTTCTCCAAGAAACTCATCCTAGGCCGCCACCAAACCACCACTCAACCACCCTTCGATCCATAAAAAGTTAGAAAGTTAGTCAAGAACTAGTTTCGAGGGAAATCTTTCTCTTTCGAAGCTACCGGAAGCTACCGTAGGAAGTTACTCCGCCCGACGTACTTACTTTTTCCCGTAGCCGTACCCACCGCCAAGAAGGAAGGTAGAATACCTCTACTCTACCCCTCGTATAAAAAAAAAAGGATAATATTTACTTGTGTGATCAAATGCATGTTAGTTAGTAACCTTAATTTGCTAATGGAATTATGAGCATGAATATAGGATTATTAGATTTACTTGTCTTGATATGTGATAAGGCATAAGTGGTTTTCCACTCCAAAGGTGTCCGTCCATGTGACACTTTGCCTTATATTGTGTGTTAATTGCTTGAGCATGATTATGTGAAATCAAGGATAAAATGAGCATGCTAAATAAAATAGAGTTGGATGATCTTGCTAGTTTAGTTTCAAGATTTCAAATTTAATGATTTATGTTATTTATGTGAAAAAGTCCCACCGCGGAGTCTAAACATGAATACGAGACACAAAAATCGAGAAAATTAGAAACATGACACCTAGGGTGTGATTAAAGGCAATGACTTGGTAAAATATTTTTGAAACAACATAATGACCAATGTGGGAGTCATTATGTGAGTCGTGTGTGTTTTGAAAAGGAGAAAAAGTTTTGAAACCGTAATGTGGCCGGACGTGATAGCCCATGGTGTAAAAAAAAAGATGTTGAGAAACCGCAATGTGGCCGGACTTGGTAGCCCATTGTGTGGTGTGTGTTGCCAATGGGACCGGACGTGGTAGTCTCATTGGAGGTGATTTAAATGTTTTGTGAAAATCGCGATGTGGCCGGATGTGGTAGCCCATCGTGAAGATTGCCAATTTGGCCGGACATGATAGTCTCATTGGTAATATGGCTTGGTTATCTGTGGAGAGGAGCCAATGCAAAGATTTTGTGTGCCAATGGGAACCCGGTGCGGCGGAACCATTGTGAGGATACTCGGGAGACCGGAACGGCGGAACCGAGGTTGGGTGTGTTAAAATACTTTTCGAAATGTTGATTTGGTAAATGAAAAGTGAAAATGATGACACGGTCTACGAAACGTTGCGTAGGAGAAACTCTGATGTCACGGACACCAACGATAGCTAATAGAGAATGTGGATGTGTTATTGTTGATAGTTGTTGAATAAGCATGTACTGCGTAGATATCGTTATCTGTATGATTTATTGTTTGTAAGTTATGGGTTAGCGGGTATGGGATTATTCTGCTGAGCTTTTGTAGCTCATGGTGTTACCTTTGGTGACCCTGATATATTATATCGGTGGCGACGCTGGTATAATGTGTCAGACTTTGTAGATGATCAAGGTGAGCTATACACCTTGGAGGCCTTTGGAGCAGGAGAGCTGGCTAGGATGGAAGAGCAGGCGGAGCTGTAGTTAGGAACCCTAGTTCCCCTCCTAGGCCTTTTGTTGAATAAAAGTACTCTTGTGAGAATTATGATGTAATAATGAGCCAGACTTATTGGGGATTTATCCTCTTGCATCGGAAGTATAATCCAGGAGGGTTTTAGAATCCAGGTTCGTTCCGGTATGGAGATATCTTTTTGGAACCAGGTTTGGTTGGGGGATTCGACGCTTAGAGAGGATTATCCTCGGCTGTACCTGATTTCTACTCAAAAAGAGGCGGTTGTTAATGCATTCTGGAGTGGTTCGGAAGCTGATAGATGGAATCTGACTTTTTGCCGTGAGCTACGTGATTGGGAAATTGATCAAAGGGAGGAATTGAAGCTGAGGTTACAAACAGTTTGTCTGGATATGTCCAGCCGTGATTCATTGAAGTGGAAGTGGTCCTCCGATAATAGTTTCTCGGTAAAAACGGTGTATAATCAATGGGAAAGCAGCGGACTCTCTGGCAATTGGGGGCTGGAAGACCTGTGGAAGAACATAAGCCCTCCGAAGGTGGAAATTTTTGCTTGGATGGCTGTTCAATCAAAGGTGGCTACGAGATCAGTACTTTTGGGCAAAAATTTGATTGTAGAGGGACAATCCTCGTTGTGCCCTCTCTGTTCTTTGGTATTGGAAACTCCGCAACACCTGTTTTTGCATTGCCAATTTTCGTGGGCTGTGTGGACGCAAATTCTAGAATGGTGGCATGTTCAATGGGTTTGTCCTGAATCTCTGGATGTTCTTCTCAGGTGGTGGATGGATAATAGATTCAGGAACTTGGAGAAAAGCTTGTGGGAAACTTCCTTCTTTGCAACTTTGTGGTCGTTGTGGTTGGTACGTAATGAGTATGTGTTTAACAACGCAACAGTGACAGTTGGGGTCGTGGTTGAGAAGGTAAAAACTAGAGTTGCTATGTGGGTTAAGGCAAAGTTCGATGTGAAGGTATATACGGTGGAGGAGTTTAAGGTATTTTTGGATGGAATTAGGCGGTTAAAGTTATAAATCGTATTTATTGGTGTAGCGTGTTCCTTCCAATGCTCTGTTGGAGGGCACTGTAAGCTGAAATCTCTTGTCTTTTGCTCTTGTCTTTTGCTCGACTAAGTAAGTATTGTGTGCTTACTATGGTTGAGCCCCTCGATGTATCCTTTCGAGATTGATAATAAAATTTCGTTTTGCCGAGCAAAAAAAATAAAATAAAATAAAATAATGAGCCAGACTCTATCTAGATTTTCAATAAAATTGTCCTTTTAACATACCCGGAAATTGGGGGCGTTACATTAATTATACGTATATATCCTAATATAGAGCAAGAGTACAAAGGATATGGGTGGTATTAGAATTTTATATAATGAGAAAAGAAGGGTAAAGTACGAAATATAAGTCAAAAAGAGTGAATGGTAATATATACAGTAGTAGTTAAGTCTCTATATATAGAGAACCAAATTTGGGTCTCTAAAATAGAGACCCAATATAGAGCTTGATTGGAGTAAAATGGTTCTCTAAAATAGAGTGATAGAGTTTGGTTGGAGTTGCTTTTAAGCAACTATATTTACTAAAAATAGAAAGAAGCTCTCTCGATTAACCTTTTCTCCTACTTGATTTATTCTCAACAATGATTATTATTTTTCCTTCTTTCTCACAAATTTTCTCTCATTTTCAAACTTTTCTCCTACTAAAATTTTTACATCTAATCTTAAATGGTAGAGAGGTAATTAAAACTGTTGATCTATGACAAATTTTTCTTTGTTCGTGTCCATAGCACGAGTACTGTGCTTCTATGTATTGATTGGATGATGAAGAAGAGGCATAACAAAATTGAACGTTTGCTTCTAACAGTGATGCAATGAGAACATATGTACTTACCACAATATATGTTGCAGCGAAGGTCGACATCCTTTCCTCCATAAGATTGGACCACACTAAATCCACGGGAGTCATGTTTTTGCCATTGAAAACATGATGATCTGCTCTATGATGCCGCCATAGGCTATCACAGTAAACACTGTCGCAATCGGAAGCAATAAGTAGATGGAGAGGTGTGTTACCTTCGTTGTCCTTTTGGTTTATAAGTTGCCCAACCCAGGAGTACTGATCTAATATAAAATCAATCACTGAATACCTGTTCATATCCACTGCAATATGAAGGACATTCTGTCCTTTATTATTGACCATCTCCCAACAATCTGGAGCAACGTGTAAAAGCTCTTCTATTACATGTTCATGCCCATAAGCTGCAGCAATGTGAAGAGCTTTGTCTAGGTCGTCCTTGTTTGTAGTGGTAATGTATGCCCCTGATTCATCCATTACCAGAACCTCTCTAACTCCGTTTTCATTCCCATTGCCAGTAGCTGTGTCTTGGTCGCCCTTGTTTGTAGTGGTAATGTATGCCCGTGATCCATCCATTGCCAGAAGCTCTTTAACTCCCTCTTTATTACCATTGCATGTAGCATAGCGAAGTGGTATCCACCCATACTCATCTGCTTGATTGATTAGATCTTTCTTCCATTCCAACAATTTTTTTGTGCTTTGACCTGAAAAAAGATAAGAGAAAAGTTAAGGATTCATAATTAAATAGTACTTCAATTTGCAAGCCTGCAGTCATTAGCATTCAGAGATCTACTGTACTAATAAATTTGAACTACTGGTTTACGCTAGCTTTTAACACATCTTCTTTCCCAATTCCATCCTGATGTCACTCAAAAGTAGTTTTGATATGTTTATACTTTTATAGATAATTCAATATTGATTTCTAACGAGTAATGAGTGCAACTAATTAAGCAGTGAGGGTTTCGAGCTTTCTCTTTTTTACATTTGTATATATTTTGACAAACCTGTGAAGTCCTTAAGAGCTGCGGCGTGCAATGCTGTTCTACCACCAGGGCCGCTGTAAGTTAGCAGCGATTTGTAAGTTTCCACGAGCGTGTCCACTATGGCCACACCCATAATCCCTCTTTCAGCAGCTAGGTAGAGTGGAGTTTCCTGGAAGTTGTTTGGGAGGTGTTGAAACTCTGCATCTTCTTCTGATAATAATTTAACCACTTCCAAGTAGGAGTCTTTGTTTTCCTTTTCCAAGCGATTTCTCGCTACCATGTGCAGGGCTGTGTCTCTGTCGACCTTTGTTGCCCTCATTATCTCCTCCACTTCTTCTTTGACGACCTTTGTTGCCCTCATTATCTCCTCCGCTTTTTCTCTATCGACCTCTAACTCACTCCTTATATAACTCACCTTTATCGAATCAATACGATTCCAATATTTAAGTACTTTTTTCAAGATTTTAAAGTACTCGGCCTCTAGTTCCAAGTGACAATTTCTCGCTGCCATGTGCAAGGCAGTGTCCCCGTCGACGTTTGTTGCCCTCAACATCTCCTTTACTGCTCCACCCCAGCCGCTTTCAAGTTCTCGCGTCTCTAGTTCTTTTGCGCGTAGTATCAGTGCTTCGACTATTTCAGCTTGTCCATCCCTAGCTGCCATATGAAGTGGAGTTTCACCTTTGACATTCAGCCGGCGTAGCAGAGACGGACACGCTTCTAAGACCACTTTCACGTAATCGAGGTGGCCGAACTGGGCCGCGACGTGGAGAACGGTGTTGTGGTTTGGGGTGAGTTCTCCGTCGAGTACGTCTTTGTGTTGCCCGAGTTCAGCAACATCACCTCTCATGACAGATGTATATAAGCTAGGTTTCATAGTTACCTACATTCCAGCAAAATATCCGAATAGTGGTAAAGTTAAATAACACAGAATGACCATTCTGCTATTTAAAGGCTCCAATAATAACATCTTCTTTGATGTTCTGACATTATAATCGAATTAAATTTTTACGTGGAACAAATGTGAATTAACGTCGCCTATCAAAAAAAAAAAAAAAATGTGAATTAACGTCATGACGATGACGTATTGATAAAACGGAAACTCAATCCTTAATTATTACAAAATGAGTTACATTACATTTAGAACGGTGATTAGAAATAACTACGAGAGCTAGCTCTGTTGGCCAAAACAGCTGCATTTCATTCAGAATTTCAAATCTGTTCACGTGCATGTGGGCGTAATTTCCCTTGTATTTGGTGGGATTATTTATCCTCTTTCATGTGGCTATTGGTTCAGGTAGGCTTATAGTGATTGTGGACTTGTTTTCAGTGTGATGCGATCACGAGTTCGAATCTTTCCACGTGCACTTGGGCGTTATTCCTCTTGCATTTGTTGGGTTATTTATCCCCTTCATGGGACTATTGGTTTAGTTGGGCTTATAGTGATTATGGACTTGTTTCTAGTTTGATGTCATCTCCGTACTTGTATTCTGCTACTACTTGTAATATAAGAAAAATGGGGATAGAAATTAGAATATAGAAATTGTGGAGGGAAAAAAATATGTGCTTGTTTTGGTATGAAGAAATTGTGTCATGAATTTCTTATTTTCTCCTTGTGCAAATTACAAGTTTTACTCCCTGCGTCCGGAAAGATTAATTTTATACTATAAAGAAATGTACATTTAGAGAATAGAAATAAATAAAAGTTGTTGTTCTACATCAGGTTGGCTGTCACGACCCAACCCGGATTCATGACTGGCCAGTGAAAAGAATCACCAAAGGCCATCTTTACATCTTAGTTGTAATTTTTTTTCTAAAATATCAATAGTTTCTTTATTATGAAACAAATGCGGAAGCGTTTATTCGATTGAAAACAACTTTAATAATTACAGAGCTTTCTAGTGTAGAAAACATAAGTATTAGCCCGTAGACCTTACATTACAATCTTTTTACTCACCCGTAGGCTTATATTACGACTTGTGGGCACTAGTACTATAGGCCGCACCAAATACAAACAGTTTTACAACTTCTGCAATACGTTATAATACCAATATTGAAAACAGCAACATCAACAGCTGGAAGGACTAGAGAGATTAGTCAATTATTTATCCGCGTACGTCCTGAAATGTTTCATAAAAACAAAACATTTCAGTGAGAATTATGATATACTAAGTTTCCACAATTTAGCATACAAAGTCATTTTATGCCTTTTCTTTCCACTTTACAATAGAACGAGGGGGAGAACAGACATATTTCTTTTCAACATCTTTCATGAACGGAACACTGACAATGATTGGGTAGCTAGCCCAAGATTTAGGTAATGATATCAAGACCCTAGAATACCCGGCAATATTCCACATAATGGCCAAACTCAACGTTCAGATGTTTCGATACCGATAACCTCGGTTTCCTTTCTCTTTAAAGGAATTTCATCCCTTAACTTTAATTGCTTCTCTTTAAGCAATTCAATCACAACATCATATTCAATATCTCGATTATCAACAATCAAAATTCCCTTTCAATTAAAAGTGACGCTTCCTTGCAAGCCGTCCAATTTTAATAAATTCATGCGAGGTTTGATGCTTTTAAATACTTAATCACGTATGCAGCATTCTAAACCATAATTATGTAAACAGAGTATATTCGTAATTACTCACCTCGGAAGCATGAACCGCAAATATTTACCGTAGTAAAATTATTGATCAACGTCTGGACCTGCTCGGGTCACAAATTTCCAACTATAATTAACTTCACGAATTAATTGGACGCTTCAGATTTATGAACTCAATCCCATATCTGTGGAATATTTCCGTGATTTCCTAAAAATGACGGGTGACGAATCGGAGTCCCGTGGCTACGCAGGCCCACCTTCGTAATCCAAGAAAACACTATAATTCATTGAATTCCGTAAACCTGTTAAAAATTCCATAGCAATGGAATTAAATAAATAAAATCAAGTTTATTTATAAAATCCTATCTTTTTATATTTGACTCCAAAAAAATCACATTTATCCATCTTTACAATGATCACTCCAATTTTCTTTGTTCTTTTAAAACAAACTGCCATATATGCAATATATATACGGAGAGAGAGAGAGAATTATACCGAGAGAGAGAGAGAAGTGGTTTCGGGTGCCGGAGGTGGTGGTGGTGAGCCGTGAGGGATGCTAGGCACGGCAGCACTATGCCACGTTGGCGGCGGGTTTGGGGCAGCCAAAACACGGACCCGTGAGGTGGTGGTGGAGGTGTACGGGTGGTGATAGTGGTGTCGGGTGGTGGTGATGGTTCACTGGTGTGAGGAGAAAAGAGAGGGGGAGGGGTGATAGATATACAAGAGAGAGAGAGGTGTCGGTAGTGAGAGAGAGGGAGAGTGAGAGGTGTACGGGTGGTGAGTGAGAGACAAGATACAGGTGAAATAAATGGGGTGGCACCCATCCCCGTATCTAGAAGCTCTCCAAATTAGGCCGACGGCTGGGAAAATTCCTACGTGGACGCGAAAACGAGTTCCGTTTCAATCGTGTAGTTCGGGTTTCATTTTAGAAAATTCTAAAGAAATTACCGTGGCCCAAACAAATTATTCAGAGACTAACTCCAGTCTCGGTTTTTCGAATAAAATTCTCGGTAATCAAATATGCAATTCGTGCAAATTTTCGGGTTATGACATCGGCTCATTTTCAGGTATGTTTCTTGTTCTTTATTTTTAATATTTATGAAGTCCTTAAATTCTTAAAAAAGAAAAAAAAAGAAGTCCTTACATTCTTATAAAAAAAAAAAAACAACGAGAGAACAAAAAACACTTATAAAAGAACTAATGGGGCTCTATTTTTCTGAGCTTACTAGAAGAATGGTAGCCGCTGCTTAATTTTGTAGAGAACATACCAGTAAGAGCATTTCCAACTGGGAGCCAAAGCCCTATGTTGGCTTCTAGGTCAAATTCCGAGATCCAATGGGGAGCCAAAAAATGGTTGGGCTATTTCTTTGGCCAAATTTGGCCATGACCATTTGTGCCACATCAACATTTCTACCAATTTCAAGTACTAAAACATCCACAACAACAACATACACTATTGATTGAGAGACAAACCATAGAAAGTATAGATCTTATTTCAACTTAGTAGTCCAGACCCTAGAAAATATATCTAATTTTAACTTGAAGTGATTTCTTTTTTTCTTTTTTTAACCTCAACATGCTATGGCCACCGACGGCCACATAGGGTGCACTATGGGTCTCACACGGAAAATCCGAGTCGTTCAATAATTTAGGGAAAAAGAAATTGAGTGGCCCATGAAAAATCAGCTCAATCCGATATGTGTAGGTGTTCGATCCAATCTTATCATTTTTCATTCAGATTATAGGATTCTGTTCACCTACGCATATCAGATTGAGCAAATTTTCCACCGGGCCACTTGATTTTTTTTAAAAAATTATTGAACAACTCAAAATTTTCATGCAGAACATGGAGTGAGCCACGTTTTTAAGTAAATTGCCTATTTTTCGAAGCTTAATGGAAGAATGCAAGTCGCTACTTATTTTGTGGAGAACATAGTGTTAGTTTTTTTGGCACTTTCCGGGTTGCCCAAAACGCACCTTGTTTCATTGGTATTTCTTTCACACTTAATTGTAATAGGGTAGGTTATATAGGGGGTAGTTTCTCGCGTGATGCTCCTCCCCTTGCCTTCGCTAATTTGATCCTGCGAAGCCATTCCGTTTATCAAAGGTAAAATCATTCATGGCATATCATGCATATATAACATTTTATTTGTGTTCAAAATGCTTAAATTTGATTAAAATCGTTTTGTGCATGTTTAGATCAAGGTTTTATATTAAACGGATTTTGTTACCAATTTTAGAGTTTTGGTATTGCACGTAACTTTCCTTTGATAACCACATCTTCAAAGTAATTTTTTCTGAGAATAGAAAAAGATTGGATGCTAGGATTTTTGTTTTTTTATGGGATGTTATTTCCTATTTTGATTAGGGTTTTGTTTTACTTAGAAAATTATATAAATACATCCTTAATCATGTTTTGGAAGTCACCGAACCTTTTTGCCAAAACCTATTATATTTACAAAAGTTTGAGTTTCCGTAGTTTTTATGAGTTGAGAACCGCATCAACTCATATTGAGTGTTTGTGACAATCCTGTCTCAACGTTCTTGCATCTTGCATTCATTCGAACGTTTTTGGACTGTCCTATTTATACTGCACATCATCTATAATTCATTTGGTGATCCGTTCGTGCCTTGTTGCTGTTGGCCGAATTGACGAGAAGTCTATTCGGAGCTGGTTGATTCCGGAGATTGAACTTGAGGTTTGTGGCAGACTATTGAATCAAAAAGAAGCTCGGGGAGCATCGTAAGTTGGCGAGCATAGGTAAAGCTTAAGGCAATCTGTTTTGCAACTTGTAACTCTTTTTGGTTAATAGAAAATAGTGGACTAGGCCGTGTTTTTATCTTAGGGTTATTTGGACCCTAAGGTTTTCCACGTATATCGCGTGTCTTGTCACTTATTTATTTTCTGCTATTTATTTTGCTCAAGAGTGTGAGTGTGACATTTTGGAAGAAGAGGTTTTAATTTGGCTCAAGCATAACTGTTTCTTTTGCTCAAGCAAAATAGCCTGTTTATCTACACGAAAACTTGCTCTACAAATACAAACGTATTAGTTCATTTACGATGGCTGTGTCAAAATAAACCAATCTCGCAACAAAAGGTTAACTTCAGGAGTACTGCATTTAAGGAAAAAAAAAAAAGGAATAACTTTCACTCATATATAGTCCTATTCACCCCCCCCGGACTGGTTTACACTTCCGCGTAATTTCACATAGCATTTCTGACTGGGAGCCAAAGCCATATTTTGGCTTCAAGATCAAATACCGAGATTGAATGGGGAGCCAAAAAATGGTTGGGCTATTTCTTTGGCCAAATTTGGCCATTACCATTTGTGCCACATCATATTTACTACCAAATTCAAGTACCAAATTAAGCATCCACAACAACATATACAGAGAGAGAGAGAGAGAGAGAGAGAGAGAGAGAGAGAGAGAGAGAGAGAGAGAGAGAGAGAGAGAGAGAGAGAGAGAGAGAGAGAGAGAGAGAGAGAGAGAGAGAGAGAGAGAGAGAGAGAGCAAAATTATCACCATAAATCAGAAATATTCCTTAAAACAAAAGATCTAATTTCAACTTATTACTAGTCCAGACCCTAGAATACAGATCTAATTTCAACTTGAAGTGATATATATATATATTTTTTTTTGGTTTTTTTTTCATTTTGTAGCCTCAACATGAGTTCTACAAATATTCAAGCTAGAAACAAAAGTCTATAGTCGATATCTGTCTTTAATTTCCTCCATCTCACCACACAACAAAAAAGGGGCTTCAATTTCTCGCGATTACTTTTCCTGCCTGGCTCTCTCATGAACGATTAATATGCCAACTTCCCTATCCAATCCCTCTCAATCACATACCCTATTATATGTGGAGGAATATTCAATGCCAAGTGGTATGGGCCCGAGGAAGAAAAAAAGAGGTGAAAGCCACATTTTGGATTATACGTACATGTGAAAGAAAGCAACCACGTTTTCTTTCTTTGCCAGACATTTCCTATCTCGAGAAGTACACAATGGCAGAGCCTTTGGTTTCTCTTAATTTGAAGCCCCACAACTAAATATAATTGACAAATGATGTCATGGCTCATATCAGCTAGAAAACATTTGATAAGACTCTGTGGATTCCAATTTACCGATCGAGTTTTCACTTTTTGGTTTGAGGATTAACTTCGGCTCTCTTCCACTTGGATTGAAATTGCAACAGATGCAGAGAACTAATTAACAGATTTCGATCTTAAGACTTTTTTATACCCCATGAAACTAATCTACTTATTATGCAAGCTATTTTACCACAAGTCTGATTTCAAAGACATACTCATGCAATATGATATGCAAAACGAAAAGTAAAAGTGTAGGGGAGAGAGAAATCAAACACGAGGATTTATAGTGGTTTGGTCCGCAACTTCATGACCTACTCCAGTCTCCAAGTGTCCTACTCGGGAATTAATACACTATCTCCAATACTTATTACAACCTTCTAGCTTTGCAGGTGCTAAAGAACCCTTATAACGAGTGATCACTCTGATTAATTTTGATTCTGCTGCTAGTCACACCTAACCCAACAGATTTTGACTCCGATGCTAGTAACACATAACTCTCAAGTGATTTTCTTTCCAAAATCACTCAGAAAAAGATAATCGACTTTTCTTGTTTTCCTCTTCTCTGATCATTAGGGCCACACTTCATCATGAGGTTTAAATTTTGAACCGTCATGATCTTGGCCCCATGATTAAGTGTACAAGGAATCGCACTACAGACATGCAATTAATTAAACTAATTAAGCCTATCAATAATAACTCAAAAAAAGGTAACCTTAGTTGTGACCTTGAGGCTGTATTTGGGGCCACATCCAGTTATTTTCAGAGATGCCATTATTGACTTCTTCTCTTCTCCCATGCATGTGAAATTCCAGGCATAGGGGCCCAATACTATGAATGCTTTTCCGAAGCTGTCCTCTTTCTTTCTTGTCGTGTGATACAGGGTTTCCGAATTCTCCATTCTTGTTTTGTTTCTTATTTGGAATTTCTGCTAATGCCTTGTATCTTTCCTATGGCTTTTCCAAAGCTGTCCTCTTTCTTTCTTGACGTGTGCGACCCCACGCCGGTACCATTTGATACAGGGTTTCCGAATTCTCCATTCTTGTTTTGTTTCTTGTTTGGAATTTCTGCTAATGCCTTGTATCTTTCCTATGGCTTTTATTGAAAGAGAAGACAAAAAAGATTCGCTCAGTCAGGCCTACCCTTGGTTAAAAAAAAGGTCTACTCAAGTCTTCGCAACAGCCATCAAGTACTGGTTAAACTAAATTTAAATAATAGTATTTCTAAAATCAATCAGGCTTTCAATTAACATACTAGTGTCCCCTTTGTTTGGTCACTAATGGATCTGTTTCCGAGTGAAAGTTCATGCTTGATAGTTTGGGTAAAAAAAAAAAGACGTGACTTTTTTTTATTAAAAAATGATTATTTCTCAAAATACTTGGATAAAAGTTTAAAAAAATTACTTCTCTGATTCCTTCCGTCGAGACAAATCAATAACTAGAAGTGGCAAATGGGCAGGTCTGGACGGGTTGAAATGGGTCATGGGTCAATTATGGGCGGGTCAAATATGGGTCAAATAGTAAACGGATTGAAACGGGTCGGGTCGAATACGGGTCAAGTCAAACCCGACCCGACCCGTTTTCCTTTTTATTTATTTATTTTTTAAAATATTTTTTTTTAGCCCTTCCTTCTTTTCCTTCTCCACTGTCTTCCCTCGATATGGGTAGAAATACGTTCACAAATAGGCAAAACCCCGTGGGGTCTTTCGGCTATATAAGCCAATTGATTTTTTTTTTCCTTTATTTAATTTTTTTGTATTTGTATGTTCCTCGTTAATTTTTTCGTGAATTATTGGTTCTATTCAAAGAGTGAAACAAAAAATTAAAAAGTTACGGTCCAAACTAAATTTTATTTGAATAAAGACAAACATCAACCAAAAGGCCAGATTTTTTGCATCTTGTGTGTGTGTGTGTGTGAGAGAGAGAGAGGGGAGCTTATTTTCGGATCATCCATGCGGGGCCCACCGTTGGTTTCCTTAGTTTTTTTGTTTCGCGGAATGTTGACGTAAAAATTCCAATGTAATGCCGCAAAAATTCCAAATTCAACGTACGATCTTATAAATACATTTGATTTGATTTTATTTTTTTAACAACTATGCTATTATCGGACAATGAATAATTTTTCTAATTTTATCTCCAGTATTTATACTAGCTTTAATTTAAAAAATTCCGGAAATGCCGTGATTTCCCAAAAGAAGATAGTCCAGTCCAGTGGATTGGGGGGCTAGACATCAGCTCTCAGGGGCTAATATTGAAGACGAAGAAGACGAAAGAAGAGAGTCCAGCTTTCGGGAAATTTAATTTCCAAACCCAAGTTTGGGTCTTTTACTTCTAAGTTCTAACCTATATTGAACCCATTTTCAACCCATCTAAACCCATGTAAATATGGGTTGATATGGGTTGAACCCATATCAACCTATTATACAATATGGGCGGATTGGGTTGTGTTATAAATGGGCGGATTTGGACCGGTTAAAAAATATAGGTTAGGATTGCCACCTCTATCAATAACCCACAAAAGTTTAGTACAAAACTAACAAATGCAAAAAAAAAAAAAAATTTAAATAAGGACAATTTTTAAATTTAAGTTAAGTTAAACTTAAGTTCATATATAAGCACAGCCTTAGCTTCGATAATTCTCAAGTTCTTCTGTTCCAGATGTTCTAACACCTCTTAAATAAGTTCTTCATTTCTAGTAGCTAATTGCCTTGACTTTTGAGCTTTTCTTGCTGAAACTTTGCTTCTCTCTTAACCTGATAAAACTTTGATCTATCACTAGACTTCGTACACATGGACAAGCTAGAACATTGCAAAAACATCACCTGGATAAGCTTCGCGACCAAACTTGAATTTCTTAACTATTGGGACCAAGTGTTTCTCACCTATTTGCAGTTCATCATCGTAATCATTTGCATTGTGCCTAATGGTGGTACCAGCTGTACCTGGTTTGGTTTTAGGGGGGCACAATTGTAAAGCTTCTGGGTTTAGAGGAAACCTACGAATTTCTACGGCTGAGATCGACGTCTGCATTTTTGCTTATTTTAAGGGTGCCCTCATAAGAAGCTGAGTATGTATGTATGTATGTGTGTGTATATATATATATATACACACACAGTAAGTTTCAGGTAAGGACGCCCTTATTTTAAATAAAATGCGAACGTCCCATTTTCGCCCATTTTCCGATCAAATTTCGATGATCCGAGCCGCTCAATGTGTTCAAAACGTGATTTTAAAGATATCCTCTAAAAATCAGCAAAACAAAAAAAGACCAGAAAAGGCTTGATTTGAGTAGTTTTTATTTGAACCGTTCGATAAAAACAAACAAAAACTGCTCGGATCAAGCCATTTCCGGTCTTTTTTTTTGCTGAGTTCTTGCGGGTACCCTTAAAGTCACGTTCTACACACAGTGAGAGGCTCGGATCATTGCAAATTGGTTGGGAAAGGAACGTCCTTAATTTAATAAGTTAATGGCGCCCTTATGTGAAGATTTATATATTTATATATATTCCAGTGAGGTTCTAATAATACAAAAAGAACGGGTTATCTTTAATCTGAGTCTAAAAACATCAAAATCGCGTCAGGAATAATAAGTAATTCTTTTGTGATGACATCATGCACGTAGGTGATGTCAAGTTTATGACATCATCGGTCAAAGTGAGGCCTAAAACATGAAGATTGATTTCCTTCCTCATCACTCCATCTTTATTTTACTCTTTTTCGCTTTTTCTCTCTTTTCGCTTTGTTTATGCTCTCTGCTACTTTTTCTTTATTCTTTGCTTGAAAATCCTTCGAAGGTATAGTTGTTTAATTGCCTTTGGTAGTCTTTTGAAATATATTAGCAATTCAATTATTGCAACTTAGTATTAATTACTTGGGCATTTAGCACATGCTTCAATTCGTAATTCATTCATGAGCCTTCAAAGCCAAGGTGTACACCTCGTGTAGGTTTTTCTTTCTTTTAATTTCCTATTCAACATGCAAATTGTCCTAATGCGACGAATCAATTTTGTCTCCATAGACAAGTGAATACGTTGCGAATTGTTATGCAATATGCATGGTAAATGTATTCTAAAGTTTAACCTTGCATTTTTTTTCTAAGCAAAAAGAATATATTAATCTTTATAAAGAGTTTAACATTACAATTTACTAATTAGCATATTTATCAATATCTGATCATACTGATTTTTTTGTTGACTTTAGTTTCTTTGTGTGCTCCACGAGGTTCACGGTTGGGATCATAATTGTGGATCCGGGATGCGGACAAAATTAAGAGTAAGGTAGGGTATGCCCAACAATACCCATAGATGGTCCTTTTTTATAGAGTGGAAGGTATGTCATGGGAGATTTTCCACTGGATAGGTTGTCCAATAGGGGTGGTGTTGCAAAGTCGTATAATTTGCTCTGGCTCTGAAGAGAGTTATGACCAAGTATTTTTTTTCCAAAAAAGAAACAATCTTGGATTTTTACAAGAGTCTTGGGAATTGTTGAAGGTTTTTCTTTAGGACTTAGGAACACAATTGGAAGTAGGAGAAAGACTATTAATATTCAGTACTTGTGGAGCACAATCACGTAGTGCTCTAAATTACTCAAACGCCATATATTTGGCATTTATGGAGTTTATACACTTAGTCGTGGGTCCCACATGAATGTATGGAATTGGAGTGCCCGGAGCACCATGTGACTGTGCTCCAGAGCATTGAAGAATTAGACCTACTTAATGGTGTTTTTCTATTAATTCTCTAGTTACGATATTTTGTTGTTTTCACTCGCTCAGTGTGGTATGCTGGTCATTGCTGTAAAGGGTTTTCAATATTCCCTGGAGCTTTCTTCTTTGGGCAATTATAATTACACACCTCTAAAACACACTTCTCAAACATAGTTCCTAGTAATGCGAGTTCCACAACCTCTTTTTACAATTTGATTCGTTCATTTTCTAGTTCCGATCAAATTGAATTTTTTGTATCCATAACTTGCATCTGTGGACTTATAAAATGAATGACTCAAATCGTCGGGGAAACCCCATGCTGTATTGGGTGACGTGTTTCAAAAGCGTGTTCGGAATGGTGTTCACTTACCAAATATGAGTGTAGTAGTTATCCCATAATTCCTGCTTGTCTTCTTTGGCATGTCTTTGTCGCTTGTTACATGCACCAAAGTAGCATTCTTTATGTTACTTTGGTCTTCCTCATTCCTCAAGCAAATAATATATGCCTCCATCTTTTAACCTTCATTACGTTTTCTCTTTCGCTTGGTTTGATTCCTAAAAACACAATTCTCTTTTTCCTTTTTTGATAGCTTCAACAACGTTCAAAGTATATGTTTATACAATCCCTCACATGGAGGAAAAGTTCTTTATGTTGATGCTCCACAAAAGAAAATCACACACCTATTTGGTCTTCCTCAAGCAAATAATATATGCCTCCATCTTTTAACCTTCATTACGTTTTCTCTTTCGCTTGGTTTCATTCCTAAAAATACAGTTCTCTTTTTCCTTTTTGTCAGCTTCAACAATCTTCAAAGTACATGTTCATACAGTCCCTCCATGGAGGAAGCGTTCTTTATGTTGATGCTCCGCGAAACAAAATCACACACCTATTTGGTCTTCCTCAAGCAAATAATATATGCCTCCATCTTTTAACCTTCATTACGTTTTCTCTTTCGCTTGGTTTGATTCCTAAAAATTCTTTTTCCTTTTCGTCAGCTTCAACAACCTTCAAAGTACATGTTCACACAATCCCTCCATGGAGGAAGCGTTCTTTATGTTGATGCTCCTCGAACCTATTTGGTCTTCCTGATCAAGCAAATAATATATGCCTCCATCTTTTAACCTCCATTACGTTTTCTCTTTCGCTTGGTTTGATTCCTAAAAAAACAGTTCTCTTTTTCCTTTTTGTCAGCTTCAACAACCTTCAAAGTACATGTTCACACAATCCCTCCATGGGGAAAGCGTTCTTTATGTTGATGCTCCTCGAACCTATTTGGTCTTCCTGATCAAGCAAATAATACATGCCTCCATTTTTTTACCTTCATTACGTTTTCTCTTTCGCATGGTTTGGTTCCTAAAAATACAGTTCTCTTTGGATGGCTAAGTTTGACATCAAGATTTACACGGTGGAGGATTTTAAAGGTTATTTGGATGGGATCCGAAAAGTGAAGGTGTAGAGTGAGTATTTGAGGGTGTTTTATCCAACTTTGGTTGGATAGATCTTTGTACTTTTGGTTTCCTCATCGATGTACCCTTTCGAGTTTAATAAAAAGTTCCGTTTGCCAAGCAAAAAAAAAAAAAAAAAAAAACCAGTTCTCTTTTTCCTTTTTGATAGCTTCAACAACCTTGAAAGTATATATTGAATCCTTCATTTGATTTTTAATTGATAAGGGGTAGACGGTTTGGAGCAGAGGAAAGGGGAGGTGATATATACGAGCGGATCTCAGATTTGGGAATGGAGGCACCTTGACTTCGGAAACAATTTTTGTTTGGTTCTGTTTTCAAGTTTCAACAAAAGCCGATAGATATTGCTATATTTCGTGAGTGGTGGAATGACAATTTTGCCCCTTTTTGGTTTTGATTGCACGTGATAGATTTTCCGTTCAAAATGTTAACACCGTTAATGATTGGATGAAATATCAAGCAATCGAAAAGTTGAGTGGATAATTTCATCAAATTAGTAGTTCAGGGACAAAATAGAAAAAATATGCATAGTTTAGGAGATAAACGCCAAAAAAAAAAAAAAAAACCCTCTTGAGTATAATCTTACTTGTTGACAAGAAAACTAAACTTGCTAACTTTTATAGGAGATTTATTTTCACACACTCTTTTCTTTTTTATAAATGCACTTCACTTGTTTACCCTTAGTGAAAAAATTAGACATATAAATTATAATACAAGACAAAGAATAAGATTCAATTATAGAAAAAAGAGAGTGTAAAAATCATTTTCCATTTTACTAAAACGTTTCTGCTAATAGGTAGTGGCAGAGCCACACTGAACGTGCCCCACTGCAATATAATTTTCAATAATTAGAATTTTATTCCAAACTATAAAAGTCATGACAATTTGTATCCAAAAATAATACATATTTTTCTTCTTATAGCATTTATATCCATAGTACTTTGTCAAGTTTTTAAAAAAGTTATCTTTTACGTATTTGTTTTTCATAAAGACTCGTTTATATATATATGTGTATTGTAGCAAATTTTTATGTTTTAAATTCATTTTTTCATATTATAGTTTTTACCATAGGTATAAGATTGATAACTAGACATCATATTTCTGGCTACGCCACTGCTAATAGGTGCCCTTGGGGCAATACTTTAGGTGTTATTTAGGTAATGTTAGTAAGCATGTCGTACTCTACCCCAATATTGCATTAGCAGAGATCACCATGATTCCAAGCTTATACACAGCAGCAATGGAAGGCAAACTGGAAGACCTCAATACACTAACCGATTTGCCCTCCAATTTACCAAAAATAACAACACCGTTCTCCACATAATAGCCGAGTTTGGCCACTCCCACTATGTGACAGAGATCTTAAACGCGTGTCGCCCGCTTTTACACCGTGAGAATACCCACGGCAACACGCCGCTTCACATGGCCGCAGCCGGAGGGCACGACGATGTCGTCGAATTGCTCATTGTTTACACCCATTTTTGGCCAAAAATCAGAAAATGAATTTACGAGTTTAAAGGTGGCCTTGAAATTCAGTCTCTGGACTTGAAATGCCTTACAATCAGTGGCCCATGAAATTGGGCCAGTTTGGAAGCCATTGACTGAATGGAATTTTGCAAAGGCTTGGGTCAAATTGATGTCTAAAATTTTATTATCACAAGCCCAAGCCCAAGATTGGCCAAAGACTTGAATTGACCCACTAAGCCTGAGCATTTTATCTAGGCCTAGCCTAGTTCTTAGAAGTGACAAGGCCTACAAATAGGTCCAAATTAGTTAAAGCTTGGGTTTTCTCATCAGGCATAGGCTTAGAAGGCTTACAATAGACGAAGGCCCATGATTCACATTGAGTTCGGGCCCAAATAACAGATGGGCCTACTTCTTAAAGAAAACATCACCTATGGCCTTCAGTTGGCAGGGAAAAGGCCTTAAGCTGCTCATAAGCAGCTCAAAGGCCTAGAGTGTTCTTGCTGGGTCGATCTAGGTAAGCTGCTTACAAGCAGCTCAAGGTCTGAGTGGACCCCATCCTTCAGCATGAAGTAAGGCTTGGGACACATGGCAGCCATGCATGGAGACATCCTAAGCAGCTCACAAGCAGCTTAGGCCTGCACAAGCAACTGCAAGCAGCTCAAAGGCCTAGAAGGTTCTCTCTAACATCACAAAAGCAGCTTACAAGCTGCTTAACCAGGCTTGGTGACTGAAGTTGAAGCAAGTGGGCCCTCAAAAGGGACTCAAGAGCCAATGAAATGGGTGAATGGCCTGGAAAAATTTCGGCCTTTAACCTTGGTGGGCCCAAGATCTTCTCTCCAGGCATTCAAGCAGCTTATAAGCAGCTCAAAAGGCCTGGAGATTCTACACAGCCAAAATTCCTTTTGCCCTTTTACAAAGTTTTATGCAAGAAGGAAGGATTTTTCAGGCCTTGGCCGATTTCTTAGAGTAAAGGGCACGTTTTGGGTCAGAAAGCAGCCTCTCATTGGAGCATTTTGAAGCAGCTCAAAAGGGCCACATAGCATGCCTCTCATTTGAGCATTTTGAAGCAGCTCAAGGCTTGTAGCTCCTATAAATCACAGTTTTGGAGGCCTTGGCAAAGGTCCACGATCATCAAAGCCCACGGCTTATCTTTCAATTACCTTTACTTTCCAGCATAGTTTGTACTCAATCTAGCCAAGCCTAGATTTTATTTCATTTCCTTGTAACCAGACTTTGTTAAACCGTTAATGAAGTCCTTTTAATTCTGTTTTAGGCCTTGTTCTACTTTTCTTTCCATTTTCTAACAATGGTTAGGAAATTTTTAGGTCCTTTTTGTTAAGGCAAACCATGAACCTCCTCACGGTTTTACCCATAGGCTGTGCACTTTTGTTCGATTAGAAGTCAGATTGAGGCTTCTAGGCCTTGATACAAAATTTGGGCAACAATCCTGCCCTGGCACGCCCGCGATTTCAAGCCAATTTGGTTTTTGCACTTTTTGTGGAGAAACATTTTGGCACGCCTGGTGGGACCCTAATCGTTTCAAGGGGTATGATCACGCCGATTCATGTTGATTCAATACGTTGAATTGGATGTTGAGATTCGGCGTTTTGAAGAAGAAATTAGTTGGCGATATGATAAGGTTGATGAACTTGAAGACGAAATAAACCGTCTCGATAGATAGAGGTATCAACTCAATCCTACGGAGAGTTGGTTTCTCGACGCACAACACTTCTACAACAATGCAATTCAGAGGCTTGAAGACGAAGTTGGCAGACTTAAAGATAAGGAATGCCAATTACGCGATGAGGTAGCCTATCTCCTTAATGCTAAGTCACATGGCTATTCATGCATTCAGGCGTGCCCAAACAGCCTGAATTCCAAAATGGTGGCTTTGGTGATCCTCATACTCAGAACTTTGAGGGCCAAGTTGAAGAAAACATTAACATTTAGGCCTGTAGCGTTGCATCCAACGAAGAACTCTCGTAGGAGTTCTTTAATCTTTGGGATGCAGCTTTGCATAGGCTAGAAGAATCCAACAAGGCCATTATCAACTCTAACCAGGCCATTATCAACTCCACCAAGGTCGTTATCAACTCCACCAAGGCCATTGATAAAGCGATGGCTAAACTTAAGGATAAGTTGTCAACTCCTACTCCACTACCGGTATCACGGTTTGACACTTTAGGCTCGAGTTCAGGCCTGAATGTTTCTAAACAAGCCTCTTGCAAGCATACCAGGCCTTTAGGCTTCTCTCAGGCCTTAGCTTCTGACAGCCCTGCACTCGGGGGGCAAGGAGGCCAAGAAATCAGACTCGGGGAGCAAAGTTCTCAGTTTAGGCCTTTGAGGATTCCTGAACAGCAGCAAGGCCTGAATGATAAACATCAGAATGATCACGACAACATTCTCAGGCCTGAGCGTAGCAGCCAACATTTAGGAGTTTTTCAAAAACTTCTAGATGGAAAGCTATTTTCAGGCTTGGAGGTCTGTTTTGACTCAAAAGGAACAAGATCTCAGACCTAGAATGAGCCAGAACATGGAAGGTCCAATCATGAGGCAAGATCAGCCCGTTTTCCCATCTGAGAAGCTATCTCAAGTCTCTGAACGGCTACTTCATCCAGATTTAGTCCTGGGCGATGAAGAGATCATTGATGCAGGTCTAGAACGATCCAGGCCTGCCATCAGCCCTATAGGTAGGTCTGAATTGCATGTTTACAGTTGTTCTAGAAGAGGAGGAACGACATGAAGAGGAGGAAAACAACGACACTCCAGGGCTAGATCATGATTCGTTTGTGATTGGAGATCCCCCTCCTCCCCCAGTTCATGAAGGCCTTTTTGGCATTGTCCGACCTGCCAATAGGCATTGCAAGCATAGGCCAACTATAGGCCTTAAAGCTGTAGAATTGCGCCCACGCTGGATTTGTGGGGCGCATCAAAAGCGAGTGTTATTCACTTGGCTTACACAAAAATGTCGTGGTAGTAAGAGGGGCTAAGCAAAGAAAAGTCCTTCGAAGGCCAAACAAACATCTCTAAATTGTTCGGCCAAGGCCTACCAATCATTGAGTAGGCCTTATTAAAGTTCTACCAGGCCTTTTCCGCAGAAGTGGAGGCCTTTTTATTTCATTGAGTAGGTTTTTTCTTGGTTCAAACCTTCCAATATATTTTTAGGTATTGCCAGGCCTTTTCTTGGTTTAGGTCTGAGCACATGCCTCTACTGGTGTAGCCAGGCCTTTTTGCCGGCAAGGAGGCCCTTTCAGCTCTTTCTCTAGGTTTGAACCACCTATTCTGGCCTTCCAACATACTTCAAGACCTTATTGCTAGGCCTTTCATGGGTTTGTAGTTTCTCTACAACAAGGCCTAGAAGCGAGCCTCATATTTGTGAAAAGGCGCGAGCCTCATATTTGTGAAAAGACCCTGTAAGCTTTTTGACTAGGCCTTAATCAATTTTTAGGAACACTACAAGCAAAAGTTCGGGCCTTCCTGTGTATGTCTAGGTCTTTTTGTTCAAGCCTTTCATGGTTCAGACCTGGATACCAGGCCTTATGTCCATATACAAAGGCCTTTTGAGCTCTTTTAGTAGGCCTGAATTACTATCATGAACACTCCAACTAGGAGTTCAGGCCTCTCCTAAACATATTTTTAGGCCCAAACATAGCCTCTATTGGCGTAAACAGGCCTAATAAGAGGCGATACTTATGAGCCTTGAAATTCAACTCTGGTATAGGCATGAACGTCATTCAATCACTCTAAGCAGCCCTAGAGGATGCAGATTGAGTCTTTTTATCTTTAGGAGAGAGGCCTTTCACGGGCCAGTCCAACAAAAAGACGGTTGGCAGACTCATTCCAAGGTCTGAATTTAGAGAATATTGTCAAAGCCCTGAAGGAAGCATGGAAAATGCCTAATGCCTACTAAGTCCATAGGCAAGGCAAACAAAAGAAGACATGCTAAAATAGGAATCGAGGCCTTTTTGGATGCCAAAAATGGTTTTACTTTTATACACGCCTTGATCCTGAAAGTAAAGAACCAAGGCGTGGGGGGCCAATGTTTACACCCATTTTTGGCTAAAAATCAGAAAATGAACTTATGGGTTTAAAGGTGGCCTTGAAGTTCAGTCTCTGGACTTGAAATGCCTTAAAATCAGTGGCCCATGAAATTGGGCCAGTTTGGAAGCCATTGACTGAATGGAATTTTGCAAAGGCTTGGGTCAAATTGATGTCTAAAATTTCATTACCACAAGCCCAAGCCCAAGATTGGCCAAAGACTTGAATTGACCCACTAAGCCTGAGCATTTTATCTAGGCCTAGCCCAGTTCTTAGAAGTAACAAGGCTTACAAATAGGTCCAAATCAGTTAAAGCTTGGGTTTTCTCACCAGGCTTGGGCTCAAAAGGCTTACAATGGACGAAGGCCCATGATTCACATTGAGTTCGGGCCCAAATAACAGATGGGCCTACTTCTTAAAGAAAACGTCACCTATGGCCTTCAGTTGGCAGGGAAAAGGCCTAGAATGTTCTTGCTGGGCAGATGCTTACTTCTCGACCTTGACTTTAAATATGAGGTTGATAGAAACCCGAAGCGTAGGGCCACGTCATCAGTAGCATAATAACCGGAAGACCGGAATCGTTCCCACAGAGAATTCGATTATAGCTTGATTCGGATTGAAGGTTTTATAAGGTAGGGTTGCGGCGTTTAAGACGGCCAACTATGGTTTTGCTTTAAACGGATTGACTTAAAATGAAAACTAGATTAACGCTTGATAAACTTAAAGAGGCAAGTCTCGGGGTCTTCTAACCCTTGACAAAGGCCATTACCGGTTCTCGATTATAACTCAGGGGAGAGTCACGACCGCGTACTCACTCCCGGAGGATTTAACTTTAAAAGACTACGTTTAACAAATGGTGTGATTTTCCGGAGGCGAACCAACTTGTTTTTAATATTTGTCGAACACATAGGAGGCCACTAGGCCTCGGTAAGTCATTAGCCAAGACCGCTTGACTAAACTCGTTACCAAGGGGTTAACACCCCTAGTTTAGACCGAAAATGCAAATTAGGCTCTATCCCGGAAAATCATGCTTTAAAGCCCGATGGCTAGAGAACCTAATAACAACCTAAGTCCTCGGGAAAGATTATCCCGAGACTTAGCCAAACAACTACTCACACATAGCTAAAAGACTAGACAAAGCATAAAAACGAGACATAATATTTAACCGACGAAATCGAAAACAAACTTGATTTTATTGATAACCTTAACCGTAGCTACAACTTTAATAAACGAGAATTTAACAAACGAGAATAAGGGAGACAAAAGCTTGGAGACTTACATTAATGGAAGAACAACAAAAACTTGAAAACTTAAGAGAGAGAGACAAAGGATAGTTATGAGGGAGAGAGATGACACAAGGCCTAATAAGGCCACCCTTTCTCTCCCAAAAATATCCTAAAAATATCCCAAAAGTAGAGACAACCCAAAATATCGAAAAAGCAAAAAGGCAAAAAGTAGCAAATTCGGATTCCAGCATGAACCGGTTCATGACTAGCCCGTACCGGTTCATGGCCTGAGCAACTCTTCCAATCTTCAAATTCTGGCCTTCATGAACCGGTTCATGAGTGTACCCGTACCGGTTAATGAAGGACAGAAATTCTGATTTCTGCTTCGCTTGATCCAATGGCCCGACATCGGCCCGACGCTTCCTTAACCCTTCCAAAATCACCTTGCGGGGCTTGACGGGGCAATGCCACGTGGCCTCGAATGCTGGAATTCTTCCGAGAGGATTCCTTGACGTTAAAAGCAAGAAAATACCACGTTTTACCTGAAATCATCAAAACGAAACCTTACGAGCAAAATGCGATAAAAAGGGATAAATAGGGACGAAACGCTACAAATAATAAGCTAAAAGCCCCCAAGATTATACAATCTTGGGTGCGGATCAGTAGATCTAGGTAAGCTGCTTACAAGCAGCTCAGGGTCTGAGTGGACCCCATCCTTTAGCATGAAGTAAGGCTTGGGACACATGGCAGCCATGCATGGAGACATCCTAAGCAGCTCACAAGCAGCTTAGGCCTGCACAAGCAACTGCAAGTAGCTCAAAGGCCTAGAAGGTTCTCTCTAACATCACAAAAGCTGCTTACAAGCTGCTCAACCAGGCTTGGTGACTGAAGTTGAAGCAAGTGGGCCCTCAAAAGGGACTCAAGAGCCAATGAAATGGGTGAAAGGCCTGGAAAAATTTCGGCCTTTAACCTTGGTGGGCCCAAGATCTTCTCTCCAGGCATTCAAGCAGCTTATAAGCAGCTCAAAAGGCCTGGAGATTCTACACAGCCAAAATTTCTTTTGCCCTTTTACAAAGTTTTATGCAAGAAGGAAGGATTTTTCAGGCCTTGGCCGATTTCTTGGATTAAAGGGCACATTTTGGGTCAGAAAGCAGCCTCTCATTGGAGCATTTTGAAGCAGCTCAAAAGGGCCACATAGCATGCCTCTCATTGGAGCATTTTGAAGCAGCTCAAGGCCTGTAGCTCCTATAAATCACAGTTTTGGAGGCCTTGGCAAAGGTCCTCGATCATCAAAGCCCACGGCTTATCTTTCAATTACCTTTACTTTCCAGCATAGTTTGTACTCAATCTAGCCAAGCCTAGATTTTATTTCATTTCTTTGTAACCAGACTTTGTTAAACCGTTAATGAAGTCCTTTTAATTCTGTTTTAGGCCTTGTTCTACTTTTCTTTCCATTTTCTAACGGTTAGGAAATTTTTAGGTCCTTTTCGTTAAGGCAAACCACGAACCTCCTCACAGTTTTACCCTTAGGCCGTGCACTTTCGTTCGATTAGAAGTCAAATTGAGGCTTCCAGGCCTTGATACAAAATTTGGGCAGCAATCCTGCCCTGGCACGCCCGTGATTCCAAGCCGATTTGGTTTTTGCACTTTTTGTGGAGAAACACTCATCAACTTTGTAAAACCACCAGTAGATAACCAAGGAAATGAAATAGCCGCCGCTAACAACGGGGTGGCGAAGGCGTTACTGGCGCAGCGGAAGTCAGGGAGATGTTGAAGGCGAGGAATCGGGATGGAGACACGCCGTTGCACTTGGCGGCGAGGTCGACAATGAACAACCGGGTAGGTGTTGTGAGTTCGTTAACGAAAGCAGATCGAGAGTTGGACTACAGGCCGAATAAAGCCAGAGAAACTCCTCTGTACCTGGTCGTGCAGCGGGGATCCGACGTGGCGGTGGTGTCTGAGATACTGAAAAATTGCAAATCGCCAGCTTACGAAGGACCCGGTGGGAAAACTGCTATGCCCGCGGCTGTAACTGACAACAGTAAAGGTTCGTGATTCCTACTCCCTTCATTATGTTTGGAACTTTTAGGACATGAAAGAAAAGAAAATGGGAGGGAAATTGGGAAAAAATAGGAGGGAAAAACACCATAAAAAATTTGTTGGTAAAATGTACGGTTTGATTCCAGTTTAATTTTAAAGAATCAAACTGTCCATTTTACAAACTAAAGTTTAATTTTTTTATATACACATCGATATCCAATCAAGTTGATTTTTTACTTAAATATACTACTATGTGAGTCCCACAAGCATGCCGGCATGCTGGATTGGCCTCAAGGTTTGCATTCTATCAGTGAATTGACCTAGTCGCTTATTTTGATCTCTCTAATTACTAAGCAAACTTGTATACAACTAGGTGCATGCCAACGTGCACAGCACGTTAATCATGCCCGTTGTGTAGACGGGTGTCATGCCCGTTGTGAAGAGCGATTTTGAATGTTTTTGTAGTTAAAAATGTAGATGAGTGTAGCAAAAGTTGTATGCATAAGTTTTATCAAGGCTTTGTTATACATAAGTGCGTCGTCTACATTAACTGTACGATTTTGCTTACAGGTTTATATATGATTGCAAAATGCCTAGCATTAAAGTAGAGTTGGTGGGACTTAGACAAAGCAAAAGTATTTAGACTTGAAGTTGTAATAATACACTGAGACCTTGAGGGGGAAAAAAAATCCTTAATGAAAGGGTGTAAATTAAAGCACTAAAGAACTTCAAAACCTCAGCTGGGGCCAAGGAAATAGAACTGACAATCTCAACCAAAAACAAAAGGAAACTCTTCCTGACCAAATATCTATCAAGAGAACCATCGAACATAAACAAAGGAACATAAACATGCCATCTCCACTTGTAATCTTGTGGGACAGTGAAAGAGTAATAGCATACCGTCTCATCAGCTTCTCTAGCTAATGTGATTTTCCGTCCATTCTGCATGTTCTTCTGCACGATAATTTCCAGCAGCTTCTTCTCTTGCATTGAGGGCATTGGCCTTTCTCGTTAATGCTCTCGGTAGTACCATTGCATTTGTAGCAAAGGTGTTGCATCTGCAGGATCATAAAGGGTCCTAATTGTGACCATTCCTCGTTCCCTTGGTAGCTAGCACATTTCGTTGAAGCTCTATATTTTGAACATTTCCTGTCATTAACATAGCATAAGACTACATGTGCATCATTTATATCTAGAATTACAAAATTAGTGTCAACATTGAACACATACTATCAAAGAAATTACTCATTGCACTTTGAGTGAATGATATTTCAAGTTCAGGGTTCTTCTTAGATGTCCCAATGTACAAGTTCTCGAGATAGACCAAGGGGCGAACTATATCTTCTCCCCTCCTCTGCCTTCGTCCTCTGCTGCTACCACCACTTGATATGTTTACTCTTTCTTTTTCCTAAATATGTTTACTCTTATTTTCTCCAAAGATCCCAAGGTAGCTCATGAGTTGCAGATTAATTTTCTCACTCTTAAGAACTGTTATATTCCTGCTGCTATCACAGATTCTCACTCTTAAAACCAAAGAAACCCAATTCCACGTTACCCAACCAGAGTGTTGTTCTTCCAGACACATTCATTAATTACAGAGTTAATGGACATGTGTAACCAACCAACAGAAATTCATGTATTTTTTTACTAACCAAACACGCCATCATAAACTCTACTCCATAAATGTAACTAATTATAGCTTAACATGTGATCAATCGAATTGCATTCACACGGAAAACATCATTAAACTTCCATGTCCATATGGACTGAATAAACTATAAAAAGCTCTCTTTCTAACTTAAAAAATAAGTAGCAGAGAAGCAGAAATTGGTCCTCATCATCAGAGTCGATTTATCACAATAACAGAAAAATTACATTAAAAAAAATCTACACATTCCTGCCATCCCAACACACATTCTCGATCCCAATAGTTCGAAGTTTCCAGCAAATTATAACATCGAAATCAGAAATTAGAAACCACAGTCAGCAAGTCAACGCTTCTCCAATTCCTAGAATAAAACTCCTGACAATATAAGTGATTCTGAGTACGTAAAAACCGCCAATATCACAAAAACATCCTATTTGTTTCACCACCATTAAGACTTGAAGCGAGAAAGCTGAATATAAAGTCATAAAGCTTACCATATGTGTCACTGCAACCCCCTTTGGATTCTCCGAAAAGTGGATGATCCCTCTTTTCCCACGGTTTTTCAGAAAAGTGGATGATTCCTATTTTGTCAAATTCCATGCATCCATAATTTGATGCTTGCTTCAAAAACAAAATAGACATCAATAAGAAGTTCAATACGAATGAAAAAATTCAATGCATGAAGGAAAGAAACAAAACAAAAAATAAAGGAAAGAAATAACAAAGCTAGTAAATAAATGTCACACCCCGGATTTTCAACATAATAATGATAGCATTTTCAATAAAGGACCATCGCAATACTACATCATAATACCCCAAAATATTTCCCATAATCCATCAAAGAGGAAATCAAGTTTGAACGGAGTTACAATATTGGCACCTCGGCCCAAAAGGTTACCAGAATAAGTCAAAAGACGGTAAGTTTAGCGATTACATGATTTCCAAAGTCAAAGAGTTCAAATGAAGTTACAATTACATCTTCTCAAAAGGGAGTATACAAAAGATGTTAGAATAACTCCTCAATGTCGGCTTTCAAAAGATTTGATGACAAACAAGCACTCCATGCACTCTGAATTCAATGCCCTTGCGGTGTACCTGAAATTGATGATAGGTTGAGCTACACTAGCCCAGTAGAAATCACTATGCTCAAGCTATAAGTAAATGAGATGATCAATGCACCGAGAGGAACAGAAGCTACAACATGATTTCCGTATGATCGACAATAAGGGCATGAGACTTGAAAACCAACTCCACACAACTACAAGTAGCTTAATGACCTCCAAGGTTCACGATACTCGTCAAATTATGTGTTTGGAACTCATTTCCGGGCATTCGGGACCCTGTGCGTCCCGTATTCATTCCGGCATCTCACCCTATGGCGGATCCGTGGCTTTCTTGTGCACTTCCGGGCATTCAGGACCTCGTGCATCCCTTTTCCGGCATCACACCTTACAGTGGATCCGTGGCTTTCTTCGTATCGTTCATTCGTATTCATTCACGTTAACCACTTTCAAGTTTAACATGCATCAACTCGAATATAATCATGTCTACATGCCAAATATGTTCTCTAAGTCAATCTAAAGCAAGAACAACCGACGGATACCGAGTTCATTAAATTTCACATGTTCTTGTCTTCCAACGAGGGCCCCAAAGGAGTTAGGGAGATCAATGAACCAGTTGAGATACCAATAATCAAGTCTAGACGTGATCCAAAAGTGTTTAAAGAGTGTTAGAATTGATCGGGGTTCGAACGAGCTCGATACGATCAACAATAGCCAAAACTGTCCAGATAAGGGGGAGGTTTTGATACCCTCAAAATGGGTATTGATACCCATCAGTAAACTGGTCCAGAGAGGACAGAGGTATTGATACCCTCAAAATGGGGATCAATACCGCGAAACTTTTCTGCGATTTTCAGACTTTCGAATGGCAAAACTCGTCAACAAACAACGAACCATAGCACGATCTAAGTACATAATCAACTCATAAACGCATAGAGAGAGCAAGAAATCCCTACCTCAATGAACAAAAACGAAGATCCAAGCCCAATCGATCGAGCCCTAGAACTTGAAATTCGAATTCCTCCAAGAACACTTCTTTCCGAGCTTCAACCAACGAATCCCGAGCTTCCAATCATGTCTAGAGTGAGGAATGAAGGTTAAACTTTGTGGGTTTCGAGTCTTGTGTGGAGTTTTCGCGAGAGAGAGTGAGAGAGAGAAGAGAGCCGTGAGAGAGAGGGGATGGAGAGAGAGAGTGCCGTGAGTTTGGAGAGAGGGGGGAAAGTGTTATGTTCCTACACACACACACATCTATATGTATACACTAACATTCTCATAAACCACACACATACCCCCTCTTCTTATAATTTTAACACATAAGCCTCAAATTCAAATAAACCCAATATTTCCCTCTTGTCCTTTCATTTATTGACTCCTTTTAATAATTTCTAAAATGTTACGGGTCTCTACATCCTTCCCTCCTTGGGAAATTTTGTCCTCGAAATTTATAACCATAACCAACAAGGATATGCATCACATAAGTATGCTTATGCCACAGCAACAATCATTAAGCACAAAGATAGTGATTTTAAAGCTCAAGTTTGAACACTCACATCGATTTTCTATGCCAGAAACAAATGTGGATACTTCTCTCTAACCTCATCTTCTCGTTCCCAAGTCGACTCTTCTTTACCTTGGTTACTCCACAAGACTCGCATTAGCGGGATTGTCTTCCCCCTTAACACTTGTTCACGTGAATCTAGGATACGTATCGGTTCTTCCCCATAAGATGCGTCGGCTTCTAGCTCAAGTTCGGACCATTCCAAGACATGAGATGGATCCGGCTCGTATTTCCTTAACATGGACACGTGAAACACGTCGTGCACTCCCGAAAGCTTCGGTGGCAAAGCCAAGCGATACGCTACTTCCCCGATCTTTTCAATAACGTCAAACGGTCCGATATAACGCGGTGAAAGCTTCCCCTTTTTCCCAAAACGAGACAAACCCCGACGCGGCGATACTTTAAGAAAAACGTGATCCCCTTCTTCAAATGATAACGGTCGGCGACGACGATCGGCATAATTCTTCTGCCTACTTTGCGCGGTCAACAATCTTTGGCGAATCACCTTGACTTGCTCGGTCGTTCTTTCTTGAGCTTCCAAAAGGCGTTGGCGAATCGTTCTCATGCTCTCGGAGGTCTCCTTGATCATATCCGGCCCTACTAACGTAGCCTCGCCTAATTCAGTCCAACATACGAGTGATCTACACGGCCTTCCATACAGAGCCTCATACGGTGCCATTTCGATACTAGATTGGTAGCTATTGTTGTACGCGAATTCAACTAATGGCAAATGATCCTCCCAACTACCCCGAAAATCCATGACGCAAGCCCGAAGCATGTCTTCCAGAATCTGAATCGTTCGCTCGGATTGCCCATCCGTTTGAGGGTGATATGCAGTGCTAAATAAAAGGTTGGTACCAAGAGCGGCCTGTAAACTCTGCCAAAAGCGTGCGGTAAACCTCGGATCTCGGTCGGATACGATAGAAACGGGAATTCCATGGAGGCGGATAATCTCTCGAATGTACAATCAGCTAAGCGTGTCAATCGAATCGGTGACTTGAATAGGTAAGAAATGAGCGGTTTTGGTCAAACGGTCCACAATCACCCATATAGCATCGTGTCCCCTCGGCGACTTTGGTAGACCCGTAACAAAATCCACGGTCACGTTCTCCCACTTCCATTCAGCCACTGGCAATGGTTGTAACTCTCCCGCGGGTCGTTGATGTTCGGCTTTCACTTGTTGGCACGTGAGACACTTAGACACGAAAATAACGACATCCCTCTTCATTCCAGACCACCAAAATTGTCTACGTAAGTCGTGATACATTTTCGTCCCTCCCGGATGAACAGCTAATGGAGAATGATGGAACTCTCGCAAAATTTCTTCCCGACACAAAATGGGTACGAACAACTTCCCTTGATAACGTAAGCCTCGATCGACATGAATCATCCACCCTTCTTGAGCATTCCCACTAAGAAATTTGGTACGAAGTTCCTCCGCTTCCTCGTCGTGTTGTTGTGCTTCAATGACTCGATTCGATAAAGAAGATTGAATGGTCAAATTGCATAAGGTAACCCCATCCCGGATTTCCTCAAAGTGCATGGCATAGAATCCTAAATCATTCATCATTTTCCACTAGTGAATCGCTAGACTCGCAAGGCGTGTCGGTTTTCTACTCAACGCATCGGCCACCACATTCGCCTTCCCCGGGTGATATTGCAAATCGAAGTCGTAGTCCTCCAGGTGTTCCATCCAACGTCGTTGTCGCAAGTTAAGTTCCTTTTGAGAGAATAGGTACTTCAAACTCTTGTGATCGGAAAAGACCTCGAACCTCTCACCGTATAGGTAATGACGCCAACTCTTCAATGCAAATACAACGGCCGCCAATTCTAAGTCGTGCGTAGGATAATTCCGCTCGTGAGTTTTCAATTGTCGCGACCCGTATGCTACCACTCGCCCCGACTGCATCAAAACGCACCCAAGTCCCTCTTTCGAAGCATCACAATACACAGAGTAACTAACTCCACGTTCGGGCACAATCAAAACCGGTGCGGTAGTCAATCGCTTCTTTAACTCCTCAAAAGCCGTCTCACACGCGTCACTCCAAACGAAACGTGTCCCCTTTCGTGTCAACCTAGTCATAGGTGCCGCCAGACGCGAAAAGTCTTGGACAAAACGGCGATAATACCCTGCCAAACCCAAAAAGCTACGGATCTCAAACACACTCTTCGGTCGTTGCCAATCCATAATGGACTCTATCTTCGCCGGGTCAACGGACACTCCACCATTTGAAACCACGTGACCCAAGAATTTGACCACGGATAACCAAAACTCGCATTTACTAAGCTTAGCGTACAAACGGTGCTCTCTCAAGAGTTCAAGAACGATAGTGAGATGGGATTGGTGTTCCTCCTCCGAAAGTGAGTAAATCAAGATGTCATCCACAAAGACGACCACAAAGTGATCGAGATAAGCACGGAAGATACGATTCATCAAGTCCACAAACGTAGCCGGAGCATTCGTCAACCCAAAAGGCATAACTACGAACTCGTAATGACCATAGCGCGTACGAAAGGCGGTTTTCGGAATATCCTCTCTCCGGACCCTTAACTGATGATAACCGGACTGATGATAACCGGACCTCAAATCGATTTTAGAGAAGCAAGTCGCACCCCGAAGTTGATCAAACAAGTCGTCGATTCTAGGCATCGGATACTTATTTTTAACGGTGACACGGTTGAGTTAACGGTAATCGATACACAAACGGAGTGAGCCGTCCTTCTTTTGCGCAAATAGTGCCGGTGCTCCCCACGGAGACGTGCTCGGACGAATAAACCCCAAATTTTCCAATTCTTGCAACTGGACCTTTAATTCTCTAAGTTCGGCGGGAGCAAAACGGTAAGGAGGTACGGAGATTGGAGCGGTACCGGGAAGTAACTCGATGGTAAACTCGACTTCTCTCTCGGGAGGTAAACCGGGTAACTCCTCTGGAAACACATCCGAGAAATCGCGAACCACAAGGGGCAACTCTCCACGCGCGGACATATCTTCATCTAGAGTCAAACTCGCCAACAAAGAATAAACGGACTCCCGCTCTCGAGACCCACACAGATACGACTCTAATGGCTCCCGACGTTCCCCAAAGAACTCAAAGCAAGCACCATCAGGTGGACAGATACGAACTCGACGTTTGAAACAATCAATGGTGGCATGAAAAATAGATAACCAATCCATTCCCAAAATAAGATCAAAACCCGACATTCCCAATACAATGAAGTCAAAGGTGAAGCGGCGATCATGAATAAGGAGTTCACATTCTCGACAGATACGAGCCAAAGGCGTTCTACCCCCTAAGGGTGTCTCGACATACAATGGTGGGCTAAGATTTTCGGTTTCCAACTCCAAAGCACATACAAACGATGCAGCAATAAATGAATGAGATGCTCCAGAATCAAAGAGTACTTTTGCAAAGGAATTAAACAAGAGAAAAGTACCCCTCACAACCGAAGCCTCTGGAGCCTAAGAAGTGGTCTGAGGCGGCGGAACAGTGGAAGTGATAGCAAATGCTTTACCCCGGGTAGTCTGACTTTGAACAAATCCTCCCCTCTGCCCTGATGCCTGAGTAGGATTGGAAGAACTCGCGCCCCTTTCACTCTGAGAGCCCTGAACAGTAGTGGTTTGACGGAAATGCGGCTGCTGCTGTCTTTGGTTACCACTGAACGACTGCTGGCCAAACCCAAGCCCTGACCCCGATTGTTGCACGGAACCCAACCCACTACGCGCACGTACTACCTTCCGAGGACAATCTCTAGCAAGATGGGTAAACTCGCCACACACATAACACGCCTTTGACTGGCAATCAGCACGGAAATGGCCTGGTTGACCACAACGGTGACACGTAGCTGCTGGCCTAGAGTGAGCTCCTCGAACCCCAGAAGAGATGGTCGATGCCCTAACAATCGATGGACCTTGAGTTGTCGAAGACGGTTCCCTTTGTCGCTTCCTCCCTTGACTCCCAAAAGTTCCCGAAGAAGAACTTCCGGTGACGGCGATTTGCCTAGGTTCCCAAATCCCTCTATTTCTCGGCGCTTCCCTCGGTACTTCGACGCTCCTTGCACACTCAACGATCTCGGAATATCTCATCTTGTGTTGGGCCACTACCAGCATCTTGATAGATTCATGTAATCCTCTCTCAAAATGTCGACATTTCCTATCCTCCAGTGCCACCAACTCGGGAGCAAAACGCGACAACGACTGAAACTTCAACGCATATTCAGAAACGGTCATATTACCCTGCTCAAGCTTCTCAAATTGATCCCTCAACTGATCACGGGAAGACTCCGGAAAGTATTGGTCCTTAAAAAGTGTTTCAAACTCGGCCCAGGTCATATTCTCCACATCCGGCTCGTTTGCTTGAGCCGCGGTCCTAGCCGCCCTCCTCGCATCCTTCCTACTCTCCAAAACAGATTCCCACCACTCACCGGCCTCTCCGACAAGTTGAACGGCCACAATACTCACCCGTAGATCATCTTCGGTAATCTTAAGAGCTGTGAAGTTCTTACGAATTTGCGCCAACCAGTGGTCGGCCACGAGAGGGTCACTACTTGCCCCATCAAACAAAGGTGGATTCAAACGACAAAATTCTCGCATGGCCACCAAGGCCCGACTGTCCGCATTATCCTTGGAAGGAGGTTGCAAAAGATTAGCGGCTGCAAGTGCTGCGACAATATCCCTAGCAAGAGGGTTCTGAACATTCCGCGCCCTCGGATTCAGTCCGGCCCCTAATTCCGCATCCCCATGCTGGCTAACCTCGTCTTCTACCGGTCCCACACGGCCACGACCACGACCACGGCCTCCCCGATTTCCAGCCCTACCTCGCCTTTCGCGTAGTCTCGGAGGCATCCTACTACAAAGGTTAAGAGAGAGAACTATCAATCGCAACATATTAACTATGAGGTCGAACCCCCAACATCCCAACACGGGTTAACAACTCTACGCCACTCTACAATAAGGTAAGTGTAATGCCATGTAATTCCATGAATGCCAAGCACACGAGCACACGCAAGTCATGTGAAAAATACGCAATGATTTTTGAACCCATGAGATTAGATCTCCCCACGGTCTCGAGGTATTCTAAACCTATGCTCTGATACCAAGTTGTCACACCCCGGATTTTCAACATAATAATGATAGCATTTTCAATAAAGGACCATCGCAATACTACATCATAATACCCCAAAATATTTCCCATAATCCATCAAAGAGGAAATCAAGTTTGAACGGAGTTACAATATTGGCACCTCGGCCCAAAAGGTTACCAGAATAAGTCAAAAGACGGTAAGTTTAGCGATTACATGATTTCCAAAGTCAAAGAGTTCAAATGAAGTTACAATTACATCTTCTCAAAAGGGAGTATACAAAAGATGTTAGAATAACTCCTCAATGTCGGCTTTCAAAAGATTTGATGACAAACAAGCACTCCATGCACTCTGAATTCAATGCCCTTGCGGTGTACCTGAAATTGATGATAGGTTGAGCTACACTAGCCCAGTAGAAATCACTATGCTCAAGCTATAAGTAAATGAGATGATCAATGCACCGAGAGGAACAGAAGCTACAACATGATTTCCGTATGATCGACAATAAGGGCATGAGACTTGAAAACCAACTCCACACAACTACAAGTAGCTTAATGACCTCCAAGGTTCACGATACTCGTCAAATTATGTGTTTGGAACTCATTTCCGGGCATTCGGGACCTCGTGCGTCCCGTATTCATTCCGGCATCTCACCCTATGGCGGATCCGTGGCTTTCTTGTGCACTTCCGGGCATTCAGGACCATGTGCATCCCTTTTCCGGCATCACACCTTACAGTGGATCCGTGGCTTTCTTCGTATCGTTCATTCGTATTCATTCACGTTAACCACTTTCAAGTTTAACATGCATCAACTCGAATATAATCATGTCTACATGCCAAATATGTTCTCTAAGTCAATCTAAAGCAAGAACAACCGACGGATACCGAGTTCATTAAATTTCACATGTTCTTGTCTTCCAACGAGGGCCCCAAAGGAGTTAGGGAGATCAATGAGGATACCGAGTTCATTAAATTTCACATGTTCTTGTCTTCCAACGAGGGCCCCAAAGGAGTTAGGGAGATCAATGAACCAGTTGAGATACCAATAATCAAGTCTAGACGTGATTCAAAAGTGTTTAAAGAGTGTTAGAATTGATCGGGGTTCGAACGAGCTCGATACGATCAACAATAGCCAAAACTGTCCAGATAAGGGGGAGGTTTTGATACCCTCAAAATGGGTATTGATACCCATCAGCAAACTGGTCCAGAGAGGACAGAGGTATTGATACCCTCAAAATGGGGATCAATACCGCGAAACTTTTCTGTGATTTTCAGACTTTCGAATGGCAAAACTCGTCAACAAACAACGAACCATAGCACGATCTAAGTACATAATCAACTCATAAACGCATAGAGAGAGCAAGAAATCCCTACCTCAATGAACAAAAACGAAGATCCAAGCCCAATCGATCGAGCCCTAGAACTTGAAATTCGAATTCCTCCAAGAACACTTCTTTCCGAGCTTCAACCAACGAATCCCGAGCTTCCAATCATGTCTAGAGTGAGGAATGAAGGTTAAACTTTGTGGGTTTCGAGTCTTGTGTGGAGTTTTCGCGAGAGAGAGTGAGAGAGAGAAGAGAGCCGTGAGAGAGAGGGGATGGAGAGAGAGAGTGCCGTGAGTTTGGAGAGAGGGGGGAAAGTGTTATGTTCCTACACACACACACATCTATATGTATACACTAACATTCTCATAAACCACACACATACCCCCTCTTCTTATAATTTTAACACATAAGCCTCAAATTCAAATAAACCCAATATTTCCCTCTTGTCCTTTCATTTATTGACTCCTTTTAATAATTTCTAAAATGTTACGGGTCTCTACAATAAATCTGTATGGCACTAAACTTACTCCCATTGTAGTGGTGAACTCCGACCTTCGCCAACATGGCGTAGTACATTATCTCAGACTTCCAAAGAGGAGGGCAGTTGTTGGCAATGATAACCAACTTTGCTGAAGAACATAAAAACAATTCCCATTATAAACCGTCTCACTTTCATTCTTTCTTTGAACTTATGCAGGAAGCAATGCACACAAAATTTGAAAACACTTAATTTCTTTATGAAAACTATAGTGTAAATTGGAAATGGGCAAATTTCATAAACAGCGCCTTTTGCCAATTTCCATATTGATTTCCATCTTTTATCTCAAAGCTGATCTTTATGATCAAATTTATCCTTGTCCATGCATGCCCATCTTGCAAATGGGCCAAACATGAAACAGGGCAGTGAGCTACCCAAAAATTAAAGGAGAGTAATTCTACATCTTTTTGCAGTAGTAAGTGCAAAAGAGTTAGCTCAAGTGGTAAAGGTAGAGGTAAGTGCCTTGCATGAAATAGCTAAGAAAGGGGCTCCAATTTATACAGAGCTTCGATCTTACCGCCAGTTTAGTAACAAAAACACCATTCAAGGTATAAGATTTCAAGTTTTTAGGGGGGAAAACAAAATAGTAGAAATAAAACCAATGCATTTACACATGCTAACATTCAATAAATTGCAGAAAAAAACAAAATAAGAAGCAACAAAATTTACAAAAAAAACTGTTAAAAAAAGAAGAAGAATCAGAGATAACTTAAGAGATATAGAGATCGTACCTACACATATATATTCTCTATCAAAAGCTCGTATTACCTGGTAGTAAATGGAAGGCTTGATTTCCAGGTAGAAAACCCACCTACATGCAACATAAGAACATTCACTAAAAATCAATGGCTAAGATACCCAGCCAAACAATACATAAAATGAATCAGATTTTTTGAGTCCTAGAAATCAATTAATTTCAAACCTCGTAACTCATCTACACAAACAAAGACAATGCAATTTGAAAATCAAAAACAGTATCACCTTACCTGGGAATGTGGGGGACCAAATCAATTGTTTTATTTCCACTTTTATCGTCCTTCGATTTTCAGAGCACGAGAGGAACCCTAGTGTGAGTCGAAGAACCCTAAATCGAACAAGACAATAACCCTAACTCAAACAATCGCACTACAAAATTGAAACAATAAACGGAAGAACTCTGAAATATAATTAAAAATCTCTAAAAAATAGGATGAAAGGGAAATAATACTGATTCAGATCCAGCCCCATGGTTGCATCGGTCGGGGGAAGGCGAACGAAAAAATTGCTTCCGCCCGAAAAAGCGTTGAAGTCCCGATCTGACCAAAGACTTTACGTGGACGGCGATGGAGTCATGATGAAGGATTGCAGAACAGAGATGGAGAGAGAGAGAGAGAGAGAGAGAGAGAGAGTCAAGGAAAATTGCAAAAGAGAGAGAGTGCATGTGTGTATTACGTGATGGAAAAGAAGATCAAGATACGAGGCTGCGAGTGATGCACCCACGTGGGCCATAAGGCAATTAGGCACAATTACAATTATGGGCAGCCGGCTAACACTGCATGTCCATAAATTGAAGGCTAAATTCGTCCAAATCAGAAAAGTGGCAAGTGAAAAATTGACCAAAACTCCCTCTTCTTATAGAGGAGGAGGATACAGCAAAAGGACTTTTTTTTAATCCATAATATTGCGAGTTTTCAGATACTATTTCTCTGATCCTCTTTGGCAGATGTAATCTTAAACAAATTATTAGAATGGAAGCAAGATCTAATCAAGGAACGAGACACAAAGGGATGGACACCTCTTCACTTTGCTGCTCACAACGGGAACCTTGAAGTAGTTAAGAAGCTATTAGACAAGGATAAATCCGTGGCATACGCAAACAATGACGAAGGGAACATGGCTCTTCACATTGCTACTGCTATGGGAGATGTACCCGTAATGAACGAGATTATACAAAAGTTCCCAGATTGTTGGGAGATGGCTAATAGTAAAGGGTGATCCATTCTTCACATTGCCGCGGATGTGGAGAGAGATGTGACGACCAATTTTATCCTTAAAAAGCCTTGGGTAAGCCGTCTTATTAATCGGAAAGACAATGAAGGTAACACGCCCCTCCATGTGCTTGCTTCCAAAGGAAAAACTGGGCTTCACATGTACCCTGGAGCTGATATGCTGACTCTCAACAACGAAAGCATGACCCCTCTTGACATACTGAATTGGGAGGTAACGATGTTGCGCCATTCCATCTTTAAGATTCTTTTAGTTTCTAAACGTTTTTTTTTTGTTTTGTTGTTATAGTGATTAAATTTCGTCCCTAATTATCATAACTCCTGAATAACCTCCTGCACAACAATCTGCAGGAACGTGTTTTGTTTCAATGAATAACATTAGTCAATTTCGACATTTAACTTTTCAAAACGACCACATAACAAAAAAAAACCCTGGAAGATAGCATGGCTTAGGCACGACACGTTAGATTTTAATTAATGGATATGTTTAAGGTATATTATAGCATGGATAAATTACTGGTCAGTTCAGGTAATTGGCCCATATTTCCCGGACTCTAAATTTAGATAGCTAGAAAAGAATTGAGCCTTGACAAGACGAGTGTCTACATGCAGGCACAAAGAAAAGATGACCCTGATGCCGTAAAGACCGTCCAGGTATGTATGTTGTTTTTTTTCTATTTGTTTTCGTTCAGAAAAAGAAGAAAAAGAAGAGAAGATCGTGCAGGTATGTATTTAAGTGTCTATTTCGAATATTCAAATATTTATTGCATACTTCTGTATTTTCAATTAATATAGGCAGTGTATATGGCTGCAATGGAGCAACGAATTGAGTCTCTCCTAACCTAACGACTCACCGCACAGTTTGAACAGTTGCAGCCTAGAATGTCTCAGTATATGGAATCCAGGGGCTTAGAGGCTAGACAGGTTAACTAGACTGTGTAGAACACACCTTGTAATTGCATTTATCGAAATTGGGATGCAGGCATACGCTTACAAATTGCTCATTCATTTTCTAGGTTCCAGATGCTATAAGTGGACATCGAACCGTAAGAGAGTCTATCAAAGATGACACCTCACTGGTGGAGCGGAGTCATGGACCACCGACAAATTCTCCATGAGCAAGGTAGAGTCAGTGGCGGCCTCGATGTTTGAGTTGCCCAAACCCGACCCAAAGCTTGATTGCCCATTTACTATCAAGTCAGTAGAAAATAAAAGAACATAAAAGAAAAAATAATTAAGGTTACATTGAGTTTACATATATATATATATTTTTTGTTAGCCTTTGGTGGGGGTTGCCAAGTCCGAGGTCTTGAGGCTTACCAAGAGCTGGTTCTGGGTAGAGTCAGGGACGGAACTAGGATTTTACCTTAACAGTGGCGAAATGTATACTTAAAAAATAAAAAGATGAATTATAATATTAATAGTCATCGACTGTACAAAAAAATTAAAATAACAAAAACTATAGTATTGTCATTTGCACAAGGAGTACGAAAAAAGACTAACTTTAATTTTTTAGGTTAAGTTGTTTTAGGGTTAAAGTGTGGAGTTTTTCCCCCCTTAAGTATACCTCATCCTTTATATTATATTTCACTTTAGCCTATTGAATTTAATTTTGGAATACTTTTTTGGGTCTCATTTCTTGAAAAAAGAAGAAGAAGATTTATGACTAGTATATAACAAAAAATAAAGAAAAAAATCTAGCAGTGGCGAGACTATATAGGTTGGGAATAAAATTCTTGTCGTGGCGGCCGCCACCATTAGACCCCCCTGGTTCCATCCTTGGGTAGAGTATTAAAATAAGTGGCTTTTTCGAAATTTGATGCAACTATGCAAGAACTGCTATAGCTTTTTGGTAAACGCTGAATTGTACTAGCGCATGCAGAAAATTACGTGTTTTTGATATACACAAAGTATATAGGATGATTTGGGATTTATTTTTATTCGAAGTATCATGTGTGTATGCTTCTGTTACTTCTGTAGTTCCTTCTGTTATGCTTTAGTTTTAAAGCTATGACACCGAATTGGTACAACGAATGACAATTGGAACATGGTACACCAAATGTTTAAATTGTGGTACGGTAGGGATAGGCTTCTATAAATCACGGATTAGAACTTACTCTTCCAAGCGATAAACATCTAATGAAGCTAAGTATTTTTTTTCCCAAATTATAAACGAGACAAAACACATTTCTAGTAGCATGATGACATAATTGTTGCTATTTTCTCTACCAAATTTTCCACGCTCTCTAGCTAGAGTTTTACCTTAGTAAAGTTGATAATTTTTTCCAAATTCTTTAGGGGTTCACTTTGGATTACTAAATTTGCCGTCTTGGAACGGAAGTGTACCGGTGTTTGGATCATGCGTGCAAAAACGTAATTCGCTAGGGTATGAGCATTCCATGGTAGCATAGTTTTAAACGGTTCTAATGGTCAAAATGATGTAATTTCAAACCATTTATTTCTAAATCAAGTTGGTACTCTCGGACTATTGAATAATTACTCGAGAACTGCACATTTAAGCTGGGTCCATAATACTCTTAGTTGTGGACCTCACGAAAATGTGTGGTTTTGGTGTAGTCCAGAGCACTATGTGACAATATTTTTGGACTATTGATTTTCATGCCTTTTATGACATAAATGTTCGGAAACGGCTCCATTAGGAATTGAAACAGCCAAGCAATGACGCCGTCTGTAGTGGCTAGAAGACTACAATGCTTCCAGGGATACATGTTTTTCGTACTTAAGGAAGTGGGTACGTATGTTTGATATCTGGATGGTTTAAAAGTGTTAGTTTTATGTTTTAAAATGCTTCTATTTACTATATATGTTTGGTGGTTGGAGTTTGAGTGAAATTTAAATTCTTTCTAGATTACAAAAGAAGTATACTTGCGAATAGAGGTGGAGCTAGATTTTTTTGTTAGTGGGGTCAAAACGTACTTAGATCCATATGGAAATTGTTTTTTTTTTTTTTTAATTGCTGTAATATCCCGTATTTTTCTAAATAGTATTTTATTTGAGTTGGGTAATTAGACAACATAGGAAAGGAAAAAAAAAGAAAAGGGCCATTCGGTGCATTGCGCAACGTGTTTTTTTTGAACTGTGCAACGTGTTGGTGTGGTGTGTTGGTGCCATGGAGAAATGAGCTGCACGTGGAGCTCTTAAGAAGACTTAGTGAATTGACACTTGATGACTAAGCTTCATTAGGTATATATAACTCATAAACATTTGGAACATTAAAAGTGGAAAGAAAACTTGGAGTTATCATACGTCCATAAAGCAAAGTAGACAATTGGTGCAAAATTCAGTCTGTGATGAGATCTCAGTATGTTGTTTATTGTTTATTCACATATCCTACAGCCGCGATTATAATTTGAGATACCGGGTATAGTGTGCAATACATTCCTAGCTAAATCTCTTTGCAAAGAGTGTTCTTTGATACTCTCATATTTGTACTCATTTGATATCTAAATTTCTTGATTCAATTATTGTCACTTCTTGTATCGTGACATAAGAAAATATTTGGCTGCAAGCCATGGAACAGATTAGTACATATGCAAGCCCACCGGTCACAGAATTATGAAAAATGTACGATTGACTACCCTACGGGGAGTCTAGAATGATTATAGGGCCCAAGTGCCCAATACAGAGTTTAGACCTGGGTGGTGGCATGTTATCGAGATGAGCCGAGTATGAGGCTACAAATGAAAAACGTTCAGAATGATCTTACTTGATTTGTTATCCTCGTTTATTGAGCATATTCTTATCGCTAGCCATGTTTATTGTCCTCGTATTAATTGCATATACTACCCGGGCATTTTATATTTTTCAAGTGCAGAGCAAGTAAGTGGGGACCCGAGTTGGAGTATTGAAAGAGTTAATTTTAGAGATTGTATAGAAAATCTGTATCATTTGGAGGTTTTTAGGCCCACCATGCATATTTATCTTGAGGACTTGTAATTATTGGAGATGTATTAATTTTGGAGGCAATGTAAAAATTCGGATCGTCACAATTGCTAGCTAATGCAATGAAATAGCTAAATTAAGAGGTTAATTACAAGGTACATACATGCTGATAAATGTAGTTTTGCTTTATAGATAGTCCAAAAGATTTATATTTGTAGCCGATAAAATAAACATTTATATACGTGACAAACGATGCATGAGAGTCTCATTATTAACATTACTGTCCCTCGAAAAGAAGAGAGTGTGTGGAGTTTCTTTGCACGTGGGGTCAAAATCGCAAAAATTGATTACAAACTTTCAAATATCCATGTGCAAATCAAAGTGAGTGGGGGTTCCACACTCTTACCTTACTCCCTCCGCCCTTAGGTTGCAAACATTTGGTTTCCAAAATGCAATATGGGTGAAGGGGTTCTGATTACTTGGGATGTTGCGATAGAAATAGACGAAGAAGGTGAAGGATATTGTAAAGTACTTGTTCGAAAAGCAATATACCTCTAAAACACACTTCTCAAACATATATACTTTGCAGTTGTGTGACTTTCACAACCTATGTGGTTTACATGCCCACAACAACTGGGAGGTGAAACAGAGCGATATGGAAAAATAATCTAGTGACATCGGACCAAAAGACTATTGCGATGAAGTTTTAGTTCAATTAGTTCAACCCACTCAAAAAGAGATGGAACATCAAAATTGCTTTCAATACTTGCTACAGTAACCCCTCATCACCCCCTCCGATACACAAACGGCCAACATAAACAAGAGATACATGCAGTTTACTGCTAACCATGTTTCTTAAGGTACGTACAGGTGCCATGGAATGTCGTAATTTCTGCCGAAAACCTTGGCACCAAAGGACTGATGCTCCAAATGACAAGTAACGGGAGTCGGTTGTAACGGTCGAGTATCAGCCATAACAACCATGAACCGGTTAGTGAACCGGAAAATGACTGCTACATAACGGGAACCGGCCGTTACTCTAGCCATTTTTCATCTCACCGGTTTATTGGGGTGTAATGCCGACAGAAATAAACACTTGATGGGTAAGAGACAAATACTTTAGAGGAAGGGTTAACAGAGATAATTGAGTGCCCATAGAGTATCATTTGAGTTAAAATTAGGAAAGAAAAAAATAGATTAGTTAATGGATTAATCCTGACCTTTGAATGTAGAATTGGAGGATCATTTATGGGATTGGACAGGAGCTGGACTCTCGATAGGGAGGATCCGAGGATGTGAACCACATTTACAAAGATGCTGATAATGACTTATACACGGTTGTTCAGGTCTAGTATCCCGGATTTTGGTTAAAATCCGAACTTCTCCCACAGCCGTTGGATTGTGTTTTCAATGGTTCAAATATGTGACCAATTATGACCATTGTGTTTTCAATGGTCCAGATCTATGGCCAATTATGACCGGTCATAATTGGCCGCAAATCTAGACCATTAAAAACACAATTCAACGACTTTGGGAGATGTTCGAATTTTACTCCTTATCCGGGATACTAGACCTGAAAAGGACTAATGACTTATATATGGAAAATCCTAGGAGAGAAGTGAAAAGGTTAAACAAAACTAGCTATTCGAGTTGTTGTCACATAAACAAACTAATCTTGAACATATTTTGAAGCCCCATAAATATTCAAACCAAGTTTGAAGAAGTGACATTAGACCACCAAAACTCTATCGACAGGGATAACGTTTAGTTCAATTAGTTTAATATCTGTAAATTTTCTACTGTCAAAATTTCAACCCTCTCAAAAAGAGATGGAATCTTAAAATTGCTCTAAGTCCTGCTACACACCCTTCTCCACCACTACCTCTGTGACTACCAGTGACCGGCCAGCAACCACCACTTCCGTTGAACAAACAGCCGACACAAAGAAGAGATATAGTTCACTGCTGATTGTCACTGAAAAGTAGTGGAAGTTACCTCTTAAGAAATCCACATAACACTTTCTTGTTGAAACTTTGTATCTCTTCTTTGAGGAGTCGCCTATCGAGTGCATATACCTCTGTAATAAATAAAAAAAAAGCCCGTCTATAATTACGTGCCTGGGGAAAACCCCCTCTTCATGAATGACAAGCTGTACCCAAGATTGAGAAAGACGTAGTGGTGCATGCGCTTCAGTGCGATCTGGACAAAGTTTATAGAGTTCGAGAAGGAGTTTCATGCGGTGGTTTAGCTCGGAGGGTGACTTCCATGGACCTGTTTCTAAGTTAAGCTCATGTTTCGACTAGCCTTTGTGAAACAATGTTGTTCTCGTACTTGTTATTGCCTAACTATTGTGCCCTTTTAAACTTTTGAAAACTTCCCTACAGAAAGTAGTCATAATGTTCTGCTTCCTTCTTTGACATCCCAACCTTAACCCTCAGTAAATCTTACTTCAAATCAAGTTTGCATAAGTTATTATTTGGCTGAACACATGGACCACATTAACAGTGTGATACGTTTGAACATCAGAGGCAAATTGACTTCAATCAGGGTTTACTAAGGACTCACCAGTAAATGTGGATAAGGATAATAGGCCCATGTGCTCTGTTTTTACACCTTCATCCATGGGGACGAAAATTAGGGGGACAAGCTCTGTGAGCAACGACGAAGATGATTGACGTGGCAAATGGAGTTCTACAAACCAATACACATGGAGAAAATTGGTTCATCCAATCAATAAAAAACAACCTTTTCGAGTTCTACATACCAATAAAAACCAATATTTTCCTTTATGAGTTCTACAGACCACAAGCAGAAGGCCCAAAGGCTGCATGCTTGACTCACTTCATGCTTGAGTCGGTCATGATTAGGAGGAACAAATCTTTTTGAGTTCGAGAAAATATACAATAAACGAGGTGCAAGCAATAACACAAATGGACACGGCAAGCGCTATAGAGTGTGCTAACACAGCAAACGTAGCTGCGATGAACGCAATCATCACAGCAAACATGGAAACTAAAATAAGACCCAAGGCTGTTCCAACACGATTATCCACATGGTCATCATTTTCCACCCCGGAAACATAACCCAAGCCAGTAATGCATAGGAATACAGAGGTAACAGAGCATACTATGGCTATGGTGTTGGTTATGAGAAATGCTTTGAAAGCTGCTGCTCTTGCTAGGACTGCCATACCTTGGTCTCGACCTTGGTTGCCATCATAGCCCCCTGGAATTGTGAAGGCCGCTGCGAAGGTGATCGTGGCTATAAGTGAAGCCACGATCATGATGATTCCAAATCTTTGACAGTTATCTAGCATATGTTCCCGTTGTTTTGCATCTTCCCCCGTTTGCATGTCTTCCTCTCTTTGTATTTCAGCATCTCTTGTCATTTTTCTCTTCTCTTTTTCTTGCGTACGAGCTCTCTCCAATTTCGCTAAGTTGTCACGAGCATTGCAGGCTATGTTTCTTCCACCACTAATTCCCGAATCCAAGAAGGTGTCATCCTACATTTTTTCGCTAGGCGATCAAATAGAAAACAATGTATATAAAACTATAGTCCTATTATAAATGGAGGATAAATCCATGTCTTATTAAGCCTCCATTAAACCACACTAATCCTGGTTTTGTAAAGAAAAAACAATCAAACCTTGGAGAGAGAGAGATATTTCAAAATCAATAAAAAAAAAACGTATGTTAATTGGAGTATATCTTGGCGTGCTTGTGGAGAACTGCACGGGCATTTTTGTAAGAATTTACTTGAGAAGAACTTTCGAAGATAAATAAAAGGGAACAAGCAAACCATAACAAAAACCCTGTTAGCTCTGGTGGCTGCTGATGGAGGTGAATTGTGGCTGTGGGTTCTTGGTCGACGACCGATTCGGACGCGGCGGGTGTTTGGGTGCAGCGCTAGTGATTTGGCGTGGATTTAGGGTTTTGGTGTTTGTTTTATTTTGGGCTGTTGGGCTTTGAGGTGTGGTGTGTGTTGGTTCCTTACCAACCTCGGGGTGTTTCGGTGTTTTTTTCCCCTCCTGGTTTGGACTCAGCCTGTTGGGCCTAAATCAGTTCCTCCGTGTGGTTAGGAGAAGAGGGTCTTGGGTGGTCAGGCCAGTGTACCCAAAACCCTATTAGCTCTGTACTTTGTGTTATGAGTTAATGAATTTATCTTTTTGCCGATCAAAAAAAAAATTACCATAACAAAAAGATAGCAATATCATGGGATGGAAACATATCACGTAACTAGTTCCTAAAATTGCTATACTTAGGCTATGTTTGGTAACACTGTCACTTTTTTGTTTCCTGTTTTCTATTTGTTGAAATCAGTTTTTACTTTTCCTAAAAAAAAGTGAAAACAGAAAACATGTTTGTGTTAACCTGTTTTTAAAAAAAAAAATCAATTTCTGAAACTAGTTTTTACTTTTTCTAAAATGGTCTTTCTTGCAATTTCTCCACTAGTTCTCAAACTATACAGGGGAGAGAGAGAGAGAGAGAGAGAGAGAGAGAGAGAGAGAGAGAGAGAGAGAGAGAATCATCCAAGCCTTTGCAATCATGTTAGAAACAATTTCTCCACTAGTAATTAGTTCCTAAAATTGCTATACTCAATGTTTTTGTCTCTATTTTTTGAAATACTATTGGAATTGGTTTTGTAGTTGTAGTTTTAACTTGGGCTATATCCATAATATTTGTAATGTTTTAAAAAAAAATTAAACATAACAAATATTATTACTGAATGTACAGTAAAATCCTACATCCATATCAATCATCCCCTCTGTTGAAAGTTTTTTTTTTTTCCGCAACTTCTGTTGCAAGTTGTCTTTCTCTTGATGTACCCTTTGTCGAGTTTTTAAAAAAATTTGTTGCCAATCTGAGGGGTTTTTTTTTCTTTTCTTTGTCGGCAAATCTGTAGAAAGTTGTAGGCATGAAGTGCTATGTCTCCCTATTAAATACTTCTAGAGCTCTCCAAAACTCTACGCCCCTAGGATCTATGTTGAGAGAGTAGAGAGAAAAAATAAGTGCAAAAACACTTTTCCGTCTAGGGTTTCCTTTTGCCTTCCCCATCAGCGAGCCGTCCTTCCCCTGCCCTCCACTTTGTTTTCTAGTCTAGTAGTATGAAAAAACCTAGTAGCTAGTGGTGTACACAACTTACCTACATGTAATTTGGTGGTACCAAACTACCAAGAAATTACTAGCATGCATGTTCCCCATTGACTTGTAATCGGCACTTGATTTTATTAATTTAATTTTGATTGTTTGTTTTGGAAAAAGGATCTATGTTATATGTTGAGAGTCATAAAATAAAAGAGAGGGAGAAATCCCACCAATCGTCCCTAAAGTTTCTCTTGAAACCCTCTCCAAACCCTACTGTCTCATTGAAACCCACTTCAAGTACCCCCAAGATTTTAACCTCGAGTGGGCGAGCACCAAAAGAAAATTTACAAGATATATATAAAAAAATCATATAACTACAGATACATATTTATTGTTCTTAAAGGAAAAATAAAATCCATGTGTGTTAATTTATTTTATAGGTGCGTTTACACTAAGGAGGATCGTTGTTAATTTTTTTTTTTCCAAAAGCAATTTGAGAGGAAGGGCAAGATAAATTAGAAAAATGTTGGGCAAGCGAGCACACACATATAGTTTTAAGCAAAAAAAATCCTATAATTCTTAACAAGTTTTACAACTTCATTGGGTATGGTGGTCACCTGGACTCATTTGCCCCAAGGTTAGTCCTTGCAGATATGCGATGCAGGCATGCAAAATGTGGCTTCCCCCTGAGTGTGTCATTATTTACAGTGAGCAAGTATGTGTACAAACAATAAATAGAAGTTCTCCGGGTTTCCTAATGTTTTAGGTTTAATTCTCCTTATCAAGAGTTCACCTCACCTCCAAGCGTTTGTTGTGGAAATTAGTCCAAGGTGCGCCTAAGTTACCCTAAGACACCTTACATTATCCAAAGTAAGGAAATTCTCTCTTTCACTCTGTCTCCTATATGGCCGAGTTCTTAACATTTTTTTTCCCTTCTTTCTTCCAAATTTCCTCCCACTTCCTAACTCTCTCAGACTAAAAACTTCACATCTAATGTTAAATCATATAGTGACGAGAGGTATACAAATAACATTAAACATAACAAGAGTTTCGTTCGTTCATGTCTATAGAACGGGTATTGCACTTAAACGTACTAACACGATGTAGAAGAGGAATAAGAAAATGAAACTTTTGCTTCTCACAGAGGTATATCATGCAATGAGAACATATGAACTTACCATAACATATGTTGCTGCAAAGGTTGACATCCTTGCATCCTTAAAATTGGACCATACTAAATCTACGGGGGTCATGTTTTTTCCATCAAAAGCTTCATGATCTGCTCTTTGATGCTTCCATAGCTCATCAACGTTGCAATCAGAAGCAATAAGTAGATGGAGAGATGTGTTACCGTCGTTGTCCTTTTGGTTTATAAGTTGCCGAACCCAGGACTTATCTAATATAAATTTAATCACCGAATCCCTGTTCATATCCACAGCAATATGAAGGACATTCTGCCCTTTACTATTGACCATCTCCCAACAATCTGGATTGTATGATAAAAGCTCTTCTATTACACTTACATGCCCATGAGCAGCAGCAATGTGAAGAGGTGTGCCCAGGCCGTCGTCGTTTGAATAAATAGTGCATCCCCCTGGTCTTTCTATGGACCATTGTGTTTTAGAAGTAATGTATACCCCTGAATTATCCACTGCTAGTAGCTCTTTAACTCCCTTTTCACTCCCATTGCATGCAGCGTAGTGAATCGGTGTCCATCCGTACATATCTGTTTGATTGATTAGATCTTTCTTCCATTCCAACAATTTTTTTGCGCATTGACCTGAAAAAAGATTCCACGAAAGTTCAGGATTCACAGGTAAAAGTTAAAACAATACTTCAATTTGCAAGCTTGTAGTCATTAGCATCCATATATCTAGTGCTATTAGTACTAAATTTGAATTCTTGGTTTGTGCTTGCTATTAAGTTATTAACACATCCACTTCCCTGTTCCAATCTGTGATCAGCTTGGCCTCACAAGTACTTCTATTATGTTTATATATGATTCAATTTTAATTACCAACGACTGCAATGAATTAAGCGAATTAGGTTGTGAGTCTGGTGACAAACCTGTAGAGTCCTTAAGTGCTGCCACATGCAGTGCTGTTCTGCCCTCAGGGCCGCTGTAAGTTGGAGATGTGCAAGTTTCCAAGAGCGTAAGCACAACGGTCACACCCTTATCTCCTCTTTCAGCAGCTAGGTACAGTGGAGTTTCCTCGACTTTGTTTGGAGGATGTCGGAACTGTGGATCTTCTTTTATTAACAATTTGACTACTTCCAAGTACTTGGCCTCTTCCAAGTGACAATTTCTCGCTGCCATGTGCAAGGCCGTGTCTCCGTCGACATTTGTTGCCCTCAACATCTCCTTGACTGCTCCACCCCAGCCGCTTTCAAGTTCTTGCGTCTCTAGTTCTTTTGCGCGAACTATCAGTGCTTCGACTATTTCAGCTCGCCCTTCCCTAGCCGCCATATGCAGCGGAGTTTCACCTCTGATATTCTGCCAGCGTAGCAGAGATGGACACTCTTTCAAGACCCCTTTCACATAATTGACGCGGCCGAACTGGGCAGCGACGTGGAGAACGGTGTTGTTGTTTGGGGTGAGTTTGCCGTCGATTAGGTTGATGTTTTGCCTCAGGAAAACAACATTACCTTCCATGGCAGATCTATACAGGTTAGGATTCATGGTTACCTAAGTTCCAGCAATCTATCTGAATTGTGGTGAAATTATTACATAACTGAGAATGACCATTCTGCTTTTTAAAGGCGCCAATAATAATATTTTCTTTGATATTCTGACATTATTAATCGAATTAGTAATTTCTTACGTGGAACAAATGAGAATTAACGTCATGACCATGACGTATTGATTGAACGTGGCAGATTGGGTTTTTAATTAATACTCAACTCTGTCCTATTTGTTTCTTAAATTCAATGGAAAATCAATCCTTCCTTACAAAATTAGTTACACTAGATTTAGAATGGTTATTAGAAATAACTACAAGAGCTAGCTCTGTTAGCTAAATTTTTTGCTCTCATTAGGAGGTTAGGGATTCAAATCTCTCAAAGTGCATGTGGGTGTAATTTTTCTTGTATTTGTTGGGATTAGTTATCCGCTTCATGTGGCTATTGGTTCAGGTAGGCTTATATATAGTGATTGTGGACTTGTTTCCAGTTTGATGTCTCCCCACATGCATGCATTTAGGTGTTATTCCCCTTGTATTTGTCAGGTTATTTATCCCCTTCATGGGGCTATTGGTCCAGTTAGGCTTAAGGTTATAGTGATTGTGGACTTGTTTTCAGTTTGATGTCATATCCATTCTTGTATATTCTCCTACCTCTTGTAAAATAAGAAAAACAGGGGATAGAAAATAGGACCTAGAAATGGTAGAGGGGGAAAAAAAATGACTCCGTATGTGCTTGTTTTGGTCTGAAGGAATTGTGTCATGCATTTCTTATTTTCTCCTTGTGCAAATTACAAGTTTTACTCCCTTCGTCCAAAAAGAAGATATATTATGAACGACCGTAAATTTATCGAATTGAAATTAAAAAAAAAGTTATTGTTCTAGATTAGGTTTATTCATTTTAGGTATGTTTCTTGTTGTTTGTTTTTAATATCAATGAAGTTCTTCCATTCTTAAAAAACAACAAAAAAACATAAAAATACATACTTATAAAAGAATTAATGGGGGCCCATACGAGACCTTAAGCAAGGGCTCTATTTTTCTGAGCTTACAGGAAGAATGCTAGCCGCTACTTTATTTTGTAGAGAACTTCCCAGTGGCAGTAAGAGCATTTCCAACTGGGAGCCAAAATGGCAGCCAAAGCCATATTTTGGCTTCCAGGTCAAATACCGAGATCCAGTGGGGACAGGGACGGATTTAGAAATGTCGTTTAGTGGAGGCACCTTGTTAATCATAGTGGCGAAAATTTATTTATTTAGTTAACCACAATAAGATCGTTACATAATTAAGGCATGCAATACAAACGACAAAAATATATAACACATACTTTCACCTAAATTATGTAAAAATAAGCACAAAATCTCAGACAAAATTTGAGAGTATGTTTTACATGATCATCGACAAGTTTTAGAATGATCGATATAGTTTTATTAATGATATTATTTTAAAATATTGCTCTTAGACGGTTAAAAATAAGTACAATTAAGAAAGAATCGATCCAAGTAGACAAATAGTTTGAAAATCAACAAGTATAAATGCACCATATGACGAAATTGAAACATAAAACTAGTTTTATATGTATATTTTCAAGATATATGCACTTATTTATGTGTAATAGCACACTTAATTTCATAATTATGCAAAATATACGAAAATATAACAAAATTATTTTAGTTTCGAGTGGGGGCACGTGCCCCCCTTTCCCTCCGTCCCTGAGTGGGGAGCCAAAAAATGGTTGGGCTTCCAGTAATCCATGTATGATATATATCGATATAGATTTTTTTTCATCTAAAATATATTGAATTTTACGAAATGTAAAAAGTAATTAGTCTTGCATTTGGCAACGAAAATACCATTTGGCGACGAAATAAAAATTCCCTCGCCAAATGGTGTCTTTTGGCTAGGAAAAAAATATTTCATCGCTAATAGGTATCTTTTGGCGACGAAATATAGCTTTCATCGCCAAATAGGTCCAATTTGATGATGAAATTTTGGATTTCGTCGCCAAATTTCGTGGTTAAAAGTGTTTTTTTTATTGTGGTAGTGACAAAGTTAAATAAAAATTGATGAATAATAGTGAATAGTACCACTACAAGAAAAATTACATTGGGTGACGAATGAAAATCGTCACAAATTGCATGTTTTTCGTCACAAATAATATAGGTGACGAAAAAAAATTTGTCGACTAAAGGTTGTCGAGGATTCCTACCTGGTGACGAAATCTATTTTTCGTCACCTATAGTGCATTTTGATGACGAAATATTTCGTCACAAAAAAGTGAATAATTGGTGACGAAATTTTTTTCCTCGCCTATTGTGCTTTTTGAAGACGAAATTTTTTGTCATCAATTATTCCTTTTGGCGACGAAAAAATTCGTCACCGATGGGTCACATCATTGATGAAAATTTTCGTCACCAATATAAGAAATCGGTGACGAAATTTTTCGTTGCAAAAGACGTTTTCATATGGGAAAAAAATCCTTCTTTCTTGCTCCTGCTGGGTTTCGAACCCGAGTCCCTTAAGTTTTTCGCACAAGCTCCGACCAACTGCACCATAGACACTTTTCAGTAAATATTTGAAATACTAATATATACTAACATATATGTTTAACATGAAAATATATTTCGAATGTAATTTTGAAACTTTAAACATTAAACTTAGCAATTTTGATAAACATGAAAGTTGTAGGCAATTGAGTTATTGTTCAAACCCAATTTGAATTATCTCAATTGGAGTTTTTAGTAAAGAGTTATGTCCGAAATACATTTAGTGACAAAACGGAATTCATAAATTTCGTCACGAAAGGTACCCATTTGACGACGAAATATATTTTTCGTCGCTAAAAGAGTTAAAATGGTGACGAAATATATTTTTTTGTCACCAAATGATTATCTTTGGCGACGAAAAATAATTTCGTCACCTTTTTTAAGTTTTCGGTGACGAAAAATGTATTTCGTCTCCAAATGGGTACCTTTAGTGACGAAAATATTTTTTTCGTCGCTAAACAGGTATAATTGGTGACGAAATTATTTCGTCACGGAAGTTGTCAAAACAATGACGAATTTATTTTTTCGTCGCCAAATATACTCATTTAGTGACAAAATTAAATTTCGTCACCAATTTTCATTTTTCTTGTAGTGTACCATGGTCTTTCTTAGGACTGGTTCGCGAATGGACTGCAATTTTTGGCCCATTTCATACGCCACAAGTTTTCCAAGGTTTCAAGAGGAAAGACTTAGGAGTCAATGATGTCAGTGAGTCTTGCTGTTCCAAACTTTTCTTGGTCGATTGGTTGAAAATTCTGAAAGCCTATCCAACTAAAGCGATATATGTGGATGGAATGAAGCTCAGCGATTGGTTAGAAATGCTTTAGACTGTGATTGTAACCTCAACCAAGCCCAATAAGATATCTGAATTCGAAAATCTATGGTTTTAACTCAAGTCAAGGTCACATAAGGAGGCTATATAATATAAAAAATTGGTGGGAGGTCCACTATAGCAAGTTTGTAACCCACTAAGTCCACTTCTAATTTTTATAACCCCTCTAGTCCACTAATATAGTTATATAACCTAATAACTCCAATTTACTTAAAAAGAGATATTTTTCAAGACTGTAGACACCCCAATTTGGCCTAACGATTATTTCAGGTCCCACAACAGATCTGAGCCTTCCCTCTCCCCCTCTCTCTCTCCTCCCCTCCCCTGGTGAACCGTCCGCCTCCAAATTCTCCAAGCCGACGAGCTCTCCCTCACTCACCACGAACTGGGTCGAACCCGCGCTGCCCATAACGGTGATGCTTACCAACAGGCGGCGGTAGAAGCCGCCTCCGCCCTTGATGGACGCCGTCGACATGACCCTCGATGGACGCCGCCGCCGCCATGGCCAGAGATGGATCGGCCCGTAAATCACCGTGAATCGATTCACTAAGCAGCAAAGGAAGAATCTACGCGAAGTCATGGTTATTCCGGGCTGGCTCATTTGACAAATCTAGGAAGTGACGACGAAGAAGCGATTGATTATTCCTATAAAAGTAAAGCCGAAGCCAGTCAAAAACCAATTCGCGCATTAGCTTAGTTCCCATCTCATATAAAAAGAATAGTGTTCAGGGGGCCTCTTCTCTGTCAGACCTATGCAAAATTCTCTCTAGAAAATATATCTAATTTTAACTTGAAGTGATTTTTTTATTTTTATTTTTCATTTTTTAACCTCAAACAACATGCTATGGCCACCGACGGCCACACAAGCTGCACTATGGGTCTCACACGGAAAATCCGAGTCGTTCAATAATTTAGGGAAAAAAAAACTGAGTGGCCCCATGAAAATCAGTTCAATCCGATATGTATAGGTGTTCGATCCAATCTTATCATTTTTCATTCAGATTACAGGATTCTGTTCACCTACGCATATCAGATTGAGCTGATTTTCCACCGGGCCACTTGATATTTTTTTTTTAAATTATTGAACAACTCAAAATTTTCATGCAGAACACGTAGTGAGCCACATTTTTAAGTAAATTGCCTATTTTTCGAAGCTTACTGGAAGAATGCAAGTCGCTACTTATTTTGTGGAGAACATAGTGTTAGTTTTTTTGGCACTTTCCGGGTTGTCCAAAACGCATCTTGTTTCATTGGTATTTCTTTCACACTTAATTAATTGTAATAGGGTAGGTTATATATGGGGTAATTTCTCGCGTGATGCTCCTCCCCTTGCCTTCGCCAATTTGATCCTGTGAAGCCATTCCGTTTATCAAAGGTAAAATCATTCATGGCATATCATGCATAACATTTTATTTGTGTTCAAAATGCTTAAATTTGATTAAAATCGTTTTGTGCATGTTTGGATCAAGGTTTTATATTCAATGGATTTTGTTACCAATTTTAGAGTTTTGGTATTGCACGTAACTTTCCTTTGATAACCACATCTTTAAAGTAATTTTTTCTGAGAATAGAAAAAGATTGGATGCTAGGATTTTGTTTTTTTATGGGATGTTATTTCCTATTTTGATTAGGGTTTTGTTTTACTTTGAAAATTATATAAATACATCCTTAATCATGTTTTGGAAGTCACCGAATCTTTTTGCCAAAACCTATTATATTTACAAAAGTTTGGGTTTCCGTAGTTTTTATGAGTTGAGAACCGCATCAACTCATATGGAGTGTTTGTGACAATCCTGTCTCAATGTTCTTGCATCTTGCATTCATCCGAACGTTTTTAGACTGTCCTGTTTATACCGCACATCATCTATAATTCATTTAGTGAACCGTTCGTGCCTTGTTGCTGTTGGCCATATTGACGAGAAGTCTATTCGGAGCCGGTTGATTCCGGAGATTGAACTTGAGGTTCGTGGCAGACTATTGAATCAGAAAGAAGCTCGGGGAGCATCGTAAGTTGGCGAGCATAGGTAAAGCTTAAGGGTAAGGCTTAAGGTAATCTGTTTTGCAACTTGTAACTCTTTTTGGTTAATAGAAAATAGTGGACTAGGCCGTGGTTTTGTCTTAGGGTTATTCGGACCCTAAGGTTTTCCACGTATATCGCGTGTCTTGTCTCTTATTTATTTTCTGCTATTTATTTTGCTCAAGAGTGTGAGTGTGACATTTTGGAAGAAGAGGTTTTAATTTGGCTCAAGCATAACTGTTTCTTTTGCTCAAGCAAAATAGCCTGTTTATCTACACGAAAATTTGCTCTACAAATACAAACGTATTATTTCATTTACGATGGCTGTGTCAAAATAAACCAATCTCACAACAAAAGGTTAACTTCAGGAGTACTGCATTTGAGGAAAAAAAAAAAAAGGGTATAACTTTCACTCATATATAGTCCTATTCACACCCCCCCTAGGACTGGTTTACACTTTCGCGTAATTTCACATAGCATTTCTGACTGGGAGCCAAAGCCATATTTTGGCTTTGAGGTCAAATACCGAGATTGAATGGGGAGCCAAAAAATGGTTGGGCTATTTCTTTGGCCAAATTTGGCCATGACCATTTGTGCACATCATATTTTCTACCAATTTCAAGTACCAAATTAAGCATCCACAACAACATATACAGAGAGAGAGAGAGAGAGAGAGAGAGAGAGAGAGAGAGAGAGAGAGAGAGAGAGAGAGAGAGAGAGAGAGAGAGAGAGAGAGAGAGAGAGAGAGAGAGAGAGAGAGAGAGAGAGAGAGAGAGAGAGAGAGAGAGAGAGAGAGAGAGAGATCCAAATTACTTTTTATAAATAATACAACAAAATTATCACCATAAATCAGAAATATTCCTTAAAACAAATAGATCTAATTTCAACTTATTACTAGTCCAAACCCTAGAATACAGATCTAATTTCAACTGGAAGTGATATTTATTTTTTGTTTTTGGTTTTTCTTTTCATTTTATAACCTCAACATGAGTTGTACAAATATTCAAGCTAGAAACAAAAGTCTATAGTCAATATCTGTCTTTATTTTCCTCCATCTCACCACACAACAAAAAAGGGGCTTCAATTTCTCGCGATTACTTTTCCTGCCTGGCTCTCTCATGAACGATTAATATGCCAACTTCCCTATCCAATCCCTCTCAATCACATACCCTATTATATGTGGAGGAATATTCAATGCCAAGTGGTATGGGCCCGAGGAAGAAAAAAAGAGGTGAAAGCCACATTTTGGATTATACGTACATGTGAAAGAAAGCAACCACGTTTTCTTTCTTTGCCAGACATTTCCTATCTCGAGAAGTACACAATGGCAGAGCCTTTGGTTTCTCTTAATTTGAAGCCCCACAACTAAATATAATTGACAAATGATGTCATGGCTCATATCAGCTAGAAAACATTTGATAAGACTCTGTGGATTCCAATTTACCGATCGAGTTTTCACTTTTTGGTTTGAGGATTAACTTCGGCTCTGATCTCTTCCACTTGGATTGAAATTGCAACAGATGCAGAGAACTAATTAACAGATTTCGATCTTAAGACTTTTAATATACCCCATGAAACTAAGGGCAATTTACCTCTAGGTCCAGAAAATAGAAAGTAATTCCCACCAAGTCTTCTCTAATTAATGAAACACTAAAACCCTATGAAAGTGCCTAAAACCCTAAATATTGAAAGTGCCTAACCCCTAGGGCACCCTATGAAAGTGCCTAAACCTTAGGGTACCCTATAAAAGTGCCTAAAATCCTAGGGTACCCAATGAAAGTGCCTAAACCGCTAAAACCCAATAATAGGAAAGTGCACCCTAAAACTCCTATGAAAGTGCCTAAACTTAAACCCTAGGGCTCTATAAAAGCGCCTAAACCTAAACCCTAGGGTACCTTAAACCCTAGGGTATCCTAAAACCTAAAATCTTAAAGTGCCCTAAAACCCTAGGGTACCCTAAAACTCTAAAATCCTAGGGTATCCTAAGATTTTAGGGTACCCAAGGGTACTAGGGTACCCATTAGGGTACCATTATACCCTAGCATATCCTAAAACCCTAAGGTGACACTTCCATTAATGTTAAATGTATTTTTGTAAAAGTGGACTTAGTGGTAATTAAGTATTTCTTCTCTCCTTAATGGGAATTAAGTGTCACTTTTCTGTACTTAGAGGTAATTTTCTGTGAAACTAATCTACTTATTATGCAAGCTATTTTACCACAAGTCTGATTTCAAAGACATACTCATGCAATATGATATGCAAAACGAAAAGTAAAAGTGTAGGGGAGAGAGAAATCAAACACGAGGATTTATAGTGGTTTGGTCCGCAACTTCATAATCTACTCCAGTCTCCAAGTGTCCTACTCGGGAATTAATACACTATCTCCAATACTTAATATTACAACCTTCTAGCTTTGCGGGTGCTAAATGATCCGCACCCAAGATTGTATAATCTTGGGGGCTTTTATTGTAGTATTTGAAGCGTTTCGTCCCTATTTATCCCGTTTTATCGCATTTTGCTCGTGAGGTTTCGTTTTGTTGTTTTCAGGTAAAACAGGGTTACTTTGTGCTTTTAATGTCAAGAATTCCTCAAGGAAGGATTCCATTAATCAAGGCCACGTGGCATTGTCAAGTCAAGCCGTCGTCGGGTGGTTTTGCCCGAGCAATTGAAGCATCGGGCCGTCGTCGGGCCGTTTTGCCAAGCGAAGCAGGAAGGAAACCAAGTCTGCCGCCCATGAACCGGTTCGGGTTTATCACCAACCGGTTCATGCTCGTCAGAAACTAAAGATGGAACCTTGGTCGAGGCCATGAACCGGTACGACTAAATCACCAACCGGTTCATGCCTGGAACCCGAATTCTGCTTTTTACTTTTGGGATATTTTGTTTGTCTCACCTTTTGAGATATTTTGGGGATATTTGTAGAGAGAGAAGGGGACCCCTTTAAGTCTTTCTCCCTCTCTCTCTCCCTCATAACTCCCTTTTGTTTTCTCTCTCTTCATTAGCTAGAGTTTGTTGTTCCTCCATTAATGTAAGTGTTTCAAGCTTTTGTCTCCTTTTAATCTTGCAAGTTAAATCTCGTATGTCACTTTCTCGTTAATTAAAGTTGTTGCTACGGTTAAGGGTGTTAATAAAATCAAGTTTATTTTCGAATCCATCGGTTTAAAGTTATGTCTCGTTTTTATGTTTTGTCTTGTGCTTTAGCTATGTGTGAGTAGTCGTTAGGCTAAGTCTCGGGATAATCTTTCCCGAGGACTTAGGTTGTTATTAGGTTCTCGAGCCATCGGGCTTTTAAAGCATGATTTTCCGGAATAGAGCTTAATTTGCATTTTAGGTCTAAGCTAGGGGTGTTAACCCCTTGGTAACGAGTTAGTCAAGCGGTCTTGACTAATGACTTACCGAGGCCTAGTGGCCTCCTTTGTGTTCGATAAATATTGAAAACAAGTTAACTCGCCTCCGGGAAATCATATCTTTTGTTAAACGTAGTCTTTTTAAGTTAAATCCTCCGGGCGTGAGCGCGCGGTCGTGACTCTCGCCTGAGTTATAATCGAGAACCGGTAATAGCCTTTGTCAAGGGTTAGAAGACCCCGAGACTTGCCTCTTTAAGTTTATCAAGCTTTATTCTAAGTTTTCGTTTAAGTCTTTCCGTTTCAAAGCAAAACCAAGTTAGCCGTCTTCAAGGCCGAAATCCTACCTTACAAAACCTACAATCCGAATCAAGCTATAATCGAATTCTCTGTGGGAACGATCCCGGACTTCCGGATATTATGCGTACAACGACCTAGCCCTACGCTTCGGGTGTTTCAACCTCTTATATTTAAAGTCAAGGTCGAGAAGTAAGCACTAAAGAACCGTTATAACGAGTGATCACTCTGACTAATTTTGATTCTGCTGCTAGCTAGTCACACCTAACCCAACAGATTTTGACTCTGATGCTAGTAACACATAACCCTCAAGTGATTTTCTCTCCAAAATCACTCAGAAAAAGATAATCACTCTTTACAAGAGTTATGCAAGTGGTCACACTCTCTTTTTTTACAATAAAGTCTCACTAATTAAACACTCTCAAAAGTGTAGATAAATACAACATGAAGCTCAGTATTTTTCTTCCCAATAGATAACCGACTTTTCTTGTTTTCCTCTTCTCTGATCATTAGGGCCACACTTCATCATGAGGTTTAAATTTTGAACCGTCATGATCTTGGCCCCATGATTAAGTGTACAAGGAATCGCACTACAGACATGCAATTAATTAAACTAATTAAGCCTATCAAGGGAAAATTTCAAAAAAACCTCTGAACTATCACTGCAATGTCTCATAGACCTCCAAACTTCATTAAATGTTAATTAGACCTCTGAACTTTACCAAATTTTTTCAATTACACCCATACCGTCAATTTCTTAACGGAAGATGCTTACATGGCATCAAGGCTCTGCCATTGGTGGGAAATTAGAACTATTGGAGCAGTGATTGTAAAAAAAAACACAAAAGAAACAAAAAACATCAAAAAATAAACCCTTCTCTCTCTCCCACACACACGCACAAATCGAATTGAAACCCAAACCCACTCAAACCCTTATCCAAAACAAGAACTCCCTGTTATTCAACCTTCAAATACAATTCCCACTAACGCCCATAAACATTGTCGGTCCACAACCCCCTCCCCCCACCACGCAAATATCTCTTTTGTACGCTGGCCGTCAAACCCAACCACCTATTTTGCAAACCAATTAACGGAGCCACCAACATCGTGAGGACCGTATTGGTGGAGTGGTCAGGCAACCCGGTAGCCAAATGAGTTGTGCCGCCGCCGTTACAAAGTGTCAAAATTATAAGAATTGTAATTCATTTTGGTCAAATATTTTTCCTGAAAATCTTTAATTTTTGTCACATAATCACATCCTCCGTTGTTTTGGTTTGATGATAAGGAAACAGACTAGGCGGGATTTAATTGGGAGCTAGAGGTGGATTTGTGTATGCAAATTGGTTTATCAATGGGGTATGGATTTTCTTTAAAACCAGGCAAGTGGAGAAGACGATGGCGGGATGGTGACGTCCCCGGAGGGGTGCCGATCGTATCATAATACAGAAAGCTGTATGGTGCTATTGGCTATGTCCTGTGTGGATCAATCACCCGTGGTGGCGCTATTGGAGTTGGACCAGAGGGAGAGAAGTGTGTGTGTGCGTCCGTGCATGTGTGTTTGTGTGTGAGAGAGAGAGAGAGAGAGGGATTTGGTGGAGGAGCACCCAATAATTTTTCTAGAAGGAGAGACAAGCGTTTGTTACTTTGTTTTATTTGGGGTTATTGAGGGTCCCCGCCCAGGTGACTTAGCACGCCACATAGGCATCTTCCGTTAAGAATTGACAGAAATAAACGGCGTGGGTGTAATTGAAAAAATGTTGTAAAGTTCAGAGGTCTAATTAACATTTAATGAAGTTTGGAGGTCTATGGGACATTGCAGTGATAGTTCAGAGGTTTTTTTGAAATTTTCCCGCCTATCAATAATAACTCAAAAAAAAGTAACCTTAGTTGTGACCTTGAGACTGTATTTGGGGCCACATCCGGTTATTTTCAGAGATGCCATTATTGACTTCTTCTCTTCTCCCATGCATGTGAAATTCCAGGCATAGGGGCCCAATGCTATGAATGCTTTTCCAAAGCTGTCCTCTTTCTTTCTTGCCGTGTGATACAGGGTTTCCGAATCCTCCATTCTTGTTTTGTTTCTTGTTTGGAATTTCTGGTAATACCTTGTATCTTTCCTATGGCTTTTCCAAAGCTGTCCTCTTTCTTTCTTGCCGTGTGCGACCCCACGCCGGTACCATTTGATACGGGGTTTCCGAATCCTCCATTCTGGTTTTGTTTCTTGTTTGGAATTTCTGCTAATGCCTTGTATCTTTCCTATGGCCTTTCCAAAGCTGTCCTCTTTCTTTCTTGCCGTGTGCGACCCCACGCCGGTACCATTTGATACGGGGTTTCCGAATCCTCCATTCTTGTTTTGTTTCTTGTTTGGAATTTCTGCTAATGCCTTGTATCTTTCCTATGGCTTTTCCAAAGCTGTCCTCTTTCTTTCTTGCCGTGTGCGACCCCACGCCGGTACCATTTGATACAGGGTTTCCGAATCCTCCATTCTTGTTTTGTTTCTTGTTTGGAATTTCTGCTAATGCCTTGTATCTTTCCTATGGCTTTTCCAAAGCTGTCCTCTTTCTTTCTTGCCGTGTGCGACCCCACACCGGTACCATTTGATACGGGGTTTCCGAATCCTCCATTCTTGTTTTGTTTCTTGTTTGGAATTTCTGCTAATGCCTTGTATCTTTCCTATGGCTTTTCCAAAGCTGTCCTCTTTCTTTCTTGCCGTGTGCGACCCCACACCGGTACCATTTGATACGGGGTTTCCGAATCCTCCATTCTGGTTTTGTTTCTTGTTTGGAATTTCTGCTAATGCCTTGTATCTTTCCTATGGCTTTTATTATTGAAAGAGAAGACAAAAAAGATTCGAAACAGCCATCAAGTACTGGTTAAACTAAATTTAAATAATTGTATTTCTAAAATCAATCATGCTTTCAATTAACATACTAGTGTCCCCTTTGTTTGGTCACTAATGGATCTGTTTCCGAGTGAAAGTTCATGCTTGATAGTTTGGGTAAAAAAAAAAGAAGTGACTTTTTTTTACTAAAAAATGATTAGTTTTTAAAATACTTGGATAAAAGTTAAAAAAATTTACTTTTCTGATTCCTCCCGTCGAGACAAATCAATAACTAGAGGTGGCAAATGGATGGGTCTGGACGAATTTGGACGGGTTGAAATGGGTCACGGGTCAAATATGGGTCAAATAGTAAACAGGTTGAAACAGGTCGGGTCGAATATGGGTCAAGTCAAACCCAAACCTAACCGACCTGACTCGTTTTTCCCTTTTTTTTAAAATATTTTTTTTAGCCCTTCCTTCTTTTCCTTCTCCACTGTCTTCCCTCGATATGGGTTGAAATACGATTACAAATAGGCAAAACCCCGTGAGGTCTTTCGGCTATATAAGCCAATTGATTTTTTTTTGCCTTTATTTAATTTTTTTGTATTTGTATGTTCCTCGTTAATTTTTTCATGAATTATTGGTTCTATTCAAAGAGAGGAATCGAAAAATTAAAAAGTTACGGTCCAAACTAAAATTTATTTGAATAAAGACAAACATCAACCAAAATGCCAGATTTTTTGCGTCTTTTGTGTGTGTGTGTGTGTGAGAGAGAGGGGAGCTTGTTTTCGGATTATCCATGCGGGGCCCACCGTTGGTTTCCTTAGTTTTTTCGTTTCGCGGAATGTCGACAAAAAAATTCCCATGTAATGCTGCAAAAATTCCAAATTCAACATACGATCTTATAAATACATTTGATTTTAAATTTTTTTTAACAATTACGGTATTATCGGACAATGAATAATTTTTCTAATTTTATCTCCAGTATTTATACTAGCTTTAATTTAAAAAATTCCTAAAATGCCGTGATTTCCCAAAAGAAGATAGTCCAGTCCAGTGGACCGGGGAGCTAGACATCAGCTCTCAGGGGCTAATATTGAAGACGAAGAAGACGAAAGAAGAGAGTCCAGCTTTCGGGAAATTTAATTTCCAAACCCAAGTTTGGGTCTTTTACTTCTAACCCATATTGAACCCATTTTCAATCCATCTAAACCCATGTAAATATGGGTTCAACCCATTATACAATATGGGCGGATTGGGTTGGGTTATAAATGGGCGGATTTGGGTGGGTTCAAAAATATAGGTTAGGATTGCCACCTCTATCAATAACCCACAAAAGTTTAGTACAAATCTAACAAATGCAAAAAAAAAAAATTAAATAAGGACAATTTTTAAATTTAAGTTAAGTTTAGCTTTGATAATTCTCAAGTTCTTCTGTTCCAGATGTTCTACCACCTCTAAAATTCCCAACTCTCTTTCTGTGCTTGAATTTCCGGGGGAAAAAAAAAAAAGAATACATCCAAACAAATCCTAAGAGCCTCAGGCCCACAAAGGCGGGCTGGGATTGCAGATCATCTTTTCAGCCCAATACCCTTAGTTGTTTACCAGGCCAGCGTATGCGAACCCATTCAAAGGGAACTTGAAACTGGACTGAACCAAATGCATGAAATATTCGATGATACTATTAGAAACCTACTCCTATATGCGTTCTTTACATCCTTTTACCGAATGATAAATTTAGCGGTTTCTTCTTTCTACGGTTCTTCCTCATGACCAACTCTTATGCTCAGCAGAATGCATTTTGTAATAGGAGTAGTGTTTGGGGGATAAATAATGAAAATTAATTATGGATTGATTTTTGACCATGTTGTCCTTGGTTCTTATAATGGTATACTATAGTACTATGAAAGTCTCTAATATATTTTTACGCAAATGTCATTACCATCATTCATGACAGAGATAAGGAAATATATATATATATATATAAAATCATAGAGGATGGATATCAAATTCTTGCATAATCTTAGATAAGTACCAACCATAATACAACGTAGAAAAACCATGCCACTAGACGAATTAATTACCCCTAAACATTAGAGCAATATTTGACAAATTTAATGGAACCCGGTGCGGAATGACAATTAATGACCCCTTCCAAAAACTTATTAAATATAATGGAGATGCCACATGACGTTCCCCATACATTTTTTGTCGTTTCTCCGCCGTGTTCCGTTCCTGGCGTGTCAGACACGAATACAGTGACCACAGGAGTGTCGATACTTCATATATCCTTTTCACTAAAAAACAAACCACAAAAACACCGTGGAAGCAACACTTCACTCATTCTGTCATGCTCCAAAATTAATCTTTTTGATGTTTGAAATTGTTTGGGTAGAAAATATTAATGATAACATCTCTTCGGCAGCGTTCTCTGTTTAGCCGTTGCTGCTTGAGCCATGCCAAAAAGAAATGATGTCCATTTATTTATGGGTGGAGGACATTGGATCGAGTGGGATGATCACTTAACCCCACTGTCTTCCAACTTCTCCCCTTGACAAATTGATATTTTTGACATAATTTTGTGAATTTGATCCCCTAATTATAACGAACTTGTCCTAACATAGAATAATTTCTATTAAGATTACATTCTTGCCCCTTTCTAGTGCCATAATTTTGCTAACAACTGTCTAAAAGGCGTGGATATTATACACCAAACAAAATAAAACACTACAATTTTTTTAACAATTAAAAATCACGAAGATCGATATAATTCCATATACTTGTATGCATTTTTCACTATTGTTGAGACGTTTTAGCATGTTAATCATTCCTTTAGGGGTTGTCGTTAGCAAATTTTTTTGTTAATAATTTTTCTATCAACCTCAAGGGGTTAGCCCATGGCCTAGTGGTAGAGATTTGGAACTTAAGATGTTTGCTCTCTCCTAAGGTCTCATGTTCGAAATCTCTCAATTCTATCAATTTTATGGGGCTAGTCTATACAGAGCTTTGCTCTAGTTTTAATTGAATTTCCCACAAGTGGGCAGTGTCATTGGGCCTCAGGATTGGTCAAGTTGCGCGTAAAGTGGCCCGGACATCTAAGTTATTAAAGGAAAACAAATTCTCTATGGTTGAGTAGTGATCTCCCGGCTCTACCCCTGATTCAGTTGTCCTTGGGTCACAGTGCTGAGTTGCGGATGATCGACAAGTGCAATTGCCGAGACAATTTTTCTCAGGAATTCTTTTAATCATCATTATATTTTGCAGTGGGTCTAATGGTGCTGTTCATGTGGAACGATCCCAAACGCTTTCTTTTGAATTCCCTAATCCAATTTGTTGCCCTTCTGAAATAGAAATCGTGTGTTTCAAACTTTCAAAAGATTGGAATGTGAAACAAATATGCATGTAATCCTTCCAACGAACAGCGGCAGCTCCACTAGGATTTTTAAAGTGAACCCCCTAGGTTCAAAAAAATGTTCTAGAATTTTGTACTATATTTTTTAATATTTCTTTTCTATTGTTGGCACTTTTATCAGTTGTGCAAAGCAAAGTAAATAGAAATTTACTGAAATTTGTGAGATCATATAGCTCAAATTAGGCTCGATAAGTCTTGAAGCGAAGTAAATATAGTGTTTTGTATGCAAATTTTTTATCACCGTTGAGTTAAAATTCTGTGGCTACCGCCGCTACGGCAATGAGTTGCCGTAGTACAACATTCACACCGGAAACGACTAAAATCCATCAGACAAATTAGACATGCTCTTGGTTTTAGAGATGTTACACAACCTTAATAGCTACTCACTAAGGTTGTTCTGTACTTTATTTATTTTATTTTTTTATGAACAAGATACTCCCATTTATATAATATAAAAAAAAGTACAAAGAACCGAAACTCTATTGATCCGAAAACACAGGGAAAACAACAAAAAATACAAAAAAAAACAACAGCAGCAAAACAAAAAATACAATGGCTGTGTCGGAACCCAGAAGGAGGGTGGAGAGTCCATAAAATCCAGAGTGGTAAGCCTGGTCAGTACTTACTTTAACCATTCTCCGCTCTGTTAAAAAAAAAAACCCAGATATTTCTGTGTCCGAATTATTTTTAAAAGTACTAAAGATGTTATGTATCCTGATGAAAGAGATCAGTGCAAACGGCGTGAACATTACAGAGAGGAAGTAGCTAGGATTTTTTGAAACAAGGCTAGAGACGTCCAGCAGCATGCTCAGCTAGGGATGAATTCGAATGAGATATTTGATAATTACAAGCAGAATCAGTCCCATAAGACCTAGGCCCGCCTGCAAACACAGAGCATAACCATAATCACAACATATTAGTATTAACAATTTCATAACCTTAATTTCGATACACATGCTCACACGCATATATAGAAGAATACACCCCGTGTCGTGTGATTTTAGTTGCAATTTTAGTTGAATGTATCGTTTATACCCATTTTTTGGCACCAAACCGTGGACCAGCGTTGGAGGGCCATTTAATTAATTTTTAATTAAATCGGGCCGATTTTTATGAGTTTCTCGGGCTTAAAATTAATGGGCCACATTAATTTTGGGATTTGGAGCAAGGCCCAATTAATTTAAGTCCAATTGAGGTGTGTAATTGTTTACGCCACGAAATGACACCCGATGGAGGATGGCCACGTGGCATGTGTTTAGCTCGAGCTTTGTTCATCTGCAATTAAATAGGTCGGGTTCTACCGAATTATTTTTCTGCTTGGGTTAGTGTCAATCAAAAACACATGGAAGTCAGATTCCTAGGCATATTGGTGTTGCACTGGAAGTTCATTGAAGACCCATTATCAAGACTCATATCCATGACCCAATTTTATGCAAGGAGGTCCTGATTATTTGGTAAATCATGGGACATGTGGCGTAATTCCAAGCTTGTGGCAGTTGCAATTTCGTTTATAAATAGAAGAATCGAAGAAGAAAAAAACAGGTCCAACACCAATCAAAGCTCAACGTTTACAAAAACTTTCCTACTTTCAGCAAAGTAGTCTATCGAGTACCTCGTGCTCAAATCCCATTCAAACTCACTTCATCAAGTAGTTTGGATCTTTACTTTTCTTGTACAAACTTTATTATCCTGGAATAATAAAGTTTACGTTTTTCCTTTTCTATGTTCATTTCCTATACGACTAGGAAATTTTAAGTTCACAACCGTGTGGCAAACCCCGAACCACATTGTGATCTTTAACCTTTGGGTCACACGCGATCGCTCACAAGATAGAAGTCAAGATTCACGGGAATCTTCACCAAAAGTTAGGCGCTACAAGTCTTGGCACGTCCGCGTTCAAAGCATTCACGCCTTGTGCCAAAAACGAGAGTTTTCAAATGTATCGTTTATTTCTTTTTTTGGCCGAAAATAAAAGATCGGGAAACAAGATGGGATTTTCATCTGCTTCTTTTCTTGTTCGTTTTTTTTTTTTTTTTGAAAATAGAAGCATATATATATATATGAAAAGGATGGGATTTTGACATGATTGATGCCTGTGCAACTTTTGAAAAATGAACTTGTTTAAAGCAATCAGAATGTATATATAGGTAGTAAAAAACCCTCCACGAAAGAGTAAAACACGACTAATTCAGTACCAAAACTGTGTCTAATGGTAGAAAACAAGTGATTAATTAGTCGTGTTTTAATTGCTTACCAAGGGGAGGAAACAAGTGATTTCAAGGAACTTCTGACAACCAATGCGTTTCTCCAGCGATTGTGTGATGGCAGGAACTGGAGCCTTTGGGTCGGGCTGACCTTTTTCTAGGTCCCTTGGGTCGGGTTGACCTTTTGCTGGATCCTCTGGGTCGGGTTGAACTTTTGCCATCGTACACTGCCTGATCATGCTGGTGTAGGGTATACAGTGGTAGATAGTGGTTAATGGTACTGCATATCATGATTAAATTAGAAAATCCTATAAACCCCCCAAACATAAATCATTGCCCCTCCCTCCCTCCCACAATTAGTGTCCATTTTCACTATTATACTGTTTATTTACAATATAGATTTTGTTTAATAAAATTACCGTTACTAAACAAAGTTACAATATATTACAGAATGTAGGTACCTTCTTTTGAAAAGGAGTATGGTGAAAGAGAGAAACTTGTTCACGGAGGCTCTGTGAACAACCTGTTCACGGAGTGGCGCAATCACAGCTGTTCATTCGCGCAGTCAATGGTTAAGATTGGTTTTCAATATTGACTGTTAAAAACTTTTTTACCGGTCAAAATTAGTTTCCAATCTAAACCGTTCAAAAATACTTTGGACACACGCAATTAGACTCCGTAACTCTCAGTTCACGGAGACCTCCATTAAAATGATTTTCTGATGGTGGAAATGGACAATCTTTATATAGGACTGAGAGAGTAGTAAAATCTTAACGATCTAAGCTAACAAGAAATCCCCCCCGCCACCACAAAATTTTTTTTTTACCTTTTCTGGTGACTCGTGTTTGAGACAAAGTCCAGACAGAGTAAGAAGAAAGGATATGGATGGATGTGTGTGAGGGACAGAAAGGGAACAGATAGAAGATGAGGGATATAATGATTGACCAGCTTTTGTAACAAATTTATAGGCGCAATGAATAAGGGAAGAGAGAGTGAGGAAAAATTATTTATTAATATGTGTTCCACTAAGCTTTTTTAAAAAATAAGTATTTATTTGTAATTTTCAAATTTAAAAATAATTTATTTATGAAATATTTTTTTCATTTTTTTTGCACCGTTCTAAAGATCTCATCGAGATCTATCAAACAAGATTCATATTGCACAAAAATTGTTTCAGTAAGTGTTTTTTTAAGTTTGAAAATTATAAATAAGTACTTATTTTTTAAGAAGGTACAGGGCCGTTCCGCTTTCTTTTTCAAATCTTTTTTTCAAAAAGAAGGTAATTTCAAACTCAAATATAATGAAAATAAAAATAATTTTTCGATTTTTTTTCACCGTTTAAAAGATCTCAATGAAATCTATCAATCAAGATCCATATTGGTAAGAAAATTATTTACGTAAATACATGATTTTTGAGCTTGAAATTATCTTACTTTTCAAAAAGTTCCTTTTTCCAAAAACTGGAACGGGCCTTAGTGGTTTTGTGGCATGGTCATTTGGTATCCGAACACCCTTCCCACCACATTCATGCGTGTACTATGTATATGAATGTCACAGGAATGTGATGGAGAGAAATGTTAGAGTATCGCGTGGCGGAGTGTCCCAAGATAGTAATTACTCCATCCGTCCCAATTTATTAGTTATTTTTGAGAGTTTGACATTTTTTAATTGATTATATCTTGTAATTTATAATATTTTATATCATTTTGACAAAAATTGTATTATACAACTAATTGATATCTATCAAATAAGATCCATAATAGATATAAAATTCATTACCGATTTAAAAATATAACTAGTTTTTTGTCCTGTTAGAATAGAACGAGTAACTATTAAATTTGGACGGGGAGAGTACTCGAGGGAGAGTGAGTTGGGTCGAAGAGGCGGGAGAAGTTTGTGGTTGCAAACAAGCTAACAACTTGGCAATAAATGGAGAGAGATAGATGAGAAATGAAAGTACTAGGGCAATGTCTACTTATACCCCATGTCGTTTGAGCTATGTGGGGTTACACTCCTCTAGGTTTAATTTTAATTTGTGCATCTGCAACCCATGTGGATTATTAAATTGTGCAGATACACCAAATTTCGTCCATGTTAAAAGAGGTGTATCTAAAATGTCTCTTAAATTCAACCAAAATTTAATTTGAGACGTTCATAATGTACTCCCTCCGTCCCGATTTATTTGTCCATTTTTGAACCTCCAACTTTTTAAGGGAATATAATGATTGCTCTTTAAAAGTTTTGATTTTCCAAGAATGCCCCACAATTTCCTAGCATTAAATGGGAGTATACATTCTCCAATGCATTTTTTTTTTTTGAAAGAGAAAGGGCATGAAGGAAGTTTTAAAAAGTCAAACTCATATTGGACAAATATTTTGGGACACTTAAAAGTCAAAAAGTGGACAAACAAATTGGGACGGAGGGAATATTAATCAATGAATAGAGCATCTCAATAAAAAATCATGTCGGTCAGACATCAATAACTTAGGGATCTTATTCTTGTTAAAAAAGAACATACATTCAAAATTTTTAATCTTACTTCATAATAAATTCTATTCTACCATGAGATTTCCATTTTCATATTGACTCAAATTTTGATATGGATATAGTACTCGTAAAACTCTACAATATCAACTGTTCGGACCCGATTTCTTGTTCATGGAATGGATTGCTTAGATTCAAGGAAGAAGAAGAATCAATGAATAAGATGACATATTGAACTTTTCATCGTTTCCGTTGGTGGATTTTGTATTCTTTTCCATTAATTGGGTGCATCTACACGTTTTCAAGAACTACAAGGGGTGTGGGTGCATAATATTAAACTTAAAGTGGTGTACATTCCCACATGGCCCGAATCATGGGGTGTATAAGTGAACCTTGTCCAAAGTAATAAGTTGAGAACTATGGTGAGATAGAGGGGATGATTCTGAAAACCCAAAACAAACAAAGCTGTCTTACGTCACGCCAGGGATGCCAAATATGAGAATAGTTTTGTTCACCTTCTTATAGAAGATGAACATTATTTTCTCCAGGATTAATGGAATTTGTGTAGGGTCAAATATGCTCGAGGCCACTTACGGTCAGCGCTCAGCCACGTTGGCAACTTAGCAAGTGCTCATACAAAAATAGCGGAGAATCTTGCTTCAGTTTAAAACTCTTGGGTGATAAAAAAAAAGTTTAAAGTCTCTTTCCCGAAATGTTTTCCACGAAACTCATTTTCTCATTCTCCTCCTTCGAATTTTTCAACTCCCTCTCTTCACCGTCAGCGCTTGGCCATGTTGGCAAGTGGTCATACAAAACTCATTTTCTCATCCTTCCTCCCTTGAATTTTTCAACTCCCTCTCTTAATTTTTCAACTCCTAGGGGTTACCCAAACCTAAGGGCTTGTGGGGCTTATCTCAGGGCGACTTTGACGTCGTCGTTTGCTTACATAATCATATTTATGCTCCAGGTCCTTTACCGTCAGCGCTCGGCCATGTTGGCAAGTGGTCATAAAAAAACCTCATTTTATCATTCTCCCTCTCTTAATTTTTCAACTCTTGGGACTTGCCCAAACCTGAAGGCTTGTGGGGCTTATCTCGGGTCGGCTTTGAAGTCGTTTATTGCTTACATAATCATATTTATGCTCCCGGTCATTTACCGTCAGTGCTCGGCCATGTTGGCAAGTGGCCGTCATACAAAACTCATTTATTCATTCTCCATCTCTTGAACTTTTCAACTCCCTCTCTTAATTTTCCAACTCTTGGGAGTTGCCCAAACCTGAGGGCTTGTGGGGCTTATCTTGGGGCGGCATTGACGTCATCGATTGCTTACATAATCATATTTATGCCCCAGGTCTTGGCTCTTAGGGTGTGTCCTTGTCAGGTTTTGGTTGTTTTTGTCCTGTGAGTCTGAGTCTTGTTTGTTGTCAAGTCTTTGTCATAGCTGTTTGCTGCTGTTGGCTCTCTGGTTCAAGCCTACACTAAGTCTATTACGTCTTGGTTTCTTTTGGACCTGCTGCTGCAATAATCCGGTTGCTTTGAGGCTCTATTTATGGCCTTGAAGCTCTGGTGCTTGCTGGAATGCCCTATTGTTGAGTCCCAACTACATATGGCTGGTCTCCTGCTGCTGTTTGAACATGTTGCTGTCAATTACAATCTCTTTCTGCTGCTTGAATATGCCATGGTGTTTCTGGTGATTGCTGTTTCTATTGCTGTTCTACTGCTGTTTCTATGTGTTAATGGAGAAAATATCCCGTGATAGTGGAGAATAATATCCCGGGATTCCTTCTTATATTTACTTGCTTTGTTTCCCAATTTATAGCTCGATAATTTCCTTGTATAGTTCATTAGTTACCTAGTCTTTAGCTTTCCTTGTATTTTTCCATGATTCTTGCTTTTTAGTTTAGGCAATCAATTGTGTAACATCTATATATATATTGAAAACGTTCTTCTGCTTTCTTCAATGAGGAGAACACCAAAATCCTACCTCTTTGATTTTAACATGGTATTAGAGCAGGTTTTGATCCTTGCTTGATTTTTTTTCAGCCCACTTTCTTACCAACGATTCCCATCATTCGTCATGACAGAAGGTGGGAAAAGTAGCAATAAGTCCAATATGTCAGAGGAATTAAGAGTAGATGATCCCTTTTACATCTCTCCTTCTGATAGTCCAACGGCTGTATTGGTATCACCTCCTCTGAATGGAGACAATTACGGATCATGGGTCCGTGCAATTACCATGGCTTTAAGAGCCAAAAACAAAATCGGGTTTGTGGATGGATCTATAGAAAAACCTGGGGTGGACAAAGAAAAGGACGTATCCAGGTGGGAAAGATGCAATGATCTAGTTGCATCATGGATTCTCAATTCTGTCTCTGATGAAATTCGGAGTAGCATTCTCTATGCCCACACTGCAAGAGCCATATGGATTGACTTGTCAGACCGTTTTTTGCAGTCCAATGCTCCTCAAATTTATCAACTGAAGCAATCCATATCCGCACTCAAACAAGAAGAACTATCAGTTTCGGCTTATTTTACGAAACTCAAATCACTTTGGGATGAGTTGAATTCACTCCAAACTTTCCAACCATGTACGTGTGGAAGTGGAAAGTTTTTTTCTGAACGGCTCCAACAAGATAGGGCAATGGAATTTTTACAAGGTCTTCACGAGCGTTTTGGTCCACTTCGAAGTCAAATCTTATTGATGGAGCCTTTACCGAATGCAGCAAAGATATATTCTCTTGTTCGACAAGAAGAGAAGCAACAAGAGATTCAATCTTTATCGACTCCTATTCCAGATGCTGCAGCACTTAGCACCACAACAAGGTCAAATAACCACAATTCTACTCGACTGATGGATGGTCGAAATAGCCAAAATACAGGTGGAGGAAATCGTCCACATCCAGGTAGTGGAAATCAACCATATTCTGGTGACGGAAATAGGTTCTATTCTGGTGGTGGAAATCGTTCAAATCCCAGTGGCGGAAATCGCATATATCCTAATGGTGGAAGCAATTCATCCGGTGGCAGATATAACTCGTATTCCGGTGGTGGAAATAATTCTAACCGCAAGGTTAAATATCATTGCGACCATTGTGACAAGGATGGTCATTCTACGGAGCTTTGTTATAAAATCATCGGGTATCCTCCAAAGCGTTCAGAGTTCTCTAATCTTTCCACTAAATCTGGGAACAAAACGATTCCTGCTGTTGTAACTCAAGAGCAATATGACAAGTTATTAGCGATGCTCTCCTCAGGTAATATCAACCACAATTCCAACTTAGCAGGTATTGCTCTTTCTATTCCACCCACCTTTGTTTGGATCATTGACGCAGGAGCTACAAATCATATGTGCTCATCTTTAACCTTGTTCACTTCGTATAAACCATGCTCTACTCAATCTTTTGTCCAACTGCCTGATGGTTCTTCTACTCAGATTACTCACATTGGAACCATTAAGCTTTCACCCACATTAACACTTGCGAATGTTTTTCACATCCCTTCGTTCAAATATAATTTGCTATCTGTGAGTCAACTTGCACGAAGTAATAATTGTACTGCTATTTTTTCTCCCCTTTCTTGTTCCTTTCAGGACCTATCAACGAGGAGGACGATTGGACAGGGGAATATTCATGAGGGGCTCTATTACTATCAGGCATCACAGACGGCTTTGGTGGTGGTCGCGCCCTCATCTTTCGACCTCTGGCATTGGAGGCTAGGCCATCTTTCCTCTAGTTCCTTAAAAACCTTGATTCATGATTTTCCTTTTATGTCAACTTCAAGCAAACATTTTTGTGATGTTTGTCCTCAAGCCAAACAGAGTAGATTGCCATTTTATTCTAGTTCTATTGCAACCACTAGAGTTTTTCAGATGCTACATTGTGACATATGGGGGCCCTTTGTGCAACCTTCATTGAATAAAAGTCGTTATTTTTTTACCATTGTTGATGATTTTTCTAGATGCACTTGGATATACCTCATGGGCATGAAATCTGAAACTAAAACATTTTTGCAATCTTTTTTTGCTTTAGTCCACACCCAATTCCATTCACAGATTGATATTATTTCCTCTGGTCATGGTGCTATTTTGTTTCCCGCAATACAAACAATTCAATCTGATAATGGGACCGAGTTCCTTTCTAAGGATATGCAAAAAATTTATCATACCCATGGCATCATTCACCAACGAAGTTGTGTTGGAACACCACAACAAAATGGGGTAGTTGAACGCAAACATCGCCACATTCTTGAAGTGGCACGTGCCCTTCGTTTTCAGGCAAATTTACCTCTTAAATTTTGGGGTGAGTGTGCTCTCACGGCTGTTTACCTCATTAACAAAATGCCTTCTCCTTTGTTGTCTGGAAAGTCACCTCATGAGGTTTTGTTTCAATCTAAACCTAACTATTCTCATTTGCGAGTCTTCGGCTGTTTGTGTTATGCTCGCAATGCGAATGTTAAGCATAAATTTGATCAACGTGCCAAACCTGGCATATTCATTGGCTACCCTTATGGTCAAAAGGGTTATCGGATATATGACATACAGTCACACTCCATTTCTACTTCTCGTGATGTCGTTTTTCACGAAGGTATCTTTCCGGCCATTCCGTGATGTCCCTCCAAGTCTTGCTGTATCCTCTCCCCCAAGTATTTCCTTGCCTACCCATGCTCATGACCCCTTGGATTCTCCTCCTACTGCCACAATTCCCATTACCCATACTCCTCCAGAGGAAACTCCCACATCCAGCCCCAATCCAATTGAATCGGTAGCATCTGACCTGATAATACCAGAAGAAGTTCAGGAACCCACTATTCCAGCACTGCCCACCACCGCTAGACCATCTCGCAGCCGTCGGCCACCTTCTCATTTGGCTGATTATCAATGCTCCAGTGCCACTCATGGTTCCTCCCCTCTCCCGTCTGACTTCTCGTTCACAGGTACTCCTTATCCTCTTCATCATTTTCTTTCTTCCTCTAATTTTTCTATTGGCCATAGAAGTTTTCTATCTGCTGTTTCATCTCTTGATGAGCCTCGTACCTTTTCTCAAGCTGTAAAATTACCTCAATGGAGAGACGCCACTACAACAAAATCGGGTTCTGCCGACGCAAAAAAGTCGTCGGCAAAGCGATATTTGCGTCGGCAAAGAGTTTTGCCGACGTAAGACCTTGCGTCGGCACGTCGTCGGCGTTGCTATGTCGGCAATAGTTTCTGCCGACGTAAACAGCCTGTGTCGGCAAAAAGCAGTGGATTTGGCGACACAAGTTGGTGTTGGCGAAAGTGCATTTAATCTGAGATAATATAGCACCTTCGGCGACAAACTTTGCGTTGGCAAAAGAATTTTAAATAAAAAGGATATAATTTTTAATAAATCTATTTTTTTTCCCTATAACATGATATCATGCATTTATCCATTCATAATTATCAATAACTTGTAAATACATTCATTCCAACCAAACTCATTCAGAAGCTCATCAAAATCAATAGAGGTCATTCTATTACCTTAAATATATCACAATCCAAAAACCAATTATCCAAACATCCAGAATATTACAGCCAAATGATTATCCCCAACTTATTCAAACATCCAAAATACAACCAAAAGATTACTCCACCTGCCATGTATCCAAAAATTAGTTTACTCCACCTGCCATGTCTCCACAAATTTACTTCACCAGCCATGTATCCAAAAACTAATCTAGATGTCTATATATCCAAACATTTTCAACTGTAATAACCAACCATAGTTGCATCAAACGTAATATCCAAAAACCATTCAAAACATCTAAAGTCAGGTTCAACCTCCATTTAAGTTGAAATTCCATCTTCTTGTCCAATCGAAGTGTCTTCTCCATTTTCATTACTTGAAATCAACCCCGGAAAGGTGGCTGGATCAACTCCATTCTTCGTAGCCATGAAGAGCATCATGGTTTCAAATTTTTTAGCATAATCAACTAGGAGTTTTGCTTGACCAGCCACGACTTCTTTAAGAGCAACTACCTCTGAATTTGGGACTACTTGAGACGGTTTAGCATATGTGCTCTTGCGAATTCCATATCCCTTCAAGTAGCCCGATCTCTTCCCAAGCACATCAATGGAAACTTGTACCTCAGATTGAGGATTTGTGACACCGGGTTGCGATTGCTCGGCTATCTTTTTAGCAATCTCAACCTACGTCAATTTGAATTAGTTAGCATATTACATGTATATGTAGAAATTTACATTTGGCAATCTATTTCTGATCGGTAGTCTACCAACAAAGAAAATATGTTTGAAGCAAAATCAAGACCATATCATGAATTCCTATGCTGGTCTTCAAAGGTTTGACAGTAAGCATATCAAGTAAGCATATCAAGACAGATCGTTTCAAGTGATTTTGCTCATGTAGCATAGTACAAATTTTTTGGCAGTTCACTGATCATTTGTCAACTACTTCCTAAATATAAACATATACCCACGATCATATAACGTTGGCTCTTAGTTTGAAATAATGCAAATTGCCAAGTGAGTTAACAAGAATTAACCCTGCAGTAGCACTATTTTCTAAGAACATGTAAGGTCTTTTATTAGCTGTTCACTTAGGCCATTATCGGCAGATTGGAATGGTAGCCTATGTACTCAAAATAGCAGCCGATGAATCAAAGCTTTACCAATATTGATTTCCATGTGTGGACTAAACAAGGACAAATTGTAGAACTTAATAGGTTATTAACAATACCAACTACACGTATAGTTTCCCCATGACCCTGCAATTGGTTGCAGATACATGGGAGGAATAGAAGATCACCAGCTCTCTACAACGAACATAGAAGCATAATTACTACTAGCCAAAGAATGTAGGAGTAACCTTCATGTCATCACAAACAGTTCTTAAGACATTAATACCCTCACGCATGATTAATGGCTCGTATAGTTTTCACACCAATTTCTTTTGGTGTTATTGCAGCAGCAAAAAAAGCAACTGGAACATCTCTAAATGGGACAAAATATAGAATATCAAGTGTCCCTCCTATGTCTTATCTGTGTCCCAAAGCCTAGTGGATTTTGATTATGGTTTAAAGTGCTTTGGTTTCAACAATGGTGGCAATATATCAAAGGTTTTGTTTCTCTTTTGCTACAGAAGTACCACAAAACCTAATTAGATCGCTGATGGAAATCAGACCAGCTCCTTTCGATGGAAAAAATTGAAAATCCAAAGTACGAACTAGTACCGTAGCGCGGCACTTAGGAAAATAGGATAAGTGTAGGTACTGCTATTATCTCATTCCTAGTTGAATCCCTTCCAAAATATCATTCCTAGTTGAATCATTTGTAAAATTCCGGAAACCAACCCAGTTCCTAACTATGTGTTTCGCTATGCAGCAATCACCATGGCTTAACTGTACTGCACTATTTGCTGAACCAAAAGGTTTTAAGGTTCAGCAATGGAGAACCAAGCTCAGCTAGTTTGGATTTTTTTTTCATAGTTTCCCCTTTAGTCTGATATATCATGCAGAGAACAAATAGATGTCTTATCTTAACCAAGACTCAAGCCTATAATTCCCTATCGGGGAGTAGGAGATAGCATACAAGTCATAAATGAATTACTTTCTGAAATACTTTCTTAACCAAGACTCAAGCGGTCAAGCCTTCAAAAATGAATTACTTTCTGAAATAAGAAAGAGCTGAACTAATATTTGAAAGAAAAACTTTTTGAGATCCATGCAACAACGTTTAAGGTTTATGCAAACACCATTAGTTCTTAGAGGTCTGTGCAAACACCATTAGTTCTTAGTATTTTGCACAAACAATCTTTTCCTTCTCCTAATTTGACTCTTTAACTTTTTGGATCACATACAAACTGGACTGAAAGCAACATAGATAGAAAACAAAAGGTAATTGGTGATGACTTACATGTCGAGAAGGCTATCGTCTATGAGCAGCTTTTTGAGTTCAAGAGCAATTTGAATGGCCTTATGATTAGGAATCTGGAATAACAAAATAATGATTTATAACTCGGGAGTCCTTTAGGCAAGGATTTGCAATAAAATGGGATCTTGTTATTTCATAAACCATTTAAAACTACCAAAGTGATGCATCATGGAGGTTTTAAGATATTTTAATTGCTCTACCACCCACATTCTACTGGACAAGACAATTTTCTTACCCAAATCAAGTGGGTTATGAAATAGAAATACTAAACCACATCCAAAAACCAAAGGTTTGCAATCTTATCACACCAAAGGATTGAACTTTAACTAATAAGGCCCCATTCGGCTAAATAAGCCAAGTGACTTATTTTTTTGTCCTTATTCAAGTTTTTTTTCGTATTTGTTAGTTTTTCGTCAATTTTTTGGGGATTATTGCATCTCCATGACGAGAGGAATCTAAAAAGTAAAAAATTATGATCGAAACCAAATTTTTCGATCATAATTTTTTACTTTTTAGATTCCTCTCGTCATGACGATGCAATAATCCCCAAAAAATTGACGAAAAACTAACAAATACAAAAAAATTTAAATAAGGACAAAAAAATAAGCCACTTGGCTTATTTAGCCGAACAGCCCCTAAGTTGTTCAAAGGATCAAAGGCCATTTAGGTAAGAGGCACACCAGTACACCATTTAGCAGCGCCCGTCATTAAGTATCCAAATTGTAAGCCAAACTCTCTAGAACACTATAGTCAAGAGAATATACCTCATTATTTCAGTAAGCCAAACTCTCTAATGATTTTGCGAACTACTCATGTCTCCTTTCTTGAAGTGGTTCAACATGCTCTCTTCCTGATATGAAGTTGTTCAAGTGTTCTCCGTTCAAACTAAAATCCAGAGTGAACACTAGTTTAGTGGACACAACAATATCATTCATTACATACAAAAGACAAAATTTTCTTAAAGACAAAATTTTCTTGCATCGCAGTCATGTGTGCCACTGTATGATTCATACACAACTTCTAATGTGTGTGAGAGATTAGAGGCAAAATGGTGGGAAAATACAGATCAGCTTCCCGAGAAGTGCAAAAGGCTGAATTATGCAAAGGTGTGCTGGCCCCTAGTGTGCAGGGTCTAGAAGTTTTTGAGAAGAAAAAAAGAGTAAATAGATACTACAGATTATGAAGAAAAAAAGAGTAAACAGATACACGCCAATAAATCTTACTCCAATTGATCTTCTGATATATACTGCCAAAGGTGAGGAGTGGACATATAGCAAAAAAGTAAGATTAATGAGTTATCAATTATCACCAAACTCCACCATATGTACTCTCCATTTCAAACAAACTATAAGATACTTGTCTCTTACTTACCATATTAATAGCACAACAAAAACAGAAAATATTAGGGGGGAATTACTTCCCAACATGAGAATCCAAGGGAACAGCCTACAACTAGTTCATATACTCTATTCTTCCTTAATGGCCAGCTCTAAAAGTATCACATTTCAGATGGATGAATAACAATAAGTTAACTATGGCATGGTTATATTCATTTCTGGTGCACAAGAATAAATCCTAAATTCATTCAACTAAAAACAAAAATTCTCATTGGTATATAGTTCTTTCATCCTTCCAATATGTTCATGAGTTCTTTTCTCCCACAATGAGGAGAGCTTACGCTCTTCAATGAGTCCTGCTTCCACTTTCCCCCTTGCTTCTTTGCAAGTTTCCATTCATGAATTGCACTTTTCTGCTTCCTTTTGATAATGGGAAGAAGTTCCCTTTGCATCAGTTATCATAGTCTTTTAGTGTTCCAAGTTATCGTCGACACTTTTCTGTAAACTAAGTTTGTCTCCTAATAATTTTATAGCATCATATCCCTCCTCCTTTTTTGTTTCAAGACCATTTTTACCACAATCTTCCCAGAGTATAGAACTAAGGGGAAGGTGGGGAACAAGCCAGGATTATCCCTGGCAAAGAACTTAAGAATAACTCCCTCAAGGGAGTTCTATCACAACGCTTGAACCTCTCTAGGTCCTTTTCTTTCATCAGTTCCCCTAACCTTCCTAACATCATCACGCATCCTATAACCCATATGCAAGTTATAAAGAAGCACATAAGCACTTGAAATCACATGAATCCATCCAATAACAAGTAGCTGTTGGCTCTCAAATTTCAAAATTTTCATGTCTTACAAGCACTTTGCAAAGTCCTTTTTTGGAAGTTTCAAAAGACTACAAAATCATGCCTAAGATTCATGAAGAGAAAAAGTACCTAAAAGCCAATCGTTTGAAATAATAAAACAACAGCCCCAATATATTTATACCAATCAAAGCATGTACCCCGATAAAGTAAATACAAACCCTCTAATGCATAAGTTTGCAAACCCTAATAGAGTATCACAAGCTAATGAATGAGGATGGAATCCTAGTCTTGTATTTGGGCAAGAATCAAGAGAAAACTCAAATCAAACCTAACCTGGTGTGAGCTTTTCCGTACACTAACTCTTTGCAATAGATCCAAATGTGGCTTGATTCCTTTTCGAGCAGGGAATGAGAGAGTTGAAAAACAATGAAGGATTAAAAACAAATTATGCAGTTAGTTGAGAAATCAATAGGTGACTACGAAGCGATATAAGCAAAAGTAATGGAAAACGAACGAACCTTTGGCTGGAAAGAAGAACTCGATCATGATAATAATAAATAAATAAAACCCTATCACGATGGATCCATAAGCAGTCATGACAAGTTCTCACAAAGTGGGAAATCTACCTCCAGTTCGCACAACATCGATTGAAATTTTCGGAGGTTTGTGCGAGATTTTGGGCGGTTCTCACGTAGTGGGAAATCTACCTCCAGTTCGCACAGCATCAATTAAAATTTTCAGAGGCTTGTGTGAGATTTTGGAAGGTTTGTGGAGATGAAGATGTTGGAATGGAGATAGCTCGGGGGGCAGGAGGAGTGCCCCCACGACACACAGAAACATTATTTGTCATCTATTATTTCTTGAGCTTGTTATCAGAATGAATAAACCCAAAAGCCCCCAAATGTTATCAGAATGAAAACTGATACCTCAATGAAAGTAAATCCAAACCCTCTCGGTGCATAATCCATGTAAATTCCAAATTGATTATCACAAGCTAATAATCGAAGATTAAAACCCTACCTTTGTATTTGGGCAAAAATTAAGAAAAAAATCAAATCAAACTTGTGAGGACTCTCCGAACAAAGACCTCGTCTGAATGTCTTCAATTCTCGTCGATCAAAAAAAAAAATCATCTTTGATTCTTCTCCAATACAGAACGAGAGAGCAAAACATACGATGAAGTCGAAGATGAGAACGAAAAGAGAGGTTAATCATCACATATTAGGAGAACTGAAGAACAAGGAACTAACCTGTAACTCAAGATTAAAACCCTAGAATAGCAGCCAACACCAGTTCGCAGTTCGCACAGCTTGAGAAATCTCGCACGAGTTTGTAGAGTAGATCGGGAGATCTGGATTTGGGCGCAACTACAAAATTGAGTGAAAATTTTGAAGCGGTGTGCGATTTGGGGAGCGAAGCCATTTTTGTGCCTCTTATATTAGGGCAGAACGCTATAGATGGATTAATGAAACGCTGTATAATATCCTTCCGTGTCAAGCGGTGCACCGACGACCACACCCCGCTGTGCAACAGTGCAAAGCCCCAACATTTTGCCCCAATTCTTGAGCGAAAAAGTAAATTGAAAATTGATAAATAGATGATCTTCGAGAGAATCAAGAAGGAGAATCGATAAATAGATGATCTTCGAGAGAGAATCAAGAAGGAGGATCGATAAATAGATGATCTTCGTAGGGAGAATCAAGGAGAGAGAGAGAGAGACCTGGTAACGAGAGCCAGAGATCGAGTGGTTGCATCGTCTGTAACGTCAGAGTGAGTTATGAAAGAGAAAGGATAAGGAGCGTTCCCTTTATCTTTTCATTTTAATCCGAAATAAAATAAACAATAATTATCATCCATTGATACTATGTCGTTTTTGAGCCAAAAAGGAAAAAATGTGGCGCGAAACATGGCGCCAAAGAGATTTGGGATTTCAATTATTTTGGAGAATTAGCGCCAAAATAATTAAGTACCCTCGTATCGCGCAGTACGGACAAATTCTAAACTTAGGCCCTGTTCAGCTAAATAAGCCAATTGACTTATTTTTTTATCCTTTTTTTTTTTTGTATTTGTTAGTTTTTTGTCAATTTTTGGGAATTTTTGTATCGTCATGACAAGAGGAATCTAAAAAGTAAAAAATTACGATTGAAACCTAATTTTTTTGATTAAAGACAAAAATAAGCCAATAAGTTAATTTTTTCGTCTTTATTCAAAAAAAATTGGATTTCGATCATAATTTTTTACTTTTAGATTCCTCTCGTTATGACGATGCAATAATTCCCAAAAAATTGACGAAAAACTAACAAATACGAAAAAAAAACTAAATAAGGACAAAAAAATATGCCAGTTGGCTTATTTAGCCGAATGGGGCCTTAATCAGCCAATTACATTTTAATAATGGTTGATCTGAACCATTAGAATTTCAAATCTTATAGATTCCATCATTATCACCAAAATTGAGAATCATTGAATATCAGCGACTGCCTGATCGGACAATATTTGGTACATCCCGAGGCATTAGACTACTAGATTGCAACACTCGACCCCCACATGAGTCTTTTTTTTTTTCCGATCAAATCGTCCATCTTTTACATATTATGGAGTATATCATTCATACAAACAACGAAATTAATTGGGTATCACTACACACTTTGATCGGACAGAAAAACTCATTATGTTAATCAACTTGTGTCTCGATAAAGAAGCTTTTTAAACCCGATTGAGACAAATTTTTACGAGAATGATATAAACAACAAGAAAAACAAAATCAACAGTCTGGACCATCATAATTATGTTGCGATCGAATGACTACCGTACATTCAAGTACAGTACAGGACTTACTATGTTAACAATTACATTGAATGTATAGAATTTAAAGGTCATTACCAACTCAATTTTTACAGCGGTCGATCTGAACCATTAGTATTTCACATCTCACTGATTTTATCGTTGTCACCAAAATTCAAGATCACCGGATTTCAGCAACCGCCTGATCGGACAACATTTCATGCATTCCGAGGCATTGAAGTATTAGATTGCAAGACCTGACCCATACCAGAGTCTTTATTTTGTGATCTGAACTGTCTATGTTTTACATATTATGGAGTTCATCAATCTTACCAAGAATGAAGTTGATCGGGTATCGCGACACGTTTGATCGGACGATAACTATCATCCAAAAAACAAATTGTGTACCAATGCAAGGAGCCTTCTAAACCCGATTGAGTCAAATTTTTACGATAATGATTTAGTCAATAAGCACAACAAAATCAACGGTCTCGATTGTTAAAATAGTTTTATCTTATTGAGATCCGCTAAATAATCGTATTGAAGATTATTAAAAAAATGTATGACATATAATAAAATTAGATATTGGGAAGACTTTTGGCGACGCAGTAATGTTGTCGCTGAACATTTAGGCTTAGCGCCAAACGAAAACGCCAAAAAATTGCCTTTCGGCGACGTAAGTTGCATCGCCAAATGTGAAGACTTTTGCCGACATCAAAATGTGTTGCCGAATTTGTCCTTCAACGACGAGATTTACGTCGCCGAATGTAAAGACTTTTGCCAACATCAAAGTTTGTCGCCGATACATACACAACGGCGACACACTTTTTGTTGTGTCGCCAATCCTTGTCGCCGAATGTGAAAACTATTGGCGACATCAAAGTGTGTCGCCAATATATACCCAACGGCGACGCATTTGTTGTTACGTTGCCAATCCTTGTCGCCAAAAGGCAGATTTGTTGTAGTGCTATGGAAAAAGAAATAATTGCTCTTGAGACAAACAACACATGGGATCTTGTTTCTCTCCCTTCTCACAAAAAACCTATTGGCTGCAAATGGGTTTACAAGATAAAGTATCATTCTGATGGTACCATTGAACGCTACAAAGCCCGTTTGGTGGCTAAAGGTTTCACTCAAGTTGAAGGATTGGATTACCATGATACATTTGCTCCTGTAGCTAAGCACGTCACAGTCCGTGCTCTTCTTTCCCTTGCTGCCATTAAAGGGTGGCCCCTCTATCAAATGGATGTTAATAATGCCTTTCTGCAGGGTGATTTAGAGGAGGAAGTTTATATGACACTACCACCTGGTTTCGCTCGAAAGGGGGAGACGAGAGTTTGCCGTTTAAACAAATCCATTTATGGTTTAAAACAGGCCTCCAAACAATGGTTTGCCAAATTTTCTTCCGCCTTATTGGATATTGGTTTCACTCAATCTAAGGCCGACTATTCTCTGTTCACTCTCAAATGAGGTGATTCTCAGTTATTTGTTTTGGTATATGTTGATGACATAATTATTTCAGGCAATGATGAGTTGGGTATTCAACGTATCAAACATTTCCTCCAACACCGTTTTTCCATCAAGGATCTTGGCAAATTGAAATATTTTCTTGGTATCGAGGTGGCTCGATCCCACAAAGGGATTTTTCTTTCCCAGCGCAAATACATACTTGATATTCTTTCAGACACTGGCTTAATTGGTGGTCGAGTTTCCCTTTTTCCCATGGAGCAACATTTGCGCTTATCCGCTACTGATGGTACTTTATTGACTGACCCTACCTCTTACCGCCGTCTCGTGGGTCGCCTCATTTACCTCACTGTCACACGCCCCGACATCAACTATTTGGCCGGTGAATATCCTCAGTCAATTCATGCATTCTCCGCGTAGTGCACATATGGATGCTGCTTATCGCTTAGTCCGTTATTTGAAAGGTTCTCTTGGTAAAGGGATTTTTCTCTCCTCTTCGAGTTCCCTTGACTTACGGGGCTATTGTGATTCTGACTGGGCTGGTTGTCCTGAAACTCGTCGCTCCACCACTGGTTATTGCACTTTTCTTGGCTCTAATATCCTCTCATGGAAAACTAAGAAGCAAGCTACTATTTCTCGCTCCTCCGCTGAAGCCGAATATAGAGCCATTGCCACTTTAACTTCTGAATTACAATGGTTGAAAGTTTATTTTTGGACCTTGATGTTCCACACCCTGCTCCAATTACTGTGTATTGTGACAATCAAGCTGCGTTGCACATTGCCCACAATCCAGTGTTCCACGAGCGTACCAAGCACATTGAGATCGATTGCCATTTCGTTCGCGAAAAAATTCAGTCCAATCTAATCGCGCCACGCTACGTGCCTTCCTCTGCTCAACTGGCTGACATTTTCACTAAACCTCTTGGCAAGGATCCTTTTCATATCATGATTCGCAAGCTGGGCGTTATTCACATACACGCTCCACCTTGAGGGAGAGTTGATAAGCACCCGACAATGTAATATAGGGTGCGCTAGTGTCAAGTCTTAGTTACTTTTGTTATTTAATTAGTTGCTTTTAATTGCTTTTGCTCGTAGAGTGTGCTAGTCTTGTTTTGTAGGTAAACCACCCAATAAAGAGATTTTAAGAGCCAAAACGACCCGACGCCAAAGCATGGCCCGTTGCAAAGCAGTAAAGGCAGAAGCGGCCCAATGGCTCGAGCAAACTGGCCAAGGGAGGCCAGAGCAGCAAAGTGGCCCGATGGCCAAGGCAAGGTGGCCCGAGCAAAAGCCAGGAAGCAAGAAGTCAACGCCAAGCAGCAGCGGTCAAGGCCAGGAGATAAGGCCTCGCCATCGATGGCTGGGAATTGGGACATCGGTACCAAGCAGCTAACTCTGGGACAGCACTTAAGGCTTCGCCATCGATGGCTGATTTATGGGACATCGGTACCGAGCGCTTAACTGTGTTTTAAGGCCATTGCCATCGGTACCGAGGCCTTAAGGGGGAATCATCGAGGAATATTCCATCCGCGTACTCAGGGACTATATATAGGCGTGATGTCATTTTGTACAAACAATTAGAGAATTAGATTTGCTTACATTTTTAGATCTAGAGCTAGATTTCAAATTGTTCTTGGTGTTCTTGAAGTGTTCTTATTTTTCCAGCCTTTATTTCTGCATTTTCCTCTTAAGTAAGTTTGTTTTGACTCTTGTCTCCTTAATTAAAGTTGTTTAACTTCTCCCGATCTATCTTTCTAGCTAGTTTTCTTTTAGTGTTGTGTTTCAAATATGTTAAGTAGATTTTTGCTTGCTCTTATCTTCATAGATATGTGTGAGTAGTTTCATAAGGTTGGGTCATGGGGTGACTAGCACCCCGTGGCTTGAGTAAAAATTGCATTTTTCACCCAAAAAGTTTGCAACTTTGTTTTGGAAATTGATGTGGGGCTTGGATTTGTTTGTCAAATTACCGAGGTGATAACCTCCTTGATCATGTGTGGGTAAGAGCTTCGCCTACTTACCACACATGATGCTTGGAGCTCGGTCGCTCGAGGTGTTGCCAAATGAATTCTATAGCTAGCTTGATTTTCGAACTATTTTATCTTCCGGGTAAAACCGTGTTTAGGGGTGAAAAATGTAGTTTAGCTCGAGTCGTGGGCGCTAGAAATTCCTAGACCTAACCTTCTCTTTATCTAGTTTATTCTCGTTAATTTAGCCTTTTTATTTCCACCACAAACGTAAAACTAAGTTGGCTGACTAAAAGCCGAAAACCATACTCGCACCTACAATCCAGAAAAGCCGTATTATTTATCCCGTGGGTACGATCCCGGACTACCGGATTTACTATGCTTCAATCAGACGTTGATGCCCTACGCTTGGGGTGATCTACTTGATATATACATCGAGAAGAACGAAGCATTTTTGGCGCCGTTGCCGGGGATCGAACCCGGGTCACCCGCGTTTTGGCGCCGTTGCCGGGGATTTCTTATTATGGCTTTATGGAGGCTCGACAAACCATTGTGCGTATCCCTCTTCTTTCTTTTAGTTAGTAGTTCATTTGTTAGTTGCTCGTATCTAATTCGGTGGATACCTCTAACCTGGTTTCATGCCAAACTTGAGGTGTAACGAAGCCGGAGTAGATATTGAGTTAGTTAGTTAGTTAAAATTAATCTGCATTGTTGAGCCGAGGCGGTGGCATAACCCCTCGCACTTTCTGTTTCTGTTTGTCTTGTTGAGGTGGTGGCCTAGCCCCTCCGGTCTGTTAGTTTGCTGGTAGATTAGTTGGTAGTTTTGCTTGTTTATGCCTGTTGTGTATCGGAGCCCAAATTCCAAACGGCTTCACCGTTCTTCATCGCCTCCGAGAATCCGTAGCATTGTCAGGGCGTATCCTGCCCACTCTCCACCGCGCAAAGTAAATCGAAATCGCAATATAAAAGGCCCAATGGCCGAAGAAATTCCAGTTCGCACTCTCCGTGATTTGCTGAATCCAGAAAGGGCTCCTTCTATATCGCCTATCGTTATACCTACTCCAACTGCTGGGACTACATTCGAATTCAAGTCTGAGTATCTTCGGGTTATTCCAGAGTTTCGGGGGCGGGAATTGGAGGATCCTTATTTGCATATCCGGGAGTTCGAAAATATTTTGTATTCCATTTGTCCCGCTCAGAATCAACTTGATCAAGCTCGCTTGAAGCTGTTTCCCTTCACTCTCAAGGATAAAGCAAAGCAATGGTTCAATTCCTTGAAGCCTAGATCCTTGCGCAATTGGGGTGAAGTTCAGGATGCTTTCACTACAAAGTTCTTCCCAGCTAGTAGGGCCAAGTTGCTTATCGATCAGATCCAAATGTTCAAGCAAAGGGATGGAGAGACGTATCACAAGTATTGGGAGCGCTACAAAGATTTGCTTATGTCAGTTCCGCATCACAACCTCCCATTATATCTTAGAGTTAACTATTTTTACACGGGATGTTCTCAAGAGAGCAAACAACTCTTGGATACAATGGGTGGTGGAGATTTTATGGGAAAGACACCAGAGGATGGTTGGGACTTCTATGAGATACTAGCAGAGAAGACTCAGACCTGGCAGCTTGCTGATCCTGGGGATAGGGCGATGTTCAACCAAGGCCCTTCAGGTTCTGGGAAGTTTTCTATTTCGGAGCATACGGCCTTTGAAACACGTTTGGAGGAGATTTCTCGTAAACTTGATAAGTTGGGGATTAAGAGTGCTCAGTCCCAAGAAGTGAAGGCGGTACGCCAAGTGGAATGCCAAGTGGAGGAAGTGTGTGTTATTTGTGAGATGGTGGGCCATTCTACAGAATCTTGCCCTAATATCCCTGCCTTGAAGAATGTGATAAATGGGATTCTCCCAGAAGAGGTGCATGCTGTGCAAAGATTCGATCCTTATTCTCAATCCTACAACTCGGGGACTCGACAACATCCCTCTTTCCGTTGGAGTCAACCAAATGAGGGAGGCTCTTCTCAAATGCAACCTCCTGCTCAACAGTTGCCTTGGAAGCAACAAGCCCAAAATGCCTTCCGTTTTCCTCAAACTCAAGCTCCGCCGGGGTTTGCTCCTCCTGCTCCATTTCCTCAAGCAAGTCAATTCCAACAACAGCCTACTCAATTTCAACAACCTTCTCAGTTTCAACAGCAACAACCCCCTAAGCGTTCTTGGGAAGAGCAATTTGGTGCCCTTTTGCAAGGCCAGAATACTTTCAATGAGCAACAGACCCAAATGATGAATGATATTCGGAATCAATTGGGCAAATTGACAACCACTGTGGGGATATTGCAGCAAGAAAGGGGAAAATTCCCAACTCAGCCTCAACCCAACCCGCAATCAACTTCCAATCCGACTTCCCAGGGTGTGCACTTTGCTAGCTCCTTGGTGAATTTCCCCGAGCAAGCAAAGGCGATAATCTCCCTTCGAAGTGGGAAAGTGGTGGACAACCAAGTGAAGATGCCCTCGGATCCTATCTTGTTACCTCCTCCTGTTGATCAGTCAAGTCCAAAAATCCTTGGGGAATCTCCCAAGGAGGCAAGTGAGGAAGCTCTAGAAGAAAGGGAGAAGGAAAAGGGTAAAGCAAAGGAAAGTGTACCGGATCCTCGAGTTGTTCCAACACCGGCACCTTATCCTCAACGCTTGAAGGCTTTGGCGAAACCGAATCTTAATGCGGAGTTGCATGAGTTGTTCAATCAAGTGAAGATCAATATCCCCCTTATGGATGCGGTCAAGCAAATCCCCTCTTATGCTAAGTTTCTTAAAGATCTATGTACTCGAAAGCGGAAGTTGAACGTTCAAAAGAAGATCTTCTTGATCGAACAAGTGAGCTCCATTATTCAGACGAACATTGCACCAAAGTACAAAGATCCGGGGAGTCCCACCATTGCAATTACCATTGGAGACAAGCGTATCGAACAAGCCTTGCTCGATCTTGGAGCAAGTGTCAATCTACTTCCGTTCTCCGTCTATCAAGAACTCGGGTTGGGGGAGATGAAGCCTACTCGAGTCACCCTTCAGTTGGCCGATCGGAGTGTTCATGTCCCAAGGGGTGTAGTGGAAGATGTCTTGGTGCAAGTTGGTCAATTTATCTATCCAGTGGACTTTGTGATTCTCGACACGACTCCGACCGATTCTTGTGCTACTTCTACTCCGGTAATCCTTGGGAGACCCTTTTTAGCCACGGCGGATGCAGTTATCAACTGTCGGAACGGAATGCTTAACATGACCTTCGGTAACATGAAGATGGAGGTTAATGTTTTTAATCTAGGCAGTCAAATGGGGGACGATGAAAATGTAAATGAAGTGAGCTTTATTGACTCTTTAGTGGAGGAACATGTTGATGAACTGCTTTATAGTGATCCTTTGGAGGTTGCTCTTACAGCCGAAGAGGCTGAATTTCTTGAATCTTCCGAAGTCAGTTATTTACATGCGTTGCTCGATGGGGATGAAGCTTGTGCTATGAACGCTTGGACCCCAAAGTTTGATGAATTTGAGGAGCTACCATCGATAGAGAAGAAGATTCTTCCCTCTCTTGTGGATCCCCCTCTATATGATGATCCGGGAAGGAAACGCCTCACCGCTAAAGTTGTCTTTTCCGATCTCCCGTATCTTGATCCTTCCCCGGAAGAATTACTCCTTGCTCACGAGATGAACATGTTTGAAATGTCGGGCATCTACTATGAAGATCCATTGGCAAAACCTCTCACCGCTAAGGAAATGGATGCCGAAGTGGATTATTTGTATTCGTTGTTGGCTAAACAAGATGCTTATGGACCAATCTTTGAAAAGTTGGAGCCCATGGAAGCTACAATTGTCCCTTCGAGTTCTCCGTGCCTTGATTCTCTCACCGCTAAAGAAATAGATGCTGAGGTAGATTCCTTACACTCTTTGTTAGAAAAACAAGATGCATGTGAGCCTATTCTTGAGAAGTTACCAATCATAGAAATAATTGATTTTCTTGGTGCTGATGATTTTCTTGTGGTTTATCATCCTCATATTGTAGATTTTGTCAACAACTTGAAAATTGATTTAGTTTGGGCTATGCACTTGGTGGAACTTAAATTTTTAAAACGAATTCAGCAATTGCTTTACTCAAAGTACCTTATCTTGTGGCATGGTCGAATTCAATTTTTGGTGAAGAGTGTAGCTTGGAGTACCCTGTTTCTTCTAATAGTTATTCATGGTGTGCTAAATGTTCGTAGCCTGTGTGCTCACGCACTTGACTCTATCTTGTTGCTTGCCTGGTTACGATCTTAAGGGGACGCTGGACTTCATTGTTTGGCGGAGTCGAGCTGTGACTTTGACGCTCCGAGTTCTGATATTGAATGTGTAAATACTGTACATATGTGTTTTCTTTCTTTCTTTTACGTGTTTCTTTTCTTTTCTTTTGTTTAGTATGCATGTTTAGGTTTGATATGTGTTTCTTGTTTTGAATAAAGTCTTGGAGATGTTTCACATGAAAAGATTTCACCAACGTGTTAGTGTAAAAGGGCTTTCATTAGTTCTTCTTGGTGATAGTTTATCGTTAATGATTCATGCACTCCGAATAGGCCCCTATCGGTGGCAACTTTGGTCTATGGGTGAGGTGTGATATTGCCTGGAGTGCACCTAGGTTGTATTGTATCTTGCTTTGTTTTGATCTTAGGGGACGCTGAACTTCATTGTTTGGCGAGGTCGAGCGATAAATTTTATTACGGGCGCTAGCATAACAAATTCTCAACGGTCTAGTATAGCCACCCATTGCTTACCCCACCGGTAAGGAATGGGAAGAAAAGTATGACTCGTTTGATCGCGTGATGATCGGGTGGTGCATTGCATTCTGTGTTGCATTTTTCAAATCATTATGCATGATCTTTTGTGTTTTTCTTTGTTTTCTCTTTTTATTTTAGTTTGGTTTGAAGCCGGATAACACGGGCCGGTGTTTCTAATGTCATTTGTCTTGTGGAAAGTCTTTCTCTCAAGTCTTCTGCAGGGTTTATTTGCTACCACACCAGCCTTGGTAGTTTGGGTCTAAAGCCGGGGTGAGTGAGGCATTCAGGAGCCCTAAGCATGGGTGCGGCTATGCGCCGCGGTTATTAGTCCGATAAAGCTTTGGATATGGCCCAGTGTGACTAGCTTTGGTTTCGAGTGGGCAAAACCGAAGGAGTAAACCCTGGAAGCATCTATACGGACTGGAGCAAGCAATTGACATGAAATCCTCCTACTTGGTCGAGGTATTTAGGGGTTGACATTCCCCTTGGACGGTACATTCGCGCACTCTTTCCTTCCTTCGCTCTTGTTCCTAATGCTATGAGGGCATAGCATCGCTTTAAGTTGGGGGGAGGGGTTAGCTTATGTGCTATTTGTTTGCTAGTTGCTAGAAATTTTGCTAAATTTTGAAAATCCAAAAACAATAGAAATTGAAAAATCCAAAAATAAATAAAGGTTTTTACTTGCAAATTCTTCCTTTTATCATGTTTTTAGCTCTTTTTCGTAACTTGTTGCATGCTCAATAATTGAAAGGTGGCAAGAGTTCGTAACAATCCTAAGGAATTTGGTGCTTCTCAAATTTGCATGCTTAGTTGAAAATTGAACGGTTTAGGTTTTGAGTAAAGTTTTTGAGCAAGCTTTGGCCATATCCCCATCTTTTTCAATTCAATAAAAAGTTCGTAGTTAGGTGAATAATCGCATGTCCATCTCTAATTGTGTTTTAAATGTCGATTTTCAATCATTTTGGAATCCAAAGCGCACTTAGGAGAAGATACAAGGCATTCTTTGCATGATCATACCACATATGAGTCACCTTGTCCTGTTTTGCAACCTGTCTTTTGCCCGTTTCTTGCTTTAACCTAGGCGACCGGTTGTTCGGAGGGTGGTTGGGAAATGATTTTAGTGATCAAAGGTGCTTTGGGAGTGTTAATTGAATTGATTGGAAGTTCTGGGGCTCAAAGTGAACACAAGGCAAAATTCTGGAGTTAACACCTCGGCATCGATGGCTGCAATATGGGACATCGGTACCGAGCCTCTACGGTCAACACAGTCAACGGAGATAAGCAGTCGGCATCGATGGCACTAATTGGGGACATCGGTACCGAGAGCCTTTGTCAGGAAAAACTTCTAAACGTGAAAACCAAACTTCTGAAGCCTTCACCCTAACTTCTGAAGCCTTTCCCCTTCCCTCTGACAGACGCCCCTCTCCTCCTTTTTCCTCCATTGCCACCCAAAACCCTAACCCTGAACCTCAAAATCCCCACTAAAACCTCCATACTCTTCCATAAAACCTTCAAATCCTCCATCTCCTTCAACAATACTCAAGATTTCTTCACCAATTTGAGGATTATCAGTCCAAAAAGAGGTAAACCCACTTTTCCTCTCTTAAATCCGAAATTTTTCTATTTTTCCACCAAAAATCCTTTCTTTTTCCTATTTTCCACCCATATACCCACCCCCCACCATTGTTCTAGCCTACATTCCATTTCTCTACCAAAAATCAAAAACCCTAGAAATTCCCCTCAAAAATCTGAAAATCCAAAAAAAAAAAAAACCCAAACCCTTTTAGCTTCCAAATGCCGAAAATCAAGCAAACCGCACACCGGGCTTCTTTTTCTGTGCCGAAAATTGAGGAGGTGGAGGATGAGTATGTGGAGGAGGGGGCTGATTTGGTTCAAGAGGAAGCTTCGGGCTCTCGCACTAGAAAGAAAAGGCGTACAAGGGCGGAGATGGCAGAGGAGAAAAGAAGAGAATGGGAGGGGAGTTTTGCAAACAGGAAGTTCAAAAATGAGCGTCAAGTGGATGCGAACAAATTCAGACCGGATCATTTGGGCGTAAGATGCATCATTCACAAAGGTTTGAAATTTTGGACTGAACAATTGCATGGTTATAATAAGAATACTGTTATAGAATTTTATAAGTTTATGCAAGTGCCTGAGGGAGATTGGGAAAATGACCCTGCTGTTAGAATTGTGTCTCGGGTGGCTGGTATTGATGTTGAGATTACCCCCGATAGTATTGCTAAGTATTTGGACATTCAACGCCCCCCTCCTGAATCTGTGAATTACCCTATGAAGGGTGTGTCAATTGATCCGCAAGTGGTGAGTAATGCCCTTTATGTTGACCCTTCGAATGCAACGGATCCCCATGTGCCTGGAAATTTAAAAGGGAATGTTAGGTTCTTGAACAAAGTAATCCACTTTAACTTATACCCTCGAGGTTCGGATCACAGACCAAGTAGAAAGAGTGGAGAGCTTATGTTTTCTTTCTTAACTGATGAATTGGTGGTGGATTGGCCCATGTTTATCTTCACACAGTTGAGAGATTTTAGGGTTAATACATTGATCACTGCCAACATACCATTTCCTTGCATGATCACTAGCTTGTGTTGGGGACAAGGAGTCAAGGGTTGGGGTTATGAGAATTTGGAGGAATTGTCTCCGGGGCCATTTGATGAAGCCTTTGATACGAAAAGCTCTTCTCAGGCTCATTCAGCAAAAGGTAAGCAGGCAAGAGGAGGGGATTATTTGACCTCAATGCCTAAGAAGAAGGACAAGCAGTCTTCTTGGATTAAGAAATTATTTTGTCAAGGGGTTGCAATGATCAGTTCTAGAAGGAAAGAGAAGGCTGAAAGGAGACAGATGAAGAAAGAGATAGCCTGGCAGACTTCGGTCCTGGAGCAACAATTTGGAGTAAAGTATACCCCCGAGCCTGTAGAGGAAGGGGAAGTCAGTGATGATTTCGTTGGATATGATAGTGAGGAGCAGGAAGATTGAAGGGCAGTGATGTGGTGAGATGATGACTTGAGATGATTGGTGGTGTGGCATGCAGTTGGTAGAGAGTTGGTGGCTAGAAATCCCCTTACTTGGTCGGGGTCTAGGTTGGTTGACATGCCGGCCACTCTATCCTTTTATTTTTGTCTTTTGCATCTTTTATTTTGTAGTTAGTTTTGCACTTCAGTACCTAGTGCTTGGTTGATATTGGTTGAGCCAGTTTGGTTTTAACTTGGTTGTTTTATTTGTTGGCGGCGGTCATTTGGGTAGTTGACCTTGCTAGTATAGACCGTCGCCCATTTGTGCTAACCTTTTCTTGAATACCAAGGTCATTATAAGCTTGAAAAAGTCCTTAGTTGATCTTTTGCGCGCTTGGATTCCTTAATGATTAACTATCTGATATTTGCATGATTAGTTGAATAGCTTGCTTTCCTTTCGTATCCAATAATCATCTGATAGTTTGTTAATTCTGTTGAATAAGTGCTGTAGTTGTTTGGAGCATAGTATTTGTTTTTCACTATTGCCTGTTTATCCAGCACTCTTTGGTGGATATGGTTTAGTTTGATCTCGCAAGGTTTCGTGTCCCGTATCCTCCCATTGTTCGAGGACACGAACCTTTTTAGCTTGCTCTTAACTTGCTTATACTTGGCCTGTTTAGTTTGAAACTGAAACTGTGAGTTGTAGAAATGAAATAAAACGTTGGATTGTTTGAACTCTTGCTAGGTTTCAAAGTTGAGCATGTTCTAAGTTGTGATAGCGGGGGAATTGCAAGTTGTTAGTTTTCTGTTTTTCGTGTCTTATTTGCTAGGGACTAGCAAACCTCAAGTTGGGGGGTGTGATAAGCACCCGACAATGTAATATAGGGTGCGCTAGTGTCTAGTCTTAGTTACTTTTGTTATTTAATTAGTTGCTTTTAATTGCTTTTGCTCGTAGAGTGTGCTAGTCTTGTTTTGTAGGTAAACCACCCAATAAAGAGATTTTAAGAGCCAAGACGACCCGACGCCAAAGCATGGCCCGTTGCAAAGCAGTCAAGGCAGAAGCGGCCCGATGGCTCGAGCAAACTGGCCAAGGGAGGCCAGAGCAGCAAAGTGGCCCGATGGCCAAGGCAAGGCAAGGCAAGGTGGCCCGAGCAAAAGCCAGGAAGCAAGAAGTCAACGCCAAGCAGCAGCGGTCAAGGCCAGGAGATAAGGCCTCGCCATCGATGGCTGGGAATTGGGACATCGGTACCGAGCAGCTAACTCTGGGACAGCACTTAAGGCTTCGCCATCGATGGCTGATTTATGGGACATCGGTACCGAGCGCTTAACTGTGTTTTAAGGCCATTGCCATCGGTACCGAGGCCTTAAGGGGGAATCATCGAGGAATATTCCATCCGCGTACTCAGGGACTATATATAGGCGTGATGTCATTTTGTACAAACAATTAGAGAATTAGATTTGCTTACATTTTTAGATCTAGAGCTAGATTTCAAATTGTTCTTGGTGTTCTTGAAGTGTTCTTATTTTTCCAGCCTTTATTTCTGCATTTTCCTCTTAAGTAAGTTTGTTTTGACTCTTGTCTCCTTAATTAAAGTTGTTTAACTTCTCCCGATCTATCTTTCTAGCTAGTTTTCTTTTAGTGTTGTGTTTCAAATATGTTAAGTAGATTTTTGCTTGCTCTTATCTTCATAGATATGTGTGAGTAGTTTCATAAGGTTGGGTCATGGGGTGACTAGCACCCCGTGGCTTGAGTAAAAATTGCATTTTTCACCCAAAAAGTTTGCAACTTTGTTTTGGAAATTGATGTGGGGCTTGGATTTGTTTGTCAAATTACCGAGGTGATAACCTCCTTGATCATGTGTGGGTAAGAGCTTCGCCTACTTACCACACATGATGCTTGGAGCTCGGTCGCTCGAGGTGTTGCCAAATGAATTCTATAGCTAGCTTGATTTTCGAACTATTTTATCTTCCGGGTAAAACCGTGTTTAGGGGTGAAAAATGTAGTTTAGCTCGAGTCGTGGGCGCTAGAAATTCCTAGACCTAACCTTCTCTTTATCTAGTTTATTCTCGTTAATTTAGCCTTTTTATTTCCACCACAAACGTAAAACTAAGTTGGCTGACTAAAAGCCGGAAACCATACTCGCACCTACAATCCAGAAAAGCCGTATTATTTATCCCTTGGGTACGATCCCGGACTACCGGATTTACTATGCTTCAATCAGACGTTGATGCCCTACGCTTGGGGTGATCTACTTGATATATACATCGAGAAGAACGAAGCAAGAGTGTTAATGGAGAAAATATCCCGTGATAGTGGAGAATAATATCCCGGGATTCCTTCTTATATTTACTTGCTTTGTTTCCCAATTTATAGCTCGATAATTTCCTTGCATGTATAGTTCATTAGTTACCTAGTCTTTAGCTTTCCTTGTATTTTTCCATGATTCTTGCTTTTTAGTTTAGGCAATCAATTGTGTAACATCTATATATATATTGAAAACGTTCTTCTGCTTTCTCCAATGAGGAGAACACCAAAATCCTACCTCTTTGATTTTAACACTATGCTAGTCTTGAGGGCACTTATAGTGAGTATTCCCTAATATTTCACTATAGTGTGCCTGCCTACTGCTGCTGTGATGGAGTGTTACTTGCAATTACTGAGTGATGTTGGTGTCTGTTGCTGCTGTTAGACTGGTTTACAATGTTTCCTGGCACTGAGAATTCTAATTCTGCCTGGTATTCCAAGTGATACCGGTATCAGTCCCCTGCTTATAATGCTTCCATTTTGTCCCGTTTCTAAAGCTGGTATTGTGGAAGGTTGAAGAGTTGGAGCCTCAAGCTTCAATGAGAGTATGCTGGCCTTTTTTAGTCAAATGGTTTACTGCTGCTCACTTGGTTCAATTGGATTATGGATGGTGTCAACATGTGTTCTTTGGCCCTGTGGTGTTTCCCACGGCTGTGAGAGGAATGTTGGCTTTATCTTGCTTTTAAATGCCTTCTGTCTTATTGGGCTGCTTTCAATTTCTCATTGGACATTTTCTTTTCTTTTTTCATTGTCTTTTCTGGCCCTCTCTATGATGCAAGTCTTCTTTGTATCTAGAGTTCTGGCCGCTTTGATGTACCCTTTTGTCGAGTATCAATGAAATCTTTTTCGCTGATATCAAAAAAAAAAAAAAAAAAGCTTTATTATTGCAGAGATGGAGCTGAGTGAGGATTATGAACAAGTTAGTATTTGACTCGTTCGATCAGTTTCTAATCTCTCAAAATTCAAGTTACTTGAGATCATCTCGATTAAAGTTGGTTTGATGAGGTTAAACATATTTATAAAGCTGGTTATTGGTCTTAATATGAAACTGGAAAGTTTATAAAGACAAAACACCTGATGGTGCTACAGCTTCAAGTGGAAACAACAGGTCAGGCTGAGAGGCACAAAATAGCTGGGTTTGCTCTATTTGTTTCAAAGCTAGTGTATTACAGTATTAGTGTTTATTCCTTTTTTTTTTTTTTTTGGCTGCATGTGCTCCATTTACTTTTCATCTAATTTGTTGTCCTTGGAGCAAGATGTAGAAATGGGCTATCAGTTTTTTTTTTTTTTAGAATAATTTTGTTCACCTTTCTTTTGAGAGGACGAACATTACCCTACCTGTGATTGGTGGAAATTGTGTGGCTCCTACCACAAACTAACTTATTATTACCAAAAAATGTATTGATTCCGTAAATCTTACACAATTTCCACCAATCACAAAGAGGGTAATGTTCACTTTTTTAAAAGAGGGTGAACAAAGTTATTCTTGTTTTTTGGCTGGTTCACGTTCTTCGTTTTCCCTTCTCTGGTTCGCCTTCTCTCTCTCTCTCTCTGGTCTGCGTTTTTGCCGTGGAATGAAACGAGGGGGGAAGCGTGAAATGGACCGAAGGGGGAAAGTGTAATTTATGCGAGTTTTTTGCCTTTTCTTTTCCTGGCCGTTGGATTAAATAATCCAACGGCCGAGAGCTTCATCCTGCACCCAGCTGCCATCCGGGATCCCGGAAGAGAACCGGATTGTGTATATATATATATGCAGTTTCATTTGTAGTAAAGATTGATAATACAGTTTTTGACAATGGAATTGTGTTTAATGGTTTAATTTGAAGAAAAAAACTTCTTTACGAAGCTTTGTGTGAAAATGTGTTTGTGTAGGTGAATCCCGCGCGTCGAAAGTATTCTGGACGATCCAGATTTTAAAAAAACTTTTTCGGGCTAAACTCTTCTCCGGAATTTTTTTTATAAAATCCGGACTATTAATTGCAGAGATGGACGGATGAGGTCATCCTCCCACTCGATCTGACTCTGGAAATGAGTCTGTCACTGGGTCTAGTCTCTGTACGAGCTAATTTGAATAGTTGATTCAGTTATATTTTCACTTTTTCTTTTGTTGAATTTCCTTTACTAGCTACTTTTACAAGGTCATTGCTCCTGCTTGACTATTGATCACCTTGTCAAGTGAACAATGGTGCGTTACAAATGTTTGTAACTCTCACCCGCACCCCATGCATTCACTAACATATATAATATATGGTCGCAATTTAACGATGGTGCGAGCCTCGTCTAGATATATGGTGGTGTTGTTACTGTGGTATAGCATCGAGGAACAATGTGATATGAAGTGCTCGTTCGCTCTTGAAATTTCAGCGACAATATGGGTGCAGAAGTGGATGTTTCTGGAGAGAGAGTTTGCTGCACGAAAGCTCCCTGAGGATTGTTGTATATTGGGAGTAGAACATCCTTTAACTAGGTGCAGAAGTGGATGTTTCTTCTCCAGATCTGTTAGCTGTGAGGTGAATCGTCGATCCTTCCTTAGAGAAGAAACATTCTTTTATGACGCTCTTCTAGCTCCAAAGATGCAACGATCCTATGGGGTGTTTTGTGTTGAGCTAAAGCTCTCCCACAAACCAAGAACCGCCTGTATGCATGCTTAAGGCTCTAATCACGGTATATCTCAAGTAAATCGATTTAAAAAACATTGCAATAACATTTTTCGGTATTGTTTCTTGTTGGAAGTTGCAGATATTCCTAATTTTTGGGAATTTCCAGCTGTGCACTTTTTAGGGAGCCTCAGCCAACTCTCTTCCAAGATCTTAAACTTTATAATCTATACTCTATTAGTATGGGTGGCCTTCTATGTCTAATCTCCTAAGTTGCGTTACAACATTTGTTTTTAGTCAAATCTTCCCTAGGAGCTTCCTCTTTTTTTTGGCTAATACTTCCAGTTGTAGATCGAAATTGGTTCGTTCGTCCCTATATTTTTGAATTTGGACTATCAGCACACTTAGTGCTACTGCTTAGTCTTCTCGTGTAATTAAAGAAGGGTATGCTCTTCATGCACTCACAAACCAAGCATATACATATCCCCCTTATACTATATCCCTCAATAGACCTTCTACCATATCCCTCTTATTCTATATCCTGAAAACCTAATCCGGCTGACAAACGAGCCATAAAAGGGATGCAAGCAATAATACAAATGGACACGGCAAACGCCATAGGGTGTGCTAACACGACAAAAGCAGCTGAGATGAACGCAAGCATGGAAACTAAAAGAGAAGATAAGTCGCTGCCACAAAGCGATCGATTAACGAGATGCCCTTATGTTTAAGTGTAGTAGTATAAACAAAAGAAGGTTGTTACTTGGAGGTGTACTACACGTTAGTTGTGTTCCTCCTTGGAGCAGTTTGAAGGATAGATTTTTGTGATGGAGAATTACACAACTAGCTAGTGATTGAGTGATCAATCTCAAGGTAAAATCCATGTGTGAGTTTTGACTTATTAGAGGGAGAGGGGTGTGCACGTGTGGGATAATATCTGAAGATATTGGGATTATTTGGAGTAAATTAAGGACGAAAAGTAAAAAGGGTAAAACAAACAAAAAGTAAAAGAAACGAAATGAAAAAGATAAAAAAGCATAGTAAGGATGAGTCAAAGCCCATTTGTTGGCTTTATTAATTTGTCTCTTTGGATAGTGGCATCTCATAAAAGGAAAAGGGAAGGAGAACTTGCAGTTAGAGAGAGAGAGAGAGAGAGAGAGAGAAGCTGAGCATGGCATAAATTGGAGTGGAGAATTGCAGTTGTGATGGAATTTCAGTGTGATGTTGATGGTAGTTAAGCTTAGATATTTAACGAATGTGATAGTTTTGAAGGTAAAATCAGGGTGTTACACTTTAAAAAGATATAAGGAGTAAATTACAACCCGATAATGGGATATATGAAATTATGTCTTTTGTCAATCAAATTTGCGAATACAAAGAGCTCAGCTTTTTGGAGCTTATTCTAATCTAATACATCGGCCGGGCAATAAACTTTCCCAGTTCCACAATATATCCAATAAAGGCGAAGCAAGCAATGATACAAGTGGACACAACAAGCGCGATAGCATGTGCTAACACGGCAAAAGTAGCTGCGATGAACGAAATCATCAGGAAAAACATGGAAACTATAATAAGACCCACCGCTCCAACATAGCGGATTTGGTAATGATCAATAGCTTTCTCATTTCCCAATAAAGAATACCCCATAGCAGAGAGGCACAGAAATATAGATGTAACGGAGCATACCATGGCTATGGTGTTGGTTATGACAAATGCTTTGAAAGCTGATGCTCTTGATAGGATTGCCATACCTTGGTCTCGACCTTGGTTGCCATCATAGCCACCTGGAATTGTGAAGGCGGCTGCGAAAGTGATCGTGGCTATAAGTGCAGCCACTATCACGATAGTTTGGAATAGCGTTACGGAAAGCTCAAATGCCTCTTTATTTTTCTTCTCTTTAGCCTCTTTTTTTGTCATATATCTTTTCTGTTTTGCTAAGTAGTTGACATGAGCGTTGCAGGCTAGGTTTCTCCCACCACCAATTCCGGCCGAATCCAAAAAGGTATCACTCTACATTTTTTGGTTAGTTGATCAGTTGAAATACGAAGCATCTAAAACAGTAGCCTTTATCATATACCATATAAACATTTGACCAAGCGTCCATTAAACCACACTAATCTCTGTTTTCTAAAGAAAACCAATCAGAGAGAGAGAGAGAGGGGGAGAGATTCAAAATCAATAAAACTGTAGATTAATATCCTGATTTGATATAGATTTGATATTTTAGTTTATAGCTTCAAATTCTACCACAGTCCATAGATTAAGATTCTAAATTTCAGTAGGAGCAGATAAACAGATTTATAACTGTGAGCTTATCATTAAGGTGCAATAAAAGCTAATAGCAAAAAAAAGCTGAAAAATGAGCTTCTATAAAAAGACCTTACATCTGATCCGAAAAGTTCAAAAAAAAAAAATTACCCAAACCCAACCTTGGAACTTTCAGAATTTCATTTATTTTTTAGCTTTTCAAAATCCGTAAAATCTGAGAATTACTTATCTAGAATATTTGGTAAACACTTCAAAATAATTTTGAAAAACTAAAATATCAAAATATGTGAGTATAATTTCTTGTAAACACCCACGTCGTAGTAGCTAGGATTGGTTTAAAATATTCTAAACTTCACAAATACTACTATCCTTATTCCATGTACATCGGTTCGTAAATGTTGAAATCCTACCTCCATTATTGATTATTATCAATCACAACCTCAAGAGGTTTTTGTTTCTTCCGTTACTGATGTATTTCTGGGTTTTGTTAACTGATTTTCTTCTGTTGACACCTTGTCAAATGTTTTTAATTTTTTGGGTTCATGTTTGGCATATGATTGTCAAGGGTTTGAATGCCAATCTAGTTGGGATGCATTCTTCTTGTTGTGATACCTCTTTGCATGATCCTTATAATTTTTGTAACAATTTAAAAAATTAATAAAATCCTTCTTTTACGTTTTACCGTTCTAAAAAAAAAAAAAAAAAGGAGTCGTAAATAAAAGAAAGAAAAATTCCACCAATAGTCCCTATAGTCTCTCTCAAGTCTCAATTTCGTCCCTGACCTATCTTGATTCCAACGATTCGAACCTTTAATTTTTGAACGGAAGTAATGGTCTAATTGGTCGAATCTGTAAGGCTTTTAAGAAATTGAACAGACGTCCAATCCGTACCTCCATGTTCAGGTAGGATCATGCTCAACACTGATGGATGTTGGTACCAACTCAACCGAATTGCAGGCTTTGGAGGATATTATGGAAAGGTCTCGTGCGAGTCTAGCCTAGAAGTAGAAATTTGGGATATCTATAGAGAACTGACTATAATTCTGGAGAAAGGGATGACAGAAATTATGATAGATTCTGATTCGCAAGTGGCCATGAATCTAGTTAATGAAGGCAATATTGCAAACCATCCACAGAGAGATGATCATGGATGCCCATGCTATTCTGAACAAAACAAACTCTACTAGGCATTACATCTTTTGGGAGGCAAATCAATGTGCTGCCAAACAACATGAAGATCTGGTGGTTTAACGGATCAACCACTTTCAATGAGGGAATTTTGGATTAGGGAATGCCTTAACATAAGGCAGATCATTAACTAGGGTGTTGCCCTTGGCTATTTGTATTGGGTCTGTAGTACTTTAAACATCTCTGCTACTCTGTTGCGTTTCTCGTCCTTTGCCTAGTTATATAATATTCCGAAGTATCAAAAAAATATATAAATATATGATGTTATCGGCTCATTAAGGTTCGTGAACAAGCTCGAGTTTGACTCAAACCTAGGCAAGCTCAGCTCGAGCTCGGCTCATCAAATTTCAATGAGTTCAGCTCGAGTTTGAGTTCGCTAAAAGACTTAACGAACGAATCTGAACATTCTAATATTCGGCTCGATTCAACTCATTTACTGCACTCGGCCACCACTACCACCACAATCACCCACTGCCCATCCAACAACCGAACACCACCAATTCTCAAATCCTACTGATCTTCAATGGCGTTGAAGAACTGAAATTGGAAAGAATGATGATTAAATGGTAAAACCCACTTCAAATCTCCACCAAGATTTTATTTTTTAACATTTTTTCCCCCAGTAAACGAAACTTTTATAAAATTAGAAAGGGTTACATCGAAAGGAACACTGAAAGAAAAAAAATGCTTGGGTGGGCGAGCATTTAATTTAATTTTTTTTACAATATATTAAGCGCAGTATGAATTCCTATCGATATAAATTACCAAAATACTGCTAAGTAAATCATTGTAAATATTTTTCACAAGTGTAAACAATAACAAAAAAGCCGTATTTTACCATAGATGTATACAATCTTGTACAGATATATCTATTCTCTAACCAAAAAAAAATTCTATAACCCGTATTAGATTTCTTATAGACACTTCCAAGCTAAGGAGTATGCTTCGTCAGGCGGCGTGGCAGCGGTTCGAGACTGGCTTATGGAAATGCTCAGCCCTGTTTTCCCTTTCCGTTTGTGAGGACCGAAGCGCCGGTTCCTCGGCGGATTTCCCGGGATTCAGTTGCTCGCGGGGTTCGTGTTGGCGTTTTGGATTGCTGTTCTGTTGTTTGGCGTGGCAGAGGTTTGGTGTTCTGGTGGTTTCAGGTCGTGATGGTGGTGCTGGGTTGGTTGAGGGCTTGGGCTGATTTGGGTTGCGGCGGCAGGGATGGGGTGTAGGTGGTTGACGGCGCCTTGGGGGAGGAGGTTGTGTACATGGCGGCGGCTTGGTGATTGTTTCCGGTGATTGGGATGATTTGGGCTTAGGGTTTGTTTAGGTTCTTGATTTGGACCAGGCCCATGAGGCTTATAGGATTTTATTCTTCTGCTACTTTGTGGTCTATGTGGCTTGCGAGGAATGATCTCATATTCAACAATGTTATAAGGTCCGCGAGTGAGGTTGGGGGTCTAGTCAAGAAAAGGGTGGCTCTGTGGATGAAAGCTAAATATGACATTAAGGTTTATTTGGTGGAGGATTTTAGGAGCTTTCTAGGTGGAATCCGTAAGTTGAAGCTTTAAGTTTGGGTTTGAGGTGTTGTTTCATCCAACTTTCGGTTGGATGCTCTTTCTTAATTTGTTTTATTTCTTTGTTGTGTGGGTGAGTAAGTATTGACTCACTCTTATTTTTTCCCCTCGATGTAGCCCTTTCGAGCTAATAAAATCGTTTCGTTTGCCGAGAAAAAAGAGAGTTCATTTTCCTTTTTCTTTTCCTACAATTTGCAGGATACTAAAAGTTCAAAATCAAAGACCAGAAAAAATTTCAAACTCCCTCTTATATTCAAACCTTCTCTCTTAATAAAAGGAAAATGATTTTACACTCTCCTTGTAATCACACATTCCCTTTTTTATTTTTATCCACATGAATTTACAATATTATCCTTGAATGTGTGAAATAGTGTATTGAATAAAGGACAAGATAATAAATTCAAGTGAATAAAAAAAAAAAAGAGTGTGAATTGTTAAAAGGGGAGTGTGAAAATTAATTCCCTAATAAAATACCTACATTCAATGTTAAATTGTAAATTAATGAGAGGTGAATAACATTGAACACAAATATTGTTTTCCCTTGAGGGATAAACAAACATTAAACATAACATAATTTGTTTTTGGCTTGAGCAACTCCAACCCAAGTCTCCAAAAAAACGACCCATGGAATGATTTTTTATTCAAAAAATGGTATAGAGAGTGAAACTATTCATTGCAACTACGACCATACTTCTCTATATCCATCTCTATATTTCAAAAACTCACTTATCTCAAAAAAAATAAAAAAAAATTCACTCATTTTTTCTCTAAACTTTAACTGCTCGTCTTTCACATTTAATCTTCTTACCTATAGTCTTGCAAAAATATAAACTTTTATTTCTAAGGCTTTAACTAAACATGTTCAATATTGGGCATTTTTGAAAGGCATAGTCAATGTCTTGTAAATGAGATAAATTTTATAAAACAATAAATTTATGGAGTAAATTAATTATGCGTATATATGCTAATATGGAGCAAAAGTACAAAGGACATGTGGGTGGTATTAGAATTTTATGTAATGAGAAAAGAAGAGTAAAGTAAGAAATATAAGTCAAAAAGAGTGAATCGTAATATATAGTAGTTAAGTCTCTATTTTGAGAGAGAGTCTCTATATATAGAGAACCAAATTTGGGTCTCTAAAAATAGAGGCCCAATATAGAGCTTGATTGGAGTAAAATGGTTCTCTAAAATAGAGTGATAGAGCTTGGTTGGAGTTGCTTTTAAGCAACTATATTTACTAAAAATAGAAAGAAGCTCTCTCAAAATTTTCTCCTACTTGATTTATTCTCAACAATGATTATTATTTTTCCTTCTTTCTCACAAATTTTCTCTCATTTTCAAACTTTTCTCCTACTAATTAAATTTTTTACATCTAATCTTAAATGGTAGAGAGGTATTAATACTATTGATCTATAACAAATTAGATCAAAAGTACAAAGGACATGGGTGGTATTAGAATTTTTTATAATGATCGAGAAAAGAAGGGTAAAGTAAGAAATATAAGTCAAAAAGAGTGAATAGTAATATATAGTAGTTAAGTCTCTATTTTGAGAGAAAGTCTCTATATATAGAGAACCAAATTTGGGTCTCTAAAATAGAGGCCCACTATAGAGCTTGATTGGAGTAAAATGCATGGTTCTCTAAAATAGAGTGATAGAGCTTGGTTGGAGTTGCTTTTAAGCAACTATATTTACTAAAAATAGAAAGAAGCTCTCTCGATTAACATTTTCTCCTACTTGATTTATTCTCAACAATGATTATTATTTTTCCTTCTTTCTCACAAATTTTCTCTCATTTTCAAACTTTTCTCCTACTAATTAAATTTTTTACATCTAATCTTAAATGGTAGAGAGGTAATTAATACTATTGATCTATAACAAATTAGATCAAAAGTACAAAGGACATGGGTGGTATTAGAATTTTTTATAATGATCGAGAAAAGAAGGGTAAAGTAAGAAATATAAGTCAAAAAGAGTGACTAGTAATATATAGTAGTTAAGTCTCTATTTTGAGAGAAAGTCTCTATATATAGAGAACCAAATTTGGGTCTCTAAAATAGAGGCCCACTATAGAGCTTGATTGGAGTAAAATGCATGGTTCTCTAAAATAGAGTGATAGAGCTTGGTTGGAGTTGCTTTTAAGCAACTATATTTACTAAAAATAGAAAGAAGCTCTCTCGATTAACATTTTCTCCTACTTGATTTATTCTCAACAATGATTATTATTTTTCCTTCTTTCTCACAAATTTTCTCTCATTTTCAAACTTTTCTCCTACTAAATTTTTTACATCTAATCTTAAATGGTAGAGAGGTAATTAATACTATTGATCTATGACAAATTTTTCTTTGTTCATGTCCATAGCACGAGTACTGTGCTTCTATGTATTGATTGGATGATGAAGAAGAGGCATAACAAAATGGAACGTTTGCTTCTAACAGTGATGCAATGAGAACATATGTACTTACCACAATATGTGTTGCAGTGAAGGTCGACATCCTTTCCTCCATAAGATTGGACCACACTAAATCCACGGGAGTCATGTTTTTGCCATTGAAAGCATGATGATCTGCACTATGATGCCACCATAGCCTATCACTGTAACCACCGCGGCAATCTGAAGCAATAAGTAGATGGACAGGAGTGTTACCTTCGTTGTCCTTTTGGTTTATAAGTTGCCCAACCCAGGACTTCCCTAATATATATCCAATCACTGAATCCCTGTTCATGTCCACAGCAATATGAAGGGCATTCTGCCCTTTACAATTGACCATCTCCCAACAATCTGGAGCAATATGTAAAAGCTCTTCTATCAAATGTTTATGCCCATAAGCTGCAGCAATGTGAAGAGCTTTGTCTAGGTTGTCCTTGTTTGTAGTGGTAATGTATGCTGCTGATATATCCGTTGCTAGTAGCTCTCTAACTTCGTTTTCATTCCCACTGCTAGTAGCTGTGTCTTGGTCGCCCTTGTTTGTAGTGGTAATGTATGCCTGTGATCCATCCATTGCCAGAAGCTCTTTAACTCCCTCTTTATTACCATTGCATGTAGCATAGCGAAGTGGTATCCACCCATACTCATCTGCTTGATTGAAATAACTACGAGAGCGAACTGGGCCGCGACGTGGAGAACGGTGTTGTGGTTTGGGGTGAGTTCTCCGTCGAGTATGTCTTTGTGTTGCCCGAGTTCAGCAACATTACCTCTCATGGCAGATGTATACAAACTAGGTTTCATGGTTACCTACGTTCCAGTAAAATATCTGAATTGTGGTAAAGTTACTTAACCCAGGATGACCATTCTGTTATTTAAAGGCTCCAATAATAACATCTTCTTTGATGTTCTGACATTATAATCGAATTAAATTTTTACGTGGAACAAATGTGAATTAACGTCATGACGATGACGTATCGATAGAACGTGGCAGATAGATTGGGTTTCATTTTACTTAATACTCAACTCTGTCCTATTTGTTTTTTATTAAACGGAAACTCAATCCTTAATTACAAAATGAGTTGCATTACATTTAGAACGGTGATTAGAAATAACTACGAGAGCTAGCTCGGTTGGCCAAAACAACTGCATTTCATTTGGAGGTCAGAAGTTCGAATCTGTCCACGTGTATGTGGTCGTAATTTCCCTTGTATTTGGTGGGATTATTTATCCCCTTTCATGTGGCTATTGGTTCAAACAGGCTTATAGTGATTGTAGACTTGTTTTCAGTTTGATGTGATCACAAGTTCGAATCTCCCCACATGCATTTGGGCGTTATTCCTCTTGCATTTGTTGGGTTATTTATCCCCTTCATGGGACTATAATTGGTTCAGTTAGGCTTATAATGATCATGGACTTGTTTCTAGTTTGATGTCATCTCCGTACTTGTATTCTGCTACTGCTTGTAATATAAGAAAAATGGGGATAGAAATTGTAGAGGGGAAAAAAATATGTGCTTGTTTTGGTATGAAGGAATTGTGTCATGAATTTCTTATTTTCTCCTTGTGCAAATTACAAGTTTTACTCCCTGCGTCCGGAAAGATTAATTTTATACTATGAAGAAATGTACATTTAGAGAATAGAAATAAATAAAAGTTGTTGTTCTACATCAGGTTGGCTCATTTTCAGGTATGTTTCTTGTTCTTTGTTTCTAATATCAATGAAGTCCTTAAATTATTAAAAAAGAAAAAAAAAGTCCTTACATTCTTAAAAAAAAAAACGAGAGAGCAAAAAACACTTATAAAAGAACTACTAATGGGGGCTCTATTTTTCTGAGCTTACTGGAAGAATGGCAGCCGCTGCTTAATTTTGTAGAGAACATACCAGTAAGAGCATTTCCAACTGGGAGCCAAAGCCCTATTTTGGCTTCCAGGTCAAATTCCGAGATCCAATGGGGAGCCAAAAAATGGTTGGGCTATTTCTTTGGCCAAATTTGGCCATGACCATTTGTGCCACATCAAAATTTCTACCAATTTCAAGTACTAAAACATCCACAACAACAACATACACTATTGATTGAGACAAAACCATAGAAAGTATAGATCTTATTTCAACTTAGTAGTCCAGACCCTAGAAAATAGATCTAATATAACTTGGGGAAAAATTCAAAAAAACCCCTGAACTTTGAACTCAATGTCAAATAGGCACCTGAACTTAAATAAACTTCAATTGAACACCTGAACTTTCACTCCGTTATCAATTTACCCCCTGCCGTCTCAATCCGTTACTTGTCGTTAACGGCACAGTTAAAAAAAAAAAAACTTACCACCAGTTTGCAATCCTATGAAGCAGAAATGTGATTATGAGAGCCTTAGAGACAAAATTTGATTATGTCTCTTTAGAATAATATGATCAGAATAATAAGATCTTCACACCCGTTTAAACGGATTAAAAATTGGAGCACTTAATTTTTTAACCATATTTTTTAATATATAAACGGTCTCAAAAAAAAATTAAGTGCTCAAATTTTCAAAAAGAATTTTTAAAAAAATTCTTCCTACTTCCAACATTTCTCTCTCTATCTCTCTCCACTTATTACTCGGACCCGGGGGCTCTGCTGCCCCAAAGGCACATCAGCCCCTACCCACACACCAAAATGGCAACGTTTTGGTTAAATAAAAAATTCATACCACCAGTTTGCAATCCTATGGAGCAGAAACGTGATTATGAGAGCCTTAGAGACAAAATTTGATTATGTCTCTTTATAATAATATGATCAGAATAATAAGATCTTCACACCCGTTCAAACGGATTAAAAATTGAAGCACTTAATTTTTTAATCATATTTTTTAATATATAAACGGTCATAAAAAATTAAGTGCTCAAATTTTCACTCCGTTTTGAATCAGTACAAAGATATTTAAGTGCTCATAAAAAATTAAGTGCTCAGAAAATTAAGAGCTCATAATCACATTTCTGCTCCATAGGGTCCTAAATAAAGAACACATACTTAATATGAGAGCCTTAGAGATAAAAATGAATTACGACCCTTTAGAATAATATGATAAGAATAAAAAGATCTTTGCACCGATTCGAACGGAGTGAAAATTTGAGCACTTAATTTTTTGAGACCGTTTATATATTAAAAAATATGGTTAAAAAATTAAGTGCTCCAATTTTTAATCCGTTTGAACGGGTGTGAAGATCTTATTATTCTGATCATATTATTCTAAAGAGACATAATCAAATTTTGTCTCTAAGGCTCTCATAATCACGTTTCTGCTTCATAGGATTGCAAACTGGTGGTAAGTTTTTTTTTTTTAACTGTGCCGTTAACGACAAGTCACGGATTGAGACGGCAGGGGGTAAATTGATAACGGAGTGAAAGTTCAGGTGTTCAATTGAAGTTTATTTAAGTTCAGGTGCCTATTTGACATTGAGTTCAAAGTTCAGGGGTTTTTTTGAATTTTTCCCTATAACTTGAAGTGATTTCTTTTTCTTTTTTTTCATTTTTTAACCTCAACAAGCTATGGCCACCGACGGCCACAGAGGGCCCACTATGGGTCTCACACGGAAAATTCGAGTCGTTCAATAATTTAGAAAAAAAAAACTGAGTGGCCCCATGAAAAATCAGATCAATCCGATATGTGTAGGTGTTTGATCCAATCTTATCATTTTTCATTCAGATTACAGGATTCTGTTCACCTATGCATATCAGATTGAGCTGATTTTCCATCGGGCCACTTGATTTTTTTTGGAAATTATTGAACGACTCGAATTTTTCATGCAGAACACGTAGTGAGCCACGCGTTGCCGTCAGTGCAAGGTCGGTAAAGCCACCATCGATGGTTGTAGAAGGGTTCATAAGAAAAAAAAAGAAGAGGTGAAACCGTGAAAGCAACACACGTTTATTTTTACATGTGAAAGGAGCCCACATTTTCTTTCCTTTCCGGACATTTATTTATCAAAAACCAGCAAAGCTATTTATTGCTTCCACCTAATTTGAATTTTGAAGCCCCAGAGGCCAGAACTAAAGTAGCTGGCAAATGGTCATGTCATGGCTATTTACATCACCTAGAAAACATTTACTAATAGACTCATCAATCTAGATTGTAGTTAGAACATCTCCAACAACCGCACGTTTTTAAGTAAATTGTCTATTTTTCTAAGCTTACTGGAAGAATGCAAATCGGTATTTGGCTCCCAGGTCAAATACCGAGATTGAGTGGGGAGCCAAAAAATGGTTGGGCTATTTCTTTGGCCAAATTTAGCCCTACGGTTAAGCACCAATGATACGATGCCGCCAATGGATAGAAGTTGGAGCTCACGTGGATCACGTGGGTATTTGGTTACTTTGGAGGAGTTACGGAACAGCTAAGTGGCAGTTGGGATTAATTAATTTAGTCAACGAGACAATCTTGCCAGATCGATTAGAAATAGTGCAATTTCATATTAGTCAACTCATGATGGCCCAAAGCACAATGGGAAATCACCCCCATCAAGGTTCTTCACAGTATTTTATAAACCCAAAACAATCTGTTCCCTGTAAATGTTTGGTAACAATGCCACGAAAAATGGATCTCCAACGGATGCGCAGTCACTAAGCAGATTATGCTATTCAAAGTCAATTGATATGTATAAAATTGCCCTATATACACACCACCAGATTCAAAAAAATGTTTCTCTAGAAATTGGAAAAAATATGTTTTAAGGATTGGTTTCGAGTACTGTACCAGAATAATAGAAAATGCGAAGTACCGTAATGAACAAATTAAATACCCAAGCCAACGTATACTTAGATCTTGCATTGAGCACCTCCATGGTTGTTCATTGTTGGGGCCTTGACGGGCTGTATTTGGGGCCACATCCGGTTTATTTTCAGAGATGCCATTATTGACTTCTTCTTCTCTCCCATCAATGCATGTGAAATGCCAATATTTTGAATCTAGTGGGAGATTTATTTTTAATTGTTCCATATGGTTTTGACTGTGATTGTTTTATAGTATATGTGAAGCCAGATAAAATTGTTATACAATCAATAAAAAAACTGTACACTCTAGGATAATTTTTTCCCTTTCATGTTATGTTACTAGTTATGTTTATGTTACTAGTTAGCTAAACTGTACGGAGCAGCTCCTCTTCGGTCTAACATGGACTGGACCGCTAAATTTGCAATTTGATTTTTAGTATAAATTTTTGGGTGTGGGGTGAATATTACATGGTGCCTGCTCGGCACATCTAGGCCATCCATTTCGGTTTTGGACGGTTCCGATTTGAAGGGAGAAAATGAGACAGAAAGAGGAGAGAGTGGTGGGGTGAGAGGAGAGAGCAGATTTCAATCTGGACCGTCCAACATACTTTTGGGCAGCCAGGATGGGCTACTTGGGCACCACGTGGGCACGGCCACTAGATAATGCAGAATTAGAGATACTACAAATTTTGTGCAGGCCACCCACAATAAGCTTCATAGTAGAACCATATATCAAGCAATCAATGGAAATAGGGAAAATGACAGCTAAAGATGTGTTTTGAAAATTAATACCCGCCAAGGATATGCTGAGAAAACATTTGTTAATGCTGAAAATGTCATTGGCGGGTATTAATTATCATAACACGTCCTGGGCCGTCATTTTCCACAACCACCAAAAGTAAATGAACAACTCTCTGATCTCAAGTCTAAACCGTCGACTAGATAATGCAGAATTAGAGTTACTACAAATTTTGTGCATGCCACCCACAATAAGCTTCATAGTAGAACCATATATCAAGCAATCAACGGAAATATGCATATACACAACCACCAAAAGTAAATGAATGGAGGCTCCTAAAATCTATATTCGTTCAGTTAGCAAAATCGTGGTATATTTGGCTAAGAAACTAGACAGCATGTCCATGTGTCAAAAATTGTTGCCACGGTATTTGAGTAGTAGTATTCTCTGGTACAAGGCCAAAAAGACAGCCGAAACTCAGTTCGACAGGCCTAGTCCATCACCATGATGTAGAACAACTCGCAAACCCTCTAGCTGCTCTACAACTTGCTTCATAGTAGGGCGATTCTCCAGATAATATTCCACATTATGCATCACAACTTGCTTCATAGTAGGGCGATTCTCCAGATAATATTCCACATTATGCATCGCCAAATTTGTGATCATGGGACCATCAGTAGCTTCATAACCCAGGTCTTTCTCCAAACTTTCCTGTACAAGGGAAACACTAGGCTTGTGTACACGTTTTGCCCACTCATCTGGCAGATCCATTAGTCTCACCGACTTTTCCAGATCAATAGTTATTTTGGCTATCAATTCGATCAGGATAACACCATATGAAAATACATCACAGGATAGGTCGTGCCGCATACCTGTCCACCAATTCAGTAAACGACTCAGAATTAAAGCAAAGTGATTGCCACTATACAAGCATGTGTTGGGTTCATATGCATGAGATGCACGAATGCATGAACAAACCAAACCAGCTGCTTTCCAAGAAAGCTATGACCAATGGCGGAGCAAGGAACTTACATCAGCACCACTTATTAAACACTTAATAACCAAGAAGATAACGAAAGCATTTCCACTGAAAATGAGTACAGAAATATAATTCATTGTATAAGTATCCACCATTAATTCAACAGGTTTCATGTTTTTAAAGGTTTGCATGATAACTGTATTGAAATCATAGGCTAAATCTGATATTACCGGGCAGGGGTAAATAAATTTAGGTGGCATAAGTTGCACTAGTTTCGAAAATTTATAGGTTAAACTGCATATTTACATTCAGTGGAGGCAGAGGCCTCGCTGACCCATCACTGGCTTTAATTGGCCTCCACAGCAGAGGCATTTCTCTCCTCCACGAACACTTAATAAACAGGAGAGCAGACCAGAATGACTTGGCTTTCCAAGTAAGACAGCCACCTCATTTTTTTTTTTTAAAAAGGAACGAAATAAAAGCACACTATAGTCTCTAGAAGCTTCAATGTTCACCACGAAGGGCAAGCCCAAGCCCAAGCCCAAGCAAGACAGCCACCACATATAGTGAAAACAAAATATATAGCACACTATAGTCTCTAGAAGCTTCAATGTTCACCATGAAGGGCAAGCCCAAGCAAGACAGCCACCACAAAATAGTGAAAACAATATGTATGTATGTGTATATATATATATATATATATAGTCAGGATCAAGTCAGGACCTCCCATTTCCTGATAGAATTTCGATGATCCATGCCGCTCAATGTGTTCAGAATGTGGGTACCCGCGAGAAATTGACAAAAAAAATGACCGGAAAGGGCTTGAGTTGAGCAATTTTTTATTGAACTGTTCAATAAAAAACTGTTGGGATGAAGTCCTTCCCGGTCATTTTTTTTTTTGTCAATTTCTCATGGATACCTTTAAAATCACGTTCTGATCACATTGAGCGGCTCAGATCATCGAAAATTGATCGGAAAAAGGGAGGTCCTGACTTGAACGGGACTGTATATATATATATACATCAATCTTCTACTAAAAACACTTTTTACAACGAAATCAAGAGTTTCTAGAAGCTCAATGTTCACCGCAAAGGCCACACCCATTTTCCATCTTTTTCGGAAAGATTTCAAACTCCGGCAAAGTTTCGGCAGGAGAAAGTAGACCAGATTTTATTTCCTTATTTCCATTCGATTCTAACTTGGCAAGACCGCACTGATTTCGAGTAGGTTTTCCTATTGCTTCTCCGATCTAATAAACCAAAAAATCCAAAACAATTTATGTAGGGGTTAATCGTCGATATACAATAAATCCTACACCTTAATACAAAGTTAATACCATAAAAATGTGCCAAACACAAGACTTGCATGAAACTCAAATTGATGCCATAAAAGAAATACAAGCAATGCTGGTAAAGCAATCGGAATGGTGGCAGAGGCAATGATGGGATTTTGCATAGATGGCTTTTCTGGAGGCAATGTTGATGAACATTCATGGAAATAGGGCGTACATTCTAAGTTACAAGCCAAAATCAACATCTGATGAGGAAGAGAAGAGGAAAGATCATCTAGGGTTTCTATGGTTGTTGGGTCTTTTTTGACATTGAAATTAGTAGCTTGCATTTACAAAAGAGGACATGTTATTGTTTTGATGGCTTCATTGGCTAAGATATTGGAGAACGGCCAAGAAGTGGAGCTTTGAATAGCTGGTCATGGTGGACAACGGGAACAAGAGAAGACAAGGAAGAAATAGGAAAGGAAGTTTTTGTCCATGCCTCTTCTCTGCAATGTGGGCTACCATGTCAACATGTCATTAATTCTGTTGTTTTTTTTAGAATTTTCTAGAAGAATAACATTATCCTTTATTGAATTGAAAGGAGAAAACAAAGTTCCTTTCATCTTGACCAGATGATATTAAAAAATTATTAACTTGGCCACCAAAACTGGATCCACGTACCATTGAACTATAACTGCCTAGGCGTGAAACAATCAGTATCTTGCTATGTCTAGAACTGCTATTTTCTGCATGCGCATTACAAAAGGAAAGCCCCTACCTTTGCAGTTTAAATCAACTCAAGTTCATCATGGGATGACTCATACACTACACAATGAAAGGCGTAAAGCTCCACAATATGGTGAACAATCTCTCCCTTACTTACAGCCCACTATCGCCCAAAGAAAAGCATATCTTGTGTGTGCTTATTTTATATGCTTTGTTTAGCACAGAAAGCTACAAGGATGTAGTGGTGAAATACCTGTATCAACAAAAAATGGATCGACATAGCCTAGAGACATGTATATAAACTTTTTTGGATAACTTAGTTCACCAATAATGCCTCCACTCATCAGTCCAAAGTCAAATAGTATAGGGTTGAATTCCTGCAAAGGAAAAGGGAAAAAAATGTGACAAATAATACCAGAAATACCAAAAAAAATAATTAAATGCAAAACATAAAGAGCAAGCTTCAGGAACAAAAGTGAGCAAAAAAAGACATTAAACCCAACCTGATCAAGCATTATATGACAAGCGTCAATATTAAAAACCAGGTAAGGCTTATCATGACCATGTAGAAACTCAAGGAGGCATGCAAAACCCAGGGCAACTTTAATTCTCCGTAGCCAAGTGAAATCGTCTAAAACATGCAGAAGATAGAGAAATCAGATACAGATCAAAAGCTACTAAATTTTGTAACTTCTGATCTAAGAACCTTGAAAAAAATTTGGGCACTAAAAACCCTTGACGATAAACTTCACAAATACAGCAACAAATTGACTCCAGAGCATAGATCAATGGTACCTTTCAACATCATGTTATGCAACGTGTCCACTGGATCAAGATCATACACAACACCCCTTACTTGTTCATCACAACAGTAACCAATCACATTTTCCAAGTTTGGGTGATCAACCACACTGGCATCTCTCAGGAACATTACCTCTTCCTGCGGCATAAATTCACATTGTTTACAAACTATAACCAGCCAAAGGACAGAAATCATGGAAATATACACATATATACTCATACATAAAAGATAAAATATCCAGGAGGAACGACGTGCCTTAACCATGAGATACTCATCCTTTCCGACGAGAGGATCTGATTTTTCATCCCATATCTTCACAATCACATTTTTTTGTCTTGCTTCCAGACACGCCTTCACAGATCTTTCCTCGATAAACCTCACCGAATTGAGTTGGTCCAATTAAGTTTCTTTTGTCAAACATGTCAGTGAATGTGCATATCTGCTCAGATGTGAATTCAAATGGCTTTGTAAAATGCTCCCTCCTGCTCCCTAACTTTGTTGCTTCTGAGCCAAAAGTAATTATAAGTGCACAGTTATTTTCAACATATAAGACCAGAAATAGAAAACATTTTACTGAACACTTCTCTATCTTTTTTCAGAGGTAAAATAGAACCGTTGATTCATGAAACTTCTATATACGACGCAGCTGCATTTGAAACTGTCTTTAATATCAATGATCAGCAAAATTCAAGTACAATCCCAAGTATCCCAACAAGGAACCTAACATGAAGAAATGATAACAAAAGAAGAATAAACAAATAGGATTTTCTATGATGTCACATAGCAAGCGAATAAAAGAGCAAAGAGAAAGCCAGAGAGAGAGAGAGAGAGATGAGGGACATAGTTATTATTACAAAGAGACATTGATTATCCCAAAATTGTCCATATTATTCATCATTATGGAGGGGAAAAGCAGGGGTTAAAAATCAGTACACGGTCATGTATTTCATCAAACATACAGATTTTGATGCCAAAAATTTCATTACATAGCTGTCAAAAAAGGAAAAACAAAAAAGACAGACCAAAATATCGGTATTTACCTTCGTTAATGCCCAAGTTCTTCCGTTCTAGATAATGTACCTGCCTCTAAATATCCCAACCCTCTTTTCTGTGCTTGAATTCCACAATCAAAAAACAATCATTTTAACAGATCCTAAGGGCCTCAGCCCCACAAAGGCGGGCTGGGATTGCAGATCATCTTTTCAACCCCAATACCTTGTTTAGCAGGCCAGTGTGTGCACGGTAAGAAAGCATGGAAACCCATTCAAAGGAAACTTGAACCTGGTATTGAACCAAATGAAAAGCTCAACGATAAAAGGGAAACCATATGCATTCTTTACATCCTTTTACCAAATAATGACTTACGATAGGGGTTTCTACTTTGTAGAGTTTTTCCTCACCAACTTATACTTCGTGAGAAAGATCGTGGGGGGTAATAGATAACCATGAAGTTCAAGACAGCATAAAGACTTACACAATAGATACTCCTCAACGGAGGATACACTACGCCACTAGAATCATATGATTATATCTCACTCAGAGCCACCAAAATTGGCATAGGCAAGACCAATATCAAATGGCACAAAGGCCAAATGGACCAAATAACACCCAGACAAAGAATAGGTTGGTAAAAAAATACAAACACTTGATCAATGTGCTTAAAGAGTAAGAAAGACCCAAACAATTCTTTATCCTCGACAAATACCGACACGACCTCCAAAACTCATTTCAGATTTCTTGAGAGCAGAGTCAGACACATGTACTGGTCAGAAAGGATGGTAAACAGTAAACCAGCTAGCAACCACAGCCTCAACATATTCTTTGGAGTTCAACAATAAAGTTTGGAGTAATTTCTTATGATGAATCTTTTTCTAGAACCTGTGTTTTCCCTTTCCATTGAAAATGAAAATTTGTGGTTTCCTCAAGCATCATCAGAGAGCTTTTGTGATCTACAATCGAACTAGTGGATAAGAAGCATAGAGTATGGGGTCCAAAGGTAACAAAGGGTCAAGAGTTCAATATCTCTGCTTTCGGCATGGTTATTCCGTAACTAACTATGTTGCGTTAGCCTTTACTGCACTCCTAGTCTCCTACACCTACCCGGCTACCCCAGACTTAACCCTCACCCCTTTTCTTCTCCTCCGCAAAGCTACTTCATGTTGTATCTGCTCATAAGACTTGGTATAAGACTTAGAGACACTACACTATTACAGCTCGTTTGGAACGTGTGAATCCGAGGGAGAAGAAAGGAGAGGGTGAGGAATCCGACTCTCTCCCACGTTTGGGAGAGCCATCAGGCGAGAAAGGGGTGGGGAAGGAGAGAAACCGTTTTCTCTCAAGACCCCATTTCTGAATCGCGCCGGATGTGGCGCGATTCCGTGAGAAAGGAAAGGAAGGCGCGCATGCGGGCTACGCCGGAGTTGCTCGCTCGTCGCCAGTGTTGGGAGATCGTCGCCGGAGAAAGCTTCGTCGCCGGAGTTTACAGATCTTGGCCGCCGGAGAGGGTTTGATTTCTCACGGTTGTTTGGGTTGCACAGTGAGAAATCACTCCCCTTTCTTCTCCTTTCTCACCATTAATGGAGAAGACTCCCCTTTCTTCTCCTTTCTCACCCCTCCATCCAAAGGGGCTGTTACGGGTATGGGACAGTGTGATATTAAGAACAATCAAGACATTGATATGGCAAGGTAAGGCGAAAAATACTCATTTGTTATTTAGTTGCAAAGCGTACAAATAACATATAAAAAGACGCTAAAAACTAATAAGCACAACCAGTTCTTAGAAGGTAGTTTGTTGTGTAATCGTGGACTAAGGCTATGTGGTTTGGTTCACTCCTTCATTTTTCCCTTTACCTTCAGTGTAATTGGGATTCAATGATGCACTGACACTGACACACGACACAACACCGACCCTTCGAAGCTCAAATTTTGAAAAATTAGAGGACATGAAACGTTGGGGACATGTTTTGGATAGCATTCATGCATTGTACACATAAACCCTGCACCATACTTATCGTTACATCATTCACAAAAGTATTTAAACAAAAAAATTGCATCATTTGTGTCTTTATAATATAATTAATAAATCATCATCCACCACACACAAAATAAGATTTCCTTAGTTTAAATTGTACTTTGCTACTTTTTTTAACGTCCCCAACTTGTTTAGTGAGTGTCCCAAAGTGTCTTGGAACATATTTTAGGGTGTCCCCTCAACCCTGGATGTCCAATTGAAACATTTTGAGAAAAAAACAGGACACTTGCGTATATTTCTAATTGCATGTAAGATTATTTTGGTGTACTTAACTATGCAAAGGAGAAGTACAGAGTTAGAGCCTTGTGAACAAGAGCGGCTCCAGCAGGGCGTATGCCTTACTTGATTTTGTTACTGTCACAACAGCACCCATAAGGATGGACTCTGAAATAGATCTTCTAGGTAAGAAGATTCAAGCGGAGAGAAGTCACCATTGTTGCTTGCAAGAACCTCTTGTCTGCGACCTTGTTTTTCAAAAGGGGTTGGTCAGTATTCTAAGAGTCGACCTAGGCAGAGCCTAGGCGCTTGACGGTCACCCAAGTGTTGATTAGGCGTTTTGTACAGCGACAAGTAGGCAATGGTATATCATGTACAGTAATTGTTAAGAGGGCAATTGTATATCATGTGTAATTGTTAAGAGTATTACATGGGGTTAATTGTTATTTTAACAAAAAACATAAAACATATCCTACACCGATTTACATAATTCATTCGCCTCTCTTGTTTACATATCACCGTTTCAAACCCTAGTCCTTACATATTTTCTTCGTAGTCTTAATTCTTTAGTTGTTATTTTTTAGTCTTTTAACTCCTGATTAGAGGTGACAATCTCAACCCATATTTTTTAACCCGTCCAAATCCGCCCACTTATAACCCAACCCAATCCGTCCATATTTTATAATGGGTTTATATGGGTTCACACCCACATTTACATGGATTTAAGTGGGTTAAAAATGGGTTCAAAATATGGGTTAGAATTAAAAGACCCACCCCTGCAAAACAGTGAACTACGGGTAATCGATCGACTAATCTCTCGCTCATCCTCTTGCTCCAACTGTACGCCTCCTGTACAAAACAAGAATGAACTACTATTTTTGCTAGAAAAAAGATCCAGTGAGATAAGTACATCCTTACAAATATATTCTCTCTCTCTCTCCATTTCAAAGACTTAAGGTGGTGTTCGGTCAAATAATCCCCGTGGATTATTGGCTTTCCCGGCAAAATTAGGAGAGAGAGAGAGAGAGAGCCTTCTGACAGTGACACACTGTACAAAGTTTGGCTTTTTCGGCTCTTTTTTCCCGGGAAAGCTGGCTTTCTCATTTGTCCAAAATTGATCACTCTGACCAGGCCTGATCCGCTAAGAATGAGGAATTTTTTGATGCCGTGTCGGTATATTCCACGCGGTACCCGCTCGGCACATTTGGGCCGTCAAATTCATCCACACAAATTTTCTCTCTCTCTCTCTCTCTCTCTCTCACCAGTCCCTTGAGCTCCTATCTCTTTTTTGGGTTTTTTTTCGTTTTGTTCTTATTCAACTTTTTTCGTGTTTGTTGTTTTACAACAAGTATTTTACGATTTTTGATTCGCTCCAATCGGAAAAGTAAAAAATTATGACTTTCACCCAAATTACTTTTTTGATTCTCTCGTCAAGACGAACTAATCGAGCCCCTTACGGCCTTACCCAACCGGAATTTCTGGCTGACACACATATACCTTCCCTCACCTAATCAAGCCCCTTCCCTTCCCGTTTCTTCCGAAGCATCCGTTCCAAACTGAACCAGAACTTGGTCTCGATCTAGACCAATCGCCGAGATCCGTCGGCTATCGCCTCCCCTTTTCTCTCTTCTCAGTCAAGACGAACTAATAGGGTAAAAAAATATATATTACTTTTTCGATTCTCTCGTCGAGACGAACTAATAGGGATAAAAAGTTTGTCACAAAACAAGCAAATACAAAAAAAAATATGAACAGAAAAAAAAATCACTGGACTTTTTAATCCAAACCTAAACAGTGGCTTCGGCTCTTCGTAAGTCTCTCTCTCTGTGCTACATAAACCTAGCAAGTCTGAGTTTCGATATGGGGGAATTAGTTTTTTTTTTTAAAAAAAAAAAAAGGAAAACGGCTTGGGTGGGACGGGTTTGGGTTTGTCTTGACCCATATTTGACCCGACCCGTTTCAACCCGTTTATCTTTTGACCCATATTTGACCCGTGACCCGTTTCAACCCGCCCGTTTGCCATCTCTACCGTCCTGATTATCAGCTATCATTTACTGTTTTTTTATGGAAACATTCCATTCTCATAATAACCCTAATAAGAGAACGATTTGTTCACATGTTTTCTCTGTGAACAAATTGTTAATTTTGAGGCCGAAGAATGAATGATGAGCAGAGATGTACCGAATAAATCAGAAACGGTACGGTTTATCGACAATCGTTGTGGTGGCTCCAAATACTCCACTAGAGATGCATTTGCCTTCTTTGGTTCAGGTTCGCCTGATTGATCAAATGGCGGATAGCGTTTCATCAAAGGCATTGGTGCTGCTATTTCCGACGCCATTGGGGGCGAGTTTATGAGGTCGTCTTGGTCCATGTATAGTACTCCCTCCGTTCCATAGGCTCCGTTCAATTGCCAGGAAAGTACAGGAAATGATGGGAAAATCAATTTTTCCATAACTTTTGTAGTGTTCAGTTGGCAGAAAAATAGTGGGAAACATGTTTTTTAGTTTTCCTGCAAGATTTACTTTCTTGCAAAAGTGATCCAGCCAAAAGTATAGGATTTTGCGTCATGGGAAAAGTTTTCTCCATGCATTGTGGGGTCAAAATAATTGGCGGGTAAGAAAAAAAGTGAATGACGCCAATACCAAAAAAAATACGAATTATGTTCTTAGAAAAGCACTTTGAGATTTACGTGAGCAATAATAATTTCGACTATTATGGTGCTTTCTGAGATAATTATTGTGGAAAAAGATTGGTAGTTTATTTTTTTTGGAAGTATTTATTTATCTTGTCATTAGTGTTCAATTTTGTTTTGTACTAACTAATTATCAGTGAGTTTTTGTATCGGCAACTAACCAAACATGGTTGTTTAACATTTGTTTATTTAGTTATCATCTGCTTATTTTTTAAACTTCATTTATACGGTTGATTATTAGAGGATGTCAATTTAAATGAGGGATTTGCATGACCATTCAGAAAATAGTAAATTGAATAAGGAATTGCAAGTCGATTTTTTCATTTCATGTTAAGGCTTTGCATGAGATAAAATACATTTTCCGTATGTGTTAATTTTTGAAATATGATAGCCTATTATTTAGCTCTCAAAGTTACTTTTATTTAAAAATAGCCATGGGAATAAAAATAAAGAAATTTCTCATAAGTGTCTTTTCTTGACAAATGAACCATTAAACTTTAATTTTCCTGCAAAAAAAAAAAATTGTCAAATGAACACTAACGGGAAAATAGATTTCTTTTCCCTCTACTTAACTTTTCCAGAGAATAACTTTTTGGAACAACATTCCTGACAACTGAATGGAGCATAAAGTTTGGCATTTTCAGGAATGCGTGTCATTTTAAAATTGCATATATCTTTCAATTAATAATGTTTTAGGCGATTTTTTGAACTTTGTTTAATAGAACAAATTAAAATCTATTAAACAAGATCCATATTGCTTATAAAAAATATTACAGATTAAAAGATATATTTAATTTTTTCATAGGGCTGGAATAGTGAAAGTGCCAAACTTTATGGGACGGAGGGAGTATTTGTTTATACTGTATTAGGTTCTGCTTGCAAATTACCGCCTGTTTGGCGGCATAAACTTGTTTTGGTATTTTGGCCCAAGAAAAATAAAATTCAAGACAAGCCCAATAAAAAAGTCCAAATAAAAGATATTATTGAAGGGGTATAAATATCTTGTTTCTAGAAGACCTAGTTTCTAGAAGAGTTCTAGAATATCTCTAAAAAATATCTAGTTATTTGTTGTTAGTATAAGTCACATGTGTAAAATCTAGAATGTACCTATAAACTATATTGTAAAAGATATCTAGAACCTTCCATAGAGCACTATAAATATGGATGGGTTCTACTCATTATGTACCATGTCAAAAAATTCAAGTTCCAAGTGAAATACAAGTACTCTCCCCCTTCAAAAATCTTGTCCAAATATATACTAGATACCCTCCCCTTCCAACAAAGTGGTATCAGAGCTAAGGTCAGTTTATGTTAAAGATGATGTCCACCCAAGGAGTTCCATTCCCTCGGCTAGTTAAAGATAACTATGGCCATTGGAGTATTCAAATGAAGGCCTTTCTTGGTGGAGAAGATGTATGGGACGTGGTGGAAAAAGGCGTTGAAGGAATCGGTGCAACTACCGAAAAGCAAAAGCAAGACGCCAAGGTGAAAGATAAAAGGATTTTATCATTCATTTATCAAGGAGTGGATTATGCCAAGATTGCACGTGCTACAACCGCCAAAGAAGCTTGGGAGATCCTCCAAAATTCCTTCAAAGGAGCAGACAAAGTAAAGCGAGTTCGTCTCCAAACTCTTCGAGGTGAGTTTGAAGCTTTACAAATGAACACTTCCGAATCAATTTTGGACTATTTTTCAAGAGTTTTGGCGGTTGTAAATCAAAGGAAAGCAAATGGTGAAATTTTGAATGATGTCCTGGTGGTCGAAAAAATCCTCTGGTCATTGGATTCGAAATTTGACTATGTTGTTGCGGCCATTGAGGAATCAAAAAATCTTGATTCCATGGCTATTGGTGAACTCATGGGATCATTGGAAGCCCATGAGTTGAAGATCAATAGAAGGAAGAAAGAGCCATTGGAGCAAGTTCTTCAAACAAGGCTCAATCTAAATGAAAGATGTGAAGTGAATCAAAATGGTCGTGGACATGGACGTGGACGTGGCCGAGGATGTGGTCATGGTCATGGCTGAGGAGAAGGACAAGGAAGAGGAGGACAATATCGCAATGAACAAAGAAGTCAAATTTCCAATCAAATAGAGGTCGTGGGAGAGGAAATTATGGCAACGGAAGGCAAAGGTATGACAAATCTCAAGTTAAATGTTATAATTGTCAAAAGTTTGGTCATTTTGCTTGGGAATGTGAAAATAATACTAACCATGTGGAAGCGAAAGCTAACCTTGTTAGCAAAGGGGAAGAAGTAGAATCTACGGTGTTATTGGCATATAAAGGCAATGAAGGCGAAGACAAGAATACATGGTATCTTGACACGGGAGCAAGCAACCATATGTGCAGAGACAAAGGCTTGTTCGTGGAGCTTGATGAATCGATAAGCGGCAATATTTCCTTTGGAGATCTATCCAAAGTTCCGGTGAAAGGAAGAGGTAAAATTTTGATTCGCTTAAAAAATGGAAGGCACCAATTTATTTCAAATGTTTATTATGTCCCCAACATGAAAATCAACATTTTGAGTATTGGACAACTCTTAGAGAAAGGATATGATATTCACATGAAGAATCGTAGTCTTCTTATAAGAAATGACAAAAGAGACTTGATTGCCTAAGTGCCAATGACAAGCAATAGATCGAATGTTCTTGTTAAATATACAAAATGATGTTGCTAAATGCTTGAAAGCATGCTACGAAGATACTACTTGGCATTGGCACTTGAGATTTGGGCATTTAAATTTTGGGGGACTAAAATTGTTGTCCGAAAAAGGAATGGTGAAAGGATTGCCTTCCATCAATCACCCGGATCAATTTTGTGAAGGATGCCTTCTTGGAAAGCACTTTAGAAAAAGCTTTCCAAGGGAGGCAACAACAAGAGCAAGAAAGCCTTTGGAACTTATTCACACCGATGTGTGTGGACCAATTGATCCTTATTCTCTCGGCAAAAATAGATACTTTCTTCTCTTTATTGATGATTTTAGCCGCAAGACATGGGTCTATTTTTTGAAACAAAAGTCGGAAGTGTATAATGTTTTCAAAAAATTCAAGGCGCTTGTTGAAAAAGAAAGTGACTATGATATAAAAGCCATGAGATCTGATAGAGGAGGCGAATTCACATCAAACGAATTTAATGATTTTTGTGAAGAAAATGGGATTCGCCGTCCTCTAACACTTCCGTACTCCCCTCAACAAAATGGTGTTGTCGAAAGGAAAAATAGATCCATTCTTAACGCAGCTCGAAGTATGTTGAAGAGCAAGAGAATGCCAAAAGAATTTTGGGCCGAAGCAGTTGATTGTGCGGTCTATTTGTCAAACCGCTCTCCCACACGAAGTGTTTGGGGGAAGACTCCACAAGAAGCATGGAGCAGAAGAAAGCCCGAAATCTCACACTTGCGAGTTTTCGGGAGTGTTGCCTATGCACAAGTGCCGGAGCAAAAACGGTCTAAACTTGATGATAGAAGCGAGAAGTATGTCTTCATCGGCTATGATTCAAGGTCCAAAGGCTACAAAGTGTTCAATCCAAGCAATGGAAAGGTGATTTCAAGCCGAGACGTGGTCTTTGACGAAGAAAGCACGTGGGATTGGGAGACTCAAGAAGATGAGCAATATGATTTCTTTCCATCTTTCAAAGAAAGTTGGGAAGAAAGCGAAGAACCACAAGAGCCCATGACACTACCTCCATCACCACCTCAAAATCAAGAAGATCCATCATCGGAGGAAAGCTCAAGCAAAAGGCTACACCGCATGAGGAATCTACAAGAGCTCTATGAGGTAACGGCAAACCAAGACAATCTCACCTTATTTTGTCTTTTTGCCAATTGTGAACCATTAGGTTTTGAAGAAACGGTGCAAAGCAAGAGATGGAGAGATGCCATGGACAAAGAGATACAAACAATCAAGAAGAATGACACATGGGAACTAGCCAATCTTCCAAAAGGCCACAAAGCAATTGGCGTGAAGTAGGTGTACAAAGCCAAGAAGAATACCAAAGGAGAAGTGGAGCAATACATAGCAAGACTTGTCGCCAAATGATACAAGCAACAAGCTGGCATCGACTATGATGAGGTATTTGCTCCTGTTGCTCGCTTAGAAACTATAAGATTAATTATTTCTATAGCAGCTCAAATGAAATGGAACATCTATCAAATGGATGTTAAATCCGCTTTCTTAAATGGCTTTCTCGAAGAAGAAATTTACATAGAGCAACCTATGGACTATGAGGTAAAAGAGTATGAAAATAAAGTTTTAAAACTAAACAAGGCTTTATATGGTTTAAAACAAGCTCCAAGGGCATGGAATACTCGAATTGATAAATATTTCCAAGAAAACAATTTCACTAAATGCCCTCATGAGCATGCCCTTTACACCAAAGTGGAGAATGGAGATATTTTGGTTGTTTGCTTGTACGTAGACAATTTAATTGATCTTCACCGACAACAACCCAAGAATGTTTGAAGAGTTCAAGAAAGCAATGGCTCGGGAGTTTGAAATGACGGATATTGGGCTCATGTCATACTATCTTGGAATCGAAGTAAAGCAAAGCAAAGGTGGCATTTTCATCTGCCAAGAAGGCTATGCGAAAGAAGTGCTCTAGAAATTCAACATGGCTAACTGCAAACCAATTAGCACGCCGGTGGAATGCGGAGTTAAGTTGTCAAGGCTTGATGAAGGAGAAAAGGTTGATCCAACATATTTCAAGAGCTTGATGGGAAGCTTGCGCTATTTGACTTGCACAAGACCGGACATACTCTTCGGAGTTGGGCTGGTTAGTCGATTCATGGAAGAGCCAACCGTGACGCATTTAAAAACGGCAAAGAGGATTCTCCGCTACATAAAAGGTACACTTGATTTCGGCCTATTTTATTCATCATCTAACAATTTCCGGCTTGTTGGGTATAGTGACAGTGATTGGGCTGGAGACTTAGATGACCGGAAGAGCACAACCGGTTTTCTATTCTACATTGGTGACACAGCATTCACTTGGATTTCGAAGAAGCAACCGATTGTCACTCTCTCCACTTGTGAGGCCGAATATGCAGCTGCTGCCTCATGTGTATGTCATGCAATGTGGCTAAGGAGCTTACTAGAGGAGCTTCATTTTGCACAAGAAGAAGTAACAGAGATATTCGTGGACAATCAATCCGCAATAGCACTAGCCAAGAATCCAGTCTTCCATGATCGTAGCAAGCACATAGATACAAGGTATCATTTCATAAGAGAATGCATGGCTAACATGGAGGTCGGAATGACATTCGCAAGATCGGAAGATCAAATTGCCGATATCCTCACCAAGCAGCTCAAGTATGAAGTCTTCTACAAGCTACGAAATCTTCTCGGAGTTACTAAATCAAGTTTAAGGGGGGATGTTGGAGCATAAACTTGATTTGGTATTTTGGCCCAAGAAAAATAAAATCCAAGACAAGCCCAATAAAGAAGCCCAAATAGAAGATATTATTGGAGGGGTATAAATATCTTGTTTCTAGAAGACCTAATTTCTAGAAGAGTTCTAGAATATCCCTAAAAAATATATAGATATTTGTTGTTAGTATAAGTCACATGTGTAAAATCTAGAATGTACCTATAAACTATCTTGTAAAAGATATCTAGAAACCTTCCATAGAGTACTATAAATATGGATGGGTTCTACTCATTATGTGCCATGTCAAAAAGTTCAAGTTCCAAGTGAAATACAAGTACTCTTCCCCTTCAAAAATCTTGTCCAAATATATATTAGATACCCTCCCCTTCCAACAAGCGGTACAAGGCACCTGGATATAGCATTGAGCCGGATAAAACAATCCGGGTGCTTTATACACTGGAGTATCTGGTGGTTGTTTAGATAATTTTGCCTCGGATATCATCCGGCGTTTGTTTAGCTAATTTCACCTCGGATATGAAATCCCGGGACATCCAAATCCAATCCATCATTCCATCTAAAAGGGTCCTAACTTTGGGAGACCTTTATGTTTACCGGGGTATCCCTTCGGTCCGTTTCTCATTCTCGAACAAAATTAGATTGTTTTGAAAATTGTCAATGTCAATTTTCAAGTTCGGACTTCAAGTGCCAAACAAAATTAGATTGTTTTGAGTTTAAAGTCATCTGAAATGTTTGAAATTTGTCGATTGAACGAGATTTTGTCAATAAAGAAGAAACGAACCAGATTTGTTCAATTGTTGCACGAGAAACAATTTTATTTGTTAAGGATTTAAGGTACGGTCCCGTTTACACTAGTGATTATTTTATGCACCGCAATTTTTTGATTTTGTCCTTATTCAATTTTTTTTTGACTTTTTTTTGAATATTTTCCAAAATACTTGTGTAAAAGTTAAAAAATTTTACTTTTCCGATTCCTCACGTCCTTAATCACCCATATCACATAAAAATTTGGCATAAAACTAACAAATGCAAAAAAAATTGAATAAAGACAAAACCAAAAAAATATTCTGCATAAGTTAATCACTAGCATAAACACCTATTGACAATCAAACAAGACTTCAGTGACCTAGTTCATAAAGTTTTCGAGAGTCAAATATTTTTCATCTGAATTCATCCCATATGGATGAAGGGATTTTTTAAATTGAGTTGAATTTACAATATTTTTTGGTTTGTAGTTTTTTTTTTAAAAGGCGGTTTGTAGTTTATATGACTATATTAAAGTTTGGGACCTTCCTTCATTATCAAGAGAATTAGTGAATTACTAGAGGAGTTAATGACACTTTACAAATTACAAGGGTTTTTCTAACAAAAAATATTGAGTAAAACAAAAAGGAATGGTTGTTAAGGATGGAGCCTGGAGGCGGTGGTAGAAGAGATCGTGGCAAGTGGTGGAGATTCGAGGTGTGGGCAACACTGAGTAAGGCCAGGTTTTTTAAAATATTTTGTTTGAAACATTTTTTGGTAATTTTTACTTTTCGTAACTCTTTTGTTTAGTTTTTTCTTCATAAATTTTGGGGTTAATCGTTTGTCTCGACGAGATGAATGAAAAAAATATTAAATTGTGAACCGATGTTAAAAAAAATTCATATAAGACAACATTTTAGACAAAAACAAATAAATAGATGTTTTGCATTTTTTTCGTCTTCAGTGAATTTTTTTAAAATTTTTGTCATAATTTTTTACTTTTAAACTCCTCTCGTTAAGACGGATGATTAAACCAAAAAATATACTAATACAAATCTAACAAAGAAAAAAACGAAAAAAAACACACAAAAAGAAGAAGAAAAAGTTTACAAGAAAGACACCTAAAGATGGGGTGAGCTTTGGTGTGGGTAATGAGAAACGAGGGGGTGAAAGTAGAATGTTCCCAAAACCCCAGGAACTACTAGCGATTTGTGCCCAACATCTATATCTTTATCTATATAATAAGGGAGCTCATTATTTGAACTTATATACATAAATCAAGGGTCCAAATTTATCCCCACATAAATCTAAGGGCTGAGAACAAAGATGGCAATTCAGTAAATCTCAAACTGATTTAGGGCAATTCTGTAGAGTTTGGTCAAATGGCATTTTGGTAAAATTTATATTTGGTTTTCAAAATTTGAAACCCACATTTTTTTTTGAATGTCAGATCTGGATAATGTGAAACGAAACCTACATTTGGTCTTCTCTCTTTACATCTTCTCTCTGAAGCAGTCCTCTCTCTCTCTCTCAAACATATTTCTACCTCACCTAAAATCCGAAAGACGGCCTCTCTCCTTCCCACCATCGCCTTTTGGTTTCCTCCTCTCTCTCCCCTTCTCTGTCTCCCTCTCGCCCGCAGCAGATAACCGCCGACCTAATCGGTAGTCCAAAAAGTAGAAGAAAGCCTTTTACCGAACTTTTTTCATTCTTTTTTTTAATTCTAGGTATTATCCCTATGTTAAGTTCTTTTTCTTTCTTTTAGTTGTTTTTTATTCCAGGAATTGTACCTTCTAATTTTTTAGGCATTCGAGAATAGGGACTATGAGAATTGTATATTGCACTCAAGGTATTTGTAAGAATGCTTAATCCAAGTTGCTCTCTGTAGACACCCCAATCTGGGCCTCTGAATAATCTTTAAGTTTCTCCGATGATGAAATAAGGAAAAATATACCTTCAAGGCTTGGATTGTTGCTCCTTTCTTACTCCTTCCCTAACCTCAAGAAAATCCCATTTTAAACATATAGGGTGGCCCCCGGTTCAATTGCAAAGAGAAAAACGCGTTTGCTTGGTCAAAAATAACTTTTTCTATGACACACTAAGGGTAAAATGGACACACATTTCAATGTATGAAATACCTTTGAGTGAAACCAATTGGGTTAGAAAGAGGACTCGACAAGCTTTCCAACGCTTCGAACCGTGCCTAAATCCGAGTTCGGGAGTGTCCGGGGCGCCCCTGCGAAGTTTGGTGTGCTGTGCTGTCTCGGAATACCACGCGGCATTCCAGAAACGCCACGCGGCATTTCAAAACGCTGCACGGCATTTCAGAAAAATTCAAAAAAATCACTCCGCCGCATGGTATTTCAATATGCAGCACGGCATTTTGGGAAAAAGTTCTGACAGGTGCAGAAAGTTGTCGGCCACGCCTGCAGGAGGAGCGTCTTGGCCATAAAATAAGTTTTATTCGGCCCAGAAGCCACCTCCCCTCTTTGTAGTGCTCATCCTTGGCTCTCTTGCCTATAAATACACCCCCCCCCCCTCTAGTTGAGAAGTACCCCTTCAACTCCATAGAAAGTTACTCTGGCATTTTTTTGGGCTCTCACTCTCACTCTCTAAAAATACTCCCATTCTTCTTTTCCTCTTAAGTTCAGTAAACTACTGACTTAGGAGAACCTCCACCTCAAAGCACCCAAACATCCTCACATCCTTCAATCCCCATTCAAACTCAAAAGGGATTTTCAATCCAAATCCACCTCCACTCTTCTATTTTCAAGCACATCCAAGCCTCGATCAAAAGGTATTAATCGATTTCCTTGAGCTAAATCACATTTATCTTTGAGGATAGCCGATCGAGGCCCTTCTCGGTCTTTCTATACCGAGTTTGGATTTCAAACGAGCTTCAAAGCATAAAATAATCAAAAACCAAAAACTGCGCTGGACTCGGTAAATCGTGCGGTATTTCTATGAAACCGCACGGCTTAATGAGGTTTGCCGTGCGACATTCTGCTTTCTTTTTCTCCTTCTTTTTCAATGCTCGAAATCAGAGGCCTTTTTGTCCTCTTCACACAGAACATGGTTTCATGCTAACAAAAGCATCTTTGAACATTTTGTTTACCATTTTAACTCTTTATGGTGATTTTAGACTTCAAAGATCTATTTTAATACCATGTTTTATGTTTAAAAAAGTGAACCAAAAAAGGACCAACTGTTTCAACGGCCTGGATCAACTAAGACTAATTTTTCCAAGTCAGTGGATGATTTTATTACATGATCGAAATAAGAATGTTCTGAGATGTGTGAAGAACATGAAATGCCGCACGAGTTATTAGTTCACCGCACGATGTAACGGGATATCCTGCACGGCATTCTGTTTCGAGATCTTATTTTTACTTTATTGGCTCGTTTAGTTTACGGATCATATCTGTTCATCTCGTGCTCCACTAATGTTATTGGGAGGTTGTGTAGGGATTTTTCAGAGCAGCGTTTTACCGGGATGATCATCCTAAAATCGTTTTGATCTTGAAATACTTAAAAGGATGATCCCCCACCTCGTTTTCAAAAGAATCAAACGAACTAAAGAACTGTTTTTACCAATAATCAAAGAGGATAAGAAATACAGGAGATATCTTTTGGTTTGAGATTCACTTCGTTTTCAAAACAAAAGCGGTTCTGAAATAATACCCAGGAAATATACCGCACGGTGTTTGAGAAACATCGTACGATTTACAGGAAACGCCGTACGAGGCTCTGAATAATGTTGGTGGACTATGGGTGATCGAGTACACCACACGGTGTTTCAATAACACCGCACGGTGTATCGGATGTACCGCACGGGCTTTTTTCTGCGATATGAACAGATTATTGTTATATTGCTATTCTGCTCATTTTCATCATCCATTTCATACTTGCTGTACAGTGAGCACCACGGGCACGTTTAAATGACATATTAAATCCCATGTCCTTATTCGGTACATGTTTTAATTAAAGTTAAGTTTTTCGAATGTTATTAAATCCCCCATTTAAAATGTTTAGTAGAGACCGGTTTTTACCGGGCGAGCGGGGTGCTTTTTCAACAAAACCTTCCCCGTTCGTAACGTGGCTCCCGAACCCAAAATTTCAATGTTTTCGCTAAATCAAAAGCCTTTTTCTCTCAAACAAACTCTCGGTTTCTCGGATCATCCATCTCAAAAATCCGGGTGGCGACTCTTCAAGCGCGCGCCGGGCGCGGGAGCCACACTCTCCTTTCTTTGCATTGCATTTAAATTATTCTATCTTCGACATAATCTATTGGGTTGATAAATTGAGAGGCATTGTAACGTGTGGGTTAGTCTTGCCGGGAATTGAGAGGGGCTTCGTAGGGTGGGTTGGTTTTGTTGGGTTTATAAACTTTAGGATGGTTTTATGTATTGTCTCTCCCGTTATTTGTTGACTTCTAAAGTCTAGCTCAAAGGGAAAGAAAAGACAACCTATCCCATGAGAAACAAGAATGCACAGGCATAATGAAAAAACAATGTTTATAGTCTTCAAACCATGTTTTTTTTTTTTTTTTGACATTTCTCAACTGACTTTGTACGTGTAGATTCAACCACTCCGAGATAGAAATATCGGAATTGTAATCCGTGATGAGCGGGACCACAATGTCATCCCTATGCATGAGGTATGACTCCATACTAATAAAAAAGTTCCAATTGCAAACCGTATTTAGTACCCTTAATACATTTTACGTATTTTTAAACCGGAAATACCAAGAAAAGAAACAATGGCTAGGAAATGAAAGACAACACATGTAGGCAATGGAAAGGAAAATTCATGGGTATCTTCTATCTTTCTTTTGGTAGCTTTGTAGAGTTGAGAAAAGATTAATGGGACTTGAATACCAAAATGTGGAACATCTTTAAACTACACTTTCATCTTCTTTGTGTTTGTAATTTTCATACAAAGCGGGACCTTTATATTCATAGCCCTAGAAGAAACTTTGTTTGAACCTAATTTAAGAAAAAATCTTCCCGTATAAACCAGTTTCGCTAGCGGGGATGGTCAATAGTTTCGTAATTTATTTTAGTTGTGTTCAAAATGCATTGCGCCGTGCCTGAAGGCATGGGCAAACCCTAGTATCTGACGTAAGATGTCGTGAAGCATCTTCCTAGTACAGTACTTACTAGGTCAAGGAGTTGTAGAGATCTCCGGTTGTACGCTACTTTAGAGATCGACTACCGAACAGAGAAAAACAAAAGGAAACCACCAGCCGCAACCCCCAACCCCCCCCCCCCCCCCCTCCCATCCTCTCTCTCTTCATTCGGCAGCGAACTTTCTTGAATCATGGTTTGGTCAGGGAGATCTGGGCTTCAACAACTTTGTTCTGATCATGGCTTTGTTCAAAAAAAAAAAATTATACAGTGGGTATGATCTCTGGCACCGATTTCATTTGTGATGCATTTCAATTTGAAGCTATATACTTTTCTTGTCATCTTCAATATTTATTAGTTTTATTTCCCGTCACTGTTTTTCTCATCCTCGCTCATTGTTGGCTGAGATTATGCTACTGTATTAACTTTTTAAGAATACAAAACATCATTGTCTCATCTTGTTTAAATATTTTTTCAGCATTGGCAAGGAAAAGTACTTGAATTTTTTGAGGGGAAATCTAAAAGATTATGATGCTCGGCTACGGGTATTCAAATTGTACTCTCTTTAATGTCCATGTCTACGTCTGTTCTTTATTGTCTTAAAGCGTGTGCCATCGGCGTCTCACACACAACTCAATTATGACTAATAACTAAATGCATGTAAGGTACAATTGCGTTGTTCTAACTCCGAGGACTGACCACTCGGAGTGAGACATGTAGACTGTTGAGCAGCCCTAGCAAGTTTAGAGACATCCTGCCCAACTCTGATACTTTCCTTTGGAGGAGGGACATCATTATGGACAGGACTCAGCACATTAGACACCGACGCAGCACTTGACTCCTTCAGCCCTTTTAAAACCTTAGAACAAGAAACAACCCCATGTAGAGGCTGAAGTCTGAACATGGAGAAAATCATCCCTAGATGTCCCAGAAATATTGATAGCATCCACCAAACCAATAGGTTCCACAAACCCCAAAGTAGAATCAGGCTCCAAATCTATAGATTCCAATGCTGCAAATCTGTTATGTGGTGATCCAAAAACCTGAACACCCTTTTGAGGCCTGAGAACCTTGCTTGGACTAGCAGGGGCAACAGAAACACCCACACCAACCTCCTTACTTTTCCCAGCCTTTTCTGCCCAAACCTGATTAGTAGATGAGGTATGCACCTGAGCATGGTGGTTCTTCGGACAGCCAGCCTCACTGTGCCCAAACACCAAACACTCCAAACATTGCAACAGCTTCCATGGATGCTTCACCTTAATTTCAACTTCCTTACCATTATCAAAACTAAGGTCAAAAGAAAGAGGAAGAGTGGCCACAACTTCTATTTCAACACAAACCCTTACATTGTTGAGACGTTTGCACTTTGTTGTCACGGAATCCGCATAAAGGGGCCTCCCAATGGCACTTGCAACATAACTAAGACCTGCAGTTGTCCAATATTCTAGTGGAACATTGAAAAACTGAACCCAAATGGGAATTTTCACCAACTGGTCCTCAACAAAGCTCATTTGGGGTTCCCATTTCTTCAAAACCATTAATCTCCCTCCGATATGCCAAGGGCCAGAGTCTAAAATTCGTTTATACGTATCATCCTTATTGAAAAGAAAAAAGTAGAAACCATCTTCATTAGAAAGAACATCAGTTATGCCAAACTTGTCCCAAATTCTAAACACAGTGGATTGCACAGTAAAGAATGGCACTTTTCTGCCCAGAAAATGGCCAACCAAACTAGATTGCCATTTTTTAACCCCACACTCACCAACAGGAGGAGGGGGGGTGACAACGAGCTTACCTCCTTCCATGGAAGGAGGAAAGTATAAGAGTTCCACACAGGTATCATCCGAAATAGCATCAACAAGTAAAGTCTTCCAAGGAGTAGGGGGATTACTCGCCACAGGTTTAGGAGAGGCAAAGGATTTACATTCAAAAAGCACTGTAGTGAGATTGTCCTCAGCTTTGCGACAAAGAATCAAATTCTCAGCAGTTAGGGTTTTGATCTGCCTTGCAATAGCATCATCTGATTCATCAAAACGAAGGTTAGAGTACTCCTTCTGTAGGTCCACATGACCATTAGATCCAGCACAAGGTGCACTAGAAACGAGTGTCATCTCTGTCGAAGGGACCAGGGAAACAGGAGAATGTTCTACCAGATCCATCAAAGGTTTGGTGCCAGGAACATTAGTCACAGACCTAATTCAAGTGCTCGACATCACAATTTGGTGCACAAGAGGGTTAGCAGTTAGCACCATTAATTCCAAGAGTAGGAACTACACCAGGTTCAATGACTCCACTAACAACATGAACAGATCGCAAAGAAGTTCCATTATTCACAGGGACGAACGAATTAGGTTTTTTAGGAGTTTTTCCATTTTTAGGGGTTTTTTCCAGAAGAACTCAAAATAAGAAAATGTTCTACTAGATCCATCAAAGAACACAGAAATCAGAAAGAATCAACTATCTATTTGCAGAACGCCATGAAATTTAAAGCAAGAGAAGAAAAAAATCGAACTGGAATACGAGTTCCCCCCTCAGTCGTCGTGTGCAACTTCATATACATTTAAAGTTTGGAAATAAGTCAGAATACAAAACTGTCCTTGGCGATGCTACAACATATCAATGAAATACAGTATTTGAATGCATGCCAGAAGTTCGAAAGAGCCCTTATTTGCAATAAGTTTCTTGTTGTTTCTAGCTAGGAAGGTTTTGATTCATATGCAATGAAAGACACAGAAGCCATAAGTATAGTATAGAAGAAGAATTTACTTTTCTTTTCTTTTTTTTGTGTTGCAAAGGAAATACTTGTATTAAAAATTTCATAGTCGAAGTTTGTTCATGGTTGTCCCCACTTGTCCCCATCTCATACTCTTTACATATCCACATCCGGTGCTTTCTATTCGAGTCTACCTAACTCTTGGATTACTACCTCCATTGTTGGCCGAGAAGCTAAATCTTGGTCCACACATCGCAATGCTAATGCCGGTACAATTTCCGCATGAGTTTTGTCACACCCAGTATCCTCTAGCTTTCTAGCAATCTTGACCCTCCTGTTTTCATAACTTTCTTTTATATTCTCCATAATATGCTCCCCCTTTTTGACCCATAACGGACTCTTCTTGAATTATCAGTTGCATGAGTAGAACTCCCATGGTTTGTAAGGAAACGAGACTTTTGGAGCCGGTCCAGCAACTCTACGATATGCTAAGCAACATAATAATGCTTAGTTGTTGTTGTTGATAATTCAATTACAACTTTTTGAGTTCAATAAATCAATTACCAATCACATTACAAAACCAAAGCTAACTCTATCAATTACTCCTTCCGTCCCAAATTGGATGTCGATTTTGATATACGTGCCAATTTCAATTCCTTATATCTTTCAATATATGGATCTAAAAAAATATGCAAGTACAAAGTTTTCAAACTCATGAAATACATCATAGATTGAAAGATATAAGCAATGAAAAATGACACGAATTTCAAAAATTGACATCCTTTTTGGGACGGGGACGGCGGGAGTACAACTTTCCGAGTTCAATAAATCAAAGCTAACTCATTTTGACTTCAATAAATCAATTACAATTTTGTCATGAAAACAAAAGCTAACTCTTATCACATTTGAACTTCATTACCTTCTCTCTCCAAAAGTTAAAACAAGTCATAACTGTCTTTGTTATTGATCAACAATGACTTTTTCAGGGAAAGGAGCAAAAGAAACGGACTTATACAGCATAGGAGTTCTACTCATGCAACTGATAACTCAAGAAGAGTCCGTTATGGGTCAAAAAGGGGGAGCATATTATGGAGAATATAAAAGAAAGTTATGAAAACGGGAGGGTCAAGATTGCTAGAAAGCTAGAGGATACTGGGTGCGACAAAACTCACGCGGAAATTGTACCGGCATTAGCATTGCGATGTGTGGACCAAGATTTACCTTCTCGTCCAACAATGGAAGTAGTAATCCAAGAATTAGGTAGACTCGAATAGAAAGCACCGGATATGGATATGTAAAGAGTATGAGATGGGGACAAGTGGGGACAACCATGAACAAACTTCGACTATAAAATTTTAATTCAAGTATTTCCTTTGCCGCACAAAAAAAAGAAAAGAAAAGTAGATTCTTCTTCTATACTATACTTATGGCTTCTGTTGTCTTTCATTGCATATGAATCAAAACCTTCCTAGCTAGAAACAACAAGAAACTGACTGCAAATAAGGGCTCTTTCGAACTTCTGGCATGCATTCAAATACTGTATTTCATTGATATGTTGTAGCATCGCCAAGGACAGTTTTGTATTCTGACTTATTTCCAAACTTTAAATGTATATGAAGTTGCACGCGACGACTGAGGGGGAACTCGTATTCCAGTTCGATTTTCTTCTTCTCTTGCCATAAATTTCATGGCGTTCTGCAAATTGGTAGCTAATTCTTTCTGATTTCTGTGTTCTTTGATGGATCTAGTAGAACATTTTCTTATTTTGAGTTCTTCTGGAAAAAAAACTCCTAAAAAACCTAATTCGTTCATCCCTGTGAATAATGGAACTTCTTTGCGATCGGTTCATGCTGTTAGTGGAGTCATTGAACCTGGTGTAGTTCCTACTCTTGGAATTAATGGTGCTAACTGCTAACCCTCTTGTGCACCAAATTGTGATGTCGAGCACTTGAATTAGGTCTGTGACTAATGTTCCTGGCACCAAACCTTTGATGGATTTGGTAGAACATTCTCCTGTTTCCCTGGTCCCTTCGACAGAGATGACACTCGTTTCTGGTGCACCTTGTGCTAGATCTAATGGTCCTGTGGACCTACAGAAGGAGTACTCTCACCTTCGTTTTGAGGAATCAGATGATGCTATTGCAAGGCATCAAAACCCTAACTGCTAAGAATTTGATTCTTCATCGCAAAGCTGAGGGCAATCTTTCTACGGTGCTTCTTGAAGGTAAATCCTTTGCCTCTCCTAAACCTGTGGCGAGTAATCCCCCTATTCCTTGGAAGACTTTACTTGTTGATGCTGTTTCAGATAACACCTGTGTGGAACTCCAATACTTTCCTCCTTCCATGGAAGGAGATAAGCTCGTTGTTACCCACCCCCACCCCCCCCCCCCCCCCTGTTGGTGGGTGTGGGGTTAAAAAATGGCAATCTAGTTTGGTTGGCCATTTTCTAGGCAGAAAAGTGCCATTCTTTACTGTGCAATCCACTGTGTTTAGAATTTGGGACAAGTTTGGCATAACTGATGTTCTTTCTAATGAAGATGGTTTCTACTTTTTTCTTTTCAATAAGGATGATACGTATAAACGAATTTTAGATTCTGGCCCTTGGCATATCGGAGGGAGATTGATGGTTTTGAAGAAATGGGAACCCCAAATGAGCTTTTGTTAAGGACCAGTTGGTGAAAATTCCCATTTGGGTTCAGTTTTTCAATGTTCCACTAGAATATTGGACAGCTGCAGGTCTTAGTTATGTTGCGAGTGCCATTGGGAGGCCCCTTTAATCAGATTCCGTGACAACAAAGTGCAAACGTCTCAACAATGCAAGGGTTTGTGTTGAAATGGAAGTTGGGGCCACTTTTCCTCTTTCTTTTGACCTTAGTTTTGATAATGGTAAGGAAGTTGAAATTAAGGTGAAGCATCCATGGAAGCTGTTGCAATGTTTGGAGTGTTTGGTGTTTGGGCACAGTGAGGCTGGCTGTCCGAAGAACCACCATGCTCAGGTGCATACCTCATCTACTAATCAGGTTTGGGCAGAAAAGGCTGGGAAAAGTAAGGAGGTTGGTGTGGGTGTTTCTGTTGCCCCTGCTAGTCCAAGCAAGGTTCTCAGGCCTCAAAAGGGTGTTCAGGTTTCTGGATCACCACATAACAGATTTGCAGCATCGGAATCTATAGATTTGGAGTCTGATTCTACTTTGGGGTTTGTGGAACCTATTGGTTTGATGGATGCTATCAATATTTTTGGGACATCTAGGGATGATTTTCTCCATGTTCAGACTTCAGCCTCTACATGGGGTTGTTTCTTGTTCTAAGGTTTTAAAAGGGCTGAAGGAGTCGAGTGCTGCGTCGGTGTCTAATGTGCTGAGTCCTGTCCATAATGATGTCCCTCCTCCAAAGGAAAGTATCAGAGTTGGGCAGGATGTCTCTGAACTTGCTAGGGCTGCTCAACAGTCTACATGTCTCACTCCGAGTGGTCAGTCCTCGGAGTTAGAACAACGCAATTGTACCTTACATGCATTTAGTTATTAGTCGTAATTGAGTTGTGTGTGAGACGCCGATGGCACACGCTTCAAGACAATAAAGAACAGACGTAGACATGGACATAAAAGAGAGTACAGTTTGAATACCCGTAGTCGAGCATCATTATCTTTTAGATTTCCCCTCAAAAAATTCAAGTACTTTTCCCTGCCAATGCTGAAAAAATATTTAAACAAGATGAGACAATGATGTTTTGTATTCTTAAAAAGTTAATACAGTAGCATAATCTCAGCCAACAATGAGCGAGGATGAGAAAAACAGTGACGGGAAATAAAACTAATAAATATTGAAGATGACAAGAAAAGTATATAGCTTCAAATTGATATGCATCACAAATGAAATCGGTGCCAGAGATCATACCCACTGTATAAATTATTTTTTTGAACAAAGCCATGATCAGAACAAAGTTGTTGAAGCCCAGATCTCCCTGACCAAACCATGATTCAAGAAAGTTCGCTGCCGAATGAAGAGAGAGGGGGAGGCGGCGGGTGGTTTCCTTTTGTTTTTCTCTGTTCGGTAGTCGATCTCTAAAGTAGCGTACGACCGAAGATCTCTACAACTCCTTGACCTAGTAAGTACTGTACTAGGAAGATGCTTCACGACATCTTACATCAGATACTAGGGTTTGCACGTGCCTTCAGGCACCGCGCAATGCATTTTGAACACAACTAAAATAAATTACGAAACTATTGACCATCCCCGCTAACGAAACTGGTTTATACGGGAAGATTTTTTCTTAAATTAGGTTCAAACAAAGTTTCTTCTAGGGCTGTGAATTTAAAGGCCCCGCTTTGTATGAAAATTACCGTCACAAAGAAGACGAAGGTGTAGTTTAAAGATGTTCCACATTTTGGTATTCAAGTCCAATTAATCTTTTCTCAACTCTACAAAGCTACCAAAAGAAAGCTAGAAGATACCCATGAATTTTCCTTTCCATTGCCTACATGTGTTGTCTTCCATTTCCTAGCCATTGTTTCTTTTCTTGGTATTTCCGGTTAAGAAATACGTAAAATGTATTAAGGGTACTAAATACGGTTTGCAATTGGAACTTTTTTATTAGTATGGAGTCATACCTTATGCATATGGATGACATTGTGGTCCCGCTCATCACGGATTACAATTCCGATATTTCTATCTCGGAGTGATTGAATCTGCATGTACAAAGTCAGTTGATAAATGTCAAAAAAAAAAAAAATGGTTTGAAGACTATAAACATTGTTTTTTCATTATGCCTGTGCATTCTCGTTTCTCATGGGATAGGTTGTCTTTTCTTTCCCTTTGAGCTAGACTTTAGATGTTAACAAATAACGGGAGAGAATACATAAAACCATCCTAGAGTTTATAAACCCAACAAAACCAACCCACCCTACGAAGCCCCTCTCAATTCCCGGCAAGACCAACCCACTCGTTACAATGCCTCTCAATTTATCAACCCAATAGATTATGTCGAAGATAGAATAATTTAAATGCAATGCAAAGAAAGGAGAGCAACTTGGATTAAGCATTCTTACAAACACCTTGAGTGCAATATACAATTCTCACAGTCCCTATTCTCGAATGCCTAAAAAATTAGAAGGTACAATTCCTGGAATAAAAAACAACTAAAAGAAAGAAAAAGAACTTAACATAGGTAGAATACCTAGAATAAAAAAAAAAGAATGAAAAAAGTTCGGTAAAAGGCTTTCTTCTACTTTTGGACTACCGATTAGGTAGGCAGTTAGTTATCTGCTGCGGGCAAGGGGGAGATGGAGAAGGGGAGAGAGGAGGAAACCAAAAGCGAGGGTGGGTAGGAGAGAGGCCGTCCTTTGGATTTTGGGTGAGGTAGAAATATGTTTGAGAGAGAGAGAGGACTGCTTCAGAGAGAAGATGTAAAGAGAGAAGACCAAATGTAGGTTTCGTTTCACATTATCTGACGTTCAAAAAAAAAAGTGGGTTTCAAATTTTGAAAACCAAATCTAAATTTTACCAAAATGCCATTTGACCAAACTCTACAGAATTGCCCTAAATCAGTTTGAGATTTACTGAATTGCCATCTTTGTTCTCAACCCTTAGATTTATGTGGGGATAAATTTGGACCCTTGATTTATGTATATAAGTTCAAATAATGAGCTCCCTTATTATATAGATTGATTTATGTATATAAGTTCTGTCGGACCGCTTTTCCACCATCTCTCCTGAAACCAATTGGTGGTAGGAAGGGTTTCAATTAAGTCTTTTATGGCATTCGACATCGCACCCGCAAGTCTGTTTTTAGAGCGGTCGCAGGGAGTGGCATTGTGTAACCAAATCCATGGGGGCACTCCGGGCCCAACAAGTTCAAATAATGAGCTCCCTTATTATATAGATTATACCTCGTCTAGTAATAGGTTGGCGGATTTGAAATCCCTGAACACCAACGGTGGAGTCTGAGTGTGTAGGTGCTTCAGCACTTCAGCTGATCCTCTTGCAATTTGTTTCGTTTGCTTCCAATCAAGACCTGTTGGAATTGAAAATAGCAAATTGTTAAACATGATTTGGTCTATTGTCAAAAGCAAATCATATTTGAAAACATTATTGTCAAATATCAGAAAGCTAAACATGTTATGGTTGTTTTATTAATGTGAGAGTTGTAAAAGTTCTTGCAGTGCATTCCGTTTGGAGTTTTGGTTTTTGCTTTAATCGCCGATATTAAATCAGGAAAGGTTTGTGTATAAGTAGATTGGTTCTGGAAGAGGTTAAGCATACCTAGATAGCCCAATATTGACGTATTCTGATATACCTATGCTTTGTTAGAGCCAATGCAAGTGCCACCACACTATAATAGGTGTATTGTAATAATGGGTTGCTACTACGGTTATGACTATTAGCATATTCCATCGACCACAGTCTTTCAGTTGACAATTCTTTTCCAACATTGGCTAGCTTCTCTTCTTGCTCTCATGGTCAACTTATCAGAGTTGAACCAAAATCCCAACATATGGAAACACATTACAAGCTAGTTTTTTTTAAGTGCAGGAACAAATAGCCAAGGAATGTATAGTACCTTTCAACTTCTGTCTGGCAGTGCCATTTTCCATATACTCATACACGAGGTACAAAGCTACTCTGGTCTCACAGTATCCATAAAGCTTGATAATGTTTGCGTGACGTATGTTGGCCAGGTATTTTATCTCTGCTAGCAAATTCAAAGAAGTTGATTATTGAAATGCTAGACCATTATGTTGCAAAGATGTGAAAACTTATTGACGCAGCGTTGTAGCAGAAGAGAGACTAGATATCGTTCTAGTAGACGAATGGGGTTAGATATCGTTCTAACAGACGGGATTCTTGACTCCACAAGAAAGAGATAAACACACAATAGAGGGAACTCTGAATTTTATTGAATGATTGAATGAATAACAAGGAGGGTTGCACCCTTATTTATACTAGTAGTAGGCCTAGCTAATAAGGTAATGCTTGGCTACCAAGAATACAACTTGGAGTAAGGACCAAGCAAAACAAAATAAGGAAATAAAAACTCTAGGAAAACTAGAAAATAGGAAACTAGAATCGTGCTAAATAGGCAGCACTAAATAAGATCTCCTAGTATTATTATTCCCTAACAAAAGTTGCCAAAACAAGTGGCATAAATTAAAAATAAAACTAGAGAATAAAAAGTTCCCATAACTTGAATGTCTTGATCAATACTTCTTCCTTGATTTGATCCTATCAAATCTTTCCAGAAAATCTGTAGAGATTTGTTCTACATCAGTCTCCCCTTCTTTGAAAGAACTCGTCCTCGAGTTAACAATAGGTATGGCCACATCTGGAACGGAATGGTACTCAAACAGATCCTGGATGTTGAAAGTCTTGGAAATAGCTAGATCCTCCGGAAGATCCACCACATAAGCATTATCATTGATTTTCTGCAGAATTCGAACGGGACCAATTTTCTTGTGCTTAAGCTTGTTGTAAGTACCTACCGGAAACCTCTCTTTGCGCAAATGTACCATCACTAGGTCTCCCACTTCGAAAACCTTCACACGCCTATGTTTGTCTGCAGCAGCTTTGTATTTTGTAGTAGACTCCTCCAATTTCTGCTTGACCTCTGCATGGATATTTGCCACCTTTTCTGCCATGTGACCAGCAATAACGCTCATTCTGGGAAGCTTAGGAAGGGGCACCAAATCCAATGTGTGCAATGGGGGACGCACATAGACAATTTCAAATGGTGATTTGCCAGTGGACCGATTTGGCACATTATTGAATGCAAATTCTGCCTGAGAGATAACGAAATCCCACTGCCTTGGACTGTCTTGACACAAACTTCGCAAAATATTCCCCAATGTGCGATTGACCACCTCTGTTTGACCATCGGTTTGGGGGTGTGAAGTAGTACTATACTTCAAAGAAGTATCAAGTCGCTTCCATAAAGTTCGCCAAAAATGACTAAGGAATTTGCTGTCACGATCTGAAACGATAGTCTTTGGCAAACCATGAAGACGAACCACCTCTCGAAAGAATAGTTGAGCTATGTGATTGGCATCAGACGTCTTCCTACAAGGAATGAAATGTGCCATCTTTGAAAATCGATCAACAACAACAAAGATGGAGTCAGTACCTCGCTGTGTCCTTGGAAGTCCAAGAACAAAATCCATAGAAAGGTCTTCCCAAGGTGCATCAGGAATTGGAAGAGGCATATATAGTCCAGTATTCTGCGCTTGTCCTTTTGCCGTCTGACATGTGTAACAACGCTTCACATACTTCTCAACATCCCGCTTTAGTTGTGGCCAATAGTATCGAGCCTCAACTAGTGATATGCTTTTGTCTCGCCCCAAGTGTCCACCTAGGCCTCCACCATGAGTCTCCCTGATAATGTGCTCTCGCAAAGATCCTCGAGGAATACAGAGCCGGTCCTCGAAGAACATAAACCCTTCCAGCAACTGAAATTTGCTAGAATCTGGAAAACTTGAATTACACTTTGCCCATTCTTCCTTGAAGTCTTCATCTTCAGCATAGAGTTCCTTGAGATACTCAAAACCAGAGACCTCATTCTTGACAACTATGAGTAGTGAAGCTCGCCTACTCAATGCATCAGCCACCTTGTTCAACTGGCCTGACTTATGTTTAAGAGAGAAAGTAAACTTCTGTATATACGCAATCCACCTAGCATGCATGCGGTTTGGTTTGGTAGAGTTTTGGAGATACTTGAGGGCTTGATGATCACTATTCAGAACAAACTCCCGTTGAATGAGATACGCCTCCCAATGGTATAAGCTCCGCACCACAGCATACAGCTCTTGCTCATATGTAGTCCACTTTTGTCGAGCATCACTGAGTTTCTCACTAAAGAAGGCTATTGGCCTACCTTCTTGAGAAAGAACAGCTCCGATGCCTACACCAGAAGCATCACAATCGACCTCGAATAACTTGTCAAAATCTGGAATTGCAAGGACTGGGGCTGTGGTTAACCTCTCTTTGAGTACTGCAAAGCTCTGTTCTGCTGCATCAGTCCATACAAACTGCTTTTGCTTCAAGCAATCCGTAAGTGGAGCAGCAATAGTACTAAAGTTCCAAACAAAGCGCCTGTAAAAGGTTGCTAAGCCATGGAAACTTCGTACGTCTGTAATGGATTTTGGGGTTGGCCACTCGCGAATTGCTTGAACCTTGGATTCATCGACTTTGATTCCTAGGGCACTTACCACATAGCCCAAGAAAATTAGACTATCTGTAAAGAAGCTGCACTTCTTCAAATTGACATAAAGACTGTTCTCACGCAGCACGTTAAACACTTCCCATAAATGTTTCATATGTTCCTCTTCACTTCGACTATAAATCAGGATATCATCGAAATAAACGACTACGAATTTTCCAAGGGGCTGGAATACCTGATTCATCAACCGCATGAATGTGCTGGGTGCATTGGACAACCCGAATGGCATAACAAGCCACTCGTACAACCCTTCTCTCGTCTTGAATGCTGTTTTCCACTCATCACCGGGACGAATACGAATCTGGTGGTAGCCACTCCTCAGATCTATTTTTGAGAACACCCTCGAGCCTCCTAATCTGTCAAGCATATCATCCAGCCTTGGTATTGGAAACCTGTACTTCACTGTGATTTTGTTGATGGCCCTGCTATCGACACACATGCGCCAACTCCCGTCTTTCTTTGGGGTTAGTAAGGCTGGCACGGCGCACGGACTCATGCTTTCTCGGACCAAACCCTTCTGCAGCAACTCATTGACTTGATCTTGTAAAATCTGAAACTCCTTTGGACTCATACGGTAGTGTGGCAAGTTCGGCAAGCTTGCTCCAGGAACGAGATCAATTTCATGCTGAATATTCCTCATAGGAGGTAATTCTGCTGGTAGCTCGTCTGGAACAAGTCCTTTAAATTCAGCAATCAAAGGCTTGACCTGATCTGGTATGACAGTTCCTTCTTTTGCTTCACCTTTGACCACTAATGCATAAACCAATTGGGTTTCTTTGGCTTCCTTCATGATGTCTGGTACAATGAGAAAAGAGTCTGCTTTAGCTGGGGAAGCTGTCACTCGACCTTCACGACGCATAGGAGCCAAGACAACCTTTACTTTGTTCTTGTAAAAGGTGTACGTATTGTCTTTTCCCTTATGCGTAGTGTTCAAGTCGTACTGCCATGGCCTTCCTAGCAACATGTGACAGGCATCCATGTCCACCACGTCGCACACAACCTCGTCTTTATAGTCTTTCCCAATCGAGAAAGGAATAATGCATTGTTCTGTTACTTTGGTTTCGCCAACATCCCTAATCCAGCCGATACTGTAAGGGGAAGGGTGTTTACGCGTCTGGAGCCCCAACTTGTCAACCATGGTCCTTGACACGATGTTCTCGCTGCTACCTCCATCAATAATCAAATCACAAACTCGCTGATTGACTGTACAACGAGTCTTAAAGATGTTGTGTCTCTGCACCTCTTCCTTTCGCGGTGTGTACATCAAACGTTGTACTACTAGCGATACACCCTCATCCTCATGGGTCCACTCTGTTGGATCTTCTTCTTCGATCTCATCCTCTTGTTGATAGTCTTCTTCATCTCCATGTTCTGCTAGGTTGACGCGCTGCCTCTGCGGGCAGCTATTTGAGTGGTGACCTGCCTCTCCACAACGATAACACTTATCACCTCGAGGAGGCGCATAAGGGTTATTCTGTCCAGCAGGTCTGCCTACAGCTTGCCTTGTATTCGTCTGATTTCTCCATGGGGGCTTTGTTTGACTCTGAGAGGCCTGATTGGAAGTTGCTTCAGCGACTGCCTTTCCTTTGACCTGCTCGATCGGATTTCGCGTTTGAGAGTTGAATGTTCGAGTAGGGGCTTGGCTTCGAACACCTCCTCTGCGGCTCAACTGTGACTCAGCCATCGTTGCCAATTGGATGGCGTCCTGCAAAGTATGAACAGGTTGCATAGTAACAATATCTTGTATGTTAGTACGTAACCCATCCACAAATCGTGTCACCAACTGTCCTTCCGTTTCTGGTAGATCATTACGGGAAGAGAGTCGCTGGAACTCTTCAACATACTCGTGAACTAGTCTGGTACCCTGCTGACACCTTTGGTACTGATGGAATAGAACTTGATCATAATCCGGAGGAAGAAAACGTGCTCTCATCAACTGCTTCATCCGGTGCCATGATCGAATCTTGTCTTTGTTTTGCCGCAGTCGAGAGAGTTGCAACTGCTCCCACCAAGCAGAAGCACCGCCTTTCAACTTGTAAGCGACCAGCTTGACCTTCCTTCCCTCTTCGATATCCATGTAATCGAAGAACCTCTCAACTTCATGCAACCAATCCAGAAAATCTTCAATGTTTAACTGCCCGTTGAAAGACGGAAGATCCATCTTCATACGGTAGTTATTATTCTGGAAAGCTTCTCTAGGATTCTCATGCATAGCAATCCTCTCGATGTCGTCATCACTTGACTCTCCATCATAAGCTGGGAAGTTTGCGATGCGCCTAGGATGATTTCCTAAGCGGACAAAATTGTTGCGCACCCTTGGCTCACGTGCTTGCTGGACACGAGGAGGGTTACCTATCGGTGGCTGGTTGAGATTCATTCCAGCCAACATGTTACGAATCTCCGTCAACTGTTGTTGTTGCACCTCGGATTGTTGTTGTTGCTTCTCGAGCGCACCCCACAAGGCATCGATATTGTGATCACCTCTATTAGGGTTCGCTCCATTCACTTCGTCGGTAGACATTGAGACAAGGGTGGTCCTCGCTCTGATACCACTTGACACAGCGTTGTAGCAGAAGAGAGACTAGATATCGTTCTAGTAGACGAATGGGGTTAGATATCGTTCTAACAGACGGGATTCTTGACTCCACAAGAAAGAGATAAACACACAATAGAGGGAACTCTGAATTTTATTGAATGATTGAATGAATAACAAGAAGGGTTGCACCCTTATTTATACTAGTAGTAGGCCTAGCTAATAAGGTAATGCTTGGCTACCAAGAATACAACTTGGAGTAAGGACCAAGCAAAACAAAATAAGGAAATAAAAACTCTAGGAAAACTAGAAAATAGGAAACTAGAATCGTGCTAAATAGGCAGCACTAAATAAGATCTCCTAGTATTATTATTCCCTAACAAAAGTTGCCAAAACAAGTGGCATAAATTAAAAATAAAACTAGAGAATAAAAAGTTCCCATAACTTGAATGTCTTGATCAATACTTCTTCCTTGATTTGATCCTATCAAATCTTTCCAGAAAATCTGTAGAGATTTGTTCTACATCACTTATGTAACGACCCGGAACCTCAACCACCACAACATAAAAATAACAGATTTCTAATCATTTATTCCAAAAAGAGTATTTTTACAACAGTGTTTTAAATAAGTAAAGCTGTCTAATGAGCCCAAACTCCAAACGCTCATCTCGTGCCGCCGTCCTCGCACCAGCAACCAACCTGCAACGCAAACCCCTACGAAGTATACAATACGACGAGAATAGATATGCTTAGTTGCTCACAATAAACGAGACCAACCAATTAGCGACACAGAGTCAACAACAAGCCAGACAATACGACCTCATATTAGGTCCTAGTATATGACCAGTGACCGGCCTCACTTGCCGCCACTACTACAAAATGATATAAAGATCACGGTACAAAAACTAAAAAGATCTCACTTTTTGTAAAAGCGTAATAAAATGTTATGGACTATAGTTTTAATCTCAGTTATACGAAAAAACTGAGATGGAAGGATTTTTTAATCTCAATAATCTAAAAAGTGAGATTGTAACTTGTAGAATAGATCTCATTTTCAAAAAAACTGAGATTATATATGAAAGAATTTGTCTCGACTTGAAAAAAACTGAGATGAAAAGATTTTTAATCTCAGTAATCTAAAAGTGAGATTGTAACTTAAAGAATAGATCTCGTTTTTGAAAAACTGAGATTGTATATGAAAGAATATATCTCATTTCAGAAAAACTGAGATAAAAAGAACATTTAATCTTAGTCATCTAAAAACTGAGGTCGTAAGTTAAACGCATATGTTATATATATTAAATATTTCAATTATATATTGAAAAGTGTGTGTGGTGGAGTTGGTTAAAGCTTCTATATAAAACTCAAGAGACTTGGGTTCAAAACCCAGCATGAGAAATAGAGTAGGATTTTTTCCCTTGGGAAAACACCTCTTTTAGTCTCAGTTTTTTCAAAAACTGAGATTATTTCTCTATAAACAACCACGGTTTTATAATAAAACTGAGATGTTAAGCTATTAAAGGTCACGGTTTTGTCATTTTAATCACAGTTTTCATGTTTTTAGTCACAGTTTTAATGAGTTTTAATCACAGTTTTTATCCTGTGGTTAAAAGATAGAGACTTTTAGTTACACCTTGATAGACCACGGTTTTGAATGCGAGATTAAAAGTGAAAGATCACACCATATGACCGAGATCTTTATCTGTTTTTGTAGTAGTGCGCACCCAGCATATTATGAGGCTTCTTGGGCAGTTAGCACAATAGACAATTTCACTCGATCACATACTAAACAATTCCACGGCACCCAGCCCCCATACATATCACATAACTCGACTCCAGCAATGAATTCAGATGATTTAATAAATAGCTCAACGAACAAGCTGAATACTTAGACATGCCAAAGGAATACTCTGGAGATTAAGAGAGCATATTATATACTTCCTGGCTTGAGTACCTTAATCTACCGTAGGCCTTTAGCCAGCGTGCATCGACATCATACGCAACACCGTAAAACCTTCACGTCCAACTCCCACTGCTTCACGGCTCCTTCTCCCTAAAGCCTTTTGTATTTCTTTTGTTCAATTGTCAAAGTCTATTTAGCTTATGTATTTACCATATCAACTCACCCCTTACATGCACATGCACGTGTAGTGCTACTTAGGTGTAAATGTCATGCATAGGAAAATGCTTTTGTACTCCATATGAACTAATATGTCAAAAACGATATGTCTAAAAATACTGAACGGATACATGGTGGGGTATTACAACTTACTTCCCATTGCCTTCTTTCTTCTTTTTCTATGTTTCTGTGAGAAGATTTTATTGCCATTTTCATTCCCTTGTCTGTTTCACCTTTAGATTTGTTTATCCTGTCTTGGAAATCATGAGAGTAGAAAGCCAGGTGATGGTATTTTAGGTGGTGAAGCTGCCCAACCTATTAACATCACAACCAGTAACCAAATTGATATGTACAATGTTAAGTATAAAAAGATATTTGAGAGGGAAATAAAAAGGAGAAATATTATAACATTTTGATTGAACTCAACTTCTTTAGATGCCGGAGGAGAAACAATGCGACTTGGATGTGGTCCCGATGTCGATCAGCTTGTCCAATCTTTTCTTCTCCAATGGTTCCTTGCCCCATGTCAATTTCTAAAGGATTGTCCGGGGAAGGGCTGTCGTACGAAGAGATTTTGATGGGGGCAATAACTTGACCCTGAGAGTTCTGAATTTTACACATTGGTTTCACAAAGGCGCCAAGAATCTGTGCCTCGGATCATCATCCGATATATTATCATTGGGTACGGTGCCCGAACATGATTTCTGTCTTTCTATCGGGGCCCTCTATTTTGGAATTTTTGTTGCTACCAACTTCTTTGTTTGTATTCCAATAGAAACGGATGATGCCCCTTCTTGAATCAAATATCTTCCTCTGTTCATGTGGATTGGAGGCAGGAATTAATTCCATCCATATTTATACTACTTCTTGGAAGGTTCTAGATATCTTCTTACAATGTAATAATTAGGTAGTTTCTAGATTTACACAAGTGATTTTTACTTACAAAATGTCGAGATATTTCTCAAGGATATTCTAGGTATCTTCTAGAATCTAGATATTTTAGAAATTCTAGAAACTAGATATTTATATCTTCTCCAATAACATCTTCAATTTAAATTCCATCTAAGCAGCAATGCATATTCACTGACATGTCATAAGCAAAACCCAAAATATGATTGTGAAAGATATGCGATGAGAAATCAGATCGAAAATTTTGTGCATCTCATTGTTGAGTGGCATCTCCAACCCATGGCTTCAAATTGGAGATGCCAATTTTTTGTAAGGCTTATGTGACATTTTGGTATCTCCAAATTTGACATCAACAAACCTTCATCTCCAAGCTTGATGCCAAATTCTAACTATTAAAGTACAACACACCCTACTCTTTGAATTCAAATGCCAAAAATAGTTTTGACATGAGTCAAATTTGAAGCAAATGGTATGGAGCCAATTAAATTCACGTAGGATTTGACATCAAGGTTGGATTGAAGGAGGATTTCAAAAGTTACCATTTTAACGCCAAGTAGTATTTGAAGGCATGAGTTTGAACTATATTACACAAACATCTAAAACATTGAGATTTCTTTCTATGTTTTAGTTGGACCATTTATGAATCTGAGAAAAATTATGTGGCTTTATATTTGCAAGGGACAGTACACCATCTGATAAGGTTAGTTCATATAGAAATAACATCCATGAAGTGTCTGTAGACACGGACATTCGCTAGTCTTCTATATATACTATATACTATGCTTTTCATATCAAAGGGAATACAAACACATCAGGACAAACAAATAGAAGAAGTCGACCTGTCTATGATGGTCACACAACAAAAATTAAAACAGAAACTATAGTGTGTTGTATGCACTCTGATGCTCTACCTTCAATTCTCCTTTAGACCTAACTACAAGACAAGCAAACCGTTAGTGCCAACCAGCTGAGGGCACTCCAATGGCAAAGTCACGATATCTCCAGAAAAGTAGGGAGGAACAGTAAGCAAAAAAGAGTGCAACGTACTTTCCTAGGGTTTTTTAACGTAATTCATCTTGAGCGCGCAGTAGTTTCTATTTATTATTTGTATGGGGAAATAAATTATTTTTGGCTCAGAAGCAACTAAGTCAGGGACCAGTGGATCGGCCGAAGCCATTTAAAGTCACATTTGAGCAGTTATGATATTCACTGACATGTTGGAAGCAAAGCCCAAAATATGATTGTGAAATATATGCGATGACTAATCAGATCCTCTAGTCAGAAATGATGAGTATGCCCTTGTTGAGCGGCATTATTGTATTGAAGTCCTCCTGGATATAACATATTAGTCAGATATTTGTCTGTATATCTATGGTTTTTGTCATTTGAGTTTTTTTTTTTTGATAACCAGGCATGCATGCCAGCTTACACAAATCTCAACTAATCCCAAACATTTTGATGTGTCGTTTGGGATGTTATTATTTGTCAACGGTACGAATTTCGCTGCAGGAAGAAGTAATGTTCTTAACTCATGAGAAAAAAGTTAACCACCCAAACATGGTAAATGTAATTGGTTTTGTGCATGGTCTTGATCAACTGGATATGATGTTGGAAGGTGCCTATTATCTATTATCTTTTCTCCGACGAAATATCATTCTCTGGGCATTTTTCCATTATTAGACAAATTTACGCAAATTTGCTCTCACTGATCCTGTGACAAGTTAAAAACTTTTAGCATTCTTTCAGTGTACTATCTTGCTAATGTATATTCTGCATGTTTTTGGGCGACTTTCAGTTTCAATAAGTATCTCCAGGCTATTCTGAACCATGTTTTTCTGCAACAGGTATTGCACTTCAATGATTCATAATGAAATAGGTTACTCCACCTAGAACCAACAGGAGAATATCCTACAGAGCTGCCGGTCAAGTTGCCCAACGCAATATTCTTTAAGTTTTTCTCAAGCTGCGAAAAAACAGGTTCTTCCTGCCTCTTAAGGTTAAAGATCCCAGTATATGTTACAAAAACAATCATAAAACCTATATGCAATTCATTTCGCAAGTTGTGTGAATCACGATATACCTTCCTAAACAAGCAATTACACAGGAAAACAAAAGCAACCCCGAAAACACAAGGTAATCATCACGGGCCCAAATGAATGTGCGAACACGGAATAAATGCTTTCAATGAAGGCAAGAACCATTGCTTCCATGGCAATGATAGTGAGAAATCTATCCGAGGCATAGCGTTTCATAAGCTTATCCCTGTCGGAAATTTCTCCCACAACTAGGGTAATAAACAGAGCTATGGCGGAAAAAATCATCACCATAGCATCTTTTACGACAAATGCTTTAGAAGTTGACTTGTTTCGTTGCCATTGTAGTCCCCCTCACTAGTGAAACCAACAACGAAGGATATAGTGGCTATAGCTATGAGCGCAGCCACTAACAAAGAAACCAGCACCCATGGCGTCCATGAACACAAAATGCCTAACAGAGGGTGGAGACTCCTCACAAACAACAAATGGCTTCAATTACTCGTTTGACGTACGATGTTGATTGTTTTTCCTCTGCATTATATTTCTCTCCGGCTTTCAATTCACCCTTGTCTCTGCTGAATACATCTCGCTGACCCAGCTTACCGCCGGCACATCTAAATATACATTTAGTGAAAACCTGCATGTATAAATTTTTTTAGTCAACTTGGGAAAAAGACATGTTCCCTTTATGATTGCTCAGATCATGAAACCCCCAAATTGCCATCATAAGAAATTGTGAGCTAGAGTCCAGAAAAATTAGGCCAAAAGACCACATATAAACTATGTAGTTCTCTATGTGATATGTAGCGTGATACGAACACAGACACGGTGAGGGACACCAGGTACAGGACACGGCAATTCTCAACAAATTAGGACAAGGAGAGGGGCAATGCAATTTTTTTAAGATGATTTTTTTAGTGTTGTAACCACTTAAAGGTTTGACTTTGGACTCCAATGAATGCATTATGAGTATGCCTATTTACATATTTCATATCCGTTTTTTACCTAATATATTGAAGTTACAAAAATTTACTCTGAAAAGCTTGTAAAATTTACAAAAGTCACAATGCCGTGTACCATGTGTGTCCTTGCCGGGTTTGTCAGAAATGTTAAAAATTTATGGCGCTTGGCATCATGTAGCCTGTGCCCTACATATTTTGGCATGTACAACAGTATCCTTACCACTGCTCCAATTTTTTTGTTTTTGCAGATTACGTCCACAGGAGTCAAATTTTCCTTGTTGAAGGCCATCCTGTCCGATTTAGGGTGCTTTATGAGAGAAGCTTGACAGCAACCAGAAGCAGCAAGTAAATGTAGAGGGGTGTTTCCATCACTGTCTTTTTGATTTATAAGGCTGCTGAAGGAGAATTTTTCCAAGATAAATTTGATTGCCCTCTTTTTCCTGTATTTTGCTGCCATGTGAAGGATATTTTGGCCCCTGCCATCAACCATCTCCCAGCAATCCGGACATACTGATATAAGCTCTTCCATTACGCGGACATGGCCTTGGCTAGCTGCTAAATGTAGAGCTATCTTCTTGTTGTCTTTGTCTGCTATGTATGCAACCGACTTGTCCGTGTTTAGTAGCTCTTTTGCCCTAGTTACATGACCAAAGAGCGCAGCATAGTGAAGGGGTGTCCACCCGCTTGCATCGGCTTGTTTGCAGAGAGCTGGCTTCCAGTCAAGTAATTTCTTGGTACATCCTAGAGAACGAAAATCAAATTGTAAACTAGCAAATAGTTACTGTGCACAATCCAATGCCAAAATTCACTTCAAATAAGTGAATCTCTTCGATTCTGTTTCTTTTCATGTTTTCGAGAATCAAAAACAAGGGAAACATGGAAAATACTCTGTGGTCGTCTTCCTACTGCTGAGAACTCTGTCAAGGTTGTCAGCTTCATGTGGAAACAGAGGGCTTACACTTGAAAGACGAAGCCTAAGCGTAACGGTCAATTAAGACCGAACACTTAGGATTGACTATAGAAGCTAGAGGGAACGGTCTTAGGTTGAGAGTAGATCGAACGTGAACGAACTTGCCAATCAGCTTGATCAAGTAGGGCGGTCCTATCGGCTTGACCTCTTTTCGTCGAAAAGATCAAGCTTTGTAGTCTGCCATATAATTTTGTATGTGTGAAGACATCTTTCTGTCAATCCTGATACTCGGGTTATTTTCCTAAATCTTTCCCAAAACAGTGCTCAGACATAGGGTTGTCCACCGTCCGGATCGGATCGGATCCATAGGAATCCAATCCTAATCCGTATTTCACGATTTTTAGAAAATGCAATCCAATCCTAATCCAAAAGTCTCACGGTTCGATCTCGGTTTTATCCACAGATTTCCAACCAAAAAAATAAAATGATGCTACTACCATGATCATATTCCAAATAAAAATACGAACACTAATTTCCATAAACATTGACCAAATTGTAAAGGCAGCAAAGGCATTAAGGCAATAAACATGGTAAAAGCAGCAAGGCAGCAACCAAATAAAACTAAGCATTGTCCAAAATACACAAATTCTAGTCAAGCATGATCTACTTATTACATCCCATAGAAACCAAACAAGCAAATTAGTTAAAATTATAATTATTTATATATATATATATATATTACACACATATCTATATTTTTTATTTTTTTAAATATCTCATGGTCCGGTTCGGTTAATCCACGGTTTTGAAATGAAAATTCAATCCTAATCCGCATCTCACGGTTTTTTAATTTTCAAATCCGTATCCGAACCATTAATCCACGGACAAAATCCAAAAATCACGGATCGAATTGGTCCCGACCGATTTCATGGTTCTCAATTTTTCTTGAACAACCCTACGTCAGACACAGTTTGCCCTTATATGCGTTGTGGAGAAAAAAAGACAAGAAAAAGTAAACCAAAAAAACTCGAAATAAGGCGTACCTTCAAAGTTGTGAACTACAGCCGCATGTAAAGCCGTCCTGCCACCAGGGCCACCGTGCACTGGAGCGTCGCAATTCTCCAATATCACACACAGCAAACCAACATAACCTCTCTCCGCGGCCAAGTAAAGCGGAGTCTCCTCCGCCTTGTTAGCCGGATGACAAAACTCCGGATCCTCTGCCGTCAACAGCTGGACAGCGACCGGGTGGTGATTCCTCACGGCCTCGTGCAAGGCCGTGTCCCCCTCCTCGTTTGCCACCCTCATCATGTTCTTGGCGGTCCCAGCCCCGTTTTCCATCTCCTCGTTGAGCGCCTTCGCGTACTCAATCAGGGCCTGCACCACGGTCGAGTGCCCTTCCCTGGCCGCTACGTGGAGGGCGGTGTCCCCCCTCGAGTTCACTTTCCGGTACATCGAGGGGCACATGTTTAGGATCTCCATCGCACACTTGATGTGCCCGAATTGTGTCGCGACGTGGAGGACGGTGTTGTTGTTCGGAGTGAACTTGTTTTCGAGGTTGTCCTTGTTGTTTATGAGAGCATCAATGTCTCCCTCCATGGCAGCTCTGTACAAGCTACTGTCCATAGCCTGGTGTCCCTCCATGGATCCTTTTGTCTTTCTTCCCAAAACTAACTTTTTTTGTGTGCGTGTGTGTTTGTTTGTGAATGATGTCTGAATATTAACAAAATGTTCACAGGCCGAGGCCGGCAGGGTGGTGATTACAGTTCCAATTAGCTGCTCAGGTATTACTTGGTTGAGGGTCCGTTTGGTTCACTTGTTTATTTACTTGAAATAAGAAAACAAGATTGTTTAGGGGAGCTTGATACCTACATTTGCATATTTATAATAATAACCTAACATTCTCTCTCTCTCAAGTACGTATGACTGTGTGGCCTATTGTGATTGGGGCGCAACAGGTCCCACTGTGACCCACATACGGGCCATATCCTGGTCTTAAAAAATCATTCAAATTGTTCGGCTTGTTTAACTCGTCAAGTGCACGCTGATCAAAAAGTCACATTGATCGAACATCAATAAACACATAAACGTAACACAAACGTGTTTTGGCTAAATTCATAATAGTCGTTAGATTTTGTAACACAAATTTGTTCTGTTCATGTCTTTCCAGGTGTCGTATGAGTGCGATTATCTACGAGCGCAACAAATTTAACGAGCTCTAACAAATGAACAATTTTGATCACTTTTCTGAACCTGGGATAGGGCCTATATGCTCATCACAGCAGAGCCTGTTGTGCCCCCAAGACAATGTCAAATAAGCGAACCAAGAAGGACCTGAGTATGCAAATCAGAAAATACTTATCCAAATTAATGCAAATCATCAACCACATCAACAATTTTGTATTTTTTGTTTTCGTTGGTGTACGTCCCCTTCATCTAGATCTGGAGGAGTTCTTCGTATCTTTTTTGTGGTGGGGTAATTTATTTATTTGCAAAAATCTTACGCAGAAGGGCTGCTCGGATGCAACTGTAAAATTGTCCCGATGTGACCTGAAATCACAGGTTCAAGTCGGAAAACATCCAATTCTTTACCAAATTTAATTCCTGCATCGCGAGAACATTAGTTTTTGCACCTATTCCATTCTTGGCGACGAGCAAGATGGCTTACTTCCTACTGGTTCCGTTATGTCTATGTCCAAGGGGTGGTTTTTTGTATTTTGTTTTGAGGGGTGAAAAAAAAAGCAAGAAACATTTTAGCACTATTATGGACTCTTTGACAGCAATTATCCAATTAAAGACTAATAAAGTTCCAATTTTGCAGAGTTAGATAACTTAAGATGGTAAAGTGTCAAATCCTGTAGTCTAGAGGGCTCGTTTGGATGAGGTATTATGTTTGGAGGTATTATGTAAGAAGGGGGATTGGATAGTAGGGGGTATTTTGTAAGAAGTGTGAGTCCACATTTATGTGACAGGGGGATTAAATAATACTTGGTTTGGATGAGGTATAAAATGGGGGGATAAGGTTGTTTTGTAGTTGAATGGAAGAGGAAGGGGGTATTATAAGGGGGATTACACATAGCCGGCTCCCACCCTAGCCATGTGTAAGCCCCCCTTAGGGGATATTAGGGGGGATTAAGCATGGGCCGTGTAAAGATATACACCCTAATTTTGGACTTTTCAAACCACTCCATAAGCATGGGCCCACGTATTAGGAGGGGATATCATAATCCCCTTGCATTGCTGCTTCCAAACAGGCCCAGAGAGTAATGTGAAACAATGTGATAGGTTAGGAGTATAAGATGTAGTAGTAATAATCAAGCCTACTAATTAATCATCGTACGCTAAGAACTTTCTTTGCGCGCATGGATCATTCCAAGCAGTTGACTCAGTAGTCAGTACAACAACAATGGCAACAAGCTACACTACTTCCCAGCCCAAACCCACCACTCCCTCATTGGTGCGACTTCTTCTTTTTCTTCTCCTCTCTCTCTCTCTCTCTAAAAATATACATATACTTTAAGTTTGCAAGTTTGCGAGTCCTAATTATGTTAGGTTTGAGCTCGACTCATGTATAATAAACCAGCCTTAAATTTAGGCGCAGCTCGGTCGTTCAATGGACACATCAAACTCGAACAACCTTTTGAGTCGAGCTCGAGGCCCAACGTATTGTGCTGTGACCTAGTAGCACTAAATTATGAGCTACTTCCTGGCCAGTCCTGTCTGGGTGAAGAATAGCCCACTAAGTCCTGCCCAAAGAGCCCATAGTCCAGTAGGTCCTCTTCATTATTTTGTTGACAAAAATACCCCTCACAAAAAAGAGGCGATTTGAGAGAGACGATCCAGCCACCACCACGACCCCGTCGCCGCCGCCACCACCACCACAACTGCTGTCACCACCACTACTATGTCACCACCACCACCACCATGCCGCCACCGTCGCCGCCGCCACCACTCCACCACCACCACCACTACCACCACCACCACCACCACCACAACGTTGCCGCCACCACTACGTCACCACCACCACCACCATGCCGCCGCCATCGCCACCACAACACCGCCACCACCACTACCGCCGCCACCACCACGTCGCCGCCGCCACGACGACGCCACCACCCCCGCCACCACAATCACCACCACAACGCCGCCGCCGCCGCCACCACAATTAACAGTGTTAATTTTTATCTAATTAATTAACAGTGTTAATTTTCGTCTAAATTCACACCCAATTAACAGTGTTAATTTTCGTCTAAATTTACATCTCAATTAACAGTGTTAATCCGCCACGATTAACGATGTTAATTTTAGCCTAAATTCACATCCCAATTAACAGTGTTAATACCAGGATTAACACTGTTAATTGTGGTGGTAGTAGCGGCGGCGGCGGTGGTGGTGGTGGCGGCGGCGGCATGATGGCGGCGGTGGTGGTAGCGCTGGTTGTGGTGGTGGTAGTGGTGGTGTAGGAGGTTATATGGGTTCATTTATTTTTAAACGTGGGTAAAAATATAAAATACACTCCACAGGATCTATTAGGAATTGCACTCTATAAAAAAAGGATCTAGTGGGCTATGAAATTGAAAAATAGGACCGGCCCAGAATTAACTCCTAAAGTATTTTTTTTCCCATAGGACAAATTTCCAAGGGTGCCCACATGAAACAAGGCTAGAGTTTTTCCTTTTTATAAATGGACTACTCCGATTTCTTAAAAAAGAACTTTTAAGGAAATGAAGGTAATTTCAAGCCCAAAAATCATGTGTTTACGCAAATAATTTTCCTACCAATATGGATCTTGTTTGATAGATCTCATTGAGATCTTTTTATACGGTGCAAAAAAAATTAAAAAATTATTTTTCATTTTCATTATATTTGAGTTTGAAAATTGAAGAAAAAATACTTTTTAAAAAAGAAGGGAAAGTGGAACACCCCCTAAATGGGCTAAAAGCTCACATAAACACAAATTTCGAGAAACATCATTCTTCTCACATATTTTCTCTTTGCCCCATAAATTTTGTCCGTTACAAAATTACATTCAATTTTTAAGCTTAAAACTAATGTACTTACCAAAATTAATTTTTTTGTGCAATATGAATCTTGCTTTAATAGATCTCGACGACGCGATCTCCATCCCATAGTTAGAACAAAAATATCAGATGGATTGATGTGGAAATGTTTGGTACATAAAACCACAATCTGTTAGATATACATTGAAATAGGTAAATCTTATAGAGATAAAAATTAAAATGAATTGAATTTTCAATTCATTTATTTATTTAATTGCATTAATTTATATAAATTAATAATATAAATCTTTGGTCTGGAATCAAAAAAAGGTAGATCTTTTGAACGGCGTCAAAAACACGAGAAATTATTCTAGTATAGGGAAAATTTCAAATTGGCATCTAAACTTTGCACCAAATGTCATAGAGACACCTGAACTTAAGTTTATTTCAATTAAATACATGTACTAACAAAATTCCCAAATTTAGACCTCCGCTGTTATACTCCGTCCAAAAAATTACTGACACGACACCTCTTACCAATTTAAGTGGCCCCATTACACATGTTTCCAACAGGGAACGATGCACCTAAGCCAAACCCCTCACTTTACCTCACGTTTTGGAGGAAAAATGACCTTAACCTAATTGATTTCCCTCCATTTCTCTCTAGAAGTCTGGCTATGGTTCCACCATCTCCCTCAAAAGTGATTGGTTTCTCTTGGGTGCATCATCCCCTATTAGAAACATGTGCAATGGGGCAACTTAAACGGGTTGGAGGTGCCATGTCAGCAAATTTTGGGACGGAGTATAACGACGGGGGTTTAAATTTGGAGATTTTGTTAGTACAGGTGTTTAATTGAAATAAACTTAAGTTCAGGTGTCTCTGCGACATTTGGTGCAAAATTCAGGTGCCATTTTGAAATTTTCCCAAAAGTATATCATTGTTAAGTTTAAAAGTTACACCTAACTTTTTAGGGAACCAAAATTATGAAACGAAGGGACTAGCAACCTAAAAATTCATTTATCAGAACTTACCGTAGGCTCTGTTTGGAACTTGTGAAAAGGAAAGGAAAAGAAAAGAGAGGAAAAATGTGAAGAAAATAGATTTTTTTTTCTCTTGTTTGGTTGCAAAAAGAAAATGAAAAGAAATTATGTGGAAAATAAATTTCTCTTGTTTGGTTTCAAGAGGAAAATGGAAAGGAAATGAAATTTTTTTAACTACCTTTAATCACGCCTGTTAGGAACCAAACACCCTCTAAGAAATTTTTTTTAATTTTCCTTCATTTTCTTTCATAGGTCACATACAGAGCCTATTCTTTATTTCTTTAAGCGAAACTCACCCGAAATCTCACGGCAGAGAACCCCAGCTTTGACTGCATAAACTCCACTTGTCTCCCCTTTCGATCTTTCCTGCCAGTTGACTCCCTCTCGGTACCAACAATGGCATCAACCTACAACACCCCCCCGGCCCAAAACCTCTACGCCGACACCGCCGCCACCATCCGCCCCTGGCGCGACTTCCTCTCCCTCTCCTCCTTCTCCCTCCCCGTCTCCATCTCCGAGCTCAACTCCCGCCTCCCCTCCAACCTCCGCCACTTCCGCCTCAACTACGCCCTCCTCTCCCTCCTCGTCCTCGTCCTCTCCCTCATCTCCCGCCCCCTCGCCCTCATCCTCGCCCTCCTCGCCCTCGCCGCCTGGTTCTTCCTCTACCTCTCCCGTGAGGAGCCCCTCGCCGTCCTCGACTTCCAGATCGACGACCGGGCCGTGCTCGTCGTGCTCTTCTTCGCCACCGCTCTGGCCGTGACCTTGACCCACGTGTGGGCGAACGTCTTCGTCGCGGCGCTGGTCTCGGCCGGTTTGGTCTGCTTGCATGCGGCGATTAGGTTTCCGGCGGATCCGGATTACGAGCAGTCGCCGTACGGCGCTTTGCTTTCTTCGGGCGCGGATGATAGTCCCAGAGGGGCTTATTCTCATGTCTGAAGAATTCGACTTCTGGATTGTTTCGGTGTGATCCGATTGGCTGAAATTGGGGAAAAAATGGAATTGGGGCGGAACGTGGTTGTGGCGATAGGGTAATTGTTACATTCTTGTAGTAGTTAATTATACGGATTGTTGATTTTGTCTACTGCAGTTGATTAGTTCTTGTTCTTGTTCTTGTTGGATATTAATCAGCTGATTAAAGTTATAGTTTTATCTTTCATATACTTCACATGGGTCTGATTTTGATTTGCAAATAGCAAAAGACTTAGGTCCTGTTTGGCCGCTTCCGTTTTGGACTTTAAATTGTGCATTTTCGGATTGAAGGTGTTTGCCCACAGATTATGGATTCTGAGAAATGAGATGGAGAATGTAGAATCTACAAACTAAGGAATTGCCTTATGGGGCATTTCTTTCGGTGGCGGGTGGTGGATAGTCCCAGCAGGGCTTATTCTCGTATCTGAATTTTAATTTTCCGGATTGTTTTGGTGGGTTCAATTGGCTAGAATTGGGGGAAAATGGTGACAAAAACGATAGATAATGAAAGTGCACAGATCCGGACACAAATGTGTCTGAAACTGTTTGACGTGTGTGAAACCACATTTCCCATGTGGGACCAAGGTGCACAGTTTCGGACACATCTTTGTCTGGACTATGCACTTTTGTTTGTGTCTGTAGCATTACTCATAATGGAATTGGGGTGGCACGCGGTGGCACATTCTTCTAGTTGTTGATTATACGGATTGAATATCATTTAGTTTTCCATTTCCTGTACTGCAATTGATTAATTCTTGTCTTGTTAGATATCAATCAGCTAATTAGTTACATCCCCTTTGGATTGAGCAATTCGATAAGAAGATAAGAGAAAGGATTAGCCTTTGGACGCATCCAGGAGATTCAGTCGGTGCATGTGTTCTACACTTCTACATTTCTACTCAAGAAGGCTTGAAATTTGTCTTGGTTCCTATTATGGGAGCCTTTAGTGCTTTCCACCCCCCCTCTAGGCGGTATAGAACTAAAATTGCCTGTGTGTAAAAAGCTGATGGCTGCAGGAATGATGGTTATGTATATGCTGTTATACCTTTAAAGCACCTTAGAGAAGCTGAGACTTAAATTACAGTTTAAACTTATGCATATCATGGCACAAATGCATATATGTGTTTATACAAGCACAAGCAAAAGCTGATTCATAGTTTACAAATTAACCAATAACAAGCTTCAGGATGGGGGACAAGCTTGCATCTGAAAGATGCTTCTTTGAGAATTTTTTGTCGTCTTCCTTTGCTGAGTTCTGTATTTGCAAACTTGCATCGTCTCTCAGAGTATTTCCTTGAAAGTAATGGGAATTCTTGTCTCTCAGAGTATTTCCTTGAAAATAATGGGAATTCTTGTCTCTCAGAGTATTTCCTTGAAAGTAATGGGAATTCTTGTAGTTTTATTCTAGATTTTGGTGAATGGTCTTCCTTTTGGCCTTTATGTTGGATAAACCTTGGGTTATGGTTCATAGAATTGTGACTGCAACAATCTTGTGCAGGTAATACATCAGGCAACATTCCAAGGCTTGAAAATGGGGAAAATGTTCAATAAACTCCTAAAAAAAGTTTACTTATGGGTGGAGAGAATAGAAGAAAGTGTAAACTGTAAACTATAAACTATAAACGTGTTCTCAACTGAATGATGGATCTGTGATGGATGTTGTAGCTACACGAATGGATACCTTTTTCTATCGTCATTCCATTTGTTTTTCTCGTCTGTCGATGGGAGGTGTTCAATCACAAAGTCGGTCATATGCAATTTTTTTTATTTCCATTTCCTACTGTGAATTCACTTATGCTAGGTTGAATTGTTGTGTCGTATCCTTTAAATCAGTTTCCATGTTTTCCTTCACAAATAACAATCCCTTGTTACAGGAGTTTGAGGTCTTCATGTTATGTCTTCCTTGTCATATGTGATTACTGCTCTGTTTCTTTTGCGATTACTCCTGGATTGCTTGTTTTCTTGCCTTTTGGCCTTGTAAAAAAAGCATATTTAGCATGAAGCCATGAACTGTGGCTTGCCTTTTGCGATCCTTTTTTTTTTTTTTGCTGCTATATTTTCCTAAAAGTCCATAAACTTGGAACTCCGTTTCATGTTTAGATACTAAGTATAAAGAATGTTTCAGTGATGACTTTTTTGAATTTTCTTCTATTGTCCTCTCACTTTAAGTATGTACCCTTGTGATGATCGGTAGAGTGATTCCCCTGTTTTGGCAGTTAAGTTCTCCTGTTACGAACCAATGCTGTCTTTATAGATTTTTCAAAATAATTACTCACGACCATTCGATATACTAGTATCCATGCTGATTCGAGTTTAGGTGGGTAAACATGCATACTACTCGGCCGTGTCTCCAAGTGAACTGATCAGAGTCGACCGTTGAAGATGGTCTATATCAAGCTGAGAAAACACACAGAAACCGATTGTGTTTTGAGATCTATTTGTTGGTTTCCCTCGAAAATTTTGTTTACTTTTCCTTAGTAAGGCAGCGCTCTGCTGGGAATTGGTTTTTTTCTTGGAGCAATTTCTCTTTTTATCTTTTTTTTGTCAAAACTTTTAACATCATATGGATCTTGTTATAAACTGAACAATCTAGAGGTCAAACATAGGAACCACTTTCTTTTCATGCATTTTTGGTGCATTTCTTTTGCTTTGGATGCCCCTTGAAGCCCAGAACGAATTGCAGTCTCTTTAAATAGGAACATGTAACCTTTTTATCGAAATGGCCCACCACCGCCATTCCGCAATCGCCGATCAGGGCCAAGACGGCTAAACGTATTGGGGTGTAACCCCGGCCTATGGAGTATTTCAGGCCACATGATCAAGGATGGGCTCCTCTCCATATCCGTCCACATCTTGAGTCCAAAACTGCCCCCAAAACTATGATCCAAATCGTTCATCTCGTAGAACATGCAAACTATATGAGTACAAAATATCCATGTGATGGGATATTGATAGACGCCTGTGACTGTGAACACACGTTGACGGACCATGGACCTAACCCACATGGTTCGGTCTATCAGCATGCATGCTATGAGTACTGCTATTTACACCGACCACCGCCGGACCGAAATCGTACCGACGGCCGCGGCCGGCAGTCTCCGGCCACCGGACGGCCGATCCGAGTCGTCCAAAAATTCTATAAAAAAAAACCGAGGGGGCCTACGCGGGAATCAACGGCATCCGATGTGTGTAGGTGCTTGGATCAAGCACCCTATTTTTCGTGTATATATACACACAATTTTTGGACGGCTCGGATCGGCCGTCCGGTGGCCGGAGACAGCCGGCCGCGGCCGTCGGTACAATTTCGGTCCAGCGGTGGTCGGTCCTCATATCATTTTCGTGCATGCTATTCAGCCCTCGACTCCGTGTATAAATGGAAACATAGACAGTCGACTGTCTTTTCCGTTGGATAGGGTTCAATCTACTACTATCTGACTAGAAATACCTTCTTCTTCTTCTTTTTTTTCAAATTTTGAAATCCAAGGAGACAATGCAGCATAGCACTAGCATTCGAGTAATGAAGTACCTAGGGGAAGAATGGACAACAGGACAAGCACTAATTTAGTCTAACAAAGCTAGGTTCTTAGGGAAGCCTCCCTCAATGTTTCTTTGATGCAGCAATAAAGGCAACCTATTACCGATTGAAAAAAAAAAAACCTTCGAAATCTGTTTGGTATACCAAACCTGTGCTCCATGGTTTCCAGGAGCAACTCTTTTCTTTTTCCCTTTAAGGGGCAGCAGCCTCATGTCCCGGTCCATCGAGGCTCGTTCCAGTCTCGCTCCGATGATCGATAACGTTCACTTCGTAGAGCTCGTCAAGTAGAACAAGTGTTCTAAAAATTAGCTCAATCGAATATCATTAAGTGTCTGATCGGAACACATATAACTTGCCAATAATGGGTTCCAGTGGATTTGATCCAATATTTCGGATCCATTCTTTTCAAGATAAAAATGTTTCGATAAGGCACTTAATGATATTCGATCGAGCTAATTTTTGGTACACTTGTTCTACTTGACGAGCACTACGAAGTGAACGTTACCGATTATCGGAGCGAGACCGGAGTGAGGCCCGATGGGCCGGGACATCAGGCTGCTGCCCCTTAAAGGGAATAAGAAAAGAGTTGCTCCTGGAAACCATGGAGCACAGGTTTGGTATACCAAACAGATTTCAAAGGTTTTTTTTTTTTTCAATCGGTAATAGGTTGCCTTTTATTGCTGCATCAAAGAAACATCGAAGGAGGCTTCCCTGAGAACCTAGCTTGGTTAGACTAAATTAGTACTTGTCCTGTTGTCCATTCTTCCCCTAGGTACTTCATTACTCGAATGCTAGTGCTATGCTGCATTGTCTCCTTGGATTTCAAAATTTGAAAAAAAAAAAAAGGTCTTTCTAGTCAGATAGTACTCCCTCCGTCCCACTTTGTTCCGCTCTTATTTCTTTTTGGGATGTCCCAAAATGATATATTTGTTTCAAAACTTCCTATTTTTGGATGTCAATTTTACCATTTTACCCCTTATTTTCTTTTACATTTAAAAGGGTTTGAATTTTAAACATGGTTTGAATTTAAAATTGATTGGGCGGGCTCCATCTCTCCTGACAATGACAGGAGAGTATTTTGGATTTGATGGGTTCAATTATTTTTTTTAACAAAATTTTAGTACTCCAATACTATTTTCTGAAAGGGTAAAATGGGAAATTGATCAAAATTCAATCTAATTGTAATATTTCCTTAAATTTCGTGCAAGTCAAACTAGGCGAAACAAAGTGGGACGGAGGGAGTAGTAGACTGAACCCTATCCAACGGAAAAGACAGTCGACTGAAAAAGTCTATGGTTCCATTTATACACGGAGTCGAGGGCTGAATAGCGTGCATGCTGATAGACCGATGGGCCGGGACAGCAGCTCCCCCGCTTCCCAAACGTTTGGGCACAATCCCATGACCAATGAAGGAATTTCATCTACTTTTTTTTTTTTTTCAAATTTTGAAATCCAAGGAGACAATGCAGCAAAGCACCTAGGGGAAGAATGGACAAAAGGACAAGAACTAATTTAGTCTATCCAAGCTGGGTTCTTAGGGAAGCCTTTCTCGATATTACTTCGATGCAGCAATAAAGGCAACCACCGAAAAAAAAAAAACTTCGAAATCTGTTTGGTATACCAAACCTGTGCTCCATGGTTTCCAAGAGCAACTCTTTTCTTTTTCCCTTCTATCAAACATCTGGGCACAATCCCATGACCAATGAAGGAATTTCATCTACTTTTTTCTTTGGTATAAACTTTACGACTGAGCAAATTAATCTCGCTAAATATTAACCGAAATAGAAATGCGAAAATAAGACCAAACTCCCTCAAACATACAACAAATTGGCTAGAATGTTCTGTAGTTCCAATGTTTTTCTTGTGTTGTAAAACCAGTATCTCAAGCCACCCTGCATTATTTTCTACATGCACGCAACCCGAATCATCATCGCTGATTCTGTATGCATATGGATAATACAATTAAAGGTTTTACGCTAAACTTTCTCTACAACAAACTTAATCTAGAAAACAGGAAGTTTTTGGACCAAGGGGGACTGAGTCTGAGTATTGTTTTGGAAAAAATTTGAAAAGAGCTATGTTTTTCGACCATAACAGAGAACCATCACAAAGTCCTCGGCTGAGCGTCCCACGGCCGTCTTTATTGTCTCTGACTTCGGCGCTCTCCGCGACCACAATTCGATCAAGTTGCGGAGTTGCAAGTCGGGAGGCACTAGGTGGCCTTGCATTGTGATCTCCACCTGAGACAGAGAAGATGTATCAATGAGCAGAACATTTTGTAGCCCTGTTTGCTGGAGTGAACTACTAACAAATCAAAGTGCACTTTGGCATTAAGAATTTGGAATTGGATTTTCTCAAGTCCTTGATTTGGATTGGACGGGACCTTCCAAATCTGAATCATCCATTGCTGCAAATAATGGTTCTGATTTGCTCAAAGATGCTTGCCGGCTCAAAGATGCTTGCCTGTGAGTTGATTCTTACCGGCAAAAGTCTCTAAGCAAATCCGACTCGATGATTATAGCAGTATGTATGATCCAAATTTGAATCCCTACCGGCAAAAGTCTCGGATCAAATCTAAACTGGTGATTAAAGCTATATGTATGGTCCAGATTTAAATTGTCTTGTCCAGTCCAAGTTTTGGACGGGAGAGAATCCGAACCGTAAAAATCCTTGCTATGGGAAATAGCGGGAACTAAGGAATCAACAATAGAAAACTGGCAAATTACCTCAGCTTCTCTGTAAAGATTCAGCTTTTTCACAATATACTTTTGGATGAAGGAAACTGGCAAATTTGCATTCCTGTGGCAGGGGAAGAAAAAAAAACCCAAACTATATCATTAAAAAGCACAGCAAAAAGAGAAGTTTTTTGGTGCAAAATAGGGTATAAGACATGCGGTACCACCCGAGCGCACATTCGAGCCGCCATGTGGTACCCAATTTGCACCCAAAAACTTCTCCAGCAAAAAACGTTTCAAAAGACATTATCTAAGCCAAATCACACACAGTTTAAAGCAAATCCAATCCCAGTTTGAGAAATGGAACTTTATTAGGGTAACTTTCCCTTCCACAGGGCAAACTCTACTGATGTTTCAAGCACAATATCCTGGAAAAATGAATGTCTTATTCAAAATGGATACGTGGTGTCGAGGTGCACAAGCTGGTCAGAGCACCCGGTTATCAAACACAACGGAAAATGCGGTATAAAAAATATCATGCAAAGATTAGAACTGGTAAGTCTAGTGTGGTTAAGGGACTTACTTTATCCTCAAGTAGCAAGAAGGTATCTGTGGCAGGGGTGCATCTCCTTCCCTGAAATCAGATATTAGTCATGGAACACACAGTTAACCCAAATAAGCGAATGACAAGACCTAGTTAACAGTCAGTAGAAAAACTATAGAAGAGTAAGGGAGTTTCCCAAAATCATTGCGGTGGCAGCCGCTGCCACTTGTCCCCCCTGGTTACCCCGTTGCATAAAGAGAAAGAAAAATTTGAGGAATAGTCATCCGCGATTACGGATTGCGACACTGCATTCATTTTTCATATGGCCAACACTTCATCCTGATGCAGCAAAATCCTGACACATTTTTTGTGAAATTTTTCTCTGTCGAAAGGGTTTCTAGATGAATATTTTTTTTTTTATGCTTATGAATGTAAGTGCAGATAAAATAGAAGAACCTAACTGGGAATCAGAAGCAACTAAGGAGAACCAAATTGGATGAGCTCCTTCATTGGACGCAGTGCTGGCAGCATTAACCAAAGCTTGTGGTGCAATATTTCCCCCTTCACAGGATCCATCTCTTTTCCAGTGAACCCCGAAATACTTTCTAGTTTTCGATGAACCGGATGGCACAAGATGTGATCCCCCCTCCTCAACTTCATTGAACTGAACCGATCGCTCCTTGGATTTGGTTTTGTTCGTCGGTGCTTCATCCGAACGGATGCTCGATGGTACTGATTTGCCTGAACCGGATGGCACAAGATGTGATCCCCCCTCGTCAACCACATTGAAACGAACCGATCGCTCCTTGGATTTGGTTTTGTTCACCGGTGCTTCATCCGAACAGATGCTCGATGGTACTGATTTGCCTGAACCGGATGGCACAAGATGTGATCCCCCCTCCTCAACATGGAAACGAACCGATCGCTCCTTGGATTTTGTTTTGTTCACTGGTGCTTCATCCGAACGGATGCTCGGTGGTACTGATTTGGTCACAGACAATGGCATGGGAGGATTTCCAAGTCTTGTTGCATCTGCAGCTTCTACAAGGCAATTCAAGGGCTTCCAGATATCAGCCATTCCATCCAATGGCGTTACCACAGGATCCTCTGCACCTTTTTGAGGCATTTTCTGCTTAGAGGACTCACCAACATGTAAATTCTGCAGCATTCAAAAAGTGGACACAAAATGTTTACTGGTGTGAAATCATAAATATGTGCAGATTTTAGCTTCCAGATTGAAAATAGAGCAGGTTCTACTTTACCTAGGATGTCCACACACACAATTTTCATGCCAAAATCCATCGCAAAATGCGGTAAAGGGGATTTCCAAAATCAAGACCACATTTATACACATTACCTAACAACCCAAGAGTAATTCCAAACAAGCAATCCATAGAGATCTTACCTGCTCTTTGTATCGAGTAATCTTGCTTAGAGTTAAATGAGGGCTTGAGCTTTTACGACTGTCGTCCTCTTCTCCAGTTGGCTCGTTAATCGATAGTGTGGATCCTCTCGAAGCATAGGCCTTTTTCGGCCCAGGTTTCTTTCTTCCAATCATAACAGTCTCACTTGATGCCTTAGATTGTCTAACCAAGGAAGAGATAGACATAGACCTCTTCTTTCTTCTTCCAGGCAATGGAACAGAAGGAACATCATCAGTTTCCTCTGACTCTTTGGTAGCAGGCAGTGGGTTAGAGGGCCCGGATTTTGGTTCCTTGGAATCTTTTCTAGTTGAGGGATTGAAGAGTATCGCCCGAATATCTTGCAAATAGTGGTCAGGCCTGCAGTTTATCAGGAAAAAAAACAGAGGAAATTTCGATTAGAACGGCATTAAATTTGTTCCAACCTTACGCAAACATTCCATTTTACCTTCACAGATGGGCATTTGCATATTTTCTAATGAAGCACATCAGGCAAACCACAAGGGCGTAAATTGGATTTCGCCCATTTGTATTTTACAGAATCTTCTTTAACCTAAGAAAGTGGCCCAGGCCAGTAGTAGTATTATCCAGTCTCGTTCACAAAATCTGATGTAGAACCAATCCCAATCAAATCCGTGTTCTGTCCGAAATTTCTACCGCCACCCTTTTCTTTTGCTTATGGAGAGGAAATTAAATCGTATTATGCATTGGTGAAAGTGGAATCTCAAAATTAACAAGAGGAACAGTAGGCTGGTAACCTTTAGGTAGAAAGATGGCAGGGGAAAGGTCCACAGTCGAAGAAAAAAATCTTACGCCATGTTTGTTTGCGGGAAAATGATCATTACAATTCTTCAATGAATGTCATGCTAATGCCAAACTTGCAAAAGGTCTCAACTCATCCTTTGTGAGTCTAATGCCTAAGGAGGACAACCCTGTTAGCTTGGCAGACTACAGGCCTATTAGCCTTATAGGAAGCATGTGTAAAGTCTTGGCCAGACTGTTGGCTGCAAGACTAAAACTGGTGCTAACATGTCCGGTTTTGATAACTCACGTGTCCAAGTCAACTTACGCACTCCACTCCTCGATTAATTTGGGGGACCAATCCGCTTCCGTGTCTGGTTGGTGCTACCATGTCTGGTCAGGAACAGTCTGCTTTTGTTGGAGGAAGAAATATATGGGATTCTTATTGCTAATGAGGTGGTGGATAGCTGGAGAAAGAAGAAACAAATTAAAAAGGCTAGTTCTGAAGGTAGATTTTCAAAAGGCCTAGGATAACATCAGTGGCGTAGACAGAAAATTAACTCGGTGGGGCACCATTAAACATGGTCTAAGAATTTCTTTCCTTTTTCTTTCTTTTGATAGCCGGATGCTTGGACCAACTAGTTCACATATTGACTTATTCCGGGACCATGAAATTAATGGCCTGACAAACTTCCGGTAGCCTCAAGGTTTACAATTTCCTATCTTTTACTCACAATAAACAACAATTATCTAAAAGAAATGAAGGACTAAAACGTAAAATTTGCTACAATGCATGTATAGGTAACGGGTCTTTATGTAAAACAAATATGTTAAAAATAACTTTTTTAAAAACTTGACAAAGATACTAAGAGATGTAAGTGATATAAAAGAGAAAATCTGTATAATTTTGGTTGCTGATTTTGCCACTCCCTTTTTTGTTAACGTCACTCCCATGCAAGTGTATTTTTGGTGCAAAAATACACTTGTAGGGGAGTGCCGTTAACAAAAAATGGAGTTGCAAAATCATTTCCCATAATTTTTTAGGATACAAATGTGTGTAATTTTTTAGGATACAAATGTCATGACCATTTTAAGTTAGGGGTAAAAAATAAAATTATTGGAAAGTGCAGTGGAAGCCCGTACCCCCACTAGTCCTACTTTAAATCCGCCATTGGATAACATACGTTGGAAGTATCTGTTTTCGATGATAAACACAGTGACTATTGAAGGCGTAAATACGTTATTCAAGAGAGCGAAGGGCTTGGGTATCATTAAAGGGATTTATGTGGGATCCCATGGTCCAGTACTTATACCACCTACAATTTGGTGATGATTCTTTGATATTTGGTGAAGCTAACTTGGAGGAACTGATGAAAATCAATTCATACATCAAGGTTGGGTTTGTACTTCGTGCACTACTATGGAGTAATTTGTACCCAGGCTAGGCAAATACAGCTTGTGAAATTGGTCTAAAACAAAATGCCAAACCATGCATGAGCCCATTGGAGTGACCCAAAAAAGAGTCTTGGGCTAATCATTTTGGCCAACATGGCTCATTTGCCTACCAGGTTGTTGGAGTGCCCTGAGCCTTCTAATTGGCCTTCCTTATCAAGACTCATAATATTTTTAAGTAATTTAACTTTATTTTCCAAATCAATTTACACTAAGTGAAAATCAAATGAGTAGAGCCAAAAAATTCCCAAAAAAAAAACCCATCTTAATTTATGTGCAATTTCTAGTCTAGTGATAAAGAATATTAATTCAAGAAGTAGTACTCAACTAGTATATACCCTCTGATGTTCTGTAATCGATTCACATAATCAATCATAACAAAAGTGTTAGAATCTAGGACACTCAGCTCAGTCCATGAAAGTGTCTGGAAAAGAAAATGGATGGTCCATTTTCTTTTCTCCATTTTCTTTTCCAGACACTTTCATGGACCGTACCAGGCCTCTAATCATAACCATGAGGAGCAAACTAACTATGGTGCCCCACAGTCAAGCTAAGGCCGGGCTCCAGTAGAGAGTCTTGCTAAACGTTTGGATGGGGGTTACAAGTCCACATCTCTTGGTGAATGCAAAAGTTTAGTGCTCTACATATATACTAGATCACGACTCCACATCGTACAAGCCCTTTAAAAGGCATGAGGGTGCCAAAGCCCTTCAGAATTTTAGAATTAAGCATGCTTGTCTTGCAACAACAATGCAAGAATGGAGGACTTGCTGAGAAGTCCATGGAGTTTTAGCGGCCGAAGCAAACCATATTGTAGAGCGTGGGAGCGGGTTGTAATTACACTAGCACCTTGGAAGCCAACTATGTTCTCACGTAAGCATATTATTTGCATACACTTTAAGCAAGAAAACTGTTTTAACTACCATGCCCACGTTATTGCATGTTAAGACTATGACACTATGTAATGGATCTTGGTGCATGTAATGATGTCATATCAGCACTCGCACACAGTGTTCAGAAAATTGGAATTAATCAGCGATTAATCGCTGCGGGGCTTATCCGATTAGATCTGACTAATTGTTATGCACCGATTAATAGGCCTCGAAGCTCGAAAGGAGCCGACTGCCCAACTAGCGTCCAAAGACTTTTAGAACCTTGCTCGCACATAGTTAATTCAAAACCTAGTTTCACAAAGCCCAAAAGGAGAGAAAGCCTACTAGAATATCAATTCATATCATTTATATGGCATACATACTTCTTAAATCCATGTTCTTTGACATTTCTCTTGACATGCAGTTCCTGAATTCCATAACAATTGTCATGAAGTATATGCAACAAGAACACAATTATATCCAAAAGGCTAGGGTTCACAAAGACCAGTCATATCCAAAACACTTGGCCAGTACTAGTGCATGGACTCCCGGTGTAATGTGACAGGACAATGTTCCTTGGTGGAGGTATATGTTGAGGCGCCTTGCCTACATCCATGGTGGTTCACAAAAAAGAGGAAAATTTCAAAGAAAGTACCTGAGTCTTTCCAATGGAGCACAACCAAGATAAACCTTGCATACTGGACAGCAATCCAACTCTTCTCTCGTTATCTTATTATATATGCACTTCTTGCAAACTGTTTCCAAATTAAACAAATAAACAAGTATCAATATATATAGAATCACACTTAGCTTGTTAATTATAGTTAACGTGGCTTCATTCATGGCACCAACTATAGCCGTACATAACACATTCAATTAATGGAGTCAGTGGCACAACAGATGATACTTAAATGTGATGCATAGAATATTGGAAGTAGGAGTAAGTTTCACATGTTACTCAAATTTCGTTGCCTATGCCAGGAAAAAATAGAATGCATATCAAACATTTAAACTTAATAAAGTCTTTATAAGTACAAACTTTGATCTAGTGTGAGGCACATACCCACCATATATGTTTTGCATTTTGGGATTTTTTTATAAACAAATACTTGTGACATCTTTCCTTTGTGCAAAAGTCAAAACTGACTTGACCCACGAAATTCTTGAGAAAAAAAGAACGCAGCTCCAAAAAAAATAATACTAATAAATTATGCAGCCTTCTTAAAAAAATAAAAAGTGTTGATCCAAATTAAGTTGTCACAACGTTACTTTTGGGTCTAATTTGGTGCTTAGTTCACATTAACCACATTATCCAATGGGTTCACTACCTTGAATATATGATTTTGTTATGTAGATGATGTTGGAGGAAGAGATTTTCCCACAAAATCAAGCACACTTCACTAAGGGTAAAAATAAAATAAAAGGCACACTTACTAATTTCACAGACAATTAATAAACTGCAAATCAAGAATTCACTATTCTCATTTCACAAACCTAGTTATTGTGTTACTCTATATCCCCTCTTTGGGTTCCCCAACCAATCGATCTTCATCTATTTTTCTTCCCCACTAACTCATCATGTCTAGCTCCTAACCTCAATGCACAAAATCTCCAGCTAATTAAGCTTATAGTGGATATCAAATGATACTCAAATGTGGTTACCGTAACAGTGTTTGATCTCTATGATTTTTAGGCGATATTCAATTTGCATAGTTAGGCGAGCGAAAAGTAGTTCTTTGGAAGAAGCAAGCTAGCTAAAAGTAGTTCAACTCAAACATAACGAATAAGTACATGCAGCCCCTAAAACCAACTCAAACGTATAACATGAAGAACATGCAAGGCAATTATTCATCATAGGCTTTCACGTGTATAAATTTATTAATAGAGCACAGATCAAATAGTATCAAAATCGACATATTGCTTATCGAAAATCCGGTATATATATAGTTTCTATCTAGCAAATCAAAATGAGAAAATTAAAAATAACACTACGAAACAGCAATCTGGCATTGCTCTCTACTCCTCGACCTAGCTAGGTAAGTATCATCTATCAGTCCTGTAAACACATATCAGAAGATATATAAACATACAGATCACAATTTCAATCAGAACACAGCGCAAAAATGAAGAGCGAGGGAGACCCATGTCGTAAAACCGCGAATTAATCAACACCCATATCCGAGAAAAGCTACAAACATTTAGATGAAAACAGGAGATAAAAAAAAAAAACAGATTTTGAGAGAGAGAGAGAGAGAGAGGGAGGTTCAATCACATGTGTGAAGACATTCAGAGATGGTGGTAGCATTTCTGAAGAGCTTATGGCAGATTGGGCACGTCATGCATGGTAGTATCGTATCGGTCCGAATTGCAACAAACTGTCTCTCACTCGTCATAATCCCAAATCTCTCTCTCTCTCTCTCTCTCTCTCTCTCTCTCTCTCTCTCTGTATATATATGTATAGATTGGTCACAAAGCCTGACAGTGACAGCTTTTTACAGACGTACCCACAAGAGATTGCATGCTACCCGATTAGATATGAAATAAAAATCATGAGATTTTTGCCTCATTCCTCACGAGAACACTCAGTCACACACAACAAAAAAAAAAAACCTATAATCCCTTTATCTCTCTCTCTCGCTCCTCCTATAGATACAGCTTTCTTCCTCTCTCCCTCTCTATATATATGTGCGTCGATCTAGCAAGAAAGAGAGAGATGGGTAGGATCACTCGAAGAGAACCCCCAAGTGGGTTTCTCTATCCGGATTTGGACAATGGAGGCGCCTGGAAAAACGATTTCAGTGGTGATGATATGTTCGAGGCTCTCTCTCTCTCTCTCTCTCTCTCTCCTATGAAGTATTTTTACGACAGAGGCCGAAATGGAGTGAATGTACACACACGTTTGGGAAAAAAGAGAGCCAAAACTGTGTTCTGTGTCTTAACCTGCGTACGAATTGACACGAGGGCTTAACGAGTGGGATTTATTGAGGGTTTACCGCACACGGGCTGAGGTTAAGGCCAAGGGCCAAAAATCAGTGGTGGCGCCTATAGTTAATTTGAGCAATTATTTTTGCACTCATTTTTTGATGATCGGAAATGGAACCAAGGTTTTATACACGAGAGGCATGACATAAAAAAGAGATTTTTATAATTTCTAAGTTACAAAATATGAAACATTTAAATGTCTAAATAATATATATCCAGTACAAAACAAAATATTTAGGTGCTCTTAACAAATCAAAAATAAGTAAAATGCGAAAAAATAATAGTTTCTCAACTTGTTACATCGAGCATGTATCAAAATGGAATGCAATGCTCTCTTGGATTTCGAAAGTCATTTATGATTGAGTCGGAACTAATTTTCGCAACTTCATTTTCAATGAATATAACCAAAGCGTGCATTTGTGATAAACTCATCCTCCATTTTATTGCGAAACCTAATTTTGACATTGTTCATAGTTGAAAATGTCATTTTTGGCCACCACTCTTTATTCAGTGGGGGCTCACCATGTATAGTACTTGATTTTTAAAAATAAATTCTTAGATAATACTGTAATGAAACTACCACTAGGAGGCTCTAGCCCCCTTAAGGACACCAATAGTTCCGTCTTTGCTAATAATCACATTTCAAGATTTATCTTTTCATGTGTTTTGGAATTTATAGTTCTCCTTTTTAAATATTAAAAGACAAATTTTGGAGTGTAATTATCAAAATCTTTTGTTCCCAAATCATTTTGCTAAATTAATTTTACAAGGACTTATTGTTTGGCAATTGACACAGTGCATGGTAGAAGTTCATTGATGATAACAGGTTTTCAAATGAAACATTAATTTGCAAAGAAACTACAAAACGAGTTGCAAACAAATGCAACTATCCCTACTAAGAATAGAAGACAACTACTACTAGGGAGATCTAGCTTTCCAAGTGCACTTACGAGAATCTCTCACTGACTTTTGAGCCAAAGAGTGTGCCACTTCATTTCTCGTCTAGGGTCATGATACAGTACACACTTCGTACCATATGCACTCGTATAACCAAATGTCAGAGAAACTAATCGTCCATGAAAAAACGAAATATGTAAAGAAGTCTAAAACGTAGGACCTACGGTTTGAGTTCTAATTTAATGTATAAAAAAGTAGTATTAAATAAGTACTTTTTTAAATTAAAAGTGATGTATTATGAGAGAATGATCTGTCTTGTAAAGTGAAAAATAAGTACTTAAAAGCAGAACAGGCTCTAATTAGTAGTATAATCTTTTGACAAAGTTATCAAAATATGTCAAACGTGCAACAAAATTGGTACTTTTATTTTTTTTCTGTCTATGACCTACGTACGCCCACATTGAGCTGTGATCGATATTGAATTTGCCTGAAAGAAAATTAACAGAATCTTAGGTTAGATTATGCCAACCTAAAAAAGGGATGCTGTACGTGTGCCGAAAGTCTACGGTTCCCGACCGAAGGGATCCCGACGCCCCGCCGGGCCCACTCACATGGAGTGTTTGGATCCAGTACCTACACACATCGGATGCCGTTGATTCTCGCTCAAGCCGACTCGGTTTTTTTTTTTAGAATTTTTGGATGGCTCGGATTGGCCGTCCGGCAGCCGGAGTGGGCCCGGCGGAGCGTCGGGATCCGATTAGGATCCTTTGGGGTCGGAAAAGTACATACATTATCCCCTATTATTTACAAAATATAAATGTATCAAAGGGATGTGATTTTTGAACTCCATTTTTAGCCAATGACACTTCATTTTTTAGTTTTGATTTCTCACATGATCAAAACACAAAGTGGAATGCCAGTGGCTAAAATTAAAGTGTCAAAATCAATTTCCTATATCACATTATAATACCTCACTGTAAAGTCTAATATGTTGAATTTCTTCATTTTCATGATCATACGAAGATATACAGTACTCCCTCCATCCCAATTTAATAGTCTCTTTGTGAAATTTGTGTCATTTTTCAATTGATTATATCTTGTAATTTATTTTAAAAAAATTATAGAACTAATCAAAATCTATCAAAATTCATTTTGGATATAAAAGTCATTATCAATTTAAAGATATAGCTAATTTTTTATCCATTTAGAATAGAATTAATGAGGGACTATTAAATTGGTACGGAAAGAGTACCTTATTGTTGTAATAACATTCTCCATTTGGTATGGGGATCGAGGGTCAAAAGCATTTCCCATTGGAGAGATTACAATGAGTGGATACAGGGAATGATTACAGATTCAGGGACGGGGAAGAAATGAGTGAAACCCGTCTCAAACCCGAGAAATTTTTGGGTGTCGGTTGGGTATTACGTGCTCGTGCCCATATGGTATTCGTGTTAAAGAAATAGAGTCTCATATTGCTTGGAAGTGGAATGGGTGATCACTTAATAATATTTGGGACATCTTTACTCATTATCAATTGATTTTGAGATAGACATAAAGTTTCTACATGGTATCGAACGGGGCTCGTTCTACCCCACATTTAAAAAAAATTACAATTCACACCCCACGATGACAGACCAGCAAAAAGGCTGCATGATGATAGGACCCAAAAGTGGTCACACGTGACAGACCTCAAACGCGGCTGCACATGAGGGGGAATGTTAAGGAAACAGAGTCCCACATTGCTTGGGAGTGGAATGTGTGATCACTTAATACCATTTGGAACCTCTCCACTCGTTGTCAACTGGTTTTGAGATGGATATAAGGTTTCTACATGTAGGAACTTTATGTTCATCTCAAAACCAATTGGCAAATGTGACAGACCTCAAACCTAACATTTGGGACCTCTCCACTTATTACCAATTAGTTTTGAGATGGACATAAAGTTTTCCCCCCTCACGTGCAGCCGTGTTTGAGATCTGTCATGTGACTACTATTTGGGTCCTACCATCGTATAGCCTTTTTGTTGGTCTGTCATCATGGGGTGCGGATTGTTAATTTTTAAAACGTAGGGTGGTCTGTCATCATGGGGTGCGGATTGTTAATTTTTAAAACGTAGGGTGGAACGGGCCCCGCTCTGATACCATGTAGAAACCTTATATCCATCTCAAAACTAATTGACAATGAGTGGAGAGGTCCCAGATGTTATTAAGTGATTACGCATTCCACTCTCAATCAATGTGGGACTCTATTTTCTTAACAGTCCGAACAACGCATCTTGGCCGTTCAAAAGTGTGTTGAACGGCCTAAATTGAAACTCTATCTCTCTCTCTCTTCTCACCTCACCACTCGCTCTCCTTTTTCTCTCTCCTTTTTCCCTACCTAAATCATGAGTATGACTCCATTTAGCAGAATCAATACAATATTAATCTGGATTTTCGTTTCTCTACCTTTTACTGCTTTCTTTCCTGAAGTTTAACAGTTTATCGGTGGTAGTAACACTAATATCATGCATAGATCTAATTTATGTAAACTTGGCACCATTGAAGATTAGTTGCCAATTGTCCCAAAAATTTGAAATGCTAAGAAATGGCCCCAACGACGTACATCAAGCCATTCAATACCATTCCTTACAATCACGTCTTGTACATGGAGATGCAAACAATATAGCGAGAGCTATTCCGACGTACCCAAAAAAAAAATATAAAAGAATACTATAGCGAGAACGAGATAAAAAATACTAAGGGGACTCTGTGTTTGGACCGCTTGCAACCTAAGCGCGCTATAATATCATGTTAAGTTACCAATTGTTCCAAAAGCATAAGCTGATATGAAATAGTCTAACACGGTATATCAATTCTAATCAACAATATCGTGGGTACCTTTAACATGAGACTGTATTACATAATTAACGTTTAATTTAAAAGGAAAATCCAAATTCTTTTCAACCCTTTGAAGACAAACATGGAGAATTGGGATTGGAGCTGTAAATAGTTGAATGTTCTACCTGTAATTTTTTAATAAATTATTGTATTTACGATTTTCGAAACTAACAAACAAGTGGGAAGATTGGGTTGGAAATGCTCTAGCCTCTAAGACACAGATAAATCTGTTTCATTTCTTATTTTTACGTAGAGAGAGTAACAAGATTACCTTTTTGCCATGCTACTTCAAATGATTCCTTCACATTCTCTCTCTCTCTCTCTCTCTCTCTCTCTCTCTGGTTTTTCTTCCACTTGCCAGTCTCATAAGAGCTTGAAAAGTTGTGTGAAACAACATAGTCACAAAGCTTGTCAAAGAAAAGTAAAAGAAATTAGAAAGGATTAATTGGAAAACGATTGTATCCAATGTGCAAAGCTCCCAATTGCAGCAAGATTTGGAATACATAATAGCATGCGCTTATTTCCGTACCTTCATGTCCTTTTGGGGAGAATAAATTCGGTGCGAATCATATATATCAAATAAATTTGCAAAAGATTCGATATGCGTGCAAAGGGGAAAAAATACATTTAATCTCTTGCCAAAAATCGACTACGATGTCTAAGCCCTATTTTTGCGTTCTTAGAAGTTTTGTAAGCACCATGATAACAAATTAAATAAATAAAGAAAAGTGAGAGAATATGGTGAAAGCAATTGTGTCATAAAAAAGATAATCAAATGCACAAAATTTGCTGATCAAAAAAAAAAAAATGCACAAGATTTCATTAAAGGACATGAAATGGAAAACAAAAACGTACGAAAGATTCAATTTTTCATCATCATTTTACTTCTCATGAATAGCGTAAGATCTAAGATGCATTTGGAGAAGTTTTTTGATTGATGAAATCAATCACAAGCATCAAATTAAATGGTAAAAGCTCTTACGATATATAAGCGCGAAGGTAAAATATAGTAATCCCCTATCAATCATAACTACAAACCACAATAATTGTTCAACATACATGCCAAAATGGTCTTTGCTTCTGATAGTGATATTTGATGAACAAAATTGCAACATATGAATGCCGCAAAATAGAGAATTCATTTTCAACTTTTCCCTTCAAGGAAAAAGAGTATACAGTTAAGGTCTCAGGTTCGATTCTCCTTCTCAACAATTCTTGGGGCCATCTCACCCCCACGTGCATGTAAGCTTGTGAAATGGATGTGGGAGGAGCTGTAGAGATTAGTCTGAGATGTGCGTAAGCTGGCCCGGGACACCTTGCATTACCTATAAAAAAAAAGTATACAAAATAGCAAGCTTCTTTTAGTTAATACTATTATCTGTTGCGTGATGTAAGAAATGCTTGCAAGCAAGCATACACGTTGATAGAGAAAAATCACAAATCCAGTATATACCAGTTTTCTGGGTCGTGGTTGATTCTGTATTTATCAAATTAATTGCTTTTCCGATAGAAAAAAAATGAATTGCTTTTGATTTATTTTTTATGTTGTTGGCTTCTATTTTATTATGAGGATCCGCCCCGTAACGAGCATTTAATAAGACGATAAATATATTTAAATACGGACAACGGGGCAAGATGGTTTTAAGTCGAACCAAATAAGTCAAGCAGGATGAAGGGAGCTACCGCAATCCCGTCTTAACTTAAATACCAACATTTTCGAAACTAATCAAAATAATTTGTAACTGACACAATATTTTTGTGGCTATCCAAAATTATTCCTAAAGTAATTACTTGTATCATACATACATACCTCGATTTTTAAGTGCATCCCTGTTGGTGGCCGGTAAGATTTATTCCTAATACTCCATGTTGTTACAAGTACTTTCCTTTCAATATCAACCTCCTACTTCAAAATTTTCCTTTTAGCTCCCAAAATTTCAGAATGAATTCAATATTTTCCTTGGCCGTCATTTTTCCAAAATCAAACTCCACTTGTAGCTGATACACTCCTATCGTCTAAACGGGCTAAAGCTCAAAAAAACACAAATTTCGAGACAGACCATTCCCCTCAGATACACTTTGGGTGAATTCTCCTAAACTTTAAAGGGTGAACAAAACTCAACTCAACTTTTGGGGATTATTGATTCATCATGGCGAGAGGAATCGAAAAAGTAAATTTCTGTCTCGACAAAAGGAATCGGAAAAGTAATTTTTTTTACTTTTACCCAAGCATTTTTGAAAATAACCACTTTTTAGCAAAATAAGTGAAATAAAAGTAGTTATTTCTTAAAATACTTGGGTAAAAGCAAAAAAAAAAAGAAAGAAGTATTTTCCCAATTCTTCTAGTCGAGACAAATCAATAATCCATAAAAGTTGAGCACAAAACTAACAAATGCAAAAAAAAATTCAAATAAGGACAAAACAACTTAATTTTTTTTAAGTTTAAGAGAACTCCCCCTAACTAAAAGTTCATTTAGTACAAACAACTTGTCTAAAGTGGGCTCCGTTCCAGAACACCACCTTAAAAAATAAATACTTATTTTACATTTTCAAACTAAAAATAATGTAAATGAAAATTATATATTTTTATTTTTTTTTCACGGTTTAAAAGATCTCAATGAGATCTATAAAACAAAATCCATATTGCTAGAAAAATTATTTGCATAAACACATTATTTTTTAATTTAAAATTATCTTTTAAAAAAATAAGTACTTATTATTTATTCTGGAACGGGCTAACTCTAAGACATACAAACTTTTTAGGAAAAACTCGAAGTCCAATTTCACCTGAAACTAGGCCATCTCCTTCTTAGTGTAAATTCTGAAAGAAAGTAGACGAGGGAACAAAATCCTGTATACAGGGAAATCTCAAGCAGAGAGAATTTAAATGGATGCATGGTATACCAACAAAAATTGAAATAGTCGAATCAAATACAGAAGCAAAACAAATAAGGCCACGACAATGCATTTATTTCGTTTACTAAAATAAAGAAAACAAAATTATTTATTCGTAATTACAAAGACAACGTAAAAAAACACGGGAAATTGACCCAGATTTACGTAACTGTTAAAAAGTAGTAACTCAAATCAACTACAGTAGAACAAAAGACACTCTGTAAATTGTTTACAATTATGGGAGTTAATCCAGTCGCCAGCGATTTGTGAAGGCTTCCCAATATTGACGGTGATAGCGATTGCTGAAGCTTCTCCAGATGAGAGAATTAGGCGGACACGACTTTAGGGCAAAATTTAACAGGGGAAAGGAACTGGTGAGCTCACGGAATTGCAAATTTGGCAATTAACTCCAGTGATAATTCATCCGCTCCGATGGGCCTTCCTCATTTATAAATTTCAAGATCCAATTAGACCCTTGTAGCGCGCATACGCAATGATAAGAACAAAAAGGATGGCACAAAATAATCCTGAACACCCGACCACCTGTGACATTAAGCAGATGAGTACTAAACTCAAGTGTACTTAAAACAGAAGTTGCAATTATGTAAAGAAATTTTAAAACCATAGTACCATACCCATTTAAACATGTACCCATGGCCTGTATTCCATGTATACGGGATATTCATGCCAAATATTCCAGCCACCAAAGAATAAATGGATAAACAAACAGTTGCAGAGCTTAGAAAAAGCTCCAGCTGCAGCCACAGAGAAAACAAGACAAATTCATCTCATCAGAAATACCCTACGAATTCATCTCATCAAAAAGAGCCAGAAAAAAGATGCAAGGTAGTCAATACAAATTATACAATTCTTTTCTCTGACATTGTAAACGCAAGATTGTCGAACATCATGCAAAGTACGTATAACACCCTACCTGAATCAGCTGATTTCGATGATTGTCAAGCTGCAAAAAGGTTCATGACGTGTATTTAGACCACCACACATAAATCACAATCCGTTTAACTTGATCAATTATAATTGCTTACCTGAATATTAATGTAGTCCTCTGTATCATCGATATATTCACGCAGCTGCAACATACACATGGATCAATTTCTATTGCGGCAAGAATGGGTTTTCAGTACATGGAAAAGTAAACGACAAATAGGCAGGTTGCCTAATTCAATACACAAAAAATCTGATAGTTTAGGTGCAGGGAATAAAGATCTCTAATTGGAATTAAGGAGACCATACATAACCACCATACTCAGAATAAAACATCAAGGTTATCACTAGGGAAAGATATGAGAAAGGTTGACAATCAAAGAACGGTTCAAGGTGAGAAAACTCATTCACAAATATTCATGAAGTCTTCCCAAGAAACCAAAGCAAAAGGATATCAGAAAGGTTTTAGGAAAGGAGAAGGCTGAAGGAAATCATGAAAGGTTTCACGAGGGAAAGATACACAGGGCATGAACCATATAGCCACCAAAAAAACTTGAGTCATACCCACCCGATGAAGGCCACATCTTGCAGGCTTGACACAGGAGCTTCCATTGTAAAGATCACATTGGATAGAAGGGGATACACATGCATACATAAAGATGTATGCCCATATAAAAACTAGATTTGTTTCTTCACATAACATTATTGCAAGAGGGAGATGCTCTGGAATTTATGGTGATTAAGAGACCAAGAATCCATAAGCAGAACAAAACCTAATGAAAGAAGAGAGGAAATCAGAGGCCTGGCATTACAATGACTGGATTAAGTGGAGAGGCAGTACCTATGCATGTCTTATGTACATGTACTTTTAATTGGCTCTACTAGGCCATTGATGTCTTATTTGCTTTACCATAGCAAAACAAAACCTTGGTTGATCAGCAAAATCATCAGGAAATAAGTGCTTTTATCAGCCAAGCATCCAACAACAAAAAAATTACTTCTTTCTTCGCTTCTTCAAAATAGAGACAGCCAATGAACCCCCATAAAGAAGACAAAAACAAAAAAGAGAACACATTCTAGAGAGAGAGAGAGATTTGCCTTTGGTCCATGAAAATATCACACAACAACAAACCCATTTATTAGAACTTAGAGCCTACAAAAGTTTTTTTTTTTTTTTTGGCAAATAGAGCCAACAATAGTTGGGGAAGTAACATTAATTAAACAAGATTAATCATCAGAAATACAGCTTCATCACGTATAATGAAAGATCAATTATTGCAGGTAAGATTCCAACTTCAACGTAATGGTGCCAATTTTGCTCGTGATAAAACCAAATAGCCAACTTACTAGGAGCCACACCATTTTACCGAACCATACTACCACAACAATTTATCAAGAATGATCACGTTGGAACAGTAGGTTAAATACATGGAATTCCGTATGATGCCATGGTCATTTTGTGCAGTTGCACTATTTTACCAGGAAAAACTACAGCCTACACAACTATTTATCCCCCAAAGCAATAGGGTAGGATCAAAAGCATTCAACACAACATACCGTAGTTAATTTGTTCAACGTTCCATCAATTTGCATAAAGTAAGCCTGCAAATATACCACCACTTCCTTGAGACCAACTTTGAGAGGAATAACAAACAAAGAAGCAGGTGCAGAGTGAACATTGTTACCTCAAGTAGCATTTCAAGCTCCTCAACATCATTCTCATCACCCCGAACTGTTGCCATGCTTGCCCTACTTGCTCTAGATATCTTTGAGCCTATGGTAGGAGATGCCGGAAACCAATTGGAAGCACCTGAGCCACTTACAGGTGAAGATGAACCAGCCAATTTTCTAGACAAGTAGAGATCAGCCATGTCGTCATCGTCATCCAGCAATTGTTCAAGCTCATCTCTCACCTATAATCGCCAATCCTTGTTAACAAAATAATCTCCTTCCTCTCAAACTATTAAATGAACACAGTCCAATATTATGTGGCTTATGCTTCCTACTTACAAAAACAAAATGAAATATCTGGACTGACTTAGCTACTAGTAACCCTTTGTATGATCGACTGTCTTGGTTGAAGAGAAAACAAGAAACAGAAATTTTGTGATTTATTATTTTTTAAGGTCATGAAATCCATCAAATAAAGCTCTTATGGGACAAAAAAGTTCACAAGCTAGGTTGGTGGTCAATCCAACTCATGCCAAGCAAAATCTCACTGGGAGTGCTGCTGGTGCACTATTGGAGAGACAAAAAGATGGGCAGTTCCTTCACGATAGTCAATCAATTTGGGATAATACACATCTATTTTTAAGTTTTTCAACCAGGCATGATATTCTCTACTGATGGAGAATCCTCTGTGGACAATAGAAAACAGCGTCCTGGTAAAAAAATCATTTTTAAGGAAAACTAGTGCCAATATCTCCTCCACAAGTCATTCGGCATTTTACCATCGAAAACCAAGTCACCAGTCCCTTTTTTTTTTTTTTTTTGAGTCAATACAGAGGAGTTACAAGAAGAGCACAAACTAAATTTAAGTAAATACACTTTAAGTCAGTAAGAGATCTTTCATAATTACACTGCTATGTATTGTTTCTGCCCAAGTAGTTAATGCCCAAGATAAGTCATTACTTGACCATAGAGCACTCTACCATGTTAACCATTTCTCCTGGAGATGGAGATGGAGAAATTGACTGGATTGTAATGAGGACCATATCAGCATGCACATCCAGCAATGCGAGAAAAAGTCCCATTTTCCTACTTATAAAGCATAAGGCAAAGACGCATGATTACCAAAACAAAAAGCCCATGATACAAAAACTTGCAACGCTATGTCACGGAGTACCCATATAGCTGTACCTTTTGAACTCGAGCAGTTAACCGAGTCATTGCACTCTTCAATTTACGGACCCGATCCAAGTTACGGCTACTGATCTGTAATTTGAATAGTCATTTGCCAACATAAAAATAGAGAACCAATCACCAAGAGTATGCGAAGAGATGAATAAAGCATTCTACTTAACAATGCCTGATGGAATGTTAGTATTTAATACTAACAAAAAAAAGGCAGATACGGATAATATCACCATCGAGCAACTATTCTGGAGAGAACTAATCTAAAACCTGGTCCTATTTCATTCGTTTTAAGTGGGGATTGGGAAAGTGGGGCATGGGATTCATGCGAAAAGAACCTGTAAATTAAAAGGATAAACAAAAGGTAAATGTTCTGTCCAAGTCTGATCAGTTATCTCTTATTTTGTTTGGACTGCTAATAATGAAGTTTATACTAATGCTACCTTTGTTTAAGGGGACAATGATCCTTCATTGAGGCAAATTGCCTGGAGGGAATTAAGATCATGTGCAGCTATGATCAAAACAATGCTCCAAGGCTGGTTCTAGGAGATTTCAACATGACATAAATTATAATGAAAGATGGGATTCATCAAGTTGCATCCGCCACCCCTCCCTTGGTACGGTACTGCGCCGTGACCAATCTTAGAGGAGAGGGGACATACACAAGAAGACGTGGACCATACTTCTGAAGATGCATAATCTGCAGCATTGCAACTCCTCTGAAGCCTCTCCGATGCAACCCTTGAGGCTAAACTGCATACCCTCAACATCTCATGATACGAACCCAAATGTATGATCATGGTGCGACGGGTACACGAAAAACTTTTGGATTGTCTAACGTCTCTAACCAAGAGGCTTAAGCCACCTGTCCAAGGACGAGTTGTTATCCATTGTTTAACTGTCCTATAAATGGGGCTCTTCAAACAATGCACTAATGCACGTAGATATTACCCACCTCTGGCATAGCCCTGTGTTCTCGACTGCCACTCCCTTTCTTTCTCTAGCTAGGTTGACTTGGCACTCACCTACATTGTTCATGTGCTGACAATCTTCCCAAAGGACCACAGTCAGGCCCCACCTTCGAGATAACCACCCACATTAGGAAACTACGAGCCTCACTGGAACTCTTATGTTATTCACCCCTACTAGGGGCATTCAACACAAAAAAAAATAATGTTGAGTACTTCAGAGGCATTGTAAAAGGATTTTCCAGTGTAGCATCATCATATTGAGGATTCGATGCCAAGACACTGACTACCAGTAAGGGAGAAACAAGAAGAAAAAATCAAGAGACCCAAAGTCAGAACCAATGACCCCTAAAACAAATCTAGTTGCATGAAAGGTACAAATCATTAATAAAAATACTAACCACAACCCAAAATGAGATTTCCTGATACGTAATTCCAGTTTATCAACTAACAACTCATATAAAAGTTTCACCCCTCATGAAATAAGCCCAATGATGTACAACAAGATATCTGACACTTTTCCTTGCATACAACCCTGCTTCATTTGTCAAGAGAGAGAACAAAACAAGGACCACCGACTCACGCAAAACACAACTTATAAGATTTGAACCAAGGACAAGCTGGAAGCATAGGTATGCCATGTTTTATTGGTACGAACTAATTTATTTAAAGGCTCAACAGATGTATATATAGCTATATTAACATTAACAGACCATCAACTACAGCTTTGGGGCCAAAGGCCTAAATGTGCAAATTCATTCCATATAAGGAGTGCAGAAATAGCAACAAATATATCTGGAGAAAAATAAACTAATCGAGCAATTCATCGATTTCGAACCAATATTTGAGCATTAACTAAACCAATTGCATTTTCAGCAGTCCTAGACAAGAGTGGAATTATATACCCTCAAAAGTTAGGCAGACTTCTGAAAGATACCAAAAATGCATACCTTAGAAGTGAGTTCATCTAAAGCTGGATAAGCAGCAGTCTCCAGTTCTGTTGTACGAGCAGCAAGAAAACTACAAATGGCTTCCAAAGCCACCTCCAAGGCCCGGAATTCAAATGGAGACTCTATAGAACAGAATAGCGAACAATATGATATTAGATATAACTGGACAAACCAATAATAAGCCAAGATATAACAACGAAAGGAAATCAAGCATCGTATTGCATGATATACATCTTTAAAATACCAAAACAGAGACTTCTTTATGTTGTTATAATTGCCTTGTCTTTCAACATAGACCACCAAGTCAATAAGTCATACCGTCTTCTTCACCAGCATCAATGTCATGCTGCCCACCCATTTCCTTTCCGTCTGCTTGACCCTCGCGAATGGCATTTGACAGGGGCAGTCGCCTTCTTAGTTCCTCAACAACAGGGATAACATTATCATCCAAAGGATCTCGAAGCAACACCTATTCCAAACATAAATTAGGATGACAATTTTCTCATTGAGCCCCAAGTTAAATGAAAATTATTCTTCACTAGAACAAAACCAAATAAAGTGTTCATTTTAACTTGCAAAGGTCTAATTAACGGGAACTCCATTCATGCACAACAAACACTGTTTAACTTATAAATTAAGGCCGTCTTTCAGCTTTGAGGTTTGTATCAATGTCCTGACCACTGCCACAAAAGTACATCAAAAGAACCCAGTGCAAACAATAATAGATATTGACTTCATTATGAGACTATAACGCACAATATACAGTTGATGTATAGAACTTAAACCATTATACTAAAATGTAAAAATACATAAAATTAGTAGGGGGGAGGGGGAACCAAAAAAAAAAAAGGCTATCTGTACTTTACAAGCGGAAATTTAAAATCAAAGCAGTAGAAAAACTGTCGATGAGTAAAGGGCTCTCCTAGCAATTAGCATCCAAGTCAAAGCTTTAGTTCTGGACCACCAGCCTAAAGTCAAGCCATAGACACCCATAGGCATAATCTTGAATTACAACCAGAATTAAACACTTCTTTCAATTAATACCTCCTTCTAAAATCATCTCCCTTTCGGTAAAATTTGCAAATAACGTCATTGGTGAACGGCCACTTGACATCATGGGGTCTTGGAAGGATCATATGCAGGAGAAACCGGGTTATTATTTATTCCCATGGACCCTAGACACCAAAACCCCCCACAAATTTATCCTTCCAAAAAACTACAAAGAAGCAATTCACCCCGCTATCAAGCCTCGGAGACCATTAGTCCTAGATCACTGTACTATTTTTCTTTCGATAGGTGGTCTTTTACGGTATACCCTATTTTGACCACATAGTCGTGGAGAAACCACAGTATGGTGCCAAGCCCCACCCTCTAGTTCATTTGTTTTATGCTGCACAACTAAACGACCTTTCCTTGGCTTAGCTTAAGTCCTTTTCAACTAACTTTCTAAAAGATCATCATATGAAAAGGTTCTTAACAAAAGCTTCCTTCAATCTCTTAAAAATGCCAGGATTTTTTATTAGACTTTCAACTCCACAAAATCTAACTTGTTTGTCTTTCGAACTTTAGCGAAAAAACCACTAAAGATAGCACAAAAAAACACCTAAGCAAAGACCAGAAAACACTAACTGCAAATAGAAAACCGAAGAGCAAACAAAACACAAAAACCCAATACCAATTACAAAACAAAAAACCCAATACCTCTTCAGCAGTAATAATTGCCTTGATGTGCTGCAGAAACACAAAAATAAACAAAATTCAGCCAAACAAAACCCATCAAACAGGATTCCGTGCTCTACGAAAATCCATTAAGACATATACATAAACACATCTATCTCTTATCTTACTAATAAAAGGGAACACTCTTTGTTTTGAAAGTCAGCTTTGAGGCTGGCTCACACTTTTTTTTTTCTTTTCCCAAAAAATCCCCTCAACTACCTAAAGGAACTACAAAAATTGCCACCCAAAATTTCTTCTTCTCTCTTTTCTACGTTCACATCCCAGATTTCCTCACAGATTAACCTCAACTCAAAATTTTGCACAGCATGACACGCATCGCGCACAGGGCAGCAAGGGTGATAAATGAACCCAACGAGCCCAACAGTTAATTGTTGAAGCTTAGCCTGAAAACTTTTGCAAGCTTTAAAATATGTTCAAGGTTAGCTTGTTCAGGAGACGAGCCAATCAGGTAGCTTGAAAATTTTAAACATCGTAAGTCGAACCAACCGGGCAGCAGCATGTCCAAGCTGGATTTGAAAGCTTAACGAGCTTAAAAAAATACTATATTCAAAACTCGGCTCGTCAACATAACAAATCGGTCTCAAACGAACTTTTTAACAAGCCAACACGAGCCATTTGGTTCGTTCACCATCCCTAATCGCGTGTGCCCGGACATATACAGAGAAAGGGTATATAAATGGTAAAAAAGGGTGACCTCCAGATTGAGGACGATGGCCTTCTCACGTCCGAGGATGGTGGAAGGGTAAGACAGGAGGGGGTCGAGGATGCGGAGGTCGCGGGCGTGGATCTGGACGCGGTGCATGATGGCGTACTTGTCCACGTCGAGAACAGTGTCTTCCCCAGCGGCGTCCATCAGAATCCAGCTCCTCGAACCCCCCACCGCTCCTATCTTCTTCTTGGCCGCAGGCTGCGGCAGCTCTGCCGGGACGATGTACCCCTCCCGTCCCATCTCTAACCATTCCCCCCAATCTCTGTACCCGTATCTATCTGTCTGTATCTGTATGTATGTATCTATATAACCACCGCCTTTGTGTTGTGTGTACGTGTTGTGTATGTGTAGAGAGAGAGAGAGAGAGAGAGAGAGAGAAACCCTAGTGAGAAATTAGGGCTTTTTTTGGTGCGGAGGAGAATAATCGCGTGGAGATTACATTGTTAATTAACGGAGAGAGAAGGGGAATTGGGGGGAGAGAGAGAGAGAGAAGGAGATGGTCCGAATGGAGTCTGGTGTTTCTCTTTCTTTTTCCTCACTAACTGTCGGGGGAAGTACGCATGTTGGATTTTGTGAAAACGGGATCTGTGTGATTGCTTTTACAGTGGAGTATGTTTTTTTTCCTTCTTAAAAATTACAGTCCACCTCATATAATCGTAGTTATTGATGGGAAATAAAGGGAAATGATACATCCACCGAAGGTGGATCCACCGCACCGCCCACCGCACGCCGGCTGGGCCCACTCCGGCCACCGGCGGCATCTGATGTGTGTAGGTGCTCTAACCAATCTCACATTTTTTAACGGCTCGGATCATCTGATTTTTGGAAGTTCGGATCGAGCACCTACACACATCGGATGCCGTTTATTTCCGCGTAAGCCCACTCGGTTTTTTTTTTTAGAATTTTTGAACGGTTCGGATCGGCCGGCCGGTGGCCGGAGTGGACCCGGCCGGCGTGCGGTGGGCGGTGCGGTGGTCCACCTTCGGTGGATGTATCATTTCCCGGAAATAAAATAGCGTCTAACCTTTCACCAAAATTACATAGAGACATTTAGCCGTAATATCACATAAACACTTGTTATATTTAATAGGGAAAATTTCAAAATAACACCTAACGTTTCACATAAATCACGCATAGACACCTGAACTTTTATCTAATAACTCATCAATTTTTCCCCTACGCTCCCTTTATCTAAAAACTAGACAAAATGGGTGATGTAAACCACACATGGCCTTATTCGGGTTAGCTGAATGAAACGTGGATGCATTCTTGGCATGTAGTAGGGGACTCTCTCTCTCTCTCTACATTCTATTTCCCACAAAGTCCCATAAACTCACTATCACTATCCCTCCCCTACACACGAAATTTCACTCTCCTCTGACTCAATCAAGTGAATTGGTTTCGAGAGCATTCCGCCAATTTTTGGTGACTTTCACTTTCAACCCGATTCACCGGCGGACAACTCATAGACTCAACTCATCAAACCAAAACTACCAAAAAGACTCATTCATGCATCCATCATCAACCTCAACCCAACCCCTTCTTCTCCTCCTCCTCCATCTTAACCCTATCTCCAACCGCATTTGTTGTCGCATGTACCTTCCACACCACGTAACATCGCGGCGAGCATATACTCACACTCCTCGCCATGCGCTAATTATGGTGAGAGGGAGGAGGGTGGGGTGCACATGTTGGTAGTGTGCGACGGGTGTGAGCGAGGGTTCCACCTCGGCTACTTTGGAATACGAGGGCGGGAGGCGACGGAGGCAGTGGAGGAGAAGTAGTTGTGTGATGAGTGTTTAATGCTTTGCTTGGTTCACATTTTGAAAAAAAAAATTCTCAACTCAAAAAACACTCATTACTCCTACTTTCAATCATTACTCACCCCCTATCTCCAATCATTTTTCTCTCCACTCATTACCCCTACTTCCAACTATTACTTTCATTTCTCTCTTCACTCATAACCCTACAAAATTTCTCAAAAACTCATCCAATCATATCATAAAGACGAAATAAGTGGCTTTCCCGCCAATTTTCGTCGAAATTCAAAAAAAATTGGATTTCGATAGAAATTTTTTACTTTTTAGATTCCTCTCGTCATAAGGAAGCAATAATCCCCAAAAAATTGACAATAAGCCACAAAATGCAAAAAAAAATTGAGAAGGACAAAAAAAAATTGGCGGGAAAGCCAAATGGCTTATTTGTAAGAACACCCCCAAAGAGTGATAGCAGGGGAAAATTGATGAACTATTAAATAGTACAGGTCAAGTGTGTCTATATGATTTGGTGAAAGGTTAGATGTTATTTTAAAATTTTCTCACAAGAACAAACAGCCGCTTGTAGTCCATGTCACTTATTTCGTTAGTTTTTAGACGGAGCGTGACGGCATAGGAGAAATTGATGAGTTATTAAATAGTACATGTGTTTATGTGACATTTCGTAAAGGCCATGTGCCTCTGTGTGATTTTGGTACGTGAAAGATCAAGAGTTATTTTAAAAATATTCCTTTTTGTCTCAATTGCATTAATATGCTTAGGACTTCACCGCAATTGCATTGGATTGGACGCTAAGGTCTCATCATATGCTGCAGGCACAAAAATTATCTTTAGCGTTGAGACCTTTAGTCTCATAATATACATGCATGCGAGCGTAAATGCAATGTTTGAAAATATCCAAAATTATTAAAATTCATGAAAAGGAGAAGTGAAAGAGGAAACCTAAAGTGAAAATTGAGAGAGGAATTGAAGGGTCAAGGCTGAAGGATTATGTGACCTAAGTTGGGGCTGAACCATTTAGTTTGATCTTTTAGCAAGTCATTCTAAATAATTTTGATGATTCAAATTGTTATTCTTTTGGAACAGAAAAAAAAAAATCATTATAAAAATCGAGAGCATAACGAATAAGTGCCCCATGTGTGTACCATATTTTTAGATCCGCCACTTTTTAGCATATGCTTTTATAACACATATGTATTCAGTTAAATAAGTTCTAATTAATGTGTCAACTTATTTTGTGTTAAGATAAAATTGTAGAATTGAATGTTGTCACTATTGTGATTGATGTAATCTTTCTTACGACTAACTTGTTGATAAGTTTTAAAAGATATGAGCGATTTTGATCCTCACAATAAACTCAAAAATGACGTAGACAAGACCTGAACTTGACGATTTAGTCCCTGCAGAAGGATTGGAGACCATGCCAAGCAATCACATGTTCAGGTCAATTTTTATTTCTATAGCTAGATATACTGAGTTTGAAATTCGATCGGAAATCTCTTGGGGTCAGACCGCAACAAAAAAATCTCTTGTGAATTTCCTAGTTCCGCGTGAATGTCTATTTTTAATCAGATCGGAGAGAAGAATAGTCGATGATAGCCCAGACATAACCAAAACAAAAGTATTTTGTATGGAATCCGGCTGCGTGCCCTGGTGTTCCGCAATGGCTCTGAGTTTGTTATCAATGATTCCAAATTTTGTCGGGTCTTATATATATATAAGCGAATAAAGATCCTCCCAAGTGAGAATTATTTCATGGTCTGTAGCAACAAAAACATAGGATCCATGGTGATCTCATAATTGAGTAAAACTGTGATAAGTGCCAAACGAGAAAGATCATCATACGAGAGGATCTCAATTCTTGATAAGCAGATCGTCTTTGCAAAAAATAAGGTGATTGTTAATTTTGATAATGTGATCCAATCACATAAGTTCTAGATAAAAAGAGAAGACTTGTATGGTTTCTAAAAAAAATACCATAAGTCCATTTTGTAAGACATAATGTGATCTGTTCATGTGACTGTAGTTGTCCGATCGTTTTAATTTTTCGCAAAGATGATTTATTTGATTGATGTTAATTTCATTATGAACGTAAAGTACACTAGATTATATATGGTGATCAAATTTTACTTTTAAGTTGTGTGCGCGCAACTTCATTCATTCGACTGATTTATACTACTACTGAAGTGAACATTTGAGTAACTTTTTATGTTATCGTTCCATGCAGTATCACATTTAGATATCATTTAATGTGATGCTCAATATATGTCGCTACAACTTAATTTAATATGCCACATTGTATTAGTAATTGGTTTGTATACATTTTCTCGGGTGGTATGATCGAAAATGTAGTCCTCAAATATGGTCAATATTGTGAGTCTCATCTTTAGTCCTACACGACAAACATGAGATTAACTAATCATGATGAATATGTGGGGACAAAACCATTCCTCTTACCATGGGATTAATAGGAACCCAAATCCTCCATACCAAAAATTCTCTATACCCATGTTATCGTGCTTTTTCAGCCACAAGATTGAACAAAATTATCTTGCACGGGGAGATGTACATAAGTTTTTCGATACTGGTGATCTGGTTGATTAATGTATCTGTGGAGTGTGGAGAGTCATGCTCTTAAAATGCCCTAAGAAATAGGGGAGGTTCTTATTGCCGGTCGCCCCCAGCTACAACACCCTGTCTCTGGAAAAAAACAAAGACCTAGATGTACCTAAACAAGATATTACCATGATGGGTACAAGTTTTTTTTTGGAATTGGTCCCATCCTTCTTTCTTTTTTCCCATGTACAAGTTGTATTTGCAGAGCTTGTTTGTGACTTAACCAGGCACTAAGTGGGTTACTCCGTATTTATTTTCCGAGGTGGCCCAGGTGGGTAAAGTGTTACTAGCATATAGGAGTCCAACCCCAAGTGGTTTGGCTAACTAGTTGACAATATAGAAAAAAGCAACTAAAGCGTTTGTTCCTAAGAAGTCGCAGATTTGAGCACGAAGGTCAAATGTGAGGTTTGTCCGGTCGTTAACTTCAAGAGCCAAAAGACGAGCGCAAGGTGACTCAGACGTATGGTTGCGAAAAGAAAGTGTTTGGAGTCCACTCTTTTCCAAGAGCTACGGACCACTCTTTACAGATGCGCCCTGAACCAAAAATAATGGTTGCATATATGCTCACAGCTCATCATAGGCTGTAGCTTTAATTTTTGTTTTTCTCTTGGCAAATGTTATAGGGCATCAGAATTATTTGTGCCATTAATTTTTTTCTATTCTACTTTTGAGTCAAACATTGTTTTTTTCTGGTTTATTGATAACTTAGACAATAGGTACATCGAGTAAGGGTTGAAAATTCAGCCTCACGGCTAAAAAATATAGGTCATTTAATTTTATTTAAAATCATGACAACTTAATTAGGTCAGGACCCATGTACTATGAAATCATGTGTTAAAATTAAAAACCTAACGAACAATCCTGAACATTTTAAAGACAAAATAAGCTATAATAAAAACAAAACATGAAAGTCCGTAGTAGCTCCGGTCAAAAACGGCATTCCCCTTGCAGCTGCGGAAGTGGTAGATGACATCGTCACCCGTTTGCCAAGGCAATGGACGTGACATACGTCTTTGCGGTCAACATTGGTTATCTTGCAAAAAGCGAAGTACTAATATAAGTCGCTAAAGACCTAAACATTGGCAATAAATAAGTACGAAAACCATGCAATTCGATTTTTCTTACCAGCAACACTTGGGGGCTGGGGCCACCTCACCCCAGCTGATCTGGGACAGCCTGTATTACCAATGAAAACAAGAATAGAAAACATATTAATGCATTGCATAAATATATGTACACAGATTCTATGTATAAGATCTTCCAAATTAGAGATCAAGCCGTTGTCATTAAAAGATGACTTCTTTTTTTTGGTTTCTTTCTACATGTATATATAAGTCGTAGGTACACTACCCGAGCCGACAGTATTCACGAGCATTAATCCTAAAGTATTCCTAGTGGAGAGAAAATGGGGAATATAATTAATAAAGAGTTTAACAATTACCAGAAGCATTAATTAATTGCATCGGACTTCACGGTTTGCAACTAGCTATATGTATAATGTCAACTAACAATAAATCATGCATTCTCATCTCAGGTAAACCGCAACTGGCCGGGCTAGCTAGCTAGCTAGGAACTAAACCATACTTAAATTTGCACCCCCAAAGTACTACACTACATCTCAATTCTAATCACTTTGGCCCTTTCTAATTATTAAAATTTTCACTCTTGCATGTGTATTAAATGGATTTCTACTTACGTACGTGATAGGTAGTAGTACAAGTGGTAGTCATTCAACAGAAGATATCACGTTGCAATGTTGCTGCTTTTCGACGACATAGGTTATCGATCGATCAATGACTGCTTCTTTGTTTTGGATTTGGTTAGGAGTTACTACCATTTGTTGTACAGATAACAAATATAATTGGGAGTTCCCTAAGGAATGACTTCAGGCCCTGCTTGGATGAAGGGAAAAGAGGAGGGGAAAAATTAGAAGGGGTATATGGGGAGGGGCCCACCTGTTTTCCCCCGTTTGGCAACCCAATTTGTTCTCCTATTATTTTTCACCCCCTTTTCGTTTTCCCCAATTGTAGAGATTGTAGGGTCTTAGTTTTGGGCTCCTCTTGAGGTCCCCAAAAATAATCCCCTTGTGGAGGGGTGTTTTGTGGATGAAAATACCCTTCGTTATCCCCTTTTCCCATCCACCATTCAACCAACTTCTACTCTCCATTCTACCCAAAATCATACTTTTCATTCAAACCTATCCTAAGACTCCTTATTTAGTTTTAAGGCTCTCTTAGGGTGCTCACTTTCCAAAAAAAATGTTTCCATTTTTCCGAACAATTAAAATTGCATCTCCCTCAATGAACATTTTGTAGATTAAATGAATTTATAAGGCTTAAACATTTTATAGATTAAATGAATTAATTTTATAAAAAAAATGATAAATACGAACCATTAATTAAAAAAACGTTTTTTAATATAAATTTTTTAGAATAGACATTTTTTAATTAATTAATTTTTTTATACTTCCAATTGTCCAAAATTGATTAAATATATTGATTTTTGAATTTATATACTTATTTTAATACATAATCAAATTTAACACTGTATATGGGCAAAATAGTCATTTGACAGCTTTTCCTATCATTCACCCCTTCTTATTCTCTCATTCTATAAACTATCCAAACAAAGTCAAATTTTATCCCCCTATTTAATACCTCATCCAAACCACATACTATTTTATCCCCCCTCCATAAACATCAAATCGATGTGGGCCAACCCATCAAATTTAATACCCCCTACTATCTTATCCCCTTCATATTTTTTACCCTCGATTTTTTCCCCGCATCCAAACGAGCCCTCAGGAGATTGAAGGTTTGCTTTGAGCTTTTTTAATTGGAAAGGGGCTAGTATTTCTCTCTAGCTTCTCTTATGTAAAAAGGATGGTTGGAGTTCAAGAACCTGCAGCAAGAATGAATAATTCAGACACTTTTTGTGTGAAACTTCCGAGGGTGCTTCTCTTATATTTGAAGAATTTATGCCAATCTGCTCCCACTTGTCATTTTCTGCATTTTAAATACTACTACTAAAACTTTAGCAAATTCCGAACCTATTGTCTGCAGTTTGAGGCTTTATGTGGTCCCATGAGATCTTTTTCCACATGTATAATTGATCTTTTTCCATTTTCCTGTTTGCTCAAAAGCAGTGATGCAGGATATTTTTCTTTGGAACTAGTCATCCATCACTCTAGTTATTTCAATGACACTAATTTAAGTTATGTAGGGAGCAAAGTAGATGTGACGTGATTTCAATGAGACAAATTTAATATATCGAGGTTTGGCAGGTTTGGCATGTGGTCTTAATTTCGGCTTTGTTCTCTTGAGCTTTGGTTATTTTTGTGGTCTTAGGTTGTTCTGTTTGTTTGGAGCGTGTTTTTTTTTTTGGTTAGGTTTTGCTTCGGATCCTCGCTTCGGTTTGTTTGGCTGTTTGTGGAGCTTTGGGTTTTGAGGTGTATCGTCTTGGAGTTTTCCATTAGGTGTTTGGGTGTTTTTAGTTAGGTCTTCCTCAGGCTCTGTTTTGGTTGGCATCTTACTGTCATTTTTCGGTGGTCTTGGGTGGCTTATACCAGTGTACTCTTGTTCCGTTTAATCTTTATAATCGTTTGTAAGGATTAATAAAATCTTTTTGCTAAGGGGGAAAAAAAAAAAAAAGTAGATGTGATTGGAAAGGGTAATGTGGATAGGTTAACCAAAAGTAGAATTTCTTAAAGAATTAGAAGTAAATAGTGGCTGTTCTGTTGAGGAACTAATCAAACCCCACTAAAAACGCTAACGAGGAACTGATGGTAACCCAAAATTTCCAGAGTTAAAAGGGTTTTGGTTGACATGGATAACCCGAATGGTTTGTTACATGGAAAAAATGTTGTAGAGTTCAAAGGGGCATTTAGGGGGAGAAGGGAGTTTAACAGTTTAGACATTCTGTGCGTTCAATTTGGCCTCGTTAGCCAAACAGTTTTCGAGAATTATTCACAAGCCAAAGGCGCTTACGGTCCAGATAAACTGTTTTGGTGGGACCGTTGCAATGGGGATTACTCAGTTAAATCGATGTACTTCTTCTTGGCTCATCACTTCCTCCAAGAGAGTTTTGTTAAGTTGTGTAATGGAGTTGGACGAAGAGTACCAATTGGGACACCCTTCCTTAGTTGTTCAAAAAATAAACAATTAGGTTGGATTTGGAAAACCGGTGAAACTTTGGGGGTTATTATGTAATTTTTTCTTAAACATATATTAACGATTAAGGCCCCGTTTCAGAAAGCAAATTAAGTACTCCTTATTTTTTAAGAAGGTAATTTCAAACTCAAAAATTATGTGTTGACGCAAATAATTTTCCTATCAATATGGATCTTGTTTATAGATCTCATTGAGTTTAATCGGTGCAAAAAAAATCAAAAAAATATTTTTCATTTACATTATTTTTGAGTTTGAAAATGTAAAATAAACTGCTTATTTTTTAAGAAGGTTTCTGGAACGGGCCTAAGAGTCAAAAGTATTCTTTAAGAATGCAAGATGTAGTTTATGCTAAATTATTTGGAGTCAACTTGTTTAATTTAGAGTACAAGTTTTACTTTACGGATGGAAGATGTAATTTATGCTAAATTATTTGAGTCAACTTGATTTCGATAATCATAGTACAACAAGAAGGTGGAAATTAAATTATTAATCCAATGATTCTGTTAATTATATACTTATTTTTTAATCAACTTGTAAGGTTAGTCTAGTTATCAGTTTGATCGTGACATTATCTGATGTGAGAGCGATTAGGACTTTATATTAAAGAAAAATATGTTTATAGAATAAGATAGCAGAAAGGAGAGTAATTATTCCATCATGTTGCGGTACTCCAAAATCTCTTGAAAGGAGAGTAATTATTCCATCGTATTACATCTCCGTTTTTTTGTTCAAAGTCGTACAGTACGTGTACTCAACTGCTATGGGTGATTTAGACAATTAAACTTTTTTTATAAAAAATAATTCAGTTTGTGCATAGCACGGGTGAAATATTTTATTTAGCTTCGAAAATCTTATAGAAGGGAATAACCTATATTCTCAATAACATACGGTTGTACATTGTAACTAGACATATGTATACTTTGACAATATTAAATTAATGTGACATTTGAGGATCATACAAGCCTAAAACCTTCTTCCACTTATTTATCTTTTAATTTCCATGTTTTTCGCGCATGTATAGCACGGGTTCAGTATTAGTATTAATGGATTGTGAAATTGATTCCTCGGAACTAGTTGGGGTGCGTGAAAAAAAAAACAATTTCTAATTGATTCCTAGGAACTTGCCATATGTAAATTGAACTATTGACCAATTTCTCAATGCAAATTCTTTTCATCCTGTTGATTGTGTGCATTCATGAGTGAAACCAAAATTCATGACAGAAAATTCCAATTTGGCTTTAGGCTCAGTAGACGCAGTTCAATAGGATCTAAATTAGCAGCTAACCAGAGCTAGCTCTAAACTGAAGCTTGAGATGCGGCCGTTTTAAGCTCCAAAATTCAATAGGAGTTAATTAGCAGGCTAATTGGCCAGAGCTAGCCCTAAGCTAAAGTTTGAAATGCGACCGCTTTAAGCCCCAAAAAATTTACAAATCTTAAGAGTTCCTCCTACTTTAATTTTTTTTTTTGGTTAAACGGGAATATATAATTAAAAGCTAAATTGAAGAAAGTACATCTCTATGTTCCTCCCACTTTGATATCCATTATGATAGTCCAATAAAAAGGGTCTCATATTTAATTTTTGCTTTAAACGTCCGAAAAGTCAGGACCGGCCCTGAGGCCGGCAAACAGGTAGGTCAGTCTCGAAGTTGGGCTTGGCCCGAAGTATTGGGTTGCTTTCGAAGAAATTAACAGGCTTCAGTTCAAAGCTGGAGGTTACCGTTGGCATCACTGGGAAATCTTCTTGACAAGGTATGTGATGGAATCCCAAAGCGTACCATAACACAATGTCCTTGTCTTCGATACCGCGGTTCCTGTTTTCATCACCCGAAAAATAAAATTAGTACCCAAAATTGAGGATTTCTTTTATGCACACGTAGGGGTGTAAACGAGCCGAGTCGAACCGAATATTGGCATGTTCGAGCTCGGCTCGATCAGAATTCATCTGGCTCGAGCTCGGCTTGAGTTCGAATCGAGCCGGAAAATCTCGGCTCGAGCTCGGCTCGCCAAGCATGTACAAAGCTCGAGCTCGGTTCGTTAGTATTCGGTCTAGAATAAACAAGCCGGCTCAGCTTGAATTCGTCAACTTTTCAACCTTAATATTGAAAAATTGGCTAAACGAGCCGAGTCGAACTGAATATTGGCATGTTCGAGCCTAGCCAAGCCGAGCAGAACCTATATATTTCGAGCCGAGCCGAGGCCTGCTAGGTTCGAGCTCGGCTCGTTTATCAAACGAGCCGCAAAATCGAGCTCGAGCTTGCTCATTTATCCTTCGAACCGAGCCGAATCGAGCCCTTACCGAGCCGAACTCGCGAGCTGCTCAGCTCATTTACAGCCCTATGCACACGTACTCAAACAACAAAGAAAGAGTTCACTCATCACAAGGATAAAACTAAATCAATTGACAACACACAAAACAAAGGGTTTCTAACGAGTAATGTACCTTTTGGACCACACATCTAGCGTGTCTTCTCCCTTGCTCTGATACACCAAAAGCCCACCGGCCCATTGCTCGGTCCGGTTATACTGAGTGACCCATATCTACACCACCATTCATCAGCCACACAAAGACAATATGGTTAGAAAATAAACTAAAAAACAAAACAAAACATTAAAAAGTATGAAAAATAAACTAAAAAAAAAAGCCAAGTTTTAGAGTGATCAAAAAGATTTTGCAAACGATACCTGATTGTTGGTGAAAGCGCCTCTAACTTGTGGGGGATCATCGAGATCAAGCAAGCTGGCCGCATTTGCTCCAGGGACAACCTTGTAACCACTTGGGTTTCCCAGCCTAGACATCTTCGACGGATTAACCACATGAAATTCCGACGGATCATAAATATTAAGCTTAATGCGGGCATCCTCCTCCCTCTTAGCCACGCGTCTCTCAGCTTTCAAGTAGCTCTTCCTCGGCGACTGGCCCGGATACGTCTCCTCCTTCACAAGATTGACCTTGACGAACGAATTGTCGGACCCGTCGATATCCATGTCGAGGTGAAAGGTAGCGAAGTGATCGTGAAACACACCGATCAGATTTTCGGACACCAATGGACCAGACATGTCGTTTTTGAAAGGAACTTGGTACATATTTTCATGTGGAGACCCTTTCACCATAAGCATCCCGGATAGCCCTACCTGGCATGATTTATGTGATTTAGATGTTAATTTAACACTTTAAGTTCCCGTTCTGTTAAGAAAAATTTCAAATAAGTATTTATTTTTTAAATTAAAGGTGATGTATTGTAAGAAAATGACCTGTCACATCAAACAAAAAAATAAATACTTAAAAAATAAGAGTCTTAGCGAAACGGGGTTTAAGTATTTTCTATAACTTTTGCGCAATAATTCGGGCCAGTACTTAGGTGCAGTTTGCCATGTGCAACTTATACCCAAAATATCTTTGCATATGCTAAAAAAGAAATTTCAATGCTTTGTTTGGTTTGGGATTTGAAAAGTTTTTTGAAAAATAGTAGGGGTAATAAGTGGAGAGAGATAGAGAGAGAAATGTTGGAAGTAGGGAGAATCTAGGGGGAATCTAGGAGGAATTTTTTGAAAAATGCTTTTTGAAAAGGGAAGAGAACAAGGATGGTTGAAACTTGAAAGCCTAGGCTATGCTTTCAGAATTATGCCTGACCAGTTTGTTTTGACAGGTCTACTAGTGAAAAGATCTACTGACACCTAGAGGTCAGTGACCCACTGTACCCCACTCACATTTTTAAAATTACATTTGCTACAAATACATATTTATAGTTAACGCTGTAAAATTTTGATAGTACCCATAAAATGCTGAATTTGTTATATGTGCATATTAACTAGATTTTTTTTTTACTATCGTGATAAACACCATACTAACTCTAAAAACGCTCATTTCTGTTTATCGCAGAGAAGTAACATAATCGGTCACCTAACTCTAAAAACGCTCATTTCTGTTTTTAGACTTTGTAAATGCTCCTAAAATAAGGGACGTAAATTTCATTCATCAATAGAAATGGCATATATGAGTGAAATAAACTACTATGTTTTTCATGAGAAGAACTAACAAATTACCTTAACGCGTATTAAACCATCTGTTTGGAATTCCCAATCAAAAATATAATCATAATTCCCTACTGTCGCTGCCATTCTTGCAACAAGCGTCACCTTGGGCCTTGATTCCTGGATCTGCAATAAATTAATTTAAGGCCGAAAAAATTTCAAGTTCTTAACCTTCAATCCTACTGATGTAGAACACGTGGAGGCCCAATTCCATGATCAGCTGGACCCCAAACTTGGTGGGCTGACTTATTTTCGCGCTCCGGTCAAGAATCATGAACCCTAGGTTGATGATGTATTTGCTTTTCGGCCTAATTCCTTCGTTTAGGCCTCCAATTGGACGTTTTTGCCGTTTTAGGAAACATTTGTTTCGTTAATACGTAGTAACTTTTAACGTATAATTCCGTAGAAGTTGATTTTTTTTGGGAAAGTCATGTTTTTCTTTCCTTTTTCCAATTTTATTATTTTCCCCAAATTTTGGGAATTTTCGTTTTTGAGTTAGGGTTTTGCTAGGGTTACGCCTTTTTTCCTATAAAAGGGTTGTAACCTAATGTTTATGCAACTTTTTATCAATAATATTCAGACTTTGTCTCTTTCTCTCGTGGACTCGAGTTTATCATTCGTTCGATTAGTACGCAACTAATCTCTTCGTTTTTGAGTTAGGGTTTTGCTAGGGTTACGCCTTTTTTCCTATAAAAGGGTTGTAACCTAATGTTTATGCAACTTTTTATCAATAATATTCAGACTTTGTCTCTTTCTCTCGTGGACTGGAGTTTATCATTCGTTTGATTAGTACGCAACTAATCTCTTTGTTAATTCCGCTGCGTCACCTACAGAACTTTGTTTTGGCTTTAATTAGAATCCTTGCAAGTGGGATGCGGGATTAGTCTCTAGGTTCAGTCCTGAACTGACCTAGACACCTGAGTTGAAAAAAAAGAAAAAAGATAGTTTTTAATTAGGAATTTAGGGGCTTTTGGCTAAATAAAGTCAAGTGGCTTATTTTTTTGCCCTTATTCAAATTTTTTTCGCATTTGCTATTTCTTGTGGATTATTGTGCCGTCATGTTGAGTGGAATCTAAAAACTAAAAAATTATGATCGAAACCCATTTTTTTTTTAATAAAGACAAAAATAAGCCAATAAGTTAATTTTTTTGTCTCTTTATTAAAAAAATAGGTTTGGACCATAATTTTTTACTTTTTCCAATTTCTCTCATCGAGTCGAACCAATAATTCATAAAAAAAAAAAAAAATTTGACGTAAAACTATAAAATGGGAAAAAAAATTGAATAAGAAAAAAAAACTAATCGGCTTATTTAGTAAAAAAAAAAGCCCTATAGTGTACCTGAAAATTATTGAGGTCTGAGTGTCGCCAGCCAATATCCCCAGCATACCGTTCAAACAAGCAGATCATATTGGGTTGAACATATGGGCTTCCGTCGGCCGATACAAAAAGCCCATCCATATAGTAAGAGTAGCCAGGACAGTCATTGAGAGGAACAAGTGGCGTTGCTGTCACCCCAAGCCCAAACTCACCTTCATCCATGTACGACTTGAAATACCATGCTTCATCTGGGTCCATATACGGCACGAACAACTCCGAAGCAAACCCCTTGTACATGACACTCCTCGGCTCGCCGGTCTCCGAGTCCCGGATCGTGGCCCGGGAGATTATCATCCCGGCTCGTTGGTCGGGCTTCAGGTGGAACACCCAGTTGGCCCATCTCACGATATGCCTGCCTTCGACTCTGTAGCTCGGGCCGTTGGGTTGTTCTGTGGAGATTGGGTTGATGGGTTCCATCTCTGGTGTCTTGGCCTGTGCAACGTACCGGTAATCCGTGTTGGCACTCTTTGGAACCGGTATGCCCCGGCCTGTGTCTGAAATTTTGACCACCTCTTGCCTGTCGATGTCAATTGTCAGAGTGAGGCCCTCGATGGGCCTCATGTAGAAATTGGGCGTGCCTTGGGTTGAGAAACACTGGACCTTCACCACCCTCCTCCCTTCTTCATCTGGCCCAAACCAGCCCGCAGAAGGCGTGCCACAAGACAAATCCGAAAACTGAACGCCTCGGGCCATGATTGATTTGTTGAACTCTTCATTGGACTGGACCACTTGTAGTGCAACCGAGATGTCCTCGGCCGTTAGTGGCGGATAGCCAGATCCCGGATTGGTGACATACCCGGTGACCAGGCCCAAGTCCAAGTCCACGGTCAGGACATGGGTTTGGCCACTCGATAGGGCAATCACATGGGCTTTTCTAGGTGGAAGTGGGTCACCATTTTTCCACTCCAAGACCTGAGATTTTTCGGGTTCATCTAGGGAAAGAGAGTGAATCGCGGGGAAGGCCCGCAAAAAGGGTACATAAGATGAGAGGATGGCTCGAACCGTGTTGATTTCGGTTACGGTGAGTGGGTCTAGTGGGTGTACTGGGGCTTCTGTTAGGAGGTTATTGGGCTTGGAAGCTTTGGTCTCCAAGACTGATCCAAACTTGGCATGGACACTTAATCCCTTTTTGGTCACAGGGTTCCATGAATGAGGAAAGATGAAAAGGGCTATAAAGAAAATGAAAGAGAGATGAAGATAAGAAGTGGTTCCCATGGCACCTCTCTCTCTCTCTCTCTCTCTCTCTCTCTCTCTCTCTCTCTTATGGAAGTGGCCAGTGTATGTTTCTGATGCTAAGATGGATGCTGACATATTAGAAGGAAAATGTTATCTATAAGCCGCATTCCAAGGAAGGAAATTTGTTCACTTCATTGGCATGATAAAAAAAACTCACCACTAGTAACTTCTTCAGGGCCCACCAATTCGGCTAGTTATAAGACCAGTAGCTATGGACACAAAAGCATGGAATAATTAAAAAGCAAGGGCATATGGTAGCCTTTTGGATGAGAGTTAAGAAGATTATTATATTGGAAGAGAAAGCACATGAATCAACTACATTAGCTCAGTTACATTAGCTCAGTTGGCCAAAACTTTTACATCTCACTAGGAGGTCAAAAATTTCAATCTTTCCACTTGCGTATCGGTGTTCTTTTTATTTCTCTCCCTAATGGGGCTTATAATCGGGTTGGGTTTATAGTAATTGTGAAATTGTTTTCCTCTTAATGGGACGAGTAGTCGGGTTAGGCTTATAATGATTATGGAGTTATTATACTCGTAATTCTTATACTTGTCTTCTCCCGCCGTTGGGGAAACAAAAAAAAAACCTAAATTGCAGTATGGCACTCCAAACTTTCATGAGTTGTTTTGATTTCTGGCATCACTTTGTGTTGGTGTTTTTATGAATTTTAATAGTGTTAATTACCAACCTTCCACATATTCGCAGATATGGAAATTGCATGGGGTTTCTTGTGAACCCATCTATTTGATTGTGCACGAATATATGCATATTATTTGATGAATTGGTTGTGGTTCTTATAAATGCAAAGAATCGACATCCGGTATTTTTTTTTTTAACAATTGGAAGTGCAGGTATAATATTTTATCACCTCCGCTAGAGAGTTACCACTATATGCAAGAGACCCCACTGAACCTATATTGGAACCGAAACTAAGGTCCCATCACGTGTAAGTAGTGTTAGGAATATGTTTAACCTCGATAAAGGGCTATGGGAACTCAAACCTGGGCCTCATCCATCCATGTCCGAAATTTCCACCACTGAACCAACCTCTCATTCGTAAAATCTACATTATTGAGATGTGCATGATAGGCCTACACATGTGGTTAATGTAGTGTTTTGCCCAGTAGATGTCAAGGGAAGAAAATACCTAGAAAGAAATGCAAAATATTATCCCCATTCAATTTGTAAGAGAAGTGATTTCTACACTTCCATTTTTATATCTGCACTTTCCTTTCCAATCAATGTTTACATGAATAATGAACATACTTTGTATACAAAATCAACACCGCCCAAAGTACCAACACAGGGGACACCCAAAGAAACACAAAATTTTATTTTATTTTTTTGAAAAGAAAGAAACACATATATCACATCATTTTCTCATGGGGACACCCAAAGTACCTGGTTCGGATCATGACGCAGAATGTTTCCAATTTCAAACAGGTGAGCATCCCCAAAATAGGTGGCACAACAATGGTTCTGAATCAATTGCGGTGAGAAATTCTGATCATACTCCTTATCGAGGGTGAATCGAGCTTTTAGGATCCCGAATCTGATCCACATTGGCTTTAGCACCGAACTCAGGCCCATGTTTATACATGGAAATTCTAGCTGAATCACTTGAAGCTGTTGACAAATGTATATGCAATCCTGGACACAGCAAGAACGGAACTGGAACGTCACGATCATCAAAGAAACTAAGGAAAACGCGAAATAGTGGGGGGATAACATTTAAAGAATTGTAACTCTTTTTTTTTTTTTTGGTAATTTAAGAATTGTAACTTTTGAAATGCTCAAAATACCTCCATGTTGGGATTAGTTACAAGCTCTAATTTAATAGAAATTTCTATTTTCTGGGAATTAGTTGGAATGTGTTCGTATTGAGAGCAAACACCAAGAATTGGGCCGATGAGTTACTAGAAACCATGAGACACATGGAGCCATCAAAATATAACTCAACCTGATGAAATTTAGTTGGTCCATTAAAACACTCTAATAAGCTTTCTATGCCCATAAAATGCAGTTGATCTCATCTATGTAATTTCCTAGACTATATAGAAAGATTGATGAGTTTTAGCACCTCTGTTCTACTAAATGAAAGCTAGTAGGTAGATGGCGCCTATCATTAACACTCAAGCAGCTGGGGTACCTGAGTCCAGGCAACATAGGAACACATAATCACAATTTACTAATCTTCCACTTAGCCGTTTTTGTTTGTCCACAGCAACAGAAATTTTAAATATGAAGTCCAAATCAACAAAATTTATTACTCCAATAGAGCATCTCCAATATACTGTCGAAAAATTCAACATAAAAGCAGTTAAAAAGAGGAGCACATTTATTTAATTAACCACAAGAGCTAGGTTACCAAAAAAAATGGTGGGAACTCATTGAACCAAAAGTATAACGGGGAGCAATAATGAAACTAACTAAATTGGAGTAATAAAGAAGCAGCCCATACCTCACATTTTAGAGGGCATCTTCTTCCGGAGGACAATTTGATACTTGTACGGTGAAATCAGGATACAGCAATTCTTTCGTTCTGACTATGGGAAATAGGGAATTCTGTACACCAAACAATCACCCCCGAACCGCCAGATCCATCAAGTGTTCAATAAATACTTGCAAGCTTACATCATCAGTGAATATAATTTCCGAACCATCCTTATATGTAGAATTCTGTGTAACAGATGGATTCAATTTCGCTAAAAGAATCCTAGCCTGGCTACTGTGCTGGTCGCATTTTACAAGCTTGGGCACCGGGACCCGTTCAGCCACCAGTTGCTCTGCATCAACCTCTGGGGCTTCCAACAGCTTTCTGAAACTCTCATGGTTTGGATCCTTGTCATAGCCAAGTTTTCTCCACTGAGCAATCTTAGAACCATAGTGAATAACCACATAGAAGAATGAATCAAACAGCAGAATTACATCAGAGGAGATTGAACAAACATCTAAGAGGACAGGAACAGGGGGCCCATCAAAAGAGTATTGGAAAAGAGTGGGTTGAATCATAATAAGAGAACCCACCACCCCCTCTCTGTTTAACATCAACCGGAAAAAGGCAGTTTCATCAGGACTGCTGTTAAAAACGTCAATAAACTGGGACCTCCTCAAATGGTACATAAATTGTGGGAACATGGAGAAATTTGATGATAGGCGGAATGAAGATGGATCTTCCGGCACATAATCTCCAAACTTAGAAGCAAATCGTACAAGCATATTATCCAGCCATCTAATAACATCTTCTGCAAAATCCTTCTCTGCTTTATGGATGGCAAGTCTAGCCATGACTGCAGCTGCAACTTCTTGATCAAACCCAGGTGCAATTTCTGGTGAGTGAGTCCCCATCCATCTTCTAGCAGCTGTTGTCACCCTTTTCCGGATTCCCATGTTTCCACTTCTGTAACGTGTTATAAACTGTATCAAGAATGCAGAATTGGGTTGTGCTTTCTGTTCATCGCCTACTTGGAAGAAGAAAACAATGCATGTTTTATTAGTGAGTGTACCCAACTTCCACATATTGGTGCCGCCCTCACCAATTTCCTTATTGCTGACTGAACTGTTCTTTTGCCTAAGGGAAACACAGGGACCAAGGGCTCCAGAAATCTTCACATCTTTTGTGGTCACTATCTCAATAGTTGCATCAAAACACATCTTCAAGTTCCCATCTTTGTCACGATTAAATAAGTGACGCAAGCATTTCTTAAATTGGTCCGACTCAAATGAGTCCCCTAACATCATGAATCCACCAGAGTTCTCAACAGAAGCCCTTAGCTCAGCTGCCCCAACTTGATCCAAAGAACAAGCAAACAAATCAAGAACGATAGATGCATCCATTAACCGCCCTGATAATCGCTTATAGAACTCGCTAGACTTTCTGTGGTTAGCCACATGACCACTATTCAGATCTCTGTGAGTTCTAATGGCATTACCCATATCCGACTCAACTATCATCCCAGGGCCCACAGTTGCGGGCCCAGATGTGAAGACCAAGATCCGGGACCCTGTGTTAATTGAGCATCCTTCTAGAAGTCCAACAGCAGCTGAAATTGCAGCTCCTGTGGACCGTTGAGGACGATGGCCAGGCATGACTGGTGGTGAAGAATGGAGATCTTCAATTACAGTGGTGAGATTGAACTCACACTCAGATACTGGTAACAGAAAGCCTTGCTTTTGATTAGCCGGTGCCTTTCCAAGTTGTAGATGCTTTATATGATGAATCCCCATTAATTTTTGGGTCTGACAATAAAGAACGACTCAATAAAACTTAAACAAAAGTCAACTACGTCGTACAATAGGGATACCAAACAGAAGAATTGGCGATGAACTATGTAAGCCAACTGCACGGAAACTATATATCTCGAACCACAACTCTTTAAAAAACGTTTATTCTCACAGTGCAAAACCTACGAAAACATGAATCTGAAGAATTTGCTAGCTCACACTAGAATGTTTCTGAGTACCAACATGCTACTAGAATCTGATGCACAAAACCAGCCATAGCAGCCTTTACAAATTGTGAAATTGAGCACACAAGATGAATAAGAAACAGGCAAGCAAATGATCTGACAGAGTATGCAAATAAAGGTAGGGAAGCTCAAACGGAAATGAAAGCTTTTCCCTAGATCTTGCAATATTAGAAGTTATACTGTATGTAAACTTGGAATTCAATCACAGAAGTTTCAGAGTAATTATGTCGGGCAGGGAAAAATTAGCATGTTCAAACCCAAGTCCATAAACAATGGGCACACTTATTTGCTATCCAGATGTGGTATACAACAGGCGGGGAAAAATTAACATGTTAACCTGAGTCCATAAACAGCGTCATTTCACAAGAGAGAATTATAAACCAAAGCCTTTCTTACCAAACCGAGCCTTGTGTCTTATTCAGATTAAACAAAGAGAAGTTTTTTGAGATGGTATTATCATGCACAACATGATTACTTGGCACACCTGCAAGTAGGGGCAATAGGTTTTTTTACAAAAAAAAAAAAAAAAAAACACTAGATGTCCGGCCAGCTTACGCGCACCTGGACTAACCCGAGGGGACCAATTTCGCCATCAAAAGGGCAAAATTAAAGCCGGGGAAAAGCCCTGTATGGATTGGCCCCAAGGGAGTTGATAGCACTTGGGAGTTTTCGAATAGAGAAGGGGGAACATATCTACATTGAGGAGCTAACCAATAGAGGAATACTACTGAGAACACTGTTATGCCTTCGTACTGACCTAACGAGCAGAAATGAATCCGTATAACTGATCCTAAAAAAGTGAGTCCAGACAACTAACCAATCAGTATGGAGTAGCGAATTCGGCATCACTCACAACTTCTCCAACTGAAACCCTACTAATATTAGAAACATTGAACCATTGAATAACATAAAGTACTATCAGTCTTGGTTAAAATATCACTTATGCTGCAAAGTAAAGTGATGAACTTCACGAAGGTTTTTCATCAATTACCTGATCAGATGAGAGCTCTCGTTCGCCATGGAGCACCAAAACCCGCAAACACTCTGAAAATCCCAAATCATAAACCCTAACCATGCCATCAAAAGTCACCAACCCTACCAAAGAGTTCTCCGGCAACTGCGAAACAACTAGCAACAACTCATTCTTAAGTGCCCGGATCTCCTCCTCCGACGAGCACACATCCACCACAAACACAAACGCCGGCCCCACCCCCATCTTCCTCACATCCAACCCCGCTAACGAACCACTTGAAGACCTCGAAAACGACGAATCCAACGATGTCAACCCATTATTACCCCACTTCCTACTCAAACACAAATTCGAACTAGGGTTAGGGTTTTTACCCCAATTTCCACTTAAACTCGAATCCGAACCAGGGTTAGGGTTCTTACTCCAATTTCCACTCAAATTCAAATTCGAACTAGGGTTAGGGTTTTTACCCCAATTTCCACTCAAATCCGCATTCGAACTCGGGTTAGGGGTTTTACCCCAATTTCCACTCAAATTCGTATTCGAACTAGGGTTAGGGTTTTTACTCCAATTTCCACTCAAATCCAAACTCGAACTAGGGTTAGCGTTTTTACTCCAATTTCCACTCAAACTCAAATTCAAACTAGGGTTAGGGTTCGCCAACTGGTACTCAACCGTGCTGTACGTCGGGAAAAGCTCGGCGGGGAGGTTGTGCTCGCCGATGCCGGTGTAGGAGCGAGGGAAGGCGTTCTTGCGGTAGCAGAAGGGGCAGACCCAGGTCCGGGACTGGTAGTCGACGCGGGCGTAGGGGTTCAAGACGGCGCCGCACTGGGGGCCGGCGCAGACGAGAGGGTCGTAAGGGAGGAGGGGGAGGTCGGTGAGCTGCATCAGCGGCGTGCACATGATCGAGAGGGGGATCACCAGGGCTGCGGCCCCCGGTTTGGTCACCGGCCATGCGTTCCACGTCCACCGGAGGCCCTCGATCGCTTCTAGTTCGACGAAATCCATTTTTTTTTTTCAGGACTGGAATCGATGGGGAAATAGGGTTGATATCATTTCACTGGTTTGTGAAGCGAAAGACTGAGCATAAACTTGTGTGGGTAGAGGAGGGGGATTGGGGAGATGATCCGAAGGGGTTTAAGGGTTTGAGGAAATGCTTGATTTGGATTGGAATTTTAGTTGGGAGCGATGACGGGGGAAGTGAGGGAGAGAGGAAGGAGGCGATGATCGGCAAGGAATAAAGCGGGGAATTTTATGATTTTTATGCGACATCTCATCTCATGTGATTACGGCAGCAGACAAAAAAAAAAAGAAACTCTCTCTTTTTTCTCACAGTCGAAATTAAGGCTATGTTTGGAATTTAGAGAAAGGGAAAGAAAATAAAAGAAAAGAAAAATGGGAGGGAAAATTTACTATTCATTACACTTAAAATTCTTATTTTCTTCACTCTTTCTTTTCCTTTCCTTTCCATGGGTTCCAAACAGAGCTTATAAAGGAAAAGAAAGGAAAATTCCTTCCATTGTTTGGTCAGAAGAGAAAGAGTGAAAAAAATAAGAATTTTTCCTCTCATTTTCCTTCTCTTTTATTTTCCTTTTCTTTTCATGGGTTCCAAACAGAGCATAAGACTCTCCTTGGAACCATTGAAAAGAAAAGAAAAAAAAGAGTGAAGAAAATAAAAATATCAAGTGTAGTGAATAGTAAAATCTTCCTCTCATTTTCCTTCTCTTTCATTTTCCTTTCCTTTCCTTTCCTTTCCTTTTCATGGGTTCCAAACAGAGCCTTAACCAAAAAATAAGAAGAAGCAGCAGCAGGCTATGGCTACTAGTCGGTTTGGGAGCCTAATTATTTTACTTTTTCCATTCGAAAATCATAGAAAACATGAAAGTGAACACGAAACTAAATTGAGTTGTTGAGTCTCAACTATTGACTCAGTCATTCATTTCAGTTTCACGTTTGAAAACTTTCATTTTTCCTATCAAAACTCTTTTGCATTTTGTAATTGATTTTGATACTTAATTTTATGATAACTACTCTCTAATATTTTATATCTTATTTTAGTGTTCAAAATACACATGGCAAAATTATTAAAAGAAAAATATTGGAGTGTGGTTTCTAAAAAAAATGGAGTGTCAAAATCATTGTCCTTTGCATTATAAATTGTAAGTTATAAATTCTATATTATCGTCGGATACATTAATTACAAGAGTGTTTGAAAATATGTGCAGAATAGATTTGGAAAGAAAATAGTGTGTTTGGGAGGATAATGCTTAAAATAGATTATGAATTATAGTATGATAGTACTCCTATTGAAGTTTGATGCATAACCTGTAGTGTGATGCATAACCATTGAAGTTTGACGATAACTACTCCTATTAAACAATGATAATTAAAATATCTTCACAAAAGTAACCAATTTTGCTTAACGTGAAAGTCTTAAAATTGGCATTAGTACAAACATCCATGGTCCAAGTCAACAGGACAAACAAGGGGGAAAAAAATATCCCAAACATAAAATAAGGTAATTGATATTCGCGCTCCTTATATATAATTTTCAAGTTTATAATTTTGGTTATTCCGATGCACTGGGAGGAAAAAGTTATAATTTAATTTCTCTAGTTTCTATGAACGCTTCCTCTTCTCTCCCCATTTCCAGTTTTGGAAAGCATCATTAGCAAATGTGTTGATCAATTGTCATGGAAAATTGATTTTCGCGCTCTCTTTTTGTACGCAGGCGCTCCATTTTATACATAAAGTTACTAGTAACTTCACATTTCAAGTAGAGTGTCTGCATACGAAAATGGAGTACCAAAATCAGCATCCATTGTCATATCCCATATTTTGGGGACACATTTTCTGTTGATAAAAGTGTGTTAAAATCAATCCGATTAGAATAATTATAAAAGCGATTGATCGTCGATAAGTTTTACGTATAAACAGTTCCGATCATCAAAAAGTAAACTTAGAAAAGACTCTAGAATACCAAAAAGGAAGCGGCTCCTCTCCAGTAAGGGGAGAAGAGCTTCCAGTCCGGTTATGAATTTCTTAGGCTCATACAGGTTCCACATTGATGATTGGAATTGTACATATGCCTTTGTATGTTCTTAATTACTGTCATGGAGCATAAATGTGAAAGTTAATGCAAAAGAAGTTGCTTTTGCAGATTACGTGAATAAAAGAAGTCTAGCTTAAATACAAAGAATCAGCATGCAAAATGCATCTGCATCTAGTGAAGTCACACAGGAGGCTTTTTAGTTCACCCTTTTCCCCCAATTCTTTCGTATTTTGACTATCTCTGTATATGAAGTCCTAAAATTTCACAAAAAAATAAAAAATTGCTCAATGATGTCCAAGAAAAGTGGCTTGTAATCCTGGATATTCAGCAAGAAAATCTTTTTAACGGCAGAGCCGTGTTGTTTACGGAGCCAATCGCAACCGTCTAATTTCATTAAAACCCAGACCGTCCAGAAGACTTTTGGACGGTCACGATTGGTTGCTGCTGTAAATAATTTGTTCCTTGTTCACGGCGGAACCGTGAATAAATTTCTCTCTTCATATTCAGCATACTTTGAGGATGAATTTCGATAGTGTGCGCTGTAAAAGGGCATTTGAATGCAGCTTTCCAGTGAGCAGCTCCATGCTAGCTTGTCTCAATTACCACCTCTCTTCTTTTTTTTTCCTTTTTTTTTTTTTTTTGTGATAGGCTCAATTACCACTTCACTTCGTTCTCCAAATATTTCATTACTCTTTGGTAACTTCTTCATTAGCAGTTGGAAAAACAAAAAATTGCCTCATTTCACACACAAGGAGGGGTAAACTCATAAAAACCACTATTGTAGACACCACACATATATGCCTATTTCGTTACCAACATCACAAGCCTTGGACTTCCCAGTGAATAAAAAAAAAAAAGTCTCAAAAAAACCTAGACTTGTCAAAGTTCATGTGTAGCATTAGTGGTCCTTTTACTAGAAAAATGTTATTAGCACCTTATCACAAACACCTTGTAAGCAGAACATAAACTTTACTGAACCAACCACACAAATCATACAAAAAGAAGGGTGAAATCGTATGCCTATTTCATTACCAATTTCACATAATCAAATGGCAAAACGAAAAACCGTATTGGAGGATGGAGAGAAACAAAAATACCTTCACTGTTACCAAAGATGAAATTAGCAACAGGAGAGAGAGCTGATGAGGGAGGGACAATGAGGTTCAGTTGTGGCACCATACAGTATTCCGTTTTGGCGCCAAATGAGGTATCAGAATGGGTGGGAGGAAGGAGGAAAATGGGTAAATTAATGAGAGGCGAGTGAACAGTTTCTCGTGCGTTTCAACGAGGAACTATAGCTCCGGCTATTCCTCAGGTGATTTCCGCGAGGCTGGTAAACATAGGCTGTAGAAGAGGGAGTAGAGACTAGAGAGAGATATGCGGATGCTCTTATCCCATTCTGATAGACCCTTAGAAGTTACTGTACAACCCAGACCAAATGTGCAAGTTGCCCCGAGATTACAAAAGGAGGTCTGGGCCTGATTCTAATGTTATGTGATGCAGAATCAACTATCACGTCTAGACTTAAGGCTTGGGCCCGATTGAGTTGAATAACACCATTGTCGGCCCAATGCATTTGATATAGGACCTGAACGTCATATGATTTGGAACACCGAATTAATTCTCCAACACCGCCAAGACAATACAACCCGGACCTGTTGCCTGTTAGCCCTAATGATCAAGGACTATGATTTTAAGATGAGCAACTTCTTGGCCGGTCCTGTCTGGGTGAATAATAGCCCATTAGGTCCTGCCCAAAGATCCCATAGTCCAATAAGTCCTCTTTATTATTTTGTTGACAAAAATACCCCTCACAAAAAAAAGGCGATTTGAGAGAGACGATCCAACCACCACCACCACCACGCCGCTGCCGCCACCACCACCACCACCACGTCGCCACCACCACCACCCCGCCGCCACCACCACCACAACGCCGCCGCCGCCACCACGTCACCACCACCACCGCCGCCGCCGCCACCACCACAACGCCGCCACCACCATCACTACCGCCACCACCACCACCCCCATAACGTTGCCGCCGCCACCACCACCACCATGCCACCGCCGCCACCGCCGCCACACCACCACCACCACTACCGCCACCACCACCACATCGCCGCCACCACCACCACGCCACCACCTCCACCGCCACCATCACCACCACCTCCACCGCCACCACCACCACCACTACGTCACCACCACCACCACCGCAATGCCGCCGCCACCACTACACCACCACCACCACTACCGCCACCACCACTCCGCCACCACCACCACATCGCCGCCGCCGCCACCACCACCACGCCACCACCTCCACCGCCACCATCACCACCACCTCCACCGCCACCACCACCACCACAACCAGCGCCACCACCATCACCACAACGCCGCCACCACCATCACCGCCAACACCACTCCACCATCATCATCACCACCACCACCGCCACCACCACCACAATGCCGCCGCCGCCACCACAACCACCACAATTAACAGTGTTAATCCGGATATTAACACTGTTAATTGGGATGTGAATTTAGACGAAAATTAACATTCCACGATTAACACTATTAATTCGGGTATTAACACTATTAATTGGGGTGTGAATTTAGACGAAAACCACTACTACCACCACCATTCCACCATCATCATCACCACCACCACCACCACCACCACCACCATGCCGCCTCCGCCACCACCACCACAATTAACAGTGTTAATTAACAGTCAGCTCATACAACCTCTTACACCACCACCACCACGACACTGCCACCATCATCACGCTACCACCACCACCGCTGCCACCACCATCACCACCAAAATTAACAGTGTTAATTTCTATATAAATTCACACCACAATTAACAATGTTAATTAACAGTTGGCCCATATAACCTTCTACACAGCCACCACTACCAGCCACCACCACCAAACCACCACCACCACGCCGCTGCCACCATCACCACGTCGCCATCAGCCCACCACCACCACCACCACCACGCCGCCGCCACCACCACCACCATGCCACCAGCGCCGCTGCTACCACCACCACGTCGCCACCACCACCACTACCGCCACCACCACGACGTCGCCACCACCACGATGCCGCCACCACCATCACCACCACAATGTCGCCATCGCCACCACCACCAACACATCACCGCCGCCGTCGCCACCACTCCACCACCACAATTAACAGTGTTAATTTTTGTCTAACTTAACAGTGTTAATTTTTGTTTAAATTAGCAGTGTTAATTTTTATCTAATTAACAGTGTTAATAACCTTCGGCCCATACAACCTCCTAAACTACCACCATCACACTGCCACCACCATCTCCGCCACCATAATGACCACCACTCCACCACCACTGCCGCCACCACAGTGACCATCACCACGCTGCCGCCGCCGCCGCCACCACCACCACCACATCACAATTAACAGTGTTAAATTCTATCTAAATTTATAATTAATAGTGTTAAATTCTGTCTAAATTTATAATTAACAGTGCTAATTGCACACAAAAAAAGTCGAAACCATGTTAACAGTGTTAATTCCCAGTAAATTAATAGTGTTAACAGTGTTAATTCCCATCTACTCCCAGATCCGAACCAAAAAAGAACAACTCATGGATCTTGGCGTCCCAATCACTGCCCCCACCTGACTACTCTCCACCAACAACCTACACAGCTCCACACCCCTCAACTCCTCCGCCACTCGTCCGTCAAAATCGAGTTTGGTGTTTTTTGTTTATCACAAAACAAGTAGTGTTGTATTCCAGAATCCAGACAAAAGTAAACAATTTATGCCATCTCTCTCTCTAAACTGAATTATATACTTCCCTAACTAGTACATAATATATAATATGCACACCACTAACTAGTAATATAAATAAACTAATATACACCACAGTAGTGAATATTTCGAAAGTTAGTAAACTCACCGCCAGGAACAAGATGCAATTCAAACATCCATGTCGACGTCGGAAACTTCGAAGGAGCTCGAAACTTCTTTATGAGGTGGATCTCGCAGCGGTCGTGGCGGCAGACAACGCGGAGGCGGCCGGTCCAGATCTTGTCAGACTAGAGCCACTCGCCGCACTTGTAGTCGCCCGAGGTGGACCTGGGCGGGATCTTGAAGACGGAGACCTCGCCGACGACGAGGAGCATGTGCTCGAGCGATTCTTCGTCGTCTTCGATCGACATTGGGCGTCGTGGTTAGGGGATTGAGAGGGAGAGTACCAGGTGTGGAGGACGTCGGACTTCCGGTGCCGGGCCGCTGGGCCACTTCCGATTATACAGAGGCGGAACTTGAGGACCTGAAGGTCGTCCATGACGGCGGTGGAGGAGGAGGTGGCGGTGATGGCGGAGCACGATTGATCTGGGCGGTGGATGCGAGGAGCGCGGCGCCGCTGACGATGATCTGGTGGATGGTAGCGGAGTTCTCCATGGACACGATCTCCATTTGGTCTCTCCCAACGAGAGTGTTTTCCTGGCTGTGATCAAATAAGGGTAAATTTGTCACAGGACTTGTAAGGAATTGCACCTTTCGCGCAAAGGACCTGGCGGGCTAATATGCCCAAAAATAGGAGCGGCCTGGAATTTACTCTTTTAAGATTCCAAATTCGAAGTCTCTCAACTGATATGAGGCCCGTTCCGCTTTCCCCCAAAACTTTAAAAAAAAAAAAAGAAGATAATTTCAAAATTAAATATTACGAAAATGAAAAATAATTTTTTAATTTTTTTTTGCATTGTTTAAAAGATCTCAATGAAATCTATCAAACAAGATCTATATTGGTAGGAAAATTATTTACGTAAACATTAATTTTTGAGTTTGAAATTACCTTCTTTTTCAAAAAAAAGGTTTTTCAAGAAAGTGGAACCCGACCTGAACTCCTTTGGGGAGATCGGCTCATTGTCATAAAGTCTACTCTTATTACCACACACTTTTAAGGGAAATGCTAGAGACACATCAATGTGTCACACTCTAATCATACCTCTCTCACATGCATGTGTGGGAATTTCACAATAATTTCTAGGAACCCGCTAGGGATCCACATGTATATGAGAGGGGTGTGGTTGAGGTGTGACAAATTGATTTGCTGCTAGCATCTCCTCACTTTTAACGAACATTTATACTGCACGTGTGTGGGCCCAACTCCGAGTCTTACAAAAATATAGAAAAATACCCATAGAATTTAAAATAATTTTTTAGGGGACCTTATAAAAAATCAGCTCCAACAAATATCGATAAGTATTTTTTCTGGATTCGTAACCCCTTACGAATTTAGAAAAAAATACTTATCGATGTCTGTTAGAGCTAATTTTTTACAATGTCCCATAAAAAATTATTTAAAAGTTTATGAATATTTTTCTGTATTAGTGTGGGATCCAAAATTGGCCCCACACGAGTGCTGTATAAATGTGCGGCAAAATTTGTGTGGTAAGAGTAGCACTTAGAGAATAAATATTCCCACCAGACAAAGAACATGACCGGTGAGTCGGTGACCCTCCCACCCACCCTATGTCCGATTGCAGAATACTTGAACATGGGCGGTACGTGTACGTTGACCTAAGTCAAATGTTGGGTACAAATAAAATGTCAATGGAAGTGATTTGTCATTCTTGAAATGGAAAGTTCGAGTACGATTCACCTAAATCAAATGTAACATAGAGATCCCACAAATATGTTTTACAAATAGAAAATAAACCCAAATGGAAACATGTGCATGTGCTCCTAACCATCATATATTCCACATCATAGAACTCCAACGGTCCAACCCCTTTTATTATAAACTAGTGCTAGTCCGTGCCTACAACACTACGCATCCCGGTTGGAAGGGGATGACAGTTATGTGATTTAGTTGAAAACTATGTGCATTTAACCGGGAAGTGGAAGGATGCACTACAGCATTTGAATCAAATGAATCTAAGCCGTTCCAACAACTTGTCTCCACACCCTTCTGTTTTATAACAGAGATTCTTTCCACTGGCGGTGGAAAATCTCACTTTTTCACCTTGCGCCCCATCGACGCTTTGGTCTTCACCGACAGCAGAGTGTGATCATGACGATTCTATTATCGTCGCTTTTGTCTTGAGTGACAATTCTATTATTGTTGCTTTAGTCTTTTCTCACCGAAAGAGAGTTTGACATCATGCCAAACTAATGATGCTTTTCCTTTCCTTTCTTAGTCTGTGACAGTCGTTCAGCCATCAACTCGGCCATGCTGTCCCAATAGTCACCAAGAGAAGGTGTGTCGGTATTGATCTCATCTTCATAGGGGTCCTGAGATTCCCCTGCAAGGCATGTGAAGGGATTATTGTCCTCTTCCTTGGATTTGGCTGATGACATAGAGTCGTCATCCTTGACAGTATTGGTTTGAATAGTTTGGAGGAATTGTTCCTTCATGAAATCCATAGTTTTCATGACAATTTCATCATCAGTTGCTTCAGGGAATTTTGCCCTGACTTGAGCTGATATATCAAGAAATGGATTCTTGATTGACAAATGTTCCTTCTGTTTAATTTGCTGTCTTAATTCCTGTATTCGAGCATTGACTCTGACAATGATCTCTTGCACATCAGTTTGCTTCCACCATCGATACTGAAAAGTTCTCTGAAGAGTTGGAAGTCCCAATTGATTTTTCCCAATTTGAAGATCCCATTTCCAAAGCCATGGGATACCAAAAATAGTCATTGTGTCAAGGAAAAGTTTTCTTTCGGGAATATCTCCTCTCAATTGGGAGTAATATTTGAGGAAGGACTCTATTTCCTTCTGAATTTCAGGTGACAAATAATCTTGTAGTGGTCCAAATTTTGACCACCATTCTAAAAACCAATTTGGAAAATCATTTTGTCCAACCAACTTTGGACATAATTTTATAAACCAGGAATGCCTTTTGTGCTGGTTTTGATAGTAAAAAGCTTTAGTGAAAGCTTCAATGTAGTCCCAGTAATTGTACTGGATCGGAACTCCATTTTCCGATTTAATAGTTAGTGACTTTGATTTGCTGGGATGAATTCCCCATTTTTGAATTGGAATGACCATTCTTATTATGGCCCTGCTGTAGCTAATTGGACCCTTCTGTCCAATCTTGCTATCATAAGTATGGCGAAATTCCACCGATCCAGATTCTGAGAGCATTGCCTCGTAGATGTACCTGTATTTTCCTTCATGGACTGGATAGCTCATTGTATCCAAGTATTGGGACTTTATTTCCCACGGATCATTAATCCATTGCTCATCTTTTGATTCCAGGACCATAATGGTCTCGGTAGTCTTCAAAGATTTGAAGGCGTCATTAGTCTGGATCACTTCCGCCATTGAAAGTGATGAGGAAGATGCAGAAGCTGCTTTCTGAAGTGATGGAAATTGTAGTTTTTTGGCTTGCAAGTAAGCCTCAATATCTGCTTGGGTAACCTTTGATGGTTTACCCCTACCACGAGTGTTATAGCCACGGCCACGACCCCGATCCGGCGGTCTATTCATCTGCAAAATTATGCACGGGATAAGGTATTCAGCCTATCCTGAATTTGTTTCATTCTGTTCCGACGAAAACTATTTATAACAATATTCTCATCTTCATCATCGGAATAACCATATTCATCATAAAATTGGTCGATGGCCACAATAGCATTGGCCCATCTTTTCAGGTAGAATCTAGTAGGAAGATATCTCCTGAAATATTGTTCCCTATTAGCCATGACGTGTCTGTCCATGGCTTTCCTGAATTTTTTATCCTTCTCAATGATGAATTTTAGCCTAGATTGGGCTATAGAAGGACAAGCTTGTTTGATGAAAGTTTCATCTGCATTAGAAAAGGATGCATGTATTTCCTCAGCCTTTTGGCGGCTGATTGGCAACATTAGCCCTGTAAAAATTCACGAGTAAGGAAATCAGGGAGAGAATTATTTTCTCCTTTTATATATTCAATATCAAAATCAAAAGCAGATAATTCAGACTGCCATCTAGCAAAAATTTGTTTTGAAGCCAGGTTTTTAATATCTTGTTTCAAAACCTGCTTTGCTGCACTGCAGTCAACTTTTACCAAGAAATGTTGATTTAACAAATCATCCTGGAATTTATTTATACATTTAATAATAGAAAGAATTTCTTTCTTTATTGTGCTATAATTAGCTTGAGCATTTTTGAAAAGTCCAAAAGTAAATCTGACTAATTCTTCCTTAGAATTATTAGGGTTGTATTGTTTCAGGATGCCACCATAACCAATATTAGAGGCATCAGTTTCAACTATTTTTCTCCATTCTGGATTGGCAATAGCTAAACAAGGAAGTTGCTTTGCTTTTAATTTAATTTTCTGGACAGCTTTGGTATGAATTTCTGTCCAAGGAGGAGGATTCTTCTTTAATCTATCATAAAGAGGTGCAGAATCCTGAGCTAATTCTTTGTAATAATCTCCGATGTAATTGAGACTACCAAGAAACCTCTGTAATTGAGTTTTCTCTCTTAATTCATCTGGGAATTTGGAAGCAAATTCTATGCTTCTATCAATGGGAATAATTTTTCCCTGGTGGATATTGTGTCCTAAGAATCTGACTTTAGTTTGAAACAATTTCATCTTAGGAGCAGAAACAACAAGTCCATTTCTTTTAATAACATCTTTAAAAATTCTAAGATGTTTCATATGCTGGTCTATGTTCTGAGAAAATATTAGAACATCATCAATGTAGCAAATAGCAAATTCAGCATATGGATAGAAAATATCATTCATAATATTCTGGAATTCTGAAGGTGCATTCTTCAGGCCAAAAGGCATTACATTCCATTCAAAGTGACCAAAAGGAACAGTAAATGCAGTTTTATATCTGTCAGATTCCTCAATTTGAATCTGCCAATATCCTGATTTTAAATCAAATTTGGAAAAGATAGCTGCCTTATTAAGTCTATCTAATAAATCTTTCTTATTAGGAATGGGATATCTTATCCACATCAAAACCTCATTGAGGGGTTTATAATTAATAACAAGTCTAGGAACACCTCGTTCCTTTTCTGCATTTTTATTGACATAAAAAGCTGTGCAACTCCATGGAGAATAGCTTTTCCTGATTAGTTGTTTACTAAGTAAACTGTCAATTTCATTTTGACACATTTTCAAATATTCTTGTTTCATTTGAGAAGGCCTTGCCTTTGTAGGAATTTTTCTTTCATTAAAATCCTTTTCATAAGGAAGTGAAACAATATATTTCTTTCTATCCCAAAAAGCATTAGGGATATCACTGCAGATTTCTTTATTGAAATTCTCTTGTATTTGGGAAATTTTCTTTATCATTGTGGGATTCTGAAGAGTTTCTTCAATTCCCATGATTCTAATTTCCTTTTGAAGGAAATTTATTTGTTTATCCTTATTGGATATTTTTCTTATGATATCGTTTACTTCTTTGTAAACAGGGGGAGAAACAAATTCAAAGAATACTTCATGACCATCAATATGGGCAGTTATTCCAGCAGTACTGGTTTGCATAGGCATAAGCATTGCTAAGAAGGGAGTTCCTAGAATTAGTTCCTGTTGGAGATTTCTTATGCAGAGAAATGTTGTTTCCAAACAGATTCCTTTATTACAAATGTGAACATTGTTAAGCTTATATTTGATCAACATTTTTGATCCACTGGCATTAGTGAGACTTTGAGAAGTCTTCTCAAAATACTGAGTTGGAACTATTCCTTCTTGGATGCAATTCATATCAGCACCACTATCAACCAAAGCAATTATATTGTTGATAGTATATTCCTTTTGAATAACTAGGTTTACCCTAACATGCCATTTTTGATAAACCACTTTGTTGATTAGATTCAAGTAGTCATTAGAATCCTCAGTAGGAATGTCCTCCTTATCTGTGCTACCTTTCTTTTCCAAAGAATCAAGTTTTTGATTCATTTCATAGATTTCATGGGTAGCTTTATTCTGAAAGGATTTTAACAATTTTATTTCTGTTTTCAAAATATTTATTTCACCCTTAAGATCAGGGATTGTTACAGGTTTGTAACTGTCATTTTGTTCTATTCTGTCTAGAACATTTTTTAGACTATAGGTCTCTTTCTGAATTTGAGGTTTAACCTCTTCTTCTTCTTTACTAGAAGAGATACAAGTCTCAATGATTTTCATTTTTAATTGAGGATCATCAATTTGATCAATGATGTCCAAAAGACTTTGTTGTTTTTCAGTTAAAACATTAATACTGAGACCATTCATCTCAACTATAGCCTTCCAATAATTATTAGAAGTTGAACATTCCAGATTGTTACAATTGCAATTATTGGGAATTTCTTCTTCTGAATCGGAAGAAGTGTCTTCCTCTTGGTCAGAAACCTCATTAACCTGATCTCTAGATTCTTCATCTGAAGAATCTGATTCACTTGAATCAAGAAGTAATTTGAAGAGTACTTGTTTTAACCCTTCATCTATTTGAAGCTCATCTAGCTTTTTCTTAGTCTTGCACTTGTTAGCATAATGACCTATTTTTCCACACTTAAAACATTTAGCTGTGGGCTTCTTCTTAGTCTTATTAGGCCTTTTAGAAGTAGATTCTTTTGAGCCAGATTGCTCCCCTTTATTCTTCTTATTGTTATAAGATTTTTTCTTAGAGTATTTTCTAGTAGTAGTTTTATTACTACTCTTCTTAGTAGTTGGTTTTAGATATTTAGGCATATCATAACCAAACTGATCACAAAATTGACCCAATTCTTGTTTACCAGTTAAGTGTTGTTTTTTCAACTGGTTATGTAACTTTATATCATTACATAAAGTTAATCCTTCTTGGATTATTATGGATACCAATTGACCATAGGTATAATTATCATAAATAATTGTTATACCATTATTTTGGTCTTTCAATTTTTTCCTTATTTTCTCAGCAAAGAAATGGGGTAGACCGTCAATGAATTTTGACTTCCAATGCTCACTATTAGCATCGTTTCTTTGCATTACTTTAGCAAGGAAAACATCCTTGTACCAACGAAAATGAGTTAACGTTGGACATTTTAGATTCTGAAGTAATTCTCTACTTCTTTCCCGTTGGTTATCCCAGTGACCAACAAAGTGGAGGATTAATGTGTTTATTAAAGTATAAACAGCATCAGGTCTCTGAATATCATTTTCAATTTTTACTGCATCTAAAATTTCTGCTCTTTGGATTGCATTTAGGATATTATCCCACCACCCTTTTACCATTCTTGTAAAACCGGCAGTGATCCATCTGGCAATATCTCTATCACCATTACCATTCTGAGCACAAATTGTGCTGTACATCATCATTTGGTGTACGACTCCAAAAACTTGGTATTCAGTCATGCCATCTATGTTCCATTCATAAATGGTCTTTCCACTATAAGACATTTGTTTTTGAAATCCAGTTTCCTCAAATAACATATCTTGAGGGCTAGGCCTAGGATAGTAATATCTATCTGCCCCAACATAAGGGAGTCTTTGTGGAGGATATTGGATTTTATTAATGGTTTCATTCTGAAGGAAAACATTCTCTAATTCTGAGACCTCTTGATTACTCATTTCCTCCATTTCCTCAGAAATAACATTAATAGAAAGGCCTCTTAACCTTTTTTGCAGTTCTTTAACCAATTCGGAATTTTTATTAGGATTGGTCAAGTTGAAATTAGTTATAGGAATAGGAGGACGAATATTAGAGGGAGAGATAACCTCCTCAATTCTCTCTTTAGTATGAGAATTCTTAATGTCATCCTTTAATTGGGTGACCTGGTCCTCTATTCTAACCAATTGTTCTCCTATAGTACTAAGGTGGAGATTGGTGTGATTATTCTGTTTATGCAGTCTACCATTTAAATCTGCATTAGCAGGCTTAACAAAAGCCACAGTTTCAAGAGTAGGTTCAGATTCTGAAGTTCCTTCCAAAGATAAAGGAATAGTGGGAGGATGGACCGCCTTAAGTACAGTTCCTGACATACTTCTCCAATTCCTATGATAGTCTTGAATAACATGAATAGATCTATCAATTTCAGGAAAATATTTACTATAAAACCATTGAGCAAAAGGGATGATTTTCCTAGAATACTCAGTCCAATCATAGAATTCCCTTTTAAAATCTTGTAATTGTTTCTCACTATATTTTGAGAAATACCATTCCCTAAATTCTTTATATTTAGGTTGATAAAATTCTTTATTAATACCTTTCCTGATTTCAGGATCTATTATTGTCATTAATGGAAAAATTCATGTCGCTGGCAGTAGGTGATTCTACTGATTCTGGAATATTATAAACTCCATGAGGAATTTGATTTTGGGATATTCTTATTCCTGCCAAATTAATCTCATCCGGACTAGGAATTTCAGAAGTTGAGTGTCTACTAGTAGGAGGAATACTCACCCTATAAGGTGTTTGGGTACTAGAAAAGCTATTTCTAGTGCTATTACTTCTAAGAAGTCTCTCAGATCGAGAATTCCTAAAGTTCAGGGAAACAGTTCCCTCATTATCTTGAACTATTTGTTCAATTTGGTTTATTATTGGTCTCGGTGGGACCGCATTGGTGATAGTCCAATTTTCAGGAAATGTAATTTCTTCCCAGTTGATCAACCTATTGGTTGCAATATTAGAAGTCAACATATTGGTTTCTATCAAGACCGTTTGGTCTGGGGACGATAAGTTTCGTACCCTAGGATTCAAAGTATTCATAACTTTATAATTAATTCTGTAGATTACAGCTATTACCTCGGATCCGGGTAAATAATCATAACCTCTTGTTTGGATCCTACAATTTAGGACCTCACCAATATTCCTATCTGTTAAAGAAACAGTCAAATTAGGATAAGCATTAAAGTAAACTGGACCATGACATAAACTGGTCTCAATTGCCCCCATTATTGAGGATCTCCAATTATTACACCTGCCATCTCGCAAAGTTACTTGGAGACAGGTATCCATTCCTAACAGTGTTAGGGGTTTAAGGGCAACTTGCACTAAACCGATATGAATGTAATTATAATTTCGCATATGAGCTAGAATATCACTTCTATCTAGAAGATTAATTATCTTATCATTCAGCTCTATGCTTTCAGTTTTCTCTTTGGTTTTAATAGCCAAAGTACTCCTAAATTCAAAAGTGCCTCGTCCATAAATAGTTGATGGACGCACTGGAGGAATAGTCCAGTGATTCAGTTGTTCTTGCACATTGGCATATTCCACTAATTCGGAATTCTTAATTCTATCATTATCAGATCTAAATAATCTTCTCATGGTGAGAAAGTGTTAATGCTCATATAAGATATTTTCTTATGATTTTGCCCTTTTTTTTTTTTTTTTTTTTTTTTTTTTTTTTAAATGAAGGATAGCATTATAAGTAGCACGTCTGTCAACGATTTATCGGAACAAGGCCAAAATACCCTAGCCGGGTTTCCAAGGCCGGACAAATCCGAACGCGACTTGAGTGACGTCCCACTACCCATAATGATATCTTACATTTAAATTTTTGAAGGTTTTTCTCTAAAATTTATTCAAAAGGCTCTATCATAAGTCATAACTTATATTTGCACTAACAATAAAATTACGCCATTAAATGGCTCTGATACCAAATAAGTACTGGAAAATACAAGGATCGTAAAAATTGAAGGATAGGACCTCTCCGACCCCAATCCCTCAAATGAGCCCTTCGCGGGTTCTTTCCTGGCGTACTTCGGTAACTGAAAATCATCGTTGAGATCGAACATTAGTCATGTCAAAAATCATGAAGACCGAATATCGTTCGATATTTTCTCGAGACATCTATACGTTGGGAAAATTATTTTTCGTCTAGTGTTGCAATCATTTTCCTTTTTCTTAAACATAAATTTTGCACCAAAATCATATCATCTAGTACATTGATCAACGTGATTTTTAACATGACCAATAATTTCGATGTTCTTTGAAAAGTAATTTTTGATCATTAAAATAGTTGGTTATCAAAAAAAAAAAAAAATCATTAAAATAGTTACGAAAAGGACCCACAAAGGGCAGGACGTGGGGGACCAGAGATGACCGATTCCTAACTTAAAAGCTTACATTGAGTAGTGATTTGGTATGTATAATTGGATGTAGGTATGTACATATATATATATATATATCAAAATGGCCATGAATATAAAATTATGGCAAAGACAAATAAATATATATGTATGTATATATAGGAGTATATTATATAAGCGTAGAAGTACTATAAAGTAATGGCCTGAATGTCAATGACCATCAACAAGGCATGCGCACATGGCCTTGTTCCCTCCCTTGGGAGTTCATGATTTTATTAGCTTTTTTCTCAGCCAAAAACAATGATACAGTAATATACAATGAATTAAAAGAATAAACTAAAGATTACAAGATATGCAGAATCTGGTGAAGGGAAAAAAAAATTGCATTAAATCTGAAGGAATTAAAAAAACACACACACACAACAACCGTGACAGCAAAGACAACAACAAACAAGATTAGCAAAGACAACAATAAATTATTGCCCATTGTCCAATATTACAAATGTCCAGATCTTTAATAATATAACATTTACTACTACTACTACTACATAGTATCAAATAGAAGTTACAGCCAAATCCAAACAATTACACCCATCGATCTTGTGTAAATTAATACGGTTGAAGTAGAAAATATGATCCTTTAATTAATTACGTATGAAGGTTCTTACCGAGTCCAATTGCTTCGGATCCTTTCATTATGCGAAGCCGCTTGCATGAATCAACAAACATCCTGTATGAAAGTAAATAAAGAATGGTCAATAATTTCATTTTCTCGTGTTGGGTTTTTGGGTATAAAGGACCGTACGTCCATCCTTATCTTATTTTATTTACTAGGTAAAGTTACTAAATACACTTTCATGCATGTATCCTGATATCTATGCAAATTTAATTCAAGAAACATGACCATATAATAGCCTCTCTCTTTTTTCTTTTTTTTGTAGTTTTCTCACTAAATCCAACAAAAGAATATCTTTAAAAAAGTAGTAAAATGTAAAATCTTCACCAATAATACAATTATTTATGGCTTTTAAGGAAAATGCGAAGAACTTACTCCCAAGGGACATCCCCCACGAGCATCCAGTCTCCATCTTTATCTTCATAGCTTGGCACATACTCCGAGCTGTTTAAGAGATCCATCAACTTGCTCTCACTCATGAAATCTATCATTCCTTGGGCCCCATAATTACCTACATTATTGCCCCAAAAATAATAAGCAAAGAAAACGATGGGTTACTATTAAATTTAGGTCTCGTTTCGCTAAGAGAAATAAATTTATTTTCTTGAATTAAATCTGATGTATTATGAGAGAATGGCCTGTTTTGTAAAGCAAAAAATAAATATTTAAAAAAGAAGAACCTTAGCGGAACAGGGCCCTACAAGAAATTTCACATTTAGGGAGCAAATTTTTAGCAGGGAAACCAATTTCCTCGCTAGTTTCCTTGCTAACCGGACAACAATGGTGTTTTATAGAAACGGCTTCAGATCTGAGCAAAGAATTTTTTTAATACTTAATCGATTATGTCCTTTTGGGAAATCTTGCGTTTGAAATAAAAAAAGAAAACACTATTGTGATTCATATCATAATTTTCAAAAATAGCACCGCTATCGCACCACATGATCCAAAACTCTATTTATGTGAAAATATTCTTCATAAATATATTCTTCAAAAATAACATTATTGTGACTCATATCATAATTTTCTGATGCAAGCACTTTTTTTTTAACCTTTAGCACTTGAATTTATCAAACAGTTCTTGAAAAACTACACTTTTCATAAATTGTAGAGACTGTTTGGTAAATTCACATGCTAAATTAAGGATGAAAATGGAAGTGTATGCATCAAAAAGGGAAATGTGTAAATCAATTTCCTTATGTTAATTCCTCGAAATTAAAGTCACACAGAGTTTACGTACCCATAGTAAAGGAACTGAACATTTTGGCCAAGCCATCAGAGAGCTCTTGGTAGCTCTTGTACATCTTCAAGTCCACCTTTCTAAGGTACGGTGCTCCATCCATGCAAACTTTCACCAATGCACCGCCACCGCCGCTAGCTTTCTGTGCTGCCTCGGGGCCGGCTGTGCTCTTCTGAGACACAATGTTCTTTCTGAATGACCTCACTGGCGGCCAACCCACCACCTGTGCCCTGAGCGTCGAACAAAATCTTACCAAAAAGTGCAGGAACACAAAATTCTAACGCACAAAAATAAATAGAATTTATACTCTCTTGCAGGGTAGAGCCAGAATTTATAGTTTGAAATTCTCAATTAAGGAAGAATTTTTTTTACCGTAAAATAATAAACTTGTGTTCTCAAAACTTTTGTAGAGTACTTGTGACAAATTAAAGACCTTCAATTATAATAACTTCATCGATATACTATGTGTTGGTGATATTACAACAATATTACTCTCCGTCTTAATTTATTTGTCCAATATTGGGAATCCAACTTATTTAGGGAGCATAATGATTACACCTAAAAGTAGTTTACTTTCCAATATTTACCTTTCACCTTTTTTGAAAAGTTACTTTATTTCAAAAAAGTAAGGGCAAAAAGAAAATTTTATCTATTTAAAATTCAAACGGACAAACAAATTAAGACAAGACAAAGTTAAAAAGTGGATAAACAAATCGGGACGGAAAGAGTAAAAAACACAAAAAAATAAGATTACAATGGACAAAACATATAACAGGCTGAGTCAACACTATGTATCAAGTTATCCATGCATGATATCACCATATGCCTATACTTAGGTAAATAACGGTATTAGAGGTTCTAAATCACATTATCTAACGATTGATACGATACATAACGGCCGATATTTAAACGCTGAATTAGGAGTGTAGTGAAATTTAGAGGCCCGGTCCGGAACTTCTAAAGACAGCATGTATACACCTACTTGGCCGGCGGCTTCGCGGGATCCTTGTCGGAGGGAAGGACATTTTTCTCTATGGACGAAATGCTGCTATTCTTCATCATCTCCTCCGAATCCGCAACGGATTCATTAACTTGCTGAAGGTAATTGAGTTTGAGATCAACCACAGTCTGAGAAAACCCTCTCTTTCCGGTGACCTTCGTTGCATTAGTCTCGCCTTCACCTGATCCTCCCACCCCACCTCCTGGCAGACCAAGGCACAACTCAGTCTCTTTGAAATTCAGTCCTACTCTCTCCTCGCCGCCGACAAAGTTCGACAATTTCCGGCCAACTTCCATTGAAAACTCCGGCCGCGGAATGGCTCTTAGATTCTCTTGATTCTTCTTTCTTCTTGTTGTAAATTGAGAGAGAGAGAGAGAGAGAGAGAGAGAGAGAGAGAGAGAGAGAATAATAATGATACAGTGGTGTATGGCTAGATGTGGATATATAACGGTGGCTGCATATTTCTGTCCCCTATTCAGGTTTTTATGATAGGCAAGTTGACAATGTCGATTTAATTTCTTTTTTTTTTTTTTTTGAACTGGAAAAGGGTAGAGGAGGGGGCGACCGGCGTAGCAACCCTCCTTGGGCGTGACCATAGAGGCTCCCAACCCGCTGTGGGATGTTCGGTTCGAGCCATAGCTACTGTCCGTGAGGACAGGCCGTCACCACAACACCACCTAAGCGCACAACTGGCACAGGGCCCTCCACGCGTCCCTCCAGCTCATATATATTTTTTTGCAACTGGAGGGACTCGAACCCGAGTGCACGTGGAGGAAGAGGCACTCAAGGTGTGGCAAGTTCGCGCACACCTCAATTAATTTTTGGTGGACTTAATCTTACTGTTTACCAAGATGGGCTTAATACAGCCAGAGCAAAGCTTGGTGTATCAAAAGGTGTCCAAAAAAAAGACCAAAATGGATTAGAGAAAATGGATTATGGGAGCCTACTTTTTGGCTTTTCATTTTCAGCTTTTTGTCCTTTTGGCTTTTTGGATTGTGGTCAAAATATATTTTGATTTTGATAAAGTGTTTGGATGATATGTGCAGAATGCTTTTTACAGCATGAGTAGTGTTTGGGAGATATGGAATGAAAATGAATTATGGGTTGGTTTTTTACTATATTGCCCAGGTTATTAATAATGGTGTATAATGTATATAAATAATGTTTTAATCAATTTTTTAAAAATTTTCTTTTGAAATGGCTTATTCTTCATTAACTGAAAGTGTCACACTATTTTTTTAATTATATTTTTATTGTTTCAATTATTATTTGCTCTTACTTTTTCACCAATAATGTTTTGATTTTTAAATTAAATTAATAATTAAGTTAAATCAAAGTAATTGAAAAACCAAACATACAACTTTAAACATTCCAGAAATTAGGATCTGAATTTCTGGAATGTTTAAAGTTGTATGTTTGGTTTTTCAATTACTTTGATTTAACTTAATTATTATTTTAATTTAAAAATCAAAACATTATTGGTGAAAAAGTAAGAGCAAATAATAATTGAAACAATAAAAATATAATTAAAAAAATAGTGTGACACTTTCAGTTAATGAAGAATAAGCCATTTCAAAAGAAAATTTTAAAAAAATTGATTAAAACGTTATTTATATACATTATACACCATTATTAATAACTTGGGCAATATAGTAAAAAACCAACCCATAATTCATTTTCATTCCATATCTCCCAAACACTACTCATGTTGTAAAAAGCATTCTGCACATATCATCCAAACACTTTATCAAAATCAAAATATATTTTGACCACAATCAAAAAAGCCAAAAAGTCAAAAAGCTGAAAATGAAAAGTCAAAACGTAGGCTCCCAAACACCCCTAAATGGCCATATATGCATGTGGTCCAAGAGAACAATCAATTTCTGCAGACCTTACCAGCAAGCAAAAAATTAAAATCTGCGGGCCTTGTTGATGAAGCTTCCTTTTTATTACTCTATTGAACGCTGCAGGCAAATGAATTGGACCACCATATCATTATATCTTCCATTTCTCGGTCATATCATATATGGTTTACATTAGGGTAAACTGGTCATATATAGTGACTCGGTCTAGGTTAGCATCCGTCCGTATATATATATCAGTCCTGCGCAACGCCCCCACGTACGTGAATCGGGGTACTTCTTATATCCAAGCCGGGCTGGTCTAAGTGTCCGAACCTGTATTAGCTTCGAAGAACGGCACAACCATTTTGCAGTACACGGGCTAGATTGCCAGTTGAGGCCTTGTGGCATTAAAAAAATTACTAGTTTACATAGTAATTTATAAACTATATCTCTGTAAAAGTTATTTTTCGGCCTTTTTGAGATGCAAAATTAGTTAGGAGCATCGTTATATATACTCCCTATCCAGAGTTTAAATTAAACTGGATTGGATTGGCAAATACATACGTGAGGTTTAAAAGTATTCGGCACAACACGGTACAGTATGGTACGATCACAAATTTTTAAGTGAGCTAGACAGGAGCATGGTACTGCACGGTATGATGAAGTAGGAGCACGCGCGGCATCATATGAGAAATTACAAAAGTACACACATGATACGACATAATCACAAAAAAGGCATGCATGACATTTTCACGAGAATAGGCAGGCTGGGCATGGACACGGCAAGACATGTAATTAGTAGGCTGGACTAGACATGGCATTGTACGCTGTAGGCACAAAAATGACAGACTAAGCCCGCACGACATGACACGGCACGGTCTATTTACCATTAATTGCAAGACATGCAATTGATGCATGAATGGGGCCGGGGCCGGGGTCGGTTTGATGTTGGAGGGAACATATCATTCTCTATGTTATGACTATTTCTACTTTACGAAATTGAATGTATATATAGTCTATAATTTAAGATCCTTCTACGAAGTTGCCAATTATGCTTTCTGTGCACATGAACCAATCATTCATGCATTGCACGGCATAGATGACGACTTGAAAAATTAAAAAAAAAACCTCTCTTTCTCTCGGCCTCGGGCATACGTATGTATGTATGTATGCATGCATATTATAAATTAGATTCATGTTATTTTTGTGTTACTCGCTTCGTACCATTTGTCCACCTTTTGACTTTTCAAAGTCTCAAATTATCTGACCAGTTGGAAAAATCCAAGAATAAAGTTCTATTGAAATACGCTTTTGCGCTTATCTCTTGATTTGAAGTGACTAGAACAACTGGAGTTTGAGGACATTAAAAATTATTACTAATAGTAATCCAAGTTAAGAACATGAATTATTGTACTTATCAAAATCACTAAATTGTTGAGAACTCTGAAGGGCATGGTGGTGGTTTAGAGACAAGTCACATATCCCAGAGAGAAAGAAACGTCTCTAACAATATCTCTGCGCCCTTGCCCAGTCAACATCGCCCCCACCCATGCAATTAGTGATTCAGGTTCTTCTTCTTCTTCTTCCCTTTTTTTTACCGGCCTATCTTTTATAGGATACTAAATCCTACATTTAGGACACTTTTAGAAAACACCGAATCATTAAAAATGCTTTTGGATGGTTCGAACTGGACAGCCCTGCAGTGCGTGCACCCGTGACTACAGGGTCTCGGTTCCTTAATTACCTGAAACATAGCAGGCCACATTAATTTTCTGAATAGGCTTTGTCCATATACTACACACTGTTCTATCTTTTTAGACTTGGTGGAGTCGTGATCATGCAAGAAAACAAGAATCCATTTTTGGTTTCAGATGTCCAAACATGGACCATGCATCTTCTTATCTATATGAGATCTTACCGTGAAATTAAGGCATCTTGAATTGGTACTATCATTCAGAATTAATGGGATATTGATATGAATTAAAGAAGTGTCGTTGACACATAACCAATAGGCTTGTTCACTAGCCAAATGTATCGTGTTTTACAAAACAAATAGCAAAATAAATAAATAAATAAAGGATAAAATTTCCATAATGAAATTAATGAGCTCTTTTATTCCTAAACATCACAACAAGTATGATTAAAATATTTAGAACTCCTAAATAACCTTTTTGGCTAAATAAGCCATTTGGCTAATTTTGTTGTCCTTATTCAAAAAATTTCCACATTTGTAAGTTTTTCATCAATTTTTTTGTGGATTATTTGCTTCGTCAAGACGAGAGGAATTTAAAAAATAAAAACTTAAGACAGAAACCCAATTTTTTTGAATAAAAACAAAAATAAGCCAATAAAATAATTTTTTTCGTCTCTGTTAAAAACAAAAAGGTTTGGACCATAATTTTTTTATTTTTCCAATTTCTCTCGTCATGTTGAACCAATAATCCATAGAAATTTGGCGTGAAACAACAAATGCGAAAAAATTTGAGTAAAGACAAAAAAAAAAAAAAAACCCCTAATTGGCTTATTTAGCCAAAAAGGCCCTAATAAGGATATGGATATATAAGGAAAAAAAACCCAATCCCAATGAAAAGGCTGAATAAATTGGATTGGGAAGTAATATCAGCGGTACATATGAAAGAAAATATAGCTCAGCAGCCATTCATCGTATCAATTAAGTAATCTAACAAAAATATTATTCTGATTAGAGATGGTTATCCATGTAATCGAGCTAGTAAGAGAATTGTCTATTATTACGTACTGAGACTGAATTTGGTCAAATATTTATTTTTGTCGAAACAAGGCAACTCTTACGTACCACAAATTACTTTCTCTCCGAGCTCGACATGATAAATGGTTTAGATCATCCAGGTGAGCTCGGAATTAATTTTCAGGCAGTCATCAAAATTTTGAAGCTAAAAAGAATTGTAACAAAAATCAGAAAAAAAATACTAATGTCATGACTTCATGATTAGAATTTGATAATGTTAATGACAAGGAAAATTTTGGTGGTCCTCTCCACTAAACAAAATTATCTAAGTTTGATTTTTTTTTTCTCATACCAAGCAGTTGAAAAATTGCATTTACATATGTCATGAGTTTTTATTTTTTTATTTTATGATAACCAGGTATCCGAATTAGTTTACACGCAGCTCGACTAATTTCGGGGGACCAATCCCACCGTCCACTAATCACTATGAGAGGTAACCAAAATTGGAGACGGGTTTACTCCCTTTAAAATACTTGACACTTGACAGTTATTAGTGGATTAGTTTTTCCTAATCCACAATTAATTATATGTTTGTCTCCCTTAGTTAATATAATAAGACCCACAACCACACAGTATCTGCGGATATTTACCGCAAAAATATTATCTCAGATGTTTGTTGAATGTGGGACAATGGATCCCCATTTGTAGGGGTATAAAGACAACTCATTGGTTTTTTTTTTTTGTTTTTTTTTTTCATTTTTGTTTTGGTAATGCAAGGTGTTCCGGGTCAGCTTGTGTACATCTCGAACTAATTCATACAAGCCCTCCTACAGTCTCTTCACACACTTACATGCGGGTCCCAAGTTGCTAGCAAGACGAATCGAATCTGAGATCTTACGTGTGAGAGCAAACCCCTAAAAATTTCAGGCCAAGATCATTCACCACTCGTTGTTTTGGATGTCTACCATGAAAATAACGGTCATTTTTTTTTCGGCAACGAATAATGGTCATTTATTATCTTCCCTTTTTGGTGCCGGGTGGGTATATCTCACGTGGTATCCACTCGACACTACATCCGGGCTATTAAATACACTTTCGGACGACTCAGATTGAAATCCTCTTTCTCCTCACCTCAACACTTTCTCTCTCATTTTTCTCTCTCCAAATTCCAAGCCGTCCAAAAACGCAATGGATGGCTCGGATGCGCCGAGCGGCACCTGTGGTACCCACCCGGCACTGAAAATTTTTCCCTCTAATCTACCCGTATTTGTATCAATCTGTAGTTAATTAATTTCAAAAATTCAAACACGGTATTAAAGTCAAACTAACTTTGTTTTTTGTTTCGTGTATTTGTTTCTTTTTGTATTTTTTTTCCTTTCGGTTTTATTTTAGATTAGGCTAGGTTTCCTCTTTACTCCTCTAAACTCCCATTTTTGAGATCCATTTTGAACCTACAACCATAATTCAAACCATTCATCTCGTGGAACCAAAAAAGAACATTTATGTAGAAAAATTAAACTGATCAAATATCGTTAGGTAAGTGAACAAATTGATATTAATTTGCATGACAAAATGCATCTTGCTCACGTACCTAGTGACGTCTAATCAAACTGCTTTTTTTTATACGTGTTCTTCGTTTTTAGTTCTACAAGATGAACATTTCAGATCATGGTTGTGAACCTGCGGTGTCACCAGAAAAATGAGATCTAGTTTGGAGGAATATTGAGGAAGTAAAAGTATGGAGAAGAACTGATCCCTCTAGGATGAGTATGTCATGCATGACGAAATTCGTAAGCTTGTTCTTGATTTGAGGTTTATATTTTGAGATTAAACAATGAGCTAACAATCTCACATTGGTATTATCTTATCTTATCCTCATGATTAGTACTTAACCTAAGTAAAAGAATGGATAATGGTGGCAGGGTTATGAATCTTATGATAGGAAAAAGGAACCTTTTAAAGAGCGGTCTTGCTATTGTCAGCCCACTGGGCTGACGATAAGCACACTAGAAGACAAGAAAAATACGTATTTCTGTGTACTTTTTATATCCTTTAATACACATTCACATACTAACTATTGTTAGCCCATTGAGCTGAATTTAAAATTTTCCTTAAAAGAGATATGGTGCTAGCTAGTGAATCAACTTTTTGGATAAAATCTGCCTAAAAATGGCACAAGTCTTGATAGGAAAAAGGAACCTTTTAAAGAGATATGGTGCTAGCTAGTGAATCAACTTTTTGGATAAAATCTGCCTAAAAATGGCACAAGTCTAGAGATAGTACAGGAATCGATGCACGTGAAACTCTAGGTACCTATTATAATACGTTGGTAACCATCGATGGAATTGATCCGAAAGTTGATGGAATTGATCCGAAAGTTCATAAAGTCATGCTTGTTTAGTCATGCTTGTTACTTGATGAGTTTTTATTCCCTTTGTTGTGTTTTCAGGCATCGTGAAGCTAGCCCTAGATGTGAAATGAGACTAATTACCATAACCGACAGGCTTTTAGAGGGTCGTCATGTAGATGTATTGGGCCATTGGAATTGATCCGAAAGCGTTCCAAGTAAGCACGACTACAGTAAACTATGTGGAGAGATCGATAAAAGATTTGCACAATAGCGAACTGTTTTGTTTTGAATGGATAGGGTCAACTTGCAAAATCATGATTTTACATCAAAGACTCCATGATTCACAATTTTAGTTTCCATCAACTTCTAGAAACCTTGCATCACCTTTCCAAGGATATAAAATGGGCCTTGATCTCTGAGTTATAATAAATAAGTTAATAAGCATTTTACTGATGGTGCACGAATCTGGTATGCTGAGGGTAAAAAGGTCATACCTCTCAATAATTCAAGAATCGGATCATTCCAAAGTCTGAAGAAAGCGGGGCAAGTCCACGAAGTTGGGGTCTATCTATAACCAGTATTTTCTCTCCCGACGGCCCTTATGTGCGTCCTTGACAATTTTGTCAAGGCCATCCCAACGATTGATGCTGTTTTTGGAAGAGAAAAATGATAAACATTGCTATATTCTTTTCCATGTTTTGACCCGAGAATCAATTGTTAAAAGCAAAGGAAAATGACGGCTCATGACGTATTTTGATAATTAATACCCGCCAATGACAAGCTAAGAACATTTGTTAATGCTGAAAAATATCATTGACGGATATTAATTATAAAAACACGTCATTGGCCGTGATTTTCCCTAAAAGAAAAAGTCGAATTACTCCTTACAGCCGGCCACTTGGGCCACAGGGCCAGGTTCGTTCTCTTAGGCCTATTTGCACCTGTATCGCTGGAAGCCCATTTGAGATATCTCTAACACATGGTTGCAGAAAATTGTAACGCTTTGTGTTAATGTATTTCTTAATTTAAGTTGAAAATGTTGTGCCTTGGTAGTTATTCTCTCAAGGTTGTTTTATGTTTTTTTTTTAAATTTATTTATTAGCTTTTTCGATTGATAAATAGATAAGGCCATGACACTTTTCAAATGAAGAACGTAAGCGAAACAATTTTGCTCTGGCCTTTCTTATTGAATATTCAATAATTTACCCAGTATGAGATCATTAAAGAACGACTGTGTCCGCTACATGTAAATCAAGTTTAACGATCAAACTATGTCTGAGATAATCCCATAGTAGAGACCCCCAATTAAACCAACACATGAGAATCCTTACAATCCAATGAACGAAATTAATAGTCCTTTCTTTTTTTGATCCAAAACCCATTTCATAAAATCCAAAATAGGCTAAATACAGCGAGTCCATCCTAGAACAAAGATAGGGAAACTACAACAAACCATCACCGAAGAAAAACCACTAAGAGCAGGTGACCCGGGAGCAGCGACAAAGAACCGCAAAGCTAGTGACTAGACCTGTGCACGACTCACCGCCACAAAGGGTTGGGACACAAGGGGCCAGCCATTTAACCACTAGCCACCCCGGCCTAGAATAGGAACCCAATCAGAGACTAACTATACAAACCGATAGAAACAGAGTAAGAAACAAACAAGAAAGAAATTACACGACCACTATGGACGGACTCCACAAAGCACGCCGGTCACCTTCAGCCGAGAGGAACCACCCGATACCGACGATAGAGGCTACAATCTCGTCTTTGACTTGGGAGTATAATATATATATGGTTAGCCAAATAGGGGCATTCCAACTGGTTATTCTTCGCTGAGAGTGAAGATTTTGAATTTTTTTTTTTAAGAAAGAAGATTTCAAGCAGCAAATAAGAATCCTTGTAAATCGATTCTTGCATTTGACTAGATTTTACCATCTTTGCTCTCGGGAGTGTCTACCCGACCAGCCCAAATAATTTGTTTCGCTCTCATTGGAATTAAGGATAAGCAATCGATAAGCAGTTGGGATAGTTTAGTTGGCTTACCATATTCCACTACCGTGTAAGTAGACGGTCAATTTGTGCAGGCATACAAGAATTGATCAACGCTTCGTGCATGGCAACACATCACACAAAATAGGAAGCAAATCTCGACAATGTACACGACACGACACGACACCACACGATATCACACCATCTGACAGAGACACGACAAACCACAGAAAAGAGTGACAAACTTAGACGCGCAGAGGATTCTGACTCAATTTTTCTTCGGCATCCTCACTAGTTAAATACTAGATTTCTTTTATTATAGGATTGATGGTTTTAGATAGTGCCGAACCTGATGAAAGGTTTATGAAACCACATAATTATTTGTGGTTTTTTTGTATGATTGTCCTGTTTTCCGCATACATACAAGTATGCTTATATAAGTTATAAAGATACAGAAATTCTTATTGGGTCTCCTCCGAATGGAATTAGTAGATTAATTTTTATTTGAAGATGATGAACATATTATGTAGTACTACAACGTACGTTACCAAAAAAAATTAAAAAAAAAAACTGAGTAATAAAATGTTGCAACGATCGTCGTCTCGTCAACGATCTCCCTGATGATTTGTTCTCAAAAGATTAGCAATGAACAGAAATTCAAACAGACAATGGAATACATTCCTTGGCTATACATGATGTATGAAGATAGGAACTTAACAAACTCATACAAACGTGACATGGTCACCATGTACTAGAGAACTTTTTAAAAAACGTAGGTGCAATGACCGTCAATATCCCTTGTCTCCCGATCAATCGGTCATTCCTTGTCTCCCATCAATTGTGTAGTTTGATCTGATTCGTTCTTAATTAGTATTTATCCTGATTATTAAGATCAATATTAGAGGGCCGATTTTTAAAAGATCAATATTGTAAGGTAATATTAAATATCCGTTTTAAAAAAATCTAAATTTCAGACTTATAAGTTTACAAGAACACAACATTTTTATTGTTTCCTTCCAAAACTAACTGAATTTTCCTTCCCAAAATCCGTTGCATTTTCCCTTGAGAAAGTCTGTTCACACATACTATTAGTGCACATATTATACATAGATTTTGTTATGGGGCTCACGACGGATCTCACACAAATGATCTGAGCCGTTCTTTATATGTAAAACATTTTTTTAAGGGTCCACCCAAAAAATCAGCTCAATCCAATATTTATAGATGTTCGATCCAATCGTCTAATTTTTCATTCAAATTTTAGGATAATGAAAAAAGTTAGACGATTGGATTGAGCATCTATAGGTATTGGATTGAACTGATTTTTTGCTCGAAACCTGTACACAGATTATCTGTGTGTAGCAACTAGCAAGGCTCTTTTTCATTTTTGATACTACTCCAGTAGGGAAGAACCCGGTTTCTCAGCAGTCAACTACAGAGAAGGACGTGCGGTTCTATCTGAACCGTTTATCTAGAAAATCAATGGTTCAAATTTGTTGAATTTATTACGGTCATAATCATTAATTACCGGTTATAAATTGGAAAATAAATCTAAACCTTTAAAAATTTTATCCGACGATTGCGATCACTTAAGTCAGACCTCTGGGACGGCAGACAAGCCAAATTCAGTAGGGAAAGGATTTAGGTACTGCCGATCGTGACACAACATTTGAGGCCATCTCCAATAATAGTTGGCCTCATAAGTGGGGCCACCTCCAATAACATTGACAGCCAGATCTACCCACTCATGCGACAAGCTACCTTTTCTTTCTCTATCTTTTCCCAGATAGCGTACATCCTAAGTGGGGCCATACCTCACACCCCAACCATTCCAACCACTCGTGTGAATTCGGGACCCACTATCTTAGTCACATACTATTAATCTCCTTTAAAATGTTTCGTCATTTCGCTTTCAATCCTTGCATTGCATTACACTCTCAATTCTTACATTCATGAATTTTAATAGATGCTTTCACACGTGCGCTCTAGCTCATCAATTATGTGATACGACTAGTAACCAATTAGAAACATTACACGTCTACCCTGGTTATCTTCTTTCCTGTCATAGTACCGACTATCCTTCTCTATCTTATTTGTTTTGGTATTTTGGATTTTGGATTCTCTCTCGGTGAACGATCCCCAATAAATTTTCTATCAATCATTATTCTCATTTGTCTCTCTTTCTCTCCACTCATTATCTAAAAATCAAAACGAACAAGCTCATATGTTTGATAACTTTGTTTTTCGATTAGTTATTCTTTAACCGCAATTTTCTTCCTTCTTTCAGTTATTCTTGGGTAATTCTATAAACCTGTTCCATTAAGAAAAACAAGAATAAGTATATATTTCTAAATTAAAAGTGATATATTGTAAGAGAATAACTTGTCTCGTAAAACAGAAAATAAGTACTTAAAAAATAAGAACCTTAGCAGAATGGGGCCTAACTAGAGTATTTGCCCGTTCAACTTAAGAAGTGGAGTACAAAATGATATTCTTTTGAAATTAAATTATATACACCAGTGGTGTAAACATTCTTTTCATCAAAATCAATTAGATTGCACCACGTCGCCATGTTCTACGAATTGAGACCATTGTTTTGACATGTGGCATAATCTAATTGATTTGGAGGAAAAAAATTTTTACACCGTCGGTATATATATAATTTAATCTCTATTCTATTTTGTACATGTCGAAAGTATCAAAATGAATATTTCAAATTATATTTAGGTTGTTTCTGCCCATACGGGACAATAGCCGCCTCTACAACAAAATACACACAGGAAAATACGCAATATAGACAATCTTAAAAAAACATATACTCCTATATTATTCGGATTTGAGACCTGTGAATTTCCAGAATTAAACCTGGATTACAATCATAACTCTTTTTTATCCACATAACTTCTACAATCGGATTATAATTTTAACTACATATGATCGAGGAACATACTACTAAAAAATTTCAAACAAAGATATGGATCATAGAATGTGGCAATGGAATCCTAAACTAAATATATCTCCACCAGACATGCTTTCAGTATTCATGATGTCTGAACAAGTTGAACTCAATAAAACTCATCAAACGCAACATGCGGTGGTTGTACGCTGCTATAATTTGATCTCTTATTCGAGCCCTATAATATGACGTCTACGGTTTACTATATTATTGACTCTTTTAATTTATGATGATGTCTCATGTTGTTATTTTCTAACGGGTCTATGCCCACCCAAGCGTCCATTTTTTAGAGGACCAAACTTATGGAAGCATCAATATTGAAGGGCAAAATACTTAATTTTTCTTCTATAAAAAATTCAAACGAGTTGTAAAGTTTGAAGATAAATTAACAAAAAATAAATAAAAAAACAATAGTATATTCAGCACGTTTTTAAAAAAAAACGTAAGTGCATGTAGCGACTCTCATCACTTGTCCATTTTATTATATACTTTGTTTGACCCGACTCGTTCGTATTCAGTATTTGTCTAGACTCATTACATAGACTTTTAAGTTGTTGAGATCGAGGCAATAGTTTTAAATACGTATGTCGATCTTGAAATAAGATGTATGAACGAATAACATATATATTTTTTTAAATTTTGTGTGATTATTTTTTAGGTGTTATATGCACAGGTACAAAAAATTATTTGGTGTCCAATATTTAGAATTGACAGCCAGAGCTAGCTATGCAACAATTCTTTCTCTATCTGATCATGTCCGCACATGCACGAGTATATCCTTAAGTCGTGTCGAACTCACACCCAAGCATTCTCACCACTCGTGCGAAGGTAGCAGGATCAACTTGAAACACCTCACATCTAGTACAATCATATTGTGCCCTCTTCTCAAAACAAATAATAAAATATCCGGTGCCCGCTCCCACCCGTCGCCATCGCATATCTGTGCCTTAAGTCATATATATTCACGTGCGCATGAATGAGCGGGAGTACAAATGCAAGCGTGAAAGCGTCTTTGAATCGCATCTCTCAAGCTATGAAAATCAGCAGCAAGGACGAGAATTAAGAGCGTGGTTCAAGAATGGATACTGCGAATGCAGACATTTTAAAAAACTATGTGTCTAAGGTCACACCAATGCGTGATCATAAGAGGAGCCCGGGGCACTCTCCCTAACCATATCATATATGGGAACTGAATCAAAATATATCTATTTAGTAACCTAGCTTGTCTAATACTTTCAAGTTGTTACTTCTATTTAGTAACCTAGCTTGCTCTGGAAAGGAAACCCACTCAAATATCTATTTTTTTAGAGGACAAATCTAGATGTGACGAACTTCTATAATTTTTTTATAGGAAAATTTTAAAATCAGTCAAATGGGCTGACAATAGTAAGTGTGTGAATGCGTATTAAAAGGTGTATAAAGTACACATGAATACGTATTTTCCTTGTCTTCTAGTGTGTTTATCGCCAGCCCAATGGACTAACAATAGCAAGACCCTTTTTTTATTGTTATCGAAAAAAGTACTAGCTAATACATTAAGAGATTTTTTTTCGAAAAAAGAAAACGTAAATCAGGACCCAATCAAAATCACACGTCTATACTAGGAATCGTTCTAGGGATATAGTAGTAGAACACATGTGCCTAGATACATCTATGCTCGGAATCGTTCGTATAAAGACTGCGTGTAATATCGTGCGACAAACGGGTCTATATATTCACAAACATCTGTTCATACAGACTTATTCAAAGAGTAGACTAGTTTTTATGGATTCTCGCCATGCTAAACAAAATTGCTGATCTTCCTGTCTAACTAATGTCTAAAATTATTGTCAACTATGAAAGTCATAGTATCTGTTCAATGACGTTGTGCCGCGGGTGATAGCGAAATGCACAAAAATCGCAACCCAAAACCACCCCTACACGGTGTCGTGTATAGAATTTCTGATAGTAGGTACATCAACAAATTTATTCTAAGATTTGCTTTTTTTATTTGTATTACTTTGACTATAGGAAAATACTGGTAGCGTTCTCCAAATGCTAATATTACCTCGTTATATGTATCTTCCATTGCTTGAGCTATTCCCAAGAATTAATCGACACGTGCGTAAGTTAATTCTGACATCACGAGTTATGAAAAGAAATAATTGCTCCTAAAGATGAAAATTCTTGCTGTGGTGGGAGAATGGGTAGGGTGTGTTTGGTTTGACAACACATGAATGATCGTGTAGTAATATACATCCAAAGAGAACAATGTTATTAGGCTAAAACAATCTTCCCCTCCTAATAACACATGTTTTAGTTGATTAGTCTCGACATTATTAATTTCATTGGAAGAGGATCCTCAGTCATCTAAAAAACCAGACCATCGTCCTGTTGGGCTATGCGCGGCCCTTCTCGATACAGGGTCGTTCATCTTTTAGAACTTGTCTACAATATCGGCATGACGATTGAATTGTGATCATTATCATGAGCTAAGTAATGGATCCCAACAATTGAAACCATCAGCCACGAGAGAGCAACTGAAAAAGGCAAAAAAAGAAAGAGCACCATCCAACATTTTGTTGAGTAGGAATGAAACAGTACTTTGTTGGTACGAGTTCTCAAAGAGGAGATGGAGGAAGTAGTAGTTTGTAGCTTAGTCACATAATTTTTCTCAGTGCTAGCTCTCCGTTTCTGCTTCCAATCCCCGTTATGTGCTAGCGCTCTTAATTTTTGCTCTTGTGAATTTCAGTAGGCCAGAACGTTTTTCAAAAACGCTTTCATGCTCGTGCTCCCGCTCGCACACACGAGTTATGTGGATCAGTAAAACATTTTCCATCCAATTCCCAACCGTGCGGCAAGAACGGTACTGCATGGGGGGACCCTTACTACCTTGGCATGGCATTCTGTGGTTCTGGGTACCTGGACAGAAATAGTAATTCTAGTCCCAATGAATACTACTCCGTACTTATACAGATTCAGATGAATACAGTCGCGCTAGGGCTTTACAAGGGAATGCCCACGGATTAAATACAATAAAAAGGTGACTCCCAATTCTGACACCTCCCCACGGTTACAGGGTCCACTGCCCTTAAATTTTTTTGGGTCAGGGGAGCTTCATTACTTTGTTCCTTTCTGCATGTATTGATGGTACTGTAGGGGACCATACTTACACACATGCCCAGCTACTCTGTTTTATCTACAGGTCTATCAGCAACCCTACAAGGATGCATTCATCAAATAAAAAAATGTTAGGAACACATCCAAGTTTACATCTCTTGAGTGATTGTAGGAGCAACTAGTAGTGTTGTTGATTCTACCATCACTTGTGAGGGAGATGTAAAAAACATTCCGTAGCCTTTGATATGTTTTTAGCATTTCTCGTTACTCTACCAACGAGCCGTAGGAGTCTTATTCGTTGGTGTGGTACTTAACCTAAATCTTAGTGAATCTTTGGTAAGTGTTCAAAGTACTGCGGAAAGTGGAAGTGTAATAAACTTCTCAAGTTCAAATCAGGTTCCGTTTCCACTAATAAAAAATAATAAAAATTTAACGCATTTTACCATCTCGTTTCTATTAACAAAAAGGTTTCAACATTTTACCATCTCGTTTCTACTCACAAAAAAATTGTCAACAAAAACTCTTTTTACTACAGTAACAACTTGATATTTCTCAACAACTTATTCACTATCGGAAACACCTAACAATTTCTCAACCACAAATAAAAATCAACAAAATTTTCACTACCGGAAACACCCCTTGATCTATTTGGGACTTTACCGCGCTTTAATATAGCGGACTTTCTGCTAGTAGACAGTGAAATTGGGTCTACACAGATTACTTAAAGTGCGCATATGCTGGTCAAGACATCCTAAGTTAAAAAAAATGTAAAAGGAACACATCCAAGTTTACATCTCTCGAGTGATGGTAGGAGCAACTATAGTAGTGTTGTTGATTCTACCATCACTTGTGAGGGAGATGTAAATACATTCCGTAGCCTTTGATATGCCTCTAGCATTTCTCATTACTCTACCAAACGAGCCGTAGGAGTCTTATTCGTTGGTGTGGTTAGCCTAAATCTTAGTGAATCTTTGGTAAGAGATCAAAGTACTGCGGAAAGTGGAAGTGTAATAAACTTCCTAAGTTCAAATCAGGCTCCGTTTCCACTAACAAAAAAACACTAAAAATTTAATACATTTTACCATCTCGTTTCTATTAATAAAAAAGTTTTAGCATTTTACCATCTCGTTTCTACTTACACAAAAGTTGTCAACAAAAACTCTTTTTACTACAGTAACAACTTGATATTTCTCAATAACTTATTCATTACCGGAAATACCTACTCCCTTCGTCCCTAAATAAGTGTTCAGCGTGCAAATCTAGGCCTTTAAAAAGATGCATTTGTTTTGTTTAAAAAAATAATTATTTTTCACAAATGAATAGATAGCAATGAGTTCTATTAGATTGTGAAAAAAAATTAAAATTTTTAACGAAAAACATGCATCTTTTGTAAGATCTAGGTTTACGCGCCGAATACTTATTTAGGGATGGAGGGAGTAACAATTTCTCAACCATAAATAAAAATCAACAAATTTTTCACTACCGGAAACACTCCTAATCTATATGGGACTTTACCGCACTTTAATATAGCGGACTTTCCACTAGTAGATAGTGAAATTGGGTCTACACAGATTGCCTGAAGTGCGCATATGCTGGTCAGGCACCTTGAGTTATAAAAAAATGTAAAAGGAAGTAAGGTGCACAAATTACCATTGTTCTCACGAGTCTTGTGGTCTATAGGTACATCAACAAAATTATTCTAAGATTTGCTTTTTTTTATTTGTATTGCTTTGACTATAGGAAAATACTGGTAGAGTTTTCCAAACGCTAATATAACCGGCCTCATTATATGTACCTTCCATTGCTTGAGCTATTCCCAAGAATTAATCGACACGTGTGTAAGTTAATTCTGACATCACGAGTTATGAAAAGAAATAATTGCTCCTAAAGATGAAAATTCTTGCTGTGGTGGTAGAATGGGTAGGGTGTGTTTGGTTTGGCAACACATGAATGATCGTGTAGTAATATACATCCAAAGAGAACAATGTTATTAGGCTAAAACAATCTTCCCCTCCTAATAACACATGTTTTAGTTGATTAGTCTCGACATTATTATTTCATTGGAAGAGGATCCTCAGTTATCTAAAAAACCAGACCATCGTCCTGTTGGACTATGAGCGGCCCTTCTTGATACAGGGTCGTTCATCTTTTAGAACTTGTCTACAATGTCGGCATGCCGATTGAATTGTGATCATTATCATGAGCTAAGTAATGGATCCCGACAATTGAAACCATCAGCCACGAGAGAGCAACTGAAAAAAGCAAAAAAGAAAGAGCACCATCCAACATTTTGTTGAGTAGGAAAGGAACAGTCACTACAAGAAAATGCAGCAAGGGCAACCCAGATGGCGATGAACCAAAAATTGAGTTGCTGTTGGGTATGCAATGGCGACACGCTTTGATAAATGCATCGGCGGTGAGCGGCCGCTGATAATGCAATTGGGTCTTTTGGTGGATCTATTTCTAGCGACCAAAATTGTAGTTTCAGCGATGAAAAAATGTTGTCAGCGAAAAGCCCACATTTGGCAATATACAAATTGCATCGCCGAAGCCCAATTTTTTAGGCGCGAGTTTTTCGCGCTCCACAATTTCCACTTGGCGCTTTTTTTAGGGATTCACCGACAAAGTTGATGGGTTGGCATAAGTAAGGCTTATCAAACGACGTAGTATTAGGTAATTGTATCCAATTTATATTTTTTTTTCCTATTAGCTAGTATTTAGAAGTCTGTCGCTCCCCCCCCCCCCTCTCTCTCTCTCTCTCTAGCATTACGACCATGGCGAACCAGGCGAAGTTGAAGCTCCTGCAATCTCCTTTTCAGGTCGCTCTCTCTCTCTCTCTCTCTCCCTCCCTCTCTCTCTCTCTGTCCCTATTTGTCTCTCCCCCTCTCGATCTCTCTTTCCCTCTGTATTAATTGATACAATACGCCATTTTTGTTGCGAGTTTTGGGTTCTCACTGTATCGGGGCTTTTTTTTTTGTGCACCATTTTGTATTTGCCTGTCCTTGGTTTTGGTGTGCCATTTTTGTATTTGCATATCCTAGGTTTTGGTGCGCCATTTTTGTATTTGCCTACCGTACATGGGAAATCTCAGTGGCTAAAAGCAAAAGCCAAACTAACTACCAATTTTTAAGGGGCTTTCGGTTGTAAAGCTAGAAACTTTTCACAATTTGGTTCTCTTTGCTTGAATAGTTGAATTACTAGCTCTAAAAGGTTTTAAATGGGGGTTTTCGAAGCAGCACCATTTTATATTTGCCTATCCTAGGTTTTGGTGTGCCATTTTTGTATTTGCATGTCCTAGGTTTTGGTGCGCCATGTTTGTATCTGCCTGCCGTACATGGGAAATCTTAGTGGCTGAAAGCAAAAGCCAAACTAACTACCAATTTTTTTAAGGGGCTTTTGGTTGTAAAGCTAGAAACTTTTCACAATCTGGTTCTCTTTGCTTGAATAGTTGAATTACTAGGTCTAAAAGGTTTTAAATGGGGGTTTTCAAAGCAAAAGCCATCCGGCCATGCATATGATTCCTCAAGGTCACAAGTGTTGGAAACTTGGAATCTCAATGGGTGGACCAATAACAAATATTTTGTCCCAAACTCTTCTTGAGACTAATCCAGACCGATTGTTATAACCTATTTTTATGTGAAATAAGAGCATGACACCTACCCAAAATAGCACAGGACCTTTTGCCCTATAAACATAGGAGTACTTGTTTGTAAAGAACACCATCCACAGAAGCGATTGTACGAAATGGGCAGCATGATATTGCAGGTTTTGCAATGTGCAGCATGATACAAACACAAGCGATTGTACGAAATCCTTAGAAGGAATGACACAGAACTTTTACCCTCCATTTAAAACCGAAACAACAACCATTGGCTGATAAATTGAAAAAGGAAACAACTACATCGTTGAGGATGGGCTCCCCACACAGATTTTTCTTTTTGGCAGGTACTCTACACATAATGATTGTATTTGAACACATAGATAAACCATCAGAATTGAGTCTCACTACTAAAAAGTTTTTCATGTTTGTTGTTCTCAAAATTTCCACACCTCAGAGGAGAAGAAATACCAATATGGAATGTGTGGTTACAGGTAAAGCTAGTAAGGAATTGGATGTCTACAGTTTTGGAGTTGTGGTGTTGAAATAACTTGCGGGAGAAAACCCTTTGATATGAATGTACCAGAATGTCAATGGGAATGGTGGAATGGGATTGGGACCTTTATGGAATGGGAAGGTTACTTGAAGCAGGGGACGCGAAACTGGGCATGAATTTTGATGAGCGAGAATTGGAACGATTGATGATCGTTGATCTTTGGTGTGCTCACCCGGATCACAATTTGCGACCTAACATTAGACATGCGATTCATGTGCTTAGTTTTCAAGCTCCACTACCCATTCTCCCACCAAAACAGCCCACGCTATCGTTTTGTCCTCCTCTATTTAGCACAACCACCACCTGTTCTGGCCTAGCTAGCTCCCTCCCTAGCTAGTGGGGGTGTTATATATCCTCCGTGAGGTATTTTCCCCTTTTGTTTCGCAATAATCTCCATCTCTTCCTCTTAATTTTGAGCTACCCTCCTCCTTACTACCTCATCTGTCGTGTCGCCACCCTCTTCCATTGCTTCACCATACCCCACTGTCTACCACCCACCGCCTTATCTACTTCCCTCCACTGTCTACCGAAGAGCAGGCGTGGATTGGGTCTGGAGAGCGGAGTGTTGAGTTCTGAATCTCAAAGGTCGCTGCCCTTTCATCCAGGGTTTGAGATCCGAATTTTTGGTACAGGAGTGTTTTGATCTTCTAGTTTTTAATTCTTTTTTTTGTTTGTTTTTCCTTTATTTCGGTGTTTCTCTGTGGTGGAATTACATGGCTCTCCACTGTTCTTCTATTTGAATCTAGTTGCACTATCGCTGAACTCGTTTTCGATTTGTCTACTGTATGTGTTAAGAGCATGAAGTCTAGATACAAAAGAAAATTGTCATTTTTGCTTTATGTGTTTATCTTTCTTGACAGGCGGTATTTAGATTATTTTCTTCAATATTTTGGATGTACTTTATAAGTGACAGATGGCTTTCGTGAATGGATCTTCTGCATGAATTGTTTTATAGGCAAATTAATAAGTTGTTTTATTTCCGGGTTGTTTTAGCTATTTAGGCAATTTGGGTAAATAAATTACAGATTACTGAAATTATGGTCCTGGTTTTACTTAGAAGAAAATGTTGTTCAGCTAGATCGATGTGTGAAGCGAACAATATTTAATACTCACTTTTGGTTTATTGGTGTACGTAACATGATATCACAATGTGAAACTAGGCAATATAGTTTACCTCATAATCGGGAAAGAAGTTGAGATATACGCCAGCCCGCGAGAGAGGATGCTCTGAGGTCATTGGTAGTCCTTCAAGAGTTCGATTGCCTACTGTAGTTGTCGCAGGGTTCTCAATCTTTAATAGCAGAATGCTCAAGTTAGAGGGCAGCATATGATAACTAAGTCGTAATTTCGTGGCATAGAAAGGACTAGAATAGATTTATTGTTGGGCAAACTAAAAAGCAAACAAATTGAACATCAGCTAGGTTTTCTATATGCAATAGGTTTAGCAGTTTCCATAGTCAAACAGAGCAGAAAGCCATTAAAATAGGCATTGGGTATTTTGATTTAGATGGGGGTTTTGAGATTAGACTAATAGCTTCTAAAATAATCACAGATTGATTCTCTGTACATCTTGCCTAATTCCTTCAAATTTGGTGGAGCTTCGTACCATTCTTATACTTACAGCTATTGACAACAGTGTATGACAATATTTATGAACTGTTCAGTCGTTTGCCATTGCTCAATTTATGTGTTTTTATGAGATTTTGCTCCGTCTTTTCTTTGAATCTGTAATTATGTGTTCATGTATGTATTTTTAAGTGCATTTTTATGGTGACTTTGTTGTACAACAGTGATTCATCATCGACAAATTGCTGAATCAATTCCTAAGTTCTCCAACACTTGTTGCTAGCATTTTCCTCCGTTGGTGTCATATTGTTAAGGTATCTTGCTCTTTCACTTTTATTTATTCAGTCCCTATTCTCCATGATTTGGGAGCTTCTTTAATGATTAAACCACACAGTTTGATTTATGTTGTTTGTGCATTGGTGATTAAAGAAGCATTTGAGAAGTATAGAAGTATTTTTAATGTTTGGTAGGCGAGCAAAAGGAGTATTTAAAACTATTATACTTCAAATTAAAACAATTTTTTATTCCATATGGTCGGAACATATTGGAAAAGAATCCAACTGAAATAACATTAACTAATTAACTAGATATCAATATGGAAGCATAAAGTATAGATTCTTCTTTTTCCCCGCCCATTTTTTTCTTTTTTTAACCTTTTTTGCTTGGTTGTTTTGGAGCAGGAAACTTTTCTGGAAGAAATACATTTCTTTCCATGCCCTCCATTTTTTACATTTCATATCTTTAATGCAATCATCATACTTTATCTTTTGGAACCATCATACTTGTGAGTTACCTTTTCAGTGCCACAAAAATGTAACCAAATATAATAGCTCCAAAATACTCGAGGATAAAGTTTTATTTTCCTGCCTTATATATGTGGGACACTGGGTGACATGCCCTTAAAATTGCATGTGACCAGATATGGATAGAAGTTGGATGTCTCTTTCTGACAGATTTAGTCAACCTTATGTCGACGGGGTGGACTATTTCATTGAATTTGCAAGTGCAAATTCAGGTGAGGCAGTGGAGATTAAGTGTCCATGTATTGATTGCCGTAACTTTTATAAGCATAAATATGATACTGTAAGAGCTCATTTGCTTGTGCGGGGAATCATGTTATCTTATACCACCTGGTTACTACATGGTGAAATTCCTGAACCCGATGACCAAGATGAGAGCGATGATGAAAACAATAAGGATAATGATGATGTTTATGGGGAACTGTTAAACGACCACTATAGGGGGACATACATGGATGATGATACTAGTGAGAGGAATGGCGTTCAAAACTTTGAGAAATTGTTGGAGGCCTCCCAATGAGATGAACATACAAATAGATTAGGAATGGAAATCTGAATAGCGAAAACAGGTTTATAACCCGAAAAGAAATCAATCGTTCCTACACGTTGCTCTCTTTCCCCCTCTCTTTCCTCTCCTTTACCAAGGCAATGTGCAGCCCCCGGCCCCCCACCTTCTCGTTACCAGGTCTGCCTCTCTCTCTCTCTCTCTCGATCTGTCTTTCACTTTGTAAATTTAATATGTTAATGCTAGTTACAAGTTTCTTTGTGTTTTCTCCCTTTGTTGCTCTAAAATGTCTTATGTGCAGATATGGTTTTTGTGCAGATATGTATCTATATATAGCCAGCGCAAAAAGGTCTGATGCACACCTACACGGTTCCTTGTGACGTCCAACTCATCTTAGGGGTGAGATTTCTTCTTGCATACTCTTTTTCTGTTGTTGTGGTACTTCAGTTTTGTGTAACTGTTGTTATTTGTTAAAGCCTCCACGACTGAAACTTCAATTGCCATTTGAATTGACTGCTGGAATAGGCATGGCGAAACTCTTCTTTAATTATATATAGAGAGTTCATAAACTCTTGTTTATACGAGCTAACTTTTACTGTTGTTCCAATTGCAAGCAGCTGTAGTGATACTATTATGGTTGTAGTTGTTACTCCAAAAGTGTGCTGTTACTGCCATGCTTCCCTAATTTTATTATTTTTAATGACCGTAAAACACTTATGGGGGAACTGAATTGGATATTTACAGCAATCACAGACACGATTGCTTGGAATGTCCTCCTGCATGGTAATGAAATAGGCTTATTGTATGGTGCAGCTGTGATTGTACTGTTTTGCTTATTACAGTTTTTTGCTGATATGGTAATTATTGCTGAATTTTACCTCCTGCAGATCTTTTTCAGAGATTATTTAGACAAGATCTGCTAGTTGCTAGTTTGTTCCGAATTTTTTTACTTGCTGAGAGAATAATGCGTTCGGCAAATTGTTCCCCGATTTCATATCCTATGTTGCCACCTACTCATCAGCATCATATGTGGTATCTACTATTTACGTGTGAAGTCTTTCTGCTTCGTGGTCTTTTAGTGTGTTCTGATTCATTTCACTTTCCACACTATAGGGATGCCTAGGACATGGCTGCTGAAATCTGCCTTACTCAGCTTCCGACTTTGCTGGAGGATCCTAATGCTGATTTCCAGGTGTCTTTCCTTAAAACTCTCTCTCTCTCTCTCTCAAGAATATTGCTCTCATCTTGCATTTGGCACAATTATTCATTAGTATTTGGTGCTTCTAGAATATTGTGCTTCTGGCTTTCTAGACTTTTCTATGTGTTTGTCATTATGGAATGATAAGCTGTTCATTTTGTTTTCAGCCAAGTCCTTTTTTCACAAAACAATTAACAGCTTTTGAGGTGTGGCTTGATCATGGATCTGAACATAAGAAACCGCCTGAGCAGTTGCCTATCGTTCTTCAGGTCTGGCTCTTTGCATGGTCCTTGTTGGATGCAGAACCTTAATCTGGTCATTCTTTTCCACCTTGGGTACCTAAGTTCAGGATATAGGTGATTAAATGTCCTACCTCCAATTCCACAGGTAGTTTCAAGTATATTTCAACTTTAGTATAGAGCGTTTTGTGATAGGAAAGTTGAAATCCAGTCTCTCAAGATGTCTTTATTGTTAAGAAAAAGAATATCCATGTTACTCATTTCTAGTTTTTGTCTGTGTTCCTTGGGATGTGCACTCTGGGACTAGTGTTGCGGTGTTTTTTTGGTTTTATTCTTTTCAAAGAATAGTTGCTTATGTTAATTTCCACTGTTTCTATGACAGCTCACACATCTTTTTTTTTCCTTAGGTTTTACTTAGTCAATGTCATCGGTTTCGTGCACTTGTGCTTCTGGGACGATTCCTCGATATGGGTTGGGACGATTCCTCGATATGGGTACCTGGGCCGTACATCTGGTAGTTTTCGTTGGCTTTGCTGTTGGAATTCTTATTATTTGTTTTGCATGTATGTGCATCAGTAGAGTATGGCATCTTATCAAATATGTAATGAAATGAAATTTCTGTTTTTGTAGGCCTTGTCTGTTGGAATATTTCCATATGTTCTAAAGTCTGTTGCAAACTACTACACCGGAGCTACGGCAGATTCTTGTGTTTATATGGACTAAGATCCTCGCATTTGATAAGGTTCATATTTGAAGTACTTACGATTTGCTGGATACCTTTGGATCAAAGTGTTACATAATACATTATATGCTACTGCATTTCTTAGTTATGAGCTCGCGTGCTAGAAATATTATTTATGTGTTAGATTGTTCACCTATTAGTACCTGAGATATTGTGGTCTTTACAGGGTCCACGTCACTCTCGAGTATGAAGCATGTACGGGGTTCAACATGGCGGAAGAATTCAGATGAGATAAGGAAAATACTTGGTCATTCTATTGCGGCCGATAATATTCACGAAATTATGGCGGTAGAGGTCGAGTGTTGAACTTCCTGGCTCGTGCAATCAAGGAGCATATACGAGATCATTACTAGCTCGAGACATTGGGTGGGGAAAGATTTGGTTTTGGAGTCCTATTGTCTGTGAGTTGGTGTAATTTGGTGTATTTTATACTTGAATGGATTAAATTCTCGTATGATTTGGAATGTATGTATCTTTTGTGTTAGTTATTAAACGAGTTTAGATGGATTGCATATGTAAACAGGTTGTACATTTGTGATATTTATATAAATTTCTAAATGAGCTTGGATGGGATAAATTCTTATGGACAGGTTATTGGGAAAATAGAAATTTTAATATAAAAAAAAAAATGGAAATACTATCGCCGACACGAAGTTGGTCGGCAGTGAAGGTAACTTTCCGCGGCAAACATAGCACATTGCCAATTGTTTCAACTTTTGCCGATACAAAATCCTGTAGCCAAAAGTGTTGGAGGTCTTAAATTTTGACCCACTTTTGCCGATGCAAAATCCTGTAGCCAAAAGTGTTGGAGGTCTTAAATTTTGACCCACTTTTGCCGATGCAGTAGCATTTGCCGACAAAATTTGCCGATGCAAGTCTGCATCGCTGAAGCTATTACCTTTGCCGATGAGTGCCAGTTCACATCGGCAAATATCTTTCCCGATATACTAACACCGACAGGCTGCCGACACAACGTTTTTCATCGGCAAAAACCTTCGCCAACACAATTACACTTTTGCCTATGCGTTATAGTGCATCGCCAAATCTGCATTTTCTTGTAGTGAGTACTTTGTTGGTACGAGTTCTCAAAGAGGAGATGGAGGCCGTAGTAGTTTGTAGCTTAGTCACATAATTTTTCTCAGTGCTAGCTCTTCGTTTCCGCTTCCAATCCCCGTTATGTGCTAGTGCTCTTGCGAATTTCAATAATCTAGAATGTTTTTTCAGAAACGCTTTTATGGTCGTGCTCCCGCTTGCACACACGAGTTACGTGGAGTAGTAAAACATTTTCCATCCAATTCCCAACCGTGCAGCAAGAATGGTACTGCATGGGGGGACCCTCACTCCCTTGGCATGGCATTCTGTGGTTCTGGGTACCTGGACAGAAATAGTAATTCTAGTCCCAATGAATACTACTCCGTACTTATACAGATTCAGATGAATACAGTCGCGCTAGGGCTTTACAAGGGAATGCCCACGGATTAAATACAATAAAAAGGTGACTCCCAATTCTGACACCTCCCCACGGTTATAGGGTCCACTGCCCTTAAATTTTTGAGTCCTGCTATAAGTACCGAAAGGGGAGGACCGAAAATGCACCGACCGCTGCCGGCGGGCCTTCTCCGGCCACCGGACGGCCGATCCGAGCCGTCCAAAAATTCTAAAAAAAAAAACCGAGGGGGCCTACGCGAGAATCAACGTCATCCGAGGTGTGTAGGGTGCTTGATCCGAGCACCCCTTTTTCGTGTATATTTGTATATACACGAAAAAGGGGTGCTCGGATCAAGCACCCTACGCACCTCGGATGATGTTGATTCTTGCCTGTGCCCCCTCGGTTTTTTTTTTTAGAATTTTTGGACGGCTCGGATCGGCCGTCCGGTGGCCGGAGAAGGCCCGCCGGCCGCGGTCAGTGCATTTTCGGTCCTCTTTTTTCGGTACTCATATCATTTCTGTAAATTTTTTCAGGTCAGGGGAGCTTCATTACTTTGTTCCTTTCTGCATGTATTGATGGTACTGTAGGGGACCATACTTACACACATGACCAGCTACTCTGTTTTATCTACAGGTCTATCAGCAACCCTACAAGGATGCATTCATCCAATAAAAAAATGTTAGGAACACATCCAAGTTTACATCTCTCGAGTGTTGGTAGGAGCAACTAGTAGTGTTGTTGATTCTACCATCACTTGTGAGGGAGATGTAAAAAACATTCCGTAGCCTTTGATATGTTTCTAGCATTTCTCGTTACTTTACCAAACGAGCAGTAGGAGTCTTATTCGTTGGTGTGGTACTTAACCTAAATCTTAGTGAATCTTTGGTAATAGATCAAAGTACTGCGGAAAGTGGAAGTGTAATAAACTTCTCAAGTTCAAATCAGGCTCCGTTTCCACGTACAAAAAATACTAAAAATTTAACGCATTTTACCATCTCGTTTCTATTAACAAAAAAGTTTCAGCATTTTACCATCTCGTTTCTACTCACAAAAAAGTTGTCAACAAAAAAACTCTTTTTACTACAGTAACAATTTGACATTTCTCAACAACTTATTTACTACTAGAAATACCTACTCCCTCCGTCCCTAAATAAGTGTCCGGCGCGCAAATTTAGGCTTTTAAAAAGATGCATTTGTTTTGTTTAAAAAAATAATTATTTTTCACAAATGAATAGATAGCAATGAGTTTTATTAGATTGTGAAAAAAATTAAAATTTTTAATGAAAAACATGCATCTTTTGTAAGATCTAGGTTTGCGTGCCGAATACTTATTTAGGGACGAAGTGAGTAATAATTTCTCAACCACAAATAAAAATTAACAAATTTTTCACTACCGGAAACACCCATGATCTATATGGGACTTTACCGCACTTTAATTTAGCGGACTTTCCACTAGTAGATAGTGAAATTGGGTCTACACAGATTGCCTGAAGTGCGCATATGTTGGTCAGACACCTTGAGTTATAAAAAAATGTAAAAGGAAGTAAGGTGCACAAATTACCATTGTTCTCACGAGTCTTGTGGTCTTTGTGGGGTAGGATTTGCAGATGTACATAGCCCAAAGGCTAGGAGGACCGACTCCACCAAAGGCTAGGAGGACCGACTTGCTAAAATACTCCTAATATAATCGAAGGGAACTTTAAGCACCATGATGATCACTTTAAATGGATATACATACATGCTTGTGTACTACGGAGTATATATATAATTATATACTACTATATATATGAGAGAGAGAGGCATATGTACCTGTGTAAATATTTAATCTTTGGTAGTATTTGAATTTTGAAGTCTACTATTCCAAAGGGTGGTTTAGTGGCAGACAATAAGAATATCATTCCAATTAATTCCCTTTGTTTCTCATTAGGTTGGAGAGGTTCGAGTGGGGTCATTTGACCTTAATGTTGATTTAAATTTGTATTTGCATTTCGTGAATCAACTTAATAATTAATATTCAGGTTATAGAGTTTTAATATTCAATGCTTGTTTTAATATTTATGTTATTAATTAACATTAAACAAATGGAAACAAATTCTCAAGTAATTTTCCTAATTATGTCCCCACTTCTTATCTCGTTTATCACCTCCAATTTGAATACGCAAAAAGTAACTCTCCGTAAATATTTTCGACATATCATGTTTATGCTTCTTTTCTATATTAGAATAGAAAATGCAAATTCAAATCTCATGTGGCAGTGATGCCAAAGGACAAAGGTTTTATTGGAACTGACTATAAGCCTAGGGTTTTTTCACGGGACTTAGTCAATTGGGACCTTAGACATGAAGGCTTTTTTTATGGGACTTGGACATGCAATTGATTGATTGACCAAATAGTCGAGTCTCGTATGTGGCTGAGCCACCAAGGGCATGGGTGACGCATGCCATCTCAATTCAAAAATAAAATTTAAAAATGATAGTAACTTGAAACCTTACCTTTTTTCCAAAGGATTCTATTGTGTAGTCTGATTTTTTTAACTTTAAACCCTATTCCGAATCATAGTGATTAGTTAAGCGGATAACCAAATCGAGCCTTAAGTCTCAATCAATTGAGATCTTGTGCAATTTTTATGTTGCTTAATAAAAGAGTCGACACGATTCTGTGTCTCTCTTTCTTTCTTTCCCATTTTCTCTCTCTATAAAACTAACAAAATCCACCTTCTAAAAAGATTAGAAAAAACGTCAAGTTTCATTTTAGTAGATCGTTAAATTATTTTTATTCTATATATGTTAATAAATTATCAACTTTACGATATATTTACTTTTCTTTCGGTAATATGAATAGTTAACCTTAAAATATGTGTACTTTAAGTATGAAATATAAGATTTTAGCGATTGATTCCTTCTAATTTCGTCATCCCAAATTCAAATCTTAACTCCCTGAGTCTTGCGAGCCAGCTACACGAACCCCCAGGGGCTCAAACTCAATTTGATGGGTCAAATCACATCCAATTACCTGAAATTAAGGTAGACAGGGGAGCCAAGAATAAGACCTTAATCTGATCATCTGTTGCACATCACTATCTGACCCTGTTTTTGAGTGAAGCAAGTAACCATTCTCTTGGCTCAAGCACCACACATGAATTAGCTCTTATGAAAGTTTTTGGCGAACCAAACGCAAGAGTACTCCTGTAGGAATGATCATTCCAGTAACCAAACACTGCCTTGCTCCATTTGCTGCCATGGCCATCGGGCATCCACCAGCCAATGCTTGCAGATTTCATTACTGTTGCAATCGCGAGGCCTTAGCTTGAACAATCGAAATGACAATTGACAGGAAAAAGTGACGAGTCAGAAACTGTTACATATAGCACAAACGACTGGAACATTCATAACCACGTTGTTAGATTGAGTTAAGCAAAAAAAACAAAAAAAAAACCATTAAGTTTTGATCCATATACTCTCGAATAGCGTTTGCTAGGATCAAATGCATATGATCATATAGCGCTATACGTATTCCAAAAAAGGCTATACTGAATGAAAATATTGTATCTTGTCCAAATTCAGACCAATCCGGAGAGCAGGGCATCCCATTTGGATTGAATATACTATCTATAGTAAGAGAACTTTACTCAAAGAGCAAAGTACGGAATACCTCCCTGAGGTTTTCGCGTTTGGCAGATGACCCCCCTGTGATTCATTAATGACCACATTGCCTCCCTGTGGTTTTGGAGTAAAGTGCAACCGTTAGATTTTCCATCTAAATTAACGGAAAGTAGAGACCACGCGCATTTTTTGTCAGTGGAAAAGAAAAAACATAATAGGTAAAGTCAAAATCAATTGTAAAATGACTCTACTATCCTTTTCCTCATCTTCTCCCTTAAACAAACTCAAAACCATATCCATTTACCCCAACCCAATATTGCCAGCCTCAAATCTTTTTGCCGCCACCACCGTACACCTTTTCGACACATATTTCTAGCCTTAAATCAAACCCCAAAATTCAAATTAATATGGTTTCAGGTGGTTTGAATTGGTTTGATATGAATCACCTAAAACATCAGCATTGTTTATAAGAACATCAATGGTCCCAAATGCATCCCAATTCCCAAGCCCTCAGCACGGCTGCCTCGCCAACGGGCCCGTCGGCACCAATGTCAAGCTTCACAGCGACGGCCCGCGGAGCGAATCGATTGGCTGCTGATCGACAACCGCATGGGAGGGAGATTTGACTTGGAGAGAGAGAGGAGGGGGATTCGACATGGGAGCTGATCGACCACCGCATGATCGGAAACCAGTCGGGCTGGATTGGCTTGCAGAGGCAGTCGAGCGGTAGCAGCTTCGGCGACAACAGCTCCCTCTCTGGCGAGTACTACCTGCCGTCCTCAGAGAAGACGACGCTCGATCCCGACGATTCGCTCTGGGTCGGGTCAAAGGCGGCGGATATGTCAACGTGTAATTAGAATTTATGTTGGTTGAATTTCAAATTAAGGGGAGTATCTGATCAAAAAAAAAAATTAAGGAGAGTATTAGCTGCCATCTCTCTCTCTCTCTCTCTCTCTCTCTCTCTCGGTGTTAAGAAGAGCAAAGCACTTTATTTGAGAAAGGGTAACATGGTCTTTTTACTTCTACCATTAACGGAGTTAGTCATTGCACTTTGCTCCAAAACCACAAGGGGGCGATGTGGCCATTAATGAATCAAGGGGGGTCATTTGCCAAACGCGAAAACCTCAGGGAGGTAATCCGTACTTTCTCATGACTTCGGCTAGTACTCCTTGTAAATAATCATCCCAACAATAAGTTGTTCAATAAGATGATTAAGATAAGAACTGTAGAATGGAACCCATTTAATTGAACTATAATCAACACTTATGGTATACCATGGATGAAACAAGATCCAGCCAAAACTGATTTGTAGCATATATATATACACACACACACTTGGCAACGACATGGAATGAAGTAAACCTGATTTACTAAGTTCTGGAACTCAGGGGTTTACTCCTTTCTAAGATTTCAAGTCCGAAACCTCTTAGATGTTGGAGTACCAATTTTTGTTAAACCAGTCTGTAAGGGGCAAAGCTTTGGCTTTAACTTGGTATTCGCCAGCAAACGTGGCGATTAGTCATTCGGAAAGTAGTCAAAGTGAAAGTAAGTTAGTTTAGACACCGTGAGTTATTCAAAAACACATGGAATGAAGTAGATCAATTAGCATTGGGAAAGCATATTCTGTCAAGCATAAAATCTAAGAATAGAATATACACTAAACTGTCAACTAATTACAAATATTTAAAGAAAATGAATCTTCAAAATGAGTCACAATCATTTAAATCTAATTTCAGAAAGATGAGACGGGCTATAATATATATCCAAGCTTTACTCTAACCAGACAACAAAAGGTATGTCCTAATATAGATATTTTTGCTATTACATTTTGGGCCTGTTTATTTGACCGGATATTAACATATGGTTGGACAATATGTTCGAGGTAATCACGCATCCGATGTTTGAATAATTCTTTTGACCCGAATTAAACATCTAGCCGACATAAATTCACAAACGTGGCGATTAGTCATTCGGAAAGTAGTCAAAGTGAAAGTAAGTTAGTTTAGACACCGTGAGTTATTAAAAAACACATGGAATGAAGTAGATCAATTAGCATTGGGAAAGGATATTCTGTCAAGCATAAAATCTAAGAATAAAATATACACTAAACTGTCAACGAATTACAAATATTTAAAGAAAATGAATCTTCAAAATGAGTCACAATCATTTAAATCTAATTTCAGAAAGATGAGACGGGGCTATAATATATATCCAAGCTTTACTCTGACCCGACAACAAAAGGTATATCCTGATATAGATATTTTTGTTTCTACATTTTGGGCCTGTTTATTTGACCGGATATTAACATCTGGTTGGACAATATGTTCGAGGTAATCACGCATCCGATGTTTGATTAATTCTTTTGACCCGAATTAAACATCCAGCCGACACAAATTCACAAAGTGTGGGATTTTCAGTATCTTGTGATGTGCGGTATTATTAATCCGACCACTCTTAATCCGATGCGAAATTGCATTGTATCAGTATCCCTTAAGTACTGGATCTGCCGAACCAAACCTTCAAGTATTTTTCATATCGAGGTTTTCAAAGGAAATATGAAATTTAGAAGATGCATCCAAACAATGGGATCGACAATGAGAGATGGTTTTCGGTGACACTACTTGGTGGTGGTGCCGGTGCATTACAAACACACAAGTCTTTGGTTCAATTCCTGTGGAGGAGCGATCCTGTTATGCTCTTGGATCACTCGTACGGACTTCAACTGGTCCTTCCTTTAATTTCTAGACCTCCCTAAGCTTCCAAGATCAGCTACTAGTTGGCCAGTGGCTAACGGGTTGGACGCAGTCGGAAGGCACTCCGATATATACCTTAGTAAGTTTTGTTCATGTGGTGAATAGTAACAGCATACCTTTCTAGGGTTATACTTGTAGAGAGACTAGACTTATGCTCCAAGTAGTCGTATAATAGACACGTTCCTTGTGACATCATGCCCTAACCACCTTTAGGATTGACGTTACGCACGAGGCACTGGGTGCCACGTGGACGGACTTTAGGTGACCGAGCTGCTCCTCCCAGTTTCCACACAGATCCACTCCGTCATTGTCCGGTTAGACCTAATCGACCTAGTCTAGCCCCCAGGACTTTCCCTGCCATACCACAATTTTGGCTCACGCCAATCCCAGCGTATCAGTCCACGTGAGCAGCCCCAACTTATTCCAGTTCAGCCTACTACGATTCCCATTAAGAACAATATTACTTGGGCCACCCTCCAAGCAAGCGACAACTTATGTGTAAAGGGAGTTCGGTCTACGCTGCGGCCATGCTATCTAAGGTTGCAGTTGGTGAGATAGGTTTCGGATAATAAAAAAAATACTTAGTGAACAATGTCTAACAAAATAGGAGAATAATCATCAGAAACAATTGCGCGCATGCACGGAGCTAGTTTATGGACCCTGATGTTGATAATATTTGAAGCTTTTTACAGCATGTAATTAATGATCACCTTAAGGGTGTTCAAAGTTTAGATTTCAGACCAATGGACAAGGTGGGACCAATTAATTAAGTTAGGGGCAGGTTCGAGTTTTGGTACAATTAAGAAATTAATAACCCTGGAAAGTCATCTCTACAATTCCCACTTTAATTATTTGTGGGAATCAATTCCAATACCAATCATATTTACATATAAATATGCTTAATTATATTTATATGTTCGTATTCATATTCATATTCATATCTAAGTACCTATATCTCGAATTTAAAAATAATGAAAGGAGATGGGTCAAGGGGCCTATCATGACCATGTACCACATGACACACCACATGTACATTGCACCCTACCATCCATTAACCATGACTCATCAAACCCTGCCAAACCCTAGACCCCACATGGCCCTACTATTTCCCCTACCCAACACTCATGTGGACCCCTTTCAAGCACATGGGATGAACCCCATGGGGACCCAAACACACACTCTCTGCAGAAATTTTTGAATGCAAATAGGATATTGTACATGTGTATCCGGCAATGCATCTGAAAACCGCCCGTAGTAAGATCTAGTTCTCACAAAGAGAGCTGTTTAAATTTGTTTTAGACGACTCAGATCTGAACAAAGAAAAAGAGAAGAGAGAGTGATCAACTGAGTAGAAGAGAAGGTATTCGGATCTTAGTTGTCCAAAACGCGTTTGGTGCTCATCCAGCTCGGATGAGCACCGGGTACCTTGCACCCAAAACGTTCCCAGTTTCGTTTGCACACAAAAATTTCTCCCCCCTCTCTCAAACCAAGTGTCCTGGTTTCACTTTCCCAAAAACCAAAGTTGACCATTTCCTCTTGAGTCCCAAAAAGTATTCCATATGGGCGGCTGAGTTTGTCCAACCCTTGTTCCCTAATTGAAGGCGATTTGCCTCACGTATGCTGCTGATACAACCGACAGACTAGCTTTTCTTTGTCCTAAATTCATGCAATTGATGCCATTGCACAAGGGCCTTAATAATTGTTTACCAAATAAAAAAAGGGCCTTAATAATTCAACTCTATAGTTAATAATATAATCCTATATTGAGATATTCATTCATTCATTCACCTCTCTATAAAATAACTTTCTTTGTCTCATAGCCTCCCCATTCACACAACCCATTCTCTCTCTCTCTCTCTCTCTCAACTTCCTTGCAAAGCTTTGTGCAAAACTAACCCAACTTTCTCTTGTGATACTCATATCTCCGTACAAGTTTTGAAGAGGAGTTACTGAACCATTTTGTGTGTAATTCAGAGATGGAAAGCTCCGTGTTGTATGAGGGTGACCTTAATCTAAAGGCAACCGAGCTCCGATTAGGTTTGCCGGGGACGGATGAGCCCGAGCAACAGAACGTGGCTAGTGGAAGAAACAACAAGCGGTCATCGCCCGAATCGGCTGACGGAGGCTCGAAGGGAAACACCGAGGCTGAAGACGGCAACCGTGAGAGCGCTCCCGCGGCCAAGTAAGTTATTTGATCATGACTTGACAACGTAAAATGTTTTTGTATTTGGTATATACATAGTCTAAAGAATGAGCAACTAATTTGATGGTTTATGTGTAATCGCAGGGCACAAGTAGTGGGCTGGCCACCGGTCCGATCCTGCCGGAAGAACAGCTTCTTGCCAAAGAAGGCCGAGGCCGAGACCGGAATGTTTGTGAAAGTAAGCATGGATGGAGCCCCTTACCTTAGAAAGATTGACATGAAGGTTTATAAGGGATATTCAGAGCTCCTAAAGGCTCTGGAGAACATGTTCAAACTCACCATAGGTAAGAACCTTGATCAATGGACTCAGACGAAAGTGCACAGATCTGATAACTGTGTCAGGAATAGTTTTTTGTTCCAAGTTCTAAATGTGGAATCCTTTTTTGTTATTCAGGTGAGTACTCAGAGAGGGAAGGCTACAAAGGATCAGAATATGCACCAACTTATGAAGACAAAGATGGTGATTGGATGCTAGTTGGGGATGTTCCATGGGAGTAAGCCCTCTCTCCCTCTCCCTCTCTCTCTCTCTCTCTCTCTCTCTCCAGTTACTAATATGGAATCCTTGTTGCAGTATGTTCATCACATCATGCAAGAGACTGAGAATCATGAGAGGATCAGAAGCAAAAGGCTTAACTTGTGGGGTATGACAAAAAGACACTGCAGAAACCCATAAGGCAAATTTGGGAAGTGAAGATTTCCCTCTTTATGAACATACAAAACTTTGATCGAGCTTGGGTTGTTCAAGACTTTTTATTTTGAACACACGATACCCTCTTTGCTCCCGATTTCGACCGAGACGAGCAAGCAGAAAACAGAGAAAGAACAAGAGAATTGAAGAGTTCTGTGTAGTAGTAGTAAGTTGCAGAGGCAGTTCCATGGTGGTTTGAGACCTGTTATGTTGTATTGTTTTATTTGTAATAGTTAGATCGAATCGAAACTCGATGCCGAGCAATACTTGGTTCCGAAGCATTTCTAAAGAGATTTATTTGTATGAGATGGTACTCAGAAGTTTTGGTTATATATGTTGTATGTATATCAAACACATCTTTGGTTCTAGTTTTGTGCCAAGAGTTCTGCGTTTATTTCATTTGTGTTCTATTGTGCTTGTTTGTCTTTCAAGCTCTGTTATTAGAATCGTACGATTAACGATTTGTATCGCATGATTCGATACACCAATGTATCCATCCGTACGGTTGGAACACGGAAATGACACGATTTGTGACACATCACATGAATCGGAACATTTACAAATCGATTCACTTTTTCGACATGTTTTTCTTGTGAAAGGGATAATTTGAAGTCGTCAAATGAGATGTTTGAAAAAGTGTTCAAATTTGATCGTTGAAAGCCTTTCAAGGTGAGTATTGGGAATTTGGGATCACATGAACTGCGAAATTCGATTGCTGTCGAACCTACATCTCATGAACTACGAAATTCGATTGCTGTCGAACCTACATCTCTTGCAATACAAGCCAAGGATTTTTGCTATTTGTGAGGCTCGATTCATCACTTAAGACAAACTTCTTATTGATTTAGGCCTCAAATGATGGGTTTTAGGATATATCTTTCTAATTGAAAGGCAGAGACATATATTTCAACATACAGTATTGTAAAGAGCATGACCGAATTGAAGTGATTATTAGTTCACAATTTGGAAAAAGGAGTATTTCGATTCTCGATTGGATTCATGGTTTGACAACTACGCTGTGACGCTGTTATCTGTTGTAATCTAAGTCAAAGAACAAACCTATAGAACATCATCTTGAAACAACCTCTGCATTCTCTCAAATACCCTTTCGATTTGACATTTCTCTTCACACAAATCTAATCATCCTTTGCACTTGTGCAACATCATCCAAATCTTTACAGGATTTTTCTCCCAGATAAGGAGGGTCTCAAAATAATTCTGGGTAAGAGACCATGAAGTTTAATGAGTACCCATCATGTAAGAATTCGACAAACTCCCCTTTGCCTAAACCAGGGAATAAACAAAATCAGATTGTTCAGATCTGTTTCTATTGTTGGGACAAGTTCAGATCGACCAGGGTTTTAAAAATTGCGCTACCGGAAACGTAACGGTATCAGTGATATATATAGCCATATATCGGCCGATATCGGATCGTGTTGGATGATACGCAAGTAAATAACGGAATCGGAGGTCCAAAATCCCGTTACGCAACGGACGATACGATACGTAACAGCCTCAATTTAAAACATGAACCCGACACTTGCTATAGTCTAGAAATTTTGTTTCAGATCGAAGCACTGGATCCACAGATCAGAAACCAGATTATTCAAAATCATCTTGTTAAAAAATATAGTAAGTTGTTATTGTAATTGTAACTGCAGAAGATGCTGCTAACCTTCTTGCTTCCAATACACAACTCCGGAAAGCTAGGCATGTTCTCATGTATCCTGGCCAAAAACATTTGACTTTGAGCCTCAGAACTGAAAAATCCTTTTGTCTAACTAAGCCGGCTTCTAAAGAATAGAACAAATTAATAAAAATTACAGAACTTAATTAATAATCTAAGTACAAGAGCCTTTAGATTCTTTATACTATGCACTTCTGGTTCCTATGGCAGTAGGTAATTAGGCAATGTTCTTGTCACCCGATCGGACAGTAAGTATCACGAAATATGACGGTGATACTATGCGGCGGTGCCACAAGCTAATAGGAAATCTCCCGTCGTGGTACACGCTACTATTGTACTAAATGGTTGAGATAGTGGAAGACAAAACGGTATCGTGAGGTTTCATACGCGGCCTTTTATAGGCCGGTAAAACTATCCATGACGGTGTCAAGTTTGCACTCAATATTTGTTCCACGTGTATTGTTGATTTACGTCGAATACGACAAGGTTTGCCTGATGAAAATCCTAAGGGTTTTTTTTAATACAAACAGTCATCTTCTCTAAAAATTTAGAATTTCATATGAAACCCAAACATGACGCAACACATGATGCCTCGTCTGAGAGAGAGAGAGAGAGAGAGAGAGAGAGAGAGAGAGAGAGAGAGAGAGAGAGAGAGAGAGAGATCTAGAGCATTGTCAAAAGTCAGACTGAGTAATCATAGTAAGATACTGTAGAGTAATCATAGTAAGATACTGTATTAAGCTGATGCACAGAACCATATAGCTATAATAGTAAACCGAAACTTTAATTCAAGTGGACATTTTGATTAGGTAGCATAGGACTTCCCCTTCCTATTTGAGAGAGAGAGAGAGAGAGTCCAATTGTATTGCCCAATTTGTTTAAGAAAACAATCGTTTGCAACAGAATATTAATTTCCCTGTCCGTTTACCTCACAAAGTATCAGGATTGGGCTACACACAATCTTGACAAGGATCATGTTAGCTAGTTAGTGGGCATGTGTCATTGTCAAGGGACTTTTTATTAAGGAAATCGTTTCGAGCAATGTAACAATTTTTTTTGTGCTTTGTGCGCATATTTATTCTATCATATGATGAAGCACAGCAACGGATACGGATACGGATACGGACACAGTTACGGTCACGACATGACACCGACACAATCACGGTCAAGACATAACACGGACATGCAATTTCTTTAAAAAATTAGGATACAGATACGTAGGGGACACATCTAACACAAAGTACAATTATATTACCTATCTATCTAATGAATTCATATTAAATTCACGAAAACATTACTTATGTAAAAATTTATATAAAAACTTCAAAGAGTTCTACTATTATGAAGATATAAATCAACGGCCGCAATAGGAATATCTTGAATGAAACATCCATGGAAATTTTGACTCTAGACCTAGCCTTAAAAATTACATTTTAACGTCCTAATGTGTCCATAACATGTCTTAAAAGTGTCTCCAACGTTTTTCGTATGATAAGAAAAGCGAACATGTATTTTCGGCTTGTCCAACACGTGTCCGGAAATTGTTGTGTCATATCCATCTCAAATGTGGATATGTGAAGCCGGTGGACGTGTCTGTGCTTCTTAGCTAGCAAAGAAATACCAAATTTTCAAAGGTTCCTCAGCTGGGAGCCCTGTGCTATAAAGCAAATCTACCTGATTTACTTTTCACTCAAAAGATAGGATCTGTCATTGGAATTGATGTGAATGGTGACCATATCCATGTATTTCCAACTTCCCCTTTTCCAGCAAAATCTTGATATGAACGTTAAGTTCAAAAAGAGCTAAAGGTTCATTGAACTTTGATTATTTAACTAAGGATGAGGTTAACGAGGTAAAAAGACTCCTTGAATTGCTGAATAATAAAGCCACGAAATTTCTTTGCTTCAATTCTAATAACACAACTTTTGTTTTAGTTTTGTCTGTCCTATGAGCAACAAAATGACGCATAAAGCTATTGCAAAACTAACGCGAGACTGGATTCCATGGACTTAACTTTAACAATTCCAAAATCAACAGACATAACCTAAGGCCAAGCCAATTGAATCAAAATATTTGATAAACTTATGAAATACGTCCGTTCCGCTAAGTGAAATAAGTACTTATTTTTTGAATTAAAGATAATGTATTGTGAGAGAATGATCTGTCTCGTAAACCGGAAAATACGTGCATAAAAAATAAGAACCTTAGCAAAATGGAGCCTGCTCTTCTAGTACCTGTTGCAATTGCAAGTCCAAATATGGTAGCCTTTAGCCTCCACTCCACTCCATTATCTTTTAATATATAGATGGGCTCCTCATACTAAACAGTTTGATCTGCAGTTATAGGGAAAACGTTATTAGGACAGTTTGATCAGCAGTGGTTTTTTTCTCTCTAAAAAAAAAAAGGGTGTTCGGACCAACTTATGTGTACCTCAACTAATTCTGGAGGACCAATCCCGCCGCCAACTAGCGGGGGATCCTAATTAAAACTAGAGCAATTATTAGGGCAGGGTAAAAACGGAGTCGCTATACCATAGTTGTTCTAAGCATGATCGACATAATTCACAAGTTTATGATAGGTTCAGTACACTTTGGGGATGTTAGGGAGCCACATTTTTTTAACTTTTTGTATTTTGCTTCTTCTATTTTCAACTTTGAATTATGGTCAAAATGCATTATTGAATCTGTAAAATGTTTGGGAGATATATGCGAATGCATTTTGCAAGAGGAGTAGTGTTTGAGAGATATGTGCATAATACATTTTATTATTGTAATGTTAACCAAAATGAAAAAAGTCAAAAAGCCCATCTCCCCCTACTTTTGCCTTGTGTTCTCTAAACTCAAAAACCGAAAAATGCATTTTGTAAGAATGTATTTTCTTGTCTCCTTGCCAAACACCTAAAAGTGGATATGAGAAGCTAAAAATGTAAAAATGAAGGAATCAAACACCCCCTTTATTGGCAATGGTCTGAATCAAATGGCACCCAGATAAATACTTGTAGTTTTATTTGAACAAAAGCCCCAGAAAATTATCAAGCTGCTACTTATCATTACCAAAAGAATTATGCACATCATAATCAAGTTAATTTGCATTGATCTATATTCTTATCGTTGGAACATGTGTAAAATATTTGAGTCCCACAAAAGATAACTAGAAAAAAGGGTGGGACCATTATATACAATTAAGTAGCTCATCACTTACAAAGCTTTAAGCTTTTGAGGATTTGGGCCATTCGATGTTTATTGGGATCAAGCGATGTGGTGAGGACTCTGTGAGTGCTCCCCAACGTATTGAGCCTAAGCGCACATGGGGAGAATCTCGATCTGTTGTTGATCCAACTCCTAACACTAATTAAAGATGGTCATTTGCCTGGAATGATTCACGAAATGACTGAATGGCAATCAACAATTGATCGCGTATACAGTTTGGCAGCTGAGAAACGTGTAAAAAGGAATGAAGGTAGGCAAAACACGGATGCTTAGTAAATTTTGAACCCATCCAAGTGAGAAGCATGGAGTGTGTTGTGTGTGGCTTCAATTCGGGGACAACCAGGATCGACTGTCCAGATGGAGCTGAGGGTCATCCGGACGGGAACAAGCGACCTGGAAAACAGGAGGTCACAGGAGAAACCTAGAAAAACAGAGAGGGACACTTAAGAGGATATCGGAGTGCTTGTAATCGTTATTATTTTAAGTGGATTGATTCGTCCCTTCCTCCTGTGGTGTTGATACACAGCCTATTCATTGAACCACGCAAATCTTGTGTGATTGTTTCTTGCTTGCCTAACTTTCGTTCATCTTTATTGTTCGTGTTGTAGATCGAATAGTTGTGTCTCCCGCATATCGCATAACAGAGTGGCATAAAGGGAATAAAAACGAAGGGAATCATCTGATTGTTCCCTTAAGAAAGATGGTGTATCCAACCCCAGACAAATGTACGTTTATATTACTGAACCCATAACAGGGTGCTGATTGGAAGTTTGAAACAGAATGAATAACGTAACCACATGACTAAAGCTTCGTTAATCACCAAAGTAAACAACAACATGGTGCTTTGACGTAATCGTGGATTTCAACGTGATGAATGACATTGATATTGGTTTTTAAAAAAAAAAAAAAAACCCGACAACAACAAGGTGCTAATTCAAACAAAATGAACAACCTAATCAGATGACTAAAGAATCCAGCCAATGCTGATGGTGCAAGGCATACAATGCTTGAGATGAAAAACATTATTGAAGTGCCATTAACGACAAATAATTCTATGTACTTCCCAGTTTCGGTTGAAATGTACTCCGTATCAACTATTTGTGCATTTTATCATCTATTAGGCCTCAGCTTTCCTTGGTAGGATGCCCAGTAACATAACCTTTCAATAGCCAAAATTGATAACACAGCTCATACAAGATAATGGCAAATTCTAAAGGGTGCCCCTGGGGCACAAGATTGAGTACATTTAATTACATGTTTTATACCCATTCCAAGATGTATTAATAACATTTTTTAATGATGGCATTGAGAATGCAAAACAGTTTCATTAAACGAAGTTCAAGAGTATTTTCAATGACAATAATGTCCTTGACTCTTCATTTTCTTCTATCTTTTAGAATGACAAAAAGAAAAAAAGGGAGAGAAACTGACAAATGCAAACATTTTCCCTAATGTAACTTAATTAGTACAAAAAAACATATAAGAAAGGAAACACCCAGGAAAAAAAATTACACAAGATTATTATCAACTAAGAAAGTCACTAGAAAAATAAAGGTATGAATCCAGTGTGCCCAAGAATATTCTTTCAACATTTTCTTGCCAGAAGTGTTAGATTTTCAACTTCGGACTCTGAATAATCTAGTGTAATTTTTTCCTGGTTGAATAATCTAGTGTGAATTCAAACACTTAAACTTATGCCCTGGACACGCATGTTAGCGGGAGCACTATTAAAAATATTGTTCTGTTTCTCATTTTTTTCCATGATACACCAAAATTGTTCATTTGCCCAGAAATTATACCACTACAAATAGTAGTCATATCATTTGTGTTTATTGGAAAACATATTTAAAAAAAAAACCTCCCAGAAATTATACAACTAGGAATTACGTGATTGATATTAAATTTATTATAATTGGATCTCACCAAACTTGGAGTAATTTCTAGAGGGTAAGGAGGTTAATATTGTCATTAGATAAAAATATAAGAAACATTTATAACTAGTATAGAAAATAGTGGTGAAAATTGATTAGCACTATAATGAGAAGACAATTAATGAGAAGTGTATTAATTGTAACATCACTTATTGTAACTAAACCAATGCCCTAAACTTATGCCCCGGGGGCATTTGTTAGCGGGACCGCAAAATAATAATGTTTGACAGTGGTTTCTGCATTCTAGGATTCTTGCTTTTTCAATGTTTTCCCATCTAATTTTGTAACCAAAGGTGATCTGTAGTTAGACAAATATTTTCCTTTCCTCTTTGATTTTTGTGACAATGACAGTTTAACTATGATGCCATATAATGAGGAAAAAACAGTCTTTTTAAGGGATCCATTTCAAGGGAGTCACATGAACATTCTTCTAATTGCAACATGTGATTTATGAGGGCTCAACTTAGTCAATGCTACACATATACCAAAAAAGTTGGCATCAACAAGGTAACTTTCTATATTTCATTTCCTTAATTGATGGCTAAGGCAGGACTACAATGATACGACTCTTACGGTGCCTTACATAATACGCTAAACATCGATGTTTTCACCACAGAGTCAAATCATCAATAGACAAAGACCAAGTAAAAACGCTTAGTAAATTAACTACTTTGCCAGACAAGTATTAATTAAATCTTGAAAAGTAGAATATAGACCTTACTTTTGATTCTTTGGAGTGCTCTTACTCAACTGCTTGAAACTTCAAGAATGCCCATGAACACCTACTGATATGTTTGCGAACCTACTTGAGAATCCCAAATCAGACCTTAAAAATGTCATGTTCAGATCAGGTGACCGACCACCTTGATCTTCGGAGAAAATCTTTTTACTCCATAAGGCCGTCATCAACTGTAAATGAATGAGCCTATGCCTACTGCCCGCGCTTGTTTTCTAGGCATCTGGATTATCTTGTGCAATAAATTTCAGCTTCCTATGCCGAAATCTTGAGTCTTCCATGCCATTGCATGAGGATGAGAAAGAACATCATGAAGTAGAAGTGGTACGAAATCTTTCTGCTTGGCATCAATTACACATCCTGAAACCATCATATCTTCTGTTAGAAAATCTAATCTAGTGATAAGCCATTTCAAACAATTGAAAGGCGTTTGTTAATGCTTCTACATTAAGGTCATATCTATTAAACTAGTGACTAGTGAGCACCGGAAGTTAAGTAAGAAAAAAGTGAATATTTTCCGATAAAACCTTCAGCAATTACAATCCACAACAAATCTGTCACTTTTTAGCATAACCTCCAACCATTGTAGATCAAGCGACCAAACTCTTCTCATGCATTTGACCAAAGAAACACCGACACAGAATGCCATATATGTGTTAGACACACTAGGGACACACGTGGCATGTCCATTATATTTTTAAAATTTTTGGACACCCATAGAGACACGATAAGGTGGTTTTTACAACTTCTATTAACTTTTCTGGGGTAATATCTTTAAAACTTTAAAAGAATTAGGCCAAAAGTGAAATATAAAATATATATGTATGTACAATTGTACATACTATATGCAGACACCATTGGTCGATAATGCACTCGATTGGTGTCATAACCAAGTACTAAGTGGTTACAATGTAGGTTTCACATTTAACAGATTCAACCATGTCCCGCTTGTCTGTCTCCCTATTTTTTAAGAATTATCATGTCTTGTTTCTATGTCCATCTCACCCACTTTGTCCATTTACGTATCCTTACTACATAGCCTAGCCTTATCAACTTCACTTGCTTTGATCTAACAAACATCATTTACAGACCAAGATTCAGCATTTCTAGTCAGCATTCTGATAAAGTATTCTTTTGTAGATTCTAACTTCTAAGCTTTGCAGAAACCCGATATCACCACATTCCAACTCCCACCTGCATGGATTTGCATCGCTTCAAAAGAAATGTAGCAACATTGATATCACCATTCTCCATGTACCCAGAAATCATCAAATTCCAAAAGGCCAAGTTTTGACAGGCGTTCCTCAAAAAGAGCTTTTGTTTCCAGTTTTCACTATGTCATTGGCCTTGACATATCCACAAATCATGCTCGTCTAGAAAATCACATTCCTCTCTGCTTTTCTTTAGTTGCAAGGAAAAGAGAAGAAAGAATGGGAATGTTTAACTTTCCAGCATTTTTAATGTGTTCAGTTAGGAGAAAAGTTGTGGAACCCACTCTATAACTTTCCCGCTAAGATTAGGTTTCCCTCCAAATTTGTTCAGCAAAAAACACAAGATTTTGCAAAAATCTTGTTTCTACGCTAGTTTCTATTAATTAAACTATTACTTTTTAATTTTCTCTTAGATTTATGATATCAAGTAAACGCATAAAGAAAAATACGTTTCATTTTTCTTTACTTCATCTCATTATAAAATTCTCAGGAATAATTTTTCTGCACTAATTTCTAGACCAGAAACGGAGCCTTAAACAAATCATGACCAGCATCCAGCCTAGCACTATTTCTGCAGGCAGAATCGTTGAATTCCAACAAATTGCATCTTTTTCATGCATTTCATCAAAAACCCGTCTCAATCAACTTTACCACACCTCATAGACAGATCAAGATTTGCATTCTGCAACAACAAATCATACCCATGACCATGTTTCAAGAAAACCCCATATAGCACCTCTCCATCTTTTAACTTTGTTTGTCGAGCTAAAGTTTTTAGCCCTAAACAAATAGCGAAATTGAAAGGTTCAAAATATTCACTCGGCATACAAGAGAACATACCCACATCTTCTTTGTATTCAAAGTTTCCAAAGCACCCATGAATCACTGATGGCAAAACAAAAGAATTTGGTTGAGAGATTCCGTCGAACAGCTTGTGGGCAGGGTCAGTGGCACTAAAACGACCAATAGAGGTCGAAGATTTTGATGAGGATTAGTCCGACAAGAAGATTGACCGGGCGATCAGAAGACGGGAATGACTGGGTTTGTAAGGCTTTTATGATGAAAATGTGTGTGTGTGTGTGTGTGTGTGAGAGAGAGAGAGAGAGAGATTCATTTCATGGCGGCAAAAGAGACAAGGAGGCGATGAGACGGTTTAACTTCCGTTTGAAAAATGATTTTTTTTTTTTCGATTTGGGCCATTGCTCAACTTTGGGCTTTCTATAATGGGCTAACCCGTATCAAGGTTGAGGCTTAGGCCTGGTTGAATGGACCATACTTAGGCTGGCATTTTATTCCTAAATGAGAGTTATTTTTTGACATACGTCTCGCTTACAAAATCGCTTATATCTCACAATTTATGATATTTTAAATAATTTAATTTTTTTTATTAAAGTAATTGAGATCCTATCAAATAAGATCTATATTACATATATAAATTATTGTAAATTGAAAAATATAGACGTTTTTTTAGAGCTCCGTGTTATTGTACTATTATTCAAAAAGTTATTATTATTATTCAAAAGGTTGAGGAAATTATTCAAAAGGTTGAGAGCCCGTTCCAGATTCTCAAATAAGTACTTCGAAAATAAGGACCTATTTTTCAAGTTTAAAAATAATAGGCTTACAAAAATAATTTTTAATTTTTTTTGCAGGGTTTGATAAATCAAATAAGATCCATATTACATATTTTTTAATTTTAGTAAGCCTATTATTTTTAAGTTTGAAAATTGTAATGAGTACTCATTTTTAAGGGGGGAAAGCGGAATACACCCTGAATATACCATACTCAGCCAGCATTTTATTGTTGTACTATGCGAACTCCTTTTTTTTGTTCTTATTCATGTGAATTTACCACATTACTTTTTGATGTGTGAAAAGTAAGTTATGGAAATTAGTATGAATTAAAGAGAGTTCGCATAGTAAAAATGAGAGTGCAAAAATCACTATCTTTAACTCGTTTTGCTAAGGAGATTGTTTCTCCAAAAATACTTTATCTTTTTTTTGGTAGAAAAAATACTCTCTTTTTAGTGCTCAGACTATGTGATTGGACAGTTTGAAGAATCACAGAAGTTTTGGCCTTTGGATAGGCTTTGGGTATTCTTGGGCTGGGCCTAGCTCACTTTGGTGGGTTAGGTTTTCAAGAGGTTTTGGGCTTTCAATTTGGGCATTTGTAGGCCTTTGTATTTGTTTGAATTGTATTGCTGTATCTGTGCTTTGAGGCCTTTAGGTATTTGGGCATCATGCCCTCTGGCTATAGGGCTTTGCCCTTTAATCCAATTTTGGTTGGATTTTCCTCCCCTTTCCCCTAATCTTAATGTACCCTTGTCAAGTTTCCTAATAAATTGTTACTTTTGCCAATAAAAAAAAAAAGCTGTTTACATCAGTCAATGATCCATGTGCTGCTGTGAACTGCATAAAAATGGAGTCCTCCTTGTCATTTCTTCGGTGAGTTCAATTGCTGCTTATGCAGAGAATCTTTTGATTACGCATTAACTACTGAAGGATCTGAATTGACGTGCAGTTGATTAAGATAGAATGATCTTTTTTGATCAGTAGAATGTTCATGCAAAATACTTGCACTTGTATTCTTATCATGGCAAAGCATTCAGTATCATTTAGAGGCAGGTTCAGACTTTCATATATGTTTCGATTAATGGGCATTGATGCATAGCTATGTCATTTTGGTTCTTAATGGTAGATTCTTAACCTTCTGATCGAGTCTCACATTGGCAGGGTAAACGATCTGTGGCCTTAATTTGCAATTCCCAGTTCTAAAGCTTATGGTTCTTACCTGTGGACTACTTTTTTCCCAATCGAGCATATACAATGGTATGCAGGTATGCATAACTGTAGGTGTCGGATGTCAGATGTGGCTACGGGTGCGAATTTGTTAACTATTGAAGGTCACGACTCTCCTGTTGTTTCTCTCTGCTTTTACGTCACAAAGAATATTCTTGTAAGGATCAAAATTAACTCTCTATTTTCGTCTTATTGCCTCTATATGTTTTTTCATTCCTAATGTTTTTAGGCTTTTGCATCCCAATTTTAAGTTTATTTATTCAAGCTCTACTGATGGAAAGACAAAATCATGGAAATATCATACATCCGGAGCCGAGCTTATAGGTGAGAGAACGGGTGGAGGGTGAGCAAGACTTGGTTATAGTACGGATGGAAGAAGGTAGGTCCTATAAACCTAGTTTACCAAACATAGTTTTCGGACATCTCATATATATAGAGGACAAACATAAACACCAATTAATGTCGTCATTCAACAAATTGCTGGTTTTTTGCATACGGTACACTCCAAGATGGGAAGCGCCATCTTTTTGAATGGACTCGTGGAAGAGGTGATTTGGTAAGAAGCTATGATGGATTGCAGACACCTTCCAATTGATATAGTGCAGTTTGATACAACAAAAAACCGTTTCTTGGCTGCTAGTGATAACCATGTTATCAAATTCTGTGAAATGGATAGTGATAATCTCCTAGCGGTTTTTGATGCAGGGGGAAGATTTACCCGTAAGTCGCTTCATAATTTTGTTAAAATTTGATCTCCACAAATGGGCATATGTTCTGCAAATGTAACAAGCTGCAATGGTTGATTTTTAATTTCTCGAATCTTAAGGAAATTCCGCGCGTCCGTTTCAACAAGGATGGGACATTGCTTGCTACATGTACGAGTAGCAATGAGATCAAAATATTAGCTACTTTTCCGTCATTGCAAGCTTATAAAACTCCTTCACTCATCGACGAACTCAGGTCAGTTCACTAAAACATGTCAAGGGGATCCAAACCGAATCCTCTTGGTTACCATTTGATATGTTTCAAAATAGAATATTCTTGTATTCCCTCAATCTCTCCTGTTTCATCATATCACGTTAGTCTCCTTCTTTTTCTTTTTTTTTTTGGTAAACCAGGAACATAACATAAACTAATTAAGAGTCATACAATAGTCTAGGGTACTCGACCCCATTTCGGTCATCGCAAAGATGCGAAATAATACAATCTGGAGCAACATCAAAAATATGAAAGTCTAAGCCATCATTGAAATCCATATTAGCTAATAGGTCCGCACACTTGTTTCCTTCGCGGTAAACATGATCAATCTTTTCCACTCTCAGCTGCCTCATCAAGTACCTGCAATCATGGATAATATTACTCAGGCTGTGTCGCGGTTGAGTTGGTCCCATAATGAGTTGGATGGCTGCCAAAGCATCCATCTCCACGCAAATTGGAGCAAACTGATTGTTGATGGCCAATTACAAGCCATCCCTAACAGCCCACAGCTCTGCCTCCAAGCTATGCATTGGCCTCAGAGCGGTGGAAGCCGATAACCCAGGTCCCATAAGAGTCACGGATAAGACCTCCTCCTGTAGCTTGATTGAGATTTGTCTTACAAGCACCATCAGTGTTCAATTTAAAACAACCTGTGTGAGGCGGACACCATTTAACAAGAATAGTACGTCCACTCCGGGGTGACGAAAACGGGATAACGTTAGTCTCCTTCCATCATCCATAAAGCAGCACAATTCCATGGTGGCTATTCGTTATTTGTTTGTGTCTTCAAATGGTTATTCTGCTTCAATAATTTGCATATTGGAATCTACTTCCAGCATAGCATACCCTTTGGGCTTGCTAGAATAAGGACCAAAGAAGCTCAGAGAAGGTTGCTAAACCAGCAGAAAAGGTCCAAGAATCAACTGCAGAATGGCGCATGCCTCGCAAGTTAAGAATAGAAAACCAAGTAAAGCACAAGCAGCTATCTTAAAGCCAGTATAGCCATTTGTGGTTCACTCCAAATTAATCTGCCTTTTGTGGCATGGACAATTAGTTTTAGCAAGGTTTTGAATCTTTCCATGCATCATGTGTTGCACAGTTGTAGAACAGTAGAAGTTGAAGTTTTCACAGTGGATTTCTCTTTCGAAATTTTCTAAGAACAGTAGGACATGCAATTTTCAGTTTTCTTCCTAGTGAATGAATGATCACATAAAGTTTTGTGCAATTTGGTTGAAAAACAGGCTTTCATTTTTCAGTGTTGATACAAGTCAATGGGCCTCCCATTAATATGATGGAGAGTGTGGAGCCTTTGTTAAATCACTCTCTTGATCTCCACTACATAGGCTTTCTGCATTTTGCAGGTTTTGCGCCGATATGTGAGAGGGGTTCAAGCACCGTTGTCCATAGTCTTCAGAAGTCTCTATCGGCACTGGTACTGAAGAGGCTAAAGCAAGGCCCGAGGGATCAACTTCGGTAGTCAACGAGATATTGCCAAAATCATAATCAAATCCTAAACTTTCTTGTTGCTCCTCTACAGAAACCTGTTCACCAAGATACGTTAATACTTCATCGAAGTCTTCAAGTGTGAAGTTGAACTCATTCAGATCGCCACTCATTACGAAACTCTGATCTTGCAATAACTAGTTCTTCTGAGAAAGGAACAACTTCAGCTTCCCGTGCCACAGCATTCTCACATTCCATTTGCACAGACTCCGTTCTAATATGCTTTGCGGGTTTCAGAACTACAAGGTCATCATCATCAGTTGTAGCAGCCTCCACAGTCCACATTCTTTCATTTTCTCGGAGATATCTCGGTGTCCCTTGAGTCGTTTCTTTTTATCCTACAAAGAACGTATTCGCTTTATCCTACAAAGAACGTATTCGCCTTTCCCAGCGGCAGAGAGTCCTCGTGCATGATCCAGTGGCCTCCGTTCATGCTCTTGTCCATCGCTCCCGATTCGTCTGTAATCTCAAAGCACAACGTCCTCTTGTTGCCTATTACACAACCTTCATTGTCCAGTACTTGTTCAAGAGCGGTCTCCGTGCCATGTGCCACAACCGGCTGTTCTAGCAATCCTGCTTTGATCAAGGTCGTGAAAACATAAATGGTACCTTCTGTCTTCACCTTTCCCTTGTTGTCCTCTGTTTTGCATATCTCCCACGGGTCTTTGTCGGTGAAAATCTGCCACGGGGCTTTGTCGCCGGCCCCGTACATCCTACGCTCGATAACGACGTCACAGGCCGGGGCGGAGGCAGTAGGAGACAAGGAGAGGCAGCTGACCCCACTGCCTCCCAAATTTTCTTAGAGATATGTATAATTTTTATCCAATTTTTACTCATTTAACCCCGCTTTAAAATTTATTTTTGCCTCAACCCATATAAGGGTTTTGTACTTAGGAAAAAGAGGGGTTAAAATAGAATCACCACCTACAAAATCTCCAAACGTCAGTTTCTGCCATTCTGAAAAAACTAGGTTTCCTACGTTTCCGTCTTTCTGGAGATTCTTCATTGTAGAGAGAGCATTTTCCGCTATGAAGATTGTAAAGAGTAGGCTTCGAAATCGTATGTGTAATCAATGGAGCCATGATAGTTTGGTTGTGTATATAGATAAAGATATTTTTGAAACCATTATAAATGAGACTATCATCCATCGTTTCCAAAGTATGAAAAATCTCCAAACGTCAGTTTCTGCCATTCAGAAAAAACTAGGTTTCCTACGTTTCCGTCTTTCTGGAGATTCTTCATTGTAGAGAGAGCATTTTCCGCTATGAAGATTGTAAAGAGTAGGCTTCGAAATCGTATGTGTGATCAATGGAGGCATGATAGTTTGGTTGTGTATATAGATAAAGATATTTTTGAAACCATTATAAGCGAGACTATCATCTATCGTTTTCAAAGTATGAAAAGTCGTCGAGATCCATTATTTGTTATTAATATATATCTTCTTTTTGATTAACTTGTTAATCTAATTGTTTTCTTTCAATTAGCTAGCAACTAGAAAAATGAATCATACATGGTTCAAATTTTTGACCCCACAAATCGATAATATCCTGGCTCCGCCTCTGCACAGGGCAGGAGTTGGCCCGTAGCCTTCTTCTCGAGATAGTCCACGAGAAGTTCTTTATCAGTAGGCGTTAAGACATAGCCAGTTGGAATAGTCATGTTGCTGTTTTCTCTCTCAACTCTCTCTGTCATGTTGTTTTCTTTCTGTAAACTCTCTCTCTCTCTCTCTCTCTCTCTCTCTCTCTCTCTCTATGATACTACTGACTGCTGCTATCCTCTTGATCCCTGTAGCGATGTATATATATACACAAAAAAGTATTTCTCGACGAGCTCTAGAGTCCTTGAAGTTCACAATTGGACAAATCCTCCAATAATCCCAAATATAATGTTTGGCTTGAAGTTGATGGCTGTTTGGAGAAAGTTCTCCCGGAGCAATTAATAATTTTCCATTTTTGTGAGAACTGAAGCCTAGATTTTTGGAAGGAACAAATTGATTTTCCAGTTTTTGACTTTTCAAATGAGGACTTTAATGGAGTAATGTACATGCATAGCGTTGAATAAAAAGAAAGGCTACTCTGAAAAATCTTAGTAAGCCTTGGGCAAACTTTTTTAGGATATCCTGAACCAGTGTGTGAGAGTATGATCTAATTTTTCCGGGGCTTTTTAGCATTGTTTTTAAAATTTCTCTCTTTTGACACTACTACAATAAACCATAAAGATCACAATTTTTGGCCGTGATTGTAAGTTTTTCATCACGCTTTTGCTACCGTGATAGATTTGGGTGTGATTGTAAGTCACTTTCTTTTATCACGGTTATAAACCGTGATTGAAAGAGAGAAACAATCACGGCCAAAAAACGTGATCGTTTTCAATCACGGCCAAAAAACGTGATCGTTTCTCTTTTATCACAGTTATAAGCTGTGATTATTTCTCTTGGACTTGATCGTTTCTCTTTTTGGATACTTTAGATCACGGTCTATAACCGTGATTGAAAGTTCAAAATAATCACACCATACTGAGATGAAAAATCATTGCGCGTGATCTTTTCTTTGTACCTATTAGACCTTCTTTTCTTGTCATTGCCAAGTTTCGAACCCATGCACCCTTAGTTGATTTCCCAAGCCCTTACCACTGAGCTAGCCAAGAACTTCTGTTACAATAGGAAAACAAAAATATTTATACTTACTTCTTAAAGTGAGAAATTTTTTTTTCCCTTAAAATTTGCTGAATTTTTGGAAATGCAATTAACATGATATGGACAAACTTTATGAAAATTATCACAACCTGTATATTGTAACATTGTGGACAAACTTTACATTTTTTATAAACTAACCATTTCACATGAATTTTGTGTTTATATTGAATTTCAATTTCAATGGTAGCTTCCCAATTAGATTTTAATCCTTTTCAGACAAGGCTAAGCCATAATAATATAATTATTTTTTACCTAATGTGTCAAACACTTCAAAGACATCCGAAATAACTAAATTTTACTACTACAATAAACCATAAAGATCACAACTCGCCCACGTGAAAATCGGGCACTAGTGGAATAGCCCGCCCGTCGTTTTAAGAAACAAGTGGGCACCGATGGAATCTAGTCATGAAATTTGCCTTCTCTCTCTCTCTCTCTCTCTCTCTCTCTCTCTCTCTCTCTCTCTCTCTTTTGGGTGTGAAGATGAAGATGAAACGAAAAAATCTTCAGGGGTGAGTGTAATTAGGGCTTATCTTCTTACATTTTGTAAAAAAAAAAAAATAGAACTTTTCAAAGTCCTTTAACGACATCGTTTTCATCACATAACTTTTCAAAGCCCGCCTAAATGAGTACCAACCCGCCCACATGAAAATTCAGACCGCGCGCCTAAAATGGGTAGGCTTTTTATCTCGCCGCAAGAGTGAGATCATTTATCTCGCTTTTTTACGTGCTAAAATTTTTTATCACACTACAAGGGTGAGGTCTTTTCTCTTTTATCTCGGCAGAAGAGCGAGATCTTTTATCTCATTCTTTTCCGCCCTAAAATCTTTTATCACGCCACAATGGTGAGGTCTTTTCTCTTTTTTATCACGCTACAAGGGTGAGGTCTTTTCTCTTTTATCTCACCACTAGAGCGAGATCTTTTATCTCATTTTTTTTTGCCCTAAAATCTTTTATCACACCGCAAGGGTGAGGTTGTTTTTCTTTTATCTCGCCGCAAAAGCGAGGTCTTTTATTCCGCGCTAAAGCCCACTTTTTATCTCAGTTTTGGACTTAAACTGCGATAAAAAATTTTAAGCACCATTTTTTATCACGCTTTCATTGAAAACCGTGATCTTTGTAAATCTCCTTAGTGTGACGCATATCTATTATTGTAGTAGTGTGATTTTCACAAGATCTTGGTCAAATTCTTCCACTACATTTTTTTCCTGGGCGAGAGGTATGAAAATAATATAAATATATAAATTAAAGTTGAAAAAATTTCATAGACGACGAAAAAGACCAAAACAAATTGGAAATTTAGAATTTTTGAAATAAAGTTTGACCTTTTTTTTTTTACCAATAAGACCAAAAGATTTTATTAACAAAAAAAGTTTGATTTGTTATTTAATGGTTAATTTCAACATTTTATTAAAAATATGTTTGATTGCGGGATAAAGTTTCATGGTTTTAATTTGTCTTCCAAGTGGAAAAACATAGGGTGAGGAGAGGAATATAGTTGTTTGATGTGGATTTTTGGATTTCGGCGAGCTCCAACGAAGCCGATCGTCACCAGAGCAGTTCGTCTGTGTGCTCCTTTGTCCGATCTTCCTCGCTATGTACTCTTCTTTCCAATTGTCCTGCAGTTCCATTGACGTTATCAGGCCGACCCCGTTCTTGTCATTCTGGGCGTCGCATAGGTTCGCGCCCTAACTAGGGCGTAGTTTCTTAGGGCGGAGGTAGCAGTTGGTGGCTCTGTACGGTGGGGTGTGGCTGCTGTGGTGATCAAAGTTCCGTTTTGTGGTCTTTGCTGTGTCTCGCCCGCCCTTGTGCCAGCGGTGGTGGCGGCAGTGAGGGTTTTGATCGGCGTTCCTGGACGGGACTTAAGGTTGGGGATCTATTGTTTACTCGTATGTTTTGCTTTAGTTTTGTTTGCAGTTTTTTTTTATTGGTTTTCTTCCCTTGCTTGGGACATTTTCTCACTCCTTGTGGGTGTTGTTCTACCGGATTTTTTTACGTCGTATTGATGGCTTTCTGAGATCAGAGACGAGTTTTTGTCTATGTGAGGTCTTAAATGTTCGTTTGTGAGTTTATGCCTCCTTTTTGGTTGCTCTCCTCCCTCACTGGGGGTGGCTACCCATTCCCGATGTATGATTTTCGGGAATGAGCTAGAATTTTGGCAGACAAGCAAATGTGGAAGGCCCCTAAGACATGGGGATTTTTATGATCATAATATCTCATACAATTTTGCTATACAGATATACATAGAAGACAAGCTTATACCTAAAGTATAGAAAAACATATTAACCGTATGATTCATCAGTTACATTATTCATTCATAAAGTTATGAAAACTAAGTATAGAAGCATCATCTGCCTCCAGAGAGAAGGGACCCTGCAACAGAAGACGAGTGCGAAAACGCCTTCTCCATAGAAGACGACAGTGCAAAATCATTAAACCCTTCGCGGTGAGCAAACGTTACACCCGCGGCAGAAATACCCATTAGTTTCAACTCTGGTAGAGGAATATCTCCCTCCAAATACTGCACAACTTGCCTCATATTCGGCCTGGCGATCAGCTCAGATTGGGAACACAACAATCCCAGCTTCAAAACCAACTCCACTGTTATGGATTTTACGCAATCCTACAACGCCCCTACGGATCTTGGAACAATGGATCACAGAATAAAGCAAACAAATACGTGCGTAATGAAAACTGGAAAGAAAACGAGACACAAGATATACGTGGAAAAACCTCAACGTGAGGAAAAAACCACGGGAGCCACACCAGTCCACTATGAAATCAATCCAAGAGTACAAGTCTTCTCACAATCTCTCTGAGATGTGTTTTCTCTCGCCTCTCTCTTTTTCACGCTCAGAAAAAGTGATTACAATTTCCCTAACACGCGCAGCCGCGCACAAAACCCTAAATACAATTTAAGGCCCGAAGGCTCTCGGTAGCGCTATAGCAAAAAGGCTATAGCGCTAGACCACGCGGTAGCGCTACACCAAAAATGGTGTAGCGCTAGAAAACCTTCTGATCAAATTCCATTTGCTAATGTTTGTCTTCACCCCAACAATCTCCCACTTGAAGATAAACTGAAGCATCCGCAAACAAACAAACAACTGCAAACCCAAATAACCTCAATCAATCATGGACGTAGTCATCTGACCCCTCTTGGTGTGGCTCCAGGCCCATCATCTCTTCAAGCATGAAGGCCAACTGAAGTCGAACACAACTTCAGTTTCTGAACAGTAACAGACTTGGTCAACATATCTGCCGGATTTCGTTCCCCCAAAATCTTCTCTAGCAACAAATCCCCATCTTCCAAAAGCGAGCGAATAAAATGATACCTCAAATCAATGTGCTTCGTCCTGGCATGGAACACTGGATTTTTGGCAAGGTGTATAGCACTCTGGCTGTCACTGAAAAGAACGCAGTTCTCTTGCTTCAAACCCAGCTCCTCCAAGAAGCCCTTCATCCAAACCATCTCCTTTGCAGCCTCAGTCACGGCCACATACTCAGCTTCTGTAGTAGATAATGTAACTAATTTCTGCAGACGTGAGACCCAGCTCACCGCTGTTGAACCCATAGTATAGATATATCCTGTGGTACTTCGCCGCGTATCATGATCACCGGCAAAGTCAGCATCCACATATCCCTGCACTGTCAATTTCCCTCTCCCAAAACAAAGTGGCAAATTAGTGGTACCTCTCAAGTATCGCATAATCCACTTTACTGCTTCCCAATGCTGTTTCCCTGGATTGCTAGCAAACCTGCTTACAACTCCCACTGCATGGGCAATATCTGGTCTCGTGTTCACCATCGCATACATCAGGCTACCCACGGCCGAGGTATACGGAACCTTGGCCATGTACTCTCTTTCTGCATCTGTCTTGGGTGATTGCCCCTGAGAAAGTTTGAAATGACTTCCCAAGGGTGTGCCAACTGCCTTAGCACCCTGCATATTGAACCTCTCCAGAACACGCTCAATATACTCAGCTTGACTCAACCGTAAGGTTCCCTGAGCCTTATCTCTGCTGATTCTCATCCCAAGTATCTGCTTAGCTGCACCCAGATCTTTCATAGCAAACTCTGTTGCCAACTGCTGCTTCAATTTGTTGATCTCCCTAACACAGGAACCTGCTACAAGCATATCATCTACGTAGAGCAATAAAATGATGTAGCTAGACTCAAACCTCTTGAAGTAACAACAGTGATCCCCATTGCACCTTGTGTAGCCACTGCGCTGCATGAAACCGTCAAACTTTCTGTACCACTGTCTGGGAGCCTGTTTCAAACCATACAGACTCTTCCTGAGCCTGCACACCATCTCTTCCTTGTCCTTCACAATGAAGCCAACAGGCTGCTTCATGTAGATTTCTTCATCCAAGTCCCCGTGAAGAAAAGCAGTTTTAACATCTAACTGCTCAAGGTGGAGATTTTCAGCAGCAACCATACTCAGCACCACTCTGATAGTGGCCATCTTCACAACGGGTGAAAATATCTCTGTATAATCAATCCCCTCCTTCTGTTGGAAGCCCTTTACAACCAATCTTGCCTTGTACCTTTTCTTGCCATCACTCTCCTGCTTAAGCCGAAAAACCCATTTGTTCTGCAAGGCTTTCTTTCCTGCGGGAAGCTGAGCTAACTGCCAAGTACCGTTGGAATAAAGAGAATCCATCTCTTCCTGCATCGCAGTCTTCCACTTTGTTGACTCAGAAACCTGCATAGCCTCATCATAGCACTCTGGTTCTCCACTGTCCGTCAAAAGCAAGTAATCAAGCGAAGAAATATATTTCGGATTCGGCTTGTGTACTCTAGTTGTCCTCCTCAACTCTCTGACCGCTGAACTAGTCCCTGTCTCTGGAGCTGCCTCATCTGAAACTGTCCCCTCTGAACTGTCTCATCTAAAACTCTCTCCTCTGCCTGACCAGACCCCTGTTCAACCCCCCTGTCACCTGGAAGATCCTCCAACCCAAAGTACTCGGATGTATCTCCATCCGAAGTGGTACTCCCACTGCTCAGTTTGCTGTCCCTGTCTTTGTACATCACATTCTCATCAAACACAACATCTCTGCTTCTGATTATCTTCCGGTTCTTGTTATCCCAAAAACGATAACCAAACTCATCTCCGCCGTATCCAATAAAGGTGCACTTCTGTGACTTAGCATCAAGTTTATCCCTGTCCTTGTCGCTAATATGCACATAGGAAACACAACCGAAAACACGTAAGTGTGAGAGACTTACCTCTTTACCACTCCAAACCTCCTCTGGTATGCCAAAATTCAACGGAACTGATGGCCCAAGATTGATCAATTGTGCTGCTGTGCTGACTGCATCTGCCCAAAACATCTTGGGCAACCCTGCGTGTAACCGCATGCTCCTAGCACGCTCAGTCAAAGTCCTGTTCATCCTTTCTGCAATGCCATTGTGCTGCGGAGTCCCTGGAGGTGTCCTCTCTAAACGAATCCCGGATAGAGCGCAGGCTTTCTTGAACTCCCCCAACTCATATTCTCTGCCGTTGTCGGACCTCAACCTTTTTACCTTCAAATCTGTTTCATTCTCAACCATGGCCTTCCACTTCTTGAAGACTTCAAAGACCTCTGACTTGTGCTTCATGAAGTATACCCATACCTTCCTCGAGTGATCGTCGACAAAGGTAACATAGTAATAAGAACCGCCAAGAGAAGACACTGTAGCTGGACCCCACACATCTGTATGGACAAGCTCTAGCTTCTGAGCCCTGGGAGGCCTGCCGCCTTTCTGAAAGCTAACCCGTTTATGTTTCCCGAAGATACAATCTTCACACATGTCAATATCCACTGACCCTAAACCCGGTAGCTTCCCTTTTGACTGCATAACCTTCATTCCCTTCTCACTCATATGCCCCAATCTATAGTGCCACAGATTTGAACTCTCCTTGCTGTCTATAACTGCAAGTATGTCGCTACCATGTGAAGTCAAGTAAAGTGTACCAACTTTCTTGCCTTTAGCCGTCACCATGGTACCATTGGAGACTTTCCACATGTCCCCTGTGAATGTCGATGTATAACCTGCTGCTGCAAGCTGTCCAACCGAAATAAGATTCCTCTTCAACTTCGGAACGTGCCTGACATCTTTCAGACACCATTTGAACCCATGCGTTGCAATCTGAACATCCCCTTTTCCCACAATACTGCAAGGCTCGTCGTCCCCCAAGTATACTTTCCCAAAGTCCCCTGCTACATAGTTCTGCAGAACCTCCTTGTTAGCAGTGGCGTGGAATGAGGCACCCGAATCAATCACCCAAGATTCAGTGTCGCTGTTCATGGAAAGAATAAGTGCATCGTGCACAACGTGAGCCTCCTGCCCACCGTTATTCTTTTTCGGTGCTTTGCAAGTTTGTGACATATGGCCTGTCTGACCACAATTCCAACATTCACCTTTAATGGGCCGAACCTGAGATCTATCTTTATTTCCCTTGCCCTTCGATTTCGACCTGTTCCTGTTCTGATTCTGACCACCCTTGGTCTGGCTTCTGCCCCTCTGCTCAAAACTTAGAGCTGAACCTGAACTACCTGAACCATCGATCGAACCCCTTCTGACCTCCTCAGTCAGAATCAAACTAACAACCTCACTCAATTTCAACTTTTCTTTCCCTGCCGAATTACTGACTGCAGTAACAGTACCCTGCCAGCTCTCTGGCAACTGAGACAGTATTAACAAGGCTTGAACCTCATCATCAAACTTGATTTCGACAGACATAAGTTGATCAACTATCGTATTGAACTCACTGAGATGTGACATAAAGGAAACCCCTTCAGCCATAGACAGATTGAAAAGTTTTTTCATGAGATGTACCTTATTCGCAGCAGACGGTTGCTCGTACATCTTTTTCAGTGCTTCCACAAGACCCTCCGTCGTTTTCTCCTTCAAGATGTTGTGGGTGACTGACTTTGAAAGGGACAGGCGAACAACCCCTAACGCCTTCCTGTCCAAGACGTCCCAATCCTCGTTGCTCTCATCTTTCTTCTTCCCCTTTTCTTTACCCAGCAGGCCGGTAAAGATCCTTCTGATACAGATAGTCCTCTATCTGCGTTTTCCAGAACGCGATGACCCGTCAAACTTCTCCATCCTCTGCTTGCCTTCTTCAGAACCCATAGCTCCCACTGAACTCTGGCCTGTCCGAACGAGATTAAACCCTAACCTGTCGAACAAAACCTACCGCAACCGCGGCTTTGATACCAGTTGTTATGGATTTTACGCAATCCTACAACGCCCCTACGGATCTTGGAACAATGGATCACAGAATAAAGCAAACAAATACGTGCGTAATGAAAACTGGAAAGAAAACGAGACACAAGATATACGTGGAAAAACCTCAACGTGAGGAAAAAACCACGGGAGCCACACCAGTCCACTATGAAATCAATCCAAGAGTACAAGTCTTCTCACAATCTCTCTGAGATGTGTTTTCTCTCGCCTCTCTCTTTTTCACGCTCAGAAAAAGTGATTACAATTTCCCTAACACGCGCAGCCGCGCACAAAACCCTAAATACAATTTAAGGCCCGAAGGCTCTCGGTAGCGCTATAGCAAAAAGGCTATAGCGCTAGACCACGCGGTAGCGCTACACCAAAAATGGTGTAGCGCTAGAAAACCTTCTGATCAAATTCCATTTGCTAATGTTTGTCTTCACCCCAACATCCACTTCCTCCGCCACATACTCACTCCCCAATTTAGGATCAACGGTTCGCAAAACTTCCCCTCTGCTCCAAAAGGAAAAAACCCAATCCACCAAAACTATGTCCTCTGTTGTTGTTTGAGGCTCAATGGGCCTCCTCCCACATACCACCTCAAGCAAAAAGGCACCGAAAGAATACACATCGGTACTCGTTGTGGCCTTTCCGGTTCTAGTGTGCTCTGGTGCAAGATATCCAAGTGTTCCAACCACTTGATCAGTGGTTTGCGGATCGGTTCCGTGATCAGACAATTTAGCTAGCCCAAAATCGCCCAATCTCCCATTCAATTCGCCATCTAACAACACATTACTCGCCTTGACATCTCTATGCACAACAACTTGCTCCCACTCTCCGTGTAAATAGAAAAGGCCCGACGCCACCCCCTTGATGACTCGAAATCTCTGGCTCCAATTGAGGGTACAACTCGGCTGGTCGTAGAGCAATTTATCTAGACTTCCATTAGGCATGTAGTCATAGACCAAAAACAGCTCCCCTTTTCGGCGACAATAACCCAAGAGTTGTACTAAATTCCGGTGGCGCAAATGTCCAATACTAACTATTTCCGCCACGAATTCTTTCATTCCTTGCCTAGATTCATGTGATAACTTCTTCACTGCAACCTCAATTTTTGAAGTTGGCAGTATTCCTCTATAAACCCGACCAAATCCCCCAACACCCAAGAGCCCCTTTTCCCTAAACCCTTTGGTGGCAATATACAATTCCCTGTACTTGAACCTATGAGGCCCATAGTCAAGTTCCCAATCTTCAAGCACTTCAGCAAACTTCCTCTTCCTTCTCACATGAAAAACTACCCCTGAAACCACTCCAAAGACCAAAACTAAACTCAAAGGTAACCCAATTGTCAGAAGCCTAGAAACTTTCTTGGGTCCTATGCGAGGAAGCTTAGGGAGTTGAGAGAAATCAAACGCATCAGCCAATCCATTAATCTTAAAGCTCCAAGCCAATAGATAATGCGAAGTACTGAAAGAACCAGAAGAGGAAGAGAACCCAATGTAGATAGTTTGGTTCAAGATCGGGGAAAGATCCTTAGAAAGATTCAATAGCGGCGTGTTTGGCTTGGGCAAACCAACCGGAGCCATAGTAACATTCATTTCCTTCTTTCCCCCATCGTATTCAACCCAAACTTGCATCGCCTTACCGCTGATCAGACTCAAATCCTTGAACATCCCATTTGAATAGTACCCAGCTGGCTTAGACACATTAGATTCCAGCCCATTAATGTCGATGCCAACATGGTTATCGTTTATATCTTGAAACTCCATATTCTGTATAGTATCAAGCTCTACCGCAACCACGTGGTTGGCGATGTTCCCGTTATTGGTTTCATTGAAGAGGCCCAAGAACTGGTTGGGGAAGGCACCGGGGAGGCCCGGGGCGGGGGCCAAGACGAAGGCGATGCCTTGGCCGGAGACGGTGGGGTACTCGGGGCTTATAGAGAAGATGAAGGAGGTGGAGAAGGATGAAGCGGTGGCCTTCGGGGAGGCATTGAAGGGGAATGGCGTGGGGAAGAAGGCGTGGCCTGCCTGTCCTCGGCGGGTGCCGTTGGTTAAGGCTAAGAGGCCTGAGGGTATGAACTCGGCTATGCCTTCGAGGGTAAGGTTTGGTGAGGCGGCTTTGAAGTTGTTGAAGGTGAAGCTGAGGTGGTCTTGGGCGGGTGTGGAGGGGAGGAGAAGGAGGAGGAGGAGGAGGAGGAGGAGAGGAGAGAGAGAAAAAAGAGGAGTGAGAAACATGGTTGTGGAATGATGGGTGAGAGTTGAGACCAATGCAGCAATGCTTTAAGGAAATGTGATCTCCTTTTATTTGGTGGGATGTAAATATTGGCCATTGCGTACTACTTGTTTTGATCAGTTCAACCTCTCTCTCTCTTTTTTTTTTTTTGAAGAGCTTATTTATTTATTTATTTCTTGAAAAGCTTTGATCAGTTCAACCTAACATCTAGCATGAAGTCAACTATTTATTTTAGTCAAATAATTCTTCACTGGGATGTTTCACTCCAACTCTGGATTCTCGTTTTGAGAATTTAAATATTATTGAAAGACTCTTTCATGTTTGTGCTCGCACTTATGCATTCGCATTATGTGACTAGGTTCGTGATAATCCGGCTTCAATGATGGCTCATGATACACAATAGAAAGATTGAAGTGGTTAGGGTTTGGGGTTGGTTAGGGTGGGCCGGTCCTCGGTTGGACGGGGCTAGGGTGTTTGGGCTTTACTTTGTCCTATTTGGGTGTTTGGGTTGAACTGTACTGTTTTATTTGTCTTGGACCCTTGTAGACCTTTGGGTGTTTGGTCTATGCGCTTTTGGTGTATCATCCAACTTTTTGTTGGATCCCCTTCCTCTTTTTCCCGTTTTTAATAAAATTTCATCTTTTGCCGAAAAAAAAATAGAAAGATCCAGTTACATGCGAAACAAATACAGATACTAGTACGAAAGACATTCTGTGACGACATCACCAGTTTTTACCGAGATACTCCCGCCTTAAATCATACTCCCTCCATTCCAAATTGATAGCCTTGTTCGGTCTCCAATATAATTTTTAAATTGTTAATATCTTTCAAACATACTATTATGTGGAGAGATCATTCTATCTTTCAAGATCAATGCTCTTTCCTCTCTCGAAGGTATGTGGTGCTCACGTATTAGAAGCAGGAGCCCATACTATTATATGTCAGAGGAATAAATTTGCCCCTAAAGCACAAACAAAATAAACTTTCGTGACGGCACTTCACAATTTTTGTAGAGTACTGATTATCTAGTGTTTCTGGAGAGCCACCACGTGGTGCTTCAAGGACATTTTCTACCCGACATTAGTGTGGACTCCACTGTCAAGTATGGGCTCGTACACCGAAGTGTGGGGAAAGAAAGCCGGCCCCCTGAAGCAAGTCCCCGTGGCGGTTCTCCCAGAGCAATTAATAATTTCCCATTTTTTGTGAGAACTTAAGCCTAGATTTCTAGAAGGAACAAATTGATTTTCCATTTTTTGACTTTACAAATGAGGACTTTAATGGAGTGATGTATATGCATAGCGTTGAACAAAAGGCAGGCTCCTCTTAAAATCTTAGTCAGCATCGGCCTAAGATTGAATGATACACAATAGTGGTTCAAAACATCACTGTTTGAACCATCACTGTTTTGCTCCAATTGAATTTTTGGGATAATGTTGGACCTTTTTTACCAATAAGACGAAAAGATTTTACTAACAAAAATTTTTTGAAAGTTTGATTTGTTATTTAATGTTAAATTTTATTATTAAAAATAAAAGTTTGATTGCGGGATAAAGTTTCAAGGTTTTAATTTATCTTTCAAGTGGAAAAACGTAGGGTGAGGAGAGGAATATAGTTGTTTGATGTGGATTTCTGGACTTTTCTTGGATTTTTGGACTTTTCTTTATATATATATATATATATATATAGAGAGAGAGAGAGAGAGAGAGAGAGAGAGAGAGAGAGAGAGAGAGAGAGAGAGAGAGAGAGAGAGTGTGTGTGTGTGTGTGTGTGTGTGTGTGGAGCATATAGATGATGCTAATCAATATATAAATGTATATTGAAAAAAATGAAACCGGGTAAGGCCTTAGGACCAAATGGTATCCCTATTGAAGTGTGAAAAAGTCTAGGTGACCTGGAGGTGACTTGATTGACGAAATTGTTTAACAAGATTATTATGACTAGGAAGATACTCGACGAATGGAGAAGGAGCACGCTAGTACCTATCTATAAGAATAAAGTGGATATTCAAAACTGCAATAACTATAGAGGTATTAAATTGATGAGTCACACGATGAAGTCGTGGGAGAGAGTTATTGAGCATCGCCCGAGGATGGTGACTACGGTGTCAGAGAAATAGTTTGGGTTCATGCCTGGGAGATCAACCATGGAAGCTATATACCTATTAAGGAGAATGGTAGAAAAGCACAGAGAAAAGAAGAATGATCTCCATATGATTTTCATAGACTTAGAAAAGGCTTATGATAGGGTGCCTGGAGACATCATATGGTGGGTTCTGGAGAGAAAGGGAGTGACCAAATGGTATATCGAGGTGATTAGAGACATGTATGATGGTGCCGTCACTACTATTTGATCACCAGTAGAGGAAACATGTGAATTTTCAATCACTGTCGGATTGCATCAGGGTCAGCCTTGAGCCCGTACCTCTTTGCCTTAGTTATGGATGAATTGACTAGACAATTTCAGGAGGATATCCCTTGATGTATGATGTTTGCAGATGACATTGTCCTTGTATATGAAACCGCTAAAGGTGTTAATACGAAACTAGAAATTTGTAGGGAAGCATTAGAGTCAAAGGGTTTTCGAATAAGCAATAGTAAAACTGAGTATATGGTGTGTAAGTTTAGTGGTACCAGCAGTGCGCTTGAAGAAAGAGTGATGATCCAAGACCCGGAGATATCTAAGAGTGATCATTTTAGGTACTTAGGCTCAATTATTAGTAGTGATGGAGAGATTGCCGATGATGTGACCCATAGGATCCAAGTGGGGTGGCTCAAGTGGAGAAGCGCTACTGGTGTACTTTGTGACAAGAAGGTACCCACAAAATTGAAGGAAAAATTCTATGGAACTGCCATCAGACCAGCGATGCTTTATGGGACAGAGTGTTGGTCTATTAAGAAACAACAACAAAATGAGTGCAGCGGAAATGAAAATGTTGAGGTGGATGTGTGGTAAGACTAGACGAGACAGGATTAGAAATGAAACGGTTCGTGAGATGGTAGGTGTAGCACCTATAGAAGAGAAGTTGATGGAGAATAGGCTAAGGTGATTTGGGCATGTCTACCGTAGACCAGGAGATGCAGTAGTAAAGAGAACGGATATGATAGTTTTTTGTAGCAATGCTACGGGGAGGGGTAGACCTAAATTGACATTAGATATTGTGGTGCGCAAAAATTTGAGTATAGTAAGTTTATGTGAACAAGTGGCTTTTGACAGAGCTCAATGGAGAAAAATGATTCATGTAGCCGACCCCAAGTGATTGGGACATAAGGCTCGGATTGGTTTTGTTTTGTTTATACTATAAAAGTTTTCTGATTGTGTGTTCGTAGAGGGAGTCATATTTGTTCGTGATTGTCTTTGTTGCACATTTTTTCCTTTTCAACACACCTCGACTTCTCAATTTTTTATTAATCAAATCATAAAACAACTCCCCTACCCCTAAAGAGATTACAATAATTATTTATAATAGTAGCATTCCTAGAACTAAAAAGGAAACAAAATACTAAGAAACAACCCTAATTATTGTAGAACAAAGAAAACATAAAATAGGAAACTAAATAAATTATAATTGGAAAACTAAATACTTTAGAACATTTATTTCTAAAATTGAAACTCCCTAACAAAATACACTACTACATGCAATAATAGATATGGGTCACACTAAAGAGATTCACAGATATCACGATTTTCAGTGAAAGCGCAGTAAAAAGTGGTGCTTAAATTTTTTTTTATCTCAGTTTAAGTTCAAAGTTGAGATAAAAAGTGGGTTTTAGCGCGGAATAAAAAACCTCGCTCTTGCAGCGATATAAAAGAAAAACAACCTCGTCCTTGTGGCGTGATAAAAGATTTTAGGGCAGAGAAAAATGAGATAAAAGATTTCGCTCTTGTGGCGAGGTAAAAGAGAAAAGACCTCACCCTTGTGGCGTGATAAAAAATTTTAGGGCAGAAAAGAATGAGATAAAAGATCTCACTCATGTAACGAGATAAAAGAGAAAAGAAGGTGGGAGGAAATTTAACGGGCCATTCTCTCTCTAACCCTCTCTCTCTTTTTCGCCTCTAGGTTTAGCCCTTACAGTCGCCGCCGCCGGGGGGGGAGGTGCTCCTCCCTCCCTCCTCCCCCCGGGCCTGTTTTTTCCTCCCTTTCCCCCTCTTTCTATCCCCCCTTCTCTCCTCTTCCAGTCGATTTTCCTTTCCCCCTCTCGTTTTCGATGGTGTACCGTCTTCCTTGGTTTGGAAGATGAGGCGATTTCGTCTCCCCCGGAGGTTCCTTGGCTCCTCCGGTAGCCTAACGGTGTGGGTGTTTCTCGTCGATTCCTTGGGAGGTCTGGTTAGGGCGGTGGTCTGGATCTGGTGCCGTCGGCTGTGGGTGGTGGTGCGGTGGTTTGGGCGGTGTTCTGGTAGCTTCTAACTCTTTGTTTTGCAGGGTTTTTCTTCTATTCAGAAAATGATCGGAGATGATAGCGGTGTTGATCGGTGACGGTTTCATTCCGGTGTTGGTGAGGTGGATGCGGCTCTCATGGCTGAGTTCTTTTGTCGTCTTTGTGTGCCGAAGTCCGGCCGGCGGCTGTTCGGAGTCCTCTGCCGGGCGTGGAGTTGTCATTTCGCTGGGTCGGAGTGCTGCTGATATTGGTGAAGATCGTGACTTCTGGGGAGGTTTGGGCAGCAGATGTGGTGGAGGTTTTGGTATCCTTTGTCTCTGATTACTTTGGTTCTCACTTCCGTAGGCCGCTTCCAGCCGCCGGCCTCTACATCTGGGAGAGGTCGGCTCGGCTTAACGGCGAGGCTGGTCTCTGGTGATTTGTACGGCAGTGGTGGCCGGATTGGTTAGGGTTTGGGGACTGGTTTGGGTGGGCCGGCCCAGGCTTGGGCTGGGTTTGGGTGTTTGGGCTATTCCTTGTTTATTTTGGGTATGGGTTGGGCTGTATTGTTTCTCTTTGTTGTGGACCCTGTAGACCCCTTGGGTGATTTGGGCTTTGCCCTTGTGATGTTCATCCAACTCTTTGTTGGATTCCCTTTCCCCTTTTTCCCGTTTTTAATAAAATTTCATCTTTTGCCGATCAAAAAAAAAAAAGGTGGGAGGAAATTTCCAATGCTTTATGGTTCAAAGAGGGCATAGGACTGAGAAGTTAGAAACTGGAGTGGTTTCAAAGAGGACACGTGAGTAGTATTTTTCTCTTTCACAATCAAATAATTGTCATACTAGAGAAAATTAATGAACTTGGAAGAAAAAATGGGCTGATAACCAAAGGACTAATCATCAAATGTCTTTAAATGTTGGGACATGATAAGGTATGATTTGGAATATTTCTGAGATGACACTATTACAATAATAAATATGGGTCACATTAAGAAGATTTACAAAAATTACGATTTTCAGTGAAAGCGTGATAAAAAATGATGCTTAATTTTTTTTATCTTAGTTTAAATCCAAAGCTGAAATAAAAAGTGGGTTTTAGCACGGAATAAAAGATCTTGCTCTTACAGCAAGATAAAAAAAAAATCTCGCCCTTGCGGCGTGATAAAAGATTTTAAGGCAGAAAAAAATGAGATAAAAGATCTTACTCTTGTGGCGAGATAAAAGAAAAAAGATATCACACTTGTTGCATGATAAAAGATTTTAGGGCGGAAAAGAATGAGATAAAATATTTCGCTCGTGTGGCGAGATAAAAGAGAAAAAGTGGGAGGGAATTTTCAATGTTTTATGGTTCAAAGGGGGCATAAGCTTGAGAAGTTGAAAACTGGAGTGGCTTCAAAGAGGACACGTGAGTAGTATTTTCCTATTTCACAATCAAATAACTATCATACCAGAGAAAATTAATGAACTTGGAAGAAAAAATGGGCTGGTAACCAGAGAACTAATCAACAAATATCTTTAAATGCTGGGACATGGTAAGATACGATTTGGAATATTTCTGGGATGGCACTATTACAATAATAAATATGGGTCACATTAAAGAGATTCACAAAAATCATGGTTTTCAGTCAAAGTGTGATAAAAAGTGAATTTTAGCGCGAAATAAAAGACCTCATTTTTGCGGCAAGATAAAAGAAAAACAACATCGCCCTTAATGCGTGATAAAAGATTTTATGGCAGAAAAAATGAGATAAAAGATCTTGCTTTTGCAGCGAGATAAAAGATAAAAGATCTCACCCTTGTGGCGTGATAAAAAAGAGGAAAGATCTCACCCTTGTGGCGTGATAAAAGATTTTAGGGCAGAAAAGAATGAGATAAAAGATCTCGCTCTTGTGGTGAGATAAAAGAGAAAAGATCTCACCCTTATACCAAGATAAAAAACTTTAGCGCGGGAAAAAGTAAGATAAATAATCTCACTCTTGCGGCGAGATAAAAACCTACCCATTTAGGCGTTCAGTCTGAATTTTCACGTGGGCTGGCTGGTACTCATTTAGGCGGGCTTTGAAAAATTATGTGAGAAATGTGAGAAAAACGATGTCGTTTAAGGAATTTGAAAAATTCTTTTTTATTTTTTTTTCAAAAAGTAAGAAGATAAGCTCTAATTACACTTACCCCAAAAAAATCTTTACGTTTCATCTTCATCTTCAGGCCCAAAAAGATCGAGATCAAAGAGAGAGAGAGAAAACAAATCCCACGACTGAAAAGGGTCACCTAGCGCCTAGGCGCCAACTAGTCAGCCACCTAAAGCTTAGCTAGGCTAGGACTAGGCGCTGACTAGTTGGCTGCCTAATCTAGGCGTTGGACCACCGCCTAGTTCCTAGGCTGGGACTAGCCGGCCTAGGCAGCCAACTTTTAGAACACTGCCAGTAGAACTACTTTTTTCCCAATCCAGCATATATAATGGTATCCATAACTGTAGGTGTGGGATGTTGCTACGGGTGCGAAGTTGTTTACTATTGAAGGGCATGACTCTCCTGTTATTTCTCTTTTTTTTGATAGGCAACAAAATTTTATTAGAAGCTCGACAAAGGGTACATCGAGAGAGGGTCAATTACAGACTTCAAAGATTGAAATCCATAAAGGACCATAAGGAAAAAAGAAAAACAAAATAGATTACATTCATGAAACTTGAATAAGCCCCCGATTCAAGGCCATTCCACTACCGTCCCATATCAGAAATGTTGGCCTTGAGAGTCGCCATACAAAATCAACCCCATTCAGCAACCCATTGAAAGCACAATACATGAGTCATTTACACCAGAAGAAGACCCCGTTGAGCAGCAGATTAAAGGCATTAGGCATCCATAAGCATCATCTTGAAAATAGGCAACCACATCCAGATACAAGAAGACCAAACCCTCCAATAACCAACAGAAGAAAACAAAACATAACCCAGCCACAAGACACGCCACCCCAACTGAGTCCCAACCAAAGCACGACCCCAGCCACAATAAACACCCCGCCCCTGCCCAGACCACCCAAAACCAAACAAACCCAGAACTATGCCAACAAAACCTGTATTATACTTTTAGCTCCTAAATCTATCCAAGATTGTCTTAAATTCTTTGTTGCATCAGCTACCTAACACTGTTTTCTATTAGGGAGATGGTGCTAATTCCTTTGGAAAGGGGCAAAGGTGTTGTTTTTCAGCAATTGATTCATTTCAATAGCTTCCTTTTCAATCATCTTTTTCATTCTTTTTACACCCATGTCATCAAATTTAATGCCCAAGGTAATACCTTCTCTGATGGTGTTCTGAAGTTCCTCTGCTATTTTGTCTTGTTGCTGCTCTTGAGTACCAAAGATATAGTTATCAGCTTCATCTTCCATTCCTTCATTGCTATAACATGCTTCATATTGTTGGCTTCTGGTTATTCTCCTGGCTGCACTTGGATTTAAGACCACTTGAAGGTTGATGCCTTCCAACTGAGAAGCACGAACTCCGTTATTTGTATTGGGATTTGTCCCACATTGATTAATTATTTCCTCCAAAACTAGTATCTGAGCTTGGGCGGCCTCTCCACTCTTTGCCAATTGGTTTGGAGTTGGATGCTTTAACATGGTATCAGAGCTAGGGTTTCGGAGGCTTTTCCCCTTTGTCTGTGCCATAGTTGCACTTTCTTTCACTGTGATCCGTGTGTTCCGGATCCTTTGTTGACCTCTCTACGTGCGAGTCAGGGGTCGCACGTGCAGGGGAGTATTGGGATTTGTCCCACATTGATTAATTATTTCCTCCAAAACTAGTATCTGAGCTTGGGCGGCCTCTCCACTCTTTGCCAATTGGTTTGGAGTTGGATGCTTTAACAGAGTTGAAAAGCCCAGCTCACGCTACTTCTTAAAACCCAGGTGTTAAGAAGAGGGAAACTGAGACCTTATAACGAGCACAAACGGGGCATGTCCAGGCGATGTGGGACACATTCCAACACACCCTCCTGGACCACAACACATGGCAACCGGACAACGGTCCACCAAACAAAGGCCCAACCAAGCTCTGATACCAAGTTGAAAAGCCCAGCTCACGCTACTTCTTAAAACCCAGGTGTTAAGAAGAGGGAAACTGAGACCTTATAACCAGCACAAACGGGGCATGTCCAGGCGATGTGGGACACATTCCAACATTATTTGAAATCAATAGTGGACTCTTTATACCCTCTGCATTCTCCCCAAATTCCTCTTGTTCTCTCACTAGGGAAATTCTATCACTATGGTGGGCTATACTAATTTGGGCATGGTCCTTAACAGTTTCTAGGCTTACAGAGTCTTGGACAATAGAGTCCAAACCAAGTGCAGAATTTGAACTTTCATCATAAGTGTCATCGGCATTTTCGATTTCATTAGTATTCTCACCTGCAGCATAGGTAATGATTTCAGCCGACTTTGATAATGGTGCTTGTTGGTTGTTTTGAATTGGCACATTTACTGTTGTATCCATCTTGCATTGGGCTTGTACTCGTGCATGCTCTACTACGTTTACCAACACCAACTCTTTGGAACATCCATTTATTGCATTGGTGACTGTCTTTTCCACTTCCAAATATGCCAATTCATCCACTTTCTGCTTTACCACGTCATCCACGTGTCTCTCGTTCACCATCCTATTGTCCTCCAATTCATTCTCTGATCTATCCACCTCATCATCTTCCCCAAATTCCTTATGGCCATGGATCTTCCTGAAATTCTCCTCTTCTTCCACTGTAACTGTGTATGCCTGTCCATCAACTATAACCTGAATTTTATCAGATATTTTACCAATATTTTCAGTGGCAATGAGGACTTTACCTTTATCAAAAGAAACTTCCTTGAGGGCTTTCCTCATCAACTTCGAGAAAATGGCCCCAAATGCTTCCTATTGATCTGAAAGACGGCATATTCCAGGCATTAAGTGGCATTCCATAGCATGCAATCCAGACTAATCTCTCATCTTTCGCTTGGTCACCATTCCATGGTTTTAGTTCTTCAAACCAGAGTTCAAACCATTTCTCTACCAAGGCTTTATTTCTCATCTCTTCATCCGAAAAAGTTACTATCACAAACCTTCCTCCCATAGATTTTACTCTAACATTCATTTTACATTCTTTGATAAAGATTTTCTCCAAGTCTTGCGCTGCAGTAATACGCCTCATTTTACGAGTTTTTTATCAAAGTAATCCTTTTTTTAGAACTATTCACCGGAATAATCTCATTTTCAAACTATTTTTAAAAATACTCGGTAGAGCCACTTCAACAAGCGCTACCTGAGTAGCGCCTGTTGAAGTGGCGCTATTTGCCATGTGGCGCTAGACCTTGTGCTGAGTTGGTTGTGCTGAGTTGATTGTATGACGTGGACTAGCGCCACTTGAGGTAGCTCTACCTAATCCGGTAGCGCCATCTCAAGTGGCTCTACCTAATCCGGTAGCGCCATTTCAAGTGGCTCTACCTAATCCGGTAGAGCCACTTCAACTGGCTCTACCTTATAAAATAACAATCCAACAATCTCATTAATTTGATCACTTGTTTTGTGAATCCGTATGAAACGTGACTAAAAACAACGAAAGTAAAATCGTTTAAAAAATTGCGTTAGTGTAAAATATTTGGCCGTTACAACGTGAATAACAGAAACTATTGTATTATGTTTAAGAAAAGATAGACTGACAATAACTACTTTTCTTAAAATTGAAAAAAAAAATGATTGTCCAAAATATAACTAATACATATAGAAAAATGTTGATGCACTTTAGGAATGCCTTAGGGTTTTATTAATTTCACTGAAAAAAATTATATTTATAATTCATACAACCATTTTCAGATTTATTAAATTCGTTCATGCTTTTTCACCTTTACTCAATTACTTCAGCCTGTTTCAGCCTTATTCAATTACTGCAGCCTTTTTCACCCTTATTCAAATTCTTCAACTTTTTTAGCCCTGTTCAATGCATTCAGCCTTAATCAATTCGTACAGTTTTTAAACAGCAATTTGTTAACTTCCTTCAATTATGTTGTACTGAATTTGTTATTTTAAACGGCAATTTAACAATTGAACACTCAAGCACTACAAAAACGCTGATTAAAAAAAAAGCACTACAAAAACTAATAACAATCATAACTTTGCATTACATAGCTCTAACAACAATACTTATCCTCCAACTTCCATGAAAGAAAATAAAAACTGAACATTACAAGTGAAATGATCCATTTTAGCAATTGAAAAGTCAAACAGAAGTTTTAAACATTACAAGTTACATATTTGGTACTGAAGATGACGCTTCTCCCCTTTTTGAACATTTTCGCTTGTTATGCCCATGTCCACCACACAAGGTACAAGACTGTTTGTGTGATGGTTGCGCCTCAAGCCAGTCGTCCATCATATCCATCTCATTTCGAAATCGATTTACTTGTGGACGTCCTCGACCCCGAAGACGTTCTTCATCAGGATGAATTGTTGGCCCATCGTAGGGAGGCCAATATGGTTTGTCATGCAGCGGTACGAACGTTTCAGAGCTATATATGGCTATGTTTGAGTCAAGCCTCCAAACATTGCCTATGAATTGTGTAGGGTCTATGGCCATTTTGTTACACACTGCAATCACATGCGAGCACGGCATCCTCCATTGTTGCATCTTGTTGCAAGTACATGTCTACTCATTCAAGTGTACTGTGTGCCTGCGATTTCCTTTATATGGGCTAGTTGGATTAATTGGAGTTCGCACCTCGTAGATTCCCGTCTCTCTGTCAAACTCAATCACTTCGTGCCTCCTTGCTCTCATCCTCCATTCATCGTACTTTTCCGTTGCGAATTTGCTAAATGTTTTACCTGATTCAATCCCCTCCCTTGCTTTGACGGCATAGTTGTTGAAATACGTAACACACTTATAGAATGTCGTCCTAATTGTGGCCACTATGGGGAGGTGTCTGGCTTCCTTGAGGACTCCATTAAAGCTCTCAGATAGGTTTGTAGTACGCGATCCGTATCGCCTACCCCCATCATGTGCATAGGACCACTTACGTAGGGGTAGCTCCTCAAGATCCTTATTTACTGCACCGTCGGAAAACCTTTGAAGTTTTTGCATCTCAATCTCAAACTTTCGAACTTGTATTTCACAGGCTGCTAGTTTTACTTGGTCGCCCACAGTTTTATTGTACCTCCGTATGTAGTTTACCCCCAAGTGACGGGCGCAGTATCTGTGGTACGCCGCTGGGGGTCTCCATTGTGGAGCACCTTTGAGATATGAAAGAAGGCCTGCATGCCTGTCTAAAATGAGACACAAGCCTTGACGTTGAGTAACATAAAACCTTATGCAATCGAGGAACCACCCCCAATTTTCCTTGTTCTCCTTCTCGACGATGGCGAATGCAATAGGGAAGATTTGATTCTCAGCATCCTGACTTACAGCAACAAGCAACGTTCCCTTGTATTTTCCTGTCAAAAAAGTACCATCAACACTAATTACTGGGCGACAATGCTTGAATCCTTCAATGGCGGGTCCGAAAGCCCAAAACACAGCATCAAATATAACATGGCTTGGCCTGGCTGTCTCCTTCGTAATGATATGGGTTTGAGTACCCGGATTCCTCTCTTTAATAGCTGCCAGGTATTGATATGGAGGGAGTTCCGCAAATGAGTTTTCCCAGTCACCGTAAATGGCTGCTATAGCCATTTGCTTTGCAGCCCATGTCTTTGCATACGATGGATAGTAACCGTCACACTTATCTTTTACCATTGCTTGAAAAGCCTTGACCTTCATACTTGGGTCTGCTTCCACGGTTGACATAATCATATTTGCAATGTAGCGAGCGTCGAGCATCTGATGATCTGTGGTGACATTGAAAGCCAAGCAGCTGTGGGGTCCTGCATATCGCTTAATTTTCCAGACATCCTGATCCGGCTTCCTTATTGCTCGAAGTCGCCACGAGCATGGGTTTTGGTTTCCGCATTTGCGCAAAGAACTTGATGATAATGCGCAAAGAACTTGATGATAATGTTTTAGGATGGAGCACGATTCAGAAAAGGAATTGTATTGCCCTGGATCCGAGTTCTACTGTTGTTGACAACTAGACCTAAGTTCATTATTCAAATTGGAATTGGTTTGACTGTGTCCAAAAAAAAAACAAATTCCCTCCGTAGCTTTACCAATCTATAGCAGGTATTTTTCCCTTTCACTAAAGCCATATCTCATGTCTGGAGTGGAGATTAATGCCATAATTGTAAACATATCAACAAAATCAGTTGTGGTCTTCTGGGCAATTTTGGATTCTACTAAAGTTCACCACTCACCGATCAAAGTCATCATTCATGTGCTTGTTATTCAAGTCAGGCCAATTGCAGATCTATGTTTGAACAACAAAAGAAAAAGAGTTCGTACAAATGATTTCCGAAAATAAATGATTGAGTAGAGGTAGAGAATGCAAAGAAAGCATGGAGAGAGCCGAAGAGAGAGAGAGATACATACGGTTGCCAGCGACAGATTATGGCCGGTGTGGATACGACGTCCGTCGAGTAGTCTCGGCTAGTGCAAGCCCCACCTGAGATCGCAGAGAGGGAGGAGAGCAGAGCAGAGGAGAGAGGGAGAAGAAGCGCCGTTGGGATTAGCGGTATACAAGCCCTAGGTTGGGGAAAAGCTGTTCTAAACGACTAGAGCCAGTTCGAGTGGCTCTACTTGATTGAGTAGAGCTATTTCAAATGGCGTTAGTCCACGTCATACAGCCGCGTGGCACAGGGTATAATTCCATAGCGCCAATTGGAATAGCGCTACCCAAGTAACGCCAGTTGAAGTGGTTCTACCGAGTACTTTTAAAAATAGTTTGAAAATGAGATTATTCCGGCCAATAGTTCTAAAAAAAGGATTATTTTGATAAAAAACTCTCATTTTACCAACTGCACTTCTAAACAGCCAACCATTACCTACTGCTGGTATTTGAATACTCTTCAAAGCCTTCTTTTTCCCACTGTTTGAACTTCCCTTATCTTCTCCATGTTTGCTCGTTTCTGTTTGCCCTTTTCTTCTCCATACCTCCTTGCCTCTTTTTTCTGAAATCTTCAAATTCGGATTGTTTATCTGAACCATCTGCTTATTTTTGTTTGAAGCTGTGTTCACTCCTTTCCCAATTTGGTTATTCGGGGCTGCATGTGATCTTTGTATCAGTGGTTGAGATTCTCGGCCTGCATGTGGTTGATTATCTTTGTTCCAAGCCACTCGATCCCTATTCCGCAGCTCATATCCCCTGTTCCATTGATCTCTGTTGCTACCGGCTTCAGCTCTAAAATTCCTAGGTTTGATTTGTCGGCTGTCTTGAATACTATCTTGCTTTCTCAGAAATCTAGCCCACTTCACCATTAACACTTGACCCCATACCCAGGATCCATTCATGTTTTCAATAGCTTGATCTGCATCTCCACCGTGTAGAAATCTAACAAAACCAAATCTCATACCTGTAATCTTGCTTCTCTTGTTAGGGATGAAAGAATCCCTAATCCTCCCAAACTTTGAAAATAGGTTGTAGAAGGAAACTTTTCGGATCTCAATCGGAAGATTGTCCACAACGAGTGTGAAACTCCTTTCATTTCTCTCTCCTCTCTCTCTCTCATCTCTCTCTAAACCAAACCGCCTTTTTCTCTTTGCTCTTACGTCACAAAGAATATTCTTGTAAGGATCAAAATTAACTCTATTTTCGTCTTATTGCCTCTATATGTTTATTCCTTGCCTAATGTTTTTAGGCTTTTGCATCCCAATTTTAAGTTTCTTTATTCAAGCTCTACGGATGTTAAGATAAAATCATGGAAATATCATACATCAGGAGCCTAGCTTATAGGTGAGACAATGGGTGGAGAGTGCGCAAGACATGGTCATAGTACGGATGGAAGGTGGCAGGTCCTCTGAACCTAGTTTACCAAACATAGTTTTTCGGACATCTAATATGTACGGAGGACAAACGGAAACATCAATGTCGTCATTCAATATATAGCAGGTTTTTTTGCCTGTGGTACACTCCATAATGGGAAGCGCCATCTTTTTGATCATCTAAACATATCTCATTAGGTGAAAGTAATGTCATCAAAATTGTGGTTCTTGTAAAACTTTTAGTGTGATTTTGTCCATTGTTCTAACAGTTTCTGCAAATGCAGTCATGATGGTCCTTTCTTTTTCGTTTTCATAGTAAATTTCAGTGTTTTGTTGTATCTGTTTTTTATCTTGCTCTTTGGCTCTATGACTGAAGTTCCCAGTAAAAGAGTTGTAACTACCAAGTTCCAACCATTGTGAACCCACTATTGTTTTAAAAAATAACTAAGGCTGTCCCAACCAACTTATACGTACCGGGCCTGTTATTACAAGTACTAACCAAATTAACTTTGTCAAAGCTCCTCAATTACGATAAGTCCATTCAACCATGTTCTGTTGCGATTTTCAGAAAAATGATTTTGGAAAACAAGTTTGATAACGAAGATGGGGTTTTCTTCTATGACGTTTCCTTTGTCACGAAATTAAGAAAACAAGTTTCAAAACCCCATCAATTAAAGTTTTCTGAAAACTGTTTTAACCCTCTCAAATAAGACATGAGTTTGATGTGACTGTTCAAACTTTTCAACTACACTGACCATTATGAAAAAACATAAACTATAGAAATGAAAAACAAAAACATCCCAATTATAACGTTTTATTGATTTGTAACAACAGAATGTCTTTCGATCATACTATCAATTCAGAATATGTTTTCTATGATCACGATTCACACCACAATTGAAAGACATAGCATGAGCGTCGCATGAATTATTAATTCAGATTCTTTTCTTTTCCCTTCTCCTACGGCGCTCGCCTTTCCCCTGTCGCTTTGGGATTTTAAGGATACTAATTGGTGGTTACCTCTCATCGTAGTGAAAGAAGCAAACCAATTGACAAATAGAAAATTCAAACAATTAGGCAAATAGAAGAAGCTCTGAATTTCCATTTGACCGGGGAAAAAAAAAATTGAAGAAGCTCCCAATATTCCAAAGCATAGAAAAATACGTATAACTAAGAAAAAAATTCCGTACTTACAACTAAAATATCTGCAATTAGTTGAAACTTTGATTACTTATAAATGAGCTATGAATGGGCTCAATGAACTACGAATAAAGGAACATCTATGGATCCAATTTCTTTTGTTTCTCATTCCCCCATTCACAACACACACACGACACAATACCGTTTGACATCATTGCGTACTCTCTTGCTCTTGATATCGCTAGTCCCATACCTCATTCCACAGCAGATCTATCTCACCCGCATGTTGAGGGACGCTGTTCTCTGGCCATGGCATGTTCCTAAGCAGCCATATGGTTTCAGGGTCCTGCTGAACATGCATATTACTAGAAACAGAAGATATTGGCGATGGTTCCGCTGTGGCATGAAAACTGGTGAACGGTGTCAAGAACAAATCACTCTCTTGATCTCCACTACATAGGTTTTCTGCATTTGGCAGATTTTGCGCCGATATTTGAGAGGGGTTCAAGCACCGTTGTCCATAGTCTTCAGAAGCCTCTATCGGCACTGGTACTGAAGAGGCTAAAGCAAGGTCTGAGGGATCAACTTCGGTAGTCAACGAGATATTGCCAAAATCGTCATAATAATAATCAAACCCTAAGCTTTCTTGTTGCTCCTCTACAGAAACTTTTTCACCAAGATACTCTAATGCTTCATCAAAGTCTTCTAGTGTGAAGTTGAACTCATTCGGATTGCCACTCATTACGAAACTCTGATCTTGCACAACTAGTTCTTCTGAGAAAGGAACAACCTCTGTTTCCGGTGCCACAACATTCTCACATTCCATTTGCACAGACTCTGTTCTAACACGCTTTGCGGGTTTCGCAACTACAAGGTCATCGTCATCAGTTGTAGCAACCTCCACATTCTTTCGTTTTCTCGGAGATATCTTGGTGTCCCTTGAGTCGTTTCTTTTTATCCTACAAAGAACGTATTCGCCTTTCCCAGCCATAGCATTACCGTCGGGCAGAGAGTACTCGTGCATGATCCAGTGGCCTCCGTTCACGCTCTTGTCCATCGCTCCCGATTCGTCTGTAATCTCAAAGCACAGCATCCTCTTGTTGCCTATTACACGACCTTCATCGTCCAGTACTTGTTCAAGAGCGGTCTCTCCGTGCCATGTGCCACAACCGGCTGTTCTAGCAATCCTGCTTTTACGAGCAATCCTATCACTGTTTTTTCTGGCCTTGATCAAGGTCGTGAAAACATAAATGGTACCTTCTGTCTTCACCTTTCCCTTGTTGTCCTCTGTTTTGCATATCTCCCACGGGTCTTTGTCGGTGAAAATCTGCCACGGGGCTTTGTCGCCGGCCCCGTACATCTCACGCTCGATAACGACGTCGCAGGGCAAGGGTTGGCCCGTAGCCTTCTTCTCGAGATAGTCCACGAGAAGTTCTTCATCAGTAGGCCTGAAGACGTAGCCAATTGGAATAGTCATGTTGCTGTTTTCTCTCTCAACTCTCTCTTTCATGTTGTTTTTTTCTCTCTCAACTGTCATGTTGTTTTCTCTCTCTCTCTCTCTCTCTCTCTCTCTCTCTCTCTCTCTCTCAGACTAGTGACTGCTGCTATCCTCTCGATCCCTATGGCGATATATATATACACAATGGGAGGGCGGTTGGGTGTATGCATTGTAGATAAACGTAGATATGTATATGTGGAGTTGCATTGCTTTGTGTCCAAGCTTAATTCCGTTAGGGAAAACTTAACTTACACATATTGTACGGGGTATTTGAAATTTTTGGGTGCAAATTGGGTACCACGTGGCGGTATCCAGCGCCTATCCAAGCCGTTCAAACTTGTTTTGGATGGCCGTGATCCAACCACTCTCTCTCCTATTTTTCTCTGCTCAGATTTGGACCGTCCAAAACACGTTGATCCGGATACGCTGCCGGGTTTAGGAAAAAGCTATATGTTGATAAATCATAGGATTGATGGGAATCTTGTACATCTGGGGTGCTATAGTGCACCCCATTTAGTGCAAGTGTAGGGCGGCACATAGCCGTCAATCTCATTAATTAACGATTCAGATCAAAAATCAATTATAACCGGTAAACTGGTCATAATTAAAAATCACATCTCAACCATTTATTGTCAAAATCGATGGTCCGTTTGCGCCCTATAGGGTGCCTTGCATACATATACTATACCTATCACTACGTGGGGTTTGCGAGTTGTGGAGAGAAAATAGGAGAAAATATAGGCGAATAGTAGTAAGAGTTGGGTAATTCTACTTACACACTGCCAAATAGGGTGAGTTTCACTTGCACATTGACAATCAAAATCGTTCATTTTATTATTTTTGGCACAAAAATTATTCATACAAAAAATCAGATTGATCGAACATTGGTAGTAATCTTAAAATTGTACATTTTACTTGAGATGACCCGATCGTTAAAATTCTTCGTGTTATTTAATTGATTTGAATCAAACACTAATCGATATGCAATTAATTTTTTTGCATGAATCATTTAAACGTCTTAAACTATAAAATGAATTACTCTAATTGTTAAAATATGTTTTTTAGTTAAGCAAAAAAGATTTTATTAATCTTTGAAGAATATTACAAAGATATGGATCTCGAACACACCGACAAAAACACCACCCAAGTTCAAACACCAAAGGATGACAAGAAACCAACCGCACCAAAACCTGAAACCAAGAAAATACCGAAAAAGACAACCTCAAACCTAAACTACCACAACCAAAACACCGAAACACCATATAAGACACAGAGACAACCCAAAAAGATTACAAGCACCAACCCCAAAAAAAACAGATAAAAAGTCCAAGCCTGAACCCACGGCCGAAGAAATCAAGATATGGTGTTTTGTGGGACTAGACATTGTAATTACGCACCTCTCCTTTTTTTTATATTTAATTTGTTGAAACAAATTCATTTACAAATGGGAAAGTAATGGAGTTAAAAAACAAACCTAAGTCAACCTAACCACAATAGGAATAGCAAACAGGTCTTACCTTATCACTTCACTTCCTCCCTCACGAATGTGATAGGGCACTAGAATTTAGGGGGTGGAAATTTGGCCCCGCCTGGCCCTTCCCGGCGCTCAAATAACCGGGCGCGGATTGGCCTGGCCCAAGCCCATCGGGCTCCCCCAAAAAAATCAGGGAAATGACGGTCAAGGACGTGTTTTGATAATTAATATCTGCCAATGACATTTTCAGTATTAATAAATGTTCTTAGCATGTCCTTGACGGGTATTAATTATCAAAACCCGTCTTCAGCCGTCATTTTTCCAAAAAATCGAGCAGGGCCCGCCCAATGTCCAAGAATCTAGGCCCACACCAGAGCCCTATATCCGGACTCCGGGCCCGGGCTATTTAAGGCATTTTTCTTAAACCTTTCATATCTAGAAGTAAAAATAATATTTGAGCCGTCATTTTTCATGTTGTTTTTTTCTCTCTCAACTGTCATGTTGTTTTCTCTCTCTCTCTCTCTCTCTCTCTCTCTCTCTCTCTCTCTCTCTCTCTCTCTCTCTCTCTCTCTCTCAGACTAGTGACTGCTGCTATCCTCTCGATCCCTATGGCGATATATATATACACAATGGGAGGGCGGTTGGGTGTATGCATTGTAGATAAACGTAGATATGTATATGTGGAGTTGCATTGCTTTGTGTCCAAGCTTACTTCGGTTAGGGAAAATTTAACTTGCACATAGTACGGGGTATTTGAAATTTTTGGGTGCAAATTGGGTACCACGTGGCGGTATCTAGCGCCTATCCGAGCCGTTCAAACTTGTTTTGGATGGCCGTGATCCAACCACTCTCTCCCCTATTTTTCTCTGCTTAGATTTGGGCCGTCCAAAACACGTTGATCCTGATATGCTGTTGGGTTTAGGAAAAAGCTGTATGTTGATAAATCATAGGATTAATGGGAATCTTGTACATCTGGGGTGCTGTAGTGCACCCCATGTAGTGCAAGTGTAGGGCGGCACACAGCCGTCGATCTCATCAATCAACGATTCATATCAAAAATCAATTATGACCGGTAAACTGGTCATAATTAAAAATCATATCTCAACCATTCGTTGTCAAAATCGATGGCCCGTTTGCGCCCTACAGGGTGCCTTGCAGGGCCTTGCAATACAGGATTTTCCAATTCTCTAAATGAATACATATACCTATCACTACGTGGGGTTTGCGAGTTGTGGAGAGAAAATAGGAGAAAATATAGGCAAATAGTAGTAAGAGTTGGGTAATTCTACTTACACACCGCCAAATAGGGTGAGTTTCACTTGCACATTTTGACAATCAAAATCATTCATTTTATTATTTTTGGCACAAAAATTATTCATACAAAAAATCAGATTGGTCGAACATTGGTAGTAATCTTAAAATTGTACATTTTACTTGAGATGACCCGATCGTTTAAATTCTTCGTGTTATTTAATTGATTTGAATCAAACACTAATCGATATGCAATTAATCTTTTTGCATGAATCATTTAAACGTCTTAAGCTATAAAATGAATGACTCTAATTGTTAAAATATGTTTTTTAGTTAAGCAAAAAAGATTTTATTAATCTTTGAAGAATATTACAAAGATATGGATCTCGAACACACCGACAAAAACACCACCCAAGATCCAACACCAAAGGATGACAAGAAACCAACCACACCAAAACCTGAAACCAAGAAAATACCGAAAAAGACAACCTCAAACCAAAACTACCACAACCAAAACACCGAAACACCATATAAGACACAGAGACAACCCAAAAAGATTACAAGCACCAACCCAAAAAAAAAAAACAAATAAAAAGCTCAAGTCTGAACCCACGGCCGAAGACATCAAGATATGGTGTTTTGTGGGACTAGACATTGTAATTACGCACCTCTCCTTTTTTTTATATTTAATTTGTTGAAACAAATTCATTTTCAAATGGGAAAGTAATGGAGTTAAAAAACAAACCTAAGTCAACCTAACCACAATAGGAATAGCAAACAGGTCTTACCTTATCACTTCACTTCCTCCCTCACGAATATGATAGGGCACTAGAACCGGGCGCGGATTAGCCCGGCCCAAGCCCATCGGGCTCTTCCATAAAAATAGGGGAAAATGACGGTCAATAACGTGTTTTGATAATTAATAACTGTCAATAACATTTTCAGCATTAACAAATGTTCTAAGCATGTCCTTGACGGGTATTAATTATCAAAACACGTCATGGGCCATCATTTTCCAAAAAAATCAGGTGGGGCCCACCCAATGTCCAAGAATCTAGGCCCACGCCAGAGCCCTAACATATCTGGACTTCGGGCCCGGGCTATTTAGGGCATTTTTCTTTAAACTTTCATATCTAGAAGTAAAAATAATATTTGAGCGTAATTTTTATTTTAATTACTTGAAAATGAATGAGTTTTTTTTTTAACTACATAGAATCACCTAGAAGTAATTAAAATGAGTTGATTAAATTGCTTGTCGATCGAGCACATTTCAACTACAACATTATTGCTTTTCATCAACGCTATAAAATCACTACCAATATTTGCATTAGAATCCATAACACAAAAAGGCACTACTTGTAACTAACCAATTACTCCTTAAAAAAATAAAATTGATGTCACACAAAGGGAACATAAAATGTAACCTTACATTACCAAGTGGTAAGACTCAAACCCGTGCCTTCTTTCTTGGTGAAAGTACACAAAAACCTTCTCGACTATCATTTTTTCCCACAGAGATCCCCTAACATTTAAAATCGCTCATATAGACCCCCTCAACTATAACCGTTAACCATTCAACACCCTTCTGACAAAAAAAATCGTTAAGATGAAGGAGTCAGCATAGACAATTTTTATAGATGAGGGGGTCACTATGGGCATTTTTTAAGGGTAGAATCGTCATTTTCTCTCATTCCGTTAACAGAGTTAGCCAATTTTTCATTACATATAGTTGAGGAGGTTTGTATGGACGATTTTAAACGTTAGGGGGTCTCTACGAAAAAAAGTGATCGTTGAATTAAGGCATCACGAATACTGGAAATTTACCCGCAAGTCACTTCATACTCCCTCCGTTCTATATTGAGAGTCCAATACAAAAAATCGTGTCATTTTTTAAATCAAAAAATCAACTACTTCCGTATATAATTTTTTAATTTTTTTTGCACTAAATTAAAATACTAACCGAGATCTTTAATGTGGTGCGGCGAACAAATTTGAAAAATTAAACACAGAAGTAGTTGATTTTTTTATTTGAAAAATGGCAAGAGAGAATATGAGACTCTCAATATGAAACGGAAGGAATAATTTTGTTAAAGTTCGATCTCCACAAATGGGCATCTATTCTACAAATGTAAGAAACTAGTACAATAGTTGACTTTTAATTTCTCGAATCTTAAAGCAATTAAGCGCGTCCATTTCAACAAGGATGGGACATTGCTGGCTGCATGTACGAGTAGCAATGAGATCAAAATATTAGCTACTTTTCCGTCAGTTCACTAAATCATGTCAACCGGGATCTAAACCAAATCCTCTTGGTTACCATTTGATACTCCAATATTTCAAAAAAGAATATTCTTGCATTCCCTCAATCTCTCCTACTTCATGTGTTCTGACTTCTGAGTTTTCCTCACATAATCCGTCAATTTCGATACATTTTGAAGGATCTTGAACAGGGGAAAAAAGTATTTTTGAATGTGATTAGTATAGATTAGACTTATAGTGTTCGTGTTTTATTATAGACTTATTATCTAGTGTTTGACTTGTAATCCTCCTGATGATGCAGTTTATTAATATCTCCAACTATTTCTCTCTTTAGAATTTCGTATCTATCTTGTTTAAGGCTGTGTTTGTGTCGAGTAATTGTTGTAATTAACTGCTGTAAAACAAGAACGGATTACCTCGAGATGATGCTATTGAAATACGGAATACCAGATTGTTAGAACTACTGCTGGGTTGAGTCGCGGACTAGGTCGCTCTCTTTAAGACGTTTCGCGGCTCTGCCCAGATTGTGCAAGCAGTTCGTGAATGCCTCGCCGTCTCCAGGATAAATCAGCCCAGAATTCTGTACCTCTGCTCGGTTTTCTTTGCACGGAAGAAAAACCGAAAACAAGAACACAATCGACCTACTGCTCGAACTCAGAAAACGTTTTTAGGGGAGGAAGAGAGAGTTGGTTTTTGGTGTGTTAAAACTGATTCCGAAATGCTCAATTTATAGGTGCGGACTGGGCTGATTTCGGAAACGTAAATCAAATCAAAGCATTGATTTAGCACATGTTTTATAATCAATCCGAAATCATCCCTTAATCAGCAGCTAATCAAATCCCGCTGATTATGCACATGTTTTAAAAACGTTTTTCCCTTAATCAGCTGAAATCAAATCAAATCTCGTTCCTTTGATTTAGCACACGTTTTAATCACGTTCTTGACCAGCAAGAATTTCCATTTCGAAAAGATTTGATTGACTGAAAAAAAACGTTTCAGAAATTTGGCAAAACGTGGGTTTAACCGTGTGTGTGCTCGAGGCTCAAATCCCGGATTTGCACCCCCCCTGCGCGAATAACTCGTGACGCACACCCGGTTAACTGGTTTCCGAATCAGTTTTCCAAATTGCCGCCCATTTTCCTGAGCGCGCGAGACTTCTCCTTGAGTCCTCTTTTACAAACTCATTAGTGTGCAACATCATTTAAAGTAGAAAGAAGTTTTGTAACTTCCCAATGTGGGACTAGAGAAAATACACTTAAGTTCCAACAATCCCCATCAATAATGAGCTCCCAGATATTCGAGCAAAGGTATAAAGCTGTGCATAAGTAAAGGTGTCTTTCGACTTGAACCATTACATAGTAATAATGCTTCAGATAGTAACTAGAGTGACTTGTGATCTTGAACTCTAAGTCTGAGAGCACTACACGCACAACTCTACTAATGTGTAATGTTTAAAGCCAGCACTTTATGGCCATGTGCTTATATCCCAGTTTCATGAATGACCTAGAGAATTTGCCCAAATTCTCCCAAGAAGTGGCCACACTTCAACATTCATATAGGTGAGTCTATCAAGAGTACTCCTGTAGTCTAGGTACTCCACTCCACATAGAGCTATAGAACTCATTAAGTGTTAAACACAACCTCTTTCGCTACAGGATGTCATGCTTCTTAGGGATGGACTTGGAGTGTAACTCCTTATAGCATGATTCTTACCATATCACCATGTAACTCGTTTTTCCCTTTGAACCTATTTCTTGGGATCTCCAGTCTATAGGTTGGGTATCCATCACAAGTGACTCATTTCTCAATGGGCTTTAGCCCCATCCCTTTCGAGGTGTCCCACACCTTCTCCCGAGCTAATCCTTTCGTCAAAGGATCAGCCAGGTTCTCAGCTGACCGTACATAATCCACTCTAACAGCCCCTTTTGTTAGCAAATCTCTAACTGTGCTGTGCTAACGACGTATTTGTCGTTTCTTATCGTTGTAAAACGGTTCTGAACTTTTGCAATAGCCGCGGTACTATCGCAATGGATTAGTATGGCCGGTATCGGTTTTTCCCATAAGGGAATCTCTGACAGGAGGTTTCTCAACCAAGCTGCCTCCTCACTAGCCACAGCTAGCGCTATCATCTCAGACTCCATAGTGGATTGTGCCAAAATTGTTTGTTTCTTGGACTTCCAAGAGATTGCACCTCCTGCTATGTTGAACACATACCCACTGGTTGCTTTGGAGTCATCCGAAAGGGTGTTCCAATCGGCATCACTGTATCCCTCTAAACGGGAAACTTCTGATAGTGTAATCCAAGGTTCATGGTTCTTTTCAGATACCGCATGAGCCTCTCAATAGCAAACCAATGCTCCATTCTTGGCCTGCTAGTAAACCTGCATAATACCCCACTGCATAAGCAATATCTGGTCTCGTGCAATCACAAGCATAACGAAGACTACCAATTATACTAGCATACTCAGATTGTCTAACACTGTCTCCAGTGTTCTTAAACAATTTAATACTAGGATCAAAAGGAGTGCAAGCAGGTTTACAGTCAAAGTAATTATATTTCTTCAAGATCTTTTCAATATAATGTGATTGATCAAGAGAAATTTCATTTGCAGATTTAGTAACTTTAACTCCGAGGATTACACTAGCCTCACCCAAATCCTTCATGTCAAAATTTTGGTTAAGCAATAATTTGGTTTCATTCACAACAAATAAGCTTGAGCCAAATATCAGAAGGTCATCCACATACAAACAGATAATAGTGCATGCATGATTATCAGACTTGTAGTATATGCATTTATCACTCTCATTGACTTTGAAACCATTTGAAACAACTAGACTGTCAAATTTTTCATGCCATTGCTTTGGAGCTTGTTTAAGGCCATAAAGAGATTTAATTAATCTACACACTTTGTGTTCTTGACCATGGACAACAAATCCCTCGGGTTGATCCATATAAATCTCTTCTTCTAAGTCTCCATTTAAAAAAGCAGTTTTAACGTCCATTTGATGTACAACTAAGTTATGAACAGCAGCTATGGCAATCAAGACTCGGATAGAAGTAATCCTTGTCACAGGAGAGTAGGTATCGAAAAAATCTATGTTCTCCCTTTGTCTATATCCCTTAGCTACGAGTCTAGCTTTATATTTATCCACAGAACCATCAGGTTTCAATTTCTTTTTAAGCACCCATTTGCAACCTATAGCTTTGCAGCCTTGTGGTAGGTCTACTAATTCCCAAGTTCTATTAGTATCCAATGAGTCCATTTCGTCATTTATGGCTTCTTGCCAAAAATCAGCATCTGGGGAAGTCAAAGCCTCATTAACAGTAGTGGGGTCCTCTTCTATAGAGAATGCAAAGTCAGGACCAAAGTCCTTAGCGATTCGAGCTCTCTTGCTCCTCCTTGGTTCAATCTCAGTGTCGCTAGAGTTCTCGTTTCTAGGTTCTTCTAATCTAGGCACGCTACTACTAGATTCAGCGCCCCCACTATTTCTAGATTTAAAGGGGAATTTTTCTTCGTAAAAATCAGCATCTATAGATTCTCGATCACCCTATTGTTAATATCGAAGAATTTATATGCTTTACTGTTCACAGCATAACCAATAAAGGCGCATTCATAAGCTCTACTTGCAAGTTTTGACCTTTTCGGGTCAGGAATACGAACATATGCTAAACAGCCCCAAACTTTAAAATATGACACATTGGGCTTCTTGTTTTTCCACAATTCATAAGGTGAAATTAAAGATTTAGAATTAGGAATTCTATTCAGCACATAACATACAGTCAACAGAATTTCACCCCACCAATGTGAAGCTGCACCCGAACTTAGCATAATCGCAACTACAAGTTCACATAAGGTTCGATTCTTGCGTTCTGCTTTTCCATTCATTTCGGGTGAGTATGGAGCAGTTTTCTCATGTATTATACCAGTAGAGTTATAAAATGCAATGAACTCATTCGAATCATACTCAGTGCCTCTATCACTACGGAGTCTCTTAATCTTTCTATTAAACTGGTTCTCAACCTCATTAAGAAAGATTTTAAACATGTCAAATGCTTCACTCTTATGTTTCATCAAATAAACTGAGGTATAATTTGAATGATCATCAATAAATGTGATAAAATATCGATGTGCATTTCTAGTGAGAACTCCATCTAACTCACACATATCGGTATGAATCAACTCTAGCAATTCGGTTTCCTTAAGAATTGATTTATGAGGTTTCTTTGTAATCTTAGCCTTGCTACATGATTCACATTTATCAAAATCATTTAAGGAAATATTAGGGATAAAACCTAAGTTGCTCATATTCTTAATCAGTTTCTTGTTAACATGACAAAGTCTAGCATGCCACATATTAACAGAACAAACAATGTAAGAAGAAGATGCAGTTTTATTCATATCAATAGTAAGTTTAAACATGCCATCAGATGCATAACCCTTTCCAACAAACATGCCATTTTTAGTAAGAGTATACTGATCTGCTCCTATAGTCTGGGTAAATCCGGCCTTGTTGAGGAGGTAGCCGGATACAAGATTCTTCCTCATTTCTGGAGTGTGCAGGACTTCCTTCAGAGTGACAGTCCTTCCAGAAGTGAATTTGAGATCCACCTCACCAGTACCAAGAACCTTAGTGGTGTGGGAGTCTCCCAACAGCACTTTCTTATCATCAGCCTCAGAATACTTCTTGAACAAGGAGCGATCATAACAGACATGGCGAGAGGCGCCAGTGTCTATCCACCACCCTTCTAAACCACTTATCAGATTGATTTCTGATATCATAGCCACTAGTGGTTCTCCATCCACCAGGTTCGCCTGTGGAGCGCGACGCCTGGGGTTCTTGCAATTTCTTGCCATATGGCCAGGCTTGTTACAATTGTAACACACAAATTGGACAGAGTCCGTGTTTCGAGCCTGGCCTCCAGAAGGGGGTAACTTCTTGTTCTGATTCAGTCTTCTGTTCTGGTTCTGATTTGGCTTCGCAATCCCTCCTCTCGGCTTGAGCACCGCCGAGCTATGGTTCCTTTTGTTTGCAACAAAGAGAACCTCATCCTTCTGATCCTGTTTCCGAGCCTCCTCCTCAACACGGAGCCTAACAATCAAACTTTCCATAGAAAAATCTTTTGACTTGTGACGGAGATCCTTTTTAAAATCTTTCCAAGTAGGAGGCAATTTATCAATAAGAACAGCAACCTGAAATTGTTCATAAATAGACATGCCCTCAGAAACTATTTCATGTGCAATTTTCTGTAAATCGTGAGCCTGGGAAACCACGGATTTTTCATCAATCATAGAAAACTTCAAGTAACGACTAACAACATATTTCTTAGTCCCAGCCTCTTCGGTATCATACTTTTTCTGGAGGGCATCCCAAAGTCCTTTAGCAGTATCAAAAGTGGAATAGTAATCGTAAAGCTCATCAGTCAAAGCATTCATAATGTAGTTCTTGCACAAAAAATCCTCGTTGGTCCATTTTGAAATCTCTTTAGTGTTTTCAGTAGTAGGGGGATTCGCAGCAACAAGTTTAGTTGAATCACAATATGCAGCAAGTTTTTGGGTCGTAAGAAAGAAAAACATCTTAGCCTTCCAACGTTTAAAGTGCAGCCCCTCAAAGCGAAAAGGTTTGTTGATATCAGTGGTGGTAACCGAAATCTTGTTTTGAGAATCCATGGCAGATTGTAACGTCTTAAAATTGTTGTAATTAACCAGTAAAACAAGAACGGATTACCTCGAGATGATGCTATTGAAATGCGGAATACCAGATTGTAGAACTACTGCTGGGTTGAGTTGCGGACTAGGTCGCTCTCTTTAAGATGTTTCGCGGCTCTGCCCAGATCGTGCAAGCAGTTCGTGAATGCCCCGCCGTCTCCAGGATAAATCAGCCCAGAATTCTGTACCTCTGCTCGGTTTTCTTTGCACGGAAGAAAAACCGAAAACAAGAACACAATCGACCTACTGCTCGAACTCAGAAAACGTTTTTAGGGGAGGAAGAGAGAGTTGGTTTTTGGTGTGTTAAAACTGATTCCGAAGTGCTCAATTTATAGGTGCGGACTGGACTGATTTCGGAAACGTAAATCAAATCAAAGCATTGATTTAGCACATGTTTTATAATCAATCCGAAATCATCCCTTAATCAGCAGCTAATCAAATCCCGCTGATTATGCACATGTTTTAAAAACGTTTTTCCCTTAATCAGCTGAAATCAAATCAAATCTCGTTCCTTTGATTTAGCACACGTTTTAATCACGTTCTTGACCAGCAAGAATTTCCATTTCGAAAAGATTTGATTGACTGAAAAAAAACGTTTCAGAAATTTGGCAAAACGTGGGTTTAACCGTGTGTGTGCGCGAGGCTCAAATCCCGGATTTGCACCCCCCCCTGCGCGAATAACTCGTGACGCACACCCGGTTAACTGGTTTCCGAATCAGTTTTCCAAATTGCCGCCCATTTTCCTGAGCGCGCGAGACTTCTCCTTGAGTCCTCTTTTACAAACTCATTAGTGTGCAACATCATTTAAAGTAGAAAGAAGTTTTGTAACTTCCCAATGTGGGACTAGAGAAAATACACTTAAGTTCCAACAGTAATTTATGGAGGGAACCGAAAGAACTCAAAAGAGGAAACGACTCATTTGTTACCGGTCAAAATTTTGGAGGGGATACGTGCGATAAAGTAAGACAAGAGATTATTGTATATATATGTGATTAGTTGTGCATGGTGTGTCTAAAGGAGTTTAACAACCCCAGAAATGTTCACTCTGATTGTCATATCAGGGTGATGTTATATCACCTCCCTTTGACCCCGACAAACAGGCCGTAAAGGAAATGATAAAAGAAGATTATAAAGTGAAAGAAGCAAAATTTATTTCCTTGGTTCTTCCCCCAAATTGTTCATCCAAAACACAACTTAGAAAGTTCAGATTTATCATAGCTCGTCATTACTTGTGGAGTTCTTTTTTTTCTTTCCCTCTGGATAGGCTTGAGTGCGTATTAGGTTGCTACTTTAATGTGACATATCTCAAGGAGCTGGTTCTTAACCGAGATCGCAAACCTAGTGAGTGAATGATTACATAAAAGTTTGTACAATTTGGTTCAAAAACAAGCTTTCGTTTTTCAGTGTAGATCAAGTCAATGGGCCTCCCATTAATCTGATGGAGAGTGTGGTGCTCCGTTAAATTCCGTATTTAGCTCTTAGACTTATTGAGAGGAAAATATTTTCGATGATCAATTCGTTACTCAGGTCGTTGGACTCATTTACTAGCCCTATCAAAAATCCAAAGTGTATCTAAACATAGCTCATTAGGTGAAAACTGTGGTTCTTGTAAAACTTTTAGTGTGATTTTGTCCTTTGTTCTAATAGTTTCTGCAAATGGTCCTTTCTTTTTCGTTTTTGTAGTAAGTTTCATTGTTTTGTATCTGTTTTTGATCTAGTTATTTGGCTCAATGACTGAAGCCCCCAGTAAAAAAATTGTAACCTTAAATTACCAAGTTTCAACCATTGTGAGCCCACTATTGTTTAAAAAAATAACTAAGGGTGTCTAAGCCAACTTACCCGCACCGGGCACCAAAAAGAGTGCCCACTGATTACAACTACTAACCAAATCAACTTTGTCAAAGCTCCTTAATCTGGGATAAGCCCATTCGACCATGTTCTGTTGCCATTTTTAGGAAAATGATTTTGGAAAACATGTTTGATAAACAAAGATGGATTTTTTTTTTTTTTTGGAGTTTTTAAATATCCATCCCAATAAACCATCTCATGTAAGTATTCATCCCGCCCACTTTTCGGGATTATGTTTTCATCCTTTCAGATGGTGAATTACCTATCTTACTCTTTTAATAAGACAAAATACAATCGAAGTATGGTTCTTTCTTTTATACAAGACCTGGATTTTCCAATCTTTATTTGGTAAGGGAAAACAAGGCAGCAGGAGAATTTGATGCAAATACAAACTAGTAAGGGGTATTTGCTACTTGTAGAGATAAGATGGGAGAAAATTTAAAGTAATAATTTTAAAAAAAATTATGACTCTAATTGTAATTCATATGATGAGTAAACGCACATACTCATATATTATTAATGAATACTCTCTCCGTTCCTAAATAAGTGTCCGGCGCGCAAACCTAAGCCTTACGAAAGATGCATATTTTTCGCTAAAAAATATTATTTTTTTACACAATCTAATAGAACTCATTGCTATCTATTCATTTATGCAAAAATAATAATTTTTTTAACGAAACAAATGTATCTTTTTAAAGGCCTAGATTTGCGCGCCGGACCCTTATTTAGGGACGGAGGGAGTACTATCAATGGAAACATGGTCAAATAACAACTCATAAATCGATCTGTTGCGAAATCTATGTAGCCTCTCTCTCTCTCTCTCTCTCTCTCTCTCTCTCTCTCTCCCCTTTTTCTTGTTCTCATTGGTTTATATAACGACCCGGATTTTCGACCCAAATTTGCAAATTTTATTCCGGTAAGATTATTTTTAGTAAATTAGTTATAAAGATTTCTTTTTAGTATAGGTTCCATGTGTGCCACATACACCATAGAATTTTTCCAAACCAATTTTTTTTTCCCAGCCGTGTATAGATCTTTCTCTCTCCCCACAACATTAATTCTCTTCCATCTCTCCTACTCCTACTCCATCTCTACTTCTTCCCTATCATATTTTCGTCATCATCTCGTCCATCTCAAAGCCCAAAAGATAGAAACCTTTTTGAATACAATCTTATCACCCTCATCAAAATTCTCCTATAAATATCCCATTACTTCGACCCTAGGGCACACCACGCTACTCCTCGTCCATTACAAAAACCAAAAATCAACTCCATTCTCGTCCATATCACGTACCACTATTCACGGCCTGTTTCTTCCTAGCTAATGTTTTTAGGCCAGAATTCCTTCACGAATGTTGTAGAGGGCGTCGAGGGCTTCGATTTCAACCCAAGAATTGCCCAAAAAGATCAAGTATTGATAGAGTTATCGCCGTCCAAAGTTCAGTGAAATTTTCGGATTTCTGTTCCAGACAGCACACAGGACTTACGAAAATCCCCACTTTTCTCCTAGTTTGAATGGTTTTCGGGCTTAGACTTTTTCACGAAAGTTGTAGAGCGTTTCAAAATCTTCACGTTAGACACAAGAATCGTCCAAAACGGCAGAGGTTTGGTCAAGTTATTCCAGTCTAAAGTTACTGCTAGAATATCGATCTTTCGTCGCCAAACAAAAAATCCACCGGACTCCACCGAATCGTTTTGTCCAGATTAAAGGTAGATTAATTGCTATCCCTATCTCCCCCTAAGTATATTAACGTGCTAAGATGTTAGTTTTTATGATTAAAAAGAAAAAGAATCGAAATTAGAATTGAATGAAGGAAACCCAGTTTTTTTTTCCCGAAAACATTCACTGTTCACTGTTCATAAGCATGGTTACTGTTCACGCTTTTGTTGGTACTGCTCATGCCGGTTGGTTTTTAAAAAAAAATGAAACCTAAATTACAGTTTTCCCTTTATCTATTAAAGTGATGTGTTTCAGCCCTCATGCATTGTTAACCTATTAAAGTTTGCCCCTGAAGTTTATTAAGTTTATGTTTCGGCCCATTCATAAAAGGTTACGTGATTTTTATGCTTATTGTTTATTTCAATTATTATTCTGATTGCTTATCTATTATTCCAACCTCTGATTGATATATTAAATTGGATCCTAGAGACATGGGGTGGTATGCGAATAGATTTCACATAGATGCTGAGTTAATGGAAAAATGGTGAAGTGTTGGAGTTATGAAATTGTGGAATTGTGATTTGGGCCATAGCTATGGCAAGGGTTGTCACGCCCTCGATTTTTAACATAAACAATAATCTATTTTAAATAAAAGTCTCTCGTATACAATAGATAATACCCAAAAGAGTCTTCTGCCTGATTAATTTACAAACAAGTCCCCAAGATTAAAACAAATACAATTTGGCACTCCGGCCCCAAAATTAAACTTAAGTACAAGTACGAACAAGTTATTGAATTACAAACGGTTTGGTCAAGAAAATTCGTCACAATGATGATTAACTAACAAACGAAGTTGGCTTCCAAAAAAAAAAGTCATTCACTTTGAGCACCCGATGCAATGGAAACAACCGCCCAGCTTTTGAACCTGAAAAGAAGGATTTTGCTGAGCTACACTAGCCCAGTAGAAAATTCTATACTCATGTTATATGAAAATGTGCTGAGGTATGCAACTAGAATGAGTGAGTTTCCATAAACGGATACAAGATACAAAGGACACCACAATGACCGACAAACTATGTCAACGGAACTCTTTACGTCTTAAAGAAATCCCTAACCACTCGTACCTCAAACTAGAAGTAGCAATAAACCCATATCAATCTAAATAACTTACGACAATTCCCCAAACCATGTAAAGACTCCTCAATGAACTCCGCATTCAACTTCCTCGTGTCTTACCGTTCGATTTTGAGCCCCTTTTTATAAGGGAAAAACATCCCCTTTTTTTTTTCTTTTTATTACCAAAACAATTTCGAGAAGAACTCTCGACCTTTACAAGTCAAGCTCCGTTGATTCAAGCTTGAATAGCCGGAGGATTTTCATAAAAGTCCTTTTCCAAAACCAAATTCATTCCCTTTCAAAAACTTTGATGAAATCAATCGTTTATTCCCTGTTCAACAGTTACAATCTCAGGCATACCACAGCCCAAACAACAACAAGAACTTCCAAAATCAATCATAACTTCTTTCATCAGGAGAGACATTCAACTGTGCTACCTCCCCTCGCTTCACATTGAATTCTCTGCACCTGGGTTTCCGCACTTCCACCCCTTGCGTTGCGGGCCCTCTAGAGTCTCCGCATTACCACACCTTGCGTTGCAGGACCCTCAATTCAAAATTCACAACTCACATGCACACGTGCAATACCAATCCATATTCAAAAGACAACGTCTCCCAATTCTCACATGCTATCGATTATTAACATTCAAATGATTTCAAGCTAATAAAACATACTCCATAGTACATAGACACATAGCTTAAGTTCACGTTATCCCTCTAGGTCTGTCACGACACCCTATGCCACGTACCGGACCCACATGACTCCACGGTACATCACCGCTTTACCCCTTGTTATCCTTGGTACTCCTATCAACCCCGTGGTATGTTCTCCAACCTACGACCCTAATATTGTACTTAAACGAGTGCTAAAAGACACGATCGAACAACGAGTCAATAGGTCACAAGCATACATACTCAAGAGTGACTTAAACATATTCTAATCATGTAGGGAGTCATAGCATGGAACGAAAACAACTTAGAATAGCCGACAGACATTGGTAGACTGACACACCTCTACTCGAATGGCCAAAACTTTCAGTGTACTAAGAGTTATAAGGTGATTCCGGCGGCAAACGAAAGCTAACTTCAAGACCTTCGAATTGACACAAAATTTGCATAAAACGGACGCCAAACGAAAAAGTTATGGTCGTCCGAAGTTGGCTGAAGCCTAGAAAACGAGACAGATCCGAGACCTGATTTCTAAAATCCACCATTTATTCAATTCTCAACGGTTTCGGGTGATTCAAGCGGCATTAGAACGGGTTTTAAGTCTACTCTATTTCATATGAAGGAACCAAAATTTATTTCTGAGTTTAAGATGACGAAAATGCCCCATGAACAGGGACCTGTTCTGCAGAAATTCGGGAATGAAAGAAACAACCTCAAACGACTAAACAAGGCACGATCTAGGTACATAAACATCACACAAACGCATAACAAGAGTAAGAAATTCCTACCACAATGGGTTTTGAACAAAACCCTAAGTCTACCGAAAGGAATACGCCCAAATCTTCAAAGATAAGCCTCACCCGAGCTTGGATACAAGATCTAGAGCAAAATAAAGTCCATAAACATGAATAATAAGCAAAGATCGACCAACAATCGAGAGGAGATAGAGAAAAACGTGGGTGAGAGCCCCAAGACAAGAGTGAGAACACAAACTTACCTCTTGTTCTCCAAAAGCAAGATTCAAGTGATATTTGAGGTTGGAAACCCTTGGATCTTGAAGATTTGAACTTGAAATCAAGAGGTTTGGGTGAGATTGGAGTGAGGTGGGTGAGAGGGGGTGTTTCCAAGTGTTTTTCGTGGGTTTGGAGTGAGAAATGCCAAAAAGGAGGTATTTATAGTGGTCCAAAAGCGTGCTGAAAAAAGTGCAGAAAACAGACCATGTACCGGTACGGGTAAAAGCTGTACCGGTTCATGAACCTTCAAACTGTCAGAAGACATAACTTCTGGACACCATGTACCGGTACGGGGAAAAGCTGTACCGGTTCATGAAGGGCAGAAAAAAGAAAATTTTCCAACGGACACCGAAACGAACCTGACTTGGTACTAACACTTCCAAACATCATTGCAACATCAAAACTAACATTTTACTATCCTACGAGAGTCCGATACACACCTGGATACGTATCTCCGTACACTCCCACAACATACGAGCGATTTTACCAACAATACAACTAATTGACGAAATAAACGATTTCTGAAATTAAAACAAATTTGCGAGTCTCTACAATCTATCCTCCTTAAAGAAATTTCGTCCCGAAATTTACAATTCAAGCCAACTAAGCTCATCCCTCGCGATACCTAACCTTATGCCACATTTCCACAATTTAACGGTATGCTCCAACCGCTCAACAGTCGATCTCGTATGCCTATGATGTACATTGGTTTCTTCCCATGAACCACACCAACCTCTAACCGCTCTCCTGAAATCTCAACCTTCACAGACACTCAAATTCTAACACTCACTCTAAGATTCATCAACTTATATCCCCTCGTTTACCCAAAACTCTGAATCTTACATTCTCTCTCTCTCTCTCTCTCTTTTTTTTTGCCAACTATCAATCTAGAAAACCTCGAATAATCTCTATGGTAGTAAAACCAAGAAAGCCCAAAATTCAATGATTAGACCTCATAGTGACCCTCACCATCTGCTCAGTTTTAACACCAATCCTCCATGATTGAACTTCTTACGTCTTAAAGCTATTGATATCCTTCTCGACTTTGAAAGTAAATACATCCCACGATCGATCCCATTCTATTGATAGTACTGAGGATAGACACCGACACCAAACGCACATAAGACAACCGCTAGTCACAGTCTCCAACTCACACCTCTTCTTCTTCTTCTTTTTTTTTTCACATAACTCTTCCCTATGAACTCTACACAAGCCTCAAACGTCTTTTCGTCCATCTAACATTCAATCACAATCAAGATTCTAACTACACAAGACAAAAAAATAATTCCTCATAGCAAATACCCACATACGCTTCATTGTTTATTCTACATTGTGTACTAAAAGCAAACTTCACACATTGGGGCTACATAACAAGTCAAACATATAGGTTTAAACTAAGTTGCAACGAATTTCATACACGAAACATCCCAACAAACCAACCATACCATTTAACAGCTTACACGATACCAAACACATTCACGCATTAATAGGCTCACCCCATATCCAACGGATCCACAGAGTGTCCAACAGACTCACCAAGTATCCAACACTTCACAATTCATGGTTCTAAAAAGCCCTACAGTTATCTCATTCCTCCCAATCTCGTGAAGCCTCACACCACGTCTATTCACTTTACCGATCTCAAGCATTTCCATTCATTTAGTCAAAGCAAATCGCACAATTCCCAAATTCATAATCTCAAACATCACATCACAGATACACGTATTATCAGTTCTAATTATTCCCCTATTCCATCAACATCACAACCTAACAACATATCTATACTTCTCGTTATATTCTAAGACTCTGACTACTACGTTACTTAAGAATTAATCTCACTCACACCAATGATTTCTAACGGTTCCGCTCACCACACACCTCACAGCTCTCGATTTTCCCTCAATCAAGTAATCATGTCAATCTCAATATCCCTCAAAAGCATTCGCCACTTGTACACTCAACCTCAGGAACAACGACTTCCATTACCACCACCATCTCTGCTATCACTATTATCTCTTAATCTTTCTTAAACAGACTCATCATCTCAACGACGCCTAAACATGTCATATACTGTCATTAGTCTAGCCTACATACTTGGTTACACTCCACACACAATCTCTACGCTTCAATCCTTCAATTTACAGCATACTATTTCTCCACACGCCTATCCCTTCCAAGTTTTCTACCATTCCCCACTCAGGACACCATTTACACTTCGCCTCATTGTCAGCCTCAGCAGTTCACATTCGTACCGTCCTCACTTCAGATAAGTCTCTCGCCACACACTTACATCAATCATTCGGCTCAAGTCACATCGATATAGGTCACCTCAATTCTTGTTGTCCCTCTTACAAGATTCCTATACACAACCATTCGTTTCCATTTTCAAGCCTAGAGATTTAGCCCCCTATACACAATCCTAGTGTCCAATTGACTTTCCGAGACTTCCATCTAGAAGGAGCGGTGATCAAGCGCCTCTTCCAACTGGATCTCATCGGTAGTCGCCTGGGTGTCCAGAAGACACATACTGTATCTAGACACCCTATCGATAACTCTTATCTTCCTAAGTCAACCTCAGATACTTACAACTCTCTACGAAGGCTTGACTTGTCTTATCTATACTTAATATCACCACCTCAATGACTACCATAACGATAACAAAGCACAATCACTGCCACGACAAAACACCATCCCTTCACACATTCAAGTTACTCCTTAGTTCAATCCCCTAGCTATGATACACCTTACTCACTTTCTGGACAAACTATGCTCCTGTCACACCTTACCTCACATAAAAATTACTTAAAGTATTTAAAAGTTAACAAGTAACCTGCACAATCCAAATAAAACACATCAGGTACTTAGCTCACAAATCTTACTAACAGTCTAACACTTCTATTACATACTAACAGATATCATCTCTCACGTGTCGACCTCGCCACCACGCATAACGACCACAATTCTTCACGACTTTCCAGCTCACCTGAGATCTTACAACGTAGAATCCAATAACAAGACTGCTAACGAAACCCACAACAATAACAACAAATGTTGCCACGCCCCTTATGTACAGACCAAACTTCCATTCTTCCCAACACGGGTAACCAACACTCCACCTCTCAGAATAAACGTAAATACAAAGCCACACTGTTGAACAAACGTCGGTCATGCAAGCACACACATGTTTTTGTTAAGAAATGCAACGACTTTTGAACCCATGAGACTAAAAGTCTCCCCACGGTCTCAAAGTATTCTAACCTAGTTGCTCTGATACCAATTTGTCACGCCCTCGATTTTTAACATAAACAATAATCTATTTTAAATAAAAGTCTCTCGTATACAATAGATAATACCCAAAAGAGTCTTCTGCCTGATTAATTTACAAACAAGTCCCCAAGATTAAAACAAATACAATTTGGCACTCCGGCCCCAAAATTAAACTTAAGTACAAGTACGAACAAGTTATTGAATTACAAACGGTTTGGTCAAGAAAATTCGTCACAATGATGATTAACTAACAAACGAAGTTGGCTTCCAAAAAAAAAAGTCATTCACTTTGAGCACCCGATGCAATGGAAACAACCGCCCAGCTTTTGAACCTGAAAAGAAGGATTTTGCTGAGCTACACTAGCCCAGTAGAAAATTCTATACTCATGTTATATGAAAATGTGCTGAGGTATGCAACTAGAATGAGTGAGTTTCCATAAACGGATACAAGATACAAAGGACACCACAATGACCGACAAACTATGTCAACGGAACTCTTTACGTCTTAAAGAAATCCCTAACCACTCGTACCTCAAACTAGAAGTAGCAATAAACCCATATCAATCTAAATAACTTACGACAATTCCCCAAACCATGTAAAGACTCCTCAATGAACTCCGCATTCAACTTCCTCGTGTCTTACCGTTCGATTTTGAGCCCCTTTTTATAAGGGAAAAACATCCCCTTTTTTTTTTCTTTTTATTACCAAAACAATTTCGAGAAGAACTCTCGACCTTTACAAGTCAAGCTCCGTTGATTCAAGCTTGAATAGCCGGAGGATTTTCATAAAAGTCCTTTTCCAAAACCAAATTCATTCCCTTTCAAAAACTTTGATGAAATCAATCGTTTATTCCCTGTTCAACAGTTACAATCTCAGGCATACCACAGCCCAAACAACAACAAGAACTTCCAAAATCAATCATAACTTCTTTCATCAGGAGAGACATTCAACTGTGCTACCTCCCCTCGCTTCACATTGAATTCTCTGCACCTGGGTTTCCGCACTTCCACCCCTTGCGTTGCGGGCCCTCTAGAGTCTCCGCATTACCACACCTTGCGTTGCAGGACCCTCAATTCAAAATTCACAACTCACATGCACACGTGCAATACCAATCCATATTCAAAAGACAACGTCTCCCAATTCTCACATGCTATCGATTATTAACATTCAAATGATTTCAAGCTAATAAAACATACTCCATAGTACATAGACACATAGCTTAAGTTCACGTTATCCCTCTAGGTCTGTCACGACACCCTATGCCACGTACCGGACCCACATGACTCCACGGTACATCACCGCTTTACCCCTTGTTATCCTTGGTACTCCTATCAACCCCGTGGTATGTTCTCCAACCTACGACCCTAATATTGTACTTAAACGAGTGCTAAAAGACACGATCGAACAACGAGTCAATAGGTCACAAGCATACATACTCAAGAGTGACTTAAACATATTCTAATCATGTAGGGAGTCATAGCATGGAACGAAAACAACTTAGAATAGCCGACAGACATTGGTAGACTGACACACCTCTACTCGAATGGCCAAAACTTTCAGTGTACTAAGAGTTATAAGGTGATTCCGGCGGCAAACGAAAGCTAACTTCAAGACCTTCGAATTGACACAAAATTTGCATAAAACGGACGCCAAACGAAAAAGTTATGGTCGTCCGAAGTTGGCTGAAGCCTAGAAAACGAGACAGATCCGAGACCTGATTTCTAAAATCCACCATTTATTCAATTCTCAACGGTTTCGGGTGATTCAAGCGGCATTAGAACGGGTTTTAAGTCTACTCTATTTCATATGAAGGAACCAAAATTTATTTCTGAGTTTAAGATGACGAAAATGCCCCATGAACAGGGACCTGTTCTGCAGAAATTCGGGAATGAAAGAAACAACCTCAAACGACTAAACAAGGCACGATCTAGGTACATAAACATCACACAAACGCATAACAAGAGTAAGAAATTCCTACCACAATGGGTTTTGAACAAAACCCTAAGTCTACCGAAAGGAATACGCCCAAATCTTCAAAGATAAGCCTCACCCGAGCTTGGATACAAGATCTAGAGCAAAATAAAGTCCATAAACATGAATAATAAGCAAAGATCGACCAACAATCGAGAGGAGATAGAGAAAAACGTGGGTGAGAGCCCCAAGACAAGAGTGAGAACACAAACTTACCTCTTGTTCTCCAAAAGCAAGATTCAAGTGATATTTGAGGTTGGAAACCCTTGGATCTTGAAGATTTGAACTTGAAATCAAGAGGTTTGGGTGAGATTGGAGTGAGGTGGGTGAGAGGGGGTGTTTCCAAGTGTTTTTCGTGGGTTTGGAGTGAGAAATGCCAAAAAGGAGGTATTTATAGTGGTCCAAAAGCGTGCTGAAAAAAGTGCAGAAAACAGACCATGTACCGGTACGGGTAAAAGCTGTACCGGTTCATGAACCTTCAAACTGTCAGAAGACATAACTTCTGGACACCATGTACCGGTACGGGGAAAAGCTGTACCGGTTCATGAAGGGCAGAAAAAAGAAAATTTTCCAACGGACACCGAAACGAACCTGACTTGGTACTAACACTTCCAAACATCATTGCAACATCAAAACTAACATTTTACTATCCTACGAGAGTCCGATACACACCTGGATACGTATCTCCGTACACTCCCACAACATACGAGCGATTTTACCAACAATACAACTAATTGACGAAATAAACGATTTCTGAAATTAAAACAAATTTGCGAGTCTCTACAAGGGTGACCTGTTGGGCCCTGGATTGATGACATTGTGGTGACCCTAACGTATGGTACGCCATGGGAAGTTCCAAAGGGTAATCTTGCCTTGCAAGGCCAGCAAGGGGGATTGTCCCATGACACGGTCATAGTTAGTGGATTAGGAATGGTGCGACCCTAATGTATGGTACGCCATGGGAAGTTTCAAAGGGTAATCGTGTCCCCTGCTATGGTTGTAATTGAATTCATGCGAAGTACATAACTTAGATGAACTCGTTTAGAACCCCGTGTGCAGGACAAACAAGGGGGGGATTTTCCATGACACGGTCATAGTTAGTGGTTATGGGAGGAAAGGATCTCGTGGATGAGATCTTAGATTTCACATAGGGTTAATAGATAGTAATAAACTGGTTTGTGTGAAAACTCTCTGTTTTACTTCCTTGCATCATTATTATATTGTTTGCTTGCTAGCTGTAAAATAAGAGGGGTGGTTGGGTTGGATTATTCTACTGGGTGATTTATCGCTCACGGATACATCTGTATCCTGGTAAATCGATTGCTTCGGCGATCAATTTGCCAGAGGGCGCAGGATTCAATGGAGGAGATTCTACGATGGTGCAGTTCGACACAGAAAGAATATCAGGAGCAGAGATCGAGTATGCTTGGGATTCGTATCAAGCCTAGAGTCAGCTCTGAAGTTAATGTATTTTGGATCAGTAATTTATCTTGAGATTGTAATAGCTAAACCTTTATTTTGGAAAATTATGTTTATTTAGCAAATTTTCTTAAGAAATTATTTTATTTTGCTTCTGAAAAATCGGGGCGTTACAGTTTATCATATGAATTGTTAATTTTTTGAATTCCATATGCTCTGTTTTCATCTCTTCTTGTTCTGTTATTGAAGACCCCTCTCAACATTTAAATCGTTTTCAGAATTTCCATTAAACGTCTGAACAATCAACTATATATAATTGTCACACCCTAACATTTAATCATGTGTTCTGACTTCTGAGTTTTCCTCCCATAATCCATCAATTCCAGGGCCGGCCCTGAGCATAGGCCCACCAGGCGACCGCCTTGGGCCTCCACTTTTTGGCCCAATCATAGGGACCTCAAATAGAAGAAACCTAATAAATATTATATATGTCAATTATTTCTAAATTGCGTTTGTGTAGTTTAGCAGTAAAGAGCACTTGTGTTGCACGTGAACCTGAGTTCGAATTCCACCCGATCCAACTTTTTTAACGTGAGTGATAAGCCCTCAATAGTGTAAATAATGGGGCTTATCTCTCTCATTTTTGTCACACACAAGTGCATAACTTGCTTGATTTGAACAATATTGCACGAAATGTGTGTTTTTGGCGTTTTCAGGTAAATCGTGTGAATAAGGCGAATTTGAAGGCCATGGATAGCCCCGAGTGTGTCCAAGTACCCAAGAACACGTGGCGCTCCGCGACCGAGTCCCAAAAGTCATGAAAAGAAGCTTTGAAGCATACTCGGGATGTCCAAGGATCAAGGGATGTGAGGGAGATGCAAGGATGTTACCCAAAGCAACTCATTTTCCGAGGGTAGAATCATCATAACTTTTGATGTACAAAATACTTTTGACCCAAACCACTTGGGTTAGAAAGTAGACTCAACAAACTTTCCAACGGTTCGAAGAACACCCAAAATCGAGTTCGGGAGTGTCCGGAGCGAGCCCGCGAAGTTGGAAAAGTGTCTGCAGAATCCAGCCAGCACAGGGATCGATCCCCCAATATTTAGGGATCGATCCCCCAATATTTAGGGATCGATTCCTCACTCCTGCGCGGACATTTTAAGGGCATTTTTGTAAATATTTTGTAAAGGGGGTATATATACCACCCTTAGCCCGATTTTAGGGCATTCTTCACTTTCACTTTAATTCTCTCTCTACCTCCCTCTTCTCTTCTCTTCTCTTCTCTTCTCTAGCTCTCCTTCTCTCTTCAAAGGAGGGGGATTGCTAAGGTTTTAAGATAGATATCCTTCATTAATGTTGTAAGTACTCTTGTTCTTTACATTAATCTAGCTTTTATTTTTGTTTTTGCCCATGTTTTCATATCTCTCTTCATTTTGCCTTGTGTTTACACCCACTATGGGTGAGTAGTGATTTAAGCTTGGTCATGGGGTGATTTCTACCCCATGATTTAGGTAGTTTAATGGCTTCTCTCATTTCTTGTGCTTAATGTGGTTTGTGAATGGATTAAGTTTATCTTTATATAACAAAACCTAGGGTTGTTAACCTCTTTGATTATGTGTAGGCAATGATCTCTTGCCACATATAATGCTTGGAGCTATGTCACTCTAGGTATTTGCCAAAATGCCTCAAAGAACTTGTTGAACTCTAATTTTTGGTCTAAACTTAGGGTTGTTAACTTCTTTGATTGGGTGTAGACAAGTCTCCTTGGCACACCCAATGCTTAGAATCATGGCACTCTATGTGTTTGATAAAATGCCTAAATGAGTTCCTTTCCATTTCCAAACCCCGTTGTATGAGTTAAACTTGATTTTCATGGTTAAATCTTCCGAATGAGATCAAATGACAATGACTCTCACTTGAGTTATCAAAGAGAAGCATTGAACGGCCTAAGTTATGGGTGGAATGAACCCCTAGACCTTGCTGCCTTTAATTTCTAGTCAATCTTCGTTTTCAATTAAAGTTAGGAGGTAGAGAGAATTTTCATTACTCAAATGTTGGCTGTCTCAAAGCCGAACTAAAGGTTGGCGGTCCTAACGCTAAAAACCCTTCGTAAAGCGAACCTTCCGGCCTAGCTCCATTGGCTCCCTGTGGATTCGACCTCGGACTTCCAAGTTTATTATGCTGCAACCGACCTAGCCCTACGCTTGGGGCAACTTCTACTACGACACACTTTGGTCGAGCAAACAGTGAGCACCTACAAACTTGTACAAAAAATCATTTGGAGATGATGTTGACGTGGTTCGACCACGCGACCAACAGCTCCAATGAAATGGTCAAGCGAATTGCCATTGCACTACAAACCTTTTATGCTCCACTACTCCAAATACTAATATATATACAAGATTTTGAGAGGCCCCATTCTCAAATCTCGCCTAGGGTTTCAAAAATTTCAGGGTTGGGCCTGGTCAATTCCGATACATTTCGAAGAATCTTGAACAAAGGAGAAAAAGGTGTTTTTTAATGTGATTACTATAGATTAGACTTCATAGGGTTCGTGTTTTATTATAGACTCATTATATAGTGTTTGACTTCTAATGTTCATGTCATATCTTTCTTGTTTAAGGCTGTGTTTGGGTCGAGTAATTTATGGAGGGAACCGAAAGAACTTAAAAGAGGAAACGACTCATTTGTTAGCAATCAAAATTTTGGAGGGGATACGTACGATAAAGTAAGGCGAGAGATAATTGTAGAGATATGCGATTAGTTATGCATGGTTCTAGGAAGGGAGATATGTGGGATAATAGCAGGATATAGAAGGGGAATAAAATTTTAATCGGGTAGGGAGTCGGAGAGTGCGGGGAGTACAATAGAGGAGTTTAACAACCCCAGAAATGTCCGCTCAAGGGAGTCAGAGGAACATTCTTCTAATTGCAACATGTGATTTATGAGGGCTCAACTTAGTCAATGCCACACCCACATATATATATACCAAAAAAGTTGGCATCAAAAAGGTAACTTTTTATATTTCATTTCCTCAATTGATGGCTAAGGCAGGAGGACTACAATGAGAAGACTCTTACGGGGCCTTACATAATACGCTAAACAGCGATGTTTTCACCACAAAGTCAAAGTATCAACAGACAAAGACCAAATAAAAACGATTAGTAAATTAACTACTTTGTCAGACAAAGTATTAAATCTCGATTCTCTGGAGTGCTCTTGCTCAACTGCTTGAAACTTCAAGACTGCCCATGAACACCTACTGATATGTTTGCGAACCTGCTTGAGAATTAGACCTTCCAAAATGTCATGTTTAGATCAGGTGATCGACCACCTTGATCTTCGGAGAAAATCTTTTTCCGGCATAAGGCCGTCATCAACCGTAAATGAATGAGCCTATGCCTACCGTCCGCGCTTGTTTTCAAGGCATCTGGATTATCTTGTGCAATAAATTTCAGTTTCCTATGCCAATATCTTGAGTCTTCCATGCCATTGCATGAGGATGAGAAAGAACATCATGAAGTAGAAGTGGTATGAAATCTTTCTGCTTGACATCAATTACACATTCTGAAATCATCATATCTTCTATTAGCAAATCTAATCTAGTGATAAGCCATTTCAAACAATTGAAAGGCCTTTGTTAATGCTTCTACATTAAGGTCATATCTATTAAACTAGTGACTAGTGAGCACCGAAAGTTAAGTAAGAAAAAAGTGCATATTTTCCGATAAAACCTTCGGCAATTACAATCCACAACCAGCCTATCCCTTTTTAGCATAACCTCCAACCATTGTAGATCAACCAACCAAACTCTTCTCATGCATTTGACCAAAGAAACACCTAGCATCTATGAAACACCAACACAGAACGCCATATATGTGTCAGACACTCTAGGGACACGCGTGGCGTGTCCATTATATTTTTAAAAATTTTGGACATATACGTATATATGTATGTGTGTGTGCGCGCGCGCGCATACTATAGGCTGACACCATCGGTTGATAATGCATTCGATTGGCGTCATAACCAAGTACTTAGTGGTCACAATGTAGGTTTCACATTTAAAAGATTCAACCATGTCCCATGCTTGTCTGTGTCCCTATTTTTTAGAATTGTCGAGTCTTATATCAGTGTCCATGTCACCCACTGTGTCTATTTATGTATCCTTGCTACATAGCCTAGCCTTATCAACTTCACTTGCTTTGATCTAACAATCATCATTTTATAGCCCAAGATTCAGCAGTACTTCTAGTCGGCATTCTGATAAAGTATTCTTTTGTAGATTCTAAGCTTCGCAGAAACCCGAAAACACCACATTCCAACTCCCACCCACATGGATTTGCATCGCTTCAAAAGAAAATATAGCAACATTGATATCACCATTCTCCATGTACCCAAAAATCATCAAATTCCAAGAGGCCAAGTTTTGACAGGCATTCCTCAAAAAGAGCATTTGTTTCCAGTTTCCACTATGTCAGCGGCCTTAACAAATCCACAAATCATGCTCGTCTAGAAAATCACATTCCTCTCTGCTTTTCTTTTAGTTGCAAGCAAAAGAGAAGAAAGAAAGGGAATGTTTAACTGTCCAGCATTTTTAATGTGTTCAGTTAGTAGAAAAGTTGGGGAACCCACTCTCTAACTTTCCTACAATGATTAGTTTTCCCTCCAAATTTGCCCAGCAAAAACCACAAGATTTTGCAGGAATCTTGTTTCTACACTAGTTTCTATTAATTAAACTATTACTTTTTAACTTTTTTTTGGGTAACTTAGCTTGAAATAGAAAAAAGGTTAACCGAATATACAGCCTACAAGGGGCATATGATATCAAGTAAACGCAAAGGAAAATACGTTTCATTTTTCTTTACTTCACCTCCTTATAATTTTCTCTGGAAGAATTTTTCTGCACTAATTCCTCGACCAGAAACGTAGCCTTCAAAAGATCATGACCAGCATCCAGCCTAGCACTATTCCTGCAGGCAGTATCATCAAATTCCAATAAATTACATCTTTTTAATGCATCTCATCAAAAACCCTTCTAAATCAGCTTTACCACACCTCATTGACAAATCAAGAGTCGAATTTTGCAACAACAAATCACATCCATGTCCATGTTTCAAGAAAACCCCATATAGCACCTCTCCATCTTTTAACTTTGAGCTGAAGTTTTTAGCACTAAACAAATAACGAAATTAAAAGGTTCAAAATAATCACTCGGCATACAAGAGGACATACCCACATCTTCTTTGTATTCAAAGTTTCCAAAGCAACCATGAGTCACTGATGGCAAAACAAAAGAAATTGGTTGGGAGATTCCGTCGAACAGCTTGTGGGCAGGGTCAGTGGCATTAAAACGGCCATAGAGGTTGAAGAATTTGTTGAAGATTAGTTGAACGAGGGCAATGACCCGGCAATCAGAAGACGGGAATGACTGGGTTTTAAGGATTTTAGGGTGCGATAGTTATGATGAAAATATGAGAGAGAGAGAGAGAGAGAGAGAGAGAGAGATTCATTTCATGGCGCCAAAAGAGAAAAGGAGGGGATGTGATGATTTAACGCTTAGGCCTAGTTGAATAGACCATACTCAGGCCCACATTTTATCACTCGTGATACTCCCTCCGTTTATAAATGAGAGTTATTTTTCCCACATACCTGCCGCTTACGAAATCGCCTAGATTTCACAATTTATGATGTTGTAAATAATTTTACAATTTTGCCTTATAAAACCAATTGGGATTTATCAAACAAGATCTATATTGCACATATAAATTATTGTAAATTGAAAAATATAGACATTTTTTTAGAGTTCCGTAATAGTAAAAGTGGACTCTCATTTAGGAGCGGTGGGAGTAAGACCGAATAGCCAATCTCCAATGGAGCTGTTTTCCTGAAGATATGTTTTTTTGGAATTGATTTTTTCTCCCCTTGTACTATTTGCCCTCCTTTTTTGTTCTTATTCATGTAAATTTACCACATTACTTTTTGATATGTGAAAAGTAAGTTATGGAAGGTCAATATGGTAAATTAACATGAATTAAAAAAAAAGAGTGAGCATAGTAAAAATAGGAGTGTATAAATCACTATTCTTTTAACTCGTTTTTTGCTAAGGAGATTGTTTCTCGGAAAATACATTTTTTTCGGGTAGAAAAATACTCTATTTTTACTGCTCAAACTGTGTGATTGGACGTGCTACTGAGCCTTGGGGGCAGCGGTGGCTCTAGGATTTTAATTCAATGGTGAGTCGGTGACAAAAACATAAAGAAATTTTTTGCTTTATATAAAATGACATTTTTATTATATGATTGAAAATGAATTGGGCTTAATTTATTTTGTTTTGTTGAGTTACATTATCTACATTTAAGTGAAGTTTTTTTACTTCGACTACTCATAAACAATTCAGTGCCGACAATATGAAAAAGTATGAAAGAAAAATCAAAATTATATTTAAAAATATAAAATTTTAGTGCATTTTTAGAGTCTAGGGGGTTTGCTTGTACCCCGCGAACACCCTCGAACAGTGGTGCCGCCGCCCCTGCCTATAGGTTTTATACAATGATCTCATTTTGTTGATTTTATTTGTTCATTTTTATAGGTCCACCATTTAGATCATTCTTGAAAAAGATCAGTTTTATTTTTGAACGGGTTGAAAAAAGATCAGTTTGATCCAAAGATTGAATGGCAATATTCAAACTTCTTCCCACCTGAGATTCTACATGCATCTGCTTACCCCACTGTGGTCCAGTGAAGTACCAAGTAAAACCAGTCATTCTGTCTGCCGATGATCCTTCCCTATTCGATCGCTAGTATACATACATCAAAGACCCATAATTCATCAACCTTCTATCGTCTAAAGTTACGGCCCTAGAGGTGATTGATGCTAAAATGCTGGCCTCCACCTTCGAGGTAGCATAACAATAACTCAACATATTATGCAAGACCTGTTTGGTAATATTCCTATTAATCGGTGCTGGAGATCAGGGCTTCACCGTGATGAATTGCTTCAACCAACGTTGTAGTTGGTGATGTATGTTGGGAGTTCGTCCGATGCATCGACCCGCCACTGCGTGCTCAAGGCCCAATTTGTATGGGAGTAACGACAAAGAGTCCACCACATTACTTGGGCCCAATATATATTGAATGACCCATATCCACTTTAAAGGCTAAGCCTTATAAGTGGTGAGCCATCCAATTGTATATTAAGGTCCAACTCTTTTTCTGTTTATCTGATGTGGGACTCAACGTTCACACATGTTCTAACAAATCTCCCCCTCATGTGTGAACTGAACATTGGGCCTTAACCTCTCTCTGCATCCAAGCTCCCCCTTGATTCTGATCTACTACTCTTAACCCTATCTTCCGAACTGGGCTTATTCTGCACCCACTCAATCGATTCAGAGTCATCTCAATTGGAAGCCAACGTGCCTAGTCACTGGCACTATGCTCCCCCACGAGAACTCCATTGAGAGCCAATGTGCTCATTAATTCGACAGCACCGTGCTCTCCGACGAGTCAAACTCCATCGACAATGAGCCATCCAATACAGCACTCCAATATCGAGCCACCTTGCTTCATCGGGAGTCACCTTTGGATTTTATACCGCTCCACGAGTGTCTTCTGTGCAAGCCCATTCAATGGTGCGCTGAGAGTCTTCCCATAGATCGTCAACCATCGGCTCTAATACCATTTGTTGGGAGTTCCCATAGATCGTCAGCCATCGGCTCTGATACCATTTGTTGGGAGTTCGTCCGATGCATTGACCCGCCACTGCGTGCTCAAGGCCCAATTTGTATGGGAGTAACGGCAAAGAGTCCACCACATTACTTGGGCCCAATATACACTTAATGACCCATATCCACTTAAAAGGCTAAGCCTTATAAGTGGTGAGCCATCCAATTGTATATTAAGGTCCAACTCTTTTTCTGTTTATCTGATGTGGGACTCAACGTTCACACATGTTCTAACAATGTAGACCTTCAGCTTAATTCATGCAGGGGACTCTGTTGACAGGCTAGGGATTGAGTTTGTCAATTGATTTAGCTCAAAGAGCTGTTCCACTTGGATTTGAAAGGCATGTGAGCTTCCTCTGGAAAGCACTCGATCGGACGAGTTCATTTTATTTTATAACTTGTTAATTTCTTTGAACCATCAGTAGTGAGCAGGGGAGTTGGAAGCTACAACTTATTGGGGTAAGACTCGAACCCGTGCTTTCATTCTTTCCCTTGTACAAATTGGCTGGGGGAATACGAGAAGGGGCCTGAAAGCGCAGACACAGTAGCAATGGTGAAACTCGAATTAAGGCATCACGCATACAGGAAATTTACCCGTAAGTCACTTCATAATTTTGTGCAATTTGGTTCAAAAACAGGCTTTCGTTTTTCAGTGTTGAAAAAGTCAATGAGCCTCCCATTAATCTGATGGAGAGTGTGGTGCCCCGTTAAATTCCGTATTTTGCTCATAGACTTATCAAGAGGAAAATATTTACGATGATCAATTCGGTACTCAAGTTGTTCGACTAATTTACGATGATCAATTATTAATTCAGAAAATTTTTTCTTTTCCCTTCTCCTACAGCGTATGCAAAAGGTGCCATCCCATTAGGGGTTTAATGAGCCGAGCCGAGCCGAGTTTCGGCGAGCTCGAGCTCGGCTCGTTTACTTAACGAGCCCAAAACTCGAGCTCGAGCTCGGCTCGAGCCTTAACGAGCCGAGCCCTTAACGAGCCGAGTTTAGTCATTTACTAAACGAGCCTTCCTTAACGAGCCGAGCCTCCCTTAACGAGCCGAGCTTTTGTCGAACGAGCCGAGTTTTACTCGGCTCGTTTAGTTAACGAGCCGAATAGTCGAGCTCGAGCTCGGCTCGTTTACTAAACGAGCCGAGCCTTAACGAGCCAAGCCGAGCCGAGCCGAGCTCGCGAGTAGCTCGGCTCACTTACAGCCCTAATTCCCATGTCGCTTTGGGATTTCCGAGTAGCTCGGCTCACTTACAGCCCTACTTCCCATGTCGCTTTGGGATTTCAAGGATACTCCCTTGGTTCCCTCTCATCGTATTCCTTTAGGACGAGTGATTATTGGTGTCCCTAACGGTGTCCCAGGGCCCTACCGCACATATCCTTGACTCATGTACTGTATTACTATTTCGAATTACTCCAAAATTCCCCTGTTAACCCAAAAAAAAAAAGAAAAGGAGAGAGAGAGAGAGGTGGGGGGTTAATTCCGAGGAGAATTCAGAATTCTTACGTTCAAAGCGCAGCGTCCGAGGAATTAATACTGTACGCGGTACCCCGATCACACGGGTGGTATGTGGGGCCTACTGTTCCTATACCCGCACTTATATGTGGGCCATCCCACGGCCCGGCGTGCGGGCCACCTATCATTCGTGACCGTTCGATTTCTACAGACTAAACGTTAGTACTGTAGTAGAAAGGAAAAGTAGTACCTGAAAACGAAAGTTTTTTATTTTTGAACAGAGAAAACGAAAGCTCACAAGTGTATTGGGGGAATTGCATATCAGTAGAGAGAAGGGTAAATATTGCCCAGGTCATGGACCAGTTTTTTCAGAATTCATCTAAACATGACAAGGAAAAAACTAATTCCCAATACATGGAGAGGGCACCTGAAATGACTATTACAGCCCTGATGAAATAAACCCTAAATCTTATAACCCAGCCACCGTTCCTTTCTCCTTCCTTCGTACGCTGCTGTTGAAGAGGAACAGAACAGCAGGGGAGGGTTCTTCTTCTGCTTCTCCTTCTGCTATCGTTCCCCTTCGAGCTTTCTCCCTCACCCCTTCTTCCTCTCTCACTTCATCTCTCTGTATCAACAGTACTCTCTCCATTCCACCGAAGAAGAAGCAGTCTCTTCTCCTTGACCAAGGGACATCGTATGCATCTGGTACGTATATGTTTTGGGTGTTTCAATTTTTTTGCAGTTTTCTCTCTTTTCTCTTCTCTCATTTCGTCCATGTGTTTGTGTTTGGAAGCAATTTGATTTTTTGCATTGTATGAGTGAGGATAGCATTGTATGAGGGAATCCCCAACCAACAGAACAGTAGCCCATCCTACAATGGTTAAACCCAACATTAAAATTGTGATAATAATAACCATAACTCAGCAATACAACTCCTAGCTAGGGAGGCGATTTTGAAGGATCAGAAATTTAGGCTAGGGTTCTAATTAATTTTCGAACTTGGGGTATAGGTACAGGGTGAAATGGTTTTGAATGATTAGTGTATGAAAAAGGGTAGGGGAAATTAGAGGAATTGGAAATATGGTGAGGGAGAAGATAAATTTTCGGATTTCCTTGTGATTTGGGGATCGAGGTCTCAAAACTTGCAAAGCCCTGGGTGGAACTCGAAATTCCTCTACTGTGGAGAATGACCGTGGTGAATAATGGAGAACATAACCTCCACAGGATTAGGCCCATATGAATATACCAACATTTGATCCACCATTGTGAACCTTCATTGCAATGGAAGTTTGTTTTTTTTGAAAATAAAATAGTTGCTCTTTAAGTTATCTAATGTTACTCTTTGTAAGAACTTTTGTTGCTCTGTATGTAAGAATGCATGCCCTAAACTGTTAAGGGCAGTGACGTATATTTAAACTTACTAAATGGTTGTCCCTTTACAAAGGTGTGTTGGTTTGTATGAAATGTGGTTCTTATTCAAGTTACGTAACATATTTTTTTCCTGATTATTCCGAGAAAGATGAAAGATGAAACCAATACAAAATACACTTCATGTTCTTTCTAATACTTGATTAGACACTAGAAATACTTGATGTAACATGGAAACCTATATCTTACCCATGGCTTATGCCAGACCATGTAACAATTGCTAATTGCATACACAATTTAAACCGAAGCATGATATGCAACACCTTGAGCATGCACATGTCCTTTATCAATGCAAAGTTATTTACTGCTACCTCTGAAAATAGTTCCTTCAATCTACATGTCCTGACTTTCAAAAGATGAAAATCCTATGCATCCTTACAAGTGAATTAATAAGATGGAGTGAGCTATTCTCCATGTTAGACGGAGGAATAGTGAGGTGGAGTGGCCTATTTTTCCATTTTAGCAAGAAGTCGTTTGGTATCTTTTCATTTGCTATTTATTACTTGTAGATGATGAGAAATGATAGACTATTCAATCGTAAGTATATAGACCCTACTAGTACCTTGTTCAGGAGTATTGCAGTTGATATTAGGGACATGATTTGATCATTTAAAATGGTGTTCAACACTCCAGAAAACTACTTGTTCATTTAGCTTGGAGTATATCCACCAAGATTCTGAACATAAATAAACCCAAGAAAGCTTGACTGTAGTTTTCAGCTTCTATTTCTGGTTTCTTGTTGCGATATTCTCTGACCCCAATGATGTAACTCGGCAAGGAGGGGGTACAAGATTTGTTAATCAAAAGCTTACCATCTCACCAAAATACGTGGGTATTAGTGAAGGCACAGTTTTATTTCCTTACTCAGCTAAGTGCTAACAGCTCAACTGAGACTTGACCCACCTGAGCTAATGAAGATTAGGAATACAAGGGGCAATATTGAGACTTTCCCATTAGTTCCCCTAGGAGAATAAGGTACTCGGTTAATACCAACATTTGATCCACCATTGTGAACCCTCATTGCAATGGAAGTTTGTTTTCCCTGAAAATAAAATAGTTGCTCTTTAAGTTACCTAATGTTACTTCTTGTATGAATTTTTGTTGCTCTCTATGTAAGAAAATATGCCCTAGACTATTAAGGGCAGTCACCTATGTTTTAACTCACTGAATGGCTGTCCCTTTACCCTTGTGTGTTGGTTTGTATAAAATGTGGTTCTTCTTCAAGTTATGTAACATATTTTTTTTCTTGAAAGTGTTTTTTTTGAAACATCCTTCAAAACTATACACCATTTGATTACTTCATCCTCAAACTATCAAAAACATTTACTTGGTCTTCCAAGTCTATGTTGTCCTCCTCTCTAACTTGTGTTAACTTGTAAACGGAAAACACGCATGTGAGCAGCACATGCCCTAATTCCCCACAACTAAAAGGGAAAAAATGCCATTCCACATCAATCCACAATTCGACGCGCAAAACCCTCCCCCCTCTCTCTCTCATACTCTGTATACATAGCTTACTCACCTAATGTTAATCCTTGTATGAACTTTTGTTGCTCCCTATGTGAAAAAGTATACCCTAGACTGTTATGGGTTGTTCTTTTCTGAAAACATAAAAGTTGCTCTTTAAGTCACTTAAGGTTACTCCTTGCATGAACTTTTGTTGCTCTCTATGTAAGAAAGTATGCCATACACTGTTAAGGGCAGTCAACCATGTTTTCACTCACTCAATGGCTGTCCCTTTACCCTTGTGTGTTGGTGTGTATGAGATGTGGTTCTTCTTCAAGTCATGTAACATGATTTCTCCTGCAAATATAAAAGTTGCTCTTTAGGTCACCTAATGTTACTCCTTGTATGAACTTTTGTTGCTCTCTATGTAAGAAAGTATGCCCTACACTGTTAAGGACAGTCACCCATGTTTTAACTCACTCAATGGCTGTTCCTTTACCCTTGTGTGTTGGTCTGTATGAAATGTGGTTCTCCTTCAAGTCAGTAACTTCTTTTTTTCTGAAAATATAAAAGTTGCTCTGTAAGTCACCTAATGTTGCTCCTTGTATGAATTTTTGTTGCTCTCTATGTAAGAAAGTATGCCCTACACTGTTAAGGGCAGTCAACCATATTTTCACTCACTCAATGGCTGTCCCTTACCCTTGTGTGTTGGCTGTCAACGATCTCAATGATAATAACGTCAACAACGGTGTTTCTTGTACTGATCCTTTTTTACATCCCCCCGCTGTGAAAAGGCAGGCGGGCCGACCGAAAAAGAGAAGGATTGAGTTACAAACACAAGATAAGGGCACAATTTTTTGCAACCGATGTCGTGAACCAGGGCACAACCGTAGTACATGCCAATCCACAATACCTAGATGATAGGTACATTCACACAAATGTCAAACTGTTTTGCCTTTCCTTAGTAACTACTCTTACTTTGTTTCATTTGATATTATATGAACATCGCAATACCCGGATGATGGGTATAGTCACACAATATTTTTAATGTTTTTGGGCTTTAGAATTTATTTCGACTAAGAAATTTACTTGCAAAATTATCATAATTTCCGTTGATGGAGCTTATGTGTTGTTTGGAGTTCATTTGGATCAGCGGACCAGAGAGTAATACATGTCGCTTGTGAATTGATATGTTCCATTGGATATTTTTCAAAAATATCTCTGCTCCCGATATAATCCTGCCTCAACTCCCAATTATTGGAGTCAATTAATGTGTGCCTAATTGAAATCTGGTCTTCATCCTTTTTTTCTTTTCTGATGTGTGTAGCCATTAGTATCGCATTCAACTGGAAGCATATTGATATTTTAGGGTGCTTGCACACACTTCTTTATGGTTTTGTGCTTTGATGTTTAAATTCAATTAACATGCTTATACGGATGTGTCCGTGCAGATGCATGTTGGGGGAAAGTAAAGATGGCTGCAGATCATGATATCGAGGCTTGGGATTTTCTGCTTGGCCTGATCCAAGTATCCTACGAAGGCTACAATAGTCCTTTTGGGAGCCGAAATATGCATGAGTATCTAGTAGTAGTCAATGTTGGTTGGGATAAATTGGTACAAGATCATGATAGCGAGGCTTGTGATTTTCTGCTTGGCCTGAGCGCCACTTAACTGTGCCTACATAAGAAAAAAGGAAAACATAATACCTTGTCTTTCGTGCAGATACTTGAGGAAGAAAGTCAAGTAAATGAGTTACGTGAGAAGGTTTGTGGTGCCCTTAATGTAAAACCCCTAGTCTTTAATTGTGGTTAAAGTTAATTGTGTGTGGAGTTTTGAGTTAACTATGTGGTTATTGGCTTCATTTGCTAGTTAAATATGTTTGGAACATAAGTTAGCATATGTCACACTTGCATCTAATAACTTTCTGTTAGCCTAGCAAAACAAACCAGAGAGCTTCTACGTACTTCTCTTCTTGTTTCTATCTTCTACGGAGAGAGAGAGAGGGAGAAAGAGAAGGTTGATCTTGCTTGACTTGTATTGAAACCCTAACTTGGTAAATCATGTTGTTTACACTTGAATTTATATTTCTTGACTTGAATATCATGCTTTATTTGCTGAATTCATGCTCTAGATGCTTGGTTTAAGTTGAATTTGGATTTTGGGGTTGAACTCATAAAAAACTCAAGAACCTAGCTTGAAATCCATTGGATTGGATGTTTAAAACTTGTTTTGATGCATGAATTTGGTGTTCTTGGAGTAGTTCTTCTATATCTATCAGTTTGAGCATGATTAATAAGGTTTTGATGTGAGTTTGAAGTATTTTGGAAGGGTTCTAGAGTTGAAAATTGAAGGAAGAACAAGATGTAATTTTCTGGAAAATTTGCAGAATTGAGAAACCTTGTATTTGACCTGATTTTGGGGATTTTTGTTGAGGCAGTTCCTAAACTCCAAAAATCATGAGATTTTTATTGAGAGATCCTTTATGAGTCTTTTGTATGTGGTAAAAATTTCAGGACGGAATTCTAAGTATTGAACTCTATAGAAATTCGTAACCATGCAGCGCGCAATTTTGGAATGTGCTGACTGCACTGACACACATTGGGGAAACGGCTATAATTTTTAGCTCGAGCGACGAAATAGCGAACCGTTTTCTGATTTTGAAACTAGACTCATAGACCTTAAAAAATATGTAACGTTTGTGCCTTAATTACTCCAGTGCAAAGTCAGATTTTAGGTTGAAGTTTTTGGAACTGCGGATTCTGTGATTATTTTCTTGAGGCTAGCTATCTAATTTTATATTCTTACCATAGGACCTTACGTTCATTAAAGGTAGGTTGGTTTGACATCCTCTAATCATGCTTTGTTGCCTAATTGTCTTAGGAGGTTCGGGTGACACGTGGATACGAGGTGAGTGATTAATCATTCATACGACCTTTGACTTATGTAATTGTCTTACCTTTTTGGCAACGGAAAATAGGGTGGTGACGTGCAGCCCTTCTTTTGGACGTGGTATGTAAGTGTGGACTTGTAGATAGGGATTTGTTCTTTGTGAATACTTTTGACGTGTAAATATGCACAGTTCTGGGTGGTTTGACACCTCTAATTTTGTGCATGGTTTACTCCTAAAAAAATGTGTTCATGAAGTTCAATTTTTGATCTTTGCTCCATGTTAATTTCAGTCCCATTTGGTGTCGTTCTTCAGCTGGTAGCAACTTGGGGCTATTTAACCGCTAGATTGATGTAAAAGCTTTTATTTTTTCTAGTCTAGTTGTAAATCATGTTGGTGATTTGTTGGAGGGCAGAAAAATATGTTTTGTTTATAGATGAACTGCTAGAATTTGGTATCCTATTGCTAGAAATATAGAGATTTTGTTCCTTCAATTTGCTGAAATTGTGAAGTACAGGTCTTCAGTTCATTTAGTGTCTCTAGTTTCTTGATTGAATTAGAACCCGAAAAGTAATTTTAAGTGTTATCTTCTAAGTCTGTTTCTTGTATTGTATGTAGGTCAATTGGTTGAAAGGGAAGATCGATAATTCATCACTTTTTGCTTGAGATGGAGATTATGATCTTGCTAGTGTTGGACGTTGGATCTCAATTGAAGTTTATTGATATCTCTTTTTTTTTTGTAGAGGCTCAATGCTCCTTTTTTGTATGAAGACATACAGCTGGGCAACTTTCCTCCTTGCAAATGTTGTTAGCAAGATGAAAACTATAGCTAGCTAGCTACTTATATTTAGACTTAAGTGATGTAAGATGAAGTCTCCTGCTGCATGATTTTGTATGGAACAATATGTGAATATATGAGAGCTTCTTTATGGCAATTAATTGAACTTGACGATTGGTTTTGGTTGTTCTTTTCAGAGCTTTGCATAAGATGCGATGAATGCTTACAATTGTATATATGAAGAAGTTGACAACTTATAGCGGACATAAACGCTATGGAATTTTCAAATTTTATTGATGTAGTTACTTATTCATAGCAGTTTTTGAATGTTATGGAAGGCCTCTTATTTATAACAGTCTTTAAATGCTATGAAATTACGGTCCAGTATCTATAATAGCAGGGGCTAGTAGAGCGCCCATCTAAACGCAATGTTTAACTTTTTATAGGGTGCTTTGCTCGTGTGGAATGTGTTAACAATAGCAGACAATAAACGCTATTGAAAGAAACGACTTATAATTACATCGGTGTAGACACCCTGTTCTGGACGGTCCAGATTAGTTTACTTACGGTCTTTGATTCCCCGATGATGATTAAGGTCAAGAACATCCCGAATTTGTGAATGAGTTTGAGCTTTGAGCGTCCTGAGCCTCATCCGAACCCTTTTCAAACCTTTGTCGAACCCTCAAACTAGAACCAAATGGCCTCAGCAAAACCCTACTGGAGTACGCTGGTGGTAGACTAGCATGCGCAGGAACCACTGCCATGTGTCAGTCATCCACGGTAAGTGGCGCACGCCACTCAACAAGTGGCGCACGCCAATAAATTTCAGTCAAATCAACCTTTTTCAGCCAAATGGGCGGGAGTTTTTGTAGCCGACTGACGTCAGCTGGCAGCCTCCTGATCATTGCTTCGGCCAGAGCTGTCCCCTTCTCTCTCCTACACCCTCCATCAAGCCAAGTCCCATGCATTAAATGCATGGGAGGCTCCCCTCTTCCTCCACCACGCCAAACACCCCTTAAGGCTCAACTGAGCTCAGTCCTCTTCCACCATAAATACCCCCCTTGCATTCATTTGCAAGGGGTTAGCTCCATTAAGGCAAAAAAAAAAGTCATCTTGTCTTCTTCCTCTTAAGTGTTCTTTGCTTCCTTTCTTCCTCATAGAAAGAGCAAGTGAAGAAACACACCCTCCACAGTCCATAACCCTCTCTACATTCATCCTCCATCAACTTCTCTCAAGCTCAAAGCTCCAACCATCCACAAAACTCACAAGCAAAGGTATAATACATTTTGCTCCTGCTTTCTGTTCTAACCCCTGAGGGGGGCTGGCAGGGTCAAGGCTGGTAATCTATACCAGTCCTGGTCCTAATGCTAGCAAGGTTTCAAAACCGTGCACAATGATCAGTGGCGCACGCCAGTAATGAGTGCCGTACGCCAGTAATGGTAGTATGTGCAAAACTGGCGTGGGGACCATGGATCACTGTTTTTCCGCTTTATTTACATTCTGATCACCCTAATGCATGATAAAAAAATAGTTTATTGCTTTCTGTACTTAGAGCTGCATTCTTTTCCATCTATACTTCTGCTTAGTTTGGCCTTCTGGGTCCCTCTGGTCCTGTTCCAGAGCCCAGAATGTGCAAAGCCAAAGCACTGAAACCAAGATACTACTGGCGTACGGCCTTCCTTGAGTGGCGTACGGCAGTGGTTTGTGTTCCAATGGCTTGGCCTTTGCATGGATCTTCCATCCAAGCCTTTGATCATCCTCCCCTCACTGTTTAAGGGGTTTTCTGTCCATTTGGTGGCTTTTAAGCCCATTAACCTGTCTGTAATAGCTTAGTAACCTTTATAAATTGCGTGGTTTGTCCTGGGTGTGCACTGGTCCTTTCCAGAGCCCAGAGGGTTGATGACAGAAGCTGTGGGCTTAGGCTTACCGGCGCACGCCAGTTGTGGTGTGGCGCACGCAGGTCATGACTGCATGCAGTGGCTCGGCCAGTGCATGCAGGCTTGTTCCTGTATGCGCCGTCTCACAGTCAGTGTGTTCCAATCTGCTTAAAATGCCCACAAAAGCTTGTTCTCAATCTATTATATTTGTATAGATCAAATGTTCAAACATCCATAAAACATTTTGTCACGTTTTTGTACATAAACTGCAATTTGTTTACAGTTTAATCCCTATTAACTGTTCCCCCGCCCTAACTGGTTAAAAGAATGATCAAATAAAGAGAGAAATGCAAATATTTTATAAAACGCCTGAGTAGAGACCGGTCTCCGGACTGGGCGAGGGGGTGCCATAAAACCCTTCCCCTCTCGTAATCTGGCTCCCGAATCTCAAGATCGAAGGTGACGACGGTCCAGTCTACAAAAGCCTTTTTCAAAATCAAGCAAACGTGATCCAAACGTTTTCAAAAGACGGTTTCTTGGGTACTAACCGCAAAACCCGAGTGGCGATTCTCTGATTTGCGAAGCGTTTCGCCGCTCTTTCCAAAAAGGGCGCACCCGGAATTTTCTCATACCAAAAATGCGGGAATTTTTGGGTCGTGTGCCCACAATCGGCTAATAAGGCGTTCTTCGGAACGCTATGAAAGGACTTATTTGTTGTAGTGTGTTTTTCCTGAAAATAAAATAGTTGCTCTTTAAGTTACCTAATGTTACTCTTCGTAAGAACTTTTGTTGCTCTTTATGTAAGAATGTATGCCCCAGACTGTTAAAGACAGTGACCTGTATTTTAACTCACTGAATGGTTGTCCCTTTACAAAGGTATGTTGGTTTGTATGAAATGTGATTTTTGTTCAAGTCATAGAACATGTTTTTCCTGGAAAAAAAATAGTTACTCTTTAAGTTAACTAATGTTACTTCTTGTAAAAAATTTTGTTGCTCTCTATGTAAGAATGTATGCCCCAGACTGTTAAGGGTAGTGACTTATATTATAACTCACTGAAAGGTTGTCCCTTTACAAAAGTGTGTTGGTTTGTATGAAATATGATTCTTGTTGAAGTCATGCAACATGCTTTTCCTAAAAATAGAATAGTTGCTCTTTAAGTTACTTAATGTTACTCCTTGTAAGAACTTTTGTTACTCGCTATGTAAGAATATATGCCCCAGACTGTTAAAGGCAGTGACCTATATTTTAACTCACTGAATGGTTGTCCCTTTACAAGGATGTGTTGGTACGTATGAAATGTGGTTCTTGTTCAAATCATGTAACATGTTTTTTTTCTGAAAATATAATAGTTGCTCTTTAAGTTACCTAATGTTGCTCTTTGTAAGAATTTTTGTTACTCTCTCTGTAAGAATGTATGCCCCAGACTGTTAAGGGTAGTGGCCTATATTTTAACTTACTGAATGGTTGTCTTTTTACAAATGTGTGTTAGTCTGTATGAAATGTGGTTCTTGTTAAAATCATGTAACATGTTTTTTTCTCTGAAAATATAATAGTTGCTCTTTAAGTTACCGAATGTTGCTCCTTGTAAGAATTTTGGTTGCTCTCTCTGTAAGAATGTATGCCCCAGACTGTTAAGAGTAGTGGCCTATATTTTAACTTACTGAATGGTTCTCTTTACAAATGTGTGTTAGTCTATATGAAATGTGGTTCTTGTTAAAATCATGTAACATGTTTTTTTTCCTGAAAATATAATAGTTGCTCTTTAAGTTACCTAATATTACTCCTTGTAAGAACTTTTGTTGCTCTCTCTGTAAGAATGTATGCCCCAGACTATTAAAGGCAGTGATCTATATTTTTTAACTTACTGAATGGTTGTCTCTTTACAAATGTGTGTTAGTCTGTATGAAATGTGGTTCTTGTTCAAGTCATAAAACATGTTTTTCCTGAAAAAAAAATAGTTGCTCTTTAAGTTAACTAATGTTACTCCTTGTAAAAACTTTTGTTGCTCTCTATGTAAGAATGTATGCCCAAACTGTTAAGGACAGTGACTTATATTATAACTCACTGAATGGTTGTCCTTTTACAAAGGTGTGTTGGTTTGTATGAAATGTGATTCTTGTTGAAGTCATGCAACATGCTTTTCCTAAAAATAGAATAGTTACTTTTTAAGTTACCTAATGTTACTCCTTGTAAGAATTTTTGTTACTCTCTCTGTAAGAATGTATGCCCCAGACTGTTAAGGGTAATGGCCTATATTTTAACTTACTGAATGGTTGTCTCTTTACAAATGTGTGTTAGTCTGTATGAAATGTGGTTCTTGTTAAAATCATGTAACATGTTTTTTTTCCTGAAAATATAATAGTCGCTCTTTAAGTTACCTAATGTTACTCCTTGTAAGAATTTTTGTTGCTCTCTCTGTAAGAATGTATGCCCCAGACTGTTAAGGGTAGTGGCCTATATTTTAACTTACTGAATGGTTCTCTTTACAAATGTGTGTTAGTCTGTATGAAATGTGGTTCTTATTAAAATCATGTAACATGTTTTTTTTCCTGAAAATATAATAGTTGCTCTTTAAGTTACTTAATATTACTCCTTGTAAGAACTTTTGTTGCTCTCTCTGTAAGAATGTATGCCCCAGACTATTAAAGGCAGTGATCTATATTTTAACTCATTGAATGGTTGTCCCTTTACAAAGATGTGTTGGTTTGTATAAAATGTAATTCTTGTTCAAATCATGTAACATGTTTTTTTCCTAAAAATATAATAGTTGCTCTTTAAGTTATCTAATGTTACTCCTTGTAATAATTTTTGTTGCTCTCTCTGTAAGAATGTATGCCCCAGACTGTTAAGGGCAATGACCTATATTTTAACTCACCGAATGGTTGTCTCTTTACAAAAGTGTGTTGGTATGTATGAAATGTGGTTCTTGTTGAAATCATGTAACATGTTTTTTTCCTGAAAATATAATAGTTGCTCTTATTAAACCGGATGTTTGGTTAAGCTCTATTATTTCAGATATTTGGTGCTTATGTAACATGTTTGACTTTTTTTCGATTGTAAAAGTCAGTAGGGGCTCGGTGCAAGTTGCCCATAGGTTGGTGAAAGCCACCTTGAAAAGGGAGGGCTGGTGGTTGTACTCTTGCTATATTTTGGTAATGAAGTTTTTACTTTCTCGGAAAAAAACCCTTTCATCCCTCTTGTTTACTCAATGCCAAATTGAAGTGCTATCAACTCAAGAATAAATTTCAGTAATAAACTATTTGTACACCACAGAAAGAGCAACATATATGTATACACTTCGATAAAATTCACATACTTTTCGATAAAATTCACATACTTTTCGAACATCACTCATCGTTCAATGGTACATGCATCGGGACCTAAAAAATACACCGCCCGCACATCACAAAAATGGAACTGAAGTTGGCAACATACATAAAAATCACAATAAGGATCTTCATATGAGTGGATCCTGATCCATTATAAGCATTTTAAGTGTAAACAAATACTTCCATTTATAAGACAATATATACTTCAACAAAATCTCAACGAAATAACCTTCTTTGATCCTTGTCTCTACTTTCCTGGGTGTATCAATAATATGAAACAAATTACATAAGAGAGCCTCTTATATCAGCCTAATTACCATTCTCAAAGCTGTATGTGTATTCAGAGATTAGTCTTCGGTTTAGTGAGGCGCCTCGTCATTGAGCGCATAGTCACAAATTCCTCCGCTGCAGAAGGGTGTATGCCCACCTGTCACCCAACAAAAAAATTATGATACTAATAACCAATCGTATTCATTTAGTTTGGGGGAATAATGGCATTGGATTCTTAATGAAGGATTCGGAGTGGGTGTTGTACCTCATCCTGTGCTGTGAGTGCAAATCATCGAGCTTGGGGTGGACCCAATTTGCACTCATAGCACACTGTTGTACTCCCAGACTGACGGCGGATTTTGCAGACGGGAAGGAAGTAAGATAAAAAGGGATAAAGGGATAGTAGCTCACCACCCAAGTTATTGTAGTGTCAGCAATTAGAATACCATAATATTCCAGCAGATACCTTAAAGATACATGGTAGAATCTTCAGCTTAGAAAGAGGATACACAGTAGCAGAATCTTCAGGCATTGCTCTCTGTTTCTCTCATCACTTCAATGGCATATCTGTGTTCAAGCTGCTTCTAACGAGTCCGTTTTCTGATACGGAGCAAGTCCTCAGATGACAGGGAGAAAGCATTACTTGATGTAGCCAATGACGGGAAGCTCTTTGCTTTTCACGGATGTGGTCAAATACCATTCTTGTGGTGTTATGATTCTGCACATACTCTCTTCAGTTTCGATAGTAGGCCATCCTTCAATAATTTAAGACAAGAGCAGGTGAGAAAAGGCATATACGCTTATAGAAAGAAAAAAAAAAGTGGCTTAAGTGTCAGATTATGTGTAACAAAACTTTTGAAGCTAGTGCCTTAGCAGGGCCCTCTGTTTGCAAGTTGTTTAGAGCTCTCCACAGCAGCATGTTCTGCCAGCCTAAAGGTAGAGTAGAATGTAGAGCTCTCAAAAGTGTCTCCATTGAAGTTGACAGTAGCATAAAATCGGGGGGGCATGATCCGGACCTTCGCGGACACATGAATAAGATGGCACAATATTAATATGTTCTGTTTTCAAAAGTAACTAAACATAGGTCACGTTGGAGAATATTTGTGCTACAATTCCATGTTTCTGAAAACAAATGAAAGTAGAGAACAGAAAAACTCAAATCTGTACCGAAAAGAATCAATCACCCTCCGCCTCCCATTACACATGATATGCAACAACTTAGAAGGGAGCATCTTTGCAAATGATCGATGAACTTTTAAACATGTGCCTTGTCTTAACTGAATTCTATGAATGTAAAGAATGGTATAAGGGAAAAAGAAAACTGTGCTTTAAGAATTTTTAAAGCTGGGCCAGAGAGTAAAAGTTCAGAAAAAAAAGAAGTTTCACACGTATGTAGTCAAATTGAATTCAACTGATCCCTACACAATTGAGGAAATCGAGGAAATTCATACATTGGCATTATTATTAGCGTTGCGGTTTTCTCTACATAAATTTCAGTGTAGTAATAATCCTAATGAGTAGAGATCATAAGCACCAACAGGACACAGAAACATTAGAGAGCAAAAAGACGAGACAGACCTAAAAAGAGAAACATGAGCAACATTTGACGGCCACCACTTATAAGCTCGTAGTTAGATTGTAAAAGCTAGCTAGTAACTCCATTCAACTTCCAGGAACTTTAAACAAAATAAATGTCAGAGCTTAGTAAAACAGCAAAATTAAACATACCAGATAAAACATTTCTAAAAGATTTGAATTTCACATAACTAGTCTTTACGTTTTTAATTCAAACTAAGATCCCACAACTAAAATAGTAGAGTACCATATACTACTCAATAAGCAACCAAATTACCTAGGTTTCTCTTTTTGAGCAACCATTGCATGAAGATGGTTAAGCACAATCATAAGAAGCAAGCTACCATCACAAGCCCCACAGTCAATAGAAGCCTAGGAAACTCGAAATTGTAGTTTTTTGATATGACAGAACCATAATAAACCAGTCTTCTCGATGGTGATACTCCAGAAATCAACTGTAAATACATACAGGACGTGTTTGGATTTTGGATATGCGGAGGAATTTAAGGAGAAAGGAGAAAAGGCAAAAGGAAAAGAAAACCACAAAAGGAAAATTAGCTTCTTCATATCATGATCTACTTGTCTTTTGCTTTACTTAAACCTTTCCCTCCATTTTCCTTCAAAAAATTCATGAACCAAATATTGGGAAAGGTCCATTATAAAGTAGCAAGTTAGCAACCACTTCAAGCAAAACCCTTTCCTTCAACTGTTAAGGCATAGAACGATCGTTTAATTCTAGATACAACAAACTTACCCATGTCTACCTTAATCTGATAAGCTGGCCAAGAATTAGGTTTATTCTTCGCCGACATACGGGAATTTCGCATCAGAACCAAAATCTTAGAACCACTCACAGGATAACGACCCTCCAGTCACAAGATAGCAAAAAAAAACTATCCAGAAATTCTTCTCCATCAAATGAGTAGGTGCTTATGAAGCCCTTAAAAGGAAGCTGGGCGATTCTTATTGAAAAGCCTAAAGACCCTTTCAAGATTTTCCAATCTAAATTATCTAATAATACCAATTATCAGAAAGATCAAAATTTCCCATGATTCAGCAGCAGCCAATGAGTTGCTAAACCAGTGATTTATTGAAGTTCCCTCCACATGGAGATCATGCCACACGGAGAAAACTCAAGATCAACCCAATTCCCCACAGATTAGAGAACGCCATAGAAAAACCAAAAAACAATTTGGAAAACACAAAAGGCATCAGACAAACAAAACCCAATTCGGGAAATAGGAGAGAAAATAACCCAATTCAAAATTTTCAGAAAATTACCTTATTCTTCTCAATTCTCCTGACAGCAACACAATCTCCGCTAGACTTGTCAATGATTCATACTCTGAAGCATGAATAGCTTCAGAATTGTGATGCCTCATTATGAGCACTGAAGATACCCCATTGAAGCAAATAAAATCACTGCAGAAAGTAAAGTAAAGCAATGCGACAATAAACCCATGAACATTGACAAGAGGTTTCTTGAAGCCATCCAACTTTTATAGAGAAGCAATTTGCAGGCAGCAATAGAAGACAAGGAATAGATGTGAGAAACAATGAAACATACTTGCACAGGTATAGTGGCTGTAATCCATCATTTGCCCCTGGCCCCAAGCGGGATCTCCTCCCACTTTCTTCATTAAACTTGCTTGGAGGAAGGACTACACATGGGCCACGAATCAAGCCAGCCACTATGGTGTTACCGTGATTAGACTCATAAACTTACAATGGAGCAACGAGGAGTAATTATGGGGACTACACTGTTACACATAAATTTAGGTGTTCATTCAAATCAGAAATTGACATTTTGGTCAAGTCATTAGTTCATCAAGATCTAAACATGAAACATAGGTCCAGTAACAAGTAGTTGGAATGTCAACCTCATAAACTCCTTTGACTTGATTACATTTTCACACTATCCATAATTACTCAACATTCATTGCACTTACCAGAACAGAAGCTAAATCATGTAGACATGAGCTTATTAGACTTGAGCCAACTTTTTGAATATAGCTTTCTTGTGTAAATGCACATAGATATCAAAATAAATGAAATAATGCATATAAACAACTACCTCATCACTTTCGGGGGAACAAGGACGGCCATCTGCTTCTGGCAAGTCATTGGGGAAGTAGCAGCGGTTGACAAAAACCCACTTTGATCTAGTTTTGTTATCTTCCCACATGGCCTGCAATGGAAAGGTAAAGCTCCTTCATATCAAGATACTATCATAGAGTAATGAAAAAGCTATTTCTTCAAGTAGCTAAAGGTATAGTCTACAGTTCTACTTCCAAGTGCTAAGGAGGTTCAAAGGAGGTTTGGACCAAGGCTCATAATCAAATTTCACAAAAACTGCAACTTGAAGGGGAAAAAACTAAACAACTATGAAATCACAATATACAGAGTTGCTCTTGGCTACCACTAGTACAAACAAGCATGTAATTGAGAATTTTGCTTTTAATAACTTTTCTACTCAACGACACGTAAGATTCAATTAAGATAAGTGAGTATTAGCTATGAGGTTCAATTTAATCTAATTTTGTGACAATATACTTATAGTTACAAATTTCCAGAATTAATCGTTGAGCATATATTCAAAAAGACCTCTGCTGAAAAAGAATAAGGAGAACAGTCTAACGATTTAGGGTTTAACACAACATTAGCCTCTCTTTTTTTTTGGTAATTACCAAAAAATTAGCAACTGATATTGAAAGCCCAAAAACCTTAGTAGTAAAAAGGACATCACAATCAAGCAAGTAATCTTAAACTCAAGTATGGAAGATCAACCCAATTCATAATGGTCTTCTCTTGCCGTCTACAGACAGAAATGTCAAGTTACAAATGGAGTTTTAGAGATAACCATTCTTCACAACGTAATAAGAGCGAAACAAATTACATGTCACATGTTAGTCAAGAATGATGCCTAGTTGAGAGAAGCAACAATTTTGTAACGTATATGGAACTCAATTGTTCAATTCAGATGCATGATAAACATGAACCACCAATTTAGTGGGCCTAATATCCAATGGCTAACAAATGGCATGTATTCAATGCCCTAATATAGTGGACAAACTAGAAAAAACATCAAAATCTGCAATTACGAAACAGCTCTGGGCTATCATTATACCATTTGATACAGGCCCTTACAAATGGCAAGGGAAAACGTATAAAAAAGAAGAGGTTATAAACACATGCACCACGAATGGCATATGGAAAAGAGATGGGAAACTGAAAATCGAAGTTCTATGTTCTATATATCAATGGGCCCCCTATATCAATCTCCACAGCGAAATCAAACAGAAAAATTACAAATCCACAAAATTTGTCAGAACAAACCTCTGCACGACATACTAACCCAAACTAATCATTGTAAACAAAATACATGTTACAGACGGCAAGAAACAGTAGAAAATATCTCCAACCAACCCAGGGGATTTCGGAAGTTCAAACCTAGATAAAATTGAAGAATGTGGCAAAAACAACAATAAAGCACTGGAACAAATAATAGTAAGTACGTGAGATAAAATTGAAGTTGTGTAGGTCAAGAACTCTTACCCTGGACGAGGATGGAATTTGAGGAATTAGCTCTTTACTTTCAACAAATCAGAACTAGAAATTCCCCCAACTTCAAATCCACTGAATTCCGAAACCTGATCGAGGAAGATGGTTGCTCTTTGGTCGTCAGTTGGCAAGAAAGAGAGCAGGAGAGAGGGAGCAACGAGATGGAGGGAGAGCAACACACACACACACACACAGAGAGGGTTTCAGCGCTAGGGTTTCAGAGTGATTTGGCTGGGACGGTTTCAATCACCGCTGGAAATTCCCCCAACTTCAAACCCACTGAATTCCGACGAAACCTGATTGAGGAAGATGCCTGCTCTCTAGTCGTCGGTTGGCAAGAAAGAGAGGAGGAGAGAGGGAGCAACGGGATGGAGGGAGAGAGCAACAGAGAGACAGAGAGAGAGAGTGAGAGGGGGGTTTCAGCGAGGGTTTCAGAGTGATTTGGGTGGGTTCACGTTTTGGGGAGGGAATAGAGAGAAGGGGAACAACGTCGTGTAGTAGGAGAAGGGTATTTTTGTCCACCTCTGTTTTGAATTCCATGTATTGTGAAATATTTTTCTCCTTTTCATGACTTTTGAATTCCTAAAAACTAGTCCATAACCTGGGCATTATTTGCCCTTTTATCCACTGTTCTTCAATTCCCCCAAGTGTATTTACGCGACACTTCTATTAAATGTTCCTTGAAATCGAATCTGCTTCAGATTTTGTTTGCAACTTTTTGCATTGCAAGTCGTGCCTGCATTTTGGGCAGTCCCGATTCGGCCGTTCGTCTCAGTACGGACGGTTTGGATGTAATTCGAGCACATAAAAATTTAAATTTTTTGTATACAAAGCTCTATATAAAATGACATTTTTATTATATGATTGAAAATGAATTGGGCTTAATTTATTTTATTTTGTTTTGTTGAGTTATATTATCTACATACTCACAAATTTAAGTGAAGTGTTTTTACTTCGACTACTCATGAACAATTCAGTGCCGACAATATGAAAAAGTATGAAAGAAAAATCAAAATTATATTTAAAAATACAAAATTTTAGTGCATTTTTAGAGTCTAGGGGTTCGCTTAAACCCCTCGAACAGTGGTGCCGCCGCCCCTGCCTATAGGTTTTATACAATGATCTCAATTTGTTGAAGAAAGTTCAGTTTGATCCAAAGATTGAATGGCAATATTCAAACTTCTTCCCACCATTCCTCGCTTACCCCACATTGCTCCTGCCATTCTTCTATCTATTGAACTGTGGTCCAGTGAAGTACCAAGTAAAACCAGTCATTCTGTCGGCCGATGATCCTTCCCTATTCCATCGCTAGTATACATACATCAAAGACCCATAATTCATCAACCTTCTATCGTCTAAAGTTACGGCCCTAGAGGTGATTGATGCTAAAATGCTCGCCTCCACCTTCGAGGTGGCATAACAATAACTCGACATGTTATGCAAGACCTGTTTGCAATTCCTATTAATCGGTGCTGGAGATCAGGGCTTCACCGTGATGGAATTGCTTCAACCGACGTTGTAGTTGGTGATGTAGCCCTTCAGCTCAATTCATGCAGGGGCTCTGTTGACAGGCAGAGCCGGTTCATATATTTTGGAGGTCTGAAGCGAATTCCTTATATTAAGCCCCTTACATATCCATGAATTTCTTAAAAAATGAAAAAAAAGTATAAAGATAACAAAAAAATCAAGCTAAAATGATACGATTATGACAATATAAATGTAAAAAGATATGGTTGCAAGAGTTTTTGAAAAAATAAGATACAATTGTATTTTTATTTGAAAACATTCTAATATTAATATATAAGTTACATTATAGTGGGGCATTAATTTTGAACCAAAATTCAAGGGCCGGAAGCAGTCGATTCTCTCGCCTATCCTATAAGCCGACCCAGTTGACAGGCTAGGGATAGAGTTTGTCAATTGATTTAACTCAAAGAGCTGTTCCACTTGGATTTGAATGTGTATTTGGTATTCCATTCTTGATACTAACATTGCCAAAAGGCATGTGAGCTTCCTCTGGAAAGCACTCGATCGGACGAGTTTATTTTATTTTAGAACTTGTTTCTTTGAACCATCAGTAGTGAGCAGGGGGGTAGGAAGCTACAACTTATTGTGGTAAGACTCGAACCCGTGCTTTCTTTCTTTCATTGTTGATCAAGTCAATGGGCCTCCCATTAAGCTGATGGAGAGTGTGGTGCCCCGTTAAATTCCGTATTTAGCTCTAAGACTTATCGAGAGGAAAATATTTACAATGATCAATTATTAATTCAGAAAATTTTTTCTTTTCCCTTCTCCAACGGCGTATGCAAAAGGCGCCTTTCCCTGTTGCTTTGGGATTTCAAGGATACTCCCTTGGTTCCCTCTCATCGTTTTCCTTTGGTACGTAGTGAAAGAAGCAAACCAATTGGCAAACAGAAGAAGCACACTATATTCCAAAGCTATGAATATAACTGATGTATAAAACATTCCATACTTAAAACTATAATGTCGGCAATTTGTTGAAACTTTGATTACTTATAAAAGAGCTATGAATGGGCTCAATGAACAACTAATAAACGTACATGTACGGATCCAATTTCGTGTTTCTCATTCCACTTCCACAACACGCACACGACATAATACCGTCTTACATCAACGCGTATTCTCTTGCTCTTGATGTCACTAGTCCCATACCGCGTTCCACAGCAGATCAATCTCACCCGCATGTTGAGGGATGTTGTTCTCTGGCCATGGCATGTTCCTAAGCAACCATATGGTTTCGGGGTCCTGCTGAACATGCATATTACTAGAAACAGAACATATTGGCGATGGTTCCGTTGTGGCATGAAATGTGGTGATTGGTGTCAAGAAAATATCACTCTCTTGATCTCCACTACATAGGTTTTCTGCGTTTTGCAGGTTTTGCGCCGATATGTGAGAGGGGTTCAAGCACCGTTGTCCATAGTCTTCACAAGTCTCTATTGGCACTGGTACTGAAGAGGCTAAAGTAAGGCCCGAAGGATCAACTTCAGTAGTCAACGAGATATTGCCAAAATCATCATAATTATAATCAAACAGGAAACTTTCTTGTTTTTTCTGTACAGGAACTTGTTCATCAAAATACCCAAGTACTTCATCCGTGTCTTCAAGTGTGAACTCATGCGGATCGCCAATCCTTACGAAACTCTGATCTTGCACAACTGATTCATCTGAGAAAGGAACAACTTCTGGTTCCGGTGCCGCCGCACTATCACATTCCATCTTCTGCTCTTGCACAAACTTTGTTCGGACACGCTTTGCGGGTTTCGGAACTGCAAGGTCATCATGATCAGTCGTAGCAGCCTCCACATTCTTTCGTTTTCTCGGAGATATCTTGGTGCCCTTCGAGTCGTCTCTTTTTATCCTACAAAGAACGTATTCGCCTTTCCCATTCGTAGCATTACCAACGGGTAGAGAGTATTCATGCATGATCCAGTGGCAATCCTTCAGGCTCTCGTCTGTAATCTGAAAGCAGAGCATCCTCTTGTTGCCTATCACACAACCTTTCTTGTCCAATACTGGTTCAAGAGCGGTCTCTCCGTGCCATGAGCCACAACCGGCTGTTCTAGCAATCCTTTCGCTATTCTCACTGGCCTTGATCAAGGTCGTGAAGACATAAATGGTACCTTCTGTCTTCAATTTATCTGTCTTCTTGTCCATGGTTTCGCATATCTCCCACGGATCTTCGTCGGTAAAAATCTGCCACGGGGCTTTGTTGCTGGCCCCGTACATCTCACGCTCAATAACGACGTCACAGGGCAGGGATTTGCCCGCAGACTTCCTCCTGAGATAGTCTTCGAGAAGTTGTTTATCAGTAGGCCTGAAGAAATAGCCACTTGGAACAGTCGTCATGTTGCTGCTGTTTTCTCTGTCAACTCTCTCTCTCTACTGTTGTTTTCTCTGTCAACTCTCTCTCTCTCTCTCTCTCTCTCTCTCTCTCTCTATGATCTCTCTCAAGCTACTGAGTCGATCACTGCTATACTCTCACGTACTATATATACACAATAGGAGGGCGGCACTAGGGTGTAACTTAGCGATGTATATATATAATGTGGAGTTGTATTAATTAATTGCTTTGTGTCCAAGGTTAGCTCCAATCCTAATTTGGTTTAGGAAATTAAACAGGGCGGCAGGAGAGTTTGATGCAAATTTAGGAAATTTGCTACTTGTAGAGATAAGATGGGAGAAAATTTAGGAAAAAGGTGTATTAATTTGATAAATCATATATAGCCAATCATAGGATTGATGGGAATCTTGAACAGAGAGTTCTAATTAATGAGTACATACCCCTATTACTACGTGGGGTTTGCGAGTTGTGGAGAGAGAATAGGAGAAGATGAGATTGTGACAATCACGGAGGTGAGCGATCGCGGCTGTTCATTTCGGTTTTGGACGGTTCATATTTAAATGAAACTTTTCCGGGAAAGAGTTGGAAGAGTTTAACTATTCTCTGGAAAAGTTTCATTTAAATCCGGACAGTCCAACACACTTAGGACGCGCGCGATGGGGCTCTGCAAAACTCTTTTTCACGGAAACATCTATATAAAAGATTTTCTCGATGAAGATATATATAGGCAAAGGGTAATTCTATTCACACACCTCTCTAACACACCCACCAAATAGGGTGAGTTTCACTGCTGACAATCGAAATCGTTCATTTTATTGTTTTTGGCTTGAAAAATACTCATACAAAAATTTAGGTTGATCGAACATTGATAGTAATCTTAAAATCGTATGAATAATTTTTGTGCCAAAAACTATAAAATGAACGATTTTGATCAATCTTAAATTTGTGCCTTTTTACATGAGATGACCCGGTCGTTAAAATTCTTCTTGTTATTTGCTCCATCCATCCTAATATCTTTGGTCTTTTTCGATATTCGTGACGTTCTTTAAACTCTTATATATCTCCCAATTTATGATATTTTTCATAATTTTGAAAACTTTGTATTATAGATCTAATCGAGAACTATCAAATAAGATCCATATTGCATATATTTGGATATTCTTGTTGGAAGATATAAGAGTTTAAAGAACGACACAAATATCGAAAAAGTCCAAAGATTTTGGGACGGAGGGAGTAATTGATTTGAATCAAACATTAATCAGGTATGCAATTAATCTAATTTTTTGCGTGAATCATTGAAACGTCTTAAGCTATAAAATGAACGACTCTGATTGTCAAAATATGTTGTGGGACCCCAAATTATTGGGTGGTGTGTACGTAGAAATCTTTACTATCAGTGCATCTAGGATGGTAACTATGATTAGGGCTGATAAACGAACAAATGAGCCAAACACTTGATTGTTCAAGTGAACTAATTTTTTACAACAACTTTATAAAATATTTTAATCCAATTGAACGGTTCAAATAAATTTTGTGGGAGCTCGAGGTGGATACCACATGTTCCACACAACTCGATGTACATGTGATGTACCCATAGTCGGACTTTATCTTTCTACCCTCTCTTTTACGTTAATGGGGTATTTGCGAGTCTCATTTTGCATCTTGGATTATGTATAGGAAACTGAGGATTGCGGCTGGAAAAAAAAATTGGAAGGTCGCAGGTTGGCATAGATGGCGGACACTACTTTGGTTAGTTCGGAGGGATAGATTGTTAACGAAAAGCTTGTGGAAAGGTATGGTGGATGTGGAGTTTTGGGACTTGTTTTTCTCAGTTCCCATTCAACAATGTGTGGATATGAACCTTGCCATCCCTCCTTGGTCTAGAACTGGAAAGGAGAGTTGGGGCACTACTTTTGCTGCAGCGGTGCACAAAATATGGTTCTGGCGGAATAAGCAATTGTGGGATACTGAGTTCGTCTATCCCCGAGATCCAATATCGGAGATTCGTCGTTCAGTGGCCGAAGTGTTTGATACTCTATCCTTTCAACAATCTCTCGATACTAAGGGCTGACCTTTGGGGTATTTGGAGAGGTCTGAAACTTGTGTGGGATATGGAGCTACGTCATGTTGTGTTAGAAACGGATTCGCAAGTGGCACTCCGGGCAATTTTTTTCATGCATTTCATCAAAAATCCGTCTAAATAAACTTTACCACACCTCATAGACAGATCAAGAGTCACATTCTGCAACAACAATCATACCCATGTCCTTGTTTCAAGAAAACCCCATATAGCACCTCTCCATCTTTTAAACTTTGTTTGTCGAGCTAAAGTTTTTAGCACTAAACAAATAGCGAAATTGAAAGGTTCAAAATATTCACTCGGCATACAAGAGGACATACTCACATCTTCTTTGTATTCAAAGTTTCCAAAGCACCCATGAATCACTGATGGCAAAACAAAAGAATTTGGCTGGGAGACTCCGTCAAACAGCTAGTGGGCAGGTCAGTGGCATTTGAACGGCCATAGAGGTCGAAGATTTTGTTGGAGGATTAGTCCGATGAGGAGATTGACCCAGAGATCAGAAGACGGGAATGACTGGGTTTTAGGGTGTGATATTATGATGAAAATGTGAGTGAGAGAGAGAGTGATTCATTTCATGGCGCCAAAAGAGAAGGGGATGTGATCGTATAACTTCCTTTCGGAAAACGTTTTTTTTTTTTTTTTGTGTGGCTATTTCTTATGTAAATTGAATTCTACTTTGGGCTTTCTATAATGGTCTAACCCGTATGAAGTTTGAGGCTTAGCCCAATCTCCAATGGAGCGGTTTTCATGAAGAGATTTTTGTTTTTGGAATTGATTTTCACACCCCTTTTACTATTTGCACTGTAGACACTAAAATTTCGGCATGACTTAATCGCCGTCCGATCAATTGGGATAAATTGTCCTCAAGAAATTAAAGTCAAGATTGGTCAAAGCGCTCGAATAAATATTAGGCCGGGCAAATTTCTACGGCTCAATTCATTTAAGATGCAGTGAAGACCAAAATAAGTTGGGCTAATTTAATTGGCCTAGTGGATCAATAAACTGGGCTAACTTAATTAGCCTAACGGATCAAAGAGTTGGGCTAGCTTGATTGGCCAAATGGGTTAAGGTATACAAGCCCAAAAGTGCAGGCCCATTTCAAATAAATCCTTAAAAAAAAGAGTCAAATAATAAATATATTATTTCTCTTTTAAATTAAAATCATTCCCTGAAAAGAAGTATAAAATCTTCTTACATAGGAAATGAAATAGAATCAAGATCCAATCAAGCCAATCAAATCAAATCAAGTCAATCAATCAAGCCAATCAAATCAAATCAAGTCAATCAAATCAATCAAGCTAATCAAATCAAATCAAGCCAATCGAAGATCTTATTATAAGATCTTGCCATACTTGGCTCTTCTCTCCTAGAGCCTATAAATAGAGGCTCATAAGAGGGAGAGAGGACACAACTTTTTGCTTGGCATTCTTCAGAGCTCTCAAGACTCTTCAAGAACTCAAGCATTCTTTAACATCTTGCAGAGAATCATCAAACACCGAAATCGTGTCGATTTCTTTGCAAGTCCACCACATCAAATCGTTCAGCAACTCAAATCACTCAACAAACCAAAACTCTTGGAGATTTTAAGGATCAAACTCCAAAGTTCAAGTCATCTTCAAACTTTGTTCTTCGGTTCATTCAACTTGAAGATTCAAATAAAGTTACTGTTCAGGCGATTTAACAACAAGCATTCAAGCCGTTAAAACGCCAGCAATTCTGGAGGTCGAATCAGAGGATTTTGTTCTTTTCTTATTTAAAGAGCATTATTAGAGAATTGTACCCCTTTCAATTCAAAATCAATAAAAGTATTATTTTGTGCATCTTTTTCGTCTTCTTTATTGCAGGACACGAATTTGTGTGTTACAAATTTGGCACGCCCGGTGGGACCTCTCATCTCTTTCTCCAAAGTCAAGTTCTTCACAAATGGCTTCTAAGAAGATTCAAGTCGCTCCGATCAACAAAAACACTAGTAAGAATGCCGCCGTTGCCAAGAATAGCGGCAGCACCTCTACTGGTCCTGCGACGCGTAGCAAAGCTAAGGCGACCGATATCGTCGCAAATCAAAGAGCTACGCCAAAAGTTAACCCAACAAAGGTGCCACCTGGCAAGCGCCGAGGTGTTGCCACACTTGCAGCAGAGAAGGAAGAAGAAGGCTCCGAAAAGCTTCCATCCAATTTTGAAAGTTCTATGTCTGCAAGCTCGCCTCTCCCAACTCATTCAGTTTCTGATGCAGATTCTAGTTCAGGTTTGCGTTCAGGATCCTCTCCTTCTTCGCCAAAGCGCTCAGAGTCGCCAAACCATTCAGAATCGTCTTACTCTGTGGCTATGCAAGCAATGACCACTGGCGCTGCAACGGTGGAGGAGCAACTATCTAACATGGCGCGCGCCATTGAAAAGCTCACCAAGACCGTGGAAGATAAAGACCTCCAGATTGCATCGCTTATGAACAAGTTAGAGGCTCAGAACATGGGAGGAACTAGCCACGATGCTTCACATCCACCAGGTTTCACACCAAAAGGAGTCATAATTGCCGACCAATCTGGAAAGCTCATGATGGGTGACCAAACTGAGAAACTCAAGCAAACGGACGATGGGAATCATGTTTTGTCGTCAAATCAAGGAGATGGTCATAAGGTCAGTCGCACAAGGACAGTTGAAAGTGCTCAACCAATTTCTATCGCTTCGTTGTCTGTTCAACAACTCCAAGACATGATAGCAAGCACGATCAGAGCACAGTACGGAGGGCCTCCACAAAGTGCATTTACGTATTCAAAACCTTACACAAAGCGCATTGACTGCTTTAGGATGCCTGTTGGTTATCAGCCGTTCGTCGAAACATGCAACAATGCTGGGACGGAAGGAGATCTACTTATCAAGCAATTCGTTCACTCGCTCAAGGGAAATGCTTTTGAATGGTACACGAACCTACAGCCAGAGTCAATTGACAGTTGGGAACAGATGGAGCGAGAGTTCTTGAATCGCTTCTATAGTACTCGTCGCATTGTAAGTATGACGGAGCTAACCAACACTAAGCAATGGAAGGATGAACCCGTGGTCGATTACATCAACCGTTGGCGTGCTGTGAGCCTGGATTGTAGAGACCGACTCTCCGAACTCTCTGGTGTCGAGATGTGCATTAAGGGTATGCATTGGGGTCTCCTTTACATTCTTCAAGGGATAAAGCCACTAACTTTTGAAGAATTGGTTACGTGTGCACATGACATGGAAATCAATATAGCAAATCACGGTGGAGAGAATCCTCCAACAATCGTGCACAATGAGTACAAGAATGGGACAAAAGGTGATAAATTCTCTAGCAGCTCTAAGGAGGAGTCAATGGCAGTCAGCATGGTCCCAGTCAAGATACCAAGAAAAGACAAGAAGAAAGAAGAAAACCCTCAAGACAAGCGCCCAACTTTGAATGAACTGCAAGAAAAGAGGAAGAAAGTCATTCAACTACCAGAATGCAAGCGTCCCGAAGAAATGGGAAAGGTTAATGATCCAAGGTATTGTCATTACCATCGGATTGTCAGTTATTCCACTGAGAAATGCTTCGTGTTGAAAGAGCTAATTTTGGACCTGTGGGCACACGCCCCGAAAAACTGTCGCGCGCTTTTTGTGCATGAAAATTCCGGGTGCGTCCTATCTCGCGGAAAGCGCGGCGAAATGCTTCGCAGATCAGAGAGTCGCCACTCGGGTTTTGCGGAGAGTACCCAAGAAACCGTGGTTTTGAAAATGTTTTGAATTGCGTTTGTTTGAGTTTGAAAAAGGCTTGTAGACTGGTCCGTCGTCACCTTTGAAATCCGAGGTTCGGGAGCCGGGTTACGAGAGGGGAAGGGTTTTATGGCACCCCCTCTCGCCCAATCCGGAGATCGGTCTCTACTCAGGCATTTTATAAAACATTTACATTTCTCTCTTTATTTGATCATTTTCTTAGCCAGTTAGGGCGGGGGAACAATTAATGGGGATTAAAACTGTAACACATTTGCAGTTTATATACAAGAATATATGACAAAATGTTTCTGGATGATTGATGTTTGATCTAAGCAAATATGATAGATTGAGAACAAGCAACTGTGAACGTTTTGAACAGACTAGAGCACACTAACTGTGCGATGGTGCACACAGAAGCAAGCCTGCATGCACTGGCCAAGCCACTGCATGCAGCCCTGACTTGCGTGCGCCACACCACACAACTGGCGTGCGCCGGTAAGCTCAAGTTCACAGCTTCTGTTATCAACCCTCTGGGCTCTGGAAGGGACCAATGCACACCCAGGACAAACCACGCAGTTGATATAGATTACTAAGCTATTACAGAGAGATTAAAGGGCTAAGAAGCCACCAAATGAACAGAAATCCCCTTAAACAGTGAGGGGAGGATGATCAAAGGCATGGATGGAAGATCCATGCAAGGGCCAAGCCACTGGAGGCTAGACCACTACCGTACGCCAGTAGTGTATGGCCGTACGCCAGTTGTGCCTTTGCTCCAATGCTTTGGCTTTGCACCATCTGGGCTCTGGAACATGACCAGAAGGCTCCCAGAGGCCAAGCTACAGCAGGATACAGATGGAAGAGAAAGCAGTTCTAAAAGACAGTAAGCAAGAGATTGATTTTAGCATGCAACAGGGTGATCAGAACATAAATAAAGCAATAAAACAATGATCCATGGTCCCCATGCCAGTTTTGCACGTACTGCCATGACTGGCGTACGGCTCATACTACTGGCGTGGCCATTATTCACTGCATACGGTTTTGAAACCTTGCCAGTATTAGGGCCAGGACTGGTATAGATTACCAACCTTGACCCTGCTAGCCCCCCTCAGGGGTCAGAACAGAAGACATGAGTAAAAGGTATTATACCTTTGCTTGTGAGTTTGGAAGTAAGATTGAGCTTGAACTTGAAGTTTGAGGGTTTGAGAAGTGAGTATGGAGTATTATGGACTGGACACTCTTCTCCTTGCCTTATCTTTCAATGGATGAAAGAGAAAACAAGAGAAAAGAGAAGGAAAAAGAGGATGGCCAAGGCTTTGGCTTCCTTAATGTTGCTAACCCCTTGCAAATAAATGCAAATGGGGTATTTATGGAGGAGAGAGACTGACCAGTTAGGCCTTAAGCCTTGTTTGGTTAGTTAAGGCCAAGGAGGAGCCTCCCATGCATTAAATGCATGGGACTTGGCTTGAAAGGTGGTGTGGTGGTAGAGGGAACAAGAGGACGGTCCTCAGCCACCAGAGGACAACTAGCAGACGCCAGATGGCGCCAAAACTCCCGCGTGCTCTGCTGGCATAAAGTTGATTTGACTGGCTCTGACTGGCGTACGCAACTTATAAGTGGCGTGCGCCAGTAACTGGGGATGACTGACACGTGGCGGAGCTTCCAGCGCACGCTAGTCATCCACCGGCGTACTTCAGTAGGGTTTTGTTGAGGCCATTTGGTTCTGGCTTGAGGGCTTGACAAGGGTTTAAAAAGGGTTCGGATGAGGCTCAGGACGCTCAAAGCTCAAATCATTTAACAAACCCGGTATGTTCTCGACCTTAATCATCATTGGGGAATCAAAGACCGTAAGTAAACTAATCTGGACAGTCCAGAATAGGGTGTCTACAGGACCTAGCAAGGAAGAATAAGATCCTACTAGACGTTGATGAAGTTGCAGAATCCATCCATACTGTTGTTGCGATTGGGTGCCCGACTTTAAACTCTAAATTGAAGACTGCTAAATCTGTAACCACTTCAGCACTGGGGCAATCTCTACAATCATACAATTTGGTTTATTCGATCCGATAACAATTCAAGTCTCAAACCCTATACGCACCTGCCCATCCTCATTTGGAAGGAGTGCTAAGTGCAAAGAATGACGATAGATGGATTCTTGTCCCCCAAAAGAAGTCTATAAAAAGGGCATGCAAGACTCCTCCTCATCAAGTTAAGAAATGGCGAGTGAAGAAAGTCTCTCCCCGATTCATTGAAAAGAATGAAGTCAACAATGAAAAAGATAAGGAGGAAACACTGCATGAGAAAAGTTTTCTCACACCAATCACCCTACATGACTTCTTCCCCGAAGAATATTTTGAGGACAACTGTATTGGGACAGTTTACATGGTCTCTGCTGATGAAGAGGTGGAGGACAACATAAATCAAAGTTTCAAACATCGAGTCTCAGTCTTTGATCGCATTGAAGCTCCCACTGCTCGTACTTCAGTTTTTGAGAGATTGGACCGTGTTAACCAAGAAATCAAGAAAGAAGACTCCCAGCAAAGAAGGTCTGCATTTTCACGACTTCAAGATACACACACAAAGTCTAAAGCTGAACAAAAGAAACGAAAAGTGGAGGAAGCCCTAGTTGATTCAACCAAAGAAGATGAAGAGACTCGAAGCTCCATTCCATCTCGCATGAAGCGCGTAATATCGCTGGAAGTTAGTCGTGACGGCCCGCTCAAAGTCAAAAGGCACACCATCATCTTGACCAAACCAAAGGAATCTCAAGTGAAAGGCGTGAAGAAGGAGCAAGTCATCTCTATCGTTCCTTGAAGCCGGTCAAAGTCCAAAACACTCCTTGACATGAGCCTAAACTGTCTCAACAAAAAAAAAAATTAATCTCCTAATCGCACGAGCATAAACTGCATGATGCTCCTGGCCCGCATGAGTTAAAACTGTGTACGGCCCAAAAAAAAAAAAAGAAGATTCATCACGTCTGAACTACGTTTTGACTTGATCTCTCTAAAGGGTACGTAGGCAGCTTGGGACTCATCCTGAGCTCAGTCAACCAACTCAAAAAAAAATAATAATAATTTATGTCCAATCAACTTCATCTTGACATGGTTTCTCCCAAGGGCATGCGTACTCAAACATGGTCTTTGAAAGCATTCTTCTATGGGTGATTTGAGTCGAGGCAAAACAAAACATGAAAGGATCAAAGTTGCGATGAAGTGTCTAGATAACTAGCCGATAGCTAGCCCACTAGGCGCATTCTCCACAAAACCAAAGCGGTCACCATGGCCTAACAATGTGACAAGGTGCTTAGATAACCAGTCAAAGGCTGGCCCACTAGGCGCACTCTCACAAAGTCAACCAAACCATCAAAGGATCAAGATTGCGATGAAGTGTCTAGATAACTAGCTGATAGCTAGCCCACTAGGCGCATTCTCCACCATGGTCTAACAAAGTAACGAGATGCTTAGATAACCAGTCCAAGGCTGGCCCACTAGGCGCACTCCCACAAAGTCAAACAAAACTACCAAAGGTAGGTTGTGGCGAAGTGCCTAGATAACTAGCCAATGGCTAGCCCACTAGGCGCATTCTTCACAAAGCCCAATTGGCCACCTTTAGTCCAACAATGTGACGAAGTGCTCAGATAACTAGTCAAAGACTGGACCACTAAGCGCATTCGCCCCAAAGTCTAGCGAACCATCAGAGGTTCAAGATCACGGGAAAGTGTCTAGATAACTAGTCAACGGCTAGCCCACTAAGCGCATTCCCCGTAATTTTAGGTAACATGGAGCAGCGGCATACGCAAGATTGATTGCAGAAGCTCTCTCGTCATCTTCAAATGTCTTCAAGTGGTGAGGAGTGACAGCTTGCACAAATGATGGAGGCTCTCTCATCGTCTTCAAATCTGTTCAAATGTCGAGGATTGGTGTTGGGGCAATGAGTGGCGGCATGCATAAGGCGGTTGAGGCTTCCGCAGAAAAGGAGTGGCGCGTGTCACGAGCAAAAGTGCAAAAAAAAAAAAAAAGAGGGCTCCCGGCACTTGAAATCTCCACTGATGACAAGTAGTTCAAGGGAATGAAGGGGTGATGTGCCGAATAGTGCATACGCAAAAGCCCTCATATTAGTTGAAACAAACCTTGCTTTTCCTGAAATAATGACCAAAACAAAACAAGAAAAAAAAAAACAGAAGGAAGCACTATGCAATAAATAACAACCCCTTAGGAGGAGTCACCACAGACAAGGAAAATCCTTTTGGTGGTGTAGACATTGTCTGTGGGCTTTAGTCCTCCTATGGCCAAGCTCTCGCCTCACTTGTAACAAGATGACTTTAGTCGACCCTTCATGTTCTGAGTCTTCTGGTGGTAGGACTCCAAGGCCAGTGGTGATTGGACGGGGACCCGGAAATTGCTTGGCGGTAGGACTCCAAGGTGGCGGCAATGATTGGACGAGGACACGAAATTGCTAGTCTGCATGAACGGAGAAGCTGCACATGAAACACTTGTCATGCATGAACAACCAAAAATAAAGGAGCAGAGACAGACTAAAAATGGGCTGCTGGTCAATATAGAGCAACAATACGAGAAGTCTATGAAGACAAGAAGACAGGGAATTCGTGTCAGCTTGATATGATTCCCTCCACAAGTCAAATGGCCCCACAAATTTGAGTTCAATGCAGTACACTCACAAAAAAGAAGAATTAAAGGCAAGTATGCATGAGGGCCACCCGTTTATGCAGAAAACGTCTTTTCGTTCCCACACTAACTAAGAAGTGTTTGAAATGGAAGCCGCAAGTCGGACAACAATGTTCCCGTGCCAATAAGTGTATTTTACGGGCAAGCAAGTCTGTCATGCTAAACCAAGATCAAACAAACAAACAAAAAAAAAAATGAAAGAAGAAGAATCTGCTCAAACGCATGCAATAGAATAAGGGAGAGCCTTTACCTTCGAGACCCCTTTCCGTAGCCTTCTGGACTTGTGCAGCATTCCGATGCGGTGGATGAAGGAAAGGCACGAAGCCATTGTGTGTTCCAACGTCTGTTATATACAAGTGGCTCAAGGGTTTCCTAAGGAAAGTTGTTCGGCCCTCCCAATTAAAGAAACAAAGTGGCAAAGGAAAGACTATATTTGTGATTGATAATGGGAACCATATCATGGGTCTACGCCTTGCAAGGATTGTGTCAGTATGCAAATTATACTTTCTTTCCTTTGGGAAAACATAAAAAAATGGAAGTAATTGATGATCATTGCCTTCGGTTTAAAATCTGAAGAAGAAAATCAATATTCTTTCTATGGAGAATACAAAAGCGGACGTAAAATATGGAATCATTACGTGCAAATCCAAACCATACATGGATTTGAAATAGTTCTCTTGGAATTTTCTAATGAAGGAAGCTGACAAAGCTCAATTCCAAAAATCAAATCTCTCGAGCGGAAGAAAATTCATATAATCATGCCTTGATTCTGAGATTGACTTTCAACACCCAATAATATTGGTGTACAAGGAAAGTAGACATTTTCCAGCAAATAAGGATACCTGTATACCATGGTAGCAAAATCATTCCAACATTGAGAGTATTACCAATAGTCCGGCTTTTGATTTATTGGAATCCTTTCCAAAGCAACTCCCCTCTTGCCATCAGAGATGTGAAGTGCACATGAATTTTTCTTCAAATGAGAAAAAATATATATATATTAAAAAAAAAAGGTCACAAGGCGGCAAGTGAATTTTGCATGCAATCCTTCTACAAATGGAAGACAAATCCCAATAGTCACATGTGTCAATTCAAAAGTACTTTTTGCCCAGGGATTTCCTCCCGTTAGCATGTCCACGACAAGCTAATGTTAAACTCAAATGAGCTAGTCGGCAAACAAGGTACTTCAAGCCTCGCCCTCAATGCTAGCAAGCAAGCATCCGCCTAAGACTTGAAGTGGGGGCAATTTGTAGACACTAAAACTTCGGCATGACTTAATCGCCGTCCGATCAATTGGGATAAATTGTCCTCAAGAAATTAAAGTCAAGATTGGTCAAAGCGCTCGAATAAATATTAGGCCGGGCAAATTTCTACGGCTCAATCCATTTAAGATGCAGTGAAGACCAAAATAAGTTGGGCTAATTTAATTGGCCTAGTGGATCAATAAACTGGGCTAACTTAATTAGCCTAACGGATCAAAGAGTTGGGCTAGCTTGATTGGCCAAATGGGTTAAGGTATACAAGCCCAAAAGTGCAGGCCCATTTCAAATAAATCCTTAAAAAAAAAGAGTCAAATAATAAATATATTATTTCTCTTTTAAATTAAAATCATTCCCTGAAAAGAAGTATAAAATCTTCTTACATAGGAAATAAAATAGAATCAAGATCCAATCAAGCCAATCAAATCAAATCAAGTCAATCAATCAAATCAAATCAAGCCAATCGAAGATCTTATTATAAGATCTTGCCATACTTGGCTCTTCTCTCCTAGAGCCTATAAATAGAGGCTCATAAGAGGGAGAGAGGACACAACTTTTTGCTTGGCATTCTTCAGAGCTCTCAAGACTCTTCAAGAACTCAAGCATTCTTCAACATCTTGCAGAGAATCATCAAACACCGAAATCATGTCGATTTCTTTGCAAGTCCACCACATCAAATCGTTCAGCAACTCAAATCACTCAACAAACCAAAACTCTTGGAGATTTTAAGGATCAAACTCCAAAGTTCAAGTCATCTTCAAACTTTGTTCTTCGGTTCATTCAACTTGAAGATTCAAAGAAAGTTACTGTTCAGACGATTTAACAACAAGCATTCAAGCCGTTAAAACGCCAGCAATTCCGGAGATCGAATCAGAGGATTTTGTTCTTTTCTTATTTAAAGAGCATTTATTAGAGAATTGTACCCCTTTCAATTCAAAATCAATAAAAGTATTATTTTGTGCATCTTTTTCGTCTTCTTTATTGCAGGACACGAATTTGTGTGTTACATGCACTCTTTTTTTTTTATTCATGTGAATTTACATGTTTCTTTTTGATGGGTGAAAAGCAAGTTATGGAAGGTCAATATGGTAAATTAACATGAATTAAAATAGAGTGCGCATAGTGAAAATGGGGGTGCAAAAATCACTATTCTTTTAACTCGTTTTGCTAAGATGGTTTCTCCAAAAATACGTTCTTTCTTTCTTTTGTTAGAAAAAAAAATACTACTACTCTCTTTTTAGTGCTGAAACTGTGTGATTAGACGTGGGTTTTAGCTATACCTTCCAACAGACGTGAAATTTAGAAGAATCCTTCTATTCTGTTTGACAAAAAAAAGAAATTTAAAAGGGTCCTCCCCATTCTCGGCCTAACGGCTAGGTGGATCCGGTGGTTTTGGGCATGGTCTGCGTCGGTCTCCCGCCGGTTGCATTTTTGGATGCATCGGTCATCGCCTAACGGCTCGGTGAGCTTCCGCGGCAAACTGGTGGTGCGTGGTTGGTGTCTTCTCCGTTGGTGGCCAATGGTGGCCTGGTGATTTTTCTAGAGAAGCACTGTTTCGGGTTGGTTGGTGGTACTATCTGGTGGTTTGGCCGCCGGTGGTGGGGTGACATTGCTTTGAAGAATCACAGAAGCTTAGGGTAGGTTTTGGGTATTCTTGGGCTAGGCCTAACTTTGGTGGGTTAGGTTTTCAAGAGGTGTTGGGTTGTTATTTATTAATATGGGCATTTGTAAGCCTTTGTATTTGTTTGAATTGTATTGTTGTATCCGGGATTTGAGGCCATTAGATGTTTGGCCATCATGTCCTCTGGCTGTGGGGCTTTGCCCTTTCATCCAACTTTGGTTGGATTCTCCTCCCCTTTCCCCCCGATCTTGATGTACCCTTGTCAAGTTCCCTAATAAATTGTTACTTTTGTCGATCAAAAAAGATATGCGGTCTGCATCAGTCAATGATCCATGTGCTGCTGTGAACTCCATAAAATGGAGTCATACTGGTCATTTCTTCGGTGAGTTTCAATTGCTGCTTACGCAGATAATCTTTCGATTATGCATTAACTACTGTACCATTTGAAAACTTGAAATATCTCATGATCTGAATTGACGCGCAGTTGATTAATATAAGATGTTCTTTTCTTGGTCACGAAGCAGGCGTCGCATCGCATATGCAAAATACTTGCACTTGTATTCTTATCATGGCAAAGCGTTCAGTATCATTTAGAGGCAGGTTCAGGCTTTCATATTCCTTTCGATTAATGGGTATTGATGCATAGCAATGTCATTTTGGTTCTTAATGGTAGATTCTTAACCTTCTGATTGAGTCTCACATCGGCAGCTTAAATGATCTGGCCTTAATTTGCAATTCCCAGTTCAAAACTTACTTTTGGTTCTTACCTGTGGAGATGACAAAACTATTAAGGTGACTTTCAACTTTCGAGTCTCATGTAGGCAATGTTCTAAAAATTGCTAAGCACTAGTCGGGCGGAAAAGGGGCACCTAGGCGCCAATAGTCAGCCACCTAAAGCTTAGGCTGGGACTAGGCGCTGACTTGGTTATAGTACGGATGGAAGAAGGTAGGTCCTATAAACCTAGTTTACCGAACATAGTTTTCGGACATCTCATGTATATAGAGGACATACAGAAACACCAATGTCATCATTCAATATATTGCAGGTTTTTTGCATGCGGTACACTCCAAAATGGGAAGTGCCATCTTTTTGAATGGATACGTGGAAGAGGCGATTTGGTGAGAAGCTACGATGGATTGCAGACACCTTCCAATGATATAGTGCAGTTTGATACAACAAAAAACCGTTTCTTGGCTGCTAGTGATAACCATGTTATCAAATTCTGTGAAATGGATAGTGATAATCTCCCGGCGGTTTCTGATGCAGGGGAAGATTTACCCGTTAGTCACTTCATAATTTTGTTAAAGTTTGATCTCCACAAATGGGCATCTGTTCTGCAAATGTAAGAAGCTGCAATGGTTGATTTTTAATTTCTTGAATCTTAAGGCAATTCCACGCGTCCGTTTCAACAAGGATGGGACATTGCTTGCTGCATGTACCAGTAGCAATGAGATCAAAATATTAGCTACTTTTCCGTCATTGCAAGCTTATAAACTCCTTCACTCATCGACGAACTCAGGTCAGTTCACTAAATCATGTCAAGGGGATCTAAACCGAATCCTCTTGATTACCATTTGATATGTTTCAAAATAGAATATTCTTGCATTCCCTCAATCTCTCCTATTTCATCATATCACGTTAGTCTCCTTCCATCATCCATAAAGAAGCACAATTCGATGGTGGATATTCGTTCTTTGTTTGTGTCTTCAAATGGTTATTCTGCTTCAATCATATGCATATTGGAATCTACTTCCGGCATAGCATACCCTTTGGGCTTGCTAGAATAAGGACTAAAGAAGCTCAGAGAAGGTTGCTAAACCAGCAGAAAAGGTCCAAGAATCAACCGCAGAACGGCACATTCCTCAGCAAGTTAAGAATAGAAAACCACGTAAAGCACAAGCAGCTATCTTAAAGCCAGTATAGCCATTTGTGGTTCACTCCAAATTAATCTGCCTTTTGTGGCATGGACAATTAGTTTTAGCAAGGTTTTGAATCTTTACATGCATCATGTGTTGCACAGTTGTAGAAGTTGAAGTTTTGAATCTTTCGAAATTTTCTGAGAACAGTAGGACATGCAATTTTCAATTTTCAGTAGAACCGTTTTAACCCTCTCAAATAAGACACGAGTTTGATGTGAGTGTTCAAACTTTTCAACTATATTGATTGTTATGAAAATGCGTAAACTACAGAGACAAAAAACAAAAACATCCCAATTATCACATTAAATTGATTTGTAACAACAGAATGTCTTTCTATAAAATACTATCAATTTAGAATCTGTGATCACATTCACACCCCAATCGAAAAAACATAGCACGAGCGCCACATGGATCATTAATTCAGAATCTTTTCTTTTCCCTTCTACTACGACGTAGGTAAAAGGTGCCTATAGATTTCTCGTTTCCCCTGTTGCTTTGGGATTTCAAGGATAGTACTCCCTTGGTTCCCTCTCATCGTATTCCTTTCTGATGTAGTGAAATAAGCAAACCAAGAGGCAAATAGAAGAATCAAGCAATTAGGCAAATAGAAGAAGCTCTCTATATTCCAAGGCATAGAAAAATAGCACAACTGATAAAACATTCCATACTTAAAACTATAATATCTGCAATTTGTTAAATTTTGATTACTTATAAATGAGCTATGAATGGGCTCAATGAACTACGAATAAACGAACATCTACGGATCCAATTTATTCTGTTTCTCATTCCCCCTTCCACAACACACACATGACACAATACACATTAATGCGTACTCTCTTGCTCTTGATGTCGCTAGTCCCATACCTCGTTCCACAACAGATCTAACTCACCCGCATGTTGAGGGACACTGTTCTCTGGCCATGGCATGTTCCTAAGCAGCCATATGGTTTCGGGGTCCTGCTGAACATGCATATTACTAGAAACAGAACATATTGGTGATGGTCCCGTTGTGGAATGAAATTTGGTGATTGGTGCCAAGAAAAAATCACTCTCTTGATCTACACTACATAGGTTTTCTGCATTTTGCAGATTTTGCGCCGATATGTGAGAAGGGTTCAAGCACCGTTGTCCATAGTCTTCAGAAGTCTTTATCGGCACTGGTACTGAAGAGGCTAAAGCAAGGTCTGAGGGATCAACTTCGGTAGTCAACGAGATATTGCCAAAATCGTCATAATAATAATCAAACCCTAAGCTTTCTTGTTGCTCCTCTACAGAAACTTTTTCACCAAGATACTCTAATGCTTCATCAAAGTCTTCTAGTGTGAAGTTGAACTCATTCGGATTGCCACTCATTACGAAACTCTGATCTTGCACAACTAGTTCTTCTGAGAAAGGAACAACCTCTGTTTCCAGTGCCACAACATTCTCACATTCCATTTGCACAGACTCTGTTCTAACACGCTTTGCGGGTTTCGCAACTACAAGGTCATCGTCATCAGTTGTAGCAGCCTCCACATTCTTTCGTTTTCTCGGAGATATCTTGGTGTCCCTTGAGTCGTTTCTTTTTATCCTACAAAGAACGTATTCGCCTTTCCCAGCCATAGCATTACCGTTGGGCAGAGAGTACTCGTGCATGATCCAGTGGCCTCCGTTCACGCTCTTGTCCATCGCTCCCGATTTGTCTGTAATCTCAAAGTACAACGTCCTCTTGTTGCCTATTACACAACCTTCATCGTCCAGTACTTGTTCAAGAGCGGTCTCTCCGTGCCATGTGCCACAACCGGCTGTTCTAGCAATCCTATCGCTGTTTTTTCTGACCTTGATCAAGGTCGTGAAAACAAAAATGGTACCTTCTGTCTTCACCTTTCCCTTGTTGTCCTCTGTTTTGCATATCTCCCACGGGTCTTTGTCGGTGAAAATCTGCCATGGGGCTTTGTCGCCGGCCCCGTACATCTCACGCTCGATAACGACGTCGCAGGGCAAGGGTTGGCCCGTAGCCTTCTTCTCGAGATAGTCCACGAGAAGTTCTTCATCAGTAGGCCTGAAGACGTAGCCAATTGGAATAGTCATGTTGCTGTTTTCTCTCTCAACTCTCTCTTTCATGTTTCTTTTTTCTCTCTCAACTGTCATGTTGTTTTCTCTCTCTCTCTCTCTCTCTCTCTCTCTCTCTCTCTCTCTCTCTCTCTCTCTCTCTCTCTCTCTCTCAGACTAGTGACTGCTGCTATCCTCTCGATCCCTATGGCGATATATATATACACAATGGGAGGGCGGTTGGGTGTATGCATTGTAGATAAACGTAGATATGTATATGTGGAGTTGCATTGCTTTGTGTCCAAGCTTAATTCCGTTAGGGAAAACTTAACTTACACATATTGTACGGGGTATTTGAAATTTTTGGGTGCAAATTGGGTACCACGTGGCGGTATCCAGCGCCTATCCAAGCCGTTCAAACTTGTTTTGGATGGCCGTGATCCAACCACTCTCTCTCCTATTTTTCTCTGCTCAGATTTGGACCGTCCAAAACACGTTGATCCGGATACGCTGCCGGGTTTAGGAAAAAGCTATATGTTGATAAATCATAGGATTGATGGGAATCTTGTACATCTGGGGTGCTATAGTGCACCCCATTTAGTGCAAGTGTAGGGCGGCACATAGCCGTCAATCTCATTAATTAACGATTCAGATCAAAAATCAATTATAACCGGTAAACTGGTCATAATTAAAAATCACATCTCAACCATTTATTGTCAAAATCGATGGTCCGTTTGCGCCCTATAGGGTGCCTTGCATACATATACTATACCTATCACTACGTGGGGTTTGCGAGTTGTGGAGAGAAAATAGGAGAAAATATAGGCGAATAGTAGTAAGAGTTGGGTAATTCTACTTACACACTGCCAAATAGGGTGAGTTTCACTTGCACATTGACAATCAAAATCGTTCATTTTATTATTTTTGGCACAAAAATTATTCATACAAAAAATCAGATTGATCGAACATTGGTAGTAATCTTAAAATTGTACATTTTACTTGAGATGACCCGATCGTTAAAATTCTTCGTGTTATTTAATTGATTTGAATCAAACACTAATCGATATGCAATTAATTTTTTTGCATGAATCATTTAAACGTCTTAAACTATAAAATGAATTACTCTAATTGTTAAAATATGTTTTTTAGTTAAGCAAAAAAGATTTTATTAATCTTTGAAGAATATTACAAAGATATGGATCTCGAACACACCGACAAAAACACCACCCAAGTTCCAACACCAAAGGATGACAAGAAACCAACCGCACCAAAACCTGAAACCAAGAAAATACCGAAAAAGACAACCTCAAACCTAAACTACCACAACCAAAACACCGAAACACCATATAAGACACAGAGACAACCCAAAAAGATTACAAGCACCAACCCCAAAAAAAACAGATAAAAAGTCCAAGCCTGAACCCACGGCCGAAGAAATCAAGATATGGTGTTTTGTGGGACTAGACATTGTAATTACGCACCTCTCCTTTTTTTTATATTTAATTTGTTGAAACAAATTCATTTACAAATGGGAAAGTAATGGAGTTAAAAAACAAACCTAAGTCAACCTAACCACAATAGGAATAGCAAACAGGTCTTACCTTATCACTTCACTTCCTCCCTCACGAATGTGATAGGGCACTAGAATTTAGGGGGTGGAAATTTGGCCCCGCCTGGCCCTTCCCGGCGCTCAAATAACCGGGCGCGGATTGGCCTGGCCCAAGCCCATCGGGCTCCCCCAAAAAAATCAGGGAAATGACGGTCAAGGACGTGTTTTGATAATTAATATCTGCCAATGACATTTTCAGTATTAATAAATGTTCTTAGCATGTCCTTGACGGGTATTAATTATCAAAACCCGTCTTCAGCCGTCATTTTTCCAAAAAATCGAGCAGGGCCCGCCCAATGTCCAAGAATCTAGGCCCACACCAGAGCCCTATATCCGGACTCCGGGCCCGGGCTATTTAAGGCATTTTTCTTAAACCTTTCATATCTAGAAGTAAAAATAATATTTGAGCGTAATTTTTATTTTAATTACTTGAAAATGAATTAGTGCATGACTTTAAGACAATATATTTAACATAATGAATAATGTAGGCAAAACATATTGAATAAAATATCTCTCTATTAAATAAACCATGAATGGCACATTCAAAAATATTTATAATTAAAATGAGTTGATTAAATTGCTTGTCGAGCACATTTCAACTACAACATTATTGCTCTTCATCAACGCTACAAAATCACTACCAATATTTGCATTAGAATCCATAACACAAAAAGGCACTACTAGTAACTAACCAATTACTCCTTAAAAAAATAGTATCTATGTCATTCAAAGGGGATTCTTTCTTGGTGAAAGTACACAAAAACCTCTTCAACTATCATTTTTTTCCACAGAGATCCCTAACATTTAAAATCGCTCGTATAGACCCCCTCAACTATAACCATTAACCATTCAGCACTCTTCTGACAAAAAAATCGTTAAAATGAAAGGGTCAGCATAGACAATTTTTATAGATGAGGGGGTCACTATGGGCATTTTTTAAGGGTAGAATCGTCATTTTCTCTCATTTCGTTAACAGAGTTAGCCAATTTTTCATTACATATAGTTTAGGGGGTTTGTATGGACGATTTTAAACGTTAGGGGTCTCTGCGAAAAAAAGTGATAGTTGAGGAGGTATCCGTATACTTTCACATACTTTCTTTCCCTCGTACAAATTGGTTGGGGGAATATGAGAAGGGGAAGCACAGTAACAGTGGTGAAACTTGAATTAAGGCATCACGCATACTGGAAATTCCCTTGTAAGTCACTTCCTCCCTTCGTTCTATATTGAGAGTCTACTACGAAAAGTCGTGTCATTTTTCAAATAAAAAAATCAACAACTTTCGTATATAATTTTTTAAATTTTTTTGCACCAAATTAAAATACTAATCAAGATCTTTAATACGGTGCAAAAAAAATTTAAAAATTATACACAGAAGTAGTTGATTTTTTTATTTGAAAAATGACAAGAGAGAATATGAGCCTCTCAATATGAAACAGAGGGAGTAATTTTGTTAAAGTTCGATGTCCACAAATGGGCATCTATTCTACAAATGTAAGAAACTAGTACAATAGTTGACTTTTAATTTCTCGAATTTTAAGGCAATTAAGCGCGTCCATTTCAACAAGGATGGGACATTGCTGGCTGCATGTACGAGTAGCAATGAGATCAAAATATTAGCTACTTTTCCGTCATTGCAAGCTTATAAAACTCCTTTACTCATCGACGAACTCAGGTCAGTTCACTAAATCATGTCAACCGGGATCTAAACCAAATCCTCTTGGTTACCATTTGATACTCCTATATTTCAAAAAAGAATATTCTTGCATTCCCTCAAGGCTCAATCTCTCCTACTTCATGTGTTCTGACTTCTGAGTTTTCTTCACATAATCCATCAATTTCGATACATTTTGAAGGATCTTGAACAGGGGAAAAAGGTATTTTTGAATGTGATTAGTATAGATTAGACTTATAGTGTTCGTGTATTATTATAGACTTATTATCTAGTGTTTGACTTGTAATGTTCATGTCCGAGGGAAACATTTTTATGTGTAAACAAACAGGTCTACGATGAGGCAAGAGGATTTAACAAGAAACGAGGAAATCAGGACGTCGTTCATCCTCCTGATGATGCAGTTTTTCTGCGAGCACAAGTATGATGACATTCGCCACCAGTTTATTAGTATCTCCAACCATTTCTCTCTTTCGAATTTCGTATCTATCTTGTTTAAGGCTGTGTTTGTGTCGAGTAATTTATGGAGGGAACCGAAAGAACTCAAAAGAGGAAACGACTCATTTGTTAGCGGTCAAAATTTTGGAGGGGATACGTGCAATAAAGTAAGGCGAGAGATTATTGTAGATATATGTGATTAGTTATGCATGGTGTGTCTAAAGGAGTTTTAACAACCCCAGAAATGTTCACTCTGATTGCCATATCAGGGTGATGTTTTATCACCTCCCTTTGACCCCAGACAAACAGGCCCCGAAAGAAGCGAAATTTATTTCCTTGGTTCTTCCCCCAAATTGTTCTTTCCCTTGCCAATTCCCTCCACAAATTCCTCATCCAAAACACAACTTAGAAAGTTCAGATTTATCATAGCTCGTCATTACTTGTGGAGTTCTTTTTTTTCTTTCCCTCTGGATAGGCTTGAGCGCGTATCAGGTTGCTACTTTAATGTGACATATCTCAAGGAGCTGGTTCTTAACGGAGATCGCGAACCTAGTGAATGAATGATTACATAAAAGTTTGTACAATTTGGTTCAAAAACAGGCTTTCGTTTTTCAGTGTAGATCAAGTCAATGGGCCTCCCATTAATCTGATGGCGAGTGTGGTGCTCCGTTAAATTCCGTATTTAGCTCTTAGACTTGTCGAGAGGAAAATATTTACGATGATCAATTCGTTACTCAGGTCATTCAACTCATTTACTAGCCCTATCAAAAATGCAAAGTGTATCTAAACATAGCTCATTAGGTGAAAACTGTGGTTCTTGTAAAACTTTTAGTTTGATTTTGTCCTTTGTTCTAATAGTTTCTGCAAATGGTCCTTTCTTTTTCGTTTTTGTAGTAAGTTTCATTGTTTGGTATCTGTTTTTGATCTAGCTCTTTGGCTCAATGACTGAAGCTCCCAGTAAAAGAATTGTAACCTTAAATTACCAAGTTCAAACCATTGTATTTACCGAAAAAAAAAAGTTCCAACCATTGTGAGCCCACTATTGTTTAAAAAAATAACTAAGGGTGTCCAAGCCAACTTACCCACACCGGGCACCAAAAAGAGTGCCCACTGATTACAACTACTAACCAAATCAATTTTGTCAAAGCTCCTTAATCTGGGATAAGCCCATTCGACCATGTTCTGTTGCCATTTTCAGGAAAATGATTTTGGAAAACATGTTTGATAAACAAAGATGGGGTTTTTTTTTTTTTGGAGTTTTTAAATATCCATCCCAATAAACCATCTCATGTAAGTATTCATCCCGCCCACTTTTCGGGATAATGTTTTCATCGTTTCAGATGATGAATTACCTATCTTACTCTCTTAATAAGACAAAATACAATCGAAGTATGGGTCTTTCTTTTATACAAGACCTGCATTGAGGTTGTATTAATTGCTTTGTGTCCAAGCCTCCAATCTTAATTTGGTTAGGAAAAACAAGGCGGCAGGAGAATTTGATGCAAATACAAACTAGTAAGGGGTATTTGCTACTCATAGAGATAAGATGGGAGAAAATTTAAAGTAATAATTTAAAAAAAAATTACTCCGTATGACTCTAATTGTAATTCATATGATGAGTAAACGCACATACTCATAATGAATACTATCAATGGAAACATGGTCAAATAACAACTCATAAATCGATCTGTTGCGAAATCTATTTAACACCCCCCCCTCTTCAAGACCTCTCTTTTCTTGTTCTCATTGGTTTATCATATGAATTGTTAATTTTTTGAATTCCATATGCTCTGTTTTCATCTCTTCTTGTTCTGTTATTGAAGACCCCTCTCAACATTTAAATCAGCTATATATAATTGTCACATCCTAACTTTTAATCATGTGTTCTGACTTCTAAGTTTTCCTCCCATAATCCATCAATTCCAGGGCCGGCCCTGAGCATAGACCCACCAGGCAACCACCTTGGGCCTCCACTTTTGGGCCCAATCATAGGGCCCTCAAATAGAAGAAACCTAATAAATATTATATATGTCAATTATTTCTAAATTGGGTTTGTGTAGTTTAGCTGTAAAAAGCACTTGTGTTGCACGTGAAACTTGAGTTCGAATCCCACCCGATCCAACTTTTTTAACGTGAGCACCTACTCCTGAGTTCGAATCCCACCCGATCAAACTTTTTTAACGTGAGCACCTACAAACTTGTACAAAAAATCATTTGGAGATGATGTTGACGTGGTTCGACCACGCGACCAATAGCTCCAATGAAATGGTCAAGCAAATTGTCATTCCACTACAAACCTTTTATATATGCTCCACTACACCAAATACTAATATATATATATACAAGATTTTGAGAGGCCCCATTCTCAAACCTTGCCTAGGGCCTCGAAAATCTCAAGGCTAGGCCTGGTCAATTCCGATACATTTCGAAGAATCTTGAACACAAAGGAAAAAAGGTGTTTTTTAATGTGATTACTATAGATTAGACTTCATAGGGTTCGTGTTTTATTATAGACTCATTAATTATATAGTGTTTGACTTCTAATGTTCATGTCGAATCTTTCTTGTTTAAGGTTGTGTTTGGGTCGAGTATTTTATGGAGGGAACCGAAAGAACTCAAAAGAGGAAACGACTCATTTGTTAGCAGTCAAAATTTTGGAGGGGATACGTACAATAAAGTAAGGTGAGAGATAATTGTAGAGATATGCAATTAGTTATGCATGGTTCTAGGAAGGGAGATATGTGGGATAATAGCAGGATATAGAAGGGGGATAAAATTTTAATCGGGTAGGGAGTTGGAGGAACATTCTTCTAATTGCAACATGTGATTTATGAGGGCTCAACTTAGTCAATGCCACACCCACATATATACCAAAAAAGTTGGCATAAAAAAGGTAACTTTTTATATTTCATTTCCTCAATTGATGGCTAAGGCAGGAGTACTACAATGAGAAGACTCTTACGGGGCCTTACATAATACGCTAAACAGCGATGTTTTCACCACAAAGTCAAAGCATCAACAGACAAAGACCAAATAAAAACGATTAGTAAATTAACTACTTTGCCAGACAAAGGATTAAATCTTGATTCTCTGGAGTGCTCTTGCGCAACTACTTGAAACTTTAAGACTGCCCATGAACACCTACTGATATGTTTGCGAACCTACTTGAGAATCAGACCTTCAAAATGTCATCTTCAGATCAGGTGACCGACCACCTTGGATCTTCGGAGAAAATCTTTTTCCGGCATAAGGCCGTCATCAACCGTAAATGAATGAGCCTATGCCTACTGTCCGCACTTGTTTTCTAGGCATCTAGATTATCTTGTGCAATAAATTTCAGTTTCCTATGCTGATATCTTGAGTCTTCCATGCCATTGCATGAGGATGAGAAAGAACATCATGAAGTAGAAGTGGTACGAAATCTTTCTGCTTGGCATCAATTACACATTCTGAAACCATCATATCTCTTCTGTTAGCAAATCTAATCTAGTGATAAGCCATTTCAAACAATTGAAAGGCCTTTGTTAATGCTTCTACATTAAGGTCATATCTATTAAACTAGTGACTAGTGAGCACCGGAAGTTAAGCAAGAAAAAAGTGCATATTTTTCGATAAAACCTTCAGCAATTACAATCCAAAACCAGCCTGTCCCTTTTTAGCATAACCTCCAACCATTGTAGATCAACCAACCAAACTCTTCTCATGCATTTGATCAAAGAAACACCTAGCATCTATGAAACACCAACACAGAACGCCATATATGTGTCAGACACTCTAGGTACACGCGTGGCGTGTCCATTATATTTTTAAAAATTTTGGACACTATACATATGTGTGTGTGTGCACGCGCGCGCGCGTGCATACTATAGGCTGACACCATCGGTCGATAATGCATTCGATTGGCGTCATAACCAAGTACTTAGTGGTCACAATGTAGGTTTCACATTTAAAAGATTCAACCATGTCCCATGCCTGTCCATGTCCCTATTTTTTAAGAATTGTCGTGTCTTATATCAATGTCCATGTCACCCACTGTGTCCATTTATGTATCCTTGCTACATAGCCTAGCCTTATCAACTTCACTTGCTTTGATCTAACAATCATCATTTATAGCCCAAGATTCAGCACTTCTAGTCGGCATTCTGATAAAGTATTCTTTTGTAGATTCTAAGCTTCGCAGAAACCCGAAAACACCACATTCCAACTCCCACCCACATGGATTTGCATCGCTTCAAAAGAAAATATACCAACATTGATATCACCATTCTCCATGTACCCAAAAATCATCAACTTCCAAGAGGCCAAGTTTTGACTTAGGCCTAGTTGAAAAATGTGGGGCTTTTTTTTCGATTTGGGTCATTTGGTATGTAAATTGAATTCAATTTTGGGCTTTCTATAATGGGCTAACCCGTATTAAGGTTGAGGCTTAGGCCTAGTTGAATAGACCATACTCATGCTTGCATTTTATTACTCATGATACTCTCTCCGTTTCTAAAGGAGAGTTATTTTTTCCACATACGTGCCGCTTACGAAATCGCCTAGATTTCACAATTTATGATGTTGTAAATAATTTTACAATTTTGTCTTATAAAACCAATTGGGATTTATCAAACAAGATCTATATTGCATATATAAATTATTGTAAATTGAAAAATATAGACATTTTTTTTAGAGTTCCGTAATAGTTAAGTGGACTCTCATTTAGGAACGGTAGGAGTAAGACCGAATAGCCAATCTCCAATGGAGCTGTTTTCCTGAAGAGATGTTTTTTTGGAATTGATTTTATCTCCCCTTGTACTATTTGCCCTCCTTTTTTGTTCTTATTCACGTAAATTTACCACATTACTTTTTGATATGTGAAAAGTAAGTTATAGAAGGTCAATATGGTAAATTAACATGAATTAAAAAAAAGAGTGAGCATAGTAAAAATAGGAGTGTATAAATCACTATTCTTTTAACTCGTTTTTTGCTAAGGAGATTGTTTCTCGGAAAATACTTTTTTTTCGGGTAGAAAAATATTCTATTTTTAGTGCTCAAACTGTGTGATTGGACGTGCTACTGAGCCCTGTGGGCAGCGGCGGCTCTAGGATTTTAATTCAGCGGTGAGTCGGTGACAAAAACATAAAGAAATTTTTTGTATACAAAGCTCTATATAAAATGACATTTTTATTATATGATTGAAAATGAATTGGGCTTAATATATTTTGTTTTGTTTTGTTGAGTTATATTATCTACATACTCACAAATTTAAGTGAAATTTTTTTACTTCGACTACTCATGAACAATTCAGTGCCGACAATATGAAAAAGTATGAAAGAAAAATCAAAATTATATTTAAAAATACAAAATTTTAGTGCATTTTTAGAGTCTAGGGGTTCGCTTGAACCCCTCGAACAGTGGTGCCGCCGCCCCTACCTATAGGTTTTATAGAATGATCTCAATTTGTTGAAAAAAGTTCAGTTTGATCCAAAGATTGAATGGCAATATTCAAACTTCTTCCCACCATTGCTCGCTTACCCCACATTGCTCCTGCCATTCTTCTATCGGGTAACGCTTCGGTGTCTCCCTTTGTTTTGGAGACACCGTAAGAAATGGCATGACTAAAACCACTGGAAGCATAACTAAAACCACTGAAAGCATAACCAAAACCATATAATGTGTAACTGAAGGTATAACATAACAAACTTGTCACCTAAAGAACCGGTAAAAAAAAAAATCCTTCTTACTCCCACTCCAACCCCAGTCCCTTAACCACGGTTGAGAATATTATTCTCTACATCTCACATTCTCAAGTTTACAAGTCCATCCATCTGCACGTTTATCTACATCATCTCCATCTCCCACATTCATCTCTTCCCATTTAACCTGGTTCATCTCCATCTCCCACGTTCCCACGTTCCCACGTTCATCTCCATCTCTTATCTCTCTAAAGCAACAACCCCTTTCCTCCTCCTCCTCAACCGTACCCACGACCACAACGCCTCTCCTCGATTCCAAGCTCGGCGGTGGCGGAGGAGGCGCGAGGATTCCCGTCAGGCTGTTGGGAGCCGTGATGTTCGGGGTCAACTCGGCGATCGGGTACATGCTGATGCTCGCCGTCAAGTCGTTCAACGACGGCATGTTTGTCGCCGTTGTGGCGGGGCTGTCGGCCGGGTACTTGGTGTTTAGGAGCTATGATCCGGATGTGGTAGTTGTTGACAATCCTTGTGCCTGTGCTTGAAAAAGGGGAAATCGAAATTGAAGTTTCAAATCATTTCCGATTTGGATTTGGGCCTCTCCTTTGATTGTTAATAGTAATCATGTGTCTTTATCTTTCATTTTTTGGGTTCGACGATTGGATCTAGGGATCCAATTTTCTTCTGTATTTGGAGGACCTTCTGCGATGGGTTCAGTTTATGGGGAAAAAATTAAATACAACGGTGATACCATATTATTTTGCTGATGTGGTGCAACGAACCAATCATTTTCGACCATGTACGAATACGGGTCCGCGCAGAGGTGATGTGGTGGTTAGTGAGATCTATGTAACTTTTACCCAAGTATTTTGAGAAATAATCATTTTTTGCGCTAAAAAGTAGTTATTTCTCAAAATATTTGGGTAAAAGTAAAGAAATTTTACTTTTTCGATTTCTCTCGTCGAGATGAATCAATAGCCGACAAAAGTTTGGCGCAAAATTCAAATAAGGACAAAATTCTCAAATTAAGTTTAAATTTATGTTAAGGATAAAAGAATGGAGCCTAAGAGCATCCACACAGTAGAATAAACAAATGTGAATAATCAAAACACATTAGATTTTGATTATCCATTTAGAGATTGCTAAAGTTAGCAATATCAAATTCTACATTGGTTATTTTTTGCCCATAATCAAAACCAACGGGCCCTCCAAACTTTTTCCCTTCATTTCACGCATATTTATTTGAAAAAAATAGTTTATTAAACAGTTTTTGAAGAAAAAACAAAACAATTGTATAAAAAAAAATTCAAAAAAAAACTGTTGTGTAAAAAAAACATTTTTTTGAAACAAAAAATAGTTTTTCAAAAAACACACACTTTGTTCACTTAAATTTTTTAAAGGAACTGTATTTACACAAACAGTTTTGAAAATTTAAAAACTATAAATATAGTTTTTTAAATTTAGATTTTGTGTAAAAAACATTTTTGAAATCTCAAAATCCGTTTACCAAAAAAAACAGTATTTTAAACCGTTTTTTTTTTTAAAGAGGAAGAAGATGTCCTATGGAGAGAGATAAAAAACAAATTAAAAACAACAAAGGGAAATCCCACGCCGTGTGACTTGAACCTGGGTGTGCACCATTGAGACATACAACTTTTCCGCTGAACCAAAGAACATTTCTAAGCAAGTGGCGCTTAATATTTTATTACATACTTGGAGGTTGGGTTGCCCAACACCCGAAGACTTGTTGGGCTTACCTCAGGGCCGGCCCTGTCAACATGAACACGTGGTGTTATGTTATTGGGTTGTGATACTTAATCGGACGTACAAGTAAAAAAATTTACTTGGGTAAAAGTAAAAAAATTTACACGGTAGGGTATTGATTCGTCTCGACGAGAGGAATCGGAAAAGTAATTTTTTTTTACTTTTACCCAAATATTTTGAAAAATAACCAATTTTTAGCGCAAAAATCGACTTTTTGGCGAAAAAGTGGTTATTTCTCAAATACTTGGGTAAAAGTAAAAAAAATTTACTTTTCCGATTCCTCTCGTCGAGACAGATCAGTATCTCACAAAAGTTTGGTGCGAAACTTACAAATGCGAAAAAAATTCAAATAAGAACAAAATTCTGAAATTTGAAAAAAAGGGCCGGGCCAGGAACCGAACCTGGTCCACTTGGAATTTGAGCAACTTACATGACCACTGCTCTAAGTCAATCATCTGTTCTAGTATGAGAAGCTTTTAATATATAAGTTTTGGTGATAATATATAAGTTTCGGTGGGTGCATTCTCCGTGCACACAAAACGGCAGTGTTTTTTGCCCTGATCTTCGCATTGGTTCAAATGCTCGATCTAAACCGATGAGATTCAACATATTGTTGATTTAATCATTGTCACCGAATTTGGTGATAATCAGATGTCGGCAACCACATAATCGGAACACATTTGGTACTTCCAAAAGCGTTAAAGTCCCATACTGCACCAATCTTCGACCGCCTCAGCTATTTTTTTCGAATCGGGACCGTCTATATTTTACGTAACAAAATTTGAATACTTTTGCCAAAAATGAATTAAATCTCTTATCAATACATACTTGATCAGATGTAAAATGTCATTTTAATAATGAATCTACGTCCCAATAAAGGTGTATTCTAAACAAGTTAGACCATAATATTTACAAGACCACTTAAAAGACCAAGCAAAACAATATGAACGGTATCGATCGTTGTCATTGTGTTGCGATCGTATGAGTATTGTACATTACACTAAAGCACATTACCTTTGTTTATGAACAATAAGGTTCAACATATAAATTTAAAAGGAAAGTGTTCAATAGTTTTTCCTGATGACCGATCTAAACCGTTAACATTGCACATCTTATCAATTATGTGTTTGTCACCAACTTCTATGATAATCGGATGTTAGCAACCACATGATCGGAACACATTATATGCTTACGTAGGTATTAAAGTCCTATAGTTCACAACTCGATGACCACTTTATCTATTTCTTCAAAATCAAAACCGTCTATCTCGTGCGTACAGGAGATTACATCATTCCTGCCAAAAATAAAGTAAATGGCTTTTCGTTACAAGCTTTATCGAACATAAGTTATCATTCTTATGTTGAATTTTTGTACAAATCGAAGAGCTTCATAAACCAAAATAAACTGGATGGAGCCCAGAATTTCCAAAAACAACCAAATAACCAATAACAACCAAATCAACGGCCTTGATTATTAAAATTAATGATTTATTGAGGTCCGTTACATTTTAATGGTCAACATAATCGCAAAATACATATACATTTTAAAAAATTTCCCATTTTTTCCACTTAACCCGGGGTTGAACATTTTAGAATAAAAAATAATAATTACAAAAAGCTGACAGGCGGAGGAGACAGGTGGGACCAGGGGCAGGGGTGGTCAGGTCGTACTGTTATGCTGGCATGTGGTTCTGGTCATGCCTTTCAGGGGTTTTTGTTATGCTATTTTGTGGTTCTGTTATTAGTTATGCCTTGTATGGTTTTCGTTATGCCAACCGTGGTTATTGGTTATGCTTTTCACTGGTTTCCGTTATTCCAATGTTGGCATAACTCAACAGTTACGCCATTTAATGGTTTTGTTATGACTACTTGGGGTTTATGTTATACCCGTTTAGGAAATATTATACCCTTTGTTATGCCAATCAATTCCTGTATTATGCCTTTCCGGGTTTCTTGTTATGCCCTTTAATGGTTTTCGTTATACATCGACTTTTTACCGGCTGGAGTTACCGCTTTGACCGGTCAGTTTTGGTCAAACTTCTGGTGTGGCAAAATCTGGTCCGTCCGTTCGGTTATGCAAGTTACTGGTTTTGTTATGCCTCATTATGGTTTTGTCATGCTCCTAATGGGTTTCGGTTATGGTTACAATGGTTTTGTTATGCCATAATTACGGTGTCTCCAAATCAGAGGGAGACACCGAAGTCATTACCTTCTTCTATCTATTGAACTGTGGTCCAGTGAAGTACCAAGTAAAACCAGTCATTCTGTCGGCTGATGATCCTGTTAGGATCCAGGGTCACTCAACAACACAACGATATGAGAAAAAACTCCCTTAATATTATTTACACAATAATACAAGATGAAAAAAACCTCTCCGGAAAAGCCACAACCGGCTCTCCACCGCTCCGGTGAGCCACACCGGCTCACCCACTCGACCTCACCCCTCTCCCTCACATAGTTTCAGTCACACACCTCTCTGCTCTCATATACATCAATATATAGGCAAAAAGAAAACTCTAATACTAGTAAGGAAATAAGGTAGCTAGGGAGTGATCCTGTGTGCTTCGCACACACCACCCCACTTGGGTGGAATCCCAACAGATCCTTCCCTATTCGATCGCTAGTATACATACATCAAAGACCCATAATTCATCAACCTTCTATCATCTAAAGTTACGGCCCTAGAGGCGATTGATGCTAAAATGCTCGCCTCCACCTTCGAGGTGGCATAACAATAACTCAACATATTATGCAAGACCTGTTTGCTAATATTCCTATTAATCGGTGCTGAAATGATACGATTATGACAATATAAATGTAAAAATATATGGTTGCAAGAGTTTTTGAAAAAATAAGATACAATTGTATTTTTATTTGAAAACATTCTAATAATAATATATAAGTTACATTATAGTGTGGCATTAATTTTGAACCAAAATTCAGGAGCCGGAAGCGGTCGCTTCTCTCGCCTATCCTATAAGCCGGTCCTGTTGACAGGCTAGGGATAGAGTTTGTCAATTGATTTAGCTCAAAGAGCTGTTCCACTTGGATTTGAATGTGTATTTGGTATTCCATTCTTGATACTAACATTGCCAAAAGGCATGTGAGCTTCCTCTGGAAAGCACTCGATCGGACAAGTTTATTTTATTTTAGAACTTGTTTCTTTGAACCATCAGTAGTGAGCAGGGGATCGGAGTAGGAAGCTACAACTTATTGTGGTAAGACTCGAACCCGTGCTTTCTTTCTTTCATTGTTGATCAAGTCAATGGGCCTCCCATTAATCTGATGGAGAGTGTGGTGCCCCGTTAAATTCCGTATTTAGCTCTAAGACTTATCGAGAGGAAAATATTTACAATGATCAATTATTAATTCAGAAAATTTTTTCTTTTCCCTTCTCCAACGGCGTATGCAAAAGGCGCCTTTCCCTGTTGCTTTGGGATTTCAAGGATACTCCCTTGGTTCCCTCTCATCGTTTTCCTTTGGTACGTAGTGAAAGAAGCAAACCAATTGGCAAACAGAAGAAGCACACTATATTCCAAAGCTATGAATATAACTGATGTATAAAACATTCCATACTTAAAACTATAATGTCGGCAATTTGTTGAAACTTTGATTACTTATAAAAGAGCTATGAATGGGCTCAATGAACAACTAATAAACGTACATGTACGGATCCAATTTCGTGTTTCTCATTCCACTTCCACAACACGCACACGACATAATACCGTCTTACATCAACGCGTATTCTCTTGCTCTTGATGTCACTAGTCCCATACCGCGTTCCACAGCAGATCAATCTCACCCGCATGTTGAGGGATGTTGTTCTCTGGCCATGGCATGTTCCTAAGCAACCATATGGTTTCGGGGTCCTGCTGAACATGCATATTACTAGAAACAGAACATATTGGCGATGGTTCCGTTGTGGCATGAAATGTGGTGATTGGTGTCAAGAAAATATCACTCTCTTGATCTCCACTACATAGGTTTTCTGCGTTTTGCAGGTTTTGCGCCGATATGTGAGAGGGGTTCAAGCACCGTTGTCCATAGTCTTCACAAGTCTCTATTGGCACTGGTACTGAAGAGGCTAAAGTAAGGCCCGAAGGATCAACTTCAGTAGTCAACGAGATATTGCCAAAATCATCATAATTATAATCAAACAGGAAACTTTCTTGTTTTTTCTGTACAGGAACTTGTTCATCAAAATACCCAAGTACTTCATCCGTGTCTTCAAGTGTGAACTCATGCGGATCGCCAATCCTTACGAAACTCTGATCTTGCACAACTGATTCATCTGAGAAAGGAACAACTTCTGGTTCCGGTGCCGCCGCACTATCACATTCCATCTTCTGCTCTTGCACAAACTTTGTTCGGACACGCTTTGCGGGTTTCGGAACTGCAAGGTCATCATGATCAGTCGTAGCAGCCTCCACATTCTTTCGTTTTCTCGGAGATATCTTGGTGCCCTTCGAGTCGTCTCTTTTTATCCTACAAAGAACGTATTCGCCTTTCCCATTCGTAGCATTACCAACGGGTAGAGAGTATTCATGCATGATCCAGTGGCAATCCTTCAGGCTCTCGTCTGTAATCTGAAAGCAGAGCATCCTCTTGTTGCCTATCACACAACCTTTCTTGTCCAATACTGGTTCAAGAGCGGTCTCTCCGTGCCATGAGCCACAACCGGCTGTTCTAGCAATCCTTTCGCTATTCTCACTGGCCTTGATCAAGGTCGTGAAGACATAAATGGTACCTTCTGTCTTCAATTTATCTGTCTTCTTGTCCATGGTTTCGCATATCTCCCACGGATCTTCGTCGGTAAAAATCTGCCACGGGGCTTTGTTGCTGGCCCCGTACATCTCACGCTCAATAACGACGTCACAGGGCAGGGATTTGCCCGCAGACTTCCTCCTGAGATAGTCTTCGAGAAGTTGTTTATCAGTAGGCCTGAAGAAATAGCCACTTGGAACAGTCGTCATGTTGCTGCTGTTTTCTCTGTCAACTCTCTCTCTCTACTGTTGTTTTCTCTGTCAACTCTCTCTCTCTCTCTCTCTCTCTCTCTCTCTCTCTCTCTCTCTCTCTATGATCTCTCTCAAGCTACTGAGTCGATCACTGCTATACTCTCACGTACTATATATACACAATAGGAGGGCGGCACTAGGGTGTAACTTAGCGATGTATATATATAATGTGGAGTTGTATTAATTAATTGCTTTGTGTCCAAGGTTAGCTCCAATCCTAATTTGGTTTAGGAAATTAAACAGGGCGGCAGGAGAGTTTGATGCAAATTTAGGAAATTTGCTACTTGTAGAGATAAGATGGGAGAAAATTTAGGAAAAAGGTGTATTAATTTGATAAATCATATATAGCCAATCATAGGATTGATGGGAATCTTGAACAGAGAGTTCTAATTAATGAGTACATACCCCTATTACTACGTGGGGTTTGCGAGTTGTGGAGAGAGAATAGGAGAAGATGAGATTGTGACAATCACGGAGGTGAGCGATCGCGGCTGTTCATTTCGGTTTTGGACGGTTCATATTTAAATGAAACTTTTCCGGGAAAGAGTTGGAAGAGTTTAACTATTCTCTGGAAAAGTTTCATTTAAATCCGGACAGTCCAACACACTTAGGACGCGCGCGATGGGGCTCTGCAAAACTCTTTTTCACGGAAACATCTATATAAAAGATTTTCTCGATGAAGATATATATAGGCAAAGGGTAATTCTATTCACACACCTCTCTAACACACCCACCAAATAGGGTGAGTTTCACTGCTGACAATCGAAATCGTTCATTTTATTGTTTTTGGCTTGAAAAATACTCATACAAAAATTTAGGTTGATCGAACATTGATAGTAATCTTAAAATCGTATGAATAATTTTTGTGCCAAAAACTATAAAATGAACGATTTTGATCAATCTTAAATTTGTGCCTTTTTACATGAGATGACCCGGTCGTTAAAATTCTTCTTGTTATTTGCTCCATCCATCCTAATATCTTTGGTCTTTTTCGATATTCGTGACGTTCTTTAAACTCTTATATATCTCCCAATTTATGATATTTTTCATAATTTTAAAAACTTTGTATTATAGATCTAATCGAGAACTATCAAATAAGATCCATATTGCATATATTTGGATATTCTTGTTGGAAGATATAAGAGTTTAAAGAACGACACAAATATCGAAAAAGTCCAAAGATTTTGGGACGGAGGGAGTAATTGATTTGAATCAAACATTAATCAGGTATGCAATTAATCTAATTTTTTGAGTGAATCATTGAAACGTCTTAAGCTATAAAATGAACGACTCTGATTGTCAAAATATGTTGTGGGACCCCAAATTATTGGGTGGTGTGTACGTAGAAATCTTTACTATCAGTGCATCTAGGATGGTAACTATGATTAGGGCTGATAAACGAACAAATGAGCCAAACACTTGATTGTTCAAGTGAACTAATTTTTTACAACAACTTTATAAAATATTTTAATCCAATTGAACGGTTCAAATAAATTTTGTGGGAGCTCGAGGTGGATACCACATGTTCCACACAACTCGATGTACATGTGATGTACCCATAGTCGGACTTTATCTTTCTACCCTCTCTTTTACGTTAATGGGGTATTTGCGAGTCTCATTTTGCATCTTGGATTATGTATAGGAAACTGAGGATTGCGGCTGGAAAAAAAAATTGGAAGGTCGCAGGTTGGCATAGATGGCGGACACTACTTTGGTTAGTTCGGAGGGATAGATTGTTAACGAAAAGCTTGTGGAAAGGTATGGTGGATGTGGAGTTTTGGGACTTGTTTTTCTCAGTTCCCATTCAACAATGTGTGGATATGAACCTTGCCATCCCTCCTTGGTCTAGAACTGGAAAGGAGAGTTGGGGCACTACTTTTGCTGCAGCGGTGCACAAAATATGGTTCTGGCGGAATAAGCAATTGTGGGATACTGAGTTCGTCTATCCCCGAGATCCAATATCGGAGATTCGTCGTTCAGTGGCCGAAGTGTTTGATACTCTATCCTTTCAACAATCTCTCGATACTAAGGGCTGACCTTTGGGGTATTTGGAGAGGTCTGAAACTTGTGTGGGATATGGAGCTACGTCATGTTGTGTTAGAAACGGATTCGCAAGTGGCACTCCGGGCAATTTTTTTCATGCATTTCATCAAAAATCCGTCTAAATAAACTTTACCACACCTCATAGACAGATCAAGAGTCACATTCTGCAACAACAATCATACCCATGTCCTTGTTTCAAGAAAACCCCATATAGCACCTCTCCATCTTTTAAACTTTGTTTGTCGAGCTAAAGTTTTTAGCACTAAACAAATAGCGAAATTGAAAGGTTCAAAATATTCACTCGGCATACAAGAGGACATACTCACATCTTCTTTGTATTCAAAGTTTCCAAAGCACCCATGAATCACTGATGGCAAAACAAAAGAATTTGGCTGGGAGACTCCGTCAAACAGCTAGTGGGCAGGTCAGTGGCATTTGAACGGCCATAGAGGTCGAAGATTTTGTTGGAGGATTAGTCCGATGAGGAGATTGACCCAGAGATCAGAAGACGGGAATGACTGGGTTTTAGGGTGTGATATTATGATGAAAATGTGAGTGAGAGAGAGAGTGATTCATTTCATGGCGCCAAAAGAGAAGGGGATGTGATCGTATAACTTCCTTTCGGAAAACGTTTTTTTTTTTTTTTTGTGTGGCTATTTCTTATGTAAATTGAATTCTACTTTGGGCTTTCTATAATGGTCTAACCCGTATGAAGTTTGAGGCTTAGCCCAATCTCCAATGGAGCGGTTTTCATGAAGAGATTTTTGTTTTTGGAATTGATTTTCACACCCCTTTTACTATTTGCACTGTAGACACTAAAATTTCGGCATGACTTAATCGCCGTCCGATCAATTGGGATAAATTGTCCTCAAGAAATTAAAGTCAAGATTGGTCAAAGCGCTCGAATAAATATTAGGCCGGGCAAATTTCTACGGCTCAATTCATTTAAGATGCAGTGAAGACCAAAATAAGTTGGGCTAATTTAATTGGCCTAGTGGATCAATAAACTGGGCTAACTTAATTAGCCTAACGGATCAAAGAGTTGGGCTAGCTTGATTGGCCAAATGGGTTAAGGTATACAAGCCCAAAAGTGCAGGCCCATTTCAAATAAATCCTTAAAAAAAAAGAGTCAAATAATAAATATATTATTTCTCTTTTAAATTAAAATCATTCCCTGAAAAGAAGTATAAAATCTTCTTACATAGGAAATGAAATAGAATCAAGATCCAATCAAGCCAATCAAATCAAATCAAGTCAATCAATCAAGCCAATCAAATCAAATCAAGTCAATCAAATCAATCAAGCTAATCAAATCAAATCAAGCCAATCGAAGATCTTATTATAAGATCTTGCCATACTTGGCTCTTCTCTCCTAGAGCCTATAAATAGAGGCTCATAAGAAGGAGAGAGGACACAACTTTTTGCTTGGCATTCTTCAGAGCTCTCAAGACTCTTCAAGAACTCAAGCATTCTTTAACATCTTGCAGAGAATCATCAAACACCGAAATCGTGTCGATTTCTTTGCAAGTCCACCACATCAAATCGTTCAGCAACTCAAATCACTCAACAAACCAAAACTCTTGGAGATTTTAAGGATCAAACTCCAAAGTTCAAGTCATCTTCAAACTTTGTTCTTCGGTTCATTCAACTTGAAGATTCAAATAAAGTTACTGTTCAGGTGATTTAACAACAAGCATTCAAGCCGTTAAAACGCCAGCAATTCTGGAGATCGAATCAGAGGATTTTGTTCTTTTCTTATTTAAAGAGCATTTATTAGAGAATTGTACCCCTTTCAATTCAAAATCAATAAAAGTATTATTTTGTGCATCTTTTTCGTCTTCTTTATTGCAGGACACGAATTTGTGTGTTACAAATTTGGCACGCCCGGTGGGACCTCTCATCTCTTTCTCCAAAGTCAAGTTCTTCACAAATGGCTTCTAAGAAGATTCAAGTCGCTCCGATCAACAAAAACACTAGTAAGAATGCCGCCGTTGCCAAGAATAGCGGCAGCACCTCTACTGGTCCTGCGACGCGTAGCAAAGCTAAGGCGACCGATATCGTCGCAAATCAAAGAGCTACGCCAAAAGTTAACCCAACAAAGGTGCCACCTGGCAAGCGCCGAGGTGTTGCCACACTTGCAGCAGAGAAGGAAGAAGAAGGCTCCGAAAAGCTTCCATCCAATTTTGAAAGTTCTATGTCTGCAAGCTCGCCTCTCCCAACTCATTCAGTTTCTGATGCAGATTCTAGTTCAGGTTTGCGTTCAGGATCCTCTCCTTCTTCGCCAAAGCGCTCAGAGTCGCCAAACCATTCAGAATCGTCTTACTCTGTGGCTATGCAAGCAATGACCACTGGCGCTGCAACGGTGGAGGAGCAACTATCTAACATGGCGCGCGCCATTGAAAAGCTTACCAAGACCGTGGAAGATAAAGACCTCCAGATTGCATCGCTTATGAACAAGTTAGAGGCTCAGAACATGGGAGGAACTAGCCACGATGCTTCACATCCACCAGGTTTCACACCAAAAGGAGTCATAATTGCCGACCAATCTGGAAAGCTCATGATGGGTGACCAAACTGAGAAACTCAAGCAAACGGACGATGGGAATCATGTTTTGTCGTCAAATCAAGGAGATGGTCATAAGGTCAGTCGCACAAGGACAGTTGAAAGTGCTCAACCAATTTCTATCGCTTCGTTGTCTGTTCAACAACTCCAAGACATGATAGTAAGCACGATCAGAGCACAGTACGGAGGGCCTCCACAAAGTGCATTTACGTATTCAAAACCTTACACAAAGCGCATTGACTGCTTTAGGATGCCTGTTGGTTATCAGCCGTTCGTCGAAACATGCAACAACGCTGGGACGGAAGGAGATCTACTTATCAAGCAATTCGTTCACTCGCTCAAGGGAAATGCTTTTGAATGGTACACGAACCTACAGCCAGAGTCAATTGACAGTTGGGAACAGATGGAGCGAGAGTTCTTGAATCGCTTCTATAGTACTCGTCGCATTGTAAGTATGACGGAGCTAACCAACACTAAGCAATGGAAGGATGAACCCGTGGTCGATTACATCAACCGTTGGCGTGCTGTGAGCCTGGATTGTAGAGACCGACTCTCCGAACTCTCTGGTGTCGAGATGTGCATTAAGGGTATGCATTGGGGTCTCCTTTACATTCTTCAAGGGATAAAGCCACTAACTTTTGAAGAATTGGTTACGTGTGCACATGACATGGAAATCAATATAGCAAATCACGGTGGAGAGAATCCTCCAACAATCGTGCACAATGAGTACAAGAATGGGACAAAAGGTGATAAATTCTCTAGCAGCTCTAAGGAGGAGTCAATGGCAGTCAGCATGGTCCCAGTCAAGATACCAAGAAAAGACAAGAAGAAAGAAGAAAACCCTCAAGACAAGCGCCCAACTTTGAATGAACTGCAAGAAAAGAGGTATCCCTTTCAAGACTCTGACGTCCCGGGTATGTTGGAAGATTTGCTCGAAAAGAAAGTCATTCAACTACCAGAATGCAAGCGTCCCGAAGAAATGGGAAAGGTTAATGATCCAAGGTATTGTCATTACCATCGGATTGTCAGTCATTCCACTGAGAAATGCTTCGTGTTGAAAGAGCTAATTTTGGACCTGTGGGCACACGCCCCGAAAAACTGTCGCGCGCTTTTTGTGCATGAAAATTCCGGGTGCGTCCTATCTCGCGGAAAGCGCGGCGAAATGCTTCGCAGATCAGAGAGTCGCCACTCGGGTTTTGCGGAGAGTACCCAAGAAACCGTGGTTTTGAAAATGTTTTGAATTGCGTTTGTTTGAGTTTGAAAAAGGCTTGTAGACTGGTCCGTCGTCACCTTTGAAATCCGAGGTTCGGGAGCCGGGTTACGAGAGGGGAAGGGTTTTATGGCACCCCCTCTCGCCCAATCCGGAGATCGGTCTCTACTCAGGCATTTTATAAAACATTTACATTTCTCTCTTTATTTGATCATTTTCTTAGCCAGTTAGGGCGGGGGAACAATTAATGGGGATTAAAACTGTAACACATTTGCAGTTTATATACAAGAATATATGACAAAATGTTTCTGGATGATTGATGTTTGATCTAAGCAAATATGATAGATTGAGAACAAGCAACTGTGAACGTTTTGAACAGACTAGAGCACACTAACTGTGCGATGGTGCACACAGAAGCAAGCCTGCATGCACTGGCCAAGCCACTGCATGCAGCCCTGACTTGCGTGCGCCACACCACACAACTGGCGTGCGCCGGTAAGCTCAAGTTCACAGCTTCTGTTATCAACCCTCTGGGCTCTGGAAGGGACCAATGCACACCCAGGACAAACCACGCAGTTGATATAGATTACTAAGCTATTACAGAGAGATTAAAGGGCTAAGAAGCCACCAAATGAACAGAAATCCCCTTAAACAGTGAGGGGAGGATGATCAAAGGCATGGATGGAAGATCCATGCAAGGGCCAAGCCACTGGAGGCTAGACCACTACCGTACGCCAGTAGTGTATGGCCGTACGCCAGTTGTGCCTTTGCTCCAATGCTTTGGCTTTGCACCATCTGGGCTCTGGAACATGACCAGAAGGCTCCCAGAGGCCAAGCTACAGCAGGATACAGATGGAAGAGAAAGCAGTTCTAAAAGACAGTAAGCAAGAGATTGATTTTAGCATGCAACAGGTTGATCAGAACATAAATAAAGCAATAAAACAATGATCCATGGTCCCCATGCCAGTTTTGCACGTACTGCCATGACTGGCGTACGGCTCGTACTACTGGCGTGGCCATTATTCACTGCATACAGTTTTGAAACCTTGCCAGTATTAGGGCCAGGACTGGTATAGATTACCAACCTTGACCCTGCTAGCCCCCCTCAGGGGTCAGAACAGAAGACATGAGCAAAAGGTATTATACCTTTGCTTGTGAGTTTGGAAGTAAGATTGAGCTTGAACTTGAAGTTTGAGGGTTTGAGAAGTGAGTATGGAGTATTATGGACTGGACACTCTTCTCCTTGCCTTATCTTTCAATGGATGAAAGAGAAAACAAGAGAAAAGAGAAGGAAAAAGAGGATGGCCAAGGCTTTGGCTTCCTTAATGTTGCTAACCCCTTGCAAATAAATGCAAATGGGGTATTTATGGAGGAGAGAGACTGACCAGTTAGGCCTTAAGCCTTGTTTGGTTAGTTAAGGCCAAGGAGGAGCCTCCCATGCATTAAATGCATGGGACTTGGCTTGAAAGGTGGTGTGGTGGTAGAGGGAACAAGAGGACGGTCCTCAGCCACCAGAGGACAACTAGCAGACGCCAGATGGCGCCAAAACTCCCGCGTGCTCTGCTGGCATAAAGTTGATTTGACTGGCTCTGACTGGCGTACGCAACTTATAAGTGGCGTGCGCCAGTAACTGGGGATGACTGACACGTGGCGGTGGTTCCAGCGCACGCTAGTCATCCACCAGCGTACTCCAGTATGGTTTTGCTGAGGCCATTTGGTTCTGGCTTGAGGGCTTGACAAGGGTTTAAAAAGGGTTCGGATGAGGCTCAGGACGCTCAAAGCTCAAATCATTTAACAAACCCGGTATGTTCTCGACCTTAATCATCATTGGGGAATCAAAGACCGTAAGTAAACTAATCTGGACAGTCCAGAATAGGGTGTCTACAGGACCTAGCAAGGAAGAATAAGATCCTACTAGACGTTGATGAAGTTGCAGAATCCATCCATACTGTTGTTGCGATTGGGTGCCCGACTTTAAACTCTAAATTGAAGACTGCTAAATCTGTAACCACTTCAGCACTGGGGCAATCTCTACAATCATACAATTTGGTTTATTCGATCCGATAACAATTCAAGTCTCAAACCCTATACGCACCTGCCCATCCTCATTTGGAAGGAGTGCTAAGTGCAAAGAATGACGATAGATGGATTCTTGTCCCCCAAAAGAAGTCTATAAAAAGGGCATGCAAGACTCCTCCTCATCAAGTTAAGAAATGGCGAGTGAAGAAAGTCTCTCCCCGATTCATTGAAAAGAATGAAGTCAACAATGAAAAAGATAAGGAGGAAACACTGCATGAGAAAAGTTTTCTCACACCAATCACCCTACATGACTTCTTCCCCGAAGAATATTTTGAGGACAACTGTATTGGGACAGTTTACATGGTCTCTGCTGATGAAGAGGTGGAGGACAACATAAATCAAAGTTTCAAACATCGAGTCTCAGTCTTTGATCGCATTGAAGCTCCCACTGCTCGTACTTCAGTTTTTGAGAGATTGGACCGTGTTAACCAAGAAATCAAGAAAGAAGACTCCCAGCAAAGAAGGTCTGCATTTTCACGACTTCAAGATACACACACAAAGTCTAAAGCTGAACAAAAGAAACGAAAAGTGGAGGAAGCCCTAGTTGATTCAACCAAAGAAGATGAAGAGACTCGAAGCTCCATTCCATCTCGCATGAAGCGCGTAATATCGCTGGAAGTTAGTCGTGACGGCCCGCTCAAAGTCAAAAGGCACACCATCATCTTGACCAAACCAAAGGAATCTCAAGTGAAAGGCGTGAAGAAGGAGCAAGTCATCTCTATCGTTCCTTGAAGCCGGTCAAAGTCCAAAACACTCCTTGACATGAGCCTAAACTGTCTCAACAAAAAAAAAAAATTAATCTCCTAATCGCACGAGCATAAACTGCATGATGCTCCTGGCCCGCATGAGCTAAAACTGTGTACGGCCCAAAAAAAAAAAAAGAAGATTCATCACGTCTGAACTACGTTTTGACTTGATCTCTCTAAAGGGTACGTAGGCAGCTTGGGACTCATCCTGAGCTCAGTCAACCAACTCAAAAAAAATAATAATAATTTATGTCCAATCAACTTCATCTTGACATGGTTTCTCCCAAGGGCATGCGTACTCAAACATGGTCTTTGAAAGCATCTTCTATGGGTGATTTGAGTCGAGGCAAAACAAAACATGAAATGATCAAAGTTGCGATGAAGTGTCTAGATAACTAGCCGATAGCTAGCCCACTAGGCGCATTCTCCACAAAACCAAAGCGGTCACCATGGCCTAACAATGTGACAAGGTGCTTAGATAACCAGTCAAAGGCTGGCCCACTAGGCGCACTCTCACAAAGTCAACCAAACCATCAAAGGATCAAGATTGCGATGAAGTGTCTAGATAACTAGCTGATAGCTAGCCCACTAGGCGCATTCTCCACCATGGTCTAACAAAGTAACGAGATGCTTAGATAACCAGTCCAAGGCTGGCCCACTAGGCGCACTCCCACAAAGTCAAACAAAACTACCAAAGGTAGGTTGTGGCGAAGTGCCTAGATAACTAGCCAATGGCTAGCCCACTAGGCGCATTCTTCACAAAGCCCAATTGGCCACCTTTAGTCCAACAATGTGACGAAGCGCTCAGATAACTAGTCAAAGACTGGCCCACTAAGCGCATTCGCCCCAAAGTCTAGCGAACCATCAGAGGTTCAAGATCACGGGAAAGTGTCTAGATAACTAGTCAACGGCTAGCCCACTAAGCGCATTCCCCGTAATTTTAGGTAACATGGAGCAGCGGCATACGCAAGATTGATTGCAGAAGCTCTCTCGTCATCTTCAAATGTCTTCAAGTGGTGAGGAGTGACAGCTTGCACAAATGATGGAGGCTCTCTCATCGTCTTCAAATCTGTTCAAATGTCGAGGATTGGTGTTGGGGCAATGAGTGGCGGCATGCATAAGGCGGTTGAGGCTTCCGCAGAAAAGGAGTGGCGCGTGTCACGAGCAAAAGTGCAAAAAAAAAAAAAAAGAGGGCTCCCGGCACTTGAAATCTCCACTGATGACAAGTAGTTCAAGGGAATGAAGGGGTGATGTGCCGAATAGTGCATACGCAAAAGCCCTCATATTAGTTGAAACAAACCTTGCTTTTCCTGAAATAATGACCAAAACAAAACAAGAAAAAAAAAAACAGAAGGAAGCACTATGCAATAAATAACAACCCCTTAGGAGGAGTCACCACAGACAAGGAAAATCCTTTTGGTGGTGTAGACATTGTCTGTGGGCTTTAGTCCTCCTATGGCCAAGCTCTCGCCTCACTTGTAACAAGATGACTTTAGTCGACCCTTCATGTTCTGAGTCTTCTGGTGGTAGGACTCCAAGGCCAGTGGTGATTGGACGGGGACCCGGAAATTGCTTGGCGGTAGGACTCCAAGGTGGCGGCAATGATTGGACGAGGACACGAAATTGCTAGTCTGCATGAACGGAGAAGCTGCACATGAAACACTTGTCATGCATGAACAACCAAAAATAAAGGAGCAGAGACAGACTAAAAATGGGCTGCTGGTCAATATAGAGCAACAATACGAGAAGTCTATGAAGACAAGAAGACAGGGAATTCGTGTCAGCTTGATATGATTCCCTCCACAAGTCAAATGGCCCCACAAATTTGAGTTCAATGCAGTACACTCACAAAAAAGAAGAATTAAAGGCAAGTATGCATGAGGGCCACCCGTTTATGCAGAAAACGTCTTTTCGTTCCCACACTAACTAAGAAGTGTTTGAAATGGAAGCCGCAAGTCGGACAACAATGTTCCCGTGCCAATAAGTGTATTTTACGGGCAAGCAAGTCTGTCATGCTAAACCAAGATCAAACAAACAAACAAAAAAAAAAATGAAAGAAGAAGAATCTGCTCAAACGCATGCAATAGAATAAGGGAGAGCCTTTACCTTCGAGACCCCTTTCCGTAGCCTTCTGGACTTGTGCAGCATTCCGATGCGGTGGATGAAGGAAAGGCACGAAGCCATTGTGTGTTCCAACGTCTGTTATATACAAGTGGCTCAAGGGTTTCCTAAGGAAAGTTGTTCGGCCCTCCCAATTAAAGAAACAAAGTGGCAAAGGAAAGACTATATTTGTGATTGATAATGGGAACCATATCATGGGTCTACGCCTTGCAAGGATTGTGTCAGTATGCAAATTATACTTTCTTTCCTTTGGGAAAACATAAAAAAATGGAAGTAATTGATGATCATTGCCTTCGGTTTAAAATCTGAAGAAGAAAATCAATATTCTTTCTATGGAGAATACAAAAGCGGACGTAAAATATGGAATCATTACGTGCAAATCCAAACCATACATGGATTTGAAATAGTTCTCTTGGAATTTTCTAATGAAGGAAGCTGACAAAGCTCAATTCCAAAAATCAAATCTCTCGAGCGGAAGAAAATTCATATAATCATGCCTTGATTCTGAGATTGACTTTCAACACCCAATAATATTGGTGTACAAGGAAAGTAGACATTTTCCAGCAAATAAGGATACCTGTATACCATGGTAGCAAAATCATTCCAACATTGAGAGTATTACCAATAGTCCGGCTTTTGATTTATTGGAATCCTTTCCAAAGCAACTCCCCTCTTGCCATCAGAGATGTGAAGTGCACATGAATTTTTCTTCAAATGAGAAAAAATATATATATATTAAAAAAAAAAGGTCACAAGGCGGCAAGTGAATTTTGCATGCAATCCTTCTACAAATGGAAGACAAATCCCAATAGTCACATGTGTCAATTCAAAAGTACTTTTTGCCCAGGGATTTCCTCCCGTTAGCATGTCCACGACAAGCTAATGTTAAACTCAAATGAGCTAGTCGGCAAACAAGGTACTTCAAGCCTCGCCCTCAATGCTAGCAAGCAAGCATCCGCCTAAGACTTGAAGTGGGGGCAATTTGTAGACACTAAAACTTCGGCATGACTTAATCGCCGTCCGATCAATTGGGATAAATTGTCCTCAAGAAATTAAAGTCAAGATTGGTCAAAGCGCTCGAATAAATATTAGGCCGGGCAAATTTCTACGGCTCAATCCATTTAAGATGCAGTGAAGACCAAAATAAGTTGGGCTAATTTAATTGGCCTAGTGGATCAATAAACTGGGCTAACTTAATTAGCCTAACGGATCAAAGAGTTGGGCTAGCTTGATTGGCCAAATGGGTTAAGGTATACAAGCCCAAAAGTGCAGGCCCATTTCAAATAAATCCTTAAAAAAAGAGTCAAATAATAAATATATTATTTCTCTTTTAAATTAAAATCATTCCCTGAAAAGAAGTATAAAATCTTCTTACATAGGAAATGAAATAGAATCAAGATCCAATCAAGCCAATCAAATCAAATCAAGTCAATCAATCAAATCAAATCAAGCCAATCGAAGATCTTATTATAAGATCTTGCCATACTTGGCTCTTCTCTCCTAGAGCCTATAAATAGAGGCTCATAAGAGGGAGAGAGGACACAACTTTTTGCTTGGCATTCTTCAGAGCTCTCAAGACTCTTCAAGAACTCAAGCATTCTTCAACATCTTGCAGAGAATCATCAAACACCGAAATCATGTCGATTTCTTTGCAAGTCCACCACATCAAATCGCTCAGCAACTCAAATCACTCAACAAACCAAAACTCTTGGAGATTTTAAGGATCAAACTCCAAAGTTCAAGTCATCTTCAAACTTTGTTCTTCGGTTCATTCAACTTGAAGATTCAAAGAAAGTTACTGTTCAGACGATTTAACAACAAGCATTCAAGCCGTTAAAACGCCAACAATTCCGGAGATCGAATCAGAGGATTTTGTTCTTTTCTTATTTAAAGAGCATTTATTAGAGAATTGTACCCCTTTCAATTCAAAATCAATAAAAGTATTATTTTGTGCATCTTTTTCGTCTTCTTTATTGCAGGACACGAATTTGTGTGTTACATGCACTCTTTTTTTTTTATTCATGTGAATTTACATGTTTCTTTTTGATGGGTGAAAAGCAAGTTATGGAAGGTCAATATGGTAAATTAACATGAATTAAAATAGAGTGCGCATAGTGAAAATGGGGGTGCAAAAATCACTATTCTTTTAACTCGTTTTGCTAAGATGGTTTCTCCAAAAATACGTTCTTTCTTTCTTTTGTTAGAAAAAAAAATACTACTACTCTCTTTTTAGTGCTGAAACTGTGTGATTAGACGTGGGTTTTAGCTATACCTTCCAACAGACGTGAAATTTAGAAGAATCCTTCTATTCTGTTTGACAAAAAAAAGAAATTTAAAAGGGTCCTCCCCATTCTCGGCCTAACGGCTAGGTGGATCCGGTGGTTTTGGGCATGGTCTGCGTCGGTCTCCCGCCGGTTGCATTTTTGGATGCATCGGTCATCGCCTAACGGCTCGGTGAGCTTCCGCGGCAAACTGGTGGTGCGTGGTTGGTGTCTTCTCCGTTGGTGGCCAATGGTGGCCTGGTGATTTTTCTAGAGAAGCACTGTTTCGGGTTGGTTGGTGGTACTATCTGGTGGTTTGGCCGCCGGTGGTGGGGTGACATTGCTTTGAAGAATCACAGAAGCTTAGGGTAGGTTTTGGGTATTCTTGGGCTAGGCCTAACTTTGGTGGGTTAGGTTTTCAAGAGGTGTTGGGTTGTTATTTATTAATATGGGCATTTGTAAGCCTTTGTATTTGTTTGAATTGTATTGTTGTATCCGGGATTTGAGGCCATTAGATGTTTGGCCATCATGTCCTCTGGCTGTGGGGCTTTGCCCTTTCATCCAACTTTGGTTGGATTCTCCTCCCCTTTCCCCCCGATCTTGATGTACCCTTGTCAAGTTCCCTAATAAATTGTTACTTTTGTCGATCAAAAAAAATATGCGGTCTGCATCAGTCAATGATCCATGTGCTGCTGTGAACTCCATAAAATGGAGTCATACTGGTCATTTCTTCGGTGAGTTTCAATTGCTGCTTACGCAGATAATCTTTCGATTATGCATTAACTACTGTACCATTTGAAAACTTGAAATATCTCATGATCTGAATTGACGCGCAGTTGATTAATATAAGATGTTCTTTTCTTGGTCACGAAGCAGGCGTCGCATCGCATATGCAAAATACTTGCACTTGTATTCTTATCATGGCAAAGCGTTCAGTATCATTTAGAGGCAGGTTCAGGCTTTCATATTCCTTTCGATTAATGGGTATTGATGCATAGCAATGTCATTTTGGTTCTTAATGGTAGATTCTTAACCTTCTGATTGAGTCTCACATCGGCAGCTTAAATGATCTGGCCTTAATTTGCAATTCCCAGTTCAAAACTTACTTTTGGTTCTTACCTGTGGAGATGACAAAACTATTAAGGTGACTTTCAACTTTCGAGTCTCATGTAGGCAATGTTCTAAAAATTGCTAAGCACTAGTCGGGCGGAAAAGGGGCACCTAGGCGCCAATAGTCAGCCACCTAAAGCTTAGGCTGGGACTAGGCGCTGACTTGGTTATAGTACGGATGGAAGAAGGTAGGTCCTATAAACCTAGTTTACCGAACATAGTTTTCGGACATCTCATGTATATAGAGGACATACAGAAACACCAATGTCATCATTCAATATATTGCAGGTTTTTTGCATGCGGTACACTCCAAAATGGGAAGTGCCATCTTTTTGAATGGATACGTGGAAGAGGCGATTTGGTGAGAAGCTACGATGGATTGCAGACACCTTCCAATGATATAGTGCAGTTTGATACAACAAAAAACCGTTTCTTGGCTGCTAGTGATAACCATGTTATCAAATTCTGTGAAATGGATAGTGATAATCTCCCGGCGGTTTCTGATGCAGGGGAAGATTTACCCGTTAGTCACTTCATAATTTTGTTAAAGTTTGATCTCCACAAATGGGCATCTGTTCTGCAAATGTAAGAAGCTGCAATGGTTGATTTTTAATTTCTTGAATCTTAAGGCAATTCCACGCGTCCGTTTCAACAAGGATGGGACATTGCTTGCTGCATGTACCAGTAGCAATGAGATCAAAATATTAGCTACTTTTCCGTCATTGCAAGCTTATAAACTCCTTCACTCATCGACGAACTCAGGTCAGTTCACTAAATCATGTCAAGGGGATCTAAACCGAATCCTCTTGATTACCATTTGATATGTTTCAAAATAGAATATTCTTGCATTCCCTCAATCTCTCCTATTTCATCATATCACGTTAGTCTCCTTCCATCATCCATAAAGAAGCACAATTCGATGGTGGATATTCGTTCTTTGTTTGTGTCTTCAAATGGTTATTCTGCTTCAATCATATGCATATTGGAATCTACTTCCGGCATAGCATACCCTTTGGGCTTGCTAGAATAAGGACTAAAGAAGCTCAGAGAAGGTTGCTAAACCAGCAGAAAAGGTCCAAGAATCAACCGCAGAACGGCACATTCCTCAGCAAGTTAAGAATAGAAAACCACGTAAAGCACAAGCAGCTATCTTAAAGCCAGTATAGCCATTTGTGGTTCACTCCAAATTAATCTGCCTTTTGTGGCATGGACAATTAGTTTTAGCAAGGTTTTGAATCTTTACATGCATCATGTGTTGCACAGTTGTAGAAGTTGAAGTTTTGAATCTTTCGAAATTTTCTGAGAACAGTAGGACATGCAATTTTCAATTTTCAGTAGAACCGTTTTAACCCTCTCAAATAAGACACGAGTTTGATGTGAGTGTTCAAACTTTTCAACTATATTGATTGTTATGAAAATGCGTAAACTACAGAGACAAAAAACAAAAACATCCCAATTATCACATTAAATTGATTTGTAACAACAGAATGTCTTTCTATAAAATACTATCAATTTAGAATCTGTGATCACATTCACACCCCAATCGAAAAAACATAGCACGAGCGCCACATGGATCATTAATTCAGAATCTTTTCTTTTCCCTTCTACTACGACGTAGGTAAAAGGTGCCTATAGATTTCTCGTTTCCCCTGTTGCTTTGGGATTTCAAGGATAGTACTCCCTTGGTTCCCTCTCATCGTATTCCTTTCTGATGTAGTGAAATAAGCAAACCAAGAGGCAAATAGAAGAATCAAGCAATTAGGCAAATAGAAGAAGCTCTCTATATTCCAAGGCATAGAAAAATAGCACAACTGATAAAACATTCCATACTTAAAACTATAATATCTGCAATTTGTTAAATTTTGATTACTTATAAATGAGCTATGAATGGGCTCAATGAACTACGAATAAACGAACATCTACGGATCCAATTTATTCTGTTTCTCATTCCCCCTTCCACAACACACACATGACACAATACACATTAATGCGTACTCTCTTGCTCTTGATGTCGCTAGTCCCATACCTCGTTCCACAACAGATCTAACTCACCCGCATGTTGAGGGACACTGTTCTCTGGCCATGGCATGTTCCTAAGCAGCCATATGGTTTCGGGGTCCTGCTGAACATGCATATTACTAGAAACAGAACATATTGGTGATGGTCCCGTTGTGGAATGAAATTTGGTGATTGGTGCCAAGAAAAAATCACTCTCTTGATCTACACTACATAGGTTTTCTGCATTTTGCAGATTTTGCGCCGATATGTGAGAAGGGTTCAAGCACCGTTGTCCATAGTCTTCAGAAGTCTTTATCGGCACTGGTACTGAAGAGGCTAAAGCAAGGTCTGAGGGATCAACTTCGGTAGTCAACGAGATATTGCCAAAATCGTCATAATAATAATCAAACCCTAAGCTTTCTTGTTGCTCCTCTACAGAAACTTTTTCACCAAGATACTCTAATGCTTCATCAAAGTCTTCTAGTGTGAAGTTGAACTCATTCGGATTGCCACTCATTACGAAACTCTGATCTTGCACAACTAGTTCTTCTGAGAAAGGAACAACCTCTGTTTCCGGTGCCACAACATTCTCACATTCCATTTGCACAGACTCTGTTCTAACACGCTTTGCGGGTTTCGCAACTACAAGGTCATCGTCATCAGTTGTAGCAGCCTCCACATTCTTTCGTTTTCTCGGAGATATCTTGGTGTCCCAGCCATAGCATTACCGTCGGGCAGAGAGTACTCGTGCATGATCCAGTGGCCTCCATTCACGCTCTTGTCCATCGCTCCCGATTCGTCTGTAATCTCAAAGCACAGCGTCCTCTTGTTGCCTATTACACAACCTTCATCGTCCAGTACTTGTTCAAGAGCGGTCTCTCCGTGCCATGTGCCACAACTGGCTGTTCTAGCAATCCTGCTTTTACGAGCAATCCTATCGCTGTTTTTTCTGGCCTTGATCAAGGTCGTGAAAACATAAATGGTACCTTCTGTCTTCACCTTTCCCTTGTTGTCCTCTGTTTTGCATATCTCCCACGGGTCTTTGTCGGTGAAAATCTGCCACGGGGCTTTGTCGCCGGCCCCGTACATCTCACGCTCGATAACGACGTCGCAGGGCAAGGGTTGGCCCGTAGCCTTCTTCTCGAGATAGTCCACGAGAAGTTCTTCATCAGTAGGCCTGAAGACGTAGCCAATTGGAATAGTCATGTTGCTGTTTTCTCTCTCAACTCTCTCTTTCATGTTGTTTTTTTCTCTCTCAGCTCTCTCTTTCGTGTTGTTTTCTCTCTCTCTCTCTCTCTCTCTCTCTCTCTCTCTCTATGATCTCTCAGACTAGTGACTGCTGCTATCCTCTCGATCCCTATGGCGATATATATATACACAATGGGAGGGCGGTTGGGTGTATGCATTGTAGATAAACGTAGATATGTATATGTGGAGTTGCATTGCTTTGTGTCCAAGCTTAATTCGGTTAGGGAAAACTTAACTTACACATATTGTACGGGGTATTTGAAATTTTTGGGTGCAAATTGGGTACCACGTGGCGGTATCCAGCGCCTATCCAAGCCGTTCAAACTTGTTTTGGATGGCCGTGATCCAACCACTCTCTCTCCTATTTTTCTCTGCTCAGATTTGGACCGTCCAAAACACGTTGATCTACGCTGCCGGGTTTAGGAAAAAGCTATATGTTGATAAATCATAGGATTGATGGGAATCTTGTACATCTAGGGTGCTATAGTGCACCCCATTTAGTGCAAGTGTAGGGCGGCACATAGCCGTCAATCTCATTAATTAACGATTCAGATCAAAAATCAATTATAACCGGTAAACTGGTCATAATTAAAAATCACATCTCAACCATTTATTGTCAAAATCGATGGTCCGTTTGCGCCCTATAGGGTGCCTTGCATACATATACTATACCTATCACTACGTGGGGTTTGCGAGTTGTGGAGAGAAAATAGGAGAAAATATAGACGAATAGTAGTAAGAGTTGGGTAATTCTACTTACACACTGCCAAATAGGGTGAGTTTCACTTGCACATTGACAATCAAAATCGTTCATTTTATTATTTTTGGCACAAAAATTATTCATACAAAAAATCAGATTGGTCGAACATTGGTAGTAATCTTAAAATTGTACATTTTACTTGAGATGACCCGATCGTTAAAATTCTTCGTGTTATTTAATCCATTTGAATCAAACACTAATCGATATGCAATTAATCCCATTTTTTTTGCATGAATCATTTAAACGTCTTAAGCTATAAAATGAATGACTGTAATTGTTAAAATATGTTTTTTAGTTAAGCATAAAAGATTTTATTAATCTTTGAAGAATATTACAAAGATATGGATCTCGGACACACCGACAAAAACACCACCCAAGATCCAACACCAAAGGATGACAAGAAACCAACCACACCAAAATCTGAAACCAAAAAAATACCGAAAAAGACAACCTCAAACCTAAACTACCACAACCAAAACACCGAAACACCATATAAGACACAGAGACAAACCAAAAAGATTACAAGCACCAACCCCCAAAAAAAAAACAAATAAAAAGCTCAAGCCTGAACCCACGGCCGAAGACATCAAGATATGGTGTTTTGTGGGACTAGACATTGTAATTACGCACCTCTCCTTTTTTTATATATTTAATTTGTTGAAACAAATTCATTTTCAAATGGGAAAGTAATGGAGTTAAAAAACAAACCAAAGTCAACCTAACCACAATAGGAATAGCAAACAGGTCTTACCTTATCACTTCACTTCCTCCCTCACGAATGTGATAGAGCACTAGAATTTAGGGGGTGTAAATTTGGCCCCGCCTGGCCCTTCCCGGCGCTCAAATAACCGGGCGCGGATTGGCCCGGCCCAAGCCCATCGGGCTCCCCCAAAAAAATCAGGGAAATGACGGCCAATAACGTGTTTTGATAATTAATATCTGTCAAGGATATTTTCAGCATTAACAAATATTCTCAGCATGTCCTTGGCGGGAATTAATTATCAAAACACGTCTTGGGCCGTCATTTTCCCAAAAAATCGGGCAGGGCCAGCCCAATGTTCAAGAATCTAGGCCCACGCCAAAGCCCTATATCCGGACTTCAGGCCCGGGCTATTTAGGCATTTTTCTTAAAACTTTCATAACTAGAAGTAAAAATAATATTTGAGCGTAATTTTTATTTTAATTACTTGAAAATGAATGAGTTTTTTTTAACTACATAGAATCACGTAGAAGTGTTTATTGAGTGCATGACTTTAAGACAATATATTTAACATAATTGAGTAATGTAGGCAAAACATATTGAATAAAATATCTCTCTATTAAATAAACCATGAATGGCACATTCCAAAATATTTATAATTAAAATGAGTTGATTAAATTGCTTGTCAAGCACATTTCAACTACAACATTATTGCTCTTCATCAACGCTATAAAATCACTACCAATATTTGCATTAGGATCCATAACACAAAAAGGCACTACTAGTAACTAACCAATTACTCCTTAAAAAAATAGTATCTATGTCATTCAAAGGGGACATAAAATGTAACCTTTACATTACCAAGTGGTAAGACTCAAACCCGTGCCTTCTTTTCTTGGTGAAAGTACACAAAAACCTCATCAACTATCATTTTTTCCCACAGCGATCCCCTAACATTTAAAATCACTCATACAGATCCCCTCAACTGTAACCGTTAACCATTCCGCACCCTTCTGACAAAAAAATCATTAAGATGAAGGGGTCAGTAGACAATTTTTATAGATGAGGGGGTCACTATGGGCATTTTTAAAGGTTGAATCGTCATTTTCTCTCATTCCGATAACAGAGTTAGCCAATTTTTCATTACATATAGTTAATGGGGTTTGTATGGATGATTTTAAACGTTAGGGGGTCTCTGCGAAAAAAAGTGATCGTTGAGGAGGTTTCCGTGTACTTTCACATACTTTCTTTCCCTTGTACAAATTGGTTGGGGGAATATGAGAAGGGGAAGCACAGTAATAGTGGTGAAACTTGAATTAAGGCATCACGAATACTGGAAATTTACCCGCAAGTCACTTCATACTCCCTTCGTTCTATATTGAGAGTCCACTACAAAAAGTCGTGTCATTTTTCAAATAAAAAAATCAATAACTTTCGTATATAATTTTTTTAATTTTTTTGCACCAAATTAAAATACTAATCAAGATCTTTCATACAGTGCAAAAAAATTTGAAAAATTATACACAGAAGTAGTTGATTTTTTTATTTGAAAAATGGCAAGAGAGAATATGAGACTCTCAATATGAAACGGAAGGAGTAATTTTGTTAAAGTTCGATCTCCACAAATGGGCATCTATTCTACAAATGTATGAAACTAGTACAATAGTTGACTTTTAATTTCTCGAATCTTAAGGCAATTAAGCACGTCCATTTCAACAAGGATGGGACATTGTTGGCTGCATGTACAAGTAGCAATGAGATCAAAATATTACCTAATTTTCCATCATTGAAAGCTTATAAAACTCCTTCACTCATCGACGAACTCAGGTCAGTTCACTAAATCATGTCAACCGGGATCTAAACCAAATCCTCTTGGTTACCATTTGATACTCCTATATTTCAATAAAGAATATTCTTGCATTCCCTCAATCTCTCCTACTTCATGTGTTCTGACTTCTGAGTTTTCCTCACATAATCCATCAATTTCGATACATTTTGAAGGATCTTGAACAGGGAAAAGGTATTTTTGAATGTGATTAGTATAGATTAGACTTATAATGTTCGTGTTTTATTATAGACTTATTATCTAGTGTTTGACTTGTAATGTTCATGTCCGAGGGAAACATTTTTATGTGGAAACAAACAGGTCTACGATGAGGCAAGAGGATTTAACAAGAAACGAGGAGTCAGGACGTCATTCATCCTCCTGATGATGCAGTTTTTCTGCGAGCACAAGTACGATGAGATTCGCCACCAGTTTATTAGTATCTCCAACCATTTCTCTCTTTCGAATTCCGTATCTATCTTGTTTAAGGCTGTGTTTGTGTCGAGTAATTTATGGAGGGAACCGAAAGAACTCAAAAGAGAAAACGACTCATTTGTTAGCGGTCAAAATTTTGGAGGGGATATGTGCAATAAAGTAATGCCAGAGATTATTGTAGATATATGTGATTAATTATGTATGGTGTGTCTAAAGGAGTTTAACAAGCCCAGAAATGTTCACTCTGATTGCCACATTAGGGTGATGTTGTATCACCTCCCTTTGACCCCTGACAAACAGGCCCTGAAAGAAGCGAAATTTATTTCCTTGGTTCTTCCTCCAAATTGTTCTTTCCCTTGCCAATTCCCTCCACAAATTCCTCATCCAAAACACAACTTAGAAAGTTCAGATTTATCATAACTCGTCATTACTTGTGGAGTTCTTCTTAATTTTTTTCTTTCCCTCTGGATAGGCTTGAGCACGTATCAGGTTGCTACTTTAATGTGACATATCTCAAGGAGCTGGTTCTTAACGGAGATCGCGAACCTAGTGAATGAATGATTACATAAAAGTTTGTACAATTTGGTTCAAAAACAGGCTTTCGTTTTTCAGTGTAGATCAAGTCAATGGGCCTCCCATTAATCTGATGGAGAGTGTGGTGCTCCGTTAAATTCCGTATTTAACTCTTAGACTTATCGAGAGGAAAATATTTATGATGATCAATTCGTTACTTAGGTCGTTCGACTCATTTACTAGCCCTATCAAAAATCCAAAGTGTATATAAACATAGCTCATTAGGTGAAAACTGTGGTTCTTGTAAAACTTTTAGTTTGATTTTGTCCTTTGTTCTAATAGTTTCTACAAATGGTCCTTTCTTTTTCGTTTTTGTAGTAAGTTTCATTGTTGTGTATCTGTTTTTATCTAGCTCTTTGGCTCAATGACTGAAGCTCCCAGTAAAAGAATTGTAACCTTAAATTACCATGTTCCAACCATTGTGAGCCCACTATTGTTTAAAAAAATAACTAAGGGTGTCTAAATTAGCTTACCGGCACCGGGCACCAAAAAGAGTGCCCACTGATTACAACTACTAACGAAATCAACTTTGTCAAAGCTCCTTAATCTGGGATAAGCCCATTCGACCATGTTCTGTTGCCATTTTCAGGAAAATGATTTTGGAAAACATGTTTGATAAACAAAGATGGGTTTTTTTTTTTTTTTGTGGAGTTTTTAAATATCCATCCCAATAAACCATCTCACGTAAGTATTCATCCCGCCCACTTTTCGAGGTTATGTTTTCAGCCTTTCAGATGGTAAATTACCAATCTCACTCTCTTAATAAGACAAAATACAATTGAAGTATGATTCTTTCTTTTATATAAGACCTACATTGAGGTTGTATTAATTGCTTTGTGTCCAAGTCTCCAATCTTAATTTGGTTAGGGAAAACAAGGCGGCAGGAGAATTTAATGCAAATACAAACTAGTAAGGGGTATTTGCTACTTGTAGAGATAAGATGGGAGAAAATTTAAAGTAATAATTTAAAAAAAATTATGACTCCAATGGTAATTCATATGATGAGTAAACACACATACTCATAATGAATACTATCAATGGAAACATGGTCAAATAACAACTCATAAATCGATCTGTTGCGAAATATCTATCTATCTATCTCTCTCTCTCTCTCTCTCTCTCTGAGAGTACCCCTCTTTTCTTGTTCTCATTGGTTTATCATATGAATTGTTAATTTTTTGAACTCCATATGCTCTGTTTTCATCTCTTCTTGTTTTGTTATTGAAGACCCTTCTCAACATTTAAATCAGCTATATATAATTGTCACACCCTAACTTTTAATCATGTGTTCTGACTTTTGAGTTTCTTCCCATAATCCATCAATTTTAGGGCAGGCCCTGAGCATAGGCCCACTAGGCGACCGCCTTAGGCCTCCACTTTTGGGCCCAATCATAGGGCCCCCAAATAGAAGAAACCTAATAAATATTATATATGTCAATTATTTCTAAAGTGGGTTTGTGTAGTTCAGCGGTAAAGAGCACTTTTGTTGCATGTGAAATCTGAGTTTGAATCCCACCCAATCCAACTTTTATAACGTGAAGTTCGAATCCCACCCGATCCAACTTTTTTAACGTGAGCACCTACAAACCTGTACAAAAAATCATTTGGAGATGATGTTGACGTGGTTCAACCACGCGACCTACAGCTCCAATGAAATGGTCAAGCGAATTGCCATTGCCCTACAAACCTTTTATATATGCTCCACTACACCAAATACCAATATATATACAAGATTTTGAGAGGCCCCATTCTCAAACCTTGCCTAGGGCCTCGAAAATCTCAAGGCTAGGCCTGGTCAATTCCGATACATTTCGAAGAATCTTGAACACAAAGGAAAAAAGGTGTTTTTTAATGTGATTACTATAGATTAGACTTCATAGGGTTCGTGTTTTATTATAGACTCATTAATTATATAGTGTTTGACTTCTAATGTTCATGTCGAATCTTTCTTGTTTAAGGTTGTGTTTGGGTCGAGTATTTTATGGAGGGAACCGAAAGAACTCAAAAGAGGAAACGACTCATTTGTTAGCAGTCAAAATTTTGGAGGGGATACGTACAATAAAGTAAGGTGAGAGATAATTGTAGAGATATGCAATTAGTTATGCATGGTTCTAGGAAGGGAGATATGTGGGATAATAGCAGGATATAGAAGGGGGATAAAATTTTAATCGGGTAGGGAGTTGGAGGAACATTCTTCTAATTGCAACATGTGATTTATGAGGGCTCAACTTAGTCAATGCCACACCCACATTTATACCAAAAAAGTTGGCATAAAAAAGGTAACTTTTTATATTTCATTTCCTCAATTGATGGCTAAGGCAGGAGTACTACAATGAGAAGACTCTTACGGGGCCTTACATAAAACGCTAAACAGCGATGTTTTCACCACAAAGTCAAAGCATCAACAGACAAAGACCAAATAAAAACGATTAGTAAATTAACTACTTTGCCAGACAAAGGATTAAATCTTGATTCTCTGGAGTGCTCTTGCTCAACTGCTTGAAACTTTAAGACTGCCCATGAACACCTACTGATATGTTTGCGAACCTACTTGAGAATCAGACCTTCAAAATGTCATCTTCAGATCAGGTGACCGACCACCTTGGATCTTCGGAGAAAATCTTTTTCCGGCATAAGGCCGTCATCAACCATAAATGAATGAGCCTATGCCTACTGTCCGCGCTTGTTTTCTAGGCATCTGGATTATCTTGTGCAATAAATTTCAGTTTCCTATGCTGATATCTTGAGTCTTCCATGCCATTGCATGAGGATGAGAAAGAACATCATGAAGTAGAAGTGGTACGAAATCTTTCTGCTTGGCATCAATTACACATTCTGAAACCATCATATCTTCTGTTAGCAAATCTAATCTAGTGATAAGCCATTTCAAACAATTGAAAGGCCTTTGTTAATGCTTCTACATAAAGGTCATATCTATTAAACTAGTGACTAGTGAGCACCGGAAGTTAAGCAAGAAAAAAGTGCATATTTTTCGATAAAACCTTCAGCAATTACAATCCAAAACCAGCCTGTCCCTTTTTAGCATAACCTCCAACCATTGTAGATCAACCAACCAAACTCTTCTCATGCATTTGATCAAAGAAACACCTAGCATCTATGAAACACCAACACAGAACGCCATATATGTGTCAGACACTCTAGGTACACGCGTGGCGTGTCCATTATATTTTTAAAAATTTTGGACACTATACATATGTGTGTGTGTGCACGCGCGCGCGCGTGCATACTATAGGCTGACACCATCGGTCGATAATGCATTCGATTGGCGTCATAACCAAGTACTTAGTGGTCACAATGTAGGTTTCACATTTAAAAGATTCAACCATGTCCCATGCCTGTCCATGTCCCTATTTTTTAAGAATTGTCGTGTCTTATATCAATGTCCATGTCACCCACTGTGTCCATTTATGTATCCTTGCTACATAGCCTAGCCTTATCAACTTCACTTGCTTTGATCTAACAATCATCATTTATAGCCCAAGATTCAGCACTTCTAGTCGGCATTCTGATAAAGTATTCTTTTGTAGATTCTAAGCTTCGCAGAAACCCGAAAACACCACATTCCAACTCCCACCCACATGGATTTGCATCGCTTCAAAAGAAAATATACCAACATTGATATCACCATTCTCCATGTACCCAAAAATCATCAACTTCCAAGAGGCCAAGTTTTGACTTAGGCCTAGTTGAAAAATGTGGGGCTTTTTTTTCGATTTGGGTCATTTGGTATGTAAATTGAATTCAATTTTGGGCTTTCTATAATGGGCTAACCCGTATTAAGGTTGAGGCTTAGGCCTAGTTGAATAGACCATACTCATGCTTGCATTTTATTACTCATGATACTCCCTCCGTTTCTAAAGGAGAGTTATTTTTTCCACATTCGTGCCGCTTACGAAATCGCCTAGATTTCACAATTTATGATGTTGTAAATAATTTTACAATTTTGTCTTATAAAACCAATTGGGATTTATCAAACAAGATCTATATTGCATATATAAATTATTGTAAATTGAAAATATAGACATTTTTTTTAGAGTTCCGTAATAGTTAAAGTGGACTCTCATTTAGGAACGGTAGGAGTAAGACCGAATAGCCAATCTCCAATGGAGCTGTTTTCCTGAAGAGATGTTTTTTTGGAATTGATTTTATCTCCCCCTTGTACTATTTGCCCTCCTTTTTTGTTCTTATTCACGTAAATTTATCACATTACTTTTTGATATGTGAAAAGTAAGTTATAGAAGGTCAATATGGTAAATTAACATGAATTAAAAAAAAAAAGAGTGAGCATAGTAAAAATAGGAGTGTATAAATCACTATTCTTTTAACTCGTTTTTTGCTAAGGAGATTGTTTCTCGGAAAATACTTTTTTTTCGGGTAGAAAAATACTCTATTTTTAGTGCTCAAACTGTGTGATTGGACGTGCTACTGAGCCCTGTGGGCAGCTGCGGCTCTAGGATTTTAATTCAACGGTGAGTCGGTGACAAAAACATAAAGAAATTTTTTGTATACAAAGCTCTATATAAAATGACATTTTTATTATATGATTGAAAATGAATTGGGCTTAATATATTTTGTTTTGTTTTGTTGAGTTATATTATCTACATACTCACAAATTTAAGTGAAGTTTTTTTACTTCGACTACTCATGAACAATTCAGTGCCGACAATATGAAAAAGTATGAAAGAAAAATCAAAATTATATTTAAAAATACAAAATTTTAGTGCATTTTTAGAGTCTAGGGGTTCGCTTGAACCCCTCGAACAGTGGTGCCGCCGCCCCTACCTATAGGTTTTATACAATGATCTCAATTTGTTGAAAAAAGTTCAGTTTGATCCAAAGATTGAATGGCAATATTCAAACTTCTTCCCACCATTGCTCGCTTACCCCACATTGCTCCTGCCATTCTTCTATCTATTGAACTGTGGTCCAGTGAAGTACCAAGTAAAACCAGTCATTCTGTCGGCTGATGATCCTGTTAGGATCAGGGTCACTCAACAACACAACGATATGAGAAAAAACTCCCTTAATATTATTTACACAATAATACAAGATGAAAAAAAACCTCTCCGGAAAAGCCACAACCGGCTCTCCACCGCTCCGGTGAGCCACACCGGCTCACCCACTCGACCTCACCCTCTCCCTCACATAGTTTCAGTCACACACCTCTCTGCTCTCTTATACATCAATACATAGGCAAAAAGAAAACTCTAATACTCGTAAGGAAATAAGGTAGGGAGTGATCCTGTGCTTCGCGCGCACCACCCCACTTGGGTGGAATCCCAACAGATCCTTCCCTATTCGATCGCTAGTATACATACATCAAAGACCCATAATTCATCAACCTTCTATCGTCTAAAGTTACGGCCCTAGAGGCGATTGATGCTAAAATGCTCGCCTCCACCTTCGACGTGGCATAACAATAACTCAACATATTATGCAAGACCTGTTTGCTAATATTCCTATTAATCGGTGCTGGAGATCAGGGCTTCACCGTGATGAATTGCTTCAACCAACGTTGTAGTTGGTGATGTAGTTGGTTCCCTCTCATTGTATTCCTTTGGTATGTAGTGAAAGAAGCAAACCAATAGGCAAACAGAAGAAGCAAACTATATTCCAAAGCTATGAATATAACTGATGTATAAAACATTCCATACTTAAAACTATAATGTTGGCAATTTGTTGAAACTTTGATTACTTATAAAAGAGCTATGAATGGGCTCAATGAACAACTAGTAAACGTACATGTACGGATCCAATTTCGTGTTTCTCATTCCACTTCCACAACACACACACACGACATAATACCGTCTTACATCAACGCGTATTCTCTTGCTCTTGATGTCACTAGTCCCATACCGCGTTCCACAACAGATCTATCTCACCCGCATGTTGAGGGATGCTGTTCTCTGGCCATAGCATGTTCCTAAGCAGCCATATGGTTTCGGGGTCCTGCTGAACATGCATATTACTAGAAACATAACATATTGGCGATGGTTCCGTTGTGGCATGAAATGTGGTGATTGGTGTCAAGAAAAAATCACTCTCTTGATCTCCACTACATAGGTTTTCTGCATTTTGCAGGTTTTGCGCCGATATGTGAGAGGGGTTCAAGCACCGTTGTCCATAGTCTTCGGTCTCTATTGGCACTGGTACTGAAGAGGCTAAAGTAAGGCCCGAAGGATCAACTTCGGAAGTCAACGAGATATTGCCAAAATCATCATAATTATAATCAAACCCTAAACTTTCTTGTTGCTCCTCTACAGAAACTTGTTCACCAAGATACCCAAGTACTTCTTCCATGTCTTCAAGTGTGAACTCATGCGGATCGCCAATCCTTATGAAACTCTGATCTTGCACAACTGATTCTTCTGAGAAAGGAACAACTTCTGGTTCCGGTGCCGCCGCACTATCACATTCCATCTTCTGCTCTTGCACAAACTTTGTTCGGACACGCTTTGCGGGTTTCGGAACTGCAAGGTCATCATGATCAGTCGTAGCAGCCTCCACATTCTTTCGTTTTCTCGGAGATATCTTGGTGCCCTTCGAGTCGTCTCTTTTTATCCGACAAAGAACGTATTCGCCTTTCCCATTCGTAGCATTACCAACGGGTAGAGAGTACTCATGCATGATCCAGTGGCAATCCTTCAGGCTCTCGTCTGTAATCTGAAAGCAGAGCATCCTCTTGTTGCCTATCACACAACCTTTCTTGTCCAATACTGGTTCAAGAGCGGTCTCTCCGTGCCATGAGCCACAACCGGCTGTTCTAGCAATCCTTTCGCTATTCTCACTGGCCTTGATCAAGGTCGAGAAGACATAAATGGTACCTTCTGTCTTCAATTTATCTGTCTTCTTGTCCATGGTTTCGCATATCTCCCACGGATCTTCGTCGGTAAAAATCTGCCACGGGGCTTTGTTGCCGGCTCCGTACATCTCACGCTCGATAACGACGTCACAGGGCAGGGATTTGCCCGCAGACTTCCTCCTGAGATAGTCTTCAAGAAGTTGTTTATCAGTAGGCCTGAAGAAATAGCCACTTGGAACAGTCGTCATGTTGCTGCTGTTTTCTCTCTCGACTCTCTCTCTCTCTCTCTCTCTCTCTCTCTCTCTCTCTCTCTCTCTCTCTCTCTCTCTCTCTCTCTCTCTATGATCTCTCTCAAGCTACTGAGTCGATCACTGCTATACTCTCACGTACTATATATACACAATAGGAGGGCGGCACTAGGGTGTAACTTAGCGATGTATATATATAATGTGGAGTTGTATTAATTAATTGCTTTGTGTCCAAGGTTAGCTCCAATCCTAATTTGGTTTAGGAAATTAAACAGGGCGGCAGGAGAGTTTGATGCAAATTTAGGAAATTTGCTACTTGTAGAGATAAGATGGGAGAAAATTTAGGAAAAAGGTGTATTAATTTGATAAATCATATATAGCAATCATAGGATTGATGGGAATCTTGAACAGAGAGTTCTAATGAGTACATACCCCTATTACTACGTGGGGTTTGCGAGTTGTGGAGAGAGAATAGGAGAAGATGAGATTGTGACAATCACGGAGGTGAGCGATCGCGGCTGTTCATTTCGGTTTTGGACGGTTCATATTTAAATGAAACTTTTCCGGGAAAGAGTTGGAAGAGTTTAACTATTTCCCGGAAAAGTTTCATTTAAATCCGGACCGTCCAATACACTTTGGACGCGCGCAATGGTGCTCTGCAAAACTCTTTTTCACGGAAACATCTATAGAAAAGATTTTCTCGATGAAGATATATATAGGCAAATAAGAGTTGGGTAATTCTATTTACACACCTCTCAAACACACCCACCAAATAGTGTGAGTTTCACAGCACATTTTGACAATCGAAATTGTTCATTTTATTGTTTTGGCTTGAAAAATACTCAAACAAAAAATTAGATTGATCGAACATTGGTAGTAATCTTAAAATCGTATGAATAATTTTTGTGCCAAAAACTATAAAATGAACAATTTTGATCAATCTTAAATTTGTACATTTTTACTTGAAATGACCCGGTCCTTAAAATTCTTGTTATTTCTTCCCTTCGTCCTAAAATCTTTGGTCTTTTTCGATATTCGTAACGTTCTTTAAACTCTAATAGATCTCCCAATTTATGATATTTTTCAAAAATTTGAAAATATTGTATTATAGATCTAATCGAGAACTATCAAATAAGATCTATATTACATATATTTGGATATTTTTATTGAAAGATATAAGAGTTTAAAGAATGAAAAAAATATCGAAAAAGTCCAAAGATTTTGGGACGGAGGGAGTAATTGGTTTGAATCAAACACTAATCAATATGCAATTAATCTAATTTTTTGCGTGATTCATTTAAATGTCTTGAGCTATAAAATGTACTCCCTCCGTCCCTTTATTACAGTCCAGTATTCCATTTTGAACTGTCCCTTAATAAATGTCCATTTTGTAAAGTTAGTGGGTAAAAGTTGGTAAATTGTCTATTTTGTCCCTAAAAGTAGATTCCATTTTGAAAAGTTAGTGAGTAAAAGTTTAATGATGATGGGTAAGTAGGAAAAGTGGAGGAAAAAGTTGATGTGAAAGGTATAATTAATGATGATGTCTTTTTAATAAGTTGGAGTTACGAAGCAGGACATTTAAAAAGGGACGGAGGGAGTACGATTCTAATTGTCAAAATATGTTGTGGGACACCAAATTATTGGGTGGTGTGTACTAGCAATCTTTACTATCAGTGCATCTAGAGAAAATTTTGGGTGCAAATAGAGTATATCCTACGTGGTACCCAAGCACTCAATCCAAGCCGTCCATTTCAAACACGGACGGCTCAGATTTCACCGATGAGAGAGAGTGTAATCTGAGTCGTCCGTATACTCTTTCTCCTCGATGAAATCTGAGCCGTCCGTGTTTAGATTGGACGGCTCGGATTATATGCTGGGTATAACCAATTTGCACCCAAAATTTTCTCGTGCATCTAGGATGGTAACTATGATTAGGGCTGATAAACGAACAAATGAGCCAAACACTTGATTGTTCAAGTGAACTAATTTTTTACAATATTATAAATATTTTAATCCAATTGAACGGCTCAAATAAATTGTGTGAGAGCTCGAGGTGGATACCACATGGTCTACACAATTCATCGTACATGTGATGTACCCATAGTCGGACTTTATCTTTACTCTACCCTCTCTTTCACCCTAATGGGGTATTTGCGAGTCTCATTTTGCATCTTGGATTATGTATATTTAGTTATTTACTCAGCCTTTATTGCATGTGTATGGTTAATTCTAAAGGTGGCAATCTCAATTCATATTTTTTAACTCGTTCAAATTCGCCCATTTATAATCCAATCCAACTCAACCCGCCCATATTTATATGGGTTTAGGTGGATTAAAAATAGGTTCAATATGGGTTGAAAGAAAAATATTCATGTTAGTCCAAAACTTTTTTTAATTGCTCCCGTCATAAGTCCAAAACCCACACTGGTCCAGAGAAGCAGCATCTCTCTCTCTCTCTCTCTCTCTCTCTCTCTCTCTCTCTCTCTCTCTCTCTCTCTCTCTCTCTCTCTCTCTCTCTCTCTCTCTCTCTCTCTCTCTCTCTCTCTCTCTCTCTCTCTCCTTAAATCGAATCCTGTTCCATCTCAATCTCTGTTGCTGTAAACACAAATCAATTCTCTCAACCCACTTCTAGAAACAAATCTCTCTCTCTCTCCATCAATTCTCTCATCCCACTTCTGGAAACAAATCTCTCTAATCTCTCTCTCTCCATCAATTCTCTCAACCCACTTCTAGAAACAAATCTCTCTCTCTCCTACACACTTCTGTTCATCAATCCCATTCCTCCGTTCCACTATTAATCCCTACCTTTGTTTCAACATAAAAAGTCCAGAAATTAAAAATAAAAAAAAATAAAAAGAGAACTTCCAAACAATTTTACTACTCCCTACGTCCCTTTATTACAGTCCAGTATTCCATTTTGGGATGTCCCTTAATAAGTGTCCATTTAATAAAGTTAGTGGGTAAAAGTTGGTGAATTGTCTATTTTGTCCCTAAAAGTAGATTTCATTTTGAAAAGTTAGTGAGTAAAAGTGTAATGATGATGGGTAAGTAGGAAAAATGGAGGAAAAAGTTGACGTGAAAGGTATAATGATGATGTCTTTTTAATAAGTTGGAGTTACGAAGCAAGACATTTAAAAAGGGACTGAGGGAGTACCATTTTTACGTCGATATTTTGCTAAACGAAAAAACAAAGAAAATCGACGGGGCAAACCGACTGTGTGTATTCTCTCTCTCCAGATTTCTTCATTCGAGTGTAATTTGAAATCTAAATGATTTTCAGTGCGATCGTATTCTTCAATGACAATATTGCAATTTTGGACGAATATCGAAACTTGTTTTTTGCATTTTTCTTCCGGAGGAGATGTTCCCAAGTTCTCATAAATGGGAAGAGGGGAAAAAAAAAAAAAGAAGAAGAAGAAAATGGGTCGGGTCAGATCAGGTTTGGGTTTGACTTGACCCATATTCGACCCGATCCATTTCAACCCGTTTACTATTTAACCCGCCCATATCAGTCTTTTTCCTCAGACACACTAAAGTTAAGGGACAGAACGCCGTATGCAAGTTTCATGCCAGTAATAGGCACGCCACAACTGACTGCCTAGCCTTCTGCCACGCAATACAAGACAACCCACCCAAACTCGCCCAGACCCGTCCATTTGCCACCTCTAGTTAATTATTTTCTGTTAGGGATAATTTCTTTTCATTATGTACTAATTTTATTTTTAACTTGTGCTATTCTATTTCTAATCTCCTTCACATTATATAATTGCACTCTGCACGAATAATGGAAAAAACACTTATCTTACACACTTTTCCCGAAACAAAAAAAAAATTTAGTGTTTTGATACATAATATAATGTTCGAGGCCATATGCCCACCGTATTAGTGAGGTCAAAGGACCAATAAAGAAATTTAAAGTAATAACTTTTATAAAAAAAATTATGGCTCTAATGGTAATTCATGCGATCAGTAAACGCACATACCCATATATTATTAATGAATACCATCAATGGCAACAAGGTCAAATAACAACTCAATCTATTTTTCACATTATCCTTCCAGCTACTAATCGATCTGTTGCGAAATCTATTTAGCTTATATCTCTCCAACACAACACCAAATTCAAAATCTATTACTCGTATGATCATAATAAAAAAAATTCAGAATCCAAAATGTAGAATGCAAAAAAAATTGCCAACCGACCAAACCAACCCAACCCAACCCAACCCACCCCAACCAGAGCTGAAAATCATGGGTTGAAATCATGAGTGGGTTGGGTTGGACAGGGAAAACACACATTTTAAGCGTTGATCGCCTCTTTCATGATCCTTTCACGCAAATGTGATTGGGCACTAGAATTGAACCCATGGCATTAGTCAAACTTCTTCCCACCTGAAATTATACATGCATCTGCTTATCCCACATTGTTCCTGCCATTCTTCTATGATCTATTGAACTGTGGTCCAGTGAAGTACCAAGTACAACCAATCATTCTGTCAGCCGAGGATCCTTCCCTATTCGCTAGTATACATATATCAAAGACCCATAATTCATCAACCTTCTATCGTCTAAAGTTACAGCCCAAGAGGCGATTAATGCTAAAATGCTCGCCTCCACCTTCGAGGTGGCATAACAATAACTCAACATATCATGCAAGACCGGTTTGCTATTCCTATTGATCCTGAAGATCAGGGCTTCACCGTGATGAATTGCTTCAACCTTTGATCAAGAATCCCAAGTGCCCTATGGTGGAGGACCTAATTGCTTCCGGGTTTACTGTACAACCCCAAACCTTTAGAAAACACCATCTCATGCCATCATTGTTCAGTATGCACCGCCTTCTTTAACAGAAGAAATGAATAGGAAGTAAGTAGCTCAGAGAGGGGTGTGGAGCTGTGTCAGCCGTTCATCATCTTTCAAAAGTTTGATCAACAGCCAACCCCTCAACTGATTTCGAGGTGGGGGACTCTCTTGAGCCTGCCTCACTCGGTTCCTTGTCATTAGTATCGCGGTCATTCTGGACTTCTTTTTGATATTGAGGCGCGGGACTAGCAACAACTACCACTGGATGGTTTTGAACAACTGCAGTCTCGCTTTCATTTGAAGATGCATCGTTATCAGTTGGTGAAGCCACATATGATATCCCAAACTTTTGCCCATGAGTTAGGCCTGGGCAGACCCCCTGTTGCACAAGATAACGAAATGCTGAGAATCCATGTTGCACAAGATAAGAAAATGCTCAGAATCAAAGAGAACTATTTCTATTCCGAGATGGAAAATAAAATAGGATCGTGTACATGAAATGCAGATCTTGGCAGTGTGATGGACTCCAGAGATCTTGGCAGTGTGATGGACTCCAGAGATATACAGGGAAGATTCACTTAATCCCTTATGTGCTACTTTCGTCCTATAATCTACTTAAGCAGATTGGTGCAGGCAGAGGCGGACACAAGGGGCGCGACGGAGGGTGCCCCATCCCTGCACAACTCCAAATATCCTACTAGCAAATTTACTTTTTGAGGTTACTTTAGACAATTAGCCCCTGCAAGTCCCTTGGTCCCATCTTATGGACTTTTGTGTTGGAAAAACCCCTCCATCTATTTGTGTGAGGAAACCCCCTCAAATTCTAAGTTATCAACCATTCTTTGGTCGGCGCAAACAAAATTAAACATCAGCAACATATATGCCCACAATCGTGTCTCTCCTCCAAACCTAGCAAGCCGCAATATATGCTCCCAAAATCTATTTTTGTTATCTTTCGATAGATATGTAGTATGTCTTAAGTAACATACAAGGATGAGAATTTTGCAGTTCAGGCCCCCGCTAATTATAAATCCTGCATCTGCCACTCAGTGCAGGTTTGTGCTTTTAGTTCTTTTCAGAACTATTATGCAAACAAGGCTCCAAAATGGAAACCCAAATAAAGTGTTTCCACCCTTAAATGCACGAAGCAGGTGTGGGAGTGGGAGTAAGTGCAAAAGCGATGAAGCGAGACAGTATAAAAGGGTTTAAGGTTAAGAGCGCCTATCGCAGCCTATACATATACATGTAAACAAAAATATAGATACATAAAAAAATAAAGTTTTCTAAGCAATTTCTAGTGTAGATGTTATTAGTAATTGGTGTCAACTAAAAATGTTTTCTTGTAAATATGTGTACTATTATGATTATATTAACTATTAAGTACTTGAGCAAATTTGAGTTAATATTTTTTAATATGTTATTGCTACTTCATATCTTTTCAGGGGTGATAGCTCTTCATTTTTCCTTTTGGTATTCATATGCTTCAAAGGTTTCTTTTGGGATTCATATGCTTAAAGGTTCTATCCAAGTCATGAGTGCGCTCCTTTCTCAATGGTTGTGAGGTTCCTAGGAGAGTCTGATTTGGGAGGGAGAGAGCGAGGTTATAGAGTGGATTCGTCACCCCGATGGGAGAATCCTGCAACTAAGGAGTGAAAACAGCAACTGAAAGCCCATTCCGACTTCCAACTCCCATAGGAAAACAAAACCAAACAAATGTTTCTCTGTTCAACTTCAAATTTAGGTAAAATAAAACACATACTGCAACCAAAGGACCCCTACTTGCAGTTGAGTAAACAGTATGCATGGAAATGGAAAAAAACTCATCCAAGCATGTGTGCGGCAAATTTAACAGAGATGCAGTTTTTTGGTAATTCCTGCTTGCCAAACTTCTATCGAGTGCTTTCATATGAAAAGTTTCCTAGGGAAGTTAAAGTAGATTGAAGGTATGCAGAATCAGGCATCTAAGACTGTCTCAGCTGCCCCTTGTCATATCACAAGGAAAAGAAGAAAGGGAGAAAAACACAAATCCAGACTAGCCATGGCTTTTTGCAGGTTAATGTACTTTGGTATACTCTATAAACATTTCTTTACCCTCTCACATCCCCAACATCAAAACAAGTTTTCGTGTAATTCAAGACCATGATATTCAGGAGGCAATTTTTATCACAACATTGGCATACTTCTTGTTCTTTTGAGATTTATGCAGGACCTATACGACAAATGTGAAGACGAAAAAAGATGATAAATTGTACTTCCAAAATAACTTTTTCATAGATTTGTAGTTTGCACAGACCAACGTAAGGTTAGCTAAGAAAAAAGAGGGTAGCTTCAAAAACATGATAATTTAGTTCGTAATCTTTACGAAAATTGTCTAATAATAGCACTGAAACTTTTGCATAATAAAGGAACAAGAAGAGTCATGCCATGTTTTGGAGAAAAACACAAAATGATGAAGCAGAAATTCAAGGGTAAGCAGAAATGATGAATAAAAATCCAAAAAGTTGAGGGCCATTTATGTAGAATACATCTACATAAATTGCAGGGGTAACATAATGAACACCAAAAAGTCGAGGGAGGCCATCATCACCCCAGGCCCTGGCCCCCCTCTGCCTTCGTCCCATGGAGCATGTGAATCACCATTTGATATAGAAAGTGCACTAACCCAAACCCAACATACTCCATACTCACCTTGATCAAACCTGAAACAGAAGTGGACTTCTGAGAACTCGAGTCCAATACAAAACTGGAGGAAACTGGGCCCCTACATAATCTAGTACTGTTAGTTTCATGAGAATCCATTGAGATGTCGGAGGTGTAGGATTTCTGTCTTGAGTGGTTACTGATACAGTATGCCCCAAAATAAGAACAATGTTCATGGACTAAAGATATTTGTGGAGTTGCAGGCAATAAATGCCCTTCAGTGCTGAAGAGGTATCTGTAAAATGGAAACAAATTCAAAATAATGTAGAGTGAGAAAAGTAACTGTGTTCCTCTAGAACATGTATATGTGCTAATTCCATGAGTGTATGAAAACGAAAAAAGACCAGAGTATAAACATCACTTACTTGTATGGTCCATTCTCAACAAGGTTATCTGGACCGGCAGCTAAATCAAAAAGAAGCCACAAATATTTGACCTAAATGTGTCCAACGGTAATCAAGGAAGAGTTACATATGTTTATCATAGAAATTATATGAAAAAGGACAAGGAATGAATAACATAAAAATGGAGTACGTCAGAAGTCAAGCACACAAGCATACCAAACACACAAGAATACCATCACACCATCTTTTAATTACGATTGGCTTATTGACGGGCAACTGTAAAGGATTCCGAGAAAATGACCCCCACCCAGTGTCATGCCCATTAGGTAGATGAAAGTGTGTTATCACATACCAAGAAAAAGATTCATTGATAGAAGGAGAAAGTTCACCCTCAACTGTTGCTATTAGAGAACTCATCCACATAGAGTTTTGGACCAGTTCAATTAGATAAAAGCAAACAGACGTTTAGTAAATGCGATAGGTTGAGCTGGGCCAAGCTAGCTCAAACCAAACTATGTTACTTGGAACGCAGATCATTCCAGTGGGAAAGGGGAAGGGAGAACGGGAAATGAGGAATTCCACCTGCTGTAAGTTGTGGTATGGACAGATAGCTTGTACAGATTACAGTATTAGAACTTACTTCCAAATGTCAGAGAATTTTTTTTACATATACAGTTATTATGCTGCAAATTAATCATATAAATTCTAGGAGCAGTATGCCCTTTTTTTAACTCTTTGTAATGCCAAAATTCTACCCTACTTACATTATGTTTCATAGTATTGGACAAAAGAATTTCAAGAAAACACATAAGAAGAATGTTGGGATTCACTTGGTTACTGAATTCACCAACTTGAAATGCAACTGTATCACGTTTTCCAAACTGAAAATCACTAGGATTTTTTTCAGTCTTATTCTTAACGACCTCCGTCGCCACTTATAAAGCAAGCTTCTTTGACGGATTAGGTTCACAAACAAAAATCTGTTCAATCAAATAATCACCATCTTGTCATAAACATCTACCCCTGACAAGTTTCTGGAATCAAATTTTCCAGTAATTATCACGTGGATACTGAATATTCTTTGACAAGGTTAAACGAATTAGTAAACACAAATTGATAGAGCAAATTATGTAGCTTGCTCAATAATCTAGAGTTGATCTTTACCGTCTCAGCAAGAAAAAAGCTCTCCATATGATCTTCCTGCTTGTGAAACTCTACATCTGAAATATGACAATATCCGCACGTGCATCGGGCTCCATATTGCAAGCTGGCAACCATGTCCCTTCCAGCATCAAGGTATCTGTACAGCATTATGCCAAGATTTTAACTTCACGTCAAGAAACCGATTTTAACTTTCAAGATTTTAACTTTCAACTGCCAAGTCAACCATGTCCCTTCCAACATCAAGATATCTGTCCGAGTCACAGAGTCTCAAGCAGTGGCGGACCCAGAAATTTCATATACTGGGGGCACCTATTATTCACAATCTTAAAAAATATCTCTATGTATTCACAATCTTAAAAAATATCTCTCTATGTATACCACTAAACTATCGTTCAACTATCGAATATTGATCACTCATTATATTCCACAACTGATTTTTCACAATCTTCATGGCTGAAAACACCCTTTCAACTGGTGGCAACCGGTAAGATTATTGCCAAAGTCGAGCACATAAACTAAAGGATATAGTAATTTAGTAATTTGATTTTCGTAATATTGTGTATTGAGAGGGAAAAAAAAAAAAAAAGGTAGAACAAAAATGGAGAAATAAAGGAAAGAGGTAGAACAAAATTGTGAAAAATAAAGGAAAGAAATAAAAAAAAAATGGAAAATTAAAGAAAAGATGAAGGGGATGGGAGGGAGGGGATTCGAACTCAGGCGCCTAGAATTTTAGGTAGCTTGTTGACCACAACACCAAGCTAAGCGTTTGTGTTAGAATGGAAAACTTTTTTATACTTGTATCTAAATTTTAATTTTAATTTTTTTAAAAAGTGTGACCCCACGTGCCCCAACGTGGGTCCGCCTCTGGTCTCAAGTCTCTAGCTCAGGCCTCAGACAGCACCTGAATCCCATAAGCAACCAATCTCAAGTCACTAGCTCAGGCTCAGGCAGCTTCTGAATCCAACCCATAAGCGAGCAATAATGTCTGTTTCAGATACTATTCTGCTGCTAGAAAACTTCTAGATTTTACTCCCCATCTCTACCTTATGTTTTCACAATTTGAAGGAGAGTATGTCGAAGCAGAAACAAGGCATCAGGATCTATAACCCTATAGTAGCCATTTCTGTATTAACAGTAACTTTCATGGAATGTAACATTAACAGTCAAGAGATGTTATAATCAACCTGACCTCTGTCCTACATCAAACAGCTCTCATGAGGGAACACATATTCTCCTTCTTTTCCAATTTTCGCGTGAACAATGGGCACAGAACAATGCATAAAAAGTAATGGCCGAAAAGGAGTCAACTAACTCATACGGAGTAATTTGAAATTCTAAAAGGATTCACTACCTTAGTCTGTTAAGACATTTTCTAATAGAAGTTGATCTTTCTGAAATTTTTCACTTTTGTATTACCATATTTTAAGTAAGTTGCATAATTGGGAGGACAAAGAGAGAGGGGAGGGGGGGGGTTGCGAATATTGGGAGAGACAAGAACACCAAAGTGATTTTGATTCAGATTTACGGGCACAGAACCAACCTGGGATCTCTGGTAGCTTTGTAAAGCCAATATGTGCTCTCTATTAGCTCTGGACGCAGAGGGTAGCTTTTTTGACCATGCTGAACAGAAAAGTAACTAACAAGTTAAAAAACTCCTTGGCATACAATTTTGTGAAAAAGAAATAATTTTAAATAGCACAAACATGAGATAAACTGCACAAAATACAGCATCTATTGCATTATTTGCACGCATTTCTAACACGTCAATAAAACTTTACGATTACATGAATCCACATTCAAGTGATTCCAAGTTCCACCATCAAAAGAGTATAAGAACCATGTCATCACATACGTACTGTTATGCAACTAAACAAGTTATACATGTGTTCTTACCATCTATATCATTTGACAGTATGCCAAAAACAGTGTATACTCCTCTTAGTCTTAGCTTACATGCCATAACTTGCAAACTTGAGGTCCACAAAAAAGAGTTAGGAAAAACAGAATACAAAAATGGAAAAGAAAATACATAAGCTCTGAGAACTTATATTATTTGCAACTATAGCTTACAATGTTTTGTGTTCTAGAACGGTCATTTGAGTTTGCCCTTTTGATGAACAGAATTGTGTATTCAACTATATGACAATGTTTACCAATCATCTGAGATGCCAACTAAAGAAGAGAAGCTTCTCCTGTTTCACTTAAGATGGTAATTCACCAATATGGGTTTCCCCCAAACTGTTCTAAATTTACTGATCTCCACAAGACAAGTTAAGAGGTTGATTGAAGACAATCTAACAGTCATTCATTTAAAAGCAGATTCCCCTCACTGCAGATCCAGAAACATTACGGATAACTAAAACCAAAAAGGTCCATTCAAAAGATGTTCATGCACCTTCATCTGAACACATCAAGATCAAAGTACCAAAGCATTGAATATAAGAAGTATCTTTTTTCTATTTGGAGATCCAACATTGACAGCTACACATCTAAGGGTAGCCACCCCCCTAAACATAACCCCTACCTACCACGATGCGGGGGGGAATGTTACCGAAGGCCCCTACCACAACACGAGTAGATTTTAAAAGTTGCCCCTTCCATCATGTAGGAACTCAGATATTAGAGACTAACATACCTGAACGCTAAGTGTGGCAAGATTAAAACCCTCCGGAGTAAAGCCGTATCTTTTCCAGACGCTAAAAAAAGCAGCATGCGTTCGAATTGCAGGATCAATGTCCCCAGCTAAAACCTTCCAAAAATTCTGTACTCAGTTCACTTACTCCCTACTCAATGAGTTCTGATTTCAAGCAATGAACTACATATTACAGTAAACTAAGAATTATATACTAATTTATATATTTGTTACCTGAAGGCCAGGCCAAAATGCCTGCAAACTGTTAAATAATGGCCAAACAAGGGCAGCAGAGTTCATATTTACCTCCACATACCTATTAATATTTGAAAAGTCAGCATCCTTCTGTAAAAGGGTAAAAAAATTTACACTAAAACCCTCAGCAAGACAACTGAATGAAATTGAAATGGAACAAGAGAAAGGAATGTATGTTTACTTAGTGGCACACAAAGGGCCACAATCATTTACCAAGGATCAGTATAAAGATAGCGCATAGCAGCCTCATAAGCTTCTTGAAAAATGAAAAGAAACTCTTCATCTCCAAATAATAAGTAAGCCTGAAGTGAAATCATAAATGCCTGCAGTTAGGTAAAATGAAAAGATAGAGATAGTGGTAGGAGTTTTACTTAGTTATTTCTTCTTTTGCTCAAGGACCATGTGGGCACAAAATGGCTGATACACGAGAGAGTGACACAATGGAACTTTATGGTTTTTTAGGAATCATACGATCTATATAAATCAGCATGCAGTATGAGTATCAACGTTATGCAATAACAATGAAGTAACACTCTGCATAACATCAACTTTACAAGTATAGACTATGGACTATGGAGCGTTACGGAAGATGGAGTTGACAGATCATATTGCATTTGAGAAGAAATGGTGCACATCACTCATGACAGATAGGATAGATATGCTATTCATCACAGGCAATTGGTAAATCACTTTTCTTTATATTGTTTATCACTTCTGCACGTCTATTTTTCTCCTCTTATTGCAAGTTTGTTTAAATTTGCAAATGCTAATTCAAAAGGTGCATACATACGACAGGTTCTGGTCTTGCAACTGACCTACAAATTAGGAGGAACCCTTATTTTTCATATGGTGACCTATTAAATAAAAATTGGCAAGCGATATTCCTTAATCTTATCCTTAGAGAATGTGACACATCACATACTACTACATACGGAGTCCTAAAAGATACTATACTTTGAACTTGTAAAGACTAACCTTCAGGAGATATTCATAGAAAGAGTCAATACTGGTACCTATCCCAGCATCCTGCAAATATACAAGAATTGTAAACTGAAATAACCACAGATTAGCAAAATTCAAGCCTCAATACCATTGACTTGATTGACCAAAACTCGAAAAGGCAAGGAAAAGCAAAAGATCAACAGAAAATGAAATGAATTGGTATGTAAACACAATCTACTTCTAGACAGTTCGCATCTTGACGTGTGGCACTCAGAAAGAATTGCAAAGCAATTGCAGCAGGAAAGAAAAAGGAAATTAGACGTGATCATAAGACAAAATAAAAATACCACCGGTTAAATGGCAGTAAGGGGTTATCTTTTGGCAAATGTCATAATGTGATAATGGCCATCCTGTAGAGACCCGTATTTTTGAGGCCATATTTTTCTCTTGTAAACGTACGACTTGTCGAGATAGACGGTGTGGATTTACGGTGCGGCGTGTTCGTGAAAGGATAAAAGGGTAAATGTGTGAGAGGTGCATGTGTGAGTGTGTGGTGTGAGAAGTAAGGGATAATTTTTCCTTGGTCTTCCAATAAATTCCAGAGGAATGCTTTCCTCTTTCTCATTTTCTATCTCTCGGCTCTCTCTCTAACTCTCACATATCTCTCTCTCGGCTCTCTTCCATTCTCACTCAAGAACCCATCAAAATCACTTAAGCTCTACACAAACCCACCTCTATTTTGCCTTCTATACGCATTATTGAGCCTTAATTTCGTGGGTCAAGATCGGGGAAGGAGGAACCGTTGATTTTGAAGTTTTGGAGGCTAGGGCTTTATTTGATCTCATGAGTTCGGCTTTGATACTTGAGGTAGGGAAATCTAACTAATTTTATGTGTTTATGAGTTGATATAGTGTTTGAGACTTGCTATTGATCATTGTATTGAGATTTGTTGTTGAATTCCTTTGAAATCCCCAAAATCTTCTTGCTGTCCCGTTTTCCACTGTTCAGCAGTTTTTCTGAGATTTTTCCCAACTTCAAACAGTCATAACTTCCTCGTCCGATATCGAAAACACGCAAATTATATATCGAATTCGAGATCTTGAAGTCAGCTTTCCAGGGCCACCGGAATCACCTTAAAACTCTAAGTACACAGAAAGTTATGATCATAGGAGTGAAGGTGTGTCAGCTGCCTCGGTTTTCTGCTGTTGCTGTCATTTTCTGGGTTTTTGCCCAACTTCGACTGGCCATAACTTCCTCGTCCGAAGTCCAATTTGAGCGTATGATATATCGATTTCGAGGTTTTGAAGTCATCTTTTAATTGCCACCGAAATTACGTTGGCAGGTTAAGTATACAAAAAGTTAGGACTGTAGAAGTGGAGGATGGTTAGTTGGCACAACTTGAGAATGAGTTTGATAGACCTAAAATATTGCACAAAGGTTGAGTTATGAATTTATGATGAGTGTTGATTGAAATGTGATATGAGGACACATGAACAATAATTGTGAAATGGTGACGATCATAGAAAATGCAAGGTGAAATGGTTAATCGGTAAACTAACATTAGATATGGTGAGGTGATGACTTATTATTGATATGAGTTATGTTTATGCGAGAAGGGCGTGAATGTTATACTCGTTGGTATGTGGGCGTTGCCCTCTTAATGATTGTAATACAATAGACCCTATTATGAAGTTGTATCGATAGGTTTGCATCGTGAGTATATGTGAATATGGGAATAGACCCGGGTAAAGCCGTGGTGACCCAAGCGCCTTGTGAATATGGGAATAGACCCGGGTAAAGCCGTGGTGACCCAAGCGCCTTGTGAATGCGGGAATAGACCCGGGTAAAGCCGTGGTGACCCAATTGCTCTGTGGATTTGAGAATAGACCTGGGTAAAGCCACGGTGACTCTCTTCCGGTTCGACTTAGGGAAAAGACCCGGGGAAAGCCGTGGTGACTCTAAGGGCGATGTTGGTTGTATTGAACGAAGAATTTGGGATATCATTGTAGTGTATGGTGACTTGTGGTAACGGGTTTCGAGTGGAATTTTAACTACGCTATTCTTATTATTATCTGTCGTTCGATTTTTCATTTGGTAGAGTGTTTGCCAAAGTGGCATAGATGACCCACCGTAGTGTGACACGTTGAGGAAGACCGGTATAGGCATTCACATGTTAGGCTATAAACGGAATCTAATCGTAGGGATGTGTTAAATGATGAGACGTGACACGAGAAAAAGATGGTTAATGCGAGAAATTCCTTGAGTTCTTAGAAGTCTTGACTGTGTAGTACGTTCATATTTGGCTCTAATTGCTATTGTCTATTGACATGATCTCCTTCTTTTCGCACTTGTCTTCTCGTATATACATAAAGTTAGCATAGATTTTTCTACTGGGCTAGTGTAGCTCAACCTATCATTTTTCAGGTACAAATCAGAGGCTGTGACATGGGTTGCTGTGCTTACATGTAATCCTACATTTTGAAACCGACTTTAGAGAGTTAATTTTGCATCTCTTATAAACTTCATCTCCGGATGAAGAAATTGTAATTTTATTATTATTATTAAATGAAGGATTCCTATAAACTCTTAACTTTCTTTTAATGTGATCTAGTGGTTTTTAGGCCGTTGGGCCAATGATGTAAATTTGGAAATGCATTGGAGTTTGGAAATGATTTGCGAAAAAGGGAAATAGAAATGGCTTTTGGGTAATATTTGTATTGTTGTGAGGATTTTTATTTATGGAAAGTCTTTAAAATTTATGTTGAAAATCGAGGGCGTGACACATCCAGTAATGACAGGCATCACACCCTTTTGTCATTCGGGATTTCGGAAAATATCAGGCATTTGTCAGTTCCTCTCAAGTTCTAAATATAGACTCTCAATATTAAAAATGAACCTCTACAATGTAATCCAAAAACAAAAGGCATGGATGGACAAACAGAAAAAACACTAAAACTTGAAATGAAGAGGGCTCTATACATATGGATAAGAACTCTTGAAAATCCCATATTTCAGAACAACAAAAGAAACACTTTTGAGATAAAAGACAAATTCCACTTAAATGAACAAAACATAAAGGCTTATAAAATGAAATTTTGTGTGCTCTTTGGTAGGTAAAGAAATATTACCTTCTGTGTCCATTCACCTGTAAAAACATCAATATGGGCACCAACTAGGTTGATTTTTGAACGGCGTGCCCATAATCCGCGTACCGCATTCTTTGTAACTTGCTCATAAACTGCGTGTTCATGGAGTCGCAATTATTGTTTGCATGAGAGAGAGAGAGAGAGAGAGAGGGAGAGAGTACAAAACCCTCAAACAAAAAGAAGACATGAAAACCGCAGACAGGAAAGCAAAATTATTTGCGTTTCTTCTCTCTCTCTTTTTCTTAGAGCATGGGAAGGGAGGAGAAAGAAGAAAGTGGGAATCCAGGGGCTGTATGTGGTCTTAAGGAACTAATTTTGCTAGAAGTCATTGGGAAAACCCCAGATTCAGAATTGCAATGTATGACAGCCTGGCAAGTGGAGTGGTAGCCAAGTGGTAGGCACCATGTACTTCCATGCTACTGGGGTTAAAACCTCATGAACTACGACTAACAATACTGACTTTCGCTGAGCAAAAAACAATGTAGGATGACAACTGCTACTCAAAGTGGACGGTCAAGGATATTATTGAACTCCCCTGTGTGAGGTTCATTGAAGCAATGTAATTGATTTTTCTATCAACTTCCAGTGAAACTTTATTGCCTATTTACTTTTTCTCAGGGAAGTAAAATACGCAGTAGAGAAGCTAATTCAAAAGGAGGAAAGTACTGTCCTCATAATGGTCATATGACTTGTATTACTTACTCGGATTATTTGTTAAGCGGCTGAGCACCCCAAATTCTAAAGTCAAAGTTCCACCACCAGCTGTTGATGTTACCTAAAGAAAGCAAAATGTAACAAACAGAGTTATATAATCTACAACAGTACAGAAAGGGAGAGATAATTAAAATCAAATCTTGAAGAAATAAAAGACAACAATGATGCCATGGATAAATTCTCATCTCAATTTCTGTATCCTTTGCAAATTATTTGATATATCTTGAGTGCCTTCGTCTGGTTTGGCAATGGGTGGGTGTAGGATAGATAACTCTCAAATTAATTTCCAATCCCATCCATTCCCCTAAACATAAATGCAAGATGTGTTTATGCATCATGACATCTCCTAGCGTCTACAGAACTACAATTTGCTACTCCTATTGAAACGCAGCCACTAAATGAAAAAATAACAAGGTCCATGGTCAGGTGCATCAAGACACAGTTCACTTGCTCTTGGAAATACCAGATTAATATCCAGTGACTAACCAAGGAAGGTTTTCCAAATTCTAACAGGAATGCACAACAAGTACAGAACAGGTTATCTTACAAGGTGAGGCAAAGAATCACAGGATAAATTTGGTAGCTATAGTATGACCTTACAGGCTGGTTAACTGCCTTCAGCGTTGTTTATTCATATAGCATGTACAAAGAAACCAACTTGAACATAAATAGAGCAAGAAAGTAAGATGATTTGCCTTGCTTTCATTTTCATCAACTCCATGCAATAAATTTACAGATCCAAAAGGAACTCCTGCAGCACATGTCACATATAGGTCAGAAAGACAATAACAATGACATATGGGATTTTCAGGGAAACATTTAAGCTTGCGCAGAGGATAAAGGAACAGCGGTCAGTTATCCACATTATGCAGAGGCAAACAAAACCTGAGACCCTTATTAATAATAGACAATAAGAGCTGATACCTCTACTTAGAAGGAAGAACACAAAAAATTAAAGATTTGCATAGCAAGAAAATGCTTTCATAGAGATTGAGATTCAAAAACAACTTCCAATATGTCTCCACCACCTAGTGCAGTGACCCTTTTGAACAACTACTAGAAAAATAGGTCTTCTCAGAGAACAGTAATATACATATACATATACATTGGTCTCCAGGACTAGAAGATATACACTATGGAAAATCTCAAATGCTAGCCTCAGTGTTATATTCTGTTAATGAACTCGAATAGATATTTATCAAGTAACCATGCAAATAATACAGAATCACTAACGTAATTTTATCTATAAGACTTTACGAGTTAAAAACATAGAGATATCCTACATTCCTACCCTACGAAAATTGAGTAATCAGTAGTGGATACCAGTAGGAGTGTCGAAGGCAGGTAGTAATCTACGGGCAAGGTCTTCAGACAGATGGAGCAATTCATCGTCATAGGAAGGAATTTTCATTCCCTGCAATTAAATAAATAAAAAGTAGAAGTAAGAAAGTGTTGAGAAGACTAAGATAGAGAGGGACAGTGGTAGTTTGCAGCTTGCCTTTAACCAAGGACAAGTTTAGATATGGCGTCTACCATATTAGAAGTTTCCTTCTTCCTATTTGTAGCGAGCACCTAAAGGTCTTATTCGATGCAGCAAAAAGATAACATAAAAGAAAGGCAAAAACTCACTGGTATAAAAGCACTAAAAAGTTTTCCATAAGAATACTTTGCTAGTTTTGAGGGTTTTTAAAGTGACAATTTCTCATTTCCTGCAATCATGACCTCCACAAAGAATCAAGATGGTCATAAACTTTTCATTTGGCAAATTCTCACATTCAGCTACAAATGTGGGCAAATGTGTCAGTCTACATGGTTTAGGGCACAGAAATCATATCATGCACTAGAAAAAAAACGAGAAGATTGTACCAAACAAATAAACAAGTTATAGAAATGTTAATATTACCGTTGAATAATCACTTGCAATAAGATGAGCAGAAAGTAAACCTCCAAGGATCCGGATTGTAGTCTCAAATACAGATACTGTCTTATTCTGCAAATTTGTTTAAGGAAAAACCAAATTTTAGTTTTCTGATTCAAGTTGCAGCAACCAAACAATATGCCTAGACACTTTAAACAGCTCCCCAATTGTTTGAGTGACCAAGCCAAACAAACATGATACTAATAAGATGAAATAACTAAAACAACGTTACTAACTTCAGCTAGCAGCCGGGAATACTAACTTCTTCTTTTTTTGACAATGAAATTCAGTGAAACATAATTACCATTACCAATGCATAGAGTCCCATTAAGTAGGAAAAGATCTATTAGACACAGTATGCTTATGTCTTCAATACAACAAGTGCAACACTCACTATATCAAACCGAAGATTTTTACCAATCCATTCAACAGACTCGGTGAAGCGTTCTCGGTCCCCAAGCAAAGCCAGCATGTCTAAGGAGTCAATCTGTCACAAAGGCATTTTTGCAACAACATCAAGTATGGTACACTTCAAAATGAATAACATCCCAAAAGTAAGTGACTCGTGTTACCAAAGTTAAAGCATAGCCACCAAGTGTGTCTTCTCCTTCACATGACAGAGGTTTCAACTCATCAAGTGGAAAAGCATGTTCCATGTAGCCATGGAAAGCGTGATAGAACATTTCGCGCACCTAAAATATGAAAGAACACAAATTTACAAGTCAACATAAGCATAGAAAAAAGGTGCTAATATTAGAATTCCAATTTTGAAATCATAACCAGTTATTTAAATACGCGAGGCGACATAGCCCTCATTGAAGCGAGGCGAGCGTTAAAAAAAAGAAATATAAACTACATAAATGACCAATATTCACTCCTACCATCAAAACAAGAATAAACATCACCATATTGCATAATAACCATTAACCAACAATCCAACATACGAAACACTAGTAGTAAAATATGTAAAATTCGCTCATAAATACATAAACAAAGGAGATAAAATATAATCAACAACAGTAGTATTAATATATACAAACTAATTAATCATTACTGTATATAATATACATATATATATATATTATGTGTGTAAAAAAAAAAAAGAAGACCCAGCATGCGTGAACAAAAAAAAGAGACCCAGCAACGTGTGTATGTGTGCATTGTGTGCAGCAGCTGCAGCCCACTGACCAACAGTAGAAGGGTGCAAGAGAGAGAAAGTGTGCGAGAAGGAGAAGGGTGCATGCGTGTGTGTACACACACACCCTGTCGGCAAAAGAAGAAGAAGAAAAGGAGAAGAAAATAAGAAGAGAGAGAGGTGTTCGAGAGAGAGAGAAGGGTGAGAGAGAGATATCTGATCTTACCTCTGAGATTTGAAGATCTGATCGCGTTTGACGCTGCAGAGGAGAGAAGCAGAGAGGTATGTTCTAATCGCGTTTTTGGAATATAAGACGTCTTTAGTTTGTATTTTGCCCTAACGACGCCTAGGAGCAATTTTTTAGTTGCCTCGCGACTAGTCGTTCGACTCACGCCTAGTCGCCCGCCTCACCCAACTTCGCCTCACCTCACACCTGTGAGGCGTCACAGGCTCGCCTCATGCCTCGCCTCGCCTAGGCGCACTTTTTCAATCACTAATCATAACCCTGTTCGGTTTGGGTTTTGAGGAAGGTTTTTGAGAGTAATGAGGGAAGAGACATAAATAGAGAAAATTTATTGGAACCGTGCACAGGTATTTTGAGACCCAAAACGAACAAGAAGGTGTCCAAGTTTGTATGCTCAGGGTTGCAATGCTAGTTGAATCCCAAAAGTATCATAAAATAGCCAAAACTTAAAACCCCTCCAAAAAAGTTGAATATATTATTTGTCTATCGGCTAAATTGGTGATATTGGATAGCTTGATATGCTTGTTGGCGCCATTTTTAACCGCTGAAGCTCTTGGAACAATTGGAACAATTGGAAACTAACATCACATCACAGTGCATATGAGGAGGGTGTTGGATGATATGCATTGTAACTCATTTCCTAGCAGCCTAAGCTTTGGGGACAATTGGTAACTTAACAAGTGAGAACACTTGCGCTCCTTTTGAATAGCTGCAGATTGCAGATAAAGGGACTGGAAATAATTTTTAAATGAGTAGGTAGAACTTATACTTGATAGTTTCAGGAATTTTGACTTGAGATTGAGAGCTTTTATCATGATAATATGAAATGACTAATTTTTAGGACTGCTTTGAATCCTGCATATCAAGGATTGCAGTTGTCCAAGGGCCCCAATTCTTCCGCTCTAGTTTCACAAGCCATGTATAGCTAAACCTCTCATATGTCGAAATTGAGCATCAAATCTATTAAACCACATCTATCCCAATACCCAATGGTCCATTACATTGCTCTGTTATTGGAATTAGGAAATGATTATCCTTGTAATACTAATATATCACGTTGACGATATTCCCATTGACATATATATATCCCTTCATCAAAGAGTGGCTATTCGGATTAACTTCAGCGTGGCAGACATTACATTTTGGAAAACTAGTGTTGCAACAACCTATACCACTTAAATTTTTCTTTTCAAATGACTACAACCAAGAGGGTTACAAAAAGCTGTGGGACTGGGGAGGCAGTCACCATGTTATCAACTCAATAGCTTCAGCAAATGCAAACACATATACACACATCTACATATTGACAAGATATTATCAAAGTTCACAATCTTTCGCCGAGTACCTATCGGAACTGAACACTAATCTGGTACCAGCCCTAGTGCAAGCGATGTAGTGACTGGAATCGCAATGGCCACACAAGACCATAGATCGATCGTATCACCACTTGTGCAATCAAAGATTCAAACTAGGCATCGCCCCAATATACAGCTCAGGATAATCGTAAAAGTTAGTACATACATATACAACATATGCATATATACCCCCGAGAATTACCTCATCTCTGAGCTGCTTTGCTTCCTCGCGAGTAACACTCTCCGCTAGATTTCGGCAGATGAAAATGTCGGAAAGAATCAAGATCGAGAGCAGTAACGGACTCCGATGTTTCATTGCTCTCTCTCTCTCTCTCTCTCTCTTACGGCCCGGCTCGTTCTCTCTATATATCGATATATCAATATGTATCTCGGAGCAGTAGATTTGCGTTTGCTTTGGTTTGCCGACGTATTTGAGCACGCGCCGCGCCGGCTGTAACTTCAGCATGAAAAGGCTGCCTCCAGGCGGACGACACCGTTTCATTGCATCTTCACTACAGTAATAACCACCGGTGCTGGAGTATTATTGATTTTTCTTTTTCATCTTTTTTCCAACCCTCTTTGAATTAGGATAAATGCGAGGGCTCATTCTCGTTTACTTGATTTTGGTATGTTTATCATTTTGGAAGTGACAAAATACCTATCAATCTCCGTAAATTATTGACTCGTACCTCCTAAATTTTTGTTTGAGTATTTTTTTTCCGTCTTCTTTAATTTTGCGTTAACTTTTTTTGGATTTATTATTTATCTCGAGAAGGGTCTTAAAAGTAAAAAATTACGAAGAAAAAAAATTCACGAAAGACAAAATACCTACTAGTGTTTTTTTCTCTAGTATCATCCTACTAAACCTTTTTCAATTTCGGTCCATATTTTTATACTTTTTAAATTTCTGCCATCGAAACAAATAATTAATCTCAAAAACTAAAGAACAAAATATTAACTGTAAATAATACAGAAAATGAGCCCTTAATTATTTGGTGCTCATGTTTTTTTTTGCCTTGCTTGCCACATAGGATGACAGGTGGGGTGGAAACAAGCCAAGCCGAGTTTTGTAGTATTCGAGCTTAACCCGTTTATTAAACAAGCCAAAAACTCGAACCGAGCTAACGAAACTAGTCGGGTTAAATTTACTTAAACAAGCCAAAAGCCCATATAAACGTCTCGAGTTTTAGAGTGTTGAGCTAGCTAATTTTACTACATGAGCTTAAAACTCGAGCTCAAGCTCGACTCGATTTCTAACCGAGTCGAGCCAAGGTATAAAAAGCGGTTCATTTGCAACCCTAATACAGGTAGGGTATATGGATCCGGAATCCTAGGAAGCGATGAACCAATCTATCCAATCTTTTTTAATCAAGTTCCGGTGGGGATAAGAACAGAAGACGGCTCTGCGATCAGAGAGCATCCATCGGTCCAGAGAATGGTAGATCTATAGAATCCATGGCTACTGGGTCTGATCTTTTTCTCCATCAAAAAGAATCAAGCTCCCCCGTTACTTGGCAGCACTAGTTTTCTCAGGCTTACTCATCGCTTCGATTACTCTTAAATCGAATGCGATGCGTTATCGGAATGGCACCCTTCGATTTTCCTCCGGCAGTACTCGTGGAATCACAAATGAGGGCTGCTTGCCTCGTGAGATATGGGTGGACATTCTAACAAGACTCCCAGCAAAGACGGCGGGCCAATGCAAGTGCGTTGAGAAAGGGTGAGATAAGAAATTGGAGAAGTCAATCAAAACATTTTATTTATGTACTTTTCTCTTCATTCTCATCAAAATAGTCAATTCCCTTTTCTTTTTCTTTTCTCTTGAAAATTACTTCGTCCAAAGGGGCTCAATTGAGGAGCCCTCTTTTGTGGAATTGCACCATTTCCGTGCCAAGTCTACACCTGGTGGCTGCTACATTGTAATCTCTTCATGTACCCCACAGTAGGGGTGAGCAAAAAAATCCATGAAATCGCGAATCCAGTCTAAACCAATCTAACTTAAAAGATCTAACTTAAAAGATTTGGTTTAGTTTTGTAGTAATATAGTTTGGTCATGATTTAAAAAAATTAGAAACCGCGTTATATGGTTTGGTTCGTGGATACACATTCACGGTTATTATTCTAAAATTCTAAATCGATCTGAACCGTATAATACATATATATATATATATATATATGATTTAATTATGATCCACCAAATAAATATGAGAGCCTTAGTTAACTACTTTTCTAATTTTATTGATCCTATTTAATCCACTGCAATATTCCTACTTTTCTAATTTTTTCTTTCCTACCAAGATAATTTAGACTAAACTTCTATAAATCAAACCCAATCCTATTTTCTTATGATTATTAATTTATTATACACAAAAAACATCATCAAATCAATCAACTTCCACGGCCCAATTCCTAAATTTCTATACGTGAAAATCAATTCCAATTCCTATTCCTATAATTCCTTCACTACCAAGACCAATTACCCTAAATTTCTATACATGCAAACCGCGGTTTAATACCGAAACCAAACCGTATTTTAATGGTTTGGATTGGTTTGGTTATATGCCTTTTGTGGGTTGGTTTGGTTCTCCAAATTTATAATCCGTAGGTATTGATTTAATTCTTAGTTTACTATGAAACCGAACCAATCCGGACCATGCTCACCCCTACCAACAAGGATACGATTTTTTTCTCAGCTGTAATGATTACGAAGGGGGACTGGCTCGGCACTTGTTCGGCTATCCGGCGTCAGGTTCTTATGATTGTCAAGCATGAGTCAATGGCTTAATATGTTTTTACTTTCATAAGCCAAAATCCATGGTCGCTGTGAATCCTATCACCAAAGGGATAATTGTCCTTCCCCCATTTAATCCCGTTGGTATCTTTGGTTTGATCCTTCCACTAAGCAATACAAAGTGGTGAATATATACCGGATCCTGAAACAAAGCACGTGTGGAGAATTGGAGTTTTCTGATTGTCAGTGTGAAATTTTCACTTTGGGCTCGCTCTCATGGAGAAAGATCGATATTGTTCCCCCGGCATCCCACTTTGACTTTGGTGCAGATGGCATCTGTCTTGGTGGAGTTGTACACTGGAGAAACTTTTCGTCGGATGATTCTCATACTGTTGATGATGAGGTTGTAGTGACATTTGACCTTAAAGATGAGAGATTCGGGGGGTTGATTTCACTGCCTAGGGGACCCTCGTGCATGCCTCGTCTGTTAGAACTTAAAGGCCATTTGGCTGCTTGTGTGGACCCAGAAGCTGAACTTGAACTGGAGGAGCTTTGGATACTAGAGGACTATGACAACTGGGTTTGGGTCGAAGAGAGGATCGTGCTGCCACCGGATTGCAATGGACCAAGTTGTCTTCTCATTCATACATATGGCTCAATTCAGACAGGTGAGATCCTCGTACATCATCTACTCCCGGCTGTGTCTCCTGGCTTGGAGATTTACTCCTATGGTCGGAATAAAAGAAGTTCAAGAAAGATCGATTTACCCCTACGGTCGGAATAAAAGAAGTTCAAGAAAGATCCATATCGCAGGGCTTCCTAAGTATGCGAACATAAATGTCTTTAATTATGTTGAAAATCTACTTTCCTTGCGAGATATTTAAATTTTTGTATCCTTTTGGTCTTTTCCTTTTCTCTATGTAAGTCTTGGTTATTGCATTTCATTCGTAAACCAATCTATCCGATTATCCCTCGACTTCCTGGGCTATCTTCCAAGCATGCGACCCGAAGGTACACGTTCATGGTTCATCATGAACCACCAAAAAGACCAAACTAGATACTTTAGAGCCTATTGAGCTTGCCAACCTGGATAGAGATTCAAAACCCCAAAGAATTGGAACTTTTTTCCTTTAAATATCAAGCCAAATAGAAAGCAACTCAAAAAGACGACCATAGACAGTTCACCAGGAGATTGGCAAGAGAAAATGGTCAAAAAGTCAATGCTGCAAATTCGAATTGCAATAAGAGATACCACCTCAGATGTGCAATGGACAGTGGACACAATTAGACCAGACAACAGTACCCCAGGTGGGCTTGGGACCAAGGTCCCATCCAATGTCCTTGGGTCCAGTCCTGGGCAATTTGGGCAACAACAATTAGAATTGGTCTTTTTGTAGAGTTTGTCAAGTATATCATACACGCAAAAAAATCAACTTGATCGAACGTTGATAGTGTATGAACAAACAAGTTTGTACGAGCTCTACATAATTAACAGTGCCGATCATTGTTTTGGGCCCAAGAGGGGCCTACAAGAACCCAAACTGGACTGGAGAGGACCTAAGAAAACTGGATGAGAGCTTGGTGGTGTTGCCTTTTTCTAAAAGACCTACCATTATACCGAATTTTCTTACCCAAGTGTTCAGGCCCAGCCGGCCGGGTTCGGAAGGGTCCGAGTGTTATCTCACGGTGAAAGTTCGAACAAGGTACAGCTTCTAGCTAAGCAAAAGTTATATGAACAAGTGTTCAGATCATTGATTTTACAGTTCAGCCTGAATAAATGAAACTTACATTGAAAAATAAACTGAAGCAGGAGCAATTATGCATGAAAACTTAATGGTAGACTATTTACACAACAATGGGTTGTTCTCCTTCAAGCTCGGATATTACAATCAATGAGTCAGTTGGTCCGAGGCAGAGAGGCTCTGACTTGGGTACTGGGTTTATTTCCTGCAAAAAACAAGGCGTTCAAGAGATTCGAGGAGTGTTACCCATTTAAGTGACACAAATGAAGGGTATATATACCTTCTTATTGTCCTTCATGTAGCCAATGGCAACTTCCTGACGTAAATATGCCCTTTCAGATAACTCAGCAAAAGAAGGATTCTCTCCTTCCTTCATGTAGAGGCCAATATCCTATAATATCAAGCACATCAGTAAGTCAACTGCAATTGACATAGTTATCATACAATGAGGAAGTGATTATGTACATTTACTAAATTCAACCAACTAAAGAAATTATTGAAGCAGCATAACCAGCCAACCATTTACGTATCTAAAATATGGTTTAATTTTGCTCTTTTGTGTCCTAGGCTATTAAACTCCAAGTATTCATCCTCAGCTATTTGGAGGAACCAGAATATTTAAGACAAACAACTAGACCACATAGCCCATTTACCTTCACATAAATTTCATCACCCTCGGCATCCAGAATGTCTTTCCAAACACAATTCAGTTCACTGTTCTCTGCCACTGTTGTGCACAAGCAAAGATTCACCTCAGAAAATGAAGACCTCATATATTGGTTAAAAAAAACATTAGCTGAAGAGTGAAGACCTTGCGCTGTCACAAGGCTCATTATTTCCTCTGTGGCAATATAAGTGAGGGCCGGCTTTATTCTCGTAATCTGTAGGGGTTTGCAGGTGTGTGGTAAAAGAAAATAGAACTTGAGCTACACCAATAGAAAGAGGAATTTTAACATCAAATGTAACTAATCTGAGAAAGGAAGAATTACTTGTTTGCCCAATTTGGAATCGACAATTTCAGCAACTAGATTTTGAACCTGCAATCCATTGTCGCAATTATTGTTTAGTGACTGGAGCTTCTTTGAACACATGCCGCGCGCGCACACACACACACACAGGAGTTAAAAACTTAAGGACAACCTCATGGTAGGTCAATCATGAACCATGTAGCCAATAAAAGGTTGCCAACTTGGCTATGAAGCAGGACACAGCTATATTGAGACCATGGCAACACATGACATATACTTCTATACACAGCATTGACTCAAAAACTTCTTCTCTAACAATTGGGATAAAGATGAAGCTCAACAAAGGTCAAAACAGATTGTTTCCTTATAAACCAATACTAGAAGCCTCTTGATTGAAACTTTCCCATAAACTTGGACATTGTTATTCAAGTCACACAGATGAAGAAAAGAAACAGAAGGTTAAGTAACTATACTTGTTTTTACACAGAGAAAATGATATATCCAAATGAGTATAAATATTCTTTCGGACCTTGATGAGTTATACTAACCTTTACTCCGAGTTTGTTGCAAATATTTTCAGCAAGAAGAAGGGAATACGCTGAATGCTTGTCGGCCCTAGATGGATCTGAAGGGAGGAGAATAAATGACATGCCACCTCAACTTAACTGAAATTTTAAAATCCATTACCTCCAAGTAGCCAATCTCTGTCAGATATTACAGCAATTGACATGGTATTATCTTCGCCTTTGTTGAAATTTTTTTGGATATCAGTTATGGTTTCTGTAACGACATCATAGTCCAAGGGGTTGCCAATCTGTGGATATGAAAGACCATGAAGAATTTGAAAGAATTCAGGACAATGTTTTCTAGACGAGAGAGAGAAATAGATCTAACCATAGTTGATCAGAAAGTACCCTATGAGAAACCCGGACATTTTTAAGCTTGCCTAGACCAGCTATGGTGTTTGCCCTTTTCCTATCATCCATTGGCACATCTGACAATATTTCCTACATATATATCGATCTTGAAAAGTAAAATCTCAGGGAATAAACAAATAACAATACATATTTTGCACTATATAGGATAGTTATCTATCTTCTAACTTCATAGGATGGTGAAAAGGGGGGGGAGGGGAGGGGGGGCGGGGAAGGGGAAGGGGAGGGGAAGGCTAGAAATAAATAAGCAAAGAATGACAATTAACGACTTAATGTCACTCTATAGGTGGTCCTGAGAGTAACATTTCAGACAGATACTGAAAAATAGCTATTACCTATACAGCATCCCGATCTGAGGCAACAGCATTGCAGATTAATTGCTGAAGACATGAAAAGTGCAAAACGCTTAAAGCCGACTAGTCGGACTAGATTTAGAACATACCAATACACTGCCAGGTCCAAGATAATTATCATATTCTTGCATCATCTCAACAACATCATGGCGCCACCCAAGCATTAGTATGCATTCTTTTGGTCCTAGACTCCACTCCGAAGCCTAATGACAGAAGTGAAAACATAAAAGACTGAAAATGATACTGCATAAATGAAAGTTTACATAGTGACACTAAAGTACCTTTGAACCTGATTTGGTGGGACGCTTCACTGTATTTTCCAGACGCCTCTTCGTCATCTCTGAAAAGTGATTAGGAGATTCACTGTTCTTGTCTTGAACTCCAACATCATTTGCAGTCTTATTGTCTTCTTGGACAACATCTTGATATGCAAGCTGAGGTTTCTTCTTCCCATGAACAGGCCCAATGAACAACACCTATAGGCAAAAGAAGAGCATCACAGTGAAGAGAGAAAAATAGAACTAAAGTATGGAGGAATTTGTTTTGAAACTGCTCAAAAACAGAAATTCATCTTGCCTTCTACAAAATTTTAACAATCTATCTGTGTTACATGGATCACATGTGAAGAGAGAAAAATAGAACTAAAGTATGGAGGAATTTGTTTTGAAACTGCTTAAACAGCAAATTCATCTTGCCTTCTACAAAATTTTAACAATCTAATCTGTGTTACATGGATCCTTCATTTTGGCTCAAGTACCCGTGTCGATGTGTCCAACACCCATGTCCTTTTGGACACTCGGATCTTCTAATTGTTAAGATACTTACAGAAAATGAATATCAAATTAGGTAGAAAAGCGATATTTCGAGTATTTCACATAGACAGAAAATAGGAAAATAGCAAAAACATAATTTTCTTAACCCTTTCTTGTTTAAATACATTTGTAAACATAGTTTACATAATCTGAGAAAATTATGCAATATATAATACAAACAAGAGTTCAGGACGTGTCCTGTACCCGTACCCAAGTTGGGGACACATATCCACGTATCCTAAGATTTAAGTTTAAGAAGGTCCGACGCTTGGACTTGCACCCGCACCCGATACTTGCACCCGAGTCCATGTAACACTATGCCCTTGTTCGGTTGTGGGTTTGGAAAAAAATTTCCAAACTCATTACCTATATTTTCAACAATTACTTTCATTTCTCTCTCCACTCATTACCCCTATATCCAATTATTAATCTCATTTCTCTCTCTATCTCTCTCCACTCATTACCCCTATCCCCAATTATTACCATATTTTCTCTCCTCACTCATTACCCAAAAACCAAACCCAAAAATTTTCCAAACCCACAACCGAACAAGGCCTATGTTGGTTGAATCTAACTAAGTGAGTGGGAACATTTACGGAATGCGCAACGACAATATCTCAATACATTTCCCAGCCTGTTCAGTGGTTATGTAAGTAAAATAGCTATGGATGTCATCAAGCCTAAACAAGCACTAACACTTTGCCATTACCTTTACTGTTAAACCCAACCATAATACCCTAAAATAATTAAGTTTCTACAAATGCCTCAAGTTTCATCTTCTAAAACAAGCCAAAACACATCTTTTATCGTTAGAAACCCTATACGCCGCCTTCTATATTACAGTATTCAACAACTAGAAAGTTCTCCCATCCAAACCCACCACAATCATATTCTACTAGCATTGTGCCCATTTGATGCACAGGACAAAAAAATTCACATTAGTTTGTTTTTCTGTTTCCGTGTATCGAACGGTCACCCTGCTAGTTGAAGGAAAAAACAACAATGTGAATTTTCTTTTATCCCGTGCACCGAACGGCACAATTGACAGAACATACAATTTAAGAAAAAAACGTCGATATAGATACAAAATAACTAAAAATAGGTAAAGGTGACAATAATTAAGCCATTTTGCAAACAAAAATATGGACCACCAATTTGTAACAAATAAAAATTACTACAATTGACGAATATGAAATAAATATTCCTATTGGAAGACTCGTGGGTGTCTAAATTAATTTGCAATTGTTAAAAATATAAGATAAACAAAACAAACAAAGAAAAAGTAAACAATTAAAAATTTCTCATTCTTTAACTAATAAAACTAAACTTTCAATTCTCAAAATCTCATCCCACCCCCCTGCGCCATTCAAAACCCACCCCTCATTGCCAATTGGTATTGACTTGGATGCTTTAACTAGATCAATCACCATTTGCAATAATGGATAATATCTAAATGAGAAGCTTGTGGCTCTTTCTTTGGTAATAAGAGATGCACTATTTTGCACAATGTCTACATACTTTGTCAGTTTGCTGTAGAACTTCGTCATCATTGGGGTGGAAGTATATCTTCCCTCCTCGATAAAGACCACAAACAACTGTCTGAAAGGGTATAAGACATAGAGAAAATCTTAGGGCAAGCAATCGTGGTTGATACCAGCAATAACTAAATCTCATCGACGGTTTTACCTCTTTGAATCCACGTCTTACTTGCCTATATGTTAACCCCACAAGACTAGGAAAGCTATAGAGGTTGAATACATTCTCTGTGACATACAAACGTAATTGTTAGAACTTAAGTAGGATCTCCCTTACATTGAGATAGGGGAGATAAAACAAATGAAAAGTTAAAAACGAATAATTGGGACCTCATTAAATGGATGACTATCTATTATCACAAAAATTATTATTTTGCGTAATCTAGGAGGTTTGTTGCTTTATAGCAGGCTTAGCAGCTACAGGACCAAGAACTATGTATGGATATGACCAAAAAAAATTTCCTTTCTATTTGCAAGCTTCATTTCACGAAAACAAACAAAGAAGCACAATTTCTAATATCAATCTGAAAGCATCAGTACTTCGATAATTAAGCAAGTGCCTGTAAATCTTTATAAGGCCATTTTGCCGAGAGCATTGGACAAATAATTTGGAAGCAACATTTTCCACAGGCTCTACTTTCAATCCTGAGATTGACTTTAGGAGCTCACATGTCCGGGAGTTTGAAACCTGTGAGAATTAAGAGGACACACTCAATAAAAGTATTTGTGACATGAACACTCAAAAAGCTCCGCACAAGAATGTACCTCAACAATGGTGGGTACCGAAGCCATTTTTTGAAGAGGTTGAAGAGCAAGTACCGAGAGAAATGCATCGGTGTCAACTTCATATCTGATGAATTGAGCCATCACATGTTGGTATTATCATATGTGCCATGCCAAAGGTTAAAGCGTCCCCAAAAGAAAACGCCAACATAAGCAGAAGAAGGTGTCTAATCTTGTCAATTTTATTGCCAAAGTATGTATAATATATTGAGCAGATGAACCTTCAGACATGGATGACTAGCACTATGCTACATGTAAGGAAAGATTTCATAGAGTGGAACAAGTCATAGCACAAGACATAGATCAAGAATTGTTGAAAAGGACACAAACAAAAAAAACAAAAAACTGGAGTAAACTTGAAGACTACACCTCAAGTCTCATCTAAGGCAATGAGTATGTTTCTCACTAGACTAAAATAGATGGTAATTTAACCATCAATGCAAGGCACTAAAGAGGGTATAATTGTAAAATCAACAAGGTCTTTACTTATCGCCCATAATGTCTTCTGCAATTTCTCCCAGATACTTTATTGAACATTCAAGTCATAGCCATATAATCCCTCTAATACTGGACTACCATGACTTAGGTTACATGATGTTACAAATTATTCTTCACTATATATTTTCTCTTCTCCACCATTTCATTTTGCTGAGGTTAGGTAATAGGAGTCAAACCCCCTACACCGCAAATGTGCCCTCTTGAATGGCATTCCTTTAAGACGATATCCATGGACTAAAGCAACTCCAATATTATTCCTGCATAGTTTACTATTATTCAGGGCTAGGATATCCATCTAGAGCCAGTTCAGATGATGTCATGCACTAAATAACAGTAACAAAAGACCAAAATAACCACAATATTGTTTACTTTTGTATAATATATGACTGTATCAAAGTTCTTACCGATCTCCCTTGGTTGGCAATATAATTATGGAACGTGCCTTATCAGCCGCAGCCCTTTGAAATGATTTTGTTAAGCTCAGACTGCAACTGTACAAGCAAAATCTCAAAGATGTAAGAAATGAAGCAAACCTAAAAAATGCTATTTCATCCAGTGCATCTACTTAACTTCGAAATAGGAATTAGTCAAAGTTAATGCCTCTATGCCACTTCAACTGTGTATCCATGTTTAATAAAACATTAAACATGCATTCCACGAATGAGTCATCTCGAAAGTAAATTGGTAACAGGTAAATTGAAACAATATTCCAAATTAATAGCACAAATGCCTTTTCTATTTTATGCTGCCAAGAGCTGGAGCACAAGTGAGAGTAAGAGAGAAGATGTAATCAAAGTGTCGCATAGTTCAAACAGCATCCAAACTCCAAAGCATCTACAATCACATACGTGCAAGCATATGAGGGATGCAAGAAAGTAATGGGTAGCTCAAACAAAGCAGTATCTCCATCCACACATTCCTGCACTAAAATACAAACGTTCAGTATACGTATCATAAAAGTCAATCCTTAGCCAGCATTACTCTACTAGATCAACAGAACAGTTGAGGTTTAATGGAGGCCAGAATAACCTCGTTCAAACGCCAAGTAATGTGATTGACGCTCAGTACCACCAAATTATGATTCTTAATACATCAAGTGCCCGAAGAATTGAAAGTGCAATTGACTCAGCTCTCTGCAAAGTCTACAATGTAAATCATGGATCCGCCACCATCTCTGCCAAATGGAAATCTCCAAGAGTAGTTCAGCAGTCTGACAGATATCTTGGGAATCTAGCTCGGTGATATTATTTAATGCTTGATCTCCAAGCACCACTCAGTAGTCTGAGATCAGTAATGACTACACGTGACCTTGGTATTATTGTCGCAAGCCTAAATCTTTTTGTGTCAACTCGTAAAATAGAACATATATGATGGTTGCATAGGAAAACAATCTATAGAGAGTATTGGTGCATCAGAGGACAGTTACCTTTATAACAACAAACCTAATCTTCTTATTTCTAAGAAAGAGTTGTTGTTAGAGAAAGAAGTGTATAGGGTGTTAACTAACCCTAACACATAAAGAGCTTTATTTATATTATGTCGAGACCCATTACATAACATGACTACCCGATGTGGGACTAAACTACTCTAACACTCCCCCTCAAGCTGGAGAATAAATATCACAAAGTCCCAGCTTGTTACATAACAACTCTAAACGTGGTTTGAACAATGATTTGGTGAAGATATCGGCCAACTGAGCTCCGGTAGACACAAATGGAGTAACTAACACACCACTGTCAATCTTCTCACGAACAATGTAACAATCTACCTCAATATGCTTGGTTCTCTCATGAAACACCAGATTTGAGGCAATATGTATTGCCGCCTGATTGTCACAGTACATAGGAATGGGCAATTGCACTCAAAATCCCAGCTCCTCAAGAAAGGATCTCAGCCAAACAACCTCACATGTAGTATGAGCCATAGCACGATATTCTGCTTCCGCACTAGACCTTGCAACCACAGTCTGCTTCTTACTCTTCCAGGTAACTAGGTTGCCACCAACAAAAGTACAGTAACCGGTGTTGAACGTCTATCAGAAGGTGACCCTGCCCAATCTACATCAGTAAACGCCTCAACACGCAGATGACCATTGGAACGATAAAATAAGCCACGTCCAGGATGAGCCTTAAGATACTTCACAATGCGAATATAAGCTTCCCAATGTGGAAGACGAGGAGCAGACATGAACTGACTCACTACACTAACAACGAACGAGATATCAGGACGAGTATTGGTAAGATAATTCAACTTACCAACCAAGCGACGATATTGATCTGGATGAGGAAACTCCTCCCCCTGATCCACACAAAGTTTGACATTAGGATCCATCGGAGTCTCCACAGGTTTGCCTCCTAACAAGCCTGTCTCTTCTAGAATATCCAACACATATTTCCTCTAAGACAAACTAATCCCATCCTTAGACCTTGCTACCTCAATACCCAAGAAATACCGTAACTTACCCAAGTCTTTAGTGTGAAACTGACTATGTAAGAACTGTTTTAGCTCTTCGATCCCTTTCTGATCATCTCCAGTAATAATAATGTCATCAACATAGACAATGAGCAATACTTTCCCTCGAGCTGACATAAGGGAAAATACAGAATGATCTGAGTGACTTCGACGCATGCCAAACCTCAAAACAGCCTCATTAAACTTGCCAAACCATGCTCTAGGGGATTGCTTAAGTCCATAAAGTGTCTTGCGAAGACGACATACCTTATGATGCTCTTCCTGAGCAACAAACCTAGGTGGTTGCTCCATATAAACTTCCTCCAGGAAATCGCCATGGAGAAAGGCATTTTTGACATCAAGCTGAAACAATGGCCAACCAAGATTGTCGGCAAGAGAAATAAGAATCCGTACAGAGCAAAGCTTGGCAATAGGAGAGAACGAATCGGAATAATCAATACCATAAGTCTGGGTGTAGCCTTTAGCAACCAGGCGAGCTTTGTGACGCTCAATAGTGCCATCAGGAAGATACTTGACAGTATAGACCCAACGACAGCCAACAGTAGATTTTTCAGCAAGAAGAGTAACCAACTCCCATGTGCCATTAGTATGAAGAGCAGACATTTCATCCACCATAGCTGTCCGCCACTCAGACCGGGATAATGCCTCATGAACATTTTTAGGAACAAAAACGGAGGAAACAGTAGTAGTGAAAGCACGAAGGGATGGAGAGAGATGAGCATAAGAGATAAATCGAGAAATAGGATGAAAAGTGCTCGAGATATTAGTATAACCATATTTTACCGGGGGACGACGATTCTCACGAGTCGGATAACGAGGGGCAGGCGGATCCGGTGACGGGGGAGAAGACAGAGGCGTGGGCACGGAGAGTTCGGCAAACTGGAGTGGATTAGGAAGCAGAGGTGGAAGTGGTGTTGGTGCCGGTGCCGGGAAACGACGAACATACACCTGCAAAGGTTTAGGTGAAACAGTGCCAGTAGGAACAAACATAGGTAATACAGACTCCAGGGGAAGAAGGTCGGTGGTAGTAACAGGATCCGAGTAATATGGCAACGACTCATTGAACGTGACATCAGCACAGACAAAGTGACGACGTAAAGAAGGAGAGTAACAGCGATATCCTTTCTGGGTGTGTGAGTATCCCAGGAAGATACACTAAAAAGACCGAGGATCAAGTTTACTCCTATCAGGGTCAAGAGCATGAACATAACAGGTACACCCAAAAACTCGAGGAGGGAGAGAGTGGAGAGGCTGACCAGGAAATAACACCGTATGGGGAACTTGACCACCTAAGACCGTAGAAGGCATACGATTGATTAGGTAACATGCAGTGAGAACGGCGTCACTCCAATAGGACTTAGGGACCTGCATTTGAAATAATAGATCACGCATGACCTCAGATAAGTGCCTAATCTTGCGATCAGCAACTCCATTTTGTTGTGAAGTCCGAGAGCACGACGATTGGTGAACAATGCCATGATCAGCGAAAAACTGAGAAAGTAGATGGTGAAAATATTCGCGGGCATTATCTGAACAAAATATCTTAACAGAAATATCAAATTGAGTTTTGACTTGCCTGTAAAAAGTTTGAAAAACTGATTTCAATTCAAATCGCTCTTTCATTAAATAAAGATATGTGATACGAGAAAAATCATCCACAAAAATAACGTAATACTGAAAACCAGAAACACTGGGCACATGAATAGGCCCCCAAATGTCTGAATGAACTAACTGAAAAGGACGTGACGCACGACGCTCAACCCTAGGTAAAAAAGTGACCCTACGGTGTTTACTAGACTCACAAACCTCACAGACCAACTTATTAATGGAACGACAGGAGGGCACAAGGTGCTTCAGACTCTGAAGAGAGGGATGACCAAGACGACATTGCTGTTGGTAGGGAGATTCTGATGTCTGAAGAGCTGTAGGCTGAGGATCAGTCAGGTAATATAGGCCACCTCACTCAGTGCCCCCACCAATCCTCTTCCCCGTCTTGAGATCCTAAAAAATACAGCCATGAGGAAGAAATGTGATGGAACAGTTTAAAGATTTTGTAAGGCGGCTCACAGACATAAGATTAAACGGTAAACGAGGAACATGTAAAACAGATGACAAAGTAAGAGAGGAAGTGACAGGGATGGAACCAAAGCCAGTAACAGCTATAGTAAAGCCATCAGCCAAGGTAACATGAGATGGTCTACCAACTGGCTGTCGATCAAAGAAAATAGATGTACCAGTCATATGATCAGTGGCGCTAGAGTCAATAACCCAAGGAAATGAAGAAGAGGAGGCAACACAAGCAACAGATGTACCGGTCTGAGCGAGCGTAGCAGTAGAGGATCCTGTCGCATCCTGAAATGACAAAAAACGCTGGTACTCCTCAGCTGAAATAGCAACACTATCGGCAGAAGATTGAGTAAACTATCCAGTATCTTGAGAGCTCGCAGCCTGATGAGCTTGGGAAAAACCATGAAGATTGTAACAGAACTCTACCATATGATTTGTTCCCCAACAATGAGTACAGAATCTGGAATCACGACCGCGACCGTGGCCATCTCCCCCTGATATGCGACCCCCACAAGTATCAAAAACAGAATCACGGCCACCTAAGCCACGACCAAAAACACGGCCTCCACGGCCTACAGAGTCACGACCACAACTACTAAACCCAGACTCACGGCCGCGACCACGACCACGGCTAACAGAGAAGATAGAGCCATCAGAAATAGTAGAACTCAAAGCAGAACAGCCAGAAGTTAAAACAGAAATAGACGACGACTGCCGGAGACGACTAAATTCCTCGCTGAGAGAAGGTAAGTCACGACTCCCCAAAATCTGATTACCCACAGGACCAAAATCAGATGATGCACCAGATAAGAAACGAGTAACCCGCATGCGATCACGCTGGCGCTGCATAACCTGAATATCAGTAGATAGTGGCTCACAGATATCCAATTCATTGCAAATGCGCAGGAACTTGGCATAATAAGCTTCAAAAGAATCAGCACCCTGAGATATATCAAAGAAAGACCGATGAAGGTCATATGTGTGACGGAGATTGTCGACACCTGAATATAATTCTTTTACCTGGGTCCACACCTCTTTAGCGGTATCATAAAACATCAGCGTAATAGCAATTTGTTCCATCATACTATTCCATAACTCTGAACGAACATGGGCATCAATAGCTTTCCATGCCCTATATGTGGGTCCATCAGTAGCAGGAGGATCATCAGTCAAATAGGAATCCTCAAACTGACCCATATAATACACCTCAACAACTTTAGCCCAAAGAACATAATTATCCCCATTTAATGGTGTTGAGGTAATAGAGCGCCTCTCGCGAGACCAAGAACCACTCGATGAGCTACCAACGAGAGTAGAACTAGAGCTAGAAACAGTACCAGAATTAGAATCCTTCTTCTGCTCAGACATTTTACCAAATAATGTAAAGGCACTCCAAACAATAAATAACCACAAAACTTTAACCAACTAAACAACAAACTAGTTAAAACAACGGATCAAACGACCACCAACATAAAACGACCGAACTCTGAGCAACTGCTAAGTCAGTGATTGAAATACGCGAGGCGACAAAGTCCTCGTCGGAGCGAGGCGAGCGCCTCATTGAAGCGAGGCGAGCGTTTTAAAAAAAAAGTAATATAAACTACATAAACGACCAATATTCACTCCTACCATCAAAACAAGAACAAACATCACCATATTGCATAATAACCAACAATCCAACATTCCAACATACGAAATACTAGTAAAATACGCTCATAAAAATGTCGCAAACTAACAATCCAGAATTCCAGATATTCCAAACAAGACATTGTCACGCCCTCGATTTTCAACATAAATAATAACCATTTGAGATAAATAAAATCCTCACTGGAGTACAGGTAATACCCAAATAACATTTCTTTCCCCAGTTCTCAAATTAAAAACAAATATTACAATCCGGGCTCAAGGTCCCAAGTTATACAAGTTACCAAATTAGTATTACAGTTTATAAAGATCATCCTTCAAAAATACATCTTTCAAGGTAAAAGCATAAAATCGCCCCTCTATACCTTTGAAACCCATGATCTACAAGCACGAGATGCACGTCATGCCAACTTCCTTGCTTTTTTTACCTGAAAATGATAGGTTGAGCTACACTAGCCCAGTAGAGAAATCTATACTCAAGCTATATGTAAATATAATGAATCATGCACTATGAATGAGTGAATACTGACAGATACGCTCAAAGTACGAACGTTTACCAACGAGCTGCACACTATCGTCAAAAGATTCTAGACTTCACATAGATACCACTGACTGTTTTCCTCTAAGACTAGATACGTTAATAAACTCACGTCAATCCACTTTAGACTATAACCAATTCAAATTCATCTTATCATTCATTGTACGATACTATAATCTCTCTCGTGTCCGCATTTATCATCATCAAATTCCTTCATTACAAAACCCTTCATTTTGATTTCAAAACAATTCAAAGAAAACTCAAGACCATTGTAGGCCGAGCTCCGTTGATTCGGGCTGAATACCGGAGGATTTTCATCAAAATCCTTTAACCAAAACCAAAATCCTCACATTAACTTCATAAACCAATTACGTGTCATTAAAAGTCTGAGCCGAAGCTCCTGCCAGGCACTTACTCGATAACGAGCCCTGAAGACAAGTGATATGAGCATTTTAGCTCCTGCCAAGCATTTACTCACTTAAGAGCCCTGAAAACATACGATATGAGCATTTAGCTCCTGCCAGGCATTTACTCACTTAAGAGCCCTGAAAACATACGATACGAGCATTTAGCTCCTGCCAGGCATTTACTCACTTAAGAGCCCTGAAAACATACGATATGAGCATTTAGCTCCTGCCAGGCATTTACTCACTTAAGAGCCCTGAAAACATACGATATGAGCATTTAGCTCCAGCCAGGCATTTACTCATTTAAGAGCCCTGAAAGTTCTCTTAATGACCATTTGTCATCCACATTCATTTCACGTTTCCATTTCACAAACATCAAATCATTCAATTGAATCCAAAGCCATTTAATCAATCACATGGCAATACCAATCCGTATCCAAAAAGACAGCATTTTCCCAAGGTCACATTCGTTCATACATCATCAACAATATATTGCAAACTCATAAGCATGCCCTATTGTACATTGATAAATATTTTAAGTCCACGTTATTCCTCTAAATCTATCACAACGCCCTATGCCACGTATCGAACCCGTAATGATTCCACGGCACATCACCGACTAAGTTCCAAACGAGAATATTATAAAACGAGTGCCAAAGGAACCTAGGGAACTCAACAAGACGAGGCACGAGGATACGAGTCTCATTAAGACACAAGTAATCATACTTGAGAGTGACTTAAACACGTCTAATCATATAGGGAGTCCTAATACGGAACGAATACAACTTAGGAATAGCCAGCAGACATTGGCAGACCGACACACCTTCACTCTAATAATCATAACTTTCTGTGTACTAAGACTTTTAAGGCGATTCCGGTGGCGATGGAAAGCTGACTTCAAGACCTTCGATTCGATATAAAGTTTGCATAAAACGGACATCGGACGAGAACGTTATGTCCGTTCGAAGTGGGCTGAAATCCAGAACACGAGACAGATTGCAGACCAGTTTTCTAAAAATCACCATAAATTCAATTCTCAACGGTTTCGGGTGATTCTTGCGGCATTAAAACGAGCTCTAAGTCTACTCTATTCCATATGAAGAAACCAAAATTCAAATCTGAGTTTAAGAAGGTGTAAAACCCCAAAAACGCAGGCCCTGTTCTGCTGATTTTCGGAAATGAAAAAAAACAACCTCAAGCAACGAAACAAGACACGATCTAAGTACATAAACACCGTATAAACGCATAACGAGAGTAAGAAATCCCTACCTCAAGGGTTTTGAGCAAAACCCGGCCCTTTGACCAAGTCAACCGTAGCTCCACGAGATCCGATCATGAATTTTCTTGGATATTCGGAAAGCCCGTGCTCCGTATAGCAACTTTAATTCTTGAACCTTATCCGGAATCACGACCTAGGTTGATGAAATCGAAGAGAGAAGAGAGAGTGGAGTTTTCGGATGGAGAGGAGAAGAAAGAGAGCCGAGAGTGAGAAAGAGAGAGAATGAAGATTATTCTCCTCCTGGGGAAATAAAAGAGGTGGGGAGTAATCCCCTACTTCTCACACCACACACTCACACGTGCACCCCTCGCTCAATTAACCTTATTTCCTTCCACGAATAAGTCACACCGAATATCTGCACCGTCTATCTCGACGGGCCATACGTTTACAAAAGAAAAAAAAAATACGAACTCAAAAATACGGGTCTCTACATTCTACCCTCCTTAAAGAAATTTCGTCCTCGAAATTCGCTCACCTAAGTCCAACCGAGTCACCAACCGTAGTATCAAACCTCATACTGCAACTCCGTAATCATAGCGTCATCCTCTCTTTCTACTTAGACTTTTCTTATCCCGTTTGCTCCTCTGAACCCTCATTAATGGTATAGTCTTATCACTCAACACTCAGCCATGAACCTTCATCATCTTTATCATAATTTCAAGTCCTAACATCTACACCAGAATTCTAGTCCCCACATATCTACATTACACTCACACCGAGATCCAACAGATTATAATCTCATGTTCTTCGAACTCTGAAATTCCTCATTCTCATTCTTTGTACCTTATTCCACTAAGTATCTCTTGAACTTCCCAGAATGACATACTAAACCGTTTATAAAAAAACTATAATTCTAACACTCTAAGTTTCATCTTCCCAACACCAACTGATAGATCAATCCATCAATAATAATTTTTTTTTTGAATACCCAAACACTCTCCATTGTAATAAATCCAAGAAACCCAAAACCCAATAATTTGACTACATAACGATCATCACCATTTGCTCAATTTTAACACCAACTCACCCTAGTTAAACGTCTCACATCTCAAAGCTATTAATACCTCTTTCGTCTCCAAAAATTAACACACCTCACAACCGATTCAATTCTATCAATACCACTAGTAATAGACTGCTGCACCATTCCCTTTAACAATCTCAATTTTTTTCACGCACCTCGATACCCACTTCCCTCTCTTAAAGACATGGTTCACCTCCCTTGGTACGACGAAACACACCTATCACAAAATCGTCAACCTTTATCTCTAACTCACACTTCTGTTTACCAAAACAACTTTATATCAACTCCGCACAAATCTCAAACGCTGTTTCGTCCATTTAACATTCAAACACAACTAAGAATCCAACACTACTTCACATTCCCTAGCCCACTCTGAATCACTATCGGTTTCTATTTTCGGAAATCCAAATTCACTTCTATTGTAATGCGTCCCTTCTACATAACTCTTCACAAGACACATTAAAACCATTCTGGTAAACTATCAATCCACTATTTTCTTAAACCCAGTTCTCCAAACATCGTTGCTGTTACTCAAGAAAGGCATACACTCGTAGTAACTACCCACATAATCATCACTGTTTATTCTACATCATATACTAAAAACAAATTTCACGTATTGAGATCACATAACAAATCAAACATGTAGGTTAAAACTAAACAACAGCACATTTCATTCACGAAATATTTCAACAAACCCACGGTACAATTTTAATAGCTTACACAACATCAGACACATCCACGCATTAACAGACTCACTTAGTATCCAGCAGACTTACCAACTCACAAAGTACCCAACAGACTCACAAAGTATCCAACACTTCACTATTCATGGCTCTAGAAAGCCCAATGGTAATCTCATTCTTTTAACCTTCATAATACCTTTTACATTTTCTGTTCACCCATCAATCTCGAATACTCTCGTTAATTAGTCTACTCAAGTCACATGTTTCCTATTTTCACAATCTCGAATATCACATAACAAGTACACAGTATCAATATTAATCATTTCTCTATCAACTTTATAATCACACGGCATTTCATCACCCAAATACCTACACAATGTGTGCAATAGTTGCACTAACGAACTTCCACTACTATTGATTATCGCGATACTAAAATTTAAACACCAATACAAGTACAAACAAATTGATAGACTCCTTCCTAAATACCAACAAGACATCGGGGTTGCAAACAACATGTCTATACTTCTCATCACATTCTAATATCCCAACTACTTCATCACCTAAGAATCAATTCTCTCGCACCAATATCTTCTGACAGTTCCGCTCACCATAAGTTTCACAGCTCATAAATTTCTTCTCTCAACTATGTAGTCATAACGACATCAATTTTTCTCAAAGATATTTACCACAATTGCACTCAACTTCAATAATATCAACCACACTATTCTCATCACCATCACCATCACCATCACCATCACCATCACTGCTATCACTACCACTATTTAAACATTAATCCCTCTCAAATCTATCACCTCAAGTCTTTTTCTTTTTTTTTTCTTTTTCCACGCCATGCTATCACTATGTTTTTTTTGTTTTTTTTTGTTTTTTTTGCCATCCTATCAAAATGACACCACCATGACACTCACCTCAACAATGAAAACTACGACACCATAACACTTCCCTTTTCTAAGAAATTCCTACGTAGAGCCATCTATCTCAAGCCTAGAGATCTAACCCATATACACAATCCTAGGGTCCAATTGACTTTCCGAGACTTCCATCTAGAAGGAGCGGTGATCAAACGCCTCTTCCAACTGGATCTCATCGGTAGTCGCCTGGGCGTCCAGAAGACACATATAGCATCCTGACACCCTACCTATAACCCTCATTTTCCTATCTCAACTTTAGATACTTATATCTCCTATGTAGGTTCGACTTGCCCTACCTATGCTTATATTAACTGTCTCAATAACTACCACTACAATAATCAACTATAATTATCACCACAACAAGTCTTTACCCTTTCCAAACACATTCAAGACACGCACTAAAATCAATTCCCATCGCACATATTACTCACCTTATACTTATACCCTATACAGTTTATCTCCCATAGGCTTAACTTAACATATTTGAAACTTAACACATAATCCAAGCAATTCAATAACACATTTAACACTCATCTCATGAGTCATATCAACATTCCATCCCTTTTAACACATGCTATCTTATATTTTGCTTCACACGTCAACATAGCCACAATCACAATCACTACAATGAGATCCAAGCCTCCAACTTCTCAATGCAGGTCAACAACTCAATGTCGCTCTACCATAATACAAAATGCGACATCTCAATGATGTACCGACTCATTCATGCAAGCACACATGTGTTTTGAAAAGAATATGCAGCGGATTTTGAACCCATGAGACTAAAAAGTCTCCCCACGGTCTCTAGGTATTCTAAACCTATGCTCTGATACCAAGTTGTCACGCCCTCGATTTTCAACATAAATAATAACCATTTGAGATAAATAAAATCCTCACTGAAGTACAGGTAATACCCAAATAACATTTCTTTCCCCAGTTCTCAAATTAAAAACAAATATTACAATCCGGGCTCAAGGTCCCAAGTTATACAAGTTACCAAATTAGTATTACAGTTTATAAAGATCATCCTTCAAAAATACATCTTTCAAGGTAAAAGCATAAAATCGCCCCTCTATACCTTTGAAACCCATGATCTACAAGCACGAGATGCACGTCATGCCAACTTCCTTGCTTTTTTTACCTGAAAATGATAGGTTGAGCTACACTAGCCCAGTAGAGAAATCTATACTCAAGCTATATGTAAATATAATGAATCATGCACTATGAATGAGTGAATACTGACAGATACGCTCAAAGTACGAACGTTTACCAACGAGCTGCACACTATCGTCAAAAGATTCTAGACTTCACATAGATACCACTGACTGTTTTCCTCTAAGACTAGATACGTTAATAAACTCACGTCAATCCACTTTAGACTATAACCAATTCAAATTCATCTTATCATTCATTGTACGATACTATAATCTCTCTCGTGTCCGCATTTATCATCATCAAATTCCTTCATTACAAAACCCTTCATTTTGATTTCAAAACAATTCAAAGAAAACTCAAGACCATTGTAGGCCGAGCTCCGTTGATTCGGGCTGAATACCGGAGGATTTTCATCAAAATCCTTTAACCAAAACCAAAATCCTCACATTAACTTCATAAACCAATTACGTGTCATTAAAAGTCTGAGCCAACCTGCCAGGCACTTACTCGATAACGAGCCACGAAGACAAGTGATATGAGCATTTTAGCTCTTGCATGCATTTACTCACTTAAGAGCCACGAAAACATACGATATGAGCATTTAGCTCTTGCCATGCATTTACTCACTTAAGAGCCATGAAAACATACGATACGAGCATTTAGCTCCTGCCCATGCATTTACTCACTTAAGAGCCACGAAAACATACGATATGAGCATTTAGCTCTTGCATGCATTTACTCACTTAAGAGCCACGAAAACATACGATATGAGCATTTAGCTCCAGCCGGCATTTACTCATTTAAGAGCCATGAAAGTTCTCTTAATGACCATTTGTCATCCACATTCATTTCACGTTTCCATTTCACAAACATCAAATCATTCAATTGAATCCAAAGCCATTTAATCAATCACATGGCAATACCAATCCGTATCCAAAAAGACAGCATTTTCCCAAGGTCACATTCGTTCATACATCATCAACAATATATTGCAAACTCATAAGCATGCCCTATTGTACATTGATAAATATTTTAAGTCCACGTTATTCCTCTAAATCTATCACAACGCCCTATGCCACGTATCGAACCCGTAATGATTCCACGGCACATCACCGACTAAGTTCCAAACGAGAATATTATAAAACGAGTGCCAAAGGAACCTAGGGAACTCAACAAGACGAGGCACGAGGATACGAGTCTCATTAAGACACAAGTAATCATACTTGAGAGTGACTTAAACACGTCTAATCATATAGGGAGTCCTAATACGGAACGAATACAACTTAGGAATAGCCAGCAGACATTGGCAGACCGACACACCTTCACTCTAATAATCACAACTTTCTGTGTACTAAGACTTTTAAGGCGATTCCGGTGGCGATGGAAAGCTGACTTCAAGACCTTCGATTCGATATAAAGTTTGCATAAAACGGACATCGGACGAGAACGTTATGTCCGTTCGAAGTGGGCTGAAATCCAGAACACGAGACAGATTGCAGACCAGTTTTCTAAAAATCACCATAAATTCAATTCTCAACGGTTTCGGGTGATTCTTGCGGCATTAAAACGAGCTCTAAGTCTACTCTATTCCATATGAAGAAACCAAAATTCAAATCTGAGTTTAAGAAGGCGTAAAACCCCAAAAACGCAGGCCCTGTTCTGCTGATTTTCGGAAATGAAAAAAAACAACCTCAAGCAACGAAACAAGACACGATCTAAGTACATAAACACCGTATAAACGCATAACGAGAGTAAGAAATCCCTACCTCAAGGGTTTTGAGCAAAACCCGGCCCTTTGACCAAGTCAACCGTAGCTCCACGAGATCCGATCATGAATTTTCTTGGATATTCGGAAAGCCCGTGCTCCGTATAGCAACTTTAATTCTTGAACCTTATCCGGAATCACGACCTAGGTTGATGAAATCGAAGAGAGAAGAGAGAGTGGAGTTTTCGGATGGAGAGGAGAAGAAAGAGAGCCGAGAGTGAGAAAGAGAGAGAATGAAGATTATTCTCCTCCTGGGGAAATAAAAGAGGTGGGGGAGTAATCCCCTACTTCTCACACCACACACTCACACGTGCACCCCTCGCTCAATTAACCTTATTTCCTTCCACGAATAAGTCACACCGAATATCTGCACCGTCTATCTCGACGGGCCATACGTTTACAAAAGAAAAAAAAATACGAACTCAAAAATACGGGTCTCTACAGACATCATCAGTCATCCTTTAATCAGTCATCACCAATATCTTCATCTTCATCATCATCATTTGATTGATATCCATCCACATCTTCCTCTTCTCCTTCATCTGAAACAGTGTCATCCAATTCTTCTTCTTCCCAATCATCTACACAAAAAGTTGATGTTTTGGAACGCTTCTTTGAACTTGTTGATTTATGAGTTGACCTAGTTACTTTGCCAGGTTGTTCAACCCCACTAGCCTCCGCAACAACATTCCAATCCAAATCTTCACCGTCAAATACAAGCTCATCCTCCAATTTCCCAATCAACCATTCATTGCTCTCATCAATGTTCTTCAAGGAAATCGGGTCAAATTTGCCGCGTTTCATATATCGACGCCTCAATGCTCTATTGTACTTAACAAACACCAAGTTGTTGAGGCACTTTTGATCTAGCTTATTTCTTTTTTTGGAGTGAAGCTGCAAAATAAAGTTAAAAGGGATTTAAGTTTATATCACATGATTCACACCTTCAAAACGATTAGAAATCCCTTAATGTAATACTCACATGTTCGAACACACTCCAATTTCTCTCGCATCCGGATGAACTGCAAGTAAGGCTAAGAATCTTGATGGCAAATTTTTGCAATTCAGGAGTTTCACGACCAAATGACTTCCACCACTCAACTGCACATTGCCAATTAGTTATATTGTCGCAAAGGATAAAGAATAAAGAGGTAGTATTTAAGGCTTTTAAGCATAAAGAGTAAAAAATTGTGATCACCTGGTGACCTTGTAATTCTTTGCCTAATTGCCATGTCCTTTTTGAAGATTCCCTTCTCCTCCACATATAATGCTATCTGATGAAGAATTTCATCTTGCATCCTCTCAGTTGGTACCAGCTCAATACAATCCACCAAACCCTTCCATACCTCTTTATCAGCTTTCATCCTTGCACCATCCTTGTAAAAAAATGCAGGGTTCAAATAGTAGCCTGTTGCAAGCAAAGGTTGATGCAATTGCACTTCCCACCTCGCATCAATGATATCAAACACAGTTTTATAGTTGTCTTCATCTCCGCCAAACGTGTTTATAATAGTTTCTTTGGCCCTATCCATGGCCTCGTAGATGTATCCCATTGCAGGTTTTTCTTCACCATCAACCAAACGAAGTACTTTAACAAGAGGACATGCAAATCTTAGGGCCAGCAAGACATTGTTCCAAAATGATGGCGACAACATTATTTCTGCTACCTTTTTACCATCCGCCTCCTTTGCCCACTTGCTCTTACCCCAAGCCTCTGATGTGAACATCTTTCTTAGGTTATTCTTTTGTTGATGAACCCTTTGTAAAGTCAAACAAGCTGTTGCAAAACGAGTCTTTGCTGGCTTAATCAACTCTTTTCGTTGGGTAAAGTGTCTCATCATGTTCAACAATGTCGGACGGTTATAGATATAACCGTGTACCTTGATCGCCCTTTCCCATGTCCTCTTCAAATATGGCAACTTGAAAATGTCTTCTAACATTAAATCCAAACAATGGGCAGCACATGGAGTCCAATACAAATGTGGTCTTTTTGCCATTAACAACTTCCCTATCATAAGTAAGAACAAGTACAATAAGATTCTAAGAGTAAGTAATAAAGTAAGAAATAATACATTTGAGACTTTTGAGTAGTAACTAGTAACTAATTACTAACATATGGCAATTCATTGTTACCTGCCATCTTATTGTATACGGCACTATCCGTGACAACTTGGACCACATTAGCTTCTCCGATTCACTCCACATACTCGTCAAGCAACCAATACATGCTGTCCCCGGTTGTGGCATGACTCGATGCATCAACCGATTCAATAAACATGCTACCTTTAGGACAATTAACCAAAAAATTTATCAATGACCTATTCTTTCGATTCGTCCATCCATCACACATAAGAGTGCATCCATTTTCCTCTCTCTCCTTCTTATGGTCCTCCATTTGTTTGTTCACATTTTCCACCTCTTTTTTAAGAAGAGGGACACGCACTTGATAATAAGTCGGCGGTGTTAAACCAGGACCATATTGCTCAATAGCCTCAATCATCGGTTCAAAGGACTCCACATTGACAACATTGAGAGGTATTCCAGATCGTAAATCCACCTCGCAATAGCTTGATGAGCCCGCTCTTTCAATAACTTCTTTTGCGGTATATTATCGTCAACTTTGGGTTGTTTACCGCTTCTCCTATTCTCTACCTCGACCTTTGGGCAGGGGTGAAGTAAGCATCCATAGGCCCTTTGGTCTTGGGCTTCTTAGGTTGGAACTTGGAGCCGGAGGTAGCAGTGGCAGCAGGCCTCTTAGAAGGGGGTTTTGATTGTACATAAAACTCATCCTCATCAATGTCCTCCTCATTGCCCATTTCATCAAAATCTAGAAGAGGAGTTATGCTAGATGCCGTCTCCTTTTTCTTACAGATAAATGCCCTAATCTCCTCTTTAACTGGTTCTGGGCAATTAGGACATGAAGTCACATCAGGGTATCCTCCAGCAAGATGTAGCTTCACTCGGTAAACACTCCCAGTAACCACTTTGTTACAAAAATTACATGTGAATTTGAACTTATTATCATCATGTCTCTTTGAATACTTCCAAGTAGGATCGGTTCTATTCGACATCTACAATATCTACATAAACAAAGATGATAAAACATAATTTACAAAATGCAGAAACTGTAGAGTTATTACTTATTACTGTGTAGTCACAAAATGCAGAAACATAATTCACAAACTTGTGGGTTATTAGTCACTGTAGTGTGTAGGTATGATTGTGTGAGTGTGAGTGTGAGTCGTGACTGTGTGAGTCTCTGAAGTCTAGACTCTGACTGACAGGATTAAAAAAAAAAAAAAATTTGTGTCTGGGACCTCTGGGTAAGAGTCGATCAGCATAGAGAGAGAGAGATCAGAAGAGAGATCAGGAAGGAGAGAGAGAGAGAAAAAGCAGAGCGTCGTGGGTCACTCAGTCGATCAGAGAGAGAGAGCAGAGAGATCGATCAGAGAGAGCGAGAGACTGAGAGCAGAGAGCTTACCAGAGTGAAGAGTCAAGAGAAGAGTCGAGAGAGAGGGCTTCGATGTTGATGTCGATCGTAGAAGAGAGACCGAGAGAGGGCTTCGGATCGCCTAGGAGTGAGGCGGCTTCGATCTGATGAGGTATGTCCGGGTAAAAGTCATATTTTGCCCTTATATTTTGTTTGTGACCCAGCCTCGCCTAGGCGACCTTTTTACATCGCCTCGCGCCTTGCACCTAGTCGAGACTTCACCGACTAGGCGACCGACTCTTCTATTCTCGCCTCACCTCACCACTGCGAGGCAACCCAACCTCACCTCATCGCTCGCCTCGCCTAGGCGATCGCCTAGGCACGATTTTTCAATCACTGTGCTAAGTACTTCAGCAACATATCAATACCAACAGTGCATAATACACCAAGCACAGTAACAGAACAACACATCGGTTGCCGGAGTTGCAAGAGAGGTTGCCGGAGGTTCAACAGTGCAAAATACGAGAAATCTGAGTTCGAAATACCATAGAAAATCAAAACCAGTGCAAATAGAGGTTACCCAGTTGATTTTGAGTGTCGGAAGATGCTGAATACGAAAGACCCAGTTCCGAAAGTTCCGAAATGCCTTGGAACTACAAAAAATCGACTGGGTATGATGCAGATAGAGTCACCGGAGACTCGCGAGCGTCAACGAGGGTTGCCGGAGACTGGGCGACGGTTGGCAGCCGCCAACGAGGTTGTTTCAGGTACTAGTACGAACTGGGTATAGGGTTTACAGGGTTTTCGAGAGATTTTGGATATAGTTTTAGGGTTTTCAAGACAGATCAGGCTATTTCGAACTGATTGAGAGTGTTTTGACAATCGCCGGAGGGTATCGAGCTTATGGGTTAAGGTTTGGCAGTCGATTGAGGTTAATGGTTAGGATTTCAGTATGGTTGGGTTAGGGTTTCAGTACACGAGCACTGTTCACGGCTGCGCGGGTACTGTTCACGGTGGTTATGGTGGTGGGTGATGTGTTAGGGTTAGATTTGTGGTGGTTTAGGTTTAGGATTAAGGTGTGGCTCTGATACCATGTTGTTAGAGAAAGAAGTGTATAGGGTGTTAACTAACCCTAACACATAAAGAGCTTTATTTATATTATGTCGAGACCCATTACATAACATGACTACCCGATGTGGGACTAAACTATTCTAACAAGAGTCATGCTACATAGTTGGGAACTCAAAATAAGTTAATTGTAGCACAACGCGCTAAATCTTTCTGTAAGTAGTAAGAAGATATAGGAGTTCGTTAACAAATATTCTCCTCCTATGATAGGTGATTCTCGTTTGAGCTAATTTAAGGTCTACTGTAAGTACTGTAAACTATAAAAGAGTATAACGATGGGAAAATGAAATTACTGAAAGCGAAGTAAATTACCGTTCTACGGCAAATTATCATTTGGTCTCACCTGTTATTTTAGCTTTTCTTTAATCTTGATTATCGGTTTCTGAACCTTTTTTACAAGCCTTTCCCATTTTTCATGTTCTTTCTGTTGTCGTTTTTGTTACACGATCTTGGGTAGAACTCAACTCCAAAAGCTAGCTATTGCAATGAGGGTGCCCTCACGCTTATATTCTTCATATTACTTTGGTACCCAAGCGATGTGGGACTTTGCTTCACACCCAACATGATCACTCGGCAACACTTGCCGCGTGCAGGCCAGGGACACGCACCCTACCCATCCTTGGCATACCTGGCTCTGATACCATGTTACACGATCTTGGGTAAAACTCAACTCCAAAAGCTAGCTATTGAAGTGAGGGTGCCCTCACACTTACATTTTTCATATTACTTTGGTATCCAAGTGATGTGGGACTTCGCTTCACAGTTTTTTCCTTCAGTTTTTCATCAGTTGATTCAGTTCTCTAGCCTTCATCATAAGATGCAACTCAAAATGATTGTTTGAGAGTGTAGTTATTTAAAGCCATCAGATTTGCTTCTGAGGATACAGCTGTACACGTCTCCTTCAATGAATGTAAGTAAAGGAGTATAAGGCACATGGATTTATATGGATCAAGGGAATTAGTCCCCACACACAAAAGAAGAAAAAAATCCATCGTGGACCACTTATTTTCCAAAATTTCTGTACTTCTCTTTGAACTATATCCTTTTCATGATAAATAGAAGTGCATCCTGGTGTCAGAGACGTTTAACTGTATGTTAGGATGTATATACATATATACATATGTGTTTGTGTGTGTGGTCACACAGACACACAGATACAAGTAGATGCACATGAGAGAACCACTTTTAATTGAAGTATTGAACCCCTCATAGAACTCCTCTTTACTTTTTCAAATTCTATGGATACTTTGAAGACCTGTAAAGGGAGCAACAACCATTCTCGGAGATAACACCAGAATACCAATCAAACCTAGCCCAACATACTTAAAGTGCCAAAGAGGCTTGTCGCTGTCTGAAGGAGGAAGAAATTAGACAGTTTACAAAAGCGGATAGGAGAGGCAGCCTATGTACTCCAGCATCTTGTAACATGTTTCCTTGTTATTTTTCCAGTTCAGCAATTTCAGGTTTAAGGTAAAGGTTTTTTCCCTACCGTAATAAATCTTCTTAGCCGGCGAGCCGCGCTTTTAGGTGGTGAAAGTAAAGCTCCAGCACTCTCCGAAATCTTATCTTTTGGCCTTCAGGCTAAGCTAGTTATGAAAGATGTAACCTGATGTCTAAGCTGTGAAGTATTCTGTCACGTGTTTGGAAGATAAATTCTAAAGGATAGTGCACTTCATATTACGAACATGTCCAAGATGAGCAGGATGCATGTCTATGCATGTCAGACAAAAGCAGAGGCAAGAAGTGTCTGACTCCCAGAGAGATACTACAGAATAGTGCTTATGCCACTTAGGCCACATGGCCCGCACCCAACCTAGAAAAGCAACCAAACAACAGAGAACGAAGTTCTGGCTTTCTCCAAAAAACATAAAGTGCCCCTCATGCAAGGTACAACTTTCATTTGTGAAAAGCAGTTGCAATGCATAAACCCTCAGTACCTGGCAAGAAAATAAATGCACACCTTTTTGTAAGGATGTCGATATGATTAAGATCTTTGCCAAGACTGTCAGCTATCTTGTCTATTTGCTTCCTTGGAAGATCAGACAAAAGAAGAATTCTCTGCTTCCTACAAACGTATACAAAAGGAATAATTGGAAAAAATAAGTATCGCACACTGAGCTTATGTTCCATCTATGGTCATAGCAAAAAAAAAAAAAAAGTAATTACCTAGCTGTAGCAGTACCTAAGCGAATAGCAAACTCGTGATACTTATTTAACTGCTTTAGTATGAAGTTCAGATGACTGTTAACTCCACAAATAATGATATGATCAGCCTCCAGAACTTGCATTTGGGCTCCTTCTCTTAGTTTTTCCATATTATTCTGTCCAATAGGTAGTCAGGAGGATGCTGTGGAAATGTAAGGGAACTTAAGCACATGAAAGAGAAACTACTTCCAAGAGTTTACCCTAAACTGTTCTGTCATTGTGCTCAAAAGACGGGTGTAGAATAGTATTCCCCATATAGCAAGAACAAAACCAAGGACGCGTTCCACTCGAGTGTGTTGCTGCAGCTCAATACAATAAACATTAGTCAAGTCACATTTGTTGCTTCACACTTACTTTAGCAGGACGAAAACACAGGTATCTCAATAAACGAACAATGTTGAATCCACAAAATAGAATCTTACTTTCAAATGAGAGGATGATGAACACAAGCATGCCCAAGCATCCCAGAAGCAGTCCTCCAGAGGTTGCTCACTACCCCTGAGTTATTCCAAATCCAGAATGAAAGGTGCTGAGCTAGCGAACAAAAGAAGTACATATAACAATAGTCACTTAAGACATTGGAAATGAATACTAACTAGAATATATAGCGGGAACAACATTCAGTCACAATTTTCATGCAGCAAAGAGTGTTCGGATAGCAGTTTAACTTCGTGACCTCCCCTTAATTTAAGCAAATCAAGCTTTGCTTAAATGAACCCCTTCAAATATGTCATTGATGACTTGACAGAGGTCAATTACAAGGGGAACACATCACACAACAACAACGAAACATTCTTGCCACACATGGGGAAAAAGGGAAAGATGTCAGTAATGTCTATCTAAAGACATGTAGAAAAAAAGGACTAATCACTCCCACCAACATCAAGGAAACCCCGAACTCAAATGGATCTAAGTTTCTCCATCATGACTTTGTCTGAGTCTGTCTAAGTCATGTTCAAAATCTAATGAATATGAGAAAATGTTGAATAAATAGATAAATGACAACCAAATAAAGATTTCAAAACATTTTGAGAAGTCCATACGAAATCCTCTCTCTCCAAAAATTTCATAAGTTCCAATAGAATGTGCAAGATCATCAAGTTATTTTCCTAATTGTCAAGATAAATTCACCTGAACTTGTAGAAGAGAAAACCGCCAATCATAACAAATGAGAAGCATGCTACAAGGAGCACAACAAAGAACCTGCAAGACATCCAAAACAAATTAAAAATTGTCAGCATATCAAGTAGGACACGCTCATTAAGCAAACACACAAGGTAACATTCAAAATAACACAGCGGATTGACTGCAAAGCCATAAGGGTAAAAAAGGCTCAGGTCTTCATCTTAATTTACAGATTAAGGTAAAATAGAAATTATCCTGTACTATATTGGTTATGAATCACCTAATACCACCCAAATGAGTGTCATCTTGATCTTGGTATCTTGACATTATCAGCAGAAAATAGAAATTCATACAGTTATGTTTGAGAATCAAGTATTACCACCCACATGAGTGCCACGTTGGTATCTTATATCAGTACAGAGGAAAACTTAATTAAACACAATCATAAATAGGTTCACTTACGTGGCAACATTCCTCTCAAGTTGGATGTTGAATAGGTAAAGTAACCTTGCGAAGCCCCACTTAATATCTTGCAACGAGGGCATAGACACATCCAAACCAAGAGGCGTAGGTTTATTCAAGGAATTAGACACACAAGCAAATGGCAAACTTGTACCCGCAAACGAGAAAAGCCTATCCCAGGCCCCATTTATCAATGTTTTGATGAAGTTAACTTGCACCATCTTGAGGAGGAAATAAGATGAGACAGATGCAATCAGGAGCATAGTGTACGGACCCTGTACCTGCCACATTAAAAACAAAACATGAATTCACATCAAATACCCATACCATAACCAGTCACAGCACAAACCGACATATTATCGTAACCAAAGGGATATGCTCTCTTGGTGATCATTGAGTAGCTTGTCTAAACACGTACTTCTTGGGTGAATTAAATACAGAAACCAATAATCTTGATCAAGTAAACAACAACCTGGAATAGCATACAGTCCCAAGCACCAATATGCTGATACAAACTGCACATCTTCAAGAATATAACTAAAAATTATTTTGAAGCTAAATCCTTCAGTTGTGTCAATAATGGCAAGCAAAAACAAATGGTAGAAGTAGCTGATTACAGACTCGGATGTCTTTGCAACTCAAAACGTGACCAGGTAAATAAGTTCTTCCCTGCCCGTTGGTTTTAACAAAGGGCACCGTTGCAGTAACTAGAGTAGACAACAAATTATTATAGACAAATAATGTTGAACATCGACATTGATCAAGTAAACAACAAATTGGAATAGCTTAGGGTCCCAAGCACCATTGGGCTAATACAAACCAACCGCATATCTTAAAGAATATAACTAAGAAAACTTTGTAGCTATTCATTCAGTGGAATCAATAATGGTGAGTAAAAACAAATGGTAGAAGTAGCTGCTCACAGTGTTGAATGTCTTTGCAACTCAAAACGTGACAAGGATTTCCAGCACAATACTTAAGTACTTCCCTGCTAGTTGTTTTACTATAGCAAAGGATATTGTTGCACGTAAGGCTTTGTGTATGCATCTCACTGTATCAACTAAAGGATGTCAGGTATGATTATAAAAAAAAACCTAAAGGATGTCAGGTTTGTTCAGATATGAGTTCCCATAGTTCTGTTTCTTTCTCCTCTCCTCTCCTCCCTTTTATATGATCATGATACACATGTAACATATGCCTGACATAAGAGTCAATTCATCACCTCTCAGATTCAATGTCCTTACAATGATGTGCCACCTTTATGTTCATTACAGTGTTGTCAGTTTGCATCATAATCTTCCTGTCAAGTGGGATTTCCTCGTTATATTTTTAAGTCTTTTCTCTACCACCATTTAGGAGTTTTTTCTCATTAAAGAAGACATAAAAGAGGAATTTCCTACGACATCTAACAGTTTGGCAAACAAACTCACAAACTGGCGAAGTAAACCAGAATATCAGACTCCAAAAACAAAATGAAAATCATTGGCTAATCGAATTCTCAAACGTGCAATTCCCGTATGGTTGTATAGAGGGAAACTTCTAATTTTCCATACGAACTCACGGTTATTAAAGTGAACAGCCACATGCACTTTTATGAATTATGGTGGTGTGAGAAGATTTCCCACTTTGGAGTGTTTTAGACAACAATTTTGTCCTCATAAACCTTTTTCCCCTTTTCCTCCATTGTCTTTATCTTTCAATATCCTGTTCGGCTGTTCCACATTTCATGGCCTAAACAAAATAGGAAAAGCAAACTAGGCTAAGTATTACTGCCAACTATCTAGAAGGAGTAATACCCAAGTAAGAAACCAATTTAAGGCAACACAATACCCAATAGTGATAAGCATACAAATCAAGAATTTCTTTCATGAAATCAAAAGCAATCAGATTTATCACTTTTCAAAACTGTTTTGTTTAGCTACCTCTCATTTGATCCTCACCTGCATACTCTTTTTTGGGTCCTCTCTGAAGTCATTAGCGTGAAAGGTGTCTGACACATTGAAGCTTGTAGAGGAATTTAACTCATTACAGGTCCTCTGAAAACTGGCGTCCCATTTTCCTGGCAATGATGAGAATCAAAGTACGACTTCATAACCATATCAAACCCAACTAAAGCAATTTAAGACCATATGATTGAAGACCAACAAAGTGCGAGGACAAAATCACATTAATACATACTTCAAATTTTTGTAACTTCACCAGTTATATGTCTAAAATCACATCCCAGACAGGATTCTTTTTTCTCGTTTTGGGTTGCATAACTCATGGAGGATTGTTAGCCAAAAAAATTTCCTCAGGACGCGACAAGAAATCAACATCCCAAAGAGTATGAAGCATGTCTATGAGTAAGGTACTGTTACCGGCACGGAAAAGTACTTCAAGACAGAAAAACAATTAAAAGGGTAGGATACGACTATACTGGGGTACCTTCGTACAAGAATATACTTTTGTGAAGTAATGCACTATGCACTATTATTAAACTCAACCAAATGCCAAAATTAATTACAACTTACAAAGGATCGAACCTAATTGGCACAGTTTACTCCCAGATGTAACTTACAAACCTGAGTTTAAGTTATACCATTGACTAACTGAAACTGAAACTAAAACTAAATTCTAAGAGCATAGTAATCAAGCAAAAAGTGTCATAAACTAACTAGCACAATTCTGGAAGGCATGAGGCTTGGTTATATACGTGGTGCTTATGTGGTACAGTAAAAGTAAGAAAAACATACTGTACCAAGTACACATGCAGATGTACCAAGCAAGTACACAATACCCAATACATATCCGATAAGGGTCCAGCATTTTTGTCTTGTTTATTGAAGCAACAATGCTTCATAGGCCAAAGGTGTAAAAGCTAGACTAAGCAAAGAGAGCATCCACGAAGATGACAATTTATATACAATAAATGTTAATGTGCATTAGCTACCTTTGAAGTACCAGATTGCATGAACTTGAGAAACACATAAACTTTAAGGGTGAAGTGTGAAAGAAGGAAAACAAAGTCTTTAGACAAACTACTATAAAACGAACGAGTGGCAATGGAAGAAAAGCTATTTTAGCAATACAGAGACAAATGCCTATCCTCCTTCCTACCATTAAGTCAAGTACAAGATGTCAAGAAAGACAAAGTAATCATGTTGTTAAGTTGTTCATAACAGCAACAGTGGCTGGCCGAGCAGGAAAAAAAAAAAAGCAGCAGTGGCACTAATGGAGTCACAAAGTTAAGAAGCATGTTTTACCAACAAAAAAAAAAGAGTTAAGAAGCATGGACAAGTAAACATGGATGCACACTGATAAAGCACAAAACTAAAGAGAGTAATGCACAAGAAAGCTAGAAAAAAACATGAGAACAAACTAAACCAAAAAAACGATACTAAAACAGAAGCTGAGGAAAGCTAGAGTTGGAATAAGAGTCTGAGAAATAGGACAAAAAAAAGTTTCCACAGCTGGTTTCACGAACCTAAGTATGCACAAGTGTCAGGTGAGTGTCGAAACTTGTAACGCAATACTTACCAAAAAAAAGTTAGTAACCCAATTTTTCCCATTTGAAAGAGGACAGTTGTACAATGAAACAAGCAGAGCAGGTCATTTAACGCTAAAATATCCAGCCGTGCATAAACCATGGTTAGCGTTCCATATATCACTCTGATTCCCTTGGCAGCTTACTTACTGCTACATATCCAACATCCCTTAGAATAACTCTGAACTACTGGAAATATGGCAGCTGACAGCTGTCGATGGATCATTTGATAATTAGGCTGAAGAAATTTGTCAAAGGAGTGCCAACTTATCAAGGTACTCCTCAAAAAACTTCCCTGGTGGAAAGATCGCCACGTGCAAGAGCACAAGTGCAGCATTAGATAGGGCCGAGGGGTCACCTCCCTTTCCGTGTGTCCTTATTCATGTATAGATAATTTAGGTCATAAATATGACATTAAATATCGTGTGAAGATTGCATGCTTCCATTATCAACATTATGCTAAGAAGCTGCAATTCATAGTACAAGCAGTAATACAAACTGTAAATTTTCCAGCATAGACTGTGCGAAACGTACCTTCACTGTTTAACAGTAGGTTACTCACACGTAATTCTGAATACTTCATCCGCCAACATGGGCAAGGGATCATTTTTCTGAAAAGTATCACGTAGTCAGAAACTTTCAGGTTTCCAACTCTCAAATGGAATTCAGATTATGTTTATAACACATGACACATGATACACTTACCAAGAGTGGGCCAGAGCATGAAAATGATAAATCGCTTGATATATCATGTTGGGCTCATTTCTTAACAGCTTAAGCTTTTAGGACTACTAGTAACTTAACATGGTATCAGAGCTATGGTTGTGAGAGAGGTTTTGAGTTCAAGTCTCTCCGTTTGCATTTGTTCCCAAATGCATTCTACTTCTCCCCTTTGTATTCTATTTCGCTTTATCTACGAAAATTTGCATCTCCATGTGCAAGACAGTGTTGTACGTGAGGGGGGGTGTTAAATAGCTTGATATGTATTGCTGGGCCCATTTCCTAATAGCTTAAGCTTTTAGGACTACTGGTAACTTAACAATAAAATGGGAAATGGATACCACAATCTTGAAATGCAAGTTGCTTGTCGTGTTTTGTTTCATACCCTACCACTAGCCTTCGTGTGAGATATGTACAGGAAGTCATTGGTTTATGCTGCGACTCAAACTGAAAAGACAACAACAAAAAAAAGCCAAAGGGCTTAGTTTGGAGATTGAATGTAGTGAAGACAAGTTTGGTTAGAAAAAGTAGAAATATGGTCAGAAATAGGAGCTCCCTAACTTCATTCCTTAATATTATGACTTGTCTCAAATTGCATTTTCTATACTTGGGTCTCCTACTATAGAGAATTGTTGCTTGAAGAACTTACTTTTCAGTTTACTTGTGGGAAAAGAAACGGCAGTGCTTTGAGCAAGATGAATAGGACTAAGGGTTTGTATCTACTTCTAGTCGGAGTGACAGCTTAAACAATTATAATAGTTAAGCATGATTATTCATCTATTGACAAAGTCACATAGATCTATCGGTGGGTCAACAAGGAGATTTTAATTTTCTGTCACCTCTCTTATTTTTCCTTGGGTAGATTTTTCCATTATCTTTGGCTGTTGTCCGATCTAAATAGTGTATTTACACATCTGCACAGACTACACCTTCCCCAGGACAACATGCAGAATTGATGACCACCCAAACTTATTCTTCCAAGAGTAGTTGATCTTAGCTGCAATTGAAATTCACCTACAGCTTGAAGCAAGATCAACCTTTCGCATTTTTTTGCTCTCAAAAGTAGACAGCATATAAGTTGTTGAAAACCAAACATTGCCTACCACTCATACATTGTTCTTATTCATAATGATGATTACAGGCCTTTCGATAAAACCAAAAAAGGCTTTATACTTTTCTTCCACTTAGAAACACTTCAAGCTTCCAAACACACCAATTATACCAAAGAAGTGGAAGAATTTCCAAGTCAAACCGAACCAAATAAAATCAAACAGTCCAGGGCCACCCCAACTGCATGGCTTACTAATCGTCACTTATACCTTGAGCAGCCATTGACATCTATTTACGCAAGCCCTCAACCACAGCATTTTTTCTTCTTTTTCTTTTTGGAAGAGGATGGAATCAAGGTTTCGCCCCCACTAATCCCCGGGCACATATAGTCCCTCATCCCACATGTACCACGTAACTACCAGGCTTAAGTCCTGACCTCGATAAGAGTGAGCAATGAAATTGCCGTGCTATGTTACCAACTTACCAGGGAACGCTAATACCCAAGTGAATTGTGATTTGGTACGCAGGTTCTGAATCATGATATACTTCCATTCCACAAAGGTAAATCCAGCGATCCCCAAAGTTTTTTCTAAAAATTTTACTTACTAAGGTAAACTCTAGAGAGAATGGAATTTTAGTGAGACAAATATATATATAAAATTCGCTCTTTATGCTCGTAGAAAAGTATGCAGTAATACTTAGTTTTACCAGACATTTATCACTTGGAAGTGTAATTTCTAATTTTGTTATCTATAGAAGCCTACCCTAATGTACCACAATTAAGGCATGTGGTTCACCACGTTTATTTTCCAGCTCTTCGTACCGGTACAATCTGCATTCCAAGAAACACAGGTCCCACCCTCGAGATTCGAACCCGAAAAATCTGGCAAATAAGTCTCAAGGCTAGCCCCCCGTGGTTCCTCGACCATAGCTTTTACTCCACTTCCTCCGCAAACCAAGCAGGTAATACTAAAAAAAAAGGCATCTCAATTGTTACTCCATGAACCTTGGGATTTAGCCCAATGGTTGTGTAGCGTTCCTTTTTGGGCGTGAGGTCTAGGGTTCGACTCCTATGTACAAGAGGTTGACCCTTCCAATAATCTAACTTATACTAACAGCTAACATCCTATCGTCTGGCAAAAAAATAAATAACTTGATGATTCTCATGTTGACCAAAAAAATAAATAACTTGATGATTCTCACGTTGACCAATATGCTATAAGCCTATACTTTCTACACTTGTGATTGATGATGACACAAATAGAATGCAAAACTCGAATGCATACTGTCGTTGTGTTCGTGTGTGTGCTCAGTGTTGCGTATAGTATGTTAAATTCAAGCGAGCGAAAGAGACAGAAAGTGAAATTTCCGTTTGACCGAAAAAAAGAAAGAGACAGAAAGGACGAATGAGAACGAAGACTGACCTCTGAGGAGGGCGAGAAATTTGGTTCGCACTCGGAATTCGAGGCGAAATCCATGGGCGCGAGCTTTGCAACAGAAGCATCCTTTCCTTCTACTAAAGTTTCTTTCTCCAGGTGGTCGAATTGGAGAGAGAGAGAGAGAGAGAGAGGCACTGGAGTACTCTCTGTATCTGCGCAACTGAACCGGAATTCAATCTCTGCATATAACCATGTATTTATATAGTAGTATTTGCTCCGCAGAGTCAGGAATGCAAACCAGCCGAGGCCTTAATGAGCCGTGTCTGGTTAACTTAATTAACGAGCCTTTACAAATAAATCGAGCTTTTGCGAGCCAAATCGAGCTTTTGAGTATTGAACTCGGCTCGCTTACTAAATGAGCCTAAAAACTCGACATCGAACTTGAGTTTAGCTCGATTACTTAATAAGTCGCCACGAGCTGCTCGCGAACAACTCGGTTCATTTGCAACCCGCGCTGGGGTTGAATAAGTGAACGGCAGATTTGAATCACTTTAGGCTCAGTTTAATTTTGCAGCATGGTACTAATATATTTCCTTCTTTAAAAATAAAATCTTGCAGTATATTCATACATTTGTTAGAATTGATGGCCGAGCTAATTTATGCGTACATCAACTAATTACACTTGGCAACCATACAAAATTCTAGTGCTCCTGTGAGTTTTTTTTTTTTTTTACCTTAAATGTGGAAGTCGAATCTGCAAACTCAAATGTCTAATTTGGTAAATAAGAGAAGGCGATTGAGATAAGAAATTACTATTCCGTATAACGTGGTTGGGTGGTCACCCTTGTGTTTGTTACGGAGTAAGTGAATGATATAAACCCCAAAAAGTTAGGTCAAGTGGTTGTTAGAAAACAATAAGTTCTCCTTCGTAATATTATAGGTTCCATTATCGGGCCAAACATCCCAAACCTTGGGGCCATAGCGGGTTATGCCCGATTATTATTTTCAGAGCCCCAAAATTAGTAGAGGTGCTCGTAAACTGACCCGAACATCCGAACTGTAGTTAGAAATGTTAAAAAAGCATACATCGTGAAACATAATTTTTTTTAATGCTCTCGTGCATAACATGGACTGCACCTGTAGCAGGCATAAAGGATGGTTCACATGCTTCTTCCAACTACCCACTGCACGTTGGAAATCAGATAGTAAATGATAGTAGGAATCTCCTAAGAACAAGTACACTAGAAGGGTGAAAAAAAGGGGGGGAGGGAAATTACTTTTCGGGGTCTAGTTTTGGGCCCGTATCGTGCTCACGACAATGATCAGAATCATTCATTTTGAAGAGCTCATCGAGTTATCATTCACGTAAAAAAAAATTAGCTTAATTGAACATCGGTAGATAAATAATCAAAATAGATTTGTACAAGAAAAACATAAATTCGAAACTTAAAATTTTCATTAATGATCGAAACAGATTTGTACAAGAAAAATGAGATAAATAAAAAAATTATTCAAAACTTAAGTGAGCTGCACTTTAAATAAATAAATAAAGTGGCCACATAAATATATACACACACAGACACAATCACTCCGTGGGAGAAAATACTGAAAGATAAGGTATAAAAGGCCTCAATTCCACCCAAGAGTTCCAGTCATAGGACACCCAATGTGGTCCACGTTTCTTGTACTTTTGCACTTGTTTTTCTGGGAACTTTCTACCACGCGAAAGAAATGGAAGCAAAAATCATTCGATAAAGATACGAGGACCGACGGTTCCCGGACCGAAATTGTACCGAGGGGGCCTACCCGAGAATCAACGGCATCCGAAATGTGTAGGATGCTTGATCAAGCACCCTATTTTTCGTGTATACACACATCGGACGGCTCGGATCGGCCGTCCGGTGGCCGGAGACGGCCAACCGAGGCTGTCGGTACAATTTCGGTCCGGGACCGTCGGTCCCAATAGCATTACTCAAAATCATTGGTACCCCGAAATGTGTTAGTACGTCATGCCAGACTTATTAAGATCACATAATTTTCAGTAGGATCAATCATCGCTATTAAGAGTGATTGAAAAAATACTAGCCTTTTTATTTTCTGAAAAACTAGGAATCATTCGGTTTCGAGATGTCCTTCGATTTGTTGTTAAATCCTTCTCCTAATATCAATTATAGCTTATAATTTGTGATAATCTTTTGACTGGGATTGGTTTTCTGTTTTCCATTTTGGCCAACTTCAATCACGTGAAAGAAATGGAAGCAAATCATTACCCCTGAAAATGGGTTTTAGTGGAAAAATTATTTTTGTGGTCCTCGGGTACCGCCATGCATGTGATCTGTTACTACTCTAAATCTCAATCATCACTCTCACGAAATTTTTAGTAATTTATAATTTTTCAAAAGACGCATCACGCTCGCCCATAATGTGACCTAGGGCTGGTATATACTTTAGTTGAGACTCTTGTCATGATCTCTTTGGGGAGGGGACCATGTTGAAACTTTTTTCCATTGTAGGCTATGAGAGTACTGCACAGAAAAGACCTAACTTCTCAACTTCTTGTCCTTTATTTTGTACACATTGCATCTATTCACCACAAGTTTTTTTTTTTTTTTGAACTGGAATAGGGTAGAGGAGGGGGCGACCGGCGTAGCAACCCCCCTTGGACGTGACCATAGGGGCTCCCAAAGCACCACCTAGGCACACAGCTGGCACAGGGCCCTCCACGCGTCCCTCCAACTCATATATATTTTTTTGCAGCTGGAGGGGCTCGAACCCGAGTGCACGTGGAGGGAGAGGCACTTAAGCCCCATCACCTGTGCCAACTGGGCTACCACCCTGATGGTCTATTCACCACAAGTTGCCAAGCCATTATTTGTATTAGTGATTTTAAGAGTGATTTCAAAAGCTAAGCATCTATTAAGAGTGATTTTAAAAGTAATATATTTTGAGGGGATAGGTTTTTTATAGGGTTGCACAAAAAAAATTCGGTGAATCGTAAAACCGGTCCATATCAAATCGATCCGTACCTTTTGAATTTTGTCCGTGGATTAATGATCTGGACACAGATTCAAAAATTAAAAAAACCATGAGATACGGATTAGGATTGGATTTTCATTTGAAAATAATGGATTATCTGAACCGGACCATGAGATATTTAAAAAAATAAGAAATATATATGTAATATATAGTAAATAATTATAATTTTACACCTATTTTTATAAATCATTTGTAACTATTTGATAATATGGTATATTAATATAAACTGTCAAAACTAAAGGGGATAAAGTGCAATTTTAATGGAGGGGGAAAGCAAAAGCCGTATACTCAGTCGTATACTCAGTCGTTTGCTGGAACTGTAGTTGTGTAATTCATGTCTATGGGTGGAATTTTTTTTATGTTTTTTTATTGAATGAAGTAGTTTGCTGGAACACATGCTAGTTGACTGGGAAGTGTGAACGATTGAATTACACGGGAAAAAAAAAATTAAATCAGGTTACAAACTGAATCGGGTTAATGATTAGAATCATGTACTTGGTTGTTGGTTGATACAACATGTGGACAAAATCAGGACTGAACCGTAACTCACGGTTTGGATTCAGACTTTTGGTCCGGACACGGATTTAACTTTCGAAAAACCGTGACTCGCGGGTTAAGATTGGATTAATAGAATCCGATCTGATCCAATCCGAACAGTGCGCAGCCCTAGTTTTTTAGCTAGTTGTCCGGATGGTTCTTTGGTTGGGTGCTTCTCAAGTTCTTGCTATTGCTAAGGCCCCATCCAAACCTTACTATTAAATGGGTTCTCTCTCGTAACTATGATGTTTATTTATAATTTTATGTTCTAAATGTTGTCATGCACACCTAGCAGGGAGATATAAAGCTCATTATGCACACCAAAATTGGAATCGAACAGTTAGCGAATTAGTACTTTGTTGCGAAATCTTCCGCCAGAGCTTTTTTCTAATTTTTATTTTTTTTTTGTGTGGGAAATTTCCAAAGTGGCGCCATTGTTGAGCTAGCTCATTTGCTAGTCAAGCAAGTACTAACTTCCAGTTACAGGATCTAGACTGGTTTTTGTTGCAAATAGTAGCCCAAAGGCCCCAAACCCATCGCAAATCATAGGCTTTATTTTGTTGTCCTGTTTCTATTGTCTCTGTTAATTGTTTCGTTATTTTATCCACAAAGTTCATTCCTTTTCTTCATAGGAAAAAAGAGAACATCATACTGCATAAAAGCAAAAGATACAACCAAGTTTTAAACTTAAGAAATACATGCCAAACAAACCAAACAGAACGGACATTACATCGGCATTTTAAAGAATCTGAAGAAATCTAGCAAGGAGCTATTGGCAGATCATTGTGCACTGAGCACCTCAAGTTGAAGAAGACTTCTGAATCAGCAACCCTAGCAGAGTTCAGCACCAAAACTAGAGTCACGAGGCAACAACAATTACTTCGCTTTCATAAACCACCATGAAATTTGTCAATGATGAAAAATTAAAGGTGAATTGCAAGCAAAAAAAAAAAAGGCTATGCACATGTGACTTGTGAGTCCAAAATCAGGAGCGAAAAATGATTATGTGGCTGCCTTACTCAAGTATAACAGAAGCCAAGTAAACCAAACATATATGTCGACAAACAGTTTTTTTGTTAGAGCATGGGACTCAAAATTTCTCTTCGCTTTTTTGCTTGCCTTACAACCAACTACCGATTAGAGACTGCTTGCCCTAGTGGGCCTAGTCCCCGTTTAATCACACATGCCACTCCATAGAAATTGAATTGAGAACGGACTTGAGACTTGAGAGTCAAACTGTGGAGTAACTTGATGCATGCCATGTCATGTATTCATCAATAAAAATCTTTCCAATGACATGGGATGGGACTCACTTTTCCTTTTCTGCACTCTTAACAGATTCTTCTGAATTCATCTTTTCAGCGTTCGACAAACTGAAGGACACCTAATATCAACCCTCTGACCACATAGAATTCATGGGTTTATGGTATTTGTACTTTGTCACCTCTTTTGGCCCATCATAACAGTTGTTAGTCAACTGTGAGATATTGATTTGTCTTCCAAAGAGTACTGGCATGATTAACATTCACCTCAAACAAAACAACTTAATTACGGACCTTTGCATAACAGTTTCCAGTTAAAGTAGATCCCACAAGTCCTTCCATATTTTGCTCCATTCCACCCTCTTGCCTCGTTTGTGCCTTCTCCGGGATGGCTACAAGTTGCAACTACATCAAATGATACGTCTGCAAAATGAACAAGCTTATGCCAAAATGCAGTATCCTTGCCTCATATTTAGCATATTACCAAAAAGGAAGTCGAGAGTTACGTTATTGGAAGGAAAGTCAAAAGTCACTGGAAGTCAAAGATCACTAGAAGCACTTCAAGCTCATAGTGTGATATAGTGAGTGAGGTGACGAACTTTGTCACCACATTCCTAGATTTCCAGTTCTTCAGCAAAATTTAAAGGTTTTAGTTAACATATAATTCCCGCACATATTGTGAACTCAATCACCCCCAAGCTGAAAAACTTGCGAAACACGCCCAAAGAGCATGCAGAGAGAAACACACACATGAACAATGCTACAGAAAAGTATCTGAAAAGGTGAAAATAAAAAAGTTGAAGTCAGCTGTGACTAAAGCAGACAATTTTGGGTATTAGATATCAAAATAAATCAGCAATTCAACAACTACTATTCCAATACTCTACAAAAGAAATGCGCCAAACTGTTAGTCAACAGTGAGGTATTAATGACCTTGTTTTGTCTTTCATAGAGTACAAACTTTATCAACATTATGTCATGGAAAACAACCTAGTTACAGTCACTTACGGACCCTTGCATTAAAGTTAGCAATTGAAGTAGAACTGACCCTGCCGATCAAAAAAAAAAGTAGAACTGACCCCAGTAAATAACGACGAAATAGATTTTCTGCCACAACATGTTACTGCAGAAGGACAATTCTCGCTACCAAAAATGTGAACGGTTTTGTACCGCAGAACAAGGTTCTAGATTTTCATGTTCTAATGGCAATGAATCAAAATAGCAGAGTCGATTCAAAATGTTAGATGTTCTCTTTATTCTTAAGCTTTATTCATGTACTGGACAAGAAAGTTTTTGCTCATGCTACAAGCTATTTAATTTAATCCTCCTCCTTTCTCTGGGATTGCGACTGGTTGTATACTAAATAAGACATTAAGCACGATAGAGGCGGAGTATAACATTCTTGTGGAACTCAATGCCACAACCTACACTACATACTACCTTTGGGACACTTCTAAATTCTTAACCAATTCTCTGTTGGAACCACCACCCCAAGCTAACCAGATTGAGACTCTTGTGCTGTCCAAAATACTTGTTGGTTTCCTTAATCCAAATACATAGCAGGCAATATTGCAGTGACATTGCAGCCGTTCAGAAAAAAATATCGTATTGTCGCGACATCAGATGACCACCCATATGACCAGACGAATCACCTTCATTCCTAAAAACTTTCTCAAAATTTGCCGCAAACCATAAATCTAGAAGTAATCATTCACTGATGGTAGCTTTAATCATGCAGATTGTAACCCCAATTAGAGAAGATTTGGCAATCAATTCCATTATAAACCTAATGTAACAACTGTCAAGAACTCATTTCACTTACCACTGATCTCAACTTTAATTTCCTTATAGCTTAACAGGATCTTATAAGCGTTCCTACCAAATTTATAACTGCTTCACTTAGCTTAAAAAACTAGATATACCATCAGCTTAAAGCTTAAACCACATGTTAAAAGGGTACTCATTCTTTCTATTACCTTAACTGATGGTAGTGGAATGTCAGCTGTAAGTTGTCAGCTGCAAGTTGGGCCATTGCACCAGCTCCACCCAGCCTGCTAATACTCAGAACCTGTTAACTAGGTGAAAAATACGATAGAATTGCAAAAAGAAAAAAAGAAAAATACTGGTACATGGTATAACGACAACGTGATGGAAACAGGAGCAGACTAGAAGTGAGTACACAATCCATGCTTACACAACCCCACCCTTAAAACTGGAAAAGGCCCATGAGAAAGGTTACTGATCATGCCTGGCTAAATGGGTCCATCTCAATACACTGAGCTATAAATGATAATTAGATTAACCACTGGAGAACAGCTAGTAATTTCGTAGAAGGACAGCTAAAATAAGTGACAACAACAAAAAATCAGTGACAACAACAAATTCAACATAATAACATTAACCAGAGAACATAAAGTAACTTTGTAGAAGGACAGCTTAAATCACTTACAACAACAATTCCTCGAGATAGTTAACCGTTTGAGAATAAAACAGCAAGATTTGGCCATGGAAAGAGGCCGATTCTGTCGGCTATGTGTCGACTCAGGGTATGAGGTTCTAGTTTTTTATGTTCTACTGAAATTCACCAACAAAAGAGAACTGATTTAACACAAGGAAATAATCTGTACATTCTTCAGATTCATGAACTGGTGGGACAAACAAGTTTTTACAAGATAGGAGCTACCTAATCAACCCTCCTCCTTTCTCTGGGCTTGGGACCGGCTGTGTACTAATCAAGTGGTTAAGCATGACACAGGCAGAGTTAAAAACTTGTTTGTGGCTTTGAACCACAACTTACAAGCCTAAGCGACATTTCTAAATTCTGACCCTGATTTTCTATTGCAACTACAACCCCAAGATAATTGGATCCAGAGTACTCTATTGTTTCAACTCTATAGCCTCAAATACAACCCCAATATAATTGTATCAATAAAACACCAAGTACATCTTCCATTAACACGCTATTACCACAAATGCGGAGACTCATTTTAGTTGCTCAATCCTATGCTCAAATCTCCTTATCAGCTGTCCAATGATGCTTCGTTCAAACGTGACTTTTTCTCTATAGAGATATCACAGATTTCTGAGATCCCTGCTTCCAGTGCCAACTTGTTACTTCCAGTGTTGAAATTTTCCGAGCTTATACATAACATATTGAACGAATTTAGAGAGAGAGAGAATTGAACGTGAGAATTCCTCTTCTGATTTCATTAACAGGGAAAAAGGGGAATATATACAACCCTACAATACAAATGACTAAAGAACCCTTTTGTACAAAGAATCTAACAAATAGCACCCTAGCTAAAGCAAACTAACCAATTGAGACATGTCTCATTACAAGTTAAGCCAATACAATCTAACACTCCCCCTCAAGTTGGTGCATAGATATTAATCATGCCCAACTTGGAGAGGATACGATGAAACACCTTACTACTAAGACCTTTAGTAAACACATCAGCTAATTGGTCCTCAGATTTCACATAAGGCATGCATATTACACCACTGCTCAGCTTCTCTTTGATAAAGTGTCTATCAATCTCTATATGCTTTGTCCGATCATGCTGAACAGGATTATGAGCGATATTGATAGCAGCCTTGTTATCACAGTACAACTTCATAGGACTGTGATCAACAATTCCCAAATCATGCAAAAAGATTTGAAGCCATAAAAGCTCACAAACACCATGTGCCATGGCTCTATACTCAGCTTCTGCACTTGACCTCGCTACCACGGATTGCTTTTGCTTCTCCACGTAACTAAATTCCCACCAAGGAAAGTGCAATAGCCAGAGGTAGAACGTCTATCATCAATAGATCCTGCCCAGTCTGCATCAGTGAAGGATTCCAACCTCAAATGACCATGGTTTGAAAACAAAATACCTTTGCCTGGAGAGGATTTTAGGTACCTCAAGATACGATAAACAGCATCAAGGTGAGAAGAACGAGGGTCATGCATAAATTGACTGACAACTCCCACCGCATAAGAAATATCTGGACGTGTGTGAGATAAGTATATCAGACGACCCACAAGTCTCTGATATCTTTCCTTATCCGCATGCTCTCCCACGCTGCCAAGATGATGATTGACCTCAATAGGAGTGTCAGCGGGCTTGCACCCCAGCATCCCAGTCTCCTCCAAGAGGTCAAGAATATATTTCCTTTGGGAAATGAAGATCCCTTTCTCAGATCTAGCCACTTCCATGCCAAGAAAGTATTGCATCGCCCCCAACTCCTTAATTTCAAATTCCTTGGCAAGAAGAACTTTAAGCATCTGAAGCTCATTCACATCATCACCTGTCATAATTATGTCATCCACATAAACTATAAGGATGGCAATCTTACCATCACTCCTCTTGGTGAACATAGTATGATCAGCATGACTCTGCGTGTATCCAAGTTTCAACATGGCCTTGAGAAATCTGTCAAACCACGCTCTTGGTGATTGTTTCAAGCCATAGAGAGCCTTCTTCAACCTACACACCTTGCCCTCAGTGGTAGAGGAAGAAAAACCAGGTGGTATATCCATATACACCTCTTCTTCCAAATCACCATGAAGAAAAGCATTCTTCACATCAAACTGTTGAAGTGGCCAGTTTAGAGTAGCAGCACAGGACAACAAGGTGCGAATAGAGTTCATCTTGGCCACTGGAGCAAAGGTTTCTTCATAGTCAATGCCATATGTCTGAGTATAGCCTTTGGCAACCAATCTTGCCTTGTACCTCTCAACAATGCCATCAGCTTTATGCTTAACCGTGAACACCCATTTACATCCCACTGCATTCTTTCCCCGAGGAAGAGACACTAACTCCCAGGTGCCATTTTTCTTCAAGGCCTTCATCTCCTCTACCATAGCCTCTTTCCACTTAGGAGTTTCAAAAGCTTCCTTCCAACCCTGTGGAATAGGTATAGAAGAAAGAGAAGATAGAAAGGTAAAGTACGAAGGTGACAGACGGGAATATGAAACAAATTGCGAAATGGAATGTTGGGTACATAATCGAGCGGGCACTTTATGTGTTCGAACTGGCTTCCTATGAGCAATAGGCACATCAAGATCATCAAAAGGAAGAGATATAGAGGAAGGAGAATTACCGGAAGACTCAGCTGAAGCGTCAGGAACTAGGACTGGTGATGATGATTGGTACTGTGGTAATGCACCAGGTTGGCCCTTTTTCTTGCGAGTGAAAGTTTGTAAATCAGGTCTGTCCAATCTTTCTCTTGCATCCGGCATTATTCTTTCTCCAGATTCAGGTTCCTCTCTCTCCCTTTCAGGATTACTAGGGCTAGGAGATGCCTCCTCCCCCTCACCAATGTTCTCTCCTGTAACAACATTCTCTCTCTCACCAACAGATGGGGGAGAGTACCACAAATCAAAATCACAAGGTGTCAACATCTCTTCCCCTCTAGTCAACATCTCTTCCCCTCTAGAGCTCTCCCTGAAGAGATGGGGACGAGAGAGGGTAGAAGGGTTGGTGTTCCCAAAAGGTGACATCCATTGAAACAAATTTCTTTCGAGAAAGAGGGTCATAGCAATGATACCCCTTTTGAGTGGGAAAGTAGCCAAGGAAAATGCATTTACGAGCTTTAGGATCTAACTTTCCACCGGGGTGGTAAGGGGCATGCACATAACAAACACAACCAAAAACCTTAGGAGGAAGAGTAGAGACCCGAAAGTTACCAGGAAGGAAATCCAAGGGAGTCCGGAATTGAAGAACACTGGAGGGCATTCGATTAATAAGATAAGAAGCCGTAAGGATGGCCTCGCCCCAAAAATGTTTAGGAACATTCATAGTAAACATAAGAGAACGAGCCACCTCAGCAAGATGCCGGTTCTTCCTTTCCGCAACTCCATTTTGTTGCGGTGTACCCACACAAGTAGTTTGGAAAAGAATGCCATTGCCATCAAGATATGACTTGAAGGGACCGTTCATATATTCAGTCCCATTGTCACAACGAAGTATCTTGATGTTGGTATCAAATTGTGTGTGCACCATCTTATGAAAAGACTGAAAGCATGAGAAAACTTCATTCTTTGCTCGGAGTAGATACACCCAAGTTATACGAGAATGACAATCAATAAAGGTAACAAAATAGCGATAACCAGAAATAGAGGTAATGGGGGAAGGACCCCAGACATCAGTGTGGACAACCATAAAAGGAGAAGCACTCCTCTGATGAACAGGAGCATAAAAGGAACGTCTATGTTTTGCAAGCTCACAGGCTTCACAAAAGAACCTACTTCTAGAACATCGTTTAGTTAAAGTAGGAAAAAGTTTCTCTAAAATACCAAAAGAAGGGTGGCCAAGTCTACGGTGCCACTGATGCAATAGAGGAAGAGCTGAACCCGTATCCGCCTCAAGGGCATGACCCAATGATAAGGGTGTAAGAGATGAACAAGGCACAGACTCCAAAAAATACAGGCCATCCTGAGCTCTACCAGTACCAATCGTCTTTCCTGTTCCTAGTTCCTGAAAAACACAATGAGTGGGAAAAAATGTTACCGAACAATTCAAAGATTGTGTGAGACTACTAATAGATATAAGATTAGTAGTAAAATTTGGAACATGGAGAACGGAAGAAGTAAGGTAGGTGAGTAGTGAATGGAACCTTTCCCTGAAATAGCAGACAGGGATCCATCAGCTACTCGAACTTTGTCCTTACCAGAGCATGTAGAGTAGGAGTCAAAGAAGGATGAGCAACTTTGTCATATGATCCGTAGCACCGGAATCTATTATCCAAGGAAGAGAAGACGTGGCGGTAGATGCACTAGGTTGGATACCTGTGTGAGCAAATGAGGTAGTGGAAATAGAAGCTATGGAAGACAGAGTATCAAGCTTAGCCAGTAGGCGCCTGAGAGTTTGTAACTCCCCCTGAGAAAGAGTACCAACAGGAATATTCTTGTGATCCTCCGACATATCGTCAATTGCCAAATAGCTCGAAACAATCCCGTACGTATAGTGCAAAACGGTACCCAACAGTGGCAGAGGAAGGCAAATACAATCCAAACAGCTCCCAAACAGGGACTACGAAATTGCCCTAACAATAAACTGTAAACCCCGAATACATACAGGCACAAACCCTTCAGACTATATTGCAAGTTATAGATGAAGTCCAAAATCCTCTTGTACGTTCAGAAAATGTCGACTCACGGGTAATCAAAAGAATCCAGCGAACTACTACTCAAACAGCTCAGCAAAAGCAACACCAAACTGATCGAAAATGGCAATAAAACGCCCCCTAAATAGTGGGTTACGAGTAAACTAACCACAGGCTTTGAAACACATGAAAAAGGGACCTCGGATAACCAGGCCCAGTCACTTTCAGAAGCAAAGAGGCGGTAGCGGAAGCTTACAGAGATGATCAACAGCAACAAACATAAAAAACGAGCACATACCAGATCTTGGAAGCAATGGGCAGCAGAAAAAATACCCAATCGGCACCAGAAAACACTCAAAACGAGTCCAACCGGAGGTAGAAAGACCTCAAACGGGAACAACCTGGGTTCGCCGAAGTTCACCGGAGGTCGCTGGTAGTCGGCGAGAGTCCAGGTGGGAAAAAATCTGGTGCCCTAGATCGTGATGCTCTGATACCATGAACGAATTTAGAGAGAGAGAGAATTGAACGTGAGAATTCCTCTTCTGATTTCATTAACAGGGAAAAAGGGGAATATATACAACCCTACAATACAAATGACTAAAGAACCCTTTTGTACAAAGAATCTAACAAATAGCACCCTAGCTAAAGCAAACTAACCAATTGAGACATGTCTCATTACAAGTTAAGCCAATACAATCTAACACATATCAACAAAAAAATGGCATCGGTCTAACATTCTGCCTCCAGAAGGGTTGACTTAAAAAAATGTTCCCATAAGCCCTGAATTGAACTGAAAATACCAAAATATCATTTTGCTGTTTATACATGCCAATGCCAGTTAGTAAACTCTGTTTTGGAAATAAAGGGAAGTTACGTTCAACCCAAAATTGGATGTGCAAAATAGTCGTTTGACTTAATTCTGTGTGAAGTAGATGTATGGTATATCTTGCCAAAATGGCTGCTTAACGTTGAACTCATGACATAAACTTGGTATGTCCTGCCCCAATAAAAAAACTGGAGGCCTGAATTTTTGGGTTCAGTCTAGCAATTACTTCACGTCCAGAATGCGAAAAAAGCTAGGCAGAGAAAAAAAAGGTTTTTAGGCCTGGAATCTCATTCATGCTTGAAAACAGTTTTAGCAATTACTAAACGATCATGAACTTGAGCACGTTGCATGCCAAAACAAACCAATCAGAATAACCAAGCATTCGCTATAATGTAGCAATAAAAACCAAGAATTGATTGAGATTTCTGATATCACTCACATGCCCGATATAGAGTGATCAATCAAGTCCAGGACACATAGACACTTTCAGTATAGTGAACATGTGCACACCCTGTCTGTGGAAGTGAACTGACTTCAGCACTTAAATGAATCGTAGGTTGTGACCAAGACATCATTCCTCGATTTCATCGTCAATTAGACTTGTACAAGAAGTCAAACCAAGGTAATCCCCGCAATATATTTTTTACCCCATACTTAGCATCACAATAATATATATATATATATATATATTTCCATTGTCTTGCAGATGGCAGTTTCAACACTCATGAGCAAGAAGACTTGTTCATATATCTCGCCGTTTCGGCTCATGCCATAAGCTCGGTCCTCGTCCGACAGGAGGAGCGTGACCATCAGCCCATTTACTACTCCAGCAAGACGATGACGCCCGCCGAGACACGCTATCTTCCCTTGGAAAAGCTTGTTCTCGCCCTCGTCTCCGCGTCTCGGAAGCTCGCCCCGTACTTCCAATCCCACCGCATCATCGTGCTAACCGAGTATCCTCTCAAGTCACTCCTCCGGAAGGCGGACCTCTCCAACCGAATCTCCCAGTGGGCCGTTGAGCTTGCCAACTATGAAATTCACTTTCAACTAAGGACGGCAATTAAAGCCCAGGCCCTCGCCGACTTTATCGCCGAGCTTACACCGGCCGACGTCCTCGCTTCAAATCCAGTCCCCTGCCCCGAAACCGTTCTCCAAGCAAATTCCAGCACCGCCTGGAAACTCTTCCATGGCGATGTGTGGAAAATGTATGTTGATGGCGCCTCAAATAGCCGAGGCGCCGGGGCTGGGATCATACTTCTCTCTCCCTCCGGTGTTTTATATGAAAGCTCTCTCTCCATCAACTTTCCGGCCTCAAACAACGAGGCTGAATATGAGGCACTCATCTCCGGACTCAAGACCGCCGAAGCCCTTGGGATTGAAGAACTTGTTATCTATAGCGATTCGCAGTTGGTGGTCAACCAGCTTTCCGAGGAGTATGAGGCTCGGAACGACCGAATGCGTACTTACCTAAGCTCTGTTGTTCGGCTTCTCAAGAGCTTCAGAGCCATTCGCGTCGAACACATCCCGAGAGAACAAAACGCTCACGCCGACGCCCTCGCCGGACTCGCTTCGGCCTGTGCCGCTTCGGAACACCGCTCCATCTCCTTTAGCTCCATTGACAAACCTAGCTTTGAGCTTGAGGTGTTAAGTCATGAGATATTAAATGTGGAGCTCGGTCCAAGCTGGATGGATGAGATCGTTGGTTACCTACGCGACGACACACTACCAACCGACAAAAAGGAAGCCCACCGACTCCGCAACAAGGCCGCCCTCTTCTGGCTCAATCCAAATGGGAAACTCTACCGAAGGTCGTTCACCGGCCCCTACTTATTGGTTGCACACCCCCACCAGGTCCCCGGAATCATTGAAGAGCTCCACACCGGGGACAGCGGTTGCCACTCCAGTGGACGCTCCCTCGCGCACCGAGCTATCACCCAAGGATACTGGTGGCCCACAATGAAGAAAGATTCTGAGGAATTTGTGAAAAACGTTGTCGGAAATGTCAAATGTTCGCTCCTATCATTCATCAACCAGCTCGGGACCTCAGCCCCCTCACCAGCCCATGGCCTTTCTCCCAGTGGGGCATGGACATCGTCGGCAAGCTCCCCGTCGCTCCTGGAGGATTTAAGTTTCTCTTAATCGCCACCGATTATTTCTCTAAATGGGTCGAGGCCGAACCACTGGTCACTGTTGAAGAATCGGACATCATTCGTTTTGTTTGGCGAAATATAATTTCTCGCTTCGGTGTACCCTTCGCCATCTTAACCGACAATGGCAGCCAGTTCACCGGACAAAAGTATCGAGCACTCTTGGATGAATTTGGCATCAAATGGGACACTTCTACTCCATACTACCCCCAGGGCAACGGGCAAGCCAAAGCTGCAAACAAAGCAATCTCGTTAGGACTGAAGCGATGGCTCGAATCACGCCGGGGCAAGTGGGCTGAAGAGCTCCCTCGGGTGCTCTGGGGCTACCGTACAACGCCTCGGCGATCCACCGGCCGAACCCCCTTCTCCTTGGCATTTGGAATGGAAGCTGTAATCCCCCTCCAGGTTGAGCTCCCGACGATCCGAACCAAAAATTTCGACGAATCGGTGAACGATGAGAACATTGCTGCAGACCTCGATCTGGCCGAGGAGGAACGGGAGAATGCAAGAATCAAGCTGGCGTCTTATCAGCAAGAGGTTGCCAAGGGCTACAACCGAAGCGTCCGTCTTCAGTCATTCAAACCAGACGACCTTGTCTGGAAGAAGGTGGTGGACAAGTCCAAGAAGAGGAAATTAATGCCTAATTGGGAGGGCCCTTTCCGAGTCCTAAAGCATCTCGGCTCAGGAAACTACAAGCTGGAGAAATTAGATGGTTCCCCAATTGCCAAGACCTGGAATGCTAATAACTTGAAGAAGTTTTATGGGTAGCCAGGTTTCGGTCTTTTGGACTTGTTTATTTGCAAGGTTTTCTTTTTTTGTCAAAGTTTGATAGAAACCAACCTACTTTTGTAATGGCTTGATTCTACACCAGTTTTAATGCAGTCTAATCTTGTCACTTACTCTTCGTACTCGGTTCGCCGTTGCGTGAACCGTTTTATCCTGACTTCAGGGACTGTTCTCCGCGGGATATTCCCCGGGTAGATCCCTCACCAAGTCACCACGGCCTCCTCGATCGTTTCGGACTTTCGGACGTTGGCGTTAAGGACACTCGGTATTGTTCCCGAGCCCCTTACACCGACCCTCTAATAAGTCATGCACTATTTAGATTCGCTACGTCCCGAAGTCGTGGCCGACGCCATTTCCACTTCAGGACCCTAGCCCTAATCTAAATAGCCACCTTACCATAGTGAGTTGCTTCGGTTTACTCCCTTAGGCTCGGCGTCAGTTAAACCAAAGCGGGGGCATGCAAAAATTCAAAAAATTGATAAACTACTTCGCTTCGTCTTAACTTACTCGATCCTATGTCTTAACTTACTCCCTTAGGTTCGGAGTAGATTTTTGAGATCTCCTCGGTTAATGCTTCGGTTAAAACCTATCGATACCTCACAGCATTTCAACAGTAGCAGGGGCAAGAGGCACCCTTCGGTTACAAGCACAAAACCATTCAATCATCTCAAAAATAAACAAGGTACAAAACCATTCAAGCATTTCATTCAAGAAGCAACGAAATGAATTGCAAAGTTACTCCTAGGTTAAACTATTACTTCCAACCGGACTTCGGTTACGTGTTCGGTGCGATCATTTACAAACCCTGAAACGGTAAATTCCAAATGTTCGGAACCGTCCAGCCAAGTGGAAAACAAAAGAAAAGGTAAAAAATCCTAAGTACTGGGGGGATGAGGGGTCTGGGCCACGTCTCCGGTTGAAGCGACGGCAACAGGAGCGGTCTGAATACCCGCCTCAGGATTTGGCACTTGCTCGTCCTCCTCTTCCTCCTCGGGCATAACAGTCTCCTCGGGCGGCACCTCGGACAGGACCCGGAGTTCAGAATCGGCTGGGTGATCGAACTTCTTCAAAAGAGCCTCATGGCCAAACCGAAGGCCATCCAGGAAGCGATCCCTGTACAGCTTGGCTTCAATCTCCCGAACCTGCTTCTTATACTCCACCCCGGCTGCGGCCCAGCCATCATTAAAGCCCTTGTTCACAGCAGCCTCAACCTCGCAAGCTCGGTTGGCCCTTAGGGTGGTTACGTTCTCCTCGGCTTTTGCAATTCGGGCTTCGGCTGCCACCCTCTCCCTGTCGCACCTTTGGAAATCCGCAAGGTAAAGATCGCAGGTTTCCTGAGCCATCTTCAGGTCATCCTCTTTCAGCTCAAGGGCCTTCTTCAGCTCCTCAATCTCTTGCTCCTGAGCTTTGCATCGGTCATTCATGACCAAAGCCCGAGCACCAGCCTGCGAGCAGCAAACCGAAGAAGAATCACGAGTGTGGACTTAGCTAACAACAATAAGTGAAAAGTAAACAACTTACAGTAAAAAGGGCCTGTGCTATCTCCCCGGTAATGTCCTCGGTCAACCCCTGGACAGCCTTGGCGTCCCTAGGAAAAACACAGCCTCGGAGCATCCCGAACGCTATACCGAGGTTCGACACGCTGTCTGCATGGAGAATCAGGCGCCCAGCATAGTGGCGAAATTCTGGGGTCCAGGGAAGATCCTTCGGATGGACCCAGGTTCCCTCTCCTCTCTCCATAGACTCTTGGTCCTGCTCCTCCACTCTTTCCTCCTCTTCGGTGATCCGAGATGTTTCCTTCTCCTTACCTCGGGCGTCTCCTTCCCCCTCACGCCGAGTCCTTTTCTCCGGGGGCTCCTGCGGAGAAATAGGGATCACCCCCGAGGTCCCAGCACCAGGTGGTCCTAACGCTTGGGACGAGATGGTCCTTACTCTTCGGAATCTATGGGTCTCGGTCATTCTAAAGACTTTCCTCCTCGGAAAGAATCCTCAGGGGACTATAACTCTTTCCCCTTGGTCTAAAGGTTGAAGATAGGCCTCGGGAAGAATATGGGCCTCGGGAAGAACGAGAACAGTAGCGGCGAGCGCCAGCGCCGCCGCGCACCAGACGGTTGTGAGTGGCGTCTCCGCCTCAATGCATTCAAAAAACGTTGAAAAACATGAAGAAAATCACTAAAACTTGAAGATTGACGAACAAAGATCAACATACCTAAGTTTGGTGTAGAGATTCGCCGCCAAGATACTCGAAGTCACGATCCAAAGTTTGCGAGTCACGGCGGCGGCGGTTCCACGGCGTCTGAAAGTCTTGACGTCTCTCTCTCTCCAAACGCTCTGAATTTATAGTGGAGCGTACGAAGAGTCACGCGGGAAACGAAGCATTGTCCACCAAACCGTTGGATCATCGACACGTGTCCACATCTGACGGTTAGCAACCAGAGGTCAGAACCGATGTCAGGCGCGCCACGTACCGAGCCATTCATGCTTCGACACGTGTCCCCGAAAGGACGTTTCGTACCAATCATCTGACATTTCATGTGCCGAAGTGACGCATGATGTCACTCACTTCGGCGATGATTGACACGTGGCTCCTAGGGCGGGAGCAAGCAGCTCGGTTCTCACGAAGGTCGCTCAGTTTTCTTCAAAATATCTCGTCGGTTAAAAGCCCGGTTGCGCCAGTCCGTCAGAGGAGTCAACTCCATGAAGCCCAGTGGTGGCGCTCAGGAAGTTGAGGGGCTATTGTAGGGCCCTCGGTTATCAGCTCGGTAACCGGGCTACAAACCCTGAACCGGTGGCTAGGGTCCGAGCCGAGGTCTGCCGACAAGCTCTCTTCGGGCTCTACCTCGGTCGTTGCCCGGACCTTGGTTGTGATCGGCTTCAGAGCATCGGCCGTCTGCAATGCTCCAGTACTCCCAGAGGCTTCCAGGAGAAACGGTTATTGTAAGTGGGACCTGTGAGGATCATGCTCCTCATGCAGCTGGCATAATCATTGAGATCTGTCTCATGTGCTCCGTAACCACCTCGTCCCCCTCGTCATATGTGACGTCACCCGAGGCGGTTACCCGAGCATACTCTCCACGCGCTAGCTTGGAGACCAAGTAAACCTAGGTCTATAAATACAAAGTGATACACACCTGAAAGAGGTACGCAATACTATCCTAACCCTAGACCTAAACACCTTCCCTGAGATCTAATTTGATCGTCGGAGGGTCACTAGGCATCCCAAGCCCTAGTGACTTGTTGCAGGTTAGGCGGCAGACGCGCAGAGCAGCGGAGGAAGGAACCTAGCCAGATACCACAGTCGAGGTCCCGATTAATCGAACCCCTACAATATATAGCTTTAGAAACTTTAGAATATCCTTGTGAAATATCTAGAATTTTTGTAGGAATTAGTCACATGTGTAATTCTAGAATTACCTTAAAGTTTATCTTGTATGAAAATATCTTTGTACTAAAGTCTTCCATGGAGTAGTATAAATAGGGATGAGTTCTAGCTATTTTGTATCAATAAAAAAAAAGGTTGAGTTCAAGTGTCTAATTCCCCACTCTTGTCTTTAGTATTCTTTCTTTTCCAAAAATCTTGTTCAACTGAACAATAGAAATTCCTACTCTTTCAACAAACGTATCTTAAGATATGCCATACAAGTATCTTAAGTTATGCCATACGTATACCGATACGATCTATATAATTGAAAATGCTAGTTTTGGGTTAGCCCGGGGTAGAATCAATTCCTGGTTCCGCCCTTGATTATAATACTTTTTAATAACTACATTATAATACTTAAAAGACCCAAAACAAAGCGAGTAATAATTACCAATAAATCGTCGTGCTCATCGGTCTGTCGCTCGATGCAAGGTTGATTCTGGTCGTCGTGCTCATAGGTCTCTCCCTCGCTGCAAGGTTGATTCTGGTGGTATTATTCTTCTCTCTGCGGTTAACGCAGTAGAAAGAGCCCATGGCCTGAACCAACATGGAATCCAACATCGACTGAAATTTGGAATCCCAATTCTTAGCCGCCATATTTCTCTCTTAACTCTGAGTGTTGTGCCGCCATGTTTCTCTCTCTGAACTCTGGGTGTTGCGCCGCCATATTTCTCTCTCTCAACTCTGAGTGTTGCGCCGTCATACCTCTCTCTCAACTGTGAGTGCTGTGTGTGGGCTTAGAAGGTATACGTGGAGTTGAGAAAACAGACATGGTATATATATAGTTTATGGGAGTCCGGAGTCGGCAACTTAATAGTGGCCTCATTTTGACGCGAGTACACGGACCAAATAAGGAGGAAACATTATCCAATGCTCTAGGGTACCACCACATTGTGCCTAGCCTCCCCTTAATCATACATTTTAGTAAGGCTCGAGATTATATGTGAGGACTCCACAACAATGTATGGTAGGGAGGGGCCTGAGAAACCGCCATGTAGTGCCCTAAGAACACGGAATAATGTCTCATTTAAGAAAGTCGGTTAATCCACGAGCAACTCCAACTCATCTCCACAATTTGATTTTTATTTTATTTTCTAGATTCATAATTAATGTACTTTCTTAAAAAAAAAAAAAAGATTCTTAATAGGTACTAAGGGTGGTTTTGGATTGAAAAGTTGAGAGTGAATTATTTTTGTACAAATCGTTTTTGCATTAATTAGTTTTGCGCCAATTTTTGTGACTTATTGATTCGTCTCAACGAGAAGAATCGAAAAAGTATAAAATTGATCGAAACTCATAATTTTTTTAAAAAAACAAAAAATAAGCCACTCCCAACTTTTCAAAAAATTACTAGTTTCGATCAATTTTTTTTCCTCAAGTCATTTTCTCTTGCTGAGATGAATCAATAAGTCACAAATATTTGACGCAATACTCAAAAATGCGAAAAAATTAAATAAAGATAATAAAAAAGTCACTCTAAACTTTTTAATCTAAACTCACCCTAACTGCTCAGACTAACTCTAAGCCCGTTTACTTGGTGGGACTAATGGTGAATTCTACATTCCTACCAGATGCATCCATAGAATTAATAACTATCACATTAATCATATCACACCTCTTAACCCCGTTCCGCTAAAGTTCTTATTTTATAAAAATACTTATTTTTCATTTTACGAGATAGATCATTCTCTCATAATACATTACTTTTAATTCAAAAAATAAATGCTTGTTTAAAAAGAAGTAATTATTTGTCACGCCCTTGATTTTCAACATAAATATAAGTAACTTTTCTTAATTAAAATCCTCACAATAACATACATCATACCCCAAAAGAGTTTTCACCCATGGCACACCGGCCCACTTACTTGTAATTACAAGAATGAAGGAAAAGTTAAATAATTTACTATTTCCCGTTTGACAAATAACTAAAATGGAGTTACAACTACATCTTTAAAGAAATCCGAAAGAGTGACAATGTCATTCCCTCATGTCAGCTTTCGAAAAGTTTTCAGTCAATGCATGCATAACACTCCATGCTACAGCTCCGAATTTACACCTGAAAAATGAAGGGTTGAACAAACACACGCCCAGTAGGAAAATCTCTACAAACCTTGTATGCAAATGAGAAGATTTTGACATAAAAAGATGAAGGCTGTGACACAAAAGAGGATGCAATAAACACAAACTTCGTGCCGGGAACTCAAGACTCAAGGAATCGTTTCACTTGTCATAAATCCATCTAGTCAATCTGTTGGTCATCGATCACATTTCCCCTTTCTATCCAAAGTTTCATTCGCAAACTTCTACGTTAAGTGTTTTACGTTCCGGGTCTTGTGGACCCCGTACGTCTCATGTAGGTCCCCAATATGAGATCAAATAACTCTTTCTCCAATAACACGCCGAACGGTGGGCTTAAAGAACTTTCCGGGTTTTAGGGCCCCATATACCCACAATACATTTCCGGGTGCTCGTGACCCCGTACATCCCTTTCACATTTTGAGTGCTCATGACCCCGTACATCCGATTCAAGTTTCAGGTACTCGTGACCCCGTACATCAGTTTAAAGTTCCGGGTATCAAGACCCCGTATGCCGATTACAACTCATTTATATTGCATCTCGTCATATGTACCGCTAAAGTTTCGATTTCACGATAGAAGATAAAGAGAGATTTTGTTATTAAGTAAATGGTCCACACACCAATCCATATTTCTATTTTGTTCCCAAACTCGTTATCTCAACCCACTCCTCGTATTACATAGCATCAAGTGTCGAGTTTTCGCGTGCGTCTATGATTTATCCATCCTCCTATCTAACAATCCACCTTATCAACACACATATTTAGTTTTAGCGAGTTCACCCCATCTATCTTAGCATCTCACATTATCACTAATAGTTAAACGAACGCACCAATAAAGCATTAGGACGATAATTCATTCCATACGACATTTGTATTCAACGCAACAAGAGCCAACGAATGAGGATGACCAATGAATCATTGGAGTGCAAATAACTATGTTTGGAAGTGGTTTAGAGTAGCTAGAAGTGTGTTAGAAATGAGTGGATGTCACCGCATTCGAACAAGGAAAAGAAGAAGCAAAATTGTCCAAAGCAGTGGAGGTATCGATACCTCCCAAGGATGGTATCGATACCAAAGGGTCCAAAACGATTCCAACTTTAAGGGTATCGATACCTTGAAGAATGGTATCGATACCAGAGTGCTACTTGGGTTTTTAACACAATGGTACTCGTTTCGAGCAGATTTTCTACAGATTTTTCTCTCGAATCAAACACAACTCAAACAACAATCCAATGCACGAATCATGTACAAAACCTATTCAAGAACATACAAAGAGTGAAAGAAATCCCTACCTCAAACTTGGTGAATGTGCTCCAAATGAGAGATCGGGCCTCGGCCTCCAAAATCAACCCTGAGCCATATACGGCACACCGAGCTCCTACGAACGCGATACGAGCTTCGATACACGAAGAGGTGAAGGTTTGGAGGTTGAATGATGAAGGGTTGAAGTTGTATTGGTGGATTTTTGATTGAGAGAGATATATAGAGAGAGCCGAGAGAGAGGTGAGAGGGAGAGATAGGGAGAAAAATGTCTCTCTCCTGGCCACACACACACATTTATATACTACATATCACACACACACCCTCAGGTTTCCAATTCTAACACATTAGACCCAAAATCAATATTCTCCATTTTATTCCACATAATACATTTAAATCTATTAAATGAAATTGCGGGTCTCTACATTATTTTAGTTAGTGGAACATATAATGTATATTAAAACTTTGACTTATTAAAATTTTAGTTAGTGGAACACATTTGTTCTTATATTAACACCTTCTCCTAGTATCAATTACAATAATGCTACCCACACATAGCTTAAAATCTGTGACAATCATATAGTTAATAGGACCTTAAAAGAAAACAACCTTTTGAGTGGGATAGGTTTTTTAGCTTAGTCGTCCGGATGGTTCTTTGGTTGGGCGCTTCTCAAGTTCTAGCTATTGCCAAAGTCCCATCCTAACCTTACTATTAAATGGGTTCTCTCTCGTAATTACAGTATAATGTTTATTTGTAATTTTATGTTCTAAATGTCGTCATGTGCACGTAGTTGGGAGATATAAAGCTCATTATGCACTCCAAAATTGGAATCGACAAGTTAACAAATTTGTACTTCGTTGCGAAATCTTTTGCATGAGCTTTTTCCATTTTTATTTTTTTTGATGGAAAATTTCCATAGTGGCGCCGTTGTTGTTGAGCTAGCTCATTTGCTAGTCAAGCAAGTACTAACTTCCAGTTATAGGACATAGACTGGTTTTCGTTGCAAATAGTAGCCCAAACCTGTTGCAAATAGTAGCACTAGGGGGGAAGGAGCAGTAGATGCACACAGCTCATGTTCTCTATAATACTAGGCTTTATTTTGTTGTCCTGTCTCTATTGTCTCCGTCAATTGTTCCGTTATTTTATCCACAAAGTTCTTTCCTTTTCTTCACAAGGGAAAAAAAGAACATCATACTGCATAAAAGCAAAAGATACAACCAAGTTTTAATAAACTTAAGAAATACATGCCAAACGAACCAAACAGACGGGCATTGTGTAGTGAGCACCTCAACTTGAAGAACATTTCTGAATCAGCAACCTTAGCAGAGTGCAGCACCAAAACTGGAGTCACAAGGCAACAACAATTACTTCACTTTCATAAACCACCATGAAATTTGTCTCTTTGCTTTTTTGCTTGCCTTACCTACCAACTATCGATTAGAGACTGCATGCCCTAATCCCCGTTTAATCGCACATGCCACTCCATAGAAATTGAATTGAGAACGGACTTGAGGGTCAAACTGTGGAGTACTTGATGCATGCCATGTCATGTATTCGTCAATAAAAATCTTTGTGATGACATGGGACTCACCCTTTCCTTTTCCGCACTCTTAACATATTCTTCTGAATTTACCTTTTCAGTGTTCGACAAACTGAAGGACCCCTAATACCAACCCTCTGACCACATGCCCCAAAGCATCAATACATAGAATTTATGGTTCATGATATTTGTACTTCGTCACCATATTTTGTTCATCATAACATTTGTTAGTCAACTCTGAGGATATGCCTTCCAAATATAGTACTGGCATGATAAACATTCACCTCAAATAAAACAACTTAGGTTCTGTTTGTTTTGATGTAAAATGTTTTCCACGTAAAATATTTTTTTTTTGAAAATAAACTTTAAACTTTTATTTTTCCGGTGTTTGGTTGGCACTTGAAAAATATTTTTAGAAATCGACAAAATAGTGTAGAGAGAGGGGGGCTTAAACGGTGGAGAGATCTGAGAATATTGGAATTGAATGTGGGTCAGGACTGACAATCGAGGAAACTAAGTAGTGAGAATTGCAGTAGAAGGCAACAGATTCATTTCGAAAAATAACTTACGAAAGATTTAAGGGTAAGTCATTTTCATCCAATTAATGAAAAATATTTTACATGTAAAATGTTTTCCTTATTTTTTATACAACGTACCAAACACCAAAAAATAGGTAAAACATGTTAACGTAAAACATTTTACGCCCAAACAAACGTAGCCTTAATTACCGACCTTTGCGTAACAGTTACCAGGTAAAGTAGATCCCACAAGCCACAGGTCAAAGATCGGTATTAGAAGCACTTCAAGCTCAGAGTGGGATATAGTGAGTGAAGTGCAAACCAAACCAAACCGTGTTCTTAACCGATCGATATTATCCACTCTCTCAAAGCTTCTTCGGTCAAAAAAAAAAAAAAAAAACTACACACACAAGGTTGAAGAAAAACATTTATAACTCGTAACGAACAACATCGTCCGAAAAGAATAACTTTTTTCAAAATACTCACCGAGTATGTCATAAAATGCCCCGTGTAATCATATACGGACTTATGTGGGTGCCATGCGTTGACGCATCACCCTACAAGTACAAAATATAGCAACAACAAAAAAAAATCGAAAAACTCTCTAGATATATTTTCAAAAATACATGCCCGAAAACATTAGTATAACTTTTCAGAGTACAAATAGTCGAAATAAACAATTAACCATCGCAGGAAAAATGTTGATTTCAGGTTACAAAAGTCACAACGTCAAAATTTTGGGTTTATTACTCCGAAATAAGTTAAACATTGCCCCAAATTATGTTTGAACCAAGGTAGGACACATCAAGCAATTTAGGGTTCTTAACTCCGAAAATAGTGACGATTTTAAGGACTGTGCGTCGGTTGCGATTGGACCAAAAAAAATTTAAAACCAAAGGGCTTACCTCTTCGTGACAACACCTTTGTTCTCCACTGCCATAGTATTTCCAATCAAATTTGCATCTATTTACCTTGGTGTATCTTAAATTGCTAGAAAACTTTTAAATGGGTCAAGGTTTTTAATCGAAGAAGAGGAACCATCTATTGATTGGTTGTCCTTGCTTTTTCATTGAGAGAGAGATGAAGAAGGGAGGAAGAATTAAAATGAGAGTGTTTATAGTGTAAGATAAGATATGGTGAATAGTAGAGAAGGAAGGAGGGCGAAGAAGTGTCATAGGTTAAGGGAAGGGAGGAAGATGATGGATTGTATGCGTAGGACTAGTTGGCAGAAAATTTTTAAAGTGTTATTAAAAAATAAGTATTTATTTGTAATTTTTTAAAATTTAAAAATAATACTTACTGAAATATTTTTTTTACAATATGGATCTTTTTTGATAGATCTCGATGAGATCTTTTGAACAATGTACAATGTAAAAAAATATTGCCATAAATATATTATTTTTAAGTTTAAAAATTACAAATGAGGAGTATTACCTATTTTTTAAGAACCCTCGGTAAAACACCAAGTGTGTGAATTGTATGTACATAAATTTACAAGGGCAATACAATCATTAGGTATTAGAGCATCCGCACCAGCCTCTCTACATTTTGGACCAATTTACACCTTAAAAAGTCACTTTATTACTTTAGCTACTCATTTTTAAAATGTCTACTGCATCAGACTCTCTATATTAATACTATCCCATTAAAAATATTATTTATTTAAACCAAAACCAGCCAAACCAACAATGGTGCAAAACCCTGCAAACCTCTCTCTCTCTCTCTAACTTTACTCATCTTGTTCTCAACCCCAGCCCCAAAATTGATCAGAGTCCACACCGGCAAAATCACCCCCCTCCGATTAACCCCCTTCTCTCTCCAAAATCATCTCAAACGGCAAGCAACCAACTTCCTCCCCAATCCACCACGACTTCTTTGCCCAAGCCCACCAGCACTTCCGCCAGGATTTCAGGCTTGGCATAATTCACTCCTGGTGTGGCTCAAAGAAAATTTCCAGATACACCAGGACTTGGGACAAGATCCACCACGACCAAGCTACGATGACAAACCAGATCCACTAATTGTGTGATCGGCCACACGACAACGTTTGGTCCAGAGCCCCACCTGCTCCAGCTTCAATTGCTTGAATATTGGAGTATATTGTGTTTACCGCATGAACAGTTGCTCGTTTGGCTAGACGAGGCACTGTTACAAAGTTACATATTTTGTAAAGTAACCAGGGAGGAAGCGAGGCTGATACTGGAGTGTTCTGGGGTGTTTTTCCAATTTTCACTTGCTACTTTAGTTTAAAGAGGTAAGAGGCGACACTAATGCGGATGCTCTTACTAAGATATTTTGGTCTTACTGATCAAATTTTTAAGCGATTGTACAGAGTTTGTAGATAGAACCACCCTATTTAAATTGAGTTGGATTGGATTCGTGGTTGAACGGATTTTTTCCTCTCGCATGGAATTATCTGCTCAAAGGGCAAAAGGGTGGACAAAATTCAAGATCCCAATACATGATTCTCTAAAATAGGCCTTTGCTTCCGCACTTAACTTACGAAATATTTAAAGGTGATTAAATAATTTTAAATATTTCGGAGATTTTTAAAACTCTCCAGCTCGTGCTCTTGCACCCGCGCTCGTCCGCGGTGACTCCACCGAAAAGGTGATTTATCTGGAGAGAGAGAGAGAGAGAGAGAGAGAGGCGCAGAGGACGGAGACGATGACTCAAATTGGTTCATTTCTAACAATCAGTCCCATGGAATCTGCTAATTACCGAAAAGGTAATCTTCTCTCTCTACCACCACACCCTTCATCGTGCTCCCTTCCCCCTGGGACTGTAAATCTGTTTCGTTGTTGCTCTAACACTAGAAACCCTAGTTGTTCTCCTCCTTCTGCAACTTTCACCAGTCAACAAAAACACCAACTGAGCGAAAAGCTCTATGGACCCCCACAAGCTGAAAAGTTTCTGAATGAGTTGTCCAAAATGCGACTTTTGCCACCGGTACGTGTAATAAATAAAGCGTTATCGACGATTGCGAAAGCGGGTCGTTACACCGAGGCTCTTTCTCATTTTGACAATTTGCAGTTTCTGGGCATTCGGGTTGATATTTATTCCCTGAACATTGCAATTAACTGTTACTGCAATGTGAATCGAGTTGGTTTCGGGTTCTCTCTTTTAGGGGGCATCTTTAAACTCGGTTATAAACCTGATGTAGCTACTTTCACCACCCTGATGAATGGACTTATTTTTGAAGATAAAACTACTGAAGCATTCGAGTTATTTGAGAAGTTAATGAGAAAGAGAGAAATTGAACCCAATGTGTATATGTATGGAACGATTGTTCATGGGCTTTGCAAAGCTGCAGATGCTGGAATGGGTATCAGCATGGTGGATGATGCTATGAACCTCTTATGCGGGATGAAAGAAAAAGGTATTCACCCAAATGGTGGTATTTATATCAGTATAATTCGTTGTTTATGTAACTTGTGCCGGTGGGAGGAGGCTACATCACTTTTAATAGAAATGAGTAAGAGAGAAATTGAACCGATCGTCGTTCCATATGGAATGATTGTCAATGGCCTTTGCAAAACAGGGAACACAAGCATGGCCATTCAGTTGCTTAGGACATTGGAAGAGGGAGGGTTTAAATCTGACATCAAAGGGTATAGCATGATCATTGATAGTCTTTGCAAGGATGGGATGGTAGATGACTCCATGAACTTCTTATTAGAAATGAATGAAAAAGGTATCCATCCAGATGTCGTCACTTATACTTCTTTGATTCATGGCCTCTACAATTGTGGCAAGTGGGAGGAGGCTCGAGAAATGCTGAGAGAAATGTTCGATAGTGGTGTTTCACCAAATGTTCATACATTCACTGTGCTTGTGGATGCCCTTACCGATAAAGGGATGGCAAGAGAAGCAGAGGAGGTACTTGAATTCATGATAGAAAGAGGTGTGGATCCTGACGAAGTCACATACAGTATTGTAATGCGTGGGTATGGTGTCCAAGGCCGAATGGATGAAGCAAAGAGAGTGTTTGATACCATGGTGAATAGGGGCCTCCAACCTAACATCATCAGCTATAACATTCTAATCTATGGGTATTGCGAGAACATGAACTTAGACGAGGCCATCAATTTCTTTCGAGAAATCCCTCAAAGGGGTTTGAAACCCGACATTGCAGTTTATAACACTATGTTCAAGTGTCTCTTTCAGGTTGGTGAATATGTAGTGGCTCAAGAACTACTGAATGAGATGGAACTTGCGGGCCTAACTCCCAGTAGTAAAACTTATGGTATGTTGTTGGATGGGCTTTGCAAGACTGGGCATATTGAAGAAGCATTGTCGTTATTTCACATGATTGAAAACAGAGGTTGTCTCGATGTCGTTATGTACAGTATCCTCATTGATGCATTATGCAAGAATAAGAAACCTGATAATGCAAGGGATCTTTTTATTAAACTTTCTTCCAAGGGGTTACAACTTGATTTTAATACATATGATATCATGATATGTGGTCTTCGCAAAGAAGGATTTTTCGATGAAGCTAAAGAGTTGTCTGTGAAAATGGAGCAGAATGGTTTCTTGCCTGATATTGGCGATTACAAGTCTATCATCTGAGGTTTTGTTAACAACAGAAGTTCTATCAGGCTCTGTTACCTGTTGAGGAAGCAGTTGCATCTACTTTTTACATGATTAAGGACTTAAATCTTAACTGAAGGATGGGCTTTTGCTCTTCAAGAAGTGAGAACAAAGTTCATGCCAAGGATAGACGTGGAGCTGTGAAGGTAAGTCTAGTTTTACACAAAAATATGTAGGCTATCATTGAGCCAAACTCTCGTCTCTCTGCGTATAAATTAATGGTATTCTGAATAGCAATTTGCGGTCATAGCCTTTTTTTTTTCCCTTTGAGAAGGCGGAAAACACTGTTCAAACATATTTCCCATTAACTCTTCCTCTCTTTGATTTCTCTCTGAATGTGTCTAAATTACTTAGTGTAATACTGTAATATGATTTTCGATATCATTAATTCTTATGTTCTTAGCATTACCACATGTTTTAGATTCTTGAATGTGGGTCCACTTCTTCCATTTGGACTCCAAAGTTTATACTGGGCTATCAAAGGTGCTGAATGTCAGTGACTCAAGTCTCAGTGCTTTATTCCATTTTTCTGTAGTTTCTTCAATTATTTGCCCCCCCTTCAATTCTTGAACTTCAAACAAGTCTCCCATTCTATTATTTTTCTCCAGATTTCTGTAATTTTGTACCAGTCCAGAGGAATGCTTACATGTGTCCTGAATCTCCTTTATGATACTCTAGAGGAAGAATGAAAAGGGTAGAAGAATAAATTTGGATGGGAACGGTCCCTACTAAAGCCCGAAAGCTATAACCTTATGACCTATACTATTCTGTTTGTTGCATAAAATCCAATAGGCCAATGGGCTTTAAGACCATTGGTAGAAAACATGCCATTTCAATTTATCCTTCAGTCCCGGGCCTTGTAAGCATTTTTGTGTCCTCTGTAGAAGCTTTTAAATTAATGGCACTGTTGCCGTTGCTTTTTGAAAAATAGTGTTATACATCATTTTTCAAAAAATTTGTTTGATTCAATTGATTTCAATGTTTTTGAAGAATTTTTTGGGGAAAAGCCATTTGTTAGGAAAAAGACAAAAAAAAAAAAAAAGTTATTTGAAATTAAGATTTGAAAATCAATTTTAATACTAGATACCAAACTGAAATTATGTCCATGTTTTCCTAACAATCCTTAAAATGTGTTCTGAAAAATTATTTCGTTCAATAGCAACAAAACAGGCCTAATAATGCTACCCGTGTCGATTCTTTCATGTTTAGTCATGTTGATTCTGTCATGGTTGGCTGCAGTAACATTAGTCATGCTGCTCTGTCATGTTTTTCCTAAGTTCGTTTCGATTATTTCTAAAGCCTCTGAAGGTACCCAGTTAAAATGCTGATTTGTCACTGTGGTGCCCAGCAACCTCCATAATATTCCTTGCTGCTGACATTACGTAAATACCTGATGAATTTACAACTGTTCTTTTTGCTTGTAATCGCGATGAACTGTACTAAATCCTTGTTATTCTTTTATCGAAATTGATAGGGAAAGATCAGGCAGAGCAGTTAGATTTTAGAGTTAAGACCTCAAGTCTGCAAAATTAAATTTTTCTTCAGTTAGTTTCTAGTGTTAAAACCTCAAGTCTGCAAAATTATTATTTTTCAATTAGTTTCTAGCGTTAAGACCTCAAGTCTGCATGATTAAAATTTTCAGTTACTTTCAAGCGTTTGGCCCTAAGGTCTGCAAAATTATATTGCTTTTAGAGGAAATCTGGTTTCACTTGTATCTTTTTAATTCAAGCTAGAGTATTATGCAGTATCTATGAAGTACGGACACCTCGCTAGAGATCAGCTACCTCCGGTATTGGAAGCTTGTCAGACACCAACCCTCGCCGGACACTCTCAGGACAAGTGTTCAACATTCAAAGTGTAAGTGTCCTCAAATTATGAATTTTGTTCTCTTGGACACTCTCGGGACATGCTCAGAATATTTTAGGACACTCGCGGAACATGTCATTAATCTAGTGAAAGCACTGGAAATTCTTCATTGTGTCTTAGATACTGTTTTTTTTTATCCGTGTCTTAGATACTGGTTGATACATTAAAATGACACGTGAATGATGAAACAACTTATGTCGAAACACTTTTATGGGTAGTATAATGACTAATGATAATGAAGGCATATGGTATTTTAATATAGTTGCCTTACTCTTCTTCTTATTTTTTGGTTTCACTGTCATGTCATGTATGTAAAAGACAAACATATATATTTGTTTACCGTGTCCCCAACATGTCGTGTCCTTCAATTTTCCATAATCTGCTGGTTGGTGTAGCAGTGTCCTCTCCGTGTCCTTATTACTTTGTGCAAAATGGTGCACAATAAATAGATATTTGTGTGTTAGATTGAGTACCTAAGGGTAGTCCGGGATACCAATGATGTACAGAAGGCCCGGGGTGCCGAAGGCGGAGGAGGAGAGAGCCCAAGGAAGGTCCTAGAGTGAGAGAGAGTGGCAATAGAGAGACCAAGAGCAATGGGTGTGTCGTGTTGGATGAAGGCAATGCCTATTTATATAGGAGGGAGATGGCCTAAAGTCTAGCTAGCTAGACTGATGACACATTGAGGGTCCTCAATGATTGGTCGTCTGAAGGTCATAGGCCTCTGAGGCCAGAAGTCAGACCTCTGAAGTCAGGCTAATAAGATGTGTCATATATAGGGCTGAAGCTTGCAGAGGTAGGTAGTAGTCATGTGAGGTCTAGGCCATATGACTGAGGGTCAGCGATTTAGAGGTCAGTGATCCAAAGGTCAGGTGGTAGGTATGATGCGAAGAGCGAGAAATTGTCCTTCGGTCTACAGGTCTCCCTCTCTATAAGACTAGTTCGAAGTCCAAACTCTTGAAGCCTTCAACCCAAGTGCAAGCCTTCGACTTCAGGAGCGGTTATCCTTCAGCCGTGCCCCAGAGGTCTCTTTCAGCTGGGCCAACCTTCACCTCCTGAAGTCACCTTGTTCGCTTCACACCTTATACTTGGTACCATGTACCCACATTAGGAAAATAAGTAGTTACAGAGTTGGGATTCCGTTGGGCTTGGTGAAAAACGGACATTAACTATGAGGATGTGTTATAGGTGATGTAAGCCATGGCATAATTTGTCAACTATTTAGTTGTGGGGCTTCAGATTGAGTGAAAGAAAATACTAATCTGTTGCCATGTCCAGTTTAAGTTCTTCTCAACAATTTCCTTTTGTTCAACTATATGTTAACTGACCTGGCAAGTAGATGTGTAAAACATGTTTTAAGTCTTAGGTCATACTGTAATTGTGTTCAGTCTCGGTTTGGTTTCCATGATTGCGATGATGCTTGCATTCATCACTGCAGTTTTTTGGTGTTGACCCATTCTTCAGCCACTGCTGGGATCAGTTGTACTAATACTTGCATCCCCTTCATCCTTCATGAGATCTTTCGAGATCGATGGCCATCTTGTGAACCACTAATGTTTCTCCATTAATTTTGGGTCAAAATCGACGAGTAAAAAAGCAACTGTTACGCTCAATTTCTCTTATTTTTCACCTTTTTTATTCATTAACAGAGATAAAGCCATTGTGCGAATGTAGGCTGTAGTGTTTATTCAACAGCAACAACGTATGAACAGCCAATGCAGAAAATCATATGTTTTCTTCTTCTTATTCATGCAAAAATATGACATTCGCTTTGACTAACTTTTCACCAAAGTGAAAAGAGGGTTACTAGAGAATCGAGATCAGTGCCTAACCTAGCATCATGCCTTTCAGCCTACCCTGTTTCTAGATGATGCTGCAGAACCGTCAGGTGTTCATCTTTTTAACCTTTGTTGTATCAAGACTAGGAGTGTCAAATGGGCGGGTTTAAGCCAAAATGGGCAAGTTGTAAAGGGGTTGGGTCTTTGATGGGTCATTGACTCTTTTAGACCTATTAGTTATGAGTTCAATTACCCATACCCAACTTGACCAATTTATTTAAAATTAAACCCGACCCGCCCATTAACCTAATTACTTATATATTACAATTTTAAAATGACTAAAATACCATACACTAAAATAACCATATTACCCCTATAAATCTAAATGACTAAAATACCCATGTATACTAAAATTATCATATTATCCCTATATACTAAAATGACCAAATTAAAATTTTCTTTTTTCCAATTGTCACATCTCTTCACAAGTTCAAGATCCAAACACAATCCATCGGAACGAGAGCTTGTTGAGGACTCCTGTGCTCCAGGAGCAAGTAATAATTTTTTTCCCACTCTTCACATCTCCTGTACTATTTTGATATTGCTTGGATGTTGATAAACAATATGAAACCCAATAAGATGACACTTTGGACAAAAAAGACAGTTTTAATTTTGATATTATTTTTCGTCTTTACCTTCTTCTTTTTTGGTTTTTGTCATATTTTTTACTTTTTAGATTGCTCTCGTCGAGACGAATGATTAATCTAAAAAATATAATGTAAATCTAACTAAAATTCAAAAAAGACGAACAAATACGACAAAATGAAGAAAAAAAAGAGTTTACAAGAACCCACCCTTAGTGTCAACTCAGGTTGCATTCTTGTGAACTTTTTTGCCCATAACTTTTTTCGGTATTTTTTATTTTTCGTAACTGTTTGTTTAGCCTTTTGTTTTTTAGGATTAATTATTTGTCTCAACGAGAGAAATTGAAAAAACATAAAATTATAGACCAATGTTGAAAAAAAAATTGTCTTCTAATTTGCGGGTAAAAGGATGAATAGAAATAGGAAGAAGGAATAGATACATTTATGAAATGTAGAATTCGAGGAGTACATCTAAAGGGGATATACAAAATACAAATAATTAAAAAAAAGATTAGATCATCCAAAAGCAGAGAGAGAGAGCACGCGCATGAGAGAGAGGACAGTTAAGATCACGGTTTTTATGTGGTGTTTTTTTTTCCTTTCCTCTTGTGGGTCATGTCTAGGCCTATAGGGTCATTTAGATAGCTTGGCTCAGTTGAGACCCAATTAAGACCTATTAGTAAATGGGTTAGATGGGTTTGAACCCATTCTAACCCAGCTAACAAATTAGTTGGGTTGGGTCTATATATTAGTGGGTGGATTTAGGTTGATTAGTGGATTTAAGTTTAATTTGCCACCCCTGATTCAAGACTGATAAGTGATCTGAACGAGTTATAGAATATGTTTAACTTTGGCTTATTTGCAGACAAACTGATCCGGATGAGCTTTAGTCGAGCTCATCCCGCGTAAATTAATGGTTTTAGACATCAGAAACTACAAGCTGAATAGTAACTTGATCAAACTAGATTTGAAGCTTAATGAGCTTCGAAGTAGTTTAGCTTTGTGATGTGACAACAAACTGTAAGCGACTAAATACGAGCTCAAGCTTGAGTAGCTAAGTTCGTTTACCCGCACCAACACCATCTCCATCTTGGCTTTTAACCTTTTTAATTTTCAATTTTTTCACCCATCTTCATCTCGGCTTAGTAATCAAGATTATCACCCAGAAAGCAGCTTGAATCTCACCTCTTTCAGTCAAACTCACTCCAACAAAACCTCCTCCCCAGTACTCCACTTCATTCCGTTAAAAAAAAGGTACTCCACTTCATTGCGGGCCTTTTGTGGGCCTTTCCCAATCCACTTCATTGATCAAAACCGTTCATATTTTTAGAACTCAACAAACCATTAATGTGTTTTGAACTCGTATCAATAGGTATCCAGTTAAGTTTATTTATGTTGGCATTACACCCCAATAAACCGACGAGATGAAAAATGGCTAGAGTATCGGCTTGTTCCCGTTATGTAGCAGTTCGTTTCCAGTTCACAAACTGGTTCACTGCCGTTATGGCTGATACTTGACCATTACAACCGACTCCCGTTACTTATCATTTGGAGCATCAATCCTTTGGTGCCAAGGTTTTCGACAGGAATTACGACGTTCCATGGTACCTGCATGTACCTTAAGAAACATGCTTAGCACTAGTAAACTGTATCTCTTGTTTATGTTGGCCGTTTGTGCATCGGAGGGGGTGAAGAAGGGTACTGTAGCAAGTATTGAAAGCAATTTTGGCATTCCATCTATTTTTGAGTGGGTTGAAATTTTAGCATTAGAAAAACAGATAAACTAATTGAACTAAAACAGATAAACAGATCAGCAATTTTATGTTGGCTGTTGGGCCCATTTCAGTTCCTCCGCGTGTTTTGGAGAAGAGGGTCTTGAATGGTCAGGCCGGTGTATTCAAGATTCTATTATCACTGTAACTTCGTGTTATGGGTTAATAAATTTTATCGTCGCTTATATAAAAAAAAAATATTAGTCTTTTGGTCCAATGTCACTAGATTATTTCTGAGAATTCCTCCATATCGTTATGTTTCACCTCCTAGTTGTTGTGGGCATGTAAACCACATAGATTGTGAAAGTCCCACTACGCGAAGTATGTTTGAGAAGTGTGTTTTAGCGGTGTGTGATTGGAATTTAAACCCTAAACTAAAACTTCATCCCAATAGGCTTTTGGTCCAACGTCACTAGATTTATTTCAAAGGTCTCCTCCATATGGCTCTGTTTGGCATCCCAGTTGTTGTGGGCATGTAAACCATACTCAATAGTATAGCTGATTACCAGAGGAACCAAAAAATGACATCATGTAATGTAAATCAAATTTTCGTTTCGAATTCAACATGATTCTCCCATGGAGGGTTTCTATGAACATATACATACTTTGAAGGTTGTTGAAGCTATCAACAAGAAAAAAAAAGACCACTGTTTTGGGAATCGAACAAAGCCAAAGAGAAAATGTAATGAAGGTTAAAAGATGGAGGCATATATTATTTGCTTGGGGAAGACCAAATAGGTGTGTGATTTTGCTTCGCGGAGCATCAACATAAAGAACGCTTCCTCCATGGAGGGATTGTACAAACATATACTTTGAAGGTTTTTTGGGTAAATCATATACTTTGAAGGTTGTTAAAGCTATAAAAAGGAAAAAGAGAACTACATTTTTAGGAATCGAAGCAAAAGAGAAAATGTATTGAAGGTTAAAAGATGGAAGCATATATTATTTGCTTGAGAAAGACCAAATAGATGTGTGATTTTGTTCGCGGAGAATCAACATAAAGATTAATGCTACTTTGGAGCATGTAACAAGCAACAAAAACATCCCAAAGAAGACACGCAGGAATAATTAACTATACTCATTATCTCATATGTGGTAGTGAACTTCATTAACCAACCACCAACAAAAAAGAAATTGAAGTCATGCCATGCACGCACCATTTCAAACATGCATCTGAAACACGTCACCCAATATAGCATGGGGTTTCCCAGACGATTTGAGTCATTCAGTTTATAGGATAGGTCCACACATGCAAGTTACGGATACAAAAAATTGAATTTGATCAGAACTAGAAAATGAACGAATCAAATTGTAAAAATAGGTTGTGAAACTCACATTACTAGGAACTAAGGTTGAGAAGAGTGTTTTAGAGGCGTGTGATTATAATTGCCCAAAGAAGAAAGCTCCATGAAATATTGAAAACCCTCAACTGCAATGACCAGCCTACCACAATGACTGAGCGAAAACTGCAAAAAAGAATAAACAGAACTGATCGAGAATAGAAAAACACCATTAGTATGCCTAATTCCTCAATGCTTCTGGAACACAGCCCACATGCATGGTGCTTCGGGGCATTCCAATGTCATACGTTCCTGTGGGACCCACGACTAAGTGTAAGAACCCTATAAATGTCAAATGTGTGGCGTTTGAGTGATCTAGAGCACCACGTGGTCATGCTCCGGAAGTACTACCGAATATTAATTAATAGTCCTCCTTATCCTTAAGTAGTCTTTCGCCTACATCCAATTGTGTTCCTAATTCCTAAAGAAAAGCCCTGAACAATTCCTTAAGTCAACAAAAAAATCAGTACGATCAGATATTAATAAATATGCTAATAAGTTACATTTTGTTTCGTAAATTGTAAGCTTGAATTTTACCATACATTTACCATGCATATAATTGCATAGCAATTTGCCATGTATTCACTTGTCTATGGAAACAGAATCCATTCAGCGCGATAAGACAATTTTGTTGTACTGAGTTGAATAGGAAAAGAAGAAAAACCCAGACAAGGTTGCATGGCTCTGAAGGCTGAATGAATTACGAATTCAAGCATGTGCTAAATACCCAATATTGTAATACTAAGTTGAATAATTGATTTACTAATACATTTCAAAGCTAATTAAACAACTATACCTTTGAAAGTTTTTCAAGCAAAGAATTACAAAAAGGCACACAGAGGACATAAACAAAGCGAAAAAGAGAGAGATTCTGTGACTACATAGTAAGATAAAGATGGGGTGATGAGGAAGGAAATAGTTGGAGTAACTTTGAGGCCAGGGTGGTAATTGACACTATAAATTACCAAAGTGTTTCATTGTAGTCACCGAGCAAAAAAATAAGTGTTTCATTGTATATTTTAATTACCATGGATCGTAACCTGTACAATGCTGCTAGTGAAGGCAAAGTTGTTGTCCTCCGGCAACACTTTGACCAACACTTTGACCAACTAGAAATCCAAACCACAGCCAATAAGAACACTGCTCTCCACGTGGCAGCCCAATTCGGCCGATCACAATGCGTGGCGGCGATCCTGGAAGTGTGCCCCTCGTTGTTACGCCAAGTGAACATCAGAGGGGAAACGCCACTTCATATGGCGGCGAGGGAAGGGTACTCCAGCGTAGTGAAAGCGCTCATAGGGTGTGCGAAAAAGAAAGAGCAAGAACTTGAAAGCGGCTGGAGTGGGGAAGCTAAGAAGATGTTAAGGGCGACCAATGCTGACGGAGACACGGCCTTGCACATGGCGGTGCGGAATTGCCACTTGGAAAAGGAGAAGGACAACTACTTGGAAGTGGTCAGATTGTTAACCGGAGAAGATCCAGAGTTCGAACATCCTGCCAACAATGCTGAGGAAACTCCACTTTATTTGGCTGCTGAGCGAGGTTTTCCTGGTGTCGCTGTATTGGCGACGCTCTTGAAAACTTGCACATCGCCAACTTACAGCGGCCCTGGCGGTAGAACAGCATTGCATGCAGCAACACTTCACGACTTCGCAGGTTTGTCGAACTTAATTTTGAAATTGCAAGTAAGAGAAGGCTCCAAACCGCTATTTATTCAGTTGCTACTTGCTAGATGTTAAATTACCTCACTTATAAACTTATCAAAAGTACCCTTAGTACCAAGGGCATGGTAATTGCTAGCATAGACCAAATTTTCTTAAAATGAAGAGTTCTCTTCCATTTTTTCATCCTTCTCTTCCATTGTCATCATATCCATCAACGATGCTTGGTTGCAGGTTTGTATCCCGGAACCCCGCCGAATGGAAGCACAAAAGAATTGTTGAAATGGAAGAAAGATCTAATCAAGCAAACAGATGCGCATGGGTGGACACCACTTCACTATGCCGCATGCAATAAGAATGGAAAGGGAGTAGTTAAGGAACTACTAGCAACGGATATATCAATGGCATACATTACCACTACAAACAAGGACGGCCTGGAAACAGCTCTTCACATTGCCGCAGCTCATGGGCACATAGATGTAATGGAAGTTCTTTTATCATACAATCCAGATTGTTGGGAGATGGTCAATAGTAAAGGGCAGAATGTCCTTCATATTGCCGTGGATATGAACAGGGAATCGGTGATTGAATTTATATTAGAGAAGTACTCCTGGGTTGGGCAACTTATAAACCAAAAGGACAACAACGGTAACACACCTCTCCATCTAATTATTGCTTCCGATTGCAGAGTTGAGCTATGGAAGCATCATAGAGCGGATCGGCTGGCTTTCAATGGCGAAAACATGACCCCCAACGACTTAGTGTGGTCCAATTTGAAGGAGGAAAGGATGTCAACCTTTGCCGCAACACATATTATGGTAAGTACATAGATGATCTCATTGCATAATTAATAAACGTACCTAGCTCACTGGTAGCAAACGTATCATCATTTCTTTAATTATGCCTTGTTCATCATCCTATCAGTACACTTTAATTACTGTAAACTTTTATAATGCACGTACGCCCACCCAATATAAAAATCTTAGTGAGGAGACCTGAAGTGGGTTTCTATGAGCTAGATAGTGGCGTTCGGATTGGGTTTCAACCTTTAATCGACTTGTTTGTTTGTCAGTTCTAAACAAACAAGTCTGATCTCCTTCGATTCATTAAAAAAAAAAAAAAAAAAGTCTCAATCTATACTAGAACTTTCGATTTTGTGTTGATCGAAGCAAAAATCCTCCGCTCCCAAGTCTTAATCTATACTAGAAATATCGAGTAATCACACGTGTTTACTCTTATTGTTTCTACTACAACGACAAAACAATCTTTTTTGAAAATTAAAATTATCAAAACCAGATTTCGGAACAAAATGAAGTATGTGTTTTCTCTCAGACTCTTCTGTTATATATATCAAAATGAAATTAAGTAGTGGTGAAATTCAGTTCATATTCAATCTTATATGATTTTTGAGATTTGAAAACCGGTTTTCCATTTTGATAGATAGTTAAACTACTTTTGTTTTATTTTGATGGATGATCAATCTAAAAATATGTGTTTTTTGATAGAATGCAAGGATTTTGATAGTTGTTCTTAATTGTAATTATTTGTTGAGTAAGGAATAGAAAGATGTTTGAGGTTGAAATTTTTTCCAGCCTGCCGGAAATCTTAATCCTAGCTTCGCCACTGCTCTGTCTCTCTCTCTATGTGTGTGCATTTGATTGGTTTCCTTTAGTGTGGTTTAGTGGAGGCTTAATCAAATGTCGATATATATAATAGGAGTACTATTGTTTTACATACTCCTTTTTTTTTTAATTGATCACCAGCTAACAAAAATATGTAGGATCCTATGTTTCGGGATATGGTAATTGGTGGTGGGAGAAACATAGCCTGCAACCCTCGTGACAACGTAGCACAATTGGCGCAATTGGCGAAATGTCGTAGACGTGTAAAAAGAATTGCGGAAGATAAAAAAAAAGTAGATGCTAAAAATTACAGAGAATGGTTCCAAACCTTGATGGTAGTGGGTGCACTTATAGCAACCATCACCTTCGCAGCTGCTTTTGCAATTCCCGGTGGCTACGATGGAAACCGAGGTCGAGATCAAGGCATGGTAGTCCTAGCAAGAGCAAAAGCTTTCAAAGCATTTGTCATAACCAACACCATAGCCATGATGTGCTCCGTTATATCTATATTTCTATGCATCACTGGTTTATGGTATGCTTACAAAGAAGACGATAAGATTAATGATCGTGCCATTGCTCGCTATTTTGGAGCGGTGGTTCTTATTTTAGTTGCCATGTTTGCCATTATGTTTGCGTTCATCGCAGCTACTTTTGCCATGTTAGCACACTCCATAGCGCTTGCTCTGTCCACCTGTATTATTGCTTGCATCCCCTTTATTGCATATACTTCGGAACTCGGAAAGTTTATTTCCCGGTTATTTGCAAAAAAGATGAGCTTTTCGTATTGACAATTTCATTGACAAACACATCTTTTCGGCTTTTCCTGTAACCCATCATTGAGTTGTAATTTACTCCTTATTTATCTTTTTGTTTTTGTTTTTGTATCTTTTACTTTTTGTTTGTTTTACCCTTTTTACTTATCGTCCTTTACTCCCAATAATCCCAAGGGAAAATTTCAAAATGATACCTGAATTTTCACCAAAATGTCCCATAAACACCTGAACTTTAGTTTATTTCAATTAAACACCTATACTTACAAAATCTCCAAATTTAGACACCTGCCGTCATATTCCGTCTACTTTGTCAAAAAAAATGCTAACGTGGCATCTTTATCCGTTAAGTGCCCCTTTGGCACACAAGAGTGGTCCCAAAAGTTGTAGTGAATCAAACCCCTCCCCTCTCTCTCTCCTCGCCTCACTCCCACCTTCCCCACCTCTATCTCCCACGCCTCCACCACTCCCTCTCTCACCCACCCCTCCTCCCCTCCGTTGCCAACGAAACAAAAATCAGGAAAATAAAAGATTAAACAGTAAAAGCCATATCTAAACCATTCATTTCACCATTCTTGCAATTTGTAGCAAATTTCTTGAAAATAAGGATTACCCAGAATTAATCTGAATCTGGTAGCTCCAACCTTCAAAGAAACTAAATTAAGCAGGATAACCTAAAAAAAATTGCAGAACCAACCGATAAAAGAGAGCAAAGCAAAAAACTGACATACCCAGAAGAGATTATAGGCCCAAAGCCCCAATTAATCAATCAACTCATCTCGAGCATCAATAATTCGACAGGAACAAACAAGAATAGAACTGTAGGGGATTGGTGGTTGAGGTGGAGCAAATCCAAGAAAGCTGTTTCTCCTGAATTCACGCGCGTTGGCTGGATTTAGGCCATGAATAAAGAACTAGAGTCGAAGATTTGATTGTTTTGGTGGTTTTTGAACTCCATAAAGTGTCAAATTTAATCCATGACCTAATAAATTGGCTAATATACAGAGATATGTACATGAGGTGTAGTAACGGTGGATTTTGGACAGGTTTGCATCTAGGATTTTTGACTACCAGAGATATGAAAATGAGGGTAAAAGAATGTTGGGTTGAACCCAATTGGGGTTTCTTCTTTGGAATTGGGATTGTGGCGAACTGATACGGCGGCCTCGGAGGAGGAGGGGAAGGGGAGTTGGGCGGCGCCGGAGGAGGCAGTGGAGGGGAGGGTGAAAGAGGGAGTGGTGGAGGGAAAAAATTTCAGTGCCGAACGGGTACCACGTGGTGCCCGCTCGCGCATGAACGGCTCAGATTTGGAAAGAGAAAGTGTTGGGGTGGGAAGAGAGAGAGTATTTTAATCCGAACCATCCAAAAGCGTATTGGACGGCTCGGATGCGCCGAGCGGGTGCCACGTGGGTAATACCCGCTCGGCACTGAAAAATTCCTCGTGGTGGAGGGAGGCGGAGAGAGAGAGAAAGACTCAGAGAGGGAGAGGGGAGGAGAGGGTTTGATTGTGTGCATCTTTTGGACCTCCTCCCATGTACAATTTGGGCACTTAACGGAATAAAGTTGCCGGTCAACAATTTTTTTGACAAAATAGACGGAATAAGACGGCAGGTGTCTAAATTTGGGGATTTTGTAAGTATAGGTGTTTAATTGAAATAAACTAAAGTTCAGGTGTTTATGGGACATTTGGATAAAAGTTCAGGTGCCATTTTGAAATTTTCCCTAATCCCAATATCTTCAGATGATTTTACCTTCAGATCGAATTACACAACTATACAAAAATCTTCCATCTTGGATACTTGTGAATACCCATGAATGAAACAAACTGCTCCAAGAAGGAACACAATTAACGTGTAGTACACCTCCAAGGTACAACCTTCTTTTTTTTTATACTTCTACACTTAAAGATTAAGGGCATCTCGTTAATCGCTTTGTGGCAGCGACTGATCTTCTTTTAGTTTCCATGTTTGCCATGATGCTTGTGTTCATCTCAGCTGCTTTTGCCGTGTTAGCACACCCTATAGCATTTGCTTGCTGTGTCCATTTGTATTATTGTTTGCATCCCTTTAATCGTTATATTTTGTCAAGTGCCCGAGTTAAAGCACTTGCTCTTTAGGTCTTCTGTTTGTGGAAGGCCTCATTTTGACAACAAATACAAACAACTCACCAAGGAGAAAAAGGAAAAGGTTGTTTTTCTGCTTCAGGAATTTATATTTCTCACAACACTGGTTCGGTCCGCTGCCCTGGCAGTCATTGTGTTTATCTCTTTGTAAAGAGGTCGATCATTGGCCATCATTCAAATTTTGTGGTCCTGTTGTTTATGGATCAACTAAATAATTGATCAAACACTCTTGACAAGTAGATGAATGTTATCCTCAATTCTAACTAGTTGAAACGTTAACACTGGTGTTCAAGGCTTAAAGAGGGATCCACGACACAATCTCAACCACCTATGTGTAAGAGCAATATTTACCAATCTGTTAAGGATTGTCAAGGGGGTATAGAGAGTAATGCATCATGCCTTTCAGCCTCCCCCGTTTCTTGTTGAAGCTGTAGCACCATCAGCCATCAGTTTCATTTTAAGACCCATATTTTCTGAACCAGCTTTACGAAGTAGTTTAACCACATTGAGCCAATCTCAAACAAGCTTCAATTGATCTAATCTCGAATAACTTGAATTTTTGAGACATTAGAAACTAAAGAAGTTGTAGGCGCGGATAAAATTATTGACACATCAACAGGAAATACTTTTTGACCCTGCAATTGCGTGTAGACACATGGCAATGGGACCCGTGCGGAAAAGGAGCCTCGGCCAAAGCTTCATTGAAAGGGAAATAGTTGACCGCCCAATGGGGAGAGAACGCGTGTAAAGACATAGAAAGGTGGTCCTCGCGGGAGTATCCGCGGGAGGAAATCTACCGCGGGACCTCCGCTGGCCCCGCGGAAGGACCAAACATATCTCGGGCCGGCCTTTACAGCAGAAGGTTATAAGGAGGCCCGCAGACTGCTGAATTTCAAGAGAGTTTACGGGGTTCCATCTTGGCTTAGAGGCAGGACTCGGAAGGGACTCCACGGAAAACATACGATCGCCGTGGGTCGTGACCTTGCTCTTGCGGGAATTGGAGAATTTCTTGTGGTTTGGTGGCTTGGGATCGAGGTAGCGCTGCGGAAATTCGAGCCCTCCCGCGGAAAAGCCTCCGCGGGAGGACAAGTTTATCCAAGGCCTGGAGGTACAGAGGGGACACGTGTTGAGGTCTTATAGGTGCGCCGTTCTGGGCCTGACCTAAGCTCAGGTGCCTTATAAATACCCCTATCATTCCTAATGATTGAGAGGGCTGACTTTTTCCGGAAAGAAAGGGTGTGAGCACTGATTCTGAGGAAGAAGAACATTCTTCCCCGGAGAGAAGGTGACCTCACCCATTCGAGTCCAGAGAAGGTCAGACATCACCCCCGCAGAGAACGTAAGGGACACGCTGCCTTTGTCTCTCTCGTACCTCTTGCTCCTTCCCTCACCCCACAAGATTCCTCCCCTCCTCTCTTTTCTACTAATCATCAGCCAATCGCACCTCTCCAACTCACATTTATACACGTAAGCACGTCCAGCGGAACCCAAATCCACCCACAGAAGCCAATTACTAACTTGTTCAAACTTGGTTTGAAAGCTTAATGAGCTTCCATCAAACCTACTTTGTTTACATGGCAATTATCTTGAATGAGCGACTACGAATAGCTAGGTCTTTTGCACTTTCATATTCCTCACTCATCTCCATCTCTGCAGTAATAAAGCTTATTACACAGATTCACTGCAAGAAATTTTGTTTTGATAAAAACAAAATCACCATCATCTCTTGACAACCAAAAACGCAAGCAAAGGAAAACAAGTAAAGAATGCCTCATGAACTACTTTGAGTATTGAGACTAGCTAATAAAGCATTATCTTAACCTCCACAAAACAATTACTCCCTCAGTCCCTTTTTAAGTGTCCTGTCTCGTAACTCTAACTTATTAAAAAGATATCATCATTACATCTTTCACATTAACTTTTACCTCCACTTTCCCTATATATCCTCTATCGAGATATCATTATTACACTTTTACTCACTAACTTTTCAAAATGGAATCCACTTTTAGGGGCAAAATAAAAAATGCACCAACTTTTACCCATTAACTTTACAAAATGGACACTTATTAAGGGACAGCCCAAAATGGAATACTGGACTCTAAAAAAAGGGACGGAGGGAGTACTGTAAAGACCCGGATTTTTGCCCTATTTTTTTTCGAATAAAGAAATTATTTTTAATCAAATAGTCTATCGTAATCGATTAATTATTTAAAATTATAATTAGATTAAACTAGAACCTAGATTAATTTTTGGTGTTTAAAATTAGTTTTGCATATACATTATTAATTAGCTTGTAACCATCCTACAATTTATGGGATTTAGTTACCCATTCCTCACCTATCTCTCCCGATTCTATCTCTTTCACTTCCCTCCCACATTCCATCACATTCACCCTTATCATCTCACTCTCCCACTTTTCTCCACTACTCATCTGTATTAGTTTCTCACGTCCCTCCCATCTCTCCACAAAAACCAAACCAACTCCATTTTCGTTTATATCACGTACCTCTGTTCACGGCCTGTTTCTTCCTAGTTAATGTCGTTTTTAGGCCTGAGTTTCTTCACGAATCTTGTAGAGGGCGTCGAGGGCTTCAATTTCAACCCAAGAATCACCCGAAACGATCAAGTATTGATAGAGTTATCACCGTTCAAAGTTTGGTAAAATTCTCGGATTTTGATTTCCAGACAGATTCAGTGACTCTTCTAAACTTCCATTTTTCTCCTACTTAGAGTGGTTTTCAGGCTTAGACTTCTTCACGAAAGTTGTAGAGTGTTTCAAGATCTTCGCGTTAGATACAAGAATCGTCCAAAACGGCAGAGTTTTGGTCAAGTTATTTCAGTCCAAAGTTGCTGCTAGAATCCCGATCATTCGCCGCCAAATGAAAACCCACCGGACTCCACCGAATTGTTTTGTCCGGATTAAAGGTAGAATAATTGCTTCCCTACTTTCTCCTAAGTATATTAAGTCCTATTATTGTGTATGTGATGAGTTATAACCTTAAGATGGAGCCTTTGTTAGGATTTTTATTCATAAATATTATTTATCACAAGAATAATTAGAGCACATAATATATGGAAATACAAGAAGTTAGAAATAAGACAATATGAAAATATTAAGAGTAAGAAAGATGTTGCCTGTGAGATTGAGAGTCGTGTAGTCACTGTCTTAAGGCTAATATTCCTCCCCTCGTGAAGGTTCCACCGGAGTGTACTAGCCCCAAGATTAAACCCAAGCGCTCACAAGCATTCCTCATCCGATGTTCACGACCACCGGGAGGTTTGAACGAGTCACAAACCAAGTTGCCCAATCAACATAGAAAATATAGAAAATAGAATGTGAACTCTCACACAAACATGTTTGTATCTCTCTTTGTGTACATCCCTATGAACATGTATATATCCTTTCTTATTTTCCTCACCATTCCCTTGTATGAGATACACATATATATAGGAGTAATAGCCATTAATATAGAGATAATGATAGAGCATAAATACTCTTAATTTTGTAATCGATATTTCAATACTACATTAATATTGTAACGGTAAAACACTAAAGGTGAGGGGTTAATACTAATATTTATTTTTATTAAAAATATTCCAACAATCCCCCACTTTTAATAAAAATAAATATTTTATAATTTGACTTTTAAAATCACATGACTTTGAAAATACATACTATAAACAAAATTGGGCAACTACATACTGTGCAATAGGTGAAGGTGTCTTCCAGACTTGAACCTCACTTAGTGTTAATAGTTTAGCTCTGAAGGATCATAGTGAACTATGTCTTGAACTAGACCCTTTGAGTCAGAGTTCAACATATCACACACACAGTACCGGTATTGGACTTTCGTTCGCGGGTTAGTGCTATTAATGGCCATGCACTCGATCTTGATTCTCATGGGAATTTCTATAGGCTAGCCCAAGCCTCATAGTCGCGGCCTCACGACAACTCCCATTTAGGTGAATCCTCCAAGGGTACAGTGACGGAATGTACCTTGTGAGAAAATCCTCGCCTTGGATTCATTAAGGGTTAAAACCCATCCTCAACCTATCACTTCTTCAGCACTGTGCCTTAGGAATGAGCAGGAGAACAACACTATACGGTGTCTCCTAATTTTTATTTAGTGCTGGTATCAAGTCACGCAATATGGATTGTTTTTACCCATTGAATCTCCTTCATGGGATCTCCAGTCACAGAGATTGGGTTACCTCCCTTGGTGACTTTCTATAGGCTTTGCTCATTCCCCTCGACAATTTTTAGGATCTAGCCTCATGCTAGTCCAGAGGCAACAACTCCTCTTGGGAGTTCAATAAATGCCTCAATTTTTATTTTACTTTGCATGCATGCTTTGGCTTCTCAAGCCTTTATTCTCCTTATAATGGTGCAAATTTCAAACTTCGTCTTGTTGGCTTACAGAATGCACCTGTATAAATTTCAAACACAACTCGCCAACACAAAAATTAGTATTATGAATTTCTCAGTAAGAAATATCCAACCAATATTCACAAAAATTAGAAACCCCACATGCATTACCTCTTTTCCTTAAAAGGAATAAAGCAAGGACAAGTTGATATGAGTAAGCAAACTGGTTGTTAATCTTATAAACAAAATTCACAGTCTATCAAAATTAATATGCCCCCACAGAACACTAGCAATATACTTTTAATTCCTGTTAAAGAGAGTAATGTGTTTCTTCTTCTTCTTCTTCTTCTTTTTAAAAATAATTGGCCAACACATCTCCAATAAAACTCTCATAGGGGTTGTATCCTATACAACTGGAAATTTCTTATTTCACAAATGAAATTGGATTAACTAACCACTTATTTCATCACAAAAATATGCATCATCGACACAAGGATTTTGACGTACGTTACTCAGAGTACTCCTCTATAAATGGTGAGTAAAATTCAACTTAATCTTGAAAATGCATGTTCTCAAATCATTACATAAATATTGTCCAAGGGAAACCCTTTTTCTTTTTAAAGTCTCAAAACTAAAACATTTGAAACCTTTTAAGTGATAAAAACCCTTGAATTCTCCACCTAAGACATTGAAAACATTTTCAAAGATAAAGAAATCCCTTTATTTCTTCCCCTTTTTTCCTCAAATGCCCAAACATTTTTGAGAGCTTTATAAAATTACACAAATTCACCAAGAATACATAACCCACTTTTATTTATAAATAGCCCCCACATTCCCATCCATAGGTATACAACTAGGTTTTGTTAAAGGAAAAACTCGATTACTGAAATATTATTTCGAGAACCTATACTATGATTTTAATCAATAAATTCATATAATAAGTTTTGAAACTTACACAGAATAATTAAGTTTGACCATCCCCCACAAGTTTCAAAACTTCAATCAACCAATGAGACTCATACTTGTAAATATGATAGAAAATACACTGCCTTATTAAAAAGCAATATAAATATATGCTCACAAACGGTCACAAAATAATACGAGCATTTATAACCATGGTTTAAAAACTCATTAATGAGGTAGCAACCGAAATCGATCATCTATTAAAAAAGCTTAATCCCGATAGCCGTGGTTGTAATTTATTTTGCCTTTCTACAAAACAATATATGAAAAACTAATCACCTATTCCAAAACCAAAAAACTTTTGAAAAACCAAGTTTACAAATCTCTACCCAAACAAAACACGTTACTCATGACAACAAAAGGGTCATGAAATATGATAATAGACTTGGTAACGAAGAAAAATTGAACATGACATTTATATTTTTTTTTTCCTTAAAGAGATCATCTATAGACATAAATCTTTTCCACGGAATTGGGAAACCAAATCCAGCACAAGACTTGGAAAAATAACCGCATACACGTGCTTATTACAATGTGGATTCAGACAACCACACGCAAAGCAATAGTTTTAACCCACTGATAGTGAACACAAAAACCTTGTCCATACTTCTACAAGTAACCACCAAAATAATTCCCCCCCACTGGGTTCTAACAGATCAAAACCTTCAACTATTGTTAGAAACTGGGCACTAAGATGATAAAGTACCAAAAAAGCCACACGAATAACCTTTTGTTTTCTTACAAGGAAAGCAGAATTAAGAGGGACTTGGAATATAAAATATACAAAATCTTTTACTTACAACCATGATAACCCATGAGCCACCACGCTCTAGGTGATATCAAACGGTAATTCCACGGCTACAACCTGTGAAATCAATCACCAAACACTGCCACCAACAAAAGGTAAGTCCAAATTTGGATCTAAGGAACCCCTCATTTTTTATTTTAAAAACACAGAATACACAAAGGTGTTTTTTTTTTTCCTTTTTTCTTCCAAGGAACCCAAACTAGTGGGGGTTCTCCAAATCTCGTAATCAGGGAGCACTAGTAAAACTAAATTCCCAAACATTAAACTCCAATTCGGAAAAGAAGTTAGCATAATGCAATGAGCAAATTCAACCATGCTATCATTACATATAATTCTAAAATAATAACGCTTTGCATACTTGAGGAGCAGAGATTGAACCACCCAATACACAATTGATTAACATATCATGTAAATACAATCACAGTATTAATCAAGCATCAATCTAATGTCTGTAACGGCCACAATAAGCAACATTTATATGCCAATTATCACCCGCATGCATCTATACATATAAAAGATGTCTTGTCAGGTACTCTTCTACTTATCTGTTGATCGTGAAGGAGTCCAAAAATTTTATTAACAACCGCCACTTTGACATTTCACATGAAACTGTTATCTTCTCCTATTAAGTATGAACCAATTCCAATAACTACGTCCACAAATTAATTGCAATCATAAAATAAATGCAATAACCATAACCCATATAACTTAGACAAAGACAAGAAACTTAGCAAGTTTCCTAGAGTTTTAAGCAACACTTCGAAAGGAAATCTTTCTAGAAACTTGAATCCAATTTTCTTTTCCTACGGAAACCAAGTTTCTTTTCCAAAGAAATCCAAAACTATTCTTTCCTTCTTCTTTTTTTTCCCCCTTATTTCCAAACATTATTAGACCACCTTTTATTTATTCTCAAACTTTATTTAAAGAGTTGGTGAATGAGAATTTGAACATACTAATAATAACAATATAAGGTTCTCAACATAATTTTGTGGAGAAGACTGTTAACAGTCAACATGATACAAACAAAACTTATTAAGGTTTTTCCATCTAGGAAAAAGGAAAGCCAAATATCTTTTTCTTTTTTTTTTCCCTTTTGTTCCACTCGTAGGATCTCGGTGAAAAAGTATAATGCAAAATAAAACAAACTGCACTCTTGTATAGATGAGTTGTCAATTTATATATATTTAAAAACAACACAAAATGGACCACCACAGTAACTGTAGGATTTCCTCTCATTCAAGAGCTTTTAAATACGACAAATGTGGAATTATGCAACGTTGAGATAATGCCGTTAGTAAATATCATGTGAATGTGAGTCACCTTTGTTCACATGTAAAAATTGATCACAAGGTATGAATGACTAATAAATGTACCACAAAAGCACATGTCAAGAATTGTCAAAAAGTAACAGTCCAAACAATCAATTTCAATAGTGCAACGATTATAAATCATTTTCTAAACAAACGGCATAGTCTTATAATTTTTCAAGGGTAACCGAAACTTAATTTGATTATCATTCCAGTGCCTATAGCTATTAATCACAAATTTACTACTCCCAATAAACAAAAAGAGGCACCGAATTCTAGTGGCTTGGAATATTTGGTCATGAACTGAGGTTAATAATAATAGATGCATATCTTTAATGGCTACACAATGGACAGGTGCATTCCACCACCGTGTCATTAAAAGCAGATTTTTTTTTCAAGAACATATACTCATAGCCATCTAAAATCATATATGGACTAGAACATGGAAAGACTACTGTCCAAACATATATAGGATAGACATGAAAAGTACAAAAACCCTGTATTTATGAATGTGACATTTTCCTATTCATGCAATCACATGCAAGTCAAAAATCTCTATTTATGAGTAATTAACAATTTGCCCTTATATACCGAAACTGTGTATCATGGAACTATAACAGCATCATCTACGCTTAAGGTTGTAAGGTCCAAAAAACCGAGCTCCTTTGTATTAGCAATTCCATTGACAAAACACGGTTTTACAAAACTACTTCTCAATACGGTTTTGATCATAAAATTAATATGAATAGAACCTTAACCTTCTACTTGACCACACAAGAAATAAGAAGCATATGATCGATACTGGGAGACGAGAAGCATTGCCATTACGTTTTGCTCTCTATGATCCATTCAGCTATTCTTCACAAATTCACAACGAGGATTTCATATTAGCCTTAACTGTTAGGATTTTTATTCATAAATATTATTTATCACAAGAATAATTAGAGCACATAATATATGGAAATACAAGAAGTTAGAAATAAGACAATATGAAAATATTAAGAGTAAGAAAGATGTTGCCTGTGAGATTGAGAGTCGTGTAGTCACTGTCTTAAGGCTAATATTCCTCCCCTCGTGAAGGTTCCACCGGAGTGTACTAGCCCCAAGATTAAACCCAAGCGCTCACAAGCATTCCTCATCCGATGTTCACGACCACCGGGAGGTTTGAACGAGTCACAAACCAAGTTGCCCAATCAACATAGAAAATATAGAAAATAGAATGTGAACTCTCACACAAACATGTTTGTATCTCTCTTTGTGTACATCCCTATGAACATGTATATATCCTTTCTTATTTTCCTCACCATTCCCTTGTATGAGATACACATATATATAGGAGTAATAGCCATTAATATAGAGATAATGATAGAGCATAAATACTCTTAATTTTGTAATCGATATTTCAATACTACATTAATATTGTAACGGTAAAACACTAAAGGTGAGGGGTTAATACTAATATTTATTTTTATTAAAAATATTCCAACAGCCTTTGCATCAAAACCCTTTAAACCAACCCATGCTCTGTTTTTCGGAAAAACGGACGAGGCTGTCCAGAACCTTTGGGGGTTTAAATGATGTTACTACAATTTAGTCCTTGTATTACCTAGTCATGAGATTTTAACCCAAGAAGGATTTATTACTTCAAATGTAAATTTCTGTTTCACTTTAGTGTTTGCATTGTCGCGTTCTGTTTGTATTAACTTTGAATATACATATATGATAAAAACATGATAGGATTATTTTATTTTGGAATGTATAGATTTTATTTTAATGTTAGCAATAACATAATTAGTAGCTAAGTCCTAATCAAAAAGAAAAGAAAAGAAAAGAAATAACATGGTATGTTAACAAGTATAAATGTATTAGAATACTTATTAAGTAAAAGATTACCATAAGAAATGTTATCAGAAAAGTGAATGAGATCATTATAAGTTAAAACTTGTTTCGACTTAACTAAGTAACTGGAACGAAGGTAGTTATCATAGTGGGTAACAGTAAAATAGTAGTATTACTAAATTTCTTTCAGACTAAAGTGTCAACGAACCTAAGGGTTACGAAAATACTAATGGAAATCCTTAAAGTTAATAAAATTATATACTTGTTCGATAAAACTTAAATAACTCAAAAGGCACTGGCCCAATCCAAATCCCTTATGTGTTTAATTATTTGCACCTATCAAATTGTTATATTGTTGTCTCATTGAACTGTATCATGCTTGAATTGTTGATTGATTGTATCATGTTGTACGTGCTAGAATGGACTTAGAATCCTGGGTGGTTTCGAGTAGTGAACTCATAGACGTGGATAAGTAAATGATAAAATGGTAAAGTTGTTGGAGGACGGTAAAGGACTCCGGGTACAGTATTTGGGATACGGTAAAGGATCCTAAATGCGGTACAGTACCCAGTGTGTGTGGAGGACGGTAAAGGACTCCGGGTATAGTATTTGGGATACGGTAAAGGATCCTAAATGCGGTACAGTACCCAGTGTGTGTGGAGGACGGTAAAGGACTCCGGGTACAGTATTTGGGATACGGTAAATGATCCTAAATACGGTACAGTACCCAGTGTGTGTGTGAAGGACGGTAAAGGACTTTGGGTACAGTATTTGGGATACGGTAAAGGATCCTAAATACGGTACAGTACCCAGTGTGTGTGAAGTACGGTAAAGGACTTCGGGTACAGTATTTTGGGAAACGGTAAAGGATCCCTGAATACGGTATAGTACCAGTGTGTAGAGTTGGGAGACGGTAAAGGATCCTGACAATGAGATAGTGCGACCCCTAATGCTGAGTTGTCATGGTGAGCTGTTCCTTTATTATGGTTGTAGGCGAATCCCAACTGAGTACATAATTTAGTAGTATTCGCTTAGAACCCTGGTGCAGGACAAATAAAGGGAGAGTTATTCCATGGGACGGTCAAAGTTGGTGGATGTGGGAGGAAAGGATCTCGCGGAGAGAATCCTTAGATTTCATGTAAGTTGATGGATAGTAAAGAAAAAGATGATGTGCTATTATTCTGTACCTTCTGTATATTATCAATTGCTATATTGTTGAACTGCTAACTGTAGAGTAAGGGGTTAGTAGGGTTGAGATTATCTACTGAGTTTCAAAACTCATTATAGTGCCGTTGGCCTGGCGTTTCATGCCAGGTATTCAGGAGACCGAAGAACAAAATCCTTCACAAGATGATCAGTAACAGATTGAAGATCTCCTAGCTGAGGAAGGGGAGTTTGTCGAGCCTTAGATGTCTTACCCTTAGAAGCTCTGTTAATTTGAAGTACTCTGTTATTTAAATTTCCAAAAGTGTTATTACATTTGTCAAACTCCGTTTTATTTTTGTTCAGTTGTAAGACAATTAAATAGTTTTGAATTTAGTATTTGAGATTTCCGCTGCTAAACTCTGTTTAAATAAAATTTTATTTCTTAAATCAGTTATATGAATTATTAAATCAATTAAAAATGATTTAATTAACGTGTCCGAAAATCGGGGCGTTACAAGTACAAAAATGACCACGCGAGAAGAATATGGATACGAGAAGACTGAAATAGAAATAGCCATTTTACACCCAGTTCAGTGCAATTTTGTTCATCCTCCTCAAAAGAGGGTAAACATTACCATTTCTCTTATTGGTTGAAATAGTGTGGACCCCACCACAAAGTGATGTCATGCTTACCACAAATAATTTGCCAAATGACGAAAACCATAGATGTACTGACAGATATCCGACTAATGATCAGTTATATCAGGAGGACTTCAATAATTTTTTTCTAAGCAAAAAGAATTTATTAATCTTTATAAATGATTACAAAGATTAAAAGGATCAAGGGCACACCGGCAAAAAGTCACCCGAGACCTAAAGATGGCTATACGCCAACTGAACACCATAATAAAACCACACAACCTCAACCTAAAACATCCAATAAAACCCAAAACGATCCTACATACCCTATGCAAAACCCCCATCATCAATCACCCAAAAAGCCAAACAGACACAAAAACAAATCCACCGAGACCTTCACAACGGACTACACCTCTATTTTTCCTAGTATCGATCAATTTCCACGACCAAAAGAAACAACCTAAACCAAAACACCACCGAGCAAAATCAGAAAAATCAAAACACCACATACCCGTTTATCCTCGAAATCAAAACGCCAAAGAGAGAGAAGCATCATCCTTGAGATCAACATCGTCCTCCGAGATATCCTCTTCTTCAAAATCATATAAAGCATGGATTCTTTCTTTTAATTCTTCCTCTTGCATTTGAACAAATCTCTTTAAATTATAGTTCCTCCCTCCTTTAATTTCAACGCCCAAAATAGGAGTCATATCCAACATCTTACGAGCTTTCTTAAAGAATATTGAGGAATAAGGGACTTCAATAATGCGGTTCAACATTGAGATACTCATCATTTCTGACTTGAGGATCTGATTTGTCATCTCGTATCTTTCACAACCACATTTGGGTTTTGCTTCCAACATGTTGGTGAATATCATAACCGCTCATATGGGATCCCTGACTTAATAGTTGCTTCAGAGCCAAAAATAATTTATTGCACCATGAGAATAAAAAAAATATAGAAACTACAACGCACCCTATATGAATACAGTACCTCTTAGCCCCTTTCCGTTAAAATTCTTATTTTCTAAATACTTATTTTTCGTTTTACGAGACAGATCATTCTCTCACAATACATTACATTTAATTTAAAAAATAAATGCTTGTTTAAAAGAAGTAATTATTTTAGTTAGTAGAACACATAATGTATATTGACAACCACTGCCCAGTGCAGTTGGTATGTCATCTCTCTCCTATGGGGGAGGTCCTGGGTTCGATCTCTGCTGGGGCAATACCCTTGGGTCCCAAGCTATGGATAGCTTCTGGACTTTGTGTTAACTCTAACACCCTCCATTAACCCCCGCTGATGTATGACGATTGAAAAAAAAAAAAAGGAACACATCATGTATATTAAAACTTTGATCGACTTATTGAAAACTTTGACTTATTAAAACTTTAGTTAGTGGAACACATTTGTTGTTATATTAATTAACACCTTCTCCTAGTATCAATTATACTAGCTTAAAATCTGTGACAATCTTAGTTAATAGGACCTGAAAAGAAAACAACCTTTTGAGTGCGATAGGTTTTTTAGCTTAGTCGTCCCACTACAAGAAACTAGGCCATTGGCAACCAGAAAATTTGCTTCGGTGGTTTTGCTGTTGCAAAAGGTCAATTTTATTGACTGGGTATTATATTTGCTACGGCTAAAATTCCTGTTGCAATTAGTAGTGAAAAAATATCTATCTGCCACGGTAAAAAGGATCCGTGGCAATCTAAACAAGTAAAAGCAACGGGTCGGTCCTCGTGGCAATTATAGGAAGAAAAAAAAACAGAGTTTTAGTTTCGCGGGTTCTTCCCCACCCCACACTTAGCGAATAAAAAAAACTTATGGCATAATGATCACGGTTCAAAACCTAATATCTCACTTTTTGTAAAAGCGTAATAAAATATTATGGGACTATAGTTTTTTAATTTCAGTTATATAAAAAAATTGAAATGGAAAGATATTTTAATTTCAATAATCTAAAAAATGATATTGTAACTTAAAGAATAGATTGATTACATATGAAAAGATATATCTAGTTTCAAAAACACATTGAAAAAGATAATGTTATGCCCAAGACTCGAACACACAAGCTCGCACAAACTGTACAAACGAGCTGCCACTGGTACGCACAAGAGAACTTGGCACAGCTTAGGACAAAATATATAAATATTTTGATGATCCGAGCCGCTCAATGTGTTCAGAACGTGATTTTAAGGGTACCCGCGTGAAATTAGCAAAAAAAAAAAGACCGGAAAGGGCTTCATCCGAGAAGTTTTTATTTATTTTTTATCGAACGGTTCAAATAAAAACTGCTCAAATCAAGCCCTTCCCGGTCATTTTTTTTGCTGATTTCTCACGGGTACCCTTAAAATCACGTTCTGAACACATTGAGCGGCTCAGATCATCAAAATTCAATTGGAAAAGGGAAGAAATGGGATAGTCCTCATTTTAAGTCCTCATTAGAAGATTAGTGTGTGTGTATATATATATATATATATATTTGACCGTTGCTTAATTATTGAATCAAAGCAAACCACGTATGCTCATGATTTTTCACACAATAATTGAGTGTCCTCGTATTGTGCACTACGAATAAGTTCTAAACTTAACCAGTTGGTTTTATTTTAATAATGGTCGATCTGAACTATTACGATTTCACGTCTCACATTCCATCAGTATCACCAAAATCGAAGATCATCGGATATTAGTGATCGCCTGATTGAATCACATTTGATGCATCCGATGCATTAAAGTGTTAGATTACAATACCTGACCCCCACCTAAGTCTTTTTCTTCAATCTGAACCGTCGCTCTTTTACATATTATGGAGTACATCATTTCCACCAAAAAGGAAGTTAATCGGCGGGTAGCTACACACTTGATCGGATAGAAAAATCCACTTTGTTAGTGACATTGTTCTCAATAAAGATGCTTTCTAAACCAGATCGATACAATTTTTTTCGAGAAATGACATAATCAACAAGGAAAACAAAAGAAACGGTTTGGATCATCGTAATTGTGTCACGGTCGAATGACTACCGTACGTTCAAATACAACACAAAACTTAGTTTGCTAACAATTTTATTGAACGTATAGAATTTAAAAGCCATTATCAACTAAATATTTACAGTTGTCGATGGGAACCGTTAGGTTTTCACGTCTCACTGATTCCATCATTGCCACCAAAATCGGAGATCATCGAAGATCGGCAACCGCTTGATCGAACAACATTTGATGCATTCCAAGGCATTAAAGTATTAGATTGCAAGACCCGACTCCCACCAGAGTCTTTATTTTTCGATCCAAACTGTCTACATTTTACATATTACGGATTTCATCATCCATACCAAGAATGAATTTGATCGGGTATCGCTACACATTTGATCGGGCGATAGCTATTATCCAAAAGTAAATTGTGTCACAATCAAGGAGCTTTCTAAATCCGACTGAGGCAATTTTTTTTACGATAATGATTTAATCAATTAGCACAACGAAATCAACGGTTTCGACTGTTAAAATAGTTTTGTCTTATTGAGTTCCGCAAAATAATCATATCGCCATATTATTAGAAAATGTATATATATTAGTATGATATTATACTAATTTTAGGGCATTGCTATTTGCAGCCACTTATTTCCTGAATGTAGCCTGTATATAATATGGTACACACTTGTTTATAATATGGTACACAGACTACGTTCAGAAAATTTGTGGCTGCAAATAGCAAGGCCCTAATTTTATGCTCGAAAAATTCTGTGCAGATGGTCTCCTCCCTAAACCCTTTTTAGTTCGACAAATTGCCCAAATGGCAAAAGCTGGGCACATGATCATGGTTTCTAAACCCAAAAGCTGGGCACGTGGAATAGTATTTCCCCCAATTTTTTCCCGCGCAATTTCCCCACAATTTTTTGCACGACTAACAAAGACCCGTCTCCTTCAGGTCTCATTCTCAACCGTTCTGCAAATACCCTAGAAACAATTTCTGCGTTGAACTCTGGCGGGCGACGGCTGGTTCTCCACTCGCTCTCATCTTTTCCTTACTTTGCCTTCATTGTGTGACAGCGCCTCAGCACTGAGCCCTTCAATTACCCTCGGTGAGTACTCCTCTTCCTCTTTAGAAATTAGATCGGTTTCACTGGAGTTCTAGGGTTTTTAGGAGTTGTGATTGCACTCTCTGTTTTGGAAATTAGTTATGTTCGTTGGTTTTTCTGCTTCTTTTTGATGGATCATGTTGTCAATAGCTTGTACTAGACTGGTTCCTCTCAACTACGTAGTACCTTTTGTATATGGAAAACTAATTTACTTCAGAAAATCGCAAATCGAACAAATGCATGTGCGTATTATTGAAAGTAAACTAGATGCAACTCAAAAGAAAGCTCCAACTCTATCTAGTGAAGGTTTAGGCTTTCTTTGCCTCGGACAAGCTTTTTTCTTTCCTGGCGTCTCCTACTTCTGCTTTTGCTAGGTGAAGAATAGTTTTTTGTTTTGTTTTGTTTTGTTTTAAACATATGCTATCGATTTGTTTGTTCCAATAGGGGAGATGGGGATTGGGGGGACCCCTTGATTAATGGGGATGTTTGATCCAAGGGTTGAGGTGCTATTCCTCTATTCGAGCGAAGTGCCCAATATCACCACGTGTTTGATAAAAGGCCTTACTGGAACATTAATGTTCAAAAAACCAGACTGCCAGAAACTGAATATTGGTCTAGAAAAAAAAAACTGGGTTTTTTTTTCCACTCCAGTTTTTTTTTTCCACTCTACACTATTATGGACAGATTTCCTTGATATGGATATATAATTTTTTTTGTAGTAGATGCTCTTTGAATCTATTAGTGTTTCACTCTTGCGTACACAGCTTTGAGTGGATGGAGTAACTGACTCTTCAATTACAAGACATGTTCCTAATCGTTCATCTTTGCTAATTGTTTGGGATAATGACATTGAAAGAGTTAGAGCTTGACAATAATGTGGATTGTGGAATTGAGTCCATTCAACTAGTTTGTTGTTCTACTTGTTTGGGCGAGGGTAGGATTAGACGTCGCCCCTGGATGTTCTAATTCAGGGTCATTTAGAAGGGCCAGTTGTATGAGTAACTGTATTGTGAATTTTTCTTTGTAATTGTATTAGACATCGCCCTATATTCATACGCAACATTTTGAGCAGTGTCATCAGATGAAAGCAAAATAACTACCATATCGAAACTATTCAAATTACCTGTTGACAGTATTGTTAGCTGAGGTGTTTTCTGTTTTCGTCACTGTATAACTATTAGCTTTGGTCTCTGCCTCCTCACCTAACCTTGCTATTAAATGGATTCTCTGTCGTAATTATGATGTTTATTTGTAATTTTATGTTCTAAATGTCGTCATGCACACCTAGCTGGGAGATATAAAGCTCATTATGCACACTAAAATTGGAATCAACAAGTTAGCAAATTTGTACTTCGTTGTGGGAGATATGAAGCTCATTATGCACACCAAAATTAGAATCGACAAGTTAGCGAACATCATACTGCATAAAAGCAAAAGATACAACCAAGTTTTAATAAGCTTAAGAAATACATGCCAAACAAACCAAACAGACGGGCATTACATCGACATTTTAAAGAATCTGAAGAAATCTAACAAGGAGCTATTGGCAGGTCATTGTGTAGTGAGCACCTCAAGTTGAAGAACACTTATGAATAAGCAACCTTAGCAGAGTGCAACACCAAAATTGGAGCAACAACAATTACTTCAATTTCATAAACCAACATGAAATTTGTCAGTGATGAAAAATTCAAGGTGAATCGCTAAAAAAAAAAAAAAAACTAGCTATGCGCGCACATGTGACTTGTGAGTCCGAACTCAAGAACGAAAAATGATACATGGCCGCCATATTCAATTGTAACAAAAACCAAGTAAACTGCACATATATGTCGACAAACAGTTTATTTTTTAGAGCATGGGACTCAAAATTTCTCTTCGCTTTTTTGCTTGCCGTACATACCAACTATCGATTAGAGACTGCATGCCCTAATCCCCGTTTAATCGCACATGCCACTCCATAGAAATTGAATTGAGAAAGGACTTGAGAGTCAAACTGTGGAGTAACTTGATGCATGCCATGTCATGCATTCGTCATGTGACTCACCCTTTCCTTTTAATTACGCACTCCCGTTCCACTAACAACTTTTTTCACTTTTTTGGTTTTGTCCTTATTTGAATTTTTTTCGCGTTTGTTTGTTTTGCGCCAAATTGTTTTGACTTTTTGATTCACGAATCGGAAAAGTTAAAAAAAATTTACTTTTACTCAAATATTTTGAACAAGGACCTCTTTTAAGTAAACTTTTTTCATTTTTTTTTTTTTACTTAAAAGTGGTCCTTGTTCAAAATATTTGGGTAAAAGTAAATTTTTTTACCTTTTCGATTCGTCTCGTTAAGACAAATCAATAAGTGTCAATTTTTTTTTGACAAAACGAACAAATGTAAAAAAAATTCAAATAAAAACAAAACGACACTTTTTCTAAAAGTGGTAATGGAACACCATAATGTGTTCGACAAACTGAAGGACCCCTAATACCAACCCTCTGACCACATGCCCCAAAGCATCAATACATACAATTTATGGTTCATGATATTTGTACTTCGTCAGCACACTTTGTTCATCATAACATTTGTTAGTAACTGTGAGATGTTGATATGCCTTCCAAATATAGTACTGGCATGATAAACGTTCACCTCAAATAAAACAACTTAGGCTCTGTTTGTTTCGATGTAAAATGTTTTCCATGCAAAATGTTTTTTTTTGGAAAACAAACTTCAAACTTTTATTTTTCCGGAGTTTGGTTGGCATTTTAAAAATATTTTTAGAAATCGATAAAATAATGTAGAGAGAGAAGGGGCTTAAACGGTGGAGAGATCTGAAAATATTGGAATTGAACGTGGGTCAGGACTGACGATCGAGGAAACTAAGCAGTGAGAATTACAGTAGAAGGCAACAGGTTCATTTCGAAAAATAATTTACGGAAGATTTAAGGGTAAGTCATTTTCATCCAATTAATGGAAAATGTTTTACATGTAAAATGTTTTCCATATTTTTTACACAACCAAACACTAAAAATTAAAATAGGTAAAACATGTTAACGTAAAACATTTTACGCACAAACAAACGGAGCCTTAATTTCCCACAAGTCCTTCCATATTTTGCTCCATTCCACCCTCTTGCCTTGTGTTTGTGCCTTCTCTGGGACGGCAAAGCCAAAAAGTTGCAACCACATCAAAGGAAGTCGAGAGTTTAGAACACAATGGGGGTGTTTGGAAGCCTACTTTTTGGCTTTTCATTTTCAACTTTATGGTTTTTTGGATTGTGGTTCGAATGTATTTTGATTTTGATAGAGTGTTTGGATGATATGTACATAATATATTTTGTGGCAATAGAGGAAGCCAATAGTCACTGGAAGCTAGCCAATAGAGGAAGTCAAAGATCACTAGAAGCACTTCAAGCTCAGAGTGTGATATAGCGAGTGAAGTGCAAACCAAACCGTGTTCTTAACCGGTCGATATTATCCACTCTCTCAAAGCTTCTTCGGTCAAAAAAAAAAAAAAAAAACTACACACACAAGGTTGAAGAAAAACATTCATAACTCGTAACGAACAACATTGTCCAAAAAGAATAACTTTTTTCAAAATACTCACCGAGTATGTCATAAAATGCCCCGTGTAATCATATATGGACTTATGTGGGTGCCATGCGTTGACACATCTCCCTACAAGTACAAAATATAGCAACAACAAAAAAAATCAAAAAACTCTCTAGATATATTTTCAAAAATACATGCCCGAAAACATTAGTACGTATAACTTTTCGGAGTACAAATAGTCGAAATAAACAATTGGGACCATCGCAGGAAAAATGTTGATTTCAGGTTACAAAGAAAAATGTTGATATCAGGTTACAAAACTCACAAGAACGTCAAAATTTTGGGTTTATTACTCCGAAATAAGTTAAACATTGTCCCAAATTATGTTTGAACCAAGGTAGGACACATCAAGCAATTTAGGGTTCTTAACTCTGAAAATAGTGATGATTTTAAGGACTGTGCGTCGGTTACGATCGATTAGGCCAAAAAAAAATTTAAAACCAAAGGGCTTACCTCTTTGTGACAACACCTTTGTTCTCTCCACTACCATAGTATTTCCAATCAAATTTGCTTCTATTTACCTTGGTGTATCTTAAATTGCTAGAAAACTTTTAAATGGGTCAAGGTTTTTAATCGAAGAAGAGGAACCATCCATTGATTGGTTGTCCTTGCTTTTTCATTGAGAGAGAGATGAAGAAGGGAGGAAGAATTAAAATGAGAGTGTTTATAGTGTAAGATAAGATATGGTGAATAGTAGAGAATGAAGGATGGGGAAGAAGTGTCATAGGTTAAGGGAAGGGAGGAGGAAGATGATGGATTGTATGCGTAGGATTAGTTGGCAGAAAATTTTTAAAGTGTTATTAAAAAATAAGTATTTATTTATAATTTTTAAAAATTTAAAAGTAATAGACTTACTGAAATATTTTTTTTTGCAATATAGATCTTGATGAGATCTTTTGAACAGTGCAAAATCAAAATATTATCGTAAATACATTGAATTTTTTCCGCATTTGACAGTTTTACGCTAAATTTATGTGGAATATTAATTTGTCACGACAAGAGAAATCGGAAAAGTGAATTTTTTTTACTTTTACCTAAGTATTTTAAATAACCACTTTTTAGTAAAAAATGACATTTTTAAGCTAAATTTATTTAAAACGCTCCAGCTCGTGCTCTTGCACCGGCACTCGTCCGCGGTGACTTATCTGGGGAGAGAGAGAGAGAGAGAGAGAGAGAGAGAGAGAGAGAGGCGCAGAGGACGGAGACGATGACTCAAATTGGTTCATTTCTAACAATCAGTCCCATGGAATCTGCTAATTACCGAATAGGTAATCTTCTCTCTCTACCACCACACCCTTCATCGTGCTCCCTTCCCACTGGGACTGTAAATCTGTTTCGTTGTTGCTATAACACTAGAAACCCTAGTTGTTCTCCTCCTTCTGCAACTTTCACCAGTCAACAAAAACACCAACCGAGAATAAAGCTAGATGGACTCCAACAAGCTGAAAAGTTTCTGAGCCAGTTGTCCCAAATGCGACCTTTCCCACCGATACGTTTAATAAATAAAGCGTTATCGACGATTGCCAAAGCGGGTCGTTACACTGAGGCTCTTTCTCATTTTGACAAGTTGCAGTTGCTAGGCATTCGGGTCGATTTTTATTGCCTCAACATTGCAATTAACTGTTACTGTCGGGTGAATCGAGTTGGTTTTGGGTTCTCTCTTTTAGGCGGCATCTTTAAACGCGGTGATAAACCGAATGTAACTACCTTCGCCACCCTGATGAACGGATTTATTTTAGATGATAAAACTACTGACGCGTTCAAGTTATTCCAGAAGTTAATGAGAAAGAGAGAAATTGAACCTAATGTGTATATGTATGGAACGATTGTTCATGGGCTTTGCAAAGCCGCAGATGCTGGAATGGGTAGCAGCATGGTGGATGATGCTGTGAACCTATTATGCGGGATGAAAGAAAAAGGTATTCACCCAAATGGTGGTATTTATATCAGTATAATTCGTTGTTTATGTAACTTGTGCCGGTGGGAGGAGGCTACGTCACTTTTAATAGAAATGAGTAAGAGAGAAATTGAACCGATTGTCGTTCCATATGGAATGATTGTCAATGGCCTTTGCAAAACGGGGAACACGAGCATGGCTATTCGGTTGCTTAGGACATTGGAAGAGGGAGGGTTTAAATCTGACATCAAAGGGTATAGCATGATCATTGACAGTCTTTGCAAGGATGGGATGGTAGATGACTCCATGAACTTCTTATTAGAAATGAATGAAAAAGGTATCCGTCCAGATGTCGTCACTTATACTTCTTTGATTCATGGCCTCTACCACTGTGGCAAGTGGGAGGAGGCTCGAGAAATGATGAGAGAAATGTTCGATAGTGGCGTTTCACCAAATGTTCATACATTCACTGTGCTTGTGGATGCCCTTAACGATGAAGGAATGGCAAGAGAAGCAGAGGAGGTACTTGAATTCATGATAAAAAGAGGTGTGGATCCTGACATCGTCATATACAGTACTATAATCCAAGGGTATGGTGTCCAAGGCCAAATGGATGAAGCAAAGAGAGTGTTTGATACCATGGTGAATAGGGGCCTCCAGCCTGACATCATCAGCTATAACATTCTAATCTATGGGTATTGCGAGAACATGAACTTAGACAAGGCCATCAATTTCTTTCGAGAAATCCCTCAAAGGGGTTTGAAACCCGACATTGCAGTTTATAACACTATGTTCAAGTGTCTCTTTCAGGTTGGTGAATATGTGGTGGCTCAAGAACTACTGAATGAAATGGAACTTGCAGGCCTAACTCTCAGTAGTAAAACTTATGGTATGTTGTTGGATGGGCTTTGCAAGACCGGGCATATTGATGAAGCATTGTCATTATTTCACATGATTGAAAACAGAGGTTGTCTCAATGTTGTTTTGTACAATATCCTCATTGATGCATTTTGCAAGAATAAGAAACTTGATAATGCAAGGGATCTTTTCATTAAACTTTCTTCCAAGGGGTTACAACCTGATTTTATTACATATGATATCATGATACGTGGTCTTCGCAAAGAAGGATTTTTCGATGAAGCTAAAGAGTTGTCTGTGAAAATGGAGCAGAATGGTTTGTCGCCTGATATTGGCGATTACAAGTCTGTCATCTGAGGTTTTGCTAACAACAGAAGTTCTATCAAGCTCTGTTACTTGTTGAGGAAGCGGTTGCATCTACTTTTTACATGATTAAGGACTTAAATCTTAACTGAAGGATGGGCTCTTGCTCTTCAAGAAGTGATAACGAAGTTCATGCCAAGGATAGACGTGGAGCTGTGAAGGTAAGTCTAGTTTTACACAAAAATATGTAGGCTATCATTGAGCCAAACTCTTGTCTCTCTGCATATAAATTAGTGGTATTCTGAGTAGTAATTTGCGGTCATAGCCTTTTTTTGTTTCCTTTGGGAAGGTGGAATACACTGTTCAAACATATTCCATTAACTCTTCCACTCTTTGATTTCTCTCTGAATGTGTCTAAATTACTTAGTGTAATACTTTAATATGATTTTCAATATCATTAATTCTTATGTTTTTAGCATTACCACATGTTTTAGATTCATGAGTGTGGGTCCACTTCTCCCATTTGGACTCCAAAGTTTATACTGGGCTATCAAAGGTGCTGAATGTCAGTGACTTAGGTCTCAGTGCTTTGTTCCATTTTTCTGTAGTTTCTTCAATTATTTGCCCCCCTTCAATTCTTGAACTTCAAACAAGTCTCCCATTCTATTATTTTTCTCCAGATTTCTGTAGTTTTGTACCAGTCCTGAGGAAGGCTTACATGTGTCCTGAATCTCCTTTATGATACTCTAGAGGAAGAATGAAAAGGGTAGAAGAATAAATTTGTATGGGAACGGTCCCTACTAAAGCCCGAAAGCTATAACCTCATGACCTATACTATTCCGTTGGTTGCATAAAATCCAATAGGCCAATGTGCTTTAAGACCATTGGTAGAAAACATGCCATTTCAATTTATCCTTCTGTCCTGGGCCTTGTAAGCATTTTTGTGTCCTCTGTAGAAGCTTTTAAATTAATGGCACTGTTGCTGTTGCTTTTTGAAAAATAGTGTTATGCATCACTTTTCAAAAAAATTGTTTGATTCAATTGATTTCAATGTTTTTTAAGAATTTTTTGGGGAAAAGCCATTTGTTAGGAAAAAGACCAAAAAAAAAAAAAGTGATTTGAAATTAAGATTTGAAAATCAATTTTAATACTAGATACCAAACTGAAATTATGTCCGTGTTTTCCTAATAATCCTTAAAATGTGTTTCGAAAAATTAATTTGTTCAATAGCAACAAAACAGGCCTAATAATGCTACCCATGTCGATTCTTTCACGTTAAGTCATGTTGATTCTGTCATGGTTGGCTGCAGTAACATTAGTCATGCTGCTCTGTCATGTTTTTCCTAAGTTCGTTTCGATTATTTCTAAAGCCTCTTAAGTTACACAGTTAAAATGCTGATTTGTCACTGTGGTGCCCAGCGACCTCCATAATATTCTTGATGCTGACATTACATAAATACCTGATGAATTTACAACTGTTCTTTTTGCTTGTAATCGCGATGAACTGTACTAAATCCATGTTATTCTTTTATCGAAATTGATAGGGAAGGATCAGGCAGAGCAGTTAGATTTTAGAGTTAAGACCTCAAGTCTGCAAAATTAAATTTTTCTTCAGTTAGTTTCTAGCGTTAAAACCTCAAGTCTGCAAAATTATTATTTTTCAATTAGTTTCTAGCGTTAAGACCTCAAGTCTGCATGATTAAAATTTTCGGTTAGTTTCAAGTGTTTGGCCCTAAGGTCTGCAAAATTATATTGCTTTTAGAGGAAATCTGGTTTCACTTCTATCTTTTTAATTCAAGCTAGAGTATTATGCAGTATCTATGAAGTACGGACACCTCGCTAGAGGTCAGCTACCTCCGGTATTGGAAGCTTGTCAGACACCAACCCTCGCCGGACACTCTCAGGACAAGTGTTCAACATTCAAAGTGTAAGTGTCCTCAAATTATGAATTTTGTTCTCTTGGACACTCTCGGGACATGCTCAGAATACTTTAGGGCACTCGCGGAACATGTCATTACTCTAGTGAAAGCATTGGAAATTCTTCATTTTGTGTCTTAGATACTGTTTTTTTTTTTTTTGTTAATCCGTGTCTTAGATACTGGTTGATACATTAAAATGACACATGAATGATGAAACAACTTATGTCGAAACACTTTTATGGGTAATATAATGACTAATGATAATGAAGGCATATGGTATTTTAATATAGTTGCCTTACTCTTATTATTTTTTGGTTTCACTATCATGTCATGTATGTAAAAGACAAACATATATATTTGTTTACCGTGTCCCCAACATGTCGTGTCCTCCATTTTTCCGTAATCTGCTGGTTGGTGTAGTGGTGTCCTCTCCGTGTCCTTATTACTTTGTGCAAAATGGTGCACAATAAATAGATATTTGTGTGTTAGATTGAGTACCTGAGGGTAGTCCGGGATACCAATGATGTACAGAAGGCCCGGGGTGCCGAAGGCGGAGGAGGAGAGAGCCCAAGGAAGATCCTAGAGAGAGAGAAAGTGGCAATAGAGAGACCAAGAGCAATGGGTGTGTCATGTTGGTTGAAGGTAAGGCCCATTTATATAGGAGGGAGATGGCCTAAAGTCTAGCTAGCTAGACTGATGACACATGGAGGGTCCTCAATGGCTGGTCATCTGAAGGTCGTAGGCCTCTGAGGCCAGAAGTCAGACCTCTGAAGTCAGGCTAATAAGATGTGTCATGTATAGGGCTGAAGCTTGCAGAGGTAGGTAGTAGTCATGTGAGGTCTAGGCCATATGTCTAAGCGTCAGCGATTTAGAGGTCAGCGATCCAAAGGTCAGGTGGTAGGTATGATGCGAAGAGTGAGAAATTGTCCTTTGGTCAACAGGTCTCCCTCTCTATAAGACTAGTCCGAAGTCCAAACTCTTGAAGCCTTCAACCCAAGTGTAAGCCTTCGACTTCCGGAGTGGTTATCCTTCAGCCGTGCCCCAGAGGTCTCCGTCAATAGGTCTCCCTCTCTACAGAGTTGGGATTGCGTTGGGCTTGGTGAAAAACGGACATTAACTATGAGGATGTGTTGGAAGGACTTTAAACTCACAAGAATCTTAGAGGTTTAATGCTCAGTGGTTTTGGAGGGCAAAGATTGGTATCATGGATGAGAAGTAGAGATGATGAGTGCTTCAAAATTTAGCGAAGATCCAATTAAGTTGCTGCATATTATGTGAAGAAATCCCAATACTCAGACACCTTCCTCACCTAGAAGTCGTTGTAATGGTGGAATTAGGTAATGTGGAGCGCATTGGTCCTGAAGTCTTTGTATTCGATGACCAAATTGTTGGTGGTAGTAGTAGTAATGTGGCTCTACCAGCACTAGTGGTATTCCCGGCATTGAGAAAACTCACTCTTTGTGGTATGTCAATGTTGAAAGAATTCAAAGAACGGTCAGATGTATCATCATTGCCTCGTGCAAGCACGAGTATAATGGAGGTCTTTCTTTGTCTCGAGGTGTTGTGTATCCGGGACTGCCCTAACTTGATTATCATTCCAGATCATTTGTTATCCATTCAAGATTTACATATTGTTTCGACATATGCCTTCTCAGGTTCCTTTAAAAAGGTGTGTAAACCCTCTTTGACCATAGTGGTAGATCCGCATTCAAAATATACTGGTATTCTCCTTGAACATGTGCTGGAAACAAGCAGCAAATCCGTAGGCATTTGGAACTAAGCTCTTTGAGGGAGCTGGAAGTAATCCCAATACTCGGACACCTTCCGCACCTTGAAGTCGTTAAATTGAATGAATTGGATAATGGGGAGCGCATTGGTCCTGAATTCTATGGATTCGATGAGCAAACTGTTGGTGGTAGTAGTACTACACTACTACTACTGTGGCTGCACCAGCATCCAGCAGTAGTAGTATTCCCATTATCGAGAAAACTCACTATTCGTGGTATGTTGAAGTTGAAAGAATGGTGAGATGTGTCATCGTTGCTCCTGCAACCATGAGTATAATAGAGTTCTTTCCTCGTCTTTAGAAGTTGTGTATCCGGGACTGCCCTAACTTGATTACCATTGCAAGTCATTTGTTATCCATTCAAGATTCACGGGTTGTTTCGAGATATGCCTTCACAGGTTTCTTAAAAAATTTGTGTAAATCTTCTTCGACTATAGTAGTAGATCCACGTTGGAAATATACTGGTATTCTCATTGAACATGTGCTGGACACAAGCGGCAAATCCCTAAGACATTTGGAAATAAGGTCTTTGAGGGAGCTGTATATTTGCCAAAGCAACTACTAGACCTAGCTTCCCTTGAGACTTTGAAAATAGCAGACTGCGATAACGTAGAGCATGTAAGTGCAGAAATAGGAGCAGTATTCAACCGTGCGAAATAACTCAATTAAAGAAAAAGGTATGTGAATGGTAGTCTGCTTATCTCCTTAAATCCTTGAAGTGAATTGGACTTGATAACATGTCTTCTGTTCAAACAGCACACAATGCACTTACTGAAAAGCACAAGGTCCAATGGATGATGCCATGTCTGGAATTACATTGAAATAGTACAGCTTTGCATAATTTCTAAGACCAGGCAACAAACTAAATGTGTTCCTTTTTTGTTTCCGGTTTGAACCTTTTCTTGAGTGTTCTTTCTGTTTTGCAGAATGCTTGTAGAATTCACGGCATCATTTCGGTTCTCAAAAGTCTTTGTTCTCTTTGCTTTTCAAAAAGCATTTTTCAAAAAGTTCCCCCTAGATTCCCCCTACTTCCAACATTTCTCTCTCTATCTCTCTCCACTTATTACCCCTACTATTTTTCAAAAAAAATTTCAAAACACAAACCAAACACAACATAAATTCAAAAACTTTTATGCACAAAGTTTTTCTTTAGCCCTGAATTCAGACCTGGCTTCTTTCATCTCGGGGTAAGTGTGAGCATCTGAACTTTCTCTTTCAGTATTTTCCTTATTTATATGCTAGGTTTGTTGGCTTACGTGGTGGATTTGCTAGTTTTTCCTCCATGGATTGACAATGACTTATTTGTGCTAGAAAAGTGTTTAGCATACATTTTAGTGTTGTTCTGACATTGAAAAGACTATTTGACTCTGATTGTAAGTGATTGACCATTTCATCGACTTATGTTTTATCTTAACTAAGTCGCTTATGTTTCATCTTCCTACGAGTTATAGCGTCAGGACGAGTGACTTTTTGCAGTATCTTGTAGTGCTCATTGTATACTTACAGCCAATCGAAGTTTGTCTAATTGGCAAAAGGAGTTAATTTAGGTTCTATAACCTGGTCTCAGGCTTCGGGCTTCCTATTAACAAGTAATTGGAAATTTGGTATATCCTTTTATGCAATATAGTTGTAAAAGTAAAACTGTATCTCTATGCTTATATCTATATGCACAAGTACAGAGCATTTGGAGGAAACACATAGATCTTGGTGTTAAGTTTCTCGATTTGTTCATCTAGCTCTCTTTTTTCATGTTTTATATTATTTCGGCGAGTCTGTGACACTTAGTTGTGAGATTGTCTCCTCTATGAAGGCAAAGATTTCCAATACATAATATCATGGGTGAGTCCCGCATTTTGTTGAAGCGGACGCCGGACAGACTCATAAAAATAACGCGCCTCGTTGTTTATTGTTGCATAGAGTGTATCCTCTTTTTAGACAAATTTTGTATTGGGCTATTGCATGTTTGAATTATAGATGTGGGGTTATCACATTTCACCATTGGTATTCCGACATCAGCTATAAGTTCTGATCCAGCAAGATTCCCGGCTAATTGTCCTCCTGTATCAACAACTCATATGGAGTCGTGGACTAGTAGGAGTGAAGTTTGGTAGTTGCATTCAAAGACGGAAGGAGGACTGGGCTTATGGGGGCCAAGGCCCCCTGTAGTTTCTGTTTTTATTTTTATTTTTAATATTAATACTTCACATGTATCTTAATTTCTTTAATCAAAGAACTTCTACAAATTTTAATTTTAAAATGCCATGAATCTTGTTTCGTCTATCAAAGAACATCTTCAAAAATTTAGAAATGATTGATGAGATGGTTTACATTCGTATGTGATACTCCCTCCGTCCCTAAATAAGTGTCCCCTAAAAAAGACGTGCAATTTTTGAACAAAAAATAAAAGGCCTTGTTCGTTTTGATGTTTTACTTTGTTTTAACTTTGCTTTCCAACTATTACCCTATATCTTTCTCTCATCATTACCCTATTTCTCAAGTTATTAATTTCATTTCTCTCTCTATCTTTTTCCACTCATTACTCCTCTCTTCAATCATTACTCTATTTCTCTCTCCACCCACTACCAAAATTAAAATACCCAAAGTTACCAAACGAACAATGCCAAAGTACTTTAGTGCATATTCTTCGCAATGAATTAAAGATCTGATTTGGTGCGAAGAAATTGAATATTTTTTCACGGAAGTACTTTACATTTTTAAAAAAATTGCATGCCTTTTCGTAAGGGATACTTATTAGGGACGGAGGGAATATTATTTTGCTAGGCAAGAAATATTGATGTGCCTGACCTGAATGCTCGTTATATTGAGAGATCTAGGCAGTCGAGCTCGCCATCAACGAGATGAGTTTACTAATGAACCTTGAAATTTCAAAATCTTGTTGTTCATATTTCAGCCCCCACGTTTACGAAATCTTGCTTCCTTCCCTGGTTGCATTGCATGTATAGGCCATGATGAGGGAAGTTTTAGCTCGGGTAACGTTGTTGCGTGTGTGTATTTGTCTCATCCTTTGTTTTTCAGTTCCATTTTTAATGTCATAGGAGAACGATGATCCTTGTCAATGTCATGGAACGTTAGTGCTACTTCATTTGGCTTTCTGCGATCAAGCACAACGTAGGTTCTCAACCACTTCCAATCTATCGAAAGTAATCTTGGGTTGGTGGCTGCTAGTTTCTCTCTTGTTATAGAAAGAATGCCCCCGAAAAAACTAGAGGAAAGTCCACTTTCACCCCCTGTGGTTATCGCCATGTGCGGATACACCCCCTGTGGTTTAAAAGTGTGCACATAACCTCCTGTGGTTTTCAAATTGTGCGGATAGACCCCCTGCCGTCATATTTTCCATCAATATTAACGGAAACAACGTTAAAAGACCGTTATACCCCCATCACATCCCTTGATTCTTCTTCTTTTTTAAATCTAATCACACCATCCCGTATACCAAAAATTGAATCCAAACCGTTGATATTGTAAATTTTGACGAGTACTACGTCTATGCCAAAATTCAAGTCAATCAAAAAATGAAAAGCTTATGGTCAAATCGATTTTGTTATGAAATTAAAATTTCAAATTTGAATTTACTAAAAATTAGATCACTGGGTTACTGATGGCTGATTAAGATGATTTTTTACAGAGATACTCTATTCTTTATTTAATACATTATGAACGACTCAGATTACATTCTAGAGGTGTGTGAGATACACCTCCGTTAATATGGATGGAAAATATGACGGCAGGGGGTCTATCCGCACAATTTGAAAACCACAGGGGGTTATGTGCACACTTTTAAACCACAGGGGGTGTATCCGCACATGGCGATAACCACAGGAGGTGAAAGTGGACTTTCCTCAAAAAACTACTACGATATAGCATTGATAAAGTAATCTTGGGTTGGTGGCTGCTAATTTATAGGGGCAATATAGTCATTATGCATTAAGATATATAGTCATCAAAATTTTTAATAGGTTTTACAGAGTAAATGAGAGGTTTTAGATAGAACCACCCATTTGAATTGAGTTGGACTGGTTTCGCAGCTCTTTTATAAAAGTGAGAAAAAGAAAAAAGAAGAGGACTGGAATTATCTGCTCAAATGGCAATGGCAAAAGTGAGGACAAAACCCAAGTCACACAATGCGGGTATATAGGATCGCGAGAGGGAGATGAAAGCGTCTTTTCAAAACTCTCCCAGACAACCAGAATTCATGAATATTGCGAGGGGATTTTGAGAGCATGAGCGCAAAGGGATGTTCGAGTGCGGGAGCGAATGCTTATGTTGACAAACTTGCAAAACACGCCCAAAGAGCATGCAAAGAGAAACATACATGCAAACAATGCCACAGAACTTTCTTTCTTTTTCTTTTCTTTTTTGTCAATTGGCGGCAAATACTTTATTCATCACTGAATCAGAGAAAAGTCTAAAGAAGCTTCCCTACAAATCCAGTTCGGAAAATCTCCTCCCCAGATCGTAGGTAGCTCCATGGATAGAGCATATTTGGCTATAGCATAAGCCACCCTATTACAATCTCTACGAACAAACGAAAACGAAAAAGAACAAACATAACTAATAAAATTAAGCGTATCTGTGATGACAACGGCTAAATGAGACTTGGCACATGGAACTCCCTGCAGCATTCCGAATTATCCCTTGCGCATCTCCTTCCAGAATAAGATCATCTCCCCATCCATCCCTTGCATAGCTTGCAAGTTGAAGTCAGCTGTGACTAAAGCGAACACTTTTGGGTATTAGATATCTAAATAAATCAGCAATTCAACAACTATTATTCCAACACTCTACAAAAGAAATGCACCAAACTGTTAGTCAACAGTGAGGTATTCATGACCTTGTTTTGTCTTTCATAGAGTACAAACTTTATCAACATTATGTCACGGAAAACAACTTAGTTACAGTCACCTATAGACCCTTGCATTAAAGAAGTAGAACTGACCCCAGTAAATAACAACGAAATAGAATTTCTACCACAGCATGTTACTGCAGAAGGACAATTCTCGCTATAAAAAATGTAAAATGGTTTTGTACCGCGGAACAAGGTTCTAGATTTTCATGTTCTAATGGCAATGAATCAAAATAGCAGAGTCGATTCAAAATGTTAGATGTTCTCTTTTTTCTTAAGCTTCATTCGTGTACTGGACAAGAAAGTTTTTGCTCATGCTACGAGCTATTTAATTCAATCCTCCTCCTTCCTCTGGGATTGCGACTGGTTGTATACTAAATAAGACATTAAGCACGATAGAGGCGGAGTATAACATTCTTGTGGCACTCAATGCCACAACCTACACTATATACTACCTTTGGGACACTTCTAAATTCTTAACCAATTCTCTGTTGGAACCACCACCCCAAGCTAACCAGATTGAGACTCCTGCGCTGTCCAAAATACTTGTTGGTTTCCTTAATCCAAATACATAGCAGGCAATATTGCAGTGACATTGCAGCCGTTCAGAAAAAAATATCATAGCGACGCGATGTCAGATGACCAGACGAATCACCTTCATTCCTAAAAACTTTCTCAAAATTTGCTGCAAGCCATTAATCTAGAAGTAATCATTCACTGATGGTAGCTTTAATCATGCAGATTGTAACCCCAATTACAGAAGATTTGGCAATTAATTCCATTATAAACCTAATGTAACAACTGTCAAGAACTCATTTCACTTACCACTGATCTCAACTTTCCTCATAGCTTAACAGGATCTTATAAGCGTTCCTACCAAATTTGTAACTGCTTCACTTAGCTTAAAAAACTAGATTTACCATCAGCTTAAAGCTTAAACCACATGTTAAAAGGGTACTCATTCTTTCTATTACCTTAACTGATGGTAGCGGAATGTCAGCTGCAAGGGGCCACTGCACCAGCTCCACTCAGAATCTGTTAACTAGGTGAAAAAATACGACATAATTGCAAAAAGAAAAAAAGATAAATATACTGCTACATGGTATAACGACAGCGTGATGGAAACAGGAGCAGACTAGAAGTGAGTACACAATACATGCTTATACAACCCCACCCTCAAAATTGGAAAAGGCCCGTGAAAAAGGTTATTGATCATGCCTGGCTAAATGGGTCCATCTCAGTACACTGAGCTATAAATGATAATTAGATTAACCACTGGAGAACAGCTAGTAATTTCATAGAAGGACAGATGAAATCAGTGACAACAACAGGACAGCTTAAATCACTTACAACAACAATTCCACGAGATAGTTAACCGTTTGAGCATAGAACAGCCAGATTTGGCCATGGAAAGAGGCCGATTCTGTCGGCTATGTGTCGACTTTAGGGTATGAGGTTCCAGTTTTTTATGTTCTACTGAAATTCACCAACAAAAGAGAACTGATTTAACACAAGGAAATAATCTGTACATTCTTCAGATTCATGAACTAGTGGGACCAACAAGTTTTTACATGATAGGAGCTACCTAATCAACCCTCCTCCTTTCTCCGGGCTTGGGACCGGCTGTGTACTAATCAAGTGGTTAAGCATGACACAGGCGGAGTTAAAAACTTGTTTGTGGCTTTGAACCACAACCTACAAGCCTAAGCGACATTTCTAAATTCTGACCCTGATTTTCTATTGCAACTACAACCCCAAGATAATTGGATCAAGACTACTCTATTGTTTCAACTCTATAGCCTCAAATACAACCCCAATATAATCATATCAATAAAACACCAAGTACATCTTCCATTAACATGCTATCACCACAAATGCGGAAACTCATTTCAGCTGCTCAATCCTATGCTCAAATCTCCTTATCAGCTGTCCTATGATGCTTTGTTCAAACGTGACTTTTTCCCTACAGAGATATCACAGATTTCTGAGATCCCTGCTTCCAGTGCCAACTTGTTACTTCCAGTGTTGAAATTTTCCGAGCATATACATAACATATCAACAAAAAAATGGCATCAGTCTAACATTCTGCCTCCAGAAGGGTTGACTTAAAAAATGTTCCCATAAGCCCTGAATTGAACTGAAAATACCAAAATATCATTTTGCCGTTTATACATGCCAATGCCAGCTAGTAAACTCTGTTTTGGAAATAAAGGGAAGTTACGTTCACCCATAATTGGATGTGCAAAATAGTCATTTGACTTAACTCTGTGTGAAGTGGATGTATGGTATATCTAGCTAAAATGGCTGCTCAACGTTGAACTCATGATATAAACTTGGTATGTCCTGCCCCAATAAAAAAACTGGAGGCCTGAATTTTTGGGCTCAGTCTAGCAATTACTTCACGTCCAGATTGCGAAAAAAGCTAGGCACCAGAACTTTAGCAGCTTGAATGAGAAAAAAAAAAGGTTTTTAGGCCTGGAATCTCATTCATGCTTGAAAACAGTTTTAGCAATTACTATACGATCATGAACTTGAGCACCTTGCATGCCAAAAAAAACCAATCAGAATAACCAAGCATTCGCTATAATGTAGCAATAAAAATCAGGAATTGATTGAGATTTCTGATATCACTCACATGCCCGATATAGAGTGATCAATCAAGTCCAGGACACATAGACACTTTCAGTGTAGTGAACACGTGCACACCCTGTCTGTGGAAGTGAACTGACTTCAGCACTTAGATGAATCGTAGGTTGTGACCAAGACATCATTCCTCGATTTGATCGTCAATTAGACTCGTACAAGAAGTCAAACCAAGGTAATCCCCGCAATACATTTTTTACCCCATACTTAGCATCGCAATAATTTTTTTTTTTCCATTTTCTGGCAGATGGCAGTTTCAACACTCATGAGCATGATTGGCATTCCATCGTGTTCACCTCAGAGGCTTCACTCTTTCCCAACAGGTAGCCTTTTCCTTCGCAACTTATTCCCTAGATGTAATTCTAATGTCGCATAGACGGCTTTCACTCTTTGGGAAGGCAGCCATATCCGATCCCGCCCACAATAAGAATGTTGCAACGTTCGCTCAGAGGCAGGTCTTTCCATCGCAATATTACTGCTAGTCTATCAAGGGAGACCAATTACATAGGATTTAGCAAGTTGTAAGCACCTAATTGGTCTTCGAGGGCAAACTACCCATGGGTCAATCAAGCACTGGTCACGTTGGGATCAAAACGAGGAATTCCATCACGCGGTCACAAAAGTAGACTCATAAATCGATGATGACTGTCAGTGTGCGCGTGGAAAAACAAGGGGTGTTACGTTCAAAACACTGAGGCATCAATGTAACCAGAACTACATGAACAAACTAGTCTCAAAGCACAGTTTAAGATCATAGTCTCAACCAACTAAGATTATCACGCTTGATGCACGAATGCTTGATTCACAAATAGCCAATTGGGTAAAGAAAGCATGCAAAATCTTCAAATATTCATGGATTTTTTGAAAACATTCATCCAAACAGAAAGCAAAAATTGAAAGAGGTAGTGAATTGCCTCTTTTGGATGTATGTTAACAACTCACACGGAATCTAAACGTGGTTAATTGCTTGCCTGAACCCTGATTCTTATGGGCCTCAATCCAGGTGGGAAAAAAATAGAGTAGAACATACAACTTTGATATCACAGTGCCAAAGTTCATAGCAAATCATATAGATGTGGAAAAACATGTTTCTGTGACAACATTTTAAGTACCGGAAAGATTATTTTTGTATTGAACTCGTCAGTATTTTAAAGTGACTGGAAATACACAAAAATAACAAGCTTGTAAGCTGTTGCCACACACACACAAAAAAACCACATGAAGAATAGAGGCTTCAGAAAACATTTTTGTCAACCAACCCTTCTGGAAGTTAGAGCATCAAGGTTATAAGAACCGATGGGGATATATTTGGCCATCCAAAATATCCTTTTAAGGATCCATCAAAATTCTTAGCTGCCTTACTCAACCAAAAAACTGCATTCAACACCATTGCAGACCACATGATATCTTGGTTCCTAAACCAACAGGCCTACAATGCAGCGGATACATGGACCTGATGCCAAACTTCAATTATATGTACTACTTCTTCCTCAAACAAATCTCTCCATCTATTTCAGTAACATTATGACTGCCAATCAATATGAAACTCACAAGTTCCTCATACTGGTCATAGAATCGTGCACTTGTTCAACAATCCCTAAGCACCAAAAGAAAGTTCTATACCTGCGGTTAAATGGTAAAGTAACTACCCAAAGACATCTTGCAACTAATAGGGGATGCTACCTATGCACAAAAGAAGGCCAAGGACAAAAAAGCCATATACCTCAAGAAGCCAAAAAAATGAAGACAAGAAAACCCCTGTACTCCACTCTAAACTCCAAAAACATTATCAATTATCAATTATCATATCAAGAAACCGGTCAAGGGTAGGATTGCACTCCCTCAACTCCCAACTATGCAAACTGGAAAGGAAAAGATTCCTAAGTCTAAACATAGGCGTCTCAACCCTTATCAAAATATCACTATTCCTCTCTTGCCAAATTAGCCACACTAAGCAAAACATGATCAAAATCCTGAGCTTCCATCTTTGTCAGCCCACTCTATCCCCGAACCATTCTTGCCCAAATCAAACATAAGTCGATACCTCAACCAAGACCTTGTAAAAAGATATCACCTACAAAGATCTATTTGTCGTAGAATCCACCACTGCTCTCCTATCCGCCTCCAATTGAAATATGCATCCCTCAACCTCTCGTCACCACACCTAACATGCTTCCAAAATTTCACTTTTTACCCGGTCCCTACATTCATTCTAGTATACCTAAGAGAACTCTCCCCGTCCTTTTGTAATACCCTTCCAAAGCCCCACCCATGTGGCACATGAACCACCTAGAAGGACAAGCCCCACCAAAGGAAATCTCTCTACAGATTTTCTAACTTTTTGCACTAATATTGGGATAGTAAAGATACATAAAGTATGTAGGGAAGCTAGAAAAGTGCTCCAAATAAGTGTCATCATTGCCTCTTTCAACATACTGCCTCTTCAATCCCATAAGATGCATCTGAAAACTTGAATCCCAAACTACATTAGACTTCAACCCAACAAAATGTTAAAGAAAGATAAAGGGAAGAACCGACCTTAGACATAAGACCACTGCTAACAAATCTATACCAGTCACCTCTCCCTCAGGAATAATCTCAGACTTTCCTACATATTAACCTTGAGACCAGGCACTACCTCAAAACTTCCCAATTGAAATCAAAATCCCTCAAAGATAACCCAATTGAGTTGTCCGCACCACAAAAATCAATAGAATCGCTTGCATGCAGCAAATGAGAAAAAACAACCCCAACCCCTTTAAAACTGCCTACCATACAACACTACAGAAAGCCCCATCACACATCCATTTGAATCATCCTACTCAAAACTTCCATAAGAATGATGAAACAACAGACATCAAAATGGAGAATAATCTAACTCAAGAGATGCAAAAACCAAAGCGCACCAAATCACGTCCTTTCCAAAACATATAACAAAAAATCCAAGTTAACATAATCCTAAGCACCCATCCCCCTCCCCAAGTTCCCTAGGATAGAGTAGATTAGGTTTAATGAATGACAAAAAAAAAAAAACATAATCATAAGCTTTTTCAATATCCAATCTGCACGCAAGCCCCCCACGTATTCGCCATCCACCTCTCCCATAGGAATAACTTCAGCAACACATCAAAATCCCTCTAAGATAACCCAATTGAGTTGCGTTTGTGCCAAAAAAAACAATAGAATTGTCTCCATACAGCAAATGCGAAACAATAACCTCATCCTCAATAGAACTGCCTACACTGAAACATTCGAGAAAGTCTCATTTCACAGCCATTGGAATCATCCTACTCAAGGCTTCCATAACCAAGAACCATGCACCGAGACAAATAATCTAATTGCAGAATTACAATCTATCCAGTTGAACCACTGCCCACCAAAACCCCTTCACGTATTCACCACATAAGCCCCCCACGTATCCAATTTGCACGCAAGCCCCCCACGTATTCGCCATCCACCCCTCCCATAAGAATAACCTCAGACTTTTCCACAGTAACTTTAAGATCAAACACTACTTCAGCAACACATCAAAATCCCTCTAAGATAACCCAATTAAGTTGCGCTTGTGCCAAAAAAAACAATAGAATCGTCTCCATACAGCAAATGCGAAACAATAACCTCGGCCTCAATAGAACTGCCTACACTGAAACATTCGAGAAAGCCTCATTTCACAGCCATTGGAATCATCCTACTCAAGGCTTCCATAACCAAGAACCATGCACCGAGACAAATAATCTAATTGCAGAATTACAATCTATCCAGTTGAACCACTGCCCACCAAAACCCCTTCACGTATTCACCATGTAAGCCCCCCACGTATTCACTATCCACCTCTCCCATAGGAATAACCTCAGACTTTTCCACATTAACTTTAAGATCAAACACTACTTCAGCAACACATCAAAATCCCTCTAAGATAACCCAATTGAGTTGCGCTTGTGCCAAAAAAAACAATAGAATCGTCTCCATATAGCAAATGCAAACAATAACCTCAGCCTCAATAGAACTGCCTACCCTGAAACATTCGAGAAAGCCTCATTTCACAGCCATTGGAATCATCCTACTCAAGGCTTCCATAACCAAGAACCACGCACCGAGACAAATAATCTAATTGCAGAATTACAAAATCTATCCAGTTGAACCACTGCCCACCAAAACCCCTTCTCTCCAAAAATGTATAACAAAGAATCTCAGTTAACATGATCATAAGCTTTTTCAATTATCCCATTTGCACACCACCCCCACCCACTTGCCACCACAAGCTAATATACTAATACTTGAAATTCAACTTCTTCTTTTCAAAAAAGATAGGCCACAGTACTTTGAAAGAGTTGCATAAGCCAAAACCATCATACCGACGCACAATATTAACAACCTCTAACTAATCTACACCATCCATCTTTCCCATAGGAATAACCTCAGACTTTCCCAAATGAACCTTGAGACGGCCACTGCCTCAGAAACAAATCAAAATTCCCCTAAGATAATCAAATTGAGCTGCGTCTGTGCCACAAAAAAACAATAGCATCGTAAGCATACACCGAATGAGAAACAACCACCTCGGCCTACCCTGAACCATTCTAAAAAGTCCCATTACTAAGATGAATATCAGCTCTTTCAATCATCCTTCTCAAGATTTCCCTAACCAACAACCCTACACCAAGACGAATAACCCACTACGTTTCTTCGAGATATCTAATGGAAAGACAAATCAAATCAATCGTAAGACTGAGAAACCCCGGTAACATGTATGCACAATTATGACTCATAAATAAACTTTTTTTATTTGTTTTATTCAACAAAAAAACTAATACCAGCAACCAATCTTAATACCGTAGATTATAATACTTTTTAATAACTACATTATAATACTTAAAAGACCCAAAACGGAGCGAGTAATAATTACCAAAAAATCGTCGTGCTCATCGGTAAATCGCTCGCCACAAGGTTGATTCTGGTCGTCATGCTCATCGGTCTCTCCCTCGCCGCAAGGTTGATTCTGGTGGTATTGTTCTTCTCTCTGCGGTTAATGCAGCAGAAAGACCCCATGGCCTGAACCCACATGGAATAATAAATGTGACAATTCCACAATAATGTATGATAGAGAGAGGTTTGAGACACCGCCATATAATACCCTAAAAACACGGAATAATGTCTCATTTAAAAAAGTCATGTTATCCACCATCAATGCCAACTCATCTCCACAATTGATTTTTACTTTAATGTACTTTCTTATAAAAAAAAAAAAAGGATTCTATTAAGGTTTTGGATTGAAAAGTTGGAAGTGACTTATTTTTGTTCAAATCTTTTTCGCATTAATTAGTTTTGTGCCAAATTTTGTGACTTATTGATTCGTTTTGGCGAGATGAATCAAAAAAGTATAAAATTGATCAAAACTCGTAATTTTTTTAAAAAAAACAAAAAATAAGTCACTCCCAACTTTTCAAAAAATTACAAGTTTCGATCAATTTTGTTCCCTCAAGTTATTTCTCTTGCCGAGACGAATCAATAAGTCACAAATGTTTGACGCAATACTTATAAATGCAAAAAAAAATAAATAAAGATAAAAAAAATAAGTCACTCTAAATTTTTTAATCCAAACTCATCCTAACTGCTCAGACTAATAAACTCTAAGCCCGTTTACTTGGCGGGACTAATGGTGAATCCTACATTCCTATCGGATGCATCCATATAATTACTATAATAACATATTATCACATTAATCATATCACACCTCTTAACCTCGTTTCGCTAAGGTTCTTATTTTCTAAGAGCATCCCCAATGGGGATGTATTTTAGAACTGGATGAATAGTTATTTTAGATGAAAAAAATGGTTAAAAGTTAGTTAGATGTAAAATATAACCCACCTCTCTCCAATGGTGAAATGTAAAAAAGGGATGGATAATTAACTAACTTTCTCTCCTCCTTAATTTTTTCCAACTTTCTTAACCCTAATTCAAGTACTACTTCCGTAGAAAAATAATTTTTGGTATCCGGTAATCGAGGACTTAAAAAAAATTATTCCAAAAAAAAAAAATTACTTCCGTCCCTTTTTTTTTTTACTTCTCATCCACTTCAATTACACCATTTACTTCATCCATTTACTCCCATCAACTCTCAACCACATTATTTACTTGATCCATTTACTCCCCACTCTCAACTACACCATTTTAAAAAAAACCCATAGTTTACTCCTCATAATAAAAAATAAAAGAAAACCCCCCCAACGGTCGGATCAAAACGAACAGAACATAAGAAAAACCCAACTTTACTCTTTCTTTTTTTCTCTCTCTTTGAACCTGAAAGTTTACACTACTCTCTCTCTCTCTCTCGATGAGGATGTAGGGTGTCATACAGGTGTGGTTTCAAGTGGTTGAGCTAAGTTTACGAGGGTTTCAGAAGGCGCAACCAGGGACCGAACTCGTACGGCAACGAGGGTTTCGTATGGCGATGAGGGTTTTGGTCGGCGACGACGATCCAACCCCTCTCTGAAATCTGTTTCCGGCGACCTTCCGGCGTGTTCTTCCAATTTCCGACAACTTTCCAACAAAATCAGGTAACCTTCGGCTGTCCCAAATTCTGGTATAATCAGTTGGGTGATGACCTGTCAATTATAGCTGTAGTCAAATGGGGATGGAAATATCCATCCCCTTTTCCATCTCTGGCATTTTACATCTCCGAAATTGCTATTTTACATCCCCATTGGAGCAAGTTTATTTTACATCTGAGTTGTATTTAACTATAGCACCTGGTTTACATCCCCATTGGGATGCTCTGAAAACTTATTTTTCGTTTTACGAGACAAATACCTTTAATTCAAAAAAATAAATGCTTGTTTAAAAAGAATGTATGTTAAAACTTTACTTTTACATATATAAGACGTTCTTATTTATCAGATGGTACAAAAATTAATCAAATACCAGATATTGATATCCTCGAATATGAAGTTAAAATCATTTTTGGATGAGATAAACGGTCCTATCTCTGATCCGATACTATCAAAAGTTTTATTCATGTCACCTTCAATCGTAATACGGAGTACCTTTTTCCACTTCAAAGCTCTTTCTCTCTGATCCTATGAAAAACTCAAACAATTTCATCATTCCCTCTGGAATTTTTAGTTTTTATTAAAATTTATTCAATATTGATATCTTTTTTTAGTTTTGGGTTAGTGGAAATTGGGAGTTTATATATATTGGGCTTATCGTAGAGCCCGCTACATAGTGGGCGGATTAGGTTGGCTAAAATCACTAGGATGGCTTGGTCCACTTCGGCCCTCAATAGACCTATCATTCTATCAATAGGTTCAAATGGGCTTGTATTCGATCCACTTTGGGTTGTTGGGGTGGGACGTGGGAGTATTAATTAGAGTGGAAAATTATCGGCCGGTCCTATTTTCTTGTTGCCGCTCCTTGCAGACCTTGTTTTGTAGCGGTATTTCGTCCAGCCCCTTTTTAAAGGTGCTTTTACAAGTTTGCCCTTGTTTTAATGTTTTTCTTATACTCGTTTATGACAGCTTGCAACTAATGGATCACTTCATTTACAACGGCGGCAAGGAGGAGCGAGGATTACAGTCAAAGGAGTTGATCGACCACGATTCAAACGGTGATTGCGATTCAAATCATCGAGTTGTGATTCAAATCATTAATGTTGCTCAATCTCAATCAGCTCTATTGACCATGTATGAAGACCCACAATGGCATAAGTCCCACATCGAGCAGCCTGAGAATAATTATGTGAAATATAAGGTAAGGTCTACCATCAACTTTATAACTTGAGATTAACCTTTTGAGCCACGTGGTTAGGTGAATGGTTAGCAGGTCAGTTGGGGTGGGTCGTTACAGTTGGTATTAGAGCACAACCTTGGTCTACATGGTGGGATGTCAATGGGGCGGATCGGGTCGGAGGCAGTGATAGTACTCAGAAAAAACCAAACTATCTCTCTACTTATTCTCCACGTGTTGTCAAGCTATTAGAAGATGTTTACACTAGTGATTAACTTATACAGCATAATTTTTTAGTTGTCTTTATTAATTTTTTTTTTTTGCATTTGTTAGCTTTACGGCAAACTTTTATGTGATAGATGCATAAAAGATGTTTGCCGTAAAAAAAATAAGTGATAGACGCATTATTTTTTTATGTGATAGACGTAAAAAAAATAAGTGTTTCGTTAAAAAAAATAATTTTTTTTCACAAATGAATAGATAGCAATGAATTCTCTTAGATTATGAAAAAAAATTAAAATTTTTAACGAAAAATATGCATCTTTTGTAAGATCTAGTTTTGCGCGCCGGACACTTATTTAGGGACGGAGGGAGTATCATTTATAGCTTATAATGCGTAATAACCGGATTTGGTTGGGCGCTTCTCATTGCTAAAGCCCGAGAAATTTTCAGTGTCAGGTAGGTATATCCCATGTTGTACCTGCTCAGTACATTTGGACTGTCCAATACACTTTTGGACGGCTCGGATTGAAACTCTCTTTCTCCTAATTTGAGCCGTCCAAATATGCAATGGACGGCTTGGATGCGCCGAGCGGACACCACGTGGTACCCACCCGACACTGAAAATTTTTCCTCTAAAGCCCCATCCGAACATTGTTACTATTAAAGCTCATTATGCACACCTAAATTGGAATCGACAAGTTAGTGAATTATAGTATTTTGCTGCGATATCTTCTGCCGGAGCTTTTTCCATTTTTTTTTTTTGGGAAATTTCCAAAGTGGCGCGGTTGTTGTTGAGCTAGCTCATTTGCTAGTCAAGCAATCTAGACTCGTTTTTGTTGCAATTAGTAGCCCAAACCTGTAACAACCCTAAAAATACATTATTTCTATTGGAGTGAGATAATTATATTGATATTTTGGGTGAGAAGATAAAGTTAAAACTGGAAACTAGTAGTGCATGTGTGCTGCTACGTGTAGGCTGGAAAAAAAAGGTTGATAAGCAAAGTGTTAACCTGGTCATCTTATATATGGTTGTACACGTGGTATTCTAAAGACTAGTTCACTAGACTTTGGTTCAAATAGGGTTATTTGTAAGGAAAATCCATAATGCTTTGGAGAAATAGGGAAACGTGAAGGGCAGTAGGTTTTGTAGCATGGCAAGTTCTTCACATTAGCTTTTGTGAGATATTCCATGGCGAGGTGATATTCAGGGACAATTTGAGGTACCGGGTAGTGTGCAATACATTCCTAGCTAAATCTCTTTGCAAAGAGTATTCTTTGATTCTCTCATATTTGTACTCATTTGATGTCTAAGTTTCTTGATTCAATTATTGTCACTTATTGTATCGTGACATAAAGGAAATATTTGGCTGAAAGCCATGGAACAGATTGGTACTTGTTTAAGCCCACCGGGTCACAGAGTTATAAAAGATGTACGATGGACTGCCCCACGGGGAGTCCAGAATGTTTATGGGGCCCATGTGCCCAATACATAGTTTAGACCTGGGTGGTGCTTGGCATGTTACCGAGATGAGCCGGGTATGAGGCTACAAATGAAAACGTTCAGAATGATCTTACTTGATTTGTTATCCTCGTTTATAGAGCATAATGCTAGCCATGTTTATTGTCCTCGTATTGCACATACTACCCGGGCGTTTTATGTCTTTCAGGTGCAAAGCAAGTAAGTGGGGACCTGAGTTGGAGTATTTGAAAGATTTAGCTTTAAAAATCTGTATCGTTTTGGAGGTTTCTAGGCCCACCATGTATATTTATCTTGAGGACTTGTAATTATTGGAGAAGTATTAATTTTGAGGCAATGTAAAAATTCGGATCGTCACAAAACCTATCGCAAATAGTAGAACTAGGGATGAAGGAGCAGTAGATGCACACACTGCATGTTCTCTATAATCCTAAGCTTTATTCTGTTGTCCTATCTCTATTATTTCGTTATTTTATCCGCGAAGTTCTTTCTTTTTCTTCACAAGGGAAAAAAAAAAAAAAGAACATCATACTGCATAAAATCAAATTAAAGATACAACCATGTTTTGAACTTAAGAAATACATGCCAAACAAAACCGAAACATTACATCAGCATTTTAAAGAGTCTGAAGAAATCTAGCAAGGAGCTATTGGCATGCAGATCATCGTGCACTGAGCACCTCAAGTTGAATACTTATTAACCACCGGAGAACATCTGGGGCTTGTTTGTTTTTGGTACTCAAAATTCTTGCGCACAGTCTTCAATAAATTTTCTCCATCTATCTCTTTCCACTCATTACTTTTAAAAATCTCTCTCAAAACTCAAAAACGAATAGGGTCCAAGTAACTTCAAAGAGGACAGCTGAAATCAGTGACAACAACAATTCCTTGAGATAGTTAACCGTTGGAGCATAGAAGAGCCAGCTGATTTGGGCCATTTGGGCATGGAAAAAACTGTCTAATTGGGATCATGTAAAGGACTAATTTTCCATTAAAGAAAGAAATACAATTTATTACTACTAATGGTTCAGAAACTACATGGAACATGTAGAAAGCAACTAAGAGAACCTCAACAGACAGTAGAGTACATCAACAGAAATAGGTTAATTTGGTTAAGGTAAAAATGACAAATGACAAATTAAGGATAAAGGATTACCACATACCACAGACAAAATACTCCATACTGTCACTTGAATCAGTGGATTAAACCTGTCAAAAATGACATGAAGTGGGACTAATCTAGCTTGCATTCAAACCTAGGGCCTTTTTTCAAATGCCTGAATGTCTGGATTGAATGTTTGGTATCGCCGTAAATTCAGTTTTTGGTGGCCTGTGTTTTAGCTGGATTAAAATTCCCGCTCCGGATCCGATTTAGTGTTTGGAATCAACATAATTCGGTGTTTGTTTTGCATTCGGGAACCGGAAATTCACATCCTTAGGACAATCATCTCCCACCTACTAGGATAAAATTTGGCCTCTCCATCCCCCATTTCTAATAAGTTTCCTTCTACACCCAGCTTGTATTTACGAAAATGTTACAGCTGGTACCTGGTAGTAACGGAAATGTCACTATCATTTGCAGAAATGCTATTATCCACTCGTATCTCCCTACCCAAACATACCTTGGATAACTAATCACTTTTATGTAGTATAATCTCCATATCTGCCATATCCCTCTAAGTAATTTTGTTTACCCTCACATGTGATGTATGTTGCTGGTTTTGTTTAATGAGCGAAGCCGTTCATTTTTACATGAGCTGGTTTGTTAGGAGACCATGCAAAGATTCATCTCAATTGAATATCAATAAGTAGTAGTTGATCTTGATCGATTATAGGAAAAGGCACAGGCATAATTGAATGTTTTGATCAAGTTCTTGCCGAGATTTGATTGACGTAATTCTTTTCGTTGTTTCCTAACAAATCAATTCAAGTGAAATAATCAAAATGGGAGTCACGACATACATCAGTAAATGTGGGTAAAGTTACCTTCACTAAAAATAGGGTGAATTAAATTGCTCTCATCCCCTCCCCCAAAACTTATCCCTCAGTAGTGATCGAGGGAAAAAAAGAAGAAAAGAAATCGCATTCTAATGGACATGGTAAAGTCATGAGCACCTGCTATATTTATCCCTCAGCAGTGAGGGGAAAAAAATAGAAATCGCATTCTGATGGACATGGTAAAGTCATGAGCACTTGCTATTTATCCAGCAGTAGCGAGGGGAAAAAATAGAAATCGCATTCTTATGGACATAGTAAACTCATGAGCACCTGCTATTTATAATATTCAGTCGACTTGTGATAGAGTGAAAGACACAAGCACATGAAAATCTTTAGTTTTAACCAATTATATATACCATTGGGCAATTATTTTTCCTAATTCTGGGGAAGGTCACAAACATGTAAACCTGGGATATTGGAGGAAATTAAATATAGGCAGATATACTTTTTTAAGCCTTGTCCAAAAACTAGGTGCTAACTCACCGAAGATATAGGGGGCGACTATTCGCAGCCCTGTTTTTTCTCCCTTAGCCCCTTACTCCATGCAGTCCACTTCCAATTTCACTGCCCTCCCCTCCTTTGACTGACAATGCCAAAGGACCCCCTTCTTGCCAATTTAATTGAGACGGCGTTAAGTTCAGCGTTAAATGAGCCTAAAAAGACGAAATTGCCCTTATGTATATAAAGTCACAGTTGGAGATATTTTCTCTCCATTCAATACGCTCTCAACACAGAGCGACGTAGAGAGAGAGAAACACATCTCGAGAGAGAGAGAGAGAAGAAGAAGGAAGAAGAAAGAAGAAGACGAAACGATGAGGAACGACGATCAGATCACGTAAGAAGACGATAACACGATGATGCTCGCGATTCTTCTCCAACACTTGAAGAAGGTGGGTCGTTTTTAAAGAAGAAGATCGTGGGACTCCAACTCTCTAAGAACGATTCATCTTTTAAGCTAATACAGGTAATCATGTAAACCGTAAATAGTGTAGGTATGTTTGTTAGATTTTGCTTCTTTCTTGTTTTTTTTATAGTTTTTTTTTGGGTTTTGTAGTGAAATCTGAACAGTAAGTTCGGATTTCAGAATTTGGGGCTTTTCTGTTCCCTTGATATGGCTGTAATCCATGTTTTTTTGGTTTAGTGTTGTTATATTTTGTGTAATGCGTCCTGTAATGCAATGCATCCTGTGAAATCAATTTGGGGCTTTTCTTAGGGTTTTTTTGGTTGTCTTGCAATTTGTTTTGGTTAATCCGAATATGGCTTCTGTAAGTTAGGATTTCAGAAATTTGGGGCTTTACAGAGATACTTTTACTTGTACTTATAGGTCGCTTTCGGTAATTGTCGTCTTGTATGTGAAGTGAAATTAAACCTTATGCACTCACCGAAGAGGACATGACTGCATTGATTCACAGAAAAGTTCATGAAAGTGAACCTTTGTTGTACTACATGCGAGAGCCTAGCCTAGCTCCTTTTGGCCCAGCTGTTGTATGTCTATGGGCTTTGGATTTTTCATAATGCTTCTGAAGGATGCTTGGATTCTGTATTCCTTTGTTTGGTCCAACTTGAGGAATTGTTCCTCTTTGAAGCATTCATAAAAATGATTAGGAAACCTGTGGGGATTCTAGTTAAAAGGAGCACTTTGGATAACACACTCACATACAATGGCTCATTCAAATAGAAATTGAGATGTGTGAAATTATAAAGCACTTCTAATTCCAATCCGTTTTAACTTGGTTTTTGATTCTAGAATTCGTAAGGTTGATCAATTGTCATTGATGCTATTGCTGTCCAAACCAGTTGTCCTCATCCATTGAATTATCTCTGAAGTTGGGCCCACATAGCTACATGTTCTATTCAGTTATGAACATAGCGAGATAGTGTAGCAAGGTCCAATAAACATATAGTTTGCCTTTACTTCTTCTGGATTTGGCTTTCATAAGCAACCTTTGCCTTGCTTGATTATTTTGGGTTGTTGTATGGTATGTTCTACTTCTACCCCCGTTGAGAATGACCTGTTTGAAGTGTCTATTTAGTTTCTATTGGTAGAACAGGAAAAGACGTACAACAACAAACTTGCTCCTGCCCGGATCAAAAAAAAAAAAGAAAAAAAACATGCTCCTGCATGTTTGATTTTTGCTCCTTTTTTTTTTCTTCTGTTTAACCAGATTTTTCAAGCAGTCCTCACTCTTTCCTTAGGGGGAAAAAAAAAGAGAAACAAAACGCTAAAATATTTGACTTTACTGTTTTTTGATCGGATAATTATTTGCCATTTTCACATGAACTAATGGAAATGGAGTTGGGGTTACAGTAAAATAAGAGAAAAAGAAAGAATTCATTTTCTATTTGACAGAAAAGGATGGCATGCATGTATGCAACAATGTAATTAGGAAATGATCTGAACTCTTGCTTGGACTCACAGACTGTGAGTCTCTCATTATATTGTTTTTTTTGGTCAAACGAAAATATACTTTGTACATTATATTGTTGATTGTTGTTATGTGGTTCATAATGTCTATGATTCTGTTTGTAACAAATGGTTGAATGTGAATAGTTCATGTACTATTGCTAGACTTTACATATCTTGCTTGAATTCCTGAGAAATAAGTTTAAATGAATAATAATCCATGCATTTTTTTGGTGTTTTTGGTTCAGCCATGCCTCCTGCTTATTTTGATTTCATCATCAACCATAAGGGAAAAGTTGCTAGGCTGAGTAACATTGATCCTTATAAGTATTGCTATTTTGACTTGTTTGCTGATGTAAGTGAGAAATTATTGTCTCATTATCCCACTGGGTTAGGGTTAGCAATCTCGATCTTTTGTGAACTTCTTGGTATTGGGTGTACGATTGACCTTAACAGTGACAAATCCCTCATTGATATGTCACTCAAAGCCACTCATCAGAGTGGTCTCTTTTCTAAGTGAGTAGTACGTATTTCAATTGCTTATTGCATGTATTTATTTTCAATTCATCTCGTAACAGTCCAGACACACTTTGCCTTGCAAATGACATGAAGTTTGAGACTTTTTTGTGAGCTGATTGAACAAATTGAAGACTAACTTTTTGTATATGGTACTATAGGGCTAATGTGGTAGTATATTTAGATACCACTTTTTTGTATAGGGCAAAATAGATTCAGTACTTTTGTGATCTTTTGTTGGATACAAATTTATGTATAGCCCTGATTATGCTGTGATTTAGCCCTCTTTTGTAATATGAATGACTGTAAACTTCAAACTTAAGTCTTTTGACTGCTACTTGGATGTATAGAATTTGCATATGATGGCAAAGAAGTTAGTTTGCCTTTGTTTGGCTTTGAATCTGTTACCTTGATAATTGCTTTCAGGTTGTAAATGCAGTACATATTCTTGTATCTTCTTTTTTTTTTAATATGATTGTATCTTTTAGTTGAAGCTGAAGAAACCATGGTTTCTTGAGCACCACAGGTTTTGTCACGTCCTCCATTTTCAACATGAATTATAAGGAAATTTCTTAAGAAAATACCTCACGACAATCCGTACGATACCCAAAAGATCATTAATTTTTCCATAACCCTACTCCAAGTCCAAAGAGTTCAAAATATTACATCTTCGGCACAACGGCCCCAAATCGAAATAAACATCAATTGTCAAGAGAGTTTAATGTTCACAAAATATTCCGTAGTCAAATGGATTATCACATAAGTTACAAATACATCTTCAAAAGGAATTTACAAAGATGCCTATGTAACTCTACAATGTTAGCTTTCGAAACGTCGTGTCCAATGTCCAAGCACTCCAATCATGGTCGCTAATGTCCAGAGTTAGTACCTGAAAAGAAATAAGGCTTGAGCTACACTAGCCCAGTAGAAATTCTACACAAACGATATATGCAAGAGAAATGCAAGAATGATGATACGACATGAACCAAAAGGTAACTCAAGCAATAGACAGTCGATAGGGATCAACAATCCGACAAACAAACTATGAGATTTAGATTACATCTCAACCTTTAACCGTTTTCATATCTCGCGTGTCCAATCCGTCTCGCGTTACGTATCATGAGCCGAAGCTCCTGCCGGGCTATTCATGGGATCCCGATATCCCCTGCCAAGTACCCACCTTGTAGGTTGGGCCTTGAATAATCAATACGAGCATTAGCTCCTACCAGGCTATTTATGGGACCCTGATATCCCCTGCCAGGCACCCACCCGTCGATGGGCCCCAAATGTTCGCGCGTTGTGTTAACAAAGTTTCACGTGTCTCAAATTCCCATAACGTCCCATATCAATTCAAGTTCGTACGATAATCAAGTCAACTTTCATCGAACAAAGATAAAGAAATACCAAGAATGCACAAGGAGCTCAACAAGGGTGATCAACGACGATTAGGAGCGATTTAGAAGTACTTAGAACGAGTTAAAAGTGATTGGGGTTCAAAACAATGGGTTTCGGAACAAAACAAGGAAATCTGGAGATAAGCTCACTGTATCGATACGAGGAAAATCCGTATCGATATGGGTTAACTACGAATTTGTCCAGCTTGTTCCGTATCGATACGGATAAAGGGCCGTATCGATACGGGAGGCTTTCGGGCAGTTTTTCTGTAGATTTCAAGCAGCTCAACCACAACAACGACAACAACAACTATAGACACGATTCAAGGCAAGGAAAACACTTCTAATACATATATTGAGGGGTAGAATCCCTACCTCGAAACCGAAGAACGAATCCAAGAAGATACGAGCCTTAGCTTTCCGAAAACCTTGATTCGAACGAGATACGACCTCCCCGAGCTCAAATCAACGGGGTACGGACCACAATACGCGATGAGGATGAAGGATTGAAGGTTATTTTGGTGGGTTTTGAGTGAAATTTGGAGAGAGAGCAAGAGAGAGAGTGAGAGGCGTGAGGAGAGAGAAAGAGCCGGTGGGGGAGGAGTGAGGGGAAAATGATTCCATGCTCTCTCAATCCCCTATTTATACTAACATATCCACAAATCACACATTACACCCTTCCACAATCAATTCTATCACTTTAACCCCGAATCACATAAAATCAATATTTCTTTTCCTCTTCCAATAATCATGCATTTATAAAATGTTAACGTTCGATAAAAATAAACACGGGTCTCTACATTCTACCCTCCTTACAGAAATTTCGTCCTCGAAATTTTCATGCCAAAACCAACCACTAATGCATCATGTATGCATGCAACAACTATAATTTCATTATCATGCAATAAGTCAATTATCGTAATACTCGAAATTTAAACACTCACATTGGCTCATTCCAGAAATAGGTGCGGGTATTTCTCCCTAATTTCGTCCTCTCTTTCCCACGTCGATTCCTCGCTACCTTGACTTCTCCACAAGACTCGCACTAGCGGTATCGTCTTACCCCTCAAAACTTGATCACGCGAATCTAGGATACGAGTCGGTTCTTCCCCATAAGATGCATCGGCCTCCAACTCAAGTTCGGACCATTCCAGCACGTGCGACGGATCCGGTTCATACTTTCTCAACATAGACACGTGAAACACGTCATGGACACCTGTTAGCTTCGGTGGCAAGGCCAAGCGATACGTTACCTCCCCAATTTTCTTGATAATGTCAAACAGCCCGATATAACGCGGCGATAGCTTCCCTTTCTTCCCAAAACGTGATAGCCCCCTACGAGGCGATACCTTAAGGAATACGTGGTCCTCTTCTTCAAAAGACAACGGGCGACGACGACGATCGGCATAACTCTTTTGCCTACTTTGCGCGGTCAACAATCTTTGGCGAATCACCTTAACTTGTTCGGTCGTTCTCTCTTGAGCTTCTTTAAGGCGTTGGCAAATAACTTTCATACTCTCGGACGTCTCCGTGACCATATCCGGCCCCACTAGCGTAGCTTCTCCCAGTCGGTCCAACATACCGGCGATCGACACGGTCTTCCATATAAGGCTTCATACGGTGCCATTTCGATACTCGATTGATAGCTATTGTTGTACGCGAATTCTACCAACGGCAAATGATCCTCCCAACTACCCCAAAAATCCATCACACAAGCCCGAAGCATATCTTCTAGAATTTGAATCGTTCTCTCGGATTGTCCATCGGTTTGAGGATGATAGGCGGTACTAAACAAGAGATTGGTGCCTAAAGCAGCTTGCAAACTCTGCCAAAAACGCGCAGTAAACCTTGGATCACAATCGGATACGATGGATACGGGAATCCCGTGAAGTCGAACAATCTCCCTAATGTACAAACGACTCAAGGTTTCCACGGAATCGGTAACACGAATAGGCAAAAAGTGAGCGGTTTTGGTCAAACGATCCACGATCACCCAAATAGCATCATGTCCCTTTGGCGACCTCGGTAAACCCGTAACGAAATCCATGGTCACATTCTCCCATTTCCATTCGGCTACAGGCAATGGTTGTAACTCCCCTGCGGGTCGTTGATGTTCGGCTTTCACTTGTTGGCACGTAAGACACTTGGACACAAAAATCACAACGTCTCTCTTCATTCCAGACCACCAAAATTGCCTACGTAGATCATAATACATTTTCGTCCCTCCCGGGTGAACGGCTAATGGAGAATGATGAAACTCTCGCAAGATCTCCCCCCGACACGAAACGGGTATGAACAACTTCCCTTGATAACGCAAGCTTCTATCGGCGGGTATCATCCACCCCTCTTGAGCATTTCCACTAAGAAATCTAGCACGAAGTTCCTCCGCTTCTTCATCGTATTGTTGAGCTTCAATCACTCGAGTCGATAAGGTCGATTGCACAGTCAAATTACATAACGTTACCCCTTCCCGAACCTCCTCGAAATGCGAAGCACAAAAGCACAAATCGTTCATCATCTTCCACTCATAAACAACTAGACTCACAAGGTGTGTTGGTTTTCTACTTAGTGCATCCGCTACAACGTTCGCCTTCCCCGGGTGGTATTGTAACTCGAAGTTGTAATCCTCCAAATGCTCCATCCAACGGCGTTGACGAAGGTTAAGTTCCTTTTGAGAAAACAAGTACTTCAAACTTTTGTGGTCGAAAAAGATTTCAAATCTCTCACCGTACAAATAATGGCGCCAACTCTTCAAAGCGAATATGACGGCCGCAAGCTCCAAGTTGTGTGTCGGGTAATTTCGTTCATGAGTTTTCAATTGCCGCAATCCATACGCTACCACTCGCCTCTTTTGCATCAAAACGCATCCTAACCCTTCCTTAGACGCATCACAATACACGGAGTAGCCAACTCCACATTCGGGCACGATCAAAACCGGTGCGGTAGTCAACCTCTTCTTTAATTCTTCAAAAGCCGTCTCACATGAGTCACTCCATACGAAACGAGTCCCCTTACGCGTTAATCGAGTCATTGGTGCCGCCAAACGAGAGAAATCAAGAACGAAACGACGGTAGTAACCGGTCAACCCCAGAAAGCTTCAAATCTCAAGCACGTTCTTCGGTCGCTGCCAATTCATGATAGACTCTATCTTTCCCGGATCAACGGACACTGTAACACCCGTCCCGGACATTTAGTATTTCAATTCACGTATTTAGTTGAATTATACGTCTCGGGGTTAAATTGCATACATTAGAAGCGTGGGGGCTTATGTGTGAATTTCCCTAGGGTTGTGCATGTGTGCCATGTGTGTGTGTGTTTATTATCAAAAAAAAAAAGAAAAGAAAATAACCCATCAGTTTTGTTTCAACGTAAGAAGAAAAGAGAGAGAGAGAGTGATCAACGGAAGAAGGAAGAAAGGGGAGATTAGGGTTGGTTGAATTAAAGCTTAAATAGTTATTTTTCATCTCTTTTAAGTGTTGAATTTCATGTTTCTCATACTAGGTTTCAAGTTCTACATCTAGTATACTCTTGATTGATGTTATTAGAGCTGAATTGAATCCATGGGAGAGGATTTTTGAGGTTGGAGTTGGGTTTTTATCTCAGAAAATTCGTGCATCTTAGGGTTATGCAAAACTGGGTTGAACAAAGTTGAATCTGTCCTGTTTTTGACGAATTTATTCAAGGTACCTAGAAACCTTCTAAAATCTTGAAATAAATCCTGAATGTTCATCTGTGAGTCTATTGCATTGTGTTAAATTTTCAGAAAATAACCCGAAGTGTGTTGGCCTACAAAATTCGTGGACTGAACTGGTGTTAGATTCGCGTCTGTGCAGACAGCACAGACACGTGTTGGAAAAACGGGCATAACTTCTTGCTCAGGTATCTATTTTGCGCACCGTTTCTTGATTCTGAAACTAGACTTATATATCTTTCTGAATATGTATGGGTTGTGCTGTGGTTCTTCCTAGATTATAGCAGTTTTGAAATTAAAGTTCAGGTTTTGGGAAGTTCTAGGATTCTGGACAGTTTTTGGCTTGTGTTCTTCATGAAATTCCTCAAGTTTAAGCATGTTGGTAGACATGGGCTCTCATGAGTCTTAAACATTGATTAGTTGGTAAATTTTTGGTGTTGGAATCATTGAGAATTATTGAGTAGGTAATTTTTAATGGGTTTTCTCGATCGCAGACTGTTCTGCTGAAACTGTGAGTTCTGTTTTAGTTGTGTAACTTCGTTTGAGCGTATCTTGGTCATCCGGAATCTACTTGAGACACTTCTAGGTATTAACATGGATATATTTGTATCCGTTAGACATTGTTTAGCTTCTTGAGCTTTATAACCTTGTGTCGAGTATTTGTTGAATTCGTAGCTAATATGAGTTAACTTGTGGCTAGGTAAAGAGCCGGTCATTCGGGAGGTGCCGAAACCTTAGTTTGGCATACTTCGGTTGACACGAAGGTGAGTGTGTTTGATATGGATATGTTCAATGGTATATTGCATGGAGGTGTTTGTGTATCATGCTATTTGGAATTTAGCTAATGGTATGCATACTTGTGGGGTGTTGATTATACCGCCGAAGGTTTGTGTGTGAGGCACACCATGTCGTAAGCCATGCCGCCTAATTAACGGTAGTGGGTTGTTCAAATTGAATACTTGTGCTAAGTTATGTGAGTTACATTCAAGTGAGATGTCCTTCGGGTATTGTAGTATGTTATTGAATGTATTCTATATCTCACACACTCTGGTTTTCCTTTTTGGATTGCCAGGTCACAGGTGGTTGTAGAGTTGGTCCACTACCGGTCGACGTTTTGGGGACACTTGGATTAGTATCGAGTGCTAGTGTTTGTGGTCGAGTTGGTTGTAATGGGTCAAACTCTTACTTTTGCTAAACTCATTTTATGACAATGTTGTCAAGTACTTTATGACTTCAAGTTTGTATATATGTTGGTTATCTTTTGTACAGTACAAGTTTGTCATTATCATAAACACCTTGTTTGTATTAATGTTAAATCTTCTGTTGGGATTTTACTCTGTTTCATGTATGGTTTGTCGTTTAGTGGTTGTTCTTTTGTGTGGAATGCCACGTGGCCGTGTCGGTTCGGGCCCACCTCGGGTGTCGTTCCGGGGCGGGGCGTGACAGGTCAAGTATCAGAGCCAGGTTACTTTCTAGACTCTGAGTTGGGGGTCGGTTGGGAGTTCGGTAGTGGACCATAGGAGTTTTGTGTTTGTTGTGTAGGGATAACATTGACTAACGGGTGAGTTATATCTCTAAAATTGCATTTGCTATTGGTTGTTAAAGTTATTGGAACAGATATTTGAGAAATGGCTTCGGAGCATACAGTTCATGCCGAGGATGCTGTGTTTAGTGGTAATGAGGTTCACCAACCTGAAGTTCCAGTACAGCAGCCGGTTGTGGGGGATACTGGTAGGCTTCTTGCAGCTGTGGCTCTGCTCACAGAACAACAAGCAGCTCTTATGCAATGGCAGACTACAGAGGCAATGACTCGTGGAACGGGCACTGGGTTACTTGAAAGGTTTAAAAAGCTATTTACCGTGGAGTTTGAGGAGGCAATTGACCCCAGTGATGCTGAAGAGTGGCTTAAAGCTGTGGAGCGGGTGTTGAATGCTATGGGAGTGACATATGCACAAAAGGTGACATTGGCAACTTTTAGCCTGAAAGGTGATGCTCGGGATTGGTGGGAATCGTATGAGAGGCAGTGGACTGCCCCTCTGCCAGGACTGATACCGGCGATACCGCAAGTGGTGACGTGGGGGCATTTTGTTAAGGGGTTCAATGAACACTACTTTCCGAAGTATTGGAAGTTGGACCAGGAAGCGGTATTTATTGACTTGAAGCAGGGCAGTATGACTGTTTCAGAGTATGAAGTTAGGTTTGGAAAGTTGTCAAAATATGCTCCAGATTTGGTGAATACGGAAGCAAAAAGATGTCAGCGATTTTGAAAAGGGCTTTCATCGAAGGTATGTACAAGGTTGACTACTTACGAAAAGGAGGAATATGCTCTGTTGGTGGAAATAGCTAAGCGGGTTGAGAAGGATGTTCAGGACTATAATGATAACCGGGAATCATACAAGGAGAATAAGACGGAAGGTGCAGCATTTGGTAAGTCCGGGGGTGGTAATAGCAGGGGTGGGGGTCAAAAATCTCAAGTTACCAAAACTCAAGATTTAGGTAAATCACAGGGTGGTTCGTCGGGGTGGTGGAAAGGGAAAGCAGAACAGGGACCTAGTAGGCAGACAATGAGTGGAGCTACGACAATGTCTCGTCAATGTTTCAGTTGTGGGTCTACGAATCATTTGAAAAGGGATTGTCCAAGTGCACTTAAGAGCATCAAGTGTTATACTTGTGGTGAGTTTGGTCACATGGCGGCGCAATGTCCTCGGGCGCCAACGCCGGCAGCATCTTCAGTGGGTAGTGTTCAAGGAGGTAGAGGTGGAGGAGCCAGTGGTTCTATGGCACCGGGGAGAGTGTTTGCAATCACACGTCAAGGGGCACAAGCTTCTCCGGGAGTTGTGACAGGTACTTTGGTTATTTCTGGTACTTATGCACGTGTGTTCTTAGACCCTGGGTCTACACATTCTTTTGTGTCAAATGTCTTTACTAAATATTTAGACAAGCCTGCTAGAGTGTTAAATATTGCTTTAGCTATTTCTACACCGGTGGGTGATGTAGTTGTTATTAACGTGGGTTTTCCGGGGTGTGAGTTGGTTGTTGGGGGAAGGAAGTTGTTGGTGGATTTGCTACCATTAGACATAACCGATTTTGATATTATTCTGGGTATGGATTTCTTGTCGGGGTATCATGCCGTTATGGGCTGTTTTTGCAAGGAAGTTGTGTTTCATCTACCAAACAGTGATGAGGTCAAATTTTGTGGGGATTCTGTGGTAAGTTCTACATGTCTTATTTCAGCACTTAAAGCTAAAACTTTGTTGAGTAAGGGATGTGAGGGATTTATTGCTTATGTTGTTGACACCGAAAAGAAAGCACCTAAGCTAGAAGAGATATTGATTGCGAATGAATTTGCGGATGTATTCCCGGATGAGTTGCCTGGTATCGTGCCAGATCGTGAAGTTGAGTTCACTATCAAGTTATTGCCAGGTACTAATCCGATATCTATTACTCCGTATCGTATGGCACCGACAGAGTTACTTGAGTTGAAAGTGCAGTTGAAAGAATTGCTAGATCGGGTTTTCATTCAGCCTAGCATATCGCCGTGGGGTGCACCGGTCTTATTTGTTAAGAAGAAGGATGGCACTATGCGAATGTGTATCGATTATCGGCAGTTGAATAAGGTGACAGTTCGGAACCAATATCCATTGCCGAGGATAGATGACTTGTTTGATCAATTACACGGGGCTACGGTATTCTCCAAAATTGATTTGAGATCGGGCTATCATCAGATTAAGGTAAGAGACAGTGATGTATCGAGGACAACTTTTCGTACCAGATATGGTCATTATGAGTTTTTGGTTATGCCATTCGGTTTGACCAATGCTCCGGCGGTTTTCATGGATTTGATGAATCGGGTATTTCGGCCGTTCTTGGATACTTTCGTTATTGTGTTTATTGATGATATTCTAGTTTATTCTCGCACCAAGGAGGAACATGAGGATCATCTATGTATCGTGCTACAGGTCTTACGTGACAATCATTTATTCGGAAAACTTAGCAAGTGTACATTCTGGTTGGATAGTGTGGAGTTTTTGGGGCACGTGATCTCTGCTGATGGAGTTTGTGTAGATCCTAAGAAAATAGAGGCGGTGGTTAATTGGGAGAGTCCCAAAAGTGTTTCAGAGATTCGAAGTTTTCTTGGCTTGGCAGGGTATTATCGGAAGTTTATTCAGGGATTTTCCGCGATTGCTTTGCCAATGACAAAGTTGACTAGAAAAGATGTGAAATTTTTATGGTCTGATGAGTGTGAGAACAGTTTTCTTGAGTTGAAGAAACGGTTAGTATTGCCACCAGTTTTAACGATTCCAGTTGGTACAGAGGACTTGGTAGTCTACACCGACGCTTCATTACAGGGTTTGGGTTGTGTTTTGATGCAGCGGGGTAAGGTTATTGCCTATGCGTCGAGACAATTAAAAACTCATGAACACAATTATCCTACTCATGATTTAGAGTTAGCAGCTGTGGTATTCGCTCTTAAATTATGGAGGCATTATTTGTATGGAGTATCGTGTGAGATTTATAGCGATCATCAGAGTCTACGGTATTTATTCACGCAGAAGGAATTGAATTTAAGGCAACGACGATGGATGGAGTTGATAAAGGACTATGATTGTTCTATACATTATCATCCGGGTAAGGCAAACGTAGTGGCTGATGCTTTAAGCCGGAAGACAGCGGGAAGATTGGCATGTATACAGTGTTCGAGAGTTTCCACTTTTACTGACTTGAAACAAATGGGAGTAGAGTTTTCATTGGGAAGCAGTGGAGCTTTGTTGGCTCGTTTCAGCATTCGACCTTTGTTTATAGATCGGATTAGGGATGGGCAGTGGCAGGATCCTCATTTACAAGACTTTAGGCAGCGTGTAGTGGAAGGGAAAAGGCCTGATTTTAGTGTTCGGGATGATGGTATGATCTTGTTTGGAAAGAGAATGTGTTTGCCAAATGACATGGTTCTAAAGAAGGAAATTTTAGATGAAGCTCATTGTTCTGCATATGCTATGCATTCGGGAAGTACTAAGTTGTAGCGTGATTTGAGAGAATATTTCTGGTGGAGTGGTATGAAAAGGGAAATTGCGGAGTACGTGGCTGGTTGTGAAACTTGTCAACGAGTGAAGGCAGAACACCAAAGGCCGGCAGGTTTGTTGCAGAATCTTCCTATACCGGAGTGGAAATGGGATCATTTGACGATGGATTTTGTGACAGGTTTGCCGCGTTCAAAAGGGGGATACGACTCCATTTGGGTTATCGTTGATCGGTTGACAAAATCGACTCACTTCTTACCGGTTAAGACTACGTACACCACAGATAAATATGCTAAGTTATATGTTGATGAGATTGTTAGGTTGCATGGGGCACCTATGTCTATTGTTAGTGACAGAGATCCCAAATTTACTTCTAGATTTTGGTTTAGTCTACAACATGCTATGGGGACTTCTTTGAAATTTAGCACTGCATTTCATCCACAAACAGATGGTCAGTCAGAGCGGACTATACAGATTCTAGAGGATATGCTGAGAGCGAGTGTTCTGGATTTCGGTGGCGGATGGGAGGAGAACTTATCGTTGGCGGAATTTGCTTATAATAACAGTTACCAAAGCAGTATTGGCATGCCACCGTATGAGGCCTTGTATGGCAGAAGATGCAGGACACCGGTTTGTTGGGAAGATGTAGGTGAAAGGAGTATGTTGGCTCGAGAGTTAGAACAATAGGCTGCCGAGGGGGAAACGTTGGGTCCAGAGTTGATACAACAAGCAGCTGATGGTGTTAGATTGATTAGGGAACGCTTGAAAATTACACAGAGCCGTCAAAAGAGTTACGCGGATAAACGGAGACGTGAGTTAGAGTTTGCGCTAGGCGACTTTGTATTTATTTGTGTTTCACCTTGGAAAGGGGTTATTTGTTTTCAAAAGAGAGGGAAATTGGCACCGAGATATATTGGTCCTTATGAAATTGTTGGAAGAGTTGGCGTTACGGCTTATCGTTTGGCGTTACCGGTTGAGTTGGCTCGATTACATGACGTGTTTCATGTCTCTATGCTTCGGAAGTTCGTGGGGGATCCATCGCTTATTCTGGAATCGGAACCGTTGGAACTTTCTGAGGATTTGTCCTACGAGGAGACACCGGTTGAGATTCTTGATCAAAAGGAGCAAGTTTTACGTTCTAAGGTGATACCTTATGTGAAAGTTTTGTGGCGGAATCACAAGGTTGAGGAGGCAACGTGGGAGGGCGAGGAATCGATGAAACAAAAATATCCGCATTTGTTTTAGTCAGGTAATCCAATTTCGGGACGAAATTTTCCAAGGGGGGGAGAGTTGTAACACCCGTCCCGGACATTTAGTATTTCAATTCACGTATTTAGTTGAATTATACGTCTCGGGGTTAAATTGCATACATTAGAAGCGTGGGGGCTTATGTGTGAATTTCCCTAGGGTTGTGCATGTGTGCCATGTGTGTGTGTGTTTATTATCAAAAAAAAAAAGAAAAGAAAATAACCCATCAGTTTTGTTTCAACGTTAGAAGAAGAGAGAGAGAGAGAGTGATCAACGGAAGAAGGAAGAAAGGGGAGATTAGGGTTGGTTGAATTAAAGCTTAAATAGGTATTTTTCATCTCTTTTAAGTGTTGAATTTCATGTTTCTCATACTAGGTTTCATGTTCTACATCTAGTATGCTCTTGATTGATGTTATTAGAGCTGAATTGAATCCATGGGAGAGGATTTTTGAGGTTGGAGTTGGGTTTTTATCTCAGAAAATTCGTGCATCTTAGGGTTATGCAAAACTGGGTTGAACAAAGTTGAATCTGTCCTGTTTTTGATGAATTTATTCAAGGTACCTAGAAACCTTTTAAAATCTTGAAATAAATCCTGAATGTTCATCTGTGAGTCTATTGCATTGTGTTAAATTTTCAGAAAATAACTCGAAGTGTGTTGGCCTACAAAATTCGTGGACTGAACTGGTGTCAGATTCGCGTCTGTGCAGACAGCACAGACACGTGTTGGAAAAACGGGCATAACTTCTTGCTCAGGTATCTATTTTGCGCACCGTTTCTTGATTCTGAAACTAGACTTATATATCTTTCTGAATATGTATGGGTTGTGCCGTGGTTCTTCCTAGATTATAGCAGTTTTGAAATTAAAGTTCAGGTTTTGGGAAGTTCTAGGATTCTGGACAGTTTTTGGCTTGTGTTCTTCATGAAATTCCTCAAGTTTAAGCATGTTGGTGGACATGGGCTCTCATGAGTCTTAAACATTGATTAGTTGGTAAAGTTTTGGTGTTGGAATCATTGAGAATTATTGAGTAGGTAATTTTTAATGGGTTTTCTCGATCGCAGACTGTTCTTCTGAAACTGTGAGTTCTGTTTTAGTTGTGTAACTTCGTTTGAGCGTATCTTGGTCATCCGGAATCTACTTGAGACACTTCTAGGTATTAACATGGATATATTTGTATCCGTTAGACATTGTTTAGCTTCTTGAGCTTTATAACCTTGTGTCGAGTATTTGTTGAATTCGTAGCTAATATGAGTTAACTTGTGGCTAGGTAAAGAGCCGGTCATTCGGGAGGTGCCGAAACCTTAGTTTGGCATACTTCGGTTGACACGAAGGTGAGTGTGTTTGATATGGATATGTTCAATGGTATATTGCATGGAGGTGTTTGTGTATCATGCTATTTGGAATTTAGCTAATGGTATGCATACTTGTGGGGTGTTGATTATACCGCCGAAGGTTTGTGTGTGAGGCACACCATGTCGTAAGCCATGCCGCCTAATTAACGGTAGTGGGAGTGTAGTGTGTGGGACACCACTCCTGGGGTATATGGGATTGTGGCAGACGTGCCACAGCATGTGTTGCATTTATATGTGTGTTGTTCAAATTGAATACTTGTGCTAAGTTATGTGAGTTACATTCAAGTGAGATGTCTTTCGGGTATTGTAGTATGTTATTGAATGTATTCTATATCTCACACACTCTGGTTTTCCTTTTTGGATTGCCAGGTCACAGGTGGTTGTAGAGTTGGTCCACTACCGGTCGACGTTTTGGGGACACTTGGATTAGTATCGAGTGCTAGTGTTTGTGGTCGAGTTGGTTGTAATGGGTCAAACTCTTACTTTTGCTAAACTCATTTTGTGACAATGTTGTCAAGTACTTTATGACTTCAAGTTTGTATATATGTTGGTTATCTTTTGTACAGTACAAGTTTGTCATTATCATAAACACCTTGTTTGTATTAATGTTAAGTCTTCCGTTGGGATTTTACTCTGTTTCATGTATGGTTTGTCGTTTAGTGGTTGTTCTTTTGTGTGGAATGCCACGTGGTCGTGTCGGTTCGGGCCCACCTCGGGTGTCGTTCCGGGGCGGGGCGTGACAGACACGCCACCCTTCGAAACCACATGACCCAAGAATTTGACTTCGGACAACCAAAACTCGCACTTACTAAGCTTGGCGTACAATTGGTGTTCCTTTAAGAGTTCTAGAACGATAGCAAGATGGGATTGATGTTCCTCCTTAGTTGGCGAATAGATAAGGATATCGTCGACGAATACGACCACAAAACGATCAAGATACGCACGAAAGATTCGATTCATTAGGTCCATGAAAGTAGCTGGAGCGTTCGTCAACCCAAAAGGCATAACAACGAATTCGTAATGGCCATAACGAGTACGAAATGCGGTTTTAGGAATATCTTCCCTTCGAACTCTCAACTGGTGATAACCGGATCTCAAATCGATTTTGGAGAAACAAATGGCACCCTGAAGTTGATCAAACAAATCATCAATTCTCGGCATGGGATACTTGTTCTTAATGGTAACTCGGTTTAGTTTACGATAATCGATACATAAGCGGAGTGAACCATCCTTCTTCTGTGCCAAAAGTGCCGGTGCTCCCCACGGTGACGTATTCGGACGAATAAACCCTAAGCTCTCCAGCTCTTGCAGCTGAGTTTTCAACTCTCTCAATTCAGCGGGTGCGAAAGGATACGGAGGTACGGAGATAGGTGCGGTACCGGGAAGTAACTCAATGGTGAACTCTATCTCTCTCTCGGGAGGCAAACCGGGTAACTCTTCCGAGAACACCTCCGGAAAATCACGAACCACCAATGGCAATGTCCTACGCATAGAGGCATCCTCATCTAACGTCAAACTCGTCAACAAGGAATAAATAGAGTCGTGCTCTCGAGGCCCACACAGATACGGTTCCAACGGTATCTGAAAGGAAAACAGCAATGATTTGAAGGACTCCTAAAATCAAAATAAGCATTGCACCATATTAGCAATAGCTCCTTTTGAGGTTAGGTAAAATAAATTTTGCAACAGTGCTTAGGTAAATTTACCTAAGAACTATTCACCATTTATACATTTAATATTATTTTCTCTCTCTTCTAGTCTCTCTTTCTCTCCTGCAACAAGAAAAGAAGAATAGTGAAAAGAAAAGAAGAAAAGAAAAAGAAAGTATTATTTTAATAGAGAATAGGTAAAATAAATAGTATTGGTGTAGTATTGAAAGAGATATGGGCAGTTACCGGTAACAAGCTATGAGCAAATTTGCACCATTAACTGGAGCAATGGACAATCCAAATCTTAATTGTCTCCTTCAGTCCAAATTAAGAACTGAAGAGGATCCAATTCCATATTCAAATCTGTTTCGTATGCATTCACTCTGCGATCGAAAATCGCCACAATGCTCAAATCTTAGAAAACTCATAAACATTGTAACCACAACCATCGCCGAAAAAGAAAACTTTCTGAAAGGAAAACAGCAATGATTTGAAGGACTCCTAAAATTTCCAAAAATGCTATGGGTACATATTTATTAACCACAACAGTATAGCTAAGCAATCAAAGCCCTAACTCCCCAACACGGGTAAACAACTCTACACCACTCTACGATAACGAAAAATACAATGCCACATAGTCACATGAGTGTTAGTCACATAAGCATGCACAAATTATGTTAGAGGGCGCGACATTTTGAACCCATGAGGCGAAACGCCTCCCCACGATCTCTAGGTGTTCTAAACCTATTGCTCTGATACCAAGTTGTCACGTCCTCCATTTTCAACATAAATTATAAGGGAATTTCTTAAGAAAATACCTCACGACAATCCGTACGATACCCAAAAGATCATTAATTTTCCCATAACCCTACTCCAAGTCCAAAGAGTTCAAAATATTACATCTTCGGCACAACGGCCCCAAATCGAAATAAACATCAATTGTCAAGAGAGTTTAATGTTCACAAAATATTCCGTAGTCAAATGGATTATCACATAAGTTACAAATACATCTTCAAAAGGAATTTACAAAGATGCCTATGTAACTCTACAATGTTAGCTTTCAAAACGTCGTGTCCAATGTCCAAGCACTCCAATCATGGTCGCTAATGTCCAGAATTAGTACCTGAAAAGAAATAAGGCTTGAGCTACACTAGCCCAGTAGAAATTCTACACAAACGATATATGCAAGAGAAATGCAAGAATGATGATACGACATGAACCAAAAGGTAATTCAAGCAATAGACAGTCGATAGGGATCAACAATCCGACAAACAAACTATGAGATTTAGATTACATCTCTACCTTTAACCGTTTTCATATCTCGCATGTCCAATCTGTCTCGCGTTACGTGTCATGAGCCGAAACTCCTGCCGGGCTATTCATGGGACCCCGATATCCCCTGCCAAGCACCCACCTTGTAGGTTGGGCCTTGAATAATCAATAAGAGCATTAGCTCCTGCCAGGCTATTTATGGGACCCTGATATCCCCTGCCAGGCACCCACCCGTCGATGGGCCCCAAATGTTCGCGCGTTGTGTCAACAAAGTTTCACGTGTCTCAAATTCCCATAACGTCCCATATCAATTCAAGTTCGTACGATAATCAAGTCAACTTTCATCTAACAAAGATAAAGAAATACCAAGAATGCACAAGGAGCTCAACAAGGGTGATCAACGACGATTAGGAGCGATTTAGAAGTACTTAGAACGAGTTAAAAGTGATTGGGGTTCAAAACAATGGGTTTCGGAACAAAACAGGGAAATCTGGAGATAAGCTCACTGTATCGATACGGGGAAAATCCGTATCGATACGGGTTAACTACGAATTTGTCCAGCTTGTTCCGTATCGATACGGATAAAGGGCCGTATCGATACGGGAGGCTTTCGAGCAGTTTTTCTGCAGATTTCAAGCAGCTCAACCACAACAACGACAACAACAACTATAGACACGATTCAAGGCAAGGAAAACACTTCTAATACATATATTGAGGGGTAGAATCCCTACCTCGAAGCCGAAGAACGAATCCAAGAAGATACGAGCCCTAGCTTTCCGAAAACCTTGATTCGAACGAGATACGACCTCCCCGAGCTCAAATCAACGGGGTACGGACCACAATACGCGATGAGGATGAAGGATTGAAGGTTATTTTGGTGGGTTTTGAGTGAAATTTGGAGAGAGAGCAAGAGAGAGAGAGTGAGAGGCGTGAGGAGAGAGAAAGAGCCGGTGGGGGAGGAGTGAGGGGAAAATGATTCCATGCTCTCTCAATCCCCTATTTATACTAACATATCCGCAAATCACACATTACACCCTTCCACAATCAATTCTATCACTTTAACCCCGAATCACATAAAATCAATATTTCATTTCCTCTTCCAATAATCATGCATTTATAAAATGTTAACGTTCGATAAAATAAACACGGGTCTCTACAGGTTTTAGGAGGAGGAAGAAAAATGATGAGAGATGAGAAAATGTTAGAAATGAAGTTTTTGCCTTTGTATTTTTGTACCACAGGTTTCATACCTCAATATTTTTTTCTCTGTTTTGCTTTCTTATTTCCATTTTAATTGCCTCTGAAAAGATATTGCTAAGGGGATATATTTATAGCAAAGGAGAGTAAGGGTGAGGGTAAAATGGGTATATTATAAGTTAGTGTACAATGACATCATCTTTTCCATCCAAGTTCCAGCTGCAGATTAACGGAGGGGGGGTCCTTTGGCATTGTCAGCCAAAGGAGGGGAGGGTAGTGAAATTTTAGATACCTCAGGGGAGGTATCTGTCGGTGTCAGAAACCTCAGGGGAGGTCAGTGAAATTTGCCCATTTTGTAATTATTACCAATAAATCAATTAGGGAGAGAAATCACACCAATTGATGAAGGGTGCGACTATTCGCAGCTACGTATTTTCTCCCTTAGCCCATTAAAAATTTCTAACTACCGAAATATGTTTCGACAGCTAGTTACCGAAATTGAGATACATTTTCGACAGTTAGTTACCGAAATTGAGATACATTTTCAGCATCCAATTACCGAAATATATGTTTTTTGTGCATTTCCAACATGTAGTTACCGAAATATAATCTTGTTTTCAACAGCTATTTACCGAAATGTATGTTCGGCAGTTGTTTACCGGAGGTTGAACATATTTTCGATATGTAGTTACCGAAATCTAATCTTCGAAAATTTTTAACGGGTTATGGGAGAAAATACGGGGCTGCGAATAGTCGCCCCCTTGATGAATACTGCCGCCATAGTGGACCGAAGTCAGGTTTGGCTGGGGCTTGAAAAAATACCATTTCCAATGCTGAAACGTCTGTCCGGCTTCCTTCATGGAGAAGTAGGCCGTTCAAGAAGAACTGCCGCCAAAGCTTTCCCAATTGTTGTTTTCTCGAGGGTGCCATCTTGTCACGACCCTAGCCTGCCCCTAAAGGCTCTAGCCACAACAAAGCACCAATGATCTAATCACTAAGGCCATATCAAAGTTAAACATCTTATTAGCAAATGACTAAAAGGGACACAAGTACGAAACTCCATTTTTTATTACATAGTGACAAAAGCCAACTGTCTTTACATAAGGATCGCTACATGACAAATCACCCAGAGCTGTGCATATTACAAGAGTCTAGGAAGCCATCTATAGTTACATTAAGTCAATCTACATAGTACAAAAACCCTATCTATGTGTCCACATATACAAGCATATCTCAAACGGTACCACGTCACCACTTTACGCCTCATAGCTTGAAAGGTAGAAAATTACATAAGCCAAAACTCGTATGAATGATTAATATGCAATTCACATGTTTTCCATGGGCAGTGATGAAAATCATTTGAAAAGGAATCTCATTTCATAGCAACATAGCATAATAATGCACATCCTCTATTCATTTCATGTATACCAGGCGTCCCCGGTAGTGGATAAGTTAAGACGTCTTTCATTATTCGATATAATAGTCATGCCTTGCTAGCCTTTTAGACTGTCCCCTATCAACCTGGGATGTGGGAGGATGCCATTAATATATATAAAACATGTCCACCTTTCATTGATATTCCATGGAGTACATATCAAAGTATAAAACATCATTGAAATAAAAAGCTTGCAATAAACCATGTGATTTAGGTATTAAGTCACTCACCTCGCATTCACGTGTCACCCGAACCTCCAATGACAATTAGGCAATTAAAACATGATTAGAAGATGTCAAATAAGTCTATTTTTAATGATGAACATAAGATCCCATAGTAAAATTATGAAATTACATGGCTAGCCTTAAGATAACATAATCTGCAGCTCTAACTTCAAGTGCTCTAACTTCAAGTCAAAAATTGACTTTCAACTAAGGCCATCCATAGTGGTATAATCAAAAATAGATAACCAAAAGTTGACACATCAGCTTTTGATTATTCATTTAAGCGATTGTTAAGCTTAATAATGTTGAAGTCCACAATGGTCACTTCTAGTTCATAACCAAAATAATGGGTCCACTACAATTTCACACACTCTCTCCCCCTTTGTTTCCCACTATTCACTTCCCTCCATTTACTTTTTTTTTTTGGCAAAAATATATCGATTCTCTCCCTTAATTTTGGGGAAAAAATCGGTGATTTCCTTTCCTCCTATTATGAATTTTTTTGGAAAAAAAAATAGAAACGGGAAAGAAGAGTGAAATATCTTAATCCGGCGACGATAGGTTGAATTATAGATGATTGAGAGATATGAGCTTCACTTTTGGAGAAAGAGAAAAAGAAACAGTTTGTAGGTGAAGTGGAGAAGACATAGATCGAGCAGGCGAAGAAGAGAAGAAGAAAATACTGGAGTAGTTGAAACACTCGTGTATACAAAATTTTGGAACCAGTTAACTTATGAGGTGTTGGGTCCACAAATTTTTTATTATTGCAAAATATTGCTAGTTTTGGTTATTCAAAGTCCAAAATTTGATTATTTCTAAGGATGTTGCTAAGTTTGATTATACCATTGTAAGTCATCTTTTGCACAAACATTGTTAACTTTAAAAATAATTGGCTTTTGATTATACCACTGTGGATGGCCTAAGACACAATCTTTTTGCATTTTTTTGTGGTCTATGAGTTTAGTTCCAAAATCAGAAATCAGTTTGCTATTTTGTCGCTCGAGCTAAAAATTATAGCCGTTTCCCTAACATGTGTCAGTGCAGTCAGCACATTCCAAAATTGTGCGCTGCAAGGTTACAAATTTCTACAAAGTTCAATACTTTGAATTTCTTCCTGAAATTTTTACCACATACAAAAGACTCATAAAGGAACTCTCAATAAAAATCTCATAATTTTTAGAGTTTAGAAACTGCCTTAACAAAAATCCCCAAAATCAGGTCAGGTATAAGGTTTCTCAATTCTGCAGATTTTCCAGAAAACGCTGCTTGTTCCTCTTTCAATTTCCAACACCAAAACCTTTCAATACACATCCAAAATCACACCAAAACATCATAAAAACATACTCAAACATGTAGATTCAATAGAACTACTTTAACTACTTTAGAAACATCAAATTCATGGATCAAAGCAAGTTCTTATCATCAAATTTGAGAGATTCAAGTAAAATTCTTCCCAAACAGAAGTTTCACTTCTAACGAGCTAATACATGCAAGATTCATCAACTAAACATGAAATTCAACTACTAAAGCATGGAATTCAACATACAAAACATGAATTCAAGTAGGAGAGATATGGATTACCAAGTTAGATCTTCAATACAAGTCAAACAAAATCAAACCCTAGGTTTTTCCTAATTTTTTTTCTTTCTTCTTCTTCTCTCTCTCCCTGGCTGCAAGGTAGATACAAACGGAAGTTTTCCGTTTTTGTTTTATCAGGCTTAAGAAAAGTTATTGAGTGAGTGTGGGCCATGTGCTAACTTATGTTGCCCAAAACACAACACATAATTAACTTAAAACACAATTAAAGACTAGAGGTATTACACATCTTGAGTTAGCGGACGGTTCATGATCGTATTGATCGGTCCGTTCGTCGCCACCGGTGTGATTCTTCTGCTGTTGACCAGCTTTCTCTTTGGTCGTGTTCAAGTCACTCCGACCACTTTTTTCTCTAGCTTTCCCAACCACGGTTTTCTTGGCCATAATCTTGGGGGCGGTTTCGTTTTGAGCCAGCAAAAATCGTCGTGCAGATCAGTCCGTCCGTCCGTCGACACAAGCTTGATTCTATTGTTATTCTTCTTCTTCGTCTGGTTATTCTCCTGCAGCAGAAACAAGAGTCCATGGCCTTAACCAGGGAATCCCACTGGTCGTCTTCATTTTTTAAACTTTTATATTTTACCTTTGCCCTCTCTCTCTCTCTCTCCCTCTTTTATATTTTTATTTTTAAATTGGACTAAATACCACCAATCAACCCACAACCAACCGAAAGAGGAATTTTAAATTTCCCTAAAATTCAAACCCTAAATCACGTAGAGGGGGTAAAATTATTTTTTAAAATAGTAAAAAATAGGATCAAAGTAATTTTTGATAAATAGTAAGAAAAAAACTTTATTACATATTTATTTACTATTAAAAAAGAAAGAGTTAAAATAATTCTTGAAAGTAAAAAGTAAAAAGAAAAAAAAAAGGAAGGTTAAAAAAAAGCACGTTGAAAGAAATTTCAAAATTTTGAAATTAGGGCTGGAGCTTTGGCGATTGGTTGTGGTGTTGATTGGTGGTGTAAGGTCAAATTTATGGGGAAAAAAGCAAGAGAGAGATTGAGGAAAAAAAGTAAAATTTAAAAGTAAAAAAAATAGGGTTGAAGTAATTTTTAATAAATAATAATAATAACTTTATTGCATAGTTATTTATTACTTAAAAAAGAGTAAAAAGTTAAAAAAGAAGGTTAATATGCCTTCCGTTAGCTCCATCCGTTATAAATTGACGAAATTGGATGACAGAAACTTTATTGTTAACAGTAATAATCAAGGTATTATTTTGACATTAGCATTAGTTATAGTCCAGGTTATAAAATTTCTGAAAGTTCAGGAATTTTTTTTTTTTTTTTTTAAATTTTCCCCTTATTAGAGACGTTTTCACCCTACCGCTACTCCTCCTCCACCCGCACTCGTCCGCGGTTAATTTATCGATCGAGAGAGAGAGAGAGAGAGAGGCAGAGGACGGAGACGATGACTCAAATTGGTGCACTTTCAGCAATCAGTCCCATGGAATCTGCTAATTACCGAAAAGGTAATCATCTCTTTCTACCCCCTCTTCTCTCTCTACCACCACACCCTTCATCGTGCTCCCTTCCCACTGGGACTGTAAATCTGTTCGTTGTTGCTCTAACACTAGAAACCCTAGTTCTCCTCCTCCTTCTGCAACTTTCACCAGTCAACAAAAACACCAACTGAGCGAAAAGCTCTATGAACCCCCACAAGCTGAAAAGTTTCTGAATGAGTTGTCCAAAATGCGACCTTTGCCACCGGTACGTGTAATAAATAAAGCGTTATCGACGATTGCGAAAGTGGGTCGTTACACCGAGGCTCTTTCTCATTTTGACAATTTGCAGTTTCTGGGCATTCGGGTCGATTTTTATTGCCTCAACATTGCAATTAACTGTTACTGCAATGTGAATCGAGTTGGTTTCGGGTTCTCTCTTTTAGGGGGCATCTTTAAACGCGGTTATAAACCTGATGTAGCTACTTTCACCACCCTGATGAACGGATTTATTTTAGAAGATAAAACTACTGACGCGTTCGAGTTATTCCAGAAGTTAATGAGAAAGAGAGAAATTGAACCAAATGTGTATATGTATCAAACGATTGTTTATGGGCTTTGCAAAGGTGCAAATGCTGGAACAGGTATCAGCATGGTGGATGATGCTATGAACCTTTTATGCGGGATGAAAGAAAAAGGTATTCACCCAAATGGTGGTATTTATATCCATATAATTCGTTGTCTATGTGACTTGTGCCGGTGGGAGGAGGCTATGTCACTTTTAATAGAAATGAGTAAGAGAGAAATTGAACCGATTGTCGTTCCATATGGAATGATTGTCAATGGCCTTTGCAAAACGGGGAACACGAGCATGGCTATTCGGTTGCTTAGGACATTGGAAGAGGGAGGGTTTAAATCTGACATCAAAGGGTATAGCATGATCATTGACAGTCTTTGCAAGGATGGGATGGTAGATGACTCCATGAACTTCTTTTTAGAAATGAATGGAAAAGGTATCCATCCAAATGTTGTCACTTATACGTCCTTGATTCATGGCCTCTACAATTGTGGCAAGTGGGAGGGGGCTCGAGAAATGCTGAGAGAAATGTTCGATAGTGGTGTTTCACCAAATGTTTGTACATTCACTGTGCTTGTGGATGCCCTTACCGATAAAGGGATGGCAAGAGAAGCAGAGGAAGTACTTGAATTCATGGTAGAAAGAGGTGTGGATCCTAACGTAGTCACATACAGTACTATAATGCGTGGGTATGGTGTCCAAGGCCGAATGGATGAAGCAAAGAGAGTGTTTGATACCATGGTGAATAGGGGCCTCCAACCTAACATCATCAGCTATAACATTCTAATCTATGGGTATTGCGAGAACATGAACTTAGACGAGGCCATCAATTTCTTTCGAGAAATGCCTCAAAGGGGTTTGAAGCCTGACCTTGCAACTTTTACCACTATGATCAAGGGTCTCTTTCAGGTTGGTGAATATGTAATGGCTCAAGAACTACTGAATGAGATGGAACTTGCAGGCCTAACTCCCAGTAGTAAAACTTATGGTGTGTTGTTGGATGGGCTTTGCAAGACCGGGCATATTGATGAAGCATTGTTGTTATTTCACATGATTGAAAACAGAGGTTGTCTCAATGTCGTTATGTACAATATCCTCATTGATGCATTTTGCAAGAATAAGAAACTTGATAATGCAAGGGATCTTTTCATTAAACTTTCTTCCAAGGGGTTACAACCTGATTTTATTACATATGATATCATGATACGTGGTCTTCGCAAAGAAGGATTTTTCGATGAAGCTAAAGAGTTGTCTGTGAAAATGGAGCAGAATGGTTTCTTGCCTGATATTGGCGATTACAAGTCTATCATCTGAGGTTTTGTTAGCAACAGAAGTTCTATCGGGCTCTGTTACTTGTTGAGGAAGTGGTTGCATCTACTTTTTACATGATTAAGGACTTAATCTTAACTAAAGGATGGGCTCTTGCTCTCCAAGAAGTGATAACGAAGTTCATGCCAAGGATAGACATGGAGCTGTGAAGGTAAGGCTAGTTTTACACCAAAATATGTAGGCTATCATTGAGCTAAACTCTCGTCTCTCCGCGTATGTATTAGTGGTATTCTGAATAGTAATTTGCAGTCATAGCCTTTTTTTTCATATGGGAAGGCGGAACACACTGTTCAAACATATTTCCCTTGACTCTTCCACTCTTTGAATAGTAATTTGCAGAATAGTATTTCCATTCAAACATATTTCTCTCTGAATGTGTCTAAATTACTTGATTTAGACACAGTGTCACAGCCTTAGTGTACTATGATTTTTGATAGGGTACTGATTTTCGCGCTCCAAGATTTACTGCAGGAGCTCCACCTTTTTGTTTTTATACTGTGATGTTGCTCGCAACATCACAGTATATTTTGTTTTTACACTGTGATGTTGAAAGGTGGAGCGCCTGCAGTAAATCTTGGAGCGCGAAAATCTGTGGCCTTTTTGATATCATTAATTCTTATGTTCTTAGCATTACCACATGTTTTAGATTCTTGAGTGTGAGTCCACTTCTCCCATTTGGAATCCAAAGTTTATACTGGACTATGAAAGGTGCTGAATGTTGGTGCTTTGTTCAATTTTTTTAGTTTCTTCAATTATTTGCCCCCCTTCACTTCTTGAACTTCAAACAAGTCTCCCATTCTATTATTTTTCTTCTGACTTCTGTAGTTTTGTACCAGTCCAGAGGAATGCTTATGTGTCCTGAATCTCCTTTATGAAGAATGAAAAGGGTAGAAGAATAGATTTGGATGCGAAAAGCACTGATTGAATCTGTCCCTACTAAAACCCAAAAGCTATAACCGCGTGACCTATATACTATTCCGTTGGTTGCATAAAATCTACTAGGCCAATGTGCTTTAAGACCCTTGGCAGAAAACATGCCATTTCAGTTTATCCTGCAGTCCCGGGCCTTATAAGCATTTTTGTGTCCTCTGTAGAAGCTTTTAAATTAATGGCACTGTTGTGGTTGCTTTTTAAAAAAGAGTGTTATGCATCACTTTTCAAGAAATTTGTTTGATTCAATTGATTTCAATGTACTTAAAGAATTTTTGGGGGAAAAGCCATTTGTTAAGAAAAAGACAAAAAAAAAACAAGTTATTTGAAAATCAATTTTAAAACTAGATACCAAACTGAAATTGTGTCCGTGTTTTCCAAACAATCCTTAAAATGTGTTTCGAAAAATTATTATGGTCAATAGCAACAAAACAGGCATAATGCTACCCATGCTGATTCTTTCACACTTAGTCATGTTGTTTCTGTCATGGTTGGCTGCAGTAACGTTAGTCATGCGGCTTCTGTCATGTTTTTCCTAAGTTCATTTCTATTATTTCTAAGGCCTCTGAAGTTATGCAGTTAAAATGCTGATTCATCATTGTGGTGCCCAGGACCTCCATAATATTCCTTGATGCTGACATTACGTAAATACCTGATGAATTTACAACTATTCTTTTTGCTTGTAATCTTGATGAAGTGTAGTAAATCCATGTTGTTCTTTTGCTGTACTATTTGCGCATGCTATTATCGAAATGGATAGGGAAGGATCAGTTAGTTTCTAGCATTAAGACCTCAAGTCTGCAAAATTGTTTTTTTCAGTAAGTTTCAAGCGTTTGGCCCTTAAGTCTGCAAAATTTTAGTATTGCTTTTAGAGGAAATCTGGTTTCACTTGTATCTTTTTAATTCAAGCTAGAGTATTATGCAGTATCTATGAAGTACGGACACCTCACCAGAGGTCAGCTACCGGTATTGGAAGCTTGCCAGACACCAACCCTTGCCGGACACTCTCAGGACACAAGTGTTCAACATTCAAATTGCAAGTGTCCTAAAATCAATTTTGTTCTCTTGGACACTCTCGGGACATGCTCAGAATACTTTAGGGCACTCGCGGGACATGTCATTACTCTAGTGAAAGCATTGGAAATTCTTCATTCTGTGTCTCAGATACTGTTTTTTTTTATTTTTAATTCGTGTCTTAGATACTGGTTGATATGTTAAAATAACACATTAATGATGAAACGACTTATGTCGAAACACTTTCATGAAAATTAATGATAGTGAAGGCATATGGTATTTTAATATAGTTGCGTTACTCTTGTCATTATTTTTTTTTTTGGGTTTCACTGTCATGTCATGTATATAAATGATAAACATATATATGTTTACCGTGTCCCCAACGTGTCGTGTCCTTCTGTCCGTGTCTGTATTACTTTGTGCAAAATGGTGCACAATAAATAGATATTTGTGTCTTAGATTGAGTACCCGAGGGTAGTCCAGGATACCAAAGCTGTACTGAAGGCCCGGGATACCAACATTTTTCCATTTCAAATCTCCATATGAGCGCCGTCATATGATGTTTTTCTAATCTAATACAAACTTGACTTTCTTTCTTTAGAGAGATATATACCAGGGATTTTGAGATCACAAGAGTATTTTGCACTTGCCATGAATAGCTGCTATCGGTCCAAACGTCTATAGAATCTCATCTAGGATTTTCTCACAAATACAATTACTAATTATGTGGACTATGCTCCAAACTCAGACATCAACATAACTCTGCCCATCCCTCCATTGTCCATTCTTACTTCTCAGCACCAATAACTCCGCGTCATCACTTGCTTCACTCTGCAGAACATAATCATGTCATCTATCGGATATCAGTCCTTTTTAAGCAACTGGATTCGTAATACTTCGAAGCCCAGATTCTTCCGATCAATCTATCACTTCAAGCTGAAGAGGAAACTACGTATTGAGGGATCTGTCACACCAAAACTTTCTCAGGACACATATAGCAGCATTCTCCTCAAGGGATCTGTCACACCAAAACTTTCTCAGGACACATATAGCAGCATTCTCCTCAATGCCAGACTTATTACGTGAGATCACATTCTAGAACAAAACTCCATTACTTGGAAACTCAGACTGTGGCTTCACCTAGAATCTAGCTTTTGAATATGCATCAGGAAGGGTTGACTTGAAGAGAATCAAGAATGTTTCCTAAGCCCCGAATTGAACACCAAAAGGTTGGCCTAGTGGTCAAGGCTTGAGACTTAGAGGTTTGCTCCCTCCGAAGATCTCAGGTTCCAAACCTCTTAGGTGTTATCAACTCCTTTGGGGCCAGTCCATACAAGTGGGCGGTGGGATTGGTCCCCAAGATTTGTTGAGTTGAGGTGCGTGTAAGCTGGCCCGGACACCCGAGCTGTAAAAAAAAAAAGTCCTAAATTGATCTGAAAATACCAAAATACCGTATTTTCCCATTATATAAGCCAGTTAGTAAAGTCTCTTTTTTTTTGGAAATAGAAGGAAGTAATGTTTTAGCCATTGAACTCATCACATAAACTTGGTAAGTTCTGCCACAACAAAAAACTGGAGGCCTGAATTTTGTGTACTTACAGAATCTTTCCTCTAGAGGGCTCAGTCTAGCAATTACATCTCGTCCAGATTGCACTTCAATATATAACGTGAAATAGCAAAAGGAGCAATTACAAAGGCACACATGTAATAGGACACGGGACCCGTAGACGTGCGGGGTGCACTACAGGGTGTAGAGCGCAATCTGAGCTGTCCATCTCTATAATCAATGGTCCAGACTGCACCAATGCACAAAAGGTCCTCGGTTCCCTTGTTGTGGTGGTAGTTCTTTAGAAACGTACTACACACTAGTTTATTCAATCAAAATACAAAATTATAAAAACTCACTCTCATAGACACAACTCACGTCTCTCTCTCTCAAAACACATCATCTTCACATTGCTGGAATGGACCTTCTCTTTATTTTTCGGAGCCTAAAGCGAAAATCAAAGTTTATGCTTTTTAGGGAATTTTAAGACTTATCGCTCCCAAAACAAATTAATACAAGTATTTATCAAAAAATAAAAATAAAATCTCAAACAATAACCGAACAACAATAAATTTCAAAAGCATTGCTTAAACATCACATATCCTTAAATCGAATATTATAATCCTACCTCTCTTAAAGAAGATTCAGTTTGGTCTGATTTTCGCTAGCCATTTTTGGTCCAATTTGGACAATTGTAGCCCTCAATTGTACTGCTGTTGTTCTTTGTCAGTTGGGCAAAATGGTCATTTGGCTTCCTCCACTAACTCGGTTACGTGGCGTGATGGGGCTTCCTCCACGGCTCCACTTACTCACCCGACTTTCCCCTCCTATCTCTGCGAATTTCACATACCTAACTACCATGGAGAACTCTCTCTCTCTCTCTCTCAATCAGTCGATCGAGCGGCGCCCCGCTCCGGCCACCTCCCTCTCTCCCAATGAAGAGAATATCGTCACCGTCTCCTCTCTCCTGAGATCCTTCCACTACGAAGCCAACTGTAACCAAATCCCAAAATCAAAGATTTTCCGTCACCGAAAGCGAAATCTCGTGGGCCGGAACCAAGGCCCAGATCAGGCGGCTTCGATCGCGAGATTTCAGGCCAAAAAACTCTGTTATGGGACAGGTTAAGATCCCAGAGCCAAGCGAGGAACTGAGGCCACCGCCGACGAATTTGGTTCAGGGTCCCACAGATCTGTTGGGTCTCGACCCGGACACAGTCCATAAGGATTTTCATCTCTTCTTTCTTCTCCATTCGTGTTGCATGTATATTATTTTTAGTTGGTGATGTTTTCTCCCTTCCTGATTTTTGTTGCATGTTCGCTTTTGTGGCTCTATTCTAAAATCGTGTGGTATTCCTTTTTATTTGTTGTTTTTGTGACAGGTTTTGAGGAATTTTGCTATCTGGACTGATTGGTTGATTTGGTGAGTGCAGGATTAGAAAGTGAGAAGTAAGGAGTAATATAGTCTTGTTCGTTTGCGTGTTCAACAACTATTCACTTCGTCTAGACAAGGATGATTTGTAGTGATGATCAACTCTACTTGTAGTTCTCATCCATTTACTTGCTTGTTTTTTGCAGTTATGCATGATTTACGCCTAATTCACAATGATCTGAAACCAGAAAACATTCTTCTTATTTCATCAGAGTATATTAAAGTCCCAGATTATAAGGTATTATCTCCTGTGCCATCTTGTCATTATCATTTGGTTTATCAGTTAATCTAGCAGATTCGGAACAAAAAAAAAATCTAGCAGATGTTTTGCGCATGTGTACCTGGTAATGCTAATTCGGTTTTGTAATTGTTTGTAGAGCCACTACGCTCTTGTTTGCACCAACATTTTCATACTATAAACATTCTGCCAGATAAAGTAAATGCCAATGCCCTCTTTACTGTTTCCAACTTCCATACATTGAAAAAAACAGGTCGAGCTTGAAAAAGCTCAGGTCATTTATAGAGACTCGTTTACTAAATGAACTAAGCTCTCTTACTAAATGAACTAAGCTCGGCTTGTTTACAAACGAGTTGAGCTCGAGCTTCAGCCTTGTTTAGCAAATGAGCCGAGCTCGAACACTACCAAGGTCAGCTCGTTTGCACCCCTCTTACTGCCAATGGACAGAACTGTGGGTGGGCTGTGAAACCTGTGGGAAGTGGGCGTCTAATAAAGCCCACGGGTCTTTCAACAGCCCTGCAAATGGAAAGTGATTTCACATAATTGACACAGGCATCCGAAATTTTGTTAGCTTCTCTTAACTTAGTTCGGTGAGGTGGAAATAACACTCTCATAGCTACAACCTGTATTTGATTTACTATATGTTTCTTTTACATTTATGCATATTTATGTTATCAATTTTTTGCACATTCATCATGCATGTGTGTCAGATTGAAAAAGGGAATGTGCTAATGTATTATGGGGTTTGCAATTCATTGTATGTCTAATTTTTCACATTGAACCGATTCTAACTCTTCATATTCACAGGTGAACAAGAGTGATTCGACATTAACTTTAAAATCTGATTGCAAAGAGTTCCAATGGGAATCAGGGGAATCTCTTCTTGAGATGTTGGAGTTGAGGGGATTTGTCAAACAAGTCTTTCCTTTGCATGGTATGCTAGCTTTCAGCTTTCAAAAAATAACAAGTAGTTATTAGGAAAATGACAATTCTTGAGTGTTGGCCTATAGATGAAACAAAGAAGAAGCAGCTTCTGAGAACTTGGGCATTTAACTGCTGGGACTTCACAAGACAGCCTATTGATGAAATCTATGCATATTTTGGGACAAAGGTAAAAGCTGATGTGCTTCTTGCTGCTATTGGATTTTGTATTCAAATGTAGTTTTTGAGCTGCAATAATCTCTATATTTGCAATTTACACTGTAGATCGCGACCTATTTTGCTTTCCTTGGAATGTTTACAAGGTGGATTTTATTTCCAGCTATATTCGGTGTTACCCTGCACTTCGTTGATTTGGGGTAAGGCTACGGCACCTTTATTAGATGGCACTCGGCAGAGATTATTTTGATAAATGTCAGTAGATAAGTAGGAAATTCAATCGTGTAATAAGGAAAAGGATTGTTTCAATTTGCTTATCTGGGATCACGATTTCTGTGTCTGCTCACTGTTTTCTGCAGATCAATGCAGTTGTTTGTGCTCCCTGCTTTTTTTATAAGCATTACATTATGGGCTGTTTTGTTTTTCCAATCCTGGAAACGTAAAAACTCCGCCCTCCTAGCCAGGTAACTGGATTTATTGCTTTCCTTTCCCCTTTGTTTTTTCCCCTTGTATTGTTTTTGCTCTTTTTATTCATCGTAAATGCTTCTTCTTTTTTAATCCTCTACCTTTCTGTAGGTGGCAAATAAGTGGTCCAGTTGCGGGAGGGCCTGGGTATAAATTTTCTGGATTGGAGTGGAGTTCCATCCAATCTCCTGTGGAATTCATGAAGAAATGGGGCAGTTATAAGACAAAAGAGAATGAGGTATTTCAAAGGGAGGAATGGGTCGGACGGCTTATGAGATTCAGAAATGACGCTTTTATCATTTTGAGTATCATATGCCTTCAGCTGCCATTTGAATTGGCTTATGCTCATCTGTACGAGGTTATCCGATCAGATCTTATGAAGTGAGAATTTAAATGTTGCTTTGAGTTGTCAACTAATATTCTTTCTCTTTCTTAGGAAGAACAAAATCATTACATTCAACCCCCTCCTCCCTCTCTGCAGCTGGCAGGATCTGTTCAGATTTGACATCAAGTTCTGAGTGTACAATATTGACTGTAGTTTGTTCAGATTTTGTTAGTGTTGAAGTGGTTCTCCCCTATTTGTGCTTCATTTTCTTATTTATGTTGATTTACAACTTTTTCTACGTCCATTCACATTTATAACCTACTGCGGATAGGCCTTTTGCAAGCATAAATATAACCTACTTATATACATAAAACTATACATCAAACTAAAATATACTATATCCCAACGAAATTAAAAATCGATCAATTCAACGGGCATGCCACACGTGCCTTGCACACGTTGCAAAGTACCTAGTTTTTTTAGAAGTATCACTTAAATATCATTCTTGAAATTTGAGCAGTAACAAATAATTTTTGCCCGCACACTGAACTTCATCGAAAGCTGGCCCACCTCATGTTTCAAAACATGTTTTAGCGCGCTTGGCACAATATATCTTCGAACATTCACTGCATATGCAGTTTAATTTGTACACACCGAAAAAAAAAAAAAAAATTCCCTTGCTGTTGTGGCTATATACCGGAGTCAGTCAACCTAGATTGACAATACAAGCTCACGAGTCCTAGCTAGGCTCCGGACACGACGGAAAGCCGGCTCGGCCGAGGCTTGAACTTCTTGGGCGGAGTTGGCTGGTTAGGAGAACAAGGACGGAGAAGCAGAGCCTTCGCCAAAGCTCTCCCGACCACCGACTCCGTCATCAACTGGGGGGTGCTGCCGAGCCAGTGCAGCGACTTTGTTATCATTGTGCTGATTGGTCCCTCCCCCGTGGTTCCCACGTCGGACTTACTATGCTGACGGCAAATAAACTTTCCCCAGCATATGCATATCTCCACCTTCGGCCTGTAATTCTGAGTCATCTTCCCAATCACTCTCTCTCTCTGATTTTAACTGTTCTGTGTGCTTAAGAAACGGAGGGTATATATAGTTTTCGAGAGACGGTTTACGTAGGAGACCTTTATTAATCAGGATTAGGATAGTCATCTTCTGATCATTAAGTAGTCCTTTACTCCGATTCCCTTTAGTTACTGAGGGATCTACAGTGCACCCCACACTATAGGACAACAATTCAGCCGTCTATTTCGGTGATGAACAGTTTAGATTAATAGGAGCTCAAATTAAATCCGAATCGTTGGCGTCAAAATAGACGGTCGGATCGACCACCTTAAAGCCTTGCGGATTGCATGATTTCCCATTCCGTTTAGAAGTTACATACGTATCCTACTGGAATTCCATTTTAGAAAACTCCAACTAGGGGTGTATTCGTCCAACCGCAGAAATTCAAGGTAACGTGGGCCAACATTAGGGAAAAACTGACGGGGTTGGATCCAGTCCAGTTAGTTTGGACCAGTTTGGTCCATTGTTTGCATCTAAGCCGTCCAAATGGGAATTAATGGGAATTAACATGCATTTTTCTTTCCTTGAGAGGTAATTTTCTCTCAAGACTAGGCTGAAATTTTAAAAAACAAAGGGCTTACCACTCCCCGCGGTTTCGGCTCCTAAGTGACAATGTCCGTGACAACACCTATGTTCTCCACTACCATACTGTCTCCAATCAAATTTGCTTCCATTTCCATTGGTGTATCTTCAATTGCTTGAAAACCTTTAAATGGGCAAGGTTTTCAATCGAAAAAAAAGGAACCTTTGTCTGATCCTTTTTTTGGGTAATTTGTTGTCCGATCCTTGCTTTATCTTTGAGAGAGAAATTAAGGGAGGAAGATTTAAAATGAGAGGGGGAAGAAGTGTTGTACGTTAAGGGAAAGGAGGAAGATGATGTGTTGTATGTGTAGTAGTGGGCAGAAAAATTTTGAAGTGTTTCAAGTATGTGGATTGGACCAATAAATTTATAGGGGCAATATAGTCATTATGCATTAAGATATATAGTCATCAAAAATTTTAATAGGTTTTACAGAGTAAATGAGAGGTTGTAGATAGAACCACCCATTTGAATTGAGTTGGACTGGATTCGTAGCTCTTTTATAAAAGTGAGAAAAAGAAAAAGAAAAAAGAAGAGGACTGGAATTATCTGCTCAAATGGCAAAAGTGAGGACAAAACCCAAGTCACACAATGCGGGTATATAAGATCGCGAGAGGGAGATGAAAGCGTCTTTTCAAAACTCTCCCAGACAACCAGAATTCATGAATATTGCGAGGGGATTTTGAGAGCGTGAGCGCAAAGGGATGTTCGAGTGCGGGAGCGAATGCTTATGTTGACAAACTTGCAAAACACGCCCAAAGAGCATGCAAAGAGAAACATACATACAAACAATGCCACAGAACTTTCTTTCTTTTTCTTTTTCTTTTTTGTCAATTGGCAAATACTTTATTCATCTCTAAAAGTCTAAAGAAGCTTCCCTACAAATCCATGGATAGGGCATATTTGGCTATAGCATGAGCCACCCTATTACAATCTCGACGAACAAATGAAAACGAAAAAGAACGAACAGAACTAATCTGTGATAACAACGGCTAAATGAGACTTGGCACATGGAACTCCCTGCAGCATCCGAATTATCCCTTGCGCATCTCCTTCCAGAATAAGATCATCTCCCCATCCATCCCTTGCATAGCTTGCAACGAAATAGAATTTCTACCACAGCATGTTACTGCAGAAGGACAATTCTCGCTATAAAAAATGTAAAACGGTTTTGTACCGCGGAACAAGGTTCTAGATTTTCATGTTCTAATGGCAATGAATCAAAATAGCAGAGTCGATTCAAAATGTTAGATGTTCTCTTTTTTCTTAAGCTTCATTCGTGTACTGGACAAGAAAGTTTTTGCTCATGCTACGAGCTATTTAATTCAATCCTCCTCCTTCCTCTGGGATTGCGACTGGTTGTATACTAAATAAGACATTAAGCACGATAGAGGCAGAGTATAACATTCTTGTGGCACTCAATGCCACAACCTACACTATATACTACCTTTGGGACACTTCTAAATTCTTAACCAATTCTCTGTTGGAACCACCACCCCAAGCTAACCAGATTGAGACTCCTGTGCTGTCCAAAATACTTGTTGGTTTCCTTAATCCAAATACATAGCAGGCAATATTGCAGTGACATTGCAGCCGTTCAGAAAAAAATATCATAGCGACGCGATGTCAGATGACCAGACGAATCACCTTCATTCCTAAAAACTTTCTCAAAATTTGCCGCAAGCCATTAATCTAGAAGTAATCATTCACTGATGGTAGCTTTAATCATGCAGATTGTAACCCCAATTACAGAAGATTTGGCAATTAATTCCATTATAAACCTAATGTAACAACTGTCAAGAACTCATTTCACTTACCACTGATCTCAACTTTCCTTATAGCTTAACAGGATCTTGTAAGCGTTCCTACCAAATTTATAACTGCTTCACTTAGCTTAAAAAACTAGATATACCATCAGCTTAAAGCTTAAACCACATGTTAAAAGGGTACTCATTCTTTCTATTACCTTAACTGATGGTAGCGGAATGTCAGCTGCAAGTTGGGCCACTGCACCAGCTCCACTCAGAACCTGTTAACTAGGTGAAAAAACACGATAGAATTGCAAAAAGAAAAAAATTGCTATAAATGATAATTAGATTAACCACTGTGAGAACAGCTAGTAATTTCGTAGAAGGACAGCTGAAATCAGTGACAACAACAGGACAGCTTAAATCACTTACAACAACAATTCCTCGAGATAGTTAACCGTTTGAGCAAAAAACAGCCAGATTTGGCCATGGAAAGAGGCCGATTCTGCCGGCTATGTGTCGACTTTAGGGTATGAGGTTCCAGTTTTTTATGTTCTACTGAAATTCACCAACAAAAGAGAACTGATTTAACAAAAGGAAATAATCTGTACATTCTTCAGATTCATGAACTAGTGGGACCAACAAGTTTTTACATGATAGGAGCTACCTAATCAACCCTCCTCCTTTCTCCGGGCTTGGGACCGGCTGTGTACTAATCAAGTGGTTAAGCATGACACAGGCGGAGTTAAAAACTTGTTTGTGGCTTTGAACCACAACCTACAAGCCTAAGCGACATTTCTAAATTCTGACCCTGATTTTCTATTGCAACTAACACCCCAAGATAATTGGATCAAGACTACTCTATTGTTTCAACTCTATAGCCTCAAATACAACTTCAATATAATCGTATCAATAAAACACCAAGTACATCTTCCATTAACACGCTATTACCACAAACGCGGAGACTCATTTCAGTTGCTCAATCATATGCTCAAATCTCCTTATCAGCTGTCCTATGATGCTTCGTTCAAACGTGACTTTTTCTCTATAGAGATATCACAGATTTCTGAGATCCCTGCTTCCAGTGCCAACTTGTTACTTCCAGTGTTGAAATTTTCCGAGCTTATACATAGCATATCAACAAAAAAAAATGACATCAGTCTAACATTCTGCCTCCAGAAGGGTTGACTTAAAAAATGTTCCCATAAGCCCAGAATTGAACTGAAAATACCAAAATATCATTTTGCCGTTTATACAAGCCAATGCCAGTTAGTAGACTCTGTTTTGGAAATAAAGAGAAGTTCCGTTCAACCCATAATTGGATGTGCAAAATAGTCATTTGACTTAACTCTGTGTGAAGTGGATGTATGGTATATCTAGCGAAAATGGCTGCTCAACGTTGAACTCATGATATAAACTTGGTATGTCCTGCCCCAATAAAAAAACTGGAGGCCTGAATTTTTGGGCTCAGTCTTGCAATTACTTCACGTCCAGATTGCGAAAAAAGCTAGGCACCAGAACTTTAGCAGCTTGAATGAGAAAAAAAAAGGTTTTTAGGCCTGGAATCTCATTCATGCTTGAAAACAGTTTTAGCAATTACTATACGATCATGAACTTGAGCACCTTGCGTGCCAAAAAAAACCAATCAGAATAACCAAGCATTCGCTATAATGTAGCAATAAAAATCAAGAATTGATTGAGATTTCTGATATCACTCACATGCCTGATATAGAGTGATCAATCAAGTCTAGGACACATAGACACTTTCAGTATAGGGAACACGTGCACACCCTGTCTGTGGAAGTGAACTGACTTCAGCACTTAGATGAATCGTGGGTTGTGACCAAGACATCATTCCTCGATTTGATTGTCAATTAGACTCGTACAAGAAGTCAAACCAAGGTAATCCCCGCAATATATTTTTTACCCCATACTTAGCATCGCAATAATATATATTTTTTTTCCATTGTCATGCAGATGGCAGTTTCAACACTCATGAGCATGATTGGCATTCCATCATGTTCACCTCAGAGGCTTCACTCTTTCCCAACAGGTAGCCTTTTCCTTCGCGACTTATTCCCTAGATGTAATTCTAATGTCGCATCGATTGCTTTCACTCTTTGGGAAGGCAGCCATATCCGATCCCACCCACGATGAGAATGTTGCAACGTTCGCTCAGAGGCAGGTCTTTCCATTGCAATACTGCTGCTAGTCTATCAAGGGAGACCAATTACATAGGATTTAGCAGGTTGTAAGCACCTAATTGGTCTTCGAGGGCAAACTACCCGTGGGTCAATCAAGCACTATTCACATTGGGATCAAAACGAGGAATTTCATCACGCGGTCACAAAGGTAGACTCATAAATCGATGATGACCGTCAGTGTGCGCGTGGAAAAACAAGGTGTGTTATGTTCAAAACACTGAGGCATCAATGTAACCAGAACTACATGAACAAACTAGTCTCAAAACACAGTTTCAGATCATAGTCTCAACCAACAAAAATTATCATGCTTGATGCACGAATGCTTGATTCACAAATAGCCAATTGGGTAAAGAAAGCATGCAAAGTCTTCATATGTTCATGGATTTTTTTGAAAACATTCATCCAAATAGAAAGCAAAAATTGAAAGAGATAGTGAATTGCCTCTTTTGGATGTATGTTAACAACTCAGATGGAATCTAAACGTTCTTAATTGCTAGCCTGAACCCTGATTCTTACGGGCCTCAATCCAGATGCGGAAAAAAATAGGGTAGAACATACAACATTGATATCAAAGAGCCAAAGTTCATAGAAAATCATATAGATGTGGAAAAATATGTTTCTGTGACAACATTTTAGGTACTGGAAAGATTATTGTTGTATTGAACTCGTCAATATTTTAAAGTGACACAAAATTAACAAGCTTTTAAGCTGTTGCCACAAAACGCATGAAAAATAGAGGCTTTAGAAAACATTTTTCTTTCAACCAACCCTTCTCGAAGTTTATAAGAACCGATCCGAAATATCCTTTTAAGGATCCATCAAAACACCTCGCTGTCTTGACCAAAAAACTGCATTCACCGCCATTGCAGACCACACGATATCTAGGCTCAAGTTGTCCTCAACTCACTATGCCCAATTGTTAAGTACCTATTCCAGCAAAAGGTCTGCGGCTATGGTGTCTTCATCAACAAAGACTTTTTTCGAATTAGGGCCGGAGCTTTGGCGATTGGTTGTGGTGTTGATTGGTGGTGTGAGATCAAATTTATGGGGAAAAAAAGAGAGAGAGATTGAGGGAAAAAGGTAAAATTTAAAAGTAAAAATAAACGGGTTGAAGTAATTTTTAATAAATAATAAAAAAACTTTATTGCATAGTTATTTATTACTTAAAAAAGAGTAAAAAGTTAAAAAAAAAGAAGGTTAATGCCTTCCGTTAGCTCCATCCGTTATAAATTGACGAAATTGAATGACAAAAACTTTATTGTTAACAGTAATAATCAAGGTATTATTTTGATATTAGTATTAGTTATAGTCCAGGTATTTTTTTTTATAAAATTTCTGAAAGTTCAGAAATTTTTTTTAAAATTTTCCCCTTATTAGAGACGTTTTCACTAGGGGTGCTCGCGGTCCGGTTCGGTTCGTTTTTTTAAGAATCCGAGGACCGAACCGCTAGTCACGGTTTTTTGAAAATGAAATCCGTGTCCAGACCAAAAGTCCCACGGTTCGGTTCCAATCTAATCCAATCCAATCCATGACTCACGGTTCGGTTACGGTTTTGTCCACGGATTTTGATACATAAGTAAGCGGTGTGCGAGCGAGACCTCCAAGCGGTGTGCGAGAGAGAGAGAGAGAGAGAGGTGTGCGGTACGGGAGTACTATCTTTTACGGTTTCATGTACCAAATATTTCCACATCAATCCATCCGATATTTTGGTTCCAACAATGGGATGGAGATTGCGTCGTCGATGTAACGCCCCGATTTTCGGACACGTTAATTAAATCATTTTTAATTGATTTAATAGTTCATAAAACTGATTTAAGAAATAAATTTTATTTAACAGAGTTTAGCAGCGGAAATCTCAAATACCAAATTCAAAACTACTTAATTGTCTTACAACCCAACGAAATAAAACAGAGTTTGACAAATGTGATAACACTTTTGGAAAATTCAAATAACAATATTTTAAACTAACAGAGCTTCTAAGGGTAAGGCATCCAAGGCTCGACAAACTCTCCTTCCTCAGCTGGGAGGTCCTCACCCTGGTACTAATCATCTTGAGGAGGATTCTGTTCTTCGGTTTCTTGATTACCTGGCATGAAACACCAGCCCAAGGGCACTATGATGAGTTTTGAAACTCAGTAGATAATCCCAACCCTACTAACCCCTTACTCTACAGTTAGCAGTTCAACAATATAAGAATTGGTAATTCACAGAAAGTACAGAATAACAATAACACATCATCATTTTCTTTACTATCCATTAACTTACATGAAATCTAAGGATACTCTCCACGAGATCCTTTCCTCCCACATCCACTAACTACAACCGTCTCATGGGTCCACCCTTCCTCTTGCTTGTCCTGCACCAGGGTCCTAGGTGAGCGCACCTAAGTTATGTATCGAGTATGTTCTCACTTAAGACCATAACAGGAGGATCGAGTCATCCCATGACGCATCGTACATTAGGGTCGGACATCACCTACCACTAACTATAACCGTCTCATGGGACCCATTCTCTTCCTCAAAGAGAAACTTCCCATGACGCATTATACATTAGCGTCACAACATCTCTCAACACTGGGCCCCATTGGTTACCCATTTCAACACAGGGCCCCATTGGTTACCCTTGCCATCACCATGGCTCAAATCACAATCCACACAACCACACTTCCAACACTTTACCAATTTCCATTTACTTAACATCGTCTACGTGAGTCACTACTCGTAACCACCCAGGTGAACCTAAGTCCATTCTAGCACGTACAACATGATTCAATCAATAACAACTCAATTCATAACATGATACATTTCAATGAGATAAAAGTACATATCAAATAATATTGTGCGAGTAAGTAAACACATAATATTTTATGCTTTGGGCCGATGCCCTTAAGGTTTGTTGAACAAGTAAATTAATTAAAGTTTTTATTAATTTCAAAGGTGCCGTTAGCGATTTCGTAGGCTTAGTTTTGATAACGTACTGGGAAAACTTTTTGATAGAAATTTTATTAACTCAAGAGTGTACTTAGAAACGTTTAGATAATTTGGTAAGCTTGTAGGGTATGATGAAGTGAACGTAGAACTTTTAATTTGATACGCTAATCTTTTAAGGTTTAAGTATGAATCTAGTATATATACTGCTACTTTAACTTTTAGCCGTTTGTAATTCCAACATTGTATAGCAGTATTTTAACTTACTGTTACTTAACCAATTTTATTCATTGGTGTTACTTTACAGCATTTTTCTTTTTCTTAGATCTTCTAATTTTCTACAACTGTTAATATTATTAAACGAGTTGTTTGTATTTATTGATTGCAATACTTTACTACGTTAACTGATCAGGTTCAATGTTTTACTTAGTAAATAAACTTTTTACTCCACTAAGTTAAATTAATATTAGTCTTATCATTAAGGATTTCTTTTTCTTTTTTTTTTGTTAAGCCTATAAATATGATTCTCCTATTTGAGAGCCTTATTAATCTTATGATTAACTTTAACTACCACTAATATTTGGGCAACAGCTATGGACATTCAGAGTAAAAACAGTCATGACATGTATTTCACATAAGAGTTAATATAGCAAATAGCAGAACTGGAAGTTTAGCAACATTTTAAGTCAGTCTCGTAAATTACAGCAAGTACAGGGGTGGAGTGTAATTTTAGTATGCAAAATTTGAAAATCAACGTAAAAGTAAAAGCTACAGTAGCATTTCAACAGAAAACAGAGGATTTTCAACTTAGGTGGGTTTGATGCGTGGGGTTAATTCCTCCGTTCCAAGCCATCAAAAACATTAATTAGGAACTAAATATACTTGGGGGAAAGTAGGAGAGTGATTATCCTACCTTTAATCTGGACAAAATAATTCGGTGGAGTCCGGTGGGTTTTCGTTTGGCGGTGAAAGATCGGTACTCTAGCAGCAACTTTGGACTGGAATAACTTGACCAAACCTCTGTTGTTTTGGACAATTCTTGTATCTAACGCGAAGATCTTGAAATGCTCTACAACTTTCGTGAAGAAGTCTAAGCCCAAAAACCACTCTAAGTAGGAGAAAAATGGAGGTGTCACTGAATCTGCCTGAAAATCAGAATCCGAGAATTTTACCGAACTTTGAATGGCGATAACTCTATCAATTCTAGACCGTTTTGGGCGATTCTTGGGTTGGAATTGAAGCTCTCGACACCCTCTACAAGTTTTATGAAGAAAACAAAGCCTAAAAACGAATTTAACTAGGAGGAGAATGGCCATAAAAACAGGTACGTGGAATGAACGAAAATGAAGTTCGTGGTGGTGCCTTCTTCCACTGCTCTTCTTTATTTTTCTTCTCCTCCCTCTTTCTTCTTTTCTTCTCCTCCTCCTTTACTGCCCAGTGCCCAGCACTCACTCTCTCTCTCTCCGTTTTAAATGGGAAAAGAAGTGGGAAGAAAAAAAGAAAAGAAAGGTAGAGATGATTAAGGGGGATGTGAGGTGATGGGGGAGTTATGGGAAGAGTGCTGTTCTTAAGCCAAGAAACAGAGCAATGGCAATGGTCACCCTTATTCTACCCTTTTGGTTATTGTCACAGGACCGCCAATGAAGCTCAGTCGATCATTCCACTGTTGAATCATTTACACGCCCAAACTTGGATCTTTGATGGCCTTGGATAAACTCGATCTCGTCAATAAAAACCCAAAGAGATGCTCAATTTCCTTCACTTGGTAAAAAATTAGTGTTTAAACAGATTGTGGCCAAGAATGATTAAGTTATGAATCTGAATCCAATCCCAAGTTATACCAACTCTAGTTTTATTCACAATTCTCTGTACATTCAGATGTCGCCGGCGTCTTGACACCGGAGATCCGTTTAATCTGTTATTGTTTCCCTTGGAGTTTTGTTCTGGAGGGTAATGTTGGGTTTGAGTTGGGGCAAATTTCCGGACAATTTTGAGTAAAATTTTCAATTTTAATAGGGGAGATGGGGCCCTATTATTTACCCAAGTCACTTGCCACATGGGCAGTGTAGGTGTACCCATAGCACTTTTGATGTGAAAAGTAAAGAAAGGTAGAGATGATTAAGGGGGATGTGAGGTGATGGGGGAGTTATGGGAAGTATGGGTAGGTACGTGGGAGAATGGGAAGTTACAAAGGGGGTGAGAGGAGGGAGAGAGAGAGAATCGGAGAGGTGAGAGGGAGTCAGGAGAGATGGGGATTTGGGAAACACAATCCCACAATTTTAGGGAACAATTATCATGTACACAAACATATATAATTGTATATTAAAAGTTTGATGAATATAGAAATAAGATATATGACTAGCTAATTATTATATTTTTTTTAAAGAGATAATTTCTGAATAAAAATACTTATAATTTAGTTAACTAATAAAATTTTTGGGTAACAATACGAGTTTTTATTTGAAAATTTTAGGTCCAAAATTAGGGTCGTTACACAAAGCTTCTATTTATACTCAGTGCTCAGTGAAATAGGGTTAATGTCTTATTGACAAACTACGATTTACCCTCCTAAAATTTTTGCAGACTTAAAATATATCCCAATATTAAGTAAAATACTAAAATTGGTATAAAAATTTATTTATAGGTGAAAATTGTTTATGTATAGACATATATATTAATATATATATATTTATTTATTTATAATAAATTCTCACGGTCCGGTTCGGTTAATCCACGGTTTCTTAATGAAAATTCATGAACCGAACCGCGAGTCACGGTTTTTTAATTTTTCAATCCTTGTCCGGACTATTAATCCACGGACAAAATCCAAAAGGTACGGATCAGTTCGGTCCGGTCCGATTTTACGGTTCACCGGATTTTTTGAGCAGCCCTGGTTTTCACCCTACCGCTACTCCTCCTCCACCCGCACTCGTCCGCGGTTAATTTATCGAGATCGAGATCGAGAGAGAGAGAGGCAGAGGACGGAGACGATGACTCAAATTGGTGTACTTTCAGCAATCAGTCCCATGGAATCTGCTAATTACCGAATAGGTAATCTTCTCTCTCTACCACCACACCCTTCATCGTGCTCCCTTCCCACTGGGACTGTAAATCTGTTTCGTTGTTGCTCTAACACTAGAAACCCTAGTTGTTCTCCTCCTTCTGCAACTTTCACCAGTCAACAAAAACACCAACTGAGCGAAAAGCTCTATGGACCCCCACAAGCTGAAAAGTTTCTGAATGAGTTGTCCAAAATGCGACCTTTGCCACCGATACGTGTAATAAATAAAGCGTTATCGACGATTGCCAAAGCGGGTCGTTACACCGAGGCTCTTTCTCATTTTGACAATTTGCAGTTCTGGGCATTCGGGTCGATTTTTATTGCCTCAACATTGCAATTAACTGTTACTGCAATGTGAATCGAGTTGGTTTCGGGTTCTCTCTTTTAGGGGGCATCTTTAAACTCGGTTATAAACCTGATGTAGCTACTTTCACCACCCTGATGAACGGATTTATTTTAGAAGATAAAACTACTGATGCGTTCGAGTTATTCCAGAAGTTAATGAGGAGGCTACGTCACTTTTAATAGAAATGAGTAAGAGAGAAATTGAACCGATCGTCGTTCCATATGGAATGATTGTCAATGGCCTTTGCAAAACGGGGAACACGAGCATGGCTATTCGGTTGCTTAGGACATTGGAAGAGGGAGGGTTTAAATCTGACATCAAAGGGTATAGCATGATCATTGACAGTCTTTGCAAGGATGGGATGGTAGATGACTCCATGAACTTCTTTTTAGAAATGAATGGAAAAGGTATCCATCCAAATGTTGTCACTTATACGTCCTTGATTCATGGCCTCTACAATTGTGGCAAGTGGGAGGAGGCTCGAGAAATGCTGAGAGAAATGTTCGATAGTGGTGTTTCACCAAATGTTTGTACATTCACTGTGCTTGTGGATGCCCTTACCGATAAAGGGATGGCAAGAGAAGCAGAGGAGGTACTTGAATTCATGATAGAAAGAGGTGTGGATCCTAACGTAGTCACATACAGTACTATAATGCGTGGGTATGGTGTCCAAGGCCGAATGGATGAAGCAAAGAGAGTGTTTGATACCATGGTGAATAGGGGCCTCCAACCTAACATCATCAGCTATAACATTCTAATCTATGGGTATTGCGAGAACATGAACTTAGACGAGGCCATCAATTTCTTTCGAGAAATGCCTCAAAGGGGTTTGAAGCCTGACCTTGCAACTTTTACCACTATGATCAAGGGTCTCTTTCAGGTTGGTGAATATGTAATGGCTCAAGAACTACTGAATGAGATGGAACTTGCAGGCCTAACTCCCAGTAGTAAAACTTATGGTGTGTTGTTGGATGGGCTTTGCAAGACCGGGCATATTGATGAAGCATTGTTGTTATTTCACATGATTGAAAACAGAGGTTGTCTCAATGTCGTTATGTACAATATCCTCATTGATGCATTTTGCAAGAATAAGAAACTTGATAATGCAAGGGATCTTTTCATTAAACTTTCTTCCAAGGGGTTACAACCTGATTTTATTACATATGATATCATGATACGTGGTCTTTGCAAAGAAGGATTTTTCGATGAAGCTAAAGAGTTGTCTGTGAAAATGGAGCAGAATGGTTTCTTGCCTGATATTGGCGATTACAAGTCTATCATCTGAGGTTTTGTTAGCAACAGAAGTTCTATCGGGCTCTGTTACTTGTTGAGGAAGTGGTTGCATCTACTTTTTACATGATTAAGGACTTAATCTTAACTAAAGGATGGGCTCTTGCTCTCCAAGAAGTGATAACGAAGTTCATGCCAAGGATAGACATGGAGCTGTGAAGGTAAGGCTAGTTTTACACCAAAATATGTAGGCTATCATTGAGCTAAACTCTCGTCTCTCCGCGTATGTATTAGTGGTATTCTGAATAGTAATTTGCAGTCATAGCCTTTTTTTCATTTGGGAAGGCGGAACACACTGTTCAAACATATTTCCCTCGACTCTTCCACTCTTTGAATAGTAATTTGCAGAATAGTATTTCCATTCAAACATATTTCTCTCTGAATGTGTCTAAATTACTTGATTTAGACACAGTGTCACAGCCTTAGTGTACTGTATTTTTTATAGGGTACTGATTTTTGCGCTCCAAGATTTACTGCAGGCGCTCCACCTTTTTGTTTTTATACTGTGATGTTGCTCGCAACATCACAGTATATTTTGTTTTTACACTGTGATGTTGAAAGGTGGAGCGCCTGCAGTAAATCTTGGAGCGCGAAAATCAGTGGCCTTTTTGATATCATTAATTCTTATGTTCTTAGCATTACCACATGTTTTAGATTCTTGAGTGTGAGTCCACTTCTCCCATTTGGAATCCAAAGTTTATACTGGACTATGAAAGGTGCTGAATGTTGGTGCTTTGTTCAATTTTTTTAGTTTCTTCAATTATTTGCCCCCCTTCACTTCTTGAACTTCAAACAAGTCTCCCAATCTATTATTTTTCTTTTGACTTCTGTAGTTTTGTACCAGTCCAGAGGAATGCTTATGTGTCCTGAATCTCCTTTATGAAGAATGAAAAGGGTAGAAGAATAGATTTGGATGCGAAAAGTACTGATTGAATCTGTCCCTACTAAAACCCAAAAGCTATAACCGCGTGACTTATATACTATTCCGTTGGTTGCATAAAATCCACTAGGCCAATGTGCTTTAAGACCCTTGGCAGAAAACATGCCATTTCAGTTTATCCTGCAGTCCCGGGCCTTATAAGCATTTTTGTGACCTCTGTAGAAGCTTTTAAATTAATGGCACTGTTGTGGTTGCTTTTTAAAAGAGAGTGTTATGCATCACTTTTCAAGAAATTTGTTTGATTCAATTGATTTCAATGTTCTTAAAGAATTTTTGGGGGAAAAGCCATTTGTTAAGAAAAAGACAAAAAAAAAACAAGTTATTTGAAAATCAATTTTAAAACTAGATACCAAACTGAAATTTTGTCCGTGTTTTCCAAACAATCCTTAAAATGTGTTTCGAAAAATTATTATGGTCAATAGCAACAAAACAGGCATAATGCTACCCATGCTGATTCTTTCACATTTAGTCATGTAGTTTCTGTCATGGTTGGCTGCAGAAACGTTAGTCATGCGGCTTCTGTCATGTTTTTCCTAAGTTCGTTTCTATTATTTCTAAGGCCTCTGAAGTTACGCAGTTAAAATGCTGATTCATCATTGTGGTGCCCAGGACCTCCATAATATTTCTTGATGCTGACATTACGTAAATACCTGATGAATGTACAACTATTCTTTTTGCTTGTAATCTTGATGAAGTGTAGTAAATCCATGTTGTTCTTTTGCTGTACTATTTGCGCATGCTATTATCGAAATGGATAGGGAAGGATCAGTTAGTTTCTAGCATTAAGACCTCAAGTCTGCAAAATTGTTTTTTTCAGTAAGTTTCAAGCGTTTGGCCCTTAAGTCTGCAAAATTTTAGTATTGCTTTTAGAGGAAATCTGGTTTCACTTGTATCTTTTTAATTCAAGCTAGAGTATTATGCAGTATCTATGAAGTACGGACACCTCGCCAGAGGTCAGCTACCGGTATTGGAAGCTTGCCAGACACCAACCCTCCCCGGACACTCTCAGGACACAAGTGTTCAACATTCAAATTGTAAGTGTCCTAAAATCAATTTTGTTCTCTTGGACACTCTCGGGACATGCTCAGAATACTTTAGGGCACTCGCGGGACATGTCATTACTCTAGTGAAAGCATTGGAAATTCTTCATTTTGTGTCTCAGATACTCTTTTTTTCTTTTTAATTCATGTCTTAGATACTGGTTGATACGTTAAAATAACACATGAATGATGAAACAACTTATGTTGAAACACTTTCATGAAAATTAATGATAATGAAGGCATATGGTATTTTAATATAGTTGCGTTACTCTTGTCATTATTATTTTTTTTTGGGTTTCTCTGTCATGTCATGTATATAAATGATGAACATATATATGTTTACCATGTCCCCAACGTGTCGTGTCCTTCTGTTCGTGTCTGTATTACTTTGTGCAAAATGGTGCACAATAAATAGATATTTGTGTCTTAGATTGAGTACCCGAGGGTAGTCCAGGATACCAAAGCTGTACTGAAGGCCCGGGATACCAACATTTTTCCATTTCAAATCTCCATATGAGCACCGTCATACGATGTTTTTCTAATCTATAATACAAATCGCGACGGTGTGGTGGCCCACACATTTTTCCTACATAAATCTTCACCGTTGGCTTAACACACATTTCCCTGCACAAATCTCTACCCTTCATTCAACTCTTGGCATTTTGGTAAATACTTTGCATTTTTTGGAATAAATGGTTGAGTAATGATTCTTTCAGTTTTGGTAATTAATTTTCCGATTTTGGTAATGATTTATTTGTGATGAATGAATGCTAAGAATTTTTGTTAATGATTGGCGTTGAAATACATACAAAAACCATGTGGGAGGATTTTTGGTAATGAAAATCATTACATACAAAAACCGTGTGGGAGGATTTTTGATAATGAAAATCAATACATAGAGATGGCGTTGAATGCTATCTAATAACATGTAAATCCTGGTAAGGATTATTGGTAAGTTTGAACAAGTAAATGTGGGAGGGATGTTGGACGAATTTTTGGTTACCTCGAATTTATTCTCGGTAATGAATGCTAAATGATTTATTCTCATTGTTTGTTTCCTATTCTCTCTCTCTCTCTCTCTCCCTACACGTTTTCTTTCCATTTCTCTTTCCTGTCTCCCTGACTCTCACAGGTATGGCTCTTTTGTTCTCTTTTTTTTAAACAGCTTTGACGGCTGTAAATCAAAAAATTAGTTCATCGTTCTCTATCCATGGTAAATTCTGTTCTTCTTTTTTCACTTCTCTTTGTTCTCATTTCAGATTGAATGTTTTTTTTTTCCAATTCTCTTTGTTCAGTCCAACTCCAAAAAATTTCTATTACGCTCGGTTCAAATTGGAGTGACGACTGTCATGTGCAACCAATATTCAATCCAAATAAAATTGGAGTGGCTCTTCTGGGTTGACCAATATTGTCGATTTTTTTTTATCTGTATGGAGTATGGACAGTTTGGGTGGTGGTTACTTTCGGGGTTGCTGCATGCTAGGGGAAAAAAAAAACTGTTGATAGCTTACTTGGGTGGTTACTTCAAGTTTTATTGTATCATGAAGTTGTATTTGAATGTTTCCAAGTGAATTTTCTTTGGATTCTTTCTATTAGCAGGTCACTTGTGAGTGCTGAAATTTTGGATTAAAAAAAAAGCTTCAGGATGGCTGCCAGCAATGCATGTTTGTCTAACGGGCGGACCATCAAGAAAATCATCTGGGATGTAGCAGAGTACCACTATAGATCACAAAGAACAAATAGCTGTATGGTTTTCTTTAAAATCGTGAAATAGATGGATTACAGAATGGTCATTGAATTAAGTTTCAGGGGGAATTCGGTGAGAAACTTCAACCATAAAACATTATTGCTTAGCTTCCAAATGATTCTTCTGTGTAACCATAAAACCTTTGATCTTATTTCTCTTTTTGATGTTTAGGATTGACTTAAGAACCGCAGCGGAGCTGTCTTAATGCCACATCGATGTCCTTCCCTTCATCCTATTTGACCACCATCATGGCAATTGACAAGGTTTTAGACATGTGAGTAGCTTGCAGATTATGATTGTTGCTCTGCTAGATTAGGATTCATTTAGTTGGGGTTCATATTATAATTCGACCAATTCTTGGTTCGGTCGCTTTTTATGTTCCAAGGATTAGGTTTGATGTTAATTGTGATGTTGGAGCAAGGAACCTTCTATTTTCCTTTCATATACTTTCTTCATATTTATCGTAAGTGCCTAGACATGCTACTAAGTTTGTTTTCTGGCAAGGGTTTCTCACACTCCAATGTTTTCTTATTGTGTGTAATGTATTAATGTTGGATTTTTTTAAATATTTTTTTCCATCGTTTTTTGCAATATCATTTTGTTGGATTCCTCCTTTCAAAAAATGTCACCTTTTTTTTGCAGTTGGCAATCCATGGCGAACGCCCCATGCTAGCTGTGGATTAGTTGGGAAGTCTAAATAGGTGGTTGTCTTCTTGACAGTTGGTGGCTAAAGCAAAATCAAGACTAGGGTTTGAAAGTGCAAAGGGTACAATCAGTTTAATGCCACGAAGCAATAGCTGCTAAACATATATAATTTGGTAATTGATCTTAATTTTTTTATTCATGTATCTTCTTCTATTTATAGAGTTTCTCTATGCATATTTGAGGGGGTTACCGAGCTATGATGTTATGTTTGTATACTCTATAATGTCACATTCGTTGAGATTCTGACCTCCGATGTTGTGTTCATATAATGTTAGGCACGATCAGTTTGATGACGCCTAACTAAGGTCACTTGAAATTATATTAATTAACAAATTTTTCGATCCGTGTAAGCCCTAGGAATTGGTAAGCATTCTAAATACCAAGACTAGATTTATATCATGCAATTCGATTGTTCTAGAACCATCTGCTCCATCTTCAATTCAGTTTTTAGTTTTTAATGAAATTCCATCTTCGAAACCGAAAGGCTTTACTTGGAAAATCTGTTTATTTATTTCAGATGTTCCGTGCTTCAACTTCCGCAAATTGGTTGATGAATGGTGATTGTGCATTACGTCTTTCGATTTTTTGGGGTCTGGTGTGACACTATTGATTTGTGTTATTTGTAGTTAGAGATGTACATAAGTTCTGAAATTGCATAGCTCAAGTCACTCTCAAATGGAATCAAGTTAGTAATGTAGTCTTTATTCCTTTCTGCTATAAGGATTACAAATTGAAATTAGTAGTGTAGTCTTAGCTGAGCATTGCTGCATCTATTTGGTTGTGTAAATTAAAGTTTTTTTTTTTTTATTATGTTAGTCGAGTTAGGTTAACAGGGGTAGTCATAGTAGGGCAAGGTCATTGGTTAGGACGGACAATTTGCTAGATAAATGGTTTCTACTTTGTCGATTTTTAAAAAAGATTCATGTTTGGTTTAAGAAAGATGCTAGCTTAATACGGAGTATTTGGTTTTTTAGTGTTTGCATGTAGTTTTTAATGTACAAGTGGCAAGATTACTGAAATACACTAGACATTTATAGTTTTCCTTGCCTGTGTGTTTTCCGTTGAGTTAATGAACAACGATGATCTCTCCCTCTCTCTCAACCCTAGCCACCAAAACTCCTCGATCTTCTTCCTTCCCCTTCCACCCGTGGGTTCCATACCCGTGTGTGGTAGCGGGAGGGGGAGGCCATGGTACTACCGACTCCATTTCTTTGTTTTTTTTTTCCCTTCCGTCTCTCCAGATCTACTACTTGTCATTTGATCTGTGGGAGTTTTGTCTCTCATTCTACGAGAGTTATTAGTTTCGTCTTTGGACGAATTTTGTCTACAGATCGGGTTCTCTTAATCGAGGTTGCTTCACAATGATATCTGTGCTTCAGCGTTCTATCCCTACACGATGTCTTTGGCGAGGCAACCCGTAGCGGCTTAGCAGATTTGTAGTTCTTGGGAGTTCATTGGTGCGTTCATACTTGGGTAGAGTGCATCTGATCGTCTAGGTATTTGGTGTCTTTTGTCCTTAACTTTGCACTTTTTCTCGTTTGAGACTTCTAATTAGATGTTAGGCAGTTTAAAAGTGTCTCTATTGCGTCTGGCCATGTCTAGGTTAGGAAGAAAGACATCGATTGCCTTGTGATTTATTTGTTTTGTATTTGTTAGACGGTTAGTTTGGCTTTGTCCAAGTTCTTTGTAATGATCTCCGTTTTGTAAGTGTCATTTGGTGTTTATCAATACAATCTTATCACTTTTGACAAAAAAAAAAGAACAACGATGATATGTATTTTTTTTTCTTCTAAATGATATGTTTTTTATTTTCTAATATGTGGTCGAGTTGTCTTTTTTCTCCTTATCTTTGGTTGTTGGGCGAATTATATCGTACATCGGTGAGATATAAATAATTTCTTGATTGATTATTTGGTGGTATTTGTTATTTGTTTCATGAATGATTATTTTTCATCTTAATTAAATAGTATCAAGATAAGTTTCCCCACAGGGCTAAAAGGGGAAATTCGGCCTTAATTAGTCCAGTAGGAAAAATCGGTCTAAGTTTTTTTTTTTTCCGGGAGAAGTTGGGTTCATTGGTAGAGGTGATTAATAATAGAAAATGGTAGTCATTTAGGTTGCGCTCAGAATTCGTTGCGGGCAATTTTTAGTCTAATACAAACGTGACTTTCTTTCTTTAGAGAGATATATACCAGGGATTTTGAGATCTCAAGAGTATTTTGCACTTGCCAGGAATAGCTGCTATCGGTCCAAACGTCTATAGAATCTCATCTAGGATTTTCTCACAAATACATTACTAATTATGTGAACTATGCTCCAAACTCAGACATCAACATAACTCTGCCCATCACTCCATTGCCCATTCTTACTTCTCGGCACCAATAACTCCGCGTCATCACTTGCTTCACTCTGCAGAACATAATCATGTCATCTATCGGATATCAGTCCTTTTTAAGCAACTGGATTCGTAATACTTCGAAGCCCAGATTCTTCCGATCAATCTATCACTTCAAGCTGAAGAGGAAACTACGTATTGAGGGATCTGTCACACCAAAACTTTCTCAGGACACATATAGCAGCATTCTCCTCAATGCCAGACTTATTACGTGAGATCACATTCTAGGACAAAACTCCATTTCTTGGTAACTCAGACTGTGGCTTCACCTAGAATCTAGCTTTTGAATATGCATCAGGAAGGGTTGACTTCAATAGAATCAAGAATGTTTCCTAAGCCCCGAATTGAACACCAAAAGGTTGGCCTAGTGGTCAAGGCTTGAGACTTAGAGGTTTGCTCCCTCCGAAGATCTCAGGTTCCAAACCTCTTAGGTGTTATCAACTCCTTTGGGGCCAGTCCATACAAGTGGGCGGTGGGATTGGTCCCCAAGATTTGTTGAGTTGAGGTGCGTGTAAGCTGGCCCGGACACCCGAGCTGTCAAAAAAAAAAAGTCCTAAATTGATCTGAAAATACCAAAATACCGTATTTTCCCATTATATAAGCCAGTTAGTAAAGTCTTTTTTTTTTGGAAATAGAAGGAAGTAATGTTTTAGCCATTGAACTCATCACATAAACTTGGTAAGTCCTGCCACAACAAAAAACTGGAGGCCTGAATTTTGTGTACTTACAGAATCTTTCCTCTAGAGGATTCAGTCTAGCAATTACATCTCGTCCAGATTGCACTTCAATATATAACGTGAAATAGCAAAAGGAGCAATTACAAAGGCACACATGTAATAGGACACGGGACCCGTAGACGTGCGGGGTGCACTACAGGGTGTAGAGCGCAATCTGAGCTGTCCATCTCTATAATCAATGGTCTCTGCACCAATGCACAAAAGGTCCTCGGTTCCCTTGTTGTGGTGGTAGTTCTTTAAAAACGTACTACACACTAGTTTATTCAATCAAAATACAAAATTATAAAAACTCACTCTCATAGACACAACTCACGTCTCTCTCTCTCTCAAAACACATCATCTTCACATTGCTGGAATGGACCTTCTCTTTATTTTTCGGAGCCTAAAGCGAAAATCAAAGTTTATGCTTTTTAGGGAATTTTATGACTTGTCGCTCCCAAAACAAATTAATACAAGTATTTATCAAAAAATAAAAAGAAAATCTCAAACAATAACCGAACAACAATAAATTTCAAAAGCATTGCTTAAACATCACATATCCTTAAATCGAATATTATAATCCTACCTCTCTTAAAGAAGATTCAGTTTGGTCTGATTTACGCTAGCCATTTTTGGTCCAATTTGGACAATTGTAGCCCTCAATTGTACTGCTGTTGTTCTTTGTCAGTTGGGCAAAATGGTCATTTGGCTTCCTCCACTAACTCGGTTACGTGGCGTGATGGGGCTTCCTCCACGGCTCCACTTACTCACCCGACTTTCCCCTCCTCTCTCTGCGAATTTCACATACCTAACTACCATGGAGAACTCTCTCTCTCTCTCAATCAGTCGATCGAGCGGCGCCCCGCTCCGGCCACCTCCCTCTCTCCCAATGAAGAGAATATCGTCACCGTCTCCCCTCTCCTGAGATCCTTCCACTACGAAGCCAACTGTAACCAAATCCCAAAATCAAAGATTTTCCGTCACCGAAAGCGAAATCTCGTGGGCCGGAACCAAGGCCCAGATCAGGCGGCTTCGATCGCGAGATTTCTGGCCAAAAAACTCTGTTATGGGACAGGTTAAGATCCCAGAGCCAAGCGAGGAACTGAGGCCACCGCCGACGAATTTGGTTCAGGGTCCCACAGATCTGTTGGGTCTCGACCCGGACACAGTCCATAAGGATTTTCATCTCTTCTTTCTTCTCCATTCGTGTTGCATGTATACTATTTTTAGTTGGTGATGTTTTCTCCCTTCCTGATTTTTGTTGCATGTTCGCTTTTGTGGCTCTATTCTAAAATCGTGTGGTATTCCTTTTTATTTGTTGTTTTTGTGACAGGTTTTGAGGAATTTTGCTATCTGGACTGATTGGTTGATTTGGTGAGTGCAGGATTAGAAAGTGAGAAGTAAGGAGTAATATAGTCTTGTTCGTTTGCGTGTTCAACAACTATTCACTTCGTCTGGACAAGGATGATTTGTAGTGATGATCAACTCTACTTGTAGTTCTCATCCATTTACTTGCTTGTTTTTTGCAGTTATGCATGATTTACGCCTAATTCACTATGATCTGAAACCAGAAAACATTCTTCTTATTTCGTCAGAGTATATTAAAGTCCCAGATTATAAGGTATTATCTCATGTGCCATCTTGTCATTATCATTTGGTTTATCAGTTAATCTAGCAGATTCGGAACAAAAAAAAAAATCTAGCAGATGTTTTGCGCATGTGTACCTGGTAATGCTAATTCGGTTTTGTAATTGTTTGTAGAGCCACTACGCTCTTGTTTGCACCAACATTTTCATACTATAAACATTCTGCCAGATAAAGTAAATGTCAATGCCCTCTTTACTGTTTCCAACTTCCATACATTGAAAAAAACAGGTCGAGCTTGAAAAAGCTCGGGTCATTAATAGAGACTCGTTTACTAAATGAACTAAGCTCTCTTACTAAATGAACTAAGCTCGGCTTGTTTACAAACGAGTTGAGCTCGAGCTTCAGCCTTGTTTAGCAAATGAGCCGAGCTCGAACACTACCAAGGTCAGCTCGTTTGCACCCCTCTTACTGCCAATGGACAGAACTGTGGGTGGGCTGTGAAACCTGTGGGAAGTGGGCGTCTAATAAAGCCCACGGGTCTTTCAACAGCCCTGCAAATGGAAAGTGATTTCACATAATTGACACAGGCATCCGAAATTTTGTTAGCTTCTCTTAACTTAGTTCGGTGAGGTGGAAATAACACTCTCATAGCTACAACCTGTATTTGATTTACTATATGTTTCTTTTACATTTATGCATATTTATGTTATCGATTTTTTGCACATTCATCATGCATGTGTGTCAGATTGAAAAAGAGAATGTGCTAATGTATTATGGGGTTTGCAATTCATTGTATGTCCAATTTTTCACATTGAACCGATTCTAACTCTTCATATTCACAGGTGAACAAGAGTGATTCGACATTAACTTTAAAATCTGATTGCAAAGAGTTCCAATGCGAATCAGGGGAATCTCTTCTTGAGATGTTGGAGTTGAGGGGATTTGTCAAACAAGTCTTTCCTTTGCATGGTATGCTAGCTTTCAGCTTTCAAAAAATAACAAGTAGTTATCAGGAAAATGACAATTCTTGAGTGTTGGCCTATAGATGAAACAAAGAAGAAGCAGCTTCTGAGAACTTGGGCATTTAACTGCTGGGACTTCACAAGACAGCCTATTGATGAAATCTATGCATATTTTGGGACAAAGGTAAAAGCTGATGTGCTTCTCGCTACTATTGGATTTTGTATTCAAATGTAGTTTTTGAGCTGCAATAATCTCTATATTTGCAATTTACACTGTAGATCGCGACCTATTTTGCTTTCCTTGGAATGTTTACAAGGTGGATTTTATTCCAGCTATATTCGGTGTTACCCTGCAGTTCGTTGATTTGGGGTAAGGCTACGGCACCTTTATTAGATGGCACTCGGCAGAGATTATTTTGATAAATGTCAGTAGATAAGAAGGAAATTCAATCGTGTAATAAGGAAAAGGATAGTTTCAATTTGCTTATCTGGGATCACGATTTCTGTGTCTGCTCACTGTTTTCTGCAGATCAATGCAGTTGTTTGTGCTCCCTGCTTTTTTTATAAGCATTACATTATGGGCTGTTTTGTTTTTCCAATCCTGGAAACGTAAAAACTCCGCCCTCCTAGCCAGGTAACTGGATTTATTGCTTTCCTTTCCCCTTTGTTTTTTCCCCTTGTATTGTTTTTGCTCTTTTTATTCATGGTAAATGCTTCTTCTTCTTTTTTAATCCTCTACCTTTCTGTAGGTGGCAAATAAGTGGTCCAGTTGCGGGAGGGCCTGGGTATAAATTTTCTGGATTGGAGTGGAGTTCCATCCAATCTCCTGTGGAATTCATGAAGAAATGGGGCAGTTATAAGACAAAAGAGAATGAGGTATTTCAAAGGGAGGAATGGGTCGGACGGCTTATGAGATTCAGAAATGACGCTTTTATCATTTTGAGTATCATATGCCTTCAGCTGCCATTTGAATTGGCTTATGCTCATCTGTACGAGGTTATCCGATCAGATCTTATGAAGTGAGAATTTAAATGTTGCTTTGAGTTGTCAACTAATATTCTTTCTCTTTCTTAGGAAGAACAAAATCATTACATTCAACCCCCTCCTCCCTCTCTGCAGCTGGCAGGATCTGTTCAGATTTGACATCAAGTTCTGAGTGTACAATATTGACTGTAGTTTGTTCAGATTTTGTTAGTGTTGAAGTGGTTCTCCCCTATTTGTGCTTCATTTTCTTATTTCTGTTGATTTACAACTTTTTCTACGTCCATTCACATTTATAACCTACTGCGGAAAGGCCTTTTGCAAGCATAAATATAACCTACTTATATACATAAAACTATACATCAAACTAAAATATCCTATATCCCAACGAAATTAAAAATCGATCAATTCAACGGGCATGCCACACGTGCCTTGCACACGTTGCAAAGTACCTAGTTTTTTTAGAAGTATCACTTAAATATCATTCTTGAAATTTGAGCAGTAACAAATAATTTTTGCCCGCACACTGAACTTCATCGAAAGCTGGCCCACCTCATGTTTCAAAACATGTTTTAGCGCGCTTGGCACAATATATCTTCGAACATTCACTGCATATGCAGTTTAATTTGTACACACCGAAAAAAAAAAAAAAATTCCCTTGCTGTTGTGGCTATATACCGGAGTCAGTCAACCTAGATTGACAATACAAGCTCACGAGTCCTAGCTAGGCTCCGGACACGACGGAAAGCCGGCTCGGCCGAGGCTTGAACTTCTTGGGCGGAGTTGGCTGGTTAGGAGAACAAGGACGGAGAAGCAGAGCCTTCGCCAAAGCTCTCCCGACCACCGACTCCGTCATCAACTGGGGGGTGCTGCCGAGCCAGTGCAGCGACTTTGTTATCATTGTGCTGATTGGTCCCTCCCCCGTGGTTCCCACGTCGGACTTACTATGCTGACGGCAAATAAACTTTCCCCAGCATATGCATATCTCCACCTTCGGCCTGTAATTCTGAGTCATCTTCCCAATCACTCTCTCTCTCTGATTTTAACTGTTCTGTGTGCTTAAGAAACGGAGGGTATATATAGTTTTCGAGAGACGGTTTACGTAGGAGACCTTTATTAATCAGGATTAGGATAGTCATCTTCTGATCATTAAGTAGTCCTTTACTCCGATTCCCTTTAGTTACTGAGGGATCTACAGTGCACCCCACACTATAGGACAACAATTCAGCCGTCTATTTCGGTGATGAACAGTTTAGATTAATAGGAGCTCAAATTAAATCCGAATCGTTGGCGTCAAAATAGACGGTCGGATCGACCACCTTAAAGCCTTGCGGATTGCATGATTTCCCATTCCGTTTAGAAGTTACATACGTATCCTACTGGAATTCCATTTTAGAAAACTCCAACTAGGGGTGTATTCGTCCAACCGCAGAAATTCAAGGTAACGTGGGCCAACATTAGGGAAAAACTGACGGGGTTGGATCCAGTCCAGTTAGTTTGGACCAGTTTGGTCCATTGTTTGCATCTAAGCCGTCCAAATGGGAATTAATGGGAATTAACATGCATTTTTCTTTCCTTGAGAGGTAATTTTCTCTCAAGACTAGGCTGAAATTTTAAAAAACAAAGGGCTTACCACTCCCCGCGGTTTCGGCTCCTAAGTGACAATGTCCGTGACAACACCTATGTTCTCCACTACCATACTGTCTCCAATCAAATTTGCTTCCATTTCCATTGGTGTATCTTCAATTGCTTGAAAACCTTTAAATGGGCAAGGTTTTCAATCGAAAAAAAAGGAACCTTTGTCTGATCCTTTTTTTGGGTAATTTGTTGTCCGATCCTTGCTTTATCTTTGAGAGAGAAATTAAGGGAGGAAGATTTAAAATGAGAGGGGGAAGAAGTGTTGTACGTTAAGGGAAAGGAGGAAGATGATGTGTTGTATGTGTAGTAGTGGGCAGAAAAATTTTGAAGTGTTTCAAGTATGTGGATTGGACCAATAAATTTATAGGGGCAATATAGTCATTATGCATTAAGATATATAGTCATCAAAAATTTTAATAGGTTTTACAGAGTAAATGAGAGGTTGTAGATAGAACCACCCATTTGAATTGAGTTGGACTGGATTCGTAGCTCTTTTATAAAAGTGAGAAAAAGAAAAAGAAAAAAGAAGAGGACTGGAATTATCTGCTCAAATGGCAAAAGTGAGGACAAAACCCAAGTCACACAATGCGGGTATATAAGATCGCGAGAGGGAGATGAAAGCGTCTTTTCAAAACTCTCCCAGACAACCAGAATTCATGAATATTGCGAGGGGATTTTGAGAGCGTGAGCGCAAAGGGATGTTCGAGTGCGGGAGCGAATGCTTATGTTGACAAACTTGCAAAACACGCCCAAAGAGCATGCAAAGAGAAACATACATACAAACAATGCCACAGAACTTTCTTTCTTTTTCTTTTTCTTTTTTGTCAATTGGCAAATACTTTATTCATCTCTAAAAGTCTAAAGAAGCTTCCCTACAAATCCATGGATAGGGCATATTTGGCTATAGCATGAGCCACCCTATTACAATCTCGACGAACAAATGAAAACGAAAAAGAACGAACAGAACTAATCTGTGATAACAACGGCTAAATGAGACTTGGCACATGGAACTCCCTGCAGCATCCGAATTATCCCTTGCGCATCTCCTTCCAGAATAAGATCATCTCCCCATCCATCCCTTGCATAGCTTGCAACGAAATAGAATTTCTACCACAGCATGTTACTGCAGAAGGACAATTCTCGCTATAAAAAATGTAAAACGGTTTTGTACCGCGGAACAAGGTTCTAGATTTTCATGTTCTAATGGCAATGAATCAAAATAGCAGAGTCGATTCAAAATGTTAGATGTTCTCTTTTTTCTTAAGCTTCATTCGTGTACTGGACAAGAAAGTTTTTGCTCATGCTACGAGCTATTTAATTCAATCCTCCTCCTTCCTCTGGGATTGCGACTGGTTGTATACTAAATAAGACATTAAGCACGATAGAGGCAGAGTATAACATTCTTGTGGCACTCAATGCCACAACCTACACTATATACTACCTTTGGGACACTTCTAAATTCTTAACCAATTCTCTGTTGGAACCACCACCCCAAGCTAACCAGATTGAGACTCCTGTGCTGTCCAAAATACTTGTTGGTTTCCTTAATCCAAATACATAGCAGGCAATATTGCAGTGACATTGCAGCCGTTCAGAAAAAAATATCATAGCGACGCGATGTCAGATGACCAGACGAATCACCTTCATTCCTAAAAACTTTCTCAAAATTTGCCGCAAGCCATTAATCTAGAAGTAATCATTCACTGATGGTAGCTTTAATCATGCAGATTGTAACCCCAATTACAGAAGATTTGGCAATTAATTCCATTATAAACCTAATGTAACAACTGTCAAGAACTCATTTCACTTACCACTGATCTCAACTTTCCTTATAGCTTAACAGGATCTTGTAAGCGTTCCTACCAAATTTATAACTGCTTCACTTAGCTTAAAAAACTAGATATACCATCAGCTTAAAGCTTAAACCACATGTTAAAAGGGTACTCATTCTTTCTATTACCTTAACTGATGGTAGCGGAATGTCAGCTGCAAGTTGGGCCACTGCACCAGCTCCACTCAGAACCTGTTAACTAGGTGAAAAAACACGATAGAATTGCAAAAAGAAAAAAATTGCTATAAATGATAATTAGATTAACCACTGTGAGAACAGCTAGTAATTTCGTAGAAGGACAGCTGAAATCAGTGACAACAACAGGACAGCTTAAATCACTTACAACAACAATTCCTCGAGATAGTTAACCGTTTGAGCAAAAAACAGCCAGATTTGGCCATGGAAAGAGGCCGATTCTGCCGGCTATGTGTCGACTTTAGGGTATGAGGTTCCAGTTTTTTATGTTCTACTGAAATTCACCAACAAAAGAGAACTGATTTAACAAAAGGAAATAATCTGTACATTCTTCAGATTCATGAACTAGTGGGACCAACAAGTTTTTACATGATAGGAGCTACCTAATCAACCCTCCTCCTTTCTCCGGGCTTGGGACCGGCTGTGTACTAATCAAGTGGTTAAGCATGACACAGGCGGAGTTAAAAACTTGTTTGTGGCTTTGAACCACAACCTACAAGCCTAAGCGACATTTCTAAATTCTGACCCTGATTTTCTATTGCAACTAACACCCCAAGATAATTGGATCAAGACTACTCTATTGTTTCAACTCTATAGCCTCAAATACAACTTCAATATAATCGTATCAATAAAACACCAAGTACATCTTCCATTAACACGCTATTACCACAAACGCGGAGACTCATTTCAGTTGCTCAATCATATGCTCAAATCTCCATATCAGCTGTCCTATGATGCTTCGTTCAAACGTGACTTTTTCTCTATAGAGATATCACAGATTTCTGAGATCCCTGCTTCCAGTGCCAACTTGTTACTTCCAGTGTTGAAATTTTCCGAGCTTATACATAGCATATCAACAAAAAAAAATGACATCAGTCTAACATTCTGCCTCCAGAAGGGTTGACTTAAAAAATGTTCCCATAAGCCCAGAATTGAACTGAAAATACCAAAATATCATTTTGCCGTTTATACAAGCCAATGCCAGTTAGTAGACTCTGTTTTGGAAATAAAGAGAAGTTCCGTTCAACCCATAATTGGATGTGCAAAATAGTCATTTGACTTAACTCTGTGTGAAGTGGATGTATGGTATATCTAGCGAAAATGGCTGCTCAACGTTGAACTCATGATATAAACTTGGTATGTCCTGCCCCAATAAAAAAACTGGAGGCCTGAATTTTTGGGCTCAGTCTAGCAATTACTTCACGTCCAGATTGCGAAAAAAGCTAGGCACCAGAACTTTAGCAGCTTGAATGAGAAAAAAAAAAGGTTTTTAGGCCTGGAATCTCATTCATGCTTGAAAACAGTTTTAGCAATTACTATACGATCATGAACTTGAGCACCTTGCATGCCAAAAAAAACCAATCAGAATAACCAAGCATTCGCTATAATGTAGCAATAAAAATCAGGAATTGATTGAGATTTCTGATATCACTCACATGCCCGATATAGAGTGATCAATCAAGTCCAGGACACATAGACACTTTCAGTGTAGTGAACACGTGCACACCCTGTCTGTGGAAGTGAACTGACTTCAGCACTTAGATGAATCGTAGGTTGTGACCAAGACATCATTCCTCGATTTGATCGTCAATTAGACTCGTACAAGAAGTCAAACCAAGGTAATCCCCGCAATACATTTTTTACCCCATACTTAGCATCGCAATAATTTTTTTTTTTCCATTTTCTGGCAGATGGCAGTTTCAACACTCATGAGCATGATTGGCATTCCATCGTGTTCACCTCAGAGGCTTCACTCTTTCCCAACAGGTAGCCTTTTCCTTCGCAACTTATTCCCTAGATGTAATTCTAATGTCGCATAGACGGCTTTCACTCTTTGGGAAGGCAGCCATATCCGATCCCGCCCACAATAAGAATGTTGCAACGTTCGCTCAGAGGCAGGTCTTTCCATCGCAATATTACTGCTAGTCTATCAAGGGAGACCAATTACATAGGATTTAGCAAGTTGTAAGCACCTAATTGGTCTTCGAGGGCAAACTACCCATGGGTCAATCAAGCACTGGTCACGTTGGGATCAAAACGAGGAATTCCATCACGCGGTCACAAAAGTAGACTCATAAATCGATGATGACTGTCAGTGTGCGCGTGGAAAAACAAGGGGTGTTACGTTCAAAACACTGAGGCATCAATGTAACCAGAACTACATGAACAAACTAGTCTCAAAGCACAGTTTAAGATCATAGTCTCAACCAACTAAGATTATCACGCTTGATGCACGAATGCTTGATTCACAAATAGCCAATTGGGTAAAGAAAGCATGCAAAATCTTCAAATATTCATGGATTTTTTGAAAACATTCATCCAAACAGAAAGCAAAAATTGAAAGAGGTAGTGAATTGCCTCTTTTGGATGTATGTTAACAACTCACACGGAATCTAAACGTGGTTAATTGCTTGCCTGAACCCTGATTCTTATGGGCCTCAATCCAGGTGGGAAAAAAATAGAGTAGAACATACAACTTTGATATCACAGTGCCAAAGTTCATAGCAAATCATATAGATGTGGAAAAACATGTTTCTGTGACAACATTTTAAGTACCGGAAAGATTATTTTTGTATTGAACTCGTCAGTATTTTAAAGTGACTGGAAATACACAAAAATAACAAGCTTGTAAGCTGTTGCCACACACACACAAAAAAACCACATGAAGAATAGAGGCTTCAGAAAACATTTTTGTCAACCAACCCTTCTGGAAGTTAGAGCATCAAGGTTATAAGAACCGATGGGGATATATTTGGCCATCCAAAATATCCTTTTAAGGATCCATCAAAATTCTTAGCTGCCTTACTCAACCAAAAAACTGCATTCAACACCATTGCAGACCACATGATATCTTGGTTCCTAAACCAACAGGCCTACAATGCAGCGGATACATGGACCTGATGCCAAACTTCAATTATATGTACTACTTCTTCCTCAAACAAATCTCTCCATCTGTTTCAGTAACATTATGACTGCCAATCAATATGAAACTCACAAGTTCCTCATACTGGTCATAGAATCGTGCACTTGTTCAACAATCCCTAAGCACCAAAAGAAAGTTCTATACCTGCGGTTAAATGGTAAAGTAACTACCCAAAGACATCTTGCAACTAATAGGGGATGCTACCTATGCACAAAAGAAGGCCAAGGACAAAAAAGCCATATACCTCAAGAAGCCAAAAAAATGAAGACAAGAAAACCCCTGTACTCCACTCTAAACTCCAAAAACATTATCAATTATCAATTATCATATCAAGAAACCGGTCAAGGGTAGGATTGCACTCCCTCAACTCCCAACTATGCAAACTGGAAAGGAAAAGATTCCTAAGTCTAAACATAGGCGTCTCAACCCTTATCAAAATATCACTATTCCTCTCTTGCCAAATTAGCCACACTAAGCAAAACATGATCAAAATCCTGAGCTTCCATCTTTGTCAGCCCACTCTATCCCCGAACCATTCTTGCCCAAATCAAACATAAGTCGATACCTCAACCAAGACCTTGTAAAAAGATATCACCTACAAAGATCTATTTGTCGTAGAATCCACCACTGCTCTCCTATCCGCCTCCAATTGAAATATGCATCCCTCAACCTCTCGTCACCACACCTAACATGCTTCCAAAATTTCACTTTTTACCCGGTCCCTACATTCATTCTAGTATACCTAAGAGAACTCTCCCCGTCCTTTTGTAATACCCTTCCAAAGCCCCACCCATGTGGCACATGAACCACCTAGAAGGACAAGCCCCACCAAAGGAAATCTCTCTACAGATTTTCTAACTTTTTGCACTAATATTGGGATAGTAAAGATACATAAAGTATGTAGGGAAGCTAGAAAAGTGCTCCAAATAAGTGTCATCATTGCCTCTTTCAACATACTGCCTCTTCAATCCCATAAGATGCATCTGAAAACTTGAATCCCAAACTACATTAGACTTCAACCCAACAAAATGTTAAAGAAAGATAAAGGGAAGAACCGACCTTAGACATAAGACCACTGCTAACAAATCTATACCAGTCACCTCTCCCTCAGGAATAATCTCAGACTTTCCTACATATTAACCTTGAGACCAGGCACTACCTCAAAACTTCCCAATTGAAATCAAAATCCCTCAAAGATAACCCAATTGAGTTGTCCGCACCACAAAAATCAATAGAATCGCTTGCATGCAGCAAATGAGAAAAAACAACCCCAACCCCTTTAAAACTGCCTACCATACAACACTACAGAAAGCCCCATCACACATCCATTTGAATCATCCTACTCAAAACTTCCATAAGAATGATGAAACAACAGACATCAAAATGGAGAATAATCTAACTCAAGAGATGCAAAAACCAAAGCGCACCAAATCACGTCCTTTCCAAAACATATAACAAAAAATCCAAGTTAACATAATCCTAAGCACCCATCCCCCTCCCCAAGTTCCCTAGGATAGAGTAGATTAGGTTTAATGAATGACAAAAAAAAAAAAACATAATCATAAGCTTTTTCAATATCCAATCTGCACGCAAGCCCCCCACGTATTCGCCATCCACCTCTCCCATAGGAATAACTTCAGCAACACATCAAAATCCCTCTAAGATAACCCAATTGAGTTGCGTTTGTGCCAAAAAAAACAATAGAATTGTCTCCATACAGCAAATGCGAAACAATAACCTCATCCTCAATAGAACTGCCTACACTGAAACATTCGAGAAAGTCTCATTTCACAGCCATTGGAATCATCCTACTCAAGGCTTCCATAACCAAGAACCATGCACCGAGACAAATAATCTAATTGCAGAATTACAATCTATCCAGTTGAACCACTGCCCACCAAAACCCCTTCACGTATTCACCACATAAGCCCCCCACGTATCCAATTTGCACGCAAGCCCCCCACGTATTCGCCATCCACCCCTCCCATAAGAATAACCTCAGACTTTTCCACAGTAACTTTAAGATCAAACACTACTTCAGCAACACATCAAAATCCCTCTAAGATAACCCAATTAAGTTGCGCTTGTGCCAAAAAAAACAATAGAATCGTCTCCATACAGCAAATGCGAAACAATAACCTCGGCCTCAATAGAACTGCCTACACTGAAACATTCGAGAAAGCCTCATTTCACAGCCATTGGAATCATCCTACTCAAGGCTTCCATAACCAAGAACCATGCACCGAGACAAATAATCTAATTGCAGAATTACAATCTATCCAGTTGAACCACTGCCCACCAAAACCCCTTCACGTATTCACCATGTAAGCCCCCCACGTATTCACTATCCACCTCTCCCATAGGAATAACCTCAGACTTTTCCACATTAACTTTAAGATCAAACACTACTTCAGCAACACATCAAAATCCCTCTAAGATAACCCAATTGAGTTGCGCTTGTGCCAAAAAAAACAATAGAATCGTCTCCATATAGCAAATGCAAACAATAACCTCAGCCTCAATAGAACTGCCTACCCTGAAACATTCGAGAAAGCCTCATTTCACAGCCATTGGAATCATCCTACTCAAGGCTTCCATAACCAAGAACCACGCACCGAGACAAATAATCTAATTGCAGAATTACAAAATCTATCCAGTTGAACCACTGCCCACCAAAACCCCTTCTCTCCAAAAATGTATAACAAAGAATCTCAGTTAACATGATCATAAGCTTTTTCAATTATCCCATTTGCACACCACCCCCACCCACTTGCCACCACAAGCTAATATACTAATACTTGAAATTCAACTTCTTCTTTTCAAAAAAGATAGGCCACAGTACTTTGAAAGAGTTGCATAAGCCAAAACCATCATACCGACGCACAATATTAACAACCTCTAACTAATCTACACCATCCATCTTTCCCATAGGAATAACCTCAGACTTTCCCAAATGAACCTTGAGACGGCCACTGCCTCAGAAACAAATCAAAATTCCCCTAAGATAATCAAATTGAGCTGCGTCTGTGCCACAAAAAAACAATAGCATCGTAAGCATACACCGAATGAGAAACAACCACCTCGGCCTACCCTGAACCATTCTAAAAAGTCCCATTACTAAGATGAATATCAGCTCTTTCAATCATCCTTCTCAAGATTTCCCTAACCAACAACCCTACACCAAGACGAATAACCCACTACGTTTCTTCGAGATATCTAATGGAAAGACAAATCAAATCAATCGTAAGACTGAGAAACCCCGGTAACATGTATGCACAATTATGACTCATAAATAAACTTTTTTTATTTGTTTTATTCAACAAAAAAACTAATACCAGCAACCAATCTTAATACCGTAGATTATAATACTTTTTAATAACTACATTATAATACTTAAAAGACCCAAAACGGAGCGAGTAATAATTACCAAAAAATCGTCGTGCTCATCGGTAAATCGCTCGCCACAAGGTTGATTCTGGTCGTCATGCTCATCGGTCTCTCCCTCGCCGCAAGGTTGATTCTGGTGGTATTGTTCTTCTCTCTGCGGTTAATGCAGCAGAAAGACCCCATGGCCTGAACCCACATGGAATAATAAATGTGACAATTCCACAATAATGTATGATAGAGAGAGGTTTGAGACACCGCCATATAATACCCTAAAAACACGGAATAATGTCTCATTTAAAAAAGTCATGTTATCCACCATCAATGCCAACTCATCTCCACAATTGATTTTTACTTTAATGTACTTTCTTATAAAAAAAAAAAAAGGATTCTATTAAGGTTTTGGATTGAAAAGTTGGAAGTGACTTATTTTTGTTCAAATCTTTTTCGCATTAATTAGTTTTGTGCCAAATTTTGTGACTTATTGATTCGTTTTGGCGAGATGAATCAAAAAAGTATAAAATTGATCAAAACTCGTAATTTTTTTAAAAAAAACAAAAAATAAGTCACTCCCAACTTTTCAAAAAATTACAAGTTTCGATCAATTTTGTTCCCTCAAGTTATTTCTCTTGCCGAGACGAATCAATAAGTCACAAATGTTTGACGCAATACTTATAAATGCAAAAAAAAATAAATAAAGATAAAAAAAATAAGTCACTCTAAATTTTTTAATCCAAACTCATCCTAACTGCTCAGACTAATAAACTCTAAGCCCGTTTACTTGGCGGGACTAATGGTGAATCCTACATTCCTATCGGATGCATCCATATAATTACTATAATAACATATTATCACATTAATCATATCACACCTCTTAACCTCGTTTCGCTAAGGTTCTTATTTTCTAAGAGCATCCCCAATGGGGATGTATTTTAGAACTGGATGAATAGTTATTTTAGATGAAAAAAATGGTTAAAAGTTAGTTAGATGTAAAATATAACCCACCTCTCTCCAATGGTGAAATGTAAAAAAGGGATGGATAATTAACTAACTTTCTCTCCTCCTTAATTTTTTCCAACTTTCTTAACCCTAATTCAAGTACTACTTCCGTAGAAAAATAATTTTTGGTATCCGGTAATCGAGGACTTAAAAAAAATTATTCCAAAAAAAAAAAATTACTTCCGTCCCTTTTTTTTTTTACTTCTCATCCACTTCAATTACACCATTTACTTCATCCATTTACTCCCATCAACTCTCAACCACATTATTTACTTGATCCATTTACTCCCCACTCTCAACTACACCATTTTAAAAAAAACCCATAGTTTACTCCTCATAATAAAAAATAAAAGAAAACCCCCCCAACGGTCGGATCAAAACGAACAGAACATAAGAAAAACCCAACTTTACTCTTTCTTTTTTTCTCTCTCTTTGAACCAGAAACCCCCACACCTCTCTCTCTCTCTGATGAGAACCACACCACCCTGAACCAGAGCTTTCTCTGAAATCAGTTTCGGCCGGCGACAGGGTTTCAGAAGGCGCAACCAGGGACCGAACTCGTACGGCAACGAGGGTTTCGTATGGCGATGAGGGTTTTGGTCGGCGACGACGATCCAACCCCTCTCTGAAATCTGTTTCCGGCGACCTTCCGGCGTGTTCTTCCAATTTCCGACAACTTTCCAACAAAATCAGGTAACCTTCGGCTGTCCCAAATTCTGGTATAATCAGTTGGGTGATGACCTGTCAATTATAGCTGTAGTCAAATGGGGATGGAAATATCCATCCCCTTTTCCATCTCTGGCATTTTACATCTCCGAAATTGCTATTTTACATCCCCATTGGAGCAAGTTTATTTTACATCTGAGTTGTATTTAACTATAGCACCTGGTTTACATCCCCATTGGGATGCTCTGAAAACTTATTTTTCGTTTTACGAGACAAATACCTTTAATTCAAAAAAATAAATGCTTGTTTAAAAAGAATGTATGTTAAAACTTTACTTTTACATATATAAGACGTTCTTATTTATCAGATGGTACAAAAATTAATCAAATACCAGATATTGATATCCTCGAATATGAAGTTAAAATCATTTTTGGATGAGATAAACGGTCCTATCTCTGATCCGATACTATCAAAAGTTTTATTCATGTCACCTTCAATCGTAATACGGAGTACCTTTTTCCACTTCAAAGCTCTTTCTCTCTGATCCTATGAAAAACTCAAACAATTTCATCATTCCCTCTGGAATTTTTAGTTTTTATTAAAATTTATTCAATATTGATATCTTTTTTTAGTTTTGGGTTAGTGGAAATTGGGAGTTTATATATATTGGGCTTATCGTAGAGCCCGCTACATAGTGGGCGGATTAGGTTGGCTAAAATCACTAGGATGGCTTGGTCCACTTCGGCCCTCAATAGACCTATCATTCTATCAATAGGTTCAAATGGGCTTGTATTCGATCCACTTTGGGTTGTTGGGGTGGGACGTGGGAGTATTAATTAGAGTGGAAAATTATCGGCCGGTCCTATTTTCTTGTTGCCGCTCCTTGCAGACCTTGTTTTGTAGCGGTATTTCGTCCAGCCCCTTTTTAAAGGTGCTTTTACAAGTTTGCCCTTGTTTTAATGTTTTTCTTATACTCGTCGTTTATGACAGCTTGCAACTAATGGATCACTTCATTTACAACGGCGGCAAGGAGGAGCGAGGATTACAGTCAAAGGAGTTGATCGACCACGATTCAAACGGTGATTGCGATTCAAATCATCGAGTTGTGATTCAAATCATTAATGTTGCTCAATCTCAATCAGCTCTATTGACCATGTATGAAGACCCACAATGGCATAAGTCCCACATCGAGCAGCCTGAGAATAATTATGTGAAATATAAGGTAAGGTCTACCATCAACTTTATAACTTGAGATTAACCTTTTGAGCCACGTGGTTAGGTGAATGGTTAGCAGGTCAGTTGGGGTGGGTCGTTACAGTTGGTATTAGAGCACAACCTTGGTCTACATGGTGGGATGTCAATGGGGCGGATCGGGTCGGAGGCAGTGATAGTACTCAGAAAAAACCAAACTATCTCTCTACTTATTCTCCACGTGTTGTCAAGCTATTAGAAGATGTTTACACTAGTGATTAACTTATACAGCATAATTTTTTAGTTGTCTTTATTAATTTTTTTTTTTTGCATTTGTTAGCTTTACGGCAAACTTTTATGTGATAGATGCATAAAAGATGTTTGCCGTAAAAAAAATAAGTGATAGACGCATTATTTTTTTATGTGATAGACGTAAAAAAAATAAGTGTTTCGTTAAAAAAAATAATTTTTTTTCACAAATGAATAGATAGCAATGAATTCTCTTAGATTATGAAAAAAAATTAAAATTTTTAACGAAAAATATGCATCTTTTGTAAGATCTAGTTTTGCGCGCCGGACACTTATTTAGGGACGGAGGGAGTATCATTTATAGCTTATAATGCGTAATAACCGGATTTGGTTGGGCGCTTCTCATTGCTAAAGCCCGAGAAATTTTCAGTGTCAGGTAGGTATATCCCATGTTGTACCTGCTCAGTACATTTGGACTGTCCAATACACTTTTGGACGGCTCGGATTGAAACTCTCTTTCTCCTAATTTGAGCCGTCCAAATATGCAATGGACGGCTTGGATGCGCCGAGCGGACACCACGTGGTACCCACCCGACACTGAAAATTTTTCCTCTAAAGCCCCATCCGAACATTGTTACTATTAAAGCTCATTATGCACACCTAAATTGGAATCGACAAGTTAGTGAATTATAGTATTTTGCTGCGATATCTTCTGCCGGAGCTTTTTCCATTTTTTTTTTTTGGGAAATTTCCAAAGTGGCGCGGTTGTTGTTGAGCTAGCTCATTTGCTAGTCAAGCAATCTAGACTCGTTTTTGTTGCAATTAGTAGCCCAAACCTGTAACAACCCTAAAAATACATTATTTCTATTGGAGTGAGATAATTATATTGATATTTTGGGTGAGAAGATAAAGTTAAAACTGGAAACTAGTAGTGCATGTGTGCTGCTACGTGTAGGCTGGAAAAAAAAGGTTGATAAGCAAAGTGTTAACCTGGTCATCTTATATATGGTTGTACACGTGGTATTCTAAAGACTAGTTCACTAGACTTTGGTTCAAATAGGGTTATTTGTAAGGAAAATCCATAATGCTTTGGAGAAATAGGGAAACGTGAAGGGCAGTAGGTTTTGTAGCATGGCAAGTTCTTCACATTAGCTTTTGTGAGATATTCCATGGCGAGGTGATATTCAGGGACAATTTGAGGTACCGGGTAGTGTGCAATACATTCCTAGCTAAATCTCTTTGCAAAGAGTATTCTTTGATTCTCTCATATTTGTACTCATTTGATGTCTAAGTTTCTTGATTCAATTATTGTCACTTATTGTATCGTGACATAAAGGAAATATTTGGCTGAAAGCCATGGAACAGATTGGTACTTGTTTAAGCCCACCGGGTCACAGAGTTATAAAAGATGTACGATGGACTGCCCCACGGGGAGTCCAGAATGTTTATGGGGCCCATGTGCCCAATACATAGTTTAGACCTGGGTGGTGCTTGGCATGTTACCGAGATGAGCCGGGTATGAGGCTACAAATGAAAACGTTCAGAATGATCTTACTTGATTTGTTATCCTCGTTTATAGAGCATAATGCTAGCCATGTTTATTGTCCTCGTATTGCACATACTACCCGGGCGTTTTATGTCTTTCAGGTGCAAAGCAAGTAAGTGGGGACCTGAGTTGGAGTATTTGAAAGATTTAGCTTTAAAAATCTGTATCGTTTTGGAGGTTTCTAGGCCCACCATGTATATTTATCTTGAGGACTTGTAATTATTGGAGAAGTATTAATTTTGAGGCAATGTAAAAATTCGGATCGTCACAAAACCTATCGCAAATAGTAGAACTAGGGATGAAGGAGCAGTAGATGCACACACTGCATGTTCTCTATAATCCTAAGCTTTATTCTGTTGTCCTATCTCTATTATTTCGTTATTTTATCCGCGAAGTTCTTTCTTTTTCTTCACAAGGGAAAAAAAAAAAAAGAACATCATACTGCATAAAATCAAATTAAAGATAACAACCATGTTTTGAACTTAAGAAATACATGCCAAACAAAACCGAAACATTACATCAGCATTTTAAAGAGTCTGAAGAAATCTAGCAAGGAGCTATTGGCATGCAGATCATCGTGCACTGAGCACCTCAAGTTGAATACTTATTAACCACCGGAGAACATCTGGGGCTTGTTTGTTTTTGGTACTCAAAATTCTTGCGCACAGTCTTCAATAAATTTTCTCCATCTATCTCTTTCCACTCATTACTTTTAAAAATCTCTCTCAAAACTCAAAAACGAATAGGGTCCAAGTAACTTCAAAGAGGACAGCTGAAATCAGTGACAACAACAATTCCTTGAGATAGTTAACCGTTGGAGCATAGAAGAGCCAGCTGATTTGGGCCATTTGGGCATGGAAAAAACTGTCTAATTGGGATCATGTAAAGGACTAATTTTCCATTAAAGAAAGAAATACAATTTATTACTACTAATGGTTCAGAAACTACATGGAACATGTAGAAAGCAACTAAGAGAACCTCAACAGACAGTAGAGTACATCAACAGAAATAGGTTAATTTGGTTAAGGTAAAAATGACAAATGACAAATTAAGGATAAAGGATTACCACATACCACAGACAAAATACTCCATACTGTCACTTGAATCAGTGGATTAAACCTGTCAAAAATGACATGAAGTGGGACTAATCTAGCTTGCATTCAAACCTAGGGCCTTTTTTCAAATGCCTGAATGTCTGGATTGAATGTTTGGTATCGCCGTAAATTCAGTTTTTGGTGGCCTGTGTTTTAGCTGGATTAAAATTCCCGCTCCGGATCCGATTTAGTGTTTGGAATCAACATAATTCGGTGTTTGTTTTGCATTCGGGAACCGGAAATTCACATCCTTAGGACAATCATCTCCCACCTACTAGGATAAAATTTGGCCTCTCCATCCCCCATTTCTAATAAGTTTCCTTCTACACCCAGCTTGTATTTACGAAAATGTTACAGCTGGTACCTGGTAGTAACGGAAATGTCACTATCATTTGCAGAAATGCTATTATCCACTCGTATCTCCCTACCCAAACATACCTTGGATAACTAATCACTTTTATGTAGTATAATCTCCCTATCTGCCATATCCCTCTAAGTAATTTTGTTTACCCTCACATGTGATGTATGTTGCTGGTTTTGTTTAATGAGCGAAGCCGTTCATTTTTACATGAGCTGGTTTGTTAGGAGACCATGCAAAGATTCATCTCAATTGAATATCAATAAGTAGTAGTTGATCTTGATCGATTATAGGAAAAGGCACAGGCATAATTGAATGTTTTGATCAAGTTCTTGCCGAGATTTGATTGACGTAATTCTTTTCGTTGTTTCCTAACAAATCAATTCAAGTGAAATAATCAAAATGGGAGTCACGACATACATCAGTAAATGTGGGTAAAGTTACCTTCACTAAAAATAGGGTGAATTAAATTGCTCTCATCCCCTCCCCCAAAACTTATCCCTCAGTAGTGATCGAGGGAAAAAAAGAAGAAAAGAAATCGCATTCTAATGGACATGGTAAAGTCATGAGCACCTGCTATATTTATCCCTCAGCAGTGAGGGGAAAAAAATAGAAATCGCATTCTGATGGACATGGTAAAGTCATGAGCACTTGCTATTTATCCAGCAGTAGCGAGGGGAAAAAATAGAAATCGCATTCTTATGGACATAGTAAACTCATGAGCACCTGCTATTTATAATATTCAGTCGACTTGTGATAGAGTGAAAGACACAAGCACATGAAAATCTTTAGTTTTAACCAATTATATATACCATTGGGCAATTATTTTTCCTAATTCTGGGGAAGGTCACAAACATGTAAACCTGGGATATTGGAGGAAATTAAATATAGGCAGATATACTTTTTTAAGCCTTGTCCAAAAACTAGGTGCTAACTCACCGAAGATATAGGGGGCGACTATTCGCAGCCCTGTTTTTTCTCCCTTAGCCCCTTACTCCATGCAGTCCACTTCCAATTTCACTGCCCTCCCCTCCTTTGACTGACAATGCCAAAGGACCCCCTTCTTGCCAATTTAATTGAGACGGCGTTAAGTTCAGCGTTAAATGAGCCTAAAAAGACGAAATTGCCCTTATGTATATAAAGTCACAGTTGGAGATATTTTCTCTCCATTCAATACGCTCTCAACACAGAGCGACGTAGAGAGAGAGAAACACATCGAGAGAGAGAGAGAGAGAAGAAGAAGGAAGAAGAAAGAAGAAGACGAAACGATGAGGAACGACGATCAGATCACGTAAGAAGACGATAACACGATGATGCTCGCGATTCTTCTCCAACACTTGAAGAAGGTGGGTCGTTTTTAAAGAAGAAGATCGTGGGACTCCAACTCTCTAAGAACGATTCATCTTTTAAGCTAATACAGGTAATCATGTAAACCGTAAATAGTGTAGGTATGTTTGTTAGATTTTGCTTCTTTCTTGTTTTTTTTATAGTTTTTTTTTGGGTTTTGTAGTGAAATCTGAACAGTAAGTTCGGATTTCAGAATTTGGGGCTTTTCTGTTCCCTTGATATGGCTGTAATCCATGTTTTTTTGGTTTAGTGTTGTTATATTTTGTGTAATGCGTCCTGTAATGCAATGCATCCTGTGAAATCAATTTGGGGCTTTTCTTAGGGTTTTTTTGGTTGTCTTGCAATTTGTTTTGGTTAATCCGAATATGGCTTCTGTAAGTTAGGATTTCAGAAATTTGGGGCTTTACAGAGATACTTTTACTTGTACTTATAGGTCGCTTTCGGTAATTGTCGTCTTGTATGTGAAGTGAAATTAAACCTTATGCACTCACCGAAGAGGACATGACTGCATTGATTCACAGAAAAGTTCATGAAAGTGAACCTTTGTTGTACTACATGCGAGAGCCTAGCCTAGCTCCTTTTGGCCCAGCTGTTGTATGTCTATGGGCTTTGGATTTTTCATAATGCTTCTGAAGGATGCTTGGATTCTGTATTCCTTTGTTTGGTCCAACTTGAGGAATTGTTCCTCTTTGAAGCATTCATAAAAATGATTAGGAAACCTGTGGGGATTCTAGTTAAAAGGAGCACTTTAATTTGGATAACACACTCACATACAATGGCTCATTCAAATAGAAATTGAGATGTGTGAAATTATAAAGCATTTCTAATTCCAATCCGTTTTAACTTGGTTTTTGATTCTAGAATTCGTAAGGTTGATCAATTGTCATTGATGCTATTGCTGTCCAAACCAGTTGTCCTCATCCATTGAATTATCTCTGAAGTTGGGCCCACATAGCTACATGTTCTATTCAGTTATGAACATAGCGAGATAGTGTAGCAAGGTCCAATAAACATATAGTTTGCCTTTACTTCTTCTGGATTTGGCTTTCATAAGCAACCTTTGCCTTGCTTGATTATTTTGGGTTGTTGTATGGTATGTTCTACTTCTACCCCCGTTGAGAATGACCTGTTTGAAGTGTCTATTTAGTTTCTATTGGTAGAACAGGAAAAGACGTACAACAACAAACTTGCTCCTGCCCGGATCAAAAAAAAAAAAGAAAAAAAACATGCTCCTGCATGTTTGATTTTTGCTCCTTTTTTTTTTCTTCTGTTTAACCAGATTTTTCAAGCAGTCCTCACTCTTTCCTTAGGGGGAAAAAAAAAGAGAAACAAAACGCTAAAATATTTGACTTTACTGTTTTTTGATCGGATAATTATTTGCCATTTTCACATGAACTAATGGAAATGGAGTTGGGGTTACAGTAAAATAAGAGAAAAAGAAAGAATTCATTTTCTATTTGACAGAAAAGGATGGCATGCATGTATGCAACAATGTAATTAGGAAATGATCTGAACTCTTGCTTGGACTCACAGACTGTGAGTCTCTCATTATATTGTTTTTTTTGGTCAAACGAAAATATACTTTGTACATTATATTGTTGATTGTTGTTATGTGGTTCATAATGTCTATGATTCTGTTTGTAACAAATGGTTGAATGTGAATAGTTCATGTACTATTGCTAGACTTTACATATCTTGCTTGAATTCCTGAGAAATAAGTTTAAATGAATAATAATCCATGCATTTTTTTGGTGTTTTTGGTTCAGCCATGCCTCCTGCTTATTTTGATTTCATCATCAACCATAAGGGAAAAGTTGCTAGGCTGAGTAACATTGATCCTTATAAGTATTGCTATTTTGACTTGTTTGCTGATGTAAGTGAGAAATTATTGTCTCATTATCCCACTGGGTTAGGGTTAGCAATCTCGATCTTTTGTGAACTTCTTGGTATTGGGTGTACGATTGACCTTAACAGTGACAAATCCCTCATTGATATGTCACTCAAAGCCACTCATCAGAGTGGTCTCTTTTCTAAGTGAGTAGTACGTATTTCAATTGCTTATTGCATGTATTTATTTTCAATTCATCTCGTAACAGTCCAGACACACTTTGCCTTGCAAATGACATGAAGTTTGAGACTTTTTTGTGAGCTGATTGAACAAATTGAAGACTAACTTTTTGTATATGGTACTATAGGGCTAATGTGGTAGTATATTTAGATACCACTTTTTTGTATAGGGCAAAATAGATTCAGTACTTTTGTGATCTTTTGTTGGATACAAATTTATGTATAGCCCTGATTATGCTGTGATTTAGCCCTCTTTTGTAATATGAATGACTGTAAACTTCAAACTTAAGTCTTTTGACTGCTACTTGGATGTATAGAATTTGCATATGATGGCAAAGAAGTTAGTTTGCCTTTGTTTGGCTTTGAATCTGTTACCTTGATAATTGCTTTCAGGTTGTAAATGCAGTACATATTCTTGTATCTTCTTTTTTTTTAATATGATTGTATCTTTTAGTTGAAGCTGAAGAAACCATGGTTTCTTGAGCACCACAGGTTTTGTCACGTCCTCCATTTTCAACATGAATTATAAGGAAATTTCTTAAGAAAATACCTCACGACAATCCGTACGATACCCAAAAGATCATTAATTTTTCCATAACCCTACTCCAAGTCCAAAGAGTTCAAAATATTACATCTTCGGCACAACGGCCCCAAATCGAAATAAACATCAATTGTCAAGAGAGTTTAATGTTCACAAAATATTCCGTAGTCAAATGGATTATCACATAAGTTACAAATACATCTTCAAAAGGAATTTACAAAGATGCCTATGTAACTCTACAATGTTAGCTTTCGAAACGTCGTGTCCAATGTCCAAGCACTCCAATCATGGTCGCTAATGTCCAGAGTTAGTACCTGAAAAGAAATAAGGCTTGAGCTACACTAGCCCAGTAGAAATTCTACACAAACGATATATGCAAGAGAAATGCAAGAATGATGATACGACATGAACCAAAAGGTAACTCAAGCAATAGACAGTCGATAGGGATCAACAATCCGACAAACAAACTATGAGATTTAGATTACATCTCAACCTTTAACCGTTTTCATATCTCGCGTGTCCAATCCGTCTCGCGTTATGTATCATGAGCCGAAGCTCCTGCCGGGCTATTCATGGGATCCCGATATCCCCTGCCAAGTACCCACCTTGTAGGTTGGGCCTTGAATAATCAATACGAGCATTAGCTCCTACCAGGCTATTTATGGGACCCTGATATCCCCTGCCAGGCACCCACCCGTCGATGGGCCCCAAATGTTCGCGCGTTGTGTTAACAAAGTTTCACGTGTCTCAAATTCCCATAACGTCCCATATCAATTCAAGTTCGTACGATAATCAAGTCAACTTTCATCGAACAAAGATAAAGAAATACCAAGAATGCACAAGGAGCTCAACAAGGGTGATCAACGACGATTAGGAGCGATTTAGAAGTACTTAGAACGAGTTAAAAGTGATTGGGGTTCAAAACAATGGGTTTCGGAACAAAACAAGGAAATCTGGAGATAAGCTCACTGTATCGATACGAGGAAAATCCGTATCGATATGGGTTAACTACGAATTTGTCCAGCTTGTTCCGTATCGATACGGATAAAGGGCCGTATCGATACGGGAGGCTTTCGGGCAGTTTTTCTGTAGATTTCAAGCAGCTCAACCACAACAACGACAACAACAACTATAGACACGATTCAAGGCAAGGAAAACACTTCTAATACATATATTGAGGGGTAGAATCCCTACCTCGAAACCGAAGAACGAATCCAAGAAGATACGAGTCCTAGCTTTCCGAAAACCTTGATTCGAACGAGATACGACCTCCCCGAGCTCAAATCAACGGGGTACGGACCACAATACGCGATGAGGATGAAGGATTGAAGGTTATTTTGGTGGGTTTTGAGTGAAATTTGGAGAGAGAGCAAGAGAGAGAGTGAGAGGCGTGAGGAGAGAGAAAGAGCCGGTGGGGGAGGAGTGAGGGGAAAATGATTCCATGCTCTCTCAATCCCCTATTTATACTAACATATCCACAAATCACACATTACACCCTTCCACAATCAATTCTATCACTTTAACCCCGAATCACATAAAATCAATATTTCTTTTCCTCTTCCAATAATCATGCATTTATAAAATGTTAACGTTCGATAAAAATAAACACGGGTCTCTACATTCTACCCTCCTTACAGAAATTTCGTCCTCGAAATTTTCATGCCAAAACCAACCACTAATGCATCATGTATGCATGCAACAACTATAATTTCATTATCATGCAATAAGTCAATTATCGTAATACTCGAAATTTAAACACTCACATTGGCTCATTCCAGAAATAGGTGCGGGTATTTCTCCCTAATTTCGTCCTCTCTTTCCCACGTCGATTCCTCGCTACCTTGACTTCTCCACAAGACTCGCACTAGCGGTATCGTCTTACCCCTCAAAACTTGATCACGCGAATCTAGGATACGAGTCGGTTCTTCCCCATAAGATGCATCGGCCTCCAACTCAAGTTCGGACCATTCCAGCACGTGCGACGGATCCGGTTCATACTTTCTCAACATAGACACGTGAAACACGTCATGGACACCTGTTAGCTTCGGTGGCAAGGCCAAGCGATACGTTACCTCCCCAATTTTCTTGATAATGTCAAACAGCCCGATATAACGCGGCGATAGCTTCCCTTTCTTCCCAAAACGTGATAGCCCCCTACGAGGCGATACCTTAAGGAATACGTGGTCCTCTTCTTCAAAAGACAACGGGCGACGACGACGATCGGCATAACTCTTTTGCCTACTTTGCGCGGTCAACAATCTTTGGCGAATCACCTTAACTTGTTCGGTCGTTCTCTCTTGAGCTTCTTTAAGGCGTTGGCAAATAACTTTCATACTCTCGGACGTCTCCGTGACCATATCCGGCCCCACTAGCGTAGCTTCTCCCAATTCGGTCCAACATACCGGCGATCGACACGGTCTTCCATATAAGGCTTCATACGGTGCCATTTCGATACTCGATTGATAGCTATTGTTGTACGCGAATTCTACCAACGGCAAATGATCCTCCCAACTACCCCAAAAATCCATCACACAAGCCCGAAGCATATCTTCTAGAATTTGAATCGTTCTCTCGGATTGTCCATCGGTTTGAGGATGATAGGCGGTACTAAACAAGAGATTGGTGCCTAAAGCAGCTTGCAAACTCTGCCAAAAACGCGCAGTAAACCTTGGATCACAATCGGATACGATGGATACGGGAATCCCGTGAAGTCGAACAATCTCCCTAATGTACAAACGACTCAAGGTTTCCACGGAATCGGTAACACGAATAGGCAAAAAGTGAGCGGTTTTGGTCAAACGATCCACGATCACCCAAATAGCATCATGTCCCTTTGGCGACCTCGGTAAACCCGTAACGAAATCCATGGTCACATTCTCCCATTTCCATTCGGCTACAGGCAATGGTTGTAACTCCCCTGCGGGTCGTTGATGTTCGGCTTTCACTTGTTGGCACGTAAGACACTTGGACACAAAAATCACAACGTCTCTCTTCATTCCAGACCACCAAAATTGCCTACGTAGATCATAATACATTTTCGTCCCTCCCGGGTGAACGGCTAATGGAGAATGATGAAACTCTCGCAAGATCTCCCCCCGACACGAAACGGGTATGAACAACTTCCCTTGATAACGCAAGCTTCTATCGGCGGGTATCATCCACCCCTCTTGAGCATTTCCACTAAGAAATCTAGCACGAAGTTCCTCCGCTTCTTCATCGTATTGTTGAGCTTCAATCACTCGAGTCGATAAGGTCGATTGCACAGTCAAATTACATAACGTTACCCCTTCCCGAACCTCCTCGAAATGCGAAGCACAAAAGCACAAATCGTTCATCATCTTCCACTCATAAACAACTAGACTCACAAGGTGTGTTGGTTTTCTACTTAGTGCATCCGCTACAACGTTCGCCTTCCCCGGGTGGTATTGTAACTCGAAGTTGTAATCCTCCAAATGCTCCATCCAACGGCGTTGACGAAGGTTAAGTTCCTTTTGAGAAAACAAGTACTTCAAACTTTTGTGGTCGAAAAAGATTTCAAATCTCTCACCGTACAAATAATGGCGCCAACTCTTCAAAGCGAATATGACGGCCGCAAGCTCCAAGTTGTGTGTCGGGTAATTTCGTTCATGAGTTTTCAATTGCCGCAATCCATACGCTACCACTCGCCTCTTTTGCATCAAAACGCATCCTAACCCTTCCTTAGACGCATCACAATACACGGAGTAGCCAACTCCACATTCGGGCACGATCAAAACCGGTGCGGTAGTCAACCTCTTCTTTAATTCTTCAAAAGCCGTCTCACATGAGTCACTCCATACGAAACGAGTCCCCTTACGCGTTAATCGAGTCATTGGTGCCGCCAAACGAGAGAAATCAAGAACGAAACGACGGTAGTAACCGGTCAACCCCAGAAAGCTTCAAATCTCAAGCACGTTCTTCGGTCGCTGCCAATTCATGATAGACTCAATTTTCCAAGGGGGGGAGAGTTGTAACACCCGTCCCGGACATTTAGTATTTCAATTCACGTATTTAGTTGAATTATACGTCTCGGGGTTAAATTGCATACATTAGAAGCGTGGGGGCTTATGTGTGAATTTCCCTAGGGTTGTGCATGTGTGCCATGTGTGTGTGTGTTTATTATCAAAAAAAAAAAGAAAAGAAAATAACCCATCAGTTTTGTTTCAACGTAAGAAGAAAAGAGAGAGAGAGAGTGATCAACGGAAGAAGGAAGAAAGGGGAGATTAGGGTTGGTTGAATTAAAGCTTAAATAGTTATTTTTCATCTCTTTTAAGTGTTGAATTTCATGTTTCTCATACTAGGTTTCAAGTTCTACATCTAGTATACTCTTGATTGATGTTATTAGAGCTGAATTGAATCCATGGGAGAGGATTTTTGAGGTTGGAGTTGGGTTTTTATCTCAGAAAATTCGTGCATCTTAGGGTTATGCAAAACTGGGTTGAACAAAGTTGAATCTGTCCTGTTTTTGACGAATTTATTCAAGGTACCTAGAAACCTTCTAAAATCTTGAAATAAATCCTGAATGTTCATCTGTGAGTCTATTGCATTGTGTTAAATTTTCAGAAAATAACCCGAAGTGTGTTGGCCTACAAAATTCGTGGACTGAACTGGTGTTAGATTCGCGTCTGTGCAGACAGCACAGACACGTGTTGGAAAAACGGGCATAACTTCTTGCTCAGGTATCTATTTTGCGCACCGTTTCTTGATTCTGAAACTAGACTTATATATCTTTCTGAATATGTATGGGTTGTGCTGTGGTTCTTCCTAGATTATAGCAGTTTTGAAATTAAAGTTCAGGTTTTGGGAAGTTCTAGGATTCTGGACAGTTTTTGGCTTGTGTTCTTCATGAAATTCCTCAAGTTTAAGCATGTTGGTAGACATGGGCTCTCATGAGTCTTAAACATTGATTAGTTGGTAAATTTTTGGTGTTGGAATCATTGAGAATTATTGAGTAGGTAATTTTTAATGGGTTTTCTCGATCGCAGACTGTTCTGCTGAAACTGTGAGTTCTGTTTTAGTTGTGTAACTTCGTTTGAGCGTATCTTGGTCATCCGGAATCTACTTGAGACACTTCTAGGTATTAACATGGATATATTTGTATCCGTTAGACATTGTTTAGCTTCTTGAGCTTTATAACCTTGTGTCGAGTATTTGTTGAATTCGTAGCTAATATGAGTTAACTTGTGGCTAGGTAAAGAGCCGGTCATTCGGGAGGTGCCGAAACCTTAGTTTGGCATACTTCGGTTGACACGAAGGTGAGTGTGTTTGATATGGATATGTTCAATGGTATATTGCATGGAGGTGTTTGTGTATCATGCTATTTGGAATTTAGCTAATGGTATGCATACTTGTGGGGTGTTGATTATACCGCCGAAGGTTTGTGTGTGAGGCACACCATGTCGTAAGCCATGCCGCCTAATTAACGGTAGTGGGTTGTTCAAATTGAATACTTGTGCTAAGTTATGTGAGTTACATTCAAGTGAGATGTCCTTCGGGTATTGTAGTATGTTATTGAATGTATTCTATATCTCACACACTCTGATTTTCCTTTTTGGATTGCCAGGTCACAGGTGGTTGTAGAGTTGGTCCACTACCGGTCGACGTTTTGGGGACACTTGGATTAGTATCGAGTGCTAGTGTTTGTGGTCGAGTTGGTTGTAATGGGTCAAACTCTTACTTTTGCTAAACTCATTTTATGACAATGTTGTCAAGTACTTTATGACTTCAAGTTTGTATATATGTTGGTTATCTTTTGTACAGTACAAGTTTGTCATTATCATAAACACCTTGTTTGTATTAATGTTAAATCTTCTGTTGGGATTTTACTCTGTTTCATGTATGGTTTGTCGTTTAGTGGTTGTTCTTTTGTGTGGAATGCCACGTGGCCGTGTCGGTTCGGGCCCACCTCAGGTGTCGTTCCTGGGCGGGGCATGACAGCTTGGTATCAGAGCCAGGTTACTTTCTAGACTCTGAGTTGGGGGTCGGTTGGGAGTTCGGTAGTGGACCATAGGAGTTTTGTGTTTGTTGTGTAGGGATAACATTGACTAACGGGTGAGTTATATCTCTAAAATTGCATTTGCTATTGGTTGTTAAAGTTATTGGAACAGATATTTGAGAAATGGCTTCGGAGCATACAGTTCATGCCGAGGATGCTGTGTTTAGTGGTAATGAGGTTCACCAACCTGAAGTTCCAGTACAGCAGCCGGTTGTGGGGGATACTGGTAGGCTTCTTGCAGCTGTGGCTCTGCTCACAGAACAACAAGCAGCTCTTATGCAATGGCAGACTACAGAGGCAATGACTCGTGGAACGGGCACTGGGTTACTTGAAAGGTTTAAAAAGCTATTTACCGTGGAGTTTGAGGAGGCAATTGACCCCAGTGATGCTGAAGAGTGGCTTAAAGCTGTGGAGCGGGTGTTGAATGCTATGGGAGTGACATATGCACAAAAGGTGACATTGGCAACTTTTAGCCTGAAAGGTGATGCTCGGGATTGGTGGGAATCGTATGAGAGGCAGTGGACTGCCCCTCTGCCAGGACTGATACCGGCGATACCGCAAGTGGTGACGTGGGGGCATTTTGTTAAGGGGTTCAATGAACACTACTTTCCGAAGTATTGGAAGTTGGACCAGGAAGCGGTATTTATTGACTTGAAGCAGGGCAGTATGACTGTTTCAGAGTATGAAGTTAGGTTTGGAAAGTTGTCAAAATATGCTCCAGATTTGGTGAATACGGAAGCAAAAAGATGTCAGCGATTTTGAAAAGGGCTTTCATCGAAGGTATGTACAAGGTTGACTACTTACGAAAAGGAGGAATATGCTCTGTTGGTGGAAATAGCTAAGCGGGTTGAGAAGGATGTTCAGGACTATAATGATAACCGGGAATCATACAAGGAGAATAAGACGGAAGGTGCAGCATTTGGTAAGTCCGGGGGTGGTAATAGCAGGGGTGGGGGTCAAAAATCTCAAGTTACCAAAACTCAAGATTTAGGTAAATCACAGGGTGGTTCGTCGGGGTGGTGGAAAGGGAAAGCAGAACAGGGACCTAGTAGGCAGACAATGAGTGGAGCTACGACAATGTCTCGTCAATGTTTCAGTTGTGGGTCTACGAATCATTTGAAAAGGGATTGTCCAAGTGCACTTAAGAGCATCAAGTGTTATACTTGTGGTGAGTTTGGTCACATGGCGGCGCAATGTCCTCGGGCGCCAACGCCGGCGGCATCTTCTGTGGGTAGTGTTCAAGGAGGTAGAGGTGGAGGAGCCAGTGGTTCTATGGCACCGGGGAGAGTGTTTGCAATCACACGTCAAGGGGCACAAGCTTCTCCGGGAGTTGTGACAGGTACTTTGGTTATTTCTGGTACTTATGCACGTGTGTTCTTAGACCCTGGGTCTACACATTCTTTTGTGTCAAATGTCTTTACTAAATATTTAGACAAGCCTGCTAGAGTGTTAAATATTGCTTTAGCTATTTCTACACCGGTGGGTGATGTAGTTGTTATTAACGTGGGTTTTTCGGGGTGTGAGTTGGTTGTTGGGGGAAGGAAGTTGTTGGTGGATTTGCTACCATTAGACATAACCGATTTTGATATTATTCTGGGTATGGATTTCTTGTCGGGGTATCATGCCGTTATGGGCTGTTTTTGCAAGGAAGTTGTGTTTCATCTACCAAACAGTGATGAGGTCAAATTTTGTGGGGATTCTGTGGTAAGTTCTACATGTCTTATTTCAGCACTTAAAGCTAAAACTTTGTTGAGTAAGGGATGTGAGGGATTTATTGCTTATGTTGTTGACACCGAAAAGAAAGCACCTAAGCTAGAAGAGATATTGATTGCGAATGAATTTGCGGATGTATTCCCGGATGAGTTGCCTGGTATCGTGCCAGATCGTGAAGTTGAGTTCACTATCAAGTTATTGCCAGGTACTAATCCGATATCTATTACTCCGTATCGTATGGCACCGACAGAGTTACTTGAGTTGAAAGTGCAGTTGAAAGAATTGCTAGATCGGGTTTTCATTCAGCCTAGCATATCGCCGTGGGGTGCACCGGTCTTATTTGTTAAGAAGAAGGATGGCACTATGCGAATGTGTATCGATTATCGGCAGTTGAATAAGGTGACAGTTCGGAACCAATATCCATTGCCGAGGATAGATGACTTGTTTGATCAATTACACGGGGCTACGGTATTCTCCAAAATTGATTTGAGATCGGGCTATCATCAGATTAAGGTAAGAGACAGTGATGTATCGAGGACAACTTTTCGTACCAGATATGGTCATTATGAGTTTTTGGTTATGCCATTCGGTTTGACCAATGCTCCGGCGGTTTTCATGGATTTGATGAATCGGGTATTTCGGCCGTTCTTGGATACTTTCGTTATTGTGTTTATTGATGATATTCTAGTTTATTCTCGCACCAAGGAGGAACATGAGGATCATCTATGTATCGTGCTACAGGTCTTACGTGACAATCATTTATTCGGAAAACTTAGCAAGTGTACATTCTGGTTGGATAGTGTGGAGTTTTTGGGGCACGTGATCTCTGCTGATGGAGTTTGTGTAGATCCTAAGAAAATAGAGGCGGTGGTTAATTGGGAGAGTCCCAAAAGTGTTTCAGAGATTCGAAGTTTTCTTGGCTTGGCAGGGTATTATCGGAAGTTTATTCAGGGATTTTCCGCGATTGCTTTGCCAATGACAAAGTTGACTAGAAAAGATGTGAAATTTTTATGGTCTGATGAGTGTGAGAACAGTTTTCTTGAGTTGAAGAAACGGTTAGTATTGCCACCAGTTTTAACGATTCCAGTTGGTACAGAGGACTTGGTAGTCTACACCGACGCTTCATTACAGGGTTTGGGTTGTGTTTTGATGCAGCGGGGTAAGGTTATTGCCTATGCGTCGAGACAATTAAAAACTCATGAACACAATTATCCTACTCATGATTTAGAGTTAGCAGCTGTGGTATTCGCTCTTAAATTATGGAGGCATTATTTGTATGGAGTATCGTGTGAGATTTATAGCGATCATCAGAGTCTACGGTATTTATTCACGCAGAAGGAATTGAATTTAAGGCAACGACGATGGATGGAGTTGATAAAGGACTATGATTGTTCTATACATTATCATCCGGGTAAGGCAAACGTAGTGGCTGATGCTTTAAGCCGGAAGACAGCGGGAAGATTGGCATGTATACAGTGTTCGAGAGTTTCCACTTTTACTGACTTGAAACAAATGGGAGTAGAGTTTTCATTGGGAAGCAGTGGAGCTTTGTTGGCTCGTTTCAGCATTCGACCTTTGTTTATAGATCGGATTAGGGATGGGCAGTGGCAGGATCCTCATTTACAAGACTTTAGGCAGCGTGTAGTGGAAGGGAAAAGGCCTGATTTTAGTGTTCGGGATGATGGTATGATCTTGTTTGGAAAGAGAATGTGTTTGCCAAATGACATGGTTCTAAAGAAGGAAATTTTAGATGAAGCTCATTGTTCTGCATATGCTATGCATTCGGGAAGTACTAAGTTGTAGCGTGATTTGAGAGAATATTTCTGGTGGAGTGGTATGAAAAGGGAAATTGCGGAGTACGTGGCTGGTTGTGAAACTTGTCAACGAGTGAAGGCAGAACACCAAAGGCCGGCAGGTTTGTTGCAGAATCTTCCTATACCGGAGTGGAAATGGGATCATTTGACGATGGATTTTGTGACAGGTTTGCCGCGTTCAAAAGGGGGATACGACTCCATTTGGGTTATCGTTGATCGGTTGACAAAATCGACTCACTTCTTACCGGTTAAGACTACGTACACCACAGATAAATATGCTAAGTTATATGTTGATGAGATTGTTAGGTTGCATGGGGCACCTATGTCTATTGTTAGTGACAGAGATCCCAAATTTACTTCTAGATTTTGGTTTAGTCTACAGCATGCTATGGGGACTTCTTTGAAATTTAGCACTGCATTTCATCCACAAACAGATGGTCAGTCAGAGCGGACTATACAGATTCTAGAGGATATGCTGAGAGCGAGTGTTCTGGATTTCGGTGGCGGATGGGAGGAGAACTTATCGTTGGCGGAATTTGCTTATAATAACAGTTACCAAAGCAGTATTGGCATGCCACCGTATGAGGCCTTGTATGGCAGAAGATGCAGGACACCGGTTTGTTGGGAAGATGTAGGTGAAAGGAGTATGTTGGCTCGAGAGTTAGAACAATAGGCTGCCGAGGGGGAAACGTTGGGTCCAGAGTTGATACAACAAGCAGCTGATGGTGTTAGATTGATTAGGGAACGCTTGAAAATTACACAGAGCCGTCAAAAGAGTTACGCGGATAAACGGAGACGTGAGTTAGAGTTTGCGCTAGGCGACTTTGTATTTATTTGTGTTTCACCTTGGAAAGGGGTTATTTGTTTTCAAAAGAGAGGGAAATTGGCACCGAGATATATTGGTCCTTATGAAATTGTTGGAAGAGTTGGCGTTACGGCTTATCGTTTGGCGTTACCGGTTGAGTTGGCTCGATTACATGACGTGTTTCATGTCTCTATGCTTCGGAAGTTCGTGGGGGATCCATCGCTTATTCTGGAATCGGAACCGTTGGAACTTTCTGAGGATTTGTCCTACGAGGAGACACCGGTTGAGATTCTTGATCAAAAGGAGCAAGTTTTACGTTCTAAGGTGATACCTTATGTGAAAGTTTTGTGGCGGAATCACAAGGTTGAGGAGGCAACGTGGGAGGGCGAGGAATCGATGAAACAAAAATATCCGCATTTGTTTTAGTCAGGTAATCCAATTTCGGGACGAAATTTTCCAAGGGGGGGAGAGTTGTAACACCCGTCCCGGACATTTAGTATTTCAATTCACGTATTTAGTTGAATTATACGTCTCGGGGTTAAATTGCATACATTAGAAGCGTGGGGGCTTATGTGTGAATTTCCCTAGGGTTGTGCATGTGTGCCATGTGTGTGTGTGTTTATTATCAAAAAAAAAAAGAAAAGAAAATAACCCATCAGTTTTGTTTCAACGTTAGAAGAAGAGAGAGAGACACCCTCATCAACGGAAGAAGGAAGAAAGGGGAGATTAGGGTTGGTTGAATTAAAGCTTAAATAGGTATTTTTCATCTCTTTTAAGTGTTGAATTTCATGTTTCTCATACTAGGTTTCATGTTCTACATCTAGTATGCTCTTGATTGATGTTATTAGAGCTGAATTGAATCCATGGGAGAGGATTTTTGAGGTTGGAGTTGGGTTTTTATCTCAGAAAATTCGTGCATCTTAGGGTTATGCAAAACTGGGTTGAACAAAGTTGAATCTGTCCTGTTTTTGATGAATTTATTCAAGGTACCTAGAAACCTTTTAAAATCTTGAAATAAATCCTGAATGTTCATCTGTGAGTCTATTGCATTGTGTTAAATTTTCAGAAAATAACTCGAAGTGTGTTGGCCTACAAAATTCGTGGACTGAACTGGTGTCAGATTCGCGTCTGTGCAGACAGCACAGACACGTGTTGGAAAAACGGGCATAACTTCTTGCTCAGGTATCTATTTTGCGCACCGTTTCTTGATTCTGAAACTAGACTTATATATCTTTCTGAATATGTATGGGTTGTGCCGTGGTTCTTCCTAGATTATAGCAGTTTTGAAATTAAAGTTCAGGTTTTGGGAAGTTCTAGGATTCTGGACAGTTTTTGGCTTGTGTTCTTCATGAAATTCCTCAAGTTTAAGCATGTTGGTGGACATGGGCTCTCATGAGTCTTAAACATTGATTAGTTGGTAAAGTTTTGGTGTTGGAATCATTGAGAATTATTGAGTAGGTAATTTTTAATGGGTTTTCTCGATCGCAGACTGTTCTTCTGAAACTGTGAGTTCTGTTTTAGTTGTGTAACTTCGTTTGAGCGTATCTTGGTCATCCGGAATCTACTTGAGACACTTCTAGGTATTAACATGGATATATTTGTATCCGTTAGACATTGTTTAGCTTCTTGAGCTTTATAACCTTGTGTCGAGTATTTGTTGAATTCGTAGCTAATATGAGTTAACTTGTGGCTAGGTAAAGAGCCGGTCATTCGGGAGGTGCCGAAACCTTAGTTTGGCATACTTCGGTTGACACGAAGGTGAGTGTGTTTGATATGGATATGTTCAATGGTATATTGCATGGAGGTGTTTGTGTATCATGCTATTTGGAATTTAGCTAATGGTATGCATACTTGTGGGGTGTTGATTATACCGCCGAAGGTTTGTGTGTGAGGCACACCATGTCGTAAGCCATGCCGCCTAATTAACGGTAGTGGGAGTGTAGTGTGTGGGACACCACTCCTGGGGTATATGGGATTGTGGCAGACGTGCCACAGCATGTGTTGCATTTATATGTGTGTTGTTCAAATTGAATACTTGTGCTAAGTTATGTGAGTTACATTCAAGTGAGATGTCTTTCGGGTATTGTAGTATGTTATTGAATGTATTCTATATCTCACACACTCTGGTTTTCCTTTTTGGATTGCCAGGTCACAGGTGGTTGTAGAGTTGGTCCACTACCGGTCGACGTTTTGGGGACACTTGGATTAGTATCGAGTGCTAGTGTTTGTGGTCGAGTTGGTTGTAATGGGTCAAACTCTTACTTTTGCTAAACTCATTTTGTGACAATGTTGTCAAGTACTTTATGACTTCAAGTTTGTATATATGTTGGTTATCTTTTGTACAGTACAAGTTTGTCATTATCATAAACACCTTGTTTGTATTAATGTTAAGTCTTCCGTTGGGATTTTACTCTGTTTCATGTATGGTTTGTCGTTTAGTGGTTGTTCTTTTGTGTGGAATGCCACGTGGTCGTGTCGGTTCGGGTCCACCTCGGGTGTCGTTCCGGGGCGGGGCGTGACAGACACGCCACCCTTCGAAACCACATGACCCAAGAATTTGACTTCGGACAACCAAAACTCGCACTTACTAAGCTTGGCGTACAATTGGTGTTCCTTTAAGAGTTCTAGAACGATAGCAAGATGGGATTGATGTTCCTCCTTAGTTGGCGAATAGATAAGGATATCGTCGACGAATACGACCACAAAACGATCAAGATACGCACGAAAGATTCGATTCATTAGGTCCATGAAAGTAGCTGGAGCGTTCGTCAACCCAAAAGGCATAACAACGAATTCGTAATGGCCATAACGAGTACGAAATGCGGTTTTAGGAATATCTTCCCTTCGAACTCTCAACTGGTGATAACCGGATCTCAAATCGATTTTGGAGAAACAAATGGCACCCTGAAGTTGATCAAACAAATCATCAATTCTCGGCATGGGATACTTGTTCTTAATGGTAACTCGGTTTAGTTTACGATAATCGATACATAAGCGGAGTGAACCATCCTTCTTCTGTGCCAAAAGTGCCGGTGCTCCCCACGGTGACGTATTCGGACGAATAAACCCTAAGCTCTCCAGCTCTTGCAGCTGAGTTTTCAACTCTCTCAATTCAGCGGGTGCGAAAGGATACGGAGGTACGGAGATAGGTGCGGTACCGGGAAGTAACTCAATGGTGAACTCTATCTCTCTCTCGGGAGGCAAACCGGGTAACTCTTCCGAGAACACCTCCGGAAAATCACGAACCACCAATGGCAATGTCCTACGCATAGAGGCATCCTCATCTAACGTCAAACTCGTCAACAAGGAATAAATAGAGTCGTGCTCTCGAGGCCCACACAGATACGGTTCCAACGGTATCTGAAAGGAAAACAGCAATGATTTGAAGGACTCCTAAAATCAAAATAAGCATTGCACCATATTAGCAATAGCTCCTTTTGAGGTTAGGTAAAATAAATTTTGCAACAGTGCTTAGGTAAATTTACCTAAGAACTATTCACCATTTATACATTTAATATTATTTTCTCTCTCTTCTAGTCTCTCTTTCTCTCCTGCAACAAGAAAAGAAGAATAGTGAAAAGAAAAGAAGAAAAGAAAAAGAAAGTATTATTTTAATAGAGAATAGGTAAAATAAATAGTATTGGTGTAGTATTGAAAGAGATATGGGCAGTTACCGGTAACAAGCTATGAGCAAATTTGCACCATTAACTGGAGCAATGGACAATCCAAATCTTAATTGTCTCCTTCAGTCCAAATTAAGAACTGAAGAGGATCCAATTCCATATTCAAATCTGTTTCGTATGCATTCACTCTGCGATCGAAAATCGCCACAATGCTCAAATCTTAGAAAACTCATAAACATTGTAACCACAACCATCGCCGAAAAAGAAAACTTTCTGAAAGGAAAACAGCAATGATTTGAAGGACTCCTAAAATTTCCAAAAATGCTATGGGTACATATTTATTAACCACAACAGTATAGCTAAGCAATCAAAGCCCTAACTCCCCAACACGGGTAAACAACTCTACACCACTCTACGATAACGAAAAATACAATGCCACATAGTCACATGAGTGTTAGTCACATAAGCATGCACAAATTATGTTAGAGGGCGCGACATTTTGAACCCATGAGGCGAAACGCCTCCCCACGATCTCTAGGTGTTCTAAACCTATTGCTCTGATACCAAGTTGTCACGTCCTCCATTTTCAACATAAATTATAAGGGAATTTCTTAAGAAAATACCTCACGACAATCCGTACGATACCCAAAAGATCATTAATTTTCCCATAACCCTACTCCAAGTCCAAAGAGTTCAAAATATTACATCTTCGGCACAACGGCCCCAAATCGAAATAAACATCAATTGTCAAGAGAGTTTAATGTTCACAAAATATTCCGTAGTCAAATGGATTATCACATAAGTTACAAATACATCTTCAAAAGGAATTTACAAAGATGCCTATGTAACTCTACAATGTTAGCTTTCAAAACGTCGTGTCCAATGTCCAAGCACTCCAATCATGGTCGCTAATGTCCAGAATTAGTACCTGAAAAGAAATAAGGCTTGAGCTACACTAGCCCAGTAGAAATTCTACACAAACGATATATGCAAGAGAAATGCAAGAATGATGATACGACATGAACCAAAAGGTAATTCAAGCAATAGGCAGTCGATAGGGATCAACAATCCGACAAACAAACTATGAGATTTAGATTACATCTCTACCTTTAACCGTTTTCATATCTCGCATGTCCAATCTATCTCGCGTTACGTGTCATGAGCCGAAACTCCTGCCGGGCTATTCATGGGACCCCGATATCCCCTGCCAAGCACCCACCTTGTAGGTTGGGCCTTGAATAATCAATAAGAGCATTAGCTCCTGCCAGGCTATTTATGGGACCCTGATATCCCTGCCAGGCACCCACCCGTCGATGGGCCCCAAATGTTCGCGCGTTGTGTCAACAAAGTTTCACGTGTCTCAAATTCCCATAACGTCCCATATCAATTCAAGTTCGTACGATAATCAAGTCAACTTTCATCTAACAAAGATAAAGAAATACCAAGAATGCACAAGGAGCTCAACAAGGGTGATCAACGACGATTAGGAGCGATTTAGAAGTACTTAGAACGAGTTAAAAGTGATTGGGGTTCAAAACAATGGGTTTCGGAACAAAACAGGGAAATCTGGAGATAAGCTCACTGTATCGATACGGGAAAATCCGTATCGATACGGGTTAACTACGAATTTGTCCAGCTTGTTCCGTATCGATACGGATAAAGGGCCGTATCGATACGGGAGGCTTTCGAGCAGTTTTTCTGCAGATTTCAAGCAGCTCAACCACAACAACGACAACAACAACTATAGACACGATTCAAGGCAAGGAAAACACTTCTAATACATATATTGAGGGGTAGAATCCCTACCTCGAAGCCGAAGAACGAATCCAAGAAGATACGAGCCCTAGCTTTCCGAAAACCTTGATTCGAACGAGATACGACCTCCCCGAGCTCAAATCAACGGGGTACGGACCACAATACGCGATGAGGATGAAGGATTGAAGGTTATTTTGGTGGGTTTTGAGTGAAATTTGGAGAGAGAGCAAGAGAGAGAGAGTGAGAGGCGTGAGGAGAGAGAAAGAGCCGGTGGGGGAGGAGTGAGGGGAAAATGATTCCATGCTCTCTCAATCCCCTATTTATACTAACATATCCGCAAATCACACATTACACCCTTCCACAATCAATTCTATCACTTTAACCCCGAATCACATAAAATCAATATTTCATTTCCTCTTCCAATAATCATGCATTTATAAAATGTTAACGTTCGATAAAATAAACACGGGTCTCTACAGGTTTTAGGAGGAGGAAGAAAAATGATGAGAGATGAGAAAATGTTAGAAATGAAGTTTTTGCCTTTGTATTTTTGTACCACAGGTTTCATACCTCAATATTTTTTTCTCTGTTTTGCTTTCTTATTTCCATTTTAATTGCCTCTGAAAAGATATTGCTAAGGGGATATATTTATAGCAAAGGAGAGTAAGGGTGAGGGTAAAATGGGTATATTATAAGTTAGTGTACAATGACATCATCTTTTCCATCCAAGTTCCAGCTGCAGATTAACGGAGGGGGGGTCCTTTGGCATTGTCAGCCAAAGGAGGGGAGGGTAGTGAAATTTTAGATACCTCAGGGGAGGTATCTGTCGGTGTCAGAAACCTCAGGGGAGGTCAGTGAAATTTGCCCATTTTGTAATTATTACCAATAAATCAATTAGGGAGAGAAATCACACCAATTGATGAAGGGTGCGACTATTCGCAGCTACGTATTTTCTCCCTTAGCCCATTAAAAATTTCTAACTACCGAAATATGTTTCGACAGCTAGTTACCGAAATTGAGATACATTTTCGACAGTTAGTTACCGAAATTGAGATACATTTTCAGCATCCAATTACCGAAATATATGTTTTTTGTGCATTTCCAACATGTAGTTACCGAAATATAATCTTGTTTTCAACAGCTATTTACCGAAATGTATGTTCGGCAGTTGTTTACCGGAGGTTGAACATATTTTCGATATGTAGTTACCGAAATCTAATCTTCGAAAATTTTTAACGGGTTATGGGAGAAAATACGGGGCTGCGAATAGTCGCCCCCTTGATGAATACTGCCGCCATAGTGGACCGAAGTCAGGTTTGGCTGGGGCTTGAAAAAATACCATTTCCAATGCTGAAACGTCTGTCCGGCTTCCTTCATGGAGAAGTAGGCCGTTCAAGAAGAACTGCCGCCAAAGCTTTCCCAATTGTTGTTTTCTCGAGGGTGCCATCTTGTCACGACCCTAGCCTGCCCCTAAAGGCTCTAGCCACAACAAAGCACCAATGATCTAATCACTAAGGCCATATCAAAGTTAAACATCTTATTAGCAAATGACTAAAAGGGACACAAGTACGAAACTCCATTTTTTATTACATAGTGACAAAAGCCAACTGTCTTTACATAAGGATCGCTACATGACAAATCACCCAGAGCTGTGCATATTACAAGAGTCTAGGAAGCCATCTATAGTTACATTAAGTCAATCTACATAGTACAAAAACCCTATCTATGTGTCCACATATACAAGCATATCTCAAACGGTACCACGTCACCACTTTACGCCTCATAGCTTGAAAGGTAGAAAATTACATAAGCCAAAACTCGTATGAATGATTAATATGCAATTCACATGTTTTCCATGGGCAGTGATGAAAATCATTTGAAAAGGAATCTCATTTCATAGCAACATAGCATAATAATGCACATCCTCTATTCATTTCATGTATACCAGGCGTCCCCGGTAGTGGATAAGTTAAGACGTCTTTCATTATTCGATATAATAGTCATGCCTTGCTAGCCTTTTAGACTGTCCCCTATCAACCTGGGATGTGGGAGGATGCCATTAATATATATAAAACATGTCCACCTTTCATTGATATTCCATGGAGTACATATCAAAGTATAAAACATCATTGAAATAAAAAGCTTGCAATAAACCATGTGATTTAGGTATTAAGTCACTCACCTCGCATTCACGTGTCACCCGAACCTCCAATGACAATTAGGCAATTAAAACATGATTAGAAGATGTCAAATAAGTCTATTTTTAATGATGAACATAAGATCCCATAGTAAAATTATGAAATTACATGGCTAGCCTTAAGATAACATAATCTGCAGCTCTAACTTCAAGTGCTCTAACTTCAAGTCAAAAATTGACTTTCAACTAAGGCCATCCATAGTGGTATAATCAAAAATAGATAACCAAAAGTTGACACATCAGCTTTTGATTATTCATTTAAGCGATTGTTAAGCTTAATAATGTTGAAGTCCACAATGGTCACTTCTAGTTCATAACCAAAATAATGGGTCCACTACAATTTCACACACTCTCTCCCCCTTTGTTTCCCACTATTCACTTCCCTCCATTTACTTTTTTTTTTTGGCAAAAATATATCGATTCTCTCCCTTAATTTTGGGGAAAAAATCGGTGATTTCCTTTCCTCCTATTATGAATTTTTTTGGAAAAAAAAATAGAAACGGGAAAGAAGAGTGAAATATCTTAATCCGGCGACGATAGGTTGAATTATAGATGATTGAGAGATATGAGCTTCACTTTTGGAGAAAGAGAAAAAGAAACAGTTTGTAGGTGAAGTGGAGAAGACATAGATCGAGCAGGCGAAGAAGAGAAGAAGAAAATACTGGAGTAGTTGAAACACTCGTGTATACAAAATTTTGGAACCAGTTAACTTATGAGGTGTTGGGTCCACAAATTTTTTATTATTGCAAAATATTGCTAGTTTTGGTTATTCAAAGTCCAAAATTTGATTATTTCTAAGGATGTTGCTAAGTTTGATTATACCATTGTAAGTCATCTTTTGCACAAACATTGTTAACTTTAAAAATAATTGGCTTTTGATTATACCACTGTGGATGGCCTAAGACACAATCTTTTTGCATTTTTTTGTGGTCTATGAGTTTAGTTCCAAAATCAGAAATCAGTTTGCTATTTTGTCGCTCGAGCTAAAAATTATAGCCGTTTCCCTAACATGTGTCAGTGCAGTCAGCACATTCCAAAATTGTGCGCTGCAAGGTTACAAATTTCTACAAAGTTCAATACTTTGAATTTCTTCCTGAAATTTTTACCACATACAAAAGACTCATAAAGGAACTCTCAATAAAAATCTCATAATTTTTAGAGTTTAGAAACTGCCTTAACAAAAATCCCCAAAATCAGGTCAGGTATAAGGTTTCTCAATTCTGCAGATTTTCCAGAAAACGCTGCTTGTTCCTCTTTCAATTTCCAACACCAAAACCTTTCAATACACATCCAAAATCACACCAAAACATCATAAAAACATACTCAAACATGTAGATTCAATAGAACTACTTTAACTACTTTAGAAACATCAAATTCATGGATCAAAGCAAGTTCTTATCATCAAATTTGAGAGATTCAAGTAAAATTCTTCCCAAACAGAAGTTTCACTTCTAACGAGCTAATACATGCAAGATTCATCAACTAAACATGAAATTCAACTACTAAAGCATGGAATTCAACATACAAAACATGAATTCAAGTAGGAGAGATATGGATTACCAAGTTAGATCTTCAATACAAGTCAAACAAAATCAAACCCTAGGTTTTTCCTAATTTTTTTTCTTTCTTCTTCTTCTCTCTCTCCCTGGCTGCAAGGTAGATACAAACGGAAGTTTTCCGTTTTTGTTTTATCAGGCTTAAGAAAAGTTATTGAGTGAGTGTGGGCCATGTGCTAACTTATGTTGCCCAAAACACAACACATAATTAACTTAAAACACAATTAAAGACTAGAGGTATTACACATCTTGAGTTAGCGGACGGTTCATGATCGTATTGATCGGTCCGTTCGTCGCCACCGGTGTGATTCTTCTGCTGTTGACCAGCTTTCTCTTTGGTCGTGTTCAAGTCACTCCGACCACTTTTTTCTCTAGCTTTCCCAACCACGGTTTTCTTGGCCATAATCTTGGGGGCGGTTTCGTTTTGAGCCAGCAAAAATCGTCGTGCAGATCAGTCCGTCCGTCCGTCGACACAAGCTTGATTCTATTGTTATTCTTCTTCTTCGTCTGGTTATTCTCCTGCAGCAGAAACAAGAGTCCATGGCCTTAACCAGGGAATCCCACTGGTCGTCTTCATTTTTTAAACTTTTATATTTTACCTTTGCCCTCTCTCTCTCTCTCTCTCTCTCTCTCTCTCTCTCCCTCTTTTATATTTTTATTTTTAAATTGGACTAAATACCACCAATCAACCCACAACCAACCGAAAGAGGAATTTTAAATTTCCCTAAAATTCAAACCCTAAATCACGTAGAGGGGGTAAAATTATTTTTTAAAATAGTAAAAAATAGGATCAAAGTAATTTTTGATAAATAGTAAGAAAAAAACTTTATTACATATTTATTTACTATTAAAAAAGAAAGAGTTAAAATAATTCTTGAAAGTAAAAAGTAAAAAGAAAAAAAAAAGGAAGGTTAAAAAAAAGCACGTTGAAAGAAATTTCAAAATTTTGAAATTAGGGCTGGAGCTTTGGCGATTGGTTGTGGTGTTGATTGGTGGTGTAAGGTCAAATTTATGGGGAAAAAAGCAAGAGAGAGATTGAGGAAAAAAAGTAAAATTTAAAAGTAAAAAAAATAGGGTTGAAGTAATTTTTAATAAATAATAATAATAACTTTATTGCATAGTTATTTATTACTTAAAAAAGAGTAAAAAGTTAAAAAAGAAGGTTAATATGCCTTCCGTTAGCTCCATCCGTTATAAATTGACGAAATTGGATGACAGAAACTTTATTGTTAACAGTAATAATCAAGGTATTATTTTGACATTAGCATTAGTTATAGTCCAGGTTATAAAATTTCTGAAAGTTCAGGAATTTTTTTTTTTTTTTTTTAAATTTTCCCCTTATTAGAGACGTTTTCACCCTACCGCTACTCCTCCTCCACCCGCACTCGTCCGCGGTTAATTTATCGATCGAGAGAGAGAGAGAGAGAGAGGCAGAGGACGGAGACGATGACTCAAATTGGTGCACTTTCAGCAATCAGTCCCATGGAATCTGCTAATTACCGAAAAGGTAATCATCTCTTTCTACCCCCTCTTCTCTCTCTACCACCACACCCTTCATCGTGCTCCCTTCCCACTGGGACTGTAAATCTGTTCGTTGTTGCTCTAACACTAGAAACCCTAGTTCTCCTCCTCCTTCTGCAACTTTCACCAGTCAACAAAAACACCAACTGAGCGAAAAGCTCTATGAACCCCCACAAGCTGAAAAGTTTCTGAATGAGTTGTCCAAAATGCGACCTTTGCCACCGGTACGTGTAATAAATAAAGCGTTATCGACGATTGCGAAAGTGGGTCGTTACACCGAGGCTCTTTCTCATTTTGACAATTTGCAGTTTCTGGGCATTCGGGTCGATTTTTATTGCCTCAACATTGCAATTAACTGTTACTGCAATGTGAATCGAGTTGGTTTCGGGTTCTCTCTTTTAGGGGGCATCTTTAAACTCGGTTATAAACCTGATGTAGCTACTTTCACCACCCTGATGAACGGATTTATTTTAGAAGATAAAACTACTGACGCGTTCGAGTTATTCCAGAAGTTAATGAGAAAGAGAGAAATTGAACCAAATGTGTATATGTATCAAACGATTGTTTATGGGCTTTGCAAAGGTGCAAATGCTGGAACAGGTATCAGCATGGTGGATGATGCTATGAACCTTTTATGCGGGATGAAAGAAAAAGGTATTCACCCAAATGGTGGTATTTATATCCATATAATTCGTTGTCTATGTGACTTGTGCCGGTGGGAGGAGGCTATGTCACTTTTAATAGAAATGAGTAAGAGAGAAATTGAACCGATTGTCGTTCCATATGGAATGATTGTCAATGGCCTTTGCAAAACGGGGAACACGAGCATGGCTATTCGGTTGCTTAGGACATTGGAAGAGGGAGGGTTTAAATCTGACATCAAAGGGTATAGCATGATCATTGACAGTCTTTGCAAGGATGGGATGGTAGATGACTCCATGAACTTCTTTTTAGAAATGAATGGAAAAGGTATCCATCCAAATGTTGTCACTTATACGTCCTTGATTCATGGCCTCTACAATTGTGGCAAGTGGGAGGGGGCTCGAGAAATGCTGAGAGAAATGTTCGATAGTGGTGTTTCACCAAATGTTTGTACATTCACTGTGCTTGTGGATGCCCTTACCGATAAAGGGATGGCAAGAGAAGCAGAGGAAGTACTTGAATTCATGGTAGAAAGAGGTGTGGATCCTAACGTAGTCACATACAGTACTATAATGCGTGGGTATGGTGTCCAAGGCCGAATGGATGAAGCAAAGAGAGTGTTTGATACCATGGTGAATAGGGGCCTCCAACCTAACATCATCAGCTATAACATTCTAATCTATGGGTATTGCGAGAACATGAACTTAGACGAGGCCATCAATTTCTTTCGAGAAATGCCTCAAAGGGGTTTGAAGCCTGACCTTGCAACTTTTACCACTATGATCAAGGGTCTCTTTCAGGTTGGTGAATATGTAATGGCTCAAGAACTACTGAATGAGATGGAACTTGCAGGCCTAACTCCCAGTAGTAAAACTTATGGTGTGTTGTTGGATGGGCTTTGCAAGACCGGGCATATTGATGAAGCATTGTTGTTATTTCACATGATTGAAAACAGAGGTTGTCTCAATGTCGTTATGTACAATATCCTCATTGATGCATTTTGCAAGAATAAGAAACTTGATAATGCAAGGGATCTTTTCATTAAACTTTCTTCCAAGGGGTTACAACCTGATTTTATTACATATGATATCATGATACGTGGTCTTCGCAAAGAAGGATTTTTCGATGAAGCTAAAGAGTTGTCTGTGAAAATGGAGCAGAATGGTTTCTTGCCTGATATTGGCGATTACAAGTCTATCATCTGAGGTTTTGTTAGCAACAGAAGTTCTATCGGGCTCTGTTACTTGTTGAGGAAGTGGTTGCATCTACTTTTTACATGATTAAGGACTTAATCTTAACTAAAGGATGGGCTCTTGCTCTCCAAGAAGTGATAACGAAGTTCATGCCAAGGATAGACATGGAGCTGTGAAGGTAAGGCTAGTTTTACACCAAAATATGTAGGCTATCATTGAGCTAAACTCTCGTCTCTCCGCGTATGTATTAGTGGTATTCTGAATAGTAATTTGCAGTCATAGCCTTTTTTTTCATTTGGGAAGGCGGAACACACTGTTCAAACATATTTCCCTTGACTCTTCCACTCTTTGAATAGAAATTTGCAGAATAGTATTTCCATTCAAACATATTTCTCTCTGAATGTGTCTAAATTACTTGATTTAGACACAGTGTCACAGCCTTAGTGTACTATGATTTTTGATATCATTAATTCTTATGTTCTTAGCATTACCACGTGTTTTAGATTCTTGAGTGTGAGTCCACTTCTCCCATTTGGAATCCAAAGTTTATACTGGACTATGAAAGGTGCTGAATGTTGGTGCTTTGTTCAATTTTTTAGTTTCTTCAATTATTTGCCCCCCTTCACTTCTTGAACTTCAAACAAGTCTCCCATTCTATTATTTTTCTTCTGACTTCTGTAGTTTTGTACCAGTCCAGAGGAATGCTTATGTGTCCTGAATCTCCTTTATGAAGAATGAAAAGGGTAGAAGAATAGATTTGGATGCGAAAAGCACTGATTGAATCTGTCCCGACTAAAGCCCAAAAGCTATAACCGCGTGACCTATATACTATTCCGTTGGTTGCATAAAATCCACTAGGCCAATGTGCTTTAAGACCCTTGGCAGAAAACATGCCATTTCAGTTTATCCTGCAGTCCTGGGCCTTATAAGCATTTTTGTGTCCTCTGTAGAAGCTTTTAAATTAATGGCACTGTTGTGGTTGCTTTTTAAAAAAGAGTGTTATGCATCACTTTTCAAGAAATTTGTTTGATTCAATTGATTTCAATGTTCTTAAAGAATTTTTGGGGGAAAAGCCATTTGTTAAGAAAAAGACAAAAAAAAAACAAGTTATTTGAAAATCAATTTCAAAACTAGATACCAAACTGAAATTGTGTCCGTGTTTTCCAAACAATCCTTAAAATGTGTTTTGAAAAATTATTATGGTCAATAGCAACAAAACAGGCATAATGCTACCCATGCTGATTCTCTCGCATTTAGTCATGTTGTTTCTGTCATGGTTGGCTGCAGTAACGTTAGTCATGCGGCTTCTGTCATGTTTTTCCTAAGTTCGTATTTATTATTTCTAAGGCCTCTGAAGTTACGCAGTTAAAATGCTGATTCATCATTGTGGTGCCCAGGACCTCCATAATATTCCTTGATGCTGACATTACGTAAATACCTGATGAATTTACAACTATTCTTTTGGCTTGTAATCTTGATGAAGTGTAGTAAATCCATGTTGTTCTTTTGCTGTACTATTTGCGCATGCTATTATCGAAATGGATAGGGAAGGATCAGTTAGTTTCTAGCATTAAGACCTCAAGTCTGCAAAATTGTTTTTTTCAGTAAGTTTCAAGCGTTTGGCCCTTAAGTCTGCAAAATTATAGTATTGCTTTTAGAGGAAATCTGGTTTCACTTGTATCTTTTTAATTCAAGCTAGAGTATTATGCAGTATCTATGAAGTACGGACACCTCGCCAGAGGTCAGCTACCGGTATTGGAAGCTTGCCAGACACCAACCCTCGCCGGACACTCTCAGGACACAAGTGTTCAACATTCAAATTGTAAGTGTCCTAAAATCAATTTTGTTCTTTTGGACACTCTCGGGACATGCTCAGAATACTTTAGGGCACTCGCGGGACATGTCATTACTCTAGTGAAAGCATTGGAAATTCTTCATTTTGTGTCTCAGATACTGTTTTTTTTTTTTTTATAAATTCGTGTCTTAGATACAGGTTGATACATTAAAATAACACATGAATGATGAAACAACTTATGTCGAAACACTTTCATGAAAATTAATGATAATGAAGGCATATGGTATTTTAATATAGTTGCGTTACTCTTGTCATTATTTTTTTTTTTTGGGTTTCACTGTCATGTCATGTATATAAATGATAAATATATATATGTTTACCGTGTCCCCAACGTGTCGTGTCCTTCTGTCCGTGTCTGTATTACTTTGTGCAAAATGGTGCACAATAAATAGATATTTGTGTCTTAGATTGAGTACCTGAGGGTAGTCCGGGATACCAAAGCTGTACTGAAGGCCCGGGATACCAACGTTTTTCCATTTCAAATCTCCATATGAGCGCCGTCATACAATGTTTTTCTAATCTAATACAAACGTGACTTTCTTTCTTTAGAGAGATATATACCAGGGATTTTGAGATCTCAACAGTATTTTGCACTTGCCATGAATAGCTGCTATCGGTCCAAACGTCTATAGAATCTCATCTAGGATTTTCTCACAAATACATACTAATTATGTGGACTATGCTCCAAACTCAGACATCGACATAACTCTGCCCATCACTCCATTGTCCATTCTTACTTCTCAGCACCAATAACTCCGCGTCATCACTTGCTTCACTCTGCAGAACATAATCATGTCATCTATCGGATATCAGTCCTTTTTAAGCAACTGGATTCGTAATACTTCGAAGCCCAGATTCTTCCGATCAATCCATCACTTCAAGCTGAAGAGGAAACTACGTATTGAGGGATCTGTCACACCAAAACTTTCTCAGGACACATATAGCAGCATTCTCCTCAATGCCAGACTTATTACGTGAGATCACATTCTAGAACAAAACTCCATTACTTGGCAACTCAGACTGTGGCTTCACCTAGAATCTAGCTTTTGAATATGCATCAGAAAGGTTGACTTCAAGAGAATCAAGAATGTTTCCTAAGCCCCGAATTGGACACCAAAAGGTTGGCCTAGTGGTCAAGGCTTGAGATTTAGAGGTTTGCTCCCTCCTAAGATCTCAGGTTCCAAACCTCTTATATGTTATCAACTCCTTTGGGGCCAGTCTATACAAGTGGGCGGTGGGATTGGTCCCCAAGATTTGTTGAGTTGAGGTACGTGTAAGCTGGCCTAGACACCCGAGCTGTCAAGAAAAAAAAGTCCTGAATTGATCTGAAAATACCAAAATACCGTATTTTTCCCTTTATATATGCCAGTTAGTAAAGTCTTTATTTTTTGAAATAGAAGGAAGTAATGTTTTAGCCATTGAACTCATCACATAAACTTGGTAAGTCCTGCCACAACAAAAAATTGGAGGCCTGAATTTTGTGTACTTGCAGAATCTTTCCTCCAGAGGACTCAGTCTAGCAATTACATCTCGTCCAGATTGCACTTCAATATAGTATAACGTGAAATAGCAAAAGGAGCAATTACAAAGGCACACATGTAATAGGACACGGGACCCCGTAGACGTGCAGGGTGCACTACAGGGGTGTAGAGCGCAATCTGAGCTGTCCATCTCTAAAATCGATGGTCCAGACTGCACCCATGCACAACAAGATCCTCGGTTTCCTTGTTGTGGTGGTAGTTCTTTAGATTGACTCCGCAAGAGATCACACAAACGTACTACACACTAATTTATACAATCCAAATACAAAATTATAAAAACTCACTCTCATAGACACAACTCGTCTCTCTCCTATCTCAAAACACATCATTTTCACATTGCTGGAATGGACATTCTCTTTATTTTTCGGAGCCTAAAGCGAAAATCAAAGTTTATGCTCTTTAGGGAATTTTACGACTTATCGCTCCCAAAACAAATTAATACAAGTATTTATCAAAAAATAAAAAGAAAATCTCAAACAATAACCGAACAACAGTAAATTTCAAAAGCATTGCTTAAACATCACATATCCTTAAATCGAATATTATACGGAGTAATTTTTTTTAAAGTATATCTTCAAACATTCACTGCTTATGCAGTTTAATTTGTTCACACCAAAAAAAAATAATAATAATCCCTTGCTGTTGTGGCTATAGACCGTAGTCAGTCAACCTAGATTGACATTTGACAATATATACAAGCTCACGAGTCCTAGCTAGGCTCCGGACACGACGGAAAGCCGGCTCGGCCGAGGCTTGAACTTCTTGGGTGGAGTTGGCTGGTTAGGAGAACAAGGACGGAGAAGCAGAGCCTTCGCCAAAGCTCTCCCGACCACCGACTCCGTCATCAACTGGGGGGTGCTGCCGAGCCAGTGCAGCGACTTTGTTATCATTGTGCTGATTGGTCCCTCCCCCGTGGTTCCCACGTCGGACTTACTATGCCGACGGCAAATAAACTTTCCCCAGCATATGCATATCTCCACCTTCGGCGGCTTCGGCTTGTAATTCTGAGTCATCTTCCCAATCACTCTCTCTCTCTGATTTTAACTGTTCTGTGTGCTTAAGAAACGGAGGGTATATATAGTTTTCGAGAGACGGTTTACGTAGGAGACCTTTATTAATCAGGATTAGGATAGTCATCTTCTGATCATTAAGTAGTCCTTTACTCCGATTCCCTTTAGTTACTGAGGGATCTGCAGTGCACATCGCACTATAGGACAGCAATCCAGCCGTCTATTTCGGTGATGAACAATTTAGATTAATAAGAGCTCAAATTAAATTCAAATTGTTGGCGTCAAAATAGATGATCGGATCGACCGCCTTAAAGCCCTGCGGACTGCATGATTTCCCATTCCGTTTAGAAGTTACATACGTATCCTACTGGAATTCCATTTTAGAAAACTCCAACTAGGGGTGTATTCGTCCAACCGCATAAATTCAAGGTAACGTGGGCCAACATTAGGGAAAAACTGACGGGTCGGATCTAGTCCAGTTAGTTCGTACCTGTTTGGTCCATTGTTTGCATCTGAGCCGTCCAAAACGGCTCAGATTTGTTCAGATTTATATTCACTATGTATAAAATACCCAAGACATCCAGAACAAATCTGAGCTGTCCAGAACACTTTTGGACGGCTCAGATGCAAATAAATGGACCAAACTAGTCGAACTAACTGGACTGGATCCTTCCCCAAAACTGTAACAAATGAAATGCAATATTAATTTTTTACAATTCAAATTGTAAGAATAGTAATCCTACAACAAGTTTTATTGCGTGTACTATCAATTAACCTATTCAATTATCAAGATATGGTCATCTATTAGTATTATACTTCCTCCGTCCTAATTTTTTAGTTCCTCATTGTATCTTATTCGGATAGAAATTAGTACTCCTTCCGTCACATAATGTTTGTTCGATCCGCAAAATGAGGACTTCAAAATAATACAATTTTTGCAATAAAAATAAAAAAATTCAACAATTTACTAGATATCGATGATTTCTTTTAATTCATGAAAAAGTTTGAATTTTTTCTTGAAAGAAATGAATTATTTTAGAGTCTTCGTTTTGTGAACCGAACAAACATTTTGGGATGGATGGAGTAATTAATACTTTTTACATGCAATATGGATCTTGTTTGATAAATCTCAATTAGTTCTTTTAAACAATATTTTCAAAATCACCTAAAAGATATAGATTACAAGATATAATCAATTCAAAAATGACACAAACTCCCAGAAGAGACAAATAAATTAAGATGGATGGAGTAATTGAATACAATTTTGTGCATCTTTATACATACTAGGTACCTTGCCACGTGCAAGGCACGTGTGCTCTGCCCGTTGAATTGATCGGTTTGATATTTTTCTGCGATATAGAAAGGAAGAACTAATATATTTGGACCTAAGTACAAGTAGATCACTCCAAGATGAGATGAAGCATAAATATCTTTACGATTTTTGAATTGTTATTTTGATTTTGTTGGACACCTTAATCCTGACTTGCTGCTTTGTGCTTTCCAAACTCGGGAAGACCATCTTGCTGATTGGATTCATGCCTCATGACAATCACTAAACTTTGTTGAGGTAGCTGCTCAGACTAAGCCATAAGAGTGCTGCCAGTAATTGACTCGCTGAAAATAAGAAGCTTCAAGTTAGTGTTGAATCAATGAGCAAACATCAAGTTAGTGTTTAATCAATGAGCGAACGTCAACAGAAGAAGTTACATGACACTATGTTTTGAGGTTTGTACAATAGAAGCAATAGAACCCGATGATACATCGACCCATCTAGGGAGTAGGACATTGAGCATGAGGAACAAGTTTTGTCATCTTATAGGAAGAGGGGATCATTCGATAAGAGACAATGCATTGCTTTGCACTCAAGTTCAATCAAAGATCAAATGCCTAAATATTCAATAAACAATGTGTCCAAAAGAGTACAATGGAAGGCTTCTATTAGTATATTTACAGTATGCACTTATACTGCCATTCAATCGGCAATCTGACAAAAAAAGGTCCAACAGACAGCACAGTTCAAATCAATGAAGGACAGCAGGAAGTAGGAAACATCACTCAAAGGAAAAACGATTCTCAATATATGTGATGTCTTTGTTATAATAACAGTGAGAAACCCTAAGCTAATCCAAGTTCTAAGTACCAGAAGATGGTAAGAAGCACAGAATCACAAGAGGTCCCACCTTAAGCTCATTCTACTAATTATCGTTTTTTTCTTTTCTTTGCAAACTAAAAATAATAACATAAACAGGTTACAGAACCGAGGGGGTTTAAAATAGCTTAGCAAGCCACACATATGGAATGAACACAAGTAACTAATGGCTAGTACCCTTTCAAAAGCCTTGCAATGTCAATACCTCTCTCTCTCTCACAGATACAAATACACTCACACACTTGAAAAGAAAATATAAATATGAGAATATATAAAGGTGGTGTTTCAAGGTTCCAAGGTTTTTGATAATGGCAGAAGAAATAAATTATGAGTTCCATATTATTCCAGTAGTTAGGGGCACTGGTACTAATCAGCATATGAACATTGGCTCTTATATTGGCCAGATACTATAACACAGTGACTTAAAGACCTTGATACATTCCTTGCTCAAATAATGTGGCAAGCATATTGAGGTAAAATGAATAACAAAATAAATAACAACGTGAATTAACAACCTAAAATAAAGGAAGCAAGTAATAAAATACCAGTTCCACCATCGCCAACGATGACGAGCTTGAAGCTCGGGTAATCAACAGTCTGTTGGTTGGGCAAAGCCTGCAACAAACACATAAAAGTTCAAAAATTAAGCACACAAACTACTACGTACTACGCCAAATTTTGGCTTTACCGGCGGTAGTATTACCGGCATTAATTTAATGTCGTTAAAAGGCACTTTTAGCGGCATTAATAAGACCGCCGGGAATAATTACCCTAAAACGGCGGTTTTCCTAAGACTACCGTTTTTAGTGACTTTTACCGGCGGTTTTTAAAATTACCGCCGGAAAAAGTAGAATGTACGGTTGTTTTTAATACCGGCGGTTTATTACCGCCGTTTATAATAAAACCGACCCGTATAATATAAATAATATTATTTATCCTAGTTGAACCAAGATACGGGTTAGCCCAGTTGGTTGCACGCACGTGCAAAGATCCGGAGGTTCCGGGTTCGACTCACGGGGAAGGCAAAAAAATTAATCACCCATTTCATTCCCGGCGGTAATATTTCCGGCGGTTTTTTAATGCCGTTTTTAGTATTACCGGCGGTTTATTACCGCCGTTTTTGTTTTCCCGACAATCGCCTTACCGGCGGTCTATTACCAGCGGTTTTTAGACTATTACCGGCGGTTGTTAGTATTACCGGCGGTTTTTGGACTATTTCCGGCGGTTTTCTAATGCCGCTAATGGTAAAATTTGGCGTAGTACGTATATACTAACTGCGGGGATCCATCGTAAGTACCATAGAACTTCGATTGATTTCTTGTTTCTCATTAACAATTTTTTTTGTCCAAATAAACAGATCGAGCTCAGAAACCCTAGACCCTAATCGAAAGTAACAGAACACGAAATCCTCCATGACATGGAACAAGAAATGAAGCTTTTGCTAAAAGAGCATTAGTTTTCAGTTGGACAGCATTAGTTTCGAGCATATACTTATATATCCCTATTCTTCTCGACCAGGGCACCAAGCTCCATGATATCGGAGAAGAAATGAGCAACAAACCAAACATGTAACGAAAAATAGCTCCACAATTTTAGAACAAACAAAACTCCAAATTCTAGGAGAAAACCAAACATGCAACCCAAAATACCTCTAGAATTTTAGAACGAAGTAACGAAGGATGAAGGCAAACATGCAACAAATATCAGCAAACAGTTAAAATCAAAAAAGAAAAATGCACCACAAACGCACACATGCAGCACCAATGTCGTACGGAAAAGAGATCAGAACCTAATCCATACTCAAAACTCAGACAGAAAAATTACAAGATCACAAACTGCCAAGAACAGAGCACTGCATGACAGAACAGCCAAAATACACCATTCAAATCGTAAGCAATACCTATCACCAACGGCAAGAAGCAGAGCACTAACGATCGATCCCAAACACCAGAGTAAACAGCCGAAAAACCAAGCTAAATCCTACGCCAAAAATCCGAGAAAAAGCAGGTAACAGCTCAGAGCACAGAAGAGGAAAGCCTCTCTCTCATCTTGCAAAATCTTATGGGAGAGGTAGGAGATTCATTAAAAAAATCGAAATCACCGTAATTAGGACTTTCAATGCCATCAATCTAACCCCTTTGAACTGATTAATCAGGAAAAAAACTAATTACTACTTATCAATAATCAGATTACTATGATTATTGATTCTTCAAAAAAAAAAAAAACTAATTACTACTTATATCGTTCACAAGTTACATCAGTGGAATCGAAACCCTAGCATGCATATAAGTATAAAGATATATAGGCTTGGAGCTTACCAATTATTTTCAAAATGAAACTTCCTTTCCGTTGTGTACATCGATCGATCGATCGAGTTTCAAGAACGTCTTTGAAGATGCTCGCCTGGAACACGCCCAATTTCGCACAGATTGAGACTCAAACAAGGATACAAATCTCTGCTATTAATTTGTACCAGTCGCCTCCGCAAGGGGCAGTGCTAGATCCTCAGATTTACTCAGCAAAAAAAGTTAATTACAAGAGAGAGAGAGAGAGAGAGGGGGGGGGGGGAAGGGAGATGATTTGAGATCAGTGAGAGACATGCAGAACCTGAGCAAAGAACGTCTTTGAAGATGCTCGCCTGGAACACGCCCAATTTCGCACAGATTGAGACTCAAACAAGGATACAAATCTCTGCTATTAATTTGTACCAGTCGCCTCTGCAAGGGGTAGTGCTAGATCCTCAGATTTACTCTGCAAAAAAAGTTAATTACAAGAGAGAGAGAGAGAGAGAGAGAGGAAGGGAGATGATTTGAGATCAGTGAGAGACATGTAGAACCTGAGCAACTGATATAGTGCGACTGTGCGAGTGACTTCACCGGCATGGCGATAGGTATGTTGGCAGCCAGAAATTTGGACTACTCTGGAATAGAGTCGCATGTCCTGATCTGGAGAGAGAGAGAGAGAGAGAGAGAGAGAGAGAGAGAGGCCATGGAAGAAAAATTGCTGGAGAGAGAGAGAGGTATTAATGTGAGGGAGTAGAACTGTAGCAGCTTTCAACGCCTACGTGGCTGTGCGTGAGGCACCCACCTGGGCCACTAAGACAAGGAGGTAAAATTACCATTATGGATACCGGACTATACAGTGCATGCCCCCCCAATCAGGGGGTTAAATTGGAAAAATTGGCCAATTTGTGGCAAGCGAAAATTGAACCGAAGTGTTTCTTCTTTAGTAGAGGTAGGATAAAAGAAAAAAGTAATATTACAAAAAACGGAAATATCATTAAAAATAATAGTATATACGGAGTATCTTCAAAAAGTCTTGGTTTGGTGGGTGTTGTATAGTTCAAAAGGATGTTGGGCGGGCGAACTTATATAGTTTTGACGTTTTTTGGGAAAAAATACTATAATTCTGAGAAATTTGAAAAATGGGTATGGTGGTCGCCCTAGCTCATCCGACATTCAATCCGTCCTTGCCAATTGCGATAATATAATGGAAAATTTGCCCTGATTGCCATGAATTGATGGGTGGTGAGGACCCATATTTACCCTCATGAGATTTTCTTCACTACTGGATTTTTCTTATTTGTCCTTTTATAAATGGAAAATTCTAAAATTAGCCCAATAGGCTGACGATACTAAGTGTGTGATTGTGTATTAAAGGATGTAAAAGGTACACAAAAATATGTATTTTCCTTGTCTTTTAGTGTACTTATAGTCAGCCCAATGGGTTAACAATAGCAAGACCGTTTATAAATTACTGAAAGTGAAAAGAGATTTATCAATGCAAAATCCAAGTGAATGATTCAAAATGACTATTCAAACTAACTTTTGGCCCAGCCCGGCCTGGTCCAGATAACATCGGGCTCGGGCTAGCTCGGCCAGCCCATCATTAAGTAGTCCTTTATTAACTAGAGTTAGAATTAGGATTAGGATTAGGATAGGTCTAGAATTCGTTCTCTCTATCGAATTCCAACAAATACCCTCTCAAGAGCAACTTCAACTCATCTCCACTTGTTCTTTACATTCAAGATTACATTGAAGATTAGTTTTACTTTGAAGATTGAAGACTAACGATGGAGTACGTTTAGATTTCGAGAGTCGGTTTAGGAATCCAAGCAATCCAGATTATGTTAGTAATCCAATTTCGATGTTTAAGGGGTGTAATCTTCTTCTGGGATTCGTTTTAGTCCAAGTTTGACGATCAGCGTGATTGAAGTTTTGTTTCATTTAGCTTTAAAAAAAAATACGAATTTCGAGACATGATATTTTCTTCACATACATCAATTAAAAGTCCTTCAGCAAAAATAACTTGTCTAAAGTCTTTAAGTCTGTTCAGAGCTATGCACAACTTTTGAACCTCTTGTGGACTCATTTACTAACTTTCCCCTAACCCCAACTGATGTGTAAAAAAAAAAGTTAAGAGACAAAAAATTTAGGAAAAATCCACCCTAATTGTCATATTATGCCACTACTTAGGGTTAATTACAAACATAACCCATCATCCTCCCTAGCAAACAATTCATCATTCGATTATTGAGCAGATGTGACAAAATCCAAAAGTTTCTTTAAAATCATCATCCCACTCACCACAAGACAAAATCAACTATCATTCCCGAAAACGACTTGCCAAATACATTTCAAAGTACTTTCTTAAAATACATTATGTACCCTAATCATCTTTATACAATGTCCCACCATCCACCACAAAAAGACCAAGGTCCCCCCCAATACCCACTACAAAATGGGTGGGGTAGTGTAACACATTGAGATAACTTTGAAAATCCCTCCTAAACAATTGAGTTCATTTGTTTTTTTCAAGGCATGGTATCACACCTTGTTTGACAAAGCTTAAAAGGAGAGAAGCAAAGCAAAATTGTGGCATCTGACTTTGATAGCATAGCCACAGAACGCAAAGGGGGTACATATATATATATATATATGAAAGAGGTGATGGTAGGTAGGGTTATTAAAATGGAGTGAGCGTCAGGAGCTTTCATAGGCACGTGCAATCGGCTGGGCGTCTATGAGGGGCCGTTTGGTTCCGGCTTGACGAGCATGGAGCCATCAGGCGAGTGCGTAGGATAGATCGCCGAGGCAAGTGAAATGGGCATGATGCAAAGTGCTTTGGACTGGAGGTACTGCATTGCAGCCCCAACATCATCTTCCATGAGCTTGGCAACTTCTTGCTCTATGTCATGGTTTGACCACTTATCCCAGGCAGATTGGCTGCATTCACCTTCGCTGTTGTCTCCCTGTGTATTGAAATAGCAGAAGGAGCGATCACATGAGGATATGTAACAGTAACCAATTTGAAGGGAGTATACCACCGGATTTATTCGTCCCTTATTGCACCAGTCGTGGCAAGATATTTCCACACAAAGAACCAACCACAAGTATACAAGTTAACAGTCAAACAAAACCAAATCAAAGAACAGGTGGCATCACTCTTTGAATTTCCTGTTCTTTAAGGCCATGTTCAGAAGCGTAAAAGGGTAAAGCATTGTTTCTGTTACCTCGACTGATGAAAATGGGATGTCAGCAACAAGTTGGGCCACTGCACCAGCTCCACCCAGCCTACTCATGCTAAGAACCTGCTAATTAGGTAAATTAATATCGGAGATATCATGAACGAAAAAAAAGGTGAGAGGGAAAAGAAAAAAGGTGATTGAAATAGGAATACTTGAAGTGAGAACACTAGTCAATGCAGAAACAATCCACACCCTTCCCATTCACCTAGAATTTACAACTAAAACTGCCCAAAGGTCCATGAGAAATGTTACTAATGATGTATGATTTTAAGGGTCCCTCTCAATCGTGCAAGCTATTTTTGCACAGCCTGTAATTGACTCCAAAAAAAAGTTTGTAACTTCATAGAAGACCAATAAGTAAGTGATGACAACTACCAGTTCCATGAAACTTCACGATCTGAGCAAAGATGCCAAAGAATACCAAGAGTTGGCCATGAAAAGATTCAAGGAAAGGCAATAGTGACAAATACAAAAACAAGGAGGGAAATGCATATAACTATATAAGCAACCGATAGACCCTCAGCAATATTTTTATGAAAAATAGCAAAATTCGGTAAAGATAACAATGACATAGGCAAAATGGTTACCACTTTAAACATGATATAAGACTGTTTACCTTGACTTGAAGCCTCAAGAACTTCACATAGTCTATAATTTCGTCAAGCATGGCAGCCCTATCCGTCTGCAAAAAGGTTTAATGGATCAATGCTAGTTCCATGTAAAGTCTACTGAAATTCATTTACTTGAGCTACAGCTTCTTTAAAAAGTGAGAAGGTAAAGAAAAGTAAGCTATAATGTATCACACATAATTCATAATCGAAGGAGGGATAGAATTGGCAAATATCTTAATTTCCACATCTTGGACATTCAATATGCACAAGTATTTAAAAAGATGCAACTGGTAAGGCAATGTTAGCATAAACTGGCACACACTTGGACTATGTCCACATACATTTTAATTGTTAACTCAGTGCTTTCAGTTTCTAATAAACCTTTAATAAACTTTAGCACAGCCACAATCATGCTAGAACAATGTCACATATTACAATCCCAAGCTTTAATAGCCGCAATATCCGCAAAGTGGCACTCTAAACACAAGGTTTTCAGTTCCTAATACTATACTTTACAGGACATTATGGAAAAAAAGTAAAACACGTAACTCAAAAGATGCACTAATAAAAATGGAAGAGAAAAGGAAAGGATGTCCACTATTTTCCATGATACGTCATCGAATCCTCGCTTCATCAATCAAAACAAAAGTCTCTCCGATCACACAGTAGTACACACACAAGATAAACAATCACCACTTGGGCCAAAGCAGTCAAAATCCACATCCAGAAATGTCAAAGAATTGAAGTACTTGGAAGCCAATTCAGGCCAGAATCTTCTATGAGGTTGAAGAAAAGATGAACACTTTCATGGTCAAATGAAGACACAGTTTAAATGCAGGTTCTGATGATCTGAATAAAACAGCAGGAGAAACAAAATTCAAAAGACAAGAGTACACTTTTTGCAATTAGAGAGTAACACAGACCTTGTTGCAGCTCGGAACAAGTTCCTGCAAAGCCCTCATCCTTTCTGCTATTCTTTCTCTACGCAACTGTAAAAGAGAAGCAGAGCTGTAAATGCAAAGCAGTGAGGTTTACCCTGAGAAACAAAAGCAGAATGCAGAGGAAAAACCAAGTGAGGCCAGATTTCAGTCAGATAGCCCAACCTCACGTTCATCATCCAGCAAGTATATGTACACCAATACAAATCATTACATAAATTTCTCTGTGAGAATTTTCTTATGAAACTCAACTCAACTCACCCTCTCGGCTATGCTGTGAGGATCTGTGGCTTGTCCACGTCGGGCTCGCACCCTTGGGCGGATGCCAGGTGGCTGTGGCATAGAAATTGTTGTGCTAGGAGCTGCTTGTCCAGGAAAAGCCTACAAAAGAATACATGACCAAGTTGTGATCGCAGACCCAAGGACAAATACCCTTTTTCCTACCTTAAAACTACCTATCTCAAAGCTGAATTTCATGGGACAAGTCATATTTTATTTCAATTTGAATCCCAAACCAGTAAAGATTGAGCTAAAAATCAAGAAATTGGGTTTCTTTCTTCATTTTCCTTCCTTTTTTTTTTTTGCTCATTAAAAAAGGTAGAAAGGGGCAACAAGCGTAGCGACCCCCTTGGGTGTCACCATAGGAGTTCCAACCCACTGTGGAGTGTACGGCTGGGAAGTGCTATTGCGAGGTGACAGGAACTACTATTGCAAGCAGGTCCAAATACGCGACCTCATGGAGAGGGAGGGAGTTTCACCCCGCACCTTTGTCAACTTGGCTACCATCTCGGTGGTAGAAATGGGGTTGCACTGAAGTGACTGTAAAGTTGTAAACCTCTATTTGGTGAACAGATCTTCCTCAAATGAATCACCCCCGTTATGTTTCTTGCTTCGGGTAGTACAAAATACAAATAAAATCATAATACTGGATTTTAAAGAACCCTACCATTATGGTACCATAATTCACAAATTTTGAGTTTTTTTTTCCAAAAAAAAGAAACACCAAATGGTGATGATATAACCTGGTGAAACTGAGGAGCAGATTGCCTGAAAGAGTGAGGCTGCAAAGGCTCAAACGCCGGGAAAAAACTCCCCATGTTCGCCGACTCTCTCTCCTGCACATCAAAAGCACCCAAAAAGACTCAAAAGAATGGCAAGCAATATACAGTTTGAACCTTCAACAGTTTTTTTTTCCCCCAACGCAAACTCGATTCATTCATATACAAAACGAAGTCCCATCAAACTGATTTTCTGGGTAGACATCTTCTTCTCGGCGAGTTATACAAAATGAACAATTCCAATCGATTTTTTAGCACAAAAACTGGAAACTGGTGGAACTCAGCTTAAAAAAACACACACAAAAAAATAAAATTCATCAACCCTAAACCCATTTCCAAATTTGCAAAAAGTACCATCGTCTACCTCGCCAATAAAACCACAATTCCAAAAAGGATAAAAGCAAAAATCCTTTTTGGACACGGCAGGGTGATAAAAAAAAATACCATGAAAATGATTTTCCGCATGGATGTTATACTGGACGAGTTACACAAAATGAACAATTCCGATCAATTTTCTTGAGTCTGGGACGGACCCTCAAGAACTGAAAAAACTGGAACTCAGTATCAAAAACACACCCAAAAGAAGAAAAAAAAGATACAATAACCCTGAACCCATTTCCAAATTTGCACAAAAAACCATCTCCATCCCCTATAAAACCCCCAATTCCAAAAAGGGTAAAAAAAAAAAAAGTCCGACCACTTACGCTCTTCACTCCAAAACCTCCACTATGAAACTCGTCTCGGCCGTTGTCGAGGCTCAGACCCAAGGGAACGAACTGCTGCTGCTGCTGGAACCCACTTCCGCCGCCTCCACCGGCGGTGGAGCTGAGCTGCGACGCCGCGGTGGCGTCGGTGAGGGTGGAGTAGGAAGAAGGCACGGCGAGGATTTGGTCGAGGAAGTCGTCGCCGTAACCGTCCGGTGGGTTGTTGGCCATGTCGGAGAGTGAGAGAGAGAGAGGGGTTAGGGTTTTGAGTGGACTGTGGTTTGTGTGTTTCGTGGTCTGCTTTTGGAATTTGGTCGGGAAGAAAGGCTGTGTCGTGTTTCTTGTTTCAGGTGCGAAATGTGATTCACGGAACAAAGCTCCCATCCAGTTTTGTGTTCGCCATTTTTGTCCAGTTTCGGGGCATGGCCCCACCAACCCGTTAGTCGTAATAATCCAAACCATTCATATTTGAGACGTGCTTTGGAGATTATGTCTGAATACGACATTTTAGATTATATGATGTGCCACCGTTGTGTTGATAGAATGTGAGTCGCCCTTGTCATGGATACCTCCCTCACATAGTACAAAATTACTTTTCTATAAGCTTCATATATAAAATTAAATTTTGTTGTTTGAAACTTGTGGAAAATAAAAAGAAACGAGAGAAGAATTCAAAAAATTTCTACTCCATTATTTGGTTTGGAGAGAAAGAGAAGAGAAAAATATAAAATTATAATATTGTGCGTTCTATATTTTTCCTCTCATTTTTCTCCCACTTCTTTTTTTTTTCTTTTCTTTTCTTTTCCCTCACTTTTCTCAAGTTCCGGGTCATTTATCTGATAAAAGTATAAGGTTTATATTTGTGAATGACAAAATAGATGGTGAAAGTTTGGAAAATGTATTTCTCTTCCTCAAATACAAATTGTTTATAGGGGAGGTTCAACGGACACATATTTTGACAAATAAAGTAACACTCAATAAGTCGGAGCCCCACGCTCATAATCGGAGCCGTTCAATTTATTTAAAACATGGATGCGAGGATTTTAGCAAAAAATCAACTCATTCAGATATCGATAAAAACTTGATCAAATCATTGTCCCTAATTTGACAAGATACAAATTAAATGAATTGATCAAGCCCTTATCAATATCCAATTAAGTTGATTTTCTATGAAATTTCTTAAAAACATGTTTTAAACAACTTGAACGGCTCCGATCATTTGGGTGATACTCCGAAATGGATTTCATGCTATATATGTGTCATTTTATGTTAAAATATTTGTTCCTGAACCGCCCCCTTCTTTATGTAGCTATATAACACGATCTAGTTTTCTGTATGCGAAGAGATACATTTTACAAGATTTTACAAGATCTAAGATATGAACGGTTCCCGATTATTATTTTCAGGCCCAAACAAGATCACTACAATATAAAACTGGATAGAAATGGAGAATAAAACTAGATGAGAGTTTTATCCGTGATTCGCATGAGAAATGAGATAGAGTAGGTTTTGAAGTGATGGATGGATGACGTTCCTTTTTTCAGGCACTAATTGTAGTATAGTAAAAGATTTAGACTAAAGTAATTGCATCTTTAAAGGTCTTCTTAATTAAAAAGTTTCATGCTAGGAGTCATAGATATACTTATGAATTCATGAATCCTCCTTGAAAGTTAAAGTTATCTTTTGGTTTTTTAAAATCATCAATACCTTTTTTCTCTTGGATTTTGTGTAATCTGCTTCAATCTCTCTCTCTCTCCTACCTAATGTTCTCTCTAATCTTATCTATTAGAAAATCCACACACACAAAGCACAAGTAAAGTAGGTAGTTTGTAGCTAAAGCCAATTCCGGTCAAGCAAGTAAGGTGTGGTCTCTGCGGCTAGAGCGTTAGCACGTAACTAATATACAAGCACTCATGCCGAGTTAGAGCCAATAGTAACGAGTTGGTAGCATAAAGGTCAAAGAGCTAGGATCTCCCCCTAACCTTAGATAGGACGTCTGACGGTTCGCCGCAGTTCATTGCAGTGTTTACACACTAGGCTACCCTTCTCCGAAAACAACAATATCGAAAACAAAACAAAAAATCTGCCAAATTATACCATACCAAATGATTCTTTAGCTTTTTCAGGAGGCAATATACAATATAGATTCACAAGACTTTTACAGCATAGCTTACCATAATGATTCTCATAGGTTCTAATGATCAATTTCTGATGCATTTTGTTTCCCTTCTTTTCTCTTTCCTTCTTAAATTTGCCAAGGCATTCCAGCAGCTCTGCACAACTGAAACGAAGCCACAACCTTTGCCAAGAAAATTCCCTCCAGCTCTTCCCCATAGCAACTCTGCAATCCAAATGTCATCTCAGCCATATTATACCTTTACCCTGAAGTGGGACATATTTTTTTCTGTGATTCGGTATCTGGCCCACTGGACCGGCTAATCCTAATGACCAATTCTACCATTCACTACTTGGGGCTCGAGTAAAGTTAGGACAAAGCCTAATATGACGATTTGATTGGGGCAAATATAGGAATTGATAGCGCATAATTGGGAGTCGAACAGTCCAATTGTTTGCCAGGTGACTATTACTGCCAAGCCATAACAATTATCTTCCAGAGAGAGAGAGAGAGTGTTTGTTAGTACCTTCCATCGTTATTTTGCTATGTGATGAAACAATGCTGCCCTTTATAAGAACGTTATCTCTTCATTATCTCCGCGGCATCCTTTTTCACCGTGAAATCCCAAAGGTCACCGTACTTCTCATTGAAGTCCCATAGATCCATGGTGTTGTAATCCGCGATTAATTTGTCGCGAGCTCCCCTCTCCATATTGTATATCTGGGGTTCGAAGTTGTGGGGCTCGCTTGGTTTATTCATCTCTATAATGCAAAAGACCACCGTAAACACAGCCGCTCCAATGTACAAGTACTCCCCCTGAACGACAAGAGATCGATGAGAGGAAAATCACTGTTCCAGGGGAAAAACAAGGTCTCTAATGTGTCGAACTTCTGTGTGCAAACATGTACAGTATTAGTATCGTTACCGGAGCATGGAAATACATGCCAGCAACGATTGCTGGGGGGAAAAGCCATGAAATAAACCCTGTTCGAAATGGAAGAGAACCAAATCAGACAAACATGGTAGTTATAGTTACTTGAGCAAATCGAATTGTCAGCAATAATCGTTGATACCCTGGAACCCCGAAGGGGGTTCAACCGCTGCATAATCTTCTGCAACATATCCCCAAAAAGTTCCTGAGATTTAGACATGTATACAACATCAACTCAAGTCCCATTTCAAACTGAAGATGTTTGCAAAGAAGGATTGTTGGGAATATCACAAGAGTTTACACCAAAAATAAATATTACAATGGACAAATTAACAGGCTGAGTCGCGGAAATCTCGCTCTCTTTAAGGAGATTCAAGCCTTCTACGGTAGAAACCGGTGCAGTAGAAAAACTCTGACTTGTCCCCTCCAGGATATAACAGCCCGATAATTTATCGTATGGTTCGGACCTACTCTGCACAAGTAGGAGAGCCCAAAGCTCCACAAAAGAATACACTTACACTTTGCCCAAGACTCTCACGTACATATTAAAAACTCACTGACTAATTTTTTAGAGAACAAAGAAGGGAGAATTGAGTGTCTTGGAGAAGTCTTGGTACTTCTTGGATGCAATAACTACTTATGTAGGCTATTTATAGGCAAGAAAGAATCCATATCAAATCTTTACATTAATGACCAAATCCCATAGGATAGATATGAATCCAAACTAAATCTTTTCATTAATGACCAAATCTCACTTGGATATGGATAGATTTGATCTAGATTCACTAGATATGGATAAGAATGAAAGATATGCTCCTTCTAGATTGCTCTTAGATATCCAAACAAACGCTAATAAAAGAGCCTCACGCTAATATACACATAATAAATTTCCAACAGATTCGTTCGTACTTAATACAAGAACGCATGCAAACCCGACATTTGTGCTATGAAAATGAGGTTTTGCAAGCAGTTGAGTGAAGAAAGAGAAGGGATAGAAAATTAAGGAAGAAGTTAATAGAAACTAAAGGACCAAAAACAATGAGCGAAAAGACACTGAAAGACAAAAAACTGAAAGTAGTGCTTAGGGGAGAGGTTGAGAAACCAAAAACTGAAGCATCATTTTAGCCCAATTTGGAAGTAAACACCACCCAAAATGGTGCTCTACTTTTGCAAATCAGCATATAAGTATAGTGATAGTAGGGGACTTAGGAAACAAAAGGGGCATAACGATTGTAGTGTTAGGTACAGGTCCCCCGAGAAAGAATGCGGTATTTCAATCAATTTCTTCAGATTCTGAGGATGAGCTAGCCGATCCTAACATCACTTTGAATACAAAGGAAATGCAAAATAAGGTAGTCCATAGGCCAGCTGATCGATGTCATCTTTCATTCTCAGACCATATAACTAACTAACTAAGGCTTGTCTTGAGCCTTTGATGGAACAAGTGGCATATGAAACAAGATGCTCCTTTTTAACTTGTACATGTCCCAAATTGATCGTCCAATCTCAAAAATCAAAGGGTTAGATTATGCGTATTTCCCTTTATGTTTTTTCGTTTTTGCGTTCAGATTACAATTCAAGTAACTATAAAAACTGCAAACAATATCATATGCATGATTACCACTTCCAATATCATGAATCCTCCCACAATGAACAAGGGCAAGGGTCCAGTCAAGTTTCCTTCCAACTAGTTTGGTCCCACTTTTGGACCATTTATGGGCCCTTCTTGGGCCCACAATAATAATCGGAACCATCACTTTTTAGAACTCGTCGAGAACATTGACCATGCCAAAAATCACGTTGATCGGATATTATTTGATATGATATTGAAATGCATTTATCTTCATATAATTGTCTCAAATGCTTACCTTCCTCGTCTTCTCCATGGTACGTATGAGCACCGTCATACTCGCCGTATAGAAAGTCTTCCTGCAACCATTAATGCAAAATTACTCCATCTCCCTCCCTCCTCCCGTCTCTCTCTCTCTCTCTAAATATATATATATATATATATATGTACTAAAATACAAATACACAAAAACACATTTATATAAAGACATAACAAAACATGAATATAGAGATGAATTTGACCATAATACAAATGCGTAATCATGGTGTGTTTAGACTAGACTAAATTGTGGAGTCTTAATTGTCACTGTCCTTTTTTATCGATTCTTCAAAATTCTTTTTCGAATTCGCGTCAAAGGCCACGACAAGAGCAATGGAAAATTTTAAAACCATGACTAAAATTGCCAAAATATCACTACAGACAAAAGAAATTCCAAGCATACGAAGCTGTCTTTTTGTTCGTCGTACATGGATTTTTTTCAACTTTCTCTGTATCTTCATGCGACTACTCGCTACAAGAGAAATGATTAATCTCAAAATATTTGACAAACTGCTAAACAAAGCATTAGTACTAAACATCAACAATACTCATTTCCTTGGGAAAAATAATTCAAGCCAAACACACATGCCAAAACCCACGCATATATATAAAGCAACGAGTTGAAGAAAACTTACGGCGCTGACGCCGTTAGTTGCCCAACGGTCTTTGGGATCTTCATTGATATCGGGCTCAATCTCCGTCAATCCAACAGCATTCAACCTGGTAGATCCCCTCTTTCCTTGACTCTCCGCGCCAAATCCGATCGAAATCGAACGTGGGTTTCTCCGCATGGAAACGCTAACCCTAGTTTCACATGGGTCGGTTTTAGAAGAACCAGTTTTGGGTATCGAAGGGGGAGAGAGAACAGAGAGTGCAGTTGAACTTGAACCCGCCATTTTTCTTTGCTCTGTTCTTGAGCAAGGAGTCTTGTTTTAACGGAAACGCAGTGCTAAAGTAACTGGCTTGTTTGGAAATTCATAAGAGGGCCCAATCAAATTGCACCACGTTATTATGCAGTGTAATTTTTTGTTTTTTGGGGATTTGACGATTGGTCTGTGATTTATGCTTCAGTGGTGACAAGATATTTGATGACTACTGGAAAAATGAATGAAAGGGATTCAATGTGCCCATTATCCATTCAGGAGAAAGAGGAAAATATCTCTTGTGGATGGAAAACAGAGGAAATTCTCGAGTTTGGATTTTTTTGACAGAGGGAGTAATATGGGAAGAGTCCCTGGATTTTTGGTTACGTTTAGGGTGAGTTTGGCCTCTTCTTATGAGCTTTATCTTACGGTCTTTTGAGTTGTTTTCTTTTAATCTTCATAGGTTCGGGTCAAAATTTTAGTCCATGTTTTTCATTTCGACAAGAAGAATTTTTCATTTCGACAAGAAGAATTAGAGAAAGCATAAAGATATAGATCAAATTTGAGAAAAGTTATACAAGAAGGGGAAAAAAAAAAAAAGACCCAAAAAATTGACTTTTTTGACATTTGGGTACTTTTCGTCGTTTTGTATGGATTTTTTTTTTCCAACTTTGATAGTATATGTTTTTATTCTTTTTCGATTTCCTCTTGTTGATACAAAAAAATATGGTGTAAAATTTTGACCCGAATCTTGTAAAGATTAAGAGAAAAAAAACCGTATCAAAAGCTTTGGCCACTTTTACCATGTTATGTAGAATGCGATTTCATTTAGTGGAAGAATCAAGTACCTCTCATCAAATACATAGCAACATCGTAATTTGGTCGAGACATTTGAGTTATAAAAAAAAAAAAAAAAACTCTAATAGTTTGGCCTTGTAAGTAAAATATAGTGTTGGGAAATATTGAAATTTTTTGGAAATCTAATAACTAATTTGAAATAAAGTACTAAATAAATAATCAAAGGTTACAAAATTCACACTTAAAAAGTTTTTGAATTCAGAAAACGGAACTAAAATAGAGAACTTCCTTTTTTAGTCGTGGTGAAAAATAATATAGTAGCGCTATTAGGGTCTCTCTTTTTTTCTTACTTCACTGTAGCGGGATTAAGATATTTTCTTTCAACCTTTTGTTTTCACTATACAACATTTATTTCAAAACCTATCTTCTCCCTCCTCTCCATCTCTACCGTGACTTAAACCGCGGTCATGAAAACTCGAATTTTCTCTCCTCTTTCCACCTATATATTCAGGTAGCCGTAGCTACCATGAATGACCCACCTCTCTTAGAATCTCTCCTCTCCCTACCATCCCCGTGAACCACCCTTCACAACCGCTATTAATTGAAACCCCATTTTCGGTTACTCATTTTAAGGATTTTACTAGGGAAAAGTGGGACATTTTGTAAGTTGACTTCAAACTGTGAGCCACTGAGGGTTGAAATAGTTAAACTAAAATTGAACGAGGCAAGGTGGCACTATTTTACCAGAACTCTTCTATGGGAACCGACGGTTTGTGCACCGATGGTACATAGACCGGCAATGGAGCCTAGCCAGTTCGGGTCTCGCACGGATAATTCGAGCCGTTCAATAATTGTAAAATAGTTTTTTGACTGGACCTATTGAAAAAAAAAATCAGCTCAACCAAATAAATGTATGTGTTTGATCCAATCTTGTAATTTTTCATTCAAGTTAAAAATTAAAGGAGCCAAGACTGATTCATTTACTAATGAGCCTCTGCAAAGAAGGGAAATGATAATGCCAAAACCATTTTTGTTGGTAAAAAAATGAAAGTTATACAAATGCGTCAAACTTTAGAGTATTCAACTCGACTCATTCACTAAATATACCTTTAAACTTGAACTCGACCTCACCTCAATTCAGCTCGACTCGTTTAGTAAACGAGAATGAAAACTCGAAGTCAAGCTCACATCTCAATTACAAGTAGGGGTGATACCGGTCCGGTTTCGACCGGTTTTGGCATATTTTTCGGTTGAAACCGGTTTGAGATTTTTAGAAACCGGAACCGGTTGAGATAATACGATCCGGTTTTGACCCGCTCAACCGGTTTCGGTCCGATTTATCCGGTTTTCATTCATGGGCCATATTTTGGGCCCAACACATCAAAAAATCCACAATTCAACCCACAAAAATATCAACCAAAAACTCATAATTCAACCCTTTTTTTGGGCCCAACAAAAAAGATTAATTTTGAGCTCAATGCATAAAAAAAACCCCATAAAAACAGTGTGTGTATATTTATTAGACCAATATACATATATATAATCGGTCCGGTTTCGACCGATCTTTAAAACTTATAAATCGAATCGAAATTATTCGACAGGTTTGAAAATTTTGGTCCAATCCAGTTTCTCCGATTTCGATTGATTTTCCTGTTTCGGCTTAACCGCCGTAATTACAAGCATATGCATATTGGGCTCAAGCCGCATCGGAAACAAAAACACCCCAACTCCTTTGCGTAGGGAATACTCCGTAATAAAAAATGTGAAGTTTCCAAATGGCCCCGTTCTCACACCTCATCCCTCCCACTTCGCAGTGGTGCGTGAACTTACTTCGCCCTCGATTCTCTTCTCTCTCTCTTCCTACATTTTCTAATACCCATCATCTTCTCAAGCGCTTCACTGCCAAACCACTTTCTCTCTCATCGTAATCTCTCTCTCCCTCTATCTCTCTCTCTCCGTGTGTGTGTGCATTGCGTTTACTACTATTTTTTAGTGATGCTAACGTAGTTGATTTCTACGATAAAAAAAAAATTTAAAATTTAAAAGAGAAAAAGAAAAAGAACTTGGTTGATTTCTAGGTTCTTGCCTTCTGAATCCTTTGATTCGAGGTGGGTTTTATGGATATGAATTCACAGTTCTATATTCTCTAACTGATTCTCATTGAGATGTGGCTCTTAGCTCATTTGGTTGTAGCCGTGACTTTTAAGGAGAGGTCTGGGGTCTCCAGAGACGTGGAACCCCCAAATTGTTAACTCACTAATTTTCGCTAACCCCACTGATGTATTACGATATTGGCAAAAAAGAAGAAAGAATCGCGTTGATTGGTTTTACTGATGCTAACTTAATTGATTCCTAGTTTCTTGCTTGCTAAATCCTTTGATTCGAGGTGGGTTTTATTTATTATGTTTGAACTCATAGTTATATGTAATTTGTCTCCCTGCATTGCTTTGACTATATCACTGATGCTTGCTTAGTTGATTTCTTGTTATCTCTCTGCTAAATCGACTTATGCAAGTTGGGCTTGATTTATTTGAATTCATAGTTGCATGCTGAATCCAGCAGTTAAAATGTATGCGTTTTGTGTCTCCCACTATGTGTGTCTTTATCTTTTATTCGGCTGTGGGATTTATTTTCTTGTGCAACCTTATCAGTCTCCGTATGCGAACTAATGTCTCGGACAATGAATTAAATCATATGGGTATAAGTATGTTAGTTCTTTTCTCGAACAAGAAACAAATCAATCGAAAGATTATGATATTTTGATCTAACCAGGAAAAAAAAGACTTTAGTGTGATATTTTGATGATATGGTAAACTGAAGTAAATCCTCGTAAATAGGAATCGATGTAGATATTGGATTGATCTCTTTCTTTTTCCGATACAGAATCTGTTTGGTAGTTGTTTCATCTACATTAGGGAAATAGGTGCAATAGTAGGACTGTAGGAGGATGTTTTTTGAAATGGCTTTGGTTAGCTTGTAACAAGGCAAGGGCAAAGCAAAAGGCAAAAATTTAGACTTGATAAATCCCATGTTTAAAATGGCAAGCAGAAGGCTCTCTATATTTTGATGGGATAATATTGAAGATTTTAATACCGTATTCAAAATTTGCTTGAGCTGTAATATATGCCATGCGTAGTGTATTTCATTAGTGAAATTTTCAAGAGCCAAAATGGATGAGCTTTAATGGACTATGGCTGATTAACAAGAAAGTAAAAAAGGAGCTAAATTCCTTTTGGACTCATCAATCCGTGTTGTGAAAACTTCTGTACGATATGCATTGAAAGTTCGTAATTGGAACCATATCTCGTCAAAAAGGGGACCCCTGTTTTTTGTTCTTGTTTTCTTGTTGTTTTAAACTGCTTGGTAGTTGGCTTGCAAGTAGATTGCCACTTTGATTTATGAGTTTTCTTTATCCCAGTAAAATTCTAGTTTTTTTTTGTTAGGTCTTCAGGTAAATAGTTACATGTTATGGAATTTTGATGTTTCTTTTTTTTTTTTTGCTTACTGCCGTACCTGTCATAAATGATAAACACATATGATACATATGATGTACGAACTGACTGTTAGTGTTACACATACATGAATAACATATATAGGACTATTTGGTAGCGGCATAAGCATTAATAAATTATGAATAGCTTTTCGGTTACTTTTTCACAGAGTTTTCACTCTTCTCCCGGATTGCACACATGTCTCACATACACACACACACACTCAATCACCAATCCTCTATTAGTTATTTCTGCCTGTTAATTTTCTATTCTATTCAATTGTAGTAATCAAAAGTTCGTGTGCTTTGCAATGGATGTTCCTGGAGCAAACTCTATAAAGGAAAATGGGGAAATGCCATGGGGTGTAGACGAGGCTACTGAAGGAGAATATGCTTCTCAGTCTGAATTGCTTCAAGAATTCACAAGCATCTCCACCATTGACAAGGCTTGGACTTTTAAGCCTGAGAATGGTATGGTTATGTTTTTGTGTGTGGTATGTCTGGACCGAACTAGCTTATATGTTACGCCTTGAAGTTTTTGTGTGTGGTATGGACTTTGAGGCCATTTACATGAACTTCCCATCCATATTAACCACTTTTTATAAATAAACTCAATAGTGACTTTCTGATAGAACAAGTTGCACTTGAATTCATATATTTGCAATTTAGTGTCGCCATTTATCATTCTGGAGATTGTATGGTTCTTCACACACACACACATGTATAGTAACTTGCGTATATTCTTCACCTGCTCCCAATCTCATTCTCTTTTCTTTCTTTAGTGTTCTTCAAAAGCTGATACCTTGATTATACTATCTTTATGGATAAAAAAAATATCTGCAGGAAAGGGTGTGCAAGCTATGTTTTCAATTAGCCAACCGAATCTTTTGGCCAATAAGAGGAGGAAATATATTTTATCTAGTCACATTGTGAAAGAAAGTGACGGTTTCACAAGCTTCCAATGGGCTCCATTTCCCATTGAAATGACGGGCGTGTCCACAATGGTTCCATCCCCGTCAGGCTCGAAGCTTCTAGTTGTTCGGAATTCTGAAAATGAATCCCCTACTCAATTTGAAATTTGGGGTGCATCTGAAGTGGAAAAAGAATTCCATATTCCTCATTCGGTTCATGGCTCTGTATACTCCGATGGATGGTAACTTAGCGTACTATAAAATTATCTCTCCATGAAAGCAGTTTAGTCTTTGTAACTCATGAATTGCTCAATATCTCATTGTGACAAGACTTGCATTGGTCTGACTGAATTAGGAAGTTTATGTGATATGCTTTCTTTCCTGTCGATATGAATTGAGAAGTGTCTTTATGGTATAGGTTTGAGGGAATTTCTTGGAACTCTGATGAAACTCTAATTGCTTATGTTGCGGAGGAGCCGTCTCCTTCCAAGCCAACATTTAGTGGTCTTGGCTATAAGAAAAGAGGTTCCGCAGAAAAGGATTGTGGTAGCTGGAAAGGTCAAGGTGATTGGGAGGAGGACTGGGGGGAAACTTACGCTGGAAAAAGGCAACCTGCACTCTTTGTCATCAATATAAACAGGTTCCTTTTATCTAGTTTTGGCTTACATTAAGGTTTTGATTTGGGGTATTAGTTGGATGGAAGTGTTAACGGTGAAATTTTGCAGTGGAGAGGTACATGGTGTTGACGGAATTGAGAAGTCATTGAGCATTGGACAGGTTGTATGGGCTCCATCGATGAAAGGGTTGCATCAATATTTGGTTTTTGTTGGGTGGTCATCAGGCGGGAGAAAGCTTGGTATCAAGTACTGCTATAATAGGCCTTGTGCCTTATATGCAGTTAGGGCTCCCTTTCATGAATCCGAAGCAAATGAACTCCGCCCAAAGTAGGTTTTTTATTGTGTTCTATCTCAGTTTCTTTTTTCTTTTCTGCTTGTCTAGTTTCATCTGGAAAGTCCATAATCCTACTTTTCCTGTAATTTGATTCAAAGTTCCTTATTTCTTTCAGAGAAAACGTGAGCGAAGATGTACAAGTAGTTAATCTTACCCAAAGCATAAGTAGTGCTTTCTTTCCACGGTTCAGGTATCTCTGCCCATATACTCTGTTCTTCAGCTTAAAGAGTGCTTATGAGATGACTTTTGGAGGCAGTACTTAATAATTCTCTCATAGTGTTTGTAAATTGTAATATTGTGCCTGAGCCCAAGCAAATATTGGTTCTTTGATATAATGTGAAACTGAACTGCACTAAAGCAATGGATTCAGAAGCTACCCATTCTCTAATATCTTGATGCAGGATACCTGAAAAAGAAGTAAAGGACAAGTCCTAGGAATATGCACCTAAGGAACCCAAACTCCCCATCCAGGGGGTTGTATAGGCGGATGATACCAATACTGAGAAAACTTAGGGATTTCCTCCTTAGTAACTGCATTAGCCGCTACTTCTAATTGCAGTAGGCAGTGGATGTGTATGACCTAGATATCAGTTTGGGCCATCCTTTTTTTGCACCTCTAGAGCTACCTGATGTAGATTACAAGCCAATGGCAGGAGTGCAATTTTGCTCACCCTCCTTAAAAGAGGGTGAACATTACCCTCCTTCCTATTGGTTAAAATGGTGTGGATCCTACCACAAAATGATGTCATGCTTACCATGCAATACACTTTTTGGTGAGCATGACATCACTTTGTGGTGGGATCCACACCATTTCAACCAATAGTAAGGAGGGTAATGTTTACCCTCTTAAGTGGAGGGTGAACAAATCTCAATCATCATGCCCTTGATTACAGACTATTTTACAAGTGTTGGAATTCAATCATCACGCCCTTGATTGGTAATGCTGATTACTTTTCAGCCCAGATGGGAAGTTTCTTGTGTTTTTATCTGCAAAAAGTTCTGTAGATTCCGGGGCACATTCTGCAACAGACTCACTTCATAGGATTGATTGGCCGACTGACGGAAAGCCAGATCCATCAGCGAAAATAGTTGACGTGGTGAGCTCTTTATTTACTGTCAAGTTTGAAATGATGTGAACTTTGATGAATGATCAAACAAGAAGTTACCAAGTAACCATGGTGCACAGCTTGTTGATTTCCTTCATAACTTAGAAGTTGTTGGATATTAGTCTATCGTTGTCATCTTGAGTTTATTTTGATGTGTTGCAACAGTTCTTTATGAGATTAGATAAGAGATAACTACAATATGCACTTTCATGTGTTCAAAACATGTGGTTAACAATTGCATTTTCTTAATTCCCTTGACTTCCTGTCCTACCGTGCTTGCTGTTTGCTCTCTCATTATTTTAGGACATGTTCTTGGATTTTTTTCCCCAGCAATACAGCAAATTGTGTCCGTGTGGTGTGGAATCTCTTGTTGCAAACTCTAACTGCACAAATGTGGTATCCATTTTGTTTCTTTCTTTTATTTTCGGTGTCCCTCTCCCCAATTGAATGCATGGGGGTTTGCAGATCAAAGAAAGGGACCAACAGAAAACAAAAAGCAGAAAACGAAACTGGTCCTTCACACTATGAGTCTCCGGAAAACTTTATTTACTACCCCACTGTGCTCTGTTCTTCTTCATACTTGTTCATCTGCACTCTGTTTCCCTTGTTTATTTCCGCCTTTCTCTGTCCTTTTATCTCTGCATGCGTAAGGTGATGACTTTGACTGTGATGTTGCATGCAGAGAGTAGTCCAACAGCTGTATGAACAGATTGTTTAGCATCACAGAGCTGGAATATCATATATGTTAAATGTTAAATGTTTAGGAGCTGAAACTGAATTAAATGGACCATTTGGAGCTACTTTATAATTCCTCTGGGATGTTATATTCACAATAAGGAAATGTCTGCATACTGTAAACATGCAATGCAACTTTCTTGGAAAGTTCTGATTGCATCAATCATGTGAAATCTCATGCATGATAACCTTGGAAAGTTTCCATTGGCTGTACTGGCCCCTCATAATTTTTATTTTGACATTATGAGAGCAGAGATTAGCAAGCGTAGACGATGATGGATATGAAGCCATGTTTGAAACATTTTGTAGGTTCCTGTTGTGATGTGTGCTGAGGATGGTTGCTTCCCTGGACTCTATTGCTCAAGTATTCTTGGTAAACCATGGCTTTCTGATGGATACACAATGATTTTATCTTCTTACTGGCGTAGCACTCAAGCAATTATCTCAGTCCATGTGCTGAGGTATGTACTAGGGGCTCATGCTTCTTAATCTCATCAATGTGGAGAATCACTGGAGATCCCGTCCGCTTCATTTGTATATATAGCAGCCAGAGCCCATGAAATGCGCATGAACCTCGAATTACATAAAATTATCATATTTGTTTGTCTTAACGTTGATGGAACAAACAACCAAACCTTGGAAGATAATGGTATGGCTCCAAATTTGTAAATTAGCACATACTGTGTCACTTTACACTGTAAATTCAATAATTACTGAGTAAGGAAAGACGGCATACAAAAATATTACTAGAGGGGTGGAACCAATATAGAGAGATGGTAGTTGGCCTACAATTTTTATTTTCTTTCAGATTAAACCCAACTTTTGTGAGAACCAAAGAAAGAGTAGTAGATGAATATATCAGTGAGCGTGGGTTTGATGGTAGCTTATTATCCCCTTCTGTTTTAGGTTGCTCAAAACTCAAAAGATATTTTACCAAAAGCTTTTTCTCATTCAAATATTATACCTAACAGGGAGTAGATACTAAATAGCAACGTCTCCCTTGGCCTCCATGAAGTATTTGGTTTTGAACTCCATGAAGTATTTGGTTTTGAAAAAGTGCATGGGTGTATGCATATAGCTTGTACGGGACATTTACCTGTTTGTCTAGTGTGAGTTCTGCTATTAGCTTAATGATCCGCAAGATCTGGGAAATGAAAATTAAAACCTGGAGATCTTAAATTTTTTAAGTTTTGCAACATATAATGGAAGGGATGGCATTCACCAACAAACGAAAGAATGAAAGAGAAAGAAAGGAAGGAAGAGTAGAGAATGGGCTGTGGGCACATACCGTAGTTGCCACAATCTGTTCCTGTACGCGAACACTATTGGAGATTGCTAACGCAATTCGGAAATAGTCAGTTTTGGTTGACTCAGATCTGTGGTTACTATCGCAAACTCCCAACAGTTCTCAATTTGTCTGATCCAACAAATTTCTCTCCTCAAGCATGATCAGAACCTATGATTCTCATGGTGTCCTGTTCGGTCATTGGTTGACGAAGAGTGAAAGTCAATAACGGGTTATAAGTTGTTGGCATCATGGAACTGGGAAAAAAGTCTGTTTTGTCATGGTTACTGGAGTACTTTAGTGGGTTCCTTTTTAATCTTTCCAGTTACAGATAAGTGAAACAGATTCTAATAGGAACATGTTAAAGCTTTCCAATGACATTGAGAAATGTAAATTCCAGCTGGCTTCATGCTTGCGACCTTAATGTGTGTTGCAATAAGAAAACCCCAAGCGTAGGGTTAGGTCGGTTGAAAGCATAATAAAACCCGGAAGTCCGGGATCGATTCCACAGGGAGCGCGTCCATATAGTTAACTTCGGAGATTAGCGAATGTCGAAAGTTTTAGCGTTAGGGCCGCCAACCAGATTCGGCGTTGAGGCGGCCAACTGACTGATTTTGGGAAGAAGGCTACTTAACCTAACTACGGCTTTTTAAATGGAGATTAACTAAAGATTAGGTTAAAGGATAACTAACACCCATAACTCAAGAGCACCCTTGTTCCTCTCTTGCGAAATGACTGGTAAACAGATTAGGGGTTCGGGAACATTTTGACAAACGCTCGGAAAGACATAGCCCTAAGCATCACGTGTGGCAAGGAATCGAAACCCTTGCCTACAAATGATCAAAGGGGTTAACATCTCCAAGCTTTGCTACGTAAAAATGCCCTAAATCATGTTTACTCTTTGAAAATTGATTTTAGAGAGAGAAGAACAAGGAATACTCTTGGTTACGGGACGTTAATCATCCCATAACCTAATCTTGCTACACTACTCAACCATAATCAAAGGGGAAGTGAGATAAACAAGGGTAAGAGAGGGTAAAAACGAAATCATGCTCAAATTAGAAACAAACACTTGATTAAGGAAGAACTCAAGGTTACTTACAACTTTAATGAAGTTCAACCACCCCTAAACCCACCAATCAATGCTCCATTAATGAGGAATTGAGAGTTGGAGAAGAGAGGGAGGTAGAGAGAGAAAGAGCTAGCTTAAAATGATCCAAGATGCCCTAAAAAACGTGAAAAGGGGGCTTTTATAGTACCCCTTTTTAGTTACAAAAGAAAAAGAAAAAGAAAATAAAAATCTGCAGAACCTGGGGAATGTCTACCGGTAGACATTGCCATCTACCGGTAGAACGGCTACGTGGCAAGAACTGGATCTGCTTTAACTGGATTTCTACCGGTAGACATTGAACTCTACCGGTAGACATTGGACGATGTCAAATTGGTGCAGGATAGTGGCTTCACTGATCTGGGATTGAACCGGTAGACATTGAATGTCTACCGGTAGACATTGTATTCTGCCAGCCTTCTATCAGCAGCTCATTGCAGGCTTGGTTCCGGGGTTCCACGGCAATCCCCACGCTCCGGAATCGCTCCGATTGGAGCCCTCGGATCAACGGACGTTGTTGGAGCGAAACTTGGCTTTAATCAAGCCTTATTGACGAGAAAAACCTGTAATCACCAAAAACGCACCTTTCGCGCAATATCAATCAAAAACAAGGAATTATGCGCGTGAGCGTGGCAAAAATGAGCGAGATAAGCCCGGTTATTTACACTATCACGGGCTTATCACTTCACCATTTCCTTGTTATATCAGTATATATTTACTCATCGTATGATATCCATTTACAGTGGGAAATTGGTACGGATCAGCCCAGGCGACTCAGATTTTTCGTGGAATGTTCTTGCACTAGACGGGGACAATTGTGTTGCTGGTAAACAAAAATGCTGTTGTCTTAAAAATTGTTCATTGTATAGGAAAGTCTGATATCAACTTCAACTCTTTTTCCCCCGTGAAGTTTGTAGCAGCCCAATAGATGTTCCTCAAATCAAGTACGGTTGTCCTGATGAGGGGTCATCTACAGTTTCATCATGGAGTTGGGCAGATATTTCAAGCTCGATATCAAGATGCTCTGAGAAGGTTTCTTGTCCTCTTCTGTTCAAGTTAGCTAGTTCATGTGTTTCTCGGGAAAAAATGGCTATTTCATGTTGTATTTCATTGGATGCGGTATTTCGTTGGGTGCTTATATTTGTGTAAACTATGGATATTGCTACCATCTTATGCAGGTTAGGACTTTGCTGTCATCTCTTCAGTTTAGTGTGATGAAGATTCCTGTCAGGGGTGTTACTGAGAACCTCTCCGAAGGTATGCTATGGCAAAATAATTTAATATATTTTCTATTTCTTTCTAGTTTTCAGTCTTACCTTTTACTCATGCATCAGGCCTGTTCATACTTCAAAAGTCAGTTTTTTGCTGATTCCTAATCTCACTAAAGATCTGTGAACTTACAGAAACTCGTAGTTTTTCGATTTCTAGATGGCCTCCATAGCTTGTCAATGCTAATAAATGCCTTAGACATCTCTTTTGTATGCCAATGATCCTGTCAATGTGAACTTACTGGTAACATTGCATATTACCTTGGCTGGTCTGGTCACGATTTGTATTATGTTTGCGCAAGTGGGCTGTGTTGATCCCTCATTGCCCAAATTTTCCAATTTGATTGAGCTCTAAGAGTAGTGCACAAAATTCCCATTTTGATTGAGCTCTTAGAGTAGTTGGTTGTATGGGGTATAGCTTTATTTTCGGGTTCGTATACCGATTATGGCGTATATCAGACTTACCTGTTAAATTGCATTAATGGCTTATGTATATCGATTTCTTTAAGGTGCCAGAAAGCCTATTGAAGCCATATTTGTATCCTCCAAGTCCAAGAAAAGCGATGCCTGCGATCCGTTAATTGTAATGCTTCATGGGGGCCCCCACTCTGTCTCGGTGTCAAGCTTTTCTAAGTCATTGGCGTTCCTATCTTCAAATGGTTACAGCTTGCTGATTGTAAACTATAGGTAACTCCGTTGATTTTCCTCTCTTTTCCCCGTTTGCCTTCTATTTTAGAGGAAAATATATTTCAAAGGTTAGACTATAAGCCGGTGCTGGAAATTGAGCGAAACCAAGTATGCATGAATTGCTAATAAAACCATATAACTTTCTACTATTATTCAACTTGAATTAGGTGTGTTGTACATGTATTTAAAGTTTGTAGGGGAGAAGAGGCAGCCGGCAGGGATGAAAGAGAGAGAGAGAGGTACGAGAGAAAGAGAAAGAAGCTTACCTAGCTCTTAACACCTCACATGCACGTATAGTAATTGACCAATAGACGTACAAGAATGCCCAAGGTAAGATAAATATAAGTAGTACAAGTAAATACGTCTCACTGTCAGTGTGAACCCTTTGGCATTTTTCTGATTCAAACAAGATGCTTCATGCTTGTATGATGATAGGAACTAGGAAGATATGAAAAGACCCTCTTTGGGAGTGATGGTTAGAAGGGCGAAGATAGAGAACTAAGAAGCATATACTCGAAATTGTTTGCAGTTTAAATAGATGCTAATTTCTAGGAAGATATGAAAAGACCATCTTTGGGAGTGATGGTTAGAAGGGTGAAGATAGAGAACTAAGAAGCACATACTCGAAAATGTTTGCAGTTTAAATAGATGCTAATTTAGTCACAGCGTGCAGACTTCGAATCTCCTGATGGACTGGAGTGTTGAGGTATCGTTTGGATTTCCCTCATTTGTGATCGGGACTTTGAAAAGTGAAATCGTAGCATTTGAGCCTTTCCTGCAGAGTGTCCTCGAGCCTCACATTCAGATACGTCTATAGCAATCAGTCATTATGCTTCACGAGTCACTTTACAAGATAGGTTCACCTTGTTATATTTAGTACCTTAAGTTTCTGCCTTCCTTGGTTATGGCCTATGGGCTTAATGTAGACATACCCAAGAACAATTTGCAGCACTCGTAGTTTAGGCACACTGACAAACTAGAGGAAATATTGCATAACTGGTGAAGGTTGAGATTTGAAGGCATTTTATCCTGCATATCTTTCTTGGCAATTTGTTGTACATGCATTCTTTCAGTTTTCTAGATTTAATTCTTTTCCCTTTCAAGTTTCCGTTCCTTTGTTTCTCACATTTCTCCAATAAGTTGATAAGTCAGCGTGCTCCACTCTTCAGGTTGTATTATGTTTCTAAATTTCTCCGGCATATAATGTGTACTGAGTTTAGAGTTTATAGTGGGACTGGTCACTGGTGTGATTGTACTTCTCTGTTCTCACTCCTTACATGAGATTCTGGACAATTATCTTACAATTAAGTGAAATGCTGTGCTTCATTCAAAGTTCAAACATGTTCGTTTATTTTCCTCAGAGGTTCGTTGGGGTTTGGTGAGGAGGCATTGCAATCTCTCCCTGGGAAAGTTGGGTCACAGGTACTTACTGTTACTACTTTCTGTAATTTAGTCTTTGCCTATTGTGCCTCTGGTGCATAAAATTCCACTTTGCTGTGACAATGTAATGATTTGCATCGATACCGCTGTAAAACTTCTATTTTGGTTATTGCATTCAGGATGTCAGTGATGTGCTCACTGCCATTGATCATACAATTGACATGGGACTTGCAGACCCTTCCAAAGTATCTGTGCTTGGTGGTTCTCATGGTGGATTTTTGACAACCCACTTGATTGGTCAGGTGAGTAGCTGGCCTGTTTGTTTCACTAGAGTAATATTGAAGGGGTATATAATCCCATTGCGACTAAGTGAGGAATTAATAGTACCACATCACCCAAGGTATTATAGATCCTATGTGTTGTGGGATTTCAATCCAACAGACATGATTCAGACAGTAAAAGTTTAATCAAACATCAGTGATGCGGTCCACTTGGTTATGTAGTCTCAAATCTGGGTGAACAAACGTACCCCTGGTGTCGTATTATGCCATTGAATCCCGCGTTTACACTTTTGTTTTGCATGCACTGCTTGTATTACTGTGGGAAACTCAATTAAGAAGTTTCAGTCATGTACAATGCATACCAATATTTTCAAAAGGAAGAATGACATTGTTTACATGGGGAATACCGAATACGCAAGGTAAAGGAGACCAAAATTAACGGGGTTTGGCATAGTCTCTGAAAGACATGATTGGATATGGTTTGATGGAGCTTATACTGCTTAAGCAAGAGAAATAGAAAATATATGTATCCGACCCCCAATAGTTAGACAAGGCTTTGTTGAATTGAGTTGTTTTGCATACATTTCTCCCTCTTCCCTCTACCTTTCATTTAATCCTTGACCTTGAGGTTGGGCACTTGAACTTTTCAAAAGATTAATATGCATGTTCTTTCATTCTATTGACAAGCCCATAGCTTAAGTTTAGGAAAAAAAATCGATGATCTACCATGGTATTAGAGCTCAGATTGGGGAGGTAAGCTTATCGGTCTGTATTTGTTTCTTCCTACGGAATACATTTCTCTGCATGGGACTTTATGCATCTCCATGTGCTAGATGGGTATTCAAATGATGAGGGTGGGTCTTGGAGAGCTTTGCATACATTATTTGACTCTTTTTCTAACAGCTCAATCTTTTGGACCGTGGTGATCTAACATGAAAATCCAATGAACAAGGCCACTAATTGGGTCAATTTCTGCGGAGTGTACAGTCGTACACCTGAGATTGGATGTATGGGTCAATATTAGAAGTAGATTTTTCATTCTTAAGCTGCCCGATACTCAGTTTGTTGAAATGCTTAAATTTTGCAGGCGCCAGATAAGTTTGTCGCGGCAGCCGTAAGAAATCCTGTTTGTAACCTTGCTCTGATGGTTGGTACCACAGATATTCCTGATTGGTGCTTTGTTGAGACCTGTGGAATTGAGGGGAAATCTATCTTCACAGAAGCACCTTCAGCTGAACAACTGAAACTTCTGCACAGCATGTCTCCTATTTCACACTTGTCGAAGGTATGTTGTCTAGATGCTACGTAGTACGTAACTCTACGGTTTGAACGGATTTTGGTGCGCCTTTATAGAGGCACATACAGTGGAATTCAGATTTTGGCCATTGTTGTTTCTTTTTTTCTTCTCTTTGGTGTTAAAGAATCAAAGGGTGCTATAACTTGATATGTCTTCGCTGTCATACAACAATAACAGTACCCACTACCCATGTAATCCCTAATCAATGGGGGCATGGGCGGGGGAGGACCGGTGACAAGCCTAACCTTTGGCTATATAAGCACAAAGTGGGTGCTCTGAAAGAGTTTCACCACTGAAATGCCCTTGCTATCAGTGTCAATAAAATGATGAACTTGTGCCACTGACAAAGGAAAGGCATTTTTGAACGAAATACCAAAAAAAGAATAGGCAATGCTAGACAGATGTGTTCTTTTCATAAGTGGACACTTCCTATTGAGATGCCAAAATGAGTTCCTCGTATTGTAATTAATTGCAGGTCAAAACACCTACACTTTTCCTTTTGGGAGCTCAGGATCTTCGTGTTCCAGTTTCTAATGGATTACAAGTAAGACTTCATATCTTCGTCCCCATTTGAATATACACAGGTTCACTCTTGTACGTGTGTGTTTACATTATTAAACATTTTCTTTGAACTTCCAAGTGCATTGGTCTTCCTCACCCATATTTTCCCTTGTTGAAAAGCCAAGATGGCAAGATCGTTGATTGCCTTGTTCTGTCATTCTTCCCATATTGCTGCTGCGTGGTAATTTGGGAGGCACTCTTGATGTTAGTGATCTACAATGGTGGAGATTTCTGGACTAATTTGTTTATCTTTCTTTGTCACGGAAGTTGGTCATAGTTAAAGGTTATGTAATTTGTAGACCATACGAATTGCATCAAGGAAATTAATAGGCCTTCCGCTTGACGCATTGTTTCGTATCTTTTTATTCCGTACTAAAGTTTTTTCTCTTCAGACAATAATCGAATGCTCATACGTATGAAATGTGCAGTATGCACGGGCACTAAAGGAGAAAGGAGGAGAAGTTAAAGTAATTGTGTTTCCCAACGATGTTCATGGGATCGAAAGGTAAATTTCTTCCTACTGTGCTTTTTTTTGCAGGAACTCATTATTCTAACCTACCCGCAAGCTAAATCTCTCGTGTCACATTAAGTTTGGTTCATTTTTTCTCTTCTTTGCAGACCGCAATCTGACTTTGAAAGCTTCCTCAATATTGGAGTGTGGTTCAAGAAGTATTGCAAATAAGCAGGAGCCATTTCTGGTCAAATTAGGTATATTATTCAAGGAAAAGGCCCTATCTGTTAAATGCAATATGATAGGAATTACTACTTGCTTTACCTATTTCTCTACCATCATTTGAGGGAAGGTGAGACTCAGTGCCTCAAGTCCATCATGTGAAACTCTTGACCTGAATTTCAGCCGTTCAATAAAAAATTGCCCTTTAGATTGGTAATGATTGTAAACCGGATATTTACCTTGCATATGTAGGAGGTAGGGGCTGCTGTGAGCAAATCAAAGCAGCGTGCAGTAGCACGCAATCTCACCGTCCAAAAGTGTTTTGGACGGTCTAGATTTTTAAAAGAACTCTTCCCTGATTGTCGAGACAAATGGTGAGATGGGGCATAGCTGCATGCTACTGTGTTTGCTCATAGCAGCCCCCTGCTTCCGCATAGTGTTGAAAGTGTGTTTAGTTAGTGTTTATGTGTGTATTGTATAGAGGTAATAATGTATTAGAGACAAATTTGTCATTCCAATCTTATCAAGTACGGAGTAGTATCTTTCAAGATACTCCACTAGGAATCATTAATTTCATAAGCTGTTGTTCCAAATCCGGTCTGGTGGTCAACGCATGGGACTTACCGGTGCTTCCTCTTTGATTGGGTTTCGAAACCTCCTATGCGATGTAACTTCTGCGGGTTTGTTCATATTGGGCTTTGAATGAAGGATTGATCCTTTAAAAATTGTAGGTTGGCCCCGACATTTGAGTTATGTATAAAAAAACAACTTGCCTTGTCCCTAAGACATGCTAAAGGCATCCTTTCAGTGATGATTACTAGCTTTAACCATTAGCCATTAACTGCAACTTGCTAACTAATTAATTAGTTTTTGTCGCTGTTACGATCCCCAAGTTGTCAAATTTTCTATATAACCATTCATTATATAAGCAGAAAAAATACAATGAAATAGACATTCTCTTTTGGCGCACCAACGGCGTCCGTCAATTATTGAATTACTATTTTTCTATGTGCTAATGACGACAAGGTTAATTAAATATTTAATTAGGTAAAAGACAAGTAGCATTTTTTCATAGTGATTATTCAGTGTTTTTGGAGCACCGTTATGTGGCGCTCCAGGGGCTGGCTTCTACCACTGCATATTCAGGTGTGGTCCACATATGGAGGCCTTGTTCTCTTTAGTTTTTTTGGGCGTTTGTTCTTATTCATAAAAAATTCATGATTGTTAGTTTTGTGTCAAATTTTTGTGGATTATTGATTCGTCTCGAAGATATAAATCGGGAAAGTAAAAAAAATATAATTTACCCAAATATTTTTAAAAATATCCAAAATATGGCCCCCCAAAATTGATTTTTTGGGTTTTATCTTGGAAATTTTTAAAAATATATGGATAAAAATTAAAAAAAATTTGGGTTTTCTGATTTATCTTGCCGAAAAGAATCAATAATTCACAAAAATTTGACGCAAAATTAACAAATACGATTTTTTTGAATAAAGACAAAAAGTCCAAAAAAAGCTAAGGAGAACAAGGCTGTAATTTCTGGCCCGACATGAATGTGTGGTGACAGAGGCCCTTGAAAACCACCGCCACGTGGTGCTCTAGGGGCCTCTACGTACCACCATACATTCACGTGTGAACTGCATACGTGGTGTTGGGCTCCGTGTGAATTTGTGATGGCAGAGGTTTCTTAGAGCACCACCAACAACTAATAATTTTCCCTAGTTTTAAACCCACAAAAAAGAGAAAAAGAAAGAAGACAAGTAGCCTACGAATACTGCTCAGTTACAACTGTAATGATTTTACTAAACTAGTTGGATATCATTATCATTTCATTAACATCAAAGAAACTACTGATAGAAATTGACCATGGTGGGCTCCTTGAGCTTAGATTTTGCGGTCTCCATTTACCCTAATTGTCTCTGTAAGCAATTCACGTGCTAGTGGGATTTGGTTGAACCTCTCTCACTCCAAAAATGATAATGGTACAGTACCAACGCATACAAATTCTTTTTGGGCTTGCTTTGGGTCTCAACAAAAATGATCGGAGCCGCTCATTTTGTTTAAAATACTTTGTTTATGGTCCTTACAAAAGATAAGCTCAATCCGGTATCGGTAACGGCGTTTACGAAACATCCAGTTTTGCTTTAGAATTCAGTCCTGAATTCAGGGACAAAATTGAACGTTTCGTAGGCACCCTAATCGATATCGAATTGAGCCTATCTTTTGCGGGGGCCGTAAACAATATATTTTTAAAAAAAAATGAGCGACTCCGATCTTTTTTTTTTGAGACCCTAAACAGGCCCGAAAAGGATTTGTACGCGCTGGTAAATCTGTACCAGCAGCACCTCTCTCTCTCTCGTGTTTTTTTTTTTTTTTGACACAACTCCCTTTCTTGTGTTTGAGAGGGTCATTTTCGGTCCTTACCACTTTTGAGCCGCGCTTTACTTTTAACCCTCCAATCTTGAGCTGCGCTTTACTTTTTGACCCTCCAATCTTTGAGGTCCTGTATTACTACATTGTGTTTAGATTGGCTCCGGTTTGGACTTTAGATAGAGGATTGAATCTGGACCAATTCTGCCTTCACTACAGAGCAATTTTGATTTCCCTGAGTTGTGCCCTTATGTTTAGCTCCAACATGATGAGTTTTGTAGGACTCGAGAGAGGTTCGTAGTCACCAAAACTATAGAGGAGTAGTGGTTGCGGAGTGCACGTTGAGGAAGGAACTTCTTAGACAGTTTCCATCCGTATTGTTGGAGTGACTATTCAATTTCTTCTGGAATACCGTTTATATGGTGTTCCAAGGCCCTTCTCCACCACACATTTAGCGATGAAGCTCGTACCATGTGACGACGCTCCATGAGCATTTAATTGTTTTCTCCGCCACACTGAACCGTGAATCCTCGTTTTACTTCCCTAATTAGTGTGTTGAGGATCGCAGTTGAAAAAGAATGTTAAAGCTTTCCCTACCAATTCCTCTCTAAGACTAAGAGAGAGAAACCAAATAAACACCTTTAAGGAAACCCATATGGTTTTTTCTTTTATTTTTCCAATCAAATGGCCAATACATGCAAGTGGAGTATCTGTTTTTGTTGGAGCTGAAGTCCGAAAATTCTAAGCACCTCAGCCATGGTAAACTTGGTAGAGGTTGTTTAATGGGCCTTGTCTTTTCATGGTTGAAACAAAGAATACTCAAATAGTTACAAATATATATAGGGGCCGGTTCAAGAGACAATATACATTTGACAATACTTTTGACAATACATTTTTCGGAGCCCCACGCGAATAATCGGAGCCGTTCAATTTGTTTAAAACGTGTTTTTAAGGGTTCCCGTAAAAAATCAAATCATTTGGATATCAGCAAGAGCTTGATTGGCTCATTCAGTTTTATCTTGTCAAATTCGACAGGAATCAACTAAATGAGCCGATCAAGCCCTTACCGATATCCAAATGAGTTAATTTTTTTCGAGACCCCTTAAAAACATGTTTTAAATATATTGAGCGGCTCCGATCATTTGTTTGAAGGTCCCATGCGGGGTTTCAAAAAATGTATTATCAAAAGTATTATCAAATGTATTGTCTCTAGAACCGGCCCCATATATATATAAAGACATTAAATCAAAAGAACAATGGCTTTATTGATAACATAAATTATCAATACAGTAGAAGAAATAAGTAAAGAGTTGCATCATATAGTTTTAGTACACCATAATACTTATCTACCTAACAATCATTTGCATTTTCGCTTAAAATTTAGAAGTTGAAAAGATCATAATAAAAATTAATTTCAGACAGTGTATTTCCTACTAATTATTATTATCTAAACTCGTCACTTATTAGATTCACTAAAAATTATGTCTATTTTGAGAAAAATATTCATTAATATCCTCCGTTTTTCTTATGATAAAGAGATAGTAAAACAAATGGTTCAAAAACTACTCAAGTTAAACCAAACATTACTCCATAGTTAAACTAGTAAGCCGATTTCATATGCACTTACTCAAATTAAAACAGTACACATGTGCCCCTGCGTTATCGTGCTCGTACGTACGCAGGGACGGAACCAAGATTTTATCCTAACAATGGCGAAATGTATACTAAAAAAAGAATTACAATATTAATAGTCATTGACTCTACAAAAAAATTAAAATAACATAACAAAACCTATAATAAATGATATTTGTCATTTGCACAAGGAGTACGAAAAAAGAATAACTTTAATATTTTAGGTTAAGTTGTTTTAGGGTTAAAGTGTGGAGTTTTTTTTCCCCTTAATTAATTATACCTCATCCTTTATATTATTTCACTTTGGTCCATTGAATTTAGTTTTGGAATACTTTTTTGGGTCTTCTTTCTTGAAAAAAAAATAAAAGATTTATGGCTAGTATATAACAAAAAATAAAGAAAAAAAATCTAGTGGTGGAGAAACTATATATGTTGGGGATAATTTATTTTATATATTTAATAATTACTATAATTTCTAAAATTCTTGTCGTGACGGTTACCGTCACTAAATTCCCTCTGATTCCATCCTTGTGTAACGTACAACTCGTGGAGTATTTACAATGACAATCCAACCCAACTCGGCAATGCACCCTGTCGTGTCGTGTCGTGTCGCGTCTCTTATTAAACTCGCCGCGCCCGTGCCGGCCGCTCACTTTTAACACCCGTCCGTAATTGTAACACTTGGTCTCAAATTCTCTGCACTGTTTTTATTTTTTTCTTAAAAAAAATGCTCTAATAAGTCAACCTTCCTAATAAAGCCGTCTATTGGACGAGTATTATTCAGCCGCGTTTTTTTGTCTGTTTCCAGCCATGTACATGAATTTCAGCACGCGGGTGTTTGTTTCTAGCCTCTACGGCCTCTGACCTCTTCGGTGTTAAAAATAGTAGTAATAAAAATACGCAACGTGGGTACCTATTAGCCGTCACCTGAAAACTGCCGTGTGCCACAGAACAAACAACAACCATTCTATAATTTTTCCGAAACTATGGAGGGTCCTCGAAGCTCGCGTTGGCAGCAAACCAAACCAGCCACAGAGAGAGAGAGAGAGAGAGAGAGAGAGAGAGTTTTTTTAGCATGACGAAACTGCCCCTTTTTTTTTAAATTTTACCAACAATTCTACGTATATTCTGACCGTTCATTTTCCAACTCTTCCTCTCATATATGTGTCGACCCCAAACGTACATATATGAAAAATGAGTGATCAAAAAGTGATCGATAGGAGTGTACGTAGATTTTTTGTACCAAAAATGACGAGCAAGAGTGGAGTTTGTGTGAACTTTTGTGGGGTATTATTTTCATAGAATTTTCGTCCCATATAAACTTTTGTTATATAATATGTTGTCTATCAAGTTTCTCTGAGTTACTAGTATTAGTTTTGTTTGGACAAGAAAAATCTGAAAGGCGGTAAGAATTTATGTATTTTTGTAAAAAATTTCACTAAAGACAAAAATAATATAAATTTAACCAATTTTTTTCTTTAGTAAAGTTGTAAATTTGCGGATAAAAAAAAAAGAGTTTTTAAATTTTTTTTGGTCATAGTTTTTTACTTTTTGAATACCTTCATTGAGACGAATCAATAATTGACAAAAATTTAATGCAAAACTAACGAAAGACCGTATAAGATTAAAATTCAATGAAAAATATCTAATAAGAAAAATAGGCAGAACCTATACATAATTATGTAAATTTTTTTCCCCCAAAAAAATGCAATTCATATAGTTAAGGAAACGGATGTTGGAATGTGTCCCACATCGTCTGGACATGTCCCATCTATGCTGGTTATAAGGCCCCAGTTTTCCTCTTCTTAACACTTGGGTTCTAAGGAGTAGTGTGAGCTGGGTTTTTCAACTTGATATCAGAGCTTGGTTGGGCCTTTGTTTGGTGGACCATTGTCCGGTTGCCATGTGTTGTGGTCCAGGAGGGTGTGCTGGAATGTGTCTCACATCGCCTAGACATGGCCCCGTCTATGCTGGTTATAAGGCCCAGTTTCCCTCTTCTTAACACTTGGGTTTTAAGACGGCCCATATGCCAAAACAAACAATAAAAATAAAGTATACTCTTCAACTACAACTACGAGAAAACGAGACAAAACGAGAAAGGCCCCTAATTAAGCATGGGTGTCATGCCTACCCCGTGTAAAGCTTGATTAACATAGTTGTTCATAAAAAGTTAAAAACTAGCTCAATAATCATGAGCTATAGGTTAAACATACATGAACTGTCTTTTTGAAATCAAGTTGAGCTCGAGCTCGAGCCCAAGTTTTGGACTCGTATAGTTTTAAGCTCGGCTTAAAAAGTAGGCTCGACTTGTTTATAGAGGCTCATTTAGTAAATGAATCGAGCTCGGCTCGCTCGAATTTTTAGCTCATTTAATAACAACCCGAGCTCGAATACAATAAAGTTCGATTCAACTTGGCTCGTTTGCCGCCTTACTCACGCAAGTTTTCCCAAGCCCAACAAATGAAAACCCAAGTGGGTGGTGTTTTACAAAATATCTAGAGGTCAGACTTGTTGATGGTTGCTAGTTAATTGATGAACGGATGCTTTTCCTATTCCAAGTTGTCTGCCAACTTTGTCAAATTGTATCTTAATGGGGAGAAGTTTTTGGTCCCGGGCACATACTACTCCGTCAGCAAATCTAGCCGTTTAAACATATTCTGGACGGTCTGAATTTTAGGGAGAAAAAAAGAGGAAAGAGAGTTGTGAGTGGGGAGAAATCAAGGGAATAACTCTGCACCGTCCAAGATATGTTTGGCTTGATACTACCACGTGATACCTGTTTGGCACCCGAAAAATTCTCCTAAGTGGGCCATCAAGGAAGTCATAATGAAGACATCTACTAGTATATAAATGCAGACTTTGATAATGTGATCTCTTTGGGCAAAAAGTAGGAATTGACAGGTTTAATAAAGCAATCCACCGAGGTGGGATAATATTGTCGAGGCATCTTTTGATTTAAGAAAAGGTAAAAAAATCATATCAGTTTTTGTCTATTGAGGAAAGATATTTAAACTGATAAGAGAAGAAAACAGCGATGGAAAATTAAAAAATATATATTGAGAAAGAAAACAGAAAAGAATAGTTGTATTGTTTCCACACAAGAGGAAAAATCATAAAATAAATGACGATTTTCCTAGAACTAAAAATACTACCCAAATAACATGAATATTCCAGTTGTCATGTTTTAGAGTCGGCTTGCCGGTGCTTTGGGTTGGATTTAGGGAGGTTTTCTTTCCCTAGTTTAGCCCCTCCCGAATGGAGATGTTGGCTCAGCTGTGAAATATTTAATCCGAAGTCTGATTTGAAACTGTGATTTTCTGATGCAGTGTGTGCCAACAGAGCCTGAGCTAGGCTCGCATTTAGTATGAAAGGTGGGGTTTCTTCATTGTGCTTATCATCGGTTTATGTTGAGTGTGAGGACTGGATAGCTAGGTAGGCAATCGCCATTGCATTTCTTTTTAAATCCATTAGTAATGGCTTGGTTAAGTCGTTCTATGGAAAATTATTTTTTTTTTCTTCCTTTTATGAGTCATATTTTACTTCAAATTCTTATGCTGTGTTCTCTTTACAATTCAAAAAGGATTTTTCAAAAAATTCTCCCTAGATTCCCCCTACTTCCAACATTTCTCTCTTTATCTCTCTCCACTTATTACCTCTACTATTTTTCAAAAAAAAATTTAAAAACCAAACCAAACACAGCATTAAATTTCCCTAGTAAAGTCAGCACAAAGTCCCCGTCACAAGTTGTTCGAATTCATTTTATGGCAACTTGACACTTCAAACATTCAGAAAGTCTGTCCACACAGGTATTATATGCACAGATTGTGCACAGATTTTTTTGTAGGGTCCGCCACGGGTCCCACACAAACGATCCAAGCCGTTCATTGAATGTAAAACACTTTTTCTAGGGTCCCCATGAAAAATCATCTTAATACGATACTTAGTGGTGTTCAATCCAATTATTTAACTTTTCATTTTCTTGAAATCTCAATGAAACGTTAGATGATTGGGTCGAGAACTTATAGGTATCGGATTGAGCTAATTTTTCATAGGGACCTTTGAAAAAGTGTTTTACATTTAATGAACGGTTTGAATCATTTGTGTGGGACCCGTGGTGGGCCCCACAAAAAAATCTGTGCACTTTTTCCTGTGTGGGTAGACTGGTTCTCAAACATTAATCACGTTTGGGGTAGAAAAGAGTTTTTTAATATTCCTCCGTCCCTTTTTAAGTGTCCTGCTTCGTAACTCCAACTTATTAAAGAGACATCATCATTATACCTTTCACATCAACTTTTTCCTCCACTTTCCCTATTTACCCATCATTATTACACTTTTACTCACTAACTTTTCAAAATGGAATCTACTTTTAGGGACAAAATAGACAATTCATCAACTTTTACCCACTAACTTTACAAAATGGACACTTATTAAGGGACAGCCCAAAATGAAATACTGGACTGTAATAAAGGGACGGAGGGAGTAGGAAAATAAATGTACTCTCGCCGATCAAAATAAATATATATATATTCGCCAAAGCCTTAGTTTACCGATTCAGACAACAAGTTGTAAATTTTACATGAAAACTCAAAGAACGCAAATTGATTTTTTCACCCCCTTTTTCAGCATTTGTACTATTACAAAATCTTATTCGTGTAAATTTTTAATATAAACAAACAAAGTGATAACACCACAAATTCTCATAAATAACAATAAAAAATAAATACAAGTACATGAAATAAGTGTGAAAACCTCTGCACTTGGAAGTATATATGGCGCCCTCCATTTGAGGAAGGTAAAAGAGCAATTAGGCTACATGAAACGTGTCCTCATTACGCTGAAGACAACTCAATCGACTGTTAATAAGGTAGAATTCTATATGACATGAAATCATAATGAAATGTTTTCTCATTATACTTTACGTTTTAAAGTATTTTGGAAAATATTAAAATTAAAATGCATGAAAAATTGTGAATTTTTGTATTCTCCGTGTGTTATTGACATCCCATTGGGTTGTCGTTAGCGTGACCGATAAAAAAATTGTAGGCGACTTGGATGGAACTGAGGGTAAATTGGTACAGTATAATTCAAGAAGAGTACTCCTACTAGGCTACTACTACACCCTTTTGAAAACAATGACAGCTCATGTCCAATTAAACCCCCACCGCTTCCCTTCCCTATATATAAAACCAAATAAACTCCAAATACCCCTGCCATTGATTCACTCCGTTTTCTCCTCGTCCTCTCTCTCTCTCTACTCAACGGCCGCCGCCGCCCGGCCATGGAAAACCGGCGCGCCTCACCAGTATCACCTCCCTCCCCCACCACCACTGCAACCACCAACGGAATCATTCTAGGCAAATACAAACTAGGCCGCCTTCTCGGCAAAGGCAGCTTCGCCAAAGTCTACCACGCCCACCCTCTCAACCCCACCGCTACACTAGTAAACTATCCTAATCAATTGGGGTCGGCTGCCACCACTCGATCATCATCATCAGTAGCCATCAAAGTCATCGAAAAGCCCAAAACCCCCGAGCTCGCGTCCGCCATGGAACCCCGCATCCTCCACGAAATCCATGCCATGCAGCGCCTCAAACCCCACCCCAACATCCTCAAGATCCACGAGGTCATGGCAACGAAATCTCGCATCTACCTCGTCATGGACCTCGCCCCGTGCGGCGACCTCCAGACCAAGCTCTCGAGGCGCGGCCGCTTCACCGAGCCCACCGCCCGCCGCTACTTTGAGCAGCTCATCTCCGCCCTCCACTTCTGCCACCAGAACGGCGTCGCCCACCGCGACATCAAGCCCCAGAACCTCCTCCTCGACCACCAGGAGAAAACCCTCAAAATCTCCGACTTCGGACTCTCCGCCCTCCCCGACCTCCACCGCACCTCCAGCCAGATCCTCCTCCGCACAGCCTGCGGCACCCCCGCCTACGCCGCGCCGGAGGTCTTCAGGCGAGGCGGCGTGGACGGGTACGACGGCGCCAAGGCCGACGCCTGGTCATGCGGAGTCATTTTATTCCTTTTCCTCTCCGGTTACCTCCCCTTCGACGACTCGAACCTCGCAACCATGTATAAAAAAATCTGCCGGCGAGAATATCAATTTCCCAACTGGGTTTCGGGTCGGGTGAGGTCTATAATCTCCCAGTTGCTCGACCCGAACCCGGATACCCGGATGACCGTCGAAGCGTTGATGGGTCATGTTTGGTTTAGGAAATCGATGTCATTGCCTGCCCATTTCAAGATAGGGCCAGTTGGGGGGTCTAAGGTGGGAAAGACAACGTCCATGAATGCGTTTGATATTATTTCGATGTCGTCCGGGCTGGATTTGTCGGGGTTTTTTGAGAAAACGTGCTGCGGGGAGAGAGAAAGGAGGTTTACGGCGAAGGGGTCGGTGGAGGTGGTTGAGGAGAGGGTGGAGGAGGTGGGGGGGAGATTGGGGTATAGTGTGGAGAGAGATTTAGGGAAGGGTGGTAGGGGTTCTGGGTTGTTGTTGAAGGGGAGGTTAGTTTTGGTATTTGAAATTTTTGTGGTGGTGACGGAGTTGGTGATGGTGGTGGTGAAGGTGGTTGAGGGTGGAGGTGGGGTGGAGGTTGAGGTTGAGGGGGTTCACTGGGAGGAGTTGAGAGTTGGGTTTGAGGATTTAGCCCTTTCTTGGCACAATGATGGGAATTGAAGGAGATTGGAAGTTTAGTCACGTAATCCTTTAAAATAGTCTTCGCTCGCGCTCTCAATTTTTTCATTCAAGAATTTTTGAGAAGTTTTAGAAGGGACGTCTTCACGCTCGCGCTCATCTACCTACCATTATGTGACTTAGCTTGGAAGTTGGTTTTGTTATGATTCACTTGATAGTTTGGGGGATACGATAGTAAACTTGTACAGTGGGGAACCTTTTTGTTTGTTACTCTGATATAGGGAACTCAAAACTGGATTTGATCTACCTGAGCTAGCCTTTGATCATGCAAAATCCTCAAAGTTGAATAGTCTTTCTTCCTTTTTCTTTTTGTCTTATTCTTTTTCACTCAGTATTGCAGTTGAATTTTCTCAATGTTTTTTTTTTTTTTTTTGGGTCAAACGGAATTAATTTTCTCAATGTTTGTTTCACCATCTGCTTGTCAATTCTCAAACTAAACATAGAAACTGGGAAAAAATTTCAGTGACGGGTGGGTACCACGTGATGCTTGCTTGGCGCATTCGGGCTGTCCATTATATTTTTAGACGGCTCGGATTTAGAGAGAGAAAGTGTTGAGGTGAGAGGAGAGAAAATATTTCAATTCGAGCCGTCCAAAAATGTATTAAACGGCCCGATTGTACCGAGCGGGTACCACGTGGGATATACCCACCCAGAACCGAAAAATTTCTCTAGAAACTGACCAACATCACTTTTTACCCAGAACCGAAAAATTTCTCTAGAAACTGACCAACATCACTTTTTACATGATATATCGGACCGCAGACATGCCTTCTAATGAGTATGAGTTTCAGAATATCTCAGATTTACTGTGCATCAGACGACTCCGAACATAACTTGGATAGTGAGTTTCATTGTGCAATATTTGTGGGACCAACGTGTATGTGGCAACTCCGAACATGTAGTATGTTTCGACGAATGTGAGTTCCATAGTAAATTCGTGAAATCAACGCATATTGGACATTCCTAGAGACTCACTACGTTGTCTCTAGCAATGCTCTAATTGCTGACTCTCTGCGCTTACCAGAAGACTACTAGGAGATGAACCTCCGTAAACATCTCTAGCCTTATTCTACTTCAAAGGTGTTAGTACCACACCCAAACACACACACACACCCGCATTGGGTGTGTCACTAGAATTATTGATTCTACTTTGTCTAATCAATCATTGTAGAAGCCCAAGATATTTAAAGTAAAATGCTACTCCCTCCGTCCCTAATTAATTGTCCATGTTACTATTCCGAACATTTTAAAAAATTATTTATATCTTCCAAAGTATAATATTTTTTATATGCAATATGGATCTTGTTTGATAGATCTCGATTGATTCTATTAGACAAAATTTTGAAAATTATGAAAAAAAGTATAAATTAAAAGATATAACTCATTTAAAAAAATTTGGAAAAAGTGAAAGTGGACAGTTAATTAGGGACGGAGGGAGTACTAGAGTACATTCAAACCTATGAAAGTCATACGTAATCATGTCCAATCGCTACAAGTTGACCTCTTATTTAAGCCATAAGCTATACAACATTCTGAAATATATTACTATATATAAGTCGCTTATATCCCGTCCCGTTAAGATTCTTATTTTTTAAGTACTTATTTTCCGTTTTACGAAGCAAGTCATTCTCTCGCAATACGTTGCTTTTCAATTAAGTACCTCTTATTTTAGTTAGTGGAACAAGTTACGTAATCTGTGATCTTAAAATTCTTCAAGTTATATTATGTAAAATAAACCCTAAATTAGGCACCCTAGTAAAGCATTTTGTTCAAAATAAATTGTGATTAAAATCTCCGTTTACGTCCAAAATCATTTAAAAATCACCCGTGCTTTATAGCTCAGAGTCCGCTAATATTGAAGCGTTAATATTCTAGTTTTTGTATAAAAAAATGTAGAGGTGACAGGTCTACATAATTTGAAATAAAAAAGTAGCACTAAAGAATTTTGTGAAATCGTTACGTTGGCGATCGACACCACTTGCCTCATTGGCTCCATTAATTTAGAACCTTTGCTACTGGCACAGCAGATCTGTACACAGATTATGTACAAATCGCGTCATGGGGCTCACTAAGGGTCCCATACAAATAATCCGATCCGTTAATTTTGTTTAAAACATTTTTTCAAGGGTCTCCGTGAAAAATTAGCTCAATCCGATACCTATAAGTGCTTGATCTAATCATCTAACTTTTCATTCGGGTTTTTAGAGAATGACAAGTTAGACGATTAGATCAAGTACTTATAGGTGTCGGATTGAGCTAAATTTTCACGGGGGCACTTGAAAAAATATTTTAAACATAATGAACGGCTTGGATTATTTGTATGAGACCCTTAGTGGGCCCCACAACGCAATCTGTGCACAATATGTGCACAGATCTGCTGTGCCAGTAGACTTTCTGATTAATTTAACATAGCTATTCGTACCAAATATGTACACATGTTAATTTTGCAGGGGTCAAGGAAGAATCATCCAGAACAATATTTCAAGGACAGAGAGTCTCCACTCTTGAAGTCTATTTTGAGCTAACAGTTCGAAGAGAAAATGATGTGTAAAACTAACCGGCCATAAGCTGTTAAAACAAAAAATTAACCGGCCATAAGTAGTAGTAGCACAAGTTCTGATAGATTTAGTAAATGATTCAAATCGTAATGACGAGATCTCAAAAGATGTCACCGAAGTACACTATAACTCCGTAGTGCATTAGTCTTAGTCCACTACAGGGTTCCCGTCTCAAAAACGGAGCAAATATGTCAAATTTCCTTGTATTTCCAATAATTTCCTTCTCTTGTGACCTAAGGGTTTTCTTTGTGCCTCCTATACCTTGCATAATTTCTATATTCTTTTTTTTTTTTCTCGGCAAAAGAAATTCATATATCTTTGAAAAAGATATACAAAGATTAAGCGGACCAATGGCACAACAGCAACCGCTGCCCGAGATCCACAGAAGGAAGGCAAGGTGCCCAGTGACCACCAAAACAAAAAGAACCACCGGAAAGAAACGTCAGAACCTAGCCACCAGAACACCTTCAAACCAAAAAAGTCAACCAATAAGCACCTACAACAACAAAGAAAAGCCAAAACCAAATCTAGGGAGAAAACAATTGAGAACACAACCAAAGACAGCACCCTCACTAAACTACCTACAACCAAAATGGACAAAAACTAGAACACCTGCAAAAAATCTCGCCTAAAAAACATAACGTATACATAATGTAACGTATACGTAACGTAACATAACGTAATTTCTATATTCTCCCCATGCCAATAACATAGCGTATACGTAAATGCGATGCTTCAGAAACATTCCTTGTATGTTTAATTTCTTTATTTCCGACCATTTCGTCACCCCATATAATTTTTCTTGTATGTTATACTAACGTATAAATGCAATGCTTCATAAACATTCCTTGTTATGATGTACGTAATGATGGTACGTAGTACTGTTGGGAAAGTTTCAAATATACCCAAGAACTTAACTCAAATGTCCCATACATCAATTATTTTGAACATACCCATACAACAATAATCAATTAATTACACTCACTAGACCCGGCCCGCTGTCAACCTCAATTTTAAAAATTGGACGGAATCATTTATGTGTAACACCAATGCTGTATGACATTTATATTATTCGATGCTTCATTTTCTTCACCCTTAGCCAAAGGCCGCTGATTTTGCCACTTCCTTTTTTGTTAACGCCACTCCACTGCAAGTGTATTTTTGCACCAAAAATACACTTGTAGGGGAGTGGCGTTAACAAAAAAGGGAGTGGCAAAATCATTTCCCTAGCCAAAATATATATAGTATTAAAAATCCAACAAACTAATCAAACCGTGTTAATTAAAAAATATGGAGATATAGCGAGAAAGATTCATGATTCCAATTCCATGTCAAACCCAAATTCAAAATTGGCTTAGGAGGGTTTTTCCGATTTTGGGAATAATAAAGGTGAAATCCCATTTTCGCCCTTCAAAAAGTTCATGTGGTGAGTTTTCCATCGGAGTTAGGATTTGGACTTAATAGGTGCATGAGAATTGGATATATAGTTGGAGGATGAAATAAGTGATTTTCGTAGTTTGAGGATGAAGTAAAAAAAAAAGGTGATAGTTTGATAGATATTTTTATGAAAAACTTTATAAACTTAAATAAATCGAAAAATGGACCGGGGCCAAGTGCTTGGCCCCGCCGGGCCTGTAATGTTGGCTCCGCTTTGGCTTGTAGTAACTTGTAAGCTTTGCTGATCAGCTTTTTCTTTTTATCCTTGCAAACTAACTTTTTCCTTGATTGAAAAATTCATCAATCAACTTTCTAAGGGTTTCGTAAGACAAGATAGATTGTGGGATCGAAAATTCAGGACCATATACAATATTGTGTCGGCAAAATTTAAGTCGGCTCAAATAGACATATCAGTTTCGAAACTACATACTTTACTAGTTAAGGTAGAAATCAGAACCGGCCCTGATTTTTCAGGGCTTAAAGCAAAAATTAAAAATGAGGTCTTTTTGTTGGACTATTATAAAATATAAAAAAGTATGAGGGGCCCTTGAAATTGAAAGATTTTTGAGAGGCCTAAAGTGACCGCAATACTAATTTTAGCTCAGAACCGGTAGAATATCAACGGGCCGGTCACTAAACCCTTTGAGAACCTGCAAGATCATATTATATATTACTGTGTGCGTGTATCCTTTGTCTAGCTAGTAGTACTTTTCGCTTTCACTCGCAATTCCCGGCTTCTCGCACCACGTACGTTGGCGCTCTCAGTTTGGTATCTTGCCAATTTTTTCAAAAGTTTAATTATGATATTTTCAAAAGAAGCTTTCACGTACGTTTACGCTCGCATATACTCGCACATCTGCATCATGTGACATAACCTAGCTTGTAATTCTTACAGTCGACAGGAAGTTTATGGTGACTTGTGAGGTGATGTGAAAAAAAATATAAGTGAAGAAATGATGAGTAGAACAACCTCTTATAAAACTTGCTTTGGTGCAAAATGTCATCGTTGATTGTGTGACTAGAATTCTCTGGATATTTCGTAAGGGTACGTATGCGTGGATATAATTAAACTTCAGTTTTGCAAAAAAAAAAAAAAATTGTTTTCCAAATTAATCTTAAAAGTCTTAAATTCAATGAGTAATTATATATATTTAGTAGTCTGGGAGGATCACCGACACGTTGTGCTCCAGAACACACTTGGTAGTAGAATCCACGAGAACGTGTGATTGTAGAGTGGTCTAGAGCACCACGTGGCAATGCTCCCGGACTACTTGTTGATGATGCTATGAATGGACTATATATGGAGGTTTTGATACCCTAAAATCTTTATATAGTACTAGTAGTAAGTTTGTCTCCATCATACTAGTTTTCTGATTTTTTTAAATGTCGGATCCTTTTCTTAAGTTGTTTTTTTTCTTTTCTTTTTTTGAAGAGGGTAAACCATTTCTTGAGTTTTAGTGGCCCAAACAGATCCTCAACATCTGTTGATTACCAAATTGAGTTAATGACAAATTAACATTTTTTAAGGTAAACGTCAAGCAACCTTTCTTTCTTTTTTTTGCTAAGAATTTTTTTTATTATTAATCTTTGGAAATGATACAAAGATTATACGGATGTCGGGCACACTGACAAAACGCCACCCGGGAAACAAACCCAAAGAAAGACAAGATGCCAACCGAAACCCTACAAACAAGATTGAAAAACCCCACACCCTAGGCACATCATGTAAAGGAAATGAATCTCACATTGCTTGGGAGTGGAATGGATAATCACTTAATAACATCTGGGATCTCTCCACTCATTGCCAATTGATTTTGAGTTGAATATAAAGTTTTTACATGGTATCAGAGCGGGGTCCGTTCCACCCCACATTTTATAAAAATTTACAATCCACACCCCACGATGATAGACCAGCAAAAAGGTTGCACGATGATAGGACCCAAAAAGTGGCCATATGTGACAAATCTCAAACGCGGCTGTACGTGAGGGGAGATGTTAAGGAAATGAATCCCACATTGCTTGGGAGTGGAATGGGTGATCACTTAATAACATCTGAGACCTCTCCACTCATTGCCAATTGGCCTTGAGTTGGTTATAAGGTTTCTACACATCAAACCCTACCACCGAAACCAAAAGGGCCTAACCCAAAACCAAAACCTAGACCCAAAAACCTAACAGCCGCACTGATCGGAGAACCAAGCCGGAACACCCTCACCAAAAGTCAAGCAACTTAATACGAACAATTTATATGTGAAACGCTAGCACGGATATTGAATATGAATATGACACTATACAAAATCGCAAATGAGTTGGTTATAAGGTTTCTACACATTAAACCCTACAATCGAAACCAAAAGGGCCTAGCCCAAAACCAAAACCTAGACCCAAAAACCTAACAGCGGCACTGATCGGAGAACCAAGCCGGAACACCCTCACCAAAAGTCAAGCAATTAACTTAATACGAACAATTACGGATATTGAATATGAATACGACACTATACAAAAACGCAAATGTATTATGTTTCTAAAATGTAGGATGCTGACATGTTGAATTTCTTCTGACGTACCAAAAATAAAAAAGAGGAAGCTGACATGCTGAGGATACGTACGTTCAGTTTTGACCATTTTTTTTTTTGGTCTAATTTTATTTAATACTAATTGCATGTTAACAAGTGTCATAGAAGTGTTGATCACATATTATTTTTTCAGTAATAGAGATACGGTCTAGAGCTTTCCAAATTCTGCCATACTGTTGTAGTGTTGAATATAGGAGTAAGTTTTAAATGTATCTCCACGTACGTATTCATCCCAACGCATGCGGGACGTGGAATAATTTTGGAGGGTGAAAATACATATAAAAAGGTTTATTATATATTAAATTAATTTGGAGGGCGAAAATACCTGTACCCATTTGTCTATGTATCTTTGTTTTAATGCAATTTAAAGTGCAGGATCGCACGAAAGTCCCTTTCTATCGAGAGGCGTTTTCGTTGTCGCGCGGTGATTTGAATCCGTGTCAACGAACTAGTAGTCACAAATTCCAGTATGAGCGTGGTTTTTACATTGCGATTTTTGAGACATAGGAGTAATTTTTATTGCATAAACTAGTAGTAATTGGCAGCGAAAAATATCCTGGCCTATTTTGTTAATCCTACGCTACATATAGTATCGTATCTTACGACGAAAGTGATATTTTGTCCTTTAGGAAGACTTCCTTTTTTTTTTTTCACTCCTACCCCCTCTCCGCCCCTTACACATACGCTTCTCCAAACGAGACACCAATGCATGCCCTCTCTTTAGAATCATCCTGAATTTCGGAGTTCATATAAGACGACAACAAAGACAACAGTTTCAAACCATTTCCGTCATCATTGAATTTGTTTTTTTTGGCTTTTAATTTGGTCGTTATTGTTTTTAGTTTTCAAATTCTTCTCATCGGAACGATTAATTAATCCAAAAATATAACGTGAATTTTAAATTTTTTTTAAACGAACAAAAACACCGAAACAAAAAATTTGGAAGACCGAGGCCTAGAGGCAAAGTGGTGCGGGGCTGGCGTGGAATAATTTTCTTTCTACTTTTGATAATTTTCTACTCAACTGACCTTAATGACCCATTGAATGATTGATTAAGACTGATTTAGGCATTAATAATTATGGGTTTGCCTCCATTATTTTAGCTTTCTTAGGTTGAGTTGACATGAAAATCTTAATCTCTTCTATTAGTGGTCCAAACAGGCCCTCAACCCCATTTGATTACTAGAAATTGATAGTAGATTTTTTAGTTTAATGACGACATGGTCCTTTTTTTACGGTAAAAAGACAAGCTGCCTACGACCATAAAATTGAAAAGAAGCTATTAGCAACATCAATCTGGAAGTATCGCCCTTCCATTCCCTCTTCAACAACTGGCATGAAAGGACAATACTTCCAGATTGAAGACGTTGTTGCAGACCCGTAGCTAGTCGAAGACTGAAATCCAATCCCTTATTATAGAAGCTTTGTTTTATTTTTGTCTTTTCACTTAAATCAATATAATCTCTAAACCAAGTTATTTCCCTTGAGATCTAATCAGTCTAAAGTGCATTTACAAAGTTCCTAAGTACTAATTCCCCTGCTTATGACGTTTAATCGTCTTCAAATAATTAAAATATTTTTTGCAAAAATATTTAATTAACGGCTCCGAAAATCGAGACATCTTCAAATAATTAAAATATTTTTTGCAAAAATATTTAATTAATGGCTCCGAAAATCGAGGCAGGTGTTGTTTTGTTCCTAAGAAGATGAGCACAAGAACTAATTAATACCCTGTCGACTACTTTTTTTTGTCTTCCTAATTAGTCGTGGAAATTGAAACTATATATACCTTTTTTTGCCTAATTTTTATGTTAGCGCATTTAAGCGAGTCCAGATCCCCTGTCTGAGCCCAATCCGGACAGGGGTCTGTCTCACCCTTCGGAGCCGTTGATTTCGCAAATCAACGGCTGAGATGTGCCGAACACTTTTTTCCCGACTTTTGACAGTTAAATTTTGGAATTCTATGAAGTGGAGAAAAGAAAGAAAAAATAAATTTCATTGAGAATGAGCCATGTAGTCAGAACATTTCAACAAATTTTTTTTCTATTTCTTGCAATTAAATTTAAGTTATCCAAACCCCGATATCTTTATACTTCTTACTCAAGAAGTATAAAAAAAAAAGATTGATCATAACTTCAAATGCAAAAAAAAAAGTAGCTTTATGATCTGCAGAAAAAATTCCAAAAACTAAATTTTTTATATTTCTCTCCATATTAAATGTTTTCAAAAAATGTCTGGGTCCGGCCCCAGCCCCTAAAGAATTAGGGAATTGAGAAAAGGCTAGTGATTTTGCCACACCCTTTTTTGTTATTGTCACACCCTGCAAGTGTATTTTTGGACTAAAAAATACACTTGTAGAGTGTTGCAATAACAAAAAAGGGTGTGACAATATCATTTCCCTTGAGAAAAATCTGCAACCACGTACTACCTCTTTCATGTCCCAATCATCCAATTAATTAGAGAAAGCGAAAAAAGTTACTTTTGGCTGTGGTTAATTGAAATCACCTCTAAAAAAGTTACTTTTGGCTCTGGTTACTTTTGGAGTATGATGCAGGAGAAATTTGTGAGTGCCGGATGGGTACCACATGGTGCTCGCTTGACATATTCAGACAGTTCATTTCGATTTTGGACAACTCGAATTTGGAGAGAGAAAAATGGAGCGGGCACTACGTGGTACCCAACCGGCACCCGAAAATTTCTCATGATGCAAAGGTAAGCAAACTTGTGGCGTATCAAAACTAACGAGTATAATAAGCAACAAGTAGTTATTTAATATTTTTGGCTCAACTTTGGAACATATTTGGTGGGATCTAATCCTTGGGCCAATTGCAAGACACTACTAGCTAGATTTGCATGTCACTTTCATTTTCTTTGTTCTTTGTGAAACAAACAAAACCCTAAGGTTAACCATTGCAATAGTTTTCTCTTCTTGTAATCTTTATCATACTAATTCAAATGCAAACAAGAAAGCTTAATGGCTCAAGTTGATTACTTTATGGCAAAGAAGAGAATTGGGGCGAGCTCGCGCTGTTTCCACTACATTTCCGGGATTTTGTCCGAAAATTTTCACTATTCAAGACAATCCATTTCCTCTAACGAAATGGTATATATGTTTCATATTTTTAATAGAAACAAATGATATTTTGGCATTAGCCTAAAGACAAAAAAAAAAAAATATATATCGTGAATTGCCCTATTATTAGTTCTTTTTTAACAAAATACATGCAAACAAGTTATGATCCACAACAAACACTCATTCAAGTTAGGAATTTGATTTCAATAAGGACAAAACAAAAAGACAAATTGTCTTTTTTAAAGAACTAAAAATGCAAAAATAATAATAACGATAATAAATAAAGAAGAGGAAAATAAGGAAGGATAACGTGGAAATTAAGCATCCAGTGAACATTGGATGAAAGAAAAGCGAATGAATTTTAGATGAAAATAAAATGGTCCTAGAAAAGGGAAGACGAAATGGAGGCGAATGGAAAAAGGGAAGATGAAATGCCCTATCTTCTTCTTTTAGATAATGACAATAAAATTGTTGGAAAATATTTAATATTTATTGCACATTAACTTGTACCCGTGCGAAATGGGGACGAATGGAAAAGGGAAGATGAAATGTCCTATCTTCTTATTTTAGAAAATGACATTAAAATGTGGAAAAATATTTAATATTTATTGGACCTTAGTTTGTGTCCGCGGGCATTGGTTAACATTCGATTCCTTATTATTGAGAGTTCTGTTTAAGCCCCTATTTAAATGCCCAGCCCAATAAATGTTATGCATCCAGTAGCCCAAAATAGCCCACAGATCAGCCCAACCACAGCCCACGTTCATTTTTTCACGAAAATAAGCACAAAACGAAGCGTAATGAATTGGAAGTTCTCCGCTGCGATTTTCCAGTCACCGGTCAGCCCACGACGCTTCTCTCTCTTCCTCTCTACGATCCTCTGCAGGGCCTCATAGTGCTCTTTGCTCCAGAAAGTATGGCATTCTCTCTCTCTCTCTCTCTCTCTCTCTCATTGTATCTATAGGATTTGATTTTTGAATGTTCTTTTTTTTTTTCCCCCAATATTGTATACATTAGCGCGGGGTTAGTGGAGTGTTAGAGTTAGTACGGGAGAGTCCAGAGACTATCCATAACCTTGGCCCCCCAAAGCCCGCCGCCTGTGGGACTGGAACCGAGGCCTCCACGGAGGGGGAAAGAAGACAACCAACTGCACTAGCAGTGGTCCTACAACTGGAGTGTTTATTTTAAAAAAACTATACATATCCCACCTCGTATCCCTTCTATATAGATATTTGGTGATAATCGTAATTTATTAAGAAGTTAAATCCCAATCGCACTGTAAGTCGTTTGATATAGTTATGGCAACCTTGAAATTTGAAAACATAAACTCAACCTCAATCCATTTAGAGTTCGAATGGAGTTAGAATAAAGAATTTATACTTTGGGAGTTTTCCCCTGCGATTTGCACCAGTCATCAGTCAGTCCACAACTCACTGCAGCCCGCAGGGCCTCGGAGAGATTTTTGCCTACGGCAAGTCAGATACTCATACTCTCTCTCTCTCTCTCGCTTTACATGATTGTATTTAATCAAGGTTCTAACTATTGTACCGATCTCGGTGAGATATGAGGTACCGTTTTAGATTTATCTCTATTTAGTGTTATTTTCTCACATAAAAGAATTTATTACTATAATATACACTTTTATTAAAAAGAAAAAAGGTAGTCTCTTGTATTTGTCCGGTATCGATCGATATTTACCAGGACCGATCGATATTTACCGGTACCAACGGTATTTGTCCGTACCGGCCGATATTTAAGCCGGAACAAATTAGAGGTGTAGGGTATTGGATTTGGACAATAGCGGTAAGTACATGCCGGTACGGTATGGGATTCGGAACCTTGGTATTTAGAGTATTAGGTTTCACCTATGTAAAATATTGGTTCTTTATAATTTGCTTTGGCCTTGATGAGAACAGGTTTCCCTTGGTTCTTATGATGTTCAATATCCCATTTCCTTTGTCTCTCGTTCTATTCTAACTAAATAAAAGGCCATTTGTATTTTCGATGGATAGTAACTTGATACGCAATATGATTTAAGGGTTAGAGTACGGATGGATTAGTTGTTTAGTCAAACTTTATGATATAAAATATAATAATTTGCGTAATCGAGTAGGATATTTGTGAACGAATGTTTTCTTAGTTGTGTGCGTCGAAAAAATGTTTTCTATACTGTTAATAATGAAGGTATTATGCACCGGTTCAAAAGATGAGAACTGATTGAGGGCATACAGTACAAGTATCTTTGTGTATTTTGAAATCATTTGATACGATATCGTTTAATAGTAGTAGAATTGAAATATTTTTATGAACTTCTTGCCATGAAATTCTGGAGCCGACACTGAATCAATGTCCAGTTTTACTCACTCACCTGACGAGTGGGCCAAACAAAATTCACCCGTCTAGCTCAAGGGCAATAATTCTCAGATTTATGCTACAACTTGTTGAATTAACTAGTCTAGTTTTTAGTGCTATTCTTCTGAACTGTATACAGGAAGAAGCTTAGTTGAAGATCGAACAAATCATACTTGCATATCCACGAACCGCAATAAAGGAGCATGAAACTCAATTTCTTGGTCGCTGCTTTTTTTGGCCTGATTTTTCCAATTGAGCATCTTGATTGGGGAGCCTCCAGGCCAGAGCTCGGGCCGGGGCAGTTCTATAGCTGTACTGTAGCTGTTCATTTAATTTTACTTTCATGCGTTTTCTGACTTTCATCCTTTTCCATTTGTGTCCTATTTCACAGTGTTATTTTGTCTTCTTCTACGAGATTTTCCCCCCCCTAAAACTGAGGGGGACAGTTCTGCAGAGAGAGTGTGAATCTCATTGATAATATTGTGTATACGTCACTCTCTCTCCCTCAAAACCTCTCTCCTTGTGTTCAATGATGAAGAACCAGCGCCACTTCCTGCGTGTCAATGGTGTCCAAAAAATCGTAAAACCTCATAATCAGAGTTCGATTTTCGTATAGTATACACGAGCATTACGACAAATAGTATGCCGTTCAAGAAGCAAAACTTGTTTTTTTTGGGGTAAGTCTCAAGACGCATAACTTGTAAGTATTAGTTTTGCTTTTGGTACACGAATTAAACCCTAGTAGTTTTTTTTTTTTAATCTCTAATGGCCTTCCTTTAAAAAGTTACCCAAGGAAGATGATGGAGCTCGGAAGCCCAAACCAGAGGAACGAGAAATTCCAAGCAAAAACAGTAACCCTGTTGCCCCACATTCCGAATGACATCATTCTGTACATTCTCTCTCGGACACCAGTTATATAAGTCTCTTCTCCGATTCAGGTGCGTGTCCAAATTTTGGTGTGCTTTGATATCCAATCCCAAATTCAATCTTTCAATTCAACGACGGAAAATTGTAGCCATGCGTAAATATGATGGGAGTTTTCCCGTCTGCTTGATAGACGATGAAGCTTCAGTAACGGAGCTCCCTGAACCTGAACCATTGACGGACATGAAACCATTGATGGACTCCATCCCAGTGATGGACGGAAGGCTGCGTTGTGTCGTGACAATCAGGGGTTCGTGTAACGGGCTGCTGCTGTTAAATGTCTAGGAGGACTAGTTCTTGTGGAATCCTTTAACAGGATGCTAACAGGAAAGTAATTTCACATCAGCGCTTGAGTCGTAGCTACCCTTATAAAACTGTTTCAGGCCTTTGTTACGACTCATCCACTGACGATTACAAGGTAGTACTTGCCGTCATTTTCCATTTTTTTAGTGTCTTTTGGACACCGTCTTTTTAGTTTGTAGTACTTATATTTGGGTTAAATACTTCACATCTAAGAGCAGATGCCCCAGCTGATTACAACAACATTGCATTGAAGGAATGGCAAGAAATTAATTCACTATTAACAATGAAAATCTCGATATAAAAACGCCGCGAGTAGCTATTATATTGACAAGAATATATACAATCAGGGACGGAGCCAGGAATTTCACCACGCTGGGGGATTGCACATGCGAGAAAAAAAATATAAATACACATGTAACGTAAATACATTAAAACTCAAAATAACGTAAATACATAAATTGGTTTAACTAATGGGATTGATCTTGATGAATGTGTCTTGTTTTTTTTTATTGTTCATCTTCTTTTTTTTCATTCATCACAACTGGACGAATTCGGTCCAAGGGATTTCATGTTTCTTGATTTTACCAGTTAAAAAACAAAGAATTAGAAGTCTAGAACAACAATTGAGGAAAGACATACCTACAACTTAGATTTCACTAAAATTAATAAGGATTTCCAAAATCCCTTCTTCTCAGTTGCTATTTTCTCTAAATTGCCTTTGAAGTCTTAACAATTGGGGATGTTTGTTCTAAGAGAGATGGAGGGGGTTTGGTGTGCCACTGAGGTTTTAGAGCAAAAAGAAATAAAACTGTAAAATACTAAACTCATCTAACGAAAGGTGGAAGTTTATTACTTGAATATTCACAATATTAACCCTCTAGTTTTATGTTGGCCACTGATTTTCGCGCTCCAAGATTTACTGTAGGCGCTCCACCTTTTTGTTTTTACACTGTGATGTTGTTGGCAACATCACAATGTATAAACAAAATACACTGTGATGATACCAGCAACATCATAGTATAAAAACAAAAAGGTGGAGCGCTTGCAATAAATCTTGGAGTGCGAAAATCAGTATCCTTTTATGTTTTGTTATATTTTAACCCTTAACCTTTAGTAATTAATATTGGTATCCTCGTATTTCAAAGGTTACTATTATATATATATATATATATATATATATATACATATTCAAAATTTAACACAGAAGCGAGCCTATATACTTTCATAGATATTTTTATTTATTTTTACTAGCATGGTCCTTTATGTATCAAATTTTAGGCCACTGACCTTTTATTATAGGATAATAGATTCAATTATCAAACTCCAGAACATGGACCCAAAATTTAGGGCTCCTTAAACTTAGGACCCTGGAGCACTCAAAGAATGAAAAAAATAAAAAATAGCATTGCTTCTCCAAATTGCATTTGCTAAATAATTGATTAAAGACAGGTTTATGATTTGTTTGGAAATTAAAGAAAGGGTGAGAGGTGAGTTTCGTGTGGATTTTGAATTTCTTGTCTACCACTTCTCTAGTTCCTGTGTTTGGGCCCCATCATAAGTTCTAGGAGTATTCTTTCTGGCAGTTGGTATGGCAATTCTTTGTTGGAGGTTACAAGCATTTATTAAGAAAGAAATTAGTATAAGGCCTCTGTCATTATGGCAGTTCTTTGTTGGAGGTTACAAGCATTTATTAAGATAGAAATTAGTATAAGGCCTCTGTCATTGGACAACCATTCAAAATTTACAACTATGAAGATGAAGGGGGGATTGCAGATAAGGATATTGGGCCTGTGATCTGGGTTGGCTCTCACATCGGGAGTTTGGGTTTAGTGTGTGTGTATTTAAGAGGGTTCTCGTACCCCTCCTTAGTCTGCAATTGCCTAACGGAGGTGGTAAATGAAATTACTCTCTTAACCTTCCGTTTTAAAAAAGAAGATGAAGAGGGTCAATTATTATTTTTTTTAAAATTTTGATTCATAATTTCGATATTTGTAAAAGGCATTCTTCTAAATTTATTATTTTGCGAACCAAATAATTTTTTCCGGACGGAGGGGTACTATAACGTTGTGAGCTATACATATTACTTATATATCATAAATGATTTTCATATTATTTAGTAGTTGTTTTGATGAAATCACATGTTATTTTTATTTTTTAAGTGAACAAGATTACATAAGTTCTAATATTTATAGGCCTTATTTATATGAGCTTTTGCGTCACTTTTTAACTAAAGCAAAAAGGAGTGAGCAATTAAATAGGAGTGTGCAAATATCATTTCTTATTACTATACAAATGAGCTTAATTATATACGTACTCTTTGCACGTGCCTGAAGGCACGGCGCAACGAGTTTTGAATACAACTAAAATGAATTGCGAAACTATTGACCACCCCCACCAACGAAACTGATTTATATGGGAAGATTTTTTTCTTAAATTATGATCAAAATTTTTTTTTTACCCTTTTGTTTAGTTTACAAAAAAAACACACACCCCAAAAAAATTGAAATTGATCAACCGATAAACAAAAATATTTCTTACCCTTTTGTTTAGTTTACCTTGCACTAATTTTATACATGAAATTTTATTACTTTCTATCTTCCCATAATAAAAGAGAGTTGGGATAGGAAAAGTTAGAGAAGATTTCGCCTTGCTTCGGAGAGAGAGAGAGAGTGCTAAGGTTTCAAAAATTACTTCCCTTTCTTGTTTCAAAATTTGGCTCCCTTTTTTGGCAATAAAATTTAATTACTTTCTACCTTTCTATAACAAAAGAGAGTTGGAATAGGAATGGTCAGAGAAGATTGAAAATAGAATTTTCTAGCCCTAGGACTTTTCTCAGTCGTAGGATTTATAAGGGACAAGTTTGGACCGTTAGATTTATGTACATAAAATTCAAATACTGAGCTTTTTATTATATAGATGGAGAAGAGTGTGTGTAATGTGAAGACCCGTGCAATAATTTCATTTTTAGTAAAATTAAGACATAAATTAGTATAAGGCCTCTGTCATTATGACAGTTCTTTGTTGGAGGTTACAAGCATTTATTAAGATAGAAATTAGTATAAGGCCTCTGTCATTGGACAACCATTCAAAATTTACAACTATGAAGATGAAGGGGGGATTGCGGGTAAGGATATTGGGCCTGTGATCTGGGCTGGCTCTCACATCGGGAGTTTGGGTTTTGTGTGTACGTGTGTTTAAGAGGGTTCTCGTACCCCTCCTTAGTCTGCAATTGCCTAGCGGAGGTGGTAAACGGAAATACTCTCTTACCCTTCCGTTTTAAAAAAGAAGATGAAGAGGGTCAATTAATTTTTTTTTAAAATTCTGATTAATAATTTCGATATTTGTAAAAGGCATTCTTCTAAATTTATTATTTTGCGAACCAAATAATTTTTTTCGGACGGTGGGGTACTATAACGTAGTGAGCTATACATATTACTTATATATCATAAATGACTTTCATATTATTTAGTAGTTGTTTTGATGAAATCACATGTTATTTTTATTTTTTAAGTGAACAAGATTACATAAGTTCTAAAATTTATAGGCCTTATTTATATGAGCTTTTGCGTCACTTTTTAACTAAAGCAAAAAGGAGTGTGCGATTAAATAGGAGTGTGCAAATATCACATCTTATTACTATACAAATGAGCTTAATTATATACGTACTCTTTGCCCGTGCCTTCAGGCACGGCGCAACGAGTTTTGAACACAACTAAAATGAATTGCGAAACTATTGACCACCCCCGCCAACGAAACTGATTTATATGGGAAGATTTTTTCTTAAATTATGATCAAACAATTTTTTTTTTACCCTTTTGTTTAGTTTACAAAAAAAACAGACACCCCAAAAAATTGAAATTGATCAACCGATAAACAAAAATATTTCTTACCCTTTTGTTTAGTTTACCTTGCACTAATTTTATACATGAAATTTTATTATATTCTATCTTCCCATAATAAAAGAGAGTTGGGATAGGAAAAGTTAGAGAATATTTCGCCTTGCTTCGGAGAGAGAGAGAGAGTGCTAAGGTTTCAAAAATTATTTCCCTTTCTAGTTTCAAAATCTGGCTCCCTTTTTTGGCAATAAAATTTTATTACTTTCTATCTTTCCATAACAAAAGAGAGTTGGAATAGGAAAGGTTAGAGGAGATTGAAAATAGAATTTTCTAGCCCTAGGACTCTTCTCAGTCGTAGGATTTACAAGGGATAAGTTTGGACTGTTAGATTTATGTACATAGAATTCAAATACTGAGCTGTTTTATTATATAGATGGAGAAGACTGTGTGTAATGTGAAGACCCGTGCAATAATTTCATTTTTAGTAAAATTAAGTCATAAATTAGTATAAGGCCTCTGTCATTATGGCAATTCTTTGTTGGAGGTTACAAGCAGTTATTAAGATAGAAATTAGTATAAGGCCTCTGTCATTGGACAACCATTCAAAATTTACAACTATGAAGATGAAGGAGGGGATTGCGGGTAAGCATATTGGGCTTGTGATCTGGGCTGGCTCTCACATCGGGAGTTTGGGTTTTGTGTGTGTGTGTGTGTGTGTTTACGAGGGTTCTCGTACCCCTCATTAGTCTGCAATTGCCTAGCGGAGGTGGTAAACAAAATTACTCTCTTACCCTTCCGTTTTAAAAAAGAAGATGAAGAGGGTCAATTAAATTTTTTTTAAAATTCCGATTAATAATTTCGATATTTGTAAAAGGCATTCTTCTAAATTTATTATTTTGCGTACCCAATAATTTTTTTCGGACAGAGGGGTACTATAATGTAGTGAGCTAGACATATTACTTATATATCATAAATGATTTTCATATTATTTAGTAGTTGTTTTGATGAAATCACATGTTATTTTTATTTTTTAAGTGAACAAGATTACATAAGTTCTAAAATTTATAGGCCTTATTTATATGAGCTTTTGCGTCACTTTTTAACTAAAACAAAAAGGAGTGAGTAAGTGATTATTTTGGAGTGTGCAAATAAAATTTCTCATTACTATACAAATGAGCTTAATTATATACGTACGCTTTGCCCGTGCCTGAAGGCACGGCGCAACGAGTTTTGAACACAACTAAAATGAATTGCGAAACTATTGACCACCCCCACCAACGAAACTGATTTATATGGGAAGATTTTTTTCTTAAATTATGATCAAACAAATTTTTTTCTTCCCCTTTTGTTTAGTTTACAAAAAAAACACACACCCCAAAAAAATTGAAATTGATCAACCTATAAACAAAAATATTTCTTACCCTTTTGTTTAGTTATCTTGCACCAATTTTATACATGAAATTTTATTACTTTCTATCTTCCCATAATACAAGAGAGTTGGGAAAGGAAAAGTTAGAGAAAATTTCACCATGTTTCGGAGAGAGAGAGAGTGCTAAGGTTTCAAAAATTACTTCCCTTTCTTGTTTCAAAATCTGGCTCCCTTTTTTGGCAATAAAATTTTATTACTTTCTATCTTTCCATAACAAAAGAGAGTTGGAAAAGGAAAGGTTAGAGAAGATTGAAAATAGAATTTTCTAGCCCTAGGACTATTGTCAGTCGTAGCATTTATAAGGGATAAGTTTGGACCGTTAGATTTATGTATATAGAATTCAAATATTGAGCTGTTTTATTATATAGATGGAGAAGAGTGTGTGTAATGTGAAGACCAGTGCAATAATTTCATTTTTAGTAAAATTAAGACAGAAATTAGTGTAAGGCCTCTTTCATTATGGCAGTTCTTTGTTGGAGGTTACAAGCATTTATTAAGATAGAAATTAGTATAAGGGCTCTGTCATTGGACAACCATTCAAAATTTACAACTATGAAGATGAATATGGGGATTGCGGGTAAGGATATTGGGCCTGTGATCTGGGCTGGCTCTCACATCGGGAGTTTGGGTTTTGTGTGTGTGTGTGTGTTTAAGAGGGTTCTCGTACCCCTCCTTAGTCTGCAATTGCCTAGCGGAGGTGGTAAATGGAAGTACTCACTGACCCTTCCGTTCTAAAAAAGAAGATGAAGAGGGTCAATTAATTTTTTTTAAAAATTCTGATTAATAATTTTGATATTTGTAAAAGGCATTCTTCTAAATTTATTATTTTGCGAACCAAATAATTTTTTTTGGACAGAGCAAAAAAAACACACACCCCAAAAAATTGAAATTGATCAACCTATAAACAAAAATATTTCTTACCCTTTTGTTTAGTTTACCTTGCACCAATTTTATACATGAAATTTTATTACTTTCGATCTTCCCATAATAAAAGAGAGTTGGGAAAGGAAAAGTTAGAGAAGATTTCGCCTTGCTTCGGAGAGAGAGAGAGTGCTAAGGTTTCAAAAATTACTTCCCTTTCTTGTTTCAAAATCTGGCTCCTTTTTTTGGCAATAAAATTTTATTACTTTCTATCTTTCCATAAGAAAAGAGAGTTGGAATAGGAAAGATTAGAGAAGATTGAAAATAGAATTTTCTAGCCCTAGGACTCTTCTCAGTCGTAGGATTTATAAGGGACAAGTTTGGACCGTTAGATTTATGTACATAGAATTCAAATATTAAGCTGTTTTATTATATAGATGGAGAAGAGTGTGTGTAATGTGAAGACCCGTGCAATTATTTCATTTTTAGTAAAATTAAGCCAAAAATTAGTGTAAGGCCTCTGTCATTATGGCAGTTCTTTGTTGGAGGTTACAAGCATTTATTAAGATAGAAATTAGTATAAGGCCTCTGTCATTGGACAACCATTCAAAATTTACAACTATGAAGATGAAGGGGGGATTGCGGGTAAGGATATTGGGCCTGTGATCTGGGCTGGCTCTCACATCGGGAGTTTGGATTTTGTGTGTGTGTGTGTTTAAGAGGGTTCTCGTACCCCTCCTTAGTCTGCAATTGCCTAGCGGAGGTGGTAAATGAAATTACTCTCTTACCCTTCCATTTTAAAAAAGAAGTTGATGAGGGTCAATTAATTTTTTTTTAAAATTCTGATTAATAATTTCGATATTTGTAGAAGGCATTCTTCTAAATTTATTATTTTGCGAACCAAATAATTTTTTTCGGACGGTGGGGTACTATAACGTAGTGAGCTATACATATTACTTATATATCATAAATGATTTTCATATTATTTAGTAGTTGTTTTGATGAAATCACATGTTATTTTTATTTTTTAAGTGAACAAGATTACATAAGTTTTAAAATTTATAGGCCTTGTTTATATGAGCTTTTGCATCACTTTTTAACTAAAGCAAAAAGGAGTGAGCGATTAAATAGGATTGTGCAAATATCATTTCTCATTACTATGCAAATGAGCTTAATTATATACGTACTCTTTGCCCGTGCTTGCAGGCACGGCGCAACGAGTTTTGAACACAACTAAAATGAATTGCGAAATTATTGACCACCCCTGCCAACGAAACTGATTTATATGGGAAGATTTTTTTCTTAAATTATGATCAAACAATTTTTTTTTTACCCTTTTGTTTAGTTTTCAAAAAAAACACAGACACCAAAAAAATTGAAATTGATCAACCGATAAACAAAAATATTTCTTACCCTTTTGTTTAGTTTACCTTGCACTAATTTTATACATGAAATTTTATTATATTCTATCTTCCCATAATAAAAGAGAGTTGGGATAGGAAAAGTTAGAGAAGATTTCGCCTTGCTTCGGAGAAAGAGAGAGTGCTAAGGTTTCAAAAATTACTTCCCTTTCTTGTTTCAAAAATCTGGCTCTTTTTTTCGGCAATAAAATTTTATTACTTTCTATATCTTTCCATAACAAAAGGGAGTTGGAATAGGAAAGGTTAGAGAAGATTGAAAATAGAATTTTCTAGCCCTAGGAGTCTTCTCAGTCATAGGATTTATAAGGGATAAGTTTGGACCGTTAGACTTATGTACATAGAATTCAAATACTGAGCTATTTTATTGTATAGATGGAGAAGAGTGTGTGTAATGTGAAGACCCGTGCAATAATTTCATTTTTAGTAAAATTAAGACAGAAATTAGTATAAGGCCTCTGCCATTATGGCAGTTCTTTGTTGGAGGTTACAAGCATTTATTAAGATAGAAATTAGTATAAGGACTCTGTCATTGGACAACCATTCAAAATTTACAAATATGAAGATGAAGGGGGGGATTGCGGGTAAGGATATTGGGCATGTGATCTGGGCTGGCTCTCACATCGGGAGTTTGGGTTGTTTTGTGTGTGTGTGTGTTTAAGAGGGTTCTCGTACCCCTCCTTAGTCTGCAATTGCCGAGCGGAGGTGGTAAATGAAATTACTGTCTTACCCTTCCGTTTTAAAAAAAAAGATGAAGAGGATCAATTAAATTTTTTTTAAATTCTGATTAATAATTTTGATATTTGTAAAAGGCATTCTTCTAAATTTGTTATTTTGCGAACCGAATAATTTTTTTCGGACGGAGGGGTACTATAACGTAGTGAGCTATACATATTACTTATATATCATAAATGATTTTCATATTATTTAGTAGTTGTTTTGATGAAATCACATGTTATTTTTATTTATTAAGTGAACAAGATTACATAAGTTCTAAAATTTATAGGCCTTATTTATATGAGCTTTTGCGTCACTTTTTAACTAAAGCAAAAAGGAGTGAGCAATTAAATAGGGGTGCGCAAATATCATTTCTCATTACTATACAAATGAGCTTAATTATATACGTACTCTTTGCCCGTGCCTGAAGGCCCGGCACAACGAGTTTTGAACACATCTAAAATGAATTGCAAAACTATTGACCACCTCCGCCAACGAAACTGATTTGTATGGGAAGATTTTTTTCTTAAATTATGATTAAACAGATTTTTTTCTTACCCTTTTGTTTAATTTACAAAAAAAACACACTCCCCAAAAAAATTGAAATTGATCAACCGATAAACAAAAATATTTCTTACCCTTTTGTTTAGTTTACCTTGCACTAATTTTATACATGAAATTTTATTACTTTCTATCTTCCATAATAAAATAGAGTTGGGATAGGAAAAGTTAGAGAAAATTTCTCCTTGCTTCGGAGAGAGAGAGAGTGCTAAGGTTTGAAAAATTACTTCCCTTTCTTGTTTCAAAATCTGGCTCCTTTTTTTGGCAATAAAATTTTATTACTTTCTATCTTTCCATAACAAAAGAGAGTTGGAATAGGAAAGGTTAAGGGAAGATTGAAAATAGAATTTTCTAGCCCTGGGACTCTTCTCAGTCGTAGGATTTATAAGGGATAAGTTTGGACCGTTAGATTTATGTACATAGAATTCAAATACTGAGCTGTTTTATTATATAGATGGAGAAGAGTGTGTGTAATGGGAAGACCCGTGCAATAATTTCATTTTCGGTAAAATTGTGCTTTGGTTTATTTTGGTCATTTAATTGATCTGATCGCACGGATTGACGTGTCGTTATGTATTGGACGTTTGGTAGATAGTTAAATTTTGAGTTTCGGTGTTGAAATGATGTTTGAAAGTGTTGGTAGCGACCGGAGTTTGATTCGATGAACGTTGAATTTTTTTTTCAAATCTGTCCATGATGTACCTGTACCGTAGTTTCCCAGTACCGGTACACCCTACAAAAATCCTGAATTTTTAGCACGTGATTCAGACACTATAAATAGACCCCTTATGTTACTTTCTCACTCCAAGACCTCAAAACAAACCCTAAACTTGCCTCTCTCCCTTCTCTCTTCAATCTCTCCTTCAAATTCTTGGATTTGCACATCAAACACTTCAAAATCTTCAAGATCTATGGGTTGTTCTTCCTAATCTCATCAGGAATCATGGTTATTGCACTCAAAGAGGTAAGAACTCCATCATTTTCAAATTTATCTCTCTCTCCTCTCAATCATTTGTTGAACCTCACTTTTTCCTCTTGATCTTGGGGAATCTTGGACCTAGGTCTCGTATTGTAGCTTGGGAGGAGCTAGATCTTGGTAATTTCAAGCTTGGGTCACTTAGGGTTTTGCTCAAAACTCATTTCGGTAGGGATTTCTTACTCTTGTTATATGTTTATGTGATGTTTACATACCTAGATCATGCTCTGTTTCGTACTTGAGGTTGGATTTTGCGTTTCGGTCGAATCTAGAAATTTTCTGCCCGTTTTCTGAGTTTCAGTCAATTTCAGACGGCCATAACTTCCTCGTCCGATGTCCGTTTCATACAAACTTTATATCGAATCGAAGGTCTTGAAGCCAGCTTTCCATTGCCACCAGAATCTCCTTAAAACTCTTAGTACATAGAAAGTTATGATCATTTGAGTGGAGGTGTGTCGGTCTGCCAATGTCTGCTAGCTACTCCTAAGGTTGTTTTCTTTCCGTGTTATGACTCCCTATATGATTAGAACATGTTTAAGTCACTTTCGCGTATGATTGCTTGTGTCTTAATGACTCGTTATTCGATCTTGTCTCTTGGCACTCGTTAGAGTATAATATTAGTGTCGTTGGGTAGGGAATGTACCATAAGGTTGATAGGAGTACCGTGGACAATAAGGGGTAATGTGGTGAGTGTTATGGGTAGACATGAGCTTGTCTAGTGATCCGATGAGTAGTATTGAGACACGTAATCTCGTGCCTCGTCTTGTTGAGCTCCCTAGGTTCTTTTGGCACTCGTTTTATAAGATTCTCGTTTAGAGCCTAGCCGGTGATGTGTCGTGGAGTCATTGTGGGTTCGGTACGTGACGTAGGACGTCGTGATAGACTAAGAGGAATAACGTTGACTTAAAGTATTTATCAATGTGCAATGTGGTATTCTTATGAGTTTGTAATACATTGTTGATGATGTATGAACGAATATGAACTTGGAAAATTATGTCTACTTTTATACATATTGAAAGTGCATTTGTGTTTACGTGAGTTGTGAATTTTGAATTGAGGGCCCGCAACGCAAGGTGTGGTAATGAGGAAACCCAGGTGGAGAGAATTCACTATAACACAAGGGGCAGTAATACAGTTGAATGTCTCGCAATAACGAAGAGAATTATGGTTGACTTTAGAAGTTCATGTTGTTGTTGTTTGGATTGTTTTTGCTTGAGATTGTGACTTTTGAAAAGGGAAGGGAAATTTATAGAAATGGTCCTCTTAGTTTCATCCGAGTCTCATTTTCATCCTCCAAGTATCAATTGTAACTTTTTTGACCTTCAAGTTTAGTTTTCGTACCAAGTTGGTCAAATTGATAACATCTGTCAGCCAAACTGGAGGGAAAAAATCAGATTGAGGGTAGATGTTATCAATTAGACCAATTTGGTATGAACTGCAACGTCCAAACTGCCATCAATCTGATTTTTTCGGTCCAATTTGGTTGACAGAAGTTATCAATTGGACCAATTTGATACGAAAACTAAACTTGAAGGTCAAAAGAGTTGGAATTGATACTTGGAGGACAAAAATAAGACTCGGATAAAACTAGAAGGATCATTTATATAAATTTCCCAAAAGGGAATAAACGGTTGATTCTATCAAGGTTTATTTAAAGAAAGAAATTTGAGCGAATCAACGGATCCGGTATTTGGGCACAAATAAACGGACTCCGGCATTCAAGCTCAAATCAACGGAGCTTGACCCGTAATGGTCTTGAGTTTTTCTTTAAACTGTTTTGGAAATAAAAAAGGAAAGTTTTATGAAACGAGGCTCTATGGTGAACGATATGGAATTAGGAAGTTGTTTGTGGCATTCATTTGAATAGTTGTTGTAATTTAATTGTTAGATTCATATGATTTTAATTGTTGCTTCAAGTTGACGTGTGAATGGTTAGGGTCATCTCTAAGATATCCGAAGTCTCGAAATCTAAATTCGTCAGTTCATTCTAGTAACCCCTTTGTATCTCATTCTCTTATCGAAATCTCATTCGCGTTTGGTGCATGTTTTATCGTATTTTCATATAACTTGAGTATAGATTTCTCTACTGGGCTAGTGTAGCTCAATCTATAATTTTCAGGTACAAAACATGAAAGTTGGCATGGCATGCATCTCGTGCTTGATGATCATGTGTTTCGAAGGTATAAAGGAGGCGATCATTTGCATTTGTCTTAAAGGAAGTTTTCTTTTTCTTTTTTTTTAAAAAAAGAAGGATTATTGTAAACTGTAACATTATTTTGGTTTTCGATAACTTGGGACTCTGAGCCAAGATTGTAATTTTTGAATTTAACTTCGAGAACAGGGAAAGATATGTCTTTTGGGTATTAACGGTACTTCAGTAACAATTTTATTTATTGAAAATGATTATTAATTATGTTAAAAATTGAGAGCATGACAAATTGGTATCAGTGCGTTAGGTTTGAAAACCTAGAGACTGTGGGGAGACTTTTAGTCTCTTGGGTTCAAAACACTGCATAACTTTTCAAAAAAAAAAAAGAAACTTGTGAGTGCTTGCATGACTGATGTGTAGTGATTGCGGTTGCATTTATAACTATAGTTGTTGTTATCGATTGCAGTCTTGGTCTTGAACCAACTATGGTAAAGTACCTTTTGATGAGATGAGATCTGGAAAGAAACCGTGGCGATTGAAATGGTCGTGGGTTGTGATGATGTTGATATGTGAAAGAGTAAATTTGTTAGCTTATGATAAGATTGTTAGAATATTAATATGACCTACAAGTTAAGTGTTAGATGTGATTTCTATGTGAATTGTATGGATTATGTAATCAGTCTTAAGCGTGTTAAGTTAATCCCATGTGATAGAAGTTGAACTGAGTATACGTATAAGGAGAGTGGTATACGGGTTAGGGGTTGAGACAGGGAGTGTCTTGATGTGTATGAAAAAGGGAAATGACTTGTTGTGCTAGTGAATGTGGCTAGCCGTTGGTTGTGGTTGTTACTGAGACAGTTACTGTATCATGGTAGGCAAGTCAAGCCCACATAGAAAGATATTTATTCTCAGGTTAATTTGATTTAGGAAGATTATGGTTATAGGTAGGGTGTCTAGATACGGTATGTGTCTTCTGGACACCCAGACGACTATCGATGAGATCCAGTTGGAAGAGGCGCTTGATCACCGCTTCTTCTAGATGGAAGTCTCGAAAAGTCAAATGGACACTAGGATTGTGTATAGGGGCTAGATCTCTAGGCTTGAGGCAAATGACTGTGTATAGGAATTTCGTAGAAAATGATGTGCTGTGGTGTTGTTGTAGTCATTATAGTGATTGACGTAGTGGTGATGTTATGAAAGGTCGGTAGGAGAATATTAGTTGTGTTGTTTAGTGAGAGAAAAAAAAAGACACAATGAGAAGGATAGTGATGTAATTTAAGTCAAGTGGTCATTGTAGGGCAAGGTAAGGAAATTGTTTGAAATAAAGGCGATATGCGGGTGAACTATTAGGGGTGATAATAAAGTGAAGTGTAGTTGGTGTCCTTAGTTGGAATGATGTGAAATTTGTGGTGAGCGGAACTGTTAGAGGATGTTGGTGCGAGTGAGATTGATTCTTAAGTGACGAAGTAGTTGGAGTCTTAGAATATAACGAGAAGTATAGACATGTTGTTAGGTTGTAAAGTTGTTGAAATAGAGAAATAATTAGAGTTGACAATACGTGTATTTGTGATGTTGTGATGTTTAAGACTGTGAACATGAGAAATACGTGATTTGACTTGACTAAATGAATGAGAATGCTCTAGATTGGTAAAGTGAATAGACGTCGTCTGAGGCATTACGAGATTGAAAGGAACGAGATAACTGTTGGGCTCCCTAATGCCATGAATTGTGAAGTGTTAGATACTTTGTGAGTCCGTGGGTACATGGTGAGTCTATTGGACACTCGTGGAGTTTGATGGCTATTGAGTGAGTCTGCTAATGTGTGAATATGATTGGTGTTGTGTGAGATATCAAATTGTACGGTTCGTTTGTTAGGATATTTCGTGTATGAACTTTGTTGCTATTTAGCTTAAACCTACATGTTTGGCATGTAATCTAGTCACAATGCTTGAAGTTTGCTTTTAGTATACTATGTAGAATAAACAATGAAGCATATGTGGGTATTTGCTATGAGGAATTATTTTGTAATTGGAATTTGGTGTATGTCTTTTCTTGAGTAGCAGCAGTAATATGTGGGGAACTAAGTTTAAGGAAAATGGTGGATTTGAGAGCTTACGTGAATGGTTCCAATATTGTGTCGCGTTGACTTATGTAGAAGAGACACATTACTATAAGAGTGAATTTGGATTTCTCGAACGGGAGTTGGTAGTGACATTGAGTGGGATGAGAGATGTGGAAAAGCGTTAGAATCTTGGTTGTGTTTGAATGTTAGATGGATGAAAAGACGTTTGAGGTTTGTGTAGAGTTCATAGGGAAGAGTTATGCGGGTAGATGAAGGTGTGAGTTGGGGATCGTGACTAGCGGTTTGTCTTATGAGTGTTTGGTGTCGGTGTCTATCCATAGTGTTGTCAATAGAGTTGGATCGATTGTGAAACGTGTTGCTCTTAGAGTTGAAGAGGAAGTCAATAGCTTTAAGACGTAAGAAGTGTAATTATGGTGAGTCGGTGTTCATAACTGAGCAAGGGGTGATGATCATTAGGAAGTCTAATCATTGGATTTTGGGTTCCTGGGTTTTGTTACCGTAGGGGTTATTCAAGGTTTTCTAGATTGATAGTTGACATTGACTGGGAAAAAGAGAATGCGGAATTCAGAGTTTGAAGAACGAAAGGATATAAGTCGTTGAATCTCGGAGTGAATGTTAGAATTTGAGTGTCTGTGAAGGTTGAGATTTCAGGAGAGCGATTAGAGGTTGGTGTAGTTCTTGATGAGAAATTGATGTGCATCCCAGGCATACGAGATTGACTGTTGGGTGGTAGGACCATACCGTTAGCGAGAAGTTTTGTGGAGCAAAACGGGTAAGAGAAGGTCAACGTAGGGAAGGAAGGATGAGGTTTTGGTTATGGAATTGTGATATAAGGTTAGGTATTGTGATTAAAGGCTTGGCTGGACTTGGTTTAGCAAATTTCGAGGACAAAATTTTTATAAGGTGGGTAGAATGTGAAGACCCGTGCAATAATTTCATTTTAGTAAAATAGTGCTTTGGTTTATTTTGGTCATTTAATTGATGTGATCACACGGATTGATGTGTCGTTATGTATGAGACGTTTGATAGATAGTTAAATTTTGAGTTTCGGTGTTGAAATAATATTGTTTGGAAGTGTTGGTACGTAGCGACCGGGGTTTGATTCGATGAACGTTGACAAAAAATTTCAAATCTGTCCATGATGTACCTGTACCGTAGTTTTCCAGTACCGATACACCCTACAAAAATCTTGATTTTTTAGCACGCGATTCAGACACTATAAATAGACCATTTATGTTATTTTCTCATTCCAAGACCTCGAAACAAACCCTAAACTCGCCTCTCTCCCTTCTCTCTTCAATTTCTCCCTCAAATTCTTGGATTTGCACATCAAACACTTCAAAATCTTCAAGATCTATGGGTTGTTCTTCCTAATATCATCCGGAATCATGGTTATTGCACTCAAAGAGGTAAGAACTCCATCATTTTCAAATTTATCTCTCTCTCTTCTCAATCACTTGTTGAACCTCACTTTTTCCTCTTGATCTTGGGGAATCTTGGACTTAGGTCTCGTATTGTAGCTTGTGAGGAGCTAGATCTTGGTGATTTCAAACTTGGGTCACTTAGGGTTTTGCTCAAAACCATTTCGGTAGGGATTTCTTACTTTTGTTATACATTTATGTATCTAGATTGTGCTTTGTTTCGTACTTGAGGTTGGATTTTGCGTTTCGGTCGAATCTGAAAATTTCTGCCCATTTTCTGAGTTTCAGCCAATTTCAAACGACCATAACATCCCCGTCCAATGTCCATTTCATACAAACTTTATATCGAATCGAAGGTCTTGAAGTCAGCTTTTCATTGCCACCGGAATCTCCTTAAAACTCTTAGTACATAGAAAGTTATGATCATTTGAGTGGAGATGTGTCGGTCTGCCAATGTCTGCTAGCTACTCCTAAAGTTGTTTTCGTTCCGTGTTATGACTCCCTATATGATTAGAACATGTTTAAATCACTCTCGAATATGATTGCTTGTGTCTTAATGACTCGTTGTTCGATCTTGTCTCTTGGCACTCGTTAGAGTATAATATTAGTGTCGTTGAGTAGGGAATGTACCATAAGGTTGATAGGAGTACCGTGGACAATAAGGGGTAATGTGGTAAGTGTTATGGGTAGACATGAGCTTATCTAGTGATTTGATGAGTAGTATTGAGACTCGTATCCTCGTGCCTCGTCTTGTTGAGCTCCTTAGTGTGGGCACACGCCCCAAAAATTCCACATTTTTAGTTTGTAAAAATTCCGGGTGCGCCCTTTTTGCGGGGAGCGCGGCGAAATGCTTCGCAGTTCAGAGTCGCCACTCGGGTTTTGCGGAAAGTACCCAAGAAACCGTGGTTTTGAAAACGTTTTGGATTGCGTTTGTTTAAAAAAAAGGCTTGTAGACTGGTCCGTCGTCACCTTTGAAATCTGAGGTTCGGGAGCCAGGTTACGAGAGGGGAAGGGTTTTATGGCACCCCCTCTCGCCCAATCCGGAGATCGGTCTCTACTCAGGCATTTTATACAAAAAAACATTTGCATTTCTCTCTTTATTTGATCATTTTCTTAGCCAGTTAGGGCGGGGGAACAGTTAATGGGGATTTAGACTGTAACACGTTTGCAGTTTATGTACACATATGTGACAAAATGCTTATGGATGATAGATGTTTGATCTAACAAGTATAATAGATTGAGAACAAGCTTTTGTGGACATTTTAAACAAACTAGCACACACTGACCGTGCAATGGTACAGACTGTGCAATGATACACGCAGGAACAAGCCTGCATACCCTGGACTGCGTGCGCCACCCACAACTGGCGTGCGCCAGTGAGCCCAATACCACAGCTTCTGTTCTCAACCCTTTGGGCTCTGGAAAGAACCAGTGCACACCCAGGACAAACCACGCAGTTAAAATATGGATTACTAAGCTATTACAGACAGGATAAGGGCTTAGAAGCCACCAAATGAGCAGAAAACCCCTTAAACAGTGAGGGGAGGATGATCAAAGGCCTGGATGGAAAATCCATGCAAGGGCCAAGCCACTGGAAACTAGACCACTACCGTACGCCACTAATGGAGAGCCGTACGCCGGTTGTCGTTTGGTTCCAATGCTTTGGCTTTGCATCATCTGGGCTCTGGAACATGACCAGAAGGCTCCCAGAGGCCAAACTGGACTAAGATACAAATGGAAGAGAAAGCAGTTCTAAAATACAGTAAGCAAAAGGTTGATTTTAGCATGCATCAGGGTGATCAGAGCACAAATGAAGCAATAAAACAATGATCCATGATCCCCCACGCCAGTTTTGCTCGTACTGCCATGACTGGCGTATGGCGTAAACGACTGGCGTGCGCCACTGATCACTGCATACGGTTTTGAAACCTTGCCAGCATTAGGGCCAGGACTGGTATAGATTACCAGCCTTGACCCTGCTAGCCCCCCTCAGGGGTCAGAACAGAAAACAGAAAGCAAAGGTGGTATACCTTTTGCTTGTGAGTTTTGAGGGATTGTTTGAGCTTGAGCTTGAGGGTTGAAGGTTGGAGGATGATTTTGGTAAGGGTTATGGATTGAGGTGAGTGTGCTCTTCTCTTACTCTTTCTATGGAAAAGAAAGGAAGCAAAGAACACTTAAAGGGGAAGAAGACAAGATGACTTATGCCTTAATGGAGCTAACCCCTTGCAAATGAATGCAAGGGGGGTATTTATGGTGGAGGGAGATGACTGATCAGTTGGGGCACTAAGGGCTGTTTGGGGTGGCAAGGAAGAGGGGAGCCTCCCATGCATTAAATGCATGGGACTCCTCTTGAAAGGTGATGTAGGAAGAAGGGGGACAGCCCTGGACGATATAATCATCAGGGAACTGTGGCTGACGTCGGATGGTTGCCAAAAGTCCCGCGCTTCTGGCTGAAAAAGGTTGATTTGACTGGCATTGACTGGCGTGCGCCACTTTGTGAGTGGCGTGCGCCAGTAACCGGCGATGACTGACACGTGGCAATGATCATGCGCACGTTAGTCAAGAACCAGCGTACTCTAGTAGGGTTTTGCTGAGGCCATTTGGTCCTGGCTTGAGGGTTCGACAAGGGTTTGAAATGGGTTCGGATGAGGTTCGGGACGCTCAAAGCTCAAACTCATTCACAAACTCGGGATGTTCTTGACCTTAATCATCACCGGGGAATCAAAGACCGTAAGTAAACTAATCTGGACAGTCCAGAATAGGGTGTCTACAGTAGCCCCCCTTTGACGCACTTAGAGCACCATTGACTTGGCGTAAGTAACGTCAAAGGTTTCTGGACACCCATCCAGGCCATCCAGAGCAGAACATACGAGCTCAATGATAGACGAAAAATTTAAAGAACCTGATTTGTTGGATTGGCGAAGCGGATAGATCGCTGTTGCTGAGGATAGGTGAGGCTTAGCTGGGGAAGGTAAGCCGTGAATCGGCCCCGTTGAGAGAGATACAAACATACGGGAAGACCGTCATTGATCGAAGTTGGATGAATAGATCGTCATTGATTTGAGATGGACAGAACAGGCTGTCACCTGGGGAATGATCCATTGGGTGACTTCGCCGGGGCAAGATACTAGCATACAGGCAGGCCGTTGCTGATTTGAAACTTGGACGAACGGATCGTCGTTGATTTGAGATTTGGACGAACGGATCGTCGTTGATTTGAAATTTGGACGGATAGATCGCCGTTGATTTGAAATTGGACGGATAGATCGCCGTTGATTTGAAATTGGACGGATAGATCGCCGTTGATTTGAAATTGGACCGATAGATCGCCGTTGATTTGAAATTGGACGGATAGATCGTCGTTGATTTGAAATTGGACGGATAGATCGTCGTTGATTTGAAATTGGACGGACTCTGCTTGGGGAGTGACCGTCTAATTTAATAACATGGTTTGGCCGACCACGGGCCTTGATTTTGATTACGGGTTGCAAACTGGGCCTCGGGCCCAAGAACTACTAGCGTGCGCCGGTATATATGTGTCGTACGCCACTTGTACTGAAGTATCCAGGCCCAGATCTGGCCCAGACCTGGTCCAGTGCTATTCCACGTCGAATATACTCCTGTTCACGGCACGAAACCGCCATTCTTCAGTTTTTCGAACTCCCAACTCTCTCAAACTCCTCCCAAATCTCAATCTCCTTCATCCTTCTTCCACAATCGCAGACCCATACACCCACATTCATTCATGGCAGACACCGGCGGTGACAGGGGCGGTAATGGAGGTAGTGACAGCGGTGATCGGTCGGGGACCGGTGGAGGTGAGGCCGAGAGGCCCCAAATCGTCGATCAATCCATTACGGGGGCCACATCGGGCGCTGGTGCAACAGTTTCAGGTGGCGAGGGCGGTGGCGATGGCCCTGCACAGGAGGTTGGTGGTGGCGACGAGTGGCGTACGCCGGAGGAGGAGGGGCGTCCGCCGGTGGGTTCTGTCACAGGGGGCCCACGGGTTGAGCTATTGGACTTCCGGAGTGGAGTGGAGGCGTTGATCGTGACCGGGGTTACTTTGGCCGGAGCGAGCGGCAGTGGCGGCAGTGGTGGTGTTGGTGAGGTCCGACTGGGGTCCCCTCCGAGGGATCCGGCGAGCGGTAAGGCTCAGGCTGCAGAGGAGACGGAGGATGTGCCGAGGGCGGACCACATTGAGCGGGTCGAGTTCACGGCGCCCGCGGGCTCATCTAGGCACGAGCCGATCATGAGTCGCGATTTGGCAGAGTTTGTGGGTGAGTCTGCGCTTGCTCGGCTCATGAGAGAGAGCCCTGCGGTTGTTGGGGTAGTTTTGGCAGCCAGAGAGGAGAGGCTGAGGGAGATAGCCCGGTCAGATGAGGAGGAGAGACTGAGGCGAGAGGCCGAGGCGGCGGAGAGAGACCAGAGAGAGCTTGAGCGGGGGGCCGAGGAGGCTGAGAGGGAGCAGGAGGAGGGTCCCGGGTTGTACGAGGTGGCAGTTGACTTAGCGGAGACCAGACGGCAGGCCGCTCGCACCCCGTTTGTTGCTGGGACGTACGTTCCTCCAGAGCCGCACGTGTTTGTGGCGTCGGGCACCGAGAGCTACGTCCCTTGCCAGAGGGACTATGACGAGGAGCTGGTGCTGAGAGACCCTGAGCAGCACTTGTCCAGGGGCTGGACTCAGGTATACCTTTGAACTTTGTTTTAGCCTCTATCGTACTTGTGATGCATGATACTCGACCCTGCGCTTTTGATCGACTGTGTAGACTTAGGGATACCTCGACCTGAGATAGACTGGGTGGACTGTAGAATGCTTCGACTTCTTAATTTGACCATAGAATGCCTGTGGATAACTGATATCGACTTGTAGTATGCCATGTAATGTAACTCGACTGATAGATTGCCTTGAAATTTGACTTGACTTCGTAGAATGCCATTGAAACTTGATAACCGACCAAATAAGTGCCTTTGATGCTCTGACAACTTGAATTGATTGAATAGGATGCTTGAAAATGATAATCGACTGAATAGTTCCCTGGTAGCTTGATAATCGACTGCCTGGACGTTCGAAGCTTGAATCGACCCCAAAAATGACTTGAATTGACTGAATAGGATGCCTGGTAGCTTGATAACCGACTGTATAAATGCCTTTGATGCTTTAGATAACGTTGCAAGAGTCCTTGATTCGACTACCCACTGAACTTGAACTGCTGTACTGACGCTATTTCATGTTGCTTTGATTGCAGAGAGGAGTGGTCAGCTCGCGAGGGCACGGTGGTCCAGCGCACTCTCTCGCGCTGTACTCGAGTTTGCCTGCGGGGGCACGAGAGCTGGTGGACGCGGCGGGGTTTGGCCTGTTCATCCCCACGTTGACGGCGGTGCGGAGCGACCACGGCGTACTGTCTGCCTTGGCCGAGAGGTGGTGGGATACGTCGAACTCCTTCCATTTCCCGATCGGGGAGATGACGGTGACACCGACGGACTTTGCGGCCATCACTGGCCTGAGGGTAGGAGGTGACCCGATCCCGTTTGACACAGGGATCCACAGGGACACTGCGGCGCTGAGGTGGTTCTTAGGCATGGTGCCTGCAGGGAGTTCAGAGACGGTTTCGCACGACCAGTTTGCGAAGCATGTGGAGCAGAGGGTTCCGGTGCTGGAGTTAGCAGGAGAGGGGGTCTCTGAGCTAGAGTTGGCGCAGCTAGCGAGGGTGTACCTGTTGTACTTGTTCGGGGCTACTCTGTACCCGAACAAGCGGTCCACGGTGCACTTGTTCTACCTGCCGGCCCTTTTTGACTTGAGGTCGGCTTCTCGGTTCGATTGGGGAGGAGCGGCCTTAGGCACGTGCTACAGTTTCTTAGGCGAGTTTTCCAGAGGGAGGAGGGCAGCCGCTGGGTACTGGAGAGTGTGGGAGGTAAGGAATTAACACTGTCTTTCAATTCCATTCTATACCTGCATTTTATCTTGCATATGCTACATTTCTGACGCCTTGACTGTCTGCCTTTTTGAAATCCCTGCAGTTGTGGGCTTACGAGGTGCTGAGGATGTACCCTCCGGAGAACAGGAGTCCGGATCCGAGGGTGCTTCCACGAGCGATGGTCTGGGGACCGCTCCGCGTCGGGAAGAAGAGGTCACAGAAGACGCTTGCAGACTTCCGGCTGTACCTTGACCACTTGATAGACTCTCAGGTGAGGCTAGCTTTCCCTTTCGGTAGTTCGTGCCTTTGAATTGCTTTAATGCTGTTGCTGATGCCTTTGATTGTTCTACAGGTGGAGTGGGACCCGTGGAGGTTTACAGGGCCTGAGCCTGAGTACCTTGCGAGGAGCAGGGTGGTGACAGCGAGCCGGGTGCTGCTGGAGTCGGCTTTCGGGTGGCAGTGGTACTTGGGTGACCGAGTGACACGACAGTCGCTTGACTTACCCGAGTTCGTTGTCCCGGGGCCACTTCCGCTTCGTGCCTCACACACTGGGAGGTATACGCTGAGAGAGTTGAGGAGGTTCACTGTCCCTGTTGCTGCGTCCACTTTTCTGAGGCGGGGGCGAGACTATGCCGTCTACCAGAGGCGATACTTAGCTGGGGCGCTTGGTGTGATGGAGCACCGGGCAATGCGGGCAGAGGTCTTGGCTGCCGGTGAGGAGAGGTCGGGGCGGCAGAGTAGGTCGGCCCGTTCCAGGGAGAGGAGAGAGTTTGCGGAGTCGACCGGGCTCACTCAGCTTTCTTGGACACTGACTATGCGTGACCCTAAGGGGGAGGCTGCAGAGGTTCGCTTCGAGCCTGCCAGGACAGAACCAGCAGAGGTCACAGGACCGGTATGATGTACTTTCAGCTTTTGTTTATTCCCCTGGTATCCTGTATCGTATTTGCCTTTCATCTGAACTGCCTTTGACTTTCGATACTTGCAGGTGCCGCTAGAGTGGGCGAGAGAGGCCACGCGTTTGATGCTTGCTATGGAGAAAAAGTTTCATCAGATAGCCAGTGGTACTCCCTTGCAGTTGCACTACCCGCCAGCAGCTCCAGTGCCTACTACGCAGCCTCAGGTATAAACCCAGAATTCCAAATTCGATACTTAGTGCTGTGCATGTTTGTTACAATGCATATTAGCAGTACCTGCTCTTGGCTCCTGTTTTAGCATTTACATATACGCTATGCACAATATTGATATGCAATGACTTGAATTGAATTGACAATGCAGGGACATGCTAGGGCGGCTTTCAGGCGGCAGACAGGGAGGCCAGCCCCTCAGCAGGGCAAGGGGAAGGCTCCTGCCGTGGTCCAGCGACCGGCGAGGACCACACGGCCCGAGACCAGAGGGGTGGTGATTGCTCCTGATAGAGGGTCACCACCGCCTCAGAGAGAGCTGCGGAAGAGGGCTGCTCGGAAGAAGCCAGCGGAGGGGCCCGCGAAGAAGAAGAGGAGAGAGGAGGAGGAGGGCGAGGATGAGGAGTCCGTGTCCCTCAGCAGTGGCTCTGGGTCCGCGAGCGACCCTGGGTTCAGGACCACTCAGAGAGACCTAGCTGCAGCCGAGGAGAGTGAGGATGACAGTGACGACACTGACGAGCTTTTCAGCGGGTGAGGGCTACCACTGAGCCTCAGACACTTTACTGTCTTTTGCCTTTTGATACTGTTGATACTAGACTTTGATTTCGGGGCCTGCGTGCCTTCTGATTTGCGGGCGGATGTTTGCCCAGTACAATATTTTGCTTGTTTTGCTCGGGCCGTTGTGCCGTTTCATACATTTCTGCTTTTGTTTCTAGAGATACATGCCTTGGATAGTATAATAATTGCATCTCCTGTTCATTCGACTTCTATATTGATGGTACTGATAACAGAAGCAAATGAAACAACCGCTAACATCTGACATGCATTGACAAACGCTCTGAATCGATCGACAAATGCTAGGACACGTGTAGAACCGATCTAGCTCGAACAAAAATGGGAGGAAAGTCTCAGGGTACGTCGCGTATCCTTAAGACACGCGGAGGATACGGAGGGTTTGGCATTAGCGGGCCGAAACGCCCAATCCTCCTCTGAAAGGGAAACTGAGACTTTTGTGAGACCGTAGATATGTACAAAGACCTGTACGAGTGGAGAAACTTGAGAAAGATGACTTGAACTGGGGGATAAACCGCCAAACGCGCAAAAATGCCATAAAAATAGGCATAAGACGCCAAAAATGACTCGATATGGTCCCGGACTGAAACAGACTCCCCCGTACAGTCACATAAGGCCTATATGACACGTACGGTATAAGAAAACTTGGCATGAAACCCTTGGTACGAAATTTTGAGTCTCCGTATCCTAAATTTTTGGAGGATACGGGCCGCCGGAGGTCCGAATTCTTCGTTAAGCGCGACGTTTCCGAGCCGACGCCTCCCTGCAGTCCCAAATACCATTTATGACTTGTGTGAATCGACAAACCTGCCAAACACGCCCCAGAATCGAAATCGGTTGCTCAATGACAGTTGCTGCTGTTGCTGGTATCTGGTGCATACTTTACCGGCGTGCGCCAGTAATTGTGCTTCGTACGCCAGTAACATAGATTTCCTGCACACGCCGGTCCATTTGTGGCGCACGCCACAAAAGTGTGACACAGAGCCACTTGTCTGACCGCCTGTCCCTTTTCCTGGGGCTTCTTGTCTCTACCCCTACACGGTTTGCACACGATTTCTGGACCTCAGAGGGGGCAGGGTACCTTAATGTAAGGCCATTGGCATGTAGCCCTTGGCTTTGAACATAGAATAGGAAGTTAGATTCGTAGGCTTGGTATAAGATGAGATGTTTGCACGCATTGAAACCACACCGATACGTCTTACCCCTATATTCAGCCAATTGAAGTACTGGTCCCAAATGGCAAACCCAATTCCAACTCTGATCAAGCCTTGGTTGGCGGAAGTGATAAGTGTTGATTGGCTGAATTTCCAATACCACGGCCTCGCCTCGTTCCGATATTTGCGGCATGTGCCGCTCCGCCCGGCTCTCCTGAGGGCTGCGCTCCGGTTCTGGGAGCCGGACGTCCATGTCTTTCGTTTTGGTGATGACGAGATATGTCCGACGGTCGAGGAATTCCAAGCATACCTCCGGACTTACTCATCTCCGACGCTCGTCGTCCCTCCCTACCAGGTGAGCATGCCCAGGCTGCTGGCCACTGCACTTGACATTCCTAGAGGTTTGGCCAACTCCCTGTTGGAGGGTGGTCAGGTCCATATCCTGCAGTTGATCGAGCGATATAGTCCTGAGGGTGATTTGGGGGACATGGCTTGGCAGGCGCGGCGCCGACTGGCCCTGGTGATCTGTCTTCTAGCTACCTATTTGCTCATTCCTACTGACGGGCGAGTCAGCTCCCTCCTTGTGAGCGTTGCCCTCCAGATGGGTGGTCCGGACCGGCAGAATGTTATCCCTCTGGTTCTGGCCGAGACGCTTATCGGCCTAGACTCGGTATACTCTGGGGTGTCGCGCACCTTTAGTGGCAGTCCGTTGCTCCTTCAGGTAAACTCACTCAGCTCACCTTTTTCTGGTTTTTCACACTTTCTCATTTTACCTCGACACTCGGCTTAGGCTATTTGCTGGCTACTTACTTGTCTTTTCGCTCGGGCTTTTATCTGGTTTCTAACTTGTCTTTTCGCTCATGCAGCTGTGGCTATCAGACAAGCTGAAACTGTTGCACCCTCCGGAGGATGGCTGGAATCTTTTCCCGAGGAGAATTCACCAGCGGGGAATGAGGTACCCTGAGATGAATGAGGAGGAGTGGTTCGCTTTCATGCGGGAAATACAGCCGGATGAAATTGCTTGGAGGTGCTCCTGGCTGGAGCTGGAGGAAATGGTGGTTTATTCAGATGGTTTCGACAGGGTTGTGATTGCAGGGTTGACGCGGTTCACTTTCTACATCCCGGGCCGCGTCCTTCGTCAACTGGGTATCCCTCAGGGGAATGTTCGTATTACTGCTGGCGATTTCCGAGTCCCCAATTTCAATGCTCAGACGCTCCATGGGTATAACAGGCGTTGGGCGGACAGGGCCCTGCAAGCGGAGTCTCCTGATTTCACTCCAAGACTTCGGAACGTTTATCGACAATGACTAAGAGCAGATGTTGCAGCAAGAGAGAACGCCGACTGACTCCGAACCGCTTTGCTGTAGTTTTAGAATAAACTGTGAGCCGTTAGGCTTCTCAAGCATTTCGTTCTGTTTTTCATGCCTCATTGTTTTTAAGGTTTCATGCTCAGCCCTTGTACTAGAAGTTATGATTTGTATAATAAAGTTGAAAGATGGAGGGTTTCCCTCTTCAGATTTCTCGATGAAGCTTTGACTTGTCCCTTGACTTCATTCGGACCATGCTACGGTACCGGAGCGTTTAAACCATGGATTGACTTTGATAGAAAATGACCGGGTCTCAAGGTGAGACTGCCTACGTATCCCTTTTCAAGGAATCAGGTCAGAACGTAGTTCAGGCCAAGGTTCACTCGTGTATTTTACCTCTCCTTTTACGCTCTAATTTTTGCCTAGTGCCGCCTTCACAGGTTTTCGGCCTAGCGAGCTTTCGACTTTTGCCTATTTATTTTTGCCTAGACCGCCTTCACAGGTTTTCGGTCTAGCAGGCTGCTCTAACTTTTGCTTGGAACCGCCAACCCTTGTGGTTTTCGGCCCAACGAGCATCTCTCAGGGATAGAAACGCTTGAGTTGATCCAGGTTAACCAGAGTGCTGAATTCGTTGCCGTCGAGATCGATGAGTTGAGCAGCACCCCCGGATAGGATGGTCTTGATAATGAAAGGTCCGGATCGCTTCGGCCGAAACTTCCCGCGAACATCAAACACTGGGGCCCGTATTTCCTTCGTGACCATGTCCCCTTCGACTAAGCCCCTGGACTTCACCTTTTTATCAAAGGCCCGGGCGATTCGACGCTGGTAACCCTGAACATGATACAGAGCCCGGAGTCTCCTTTCATCAAATAGCATCAGCTCGACAAACCTCCCGCTGAGCCAATCAGATTCTTCCAGGCCGCTCTCGACCATGATTCTCAGAGACGGAACCTCAAGCTCGATAGGAAGTACTGCTTCCATTCCATAGACCAGAGAGAAAGGAGTTGCACCGGTTGAAGTTCGGATCGACGTCCTGTACCCCCATAGTGCCAAGGGCAGTTGCTCGTGCCAATCCCTTGCGGACTCGATAGTCTTCTTGATGATCACCTCGATGTTCTTGTTAGCGGCCTCGACTGCTCCATTTGTTTGTGGACGATAGGTTGTTGATCGGTGGATCTCGATGCCGAATTCTTCGAAGAGGTCGAGGACCCTTCCTTTGAAATGACTCCCATTATCTGAGACGAACGCCTGAGGAACGCCATACCGGTAAACGATGTTCTTTCGAATGAACTGGGCCACTTGAACTGTTGTCAGAGTCTTGTAAGATTCGGCCTCGACCCATTTGGTGAAGTAATCTATCGCCACTAGTATGAACCTGTGACCATTTGAAGCGGGAGGCGTGATCATCCCAATAACGTCAATTCCCCACACGGAGAACGGCCACGGCGAGGTCATGCCATATAACTTAGAGGGTGGAACATGCTGCAGGTTGGCATGGATTTGACATTTGAAACAGCGCCGTACGTAATCGATGCACTGAGACTCCATTGTTGACCAGTAGTAACCTTGCCTGAGGATCTTCCTAGCAAGCATGACACCGCTCATGTGGGGATCGCAGACCCCCTCGTGAATTTCTTCCATTATCCTTGTTGCTTCGGCCCCGTTGACACACAGCTTGTGCATTCCGCAGTGAGACCTTCGATACAGTTTCCCTCCACAAATGATGTACTGAGCAGTCAGCCTTTGCAGAGCAACCCGGTCTTTCCTTGAAGCTTCAGCAGGGAACTCTCCTCGTTCGACAAAGTTCCAGATATCATGGTACCAGGGTAGGCCATCATCGACATCATCAATGGCGTTGACATATTCATAAGCGGGCAGGTCCCTCTGCTCAATCACAATCGGCCGCATTCGGACTCCTACTGGAAGTTCGATCATTGAAGCCAAAGTCGCCAAAGCATCGGCGAACTGATTCTTCAAGCGTGGAATATGGGTGAAGGTCACCTTATTGAAGCGAGGAATCAGTTCTTCCAAATCTTGGTGATAAGGCTTCAGCTTTTCCTCACGGACCTTCCAGTCCCCATTAGCTTGAGAGATTACTAGGTTCGAGTCCCCAATTATCTCCAGCTTCTCGACTCCGAGCGCAATAGCAGCTTTCATTCCAATGATGTAGGCTTCGTACTCAGCTTGATTGTTGGTGACGTCGAAGTTCAATTTGAAAGCAAGTGGGATATGAGCCCCAGCGGGCGTAATGAGCAATATTCCAACTCCGAAACCTCTTTGATTAGCAGCTCCATCAAAATAGAGCGTCCACACTTCTTCGACCATTGTTAACACATCCTCGTCCGGGAAGCTGAAATCTGCGTCCTCAGGCCCATCGATCGGGTGGTCGGCCAGGAATTCTGCCACGGCACGGCCCTTCACTGATTTTCTTGTAACATATTGGAGATCGTACTCAGCCAGCAGAAGCAACCAACGTGCTAGCTTATGGGTGAGCGCTGGCTTCTCGAACAGATACTTGATAGGATCCATCCGAGAAATCAGCTTCACCGAATAGGCTAGCATGTAGTGTCTAAGCTTTTTGGTAGCCCAAACTAGCGCCCAACACGTCTTTTCCAGGGGGGTGTAACGTTCCTCACTCCCCACCATCTTTTTGCTCAGGTAGTAGATGGCTTTCTCGACTCCTTCATCTCCCTCTTGCGCCAACAAGCATCCCATGGACGTCGGAGTAACGGATAAGTACAGGATCAGGGGTCGACCGGGCGTAGGCGGCATCAAGACAGGCGGGTTCCTCAGATACGCCTTGATAGATTCGAAAGCAGCTTGGCACTTCTCCGTCCATTCGAAACGAACATCCTTCTTGAGCAGACGGAACAGCGGTTCGCAGGTCAGTGTTAACTTGGCTATGAATCGACTGATGAACTGAACCTTACCCAAAAAGCTTCGCACTCCCTTTTCTAATTGCGGCGGTTCCATCTCGAGAATTGCTGTAATTTTAGAGGGATCGACCTCAATTCCTCTTGCGGTGATCAGGAACCCCAACATTTTGCCTGTTGTGACCCCAAATGTGCACTTCTGTGGATTAAGACGCACGTTGTATTTGCGGAGCCTTTCGAGAAACTGTCTGAGTGCTGGGATGAAATCCCCTTTTCCTTTGCCTTGACAATCATGTCGCCGACGTAGACCTCAACTGTCTTGTGGATCAGATCGTGTAACAAGGTGGTCTGGGCCCGCTGGAAGGTGCAACCGGCATTCTTTAACCCAAACGGCATCATCACATAGCAATAAGTACCCCACTCGGTGACAAAGGTCGTCTTCTCTTGATCTTCTGGTGCCACAAAGATCTGGTTGTACCCTGAGAATCCGTCGACAAAAGAGAGCAAAGCATGCCCCGCCGTGTTGTCCACAAGCACGTCAATGTGAGGCAAGGGAAAACTATCTTTGGGGCTTGCCTTGTTCAAGTCCCTAAAGTCGACACAGACTCGGATCCTCCCATCTTTCTTAGGAACTGGCACGATGTTGGCCACCCATTTCGGATACTCGGCAACCCTTAAGAACCCAGCGTCTATCTGTTTGGTGACTTCTTCCTTGATCTTCTCGACCCAATCCGGCCTCATCCGGCGGAGCTTCTGCTTGACTGGAACAGCCCCTGGAGCTAACGGAATTCGGTGCTGCACGATTTCAGGGTCGATACCGGGCATGTCTTTGTGGGACCATGCGAAAACTTCAAAGTACTCTTTGAGCAGATCAACCAGCGCAGCACGATCTTCGGGGGACAGAGTTGAACCAATTTGCATCATTCGGGGGTCACCCTCATCTTTCAAATTTATGGAAATTATTTCTTCTTTTAGAGGCTGAGCATGCCTTTCGTCTTCCCTTTCGATGAGGGAACGCAACTCAGCGGGGATGTTCCCATTGAAGTCTGTTCCTTCATCGTCGGGGTCGACACAGTTTATGTAGAAATCAGCAAAGTAGTCAGAAGCAGGATCATGCATTTCATAAAACCCCAGCGGGTTGCCAAGTACAGTAGACTCGAACTCGAAGTAGAAGCTATGACGTGGAGGGCCAAGAGGCACAAACTCCGACTCTGAGCTAGACCTAGACTGGACAAACTCTGTGTCAGACTCAGGTACATTGTTAATGCATGTCAGACGCGGAGTGAAAAAGCAATTGTTTAAACTACCCTTGGCTTCCACGATGAGGGAGGTTGGATCTTTGATGACGTCCAGAGAGTCGGGCCCAAGCATCAGCACTTCGGCCTCTTCTTCTTTGCCAACCAAACCTACTTGAGAGAACAGCATCTCCAAGCTCTCTTGATCAACTGCCATCACCCAGTCAGTTTCTTCCTTAGCCCGGGTCAGCTGCTTCTTGAACTCTTCCTCTGCCAGCTTGTCTCTGGCTATCTCTTCCTCATCATCGGACCAGGTGTCTGCAGCGAAGATTTCAAACCCCGGTAGCCAAGTGCCAGTCTCCGGATCCCAGAATGGTTCAGGTTGACCCTCGTAAATGATGCTCCCCCCTTCACGGATGAAGTAGCTGTCGGGGTTACCATAGAGGGTACGAGGTTTTCCCGTGCCTTTCCCCTTTTTAGCCTTTTTGGCCGGCGGTGCGTACCCAAAACCAAATCGGCTCTCGGTAAAGGGAAAGACAGGGAACTCAGCGACCCCCTGCTGGTTTATCCCGAGTCCAAAACCGGGCATGTGACCCATCTTCCTCATGATGTCAATAGCGGCGGAGCTGACGTAGAAGTCATCGTCCACGGCGACGGTGAGGACTGAGCCCGCGGTGTCAAACGAGAAACCCCCAAAGTCAGAGTCTTCTTCGCCATGTGCGATTCCCAGGACAGGCTCATCCTCCTTGAGCGGGCGGATTCCAGAGTCTCCGCAGATAGTGAGGGTCCCAGTCGGAAGTGCCAGCATGACTTTCTGGTGCAGAGTTGATGGAACTGCCATGATGTCCGACCGGTGTAGCCATGGCCTGCCTAGTAATAGATTGAAGGTGGCGGGAATATCAACCACATGGAACTCCACTTCCATTTCAAAACCCTCAGCGTCGAGCTTGAGCATGATGGTCCCCTCCACAACACGGCGGGTGCTATCATAGGCTTTGACCGCCAGGTTAGACGGCGTGAAATCCTTCTTGGCGAGCCCCAATTGGTAAGCAACCCTTAGCGGGCAAACATTAATGGCGGAGCCATTGTCAATGAGCACGGTTGGCACCCAAAGCCCCTTACACTTGACCGTGATATGCAGCGGGCGGTTGTGGTCGGTCCCTTCAACAGGCAGGTCCCGTTCGGTAAAAGTGACAGAGTGCTTGGCGAGCAATGGCAAAATGAGGGCGACCATTGCCTCGGGAGTGATGTCGGTGGTTACCTTGAGTCGGGAGAGAGACGAAGACAGCTTGTCACGGTGCTCCTTTGAAGACGCGACTAGACCCCAGACTGAGATGGCAGCAGGTATCTTCTTCAGTTGCTTCTGAATCACGTCCTCTCCTAGGACTCCGCCAAGGATGTTCGGAGCACCCCTTTGGACAACTGGGTTGGCGGACTGCAAAACGGGAGGATTGGACGAGCTCCCCGCCTGTAAGTTGGAAGGCTGAAAGACCCGGCCACTCCTCGTAACATTGGCGATGTCCCACCAAGAGGTTGAGTCGTTAAAGTCCCAGAAGTCTGCGGGGATGTCATCCACCTTACGCTTCCCCTTATCAGTCGCAGCCACAGTTGCAGACGAGTCCTGTTCCAAACCTTGCATTACCAAATCTTCCCAAAATGACGGATCCTGTGCTGCAGCTTCCTCAAATGGTGCTCCCGGGTTAGTCACAAACGGTGTATCCCAGAAACCAGCGTTGACCAGAGCGGAGTTGACGGTCCAGACCTCGTTACCCATTTGTATGTCAACTACCTTGTCCTCATCCCAGAAGTCGGCAGGTAGCGGATTTGTGTTAAGGTCGACAACCTCGTCGACTTCCCATAGATCATCAGGCACAGCATCCAGGGTCATAATACGACAGTCCTCGCCAGGAAGAGGGACAGCGGGGCGTGGGAGGTTCTCATCCACTATGTAGAATTCTGGATCGAGTTCGACGTTAGCTACTGAGGTTAGCAGCGAGTCAATCGTTGATGAGCGAAAACACTCTCCAAGTATACGGGGCTCTTCCTGTCGGAGGTCCTCTTAAGTGTAAAACGCCTCGTAATCGGGCACGACTTCTTCTAGAACATAGTTGGCCAGGAACTGCCAAGCTGGCTCGGGATCCCAGAAGTACGGTTCTTCTTCGATGATAGGCTCAGGTGGGTCGAAGAGCAGAGGTAGAGCGAACCCATCCAACGGGTCCATCATGTCTGCTTCTTGTGCTGCGAGCAACTGATTGTTCGCGACATGGTCAAATGGTACTGCTTCTGGTTCGACCGGGAATCCTTCAAGGGCAAGCTCATCCCATTCATTGATCCTAGGGACCTCGAAGTTGTTGTGGTCGGCAATCGCCCAGCCTACTGCCTGCATATCAAGTTCTGGTTCTGGCGGGCCTGCTGCCCTAGCAAGTCTTGCACGCTCTATGGGCGATCCATCGAGAGCAGTCCCAGCGAAGGTAAAGAAAGAATTTCTTACAGTGGTCCCAGGGAGGAGCTGTGTAGAAAAGACAGTATCGCGTTGCAGGTCACGGAACACGTCGTTGAAGGTGGTCATGCCGTCGCGCAGACGTTCCAGGGGCGTTCTTGAATCAGACGATTGTCCCTTCTCCAGGCTTATGGTCAACACTTCAGGCTCGAGGGGCATGGACACGACTGGTTTTGGTTGATCTGCAGGGGTTATATGGTCAGTGGGGTTGAATATGGTGGAGTTGGGGGAAGTTATGGTGGAGCTAAGGGATATCTGGCCAACTTGGTTATGGTGCTTCGGGAGGGAGTTGGAGATGACGTTGGGTTTAGACGGTGGGTTAGGAAGGGTCCCGTTGTCCACCAAATCCTGTATCGCATGACGGAGGCGATAACAAGAGTCGGTGTAATGGCCGGGCATCTGATGGTACGCACAGAAGGCATTGGGGTTATGGCTAGGAGGTGGATTTTGAGGGAGTGGAGTTGGAGTGAGAGGCCTGAGATGACCAGACTTGGCCAGCTTCTCGAGGACAACAGAGAGAGGTGCTTCGAAGTTGGCGAAGACACGGGGTTGGTTGCGGTTTCGGGGTTTCTGCGGCGCTTGCACTTGGTTGACATCAGCAATGTGGTTGGAGCTTTGGGTTGTGGCGGTGTTGCTAGCAGCGGCAGCGTTGGCATAGTTGCTACCACCGAAGAGAGCAGTGCTGCTTCCGGTGTAAGCATGGGTTTTGGGCTTTGATGTCGAGGAGGCAGGAGCAGACTCGGTTCTTGGGATGACCCCGTTTTGGAGAGCTTCCTCTATGGCGAGACCGGAGTCGAAGAAGGTTTCCCAATTTGCCCCTTGGACCAGCACAAGGTTCTTAGCAAAGTCCGGCTGCAGGTTACGAGAGATGATGCGAATCTGATCCTTTTCGCTGGGACGATCCGTCATTTTGGCTGCCTTTGCCCTCCATCGCTGAATGAAGTCTGCAAAGGGCTCCTTCGCGCCCATCTTGGTTGATTCCAACTCTCGCGTGGTCATCTTGAGTTGGACGTTGTAACTGTACTGGGAGTTGAAGGCAGCCCCGATATCGACCCAATTTTTCCTCTTGGAAAGGTCCAACGAAAGAAACCATTGGAATGCGAGACCAGTGAGAGTTTGAGGAAAGAGTTGAGCCATGGTTTCCTCCTCAATTCCATGTAGTTTCATTGCACTGTGATATGCCAGCAAGTGGGTCTTAGGATCCCCAGAACCGTCAAACTTTACAAAATCGGGCATTTTGAACCTTTCAGGCAGTCTAGCATTGGGAAAGGGGCAAAGACGATCCATGTCTAAACCACCAGCGCCTATCTTCTCGGCCTTGGAAACTGTTTCCTCGAGTTTAGCCATCTTGGCGATCAGAGCGGCCATTTCCGGATTTAGAGCAGGGTTTTCTCCTTGGAGGTTCTCTTCAACCACGAGTTCTCGCTCTCCGCCGCCTCCTCCAGCTGCAGCTGCCGGGGGGAGGCGTTCCTCAATTAAGGCACGGAGATTGGCCGTAGAGGCATCAGCTTGATCGGCCCTCTGCTGCATGATGACCAAGTTGCGTTGAATGTCGGCGAGAGTCTGGGCAAGATTCGGAATTTCAGCCATATCGAGCGGTTCGGTTTTGACTTGGACGAGCTTCTGAGGTGCAGGGAATGGAGTGAAAGGTGTCGATGGCGAAGCCTCTCCCAACAGAAAACAACCCGGAGCTTCCGTTGTGGCAGACCCAGAGACAGACCCACCCAAATCTTCTTACAGACAGACCTGGCGGACGTTCCCAAGTAGGTTTGGCTCTTGATTCTGAATCTGTACGGTGCGATGGCTAGACAGTAAAGTAGAAGGGCTCAGTGACAGCCTGCAGCAATTTTATTTGAAAGAAGAAAATGAATAATGCTCAACGTCGTCGGTGTCATCCTAGACTCTAGAACTAACAGACAAAACCGTTTTATGACAGCCGGACGCTGCCCAGGTCCTCGGATTTCTTTTCGACGGTGTACCCTGAAGGGATCGACCAATACTAAGAGATGTCGAAACAACCTAAGTCTTTGACTATTCCATTTTTGAAGTTTCAATGTTGGAATGGAACAACTTGGTGTCGACGACATGATACTGTAACCAAGAGGGCGTAAGCAGCACTGTGCCGGAGCCTTGAATGGTGTAAGTGTTTAGCACTTTTAACCTGGGTGGTATGAGCATCATGTCATGTCTCCTGTCGTTCCTAGTTTTCTGTTTGAAACCTCGAATGGGGTTTAGACAAGGATTTAGAAAGTCTCGATTTCCCAAAGTCTCGTAGACCCAAGGAATTTTGGAAAGTTGATAACGTGCACCATCACGATGCACGACTCGTCATCGGTCCAGGCAGCGCCTTAGCAGGCATAAAACGGGTTTGAAAGAGAGAAACCCTAAAAGCCGCCCTAGCATGCTCCTACGCAAAATGGTATGAATGTATGTACAGGCATGCGATATGGAAAGCAGTAACACATAGACAGTTTATGAGGGTTAGATGCAAGTAATCCTACCCTGTGGGTTCCTGTCCTAGTTTGAAAGGTTCTAGTGCTTTGTATGCGTGGCGAGGCTGGTTTTGGCTTAAGGGGGTTCCTCAGGCTAGAGATGTTTTATACCTCCCATCGCAATGCGTGCAGCAGAGCAACGGTCAAACGGTAATACGTCTCATCATCGTCCAAGGTTGTTGGGCATTCGAGGACCCCGGGCTCCAGTAAACTGTGCCGGTTACCCAAAACACCTCAACGGGGCTGATAGAACACCAATGCAAATGAACGCGTGCCGAAAGAATGATCGAGAGAGAGAATCGCAATGCTTTTTGAAAAATGCCTTTTGAAGCTTGGCCCACTTCATTAATCGACACTCGGAGAAAACTACACGAGTGAACAATAGTAAAAGCCCCAGTTCGGAGTGGTCGGATGTAGAATCCTGTTACGTTACCATTCCATTCTTCAGCAGCGCGGAGCGTACTGTTTTGACAGACTTTTAAAAATTGTTCATTCATGTATTAATTTCCAAATGTTGATTAATGTAATGTCCTCAGCAGAGTCGCCACTGTGGGCACACGCCCCAAAAATTCCACATTTTTAGTTTGTAAAAATTCCGGGTGCGCCCTTTTTGCGGGGAGCGCGGTGAAACGCTTCGCAGTTCAGAGTCGCCACTCGGGTTTTGCGGAAAGTACCCAAGAAACCGTGGTTTTGAAAACGTTTTGGATTGCGTTTGTTTAAAAAAAAGGCTTGTAGACTGGTCCATCATCACCTTTGAAATCTGAGGTTCGGGAGCCAGGTTACGAGAGGGGAAGGGTTTTATGGCACCCCCTCTCGCCCAATCCGGAGATCGGTCTCTACTCAGGCATTTTATACAAAAAAACATTTGCATTTCTCTCTTTATTTGATCATTTTCTTAGCCAGTTAGGGCGGGGGAACAATTAATGGGGATTTAGACTGTAACACGTTTGCAGTTTATGTACACATATGTGACAAAATGCTTATGGATGATAGATGTTTGATCTAACAAGTATAATAGATTGAGAACAAGCTTTTGTGGACGTTTTAAACAAACTAGCACACACTGACCGTGCAATGGTACACACAGGAGAAAGCCTGCATGCACTGGGCAAGCACTGCATGTAGTCAGGACCTGCGTGCGCCACCCACAACTGGCATGCGCCAGTGAGCCCAATACCACAGCTTCTGTTCTCAACCCTCTGGGCTCTGGAAAGGACCAGTGCACACCCAGGACAAACCACGCAGTTAAAATATGGATTACTAAGCTATTACAGACAGGATAAGGGCTTAGAAGCCACCAAATGAGCAGAAAACCCCTTAAACAGTGAGGGGAGGATGATCAAAGGCCTGGATGGAAAATCCATGCAAGGGCCAAGCCACTGGAAACTAGACCACTACCGTACGCCACTAATGGAGAGCCGTACGCCGGTTGTCATTTGGTTCCAATGCTTTGGCTTTGTATCATCTGGGCTCTGGAACATGACCAGAAGGCTCCCAGAGGCCAAACTGGACTAAGATACAGATGGAAGAGAAAGCAGTTCTAAAATACAGTAAGCAAAAGGTTGATTTTAGCATGCATCAGGGTGATCAGAGCACAAATGAAGCAATAAAACAATGATCCATGATCCCCACGCCAGTTTTGCTCGTACTGCCATGACTGGCGTACGGCGTAAACGACTGGCGTGCGCCACTGATCACTGCATATGGTTTTGAAACCTTGCCAGCATTAGGGCCAGGACTGGTATAGATTACCAGCCTTGACCCTGCTAGCCCCCCTCAGGGGTCAGAACAGAAAACAGAAAGCAAAGGTGGTATACCTTTTGCTTGTGAGTTTTGAGGGATTGTTTGAGCTTGAGCTTGAGGGTTGAAGGTTGGAGGATGATTTTGGTAAGGGTTATGGATTGAGGTGAGTGTGCTCTTCTCTTACTCTTTCTATGGAAAAGAAAGGAAGCAAAGAACACTTAAAGGGGAAGAAGACAAGATGACTTATGCCTTAATGGAGCTAACCCCTTGCAAATGAATGCAAGGGGGGTATTTATTGAGGGAGAGGACTGAGCTCAGTTGAGCCTTAAGGGCTGTTTGGGGTTGGCAAGGAAGAGGGGAGCCTCCCATGCATTAAATGCATGGGACTCCTCTTGAAAGGTGATGTAGGAAGAAGGGGGACAGCCCTGGACGATATAATCATCAGGGAACTGTGGCTGACGTCGGATGGTTGCCAAAAGTCCCGCGCTTCTGGCTGAAAAAGGTTGATTTGACTGGCATTGACTGGCGTGCGCCACTTTGTGAGTGGCGTGCGCCAGTAACCGGCGATGACTGACACGTGGCAATGATCCTGCGCACGCTAGTCAAGAACCAGCGTACTCCAGTAAGGTTTTGCTGAGGCCATTTGGTCCTGGCTTGAGGGTTCGACAAGGGTTTGAAATGGGTTCGGATGAGGTTCGGGACGCTCAAATCTCAAACTCATTCACAAACTCGGGATGTTCTTGACCTTAATCATCACCGGGGAATCAAAGACCGTAAGTAAACTAATCTGGACAGTCCAGAATAGGGTGTCTACTCCTAGGTTCTTTTGGCACTCGTTTTATAAAATTCTCGTTTAGAACTTAGCCGGTGATATGTCGTGGAGTCGTTATGGGTTCGGTACGTGACATAGGGCGTCGTGATAGATTTAGAGGAATAACGTGGACTTAAAGTATTTATCAATGTGCAATGTGGTATGCTTATGAGTTTATAATACATTGTTGATGATGTATGAACGAATATGAACTTGGAAAATCGTATTGAAAATGCATTTATGTTTACGTGAGTTGTGAATTTTGAATTGAGGGTCCTGCTACGCAAGGTGTGATAATGCGGAGACTCTAGAGGGCCCGCAACGCAAGGTGTGGTAATGCGGAAACGCAGGTGGAGAGAATTCACTATAACGCAAGGAGTGGTAATACAGTTGAATGTCTTGCAATGACGAAGAGAATTATGGTTGACTTTAGAAGTTCATGTTGTTGTTGTTTGGATTGTTTTTGCTTGAGATTGTGTCTTTTGAAAAGGGAATAAACGGTTGATTCTATCAAGATTTATTTAAAGAAAGAAATTTGAGGTTTTTAAAAGAGAAATTTGAGGTTTTTCCGGTATTCTTGAGCGAATCAACGCATCCGGTATTTAGGCACAAATCAATGGACTCCGGCATTCAAGCTCAAATCAACGGAGCTTGACCTGTAAAGGTCTTGAGTTTTTCTTTAAACTGTTTTGGAAGTAAAAAAAGATAGTTTTATGAAACGAGGCTCTATGGTGAACAATATGAAATTAGGAAGTTGTTTGTGGCATTCGTTTGAATAGTTGTTGTAATTTGTTAGATTCGTATGAGTTTAAATTGTTGCTTCTAGTTGACTTGTGAATAGTTAGAGTCATCTCTAAGATGTCTGAAGTCTCGAAATCTAAATTCGTCAGTTCATTCTGGTTACCCCTTTGTATCTCATTTTCTCTTGTCGAAATCTCATTCGCGTTTGGTGCATGTTTCATCGCACTTTCACATAACTTGAGTATAGATTTCTCTACTGGGCTAGTGCATCTCAACCTATCATTTTCAGGTACAAAACATGGAAGTTGGCATGGCATGCATCTCATGCATGCTTGATGATCATGTGTTTTGAAGGTATAAAGGAGGCGATCATTTGCATTTGTCTTAAAGGAAGTTTTCTTTTTTTTTTAAAAGAAGGATTATTGTAAACTGTAACATTATTTTGATATTCGATAACTTGGGGCTTTGAGCCAGGATTGTAATTTTTGAACTTAACTTTGAGAACAGGGAAATATATGTCTTTTGGGTAACTGTACTTCAGTAACAATTTTATTTATTGAAAACAATTATTAATTATGTTGAAAATCGAGGGCGTGACAGTATGTGTGTGACTTTCTCTCACACACACACTCTCTCTCTAACCCTAGCCGTCGCACCTCTTTGTTTCTCACTTTCCCTCCCTTCCCCTAGGGTTTCCACCCTAAAATGGGCGGCGGGAGAGGGAGAGATCTCCCTTATGGAGTTTTTCTCTCCGTCAGCCTCCAATCGGAATCTCTTCTCCCCTTCTTTCATTACTCTCCACCATCATCCTCCCCTCACGCCTCCTGACGCCTTGGCCTCCCTGGTTCCTCTACTGCTGGACCTCATCCATCATATTAGCCATTCATCGGTGACTCGTCTCTGGTGGTGCGGTTCAGATGTGCAGCTGTGGGTGCAGAGTTTTTGTGCATGATTGAGTCGCCAGAGTTGGAGATCTATGTTGGTGGATGATGATGGCGATGTTTTTTTTTTCATTTTCTTATTGGTTTGCGATCATTTGCTTCTTCTTCTCCCTTTTGTGAAGGTTTTCTCTCCGATTTTTTGCCGTGAGTTTTTCTCTCGACTGGGTTTTTCCCGGTTGGGTTATTTTGAGTTGTTTATTGTTTTTGCAGAAAAAGATTTAGTTGGTTTGGGGTATAGTCTGTGGGATGAATTTCCGCCGTCTTGGTTACTTGGTCCTTTGTCTAAGGACGAGTTTTCATCTTGATGTAATCTTTGATTGAAGTTATAATATCATCTATTATCGGTTGGCCAAAAAAAAAATAGGTATAGAGAACAAAAGCATGCATTAATTAGCAAGTTTATGAGCGTTTTTCACCGGTATACATTAACTTTACAAATACGGATACGATCGAAACGATGACGGAAACTAAATCCGAAAACACTCTTATATATCTAAACTAATTCTCTATAATTTTAATTTTTTATAAATATATATGAACCTATTTATGTAGGTAAGCAAAATTTTATTTACAACTTTTAAAACTTGGCTCGTTTGCAACCCTGATGTTCGCCACTGTGTTTATTAATTCTTACTCCCTCCATCCCTAAAAAAATATCTACCCGTATACCTAGGCCTTCAAAAACATGAAAATTTTTCTGTTAAAAAATTCAAACTTTTTTCACAATTGGAAAGAACTCATTAATGTCTATTGATTTGTGAAAAAAATTTGAATTTTTTAGCGAAACAAATGCAACTTTTTAGAGGTTTAGCTTTGCAGTCCGGACATTTATTTACGGACGTATGAAGTACGAGTATTAATCTATTTGATGACTGCTAAAATACGTGCTAGACTTTTCGTACCTAAGTATCATGTACATATGATCCATTTTTGGTGTGACTGATAGTGAAATGGAATATAATCTCATATGTCATCTCATTTGACTAAAATGATGAGATTATTTGAGAGAGATATTTTTTTCACGGTGGTGGAAAACCCCATTTTTCCACAATCACATTTTTTGGTCCTATCGTGTGTTTATTGTTGATCTGAACCGTTCATTTTGTAGACCCTACATAGTAGTGTATCCATGTAAAAAATAAATTTGATCGGACATCAATAGGAGTATCAAAAATTAAACTTTGCTTTGTAAAATGGACAGTTTATCTTTATTATTATTGACAGAAATCAAATCGTCCATTTTATAAACCAAAATTCAAATTTTGATATATCTATCGACTTCCGATCAAACGGTTTTTTGGTATGGCAATACTATACTGTGGGTTTTAAAATATGAACGATTTAGATCACAAGAATAGACACTCGGTGGGGCCCATAATGGGCGGTGGTGAAAAAGTGGGGTTTCACACCGGCGGTTGATAGAATTTATTCTCTATTTGAGAATCAATATTCTGTATTGATTCGTCCGTGCTTGCACAAGGCCCAATCCATTAGGGTGTAATTGCACTTGGGGCAAATATAGACTGAATAACTCAATCTCACTTAAAAAAATAAGGGCATTCACAGTGAAATAATCTAATCAAAAGTTGTCACATCATCTTTTGCTTATCCATTTAAGAGGTTGCTAAGGTTAGCAATGTAGATGTCTACAATGGCATAATCAAAACTTGCCACATGATCACCTTTTCAACCTATAAAAATCTAAAAATTGTCACCATATAAAATAAATTTTTTTAAAATAGTTTTCAAACTAATAAAAACAGGTTATTAGAAATAGAAAATAATTTTTTGAAAACTTTTATTTTGAAAAAAACACTTTTCGGAAAAAGTTTTTAAAAAATAGTTTTTAAAAAAATACATTTTTTTTAAAATAACAATTTTTGAAAAAAAAGACACTTAAAAAATATTTTTTAATAAAAAACAGTTTACTTTTTTTTCAAAAAAAACACGAAAACTTCTTTTAAAAGAGAGAGAGAGAAGGTTTGGTTATTGGCAAAATGTTGCTAGTTTTGATTATTCAAGGGCCAAAATTTGATGAGTTTCTAAGAGGTTACTAAGTTTGGTTATGCCACTGTGAACTCTTTTTTGAGAAAACATTGTTAACTTTAGCAACTCTATTATTTTGGTTATTCCACTATGGATGCTCTAAGCCTGTAATTACGAGTCATCAACCTTTTTTTTCGTTTATCAGATGTGAGAATTAAAATTCACACATGTCCTAGAATAAATAATACTGCACATCTCATAGTAGGAGTACTATTATATAACCCACACTCTGTGAAATTATATTTACGTGATGGACATTTATTCTGGTCCTCTGGACAGTAAATATTTAAAAACCTAATTCCGGTTACAGTTACCACAAGTCAAACACTGTGATCTCAATATTTACGATAGAGTTTTGCTAATATCTTGTAGTTATCGATATCCATTTGAGCTGATTTTTTACATGGACCCATATAAAGAACAATTTAAGAAGAAGAAAAAAGCGATTTAGATCATTTTTGTGAGTCCCCCCACAAAAGAATATGTGGAAGATCGGTGTTGAAAAGCCTATGCAAACAGACTTATTGTAATCACCAAGTGTGGTGAGTCCTGCATACATTACAAACAAACAAACATACAACCGATACACATACCAAAGCGAGGGGGCTTGTTGTGCAGTATCGTGCATAGTAGGTACTGTGCACTATCCGAGTGATCCATCTATTGTGCAATACGATGCACAGACGAACGATTGAAATTGATGCACATGGATGTTGTGCAGGGGTACTCAGCAGACCCCGGGGTTCCACCACACATACTCTCACAACTCACAAGTGTAGTGGGTGACTAGGGGGTGTTCCACTTTCCCTTCTTTTTTAAAAAGTACTTTTTCTTCAATTTTCAAACTCAAATATAATGAAAATGAAAAATAATTTTTTAATTTTTTTTGCACCGAATAAAAAGATTTCAATGAGATCTATCAAACAAGATCCATATTGGTAGGAAAATTATTTACATAAATATATAATTTTTGAGCTTGAAATTACCTTCTTTTTCTAAAAGTTACTTTTTTGAGAAACCGGAACACCACCTAAGTCAAACGCACATAAAAACTAGTAGTACTAATGTTGGCGCGAAAACCCCTGGACGCACATAAAAACTAGTAGTACTAATGTGGGAGACTTAAAGAATCATCCTCGAAACCCACTCTCCGTAGGTTTTCATCCTGCTCAATTTTTGAACTTATGTTTCCATCCCTGCTTTTTTTAAATCCCAAAAGTGCCCTTATATGCCCCCATATATATACCAAAAGTTGGGACTGAAAAATAACCCCTCTCGTCCCTGCGAAAGAATCGGCAATCAATCCCCACTGATTTCGTCATTCAATGCCTAAACTTTCGTACGAATCCCCCAAATCTCTCAAATTGAAATCTATATAATAAGATAGGACTGGTTTTGAATCCAAGAGACAACCAACGGTCCAGAATTGTCTCTCGCATATTCTTCACCCTTGATTCTACAATGGCAGACCCGTAAATACTTATCCTTTTCTGAGCATTTTTTAATCACACTTTCCCTATCTAATTCGGAATTCCAATTCCCCGTCCAATTTGGAATTCCGATTTCCAAACCCTCTCTCTCTCTATCTCTCTCTCTCTCTCTCTCTCTCTCTCTCTCTGCGAATACGGTCACTCCCAATCACGCAGCTTCGCCTCTGCCGCCTCCCCTCACGCAGCTCAGCCACCGCCCCGACGCTCTCCCCGCACCGGGCTAATCACCGCTCTCCGCCTACATGCGCTTCCTCCAAACAATCACTGCTTCCTCCCGCCCTTTTCAGCATCTTTTCTAAGTAAGCTCTCGATTCCAGAAGTCGTATTTTCATTGTTTCACTGTATTTCAATATTTCGGTTAGGGTTCTCCGAGGATGAAGATGGAATCGGGAAGATGGCTAATTTCCGGTATATGTTCATGTTATCTCTTGGACATCCGATCAATTCCGTAGTGTTGTTTATCTAGGCTTAGCTGCAATTGGGTTTTGATTTCACAATAGTGTCTGATCACAAAAAATGCCACTTCAAGGTGAGAATTGCAGAATTCAAATCCTCTCTGCTTATTATCTCACTTATGAACTTGGCTCCTATAACTCACATGACAGTGCAACCCACAGCATTCTCATCACTGAGTAAAATCATTATTTGCCGGTATACGCCTAGCCCCGTAATGATCATAAGGCGGCAGTGGTTGCAACGACGGCCACATACAACTAGCATCATGTTCAGTTTTAATTTGCGTGGCTTTCCGTGCCCATTTATTTTTTTCCTTTAGTCTTAGTGTACTACATTAAAACACCAACTTGTAATGAGAATCCCTAGCTCAAACTCCATTCCAGGTTTTGAGAACTTTTACTCATCTGTACTTTCCTTCTTCTGTATCATCTCTTCCCATTGGTGAATCATTGTTTTCTTTTCAACTTAGAAGTAAGACATGTGGTTACTCTGAAGGCTTTTAGTTAATTGGGCACAAAAGCTTTCTTTTTTTTGTGTTTATACTCTATCCGGGCATATCAATATGCCATATCTTTATGATTGCCATTTGCCATTGCCTAAATGAGTTGGGGGTGTCATAGGAATCTTAATTTTTTCTAACTTAATTGGAAATTTTTTGGATGAATGCTTTTTTTCCCCTGCTTTCTTTTCTAGGTAGTAGGGGCGTAGCGCGTGAAAATAACTTCAGTGTTGTAGTTTGTTGATATAGTATGAAAAAGGTTCACATACATTGCTTCATCATACATTGTTCATCTTGACGCTATTTGTTGCAGTAGTATTGCCCATAATTTCAAATTTGTTAGGATGTCAAGTGGGCAGAACGAGGGTGCTTTTGTTTGAAACGATCATGTGTTTTGATTCTTATCAAGGTACGACTAACTAGAGACAATGGCTAGCAAACGGAATCCAACACATGTGGCCAATGGAGAAGAATATTCACGGGTATGAGCCTACACATGTGGGCAATGGCTATTTTGGAAATAAATCATTTTTCAACTAATTACAATAATTAATCAGAGTTTCTACACATACTTTTAGGCACAATCTGGTAAGGAAATAAAAAAATCAACCCTAGCACAACGTGCACAACGAGAACGAGAACAAATTCTAAAGCAAAGCATTGCGGTCAGTGGAAAGGAAAACACACAGGTATACATGTTGACACCTATCTTCTATCTTCCATTTGCAAAATATATATTATACACTTTCTTTAGCCACAAGTCGGTAAAGAAATATCAAAATCATCAATGGGACAACGTGCATGACGAGAACGAGAACAAATTCTAAAGCAAATCACTGTGGTCAGTGGAAAGGAAAACACACAGGTATACATGTTGACACCTATCTTCTATCTTCCATTTGCAAAATATATATTACACACTTTCTTAATCACTTTCTTTAGCCACAAGTCGGTAAAGAAATATCAAAATCATCAATGGGACAACGTGCGCGACGGGAATGAGAGCGGATCCTGAAGCAAAGCATTGCTCCGCAAACAGAACAACACTTGCTAAGGGATACAAGGGTAAGATGCAATAATTATGATAGTTTGCTGGCTATTTATGATACAACCTTCTATCTTCCATTTGCAAAATAATTATGATAGTTTGTTGCCGGATGTATTGTTGTACTTGATTTTCTAAAATGTGTTGAGCCATTGCCATGTAGTAAAGAGATGTGTATAATACATTTGGTTGACTGCCATATTAGTTCTTTAGAGATGTGTAAAATCACTGTAAGTCTCTGAATTGAGCTCAAAGAGCCGAGAAAATTGAATGAATAACTCAATGAATAGCCCAGAGCTCAATGAATATATCATTTTTTTAGTTTGAAATTTGATGGAGTTTGGAGAAACATGATCATGGTACGGTTTATCCCTTTCTGAGCTGTGGTATTACCCCTTTCTCGATATTAGATTGTGGACCTGTCGTGTTGATTAAATTCTCTCAAAGCATCTATTTTTTAGAATGGAACTCCCCCATTGAACTTTTATTTATTTTATGACATTGGATTTGGTTTTAATGTCAGAGCTGTGCGTGAAAAAAATGATGCTGCGAGGAAGATGCTGACATTGGTGATGAAATGCCAATGACCCACTTCCCACCAGTTGAGATTGAGTAGGATGACGGTGCCTCGGCTGGTGGCGGTGTTCATGCAACCACCAGTTGTAGTCTATTTATCATTTGCCTGTTAGCGTTATCTTTTTATCATTCGGTACTTTCTCTTTGCTCATTGTCAGAGCCAAAGGCACGGCTGCATGACCACCGCCTGATAGCTCAAAATAGGAGGCTATGTGACATGTATTTCTATAACATGATTTGGAACCACTTCGTTTGGTTTTCTTGACAGATACAGTATTGGCATTTGTACAACATGCCTGCTTAGTTTTATGGGATTGCAGTATCTTCACTCTTTAGAGTTTGTATTTTGAAATTGCCGTGCCCGAAGGTTTTACAATTTTTTCCGTGCTTCTACGACAAGAGTTGGAACCACTTCTTTTGGTTTTCTAGACTTTGTAGCAAACAGCTGCTTTGTGAGGCAGAGCAATCTCTTTATTTAAGTTGCTAATAATATTGAGGCCCAATGCAAACTACTCTTCTGATGCTCTAGCAAAGTGCAAAATTTACTGATTAGGTCTGACCATTACAAACAAATTGCCGAGCATCTCCTGGTTTGCCGAACTAATATGTGTATCGTTTTATATTCTCATTGGTGTTTCGATGGTTTTTATTTTCACTGTTTACCTTTTGCCGAACTAGAACTAGCAAGTGACGGTTTTTGAATCTTAATATATGCCCAAATTTATCCCTTCATTGAGCATAAATATGAGCCCTTATTCTACGGATTTTTAAAATTTACATGTTTAAATGGAAATTGCAGATGAAAAAAAAGGAATGGAAATTTGAACCTATAAAATCTGCCTGTTAAATATCGAAATCAATGGAGTAAATCATGTTGGTAAAACTGAATTAGAAGAATAAGTACAAAACAAGAATGGAAATTGCATATCAAAGTTTTGCAACAACAAAAATATACCATATTTTACTTTGTTCCTACCCATTTTTTTAAACATGTTCTCTCTTTGCTCATTGCTCGATCCATAGCTTTAGTTTTCTTCAAAATATGTTGCGCCGTGCCTTCAGGCACGGGCATTCGCTAGTTATTTGATAGTTTTAGATACAAAAACCCTCCTCTTCCTCTTGTGAGTTTTCGTCCACAATTGAAAAATGTTGACAAACACTCGCCGGTGGCAATTTCTCTGGAGAAACACTTGTCGGCGGCTGAAATCATGAAAACCTTAGTCGGCCACACCCGCCGTAATCCCACTCCACTGGTCTCTGGCATTTACTTAAACCCAAATTGGCACCGTACACATCTCGTAAATGACCCAGTTTTGCCCGTCTCCGTCGCCAGCCACCGCCGCACTAGTCTTCCGATGATCTCTCTGCTCACCGCCACCTCACTATTTTTCTTTTCGCGATTTGTTTTTGTTTGATCCGACGATCGAGCATATCATGCTCTCGCGCGACACCAAGGGTCGATCTGATTCGTGGGTCGATGCGATCATGGTTTTCGTTCATGATATGGTATTTTTCATCTAATTGGGAAAGTTGTTGGTTTGAGTTTTCCTATTGGGAAACTTCTTTAGGTATTATATTATGGATTGTATTCCAAAACGATTTTGATTTGTGGATGGTTTGTGAAAGTAGCTATGGAAAACACACTTTCTTGATTGTGTGTAACAATTTAACATATTTGTTGATTGTATGCAAATAATCTGTAAAAAATTTATGGTGTATTCTGAAATGAGAAATACATGGTGTATTTTTATTATCATGTAGAAATATGTCATGAAATTGATTCATATTCTGAAATATTTCATGAATTTGAAGCCGATTTTATGAAACATGATTTCATGTTCTTAATATGCCATGTTTTAAATGTAGTTGGATAGTTGTTTCGAAACATGTCATGTTAAACAATTTTTCATTTTCTTTTCCAATTAAATCATGTAGTGGATGCAATGGAAGGAGATGGGGTGGAGGTGGTTTTGAATTATGACATGAATTTGAAGTCGATTTCATGAAATCATGATTTTGAAGTTCAAGGCAGATTTTGAAGTCCATGGCAAATTTCACAACAAGGTACTTGAATCGATTTATAAAATCTGTCATGATTTTAAAGTTTATGTTTTGAAATCTGTTGTGTTTATGAAACCGAATTCATGGTGGTACCGATTTTGCGTTTATTTGTTGCCTTGTTGGGATTAAAGATTGTCATGTTTTATGGAATAGATGTTAGGTGTATTTATTCAATGGAGATTCAGTGTGTATATGTTAAAGCATCCAACTCCAAACCAATTGGCAAAGAGTGGAGAGGCCGCCCAGGCTCATATACTTGTTTTGGAGGAGATAATTAACCGATGTGGGACAAACTCCAACAGTATATGGAATAGGAATGGATTTCAGTTAGTTTTGAAAAGTTTTTGAAAAAAAGGATAACAAATATTTGAATTATCCCCCTTCATTTTCAAATCATCAATCAAATTCCATTTAATTAGGAAACTATAATTACATACCACCTATTTAGGCAACATTTGTTATGCATATTTATGTGTAAGGGTACTATTGGTATTAAAAAAGAGAAAAGAGGAAAATATAAGTGCAAAAAAGTAAAAGGATGAAAATTTAGGAGGAGTGGCATATGAGAATGGATATTTAAAAGTGGCGCAAAAACCCCCGGACGCTTTCTTCCCGGCTGTCTAAAAATTAAGTGGTGCGTTTGGTAACCTTTTCAGTTTTCAGTTTTCAATTTTAAAAAAACTAGAAATAGAAACATGTTTATGTTTTTATAAAAATAAAAACAAGAAACATGTTTGGTAATAATTTAAAAAAAATAACAAAAACTAAAAAGTGAAAACACAAACAGGCTTATGTTTTCTCCCGGATCTCGAACAGCGGGGCCCGCATCTTGACCACGGGCGCATCCACGTCGACGAGCTTGGTACTCAAATTAACAAAATTGGCGTAGTCGCGGTTGATGAGGTCAACGAGCTTGCGGTTGAGGGAGGAGAGATGGGAGCGGAGCTCAGAACGGAGGGTGTTGAAGGTGCAGAGGTCGGCGATGTAGGCGTTGGAGTCGAAGGAGGGGAGGAGGAAGGAGGATTGGTTGAACTAGTTGGGGTGGGAGTCGATGGGGTCACCGAAGAGGTCCGTTGTGTTGGAGGTGGAGCGAGGCGGCGGCGGCGGAGATTGTAGATCCGCCATTGGATTCGGTTGAATTTTGGGGTTTGGAGTTTGGGGTAGTTAATTACAAATTTGGTGACGGAGTCGACATTGGAGAGAGAGAGAGAGAGTAGACACAGGAATATTGAAGATGAAAAGTCGTCGGGATGAGTGTGGGCATCGTGGTGGCTGTAGCTGTGGGGATTGACGGGCCAAAGTTCTGTTTTCAAAACAGTGTAAAATTCCTTTTTCTAGTTTTCATAATTTTCAGAAACTCTAAAAAAGTTTTTTAAAAACAAAAAAGTAAAAATATGTTACCAAACAAGTTTTCTATTTTAATTTTCAAAAAAGTGAAAATAAAATCAAAAACTGAAAATAAAAAGGTTACCAAACACCCCCCGAAGAATTTCAGTAATCACACAAATATTGACCTAGATTACTCAAGGACAGAAACAAGAACCAGAGAGATTAAGGTGAGAAAAGAGGAGAGAGAAAATCTCCATAGGATTTCAAGACTAATATCCAATCTGATTGAATGAATACAATGACGTGCTCTCTCTATGAATTTATACAACAGAATCTTATATTACTTGCTAACCACTTTCCCTCACTAACCACTTTCTCAAAACAAACTTTAGTAATTAACTCACAACTAATTAATGGTCAAAGCAGCTTAAGCACTGGTCAAAGTAGCTGATGTGGATTGAGTAGCCGATGCAGACGGAGGAGCTGACGTGGACGTGGACGTGGACTGATCAACTGTGTCATTTTCCCTTACAAAATGCCCCATTCCTGTTCACACTTCCCTCTCCTCCTCCTCTCTCTCTCTCCTCCCCCTTTAAATCCACTCGCTTCCCCACTCTGTATCCCTCCAAAAACCAGACCACCCCCCCCTCACTCTCTCTCTCCAAACTTCAATGGCGGACCAGAACAACTCGAACCCAGAAACCAGACTGCAGGAAACAAGAACCAGAACGAACCCCCTCCCGAATTTCCTCTTATCGGTCAAGCTCAAGTGCGTGAAACTGGGCTACCACTACCTGATCACCCACGCCATGTACCTCCTTATCACTCCCCTCCTGATCCTCTCTCTCCTCCACCTCTCCTCCCTCACCCCCGACGACATGCTCCACCTCTGGTCCCACCTCAAGTTCAACCTCGTCACCGTCGTCCTCTGCTCCGCCCTCATGGTTTTCCTAGCCACGTTGTATTTCATGAGCCGCCCCAGGAAGGTATTGTTGTTTTCTTAGTACTACTTTTTAATTTTCGATGTGTGTCTCGATCTACTATAAGTTTTCTGTACTCTTTTATATTTTATAATTCAAGTAGATACTATTTTTTTGGAAATGGATCCTTCCCAGTGAGGTATTTCGCAAGTGAGAATTTCATAAGAATACTCTTACCGGTAAGAGTATACTATATTGTGAGAAAAATATGAATTTTCCAGGACAATAACGGGGGAGGATGTTGAGTCAGCAAAAGAAACACAAACTTTGTTACGTATACAAATGCTTGTACATACACTTCATCGAAGATTCCATCCCTTTTAATTTCATGGTTTGTTCTAACGAGTATTTTCTAACAGGTCTATCTCGTAAACTTCGTGTGTTATAAACCAGACCCGGAATGTATGTGCACCCGGGAGCATTTCTTGGAGCTGTCCGCCCAAGCAGCATCTTTCACAGAGGAGAATCTGGTCTTTCAGAAGAAGATTGTAGAAAGGTCCGGACTGGGCCAGAAGACGTACTTTCCGGAGGCGCTTCTGGAGGTGCCCCCGAACATGTGTATGGCAGAGGCGAGGAAGGAGGCGGAGATGGTGATGTTTGGAGCCATTGATGCGTTGTTGGAGAAGACAGGGGTGAAGCCTAAGGACATTGGGATACTGATTGTGAATTGCAGCTTGTTCAATCCGACGCCGTCGTACTTGGCTATGGTGGTGAATCATTATAAGCTGAGGAGGAATGTCTTGTGCTACAATCTTGGTGGGATGGGGTGTAGTGCTGGGTTGATCTCCATTGATCTTGCCAAACAAATGTTACAGGTTTGTCCAATGTGTTTTCATTTGGGTTTTTCCTCTGTTTTCAGTTTGGAAAAGGTTACTTAGAAAATTTCACTGAAACTTGCGCCGTAAAATTAATACATATGTGTGCGTAAGGTGACCTGAACACTTCTGAGTTTTCGAAAACTCATTTTTTGTTGGGAAAATTTCACGTAGGCACCTGACCTTTCACACAAATCACACATAAACACCTGACCTTTCTTAAATTTCATATAAACACCTGACCTTTCTAAAAACTCATCAATTCAACACCTGTCGTCACCCCTCCGTCTAAAACCAAATGGAATGGCTGAGGTGCTCCAAGCAAAAAAAGTTAAGTGCTCCAATTTTTAATTTGTTTGAACCAGTGCGAAGATCTTATTTTTCTGATCATTTTATCCTAAACAACCATAATTAATTTTTTACTCTAAAGTTCTCGTTAGTCAACCCTAAAAAAGTCGTAAAATCAAATATCTCTTAGAGCTAACTAACGATAGCCTTGGAGTCAAAAATTAATTATGACCCTTTAGAATAAAATGATCATAAAAAAAAAGATCTTCACACCGGTTTAAATGGATTGAAAATTGGAGCACTTATTTTTTTAACCATACTTTTTAATATATAAACGGTCTATATATGGTTGAAAAATTAATTGCTCTAATTTTTAATTCGTTTGAACCGATGTCAAGATCTTATTTCTCTGATCATTTTATTCTAAAGGGTCATAATTAATTTTTGACTCTAAAGCTATCGTTAGTTAGTCCTAAGAGATATTTGATTCTACGACTTTGGTTTAAATGGATTGAAAATTGGAGTACTTAATTTTTGAACCATATTTTTTAATATATAAACGGTCTATACATGGTTGAAAATTTAATCGCTCCAATTTTCAATTCGTTTGAACCGATGTGAAGATCTTATTTCTCTGATCATTTTATTCTAAAGGGTCATAATTAATTTGTGACTTTAAGACTATCGTTAGTTAGCCCTAAGAGATATTTGATTCTACGACTTTCTTAGGGCTGACTAACGAGGGCTTTAGAGTAAAAAATTAATTATGGTTCTTTAGGATAAAATGATCAGAAAAAATAAGATTTTCGCACTGGTTCAAATAAATTAAAAATTGGAGCACTTAGCTTTTTTTGCTAGGAGCACCTCAGCCATTCCGTTTGATTTTAGATAGAGGGGTGACGGCAGGTGTTGAATTGATGAATTTTTAGAAAGCTCAGGTGTTTATATGAAATTTAAGAAAGATCAGGTGTTGAATTGATGAGTTTTTAGAAAGCTCAGGTGTTTATATGAAATTTAAGAAAGGTCAGGTGTTTATGTGTGATTTGTGTGAAAGGTCAGATGCTTGGGTGAAATTTTCCCTTTTGTGTTTGATATGCACTTTTCTTTGTTCTATTATTAGTTTGGTTTACCTAGAGTGCCTTGTTTTATTAGGAAGAATGTTTGTTATGCAACTCTACATATTTGGTAGGAGTAGTTTTTTTTTTAGAGAAAATTTGTGACTTTTTTGAAAGAGTTACGTTTCAGAAAATCTACTCTCGTTTTTCATGTCATTTTCACTTCCTTCTTTAAACCGTTTTCAAAAAATCAAAAAAGATACGTAATTGATTTTTACGCCCCTCTGTTTCAAAAGTGCACTAATTTTTTTGTCTTTTACTCGATAAAGTACGAGCGTGCGAAAACCACTCTCGACAAAAAAAGTTGAAAACATTAATCTTTTCAAAAGCCTTCCAAATATAGAACAATCAAATCTCAATCATTTCATACACAGAATCACATACCATGTGACTTAAGATCAGAATTTGTTCTTTTACTAACAACCATTCTTATGTGCAACTACAGGTGCACCCCAACTCGTACGCCTTGGTAGTAAGCATGGAGAACATAACCCTAAATTGGTACTTCAGCAACAACCGGTCAATGCTAGTGTCAAACTGCCTCTTCCGAATGGGCGGTGCCGCCATCCTCCTCTCCAACCGCTCCTCCGACCGCCGCCGCTCCAAGTACCAACTCATCCACACCGTCCGCACCCACAAGGGCGCGGACGACAAGTGCTACGACTGTGTCTTCCAGGAAGAAGACAACAACAAGAAAATCGGTGTCGCCTTATCGAAAGACCTGATGGCCGTAGCCGGAGAAGCCCTAAAAACCAACATTACAACTCTAGGGCCTCTCGTCCTCCCGATGTCCGAACAACTCCTGTTTTTCGTGACACTTGTAGCCCGGAAGGTGCTCAAAATGAAAATCAAACCCTACATTCCCGATTTCAAACTAGCGTTCGAGCATTTCTGTATTCATGCCGGGGGCAGGGCGGTTCTGGACGAATTGGAGAAGAATTTGGACTTGAGCGAGTGGCATATGGAACCTTCCAGAATGACTCTGTATCGATTCGGGAATACTTCTAGTAGCTCGTTGTGGTACGAACTGGCTTACACCGAGGCGAAAGGGAGGATCAAGAAAGGGGATCGGACGTGGCAGATCGCGTTTGGATCGGGGTTCAAGTGTAACAGCGCGGTCTGGAAAGCGTTGAGGACCGTCAATCCGGCTAAGGAGAAGAACCCTTGGATGGATGAGATTCATGAGTTCCCTGTTCATGTGCCTAAAGTGGCACAAATTGTTTCTTGATAATTTTTTTTTAATTTCATTATTATGGTATTTTTATATTAGGGGGGGTTCATATTTGTTTTTGGTCACAACATTGGATTGTGGTATGTTTCTGGGGAAAAAGTAGTCATTTCTTTGCCATTTCTTTTGTTTTCTTCTTTTTTATTTCTTTTTGGGTTCTCAGTATTGAACAGTTGTGGTTAATACACTCCAGAATGGTTGCTTAATTGATTGCTAGTACAGTACATTTTAGATGCAAGCACTAATTTAACAAACATCAAATTTTGTCAATAAATTAGTGCCTTAAATTATTGTTAGCGTGATAAGTATGGACTTGACCTTATAAGTAGAAGTGACTGCGAATATCATTTGATTGAGTTTTTTACCATATCCGATCAACCTAGACTTACGAATTGAATGGTTTGTATCGTGTAGTGGAATTATGGTGAATGAGGGTTTACGTGAGAGGATCTCAAGTGAAAGAGGAGAAGTGGAGTCCAAATTTAGTTAGGCGTCAGTCATTAGTGATCATGAATTCCAATTCAGTGTGTACTATTATTATTTTCATCCCATAAAGTTACTCCACTATGAAAAGACATACTCTCTCCATCCCATAAAGATAGTATCCCACAAAAAATGTGCAATTTTAAAGTCACAAAATAAATTACTTTTGTGCTTAATTTTTTTTAATTTTTTGCATTAAATTAAATAAGTAATTATGATATTTAATTTGGTGAAGAAATTGTAAAACATTATTTATAGAAGTATTTTTTTATCCAAAAATTGCACGTCTCTTCGTATGGGATAATCTTTGCGGGACAGAGGGAGTATTATCTTTGGAAATATTAAACAAAATACTTTTGTGCTTGATTTTCTTTTATAAGAAGTCGCCCCAATTTAAAGAAATAATTAAGATCAAATTTGTTACAAGGAACATTTTACAAATAATTCACCAAAGTATTTTATTTTTAAATTCAGTAATTACATATAGTGATTTGACTTTGCAAGACGAATGGAGTATATGGTAAGAACATTGGCCTGTCCTTGATTCCTTGAAGCTGAAAGTCAAGTATACCAAAACCGCCTAATAATACTACTCCCTCCGTCCCACAGGATGTCTCAAACCGGCCACTATTCACACCTCTCGATAAATATGTTTTTTTATAATTTTTAAAAACTTTGTTTAAGAAAACTAAGTGAAATCTATCAAACAAAATTCATATTACATATTTAAAATCTTGTAAATATGCAAAGAGACCTGACCTTACAAGTAGCATGTTGAAGGAGTAAGTCGAATGACACTATTGTTTACTCATCATGTTATGGATATATTGAATGAATGAGCAATGTAAGATAATGAGCATAAAAATTGGAATCGAGTTTCGAGGTCTGCTTTTTTTAATGTCTTTCGGTTTTGTTTTGAGAGCATGGTTCCACAGTACACCACCAAGTGCAATTTTGTTCACCCTCTTTAAAAAGAAGGTGAGTATGACATCACTTTGTGGTAAGATTCATACCATTTCAACCAATAGAAAGGAGGATAATGTTCACCCGCTTAAGTGGATGATGAACAAAACTCAACTCGTACACCACCCCTTGAGTCTCTGAATTTTTGGAGGATATGGAACCCGTTACATCAGTTGGTAAAACTTTCTAGGCTACTAGTGTTTTCCTATATATCCTCCAAATTACCCCGATCGAGGATAGCAAAGTTTTTTTTATTATTTAAAAGTAGTAGTAGTAAAACACTATTATTATGGGGTCAATAATGTCAAACCTTCCCAGATATTGAACTTGGATGCAGCTAAAACGGACCAATTTGTGAACATTGTAGAAAGAACTACAAGGATTACAGGCTAGATAATATTCACAGCTAAATGTCCACTGAATACCTTACAAGATTTCCAAATGTTGTGTGAAGAGCGAAATCACCAAAAACTGCAGACCGAGGTAGGTTTTGAGTAACATACCACCCCATATACCACGAGCAGCTGCCACCTTGTTGCTCGGTCGAGAGGTTAGTTCATACAAAATCCTGGCAAATGCGTCCGAATACTTCCCATCTGAGAGAAGTGTCTTCCGCGAAGGCATTCTCATAAGCCAGAAGTAGATTCTTGTTCTGTGGTTCTGAGACGAGGCTCTCCAGTATCATTGCTGCTTTCCGGCCGGCAAATTTCTGGGACTGGATGTGAGGTCTTAATCACTTTCAGCAAACGATCAACTGCCCTGAAATTCACTACATTGTGTGACTAATTCGGCAACAGAATATTTCTGAAACCCTAGTTTACGTTGATCAATGTTGAAAAGAACAGTAAAGACTAGCTTTTACATAATGGCTTATTTTCTTTCTTAATGAACTTATTTTAGCTTTTACGAAAAATTTCATCATCAGATTTGCCGCAACGAGAGGAATCGAAAAAGTGAAAGTTATGGCCAAAATCGAAAGCAATTAAGAAAGGACAAATAATGTAGCAGGCCGAATATGATTGTTCACGTTTGTGCGAGCCGAACCCGTCCTAAGCCGTGCTCAAACCTGGGGCTCGGCTCCACGCCGATGATCTTCCGTCGTCATCATACTCGCCCCAGGCTCGGAGAAAACAAAGCCCATGCTCGGCCACCTTCCTGACAGGAAGCCCCCGTCGGTAGGGATGGCAATCTCGACCGACCCGTTCGAACCCTCTCCGTTCCCTGCCCTGAAAATCCCCGAACTTCGGGGATTGGGTAGGGTATGGGGATTTTTTTTTTTTAAATTCGGGGATCGGGTAGGAGGCGGGGATAGGTCTGTCCCCACCCCGAACCCTACCCGTCTCCGTTCCCCGTTCGTTACCCGCCCCGCCCCGTCTCCGAATCCCCGAAATATATATATTTATATATAAAAATAAATAAATATATACTATATTATATATACCCCTTCAGTAGTATTACTAGGAAAAGCATGCCACTCCCCATGAATGTTTTGGTTGCACTACTTTGGTCCATGACTGTTTTTTGTTTGGAACTATGGAATTGTGCACTGTTTCTTTATTTGCTTAATGTTTGCTCCGGTTATGAGCTGTTTAGAACTATGGAACTATGAAATTAGTGCTGGAATTAACTTAGTGCTGGAACTATGGCTCCTAACTTCCTGGTCAACCGACAACCGTTACTAGTACTGTTTCCTTAGCCCTTTTCCCTGGAAAAAAAATACAAAACAATCCAAGTCCTTTCGGCTTTCACATGCTAGTATATGCTGTTAGGTGCTGGAATTGTGAAATACAGGTGCCTGAATCCTGAATCCCCGAATCCCCGTTCCCCGTTTGGGTCGGGGATGGAGGAAAAAAACAAATCCCCGTTGGGGATCGGGTCGGGGATGGGGATGGGGTAGGGGGTAATGGGTAGGGGGTGGAGGTAGTACCCCCCGTCCCCGACCCGTCCCCATTGCCATCCCTACCCGTCGGCATGGTCTCCTCAAGAGTCGTATGCTGGACTCGGCCAGGTTTGGAGCTCAGCCACCCGCGAAGCTGCAGACTGTGCTCGGCCACCCGTCGGCTTGCGTACCTATCCGCGTGCAAAAGCGGTTACACCGGCAGATAACGATGGAAGCACATGGGAGTGCCAGCTCATTCAAAAACGGTTACCAAATCTATTTCATGACATCACCATAGCGTCACACGGCTCGCGCAGGGCACGTGTCCGTACTTGGGGAGCAAGTTAAGAAAGCTCTATAAATATCCAGTGATGGCAACCCTAAAGGAACATGCTCACACACATTCATACTGAGATAATTCCAGTCTACTGTCTCTCTCTGCACATACTTATTCTCTCGTCGGAGGGCCTTGCCGGGGCAACCCCGGCTAGGTCTTAGTCATGCGCTCACTGTGCAGGCTAGAGGAAGAAAGCTAAGTGACCACTGGACCACCAGAGGAGGAACGCGGATCAAGGATCACGGGCCACACAAATAACTTTCACTTTTTCGATTCACAGTTAGAGCTTTTCAAGATTTTTTTGTTGTTAGTGGGCCTTTTCAAATGTGCCTCATAATTGTTTACTTTGTTGATTACGACAATGTCGACAGAAAACTAATAAAAGTTTAGAAACAACGAAAACAAAAAAAAATCCATAAGCCGGCCAAACTCAGCCTCATTCACCATCGTTCACTAGCAAGCTTCAAACGACAGTCCATGTTAACTTCTGCAAGATGAAGAAGTGCAACAACAGCGGCTGCTTGTGCATCAACAGCTGGTAAGCTCAACATATCAACTAAACGTTTATAAATCTGCAGAATCCACAAAACCTCAGGGCACTACTCCATGGAAACAATAATAAGCTAAATTTAACTATTCAATTGTCTGACAAGGGGAAATGTGAGCGAAAATCTCAAACCTGCGGGCCAAAAGGAAGAATGAAAGGTTCATTATCGGGATTTAATATTAACCGCCCAAGTAGGTCTGCAGCTGCACAGTGCCAGGTTCTGACAGAAGATCCCAGCATCCCCATGATGGCTTGGACTGCACGTTTACCCCTAGTTGGGAGAAAACAGTTGAGGAAATTCTCAATTAAGCAGACATCTTTGTTCTATGTTCTGATATGAAATTCTGAAATTGTAGACGTCATCACAAGAATAAGTCCAAGTTCTTACGTCATTTTGATGAATGAAGGCTTTGATGAACTAAAGATTCGAAGATCAACGAGTGGTACCAAATTCGCAACTGTCTCAAGGGCATTTGTGACAAGTTCCTCATCCTCTGCAAATATTGAGAACTGTTAGAAACATTTGCATTCTAAGAAACTAGAAAGTAACATTCACTTCAGGACCCCCAGATTTTTAACCCACACACTTTGCAGAGAATGTCAACTTCAAACTAAACGAGGCAGAAATTTCCTTATCTGCAGACATTTCCTTAGATGCTTATGATGTCAGTGAAAATCTTTTGTTCAGAATCCAAATACGTTCCTTCATCTGGAAGATTGGTTTAGGCTCATATAGAACTTGTTTACAGAGCAGGAATTTTTGAAATGATTGAAAATGACAAGCAATGGCAGTGAAACATTCTGGGTTCCTGGAGTACTGTCCAGGAACATAATAACCAAGTTTTTAAAGACAAGATTGCCGGTGACAGATATCAAATTACATCATTAATAATAAAAGTCATTCTTTTTTGGCATTAGTTTCGCATTTTAAAGGTTCCCAACTCGTGGATTCTTCTTATGCTGTTTCCTTATCCCCTTAAATTATTTCAAAGTGCATCACTAAACCCAGTTCCTCCCTGGTTGTGGGGCAACTAGGGGAGAGGACGATGTTTCAAGTTTAAGACTCTTCACGGAACATCTCCCAACCTGAGACAACGAGGTTTACCCCAGCCACAAATAATATTTTGAGTTTAGAAAATGTTCTACAAGAACCAAATGAAGCCCAACTCCTCATGGTTAGAACATTTAGCGGGATGAGTTCAGTTTCACACACGCACAGATCAGCCCACCACATTGAAGGATGGCCCAGAGTTATTGCCTTTGGCTTCCAATGTATATCCCAGCGACGTTTCATCAATCAAATAGGTCTCTTGTACAATATTGTTCTGCAAAACTTTGGTATCTTATGTCATACAAAATCCAATCTAAAGCTGCTTTAGTAGGCAGTAGCTTGCATTATTGCCATGTCACTTAAAATGTTGTCCTGCATTCCCAATTTGTTTATGCACTTCGAGATCCAAGGTTCTCTTTCTTAGGTCTTGCATACACTAAAGAACTTGCGACCACCCCCAACCCCAAAAAAACCAATCTTCTTTAAACTAGGACCACCCCAATACAATGACAAATAATTATCAAACAAACGAATTAGGTTCCCACTTGTTTTGGCAAATAAAACTTACTACACATAACCCATGAATTTTCCAACGAAATGCCAGAGGACAACAAAAAATACTCTCCGAAAATATTGGAAAATACAATACCAATATTCCACACTGTTCAGCAATGACAGATTAAGCAGCTTTGTTCTTGGCACCTATAGTGTGTATCAGGTCAGAAGACCTCTTTAAGAAATTACCCAGATTTTCGAATAAGTTGAAACATATCAATACACAAAGATATCACCTACAACGATTTTGTCATGGACACTCCCGAACTCCGATTCTTACGTCGTTTGAACCGTTGAAAAGATTTTCAAGTCTATTTTCTATCAAATTTAGTTCGGCCCAAATTTTTTTTACACATCGAAGGATATGACGATTTTTCCATCAAGAGATCGAACGATAAGTTATCTTGGGAAAAATCTTTGAACCAAAACAATTTTAAATCGGATCAAAACCAATTTTACATCGATTAAGAGGGGATTCAAAGTACTACAAGATGGTGAAGTGATGGTGGTATAGGTTGTGAAGGGTTTGTGGTACACGGACAGTGTTGGTGGTGGATTGGTAGTAACAGTGCTCGGTTGATATTCGTAGTGGTATGCTTACTACGCACTTTTCAAAAACTAAACCATATTATTTTTACGCTTGGATTTCACCATTTTTTAGTACTTTGCAAATCCTATTTATAAATATATGATAGGTCTTTATCCCATTTAAAATGACGGAGATGCAAGCATTTTACCATAATGGTCAAATTTTCGACTCACCGCGGCTAAATTGGTCATATCTTTTTGATGTTCAGAATAAATATAGATCGAAACTCCTTGGATTAGAAAGTAGACTCCACTAGATTTTTAATGGTTCAAACCTTGCGAAAATCGGCATTCGGGAGTGTCAGAAACTAATCCGCGAAGTTTGATCTATTGTTGGGCTTTATTGTGCCTCAGACGCAATTCCGTGCGCCCCAGGCGCACATTAATGCCCCCGGGCGCATCCTTCAAACTTCAAAATCAACCAATTTTTGAGGTTTTGTCACGGATACTCCCGAACTCCGATTCTTACACGGTTCGAACCGTTGAAAAGCTTTTCAAGTCTATTTTCTAATCAATTTGGTTTGACCCAAATTATTTTTACACATCAAAGGATATAACGATTTTACCCTCTAGATAACGAAAGATAAGTTATCTTGAGAAAAATATTTGAACCAAAACAATTTTAAATTGGATCAAAAGCTATTTTATATTGATTCAGAGGAGATTCAATGTACTTCAAGATGGTGAAGTGATTGCGATATAGTTTGTGAAGGGTTTGTGTTACAGGGACAGTGGTTTTGGGGGACGGATGGTAACAGTGCTCGGTTGATTTTCATAGTGGTCTGCTTACTACGCACTTTTCACGAACTAAACTTTATTATTTTTATGCTTGGATTTCACCATTTTTTTGTACTTCGAAAATACTATTTATCCATAAGTGATAGGACTTTGTCCCATTTAAAATGAGGGCGACGTAAGTGTTTTAGCGAAATTATCAAATTTTTGACTCGCCGAGGGTAAATTGCCCATTACTTTTTGATGTTCAAAATAAATTTAGATCGAAAATCCTTGGTTTAGAAAGTAGACTCCACAAGCTTTTTAATGGTTCAAACCTTGCGAAAATCGGAGTTCTGGAGTGTCTGAAACAAATCTACCATGTTTGACCTGTTGTTGAGCTTTATTGCGCCTCAGACGCACTTCCATGCGACCCAGATGCACTTCCTTGCGACCCAGTCGCACGTCAATGCGCCCCGGGCGCATCCTCCATACTTCAAAATCAACCAATCTTTGCGGTTTTGTCACGGACACTCTCGAACTCCGATTCTTACGTCGTTTGAACCGTTGAAAAGATTTTCAAGTCTATTTTCTATCCAATTTAGTTCGGCCCAAATTTTTTTTACACATCGAAGGATATGATGATTTTACCCTCAAGAGATCGAACGATAAATTATCTTGGCAAAATTCTTTGAACCAAAACAATTTTAAATCGGATCAAAACCAATTTTACCTCGATTAAGAGGGGATTCAAAGTTCGACAAGATGGTGAAGTGATGGTGGTATAGGTTGTGAAGGGTTTGTGGTACACGGACAGTTTTGGTGGGGGACGGGTAGTAACAGTGCTCGGTTGATATTCATAGTGGTATGCTTACTACGCACTTTTCACAAACTAAACTTTATTATTTTTTCGCTTGGATTTCACCATTTTTAAGTACTTTGAAAATCCTACATATCCATTTATTAAAGGTCTTTAACCCATTTAAAATTAGGGAGATGCAACCGTTTTACCAAAATGATCAAATTTTCAACTCACAGCAGGTAAATTGGTCATATATTTTTGATGTTCAAAATAAATTTAGATGGTAACACCTTGGGTTAGAAAGTGGACTCCACAAGCTTTCTAATGGTTCAAACCTTGCGAAAATCGGAGTTTGGGAGTGTCCGAAACAAATCCGCCAAGTTTGATCTATTGTTGGGCTTTATTGCGCCTCAGACGCAATTCCATGCGCCTAGGCGCAAATCAATGCGCCCCGGGCGCATCCTTCAAACTCCAAAATCAACCGATCTTTGCGGTTTTGTCACGGACATTCCCGCACTCCGATTCTTACGTGGTTTGAACCATAGAAAAGCATTTCAAGTTTATTTTCTAAGCAATTTAGTTTGGCCCAAATTTTTTTTACCCATCAAAGGATATGACAATTTTACCCTCTAAAGATCGAAAGGTAAGTTATCTTGGGAAAGGAAAAATCCTTGAACCAAAAAAAATTGATCAAAACCTATTTTATATCGATTAAGAGGGAATTGAAAGTACTACAAGATGGTGAAGTGATGGTGGTATAGGTTGTGAAGAGTTTGTGTTACAGGGACAGTGTTGGTGGTGGACCGGTAGTAAAAGTGCTCAGTAGATCTTCGTAGTGGTCTACTTACTATGCACTTTTCCAGAATTAAACCATATTATTTTTACGCTTGGATTTCACCATTTTTTAGTACTTTGAAAATCCTATTTATACATATATGATAGGTCCTTATCCCATTTAAAATGACGGAGATGCAAGCGTTTTACCATAATGGTCAAATTTTCGACTCACCGCGGCTAAATTGGTCATATCTTTTTGATGTTCAGAATAAATATAGATCGAAACTCCTTTGATTAGAAAGTAGACTCCACTAGCTTTCTAATGCTTCAAACCTTATGAAAATCGGCGTTCCGGAGTGTCCGAAACTAATCCGCGAAGTTTGATCTATTGTTGGGCTTTATTGCGCCTGCGCCCGGGCGCATCCTTCAAACTTCAAAATCAACCAATTTTTGTGGTTTTGTCACGGACACTTCCGAACTCCGATTCTTACGCGGTTCGAACCGTTAAAAAGTTTTTCAAGTCTATTTTCTAATCAATTTGGTTTGACCCAATTTATTTTTACACAACAAAGGATATGAAGATTTTACCCTCTAGATAACGAAAGATAAGTTATCTTGAGAAAAATATTTGAACCAAAAAAATTTTAAATCGGATCAAAAGCTATTTTATATCGATTCAGAGGAGATTCAATGTACTACAAGATGGTGAAGTGATTGCGGTATAGTTTGTGAAGGGTTTGTGTTACAGGGACAGTGGTTTTGGTGGACGGATGGTAACAGTGCTCGGTTGATTTTCGTAGTGCTCTGCTTACTACGCACTTTTCACGAACTAAACTTTATTATTTTTACGCTTGCATTTCGCCATTTTTTTGTATTATGAAAATACAATTTATCCATAAGTGATAGGACTTTGTCCCATTTAAAATGAGGGCGACATAAGTGTTTTAAGGAAATTATCAAATTTTCGACTCGCCGAGGGTAAATTGCCCATAACTTTTTGATGTTAAAAATAAATTTAGATCGAAATCCTAGCTTTAGAAAGTAGAATCCACGAGCTTTTTAATGGTTCAAACCTTGCGAAAGTCGGAGTTCTGGAGTGTCCGAAACAAATCCACCATGTTTGACCTATTGTTGAGCTTTATTGCGCCTCAGACGCACTTCCATGCGACCCAGTCGCACGTCAATGCGCCCCGGGCGCATCCTCCATACTTCAAAATCAACCAATCTTTGCGGTTTTGTCACGGACAATCCCGAACTCCGATTCTTACGTCATTTGAACCGTTGAAAAGGTTTTCAAGTCTATTTTCTATACAATTTAGTTCGGCCCAAATTTTTTATACACATCGAAGGATATGATGATTTTACCCTCAAGAGATCGAACGATAAATTATCTTGGGAAAAATCTTTGAACCAAAACAATTTTAAATTGGATCAAAACCAATTTTACATCGATTAAGAGGGGATTCGAAGTCCTACAAGATGGTGAAGTGATGGTGGTATAGGTTGTGAAGGGTTTGTGGTACACGGACAGTGTTGGTGGGGGACGGGTAGTAACAGTGCTCGGTTGATATTCATAGTGGTATGCTTACTACGCACTTTTCACAAACTAAACTTTTTTATTTTTACACTTGGATTTCACCATTTTTTAGTACTTTGAAAATCCTACTAATCCATTTATGAATGGTCTTTATCCCATTCAAAATTAGGGAGATGCAAGCGTTTTAGCAAAACGATCAAATTTTCGACTCACAGCAGGTAAATTGGTCATATATTTTTGATGTTCAAAATAAATTTAGATGGTAACACCTTGGGTTAGAAAGTGGACTCCACAAGCTTTCTAATAGTTCAAACCTTGCGAAAATCAGAGTTCGGGAGTGTCCGAAACAAATCCGCCGAGTTTGATCTATTGTAGGGCTTTATTGCGCCTCAGACGCAATTCCATGTGCCCAGGCGCAAATCAATGCGCCCCAGGCGCATCCTTCAAACTCCAAAAACAACCGAACTTTGCGGTTTTGTCACGGACTTTCCCGCACTCCGATTCTTACGTGGTTTGAACCGTAGAAAAGCATTTCAAGTTTATTTTCTAAGCAATTCAGTTTGGCCCAAATTTTTTTTACCCATCAAAGGATATGACAATTTTACCCTCTAAAGATCGAAAGGTAAGTTATCTTGGGAAAAGAAAAATCCTTGAACCAAAAAAAATTTTAAATTTGATCAAAACCTATTTTATATCGATTAAGAGGGAATTGAAAGTACTACAAGATGGTGTAGTGATGGTGGTATAGGTTGTGAAGAGTTTGTGTTACAGGGACAGTGTTGGTGGTGGACCGGTAGTAAAAGTGCTCGGTTGATCTTCGTAGTGGTCTACTTACTATGCACTTTTCCAGAATTAAACCATATTACTTTTACGCTTGGATTTCACCATTTATTAGTTTTTGAAAATCCTATTTATACATATATGATAGGTCCTTATCCCATTTAAAATGACGGAGATACAAGCGTTTTACCATAATGGTCAAATTTTCGACTCACCGCGGCTAAATTGGTCATATCTTTTTGATGTTCAGAATAAATATAGATCGAAATTCCTTTGATTAGAAAGTAGACTCCACTAGCTTTCTAATGCTTCAAACCTTATGAAAATCGGCGTTCCGGAGTGTCCGAAACTAATCCGCGAAGTTTGATCTATTGTTGGGCTTTATTGCGCCTCAGACGCAATTCCGTTCGCCCCAGGCGCACATCAATGCGCCTGGGCACATCCTTCAAACTTCAAAATCAACCAATTTTTGTGGTTTTGTCACGGACACTCCCGAACTCCGATTCTTACACGGTTCGAACCTTTAAAAAGCTTTTCAAGTCTATTTTCTAATCAATATGGTTTGACCCAATTTATTTTTACACAACAAAGGATATGACGATTTTACCCTCTAGATAACGAAAGATAAGTTATCTTGAGAAAAATATTTGAACCAAAACAATTTTAAATCGGATCAAAAGCTATTTTATATCGATTCAGAGGAGATTCAATGTACTACAAGATGGTGAAGTGATTGCGGTATAGTTTGTGAAGGGTTGAAAATCCTATTTATCAATATATGATAGGTCTTTATCCCATTTAAAATGAAGGGGATGCAAGCATTTTACCAAAATGGTCAAATTTTTGACTCACCGCGGCTAAATTGGTCATATATTTTTGATGTTCAAAATAAATATAGATCAAAACTCCTTGGATTAGAAAGTAGACTCCACTAGCTTTCTAATGGTGCAAACCTTGCGAAAATCGGTGTTCGGGAGTGTCCGAAACAAATTCGCGAAGTTTGATCTATTGTTGGGCTTTATTGCGCCTCAGACGCAATTCCGTGCGCCCCAGTCGCACATCAATGCGCCCGGGCGCATCCTTCAAACTTCAAAATCAATTAATTTTTGCGGTTTTGTCACGGACACTCCCGAACTCCGATTATTACGCGGTTCGAACCACTAAAAACCTTTTCAAGTCTATTTTCTAATCAATTTGGTTTGGCCCAAATTATTTTTACACATCAAGGTATATGACGATTTTACCCTCAAGATATCGAAAGATAAGTTATCTTGAGAAAAATCTTTGAACCAAAACAGTTTAAAATCGGATCAAAAGCTATTTTATATCGACGAAGAGGATATTCAATGTACTACAAGATGGTGAAGTGATTGCGGTATAGTTTGTGAAGGGTTTGTGTTACAGGGACAGTGGTTGTGGAGGACGGATGGTAACAGTGGTCAGTTGATTTTCGTAGTGGTCTTCTTACTACGCACTTTTCACGAACTAAACTTTATTATTTTTACGCTTGGATTTCACAATTTTTTTGTACTTAGAAAATACTATTTATCCATATGTGATAGGACTTTGTCCCATTTAAAATGAGGGCGATGTAAGCGTTCCGCCAAGTTTGATCTATTGCTGGGCTTTATTGCGCCTCAGGCGCAATTCCATGCGCTCCGGGCGCGTCCTTCGAACTCCAAAATCAACCGATCTTTGCGATTTTGACACGGACATTCCCGAACTCCGATTCTTACGTGGTTTGAACCATAGAAAAGCTTTTCAAGTCTAATTTCTAACCAATTTAGTTTGGCCCAAATTTTTTTTACCCATCAAAGGATATGACAATTTTACCCTCTAAAGATCGAAAGGTAAGTTATCTTGGGAAAAATCCTTGAACCAAAAAAAACCTATTTTATATATCGATTAAGAGGGAATTGAAAGTACTACAAGATGGTGAAGTGATGGTGGTATAGGTTGTGAAGGGTTTGGGTTAGAGGGACAGCGTTGGTGGTGAACCGGTAGTAACAGCGCTCGGTTGATCTTCGTAGTGGTCTACTTGCTGCGCACTTTTCATGAACTAAACCATATTATTTTTAGGCATGGATTTCACCATTTTTTAGTACTTTGAAAATCCTATTTTTCCATATATGATAGGTCTTTATCCCATTTAAAATGACGGAGATGCAAGCGTTTTACCAAAATGGTCAAATTTTCGACTCACCGCGGCTAGATTGGTCATATCTTTTTGATGTTCAAAATAAATATGGTTCGAAACTCCTTGGATTAGAAAGTAGACTACACTAGCTTTGTAATGGTTCAAACCTTGCGAAAATCGGTGTTCGGGAGTGTCTGAAACAAATCCGCGAAGTTTGATCTATTGTTGGGCTTTATTGCGCCTCAGACACAATTCCATGCGCCCCAGGCGCACATAAATGTGCCCGGGCGCATCCTTCAAACTTCAAAATCAACCAATTTTTGCAGTTTTGTCACGGACACTCCCGAACTCCGATTCTTACGCGTTTCGAACCGTTAAAAACCTTTTCAAGTCTATTTTCTAATCAAGTTGGTTTGGCCCAAATTATTTTTACACATCAAAGGATATGACGATTTTACCCTCAAGATATCGAAAGATAAGTTTTCTTGAGAAAAATCTTTGAACCAAAACAATTTTAAATCGGATCAAAAGCTATTTTATATCGATTAAGAGGATATTCAATGTACTACAAAATGGTGAAGTGATTGCGTCATAGTTTGTGAAGGGTTTGTGTTACAGGGACAGTGGTTGTGGTGGACGGATGGTAACAGTGCTCGATTGATTTTCGTAGTGGTCTGCTTACTTTGAACTTTTCACGAACTAAACTTTATTATTTTTACGCTTGGATTTCACCATTTATTTGTACTTTGAAAATACTATTTATCCATATGTGATAGGATTATGTCCCATTTAAAATGAGGGTGATGTAAGCCTTTTACCGAAATTATCAAATTTTCGACTCGCCGAGGGTAAATTACCCATATCTTTTTGATGTTCAAAATAAATTTAGATCGAAAATCCTTGGTTTAGAAATTAGACTCCACAAGCTTTTTAATGGTTCAAACCTTGCGAAAATAGGAGTTCTGGAGTGTCCGAAACAAATCCTCCAAGTTTGATCTATTGTTGGGCTTTATTGCGCCTCAGACGCAATTCCATGCGCCCCAGGCGCACATCAATGCGCCCCGGGTTCGTCCTTAGAACTCTAAAATCAATCGATCTTTGCGGTTTTGTCACGGACATTCCCGAACTCCGATTCTTAAGTGGTTTGAACTGTAGAAAAGCTTTTCAGGTCTATTTTCTAACCAATTTAGTTTGGCCCAAAATTTTTTTACCCATCAAAGGATATGACAATTTTACCCTCCAAAGATCGAAAGGTAAGTTATCTTGGGAAAAATCCTTGAACCAAAAAAATTTATAAATTTGATCAAAACCTTTTTTATATCGGTTAAGAGGGAATCGAAAGTACTACAAGATGGTGAAGTGGTGGTGGTATAGGTTGTGAAGGGTTTTTGTTAGAGGGAGAGTGTTGGTGGTGGACCGGTAGTAACAGTGCTCGGTTGATCTTCGTAGTGGTCTACTTACTACGCACTTTTCACGAAATAAACCATATTATTTTTACGCTTGGATTTCACCATTTTTTAGTACTTTGAAAATCCTATTTATCCATATATGATAGGTCTTTATCCCATTTAAAATGACGGAGATGCAAGCGTTTTACCATAATGGTCAAATTTTAGACTCACCGCGGCTAGATTGGTCATATCTTTTTGATGTTCAAAATAAATATGAATCGAAACTCCTTGGATTAGAAATTAGACTCCACTAGCTTTCTAATGGTTCCAACCTTGCGAAAATCGGTGTTCGGGAGTGTCCGAAACAAATCCGCGAAGTTTGATCTATTGTTGGGCTTTATTGCGCCGCAAACGCAATTCCGTGCGCCCCAGGCGCACATCAATACGCCCGGGCGCATTATTCAAACTTCAAATTCAACCAGTTTTTTTGATTTTGTCACGGACACTCCCAAACTCCGATTCTTACGAGGTTCGAACCGTTGAGAAGCTTTCCAAGTCTATTTTCTAATCAATTTTGTTTGACCCGAATTATTTTTACACATCAAAGGATATGACGATTTTACCCTCAAGATATCGAATGATATGTTATCTTAAGAAAAATCTTTGAACCAAAACAATTTTAAATCGGATCAAAAGCTATTTTATATCAATTAAGAGGAGATTCAATGTACTACAAGATGGTGAAGTGATTGCGGTATAGTTTGTGAAGGGTTTGTGTTACAGGGACAGTGGTTGTGGTGGACGGATGGTAACAGTGCTCAGTTGATTTTCGTAGTGGCCTGCTTACTACGCACTTTTCACGAACTAAACTTTATTGTTTTTATGCTTGGATTTCACCATTTTTTTGTACTTTGAAAATACTATTTATCCATATGTGATAGGACTTTGTCCCACTTAAAATAAGGGCGATGTAAGCGTTTTACCGAAATTATCAAATTTTCGACTCGCCGCTGGTAAATTGCCCATATCTTTTTGATGTTCAAAATAAATTTAGATCGAAAATCCTTGGTTTAGAAATTAGACTCCACAAGCTTTTTAATGGTTCAAACCTTGCGAAAATAGGAGTTCTGGAGTGTCCGAAACAAATCCCCCAAGTTTGATCTATTGTTGGGCTTTATTGCGCCTCAAACGCAATTCCATGCGCCCCGGGCGCGTCCTTCGAACTCCAAAATCAATCGATCTTTGCGGTTTTGTCACGGACATTCCCGAACTCCGATTCTTAAGTGGTTTGAACTGTAGAAAAGCTTTTCAAGTCTATTTTCTAACCAATTTAGTTTGGCCCAAAATTTTTTTACCCATCAAAGGATATGACAATTTTACCCTCCAAAGATCGAAAGGTAAGTTGTCTTGGGAAAAATCCTTGAACCAAAAAAATTTATAAATTTGATCAAAACCTTTTTTATATCGGTTAAGAGGGAATCGAAAGTACTACAAGATGGTGAAGTGATGGTGGTATAGGTTATGAAGGGTTTTTGTTAGAGGGACAGTGTTGGTGGTGGACCGGTAGTAACAGTGTTCGGTTGATCTTCGTAGTGGTCTACTTACTACGCACTTTTCACGAAATAAACCATATTATTTTGACGCTTGTATTTCACCATTTTTTAGTACTTTGAAAATCCTATTTATCCATATATGATAGGTCTTTATCCCATTTAAAATGACGGAGATGCAAGCGTTTTACCATAATGGTCAAATTTTCGACTCACCGCGGCTAGATTGGTCATATCTTTTTGATGTTCAAAATAAATATGGATCGAAACTCCTTGGATTAGAAAGTAGACTCCACTAGCTTTCTAATGGTTCAAACCTTGCGAAAATCGGTGTTCGGGAGTGTCCGAAACAAATCCGCGAAGTTTGATCTATTGTTGGGCTTTATTGCGCCGCAGACGCAATTCCGTGCTCCCCAGGCGCACATCAATGCGCCCGGGCGCATTCTTCAAACTTCAAAATCAACCAATTTTTGCGGTTTTGTCACGGACACTCCCAAACTCCGATTCTTACGAGGTTCGAACCGTTGAAAAGCTTTCCAAGTCTATTTTCTAATCAATTTTGTTTGACCCGAATTATTTTTACACATCAAAGGATATGACGATTTTACCCTCAAGATATCGAATGATATGTTATCTTAAGAAAAATCTTTGAACCAAAACAATTTTAAATCGGATCAAAAGCTATTTTATATCGATTAAGAGGAGATTCAATGTACTACAAGATGGTGAAGTGATTGCGGTATAGTTTGTGAAGGGCTTGTGTTACAGGGACAGTGGTTGTGGTGGACGGATGGTAATAGTGCTCGGTTGATTTTCGTAGTGGTCTGCTTACTACGCACTTTTCACGAACTAAACTTTATTATTTTTACGCTCGGATTTCACCATTTTTTTGTACTTTGAAAATACTATTTATCCATATGTGATAGGACTTTGTCCCACTTAAAATGAGGGCGATGTAAGCGTTTTACCGAAATTATCAAATTTTCGACTCGCCGCGGGTAAATTGCCCATATCTTTTTGATGTTCAAAATAAATTTAGATCGAAAATCCTTGGTTTAGAAATTAGACTCCACAAGCTTTTTAACGGTTCAAACCTTGCGAAAATCGGTGTTCTGGAGTGTCCGAAACAAATCCACCAAGTTTAATCTATTGTTGGGCTTTATTGCGCCTCAGACGCAATTCCATGCGCCCCGGGCGCATCCTTCAAACCCCAAAATCAACCGATCTTTGAGGTTTTGTCACGGACATTCCCGAACTCTGATTCTTCCGTGGTTTGAACCGTAGAAAAGCTTTTCAAGTCTATTTTCTAACCAATTTATTTTGGCCCAAATTTTTTTTACCCATCTAACGATATGACAATTTTACCCTCTAAAGATCGAAAGGTAAGTTATCTTGGGAAAAATCCTTGAACCCAATTTTTTTTATATTTGATCAAAACCTATTTTATATCGATTAAGAGGGAATTGAAAGTACTACAAGATGGTGAAGTGATGGTGCTGTAGGTTTTGAAGGGTTTGTGTTACAGGGACAGTGTTGGTGGTGGACCGATAGTAACAGTGCTCGGTTGATATTCGTAGTGTTCTACTTACTACGCACTTTTCACGAACTAAACTATATTATTTTTACGCTTGGATTTCACTATTTTTTAGTACTTTGAAAATCCTATTTATCCATATATGATAGGTCTTTATCCCATTAAAATGACGGAGATGCAAGCGTTTTTCCAAAATGGTCAAATTTTCAACTCACCGCGGCTAAATTGGTCATATCTTTTTGGTGTTCAAAATAAATATAGATCGAAACTCCATGGATTAGAAAGTAGACTCCATTAGCTTTCTAATGGTTCAAACCTTGCGAAAATCGGTGTTCGGGAGTTTCCGAAACAAATCTGCGAAGTTTGATCTATTGTTGGGCTTTATTGCGCCCCTTAATCAGGTGGTTACTTCATAACTCAGAAACACTATCTCATTGCTGTAGTTACAACTGCCTTTGCTAACTGCTCCTTCCATGATCTTCTTGTAATTTACTGCTTAATACGTGTTTTAAACTTAAGCAATAACTCTCAACCGTCGATTAGTCCATCTGATTTCTTGTTATGCACCTCATGCTTTAAAACTAATCCAGATATAGTCACCACGTGTCACAATTTGACCTAGTCGATCAATATGGACTAAATTACTCAAATATCCTACCTCTCTTAAAGAAGAGCAGGTTTGGGTGGATTTCGCTTGGCAATTTCTGTCCAATTTGGACAATTGTGGCCCTCAATGTATGGATGTTGTCTCTTTGTTGAGTTGGGTATAATGGGCATTTCAGTTTTTGCATGTGGTGGTTACGTGTCTTGCCAATTTGCACATGGCACGATGGGCATCCAGCACCTTCCACATCCTCCCCTCCTCTCCCTCATTCTCCCTCTGTCTTCCTTTAACCCTCTCTCTCGATTCTCTCTCTTCCTCTGACCCACCGCCACTACTCTGTGCCACCGCACCGCCTTTCTCTCCATCAATAGCACCACGACCAGGTATCTCTCTCTCTCCGAGTCAAAGACGGTGATCCCATCCGTCACTCTTGATTCTTATTCTTGCGGCTTCAAATTTGATTTTGTTTGGAATTTTGAAACTTTTCCTTTTTCCACTTCGGTGTGTTGGGTTTGTAATTTGATCAGTCTTTGAGGTAGGTTTAGATACTTAGTTTTGATTTTTATTTAGGGTTTCTCATTTTCTTGGTTTCGGATTATTGGGTTTTGGGTGTGGGGGAATTATATATTTTGAGATGGGTTTCTAATTTCTAGGGTTTGTGGTGTTCGATCAGTGGTTTCAGGTTTTGGTGTTGAGAATTAAGGTGGACTCCTCCACAAACTCGATCCAGGATTCACTTGGAACTTGATTTTTAAAGGTGAATTTTTTATCCTCCGGGTTAATTGTGATTAATGCTAGATTAATGAGCTGTGCATGTCTGATGAGTGTTATTTCCTTATAGGATGGTAATTGAGAGGGAATCATTTGATTTTTTTAGGTGGGATTCGAAGCTGTATGTTAGGAATGGACAGAATTCAGCCACCCCTGGTAAGCATTTTTCCTTCCTTAGCTTATTTGTTCAGTGCTCTCTATGGTTTGGAAATGTGTGACAGTTTCATGTTTGTCTTTTGCATGCTGGGATAACCTATTTCATATGTGTTGAGTGGTGGTTCTTTCTCTTTTTTGTAGCAATAATCCTTGAATTATCTAGCTGGCCGGGTTGAGGCCTTGGACACGTCCTGGATTCTTAAGGTACAAACCGAAGGACCCTATCGTTATTTTGAATAACCAACTTAGGACAGAACTTGGACATATTTTGTTTTTCGGAAAGTAATTATAGAACATAGTTCATTCAGTGAACCTCCTTTATGATTCATTACGTCTATCTCTATTCTTGAAATCACTGCTACTCTTTGGTTTTGTCCAAAAAAACATCCATGATCTCTCAGTATTCAAAGATTTTGATTTTTCTATTGCTAAATATGGTTTATCATTTCAAATGCTCAAGAACCAGTGGATGAAAGTCAGGATGATATGCTTCCCATGAGCATCTCCATTATTATGTGCCCTTCTATGCTTAGATGAGACATGCATGAATGTGTCACTACTGGTTGACTAGCTGACTAGAATGCTGAAATTGTTTGCAAACATACTTGGGAATCCAAATTTTCAGGTTTTACTTCAAATGCATGAAGTGCTCTGTGGAGTTAACAATGAAGATAGACCCTCAAAATTCAGACTGTGTTTTCGAGGCAGGAGCTGCGCGGAATTTTGAACTGTGGCATGCAGAGGATGAGGTATTGAGTTTACTTGCAACGTACTAACAAACAAAACACAGCGTACTAATACGCAAAACACAAAATACACAGCTACTATGCTATCGCCAGAATTGTTCACTCTTTCTATGCGTGCAGGATTGTTGAGAGCATTGGGGAAGGTGTGGTGGATCTTAAACCCGGGGACCATGTTCTTCCTGTATTTACGGGCGAATGCAAGGAATGCCGACCTTGCAAATCAAAGGAGAGTAACATATGTGACCTTCTCAGAATAAACACTGACCGCGGAATGATGCTCAACGATGGCAAGTCAAGATTCTCGATTAAGGGAAAACCGATTTACCATTTCGTTGGAACTCCTACATTTAGCAAGTACACTGTGACTCATGTTGGTTGTCTTGCCAAGATCAACCGTGCTGCTCCGCTCGACAAAGTTTGCGTTCTTAGCTGTGGAATCTCTCCAGGTTGGGATAGAAATTTCGCACTTTTCTCATAAACGATGTAGATACAATTTTTCCTCAACGAGTTTCTTTACTTGTTCCATTGAAGGACTTGGTGCCACATTGAACGTTGCAAAACCCAAAAAAGGGTCCACGGTGGCTATTTTCGGATTGGGTGTTGTCGGTCTTGCATGCGGTGAGTTCGTCCTCTCTCTTAAGAAATAATTACTTCGTTTTTCGTTTGATACTGGTGTCATGAAACTAGATTAACGAAATCATCTGATTTTGACTGAATAGGCGGCTGAAGGAGCTAGAATTGCAGGTGCTTTGAGGATTATTGGGGTAGATTTGAACTCAAAGAGATTCGAAGAAGGTGAGTCAAATATCTTCAACTAAAACTTAAGTGTTCTTAAAAATTTCTTCAACTAATCCTTCTATACTTTCTTTTACCTGCCTTCTAATGTTGATTTTCATCTTGTTGTCGCAGCCAAAAAATTTGGAGTAACCGAATTTGTGAACCCGAAAGAACACAAGAAGCCTGTTCAAGAGGTACTCTCCTTACTGTTCTACCATCGACCGTAGTGAGGTGAACAAATCACCTATCAAAGACCTTCAAACACATTGATCTCAGCTTCTTGTAACTTTCTTGTTTTTAGGTGATTGCTGAGATGACTGATGGAGGAGTTGACCGCAGCGTAGGGTGTACGGGAAGTGTCAATGCCATGATTTCTGCGTTTGAATTGCAGGTGCTTGAACTTGAATTTTGCTCTAGCCGTGGTTTTTTTTTTTTACTCGGCAAAAGTCAGCATTTGTAGTTGTAGTTAATAAGGTTTGAACATGAGAAATGCACGGTAGTATATGGTGCCTACCATTCCACTTCCTGCTCTAGCTGGGTTGAGTGGGTTAATTAGGAAATGCTAGAAAATGAAATAGCATTATAGGCAATTCTTTTGTGTTTATACTTTTAGGATGGTCTCGGTTGTATCTATTTTCACAAATACCTCGATGATTCCCAGCTATTCATATATAGAGTCCCGTATGTGTATCTAAAGTTCGTGCGTAAAATGACTTATGCTTGAACCTCGAGAAAGAAAGGTTCATGAACAATGATTTGATTTCCCATTAAAGTCTGCATTGAATCTGCTACAAACTAATGGATCTAAAGAAACAGTGTGTCCTGTTGCTAGAAAAGTAAAATGGGCTGGAATGCTTGTATGACCATGGCCTTAGGAAATTATGCAGGTGCATTTTTTTTTGTCGAATAGTGCTAATTCCTTCTTCTTGTCCTTCGGTTGTGCTCACTACCCATCTTAATTGATAGGGATTCGTTTCCTTATGTTGTGTTTGAAGAGACCCGTACATTAGTTCAAATGGGATAAACCAAACATTTGCTAGCACGGTACTATTAAATGTTGGAGATATCACTGACGCGAGGAGATAAGGGTTCAATTTCAAGATTTGGAGAAAACTGCTGGCTTTCATTTTACAAGTGCTGGTGAATCAATAGGGACAATTCGGGTCAAGTTTTAATGTCCAAACATTGGCCACATTTTTTTTGTGGTGGTAAATTGAATATATACAAATAAATAACGTACTGCTACAATCAGTTCAGGGAATCCCCTGGCAATGATAAAAAGGAAAAAAAACCCAATACACAATAGCGAAATAGCTAGCTATGCAGAAGATCACTACTCTATTGAGTCTAACATGTAGTATTCCTAAGCAATCTTTTAGAGATATTCCAAGAGTTACTAGCCCAAGCTTGCTTGTTTGGCTTCAACTTTGTTCCCCGTACTTGCTTTATCTTTAATATCCTTTGATCCTTTCCAATAGATGCAAACACTTGATAAGGATCTATTGCTTTCCTGTTGAAACCATCTGGCCCTAGCACTGTCTCCCCTGATAGAAAACATTTCTTTAGTCTCAATAGCAGACACAGGTTGAATAAGTCCAGTTCCCAGCTCAGCAGACACCTTCCTCTTTATCACCTCTCTCAGAAAAAGGCTTTAGTTTTCATTGATCAAAATTGGAGCCAAGTAGGTCTTCATAGATCTTCACAAACCTTTTTAACTTCTTTAGGGTCTTGAATCCTACTTCCTTGAGTATCACAAGTAGAAAGGATCTGATTCCTCTTTCTATCAGAAGGCACTTTTCTATGTTTTAACCCCTAGGCTGTACAATCTAACTTCGGATTTCTACTTTTGGAAAGACTCTTCTACAATAGTTAACCTTCTGTATTCACATAGTAGCCTCCTTCTCAAGGTTTCAAACGTTCTCATCTGCAAGGCATTCGATGCTGCAATATTCATATTAGATTTTCCTTGGCTTCAAGAGTCCTGTTATATTTCTATAACAGCTCTTATTCATGTCCCTCAAAAGACTTTCAAGTTCTTCATGGTTATTACTAATAGCTTACTGGTAAGTGGTGTATATGAAGATTAGACAGAACAATTAATGTGGTAAAAGAGGTTTCCCACACAACAAATGCCCTAGGGATGCAACTTGACATCGGTGCAATTCATGAAGTTAACCAAAAAGACAGAACCGAAAGAAACCATGCTCGTTCACAAATTCTTGATGTAAGTCTGAATGTTTATCTTGAGGCTGATTTCTAATTTGACTTCTGTTCTCATTTTGGTTATTGCAGGCTTATGTTGAAATGAGGATATCATACTTACAGACAATGGTTGGAAAATTCCAACCACCATATGCTGGGGCCAAAGAGACTGTTGATTATGCTATGACAGAGTTGGCGATTCTTGTAAAGTCTCAAAACATAGACTCATCAAACTTCCTAGGTACTCAAGTTTAGTTTTAACAAATGTGACTAGCCTGGGAAAAGGTGTGTCATGTTAGCATTTACCATGGGAAAGATTCTCCTGGACACTCTTTTAAATATAAAACTGTGCGACCGTGTACCGCAGTTTAGCAGTTCTTTTCATTATGTAAGGCTCAAAAGTTTGTTGAGGCAAGTTTTGGCTGCCTTATAATCAAATCTGTGAAGTGTGCTTGTGCATCTCCGTAGGTTCAATAATTGAAGTTTCTTTTTCTTTTTCTTGTGGTTGAAGCGAGTTGGAAAACTCTATTGTTAGACAAATAATTTTTAGCATATGGTGAACCCTAAGAAAATTGCAAGCACTACTTTGTTAACCTGAGTTTTCCTTTGCAAAAACTCTCCCACTGATCTTGTCCGGGAATTTGGCGCACAACTTTTGGAATCTGTAGCATGTGTGTGCAAATACCTCACATCACTGTTTTTGGATAGCTAACCTTTTGGCATCTACAACTTTCAGTCCAAATACTTCAAAATCGATCTCCACAACGGGCATGACAGACGTGCGCAAAACTGTTCAGAAGCACTCCTTGCTCTACCTTCAAATGCTGCAAATAAGAAAAGCAAGACCACAGAGCACAATGCAAGCTCCTCCTCCTTCCCAGAAGTGGATACTCCAACAGTGAACAACCCAATGGAAGACTCTACTTCAACAGCTGAACAAACATCCGACAGCCACAACGACAACAAATAGCCAGCCACTTCCAACATCTGCAGCTATATCCCAACAAAATTTAAAACCGATCAATTCAACGGGCATGGCACACGTGCCTTGCACGTAGCAAAGTACCTAGTGGTGTAAACAATCAGCCAAGAGCATATGTAGGATCCCAAACAATGAGCGAGCAACACAAACAAATCCCTAGAGACCTCAATGTCTAAAAGATATTAGTTCTGTAGTACTTTTTCCTCGATGAACATATGGCACAAGTTACGGCATTGTAACATCCACAGCGGATGCAACTACAGCTAGGAAATTGTAACCAGACATTGCTTGCATTTGAAAAAGAGGACTTGCTGGGTTACCATCTTTAGGAAGGGGATATACCTCAAAAGATTTGGCCAAAACAATAGCTAGATTTGCATGACACTTTTATTTTCTTTGTTCTTTGTGAAAGAAACGAAACCCTAAGGTTAACCATATTGAGCTGTAGTACGTTTCTCTCTTTTTGTAATCTTTATCATATGGTTAGATGAGCAAAACAATTACTAATTCAAATGCAAACAAGAAAGCTTAATGGCTCAAGTTGATTTCTTTATGGCAAAGAATTGAAATGGGATGAGCTCGTACTATTTACTACACTACATTTTCGGGATTTAGTCCGAAAATTTCCCCTATTCAAGACAATCCATTTCCTCTAACTAAATAATATTTTTAATAGAAACAAGTGATCATATTTTGGCATTAGGCTAAAGACAAAAAAAAATATTGCGTGAACTACCCTATTATTCGTACTTTTTTAACAAAATACATGCAAACAAGTTAGGATCCACAACAAACATGGACTCATTCAAGTTAGGAATTCTTTTTCAATGGCGCGAATCGTTACAACATTGGATGATAGAAAAGTGAATGAATTTTAGATAAAAACAAAATGGTCAAGGAAAAGGGAAGACGAAATAGAGACGAATGGAAAAGGGAAGATGAAATGCCCTTTCTTCTTTTAGATAATGATATTAAAATATTAAAAAATATTTCATATTTATTGCACCTTATCTTGTATACGGTAAGCATTGGTTAACATTTGCCCATTCCTTATTGGGAGTTTTGTTTTAAGCTCCTATTTAAATGCCCAGCCCAATAAATATTATGCATCCAGTAGCCCAAAACAGCCCACTGATCAGCCCAACCACAGCCCACGTTCATTTTCTCACGAAAATAAGCACAAAACGAAGCGTAATGAATTGGAAGTTCTCCGCTGCGATTTTTCAGTCAGAAAATTACCAGCCGGTCCAGTTTTTTGACTTCTAATTTCCATTAAGGATGTAAGAGCTGTTTAATTACGTGCAAGGATAAACAGAAGTTGAAGTTACCGTTCTACCCTTATTTCTATCACCACCAAACAAAATAAAAACACCACAATTCATTTCTCTCCTCACCGCCACACCAACAGACATGGCTCAGAAGAGAGAGAAAGAAGAGACCGAGCTCAAGGTCCCCACGCCCATCCCACTCCTCCGAAGCTCGATCCAACCTCCACCTCGGCCAATTCGTTCGTCACGGATCAAGCGATTCGATCGGCGCCTGGATCGGACAGATCGGGTCCGGACGCGGAAATCGCTCCTCCTCCTCCTCCTCCCACGCGGCGACAGCAGCAGACGGCGGCGGCGGCAGAGGCGGCAGAGAGGAGGGAGGTGAATCGGTGCTCCGGCTGCCGGCGGAAGGTCGGGTTGACCGGATTCAGGTGTAGGTTGGGGGATCTGTTCTGTTCGGAGCATCGGTACTGCGATCGGCACGACTATAGCTACGATTACAAGGCCGCCGGCCGGGAGGCGATAGAGCAAGAGCATCCAGCCAAACACATCCTCATCTATGGAAATGAGGTTTTCTGCTTGTTCATATCTAAAATCCAAACTGAAAAAATTCGCCTGAAAAAATGAAAAAAACACTGCGAAATTGTGAATTTCACACTGCGAAATTGTGTTTTTGTCTGAAGGAGGAAGGGAGCATCCAGCCAAACACATCCTCCCACGGAGGAGGGAAGTGTTCGGCCAAAGAGAGTCCTCCCAAGGTGCTATTGGATGCCTCACTTTCCATGATGACATCCTACAGAGCATTCTCCCTAGGTGCGAATGGGTGCCTCACTTTCCATGCGAGTAATGATTGTTTATAATAGAATATAGCTCATGTTTGTTGTTTTCCTATTTATTTGGCTTCCCTAGCACCTAGGTATTGTTCGCAATGCTGTGCAATGTACTGTTTGAAATTGCTGATGTGGCGTGATCAACTTCCGGCTGTTAGCTTCTTATGATAGGAATATGTGTGCTTCACAGATTGCGTGGCGCGAAGAGAAAAATGAGTAACACAGAATTCACAGAATCTCGAACCTTTAAGTTTTGATTTGGTTTTTTCCTATGAAATTCACATACTCCCTGTGAAATTCGCATACCCCTGTGAATTTGTTCAAAACAACACCCACGACCGTAAATTCACAAATTCACATTCCTCTGTGAAATTCACATACCCTGTGAATTTCACAGGGGTATGTGAAATTGTGATTTAAAACAAATTCACAGAAAAAACTTGTGTAACTCTAGGGGTTGTTTGGGTACCTCCTACTTTATCTTTAAAAGCCACTTTATTTATGGTTGATTTGTGTAGGCCGGGTTGAGATCCTCTCCTGTAATTATCCTGGACAGTCCAACATTTTCTCACAATGCAGTAGTATCTTACTGGGAAGATTTTATTTTGAGACTTTTCTAGCAGCTGTAAAAGGTAGTATACTGTCTAACTTTTTCAGGTGCTGCTATTGGAAAATGTTGAAATTATGGTGGGTGCTTTTAGCACAAATGACATCTCTTCACATAGATAGGTGACAGTTAATGTTGGTTCTTTCTCCTTGCTTCTGGGCATCAAAAGAATCTCTCTCTTTTCCTTTGCTGCTATTAGAAGCTGAAAAAGGGTTTGAAGATGAAAGTGGGCAGACCAAATCTGTGGTTTAGTGGGTGTAGAATGAAGGATAAAGCTAAATTAGTGAGGATGTGGGTCACTATATTGAGTATTAAAGTGGTGCTTCTTGATTAAGTTATAAGGGAATAGGATGCTAGTTTTCGTTCTTTACCTATCATGCTTCGCAAAATCAATCGTAAAAGTGGCCACATGATGCACGCTATAGACATGGTAATAGCAGGAAAGTTCGAATCTGGATCTGTATTGCATCTCCTGCTTATTGTGGAGATATAGGAGAGATAATAAAAGTTAGGGTAGTGATGCCCTCATCTTTCACGGAAAGACTGATTCTCGTAACTTAAACCATGCCAACGGTGACCCCAAAATGTTTTTACTTTGGTGATCGTGTTTCATTGTTTTTTCAATTACTTTGTTCATCACATGTTATGATGCTGGACCTCTATTATTACAGTTGAAAGTTGAAACCGAAACACATAAATATATTTGCATACAAAGAACTTGAGTTCTCTGTAATACTAATTCAAATTTTCACCTTGTTTCTTTGTCAGATTTCATGAAATTCGTTACAATTTATGAATTGGAGATGAATGCTTTGGTGAACTAATGCTTTAAATTAATATCCCCTGATAATCTGCTCTAATCCTTCACAAGTGGTTTGAACTGTTCATTTTTGTGATAATTATTCATGACCAGTAGTTTATGGATGGTGAATTCCATTGCTTTCGGATGATCAATACTTCTAACATCTTGGTTTTCAGACAATCTTCATAGATGAACACAAAGACTAGTACAAATTCAGCTGGAGGGATCAGAAGGGAAAAAGAAGGATCCAACTGAATCCAGCATGCAGGATAGTTTTTGAGAGGATGAAGAACAGGGATCTCTTCGGAACTGATGCTGCACTTATTGCGGAAGGACGCGGGTTACGATCTATGTTCGCACCGCCGTAAGCTCCCTTCCCTTTCTGTGCCTTTCTTGCGTAAACAACGATACTTCTCTATCACTTCCTCCACGTAAACTGGTTGTACGGCCGTGGATGGTGTTTTAAACAAATTCACAAGGATACGTAAATTTGTGAATTCGCAGTGTTTTTTTCATTTTTCCAGCGACTTTTTCAGAAAAAAAAAAATCCAAAGTAAAACACAAAATTCGCAGTGTGAATTTGTGATTATCACTTTTTCGGCCACTTTTTCACACTGCGAAATTGTGAAACTCTCTCTGGTTTGTAACTCCAATTTATATAGATTACAGAGAGAAAATTGTATTGCCATGTGTAAGAAATCTAGGAAGATAGCATTCTTTTTCCTTTTACTATGTTGGATGGTGCTTCTGTTGCCTTCAACATTTGCTTTGGATGCTAAAGTTCTAAAAACCATTTGCTCACATGCTTTTTGGCAGTCTCGAGCGCTGGGTATGATTCGTTCTCATGTTCTCTCTGTTCTCAAAAAGTGCTTCTTCTCAGGTAAAGTACCCTTGCAGAACTGAAAAGGTTGTGATGTTTAAAGATGTAAAGCTCTGGCATGCGTTTGTTTCTTTCATCAGGTCCAGGCAGCAATTCGGAGCAGTAGTGACAGCAACATGGCTGTTTCAGAGGGTGTAGAGGCATCTGTCATATATGTCCGTTTTAAAGCAGCAGCAAGTGAAGTAATGGTGTTCTCTTCTCATCTCTTTGGTTGTATCCCAAGCTTCTATTTGGATTATGGGAGGATTATGCCTGGAACAATGTTAGTTACTATATTGTGGGCAGGTTTTGCACGATTTATTTATATAGTTCTAAAAGGATAAATGTTTCTATCTATTTGCAGCTTAAACCAGTGTTGGAGGAAATTGAAAGAAGATCACCCAGGAAAGAATATGTGCAAATTCTTGCGGAATGCCACAAACTGTACTGTGAACAGCGGCTCTCCCTGGTAGGCTGGCAAAAAAATTATCTTCTTGTATAAACATACTCTCCCTTAACTGTTATCAACTGATCTTTTTTTTACGTTATATAGGTCAAAGGCATAGTGCATCGGCGGATATCTGAATTTTCCAAGAAGGATAAGTTGCCATCATTGACCAGATCTGGATGTGCATACTTAATGCAGGTTTTTGAAATTTACATGTAGAAGTTTACCAAACCAAGATTGTTCTCAGTTTTAAGTAGGAAGCTTGAAGTATGCTGTTTAAAGTTTGATGCATGAACTTCCTAGATTGCTGCGCCTGGTTATTATTATTATTATTATTTCCCTTAAAAAGTATTTAATTATTTGCATGTAAAAGTATTTTTTTTAACAAAATGCAATTAAACAGAAGATAAAGTCTAATTATACTCGATGTACAAAATTATACAAGGGCAAGTATTATCCATGTCTGTTAAAAGGGGACTCGTTGAAACATTCCAATTTAGGGGGTGTCAATGTGATGAATTTCATATATAACACTACATATGCAGAGGTGAGTGAAAAGTTGGAGGGTGCCGTGGCACCCTTGCATATAAGCTAGGTCCGCCCCTGCACATGGGCACCTTGCAAGTTTATAGAGGAAAGTTTCTTGGGATCCAGTAATAGGCAGAACTCTTTATTTTGTTGAAGTTCAAACTCCCAATTTGGTTATGAAGATATCTTTGTAAGATTTTTGCTTTTGAGTTTTGCCCAGTGCCACTCTTTCCAACATGTACAATATTAGACATGATTTCCATCCATATTGATGTAGTACGTGATACGTATAGAGAAAAATAAATGTAGTAGTTAATACTTATTGAACATGTCTGTAATTATTTTGTTGATATATTGTTTGTTGTCTGTTTCAATTTCATCGCAAGGTATCGAGATGTCCTGTTTCATTTGGCTTTTGCAGCCTAGGAGTTCATTTTCCAACCTGAACTTATCGTAGATTGGATTATAAATTTGCTTCCTGGAGTTTTTTTTACTATTATAGGTGTTAACACAAATTGACCAGCTAAAAAGGGAAAGAATCACACAGTGTTGTGCTTTTTGTGTGCTCGTTTCGATACACTGTTTCATTTTGGAATCTACAATTTGTCCGAAAGAGTTTCCTGTAAATAAACCCTTAAACATTGAGTGAACGTCACTTCCCTTTCCCTTTAGGGTCTCATGCAAAGCTGTGCTAATATTGGAGTGAAGAAGATGGGTGAGCTTGACACTATGCCTTTCCAAGCAGCAGCAGAGAAAAAGTTAAAGAGGCAGCAAAATAAAGGACAAAGCAATAGAGTGGTGCTTGTTGTGGGAGCAGTACCTGAGGGATCCCGGGTGGCATCCCTTCAAGGTCGTTCGAGTAGGAGGAATTGATGAGGTATGCCTCGGTAATTTTTTGTTTTCTAAAAGTCAATACTTTTTTGTTTAAGCGATGTTCGATTCACGAACTAGATCATCAGGTGTTCTTTGCATTGCTGCAAGATTGCGAGATTTTTTCTTTCAAAATGCCTATGCTTTCTTTGATATCTATATTGACATTTTAATGTGATTGCATTCTAAATTCCAATCATGCATCTTTAACATGGAGGAGGGATGGAATCATCGAATTAGAAGCATCGATCATCAATTACTGGAACTGAAAACGTAGACGAGAATATCACGTACGTACATAGTACTTACTTTTTTTTGTTGTTTAACGGAGTACGTGGTTTTATTTGTTTTGGAAGAAGAAGATGAGGATGGTTTGGGTGGTATAGGCGATGACGGTAATGATATGTTAGGGCTTGAAGATCGGTTCAAACAGTATTTGTGTTTGAATACTGAGAATTTGTGTTTGACTGTGTGAAATTGAGAATTGCACACTGAATTGAAAATTTCTCACTGTGAAATTGTTTGAAATTAAGAATTGCACACTGAATTGAGAATTTCTCACTGTGAAATTGTTTGAAATTAAGAATTTCACACTGTGAAATTCTTTGAAATTGTGTGAAATTGAGAATTGCACACTGAATTGAAAATTTCTCACTGTGAAATTGTTTGAAATTAAGAATTCACACTGAATTGAGAATTTCAGATATTACTCGATGTTGCATTAGAAGATCAGTGGTTCCTTTTTCTTTCTCATTTGAGTAGGTATGTCATCACATGTTCCCTCGGATAGTTTTGGCACCTCTTCATGTTTTTGCTGTTGAGGATGTGATCTCCCTTTCGGGTTTCGATGTGTATGCTACAGGCCTACCCCTCAAACATTGGCTCATACACATCAAGAAGTTACATGTTTGAATAAATTTCTGACACAGTAAGAAACTACACATAATACATATTACTACCAAAAATATTTTGGATGTAGGCTTTATTTTCTGATATTATAAAGCTAAAGGAGTTAGTATTGAAGTCGTAAGGTTTTGATTCTAATTATTGGTCTCCAAGATTTTGTCTTCAGTTTGAACCAAGCCCTATGATACAGTATGTTTGGTTCTAATGAATTAGCAAAATTACATGTTGACTGAATTAATGACACATTCGAAAATTTCTAAGTCAAATTTTGGCATCTGAAATGGACACTAGACCTTGTACAAGTGTCTATGCTTCTTTGTTTGGAGTGGTTCGTTTGTTAATGTCCCCCACTCCCTACCCAGCGTAAAGTTTGAAAGCTCACGATTAGGATATTCTTGTATAAGTTTTAGCATTTCAGTCTAGTTGAAGCTGAGGAAAGAGAGAATCTCATAACTTCATTACATCTTAATTGCCCCTTTTTGCATTTACAGGCAGCTCAGGATGGAGTGGACATAATAAGTTTATCAATCACCCCCAATAGGCGTCCTCCTGGAATTGCAACTTTCTTTAACCCCATAGACACGGCCTATACTCTCAGCTGTAAAAGCTGGTATTGCAGGACTCTAGTCTCCCTCTCTCTGTGTGTACACACACTAATCTAATTTTGTAGCAATACCAATGGAATGCAATCAGAAACTATCAATCGCCAATTAATAATCAAACTGATTGTGGACCTAGATGGCAATTTAATCGAGTAATGGGTTTTCCTTTCGTTCTTTTTTATTTAGGTGCCTTTTTGTGAGTAGACATATGGCAAATCATATGTGAACATGAAAAAAAAATTAGTTTTGAGAATTTCACACTGTGAAATTGTGTGAGACTGAGAATTTCACACTGTGAAATTTGTGAAAAGCACTCATAGATTGGTCATTTTCACAGTGTGAAATTGTGTGAGAATGAGAATTTCACACTGTGAAATTGTGTGAAATTGAGAATTGTATAAAATTGTGTGAGATTGAGAATTTCACACTGTGAAATTGTGTGAGACTGAGAATTTCACACTGTGAAATTTGTGAAAACACTCATAGATAGGTCATTTTCACAGTGTGAAATTGAGAAAAAGATTGAATTGAAAAAAAAGAGAGAGACTAGTTTCAATCAATATGTTTTTGCCAATGTATCTCTTGCGATTGATGTGAAAGAACATATATATAAACCTTGCACTTATGTTCATGAATTAAGATAGGCAGACCAAGAAATGAAACCACACCATGGGGAGTGGGGTGCTGTTAAAGTTTGTCTGTTGATCTTAAACTTCATGATGTGCAGGGTTATCTATAGGTTATATCGGGTCTGAAAGAGTAGTACAACTTTCTGTACTCTGTAGCATGGGCTATAATTCTTGTTCATTGTCCACCCTAAGAATAAGTTTTCCGTGCTTGTTTTTATTACTGTTTTTCTTTACAGATGGAAGTAAGAAAATACAACCCATTCCTTCATGAGAGAGGTTTCCATCAAAAGCTAAACTTGCTTGTTAAAGAGAGCTTGCAATTGGGGTACTTATCTTGTTCTTTCACCATCGGTCTTTTTCATTTCTGCACTGGAAAGTGATGGAGTGACAGCCTCCTGTAATGATCCTACTACGTGGTTACGCAACCGTGGGACTTCTGAAGCAAATCCGAAGTCTTTTTCGGGTTAGTTGTTAAGGACAAGTGCAAGAGCCTCTCCAAGTTGCCAAGAAGATCAGAGTCATTAAGAGGTGGTGAGTCTCACTCTGGGATGTCAAATCTTTTTTCAGGCCAGAAGGTAGTTTCAATAGGTAAATTATCCATACAAAATCATCAAGTTGATCAGAGTACTTTTGAATGGAATTTCACAGGGGGTATGCGAAATTCACAGGGGGTATGTGAATTTCACAGGGGTATGCGAAATTCACAGGGGTATGTGTTAGAATTCCATTTTCAAGCAAAGAGCGCACAACTATATATTAGAAAAATCAAGGACAATGATCTACTTCTTTTAGTCTTCTTTTTAAAGCGAAAGAAAATTTGGTATACAGAGCTCACCTCGGATATCACTTCGATGAGTCAAACTATCTATTTGCACGTTTCAATAGGTAAATTATCCATACAAAATCATCAAGTTGATCATAGTACTCTTGAATGGAATTTCACATGGGGTATGCGAAATTCACAGGGGGTATGTGAATTTCACAGGGGGTATGCGAAATTCACAGGGGTATGTGTTAATAGCTTAATCCAGTACGTAAATTATGTGCTATTTTTTATAGCTTAATCCAGTACGTAAATTATGTGCTATTTTTTAGAGAGACGTGTGGGTCAAGTTTCTTACACCATGCATGTCATATTCCTTCTGAATCTAATTCCTTTCTAAGCATGGCCATTGATTTTGCTGCACAGGTGAAAATTGGTCTTCGAGTGCTTACCCGTCCTGTGCCCGACCAATTGCCTACTATTTATCGGACACTTGGTGAGAACTATAATGAAAGAGTCTTGCCATCCATTATTCATGAAACTCTGAAAGCGGTGGTTTCTCAAAACAATGCTAGCCAGCTCATCACTCAGAGAGAGGTATTAATCTATTGTCAGTTTGAATTTCAAATTCTAAGCTATGGATAGAAGCTATTATGGATCCTCGTCTTTCTGGTTCTCTATAAGGCGGTAAGGCCTCATAGAGTGAGCCCATTTTTGCAGTGTTATGTTGCACAAATACCTTACCATTGCTATTTAATGAGTTCCATCTCATTTGATGGAAATGGATCCTTGATTCATTTGCATACCATGAAATCCTTGTATGTTAGATTACTAGGTTCGGTTTGTTATAGTTAAAAGCAATTCCTTGTGTAACTTGCTGGTTTATAGGCGGTCAGTAGGGAAGTGAGGAAGATATTGACAGAGAGAGCTGCAAATTTCAACATTGCACTGGATGATGTCTCGATCACAAGCCTGACCTTTGGGAAGGAGTTTACTGCAGCAATAGAGGCCAAACAGGTGGCTGTGCAAGAAGCTGAGAGGGCCAAATTTGTTGTTGAAAAGGCTGAGCAAGACAAACGAAGTGCTATTATTCGGGCGCAGGTGGGATATAGATTTCCACGTGTTTCTGAATACGAAAACGATTTTAACGCGTAAAATAGATGGTTGTTTTGCAAGTTTCCTTCTTTTTCTGCCTCTTAGTTCTTAAAAACCTTCGGGTTTTCCCCCATCTATGAGTGGATAAGCATCCTTAGACATTTTCTCTACGCACACGGAAGTTTAGTTTTTGTGCTGCTTCAACTTAAAACATTTGCTTTTCTGCATGTCTGTTACAGGGAGAGGCAAAGAGTGCCCAGCTGATAGGTCAGGCTATTGCCAATAATCCAGCATTTATTACTCTGAGGAAAATTGAAGCAGCAAGAGAAAATGCACATACGGTAGCGAATGCAGCCAACAAGGTTTTCTTGAGTTCGGATGACTTTCTGTTGAACCTTCAGGACATGAACTTGGAGAGCGCCACTGGGAGGAAATGAACTCACCATATTGAAAAATCTCGGTAGTTTCCCTCTTTTGAGACTGAGAATTTCACACTGAAATTATGTGCGACTGAGAATTTCATACCGTGTGAAATTGTGTGAGACTAAGAATTTCACATTGTGAAATTTAACTTTTTCTCAGGGGTATGTGTTTTATTTAACTTTCGCGTCAAGAAGAACGCCTCCTACTTTCGGGTCAACTACCTCGCCATGCGAGTAAGAATTTGGATTTGAGATTCGGACTCGCTATCATCCTTCTCGGGCTCTTGTAAACTTCTGATGCAATTGAAAGGTTAATTTAATTTTAAATATGACTCACAATAAAATCATACTCCTTTTTCCATTCAATAACATATTTTTGCTTGCTTCCGTATAGCAAACAAGAAATTTGTAGAGTATATAGACATATTTAAAATTAAATATAGCAACTTATTTGAAAAATGATTCAGATATTACCAACAAATCAATAAGTGCTCCAGGGACTTAGAAGAAAAGCTTCCAATCAATGTCTTATTTATTTACACTCATGATGATTGGATATCAACATTTAATTGGAGTAGTCTTTTTGATTATCAACAAGCAAACACCAATAGAAACAGAATAATACCAACAGAAGAAACTTCACTTCCAATTCAGAAGAAACTCAACAGTCAATTCTTTTCATCTGAAGACTTGTTTGTTTAAAATACCACCCACGGTCGTAAAATTACAAATTCACATACCCTGTGAAATTCACATACCCCTGTGAATTTTTTTAAAACACCACCCATAGCCGTAAATTCACAAATTTACATACCCCTGTGAATTTGTTTAAAACACCACCCACGGCTGTAAATTCACAAATTCACATACCCCTGTGAAAATCATATACCCATGTGAATTTGTCTTATTCATTTACACTCATGATGATTGGATATCAACATCTAACAAGGCAATGTCGAATAAAACAAGTTCAGTTTAAAATTAACTCAATAACACAACAACAAAAAAACCTACACACAGACATAAATATATATATATATGTGTGTGTGTGTGTGTGAAATTCGCAGTGTTTTTCAAATAGCGAATTTGTGATTTTCACTTTTCCGGCAGCTTTTTCAGACTGCGAATTTGTACCGACGAAGACCTGAAGAGAGCCTACAAGAACGCCGCCGTTGAAGCCGAGGCTCGGTTCAAGCAGATCTCGGAGGCCTATGACGTCCTCAGTGACCCTGAACGCCGCCGAATCTACGACTGCTCGCGACGCCGACGACATATTCGCCGAGTTTTTTTATTACATGCCAGAATCAATTTCTCGCCTCCGACGACCTCGATCTTTCGTTGGCCGGTGAGGCTTGTCTCCTCGTACCTCACGCCGCGAAGTTGGTCTCACGGCCTGTCGCCGTTCTCCTTGCCGAGGTGGTCCCCGCACAGCCGCATCAACTCGTCTATCGTGGACGACGTCGTTTGGTCCCTCGTCACCGCCGTCGAGTCGGTCTCCGTGCTCTGCTTCTTCTACGTCTTCCGCGGTTGCACCGTCTCATGATCAACTATCCTCGCCGAAATATGACGCGAATGGACGGCGACGGAGGAATCCGGTGGGTTTTTCAGATCTAGCACGTAACTGAGGAGTTGCTTCGACGACGAAAAAACGTAGAATGGAGCATAAGATGGAGAGGACGGGTCTGTGCTCAGAATTTAGAGAGAGATTGTCTGGGAGAAGTAGGGGGTGTTTTTGGCATAAAAGTTAGAGAAATCCTTAACGGTGTGTTTTAGTTTTGGACAGGAGTTTGTGGGAATATAGGTCCATAAATTGGACCGGCCCGTAAATCGCCCTTTTTCAGTCACCGGTCAGCCCACGACGCTTCTCTCTCTTCCTCTTCACGATCCTCTGCGGGGCCTCATAGTGCTCTTTGCTCCAGAAAGTATGGCTCTCTCTCTCTCTCTCTCTCTCTCTCTCTCTCTCTCTCTCTCATTGTATCTATAGGATTTGATTTTTGAATATTCTTTTTTTTTTGGCAAAAGTACATAAACACCCCCTCACATTTAAAAGTGTCCATTTTGACTGCCTCAACTAATCTCCGTTACCCAAGTGACACCCTTCCGTCTCTAAACCGTTTGTGATGAACCCCTTCATCCATAAATCGGACAAAAATACTCTTGTTGCATGACATACATACACCCTCTCTAACCTTTCTCTTTCTTCCCTTTACAAACAGACTCCAATCAAAATCCAAAATCAGCAAACAGATCTGAAACTTTGCCTCATATATATATATATATATATAGGGGCTGGTTCCACCCACACAATTTAAAAAGAAAAAAAACACTCTATCTCAACCATTAAAATCAATGGTTGGATTAAAACTTAAAAGGATTGTATTCTCCTCCCCCCTCTCAATCACAGGTAATCTCTCCCTCTCCATCTAAGCTACTCTCTCTATACCCTAACCGACTAACCACTGGTTCCGGTGGCCTTTTTTTCTCTCTCCTCCAATACATACACACTCTCTCTCAAGAAAAGTTTAACAAATAAAGATGGAAAAAGCAATGCAGCAGTTTTCGTCCACTGCCACCACCATTCTCCTCAACTTCTCTTCTCCCACACCTCTCTCCTTCCCCTCGTCTTCTTCCCTTCTCATTTCTTCGCAGCAAAAGAACCACCGCGGCACTTGTCGCCGTCGCGCCACGATTTTCGCGTTATTTTTTTGTGGTTATATATAGAAGGTTCTCTTTAAAATTATTGATGTAAGGAAAAAAAAATTGTATATAAAACGAAAAAAACGATTAGAACAATAATTGATAGAATAAAGGTATAATATAAATGTTAGGGGATTTTCGTGGAACAAAATGATAGTTGAGGGAAAGTATGTACTTTCATCTTATAAAAAAAAGGGTATCTTAGTCATTTCCTCCATTCCGTTAACGGAGTTAGCATTTTTTTTCGTTTTCAATAGTTGAGGGGGTCTGTATGGGAGCTTTTAAATATGATGGGGTCTCCATGAGAAAAAATGATAGTTGATGGGGTGTTTATGTACTTTTGTCTTCTTTTTTTTTCTAATATTGTATACATTAGCGGGGTTAGTAGGGTGTTGAGTTAGCATGGGAGGGTTCAGAGGCTATCCGTAACCCTAGCCCTTAAAGTCCGCCCCCGTGGAACTGGAACCGAGGCATCCACAAAAGAGGGAAAGAAGACAACCAATTGCACTTAGCAGTGGTACTTTTAGTGTTTATTTTAAAAAACTATACATATCCCACCTCGTACCTCTTCTATATAGATATCTGGTGATAACATATCCTACAAAATATATGTGTATCCCGATTTGGTACGTATCTTAAATAAGTAATCGTAATTTATTAAGAAGCTAAATCTCAATCGCATTGTAAGTCGTTTGATCTAGTTATGGCGACCTTGAAAACATAAACCCAACCTCAATCCATTAGAGTTCGAATGGAGTTAGAAGAAAGAATTATACTTTTGGTGTTTTCCGATCTCCTGCGATTTGCACCAAGTCATCAGTCAGTCCACAACTCACTACAAGCCCACAGGGCCTCGGAGAGATTTTTGCCCACGGCAAGTCTGATACTCTCTCTCTCTCTCTCTCTCTCTCTCTCTCTCTCTCTCTCTCTCTCTCTCTCTCTCTTGCTTTACATGATTGTATTTAATCAAGGTTCTAACTACTGTACCGGTTTCAGTGAGATATCGGTACCGTTTTAGATTTATCTCTAGTGTTATTTTTCCACATAAAAGAATTTATTACTATAATATACACTTTTATCAAAAAGCGGTATCGATCGATATTTACCGGTACCGACGGTATTTGGCGGTACCGGCCGGTATTTAAGCCGGAACAAATTAGAGGTGTAGGGTACCGGATTTGGACAATCGCGGCAAGTACCTGCCGATACAGTACGGATTCGTAACCTTGGTATTTAGAGTATTAGGTTTCACCTATGTAAAATATTGGTTCTTTATAATTTGCTTTGGCCTTGATGAGAACTGGTTTCCCTTGGTTCTTATGATGTTCGGTATCCCAATTCGTTTGTCTCTCGTTCTATTCTAACTAAATAGAAAGCCATTTATATTTTCGAATGATAGTGACTTGATACGCAATATGATGTTAAAGGTTAGAGTATGGAGGGATTAGTTGTTTAGTCAAACTTTATGATATAAAATATAATAATTTGCGTAATCGAGTAGGATATTTGTGAACGAATGTTTTCTTAGTTGTGTGCGTCGAAAAGATGTTTTCTATACTGTTAACAATGAAGGTATTATGCACCGATTCAAAAGATGAAAACTGATTGAGGGCATACAGTACTAGTATCTTTGTCCATTTTGAAATCTTTTGGTAGGATATCGTTTAATAGAACTAGTAGAATTGAAATATTTTTATGAACTTCTTGCCATGAAAATCTGGAGCTGACACTGAATCAATGTCCGGTTTTACTCACTCACCTGACGAGTGGGCCAAACAAAATTCACCCGTCTAGCTCAAGTTTTGGGACTTCTCTCTTTATAGTTGAATTTGATCCAAAAGATTCGGAATGAAAATGGATATGAGTTATGTTGAGCAATGCTCAAGGGCAATAATTCTCAGAATTTATAATCTAGACATGTTAGCTATACAACTTGTTGAATTAGCTAGTCTAGTTCTTGGTGCTATTCTTCAGCTCTCTATACAGGAAGAAGCTTAGTTGAAGATCGAAAAAATCATACTTGCATATCCACACACCGCAATAAAGGAGCATGAAACTCAATTTCTTGGTCGCCGATTTTTTGGCCTGATTTTTTCAATTGAGCCCCTTTATTAGGTAGCTGTTCATTTAATTTTACTTTCATGCGTTTTCTGACTTTCATCCTTCTCCATTTGTCCTATTTTCCGGTGTTATTTTGTCTTCTTTCGTCTCTCATTGGTGATATCGTGTATACGTCACTCTCTCTCCCTGCAAAACCTCTCTCCTTGTGTTCGATGATGAAGAACCAACGCCACTTCCTGTGTGTTAATGGTGTCCAAAAAATCGTAAAACCTCATAATTAGAGTTCGATTTTCATATAGTATACTCTAGCATTACGACAAACAGTATGCCGTTCAAGAAGCAAAACTTGTTTTTTTTTTTTTGGTAAGTCTCAAGAAGCATAACTTGTATGTATTAGTTTTGCTTTTGGTACACGAATTCGTATGGGAAAGTCTACAATACATACCCCTTAAAAGAATGTACCATATGAACCTATTTTATAGTTCATTCATAATATTTGAGTGTGTTTCGTAACTTTTGTTCTAGAATTCATAATCTTTCAGTAGTACAATTCGTAACATTTTTATTATGATTCATAACATTTTGGTGTATCTCGTAACCTTTATACGATTTGTAACTTTTTAGCAATACGATTCGTAACATTTTTTTTATAATTCATAATATTTTAGAGGTGCATATGATACACACCCAAATAAGGGATGTGTATTGTAGTCTTTCCCAGGTAGTATTGTTACCTCTAATGGCCTTCCTTTAAACAGTACTTACCCAAGGAAGATGATGGAGCCCGGAAGCCCAAACCAGAGGAAGGAGAAATTCCAAGCAAAAACAGTAACCCCGTTCCCCCACATCCCGGATGATATCATTCTTTACATCCTCTCTCGGACACCAGTTAAGTCTCTTCTTCGATTCAGGTGCAAATCCAAATCTTGGTGTGCTTCGATATCCGATCCCAAATTCAATCTTTCAATTCAACGAAGGAAAATTGTGGCCATGCGTAAATATAATGGGAGTTTTCCCGTCTGCTTGATAGATGATGAAGCTCGGTAACAGAGCTCCCTGAACCTAAACCGTTGATTTTCTTGAAACCAATGTTGGACTGCATCCCATTGATGGACGGAAGGCTGTGTCGTGTCGTGACAATCAGGGGTTCGTGTAACGGGCTGCTGCAGTTAAATTTCTATGAGGACTTGTTCTTGTGGAATCCTTTAACGGGATGCAACACGAAAGTAATTTCACATCGGCGCTTGAGTCGTTACTATCCTTATAAAACTATTTCGAGCCTTTGTTACGACTCATCCACTAATGATTACAAGGTAATGCTTGTGGTCTGTTAGAACTATGGATATGTAAGTATGGAGAGATACTAAGGAGTTCTAGAAAGAAGACTAAATGCCGGAGCGGAGCGACGGCATCTGGCCTATCATCGATAATCCAGTAAAAGTAGACTGGGCTGAAGGCCCAGGGGTTCCGTAATTTGGGGGGTGCGGGGGGCGTAGGTACGGTCGTACAAGGGTATTTTTGGGATACAGACCAAATACCAGATTAGGGTGGTTAGAATAGAGTCGGTATAAATACTCTATGTTGTAAACCCTATTTCGTACTGTGATAATAAAAGAACAGCAGCCGCTCTCACTCCCGTGGACGTACCCGGTTTTGAGGAACCACGTATATCTCTGTGTTAATTATTTACTGTTTTATACTCGTAAATCGTGTGCGTGTGTGCGACGATCCTAACACAATCGCAAATCTTTTTCATAGAACGCGCCTTGACAAAGCCGTCATGGCCGGAAGCTTCAAAAACAGAGTTTGGAAGGAAATTCCCATCCCACACAACATGCAAATAGTACAGTCGGGGCCTACAGTCAATGGACGTCTGCATTGGTTAGTTATTGACACTGACGACAATGGCCTCCCGCGGTCTTGATTTTCTATTTTGATCCTCCGATGAATGAACTTGTGAAGGTGGCAATGCCTCGTCAGGAGGGAACGGGAAGAGAAAAATACAATTTAAAAGTTCTTGGTTTGGGAGTTTTGGATGAATGCCTATCTATGGTTACCCATGAGGGGAGCGGTGTTGAGATATTAGCAATGATGAAATATGGGGACGAGGCATCTTGGATGAGGTTGTTCACAATATCCACTGTTGAAAGCCTCGACTATGTCCGCGATTTGGTGCCATTGTGTTGCACAAAGAACGGGGTTTTGCTACTGCAACAAGGCAATTACGACGTCGTTTTGGAGTACAATTCTGAACAAGAACTGCCCTCGGAAATTCTATTCCCGTGTCGAAGGTTGGGCATTGATGCTGTTGTGCTTGTTGAAAGTCTGGTCTCGCCTCCCAGCTACGAATGGGAGGAGGAAGAAGACTATACAGAAATTTTGCTTTCAGGGGCGATGTTTGTTGGGATGAAATCTATTTAAGCTGAGCGCGAACCGAGATGCGTGCGGGTCAGCCTTTTTAGGGTTTCGGTCCATTGTATGCTTATGATATAAAAGCAAAGTTAGGGCTGCCTCCTTTCGTAACTCTGACATATTTTACATCATAGTGAAACACCCCAGCACCCCGTGGACGTACGATTAAGCAATAGGCTTAAGTCGGAACCACGTAATCTCTGTGTCTTGTTCTTTTCTTGCTTTAGATTGTTTTCTGTTCTTGGTTTGTTCTTCGATTGTGTGTGTTGATCGTGGGTTTGCGCGCTTGAATCCCCAACAACTGGTATCAGAGCTCCGGGTTAGGAGATCTAGGGTTCACGCAATGGCAGAAGACAAAGTCAAGATCGAGAAGTTCAATGGTACGAACTATGCTTTCTGGAAGATGCAGATGGAGGATATTCTGTATCAGAAGGATCTATATCATCCGATCAGCGGCGTTAAGCCAGAAAGCATAAAACAAGCAGATTGGGATATTTTGGATCGCAAAACTTTAGGGACTGTGCGATTAACCCTCGCGCCGTCGGTTGCGTCAAATATTGCCAAAGAAAAGACTACAGCAGATTTGTTCAAAGCCCTAGAAAAGATGTACGAAAAGCCTTCAGCGATGAATAAGGTATATCTTATGAAAAAGTTGTTTAACCTAAAGATGCCTGAAAATTCTAATGTTGCTGAACATCTCAACGAATTTAATACGGTCACGAATCAGCTAGAATCTGTGGGTATTAATTTCGATGATGAAATTAGAGCTCTTGTTTTACTATCAAGTTTGCCAGAAAGTTGGAACGGACTTGTCGTGGCAGTAAGTAATTCTTCCGGGCCTGAAAAGATAAAACAAGAGGATGTTGCTGGTTTGATATTAGGCGAAGAGGCTCGGAGGAGGGTATCAGGTGAGGATACTGCTTCAGGTTCAGCGTTGAGTACAGAGGATAGGGGCAGGTCTGCGAATAGGGGAAACAACAAGAACAAAAATAAGGGCAGAGCGGCTTCAAATAACAGGGGCCGTAATAAATCTCGAGGAGGAGATACGAAGACTGAGGAGTGCTTCAACTGTGGTCAGAAGGGGCATTGGAGGCGAGATTGTAAGGCACCGGCAAAGCAGCAGAACGGGAAAAATCAAGGGGGTAAGAACACTGCCTATGTATCTGATGAGTCTGATAATGATTGCTTGATTTGTTCGCTGGATTCTCGCAGTGAGTCTTGGATTGTAGACTCTGGAGCCTCATTCCATGCTACTCCACGCATGGATGTGTTACAAAATTATGTGCAAGGAAATTTCGGCAAAGTGTATTTGGGCGATGATGAAGCTTGCTGCATAGTTGGGAAAGGAGATGTACAGATTACTCAGACAGACGGGACAATTTTGAAATTGAAGAATGTTAGACATGTGCCTAGTCTAACACGGAATCTTATTTCAGTGGGTCAGTTGTCAGAGGGTGGAATTGTTACATCATTTACTTCAGACGCATGGAAGATGAGCAAGGGGGCCTTGACTCTTGCTCGTGGTAAGAAAGACGGAACCCTCTATGTATCTACAGGTACATATAGTAGCAT